>OX344853.2:11415043-16474012 GCA_947037095.2 Nycteola revayana
AAAGTCATACCACGAGGAGAGGACCCTACACCACTAAAACCTCCCGGACACTGCTTCGATCCGCCGTTGGCGGGGGTCGGGTACGCATGAGCAATCCGGCCCCCCGACGGCACCCGCGGCCAATATGGTACCGCGGGATCTCCAGGGCCACACTTATAGTGGCCCATTTGCCCAATTATAGGGACGCCTGGAGTGTAGAGGCGTCCCTACTCCTCATGGGTCAGCCTCGAAGGGAGCGGGGCCCATGTTCCTCACTCCCCAAGGCCGAGCCTAGGGCGGTAGGCGGCGGGAACTAAAACAGACCTGCCAACATTGAATTACGTTTTTAGTATATAATTATTAGTGTCTCAGCTATTTTCTCTAGGTAGCAAAACAGATTTTGTATTACAATACATTTAGGTGTATGTCCTAATATATTATACACTTTAATGTCACAAGGTGTAAACTTGCTTTGTTCTCAAAGTACTTATACCAAGAATTATGACGCACAAACGGACGGATGGAGATTTTTCTGCAATGATTCTATTTATATGTAAATTTTTGAATCATATAGCTATCACAAGATTCGCAACTGTGGGAATTTCTAGAGGATATCCATATATTGTGCAGTCATCGTATTACAATGTATTCCTAGTAATTAATATATTTATAAGGATAATGACGTGGTACAATAGCTGTATCATAAATAGATTCCTGTTTTTATTACAATGATGCCAAATTTTTACGCTTTTAGCTCATTATATCATAGCTATAGGTACGTAGTCAGTAGTACTTATTTATAAACACTTACTTACTTACTGACTTAACACACAAGTATTTATAACAACTCAGTAGTATTTAAAATGTTGTACTGACGATGAATATTATTATCGATGCCACCGGAGCCCAGATTCTGTTAATTTTATAGGGCTCTTAGAAAATGCCATTGAGAATTGCGGTCGACAATTTTTGATAGTTAATTAGGTTCAGTGTCATTCCGCTGCTACACTAGTGCTAGTCATTTCATCATTTCTTAGGTTGAGTGGGCACCTCCCTGTGGAACTTGCACCACGGCTCATGGCGGTCGCTGGTGGGGGTAATAAAGAATTATGAATTTATTGTTTTGTGTTGTTGTTTTAAAGGAATTATGTGCAACTGTCGCTTTTCCTTACAGTATGTAGGCTTCTGAGACTTCGGACGAAGATGAGGACATCGGAAGGTTCTTTGTAAACTAAGGGTCGGCAGGACGAAAGTATGGAGTGAATCCATACGTTCTTTCTTAGCTTCCGTCATTATTTCTTTAAGACAGAACCAGCACTGTGAATGTATGTTAGTTAAGTTTTAGCGTACTAAGTTGGACAGAATCGCAATGGAATTTTAATTTCTATTCATTGTTGCTGAATAGGTCGATTGTACGCCATTTTACATCAATTTGTGGAAATGAGGCTTTTGCTACTTCACCGGGTATTAAAGCGAGCTAGGCTCCAGCCTTATAAAATGATTTACAAAGCAACATGTGCAAGAGGACTTAATAAAATATAGTCTTAAGTGGTGGCCGGTGGCTCAGCGGTTATGATAGTTGCCTCTGAGACCTGGTGTTCTGGGTTCGATTCCCACCCGGGACAATTATTTGTGTGAACCACAAATAGTTGTTCTGAGTCTGGGTGTACTTTGTGTCCGTGAAATGTATGTTTGTAAAGTCCCCCGCGACACAGGGATTTATTTCCCTAGTGCGGGAGTTGTCTTTTTAAAGTATAAAGTATAACATGCAACCTTCATTAAAGCCGTGTGAACAGCTGAAACAGTTAAGGTAATATGAAAAAATACATCATTATTTAATTAGGATAAATTTATTTCATCCATTATTGTTATCAGATAAGAATCCCAATTAAACTGTCAGTTTTGATGTTAAAGTCGTAATGTAATAAAGTGTATAAGGTCACTCAGGTTAATTCAGGTCACCTTTGCCACATTACCCTTGATATTGCGTTTATTTTTAATCATTTAGAGTATTTTCAATAATTCATGTTTGTTTTTAATGAAAAACTAGTTTAACTGTACTTTGCTTACTTTTACTTTACTTAGTCATCAGCCAGTTTACATCCACTGCTGAACATTGGCCTCCACTTTAACAGAAATTGGCATGCCATGGTCGTTGAGGGATATTGCCATAATCACCACGCTTGGCAGGTGGATTGGGGATTGCAGTAAGATTGGAGTATCTTTGAATTGATAGATGCTGTAGCCCATACATGAGTTGTATGTGCTTTATTCGCCTCTCACGTCACCTATAAGAAGATATGGGGTGGTTTTTTCTAAGCCGGAAACCATACGGCGTATTTTTCTTACGATTATCATTATACATAGTTACCCGCCCTGGCTTCGCACTGGTGTTAAGCTTAATAAACATAAAACCTCGACAAAAAGTTTACCTGTACCTTCTTCAAGAATTAGAGTTTTTAGTATATATTTGTGAAAAACATATGAAACTTCGTGCAGTAGATTGTGAGTTTATCGTAAACAGATACATAGACGTAGACGTATTTTGTTTAATGTATACTAATATTACAAAGAGGAAAAGTTTGTATTTTTGTTTCGAATAAATTCAAAAACTACTGAAATGATTTCTATAATTCTTTCACGGTTCACCATTATAATGCTAGATTGTCCCCGAATAATATAGGCTATAATAGTCCACCCGTGCAAAGCCGGGGTGAGCCATGATATATAATATAATATGTAGTGATCGCGATATATAATCTGTATCAACAGTAATCAACTGCTTCGTTAGTCTAGCGGTAATAAATGATCAATCCACTGATGTCCAATTACTTGCATGTCGTACTCAATCTATTAAAAGGTTAACGGATGCAATAAAGTTTCCGCAAAATGCACGATCGACGAACTTTTCTTGCTAACCCTACTTTTAAGACTCGCAAAATCAAAGTGCTTCTTCGAAACTTTAGTGATGAGTTAAATTAGTTTTTAGAAGTGCTGAACGTGTATATTTAAACATTCTGAGATTTTACACAAGTTTAGTGAACTATGAGGTGAGCATTTAGGCGGAACCCACATTGACTAGGCGCGTTCCTCGAATGTGTATACTAAACAGGCGACTGGTGATGTGAGAAGAGCTCGAAGCGCGCTTCGTTCACTCACTTGAGAAATGTGCAGGCCCAATGTAGTACCGGATTGCTTCGTGCGTACCCAGCCCCCGCAAACGACGGATTGAAGGAGTGTCCGGGGGGTTTTAGTGGTGTAGGGTCCTCTTCTCGTGGTATGAGTAAAGCATACCACCGCTATGGAGAGGGTGAGTCACACATATCCCGCCTCCAGCGCGCGGATACACTGCAGAGGACACAAAAAAAAGCCCCAGCGAATGTTTAACGACAACATATTAAGTTGTAGACCTAAATTACTTTACATTAGTTGTACTTATTCATATGATATTCTTACAAAGCAATCAAAATATACCACCCGACGTAGGTCTTAAGGCACAGGTAATTACTAGGGTACTAGCATTGACTAGTTACAGACATTTGAAAATTGATAAAATCGTACTTATTTATCAAATTGGGAATTTGGATTCAATAAGAATAGAAATAATTTAGAATAGATAATAGGTATTTTAATATTTTACGCCCGCGTTAACTTACATGTATTTTGTGCAAAAATATACAATATTTTCACGAATAAATTATCGTTTATCGCATGAAAAGGAGGTATGCTACCAATATTGATAATTTACTAGCTGATGTGCAACACGTTGAACACATACGTTTCAAAAATGGAAGCATAAGTAAATATAGGATACGGTTTATTGGGAGTTCATGTTGTTTTTTTCATATGATATTATATATGTAGGTTCAGACAGTAGTTATAGAAGCGAAGTTACAGTAAATAATCAAACACTCAAAATGTCCAAGCAAATTACGTTTTTACCGTCAGCCTGTATTAGGTGCATTGTTTTATACATATAGGCCTCCCCTTTAAGATGGTTTTGGCGTATTCACCATGCTTGAGAAGTGTGTTGGTGACCGCAGTATTATGCTAAGTCTATAAAGGCAAACGCTGCTACCCGTTACCTGGTGTACGATTATCATAGATTGTGTTATGACGATCAGGACTAACGGCTATACCTTCTTAGGCATGGGAGATTTTAACTGAATAGGAAATATCTTACACTAAGATGATTTATCCTGCGCGGGAATCGAACCCATTCTCCAAGACTTAAGAAGGCGATTACACGGATAGGCCACGATGGCAGACAGCTTGATTTATTGTAGTTCCATTTTATTTAATGTAATTTTTTTATCTATATGTATGTTCCTTTGTTTATTACACATCCAAAGAGAACATGTATTCTTATAATTATTATATTGTATTCAAACACGATAAAATTATATTTTTAGAATTCGTTATTTAAATCAAATTTTGCTGTAAACAAGGAAAATATGAGTCAAACATTAATACACCCGCAGTATACATTTTTCCCTGTAACTATAAATACATTATGCAAAACTTAAACCATCGCTTACTCTGAAGGCCGTTTCATGAGTCATATTGAAATTGGGGCATTTCGTACTCCATATAAACACCTAGGTGGGGTAATTGCCTGTGACTAATATTAGAAAATGTACTAATTTTACAGCTATTGTAGCTTTTAGTAACTGTTTAGGGGAACCTTGAACTTTCATATGAGTCATGGAAGAATTTAGATTGCTTCTACAAAGGTAAATTTTATTTTGCGTGTTCTGATGAGTCATAGTCTATCCTTGGGCTATTAAAAATAACATTAAATCAACAGGTAGGTACGATATTTCCTTTATTCTTTTATAGCATGTTTGAAAACTATTATTTTTAATTAAATTTTATGATAAGTATTGAAATAAGATGCAAAAGAAAATATATACGGACTTATCTTTACATTTTATATGGTATTGATATTTACTATGATCCTTGCCATGATTTATTAATATTGAGTTTGTTATATGTAGTAAAAATAGTAAAAAATAATTGGGCTCATACTTCAAAAATGCATTATTTGTTTAAAATAATAATAATATCATTTATTTGCATGAAATACGGTAGGCATAAGGTGTTATACAGTTGTAAGTACATGACATATTTCACCCTCAATGAGGGTATGCAAAGATTATGTTTAAAACATGAAGTTACAGTGATGTTTATTATGATGCATTACAATTACAAATCTAAATTATTTAAATATAAATAGAATCAATAATTCGAGTATAATCATAGACATAGTAGGAAAAACATCAGCGAGCACCAAATCTACAGGTGCTTTTATTAAAAAAATCTTTTATAGTATAAAAACTCTCCTGGATCCTTGTTTCAATGAATATTTAAAATAGTTTTATTACAGTCAATTCTAAACTAAACACTATTTCTTAACCTTCTGTAATCGAGTCATTACAATCTCGTTTACCTACTGAAAAATACTAAAAAGATTACCACCAGAATAGGCGCCAATACTATATTAGTAAAAATAATTTACGTTCAATTTGCCATTTGTTGCTATATAAAACTGACATATGCTTTAATAAATAACTGAAAACCATTTACATACATTAGCTAGGAGGCTCGTGAAACACAGCACGCAATCAGGACACGCACAACTTAAGTTATATATGTATATATATGTTTCGCAATACACCGTATTTTTTTACAACTAACAATTTTATTATTGTAATATGATATTTTTATAATATTACTTTTGGTTAATAAAGTGATTATTTTCCTAGTTTTCCAAATTAACACTCATTACTGTCACTGCAATCAGTGGTCATTTTGCAAATCTTAAGTGCGATGCTAAAAACTGGCCGGCAGAAAATATTACGTCATCATGTAACAGGTCTTTTTAAACTATGATTTTTCTATATTAAAGAAAGAAAGAAAATATATTTAATTCACCACAACACACGAGTATTACAACAAACATTTAAAGTATAAAACAATAAGACGGCTTGCATGTTCTGTCGAAAAAAGTGGCCAACTTAGCATAGGCTAGGCGAAACGCGCTAGGTTACGCCTGGCCTATGCTGAGTTGGCGACTTTTTTCGGTTGGCAACTCCCTTGTGTCAAACAAACTCTTTCAGTGACCCACAGACGAGGGATGCTATGTTACATAGCCTATTCGTCGAGGAAGGCTATAGAGTATAGGCTATATTTAATTGCAAATTTCCTACGGGGACGGGAATTACGCGCGTGAGATGATTAGTTCATGAAATTTCTATATGTTTTTTTGACTTGAATACAATTTTAGACACCTTATTTGTAAGGCAGTAGGCAAAATAGCAGCTATGCCAGTTCGTTCGTATGCTTACTATTTCCGAGCGTGAAATAAAATATTTATGCACAAACGTATATTGTGTTATTTCTTTTATTACTGGAAAGTTTAGTTGCGTGTACTGAACAAGAATAATCTACATGTTAATGAGGTGAGCCTTAAAAAATCGCAATACCGCAGATTTAAAACAAAAGATTTTATGCAAGTTAAGTTTAGCGTGCCTCGCTAATGCTTGTATGTAAACTTTAAAATGCTTATGCAGTATGATGTTGTCGGTTTATGCAAAATAAAAATATATAAAATAGAATAGAGTTTGCTGGGGCCTTCCATTTCATGTTCTGTTCTATTCAAGATGATGGCCTGAGTTCATATATACTTTGGAAAATTCGGAGTAAATGTGATTTTTGAGTAACAGATAGTTATATGAATAATTCAAAATATTCAATTTAGTAGTCGTTATTTATAGCATGGTTGGAAAGAGTGGTTCCAAAAATAAATTATCGAGTCAGCTAATAATCGATTACGACTCTTTTGTACATGCAACAGTGGCTCTTTTGTTGTAACTATTCGAAGTAAAGCCAACAAAACCACATTTGTTTATTCAATTGAGTAAATATGCGACATTCTGACGTTTGATGTAATTGTTTACAAGCTTGTTATAATATTTTTGTGTGGTTATAATTTCTTTGTTAAAAAGTGAAATTTCCTAACGTCGTGGTTCCGATCTCCACGCCGGACAATACATCTTTATGCAAATTCTAAGATTTCTTTCCGGGTCTGATTGGATGAGGGAGCCTCGGATAGAAAGTTATAGGCCAATGGCTTAACTAACCGATTGTTATAACGTCATCTTTAGCAAGAGATCGGGTAACAGCGCTTCCTTGTGTCACCAGCCCGCCTACCAAGCGTGGTGAATATGGCAAAACCCTCCCTCGGGAGGAGTCCCATGTTCAGCAGTGATAATAATGAATTTAGGAAATATAAGTTTCATTACTATGATCTAAGAATCTTACTTAGTTTAGTATCCAACTACATGTCAGTAGGTACAATACATAAAAAATGTGCTTACAGATAAAGCTTCGAGAATATAATCTCATTCCAGACAAAACCTTGATCTAAAAGTAAACATTGACGTCCTAGTAGAATTATTTCAAGATCACGAGCCTCTCTAACTAGCAAAAACCGCTGACTAGACTTAATGACTCTCTAAACACAACAAGCGAAGCTGCTCCACAATGTACCTTTTATTATCTATACTAATATACGTATACCTAAGTAATCCATTTACCCGCTCTTTCAATTTTCAGTTTATTCACGGCGAAACAAAATATATTTACAGCTGCCTTAATCGAAGTGTCCGTGGCTGAAGGTAGTCGGGGGACACAAAAGATAAATACCACTATGTCAGTTTAATGGCTTTCTGTCTCGTGTCCTGGGGTGTCCACTGTCCATCTGACCGTCAGGTCAGAGCCTTGATTTGTCTTCGTTACTTGGACATATCATCTGGTGCGAGTGAAATTCTATATTAAATTTAATGTAGTGTTGGGTTAAGTCGATAATTGGGTGAGGGTGGTATGACGATTAATCTGCTTCTCGTCCATTTTGCGGCTTCCCTGCCCGAGAAAACGAGCCATTCTCATTTCAACGTACTAAAGGCCCCTGAAATTCAATCTGGTTATTGTGAGATTCAATTTATGTGAATATTATAACCATACTTCTTGTAAATTAATTTAAGGAAATAATTGGCTTTATGTAGTATACAAACATATAAATTAAAAGCTTTTGAACGTTAGGTATATGGTTTTGCGGTATTATTATTTACTTTTATCTATATTTTATACAGTTGTACACTGCATGCCAAAGTGACTATGGTAAAACCCTCCTTTGGGATGAAGCCTATGCAGTGAATGTTCAAACATCACTTTTTCATTTTTATAATACCAAGAAAATAACACGCAATAACAGCATTGCATTCGTACAAGGCTAAGAATATAAAAATACAAAAAGAACTCAAACATTTTAATTTTTAAGTTCATCTTCCTCTCATATCCCTAATGATCCAGAGGGCATAGTTTATTGTGACATAGCCAAATAACTTTTCTTGATGCATGACCTGCATAAATATTTAAAATGAAAGTGTAGGTACACATCTCCATAGCAAACCTTATTCACACTACTTGTTTTCTCGCGAACAACATTTATACTCAAGACTTATGCGTAGTGGGTGCAGGGTGCATTTTTCTGGCTTCTATTATACATTCATACAATGCAATATGAGCCTTCATGTTCAATGTTTTGGGTACAATTTCAGTTGTGTACGATAAAACAAATAAGTCACCGTCGTCACCTGAGCAAACGGAGCGGAGCCCCACAACAAGTTTATATCAATTTTCTACCGAGTGCGTCTGGATGGTGGAAAACACTTAACCGTAGATGTGAAGCCTTTATGTTCTTTTTAGAATAAAATTGTTTTATTCCTTTCGGCATACTTTGATAAGGTAAATGAAAAAAAAAATAAGCTTCATAACCGAATGCCGCAGTGAATATATTTTTATTTTTGTCTGAGGTATTATGGACGTCTGTTAATGCTTTTCAGGGAAATCAGCGTTGTGTGAAATAATCACTTAGAAAATCATTTAATTAGTTTAGGAGGAACTGAACGAAAAAATTAAGAGAATTAAAACTGCGTTAAATAAAGCATTTTTTTCAGAACACTTCCTTATCAACTTAAACAAAATAATAATAAAACTACAACATATGATGAACATTGATATCGTTTGAAGGAGTTAATATTTTTTTATACCAAGTAAATATGCTTTTCAATACGGCTAAACCATACGTTTGTATTATAATTCAATTAAAAAGACGGTTGATGGAGGTTTTGTTCACATATTTGGTACCCTTTATACATTGTTTACTGGTTGGTCCTATGGATTAGATACATTGTTATATATAGTCCAATTTACTAAGTAAACATTTTTGGCACTTACTTGTAACACAAATATCTTGGTACTAGAGAGAAAATTCTCATTTACTTTGTTTACGCCAGCACCTAAGAGATCAGGAAAATATGTTTGGTAAATACATAAATATTGATTTGGCTCATAAACCAGAAAGTGACAAAAGTTTCAATGAAACTATAATTTTCTTTAGTTTCTGCAACATTTTCTAAAGTGAAATAGCAGCCAACAACTTCGCTTAAGTAGTAGTTTTAAATAATGTAATTTAAGAACATTATTTATTGGATAGGCAGGGTCAGCGTGTCTATGCATTTGCTGCAAAAGCACTTACCTAGCTGTCCTTGTATTTTGATACATTTTCGACTTAAACCAGGTGTATCAAAGCCATTAGCTTATTCTAAACAAAAAAATCTTGATTAATTTATTAAGAAGCCGTATAACCACAAATTTGATGTATAAAATAGATTTGTATAAAAAAACACCTATTATATTCACCAAATGTATGTTATATGGTTCAGTGTATTTCTCTGGAAGTAACGTGAATGACTCAATGAATATTATTGTTTTGTAAATGTATATGGTTGATTGCCATTGACAATGATCTTATAAGATCGTGGTTAACAAGATTTTGAATTATATCTAGGAGTGATTACGAAATTTAAAAAAAACATGACTACGCTTCCTAACGTATCTTAGTGTATATGAAAAAATAAAATACAAACATCGAACAAAATAAGTAAGTTGATGGATTTTGGTGGGAAGTGAAATAAATTACTTTTGTGTTTAAAATTGTGACGTAGCTACGTTACATCCGGTTTCATTAATCGGATAAACCTCTTAGACAGTTCAGCTATACAATATGTTGTAAAAAATAACAAATGAACTCGTTAACTTGTGAGTAAATAGGCACTGAAGTTTAATTCAAATTTGAAACATACTTTTGCTTAAGTTTGTAGGTATGACTAACATATACAATGAACTTGAATAACAATATATGAAAACGAAGTTAATCAGTTTAGGGTTGTGTAAGGGGGGTTAAAAAATTGTCGATATGTAAGATCACATTACAATGCATGTTCGTATTGCTTTGAACAATATTGATGCTGTTGACGTAATAACCATTGGTTATTATCATTTAGTATGTCATATTGTTTGGAAAAAAAATATCGGGTATTTAATGAATCAATGTCTCAGTAACAAGATGGAAATACCGTGAAATGTCCTACATTTCACCTTTTACCGATTTACATACTAAACAAAACCCATTTTCTATAAAAGAAAATAACAAGTAAAAAATATAACAAAAAACGTGATATTGAAATTCACAACCATTTTGTGCTTATCAACAATATTATCCATTAGACAACCCTATCCTAAGGAATATTTTGTTTACCGCCGCGTATAAACACGATGTCCTTGATTGGGGACCGCTTTCGATGGGATTTTTATTATGGAAGTTTTGTTTGTTCACAAGTACTTACACAAAGTGCTTTTCTTTATAGGATCCGTGATAACGCATTTAATAAATATTATAATAGGTGCCTACTTATGTTCGTACCAATTACAAAAAAGAAAATTTTGCTTTAACTTTAGTGGGTACTTTAGTGGTTTTTTGTACAAGGGGTTGTGATATCTTAGTACCGTTATCTATACTAATGAAAGCTTATGAGTTTGTTTGTCTGCTTGAATCTATACGTCATGAGCTCATTGTAGGAACTACTGGTTCGATTTGAACAATTATTTCAGTGCTAGATAGGCTATTTATCGAGGAAGGCTATAGGCCATATTTCATCATGAACTTTTTACGGGAACGGGAGTTGCATGGTTAAACTGCGCGCGGAAGCTAGTAATAATATTATAATTAGTGACTTGAGCTACCTTGGTTTCTTTATGTAGTTAGTATAAAGATATTTAAATTTCAATATGTGCGAAACTGTCAAGTTAGTATATAAAGCAAAAAAAAGTTTACTACAATCAATTGAATAATATTCTGTTTACTGTTTTACCCGTGTAGCTCCATTTCCCATGGGACCCATGGATAACTTGCTTTAAAAATCGGTACAGTCGTTTCGGAGCCCTTTCAATGCCACCAAAATTTGTAATTATAGATGAAGAAAGTATGAACCTTCACATTATCATGTAAATTGTATTATTACGAATTCGAAATATTTCATTTGAAAAAGGATTCCTTCATAATATAATATTTTTTATTAAACACGCCATACGGTCCTTATTCTATATGAAGCCAGTAATATTCTCGGTATTTATTTGTAAGCGGCCGTAGCCCAATGGCTAGGGCGTCGGACTTGTGATCGTAAGGTCGCCGGTTCGAACCCCACCCATTGCACTACCGACGTGAACCCACTCGTAACACAAGCATTTTAGCTTAGCACGAGGGGTTAACAAGATTACTAAGTTACTAGTAGACTGCAAAACTATGCTAATAATCTTTAAAAAAAAAAAAACAATTTTGTTAGCTTTAATGCTATATTATTAGCGTTATAAATATGTATGAAATAGTATCAGTTTATTCGCCGCATTATTCGAATTTACCAAGTAGCATGCATAATTAATGAGTATAGTCATATTCAACATTTAAATCAATTAGATTTCATGAATATAAACGAAGGTTACGTACCTATTGAGAGGGGAACATGAACACGTGATTGTAATTAAAAAAATAGATTATAAATGCACCTCATAATTTAATCTGTAATATTCAAATGATTTTGAATCAGAAATTTACTGAAGCTCATATGATATTGGACAATGTGTAGTAGTGTCTTTCCCCCTCGACTCTTGAACTTCCGATGCCCTGACCCAAAGACCGAGAAGCTCGCGACCGTAGAGTGACAGTTTCAAAGAACTCCCTTAAACAACTAACACATAATTCCTCAGGTGCAGGTTCCATAGGGGGCGCACTCTTGCGCAGGTTTCTTAGTTTGTACTTTATAAACAATTTAAAGATTTTTTTTTTCGGACGATCGTATGACCGTACATATGGCCATGAGGTTTTTGTGATTTCACCTAGCATAAACGGGAACAAGGCTTCAAACTTTTTTTTTTTCGGAATGACTTACATAGTTAGCCACAAGTCTTTTGCTACTTCACCGGGCATATCACAACATGGAGTACAAACATCTATAAGCTATGGAAAACGCTTATCATGTGGCGGGTACCGTAAGCTTATATGACAGAGCTATTTATAACAAAAAGAGGATAGTTGTGTTTTGGTTTTTGATAAATAAACAAAATTAATACACAAAATACTTAACGACACAAGGACGGAGAAATAGATATCTTAAGATAAGGCTCCCACGGTAATAGAAGCTATGCGAGTGAAACCGCCAGTACTTAATAATAAGTATGTAGTTTTTGGCTTAAATGTGGTCATAGTTAACTTGTGTTCAATGCACTAACAAATTATACCTACTACTAAATATGCTAACTTCATTACTGTTTTGCGTCAAGTCATAACAGTTTATGAGTAAGCATGCATTAGTGAAATGTATTCTGTGTGTTTTGTTAATTGTATGATGTGATGTCATTTCAACCTTATATTCTGTGTTATTGTTATGTTGAATACTATGTTTAATAATAATTGTGTCAGTAACGTAAATAAACGAAGGCCCAGATGGAAAATTAGAAGTGATTAGTATCTACATAATAATAAGTTTATCAGCGTAAATGTCATGAAAGGTTAAAACTGATTGACTTCCCACACGAACTTGGTCGATGCTTTGATAATATGTGTAACGACAAAAAATACAAAATTATAATTGATAAGCTGTATGCAGACATAATACATGCTCTTAGTACGGGTGCCTCGGTGGGTCGGGGAAGCGGCAATAGGCGCCCAGGGAGGGTAATTGTTGGCTGGAACAAACATGTTGCTGAGGCTCACAGGGAGGCTAGGCAGAAATATTTGTTGTGGGTTTGGAATGGTAAACCTAAAAGTGGGTTAATATATAACGAAATGTGTGAGTCTAGAAAAGTCTTCAAGTCAAGGTTAAAGTGGTGCCAAGACCATGAAGACCAAGTTAAATGGATATTCTAGGTTCACACCACGCGAAGAATGATTTTCGTAGCTTTTGGAAACACATAAATAAGTTAAAAACCAGGCCGGGCATTCCTGTGAGTGTCAGTGGCATGAGTGAGCCGGAAGACATTGCCAATCATTTTAAAGAGGTGTACTTTGTAAAGTCTCCTCTCGGCCCGTCCCTGTCAGTGCCCGATGTTAGGCTCGGGATGGAGAGAGGGGTTAAATTTAAAGCCGCAGAGATTACTCGGACAATTAGGTGTATGTCTAAGGGTAAGTCCCCCGGCCATGACGGGCTTAGCATCGAGCATCGAAAATATGCTGGCCCTCACTTGCCTAGGGTACTAGCTATGCTGTACAATTTCTGTATGGGTCATGGTTATATGCGCCGAGTAAGATGATGCGAACAATGGTTGTGCCAATCGCTAAACACAAAACTGGTGACCTATCTAATAGCAGTAACTATAGGCCCATTTCCCTTGCGACTGTGATATCAAAGGTTTTTGACAGCATGCTTAATGTACAACTGAATAAAAGAACAACCATACACGACAACCAGTTCGTTTTCAAGGCTGGGTTGTCAACTGAGAGTGCAGCCTGCTTCCTGGACCTATCTAAGGCTTTTGATTGATGATTGATATGGTTTCTTATGATGTGTTATGGAGTAAGTTAGAACGGGTTGAGTTACCCTTAGAACTTATAAATATTTACAAGTTTTGGTATAGAAACCATATCAACACTGTACGATGGGCTGGGGCGTTATCTCGTCCGTCCGTCCGTCTGTCCGTCCGTGTCTCGGGTTGGAGTGTGGGGTGAGGCAAGGTGGGTTGAGCTCACCTACGCTCTTTAACTTTTATATGAATGAACTGATTGCCGAGCTCAGCAGTACCAGGGTTGGGTCTTACGTAGACGGTATCTGCGTTAATAATATCAGATATGCGGACGATATGGTGCTACTGAGCGCGTCAATTTGTGAAGTACGGAAACTGGTTGCTCAGTGTGAGGCGTATGCTAGGTTACATGGCCTAGCGTATAATGTGAAGAAGTCAGAGATCATGGTTTTTGAGGCTGGGGCTAGGAGCCCTAACAAGGTACCACCAGTTTTACTCTATGGCACGCCTTTAAACAGGGTCCATAAGTTTAACCTAACCCCCAGCCTCAAAGACGATGACGACATTGAACGGGGGCGGAGAGCGTTGTCGGTTAGAGCGAATATGATGACTCGCAGGTTTGCACGATGCTCACTTCCCGTTAAGATAACGCTCTTTCGAGCCTACTGTACATTTCTTTACACGAGCAGCCTGTGGGTCAGATATACGCAAAGGGCGTACAACGCTCTCCGCGTTCAGTATAATAATGCGTTTAGGATGCTGGTGGGGCTGCCGCGCTTCTGTAGCGCATCGGGGATGTTCGCGGATGCGCATGTAAATTGTTTCTACACAATTATGCGCAAAAGGTGTGCGTCCATGGTGCGCAGGGTGTGGGGCGACTCACAACAGTATCCTAGGCATGATTTCAAGTCGCTTAGACTGTGTTTTCGTGGGTCACTGTTGTCCCATCTCACACGGGTTGCCACCGCAGTGATCCACTATTATTTTTATGTATTTTTGTGTAGTGTTATTAGATATATATGTTACTAATATAGTTTTAAGTCTTACTTATTTATTGAATGTTACTTGAATAAAGATAATGCCATCAAAAACATACTTGTAAAAAAACCCAAGTCTCGTAACGCAGTTCTTTTACCGTTAAAAGTTGTGAGATCTATGTAATACCAAGTCGGTTAATTTATTCAGTACCTACTTAAGGGACCTTCTATCTTAAGCTATTACGTAACTATCTCACCTAACAGACTCTTAAAATGATCTTATCAAAATTCAAAACTTTTAAGTTTTAAATAATAAATTAACTTGGCCATCGGATGCTATTAGAATGTGTCTCACAAGTGTTTATTGCGATGGCCAAGTCAATCTAATATTCATAACATAAAAGTTTTGAATTTTGATAAGATCATTTTAAGAGTCTGTTAGGTGAGATAGTTACGTAATAGCTTAAGATAGAAGGTCCCTTAAGTAGGTACTGAATAAATTAACCGACTTGGTATTACATAGATCTCACAACTTTTAACGGTAAAAGAACTGCGTTACGAGACTTGGGTTTTTTTACAAGTATGTTTTTGATGGCATCTCATTTCTTTTTGTAGATAGTTGTACCTTTTTTCCTTTGCTTTACAATTTACATAATTTTTTTGAATACCTACAACGGATTTAGGCTGTATCTCAAGAACCGTGATAGCTAAACAGTTGACATTTTCACAAATTATGTATTTCTGTTGCTATATTAACAAACTAAACATAAATTAAATAATTAAGGGGGGCTCCAATACAACAAACTTTTTTTGGCCTTTTTTGCTCGATATCTATAACAATAGGTAGGCACTTGAAAATGGTACGGAAACCTTAGTGCGCGAGTCCAACTCGCACTTGGCCGGTTTTAGTCTATTGTATGCACAAATGGAGGATTCCTGCGCTTTAATCGTTCCAAAGTAGACTTAAATTAAATGTAAACCGTCCAGACCCGTAACTCGGTGCCTTTATTTACAAAATAACTTAACTTACGAATATATGAATACCCACGTACCTAGCTGGCATGGCAACACTCACCATACGTAACAAGAGCAGCTGCGTCGTGTACTTTTTTTGGTTTATTGATATTCGTCGCACTCGTCAAACGTCATTTAAAATTAATCCTTATTTAAAATTGTTATCTCTCATTCATTATAAATATTGTCAATGTACCTAATCGAAAACTACAACATCAAGCTTAACAGAGGATTAACATGAACTTATGTATGGCACTCATGGCCTCACTGTCAAAGGTTTTTAAATAAAGAAATTACTAAACTGTTTTTAATGGAACTTTGGCACAAGTCCGATTTTGGTCTTTTGCACTAGGGAAATTATTATCTATGTCGCGGGTCAAAGTAACTTTTCCACAGAGACAAAGTCGCGGCCACAAGCTAATATGTACATAAGTAAATTTAAAGCTACCTAGTTAACATCAAACTTTGTAAAAAATATTTGATAAAATGAATATGCAAATACAGTTTGTGTCAGATAAATAAAACGTGGTGTGTGTGTATACCTGCGATATCGCAGTAAGACTTGTTAATTACTTGAAAGAAAGTGACCGTCTTTCTGTGACGAACGGGAAGCGTGGAAGCCGTAGTGTTTGTCCGGGGGGAATGCAAGAATTTTACGCATCTCCTCCGACACTGCGGCGTTCCCGCACGACCGGTGGGGTATGTGGGACTCGCCCTCTCCATAGCAGTGGAATGCAATTCATACCTTGAGAGAAAAACACTTAAACCCCCGGTTACTCCTCTGACCACAATTGGTGAGGGGCCCAGGAACTGTTGCCTATCTGGGATACCCTATGGCAGTGTCCGCGACTCAAATGGTGTTGCGGGCTCTCCTGGGTCCAAATAACCAGTTTCAGGGATGCCAGAGTACACGGGGTCCCTACTTCTCAAGGGGCCGCGGCCTGTTAGTATACTATCGTTCATAGCACAGTTGCTTTTACATTCCATTGAGTTTTTTTTTTTTTTTCCTTCGATTTTTTTTTTATTTGTTACATTAATCCCTGTGTCGCGAAGGTCGCACCGCTCGATAGATTAACGAAAACAAAGCACCCCCTGACTCAATACAACTGTTTTAATTTCAGACGAATAATTGTCCCGGGTGGGAATCGAACGCAGAAAACCAGGTCTCTGAAGCAACTAACGTAACCACTTAGCCACCACCTTTCAACATAATCGCATCTAGGTCCCTATCTACACCTATTCTTCCATTAAATCATACATATTCATTTACACTGATTCACTGACTGCAAATGTAACTTTGTAATCCTATACATTTATAGGAAATAACAAAGTTATTAATGCAGTTGATGAAACTTAACAACTGGACCGAATTTACAAAATGTTGGAATTTTCCCATGAGTTTTACACTAAACTCTACTAGTACTCAAAATTTGAAGCTTCTACGTCTGCTAGAAGTGCCTAAACATTTTGATGATCGGTCAATCACGTGTGAGCGAGTGACAAAATTACCGAAATTACCGAACTTTGAGTAGTTATAATTCCTAAAGTACTGGTTCAAATTGAATGAAATTTGAAATATGCTGTAGTTTTACAAAGCCTGCTTAGGTTCTGAAATTTCAGGCTCCTATCTTCATCCACAACGAAGTTATAGAGGGTCGAAAATCGGCTGAGTTGCTTCGAGAAAAGATAGGTACGGCCGTGCACCTTTTTTTTTTTTTTTTTTTTTTTTTTTCTTACTCGACTTGGGGGGGCACTGCCGTGCCCCCAGATTATATTCTATTCTATTGCCAGCAGTAATTATCTAAATAACTAAAACTTAAAAAAAAGAACGCGGTCGGGACGGACGATACGCTCTTCTTTTGTTTTTTTTTTATTTGTTTTTTATTTTCATTTTCCCGCGCTTCGCTTTTAGCTCTACGTTCTAGAATATTTATTTTTAAAATGTGGTTTATATTTTTAAATGTGTTTAGTTTTTGTTTATCCAGTTGGCTGTGTCTATAATATTTAGGTATGAATAAACAAATCTCCAGTAAGGTATGGTATGTAGAAATATTATATACATTCACAAAAATGTCAAAATTTTCTTAAAGCCGGTGAATTATTAATAATATTTTTTCCATTACATTGTTCTCATTTTAATGTCATATAAATCAATTCATTTCTTTTGATTTTTATCTAGAAATATTTTTATCTCCTTATTTACTGAATGTCACACAAATTTACTGTTCATTTCGTGTACCTTTGTATTGAAGCTATATAATTAAATATATAGTATAGCTAAACTATTTTACAAGACAATTAACAAAGATTTTTCTGTTGTTCCAGGTATGCAGGCGATCATAAATACCATCATTCTTTGAAGAAATATATCACGCATTTGGAAACTAAACGTAGTTGTAAAACATTACTACATTCTTAATTAACATCCTTTATTGATCCTTTGACTATACAAGTTAATAATTCTCTACTGAATGATGATTCTTAGTATCAAAATTGCGGAAGTATTTAAAATTATCCCTTAGTCACTAGGAAATGACGATCAACTATCTCCGGTTGACTACTACAATTATTGTGAACTGGAGCCTTGGATTCATAATGTTATGGTAATATATAGCTTATGATTCACAATAAAATACAAGAAACGATTACTTTCGTTTTTTATGTTGCTTTAACGAATGATTGTGGAAGGCTTGGTTAAAATGTATATGGACAAAGTAATAAGCGTAGAAAGTTGTTTTTAGTAAATAAGTAAATAGGTTGAATTTCGTCATCAATAACATAGGAATTTGTTTTTAATAAAACCTTATTCTTAAATCGCACGATATATTCATAAAAGTTAAATATATTAAAAAGATTGAATAACTAAAACTGAATTCACTATGATTATTACTTCCATTTCATAAAGGAATAGTCAAATATTACAGCTTTTACTGGAAATGTAACTTGATTTTGTTTCTGTTGCTGTTTTGATGCCTACGTTTATTGCTTTTATCCTTATTGTCATTAAATAAAGTCTAATTTGCAATGGGCTATAGTCCCACTTGTCTCTATGCTATGGTTGTATGAGATTTATTCTAAAGATATAGACGGGATAGACTGCTCTAAAGATCCATCAATAGTGCAGTCTATCCAGAACATACCTATACTTTATATAGTTTTCTGGAATCACTCTAAATTTAGTTGTGATACTCATGTTCGTATTCATCTGTTGAGGGCTATACTCAATACTCAATCATTTATTGCATTCCACAGTGTTTTTCGGTGATAAATTATAAATTAAGTTCAATGTGGACCCTGCCGGGCACGGCAAAGAAAGTTAAAAGTAAGAGAGAGAGACGGTTTTTAGTTACATAAAATTAAATTAATATGACATTAAATCAATTAAAATTATGAAACATGTTTACAATATCATTATTTTATACATATTATTGTATTGATGCTTATTTCGGCTTTATTGTAATTAATTATTATTATTTTGTTAAATAAATATCGTAACACATGAAGCCTCTTATTAGATTGTGCTTCGCTTCTTTTATAGTGTCGTTACAACGACAATTATACGCAAGTGGCCGTTAAAGCAATTGAAACTTTTTACGTCTGCGAGCAGCCATATTTAAAAGTACTGTGTACAAATGTAGTATGCAGGAAAACGATTACACAACCCTTCCTTGTAGGGTTGCTGTGTCTATAATTTGGTACATATTTTGCAGCTGGTATTTTAAGAAAATTGTATGTACCACTCAATGGCCTGGGTGAATAAGAAATATAAATATTCAATTCACAATAAAAGCGCTTTGTATATTCACAATAAAAGCGCTTTGTATATTATAAATGTACAAATTCCAAGCTGATAGAAATGGATAATTTTTGGAATTTATTTTCCAGTTCAAATTAATGGAGTAAATAAACCAGGTATATAAAAATGCAAACTTAAAATAATAATAAGTACCTAAAACAAACATCTCGTTTAATAGAACCTGTTACTTATTTAAGAGAGGGCTTCCTTCGTCATAGACATGTTAAAATCACTCAAGGGTTTGTTGGTCCATGTCAAAATGTCTAAGGACAGTTCCTAGAAAGGCCTTAGTTCAAAATTAGTTCAAATGTCAGAATGCCCAAGTAATTTTTAATTTGTTAATCCTTAATTTTGTTTTTTATTACCATTACAATAATCTGCTTCGAACACATGGCTATTTTTTAGAATCCAATAAACCTTCTTCGCATAATTCTAAATGTATTTTTAAATTAAAGTTGTCATCGAGATACTCATAACGTTTGGGAAACCCAACTTTACTTCTGAGAACTTCTAAACCAACCGACTATAGTGAGATAGATCCGTTTTCTCACCACTATACGAATTCTACGTAATATATTACTCATCAAATAGTAACTGTCTGTCTAACTTATTAACATTCTAAGTTACTTTGAAGATACGGTTTCGTAACGTACAAGTATCGTATAGATACTAGTTTCCTTTCGTGATTTTACTCGTTAATTGATTTACTTCCCTGATCTTCAACTAACTTCTAGAAATATATACTTTTATAATATTAGTAAGATAATTACCATGTGGATTCAGTCTAAAAAAAGATCAACTAAACTTCCCGTGAGTGTCATAAGAAGCGACTAAGAGATACATACAGCAGATGGTTAAGCAGCATCTATCAGTTCATGGTTACTTACCGTCTTTCTGCGATCACCAATCCGCCTGCCTGAACAGTCAGTTAATGTTAGTGAAAACAATTTTGTGAGCTATTGACTACTAAAATATAATACAAGCGTAAGGCTAAGCCCGTCTCACTCCATAATAATAGCCTTGAGGGACAACTAAATTCAATAGATTTTTTTAATAATTATTTTACAAAAATTTCTTCGCTAATGTCTTTACGATCCCCACTGTCAAACATATGACATATAAGTGTTTGCAAGTAAATATTTTATCAAATGATATGTCGCTTATGCATTACCACAGAATACATAATAGTACAAGCCATTACTATTTAATTATAAACGCAACTACAAAGACAATATATAACTTAATAGTTTTTAGCAACCCTACCTAGTTTCGAAACGAGAGAAAATACTTATAGTAGGTACCAATTCTCCACGTGCCGGTTCCCGAACGAAACGGGCTTTTTACTTGTATTAAGATAATGCTTTTTCACTGTTGGATTTTTCCCCAGTTGAATCATTACTATTTGGGATAGTGACTATACTATTTTCATAAGTATTTACGGCTTCAAATACAATTGAACAAGGAAATACATATTTCCTCAGGACCGTAGCGGGTAGATTAAACGTGCAGAGTGCTTTAATGCAGCACTGGTGATACGGTGATAGTTATGTGTGATAGTGGCTTATGGTTATTTAAACATATATTTGATGTATACACACACTATAGTGACTATTATTAAGCTTTGATATGTAAATTGGATGTGGATTCCAGGCTAAAATCATGATTTTTAATATTATTTTTTTCAGTATTTCCAAATATACGTAAATAGTTTTCCAAATTAAGTACAAGAAGTAGAAAAGGTAAAATTGAAAATAAAAAATATTAAGTAATAAATGTATTTATTTTACAAATAATTTATTGTTACAACATTTATTATAATAATATTTGAAAAACGAGGAGGAAAGAATATAAAAATAATGATCAAAAGTACAATTTTGTTTATGAGAATATAACTTGTTTAAAATATCCAGCGTATCCACAAATAAATTTTATAGACGTGCATTGCAAATAAAAGCATCTGAAATGACAGTACCTAACCTAACTTCATTAACAAAAAAGGCAGTGTCGGCACTAGTTAACACGTCAAGCGATAACAGTAACAAAATATAAAATATATTTCCGTGAAAACAGTTTCCAGTAATTTAGCAGTCGTGTCCTCTTGTCGTCGTGTGCGGGCCAATTTCACCATACCCTCCACAGTTCGTTCGTGAACAAGCGACCGTTAATTGAAAATGGTATTTTTCCCACCTAATCCGGTCCTGTTTGCTATAATCGATTCGGTAGATCTTAATACGTAGTGCGATGTTCGAAGTAATTGAATCGGATTGATTTCGCTATATGATTGTGTCTGTATTGACTGAACTACTATACCTAAATATCCTTCCATATAGTAAACCTACTATTTTTTTAAGACTTCGTTATTGTAATTTTTATATACTTAGGTACCTACTTTGTTTTTCATTGCCATCTTAATTTTATCCCTGTATTCGGTTTCCGCACTGGACGTGAAGTAAAATCTAAAAAGAGGTCTAGTTATTTGATGGACATGCCTCGGAAAGATATTCCAAGGGATGTAGCAAAAGTCTCGTGGCTGTCCTAAAACTACATATTATGTCCGTCCGAAAAAAAAGCTTCGGAAAGAACTTTAAGCCGTTGATCCCGATTGTGATAACGTCTTCTACAACAATCGTGTATACTAAGGAATGAACAGCAGTTCAGTGGGTTACAGCTAAATGCGGTCACCCACCCGCCAAACGCGGTGACTACGGCAAAAAACCGTACTCGAGGTAGGCAATGGACTTTATACGGGCTGATAATGATAGTGATAGATAGTCATAAATATATTTCATTTTATAAATATTTAATGTTGTGCAGGAAGAGTATGGTGACAGGTAAAATTGCCATAGGAATAAACAATATGCATGAAAAAGCGAAAATAATCTATTCTAAATGTGAAAAAAAAAATATATGCAATCTTCTATTGTAAGTCAGTATAAACAAAAAACAGTCTTCTTTCAAAACGAACTTATACGTTGAAAAATCAAAATAATGGATCAATTTTGTGTACAGATGAAAACCTCATAATGCGAATAATTCTCCCCATACTTATACCAACAGTGCTTGAGTTTGCTCGAACGTTTTATTAGCACTAATAAAATCATTCGGCCGAATAATTTTGAGATGGGTTCAACGCATAGCTTCACAACAGTTTAAGAAACTTTATTAATACATTCTATTGGGAGTGTGTAATTACACCGCTATTGGTATGTATTTATTATATTAGTTTGCAAGTTATTGAGTTTAAAAATAAAAAGTATCCTGCCAATATTATAAAAGCATTCTAATAGCGTCGAATTGTAAACATATATGGTTCTGCTATTACTAAGGTGATATGCCGTAACGAAATACTATCTACCTACTAGAGTGCTGCTTGAATGTACGCCGATCTTAAAGCCTGTTAACACCAGTAAAGCTTTATAGCCAACAGTCTATCCAAGTAACATAAGCTAGAGCAAACTGATATACAAGAAATTTGGAAATTCATTTAATTCTGATAAGTGTTTCTTTACGACGACTTTATCGATTAAACGACTTAAAGATAACTAAAATCTTTATTATTTATTTCGTTATTCTTTATTTTATATTTTTCATATGTTATTTACAAAAAATCCTATATAGTTATATTATAATGAGTTATAAATAGCGTTTTTCCTAATTTAGGGTAATACCTGTATTTAACTAGTGTCAATTTATTATTGACACTAGTTAAATACAATGCAATTGAATAAATTATAATCGATTATTTCGACTATTCAGTGAAGACAACGTATATTTTAGATTATGTGCCTTAAATATTGAGTGAATTTTATTATACATTCTGAAATATAAGAGTATTAATATTGTTCATTTATTTCATTCATAAGTAATAACTTATGAATGAACAAAATTAAATATTGACGGAAAGAGCAAATACAGACAACAAGTACATATTATAAACTATAATTAGATATGAGTAAATATACTGCACATGGTAGGTAAAGCATATAAAATAATATTTATACCAAATCTTAAGAAATGTAGAATAATGAAATATAAAAATATAATATTTCCCAAATATTTTATCATATTCTTTAAAAAAAGTTTTGAACGCTCCTCGTAAAACTCCTATTGTTAAAAATTGAAAGTCCTTTAAAGACAAGAGGGTTTGAAAAAGTTAACACTTCAAACATAAACCGAAATTCGCATAACCCACAAACCAAATTCACAAATTTCAAATTTCGAACACTTCAATTCAAACAATGCCAACTTCGAAGTACTCATAACGGTCTTGGCAAAATGAATTTGGAATTCAAAGATGATTGAAATGTTGGTTGAATGTGACATGAACCACTGGAATCATCAAAAAACGTCAAATAAGTAGAATAGAAGAACCGTAGATGTGAATGTTTGTAGCACTTCGAAGTGTGATGCTGACGACAGTGGAGTGTTTGACAAAGTAAGCTGAAACGCTCGAATCGTTTTGTCTTCATTGTAAAACTCTTTGGATAGGAAGTTGACAAAATATTCACAGGATTATTGAATTTCTGTTTACAATGTCGTATTATTTATACCTACTATATTATAAATGTAATTTATTAAACACAACACACTACTGTTATTACCTAATACAATAGAAATGACTATATATCACCACTATATTTTTTAAAGATATGTTTTCGTTTCAATATTGTATGGTCTTTTTTTATCGAATTTTGTGTATCATTGGTTTATGTAGGGAACACAAAACTCTTTAAGCTAATGTTTACAATAAAAAAGCTTCAGCGGTCCCTAATTTTAAGCACCTATGGTACGCTCGTTTGTCGACAAACACTGAAGGGTTAACAGTCTGCTGCGTAACAGAGGGTGTTCGCAAAAGGCACGTCATACGCAGGGTTAATAAAAAAACAGGTGATGTTTTCTAAAGCGTGAAGGGATGTATTTTTACCTTTTTCTTATTCGCTCTTTTAATGTGTATTGAGTATTGAATAAAAACATCGCTGTTTTTATTTATGTTTTGACTTCCATTGGTTATCTACGTTATTCCAATGGGTATTGGAATTAAAAATAATTTGTATAGCTATTGATACCTACCTTTTTTATATAAATGTACACGGAAAAAGATAAACAAATATTAGTATGAATATACAAACAATTCATTGATAACAAACATGATGGAAACATAATAAATGAAACTGTAATTACTACTTTATTGGGTCTTTACTAAAATAGTAACTGATAACAAGAGGACCTTATTTTGTGCACATGAAAGCTCGGCGCCATGCAAGTTTTAATGGAGTCTTTATGTTTGTAATAATGTTACGTAACTATAACGTGGTCTTGTTTCGTATTGACTGAAACTCATAATTTTTTATTTCATACTCTTCTGTCAAATTTCTGAAACCGAATAAAATTCGCAACTTAGGACTCATACCGCGCTAATGCTGTTATAAAAAGGTATAAGATGAAGCCATTGATCTTTGATCTTAGATCTTTTATTCTTCTATTATGAACCATATTTATTAAGCCAATTTCTATGATAACAGGTCATTAATTTATCTGTATAACTCCAAACAAATGGATGACAGCGTTTTTCTGACGCGCGTTTAAATCAGAGCCTATGCTCCGATAGCCCCCATCAACGTGATAAATGCAGTAATGCGAGTAGCCCATGAAGGTATCTAGAGATATGTACTTAATCAAAACTAAAAGAGCTGGTGTGGCTTTTTAGTAAGTTTACGTTTGTTTTTCAACGCTTAATAACATTTCGGTTACTTTAATGTAATCCTTTTTTTAAAGATGTTTGTAAAATGTGACTGGAGTAAAAAGCTCAAAGTAATTTTCTTTCTAAATATTTTTTCGTCGGTTTGAACTTTTTAATCTAACTAAGAAAGTTTAAATATCAGAGTTTTTTTTATTAAGATCAAAGTTTTTTATTTAATGCTATTTATTATTTCCCATCTTAATATTTTTTTTGGTTAGGGAGATAGGGTAGATCACTCAATATATATCTGACTACAAGAAGTTCTGAACAAAGTTAAACATTAAACAACGACGCTATGGAAAATTACTTTACTTACTGATAAAAGAGGATTATTGCAAAAACCGTGCAAACGAAGCTCTTACTTATTTCACAAAGACGGAGAAACAGGAAATACGGCACACCATATTTTAAGTCGAAGCTATCATAGAGATAATTTATCACACTTTTATCTTGTGATTTTTTTCTTTCGACTAAGTGTGGGGTAAACTGCAGTAAATGGCGGTTATAAATTGTATTTTGATGCCATTTCATTTATGCCTTTTTGTTGTGGTGTAGATTGCATACCACAAATGAGTGTTTTTACAAACCATGGTACTACTATGATATGCAGTAATCTTACATATTTGACCAATTTATTTGTAAGTGTTAAAATTTAATATCTAAGCTTGTATACAATGATTTTTGGAAATAACAACTCAATCCTATGACCATAAACCGTAGTACAGTCAAAAAGGTTTCACGATAATAAAAATAATATTTTTCTTCTTTTACTTTTATTTCGGTAAATACGTAAGTTTTCTTTAAATCACCGAATATCGCTAGTTATTCAGTATTCATTCCAATATTTCGTTCAATCCCGAGGCGAGTCTCTGGGGAATCCAAAGTATTCGAAGTCCGGTAGGGTCCAAGATTTCCATCTGGAATTAACTGGAAATTTGCCGTCTCGTTCCAAAAGTTAGGTATAGACTTCCGCACAATGAACGAATATTATTTTATTTGGAATTTCGGCACGAACTCTATTCATGATTCGGATCGAATCATATTCAGAATCGAGGATTATTGATGCTTTTAGCAAATGTATTTACTTTGTTGAGGTAGGTACGTTAAATTGTAATTATATTTGTTGGGTTACTTATTGCTTGCCATAAAAAAATAATGACAACAATAAAAAATTTAAAGTTATTCAAAAACAACATAACAAATATTGAAAAAGATTTGGTGCGCTATCGCGACGTAAATCATTTAGGTAGTTAGTTAATAAAGCTTCCGTTTTAAAAATACGGCTATAAATATTTACAGTTGGTAAATTTGAACAACTCACCCAACAATAATTAACAAAGGTAGTAAAAGAAATTTTAATAACTTTAATTTTTATTTTCTTTTCCTTTGAAATAAAAATTTCTTTGAAATTCGTAGAATAATTATTACACACTTATGTGCTATAAGAAAATGCTTAGGTGCAAGTTTTTATTAAAAAAATATATAATTACAATATGTACTGTTACCGTGATTTAGAAACGATAATGTATGTACTTTCTTTTTACAAAAAACCACCATATTGGCCGTCAATGTTGCCATTAAAAAAACCATTAAATTACATACAATTATTGCGATAAAATTTACTTTAATAAACCTGTCAGCTTTTGTGTTAATTTTCTCCATACATATTTTGCCATCTCTTTCCATTCTCTTTAGGGGTGGCATTTTCTAAAATCCTTATTTATCGGATACCATCTTATTCGATAAAAAAGGATATCATTCATGATATTATTATAATGTATTATTTGAATGATATTCATCATTCAAATAATACCTGCCACGTTTCAGATCTCTACGACCATCGGTTTATGCTGTGCGTTAGTTGTCATTTTGTTGTCATTGTCATTGCGTTTTATGAATATAGATCAACCATTATTAAAACTATTATCTTAAAGCTTATAAATATATTTTATATTATATATTCATAATACGTCCAAATTATGTTTTGATTATTGACAAATACATGATTTACGTGAACAACTGAAAACTTTTTTTTTATTTTAAACAACTCTATTTCCAAGTTGCAATATATTTCTACGTATATTTCTAAATACTATCACGTTCAACCAGTTATCCCTTTTTTCCCACAATACACCACTCAACTGAAGTCCATCAAGCAAGGGAGTGCAACAAAGCCCATTCTTATCTCCTCACTATATTGTGCATCTGCAATACCGTTGGAATTAAAAAACCATCCTTGGATATCTGGAATTCCCTGAAGGGTTCTCGATGTCTGAGGTCAGAAGGGCCGCTGAGGGCGCAACGATTGAATGTGGTCATTGCGGCAGAGGGGGCTGGACATAGCAAGTTTAGAATGCTCGTTGCGGTGCGATTAACTATGCTATGTTTAGATCGGCTGCAAATGAAAAGACTGACAGGGATTAATAGTTCGAAACTCTATTGTTTTCAAGTGAATTCGAATAATTGTGTGGTGGTACTGTGAGTTGAACCGGTTGAACGTTGTTCCTCGTATTGATGGAATTGTTTAGGGTAAACTAAAAACAGCTTATTTTAATGTTTCATGTTTAGGATTAAAATACACATAAAAGATTATTTTTATTTACTGATATGTATATAATATTTGTGTTATTGATGAGGACGGTACTTAAATTTGCTAAGTAAGTCGTTATATCCAATTAGCCAAATTTACAATTACCATTTTTAACAGCCGTCAGCTGACGTAATTTATTCAATATTTTTTTTTTTTATAGAAAACGTATGCGTACAGTCTTGTTTTATGATATATATCTCACGATGTATTTTCCCATTGATCATTCAGATATACCTTCTTTATGCTCTAGTTACGAATGGATAACGGTTACAGCGAACTATTTTCCGAACTACTCAAGCGTAGATAATGGTTTAGATCGGAACCGAATGATATTTGACCGTTGCATAGTATCAGGCTCATCAGTCTATATATGAGATTTTTTTTATTATATTTAATCAACTCTTGATAGTTTAAAGTGGAACTGACATGTTTATTTATTTTACAAATGGCGTTAATTTGATAAGATACTTCACATCACATTTAAATTATTTTATTATTACTTATTTGACCAATCTTCATAAAGCTTAAAAATAAACTTCTAATCAAAACGAGTCGGATGATTTCGTTCGTTTCAATTTCAATATTTTCAAAGTTCAATACATTATTATATGAATATATAGATAACTGGAACCATAACGCATCCTTTCCTTTGCCGAAGTCGGGTAAAAAATATTTACACCAGTAGCATTCCAATTCGAAAGGGCTCCATTAATTCAAAGGGCACGACTCTTCCTGTCTCAGTGAACACTGTCGAAATGTTAATTTACCGGAAATTAAAGTTGTTTCAACTTGTTACCCTTTGGACATGACTCTTTTGCCATATTTATGTATGTGCATGAATAAAACATACGAGTTTTTCGCTTATAGAATTGTTTTTCGGTTCCGGGCTGTTTTTGTGGACAGCGTCCAATGATTTATGCGGTGTGACTCCTTTCAGTACATTTTTTGGTAAATACCTAAATTATTATTTTTCAACCCACTTTTTATGCATTCTGTGTGTTTTTAGCAAGAATTTACCATGAGCGTTTGGAAAAAAAATACTGTAAACTTATGATTTGTACTTAATGCTAGAAGGTCCAATCGTAGATAGTTTAGGCTCCTGATATGCTTTGTTTTTGGTTTATGGGGCATTAACATATAAACAAGATATGACGTCGATGTCATGATACAAAAAGGATGGAAATTCCGTAATCGAAGGCCAAGTAATTAAATATAAGGGCTTTAATGCAAACATAAAACGGCATCGCGTTTTGCTTTTAAAGTTAAAAAAAAAATACTTTGACTGCAGTAAATTAAGCGTAGAAAAGTTTAAGTACGACGCGATGCCGTATCGCGTTTATTTGTAAGAGCCCTCTTATCTAATTTCTCTATTGTGACGTTAATTATAGCGTAATTAAACAATATCTGCTGCCACAATATAATAGTTACCTAAGCATGTTCGTAGTCATCATTAAACATGCATAACCCCTGTTTGTTTGGAATATTACATATATACAACGTTCCGCACCTATAACAATCAGTCGTAATATCTGTATTTCACACATCTAGAACAAACACAATCACAAAATCCCTCGTAAGCTAAAACAACACTCCACTCATTTTGCTAATGATTATTTACAGCCCAAACAAAACTCAGGTCGATACTATAATTTCATTATTAATAGTCGTCTGAACTGTGAATACCAGTTTAATCCATTTGTGTCATTATTAAATCATGATTGTGAAGGTATTGGTTGCACAAAACATGTAATTAAATGAACTATCCTTGTTCTGTGGGTGTCCTGTGGTCTATGGTACATGCGAGTAGATAATTGAAGTCCAGTTTTGTGGGATTTGGTACACGCCGGTTAAAGGATTAAATGAAATAGTGGGAGTATTTGAATGGATTTTAGTAAAGTTGGAAAATTGGTTATGGTTGCATACTTTGGAATTGAACTTTGTAAGCATTACTAATGGTCATAGTCAGTATGATTTTAAATAAGTATTTTTAAAATATCAATTTATCTTTTGCACACTTTCAGCCAATCGTAAACCCTTTACAAAAGAGATAAAAATCCAATTGAACGTTACGTACACTCGTGAATCATCGGCTGGCGAATCTTAATGGCCGATTATATGCACTTAACGATCGATTAAATGCGCAATATCATGAATGAGCACTCATTCTGAATGACATATTTAAATCAGTACAAGGCCGAATTAATTAATCGAGTACTGATGCATAATGTATTGTATGGTGGTCATGTAAAAATAATATCTAAGTCTGGTTGCAGACTTCTGAAAATTTTATTACCTGTAGATTTTTTACCAAGTTTTTTTAATCCTAACCCATCATTTGTAGTACGATGTAAGATCAGTATTTCTATAGAAACGAAACAATAAAATTGATGTGTGTTACTATGATTTTTTCAAAAAAAGTTTCCCTCAATGTGACAAAATTGTAGTGATAAATATGCATTGCAAAATTAAGCTGCCTTCAAATGAAATCGCGGTACCTATATTTGCAAACAGACATGAAACTATGATCGTTCGCTAAACCGTTGAATACAAAATAGTAAATTAAGGTTAGGAAAGGTAAGTACCTAGTTCACTCTGTACACCTGAAATTAAGTTGAAATACGTTCAGAATGGAAAATAGTGCCGTTCCGAATAACAAACTTAACCTAAAGTTGTTTAACATAGCTCCCGGACCAAATACATTCTCGCCGATTTATTTGAGTGACTTTCAGTTATAAGGCGTATGTTATATTAATTAAAAAACAAAACAAACAAAATATATGTTTTACTTGTTCAGGTACATATTGGTCGGCAAATTATTAAATCAGTATATCATTAAAATGGGTATATCAATTCATAATGGTACAAACTCTGTTGGAATTCAGATTTTCCGCTGTTATAACATCAAAGTCTGAATGTATCTTTAGTCTCTTATAGACTTTAAGAAAAATATTTGTAGTATATTTCCATAATATTGGTATGTAAAACTTTAGTCTTTTCATTATAATAAATATTTTAAACAGTGGTTTTTACTAAAATGTATACCTAAGTCAATACAGTAACTTATGAATTTGCAACAAAAGTATCATGTCCTTATTTATCATGTCAACTTAAATCACTATGATTAGGTAACAATACCGACTTAATGTTATTGTTTTTATTTGAATCATCAAATATAAATGTTTGTTTTTATGACACATAATATTGTTATCAAAACAAAACGTTTAGTTTTCGGACGGACATTTAAATGTAGTTAGCCACGATGCTTTTGCTACTTCACCAGGCATATAAACAGGCAGGGCTCCAGCGCTGTTAAATGGTTTATAAACAACAAACTAAGCAACCTGCGCAAGAGGGCGCCCCTTGTGAGTTTTGTGCACTGTCGCTCTATGTAACAGTTCGCGGGCCTCTCCGACTTCAGGTCTAAGAGGGCATCGGAAAGCTCTTTGCAAACTAAGGCTCAGGACGGTATTTTAAAAGAGATAAACTTTGAACGAATGGAAATTATTTGCCACTTTAACTCGAATTATTGCGTTGCAATCATGATCTGATGATTGAAATGCGAGTCCCAGTTTACTTTTTAATTAAGACTATGCATTTTCCATATATCGATGAAAATGTTTCCATGCGAATACTTTTCATGTCATTTATTTTTAATGAAGTACTACAATGCCGGTGCATACGACTATTTTAATTAAAATTGTGAACTACAAAATATCATAATAAATTTCTGACAAGCAATCGTATTTGGTAACCAAAAAATGAATAAAATGTTTTTTTTGCACTGAAATTCAAATAATTTATCGTAATTCTTATCTGAACGAGTACATTTGTACTGATATGATATGACCTTTATAACAAGCTGGCCCGGTATGATTTATTACCTAATGTATTGATAACTTAGTCCGCCATTTGAACTTTAACATACATGAATGAGGTGTCCATATAAATCCCGAAGTAAATGAGACTTTCTTAAAGTCGAGTCCTCTTTGCCAACATTTATATATATACAATTTTGAATTACTAATGAAAAAAAAAACTAGTAATTGATTTAAAATTATATTCATTTTCGTGTATACGTTTATAAGCAGACAATCACAATGACTGTAGAAAAATAATAGGCTACATTTAACCATGTGGAATTCGATTTCCTTAAAAACCGATTTAGTTTCCCTTTGATCAAGGAAGTAAATCAGCATAGTAGCTCGCGTCTGGTTGTAGTTTTTGTTAAAGACATCAAAACGCAGCATCCTAATTGAAAAACAAAGAGGATCCTAGTTAATAAATCAAATATATCAAGTAGAATAAGGTCCAATAACTTGTCCTATATTTTAACGGGATTATTGACACCTTAAGTTAACAGTTAGGGATGCGTCAAACATTATCTTATCGCTTGAGTGATACTCAAGTGATAAGATTCAACATATTGGTGCAGTTGATAGGTGAATAATCTAGCATAGAATATGCTCGATAACAATATCTATTGTCCTCGAGGTAACTCCATACATAAGTGCATATGTACTCGCATAATGGAGATAGTTATGCGCATGTTTGATGTATGTAATGTTATAGTTACGAGAACAAAATACCTAGGTACTTATCCAAAACATTACAACGATTATGTAAAGATTACAATGAGTAGACGAAGAGCAATGAGTCACAAATCTGAAACAAATAAAAGTTTTAGGTAAAGAAACTTATAGTTTGTTGCTTATTGATAGCAATAGTACAATTCTAGCTTAGATATAACATTGGTTGTTTATTACCAAATTGCGTTTAAAGAGTTGCAAGATATTTTCTGTTACGTTACTCTTGCTAGATACGTATCTCTGGCAGTAATTTATGCTTTCTGTTAAGTATCATATATTTTTTGTCGTTTATTTTCATATGTACCGTCAAATTTCTGATTTGTTCTCCAAATATTTCAATCAAAAATTCTATCAGTATTTATGGGTTCACCTTTCAAACCTACCAATCTAACTGTAAATAAAGCGGTTTTTGATTTAATCAGAATAATACTGATTCATTATTTTACAGCTTAGATACTGCAAGAAAATGGTTCATAGCTAACCTTACGATTTTTTGGTAAATATCTCTTATACGTTGCAAATTAAATTGAATGAAATTAAAACCCATTTGATTTGATAAAAACTGTGTTAACGTTGTCCATTTTCCCTATACCCCGGCCAAGGCTAACGTAATTTAACCTTGGTCGAGTTTAAGTAAATCTATGATTTCTGTTATAGGTGAATTCATTCCTAATCCTACGTATGCGTATCAAAAGGACTTAATCACCACGCTTGGCAGGTGAATTGGGGATCTTTTTTCTTTTCTTTCTAACGATTACTAGCAGTGTTTTTCTATACTACTAGTATTCAAGATATCAAGATATCAAGAGGGGGCCCATGTTTAGAAGTGGACTGATAAAGTGAAGAAGAATTTATTTATAAATGATAGAGATAGATGATCTTTGTGTTATTTTCATAGTGTTCTTCGAATAAAACACGAAATTCTTCATATCTAATAATATTATCTACTTATCTGAGCAAGCGCTTATCAATTATGATATGATTGCAAAATGCGTACCGTACAAGGTTATTTGTTTAACCTTTAGTAATATATTTCACCGATTTCATAATGTTTTATAAATAAAATATAAAATGGTCTAAATTTACAATTTGTAAGTATTATTTCAGTAAGTTTATTATTTTGTCAAAACTAGTTAGGTTTATGGATAGACTTCTATCTACCAGGTAAGTGACAAACTAAGTAGCGTAGCGGTATTTGGCTCGCTTTAAAATCTCGGATGTCGTGGGTTCGATCCCCACGTCGGATAGGAAATCTTTGTGTAAATTCTAAGATTTATTTCCGGGTCTGGTTGGTTGAGGGTCTACCCTCCGTGCCTCGGTAAGCACGTTAAGCCTGATTGTTATAACATCATCTATTATAATCAGATATTGAGGAAGGGGCAGTAGCGTTTGCTTGTGTGTTACAATATAATACTGTGGTCACCACCCGCCTGCCAAGCGTCGTGTCTATGACGAATACCCTCCCCCAGGAGGAGGCCCATGTTCAGCAGTTGACGTTATACGGGCTGATGATGATGATGATACCAGATAAGTATCGCTCCATCTGATAAGAAGCTCATATAAAATACAAGAAGGTTTTTAGAAAATATAGGTATGTTGTATAATACAAAACGTATATTAGTCTAATTTCGGTATTGGTTGTCCTATAATTTTATCTATGACCATTAGAAACCATTTCTTGATGAAATGTCTGTTTATACCATGGCGAGCAGCGTTAAGCTATGTATCGCTACTAATATTATAAATTTGAATGTAAGTTTGTTTGTCACGCTTTCACACGAAAATTACTTAACCGTCCATCATGAAACTTTGTACACATATTCTTGGAGGTATTAGAAGTAACATAGGGCTTCAATGCAAACGAAGCCGCGTGTAAAAACTAGTTAAAATATAAAACTGCGGACGTCAACCCTTCTCATCATAGTGACTATGGACACATGGCGAAATATCTAGGTATATATTATTATATCTTATCATAATATATAAAATGACGAAAAACGTCAACTCATGAAGATATATAAGACGGAAAATGACAAGTCATGAAGTAAGAAAATAGAAACCAGGTGTGTGGGAAAATTCCTAAAATCATAGCTCCTGTCATAATTTTCAAGAGAATTTAGTGAGAAGACTGAGTTCTGCTAATAAACACTATTCTCGTAAATTAATTTTCTAGGTACCGTTCCCTCGTATGAGGTGAAATTATGGGCATACGATATCACGGTATGCCAAGACCATAGCTTAGAGACTACGGTGCGTGAAAGCCACAAGGTATGCGACATATTGTGGTGTTACACCTACATAGTACAATACACATATCACCATATCTAACTAGTATAATACACATAACCAATGGCTAACCGTATATCCATGTTGCACTAGCAAGCTTAGTTTACTAGCCGTAGTATAACTTTGTTATGATACAAGTATTCTTAGTTTAAATAAATATTTTATAGAAAAAGCATTTGATTAGTAACGAAATGCAACAATTATTGGACCGATTTCAATTCTTTTACGAATGGAAGGCTACTTTATTAGCAATTTAAGTAACATAGTTTACATTTCATCGCATGTTTCCACGAAAATGGGAGAAATCGTATAAAAAGGTTGCACCTACCTACATTTGAGGTTTTATTCGTTTTCGCATCAAAAGTCACACTGTACTGATCCAAAAGAAAGGCTTTTATTCGTTTGTGTATCATAACATTTATCTGTGACTACCTTTCCTCTAAAAACTGGCTGTAGCCTGTTTAAGAACAAAACACCTTATGCTATTACCAATTTACCTGCTTAGCGTTGTGATAATAAATTGCCTTCAGAAATTGCCTATGTTCAGTTAGTGACAAGACTTACACGTAGGTATCGTTCACATTTTATTGGGATAGATTCATAATTATTTAGAAAAAGACCACAATTACTTTTAATTAGGTACATTTAATGATTAACTAGGTATGGATTATATAAGTATAATCCATACCACCAATTAAGATTGATAACTTTGGTTATCATATAAATAGCATTGATAGGTACATATATACTAATAGCTAGTGCATAAATATTAAGTTAGAAGCGTCTTTTTGAATTCCATTAGGGTGGATAAGTAGTTACTCGCGCGCTATTTTGGTCAACATTGAATTGAAGTGATAAATTTCTGCAGGAGGATTGTGGTTGCCAGCATAAACATCAAGTATGGTTTATAGGTTTTATATTTTATATACACAAGTCCCGTTCCCGTGGGAATCTCGTCTTAAAATGCAGTCTATGATACTCACAAATAGTGTGGCTTTCTATCGATTGTTCACATGCAGTTATTTCAAACAACTGTCAGTAATGTCAATTCATTACAAAAATAATATTGCAGTTAAGTTTTCTTACATTTTCTAATATTTAGAGCAATTTTTTAAGTTTTTTTGTAAGTACTTTCTCCTGACAATAACATTCACAACAAAGTAAGAGTTAGCGAAATCGGTTCAGCGGTTCTCGAGTTTAGCGCTTAACAACACATTCAGCGATTCATTTTTATAATATAGAAGATAAAAAATTTACTGTCTGTGTATGCAAATTGTAGCTAGCTTGCAGTCATTCAGTGGTAAAAATTCGACCACAATAAAAAAAAAAATCTTGTGTCTATAAACTGCAAATATGTGAAATTTCATACTTCTCTGTCCGCCTCATTTTCGTAAAAAGAGGTACAACATTTTTGCTTAAAGCTACAAAAGTACATGGGTATTGTCGATTGGGTTAAATTACGTTATACACATGAAATTTCCTTCTGTTACAATCAAAATTTGTTAAGTACCAGAATATGCTAATTTAAAATTATTCACTCAACATTTACTTCAGAAGACACGCAACCACTAACACAAACTAATGCTCAGATTTAATATAACTCTTGCATCTTTGCATCTGTGTACTGCTAACTTTTCCTGATCGTAGCTCCGTAGAGCCCAATCAAATATTTTAAGTAGGTACTTGAGAATTGATTCTTATGGCAATGATAATAAAGAAGAATTTAGAGTAGTAGAAAATACTGTAAGTAGGTATTGAAGGGTGGAAGTCGGCTGTCGGAAACTGCATCTGATAAACAACTAAAGTGTAAGTAACACGTGCAGTTAATTGATTCACTGTTCTTGAGAATAGTAAGTATTATTTATACAAATAAATAAAATTGAAGTGTCTGTTTGTACTGGAGAATAAACAGGTATTTACTAAATGCATATTAATGTATAGGATACAATTAACATTTTTTTTGTCTGTATGTTTGTTCCGGCTTATCCCAGAAAATGCTGGACCTATTTATTATTTTTTGTGGAAGATAGGTAATTTTATAAGGTATCATTCAAGCTACTTTTTATTTTGTGTGTCTGTGTCCTAAGCGGTGGTACCGATTAAGCCGGGGTTTTCATTGCTGAATTAAATGTATTTTCTTGCTTTCTTTCTTTCATTGTTAGATAGCTTTTGAGAGCGAAGTTGCAACAGCTAGTATAACACAAATATATACCAAATGCAATACCTACATTTACTAAGTACCTATAGAAAGAAAACATCAACGCCCGGGGTCGTTCCACAGTCTATTTGGACATTTCGTGTATTTTATTTTAAACTTTGTCCTTTTAATTACAAACATAATAAAAAATACGTTCTTTATTTAAACTCGGAAATTTTAGCAATGCCTTGTAAAGAGATAAAAACTAACGTCCTTGAAATGAATATCTAACAATATTAGGTATAAAACAAACTTAAAAGATTGATATCAGCTTAGTCCATTTACACATACCATATATACCGTATTTATCAATGCATATGATTACATGTAGTTCGTTATCTAAACTCGGAAATTATAGCTATTTGTTGCAAAACGATAAAAACTTACGTCCTTGCAGTATATCTATCAATATTATAATACAAACTTAAATTATTGATATCAGCTTAATCCATATAATTACACATATCTACCACATATTAATCAATGCACTTATGATTACATGTAGTTCTTAAGCTAAACTCGGAAATTCTGGCTGTGTTGTAAAACGATAAAAACTTACGTCCTTGCAATGTTATATAACAATATTGTAATACAAACTTAAAAGATTGGTATAAACACACATACCACATATTAATCAATGCACTTATGATTACATGTGGTTACATATGCATTTACTGTTACCTAAATCACTAAGCCGAGGGTTTCGTGGGGTGGTTAATTAAATTTCAGACTGTCTAGTATTTCAGCTATGTGGGATATACCGATCCTACGCTTCATAGATAGTCCGGTACGGGGCAGTTTGAAACTAGTAGGGTTTAGTAAATTAGTTCTAAATAACAATATACAGGAAACAAAATGTATCGCAAAGTACGTAGATGTATATTGGATTGTATTGGGCTGGGAGTAATATAGATTCTATATTTTTAATCTATACTACTTAATATATAAAGCTGAAGAGTTTGTTTGTTTGCTTGTTTAAGCGCGCTAATCTCAGGAACTGCTGGACAGATTTGAAACATTTTTTCGCTATTAGATGGCCCAGTCAGGAAGGCTATATAGTATATACAGGCTATTAAAATATAAGGTTCCTGCGGAAACAGGAGTTATGCTGGTGAAACATCGCGCTTCCTATGGCTATCAAACACTGAAAGAGTTTTTTAAATTGGACCAGTCATTTCTGAGATTGCAATAATCTCAGAAACGACTGGTCCGTTCAAGCAATCTAACAAACGTACAAACAAAATCTTTAGCTTCATAATTGAAAGTGATTGAGACTACCTAGTCTCAGTCACTCAGTTAATTGTCCTGGGTAGGAATCGAACCCAGAATACCTGTTCTGGGTTCGATTCCTACCCAGGACAATTATTTTATAAACCACGAACGATCGTTACGTTTCTATGGTAATAATAAAAGTTTCAAGACGTTCTGATTAGATTGACGTTATCAATTTTTTTACATAGATTTTGCTATCAGATTATATATCGATTAATAAGATACCCATTTATTAAAAGTATATGATTAAACACATCATACCATATTTACCACGTCATAATAGCTACCTACTTAAATACTCCTTTTCCGTGCATGGGGTTAGATTATGGAATTGATTGCCCGCTCACATCCGCAATTGCAATTCTCTTTCGACATTTAAGAGAAAAGTGAAGGAATTTTATCTCTCCTCTTTGTCATAATGTACGTATTAGTATGTATTTATTTTTAGTATATAGTTTATTCTGATTTTGTATTTATGTATATGTTTAGTTATTGTATGTATATCTACCTACACACTTCTAAATTCTTCTATCTTTCGACTTCTCTCGCAGGTCTACTGGAAGAGAGAATTCTATAGAAATAAGTATGTAGTAACTTTGTACAGAATTGTCTATTTGTTGTTTCTTTTTTGTACCTTTTGTGTGTAGATAAATAAATAAATATATTTAACACATCAAAATGATTCGTATGACGAATGCACAACATTATCAATGTATTAAACCAGGCGAATTCATTTTATTAATAACTAGTTTCCGCGCGCGGTTTCACCCGCACAGCTCCCATTCCCGTGAGAATTTCATAATAAAATATAGCCTTCCTCGATAAATGGGCTATTCAATAGGTACTACAAATCTTTAAATCGGACCAGTTGTTCCTAATATTGGCGCGATCAAGCAAACAAACAAACAAACTCTTAAGCTTTATCGGTATACTAGCCGTGGCCCGTGGTTTTACCCGCATTACTCTGCTCCAGTGGGTTTTATAGCCTATATGTTAATCCAGCGTATAACCTATCCCGGTGCAATTTCAGCCAATTCTGTTCAGTAGTTTTGGCGTGAAAGAATAACAAACATTCACGCCAATCCATCCATCCATACTTACAAACTTTCGCGTTTATAATATTAGTAGGATAATGCTAACATTGTTTTATATATTTTTTAAAGATTACTATAGCATAGTTCTTGTACACTACTAGTATTCATGTTAAGCCTTCGTGTTAACTTCTCGTAATACGTTAAAGTAGGTTCATGTCGGTAGTGCAATGGGTGGAGATGGAACCGACGGTAACCATATGATTGCAAGTCTGACGCCCTAGCCATTGGGCTTATAAATGACATTACAAAATCGTACCTACTTACTTACATGTGACAAACATTTTATATTCAGCCAGTAATCGATTTATGCTACATAGACAAAGCTTAATGATATTAATTGAATTACCTACCTTAATCACTTTGAGGTGCATTGACGTATACAGTGAGATACGTCATGTTGATTCATCTCATCAATAGCTAAGGCGATTCATACACTGCCCCGCACTATGCTGCAGGACGCGCTACGCATATTGGGAACGTGACGGTGTAACACTTGAATGCGTATTCTGTGTGTTGTACTACATCATCAGCCCGTGCAATGTCTACTATTGACTATAGGCCTCTTCCCGACTTAGGGTATTTGCCATAGTCACCGCGCTTGGCAGGCGGATTGGTGACCGCAGTATTATGTTGCAGTATTGTGTTAGTAGTACACAGGAAATCGCTGCAGCCCGTTCCCTGGTATACGATTGTTATAGATGATGTTATAACAATCGGGACCAACAGCTTAACGTGCTTTTCGAGGCACGGAGGCTAGTCGCTCAACCATCCAGAGCCAGAAAGAAATCTTTGAATTTACACAAAGATTTCTTGGCCGGCGTGGGGATTGAACCCACGACCTCCGAGATTTGAAGCGTGCCAAATACTGCTACGCTACGGAGGTAGGCGAGTAGTGAAGTACTACTTTTAAATAAAAAATATAGATGCTTGAAAACAACGTAAGAACACGCATTGCACTAAATGATGCGGGACAGTGTGCGAACCGCCTTAGCGCTCGCCTCAACGCAAACGTAGGCGGAAGAGATTACGCAGTTCTGCGGATATTCAATTCTACATTGATTATTATCTTTGACGTGTATGTAGTGATAGTCTATTAAAGGAATGTTATTTATCACACAATTAGTTATGACAAGAAGTTCTACTGATATAAATTAGAGATTATTATGAGAGGAATAATGCTGACGTAATAAGTAATAATTAGCGAATCCTAACCTTTCATTCGAACTACAAACATTTCCTTTAATATCTCTCAGTATTGTATAGGTTTTTAAATAAACGAAATTGAAGGACAAGGAAATAAATTGTTCAGGAAATACAATATATTATTTCCTTGACTTTTAAAATGTTTAGAGATCTACAAAAATATTAATACTAAACCTTGAAGAATAAATATGCATTATTAATCATATCATATAACCACAACAGATACAACTAACTTCCCGTGGGCGGTTTCACCCGCGTAACTCCTGTTCCCGTGGAAACTTTATAATTAAATGTAGCCTTCCTCGTTAAATTCACTATATAACACTGAAATAATTTTTCAAATCGGCATCGTATTTCCTGAGATTAGCGCGATAAACAAACAGACTTCTATATCATATAATTTCTAGATTTAATCTATGAAATCTGCGCGCACTCTTGCTAAAATAATAGCTAGGATAATCTGCGTTATTGTAGCCGCAGGTTGCGTATTGGTCACGGTGACAAATCCTTTGTTACGGCGCGCATGTAAGCATGACTTACTGCGTATCTCGGATTACGGGGGCTTGCTTCGTAGTTACGTAGTAATATTACGTTGCTATAGTGATAATATTGAAGTGTTACGTAGATACACAAGGATTTGTGTACAAAATAATGTTGATACTGATTTGTTGGCATTTTCGTATTATGATACATAATATATGAACTTTTGATATGATATGATATATCTATCAACTTATGGTCTAATTTATGACATAGCTACTTTTAATGAATGTCATTGAAAGTGGGTAGTTTAAACGAAAATTTTAAACTAATAAATTCTTAAATTACACAATCAAAAAATTATAAACAATTGATATTGATACTATAACTAAGTTCTTTACAATAAATAGCAATTGGCACATGATAAAACAAAAAATATATACCTAACTTACAGCTTGTTCAAGCCCGTCGCGCGTCGCGTCGTCTGTCGTATTGACATTTCCCGTGGATTTTCCAAAAAAATCTGTAATACTAAACTTGTTCCTATAATAACGAATACATTTAAAAAATAATTAACCAAATTAGCAAATACGTTATCAAGTTATTTCGTATTATCGTACCTACATTTTGGCGATTCCTTTTTTATTTATCTAAATAATCAAATTGTTGTTTTTGTAATACTATTCTAATACTTATACTTCTAATAATTCTAATATAACAAACATTTAAACAAAAGTATCAAATTTTTTTTTAGTATACATACTATATCCATTGTTTAAAAAAAAATGTATGTGTATAATAAAGAATTATTCTTATTATTAGGTAGGTACTAGCTTCCCGCGCGCAGTCTCACCCGCGTAACTCCCGTTCCCGTGGGAACTTCATAATTAAATATAGCCCATGTTATCTGGGGATAGTGTAGCTTTTCAACGGTGAATTTTTCAAATCGGACCAATAGTTTCGGAATCTATTCAATACAAAAAAACAATCAAATCTTTTCTCTTTATTATATTAGTATAGATAAGATTGAAGACCTAAGAACCTAGTTGGACAAAAAGCGAGGAAATGATTATGTATTGAATGAAAATATCCAAATATGCTTTGTTATTTACGCGTAACATTCCATACCTACGTATTTCGATGAGCAAAGCCTATCAATACAAGACCTCATCTAAATTCATCCCTGATTTCAACTGTTTCAAGTACCTAACATCGATGACCCTCCATTATCAATGTAGATTTGGTTCAGTTCAAACTTCAGTTGTTATAAATATTCATGAGACCTAATCTTTATCGTTCAATTCGCACCATTAAACCTGAATTTGGAGGTTAATAAATCAACCAGCTTATGATTATGCTATCCTGGTAGGACTCGTGTTAGCAACCTATTGTTATTATGATAATTTTTGTCAATTATTACGATTAGTGGCAATGAGTTTGATAATTTCGTGTAAAGTCATTGTAGATATGTAATGTAAAGCTAAATATTTAATAAATAATCTATATCTTATCATCATCATCATCATCATTTCAGCCGTAGGATGTATGCACTGCTGGACATAGGCCTCCCTCATAGATCTCCAGTTGTTGCGGTTAGAAGCGGCCTGCATCCATCGTGATCCCGCGGCCTTAACCAGATCATCCGTCCATCTAGTAGGTGGACATCCTACGCTACGCTCGCCTATCCGCGGTCTCCATTCGAGAACTTTTCGGCCCCAACGGCCATCTGTTCTCCGTGCAATATGGCCTGCCCATTGCCATTTCAACGAACTAATCCGTTGGGCTATGTCGGTAACCCGCGTTCTTCTACGTATCTCCTCATTTCTGATTGGATCTCGTAGAGAAACCCCGAGCATAGCTCGTTGAGCGACTCTGAGCCTGTTCATAAGGCCTATAGTAAAGGACCACGTTTCGGATCCATTATCCTATATCTTATACCTACTTATATATAAAGCTGAAGAGTTTGTTTGTTTGTTAATCTCAGGAAAATAATCCAATCCAATCTAATCCAGGTCCGATTAGAAAAAATCTTTTAGTGTTAGATATCCCATTTATTGAGAAAGGCTAGGCCAGGAATATTTTTTAATAAAGTTCTCACAGGAACGGAAGCAACGCGAAAACATAACTGCGCGTGGGATGTTAATAAAATATAATAATAAGGTGAAGTAACAAAATTAAATATCCCTATGAAAGTGCTTTTGGCGTTCCGTGGCTTCATATGTATTAAATATGTGATAAAAACAATCAGGTTTTGTCAGTCAATATCGTTTTGTTAAAAATTAGCGCCGATTCCATTGAAACCCTATAGAAAAACTTTATCAGTGTTTGAAATTTGTAAAAGATTCCTCTTTAAAATTTCAAACCTGTTACTTGAATTGCCTTCGAAATATGCCACTAATTCAATTTCTTAACGACATGGCCCCCATATAACCCCCATATAAGACTTGAATGCACTGCGCATTCAAATCTCTTGTTAAAGGGAGTTTCCCTTTCAATGAACGCGTCACGGCGCCGTGGACAGTTGATAAAATAATTAGCTATTAGCCAGGGCAATGTTCCTCCCTTTGTCGCTGATAATTTTATCTATCCGGTCTACTGGGCTGTGACGTATAATAATCTGATTGGAGGGGGACCTCTCAGACTGACTTTTACTCTGAGTTCAACTTTATAAAGTTTTCTTTAATTTATGACAGCGCAGTTAAAATGAAGTGTTGTTTTACAAAAGTTTTAAGTGCATGCTGTAATTATTTGTAAAACATATACGAATACGCTTGTTAGTACTATGAACTGATTCTCCTTTTAAGTAACACTGATATCAAAGTCATGAAATAAAGCAAATTTAAATGAATATATTATATTTTTTAACTTGTAAAATGACGATCGGTATATCTCAAATGTCAATCGTAATAACAATCAATGAACAAAGCTGTTAACTTAGCTCTCAAATCTCTTTCAAAATTACGTTTGTCATTCGATTTTGAACGAAAATATTAATTTTAGATTTACCGCCACGGAAAAATTAGTTATTCATGCATTCGGAGAGTCATGAGACACTTTGGTTCCTAAGGTTCCGTTTTGGTTGCAAGTGTGGCAACGGAGTTCAACATGGAACTGGTAACATTCCCCAACTTCAGCGGACTTTGGCCACAAACACTTGCAAACGTTTCTCCACAAAAATTAACTGCGGTATAGATGCACCTTTAATATAAAATGGGTTTGCGCTAGGCCTAAATACTATCTGATAGTAAGTGACGATGATGTAAAGGGTGGAACGAGTTTGCTCATACAGTCTGTACAAAAGTGGAGTTTCACAGCTTTGCCGTGCGCATAAAAAAAAGAGGAAGCGCAACCGTAACAAAGCGATGGAAAACTTCGCGGCGCCTAGTGGTCCGATAGAACAACGGAGATATTTCTTCGAGAACGTTTATCCATGCTACTTCTAGTTCTTCCATACTACTACGAGCTTACACAGAGTTGATCATCCTTTTCAAACTGGTTGTAAGAGTAGTTATTCATTTAAGATCACAAGCAGTTTTCAATTATCGCACATGTTTAATTAAAATATAGTAACTGATATGTTTTATCATATTGTATTTATAGCCTCAAAAAATCACCTGCCTGAAGTCAATATTGACATTTATTTATTGACAATATAAAACGTAAAGGTCATCGTTTACCAGATGCAGGTTTATTTGCAATTCCTTACTTCAAGTAAAGGCACATTTAATGCACTTCGTAACTCATTTATTATACGTACTTAATAATTATATGGACTATTGAGTATTTTTTTTGTTCCGAAGGGCGATTTAGGACACACAAAATTAAAAAAATGCTCATCTATATTTATAGAGTTGTTTTGTTACGGTGGGGGAGTCTGTTTTGGATAATTATTTTATAATTGTTGTATATTTCACCCGATTGTTTATGGCCGCGGCTGTAAATCTCTTAAAAAAATTGCCATATACACAGTGTGCGCAAACACTTTGACTATCAAAACATCTCAAAATTACATTTATATGTGTTAACAGAACTGCACCATATGACGTGAAATATTTAGACGCTCAAAAGCGTGTGCTTTCATCTGCAAGTCCGCAATTGTCTGCATAACTCAATAACATAGCTATGCGCTTCCATACAATCTACCTAACGACATGTCATTATCTTATAGAATATTCCAACAAGAATTTCTAGATTAAAATTCACTCATTTTTGACTGCAACCAACTTTGTTGAAGTTGTTGAAAAGGAATTTTGGAATAACTTGGAAAACAAATTCAAAGGAATGTATAAAGTCTGTCAAAATGGGCAAAACTGAACCTAGGAAAACTGTCATAATAATTATTGTTCGATTTAAAGAAACCTATCCAACGACATACAACTTATTGCTATTAAAGGGTAAGAGGGTGGTCCCTATCTGCCCAATATCCTTTAGGAAATAGAAAAATAGAACTAAGTAACTGTTCTTTTCTTATTAGTTCCTTAAGATGATCTTTTATGTCGCCAATACTAATTATTGTTTAATTTTTAGTAATAAATTTCTATTAAACTTTATGTACAAAACCTTATACTTAGTAGACGCATCTACTGCACTGTTTATTATTTTCCGCTCCACGAACAATTAAGTTATAACGAACAAACTTTCACATATTTTTTGCTTCCACATAACTTAAGAAAGCGCAAAGAATGTTTTATTAAAACTTCGGCCGAAAGCTCTACGAATGTATTATATTATGAAGAAAATATTCTAACTGCTGAAGTTGGCAGCGTTTTGCTACGTTATAATTAATGGCCACAGACGGTTTTCATTTTAAGGCAAAACAAAAAGATAATAATTGCGCCCAATTAATTTCGACTCCTTGCAAATGAGGGTGAGGTCCTTTTATGTCCCCTCAAGGCTTTTATTGGTTTCAGGCGATATTAGTTGGGCCGATTTGTTTGTTTAACGTTTGTGTAATGAATTTCCTTTACTAGATACAGGAAAGTCCCTCACAAGCCATTAAAATCGACAGTTATCTTAATGGTTCTTGTAACTTGTTTCGGCTTCCTATTATGTTTACGATAACTTTTAGTACTAGTTTGTAGTTCTCATAATATCTTAGTAAATAAAACCAATAAAAAATTAAATGCTTTTTAAATCAATTCAAATTTAAGGTTATATTGGTCATGAAATGGAAGCTTTTATTTTATTTTCACATAATAGGTTTATTTAAATAAACTACTTTTAGATAAGGTAATGTAAAATTCTAGAATTGAGACCGCGGATCGGCATGCTTAGCATAGGACGTCCACCAACGAGTAGATGGACGGATGATTTGGTAAAGGTCGCGGGATAACGATGTATGCTGGCCGCTTCCGACCGAGATTTTTTTCCCTCCCTCATATATTTCCGGTTATTACCGGAAATATATGAGGGAGGGAAAAAAATATTCTAAATAGAATTTAAAACTGTGACTGTAAGACTGTAGTAAATTACTTTATTTACTATTTCAAATTGTATTATTTTTGCCAAAACATTGTAATCTAATCTTATCTAAAATTTACACTTGTAATTCATATAAGTCTCATACAATGTGCCGTAGAACTTTCAGATTAATGTATATCATCAGGATATAATGAAAAACGCAATGTAATTAATGATGGACGAGTATATTATTATGCCAAATATATATATCACTTCTTCGACATTCCACTATCGTAAAGATAAACCACGAACATTATTGGTAGAGTGTTATCTATTACACAATAATAAACAAAGCACTTCTTTTTATTTTGTCTCAGGAAATAATGTGGGCAAAGGGTATCTTCATTTATAATGATGACACTGAAATTATTTTAGTGACAAACAAGTTTATCAACAAAACTTGCGTCATGTCGAGCAAAGGAAACTTTTAATTGTAGTATAGTTATCTACATGCTATGTGTTTACAAATTTTTAATTTTAGTAAAGATAGATTATTGCTTTAATAATACAATCATACACATGTGAGAAGCTAAGTATCATGCGTTCTCTTGTTTCGTAAACTTTTAGACAATGATACGGTATTAAAGTTGGCCTAATATCTTTAATAAAATGGCTAATCGAATTGTACAATATGGCTAATCGAATTTAATAATATGGCTAATCGAATTTAACAATATGGCTGAACATCTTTAATACAGAGACCTTTTTATCATCATGCTTTTTCTTTTTATAAATTTTCCCATAACTAGTAGATTTCCTAATGGATATAATTTGACTTTTCTTTCCTGTATTTCAGGCTGCCCTGTGTGCTGACTATAGCGTACCGGTAGACTGTGTGTCCGCAGGACCTGCTCCACGCCCCAGCTCATTCCACGAGATATCTGCACCAAAAGTACGTATTAAAGCTTTTTTGATGACTAATAAGAAGAAGGTTATACATAACTTTCAATTTTAGTTAGTTAAGTTGCTAAGCATTTAACAAAAAACAATATTGTTTCAGTATAGCCTTATTTTAATTAAATTATAATTCAGAACAATAATTGATATATTAAGAATGTCTTCTTTATTTATTGGAACGTGACAGTATGGGTATTATTAAAAGATTTTCAATGGATTGAATAATTCTTTGGTAAGCCTTTCCCACCTGGTGAGGAATGCTATTCAGAATCATTGAAATGGGATGAATATATCACATTAAAGGCATAATTATTGAGGACATTTATAATGTTATGTCTGAAATAAATTTCCTTTTAAAACTAAACCTTTACAAAAATGTACCTTTATATTAAGGGTAGTATTTAAATGCATATCATATAATACCGATAATTATAACAAAGTTTACCAAAAATACTAACTGCACAGCAAAATAACAGCAAATATAGAATTCTGTCTATCACCAGCTATCTCTCTTTAATCGTGATGGCTAGCCAGTTGAAATTATCATAGATGATGGATTTCAATTACCTCTATAACAAAAATAAAGAATAAAATAAATATTTAATAGCTGTTCCACAAAAACACGTGATGTTTTTTCAGATTTGCCGATATTAATAACGGCAACAGGTAGACTTGAAATAGTGAAACTATAATACTATAGGTAGTATGTTATGCAGTATACATAGATAATGGAACGAAACCAATCATCCGTGAGACTGACTCTTTTCATGTTTATATTGCAAGTAGTATGATTTTTAGATTAAAAATGAATTCGCATGAAATTCTATATATAAAATTAATATTATCATCATATTTAAGCATTCTTTTCTTGAACGTAAAATATTAATATCCAAATACCATTCTCAGGTTATGACGGCATGGATGTATCATTCAGGTCACTGCACTGTCTTAACAATAAGCATAAAATGAATAAGCAAATAATTGAAACACAGAACAATCTCGATATAATTGCCAAAACGTAAGCAAAAAACTCGCTAGTCAACAAACAAGTAAGGCAATTTATAAAATAAGCTTTAAAGGTATGCCCTCGATTATGAAAGGCGCCTACATTAGCAAGAGATTATAATCTTCTAATAAATGAAAGTTTCAAGTGTTAGTCATGTTCTTAAAATAAATTTCACCCACTGCAAGTGACACAAACACGGACAACCCACACAATGTTAACCGTGAGAATAAAAAATCAATGAACAACTTCGCGATGACCTTTTCAAGAACGTAGTGTTGTGAAAGAGTGAGTCACTAAGTCATTCAACTCTACGCAGACGTAGTTCTAATTTTTACTCCTTATAAAAGAAATGAGCCAAACGAAAATACGAATTCCATTGCTTTTAGTTCATAAATAACACTTCCAAAATAGCATGAGGTGACACGTAATGGAATATGTAACAGAAAAATTGTATTTTTAAATGTCGTGGTAGGGTTGATTAAGTGTGAGTCGGCCTGTCTCGCTATCTAATGTTTTGAAGTATATATCCTTTTTAAGTTCATGAATCACCCGTTTAACTTCATAAGCGTATTGTTTAATTAGATAACAAAGTGTACGTCTTTACACGATGTAATAAATTAAGTGTTTCTGAAATTAAATTATGGAAATGTGAATTAATTTGGTTTATTTAATTATATGTATAATTGAAATTAAACAAATAGCTTGTTGATTTTTTAAAATGATCTCAATCAATATAAATAGAATCTATGATAACGATAATGATTATCATAATCACAAGTATAATTTTTTTTCTATTACTATTAATGATGTATGATGAGATCCGCAACTACCTATGCCTTCGAGTCACTTTCTTTTTTCTAATCAGACATGCCTAGTAGAATAAACAAATACTATATGTGGTGTCTTACCAGTTTCTAATCAACTTCAACCTACATATTCTACTTATGAGTCACTTACATACCAGTCTTAATACAGTTGTGCTCAAATATGCCATGGCAAAACGTTTTTGATTGATATTTTAGCCTTCAATCTAGAGTCGCTTAAAATTGATTGTAATCGCCGGCATAGAATTTTGATCACGTATAAAAGCTCATTGATAATTACAATTTACATGCACGAATTAGTGATTCACAATAACTATTGTTAATTAATAAGACACGTTATTGATTTGGTGCTGTCGATTCCTTGATGACTCAGGATAATATGGACTCGAGACTTAGTCATTCATTAACATCCCCTGTATCAAGCAGTTAAGACACAGTAGTCCAACTGGTATTTTTACGACAGTCCGACAGTTGATGATTAGTTTATATTTATTACCGTTTACTTGATTTAAATTGACCCTAGAATAATATATACCCGAAATATTATAGCTATAGAGTGACATTGAAACAACGAATCACTCTTTTGGATAAGAATAGAATAGAATACCTAAAAAAATCTTATATAATATTCATTTTCTCGTACGTAATGGTGTATTTATTGTTGTTTAAACAAAAAAGAACAAAACAATGTGGAATTTATAGTATCAAACTAAATTTAAATGTTCAGACTTTGAAAGTAAGAATAACATGCTTATCAATGTAAACCAACATTAACGAGGCCACTGTGTTAATTATAAATTAATATACCTACGTACATTTGACAAGGTTATGATCTCAACGACATAATTATTAGATTAGAACTACGCCACGATTATGTTTTAAAATTAATAAAATTTATATTAGTAGAACTAGTTATTTTAAAGAGGTTTCACACAAAAAGTTTAGAATTAGAAAGAACCAGCAAAATAACAATAAACCTTCTGAACGTTGTCGGTCACGATAGCCAAACTCTAACAAGTATATACGCAAACACAGTTACACACTCTATAACACAAGTACTTAGATTTTAGAGATAATATTTCTAGTAACACCATATTTTGCCCGACCCGGGAGTTGAAGCTTGAACTTAACGCTAAACTAACGAGGCCATCGTAGCGTGAAAATCAAAACAAGACATATTAAACTTCTGTTTTTTTACTGTTGTACACCAATCTGCCCTACACACGTTATGTGTAAGCTAATGTAATGCAATTGCGCCGGGGGTGTGTCATTGTTTAGACTACCTATTGTAAATAGAGTAGGTACTTATCCATTTAATATTTATAAATCATTCATACATGCCTTGATTTCTAAATATGTCTAATGGAGTATGACTAATCTATTCAGCTCTACTATGATTGCGCCGTACGTTGCATAATATATGTATGCTAGTAATGAGACTTAATTTATGTATTGTACCTACGGAATTTATCTATATATGTACCTATTATAATCATATATATAGTCTCAGTTCTTTTCCATTGTAGACGGTGTATTTATTTTTGTTGCATTCGTGTGTTATTAGAGGAGACTGAGTCTGATCAAATTTAGAGCGCGGGAGACGTTCTATAGTATGTTGATTTTGTCGAGTATTTCGTAGTATTTGGCACTGAGACGAGTTGATGATGTCTGCCACTTAACATTATTAACTTTTTATCGTTGTTTATCTAATTTAATTGTTTTAAAATTTTAACTGTCATTGAGAAAAGTCTGCATTAGGCTGGACCCACATTGGGCGTGGGCATGCCTTGAGCGTGAGCCACATGCGGACCGCGGCGGCGGGAATAGTTCCGCATTCGCGGACAAGGAACTAGTTCCGCACTCGCGTCGATTCGCTTACACAGTCGAGGAATGTGTATGCACAATGTTGGGTCAGCTTTAAATGAATATGTATATTCGGCATTAACAACAACAAACTTCCCGATTTACATTAGTAGGATAGTGTTAAACCTGAGTTAATTTTTAATATCAAATCAAAATGTACCGTTTTTGCAGTTGCATTTATTATGATCTATAGATAATAGTTAATAGCTTTAAAACAATATCATAATCTTAGTTATATTGTTAAAAGAATTTCTTGATTGATCTCCAGATGTTTTATAAACAAGGTATGACACATCGTATTATACGCCTCAGGTGTAAATGAACTCATATCTTGTAAACTTGATATTATGTATATTAATTTAATAAGAATATTCTTTACAACTATTTAAATATGACCAAAATTAATATCAAATTGAATTCTATGAGAATCGTTAAACATTTTGTTTGATATCGTTAAACAAGCATAATAAACTATATCTTGCTATGGGTTTCGTCAGAGGCGACTAAAGCATCTATATCAGATGGATGGGCAGCAGCATCTATTAGTTCAAAGGTCCCATCTTACTGCGATCACCAATCCACCGACCTTGGCTTGCAAAGAACTTTTAAAGAAAAGACCCACGTTCTGCAATGGACCTAAAATTATGAAGTAAAAAAAGTAAAGAGCACATTCGGATCATGGTACATTCAAACATACATACATTCTCGTCTCTCTTCCATAGGAGTACACAGAGGCAGAGACCACTTCCTTACACTTGCTACGATCTGGACATACCTCTTTGGCCTCTTCTACATTCATTAATCTCCTCATGCATGTCCTTCGGTTTAGGGTACTTTTAATCTGGCCTTCCATAAGAACGTCCTCGGTTTGAAGGTGGAACGTCCGTCTTATCTTGATCATCTTATGGTACACACAGTAGGTAATAATTTAATACATACCGACATAATATTTTAGATAAATTTACAATAAATTATGTTCAAGAATCACGAATTGCGGAATAAAATGAGTATAATGAATTCAACGACTGCATTCTTTAACGTATGTTTAAAACCGTGTTTACCCTAATAGGTGCGTCATTGAGATTCTCCGTTGCGCATGACCTCATCGTGACGTATCTCCGGTCTGTAGTTCAATGTATCCATCGGGGATTTATTAAGGATACTTACGCAATTATATTCCATGAGAATGAGCAATAGGGATTCCGTTAAGACATAATATTACATGAAGTATTTATTATCTTATTGTTTGTATATTTGTATTACATCCTCATGGTATAAAGATTTTATTCTGATAATAGTATATACGTTTTGCTCTAGAGCGCTATGGAACTTACTTTTTAAGTCCTCCTATAAACTTCTTGACTAAATTAAGTGCGCGATGACGAAATGTCTTAGGACGATTTAGGTGTCCCAGAAACAGTTTAGAGCCATATGTGGCAATGTTGAACTAACTGCAACTTTACAAAGTTACGGAAATGGGATTTGTCCCAAAAAATATTTAATAGGACCACACTCAAGATATTACAAAAATATTTTGATGAGGAAATAATATTCAAAATATAATAAGTTACACAATTGGCACATATAATAAAATATTTATAATACTTTTATAATAATAATATGTAATATTATTATGGTTTTTAAATATAATTTTTCAACTTATATAAAGTGGAAATGTTTGATAACACTTAACAAGAAATTGATACTAGGTATAAAGCAAGTAGTAATCAGAATTGTATGTATGTTTAAATATATGTATAAAGATTGCTGAGTTACATAAGGAAATACGGACATTTAGTTACTATAGAATAAACTTATATGAGATATTGGCTAGAATTGTTCATTAGTGAAGGTTGTTTTCAAATATGATTCTTTACCTAATTAACTAACTTATTGATGTATGACTGTGACAGTGATTATGACTGTCATACATGATTAATCATAAATACAGTCCACAAAGTAGGCATAAATGAAAGTGAGAGTTTATCATACTAGGTGACCAATGTAGACCATTAGGTAGTTCAACTGAATAACTTACCAATGATCACGCATAAGTCATTCAAGCCGCTTTAATGATACATATATTACTCATTGACAAGTCATCTATCATACGCAATGAATTCACAGAAAGTGTTAATTGGTTAAAGCTATTACCCTGGTAATGATGAAAATAAGTACGCGAACGCGAAAAATTTAAATTTAGTTTGTTAAGAATAATCGAATGATGGGAATAAAACGACGTTCGAGAACACGAGGATTAATTTCGTTGATTATGGTGATGCTTTACTAAACGCAAATCGCTTTTAGATTCAACAGCTGAGAAAAAACTTCTGCACAGTTTCTTTAAATTGTTCAGCACACTCAAAATGAACTAGCAAAACAAGTTTTAAGAGTTAAAGTAACTTTTAAATGTTACACTTTTAAAAACAACGTGTTTGCTATTTCGTTTGTCTTTATCTCACATTTTCAGTTTTAATAAGTATATTTCACGCTTCTTAGACTTTTAAGACGCACTTTTAGAATTGCAAAGGGAAGAAATGCCCAACCAAAAAGTGTACGATATTTATCGTATAATTTTGTAATATTAAAGGTGGATGAAGCAAACTAAACTCTATCCTAAATTAAATACAGGAATTTAAACACAGCGAGTATATTCTTCTTGTAATTTTATTTTTTTGTAAAATATTTAAATAATACATGTCTATTTTAAAATTTTAATGTTATGTTTCGATAGTATACTGGTGACAAATCGTCGTGCGAATTTATAGCATTTTTATGTAGTTAGCAACGAGGCTTTTGCTTCTTTACCGGGTATAAAGGCGAGCAAAGCTCCAGCCTTCATAAATGGTTTAAGAACTACAAAATAAGCAACCTCCGCAAGAGACCATGCCCTGTGGGACTTTGACCTCAGCTCGGTCTTCGGGACTTTTGTGCAACTGTCGCTCTACTTTACCAATTATTAACTATGACAAAAAAAATAGGGTGTATCCGTTGCTGCCATATTAGTAGAGGAAAGTCACCAAATATGGAATACCATTTTGTTTTTGGGATATAAAAAAAAAACTTCATATAAATTAAATCAGTTTAATGTTTTTACTAATCAGTCATACATTTATATGTAGTAATTAACAGCGTTTAATCAAATATATTAGTTATCAAATTAAATTCTAACACAAAAAACAATATCACAAATAAGTAACCAAATATGGAATAGGTACCCATATATGGAATATAAGCATAAATCAACATAACAATAACAGAAATGGATATTAATATCTTTGAGATCAATTAAATGAATATAACATATTGTGATCAATGAAAGAAGTTACATAATTACTTGCAAAAGTCTTGAACAGAACATACATCCTGCATCAGCAGAGTCAGGAGGTACTTGGTCCATCAACACATCATGTTCACTACCTTCATCAAACTGGATAACGTCTAGTTCCTCAGAGTCTTCTTCTTCACTATCATCCTTGTTTTTCTTCGTTTGTTTGTTTCTCTTCGCAGTTTTCTTCTTATTCTTTGTCATGACTAGTTTACTTTCTTTTTCTTGACACTTCATATTTTTATTTTCTAAATCACTTTTGTAGGGAGAAGATGTTATGACTGCTGCTACAGCAGCTTTTCTTCCTCTGCTAGATACTTTTCTTCGCTTCTCTGGCACTGGACTTATGGAATGTGGAGACACCAGACCCAAACTGCTGCGATTAAGCCCAGAAGTCGAAGGTGCAGGTTCAGGTTGTAAATTAGCAGTTGTTTGTGGTGTAGGTATTTCTACCAGAACTTGATCAGTTTCAGATCCAGCGGAGGGATATTGCTTGCAACCGTAAACCGGACATTCTAAAAACAAATATTACATATATTTTTAAAGAAATAATAGCAAGTATCTATCATATGAAATATTAAGACCTAATTATGGAATATTCCATAATTAGACACCGACGACTGTCCATATTTGGATTTTTATACTAGTTCATACTCTTCTAAATATTTTTTCAAGTCACAATATTTTAATGACAAAAGATCACAAAATGGTGAAATAAACATAATACCGATATACTAAATAGTATAACACTTATGTATACAAACATAACAGCTGGTAATACTCATTTATTACTTACCTTTAAAATTTTCTGCACGACAACAAAACAAAACACGCCTGCCACACGTGAAGCGTTCGCGCAACTGACTCGATGGTGTGAGTGCGATAGTTAGTAGACCGAATGAAACAGAAGATGGTCGATTGTCGCGTTTCATACTTATAGTCTTAGAGAAATGAAGGTATTCCATATTAGGATACTATTTCATATTTGGTGACTTTCCTCTACTAAATAATTACATAATTGTCGAAATAATTTGTGTATGCATAGGGTGTCTAACCATAAACTGTCACTTGCTAAGCGTGGCGACTATAGTAAAATCCATCCATTCATTGAGTTTCATTGAAATTCTTAAAGTACAAGGTGATCATACAAACATAATAATAATTAAACACAAGTGTGTACGACTGTAGCTTGTTATCGCAACACCTACTTAATGGATAAAAAACTATGATAACAATAAAAAGATACTTGACTATGTTGAAGTATAATAATATGATTTATTCAGCTCTTTGATATGATTCATTAGGTACCTACCTAAAGATAGTATTAGACATTGTTTTATCATTGTGACACATACTTATATTGTTGATTAAATGTTGTGTTGGACAGTTAACACAATTAAAGTTAATACAAATTTAAAATACTTAGATAAATTGGGATATTAATATTGCTGCCTACAAATAGTAAAGCATGACTTCTGAATAATACTCTCATCATGCCTCTGCCCTTATCTCAATTTATTTGGGGTCGGCGCAACATATCTTTTTCTTCCACATTCCTCTATTAGCCGCCATCTCGAAAGTCACCCCCTTTCTTACCATATCATCGTTCACACAGTCCATCCATCGTTTCTTTGGTCTTCCCCTACTCTTATATCCATCGACATTCATACTCAAAACTTTCCTCACTGGTTGGATGCTTAAATAATTAATATTATTGACAAGAAAATATCATATTTACTTGTTATAATATTAATTGAGTAACAATCTATAGGTAAGTGGTATTATAAACTATTCAAATAACTTATGCAGAATTTTTTAAGCAACTTTAAACAAGCATCATTATAAATATTAAAAAGAGCGAATTTGTATCGGTTGGTCTAAACGGGATGAATGATGTTATTATAAAATAAAAACATAACATAATTATGCATGTTTCTAAATAAAATAAACCACTTTTCTGTGAAGCAAAATCAACAGAATTATAATGTTTCGGGAAACACTAGTCTAACAGTTAGCAGTTAAGTATGAGGATGTTACTAATAATACTATTAATCTTCTCATATCTTTGACTAGCCTCCGGTTTCACCCGCGTAACTCCCGTTCCTGTAGGAACTTCATAATTAAATTGACCCCAAGTATAGCCTTCCTGAATAAATAGGCGGAATTTTTCTAATCTGACCAAGTTCCTGAAATAAGAGTTAGTTCCTGAGAAGCATACAAACTCGCGTAATATAAACTTATATATGCACATACTAATTGATCCAGGCGGTTTCACCCGCGTAGATCCCATTCCCATAGAAACTTTGTATAGATTTGTTGTATAATAGATTTGTAAAGCTTCGTCTCTATTTCAATATTCAATACCTACCTTGTCAACAGTAGTAAGTAATCAACACGCTTATCTGTTTTAATAATGCTTACGTATATTTTGTACAAATACCTATCTTAAAACTACAGATAAATAAAAATGAGGCCATCAAGGTTGAACTTACTTACTCATCGCGGCTCGCTTTACTTTTATCATTTGAGCCATACACGGTTTTACAGAACACCTGTGACCAAATGAGTCATGTTCATGTGAGTTACCGGGCCATATGTGACCCGGCGAAAGGTTGGGAACGCCGCTGTATGAGTGTGACTCATTGATAACAGAAGTTACTGACTAATTGTTGGTATATTTAGCTCTACATAATATGTACCCATTTTTGTGATTGTAATTGATATTAAAAATTATACTGATAATGAATTGTAATTTATTGAGATAATATAAATGTTAATGTGTGTGCTGTGCAAAATGCTTGTTTTGTGTATATTATTCCAAAACAATTGTCATTATTTGGGTGGACCGTGAGCATATATAACGACGGACGCGTTTTAATGCTACCACCGGATCCAATGCGCCCAAACTGATAAAATCCGGCGAAACAAACAAAGTGGGTTACTCTACCACAGGTTTCAACACGGCCCACTTAACGGTCCGGCGAAATATACTCAAATGGACAAATACGCGGGGTTTTGGTCTAGTTATTTGCATTTATTACCTACATATACTGGAAGCATTATATTGGGTACAGAAAATAATGTTTTTAGTAATAAAGTTATGTTATATATTGGTTAACCTTATGACATATTATCATAAATCTACGACTATTACAGTTTAGCAATGCACACTAGGACTTTCTTGCGGAAGTGGCTCAGACATATATCATTTTCGTATGACAGTTATTCTCGCGCCTTTACGTCTGGAATGCATTATGAGTGAGTTGGTATATAAATAGAAAGAAAGGTAACAGTCAAATGTATTTAGACAAGCTATATTTATTCGGAAGCCGGCTTAGTTCTCTTATCGTGAAAACTAAGCAAATTTTTTAAATTGAAGAAGCACAAGGTCGAGGCCGTGACTTTATGAAAGTTATATTATAATAGATGCATGCATTATTTTTCATACAAATCGAATGAATTTTTTATGTCTTATTACTTACTACTTTTTAGTTGTAACCAATACTCAACGACATGATTCTTTTATTTTTATTTTTTTCAATTGCATTAAAAATTACAGATTCAAATGATTTCGAACCTGTGTAGCCTGTACGTACCGTAACCATGGTTATCTTTCATTGCAAGGTACTAGAGCTCATTTTGCCATATCCATTTATCATTGCCGTCTTACTGGGGGAAACGTTGTCTTTGTAAAAAATATAAGTCTGTTTAATAAAAAAAAAAATGTTAAGTTTCGATAGCAATACCGATGCCAATTTGTCCTGCAAATTAATAGCCATGACTTAAAAACGTAGCGTTTATAAAATTAATAAATTCTGCTAGAAATCTTTAAAAAAAAATTCGTTGAGCTAAGAATGCAAGGTCATAAGACATTTTTTAAACGTATTTTATGCAATACTCAACGGTTTTCTCATAAATAAAAAGTCATGTTACCATTAGTTAGCCGAGTTCGAATCGTGCGCTTATTTCCGTCGTATCGCCGGCAGTGATATCTATTTTGGTGGAGGATTGACGAGATTTTGCAAATGAAGGAAACAAATCATACAGATTTCGACGAGATGTCTAATTTAACACCTCTATTTAGCTCTCAATGTTTTCTACAGTAAAATATTTAACTAAATAAATCAACGTGATTGTAATAAGGTGAGAGTCTCTCAGAACTGCCTTAAAAAAAACTAAAAGTCATAATCCCTCAATCTCATTACCAGCGACAGCCCTGAGCCGAGGTCCAAGTCCCACAGGGAGCGCCCTCTTGTGCAGGTTGCGATTTTTTAATAGTTTTTAAACCATTTATTAAGGCTGGAGCTCTGCTCGCCGTTAAGACACGTGGCTTACTAGCCATTAGGCGTTAGCCACGGACATAAATGTAATAAGGTGATTATGAACTTTGGAATGCATTGCAATTGGTATATTGAAATGCCTATTTTTATTTCTGGTCTTTGGCTCACAAACTTTTGGCCTAAAATTTTTCGCACAATTTTCTTATGAACCAGTTTTGTATAGCCTATTCGCACTTCATATAGTCCTATCTTGTTTCAAAACGAGGGCATGCAGTTTAATCCTACATAGGTACCTATTCCTAGAATCGTATTGATGATAGATGATGATACACAATAGATGTGTTACATGTTTCGTTCCTAAATGCAATAAATTGTATATTATAATTAAGTTACAAATTTTATACAAATATATTCTATTTTCAGAATATAGCATTACAAAATGAACAGCAAGATAATAAGATTAACGAGTCATTTCAATCTTTGAATTGAGAACATACCTACAGATTCTTTTTATATGAGTCGTAAGCCGTAATCAGGACAGTCAAACAGGCGATAATCCTTATCACAAGCATTTTACTTGGCATGTGAAGCAGCTGTTAACATTATCATGAAAACAGTATATAGGTACTAAACAGTAAAGTACCTTGTTACTTAACTATCATTCGTGCGGTTTGTAAAGCCGATAAGCGAACATTAAACGAGTGCATTCACCTTATAAGGCTTAGATCATTAAAAAGTAGGTACTTAATTTGAGAAAAAAATAGTTATTTTTTATTTAAAAAGCTTCAAAGGAACAGAAATAATGACATTTCTTATTAAATTATTGAAAAGGTAGGAAAGTAGGTTTCGTGCAAAACAACATTAAACATCTATACGTAAATACCTTAATATTTTCTTATCGTTACGTCTTACTTAAATGAAATAAATGAATGAAAAAAGTGAAATGAAAACAATTTTAAAATTTATTTTCAAGTAATTAGTAGAACTACTTTGGACGCTTAAATAGAAATGAAGTTTGATTTTGAACTTTCATTTGCTATAATTGTTTTGTAATTTATAAAATAACTAGCTGTGTGAAGAAAAGAGCATATTGTTAATAACTAGTAGCAAATATATCCAGAACTAGCTTCCCGCATGCGGTTTCACCCGCGTAGTTCCCGTTCCCGTGGGCACGTCATAATTAAATATAGTTTATAGCCTTTCTCGATAATAAGGCTATCTAACACTGATTTATCTTTTTCAAATCGGACTAGTAACCCTTCAGCTTTATATATTAGTATAAATATAGAATAGACTATATGTTTGCTACTGGATACAAATTATATAGCCAATTTTATCTAAGTGCCGATTGTCATCCCTCGGATAACACATGTAAATTTTAAATTTGACTGATTTTGTATGGAAAATTTGTCAATATTCAAATTCACACTATAGGATTGCAAAAAGTGCCTTGATTCCGATACGTCAGCTTTGTTGCAATTATAAGTTACAGACATTTCAACAAATCTAAAGTATCTTGTATAAGGTTCGCCTACACATAGCTCCGTGACTACAGAAGAATCGGACTGTCGGTACAAACATAAATTGTAATGAGCTTAGCGACACTCGGCACTCAAATCATCAATATTGATTAGTATGCAAGTTATAATCTAAGCTAGTTTCTTGCGTGCGGCTTTATCCGTGAAACCCTCGTTTCCGTAGGAATTTTATGTAGATTCTGAAAGAAACTGTTAATGGACTATCTAACACTGAAATATTTTTTCAAATCGGACCAGTTGATTCTGAGATTGGCGCGTTAAAGCAAACAAACAAACTGCAGCTTTATATAGTAGTAGCGACCCGACCGGCTTCACACGGGTGCAATGCAGATGTATTATACATTATAAACCTTCCTCTTGAATCATTCTACGTACCTATTAGAAAAACGTCACATCAAAATCCGTTGCGTAGTTGTAAATATCGTTTTATTATATTTATTTATTAGAAGATTGTTTTATACTATGTAGTGAAGTATAGATTACGTCATACGTTAATCTACATTATATCATGTATACGATACCAACAGGAAAATGTATAAGATATATATATATATATATTGTATTCGAATACAGATGACGTTTAATTTTCAGACTGTTATTGAGACAGTTTTATTTTTGTTTTTATGAAAATAAGTCTAACCGAGTGGGTAGACACTTAGAAACTAGGGCTTCCGATATTTTTTGTGGAATCTCGTATTAAAATAGACTTGAGCTATTTATTTTAGTATTTTAAGTGGGCAGGAATGCAAAAACATGTTGTATTCATTATTTTAACTGATACTTGTCGATTATTGATAATATTTAAGTTTTAAGGTGTTATTATCTCTTTTACATATAATTTCAGTAAATTAGTAGCAACTTTAATAGTGTAGAGTTTACAACAGTCTCATTTTGGTCAACTTTTTTTCTAAGCTTTATAAAGAGAATAAACTTAGAAGACGGTTATTTGCTACACGCTAAACCCATATTCACTGGCTCCTAATTTCTATAAATGAAGAATTATGGATTTATTTAATAAATTATTTAGCAATCAAAGCAACGTTTTCGGTGACACAGTCTAATCTAGTATAATCTCAAAATATTTATAAATAGAAATTTAAAAAAAAAGAAGATATAAAACTAAAAAGATTATGAATAAGAAAGAGTTCGCAACAATATTGTAAAAATCGTTAATAATGCAAAACTTTTCCAGTTTAGGTATTTAACGGACATTTTATCGATCATGGCTTTTTGAATTAATAGATTATTTATATCGCAAAACAAGTAAAATCAATACAAATTTGTCAACTTATGTCCATTCATTCCTAAAAGTTAATTGAAGTAGGTCTACGGAATATTAATACAATCTTAACGGAAGATATCAAATTTAGATGAGAAATATCGACAAGGCCTATTCTCCTTTCTTTGAATAAAAAAATACTAAACAGAGGTCTATTATTGCCTTTTACTAAAGATAAATTAATAAAATAATATTCTTGCCAAACTGTCCGTTTCATCGTAAATTAAGTGTTAAACTTGATATTAGATTCTACATTAAATGCATCTCTTTGATATCAGCTACAAATAAAAATATATTTTTTATTTCTAGCTAACTTTTACTCCATTAAAATATTAAGCTAATAAACAGGTACCTATTATTAAATTCTTATTAGTATTTTCTCGTCAACTAATACAGTTTAGAAACAACAATTACTTCTATTAATTATTTGACAATAAACATTTCCCCAAAACAATATAATTAAAGCAACATGATAATACAGGTGTTATACAATTAATAGTAGGTTTTCTACATTTATTATCAGCTCCAAATAAGATAATCATAAAAAAGTGTATCAACTCATTCTTCAAGTACTCAAGTAGTGTCCTTTGTCTGGCTTTAACAAGAATTTCTGGTTTACAATCATAAAGGAAATCCAACAGACCTTATTATTATCAAAACAAAAGCCTACAGCCATACAAGTGAGATAAATTTTCTGTGAGGTGTAAACAATAAACAATAAGCATTACCTTGAGATATTGAGTGCTAAGCAAATACTTAGCCTATTGTTCCAACATTTAGTAGAATGGCACCTTAATAGAAACGAAGTTGGTAGGTATAAGTAATTAATTGAATCGAGGTATTGTTACATTTTTACTTATAGTTAGGTACCTACTTGTATAATGTTAGGGCTTATTTTTTATAGGCGGAATAGGAACTTTGTCATTTAATTCGGGCAATTAGGTACGGATTATTAAAACGAAGATACATATTTTATTCACTTATTCAAAATTCTGATATAGGCATAAGTCAGTTAACAGCATATTTGTTTCTAAATTATTCAACAACTAGTTACGCAAAAACCTGATGACCATAAAAGGTCGCCGCATTAATGCCAGTCAGCATAACTTATCTCAAGACGTACCTATCTAACAGTAACACAATATTTTATCATCATCACTTGCTCGTTAACTATTGAAGTATTATTTGATGGTCAAGCAAAGACAGCCATTGGTCACAAAATGTGATTTCTTGTTGGCGCCACAGTTTGTGCTACTAGTACCGCAGTAGGAACATTTGATTTCGAAAGCGCTTGCAACTATTTGTAATCTGGTTCGTATCTATTTTAATTACGCACAGACTACCAGAACTGACATTCCGAGGAGAACATAGATCATTTCAAATTTCCTATTGTCATTGTTACTCAGATAGTTTAACGTATCTACATCGCGTAAATGACCTCAAAACGGCATTCGACCTAGTCGAGCGTAGTCTAACATAACTCAAGTCGGATCGAAATTTAAACGCGAAAGTTTACGTTTCGGTATTCCAACTACTTCAACTATAATTTCAAACCTTATTTTGTACATATTACAGTTCATAATAGACTTCTATAATCAGGGACACGTGCGGAATGGAGGTATTAATGGAGTCGGATATCAGCAACAAAGCATTGTAGCGCTTTACCAGTACGGAGGGTCTAGTGGCGTGTTTGTTATCATTCTTTTGCTGCAGCGCTTCATCGCTTTATAAGTTATTTGTACCACGATGACTCAAGCCTCGGTAAACAGTATGCGGGGCGATGAGTCACCGTTTTACACATTCGCGTATAGCGTTTGAGTAGTGTTGTCAGTCTACAGTTGGACTCGTCAAGTAACCGAACCGTCCTAGGCGTTTATATCGCAGTTTTACTGCCAAACGCCTAGACTTTAAACAAAATTGGCGAGATAAGCTACTGTGTAACAAACATTTCGTGTACGTAGAACAAGAACAAGTTTGTGTGAAAGTGTAGGTCTAGTTTTGTAATTTGTGTGTGTGCGTGTCCATAGTGAAGCGGTCGATAAAGTTGATGATCGTTCTATGCTATTTGTGGATTCCTTATAGACTTAGTGTTGGAATTTGATTGTGACCCCTTGGATTTGATATATAAAAATGCCTTCAAACAAGAAGCTGATATCAAAAATGCGACAGATCGCGCAATGGATCTTGGTGGTGCATGTGGTGAGTGGTTCATTCATTTCATTCACTTGGTACAAAATGATGTTATCTAACACAATGAGTAAAAATAATTGAAGAGTTCAAATAATTTAGTTTGCTATGTTACAGTAACTGCAAATGAAAGTTAAGAGGTCCTAATTAACATATGTTAGTCATACTAACAAGTTGCTATTATTTTGTCAGGAAAAGTATAGGATCGCGTAAAGGCACTTTTTAAATTACTTGAGATACCTACATGAAACACCAGACAGTAAGGTAAATATTGATCAAGAACTTTCGGATCTTCGGGGTTGATTTAACTTAGTTACAAGTTCAGAGAGCAAAGTTTGCTGATCGATACAAAAAGAGCAATCTTTTCTTTTTGCAATTGCCAAAACAGGATCTTCACAATTTCCTGCAACAAACATACAAATAAGAAGCTCTAAGTAGGTAGGTACTTTAAAGTTAAAGTAAGTTAGTAAAGTTAAAGGGGACTAACATTCTTGTATGATTAAAGCTGTCACTAGAAAACAATAAATATTTTTAGAAATTTATTATCACTACATAATCATTCTAGGTCCATTGTTTGAAACAGGATAGTTGTCAATTACAATAGTCACCAAACCTTAATCCGGTCTTGAGGCATTTTTAGGAGCATATTAAAATTTTCTCGCCTTACAAAAGCTTAAGCTGTGACAGATGAACAACAGATACAAAGAAAGTAAATCTGATCAATGTCCCTTTTTTGTACGCACAATGACGACCATAAAGGTCTATTCACAAAACTTTTTTAGTTCAACCAGAACATGTCACACTCATTGTCCGTGGTCTAACAAATCAGAGCGGCTAACACTCAACCATTGATTAGAATTTAAAATGAATATTATTAATTGTTTCTAGAGTCTTATGACCTTTTCGAGGATGTGTTGAAATTTGTCCATAATTGCTCCTTTCATTGAAACATTTGTAAGAGTCTACTTAAGCAGACCCCGGCCCTTACAATGACTTGGACGGGCAACTTATTAATTAAGCTTATTTCCTCTCCGTAACGTGTCGTTCGCAATAATTGTGTCCCCTAGCGTCAGATCAAACGTGAGCACTCAATAAAATTTAGAATACTTTAAATAAGAAATTGTTAAAATAATGACACTCAACAATTTTTTTAAATCTAAATATTCACAAGTGCCAATGTAAACATTCAATGTTATGACTTGTTGACTAGACATGTCACAGACACAGGGCTTTACGCCAATATGAAGTTGAAATATATCCCCAAAGCCCCTGAGAATGAAAAGAATAAAACACAGTCTGTTTAATTCCTGCATAGTAGCTGTTTGCGGTTTCTGGTTTGCTGAACGTGACCAGACAGTAGCTAGCGGCCTAGGCAACGAGCATGACCGTGCCAATTGTCCAACAAATGCAATTTCATCTAACGAATTCTTATGTTTTATACTGCACCATAAGCTCAATGTTTGCACACCTGCATCGAATGAAAATCAAAGACCTTAATACATTTTCGATACCCACTTGTTTCCATCGTATTATTTTGTCGCATCAAAAATGTGTATAAAATTCCTATGTAGATAGAATTTTTTGTTTGTTTTTCATCATCTTTGTTATTGTAAACAATACATGCGATTGTTAGGATGATTCATATTTCAGTCTTAAACGCATCTGTTAAATGCTTCGTTAATTAGTCACTTTATCCATATACATACCTAAATATAGGTTTATTTTTATGACTACAATTTATACAATACTCTAGGTTTAAAGCTACAACAAAATTACAAGTAGAAGTTCGGCCGGCCTTGTTATTACGAATATATACTGCATACAGCTATGCTTTCTTATTTGAATATCGATCGATTCGCCATCCAAATATATTTATAACTATGTATGTATTTATAAGTAGGTAAAGAATGAATCTATGGTTGCGCATTACCATACTGAAGTCACGCGACACCGCGCTATTTTAGTTTGGGTTCCCAGGAGGCGTGTCTCCAGTATTAATACATCGCCGGGTTGGTGAGTCATTTTGCCGTCTGAAAGCTGCGTCTTGTCCCACATCCTTCATACTGTTTGTATTACTCATACTGGGTGAACCCGGAATCGTTTATGTGGACAGACTTGCCGGTATCTAGAGCTTGTTTATTATTAACATTATTGTCCAAGACGAATGAGATAATTACGTGGGCAATCTAAACAAGAAGGAATCCCCGTAGTTGCCAGAACACATTCTGGGAAATTAGAGCGAGATATAAAAAAAGTATGTTGGAGATTTTTATCGAATGAAATAAGAACTTTAAAGGTCACCGTGACTCACTAGGACGTCAGTTCATACGTGCTTTGGAATTAAATGTTTTTGATTTAGATCCTGAATTCCATAATGCTTACTCAATGTCACTTAAGAAAATAATCTTGAATGATTTTTTCGTTTATGTTATTTCCTTACTCGTTCTTTGTACGAGTTCGGAGTTATTTATTTTATTTGTTACTTCCTTCCTTGGTTTAATGTACGATTGAAATAGTCACGTTGATTCCCTAATTTGCATTTACAATTTAAGTCGCAAGAGCTTGGCAAAACCTGTTGCCAGTTCATTATGACTTGCAATATTTTCTTATAATAATATAGATACTTTAAACATCAACTTTTATAAAGAATCATAATTTGGAAGTTAATCTTTAATCAATTTATTAACCTATAAGAATTATAGGAACTGTTTACAGCCAGGTACTGGTTAAGGGTAAACAATTGATCGTTTCAATGGCATTCCGTTGCTTTGATTGGTCGACGAATGAAACAGGAACTTAATTACAAAGTTGTTAATACACACATCGTAGGTATATGTAATGTGAGTGCAGGAAGTGAGCTGTTGACTACTCTATCCCCATTACCTACACGATACAATTGATGAATGGCCAGACGCGTACATGTGTGCTTTAGCAGAATTCAATTTGATCCCTTTCAGAGTTAACCCTTACGCTTGAATACTGGTATTGATTTGAATCTCTAAATAAAGTAAGGGGGTGTTTTTTAGTTTAGAATTGTTTGAGTTTATGTTATTAGTTTTTCGATATTGTATTTTGTAATTTCATCTAAAGTATTTATCATATTATGCATAACTTACTTTTATATAATGTCATATTGCACATCTTATTTTAATAATTGTTTATTTTATGAAGTTAAATTGTGATGTCCCAAAATGCCCTTCCAAGTCCTAAAAGTTTTAAAGAGGACTGCCCCTGGGGCAAAACGGATCACCCTTTGTTCTTTTCGAAATGGGCCCTTACTACTAACTTTTGGTGAAAAACAAGTTTATTAACACGTGCTCGTGACGTTCGACTTAATACTTACATCAATATACACGTATGTATATTCGTACGTATATTGGAAACCCATATCAGTAAATAATTGCAAATTTGTCGTAAAACTCTTACGTAAAGGCGGTTACATAAAACACGAGTGCGTACGATACTGTTTACGCAAACAACTCTTGAATTTCAATCCATCTGAGCTGCTACTAATTTAGCCCTTAATGAGAACTCTTGGTACGAGACCCTTCATGTCCGGAGGCGCGGAAGCGGGAACTCATCACTGTCTCTAATGGCCTGAAACCACCCCCGGGTTAAACAGATATCATCTTATAAACAGATTCGAAAATAAAAAACATGCGAATTCCGCCTGAATTGTTCCCTATTATTTTGCATCGGTACTTACCTACCTACGTGAAAATTTTAATTGGAAGTTTTTAAGGTATACGTGTACTGGTGTTTATTTATCATTGTAGTCCAAGATAACGAGTAACATGCCGATAACATTTAATTTAAGCCCTAGTGAAAGTATTTTCGCGATTCCTCGAGCTTTATGCAATAAAAGGACAAACATCCCAAACCGTGCTATAAAAATTTGTCTTCACGCAAACTAAATTTGGCATAGTACCATGAAATGTTATCACCTCATAGTATCGTCGATGCAGGCACAATATCTCATAATATTCTTTATATCCGTCCCCATAAACAGAAACGGGTCGTGGTAATGACGCCCTGTTGAGGGGAGAGAGGATGGCTAACCGGCCGTTACGGTCGCTGAATATGTGACCGCTGCATTTTATTACCACTTTACTCTGCCACATAATCGACCTTCATGATGAAGGGCTTCTTTCCAAATAATAGCCAGCTGGTATTTGATGCCCTTTGTTCCAGCTATAGAATATTTTGACAAATTAGAGGGCTAATAATTATATCTTTTAGTTTATGTTTTGTACTTTACAAAAGTTATTTTTTGTTGCAGGTTGAATTTATAGAAGCATACTGCACACCTCGAGATACAGCTCGTCGTTCACCACAGCGCAGTCGGCGCTCTAGGGAACCGCGTCGCTCCCCCGAAGCCACCAGATGGCGTTACGACTCCCGCCGCACAAACTACGATTTTGACTCGTGCCGGCGACCCTACGAATACGAGTCCAGAAAGTACTTCGGCCGAGAGTTTGACGGAGATTCAGGAAGGCGAGCGGAATTTGACGCAGAATCGGTTAGACGTCGTGCTGACTACGAATCTGCAAGGAGAACTGATTTCGACTTGACAGCACCCAGTGTATCTTCAGCCAGACGTAGCCCAGACAGTGCACCAGAAGGGTCTGTCGAGTCTCCGCCAGAGCCGGCACCCTCCGCACCGTTAAAACACGATAGACAATCACGTCACAGATCTCAACCATATTACGAATCTGGTAAGTAAATTTACACTTTACCAACAGTATCATAATAATTTATTATCTTTTATAAAAATTATAATTGTCAATTGAATCTGACCTGATATTTTAAGAGACGAAATATGAAACATCATTTCCGTTCAATTAAAGTACACTACTAAGTAAACATTTATTTTGCAAAACAATTGTTCAATTTGAGTTGTTTTATTACTTTACTTGGTTTTCGTGTCTCAGATATTATTGTTAAGGCATTATTTAATTTAAACACGTTACGTATATTTTTTTGCATTTATAAAATGAAATAAACAAAGAATTTGTACTAATCAAAATTAGAAAAATCTACATTAACTATGGCTTTAATTATTAACAAGGCGATCTAAAGCACCATTTATTGTGTGAACATTGCCGATATAAAGCATTTCTATAAAATAAATGAAGATGACGGAAATAAAAAGATTTAATTATTGCGCTAAAATCAAGGACCCTAAATTTAAAACCTAATTGCAAAAACTCCCATTGCTAAATAATCTGTTGTGTCAAAATTTCGCGCTTCATTTTATAGTCGCCTAGTAGGTCTTAGTTTTTTAAGAACATCCTACGTAGGACGAAAACAAAGGTTCCATTCTTCCAATGCAACAATCGTGCTGGAGCCTAGTTAAGCCATTGTTTCTCTGTGGCTACATATACAGTCTTGTCTTTATTAAAAAGGTATACAAATATGTCTGAATTTAATTTTTGTATCTCATAATGAAGCTTTTTTTTACAAAAGTAATTAAAGTAATTAAATTTCCTGTGGTATAAGCACCATGAAACAAAATATCTTCGATATCACTTCTGTATTTTGGTGCAATTATAGATAGATACCTTTTTTGAAAACATTCAAAATATGAAATAATTGTTTCATTATATTCCTTTTCTAATAAAATATGCATAGTTAAATATAAAGTTACTATACTAGAAGATACTCCATTGTCTATTAATAGCAACCATCCAAGTTTTATAATATTCCATTCTTTGTATCAGAGTCAATACTCCTCTGTTAGGTACCGAGAAACGTACTGCGCAATAATTACACGATTGAGGATTTTTATCATCGAGGGACTTTCATCCGCTAATACCAGCTAGTATTGAAGCAACAATAGCCAGTTTTAATCAGCCCTTTTGTCGTTTGTCCGTCGGTCTAGACTAGGCTGCAAAAAATGACCGGGATTTTATAATAACGGCTATTTTATTGTTTATTCCCTGGATGTTTTTTATTTATAATTTTTCATGCTGCTTATTTGGGAACTTAAAGTATTTGAAATTAAAAATTGAACGGAACCTTTTAAGTACGCATCACAAAAGTCAATTGTCTTATACTATTCGATTCTAACACACTTTAGAAAGACATTTAACACGTTAATCGCAGCAATTTAACAAATTTCGACTTGCGCGCCCTGGTCATCCACGCGGAAAAGTAATTACGTCACGTAATGACATCACTTATCCTCCCATCTGCACTCTTCGTTTCGGTAATAGACAATTTGCACAGTTTTTGGTGTCGTTCTGTGCAATCTACGCCACATGTTGCACGTATCGGGCTTCCTATTAATCCTCTTTTATTTTATTAGGGTAATTTTCATTATTTTATTTTATAATATCTGTGATGACACGGAATACATCATTGTACAAGATATTAATTAATTGATGCTGACGGTGTCAAGTAGGTATAATTAAATTTCATACTCACAAGATTTATAATATCTGTAAAATTAAATTTAATAGGCAGCAAAATTAACGAAAAATAAAGAACAATACCAAACACAATAATCTAAATGAGGGACCTGAAAATATAGTATTAAAACAAAAGAGGCTGATACCTTGTTCTCGGGGCGGCGCATTAAAAAAAGTTTATTATAAAATGGCATACTACCGCCGACTACGATTCGTTAGTTCTTTCCTATAGTCGCGGCTTTTTAAATCCAGACTTTTATGTTTACGATGCATTCAGAAGCACTCCTTTGTTATACACAGCAAGGAATTCACGTTAGGGTATAATATCGTCGTTCCTTTGAAATTAAATTAGCATGGCGTATAAGTACGTGTATAAAGTAACGCATTCATTACCTATCGTAGGGAAGAGGTAAAGCGAAAAAAGCAGGATAAAGATGGATAGTGCTGCAAATTGGAACTAGTTGTCGTTGTGTTTAGACACCTAAGCCACTTAAAAATAAAAAAATGAAGATGGCTGAATATTGAATATTCACTTAAAAGCATTATTCCATAATTAATGTAGAATTATATAATGTAATTATGAAGTATACAATTACAAAGACACCACTTGAGACGAATTACGTCAGACGAACAGAAATGTTACTAATCTGCTTGTACTCTTGAGAATACTCAACAAAATCTTTAGCAATACTACTTGTAAAAATTTTCTTTTTTGTCTCTATTTGTAAATTACTAACTTGTAAATTCTGATCAGTTTATGTTTTTTCTTTATAGAATCATCATCGGAAGATCGTTCTACATCATCAGAAGAAGAAGAAGACGAGTTTGGTGAATTTGATCCATTTGCTACTGCTCCGTCTCTTCACTCTCCAGACAGTGGGCGTTCTGATCCGCGATACGCCAACGCACCACGAAGGAACCCAAGCCCGTACTACTACGGTGACCTGTTTAAGACAACGCCACAACCAGCAGCTCCATCTGCTCCCACCATTTCGACGACTTCGTCATCTCGTGGTCCGCGGTACAGGAAGTCTGCAAGTTTAGACGCACCACACGTAGCTCCTCGACCAAATCTGCCAAAAAGGTTTTCAGTCGCCGAAGATGGCTTCCGTGAGCTAGAACGGTCGTCATCTTCGTCCGGTGAGAGCGCGTGGATGCCGCCAAGGCGTCGCGGGCGCGACGCGGCCGGCTGCGCGTGCGCCGCGCCTGACGATGTAGAGGAACACCGTTCTTCTCGCAGCGTCTTTTACGTGCCGGCGCCTCTGCCCCGCTGGCCGCAAGAAATGACCACCAGACAGATATATGAAACCGCTTTCGACTGTAAAATAGCACGTTCCGATGATGACCTGGATGACTTTGACAGAGTTAGCAATCATCCTGCCTTGTTGCAAGCAGAAGAACGTAAAGTTATTTCATCAGCATCATCTGCTTTTGATGCTGTCGAGCGAAGCGAGCCGGACTACAAAGGTCGGCGAAAGGTGACAATGAAAACGGATAGTGTACGACGCTCAAAAATTCCTACAATTCGACAAAAAAGAGAAAATGAAAGCAACGCCTGTGCCTTGTCGGAGGAATTAGAAAAAGTTCACATTGAAGAAGATGGTAGAACTGCATCAACTTCTCAGCTACCTCTCCGTGGTTACACACCATCACCTCCATCAACAGCTCCATTGCCAACAAAATTTCAACAAAAGGATGGATCAGCTATGAATAGCATTAAAAGTGCCCCAAATCTTCCTCAGTCCCAACCAGCGCATCCCCGACTGAAAGACCTAAGGCTACCTGTAAAATCTCTAAGAGCTCGGGATACGCCTACTAGTAGCGATGCAAGTATGATAGATGTCAAAGGTTCAGTATCTACTGAACTAGACCTTGGACAACGTCTAAGAGATTCGAGTCGCGAATCTCGCGATGGTGATGATGAGGGGGGGCAATCAAAAGACGGTATTTTTTTAGAGATTAAGGGTCGACCCACTTCCGATTCTGACACACCAGAATTGAATCGGTACACGGGGCCAAAGGGGGTCGGCCCTATAATGGAGTTTAAAGGAAGGCCAAGCGTAATACGACCGCGTCGTAAATACTCTAGTACAGAAAGTATGGCGACAAGTAGCAGCGGCGGTAGTATGGAATCTTTACGGAGTAGTAATAGTGAGGGAGATAGGAGTAGTAGTAGTTCTGAAAGCCGTCACTCATCTTCTCTAAGTTCCCATAGCTCAGATTCTGGAAATGTCCCATTTACGAAATCGCATCATATGCAATTATCGGGGTTTGGGCACCATCCAGCTAAGCTACATATTTTAAGTCCCATATCTGATAAGTCATCTCAAGAGCCAGCGTCGGAAACTTCTGACAATAATAAAAATAACAACTCACAAAAAGTGTCACCTGAGGATGTTGAAACTGGAAACATTACGACACAAACAACTGTTGAAATCGTGGCAAAACCTAAACGACGTGCATTACAAAATAGGAATCTATTAAATCTTACATTTAGACACTCTTCCGCTACTGGAGATGCGGAAATTCAAGGCTCTGATAGTGGAATATCAATTCATTCACGAGAAGGCGTCGATTCACGAAATGCCTTTATCAACTTTAAAAATAGCAATACAGAAGAAGAACGCAAAGATGAAGACGTTAATTTATCTGACCTTCCATTTGATATGCCAAAACTAAGAAGGCGACGAGCTGAAGCTGAAGCTGACTTACGATCCTTGCCATTTGACATGCCCAAACTCCGTCGGAAGTTACGAGGGCAGTCATTACAATTGAATAATGATTTTGGAGGAGGCATCTCAAACGCGTCTTCTAGTCAAAGTGTGCAAGACTTAAACCAAGGTATATATTTTTCACTAGTTTTTGAAATTGATTAATCATATATATGATTAATCAATTTTAAAAAAACCTGCCATATGGCAGGTTTTTTTTTTCAAGTCACAAAAAATCTTTATTCTGATTCTTTTTAGTAATCCAATTACGCCTGAAGTATTTACAAGTCAATCTTGTTAGAAAAAAGTATACTGGAAGGGCCTGTCTAGTCAAATTGTTGCAATCTTGTAACTCAAAGCGACCTCTACCGCATTATGCCGATTAAGACGTATGACTCTGAGTTGCTCCACACGAAATTCTTTGGTCCGACGCCCATCCAATATTTAATTTGCTTGAGTGCTTTTTGAGGGAACTTTTCCTGTACATGTTGAGATCAATTTGTAACCGTTCACTTGAGTTAGGAGTTAGTAACGTAGGAAGTGCGTTTGATTTGACGGGTAATCAAACGTGACATATTACACTCAATGAAAGTTAACAAATAAGATCAGAAAAGTTATGGAAAAAGAAATACGGTTTATAAAATACATTTGTTATTGTTTCAGGAAACAAACACAGCAAACCGAATTTGAAGTTGAATTTTGATAGCGGAAGCGGAGGTTCAGGTAGTTCAAAAGGATTGCATCTAAATTTGGGACCTATAGCTCCGCCTCGAGATCTCGTTGATGCGTCTCTCCCACTTGACCGACAAGGGTAAGCCCAATAATATAAATAATATACTTTTTTTCTACTTTATTTTAAATATTAGGAGTATAAATACGCATATAAAATTGTTTACTAAAAAATATTAATGTTTTGTTTTTAATTTTTTTCAGGTGGTACCACGGGACCTTATCACGCATTGAAGCTGAGAGTCTATTGAGGGAGGCAGACGAAGGCGCATTTTTAGTTCGAAACAGTGAATCGGCTAAACATGACTATTCGCTGAGTTTGAAGTGAGTACTGATATACGTTTTTTCAATTAAATGGGTCAATGTTTGATTGTGGGTCATTACAATAAAGTTTAATTTTTATTAGTTAAGATATTTATTGTTATTTTTTCTTTTTTCAGATCAACGCGTGGTTTTATGCATATGCGTATTTGCCGCAATACAGAAGGCTACACTCTGGGTGGTGCCACAACAGCATTCCCTTCAGTGCCGGCTCTAATGCGGCATTACGTCACTGCCCAAAGGCTTCCAGTACGAGGTGCGGAACACATGGCTCTATCCACACCTCTACCAGCCGTCCTACTATGAACGACTCGACGACAACGTTGGGATTGAGTTTTGTTGAATCTTACCATATGGACTTGGTAGGTTCCAGTTCACAAGTTGTACATATACAGCGATCGGATTATCAAGGTGTGATTATTTTTTGTTTTGATTGCTGATGTAAGCAAAAGAGAAGGAGTTATTTTACGTATTTAAATAGCTTTAGGTAAACCCAGTGAATAATACCAAAGAGTTAAGATACATTCAATGATTTTGCTACAAAACTGGCTTATAATTTTGTACGCTCAGTAGCACTGTAATTATGCTAGTCTCGAATACCGCAGCCACATACATAATAATATATAGTATATTATTTATTCGCATATAATCATTTTCCATTAAGTAATTGTATACTATGTGTATCGAAATAGGTATTTATGTTCGTATAACTTATTCATCCTTTATCTTATATAAAATGATAATAATGTTCTCTTTCATTAGTCAGTGTTAACTATATTCTTATGTACAATTGTTTATTATTGCAAACGATGGTATTTGGTAGTTATTAATGAGTATTTTGAAGGTTTTATCTACAATAATAAGCGAAACATCAAAATAACATTCTGCTGACGTTTGTGTATTTCGCAATACCATGGCCTAAAATAGCATATTATCATAAAGGCATAAATTAGGTTCAGTTTTTTATACTGATCAAATATATTAATATAAACTATACTTTAAAGTCGAACATTATTTATAATCATTATTTAATTGAAATGAATAGCATGAATCACTATTACGACAATACAGGTATAAAACATAGAAGTATACCTATTAAAAATATTGTTTCCAACTTTAATTTATATGACTCATTACAGAAACATTCTACGTTATATTATATTCGCGTAAACAGCTTGTGCAAACTATAAAACTCGTTTAGCAAGGTTGGAAACAAATCAAATTACAAATGGCGGAATATTTATATAGCAAACATTAAATACGTGGGTGAAGATGTCACCTCGATAACCGCTATAAGACCTTGTTTGCATTTATATAAAGTTGACTTTTGTGTGTTTTAATTTAAATGAGTCATGAGCACGTGGGATGGAATACTAAAATAATATCAATGTTTAAAAAAACTGTACGCATTAGACGTGAATATAGTTAAAGCTCTTATTAACAGTGTGTCAAACTTAAGTAGTACAGTAGCAAGTACTTATTTATACAATCCCTCGAAAATATTTGCCACTTTTGCAATACATAATTATTACCATAACATCGAAGTATTTCGGTTAGTCAGTGTTCAAACATAATACAGCGATTTTTGTCCTTGTTGTGTAATTTTCAAACGAGGCAAATAGATCCGAGGCGGAATAATTGGCCGATGTGGAACGATATTTAGTAATTAAAAATTTGATATAGCTTTCATACTCTAGTAAAGTTTTAAGCTAATCATGGTAAAATATGGCACTTAACAGAATAATATAAGATCATAGATGAAGATTGCACATGTTATGTAACTTTCACATGATGACTTATTTATATTTTTTGTTATATTAGAAACTAAGTAGATTAAAGGGATGGTGAGTTATGGGGCCCTCAATAATGGTTAATTTAGTTCTTTCAACGTTTAATATCACTATGATTTATCGATTACGGAGAAGATCAAGTGATTTATTCAATGAGGGGTGTAGCAGCTATATATTTTATAGTTATTTCTGTGATTTTGTGTTTAATACATTATAAACGCCAAAAATGTTGTGTATTATAAATTAAGTTCATCGTATTTATTAAAAAATGCATTACTCATGCTTAATTACATTCACATTTTGTCTTATAAATGTACAAGAAGATCTCAATATATACTTCCTGTGTATGGTTCAGTTACCATAGTCTTAATTTCGATTGATTTGTACCTGATTTTTGAAAGTAATGTTGTTTGAGACTTAAAAATTACGTTTTAACAGATTTATTTTGTTAATTAATTTAGTGATCATTAGTATAATATTACCGTAGTTACGTATGGGAATGAACGAATTTTTTGAATGTATTTGACAATTAATATTGTATGTAATTTACTTAACCACCGCAAAGCAGCTTTTGCAAGCGTGCAACTAATTTTAACATAGAATTTAATATACCGTTTTATTATTAAGCAATGGTACTTACTACATGAGGGGTGTTAAATTTGGGTCCAGTGTCATCGTCCCTGAGACGATTTTTAAAGTCTACGAAACGTGGATATATAATTTCTTAATCATCCATCTCATGTATTACGTACAATGTATGTTTATGTAGTAAACGCATAATGGAAGGTAGGCTAAAGATTATGAGTAAAATTATTATATTTGGAAGTTTTGAAAACGTGTCAAAATTTTTTTCATGAAAATTGTAGGTCCCGGAATGGAAGTAGGTGAAAATTATAGCTTATAGTAGTTATAATCAACTGTAATTTTGAAGGTGTAGTTTGAAATTGACGATGAAATAAATTCCATAAAAATAAACTGTGGTTTTATTCTTATTTTGTTTTACCTATAACTTAATGTAAATCATATATCTGCTACGATATTACTATGATTATGATAAAAATGTATTTGCTACTCAGCGTAAAAGTAGTCAACCACCGTAGCGTAGCGGTATTTGGCTCGCTTTAAATCTCGGAGGTCGTGGGTTCGATCCCCACACGGGACAAGAAATCTTTGAGTAGATTCTAAGATTTAATTTTCTTTCCGGGCCTGGTTGGTTGACCCTCCGTGCCTCGGAAAGCACGTTAAGCCGTTGGTCCCGATTGTTATAAATAACACCATCTATTATAATCGTATATGAAGGAACGGGCAGCAGCGTTTCCTTGTCTGATACAACATAATACTGCGGTCACCAACCCGCCTGCTAAGCTTGGTGACTATGGCAACTATCCTTCCTCGGGAGGAGGCCCATGTTCAGCAGTGGACGCTATACGGGCTAATGATGATGTATAAGTAGTCTGTAAAGAACATTGTAAATATGTCAATTTGTTAAGTTAATCTAGCTTTAATAATACAGTAACTATAACTATATACTATATATATACTATACATATGTACTAGGGTTATAGTAAATGCTTTACAATAAACCTAGTACAGTTATGAAGACATTTTATTGAAATCATAGTCATATCGTAACTTAATTATCCATAAGGTGTCATTAGCCTGTATAATGTCCTCTGATGAACATGGATCTCTCCTGGTGATGCGTCCTATAGTCACCACGCTTTGCAGGCGGGTTGATGACCGCAGTATTACAGTAAAACTGTATAAAAATGTTTTCAGATATATTGGAAACTTGGCAAATTCTATTTTATGGTAAAATCTATTAATTTATTACAAACGGCTCAGTACATTAAAGATTTCTAATAATATGCATGGCATAAATGTAAAAGCTTAAGACAAATTTGGTTCCGTAAAATTTAAAACAATTATTGATTTCAAGATATCTTGTAACTATAATTTAGACTGAAATACTTACTACTACATAAGTGATAACCACCTATACCTTGAAAATACTAACTGTCTGATAGGCTGACCCTAAATTGGGTTCCGATGCGATAGTTGCACAAAATCCCCTTAACAACTAAAATTCATAATCCCTCAATCGCTCCATCAGTACTATTACGTATTAGTGGGTTCACGTCGGTAGTGCAATGGGTGGGGATCGAACAGGCGACCACATGATCGCAAGTCCGACGACCTAGCCATTGGGCTACGGTCGCTTGATTTATAATACTAGTAAGTATAAGAGTTTGGGAAATGGTATAATATATACTTTCTCAGTTGAATTATAAATTCAGAACACTGAATGTTTAATTCAGAACTGAGAAAGTTCGAGAAGGTTCTCGAATGCGAATTTAATGTTCTTTTTGTAACTTAGCGCCATCTACTTTTCATTGCAAAAACTAAAACGAATGCGGGTAGCAAGAGTATATTCTGCAAAATGCATGCATTTATTCGCTAGGTGGCTCTGTCTCACAAATTCAGGTAGTTCCGTACATTCCTTCTAGATTGATTCTGTTAAAGTATGTAAGAGGTCGCTAGTAAATCCATTATATATATTGTTAAGCGTACGGCTCGATTAACAAAAAAATAAATTAGAAATTACAAATAAAATTTTATAAGTATAATTTGTAGAAGTAATATAAATTAAAAACAAAACTTTGGTAGTCGACTGGAGATGACTACAAGAGTACCTACGTCAATGTTTACGACCATTGGACAATATTACAATAAACACTTAGGTGGGGAAGATGACAAAATGGGACCTTTTTTGCGAGACGGTAATCCATCAATGTCCTCCCAATAGTATACCCATTAGAGGCAATTAGAGTTAGTACTATCGTGAACACGAGGTGATATTAATTAAATAAGCAAAATGAATACGGGAAGGTACAGATAGTATTGACAGAAGAAAGAAATAGAAGGCTAGATAAATAAAGGCTCGATACATTTTTCTCGGCACGCTAACTTGAGAAAGTGAGCAATGTAAATCGTCAATCAGTATTTGAGTAAGTAAAGGACGGGTATGAACACCGTGGTGTCTAGACAAAAATACTGATTATATTAAGTCGGCGTCCTATATTTTAAATGTATTATGTAGTACCAAGTCGTAAAAGTTATTCGCAGAATCACATTAAAATAAATATTAATATAATAATATATTTTCACTACAAAGCGTCACGCTAAACAACTTGCACCTACTTACAATCTTTTTTTTTTTCGGACGGACATTATGTAGTTAGCCAGCAGGCTTTTGCTACTTCACCGGACATAAAGGCGAGCAGAGCTCCAGCCTAGATAAATGGTTTAAACACTACAAACTAAGCAACCTGCACAAGAGGGCGTCCCCTGTGGGACTTGGATCTCGGCTCAGGGCGGTCGCTGACCCCCGTCAGCGACCGTCATTGAGGTTTCTTTAGAGGAGTTTTGTGCAACTGTCGCTCTACTTTACACTCCGCGGGCCTCTTGGACTTTGGATCTACGAGGGCATCGGACTACTTACAATCAACGCAACGGTCCGCTGCGATATTCACGCTCTTTAGTTTTGTGTGAACTCTAAGCATGTCGATACAATAATTACATAAATATACTTCAATTTGATTACACTACATACTATAGATTTGATCACTTCTATTCGACATTTATGTATAATGTAGTGAACTGTACACTACATTAGAACACAATGCAGGAACTCCCATTTTCTACCGTATGTACCTACGATTTAATATTTTGAGAAATAATTGAGTTCTAATTAAGAAAAATAAAAATAATGTTCCGTGCTTATGTAGGCTATCTGTACTTGTTATTTCAGCTATCTTACGGGGAAATTTCCGTCATCATAAGTCCAGCTGTTTTTGTAATTATCTACCGAGAAAAAGCAGTCCGCAATAATTTAATTTAATTTTTTGGATTTTCAATTCAATTCGCGTTTATTTGTTTGTATAGGTCATTGATTCCCAAAGTGGCCCATGCGGACACCCAGGTGGAAACTCGACGGGGGTGTTTAGCGTAAAAAAATAAGGTCCCAAATTGTGATTGTATATGTGGACTACCAAAACTAGTTAAGTTCATAAAGGGGTTCTTAACGGGAAAAAAAGTTTGGGCGCCTCTGGTCCTATACCAGAGGCGCCCAAACTTTTTTTCCCGTTTCCCCCACAATCTATAGATTGTGCGCTAATTTGTTTTGTCTAGATACTTCCTAACCGGGAATGAAACTAGACATCTCTCGTATATTCACGTCAGTGTGTGTTAGCCTTGTTTGGATAGTTGATTTTACTTGGCATGTATTGATTAGACAGCACTCGGCGTCGTTAGCAGCGGACGGTGCTTGTCACATACACCCTATAGGGCGAACACGGTATATACCTAACTACTATTCGTGGGCATAAATTCTTTAAATCAATTTTATATCCCACCTTTATTCACTCGTACAATCAGACCTTATAAAAAGTAAAGCCGAGTAACGCACTGACGCTGAAAAAACTCTGCCTTGGGGTACATACACAGCTTACGTTCATACGTATACCAATACTATGTCTTACATTGTCAGCCGATCTGTCGCAGTGTCGGGTGCTTTTTGTCGTAACCAACTTCATTATTTGATAACAAAAATGCCTGTCTTGCAAAGCTGTACATTTGAAAGCTGAATGTTGTTTTTATAACATTAGGACATTGTGAAAAATAGTACCAACACTTTTTCCACACTAATGTACAAAAACACCGGCCACTGTGCATAGTTCGACAGAGCTCCGTCTTTACACGTTATGTGGTCTGAGCTTGTACATCCAGAATTATGTAAATGTGAGACTGAAAAATGAACTACCTATGCAAATTATCAATACGTACCCAATATCATGGTTAGAACTCAAAATTATGTTTAAAGAAGCGGCCGTAGCCCGATGGATAGGGCGTCGGACTTGTGATCTTCAGGTCGCAGGTTCGAAGCCCACCCATTGCACTACCGAAGTGAACCCACTCGTAACACAAGCATTTAAGCTTAGCACGAGTGGTTAACAAGAATACTAGTAGACTGCAAAATACTGTTAGTAATCTTAAAAAAAAACACAATTAAAATCAAATAATTAAATACTTTTGGACAGTCGCGGTCTTTGTGCTATCGCCCTTAGTTTAAACTATTTATTATGGCTGAAGCCCTGTTGCTTTTATTCCTGGTGTAGTAGCAAAAGTCTCCAGACGTCCAACAAACTATCGCCTTTGTCTATTTACTTATTTGTTATATGAGATATTTACTGATATCTAAAAAGACTTACTTGGCGATTATGGCAGTTCAACATACGTACCTATAATAATGTTGAGTAGTTAATCGATGCAACATACCTATTGATGATTGATATTATTTGATGTTTACAAAGATTGTCAGACACTCCTATGCAGTTTTCATAAGTTTATTTCCAAATCAGAACGTTTCTCTATTATGCCCGCCTTCCACTGCGAGCGGAGCGGACTCCGTTTAACTCGCAATGGCGAATGGCATATAAGTGCTTCCACTGATTAAAAATGAGCGGAGCGGACAAAACGAGTTCAAAGAGTCACAAAAGTGGTCGAAGAGTCGAGCGGATTTTGAGCGGACTCCGCTCGACTGGCAATACTGATTTTCATACAAGTAGGTACATCCACCGCGAGCGAGTAAACGCCGCTCCGTTTACTCGCTCGCGGTTAAAATGGGTCCGCTGCGTCATGGCGTCGCGCGCTAGTTTTGAACGGACTCCGGCTCACAGCCCCGCCCCCTCCAGCCACCGCTACCCCTTTCACGTCCTTGAACGGTCTAGTAAAATTCTTTAAATTGTTCTCTAGCCACTGTAAAGTCATTTTTGAAATGTTCATCTTGTAGATCGCTAAACATTCGCAATAGATCGCCTTTGACAGCTCTTTGTCTTATATGGTTGCTCATCTAGAATCTGGGTTTGTTACGCTTCCCTTTTTTTTCTTTTTATTGTGGTAAAGCAGCAAACATTTCATTATTGTTTTATAAAAATCATCATCACTTGAATCGTCCGACATCGTGCACATGACTTGTTTCTATCACGGCTGTCTGTATACTGGCTAGCAGGCCTCCAAGTCCGCTTCTAATGGAAGCTTAAAACGGCTGAGCGACCTCATTTCTAGCCTCGCTCGCTCCGCTACTCGCTGGCAGTGGAATGCAAATGCCGAAACTCTTTTTTTAGTGGAAGTGCAGAGCTAATTTCTTCCGCTCCGCTCAGTTCGCTAGGTCCGTTTCCGCTCATTTCCCCTTTTTAGTGGATAGCCAGCATTAGTCTTTGCCTGAGTTGTTGATTAAAAAATACAACTCGTAAGAAACTAGGAACTCTATCTATTCCTATATATATTTATTCTTTCAACATTATTCAGAAGTAACAAAACATTAACTACATTTCATGATAATGATAATTTGTGTTATATAAACTAGACACTTTATGTGTCTTTTCAATATAAGTTCAGTCTGCAAATCCGCTGAACGCAGCGGAAAAAAACAATAATTAAAACTTTAGCCTGCACTTGTGTATACGAAATGCAGTTACTCATCATAAATTCTTGTACATATTTGCCTATGAAAATTTATAATTGAAATTTTTAACCTCATATAATGGTTTCCATTAGTTTTTCATCAGAAAGCTATTAAGTTGGCTAAGTGTTTTTATGAAAGGTTAATTTACGAATGGCGGTTTTGCTCAGTTGAGATCAGATGTTTATCTACAAAACAGGATTTCCGTTCTAACATTTTTAAGTAAAGTATTTGTGTAAATATCAAGTGTAAGTTATTCTTTTATTAGACTACTAACGCGGGACTTAAATTCAATGTAGTTTTATAATATTTGCAAAACATAGTCACCAATTAAAATTAATGTCTAATTATAGAATATAAGCAAAAAAAAAAAAAATTATATAGTTACAGGCAGTATTCAAGTAAAGTTCTAAACAAAATATCGAACTGTTGTGCAAAATATTAATTTTATTGTTTTTTTTTTTTTAAGACAACTCCCGCACAAGGGAAATAAATCCCTGTGTCGCGGGAGACTTTACAAACATTCATTTCACGGACACAAAGACAACTATTTGTGGTTCACACAAATAATTGCCCCGGGTGGGAATCGAACCCAGAGCACCAGGTCTCAGAAGCAACTTCCGTAACCACTGAGCCACCGGTGCAGTCTAAATTAAAAATGATGTGTTTTTAGGGTTCCGTAGCCAAATGGCAAAAAACGGAACCCTTATAGATTCGTCATGTCTGTCTGTCTGTCTGTCTGTCTGTCTGTCTGTCTGTCCGTCCGTATGTCACAGCCACTTTTTTCCGAAACCATAAGAACTATAATGTTTAAACTTGGCAAGTAGATGTATGTTGTGAACCGCATTAAGATTTTCACTCAAAAATAGAAAAAAAAACAATAAATTTTGGGGTTCCCCATACATAGAACTGAAACTCAAAAAAAATTTTTTCATCGAACCCATACGTGTACCTATGAATAGGTCTTCAAAAATGATGTTGAGGTTTCGAATGTAATTTTTTTCTAAACTGAATAGTTTGCGCGAGAGACACTTCCAAAGTGGTACAATGTGTGTCCCCCCCCCTGTAACTTCTAAAATAAGAGAATGATAAATCTAAAAAAAATATATGATGTACATTACCATGTAAACTTCCACCGAAAATTGGTTTGAACGAGATCTTGTAAGTAGTTTTTTTTTAATACGTCAAAAATCGTAAACCACAATTTAGCTTTCATTCAATCAACTCGAATATAAAAATGTAAAATAACATTTCACCACATGTCTGTCTGTCTGTCTGTCTGTCTGTCTGTCCGTCCGTATGTCACAGCCACTTTTTTCCGAAACTACAAGAACTATAATATTGAAACTTGGTAAGTAGATGTATTTTGTTAACCGCATTAAGATTTTCACACAAAAAAAAAACAATAAATTTTGGGGGTTCCCCATACTTAGAACTGAAACTCAAAATTGTTTTTTTCATCAAACCCATACGTGTGAGGTATCTATGGATAGGTCTTAAAAAAAAATATTGAGGTTTCTAATATCATTTTTTTCTAAACTGAATAGTTTGCGCGAGAGACACTTCCAAAGTGGTAAAATGTGTGTCCCCCCCCCCCCCTGTAACTTCTACAATAAGAGAATGATAAAACTAAAAAAAATATATGATGTACATTATCATGCAAGCTTCCACCGAAAATTGGTTTGAACGAGAACTTGTTAGTAGTTTTTTTTAATACGTCATAAATCGTAAACCGCAATTTACCTTTTAATTTTTAATTAAACTTTTAATTTCATAAACATAAACCTTATGCATAAACCGTGAACCATTATTTTCTAATAATAAATATGTAAATATTTAGAACCCGGCGCGGTGGTACGGTGCCTGTAAAATAAAAATATATGCGTGGAAACCACGCCCGATAGAAATGAAACTTCTTGCTTAATAATTACATATAGGTACACACTATATATATTTATATATCGCAACCCTAGATGAAGTATCCGGCAACTCAAAAAACCTCATTTTTCAGAAATGACGAAAACTGTTTTTATATCAAAGCTACTAACTCAAAACTCGTACTTTTTAAGTTAGCGGAGTCTTCATCTAGGTGTGCGGTTATATATATATATATATACATGCAGTTGTATTGTAGTGCTTATAACAACGCTTTATTAACAACAAGACAGGTTTTGATAGTCGCATAAGAAGTTTCACTTCAATAATAGTTATAATTCGCGCTGGGCGCGGCTCGATCGGTAGCTGCGGAGCGCGCGGGGGGCAGGTTCCCGATCCCGACTGCGCTTACCCAAGCGGGTAGACACGCGAGGGCAGACGTCGTTGAAACTCGTGCGCACGGAGCTAATTTTTCGATACATTTGCGAATGCTTAATATTGTACGTTTACGATTTGATACTGTTTTTGTTGGATAAAATTAATTTCAATTACTTACATTGAAATATTTCTGTTCATTTCCTCTCATTTAAATACGTTTACGATTAGATACTGTTTTCATTGGCTAAATTTAATTTCAATTAGGTACTTACATCGAAATTATTCTTTTACAACGTAGAAATAGGTAAATACTTACTATAAAACATCAACCTAATAAAAGTTTTGATATTTTCTGTTCATTTTCTCTCATTTAAATACGTTTAAAATTAGATACTGTTTCGTTGGTTAAATTTAATTTCAATTGCATCAAAATTATTCTATTAAACTCATTTACTGCCTAGAAATAGGTATATTCTTACTATAAAACGTCAACCTCATAGAAGTTTTGAGATTTTCTGTTGATTTCCTCACACCTAAATACATAATATATAAGTAGGTAGGTACCTACTTCGATAATTCCTACTCATATTAGAATAAAACTTAAGTATTATTTTAAGTATGAATTCCTTGGCTGATGATACTTTCTCCTATGTATTAAACCCAAATAACGTTCTGGAAGATGACGTCGTGCGAGAATTTCATGAAAAATTGTCTCGTCATACATCTTTCCGTCCGCGGGAAGTGAGTCTATTCGGGTTCCCGGAACTCATTGAGCCTGTGCCGCCAAATGAGTCTCATCTCCAAATTATTTATGATGGCGATGTGGGTTCAATAGGACACTGGTCTTGTATTTATTATATCAATGGTACATTACGCGTGTACGATAGTCTTTATAAATGTTTAAAACCAACTCAAAAAACATATATTAATGCATTGTTTCCATACCTAGCAGAATTTAATATTCAATTTCCTAGCGTGCAACGTCAACCCAATGCAATAGATTGCGGGCTTTATGCAATAGCCTTTGCCACTTCTTTAGCGCTTAAAATGAATCCCTCTCTACACAATTATGTACCAGAAATGATGAGAGCTCATTTGCGCTGTATGATTTTGAGCAACGATTTTTTGTCTTTTCCATCTACATCTAGATCTCTTCCTGGACGCCCGCCAGTAAATCTTTTTGATAACATAGCTTTCAAATTAGAAACGCAAAATAAAAAGAAAAATGAGAAGAAACAACGACAGCGAAGTACGAAAAGAAATGCTGTAACAATATGTAAAAATAATGAAAATGATGTTGCAGAGGAAACAAGTGAAATACTTAAACTGGATGTACAAGAGATTAAAGAAAAAAATGCGAATAGGAAAAGGATTTCGAGATCTAATAACGAGGTCGCCGAAAGAGAAAAACAGAGAAACAAAATGGCTATCAATTCTATAAGGAGTAATAAACGAAAGAAGCTAACGGAAAAGGAAAATAATAATTTTATTCGACGAAGCAAACGATTAAATCCTGAGTACAGACTAGTTGAACAAGAGCGCAATACTCAAGCTCATAAAATTGCTCGATTGAATCCTGAATATAGGCAAGCTGAACGAAAGCGCGACACTGAGTCTCACCAAGTCGCACGACTAAACTCTGAATACAGGCAGGTGGAGCAAGAACGGGATACTCAGGCTCACCAAGTCACACGACTCGACCCTGAATACAGGCAGGTGGAGCAAGAACGGGACACTCAGGCTCACCAAGTCGCACGACTCGACCTTAAATACAGGCAGGCAGAGCAAGAACGGGACACTCAGGCTCACCAAGTCACGCGACTCGACCCTGAATACAGGCGGGTGGAGCAAGAACGGGACACTCAGGCTCACCAAGTCACACGAATCGACCCTGAATACAGGCAAGTGGAGCAAGAACGGGACACTCAGGCTCACCAAGTCGCACGACTCGTCCCTGATTACAGGCAGGTGGAGCAAGAACGCGACACTCAGGCTCACCAAGTCGCACGACTCGACCCTGAATACAGACAGGTGGAGCAAGACCGCGACACTCAGGCTCACCAAGTCGCACGACTCGTCCCTGATTACAGGCAGGTGGACCAAGAACGCGACACTCAGGCTCGGCGAAGTGTTCGAGAAAATGAAGAATACAGACAAATTGAACAAGCACGTGATACCTTAGCACGGCAGGAAATTCGATCAAATAATAAGGCATCCTGGGAAAAAAACTGCTACAAAATATTATAAAAACATCAAAGAAGGTTTTACTCATCCCTGTAGTTGTTGTGGAAGATTGTGGCATATGAATTCGATAAGAAAACTATCAAAACAAGTCATTACTAATAAGTTTGGCGAAGAATTTGCTACAAACACATTCAAGTTACCAAACTTAGCCAGTGAAATATTTGGAGAATTTTGTAGTACCTGTGCAAAATGTGTCATTCAAGGCAATGTTCCACGATTAGCTATTGTAAATGGCTTAGTTTTTCCAAATATTCCTGAGGTACTAAAACAACTAACGCCGATGGAAGAGAGTCTGGTAAGCCCTCGTCATGTGTTTTTAAAAATTGTTCGGAAAGGTCAAGGGTTAGGTTTTCAACACGGACTTGTAGGAAACGTTATAAACGTGCCCGTACAAATCAACAATATTGTTAGCGCACTACCTCGATCAAAAAATGATGATAATGTAATTACTGTGGAATTACGACGAAAATTATGCTATAGGCATGGGCGCAAAGAACAAATTCGACCTGCATACGTTCGTAGAGCCGCACAGTACTTGGTGAATTGTGACTTAATTAAGGAAAATGCAATCAATTTAAATGAATGTTGGGATGTTGAAGAAGTTGAGGATAATATAGAGTGTACATGTAATGGTGGTGTTGCAGAAGAAGGAGATAAAGAAGAAACAGTTAATCCAGGTGGTACCGAGACTCTATTAGATGAAAATCAAGACGTAATAGTAATGGCTCCTGGGGAAGGTCACGTCCCTAAATCGTTACTATTTGATGAAAATTTAGAAGAATTGGCGTTTATTAAAGTTCATTGTGGGATTAAGCGTGACTTTAAAATTAAGTTGAGTCATGCAGAAGTAATAAAGTCAGAAATATCTAGATGTGACCGCCGAGCTGTACGACCAGACTACCTGTTTACTGCTTTAAAAAAACAACAGATGATTACAGTAAAGAATAGCATATCCACCTGCCTACGAAAAAAAACCGTCAAAGGGGCACCTGTTTTGGCGTGTAATGTTTTGGATGCTAATTATATAGATAATTTAGTACAACATGACGACGGATATCGTGTTCTTCGGGGTGTAAGAAATTCCCCATCTCATTGGGAGGCAGAGAAAAAGAAAGTCTTGGGAATGATAAGGCAATTCGGAGTGCCTTCGTTCTTTGTGACTCTGTCTGCTGCGGAGGCCCAGTGGACTGAACTTTTGATAATGCTGAAAGAGATTATCGATGGTGAAAAAATAACTAAATCCGATGCTGAAAGACTCACATATGAAACAAAGGTGCGCTTAATTCAATCTGATCCGTTTATATGTGCTTCATATTTTGACACCAAACTAAGGGAAATTCGAAAAACCTGGTCTTGTCCTGAAGGTCCTTTTGGTAAATACACAATTAGCCATTTTTATTATAGAATTGAATTTCAGCACAGAGGTTCGCCCCATGCTCACATAATGTTATGGCTTGAAGAAGCACCGATTTTTGTACCAGGTAATTTAGATACTGTTCAAAGTGTAGTTAAATTTGTGGATGAAATTGTATCTTGTGATAGTAACGAGATTACAGATGACCTTCTTCGCCTTCAGACACACAAACACACCCACACATGCAGACCTAAACTTGATAGACCATGTCGCTTCGATATTCCATTTTTTCCTATGGATTGTACCACAGTATTAGTGGAACTTCCAAAAGATGACGCTTGTTACAAAAGAGTCAAAGATTTAGCTAAGAATATACAATTAATCCTACAAAGTTTGCCAGAAGAAATAAAAACATTTGAAGAGTTTTTAGACGTTTGTAATGTTACATATGATAATTACATTTTAGCTATTAGAAGTACTTTGAAAAGGCCGAAAGTATTTTTGAAGCGATCTCCAAAAGATGTTTTCATTAATTCATTCTCCAAAAAAATCTTAGAGTTACATCAGGCAAACATGGATATTCAATACATCTTAGATCCATTTGCTTGCGCAGTGTATATAGTAGATTATATAAATAAAGCTGATAAAGGAATGTCACGTTTGCTTCGAGATGCTATAGAAGAGGCTAAGAAAGGAAAGAGTAGTGTGAAGGAGTCTCTTCGTAGTATTTCAAATGTATTCCTGAACGCCAGTGAAATTTCTGCGCAGGAGGCCATATATTGTATATCAGGTTTTCCATTGTCACGAGCTAGTGAAGCAGAAATATATTTGAACACTAGTTTGCCCCAGGAAAGAGTACATATTTTAAAGAGTATACAAGAAATTAGAGATATGGATGAAGATTCATCTGACATTTTTCAAAATAGTTTCATCGATTATTACGCTAAACGACCTGTTGCTTTAGAAGACTTTAGTTTAGCTTATTTTGCAGCCTATTTTGTTTATTCGAAACGTTGCCCACGTATATCAGTAACACAACCAAATAAAAGTCCAGATAGTAACTGTTCTCAAAACCAAACACATGAAATGATTGGTAACTGGTGGCCATTACAAGACAATCTAGGATTTATACGACGAAAAGCAAGAACGAGGATAATTCGTTTCAGACGTTTCAGTTTTTTAGACGATCCAGATAATTTTTATAGAGAGCAGCTTATGCTGTATATTCCATGGCGAGACGAAGAAGAAGAATTAACTAAACTAGACCTAAACATAACGGACAAATTTATAGAAATGAAGGAAAAAATAAAACTTGAGAGCGTACAATTTAATAAATTAGGAGGACCAGAGCAATTCGAAACTTTATTGTTAGCTATAAGAAATACAGAGCTTATTGAAGAATGTGAAGAAGAAATTGCCGGAAGGGGACTTAATGAAAATCCTTTTAATGACTTTGAATTTGAGACCCAGGTAGGAGACGTCGCTGAAGACATGATACCTGGTGGTAATCCAGGACCACAGCTATGCGGTGACAGTTGCAACTATATAGCTTTACCTCCACAACTAACTGAAGATGAGGTATTAACTTTAACAAGAAAACTTAATTCTGACCAAAGAGACATTGTTTCACGTTACTGACAAAATATCTAATTCGTCTTCTCCTATTTATCTGTTTGTGAGCGGTGGAGCTGGAGTCGGCAAAAGTGTTTTAATAAGAGCTTTGTTTCAAACATTGACGCTTGGTTTTAATAGAGAACCTGGTTCTAACCCAGATGACTTAAAGATATTACTAACAGCTTTTACTGGAAAAGCTGCTTTTGGCATAGGTGGCCAAACTGTTCACAGTGCATTAGGTTTACCAATTTCACAAGCAGGAAGTATTTTACCAGAGCTTTCACCAAGTGTTGCCAATACACTTGCAACAAAATTATCAAAATTGCGATTAATAATTATTGACGAAATTTCAATGCTTGGGTCTAGAACTTTTCACCAAATAAACCGCAGGTTGCAGCAAATTTTTCATACATCAGTTTTATTTGCTGGAATATCAGTTATAGTTGTAGGTGACTTAAGACAATTACCACCAGTTGGTGATAATTGGGTGTTCCAACCTAATTCACGAAATCCTCTTGCAGAAATTTCGGGGACACCTATTTGGGATCTATTTCTACTTACTGAGTTAAACCAAATAATGCGACAGAGAGACGATGTTGCCTTTGCTACGGCTTTAAATAATTTAGCAAGTGGAACCATGACGAGGGACGACATAGAACTGTTTAGAAGTCGTTGTTTTAGTCATTCTACATTACCAGTTGATGCTCGAGGCGCTGTCAATTTGTACGCTAGCAACCGAGAAGTAGACGACCATAACAGTCGAGTTCTGTCGACTATGGATAGTGAAGGTGCTTTGTCATTAGCAATCGATTCTGTCTCAGGGCAACCAAATGTCACTATGAAAGAGAAAGCCTTAGAAACTGTTTCTAGGTTGTCAACTCAACAAACATATGGACTTCCTAAAAGTTTAATATTAAAGGTAGGGGCAAAATATATGTTGACAATTAACATAGACACTGCTGATGGTCTAACTAACGGTTCTACTGGAATATTAACAGCTATTGATTTTGCTATTAACAAAAACTCTGGTGAAAAGCGGCAGTTGCGGATTTGGTTGAACTTCGATGAAGCTATTATTGGTAAAATTAAAAGAAATAAGGCTGCTAGTTCACTAAGTCGATATAAAAATAGATTAAATAGAAATTGGACTCCGTTAGAACCGGTCACATATACAATAAAAAGATATAAATCATCACATTTACAAGTTCGCAGAAGTCAATACCCGTTAGTTCCAGCAGAAGCCATCACCATTCACAAAAGTCAGGGTACAACATTAGAACGAGTTGTTGTCCATTTAAAACCTACGATTCAAAGGTCTATGATATACGTCGCTTGTTCTCGTGCAACTACAGCGCAAGGTCTATTTATAGTGACTGAATCATTCAAAGCACCCCGTCCTCCAACTAGTAACGATGCTATTGTAAAAGAAATGGCAAAGTTGCGTGAGAAACCAATAGTACCAATTTTTAAATTTCTCAGAGAACCGCATCATTTTACACAGATTATGTACCATAATGTACAGTCTTTGAAAAAACACATAGCGGATATAGCGAGTGATCCACAAATATTGGCATCAGACATATATTTTACATCAGAAACTTGGAGTTGCACTGAGGATTCATTCTCTCTACCAGATTTCGTAGAAATCGTTAAAACCAATGGGCCTAAGATAGCTGCCTCTAATCCTGGTTTCGGAATATCAGCGTGGGTCAAACAATACTCACACATCACGTCTCCTAGAAGTTACTTCCAGCAATCCAGTACTTTTGGTCACGTTGAAGCAGTTTCATTTGAATATAATAATCATAGAATATTTGCATTATACAAATCGCCCAGATGTACAAACAAAACTTTCATGGAGTTCATAAACAAAAATGTTTTTTGGAAGAACAATATGCCAACATTACTTTTTGGAGACTTCAACGAAGATTTTTTAAAAGACAATTGTATATTGTCATTCATGCAGAATGCTGGATACAGGGCATTATTACCACCTTGTCCAACTACGCGAGGAGGCACACAAATTGATAATATTTTTGGAAATATTTCTTGTCAAACTGGTATATATATATTAGCTTGTTTAGCTATCACAAGCCTATATGGGCTCGCATATAGTTAGACCTAAATTCCATCATTTAGGTGCCTATAATGTTTACTTATCAAGAACTTAATAAAAAATACACTATTATTAAAACATCGATCAAAGTTACCACGAACTATAAGAACGTTTATATTATGTAACTTGCTGCTACGACAGTTGCACAAAACTCCCCTAAAAACCTAAACGTCATAATCCCTCAATCTCATCGCCAGCGACCGCCCTGAGCCGAGGTCCAAGCCCCACAGGGGGCGCCCTCTTGCGCATGTTGCTTAGTTTGTTGTTTTTAAACCATTTCTTAAGGCTGTACCTTTGCTCGCCTTTATGCCCGGTGAAGTAGCAAAAGCCTCGGGGCTAAACTACGTATGTCAATCTAAAAGAGAAAAAAAAAGCTTACTGCTACGGAACCCTTAATGGGCGAGTCCGACTCGCACTTGGCCGGTTTTTTATTGGCTGCGGTGATCGTATATTTTTTGGTTTTTATACCTACTTATAATTTCAATCGGCTAACCTAAACCATTATAATTGATTCGGGCATTAAGTATACCTACACAAAATAATGCTTCTAAAGATACATCCCTGGGAAATACGGACACTTCTCAGGTTTATGTTTATTAACATACGTTTGAAGACAAAGTCACTCAAAAATCGTAATTGCTGTATTTGATGTTAAATAAATCACTACATAAATTTCGCCAATTTTATTATGTATTGACCCTATGAAAACGAATCCTCTTATCACCGAATCCCTTTGTGGTGTAATTTTGTACTATCAGTGTCCCTAACTAACTACTTGTGAAAAAGGAGGCAAATGCTTTGTAAGGATATTGTTGAAAATATTAATTCTACAAAGGTCGAAAGCATTGAGTTATTATTTTGATAGAGTTGCAGACGCCAAGCATCTTCCTGATAATAAAATACAAGACGCGTCGTTTGCCTATCAGTTAAACCGTGATTGGTTAAATTTACGCATTTTTGTCACACGTTGGCTTGTCAGATTAAAAAAGGAAAGATGTTATGCAAGGGTTAACACCTTTTTGATTGGTGTAAGATTATGTCTTCATAACAATTAAATCAGTAGCTAACTTGACACGCTATCATACAGCATCGTAGAGTGATGTTAATTTCTGCCATAAAATCTCTTTACCAAATGACGTACAAATCCACCAAGAGGGTAATTGTTAAATAAACATACATGATAGTTAATAATCTGTCTAAATGAATAAACTATAAAACAACATGCTACGGCCTCTTCAGCCCTTATGTAGTTCATTACAAAACATGGAGCTCCATCAAATGGCTTACCTTTGACAGGCGGATTGGCAACCGCAATATTATGTATAGAATACACCATCATTTTTTATTTGTTGTATATAAATATTTAAAATTGGCATGACGATTTGAAATTAGAATTACTATCGAAAAAAAAAAACAGAACGAAACATATAATAACATTTTACTGAGTTAATACTCAGCAAAATGATAACAGCCAACATCTAAGACATCGCGGTGTATAAACACGTCATAGATCTTGTTATAAAAATTGATACCAATGGGCCTAAGGTGATTTGCGAGGCACAGAATGCCTTAACCGTGGAGTACAGCTAATAGAAACTAATGAATGACACACCTAAACGAATTTGTAGGTACGAACGTAGCAAATTCGATATATCGTTAATGTAACCACTGAACATAATTTAAATTATAAATAATTAATTACCGTAAACATTTGCGTAAACGTAAATTGTCAAAGATTAGGCATATAACAAGACATAATTATTTTAGTAGATTTGTTCGGTTCGTTTATCGTGTAAATAAAGCGAGCGCTTTTGTTCACCGAGATATTTTCCAACATATTATTTTTCCAAACGAGACCTTATTAGGGATTACAAAGAATATGTGAATACTAGAAAAGAAAATCAAATTTCCTTTTCCAATATAAACCTGTTAGCATCTCATATTGGAAAATACCTTATTAGAGTACTGTAGTATACATACCATTGCTAGTATTTATGCATATCCATCAGCAAGATTATATTGAAATGAAGATAAATGTTCTACTATTTGAAAAATAGAGGCTTATATGAATTAGACGACAATAAATACTAAGAAAGGAACAAAACTCTGATGTCATATATGTGCCATATTTAGCCTGCTAGGCCTTCCTAAGCTGAGTATATAGACATATAAAAATTTGTATAAAAGCTATTGACCGTATATTTTTATTGAATTTTATAACTTCTCAAAGGCGAGCATTCATCATCATCATCATCATCATTTCAGCCGTAGGACGTCCAATGCTGGACAAAGGCCTCCCTCATAGATCTCCAGTTGTTGCGGTTAGAAGGGGCCTGCATCCACCGTGATCCCGCGGCCTTAACCAGATCATACGTTCATCTAGTCGGTGGACGTCCTACGCTACGCTTGCCGATCCGCGGTCTCCATTCGAGAACTTTTCGGCCCCAACGGCCATCTGTACTCCGTGCTATATGGCCTGCCCATTGCCACTTCAACGAACTAATCCGTTGGGCTATGTTGGTAACCCGCGTTCTGCTACGTATTTTCTCATTTCTGATTCGATCTCGTAGAGAAACCCCGAGCATAGCCCTCTCCATAGCTCGTTGGGCGACTCTGAGCCTGTTCATAAGGCCTATAGTAAAGGACCACGTTTCGGATCCATAGGTCATCACTGGCAACACGCACTGGTTGAAGACTTTCGTCTTCAGGCACTGAGGTATATTGGAGGAAAAGACGTTGCGAAGTTTCCCGAACGCTGCCCATCCGAGTTGGATTCGGCGATTGACCTCCTTCTCGAAGTTGGACCTACCTAATTGGACTGTCTGTCCTAGGTATACATATGAGTCAAAACTTCAAGAACCGTATTCTCAACCATTATAGGGGCAGGCACAACATGGACGTTAGACATGATTTTCGTCTTGTCCATGTTCATTTTAAGACCTACCCGCTAGGAGACTTGGTTGAGGTCTTCGAGCATTGTACTGAGTTCTTCCGTCGACTTTTCCATGACCACGATATCATCAGCGAATCGAAGGTGAGTGATGTGTTCGCCGTTGATGTTGGTGCCTAGTCCTTTCCAATTCAGAAGTTTGAAGGTGTCTTCCAAAGGGGTCGTAAACAGTTTCGGAGAAATAACGTCTCCCTGTCTTACGCCTCATTTTAGTGGAATCGCCTTCGTACTCTGTTCTTGTACTCGGACCGTCATTGTGGCGTTTCTATACAAACATTTCAACACTTCGATATACCGATAGTCAATACGGCATCGCTGAAGAGACTCAAGTACGGCCCATGTTTCGACCGAATCAAAGGCTTTCTCGTAGTCCACAAACGCTAAACAGAGCGGCAAGTTATACTCTTCGGTCTTCTGTATTACTTGCCGCAGCGTATGTATGTGGTCTATGGTACTATAAACTTTTCGGAGTCCGGCTTGTTCGGGAGGCTGAAAGTCATCAAGCTTTCGTTCGAGACGATTCGCAATAACCCTGGAGAACAGCTTATAGACATGACTCAAAAGCGAGATGGGCTTGTAGTTCTTTAGTAAGGTGTTATCACCTTTATTAAAGAACAACACCACCTCGCTTTTGTTCCATGCTTTAGGCGTGGTGTCTCCGAGCAAGGTGGAATTGAAGAGCTTCTGAAGGACTTTAAGTACCGGTAATCCACCCGCTTTCAGGAGCTCTGATGTGATTCCGTCCTCACCCGGCGAATTGTTGTTCTTTAGCTGTTTCAGGGCCATGCTTATCTCATACAGGCTGATGTCCGGGATAACCTCGGTAAAGTGTCGGGTCAGTTTGGCTCTTGGGTCTGTAGCCGCACTAAAATCCGGCTTGGTGATAGAAGCGTAGATTTGCCCGCAGAACTTTCCGACTTCCCTTAACACTTCCGCCCTTGTCGACGCAAGACTGCCATCATCCCTCTTCAGCTTTTTCATCTGGCTTTGCCCAATAGACATATCTCTTGCAAACACTTTGGAGCCCTGGTTCCGCTCTATCGTATCTTTAATACGGGATATCCGTAGATATAGTGTCGCAAGGATTTTTTAATTCGTCTATTAAGCTGCCTATGTGACTTAGATTGCACCTATCGGGAGATTGCAGTCTTAGCGAGCGTTGTTCAACCAATAGGTTAAGGGTGTCATTAAAAATTTTCTGAGTTCTACTGGTACGCCGAGCCGTGAAGAACTGAGACCCTAACGTATGGACAGTTTCTACGAGCCTGTTGTTGATCTCGTCCACAGAAGCGAGCATTGTTTTAGCTTTATTTAATGGGGTGAAAGTACAAACTAATCGAGCTGCGCAACAGGGCACCCCATGTAGGACTTAGAACTGGCGGCGGGGAATTGAGGAATTATGACTTTTAGTTTTTTAAGGAAGTCTAATGCCACTGTCGATGGAGAAGCAAATGTCCATACATATTTCTTCATTTTCGTATTTTTCGATCAAAAAATATAACTAGCTATCCCGTGCGGTTTCACCCACATAAGGGTGTTGAACTGCAGTTGCCTTGTTCAAATTGCGGTTGCAGGGTCCACGCTCCTTGCCTACGGCCATGCCTTCGCCCATACTTAAGGGCATGCGCTTATGTCTTAGCCTGCTCTTCCCGTGGCTACATCCATGCCTCGGTTCCTACATTACCCATGCCAATTTTGTTTAATTTTACTACATATCGTTTCGGAGATTTTGTGATGAGCGACCTTTCGCTTTTATATACAGGGTGTCCAAGAACCTGGCGTCCAACTGGATTCCCACGATGCCCCAAGTTCTAACAGTACTCAGAAAAATATTTTAAAAAATCCACCCCATGTACTTACAGAATTATACTGATTTAAAAAAAAAAGGGGAAATGAGCACCCTGTGACATACTTTTGAATGCTGTGACTGCTAATGCTGATAATTTCGATATTTCTTGGAGGTTTTGTAATCTAGGGTATTGCTGTGTCTAAATAGAATGTAAAAATAAAGTACTTATTGTACCATTTTAAAATAAAATATTATTTTAACTAAAGGTGATATGGAAAACTATTGAATTTCGCAACTTTGACCGACTGTAGTGTAAAAAAAATGTACCAAAATAGTATGGCAAGTGACGTCAAATTTTGACGCGTTTATTCCTCTTTTTAAAAAGGTATAATACTTACACATTAATTTGAAAAAAAAAAATTTGATAATATTTTTACTCAACAACCCAATTTTTACGAAGTGCCTACCTACTAACGGTAACTGTCGGACCCTTTCTTATCTTAGAAACTGTTATGTTACTACTATTATTTACTTCGGTTCCAAGAGTGAGCAAGAAGGAAATACACACAGGTAGATGGGTTCCCAGTAGAATAAAAGCAAAGAATGTTAGTTTAAAGATATTTTATTACAATAAATGTTCAAAATGTTGACCACCCGCGGCAATACAAGCTCTCACTCTCCTTAAAAAGGACCGCTTTATGTTTCGCGAGTAACTTTTTTGACGTATCACCTGCACTGCTTGTGTTATCTTCTCACGAAGGTCAGCGATGTCATTAATGGGCTTCGCATAAACGAGCTCCTTCATAGTTCCCCAGAAAAAAAAATCCAGCGGATTTAAGTCAGGTGAGCGGGCTGGCCACGGGATTGTTCCTGATCGCCCAATCCACCTGTTCGGGTATTGCTCGTCCAAAAACTCTCTAACGGATACGCGAAAATGTGCTGGACAGCCGTCGTGTTGGAACCACATATCTGGTGGGGTTTCTAGTAAGTTTGGCAAATCATTTTGAAGAAAATTTAAATATGATTCGCCAGTCAAATTCTCGGGCATCTCAAATGGACCAATAATATTCCCACAGAGAATACCGGTCCACATGTTCACTTTGAACCGGTACTGGGATCTATCTTCTCGCATCAAGTGCGGATTTTCCACATGCCACTCGTGCAAGTTGGGTAGGTTCATGTAGCCATCCTTCTTAAATGTTGATTCATCTGACCACAAAATTTTGTCGATAAAGTTTTCGTCTTCTCGATGTTTTTGCAGGATTGTTTCACAAAACGCGACTCGGCTCGGATAGTCTCGAGGTAAAAGACTTTGCACTCGCTGTACGTGGTACGGATGATATTCTTCTTTTTGGAGAATACTGTGTGCTGTGCTCTTCGGTATCCCCGTATCAGCTTCTATTCCTCGCACAGAGATGCTTGGATTTGCCGACACCGCCTCTAAAACTTCATCGCGTATGAAGTCATTTACGGGTCGTCCTTCACCAGCTACTTGATTGGGGAACCGCCCGTCACATAGTGATCTGTGCACATTAATGAAAACTCGATGGTCGGGATATCGCGTAGCCCTCGGATACCTTTCTCTGTAAAGTCTCGCTGCAGCTCGTCCATTACCTCTACATTCTCCATAAATGTAGTGCATATTTGCGTATTCTTGCGGAGTGTAGGTCGCCATGGTAGCACACGCAAAACACAAACTGTCCAAACACAGGCAAAGGTCGTCGTAAAGAGTTCGTTTCAAAGTCCAGAGCACAAAGAGTAATCGAGTCCAATAAACAAAGCTTTAAATCGTAGTACGTGATCAATGGTAACAATAAGAGAGAGGTGCGTAGTAACGGCAGGAGGCAGTGACGCGTACTGACCGTACTGTTATCCTAAATAGCACGATCCCAGATAGCGTCACTATCTATCTCACTCGCACCTCTAACCTTTTTCTCCCTCACTCTTACCTGAATAATGGGGTACCATAAAGAAGAACCAGCAAATCGCAAAGATAGTTTCTGTCTTGCTCCCTCCTGTTGTAATAACGAATCACTATGGTGAGATGCATGCACATACCGTCCCTTACGGTCTCACCTGTTTTTTGAGAGGCCTGTTGTTATTTTTATGAGCATACAATAGTAATTCTTTAGAGGTTAGATTCAATTCGTCGTAAATTTTTCTTTCTAAGAATTCTGTAAGACATCGTAAAAATTGGGTTGTTGAGTAAAAATATTATCAAAATTTTTTTTTTCAAATTAATGTGTAAGTATTATACCTTTTTAAAAAGAGGAATAAACGCGTCAAAATTTGACGTCACTTGCCATACTATTTTGGTACATTTTTTTTACACTACAGTCGGTCAAAGTTGCGAAATTCAATAGTTTTCCATATCACCTTTAGTTAAAATAATATTTTATTTTAAAATGGTACAATAAGTACTTTATTTTTACATTCTATTTAGACACAGCAATACCCTAGATTACAAAACCTCCAAGAAATATCGAAATTATCAGCATTAGCAGTCACAGCATTCAAAAGTATGTCACAGGGTGCTCATTTCCCCTTTTTTTTTAAATCAGTATAATTCTGTAAGTACATGGGGTGGATTTTTTAAAATATTTTTCTGAGTACTGTTAGAACTTGGGGCATCGTGGGAATCCAGTTGGACGCCAGGTTCTTGGACACCCTGTATATAAATATATTTTCGCTTTCGAAATTAAATCTTCTTGCATCACGTATAGATCCGTGACAGCATTACACGGACATACGGTGTATTGCGGATTGTTGACAAAGTGTTTGTGTGTCCTACAAAAAGGTTTTCCTTTCCAGTCCGTTTTACATTCCAGTGGACTGACAATATTTTCATTCACGATCCCGTCTATTTGTTTTGCCTTTTATTTGGAAATACAAATACTAAGGATATGAAAGACTTATACGGTCCAATTAAAACATGCCGATATAGCAAATAAAGGATGAATGGAAGCCAAAGTAACAAAAGGAGATGACCCAAACGTTTCATATTCACTGAGCTATTTGGGAAGGACTCGAAGAAAAAGGACCGTTTTACTTATTCATTTTGATTTTGTTGCAAATAAATCCTTTGCTTTTTATTTTTCGTAACTCATCTTTTTCGTGATACACATATTATTTGTGTCATTTAATGGTGAATATACCAATACATTTGGCATGGAAAATTTCAAATGTCGGTAGTGGTGCGAAATTATGGTTCGTTTAACGACACGTTTTCGAACAGTAGCATTGATAAAATTCATATCATCCTTGTTAATTCCCTATGGCGCATTTATTTAGATCAGTAGTTCCAAAGTGGTGAAGTTAGAGCCCCAGGGGTCCACAAGAGAATTGAAGGGAGTCTGCGCTGGCCTTAAAAAAATCGGCTTCACTAGTTGTAAGTGTGAGAGAAATGGAGCCACAGAACCTCCTGTTGCTCTATTTCTATCGTATTAGATAAACCAGAGAGTTTTTAAAGGGGTAGACGAGAAAAAATATTTGGGAGCCTCTGATTTACATTATCAGAAAATAAAAAGAAGGTACAACCTTCTTTTTAAATCCTGAGTAGTAACGTTCTTGTAAAGTGATGGAAGCGACTTATAAATTGATTGATTAAGGACAAATCAATGTTAGTTGTTTACTTATTCAGTAACTAATCGCTTTTTGCGATTAGGAAAGTTTATTGGCTAAGTTAACACCCTTGGCTCCTTAAGATGAAAGTTCTGCAAAGTTCATCTAACCAAAACTAGTCAAAGTTACCTGTGGGAGGAAGTTTCTAAGGACTTTCTGATTGAATAACTATACGACAATAATAAATGTTTACTTTATTACTAAAAGCAGCTATAAATTTCTCTACTCATTTAATGATGCAATTGAAAAGGAATTATTTGTACATTCTACCACGTAGTCTCAATAATAATATTATTATCTTTCTTCGTCAGCAATCTGTATAATATCTAATGTAGAGATGCATTAGATATTATTCAGATAATATCTAATGCATCTCTGAGTATGCATTAGATATTATCTATATATATCTAATGAAAAAATACAGTCCACATAATATATGGACCGTATAGAAGGTGGTATTGTAAAGGTAAGTGACAGTTGCATAAAACTCCCGTAAAACAACAAACCATAGTTTATCCATCCAGCAACCGGTTTGAGCCGAGGTCTAAGTCCACAGGGAGTGCCCTGTTGCGGAGGTTGCATAGTTCGTAGTCTTTGTGTCAGCCAAAAAAAAGCTTTCAACCTTTATTGAATGATATTTAACTTGATTAAATTTAATTTAAATCACAAATAAATCCATGTTCATGCTGATATAACATCATTTCACTGGATACTCACTTTATAAAACGTATAAAAAATGATGACTAAGAGTATTAATTGTAATTTAAATAATCTAAAATCATCATCAACATAAGGCAAAATTATCATAAATCTGCTTTAGGTATATCCTCTTTCGGACGATTATTTTTAAACAGCAATATAAATTAAGAGACTACGGAGGGATAATGAGCAATACGAGTAGAGATACAAAGATTGCATTCCTAAAAGTCTCAATGAATCAGACAAATGTATTTTTACATTGAACATCGGCCCCGAGGAGTTGGGGCCCTTGTCAACACTTAGCAGGTGGGTTGGTGACCGCAGTTAGTAATACTTTGTAAGACACATGGTAACGCTGCTGCCTGTTCCCTGATATACGATTATTATAACAATCGGGACCAACGGCTTAACGTGCTTTCCAAAGCACGGACGGTAGTCCCTCAACCAACAAGATCTAAATACACAAATATTTCTTCCGGCGCGGGGATTAAAACCACGACCTCCAAGATTTAAAGCGAGCCCTTTACCGCTACGCGACGGTGGCTTATTGTCTATATATCGGTATAAATAATTGGTTATAATTAAAGGTGCTCTTCTTCTTTCTTGTCAGTGTTATTTTTTTTCCATTAAAGTCCTCTACGCGAAGCACGATAAAAGCAGACCCGGTAACGCTGTCAATGTCGAGGCTGACCATCATTTTTCAACAAAACAGAAATAACTGACTTTAATACATCGAAATAATTGATTTTCTAAATGTTTGAACAAATTGTTGGTGTTGCCATTGAGTTGTCATCGAGCGATAATTTTGAGTCAACACCAATTTTTTTTTATCAATATACAGCTAAAGAATTTTCAAAATAAACATCCATTTCGGATGTTCATGTTACAAAGTTTAAATATGAAGATAGGTTTTGCTAGAATGCTAGCCGAAATTGATATTTCGGCTAGGAAGTGCGCTTATAGCCCTTTGTAACATCATGGCTGTACAAACTATCTTTATTCTAGTTACGCTAGATTTTCCTATTCAATTTTGTTCTAATAGTTCTAATTACCTTAAAGCTGTTTACAAAGCACCTTTTAACCATTTAAGTCTTTTAAAACTGCTAATGTTATGACAATAATAATATTAGAGCTATGTATAATTGGGTTACTATTTCTATTTACTTTATACTTGAACTGAATTTTCATTCATGTATAAGATTCTGAGGGTATTTTTCTGTAGCTTTTACTTATACAATACAGCGATTTTATAATCAATTAGTATCAAGGTTTCTATACTATTATTATTATTTAGGTATACAATCAAAATGGGAAAACCAAAAATGATATCCTACAATATAAAATTCTCGCACCATCACAAAATTTAGAATCTCTTAATTTGATTCAAAATTTTCCGAAAGCAATTTGTTACAGAACAAAATAGCAGAATATATGGATTAAAACTGTGTGTGGAAATCAGCATCTTGCGAAGCATCTTGTATGGAAAAATATAAATTAAGCGAGACCATGGCCACTCTCATCTGAGATTATATTCAGCCTGAGGGTTGAAATATCAACGGGTTACTGTGATGAATAGAATTTGTTTACTGACGTACTTCAAACCTCTGGTGTCTACTTGAGTTGAATAGAAAGAAAATATGGACTTTTCATTTTGTGAGAGAAAGTGAGAAGGTTTTATTGGCACAGAACATACAGTGTGTAATATTTAAAATGTTAAGAGCAACTGAAAGATATGATGTTTCCTATAGACTGTAGATTTAAATACAAATGTTATGCAATATATGTTTTTTCCCGAAGAAGTAGTAAAAGCCACGTGGTTAACGAGAACTACATAATTGAGACCCAGCATTTTGTATTGTACAAGGAAAACATAATACACCGGGCATCATAGGTTTCGGCTTATAATACGCAGCGATGTGATGTGACGTGGCATTAGTAAAAATTCCACAAGTTAAATGCGAATCCGAAAACATATTGAGTTTAGAACTTTGGAATCGAATATGTTGCCACGAACGTTATCATTAATAAACTAGAAAAAAAATGAAACTTAAACTTTTAACATTGTTTTCCTATCTTTGTGTCATAAAAATGCCATATCGTATGTTGTTAAGTCTGAAACATATATATAAACAAATCGATTAAATCCTGAGTAGTTAATGCAGCAGCAATCTGATGTTCGGCGGGTCATAGATTTTAAAAATCCATTTTCAGAAGGGTTGAGAAGTTGATCCGTCCCCATTGACAAATATTTATAGGCGCTTTTAGAATGTTGTTTTGACTCTCTTTAGCGAAGATAATTATAGTACGAGGAGAGAGTCTACCTACCTACTTAAAGCCTCCGGGTGCTATACCAAAGCCTATGCTCCGATGGAGTGGATAAGAGAAGGGATAATTTTTACGAACAAGCTCTAGCTCACTGAAAATACTTTTAATCCTGGGACATTACTCGTCCGCGAAAGGAATCCACTGCTTTCGATTGTCTTGGAAACGATGGTCAGCAGTGATAGGACGGATTCTACCATGGTGCCGAGCTCCTCTTGCTTCACCGCCTAAGCCGAACACTCCTCGACCGTGTGATGCTGCGCCGTACCTATCGTCGTCAGCGCAACTGCAGGGATGATTAATAACATTGAGTATCCGGCTTTTGAATCAAAACGTTGCACAGAATTTGGTGATGGCAAATCATATTCAGTAAATCAGCTGATATATTGTTTGAAAAACGAGCAAAAATACTAACAAAAATGTTGTACAATAATATGCATTCAGCATATTATTACAAAACATGTTTGTTTATTAGTAATACTAGAAGATAGAGTATACCTAGGTCTACCCGAGTTTACTTCGTATTACCCAAGCTTTTTGGGTAAAGTCCGAATAACATTTCAAATTACATTTCAGTTCGAAGATTACCCATAATCACCTAGGTCTACCTAGGTATACTCCATCTTCTCGCATTACCCGAAACATATATATATTATTATAAAACATATTTATTCTTCATTAGTCGATAATACGGAGTTTATCGGATCATACATTTTTCGTCTAATTTTCATTTAACCAACAATTTAAATGAATATTAAATACAGATTTGATATAGGTATATTATTTCATAACTCTAAACGAAATAGGTACTAGATCACAATTCAGTGGCTGGAAAAATGCTAAAATTGCTCCTAAGATACACGTATTCCATTTACAGGTGGTTAAACTAAGTGCTCACATAAAGGAAATAACTGGAAATAAATTCACTTAACTAATTCAGTCACGTGGTATCTTATCTTTCAAGCAATTTCATTCATTCTAAAGGTACAAAACCTTTTGGAAATAAAACTGCATATATGACGGACATTTAAAACTAATTACCAGTCTATAAGAAATTCATGTTTTATTTTACAGGTTTTATCAAATTATTAACACTGACTTTTTGCTTAAGGAGTTTAAAATCTAACTGCATCTTGCAGCTTTAGTTGCCATCAATAATTCGCCAGTAAGTATGTTTAATGGGAAAACAACCAATTCAACATTATAAAACACATTTAATTCGTTAATTATGTATAAAAAAAAACAAATAACGATTCAATAGTTTTAACTCCTATTTAAATTAGGACAGCAATAGAAACCCGACCAAAGTGTAACATTCATAGATCTTAATGCAACTTAAAGTATTGACCAGTATAATATAGTCGCTTCATCTTTACGCAAATCTAAGTCTGACTATACCAATTATAATTATTCAAATAATGTGGTTTATTTTGATTCTACTTCAAACAATATTACCGTAAGTTGGCAAATAAATTATATCAAAACGTTTATTTATAAGGTATACACATTTTTCAGTTAAACGTCATTTTATATGTTATTTAAGTGCCAACTGAACGTGCAAAAAAAAACTGTATGAACTTATAAATAAATTTGTTTTAGCTTTTAAATGCAACACATTTCATACTGCAGTGAATTTACTTAAAAGCCGAATATTGCTTTCAAATATTTTGAAAAATATGTTACGATGTTAAGCGTAGACTCCAATATTTTATTTACCAAGAGCATAAATGAAATATTGCTAGAAGTTTGAAAAGTAGGTATGCGGATCCATTTTTCGCTATACGTTACCCTAATATGCCTAATATATAATAATATGTTTTACGGCACTTTTACAATCAATAAATCTTACATTCCGATATGAGTGCTTGTAAATTCTTTTTTTGCTGGGACAAAATATATTAGACATTCCCGTTGCCATGCGGGCTCCTCGCATCGGCGGCGGAGTATGTGGGACTCCCATCTTAAGTGGTTGCTAGTCATACCACGAGGAGATGTACTAACCACTAAAACCCTCCGGGTGCTCTTCCATAGCCACTTTGGAGGGTACCCGAGTACTTTATTTTTATTTAGAATAAAAAATAAATAAAAAAATCACGGTAAAAGTCAAGAACTCAGGAATTTATCATTTTTTAAGTTTAATTTATATTGTATAATTAGATGACTAATTATTACAATCAATATAAATACAACTGAAGGAATTTAGGCAGATAGCGGCAGTACAACTAACAGTTGATTATTTCTGCAAAATATACTTAAAACATTTGTTCCTTTTGCAGCAATGAGGTTTGTATGTATGATGACAGATTCAAACAAGTGTTTTTGCTATTGAAAACCAACGCAGTCGATTTTGATGCAAAAAGGAAACTTCTACAAAACCAGACCGCCTTCCAAAATAACCTATAATTATGTTAATGATGTCATAGCTGTTCAAACAATGTTCTCAAATATTTATATATTTGAGAATATTGTTGTAGCAACTGTTCTCTAAATTAGGTAGAAAATTCGTGCGAACATGGTTATTTTATATCACAGAGCAATATATTGTTGTATATATGTTTTAGCTTTTAAAAATCTATACTAATATTGTAGAAGATATAACATTATCACTATATTTATTTGTAGCAGACAATCACTTAAGTTTGAAATTTCAATAGAGCTACTTATGTAGCTGTATACACAATACATACATAACATTATTATTAATATTATGTATGTATTGTTTATATAACACAATATCATTCATTACCTATTCAGTATTCTGTGTTTAACTCCAACTTTTAAGTCACCATGCGTTCAATTCTTCTTTCAAAAGCATTATCTCCACCATTAAAAGTCATTTGCTTTTATATCAGATTCTCGAACTCTTTTGTCAATGGCCTTTAGAATACCATAGGAATTAGATCGAAATGGTTTAATAAATAATGTGGTGGTCTGACCAAAATGTTTCGTTATCGATTACATTAAATAGGTCACGGTAATTGGAACCCATTTTAAGTTTGGAAGTTCTTTTTTAATGAACAGCCAAGTCTAATTATAAGACGGCTACCACAGTAATTTATAACACGAACATGTAAGCTGAAAATGTCACGTGACTTTAAAATGCAAGGAAAAAAGTGAATTCGGTATATAGAGGGTTCCAACACATTAATTGACTATATCGTTAGTTTAAGAATAGAGAACACCGACTCCAAAATAAAATAAAGTGACACACAACATAGTTTCCACATCAGATGCTGCAAATCCCAAGATCGGCAGTAGGCCAGCCGCAACAAAAGTAAATCTTCGGTTATTCAACCGTTCAATCCAATTTTTTTCTAAAACAGAATAAACATAGTTTTATCATAAAAAATCGAACTATTAGACTGAGATATGAAGACTATTAATGTGGCGCAACCGATAAAACTGAAAAAAATGCTGTATGTACTAGGTATAAAAGAAGAACTGCAATGTGATATTAAAAAAAGACACTAATTTACAGACATGACAATAGTGTCTGATCAGTAGTTATTGACGTTGCCATCTCCATAGGGTAAACCTCTGAAGGCTCTATTAGACGTAAGTGATAAAGTTCACCGGGTCGACTAGTGATGAAATAATGAAATTGATTCAGCACTTAGGTATTTATATACACTTGTACTTGTCAGAATTACAATGTGTTCGACTTAATCTAACAAAAATGTTAATTAAGTAGCTAAAACAATTTTAAAATCCGTTCGGCTGCTTGTACTGCGATATATGGCAAATATACACATAATTGCAAGATGGTAGAGGTAACAGGTATAAAATTAACTTCTAAGATTCCGGCCAAGGTCTAAGCGACAATCCCCCGAGGACACCCTTAACCCTCAGGGTGCCACTGGAGTTAAAAGACGGAAAATTTAAAGGCTTTAAAAAGGTGATTATGTTATTGAAATAACAATGTGTGAATGATAATGGATGAAGATTCACACATTCAATTTCAATTTATATAAAATATAACCACATTTATCTTATTTGAGGTCACATTAACCTCATTTAAGATATTCAAAACACTGAGAAGTATGTCAACCAATTCAATTCCTAGTCTTGCTTTTCTGTAGTATTGCAAATGGTATCAAGTACAAAGCTAGGAACTGGTTGCCAAGATCTCAATTACGTTAATTAACGTCCAATCTGCGCAACAAACTGTCTGAATAAAACTACGTTGGGATGGATTTCTTGGTGTGGAAATGCGGAAAGCCAAGAGTTTTACACACAATATCTGAAAAGATGATCGACGTTGAAGTTGTCTAACTTTTTGTAACTATGATTTGATTTTTTTGTCAGTTAATCTATGATTAACATTTTCATTAAGAATTGATTGGCAAACTCAATGTTGGATCTGCGGGAGGTGTTTTTTAAATCATGCTTCAGTAAGTAAATTTGAATTTTACGAAAGAGGATGTCGAAGATAATAATGATTGAAAATTTAATAGGTATAAATAATGTTTGAAACGATACAAATTTGCGATGTGAAGTTAATCGATTATCCAACGTACATTTTTTTAGTATATATTATTCATAAATATCTCCCCTCCTGAAAGTACCTATTCATAATTACAAAATAATATGTAAATTACACACATTGAACGTCTCGCTGGTAACACGGAAAATTACCGTAATATAAATTAATATGAAAAACATTACGTTTTAATTATTCCACTTAAAACACTGGTTAAGATAATTTAAAACAAATGAATTTGTCGAGCCTGTAATTGCTTGAGACGAATTTTGTATATAATTATTATAACGCTCATTTTGATGGGATAAGTCCATGTCATTACAATAAAATACTATTAATATGGAGGTCTCTGTAATGCCACTGAATTAAGTGCGCTTAAATTTGGCAAGAAAATTGTTATAAATATGATTTTATCTGCTAAGTAAGAATATTCCACGGAGGGCCAAAGTGTTAGTGGAGAATTCAAAATCTTTGCTGACAAAGACGCGGGCAAAAGGGCTCATTATAATGGTGCTATAATAGGTTATATTAATAAACAGAGTGGATATACGGTTGATGATAGCCTCCGTAGCGTTGGAGACAAGACTATACAAGAATCTTTGGGTATATTCTAAAATTTATTTCCGGTTCTAATTGGTAAAGGAAACCACCGTGCCTCGGAAAGCAATTTAAGCCGTTGGTCCCGTTCGTTAGCACATCATCTACCTATCAACAATCGTATACCAGGGAACGGGCAGCAGCGTTTCCTTGTGGGTCATAAAATAATACTGCGGTCACCGACCCACATGGCAGAACCTTTCCTCTGGCGGAGGATAATATTCAGCAGTGGACGGCTGATGATGATAATGAGATGGTTGATGTTGTTAGAGCGTATGAGACTTATAGCTTATTTCATATCTATAGGCGATAGATGTAAAATTTAATTGAATTTGTGGTCAAATATTTGAATATTATTTGTGTTTCAACAATTCAGATTTAAGATAGCGGCATTGTTTTTCGTTCGAAAAATCTTTTGCTCGATTTGGCTTATGGTAAACTATGCAGCTATGCTACCATTTAACATCTGAAACTAGAGGAAGGTTTATAAAACGAACTAAATTACTTATTAGAAATACACTGACAATAATTATAATTGTTCTTAATGGCATTAATAATCTGCCGAGACTACTAGACTTGACTAGACTTACTGTTTAGACCGCGTTACACGTGCACAATGAAATTATCAGCTATTAATCATATACACATGATCGGGAATCGAACAATATTGTCATATCAATTATTGGCGCATTGCATATCAATTAACATGTTAGTAAATGGAAGTGCAATAATGGATGAACATTTCAATTATGTGGTCAGCTTAGTTAGACTACATCTGTATTTACCATCCTATATCCATGGGGTAGCGGTATGTGTCTTGCTTTAAGTCTTGGAGCTCGTGGGTCCAATACCCACACCGGACAAAAATCATTGATTAAAATTTTTCTTGTTTGTTTCTTGTTTCTTTCTGCTTAATAAATTTTGTTACTTTGTGTTACTAGCCCAACTAATTTCTTATTAAACATAATGCAATATAGCACTTACCTTAAGACCATCAGATGATAAGCTGAGACTGGTGTGTACAAGATTTCATTAGCCATATATAACTCATTTGTTATTTTGAATAACCCCAACACGAAACTCAAAGAGCGGTGTTGAGCTGAAGGAATCTCTAAATGAAACCAATTTTCAATTACAGAAATCCGTTTTCACAGATTGCTTGCTCCATTCTACTACTATATTCTACTATTATATTATTATTATATTATTTATTCGTGTGAGATGCAGAATAAAGACAATAAACGCAATACTTGAATTAGTAAAAAACACAATAAATATATACTTAGCTGACAACGATCCTTTCGATTTTGGGCGAAAGGTGTTATGTACAAGCTAGCAAATATTCACAATATGTAGCATTGGCCTAACTCGGTACCTACATATTTACTGCTTAGTCATGAATACATTAGTATTGAAATGGGTAGATGTATTTTTTTTGGTTGACAGCATTACGGATTACGACATCAAAGTTGTTTTCTTTTAAAAGAAGAAAGGAAAACATATTTATTCATGGTTCAAAGTTTGTGTGTGTTTTAAAATTGTTCAATATAATTACTTTGTTTATTTCATATCATTTCTATAACATACCTTGCTTTATTATTTGATCGATTTAATGCATAGATTGATGTAGAAAATGCTGATACCCAGCAGTCAAAATACTCATACTAAAGATGTAGGAAGTATGAAGTAGGTTTTTTATTAAACGACACACAATGCTAACTTTGATCCTTATATCAGTGAATGAAGTGGTTTTCTAATGTTATGTAATTCGATTCTAAGACATACACTTAGTTTTCGCTTGAACAATATTAAACACAACTGTTCTGTTTTAGCGGCATGGAATATTAATATTGCTTTTTAGATTTTTTTGAAATTTTCAAACAAACTGAGAATAAATAACTTTATTCTCAGTTTGTTTGAAAATTTCATAAATAAACTCATACAGATTTGTTATATCTAAGTTTTACTTTATTCAATTACTGTTATTATTTGGAAAAGTAAAGTACCCTCATGTTGGTTTTTGTCTTAAGTCTATAATTTTTAATTGGATGAGAAAAGCGTTCATATAAATGCTTTTCTCATCCAATTAATTTTAGTTTTGAAGTTTTTATTAGTTTATAGACTTACATAACATTTAAAAATATATGAAACAAAAAACAAATTAAACAATTTAAGCAATAACAAAGAGATAACACTTTAAAATATAATATAGGTATTTTTTATTAGGTATAGGTAAACTAACATAATTGTCTGAACTCGTATTTTATAATTCATTCATCATTGATTTGAAAATAAACAGCTACAAACAAATAATGCAACAATACAATATTTAATTTATGTAAATATCCATGAGATCCATTTGTTTTTTTAAGTATTTAAAAAAGTCTTAATGTTAACGACTTATTATAATTATTATCATCACATATTTCTTACTTTTATTTAGAAATTTAATACATTATATACGTAATTATGTACTTTTTTGTTTTCAGTCTCAATGCGTTTTCGATTGGATACCGGAGACCATTTGTAATAGGTTTTATAGTCAAACTGCGTACAATAAATTTATTTTTATTATTTGTAAATTAAGTTACATAACTTCGCCTCAATTCTAACACCACGTATATATTTCCGATATATTAACTTTTCAGTGGAATACAAAAATATAATTAAACTTATAATTATGTTGCGAATTTGGTCGGTGTGTGTTTCTAATTAGGTGAAACAATATGTTTTCCAATCCAAAATGGCATCAAAATATCAACACAGTCAAAAAATAATTGACGTAGTATAAGAGTTTAACGATAATATTACAGTTTGCGAAAATCGGACAGTGGGTAGTCTTAGGGAAATCATCACAGCAAAATGTTTTCATTTTCCTTTACCTCTACTGCTAACAAAACTCGGAAGCGTCAAGGTAACACTGACACACATATCTTGCAGCAAATCTCATTCATTTTTGCAACAATACTGGCTGTGCCCTTTTGTTGGATGCGCTATTTTTTATGTCCTATTTGTTAGAGGGTACGCTACGCTACCTACGCTTTGACAAGCACAACCTTTTTAGGTGAATGTATCTCGAAATAATTATAATTTACAACATTCATATTACCTTATCTTTACTAGCTGCTGTCCGTTTGATGTTTGTTATTCCTTCGGTTTTTAACTATCTCACGGGAACTCATTAATTTTCTGGGATTAAAAGTATTTATAATGTTGACCGGGAATGTAAGGTACCACTAGGTATGCAACAAAACATTTTTTTCGGTGCAAGAGTTTCGTTTCGGATATTAGCCCTTACAAACAGACAAACAGACAGAGAAACAATAAAATTTAAAAAAATCTGGATGTGCTCTATTTTACTTTTAACTTTCCCCTGACTCGGTTTTTAGCGTTTTTTTTCTGTAAAATCATTCGACCTCTATAGTTTTATTATATGTATAGAAAGCAGGTGCTATTCGTTAGTCTTGTTGAAGCTAAATTATGACATATTTTGTCTTTTTGTTGCGTTGGTAAATAAGAGAACATTTTAAGGTATATTTGTTAACAAATATACCTTAAAATTTAAGATCTACCTATAAAATTAGAAAACTAAACACGTTTGTAGATTATATGTATACAAATTACATTCAAAAGAAGTCTGCTTGACATTCATTTTCGAAAATGAGGAAGGATTTTTTTTCAGATCTTAATTGTCAGGACAAGATTTGTAAAAAAAATTTTGAAAAAGCCAAAGGAGTTGTAATAATTGGAAAAACACTAAATGTGCGATATTCTTAACACAAAACTGGAAAAACATTGTCCTTGTATATTTTGATGTCTCTATACAAACTTAGGTCTCTCTTTTCTCCCCTGTATATAAGGCATACCTTTGGAATATATATTTAGCTATCAGTTGTCTAATTCGATCAGTCACTATCACGGAGAACAAATATGGTAGAAATCTCATAGGGCCAACCTAAGCGTACACTCGGCAATACAATAATTCTCCAATATCTCCATATAATCAACGCTAAACTCGCCTTAAAGTCAAGATCACCTGTAATATTTCTTTATATATTCTGGGTGACCTCGGCTTATTTTTACCTTTGCTCGTTTTTGGGTAAACTAGAAAGAATGCATTCTTTGTTTCAAGCTTTAGAGTGTTGAGCTCTCATGTCATAAAAGGAATTGAAAGTAAGTGACTTTTATCTTCAACGTGTCGGATGAAATTCTTTGAGAACTTTTCTTTGAATTATGAAATTTAATTAACAGAAAAGTGTTTCTTTTTAAATAGGCACTTTGAAAGGGTGCCTTTATTTATAGGCAGTGTGTTTATTCTTTTCAGATTACATTTTATTTCTTTGTAAGTAGTTCATACACCAGATAAACGAAGACTTAAGCGGTGTATGTAATATGTTAACCCACTTTAAAAGCTGAGGGACAATATACATTCTAAAACATTATTATTATATACTTACTAGCTTCCGCGCGCGGTTTCACCTGCTCCCGTTCTAGTTAGAGCTTCATAATTAAATATACCTAGTCAGGTCATAAGTATTGTCACACAGTAAAAACTTTTCTTTTAGAATGCTGACCACAAAAAAGTTTATAGAATTCGAATTTCGAATTGTTCATGAAAATAAAATTGTATACTTTTTAGAATTTTACTCATTTTTAAATATGGAGTGGATGCTTAGAGAAGACCGTGTTGCAATTATTGCGTTGCATCGTTGCGGTTACGCGCCAATTAAAATTTTTGACATTCTGAAAAATTTGAATATAACCAAAAGATTCGTTTATCGCACCATCAAACGATACAATGAAGACTCTAGTGTAGATGACAGGTCAAGAAGTGTTCGCCCTCGGTCTGTTAGGACTCCAGCAGTGATAAAAGCTGTGAAGGCGCGCATTCAAAGACATCCCAAACGTAAGGAGAAACTGTTGGCCCTTGTAACGTAGCGTTTTTTTATTTGTAGTTTAAATCTTTTGGTTTTTTTAGTTTACCGATAATCTGTAATAATTGGTACGGTTTCGGTGTTCTTATTGTGGCAACACTGAACCTTGAGTTTTGTGCGTTGACCACATTGGATAGTCGGCGAAAGATTTGCTAGACAGCCATTTGATTATTTTGGAAAGCGAAGCATGAGTGCTTGAGCTAATTTTTTTGTATCGTCGGAGGGCGATAGTTTGAAGGCGGCCGAAATGATGACTGTGGTCTAAAACGGCGGAGTTAATTCTCATATAAAGTTTGGAGGTTTTTATTGTTTACGTGTCTCAGACCGGCACGAGAGTTTTGGGAGGCGGGAAGGCTGGTGGAAGTACGTTAAGTTTGGGAACAACGTTTTTCCAGTAAGAATATTTTGTATTATTTTTTCTATGCCAGTGACGTGGCATAGCTTTGCATTAGACAAGAGTTAGTTCTAATCAAATCAATTTTGTTTCTTTTCAGCTGGTCGGGATTTCAGCATTTAAGGATTTAATAATTTCAGGATTTAAGGATTTAAGAACTTACTTGAGAAGTTAAGAATTTCATTTAAGGATTTGAGAACTTATATAACAACTTATTTAAGAACTGTTTTAAGAACTTATTTAAGGCTTTAGAAGTTACATTTAAGTATCTACTAGAGAATTCATTTAAGATTTTATAATTCAATTTTGGAACTCATTTGAGAATGAGAATGTGGAAGATTTCAGAAGGAGCAAGGTTGGTGTCTAAATTTTGTTATCTTTAAACTCAAAGTAGAATGTTTTACACCGTAGTACTTGGTTAAAAATTTGATATAAGGACTAGGATGGTGACATACATTAGGGACTAACCACTTATTGTCATATTAGTACAGTAGTATAATGAAATACCATAGAACTTTGAACCCAGGAAGCGACTCATGAGGTACTGAGCTAGAAGTTGGCAAAGTTCTATGTATTTCATTGAATCTTAGCTTTATGTATAAGCTGTTTCATGTTTCATTGAAGAAAAATAATAAATGAGTTTATGTCCAAAAATTACTAACAACTATTTTTATTTTATTTCTTTTCGTTAATCTTCAGAGAACCAAATGGTATTTGTTTTGTACGGTGGGATGAATCCGGGATAGATATCCGCACCCTTACAAATGGCGCCCAACTTTATTTATTTTATTAGTACACTGTAGTATTATAAATACTGAGAATGCTAAATTTCAAGTAGGTAAGCATCTATTCAGTATAGTAGGTGAGTTTGTAACATTGTTACAAATGGTGCCCATTTTTATTTTGTTAGTTTGATCAGTGTACTTTTACATTTTTTTTTTACAGGGCAGTTGATGCCCAGGTTAATTTTGTTATTTTGAACATTGTTTTTCTGAAGGTTTTATATGTCATCATCATAGATTCTTTGTATTTTGAAGGTTAGTTATTTCACATTAAAAGTTGAATTTTATCTTGATATGACCCATGTTAACATAGTTTAATTGTATACTCAGTACACACTAGTAATTTCTCATGATTTGGTGATAGAATAACAAGCGTTTTGACTTGTTTTTGTGTGAAACAAACTGGTTTTGTAACTTGTAATTTTGAAGTAATAGTTTATGCAAGGAAAACTTAAAACATATTTTTCCATTGAGATTAGCTTAATCTAATTTTGAAATTTAGTCATTTTATGTAACAATATACATGTATATGCTCTAATATTTGAGTAATTAGAGTTTTAGTTGTGAAAAAGAAAGTAATTTTGTTGGTTCATAAACCAACTTTGTTTTTTTATACTTGTATGATATATACTTTTGAAATTTATTATATTACTGATGTTAAAGGTATAACAGATATAAAGTGTAGTAATTATTCATTATTCAGTGATAAGTAATACATATTTTGACTGTTATTTAGAACTTTGATTGTTTAAAACAAACATGTTTGAAGTTTAATTTGGAGGTTATAGTTTTACAATGAAAAGTTAAAACTTATTTTTTTATGAAGATTTGCTAAATTTTATTTGGAGATTTAGTAATTTGGTGTAATAATATACATGTATATACTCAAATGTAATAGGCATTAGAGATTTCTTTGTGCAAAACAATTATAGAATGTTAACTTTGTTATTTCATAAACAACTTTGTTTAGATGTTTGTATAACATCATAATTTTGAAACTTATATTTGACAAAGGTTAAGTTATACCTATTGCTATACTTAATACAATTTTATATTAAAGTTTACAAACATTTTGTAAGTATTTCACCATCATAAAATAGACATTTTGAGAATTAATTTTGAACATTGAGTTACATTATGGAGCGTGCTGTCCAGTTTCATTCTTTATTAAAGGATGAACTTACTTATGAAGTAGATATTCGTTCAGAGACACCGGCTAGTACGGTAGGTGAATTGCGTAAACAATTGAGGTCATTAATGTGGGAATGTCCACCTGAGGCTATTTTGGAAACTGATTTTACTTCGGAGTCTGAGTTGAAAGGTGTGTCTAGCAAGTTAGATGAACTTAGTACTTGTATTGAAAGGTATTTGAAATCCAAAGATAGGTACTCATTGAATCGTTCACGTGCTTTAGGCAATCATTTATATCACCGTCTAATAAGAATTTCATCTGATGATCCGGTTGTTTTGTCAACAAAATCAGATTTAAGTAGCAAGCTGGATGCTTTGCTGATTAAGATTGAATCATTTGGAGCTGCTGTTAGTATGGCTGGGGAACAACAACCAGTGGGTTCTGTTGCTTCTGGAGGAAAAAATATTTCTGTGGAGTGTTCTGGTGATAGGAATATTTCCAAATGGGGTTTGAAATTTAACGGTGTTACAGATCCACGTTCATTTCTGGAGAGAGTTGATGAGCTTAAATTGGCTTATGGTATTTCGGATGTGAAATTTTTTAATTCTGCGGCTCAGTTATTTGTTGATCAAGCGTTATTATGGTTTAGGGGTATCAAGGACCAAGTGTCATCGTGGTCTCAACTTAAATCAATTATTTTGGAGGAATTTGGTCCGGTGGACCATGATTATCGATTATTGGGTGAAATTAGGTCGCGAACACAGGGTGCAGACGAACCAGTGCATATTTATTTTTCAATAATGTCATGCATGTTTGCCAGACTTAGCAATCCATTAATGGAAGAGACTAAGTTAGAAATTTTATTACATAATATTAGACCTTATTTTTCACAACAACTGGCTTTAGTTAAGGTAACTTCTATTGCGGATCTTAAAGTTAAGTGCAGCAAATTAGATGCAGCTCGGCAGCGAGCAAGTTTATTCGTTGAACCATCTAAGTCAAACTCGAGCATACTTAGTGGTGATTTTGCCTATAAGGGTAAATCAAAAAACCCGGTTCAAGCTTCTGCGGTTGCTACCTCAAAGGTTGAAGATAAACCGGTTATCTGTATGTGTGCTGCCACAGATTTTAACAAAAATTTTAACCATCGAAACTTGAATAATAATACTAATTTTAGTCCTAAAAGTTCATTGTCTAAATGTTATAAATGTGGAAAGACCAACCATAATTTTGCAAAGTGTAAGGGTAGGCCGGCAGATGCCGTTGTAAAATGTTTCGGTTGTGGTAAAAATGGGGTAATTAAAAGTAATTGTGATAATTGCACAAAATCAATTAAGACTTTTTATAATAAGAAGCCCTCTATTAAAAATTCAAAAAACTAATGGGTAATCGTGGTGATAAAAGTAATAATTTAATTTCAAAATTTTATAGTTTCGGTTCGATTGCCACGATTCTTTTTGCTCCAAATAAGGATGATATTCGGCCTTATTTAAAATTTAAAGTTAATGATTTGGAAATATACGGTTTATTAGATTCTGGTGCAGCAATTTCAATTTTAGGAAATAATTCACATTTAGATTTTGGTAAATTTGGTTTTGAGTTTCATAGAACTGATAGTAAATCTTGTAGTGTTGCAAATGGCGTTCAAGTCAATACAATTGGTTTTATTTTTGCTCCTGTTACTTTAAATAATATAACACATGTTATTAAGTTTTTTGTTATACCTAGCATTGTTTCACCTGTTATTTTAGGTGTAGATTTTTGGAAATCTTTCAGTCTTGCACCAAATATTTTTGATAACATAGATTATAGAGTGGCTCCAGTTAATTATTTTTCAAATTGCAATCTTTTGAATTCGGACCGTGTAAATACAATACAAGCTTATGACCATTTAACTATGGCTCAAAAGGAATTAGCTGATGATGTAGTTAGTAAATTTAAGAACATTTCTTTTGAAGAGAAGGGGTTAGGTAGAACTACCCTCATTGAACATGTCATTGATACTGGGGATGCGGCCCCAATAAAAATTAAGCAGTATCCTCTCTCACCGGAAAAGAGAGCGATTTTAAGTTCAGAATTGGATAGGATGCTGGCGTTAGACGTCGTAGCTCCTAGTGAAAGCCCATGGAATAATCCTGTCTTGCTGGTCAAGAAAGCAAGTGGCGATTGGCGATTTTGTTTGGACTGTAGAAAATTGAATTCGGTCACTAAAGGCGACTCTTATTCAATTCCTTACATACCACAAATTCTTGACAGCCTCAAAGAGGCAAGGTACTTGTCCTCGATTGATTTGAGCTCATCCTTTTGGCAAATTAAGTTGAGTAAGGACTCGCAGGAGAAGACTAGTTTTACTATTCCTAGCCGCGGATTATTTAAGTTTAAAGTCATGCCATTTGGCTTGTGTGGCGCGCCTGCGCGACAGCAGCGCCTTATGGATCTCCTTTTCGACCATAATATCACTAGCGATATTGAGGATGGTATGGTATTTTGTTATATAGATGACATTGTAGTATGTTCATCTAATTTTGAAACCCATTTAATTTTGTTAAATCGCGTGCTGGAAAAGTTGAAAATGGCGAACTTAACTATCAATTTTACCAAGTCAAAATTCTTCAGACAGTCCATAAAATATCTTGGCTTTGTCGTTGATGAATTTGGTTTGCGTACTGATCCTGAAAAGGTTGCTGCCATTTTGAATTTTCCCACTCCAACATCTTCACGTGAAGTTAAAATATTTCTGGGTACATGCTCATGGTATCGTCGTTTTATTAGGAATTTTTCAACTATCGCGGCTCCGTTAAATAAATTAACAGCTAAAGGTAAAAAGGTACCACCATTTCAGTGGTCAGAAGATGCTGAAAATGCTTTTAATTCATTAAAGAATGCTTTGGTTTCTGCACCTGTGTTAGCTGTACCTGATTTTGACAAACCTTTTGTAGTCCATTCTGATGCGTCTGCATATGGGCTGGGTGGAATGTTGTCCCAGTCTGTTGATGGGTACGAGCACCCTATTGCTTATGTAAGTCGTTCACTTAATAAAGCTGAACGAAATTATAGTGCCACAGAACGAGAGGCACTAGCGGTTATTTTTTCTGTGGAAAAATTTCAGGTGTATTTAGGTTCTCGTCCTTTTAAAGTAGTCACGGATCACTCGTCACTGAAGTGGTTCATGAACCTGGAAAATCCATCCGGAAGATTAGCGCGTTGGGGTTGCCGACTGTCTCAATTTAATTTTGAAATTGAGCATAGAAAGGGCTCTGATAACGTTGTTCCGGATGCATTGTCCAGACTTATGAATGTAGAAGCGATTAATGATAGTGGTAGTGTGGAAAAGGACGAGTGGTATGAAAAAACCTTTAGGAATTGTGAAGCTTTTCCTAAGAATTTTCCAAATTATTGCATTAAAGACTGTAAATTATTTCGATATTGTAAGAGTAAATATAACTTGCTGAGAGAATTTGATTGGAAAGAAGTGGTTAAAAAGTGTGACCGAATAAATGTGATTAAGGCAAATCATTGTGAGTCGACTGCAGCTCATTTAGGAGTATTTAAAACGCATCGACGTTTGTGTTTAACTTATTTTTGGCCAGGTATGCATAAAGATGTAGTAGATTTTATTAAAAATTGTGACGTATGTTCAGCATACAAACATTCAACAAGAGCTACCCCAGGTTTAATGGGACAGCCAAAGGTTTGCCAGAGACCATTTCAAGTAGTTTCAATAGATTTAGTTGGTCCACTACCACGTTCACGTTCAGGATTTACGTTTTTATTAGTAGTTACATGTTGTTTTTCCAAATATACTTTGTTATTTCCGTTACGCCGCGCAACTAGCGCTTTGGTATCAAAACATTTTGAGAAGGATGTTATTTTGGCTCATGGAGTTCCTGAAACTGTAATTGCAGATAATGGAGTGCAATTCACAGGATCAGAATTCCGTAATCTTTTGAAACGTTACAATGTACCCAAGGTACATTATTGCCCACGTTATACACCGCAGGTGAATCTTGTAGAAAGATACAATAAGACCATTATGACAGCTGTAGCTTCGTATGTAAAGGAGAACCATCGAGCTTGGGACGAGCAACTGCATCGTATTCAGTTTGCCATTAACAGCGCGGTAAATGAGTCTACAGGTTTTTCTCCTTTCTTTTTGGTTCATGCTAGGGAACCAGTTATAAATGGATCTTTCTACAGGGACACTGATGCGGAGTATGAAGTGGCTTTTCCTCGCGATGAATACGCTGGGAGTTTTGGTTGTTTAAAAGATATTTTTGATCAGGTTAGGTTGCAATTATTAAAAGCACATGAAACTAACTCTAGACATTATAATTTACGGCGAAGGCCAGATAAATTTTCTGTGGGTGATATTGTGTGGAAGCGTTGCTATGTGCAAAGCGACGCTGCTAAATTTAAAATGGCTAAGCTTGCACCCAAGTACGAGAAGTGCAGGGTTAAAGCGGTTTTGTCTCCTCTAGTTTACGAACTAGAGAGAATGGATGGCCACTCGATTGGGTCGTGGCATATTAAAGACCTAAAAGGGTCGTAATTTTGCGTGAACAGTGGACGTGCGGTCCGCAAATTGTTCCCAATTTTGATTGCTCGCCGCACCGCCACTGTTGACAATTCGTTTTTTTTTGTTTTCTGTGGACGCACGGCCGCGCACCGTTCCTGCCCGTTCGCCGTGCCGCCACAGTTGACAGCCTGTATCGTGCCACCTTGCCCGTCTTATTTTGTCGGTGATTTTGTTTCGTTTTGTGATCTGTGGACGCACGGTCCGCTTACCTCCGCTCGCCGTGCCGCCACAGTTGACGGGCGAAGCAGAATCGTTTCCCGACAAACTTTGCATTGGCGTTTAAATGATTGGCATTTAAACTCCATTCTGAAAGGAACGTGTTGAACAGATTTTGCTGTTTCATTACAAAGTATGGGTGAGGAGAGATAGAAGGCATGTATGAAAGATATGTAAGATGATGTGTGAATGAGAATATTAGGTTGTTTTGAAGGTTGAATGAAAAGGTATAATGTTAGGGCAAAGGCAGATTTATGGGTGGTCACGAGTTAAGGAAATGCGGGATGGACTAATTTTTTTTGTTTCCTACTGTAAATTTATGCCAGCGCTGGTAATTGTATTATTACACGTAGGAACAAGTTTGTATTTTGTTTGGGATTTTTATTCCATTTTTGCTCATAAACCAAGAGGGGTTTATGGTGTTTGAAGTTTTAGGAATACCGTTATGGTTCGGATATTTGTCTGTTTTTGTTGTGTAAACCTAGATGGGTTTATGTTGTTGGGAGTTTTGGGATACCTATATAGGTATTATGCTGTTTGGGGTTCCATCCTGTAGGTAAATGTTTTGGTTTACGATATTTTGTTATCTTGTTATAGCAAGATTTTCAGAACACATGCATGTGTGTTCTGTAAGTTTAGGTTTGTTTGGTTAGTTTTGGCTCGGTTTTGGTTAGCTTTGATTAGTTTTAATTTTGGTTGTGTTGTTTTCGCCCGGTCAACAAGAGAAAATTGAGGAATGTTTAACATCAGTCCTGGCGTTTGGCATCGGCATTTTCAGTTGGCGTATTTACTGGCTGAAAATGCTGAGGTTAGTGTGGAAAGCCGAAGATAGGCATTACCATCACGAGCCTGTACGATTATTTACTGGTTGGAAAGATTTATTTGTAGGAAAATGATATGCATGATATTTTCCTACACATTTTGTCTGGTAACTTAACATAAGCTTGTTCTTGTTTTGTTGGCACCTCCATTTTAGTTTGTTTTGGTAATTTAGATTTCATTTTATTAATCCATGTTGGTTATTGTGTTTAGATTCCAGTTGACTATAAACTTAGTGTTGAACGTTGGTTCTTTTAAATAGTAATTGTATTATTTTTTTTTTTTTTGTTTGTTTTTGGGTTCATTCTGGGGTTAATATTTTTTTGAGGTGGTGTCGGAATTCAGTTCGGATCGGGCTTGTATTAAGTTGCTTTAGAGTTTTTTTTATTTTTTTGTTTTTTTGGACATAATTTCATAATCTCATATAACTTCACAATTTTTTTAATTGTAGACATTTGGTGTTATTATTTTTTTTTTTTTCTTCTTTTCAGGCATTCTTATATTGCTTGTATGTTTCGGTTGTATCGCTGAGGGCAGCGAGCGGTTCACCTACGTTGAACCTTTCATTGGGGAAGGGGGGTATTGTAACGTAGCGTTTTTTTATTTGTAGTTTAAATCTTTTGGTTTTTTTAGTTTACCGATAATCTGTAATAATTGGTACGGTTTCGGTGTTCTTATTGTGGCAACACTGAACCTTGAGTTTTGTGCGTTGACCACATTGGATAGTCGGCGAAAGATTTGCTAGACAGCCATTTGATTATTTTGGAAAGCGAAGCATGAGTGCTTGAGCTAATTTTTTTGTATCGTCGGAGGGCGATAGTTTGAAGGCGGCCGAAATGATGACTGTGGTCTAAAACGGCGGAGTTAATTCTCATATAAAGTTTGGAGGTTTTTATTGTTTACGTGTCTCAGACCGGCACGAGAGTTTTGGGAGGCGGGAAGGCTGGTGGAAGTACGTTAAGTTTGGGAACAACGTTTTTCCAGTAAGAATATTTTGTATTATTTTTTCTATGCCAGTGACGTGGCATAGCTTTGCATTAGACAAGAGTTAGTTCTAATCAAATCAATTTTGTTTCTTTTCAGCTGGTCGGGATTTCAGCATTTAAGGATTTAATAATTTCAGGATTTAAGGATTTAAGAACTTACTTGAGAAGTTAAGAATTTCATTTAAGGATTTGAGAACTTATATAACAACTTATTTAAGAACTGTTTTAAGAACTTATTTAAGGCTTTAGAAGTTACATTTAAGTATCTACTAGAGAATTCATTTAAGATTTTATAATTCAATTTTGGAACTCATTTGAGAATGAGAATGTGGAAGATTTCAGAAGGAGCAAGGTTGGTGTCTAAATTTTGTTATCTTTAAACTCAAAGTAGAATGTTTTACACCGTAGTACTTGGTTAAAAATTTGATATAAGGACTAGGATGGTGACATACATTAGGGACTAACCACTTATTGTCATATTAGTACAGTAGTATAATGAAATACCATAGAACTTTGAACCCAGGAAGCGACTCATGAGGTACTGAGCTAGAAGTTGGCAAAGTTCTATGTATTTCATTGAATCTTAGCTTTATGTATAAGCTGTTTCATGTTTCATTGAAGAAAAATAATAAATGAGTTTATGTCCAAAAATTACTAACAACTATTTTTATTTTATTTCTTTTCGTTAATCTTCAGAGAACCAAATGGTATTTGTTTTGTACGGTGGGATGAATCCGGGATAGATATCCGCACCCTTACACCCTTCAGATGGGGTTAAGCAGAACCACGGTGAAAAGGGTGTTAAATGAAGACTTAGGGCTTCGGGCATATCGAAGAAAAACAGGACATCGTTTGAATGCTCGTCTAATGGACCTGAGACTGAAGAGATGCCGCGCTTTGTTGAAGCGGTACGCGGGAAAAAAATATCGGGAAATTCTTTTTTCGGATGAAAAAATTTTTACCGTAGAAGAGAGCTACAACAAACAAAATTATAAGGTGGACGCACACAGTAGTGAAGAAGCGAGCAACCGTATTCCGCGTGTCCAACGAGGTCTTTTTCCATCCTCGCTCATGGTATGGTTGGGAGTTTCTTATTGGGGCTTAACAGAGGTACATTTTTGTGAGAAAGGTGTAAAAACGAATGCAGTTGTGCATCAAAATACAGTCCTGACGAACCTTGTGGAACCTGTTTCTCATACTATGTTCAATAACAGGCACTGGGTATTCCAACAAGATTCGGCGCCAGCTCATAGAGCGAAGAGCACACAAGACTGGCTGGCAGCGCGTGAAATCGACTTCATCCGGCACGAAGACTGGCCCTCCTCCAGTCCAGATTTGAATCCGTTAGATTACAAGATATGGCAACACGAGGAAAAGGCGTGCTCAAAGCCTCATCCCAATTTGAAGTCACTCAAGACATCCTTGATTAAGGCAGCCGCCGATATTGACATGGACCTCGTTCGTGCTGCGATAGACGACTGGCCGCGCAGATTGAAGGCCTGTATTCAAAATCACGGAGGTCATTTTGAATAAACTTTAGTGTCATAAGAATCTATGTTTTTTTAAGTTCATTTTGGTATATAAATGGTTACATAATGAATAAATTTGTTTCAATTATTTTATATTAAACATGTGACAGAATTTATGACCTGACTAGGTAGCGTATCGACTTACTCGATAAATGTTTTTTTTTACCCAAATATCAGGACCAGTATAGTTCATGATATTTGGGTCACAAACAAACTCTCCAGCTATATATATAAGTATACATTCTAGTTTAGCGCTTTTTTGGATGCAAAAATGTTACCTAAAAACGGTGAACGTACATACATTTACCGAGGTTTTTGGTAACATTTTTGCTTAAAAATGGTGGAATATTGTAATCAGTAGAATGTAAGGGACGTTTTTATGTGTATGAAGGGTTATGTTTTTCATTGTGTCACATAAAGATTTGAGTATATCTGATGTGACTCGTCGGAAAGCCTACAAATAGCATTCGGGGCTAATACGGTTGAACGTGAGTCAAATATGGTATATTATGTTGGGCTTATTATATCTACAGTCTAATTAAAAGGTAGTTAATAATGTTGCGTCTACGTTTTGTAGACATACAACTTTTAGTCTTGTTGAAATGAAAGATAATTCTTATAATTTTCCCTAATATAATTCGTTACGTGACCCTCTTTTTCGAGATAGAGAAGTTTTATTTGTTTATTTTGTAATTCATCTATAGTTATACTTCATATTATATTCAAATTGGTGGATATATAATTAGGCATTTAGATTGAGTAATACATATACAAATTATTATATATTCTGAAGCTGGTCTGGTTTAAAGGACTCTGCCCACTATCCCGTAGCATATCATGACCGTGCTAGGAACGTAACAACCAAAAAAATTGTCTTTGTATTGAAAAGTATGAGACTATGCCCCCTAGACCGTTCCGTCACCGACCGACACCGTCGCATACCATAAAATAAAAATAAATAAAATAAAAATAAATAAAATAAAATAAAAATAAATAAAATAAAATAAAAATCATTTTTATTTACGTAAACCAATTACAGGCACTTGTAAATCGTCAAACATTATTTGAAAATTCGTTATTATTTATCTTAAATTACATTTGCTGTTTATTTATAAACCTATTCAAATTACTTATTTATAATTAAACCATGAACGGAGCGTCAAGAATTGTCGGCGAGAATATTTTGCCGGTGGCGAAACGCTCCGTGCATGGCACGCGACGTTGCCACACCGGTGCGCAGGCGGGTTATAACCGCGTACAGATACCGGCACGGTTCGCTTGAGCGCTCGGCGCAAGAGTGGGGATCGCTTTGCGCATCGTACACTTATGAAAATATAAAACGCACACCCGTTTATTATTTATTTTTTCTAAGTTTCTAAGCACTAGGATGATACGGAGATGATATGCGGACGCTCCCGTCACTAAAATCCGGGTATGACACGCGGATGATACGGAGATGATATATCGGATACGTATCGGATTACTTTCCGTGCCCGATACGTTCCTAGCACGGTCATGGTATGCTACGGGATAGTGGGCAGAGTCCTTTATGTGCATCGTCCGGTGAGTCCGATTATTTTTATTGCGGTGTAGGCGAAGAGAAAACTCTACCTGTTGCCGCCATTTGTATAACTATCTACGCTGATATAATACAACCAAATATCACATTTACGCCTGATATTGAAAAACATTTTTTCCTCAAATCAGATTCTCCGCCGATATCAATTGACGTTCTTGAGTGACTGAATATGCAGTGACCGGAAAAACCAAGATAAGTTTCGGCGCTTCAGGTGTTCGTAAAGTATTAGGTATTTGAAATAATTGGTGCTTGAAACGATAAATCTTCAGAAATAAGCGATGCATTGAATTTTATGATTGGATTTGATGGATTCTATTCGTTAAGTATACATATGAAAATACGTAAAAACAACCACTCTTATTTGTCAGTTGTTTGAGTTTATCCTTACTATTAAATTGCAATTTTTGAATTGAGTGTTTTGTAAAGACCGTTTCTATAAATTATTATTGTTTAAGTCTTACTTTCTTTATTTAATCTTGGCACCCTCATTGGTCATGCGGTAATTTATTCAACCGTAATTAATTTTAGGCCACGCTACTACTGAAATGAGAAATAATTCATTAGTTTTTTCGTAGCAGTAGCAAGTAATACCTACATGTCTCAAATAATATACTATATGTACGGTTTTGAATGTTAACTAAAATAATAACCTGCTAGAACAATTTCATTAATAAAAGAAAATTTAATAGATTTACAAATGATAAGATTGCTAATATCGATAGGTCGTCGGGATGATGTTGTTACAACTGACTAATATGATGCAATTAAAATATATGTCCCTCATGATATATCTCATATGAAACTTAATGGAAATACATTCACGGGTACTAAATAATCGGGCTATGCTATCACATAAACTGGAATATGGGATTCACACCCAAATATCTACGGCGATCCACCTGTATCACCATTACAATTTAATAACAGGGCTTACATAATTATCATTATATGACAGTGTATATGTTGAAACGAATGTGCTAGTTTGATTTAATATTCATATAGGAAACCAACAGCCCAAAACATTAAGTATATAAAAAAAATAAGCTACAGTAAGGTATAGATTTCCACGAATAGTGTTAAAATAAGATTTTCGATATTTTAAGAGCAATCGATTACAAAGAATTACGGGAATTAACTGAAAACTTTATTGTACAAATATATTAAATATGATTGATTCTGAATGGTAGTGTACTGTGTGTTAGAACTAGTCAACCAAACTATATTAAATACTGTATAGTTCTGATATCCTCCTTTGAATTGCATACTTTGTCTATACCTTATTTTGATGTCGCTGATGTCATATTGTCGCTTTCTGTTTTTCCTTATACATTAAATCACTATTTGTATCTTCAATCCTTTACTATTATAGTTAAAACCCTTCAGTTAGTTTGAGTAAAATAAGCTCCATGTTTTTGTTTGCTGCGATAAAAGTGCAACTTATAAAAACTTACATTGAAAATATTTCAAGTGGAACAAACTTGATTATCCCACAGTAAACTAAGTAGAATTTAATCTTCAATCGCCTTGTAGGAAAAACAAAAAATACTTGAAGACTCGTTTGTTATAAACGGGTTTTGTCTCATGAAAACTTTTGTTGGATTAAATCCACTATTTTTACAAAGTGAATTTCCGAAACAAATGCATTTTATTTTATGTTAGTAGATTTTTGTTGGTCTGTGTTTTTCATTAGTGCATCCAAGCGTCAACTAACGTGACGGCTGGTAGTTTGTAATGTAGTGTTAGAGCGGTTTCGCACTACGTCCGATTCGAATCCGATCCGAACCCGTGAAAATATGGTCCTTAGTAGCCATAGAACTATTTCTATAGTAATTTACGCACTAGATCCGAGATCCGTCATCCGATTTCTTTCCAAATTTCTAGACAGATATTTTCACGGGTTCGGATCGGATTCGGATCGGACGTAGTGCGAAACCGCTCTTAAAGTAACAGAAACTGAAGCTCCCGTATTTAATTTATTCAGCTGTTTTAGTTGTCACTAGCATTCCATTGTTTAAATTTTAAAATCAAGTAAGTATTTTTGGCCATTTTGATACAATACACGCTGTTTCGCCAATTAGAAATACACTTCCTTTTATTGAAACTCGGAAGACTCCAATTGTTCTTGTGTCTATGTGATATTCTAAAGTTATTTCATACGTGGTGCTACAACTTAAGCTTCGATATTTTAGATGATGTACAAGATTACCTACAAATTTGGGAAGAGGGCGCCCCAGGCTTAATTATGTCGTCCAGATTGGCAACCTATTAAAAATGGGCGAAATTGAAAGTTTTTGTATCCGGCAAGCATGCATGAAAAGACTGATGAATGTGGAGAAAGCGAAGTGTGAGATGTAAGTGTGTATGATATAATTTCAAAAATATTGTTTTCTTTCCTTTATACATCACTTGTAATATATTAAATTAACTTTCATAGTAGTGGTCTTTAGTATTATTTTCTGCGGATACTTAATTAAAATGTTATGAACACATATGGTTGCATGGTTGAATAAAATATCAAGCGTGTCATTAATATATTAAAGACCTAAACGTACTTTAATATTTATCATCGACGTGACGTTTTCCGTATATTGTCGTATATTTCTGATTCCCTAGGTCGTGCTAGAGACACGCTCAGCTAAGTCTTTATAACAGAAAATGTAATTTATGTAGTAAGTGTGATATTTCGTCAGCGAAAAAAAATCTAATAAAAGATAAGACTTAACAATTTCATATACCTAGTGAAAAAAATTTGGAATACAGTGTTTATTGTGTTTATATCTAGCGGAATTCAATTGGAAATTTATAGTAACGCAGTTCAACTGCAAAAACCGCGTTGTAATAAAAATAGCACTATCTTGTAAGGTAAACGCAGCTATTACCGCGGTAGTCAAAAATCTGCAGGTATTCCCGAGGTATGCAATATAATTGTAATTTTAAGCAATTACAAGCATATTTTACTCAAAAAGTAAAATGTTTATGAAAGACAATTTTATATCCGTTTGAATGGATCCGTGGCGCACTGTGCACTACAACGCAGAAAAACAAAACAACGATTAGTTTGCTGCAAACCGGCACCGGAGCACGACTTCCATACAAACGATAGTCGCGAACTGTAAGAACGCTCAATATTTTGTTAAGGTTATTGCGTCGTTAAAAACCATTTATACAGATTCTAAGTAGGTCAAAAGGTGGATTATAGTTTTAGCCATGATTGTAACTATCATTAATCATTATTGTAAATAAACATTTTCGTCTTGAATGTATTAACCGCGGTTAACTCGGTAGTAGCATAAATCAGTACCAATCGTTTTATTAATTTTTTAAGAATATTTTATGTAGCAATAAACCAAATGATGTGACAATTCGTTTAAGTCATTAGGTATTTATGGTTAAAAACTATTTCCGCGGTATGAAAATTGCACTAGGACTCTTATTTTTTCATCCTTAATTGACTCATAAAAATTAACTTTGTATGAGAGCACTAAATTGAATACGACATGAAACCTTGCCTTAGTCTCTTTTTTAAACCCAAGAATTTAATTCAAGTATCAAGTAAATGTTTAGGTAACTTTATTGGCTGTTAATTTAACTTTTGTTTTGATTAAAATTAATCAAATTTTATCGATCGGGATTAGATTATTTGTACTATCGCAGATGAAGCTATCACCGATGGTTATAACAAGCCATTACTCGGTAATTACTTGTATAAGCTGCTATTACCGAGTATTATTACTCGGTATTAGCTTCACCATATAAATCTAACACCGAGTGATAATAGCATTTATTTTTGAGTTTAGGGTTCTCTCGAAACAATATCTAAGTATTTGAAATTCTTCAGACCTATCTTTCTAACTCATATTTTTTTTTGTGGCAATGGTAAAATAGGCGAAGCATTCGAGGCTGCCTCTTTTCATTTTAAATAAATTAAATTTATTTATTTTTATTTCTTATTACCATAGATTAGAAAGAATTGGTGCGAAACTTGATAAATCGTCAACTATACCTCCATAAAAATATAATTACCTAAAATAAGCAAATATTATTGAATATATAATTACCTACCTACCTATTATACAGCTGCGGGAATGATGACTTGTTTTTTAATAAATATTTGGTACGGAACCAAAATGCCTATTATTTTTCTACCCTCGGTAATAGAATCACGATTCGCGGTATTAGCTGCAATCACTTTCAAATACCTCGGTAATAGCAACATTCGGATTTGTATATTTAATATTTTTTTTCTTTATATATTTACTCAAAACTTACCTATATCTTTATAGATTTCTAAAGTCCATATCCAAACGTATCAGAAAATATATACTTGTAACTGTTTTTACTATAAGAAATTCTTATTTCGAGAGGTTAAAGCTTAAGGTCCTGAAATTACCGTTTGTTCCCGATTGTTCTACTGCACAGTTCTACGGTAGAACTAATGGGATTTTATTTTCTCACTAGTTCTTTTATATTTGATGTAACGAAAGAGTAGAACTAGTGGGTGTCTTTTTTCCCGCTTGTTCTACTTGTTCCATCGGGTAGAACTAATGGGAATTTTGTTCCCAGTAGTACTACAATATTTGATGTAACAAAAAGTAGAACTAGTGGGAGTCTCCCTTCCCACTTGTTCTATCTAGAATAGTAGAACTAAATTACACAAATATCACACCGACTTCAACATAAAAAACAGCAATATCTAGCTCGTTTACGTAGCTTTTTCGTGCTGATAACGAATGTTGGAAATATTAAAGAAAATACGTTTATTTATACTGACAGTTTTATTTGAAGTAATAGTACAGAACACGTCACATTTTATTTTCATTAAACATTAAAATATAGAACTATATAAAATAGGTTCTATAAAAAGTATTACAGTAATTGTCACAATTCTCACCGGCCTACCCTCATAATGTGGATAACTTAATTTTGAACTGATACGTTTAGAAATTTATATTACATGATAATTTACACTATGATAGACATAAAGTTTAGTTAGTTTGATTCTTGTATTAGTACGTATTTAAGAACAACTAAGTGTCTATGATCATGACAAGGAAAATAATTAAATACAATATATTACATTAAAATGTGTAATTTATAAACTAATTATAGTGTGTCTTTAATTCTATTGAGACACGACTAGTATTTTGCTAACACATTAATTGGTGTAAAACTTCAAGTTTCGCTAGTTCTACTATTCTAGATAGAACAAGTGGGAAGGGAGACTCCCACTAGTTCTACTTTTTGTTACATCGAATATTGTAGTACTACTGGGAACAAAATTTCCCATTAGTTCTACCCGATGGAACAAGTAGAACAAGCGGGAAAAAAGACTCCCACTAGTTCTACTCTTTCGTTACATCAAATATAATAGAACTAGTGAGAAAAAAAATCCCATTAGTTCTACCGTAGAACTGTGCAGTAGAACAATCGAGAACAAACGGAAATTACCTCGGTAATAGCTGCGTTTACCTTATCTACAGATGTATGAAGTTTTACCTGTGCAGTTGTTTGAACAGCAAAGTACTTGTTTGGCGTTGTACTACAGCTTCGTACCGTCCACAATATTCGCAATATACAGTTATGTATCTCAAACACTGCATTAAAATATTACCGCACTCAGTGGTTCACGAACGTATCACGAGGAGTGGTTCGGTGTTTGAAAGGCCGCGACCACGAACTCAGCGTTCGGTTTGATTCCAATTGTTCGATTTCGTTACTTTAGTACAGACGACTTGCTAACTCTTACCACGCCGATGCCGCTGCCGCTTCGCAGGACGCAGAGTTCGTGGTCGCAGCCCTACACTGAAATTCTCCCTGCTCTTGCTACACCTTACTTGGTTTACTACATTAGTAGTTCTTGAAACTGTGCAAAACAAAGATACGGTCCGTTGCATCGTAAGCGGTTAACGTTTGAACTCTTGTAATACAAGGGTACAATTCTCGCGTTATGTGGAGCAGTTCATCTAGCATATTAAAAATAATTCTCTAAAATATTCTAGAACACTTGTTTTGTAACTAAAATTTTGATTAACAACTGAACCAAGTGATTTGGTTAATCTTAATGTAAATTTATAGGTTAAATCGTAAGCCCGCGCGGTCTTAATTTAATTAATAATGGAACAAGGTATGAAATCATAATCTGTTTTAAATAATGAAGGGTAATCGCCTATTTGCATTTACCGACCTTTTGGTACGAATTTTAATGAATTTTGTACTTTATTGCTATTTTAGGATTTTACGCAGTTTTTTAATGCGTTATATAATAAATATAAATAATAACACCTTGTACTTGTTAAACTTAAGTGCTATTTTTATTTGACATTATTTTGGTGTTAGTATGATATGCTAAGTATATTAAATTTATATTGTAATTTTCGGTAATTGTTTTAAATATTGTACACATACTATATGCTAACTGCTTTTAATCAATTAAAGAGCAAAACAAAATAAATTAATCATGATTAGATCACATGTTTATTTTACTGTACAACCTTTTGCCATTTGCCCTTTGGTGGCCATTATTAAAGAATCTTGTCCTAGGGGAAGACTACGTCAGCGAGTCAGTTACTTAAAATATTATTAATGCGGTCATTAAGCTTCTGCCAAACGTGGTAACTAAGGTAAAGGCTCCTTCGGGAGAAGGCCCATATTCAGCAGTGGATATTATATGGCAATATATTTAAGAAGATTCTGAAACATAATATGTCAGCCGGCTCTAAAGCGATGGAATATACGTCAGATGGTCATTAGAATATAAAAAAGTAAGTTTCAGTGATTTTCTACTCATTTTAATATTTTATCACGTTTATCATATCGGGCGTGGGGATTGAACCCACTACCTCCGAGTACTTATACCACTACTGCAGAGCAAATAAGATTCAAATAAAGCACATCTAATATATTCAATATAGTCAGTTATTATTAAAACAAACAAACAGATGTTCTACTTGTATTGCTTGGCTTCTAAAAACCTTTGTATAAAGGTGTTCAATATCATACTGAAACTTTGTATAACTTCTGTTAGTTTCCAAATAATTTGTTAATACGAACTTGGCTTACGTATATTGGATTAAGACAATGAAATAAGTAGTGGATACAATTGGGAAATATTTTACAATAAGCGGAGTCTAAAGTTAAACGGAAGCAATTCAAGTTCACAAAGACGTCTTGGAAGTTATTAAACAAAACAATGAACTCTGCTAAGTCGGGGGCTTTTGTATTGAACCATTGGCATGTGGTTCGAATATCAAAGACATTGGAAGTTCATTAATTGTGAATGCAATCGGCTTTGATTTAACAGACCATATGTACCAACTAGAACATATCTATATCTATATACTTTATATAAAAAATAATCCCTATTTCCCTTGGTCACGGCATCACGCGTGAAAGGCTGTCGTGACCAATTTCGCTAATTCTTTTTTGTGGTGTTTGTAAAAAAAAAATACGTGGAAAATCAGAAAATATTTTAAGAATACTTAACCATCATATTAAATTATCTAATGTGACCTTTGAAAAGTATGAACTTTTTTAATGTTTTTTTATCTTATTTTTTTATCTTATTGCGTTTGATATAACATTGACTGAATGCGTGCTTTTAGTGCAAATCATGGTGAGTTCAGAGCTATCACGCCTAATATAATTTAGTTTTAGTCGAGACAGGACAATGACTGTCGGGTTAGCTAGTTAAACATTTTGCTTTCTGAAACAAATAGTTCAGACTATGTCTTGTTCCAAACTCAAATATACATATTATCTCTATGTCAAAATTCATCAACATTCATTCTGCCACTATCTGATTGTGAGTATCTGAGCGTGATTGAGTAACAAACATTCATTGAGCCAACCGTCCACTCTTTAACTTGGCAATATAGGTTCCACATCATTTTGAACTCTTTTGAGCTTAGCTTTGCTACGGTCCGTTGAAGGATTTTTTTTCGTTCACTGGTAGAAACTTATAATGTTCAAGAGTAAGAAAAGCTTTACATGAATATAATTGCTTGGAAAATCTAGTATACACTTACTAGTTCTAATTATAGAACTTGCAGGTATTCCTCCAAGTATTAGTAGCTTACACGGCTGTTAAAGTTTATAATTGCATACACCGTCTCATGGAATGTACTCATCAATGTTGGAACATAGTCCATCGTATGCTCGATCGAATCGTTAAACTATTACAATATGTAATGGAGAATAATGTTTCTTCATTTATTATAAAGTTTATTTATAAAGTTTGAATCAGAATCATAATAAGAATTCATGTTTTTTTACAAATTATAATATATGTTACATTTCTATTTAATATTAATATCGCCTCAAGTCTAGAAGGTGGTAGGATCCCCACGTTAGCATTGATTATTTTGCATACCTAAAAACTACGTTAAGAAGTTGATTTGTATAGCATGTAATATTCTCTACAACCCACAAATCCCACCCACATCAAACACACACACACACACAAACCGCTTCACTCACTTAATTTATTTTTAATTCTTATTCACAATTTCTATTAAAAAAAACTTGGAGAGAGCACTGACTTCTGTAATACAGGTTTTTACCTAGCTCAGAAGTGAGGGACTTCATAGGAAGTTGTGTATAAAAAGTTTGTGAATAAATGAATTTATTATTATTATTATTATGTTCTATAACAGCAGCGTTTCCTTGTGTTTTACAATAAAATACTGTGGTCACCAAACCTCCTACCAAACGTGGTGACTATGGCTACACTTCCATGGGAGGAGGACCATGTTCAGCAGTGAAAGTTATACGGGCTGATGATGATTTGGCTGTTAGATAATAATTGCAGTACTATCTTAATTAGATTTTCTCTTATTGCCTAAAAGTGTATAGAATCGATCTAAGCCTAACCACAAAATTATCTGTAAACGTATACTAAATTTTTAATACAAGTTTAATCAGTTTTAAGTCTAGACTACTTATTTTAAAATCCTCAATATACGAAGAACATAACCTGTGCTAAAAGTAAAGGCGTAAACATCGATAAGGAGAGGAAAGGAAAATATTTTAATGAACATTTTGTTCCTTTTGTGCAGTGGAAGCTAGTTCAAAAGTTCAACTTACTAAAGTACATTATTTATTATTGCTGTAGAGTTTAAAACAGAAATCAATAATCGCCACCATATTATTTGAATCTGAGTTGAACTTAATTTAAATGATTCTGGTAATTATTGTTAGTATCCAATTATGCAAACAAAATAACGCATGAATAATTTAACGAGTTAGATAAATATTAAATTAAAGTAACAATTAAGCTTAATTTGCACTTGTGTTTGGTCTTTGGCTAAAACTTTGATCTTAATTAACAATTTTATTGGAATATTAAAATTACGAGTAAAATTATTGTAGACTTTTTCTGCATTGAACAGGTTCTTTGTTTATGTGTACACACCGTATTATTTTTTTATTTTTTTTATAAATAAATTACTAGCAGAGTTTTGCAGTCTACTAGTATTCTTGTTAACCCCTCGTGCTAAGCTAAAATGCTTGTGGTACGAGTGGGTTCACGTCGGTAGCGCAATGGGTGGCGTTCTAACCGGCGACCTCAAGATCACAAGTCCGAAGCCTTAGCCATTAGGCTATGGCCGCTTTATCTCTCTCCTTCTAGTCATAATTGATATTCAGAGGCTGAGTCCTTAATGTATGTCTAGTATTAAAAATAGATCAATACTGCGGCTAGATACCCCAAGCAAATGCTTACTTTCTGGACGATAACGTAAAATTTGCTATGTACGACTCGCAAAACTCAATAAATCCTACTAATATTATAAATGCGAAAGTTTGTATGTGTGGATGTATTAACAAAACTACTGAATGGATTTAGCTGAAAGTTTTCACGCGGGTAGTTTATAAGCTGGATTAATATATAGGCTACAAAATATCACGCTCCGAACCCCTGCCCGGCTAGCATAGGCAGCGCGACTCGAGTCTACTCTACGGCGGCCGACCAATCACATTGCAGAAAGTGTCACGTGACAGTGCGTTTCTGCAATGTGATTGGTCGGCCGCCGTAGAGTAGACTCGAGTCGCGCTGCCTATGCTAGCCGGGCTGGAGCAGCTAGTATAAACATATATTTTTTAGTAAAAACCAATTATTATTGTTAGTCGCTTGTTGATTAGAAGTATATAGGCATACTACAATACATATATAGATAATGAACACCTATTGGTGATTTAAAAGATATTTATCACTCGATATATGTTATTGCTAGATATCTAATCGCCTGCGTTTTACAAGTAAATGGACATACCAACTTATTAATATTACCAATAGTTATGCAGTAACTCTTATTACAAACCCAACTATAGGCAGTTCATCTCATTTAGAGATTACATGCGCATTTGCATACCATATCTATTATTAATGTCTAAACATTATTGGAAACCAATAACATATGACCCAATATTCTAGAAACAAGTAATGGAACTTCAAAGGTGATGTCTATGAGAAACTATGTCATGATCGTTAGGGCTGCCATTGGTTCCATATTTACAATAATAAATATGTAAGGCTTAAAACGGACGATATCATTTGGTAAACATTTTGATTTGATTGTAATAAATGTTTTAACACTTTCGCGATTTGTACACATAATTAAAAGTATACGCGGGTCTCAATCCCGGTACGATATTAAGGCAAATCATTACCTTCTTAAATATTTCATCATCTTCAGTCTATCTGTGACCACGACTGGTGTACCTAACCCATGTAGAAACATCGGATTATTAATTAGTTATGATTTGCCTTAAAATCGTACCGCGATTGAGACCCGCGTGTACTTTTAATTTGATTGTAGCCAACGTAAACATAAGTAGCAATGTATTATGTTTCTATTTAAATGGGACGAGAAAATGTTGGAAACATATCTAGCTTCGCTCCGGGGTTTTACCCGCGCTGGATTGATTCTCTGCTCAAGTGGCTAAAAATAAAATATAAATAAATTGATCGAATTATTGTGGTGAAATTCGTACATAAATCAGAATGTAAAATTGCATTATTTGGTAATTATTCATACCTATAGGTATTATCGGCAATTCCCTTAATATTACAAATTAAGTCAGTCAGTACATAGCCAAATGCCTGTTAACATATATATGCTTAGTTAAAATCGAAACTATTTGGGTTACAAATCAAAATTAATGACCGTCCATACGTTCGCATACGACATATTTGATCTCACTTAACATAGACTAATGGTCGTGAGCGGTAACAAGTCAGCATCTATAGATACACTAATTAATTAATCTAATCCTAAGATAAACACAAGATTTAATTAATTTAATTTATTAAATAAGCAATCTTAGCAGTATATTTATTTTTTCCATTTCTGTATTATAAACTTGCAGAATTGTGAAGGAAGGGCACTAACCTTCGAAATAGGTATCTTATTTTATTAGTCTTAAGGCCTGGAGCTAACTTAAATGAAGCTTGCGACTGCATAATAAAAATAACATTAAGATTATGAATTGTTTGTCCATTGGGGTTGCTAAATCAAATACGCAATTTAAAATATAAAACGAAGGCAAATGTGATAAAAAATGTAATGTGCAAATATCGGCCAAATGTACTTTTATAACTAGAAGTTCTTTTTAATGTAACCTAACACATAGTTAGCGTCGTAATAAATATTGTAAAGCATTATACATATAACCATACCATCGAACGTGAGGGATCTTATTATAATAGCACTTATATTTGTCAAATTATGGTAAGAGGTTTAAGTTATACGGAAAAACCAACTGCAAAATAATGACCTAACTTTTTCCTTTACAATATGGAACTAATTAGGATTAGGCTGGTAGAATCAGGGCAGCTAGCGTTGTATATCCGTTACTCGAGCGCTTACTGTATGTGCATTCAGACTTTGCCAATTAACAACGAAGTAGGATTAGATTTTCATACTCGTGTTATAATAATAGTTTTTTCACTATTATCTTGGGGTATTCAAAAAGTAAATTACAGATTTCCACTCATAGACCTATCTCTGCCATCTCTTGCCTAATACTTACCTTAATATTAAATTTTAATTAAAGTAAAGTATATACCGCAGCCATCTAGTAGAAATAGCCATCAATGGGACGGTCAGCCCGCCAATCAAATGCCGACATTTAATTGAATGCCTTGGCCAATCGTTGATTGAACTAACATCACTGAACGTTTAACTACATAGTTGGCTTATAGTAAGCTAGCCTTTTGAGTTTGGCTGACGTAAAATCGATTCTGCAACCGTTCTCCAACAGTCGTTCCTCCTTGGGACTGATCACCGACAGGACGTTTCGTTTTTGAGAGATTCGTCGACAGAACGTTTCACCTATGGATGTTTCGCCGACAGAATGGTTCGCATTTGTTATTTTCGACGACAGGACTTTTCAACTATGGAATATTCGCCGTCAGATCGTTTTGTCTACGATTGTTTCGAACAGGCGGGGGATTTAAATTTATTTTAGGTTTAGGCTATTTTTTTCAACTACCCAATATCTACTACCATTTGGCTGATTGTCATTTCATTGAATGTCGGCGTCCAATTAACAGGCTAACCGTTCCACTCGATGGCAGATCCATCTAGCTAGATGGCTGACATATACATTTTCATAGCCAATCTATGGCAAATGTTATGTAAGTTGTTAGTGTCATGTATGTCGCACATGACTAACTAAACTGACTAACGTTATTATAATGTTTACAACCAGTGTCGTATGTATGTAATATGGTACTGGTAAAACGGGTTAAACACATACACATAAAGGCCAACATAAGCAACCCTAGTAGTAATATACATGTATGTAGCTACACATTTTGGTAAGTAAATTGATTGGAAAGGCCAGACTAGTTGGTATGCGTGTGAACTGTGATGTCATTAAACTGTCATGGCCGATGTTAATTACTTACAGTACTGTTATCAAGTTATGGGTTGATTAGGTGAATACTTTGTTAAATATTAACAACGGACTTAAAATATACTTGATGACCAGGTGCAAATAATTCTAATTGTAATTATTGTTTTTTAATAATATTTAATCTATTTTTAAGTCGTTGCTCAGTGGAATTATTTATTTTGGTTAGTGAGTAAAAATAGTATTTTAGTATATACTTGTTCAAAAGCATTAAAATATAATATTTTATTTCTAATTAAGAAACTGTGTTAGGGGCCCGCTCGTATAACCTAAATTGTCTTGTATTGCAAGGCACTAGAGCTCATTGTGCCATGTACACTGATCCGCGTGGGGAACTTTATTTTTAATTTTAATATTACGTTTCGATTGTAATACTGATGGTATATCGTCCGTACCGATTATTAGCAACGATAATAAATCACCACATAGAATAAGATAAATGACTTAATGCATGATGTATTTATCAAACTAAAGGAGTAATACGTGCATACAACTTATCAAGACAAGTTTAATTTAATAAACAACAAATAAAATTATTTGTTTTCAATTTTTTTATGATTTTGGCAAACAACATAAAAAGCTCTTCTAATCATAATATGTAGGTATATAGGTTTTAGCCATAACATTGTCTTTAGAAAATATTGACATATATTGAAAATTGAAATGGGTAAAAGTCAAAAAAATAATGTAAATTAACTTGTAAACCCTTACTAGGTCTGCGATCAAAATGTTGAGTAGGAAGTGTTCGTAACAAGATTATTTTCTAAGTACACTGTGCATTTGGGTCACCGCGCTAATTAACTTAAAACACTCCCACTTTGGTTTTACATCACCCTCGTCACAAAAAGGTGTGAAAAGAATATGTTTACATACTTAACTGTAAAAATGCGCGAAGAAAAGTACCAATTACAGAAAGAAAACTAATTTAATAGGATCCTTTTTTCCTTTGAGCTTAGTTTACATGAAGTGTCAAAATTAAAACAAAGCCTTCGTGGCGATTCCTCTTCCTCTGAGATTTAAGAGGCCTTAAATAACAGAGGTCGTCACACTCCAAAAAAATGTGAATTGTCCGGAGTGTGAATTGAGAACAATTCAAAACAAACAAGTACATGTAAAAACTAGATTTCTTCAAGGTCTGGTTAGTTGAGTAATAACCCTCCGTGCCTCGGCAAATCGGGGTCAACAGCCGGGTTAACATCATCTATGACATTCGTATACCAATTATCATCATCATTTCAGCCGTAGGACGTAGGCACTGCTGGACATAGGCCTCCCTCATAGATCTCCAGTTGTTGCGGTTAGAAGCGGCCTGCATCAGTAGGTGGACATCCTACGCCACACTCGCCTATCCGCTGTCTCCATTCGAGAACTTTTCGGCCCCAACGGCCATCTGTTCTCCGTGCTATATGGCCTGCCCATTGCCACTTCAACGAGCTAATCCGTTGGGCTATGTCGGTAACCCGCGTTCTTCTACGTATCTCCTCATTTCTGATTCGATCTCAAAGTGAAACTCCGAGCATAGCCCTCTCCATAGCTCGTTGAGTGACTCTAAGCCAGTTTATAAAGCCTATAGAGAAGGACCACGTTTCGGATCCATAGGACTTTCGTCTTCAGGCACTTAGGTAGATATATTGGAAGAAAAGACGTTGCGAAGTTTCCCAAACGCTGTCCATCCGAGTTGAATTCGGCGATTGACCTCCTTCTCGAAGTTGGACCTACCTAATTGGACTGTCTGTCCTGCGTCAACAACTTCAAGAACCGTATTCTCAACCATTATAGGGGCAGGCACAACATGGACGTTAGATATGATTTTCGTCTTGACCATGTTCGTTTTAAGACCTACTCGTTGGGAGACTCAGTCGTATATCAAAGCAGTGTTAAATTGTATATTATGCTGTACATATTACTGCGTCACCAACCCGCCTAACAAGCGTGGTGACAATGTCATTAGCCTCTTCAAAGGAGGCCCATATTTAGCATTGCACGTAATCCGGGCTGATGATGAAGTACCGTGACGTGTATTAAACACATTACGCCATATTATGAATAATTTTTCATACATTTTATACGGGACATTATAATATTTTCTTGTGTTTAATCCAGTATGACGTACAAGGTACTTTTTTATATAATTAGGTTATTGAAGAACAATAGAAATTAAACTATATATATTAAAGTTCATAGTTAGTTAACAGTGATGATAACAGTCCGTTTTGACGAAATAAAACCTGTAAGACAAAATATATTATATCTTAGTCTTATACCCACAAATATGATCAACTCATGTGACAGAGTATTTCTTTCAAATTAAATTTAAAACACTGCTTGCTTAACTTACGCTAACAAATTCTATAATAAAATAAACAGCAAAGCCGATTACCATATAATAGCTGCATTAAAGTGCACGAAACATGCAATCTTCTAATATATCGCAGTGCATTCAACTGCCTACTAAAATGGGGTACCTATAGCATAATGACGTGGATTTGTTTGTCCGGGTCAGAGGTGAAGGAACTCTCGCGTGATCGGTAGTATTGCGCGCCAGACTGCATCAACGTAGATGATGGAAAAATACACGTGCTTTTACATTTTGAAGAAGGCATTCAATTATATTGTTGTTTGATTACTTAATTATCTTCACATCAAATTACTTTTCAGTTTTAGTACACACATGTCATCATATTATGATTATTAAAAGAAAAGTATTTCCCAAAATATCATAACATGCAGCAGTTGAAATTAAAGTAAAGTCGTATAATTTGATTATAAAAAAATGTACCCATAATGTACTGTGATTATTTAGGTAAATAGTTTTCGACGCAATGACAAAAGTAATTACATTTTTCAAGTTAATAACGAAACATTTGTAGGCTCCTTAGCTACACTAGTTCTTGCTGAAGCACTATTTACGAGCACTCCTAATGAGTCCTGATTAACTGTGAACTAACTATTTATAGGGAATCTGTTACGAGCCCAGCTGCTACGTGCTACGAATCTACAAGTATTTGTTTGTAGCCAAACTGCTACGTTGTAGTATATGAGTTCATAATGTTAATGTCTAGTCTTATATTATTCAATATATTATACTACTTACTGAATATTCAACAGCATTGTTGATATATAAAGAATAAATTTTGTTATAATATTAAGTGAAGTTAATTTGTGTGGCAGGTTAGAAAGTGTATTAATAAATACTTTATATATGTAAAATATTTGTTCATATGCGTGCGGCCATTTTGTTATAAAACTTTTAGAAGAAATTACCTATCAAAAACTAATCACAATTAATTGCATATTCAAACTTACTCATACAATTTACTGCTTGTACATGCCGCAAAAATGCACATTATTTATGTAAAAGTCTGAAGTTTACCACGTAACATATCAGTTTCTAGAAAAACAAATTCGTTGGAAAATACAACTTGACAGTAAGTAGAAGCGAATTAAATAAAAATTACACACATTTTTCAATTCAAGGAAAATAAAGTTTTTTTTTTTAACAAAATGTCATATGCATTTGAGCTCAGTTATCTTCGTAAATCCATTATGAGACTTTACACAAGCGTTTCTTAATTTATAGACAACGGATATCCGAAAGATAGTGGCGTCTAGCCAGCTAATTTACCGTCCGCAACGTATTGTGTTCTTGTTTAAATACTTTATACTTACAAGGCTTTCTTATCCTATAACTGGAAACGTTTATTAAAACTTTGCAAGTACTAACATGGCTACTAAATTGCATTTTTATTTATGAGAGTTTTATTCAAGTTATAGTGGGGCGTTCGATAGGTTTAGGTGCGCGTAACATTTTTTTATTTTATTAAATACGTTGCGGCTTACGTTTGGCCATAATCTCCTGTGATGGAAGGCGAAGATAAGGCCTAATACACGCTTGCTTAGAAAGTGTCTGTTCACTTGAGTCTTAAAGATGTCCAGATTATAGCGTTCCGGAAAAACTTACCCCGGCAGAGAATTACTCTCCTTAGCCGTCCGTCCATATTTGCCATGCATTAACAGTCCATTATTGGCGTTTGATCCGCCGAATGAATGCATTCGTGTGGGTAAACAATCTCCTCGTGTTATGTTATATCGCTATAGAGACGGAAGACCTATATATCCTGCCGCAGCAGCGAAGGGAATGCACTTCCCCACGGGAAATAAGGAAGCAATAACATGCTGCTGTTGTTAGCAACTATTTTTGATTTGATTCAGGTGATCGAAGCAAATACATAAAAAACATAAAAGGTTATTTTAATCATTTAAATAAATTGCACATATGCATATTGCACATTACTATAATAAATGTTAATTTGAAAGAAATAACACACGAAAAATAAACTTAAAAGTGACAAAACAAACTTGACATTATATCTAAATTACTAGGTTCCCGCGCACGGTTTCACCTACTTAACTCTCGTTGCCATTTAACTTCATCATTAAATAAAGCCTAGGTCATTCATGGATAACGTCGCTTTGTAATTGTGAAAAAAAAATCATATCGGACCTTTAGTTCCTGAGATTATTGTGTTCAAGCGAACAAATGAACAAACAAACTCTTCAGCTTTATATATTAGTCAACACAAATAATATATATCGCTAGGTTTGTTTGTGTGTTGCCTAATAATATTGTATCATATACATTGTTGCCCATTTGTTTGCCTAATACTCTACGGGAAAAACAATGAATGTCACTGTTTTTGTTACAGCTATCAGGTGGCATTTTGGTGTATCTATTGTTTTGATACTATAACTAGGCAAGCCAAATATAGTCGGCGAAATATGTAGTTTATTTTATATTCACATATAATATATACACTTTGTTACTATAATAAGTAGTTTATTTCTGACTTTTACACTAATTGTTTCTCGAGTGAAGAAGTATTTGTGATCATTGTAGGTGTATCAAAAAGTATTCCACGTTCATTTTTTTATTGATGCTTAGGTCCAAGACCTCACTGGTACAGCGACTGTTACGCGATGGCGATTTTGTGAAAACAAACTCATATAAACATATGTCGGCGACCGCACTAGGAACGACACGCGAAATTGATTTAATCGCAGCTGCCGCCGCACAATTTCGGCCCGGCCTACGTCTGACAACAAAAGAAATCTTAAAACAAGTTAAGTACATTACAGTATTCACTTTTTAACTGCTGACAAAGGTGACTTTTTTATTATTGACTGAGTACCAATTGAGATCTTTAGAATAAAGCTACATCAAAAGGTACAAAACCTTTGAGACAAAGAAGTAAGAAATTTTATTTTTTTACTTAGTGCGTAAGAATTGAGTTTTTCTGAATTAGTCTAAGTAGCTTTTTCATTATGTTTCCGTGAAATTTTCTTAGTAATGTGTTCTTTTTAATGTTTATATTAGTTTAATAAAAACATTTTCATTTGCGCTTTTACTACAGTGCTTTTATTGTTTAATATTTTTAAAAACATAAAATATTTTTTCAATTCTTTGTAAAATTTTAAATAATACCGCCAGCCACTGCAGCAGCGGCAAAATAATTTAAGTGGAAGAAGTGATTATTCCATTGAATTTTACAGCTTTTTACACAGTTTCAGGCTCTAATAAGGTGTTCCGTTACCTCATTGTATAAAGTGCTCACGACCAACTTCTGCTACGGTTGCTAATATATATGGAGATAACCCGTCTGCGGAGGACATATTAAAGTGAACAAATGTGTGCGCGAACACAGGTGCACTCTCTATGCCTTTACTTTGAAAATCCACCCATCAGGTTTTCAGAGTACTATCGTCAGTAGGTACATACTCTGAAAATCTGTGGATGTGGTGGATAATATTTCATTCAGTAGCGGAAGTTGGTCATAAGCGTTGGTTACGATGGACCGATGGCTAGAAAGTAGGTTATGCTTTCTGAGATACAAGTAGAACACCCCTCAGTATCTTCCAGATTTCGGGCTGGTACTTCATTTTTTTCTAATTAGAAAATGTCTAGTAAATCATATTTTGACCCAGAGGTCGGGCCAAAATTTTGGATTGAACCCGTGATCACGCTAGTTATGGTCAAAAATAAACATTACCGCTAAACCAACGAGGCATTCAAACCTCATTATAAAGATTATACAAAGTTAGCAGGAGGCGTTTAATTGAGTTTATTCTGCTGCGATGTGCTACAGTGAACAAAAATTGAGATAATCCATGTTTAAAAAGAGAAACAATTGGCTTAATTTTCTCGTTATCAACCTCCGTGCATAAATTTGCAACACAAAACCGCTAGAGATTTTTTTTTACAAAAATTTTATCAACATTATTGTAAAAAAAAATCTAGCGGTTCTTTGAATAGCTTAATCTAATAAAATAAAATAGCAAATTAAAAAAAAGTTTATATTCACAATTTTCTATAATGTGGCATACACAATTTATCAACCGGTTGTTGTCATACTATTTTGATTACATAATATATATATGCGTTTATTTCGTTTGTGAATTTAAAAGTTTTGGACAACCTCTAAATAACACATATCTATACACGACATAAACAGTGATTTTGTATGATTGAATGGAGTAGGTATGTATGATTAAAACAGCATCATTATTGTATTCTAATAACAGGCCTAGTGTCAGTCCCTATATATACATATTTGATAAACGTGCGTTGTTCGATCTAACTGTAATATTGGTACCATAGTCAACGCAAGCTTACTTAAATACAGCACATTAAATATTAAACGTTAGAGTTACTATCCAATAATAACCCTCCTTAAAAGCATTCGTAATAAATGTTATCGATTGGAGTTATGATACAAAATGTCAATTACATTTTCATGGCGCTATTTTAAATTCAAAATTAATTTGAATAAAAAATACACTTTAGGAAAGAACTTCGCGTTATTTTTCATGTTATGCAACATTGTGTTGAATTACGGTTCGTACTTACAAATACAGCTGACGGATGGAGCAGCAGCATCTATTGGACCACTTACCATCTTACTGCGATTAACAATCCACCTGCCGAGTGTGGTGGTTATGGAAATATCTCTGGCTAGAGGCTGTGTGCCAAGAGGAGGCTCATTTTCAGCAGTAGACGTAAAAGGGCAGATAACGATAAAGTAGGATTCGTTTTATTCGCTTTTTAAAGTACTATTGTATCCCGTTATTAAGTTCCTAAACTATTCATCATGTTGGCCTCTTATATATATCTTTTTGATCTTGTTTTTTTTATCGCTATCAAGTTAACAGACGGAGTCCCCTTTACTACCACTTTATCATTGCCATTACAATTACGCGTTAAATTTCCTGTTTTTTACTTTACAAAGTTGGTGGACAACATGTACGTGACAGCATTTTCATTGTTAGACTTTAGGGTTTTCTGGATTTGTAGGCACATGTTAAAATAGCACTTAACATTTCTACCTATGTCGTTGGTTGGATCTATGTAGTGTAAGTTGGAGCGTAGCAAAAGTTGAAATAAACGTTATATTAAAACTACTAAATGGGTGAAATCGTGCGGGAAATGTTAATCTATACTAATATTATAAAGCTGCAGAGTTTGTTTGTTTGAACGCGATAATCTCAGGAACTACTGGCCCGAATTAAAAAAATCTTTCAGTGTTGGATAGTCCATTTATCGAGGAAGGTTTTAGGCTATTTTATTTTCAAAAAAATTAGGGATCCGTAAGAAAATTGCGATTTTGTAACCCAAGGCGTAAAATCGAAAACCTATTGGCAATAGAACAAAATGATGTACTACGGGTTTGTAGGTCTTATTAAAATCTACAAAAAAGTTTACGAGAACACCTATCTAACTATCATAGTTTAGTCACAATAACCGCTTTTATGTTAAAAAAAATATTAAATCGTCTGAAGAAAGAAACAACGTTAAATGTGTATCATAATATTAATCCTTATACAAATTAAGCATTATGTTATCGAAGGTATTTATGTAGAAGTAAAATACTTTTTATTTTATTCCAATCGGACATTTCGTATTGAAATTATCACGAGTATAAAAACGCAAAGAATTGGTACCTAATAATGAGTTGTTTGCCATAATAGGTAAAGCTCAAGAGTTTTTTTGAACGCGATAATCTCATCAACTACTGGTCCGATTTGAATAATTATTTCAGTGTTAGATAGCCCTTTATCAAGGAAGGCTATAAGCTATATTTTATTATAAAGTTTCTACGGGAACGGGCGTTACGCGGGTGAAACCGCACGCGAAAGCTAGTATAGCATATTATTGACCTACAAGTTTAATCACTCCACGTATTAGTGAATACCTAATGAACATCTATTTATTTATTCTTGTTTAATAGCTAATAGCTTATGCACTACGAAAGTACATGCGTGGTGGACTTAATGCCAAAAGCATTTTCTCCCAATTCAACCATAGGGTTCATTGATTAGTTTTGAATTTATTGCGTTCAAACTTATAGACAGAGTGGTAAGTAGAGACACAGTAACAAAGTGGTAATAGCAATTTTCTCTGGACAACAATCTAAGTCCTAGACCAAAGTTAGTTAGGTAGTGTTTCACTTTGATTTAGGAAGCCTGTTAAGCTGTCGACCCTGTTCCTGATCTCTCACACTGGTGAAGAAACATGTCGGTAGAACCGTTAACCTGGGTTTTGAGAGTAAAGTAATCGAGTAACCTGTATTTATGAACAAAATTGCATACTTAAATATGTCCTGTCTTGTAATGAGATTTAAGTAGTGATATAATATAATGTACAGTAGGTACATTATATTTTTCATATGACAATTTCTTAATTTTCTTGAGGAAAGCTCGGAGGCCTGGAGCTATTAAAACCACACAGAATCTAATTACTGGTTAACTCATTAAAACAAACCTGATCCCAAATCCTGATTTAATTAATAAAAAAATAAATAAGCATTAACTTCATGAACTTATAATCTCCGGTTAACCTAGATAGTCTCCCCGCTATACCAGCGACTGCCCTAAGCCAAAGTCCAAATCCCACAGGGGGCGCGTTTGTAGTTTTTAAGGCATTAAAACTAAAAACTACAAACGCTTTCTTTAGGGCTTTAGCCCTGTTCACCTTATTGGCTTTACTACAAATGTCTGTCCGGAAAAAAGCCAATCTAGATAAGCTGGGTTACTTTTCTTAGTTTATGCAAATAACATTTTGAACGTTATATTAATAGTATCATTTGCACAGTTTTTATAAAAGTGCGCGCGTCGCGGGTTCGTATAAACTCTCAGTAGGTACTAAAAACTTGAATGTCTTTTATTTATGTTTGATATTCACAATTCACAAAATTAAATAATTTATAGACATAATTTAAGTGTTATTTATTAGTGCAAATTCGAAATGTTATATGTTGGCTATATCTTCAGCGTTGTTAATTAATTCCTTTTTATATACATTAAGTCTAGTCTAGCTACAATATTCTCCAATAAAAACTTTGCAGACGTAGGTAATTTATTCGTTATGAACACAGTTAAGTTAAATACTTTATGTCTACCTAAATTGGTTCAAGTTTTGTAAGAATTTACCAATATACTAAGTTAAATATAAGTAAAATATACAAGGTGCTTCCAAAATATAAGCCATTCGTTTAACGTTATGTGTAGGGATGGCATTCATGTGACAAAAATAATTCTAAATACGAAGATGGATGATGGATCGATATGTTGGAAGAGATAATGGACCAAAGAAAGATGGATGGACTGTGTAAAACATACATATGTAAAAAAGGTGTGAGTGCTCTCACTCACACCTTTTTTACACATGTATGTTTCTCATTAGACGTCTCTTCGTCTAATGAGAAAAATAGAAGAGAATGAAATGATGACTAAATTAAAATGATTTCCATTAAAAAACATAATACTAGCGTGAAGTGATCCCTCTCTTACTCCGCCACACATAGGGTGTTGAGCACACCTTGCTTTGGGATACAACTTTATGCAAGTGAAACATGTATTTTAATATTAATTTATTATTGTATGGAAAAATAAAATTTATTATTTTACGTAAATATCTACTGTTAAAGAGATCTGATTTAAGCACCTTATATACCAGTGACGTGTGGTTTCCGGCTTAAAATAGATGTGCCACCTCCCATGCAGTCTTCCCATGGGGGTCTAAGAGGCGAATAAGGGACATGCAGGTGATGGATGGACAGCAGCAACTATTTAGCTCAAGGCAGCAATTCTCACCATCTTATTGTGACCACTAATCCACGTGTCAAGCGTGGTGATTATGGCAATATCCCTCAACGACGATGGCTAGTCAAGGTTTAATAGGATATTGAGCTATGGACGTCAATTTTTCAATTTAAATTAGTTCCGAAAATTAGTTGGAGGAAAAGAAAATGTTATACATTACTAGCGACCCGCCCCGGCTCCGCATGGGTACAATGCTGATGTATTATACATATAAACCTTCCTCTTGAATACCTCTATCTATTAAAAAAACCGCATCAAAATCCGTTGTGTAGTTTTAAAGATTTAAGCATACATAGGGGATAAACGGACAGAGAAAGCGACTTTGTTTTATACTATGTAGTGATTAACGTACATGGTCTATGTCAATTTGTTATTTTTGATAAATATTTGCCAGAAATCCAAGTGTTTTGCATATTTTTTTTGCATTCACTTACCATAGCTATCAAATGAATGTGAGCGCCGCACCCTGAGCCGAGGTCCAAGTCCCACAGTGGACGCCCTTTTGCGCAGGTTGCATAGTTTGTAGTTTTTAAACAATTTATTAAGGCTGGAGCTCTGCTCGTCTTTATGTCCAGTGAAATAGCAAAAGCGTCGTTGAAAAGTGTATATGTTCGTCCGAAAAAAAAAATGTCGACCATTCTGTATTTGATCTCCAACTAATTTATCGCAATTAATTCACGTGTAGTCGTTGTTCATCAAAGATCGTACCAATACCCTTTGGTTTCGTATCCGTTTTAGTTAAGTATTTGCTTTAGCTTGATGCCTGTTTGAAAAATAGTTCGGCTAGCCGGCTCTGATCCGATGAAAAGTTGATAAGTTTTGGGATAAAAAGGGTAAAAGGGTTTTTCCAAAACTTTGTAAGCCTTTCACAGATACAGATAAATTGTATTATTATGGCATCGTTAGAGTCTTTCACATCTTATTAAAATATGTACTTACTTTTAATTTTTTTTTCATTATGTTTCTTTACCTGGTCTTTAAGATACCTATTTATAGCCTTAGCTCTGAATCATTCAGTGTATGTAGTAATTAATAAAATATAATACCTATTAAAATAAATCTTTTGTCATTTTTAAAAAAAATGTATTTAACAAAGAAGTTACAAAGTTGCTAACAGGCAAAATATTAGAAAAATATTTATTATTTTTCCTTTAGAATGATTTTAGAAAAAATAAGGTTCATCCTATTGGTTTAATGATCCATGCTTCTAAGCTAACAATAAATTCGAAGTAAATAAAATAATACGAAGTAAATAAAATAGCAAACATAAAAATATTACAATTTTGTTTAGTCCTACAGTTTTTCATTGACTACGAATTTTGTGTCCGTCCTTTATTGTACAAGAAAGGACGGACACAAAATTATAGCTTTCTTGTTTTTTTCCTAAAGTAAAAACATCACACTTCTTTCATTAACAACAAAGTATTTATATATTTAACCAAGATTGATTACCGTTGGCGTTTAAACTAATACTGTTCGGCGGTCAATGTGGCGGTGAACTAAATAACTAATAAATTTAGCACTGTCAGATAATTTTTTTGCATTCTAGAAGTAACGCTGAATTTTTTAGGAGAGTAAATTTTCATTTAAGTAATATCATATGGATTGCGTTTTGACATTTTTTTTCTTTTATCATTAAGTAGGTGTATCATCGACTTCAGAGAAAATAAATATGTAGACGACGTATATCCCGCTCAAATCAGCTCCAGTTTGGTTGACAAAGATTTAGATGGGTATATTTTTTAGGAACAAAGCAATTGAGGCAGCAGCTTTTTGTATACGAAGACAAATGATCATGTGCCAACGCAATGCGTCGAGTCACATACTCCTATAAACATATATATTATATATACCTAAACCAAAAAATAGAATTGAGCTGTTCTAGGACGTTAGCTTTAAGAAAAAGTAAAATATTTTATTTTTACCATTAATATAGAAAAGTGATGACAGCTTACAACATAAATCAGTGGCGAAGACTCGCTTGATATCTCAAACATCGTGGGTTCGATTCCCGCTCGTCACAATAAATCTTTTTTGTAAAATCAAAGATTTTTTCCGGTTTTGGCTGGTTGGAATGAGACCTATGTTCAGCAGTGGACGTTTTATAGGTTGATGATGAATGGCAGTATACAACTATAAAAAAGCATTTATAAACTACTAGCTTCAATTCAATTGAAACATGAATATATTTGTTTTTTAAATCGGACCAGAATTTCTTGAGATTAGCGCATTTAAGCAAACAAACAAACTCTTCAGCTTTATACATAAGTATATAAATCTTACTAATAAACTTAATAATAACTTATTTTAAGGTATAAGTTGGTAGCGGACGACATGACGCTGCAGCGACACTACTGGTTTCTATGTATTTCTACGAAATTCCCTTCGTAGTTAGCGACATGAAGCTAGCGACGCGTTGTTGAGCGGCAGATCAGTAATGCTGACGCCGGAGCAACTTTCAGACACGTTGAGCGAGTTTCTTTTCAAAATACAATCGATATTTATTAATTTTGACACAACATGGTTAACTTAAAAGTACATATATTTTTGAATTAAGCCCATTTAAGATTTTTTTTATTCATTATATAACATCCGTTGTAAGCATCTTTTAGAAGATGTTTCTTAAATAAATTATAACTGCTGTTACCGTCTGCAGTGGGGTTCGAATTCATGACTGCAGCGACAGGACGCAGCGACGTATCGTGGCAATATGAAGCGACGACACGTCGTCTGCTGACGCCTCATGTCGTCCGCTACCAACTCGTACCTTAAGAAGTTTAGTTCGTATTTAATAGTCTTCGTTATTATGTAAGATTATGATCGAGTGGTATCTCCGTGACGTCTCGTTTTACTATCGTGTTTTGATAATACAGCTAATGGTTACTTATTTATACACGTAAATGTACGTAACCTATAATATCCGATTTACAACATGAAATAATGTATCTACAGTATTAACTTGCTAACTGTAAAAAGTAGTTATACATGTTATTTTGATGAATATAATTAATATGATTATATACAAAGAAATAACCCTAACTATTGGCTTTTCTTGCCATATACTCGTCCATGCCGACATTTTTTCCATTAAATTTCACCGCAATATTCGACAATAGATGCTACGTACGGCCTCTTATTTATATTAAGAAATAGTCAGAGGAAAATACCAGCAAGTTTTCACAAAAGACCTTAATCAAACTAACGGTAGCGGGATGTAAAGATGTTCTGGCTCCCCTTTCACCTTCAAACGTATTGTGCACAAAATAGAACGAGAATGCTACGGACTTGTACTAAGAGCAAAATTGTATGAAAATGTTAAGGATGTTAGTATATTAGACAACATTAAAGTAAGGAGGTGCTACGGCCTAAGTATGAACAAGGCCATCTTGGATATTTGTATTTTGCCCTGCTTGAAAATTCTCATGTCAAAATATCTGCTTTTTTTAAAAAGTCGGTATGCTTTTTGTTCGTTGAAATCTCTACTTTTTAATGGTATAAAAAAATGTACATTACTCTTGTAATTTTTTTCGTAAAATGCAAAAAACTAAAAATACTCGAATTCGATTTTTTTATTACTTTACGTACAATTATGACCTATTTATTAAAATGTATACTTTGATTACTCGAAAAACGAGTAATTAAAGTAAAAATTTCGAGTTCTCTTCCTTTTCTAATGGGTATCATACAACTTTATATTTTTTTCATTTTTTACTATTTTCAAAGGCTTCGGCACTGGTCTAAGACGCGTTTCACCAATCATTAAAACTACAGCGCCGGCCATATGTGCATAGACCAGCGACGGACTTCTCTCTTCTTTGCTTATCAGCACAAAATGGATCGGACCACTTGAAAAGAAACGTGAGCAGATGAAATAGTATCGAAAGGAAGAAAAATTTGATAGAAATAGCACAGGACTGAAAAAAAAAATCGATGAGGACTATACTATATATACTAACTAAACTAAACTACTAACTTATCCAGGCTTAGAGTTACTAACATATAATTAAGAAAATATATTGTACCTATTTCCTTTTATCACCTCCTGCCCGCACAATGCTGCACAGATTCTGTACGAAAAGAAACATAATAAATTATATTTATTAAATACTTTATAGAAAACAAAATGAAAAACCTCTCTGCGGTTCTAGTTAATGCGACACGTTCCCAGAATGCTGATATTATACTCGTAGTTAGCACAGCAGACTAAACATTAAACGGAGAAATGAGACTAGCTTTCTAGAAAATCCCAGAAGCATACATTTGAAAATGCTTTCATAACTTAGGGTTAGCTACTTGTTATACAGTTACCTAGCTTTTTTTGAGGGACTACCCTTCGTGAAGGAACCCCCTTCGGAAACTACGTTAAGCCGTGTTGGTCCTGTTTGTTATAACATCATCTATAACAATTGTATACCTACCAGGGAACGGGCAGCAGGGTTTCCTCACAGGTTACAACATAATACTGCGGTCACCAACCCGCCTGCCAAGCGTGTTGTCAAAGCCCTCCTTCGGGAGGAGTCCCATAATCAGCAGCGGACGTTGTTGATGATGATTATAATAATGAGCTTTTTTAGTATGTGTGTACTTAGAATTTTGTACGTATTAAACTCCGTTTCAATCTATTTGTTTGTAAAGATAAGCTCCGCAAAATAGGTAACTCTTTTATGGGTCAATGATACGGTTCCACAACAAGCTTTCCAATAATTGAGAATTGTGAAATTGTGAATACACAAGTCAAAACAACAATGCATATGAAGTTTCCGATTATCTTTGTGACAAAAATGCTTGGGATTGAGTCGCTCCAATTTCCATCTTAAATACTGTGAAGGAATATTAATATTTTAAAATAGATGGCTCTTCAGTGTTCTTTTGGGGTAATATTTTTTAGTAATCACATGTCACATACAGCAAAGTAGGTTGGCTACCTTCTACGCGATTGCGAGTCTCCCGTTCCCGTCGATTTTTTTAAATGATATATAGCCATTTTTACTCCTGGATAACGACCTCTCTAATGGTGAATGGTATTTGAATTCGGCCTAGAAGTTCCGGAGCCTCCGTATTATATTATACTACGGATAAGCTCAGTATAATAACAAAATTAAAATAAGTTTAGCCAAAAAGAACTTACAACGATTAAACGACAAACATCAAATTGCAAAACAAGGTATTTCGCACATTATACAAAATGTTTTTTTATCTCGAAATAATTTACTTATGAAACGATGAAATGAAACCACGTTCTTTAATTTCCTTCAGTCTGACAGTCATATTTCTTGCCGTAAAAATTCTGATTGTTAGTGAATTTTATTTAAATTTACATGAGTGTGCATTTCCAATCCACTACATTAGCAGTGGACTGTATATTTAAAGAACTAAGCGACAGCGCTATGCGTTCATCAACGTAACGTATTTGGTTTGATTAATAATAATTGTACAAACTCAAATGATAATATAACAGCACTGAACGATACAGTGTTTGTTTGTAGTCGTATCAAAAAGAAAAAAGATAAATTTTATAAAAAAAGAAGTTAAGCCTCAGCCAGTCGCCAACAACGTTTAATAAACAGTTTGTGTAAAAAAATAATAAGAAATAAATTAAGTGGATCAACAAAACACTTCTAAGATAAACGTCATTATAATGCTTTAGGATCAACCTGAGTTGTACAACATCCTCAATACATATTTTAGGGGCTAGTATGATACGTGACCTATAAACCGACTGAAAGAAAATGTCTCCAATTAAAAATTGACGGTCGTCTGCCATCGTAGCGCGAAACATAGAGGAACAAATGTATTTGCTTGAAGACGGCAGTTTCCTAATAATAAGATATTTAGTCATCATCAGGCCATATTACGTTCACAGCTGAACGTTGGCCTTCCTGAGTGAAGCTTTTTTGCCGTAGTCACACTTGGCAGGGGGGTTGGGAACTGTGCAGTATTATGTATAGATAAATGTTGCTCCTCGTTACCTGATGTATGATTGTCATAGATGATGTTATTACAATCGGGACAAATGGCTTAACGTGCTTTCCAAAGCGCGGAGTCTCAACCAAGAAACTCAATTAGAGTAGTAATGGTACACAGCAAGTTACATTTTTTTTAGACGAATTCTGTTCCTAAATATAAATTAAGACAGATCATTCTGATTACCCAAAACATATTTTGTATAATTGATAATTGGAATAAATCGACCCGTTTTACGGGTACTTGTAGGTTAAATTAACAGTAGGAAATTATTTAATCTTTGTTATTACGGACTCGATGTATTATCTATCTTTGGTACAACATGTAACTTTCCAAGAAACACAACTTAGTCATCAACTATTGATATTGTGACCTTTTCGAAATGGTTTAATTTTTGAGCCACGGCTGAACTAATCCATTTCGATTGCCTATAAAATTATATAAAGTAAAAGTTCTTACACACATATGGAAAAACTTACTGACCGGGTACTTATCAGGTGACCGTGGTCCGACTGTTCATGTTGAGACCTTGTATAGCCTTAATAGTCATGCGAACTTCTATAGCGCGATGAATTCGAGGATACGATCATCAGCTGACGTATGATGTATGTTGCTACACGTGACATATTTTTCTCGGGATCTCAGGCTTAATTAGATTTTTGGGGAGTGGGGGACATGGGCCCCGTTCCCTTCGAGGCTGTCCCATGAGGAGTAGAGACGCCTCTACACTCCGGGCGTCCCTATAATTGGGCAAATGGGCCACGGTAAGTGTGGCCCCGGAGATCCCGCGGTACCATATTGGCCCGGCCCCCTCCAACGGCGGATCGAAGTCATAAGTCAAAGTAGCCTGATGACAATATGGCGTTTTGATTAGGGACCGAAAGCGTTTCATGTCTTAAAAAAAGGTCGGAAAAAGGAAGGTCGTGTCTAAATCAATCAAATTTTTTTTTACAAAGAATGTATCATATATGATGGCCTAGACACTGTCGTCTTTACTACCGTTGGTTTAAAGAGCTGTCAGTAGAAGTAGTGATTGAGTGAAATAAAACTTTTACGGAATTTTTATATATGTACTTTCAATCTCAAAACCAATCTGTTTTTATTGACCGTTCCTCCTTAAGTTATCGAAGTAAGAGTTTCACGATCCCGTAAAACTTTTACGACGTATAATTTAGTCTGCGTCCGTGCATAAATCGTAGCAAACGCGGTAACAGTTTTAAAGTCGTCTATTTTTGGCGTTCGACTGTTGTGCTATACTGATAATGTGATATTGATATCTTTAGAATATTCTTGTTTTCTTAATAATGATTACAACCAGAAAAAATATCACAAAGGTAGCTGTGGACTTTGCCGCAAACAAAACATAAAAAATACACAATCAGAAAGACCACTACAAAAAAAAAAAAGTTGACTGACTTTAGACCAAATTCGAAATGGGTAGCAGTATATCTTTAATCTAGTCCATAATTTGTACTGTTTCTATAATTATTACGACACATCGAACGTAATATGTGGAAACGGAACTCAAGTCCTAAAAATCTAATCTTTCATTGGTTGTTTCAGGGAAGTCGTACGTCATAACAGACAACATACCTCAACCACTACCAACCTCATTTACCAAATCTTTTATTGATGCTTCATAAAATCAATCATCATTATTGTGATCGCTGTGACTGTACTGTTAGCAACGCTCCAAGTGCTCGCTAATGAACGTTGGCGTACATAATGAATCATCTCTATTGACACAAACCAGGCAAACAAGATGCAAATATTGCATTTCGATAGCAAGCATCGGCAAAATCACAATGCAATCCTCTTTGACTCTGTTCTAAAATTCAATTTCCGTAAGCTCTTAACAAAATTGTAATTTAACCAGTTGTGACTGATTGTAAATACGCTTTTGTCACGGGATTCATTAGGAAGATAACGGCCAGCACAATTTATTTATAAATTGGTAAAAAAACACAACGGCTTAGTAAAATCTGAATAAATGAGAGAACACACTTTTTTACATTTCAAAACCTTAATTCAGTAATTGAGAAAACGTATCCATACAAAATGCTTCGGTTGTTGTCAAATAATACATTTGCATAAATATTTGCTCTGTTCAATGTTTGTCGATATTTGTTTCCTAACTTTATTTTACTTGTTATCATTTTCTTTTGCCGAGTGAAGTTGTTATTGTGTTCATTAAAATTATTATAATGAAGTTGTGAGAAGAAAACGTACGATGAATATCACATCCAACTTGCTTTTCTCTTTTATTTTTAACATCGAGTTGTGCCAGCTCTCGAGGCTTGAAGTGGGACGTCCGACAACGGGGACAAGTGGCGTAGACGATCTCTATAACACAACTTCTTTTTGTTGGACCAAGAAGTGAATTTCCTATTTGCATAACATTGAAATATTTATAGCACACTTGAACCAGTGATTATGTACTACCTCAAAGCTCGGGAAATGAAACTTTAGTACGAAACCATGGTAGTTTTGGGTTTGATTTTTGAGATCGTATTTATATAATTTCTTTTTTATAAATAAAAAATTAACATATCCTTGCTTATATTTAACTAGTTGTTTTGTCAGTGACTTCGTCTGCATAGATTTTGATTTGTTTATACAAACTTTGTTACCAATTTTCATTCGCATATTGCTATAATTCGCATATTCATGCCATGCTCCTATTAAAAAGATTCGAGTTAAGCACGCACCTGCACCATGGCTGTCAGACGAGATAAAGGTCTTAATGAAAAAGCGAGACAAAGCCAAAAATAAATTTAAAAAAATCGCTTCAGAGGAGAATTGGTCTGCTTACAAAAGGCTTAGGAACCGTTGCAGTCGTTTGTGTAGGGATGCTAAGAGACGCCACATATATAGCTCCATTAATAATCTCAATACAGCACAAGTATGGCAATTTCTTAAAACATTTGGTGTTGGCAAAGAACGCAACGAGAACACTACAAATATAAATTTAAACACACTTAACAAACAACCCCCACAAAGTAATTTTAATTTATTTGAATCAGTTATGGAAGATGCACTCACGAAAATAAGTAACTCTAGGAAGGGGATGATAGTGTGTGGGAGATTTTAATGTGAATCTACTAGAAGTCACACCTATAAGTGATAGGCTTTTAAATCTTTTTCAATCGTTTAATTTAAAACATATTTTTCAGGAACCGACTAGAATTACACTACACTCATCAACCTGCCTAGATAATATATTCTCTAATTGTGAAATTCAAAATTCTAAAGTAATAAATAATCTTACATCAGATCATTGTGGGCAGCTGGTAGTTTTTAAATGTAATAACCAAAAAAAAAACTGGCAAGGTTACATGCCGACCTGTCACCAGTTGTCGGATACAAAGGTTCAAAGAAGGCATTTCTTCTAAACTAAGTCCCGCAATGTTGGTAAACAATAGCCCAAATAGTAATTATACATCAGTTTTTAACGTAGTTAACACAGAATATAAAAATACGTTCAAAACTAAAACTTTTAACTTTGACAATTGTAAATTTAATGAATGGGCTACTACTGGTATTTATAAAAGCCGTGCTATATTGTATGAGTTATACGGTATGAAAAAATTGAGAAAAGATCCGGAATTCCTCTTATATGTGAAAAATTATTCTAAAACTTTTAAAAATGTTTGTCACTTAGCCAAGGCAATTTGGCTGACAATAAAATTAAAGCCACTTGGAATTTAATTAATAAAGAAAGTGGTAAGTTTGTTTCACATGACAAACAAATAGAATTAAAATTAAATAATAAAATTATAAATAAAAATGCGGACATAGCTAAAGTTTTTAATGACTTTTTTTCTACCATAGCTGTAACTACCACTAGCTCGCTGAACTCCTCTGATGTTGACGCTCAAGTGCTACTTAGTAACAGTGTACCAAGGTGCAAAGAATCTTTTAATTTTGAATATGTAACTGTATCTGATATAATTAATATAACTAAGTCCCTCGAATCCAAAAATACAGGTGATTTGTGGGGAATTTCAGTAAAAATTATGATTAATGTAATTGATGTTTTAGCTCCATATTTAATGATCATTTACAATGAATGTATTGATGCAGGTACTTTCCCAGATCTAATGAAATGTAGTAAGATTATACCCCTGTTTAAATCAGGCCTTAAAGACGATCCCACAAATTTTCGCCCTATTTCAATTTTACCTGCTTTTAGTCAAATATTCGAAAAACTCCTACTCAAGCAGCTTCTTAGGCATTTCAATAAAAACAACATCTTGCACAACAACCAGTTCGGTTTTACAAAAGGGCGTTCAACTACCGACGCTGGGGTTGCATTGATCAAATACATATTTGATGCGTGGGAGAGATCGCAGAACGCTATCGGAATATTCTGCGATCTGTCGAAGGCATTTGATTGCGTCCATCACGACACGCTCTTACTGAAACTTCAGCACTATGGTGTGGAGGGAGTGGCACTTGGTATATTGACCTCTTATCTTTATCAGAGAGTTCAGTGTGTCGATGTAGGTGGAGTAAGATCTCAAGATATACCCGTTAAATTAGGCGTTCCGCAGGGATCTATTTTAGGTCCTTTTTAGGGTTCCGTAGCCAAATGGCAAAAAACGGAACCCTTATAGATTCGTCATGTCTGTCTGTCTGTCTGTCTGTCTGTCTGTCTGTCTGTCTGTCCGTCCGTATGTCACAGCCACTTTTTTCCGAAACTATATGAACTATAATGGTGAAACTTGGCAAGTAGATGTATATTGTGAACCGCATTAAGATTTTTACACAAAAATAGAAAAAAAACAATAAATTTTGGGGTTCCCCATACATAGAACTGAAACTCAAAAAAAAATTTTTCGTCGAACCCATACGTCTGGGGTATCTATGAATAGGTCTTCAAAAATGATGTTGAGGTTTCTAATGTCATTTTTTTCTAAACTGAATAGTTTGCGCGAGAGACACTTCCAAAGTGGTAAAATGTGTGTCCCCCCCCCTGTATCTTCTAAAATAAGAGAATGATAAATTTAAAAAAAATATATGATGTACATAACCATGCAAACTTCCACCGAAAATTGGTTTGAACGAGATAAAGTAAGTAGTTTTTTTTAATACGTCAAAAATCGTAAACCGCAATTTAGCTTTCATTCAATCAACTCGAATATAAAAATATAAAATAACATTTCATTTCATAAACATACGCTTTTTTATTTATTCTTGATATCAAAAATAGGTACGCACTTGTAACTGAAACGGAACCCTTCATGCGCGAGTCCGACTCGCACTTGGCCGGTTTTTTTATTCTTAGTTTATATTAATGATTTGCCGTATTATTTGGAAAATATGTGCGATGTAGTACTTTTTGCAGATGACACTTCACTTATCTTCAAAGTGGATAGAAATAGACATGATTTTGACGAAGTAAATAGTGCTCTTACACGATTAACCGAATGGTTTACGGTAAATAATTTGGTCCTTAATACCAAGAAAACTAAGTGTGTTAAGTTTACGACGCCGAATATCAGGAATAAGGGACCCGAAATAATAATAAACAACGAGGTTTTAGAGACCGTCAAATCTACAGTCTTTCTGGGTATAACGCTAGACGAGAAATTACAATGGGGCTCCCATATATCGAGCTTAACTGGTAAATTAAGCTCCGCTGCCTACGCTGTCAGAAAAGTAAGGCAGCTGACCAATGTGGAAACTGCTCGTCTAGTTTACTTCAGCTATTTCCACAGTGTCATGTCTTACGGAATCCTGCTCTGGGGTAGGGCGGCTGACTTTAAAAGTATATTTATTTTACAAAAACGAGCGATTCGATCAATTTATCAGTTAAGTGCGAGGTTTTCCCTTAGAGAATTGTTTAAAGATTTAGATATATTAACAGTCGCTGCCCAATACATATACTCTTGTATTCTTTATGTTAGACAAAACATAAACTCATTTAAAAAAAGAAGCGACGTGCATAATTTACACACTAGAAATAATCATAAATTATGTGCCGAATATCATCGTTTACAAAGAGTGCATTCTTCTTTTGTGGGTCTGGCTATTCGCATTTACAATAAAATACCGAAAAACTTACAAGACCTTTCATTTGTTAAATTTAAATTGGAAATTAAGAAAATTTTAATGAGAAAGGCTTATTACGCTCTGAATGACTATTTAAATGATAATAACGCTTGGTCGCTTGGCTAACCAGGAAAACGTAAAAATGTATTGAAGTCTTTAAGAATAAACGCTTGTATGACATTTTAATGTACCTATCGTATTTTGTATGATTATATCTATCATAACATTTAATGAAATGATTCATTTTGTATTTGACATTGCATATTATTTTTTATATATTTTACTGAAACATTCTACACAATGGTCAATCCAGATGTTACATACTAGATTCTGATACTCAAAACTGTAAGATCGTCATGCTCACAATAAAAGTCATTTCTTGCGGCGGCGATGTGGGACGGGTCGCCTCCTTCCCTCTGATATGGCGAGGGAGCCGATGGCTGTGTCACACGTCATACTCGTGAACGGGTGCTGCTTGCGGTGGCTGGTCGGCTTGCAGTTGAGGGTATTTACTTGTTATAACTAATTAATAGTCTTGTTGTCACATTGATAGTGTCTGGGTTGACATTGTTTAGGTTTGTTTATTTTAACTGTAAATGTGGATGGGGTGCAACCGACGTTATTTTATTATTTTCCTAATGTGCAAGAGTTTTCATCCGCTTGAGTAGAACAATTATCTTTTTTGTTTATTATTCTATGAAATAACTGTAAGGGGCGTGCCCCAGCCCACATACTGTGCAAACTGTATTAAAAATAATTATACATTTAAAAAAAAAAGATACAGAACAAAAGAAGACGGAAAAGAATAAACCGGAGTTTCTTTCTGAGTTTCTTCTCCGGGCCGTCCACTTAGGTAGCTAGAGAAACCTGCAGGTTAGCTAGGCTAGGATCCTCGCCGGACAGACCGAGGACCGCGTTAACCCTTGCCCCTGTCGTGTGATCCAGTGCCTGTGGTTCGTGCCAGTGATCACGTCCTCTATATTTCTCTTTACTTCTTGCTTGACCGGTCATTGCACTCTAAAATGTGTTATAATATTTTATATATATATTTCTTTTTTATTCATAAAATGTTTGAATAAAATAAATATAGTTAATAGATATTAACGTTAATATTAAGAGCTTGTTTACTAACACAAGACTGACAGACTTCTAGCACACCTGAAGTAAATTAAACATAATTTAATAGTAAATGTTACCTATTTATAATTAATTTTATATGCATTGTAAATTTTCTTGACAAGTACAAGTGTATGTAAATACCTAAGTGCTGAATAAAAATCGTTTATTTCGTTTATTTCGTTTATTTCTCTCAGTCTCCAGTCTCCCTCGATGCCAATACCAAGTCTTCAACAATTTTAAACCTCTCAAATACTTTCTTGCCTGTTTGTACTTCTTTCTCCTTTTCAGCAGTCACTGAGCGAGATATTATTAAATCTGTAAGATCCATTTCCTCTAAGGCGGTAGGTGACGATGGTATCCACCTCCAAATGCTATCCCTAATACTGGAAGAACTTGTTCCAACAATCACACATTTAATCAATTTCTCTCTGGAAACAAGTTCTTTCCCTTCTGCATGGAAAAAAGCGATTGTAATACCGCTTCCCAAAACTCCTAATCCATCTTCTCCATCCCAATATCGTCCTATATCTATCCTTTCCATTCTATCTAAAGTCCTTGAAAGTATTGTCCATCAACAACTCTCCCATTATCTGTCCCGTCAAAGTTTACTGAGTCCATTCCAATCAGGGTTTCGTCCAGGCCACAGCACCACTACAGCCCTTATCAACATAACGGATGACATTCGATTGGCCATGGAGCGAAAATTGCTTACTGTTATAGTACTGCTAGATTTCAGCAGTGCCTTTAACTCAGTAGATTTTGATATCCTTCTCAGTACCTTATCCTCCTTGAATGTATCTCGCTCTGTGACTGCTTGGTTCAACTCATATCTTCGAGGGCGCTCGCAGTCGGTGCGCTGCGAAGAAGCATCTTCTGAGTGGTGTGACCTTGCTGCAGGAGTCCCTCAAGGTGGCATTCTTTCTCCGCTTCTGTTCTCGGTGTTTATTAATGCTATTACCAAAATCATTTCTTCTAACTACCATCTCTATGCAGATGACTTGCAGCTTTATCGTCATTTCAAGGCAGAGGATATTAGTCTTGCTATTGATGCCATCAATAATGATCTTGGAAATATTAGTGAATGGGCAAAGTCCTTTGGACTCCTAGTAAACCCCACTAAGTCACAAGCTCTTATTATTGGTGGCAAACATGTGGTAAGCCGTTTGTCACTTAACTCGGTTCATCCAATAGTTTTTAATAGCGTGCCGATACCTTACTCTGTCACTGTAAAAAATTTGGGGGTTATAATTGATAGCACCCTATCATGGAGCAGCCACGTTGCAGAGGTAAGCAGGAGGGTGTACTGTTCGTTTCAGTCCCTAAAGCGTCTCCAAAAATTCTTACCCTTACACACCAAAGTCTCTTTAGTCCAAACTCTTCTTCTACCTCTTCTTGATTATGCTGATGTCTGCTTTTTGGATGCAACTGAAGAACTTCTTAACAAACTGGAACGACTGCAAAATTTGTGCATCCGATTTGTTTTTGGCCTCCGTAAATATGACCATGTGTCGGAGTTCCGATCACAATTAAAGTGGTTGCCAATCCGGCGACGTCGCGATTGCCATATTCTGTCCCTTCTCTTTTCGGTTCTACATAACCCAAATGCTCCTTTCTATCTCCGTGAACGCTTTGAGTATTTAATTCCACGGGACAAAATTGGTCGTACAGCTACTTCTCTTCTTCTTCGAATGCCTTTACACACCTCCTGCCGTTTTGATGGCTCTTTCACCATTCGTGCTGTACGCCTTTGGAACTCTCTTCCACATGCTATTCGTGCAAGTTCATCTATTGACGTATTTAAAAAAAGAATAAAAGAACATTATCTATCACATTAGTAGTTTTTATAATATGTATTAGTTTATTGTTTATAATGTTATATTTTGGATGTATGTATGTGTATATTATTATGTATTAGTATGCGTATATATATTAGTCGGATATATATAATAATCTATTCTACTTATTATTATTGTTTTATCTAAAGTCTGTCGTGTACACTGTTCTTGCCCATTTTACCTTAATTTTACACTCTGAAAATGGTTTGCTGGAAGAAAACTCATTAATGAGTTAAGCTCGCCATTGTACATCATCTTTAAATGTTGTTTTTTTTTTACTCCAATTTCATGTGTACAATAAAGAATAAATAAATAAATAAAATATTTTTTCGAAATCCTTTTTTATTATATGCCTAAGTCATATAACGCATTATGATGATACTTTAGACCGGGCTTTGATCCGTCAGTAAGTCAATTTATTAAGTTAAATAACATTATTATTAAAAAATGCCAAGTGATTTATGAAACAGTTCTCCATTGCTGGGTCACAACTGATATCTGTTATTTAATTTATCCTAACAAAATATCAATAGGACGATAAATTAATTACATTGTTGCGATCTGACCGAACCGCACTGCGGTCAATCGGTTTAATCAATTATTGTTAGACTCTGAATAGCTAGAATTAACTAATTAATAGAGAATAAACTTGAATATACATTCAACATTTTTAAGATTAGGTAATGGAGCTAGAAATTAAATAAAAGAAAAATTAGGCCCAAACTTGAATATAGCGTTTTAGATTGGTGGGATCTCGAGTCAAAGCTCATCACTTATACCATACCATTAACCGGTGATATAAACGGCGATCTGCACGGTAACACACGTTGACAATTGGCAAAAAGCCCATGTGAAAACGACTTGCATAAAGTTATAGGCCGTAACTCACCGCACCGGGAAATACTCCAGCATACGGTCGTGTGAATCGTTTTAAGCAAGGCCGCTTAAAGCGCTGCTTCCACTAGTAATTATTGAAATCACTAGTGATTTACTTATTAGAAACTAGTAAATCATTAAGGAACTAAGTATATTAAAGCTACAAGTGTTGCCTATTTTATTATGTCACAATAGTATCAGGTAAAGGAACGGTGGATTTTCACGTTCAATGTACCTATTTATTTATTCTTTGGTACGAATATCTTATAAACGCACAAGCTATTCGATTCAAGAAATATATAAAGCTTCGACTTAGCTGAGCCAGCTACAAAGTTATTGCTTAGTATAAATTTACTAGTTAAAATATATGTTTTCATGTTTCTAGTTGAATCTCATTACACAATAGGTTGCAGAAGTAGGATATTCTAGACTTACAGAACACAGAACTAGTAAGTGGTTTGTGTACCGTGTACGCCAAGTAATTTGCAAAAGTAATGATCATTTGTGGTTATGCTATTATCACAAGTTGGCTTGCGTGACGCTCCGGTAGATTGTGTGGCTTTACTTATCGTATTGTGTATCCTGTTTTCATTAATAGTGTTAGTTCCTACCTAACTATGTTTTAATTGTTGTAACACCTTACTTATATTTTAATTGTCTTATAGTGGTTTTTCCGCAATTTAGAGGTGACCATGTTTTGACGCGGTAACGATATTTGATTTCTGCAGTCAAAAAGTAACTCTTATAATTTGATGCTGTCTATCCTGCTCTTCGTTTACAGCTTATCCCAGAAATTATAAATAAATATCCCAAAAATATTCATGCATTTTGTTTTATTAAAACTAAAGTTTGTGATAAGTACTTATAACCATTGAGAAGTGTAGCTTTTAACAAAATTAAATGTATGTTAAGAAGTTAAAAAGGTTATTTTTATACAAATTTAAAATTATATTGTATTTATACAATTTATTTATTGATTTTATTTCAATTTACCTATACGCTTACTTCGTTTGTAGTCCGAAAATAATTTAAAAGGTAAAATCGTATGATCAAAAGCTTATGCCGACTTTATCTTTCAAATGATTGCCGTTTACTCAGATTTCGTAAAACAGAGGAAACATTTTACGATTGTATCAGCTTTTGGTTATATTGATTTTGCTCTCGAAATCATACGAAGTATACCTATTTCAAGATTGACACACACTCGATCTCATTATTATTCAGGATCGGGAAGTGTGATGTAGGTTTATTTTATAAGATTTTTATTTGCGTCTTATTTTGTCATATATGAGCTTCCTTATTTTGCAAATAGAGTAACGTATGATGGTGAAGTAAAAGAGCTACATAGCAATGAATATGGAGAATCTTTAGGTTCGTTTATATCTTTACTTTAACAATAAAATGTCCTGCAAAATTGGTAAATATTCTTTCAACACAATCAGAAAGTATCCATTACCAAGCATTCTGCTTATTTTTTGGACGAACATTGTCAATCTGTTTGCTATTGTAAAGGGGTTAAAGGTTTAAATATCTTTTAACTGAGCAAACTGCTAAAGCTTGAACCTGTAAGAACAAGATTTTAAATCATAATTACAATGGTAACATTTCTTGATATTCTTATAGTAAATGTATACTGATCATATCAACATTCAAACACAAAGGCTTAAATTATTCTATGGAGCATATATATATGACTGCATTGTTGCTATGACGGTAATATTATTATGTTCCCGCTTTTGGAGTTCCGGGTCGGGCAAAAATATTCTTTCTCTTAAGAGAAATCTAGTACCAGCCTGAAGTCTGAAAGTTGGTAGGGTTTCATCCGGGCTTTGGAGAGCACTGAAACTATTGACGCTGTGCCTGATTTGTCACCGGTCGTGACGTTATATCCGTCCCACCGTCGGATTTTAAGAGTAAAATAATAGAAAGTGCACCTGTGTTTGCGCCTACATTTGTGCATTATAATCTGTCCGGCGCCGATGGCCAATATCCTAAAAGATAGGCCGCTGTGGCTGAAATCAGTTGAAAATACTATATGTAGCATACATAGATGACATCACGTGTTATTTATACATGTATGTTTAGTTTACCCGTCAATATGCTAGCATCGCGGCATCGATTGGATTAGATTGACCTATGTCAGCCCCATGTTTACAATGGGTGAACTATTGGACGCACATGAAACGAATTTTGTGTAGTGAGTTAACGTCAATCCTTTTATTCAGTCTGAAAATAGTTTGTTTTATAGCGAAACAGGTCAGCTGCATGTGAATGAACGGCATTTGGATTGTTATTTATTTCAAATAATATTTTTGATATACACTAAAAGCTTACTAAAATCTTAGGAAAATTTAATGAAGGATTATAAGCATCCATACAGTTTCTGGTAAATAGCAAATAAAACGTAAGTTTTCCGTGGACTAAAAGCTTATAATCCATAATAAGATTTCCTAAGATTTTTGTTGGCTTTTAGTGTATTTTGCAATACAAAAATGTTAATCTCTTTTGTGGTATTTTAACTTTGAGTTTTTAATTGTGTATTTTTCCGATGTTATAATAATATGTGGGAAATAACTGTTCTATACTTATGTCAGTACTTATGTCTGTCCATCAATATGTCTCTTTATTATAAGGCTTCATCAACAACTCGTATAACGTCCAATGCTGATGACATATGCCTCCTCCCGAGGGAGAGTTTTTGCCATAGTCACTACGCTTGGCAGGCGGGTTGGTAACCGTAGTATAATTTAATAACGCTCACATGGAAACGCTGCCACACGTTTCCTCGTAAACAATTGCTAAAGATGATGTTGTAACAATCGGGACCAATGGCTTAACGTACACTCCGAGGCACAACGAGTCCCTCAACCATTGAGACCCGTAAAGAAATCTTAGATTTAACACAAAGATATTTGACCTTCGAGACTCAAAGCGGGACTTATATCTCTATGCCACGTAACGGTTTTAGTCAGTTTCCATTATCTTAAGGACACGAATAAAGATACTGATTCATTTTTAAAGAACAAAATTGTATTACTGTTTTAATAATATTATAGCAATCACCGTGTTAGAGATTATATACTTACCTATGACCTAGCTGAACCATTAATAACTAGGTTTGAACAGAATTTAATTAAGCTAAAGCACTGGGCTTCATATTTGAAGCCAGTTTCAAAAATCTATTCCCATTTGCACTCCACTCATTAGGTAGGTACTCTAAATAATGAAATTTCATTACTTAGAACACTATATTAGCGTAATGTAAATAAAAATACATATAACCCTAACCACATAAATAAGCCTTCTATATAATTAATTGAACCGTGTGGTTTCCGGTTTGAATACACCACGGGGGTTATAAAACTGACGGATGGGCAGCAGTATCTATCAGCTTAAGGATATTCACCATGTTACTGCAATCACCAATCCGCCTGCCAAGGATGGTGGTTATGACAATATCCCTCAACTGCTTTGACTTTCTTAGGTATGTATAATGGAGGCCCATATCCAATAGTGGACATAGGTAAATGGGCTTATAAAGTAAATAAAGGTTTTCTGTTTACGTTTGCAATTATAGCAAAATAATTAATTACACCATATTTCATGTTACCACAAATTGAATTACTGGGAGTGCGTATATATTATATTATTTATTGTTAACAAAATAACATTATATTCTGTGGTATTTATAAAATTGAAATATACTATATTCAGAATAACTTGGTTCATGATTTCGCTGTGACTCTGGAGAGAGAGTGTAAGTGTTAACTTTAATTTCTGTGACATTTGTCTTAAAAATATAAGCCCGAATTTTCATGGATATAGACAATCCGTGCACGGTATCCATGACAAAAAAATCAAACTTTACCCACCCCGCTTTTACTCGAATCCGTGACAAATAACTAAAACTTTTGCGAATACTACCTATTTGTAAAAGTTTGATTCCTTTGTGCTCTAGTATTTTTCATTGATTTGCGGTTATTGTATCATGTGAGTATTACATTTGTTTACATTTGTTTTTTTTTATCGTGTATTGAATATTAGGAAGGTGCACATGATTTTTTTTTTTATTTAGGTGTTGAAGATAATGTTGACCTTAAAATAAAGCTAGGCTAAGATGATTATGACCTAGATGTTCAAGGTGGAATGAACCTAGAAAGTGTAGTACCTATCCTATAGCCTACTGTTTATGATACAAAACGTGAACACGTAAGTATTTGAAAACTTAAAAATGCGCTATTTGGTATTAAATTTAGTTTTCTTTCTGTATTGAACTCTCAATTTTTATCTTTATCACAAATATTTCAGTGAATCCTCACGCAATGACGAATCTTCAACTTCCCATAAATCACTTCACATTCGAACCAACTTCGATAAGCGACACTCGTGCCCGAGTTCTGAATTATTCATGAAGCCACATATTGGATAGGTACCGGAAAAAACCTGTAAATCGGATAATATACCACAATGTGTGGCTTTATTTAACCCATTAAAAGAAAAGTTGAAATTCTTTGGTATCTGGGATTAAATAAATTAGTTAATTAAGTATTTGTCTTAGTCTGTTAGATTAAGTGATATATAATTTTTTTTTTTTTAATATTTATGTTTGTTATTTTGGTGCACCTATAATTAAAAAACTAGTCTTTTTCATGGATGGTGAGGCATATGACATTTAGAATTGCACAATACGTTAGATCTCTTTAAGGGTATGTTTTGTTGCAATATACATATTGTAATGCCTTGGCTCCCATATTTTTAATTAAATTAGAGACAGCTTAACATCTGGCACATCTTTGAAATAAAGAAAATTCTTTGTGCATTCAAATATTTTACTTCCTAAAAAAAAGTGTGTTTATCGTTCCGTGTTTTGTTCCTACCTTGCATAAGCCATAAACTATGTTATCTTGCACGATACCTAAAACATTTTGAGCATCTCCTTACATTTTGTCGAAGAGTTGTCAAAACCAACCTTTGACTGAGTCTGATGGTCGCTTTTAGTGTCAAAGGGAGCAAAGTCTAACGGATTATTTTACTTTCGACGTTTGGCTGATAATTTAGAAACTTCTAGGTTTCTAAATTATCTAAACTAAACTAAACTTCAATACTTTAGTCAAAAGCCGAAATTGTGATAGAATTTGATGTAGCTGGGCAAGCCCCGAAAATTTATTTTTTGGGGTTCGCCAAAAGGAAAAACCATTCATTCCATTCAAACCTTTGATTCTAACAAGTACAAGTGTATGTAAATACCTTAGTGCTGAAAAATAAAAAAAATATATTCTTATGTGAAATTAATTTAAAATAAAAGTGATTGTTATCTTGTTGCCTATTAAATATAAAAAAATACATTTTTTTTCTTTTCAATATGTATTTAAATCATGTGTGACTTGAAACTCCCCAACGATTCGGTTGAAATTCACATAATCATATATGCTTCGCATCGAGACTTCAGTCGCAAAGGTAGTAGCAATAAAATATGTATCCGGTGTTTCTTTTACTTTAAACATAAGCAAAGCCCAGGTGGAAAGAAATAGTGGACTGTATGTTATTAGATTTATTGCCGGTAGTAAATATCTAATTAATTAAAAATGTAAAAAATGCAAGCGGTCGGGATGGAAGATTTACTCTTGTCTTGGTAATTTTTTATTTTTCAATTTTCGCTTCGCAGTATTCTTTATGATCTTTATTTGTTTTTAAGTATGTTTTTTTAATGTGTTTTTAGTTTTTGTAGGTATATAGGTACTAATATTTTTTTATCAATATTATAAAGTTAGCTTTGAAAGTCAATTACATTTTCTGCACGGCATTATTAGAGCTTGATCACAGGAGACCTCATCGAGACAGAATTTGTAGGTCCCCGCGGCCTCGTTAATTGGTAGCAGTGTGGGTCAACAATGGAATATTTAATAACAAACTCACCTCTCTGCAACGAATATCATTACATTACGTATACATTTATGGGTTACTTGCTATCTAATCAGAATTTGAATTTTAAAAGTTATATAAAACACATTAGCGATTCTAAGTGACCGACTGATTTATAAAAAATGCATAACTTGAATTTTGAAAAATATATTCTTTACGTATAGTAAATATAAGGAGTTTTTGAAAATCATTCTAGAAAAGATCTAAACTACAAAACAGTTTGTATAGATACATCGAAATGATCAAGCATGAAACAAAAGCTATTGCAATGCAATTTTGTTTAGTATTTTTTGTTCTTATTTTCACGGCGATAAACATTGGAAGAAAATCTCAGTTATTTTGATCTGGCTGAAGTTTTTTTTATCACGAGGCTATTAAAAAAGATGTAATCTTCAGTCATTCAACATCCAACCCCTTTTTTACATTACCTAGCCTAAGAGGAGCTTCCCATTAAAACAGGTGTTCATCCAAAACCGGAGTGAGGGTACCAGGTCGGTTCGCCGTAGTGAGCGGTTTATATGGGAAAATCTTCAATTGAGACTGAGTACGGATATTATAAAAAACAAGGTAAGCTCAATACTTCCATAGATTATCTATTTCTTACAATAAATTAAAAAAAAAAACTGTAAAGACTACATTATGGAATGCAATCAAGCATACCATTTGTTGTTACCATGGAATGTTTGCACACGGAGAAATGAGATTGTGTTATAATCCGCTTTTTGATGACAATCTGACTAAAAGTCTCACAACCCAAACTTAATTTGTACAGATTTAAAGGATTCCACTGTATTTCATCTTTTTGATATCATTTTCATTATTTTGTGTTGTAACTGCAAATTTTAACCAGTGCAGATATACCTCATTACTTTGTAACGTATGATTGTAATCTTGATGAACTTGATTTTAACGAACCAGAATATTTATTTTGAAACATAAATGTAGCAAAGAAAACTTAACACCATTTAAAATAAATATTTGTTATATCAGTATGTGCTAAGTAGCAATTACTCAGCCACGCGTTATTCTTAGTGGGAGCGCACACTTGTGTATTTCGTCACCGTGACTGCTTTGTAATTTGAATAGGTACCTACGTAATAATTGGGTGGATACTTGACATTCCTGTGTTCAGTACTTCGGTACCTAGCCTTCTTAGTAAGTTTTTCGTTCTGAAAGGTTCAGTTTTTTATTTGGGACTAATCCCACCCTCACTCCCATCACTGCGGCTCCTGTTTGCCATTATCAACTTTAATAGTTTGACTGGAACTGATCATCAGAAAGATATTAGGAGGAGGAAGAAAGTTAGGATGAGTGAATCATTTTGTGACCGAAATTCCGTGAACTGCGCAGAGCATGGACTATCAGTCTCATGGACTCTTGAATTTTGTGTTTATGACATTTTTGTGCCATTTGCTAAAGAATCAGAAGACCAATCGTTTAAGGCCATTAATAACTCACATCGCCTAATAGCAGCCTGTAAAATAATGTAAAAAGTAAAATGGTTTGTATTGCCATATGTGTATAATTCTATCGTTTTTTTGCTGTACTAAAAAAATACTAATGGTGAAATACGCGACGTCGTGGTAGGTCTTAAGCATCGTTATGATAGTGCTTGTGGTAGTTTTTAGGTTGCCTGTCTATTGGAGCGGTGGAGCGATAAACAAGTAAAAAATGTACTAATCGCTCCTGACTACTAAAGAACAGAAATCTTTTTGCAATTCTATTCACAGTTTGAACGTAATTTACTAATCCGAAATCGGCTCTGCGATCTAGTGGACAGGCAACCTTAAAGTTAGATCCAACACTTACTTAAGATTGCTTCTCAGTTTGACCTTTCGTCGTTGTAAGACGAGGGTTGGTCGTTGAACGCTAAGGGCTTTATTAAAACTATATACAAAGTCAATCTAATTATCAAAGAAACAAACTACTTACAACTGCACCGACTAAATCGATGTATTACTACGTAGAATTCAGATTTTGTAAGATGAATTATCCAGTCACTTATTTGCATCGAATAATTAGTGAAGTGGATTTAATATTGCCATTAAATTTTGTCCCTAAATAAAATCATTTTATTGCTTTTATTGAACTATGCTAATGGTATGCTAACAGTATCAGCAAAAGCATTGCCTCTGTGTTTACCATCCAAAATGGCTTTGAAAAGCATTGATCAACAGAATAATATCGCACTTGACCCGTTTCTCCCAATTAGTATCGGTACACTAAATGTTAATTACACCTAATGGCTTGATATTTAATCTGTAAAAGCCAAAATGTTCGCTTTATCGAAGATAAACAGTGAGGTACAAGGGCGCGATCGATCCGAGATTATTATGACAACATCTAATTGTGACGTATTTTTTGTGTTGGTGGATAAAAGGTTGCATAATATTCTATTCTATTAATAAGTTGGGATTATTTATATATACAATCTGTTCCTAGGATAAATACAAAGATGTGTGTTATGAAAATAATTGGAGATATTTTTTGGCCTTTGGAAATATAAGTTTGAAACTTTACTTTAACTTAAACTAATAAAACAATTTTATAAACTACTTTACATTTAGTAACATAGATAACATTTTATAAAGTACACTCTACATAGAAATATGTACTAAGACAGATATAATCTCACGAGAGCGTTTATTAGGGCACCAAATTATTATCCGGCGCCTTCTACGCGCGTTTGCTATCGCGCGTTGATGGCTTGAAAAGGGCAGATCATGAGAAACGCACAACTGACGTGCGTGAACTTTCAATGAAAAGTAAAGTGCGCATAGCACGCGCATGAATGAGCTACTGTCTGCGCTATATGCGTGACAGAAACAGACAGGCCTGCGACGCACAATCCGTCTATATTTTATACTCCGATGTAAGTTCGCGCTAGCGGGGCGCGGCGATTATAACGCGCTAAAAAGTCGACATCTGCATACTACAATTTTACGAACGTGTAAATCGATTGTGAGTACATACAACACGTTTGCATTCCAAAAAAAACATACGTTTCAGAACATTTTCAAAATATCACTATTAGTATAACGTTATTTATAACACAATATAACGTTATTATGCAGAGTCAATTGAATCACTAAAGAGTAAACACATGTTTCGTTGAAGGATATATGTAATTTCCCTTAGGATTTGCCTGGTTTGCTATCACGTAATTATTTAGGGTAATAGCTTACAGTGTATAGGCTCAGTTTTATTGTGAAAGTAATAGGGGAGACTATTATGTAACTAGACACTTACACAAATTCGTAAGTCTTATATATGTATGTCTATTTCCGATATTTTTCCACCATAATGCGGCTTAACAAAAATTTGTATAGATAATTCAATTATATATTTAGAAACGTATTTAACTTTGTAAAAAAAACATTTTTAATATTTTTCATCCCACCATTTTGGAAAGAGTATTTTTAATCGTCAATATCTGAGTGGAAAAGCCGTTTTTATTCTCTAGAGGATAAAGTAAATTGAATTTAGAACATCGTGTGCACTAAGTTTGTGAATTTAAAAAATCATTAAACCTATTTACTGCTACCTCTATGGTGCCGAATTTATCATACAACTTTTTTTTAATTTGTTAAAAACTCAGACTCGGAACCTTTTTGGTGTTCTTTTTTCAATTTGCTTTGTACGTGGTTCTTTACGCGGCATTTTTTCACGTCATTGTTAAACCTTATATTAAAAACAAGAAACTTGAAAACAAGTGAAAAAACTAAAATGAGTGATTCTAGCGACGAGGAAGTTTGTTTGACGCCAACAGAATTGACTGAAACTGTTAATAATACGCAAATGAGCTTTCTCCCTCAACAATCACGCGAGAAGTATTTAAAACAGTACGATATGTTCAACACGTGGCGACTAGCAAAAGGAGCCAAAACTTTCTCAGAAAACGTTTTGCTGGCATATTTTATAGAATTATCCGAGAACAAGAAAGCAAGCACTCTATGGAGTACGTATTCGATGCTAAAAGCAACAATAAAGATGAAAAAAGACATACATATCGATACCTATCCTAAATTAGTGGCATTTTTAAAAAGAGCCTCATCTGGTCATCAACCAAAAAAATCGAAGGTTTTTCACAGTATCTGATATTGAAAAGTTTCTTAACGAAGCACCCGATTCCGTATATTTGGCGGCAAAAGTAAGTCAGTTGCACATTCAGTATCTACTTAAGTATATTAATCTCAATTAAATAGTATACTTAGTAGATGTTGATAGGCATAATTATGCGTTCATATCAATTTTATTCATTTATCTACTACAATACTCTTTACGTTACAGGTTGTTCTTATTATTGGAATAAACGGAGCATGTCGAACTAATGAACTAACACAACTTAATGTCAAAAACATTGAGAAACATTCAGATGACTTACTATTAATTAATTTACCTTATACAAAGACAAAAAGAGACCGCAACTTCGTCATTCGCAAGGAATACGTAACGATTGTTGAGAAATATCAAGCCTTACGCCCGCCTAACACTCCAATCAATCGATTTTTTCTACAGTATCGCAATGGAAAGTGTGTTAGACAGCCTATGGGTACTAATAAAATTGGCAGTATCCCACAAGAAATAGCAACATTTCTTGAACTTCCAGAACCCCTGTTGTACACGGGTCATTGTTTCCGACGAACTTCAGCCACACTTTTGGCTGATTTCGGAGCTGATCTCCTGTCCCTTAAGCGCCACGGAGGCTGGAAGTCCAATGCAGTTGTAGAGGGATACATAGAGGATTCCATCCAAAATAAGTCTAAAATATGTGAAGGCATCGTAGGAGCCATTACACTGAAAGAGCCTCAATCGGATCCTTGGACTGGCCCTTCTACATCAAAAATAAGCCTTTATGAAACACCTAACCATCTCCCTCTCTCTCCAACATTCACGCCAAGGGAATCCGATGAATCGGTACAACTAATAAGTATGACAAATAGTTTACCGAAAAACAGTACACAAGTGACTAACACCAATATTACAGTACCAAACAAAAATATTACACTCAATTTAAATAACTGTAGCAACGTTACTTTAAAATTTTCTTAATTATACCTTAGTATTATTTTGTTATAATTTAAAGATTATTCTGTAATACTTACCTGTCATAATGTAGTAATTAATACCTAAACTGAAATAAAAGTGTACCTATCTTGTGATTGTAAACGTTTTTTTTTTGCATTTAGTCATTTCCTCGCTGAGGTGGAATGAAAAGTTACGTATTGCACTCGAGTGCAAAGATTTTTCACCTCGAGCTCTTTTGATTCCCTCGCTAACGCTCAGGATTCTAATTTTGAATCACTCGCTGCGCTCGTGATTCAATTTTAGAATCCTTCGCTTGCTCGGTCATCAAAATTGAACACGCGGTTAAAAAGTAACTTTGCACTCTTGTATAACAAATAACTATTGTCACATTAACAATAGTACCTAACACAAATAAATGAGCTTGATGCTGCTGTATATATATTGTGTTGCGATGGAGTAGATTGTATAAAATGACAGTCGCTTTTGGTAGATAAACGATTATTTTTCGATATAAAAAATACTGTAATGACTCCTGAAATAACACATTTTGGTTTTAAATAAAATTTACAATTCTAACAAATAAATATATTGAATGTTTGTTATTACAAGAATGTAATATGCTTCTAAATAAAATAAAACCTCTTGATTACTTTTTATTAAAACAAAAAAACATAACGCGCATCAAATCTTGCTTACGACCTCAGTTTTGGTTAAAATATATGATTATTTTACCCTGATACTAGTCTTTTGTTGCTTTAAATAAATCATATGGTACTAACGTAACTAAGTTGCTCCTACAGGTAGTAGTCGTATTTCGATGACGGCTTTGTCAAACGATTGTCTAGTGAGTAGATACGAAATATTTAGTTCTAGAGATACTGGAATTTAGTTTGCTTAGAATATTTTATGTGTGTGGTTTTTAATGGTAGGACTGTAATAACTGAAATTATATAAAAAAATCCCAATCCTACGGTCAGAGGACCCTGCTTCCGCCCTTTTCATTAGCATCGTTTTCTGAGATATATAATACCTATTTACAATTCAGGAGCATTTAATGATTGATATCCACTGTCACGTCGATAATTGCTAGATGTGTAATCGCTCTGCTGAAACCCAGAGTTCAATGGACTGTATGAAAGAAGATAAGTTATGAGGACAAAAACAGCGGAATTTATCGTTGTTGTAAGTACTGAAAGTAAAAGGAAGAAAGGGGATTTAATAATAGGGGACAGATAAATTAAAGTTTTGTTTACTCTTATAATTTTGAGTAACGAGCATATACGCGGTAGAATCAAAATCTAAATAGTTATTTAAAACCGTATTTATATACGTCACTTATTAATAAATAAGAAAGTACTATCTAGAAACGAAGTGACTGAGAATATAAAGGGAGTTTTCTCTTAATCTTAAACATCTTCAATTGATTATGAGAAGAATCACACTAGGAATGTCAATACGCTTGGATCGAGGATTTCATGAACATAAATTATTGTATATCATGAGTAAACGATGCAAATGACACGAGCGCCGAGCTTCGATCTGTGTCCCATCGTGCACGTCTGACAATCACTTGGGAAAAGCGCACACCCAATGTGGCATCAGCCTAAGATTCAGAGAAAGATACCGCTTACTATTTACCCAACAGTGCATTTACTATTTATACATTTTGCCGAAGAAAGTAAAAATTATTTATGTTCTAACTTGTAACACAAACATGCCAGAAAATGCATCTAGCATAAATTCAGAACTCATGAAAAAGTAAATAGAAACAACCGCTGAACAATAAAGAAGTGAAAAAAGTAAGTTTACAGCTTTTTTTCTTAGAAGTACAAAAATAGTCACTTGTTTTTTGAAAAGGGCATCGTTTAGTAATTTTGCTGATCCCTGCTTCGCTGGATACCCACTTAACCACGAGCATTTCAAAGTACATTCAGGAAACGAGGTCAAACTTAGTAAAGTCAATGAAGGATGCAAAATAATTTAATACAAGATAAGGTCTGAGGTCTGAGGTGCTTTGAGGTGAAGTATTTTGTTAGTTTAAAATTAAGGCTATACTGTGTTCTTAGTGCATAACGGAAAATCAATACGTGAAATATTTTTTTCTAAATAAATTTCACTTGACGTATTTGTAATGAATTGACCAGAATTGATATTGCATTTCCTTAACTTTAAAACAAACGGATGACGTTACTGGATGACTGCAGTCGTTGACATTTCGTTCATCTATTTTATCTTGCTTAAATGACAAATATTGGCCACACACACCTACTTTCAATCTTTCGCATTAATAATGTAACTTTAGTATACAGTAGCTTCCCGCGCGCGGTTTCACCCGTGTAACTCCCGTTCCCGTATAAACTTTAGAATAAAATATAGCTTATAACCTTCCTTGATAAATGGGCTATCTAACATTGAAAGAATTTTCAAATCGGACCAGTAGTTGCTGGGATTAGCGCGTTTAAGCAAACAAACTCTTCAGCTTTATCTATTATGGCAAATAACTCATTATTAAGAATTGGTCTTTGCGTTTTTATACTCGTGATAATTTCTCAACGAAATGTCCGATTGGAATAAAACAAAAAGTATTTCACTTCTACATAAATAACCTTGATAATATAATGCTTAATTTGGATATGGATTAATATTACGATATAAATTTAACGTAGTTTCTTTCTTCAGACGATTTTTATGAATATAAAAGCGGTTATTGTGACTAAACTATGAGAGTTAGGTATATGCTTTTGCGGACTTTTTTGTAAATCTTAATAAGACCTACAAACTTGTACTACATCATTTTGTTCTATTGTCAATAGTTTTTGCAGCGCACGCATAAATAGGTTTTCGCTTTTACACCTTGGGTTACAAAATCGCAATTTTCTTACGGATCCCTAATATTTTTGAAAATAAAATGTATCCTATAACCTTCCTCGATAAATGGACTATCCAACACTGAAAGAATTTTTGAAATAGGACCAGTAGTTCCTGAGATTAGGGCGTTCAAAGAAACAAACAAACAAACTCTGCAGCTTTATAATATTAGTATAGATATAGTACAAATTAACTCTGCCAATCAAATTATTAGATTTGTATTATCTCTGTATAGCCTGGATACAATTATATTCTGTCCGTAATTACACCTTACATCGTGCCACCACATTAATTAAGTTTATCATTATTGTATGTCCCTACATAATTAAACTTATGAATACAAGCGTAAATGGAACCCATGCTTTAGTATTAATGACACAAGTGAAGTTCTAACCCAGCATTAATAAAGATTTTATTGTAATCTTCATACAGATGAGGAACTGTGTACACTTGATATTTAGGAAAATATTAAATCCTTAACGTTTAAACTGAATTATGAATTGCATTTTATGTGACCAAATAAGAAATAGCTACACTTATTCATACTTTTCCACTTGCAAAGTTGCTCTATTGTAAATTCATGTTCTTCAGAAGAAGTAAGAACTCATTTCATAATGTTGAGCCACTCGGAGCTTAGTTGACGGCGATTTCGAAGAATAATTTCTGAAGGTAGGATACGTAGCTGAATTTTTGATGTTCTTATTACGGCGTCATTCCAGTAGGTGAGTTGACAAATTTGTCATTCAAAATTATTTTGTCCTTTGCTATTTTATAATCTTTTTATTTCTAAATTAAGTTTGTAATATGTGAATGTTTTTGTTAAGTAACGCTAGAAGTACATAAATAAGTAATATTTGTGTTTGTTTGTAAAAAAAGAAACTTGGACAGTCATCATCATCATAAAGTTGTAAACATTACATTTCCTCATACATAAAAATAAATAACTCTCCAATTATATCGTTCCAAATTTCGTTTGTAAAGCTTCCGAACGAATTTTGATTTTCATTATTACGATCTACGAATGCATTATGAAGATCATTAATTTAATAGAATAATTTTATATTTCACAAAAACAAGTTAACCTTACTATCCAATACCTAACATATATAAAGTTCTAAATCAAACGAAGACGCTCTAGACCAGAGATTTTCAATCTTTTTGATTTCGCGAAACAGTTACATGTTGTAAGACTCTGGCGCCATAGATAGACAAATTAACAATTTATAAGATATTGTAAATGTTTTGAAAATAAGCACGATGTCAGTTGACAAAGCTTTGCTGGCGATCCTCCGGGTCTGGCTTTGCGACCCCCCTGCAGGTCGCGACCCACAGATTGAAAAACACTGCTCTAGACTATAAATCAAGATAAATTGGAGAACCTTCTCCAAGGGGACTCCATGCAAGCACTTGTCGTCTCATTGGTAAGAATTTAGTGAAAACATACAGGAAGAAAATTGTTGCTCTATTCTACGTGCTTTATATTTTGATTTTTTTATACAACGTTTGATAACATTTTTAGATATTGACATTATTTTCTAAAAAAAATAACCTAAAATATATAGTGGCCAAATTCTGGTTTCTACCAATTTATGCTGTGCAGACGGTCACTGACTCACTTGGTTTATAAAGATTATAAGCTTGTATCCACGTCTTCGTCCAGCGTGGAAAAGTAGCAAGATAATAATTATAATCTATAGCCTTCCTCGATAAATGGGCTATCTAACACTGAATTTTTTTTAAATCGGATTCGTTGTTAGAGATTAGTGTTTAAAGCAAACAAACTCAGCAGCTTTATGATATTGTTAGGTATAGATATTCTAACGGTTGGTGCCTTGCGACAACCAATTCTGTATTTTTGCCATTGAATAATTACTTGAACTTGCAACAAAAAAGAACAAATTAAAAACATTCTTAAAAAGAATAAATATTTTTGATAACGCTAATGTGCGTAACATAATATTATAATGTTTGTTATTCTTGTAACCAAGTGAAGTATTTTATTACGTGTGTTTCTGAACTTTCCACGGTCGAAGATAAAGTTAAAACTGAAATTAACATATTATTCATTAAAGGACGTTGAAGGTGTTCAGTCATGCCGATGTACTATTAATAATTTTGTTCTAACAAATCAAAGTTTACCGGCTTAGGACGTGGCATTAGGTTAAATAATTTTGTTAGTTTATATAATAAATACAAGCTAATAATCTCGTCGTGTCGAAGGTCGTAGGTTCGATTGCCGTTCCAGTAAAAAAAAGTGTTAAATCAATGACTTTTTTTCGGATCTGGTTGGTCGAAGGAGCACCCTCCGTGCATTGGAAAGCAACGTTAAGCCGTTGGCTCATCTATGAGAATATCAGTTAAGCGTTTACCTATGTATGTGTGGTACTGCGGTCAAAAACCCGCCTGCTAAACGTGATGAGCATGACTACACCTCTATCAAGGGAGACCCATATTCAGCAGTGTATTTGTGAATAGCCCAATGGTCAAACAATTCGTCATACAGGTTGATGATGCTATATTATGAACATACAGGAACAATTAAGAATATCTTTTTGGTATTTCTTTGTAAATTTTAGGTAATATAACTAAACTATCTATATTTTATTAATATGAAATTCTCACGAAGATAGCCTTCATCTCATTTAGTGGAAACAAATATGAATCTATCCACTACAATGTGAAGTCTTTTGTTAGATTTGTTTCGAATATCAATCACTAGTATCGAGTGATTTTTCCTATTCAATTTCACTGAGCTCTAAAAAAATATAGGTACACCGTATCCAATTTAAACAACTCCCTTCGTAGGTAGTTTTTTCCGTTATTTGTTAATTGGATACGAGAAATAACGAGCTACGTCCTCTTTCTCTTACCTTATTAAAGGAACAAATTAATATGAACGGAAAATATTTGTTTATTACTACTACAATTAAGTATCAATGAAAAAATAAAAGAAAATAAAGCCGATATAACATTTAGCTCATTAATTATTACTCCACTTTATTATTAAATGGACATAGCCAAAGCCTTTCTATACTCCATCGTAACTAAAGCTAGTTACAAGTACAGAATCACAATATGTATATGAATACCTTTTTGTTTTCAAGAATATTAATAGTTTTAAGAAAAAAGCTACACCCATACCGTAAATATCAGAACTAAGTTTAATCTAGTTTTACATGCTACCCGTCTCCACAAAATGTGCAATTCTTTTATGGGGCAATGTATTGTATACGCTTCTACAACAAACTTCCTAATAATGTTAGAGATCTTTCCACGTCTAGAACTGTTGGTAGAACAAAAGAGACGCGTCATAAGAGCATTAACAAAATATTTTAAACTTGTCTATATGAATAAATATGATGTATTTTGATTTTTATTTTGAGTATGACTAAAAATAGTTCTCCATATAAAGTTTGTATGATACAGGTAATTGCTCGTTCCATCATTACAAATTGACATATTATAGTTACAGCACCTAATCGTCATAAATACCATACATTTTTAATTAAGTATACCTTGGAGCTGACTGTACCGTCGGCCGGCTATAACTTTTGTACAGTTGAAGGTCCGCAAATTATGCTCTTTGAATTTCTTATGAGTTAACGTTTTATTTGAGTGGCAAGAAATGAGGATAATTGGCCAAATTACTGTGCTTTGTTTCCTCTAAGTATAATAATAATCTATTATAAGAATTTTCTCATAAAAGATTTTTATAATACTCATTTACCTCGATTTATTTATCTCGATAGGGTTATAATACTCCAGTTAATAAGCTATATGAAAATACAGACATTGATGTAAGTATGTTTTTAGATAAAATACTACCTACTGATTTAAAAACTTGTGTATGCTTGTCATTTCTACTTGATTATCAAATGATTAGTAAAATAGTTGGTAAACCTTCCAAAAGAACTCTTTTCTATTATAGCATTCCTCCCGTATTCCCAATCCCGAGAGCATGTGAGAAAAAAATGTGAGAGTGCATTGTCATGGTGAAGTAGTAGACAAGAATTAATGTAGTTTTACATATTTTGATGTTTATTCGACTTTGGAGGAACTCGGTTGAAACGGTTTCCCCAAAATGCGAAGTTATTGCTGGTATAAAACCCTATTACATAATAAATGTTTACTTAATTATGTAGAGAATAATGTCTGATTAATGTGGTATCTAAGACCATTTGCTCGAAACGTACACTAAAGTTTTAATACTAATTAATTTTAATATTAATATTCATGTATTTTTATAAAAGAAAGTTACCTCAAAAAGACGGCAATAATAAATGGTAAAATGAGCTCTAGTGACTTGAAATAAAAAAATATTTAGGTTGTACGAATATGTAACCCCTAACGCTGGTTTGAAGTAGTTTAATCTGTAATGTTTAATGCAATTGAAAAAATATTAATATACATAGATCATTTAAAATCACGGTGTCAAAAAATCAGGATTATTTTTTTACTCATAGTATTCAGTATTGGTATGGGAACCTAAAGTTAGATTGAATGGCTACCCCCTTAGTAGGGTAGTACAATTTAAATAACTTGGGCACTTGCTAACCCAGGATCTGAAAGACGATAATGACATAGAAAGCGAGCGTAGGGCGCTGTCTGTTCGTGCGAACATGATAGCATGCAGATTTGCTCGCTGTTCAAGAGACGTCAAGATCACCCTGTTCAGGACATTTTGCACTCCCCTCTACACAAGCAGTCTGTGGGTGAATTATACGCAAAAGCAGTACAGTGCTATACGCGTCCAATTCAATAATGTATTCAGGGTGATGTTGGGGCTGCCTCGCTTCTGTAGCGCTTCGGGGATGTTCGCCGAAGCGCGCGTGGATTGTTTTTATACAACCATGCGCAAGCGGTGCACATCCCTGGTGCGCAGGGTGCGGGTCAGCCCGAACAGTATCCTGAGAGCCTTCGCCCAGCGATTCGACTGCCAGTACATGTATCACTGTGACATGGTAATATTGTTTTAATTGTTTTGACTTGTGTTTGTATGGTATTGTATTTTTGTATTTATATTGTATTTTATTGTATTTAATTGTCCTTGTATTAGTTTATTTTATAATTGGTCCGTGTTGGCTTTGAATAAATAAATAATAATAGGAAATTTCATTAAAAAGCTGAATAGTTATACTTATCACAAAGTTTGTATTTAAAAAAACGTTTCTACCATCAATTAATGTACTATCTAATTCTTTCGCAATAGAAATGAATTATAATTGGCCAGTATCTCGTAAATTAAAACAAGAAAAAATAGGTAACGTAATATTTCGGCACAAAAAAATGGAAGCTACAAATTAAATTATAATTAGATTGTTACCGCACACAAAATTAGGTCCATTTATAAAACTCTGCTAAGCTTGCGGATTTCTCTATAAATACGTAAGCTCAGCATATTTTGGTTGTAAACTGGTAATTTTTTTTTTTGATAATTTTTTTAGTTTTTGAGCTATTATTGGTCTGCTTTTGTGACGTTTTCTTACTTTACAACTTTAAAAGGTTTGTTGAAAGATGTGTAACAAGAACAAAGTCAATATTGACTTGTGGAAATAATAACTAACCAACTGAACTACCTTTTGCAGTCGGTATGTTATATACATTCCCAACTAAAACTTAAAATCATAAACCGGGAAACTACGAATAGAGTATCTTTGGACCTACATCGTGTAAGCTTTCCTTTCAAATATTCAACTAGCAAGAATATGTTCCAAATGTAAGCCGAAAGCTTGCGGCGCTGCTGCACTCATATCACAGCAACAACTTAATATGGTAGCGCAGGAAATAAGTTTTCCTGTTTATATTAAATAACCAAACTAGGAAGACCATGTTTAAAGTTGTTATTTCTACACTCTAAATAAAGTAAATCATATAAATATTGAGAGGAAAATAAGAAATTAGATCTTTTTATTTTTACTTGAAGTTACAAGAGAAATAAATGTTGGAGACAATAAAATGATGTAAGTGACATGAATATGTTTTATCGAGTGTTGGTATGTGGTCATTTTGTAGTTAATCATGAGGTTTTTGCTATTTCACCGGCTGAAAATGCAAGTAGGGTTCTAGCGTTATTAAATGGTTTAAAACTTGCATGGATGGTTCTTTGTAAACTAAAGTTCGGGAATCTTTTCCAGCGGATCAGTTAGAATGGTCTATGTGTTTTTAGTTTCTTTTGCGGTCTCTGTACTGCTAGCTGGTAAGTTGTGATCTCGCTGACGTTGTGATTTGATTTCCAACGACACTTTCAAGTACTACTTGATGGAAGGCAGTTGGATATCTGCATGTAGTTATGAATACGAATGAGCCACTGTGCCCCAGTAGAATTTCTGAATTAAAAATAAAGTAAGAATTAAAATAAATCGCTTTGATAATCTAAAAAGTTATGGCGATATTTGCAGATACAAAATCTAACCTCCAACTCTCGTTATACAACTTAAGGTTAGTTTATCTATGAACTCATTCATCGTAAATGCCAAAGGGCGTTGGCCGTGTTTGAACTTCCCGTTGTCTTTTATTTATAGCCTACGACACCAATTTGTCTGTCGATCCCAATTGAAATATTAAAAGTTGGTTTTACTTAGGAGCACCACGAGGTGTACTATTGTGGCACACTATGTAGTAGAGAAGATTCATGGATAAAATAAAAAAAAATATGATTTAATTTTTAAGTAATATAATGAAATCATATTCTTTACAGAATTATATGCCGACTAAATATTGGGTTGTACTCACTATTTACTTATTACTATACAGTCTATCTCTGTCCACTCTTGGACATATCTAAGCCTACCCTAATTTTCCCAATAACACTTGGTTCTTTGCTCTCCACATCCAGTGTAAGTACTCTGGCTACCCATTTTAGGATGTCTGTCAACCCATCACGCCTGGAGATCTTGTCCTACTTTACAATTGCCGAGACGCGGTCTCCATTCTAGGACGTGGCTGCTTCAATGGTTGTTTGTACTTCTGCAGACATGGCCAGCTCATTGCCACTTCAACTTGTTCTAAGTTTAGTTCTTTGTAATACAATTATAAAAATATTAATTATTACAATCCATTGCGTTTATCTTATTCAGCCTATCTCTTTATCGGAATAACCTTTTATTAGGTAAACATGATGGGGTTTGTTATACTCCTTTCTCGACTGCAATGATATACTACTCCTACTACGAAGCGAGGGTTTAACCATAAAGGCAAACGCCAGTGTTGGGAAGCCAGCACGAGATTTTCTGCCCCCTGACGATGCCCGAGATTGATTTATTCTCGGAGGCTCCTAGGTATCCCCTGGGCTCTTTATTTTCGCGCTATTTGGAAATGCATGGAGAACCAGTTCATCTTAACTTCCTATGAACATGTACGGAATTCCACCTACCGTCTGTAGCGAACTCCTTTGGCGGTGAGGGTAGGAGGAGGGATCACCATCCCATGCCCGCTAAGTGGCTTCCTTTTAGGTTATGACACTACTGCAAAAGGAGGCTACCGTGTCCTACAACCTATCATTTACGGCCATTGTTGACACGACGGATCCGATGCAAGCAGTTTTTCATCATCAACATATATAGATCCAACTGGAAATAGATCTCAGCTGAGGTGGGTTTACATAAAGACATACGGTCTGATATACCTTTGGCTCTTAAATATGTATAATTAACGACGTTTTGACAATTCAAATTATTATATAAACGTTAAGTTCGTATGAAGGGATGTATGAATGTTTGTCACTCTTTTAAGCAAGAACTATTGAACAGATTTGGTTTAAATTTTAATTTACATGGAGATAGCTTAAGAGCTGCCAAATACATGACGTTACGACCCATTGCAGCAGAGTTGCAGTCCAAGATAAAATCGCGGTGCGCATCTATTATAGACCAGAGTGTTAGACTTGCCTGTTCTTCTACATAATAATAAACTTTTCTCTAGTTAGTAGTGTAGTTTTTAAACCATTTATTTAGGCTGGAGCTCTGCTCGCCTTTATGCCCGGTGAAGTAGCAAAAGCCTCCTGGCTAACTACAAATATGTCTGTCCGAAAAAAAATAAAAATCTTTTAAAAGCTTGAACAAGTTTTGGTTGTCAGTCAATCCGATGAAACCAGACTGTTATCACAATACGTTTCAAAGCTCACTCGCATGCTAGAAACCTCGTTTACTGTAGCAGCAATAAAAAGTGGAAACGAAAACGTAACAGAAAATACAGTACAGTAGCCAACAAAATTAATTATTGTACACTTATTGCAAAAAGCGTTGCATTTATATGTTGCTGCAACCAAAAATTTTATCACTGTTATTTTGAGGTAAAACTGAAGTGTGTTGGACACAAACTGAGTGTAAACAATTGGCTGAATTTCGTACCGTTCGTTGTTGTAGTTGTTAGTGTTAAAAGTATCATCAATTTTATATGGACGGTAACCTTTTTTAATAACGTTATTTGCTTTATTACTTGATATATTTTAAAATTGATTGAGTTTTATTTATTTTTAGGTTTTATTTAGGGTTAGTGTCCCAATAGTGTTGTTACGATTGCAGCTTCAGTTTTTTATAAAACCAAGAATCAGATATCCCTGCTAATATTATATACATATGCTTGGAGGAACTAGACTTAACATAAAGACATTGGCTTCAATGCGAGCGAAACCGCTGGTAAAAGCTAGTTATAAAATAAAAATGTTACTTGTTCTCTCATTCCAAAATAAAAATAAAATCTAAGTAAGTACACATCGTGCAATAAATCTTTGATCGTGCAAAGGTTAACTCGGTATAAAAGTGCAAAATTGTAAATACAATTTTGTTATAAAAGATTTGCACAAATGATCTCAAAAATGACTAACCAAAAGCCTATTCTACTTAAAATGCAGGATCCGAAAGTTATTAACTTTGTGACGGAGACGACGCGACGATGGCTCGTAAATTTCATAATTAAGGTAGTTACTATCATACGTCACAAGTTTTTTTATTATTCAAAAGGCTGGAGTACGCTTTTAAAAACTTGGCTTTTATTACGTGAGTGGTCCGTTCTGGACTGTGATCGGAATCTCGGGTAAAAATAAGAATGCTTAAAACTGAATAGATTTTACCCGCTGTATCACGAATATAAATACTTTAACCCCGCCCCGCGGTTATCGCGTTGGCCTGCAACTTCGGCTATAGTGGGTCGAAGCGAGATATTTTATAGCTTTTACCTGCAACTTCGCTCGCATTGAAGCCAATGTCTGTAAATAAAATCCAACGTCCATCCGCTTATTCAAACTTTCGATTTTATAACACTAGTAAGATGTATTATGGTTGCAAACTCCTAAAATAACTAATGAGTCAAAATTTATTATTGATTCCTCAAATCTTACACCGGAGGTACGAAGTATAAATAATGTTAGGCGGATTAATTTATGAAACTGCTAGCATAAACAATTTTTTGATATTGTCCAGAATACTTTGCTTAAAGTGAAATTTAGGAAGTCTGCTGTAATAATAAATAGCAATGGTATTTTTAAATCATATCAGTCTATTTTTCTTGTCAACCTTCGTGGCGTAGCGGTTTATGTCTCGAAAGTCATGGGATCAATTCCCACGCAGAATAATAAAAAAAAGTGCCTCGGAAAGCAAGTTAAGCCGTTGGTCCCAATCGTTATAACATTATCTATAGCAATTGTATACTAGGGAACGGGCAGCAGCGATTTCCTGTGTGTTATTTCATGATACTGCGGCTACCAACCCGTTTACCATAGATGGGGACTATGGCACAAACACTCCCTCAGAATTTGACCCATGTTCATTGTTCAGCAATGGATATTTCTGTATTAAAATTGAGACAGATCGTGACAGTAATAAGTTAAATAGATAATCAAAATTAAAATAATGTAGAAATGTATCAAATTATCGCGTTAATGATAATACCGGGCATAAAGGCGAGCAGAGCTCCAGCCTCAATAAATGGTTTAAAAACTACAAACTAAGCAACCTGCGCAAGAGGGCGCCCCCTGTGGGACTTGGACCTCGGCTCAGGGCGGTCGCTGACGGGGAGATTGAGGGATTATGGCTTTTACTTTAGGGGAGTTTTGTGCAACTGTCACTCTACTTTACAGTTCGCGGGCCTCTCGGACTTCGGGTCTACGAGGGCATCGTAATTAATTGGTGACGGATGTTGCTTATGAGACGTGGTGTTTCGAGTTCAATATTATTTTGTGTGAAAGTGTGACTGACAGTAATTCTGATTCTTGTCTTTTTGAAAATTCCACCGTGATATTAGAATTAATTTCCAGAATAGGGATTAAAACCATATTTTATTTATACGATCATTACTGGCTTAAGAAATGTATTTTCAATTTTTTGTACGTCTAATAAGAAGTACCAATTTGTTAAAAACTGTACAACTTTAGAAGACAGATAGACTCTCAAGACTTATATTAAATAAATTTAAGAATGTCACTTTCAATATTGTTGTTTCAAGTAATATGACACAGTAAAATTCTAAGATAAATACTTTTTTAAAATTGTAATACAAAATTTTATTTCTTGTCTCGTTAATGTCGATATGACACGTTTTCAGATACTATTTCAGAAGAAAAAAATAAATTAAATGAATTTCGTAAATAGTGACTATAATATAGTAATAACAAAGCTAGCAAATACAAATATAAGTCGTTACTTTTAACGACAATTCCAATGACAAAATTCCATGTTATAAAAGCAATACGACTACTGTGTAACTCCAATAATATTTCACACTGATCGTTTTACTGCACTTGCCGACAAAAGGCTTTATTGAGAATGCCTAGTTTAGTCGGCTTTCAAGTCATAAATCGATTCCTTCATACTACAATAGCTGAACGCGGCACAAGAGTTGTAAGGCGAAAACGCGTGTACCGATTTGTTGCATTTTTGTCACAAATTTGGCAATAAGCCGTTGTATTTTTTATGCATTTAATGTTGAAACATATCGATCATCTTAAGGAATCGGTTACTAATAGATAAGTATACCATGTTTCGGCAAAAAATAAAAATATGCACTTACTAGTAGCCATTTTACTAAGCCATCAATAATTGAATTAACTTTTTACTTAACAGCACTGTGTGTGTTATATTTACACATTTTATGTAAGTTACAGATCACTAATGTTCTTAACGTTAATAATGTTTCAATAGAAATTGCAGTCTACTTTAAAGTTGCATGCAGTACTTTAAACTCAAGCTGTACAAAGGTTTAAAGTTAAAACCTTTGTACAGTTCGAGTTTTATTCTATTCCCCGCAGTCATAACCAGTAAATAAGTTACGATAGTTGTGTGCCTCTGACGTCCACAAAGTCGAAACTGAAAGTAACAACGGAAACGGGAAACAACTTTAACATTAATGGATTGCAACTATTTCCAGTAATATTTTTATTAAAAACAATTAATTTTAATACTTTGATAGTTTGACTGTCTCGCTTCAAAGCCACATTATAAAAATACAATTACGATACAATTAATTATTCATAACTGTCCTAATATTATGTGGTTTTGCAGCGAGGTAGTCACACTATCGAAGTATTAAAATTAATTGTTTCCAATTAAAAAAAAAAGTATCGCATATTCACTGCCTCCAATGTTTTTTCAAAGAATTTTGTTTTTACAATATACAAAAATATACAAAATATTTTAGTTACGGCGTTGTCATCGTTATGTCAAAAGAATACATTTTAGGAGATTGCAAAAATATTTGATCTAATAATTAGGGATTTATTATTGATGTAAAATGATAAAAAAGAAACAATTTAGGCACAAAAAACTTAGGCCAAATGAAATTAGGACAAGTGTCCTTAGGTGTGTCGAAAAGCACCCTCTTATTAATGTTTAAGAAACACATTATACTTTACACTTGTAGACAGCTTTCTTATAATAATTTACGATGATGTATGAAACTAAACTTTAGCTTACTATCTATACAGAAATGACATAAGATGTAACAATAACATAATTACCCTGTTAACAAATAATTAAACTCGTACTACATACTTTAAACCTTTGTGGTTAAAAGAGCTGCATTTTTTTTTCTTATCAAAATATCGTGTCTCAAATTTATATTCAAATGATTGAAGGTTCAAGTTTTCTCTTAAAGTCTGCTTTATTATGACTAGAAACTGAAAACCAAGCTCTAACATCCGCCTGAATAGACTTTAAAGAAAACTAATAGTTAACGTAAATTCAACGTAGCTTGCTCGCGGGTTTATCACGTTTTTGTATCTACACCTCGTTATCTGTTACGAAATTATTATTTTCAGCAAATTTTATACAGGTATGTAATTAATAAGTTCAGCGAAAATTGTGCGATCAAGTCGGTTGGCATTATTTTGTGGTCTAATTTTATGACAGTCAAGATTTAACAGTATAGTTCATGAATTTATGATTTTATTAAAACGCCATGACACGACGACGTTGACGTTGCGTGACGTGACTCGACATCCAACGATAAAATTCATAGCTGTTTTATTTTAATCTCGTCAAAAACGGGGAAGCCATTTCATTTATAACAATGTGTTGAATATGATGTTAAGTAATTATTTTTTAGTATGAATTTAATTTACTATTAAGTAGATACCTACCATTTAGAATTTTGATAGACCATTTGGACAGAACTAAGCTCCACTATAATACTTACTACCTACCTATATAGCAACTTACATAAATATTTATCCTTCTGACAACATATTATACGTCTTTATGTAAACACTAGCGGTCCAGCGTGCAGCGTTTCACCCGCGTAGATCCCGTTCCCGTGAAAACTTTACCTTAAAATATAGCATATGACACTCACAAATGATGTGGCTTTCTATTGGAAAAAGAATTTTCAAAATCAGTTTAGTAGATCCAGAGATTACCCCCTACAACGTCACAAACTCACAAACTTTACCTCTTTATAATATTATTATAGATAAATATAACCTCGATTTTGTTTGATGCACATTTAAACTTCACAAGTTTCACAATTTTCTATTATTATTCAAAAAACATGAACGTAAAAACGTAATTTATATAAAAAGGAGGTAATCACTTGGTACACCGACATTTCCCTTGCGGGGCGTAAATCTGACAGGATGATTATGGCTGTTAGATAAATTACTTCAATTTGCCACTCATAATGTAATATATTTTTAATATTATATTACCAAATTGTATTTACTAACTAGCTTTTCGCCCGTTCCCGAGAGGAATTTATAATAAAATATAGAATATGGTAAAATATGCAATATTTTCAATAACGCAGCTTTCTAATTGTGTAATAATTTTTTAAATGAGTCCAGTAGTTTCATAGCCTATATAGGCTATATAAGAGCCTCAATATAATAGACTACGCCACGCGTTAAGATGATTTTCTACCAGAGTGGCAAGGGCGAGGAGAGAATTGAAATTTGAATGGCAGATTTTCAATCCACTCCCAGCGCATCTTTGGTGGAAACAGTATGGATTGACGAGAATATGCGAGGCGTGAATTGAAATATTTGTTTGTGTAAAAATGAACCGTATTGCTTCCGATATAGAGTATAAATTAACTTTTCAACAGAAACACGCTTCTCGCGAGAGGCTTATTGTTATTCGTTGCTACTTATTATCGTGTTATTACCTGAGAATACCGTCATGATAGTACAAGCCTACGGGCGGCGCCCGCGCGGCGGTCACGCGTGAGCTCGCGCGGCGGTCACACGCGAGCTCGCGATGGCTATTTTTAGTGGAAAAAGGTCAGTACGATTTCAATTCTCTTCTCGCCTCGTCTCGTCTCGCCACTCTGGTGGAAAATCACCTTTAAGCGATGTCATGTTTTATCCAGAATCTTTAAGCCATTTTGTTGTAATTGGTTTAAAAACATGCGTCCATATAGCTATAAATTATAAATAAGCATTAGCTATAAATGGCATTTTAGTTTTATTGAATTAAAAGAACCCGAAGCTAAGCACTTACCGTAGCCTATGCGTTATCAACTAAATATGTGATCTGGCGCCTTACTGGTGGACAAGTCGTCGACGTTCATTCAATTTTATTATGAAAAATATGTAAGACTGTCATAGATAAAACCCACGTGGCATCTTATTGATCGGCAAATGTTTAGCAGTTTCTGTCAGATCATCTTAATGCAATGACGTAAGCAGTATCAGTTGTTACCGGTTCTAAATTTAAAAATAGCTGCATACATGCCGTGCTCCATTTGGGACTTTGAATGTGGTTGAAAATAAGCCAGTGACTAATAGAAACATCAATAAATTTGATGTTCTAATTAATCAGTAATAAATGTTTTAGTGATCTAATTTGTTGAGTTGAGTGATTATAGGTATTTGGTGCACTTACATATCGCCTCAAGTGTTCACGGGTAGATCTATCAATTTAAAAATGAAATAACCCTTTTATCTCAAAAGTTATAGGCATTTATAGTATCTTTTATAAAAATACTTGAAATTTTATAGAAAATTGATTTTTGATTACTACATTATAATTATCAGCCCGATTTAAGTCCACTACTAGACATGAGCCTCCTCCCGAGGGAGAAAGTCACCACGCTTGGCAGGCGGGTTGGTAACCGCAGTATTATGTTGAAACAAACAGGGGAGAGCCAGTTCCATCGAACCCATGACCTCCAAGACCTAAAACGAGGCTTAAACTTGTCAATATATTCGTATTTACATTGAAGTCTATTGTTTTGGGTTTCTATAAGAAACCCAAATTTTATCAGAACCATTATTAGAATATTAATAAAAAACGTTCAAATATTAAAAGCTCTTAATATTTTGTTAGAAAATCGGCGAGATCAAAAGTTTACCGAAATTTGCCGCAGAATCTTTTGGATTATATTTAAATTGGAAATTAGATTGACACTGGTGGCATCCAATTCATTTATAACAAATTTTATTATATTCAAATTATAAGGTTTTTATCGAAAAATCAAAGGAGAATTGTGAAGAAAATTTACCTACTTTGTTTTTCGATAGTATAGCTACGTACCATTTGTAATTTTGGGAAATCCACTTATATCTAGAGCACTTTACGAGGGTCTACGAGGACGCGAGGGCACCGGATGGTTCTTTGCAAATTAAGGGTCGGGAGGACCTATACACAGTGGATCTTAAAAATGTCATACTTTTGGACTTTTGTAGCTCCGGTTCCTGTGGGAACTTCACGCTTAAATATATATAGCATTCCTCGATAATCTGACCAGTCATTGCTGAGATTAACGCAATCAAGCAAACAAATTACTCAGCTTTATATATTTAGTACATAGTATAGATAAAAATGTTAACTTTCAAACATTTATCCGACAAATTATACCTTTATAATAATTCTTATTATTAAAAAAAACTTTTAAATGTCACAAAAATAATTGAGTATTAATTTTTATTTTTTTGTTTTTATTTATTACTTTATGCACAAAAAAATCGTACAAAGGCGGACTTAATGCCAACTTAATGATTAATAGCATGAGTAAAATAAACGCTTCTAAATGTAGTCCACAAAAATACAAGTTTTCTAAATAAAAAAATGATTGTTGTGCCTCACTCGACATAGATAGGTATAGTGTGTCGCAGACTTTTTTGTAGATATTTATAAGATCTACAATTAATTAATACATTTTATGGTTCTATCTTTTATAGTTTAGGCAGCGTACGCAAAATAAGTAACTTTTCTGGTTGATTTTTCACCTTGTGTCCGAAAAACCCAAATATGTTACGGAACCCTATTTTTTTCCAAAATAAAATGTAGCCTATGTTACTCGTGGATAATGTAGCTTTCGAATGGTGAAAGAATTTTTGAAATCGGTCCAGTACTTTTTGAGCTTATTCATTACAAACAAACAAACATACAAACAAAGTTTTCCTCCTTATAATATTAGTACATACAATATATATATATAATACATACAATATAAATATATTATAATCACCGATGAGATTACTGTTTCAACATCTTTTTGTGGTAGTATTCGCGAATCTTTTTCTTAAGCGCGTATCGATTTTGGGCCATCCTGATATCTAGTGGCAGCTCATTCCATAGAAGAATAGATTGAACAAAGAAAGAAGAGTGCATGAAATTGGAGTGGTGAGATGGACAATGTAAAAGACGATTGTGAGAAGAATGTAAAGTTTTACATTGGTTAGAGCAGAGGTATTGGAGAATAGAATAAAGAGTGCCCTCAAGGAGCGTCGCTCACGGATAGGTAACCAATGCAATTGCTACCGGTAGGAGGATACATGGTCATATTTGCGAAGATTGAATATGAACCGAATGCTGTTATTCAGAAGTTGGTCCAGTTTATTGAGGTGATCTGCATTCAGGTCAAAGTAACACACGTCACCATAGTCGATTATTGGGAAAATCAAGGTCTGCACGAGCATTACTTTGGTTTGCGTTGGTAAGAAATTTTTGCGCCTATAGAGATATCGTAGAACATTTGTGATTCGTTGACTCACACTACCTATTTGGCATTGCCAACTAAGGGTAGTGTCTATAAGTAAGCCCAGATTTTTTACGCTTAGACTTAAAGGTATGGGACAGTCACTAAAGGTAATAAGTGGCAGGCTGCTTAGATCCATTTTTTTCACCAACCGGTAACTACCAACTATCGTAGCTTGGCACTTAGACGGATTTACAGCTAATCCAAACCTATCGGCCCAATTTTTGATGGCAGCTAGGTCCTCGTTAAGTTCTGCTTATGGCCTCTGGAAGGTTATCAATAGTATCCTCCGTGTCTAGCTGCAGATCATCAGCGTACAGATGATGCGCACACTGAAGTTCATGAGTAATACAATTTATGAAAATAGAGAATAAAAGTGTAGAAAGAATACCGCCTTGAGGGACGCCAGTTTCCAGAAAACGCCAGCTAGAAGAAGATTCACCGACATTTACTGATTGTTGGCGTCCATGAAGATAAGAGGAAAACCATTCCAGTGCTTCATCAGAAACCATGATAAGGGAGAGGATGCCCAGAAGGATGTCGTGACTAATAATATACATTTTTGACAACATTTTATTCATTTGTCAATAACATTAATAAATACTAGAAACTTATAGGCCCAGTCATCCATAAAGAGAAATTCATTTTTAAACATAACCAACTTTTCCGTACTCAACTAATAATTTACAAAGGTCGGGATAACGTACATAATTTTCAAACTGTGTCGGAACAAAATGTAATACAGTTAACCCTTCGTTGTCCCGTGTTATTAACCCAGTTATATCATAGCCACATGGCCATTAATATTGAATAACAGATTACAACAGTACGTAACGTTACGAACCTACCCCCGTTTTCATTAAAATTTAAGTTGAGTGTCATTATAATTACCTTCCTATCTATACAAATAAATACAATTGAATAATAATAAAAATAACGGGAAACACCCAATGCATATGAAAAGGGCTATCATCATCATCAGCCGGTATAACGGCCTCTTTTCTCTTTTTGAATATGGGCCTCCTTTCGAAGGAGGGTTATGCCATAGTCACCAGGCTTAGCAGGCGGGTTGGTGACTGCAGTATTATGTTGTAACACACGGAAATGCTGCTGCGCGTTCTCTGGTATACGCTTGTTACGGATGATTTTATAACAATAGGAACCAACAGCTTAGGTTTCGATTCGAGATTCCGTTCCGAGGCACGGAGAATAGTCCCTTCAACCAGACTTGGAAAGGAATTTGAGATTTTACTCAAAGTCCGACTCGAGGATCCAACCCACGACCTCTGAGACTGAATGCGAGACTTATAGCGCTACTCCAAGGAGGCTATCTTAGTTACTGTGGAATGTTCCCCGTTTTCGTAATACATTTTTAGGTATAGTTTCAATAAAATTAATTACTACATAGTATAAAACAAAGTCGCTGTTTCCCTTTGAATAAGTATGCTTAGATCTTTAAAACTTCGCAAAGGATTTTGATGCGCTTTAATTTTTTTTTATAGATAGAGAGATTCAAGAGGAAGGTTTGTAGCTGTAATAAAGGGAGCTACGCAAGTGAAACCGTGCGCGGGAAGCTAGTAAAAATATTAAAGATAAAAAAATAAATATGGAAATGCTATCTAATAGCGGTTCTCTCAGCTCTAATTTACATAAGGGGACATAGTTATCTGCCCCCAATTTGAATCTCGACAGTCACCCCCTTTCTAACCATACCATCTTTTACACAGTCCATCAATTCATACTCAAAACTTTTTTCACGATATTTTCCTCATTTCTCCGTTACACATGTCCATACCATGACAACCGGTTTCCACACAACTCAGTTACCGGTGCCACTTTCAGACTTCCTCTTATATACTCATTTCATATTCTATCCATTCGTGTAACACCACACATCCCTCTCAGCTGCATGCGATTGCATTTCATTCATCCCATTTGTCTATACCCACTGTGTACTAATATATAAACCTAAAGAGTATGTTTGCTTAAACGCGCTAATCTCAGTAACTACTGATCTGATCTTGAAATCTTTTAGTGTTAGATTATCTATTCATCGAGGAAGGCTGTAGATTATATTTAACTATGTAGTTCTTACGGGAACGTAAGTTATACGGGTGAAACCGTGCGCGGAAGCTAGTTCCAATATAATAATCACATACTGACTATTAGACAGATTAAGCTTTACTGTATTGCTCTTTTTTAATATGAACACAACGGGTTCTTATAGCCGTATTTTATTCAGTTCGGACGTACGTCAGAATGCCCATCAACTGTCGTATGAGTGTCTGCTTGTTGAACATTCTAAGTCTAGTTGGTAAGTAGGTTACAAGATTAACAATATTATTGTTTAATGGGCAAAGTCAATGTCAAGGCTTAATACTTGAAAAGAAAAAAGTTACGCACTTTACTAAATTTGACTAAAAACTTAAACATTTATTAAAATAATTCGTTTTAACTTAATACACAAATACCTAACTCGCCTCATTTCTTAAAGGAACGAATAATGATTTCAAATTCAGTGAGTATCGACTCAAGGCCCCGTGGTAATAATAAATTCGGTACTATTCGTAAAATAACAGGTGCTCGATGTAAATAAAATATGGCCACTTCGAATTTTATGAGGTTTGGGGCTGATTTTATAGACAATCTATTGATCCTGTTGTCAGGTCAGTGTATTATTATAACAATATGTAACTGTGGCCAGTGTTGGCGACTTAACAGGCCATGTTTGATAACATATTTATTTTTGAATCTTGTTCCTTTTTATAAATATGATCATATCATGTTTTATAGTGTCGATGTATGTATCGTTTTTACATGTGATTTTGGTATCATAATAATTACATTAATATTATAATTCTTCCATTTTTTCCTTTCATTTAATTTTAAAATACAGTAGTGGACTGTATTTAAAAGTTAAATGAATTGAACACTCGCTTACAGACAGTAAATAACAATACAATAAAAAAGGTACTCTTTATTTTACAGCAGAATTAAAACATTATTATAATTATTATCATCAGCCCGTATAACGTCCACTGTCAGCATGGGCCTCCTCCCGAAAAAGGTATTTTCCATAGTCACCACGCTTGGCAGGCGGATTGGTGACCGCAGTATTATGTTGTAACACACAAGAAAACGCTGCTACCCGTTCCTTGATATAAGATTATTATAGATGATGATATAACAATCGGGAACAACGGCTTAACGTGCTTTCCGAGGCACGGAGGGTAGTCCCTCAACCAACCAGACCCGGAAAGAAATCTTACAATTTACACAAAGATTTACCGGTGTGGGGATCGAACCCACGACCTTCGTGATTTAGCGAGCCAAATACCGCTACGCTACGGAGGTTGTCAATTAAAACATACGTGAAAACAACTTTCAAAAGGTGATTAATGATGGGTGGATGGCACCTTTTTTATTTTTTTTTGTCCGGGGGAAATGCATTTACGCATTCCCACCGCTGCTGCAGCGTATTCGCGCGCTGGCGGTGGGATATGTAGGACTCGCCATCTCCATAGCGTGGTATGCTAACTCATTCCACGAGGAGAGGACCCTGCACCACTAAAACCCCCCGGACACCCCTTCGATCCGCCGTTGGCGGGGGCCGGGCACGCATAAGCAATCCGGCCTGTGCAAATGGCACCTGCGCGAATGGAACTTACAAAACAAACATCCATACCAAAATCTAAGCATTCACATTTCGAATATTAGTTTCAGTTACCTTAATTTTGACCTACATAAGAGTAATTGGTTTACGTGCTTTTATGTAAGCTGACGTGTTCCTAATTCACTTACGAAGATTAAGTTACTGGCGCTAGAGATTATTTTAGGTAGGTGTTAAGTAGGCTTAAAATTTAAGGAATTAAAATAAAAAAGGCACTATTTACTATGTTATAATTATATGGTACTAATATTAGCTACAGACCGTGCCAATTTAGAATTATAAAAAGACATTAAATCGAAGTTTTTCAGTAAATTTAAACATGAAAACCACAATTTTACTTAAAATACTGTTTAGTTTAAGCATAGGTGTTAGTGTAGGTCTATCCGTATAAATAGATGGTAAAAATAATGAACGAGTCTCGTCTTCAGTCCTTCTGTCTGTGTATTCGAAATAAAATAGAAATACTTATTGTGAAAAATCTTAAATTAATACTACGAGCAATTTGTGTGTCAATTTTCTTCTCTTTCTTTTCTATAAATTTTATCTATACTAATATTATAAAGAGGAAAGATTTGTACCTATTTTTGTATGTTTGTAATGAATAGGCTCAAAAAGTACTGGGCCGATTTAAAAAAATATTTCACCAATAGAATGCTACATTCTTTCAATTTGACATAGGCTACATTTAATTTTGAAAAAAATTAGGGATCCTTGGTAAAATTTGAACAATGTAACCGAAGGTGTAGAAAAATGAGTCTTAAAATGTCTTTCGTCGAATGCGCTGCCGAAACTATTAGCGATAGAACAAAATAATGTACAACAATATTGAAGAACATCATAATTTCTACAAAAAACTCCGCGGTAGCATATGTCCAACTATTGTAGTTATGTCACTACAACAACTTTTTTCATTTTAAACATTAATGAAAATGCTAACCAAATTCAAACCATGCTATTTATGTGTTTATATTAATCCTTATCCAAATAAATTATTTAATGGTCAAGACCATTTAACTACCTATAAAATAGTTTTTAAATTATTTAAATTGGACTTTCCATTCAAAAGATATTACGAATTAAAAAATTCAAACAGTAAACAAAACCGCCATAGCGCCGTGGCCGTTGTTTGCGATGCAGTCTGAAAAGCGCGCCGGGCATCGCGGCCCAATCCCTTGCAGACATGATGTTCGTGACGCCTACTAACTGTAAAGTAGAGCGACTGTGTTGCACAAGACCCCACTTTTACGCAGGTTCCTCAGTATTTTAACCATTCAACAAAGCCTCGTGGCAAACAATAAACCAATGAACGTCCACAAAAAGTCGTACAATGTTTGATTCCGTGTAAACTTTGGCATTTTATCTATTTTATTTTCTCTCATTGTTACACACATCACCCCATAGACGTACTACTTTTCTTTTTCTATATATATCTATACTAATATTATAAAGAGGAAAACTTTGTTTGTTTGTTTGGTTGTATTGAATAGGCTCAAAAAGTACTGGGCCGATTTAAAAAAATATTTCACCAATAGAATGCTACATTCTTTCAATTTGACATAGGCTACATTTAATTTTGAAAAAAATTAGGGATCCTTGGTAAAATTTGAACAATGTAACCGAAGGTGTAGAAAAATGAGTCTTAAAATGTCTTTCGTCGAATGCGCTGCCGAAACTATTAGCGATAGAACAAAATAATGTACAACAATATTGAAGAACATCATAATGTCTACAAAAAACTCCGCGGTAGCATATGTCCAACTATTGTAGTTATGTCACTACAACAACTTTTTTCATTTTAAACATTAATGAAAATGCGAACCAAATTCAAACCATGCTATTTATGTGTTTATATTAATCCCTATCCAAATAAATTATTTAATGGTCAAGACCATTTAACTACCTATAAAATAGTTTTTAAATTATTTAAATTGGACTTTCCATTCAAAAGATATTACGAATTAAAAAATTCAAACAGTAAACAAAACCGCCATAGCGCCGTGGCCGTTGTTTGCGATGCAGTCTGAAAAGCGCGCCGGGCATCGCGGCCCAATCCCTTGCAGACATGATGTTCGTGACGCCTACTAACTGTAAAGTAGAGCGACTGTGTTGCACAAGACCCCACTTTTACGCAGGTTCCTCAGTATTTTAACCATTCAACAAAGCCTCGTGGCAAACAATAAACCAATGAACGTCCACAAAAAGTCGTACAATGTTTGATTCCGTGTAAACTTTGGCATTTTATCTATTTTATTTTCTCTCATTGTTACACACATCACCCCATAGACGTACTACTTTTCTTTTTCTATATATATCTATTCTAATATTATAAAGAGGAAAACTTTGTTTGTTTGTTTGGTTGTATTGAATAGGCTCAAAAAGTACTGGACCGATTTCAAAAATTCTTTCACCATTCGAAAGCCACATTATCCACGAGTAACATAGGCTAAATTTTATTTTGGAAAAAAATAGGGTTCCGTAAGATATTTGGGTTTTTCTGACACAAGGTGTAAAAAATCAACCAGAAAAGTTACTTATTTTGCGTACGCTGCCTAAACTATAAAAGATAGAACCATACAATGTTTTTATTAATTGTGGATCTTATAAATATCTACAAAAAAGTCCGCGACACACTATACCTATCTAAGTCGCGTGAGGCACAACGACCATTTTTTTATTTAGAAATCTTGATTTTTTTTTGGACTACATTTAAACGCGTTTATTATACTCATGCTATTAATTCTTATCAAAATAAATTATTTCATCACTAAGTACAGTTTATGTAGATAATATTTGGTCTTTGAATGATTAAAATTGGACGTTTGGTTTTGAAGTTATGGCGAAATTAAAATATTACGATTTCTGCTGCAGGGCCCGTTTCGAAGTCTAATAATTTTCGTGCGATTTTTTTTAGATTTCGTTCTTAAAACTACACCTACGCAAAAGTTCTTCTCAGAGCTAATCAACAGTTCTTCTCAGAGCTAAACAACAGGTCATTTTAGAGCTAGAATATTACACGCTATTAATATTTTCTTGAACATTTGAAAATGCCTAAAATGCCTTATCCCTAAAATGCCTATTAATTACATCATTAATTATATTTTCATCATTAACAACTTTAACATCTACAGAAAGACAATATGTGCATCCTGCGGATAATGACTGCGTCGTCGATGTTTATGTCGGTGTCAGTGAATTGACCTGGGAATCATTTCGCTGACCGTGTCTTTCCTGGGTAGGCTTTTTGCAGCGGTAACCGACATCCGCACGGAGCCACGGGCGACCGCTATCACTACATCACTACATATTATAAACAAAGTCCCCGGCCGCGTCTGTCTGTCTGTCTGTCTGTTCGCGATAAACTCAAAAACTACTACATCGATTTTCATGCGGTTGTTACCAATCGATAGAACGATTCTTCCGGAAGGTTTACGAATATGATTTGTTTAGTTTATGTGTACATTTGACTAATATATTTTATTGATATTTGTCAGAGGTGTCGGAAAAAATTAAGCCACAAGAGCTTTCAACGAAAACGCTGCCTAAACCCTATGAGATACAGCAAAACAATGTATGGTGGAAATATTCTTCTCTTTTAGATCTACAAAAATTTTTGCGATAGCATATGTCTATCTTTCAAGGTTAACTTGCTATATCCATTATATCTTAGAAAAATGATAATTTCTAATGCGGTAATTGTAAAGCTAATCAGACGGATTAAGTATTTATCCTTATCATTTTAAATGAGTTAATATTCTTAAGCATTTCATGCAGATTATTTTACCCCTACACTATATACTTTAAATTAAAAACTTAGAAGTTATCGCAAAATAACAGCGCGTGTTTTAGGTAGGCCGAATGCGATTATGCGCGCCCGATCCTTAAGAATTATAGGGCAATTTTTTTGTTTTGTGTTCGTTGTAACTATGATGGATAGATACTTGAATACCTATTTATTTGGTGTTTGTTGTATTGTTAGTCCTGAAGAGTATAGGTATTTCATACGATAAAAGTATACCCACCTACTTATTTCACTGAGTTTTAGTAGGTCATCATCATCATCAGCCCGTATATCGTCGTCGTCGTCGTCGTCACTGCTGAACATGGGCCTCCTCCCGAGGGAGGGTATTGCCATAGTCACCACGCTTGGCAGGCGGGTTGGTGACCGCAGAATTATGTTGTAACACACAAGGAAACGCTGCTGCCCCTTCCTTGATATACGATTATTATAGATGCTGTTATAACAATCCGGACCAACGGCTTAACGTGCTTTCCGAGGCACGGAGGGTAGTCCCTCAACCAACCAGACCCGGAAAGAAATCTTAGAATTTACACAAAGATTTCTTGTCCGGTGTGGGAATCGAACCCACGACCTCCGAGATTTAAAGCGAGCCAATTACCGCAACGCTACGGAGGTAGGCCGAATGCGATTATGCGCGCTCGATCCTTAAGAATTATAGGGCAAATTTTTTGTTTTGTGTTCGTTGTAACTATGATAGATAGATACTTGAATACCTATTTATTTAGTGTTTGTTGTATTGTTAGTCCTGAAGAGTATAGGTATACGATAAAAGTATACCCACCTACTTATTTCACTGAGTTTTAGTAGGTACCTATATTAATTTGTTTCTGTTTGTTTTGACCAAATTTCGCCCGTTTGTTAGAGGTTTAAAGACATTATGTAGTATAAGTATCAGTATTGTACCCGTGCGAAGCCGGGGCGGGTCGCTAGTTATATAATAAATGTATTATATTTATATAATGTAGGTATTCATTGGGACATAGATATATTATATGGTCCAATAATGAAGTTATTAGAGATGTGATCCATATATGTAGTTCAACTAGGTAAGTAGTCAAAGGAATGCCATCAAAAACATACTTGTAAAAAAACCCAAGTCTCGTAACGCAGTTATTTTACCGTAAAACGTTGTGAGATCTATGTAATACCAAGTCGGTTAATGTATTCAGTCCCTACTTAAGGGACCTTCTATCTTAAGCTATTACGAAATTATCTCACCTAACAGAATCTTATTTTGACCTTATCAAAATTCGAAACTTTAAAGTTTTAAATAATAGATTAACTTGGCCATCGGATATAATTAGAATGTATCTCACAAGTGCTTATTGCGATGGCCAAGTCAATCTAATATTCATAACATAAAAGTTTTGAACTTTGATAAGGTCAAAATAAGATTCTGTAAGGTGAGATAATTTCGTAATAGCTTAAGATAGAAGGTCCCTTAAGTAGGGACTGAATACATTAACCGACTTGGTATTACATAGATCTCACAACATTTTACGGTAAAATAACTGCGTTACGAGACTTGGGTTTTTTTACAAGTATGTTTTTGATGGCATCTCATTTCTTTTTGTAGATAGTTGTACTTTTTTCCTTTGCTTTACAATTTACATTATTTTTTAAAATACCAACAATGGATTTTACCACTCTGTCACTTGATGATGAGCTTTCCAATTTTTGTAGGTTGTGTTCCTCTTTTTCTTTACCGGTACTACTTCTTGAACTTCAGCTACAGTTTTTCTCAAAGCCCACTCCATTTCTCTATGGGTTTTTCTCGATATCTTTGATGCAACAATATTAAGCATGTCTAGACATTAAATGCTTGGGTTCTGTACCCAAAGGGTAAAAACGGGACCCTATTACTAAGACTTAGCTGTCTGTCTGTCTACCACCAGGCTCTATCTCAAGAACCGCGATACCTAAACAGTTGAAAAATTCAAAAATTATGTATTTCTGTTGCTATAATAACAAACTAAACATAAAATAAGTATTAAGGGGGGGCTCCCATACAACAACTATTTTTTGGCCTTTTTTGCTCGATATCTATAACGGCAACAGGTAGGCACTTGAAAATGGTACGGAACCCTTAGTACGCGAGTCCGACTCGCACTTGGCCGGGTTTAGTCTATTGTATTCACAAATGGATTATTCTTGCGCTTTAATAGTTCCAAAGTAGACTTAAATTTGATGTAAACCATCCAGACTAGTAACTCTGTGCCCTTATTTAAAAAATAACTTAACTTACGCACATATGAATATCCACGTACCTAGCTGGCATGGCAACACTCACCATATGAAACAAGAACAGATGCGTCGTATACTTTTTTTATGCTTTATTGATATTCGTCGCACTCGTCAAACGTCATTTAAAATTAATCCGTATGTAAAATTGTTATCTCTCATTGGTTATAAATATTGTCAATATACCTAATCGAAAACTACAACATCAAGCTTAACAGAGGATTAACATGAACTTATGTATGGCACTCACGGCCTTCTGGCTTCCGGCCTGTCAAAAATTTTTAAAATTACGAAATTGATGAACTGTTTTTGATGGAATTTTGGTACAACTACATAATACATGTCCGATTATGGCCTTTTTTTAAGACAGCTCCCGCACTAGGGAACAAGCTAATATGTACATAAGTAAATTTAAAGCTACCTAGTTAACATCAAACTGTGTATAAAAATATTTGATAAAATGATTATAAAAATATAGTTTGTGTCAGATTAATAAAACGTGGTTTGTGTGTATACCTTCGATATCACAGTAAGATTTGTTAGTTGCTTGGAAGAAAGTGACCGTCTTTCTGTGTTTCGAACGGGAAGCGTGAAAGCCGTGGTGTAAGTTTGTCCAGGGGAATGCAAGAATGTTACGCATCTCCTCCGCCACTGCGGTGTTCCGGCACGGGCAGTGGGGTATGTGGGACTCGCCCTCTTCATAGCAGTGGAATGCTAATCATAACATGAGAGTAAAACCCCTGGTTACTCCTCCGACCACAATTGGTGAGGGGCCCAGGTACTGTTGCCTATCTGGGATACCCTCTGACAGCGTCCGCGACTCAATTGGTGTTGCGGGCTCTCCTGCGCCCAAATAACCAATTTCAGGAACGCCCAGATTACACGGGGTCCCTACTTCTCAAGGGACCGCAGCCTCCTGCTGAGACATGGCTCAAGCGGGCAAGCCACCTCCATCAGACGCTGTTATGATTGTTAGTATCCTATCGTTCATAGCACAACTTATGTACTATCTTACTTTTACAATCCATTGTTTTTTTTTTTCCAACGACTTTTTTTATTTTTTTTATTACTTGTTAAATTAATCCCTTTGTTGCGAAGGTCTCACCGCTCAATAGATTCACGAAAACAAAGCACCCCCTGACTCAGTACAACTGTTTGAATTTCAGACGAATAATTGTCCCGGGTGGGAATCGAACGCAGAAAACCAGGTCTCTGAAACAACTAACCTAACCACTTAGACACCACCTTTCAACATATTTCCATCTAGGTCCCTATCTACACCTATTCCTCCATTAAATCAAACATATTCATGTACACTGATTCACTGACTGCAAATGTAACTTTGTAATCCTATACATTTATAAGAAATAACAAAGTTATTAATGCAGTTGATGAAACTGAACAACTGGACCGAAATTGCAAAATGTTGGAATTTTCCCATGAGTTTTACACTAAACTCTCCTAATACTCAAAATTTGAAGCTTCTACGTCTGCTAGAAGTGCCTAAACATTTTGATGATCGGTCAGTCAGCAGTGAGCGAGTGACAAAATTACCGAAAATACCAAACTTTGACTAGTTATAATTCGTAAAGTACTGGTTCAAATTGAATGAAATTTGAAATATACTGTAGTTTTACAAAGCTTGTTTAGTTACTGAAAATTCAGGCTCCTATCTTTATCCACAACGAAGTTATAGGGGGTCGAAAATCGGCTGAGTTGCTTCGAGAAAAGATAGGTACGGCCGTGCACATTTTTTTTTTTTTTTTTTTTTTTTTTTCTTACTCGACTTGGGGGGGCACTGCCGTGCCCCCAGATAATAATAAATACCTATCTATATTCTTATAGCTAAGTAAAATAACATAAAATCAGTAGCTGTAAAACTATGTCACGAAACGAAAATAGAGTCATAAGCGTTGTCTTCAAATGCATTTCCTGTACGGCTGACCTACCAAAAGCAGACTATTAGTTGCATGTTTATTTTGATACGACACCTTCACATTTCATTTTGATAGACACCATTCTAGCAAGGCGTTTGAAGTAAAAACGAGAAATGCTTTTCATCTCTTTCTCGCATATGGGAATACTGAAAATATGGCAAGCTTTTTCAAACGTTCAGTGGCTTTCGAAGTGTCGGGAAAGCTTTCAGTCCGCGTTTGAGCGGCAGGGCGTGCGGACGTGTGGTCATGCCGCCCAGCTACTTGCCGCGAAATTTGAGCGCATATCGTACGAACGTTTTATTTTGCATGCAAAATTGAAGTTGAAAGTGTATATTTGAATGTTACCGCATAATTGCCTGCCATACGGCATACGACTTTATTTGCTGTAATAATATTCAACTTTACGTCGGTCACTGGATTATAAGTGAATGCGTTTGTGTATTTCATGTACAAAGTTTATTTTCGTCATCTGAACAGTGAATGTGTGTAATAATAAGCAAAATTCCATTCGTAGCCAAACATTAGAAGAAACCGCTTAGTTTCCTTACACTAGATTTTACCCGTCGGTCCAAACGAGTGACTTATTAGCAACTGCTGATATCAATCTTCATATCCTTAGCGTAGACTTTGTAAATATTTTAGAACTCTAAAATTAAGCCTTGGTCTGTTTTGAGGACCAACATTTAAGGTCTTGTACTTATAGTAGTGTAGTGAGTTGTGTAAATAACAATCGTACTACGAACATATCTATAGAACGAGTTAGAACTTTAGTCGAAGTTGATCTACAAGGAAAACTAATTGATATTGATTACCCACATAACTATACAAGGTAAGACTATTTATATGGCTTCTCATGTATTAAAAACATGTTCTATGTTTTATTGGTGTGTAATTTTACACGTAAAGACAGGTTTCGTGTTAACGCTAATGAAAATTGACAGAGCGGTAAATATATTCTTTAGGAGGTTTAGAATTTCATCGTAGTAATGTTTGAGGTACATAAAAGTCGTTATTTAATAATAACAAAGTAAAAATGTTCTAATAGTCAATGAATATATAAATAGAAATACACCGAAAATTTTTATGGATTATTTAAAAAGAGAAAAAAAGAATATACATTTAATTCAACTCAATAAACAAATATAAAGTACAAATTAAATAAAAAAATATATATAAAAAAAAATACTAGTCATTTAACTTTTCAGGTTCTAAAAAATATCTACAAAGTTTCTGTAACTATTCTCAAATGAGTTTCTTAAGTCATGATTAAATACTTTCATTTGATTTTTTTTTCGATAAAACTCTTTATCAGAATGTAATAAAAAGTAGGTACTTTTTCAATTCTCAAAGTTTTTTATAATAACAATATTTAAGATAATGAATTAGCTTTGACATTGGAGTTAAGTTAACATTTGTTTTAGTTGATTGACTCTTGAGTTACTTTATACTAAATTGTTTCATGTTAGATATGGAATAATTAAGTTTTTATTATTGTTATGTTTATGCAATAATAATAAATTAATATTCATTTCAGGCTATAAATTTTACACACTACATTGTAAAAAAGCTTGTAGGTACCTTAAATACAACATACATATTATATAAAATTTAATGAATATAAACTAATTGAGTGACAGATTTTAAAACCATTTTAATTAACCGACTACGACCGAGAATGCAATGATAAATCTTGTGAAAGGAATTAAGCGAAAAGTTTATTTTTAATTAATTTTCTAACTTCATTTTAAGCCACGAAAGTTTGGCTGAAGAAGTATTCCTTTGAGATTTCTTTAGTAAACCGTCAAAACTTTTCTTTTATATATATTTTGCTTTAAACTTTAAAAATGTCATGTTACGTGTTCTGAAACAAGAATTTTGAATTTCAGAGGCCCGCGTGTATCTTTAGATTCTTAATTTAAGTAAAAAAAAAAAAATCTTAAATACACCAGCTGTATTTGTTTATCCTTTTTTATGCAAGTTGCTTCAAAAATATGTGCCCTTCCATAAATTAGTAGATCACTACTATTGTGTAGTAATGACGTTAGTGGTTTTGTTTTTGTAAATATTATTATACGAAAATTTAACGTAACAAAAGTAAAGTGTCCTTTGAATATACCAGGCTATGGGTGTTAAGTGGCGACCAAGACACATACTGCTGATGGATAGGTAGCAGCAACTATCAGCTCAAGGTTACTAACCACGTTACTGGGATCACCAATCCGTCTTCCAAACGTGGTGATTATGGCAATAACCTTCAACGAACCTGGCACGGCTGCACGGCTACTTTAAGAGGAGGCTCATGTTCAGCCGTGGACATAAATGGGATGATACAAGTATAAAGTGAGGCTTCTCCAACTCTTACTAACTGGTCATAGGTACCTCCCGGTGTATCGTACACGACTAATAGTTATTGGGGGATGAATTTATCGAATGGCATGGCATGTATTTTGGAAGCACCTTATATAGTCAGATTATTATTTTTTGGTTATTAAATACATATTCTTTAGTTATCACTATTATGATTGGATTTAAGTAGTAATATCGATCAGTGATAGTAAAGTACGTTTTGTATTAATCTGCTGATACAGTCTTGGAGGTAGATTCTATGCCTGGTAAATAGTTGTATTGTTAATTTAAGATTTGTATCTGCAATTTGGAATATATGTATTTATGAAAGGTTTCTGGGGTACGGATCTTGGATCTGGCAGTCGTTACATCACCGCCGACAAACAAATAACTATGTAGAAGTAAATGAGTTATTATCATGTTATCGGCTTGACGTGCTTTTCGAAGCATGGAGGGTAGTCCCTCAACTGTGACTGGTCAGACTGGCCAGAAAAATGAGAGATTTTACACAACATATTCTTGTCCGGCGTGAGGATCGAACCCACGTCCTTCGAGATATAAAGCCCTTTACCGATACAATACGGAGGGCTTGAGCAGTATATTTATAGTTGGAGGTTATTCCTAGAAGCATTGTGTATTTTATTTACTGCAGTGACCAATCAGTCAACTAACACGTGGTTACTACCAAGACATGTCCGGCATAGCCTATATTACAAATTTATTATTTAAAGACGACTAGCTGTTGCCCGCGACCTCGACTGAACATTTTTATTTCTCCACAAAATCTTTGTTACCCTTTTTAATCCTCTTAGGGGTGGAATTGTTAAACATCCTTTCTCATCAGATGCCTTAGTCACATTGAGAATAAGGACGGGACAAAACGTTTTATTAAAATAGATGATAACAACACAATCAGTATTACAGTCCCAATTAAACAAGTTAAAACTTCCCAATGTATAATTCCCAAGTTTTAACACATTCCATCATAAATCAACATAGTATAAAACCAAGTCGCTTCCCGCTGTCTGTCTGTACCTATATATACTTAGATCTTAAGAACCACGCAACGGATTTTGATGCGGGGCGGTTCGCTAGTAATACATAATAAGTTTGAAGTTTTGGAGGTTAATCGATATATTTAAGACTGGTGCCATACTGGTCAGATCAAAACAAACTCTTACAAACATATGTCGGCGGCTGCACTCCAGGATTGACAAGTTAAATTTATTAGTTCGTAGCGTTTCGACTTTCGTCACCCGGGCCTTGCTGTCATCCTGACCCTTATGTTTATAATTCTAACCTTGTAGGCCTAATAACATTTTTATCGACTTTTATGTTACTACTTAATTATGGTTACATAAATGTAATTGTAGACACATAGCAATAATTACTTACTGAGCACTAAACATAAACAGTACCATGTCATTTAATAGCAAATTGCATTGTTGGTTGCCAGTTGAATCATATAACGTTAATAAACAAATGTTTGTTTGTTTATTTACGATAAAGAAATACCTTCTTATTTAGTAAGCTAAGCTTTGGAGACGCAAGCGATGTTTTTTTATTTCTGATACCTCCAACGTCATGTGTAAAACGTTTCATGATGATCGGTTTTGTAGTTTTCGCGTGAAAGCGTACCAAACAAACGGACATTCACATTTATAATATTAAATAGTAGGAATTATTTCTTAGATACACAACTAAACGAACACTGTATAACACCTACCTATTCAAAATCGACGAAAATGGGAATAAATGAAATTTCCTTCAAGTAAAGAGCAATCGATAACTCACTGATGTAAAAACGATTGAAGTAAATTGGAAATTGATAGTGATTTGTAGTAAAAAGAACGCTCAACTTACTAACTTAGCCTTTAAACGAGGCTATACTAGATAGATCAGACTAAAGATAGATCATTCACTAAAATAAAAATGTTGAGTAACATATAAGGAAGTTTGGTATAGGTATAGGAGTTTTTAATATAAAAATACAATAATTACATTTGTTATGCACCAAAAATTAAGTAATTAATATTTCATCAAGTATTACTTTTGACTGCGAAGTTTTATTTCTACTTTATATATAAAATATTCACAAAATGAAGTTACTTCAATCTATTGGCGACGCATTAAAAAGCCGGCCAAGTGCGAGTTGGACTCGCGCACGAAGGGTTCCGTACCATTTTCAAGTGCCTACCTTTTAACATCATGGACATAGGGACAAACTTAATTTTTTTTTATAGCGGTAACAGATACAGGCTGGTGACAGACAGCCGACAAACAGACAGACAGACAACGAAGTCTTAGTAATACGGTCACGGTACCCTTCGGGTACCTACGGAACACTAAAACGGGCCAAATCAAAAGTAACTATAACCGGCGAGCATGCTTAAGAGTCCAGATTGAGACACGTGGCGTTCCTTTGTCTTTGTCAACCCCTATTGAAGAAAGGCGTGACAATATTACCTACATAGTTTGTAAAATCCGTCTCGTTTTATTTGCTTTTATGGTTTTTGAATTATAAGTTTGTCAACATTTTTTCTTTTCTCTCCTTATATATTATAATATAAATATTTTTTATAAAGCTTAAGAGATTGTTTGTGTTCAAAATTGACAGACACACCTTAACAATTCCAGTTTACTACTTACTTTATTTTACGAGTTTTTATTCGACGATGTGTGTCTAAGTGACAACAACGTGTGTTCCCATTTACTAGAAAATGGCAACAAAATTGACCAAATAAAAAAAATACGTGCTGCTAAAACTTAAGCGGCCATGTCTAATTTCTAAACTATACCTACGTATATAATCTATACTGATATCAAACATAATTACTGATGCTTAACCATGCATATATTAATCTTATCGCTATATTGTATAACCCGATTAACTCGATTCAAAGCTCCAACTTACTCCTAAATATAACGTCAAGCTTGCTTAAATTAATATACAATTATTTTGCCTGTCTCTTAATCCCATACTCACACACTGTAATCATGTTTTCACTGTTTATCTATCCTATACACGCATAAGTGACACAATATTGAATCTAACGACAAAATGTTGGCCTTGATAATGTATTTTAATAACATTATAGTGAGCTTACGCGTTAAATCATTTTAGGTTATTTCATCGAAGCTAATGTTAAGCTAAAATGCCAAGGACTAAGTGTATTAGCATTTACCTAACCTTTGCTTACTACTCTTGAATTGTGGTTCAACCTAGTACAAATGTTATGTTGTTTGACAAATCTAGTTGAAGCTAAAACCTTTAGACACAGAAATAAAATAAGTCTACGGATGGGATCAGATGTTAGAAGGCTCCAAGCGCTCCATCGATTTTTTTTTCAACTTTATCCCGTGTATATATATATGTTACGGCTAATAGCCAAAGTGCGGCTACACCTAGTTTTAGCCGGCTACAACTAGGTGCAGCCGACAACTTGCGGTTAAACTTAGGTCAACCTTAATAAGTTCCTATAAGTTCCTCTAAGTTAACTCTAAATTAAACAATACCTATGCAAGGGACAAAAAGGTGTTGGGGTGGTTAAAAACAAAAATAATCTAAACCTAAGCCAATGGAGTCGAACAGGGACTTATAAACGCATGTGGCCGACTGCACCTAGTTGTAGCCGGCTAAAACTAGGTGTAGCCGCACTTCGGCTATTAGCCGTAACATATATATATATATAAGTATGTTGTCAATCTTCTGTAGGAATTAAGATATCATTCGTGAATATTTTATTAGTATGCATTTATACCAAGGGGTTAAATTTATCCTATACAGGCACTCTAAAGGTTAAGTTTACTCAGTATTTACAGAATGTGGAGCTATCTTGATGTAACTTTAGTAATTCCTCTAACAACAATTTGAACTATCGCCAATTCATGTAGTATCAATAGAGTAAATGCTATGTATCCCAGATTTCAATGGAATTCGAAGCTTCGCACAAAAAAGCAGATCATACTCATTGAACTGTAGTATCAATTGGAAGATTATAATATGAATGTGGTACAGTTACTGAAACGTAGGTACTACGAATATAGCGTGTTCAAATGAAATAAAATTTAAAAAATATTATCTTGAATGGATCTTAAGGATGATGATGAGGACATTTCAAGTTCAAGGGTCAAGTCTCATATCAAGGGTTGAATATTAGGTTCAAATAATTTTAAGATTATATCTAAATGAACTCGTATCTTTGATTACTAGTTGCGTTTCTTTTTCAAACGTGTAAATCAATAGGGTTTTTATATAATTCATATAAATAATTTGCTTTAATTAAATTAAATAACAAAAAATGGTTAATAACTCCGATAATAGTATCTTCAAGGCCGCAGTTTGTTTGGAGGAACTACTGATCCGATTTGAAAATTCAGTGTTAGATAGCCCATTATTCGAGGAAGGCTATAGGCCTATATTTTATCATGAGGTACCCACGGGAACGGGAGCTTCACGGGTGTTTTATATGATTTAGTTAATATAGTTTTCATCATACGTATACTTACCGAGATAATGATAAATGATGTTAAAACGTTACGGCTACAGAAACTCTCCAAATCATTTCGGGTCATTTATTACAATTTTTCGCCTCATGTGTGCACGGTTAGTGATTAATGAAGAAAGGGTGAATTTACGAAGCCAGTTAGAAGAGCTTACTATGGGCACACAAACCATCAGCCACGAACACAAAACGCCGCCACTGGCATATTCCCTGTAGTTTCCTTATATTTTATACGGGCTTGCTACACACGGCGGACGTTAGTGGCCGCCACATGCCACAAATAGTCGCTGTTCCCTTTTTGTGGCTTGCAACAACCTGTAAACGCCGACACAAAACGCCATCACATGCCATTTTCCACCTATCTCTCCATTATCTTTGTTAACCTGGAGGCTAAATATGTAACGGTAATTCTACGTAACGATTTTACTATGCATGCAAAAAATATTTTAATAATGTAAATTTATTACGTTAATAAATCCTACTAATATTATAAACGCGTAAGTTTGTATGTATGGCTGGATGGATGGATGTTTGTTAGTCTTTTACGCCAAAACTGCTGAACGGAATCGGCTGAAATTTTGCACTGGGATTGGTTATACGCTGGATTAACATATAGGCTACAAAACATCACGCTCCGACGTGCTGGAGTACAGAAACGCGGGTAAATCCGCGAGGCGCAGCTGGTCTTCAATAATACAGTAAACATAACGTAGGAAATGCGTTACAATAGCCCTACAGTATTGATGATATTTTTATCCTGTTCGAATCAAAGCATGTATTCTGTTCATGATTGAAATAAATATGGATTTTGTATTATATATATCCCTCGTTGCTGTGTTATCTGCATACCAAATTTCATCAAAACCTGTGCAGTGGTGTAGGCGTGACAGCTAACAAACAGACAGGTATCTTCGCATTTAATATATTACTAGGGATTATAAATATAATTATTGTGTTCTTTGTCATTTTAAGCTCGTAATCGTTTCTACTTACCTTGGTATAATAACTTTTGAACAGGGTGAAGTGTTTCGCGCATTATTGACACACCATCATATTATTAAGCCAGTAGTTCCCAAAACGTACTGTACTTAAACGAAAAGGATAATAATAAAAACACTGTTTTACGGGAAAGTAATTATTTACCCATCAATCGTAATCGAAATGCTCGTACCATCAGTGTAAACTGTAAGTGTTGAAATTGGATGCATCAAATAACTACGCTTTTGTCCTCTGCGACGATACTTTTCATGAAAAGTAGCATAATTAAACTTTATCTGCAGAATACATTGTCATTGCGCGCATGTGCTATAGAAATTAATCTGTGATGCTACAGATCGCAAGGGCTACTATCGACTATATGTGACTGTTGCGCTCCAGACACTTTTGTGGCCCCATCTAACTCCTCGTGGAGGCGTTTGTGGCTGTGGTATGTAGCTCGTTTGCGGCGACACTAAGAGTTTTTACTACCTATTACCCACACGGTTTTGTATTAGAATTGATAATGAAAATAATACTCAAAATATCAACAATTTCATTCTGTAGGACTGTAGTCGCTAAATCATAAAACTAATTGAAACAATTTTTGTAACAAGTGCGTTTTTCGTAATTTGAAACCTGACATATCTGGATTTAATATAAAAATAATACAAATCGATTCTACTACCAAAACCAAATAAACTCTCTCTGCGAAAATACAACTATTATTTTTCAGATTACATTCTTATACATACTCTGGACCAACACTTACAACTGCTATGAGAGTTGTCATGTAAAAGCTTTCCGAGCTGTTATTGCAGTTTGAGTCGTGCAGAATTCTCATTGATATAAAAATATATATTAGTACTTTAAAATATAATTGAGATCCGAGTTTTTAATCGTAAGATAAAAAAATATTAGAAGAATTGATTTAAATTCTGACAGTCTGTATATAACTTATTTCAAAATTAAGATTTATTCCTCTGATAATTTTTATCTGACATTTGAATATTGGTCCATAACACACTGTATTTTACGAAATACGTTATGGACGTTTCTAACATCAAAACAAATGTCATAAAAAGATGTCCAATTGTTCGCAAATCTTAGACTCATTTACGTTCTTTTAGTATATGTTGAAATACTCGGTCACTAAAACATTGTTAAATGACATAAAAGTGTTTACCGTCCAACTATGTTTTACAAATAAATTGTCTAATTCTAACAATTTGTTACGTGGTTTTTAACTCATCAACACCAGATAGTAAGATCGCTGAGAGGAGCAGTATTATAACTTATTACTTAGTAAAACCGGACACATAGCTTGAAGAACTGACGGCGAATGGAGCAGAAAGGTTCTCGAACCACGAACTGTCAAGCGCAGCGTGCGCGGACACCGCACGTTGCACCGACGCGACGGCCGCATTAAGGTCGCAAGGATTCAGTGGAGTGCTTCAGTGGCAGGCTGCTAGCAATCGTTCCCGCTGGAAATCGATGGGGGAGGCATATGTTCAAGAGTGGACGACAACAGGCTGATGATGATAGTAAAATCAGTACTTGTTTAAAATACACATAGGAATTACAGCTGAAGTATTCTTGTTGAATTATTCTTCCGAGTTATAATTATTGGCATTTCCTTGACCTAAGCTACTGAGAATTCTTGACATTTCCTCGCGTGACTAATATTCGAAATGTATCCATTTAGAGTAGAGTAATTTTATTTGAGTCCTATTCTTGAATGTACATTGTTTCCTACAAAAAGTCTGTATTTTATACTAGCTTCCTACGCGTGGCTTCTGCCGTTCTCGTAGGAACTTCATAAGTAAATAACCTATTGCATTCCTCGATAAATGGGCTATCTAACACTAAAATATTTTTTTAAATAGCAGCAGGTGCTCCTGAGTCTAGTGCGTTCAAGCATACAAACAAACAATCAAACTCTTCAGCTTTAAATATTAGTGTAGAGTAAATATTATTTAACTTTGAATGATTGATTATTTAATCAGATGAAATTTTACATGAATCTTGATCGGTGCTGAAATGTTGCATACCTAGTTTTGATGATAATTTTAACTTAGTACCCATCATTAATGTATCTACTATATTTTTCATTTTTATAGCTATCGAGGTTTGCATCTACTGTTTCAACCAAATTTTGTGCATATATATCTTACGAAACAAATTATTCGAGTGTGCACACTGATCTCATTACATTCATGTACAGTTTATTTCTTCGGTCTATAATTCTGTAGGTACATGTGTACAGAATGATAGACAGAAGAAAACGACTTATAACGACTATGTAGGTATACTTTATACATATCAATCACTTACTATTTTTGCGACAGGGAGTCACTTGAGAATGGCTCAATCGGTTCAGCTTATTTATTTTTTATTGTGTTTGTGATTGTCAAGACAAGGTTTTTGTAAAAGGATTTTTGTGAACAATCCACAGATAAATTGAATTTTCTGACAAAAGCTCTGGGAATCAAGGAGTTTATTTGTCAAGATTCTTTATTTAATTATTTATTAAATGAATATAACTAACTTTTACTAAAATACTAGCTAAATACCTATATGTATTACAACCATCTTTTTAAATAAATTCAAGAAATAAGTGGATTTCATTTAATTGAATACAAATTCTGAGACACGTAAAAGATAAATTGTATAAGTAAATTTGAATAATATGAAAGAATGGTCGTTTCGTGATTTAATAGGTACCTATTTAATTTCTGTCTTTCTTGATTTTCTTAATCACATTTTTTATCTAATGTATGTTTTGGTGTATGGCTTGTAAGAAGACGCTTTTTTTTAGAAGATACCATTATTTATTTATTTAAAAAATATCTGTGACTTAGTATCTTAAAATATTGGAAACTTTTTAATTTAATGTAGAAGGCAAATCATGTAACGATATTAGACTTCGATAAAAAAGTATTCATTACTGTAGGGTTATTGTAACGCATTTCCCATGTTATTGTTGCCATACTATTTAAACTGCATTGACTTAATAAATTGACATTAAAAATATATTTTTCATGCAGTCATATCGTTACGTGATTAGGCTCCTGAATTCTTTGCTAGTATTTCAATTATTACCATTTTCAAGTACATAAACACTCACTAGTAGTGTAGCGGTATTTGGCTCGCTATAAATCTTGGAGGTCGTGAGTTCGATCTTCACTTCGGACAAGAAATCTTCCTGTAAATTAGCAGATTTCTTTCCGGGTCTGGATAGTTGAGGGACTACCCTCCGTGCCTCGGCAAGCACGTTAAGCCGTTGGTCCCGATTGTTATAACATCATCTATTGTAAAATAATCGTATACCAGGCACCAAGCAGCAGCGTTTACTTGTATGTCACAACATAATACTGCGGTCACCAACCCACCTACCAAGCGTGGTGATTATGGCAAAAGCCCTCCCTTGGGAGGAGCCCCATGTCCAGCAGTGGAGGTTGTACAGGCTGATGATGATGAACTTTAACCTTAACCATTATAAATACGATAGTTAGTGTCTTAAGATATTCGTGGAGGGAGCAGACGTTGTAATTCACACGGTGTACGTAATTACTTAGAATCGTTGCCAATTACGTTTCTACGTAATATGAATATAATTATATTTTTAACTTCATAAAATATACATGTATTTAAATTTGTTACTAGCTTTTGCTTGCGGCTTCATTTGCGTGGAAATAGGCAGAGGAACGAGAGGTTTATAGGAACAAGGTGAACTATGTGTTATATAGTCAATCTGCGTATTAAAGTTCACACTCCGCGTGGGACAAGAAATCTTTTAGTAAAATTAAATATTTTAATTCGGGTCTGGTTGTTTAAGGGACTACTCTCCGTGCCTGGGAAAGCACGTTATAACATCATCTTGATATATGATAAGCGAACGGGCAGCAGCGGCCCTGCGTGTAACTTACCTAATCACAAATTAAAGATCATGAGTCACCAACCCGCCTGCCCAGCGTGGTGACAATAGCAATAGCAAAAACTCCCTCAGGAGAGGCCCATGTTCAGCCGAGGACGTTATACGTGGCTGATAATTATAATGACTAATATTCATTATAATTATCAGCCGATAGGGATATCCAGTTAATAAAATTAATAGGTGTTAAGCAGCGTAACCGAAACTTTAACCGTAAGTATACTAAAAGTTTTCTTGTGGGTTCGTAACTTCATTAAATTTCCTTCAACCACACTTAACAAACTATAAGACACTGTTATAGCAATTATAAATGCAAGTGGTGACGTCTTTACAGTCTTCTAAAATCGATTAAAAGACCCCTTTGCGGGTCGTTAAAACTTTTCATTATCGACAGTTAAGAATCTTGACTTGTTAAATGTCATAGCAACTTGGATAACCTTTTCATGACTAATTTCTTCTATTTTAACTCGAACAAAAAGTAGGTGTAATATTATTATGAGCGCAATATTTTTTCCTACTTATTTTTTAAAGCATAAGAGTAAAATATAAGAAACTGTTAACAAATATTATGATAGAATTCACTTAAGGCACCAAATCTAATCTAATTTAATTTTATCTTATATTGACATAATCACAATGATTGATGATACAATGATTTGTATTGATTTTTTGTTTGTTGCGTAGTTTTGGGCATGAATTGACCATTTCCTTTGAAAGTTGGACGTGTACGCTAATATGTCCGTCCACTGACGTACCATTCTGTTGTCAAATAACTATTGGCATTTTATTATTACTAACTATTTTTGGGTTTCAGTTTTTTCTTACTTTGATTCCATTACAATTTTAAGACGTAACTTGCGTTATGAAGGTGTAAATATGTTAAAATCGCAAGAAAATCTCAATTGAGTATCACTGGATTGTACCTATATCAATTTAGTTAAACTAACAGAGCTGAGCCTTTAATGTCAACAGAATGATATTCAATGTTCAGCCATTTATATCCAGTTCAATCAACACTTAAAAGAAATTGCTTAGACATATATAAAAATAAAATTATCTATGTCTAGACTGAAAATTGAAACTACGCGTCAAAGTAAATTTGTTAAATATATGTAGTTTACTTAAGATTTCATTTCGATAATGGTCGGTTTATTTGACTTGCAGTGTTTAGCGAAAGTTCATGGCTTTACTTTACAGATAGTAAGCTGTAAGCTGATAGTTAAGTTAATAATATCGCCATTGAATTTATATAATACAACCTCAACTTGCAGTTATTTTTATGAAAGTTCTGCACACAGAGGAACACAAAATTAAGCACCGTTATTGTGTATTTAGAGTAGGAAAGTATAAAGCTAATAAATTTATATCACCACCAGCCTGATGGTGGCCTGGGGGAGCTAGTGTTGTAAGAAACTCGAGTCTTGGAGTCTTATTGAATAAAACTTGAGCTGTTTCTGAAGACTCAAGTCTTATAAATAGAACTTAGAGCTCAAGTCCTTCAGGATTTGGAGTATTTTGTAAAAAGGCTTGAGTCCTGCCCAAAAATAACTCAAAAACTGAGTCTTTTAAAAGAACTCATGACTGTAATTAATCCATAGCTGTAGTTTAAAGTAAATAAAATAACAATTAACAAATTATTGATTTATTAGGTACGTAACTATTATATAGAATTATTATTATTTGTTGCGATTTATTTTCAATCAGTAAATCAATATAGATGACGATATAAAATCACCCAGTATTACTACCTATTATAATACACCAACTCAAGTTGATAACTCGGAAGTTCAGAACTCAGTCAAGCTCAAAGAACTTAAAAGACTCGAAAGGACTCAGAAGACTCAAAGGACTCGGACTCTTGTGACTAACGAGCCCTTGTCTTGAAAATCTACTCAAGTCTCGAAATGAAGACAGACTCGAGTTTCTTATTTCTCACATTATTAGTCATAAGGCTCTCCAATATTTTTTAGCTTTTATCTTCTTTAGATTTTCTGCTAATTTGTAAAATCATAAAAATCTTTTCGATTTCAGATACAGATACCTGTAATAATAATTGTATTACAGGTATCTGTACTTTATAGCATAAAGTTATTAAGTTCAATGTTCAAATTGTACCACTGCTGTAAAATAAAAAACTGGTCAAGTGCGAGTTGGACTCGCGCACGAAGGGTTCCGTACCGTTATTGATATCGAGCAAAATAGGGCAAACGATAAAAATTTTGTATGGGAGCCCTCCTTAAATATTTATTTAATTTTATTTTTACTATTTGTTGTTATAGCGGCAATAGACATACATCGTCCGAGAAAATTTCAACAGTCTTGCTATCGCGGTTCTTGAGATACAGCCTGGTGATAGATAGCGAAGTCTTAGTAATAGGGTCCCGTTTTTACCCTTCGGGTACGGAACCCTAAAAAAGGTGAAATTCGAGGAACAGTACAATAATATTCGTTTATTTCTTTCAACTTTTGCAACCTACTTTGCAATAATTATGTACGTATGTATGTACGGATGTTTTTTTTTCTTTTCCGGTTTGACTTACGTGACAAACTAAGCAATCTGCGCAAGAGGGTGCCCCCTGTGGGGCTTGGACCTCGGCTCAGGGCGGTCGCTGGCGATGAGATTGAGGGATTATGACTTTTAGTATTTTAGGGGAGTTTTGTGCAACTGTCGCTCTACTTTACAGTTCGCGGGCCTCTCGGACTTCGGGTCTACGAGGGCATCGGATGCAAACTAAGGATCAGGAGGACGAGGGGGGACGCAACGCGTTCGCGGGCGCACTCTTCTACGGCGGGTCGGATAGAGTGGTCTCTGTGTAGTAGTGCTAGTTTCTTGCAGTCTTTTTACTGCTAGTTGGTAACTTGTTATCTCGTCGTCCGGGTCATCTAGGACTCCCCGAGGCCGACGGTGTTTACGACGCTTTGTGGGCAAAGGCCTATAGTCGGATGCTGTACCAACGAGTTTGGGTGTTGCGCCGCGGATTCGAAGAAGCGTTCCGACGCCTCTTTCATCCACTGCTTGATGGAAGGCAGTTGGAGATCAGAATGTAAGTTGCGATTACGGATGAACCACGGTGCCCCGGTGGCCCGTCGAGTGAATCAACTTTGAACAGTTTTTAAGCGGTACAAACTGCTAGACGCGCTATGAGCAAATACTGTACTCGCATACGTCATTATCGGTCGTATAAACGTGGTGTAAATCCTAACCTTATTATCAAGTGATAATTTGCTGCATGAATTTAGACGACAGTGTAGTCGACTGAACGTAAGTAAAGCGCGTGCACGAACGGTTTCTACGTGCGCTCTAAAGTTTAGCTTTCGGTCAAGGATTACGGCTAAGTACTTGGCTTGCCGTTCCCAAGGGATTGGTTCGCCAAACATCTTGACCGGTGGAATGTCCGGTGGACTGTTAAATCTCGAGAAGAGTACCGCAGCACTCTTTGTTGGATTTACTTCGATTCTCTACTTTCTGAACCATTTGCCTAAGACATTTGATGCGGATTTTAGAGCGTCGTGAATGGCGGCAGGGCTGCGGCCTGAGTTGTATAAAGCGGTATCTTCCGCGAAGAGAGCCAGATGGGCTTTTTTGGGTTTCGGGATGTCACGTGTAAAGCAAGAACAGGAGCGGCGAAAGTACTGAGCCTTGTGGCACTCCTGCTTGGATGTATGTATGTAGGTATATCGATCTCCATGAGCTAAATTAAAGCCATTCCATTTTTCGAAAAAAATAAATTACACTTACTAATAGTTACTAATAGTTATGACGGTAACAACCCGAAACAAGCTATTAGTGTGTACAAAGTAAATGTCGTTAGCGTCGAAATTATCTCAAATGGGACGTGATTTATTTAATCACAGCTTTGAAAGCTTGAAAAATGTATAGACACAAAATGTTGCGTGAGTAAAATCGTTTTTACTTTGCCTGGTTTTAGTGTTTTGTCAGAGTATAAGTTATTTAGTGGATTTTCAATAATTTTAGCAATTAAACAAGATGTAACGGAAAGGGTATATACATAGAAAGAGCAAGGCTTTTTAAGATGATAACAAACGATATGGCAAGGGTTATTTAATCCTATCTCTACAAGTCCGGAAGAAATGTTTTTTTACCAGAAACCAAACTTTTCAAATTGAAATAAATACATCACTAGCACTCAATCAGCTGATCGATGTCAATGAACTATTTGCAAGTAAAAATAAACCTCTTACTCCTGGTATTTCTGAATAAAGGGGTAACGCATTTTTATTTTTTGTTTGCAAAATAATACTGACTTTTCGAGTATCTTATTTTCAGTTGAAACCCTTGCCATATGGTTTGTTATGATCCAAAGAAGCCTTGCACTTTCTATGTATATACCCTTTCCGTTACACCTTGTATAAGGATATTTTTTTTTATCGTTTTATTTAATCAACAAACATGAATAAAATACATAACTAAAAGTAACTTATTAAAATAAAAGTAACTTATAAAATACTACTAGGTATTCTAAATCTATTCTACTTGGCAAGGTTCCCAGAATGCTGGCAGCATTACCCCGTTGAATGGCATTGCTTACCTGCTGTGCAAAGTAGAAACCAGCACTCGGAGAACGTGCCGCACTTAAGAGGGCCGCTGCGAGGTATTTATAAATTAATTTGGCTTCCGGTCCCCACGGCCCCAAAGTTTCGACACCAAAAGGCACAAATACATAAACCACTATCAAGGGGACTATATTAGCGCCTCTTGAGATTGTCCGCGGATTCCGCCGCAACGGCTAAAAGACCCATCAAAGGCCCATCCCATTGCCGCTGAACAGATGTATTACATGGCAAGGCAGAGTTGGGGCAAGCCAAAAGCCATTTAGACTCAGCTTCCTTCATATAAGAAATATTATAACTATTTAGACTAACCGAGAGAATTTTATGTGATAAATTTTGGTTACTATGGACAGAAGACAAAAAAGCGGGGAGAGCAACGTCCGAAATGGCTCTAACGCCCAGACCCCCAAATCGAACTGGAAGTGAAGCCTGTGACCAAGTCCTTTCTTCAAAACGTATGTTCAAAATTGACTCTAAACTGGTTTTGACGATGTTGTCTATAATTTTTAGAATATTAATATGTTTCCACAACTGACAACAATTCAAATTGAATTTAGGGACAAAAAGGCAAAATTTTTGAATAGTAAAAGCAATATGAGGGCTAATTTTAGATAGTCGATCAGAATTAGTTAAGAAATTTTGAATTTGGTTGTCAACAAAGGCAGGTATTAATTCGTCAAAGATAGGAGAGCCCAGCAGACACATTGAAGATTATGGATAAAATTCATATTTTAATATAAAACTATCAAATTTATTCTTTTACTTCCCACGCGCGGTTTCAACCGCGTAACTACCGTTTCTGTAAATACTTCATTCTACTAATATTATAAACGGGAAAGTTTGTAAGTATCCATACTTACAAACTTTCGCGTTTGATGGATGGATGGATGGATCTTTCACGGAAGTATTACGGAACGTAATTGGCTGAAATTTTTCACCGGGATAGGTTATAGGCTGGATTAATATATAGGCTACAAAACATAATGCTTCAACCCACTGGAGCAGAGTAACGCGGGTAATGCCACGGGGCGCAGCTAGTAATTTAATATAGCCTTTTTCGATAAATGAGCTATCTAACACTGAAATTATTTTCAAATCGGAGCAGCAAGCAAACAAACAAACAAACTCTTCATATTTATATATTAGTATATATTTATTTATTTTATTTGAATAGAACGGTATACTTACCAACTACTATTCATTAAGTAAACATTATACCTATAACATAATATTTCTTACAAAACGCTGACATTAATTTTCCTATTTCACTTGGAATGGACTCCATACAACTGTTCAGTATTATGAATATGTGTGGCAAAGGGGAATTTGCTTTTGGAATGGATCTACTGTATAGTACTGTAAGAAGTTGATGCGTCCGATTTTGACATTTTTGTCGCAAACAATTGTTTGGGCCAAAAATACGTGTCATATCGTTATGTAAATCAGTGCGTTTTTATTATACTGAAAAAATATATAGCACATGAATATTTGTTACAATAAACGGCAGACTTCCATACCTAAAACGGAAATGAGGTTTCCTATTTTTAAATCAACTGCAACACGTGTTATTAACTGGATATTTCAAAATTAGATAAATAGTCATTCTATAACTGAAAGATTTTTTTTTATCGGACATGTAGATCCTGAGATTTGCGCTTTCAATAAAATTAATACAATTTTTAATAGCCTTTGTCTATGAGAATAAAATTTACTCATAACATGTCCTGTTAAGGGGAAGGTATTAAAAGCACCTTATATTTTAATATATAATCATAAATGTACCGTAGGTAGTTAAGCCAAAGGGAAATCCAAACCCCGAAGGTCGGCAGATCAACTTGTGGTTTATCAATTTTCATTATATTTAACATTTTGGTCGTTTCCGAGTTCAGTAACTTGGAAGTAAATTTAATAAATGTGAGAACATTTGTTTTTATTAAAGCAGGTCATTACGTGTTTATATTTGTGAAATGGTCTTTTGTACTGACAATTTTAGAAGCATCAAAAAAGGGATTAGGCTAATTGGGTAAGTCGCTTTGGAATTTTACAGATATGAAAACGGAGTTTTTTTTATAAAATGCGCGTTAATTAGATAACAAATGCGAAGTAGGATATTACTCCCGTAACTCTGTCACAACTATGAAGTATTGACATACATATGTCTGTAAGAACCTAAATTATAAGTATTAAAATAAATCAAGCAATTACAAAAATTAAACTCCATAATTTTAGTTTTTTCAGTGTTATGACGATATTTTATATCCAGGCTTAAAGGTAGACTTTATTATTCCTTGATTATTGTTATTATTTTGGCAATAAAGTTTGGAGTTGCTAGTAACACATTTTTTTGTGTTTAGACCTCGGTACGGTCGATCGACGTTACAGTTTAAACTTTAAAGTAAGAAAGGGGGTAACTCCTATTTCATTTCACCCTTGAATAAGATTTTCATATTTATTTACTCCTTTCCATTATTTCATTTCACTTATGACACCCAAATTACCATCAATAAAACAGTTCCTCAAATATCCAATGCCTGTTTTTCTTATTGAGAGAAAAATGGTATAAATACAGTTTAGAATAAAGTGTCTTATATTTTTACTATAATGTGATTGTTGATCTCAAATTAAGTATGAATCATAAATTACCCTATAATTTTGCATGTTAGGATAATCTTTGATTCATATTTAGGTATCTTAAAGTTATGTGTGACTTACGGAAATACTTAATTTGATGACTATGTTATTAATTATAGAATACAGAAAAAAAATGTAAATTAAAAAATAATAATAATAATAATAACATATATTTAAACGTCAGCCTACGTAAAATCCTTTACATCCAAATCCAACAACTAAATCCTTCATTGTGTCAGTCAGTCATGTCTGTTGGCCGAAAATAACGGACTACTGAATGGATTTTCAAGCGGTTTTACGTCAATATTTTTAAGTATATTTGTCAAGGTTTTTTGCAAATTATGTGAAGTGTGAAGCCGGGGCAGGTCGTATGTAATAAAATCTAGTAAAATCTAAAACAGCAGGTATTAAATTTTTCAGGAACAAGAAGTATTTCCATTACCAACACTGTTCTTCTAATATCGCCAATGCCTATTTTTATTATTGACGCAACTCCACCACAACATTAAATAAAATGTTGCTTTATTCATCATCAGCCTGTAGAACGTACACTGCTGAACATGGGCCTCCTCTCGAGGAAGGGTTTTTTGCCAGAGCTTGACATTAGGGTTGGTGCCCGCATTATATTATGATGTAATACATAGGGAAACACTGTTGCCCATTCCTTGGTATGGACTAGGCACGGAGGGTAGGTCCCTGTCCTGCTGCGTATGTGTGTTGCATTATTTTAGCATCCCATGGTTTTACCTATTTCGAAAATCGTACATTTTAGCTGTTTTTGCACGATGTTGGGAAATACGATGTACGAGAATGATTTTAATAATGTTGAAGCGTGTTACCGCATGACGTGCGGTTAACAAATGTCGCCTTGCTGAAAATGTGCTTCTGAAACGTTAAGATCCGATTTCTGCTGTTTAAATAGGCTAAAAATTAGTTGTGTTGTGTGGTTTGTTATAAGTTTATTTACAACTAAAATTAGCTAATTAAAATTATAACTCACCTATGTATTATGTAATGTTATGACTTGTCAAGGTTACCAAAACGCTGGCAGCATTTCCCGTTGAATGGGCTTATCTGCTGTGCGAAGTAAATAATACCACATTGTGTTTGTTGGTTGGTTGTGTTGGATTGATGGTGTTTATAAAATGGGCAATTATCAATCTTTTAGTGGTCTCATCATGAACTCGACTTAGGTGTTATAGACACCTAGTTGTATAATAAAAGTCAGAAAATATAAACATGAATATACAATTAAAAATAAAATAAACTCTGCATATACCTAGTGCAGAATTATACTATGTTACATTTTTTTTACGTTAACTTTATTAATTGTCCTGAAATTTAAAACACTTTGACTTTATACAATGAAAAACATATAATTATTATTCTTTACACAAAATTATGTTAAACTAGCTGCGCCCCGCGTAACTCTGCTTCAGTAGGTCGGAGCGTGATTTTTTCTAGCTTATATGTTAACCGAGCTTATTAACTATCCCCGTGCAAAGTTTCAGCCAAATCTAATAAGTAGTTTTTTAACTGAAAGAGTAACAAACATCCATCCATCCATCCATACTTATAAACTTTCGCGTTTATAATATAAGAAGGATCTAACTGCAGCCTGTCGTAGGTCTCAGTTACTTGAAACCTATTTTTTATACATATGAGGTAATTTTATGAGTAATGCTAAAACGGTCAATGAAATATATTACTCCAAAAGTCGACCAAATTATGAATAACTGGATAAGCAAACTGAAGTTATGGCTTACCTCACTCTATTTTATGAGTTCCACTGACGTCACAGTAGTTTATATATACGAATACGTGTCTATAAAATTAACAGTTGAATATTTGATGTAAACCTGAATTAGCAAGTATATCGGTTATTCGAGTAAAGTTAAGGTAATGCTTGAGTAGACAAGATTAGTTATATGTAAAACATTTTGTTTAAGCAGTTCTTTGTTATAAACAGGTTACCTTATGAATAGTAGTCTGTTCTATTAAAATATAGCTATTTAAATCGACTAAAATTCTAGGGAGTTTTAAAAAATCTAACCACCTTTTCCGTCAGCTACTTACGTGCCCATCAATACGGTCGTCAATTTAAGTTTAACCTTAAAGTATACCTTCTATGTTCGAGCACACACACATGACAGATTCATTGTACCTTTCAACGAATCTGTCATGTGTGTGTGCATGCATTCAGAGGACACACATAAAGGGTAATAAATGTGTCGCAGGAGACTTTACAAACACACAAATCACGGATACAGAGCACTATCAGACAGCAAAATCTCTGTTTAGACAAATAATTGTCCCTGAAGACTTCAGCCCTAAACATCAGGTTATGGATGGAGAGCTGGATTTATACATGTTTCACACAAATACTACTGAACTGAACTAGATTGAATTTGAGATAGTGGCTTTTTTAACCCCAATAGCATACAGCTGATTAACTTGTATAAAATTGCAAAAATAGGCTACTTAGTTCATTAGACCAGAAGTACTAACTATATCAGATTATGTAACAAGATGACTGTAATAAATTACGTTTCTCATTTAAATTCGACATGAAAAAGTGTAGTTCTTTAAAAAACGCTAGTTCCTTGTTCTATGCAGTGAAGTTTATATTTAAATAGTTAGTACCTATAGGTCATTATAGAAGACATAACACTATTTGAAGCGAAGTTTTTATATTCACTTTAACATTGATTTATAGCAGCTAAATCTGGAAATCCTTGTTTCGCATCGCAGTATAAATATATTTATAGGTTATTATGTAATGTAAAGAAATGATGAATTGCAGATGAAAAATGTGTCTATTGCGGATTTTGCAAAAAATAAATAAATGGAAAAACTATAAACTACAAACTATGTATGAAATATTGACTAATTTCAAGTTATTAGCAAGGCTATATAAGTGATAGTATAAAATCGCTTTAATCGGATCCAGAAAAAAATATTTTAAAATGAGAAAATATTTTTATAATATATTTATAATACTGGATGACTTTTTTGCCGTCTAGAAAATAATAGGGCGTGATATGTATATGAAATAGATGTCTAAGGAATAGTTATTTTAAAATTTTATTTTTTTATTAACATAAGTGAAAATCGTAACGGTATAAATTCGTACTTAAGTTGGTAGTTACGCTATTTCGCTTGCTCTTTTCATTCATGATTGATTGCGGCGTAGGTATTACAGGCACCCATTTTATTATTATGCACGCGCTATGTAGCGTGTATTTCTTATAAGTAATTTATGAGATTTTTTAAACTCCAATTACCGAAATACTAGTACAAATATACTCCACAGTATATTTGTACTAGTATTTCGGTAATTAGAGTTATCTATAAATTCTATTCCACTTACACAACAGCTGACCATATTATTAAAAACACGATAAAAAAAAGTCACCCAGTATAGTGCTCATCTCATGGAACAATGACATAATAACACTTTTTTAATTTAGTGGATGTCATTGTTACACTAACTGAACGATATAATTACTTAGCTGTAAGTATTGGATACATTTTGCACATTAGCGAGTATATTAAGTGGTCGGTCCTAGGATTTATTTCTCGCTGCTTGTTAGTCGTCTCATTACACCGTCCCACCGGATTTTAAAACTTAAATATTACACCGGAGTCAGTGCATTAACTTAAGCACTATATGACTGGTATTTCCTGCGCAGATGGCCAATCTCTTTTGTTGGAATCGGTCAAGAGAATATAATTATTATTACGACTAAGGAACTGTAGTGTATTACTAAGCGTAATGGTACGATGGAAACTGTGACTATTATAGAAAAATTAACTTTGTTTAAAGGTAATAAGGTTCACAGAAAATTCATTGACTAGTTTAAAAAACAGCTTATAAAGCACATAAAGTTGAAAAATGTGTACGGTAAAACCTGTCAATTTCTGTATGAAATGGATAATTCGGTATTAAAGGAAAACAGCACTCGGAGCTCTTCGAAAGGGTTATATAAGTTCATCTAAGAAGTCAAGTTAATATCGGAAGTTCACTGATGTGAATAAAAGCTTTTATGAAGGAATCTACTCATTTTCTCGTTCGCGGAGCAAATTGAATCACCAGTAAATTAAAACTTTAGCGACGAGGGATATTATTGATAACAAGAGATATCATTTTTGGACGGATTTATTTATCCTTTACTTGAAACTGAAATTGTTTATATTCTCTAAATTTGTTAAAAATGTTAGACACAATGTTCTTTCTTAAATTATTTTAATATGATTATGATGGTCCTGTTTTACTTGCTAGAAATTTATTACAGTGTGCCAAGTCGTGCGCTTGTTAAAGCGGGATTGTTGCATCAGCCGTTTGCCAGAACAAATTTTAAGAAATTTTCTCCTATATATTTTCGGTGAGATATTAAAGTATTTTCAGATAAACTCTGCACATTTAGAATCGTTGTATTGGGATTGTCAACAAGTAGACTAGATATCTAACTTTTTTTCTATTACATGGACTTCTAACTAAGTTAATTTGATAAGTTTAATTTATTTTTATATTTATTTAAACGTTTAGAATAAGATTTTTTTTCAATGTTTTTGTTTGTCTTTTTTTTAATGTTATCATTACTGTTATGCAACTATTTATAAGTATATTTTATTTTTTGTATGTGTACCTATTGTAACATCTACTTAACTGGAGGTCCAAATAAATAAATAAGTAATTACCTACACTGAGTTCTACTCACTGAAATAAATTTTCAACAAGGAATATAATATTTAATTATCAGCCCGCATGAAGAAAACAAAAGTCCACACCGTAATTCCCATCCTTCGAAGAGGTTCGAGAGGACGACCTTCTAGTCTTAAAGCCATAAATGCAATTTATTTAGGTTTATATTAAAGTGGCTGGCTAAAGGCCTTTTATATTTTTATGAAGAAACTAGCTTTCGCATACAAAACTACGCTCATTGAAGTAGCAAATATTATTTCTTGCTCAATCAAACTTTTAATCTTGTAAGTATTTTTGAAATCCTAACACGAAAACATTCAATAGCGAAATATTATGGAATTCCGTATTTACCTATTTATAAAAAAAATGAATATTTCATTATAAATATTACAATTATAACAACGTTTTAATGATATAAGTACAAGGTAGCTGCGGTTATTAAATACACTATCCCCACTTGGTACTATTAACCGATATGGGAAAGCCATCGCCGCCGCATGTGGTCTAATTAAATTGTCTATGTAGTAATCACTATTTAGTCTCAAGTTCAACTATTGCTATATGAATGTAATTTCAGTAATTGAGAAATTTTATAATATACCTACTCCCAAGGCACGTATTTGCCATAATCACCACGCTAGGCAGGCAGGTTGGTGACCGCAGTATTATGTAGTTTACACAATATATTTATAACAAAGAAAAGCTTATGGAAGTCTCGTTTTAAAATCATAGCGATTTCAATATCTTCGGGTAAACAGATGTGGCCTTGTTTTATTCCGAGATAACAAATGATGCAATATCGTGAGATAGAACATTTAAATTTAAGAAACGATTAATGTTATTGGAATCATCGATCAAGTATAAGCTTATTTCTCTTCGTTAAGTTGTTGTAAATACGAAAGCAGATCACTCGAAACAAATTTATGTATTTTACTACGAACATTTCTCGCTGTCAAATGTCCTTACAAATAATATGATCGTAAATTACTTCCATTGTTTCAGAGAAAATTGAAAATAAAATACAAATAATTTGTTGAAGGTTTCAATGTTAAAAGCATTACATATGTTTTATTTTTTTAACGTTGGCTGCGGAATTTATTTTAATTATGTAACGTATTTTAATAATTACCTTCTGGTACTAATTATAGTAATTTATATTCCATTTAAAACAATAAATTTAATTAATTTTGCTTGTTAAAAGAATATATTAAATAAAATTTAATAATGAAAAATTGGAGTTCTTAGTTCGTACCGACCGTTAATAGTTCGTACGCAAATATAGTTTAATACGTATAAGAACCATGATTTTTTGTAATAAATTATTATAAATATTTATTCATCGCGCAAACATCTGCAATGTTTTTGTTGAATGTTTAATAATTCTATTTCGGGCCGAGTAACCGGAAAAATGGTAAGTATCGAGTAATTTCACTCTGATGTGCAATACAATTATTAGTTTCATTATGGTTTTTATTGACAAATTAATTTGCTTTTCTTGTGTATTGTCAATTATCTTCGAAATTTGCTGTTGTAACATATAATATAAAAGATTATTTGAAAAATCTAATATTTTGTAAATGTAAAAAATTGTGAACACAGAATCATATTAAGTTCCTTCTACCCCTAAAGCCTTTTTGAAGTGACAAACTTAAATGTAAAATACGATAAATGTAAAGTTTAAATTTACTTTGGACACTTTGCAAATTTATTTATTAAGTTTTTATCGGATTGTACAAATTGTTCTATGCGAAGCCCTTCACAGTTAAAATGTATTACATTACACCATTTATTAACATTAAAAACGATTCGCTCCAATGTATGGCGCAGCGATATGTATCTTTGACCGTATTAACTTAGGTCCCTTTTTTGTACTATTTCTCACAGCCTGGTAAATACTTCGGGGGAGGGGATTACGTTGGGACTCATCCCTTTCCAACAAACTATTAGTGATATTACTGTATTTTTTAAATCAAGGATTAATGTGATGACTCGTTCTTAATGTATTTTATATATTGTTTTATTTATGTACAAAATAGAACCGTTTTTAGTACGTCACGGCGTATCACCTTTGGGAATTAATTCTACAACACAAACGAGGGACAAGTATTGTTGCGTTGCCATGGCAAATTTTACGTTTTACAATTTTTTACGTCTTGCAATTTATCGCTCGTTAGCTGCCTCATATATAGGTTGCAGTCGTCTTTTTTACGGGTATTCCTTTAGGTGAATTGTCATTCACTGTACGACTGTCTACTTACAACAGAATTGTTTTTTAGACGTGCCATAGTGTGACCAATTACATTAACTAAAATAAACTGTTCACTGTTAAAAATTTCCATACTAATTTTACTAAATTTGTGTACACACATTTTTGAAATTGTGGAACTCCGTCTTGTAATTTTACTACACAACTGATCATGACTCAGTTTCAAATTATTACAAATCATCAGTCGCAAAATTACTAATCATTTACTAAAACTATGTTTAGTAATATTACTATACATTATTCGCAATTTTACTTAGGCAAATGTATCGAATAAATCTAGTAATTATACAAAAAAATATTGTAATTATACTAAATAATTACTAATTTTACAAAATTTTTGACTCGCAACTACAATTGAGAATTGTAAAAACAGATAGCGGTCATGACTAGAATAAAATATTGTAAATGGTTTATAAATTTCCAAACATTTTTTGTAATTGTAATTGTAAATTTTGGTTAGTAATTTTACTGATAATCGTGGTAAAATCAAATTCCGAATATGTATAGAAATTTTACAAAACTTTAGATTTAATCTTACAACTTAGTATTGTAAAATTGCAAACTGCTTAGTACTCTAGCTATTACAAAATGTATAATTACAACAAATGCGTGTTAAAATTATACAAGAGTTTGTAATTTTACTATGCAATTGCTTACTAAAACAATAGTGAATTTACAAAAAATATTAACAGTGTTGAGACATTTTCTTAAATAAATAATTTGTGTGTACCACGCCAATGGCTAAAATCATCATCATCAGCCTGTATAACATCCTTTGCTGAATGTAGACATCCTGCAGAAGAAGGGTTATGCCATAGTCACTACGCTTGGCAGGCGGGTTGGTGACTGCAGCATTATTTTTTATTTTATTTATTTCAGGGGTTTTATAGGCTATATTTAATTATGAATTTCTCATGGAAACGGGAGTTAAGCGGGTATAACCGCGCGAGGGAAACAAGATTTTCATTTGTTGTCTAAGTGTAATTGTTTATATTCAAATGTTACAAATTTTATGTATACAGGGTGTTAGGGTAGACCCCGTCATCCTTGAAACCAGAGGTTTGGTTTCACTTACAGAACGCTAATACAAGGAAAAAAAAAGGTTTTTTTTTCAAAATTTAAAAAATATCCTGTCTAACACCGTCCGTAAATTCATGGATACTATGCGCCCGAGTTACGTAATCACTGCAAAGGGCGCTGACCTGCTGCACTGGCAGTCCGTTTTAACTACCTACATTAGTTTTAACCACCTACATTTCAATAAAAACACGCTCATAACCTGTGATGCAACTTTCCCTTTATACTTTTCCTGGCTTAGGACAGGCAAAAATACCTACCTTGTGTTGCGTGACGAGTCCAAATGTATGTTAGATTTTACAACAAAGAAAACTACATCAGTTCAGGTCAGTTCACCGTGCCGGCAAAAATGTGACCTTGGAGTAGCCACCACCATGGTTTCGCGGTTTGGCACAGGTTGTCCAGGGAATAACTCTGCGTAAATTCTTCGAGCCTCGTTCAGGTTATCACCAGCCGCGGCTTAAACCCGAACCATATCAGTCCACTGTACGTTTGTGTACGACATAATCACTACACACTACTGAGCACGCGGGCAGCGGCGCGGGCGCTCTGTTGCGCTGTGGGCACGAGACTGAGGGCGTCTGAGTGGCGGGGACGGCGTGGAAGGGGTTGGCGCGCGCGGCTTGCGTTCGCGCGCTCCGTCCTCGTTGCCAATGCGTATAAAGTGACATAATTTTGAGGAAAAAATGAAATTAATAAATTATTTTTGAAAAAAAACTTTCTTTTTTTTTAATTGAATTTGCGTTCTATAAGTGAAACCAAACTACTGGTTTCAAGGATAACGGTGTTCACCCTAACACCCTGTATATTGTATTATTTCTATTTACATAATGTGTACCTATCATGAAATGCATTTAGTGCAAAGTATATAAACTATGTTTATTTCTTATTCCGTCTTGTCCCAGTAGATTCAAAGTTTATGTTAAAACTTTTAAGAAGAAAAAAAATAAGTTAAGTAAAGTCAACAAACTAAAGTTACAAACAAGTAACATTCCCGTAGGAGACGGCACATAACTAATTTTCTTTTGTCGTCTATTGTTTTTGCTATAACAATGTTCCAATTATGGCAACAACAAACTTTTGAATCAGAGTTGGTTTAAACATTGAGAGCTAAATTAAAAATATATATATTAATTGTTAATTAGAACTATAAGATCGAGCCCGAGACGCATCGAGACGTGACGGCTACGACGAAGTGATACAAAAGTATGTAGAGGGCCACACTACAGGAACGACAAGCGAACTTGATTTGCTCAAACAAAAAAAAAAGAATTATTTATAAATAATACTTTCATACATTATATTATGTCCATATGTATACGTCGCAATTCTTTTCATCTCGACTTTTAAGAGCAAATAAAGAAGCCAACAAAATGACGACTCACCAAGAAATTGGCCAGTTAACCCTCCACAATCACTTAATCCTCCAATTTTCAAGATAAAACACCCTTCTAAATTGTCTCTCAACTTGGCATGATTTTCAGCGTCTGTAAGAATTATGAATTTCACCACTCGAACGAATTGTTGAGTTACAAACTCTTCGTGATGCGACCGCGCTGTTATTAAACTAAATTGTAGTTTCATTTACTGACTCAATTCTGTCATAAAATGTATATTAAAATTCGCAAGAATCTATCTTTTCTGTATAACTTTTTATCTTTTTATCTAATTTATACTCAATCAGAGCTATATGAGAGAAGTAGAGTACTACTTCTCTATTTCCTACTAATTAAGCTTTAGTACGCGGAATGAGCTGCTCTACTGATAGTTCACCGTTGTGGAAATGATGTACCCATGATTTGTGACGTCACACTTTTGCGATCTTTAGAGATCGATAGGCCTAAACTAATACCTAGTATACCTAATAGATAATACCTAAACGACATACCTTAATAATTCCTAAACTCCTTATGCGTATAAAAAGAAAATAATTAAATTACTCATGATTGTTTATGCGAGTTATAGCCACTTCGTAATGCGACTTTGCACTTGGCCGATTTTCAGGTGGTTGCAACCACAACCTTTTTTCAGGGTTCGATCTCGTTGGATCTCTTTCACTTCGTTTTAATGAAGGTTATTTCTATGTCACTTATAGGTCAAGGGAAAGTTTGAGGATTGTTTTCGTAAACGACATCTTTATGACTAGGTCAAAATTTATTACGGTACCTATATAAGTAAGACCATAGTAAAAGTGTTAAGTAATCTATCATTGATGTAATCTTTACTTTGCTAAGTATTGCTTGTGACTTGTTTGTGTAGTTTTTTGTTTCTCCATACAAATTTTGGGCACGTCATACTGTTCCTATGGCGAGTGAATGTTAGGAAATCCTTTCTTAGAGGATACCAACGTTTTAACTAACTGAGTACTAAATTTAAGTGTGCAGCCAGTGCCGGTTATGTTTTATTTTATCGAAGAAAAAAATAATATAGCTACTACTATAACTAGCTAATAAAATTATTGCCTTTTTTATTTTATGTAGATAAATAAAAGTAATTAAATTTTAACAAAAAAAAACATTCGTTCATATCTGGAACTATTGCAATTTTCGATATGATATTATAGTTGAAGTACGCTTACTTTTTTATAATTCACATATGAATTAAAGCTGGTATTAGGATTCTTAAAAAAACCAGGCTTCAGTCTTCACTCTACAACTAGTCAAGGCAAAGGAATATAATATGGAATAATCTGCGGAGCGTTGCTTCTTTACTATAAAATGACATGGTAATACTTAACATACTGATTTGACATTGAAACGCTATTACTATATACATACCTATTCGATAGTACAAAGTTGTAACAATGCACAATTATAAAACAAAAATGCCGTGTGCAATAAAATGGTAACGGGTCTCGCGGGGCATAGGCATAAATGAACGTAAAACACTATTCATTTAAAACACAACTATTCGGGTGAAATTTCGCAGCCAAGTTAGTTCCAAATAATAGTTTTTGTCGGAAATACTTATTCACACCGGCCCTTTCCCCGTATAATTTCTTTCGTAGTTTTCGCCCATAACAGTGCTAACATTAAGGAACCCTTCCTGCCAAAAAGGAAAGGTAATAAAAGCTATTTCATATCCTTTTCGCATTAAACAGAGGTTATTGAACCTTTATACCTACATAAAACTATGTATCTAAATTGAGTGTTTATGTAATGACGTTGTGCTCTTGAATTCTTGAATATCCCAAGCAAACATTATTTTTGCCAGTAATATTAATGTATCATTTGATTAAATTTATAAGGAGCTTAAAAATCGTTATGTCAGATATATCATTATACTCCCAAAGATTTGGTCAAATATGTAATTTTATTATGAAGGAACTGAGAATAACACGTAACTGATACATGAGAATAATTTTGGCAAAGGTGCGACTAATTGCATCGTACTATATATATATGTATTTATTTTTAAATTAATATTATAAAAATGTATTATTTAAATATATGTCTGATCATAATCCATTCTAAATAATCAAAAAAGAAATGAATATTGGTCAGACACTAATGATTATACATAATTAAACATGAATATATTCTGTAATGAATATTTAATATATCTATTCGGTTGACTTGTATTCATCATCATAAATTAAAGGGAAACAATGTGACTTTTCTACGTCACTTGAAATTTATGTTGGGTATTTAGGTAACATATACTTATATGATAATTCTATAAATAAATTATCATGAATTCTATGCAGACCACATGTTACGTTAATATAAAACGAATTGTAATATTTTTCTGTGAACCAATAATTTGAAATGGACATGCCGTCCATTTAATTATATTGGCGTCGAGCAGTCAATTTTATAGCCTTTTTAATTTGATTTTATCACAGAACAAGTGGCAAGTAATTGGAGTAAAGCTTGTATTATACCTCTTTACGAAGTGACAGGCTTTCGTAATTACAGGAGTACAGGTAATATTATATCAATCGAGAGCAACGCCTTGCGAGGGCACGGAGGATAGTCTCTTTACCGACCAGATCCGGAAATGAGCTTTTATTTTACATAAAGTTTTTCTGTCTGGAGCTAAAACCAACCAACAACCTCCAATAATTACAGTAATCCTCATAACGCTACGTTGAAAACAAATGACTTGACATTTATCACGCCCACGCGTATGTTCACGCCCATGGCCTTTAAAGATTCTCAAAATATTTTTCCACTGTCGTCCATAAAAGATAAATATGTTTTGTATTACTTTAATTGTAGAAATGGTTGAGTATGAGTTGCGATACTAAGACATATTATTATATAACTTATAGCTGGGTAATAATGTTACATACATTATTACCCAGCTATAAGTTATATATGTTTTGTTGTTGTTGTGTTTATAGGTATAAAAGAATACACATTAAACTGGGTTAATGTGTCTTGAGGTTTATTTGTTTCTTATAAACTTAATTCATTGATCTCTTCAATTACACCTATTGTTAATACATAGTCGGTATCCAATTTATATTGATAAATAAAATGCCGGTTGTCATGGTATGGGCATGTGTTACGGAAAAATGAGGAAAATATCGTGAGGAAAGTTTTGAGTATGAATGTCGATGGCTATAAGAGAAGGGGAGGACCAAAGAAACGATGGATGGACTGTTTAAAAGATGATATGGTTAGAAAGGGGGTGACTGTCGAGACGGCGGCTAATAGAGGACTAAGGAAGAAAAAGACATGTTGCGCCGACCCTAAATAAATTGGGATACGGGCAGGAGAATGATGATGAAATAAAATGTTTAAGTTTTATTTATTTGTGAGAAATTTTTGTCAAACAAGATTAAAAGTAGAGTAATAGAAAAGTAAACACGTAGAATCAGGGGAAAGAGAGATTTTTTTATAAGTCAAATACAAATATGAATGTTAAATAAAAACTAATTAATTCAGAACTTAAGAGTGATGGATTTACGTAAATATGAGTAGGTACAGACGAGAGCATATATTTCTAAGTGATTATCGGAATATTAACAAATCAGTTTCAAATTAGCGGCCGTAGCTGAATGACTAGGGGCGGGCTTGGGATCTTGTTGTTCCGCAGGTTCCATCCTCCACTCATTGCACTACCGACGTGAACCCACTCGTAACACAAGTATTTTAGCTTAGCATGAGGGGTTTACAAGAATACTAGTAGACTGCCAAAACTCTGCTAGTAAAACTTAAAATCTACTGAACGGATTTCAATAATTCTTTCAACATTAGAATGAGTAACATAGGCTATAAAATCCACCCGTGCAAGGCCGGGGCAGGCCGTTAGTACTCAATATTCAAACTTTAATATAATTTGTTTGAATATGTATGCGTTAGCAATACCCTAATGAATAACTAAAATAAATATTGAATTTCATGTTAGCATGTGGTGTTGTGGTGCATGAAACTTGTATGTAGATTCTGTTCTTTTTTTTACCCATATCACTTTGTAACAGCTGTCAGCAACCTTTAAATAAATAAACAGAATATCGATACTTTACCGTTTTTACATAAGAACTGACCTTACTCATCAGACAAATGGCAAATTATTGTTCTTACAAGACAATTCTTGTAAGAACAATAATTTGCGATAAGACAATTCTAGTATATTCTCCCGTTAATGAGATTTATAGGTCAAAAAATACTCTTATAATAAACTTAAGTAATAACTTAGAGCTACTGAAATCTCTAACCAACTCAAAACCAAAAACCGAAGTGATTATTATCTCAAGATCTCGTAATAATTCTCGTTAAAGTTTATTATAATATTTACTTCTTCTCTTTGAGTTCTCTAAGAGACAGATAAAGAGTTAGCCTTGTTTATTTATTCACCTTATAATTAGTTCTACTAAATGTGTGAGGGCGAACTTCCAGTTCAAAGTGTAAGGCCTCTTCAATTCTAACTCAATTATAAGTTGTATACTAGTATTAAGTACCTGCTTCTGTTTGAAGCATTGTTAAAGCGGTTCTCAGTAAAATGTTTTCATTTTTACCACTGTATATATACTTGGACAACCTCCATAGCGTAGCGGTAATTGGCTCGCTTTAAATCTCGGAGGTCGTGGGTTCGATTCCCACACCAGACAAGAAATCTTTGTGTAAATTCTTAGATTTCTTTCCGAGTCTGGTTGGTTGAGGGACTACCCTCCGTGCCTCGGAAAGCACGTTAAGCCGTTGGTCCCGATTGTTATAACATCATCTATAATAATTGTATATCGAGGAACGGGCCGCAGCGTTACCTTGTGTGTTACAACATAATACTGCGGTCACCAACCCGCCTGCCAAGCGTGGTGACTATGGCAATGCTCTCCCTCGGGAGGAGGCCCATGTTCAGCAGTGGACGTTATACGGGCTGATGATGATGATGATTCATACTTGGGTATATTTCAACTGTGAAAGTTTGACGTATGTGTGCATCGATGGACTCAATTACTTTAGTATAAGAATAAGTTCAAAGAATAAGTTCAAAACTCGGTAATAATATATTTAGTTGAAACGATCTTAATAAAATTTAGCGCAAGGCTATACGACTTATAGACTGTAAAAGAACATTTTTTTTATCCTGGAAAGATGTTCAATTTCTGTGGGCCAGATAAAATTTATAAACGATTCTTATAAAAACATTTAAAGATGAAATTAGTTACTCTTTATTTTTTACATAGAATGGTGAGTTTTACATCGGCATGTTCAAATATTTCTTAAATTTTTACCATTCCTAAAAACAATCTTAGTATCTTAGCATTATATCTAAGTCTTGAAGCTGTTACATTTCCTCGCTGGATAAATACTTAATCTATGTGTAAAATCAAAGATTTCTTTTCGGTGTATTGGTTGTGCGAATACATACCTTCCGAGTCTTGGTTAGCACGATAAAACTCTAGACCCGATTATTCATATATCAGGAAATGGTTACCTGTTGTATTGTGGTCTGTGTATCGCCTATGTAACTATGTAAAAGGTTATACACAGACCACAGTATGTCAATTAAATACTGAATACTGTGGTTGCCCACCCGCCAACCGCAACCCGCAACGTTAAACAGTAGACGTCATACGTGCCGATGAACAATATTTAAATTTCAAATTCTAGCACAATCATTCGATAAACATCTTAGTAGAGAAAAGTTAAGGTTGTGTTATAAAAATAAGGTTTTATAGATAGTCGTATAGAAGCAGTCTTACAAATTCACTGAATATATCGGTCAGGTTTTAATACGATTTGTATTGTATGTAGGTCGAAGGGGTGTACTATAAAGAATATAGAAACGCAGATCGCATTCAATATTTAAGCTTTTATTATACATTTTTTACGGTTTGTAACCTATTGAGGTTTGTTGTCAGCAATGTCTTCGAAATATTGAAGAATACGACGTTTTATTGCTTATAAATCAAAAAATGTATGCAAACACAATTTATGACTTGTCATAAACATGTCTAAGCGGTTACTAATGTTTTTAGGATATTTATCGTAACATTTTAAGTATGTTTCTATAATATAAAGGCATTTATTGATCCACTTTTTTATATGCCACTTTTATACAGACAATTTTAAAGTTATTAATATACCTACCCAAGAACATATCAAGATCACGTAACTATCAAAAATTTAACTTGCGACTGTCTATAGACAACTGTGGTGAAATAAAAATCTATGTATTTTTGCTTAGCAAAATTAGTTTGTCCTAACTAATTAGTAAAATAGATAGAATTAGGCGCTACGTTGTGATCGTAGTTCTAACCTGACTAACATCTAGCCATTTCTTAAGGCAAAATGATGAAAATGCAAAAAAATCTATTTGGCTAAACGAAAAGTGTACTTAAGGCCCTAAAATATCGGACAAATGAACTTAGGATCAATGACTTAAGGCGAGTCGAAGGGCAGCCTGGATTGCCATAATTTATTTAACATTTGGCACATGCGTAATTAAATTTAGACTTCAAAACATCACTACATAAATCATTAGGGCGGAGTAATGAGCAAATGTTCATATTTTTTTCCATTCAATCCCTTTTACTATTTACCCGTAACTGTACTTATATTTTACTTCCATACTACCTACTTAGTCAAATTTACCGAACCTCTATCCATAAAATTCCAGAGTATATTTTATTATACCTCAAACAAGCATAACAAATTGATAGACTATTCCGAACACCCAGCTATATCCTGTCAAATATCCCCAACATATCGTTGTTGAATCATTGTCATTTACCCCTTTTCCTTATATACCCTTATCATTTAATGTTACGGCTACTGAACAAAATAATTTAGGTAAATTTGTTCGCAATTGGTATAAAACGTTTGATCAATAACGATAGGGTAACGCAGAATGGGAACTAGTTGCTCTTTTACCCTAAGTTTCAGTTTTAGCTGTGTTCTTCTTCTAGGTTATGAGATAATTTTATGTAACTTTATTTAATTTGGTATTATTATTTAAATTTCAAGCTCTATTATTTTGATTTGGGTATTGGGTAATGTATAGCGTTAGTAGATTCAATGAGCACCTAGACTGGGATAGTTACCGCCACCTTTCAGAATACGAGAGCCGTTGTTGTTGAATGTAATGTTCTCGTGCGTGAGTAAAGTCGCTCAGAACTCACGGGGGGAAGGGCAAAGAACAACCAGTGCTGTACATCTACTGTGATATACCTACATTGCTGTCCTTGTATTTGGACCCCTCTGCCCCTTAATATGAGGTGTATAGGAGCTTTTTGTCAGGTATATAAAAAATCAAACCAAAATAGTTTTACAGGATAAACATTATTTGAATGGTTAACGGTTAAATAAGTTTCAGACCTTGGTTAGAGTTATGTTTAATAATAACCTAAAACGAGTTTCATTACTCATCTCTTAGGTAGTTGGAAAAACTTAAGCAAAAACAATATTTCTTTAAATTAATTCTATTATTTCTACAGTTTTCCTATTCGGATCGAACAGTATTAATGTTACATGCAGTATGTAAAGACTGTGATTGTTTAATGGTTGCTTAGTGCTGTGCAATTAAATATCATTAGGTATAACTATCAAAGCGTAAGCGTTTTTCTTTACAAATACTATCAGATCAGATCATGGCAAAATGAGCTCTAGTGGTTTTCAATACACTATTAGATAGGTTACACGGTCGGGTACCCATTGTATTTTTTTGTCCAAGTGTTATTGCATTTACGCCGTCCCACCGCCGCTGCAGCGTATTCGCGCGCTGGCGGTGGGATATGTGGGACTCACCCTCTCTATAGCATGGTATGCTAAATTCATACCACGAGGAGAGGACCCTACACCACTAAAACCCCCCGGACACTCCTTCGATCCGCCGTTGGCGGGGGCCGGGTACGCATAAGCGATCCGAGCGGTCGGGCACCCCTAGCACGGGTTCGACGTAAATTAATGGTATTAAAAACTCGATTTATCTACCAAGAATAAATATCTTTGTTGGGTATTTAACAAGCATTACAAAATCACAATGTTATTTACTTAGGCTAAAAAATATTTTCTTTTGAAGTAGGTATAAATATTTAACTTAAGCTTTTCTTATAAGGATTCGCAACTCTAATAAAGGCAAATGAAATTTCCGTTATATTTATATGAGATCGCAAATACTTTTGGCTCATAACAGATGTTTCTAACGTCTTTATTTAATGTTACTAGGGTGATATGAAATTTATTTAATAAAATTCCAGTGACATTTTCTTATGTGCCTGTTATGTCGATCATTCGTAAGATTTATTGTATATTTTCTTCTGATATTGCATCGTTGTTTCGTGATTTTATCCGCATTTGTTTTGTTTTATATTTTTGATATAAAACTACTTCTAGGGATACAAATAGTTTTATAGATTTTTTTTGTATGAACTTTTAGACACGTTTGTTTTAAACTCACATTTCACAAGCTTATTGAATGTCATAGGATTGAACGATGAACAGAATGATGATTATGATGATATTTGGTACCTATGGGTTATATTTTTAAATCGCTGTTTCATTTATTTGTTAAGCTGGTGTTCTTCAATTGAATTCCATATTTGATAAGATGTTTTAATGGTAAAATTATTCAATTTAGGCGATTATAACTTAACTATATAATCGCCTAAATTGAATAATTGAAACCTTAATGACACCAAACCCACTTATTCTTTATCGTATCACTATGAATACAGCGTCAGCTTACGGAAAATTATTGATAATTGCTTTAAAAAAAAATCTCCCTTCTACTAATTGAAACGTAAGTAGCCTTTTAAACTGGCAAACTCTCATGTAGCAACAGAAAATAGCAAACAACTGCTTGTCATTAAGTGACGTCATGCGTTTCGACTAGCGTTCCATTTCATGTGATAAATCGTATAATTTAACGAAATTATTTTTAGAAAATTGTAATATTTATAGTTGTTTTAAATTATTTTATAATTATTTGAATCATCTTCAACCATATTTTAATATATTTAATTGTGGCAACTATTGCATTTACCACGTTTTCCATGTTCCGCGCTGTTATTTTTCACAACACAATAAAGAATCATAGTTTCAGCATTTTTCACGAGCAAAATCTATACACAATTGCTCATTACCATCTAAAATTAAATTTGAATGAAATACAAAACGAACACGGGTTTCGATAGATTTAGACTTTGAAAGGTTTCCTAATAATCGATGAATTCATCGTTTGTTTTACAATCGAAACGCAATCACTGACCGATGATATATACAGAACAAATCGTTTCTGTTCGCAATGTTTGTGATGAGGTACACTTAACATACTTTTGAATTGCTAATGTTTTATTTTGAATTCAAATTTGTAGGTTACGTTTATTTGTGTTTATATCGCTTTTTTTTTGTTTCATAATTTTAAAATGTAAAGCTACTGTACATTTTTTGTTTAACTGTTACAGTTTATAGATTTTGGTTAAACTTTAGGTCATAATTAAAAATATGGTTTTTGAATAAGCTGACAATTGTTATATCAACTTATCGGTTGGTATAAAAATTGTCAGTTGCTTTCATACCTTTTACGGCATCAGGTCAATATACGCTATAAGCCCTATAAATAAGTTTAGATTTGTGTGCAATATTGTACTATGTAATAAGCATAGTACCTAATGAACGCGCACGCACAATATGGGGTCACCCTTAATGTAAACAAAAAACAATATTTGTGTCCCTACATTATAACTCGTAATATATATTGTAAAACAACAAAGCTGTTGTATTTATAAGATTTGATAAAGAAATCAACCATAAAATGACGTCATGTTACACTTTCAATTATACCAGTCAGCCGAGCGTGGTGATAACGAGATTATACTAGATATCCAGCCAAGATTACATTAGAAAGCTTTGCCGGCATATTTATTTACAGCTGAGAATCTTTTCGCTGCATAAAATGAAGTAAAGCACCCAAGGGTATATATCAGGCACAGTTTTTGAAATGATATAGAGGATTTTGTTTGAGTTTTCACGATAATGTAGATAGCTCTGAGCGTTCCTTTTATTTATTATAATCTTTATCTACTGAGAGAGCTATGATATTTGATTTAAAAAAATATTTTTTATCAAATAACATAGTTACACAGACTACTACACACACAGACGCAGCGAAAAATTGATTTAAAGTAATCTACGATGTCTATGAAGAGAGCAGTGTTTTTTTTTGTTTTGCTACTACCATTTATTATACACTAGCGACCCACCCCGGCTTCGCACGGGTGCCATTCTGATGTATACATATAAACCATCACTCTATCTATTCAAAAATACCGCATCAAAATCTGTTGCGTAGTTTTAAAGATCTAAGCATACATAGGGACGGTCAGAAAGCGGGAAGCGACTTTGTTTTATACTATGTAGTGATACATACGATGAGTTACACTAAAGTTAAGGAAAACAAATACGGTCTTGTATTAATAACGTTAACGTAAATTAGGATTTAATTTATATAGAAGCAACGTAAGGCGGAGACATGACACCAACGCAGCGAAGACACGAGCCGAAATATCCACGGACGCCTGCACCACATCTGCGCCACTCCACTTGTGTGTAATTCATGAGACATCATCCACGTGCACATTCTGTGAATACGTTTTGAATCAACATCATGTCTGACGCCTTATTTTAAGCATGCAAATAGCTAGGTACTTAATTGAATGCCGCTTTTAAAAAAATGCTTTTTGATATGTTCTCACTAAAAGCTCAATTTGAATTCTTGTTAAATCAATATGTCTTGATAAAATGTTTGAAATAAAAAAATATTTTTGAATCGAACAAATCAAACGTCGAACCATTAAAGTAAATATTTGCGCATAAAAAATACCTGAAGCTAAGATGGATTTATGCGTTTATAAATATTTATACTTTCCAAAATACTCTTTTTGCTTCAATGAACAATATGTTTGCACGGTAAACATATGGAGTTTTACAAGATTTATAGTCGCACACAGTTATAAAATAATAAATCTTGCCATTTTACCCCCCACGTAATTACTACACTTTGTTGAAATGAGTGCTAAAGTGCTTAAGGTTGATAGGCTATATTAATCTACATAAAAACACGTATCTTCTTACATTGGTCTCTATATATATAATCTAATATCTATACCTAATTATAAATATTAACTCCATAAATCTGGGATATAAAAGCTTTTTTGTATGTAGTGGTAGTATTAAAACCAAAGAAAGAAGAACAAAAGAATTTTCCGTAAACTGAACTTTAAAAGTAGCATGTATATAGATTCGTAAAACATAAAACAAAATATTTAATCAACTCTCGTAATCAAAGGACAATACATATATGCTCAATATAAACATGATTTACCTCTGTATAAATTTATCACCAAGTAATTCTTTAGTGCATTTATTCAGTTCATTTTGTATTTTGAACTAAGCTGAAATAACTGAATACTGTCTGTTTGAAACATAGACTGATGCATTTTAAGTTCCTTTGCGAAAAGGTAATTTAAAATTTAGATTTTGTTTTCATTTTAGTATATGTTAATTGATTGACGTCAGCTTTGTTGAGGTTTTACATTGTAAAGTCAAGTTCTGTTTGCTTGTAGTTTTCAAAAGCGTATTATAATTTAAATGATAAGGTTCTCATTAAATCCAGGCTTGTTTGACAAGTTCTTAAACAAATAGGTATAGTAGCATATTTCAAGGACCAATATTTTCGTATCTCAACCTATTCTTTTTGTTACGTAGTTGCACAAGGGTATAAATGGGACCATATTACTAAGAATCTTCTGTAAGTCTGTCAGTCAGGTATCACCAGGCTGTATCTTATGAACCCTGATAGCTATACAGTTGAAATTTTTATAGACGATGTATTTTGGTTGCAGCTATAACAACAAGTACTAAAAATAGAATAAAATAAAAATAATAGTATGCAACCCTTCGTGCGCGAATCCCACTTGCACTTATTTTGTAGGCATAAACATCAACGTGTGTCTATATGAGCGATCGCTTGTACCTGCCGCTGTTTGTGCGCCCGTAAATAGATCGTCAACCTTTTTATAAATTTATACTGTGTAACATTATTTAACATTTCGTGATGAATATATGTCCGGTCTGTAGTAACGCCGTCAGTGATGGTCCGCTGTGTTCCAATTGCAATATGCATCTGGACTTCGCTTGTGCGGGAGTGTCTGAAACCGGATGGCGAAGGTTAGGTGCAGACAGAAGATCCAGATGGAATTGTCCGTCATGCAGGACGTCGTCGTCGTCAGCCAAGGCTTCCGTGACTAGCCCTATACCACGACCACTACTTACTCCGGAGCCTGTGCGTATATCAGAACCAGTGATTTCACCAGAACCGGTTTCCCCAGTGCCTACGTTTGTCTCAGAATGCAGCTCAGCCAAAAAAGTATCCCTAGATACAATATTTCAAGAAATCTTGAAAATGCAGCAGCTTATAACTGGACTGCCTAAGCTCATAACGGATGTGAACGAAATCAAGCAAGACTTGTCTAATTTTAAAAAATCATTTGAGATTACTAACAATAAAGTAAAAGATCTGGATGCTAGGATAAATACTGTCGAGGACAAGGTTACTGAGATAGCAAGTCTGCCGGATATCATAAATACAATGCAGAGTGACATTGCGAAAATGAAATACGAAATTACTTCACATGATAATAGAACCAGACTCAATAATGTGGAGATCAAGGGAGTGCCGTATATGAAGGATGAAAATCTCTTTAAGATTCTGAGTGACATCGGGCAGAAAGTAAACTACACGTGCCCTAAATCATTAGTAAATTATATCTCAAGAGTCCCCACATATAATTCTAATGAGAAGAACATTATCGTCGGATTTACTAACAGATATGTTAAGGAGGAATTTATGGCTGCTGCCCGCACCGGGAAACTGTCTACGACCGATATTGGATTCCCGAATATGTCACGTCGTATCTTCATAAACGATCATCTGAGTGCGGAACTAAAAATGTTGCTGACCAGTGTCAAATGTCTTGCCAAGGATAAACAATATGAATTTGTTTGGGTCAAGCATGGTAAAATACACATTCGTAAAAATAATAATAGCAAGCCATTTATTATAAGAAAAGAAGGCGATTTAAACAAGATATCCTAGGATGTTACATATTTTTCTATTTGTTATTTAATAGTTTAGTTATTAACTTACATAGTATTACGTTCAAAAAAATATCTCATCAATGTATCTTATTTTCATACCTAAGGTTCAGCACCCCTGACTTACATTTTACTATAAAAAATCCTCTTTGTTTAAATTTGTCAACATCTGTTCAAGTTGAGGGCCACATTATCAGTAGCATATCTATCCCGCTTGCACTTACGCTTCTAACGCACTATTTCCTATCTATTCGCTCAATTGATAACTTCACTGCAGTTCGCCGTCATTCATTATTTTCAACTTTACCTGCCGATTACCGATATATTAGGTTCTTAATTATGTGCGACAGTTACGGCGCGATTTGTCTCATGAATTATGCAATTTTTTTTTTATTTACACGTCTGCATGCATGCAATTGTGTATACAGATATAAGTATTTATTTAATTAATGGCTAATAATAATAGAATAAAACACAATAATTTCAATATATATTATCAAAACGTTAGGGGACTACGCACTAAAACAAATGAATTTTATCGCAGTATTTGTCTTAGTTCGTATGATATCATAGTCCTAACTGAGACCTGGTTACTGCCCAGTATTAGTGATAGTGAATTGTTTGACTGTCGATACGCTGTTTGGCGTCGAGATAGGAATTATGAGGATACGGGTCAGACACGCGGCGGTGGTGTTCTCATCGCCGTGCGTAAAGAACTGGCTGTCACCCCTCAGCCGTCGTTTAACTCAACTGCCGAAGATTTGTGGATATCGGTGCCGAGTATCCGACATGACAGGTCGGTATCCAGTTCTAACTTGTATATATGTGTAATATATCTTTGTAAAGAAAACCTAGGACTGTCTTTCTCGGATCAGTTGACTAATTTCTTATGTAAATTGGACGATATCATTTTAAATAAACCTAACGACGGTTATTTAATTATCGGTGATTTTAATATGAGCGAGATATTATGGTCATACTCAGGCGATACTCATTTGTCCCCTAACAATGTGTTAAAAACTCATGAACAATTATTTATTGATATATTGGATACGCACGATCTTAAACAACATAACGGTATTTTGAACCGATACGGTAAGTTACTGGACTTAGTATTGTGTAATAGCGTGATTAAAGTATCAGAGTGTGAGGAACCACTAGTACCTATTGACCCATACCATTGTGCGCTGAGTATAGATATATCTTTTTATAAACCGGACTATCTGAAGTCTGCTGCGATTACCAAATATTTGTTTACTAAAGCCGATTATGTGAAAATTAATGACCTGATTTGCAAACTGGATTGGGAAAATTTATTTCGTAATAAATCTGTAGACGTCGCTGTAGATAGTTTTTACTCATACTTAAATGAATTAATTAAAGAATACGTTCCTTCTAAATTATGTTATAAAAATGACTATCCTATATGGTATTCTATCCCATTAATAAAAGCCATCAAGGAGAAATATAAATTTCATAGAAAATTTAAAATATATGGTAATCTGGCGGACAATATAAGCTTTCAACGGTCGAGAGATAGGGTTAGGCAACTGGAATCGGAATGTTATCGTGGTTACTTAGCCACCGTGGAAACGTCAATTGCTAACAACCCGAAACATTTCTGGAACTACGTGAAATCTAGGTCTACATCCTGTTCCATTCCGGGTACTATTAAATATGGCAACATTATAGCGAATACAGGTGAAGATATATGTAAAGTCTTTTCTAAGTATTTTTATTCTACTTATCTTCAAAGCAATGGTTGTTTCTCTTATTACCAATCCGTAGTTAAGGAAACTGTTTCGGAAATTGGTTCAATATCCATCAATGAAGAGGAGGTAATGAAGTTGCTAAAGTCTTTAGACTTAAATAAATCAGCTGGGCCTGATAAAATTCCACCTCAGTTTCTGATTAACTGTGCTAGTTCTATCTGTGTGCCTATTAGTTTGTTATTTAAAAAATCTTTAGCTGAATGCGTTATGCCCACTAGGTGGAAATCAGCCTTCATTACTCCCATTCATAAAAAAGGTTCAAAAAATGATGCAACTAATTACCGGCCTATATCCAAATTATGCTTAATCGCGAAAATTTTTGAAAGGATTATACATAACCAAACTTACTCAGCACTTAAAGGTACCATTAATGAATCTCAGCACGGTTTTGTTAAGGGGCGTTCTACACTATCGAATCTGGTACTTATGGAGGAGTTTATCACTGAAAACATGTGTAAAGGCAAACAAGTCGATGTCATTTACACTGATTACAGCAAATGTTTCGACAGGATAGACCATAACGCGCTTATACAGAAATTAGAGCTTGCTGGAATCAAAGGAAATCTTCTCAGATGGTTCTCCTCTTATATATGTAATAGATCGCAGGCGGTAGCCATCAAGAATTATGTTTCCGGCTGGTTAAATATACCCAGTGGCGTACCCCAAGGCTCTTTATTGGGTCCGTTGCTTTTTGTAATCTTTGTAAATGACATTGGCCAGTGTTTTCACTCTGCTAAACTTCTCTGTTATGCAGACGACATGAAAATCTTCTCACCTATATCATCGTTCTCTGACATTCAAGCACTGCAGGCTGATTTAGATAGACTGGATGTGTACTGTACGAATAATAAATTGGACCTGAACCCCGCAAAGTGCTACGTTGTTACATACACCAGGAAAGTTAATGTTTTACTGTCTCAATACGCATTACAGGGACAACGTTTGAGCCGCCGTCACTCCATCAAAGACCTAGGCGTCTACTATGACTCTAAACTAATATTCGAGGAGCACATTAATAACATAGTTAAAAGAGCATCTCAAACCCTTGGCTTTGTAATGCGTATGGCATCTAACTTTAGAGAAACCAAAACTTTCAAGGTGCTTTACTGCACTTTCATTAGAAGTTTATTAGAATATGGAAGTCAGGTGTGGAATCCTCGATACGAAATTTATAATAAACGCATTGAAAATATACAAAAAAGATTTATTAAATACATGTGTTACCGTATAAAATATAAGTATAAGTCTGATGATTACTTGAAACTTTGCTCTAAATTTCACTTTCTGCCTCTAGAAGAGCGCAGGGAAATAGCAGATATTACTTATATTCTTAAAATTATCTCTGGTTCTGTGGACTGTTCTGAGCTTCTGTCTAAGATTAACTTTAATGTTCCAGGCAAAATAACGCGTCATAATGTACCTATTTCTCTTGAGAAAGTTAATACCAACTATAGGCAAAATTCCTTCCTATGGCGAGCGTGTAAATCTGTTAATGTGGCTTTCAGATCGCACAATATGTTAGACATTTTTAATACGAATATAGGTACAGTCAGAAGGTTGCTGAGTCGAGATTTCTTTGATACCCATTAGTGAGGTGGGTACTATAGCTCTTATGGCACTTATGTAGTTCTACAATAATATTTATACGTGAGGACCTGTAATTGGCTTCATGATTATTGTATTGTTGTTATTGTTAGTTCTCAATAGCTGTTGGTCCTCCATAAGAATAAATAAATAAATAAAAAAAAAAAAAAAAAAAATAAAGAAGTGTGTGATTTACTTCGCTGACATAATTTCACTGTGACAGTCATGCCATCGCGAACAAAGATATTCGGGTCTTTCCTTTGTTGCATTTCTTAAAAGTGGAACTTTGCCAGGATGTATTGCCTCTTTTTTGACATGGGGCTTCAAACAAAACTTGGAGTAGTATATTGCGGATCGGCTGAGTTAGAATGGCTAGAGCATATCCGCTGCATTATCACTCGCTTTGTCATTTAGATGCTACTAGCACTTAACGTCCGGTGAATTGGCTTAATTCCCTTACTCCAATGTAATAAAAAATGCCTTAAATTTGACTCCAGTATAAAATTTTGTTACAATTGAAAAAGCACTATACGAATTTTACTTATTACGCAAATATCTAAACGAATAGTATCAAGAAGTGAGTTTGGAGGTCCGACGCCTCTGTTATTGGGCTGAGCTATTGGGCTACGGAGCTATTGGGCTACGGAGCTATTGGGCCACGGCCGTTTCAAATTGGCAAAAACTTTTACAATAAACAATATTGTACATTTAATTACAAATAGCTTGCTGCTTAACATTAATTTCTAACTACACTTTTTACTCCCTTTGATGGATGGACAAACCAACTGTAACAGAAACCACTCCCGTACATTTCTCAGGGGACTCCTTACTTGAGTTACCATTCAGTAACTAGGCCCAGTGAAATACATCAAGTTAGTATGCAGGTTAGCATACCATAGTCTGCAAAACTAATTGTGCCTAAGCAAGTAGGCACCTGAGGGACGGAACTAAAAGGTCAGTTAAAAGGGTTTATGTGTTGGGATCACGCGACATTATGAAAAGTACTAGCTACTTATGAGTACACTTAGAATTGAGGTATTTCTTTTTATTGCAGCTAGATAGAATGTTTTAAGTGCGGTGTGATTGTAGTTAATTTCGAAATATGAATACCTAAATTTAAATTGAAAATTATTTTATTAAGAGTTCACATATCCTCACTTAAGTTTTTACACCACGTATGTTAAAAATAGTAACTTTTCAGTAGAGTAAAAAAAAAATATTATTTTGCATTACACCACTACAATACTATTCTATGTATTACAACAAAGAAAAAAAAGAACAACATTTACTGCAAAGTCTCAGCAACGTGAGGTTTTATTAATAAAACAGATATCACAAAGTATTTAAACTTAACTCTTATCATATAAACGACATAGCACTTTAAGTGATATAAACCTCTATAGACAACGTATATGCACAAGATAAACATATTTATTATTTTAAATGTGTAACCACTTCAAGTTACTTATTTTACAACTGTCTATTGGACAATGTTTGTTTCATATTGGCTGCAGTTTTTGTCTTCAAGATCTGTAGCAAATGGCATTAAAATATAATAACCATCAAGAATGACTTGCGTGGAGAACTTAAATTTATTTATTTTATTTATTTATTCGGTTAACCAACAATTACTTACACCATCACATAATTATAATATACAAGCATTGAAATTGACATTTTGAGTGTAGTAATTACTTACTTAAATAACGTTATAGTATTTTTATATAAGAACGAGTAGATTTTCAACAAACTGTTTTTTTTTTTAAACAAAACATAATATCTTCAGTTACTATAATACGTTGTCTGGGATAGCACACAATGACGTTCGTCACTTGTATGTAGTTACGCTATAATAATCAGTAAATCTATATTTGTGTTCTTGGTATTGATTGAATAATTTGCACAGCGGGGAAATTATATTCGTGGTTTGATTCCCTTTGTGTTGCCGCTGTCGAAACGTCGGATTACATTTGATACACACTATTTGATTGCCAATAAATCTCTAGTGAATTCATTATTCTGCAAAAATTTATTCATATTACTTTTTTAAATTTTAAACTTGTATTTCACATAACATCATTTTGGTTTATAAGTAATTTAATGGATTTAACGAGTGTTTTTATTTTGTAATATATAAGATAAGATAAGATTCTATTTTGTCACTACAATACATAGTACATTGCAATAACGGTCCTTACAATTGTAATTGATACATAATTCAATAACATTTTATTGTGGGGAGACTGGTGCCTAAGCTAGACGGGAAGTCTGTATTTCAGGTCACCAGGTCTCCGCCCCTTAGGTAATGGTTACATTGAAATAAATGTTGTAAGTGCTCTAAACATTCGTTCGACTAGTTTAACATTAATTGATATTGTAATGTAGTTTATCATGAATTAACATTGTATTAACTATATTATAAGTAAGTAACTGTACTATAAGTAACTGTGTTATAAGTATTATATTATAATTAATTATACTAGTGTTAGTATTGTTAGTATTTGTGTGTGTGTGTGTGTGTGTGTATTTATGTAACAATTTTGCACGTTGTCAGCGCTACTATCGTGATGCAAACGACACGACATGTCGTCAGAAATATTTGCGCTTTTGCATCTATACATCAATGTTGTCGTGCATAATTGTATTTGTCGCTGTTGTTGTTGTATTTGTTGTTGCAAATGCGACTTCTTAAGTCTTTTTTTAATATTCATATTTTAGTACCCACTGCAGAATGAGATTTTCTTTTATATGCATTTAACTAAATCGTAAAATAGCTATAAAACTAAAATATTTTGTGTTATTCTTTACTTAAACTTGTTTCATAAACTTTAATAACAATCATGAAATGGGACAAATAAATAAAGTAAATAGCTTTTCTTTAAAAAAGTATTGAAAGAAAAATATACCTATATATGCGAGTTTACAACAGTTATTCGACTTTATATGAAATAAGAGCATGGAACGGTTTACCTACCTATATTTATATTTTTTAATAAATAATTTGGCACCAATTAGTTGAATGTGTGAACAATTAATGAGCTGCTATAAATAGTCAACTCATTCATTCACCAAAATAAATTAACTTATACAACCGTAAATATTGCATGCAATATAATTAATTACATTTTCTAGGCGTATCGTGTGTTCAGTCGTTCTATTTTTTGGTTGGTTGTAAGATAAACCTAGCGAGGTCACGTTACTATTTATAAAAACAACCGCAGTAACGTTCAAAGCCTTTGTTTTCATATGACGTAAATAAATAAATAATAATCTATATATTATTGCTGGTATACTATATTGAGTCTGTCCTTTAGGGTGTTGGATAATATCAGAGTAATGACAGAGCTGAGATTGATGGCTCATATATAAATATTTATACTTTATTATAACTTTACTCTGCTATCTTCGTTTATCACTTAAACTAGCTACCCACGTGCAATTTTACCCGCGTAACTCCTGTTTCCGTAGGAACTTCATCATTAGATACAGCCCATGCTACTCCAGAATAACGTAGCTTTTTAATGGCCAAAGAATTTTTCGAGTCGGACCAGTGGTCTCTGAGATTAGCGCGAACAAATAAACATGCTTTTTAGCTTTATAATATTAGTATAGATTCATAGTAAACGATTGAATACCTTTAAGTTCAGAATAATTGCTGTTTGTTGTCTGTTTAAATTGTTTGATAATGGCACCGTTAATTTTGATATGATGTAGGTAATTGTCAATCTAAAAATATATTTCACTATTATGCCAAGTTTCCATCAAATCTGTTCTGAAAATTCAACGTGTTGTGCTAATGTGTATACAAGATATAATATTTATACACTATTACTAGGTTTACCACCACTGGTTATACAAACCTACTAGGTTTCGTTTGCATCAGCAAAGAAAACCTAGTGGGTTTGTTTACAAATCAATTTCAATATTCGAATTCGGGTTAAATTCGCGCCGTCTCAATTTTCTGGTACCCAAAATAAGAATGGCTTGGCTGCTGAATCGGCGGTGGACCTCAAAAGATGCGAAGATACGTCATGTCTGTCTGTCTGTCTGTCTGTCCGTCCGTATGTCACAGCCACTTTTTTCCGAAACTATAAGAACTATAATGTTGAAACTTGGCACATAGATGTATGTTGTGAACCGCATTAAGATTTTCACACAAAAATAGAAAAAAAAACAAAAAAAATGGGGTTCCCCATACTTAGAACTGAAACTCAAAAATTTTTTTTTCATCAAACCCATACGTGTGGGATATCTATGGATAGGTCTTTAAAAATGATATTGAGGTTTCTTATGTTATTTTTTTCTAAACTGAATAGTTTGCGCGAGAGACCCTTCCAAAGTGGTAAAATGTGTGTCCTCCCCCCCTGTAACTTCTAAAATAAGAGAATGATAAAACTAAAAAAAATATATGATATACATAACTATGCAAACTTCCACTGAAAATTGGTTTGAACGAGATCAAGTAAATAGTTTTTTTTTAATACGTCATAAACCGTAAACCGCAATTTACCTTTTATTCAATAGTTAGGCACTTGCAACTATTACGGAACCCTTCGTGCGAGAGTCTGACTCGCACTTGGCCGGTTTTTTATTAGTTTTACTAGGCCCCGTGTAGGTATCGAAAACGTAAGTACGCGCGGCAGCCTCGGCCCAGAGTCTAATCTAGTAGGTACTCTAGAGCACGCATTGACGCATGCATGAGCTTTGTTCGTCACCTACTTCAACGATTCGCTTTCACTCGCGTAACCCCCGTTGCCGTACGTACTTCACAATAAAATGGTTTAAAGCCATTCTCGATAAAAGGGCTATCTACACTAAAAGTTTTTTTCTATTCGAAACAGTAGTCCCTCAGATTGGCACGTATATAAAGCTGAAGAGTTTATTTGTTTGAGCAAAAAATCTCTTCATCTAAATAAGTACTAAGTATTGATTTTACAATTTCCCAAAAGATCACATTTATGATTTTATTATCTGTATTGAGATGTCATTTTGTAAAACATTCGATATCACCTATTCAGATAGGTATCGTGTTGCAATCAACTGTGACAAATCCATTATTGTTAGCGGCAGATAACGATGGAAGGACATTGTTATATAGTAATGGGATACTAAGGGATCGGAAATGGGTTATGTGGGGTTATGATCGATAATGTGTTAAGCAGATAGTATTTTATAAGGTGCTTCCAAAATATACGTCATTCCTATTACAGTAGATAGTTTCATGTGTTTTGATAACGTTAGTAAAGTAAATCCTTTAAATAATACATTTGTAATCGTTTTTGAATATAAAGTTATAATTAGATAATAAAATCACCGTAAGTAGGACATGATTGGCAATAATTAAATGCAGTGCTTCTGTGGTGGTGCCCAATTGGAGTGTATGCCACATGTACTCGCCCATCTTACCCTGATTACTGCACTGGAGGATTTGATGGCGCGAATAAATGCCATACGTGTGGCCAAATGTTACATGTGTACACGTAAGAAGAAGAAGAAGGTAATAAAACAAGTGCGATTCCAGGTTCATCTCACCCCTTGATACACTCCTTTGTGCAGCCAGTATAACTAGTATTGGATTTATTTTATTTTTAGCCTAAACAAATGATTATTATTTTGTCACAGGAATGTCTTCAGTGACGTGATCACTAATCACCATACTATCTACTGTTAAAGAGATGGCATATACTTTGGCAGCATTTTATATATCACATACCTAATAATATTGTAACACCCCACATCAAAGGTATATAGTGCTTTGATACATTCACGATAGTGTATTAGAAGTCTGTGCACGAATTTTCGGGTTCAATTATTTGGGCGAAAAAAGGATTTTGGGTAGGTATTTTATATCGTAAATAAACACAGGAGGAACTTGGAATTAGAAAGTTGGCCGGGTAAAGCCCCTATACTTTGGAGAACACGGATAGTAGTTTATTGTTCGCTTCCGTTCCGATTGGGTTTAATACGTTGCGTCTTTTTTCCACTTACATTGTGTGTTGACTTAGGTATTATAAATTTAACTATGTCGTCGAACTTTAAGAGAAAATTCTTAATCATTGTATAATTAAAACTTAATGAAATTTGGTATTTTCCAATAACTTAAGACAAACCATTAAGAATTAATATTACCTACCCAATTAGTGTTAGAATTAGACCTTTGACTTTGATTGAAAATATGGACTATTAATGTACTTACCAAGTGAAAAGTAATGGCATCTGTATAAAAATAATGAATAGTTTTTCTATTACTACTTTAGTCTTTAACAATCTACACTAGGGAGATGTACCAATGTATTATATTTTATCTATTACCAAAATAAAAGATAAACACCTCTATAATCTATACTTTGTTAAACTTGTGCTTATACGAATGATGTAATTCGAGGAATTCAGATTAGGTTTAACATTCGTGAAAACTGATCAAGCTCTCTTGATTTGTAGCGCGTAGTAGAAATTCACCAATTAGAGGGTACATTAATTCAATAATTAATTATTTCATAGGAAACCTTTATCAAAGAGTAATTTGATTAAAAGTGAATAGTTAATGTACAACTGACCATAATGTAAATGTATACCAATTTGGTAAATACAAATGCATTTTAATTATAAAAATGCACCAGAAGGCTAAGGATTAATTAGTATCCGTCTGACAATAGTTTCTAATGTCGGTTTGTTGTTCGTCACTTTGTGTATATTAAGAGTTCGAGTCGTATTTGCAAATGACCTATAGCATTCTCATGACAATACTGAACGCAGCATTGAGCAGACAATTATATCGGGAGCCTTTGTTTAAGGTTTGCGTGCGTTGTTTAGAGGTGATACAACCTTGTTATTGTTTCCTATTCATCTTAAATGGTGAAAATGTTTTGAATTAAGTTCATTATCGCAGTGACCTACTAAAGCCTCAAAGATTTTATTTATTACATTTTTTATCTAATGTAGGTATTACAATTGATACCTTTTCCTCTAGGTTATGGCTACTTGAGAACGACTTAAAGATTTCTTATATAATAATATTTATTATTTATGTGTGTGTCGTTATTATGACGACAAGATTTCTATAAAGAAAATTTTTGTAGACGTCTACGGAAAATGTCACAATGGTTTGAAGGGTAATAAGCAAAGCAAACTTATTTTATTATTTTCCTCTATAAGTAGTTAAAAATTCCTTTTTGTTTTTATGACATGCACAAAGTCGACGGTCCGTAATGAAAACTTGGGAGTATGTCCTGAGTTTCCACCTAGAAAAGAAATAAAACTATGTACCTTTATAGTGAAACTACGTCGAAGGTTTTAATTTAATCTTGTTAGTCTTTATAGTGAAGGTAACGTGACGCTATTTGTTGCCAACGCCTCCCTATTTGTTATTTCTAGCTTAACCACCACGCTTTGCCGTGGCAGTTTCTGGGTCATGTTACGTTTTTGAAGGTGCTCCGAATTAAATTTACTTCAACACTTCTCTAGGTGAATTAAGTTTAAGTATATGGACAACGTTTGCTGTTGCAACGAGTACTTAAAACACGTTAAACTCGTGTGATAGTACTGTACGTTTATTACATGTTGGAGCGTGGTGTTTTATACTTTACTAGATGTCCTGCGCAGTAATATCAGACGGACAGACGTAGTAAGTCACGAGGCTTTTGCTACTTTACCGAGTATATGTTCTTTGTTTATGTACCGTTTCATTTCCAAGTCTACGTCTAGATACGAGTGAAGTTATTTTTAAATATATTCGTTTATAATATTATTACAGATTTCAGTCATGACTCGTTGGTCTAGCGATTTGAAGGAATTTGAAGAGTTACGGTCGAACTTGTGTTCGATCCTAACTTCAAATTCCTGGGTAAAAATGTGTGACTAGTAACATTCGTTCGGGACAAATGTAAGTACCAGCCCGAATTTTCGAAGTTAGTGGTGTTTCACTCAGTAGGCTGTCGATACTGCACCTGATCTTACATTAATCGTGTTTTTTCGTCTTATATCAATTAGACATTATATCTGTCCGAGACTTTTAAAAACATACTTTAAAAAGTCTCGGCCAGATATAATGTTTTTATTCCTGTGGCGGTGTTTCTAGCTACTGTTTTGAGTTCTTAATAGAATGGCGTACATCGTGCACTGCAATAACGCTTTTGCTTTTATTTCATTTATTGTAGAGGGATGAAGTTAAAGACACACAGTCTTAAGATTTTCTAATTTAAAAAGCTTAAGTTAAAAGATTAAATAAGATTATATTGAGAGAAAAATATGATATGTGTGTCCAAAAACGTTATAATAAAATATGATAAAGAAGCTTATTTACGCCAAAGTCGGATATATTATCGACTGATAAGTCAATCGACAATATAAAACGGAACTGATTTTGGTAACAATTTTTCATTCTTTGAATCTTTATTGTGAACTATTTAATTCTAACGATTGTTTCTTATGATTTATGTTGTAAAGGCCATTAATTCTCACATGACTATATGTTTTTTCATAACAGTAACGTAACAAAGCACTTTGTTAAAATTTTGGTTATTATCTTTTTTAACTTCCTCATATAAGGGCAAGGTTACCACTTACCTAATATAATTTGTGCACAAAATTATACTCCTGAGGCTATCTGTCAGAGTTATAAAGTTTTGGATCAAAGGTACCTATGTACTACGCTTCTTGAGATTTAGGAAACTATGTGTTACTACTTCCTGAAATTGTCACATAAATTATAAATGCAGTGTTAGTCCTCCTGTACCATTATAGCTTTTAAGATATTAAAATTTGAGGCAGGCCTTCTAGCTTCTTTGGGTTATTAGATGGCTTCATTGGTGCTTCAGTGGTTAAGGTAGATGCTGCTCAGATTTAGTGTTTTAGGCTCAATTTTCACCCGGGGCTACTAAATCTGATAGTTCTGAGTCTGGGTATGCTTTGTGTTAGAATTATGTGTTTGTAAGTCCTACAAGAAACAGGGATTTATTTCCATTCCCATGTTACGTACTTAACAGAATACATTAAATTAATGTTGATTGTATTCGGTTTAGCTAAATTGATGTCGATAAGTCAAATAGTTGTTAACTTAACTTTCTGCTTTTGATAATTCATAAAGCAAACAGTACGAAATGAAATATAATGGAACGGATCATGAACTTGGAATTATAAGACTTCCCCATTTGTAATGTTGCACCTCCATGTCCACGGCTCAACATGGGCCACCTGCTTAAAAAAGGGTTTTTGTCATATTCACCACGCTTGGCACACAGGGACATTTGTTCATGAAAACCTATAAATACATTCTAAATTCTAAATATGTATCATCCATGATGTATACCTAATACTATAATTAATTGAAACACATTGTTTTAGTTATAAGCATTCCAAATCTGTAGCTTTTTGGCTATAATAAACATTTTTATTATTATTATAAATGATATTCCGAGTTAATAACAAGATTTTCCATGTCATATCCTATGTATAATTGTATTATAAAATGGTTTTAAGTGCTAATATTAAAAGTTAATACTCTTTACGCAAGCTAATTTTTGTATTCCCATAGATATTTCGTTTTTTACATATATATTTACACGAAAAGCATTTTAATTATATTACTGTTACACAGCAAACGCTAAATACCCGTTTAGTAACACATTCTTAAGGCGTCTTAAGTTAAATAAGATCAATGATGGCTTACTGTCTGAAAGCCAGATAGATTGAGACGACAGACGTTATCATCAGATTGCCTCAAAAACTGTACATCTTACTTTACTTACTTAAAACAAGTTAATACTTTTAATGCTGTTTATACATTGACGGTGAGACTAAGTAATTGGAGATTTACTTAGGTACGAAATGTTTTGAGAAATAAATGTTGTGTCTACATACAAACACAATAATGTATCATCAAGCAGATCTTAATGGTTTTAAAGATAAGAAAATAATATAACTCACGTTTCCATAAAATATATTTATATTGAAAACTATTTTTTTTGTTATGAGTTTTATTTTATTACTTAAAAAAAGCTTATATAAATTTATATTTAAGGCCAATTACCAAGATTTCACGGAGAGTACTTATTCGTATAAGAAATGAAAGCGGTAGACAAGAAAGTACTTTTCAAAAAGTACTTGATTAAAACTAGAATAATAGCAATGAACATGATGATACTCAAGCACAGCCAGTAGATGACAAGGGTAAATTAGAACATAAAAATAAAACTGACGAAGGAAGAAAGTAATATTAACTAATTCATGTTAAAGTGGAGGTTAGTAAGTTAGGGATGTTTGTCGCGAATAAGTAATAGGTAAATATCAACGTTTTACTAAAGGTCGCACATTATGGGAAGCAGTGAACGTAGTACGAGAAAGCTTCCTAATAAGTGTGTTAAATGTAAGCTAGTTAATATGTGTGATACTTTAGGAAAGGATCACAACTTTAATCAAAACATATTTTGTCTACAGTTACCTGTGAGGTAGGGCAGCTCCTTGTCATTCACTTAATTGATAAACGGCTTCTCAGAGGATAATCAACGTTGAAATTTACTAATTAGCTGTATAAAATCTTTTTAAGTATCAAATATGTTTACAAAAGCTGTTTTCGGGCCTTATTTTGATTCAATTTATGTGACGGTTACTCTTTGATCACACAGAATATAATTACACATGGCATTTTAGATGTACTGGACTTTTATTATAATACATGTTTTAGTAACTGAATTTCGCTAACGTACTTACCTAAGAATACATACAAATTTGCTGTACCTATATAAAAAATAACTAACTTAGTTATTATAATAATTGTATTGTTTTCTATTTCAGGTTTCAAAGCATCGTTTTGGGACGCCTGTTCTCTGAAGTTAATCAGGTATGTTTTTATTTGTACGTACAAATGTTTTCACATCTCACAAAATAAAATGAAAAGTTTTAAAAACATATTTAAATTTATTCGTACAACGAGCATTAAAACCTCTGTGGTTGTGATTTAATATTTAAATTTCAAATATAAAACTTCAAGTTAATAACCCGAAAACATAATATCTGTCGTTTATTATTTAAAGACATATTACACCAACTTTAAAATTCATACATTTATATGACACATGCATAAGTTCTATAATAAAGCTGGGTTTTACAGTTTATGATTTTATCTTTGTATTGTAATTAAACTATCTTTGGAGCTTTGCTCAACATGACTTTTTTATTACATGTTAATAAATATTTTATATAGGTACCATTTATTTGTTTATTTATGAGTACTTTTTTGATGAGGTACTATTTTTATTTATTTTGTTCTAAGAATTATTGCAATTCATTCGACACAGCATTTGCTAGTGTAGTAACAAATCTATCGACCTTCGGTTCTAATTGTTTTGTTTAATGGTAAAACATTAGTTAAAACGTGTAAATTTTGTTTATTATATGGAAATTTTAATAAAGAAATCATGACACTACTTCAACAGTTATACTTAGTTCAAAAGATAATTTAGCAAAGCAAGATGTCTTAATATTTTATTGAAACGAAATATTCACTGACCAAGCACTAAGCACAGATAAAGTATTATTTATCAATACCAACTCTATTCATCGATCTTGCTTTACAAAATGCAGACTTTAGATTCAACAGGGTGGATAGCAGTTTCAAAGTTATCTGATCAGTTTATGTCACATCCCAGTTGCGTTTAGTTTTAGCGATGGAAACCGACATAAATATTAATATGGTGAACTAATATTGTATTTTACAAGCTAATAGCTGTTTTGTGTTTGTTGGGGTCAAACCTAAAGTATACTTCAGGTTTGGATTAAAGTGTGATTAGGTAAATTCACAATACCGATTATTATGACTATCCATGATGGAAACCGTTTCATTGCCCAGTAAAGTATAAATTAACCTATAATGTTTTAAATAGTAGAGTGAAAGTAGTAGAGTTTTGCAGGAAAGGGATAGGTATTATTAAACACAATTTGTATTTGTAAAAACTGTCAAAAATAAGCGATAAAGCTTAGTAAATCAACGAAACTATGCTGAAATTTTGTACACTTTGGTTGGTACCTGCCAAAACTAAGATACTCCAAATTCATTTATTTTAGATTCGTTAGATATGTACAAACCATATGTTCCAACAAAAGCTTGTTGGGAGCAATTATGGAGAACATATCAGCTTTTGTGTAAAGGATGTGCAACAATAAATAAACTTACTTGTTCTTAAAATACATAATATACATATTAAAATACATACGAGTACATGTCTAATTTTAGTTCGGATTTATAAAACTCTTTAGCTATCTCAGCTCATCTTAATCAATTATTTTTGTATCATATTTTAATATTCAACTCTTTCAGTTGTAAGTCTTAGTACTTTACAAATGTTCATTTGCAAATCAAAATTGAGTTTTACTCGCTCGTTTGAACTTCGCACTGTTTGTTGTGAAATCAAATAAGCAACAGCATATTTGATTTAACGACTGATTTGGAATTGTTCACGCCTACACGTTTTCGTATATTTTTAAATGAAAACTCTATTCGAACAAGCAATGTTCTATATTAGCAATTCAATTTATAGCAAATCTGAAAATCAAAAAGTATTTAGTACCTATTAATGTAAGTCGAGTATTCTGAGACTTGTTCAAATCTGACGCTTAACTTTTTAATGAGATGATAAATTAATATCTCAATTATAGCTAAACGGAGACCGTTTAGCTACAAATGAGATAATTATTATTGTAGTTTTTAGATAAACACATATATTTTACATATTATTTAAGAAAACTTTATTTGATAACGGTTGTTTATGACAACCGTTATCGTAGAATGTTCATGTTGTTTTACTAAGTAACTACCATATTTTCCAATTTTAAATGATTATGTAACTTACATATCAATAGAAAACATGTTATACTTGTCCCTAGAAATTTAATTTTGGCTCTAACCAAATGTTCAGCAAAATTCATGTTTAATTAGTTTTAGAGTAAGTGATGCTTTAAAATTCGTTATGTTGAGTTAAAAAGGCGCCTGGGGGTGAATTTGGGTTAAGTGGAAAACTTTTAAGGGAGCTACCAGAATACGAACGAGCCGTGAATTGTTTCATGCTAAGCTATAATAGAGTGCACATGGTGACGATATTTTACGGTAGAATAATAGGTACATAACATTTTCGTAGCTACGAAATATGAATTATGTCACTATTTAGTCTCGGCTGTAAAGCTTATGACGTTGACAAATGGCAAGCGCACCCGTTCATGAGAAAATGTGAATTGACTAATGTTAGGCATATGTGAATAATAGGTAATGGGTTTAAATATATTATATTATTATTATTAAGATTTCAGGCCATGTAACAAATATAATTTGACTAATAATATTTTGATAACTGTGATGATGAGAAATATTACTTATATTACTTATTTTAAAATCTAAAAATAAACAGAACAAATGAAATAATCTATTAATAATTTACAAAAATTAAAACCATTTCGAAAAAAGAAATACTTCGATTTTTTTGTTTCCTTCTTCAAGATTCAGTTAAAATATACTTATTTAATTTTACTTATTTAAAAGCAATCAATATTGGAATCGACAGTTGGCGACGGGTAGTCGATAAATTTATAGCAGTTCTCGAGTTAGGGCGACAGGATTTAAGGGCGCACATTACAATTTGAAACACACTGAGCATTATCCTCAATTTAAGGCGCTGTACCTAGTCAAAATAGGCTTCACAAAGCAGTTTTTTAGCCAAATGTTTACATTTTAGAGCAGCTAAAAAAATATATGTTAATCTTGATCATATTTATCACCATATGACCATTGTGTTCAAAACACGTTCTCGGTAAATTTTCTCGATAAAAAAAAAACCATAAAATAACCATTTAAATTGAAATTGTAGCAATTGTAACTGTATTATTTATAAACAAATCTTGATAATATTAATAACAGTGATGTTATATATAATAGCAAAGGGAACTGTTGTTTTTATTTATCGATTGGAATAAGATATTTGCAAGGATTAATGTATTAAATAACTCGAACGAGTCGAACGAAACGTTGCGCCATCGCGGCGTCTCTTCGCTTTTCTTTCATTTCTACGCGGTGCAACAGTGACAAAACTAATACGTAAAAGTCGTCTATTCACCGCGCCTTAACCTTTTACGCAAAATTTCCGTCCGGTAATGGTCCCATTGTTTATCAGCCTCTCTATCCTCTGCTTTTTAATTAAAAACATAGATCCTAAGAACTTGTAGCTAACACTTACTTACATGCCTAAAATATACCTATATATTTAAAGTAAATGTGATTATTTATTAGAGTCGTTGTGTTTCCAAAGATGACACAAGAAGGTGCGAGAGAAATGTATGACAATTTGGACCATTTTACATCTAAAAGTAGAAGCCGTATCGAATATATTTATTTTATTATTTTATTTGGCCAAAGGGTTTCATTGCATTAATAAACGGTACACTGTGTTGAGAAGATATTATCACATACATACATTCACGCCTCTTTCCCACAGAGGTAGGCAGCTGCTGCGATCTTGACATACCAATTTCGATTCCTACACATTCATTTATTCGTGGTACTTGTAACCTGGCCCTTAAAGCGTATGCGATGTATTATTATAATTTAATATATTTAAACCTAAATGCTAAATGAAATATGTTTAAGTTGTGGTGGTGTAATTTATTGAGGCTATGACGCCAATGAATCCTCACAAATGTGAAAGCAAACAGAACGTGAATGTTATTTATTTATTCAACTTTGTGCCATGTCATACCTACTTGTGATTTTATTTTCTATGCCGTTGGCATACTGTAAATGCAAACTATTGGCTCATTCAGAAAAAAAATTAAGGCTAGAGCACTGCTTACCTTTATGCCCGGTGTTAACTACATATATCCGTCCGAACAAATTTAAACTAATTTGACCATTTTTTAGAATAGACCAGCTCATAATAATATTATCTTCCTACGTGTGTCGTAAGCGGCGATTAAGGGATAAAGAGGTGATGGGTTGGCAGGCAGTTTCTATCAGCTTAATGATTATTACCATCTCATTGCGATCACCAGTCCGCCCACCAAGCGTGATGATTATGGCAACATGCCTCAACTATCTTGGCTTGGCAACATTTGAGATGAAGATAAAATAAATATAACTTGTAATATGAAACACATAATTCCTTTATGAATCGTTTTATCGCCAAAGAATCAGATGTAGGTATCCTTTTTACATAATTTATTATGTAAAAAGGCTTATTTTAAAATTTCTGATGATGTCAATGTCAAAAGTTTTTTTCCAGTTCTTATCAGAGTTGCCACGTCCAGAATATGATTTAAAATATTTATAGTGTGTCTATAAGAATAAAGAATTTTTGACTTTGACTTTGACATTTGACTATGACTATACAACGAAAAAGACAATGTTTCAATACACTTTACAAGGCATTGTCTGCGTCTAAAGGGTATTTATTATTGAAGAAATAATAAATTACATTGAATATATGAACGAGTCATTGTTATATTATGACTCTTACAACTCTATTATATTATGTGTGTTTGAATGTAATGAAGCTTTATTTAAGCATGTCTTGCAGTTTTTCTATATCATTTACTAAGAATTAATAACCAAATCAAATTTATTCATAGAATTCAATGCAGTCCAAGAAAAATGATAAATGTTATTGGATATTTTATTGTTCTTTCGTGAAAGGTTGGCCAATTTATAAATGGCTATACAAAGGAGAGCTACCTAATTAAAATGTACTAAACATTTAACTTATTTTGTCTGTACTTATTTTTATAAATGTACCTCGTGTGTATTTTTTTAAATACACACGAAAATGTAGTAAAGGCGAGTGCTGTTTTTATGTCTGATAAAGTTATTTTTTACAAATACTTAGTTAAAATTATCTCTTTGACATAAAAATAAAATCACTTTGTCATAAAAAACTACAAGTTTTTGTTAAATGTATTTGAAAGTCTTAATTAAACACAAACAATTAAATTAGTTTTTAAAATCTTTATTTAATTCATTAAATCCACTTTACAATAGGCAATGAACTATGATTTTGGCTCTCATTTCGATTCTATAAATAAAACTAGGTGTTTATTAAATCACCATATCTGCAGTATACTTAGTTATGTATTTACCTGTTTACACTCACGCGAACTGCGTGTGTGAAAACAAAAATGTGAAATGAGGTGTTATAATGTTATTTTTATCTATGTAACTCTGATTTGCATGTCAGTTTACTTTGTGTATGTGTCATTTTGAGTAGTGAACACAGTTTATCAATCCCTTATTTGTTATAACTTAAATGTTATTAGTTAACATGGTGGTGCGTATCTTTATTATTATTATTAATATTATTAAAAGCTAACGTAAATTGCATAAAAATTCTTTTCTAAATGTAATAATAGCTATTTACTGTAAAAATAAAATAGGTAACAGAAAATGTATTGCGTTAAAAATTCCATCACAGGCTTAAAGTTAGCAATGTTCAATCCTTTCTCAGAGAGAACTTAAAAAAAGCCTACGTCATCGGTCGTGTCGCTTTTCCGATCCAATGAATCTATAAATTATAAGTAAAGGAATATGTTACGTTTGACACTGTTAACGTACATTTTAGTTACTTTCAAATATATTGGTCTATGCCTGGTGAAGTAGATAAAGCCTAGTAGATGACCAAGTAAATGTCCATACATCAAAACAAAAAAAAAATATGTTTCGCACTTATGGTCTTTTGAACTCAGCTGTTATGGTAGATATCGTTATGAAGGTAAACACCTACTTAATCACATGAAACAGAGGTTAATGTCGTGGAAACAGATCTCAGCAATTGTATTAAACAAATACTATTATTTATCGCGTGAATATCCACAACAGTAAGGCGCAAAGTAGTTACGTTAATGCTTCTGTTACAACAGAACAGTAAAATTCAAAGAAGTTAACTAAACAGTATCTAAAATAGCATGATGACACAGTACCACACATCATAAATTACATGTTTGTAGGAAAATTACGTATAATAATTCAGCATTAAAATTTCCTGTCAGAAATCTAATTAAATTATACATTGTAGCGAATTTGGCTCACAATAACTAATAAATTAGATCTCTGTCCGATTATACCGAACGCTACCGGTTGTTGAATTATTTCTAAATAAATTGTTAGCGCTTTATACTATGCATGAGTAACATTCATAAATGACATATATTCATTATAATTAAATTTAAACATACAGTGAATTTTCGGTTTCCCATTATATAAGTAAAGTTTTTTTTTCGGATGGACATACTTAGGTAGACACGAGGCTTTTGCTACTTAACCGGGCATAAAGGCAAGCAGCAGCCTTAATAAATGGTTTAAAAACTAAGCAGCATGCGCATGAGGGCGCCTCCTGTGGGGACCTCGGCTCAGGGTTATGAATTTAAGTATTTTAGGTGAGTTTATGCAAAAGTTTATAAAACAAGCGTTTGTTTGCGACACTTGTCTATTGCATTTAAGTAAGATCGCGCGCAGAGTGAAAAAAAACGTAACAATTTTATTCAAATCTAGCTCTTGCGCGCGACTTAATGAGCTATCTAAGAATGAAAACCCGTCATAATCGGTTCTTCCGTTACTGAGATTAGAAGACACACAGATGTATTTTTTTAAAAATTGTGTTTTTGTTAATATTATCTTATATACACAGAATAGATATATATGAATTTTGCAAACCTATTATTTTTCTATTACAAACAGATACCAAATTTTTATTTATTTATATAGATATAGAATTGCATTGTTCTTGTGCTCTTTCATTAATTAGAAAGTAAACCGTGAATAAAGCTCTTTTTCTCTGGAACTACGAATTTCCCGTAAAGAGCTTAAAAGTTAAATAAGCAAAGTTAATATTTAAAGTAATTACTTAAATTCCTAGAAGAACTAATAAAACAAGCCTGAAGGACGTTGCAAGTAGAACATACGGGTGTTTAAAACTCTAAAGTATTTAGGTATTTGATTCCTGTTTAACATAACATTTACAATACAATACTATACTACGAATGTGCCATTATGCGTCAGAAACATTCGTCGTATGTGCCTTTATCGTAAACTGGCATGATTTTTCTTTCTGGCGTAAACTGGCAAACGATTTTTCTTTCTTTCTTACTTACGGCTAAATGCTTCTGAAGTATAAGTGTCCCTATATAATAGTTTCCGTGCTTCTGAGGACTAGATTTATCATCATCATTAGTCTGTCCTTCGAGGAAGGACCATGTTCAGCAATGTCTTCTAAAGGTAAAGGTTTGATGACCGCAGCATTAAATGCTATTCCCTGGTTTACGAATATCATAGAATATTTTGTCGGTATCAAGGAGCACAGAGGGCAAAAATTACACAGAAAATAATAAAAAAGAGAAACACAACTTTACTTTACTTTAAATACTAATTTAAAGTTGTGTTGAAACCGCCAATTGTAGCTGAACTATTGTTCAGCTACAATTGGCGGTCTTATCAGGAAATGTGATCATATCCAGGCAACACATTTTTTTTTTGTCCGGGGGCATAATATGCATTGAATCATTCCCACCGCCGCTGCAGCGTATTCGCGCGCTGGCGGTGGGATATGTGGGACTCGTCCTCTCCATAGCGTGGTATGCTAAACTCATACATCGAGGAGAGGACCCTACACCACTAGAACCTCCCGGACACTCCTTCGATCCGCCGCTATCGGGGGCCACGCATGAGCAATCCGGCCCCCCGATGGCATGTCCAAGCAACCCTGACAGAGAATATTATACAAAGGAATGTTGAGTGTCTCAGTAGTAATCTCTCAACCAACCAGACCTGAAAAGAGTTCGTTGATTTTTACAAACAGTTTTTGTCAAACCTACCTTCAAGACTGCACGACCACAGCTGGTAGGTTATTAAATAATTATATAGGCTTCACAGTAGCAGTCTAACGCTTGTATAACCACGAGGCTCAGCTAGTCTATTCATAAAGTAAATAAAGTCACTCTCCCAAGGAAAGTTCATTAAGTGATCGGTGTTTTTGCGCTGGGAAATGGATGGTCCATTTTTTCCTTGTTAAATCAAGTGATTAAGGTTGTTAAATATTTATAAATCCGATTAAGTAAGCTAACTTTGTAAAAGTTTTATTGCTTTTTAACGGTAGAAAATGTAACCAAATGTCTTGGTATTATGATTATTGCTTTTTATATTACCAAGACCTTAAGAGAAATTAGTTTAAGAGTGAGTAAAACAAGTTTCATGGTATATAGAATATTTTAATGAGATTAAAATTAAAATTTCAATAAAACATAGTCGCATCGATTTAAGTTAAATTCACCTTATACTTATAATAAAAGGAAAGCTAGTTCTTTTTTATAAGACTTTAAAAGTTCTCGAATTTCACATTAAATCATTAAAGAAAGTAAAGTAAGCTTTGTAGGAATAAGCGATTTCCGAGCAGTAGGTACTTTACAAAAAATTAAACATCATTACTTAATTTACTAAAAATTTCTTCTAAGTCTACTTGTTTCAGACCCTTTCTTTCTTATTTTGAAAAAAAAAAAATCTTTTGTTTCAGTTATAAATAATTTTTTTTAGAGCAGTTTTATGTGTTCCTTCATTTTCACTTTCACTTTTCAGGAGGTAGCTTTTTGAATTGTCAACAAATATTAATCTGGCAATTATTTCATATCAATTTCATAACAAATCTTTAAACTTTATTTTGTAAACATTCATCTTGTTTCGACTGTTGTTTCTCAAGAAATTTTTGCACATAGAATCAGTAACCAAAACAACTGCTGCTTAGTAAGCAGCAGTTGTAAACAACATGTTTTTGTTGAAAATTAATTAAATTTCAGTCAAAAACGATGTGAATAATAACAACTCATATTTCATTCGAAGTTGACACAATTTTATTTTTATTTATTGACAAAAAGGTACTAGATTGAATTACTCAGCTTCTCACCATTTTTTTTTTGCAGAAATCAACAAAAAAATATCTATTTGATATTCCAAGCTGAAGAGTTTGTTTGTTTGAACGCGCTAATTTTAGGAACTACTGGTCCGATTTGAAAAATCGTTTCGAATTTATATAGCCCATTTATCAAGGAAGCTATAGACTGGATTTATTACGAAGTAACCACGAATACGTGAGCTATGCGGGTGAAATTGCACTCGGGAAACTAGTTAAAATAGCTCGAAATTTAGCGAGACTAACAAAAATTTTCATTCGTATTTAACAAACACCACAAAAGCGTTACATTTTTTTCATGTAAGCCAAAGAAGATTTAAGGTACAGTATCAAGTTTTTTTATTGACTTACAAGGCTAAGGAATGCTTTCACATTTACGAATATATTATTCCATACATTTTACAGAGGTATTATTGCTTGGGAACATCGGATATGAAGCCGAGTGTGAGGAAACTATTGTAATATCCGAAGACAGATGGTTTATTACCACAAAGATACCACGACTACTGTTTGTGTTAGTAACAAATATTGAATTTAATTTTAAGCTCTCCAATAGCATGCCCAGTTCAATGAGAGAAAGTTTTTAAACTCATACATTTTCATTTTACATCCCGGAATATTTTCCCCTATAGCTCCCGCTGGAAATCGATGGGGGAGTCCTATGTTCAGCAGTGGACGACAACATGCTGATATGATGATGATAATGAATGTTTTCACAACATATTTGTACTGAATATATTCCGAAGTGAATTAATCACAAACATGTCACACTCAAAAATTTAATGGATTTAAGAATGAATAAAAAACATTTGAAAAAATATATGTGTATTCTAATAACACTAGCAAACATTCATCATTATTATTTTACAAACATGAGTTGCTAACTTCCATTGCCGTGATTTTTTAAATATTTAAACGATTAAAGGGTCTCTGTATAAGCCAGCCTTTTGACATACATTTGTGAATAATTCTCTATGCTGGAGTTTTGTTTGCATATTTTACATGGTAGAAGCTTATATTTCCAACCATTAATCATAAATAAATAAGATATTTATATTTAAAGTAAAAGGTAAGTCATATAGCTTCTTGTTGAAAATGAACTAAACTAAACATAACGTGTGCTGTTATTTGAACATCAACTAGTTCTTGAACAGTGAACTTTTTCATGGCAGAATAAATCAGATATATAAACATAAAATGATTTTTTAAAGATTTCTAAAAGTGTTCAGTATTTGTCATGGAGCATTTGAATATAGAACATGCAAAACTAAGTTGAGTCACAAATTTTGAGAGTAAAATAGGCTTAAAGCAAAGTTTTGCGCCATTGTCAATTTAAAACTATTGCAACTAAAATATTTTTATTTAACTGAACCAAACACGCTGTGTGGTGTCCGGATTAGAACAGCCTACCCACGTCTTCCTATGGGTGTCATAAGAGCGACTAAGGGACATACCTACACCTCATGAGTGGGGGCTACCCACTCATGAGGTGTATGTCCCTTAGTAGCAGCAACTATCAGTTCAAGGATACTCACCATCTTACTGCGATTCATCAATCCACCTGCCAAACGTGGTGATTATGGCAATATCATAATCACCACGACAAAATGTTAAGTGGTAGAAGTAAACGGATACAGTAAAGTACTAAGACAAAATTATTAAGTTGAGGCAAAACAATCACTACACGAAGTATAAATTGAAGTTAAAACTGACTTGGAAGATTAAGTGTAAGCGTGTTTAAATAATTATGTAGCGTGTGTTTGAGTTATGAGGGACGATTCACTACATTTCCGTATCCAAAAAGCAGGTGGTTGACCTAATTTTGGAATAGAATTCACCTCTTTGTTCAACCTTATGGGTTAACCCGCCCATAGAGTTTAACAATGTGACAAGCGAAACTCAATTCTAAATAATAAATATAAGAATTTTCATGTAACGTTCCATATAACATTGACGCTAACAGATACTCTTTTTAATGTTAAATGAGAAATGATTTAAGATTGTTTTATTCTATAATTATAAGCTATCAATCTTGATTACCTTCTATAAAATATATTGTTACTGTAATGGTTAAAGTAATAATGTCCGCTATAAGAAATAGTTACTTTGTAACTAAGTAAAGCAGCCGTTATTATATTTATTTTGCGTAGGGACCTTTTTTGATAATAAATATGAAACATGTGCCTTAGAATAATTAAAAAGTGACTTTTTCAAACTTTTCTCATCGTCAGTATTTACTTTGCACAGCAGTTAATTTTAATTTAATTTAGCTACTTTTAATTGTATTTAAGTGAATTACTGTTATATAACTTACTACGTCATAAATATATTTATCATTATGGTCTGAATATAAAAAATAAACTTACAGAATATTATGAATTTCATCAGTACATTAATGTGCCTATGTATAATTATATACTCTTCATTACTACAAAGTAATCAGTACTTCTAAAGAAGCTTTTTAGTTAAACCAAAAATACATTAAAGTTTAAATAGAAGTCAAAATTGTGGTACATATCTCCTACGCGCTGAATTCTGAATTCTAAATTCGCTAAAATCTTTTCAAAGTAGAAGCGCTAAGCTCAAAATGCTATTTTATTTGAAGGAAGAGTATAAGTTATGAAAGCGTTGTCATGTGTGAATATTTACAGATGATATACAACTGCATAATTATGTACTACATACGTTGAAAGTAATCGTGGTTTAGATAAATGTATACATACATCATATTGGACTCAGCAAAAACGTGTACACGTTCCATTTAAACAACCGCCTGGGGTCAGCTTAAAATATATATGGGTTCCGATCGAGTGAACATGTTAAACAAAACACATTCTATTTGGAGGATTCAATTCATTATAGTAAGTTGACGTGAGAATGTAATTTCGTTATATTTTCAAGTAAAAAGAAAAAAAAAATAGAATACTTACACGTTGGAGTTAGATTTAGCTAAAGGTATATGCTTGAGTCAACATTATTGGAAATATTGTAAATCTCTCACGAAGAGAAACGGTTTTAAAACTGCAATGTAAAGTTTCGCCATATTCCTTCCCAAGAAATATTTTAGTATCGTGAAAGTTATAAGGTAATGGCGCAGCACAGCAGGGATCTGTTAGGTCTCCAGCAATAAATTCGTTAACAGCGCCCGATACTGTAACGATACAAAATGGGTAACGGTATCACATCAATAAAAATACCTACTAAACAAATGACATATGACATTCAGAAAGTATATAAGTGCCATTGAACAATCCAAATTTCTAAAGACCCAAATCCAAAGTTCGAAAACCAATTTAGGTATGGTTCCAATCCTTTACGGTTGGGTCGTCCTGCCACTTTTCTCTATTATCAAGGTTCCGCTAGTAAGTGAGAAAAATGAATATAGGCGTGGACGTCGTCAACTACGCAACAAATACACACAAAACTATTTATTCACAAGCTTGGCTGTTTCTTTACATACATGATATAAGTTTATATGGGTTAAATATAACCACAAACGCACATTTATCAATAAATACAAACAAAACGCCAATATTCCTGACAGATGAGGGTTTAAAAAAACATTTATATAATTTACAATTTAGCAGAACATTTACTTTATACTAACACACTATACAACATTTCATTACAGTTTTAACTTAACGTAACAACAAATATCTATACTAATATTATAAAGCTGTATAGTTTGTTTGTTTGTTTGAACACGCTAATCTCAGGAACGACTGGTCCGATATCAAAAAATCTTTTAGTGTTGGATAGCCATTTATCGAGGAAGGTTATAGGATCCGTAAGAAAATTGCGATTTTGTAACGCAAGGTGTAAAATCGAAAACCTATTTATGCGTGCGCTGCCAAAACTATTGACAATAGAACAAAATGATGTCCTATGGGTATGTAGGTATTGCTAATGGGTTTGTAGGTCTTATTAAGATCTACAAAAAAATCTGCGAGAGCACATATATAACTATCATAGTTTAGTCACAATAACCGCAAATAAATAATCATAAATTTTATGGTTATAAAAAATATGAAATCGTCTGAAGAAAGAAACTACGTTAAATGTGTATCGTTATATTAATCCTTATCCAAATTAAGTATAATGTTATCAAGGGTATTTATGTAGAAGTAAAATACTTTTTGTTTTATTCCAATCGGACATTTCATTGAGAAATAAAAACGCAAAGAATTGGTACCTAATAATGAGTTATTTGCTATTAATAGATAAAGCTGAAGAGTTTGTTTGCTTGAACACGCTAATCTCAGCAACTACTGGTCCGATTTGAAAACTTATTTCAGTGTTAGATAGTCCTTTTATCGAGGAAGGCTATAAGCTATATTTTATTATAAAGTTTTTACGGGAACGGGGGTTACGCGGGTGAAACCGCGCGCGGGAAGCTAGTATGTTTAATAATAATTAATTATTATAACGTAATGGATGAAAATTCATCAAGTAACCAAACAGCTTCTAATAAAATCAATCGTCGGAATCAAAGTTAGAGAAAATAAATTACTGGTGTTATAAAAAGGTGGAATGAAATTAATTGCCTTTTCATTGTGAAGGTGGATAATTGCCTCCAACCGTTGACATTGATTTGTAACACTAAATGAAAAGCAGTGGAAACGTTAAGAATATTTCACGAAGTAACCTAGCCTTGAACAACTAACTTCATAATTCCACACTATAATTAGCTGTTACGCTTAGCTTGTAATGAACTAGATTGTTGAATTGTAGATGTTTATGGTTAGCAGCTAATTTGGAGTTCATTGGAAATTTAATGAAATGTTATTAACTGAGTAGGTACATATATACCTTGTAATGAAAATTTCAGTAATGCGCCAACATCACATACATGGTGCCACGGACAAATAACATTATGTATTATATTTTAGTTACGGGGATTCTACGGACATGGATATGTCCCCATTAAGCCAATCAATATCACGAGGGATCATTTGCCTGGTTTATTCAAAAAATACTTTTTTTAAATCAGATCTCAGTGGTACATAATAAAAAGCATTTTATTATCAAATTGAATGTCACATCCCCAACATTGGCTTTTGGTAGCAAAGGAACCAATTTCATAAGATACATAATGTTCATAGATTATTAATTTAATGGGTTGGACTGTGCCCTTTTGAAACATTATAAATATTTTTGAATAAGAAATCATTTAATTGCTTCTAATATGCGTTCCAATTTTAATGCATCTAATTTTTTTTTTTAATATTATCTATATATATATATTTCATTTCAAGCTCTACTTAAACTTATATTTAACGATACATTTATTGCTACTGCTACATTGAAATGTAGCAGTAGCAATAGCCATTATCTTTACAATATAACCTGGAAGTATTCTCCCACCGGCGCCTTTTATTGAGAATTTGAATACGTTTGATTCCAACAACGTCCCCTAAGAGGGAAATAACATTGCCACATCTGGTACTATTCTAAATGGCTATGATTTTAATAATTATTCCCGGGAGGACTGAGAAAACTTGTACGTTGTCGGTATCAAACTAGAACAAGTTAAATGAATAGTCTGAATGTAGATATTATTCTTTCCCCTTTTATTTATAATATTTGTATAGAAATATTATTTTAGGTTCTAGTATGTTTGTTTATTTGCTAGAACGCGCTAATCTCAGGAACTTCTGGTTCTATTTGATTATCTGTAAATTCTTTTAGAGTTAAATAGCCCCTTCATCGAGGACGGTTGCATATTTAAAAGGTATTACTCCCACAATTTAGATGTGTTAATCTAACAGACTGTGCGTTCTACAACGAACTCTGTTTTTCAATTAAAGATTGATGAAATACATAATAATACTAATAATGCAGTGCTACTAAAACTTATGTGAAAACATGTTAATAAAATAAGAACTAGAATGTATTTGCCGGAATTTTAAAACACTGAATATTTGTCAGAGGTATGAAATTTAAATAAAAAAAACAAACTGGTATCAATGACGCATCGCATTTAATTTAATGGTTTCAGCAGATTATTCGGATACAGCTTTTCAAATAAAAAGTCACCATTGAGTTCGTTCCTTTTACATAAGTTAACCCTTTTTTAATTCCGGGGGGAAATGCATTACTCATCCTTTCTTGCAATGGGATTTGTAGGACTAGCCTTCTTCCTTGGCTATGGTATGCATACATCGAGGAGTGGGCCTTCCCCTATTGCTCTTTCGAGTCCATCGATTCCATGGTCGTGATAGGATCATTACACAGATACCTTGCGGCTTTTAGGAACCTTCGGGTGATGCTCGCGGCTTATAACGGTGCGGTCTTGGAATCTCAAAAGAAAGTTCACAACTTAATACGCCTAGAGCACCAAGTGTCCGTGCTCTGACTTAAGTTAACCCTGCTTAGAAGTTTCCTTATAACACTCTCCATACTCAGGTTGTCTGGATGAAAACGCAGTTGCGATTAGACAATCCATTTTATTTTAAACTAGCAACGGGGCAGGTTGCCACTTCAAACGGGTATTAGACATTTCTTGATTCATTTCCTGAAAACTTTGATAAAGCTATACTGGTGTTATGAAGTTGAAGAGTTTGTTTGGTTGAGTGTGCTCAGGATCAGGTCCGTTTTGATATAATATTTCACCAGTAAAAGGCTACGTTGTGCACGAGTAACATTGGCAATTGGTATTTTATGATGAGATTCCAAAGGGAGTTAAAACTGCGCTTGGGAAGTAGATGAACATCTATTTTTTTTTAGTAAGAACTGCATTCGTTAAGTATCTTGTTTTTTAATATGTGGTGATGTGAGATGTTTTTTTTATTTTTGGCTTTTCATACATTAAGTTATTTTTTACAGTAAATATTTTTTATTTTAGTAAGATTTGCGATGAAAATTATAAACCAATTATTTTAATTTCTTGTTTCTTATTCTTTATTTATTCTTATAAATAAAAGCAAAACGATTTATTGTTGTCGTCATACAGCGTTTGATTTAAACCAGTCAGTGTAACTCAATATGTAATGGAATTGTCACTGTCGTACCAAACGTGACTAGAATAAACCATTGTTGAAATGTTACCGACATTTCAGCATCAGGTAGTGCCTTGTTCACAATATTGAAATTTCGGTACGTTCAAAATAATGTTTTAATAAAAATAAATAAAAATTCAAGTGTACGTTTGTAGTTTAAAAAATATAAGGTTTTAGACCAGTTTGCCATTAAAATAAATATAAGATATATAAAAATATATTTTACCATTAAAATCGCTATGTTTATGGAATCAAAATTCGAATAATCGAATTGCTCTTTCAAGGAACAATCAAACAATTAATGCCAGTCAGTAGCGATTTTATGCATGCGATCGCTCCGCTATTATGACATTTTGTCTAGAACCTCTGTACCTTTACATCATCGCTGTCTACCCAAAAAACATCTTTCTTTGTGTTTGAAATTATGTGCAGTATATTAATACATTTATTATGATATCATAATTACTTGTTAACTTTGTATACCAATAAAATGCCTTGTCAACAGTTTCCATGACGTTGTCTAGAAATGTTATTAACATTTTAGTAAAAACAACATGTATTTAAAATAAACATATCCAACGAGAAACTTCCATCTTTTAGAAAAAATTTCATGTCCTGGTAGTCGGACCAAGTGTTCTGGGTTTGATTCCCATCTGGGACAATCGCTACGCCGTCGGACTTGCGCTCATGTGGTCGCCGGTTCCCTCCCCAACCATTGCACAACTATTTGCATTGTGCTACATTTACATTGCACTTACGTGAACACACTCGTAAAACAGCTTGCGTTACGAGTGGAGTTTAACTAAGCACGAGGGGTTAGCAAGAATACTATTGTGCAAAAAGTATGCTAATATTTTTTTTATATTTTATCCACAGATGATTGTTTTAAATGTGATGTGATTCTCATCAGCGAATTCCAACCACAACAGTGTTATAGTTCCATGTTGCCGGAGTAATCTTTAAAAAAATATGTTTCGATCTAGCATTTTGAATGTAGGAAAGTTAGGTTATGAATATCAGAGAGCTACTAAAATACGCATATATTAATAAACATTAATGCAAAACATACCACATTGCTACTATCAGACGTTCAGAACATAGCGTTATTATGTTTTTTTTGTTCCGGCTTATTCAACACCGGGCGGCCGGAAGTCCGCTGTTAGCGATAATACCGCCAACTATACGGCTTTATTCATTGACACTGTTTAAAAATTTACACAAATAAATCTGACTAAGGTTTTCGACACTGCTTTTAAAAATGCTAGTAGATATAAATAATAAATTAAATAAATAAGTTATTTAATAACTTAACTTTATTTTTATTTATAACATACAACTAATCCGTAAAATGGCCATTGTCCAATGGGGTGTTGGACCTGCGATCATGAGGTTGCCGGTTCGATCCCCTTCCATTGACGTGAACCCACTCGTAACACAAGCAAGGGGGGCTTTAGCATAGCAAGGGAGATTAACCAGAATACTGGTAGTGTGTAAAAAACTTTGCAAGACACCTTTAAAAAAATCCTCATCCAGCTTTAAACGTTAGCCTTTTCAACTTTTTATGTTGGTAAATAAAATTCATCTTTGTAGAAAGTTTTTAAAGTTACCAACACACCACAGAGAACAATTTAAAAATATTACCTATATTTTAACATTTGTGAATGTTAACTATATAATTATAAAGTTTTAATTATAGTGTATTTTTATTCGGTAGGTATATTTAGTTTACAAAATTATTTATTTCGTCATTTCATTTTTATTACAATGTAATATTAGTACAATAAATAAATAGGAACTTAAAATAGGTTCAATCCCAGTTTCTAAAAGGAAGATCGTCATCAATATTAACTGATTGATCTGTCAAAACTCTTTTTAAGTCTATAATGGGTTTATAAGAGCCGTCAACAGACAACCATCAATTTGAGTTTACTGGAGTTTTTTTATTCATCTGGATGTAAATCGAGCCCACAATACCAGGTCTCATCCGCAACTACAACCATAATTACTGAGCCACCAGTACAAATTATTTAAAACTTATATTATATTATGATGAAAACGCAAAAATACAAATATTGTAACAAAACGTCTGTTATATATAACTGAGCAATGTCTGACATTTTACGAATACAACATCTTTGTTTTATCGTATTATGGTATATACAAAGTATGAGCAATATATTACATTGCTACGTCGATATCAAAATCCTCCAAGCATCCTTTATTTCTCTGAGTACCATTTATTTGTTCAACGCTTTTTCCGTGTTCTACCGCATCTCGTACCTTTTATTTGCCAAACCAGAATTATCATGCAAACATAACATTTTCCTTTGTACCTACATGTATTAAATATTCTGCAAAGTAATATGACGGTGTATGAATTATTCATAAGTTCGTTACTTTTTTATCATCGCTAGTAGAAGAGTTCACTCTACAAGTTTCAATCGAATGTAAAGCTATTTCTACGGACTCGACACAATTTTGCATAACTTACAACCGCACACAATAAACTTAAATATCAGTAATATGAATATTTGGGTGCAACAAAATTCAATTTATCTAGTACTGGATTATGTCCACGACTTGTCTCGTAGGAAAGCTTTTTATTTCACCATAAAAAATTGCCTTTGTCCCTTTCCAAGATTTAGTCTAACTCTGTAATAAAAACCAACAAACTCGATTGCGGTTTTACTTTAATTTTATAATATTAGTAGGATTTATCGGAAACGTTTTATTTTGAAGCAACCACTTATTGGTTAACCTAACCCATTTCAAAGTGCATGTGGATTGTTTTCTACACAATTGAAATGATGCAGACGTGCAGAAAATTAAAACCACAGTTTCTACGAAGACTTAAATACAGCAAGAACTGATCACAGTTTATCAAGTAAATATAATTGTATGGGAGTTACATAAATATTGTATTGTAAAATCTTTATATAGCAACCCTATTTGGAATAATAAACACGATCTTCGATAGCATCAACACAAGTGATCAAACGTGAAAATACTTGGATGGTGGATGATAAAGGAACCTTTTTATGTTTAGTAGGTAATATAAAATGATATATCTAATCTATATATACGTGAAACAAAAACTTTTTCTAGGCTATGAAATTTTGCAAACTTATAATTTATATAGAGAAGAAGTGCAGAATGCTATGTGATTTTTAATGTAGGTCAAATTTTGACTAGATCGGGAAAATTTGCGTTTATTCTTATAATTATTTATAGCTACTGACAGACGTAATTCAATATTAAATTTCAATTGTTGATATAAAAGTTCCTGGGATAATAAAATAAAATCTAGTCTTGTAAACTCTTTTTTTTACAAAAACACAAATAATAATAAAGGCAGAACTTAAGATATTATTCGACTTAAGAAAATAAAAATTGCAAAGTTACAGAATAAAGAATTCAAAAAAATAAACACATAATCTTAAATGGCGCCTCTGATCAGCGTTCTCAGAATGCAATGTGGAGATGCCGCCAGCATTGCTACGCTGAATGGCTTATTTGTTGGGTAAATTATTCCAGCACTCTAGGAACATGTCACATTATTAAGGGCTTTTTATAAATCGACTTTGCTGCTGGTCCCCACGGCCCCCACGGCATTTCGACCCTAAAAGTCACAATCATATAACAAACAAAAAAAATTTGCATCAACATTTAATTTACTTACTTAACATACCGAAACGACACTAAATTATATTAGAAAAAGTGTGGTTATTTCTTCAATTTTCTTTTGATTACCATAAGCAGTAGGTATTATTGACGTCTACCAGCTTTATTTTCAGCCGCATTACTATTAACATTCGTATTACTCTTAATTTTGAGTGGGTGGGTTCCGAAGAAGGATAATGTCGTTCACTTTGTTAAAGAGTTTGTTAAAGGTAACGGGTATCCAATTTAATATTATCACCCACACAAATGTGCCAAATTAATATTAATAATATGCATTTCAGCTGTGGGTGTTATTCTACCTTCGTGACTCAAATTAAACAAAATTCCTTTACTTTACTGGATTATTATGTCTATCGTAGTATTTTTTGTTTACTTTCACTTTGTTTTATTGCTCCACTATACCCTACGGCTAATTCCATTACATGATTTACCTGTATATTTCCCGTAGTGCAGAGTAAGCTAATTTGATAAGTAAACTACCTACATAAAAAGTGATTGAAAATATTTTTTCCAACGAAGCATTAAATAAGTAACCTCATTTTAATATCGTTAATGTGTGATCGAGAAATTTGCAAGTAAGTATTTTTGTTTTAGGATATAGTATAATAAAAATATAATAACCTTATTACTTCCTCATATTGTTAAATAATGTGTCAAGTTCCAATAACATTGATCAACTTAAGCATTACACGTCCCCCGAATATATTTTTTAATAACAAACATGAACTTTAATTTGGACTATTGAGTAACTGACAATCTCGTGTAGTTGTTATAGCTTTCGCTTGTTTTGACCAAAAACCCACACTTAGCTTCACCCGCGTACTTCCCGTGCCCTTGGGTCCTTGGGCCAAATATAGTCTTCCTTGATAAATAAACTATCTAACACTGAAGGGTTTTTTTAAATTGAACTAGTAGTTACTGACATTATTGCGTACTAGCAAATAAAACAAACTAAGAAAATATTCAGCTTTATTTACCTAAAACAGCTGCGTAACGAAGGTAAGATGCTGCGTTATGAACGTAGATATTATTTTAAAATATTTTTACTATGTCAATAAAGTCGCAAATTAAAGTTAGCCCAAAGTAACTATTCAACACCAGCTATTTTGAATAAAAGGAATTAACTATAATAATTTAAAAAAAGTAAATTCACTTATTTTTTAGGGTTCCGTAGCCAAATGGCAAAAAACGGAACCCTTATAGATTCGTCATGTCTGTCTGTCTGTCTGTCTGTCTGTCTGTCTGTCTGTCTGTCTGTCTGTCTGTCCGTCCGTATGTCACAGCCACTTTTTTCCGAAACTATAAGAACTATAATGTTGAAACTTGGCAAGTAGATGTATGTTGTGAATCGCATTAAGATTTTCACACAAAAATAGAAAAAAAAAACAAAAAAATTGGGGTTCCCCATACATAGAACTGAAACTCAATTTTTTTTTTCATTAAGCCCATGCTTATTATGGATAGGTCTTCAAAAATGATATTGAGGTTTCTAATGTCATTTTTTTATTAACTGAATAGTTTGCGCGAGAGACACTTCCAAAGTGGTAAAATGTGTGTCCCCCCCCCCTGTAACTTCTAAAATAAGAGAATGATAAAACTAAAAAAAATATATGATGTAACCATGCAAACTTCCACCGAAAATTAGTTTGAACGAGATCAAGTTAGTAGTTTTTTTTTAATACGTCATAAACCGTAAACCGCAATTTACCTTTCATTCAATCAACTATTATTAATATCGATCAAAGTTACAACGAACTACAAGAACTTCTATACTATGTTACTTGTATTTTTGATATCAGAAATAGGTAGGCACGTGCAACTAGTACGGAACCCTTCGTGCGAGAGTCCGATTCGCACTTGGCCGGTTTTTTTTAACTCTATTTTCTATACCCATTTTCTAATTCTCGAACAAACTAATTTTATTAGAGCACTGAAATTAAATTGACTTTCAACAGTCTTAAAGATTAAATCTAATTTATATCTGAATTTAATGTATTTGAGTATTCGAACATTCCAACAAAGGATTCTACGGTCTAATGAATCTAAAAATAGTTGTAGTTTGATAAAAGTATTCTAAATATTGAAATGTCTATCAAATGTCTATAATAAATTTAGTGTTTGCTATGCAATACTCAGAATGTACGATTGGGAAAATCATTGGAAATAACTTTATTAAAAAATACGCTGTGTAGATAGATTTGCGTTCGTACGTAGTGTTCACTTTAAGTATTGAAACAAAACTTAAATTACTGGTAATTGTGTGTGAGAATATCACACACCATTACCAGTAAGCATTTATGTGTCAGTTTAATTATAACATGTTCATACATATTAACAGGAGAAACAAAAGCCCCTTTGAACCCCTTTATACAAAAATTGCGCGAACAAAGGATTATGAAATTTTGAAACCTTTTAGTTTATGTAGAGAAGAAGTGCAGAATGCATATATTTTTATTAGCGAATTTGGATCAATTGTCTTCCACTACTTATTTCTACTATTACCTTCCGGAAAAAAATCTCTGAATAATAATGACATAAACGGAAAATCAAATCTAGATTGGTAGTATATTTGAGATGGAGTATAAAACAGTTAATATGATTAAAGCTGCTTAAAGCAAATAATTGTATGCATTTACTCACCATAATATATTCTAACTTGTTAGCATCGACTTTCCAAGCGTGCAATTCACTGAAAAGTACAAAGTTTTCAATGTATGTACGTAACACTTGTTTCTTTAGTGAGTTCAGTAGTAGTGAACTCGGTGATTTTCCCTCGAGTTGTAGCAGTTCTGTTTGATCTAGGTAGTTTATGTTATATGCGAAATGTCACGGTTTCTAGCTATCTAGTCCAAAGTGGTCGTGCCTACGTTTAATAGAACCAATTTCCGAGGACGTCACAAAGCAAAGCCTGCACGCCGGGGTAAATGTTTTGCATAGTGCATATAAAAGAATTCTAGCAATGTAATCAAAATAAATGTCGATTTACAGTTTAGTATCAGTACTCCGTTGTATATCGATATAAGTGTCGCTTTAAGTCTCGAAGATCGTGGGTTCGATTCCCACGCCGGACTATTACTACACTACACTATCTTTGTGAAACTGTATGTTTTCTTTCCGAGTTATGTTAGATGAGGGACTACCCTCCGTGGCTCGAACAACACGTTAAACCGTTGGTCCCGACTGTTAAAACATACCAATTAGCTATACCAAATTACTAGGGAACGGGCAGCGTTTTCCTGTGTGCATTATAACGTAATTACGTGTGATCATAGTAAGCGAGTATCCTTGAGATATGCTTATCATACTACGAGGAGAGGGTTTACCCATTTAAACCCCCGGGTGTTCCTCCTAACGCCAAAAATGTGGGCACCGGGAACTGCTAATGCATGGTATACTGTGAAGACCTTGCTCGCCTTTATGCCCCGTGGAGTAACATCATATGTCTAATAGATGCTGCTGCCCATCCATCTAGTAATATCCCTTAGTCACCTCTCACGACACCCATTGGAAGACATGGGGTGGACATTATAAGCTGGACAGCACACATGCAATTTTCTTTATCGAATATAAGTTGATATTTTCATATTAAATGATTTTAAAGCCTTCAATATAATATGAGCACTTCCAAAACGCTACTGGCTTTATTATGATTGATGTATTTCACAACTCCCATTTACATAATAAATATTTTCCCACGAACTATGCCATAATACCAAATAGGCTGACATTTTGCATGCATTGTTTATTTTATATAGACAGTAAATATACGCCATCCCTTTAACAAGACATATAGTCACGTGTCCGTATTTTGTGAACATTAGTGAAGAATTTTCTGAGATGCACCGTGGTAATTGACATTAAAGGCCTTAGATATAAGTTTGAATATTGCCGGTGGCCTTAATTTATTTATTTCATGTTTTTGGGAAATAATTCATTTAAGTGTACATACAACAAATAAATTGATATTAGAATTACATGTTTCTTTTCAAAAATGAAAAACGTCATCCAAGAATATTACGTGAAAGTGATCCCTTCTTACGTTTTATTACGTTTTTTTAAAATGAATCATTTCACTAAAATTTCTATACCTATCAACTCAATTACTACACATGATATTATTAACTGTTAAACGAATGGCATATACTTTTAAAGCCCTCATAGACGATGCGCTGAGGTAGTGTTAAAAACAAAAAAAGATGGCTAACGTGTAGCATGCAAATGTTTCTTAACACGAATATGCCACCGTCCAATTTGTGCTGAAATTTGGTGTATTATCTAAACTTTATAGTAATATCTATCTTCTACTCTCTATGTCAGAGAGAGAGCTGGCGTTTATCACATAAGTTTAATCTTAGTTTTCCATCGATTTGCAATAACAAATCAATGGGCAATAAATGTGTGTGCCTACTAAAATATAAATTTAAATAACTGGACCTAGACCCCGCGTAATTGCCCATTTGAGTACCTATGTTTCGCCGGACCGCCTCATGTGGGCCGTGGTGAAACCGGTGGTAGAGTAACCCACTGAGTTTGTTTCGCCGGATCTTCTCAGTTGGGGCTCATTGGATCCGGTGGTAGCATTAAAGCGCGTCCGTCGTTATATGCTCATGGTCCACCCAAATAATGACAATTGTTTTGACATAACATAGACACAACAAGCATTTTGCGTCTCTAGCGACATTAATTATAATAATTAATTTCATTATAAATAAGTAATTATAATATGTTTATAAATAAACAACAAATGTAATTTAAGATAAATAATAATTAATTTTCAAGTAATGTTTGATGATTTACAATCGCCTGTAATTGGTTTACGTAAATAAAAAAAAATATTTTATTTTATTTTAAAATGGAAAATTGTAGGCTATCAGATTGTGTATTCCATAGTGTTAAGTTTTTCTATAAAATTGTATCCTTTGGAATAAATAATGATCATAATTATTATTCTTTATTAATAACGCTTTGTCCTGAATGACTGACTGACAGACAAATAAACACACAGTCTAAACCGCTGATGGTAGAGACTTAAAACTTGGAGAATGTGTCCTTTATACGACATTTGATAAGAATTTTTATTTTTTATTTCACCCTTTAGGCCTCCTACGCACTATGCGTGCGGCTGACCGTACTCAGATATATGTACGAGAAAGTAGTTTTTATTCTCACTGTGATGCGGTCAACCGCTCCAGTCGTTCTGAGCGCTGCGGCCCGACATAAAGCCACCGCGACCGCAAGCGCAACCGCGTTCTGCGGTTAGCCGGACGGCCAACCGCATTACTGCGATAGGAGGCCTTAGAAGATGAAAAAGGGTGGCCAAGTTTGTAAGATAAACCGATGTGACAGGCAACAGCTTACAGCATACATTTAACAGTCATAAATATTATTTGACAATAATAACGAGGTTTTGTCTGTAATAAATAATTTACATTACTAATGGCTTTATCAATACGTATACTTACTCGATATACTAGATATAAAGGTACTTCTTATGTACAATCTACGGGAATCGAATTTAAAGTCAACGAAATTATTTTAAATGTAAACCAACTTGTTAAGTATTTAATCAACGTGATCTTGGTTCCAATGACTATTTACATTTAAACTGATTATAAAACATTTAAGCTGGTAGTTTCGTAGTTCAAAACGCGGTAAATTGCTAAGTAATCAAATTGCATAAATGCTATATTATGATAATTTACCTAACTATCTTTAGTTATTTTTATCAAGTAGGTAGGTTGAAGCATTAAATGCTACTTATTATGACAGCTATCCTGCAACGGCAATTAGTAGCATTCACCAAAATATATTACCTCTATGCAATAAAATAGTGTGGGGTTACTTTAACTGCCCTTTTACGTTCACGGCTGAACATGGGTCTCCTCTTAGACCTTGACAAGCCAGGGTTGTTGAGTGATATAATCACTACAATACTGCTAAATTAAATGAGTGGCGGAACTCTCTGCTATGTGCTAGTTAAATAATAATATGTCAATGTCGAAGGCATTTACAGTTACAATTCAATAAATCTAAAATAATGACATAATTTATGAGTACTAGCTGCGCCCCACGGTTTTACCCGCGTAACTCTGCTCCAGTAGGTCGGAGCGTAATATTTTGTAGCCTATATGTTAATCCAGTGTATAATCTGTCCCGCTGCAAAATTTCAACCAATTCCGTTTTGTAGATTTGGCGTGAAAGAGTAACAAACATCCATCCATACTAACAAACTGTCGCGTTTATAATATTAGTAGGATTTTATACTTATATATACAGGTTAAAATGCATTGGTTGTTTTACCGCGGCTGGACGATTAACCTATAGTATCAGTTTAAAAAAATGTTTCATCAACTTATAAAAAGGTTGATCAAATCTGTTTTTATGATGGCAAAGAAAATCTACACTTTAGCTATCACGTCACGTATATTATTATGTCACTGGAACATTGAACTTACAATACGGTCGATTAATTATTGATCAAATCGAAATAAGCCCTATAAACTACCATTATTTAAATTTGTCATTAAAAAAATAAAAATAAAATTAATACAATAGCTATATATGCTACCAATTTAAATAGTTACGGAATATCTGCACTATAAAGGTAATGTGTACTGGTCATGTTTTCAAAACCACAACCATGACCAAATCGATGAAACCGAAAGACGGAAACCACACGGTCTTCCGTCTCAATGGAAATGGAACGTGGTTCACCGCATTTACATTTTCAAACGAATGCTTTACAGGAGTAGAGCATATCTCTATGAGATGTTTTATAGAGCGTGTTTACAAGATATCACAGCCAAGTAATTTTTTGACGTCAAAAGTAACGAGTAACATTTTGTTTTTAGCGCTATCTAGGATTTGCCATTCCAGTTTCCCTTTCTACAGAATTTATTACCCCACTAATATGACAAACAAATATACAACAGTATGCGTATTGTGACAAAATATATTAATCTCTAAGTCGAACGGACATAGTGTGTGGTATTTAAGCTTCAAAAAAAGGCCAATAATTAATAGTTATTTCTGAAGTGCCTTTAACAGGTCCCGTTGATACCCTTTGGTTAAGTAGCAGTAAGTGTAATCATGGGACCTCTTACAGGCACTTCAGAAATAACTATTAATTATTGGCCTTTTTTTGAAGTTATTTTTAAGAAACTGACGTATGTTTTTCCTAATAAAATCGTTCTTTAAGTATACGACTACTAATATAATAAGTAAAATATTTGATGAATTGTATACATCTCCGAGATGGCGCGGATATAAATAAAACCAATTGAAACGATTCGAAATATCTAAACCGTGATTTTTTTTATTCGTTTTTAATAATTGGCAGGATGATTTGATGATTACTTTAATAAATGTTTTCCTCGAAGGCAATGATAAATTAATCTGTGCTTTAGCGGTCTGCAATGCAAAATAGTGTAGGTGGTTCGAAGTCATTTAAATCTTTAATTTTGAATGCAAAGGTAATATTTAATGAAGTAACTTCGAGAATAGTAGTACTGCTTATAAAAGAAGTTTCTTTGCATCAAGCAAGTACCTACCTACCATATAGGTAGCTACGTAACTATTAAAACCGTCGAATCTCAAGGGAGATGAATCCTAATTACACTGTATCAAGCGGTTCATTTATTATGCATCAGACGTCCTCATCTAGTTAACAATGGTGTTCAAATAGGACGAATTTTAATTCGATGCTTGCATTTTAACATGTTTACTAATTAAGGTTCTGATAGAACTAAAGGTCACTCGTTATAATACGTTTTACTGCATAAATATTTTATTATTAAATTACATTTAAAAACGCTGAACCAGGATCCAACCAACTTGCTGAGCGCTTGCGGTTATCAAACATAATCCATTTTTCATCGTAGGTAACACAATGCGGTTCGAAATTACTACATTTGTGTGTCTGTTGAGCAGTGCAAGGCACGTCTCGACGCGTACTACGCGCTGGCAATCATTGAGTTCGTGGGGCACCCATTTGTCAAGCTTTTTTACCTTGCCAATTTGACGCAAATGGACCAATATTGTTTTGACGCTAACGTCGAAAGCTGCTGCTAATTCAGCCGTAGATTGTGTATCATCAGCTTCCACAATCGCCTTTAATTCGTCATTGTCGATCAAAGTTTCGGACGACCGCGAGGTTCATTTTTCAGGTCGAAATTTCCAGAACGGAAGCGAGCAAACCAGTAACAGGTGATGCGTTGATTTGTAGTGTTAGCTCCGTAAACGTCGTTGATGTTGCGTGCCGCTTGTGCCGCGTTGCTGCCACGAGGGTACTCATATTCCATAATTACTCGATTTTTTAACGTATCCATGATGACGAAAAAGATTTAAATGTGATGAAAATGTAACACTAATCAATAAACAAATGACTACTTTTGGAAAAAAAAACATGTTTCTAAAATAAAATTAATTTGAAATTAGAATTCTTAGCCAAACAAAAATTATTTTGATTTGAAATGGCCAGTACTGCAGAACGGCAATTTCATAGGTAAAGATCTAATATTTTTTTTTTGTATTCATACTTATTGTTCCGGGTGGGAATCTAACCCAGAACACCAGGTCTCAGAAGCAACTAACGTAATCTCTTAGTCATGAAGCAGTCAAGAATAAAAGAATGTAAGAAAGTATATATATATACGTACGTACTTAACGTTTCCCTATCATAAGTTATCTTAGAATGTTCGTAAGGGATAATAGCTAACGACTGAATTATTATGTTCTCGCCCGCCCACAGACTTACTTAATGGGATAAGTTAGCTCAATATGGTCTTGTTACCATAACATTAATGAATAATTTCAAATAGGATGGATATTGTTGGCAGTTACTCAATTAAAATTATCTACGTACTAATCTCAGGAATTACTAGTCCGATTTGTAAAAGTATTTTATTGTTATGTAACCCATTTATTGAGAAAGGCTAAAGGCTATATTTTCTTGTAAAGCTCTTACAGAAACGGAAGATTAACGGGTGAAACCGCGAGCGAGATGCTTGTAATTTATTAGGTCCAAAGTGCTTTTGGATATATTTCAAAAATTAATATGAAATAAGAAAATAATAAGTACATTATATTATTATAAAAAGTTTGTTACGTCACGAAAACCTGGCTATATGTAGAAAAAATGATTTTCATCCCACCATCTCGGAAAGAGTATTTTTAATCTTCAATATCTGAGTGGAAAAGCCGTTTTAATTCTCTAGAGGATACAGTAAATTGAATTTAGAACATCGTGTTCACTAAGTTTGTGAATTAAAAAAAACATTAAACCTATTTACTGCTACCTCTATGGTGCCGAATATATCATACAACTTTTTTTTAATTTGTTAAAAACTCAGACTCGGAACCTTCTTGGTGTTCTTTTTTCAATTTGCTTTGTACGCATTTCCTCGCTGAGGTGGAATGAAAAGTTACGTGTTGCACTCGAGTGCAAAGATTTTTCACCTCGTGCTCTTTTGATTCCCTCGCTAACGCTCAGAATTCTAATTTTGAATCACTCGCTGCGCTCGTGATTCAATTTTAGAATCCTTCGCTTCCTCGGTCATCAAAATTGAACACGCGGTTAAAAAGCAACTTTGCACTCTTGTATAACAAATAACTATTATTCAATTATGTAGAGATAATAAATTAATATAAGTAGTAATTTATTAACGCCACGTGCTCGCTAACACATACAAAAATAATTATACTAACTATAATTTGAGTCCAAAATATGACATGTTAATACCCATATATTCACTGTATTGTCCATTATTTCATTCAAATGATGACCACGTATTCCTCTACTGAGAATTGGACTAGTAAAGTCACTTAAGTCATAAAATATTCACAACACTACATTAGCTAAGTACAGAGTGGATTCTTACTGTTTGTTTAATTCGGTGTTTGAAATGGTATTTGTGTGGTTTTGTTTGCATTATCCAATAGTTTTTTAATAGAAAAAGAGTGCTACGCACTTTTAAGGTGTTTTTTTTTTAAAATTGATATCTACCCACAAAACCCACTTGAACCGGTCTCATTCCATTCACCACATATTTATTTTATATGCATACACATGGATAGTAAGTTAAGTAGGTGTGGTTTACACGTGTAGGGTCCTCTCCTCGTGGTATGATTTTAGCATACCACGCTATGGAGAGGGCGACTCCCACATATCCCACCGCCAGCGCGCGAATACGCTGCAGAGGCGGTGGGAAAGAGTAAATGAATTGCCAAACGGAAAAAAAAAAAAAAATTGCACCCCATCGTAATTACAATTCATGTAAAGACTGAGTTGATTAATCATTTTTTTTTCATGCATTCATTCACTGAAACTGTTTACGACCACTTTGGAAGACACCTTCAAACTTCTGAATCGGAAAAGACTAAGCATCAACATCAACGGCGAATACATCACTCACCTCCGATTCGCTGATGATATTGTGGTCATGGCAGAGTCGATGGAAGAACTCAGTACAATGCTCGAAGACCTCAACCGAGTCTCCCAACGGATAGGTCTTAAAATGAATATGGACACGACAAAAATCATGTCTAATGTCCATGTGGTGCCTACCCCTATAATGGTTGAGAATACGGTTCTTGAAGTTGTTGACGCGTATGTATACCTAGGACAGACAGTCCAATTAGGTAGGTCCAACTTCGAGAAGGAGGTCAATCGCCGAATCCAACTCGGATGGGCTGTGTTCGGGAAACTTCGCAACATATTTTCCTCCAATATACCTCAGTGTCTGAAGATGAAAGTTTTTAACCAGTGTGTGTTGCCAGTGATGACCTATGGATCCGAAACGTGGTCTTTCACTTTCGGCCTTATGAACAGGGTCAGAGTCGCTCACCGAGCTATGGAGAGGGCTATGCTCAGGGTTTCTCTACGAGATCGAATCAAAAATGAAGAGATACGTAGAACAACGCGTGTTATCGACATGCATTATCGATATGACGAAAGCATTTGACTTCGTTTGTCACAACATGTTGCTTTCTAAGCTATATAACTATGGTATACGAGGAAATACATATGAATGGTTGAAAAGCTACCTAGAAAACCGCTTGCAGTCGGTCGAAATAACCAAAACGCATAAAAATGAACAGAAAAACTATAGATCTTCATATAAAGCAAATAACTACGGCACTCCACAAGGGAGTATTTTGGCCCCCCTTCTTTTTCTATTGTATATTAATGACTTCCCAGACGCAATAAACCATGACACTATACTTTTTGCAACACTGATAATTAAAGACAAAAATAAAGACCAATTAGAAGAAAACGTAAATAAAACTCGTAAATGCCATCAACTGGCTGAATCAAAATAATTTAAAAATAAATATGTCCAAAACTAACATAATACAATTTCAAACTTACCAAGAAAAACTAGCTCCCATTGAATCACGATATAAAGGTACCCAAATAAAAGGTGTAAACGACTGCGTATTTTTAAGGTATCACCATAGATAAATACTGTAACTGGAAGACATATAGAAAAAGTTATTAATAAAATAGATCGATTTGTTTATGTTTTAAAAAAGATAAGGCAAACAGTAAATCAACATACCTCATTAATTGCCTACCACGCATATGTGTCGTCGATACTTCGATACGGTATCATTGTTTGGGGTAATTCGGTCGATATAGAACGAGTGCTTAGAGCACAAAAGAAGAGTATTCGAGCGCTAAGTGGAGCCAGTTTCCTGGATAGCTGTAAACCGCTGTTCAAGAAACACAAGATCCTCCCGCTACCGTGTCTGTATATCTTGGAAATGTGCGTTTTTGTAAAGAAAAACTCAGAGCTTTTCGAAAATTATGATGATGCATCCAGGCATCATGACAAGCTAAAATTGCTTGTCATGATGCCTTTAAAAACAAGAGATTTTCAAAAAAAAAACACATACTGTATGGCAATCAAATTATATAACAATGTTCCTAAGGACATTAAGAAATTGGCTTATAAGCAATTTAAAGATACATTATTTAACTTCCTTATAAATAAAAATTATTATAGCACTAAGGAATACTTAGAAGATAACATAAATAAAAATATATAATTAAATTGTAATAAGGTTAATTCATTATGTATAAATTACTATAACTATTTAGTTTATTTGCACGCCATAAGTGGCAGAATGTGTTGGATAAATTATGTTTTACCATCTACCATTGTTACCATATTCTAGCAAATAAAGATTTTGAATTGAATTGAATTGAATAGCCCAACGGGTTAGTTCGTTAAAGTGGCAATGGGTATGGAAAAATATGACGATTCCAAACAAATGTAACCATTTTTACGGAATAAATGAATTTTGAATTTGAATATAGCACAGAGAACAGATGGCCGGTGGGGCCGAAAAGTTCTCGACTGGAGACCGCGGATCGGCAAGCGTAGCGTAGGACGTACACCTACTGGATGGATGGATGATCTGGTTAAAGCCGGGGGTGGATGCAGGCCGCTTCTAACTGCAACAACTGGAGATCTATGAGGGAGGCCTATGTCCAACAGTGGACGTCCTACGGCTGAAATGATGATGATGATGATTCATTCACTTTATGCATTACTAGCTTCCGCGCGTAGTTTCTTCCACGTAGTTCTCTTTCATAATTAAATATCCTCGATTAATGGGCTAATAATCTCGTAAGTAAGGTAGCGGTCATGGTGAATCAAATATCGAACCAGTTATTTGTGCATATGTTAATTCAATATAATTTATTCTGATAGTAGATTATATCTGAGTATCCGTGTCATAATTCTTTTCTTTTTGCAGGCATTTAAAATCTGAGTTTTTTTATTTTGTCTCGTTACAGATATTTATTATTATGCCTAAATTAAACATATTGCAATGTCAAACACAGAAAAGAAGTAGTTATGTAGGCTTTTGTTTCTTACCAAAGTCAATATTCTATCTTTATGCTTTGACCTAAGTTTATGATGCGCGGTTTGCTTTGTACTATAAAATTTAATAAGGACAGTTTATACGTAGATATAAACAATCTAGTGATAATATAATAAGTACCCGTCACGCGCGCTTTCCACGTAGCTGTGATTCCCATAAGAAATCTTAATAAGTTACTGATTGTACTACGAAAGAAAATAGCTTTCGTAAAAAAATAAGGCAATCAATTTAAATAAATTTATTACTAAATATCAAGATTGACGTATAATTGCAATTATGTAGTTATAATAACGAATACATACAATAAAATGACTTCATTTACCTTTAATCATAAAATTTTTGAAATCAATGTTATCAGTGTCAAAAACCTGCACTAAAAAGTAGGATGACCCAGTTCTTATTTCATTACTTGTAACAAAATATATTTGTCACGGTAGTGGCTTTGCTAGAAAGACAGCTCTTATCCGTTTATTAAAACTACAGGAGAAGGATAACAAGAAAAGGAAAATAAATTGTTATATTGTCACTATTGCTTTTCATCTGAAATTACTTTTGTACGCCGTGATTAATATTTCTACTACTCCATTAATGTTGACCCAAACATTAATGGAGTATAATATTTAATTCAGAATTAATGATAAAATAATGATTTTATCATGAATTCTGAATTAAATAAGTAACTAATAACTTCCCAAGCATTTTATTAATTAATATATAATACATACAGTAATAATATTTAAGACAGGTAAATAGTAAGCTTTTTTTTTTGTTGTCCGTGGGGAAATGCGTTTATGCGTCCCCTCAGCCTCTGCAGCGTTCCCGCGCCAGCGAAGTGGTATGTAGAAATCGCCGTCTCCACCAATCGTACCACGAGGAGAGGACCCTACACCACTAAAACCCCTCGGACACTCCTCCGACCGCCGTTGGTGAGAGCCGGGTACGCTGGGCAATCCGGCCCTAGGTAAATAGTAAGCCTAAGAAGATATTTTAATTTCAACGAATGTGGTCAACGTTTGATAAAATTAACTAATCAGTATATTTCCAGAAACTGGGTGTAAGGCGACTATTAGTTAATACTAAAGACGTAATTAAACATCTATTTTATGTTACTATTAAATAAATTTAAGAAAAAAATATATTTAACATGAAAATTAATCTAGCAATTCATAGTCGACTATTGTTGATATCCTTAAACATCATCTAAAATAGTAAACCGGGGTAAGACGGGATATTTATTTCATAGGTGTATAATATTTCAATTTATCGTTTTGTAGTGATCAAAACTATTATATATTTTAAACTGTAGGTCATCAGGTAGGGTTTTTCTGTTTACCTACCATTATGCGGGCATACACATTTTGCTACCTTTCCTACAAAACTATAAGATTTAACGTATTATCATAAATATATAAAAATAAGAAGAATTGATAATAGTAATTAATAAGTAAAATACAAGTATGCTATTTATACTAATGTATTTCAATAAAGATTAATTCAATAATATTGTATTCTTAAACTAACGTTAAAATGGTGACGTTACAGGAATAGCTAATTATTTACTAACTTAGGTGACATTTGAGAAATACTCCAAATGTAGTTGTAAATTCAGTTCACGTTTAAAACACAATTGGAAACCTAGGAGCAAAAGCAAACGTAGGACCATTTCGACAGGTTCAATAAACCTACTCGTATCTGCACATAAAAGGCATACGCTTGTATCTTCAAAGCCTGTGAAGCCGTGTATGTAGTAGAATATTTGGCAATACAGAAACGATACAGATAAAGAATATTTAAAAACACAAGACTATGGTAATTCTAAATTATTAAATAATACGGTGCAGCTAACGTAATTTTATTTCTGAAATACGTGGTTTACTAATGGTGAAAGAATTTTTGAAATCGGTTCATTAGTCTTGGAAGCTATTCAATACAAACAAACAAACAATCAAATCTTTTCACTTCATAATATTAGTATAGATAATAAATCACAAATTTACTAATACATTAACGATAATCTTTATTCATGAGAACCTTCGTTGCAAAAGCAATGATATAAGTGGCAAAGACAAGCAAATTTGATAGCAAAATTAACCATGAAGCAACTGTTTTCTGTACTGTAATCTCAAAAGCAAATATTTTGGAGAATTATGGAAATGCAAATTGCACCGGTATATATTAGGTCTTTACCTATGAAATTGCCGTTCTGCAGTACTGGCCATTTTAAATCAAAATCATTTTTGTTTGGCTAAGAATTCTAATTCTAATTTCAATTTTATTTTATTTTAGAAACATGTTTTTTTTTTCCAAAAGTAGTCATTTGTTTATTGATTAGTGTTACATTTTCATCTCATTTCAATCTTTTTCGTCATCATGGATACATTAAAAAATCAAGTAATTATGGAATATACCCTCGTGGCAGCAGCGCGGCACAAGCGGCACGCAACATCAACGACGTTTACGGAGCTAACACTACAAACCAACGCACCACCTGTTACTGGTTTGCTCGCTTCCGTTCTGGAAATTTCGACCTGAAAAATGAACCTCGCGGTCGTCCGAAGACTTTGGTCGACAATGACGAATTAAAGGCGATTGTGGAAGCTGATGATACACAATCTACGGCTGAATTAGCAGCAGCTTTCGACGTTAGCTTAAACACATTATTGGTCCATTTGCGTCAAATTGGCAAGGTAAAAAAGCTTGACAAATGGGTGCCCCACGAACTCAATGATCGCCAGCGCGAAGTACGCGTCGAAACGTGCCTTGCACTGCTCAACAGACACACAAATGAAGGAATTTTGACCGCAGTGTTACCTGCGATGAAAAATGGATTATGTTTGATAACTGCAAGCGCTCAGCAAGTTGGTTGGATCCTGGTTCAGCACCTAAACAATGCCCTAAACGAAAACTTACCTCTAGAAAAGTGATGGTCACTGTTTGGTGGTCTAGCGCCGGTGTGATTCATCATAGCTTCTTACCAAACGGGGTGAGCATTACTGCAGATGTGTACTGTGAAGAACTGAACACAATGATGGAGAAGCTGGCACATCTCCAACCATCATTGGTCAATCGCTCGTCTCCGCTGCTCCTGCACGACAACGCGCGACCTCATACTGGACAGCAGACGGTCTCCAAGTTGCAAGAACTGAGTTTGGAAGCTCTCCGTCATCCGCCCTACTCACCACACCTTGCGCCTACAGACTACAACTTTTTCCAGCATTTGGATAACTTCTTGGCTGGAAAAAAATTCAATACGCGACAGCAGTACAAAATGCCTTTGCAGAATTTGTTGCCTCCCGTCCAACTGATTTCTTTAAGAAGGGCATCAATAAACTGCCACTGCGTTGATTGATGCATTGATTGCATGGGTAATTTCTTCGATTAATACAAATAAAAAATACATGAAAAAAATTCGTTTAAATTTTTTCATACAAAACGGCAATTTCATAGGTAAGCAAGACCTATTAGTAACGGTGCAGACTGAATTGTCTAAAACTCGGATAAATCCGTCAGATTTAAATGGACGCTATCAACTGGGCGAGGCGTATGAACGTGAGTACATACGGCATCTATTTATTCGTATGTTTGGCATGGTATGGTTTGTATACCGTTCGTTCCATTTGTATTGCGAATAACGAATAGAACGAACTGTGATTTTAAGGATAAAGTGTCCATATTTGTTCTTTTTGTACACATTGCGGATCGCATAACAGTCTCTGATTTAATATGCATTTCTACCTGTCTTATTTTATTTTCATTTTGTTTGATTTAAGTATTTGTATGACTGTTTATTGGTATGTGTCATGGTGAGTAAGCTGTTGGTTCTCTTGTGTTTTGAATGACTATGGCGAACTAACAGCCTTATTGTGTTCACATTAGTTTTTGGGTAGTTCAAAATTGTTTAATCTCAAAAGAATACATACCTTATTTATCCCTGACTAGCTTCCCACTTGCAGTTTCATCCGCATAACTCCCGTATTCACAAGAACTTCACTCTTCAAACTTAAAGTATTAAAAATAGCCTTATAGCCTTTCTCAATAAATGTGCCATCTAAAACGTGAATATTTTTTCAAATCGGTCCAATAGTTCCTGAGATTAGAGGTTTGTTTGTTCAAGCAAACAAACTAACGACGCAAACAAACTTTATATATTTTAAGTAAAAAAATATTTAGTAAAATATACAGAATAACGTTACTTATCCGTTAATTTTTTTGCGGATGGACATATTTAGTTAGCCTGAAAGTTTTTACTAATTCAATAGCGCGTGTAAGCACTACAAAAAAACGATCATCGTTTTCTCTCTTTTATAAAAAAATACTATAAAAATCGTTGTTAACATTGTAAATACATTTTAAACAGTTTAAAAGAGAACTCAAGGTGACTGTCCAAAGTAAGTTTAGATGTTTGTAGACATCATTAATTCAATTCAGTTTAACTAATCAAATGGCTGAAATTATACAATACTACATAGTTTAACAAATATCAGTAATATATTTCTAGAAATTCACTTTATTTTATTTCAATTGGAATAATAAACGAAACGGTAAATTAATTTCTATTTCAATATTATTGCGTTTTAATTCTCATTGGAAATCAAAATACTTAATCAAATTACTATGAAACAAATTAGTCTAGTCGATGAATCATAGAATAAAATCATACTTATACTTCATTGCATAAAATAACAACCAATATTTTTTTTAAAGCAACAAAAGAACAACTACATTCATTTCTTTAATGTGTTTGTAAAATTAGATGCACCGGATGTATATTTCATATTTCAGAAACTGACTTTAATTTGACAGTGAAGTTAAGATGATTTGTGATTGACTTAACTGTGGTGCATGTTAGGAATGAATAAACGTATTTTCAAACTGGCATTGATTTTCATTGTGATTGCGAAAGAGCGCAGTTTTGCAAGCCACGGTTCTACGAATTTTCGCTACTACGCGGCTACGTAATGAACGTAGCAAAAGGGTCTTACCGAGGTATACTAGTGGCTTTGTAAGGTTGTAAAAAGTCAAACAATGTCGACTCGAGATCATTATTTACTCCCAGGGTGTTTTCTTTGGGTTTTTGTGGATATAAAGAGATACCCAAATCTTTAATGTAGGTATACATTTATTTTTTGTTTGTTTGCTTTAAATTTGTAAAATAAGGTTCTTTATATATTTATAAAACAATTATTTATCCAGGTAGTTTATCATTGTCCGCCAAAGCGTCACATTTGCAAAGTATGTGTAGTATTGACTCATTTTCTTCTCCCCGGATCCTGTATTTCAAGCTTCTTTATAAACCCATTTTTGAATGATGCTCTTTAATGTCGTGGCCAGTGAATACTGCTAACATAACGTCTCTATTGATTCCTGCTGAATATTCAGAGGTCGAGAATAGAGTTCATCTATTCTTGACAGGAATTTTCAGGAAAGAAGTAAGTTCTTTGCTGATGTCCTTTTTTATTTTTTATTATATTCCACTTTTAAAGTTTTTTTTTATCGTGCTTGCCACGATTACTATAGTTTATACGTAGTTTATCAAATTTACTATGCTGACCCATGAATGGTCAGCATAGTGAATTTGATAAACTAGCTAAAAACGTCCAATACGATAGAAGCCTACACCCATTTCTAGTTGCTGACATTATATTAATGTCTTATAATAATCTAGACAAACTATACGGTACTACATAACGCACATAACACGTTAAGGAAGAGCTGAAATCAAACTGGGTTGAGATTTCGGAGCTTTAATAACTAACTTAGCTGACTATCTATCGAATCCTTCATCTAATAAAACTAAAACTGTAACGACAAAATCAACGAAACCTGTGATCTAACCACACCAATCGCAATTTACTTTATTCGAGACTCATTTACTCCTAAACTGTTGATTAGACCAATACAAATAGCAAGAAACTTTAAACGGAGCATCATTTAGAAAATGTTCTATCATCGGTAATCGTCTGCTTCCCCTAATTGGACGACAGCAATAAGCGCAAGGTTTGGTTAAAACTTTCTTCACGATCTGTCTAATTATTTTGTGAGTATTTTTCTTAGATGTCATTTGAGATTATTGTTCTACAATATTATAAAAGCTTTAGTTAAATAATATATTAATAATGTACTTTGGAAATTCATATAGAAAATATATTATGTAAATTTATTGAGTTACTTAATGTTATACGTTTGACTTATATGTTAGATATAATAATTTATTCAAAATAGTCGTTCAATTTTTTTAAATACCTTTAGAACGTACTCTTTAAATATTTAACATTTACCTACTTTTATAAACATTGATCAGTAACTGCAGATTCACACAACTTTTAATATGTTATTGAGACATATAAAGAATTTATCGAAATTAAATAATGTTTTTTACGAATTGTACACATAATTATAATACAGTAAGTATTACTACTGTTTTTTTAAGATAATAGAATTATCCTTAAGATTGTAAACATGTTTGTGGTTACCCATAAACACGTTAACAATCTTAAGGAAAATTCGTACCTTTCCAATTGCCTACACTTCTATTGTATTGATTTAATAACAAATGCACCGGGATTGAGATCCACTTCTACTTTAAATTACTTAATAAACTGAATAATACGTACACCAATAGCAGAAAATAGAAAAATGTGATTGGTTGGTTGTTTGATAGTATAGGCACCGGAAGTACGGAATCGATTTAGAAAATAGTTTCAATTTTAGAAAGTTTCGTCATCCAAGTGTAACATTGGCTATATTTAATTATAGTTTCCACGGAAACTGAAGCATGTGAAATCACGCGCGGGAAATAAGTTCCCGATAAGAAAGAAACCGCAACTGTCGTCGTACCATAAACATATAGTTATGTTTTCTTTGACAATCCGCGAAATATATCTTTTAAAAGCTCCATAAAACAAGTCGTTTCATGAAAAGGATACCCTTTTCATCTAATCAAGCCATCGAATTCAAAGGACTACGAGGCAGAGGAAATAGTAGTATTTTGTAAAGCACAAAAGGTTTTCCGAAGTTCAAAACGGCTTTGTTAGTTCCGGTTTACATAGTAAAATAAAAGTTTTTTCCACTTAATGTAGACGTATTGTCAGTTTCAAAGGGACAGCTTGGACTTAACATCAGTATTGTATGAATTTTCAGCTACGTTATAATGTAGCAAACCAAATAGCTGTTAAAACGTTTAATGTTTTACATAAAATGGTTTGTTTAAAAAGCGAAAAGTTATTTTCGTCTAAAATTCCTGATACATTATGCTATTATTATAAATTATAATATTAATGCTGGAATGACTGACCGGTATGGAATAAAATTAGAGAGAAAAAATGTTTGGATACTGTGTATTATTGGATTAACATATTTTTACTAACCTAGCTAAAATAAATTTGTAAATTGATTTCGGCGTAGGGGGAAACTGGCCTCTGGTCCGCGGCCCTTATTACACGGAGTAGAAAGAGTAGTGGAAAACTGGGCCGAATGCGTGGGCCAGATTACCATGGGAAAATAGTATCGTAGTCAAATCGACCCATTGGGATTTTATTTAATTAAAATGAAAACATCATCATCAACAGCCCGTCGACGTCCACTGCTGAACATGGGCCTCCTCTTAACAGACGTTGGCAAGCCAGGATCGTAGAGGGATATTGCCATAATCACCACGCCTGGCAGACGGATTGGTGATCGCAGTAAGATGTAAACGTTGAGCTAATAGATGCTGCTGCCCATCCATCAGCCATATGTCCCTTAGTCGCCTTTTACGACACCCATGGGAAGACATGGGGTGGTCTATTCTAAGCCGGAAACCACACGGCTAGATAGAACATGTTTGTTCTATCTAATACCTCTTTGCAAATGCAAATGAGTATTGGTATGGACGATATAATTATAAATATTCAATCCAGGCCAAACGCGGCACTTTTATTAGATAGTTTATACAATGACGCAATTTTTCGTTTGTAATTTTTTATAGGTGTAAAATAGGTCAAATAATAAAGTACACGTATTTTGATGTTTAAGTTTTATTTCGCACCCTTATGTTTTCATTTTAATTACATAAAATCCCAATGGGTCGATTTGACTACGATATTTTTTTCCCATGGTAATCTGGCCCACGCATTCGGCCCAGTTTACCACTACTATTTCTACTCCGTGTAATATGGGCCGCGGACCAGAGGCCAGTTTCCCCCTACGCTGGATCAACGCCCATCCGCACCGCTAATTATAGAGACCTGAAACTTGGCGTGTAAATCATCTTTTTTTTTTAAGTTTGCTTGCAAGGTTTTGCTGTCTACTAATATTATTCTTGTTAACCCCTCGTGCTAAGCTAAAATGCTTGTTTTACGAGTGAGTTCACGTTGGTAGTGCAATGGATGGGGTTCGAGCCGGCGACCTCAAGATCACAAGTCCGACGCCCTAGCCATTGGGCTACGGCCGCTTACAAAATTCTCTTTATAACGCAGGCATACGATAAAAGAGGATTTCTGAAAACTTTGTAGTGTAGTGAAGAATTCAAATCTACGCGACTGACAAAAGCTAGAAACTATAATTATATCAAAACAAAGTGTGTGAAACTCATTTCCCTAGAGACAACATTTTCAACCTATGTGTTCTTTGATTTAAATAATCTACTATATTATAACTTACTGTTTTGTTGCAAATCAATGTTTTTTTTATGATTCCACGAAACAGATATTATATTTCATCAAAATATTAAATTCATAATGTACTAATTGTGTTATTAGTCGATGTTATTATATTATAGCAAGCCGTGTAGTCTAGCTATAAAATAACAACATCTACTACAAATTATATCCAAAGGTCAATACCATTTTGTATTTTTAACCATTCTGAACGAATCCAAATTAGAATCCTATTACAAATAAAATAGAACACAATTTTCAACTTTATTGAAATGTAAGATAGGTTTTTCAAGGACTAGTTGGACAAGCTGTGTAATATTGTACTGAATCCCGAGACTCCGCATCGGATATCGTATTTATCCTTAGCCTATTGGACACGTATACAAACAAGTTACTACAGAGAAATAAGATTCAATCCTATTAAAGAAAATAAGAATCCTACTGAATCCGAGCGGCAAATTCTAATTTTAAAATGAAATAAGATGTTGAAATTGTAAAATTATATTCTTAACATCATAAGTGAAAAATAAATTATATGACAAAAATCTTGTTTTTATTATAATTCACTTTAATTTGCATTACAAAAACCAAGAAAATGTATTTATTGTGAATAAATATCCACATAATTATTTAAAATATTTAAAAGTCTTACTTAGCCTTTCCTGGAGTTTCTGATAATGTGACGCAACCGTTCATCCGTCTTATATTTTATTTTAGATCTACAATTGTTTTCCCAATATACATATCGCATTTAAATCATTATTGCATTAATTTTTAATGATTATAATGTATATCATAATTATTATTATAAAAAAAATGTTGCACCTGTTTACTTCATTATTCAGAAAGTTTATCATTAAAGAAATGTAATTTTGGCGGGGTTCGAATCCCGCCAAAATATACCATAACAATAAGTCTTTAAGTTTCGATCCGAATTATGAAAGACCGGGTCAGCCTTAATTATTTTATATGTTGGTCTTACTAGAAATCTCATAAAATTTTGACGGCAAGAGTATGATGAACCAAGTCTTCATATAAAAATATGGATTTCTTTAAAATATAAGAACGTGTTATTCGCCACTATAATTTACCAAAGGTCACCTAAAACTAGCTTATAATTTTTATAAGATATATTGTAGCTGTATTTTCAATTCTGTACTGGTAATTATATCAAGCACGGTACCTATCATAGAAAATAAAAATTGGCAGTTGTCGCGCATTTAAACCTTAAAACTATATAATTAATGATAAGGAAGGAATACTTTTACTTTTATTAATACATCTATCTGAATAAATATTGGCCGTGTGCTTTCCGGCATAGCATAGACCACCCCACATATTCCCATGGGTGTCGTAAGAGGCAAAGGATATACTCCTGATGGATGGGCAGCACCATCTATTAGCTCAAGGTTTACCTTACAACTATCTATAATCTGCCTGCTAAGCGTGTCTAGCCAAAGTCCGAAATGAGAGAATCATGTTCAGCAGTCGACGTTAATGAGCACTTGAAGAGATAAATATTTATTTTTTCTCAAATTTATTTTATTTTTATTTATCTTAATTTAATTAATAATAGTTTTATAATTCATCGAGTGAGTGTTTGCGAATAACGGTTTAGACATTAGTCCAATTTATTTTTTATGCATTTATGACGAGCATTGTGAGACTAAGAATCATCCAAAATCAACGTCTGAAAAGGGATGAAAGTTTGTCTGAAAAAAGAAAGAAATATACATACGTAGACAAAGACGCGGGTAAAAGCTATTGAAAAAACTAAATATTACTACGGAAACAAAACCCCAAGCGCAACAGCGGTTAATCCTTTTAGTTCACAACAACACCACTCTAGCAGGGAGTGCAATCTAATACATATATTGAAAACATTACTCTGCAACGAAATATAGAACTTATTGTCCACACAAGACGTCTCTTTATAACTTGTTACATTTAATATAATTTTCTAGAAGGATACCGGTTAACCTAGTTTATTAATTGGATGACTTGATTAAAGTACCGTCTTCCTATTATAATGGGTAAATCAATGCGGTAAAAAATTAAATGAAATGTGTACGTGACTAATTATGACATAGTATCGAAATTCTGTTTAGTCAATAGTAAATCTTTTATGCTTATTATGTTTGGGCTTGTGTAGTGCCCTACTCAATGTTGACTATTTATTTCATATTGGTTAAATTATAAAATATAAAATGTGTAAAAATAAATATTAGTAAAAATTTAGCATATAATAATTCAACAAACAAACGGACAGCGGTAAATGATTCTTATTAGTGAAAGTTGTTTACGCCGGCCGGTGCAGTGCTATGACGCGTCTTTTGTTCTAGTGATGGCCGTGTGTGCGAGCGAGTCGGCACGATTCGATACACTCGCACTTACGGGCCGCACGCGCACCTCTGCGCCGCCGCGAGAGTAGTCAGCTTACCGCTTTGATACTGATACCTATGCTACATTTGAATGTTAGCTTCGCCGCGCGAATACTAATATTAGGCTTTTGCTTGTACGCGCTTATTTATGTTACTTTCCTATACCTACTACATATATTTCTATCTTCGCTTTTCTCCTTCTATTTCAAAGTGTAACTCTTGTGTTGTGTGAACTGTAACCTGTGCTCTGTTGTGTAATAAACTGTTATTTCTACTTCTTACTTCGGACTTACATTATTTCTACAATAATAACTTCACATCAACCACCTTACCTACATTGGTGACCCCGAAGAACAAAAAATATGAGTGAAGACAAAGAGCGTGCCACCCATGACGTAAGCAAAGCGGCGGAAACATTCCGCGTTGGTGTGCGGATACCACCGTTCTATCCGGAGAAACCTGGTTTATGGTTTAACCAGATGGAGGCTCAGTTTATCTTGGCGAACGTAAAGTCGGATGAGACTAAATACTACTACGTCACGGGCAATTTGGACTCTCAATTCGCGGCTGAAGTGGAAGATATTATAGCCAACCCTCCAGCAACCGGAAAATACGATAAGCTCAAAAGCGAGCTTATTAAAAGGCTTTCCGCATCGCGTGAGCGTAAGGTAAAGCAACTGCTGATGCATGAGGAACTTGGTGATCGAAAGCCGTCACAGTTTTACCGGCATCTCCTCAATTTGGCTGGACCAGGTGTTCCGGAAGAGTTCCTAAAAACTATATGGACAAGTCGCCTCCCTAGTAGCACCCAGGCTATCGTCGCTTCACAGTCCAAGATTGACCTGACTGAGCTGGCTGAATTAGCCGACAGAATTCACGACGTCGTCGGCTCCCAAGTCTCAACAGCAGCCATTACTGCTGCATCGAGTGGTTCAAGTACCAGTTACTCTGTAAATTCAGAGATCGCTGCCCTTACCAGGCAGATGGAGAAGTTGGCGGAAAAAGTAGAACGACTGTCGCGCCCTAGAGGACGGTCCCGGAGTAGTTCGTGCCATCGGTCAACTTCCACCAGGTCCCAAGGCAGCTACCAAAGGTTCCCGCAGTGCTGGTACCACCAGAATTTCGGAGACCGTGCCAAGAAGTGCGTGAAGCCGTGTGACTACCCTAAGTCGGGAAATGTGCGGGGCAATCAGTAATGGCGACCACTGATTGTCCGAGTGCTGGTCGCTTGTTTGTTACCGATCAAAGGTCGAAGGTGCAGTTTTTGGTCGACACCGGCAGCGACCTCTGTGTCTACCCTCGATCGGCAGTGTCAAAACGACTAGAACAAGCTAACTACCAGTTATGTGCGGCTAATGGAACGTCTATTCAAACGTATGGTTTTATTAATATTGTATTAAACCTAGGCTTGCGCCGAGACTTCGCTTGGCGATTTATTGTTGCTGATGTAACAAGGGCTATAATAGGCGTGGATTTTTTAAGTTTTTATGATTTAATAGTTGATTGCAGGAACCAACGCCTGATAGACAACTTTACAAGCCTCTCTACCCCGGCTTCGCCTGCTCGTCGTTCTGATGATATTTCATCGGTGAAAGTAAGTCTCGGTAATTCTGCGTATACACACATACTACGGGAATTTCCCGAGATCACCCGTCCACCTGGCATACATCGCACTCCCAAACATAATACTGTACATCACATACGCACCACACCTGGGCCACCAGTATCGTGTACACCTCGTAGGTTGGCCCCAGATAAGTTGAAAATAGCCAAAGCCGAATTTGAGGCCATGTTACAGAGCGGTACCTGCCGCCTATCTGAATCACCCTGGTCATCTCCCTTACACCTTGCACCCAAGAAAGACGACGGTTGGCGACCTTGTGGTGACTACAGGATGCTGAATGCACGGACCATCGCGGATCAATACCCCATTCGGCACATCCAAGATTTTGCTCACAGTCTGTCTGGCTGTACTGTATTCTCTCAGATCGATTTGGTGAAAGCGTACAACCAGATCCCTGTGCATCCTGATGACATCCCGAAGACCGCGATCACTACGCCGTTCGGTCTTTTCGAGTTCCAGTATATGACATTTGGTCTCCGGAACGCTGGCCAGACGTTTCAGCGCTTTGTAGATGAGATGCTCAGGGGTTTGGATTTCACGTACGCCTATTTAGACGATTTTTTAGTCTTTTCAAAAGATGAGCAGTCGCATGAGCATCACTTGCGACAACTTTTTGCCAGACTTAGAGAATACGGTATGGTCATTAACAGTTCTAAGTGTGTCTTCGGAGTACCGGAGGTAAATTTTTTGGGCTACCATATCTCTGCCAAAGGTACAAGACCATTGCCTACCAAAGTTGAGGCAATTCAGAACTTTCCTGTCCCCAAGACTGTAAGAGAGCTCCGCAGATTTCTTGGAATGCTTAATTTTTACCGAAGGTTTATTCCAGAGGCAGCTTCGTTCCAAGCTCCACTAAATGATCTTCTTACGGGTTCGGTAAAGGGTTCACACCCTGTCAATTTTTCATCACAGGAGTTCGAGGCATTCCAAAACTGCAAAAATAGCCTTTGTCAGGCAGCACTATTGGCTCATCCTGATTGCAACGCTAAGTTAGCGTTGGTCACGGATGCTTCTGACAAGTCCCTTGGTGCAGTACTTCAGCAGCTAAATGAGGGGGCATGGCAACCACTGGCTTTCTTCTCACGTAAGTTGAGTCCTACACAGGTTAAGTACTCTCCTTACGATCGGGAGTTACTCGCTATTTACGAGAGTGTGAAGTATTTTCGTCACATGTTGGAGGCTCGTGACTTCGTCATATATACCGACCACAAGCCTATCACATTTGCCTTTCACTCGCGTAAAGAAAATTGTTCGCCCCGACAGTTCCGTCACCTAGATTTTATAGCGCAATTTACAACGGACATTCGCCATATTTCTGGTAAAAACAATGTAGTGGCGGACACTCTTTCACGCGTGGAGGAGATTACTCAACCTGTACACGCAGAAAAGATCGCCACTGCTCAACTCGAGGACCCTGAACTGAAGCAACTACTAGCGGGAGACACCTCGTTACACTTGCAACAAGTAAGTATACCAGGTTCCAAATCTCAGCTTTATTGCGACACCAGTGGCCCTACACCAAGACCTTACATTCCCAAAGAGTTGCGGAAGGTAATTTTCATGAGTCTGCACTCCTTAAGTCATCCAGGTTCAAAAGCAACTGCAAAATTGGTCGCAGATCGATATGTTTGGCCTGGTGTTAGAAAGGACTGTCACGAGTGGGTTCGGTCATGTCTGGCTTGCCAGCGATCTAAGACCACACGGCACGTCTTTGCTCCACTAGGAACTTTTAAATTACCTCATTCTAGGTTTTCTTTCATTCACATTGACCTCGTAGGACCTTTGCCACTGTGTCAAGGTTTCCGATATTGTCTCACCGCCGTCGATCGCTTCACGCGATGGCCTGAGGCAATACCGTTGGCAGATATTACTGCTGAAACAGTCGCAAAGGCCTTACTGAGTGGTTGGATTGCTCGTTTTGGCTGCCCATCTGATATCGTGACCGATAGAGGTAGGCAGTTCGAATCTGCTCTCTTTAAATGTTTGTCTGCAATTGCTGGTTTTCTACACCGCAGAACCACAGCATACCATCCAGCTTGTAACGGTCTGGTGGAGAGATTCCACCGTCAACTCAAAGCTGCGATTACTTGTCATGCAAACGACTGTTGGGTGGAATCTCTTCCACTAGTCTTACTAGGGGTTCGAAGCGCATATAAAGAAGACGCTCAAGCTTCTGCCGCTGAACTGGTGTACGGTCAGCCATTGCGCCTTCCAGGTGAATTTTTTGACCCGCAGACTGACGTTACTGTTGATATGACAGAATACTTGTCTAGGCTCAGATGTTGGGTTAGGAAGCTCCAACCATCACCAGCGGCCAGACACAGTAACAGTTCGAAAACATTCATTTACAAGGATTTGTCAACTTCAACTCACGTTTTCCTTAGGGACTGCACTGTTGGTGGTAGTTTAAAGCCGGCATACTCTGGTCCCCACAAGGTCATCAACCGAAGTGACAAGGTGTTCAAATTATTGGTAAACGGTAAACAAGTCACCGTATCGATAGACCGTATTAAGCCGGCCTTCATACTGCGTGACCCAGAAAATACATCATACTCACCACCTACCACTAACATTCATCAACACACACCAATGTCACTACCTCACAACAACACTTCCCATAATACACCGAACGCGGATAACCGGGACTTACCTCGTGCTGGTGGTGTCATCAGAACGACGCGGTCAGGACGTTGTGTTAAATTTCCCGATTATTATCGCCCTTGACGGTCTCTGGAGGGGGGTGATGTAGTGCCCTACTCAATGTTGACTATTTATTTCATATTGGTTAAATTATAAAATATAAAATGTGTAAAAATAAATATTAGTAAAAATTTAGCATATAATAATTCAACAAACAAACGGACAGCGGTAAATGATTCTTATTAGTGAAAGTTGTTTACGCCGGCCGGTGCAGTGCTATGACGCGTCTTTTGTTCTAGTGATGGCCGTGTGTGCGAGCGAGTCGGCACGATTCGATACACTCGCACTTACGGGCCGCACGCGCACCTCTGCGCCGCCGCGAGAGTAGTCAGCTTACCGCTTTGATACTGATACCTATGCTACATTTGAATGTTAGCTTCGCCGCGCGAATACTAATATTAGGCTTTTGCTTGTACGCGCTTATTTATGTTACTTTCCTATACCTACTACATATATTTCTATCTTCGCTTTTCTCCTTCTATTTCAAAGTGTAACTCTTGTGTTGTGTGAACTGTAACCTGTGCTCTGTTGTGTAATAAACTGTTATTTCTACTTCTTACTTCGGACTTACATTATTTCTACAATAATAACTTCACATCAACCACCTTACCTACACTTGGATCGGTTTTTTTTCTTCTTTGTTGTTTTCTCTAATTGTTTATTTTAAATGTAGTAATTGTTTAAAATATACAACAAATAAGATAATCCCCTGCGACTATCTAATTACCAAATGCGTATTTATGGGAAAAATAACATTAACCGCTAATAATTGAACATGATTTTATTTGTTCTGTTTTTGTACAGATACTTGTGTATAAATATATGTATTTGTGAAAATATAACAACATACAATAATAATCGATAAACCACTCATAAGTATATCAAAAATGTTTAGGTTGATGATTGTAAGCTGTAAACTATGCCAAGGACATCACGCAATTCCGATATTAAATTGTCATGAAGTATCTATCATAATGAGAATTAACGTTTTCATTATAATTTATATCGTTTTTCAGTTATGAGTTTTTACTTAGTATTAGTCTATCTGAAATAGTAATTTATTCCACGCTAAGTAAAATTAAATAATATTCCTGAAAGTAGCGTTCAGTCTAATATTAACTTTCCGTATGAACTTACTTAGGATTTTCCTTTCTACGTTTTTTTATACGATGGTAAATCTCATCATGTGATGCAGAAGACTCAATTATTGCATGAAATATCGAATAACCTGACCTCTGCCGTTAATACAAAAAGTTTAACTGCTTTTATTCGAATAATACAATATTTGGATTGATGACTAAACGGAATCAAAAATATAAATATTGACATGAATTTACGAACGCCTCGAGCTTGCCGCGAGTTAATATCTTCTGTACTCACCGACATTACTAGAATACAAATGTTAAATATTACACGCGCCAACCATCCCACTTTGCTAAAGGTGTAGGCTATTTGGTGTCGGACCTACTACACCAAATAAACACTGTGGGTACCAGACTCTCTATTGAATTCTTAATAAACTGACAGTTACGGCTACGAGTAATCGCACTTTCCTCTTCCTCTTCTTAAGAAATATTGCATTTAAAGTTAATTGAATACGTTCAATTTAACGTTCAAATCTCAAAAGAGGTTTCATAACCTTACGCTATAAATAAAAAAATCATCTTACATATATAAAATGAGAAGATTCCACGCAGCTCATATCAACCAACATTATACTTATTTTATCACAGATAACACTCAGCCAAGTAACATCAGTTGCTACACTCAACAATATTTTTATATCCCATATCAACGAATAAATTTAAACATAAGTGCTACGAATCGCAATAATAAAAACAGGACAGACACTTAGTACACTCGTCTTAATACATTATCCGTCACAATGTGCCGTAAAAACCGAGTACACTCATAAAATGCATCCATTTTATGAGAAGCCGGCAAAATAATAGTGTCAATCGTAAAACATGTCCAGATAGAAAATTGTACTTGCTATTTAATGTTCCACATGTTGTAACAAGCAATCATAGAAATGATAGTGAAGGTTAAACATAATACAAAGATTGAAAATCTTCTTAATAATACTTATTTCTTCCTCCCGATCCTTTGTTTGCAATTAAACTTACCTAGTTGCCCTAAAGTTTGAGAGGCCCGCAAACTGTAAAGTCGAGTAAAGTAATTGTAGAGTCATCTTTCCACCATTCCTCCCCGCCCGAGCTACCACCCTGAGCCGAGAACCAAACCCCATAAGAGTCGCCCTGTTATGCATTTTGCTTAGTTTGTAGTTTTGAAACTATTTAACCTGGCTGGAACCCTGCTGGCGTTTATCACTGGCAAAATAGCAAAAGCCTCGTGGCTAACAGTATAATTAAATCCGTCTAAAACGTTTTCTCTTGGTAGGATTACGTCACAATGACGTCACTGTTGTTGTGATCATACCAAATCACAAACTTTGAACCTGTCGAATAAAGCGACATTGAGAACTTCTGTGTGTTTTTAAAAACAATCTTCGCTAAACGTATCTGTCTTTATCTGTCAAATTAAGGTTTTCCCCATCTTTAGGGCAGTGTCTACTAATCCATTGCTTTGATTGCTGTGGTGTCTAACGTTTAATGGAAAACCCACGTCTTATCAAATGCTACTTTACAAAATTAAATGGATTTAGATTGCGGTTAAATATAATCAAATATTGCTGAGAAGAATTAATAGAATCATTCCAGACATAATTAAGTTCATTCGATTTAATTTAATATATAACAATAATTTATTATTGAAATCAATTTGATACAAAGGGTTCAAAGACTATTCATTTATGTATAAACAGAATCGCTTCATGTAAATAATTTGTACACCCATCTTTTAAAAGGAAGATCAACGTCAAAATCAACTAATCAGCATTCGAAAGTCTTCTTAAATGTCTAATGAGTTTCCGAAAGTATGATTAGGTAATGTTATTTGACTCTATCGTGTGAGTTATTGCATGATTACATTTATATATAAACAGATTTACTTCATGTAAATAATTTGTACACCCATCTTTCAAAAGGAAGATCAACTAATCAGCATTCGAAAGTCTTCTTAAATGTCTAATGAGTTTCCGAAAGTATGATTAGGTAATGTTATTTGACTCTATCGTGTGAGTTATTGCATGATTACATTTATATATAAACAGATTTACTTCATGTAAATAATTTGTACACCCATCTTTCAAAAGGAAGATCAACTAATCAGCATTCGAAAGTCTTCTTAAATGTCTAATGAGTTTCCGAAAGTATGATTAGGTAATGTTATTTGACTCTATCGTGTGAGTTATTGCATGATTAACATTTTATTCATCCAATTCCAAACATCATTTAGGACGTAGTAGAATGTTACAGAAATTGCATTTAATTTAACTGCAAAGTTAAGTTTGTTGCTTTGATTGACTTGTGAGTGACGGAGTGTTAATGCTCAACCAACACTTAGTAATTGTAAAGAATTTAAAATTTGGTTTTATAAAAAGATAAAAACGCTACGCTGTTTCGACATTATTTTGAAGGTTATTTCAAATTGGGAATTATTTCTTGAAATCTGTTGTCTTAACATCAATCATGCGTATGTGAAAAATCTGTTAGTACAAAATTCTTCGATAGAAGCCATCGTGGAGGCAAATTCATTTTTCACATGTCACACAATTTATGATTCGAAATATGATTTTTTCCGTGGCTCAAATAAATAATAATAAGTATATACACTCGGTTCCAAAAATAACGGGCCAGTCACATAAACCCGAATATCTCCCGAACTACGTATGCCATTCTAATGAAACGAAGACTGTTCAATTGAGTATTTAATTATACAGATAAAAAATAAAATAAAACTTAGTTGCACCCACAATATTAATCTCTAAATTAAAAAAAAACTAAAGTAGTCATATTTTTCTTAAGATTAAATTTTTTTTATGATTGTTTTTTTGCTGTTTTTCATCACTTTCTTCATTTAATACTTTGTATTGCCTCCACGAGCTCTTCTGACAGCTTCCAGGCGATTAGGCATGCTGTACACCAAATTTCGGAGCCGGTGCTGAGGAATACCTTCCCATTCCTCCACCAGTGCTTGTTTGAGCTCGGGAAGCGTGATTAGTGGAGGGTTTCGACCTTTCACGCATCTCTGAAGCTCGTCCCAGGCGTGCTCGATGGGCTTCCGGGCTTCGCGCTGGCCACTGCATGAGTTCGATACCGACCTCTTCAAGGTAGTCATGTACAATTCTGGCGGTATGGGGACGCGCATTATCATGCATTAATATGCCATGCCGGTCCATCCTGGCCATGAAAGGACCTACATGTTCATTGAGGATCTCTTCCACGTACCTCTCTGCATTTAGAAGTCCATTTTGAATGAGTACCAGCTCGGTGCGGGCCTCAGCAGAAATCCCAGCCCAAACGTGTACGGAGCCTCCACCGTACGCCACTTTTTCCTCCACACACGCTTGATGGAAGCGCTCCCCTGGTCTTCTGTACACCAACTGCCTACCATCATGCTTATAAAGCATGAATTTAGACTCGTCCGTGAACATTACCCTAGATCAATCGTCTAGTGTCCAGTTTAGATGCTCGCGCACGTATCTCTGTCTTGCAATTCGATGTCCCCGTTCCATTTTGGGGCCATTTGCGGGCCTCAATGGTTTCAAATTTGCTTCAGCAAGACGTCTTCTTACTGTTGGAGTGCTTAAATTGCCACCTCCAAAGCGAATAAAGTGAGTTTTTAGACCAACAGCAGTTTGAAAACGATTTCGGAGCATTGTAGCCACCAATTGTCTGTCTTCCCTGGCCGTTGTGCATCTTGGTCTGCCATTTTCTGTCTGGTCTGTCTTCTAAGGTGTGATCCGGTCTCTTGGTACCGCTGGACTACCCGCTGAACAGTCGACAAAGATACACCAATGTTTCTGGTTGTTTCACGCTGGCTCCGCCCAAGTTCCAAAAAGTTAGGATTCTGGTACATTCCTCTAGCGTGACTGCCATGCTTCACCTCACAGAATAATAATTATGCACGTGGAAGACGTTCACGATATTTTTTTTTGTGACAGAATAGAAATGGAAAGCATCCATAATGACATGAAACAAAAATATTGTTTTTAAAAATAGTCATTTTTTTAAATTTTGTTTTTCTAATGAAGTGTTTTTCATCAACCAGTTTAAATAATATGCTATTAGAAGCGCAACTAAAAAGTCTTTATTCTGTTTTTTATTTCATTGATCTAAGTTTTACAGTTCTGGAGGTATTTCAATTTTTGTGACTGACCCGTTATTTCTGGAACCGAGTGTATTATGTTTTGTTATAAAGAGTAGTAAATAGGCCTTAAATTTATTTCAGTGGATGGTAGCAAGCTACCTAGATGATTCTTCTTGTTATTTTAGAAAAAAAAATGACAAATTTAATGAGCACTAAACAGCTTGTATTGACTATTTATTATTTTTCGGTAGTACTCAATAATTACATTTAGTTGTGCTCGAATTATCCACTTCAAAATATATAGTAAGATATTGGCGCACATTTTGTATTAGAGAATAAAATAAACAAGTATATGTATTCCACACTTTTATAAACCAAGCTTATAAGATCCGTGAAAAGATTTACATTCAATCAGATAACGTAACAAAAACGTCGAATAGATTCTTACAAATACTGTTGATTGAATGCCATGGCTCAAAGAAACTTTGAATAACTTCGATAGGGTGGCGTGTGACCTTTGGAAAACGTCAAAAAGTTTGAGCGAAAAAAAGAATATTACTAGACGGTTCTTGAAATAATAGAAAAGGATGAGAAAGTATTGAGCGTAGTCGCGAAATAGAAATAATATGATTAGATTATGTTTGCAGTGTTACATGTCAAGTATTATTGACTATTAATAATAGTTCGTAGAATTTGTACATGAATAAGTATTTTGCTGTATCAAATTGTACGTAATTAATTGACTATTCTTATTTTGAGAAATAATTTCATGCTATTTTGTACATTGTTATTTTTGATACTTACATTTCTTTTTTTTTCAATCAAAGATTTTGTAAACACGATATTAACAAATATTACAGATTACTGTTAAGGTATTTGTTATAAGCGTGGCTCGGAGACTCAAAAAATATCGGATAAAAACAGAAGAAGGTGGATGTGCTTATTAACAACTTAGACTTTACATTTACAGAATAAGAACCTTTATTACATGAATAAAATACATAATTTAAAACTAAAAGTAGCTAATTTAAAATAAAACTAACTTATAAAAACTTTAAAAGGACTACTATTCTAAATCTATTCTACTTGGCAAGGTTCCCAGAATGCTGCTAGCATTCTGGCACCACTACTTAGCCATTAATTAAAAATCTTTAAATTTTTTTTTAATGTTTTCTAAAGAAAAATTTAAGTAGCTCTTCAAATTCACGTATTTGTTGTCACTTCACTCGTGTTAAATAATTGGAGCTGCATAATCGCTCACCAGAGGCATTGAGTCATTGCTGCGTCGAATTTTGAGTGTAAAGAAAAGGAAAGTGTCTCCGTGTTTTCGCACATTGGTGTATTATTACATTTCCTTCAAAGATAGCTTATATCCTTTTAGATTGGCCGAGTGCAATTAAAATGCTCAGTAACGAATATTGATAAAATATTCATAGATTTATAAATAATGACATCGTACAACTTAATTTTCATTTTAATCGAATCAGACACCAATCAAAAAACTATTAAAAGAAATATACTGTACTGTACAGTTCAAAATTTATCATTTTATTTCATACAACTTTTATCAGTTATAACAGCTCAATGATTTTAAAAGATAATTCGTTTAATTATGTTCGCTTTTTAATAAGCTTTGTTCACTCGTAAAGATTTCACACCTCGTAGAAACCTTATCATAAAATTTTGCCATTCTGACTGCTGTCTGAATAACAGTGATTTTTAACTATTTTTTTTTTGTTATAAAATAACGTATTTATTACCTCTTAATCAAATATTTTTTACCTACCTGTTGCTATAGTATGATTGAGTTTTATGTATCAAAGTCAATCATTCAATTGGGTCATCGGAAAACAATAGTACGTAATGACTTTGTCTCTAATTACTATGGTCTCGGCAATTTACTGGCGTTTATGTTTGTTCAGGCGATGGAATTTCAATCGGTTTGTTAGTTAGGTTGCTGGAAAATTATATCCGATAGGTCAAGTCGTCACTGAACTAAAGAAAATATAATGCGTTGACAAAAATAGTAGTAAGTACAATATGGTACTTATAGATATACTTCATATTTTTTCGCCCTTTATATAAAAATAAATATATTTGATTTATTTTATTCAATTATATTTCTATAGGAAGTAGTGAGGCACTAACGCAGACTGATACAAGTAAATTATGTATTAAATTAAATAACCAAGGACTTTTAATCGTAAATGTATTATAAAAGTAATATTTTAATTGAATGGTTTTCTTAATTGTTGTTTTAAAAGAATATTATAATTTTATGTCAGAAGCAGTACGGTATTCAATAACAATAAAAAAGTATTTAAATAAGTAGCTACCTGTCATTCATGCATCCTAAAATTCATTGCCTATAGGCATAATGTAAGTAAAATTTCCTCTTGTTTCAATATTTTATGTGTCGAGGTAAACACACATCCAGGCTTCATACCTTCTTTCTAAAGAGTTCTCGTATATAACCGCCATTCAACGTCACCTGTCAGCGCCTATGGGATCAGCAATAATGTATTACATTCAAGACTTTTTACCAAAAGTCATAGGTTAATTATTTGTTTACCTTATTTCATGTAACGTCACGTAAAGATTGGGAGTCTTAGAAGATGAGGAAGCATTTTTCCAAACAGGGGTCGATATTTCATAAAATTACCCTAATTTATTATAAGTCAATTTCTTATTTATAACCTTCTAACAAAAATTGTAAATATAAACATTTATAAATACTTATATAGTCATCACGGTACCTATTTTGACCACTGCAGCCAATTTCGAAGTAGATTAGCCATTTCCACGGCACATATTTTATAGTAAACAAGTGTGTTGGCAAACACAGGTGAACTATCAATCCCTTTCGTGTCGAAATCCGGTGGGACGATTCTACCAACACAACCGGTGAGAGATCAGTGTTCTTCGAGGCACGGGAGAAATAACACTACTTCCAAACAGTAACCTGATACCTAGATTTTTATATATAGAACATTTTTTTGCGTAGCCTGGGTTACGAACAGCTATTATTAATTGAAAAGCTATCAAGTGTTTAAGAATTGGATCCATAAGTAATTGCAAATTTTCCAAGATCGTTACTACTAGTATCGTAGCTATAACTACTTATTGGTCATATTTTCTTTTTGCGATGGTAATCTATGGAACAGACAACGAGCGTTTGCTTATAATCGCTTAAAGCAATTTTCAGGTAATCACCCACTTATATTTTTTTTATTTATACCAACAGTTGTTTTTAAAGCGCCGCCTTAAAATCAATTTTCATTTCTGCAGTGTATACCGTTATTTTGGATTTCACACATGGAGCTCATATAAAATATCTGTTTTGCTGTGTTTCATAAAGACAACTCCCGCACTAGGAATGCTTGATTTGGTTTATTCAAACATCCAAATCTACAACATTGAGGCATTATTGTACGCTATTATTTCGCGTTATAAAAAAAAAAAACTAATAACTGCATCCAAACGTTTCAGTACGGTTAAGTATCACTTAAGTATCTAAGTAAGTTTTTAGCTACTTGAGTGATACTTTTGTTTGATATAGTCTTATACAGTGTAATTTTGACAAGTACAAGTGTATGTAAATACCTAAGTGCTGAATAAATTTCATTATTACATGACCAGAACAGGAAAAAAATATGTCAGGAGTATTTATAAACGTTTTGGCGCCTCTAGTAGTAAAATATTGCAGTATTATCACTTAGGTAGCTAGTAATAGGTTGCAGGTTAGCTAGGGTAGAACCCTCGACGGAAAGACCGAGGACCGCGTTGCTGCCGCTCCCCCGACCCGTGATCCCGCGCCTGTAGCCCGTGCCAGCGAGCACCATAACTTTTGTTAAATCTACTCCAGTAGCACCCTGAGGTGTCTGAGGTGCCCTCAGGTGGATTTCGCTTAGACCTTAGCCAGATTTTTGGAAACTAATGTTGTACCTGTTACCTCTAAGGCATCTTATAATAATGAGTACATTTGTCATATATCGCAGGACAGACGGATTATAAAATCTGTAAGATCAAATAATGTAAGCATTGTTTTTAGCTACTTAAGTAATACTTTTGTTAGATTTAGTCTTAAGTATTGTAATTCTGACAAGTGCAAGTGTATGTGAATACCTTAGTACCTACTGTATAAGTTTAGTTAATATTTCATTAATAGATCAACCATAACTGCTTTAGTGAATTGAAGTTTCAAAAAGATTTACAAGCGCAGGTGGAGGATGATAAGGATTATAATTATTTTATATACCTTGTATTTTAATTGTCTTACAAATTTAAATTATTAATGAGGGTAATAAATCATATCCTGATACATACACAAGAAAATATAAATCAAGCTTTTACGAACTAAGAAGAACACCTGCGTTTAAAAATATTATTTTATTTTGAGTGTTTCTTTAACTACTCAAATTAAAATAATACTCTAACTACTAAAAACTGTGACTACTTTATTTTTTCGCCAATTACTTAATAAATATAATTATGTGATTCAACTTAATTCTGATTTATTAGAATCAAATTCTTCTGTTTCAAAACTTTCATTCCTAACTGTTTGCCTTGTCAAGGTTTATAGAAGAGGCAACATTTACATACTTTAAAAAAAATATGTTTAAATAAATTACGTTTTCTTCTTTTTATGAGGCGAGTTTCCAGTTCAACACTTATATTAAATCTTTTATTTTTCAGGAGATACTCACGCAGGTATTATATTATTGGTAACAGGAAATGTAACAAATAGTACCTGAAACAAAAATATTTTTATAAGCTTTTAGGAATAAGATTATATTGATAGTTTGCAACAACTGAGTTTGTTTAAGTATTCACTTAGTCTGATAGTTGACTGACTCAGTAGATCGGTACAGAGACCACGTATGTCAGAAATTGTTTTTTGCTTTTCTCAACTAAAAAAACTACATCATTTTATATAGACACCTGTGCTGTAGCTACCATTTTAGGAATTTTCTTAAAGCGAAGTGTGTTTTTAATTGAATGAAACAATGATATAAATTCTCCCAAATGTAAAAATTATAGCAAAATGACAAAAGTGGTCATAGAAATTAAACTTTGAATTAATCAGTTTAAGATAATTAGTCATTAAATTCATCTTTTATGAGCGATATCAATATAAAAAAGTACAATGGATAGTCATTATTTATCATTTTAAATGCTTACGATGGTCTATCAATATCTATGATACTAACTTTCTTAACTTCTATTCTAGATTACTAGTTTCACCCGCATAGTTTCCGTTCTCATGAGATCTTCATAATGGAATATTATGTTACTCCTAGTTGACATAGCTTTCTAATGGTGAAAGAGAGAGAAGTGTTCCTTTTTAATTAGTCAAATAGTCTAGTAGTCTAGAGTCTAAGCAATGCCAACAAAAAAACATATGAACAAAAATTTCAACCTTTCCTCTTTATAATATAACTTTAAATTTATATGTTGCATAAGTAATGTAAATGTGTGTTTTCTTAAACTCAATTCAATATTTTCTATTAAGATAATTTAATCCTTTAGTCTTCATGGCTTTAAGTGATCTAATACAGATAGGGCTAAAGGGTCGTATAAATATGCTAACGATTTTCCTTTGCCGTCCTTATATCCGAGATTGTTTTATCTGTTGGGGACAGAACATGGCGTGTGAACCCTTTCGTTAACTTATATTTTCAAGTAGCTACAAATATCATGATGATGATGATGATAATCTAAGAATTATATTCTTAAAGATACTTCTTTCTAAACAATATATTTTCTATTGGAATACAGGCACATTAGAATAGATAAATATTTTAATTTTTTGTACAAAAATAATTCACATTTTGTAAAATGACCGTTCACTCAGACGTAATTTATTTGTAAAATAACAATCGCCAAATTAATATTAATCTTAAAGTACAATAAATTAACTTAAATACGAAAATAATAAATTGGCAAACTTCGTCAATTTTCGAGTAATGTCTCTCATAACCATTAAAACATTGGAATAAAGTCGCAAATATACTGAGTTAAATAAATTTTACTCAACGTTTGGCACTCGGGTTGATTACAGGCTCAGCATTAATTTTACATTCGCATTCGTCTTGAAAGCTATAAGCGGGAAATTTCTATGCAATCATGTGACATGGGTTTGCTTTTAATGAAAGTAACATATTCATTTGTAACATACATACATGCAAAAATATTTAGAAGCAACAATCTAAGTTAGTTTAAACGAGAAAACATTCAAAAATATGAGTGTAGGTACTAATAACCGTGTAAGTTTTATTTTTAACTAGCTTCCCAGACAAGTTTTCACCCGCGTAACTTACGTTCCCGTAGAAACTTCATCATTAATTATAACCTATAGGTATTACTCCTGTATAACTCCTCTAATGACGAATGCCTATTTTTTCAAATCAGACCAGTAGTTCCTGAGATTAGCACGATAAAGGAGACCAACAAACTCTTTAGCTTTAAAATATAAGAAAAGATGTTGGCTTTTTTCATTGTGTTCTGTTCTACAAAAAACTTTATGAATGAAGTACAACATTCATATTTTATTACCATAGTAACGTATCAATATTTTTAGAAAGACTTACATTTCTTAATATCGTATTCTTTATTGCACATACCCACTTCAAATTCGAGACTTGGCCTAGTCATAAGACTGAGAGCATTGCATTAATATTTCGAATTTTGATGATATTTACTACGTGACTGGTGAAATAGATCTGGAAGATAATCGGAAATAGTTCCCGAAGTCTCATAATCAAGTGAAGTCTGTCGAGTTTCAGTAGGTACAATTGTTCAACTTTTGATGAAATCGCATCGCGTGACTTACAAGAATATCTATATAATGGTAATAGCTTAGTTATCATATTGTTTTAGTTTTGCAAAACTTTAAAATATCGTTTCATTTAAGAAAGTTGTTTATGCACACAATTCGAAACCTCAGTATATACCCCAATATATAACAATGGCTAGTCATCTTATCAGTTGCCCGAAAATTGTACCAACTTCTTACTCGAAAGAATATTTATAGTCTATTAGCCGTGTCAATTCGTGTTTTATTTGTAGAGTGGCGCTTCGGAAAGCCGAACCTATTTTCACACCGAGTCGATGCACTTTAGATATAATTTATCGTTGAATACAACTAAAATATCTAAGGCAATTTCTATTTTAATGTTTAAAATAAAGTAATTATAATAGTAATAATTCTAAAATGTATTTATACAGAACACAAGTTGAAAACGGAGATATCTGAAGAAGTAATTAAACTGAGTTACAGATCAACGCCTTCTCACCAGTTACAATAAAATTTCCAAGAGAGAAAAAAATTTGATTGTAAATTATAAAATTTATTCTTATTAGTATCAACAAAATTAAATAAATATCAAGAGAAGATAAAAGGACGCTGAAGCCAAGACTTAGATTTTGGAAATGTTTAAATATTAGTAAAATATTTAGAAATAAAAAAGAAAACAAAAATGTTAATACACACAAAAATAAATACACAAAATAAAAAGAAATCAAGGCGTAGGGGGAAACTGGCCTCTGGTCCGCGGCCCATATTACACGGAGTAGAAAGAGTAGTGGAAAACTGGGCCGAATGCGTGGGCCAGATTACCATGGGAAAAAAATATCGTAGTCAAATCGACCCATTGGGATTTTATGTAATTAAAATGAAAACATAAGGGTGCGAAATAAAACTTAAATATCAAAATACGTGTACTTTATTATTTGACCTATTTTACACCTATAAAAAATTACAAACGAAAAATTGCGTCATTGTATCAACTATCTAATAAAAGTGCCGCGTTTGGCCTGGATTGAATATTTATAATTATATCGTCCATACCAATACTCATTTGCATTTGCAAAGAGGTATTAGATAGAACAAACATGTTCTATCTAGCCGTGTGGTTTCCGGCTTAGAATAGACCACCCCATGTCTTCCCATGGGTGTCGTAAAAGGCGACTAAGGGACATATGGCTGATGGATGGGCAGCAGCATCTATTAGCTCAACGTTTACATCTTGCTGCGATCACCAATCCGTCTGCCAGGCGTGGTGATTATGGCAATATCCCTCTACGATCCTGGCTTGCCAACGTCTGTTAAGAGGAGGCCCATGTTCAGCAGTGGACGTCGACGGGCTGTTGATGATGATGTTTTCATTTTAATTAAATAAAATCCCAATGGGTCGATTTGACTACGATACTATTTTCCCATGGTAATCTGGCCCACGCATTCGGCCCAGTTTTCCACTACTCTTTCTACTCCGTGTAATAAGGGCCGCGGACCAGAGGCCAGTTTCCCCCTACGCCGTTGATCCGTCAGTCGCTCATTCATTCAGAACAAAGCGTTTTATTAATAAAGAGTTACTTTTATATTTTACGAGTAACTTGCTAATGATTGGGTAAAATAAAAATAAAAGTTTAATTCCGTGTCCTTAAATTGTTTACAATTTAATGCTTGCATTTTTCTAAAAGCCTTACTATATAAATATTATTTTGGAGTCGATATCTATTTGTTATTGCTGATTTGAAAAACTTCTTAATTATCTCATTTTGTTGTTACCGAATGGCAATCTTATAAGTTATATATAGTGTTAAAGCTAAGCTTTATTTAAAACTAGTATAACCAATTATAGATTTCATAAACATATAGGTACCAAAAATTATTAGTAATTATTATTACTAAACAGAGCAATGTAAAATTTAAGTCAATACTATATTTTTCTTTTATACCTGTAATGTTTCAGTTCAATACGAAAGCGCCTACCAACTTTGATATTTCGGTTTACGGATAGTAGACATAGCGATGGTAAATAGCCACGGTGGCCTATAGATTCTTGCACCAATTGGGGCATCACGCGTGCCGACCTAATTCCCACGATGAGCCACAGCGACTATTCGTTACTCACGCACAGAAACATTTGACTGTGGTATTTTAAATGAATGCCTCAGTGCTATAACGCTATCAGTATGTTTTGTTTATCTCACATACAAAACTATTTTTGATATTTATATACCTAATATATCTCCATTCAAACTTGATTCCTCCGATACGTACCTTGGTTAGTAGGTACACATTATTTTTAAACATAATAATATTATATATACATTTTAGTATAGTATTTATATTATATACGTATTATTAGAATGTAGTCGATTACGATTTTTGTTTTCCTACCAGTACGGTAGTAAATAAATTATCTACTACTTCTGTGCCCCTACCACTTTTTCTCTGCACCACGCTATGGTTGAACGATAGAAAATGCCTATGGCACTAAGTCCGCCTTGTACTATCATTGTGCAAAAGTTTAAATAAATAAATAAACATATGTGTAGTCTAATAGTCAGTCACTTTATTAGTCACGTTACCGCTTGATAAGAATAGATATTTAGATTTTCAGGAAAACGACTAGGTAAGTTTAAGTAAGTAATAATTGCATGTTGTAGAAATTGCGTTATGTTCAATAGAACTTAAATTATCCTACCTCTCTTGGTAATTTAAGAATAAGGCATTAGGGGCTTTACCTAAGATGCAGGTACGAATCCTGCCGGTGGTAGAATTTTATTAATCTCAATTTTGAAATATAGTATAAGGTAAACTTTTCCATAAAGTGTTCAAAATATTAAAAAATAATATTAGTATTTAAAATTCATAAATAAAATGTAATATTCAAAATAAATTGTAAAATAAACAAGCGCCGAGGAGTATAATCTAAAAGCTGTAAAATTTCTTCAGTCATGAAAGGTAAGTTTATAGTTAAAATATTATACTTATATATAGGATATTGCTTGTAATTATTAAATTTTAAGATCTTATGATAAAAGTAATTGTAAGAAATCCATCATAAAATAAATTTAAAGTACTTACCTATTCCAAACTCGACTGTTATTAATTAATTTATGTTTGAAGCTTGATGTGCGCCCGTAAATTGATTGAAAAATCACGTAAGATCATAAAAGTTATAATGAAAGTGTTTACTCAAATGGTTTAGATATGATAATTGCGTGGATAAAGACATTGTACTTACACCTTCGTCTCGAAGTTTCAAGCAGTTTCTAATTCAATTTCCATTTCAGTTTGGAGCAGCAAAGGATTTGTGTTAGCACTTTGGCAAGTTTTGAATAAAATTAGCTTTGAGAGTCGTGTAGGAACATTACTGTAAGCCTTATTATCATACATAATCAGTTCCCTACGTTGAAAGTCTTTTAGCGTTAAAAAAAGATTTATTATTCATATAAAAATAAATTTACAGAACTATAATTGACACATACATAACATTCTCAAAAGGATTGTAGTTATATGAATTAATATCAAACTACATATTTTTGTCAAACGTCAAGTGAATAAAATAAAACCTTAATTAAAGATACAATAAAGAAACTCGATAGCAATTATCAATATACATATGATATCCAATTAAGGTTATAAATCTACAAAGTAAAATATATGTATATTAAATTAAAAATGATATTTAATGTAATAAATTTCAAACGTACTACAATTATAATAAATTAAAAATAATATCAAGAAATTTTCCGAGCGTATGCTTTAAAATACGTTGAATAAACTGAAATTTGAATCCTAATACATTTTATAAATGCCGCGAATGGTTTAAATAGAATGGAATTTATGATTGACTACTACGCTTCTCGCTACGGAAAGCACTTTAAGCTGTTGTTATCGATGTTTATAAGTCATGACTACACTTTTCTTTTTGGGGTGGACATTTATGTAGTCATCCACGAGGCTTTACTTCACCGGGCATAAAAGCGAGCAGGGTTTCACCTTTATTAAATGGTTTATACACTACAATCTAAGCAATTTACGTATAAATGCGCCTTTTGTGGGACTTGGCTCATGACCACACATGATTCACATCTCCTATGACGTACACAATATCCGAAAACGGGCAGCACCTGTGTTAATCTATGTTACTGCGGTCACCAACCTCGCCTACCAAGGGTTATGACTATAGTAATATTCATATGCAGGAATGCAGGAGGTCCATATTCAGTGGATTTTATATGAGCGGATAATGCTAGACTATAATTACGATTCAGGTAATTAGGAAATATATGTTTTGTTTTTATAAATCCATGATAGGATTTGAAGAAAATAAAACGAAATGTCACTATTTAACTGTCGGCGCCATGTATATTTTATCGTATTTTTCATTGTGAAGGATTATTTTATTTATTAATGTATGATTGATAAAATAAATATGAATGTTTTCCATTTATTTTACAAAAATATGAAAGCGATATCATATAATATTGCCGACGCGCGACGTTAAAACAAAAAGCAACCAAAAAATAAATGCGCTTACCTAAAAAATATTGTAACTCACCAAATTTCGTCTTTACTAACAATATAATTACAAAATAAACCAAATTACGACTGTGACACGATTTTAATAAAATCCTTAATGAGATTCGCCTTAATGTGATAAACAAAGGCCTTACTGAAGACTTCATTATTAGAAATTTTCAGTATATGTCACATAAATAGTTGAATAATAACCCATTTAAAACAAAGAAAACCATTATGGTAACAATAAAATGAATTTTCCAAGTATTTATGTAACAATAGGAACAAACGCGTCAGATTCACGAGAACTGAGCTCATTGAGACATTATCTCCCGTGCACAGAAGGATGGGCTTGCAATAAAATATGCCAGGCTTGTGTTACTCAGTTGATTACATTAATAGGGTTGACACCTACTTATATAAGATGTACCTATGCTTAACACTAAGTTCATATTGTTTATTGATTGAAACAATTATCGAAAGATGATTCGTCTCATTGTAACAAGGCGTATAAAATAATGACAATAGATTTATTTCGTTTTATTAAGTTTATATTGCGTAATAAAGTTATGAATACCAAACCAGTTAGTCTGAAAGAAAAACATGAAGTGGCTATCTAAGATTGAAAATGTTTTTTTTTTGTGTATCGTAATTTGTTTTCATAGTACAAACATTAGTTCGAGGCGGCGCGAGAATCAATTCTTACCTGAAAGGATTTGGACTTTGACCAGTTGTGGGCCTTGTGGGACAGTATGGACTAAAATATTGTGCCACAAAGTTTAAGTACTCCCTCACTTATTCATTTTTCTCATATATTGTTTCAGTATTTAAATGTATCTGTAGAAGACGCTTAGGGAAATGTATAGGAAAACATTGTTTTGAACAGAAACCATTAGGTTAACAGGATGCATGCAAACAGGGATGCAAAATCGGAACAGCGACGGTACTTACATTACCTAAGAAGGTCTAAGCCCCAGAGATAGTAACTTGGAATATCTGACTATATTACTAATGTATAAGCATAACATAGGTTAATGACTTACAAATGCGTAGAATATTGCACAGCACACATTGAATTTTTAGTAAGAAACAGTGAGGTGTTTTGAAGTTACTATTGTAGCAATGTATTTACAAGTTTTTAATTTACTGATTGATACTTTTTTACTGTTTTTCATGTAAAAAAATACATATATCCCAAAAAAATATTCAATCCGACTTGTTTCATTCCTGTTATAAAAATAAGTATTTGAAATTAAAATTCAATAATAACGTTGTGTTTATTTTTTCATGATATACCTATAAGACAATTCAAAGTTTTAAAACTCACGGAAATTTCTATTTCCTTGTTCCAAAAATTACTTAGCGTGACTGATAGCAGTAACGAAATGAGGAAACATTATATTTTTGAATGTTGAAATGTATTAGGGATGCTTTCGGCGTTTCTCATTCGCAGACAGAATAATAACCAAATATTGGTAGCAAGTATTTCTTTTATATTTACTTAAAAAGCGTAGATATCCCGATTTTAAATACAAAATAAAATTCCTTACAATTAATTATCTTACCAAGTTGTTATATTGATTACGTATAATTGCTACAATTTCAGAAATTATTTTTATACTAAGTATCTATGTTAGGACTCAATATTATTAATTGTTTACATTAAGTTCCATCCCTACAGCACTTTAGTAGGGTAGTCCATTCAGTCGTAACTGTGACACGTGTATCGCGGGCGCACGTTCAAGTTAGCCTTTTAACACTGATATAATATAGGTATTTATAATAATATCGCTAATATACCGCATACATAGAATACATAGACGCATAATTATATTAGTTCAGTGTTGAATCCCTATTTAACTTGCATCACGTGTGAATGGATGGACCAATCGTTTTTTTTTTTGTGTTTATTATTGTCAGTAGAAGGTTTATATCAAAGAAAAAAATACAAAAAAGTTGAGGGGAATATTAGAATTTTTTTGAAAACTTAATTACAGTATTATTTTTCTTCTCATGTCATAACTGTTATGTTATGTTGGTTGCGAAAACCGTCAACTTTTGACAGAAAGCCACTTTTTTTTTTCCTGTTTGTTGATCCTGACTTATAGGAGTTGCAGTGGTGAGAATGAAGATAGGACTAGTCCCAACAAAAATAAAAAGAAAAAAAATTATATCTACCTACATCTTTCAAACAAGGTCACCCCTGTGATCTCACAGTGCATTAGTGTTGACAGTGCGATAAAACAGGAGAAGCTAAGCGTGTCTATTGTTTTTGCTACTGCCAACTACTTTGTGTTACCGGAGTGAGTGTAAAGTGCAACTGCTATAAAGTTGTTTCCACCTCGTTGATAGCTACGTTTTACTTTATCTCAGTAGATATATGTGTGTATATGAGTATGTGAAGAGATGTTATTATTATAGTTGTATATCTTAAAGATTTTATTTTTAAATTATTATGAAGATTACTAGTGAGTCCAAGGTTTGTGTAATTTTGATTTGATTTATGCCAATAGGTATAATTTAGCTGCTGTTGTTGTTTTAGTATAAGAGGCAATTTAAAATTCTTCCGGAGTTAAAATTTTAATCAAAATTTACATTTCAATATAAATGACTACGACTAGTAAACTTTTTGGCACAACCAAAGTCTTACTTCATATAAAATGCGGTGTATTCGTCATCTCGGCACTTTAAAAATCGACTCCTAGTGACTATTAAACTGAGTTATTTCAATTTATTTTCTCTGTTATTTGTCCTAGGTTTAAAATAACATTCAATAAAGTAATGTTTAATAAAATTGAATCCAGGCACCAGGTGCCAAGCATTCAAGTTCCGAGATGAAGAATAAGTTAAAAATGCGCATTTAGTATTGTTGATGCATTAAAATTGCTTTGAAATTTATATTTATTTCTGAGAAATTTATTACAATTTGCAAACGTGCTTATGGATGTAGAAGTTGCATATGGCAGGTAAATTACTTCATAGGTATATTATTTGTATTATAAGTGGTGTCATTAGAATTTTGCTACGTATAAATATAATATAAAAATTCTTACTTAAGAAACCTCCTAATTGTTTTTCAAGTCGATTTTAATTAATTTCTCATTCGAAAAACATTTAAGAAAACTCGATTACTTACAAATTAAGACATTTTATTATTTATCATTAATGATATACATACATATACTCAAAGCAATTAAATTTAATAGTTTTATCTTTATAATATAAATAATTTTCATAAATTTAATGTGCGAAGAGTTTATGATTTCGTTTGATCATAAACGAACATAATTGGCGCTCTTAAGAAGTCAGTATTCATGTAGAATAATAATAAGATTTTATATACCTACGTCTAGTGGTTTTATTTCCAGCTATAGAAACATTAACTAGCATATCAATCAAAATGGTTTAAATTATTATCAATCCCAACAAACTGAAGTGCATCGTCATGTTGTAGTTTTATTTAAAAGTATTTTAAAAAGCATGGTATTAAAGAAATCGCTCGAAGAAGGTTTTGTCATAGTTATCATGTTTGGCAATCGGTTAAGTGACCGTATCATGTTGCTGGTATATGACAACCGGTAACAACAGCTTATAAGGATCGGACCCGGGACCTCCTTAGTTTTGGTCAAACATATTACTGCTAGAACAAAGAATCATTCAAATCAAAATATAATGTAGACTGAAGTAGTCAAAGGACAAAAAAAATGTTTATGAGTTTTGAAGTCGTGACATCATTAAAATCATGGTAGTGTACACGCGAATGTTATTTTGCATTTTCATTCGCTCTGTAAAGTTTTTCTTTAAATGTTTCATCATTTTTCACGAGCACGTTTTTATAACTTGCTTGTATCAAATAACATTTATGATTTTATGAAAATGCAACAACTTAAATATTTTGTAATATTTTTTATTTATTGTTATAATTTTGCGTCTCTCAGAACTTGAATTTTATCACGTACTGAACGTAAAATTAATATTTATTATGACATGTCTATAAAAACGTGACGGCTCCTTGTTACGTTGTTAAAGAAATGTTTAAATTTAATCACGTACGAGTGTTAACATATCAGAACTAAAAAGTAGGGTCTAATGTAAAACTTTTGTTAGTAGAATAATATTTTGTTTTGAAGTCGTTCTTGGCAAATTGTTTCAGTTTCAACTGTTTGATTTGTGAGAACTTATTTGCCACACGTCGGCAACACAGTATCGAGTATTGAAAAACATGCACTTGAAATATTAATTATGGCAAATTATATATTAACTTTATTTTTCTCATTACAATAAAAAAATACAAACATTCCCGAAAGACCTATTGTTAAGTGAAGACAGGTTTCTTGTGATTGATATAATATGTATTATACAATTTTACTTGCTGTGTAATATACCTTTGCTAGGCATGTGACTCAAATGCGCTACTGAAAGCTGCTAATTAGCTAATGTAAAGCTTAATCTTCCTTGAGTGCACATTTATGTTATCATTTTATATTTATATTTAAAAGACAGCTACGGATAATGGTGTTAATTTAAACTTCCAAACTACATAATGTTTTGATTTCTATTTCAAAGCAATAATTTTATTTTCTTTGTTTTTTTATATTAAGACCTTATTTTTCAATACACAAAAAAATAAGCATCACCACGATTTGTCCGCATTGTTTGGACAAATCGATATTTCGATTTCTCATACTAAGTTAAATTTTAATGCAATGGATTTCAAGTTTGGGCATGATATACGTTCGAAATATTAGAAAGACAACAAATAATTATAATTCGGTATTTAGCTTCGGTATCGGTTATAGACTGCCTTCCTATAAATAAACGAAAATATCTCCATTATACAAACATTTGACCTCCACTAGTTTTATTATATGTAGAAGGATATACTACGATTTCTTCTAAAAAGAAGCCAATTAAAATAATAATTAATTGGCAAGACGATATACCATCAGTATTAGGTACTATTGGAGCGTAGCATTAGAATTTCGAAATAGACGTTATTTTTTTACAAAATAAGCCCTCAAAGGGACGGCCATGATAAATATACTTTGCAAAATACTCGAGTGCGTTGCAATAAAAGATAATGGAGGTTATAGCTGTGGCAACGACAACAAACATATGGTGTATTTAAACATGATTCTCCAACATTCAACACAGTTTTTTTATTATTTTTAATTCCGTTGAATTTAATACCGAATTAATCTTACATTATTACAACATCAACTAAACTTGACGTTACCGTTAGCTGGAGACCATAAGTTTTATTTTCTTTATTTAACATTATAATGGAGTTCGCTAAAAGGTTTATGTGAAATATTTTTTCTGAATTATTGTTACGAAGATGTTTTATAAGAGGATTTTATGGGGAAGACAATTTCAGAAAAATATTACTTTTTTATATGTAACGAGATAATTTGTAGGAAATAAAACTTTTATGTAGATATGTCTTAAAGTTGGTTGTATATACAACCAACTTTAAGACAATGTATAACAATAACATAATATATAACTTACAACAATGTATTTGTCATAATCGTAGAATATAAATAAAGTTCACTGCTAAACATGGGTATCCTCCCGAGAGACGAATTGTCCATAGTCACTATGCTTGGCAGATGGGTTGGTGGCCGCAGTATTATGTTTTAACATGCAAGAAAACGCTATAGCCCGTTCCATGGTATACGATTGTATAGATGATGTCATAAAAATCGGGACCAACGGCTTAATGTGCATTTCTAGGCAAGTCCACAACCATCCAGTTCCGAAATTTTGTTTGGAGAGGGGATCGAACCCATGATCCCCAAAACTAAAAGCAAGATAAGAACAAGACTACTCACTAAAACCCCCCGAGCCCTTCTCTGATCGCATGCTACACACAAGCAACTCCAAGAGAAAAAAAAGGCCTAAAGTTACATTAAAAAATTCTAACGGTGCTTTCATCAGCTCAGGTGGCTGTGAAAGTGTGAATAATTCAAGTGTCGAGCGCAAAGACATAAGTAGTAGGATTACCGTGCGGACTTTTGAGAAACAGGTTGACTTGCTGTGGTTACAGAATTTCAGCGGCCAGAAATTTCATTTTCTTTTATGCTCGTATTATGCATACACTCTAGAGACTTTTTTTGTTATACTATTAGGATATACTCGTGAGTTATAGTATAATATATTTTATGTCCGGTGACGTAGCAAAAGCCCCCTGGCTAATTACATAAGGTCCATCCGAATTATATACTGAATACTATACTATACTAATACTTCACCGGGCATAAAGGCGAGCAGAGCTTCAGCCTTAATAAATGGTTTAAAAACTACAAACTAAGCAACCTGCCCCCTGTGGGGCTTGGACATCGGCTCAGGGCGGTCGCTGCCGATGAGATTGAGGGATTATAGTATTATTAGTATTTTAGGGGAGTTTTGTGCAACTGTCGCTCTACTTTACAGTTCGCATGCCTCTCGGGTCAACGAGGGCATCGGATGGTTCTTTGCAAACTAAGGGTCAGGAGGACGAGGGGGGCTAACTAGTTTCCCACGCGCAGTTTCACCCATGTAACTCCCGTCCCCATAGGAACTTTTTAATAAATTATAGGCAATAGCCTTTCTCGGTAAATGCTATCTAACAATGAGATAAGCGCGTTCAAGTAAACTTTTCAATTTTAATGTATAGACAGAAAATAAAATATGAGTTGTGATGAATGTATTATATTTTAAGGAAATGCTGTCACTACATTTTGCAACAAACTCTCAGTTGCTTTACATTTTTCACATAAGATATTTTTTTATTTTATTATCATTTTCATTCTTATTATGAACTAAGTTACAGTTCAAATAATGGAACGTATTATGTGACAGTATAACAATGCAATTATTAAAGGATTATGACGGTTCGTGAGTTATCAAATCACATGTTGTTTGCATTATACATAAAAAAAATATTTTCTACTTTTTTTTTATACATAAAAGTTTGTTTTATGTGAAACTATTCAATAAAAGCCAATGACATTCATTTCACGTATAAGTTTAGCTTTTACTTGCTTTTGTAAAGGTTGACTTAAAGTTGATTGCTATTATTTAAATTAAGATAGATAGTTTAAAATAATATATATATAATACACTAGTAACTAGTAACCAAGTTTAAATTCGTATAATATTTGATTTATGAATTATTCATACTTAAATATTTTAAAATATTGTAAATTTCAAGTTCCATTAATTCTCTCAAGATTATTTCGTTAAATTTCATATTTATGTCTCTCAAACTTAAAAAGACAACATTCTTCATTGATCTTGATATTCACTAAGTTATTTTGAAAACAAATTATATCGTAAGTTAGCAAGCAGATTATTTAATTGGTAAATTATTGCTCCTGAACGATTTCAGTCTCGGTGGACAATCTCCAAGGAGATCGGCCATCTGCGCAGGACATTATATAGTACACAAGCACACTATCCCCAGTGCACTCTCTAGTCCCCACGGTGACGGTACTACCGACACAACCGGAGTGAGGCGCAGAACTATCCAAAGCATGTAATGGGTGAAACACCACCAACTGCCAAAATTGAAATTTTTCTAAATTTATAATTTGTAGAAACAGTTTTTATATTTTCCGTAAATGCAGATGCTCACTATTAGTGGTCAAACATACTACCCCTAGAACAACGCGGTAGTCAATTCATATCGGTTTAGTTACAAACTAATAGTTATTAGGTATTAAACAAGATATAAAAAGGTGTTCAGAGTTAACATGATGATTTAACTCAATTTGTACGTACCTATTTTGTTTCCGTGAAATAAACTTTATGCAATGTATATTACTGTAATAAATAATAATTGGAAATGTTAAATTAAAAATATATTTTTTTTATATATTAAATAGATAATCCTACTTCAAAAGTTGATGCAAGTTGATATTTTCTTTTCTATTCAATATAATTGAAAAAAGTTTCGGGTGTCTGTGATCTTGTATAACATAAGCAATTTTATTTTAAATATCGCTTGATCTTAAATTTTGTATAAATTTTCAAAACAATAGTGTCTACACTACCGGTTAACCGCAAAGCTGTCACTAGATGGCGTTGTAGAGTTCGGCTATCATCTCATATGGTTTCGTTCACACTGCCCACCTAGGCTCGTGCATATTATTTGTAATACGACTAGGATCATTTTTCACTTTGGATGATTGAACATCCAAAAAAATTGAATTAAAAAGTTTCGACAAATGGAAAAAAAATCGGCCTTATTTTGTTTACAGTCTAAGGTGATTAAAACGATAATTGAAATGAACATAAAATCGACTGCAATATGTACTAAAATATAAAGTTAGAGAGTTTGTCTGTTTGCTTGATTATGCTGATATCAGGAACTACTGGTCCGATTAATAAAAAACTTTCTAAAGTAGTGAAAAATAAACTTTTATGAAGTTCCTACAGGAATGTAATTAGGCGGGTGAAACCGCGCGTGGGGAGATAGTATAAAATATAGACATCTCAGCCAATTTATCAAACTACAAACATTTTAAAATGATAAAAGGAAAACATTTTTAGTTATAAGTTTTATTTATCACCAACAAACAAGAAAATAAAGTACTTGTACTGCCAGATGTTACCATGTAGTGACAATAGCGTCGGAGGGATTCGTATTTCGGAGCTAAACTTGCTACGACGTAGTATCTACTACGGCGTAGTATTGGCACTACGAAACTACAGTAAGGATACTATAGAGTTGTTTTATTTTTATGTTGTCGTCTGAAAATATATATTTAAATGTTCAAAACAACTTAATGGATTTTTTGTGTAATCTAGACTCATAGGTATTGCTCTAATTTCTCAAAGATCAAATTATTCTGACGATAAGTAGTTAACTTCTTTATTATCTAAAATGCGAATTGTTATTTGTATTTTATTATAATAATGAGTAACTGTATTATTATTAAAGTGACATTTTATGGTTTTTATGCATTTAATTAGGTACTAATAAAAATAAGGTAGGTACTAATAAAAGAAAAAGCTATTATTCTGTTTTTCTATCTTTATTTATTTAACAGGATTTTTAAAGATTATATGCAAATCCAATCGTACCTTGTATCAATCATATAACTCGTATAAATAATCGTTAGAAATAAATAAATATTAAAAAACATTTATTAAAAAATTCAAAAGCAAACACACATTAAAATATTAAAAAAATAATGTGTGTTTGCTTATGGACTTATGGTCTGAAATATTTTTTTATTATTATTATTATTATATCATTCTGACTGGACATTTTTTTTACAATTCGACGTTAACGAGCGTTTTATATTCTTTTTTATAGGTGTTTTATTTTTCCGTTTGCCACACCGTTCACACTTTGAAGAATCAACTTTAATTAAAAGATAAGCATAACATTAAAAGTTTTACTAAAGTTTATTCATAAATTTAATATATTTACTCGTAGATTATACCCATGTTAACAAGTAAATCTACTTCCTTGTATGTCTAAGCATTTGGTGCGTTGAACAAGGAAGTCGCTGTACAGAACCTGAATAATATATTAAGTTAATGGAAACATTTATCACTGAAGCTTGACCCGGCTTGTGTTATAAACGCGTACCAACTTCGAGTAAATTTACTTCGAATAATGTTGTTTAGGCCTGTGTTTACACATATCTTTCTACACTGGACTTACTGAATCTCTTTTTGATATTTATGTCCAGTAATTTGTAAATACATTTTATGTTCCACCATCCGTTTGTTTAAAACTGTAATGAAGCATCATGCCACATCTAATAAAGATAATCAACAGAAATACAATTAATATATCGTCGCTTACGTTCAAACACCATGTACCTGCCACAAATATTCACTTTCAGGATAGTAGGAAAACTATGCAATTTTACATACTTTTAGTTTTAATATTTGCGAGATTTTATTGAACGATGAGTGCCTCTAATTGGTTTAAAACAATGTGTCTTCCAATACTCTAACAAATGACGTCATAATTTAAAACAGCGAAATATTACTAACTTCATATAAGAACTTAAATGACGATATGCAGGTTGTAACTTGGTAATCGTTTGATATTGTATCGAAATAAGAATGTATTTGTATGTAAGCCAAATGCATACATTTAGTTTCCAAAAAGGTATTCGTGCAAATTTAATACTAATAAAACACAACACAAACGGTTTGCCTACATACAAACGATGATTTAAACCAACAAGGTGATATAAGGTAAGACATAATTAACCTCAAAGAAGAACTTTTTGTTGTCCAATATTTAGTAAATAAACTTTCATAAAAGAAAACCCACAATTTATTAAGATTTTAAGGCTCACAAAAGTCTGGAAACTTAACTTGCTTTATTATTAAAAATGTATCGGCCGTTCCCAGACATTTTTGTAAATAGCTTTCCGAGTGAAAACGCTACCTTATTTTTTTTTATTTAAACAACCAAACAAATGTGAGCCACATTTGTTTGGTTGTTTATTCAATACACTTTTAAGAATGGTTTGGTAAATTAGTTATAACTTAACTAGGAAAGTTTTAAGATCTAGTTTTTAGATAATCTTCATCTCTGTTCAAAATGTCATAAAATTTCACTACTAATTGTAAAATCCCCTACTTGTGAATTAGTTAACATCGTCAGTCAACTGGAATTTTCTTATCTAAAGTTTATTAAATAGAAGCTATTATGAAAAATCATCTATCAGCACAATATATAATAATGTAATCAAAATATAATACCTACTTCATACTTTAATGACGATAATATTTAACTTGTTGTTTTATAAGGAAACAATAAATTATTTATTATTTACGGCGAACAGGTTATTGGCACGTAGAACGTCAAAATCTAATCCGACCCTACTTTTTGTTTACGTCAAATATTATTAATAATGTCGGAAATCCTATTAAATGTCTGTCAGTTGTTATTCCAGGCGATTAATGAGTTTCACAACATTCAATAAAATTTCATTACTACGTCGTAACTGACAGGCTAAAATAAGTTTATATTTTGTTTCAGACAAAATGTCGGCGCCAACAACAACAGACAGCACCGAAGCAATTACAAACTCAGGCTATGGAAGTAGCGATGAAACCGCCAGTCTTCTTGTTTCTGGACCTTCAGTTACCGTCATAGTACCTGCAGAAAATAGATCCGTAAAGCCAGTCTTACAGAGGCAAGATTGTACGACACATTTAAGACCTCAACTCTCTGGGGGACCTGGTAGTGAAGAGAGTGCAACTTCAATCAGAATGGAAGATGCTACTGCTAGAAGCGTTCCAGACATCGAATTGCAATGCCGCGATCAGCCTGCAGACCGACCGCAGACACTTGTCTCTCCTGTAGCAACATGCTCGCACAGAGGGTCAGTGACCACCTGCCAATTAGTTCCACAAACATATACTAGATGTCGAGTATGTGAGCGTCGACAATCTACAGCTCCAATATCAGCACTACAACTAGCGCGATCTGTGTCACGAGAGAGTGTTCGGTCCGCAGTTCACTACCCCTGTGGTTGTAGTTCATTACATGCCGTAAGCACTTGTCCAGTAATACAACCACCAGCGCTATTGTTGCCTACAACTAGTTCAAGAATTATCCGTCAGAGTTCGCAACCGGAATCTAGCGCATGCGTGGCGCACTGCCCTCATCACGCCCACCAACACCCCAGCGCCTCTCTGCGTCAGTTGCGTGAACCAGGGGACGGTATCGCTGGAATCGCCGCGGATTCTCTTCGAATCAACGGGGGCATGCGACCTTTTAAACAGGTAAGTTGCATTTCAACTAGGTGGCGCTGCTGATAACCATTGTAGAAATGTATGTTAGCTTATTTAAAATAAATTTAAGTTTGCTAAATATTAGTGATTATACAATTTAGCGATTATGGAATAAAACTAACATTCCTTAATATTATTTTAAACAAGAATTCTTATTTCTTTTCTTAAGACAATAACTAAAACAATCTTGAAGAAAGAGAAATATTTCATAAAATAAAAACAGATATAAAAAAGGCACACATAATTAAAAATCAGACCACATTTTTAACTTTGGCTGCCTTTGGCCAAACAAAATCAAAGCAGTGTTTTCTTTGTTTGAAACAATAAATACAAACATTTGCAAAAATAAATTATATGTTACATAAATTGTCTTTAGTAGATATTTATTTTACCAAAAATGAAGGCGATATTGCATTCCTGTGGATATATTTAGTACATAGAAAAATTTGCTTACAGCGTTAAATAATTTGTTATTTTAGTAGACATGGCGTCATGACATTGATAAATTTTTATAATATATTTAACTTATATTGGTTTTCAATGTTATTCAAATGTATTATTTCTAGCAAAAATCCATCAAACATGTTGTAGACTTAATTGTAATCACATCAACATCGGAACATTATGAACATCGCTAATTACGTCCAATAATTAAGTATTTGTGAAATATTCAGATGATAAGAACGCGTCTTTGCAAGCTGTTTTAACGAAATGAGTCTTTTCTTAATGTCTGCCTTTGCAACTCACGGCCATTTAACTTGCTCGTACGGCACTTAGAAATGCTATACACTTTTACCTTGCCGAGGCAATTTCGAAATTAGAATTAGCAGAGAGCTATCTACAAATGAAAACGTTAGATATCAAACACTAGTTGCCAACGATGAAAATTATAGCATTTTTATATTTGAAGCCGATTTTATACGTGTATTTGTATCATCATTTAGTGTTAATATAAATGTATTGGCAAATCATTCCAAATCATCTTTATTCCTATAACAGATTTCAGTGCTATCCTGGCTCATAAAGTTACGCGGTGCAATTGGCGTGTAAGTGCTGTGTAAGGGTCTTGAAACGGGTTTTCCCTTTTAATAAAATCAAATCAAATTTGTCCTTTGATTTGATTTATGTTTTTAACCTACAGGGGCTGCTCCTCTGTCCACAAACCCTGTCGCAGACGCGCCGAGCCCGGCTGAGACGTGCATTCACTGAAGCCACGGGGGATACTGTTAACTACGTTAAAACGGTGGGCTTCAACTATTGGATTATGCACCGACGAGTACCGCAATCGACTGTACAGCCTTTCATTTGTCTGTCTTTTATAAAAATAAAATAAGACGGCAAATCGTTGATCCTGCAATTGTTTTGCAGTAGTGAATGACAATTCTTGGTTGATATTTTTGACGCCCACTTTTTTCTATAACTAACACAAATTTAGCAGCTGCGCATGTAAGTAGTAAAACACAACACGCATAGAGTAAAAATAAATCAGATTGACGCAATTTTATTTAGGAAATTGAAAATAAACATAGCACCAATCTTATCAGGTTGTACAGTCGAGACGCAGGTATATGTGGATATATCACCAAAGTAATTTGTTAGTTGGCGAATGTGTCGTCCCTATAGCTTCGTCTAATGACCACCGTTAGCCTTACCCCCACGCCCCTGACATCTTACCCTGGCACCAAAATTGCTTGTCACGAACAAATCGTTTTATGTTCATCACCTGAAGCAAAAATGTCATCGTTTCATCGAGCACATACGAAACTTGACAAATTGGCTTTTAATGTTGAATTTCTTCCAAAATATCAACTAAATTAATAATTTAGTTATAGGAATATAATAAACTCATCACTTCAATCATGATTTGCAATTTGGCGGAATAATTTTGGACTTCCAAAGTTTATATGAAAACTGTTTTATAATTACTTTGGGAACCCATTACTCAAGCAAAATACACAGCACCTACACCATCATTAGCTATCCATACATTCGCATTATTTCGATAGCAATAAGCACTTTAGATCGATGACTAGATTGCACAAATCGTCGCTTACCGATATGTAGACGTTTTTAAGTTGCTATTGCCAATATTATATTAGTAGGCTTACTTACATGGTTACTGTTTAAGTTAAAGTTAGTTACATTTATTTATTATACATTTTATTTTGGATACAGTATTTTATATTATATGTCGGGGAAAGTTGTTTGTTTTGTTATTAGGAATTATTACAAAACAGATAATATCTTGAAATATATAACAGTATTACTGGAAATAACAATTTCATTCTCTTTGTAAAAAATTAGATAGCGAATATAATTTATTATGAAGATAATGCAAGTCAATCCCTATAACTTGATATTGAAGATTATTCTGCATGGAAACGCTATAAATTTTAATGCCCGTCTGTTAAATGATACGACCTGACTACGTAACATCTAGAGTTTTGTTTTCCTACCGGCGAGTATGAATATAATTCAAGAGAGGCACTAGTAGGTTATAGTGTCCATATCTATAGGAGCGGTTTGACTTGGGAAAACGCTTCACGGCTCCACGCTTCAAGGCAATTTGGCTGTGGTATAATAATACCACAGCCAAATATGATCATTAATAATATTGTATTCCTAGAAAGTCGATCGCTAGAGCTCATACAATGAGATTTATTGGGTTGAGCTGGCAGGATGATGGCAAATTTTCCTGCTCTTCCGCTGCACAAAAACGAACAAAGAAGAAAGAATCTTTTGAATTTTTATAAAAAATATCAACAAGTTCAAGGTTTCTAACATACACTAGAGGTTTTACTAAGTGGATTAGGTTATGATTTAATAAGCTTAATATAAGACAGTTGCGATACAGTTTGGCAGTAAACCAGACGTTTAGCCGAGCTTAGTATTACTACTTAAGTGAACTCAATTGGACAGAAAATTTGTAGTTCAGATAGTTTATGAAGCCAAGTTGATCGTGTTTGAAATGTGGGTCGATTTACATTAAAGATAGTTGCAAGCGTTCGCTACTCAAAATAGGTAAGTATATATATATATATATATATATACAACATAGCTATTCTTCTTTATGGATTACAGATCAAGATACTGCGCGTCTTTTCAATATATATATTTTTAAGGCTTATAAAATCTATTCAATGCTTTATAATCTAAGAACTAGTAGGTACAAATATAACGGTAAACCAAAATAGTTATCTTAGTATGTATAAGATAAATAAGTGAACAATAATTTTAAAATCGATTGAATCATTCGTGAAAAATTAGCATTGCTTAAAACCGTGAATTTAATTCTATTCTCAATAATAAATTTGAACACCAATTCATTCAAACTTTTTGGTGTGTATACAAACATTTGGAATTAAATGTCACTGCGGAATCCAAAATACGACAGATCTACTTTTATGTGTACTGAATAAAATGATTACGGTTATAATCTTATAAAAAAACCAGTTTACCTACCCGTTTATAAAAATAACTAAATTTCATCATAGAAATCGTTTTCTATCCACATGCGAAGTTTTGATAAACTGCACGAAGTCACATAAAACTGCACGAAAATATAAAATAATGTGCTATTCAAATGTTTTACGGAATCAATGAAACTTTCTATATTGAGCACATTTTTACTAATCTTCGAATCGTTTATTCAATTGCATTCGCGTTACGTAAGGTTTTATATGAAACGAATGTACTGTATGAGCGTGTAAAACATAGTTTATGTACAAGTTATGGCATAGCTATGAGTAATTGGCACTGGTCCTACCGCAATCCTTGCCAAATTGGTGTTGTGTAGAGTATTTTATTGTTACGGAAATGTTGAATGCTCTACTGTTATTAACATAATGTAGACAATTTACTCCATAAAGCATACAATTTTAATTGTATGTTGTAGTCTGCTAAATATGAATTCTAGTAATAAATAGTTTGAAAGACTATTGAAAGATTTGTTGAACATATTACCATGTGGTATTCACGTAGTAAGTATGTCGAAAATAATCAAAAAGAAAAAACGCTGCAGCAATATGATTATGATCATGCTGATGGCGTAATATCCGAAGCGATAATTACCCACCTGTTTGAATATATTATAGTGATACTTCAGGTAATGTACTAGATTTTTCTTGAGGAACGATGTCTATTGATAATTATAAATATATCATAAGCAGTGACATGTTTTTATCACTAGACATCGTTCCTAAACACTAAGAGTTACTAAGGCGGGTAGCCAGTGAGTACTAAATGCGCAAAGTAATTTAATCGTAGTTTTGGCAATTTAATCTTCTCATTTGTATAATACTCAGAGCAATAATAAATTACAGAAATACCATTACAGCATTTAAAATATATCTTCTACTTTTTACAGCCATCCATTTTAAAACCTAAGCTAAAATGGTGCACGATGACAATCAATATTTTGTAAATATTGGATTTATGTGGAGGTAAAAATTGGGAGCTTTTCCAGAAAGATGTCGTTGTTCATCAAGTTTTGGAATTTTGCCCGTATCTATTGAAATGGCCGTCAAGGATCCATGCTCTATCTCTGGCACTTCAATGTATTCCATTTTATCTTTATTTCGTACATGTTAAACTTTTTTTTTGCCTCTTTAAGAGCAGTCGTCTCAAGAAGGATTTTATCAGTTCACTTTAGATACGAATACGAGTCTTTAAATAAAAATGTCAGTTTTCATTCAATTTAAATTTCAATGGTCATAATATGGATGATGATCTAATGACTTTTGACTTGTAAATTAAATACACACGCAAAGTGGTTAAAATAATCTTTAGACGAAGGAATCGGTATTTTATAAGGCATTCTGACTTTTTTTGGTGAACAGATTTTTTATGACGTTTATTTAAGAATAGTTGCTAACCATATGCAATTATGCTTTTATACTCTTACTTTAATGAATACCGAGATAATTTCATTTGAAGGGTTCCGTACCCGAAGGGTAAAAACGGGACCCTATAACTAAGACTTCGCTGTCTGACTGTCTATCCCTCAGTCTGTCACCAGGCCGTATCTCAAGAACAGTTATAGACAGTTGAAATTTTCACAGATGATGTGTTTTTATTGTCGCTATAACAAAAATACTATAAATAAAATTATATAAATGTTTAAGGGAGGCTTTTTTTTGCCCTTTTTTGCTCGATATCAATAACGGTAACAGATTGAAAATGGTACGGAGCCCGTTGTGCGCGAGTCCGACTCGTTCTTGACCAGTTCTTTGTCATTAATCTGGTTTTCAATCATTTTATTTTATATATACAATAATAATCGCAACATGTTAATTGTAATAACATTCGGTATTTACATAATTATATTGGTATTAAACACTTTCAATGAAAACCTGAAAAAAGAAGACAATCTCATTTTCCTTTCAAAGATGCGCCATTTGGAACAGGTTATAAAACATAATAAGGCTAAAATTTGAAAAGCATCTGTGCCTTACCATTGCGTTTGAATTATAAACCAATTTTTCCTTAGCTTGGTTTTATCCTTATTTTATGCCATTTTCCGCTTTGCTCAATTGATATACTCTGGGGTCGTTAAAGACCTGAAATTTTTATACTGACTTCCTTAACTGATACCAAAGGAAATAAATTATACTTTTTACAATTGGGAAAGCAATCTTGAAAACTTCAACCTTAAGCTCGAATTTTTGTGACAGAATATTGTATTTTAGTTGATAAGAATATAATATGTCAAACGCATTTTGTCTTATTCAATTAGATAATTGTAACAAAAATCAAAGTAATAATATTATGTTTACTTTGATAAGAGTTTACAAACCAAAGTTTTTGATACAGTATACTACATAATCTGCTAAAATATGTTCGCATTTGCAAATGCTTTCATTTACAAATGCGAACATATTTTAGCAGACTCTAATTTATTTTTATATATAATTTCATACATTAGTATATGGTTCATTTGTTTAGGATTTTGGTTTTTTTTTCGGTGGTATACATATACAGTGGCATTTTTAGTTAAGCATAAAATAAAATAACAAAATATTTTTGTTTTAAATAAATTATATTTCTATCTCCTTTATTTAGTTAGCTAGCTTACTCGGCTTCACCTACGTAGCTTCCATTCTCGGATCTTCATAATTAAACATAGTATATGTTAATCCTACATAGCGCAGCATTCTAATCCATCCACTAGTATTTGATCGTTTCGTTTTGTATTGTAACAATCACGTATACTAATATTTAAAAAAAAAAGGAAAGATTTGTTTGTTTGTACTGAATAGGCTCCGAAACTACTCGATGAATTTGAAAAATTCTATCACTGTTGGGAAGCTACACTATTCCCTGATGACATAGGCTATATGTAAATATGAAGATCCCACGGGAATTTGAGTTACGCTGGTGAAACCGCGCACGGGAATGTAGTACAAAATAACAATCATTCTTCTTTATTTATAGCATACTAGCATCCCACGCGCGGTTTCACTCGCATAACTCATGTTCCCGGAGGAACTTCATAATTAAACATAGCTTATGTCACTCAGGGTGAATGTAGCTTTCCAATAGTGAAAGAATTTTGAAATCGGCACAGTATTTTTTGAGTTAATCATTACACAAAAATACAAATCTTTCTGCTTTATAATATTAGTATAGATATAGAAGTATATTATAGATTAGTGTATGTGATTATGTTTTCGACAGAAATCATTGAACTACTTTCATTCTTAAAGTAATCACTAATCAAATTCCCGCAATACAAAAGCTTCAAAACGTGTTAGAAACAATTATTATACGATTATATTAAGATGTTACAGATAATGCTACCGCCACAGGGCTCGAAAATGAGTGCCATAAAAACTGAGTAAAAACAATTATCATTTGTTTCAATTGCAGTTTTCCAACATTTATTGCAGCGCTACTCCGGAAAATCGTATTTAATTCAATTTTGGTCGTTATGGCTCCAAATGTGTTTTGTATGCATTCAATTGTGTACTGATTAAATTTGCTGCCATCCCGTGCGGTGTCGTGGTCAATATGGAGATAATTAAGTTCCTAAATACGGCCACAGAGTATAGTTGTTACGTACGTTACGTAATATTACTGGAGTTGGTCCTGCAGCGGTTTTGCAGTTGGTTCTAATGCTGAGAAAATCAGCATTCGATGAGCTAAATTCAGCTAAAGCCGATGATTTTACCGGATTTGTAATTGTTTAATCGTATATAGATTCAGAAATTAATAAAATTGAGGTGTCAATATCAATATAAGTGTTTGTAATGGAAAAATCACAGGTTTTTACGAAATGTATATGAATGTCTAAAGGGTCATCATCATCCAGACCCGAAAATAAATGTTAGAATTATTAACACAAAGATTTCTTGTGCAGTGTGGGGATCGAACCCACGATCTCCGAGATTTTATGCGAGCCAAATACAGCTAAGCTAAAATGGTTGTGTAACGGGTACGTGAAACAAAAAATATACCTGTTTATCTGTGTGTCCATTCGTTCCGGCTAATCCCAGTAATAGCTGGACCAAATTTGGCGGGACTTTCACTAGTAGAGAAATAATTTTATAAGGTTCAATATAAGTAAATGTGTTGTATAAGTAAAGTAAATGTATCAATGCGGACATACAAATATAAAGACAAAAATAAAATGTATGCTACCTAATCTCCAAAACAGCAGTAGACAGAGCGGGTAGTTAGATTGCTTATAAAATCCTTATTTTAAGTAATTAAGCAGTCGTAGTAAATATTAACAAATAACGAATACTGCATTCGTATACTTATGAGAATAATTTGATCGTATATTGTTTATAATTTAATCGTTTGATACCATGTGAGTACCATGACGTGATTCCTTCTTTGCATTGAATTAAACAATCACTGCTATATTTATTACAGTGGCCTAGTTACTATACGCACATACATACGTTAGCATTAATAATAACTGAATAAAAATTATTTCTATTATGAATATAAAGGACTGTATAATAATACGCTGTTGGTTTTCATAGAATCAAAAGTGTAATATAATATAATCAAAAACACAAATTAAAAAAATGGTATAAAAAATAGATAAAATATAAAAAGGTTGTGCAATCATCTTGCACAAGGAGCATACATGTAAGTTAATATAAGCTTAAAAAATCGATTAAGTTTAGGTATATATAAAAGTTTGCTGTGAATCTATTTTTTTGTTTTGACAATATCTAAAATTCAATTAAGTATTTTTAAACGAAATAAACGATTTTTATTCAGCACTTAGGTATTTACATACACTTGTACTTGTCAAGAAAATTAACAATGCATATAACATTAATTATAAATAGGTAACATTTACTATTAAATTATGTTTAAATTTATTTCAGGTGTGCTAGAAGTCTGTCAGTCCTGTGTTAGTAAATAAGCTCTTAATATCAACGTTAATATCTATTTACTATATTTATTTCATTCAAGCATTTTATGAATAAAAATAAAAAAATATATTAAAGCATATTTTAGAGTGCAATGACCGGTCAAGTGGCGAGATCAGACGTCCTCAGCCAAATTCCATTAAATTTAAGCGACACACGCCTGCGGGCACCCTTAAGGGGTAAGGACCACGACTCAGGGCGCCGCTAAAAGCTAGAAGTAAAGAGAAATAAAGAGGACGTGATCACTGGCACGGACTACAGGCACTGGATCACACGACAGGGGCAGGGATCAACGCGGTCCTCGGTCTGTCCGGCGAGGATCCTAGCCTAGCTAACCTGAAGCCTAGCTTTAGAAAACATAACCTCCATATCCTAGCGGTAGTAGTCTGAGGTTCGATTCACATAAGCAATTAAATATAATTTACGTATATGCTAATGGAATTCGAAACTAGAAAATTTCCTGTGCCATTTAGAAAATGTGTCCACAATAATTATTTCACACATTTCCGGATGTATAGGTATAATATACATTTCTTTGAATCGTATACAATCACGGATTACATATATGTACGTTAACATAATTATATACTATGGGTATACTCAAACCTACGTGACAAGTATAAAGCGCCCACAACCCTAAAGCTAGAGCGTCGGGCTTGTCTCATGCTCATATTGTGGTTGCTGGTTCAATCCCCACCGATAGCACTACCGACGTAAACCCACTCATAACACGAGCACTTCAACTTACCACGAGGGCTTAACAAGAATACTAGAAATGTGCAAAACTTTTCCAAAAATCTCCAAATAAAAGTAAATTAACTGTAGCAAACTCCCTTTGGTGTAGCAGTGGATGTCATATATAGACTAATGACGATGATGAGAAAGTATCAATGCTTAATGCAAAATAACTTGGTTTTTTAAAGAAACGTTAGTTAACGTAAGTTAAACTTCTTACCATTAACTTCTAATTAATAGTAAAAAGTTAAACTTAACAATATTATAATATTTAAAAAAAATACTTATTAATATTATGGAAGCTGTTATTTGGTATATAAACAAGAAATGGTTAGCATTATGCTCGTCTTGTTTATCATCAAAAATCGTATTAAGTATAAAGACAACTTGATCTTATTGATGCTATTGTTTTTGGTTAGAGTACTAACAGACATATTTATGATAATGTTTTGGAAACGGCATTTGGCACTGTTCTTGAATGTTATCCAAAGATCACTACAGTACGGATCATTATGCAAGCTACTGTCTCAGACGGCAGAAGCAAAATAATGTCTCGTTGAAATTAATCTCTGCAAATGGCTGAGAGTCGCTCGTTTGCTATTGTTCTCTTTGGCACAATGCTACTGATAAATAACAAAACCAACAATTGAAGTGAATGTTTTAATCTAATTTGATAATCTTTAGTATTATTACGGCACTCGAAATAATTGTTGTACATTCGATGTTGTTAGTACCACATGCTATCACAGCTTCCGAATATTCGTGGTCATTCGGTATCGCTATGGCATGATTCCAAATCGCAACAATAGGCCCCCATGTAGGCTTGTCGTATAAATTATGCTTTGGATGCGGTCACACAATACGTTCCATTACATTGACCTAATGTGCTTTGATTGCGATTCGATATGATCGATTTAACGAACGAGAAGTGTTTTAACAACAAACAATACAAATTGGCTGACACAACAGCGGTTGTCTGTTTTGTTTTACCAAACATTGGTTTGGATTGTTTGAGGTTATTGTTATCTAGAAATTTATTACTTTACTCCAGTCCGATACTGTCAGTCAAGTAGATAGTGTTAGGTTTTTCATAAAATATATTTTGTATTTAAACTTAGGGTATATGAACGTTGTGATAACGTGTAGAAATTTTTATTTTCATAACATTTTTAATCGATTTATTCGTTGTCTTGACTCTTGACTCTTGAGGTGTTTGTGGCAATTAAAATATACAGTGTTGACAGATAGACGAACGAAAATGTGACTGCAGTACTAGACTCACCGTTATTAGTGTTCTACTATCGTAGAATGATAAGATTAAGGGGCGTTTGAATAACGCTTATTATCTTCTTGAGAATCTATAAAGTATTAAAATAAGCATCGTTCTCATAACATAATTGGGTTCTTTCACTGGCCTTTAACTAGATACATGAGGTTTAACTTGAAATCTCGTTTTTTTATTTATTGAAATCCTATTATATTATTATAAATGCGAAACATTAGAAAAATCTACGTTCCCTACACAATCAACTACTAAAACGGTTGTACGGATCTAGCTGTATTAATATACAATTTTATTACAGAGAACAAAACGTCAACCGAACACGATATAAACATTTTTTATGTTTGGACGGACTATATTGCATAAAAAACAATATCTACCTACCATCTATCATCAAGGCAAATTATATTTTACAGGTGTAAGCGTAAAAATATGAGCACTTTCTGACATGACCAGTGAAAGATCAGGCGCAGGACCCACAGTTTATTGTATCTACTCTCTGTGGCATGCATGAAACACCACTAACTTCGGACTACAGGCTGGTACAAATATTTTACTTGAAACGTCGGCAAAAAGGTAATTTTATCGCGTAAATACCTGTGTACAATGAATTATAATTAATTTACTTGAGATTTTTTTATTTACACAATTATTTGACCAATCTGTTAATCAAACCCGGGAGCAGCTAGAGACAGAAGAATCTCGTATGAATGTGAACGGTGGCCGTTAAAAATTTTTATATAGATAATTTCAATGCTCAAAAATTGGTCTATAATTATAATGTAAGTCTTTCCCAATGTTCTAGCCCAATGGCTAGGGCGTCGGACTTGTGATCTTGAGGTCGCTGGTTCGAACCATACCCATTGCATTACCGACGTGAACCTACCCGTAACACAAGCATTTTAGCTTAGCACGGGGGGGTTAACAAGAATACTCGTAGAGTGCAAAACTCTGCTAGGAGTCATTAAAAATAAAAGTTATTGAGATATCAATATAGTATTTTTAGTCAATACAGCAATAGCTCTATAAATACAATGGAACCGATATGAGGGTGAAAGATGAGACCATGGATAATACACATCATTGTCTCTACGCCATCAAAAGGTTGACTAGTAGATAATGCTGAAGTATTACGTCCGCCTATTTACTGCTGAACGCGTGTACTGAAGTTATAAATAAATAATACTACACATTATTACGCTATAATAGAACCCTACATTAATTATTCTATGGTAGGAAATATTGTGTGGCAATATTCACATTGTTATCGAGATAAACTCAACATAATTTGATAGTTTTATAAACAGTGATTTTTTTGTTGTTGGCTTATAATTAGCAAGACGATTTACCAAGAGTAGTACCTACCGAAACGTGAGATAAATGTTTAAAATTAACATATTATTATGTTGTTTACAAAAAAGGGAGACAACAACGACGAATGTACAGTTAACAAAAGAGATAGGTTTACACTCAGTGAAACGCACTTTAAATTTATATGCACACGTTTACGAGAAGAGTTTACTATTATGTTTATTTGTACACAGCTCTTTACCCATAAAGAATGACCAGCTGTCGTAGTAATATAAACATATTTTTTTACATTATTTGATACTGACGGTGCAAACCTATCTGTTTTGTTGACTGTACATGGCAAAATCAGCTCTAGTGTTTTGGATTAAGAGACAATCTAGGATTTGAAGACATGGATTGATTGAGCTACCAAAAATAAATAATTACGCTGAGTCTTCGCAACGACTAAAAATCGCAGTTTCTATTTTTTGCCGTTTTTTTGTTAATCCGTTATTTAAATAATTATAAAATTTGACCAGTATAAAAAAATAATATTAAAACACTTATTTTTATCATTATTAATATTTAAACGTTTTATCAATTTTTATACACGCTTCTTATTTTTACTTAATTTGGAAGTAGGCAAGGATTATAAACTAAGTGAACCCTATATTTTACTCAGAGATTTTTTGTAATATAAAATGAGATGGTTCCGGCCGTAGTTAAATATATTATTTAGATAAACCAGCGGACACTTCCTGATATAAGCCTTTTGTTGGACGGTAGATGCAGTAAAAAATAAGCAGTATTGGATAAAATGCTATGGAGTGATAATTCTATTCTCGAAGATTATAACACACTGCGTAATTGCATAAACTTAACTAGGACAACTGGAACTGGCAGACTATGGGCTGTCTCTCTCGTCTATACCTACGTATAAAAGTAGGCTAAATGATGGGTATCGGTCGGGCATATTTTTTGTTATAATTTAATAACTGTTAGGACTATCAGAAAATCCGATCCATCGTTAACTTGTTTAATAGTATAAAGAAGAGAGATTTGATTGTTTGGTTGTTTCCGTGAAAAAGACTCCAAAATTGCTGGGCCGATTCCAAAAAATCATCATAAAATAGTTACCTTATCCCGGGGTAACATAGGGCATGGCATGTTGAAGTTACCATGGTACCATGGTAACAGGAGCTACGCCGATAAACTAACAGAAAGATATACCTAATAGGTAAAACATAACATTTATGTTCGCTTAAATAATTTATTAATTCATACTAAGCTAGCTAATATATTAAGCTCAGGTTTGTATCTATGTTTGTACGCGTTAATCTAAGAAATATAGGTCCAATTCAAATTTTTTTTTCCCATTTATCAAGTTTTTTTTAAATTACGAAATTCCGTCGGGGTTACGCTGGTGCAACCGCGAGCGGAACGTTAGTTTACCTCATAAAAATACCATGTTTGGTAAAATTATCCATTAAAAAGTATTCAAGGTTTTACTTGAACTTCTTAAGTCTTATTGTTTTTTTTCTGAATAACCATAAACACGACTGTAAGGAATTCCCAAGAGTGATATTCTAATTAACTTCCCAATGCCTATATACGCCTACTAACGGGAAATTATAAGCGATGTGAGTATTAAGACCGGTAGATCTCTGATATACAGTTTTCTTGTAAAATGTGTCCTATTAATCATATTATAGAGGTCATTTCACTATATCTTTTTTCTCATAAATGTCACATGACGGCAGTGTAGCTGACCACTAATTACTCAAATGATTGGCGTTCGTTATCTGATTTATAACGAGATCACTGCTTTGCTTCTATTAGTTCTGCGTGTTTCGATAAGGTAAGGTAATTTTGAGGGCAATTTGATTAAAACGATTTGTTATATTATGATGAAGAAAGTTTTACCACTGCCCGTATGGATATTTATATTTTTTATTGTTGTATAAGTACAGGCCACAATTAATGTAACCGATACTTTAAATCCATGAAGAAATAACAAACTGGAATACGCGCATAATCTTATACTACACACTATACCAACAACTGCGGAGCGCGAATATCGTGGAATGTAGGTATTGCATATTGTATAGTGAAAATATTTTTATTTTTACTTTGGTTCTATTAATCTATTTTGCGACTTGGTACCTACTGTAGATTTCATAACCTATAAAACATAGTTCGAAAAATTTATATAATGAGTATTTTTTGGTCAAGACACCACGGTGCTTTTTATACCCGTACCATCAGTTAATACTTTGTAAGGCACGTTCAATAGATTGCTTATATACGTATAACCTAGTTTTTCAAAGTCAATTACAAATGTGTTCTTACGTTACGTGTACATTATCGTAGTCATCGTAGCAACATAATAACACGAGTATAAATCAACCATATTCATACATGTCCACCAAATCTATTATTTAAACTGTAAGCTTTATACTCACCGTAAAGTCAAATAAACACTGTAGGTAACCGAGTCAAGGCTGTCCAAGTTGTAAGTCCCAAGGTCGCGAGCGTAAGTTTATGCGTAATATAAACCAAGGTTGGCAGGCTATTTTGTCAATGAGATAGGGCGTGTATTAGGATGGTATTCGATAGCGCCTCTGCTTGCGAATGATGGTAATTTATGGCGTGCTTTGAATATTTTGGACATATTTTCTATTTAATACCTATTTTCCGTAAATTTGGGCTGTTGTGCTACCTTTCCCTGAATATATGTTTAAGGGTGTAGAAAAAGGAACGTTTTTGCTGATACAAATTTGTTTAGAGTTTTAGGGACCGTTTATTAGTTTAGTTCAATATGAACACAACCTATTTGATGTTAAGTGTAAATATGAAACATCCGTAAGTGTTGTTGGTTGTTCAATGTGTCGTGTCGTGTCGTGACTAGGGATCACAACTTATCTTGAATGTAAACGTTTTTTTTCCTCATGTGAAGAAAAGATCTGTCACCAATTACTAACAGTCTTCATAAAGTTGTTGCACTATAACGGTTATCTAAACCAATAAAAATATTCTTTGTATTTCCGACAAATTATTAGATTGAAAATAAAGTTTCTTTTTAATGAAACAGCAAGTTTTCTTAATGAAAAACACCAATGCAATATTAAGAGGATTTCAATCATTTCAAAAGAAAGAAAGTGGGGTGGATAAGACAGGCCGGCAGGCTTTCCTGCCTCTTATGAAAAAACTCCAAATCAGAGTAAAACCAAATAATCTTGTCTCTTTCCGACCTTCAAAATAAATTGTTCATGTATGTATATGATAAAAACTTAAGCCAGCAAACCTATTAGGAAAACGGAGAAGGGGTAACTTGAGAAAACAGAAGTTCAAACACCCGCCTTATTACAGTACAGACAATTTTCTGAGAGAAGATATTGCCTCAATATCTCGGCGCAGTTGTAGGGGTCCGAAATTGGTAGTGAATTCTTTATCGGCAACAATATGAATAGAAGATTGTTGCATCATTTACCCATTATATTGGTGGAAATATTGTTTGATGTATTTACAATAAACATAAACAACCAATTATTATCTATTTGAAATTATGAAACGTTTTCCACGCGCATGCGAAGTAGGAGAAATTTTTTTTCACGACAATCTTATAAAATGATTCTCTTAATGACATTTTTCTTTGTTTTTAAGATTCTAGCAGAGTTTTGCTGTCTACTAGTATATTTATTAACCCCTCGTGCTAAGCTAAAATGCTTGTGTTACGGGTGGGTTCACATCGGAAGTGCAGTGGGTGGGGTTCGAACCGGCGACCTCAAGATCACAAATCCGACGCCCTAGCTATTGGGCTACAACCATTAATTGTAAAATCTACAATTATTTCTTTGACTAAAGTTGTCAAAAGGAGGTCAAATCTCTGCCATAAAAGTTTACGCGACTTAATTTCTTGTTTCTTTGAATTTAAAAGTCAAAGGTTTTATCACTTTCTTCATCAGCTCGTTGCTGTGGTAATTAGTTTGTGGCCTTTTCTTAGATTTTTATTTTATCTTTTAATAATCTAATAATTAGGATTATATTCTAAACAGGTTCGTTATAAGATAGCCACATAGCTAACTTGGCTCTGATGATAAGAATTATGTAAGCGGTTAGAAATTACGTAAATCATGTTTTTTTCGTTACATAATAATAATATAGTTTCATCATCAGATCGTATAACGTCCATTGTAAACAAGGCCCCCCTCCCGATGGAAGCTATTTGCCATAGTCACAACGCTTGGCAAGCGGGTTGGTGACCGCAGTATTATGGTGTAACACAAAAAGAAACACTGATGCATAAAAAAAACAAGCAAGTACTACGCTTTCATAATGCACTCGGATTATACTTGTTAATCTTTATTGCAATGAGCACTGCAGTCGATGCTGAGATATTTTCTGGCAATCCAACTGCCGACTGGGCAAAATAAGGCATTTATTCAGCTCCAAGCGCCGTTTAGTTTGCTGAATTTTGACAATGCAGAACCAGAAGTCACCGTAAGCAGCATAAACCGTTTTTAAAATTATAAAGAGAAATATAATTTGAAATAAATTATTTAAATATAATTAAAATTTTACTGCTGTTAACTTCAGGTTTTTTTACATTCATTCGAATTTTTTTATACAATTTATGTGCATTGATCTTTTTTTCTAAATGATGTTAGGTACTTGAATATCCTTAACCATATTTAAACTCAGGCATTCCATTAAAACTTATATGACAAATGACAAGTCACCTATTTTTTTTTACCCATTTATCGATATCTCGTATCGCAATTTAAAAATAAGTGTATATCTCCTGAGTATTCAATTTTTATATTTTTGATTGTGCTAGCCATATATTTTTATTATTAGTTAGTTGTTATTCGCAGTCACTGCAGAACCACAGAAAAACAACTTGTTTAGTAAGCCGCCGCGCCAACTCGAGTTTATTGCTTAATCACAATGTGATCACTTTGGCTAACGACTTACATTTATGTTATAAGCTCATAATTTACTATGTGACTCAGTGTATTCCTTACTTTATTTGTTATTCGTTATCCATAGTATGACATAACCTTATGGGTAAGGGAATTCAGCATTTCAATTACATTGGTAATCTTTAAGTATTTAATAATATATCGTTGAAATGTAAACTAACTTGACTGACTTATATGATCGATTCGTCTACATTATCAATAAAACATTTCATTAAAATTAAATATTTTGGTAGCTTATGTGTATTTAAATATTAAAGTCTTATCATTAGTTTCTAATGCAGCACAATCTTAATTCCACGGTAGATGCGGTATGTCACATAGCTGCTATTTACGTGACTTAAGTATATCTTTGCCTCTTCCTATATGGTTCCTTCCTAAATTAATGACTAACACCCAGTTACTGAAAGGCTGATATATATTATTAACTAATCAACTCAGAACTCTTGTTAAGCTTTAATTAGTTTCCAAAAACATAATTAGGTAATTTGATTTCAGGAACGTGTTAGTTTTTTATTAATATTAATTCAGAATACAATTAAAAAAAAGAATTTTTGTTTATACCTACCATGTAACTTATTCTTAAATGCTTAGTTTTAAATACTTTTATCTTGGTTTGATTGACGTTTAACAAAGGTGTGACGATTCAAATGACTCGATTAAATTTCGTTTGCTATGTTACTATATTTGTGTGTTTCATATAATATGAAATACATATAAAGATGTTGTACACAACTTTATAGATAAACCAATATTCACATTAACTAGCTTGAGCCAGCAAAACATGACCAGTTTCAACTTCAAATAAAATTGCAACTCATTGTAGAATTTCGCAGTATACTGTAAATTGTAAGTAAAGAGAAGTGCACTCTCAACTTTGTTCTTTTCAATTTTAACTTATTTATATTTTATATTGTACAGCGATCTTTGGATACCAAGATTTCCCTTGAGCACATACCAGCATAGTAAGCAAGTTAGTGATTGTATAACTTTGTACCTAATAGCTATTCCCTAATATAAATAAATGATCTGTCGACTATTCCTTGTTATGTGTAGGTAATATGAAAAAAGTGATAAGTTTTAGTAGTATGTTATCTTAGAAAAGTTTGTGTCAGTCTTAATACTTTTATAAATTTTGAAGAGGTGTAAAATGAGATGAGATTAGTAGTATCTATTTTAAAACCTGCTATACAAAATCTGTTTAACGTGAATATGTTATTATTATACACTAGCTGACCCGACAGACGTAGTCGTGTCTTAACTAAAACTCTTTATTAAATTGAACTTTTAATATTAGGCATGACAGCAGCACGCATTCAGTCAATGTTATGTCAACCGTCATAAGATTGCCTAAAAAAAGTTAATATGGTGGACAAGTTTTCTAAATTTTTCAAATTTTCCGCGTAATTTTCTTATTTTTTTCTTTCATAAGAACCTTCTCCTGGCAATAAAGAAAACAAAAAGAAAAGTCCATCCGTTCACGCGTGATGCGATGACCAAGGGAAACAGGGATTCATTTATATATATATAGATTATATGCTTATTATATTTCAATTAATTGTAAATAAAAATGATTTATGAACCCGCGACAAGGCTGACAAAAAAAAAACAAAACAAATTTCTAAAATGTACCTGTATAAGGAAACAATTCCGAATAGCAATTTCGGTAAATTGTACAAGATAAGGAAGATATCGAGAGCCATACATATGTTTTACTGACAAGGAATAGACGATAACAAGTCCTTTTCAACCCGTTATAAATCACGGGTTAGATTTAAAGATACCGATGGCCCGATAACTTAAACTCTGTTTTCCTAATAGCAGAAGCAAGTATGTTTAAAGAAAGAAAGGTGTTATATGTTAGTACTAGCTCTTTTTAATAGATGTGATAAAAAATCTATTACACTGTTATTGAAATTTTGATGAATTGTATTTCAACCAAGAATATAACATCTCTTCAACAATCATTTCGTGTCAATAGAACTAAAATGGTTTTTCGTAATAATCAAATTTACGAAGCTAGATAAAATACTTGACGCTTGGCGAGATAAGGGCAACTGCAAACATAAAACTGTGATAGTAAAAAAAAAACAGAGCTATATAGTATAAAATTTACTTTTATTTTGGTATAAGGACATATTTCCTCCATTATCGTAAATATTCAACACTAGCGACCCGCCCCGGTTTTAGACTGAAGAGCATAAACACCTTTGTGAAATTTCAGTGTCCATATATTTATAAACACCGTATGAAATTCATTCTGTCATTTTTAAGTTTATCATTTTCATACGCAATGAAAGCAGAGTGTTTTATAGTATTGTCAAGTAAAATACTAGACAGTATAAATAATAAAAAAACTGAACAGACCTGTAATAAAAAAATAGAATTCAAATAAAACTAACCTGTTACTAAAACCTGCTCCACAATGCTGCCGGCTTTGCAACGTCGCAAAAGCAATTGCAAAGCTTATAAGCTTGACAAATAGTAATTTACACCAGCACTCTGGAAACACGTAAATTTAGTAAGGGCCACTGCGAGTTCTATACATAGGTATACATTTTGCTCCAGGTCCTCACGACCCCAGCGTTTTGATCTCCTTAACAGTATCTTATTCGAGTATATCGCCAGTATGAGATTAAATGTCTCTCACCAAAATATAATTTTCACAAATCACTACGTCTTTTGCGTGCTGAATACGCTACGTTAAATTAATGAACTGAAATAAATGATTCAAGTTTATTAATTTTACGCATTAATTAACTGTTGTGTGAAGTTGGTGCCTGCATTAAAATATTTCACGGGACTATCTGAAAATGAAGGTAGAATTGTATCTCTAATTGAAGCGTGCACAATGCACGTGACTCGGTGATTCAGATTTTCAGATTGCAAACGTGAATTCCGAAACTGGATTACGTCAAACAATAGGTGGGTACCTATAATACGTCGTTCCGAGGCAAATACGAAATGACTGCTTCATTCGAGCACCAAATCTGATTAAAGCCTTTTAACGCGAAATACGCGCATTTCGGGTTTGATGTTGGAATTAAATAATAGAAAAGTGTTAGTAGAGAACATACAAAAGAAATCTAAAGAAAATATCAAGATAACTAGATTGTTGAGGTATGTGTAGGTATGTCCGAAAATCTGAAATAAAAAAACATTTTTAATCTTAAGCTAGCAGCTAATCTTAGATGGAAGCAGTTAATTATAAAAACACAAATTTAAGTAAAATAAAGTTTTAAAGAATATATCCATAAAAAAAGATTATTTTTATAACATTGAGAAATGTGTGAAGGACACCTAAGAATAAAAGAATTGAGTTCGGTCCAGAAATTAAATTCACCTTACGTGCTATGAAAACTAAAGAGTACAAATTTCCAATGGAATCTTTTGTTAGAAAAGTCTTTTACACGCTTTAACTAAATACAAATAAAAATGAGTCGACAGAGATAAAATATTTGGCCTCATTTTGCTTGCTTTGTCGTCAACTTAGAATCGTTTACAATTGAAATATAAAATTATACCTTTAACCAATTTTATACACAAAATATTTAAGATGTTGTATGTATAAAATCAGGTAACGGGCAGAAGCATTTCCCTGTATGTTATATGTATAATACTGAGTCACAAACCCGCCTGCAAGCGTGGTGCCTCACGTGGCAAAAGCTCTCCTTTGGGAGGAGCCCATGTTAAGCAGTGGCACTTGTACCGGCTGTATAAAAAGGTAATAACGATTGAAAAAAAAAAACGGCAGCATGTATCAGTTCAAGGATGCTTAGTGCGTTTACTAATCCACTTGCCAAGCGTGGTGATTATGGCTAGCCACAGTTTGTTTAGAGGAGGCCCATGTTCAGCAGTGGACGTAAACGGGCTCTTAAACAAATTACAACAAATTGTTTTGCCTATATGTTTTATGGAGACGAGGTATGCACATTTATAAAACAATGTTAATTATAATGCTAAAACACACTCAAATATGTACTTAGGTACATACCGTACCGACCGTTTACGTAAATAACAACGTATTTTTTTGTATTTATTTGATATCTCTCCTCTTAATACTCTCTCTGCCTTTTTTTTTTCGCTGTCCGGGGGGAAATGCATTTACGCAAATGTACCCTCCGCCGCTGCAGCGCATTGTTCCTGCGCCGGAGAAAGGGTATGTGGGATTCGCCGTCTTTATAGCGTGGTATGCTAGTCATACCACGAGGAGAGGACCCTACAACACTAAAACCCCCCGGAAAACTGCTCTCTCTGCATGCCTAGACCTTAATAGAACATTAATAACATTATGTTATAATTTGCTGTGATATTGTGTAAAAAAGAGTTGTCCCTAAATTCAATCGGTATATTAAACGTAATGTAACATCGAATTAGCTGTTTTTGATAAACAATCAAGCATTTAATAAACCTTATCATCATCTATCTTAATTAATCGTTTTCACACAATTGCCATCAAACCGTTCTACCGGTAATAAGGCTGTAATATTGTAATTAATTCTATGCTTAATCTGCATTAGCAATGCTAATCGCAAACATTACTGTATCAGCAAAATTATAATGGTTCTTAATTTTCATGAATATAGCCGTGCAGTTTTGGACATTCGTACTGAACAAAACTAAATTAATATGTAAAATCTAAATGTTTCAGTGTGATTAAACCACAGCAGACTGTAAAATAGAATCAAAGCTAAATGAACTTAATATTAGGTTAATTTCGTATATTTTTAATTTCTTGCCTTATCAGTTTTTAGGTACTTTTGTTTTGTTTCATCATCAGCCTGCTGAACATGGACCTCCTCCAGAGGGAGTATTTTTGCCATAGTCACCACGCTTGTCAGGGGGGTTGGTGACCGCAGTAAGATAGAAAGTATCCCTTGGTTGCCTTTTACGACTCATGGGAAGATATGGGGAGGTTTCTTCGAAACCAGAAACCACATGGCGATTTTGTAATGTGTGTAATGGTAAGTCTGCAAAAGCTACTCAATAAGTCCTTAGTCTCTTTTTATACAGATTTAAAAAGTTAATATAGTTTTATGTTTTTTTTTATGTGTGGAATGTATTGATACTAACGTTCATTTGTCACATTTAAGATTAAGGTAAACAGTATTCAATGGCACATCAAAACATATTTAGGTAAAATGTTATTTATTAGTAAACGATCGATCGAAGCGAAAGATTAAATTACGGTATCTGTCTTCTTAGCCAAGTAAATTTCATCAGATAATATTGTGCTGTTACCTGACTCTGGAATAGTGGCTTAACTGCAATCAAAAGGGGAATTGTAAGTGCGAGTAAATTATTCTAAGTACGTTTTAATGGGCAATAATTATTGCGATTACCACGGATTTGGCTCACTGCCTGAACACATATCCAATTGCACATCGCACCAATTTTGTGCGATCCAACTAAATCAGACTGCGCATTGTACTAATTTCCTTTTAATCTACTTAACTAAGTGTAGACAATGAACATGAATGAATGTATGAATCATGCATAAATCTTTGACGTTCATTGGTATGATTTTTATTAATGTATTTATTAATTAGGTCCTTCACAACTAACTATAGATTGTTATGTAAGTATATATGTAACATCAAGTGGAGTAATACGCCAATTACGAAGTACACTTTACAAACTTAATGAAATGCGAGAAACAATAACTAAACGGTTGGATGGGTTGAGGCTAACCTTGCGATTTAGGTTAGCGAAATATTGTGGTATTGACTTATTCTTATTCTGAGATAGGCACTTTATTATTTCCTTTTTAAAAGAGTAACGGGTTCCATGGAGGTAACTGTTGAATAATTAATTGGATTAAATTCCCTTAGCGCAACAGTTATCCTTTTATTTAAAATCCATATTTACTTAATAACTCTATAACCTCTTTTTATTTTAAAATTGAAACGCCATTTTAATTTAAAAATGTTTTGCAGTTCTAGTTCCAATTTTTACTGGCATAGCGTTAAGGCAATTTGGATAACAGGATAGTTTATGAAAGCTACCTCATATACCGCTACCTGTCAATGCCATCCATCAACTATTATTTAGGTGACCTAGCAGAATATTTACGATACTACGTTCGATCAATATTCTTGATCTATATTGACACAGACTAAATGTCTCGACATAAGCTACGCTAAGGTTGAACTTATAAACTCTCAAATAAAGGTATAGTCAAGAACAATAAAATTACTGATTAAGCTTATTTCATGGATATGGATAGTAAACAGAATAACAGTCACCATTTACTAATTTGGAATAATATTTCAAAAGCTTTATAAATAACGGCATCACTGAATGTTCAAATTAATAGTGTAGCATCCATTATTCCATTAGAAGTTCACAAACACTTCTAGCACAGGTATTCAATAATTTGAATAATTCTATATAGATTAGTCTGTGTAGATTTTGTCACGGGTCAAAGCTTGTCATAAGTAAAAGGAATGTTTCCTTATTTAAGATTTAAAAAATCTTTAAACATTTATAGCTAAGTCTTGTGAATACAAATAGGAAATAATAAAAGTTTCCATTAAATCAATGACAGAAGCACACTTGACTGTGAAGTCTCATTCTTAACGAGGTAGCAATTAATGGCTAAATTACTGAACGCAGTTACTTCCTACAGTAGTCAGCAGAAAATAAAGTGAATAACCGTTTAATAGTTTATTTAAGTACTCTTTATTGTTAATTGATAAATGTTTTTTAATAGTAGGTATCAAGTAGCGTAGCGTAGCGGTAGCGTCGTTTTAAATCTCGAAGTTCGATCCTCAAGCCCGACATGAAATTTTTGTGTAAATTCTAAGATTTCTTTTCGGGTCTGGTTGGTTGTTGGACTTCCCTCAGTGCCTCGGAAAGCACGTTAAGACGTTGGTCTCGATTATTATAACATCATCTATAATAATCGTATATCAAGGAACGTGCAGCAGCGTTTCCTTGTCTGGTACAACAATATACTGCGGTCACCAATCCGCCTGCCAAGCGTGGTGACTATGGCAAATACCCTCCTTCGGGAGGAGGCCCATGTTCTGCTGTGGACATTATACGGGCTGATGTTGATGATGATGAAGTTTACCTAATTTTTCGAAAAGTCGCTATATGTTGCTATTATTGGCTAGTTTTAATTAATTAAATTATTTGTTATTATTCTCTTTTCTACCACTTTCATTTCTTCAATAAACATACTATCCGTGGAATCTTTGTATTGTCTTATATATTTTGTCGTTTATTTTACCACTAAGTTTCCTTAAGTAGGTAATAAAATAAATTATTAAAAAGTACGATGAAAAGCAAAACACTCTAAAAGAACACGTTACAAATATACAGTATTTTCACCAAAGAAAATGTATTAACTAAACGTAGATTTTGAAAACTATAATTTTTACACAATTCGATGGTTAATATAATTATGTTTATCAATACTTTTAAAGCAATGACATATGGGACATTCAACTACTATTTACATTATAATTTATTGTCTTTCAAGCCTCGGAAGTTCAAAAAGAATGTTTATTGATATTTATAACAACTTTAATAAAAAATGATTAAACATTCGATTTTCACACGTCACTTATTTTTTTATCTGTATTACTATGTTGTATACTTAGGACTCCAATTTACACATTTATTCCAAATAGATATACATAAGTTTCATCAGTATAATTGCATTTCGTTACAGTTGAGCTCAAAAAACTAATAGGTACTATAATTTTCATTTATAAACAGGTTTTAGTCTTAAATTGAAATCGATATCGCTTTAGAAACCATGAGTGACATGGCAAACGATCGGGACATACATTATAAATGCGGTTATGTAACTAATCGATTTTCAAAGTTGACTTGACGACTTTGACTAATTCATATAATTTTGTAACGGCCTTTACATACAGAAAATTGTTGATTTGATCTAAAATATTTGACTAATAAGTAGGTATATATTTAAAAGACTGATATATTTTTCCTTATCAAGATAAAATCACTTTTGATACAAGTCCTATTAAACTACCTTGGGGATATATTTGGATAACAAAATGTTTTTTTTAATTCTAACGCATATGCTTTAGAACAAAATTAAGTTTTAATTTGTTCGTACCTGTTTGCCCTCCTTACTATTTAATCATTAGGAAGATCATCATAATTAAGGTCAGGTGGGGTAAGAGGGACGGCAGGTGAAGAGAAACAGTAACTCATAAATAGAAAACTATAAAGCCCAGCTCTATGGTAACTCTGTCGATAAAACAGTATTAGGTATAGTTTCAATATTTTATGGATAGATGGCACTACAACACAATAAGTAGGTGAGTAAAACAGAAGGAAAAAATCAGTTGACAAACTATAAAAATGTGACCTAGCGGTGTTTTTTGTGGGCGATTTTTTAAGGGATAGAAACATCTGTGATACGGCAAATTTTGTTGGTAAGTGTAATTCTAATGTTGAATCTTTATTTTCCGCATGTTATGTTGTTTGTAGCATGTGTTTTTAGTGCTTTTTCGATGACATCAAAAACATAACCTACAAAATACCAAGCCGGGAAAGAGGAGCTACCATACCAGGTTAAGAGAAACATTATGTTCCTCTTTCCCGGTTTTAGGGGTAACAAACATTTTGCAAGTTGAAAATCACCTATCTAGATTAGGTAAGTATAAATACATGGTTTAACTCATCTTGGCGCGCGGAGCTATTTGTGCATGCGCTTTATACAGCTTTAATTTGTGTGCGCGCCAAAATGTGTTGATATCTCTATACAACAGGCTTGTTATTTTTTTATAGAGGGTTTGATCAAGATGATTATAAATATCTTATTTTGTTAATTGCTAAATTGCATAAAACACACCACACTAATCAATTGTTAATAGAATAGAATCTATTCCTTTAATTTATTTTTACTGTATTGGAGGTACAAATATATTTATTTGTTACAGAAAAAGTAAAATGCCTCGAAATTATATAAGAAAAACGGCACGGAGCTCTTACCCGAAAAAAAAATTGTTAGAAGCAGTGGCGGCTGTTAAAAGTGGTGCACTGTCGGGTTATGCAGCCTCAAAACATTACGGAATACCAAGAGCAACTATAATCAATCGGGTTGGAAAACCGATTTAGATACATTTAAAATAAAAACACACTCACTTAGTGACATTCATCGTATATTTTCCTTATTTTTTGTATTAAAAACTAAATTTAAGTATATTATTATATTTTTAACATTCCTAGTTTACAACCCCTGACCTTACTAATATGTTCCTCTTACCCCAATTTTTTTTTATTGTTCGGTAATGCTAAATTAGACCATATTTTAACTATGGTATGGTTTCATTTCCATTACGTCGAAAGGCAGTTCTCAAATTTTTAGAGATACATATAAAAATACGTGTTTTTACTTGTACGAATCGAAGCGTTTCTCTTACCCCAAACTTCGGGAAAGAGAAACAATTAGAAGACCTGGCTTTGTAGTCAGATTGTTCCGTTATTACAGGAAGAATCAATTTCTGTGTTAAAATAACAGTTAGCATGGTTCGCTAGCGAAACTTTGTTTGTATTGCTATTAGAATACGTACATATTTTTACTTGCTGGAGGTCGTAATGTTCAAAAACCAGTAAACTATGTTCCTCTTACCCCACCTGACCTTACCTTTAATATAATGGATCAATATTTAATGTGTTGCTTTGCTATTACATTTTAAATAAATTTAAATAACTCGATAGCACAAATCGATGCCTCTTTCATTATGATGGTAGAATAAATCCCTTAAGACACTGAAATAAGGGCCGGTGATATACTTATACAAATTGATAACGATTCTGTATTTAAGTTTGAAACAAACAATTCGTTGCTGAAGGTTGTTTTCTAACTGTATTCTCAGTGATCGGATAAGTGCTACGTTTTTCCTATTGAGTTACGAAACTGTAATAAAATACAAATCAAAGAGATTGAGAACATCACCTTCACTTTAGGCAACTTCTTTTAGATTACTACAATTAGACGTTGTTTTTTTATTGTATTTCTTCGCTACTTAAAGATGAGTACATCTTCGATTTGTTATCAGTAGATAACAAATATTCTAGGCTGGAGCTCTGCTCGCCTTTATGCCCGGTGAAGTAGCAAAAGCCTCGGGGTTAACTAAATATGTCCGTCCGAAAAAAAAAATTAACAAATAAATAGGGGAGTCTGTTTATTATATTACAAAAAAAATGGTCTGTGTCATTCGTTTTAAAATTTCTTCAATTAAGAATATTTATTTTTACAAAATTGGCATGCAGATAGTTATAATAAGATATAAAAAATTACCTTTGAGAGGAATAAAGCAGGTAACCAACCAGGGGTTGTATGGAGAAATTGAAATTTACGCGGACGAAGTGACTGGTGCACATTTCGATTTCGTAATTTCGGTTATTTCCTAGTAAGATTTAGTGCTAGTAAGCAATTAGACTTAGCCCATAAAAATATCTAGAGGTCGATAGAGTTTTGGTGGGATCTAAAGTGGTTTAAATGAAAATCTGGACGATCACGTACAAAGGCCCACTTAGGAGGTCATGTGCGGAATTCCTTTAATCCAACTAACTTATTACACTTTATTAATTTTAACACAAAAAAGAGGAGTTGGTTAAGTAAGTGTAGTTGGTCTTAAAAATAAACCATAACCTTGCAGATACAACAGTTTTTGCATTTTGAAGTGACATTTGCTTGCTTCACTTTGTATTCATGGTTAGTAGGTATATTCTACAAATGTCCTTGCAAAGTGACCTAGCTCTGGAAAGAAGAACAGTTTTTACTGTATATTATCTGCAGTCATAAATCTTATTGCAAGCTGAGATGACTGAGAACACGCAGCATATGGATAAAATTTTAATATTTTTCAATAGAAAGCGAAGCTACAAAAACTTCACTACATCTGTATCTAAAGTACTTAACTGGACATGCTATCTTCTGCTTATGAATTCTGATAGAATGGCGTGATCAAAATCATATGTGTATTTAAAACACCTCCGTAGCGTAGCAGTACTTGCCTCGCTTTAAATATCGGAGGTCGTGGGTTCGATCCCCATACCGGACAGGATCTTTGTGTAAATTCTAAGATTTATTTCCGGGTCTGGTTAGTTGAGGGACTACCCTCCGTGCCTCGGAAAGCACGTTAAGCCGTTGGTCCTGATTGTTATAACATCATCTATAATCATCGTATTTCAAGGAGCTGACAGCAGCGTTTGCTTGTGTGGTACAACATTATACTGCGGTCACTAACCCGCCTGCCAAGCGTGGTGACTACGGCAAATACCCTCCCTCGGGAGGATCCCCATGTTCATCAGTAAGATGATGATGATGTGTTTTTAAAAATACTAAATTATCTTACAACAAAATTTAAGTACCCACCTACCATTCCCACTTATCCGACCAGTCTTTTTTCTCGGTCAGTCTAAATAGATGGATGTGCCAGTGGCAGTACAATTTGCATGGAGCTGTTCACATTATGACTGATCCGGGAAAAAAGACTGATCCGAGTTATTTGACGGACGTTTCGCCACTGCGACGATCAGTCAACACTCCCGGATTGGATGAGTATGAACGAACGTTGCGTGAAGACTGAAGAAAAATCGGTCTCGAAGTATAGGATGCACCCAATGATGTCTTCGTTTTCTACTTCCTTTTCGTCTCAAATACTACCACAATATAAGAACATCATCGTCACCGTCCATCGCGTACGAAATACAAACGTAAACTGGCGGCGAGTCGAACCACCGACCGTCCGGCAAAACAGACTGATCGGATATAATGTCCCACGTCCGGCGTCCGGTTTCAGGGCAAAAAGACTGATCGAATAAGTGGGAACGGGCTATTAGAATAAATCAGATCCAAGTTTTCAATTCTTCAAGTATTAATCAACTAATATACCTGTAAATTTAGATATTTTAAATATAAGTCCGGGTGGTGTTATCGTTAAGATATTTTCTTCTTAATGCAAATTTGGAGATATTTGTCGAGTACCTAATGATAACCATTATCGATAGATGGCATCTACTTTCTTGTCGAGATTGATAAATTTTGACGATTGGTGGGGATCCATCGTGGCCGAATAGTCTAGGCATTAGTGCCTATTCTATTCGGCCGATTATAAGAATCTGATCGAATCCTTTCGGTAGTCTAAATTGATCTCAATGTTTGTTGTTTATTATGTGGTTAATTTAGCAGTAAATTACTCTAAAATTTAAAAGTTATTCACCAAAAACCTTTAATACCTCCAAAATTACATTTTTAGTAAGATTCTGAACGGAAATAATATAATAATGCTTTAATTTGGCAAGACAATTATAAGCGTTATTTAATGGTTGATTTTAACGGGTTGATTTTAAAGGATAAAGAAATGTTTAATGTATGTGTTACGGCTAATAGCCGAAGTGCGGCTACACCTAGTTTTAGCCGGCTACAACAACTACCGGTCCAGCCGACCACATGCGGTTAAACTCAGATCAACCTGAATAAGTCCCTGTTCAACTCAATTGGTTTAGGTTTAGGTTTTTTTTTAACCACTTCTTTTTGTGTCATGCATAGGTATTGTTTAATTTAGAGTTGAATAGGGACTTATTGAGACCTTAACCTAAGTTTAACCGCATGTGGTCGGCTAGACCTTGTTGTAGCCGGCTAAAACTAGGTGTAGCCGCACTTCGGCTATTAGCCGTAACATATGTACTTACTAACGTCGTTCTATAAAAATATAAGGTTACAAATATACCCAGTAATATTATACAATAATTATTAAAAATACGTTTTGCGACAAAATGACATTATTTTAAAAATGTTGGTAGAGAACATTTTAATTTTTTTATAAACCACTCAATTTGCATAGAATACTCTTGTTGAATATTATTTGCATAAATATGTTCAGCAACTGCAACTTATCTAACCCGACGATGAAAGTCAGTTTTTGTAAAAGTTTCTTAACTAATTACGGAATTATGATCAAACAAGTTTTGTACTAAAAAAATTAATTGCTCTTACAAAAGTTATGACAAATGGTGTTAAATCTTTGAATGAGACTACTTTTTATGTTTTTGTCGGTAATCTACAATTAACATTGAAAATGAAGTTAATAACCTATAATCAAAGAAAATAAATCAATTAATATATAATATATATTAATTATAATATATATATTATATATAGACCGTACTGTAACGCTGGCGGACCATATGTGCTCGTGGCATGGTCATGGTCATGGTTCAGCAGGGCAGAATCTGACTCGTCCTAGATTGTATTATTATTATTATTTGTTTATACACTAGCAGCTCTAGAGCTGATGCGTGTATATCACTACACTTGTGTCTTTTTATTTGTGAGATGTTTGTCGAGTCTGTTTTTAAAACTGTTCATTGTTGGAGCACTTATTACAGTTTCTGGGAGAGCGTTCCACAATTTCATCACGCGAAATGGCAAGAAGTGAGTTCTGGGGTTGCTAGCACATGAAGGTTTGGTTAACTTTAAAGAATGTCCTCTTAGATTGGTATTATGGTTCATCTTGAACAAATCCTTAATGTTCCTCACATTGTAGTGGTCATTGAGTATCTTAAATGTTTCTATAAGATCTTGTCTCTCAAAATAAAATAAAATATTCAATAACAACTTAAAATGTTTTGTTTTTACAATTCTTACAATTAATGCTTTTGTTTATAAATAAAACAATTAAGGGTTTGTTTTATCCTTTAATAAAAATTATCTGAGGAGCAAAAATTAAAGTTGACTGATTTTAAAATTCTGTCAAAATTTTAAATTCCTGTGATATTTTATTTCGATGATTGCACAATCGGTCCAAAATTAAGTGGCAAATACAATTACGTTTAATAATATGTCACATAATGTTAATGTTTTATTCCGATCGCAACATTCATGGAATCAAAGAGTAATTAAAAACATTTTTAATTGATTATCAAAACATTATCCTTTGATTTAATTAGCTAAGGCGTTTTTGGTAAGCTCAAACGTCAGCTGTCTATGGTTAAATAGACAGGAGCCTATCCAAGCTAGAACCCTGTGCTGTTTTGATTTCCTAAACAGATAAGGCTTTTCTCATTTTCTGATAAATGCCTGCCTAAACCTTCCGAGTTAGAAACTTAAGATATAAATAAGGAATAAACCCGGGATTTCCCAATTCCCTCCCTCAAAAAAACTTTTTATACGATGAGATACACACACAACAGTTATTATTACGAGACATGTTCTATGCTAGGAGGATTACCTACCAAAATAACAATGTTACAGAACTTGTATGCAGATTAGTATAGCATTATGATGATTATGTTTTCTCATTACCAATATGCAAAGTTTAACGTCCAAAATAACTACATTTATGATAATCGGGACCAACAGCTTATCATGATTGATCACCTTATCATAGAAATAAGCCTCTTATCCAACCAAATTTGGAAATAAAGTTTTGATTTTACATAAAGACTTTCTCCATCACAAAAATCGTACCCGCAACCAAAATTTAAGGCGACGGAGAATGACTCTGGGTAAGCACATCTAATTAAATTTCCTGGAGCATACAACAAGTCTATAGGTTAAAAAAGCACTATAAGAAAACTTTAAACTTAACACTATAAGAAAATATAAAATGGATTGCAATAATGGGAAGAACAACATAAAAATCCCTTGCCTGCGGCAAAAATCGCCTTACATGCATTGTATATGTGTTATAACTGATTTATCTTTTACGTCGTACGTCACGTTTAATGATTTAAGTATATTGTCTCCAAGAATCTTGGAAATCATAAAAGAGTGTTACAATTTATAACTTATTATCATTTTGTCATTGAAATTATCCATTTTTATACTCTTTGTGTAAATACTAAGATTTTCTTCGGAGTCTGCTTGATAGATGGACTACCCTGCCTTAAAAGTCACGTTGAGCAGTTTATACTGATTGTTATATCATTTATAGCAATTGAACAACAAGTAACAGTTACAACATATTGCTGCGGTTAATAAACCTACCAAGCGTCGTGATTATGGCTAAAACCCTCTCTCGGGAGGACGCCCATATTCAGCAGTGGATGTTATACTGGCTGATGATGATCACGGTACTATTTTTTGGTTAAATTACACCATAGCATACCGTAATCATTTCATATCAAATAGTTTTAGTAAAGTTATATTATATTGCCATAGGTAAAATACGCTTATCTCTAAAAATTGTCAATAAAGATTTTAAATGACCAATCGAGTTGTAGAAAACCGTATGTTTTCGTTACTGAGTAACGGGTGCGCCTTCTAGTACCGAGTAACGAAACGTTACACACGAATGAATTTCGTAACTCGCATCTTTCGTATATTGGGTACCTACACAATGTAGGTACCCAATATACGGAAAATGCGAGTACCGTTGATACGTTTATTGAAATGTTTGCTTGTTGATCGTATGTTTTACGTACTTGCGCGCTTATTCGGTGTATTTAAAAACGTTCGTAATAAGGATCGATGTTTGTTATTTAAATAAAGTATAATTTGAAAATAATTCGTTAAAGTTTTATACTGTTTATACAAAGGTATTATTGTATGTGTAGACATCGTTTGAAATTGTAACAGAAACTAAGTAAGAAAGTATTTTTGTCAAATTACAAATACAAAAAAAAAACTATAATTAATGCGAAAAAATGCCGTAGCTTGGTGTGTAATTTATAAATAAGTTAGTTTTCTATAGAGTACAGTGTACCCGTAAGTAACACGGTTCGATTCGTAGCTCTAACATAACATAGCATGTTGTGAGATATCAGAAGTAACGAGTAACGTAACGATACGAAAGTAACGAGTACTTATTGTTATAGTAACGAATACATACGGGTACGCATTTTTTCGTTACTTTTGCACCTCTAATAGTAAACAAATAATAAATACGTGTCTACATTATTAAAGTTTTTGTTCTTTAAATATCCTTTACGCGTCATTATATAAAAGAATACAATAGGTACGAGTAAGCAGCGTAGAGCTAAGCTATTTAGTTATAATATATCTGAATGAACAAACCCTCGGAAAATCTATGCTATTACCGCCAATGAGGAAAGTTTCATTATTCCCAACTATTTACATAAAACGCGTAGTAACGTGCCCCGTTGGTAAAACCACAATAACAAAACCAGCATATTACAACGATCCAGATTTTGCCACAATAAAATGTTGATGACCATTTCGTTATGATGATATTGGAACATACAAATACTTTTTTGTAACAATCTATACTAATATTATAAATGGGAAGAATTTAATTTGTTTCGGAACTAATGAATGGATTTCAAACATTGTTTGACTTTTAGAAAGTAACGATTAAAAAAAAAAAACTTAATAATTGCATTGTTGTTCAGCAATAACAAAGGCTATATTTAATGATGAAGGTCCCACGGGAACGGAAGCTACGTGAGTAAAACGGCGCACGTGAAGCCTAATTATTAAATAATATTAAAAACTTCTAAGACTATTTTATTTTAATTTACACAGCATGACGAGTATATATATTATGTTACACCAATAACATCATATGATGGTACATCATCAAATACACATACATAGTATTTTTACTGTCGATCCAAGCCTAGTTTTTAAAGATAGTCCAACTACTGTTATTTATATAATAGGTACAATATTATTAAGCTTTGATCATATTTTTATCACTTCCACAAACGAAATTTACATGTTTACCAGTGATTCCTCTATACCTACTTATATAATAACGATAACCAAGTAAAAAATAAATGTTTACTTAATTTTGCCAAGCAATCACGTATAAATCTAACTAGGTCAGAAAATACATTAATCGATTGTCGGACGGATTATAAATTTAATTACAAAGCTTCTAAATACCAATGTTAAAATTTAATTAAAACGAACTTCCAATATTTATAAGTATATTCAGAAGGAAAACTAGGTTATACTTATGAAAGTGTTTGATATTGAAATCGACACATTTTACTTATAACTTTTAAGATGATGGATTATGTTTTTCTAAACTTGCGCAGTTCTGAATACTCTCAGTTGATACTTTTATGACACCGATACAATGACCGTCCGAATACAAAACTATATGACAAATCAGATTAAGCGGCGCAAGGGAATGGAGTGTTTCCCAAACTTTACACACATGTACTCTAGTACATGAGTAGAGGATATACTAAATTGGGGTAGATAAATATCAACATAGAATACATCTCGCTTGGCGTAGAAATCATCATCGTTGTAGTGATTCTGAAACAATTAAAAGAGATGTTGTACAGTCAGTACAGTAGAATAATCGAGATTATTCGACTGAAAAGTCGAAAAGTAAAGTCGATAATAGAATATCTCAGATACGAAGTTGAAGCGGTACTGGGTGAGCTATATTTTACAAAGGAGCGACATCCATCGGACCAGATTCATCCTATATTGGACACCGCGTTTCGGCAATCGTAAGTTAGGACGCCTTCCGGCAAGATGGACGAGATATAACTGAGTGCTAAGACGCAAATCAGAGGGGGCATATGTCTTAAACTGGACAGAGATATGCTGATGGATGAATGAAACAATAAGGGCTAAGTACCTCCTTCTCTACTGGAACTTTAATCAAAAATACAGGAGCATTTTCTTACACAGCAGAACGGCAATCCAACAAATAAATTGAAGTCATATTAGGAAATTCTTTCTGTTAAAAAACCCATATAACTGGATTTTTTGAATGAATTGAGTATTTACTGAATTAGTAGTGTAGCCTGATGTACTATATTTTAGGTTTTTTTTTTATGAAATCATTGTAATTTTATGCCTACTCTCATCGATGGTAGGAATACAACAATGTATCGTTATCATAAGGGTTTCAATTATTTTAACATTTTTCTTTTTAAATACCTCTTTATTTCTGCAGCACCGAAACTTAAAAGATAAGTCTAGGCAATAAGACTCAGGCACGTCCCGGGAATTGTTTAAACTCTCTGAAGTCTGTAAAAAATGTCACCTGAAAGCAATAGTAACCTCCACGTTCTAACAGAGCAAAAAGAGAAGTGGTATCAATTGTAAAGTTTCTTTGACATTTAAATTTGTATGTAGAAAATCAAGAAGTACAAAAGTCTGATTTAGATGTCTGTTATTATTTTAAAACAGACAGAGATTTATTTATTCTTGTTAGTCCCTCGTGCTGCTTCTGTTACGAGTGGGTTCAAATTAGTTGTAATGGGTGGAGTTTGAGATGGCAACCATATGGTCGCAAGTCTGACGACCAAGCCTTTGGGATACGGCGGTTTCGAAAAAAATTGAAATATATTATAATTAGATACTGGTTGCTACAGAGTTTCTTGTTCCGATTTTCACTTTAAACTTAATTAATGAACTGAGAGCCTACACGATGGCTACTGGTTCATTAATTCATAATATATGAATGTATCTAAACAAAATATAGAATTAGTCAGTCCATCCATTTTAACTTTTAACTTAATTTCGACTCTTGTTAATCTTTTTCGGAGTGACAGCCGCTTGATTAAATCCGGGTAGAACGGTTATTGCGGTAGTCAGTTGCAAAGAGAATTTAAAAAGTTAATTAAACAATTGGTTAAGCTTTTGTAAATCCTCTTTTGTTCTTATCATATCGATATTAGGGAAACGGTATGATTTTTATTTTTTACGTCAAATATTCATTTTTAGATTAACAGACAGTTAATTGCTTGACTGTACTCCATGAGAATAATAAATAAACAATTTATTATCAACTCTACCATAAAATATACTGGTGCTATACTTGCAAGCCCAATCAGTTGTCTTTGTATTTCACAAAGGAAAAGCATCTTATCAAAGAAAATAACTAATATGCAACCAATTTAGTTGAAATACTATTTGAATCTTAAAAATATATAAACTTATCACAAAACGGGTTAACTTCAAATTCATAAATCTATATTCATGATTGAGAGAATATAAAAAGTACAAATCCAATAAATACTGAAGAGGTCTCACTGAGACAAAGGCAGTAAATAAATTTATTACACATACACGACTGATGTAGTTATGTGATGGGGATAACAGGTCAATAATACGCTGTTCTTTTCAAATATAATATAATATATTAAATTTAATAATATGACAATTTTAATACTTTTTAAAATTTGAATGAACACAAAATTACCCCATCGATCTCTGCTGAGAATGTCACGGTACATTATATAATACATATTATTTATCAGTATAGGTATTAAAAGCTAATATAGCTAAATTATGAATGTAGTTGTTTGAGACAAGTCATTGTCAATGTAACCCACAGTACGAGCAGGTAGCGTCATTGTAATGGAATGTCTGTTCACATGCAACACCACAAGGCCTTGTACAAGCTTTAGTTACCCGACGAATGGTATAAATCCAAGAGAATCTAGCCTACAGCAGTATGGACATAACAGAAATCTGCACCCATTGTGCAAAATTGGCGATTCGCCAAAAGGTGCAGTAGAGCAGAAACACTTAGCGTCAAACGTTAAAACTTCAACTTTTCATATTGTTCTAGATAGCGTCCGGATTTTTAACATCTCTGAACTTTTGAGTTTTTGTAATTATAATTATTTTGATTTTAAACTGGTTATACTAGAATAAAATAGCATTTAAAATTTCCGTGTGTCATTGTTTCATTTTTTATATATACGTACAAATATCTAAATTTACTAATAGATGTATAACGTATTAATCAGTAGAAAATATATAGTTTCAAACCGTCGTAAAAAAGTAATAACAGTTAAAAGTACATATATTATGCGTAACGAATACGATTTTTATATCTTTCCTAGTTTTATTACAGTTTCAAACATTATTGAAATCAACTGAGAATAAAATGGGGATTTTAATCACTACTTCTATATTTCTATATATTTAAATTCTATTCTGTTAATCACTTATTAATCTGCATTGTACGTAGTACATTATTTTATTTTTAGATTTCAACTAGCACATTTTTTTTTTGCTTTTTAGTTCCATGATCTTTCTTTGTGAAATAACTATTTTTAATAAACCACATCCTATTCTATTACAGCTTATTTCAACTAATATATCTTATATGTGTTTTCATATTACTCATATTGTTATTAAAAAAAATAATTAAGGTTTTACATAAAATTTCACTAAGATCGATAAGTCCGCAAACAAATGGAAAATCTTAAATACGATGATCAAAAGCTTACACGTTTATCCTTCAATACGGAAAATTAATAAGTATCTCCTTCTGCGCTTCAATGGACTCGAAAATTTTCGCTTGATAAATATTTCAAGCTCTCAATGAATACATTTCATTTCCCTGTTAGTTTGCCATCAAATTTGAATTTGCTTCGCGGTTATCAAATTATATTTGATTTTAGCCTCATTATGTCAATATTTGTTACCCTTACCTAGTTTGGGTCAATATTAGAGTCCATTTCATGTCCGGTACTACTGATACTGGCGGAAAATTAAATATCGATCGCTATAACATTATACAAAGTATTATTAAATTCTGTTTTAGGCCTGTACAGGACCCCGGGAACAGATGACACAGGTAACCGATAACTTTTGTATATGCATATGAAAAACGTTTAGAGGCTAAGGCTGCTTTTGATATCGCTTTAGATATTAGTAGTTTTAATTATATGTAAAAGGTTAAAATTTATGTTTCAAATTTATGAATGTGAGGATATATGCGTTTATTCACTTATACAACTAAGGTGTCTTGTAAGTGGAAAGTCGCTGTTTAACTAATGTATGTTTTTTGCATTACTGGCTTAAATTAATATGATTTACCCGTAGAACAGTAGAAAATCTTTCTGGAATATTGTAATTTGTGAATGAATCATGAAACAAACATTTGTGGTGAATGTAATGATTAGTCTAAACAATATTCTATTTTTAGGAAATTCATATATTTACCATGTACCAAATCTAACCAATCCAACTACTTTAAAATAACAATCCTAATATATTAATTAAACAGTACTGAACTATTTCAAAACTACTTTTCTAGGGTAGCCAGCCGACCGTAATACAAAAGTAGGTCGATTGAACGGAAGCAAATATAAGATATAGCGTTACACTTGTTCTTATATTTGTTAGGCTTCGCAAGTGACAGTGCGCAGTGTTCCTAATGTGCTTGTAACCGGCTTAGCGAAGCTTAAAGGCTGTGTAATCGATGGGTTATCAATTTCAACAAAAGCATGTGCATTTTAGATGTTTTTTCTTTGTTTCAATAAAATTTTGTGACCTTTTCAGGCTTCATCACAATGGAATTCTAAGGTAAATTAAAAAAACAAGTAAATGTACCTACTCTTTGACTTTTTAGAGCAAAATAAAACCATAATAGATTTCAGATTTAAGACTATCTTAGAATATAATAATACTATGTTAACCTAGAAAAAAACACAAATTATATCAAAACTTTATCAAGTGTAAAAAATGGATAACATTCAATCAATAAACGATGCTATGTGAATTCAGAAGAAATTCTTATAAGTCTTTGAGTTAATTAAGATATCTAATAATAAAAAAAATATTGACATTTATCTAGACAGACAAGCTTGAACTCAGGTTACGTAACAATTGGCTACTTCATAATGTAGGATCCCAAGTGGGACTATTTTAGGACAGAACAAAAGGCCAGACATTCTTGGAATAGGTCTTGGTTTGGAGTTTAATAAAACACTTGACGAATTCTAGGAACTGTTAGCTAATGCAAAAGCTGTCAGTTTGAATGGAAAACAAACTTATTATCTTGTCTGCAAATAAGGGTCAATCATTATGATTGCTATAAAAAGGCTAACAGCAATTTATACAGTTATTATTTCTTGATTGATGAACGCAAATTTGCTTTAAGTAACGAATAAAATACTTGTTTTAAAATGTTTTGAATACTTTACGGAAAAGTTTACCATATACTATGTTTCAAAATTGAGACTAATAAAATTCGACCACCGGTGGGACTCTAACCCGCATCTTAGGTTAAGCCCTAATGCCTTAACCAATTATAATACGTTTGTAAGGGGGATGTTAGTGCCATCTATCGGTAATGATCCGCATTACTTCGACTAATATCTCCAAAGTTGCATTTGGTATTAAATAATAAACGATGACACCGCCCGTTTATCACATTTTTAAATGTTTTGAATACTTTATGAAAATGTTTACCACATACTATGTTTCAAACGAATAAAATACTTGCGGTTCCATCGTCGTTTTTGATGGTACAGAAACATTTTTTGTTAAAAACGTACCTCAATTTGCAGTCCCGGGATAGTTTTTTTTTGTTCTAAATGATTAATAATTCACAAACATTTATTAGTCAAAATTGATATGTTAACAATTGATAGTTTCAAGTAAAATGAATTAATTAATCCTATAATACTCAGTACTAAAAATTGTCACGACTTGCATATTTTATAGTCCATGATCTAAGAAATAAATAAATATTATAAATACCTAGAAGTGTACTAAGACGACAGACTCTGTAACTTTACTAAGAAGACACGAGTAATTAAATTTACTACTTTCCGTCCACTGTACTAAGTCCACTTATTCTAAAACCTTTTTGCATACTTTCGGATTAAAAGAGCTAACTAGTTCACTAGGATTTTACTTGTTCGAAGCGAAAGACTCATCAAACGAATACTCGCAACTCTGTTACCAAAGTGACTTATATGTTGCACTTTTGCGATTTTCATGTTAATGTTATGTTGGTGAATATACTATCAGTGCAATCAAAGCAACTTTTTCCACCAAAATGTGGTTTAAATCAAATTTTTATTCATTTATAAATATTTTCTTCGTTTAGAGGTTGAATTTGGAAAATCATTTCATATAATACAATAAAAATTGTTACGGCCTATTTACAACATTTTCATATGTCATGTGATGTGTGATGACTTTTTATTAAATAACTTTATGCGGCCATTTATCTGACGGCGGCATAATATCTGCAATACTTTAAATAGAACGCATTACATACATAAATTTAAAATGAATCACATCTGAAATATTTCGTTTAAAGTTTTTTAAACTAATTTTCGTTTAAAGTTCCTACGAAAATATTTTTAAGGTATTTCAACATGAAAGCGGATTATACTAAAATTACTGTGGCGTGTCGGATGTCATTAAGCGCTTCTTTATTCTAAAAATAGTTTGTTGTAGTTGTTACCTCAAAAAGTGACATACCGTTTATGGGCTGAGGAACGCCATTAAAACATTAATAAAAAAAAGATACTGAGGTACATTACACGTTGGTTGTGGCATACAAAAGTATAGTATAGCAGTTTGGAACAACTGAACTGCAATAGCTGAATGGAAACAGCTATGGACGGTTTTCCTGTGCCTGATAAAAATTATATTGGTATTGGGCATTGGTGATTAAAGAATGAGAATTGCGATTGTCAGTAAGAATTCTTTCATTTTAAATAGTGGAAGATAGTGAAAGGTAGACTACATTGCTTGATAAGTCTAACCGTTGCGCTCAAGTAGTGGCCTCGGAAGAAGTCCTAGCGCGCATTAAACGGATAGGCGAATATAAGTAGGTCAACAGTAGTTTGGTAGCGTATGCTTGCTTTGTGCAAGATCTACTCGAATATATTTGCTACCTTAAGTATCATCATCATTAACATAGATGATGAAAAACTTTTAAATGATTATGTAAATTTACTGATAGATTATGCTATTTAAACGATAGTTTTTACGACCAGTATCCACAGTAAAATAATCACATATATACATAATAAAAGGTTTCCTATCTGCGACAAGTCAGACAGAAGTAGTCTTAACACTGTAGTCAAGTTAGTCTACTACTTGAAAAGTTTTAGAACATTATTGCACGTGCATGTTCCTAGCTGGAAGACATTTGAGGACGTGACTTGATAACTTTAAAGTAAGTGATGACTAAACAGTTTTAATTAATTTCAGCTTATGATCTAAAATGCTGATTCATCTTACATTTTTTAACTATACATAAGCTTGTTTTTGTGATACAGATTGAGAAAGCTTTTGAATGATTTTGAATGGTTTGAATCTTATTTAGACAAAATTTAATTTTAGTGCGTTTCATACGGTACTTTACATATATCAAATTTTTGGCATAAAGCGCTAGTTTTCATGTATCCTCTGATTAAGTAAAATAAAGATTTCACAGATTCTAATTCCTATTTAGTTTTACACGTTCTTTCAAAACAAAAAAATGTGTATAGTAATAATGTAACTCAAACATCTAATAAACCCAATAACATCGTAATTTCTACCTTCATGATCATAAAAGACTCAACATCCTAGTTTCTTGGAAGTTTTAATGGTTAAATGAGAAAAATGACTCACTAGTTAAAAAAGTCGCGAAACTTTGACAAAGCCAACTGACATATCTTAGAACTTTACCAGTGATAAAGTTACTCAATGTAATGGGATTATTTATGGACTCACTTTATTTATAGGATTATAAATGGTTTTTATTTCCTCAGGTATTGCCTAATTTTTTATAGTGAATTTCTATTTTTAGATTCCAGTTAACATTAAGCTGTAGAAGTTCCTATAAGTAAAATATCATTTTAAGACACAACTGCGTTTTATTTTATAGAAAAAGTTATTTTTTCCAATAATATAAAAATAAATTACCAAAACATAACGGGACAAAATATGTCGCTATTGACCTCATCTTCATGTTTGCTTTTAACTTTCAGAACATAATTATGTCGTTTTCTTTAGCTTATTTATAATGGTTTATAAGTAATTTATTTACTACTGCATGCTGTCAAACTACTTCGACTCAATAAAATGACATAAGTTTTTATATAATGCCCGTAAAATAGCAATTTCTCTTGGCGTTCTGCGCCGCGGCTGCAGGTTTGTGTTTTCATCTTTTTACTCTTTTTCCTCCATAACTCTAAAAGTTTTGCTCACCTGGTGCTCAAAATAAATTTCATTGACAGTTTTATCCATCGTCCATATGTAAGTTTTTATAGTTTTTGAAATTGCGAGAGTACGCCACGTATTTTAAATGTCAGAGGAAAAAGTCGTAAACTAAAAATATTTTCGTGTTAATTGACAAATTGTAAATATTGCTTTGCATTTGTTTGTTATAATTAAAGCATGTGTTAATTAAGTAACGGAATATAGGTTACATTTTCAGTTAGAAATTCTGCGAATGTTATTTAAGACTGCACACACACAAGACTAGACCAGACTAGACTAGTCAAGAATAGACCACCCCATGACTTCCCATGGGTGTCGTAAGAGGCGAGGGATATATAGCTAATGGATGGGCAGCAGCATCTATCTGTTCAAGATTATTTATCATCTTACTCCGATCATCTAACTGCCTGCCAAGCGTGGTGATTATGGCAACATCCCTCTACAGCTTTGCAAGCTAGAGCTCTGTTAAGAGGAAGCACATATTCAGCAGTGGGTGAAAACTGGGCTCGGGCTGATAAAGTGAAGTGAAAAGTAGTAAGTACTCTGAAAGACTGCACCGGTGACTCTCTAGTTACGGTAATTACTTTTGATAACTCTCTAGTTACGGTAATTACTATAGACGTGTTTTGGGTTTGATTCTCAGCCGGAACAATTATTTGTGTGAACCACAAATAGATGTTCAGAGTCTGGGTGTACTCTATGTCCATCTATCAAAAAATTTAAGTGCTTCGCACTTGTCTGTGTAGCTTTCTCCATCTATCCCGTTGTAGAGCCATCTCTTTTACTTCTTTATAACTGTCCACTTGTAATTTTTCTTTAAGTTGGTCAGTAAACTTTCTTCTTGGTCTTCCTCTCCCTCTTCTTGCGTCTATCTTCCCTTCTATTATAAGTACTCTATGTCCGTAAATTAAATGTTTGTAAAGTTCAACGCGACACATGGATTAATCTCTGGAGCGGGAGTTGTATTTATTAAAAAAAAAAGATTTTAGCAATACACAACATAACCTGTCATACTATTTGTGACAATAAGTCATAAATAGTCAATTTTTTTTTGTGTGAAATCTTATTTTTCTTTCCGGGTCTGGTTGTTTGATTACTTCGGGAAGTAGGTTACGCCATGCGTTCCGATTGTTAGAACATCATCTATAGCAGTATACAAGGAACGGGCTGGATGGTTTCCATGTGTGTGTGTTACTAAATAGTACTGTGGTCACCAACCCGCCTGCCAAGGATGGTGAAATTTGCAAAATATGTCCCTCCAAGGTGTTCAGCGGTTGACACGATGATAACTAATGATAAGTGTCGTACTCATCGATATTTATGGTATTTTATTAAATAATAGTAGAAATATATTGTTTCTATTTTAAGCTTTACAAACAACATCAAATTCCCAGGTTCCCTAAAGATTGAGAAAATATGATGGCTCAATATTTCGTCCATTATATACTCATTCTTTAGACTCTAGAGAATGCTCTTTCAACCCCGACCAGTATAAAACATGATTGAGCACTAAAATGATTGGTAGGTGGGTAACTATTTTTATAGTTTAACGATATTTCTATAAAAGCCTTAAAAGTGTTCACAAATTGCATCATGAATTATTTAGTTGTTGTCTAAGATTCGTTTTTAAGTCAAAGGCGTTGTTTAAATATTTTTTATATATGTATTAAAAGCTTATAATATGAAAATAAATATATAAATAAATAGATACCTACTAACCACGATAGCAAAATTACTATATTACACTAGCGGCCCGTCCCGGGTGCACATTTCTAGTAAAAAATAGCCAATGCGACCTACTCAGGGATAATCGAAATCCGTCCATTTTTGAGATTATTCGAAACAAGCATACACAAATACAAACGTTTTCTCTTAATAATATTAGTACCTATAAAGTAATCTCTATTATGTCTATTTTATGTTGCTCAATCTACAATTTTTTCAAAAATTTTAGAAATATATATTCACCAACGCATACATGATTATTTGGAAATAAATAAAATATTATGTGACGAACAAGTGGGATTTAGGAAAAATAAAAATATAAATCCATAATTTTTTAGACAAGGTTATGAGTAATGTGGATAAAAAAGTGAAAGTAAGTGCTCTTTTCATGGATTTCACAAAAGCTTTTGACTTTGTTGATCATGATAAGTTACTATGTAAGTTGGATACATATGGAATAAGAGGGAACGGTCTAAATTTAATAAAATCTTATTTATGCAATAGATACCAAATGACACAAACAAGTAAAATATGTCATAAGTCTCGAATAAAACATAAATACGTTTCCGACACTCGTGAGGTAGTGTACGGAGTACCTCAGGGAAGTGTACTGGGTCCTCTATTATTTATTTTATATATAAATGACTTTCCAAAGGTAATTGACCATCATATTATATTATTTGCAGACGATAGTACAGCAGTTTCTTCTGATAAATATAAGACCATGGAAAAAGATATTAACGATAATTTAATAAAAATAATTGAATAGTTAAAAATAAACAATTTAATAATTAATTTTGACAAAACTATTCTAATGACATTTAAAAATAACTATAGAACTAATATAAATGACATTCAAGTAAAATATGGAAATAATGAAATACAGAATGTAAAGGAAACAAAGTTCTTAGGAATAATAACTGACGAAAATTTAAATTGGAGAACACAAGTTGACTTTATATGTAAGAAATTAAGTAGATCTTCTTATGCATTATACATGTTAAATAAAGTAGTAAACCATACTACTGTACTGATGTCATACCATGCATATGTTACCTCCGTTATCAGATATGGCATCATATTTTGGGGGAATTCAACGGACGTACATAGGGTATATAGAGCGCAGAAAAACATTTTAAGAGCAGTATTTAATTTAGAACCGACAGATTCTTGTAAGCCCCTTTTCATAAAATATGAGATATTGACACTGCCTTGCTTATATATTTATGAATTAATTGTATTCGTCAGGTTTAATAAAGACATGTTTGAGAAATTAAATAGTAGACGACATCAAAATAAAGTATGCATGCCTCCACATAAAACTGCACTGTATGACAAAAGTGTATTCTATATGGCCCCAAGGGTTTATAACAAACTATCTACAAAACTACAGAATACAGAAAAACATAGCGTTTTCAAAGCTATATTAAAAGGTATTTTAGTTAAAAAAGCGTTTTATACCCTAGATGAATATTTTAATGACCACTTTTAAGTTAATATAATTGTTGAATAATAAATCTGTATTATAGCTGTAAAAAATTGCACGCCGAAAGGCTAATATGAAATGGACTTTTTTTTTGTAAGAACTCTGTGAACACATATTTATGCGAATAAATGATTTGATTTGATTTGATTTCTTAAAAAAATTACCTAAGTAAGAATAGTTGTATTTTATGTAATTCATTAATTTAACCATTTATTCATGACAAATAAATGCTAAAGTCGTAAACATAAATGAAAAAATAAACAAAACCCTATCCACAACAATAGACTGGATGTATAACCATAATTTATAACTAAACTTTAATAAAACAAAATGAATTACCTTTCACCCATATCAAAAAGCCCCATTAAAACTAAACTTCACACTTAGAAACACTACTCTTGAACAAGTTAATTTACTTTACTTGGTTTAACAATAGACACAAATCAAAATCGGAAATCCCATCTTCAAAAAATAAGAGCAAAACTATCTAAATTTGCATATGCCTTACGAGAAATAAAGAAGGCAACAAACATACAAACTGCACTTGTTACCTATTATGCATATGTCCATTCGTGGCTTAGTTATGGAATCATACTATGGGGAAATAGTAAGTACACAGACATAATATTTACTCTACAAAAGAAACTTATCCGTATAATAGTTAATATTGAACAAACTGATAGCTGCAAATCACATTTTCAGGAACATAAAATTCTTACCCTTACTTGCCTCTACATTCTAGAGATAAGCAAATTTGTGAGAAAATATCTACATTTTTATGACACACGAGGAGAGAAACAAACAAAATACACATTCCGACATAAAAACAGACTTAACTTGCCCAATCCAAATTACAAATACACTCATCCAGTCCCATATGTCCATAAAAATCTACAATAAATTACCAAAACTTATAAAAAATCAGGCTAATATAAATAAGTTTATTAATAAATTAAAAGAATTCCTATTAAATAAATGTTATTACTCTATAAATGAATACTTCAATGATAAAACAATTCAAAGACAAAAAAGAAATAAATAATAAATGTATTTATAATTAATTATAAATTTTAAATGTATCTATATTAATTAAAACATAATAAACATAGAGCATAACTATATATATACTAGCGGCCCGCCCCGGCTTCGCACGGTCGGACTTTTATACCCTACCTTTGCCCTACCCTACCCCTACCCTAACCCTACCCTACCCCTACCCTACCCCTACCCTACCCCTACCCTACCCCTACCCTACCCCTACCCCTACCCTACCCCTACCCTACCCCTACCCTACCCCTACCCCTACCCTACCCTACCCCTACTCTACCCCTACCCCTACCCTACCACTACTCTACCCCTACCCTACCCCTACCCTACCCTACCCCTACCCTACCCCTACCCTACCCCTACCCTACCCCTACCCTACCCCTACCCTACCCCTACCCTACCCCTACCCTACCCCTACCCTACCCCTACCCTACCCCTACCCTAACCTACCCTACCCTACCCTACCTTACCCCTACCCAAAAGTATCCTATGTCCTTCTACCAGTTCTTAGCTACCTCCCTACCAATTTTCAGCCAAATCGGTTCAGCCGTTCTTGAGTTATAAATAGTGTAACTAACACGACTTTCTTTTGTTTTTAAAATGTATTCTGCTATTCGGGACGGAAACAAATCCAACAAATCAAAAACCATGGCAATCGTTCCAGCCGTTCTCGAGTTATAAGTGTTGTAACAAACACGACTTTCTTTTATATATATAGATATGGAAAATATAAATAATAAATATCTTTAAATATAATATACTGAATATATTTAAAAAAAAATAGTTTCTATGTTAATGTTAATAAAGATAAATAAAATAGTATTTAAAAATTTAATGATGACAATGGCTGGTCCTACTTCCTCTCATCCATTTTTGCTGTGCCCGACGGGGTCCATGTTGGATCTAAATAATTGATATTTGTAACACCTTATGTAATAGGTACCTACACATGGAATGCATTAAAATATTTGAGTTTGAGATTACCAAAAATGAAGATCGAAGCAATTTCCTTAAATAGGAACCCTATATTATAGACAATGTTACCTATATAGTGCATGCTGTGGCAACTTAAACTGTTGTGCATTTGACTGTTATGTGTGTAATTTATTCAGTTATGATATTAAAATGTAACAACTACTGTTTGTCCAAATAAATAAATAAATAAATAAATAAATAACCCTGTCAATTATGGTCAATGTTTATTCTAACTTTCATTCATATTCGAATCTACACAAATACGAATAGAACTGAAAGCGTAGCCCAATTTAACTGAAAATGGAGCGAGAGACGTCAGTTGACCGATTAATTATTCGTTTGCTATCGAAGCTTCGACTATCGTTTAGACCAAGGCACGCCAGCGACATCGATTCCCGATAGTAAAGCTTCCATATCGTACTTTCGCGATAGTTTAGGTGTAATATATTGCATTTCACCAATATATTCTATTACAGTAATTATATAAAGTAACATAACAAGTAACACTCATTATTAGTAGTAATCAAGACATTAAGACAAAGAAAAACAATAGAGCTAAGTATGACACATCACAAATTAGGCGGTTTTTTTGTCAGTTCCAAATTCTAAATGTTAAGTTTTTTGTAGTCAAGATATCGTTTTGACAATAATGCGATTAACGAGGCACGGAAGGAAGTCCCTCAACCAACCAGACCCAAAATGAAATCTTGGACTTTACGCAAAGATTTTTTTTCCAGCGCGGAGATTGATTCCATGACCTGAGAGAGCGAGACGTATAACACTAGGCCACGGATGATAATAAGTAATAAGTGGAACACATCTACATTGCATATAAATATCGTTATGAATCTTAAACGCTTGTATTCCCACCAGATACGGTAAACTTATGTCGTAAAACCGTCTACGCCTGATAACATCATCCAACTCCAAGTGCTAATGGTTAATTGAGTAACGTGCTTAATACATAATCTCAAGTTACCACTAATATTAAATTCAGTTCATTCTTGCAACAATTTCATAGAAACGTTTGAACTCTAAGTCAACTTGATATCGATATAATACCGCGATCAATGTTTTGTTTGCCCAGAATAGTAATTGTAGCAATTTCCTGCCAAGATTGCATTGCATTTACACGAACATGGTTGGGTAACAAGCATATAAATTTAACGTAGTTGCTTATTGAGTATGTGCATTTTATTATGCATGTATCAATACCAAGTATAAGCAATTTTCCTTTAATTTGATATGATATATGAAAACTTGTAAAAGACAACAATCCGCTTCCATACATTTTTGGCCTATGAACCGATCGTATGCAAGTTTACCCTTATATGACATTTTAACGGATAATTTAGATTATCGTAAACAATTTAAAAGCTTTTACCACATTTTTTCCGCACCTCCATATTATAATAGATATGGTAGAACTATGAATTGCCCATCATAGTTCCACCATATCGTAAAAAATAATGTTTTGCAACTTCTTAAGAAAAGCACGAATAGAAACGATTAAATAGTTCCTGCTGGCAATATTAATTTCACCAATATGAAGATGCAGGAAAAATGTGATAAAAACGACTTTTTAAATTATTTAGGTGAATCTAAAGTGCCCGTTGCAATGGTTATGCAGTATGGGTTTTATTATCATACTAATATTATAAATATGAATGTAAGCTTGTTTGTTACGCTTTCACGCGAAAACTTTATACACATATTCTTGGAGGCATTTGAAGTAACATAGGGACAATGGCTTCGCTGCGAGCAAAGTCACAGGTAAAAGTTAGTATTAAATAAAATAGGAATTTTAAAGTAGCTTGCATACGAATCGGTTCATAGGCCATTTTTTGCCAATACCTTTTGATATTAAGTAAATATCTCAAAATCTAATCTCACTTGTAACTACGACACACATACCTGTCGTTGTTACTAATCATTATTTACAAAGTCTACATTCTGACAGTCATTTTTCAATTGAAAAATACATTCAAAACTTATTAAACCCCGGAATAAACCAAAAAACTACCGTATAGTGCTCCTCCGTCATCGAGACAGTATTCAAATTTATATATGTTACGGCTAATAGCCGAAGTGCGGCTACACCTAGGTTTAGCCGGCTTCAACTAGGTGCAGCCGACAACTTGCGGTTAAACTTTGGTCAACCTTAATAAGTTCCTATAAGTTCCTCTAAGTTAACTCTAAATTAAACAATACCTATGCAAGGGACAAAAAGGTGTTGGGGTGGTTAAAAAAAAAATAACCTAAACCTAAACCAATGGAGTCGAACAGGGACTTATAAACGCATGTGGCCGACTGCACCTAGTTGTAGCCGGCTAAAACTAGGTGTAGCCGCACTTCGGCTATTAGCCGTAACATATACACCACAACTAGACTTTGATGAAAATATTACTATTGCGACTTTATCCTGAAACTTAAAAAAACAAAATCCTCTGTTGTCTTATTTTCTATTACATTGCTACTATTTGTAAGACAAGACGGAGAACAAGAGAAATGTGCAATAAAGCTGATGTATGTTTCTTTTTTTTACAGTATACTTGAATGCATTCGATCTCAGTCTTACTGGCATTTACTTAAGCATGATATTGGATCCAATATGCGATGACGGCCATATTGACTGAAAGCTGTCTACCCAAGATATAGTATAATGCGGAAGAGTGTATATATGACGGAATAATGTTTATTTTTGTCTCATAATCTAAATTATGAGACAAAAGTTATCATTATTCACTAGTAATGTAATCATTTTATCACTAGTGAAACAATGATCCGACATGGCTGGGGAATAATTAGAACCATGATCGATAGCGTTGGAATATCCTCAGTGCATTTTAATAAAATTGTAGCATTGCTTGCTTTAAAATAAAAACCCGCTTGATGGATACTAATCTGAACACCTTCCTTTGAATTAAATTGTATTTTTCTTAAAATTTCCGGATGGAATTTTAACTTAAGTCATACTTAACGATATGACTATAACTTCCATAAGTATATCTTCATTTTTGTAATGTTAAAATAACATATTTTGAAAAGAGAAGGAAGCAGAATTTTTGATGAAACTTATTGTATTATTATTATTGTTATTACATTTAAATTACATTTATTTATTTAATTGGTATATATAAAGTTATTGGTGGTATTGATAAACAGGGTTATTTGTAAAACACCGGTAACCTCTCAGGACTATATTACTTACATCATAAACAACAACTTTTGTTCTACGACTTTTTACAAAACATAATACATTTACCAAAATCAAACCTTCAATATTTCGTTGTCCTATCTAACACATTTCAACTCTGTATTTTGCTGTACCTACATACATTGCCGCGCACTGTCTGCTTTCTTTTGCTTCGCATAGACTTTGTAACATTTAGAGCGTTGAATTTAAATATTTTTATTTTTGTGTGTAAATCTGATGAATTAAAATATGATGAATTTTTAAAAGTCATAGAACAAAAATTGTTGATTATGATGTTAGTATCGTAGTCCTGAGAGGTTACCGGTGTTTTACAAATAACCCTGTATATAAACTGAGTGCTGCATAAAACAATTAATCGAAGTCATATCATGTTTTTACGTAAATTACCCACCTGTACCGACTTAATTACACAGTAGATTGTTTTTATAAATGCTTATATGCTCTTATTTCAATAAACAACATTATTATAATAATACTAATAACATTTATCAAAATGTTATTTTGATCTAAACACATCAGTTAGTGCTGTGAGAAAGCACTTATTTATAATTGGTACTTTATTACGTAAATATTGCCTACAAATACTGGACTTGAATCCCGAAAACTAGGGTTATTTTAAGATAATTGGCTCATTTATGCTGTGCAATTTTAGAAAATACCATTGCATAATGGCTTTTGGCGTGCTCATTTCAAGTGGTAACTATAAAATATTTATAGTTCACTTTACTAATAGTAAACTCAAGAAAACACGTTGGTGATCACTACTAAAGTTAAAAACCTTATTTACATAAACAGGAAATCATATCAATAATATACAATAAAAAATCCAAACCAAAAGAAAAGTACAATTTTACGAACGTAGGAATTTTAATAAAACCAGCTGTTTTATTAAAATTCCTATATAGTGGAATAGGTATATTCATAAAAAATACACATATACAAAACAAACTCTTTTATAGATACTTAGCCAAATGCATAACATAATATTACGAACATACTTTAGTAAAATAGCTTATGCAATAGTAATGTCTTTTTTAACTACCGCACTATGGCAACAAAATAATTATGTCGCTGGGGACTTTATCAACCCATATGAGTAATGAACGGACACTAAGCACACCCGGACTTCTATGCACGGTTCTCTTATATAATTATGTCAGATGGGAATCGAATTGAGAACCAGAATAACTACCGTTGTTGAAGACAATAAATTCTATCTATAGTCCAACCCAATTCACTGAAAATATGTAAATTGTTTTCACAATTAGCTTTAACAAATGATGTATTTTAGGAAAAGTTTTCTTACTGGGACTGGGAACTGGTGGGTACCAGTTTCCAGTCCCAGTAGGAAAACTTTGGTTTAAAACCTTGGTTTTAAAAGTACTTACTAAAAAGTTTTAAGTCCACTTCAGGCAGAAGTTATTATTCTATTGTATTTTGGTTTTACTATTCATTTAAAGAACTGGTGACCTGCACATACAGGTTTTATAATGAAATCTACATCAGACACCAGTATCTTACAAAGTTAGATTAAGACATAAGATTAAAATATTGATAAAATTGCGAGCTGTGCTGTGTAAAGAGAAAATAAATGGTTATTAATATTATAATATAAAAAAAAGAAAAAATGTTTTAAAAATGGTTCAAAACGCAATCGTGCTTTAAATTTATACAAAATGCATTCTACAATGGAAACATTTGCGTTTTACTTCATTGTCCTCATACATTTGTTGTAAAAACAGTAAAATATTATTCTGACAAAGAGAAATTTGCGTTATGCTTCGTTGTTTACATTTTGTTTTGACGTATTCGTATAGTTAAAAATAGTAAGTTATAAAAATAACGGCAATTTGTTACACCCAACAACTCTGTACCTATGTAAACAAATCAATGCAAATTTGTAAAACTTTCATAAAATAAACGGTGATGCAATCTTTATTTATAATTCCTGACCAGGTAAACGGCCACAATCCACCTGATGTTAAGTGGCATAGAAGTCCAAATTCATGGATAGTTAGTGCCATTACAGTACAGGACAGAGCTAGCATGCCGACCCTTTCCACTTCTCCCCTTCCTCCTCCTGTACGCTCTGGCGACCTTATTAACGCACAGAAATACATAAAATAAATGGCAGTAACTAAACAAACTCCGTGACATTATATGAATTGATGATGATAATGATGTTCGTTATAAAATTTGAGTATTTATATACAATAATATAAATGATATCCACAGAAATTTGCGGTGATTTTACCAATACCAAAATCAAAACCGCAAATGAACTCGATCCGACGCTGTTTACCCGAAGTGTATCAAAACTTAATATCGTAATAACCGAATTGGAACTATTCGATAGGTATTTTAACTCCTATAGAGAGAAATGCAATTGGAATTAAATCTAGAATAAATTTTATCGAATCAGTAACCGAATGATGCAGACAAAGACTGAGACTTAGCGAAAGTCTGGAATTGTCGATGAGAAAATCGTATCTACTGAAATGAATTGAATATCTCTTGGCATTATAAGGATTACATCGTTGAATATATTATCCATTTTATTGCAGTTAGTAAGTCTTTGTGTCGATGTGGTATGTTGGCATGAATCGTACTTACTTATATAATTTGAAATAAGTATGTTAGGTGTTGCCAAAATATATGCCATACTCCATGTCCATAAGTAACATAGGCCGGGAGTGAAATCTACCGAAACAAATCACCCGCGGGAATCTTGTTATTAAATAAATATACACATAACAGACGTTATAAAATTTTCTGGAACGCTTATTTTGGTTTTCTTTTTTAAGTTCTAGGATCTTTCATCACAAATCAACTTTCCTATTTTATTAGTAAATACTCATAGGACACAGTTTAACGGTACGATAAAAAAGTGAACACAATTATTAATAAAAGTACTTAAGTAGCAAATTGAAGTATAAAACAAACGTAACGCACTGCCGTAAACTAGGTTATGTTGGATATAAAACTAGCTGATATGAAATAACTTCGTTCACGAGTTGACACCTAACATATATGAGGCTTTTTAGAAGAGTTTTATTAAAAAAGTAATAAAATGCATGTTTTGACAACGGAATATATGAATTTCATACATCATGAACTGATCACGAGTTATTAGACAAAAAAAGGATACAATGTAAGTGAAATGAAACGAAATTTTAGCCATGTCAACCAAAGGTCACATGACTGAATCAAATAAGCAAGAATGTGCCGATAATGATCTTCTTATCTTTATATTTTAGACAGAACAATGTTTAACTAACTGAAATATAAATCAAAAAACAAATGTTTGTTATTGTTGTGGGTCCGAAGAACAAGTGCTTTTGATGCTATAAATTATCCTAAATATAAATAAATAACTTTGAAATATTCAGTCCCCAAACAACGATTTAAATGTGATTGGAAAAATCTAAATCTACGTGGATGATCGCAGCAAAATGCTAGTTTAATGTAGAACGGAATATGGGTTGTATAAAATCAAAGCTAATAGTGCTGGCAGGTAATAATTTACATACTTTACATACCTACATATAATACATTTCACAACAACCGCATATTTCACTATGGACATCAATATTACATTTCTTTCAAGCTGATTATATGAATCTGCAGATGGGCTATTTAATATTCATAATAAATTATTAACAGTACAACTCTTACGGATGTGCAGTGTTTTAATTGTGGTTTTATTTTCGAGTCGCTTTACAGCAAGGCTTACTGAATGCAGAGACCGTTTATTGAATTGGCTTAAAAAGTATGTAATTGTGAATTACAAAATACCAAGTGCAGTCCAATTACATTTAGTTTTGCAATCGAATAGTTTTATTTCGGACAAGTATAAACGAATCTATACTAATACTAATATTCTATAATAATATTATAAAGAGGAAAGATTTGATTGTTTGTTTGTTTGTATTGAATGGGCTCCGAAACTCGCTTTGAAAAATTATTTTACTGTTGGAAAACAACACTATCCTCGGATGACATAGGCTATATTTAATAATGAAGTTCCCACGGGAACAGGAGTTACGCGCGTGAAAAAATGCGCAGGAAGCTAGTAAAATTATTAAAATTACGTGATCATAAATAAATCTGTAGTTAATTTTATAGAGGCATAGGTATGTTAGTCTTGAAGGTAGGTATTTATACTTTTAGATTATACCGTTTGGTTAAATTATTAAAAAAGTAACCCTAACTTTTGGTAACTGTTCTTATTTATTTAAAGTGAAAAGTTTATATTCTAAAATCGACCAAGCGTCAGGAATACCTTGAATGTAGTTAAAGAATTTCTTGTAATAAACGGAATTACCCCGGTCATGGATTCCCGAGACACATTATATTCTCATTTTTGACCTTCGGCTTACAATGTAATTAGTAATGTACAAAACTGTTTAATGTTAATGTAATTGTTATATGTAATGTACTCAACTTCTCCTTCATCTAAAGCCACCTTGTGGGAAACGAGGTACATCAAAACATGACATATTTATAATACAGTGAACATACTTATCTATTTTTGAGCAAGAGCTTGTGACCGTTCACAAGCTTTTGCTCAAAAATAAATAAGTATGAATTAGAGAACAATGTGGATTACTCCGTAGACATCCACATTGTTCTCCAATCCCTCTAGTTATGCTAGTTGGAGTTATAAATTATACCAATGAAATTAGAACTATAGTAATAAATCAAAGAATACATTTTACAGCAGATGCATAATTTGATAAGCATCGCGCAATCTGCTAAGTTAAGATTCCTATAATTATAAAGTATTACCTATTTAATGTTGGCAAAATGTATTAAGTAATTAAGTACATAAAGATAATTAGACCACGTTCAAAACATTGACGATGATTTTTGGTGGCATAAAAGCGGATTTGACGTGAAAATATCTCATCCAGTTCAAACCGAATATAAAAATATAGTGTTGTTTGATAAACGATGAAAACGTTATGTAATTATAAATCTATTGCAATTTTTAAACGAAATTACTGAACAAATTAAAAAAAAAACACATTAATAAATATTTTACTATCCAGAAGTAGCAACAACTATAAATTATCAAGAGAGTTACGTGGATTAAACCTCTCCTCCTGTGCACATATAAGACACAATAAATACCTATCTACAAGACAAGGCATAGTTTTATACCTTTATTTCTCACAACGGAGTAACTAAAGATGTTGGCTGAATTAGTCTTGTTAAAAATGTAAACAAAAGTGCCGCTTAGAGTCTACTTGTTTTGACCCGTAGCTTTGCACGTGAAAGTTTTATCAGGGTTAAAAGTATTGTAAGTCTGTGTTGTGATAACTATAGGAAATCTTGTTTGTTTCTGTTCATTTTATGCTGAAATTTAACTAATAAAAAAAACTTTAGAAGCGCATTGGAGCAATTTATAATGACAATTCCAGAAATTTGCATTTCGTCGAGCCTTTTACCCTTGTCAACAGTCACCATCGTCATTTGCCAAGGTATAACCTAACTGATAATATCATCAATAGTGACATGGTAGGCATCCAGCACTTATTTTTACAAAATAAGCCGTGGTGACCGAGTTGGGTTACACTCGCAGCGGTGAGATGCACAGCTCGGTGCACCCAGGCGCAACGATACTGGAAGACGGAGGTGCCTGTATTTTGTTGATGGAAGAGCATGGAACCACAAGCCTTGCCTGATCCTCCGAGCTGGAACATATTTATGACAATTTATTCCACGCCAGCTTACTGAGTGGACCATTGCTCTACTATTGGTCAGATGTATTGCATGGTAAGGCAGAGTAAGGGCATGCCAAAAGCCTGCGGCATAGGAATAACATTACATAGTCATTCCAACAGTTTAGCTTCTGGTGTCCTCCAAAGGAGTACTAAATTTATTAGTATTATATTTAATTCTTTAACGAATATGTTAGTCTAGTAAAGAACCATTACAACACCTCTGCTCTACAATTCTGGCGATTACACCTCGAGTAAGACGAAGTTAAACAGGTGGAACACTGATACATAGTCTATGTATCAGTCTTCCACTTGCATTCAGAAGCACGGATATGAATCTGTCATCTCCTTGTTTAGAGCTAAAGCTTTTTTAGGGCTGTCCTTATTTTGTACAGGCTGATGTTCGTAATATCTTATGTTTGGTATAGTGTCGGGTAAGCCTTACTCTGAAGTTTTCGGCCTAGATATTACCGGATTTGACTGTCTATAAACTTGTAAGGGAGATACTGTTGTTCTAACTGTATCTCCCTTATTAGTTCAAACTTATTCGATACTGTTCCATCCTCCTTCTTCAGCTTTGTAACTTTGTAACTTAATGAGAAAATTCACCTCAAATAATTAAACAAAATATTTTTGTAATAAACCTTTGTCCCATACAAAATATTTAACACTGAAACATACGTCCCAATCGTAACAAATCGAAAAAAATAATCAAATCTTTCTGACATATTGGCATTAGTAAAGTACAATATTCATAAAACTTTTATACTATTCCATTATAGTTACGACAGAATCATTAAACGCAAAAATGAAAAAAATTCCTAGCCGATAAACGAACTGTGAAAACCTAGCAATTAATGCATACCATTTTATTTACATTTTGTTTCTGAATAGCTTAGTCATGTCACAAAAGGACGGAAGTACTTGGTTGTTACAATGGAAAACTATTCTTGTTTCCTTACAGGTTAAAGTAGCTTTTTGACAGAAGGCAAATTTATCCTTATTCTTATTATATAGAGTAGTGGGTGAATGTTTCACTTGGGTGGGGCTTTTGTGTAATAAAACGAATGCTTTCCTGTGTCTGGACGTCGATAGTTGTGCGTGCTGTGTTTTTGGGCTATTGTACGTGGTCTATTACCGATTCTTAACATTTCGTAGGTCAACACTTATGTAAATCAAGCGTGATTGTATGTAAGGTCGAAACGAAAAGACAGTTCGAAACCTTATTAAGTATATTATTTTTGGACATTTTTGTGTATGAGTATTATTAAGTATATAATATTACTAATAATGTATAATTTATTAGCTGCATACTAGAATAGCTAGATTATAACATAATTGATTGCTAAATATAAGCAACAGCGAGATGTGGAACGATGATTTAAAAATATGTGAATAATAGTTTAAATAAATCATTATTATTTTATAAAATTTGCGTTTCAGTCATTTTACTACATAGATTTGGTGATATATATTTTTTTCTATTGAGATTGATCATATTAACAACACCAAAAATGAGCATTCTATCAAATAACATCCGCTTTATGCTCCAATGTAAAGCTTCTAGTCTTATTACGTCTTTTGTTGATACTTCAAACTGTGTTACATAGGGACAGTGTCAGTTCTCAAAGTAGTTTTTATCCTGTATACTGATAATTCGGTGATGGATACACTATAAAAATATGGTAATACGTCTTTTATTTTCATATTTATTTAATTAACTTTATAAGTAAATTAAAATTTGATTAATAATTTATATTGATGATGATGATTGATAACCTGCATATAAACTCTGCAGCGGTAGACTGCGCCAGTGACTTAGCGGTTACGGAAGTTTCATCTGTGTTCTGGGTTCGAGTCCCACCCGGGACAATTATTTGTGTGAACCACAAATAGTTGTTGTACTTTGTAAATTGTGTGTTTTTTTGTGAATAATTTCACGAGTGCAAAATTTGTCTTAAAAAAATGTTCAAAATTTGTTAATTTTTATATTCTTCAACTGCGGTACGAGTATATGTGCATACCGTTAATTCACAGACTGATGTCGATGTTCATAATGAAATAGAAATAGCTTTACTCAAATATTTATTGTAGGTCATGTGGGACGCAGCTATAAATAATTCAGTCTAAAAGCTTTACCAAAATATCGCATATTCTACCGGCTAAGTCTGTCCCAATACTCTACGTTTTATTTAGATTTGTTAGTTATTCAAAAGGTCAAAAATGATATCTAGCAACGTTTCTTTTATTTATTAGTTTTTATTAAATATTCCTTCTTCAATATATAAATAAAAATTAAAAAAAACTTATTTAAATGTTCTTAATAACAACTGTTATGTTATTGAAGTACTTAATTTTATTTCTATAAAATAAATCAAAAGTTTAATCACTAAACCTCGAGAAAAAAGTTTGCATAAAAATAACCAACAGTAACGAACATGTTTCCATATCTGAATCGAAAAGTGGCTATTGGATTTTGTTATTGACGTTGTTTGTCTGTCATGGAAATGTCAATATATGGTGGTTTTGTTTTGAATACTGGGTGGAATGTTATATTTCGATTTTAACTTTTTTGTTTCCTATGGTATATTTGTAGCGATTACAAATTAATTAGGACAGATTTGAAAGTATCACAATTAATAATGAAATTTAAAGTATAACAAAGTAAAGCGTAAAAATATTGAATTTGTCCCTTATTTTGACTTAAATAATAATAATTTGTCTTTTCTATTAGGTAATGTTGAATAATTCTGATTTTAAATCGTGCTGAAAACTGATTGAAATATATTAGTTACTTACTATAGTATGTGTTTATAATATTACGCTTTATTAAATGGATGTATGGATCAGAATGTTGGGCCATAAAAGGGATGAATGAAAGGCAGCTGAAAGGGATGTGTGGTGTTACACGAATGGATAGAATAAGAAATGAGTACCTATATAAGAGGACGTCTGGAAGTGGCACCGGTAACTGAAAAGTTGTATCGTAACCGGTTATCATGGTATGGGCATGTGTTACGGAGAAATTAGGAAAATGTCGTGAGAAAAGTTTTGGGTATGAATTTGGGTAGTAGGGGAACACCAAAGAAACAATGGATAGACTGTGTGAACGATGATATGGTAAGAAAGGAGGTGACTGTCGAGATGGCGGCTCATAGAGGAGTATGGAAGAAAAATACATGTTGCGCCGACCCCAAATAAATTGTGATAAGGACAGGAGAATGATGATTGCCCTTTATTAAAATGAAATGAAATTAACACTATGGAACACATAGTGTAAAATTGTACTTTTAGATTGTGGGGGAACGTGTGTTTTCTATACATTCATCACAATTTATTTACATACGCACACATACACACACACACACACATACACACACACTCTCACGTTCGCATCTCACATGTTGACAATCTATACAATGTTATGAAATGGGGGGCCTGGAGATCTGTAGTATACTCGGCTTAGTTTAGACTCCAGATCTCCCACAAATTACAAACTTGTAAAAATTTATAATGTCAGCTGTATAATGTATGTACCTAATCGATGTAATTTGTGGAGATAAAATAAACATTATTATTATTATTATTAATTTAAAAGTACCTGTTAACAACAAAGTTAAAATATCCTACCACAGTTTAAAATAATATTTTAGCAATATTGGCTATATCCAAGATTGTAGTAAAACTTAAGTAACAGGTTTTTGCAATACTATACCAGAAAACATTTTAAAAAAATGTGTTTATTTTATTAGAGTAACAGTTGTTGACATTATTGGAAACTGAAAATATTGGAAGCATAATATTATTATAACTTCAATAAGTTTTCTGCATTATTTTGTTTTCTAAATACCTACCAAGATGGTTTTACAAATAGTGTAACTTACTTTTTATTACATAATATTCAACCAATGCACTATTAGTAAGGTACCAATGACGGTTATAAAGGAAAGGACAATTGAAGACAAAGTTGCAAATGCCAACCGATTTGCGATCTCATGTTGATACAAAATAAAAATAAAATGTTTTACTAATATTGTATAGGTATATATTAAAAAATATAATGTTTCGATTTTTTTTCATTGACATCTTTTGTACCGAGAGACACGAGTAGAATCATAATTGTGCTCTGGTCTTACCGAACGTGCGACATATTTTCGTATTTTTTACATGGAAAATAATATTAATTACAACAGAAAACAAAAAAAAATACCATGACAAAAAACTACAATGAGTTCAATAATTTCACGCGAGTTTTTCTTAAACATTGAAAGTACATTTAAAGGTTTAAGAAAAAACCCGCGAGATAAAGCAAACAAAAGCTTTGCCAATATAATCAATGTAGTGAACAAAGAAATGTTGCATGTTGCCAAAGAAAAGGAAGAATAAAAATTGAAATTAGCTGCTGAATGCCGAACCAGGGCAGTTCTCTGGTCCGATACAACCGCAAGCCAAACTGGCTCCGAAATCAGGATGCTTCCGGCTTTTCGGCAGATTTTTTGCCGCCCAGCCAGTTGGCACACCACAACCTGACAAATACTGTATTACATTTTATCCGAGTACGAAAATTTAACTCTTTTTGCAAGATAAACGACCTTTTTCGGTACATGCGGTTGGGCATCCATGTGGTTATAAATGTAAATATTTTTTTGGAGTTATTTAAATGCAAAATGGGTCACGATTGTTTTAGTTAAATGCGCTCATTTTTATTTGAAATGAATTTTTAGTCGTGTTTGTTTTTGACTCTGCGGATTCTGAAAAAATGAAAAATGGTTGACACTAATTTTAAATTTAACATACGTAATTATACTCTAATAGAATATCAATTTGAAATGTTTTTCTATTAATGCGTCACAACGGAGGAAGTAATATATGTATAATAGGAATATTTCTTAACAAAGACTACCAGAAAGGAACTTAAGTTAAGTAAATTTTCTTTCTCTGAATTCAAGCGCGAAAAGTTTACAGTGTTTAACTTAATTTCCCTGTAGATTGTATTTGCTGACTTACTTTAGAGAATATTTAAAGTTTTAGTTAATTTTCCTTCAAAGGTCTTTGATGTAGGAAATCTTTAATTTTGCTAGAAAATTACAATTAAATTTACAAAAAAACCATGTTTTCCATTTTAAAAATTGTAAAGTTTATTTATTATCGAAACAGGGCTCTATGCAATAACATTCATCATTCCGTGTAAAGATGCCGACCGCAGTATTGTACACAGCTGGACACATGTAAAAGCTGTTTTATATTAAATATTATGAATTGTGTTTTTTTTTTCGAAGTAAGTCGGAGAAAGGATACGGATACACTTGTATGTAATCAACTTTCCCTTTGCTTTTCATGAAATAATTTTAACTTACAACTAGTGAAAGTTCCGTTATCATAAATTTAAGAGATCCGCACGTCCGTTTTTGCTCCCTCTTCCTATAATCTGCATTGTGGAAGCAGAATATTCAATATAAAATATTGCTGAAACATCAAACATTGATTCTACGTAATGGTACTTAAATTCGCAGAATTGGGCCCCTAGATGCAAAAATGATCCGTCTGGGATACAATATACAAAAGCTGTTTATACAAAACCGATAAAATTTTATTGTACTCAGTGTAAAATCGCAATATATTCATTACATAAATAGGACTGGACTTTGTCTATAAAGCATTGCATGTATGTCATATGAACTAGTATGCTCATAATGTATGTGGCGTCTCGCAATCAACTGCAGAGTAATGAGATGGCTTCAACACTATCAGATGAAATGACAACAGCCTTTGTTTTTCCTACGCCATTTCAATATTACCTCTTAGGAACATAGCATGCACAATACTTTTATATACAGCTATTACCGATTTAACGTCTGCATCGTACTTTAGGGTACTGTACATTTTATCACAATTGTTCAATTTGGCGGTTCAATTGTTTGGCAGTTTGTGTATTTAGTAGTTTAATGAGTAAACGGGCATATAATAGGTGTGTAGTAAGCATTGCATTGTTAGAGTTCAGGGCATCAAGCGAATCTAAAATGAAGAATTGAACGTGAGTAACCAATAATTGACTATTATAATCTGATACTATATGTCAGATTATAATAGTCAATTATTGGTTGAGTTAATTGAATAGGAAGGTGTGTTTATCCACTATTCCAAATATGTATCCTAATAACGTTATATATTGATAAATATTATGGTTAAATTAAAATGAATCAATAAATTTATATGTATCAAATAGTAATTTTTTTGTCACATTTGGTCATGCAATCTCCGTGGCGTTAAGGTATGAGTTTCGCTTTAACTATCGGATGTCGTGGATTCGATCCGCTCATCGCATCAGATATCCAATTTTTTGGGTCTGTTTGCTTGAGCTACTCCCCTCCGTGCCTCGCCTCGAACACGTGAAGCCGTTGGTCCTGAGTTTTATAGCATCATCTATGACAATCGTATACCAGTTCATTACCTTAACCGTTTTACAGTTTACCATATATAGTGAATATAATAACCATCTATCGAGCTGATGATGGTATTGCTAAAACCGGTGGGTACTGAAGCATAACTAAACTCACAAGATTTATCTGATCTGGGACAAAGTAAACGTTATCTGGCGTAACGACCATTTATTATTATTTAAAAGGATGCGATTATTTAGTTATTCTATGACAAATGAGTTTTTTGACGTCAAACCATTTTTTTCGGATGTATGTAGTTAGCCATGAGACTTCTGCTACTTCACCGGGCATAATGATGAGCAATGCTACAGCCTTAACAAATGGTATGAAATCAACCTGCGCAAAAAGGCGCTCCCAAAGGACTCGGACCTCAGCTTCGCTGCTGAAGGAGTTAGGGAATGATATGGAATAGATGGAATATGGAAGGAATGATACCTTTTAGATTTTTAGGTGAGTTTTGTGCAAGTTTGTCGCTTTACTTAACTACAAACAGACTGTCTTATTGATCCCGGTAAAGCAAAATCAATACATTCATTATTTTCTTCAAACATTTATATTTTTGAAACAATAATACTTTAATAGAGCATAAGACATTTGAAAAACGAAACAGTACATGGAGCTTGACATGAAAATGTAAGGGTGGTAGCTACCCAGACATATCATTACATCGAGGGGCTCAATTCTGCTAATTTAAGTAAAATTACGTACATCGATGTTTCACCTATATTTTATATTGAGTATTCTACTTCCATAAAGCTGATTATATCTTATAGGGAATAAGGAGCAAAACACGGATGTGTGGATCTAGTAAATCAAGAAATAGTAAAATGACAATATTAATTACACATCAGAAAGGAGTGGAATTATTTACCTAATTAGAGAACCATACAATATCGTCAGTCCATTACACTTTCCAATGCTCTCGTAGACCTGAAGTCCGCGAACTGAAAAAATAGCGACAGTTGCACATAATGCTTTCCCTTTGATTTTCATGAAATAATTTTAACTTACAACTAATGGAAGTTCCGTTATCAGAAATTTAAGAGATCCGCGCGTCCGTTTTTGCACCCTCTTCCTATAATCTGCATTATGGGAGCAGAATATTCAATATAAAATATTGCTGAAACATCAAACAACGATTCTACGTAATGTTACTTAAATTCGCAGAATTTATATTCAATATATGTCCGTCAGAAAAAAAAACAACTCCGTAACGATCTCTTTGGAGTGCTTTTACATAAGCAGAATCGGATCATATCCATGACGCCTGTGGGACGTGGGTATTACTAACAATTATGTCGCACGTTTTTTTTCCGGCATACCGTGAAAATAGGTTTTTACCGCATACATATTTACTTTTCCTCAGTTTCCTACACATGTTTTCTCCAATGGAGAATGAAAATATAATAAAGGTACAGTATTTCCGCTATTTACATTTTCATGCAACCGGAAGAAGGCAAGATTTGTAATACGTGTCAAGACTTTAATCCCTCAAGGGATAAGCCAGATAAGTAGGCCCTGGTTTTCTAACTGAAATATTATGATAATGTGAATTTATTTTTATTAGATCCGAGGAAAATGTTTACCTACATTGAATATGTATTTTTAACTATACATTTTCTTGGTATGTTTCTAATTTTTTAAATGTTTTGAACACTTTATGGAAAAGTTTACCTTATACTATATTACAAAATTCAGATTAATAAAATTAACGTGCTTAGAGACGTGTAACAAAGATATTAATAAATTTCGATGATCGACTGTGGTTCCACCGTATTCTAATTGGTTAAGGCATTGGGAGCAAAACCTAAGATGCAGGTTTGAATCCTAGTCGAATTTTATAAATCTGAATTTTGAAATATGTTTCTAAGTTACTACTATTGAGAGAGAAACAGATTCAATTCAGTATTTTTTGTATTTTTAGTTTGGTTTATTATTTTTATAAAAAAAAAAACAAATGTATAATAAAACAATAATCAGAAAAAGGTAAGCCCGACGTGGTCAGCGTTAATAGTTCAGTTTCTATTCATATTTATGTAAATATGAATAGTCACCCAGTATAAAAGGAGTACCCACTGACATATACGCACGTACAGCGGCCGTATACGCTAATAGTAGAAATGTGAAATTTGGACAGTTGTCTTAATTCAAAAGAGGACGCACACTACGAAACAATAAAAAAAATACCCTAAAGATGATGATGTTGGAGTAGAAAAAAACGAAATCTTTACTTTTTTTTAATGCGAACAAAAAGTTTCAATTTCATCATATTGTTATTACAATATCATGTTGTTGTGATTTATATTATTATATTCGTATCATTCTATCATAGGTACTAAAAGCTTTTTGGTCATCATTAATCATACATTTTGCTACAAAATATGCAAGCTGTAAATCGAAACAAATGGGAAATACTGAGCGCGTTAGCAATGGGGAAACAACCTCGCATTAACTGAATCATCACATTAGGTTGGGTTAAAACAACATGCTTGCAAATTGGCCCATATTAACTTTAGCAAAGTTTGCAGTTTCTATTGTGTTATAGCGGTAGCATCTGCTATGGTGCAGGTAAAAAACGAATATGTGATAATTAAATTGTAGGTGTTACCTCATAATTATTTAACACTTTTTTAATAACATAAAAAAAGGAAATGTTTCAAAAAACAATTGTCAAAATCGAAAACATGTATTAATTTGCACTTAATAATAAATAATAAATATATATTCGTTTTATTTACTTATATTTCTAAATAATGTAAAAATAATATATGAATGATAAAAAACTTATTTTTAATAAAAACACAAACAACAATTACTACTTTAATTTTGTTATTTTTGAAAACTGATATATTTTTCTCACAACTAAGAAAAATATAGTAAAACAAACCTGAAAACCATTTAACAATGTACCATTTTAATCATATAATTATTACCATGTCTACTACGAGTATGTACGAGCTTTCACTTCCATTAAATTAGTAGTTTTGCCGAGTAGTTATAAAGTAAAAAATTCGTAAATATTTAAAAATCCTTCACGCTTTATATATTTTTAAGAAATATTGCATAAAATTGTGATTTATTACCGCTCTTAGCATATGAAGTTTCAAATTTAAAGACGGCATGGAATATAAAGTATATCGCTACGGAAAAACCAAAGTTTGATGTTGGAATTTGACTATTCGTCTGGCTTTACGCCATACTCTTGGTTTATGCTTTCACCAACAATAATAGGTAGGTACATATAAAATAATAAACCCTCAACTTGACTTTTTTTTACTTTTAAAGGTACCTCCCGCAATAGGGAAGTTACTCCCAGTGTGGCGGGGAGTTTACAAACACTCAATTCACGAACACAAAGCACACTCAGACTCAGATCTATCTGTGGCTCACACAAATAATTGTTGTTTGGGAATCGAAACCAGAATACATTTAGTATTGTGGTTTCGATGGATTTAGACGCAGCTACCGTATCCACTCAGCAATCGTTACTATTTAAGTATGTCTCTCGACAACAACTATATAAACGTGTAACGGTAACTTTTTGTAGTACTAAAATATTAATCATTTACAAAAGAAAATAATATTTTTGTCACCAAATCCGGACAATACTTTACCCATAAAATATAGGCGGCTCTAACACAGTAAACGAATAAAAATAAAACAACTGAGTAACTTTCTCCCATAGCGAGGAAATATTCATTACTGTGAAAGGTTCCCATAGTAATAATATTTATTCAAGGGGTGCATTAATATTGATCACGTGAATCACACCGTGTGGCCTTGTAACTTAGTACAAGAAAAAACCTTTGGATTAACCTTGCTGTTCGTTTTTCTTCATCTATTTATATAACTAAAATTGTACATAAGATATCTTTAAAATAAAAGTAAACTGTTTATCTTTCGAAAATCTGCTAAGTAGATAAAAGTTAAAGGCTTTTACATCGTCGAGCTGAAATATTGTTTTAATTTAAAAGGTTAACAAAATGCAGTTGTCGTACTTTTAAATTTTATTAGATTAGCTACGTTTATTGAAGTGGATTTGGGTTTTTATCATATTTTAAATTCAAATTCATTGAATTCAATTCACTTAAATCTAGCAAATTGCTGATTTGCCAGATTTAAGTAAACTTCAAATTTTACTGCATTGTTGGTTTTAAATTTAAAATAGATAAAATTTTAATTTACAATCTCAGACGATATTTTGTTTGTGAAATAAATAAATTAAACGAAAACAAGTTAATAATATCAGCAGTGAACTTAAATCTAACATTTAGCGTAGTACGAAATTAACGGTGTTAATATGTTATCCTCCACTTATACATTGTGTTCGAGCATCTATTCCAATTTAGTTTTAAAATACACTTTAGAAACAGTTATGTGTATACATTACTTACTCTTGATCTTAAAATCTGTTTGTTAATAAACCCTATCAATGAATGTTTAATTATAGTCTTAAAATTCAATTTCCAGTTCAATTATGTGTACATCCTATTAAAACTGGAGGATAAACTAGGATTCAAGTTTTATGTAAATAGATGGTCTAAACAAAACCGACACAATAATTATTATAATTTCTTTTTCGGACGAATGTTATGTACCTAGTTATCCAGAAGGCTTTTGCTACTTCACCGGGTGTTAAGGCGAGCAGGCGAGCTCCAACCTAAATAAATGATTTAAGATGCGATCCCTGTGGGACTTGGAGCTTGGCTCAGGGCGGTCGCTCAAATTATTATCAGTATGAGGTAATTAACACAAGACCAGTGCTTACTGTTCTATCTTTTTATTTTAAAGAGTATTGTTTTCAGTTATTTTGACCCCGACGTTAGACTGACCTTGAGATACAATATATTATTATAGTTAATTAGATATGTAAGATAACTATTGAGCTGAAAACTTGAAAACCACAAGTATATATGAAACATTCTACTAATAGCTCTTATTAAAATAGATCCGTCCTTAAAGAATAATTTTAATCCGAAAAAAAGTTTTTTCTTCTGTTGTCTCAAGTGAAATGGCAAATTATCATATCAATATCCAATGTAACTCGATAATAGAGATTCAACATCCAAAAACTCAAACAGATAAAGCAAAGTCCTTGAACTCGAGAAAATCTAAATGTATAAGGAAACCATGCCCTCTATACGAATTTATATACATTGTTGTGGACATGCGTATTGGCCGCTTATACGAACCGAAGCACGAATCTTCCTTACCACAAACCTTGTGACAGGCTAATTGGGACTTTATTCTCGAGGCAACAGAGTTGCAAACGAATTCGTTAGCAAGTCGAGCAAGCGCTCTATGTTGGGCGGAGGCATCGAATCGGGGGTGATTCAGTTGGAAACTCGGCGTATAAGGGGTAGCATCGCGTTCGCGCCCCGCTCGATACATTATCACTGATCAAAACCTTCCGAGATGACACCTCTCAATCCATCCAAGGAGAAAGTTATTTAAAAAAGTCAGTGTTTATTTTACGTAAAAAAAATACGGACTAAATCAATCCAGTTGTTACGTTTTAGACGCCGGCTGTCAGAATCATTGAAATCAAATACGTGTCTTTCGTCTACACATTGTTGTTAAATTTCAAATCCTATTAAGCAATATATAATAATATTCTCTTGTTAGTGTTACGTTTACGTTTTATTTGACAGTGTTAAAACATTTAAAAAAGTTTTTTTTTTCCAAATTATTCCTTTTTTTTAAGTGGTCGGTTAGAAAATAAAACGTTGTATGGATATACCTAATGCCGAAGTGCATCTGTAACGGCTGTGATATAAACCTTCGTCGCTGGGTATAACATTTATTTATTTTATTACTAAATTAATTCAAATGCTTCTCAGCTTTAGCTGCACGATTGGAAAGATACGACATGTATGTCACATAATGATCAAATTATTATTAGCTTTAAATTATTTGTTTACATTCGTAAGCTATATTTACAGTTTATTCCCACCAAAGTCAATTACACACTATATTTTTATCTTTCCACCTAAATATTTAATCTCACAGTTTAATAAAAATCGTTATGAATATTCAATTTATTTTAATAACCTAAAGTTCTCACCTACACAATTCACATATAAAATAAGCTTACTAAAATTATACAACAATAATTTAGTACGATTCTGTACATATGGACCTATTATTTAATGTGTGTAATACTTTAATATGACCATAACGCCTATTATAAGGATCTGTTAGGTTCATAAAATGTATCTATATAACTTTTCTCATATTTTTATAGCATCATCACCAATTAGTGATCTGTATCGTTTACTGGTCATAAAAGTAGTTTCACATTCTCGCAGTCTGCGTCGTACATTTTTATAGTTACAACCTACACGAGAAAGGTATTATTAAGAAATAAAAATTACCTGCGACACGAATTACGTTTTTATTAAGCATTGGGGTGGAAAAATCTTTGAGCTAAATATTGTTTATTTTATAATGGGTTTATTAATTAATTAATGTTCTATACAGAGGGGAAATATATACAAATACTTTAAGACCTTTACGTAAATAATTCAATCGAACAATTTTTTTTTCTTTTGCCATCATTTTTTTGTAATCGTGATTGGTATGAGTAAAACTCGGTCTGTTGATCTGATCAGCTTTATATGTATTGAACATAATTATTTTAATTATGTTCTATGCTGTATACTTCTATTACTTTCATAACAAAATGCCTTCAAACCTCAATAGATGGAGCGTCAATCGGTTGGAGCGTCCATTAATTAGTAGAAAATAATATAACTAAAAATTATTTATTAAATATATTTTCCATATAATTACGAATGAATACAGTTGCATCCTTCCAGATCTATGTTTTTTTTTGTGAGAAAAAAAAAAAAAAAACCCAAGTATTTAAATTTGTAGGTAAATTTATATACTGCAAATTATATGAACCTAAGTTCGTAAGTAAATAAATAGTATAGTAGATATCTATATAAATTACATAAAACATACAGATATTTGCATATTTTGACGCTCATAAGAAGGATCGATGCCCTACATTTATTATACAATGATAAATAGAAAGGAGTGAATCAATCATTCCTCACAAACGGATGATAAATTGTCTTTTCGACTTGATATTAATACAAAAGGTTGAAGTATATATTTCCATTATAAAAATACTAAATAATATTTACAGTTAAAATAAGTAAGTCATGGAGTTAAATACTGAGTTAAGAAATTAATGCAATTTACAGGAGTTTTAAGCAAAAAGCCAGCAAATAACAATAAATAAGTTTCATAATTACGCTTCAGAGGAATATCTAGAAGGCAATGGGGTCGGGGAAATGTGGCGAACGTCTCTAAAGGTTTTATTGTGACCCGTACATCGACCGCGTCTGACGCCGGCGAGTCTCTCACAATCTTGGATTGTAACAGTAAATACATAGATTATAAAAACCAACAGAGAAACTATTTTTGTTTTTTTTTTCTTGATACAAATATAAGTGTCGATAAAAGTTATAGTTTTTTTAGTCGGTAAAAGTCGTCTGTAAGATCTTGCAATGATGGAAATTTTTGTATAAAATTAAAAATGTCTTTTTACTACTAGTTTCAATTGAAATTCAAAATGAACTAAAGGAATAGAAACATTCTATAATAGGTATTGTTTAATCAAAAGTGGTCGATAAGTTTGATAAATTCATAATTTGCAGATGTAACGGACGGACGAGTGTTAATTTCTATAAAATTCTTTAGATAAAATGGGCATCCCTTAAAAAAAATTGTGTACTCATAAAAATTATAATGTACCTACAGTTAAAACCTAAATCAGTTTCACACACACCAATCAGTCTCCTTCATATTAATTATATAGATGAATACAAATTCGAATAACCTTCTGCGCGTGTTTATTCTATGAGGACAATAAAAGGTTGGCGCCATCGAAGTACGAGTAAGCAAATTGAGTTAGGGCACAGATAAATTTGTTTTGTAACAATTACGTGGTAACACGTTTCTCTCCCATTAAATTGGCTTGGTGTGAGAACTGTATGACTTTGTACTTTTGTATTTCACCCCAGTCAATGTAAAAGCACTGGTCTAAAGTGCGGGGGAATTTATACGATTGTCATCACAATTTTATTTCCACTTCATATCCTCCTGCAAATGTCTCTTTGCAGCAATGACGTGGCTGCGCGATAAATAAACGTTTGCCCTTTCTTTTCTCCAGATTATAAATCTTAATCTTTGAGTGTCGGCTCTTTTGGCTTCTTAATTTTTCAGCGCGAATTTTTCTGTTTATTGCAATGTACTAGAAAAGAAACAGAGCGATTACTTTTAAACAATGGCTTACAATTTGTAAATGTCACTGTGGAATGACGATTTAAAAAAAAAGTCGTACATAACTAACTCTTGACAATATATATCTAAAATTAACCTGCTATGGTAAAAACAAAGTTGTAGAAGATCATTCTAGTGTGATGATGATGTTATGAATTTTAAGTATTTTTATAGCAATAGTAATACGTATTTATGCATTAAACCATATTTGAAAACAATTTTTTTTTCAAGGTTTGTTTTGTGGTAAGTTAATCTTCGGCTATCGAAAAAGCTAATTCCCCATATAAATAAATATCTAGCGATACACGGAGATCACTGTTTCTGTATATTTGCCATTTAACTATTAGGGCGTCGTCTATGTTAACTATGTATGATGGATATGAAGATACTTTGGCGTTAGTGCTGTTAGTTTAATACAAGACTGAAGACCGAAATCCCACTGCGGCACACTTTTGAGCTACACTTAAGCTTCGCTCTTGGTATTAAAAATAATAATTCTAAATAGCCATTTGTAAAAGCCGTATGAAAATCTATCAAATAAATAGTAGGATATGAAAAAAAGAACGTCGATACGTAAATGTGCCACAATTATAATTATATCCGTTTGCCAATTTTTGGGTTTACCTTGTTAAGATCCACAGACATACGTGGTGGGGGGTTTCTGTTTTGAAATACATATTATTATATCACAGGAGAGCGTCCCGTCTGCTACATACAACATTACGTCACAAGTACACACGTAGCCTGCTTCAATGTGTCGCTGACAAACTTGCTTGTCTGTATTTAACATATTATAACGCATCGATAAGCCGTACATTGAGCCATTTGCCTATTGCAAGGAATGTGTGATTCTGGATTGACTTAGAACTTAAGTAGAAATATTAAGTGTGACAGAATTTAGTAACACATCAACTTATCCCTTTAGCAAATTTGATGCCAAAGAATACAAAGAAGAATTAGTTAAATAAGGAGACCATTAAATAAGGAGTATACGTTTCATGGAGTATTATAAAAACAAGAGTCATGAAAATAAACTTCAAAAAGTTTTTATTACATGTTTTGAACTTTTACACTGAATAAACTTTCCCTTGTTAAAGTTCACGTTTGAAACATAGATTTTCGTGCAGACAATAATATTGATTTTTTCTCAACTCATATCAAAAGCCGTAGAACTTGTTATTTTACCAATTCAAATGTTATTCTCTGCTAAAATATTTTTTCTTACCTTTGCCGCTATAATGAAATAACGAATGTAGAATACTATTTTGTTTATTAATAAGGCTTTATTTTCTATTATTTGTTGCATTTAATTATTTTTATGTAATTGGGTTGGGTTTGGGAAAAAATAATAACTTCAGCACGAAAATTTCGCGTAGGTATTTAAATTTGATAGAATTTTCTGAAGTAATTAGCAGTAAACTACATGCTTGAAAATTGAGCAATGTGTTTCACGATACCTTTGTATAACGGGGTAGCACGCAAATCGCCAAAGTTCCAATAGAATCAACATTTAAATCTTAGGTATTTGAAGCGAAATTAAACTCACTCTTTTTGTAAACGGAGTTTTGTAAGTAATTAAAATTATCGAGTTTATTCCGTTGCTCATTTATTTCTAATTAAATAGGAAGAGTAGAAATATTTATATATTTTGCATACTACTATTTCATAGCGATCTAATAAACTGATAAATGCAACTAATTATAACGAGGTTAATTTTTGCAGCTTGGTACTGTTCTAAGTCCATTACACAAACTTGTTTTTATTTTTTTCCTAAATCATTCTTCAAAGCTGATAATTCAAAAAGTATATCAACTAAGCCATACGCTAATTACAAAGAACAACATGACAATGAAACAATTAAATGAACATTAACGTTGATAGGTCGCGTGCCTTAAAAAGAATGGTAAGACTGTCAAAGAACCATCATGACAATAACACCAGATTTGTCAAAACTCAATCAGTGTTGACTCAATGTTGCAGTCAAATCATTTTTAATTTCTAAAACACAAATTTAAGATAATTTAAAAAACGTGTCAGCAGAGGTACTGGCTCGTTTTTATATCCAAAATAATGTTTGTCATTCAAAGCGAAACGAATGCAATAAACAAATCAAAGTATATTCATGCCTTATATTTGTGTTTTAGATGTCGACGTTTCAACAACTGGGTTTAAATCAAAAGACTATTTTTTCATGAAATATTAGATACTTTTTTACTAAATATTTATTCCGTAGAGTCAGCCTGATCAGGAAATACTACTAATAAATATTTAAGAGCTCGTATTATAACGCTTTATGAAACTTAATTAACGATCGTTGTTACCAAACGGTTGAAAGATCAAAGTAAAAATTGGTTGAATAATTAAAATTGCTGCCGCCGTTAAAATGGATAATTATGATCCTATAATGGATTTTTTGTTAAATTTAATTATGTTGTGAAAAAAATAAATTAATATCAAACCAGAAATTAAGTGTGGCTTAAATATTAGGTGCACAGATAAGCTCAGTTAAAATTTCATATGTTAATATTTACTCCTGGCCTCTCCTTGAACATTTGAACTACGCGAGCTCCTAAATCCGTTACCTGCTACCTACGCCGTCATCAGCATGTAACACGTGCTCGAACGCCGAAGCTCTATTTAGGGTCATCCTAAGAAATCTACTAACACAACTGCTGTCTAAAAGAAGGCTACAAACCAATTTTATTGTGCACGAAACTTTAATATTTGCTGGTATCAAAAATAATTAGTCAAAAAACAGTACTGCTAAAAAACATATTTGAACATTACAAATCAAGTTCATCGGTACATAGGTTCAAAACATCGAACCAAGTAAAAATCTCACAATTGGACTAATACTTTTGCTAAGTAGCTAACCAAAAATATATGATGTGGCTTAGCATTAACGCGATGAAAAACCTTTTAGCTGATGAATTTTAGCCGTAGGTATATTCCTTCTTTTGGTTTCGTGGTATTGGTAAAAGAAAACCAAAAGGTTATGTTTGGCAGAAGCACCTTATGTTGCTCAAACTCTTCTACATACATACATACATAAGCTTACGCCTGTTTCCCAGCGGGTAGGCAGAGACCTCCATTACATACATACTCTTCTAATCCAACTATAAGAGCAATATTTTGACTTCGTTTGCTGGACTAATAGAATTTCAATAAAATATCGGAAACAAGTCAGGAGCGTATCGAATAAAGCTAGGGACATTTCAGATTTTGGAGTGAAGCAAACTTCGACGTTGTCGAATGATCGCGGAGTGAGAATGAAAAAACTGTAAATGTATATTTTTTTTAAATACATTGAACCTTTGCTCCATCCTGCATCCAATTTACATGCTTAGTGAGTATAAAATGAAAAATGTAGATTTCGGAAGGTACCTACTTCAGTAATTAATTTACATCGAGCCAACTTTATTTAATAATTCTTTTGATAAGACAGGGTGATTCCAAATATCCTGTGATTATTTCCACATTTTTAGCACTTTTGAACTGTATTTATTTGTTTTACAGCTAATTCAAGATACGTGGCCTAAAGGGTTCTTATTCTTAAATAAGAGTGGTCTTCTTCTTCTTTTCGTGTCGACCTGGCGTTCAAATTTGAGAAGTGTTAGTAGCTTAACACAAAAAGTAACAATAACATTATGATGAAGTTTCTCATTGTTTCTCTTTGACCAAACTGTAGGTAGCTACAATATCGCTGATATGCTCATATTAGCGGCAGAATTAGTGGCAGACGAGCAAGCGGCACACCTGATGGTAAGTGTTAACCGCTGCTTATGGACTCAAGCAATGCCAGGGAAGCAGACTGTCATTGCACAAGCCACTGCCTACCGTGATAAGAGTGCTCTCTTTAAACCTCGTTTGAAGAAGGACATGTCATAGCGCAAGGGAAACACCGCAGGTGCAGGGAGATCATTCCACAGCTTACACGTCCGTGGAAGAAATGACCGCTGGAAACGTACTGTACTGGACGGAAACGAATCCAGGTAAAAAGGATGAAGCCTGTTACGACGCCGAGTGGTACGGTAATAGAAGGGTGCCGCTGGTTCCAGGTCGAACAGTTCCTCGGAGCACACCCCGTGGAAAAGCCGGTAGAACACACAGAGGGAACCAAAGTCCCTACATTGCTCCAGCAACTCCAGTCTATCCATGAGATTGGGATCGTTGACGATACGCATAGCCCGTCTCTGTAGGGAGTCAAGTGGGTCAATCTGGTATTTAGGAGCGTCTGCCCAGAGATGTGAGCTATACTCCACGTGTGGCCGGACCTGCGCTTTGTGTAGTGCAAGTCGTAGGCCAGGTGTAAAGTATCGCTTAGCTCTGTTCAGGACGCTCAACTTTTTGCTGGTCAATTTGGCTTTGTCTGCCACATGACTCCTGAATTGGACATTGCTGCTTATTTTGACGCTGGAAATACGAAGAGATACACCTTGGAACTGAGGCGCTATGTCAAACGAGTCCTTCTTCGCAGTGAACGAGCAAACTTGTGTCGTCTTAGGGTTGAAATGAACTAGGTTCTTTTCACCCCATTCTGAGGCCCGCCCGAGAGAGCCCTCGACTTCAGACATAAGTTGAAAAATTCTTGAATAACCTATGTTTCCATACAAAAATCAATATCGACAAAGTGTCTACATCTGCTCAAGGATGGGAACTTAATTATACAGAGCCCTGTTGACTGGGTTTCAATTAGAACGATGCTCTTAGTCCAACATCTGTCGACACCGGCTTGGTTCAATCCCCAATAACTAATTGAACGTTAAGCCAAACTAACCAACTCCAAAGAGGTAGACTAAGTTTATAACAAAAGTTTATAGCCTGTATTGGCTACGTCATTATTGATTATAACGTTAATATTAACTACTTATGTGTCCATAAGACTGCTCTTAATTTACATGTTACTAGTAAATTAAGAGCAGTATTGGTAACTGGGTTACTAAAGTATTTTAATAAAATTTAAGAGGAAGGTGAATACCATTCAAAAAAGAATAATGCTATTAGCTGACGTCAAAAACGAAATTTTGTTTCGAATTGTCTATTTCAGTTATTTACTGCATCCAGTAATTGTGTTAAGTCATCTTTGAAAATAAATGGCACATTAATACTAACTAATGTTAGTAGGTAGTAAATAAAATAAATAATTTTCAAAAAAATCATAACGCACAACCTAGGTCTAAATTCTGTCAACCGGTGTCTAAGACGAGTATTTGGTTTAAATATATGAGTATTACTTTTAAATATGAACTTTACTAAAATATATTTATTTTTAGAAGCCCAATTTATAACCTTAATATTAATAAGATAATTAAGCCTAACAAAAGTGATCTAACCAACATTAAAGTAAGTGCTATTAGTGTCAAAGACGATGTACACTCAAACCCTGACTGTAAGTTTATCTATAATTGAGAATTATGACGGAAGCGAGGTGAAAGAGCTGAAGATCAATGCAACACTCGTCTCAACACAACCGGAACATGCCCTGTCGACGCCATCGCCGACTTGTTTATACGTCTAGCTGATGCAGCGATATAACTCTGTCGATGATAGTCTGCTTTGTTGCTGAACTCTCGTCGTTTCAGGTATGTCATTAATTATCTATTCTAGTTAAGGGTTTGTACAACAGCATATTTTCTATTTATTTGAGATATGAGTTTTTCTGTAATCAGTAACTTGGGTGAAGCCTTTTTAATTTCATAATATACGTATTAAATAATCGTAAACCTTTAGACTAGCATTTTAAATGATTAAACAAACTATAAAATTAAGCACATAGTAATATTTTTGTAATAACATCAAAATTTTCATTTCTCATAAAAAATTTAGAATAATAGTCTAGTAACTACTGTCAAATGTAAATTTAAGTCAATAATAAACGATAACGTAAAGTAAATGTTCATATCATTGGATAAAGGAGTAAAGCCGACAAGTAACATTCAAAGGTTGCCGCATCATCAAAATAATAGGTGGGTCGTTACCTTGAATTTTGTACCAAAGATAAGGAAAGTAGGCTCGTGAAAATGCTGATTTAACACTCCGTTAAACCAGAAGAGATAATGTGAGAACAACAGTTTAATTTTGGGAAATAATAACGATAAAATTATTCTTTATCTAAAATTGATCAAGATTCACGCCGGAATAAAGATTTTTCTGTAGGAATCACCGAAGTATTGTTAAGCAATTTTCAATTCGTATTGCTATACGAACGTGTCCACTGTTCCGTGCCATAAAAAATAATAAAAATAAATACGACACCCATGGGGAGATATGGGTGGTCTTTTCTAAGCCGGAAACCACACAGCTAACCAGAAACCATACGACTAACCGGAAACTACATCTAGGTGTTTTATTAATTATAAATATTTTTCTGTTTTAAATATATTTGGTGCTGTAGCTGTTATTTTCTATACATAAAAAATAAAATGAATGGCATGTTTCACTCAAGCATAATGTCTTTCGTAAAATTTCCGGAATTCTCACAACATTTCTCTCCATCAATCGGAAAATTGAATATCAAATTTTTATTTCTTTCTTATTATTTTTTTTAAACCATATAATTAACATTGCAAATGAAAACCCGAAAAACAAAATTTGAAATTAAACATTGAAGGCAACACACGCAATTATACTTTGAAAACAAATACAATTCTTAATTAAATTTAGAAATTGGTTCTAATTAAACTGAGAATATTACAAAAGGTTTAATTGGTTCGATTCGCAACCTTGATTACACAGATGTATATTACTTAAGCTGTCAAAACTTTTTCATTGTAATATTTCATACTGTGACGATGTTGTTTTTCATTAGTAACAGAAACCTGAAAGGCAAGTACTTGCGTCGTAATTTATATATATTTCCTTCAAGTTCGGCAAGGCGAAAGTTTGTTACTGTTTGAATTTATGAACATAAAAATAAAGCCTTTCATGTGTAGAAGTTGTACTTAACCCGCGCCAAGTCTGGGTCATATTGTGTTATGTGATTTTCCACTTTTGAGTTTGTTTGAAACTATAAGTTGTAATGAAATTACGTTGTAAATTGTTGTCATTTTATTAGCTTTCATATTCTCAAGATAAAGTATCTGGTTTGATAGAAGCATAAGGCGCAATTCTTTATGACTTCAAAGATACACTGTCTTATTTATGAATCTCCAGTGTCAAAACTTCGTGTATCTAACATTTGTATCCGCATAAAGAAATTGCTACACATGTTCTTAAAGTAAATTATATATTTATAAAACATCGTCTACTAAACATTACAAGGATGTACCTGCCGAGATCCTCAAATAACAAGCAAAACAGTATTATTAGAGATATAATACACCTATTGTTACGCTATAAACTTTTATCAATATCCTCCATAAAACTCCTAGGTGGGACATGTAACCCAAATATTATCGTGATTTAGAAAGATAATTTATCCTCTAGCTAACTATAATGCCTATTTACATGACTGCGCTGCGGTTAATGTAGACACTATGAACCAAAGTGTTATGTTTATTATCCTTTTACAGATACCAATCAAAAAGATACTCAATAATTGTAAGTGCGCTCGGTGTTTGTTTGCTCTTGTTTTGAATACAAGAACGATATTCTAATTGCCACATTTTATTTACATTTTTTTAAATCTCCTTTGTGACATTTTAGCCAAAATGTGGTTTTCATATATTATCTATTATCTAGTCTTGGCTAAATCTCCCATGTGAATACTACACTATAAAATGAGCAAATAAATAAAAATAAAAAAACTTAAAATTTCATTTATACACATAGGAGATTTCAAATTTGCAATGACAAATAAGACGATGTAATGGAAAAAGACATAACATTGATTTTGTAAATTACAATATTTAAGGAAAAATAAAGGAAAAACAAGTCCGTAAATTAGTGAGGAAAACAAAATGATAAAAGATTCTTCATTTGGAATGGTTCCTTACACCAATATACCTGATTCTGTGATTCATTTCTCACTCTTAAAAATGAAGATACTTTATCATCTGACAGAATGACGAATAGATGTTTGTTCACGGTAAAACATTTATTATAACTAAACTTAGGTATATTAAGGAAAATGTTGGTTGAATCTCGAGGATTGCTTTTTTTAAACTCTACGTGTCAAATTTGAAGCGCTTGATACGATAATATTTTATTTCAAATTGAAATCCATTAATTGAATTTATAATTGTATTTTTGTGAAATGGCAAGCATAAATTTTATCCACGTCAGTAATTTGGTAGTTTCAATAATTGAATGTCACATGCACTATTGATTCACAGTTTTTGTGTTTTCGTTATAAAAAAGAAACATTACGATGTAAAACAAAAAAGATAACGGCTACTAAAATTTAAATGGATACGATAAAAACACACGTATTTTAAACACACGAGAAGTTGAATAGACTTAATATAATTGTACTGCTGGGTGTAACCCACAACAATCAAAATAAAAGTTGCATACAGTCATTTCCCCAACAAGGTAAACTAAGTTAATTATTTACATTTATATGCCCCAGTGTATCTCGAAGACGGAAGAGCGGCGTAACCTTTTGAGCCACTTTGGTTCAAATTGAGAGCTAGGTTGGAGGTGTCATATGAATCAAATATAGTGTGGGAAGAATCACAAAATAACTCTCTACTATACTTTACTTTTTCTATTCTACTCGTTTCAAAACATGCTAAAAATAAACTCTGAATAATCGCACCTACTTATCTAGGAAAAAAATGTAATTACTTTTTTAAATTTAAATTACCCAAAGGAGCTATCTTTCTACTCTATAACATTCCACTAAAATAAAACAAAAGAAAGCCAACGTTGATGGTTGTGACCTTTAGCGACCATTGCAACCTAAAAAAGGTATCTACCTAAATATTTAATGTATAGAACACCAGCAGTAAAAACTAAGGCTACTCTTACACGAAGACACTATTCATTTATTAACATGATATACTGTAATTTAGCTTGCGTGTTATATAAGAAAAATGTACTAAATATTACCACTATCTTTTGTTTTTCAACGATCTTAACAGTAGCCCGTAGTAGTGGTTAATCCCGAAAATTAACGTGACACCTGACTTGAAAATCAACTCTCCTCTCACTACCCCGCTCTCGTCTAGCAGTAGTCAGCAGTACCATCAGCATGACAAGCGTACAATTCGGAGTAATTTATTAACTGACATAAGTTTTTGTTAATTTAAGCTACTGTAAGTTTGATTGTGTATGTTGTCATATAAGTCATAAAAGTGTTTGTGTATAAGCAAATATTTCTCTTTGGATTTTTTCCTATTGATTAGGCGACTTAATCAATAAAAAGTTGAAAATTTAATAACCACTATTTTAAATTTTCAAATGTAACCTTAGCTCTTTTGACATTTAATTATATTTATTAACATTTTTAGTGTAACTTTATGGCGTTTGACGTAAGAATTACAGAATGCGTGGTGCTCCTATTGCACAACACGGTTAGTTCAGAGTCATCACGTTTTTATTAAAAGTTCAATTTAATATACAGTTATAGTTAAGACAGGACTACGTCTGTCAGGTCAGCTAGTTTTAAATATATATCCCGGCTACAGCCTAAGTTACTCCTGGATATCGCAACTTTGCAATGGTGAAAGAATTTTCTATAAAATATTAGTGAAGATATTATACTGTGGTCATCATCACATGTGCCAAAACGTGATGAATTCTTTAGGCAATAAATTTTTTGTAATCTTGTGAAAGTTAGCGTTGGCACATTAAGTGTTTGGCACAAAATATACAATGTCAAAGTAAATGTTGATTTATTTTCTGTTTAAATATTTCCATTTTAATTGCCGCTTTTGTTGGCTATGTGAATAAGTCACTTATTTATTACTTCCAACTTACCAACATTAAAAATGTTCATCTTTTATAATAGTAGTCCTTTAAGAGAATGGTTAATTTCGTCAGTCCGTTAGTATTTCTATATACTTTACCTTGTCTGAGTGATCAATAATTTAGGGGTTTTATCTAAAATCCTGTCGGTGGTTTCTGAAATATAAATTTAGCATGTACATAATATTAGCGTAAAACATCATGGCTGAGATGTTAATAAATTTGGGATTTGAACTTTTGAGGATAACAGGTTACTACAATTTTGCCGGTGGACTAAATAATTAAAAGTCTCAAATTTATTCTATAATTGATTAAGTATACGCAAAATATTTCCGTAAAATGCCGAAAAGACAACTTAACAATATTTCCATGTGTGAAACAAGCCTAACAAACATTTTATTTGGACATCATCGCGTGTAACTTATGTCCAACCCATTTACAAATTACCGTCCAACATGCGTGCAGCCGTAACTTGAATATTTGAAGAAAAACACTATGGATAGACGCGTGTCATATCAATGTTACCGTGGGTGATACCGTCATGTTTTTGTGTTTTGCCACTAGATACAGAGTAAATCAGTACTATACTATAAATACTATATATTTCGATAGTTATTACCTGTGAAACGTTGAAAACTCTAATTTAAAATACCTATATAAAAAAAGAAAAAAAAAACATCGCCAAATCTCAGAAACTACAAATGCTAGGAGTCTCTAATTTTGCAAGAGGGTAAATTTTAAGATGTAAGTTTAAGGGGTTAAAAAGAGGTGGTAAAGTTTGTATGAAATTTCTATAGTTTTAGGCACACATCTTGTTATTCACGTGAACAAAGTCGCTTTAAGTATATTTGTGTTAAATTCTGTATTCTTTTGTTTACACATTTATGAAGGCTTTTGATATCAAAAATATATACCTATTCAGATATGCCTAACATAGCAATAATATTATTTATGCATATCACACTTTTCTAACTAGGTACAAATAATAATAATAATATTTATAAGAACTATAACATCTTTATATCCATATATTGGTCTTGGTATCGTAACGACGGCTTAGACAACTAAGCTTAAATATCACGTCATCATCATCATCATCATCATCCTCAGCCCGTATAAAGTCCACTGCTGAACATGGGCCTCCTCCCGGGGAGGGTATTTGCCATAGTCACCACGCTTAGCAGGCGGATTGGCGACCGCAGTATAATGTTGTACCACACAAGGAAACGCTGCTGCCCGTTCCTTGATATACGATTATTTTAGATGATTATAACAATCAGGACCAACGGCTTAACGTGCTTTCCGAGGCACGGAGGGTAGACCCTCAACCAGCCAGACCAGGAAAGAAATCATCGTATTTCACAAAGATTTCCTGTCCAGGGTGGGAATCGAACCCACGACCTCCGAGATTTAAAGCGAGCCAAATACCGCTTCGCTACGGAGGTTGAAGATAAAAAATTAAGTATGTTTGTATATTGTTGTCTTGCATTGCAGATCTACATTTATATTATACTACATCTATTCTGCAGAAAACACTAAGCCAAATCAAACCAAACAAAATAAGCAATCTACTTCCACATCCACCAACGTTCAACAAAATACTACTTTTAGTATGTTTTGCTGATATTTTGTTTAGTTTACGTTGAGGCTTAACGCTTCATTGCTTCTAAAGCATCCTGTTCAAAATATCGTGGAAGCGTATTTCACGAGAACAATTTTCTGATTCCGTTTTATTAGCACTCAAATTGTTTCTTATTATGTATTTTATTCATGTAACGTAAGATTGTAAATAATCCTTAATGTTGTAAATAAAAAAGTACAACTTAAAGAAAGAATACAACAGAGATTACTAATAGAATTGATTAAAAAAATAAAAAATAAACTATTAGTATGATAAACCTAATTTTTTAATAGATTTTATATTACGTTAAATAAGATTGTTTATAAAATTGTTAAATTAGATTTAAAATTACGTTAATTGCGTTTTTAAACAGTAATAATCAACTATTAATTGACAAAAGCTTTTCTTAACCAGAGAAGGAAAATCATCTTTTAACGAATATTTATACACTAGTTTCCCGCGCGCGGTATCACCCACATATCTCCCGTTCCCGTAGGAACTTTATAATTAAATAAAGCATATCATCATCATCATCAGCCCGTACAACATCCACTGCTGAACATGGGCCTCCTTCCGAGGGAGGGTTTTTCCATAGTCACCACGCTTGGCAGGCGGATTGGTGACCACAATATTACGTTGTAATACACAGGGAAACGCTGCTGCCCGTTCCCTGGTCGGTCCCTATCGGGACCAGCGGCTTAACGTGCTTTCCGAGGCACGGAGGGTAGTCCCTCAACCAACCAGACCCGGAAAGAAATCTTAGAATTTACACAAAGATTTCTTGTCCGGTGTGGGGATCGAACCCACGACATCCGAGACTTAAAGCGAGCCAAATACCACAACGCCACGGAGGTTGTCAATATATCATATAGCTTACTTTAATGAAAACGTTCCTAAGAAAATAGAATTTAAGTTTTAACCAGAAAACATTACAATACAATATACAATATTGTTCACAATACAATATTATATATTGTATTGTTTACAATACAGTGGATTCGATTTTGATCTTTGAAAACAAAGCAGTTCGTTTCTAATTGAAACCACTGCACTCTACTAACTTTGTAATTAACGAAACGCTTATTACTACATAGAATTAATTAAATGTAAGCTTCCGAGGACACTTTATCCTTGATGTTGATATTGTAAACTTCAATTCCCTAGTGCTCTTCGTGTTATGGCTTCTAATAAACATTTTCGCGTGTATGCTAACATATGAATATATATTCTTACATTAAAAAAAAACAAAATAAGTCCTGTAAGTGAAGTCATTGTATCAGAGGGCCTAGACATTTCATGCCATTTTGGCGGAATAAACCGCCAAAGTAAATGTATGGTACTTGACATTTGTCATGTGATTAAGCGGGCGCGGAGAGTAATGACGGACATTCATTGGTTGATTCTTCTTTGAAACAAGCGATTCAGTTGTTCGGATTTCTATTTGAAGATTGCAAAGCGATTTTAATGGTTAACTTTATTTTTAATATATTTTATATTTATTTAAATGGTAAACTTGCCTAACAATATGATTCTTCATCTATTTAACTGTCACTGTATTTTTAATTAGATTTATTACAAAAGCTTGAACATCTGATTGAAAATCGCTACCTACACGTTTTTTGTAAGCGAAAGGAGATTGCCCAGGAGCAGTACTCTTGATAAATGACTTGTGTCTCAAAACCTTGAACGGCATGAAATATCTAAAATCAAAATATATTTTTGAAAAAGACTTTGATAGATATTTATATTGGGATAGTTTTTTGAACAATAATTAGTACTTTTATGTTTCCGACGTTCTATTACGCCATTTTTACTATCGGCTGTCAATTCTAGGCTAGGGATGTCCATTTTTTCTATTGCGGGTAATGTGCGTACCAACCTACATAAAATAAAATGATATCATTTTGTATTAATTGTTCAATCTATTATTGTAAAGTAATAACAGTTCTAAATCAAATGTTTTTGCTGGTATTTTTAATATCAGTGGTTGTAAACGGTGGCATCGGTGCCAAGTTGTATTCGTAAAATAGCACTGGATGGTTTACGGAAATCGATCTTTCATCAGTATGGGTGCAACCTTATTTGACATTTATTGCGCGTCTGTCATATTTTTGCAATACAATACCTACAGTTATTTCTGTTGTTTTTGTTACGTTGTGCTTCGAGTCTAGCCTTTTACTTCACCTAGCCACCTGACAGAGCTAAACCGTTACAGATTTTACACAAATATGCTTCAAAGACACCAAGCTCACCCGTTAACCCATTCAGACCGTTTTAAATAATTTTTTTGAACTAATTTTTGGTCGAACATAACCTCAAAATAGTAATTTATTTTTTGTAAATATCTCGAAAATGCCATTGTAGTTTGTGTTAAATCTTTTGAGGTAGTATTTAGACATGCCATCGACTATTTTAAAGATTATTTGATGAAGACACAAAAATGTTGAATTGAGTACATTTGTCCATAGCGCCGTGGGCATTCTCCTTTAAACGAATGTATCGCAGGTTTCAAAAAAGAATCAACCAATGAATGCCCGTCATTTTTCAAAAAGAATCGCTTAATCACGTGACAACATATCGCAAGTACCATACATTTGCGTTAGCCATTTTATGCTGCGATCGCTACGCTGTAGGGGCATTTTATCTAGACCTCAGGTTACATTATTTAAACTACCTATTTTTATTGCATTATATTTTTGGGAAATAATATATTTATTTTAAATAAGTACTATCCAACGAAAAACAATTTTCATTAACCCAGTTATATGTTATATCAAATAACCAATTAACCTTCAATTAAAGTGAGCTCCATCACAAGTCATTCGCTTTGATAAATGAAAATAATTTTGATAATTTACTCATTTCAAAAAGAGGAAAGGTTTCTCAGCAAATGGGTTTCATTTCGTTTTAATGTATACCCTATTATAACGACAATTCTAAAGTTACTAAAACAAGCATACTTAGTTGTAGGTTTACTTATTTTCCTCTCCATCAATCAGCCTAACTGAATGTATTCCTGGACAAAGACCTCCCCTAATTTGCGCCATGACACTATGTCATGTCCTTTGCTTCATCCACTACGGCTACCTTTCATAAGTCATCGGGCCATCTTGCTGGAGGTCGTCTTATATTACGTTTGCTGAAATGTATTTAATCTATAATCAAGTTAAACACTCATATACTCTCCAACTATAATTAAAAAACTACCAGATGAATTTCAATCATTCTTTCCCCATTAGGATGCTAGATTATTTCAAATTAACATAGGCTTTATTTAATTATGAAGTTCCTATATTGAGAGCTAGTAATAAAATTTACTAGCATCCTGGGGTTTTACCCGCATTGGCTGGCATAAATGTATTGGTTCTGGATATGAGGAATCATTATTGAATGTATTATGCGTTCGACTACTACTTAAACATTTCATAATAATAAATCTCGTTTACCACTAGTAACTAAATTAATTTTAAATAACTACAAATATTTGTACTTTACACATTCAAATTCTGTTAGTTTCTTACTATGTATGTTTAACATTTTAAATCACAAAGTCAAAATATAATAAACTTTTTACAAAAACCAACATGTACCCGAATCCCAAACTAAAATTCATATTTTTGCTTTAACGTTCCAGTTAATATGTTTACGGACGAGAAAAATGTTTCAACTTTAGTTTCCCTATTTAGTCTGCGCTCTCATCTTGTTTGCTGTTGACTCTCAGAGACTCATTACCCGCTTCATTTAAGCGAGGGTACTCTTCAAGTGCTAGCCGTCTTTCTCGGGAATTAAGGGTTTTAAATGCTTGAGTTAATCATGTTGTTCAAGTATTGTTTTACCTTTATAATTAACTTTTTTATTAAGATACTTTTTATTTCATATTTATATTTAAAAATATGATTTTATGACATTCGAAAAAGACTGCTGAATATTTATATTTATTGAATAAAGGTAGAACTGAATAAAGAAGTATGAATAGACAGGAAATTTTCGACATCACTAACATAATCGATGTCTATTGACGATCCGTATAATTTTAACCTAAAAATAAACCTGTTCAGTATTGGTAAATGTTACAGTAAAAATTCTGCAAAATATTTAATTCAAATACAATTACTATTTGTTTCACTTTTTATACATGTTACGTATATAAACCAGTTATAGGAAGGAGTTAAAATACCTACAAGAGAACTGTTTTTTTGAAAAATTTATTAACTTTATACCTATTGACCAAAACAAAAAAAATAACAATTGATATCTTCTTATTGAAAATTGATGAAACTGGTCAATCATTAGGGTACATTTAGTAAAGGAAAAGGACGCTTAGCACAAACATAAATTGCTTAAAAGATCTTTATGACTTTCAAACAGTCATTTGGTTCAAATGATGCTGACTGTTATATTACTTTGAACCTTCAAACAGAATTGTGTACACGGGCAATCATGCTATGGAGTTTATTACTACTCGTTTACAGAATCGTTTCCATTTATTTTGATAGACGTGCCTATGCCAATAGGATTGAAAGAAATAACTTTATTATAGTACTAATTTCCTAGCTAAACAAAATGTTTTAGTTGCAAATATACTAATAAACTACAATTTATCGTCGTCGTTTTGATGGTTACAATGTTTTTATTTATGTTTAATGATTTATAAATGAAGTTTCGTGTATTGTCCTTTTTTTGTTAACTGAAGCGTATTATTATAGTAAAACCTTGCTTTAAAGAAACCATATTTCAAAACAGGATTTTGATAAGTAATAGTCAAGTTAATTATAATATTCTTTTCATTATGATTTAGAAAATGCTCTGGAAGATTTTTTTTTTACATTTAATGTAATTTAATATTTATGATTCACAAGTACATACCACAACTTTTTTTTATTTTTTATTTATTCAGTAAAATATACGAGTATTTTACTTCTACCTTTAAACATATTGCATCAATTCCATAAGAAAGCTAAATTATTATAAGTATAGTTCAACGAAACATAAAGTTCAACAGTAGGTTTCGCATAACCACCAACGGATTTAGTTTAAACAATCAAGATATAATTACGAAAACCAAAAATTTATGTCTGACATGGCAACGCTCGCAATACTAGGTACATTCAAAAATATCATTCTTCGCGGAATGGGACAAATTTACTGCCTCATATGATATACTACTAGGAATCTACTATGTTTCTCAACGAAAACATGCATTGCAGTTTTCAGAAGCCCTATCACATAATGTTTCAATTAAGAGTATTATGAGACGCAGAATTTTCAGCGGAATCTCCTTTTCGTTCCCTGTAATAAATAATAAATTATGCATCATTGCCTACCTATAGCGACATTTTTTTTTAAGTTTTAAAAGAAACTGCAAAATTTTCTTTACGACCCATATTGTGATGGTATTTGATGCGCTGAACCCAACAAGAAATAGGCAAAGATATATTGCCCACACTTACAAGTAACTGACTACTTATAAGTGATATGTGGAATTTGGAAGTTACAACGTACCAACCTATTTGATACAAAGTTTTGATTGGTTCGGCAACTCCAATATTATCAGCTATGTTATCAAACTTTTGAAGAAGAAATACCAATATATGTAACCAAACACCTCTTTCTTTATGATCTTACTTAAAGAAGCTATAATAATATTATTCGTTCAAAGTGTTGTGGCAGTTAACTTAATGCTTTTTTCACACAAATATGAAAAAGTTACTTTATATTTCTTATTTTTATTCAAGAGGTGTGTAGACACTTACGTTGCTTGTCTCTGGTGATGCGAAAATTTTAGAAGTTTCAACATGAAAAAGATTTCCACTGTAAAAATCTTCAGTTGACTCAAAAATTGACTTACATTTCGACAAAGCACTGAGTGTTCTTCGATTGTTTCCAATCCAATAAATTTGAGTAGCTGTTTGTCATTTCTGTAGAAATATAATACTGAATCTAAATTACTGTTTTGTAGGTTATCAATATTTCTTACAGATTTTTTGCATTTCGTACTGAATTAATATTATTGTTTTTTATAGAACAGACGCACGTCTGGGTTTTGGTTTAGAATGAACCATCTCATGTGTTCCCATGGATTTCATATGGGATGGGTATTCATGGATGGACAGAAGTATATATTGGCTCAAAGAAATTCACCATCTCACTGCGATCACCAATATAGGCAGATTGGTGATCGCAGTAAGATAGTGAGTATGGCAATACACCTTAATATGTTCAGCAATTGACGTAAACGGACTGTTCAAGATAGATCAGTATACAATTAGGTCAAATTTGCATCTTTTTTTGTGAAATCTATATCAGTATACTGTTGGTAAGCGTAAAATACCAATGACTTACCATAATTTATTGATTTATCTATATAACAATAACTTATTGACTTAATTTTTTATAGTGAATAAAAATATGTGCTCTATTAGGTACTCTGTTTCTGCACCATCCTATGGTTGAATTGACACTAAGTCCGCCAATGTAGTTTAGTGATAATCAGTTTTCAGAACCTATACAATAGTCTGATATATAAGTATACACTAAATAGTAGGAATATTTTGATTTTGCATAAGCGACGTTCTGTGTCAAAATTTATCACTTAGAAAGTTATGACACACACATTATATAACATATTCTACTAATGCTAGTTCATGACATTAAATAACACTGCCAAGGTTGTTCATCAAATTATTATGGCTGTCATAGTGAATGAACGTTTGCATGCATAATGTATATCTGAGGAAACAAACTAAAATATTTCGCTATAACGACTAAAGTACCTGTCGTAAAAGGGTAAAAGGAGATATCCGGTGTGTTCACTCTATTGTTGTGAAATAATAAACAACAGGTGACGTATTAAAATGTACTTAACTGAAAAAATTGGTATTTTTTGTAACATAAATTGATGAGAATTAAGGCAGAAATAAATACTTGAGTTGTGTTACTGTTGACTATATTTATAATGCAGTGGATTAAAGTTATATATCTTATCAATGATAAAGTTTTGGTGAGACAATTTGTTCTCAAAATTTTAGAATTATCCATTCAAACATTTAAGTTCAATATTTGTTTCGATAAATCTAAAATCATCTCATCCTTTTCATTATTAATTTAAGAACAATCCTTTCTTAACAATCTAGTCTCGTCTCCCATTTTAACAAAAGTTTATTTAGGCTGTGCGTTCGTCTAAAAGGTAGTATTTATTTAGGGATAGTTAGTAGACATTGGTACTATCATATTTATGTTTATCTTTAAATATATACTATCTATTACATATTTTAACATTATTTATTATCATCGTCATCATCATCATCATGTATAGCTTCCACTGCTAAACATGGACCTCTCTTGAAGTTCTTGTTTTTGCCTTAGTGATTTATGATTATCTTTAGCACATTTATACTTTACTTTACGACAAAGGTAAATTTCAATCACTCAAAACATTTGATGATTATGATTCAATGTGAACGTATTTATTACAATATTTACATGGCATATATTACAAGGTTATGTGTTAAAGGATCGATTGTTTTGACGTCACCTAACGTCACTGTATACTTTTTTATCGCAGACTTAGGTAGTTGAAAGTTCAAAGGACTCACAGCGCCATTTGTATTACATATCGTCGGTAATGGTGTGATAACGCGTAAGTGTCAAAAGCTAATAAGATAAAACATTGATTGCAGCAATTTTATTTGACACCCTTCCATCATCATCAACTGCCCGTTTACGTCCACTGCTGACCATGGGCCTCCTATTAACAGACCTTGGCAAGCCAGGATCGTTGAGGGATATTGCCATAATCACCATGCTTGGCAGACGGATTGGTTATCGCAGTAAGATGTAAACCTTGAGCTAATAGATGCTGCTGCCCATCCATCAGCCATATGTCCCTTAGTCGCCTTTTACGACACCCATGGGAGTACATGGGGTGGTCTATTCTAAGCCAGAAACCACATGTCACCCTTTACTACACAAATAATGAAAATATTTCTTGATAGACGAAATTATACCTTATTAACCACTGTCACTTACGCGGTATCACACAATCAAAGACGTAACCTATACACCCTGATGTTTGCTGACGTACTAGTAATTGGTAGGGTGATTTGCCGTCAGTTTTACTATCGAAACATTGCAACTTTAATAAACATTAATGATGAATAAAATGCTTTCTGCTAAGAAGTTGTCCGCAAGGAGGCGGCAATGATAAATGTACATGACAAAATAAACTCTATTGACTTGCATTAAAACATAATCTAGATTATATGATCGGAGCCCGTAACACAAGGTTGAAATCATTTTAATGTGTAATTTTAACGCTTTTAAAGTATACATACTTAGGCTACATCGAGGGTACTACTTAAAATAAATAATATATTTGGTAATTTTTCGTGTAAAACGTTATAACCATTTTGCTATTGTGCACTTCAAAAAAAGTCGTGTTTATTTAAAATACTATAGGTAATCTTTTAAAACTAGTAAACACAATAATGTAAATATGGCATTTCCACGCATTGTTATTTAAATTTCTTTCAAGTATTTCTTGATTCCTTCAAATCCGTACAAGTTTCCGTCTATGCGACAGGTTTTGGGCATCCAATTTGCTACAGTTGGCCCACCTACAGTGTAGATAACACATTCATTCCCGGTCCCTACCCACTTTAGTTTTGTATTCTTTTCTCCAAAAATCCAAGTGATAAAGTAGATAGTGGGGTCTCCGATGAGATCCGTTGACACCTAATGTATTCCGCTCCATCACATGCTTGCCATACTTGAAGATTTATATTTTTAGAATTTTGTTATCAAAACCGCTTGTAAGCGTTTTTATGTCGGTCGCGTGTATGTGATTTGTAAGAATGCCATTATAAATATGAGGCCAGATTCGTTCTCCACTTGGTTGAAACACGGGGACTATATCCTATAGGGACATGTGCTCCAACTTATAATTAGTTTAGTAATAAAATAATATACACCTAAGTTAATATATGATATATTATATGATACTGGACAATGAAAGCCAAATAAAAAATATGATAAATGTTATTAGGTATGTTGTGTGTGAGTAAGTGACAGGTGGACAGTTCGGTTATCGAACCCGAACGTTAAGTAGAACGTTCGAAATAGCGACCGTTTTTTTTAAATGAAATTAAAGAATATGAAATACAATGCATTTTTTATATTCTAGACATCGTGTTTTATATTAACACTTACTACTTCCCCTTTATATCCACTAAGAAAAAAAGTTATTTTTTTTTAAAGTTGCGATTCCCGTACTGAATACAATCTTTTTAAACCTATGTATTCAGTTTTTCTTTTCTCTGGTTCTTAAGAACAGATCTATGTATATCTTTTATTTACAAATTTGCCCATATTGACCGATCTAAATGTAGCATTCGGAATAGTCCTCGTGCTTTACTCATGGGGAGAACTTAGTTCAAACCCGGTTTCGACATTATAGATATTTAAAACACTGTGCCAAAATAATGTTAGGCACTGGTATACTTACAGCAATATGGCGTTTTGTAAGTATATGTACAGAGATTTTGAAATTAATCACATCAAATAGCGTCACCCCTCATAAAGCTTATTCGTTCAAAAGGGTATAAACATGTTATTTACTAACGTCTTACATCATAATGACTGCACGAGCAAAATCTCAGAAAATGTTTTTCCATGTGCTATAACGACTACGCCAGCTAAAAATATATTTTACACTCCCATATATCAGACTTAAGTCTTGCCCGTAATTTGACAAAGGTACCTACTTAAAGCCGTTAAAATGATTCATATTTGGTATTAATTATTTAATAGGTACCAGCAAATACTCGGCGTGTAAGTTTAAAAAAGAAATACATTTTATGCGAAGAAACTACTTGTTATCTTTAAAAATTAACTTTCTTTCTTCAGTCTATAACGAACTTTGGTAGAAACATTCAAAAGAGATCTATAAGAATGATGATGATAAAGTTTTTTATTATGATGATTAACAACATTTTTTTTACTTTTCCACAATGTAATAATGATATCGATGCAAAAATATCATAGTCTAAGATGTTTATATTATTATGTTTATTGATGTACCTACTAACTTCAAAATATGTTAAAACTATAAAAATATATTTTTGAAAATAGTTGTATACAAGTTGAAAACCAATTACCCGTAAACAATTTCAACCCTTTTATAAATAGCCAAGACACTATACGTAGCTACCTGAATATGAGGCCCAAAAAAATTTCCTCGACATTGCGCGCCTTACTTATGTCTCTATCCAACTAATCTTATTTTGGAAAAAACAACATAGAACTTTGTCTCCAAATATGTCGTTCGCATGAAATTATAGCTTTGTTTACGCCTATTCTGCAATGAAATACCTACTCAAAATTGTTTGTTTGCTGCTAAACATCGAAACTTAAATATCTAACCTATTGAGAATCCATATTATATGTTAGTTAGTTTGGCTTAGCACTAAATTTTGACAGCTAAGGAATTTAATAGTCAGTGAATATTTGGTTTTACTGTACAATAAAGTCGTACATCATCATCATCATCACCATCAGCCCGTACAACGTCCACTGCTTAACATGGGCCTCCTCCCGTGGGTGGGTAATTGCCATAGTCACCACGCTTAGCAAGCGGGTTGGTGACCGCAGTGTTATGTTATACCACACAAGGATACGCTGCTGCCCATTCCTAGATATAAGATTATTATAGATGATGTTATAACAATCGGGACCAACGGCTTAACGTGCTTTCAGAGGCACGGAGTCCCTCAACCAACCAGACCCGGAAAGAAATCTTATAATTTACACAGAGATTTCCAGTCCGGCGTGGGGTTCGAACCTACGACCTCCGAAATTTAAAACGAGCCAAATACCGCTACGCTACGGAGGTTGTCGTACATGAACATAGAAAAAGTCATAAAATATTCTATAACGACAAGATTAAGGAATTTAATTTACTTTCATAATTCTGGTATGGACAAAACACACACCTATTTTCTGAAAGTATGCTCAACATTGAAATTAAATCTAGAGCTTAGAAGCATAATTTTGGATGTGTTATTACAAGTACAATGTGTTATTATTCTGTTGAAGTATATAATACAATATAATAGATATCTGCTTATGCTTCCAGGTCTAGAAGTAATAAAGTTTCCAAAAATATGAATAACTAATTTGATTTGATTATCGATATAATTTATAATTAACTTGTTTATATACAGAATCGATTTATTTAATTTAAGATTTAGAGACACAATCATAACCACTTTGTTTATTGATTGTTCCATCTATCGCACACTTGATGATAGAAGTGAAGAAATGACACGTAAAAGCTCTTACAGCCACACAGCCAAGGACTCCTCATCATTGGCATTGGCTGTAGATCATTCGTTTGTGAGAGCACTTAAAGGTTAAAAATAGAAACTTTGTGTTTAGCAAGTTTTTGCTTATTGACACATAATTAAGGACGCTATATAATATGTCATTTCATAGAACGTCAAGGCACATATTATGGCGGGCTCAGCATTGATTCTAATATTTCCCATAGTATATAGGTATGATTTATTATTGGTACTAAAGCTAATCTTAAAGACGATTCAATTCAATTTTATGTATACAGGGTGTCCCAAAAGGTTAAGTAGCTGGGAAAGGGGGTGACAGGGGTGGACACAATGGTCACTAGAAAAATAAAAAAAAATCCGCTCTGGGTATTTAAAAAAAAAATGGCATTTTTTTAAAACTTAAAATTTTACACCTTGTTATTTTTGATGTTGATGTTGATGACCTTGTTGTTATTGAAGATTACATAACAGCATTTTTTTTAAATACAGCCATATTTGTATGTACAGTTATCACAAGGTGTAAAATTTTTAGTCTTTTAAAAAATGCCATTTATTTTTTTAAACACCCAGAGGGAATTTTTTATATTTTTCTGGTGACCCTTGTGACCATCCCTATCACCCCCCTTCCCAGCTACGTAATCTTTTGGGACACCCTGTATATGGAACTTACCGCTAGATATCAACATAAAAATATATTCTTATAGCAATATAACAAAAAAAATACGAGTAGGTAACTATATAGTTATTAAACAGACGCAGAGTAAGACTATAATGCACATAAGTAAGTCAAGTTTTTACTTTTGTCAGAAAGACAGTTTCCGAACTTTAGAATAATTTACGTTCACAAATCACACCAAGACCCAAAACAACTATCTGTGGATCACACAAATAGATGTCTCGGATGGGAATCGAACCTAGAATATCAGGTCTCAGAAGCAACTACATTGAGCAACCAGTGCAGTCTGGCATGTGAATTGAATTTCTGAATTGAGCCATCAATAGATAATTGTTTAGTACCCAGAAACATAGTAAGCAGCAATGACCCAGTTAAAACGGTATTTGCCGAAGCCATCTATAGGTGAGAACAGAGAGTTAGCACCTTTTCTAGAGGTAGATAAGTTGTTACGTTGGCCAAGTTCAAATACTTCATTAATGCCTTACTTGAAAATTTTCTTACAATTTTATTTATTTAAGTAGGATTATTATGTTAGCCACGATAGGTAGTTAAGCTTTATATTTTATAACTAGCTGATGCCCATGACTTTTTCCGAGTGGTTTTTGTTATTCATTCGGGTTATTAACTGTCCCATGGGAACTCATTAATTTACTGTGATTATAAGTATTTTAAATGTTGACCGGAGATGTAAGGTCAATTTTTCTGGATAAAGTATCCAAGATGTGGTTACTTTATCCAGAAAAATTGATAAAATAGGTATAATGATGTTTTTATCTACTGTATCTTTGTTAATAATAATATTATTATGTACAATTCCTAACATTTCAGCTTAGAACACAGAACATAAATTCCCATGTTCAAAATGCATATTAAAATAGTTAAACTATAAAATGAAATACTTGGCATAGTCATTGAATGCCGATGGACTTTCCTCTGGTCGTTCACATGCAGCGAGATTTCAATTATAAAGTTTGTTTGCTGCGGTATTAAATAAGTTTAAGTATGTATTGAAATTTATTTTGGAGAAACCATGTTTATATGAAAAGCATACTTAGACAACTCTGTATCGTAGCAGTATAAGTATGCACTCCGGACAAAAATCTTTGTGAAAAAATCAAAGATTTATTACCAGGTCGTGTGTTAAGCCGTTGGTCCTGATTGTCATAACATCATCTATGACAATCGTATACCAGGTAATCGGCAGCAGCAATTACCTGTGTATATGCTGTACATAAAACTGCGGTGACCGACCCACCTGCCAAGCGTAGTGACTATGGCAACACCCTCTTAGTGGGAGGTCAATGTTTAGCAGTGAGCGTCATACGGGCTAATGATGATGACGTTTATTTTAAAATCATGCTTGACACTAAAATCAGATCAAATTTATTACAACACATTAATTGATTGTGATAATCCTATTACATGTAACAACTTTTTAACATTTGTTTTATTTTTATTTCAGGTAAGTTTGTTATCATGAATCATCATGCTCGGCTCATTATCAAAATATAAATAAAAATATAAAACGGTAAGTAAAGAACATTTTATTGATTGCCTTCAAAATTAAAGTCCATTTCCGTTAAACTACATTCTTATGGTGAATTCGTTTCCATTGTCAGAAAGTGACTTTCCTTCAAGTGCCAGCAAAATATTCCAAAAGTCTAATAAATATAAAAATTAAAGTTTTTTTAAACACCATTGTTTTATGATTTATTTTCTCTATAGCACATGATTTTTAATTAATATCTTGTGATAAATACCTATTATAATTTTACACTGACTGCTCTTGTCTCAACTTGTTAACTACATTGGGAAACTCCGAATGGAAAATTTTACTTGCTAACTTAGTTAATTATAACAATTTGCTACCTAAAAAGGTTTGAAGTAACTTTTGTGGTAGATTTTTAGGAACAAATAGTTATTGTACGTGAAAAAGGAAAAAGGAAATGGTGCAGTTTTAATGCTTTGTTATCAAACAATACTTCGTTTTTTTATCAAATTAATTAGATGACCAACTCTAGTTTATTCAGCACTGTAGTTGGTCATTTAAACTGTAATAAAGTGTATTAAATAAATAAATAAACATATTTCACACACCTACCCGCGTGTCAAATATTATGTCTTAGGGATCTGCTAAGAAAGTACCTTTATTTAATTTCCACCTAAGCATGTGAAACGTGTTTATTTAAGCATAAAAGAGTGATCAAATTAGTTGCTGTGTCAATCATAGGAGAAGAAGATTTTAATAACGCTAATTTGTACATTTATAATATGATAGGTAATAAAACTTATTTCAGATAATATATATTATTTAAATTTAGACAAATATTTTAAGATATATTATAAAACCTTGCTTAAACATACAGAAAAGCAACGACTGCATTATGTTAGTGTATTTTAAAAGAATTTTATTACATTCATGGCCAACCACTCCAAGTTCAACTGTTTCTTTAGCTTGTTCATTGACATATTTTCACGAACGTTATAAAATAGGTGGAATCTGTACATGTAAGAATGTCAACTTGAAACCCCATACAATATGATTTAATTATTGTTCGTTTTAAATTTAAAATTAAATTTCGGCTGCATGTATGAGATAAACTCTACTTCACGTCAGAATTGTCCTATGATAGCCACAGCTAGCAGTTAATTGATATCTACTCAAATGTTACCTTTAATAAGATCTAAAATGTTTTGCAATGTATCTTTGATTGTTAAGTTTTATTATAATTTCACTAATCTAAACAATTTCTATCTATTAACTGTTAACGGTTGCAAAATATTTCTGTTCAATTATGTCATTTTAATACAGATATTGTATTCATTGATATGTAAAAAAGACCTGAAGTAAAGCATAGTAATTAAATCCTCGAACCATCTGGTATTTTAAGAACATTATTAAAGCAAACATACTAAAGTTCACCTACCTATCACCTAAAACATTGTAATTTGCGAACTTCGCTCCGTGTTCACGTTGAATTTGAAGAAAACCTAGAAGAACATACCTGCTTAAAAAATAAATAATAATAATAATAACGGTCACACATTACCGAAGTCGCAATATTATGATATTGTCAACAGTTCAAAATATTATTCCAATACAACACGATTTATTCGAATAAATACACTCGATGTTTTTAACAAGAAATTGAAAAATTATCCTGAGAGCATTTTTCTTATAAGTCTTTGAAATTCAATTTCAATTAAATGGAGTACGATGTCCTCAGATGGAAATTGTACGTTCACAGTTTGAAAATAAAAATAAAAATGTCTTTGAAATTTCGATATTGATAAAATTTATTTTCGGTATAAATACTCCAAAAAGACTTTTCTTCTTTTCATCGTAGTTGGGAGCTTTGGTGCTTGGGGTTTAGAAAATGTATGCAAATTCCTTAACAGATCCCTGATAGAACCAGCGCATGCATTTTGTTTATCCGATTGAATAAATTATTGTGTATCATCAATTTTCTGTTCCTGCGGTCTTGGAAAGGAACTTTGAACACACGGAGCATTGGTATGAGGTTTTATTATAAACAATTATATTTTATGATAAATTTATGTATTTACTTGTTTTTGTTTTGTTTATTTAATGATATAAAAATACAAAATACTTATTTCTATGAATGATGCAAACATAAACTCCTTCGAATTGTATAAGTATAAAAGTCTGAACAAACACGCACACAGACAGACTAAAATTGTTTTGATTATGTTTTTGTTGTTAGTATTATTTATTCATTCAGTAACAAGCAGCTATTTTTCCATTACAAACAGACACTTAAATTTTATTTATTTGTATAGATTTGGTTACTAGAAATTTTCTCCCGAAGTGGTGTTTTACCCGTATCTCGGAGAGCACGTTAAGTTTCGGTCCTATAAAATTCGGTCTTATAAAATATAATAATAATAATAATAATAATATAATTCTTTATTTCTCCTCACAATGACACGCATATTCTAGGTATATAACATTAGCTATAAAATAAAATACTTGAATAGTTAATTGCAATGTGAGGAGCTGGTGTCTGTGTTAGGCGAAAAATGCCTGTATTACAAATCACCAGGTGTATGTCATTATTTGTTGCTATTTTCTCCATATAGTATAAATAGTAAATCACAATTTATACCTTCAATCTGATATCATTATTGTCTTCACCCTTCAGGTTATATCCTACGCAGATTTCCGCAGTATCCGAAAAGACTATGTACATTGTTTAAGTAGAAAATAAATACTTAATGCAATAGTCACATAATCATTTCCCATAATTGTCACTGTGGGAGTCCTCTTGTATATTGGCCAATAAATTATTGATACGGCGAGAGGATTGCTTATTTATATTGCAGACCTTAACACTTACACCACCGCACTGAATATTAGTTATTCATAGGGAAGCAACCTGTTGTTACGAATTTCGTGTCCTTTTGAAATTGTTGACCGTTATTTTCTTGGGGGTATACTGCTTTAAACAGCTGATGTGATTTTGCAGACTTAATCTGATCTAGCCGGGCTTGCTACTTCAGAATATTCATTGTTCGCTTTCATTTGTTTTTAATGCGTATCATTACGATTTAAGACTAAGTTCAAATTCAAATCATCAATTGTTGGAAAATTTCAGTGTATTTAATCACTTTTTGAAAAAAATCACCTGATTTCCGAAATAAATCTGTATTTCTTAAAATAAAACTCGTTTTTTTACATATATTGAAAAGCTTAAACACAAAAATCAACGTCAATATGAACTTGTTCATAAAATAAATTAAATCATCTTAAAACCACTAAATTTACAGCCAAATACCACTTAAGCACTTTTTAAAAATGCTTTGATATTAAAATTAAAATTGAAGTAGGTATTTTCAATTCAATTTAATATCAAAGAAAGAAACTAAACCAGTAACGCGCATAACGTTATTATTTATTAGTAATTCCTTTATTTTACGGTTATTCATGATTCATTGAAAAACGTAAGTATATGACCATGGAGTGCCTAAAATAATGTCTAATCAAAAATTTAACAATCAGTATCCGATACCTCCACGTAGCGTAACTATTACGATCCTTTATTATGTCTAACCTGCTTTGTCCTGTGAAACAACATACGTTATGAACTTACGTAATGAATAGCCTAGAAATATTATGCAATCTATTGATATTGATGTAAGCATGGCAATGTTTACCTTTGGGCGTATGAACATAAAGTTAAACAAATACATCCTGGTATACAATTGTTATAGGTGATGTTATAACAATCGGGACCAACGGCTTAACGTGCTTTCCGAGGTACGGAGGGTATTCCCTCAGCCTACCAGAGCCGGAAAGAAATCTTAGAATCTACACAAAGATCCTGTCCGGGATGGGAATCGAACCCTCCGAGATTTAAAGCGAGCTAAATACTGCTACGCTACGGAGGTTGTCTATGCTGTGTAATGAAATATACCATAAAAAATGTGCAGTTTAATATATACCTAGCCTAGGTTATCATTGATGATTAAGTATTATTCAAAAACTCATTTATATCGTAGTATGCTTTTTCTACAAGAAAGCCACTGAGTGCAGTTTTTTAATTCTTTTTTTTTCCAGTAGGTACTTTTAATTATAACTTTACGGTTATACTGTTTTCATCCTTAGGGACTATATTTTAAAAACTCAACTCTAACCAAATGCCTACATCACCCAAAGGAATACCTAGGCTAAAGTCGAATACCCATTACGGACTTTTGTACAAATTTTCGTGCCACGTTTACCCCTTTAGAGCATAAAATACGTAAAATATTTCTGGCGCACTTAAAGTTTTAAAGTTTTCTTCCGAAATTCAGAATCTACTGGCTGTCAGAAGAAGCTTAAGTTATAGGTGCATGAAAATGTAACGAATAGTAAATATACGCTCATAGCTACTGGCACTGATTTAATCTTATATTTGTATCGTAACTATTTAGATTGCAGTAATTCAGGCAATTTTTTTTCAGTATTAGATAGAACTTTTGTTGAGGATTATACAGGCGTGGAGAGCGATATAGGCTATATTTAATTATTATTGTGAAGTTATGTGGATGAAACCGCGTGCTAAAGCTAATCCTATTTATATTATTAACGGGAAAGTTTGTAAGTATGGATGGATGGATGGATGTTTGTTACTCTTTCACGCCAAAACTACTAAACGGAATCGGCTGAAATTTTGCACCGGGATAGTTAAAACGCTGGATTAACATATTGGCTACAAAACATTACGCTCCGACTCACTGGAGTAAAGTAACGCGGATCAAACCGCGGGGCGTAGTATTGTTATAAAATTTTACAATCAAATATTTTTGTTTCTGTTTTTTATTTTTATTTCTGAGGCCCGTATGCATTGGAAAACAATAAAATCATCGTTGACAAACTGTGATTTTAATCATTTAATTAATGCATATTAATATACTGGACACAGGTATGTTTCTGTAGCCATTTTCCAACCACACAATCGATTATCATTTACCACACAAATAATGGCATCAATCTGGCTTTGGTAATGCAGCTTCCTGTTAATAAAACCAGTTTATGCTTCCCCTCAAGAATAAAGAAATATCGCAAAGTATATGTTTTTCTTTTTTTATACATACTCCGTTACTATGTATATATCCGTAAATACCTGAGTCACCGGGGACTTAACAATCAAATAAATCACGGACTTACAGAACAGCTAGATTGAGAACAACTATAACTTTGTATTCACTATTCACACAAATAGTGATTATATTATTTGAATACAAACATTATGTGGTTAGCCGTGAGGCTTTTGCTTTTTCACCAGGCATAAAGGCGAGCAGAGTACCATCCAAAATAAATGGTTTAAAAATACAAACTGAGCAACCTGCGCATGAGGGCGTCTCTATGGACTTCGGCTCAGGACGGTTGCTGGCGGGGGGGATTGAGGAATGATGGCTTTAGATTTTTAGGGAAATTTTACGAATAATACGGACCTTATTAAATAATAACATACGCAATAAAAGATCAACTTGAACAATATATGAAACGTAAGAAGTTGTCAGAATCATTCTATTTCCGATTTAAAAAAATTACACGTACTGTTTTTATAAAGATTCTAAAAGCTATGGTTGGTTTTCCAGAAATACAAAATGAAAATTATTTTGACCAATATTGAATAGTAAATCTATATTATCTATAATCTATACTAATATAACAAATAGGAAATGTTTGGAACTTTCTTTGTTTGTTTTGAATAAATTCAAAAATAACTCAATGGATTTCGATAATGCGTTCATCATTAGAATGCAACATTATCCCTGAATAACATAGTGCACTCATCCAAAAACGGGGCGGGCCGCTATTAAAATTTACTATATTTTTCAGAAGTATTATACCTAAATTTTCTATTTTATGATACATGTTATAGTCCGCTAACATTTTATCGTGTAGCTTAGAAATTTACTTTAGAAAGTTTAGTGAACACTGTTCCAAACAAAATTCAAGAAAAGCACCATCATCAAACACAACACTCACTATCTCATCGATTTTACTAGAGTCAACATTTATCACTATTTTCGCTTCGTAATCGAAATGATGTCGTACCGTTATAATGTGCTACATGATACGAAAAGTATGAGTAATGGCACAATGTTAGTAGGAACATTGCTTATATTTATCAAGACGACAAACTACGTTTTTATTTAGTTGCTTTTCTTACTTTTTTTACTTGTAGTACTTTGACTACGGTTATATAACAATGAATCCCTATTTTCCTTAGTCACGGCATCACGGGCAAGGGTCTGGACCGATTCCGCCAATTTTTTGATGCGCGGAAAGTTACAACATTTAAGAATAACCAGTGTCAATTTTTGTATGTTATTTTAGCGCGATTGACAATATAAACTTTATAATGTTATTTTATGGCGTTTGGCATAACATTGACTGAATGCGTACTGCTCTAAGTGCACATCACCTTTAGTTCAGAGCTATCACGCCTAATATTAAAAGACGTTTAGTTAAGACATGACAACGTATGTCGGGTCAGCTAGGGTGTATATAAAAAGGCAACCGTTACTGACGAATCTATAAAAACACAACTCAAACCACTGAACAAATTGTTCTGATATTTGACGCGCAGATAGTTATGACGCCAAAATGACGATTGATGTAGGACGCCAAGAAAGGATTTTCTCGGAAAGGGCATGAAAAGGAGATACAGTAAAAGTATAGAGAAATTGATCTATATGCGGACTAAGTCGCAGACAAAACAAGCTCTATACATTTTTTTTAAAGAAAACGTTAGTGGATTAATTTGCTGAAACACTTTACCACTTTACAAACACTAAGTTCACGGACACAAAGTACACTCAGACTCAGAACAAGTATCTGGGGTTGACACAAATTTGTCCCGGCTGAGAATCAAACACCAGGTCTCAAAAGCAACTACTGTAACCACTGAGTCCCCGGTGCAGTCAACCTTCATTACCGGTAAAGTTAAAATACCTATCAATTTTTAATTATAGTAGATAATTACATAGGATTTGATTTGTCAATTTAAGCTCTGAGTTGAATATCAGGACTCAATTAATTACTTAGAAGACAACATTTTCTTCTTTCTAAGTCCCTACAGATGTAATTTGTAGAAAAGTTAATTAGTAAAGACAGTTTTTTAGATAAGCTAAAGCAAAATACAGTCGTGTGGCAGTAGCACTGGTTTCAGTATCTTGCTACGTAATTCCTACTGTATATGGCAAGATTGTAATAGAGCGAATATGTTTCTTTAATGTTGTCGTTTTTTGCCGATTGCGGTAACATACATTTCTAGTAAAATGCAAAATGTGTATTCTGGAATTTATAACGTGCATTTCGTAATTTTTCTTTTTAATGAATGTTGGGGAACGGTTGCCTTGCACGTACAAATGCTGTAATTTATATAGTCATAGTTTTAAGTAAAATAAAACATTTATTTAAAATTACATAAATATTTATTCATCATCATCATCAGCCCGTCTAACGTCCGCTGCTGAACATGGGCCTCCTCTCGAAAGAGGGTAGATGCCATAGTCACCTGGCTTGTCAGACGGGTTGGTGACCGCAGTATTATGTTGTACCACACAAGGAAGCGCTGCTGCCCGTTCCTTGATATACGATTATTATAGATTATGTTATAACAATCGGGACCAACAGCTTAACGTGCTTTCCGAGGCACGGAGGGTAGTCCCTCAACCAACCAGACCCGGAAAAATCTTAGAATTTACACAAAGATTTTCTGTCCGGCGTGGGGATCGAACCCACGATCTCCGAGGCTTAAAGCGAGCCAAATACCGCTACGCTACGGAGGTTGTCTAAAAGATTTATTATTGAGATTAAAAACACTCAGCATGATATAAACAAGTCAACAATGATTTTCTTATTTAAAACTGGATTGTACTCGCAACTCCATTCGTTTGGATTTAAATTTCTCCAAAGAAATATCGACATTCCGTTCCATTATTTTAAGTGTAGGTACAAATTTGATAAAGCGTTCTTTTGTGCTTGTACCTAAAGTCGGTTTACACAACTGCATTGTCTATGACTCAATCAGTCACTCAAACATAAAAAACACAGTAGGTAACTACCATTGTTGTTTTAATTATAGAAGGTAACCAATTAAATTAAATTAGAAATTGAATGCTAAACAGAATTGAGATTGTTTTTCATAGCTTGTTAGCCATATTAATTAAGTAGTGCTCAGAATTCCTACGTTGTGTTTCTAATATTTGTACCTTCGAACTTTTTAAGACGAGGAAGCAGTCAAATCCTAACTTACCAATATACTTACTTATATACCTGAACTAACAGAATTTTGTTAAATTATCTAAGAAAATTATAATAATTAGAGGTAAATAGAAAAACATTAACTATATATTAAGCAAAAGTAATACCAATATGGTCAGATGTCCAACATTGAACCACAAAAGTTGTAAGTTAGTCATTTAAATACCTATATATTTATGTGACCATGGCAACTTATTCTACATTCTAAATCTGCCTTTAATTTGGTATCAAAATTAAAGACCAAAACCAAAAAGAAGTCAAAATGGTTGATATATTAAAAAAATCTAAAGAAACGGTTAACGGTGTATGACTACACTATTTGTAATTACCTTTTACGTTTTCTACATTTTTCAATCGCCATTTAAATCTTTAAAATATATTAATTAGACCAATTAAAGCAATATATAATTATAATATATATAATTAACGAATATTTATTTAAGTATTCGTCAATTATAGCGAAGATGTTACTTCGTTAAATATATATAACATTTTTGATGTAGCAAATGTTGTAAAAAATCTATTAAAATCTCGTTTATTTTTTTGTTTTGACGTTTAAAATCATTGAACGTCTTACCACACGTTTTTTTTGCGGGTCGGTCTTCGAATAAGAAAGAGGGAGAGAAAGAAAAGGGGCAATAGCACAGTTTGGCGTCGTCACCTATTTAAAATAAAACCATGGTTTAATTTGTGTTACTGGTTCATTGTTAGGCATATGACCCAACATCATCATCATCATCAACAGCCCGTTTACGTTCACTGCTGAACATGGGCCTCCTCTTAACAGACCTTGGCAAGCCAGGATCGTAGAGGGATATTGCCATAATCACCACGCTTGGCAGACGGATTGGTGATCGCAGTAAGATGTAAACCTTGAGCTAATAGATGCTGCTGCCCACCCATCAGCCATATGTCCCTTAGTCGCCTTTTACGACACCCATGGTAAGACATGGGGTGGTCTATTCTAAGCCGGAGACCACCCGGCAACATAGTGATAATAATTATTGTTCATAATAATTTGATTATATTATACTACCAAGTTCATAATACATACAGACACACCTATATTAAATTAATTACTTTTGCAATTTTATTACAATATAATTGCATCGTGACTCACAGGCTCCATTAAACTAAATAAAGAAAAAGAGGCGATTATTATTTTAATAAACATTGTTCTGATCATTTATTAATAGTGTTCATCATTTATAATTTCGTATAAAAATTTGTTAGTTAGCTGTAGAATTTTAAAGATATAAAATTGTATAAATATGTCTGATCTAATATCCAATATCACGGCTTTTCCCAGTACGGGAAGAGTCTACCCTAAAAAGACTGTATGTTTCGACGAAGCAACCAACATAGCCTGCAAGGTAAGATGTAATGGAAATGGGCTGACGCTAAACGCCGCTTCAGTTCACTTACTTTCCTGAACTACGTATCATCTAGTGCTTTCATAGTGTCAATTTGGTTCTTGGTTAATACTTTTTTCTGGGAGGAAATGCTTTACGCTTCCTTTCCGTCGTTGTAGGGCTACTATCTCTGTGACGGCAGAGAGAAAGCGTAATGCATTTCCTCCGTTTCCACCACCTGCTTCTTTCACCGGCTTGGACAGATCAGTACACCTCTTCAAATCAACAACCTTTACCTTCAAACTTCAAAGGCAATTTTTAGGTATTTTTTCAAAAAAAGAAGTTTTATCAATCATGTCTATACTTTGTTGACATTCGATGTGTGTTTCGAAGCCAAATTTGTTAATCAATTCAACAATATAATTCTAATATATCTAGCAGATACAATAGAATTATATTGTTGAAGGATTATGAAATAATACAACACTGTTTCCGTTTTATAATATCAATATAGATAGTTTATCATAATGATGAGAGCTCTATCTATCCTATTAGTGGGTGTGTGACTATTAACCATTCTAAAAATGCTAAGCCTAATAGCCGTTAAGGCTTATCGGAAACTACCACGCCTATATATCTTAGATAAAACACTTTTATGGTGACAAAGTACTTGGATTGAAATTAGTTTTCTGGTGGCCAATTTTTATTGGTTTGCTACTATTTTTTGAAGAAAATAAGAAAATTAATATTCACTTCAACCTTAAGCTGCATCACAAATAAAGAGTGTATTTTATGAAAATCTCATCTCTTTGCTAATAACTTTAATAAAAACATAACAGCAACATGGCGTGGAGTGTCATAGTTTAATTAGATAGCAACCCCACAGCCTTAAAGTCGACGAGTCAGGAGACCGAAATAAAGAATTTATGTCTTAGCTTAACTGGAGTATAAAGTAGATGTCAAGAATCTAGTTAAACAGGCAATACCTTAGTAGGTCACAAGGTATTGCAACTCAAAATAAAACATTACCATATTCCTGAAGTATGAGGGTGCCATACATTTTTTAAAGCGTCGTTGTCAGGATCTCGTTGTGGAATCTACATTTTTCTTATTATTTTCTATGTTAAAGTTGGTATTCATTTTGAATATACTACTCCAAAATAATGAGACCAGTTCACAAATAGTTTTGCTCATAAATAAAATTTTAAACTTGTACGTATTGCAGGAGTTGGCCACACATTTTATTTATTAGTAATATTACATTACAAGTTAAGACTATATTTTAGGTTATTGATAGATGAGATTATTGAAAATCAATTTGTTAAGTTTTGTTTTTACTTAAAAATTAATAATATTAGTGAAAACAAAACGTTTTTTGTCTTTTTTTAAGTAAGAGCCTCAATTAGCTCTTCAAGAGCTTATAATATATTTTTGTTTGAGTATTATTGAAAGAACCACTCATTGAAATTGAATTAAATTCAAATTACTGACACGAGAACCTTTTACACAAAAATAAATTATCATAAAATACTATCTCAATTATTCTCAGTTTGCAAAAAAATATGAAAGAAAACCTGCCGACTGACATTTTTTGCTAAAGGCTGGACTCGTCCTAGCCAATTTTGTAATCTGCTACTTAGATGGAATCCTTTTAAACGATCATATTGCAGTCTTACTAATTTTACTGAGCATCCCTCGAGGCATTTTGAAATTGCACCGACTTTATCTATACTAATATTATAAAGAGGAAAGATTTGTACCTATTTTTGTATGTTTGTATGTTTGTAATGAATAGGCTCAAAAAGTACTGGGCCGATTTAAAAAATTCTTTCACCATTCGAAAGCTACATTATCCACGAGTAACATAGGCTAAATTTTATTTTGGAAAAAAATAGGGTTCCGTAAGATATTTGGGTTTTTCTGACACAAGGTGTAAAAAATCAACCAGAAAAGTTACTTATTTTGCGTACGCTGCCTAAACTATAAAAGATAGAATCATAAAATGTTCTAATTAATTATAGATCTTATAAATATCTACAAAAAAATCCGCGACACACTATACCTATCTATGTCGAGTGAGGCACAACGACCATTTTTTTATTTAGAAATCTTGAATTTTTTTTGGTCTACATTTAAACGCGTTTATTTTACTCATGCTATTAATCCTTATCAAAATAAATTATTTCATCACTAAGTACAGTTTATGTAGATAATATTTGGTCTTTGAATGATTAAAATTGGACGTTTGGTTTTGAAGTTATGGCGAAATTAAAATATTACGATTGCCCGTTGCGAAGTCTAATAATTTTCGTGCGATTTTTTTTAGATTTCGTTCTTAAAACTACACCTACGCAAAAGTTCTTCTCAGAGCTAATCAACAGTTCTTCTCAGAGCTAAACAACAGTTCTTTTCAGAGCTTTGAAAATGCCTAAAATGCCTAATCCCTAAAATGCCTATTAATTACATCATTAATTATATTTTCATCATTAACAACTTTAACATCCACAGAAAGACAATCTGTGCTGCCTGCGGATAATGACTGCGTTGTCGATGTTTATGTCGGTGTCTGTGAATTGACCTGGGAATCATTTTGCTGACCGTGTCTTTCCTGGGTAGGCTTTTTGCAGCGGTAACCGACATCCGCACGGAGCCGCGGGCGACCGCTATCACTACATCACTACATATTATAAACAAAGTCCCCTGCCGCGTCTGTCTGTCTGTTCGCGATAAACTCAAAAACTACTACATTGATTTTCATGCGGATGTTACCAATCGATAGAACGATTCTTCCGGAAGGTTTACGTATATGATTTGTTTAGTTTATGTGTACATTTGACTAATATATATTGATATTTGTCAGAGGTGTCGGAAAAAATTAAGCCATTTGGGAGCTTTCAACGAAAACGCTGCCTAAACCCTATGAGATATAACAAAACAATGTATGGTGGCAAATAATATTTATATATTATCTTTTAGATCTACAAAAAAGTCTGCGATAGCATATGTCTATCTTTCAAGGTTAATTTGCTATATCCATTATATCTTAGAAAAATGATAATTTCTAATGCGGTAATTGTAAAGCTAATCAGACGGATTCAGTATTTATCCTTATCATTTTAAATGAGTTAATATTCTTAAGCATTTCATGCAGATTATTTTAGCCCTACACTATATACTTTTAATGAATAACTTAGAAGTTATCGCAAAATAACAGCGCGTGTTTTAGGTAGGCCTAATGCGATTATGCGCGCTCGATCCTTAAGAATTATAGGGCAAATTTTTTGTTTTGTGTTCGTTGTAACTATGATGGATAGATACTTGACTACCTATTTATTTAGTGTTTGTTGTATTGTTAGTCCTGAAGAGTATAGGTATTTCATACGATAAATGTATACCCACCTACTTATTTCACTGAGTTTTAGTAGGTCATCATCATCATCAGCACGTATATCGTCCACTGCTGAACATGGGCCTCCTCCCGAGGGAGGGTATTGCCATAGTCACCACGTTTGGCAGGCGGGTTGGTGACCGCAGAATTATGTTGTTACACACAAGGAAACGCTGCTGCCCCTTCCTTGATATACGATTATTATAGATGATGTTATAACAATCGGGACCAACGGCTTAACGTGCTTTCCGAGGCACGGAGGGTAGTCCCTCAACCAACCAGACCCGGAAAGAAATCTTAGAATTTACACAAAGATTTCATGTCCGGTGTGGGGATCAAACCCACGACCTCCGAGATTTAAAGCGAGCCAATTACCGCTACGCTACGGAGGTAGGCCGAATGCGATTATGCGCGCTCGATCCTTAAGAATTATAGGGTAAATTTTTTGTTTTGTGTTCGTTGTAACTATGATGGATAGATACTTGAATACCTATTTATTTAGTGTTTGTTGTATTGTTAGTCCTGAAGAGTATAGGTATTTCATACGATAAAAGTATACCCACCTACTTATTTCACTGAGTTTTAGTAGGTACCTATATTAATTTGTTTCTGTTTGTTTTGACCAAATTTCGCCCGTTTGTTAGAGGTTTAAAGACATTATGTAGTATAATTATCAGTATTGTACCCGTGCGAAGCCGGGGCGGGTCGCTAGTAATATAATAAAGTAGTCGGGTTGCATTTGTTTAATTATAACTTTTTACAAGTATGCCTACATTTCTTCATTAAAATCCTATTTTATCTAGTATCAAAAAGAACAAGGATTATTAATAAATCCTACCAGCTCAGACACATATAGTTGCGTATACGTGTTTTGGTTTTATAAGATACTTTTTTAGCTTTTTGTTCCCGCATATTCGTTGATATCTTGATTACAATTGCCGTTAATAGCTTTTGTATATTTAGAATTATGGCTGAAGTAAATTGGTAATGAAGATCACCCATGCATTATTTTCAAAGAATTTGAAAATGTTAGTCTTTTGTGAAGAAGATGAGCTTGCTGCTGATCAAAAAAGCTAACGCTCTGAGAGTTAAGGTATAAATGTGTATGATACAATTTTATTTGGTTTTTTTTCATATTAAAGCAGGTAAAAAACGATTTGCACAAACTAGTTTATCCATAAAATTGTTTAGGTAGTCATTTTGTCTAATAGGATTTTTTTCAAATTATTGTCTCTGAAAAGTAGGTCACATTACATATACAGTTTCAAATAGACTTTGTCAACATGAAGTAGTGACATAGTTTTATCTAACAGCTTAGCTAATGCTGCAGTCGTTGATAACTGCTGTCATTTACAAGCTTGTTACTTGGTTATGTTGGTACCGTTCCATAAACTTTAATGTCAACGATAACTTTGTTTGTCGTCATTATATTAATGTCACTGTTTGCAACATATTTTATAAGTCTAGCCTTGTTGTCTTTTCGCTTCGTTCAAATTGATGACTAGCTCAATGGGTACGTCTTTACAAATGATATTATTAAGTATGATATGACACTATACATAAAGTTTAAATGGTTATATCTTGTTTTTTTATAGAGTACTGTATCGTTTTGTTTTCCAACTAGCTTGTGGCCGCTTGGTTTTATTGGTGTTAGCGTGATGATATATATAGTCTATAGAGTTCCTTGACAAAAAGTCTATCTAATACCAAAATATTTTTTCAAATCGGACCCTATTAGCAAATAAATAAAGTCTTCAGCCAGAATATTGGTATAAATTTTACTAAATACTAAACAATTTTTGAACTTTTCTCATATTCAAATAATCCAATAGTTATACAAACATTTTACAAATGAAAATAAATTACAAATATATGTTTATAACTGCCATTTGGTTAAAATTTGTAAATAATAACTATTTCAAATTTGAAGTTGTAAAATTAACAAGCGATGAAATAAAAAGTTTCTAAGTATACAAATGTTAAATATAATGCTTTTACACTCAATTTGAAAAATCAAGTAGGTTCATTACAAATGTCTACTGTCTAGTTTTTTTGGGATTTTTAATTTATTTTTCCTCTTATTCTTGTTAACTAAAAAAGGGAAACACAGTCAAGTATGGTAAGCTTTCAAGACTTAGGATAATTTAGCGACCCATATAGTGATTTCCCGATTAGATTAGACCAACCCATGTCTTTCTATGGGTGTCGTAGGAGGCGACGACATACAGCTGATAGATGGGCAGCAAAAACTATCAGCTCAAGGTTACTTACCATCATACTACAATCACCAATCCGTTACCAAGCAAAGTGACTGTGGCTCAATGACCCGAGCTTGCCAAGGTATATTAAGAGGAGGCCCATATTGCTCAATAGCTCAATATTAACGTTAACAGTAAATGTTAACGAGCTGTTAATTACATAGTGATGTATACACCCTTGATTGAGTTTCATAGTTGTGTGGTTGTGACAGGTCACAGATGCTGTATATGATTGATGTCTCGCATGACCAGAATATACAATATCAAGTTTGTTAATACAATATTAACATGTAATAATAACGCTATGGCAATTTGCTGAAGTAGTTTTGGAGGCTGCATGCTGGTGAACAGTGTGCATCAATTATAAGTAATTGTGAATCAGACATGTTGTTTTTTATCACTGAAGTATGTTTTGATGTTTTCGTATTATAAATATTCATGAATTCTAATCACCCAATGACCTATTGCCAATTTAATTTATAATGATGAAGAGTTTCATCAAATACCTAGCGCAAAAAACACGAGTAGGTACCTATTACTGATGATTACATATGCTAACTTTTTCAATATATAAATAAATAAAGAATCACTTATTATATTCGTAATGTTAAAATATTTACTAAATTTGTAAAGTTCAAATGATCATACATTGTAAGTGTTATTGAGTCATGATTAAATAATACAATATTTAAAAATAATGTGAAGTGATGGATAACATTCAATTCAACATTGCATTCAATTCAAATGTTAAATATATTTAGAAGTATGCAGTGTAAGTTTCAACTATGCTGAAACTATGTTTACATATTGTGACAACATACATTTTAGACACAACTAATCGCGAAGGAGCTAAATGTTTAGCTAAATTAGTTAAGACCTAAATTGTGGTTAAGCCTAGTTTTAGCATAGACCGTGTCCAAAATAGTCCATTGAATCAATTAGTTGTCTGCCGCACTCTGTTTCAGCCTAAATAACGTTGTACGCCTAAAATTCCATTATGAATAAGAGCCCTGCAAACAAGCCAACATTTCAAGAGACCAAACATGAAAATTTCCATATTTATGTAATACCAACGAACAAAATAATGCTTTAGTTGTTAAACACTATTTAGAAGAATTCATAGCGATGGTAACAGCTGAATTAAATTAAAACTGAGCCGCCCGACATTTTTATTTCTACGTTGTTCATTTTTATGACACTTCTAAAAATTCACACCAAAAAATATCAACCCCTTATAATAACTGGGAAAGGTGAGGGAGGCACGACGTCTTTTGTCTTTGTAAAATATTCGTATTACTGCCTTTGTACAAAGGTCGATACAGAGATTAATTTGTGTAAAATCTCCGCAGATTACACGGCGTACGTTAAACATTATTTTAGCATTTTTACCCTGATAAAATGATAAAATATGTTATCTTGTTAAGTCCCCTAGGGCTTGTCCCATTTCTGATTTACCCTTTTATTGTGGTGAGTTGTTGACCCCTTTTTGTCCTTCGAGTAAGTTTAACCTCTAAATATATAATCGAGAGTCATAAATGTAATGTCATTAAATATTCAGGTTGTAAAATAATTATAAAGTGATATTGTTGGCACGCTAACTATAATAGGTACATTGTATTATTTGTGAAATGAGTTTGGATGTGATATGATGGATGTGATAGTTTGATACAGTATATCTTCTAATTGGTTATATGTGTGTTAAAAGTAGGTGAAACAATACATTGGCATATGAATACGTCTGGCGTAGCATAATGATATGCGTAGTTGGCATGAATTATGTGTAACATATTCACATTTTGAACTTACATCTGAAAAACCTCAAATATAATTTACTCTTGTAATTAATTAATCAAGTACCTACTTAATAGTTTAGTGTAAATTAAAAAAACACAGTTTTTTAAATTCACCCATTAGAAACGAAAATCAAACTTATTTAAACTCAAATATTATACTTAGATTTGACTGTAAATCGTGAAGAATTAAACTTATTAAGAATAATAAAAGTACGTATCAAAAAATTTCATTCATAACGCAAAATTTTAAATGACGAATCTGTAGCCAAGATGGCTACGATCACTGCGTCAGTCCCCAGATGTCGAGACTCAAGGTCGAAGCTTTTTGAATGCTTCTCGATATAATTGATTTGATTTGTTTACCATTATAAGTAAAAGGCTTTGTAGTGCCAACAATAGTACTATAGAAATGCTTGTATTTTGAAGTGAATGTGGTAAGTATAAAATCCATGGTTTTCATTCTTTTTTGAATGGATGTGTAATAGATTTATTGAAATTTAATAAACAAAACTTAATTATTAAAACAACTCTCTCTCTCTTTAGTCCTATTATTCAACAAAAAAATATATATTTTATATATTATGTTAATGCCAACTTGCATTTTAGTATTAAGTGTATAAATACATTTAGGCTCCTCCAGGTAACAGAAAAATACATTATCTATAATAATATGTTTGCTAAAAAAAAGTAATTAATAAAATACATACAAACAACTTTAAATTAAAACTAACGTATAAATTGCTAACTATTCAAAATACTACTTGGCAAGAATGCCAGAATGCTAGCAGCATCACTCTGTTAAATGGCAATGCTTCTATAAATTGTTAAGATTATAAACAATGGAAAGCCTATGAGTTAAGTTATAAAAACACTCTAATCATAATTCTTAGAATGGAATCGATTAAATATGTAAATTCTTGTATCCGGAACATTAAATACTCATTTGAAGATTCGCTTTGAACAGTTGTTCAGAAAAAGTATAACTAGTTCATTTATTAGCTTTTTAACTATGCTCGTAGCTGCAAGAACTTTCGACAACTATGTGCATGATTTAAACCGCAGCATAGGAGGTATTAAATCTACGACCAAGTATTTAATAGGTTCATGCTTTACAAATTTCAGATACGAACTTCATCATGTTAATAACATTTTTCTTACATACCTGTATATATATATTCGAACAAAACATTATATTGGCTTTAAAAATTAATTAAAAATGTATCACTTTTGTGGGTCAGGATTATCGGTAGCACTGCCAACTGAAGCTGGAATTCGAAAGGTAGGAGTGGCTTTTACGACAGTTAACAGACCACATTGACTATAAATTTCCCAAACCGCATCACCTGTCAACGAACGCCAGTCACATTGGTTGCAAACTCAACTGATAAACATACGTCTGTAATACTCAAACGATGAACTGAAAATTAATGTTATCTTTTATCCGCCTTTTTTATTTATTTTTACTTCTCATGTGAAAATAGAAGTATTTATTGTTTTATATTAAACTTACATTTCCGATAATTTTTAGGCTTCTCATTAATATATAATATCATGATTTAACAGGATATATTTTGACACATGATTAGCAAGTGGCGTTATTGAATTAAACATTTTTGCTATGTAGACCTAATACAATTTACTTGTATAATATGATTTGTTATAATATGAATTTACTTGTATATTTTATTTACCAAAATAATAACAGAGGTATACCCTCTGTTATTATTTTGGTAAATAAAACTCTCGGTATAAAAAAATTGCACTTCAAATATATTAAAAACTAACTGACTTACTGACATTATATACAAATTAGTAGAAATATTTTTAGTAAACTAAGGTCTGCAATACAGACGATTTTCGGCAATGATAAAAAATTATGATTTTGATTGCTTATATATATGAAGTATACAGTAGGTACTTTTTGGTTTTATAAACGTTAAAGTATGTGAACATTAATGAAATAATTATATTTCTTAGTTACACGTACAATTAATAATAATATGATCATTTGCAAAAGAAACAACGAAAATAAACACCATTTCCATAAAAACTACTAACCATTTTCCTAAAAGAAAATTCGTTATAAGGAATAAGCGCTTTCACGAAAAAATATTGTGTTTTTTGTTCTGTAAAGCGGTACTCATCCCGGAAGCGTTCGGTTAAAAAACATTTTTTAGTATAACGACTGTGTTACCGTAATAGAAATAAAAAAAATGTTATTACTATTAAAACACAGCTAAATACTAAAGCGCAGAACAAACTAGTTTAATTTCTTTGTTTTTGTATAGTTATTCTGTAAACGCTTAAGAGAAATACTAATGGAAGCAATGCAAATTCTGAAACATTTGAACTCGTAAATTATTAAATACAGTATTCAAGATCTGCGTTAGTGTTGCTGGGTGATTGCTAGCAGCCGTGTGGCATTTAATTTAAGAGCTTTATTAATTAGTGTATACTAGAGGTAGGCCTCTAGTATACACTTGCTAAAACACCGAGCACCGAACACTTATATATTTGTTATTAATAATATTCGACTGAAATATATTAGCTAGCACATGCGTTATTACGACTGTTTAGTATACTAAGAATGCACAGCAATGGACGAACTTATATATTATCATGTTTGAGTCATTTAAAATGGAGGATCAAAGGTTGTTTTCAGACAAAAAAATCTAAGCGTATAAAACCTTCAAAATGCATTTGTTAATTTGTCAACTTCATTGCCCTTTATTTTGTGACCATATTTATTTTATACATTTTTCGGAGTTGTGTATGGCTTAGTTACCTTGTTACCTAAGTTACCTTGACATAAATAACATTAAGTATACATAACAATTAATCCTTGAGTAAGTTCAATCTCTCAAGCTATTTAACTCATAAAGAACCGTATAATATCGTAAGATAACCGAAAATAAACGTCCATATCCCAATAAACAAGCTAACCTACCTTGTATGTAGAGCAAAGTTAACTCAGAAACTTGTGTTCTAACTTCTACAATATAAATAGTTTTATGGGAAAATTGAGCATCTACATTATGCGCCGTTTACCCGCATAATGTAGGTGCAATCGAGTACAAAGGAACGCGTAAACATATATAGGTTGTCATCGTATGTTTATAAAATACATTAATATAACATTTCAATTGTAGATGAAGCCAAAATATTGGTTTGATGGCATATTTAGACTATAAAATTGATCGCATTGGTAAATAACGCTAAATTGCCTCTAATCTGGGTTGGATTTCTCCCGATACATTCTTATTTTTCCATATGTGGATACCATGGATATTTGTTTTGTTTGGGAATTATGTGTTTGTTAAATCCAAGTGAAACGAGTATTTATTTCCTTACTGCACGAGTTATCTACTTATTGGTGAGACAATTATATATTTTTATTTTTATAATGTATTTATTATTATTAGTATATAATTCGAACAGTAGGTACCTACCTATATACTTATATATGTACGATCTGATTAAAAAATCACTTGGGCGTATAATTGAAGATAGCCGAAGTGTAGATGACAACATTTTATGTTTCGCATCTGTCCGAAGCCGGCCTTATGGGAATGTTTTTGTGGGTTTACAACGTGACATATGGGACCTGTCATTCGAAAAGGCGTAAAAAAGGTTTAGGGTTGACAGCGCTTCGGTCTTCGCTGATCTATTTCTGGGATTCTGTCTATTTTGAGATGAGTAAAGTTTAGTTCAACATGATTTAAAATTGCATCTGGTTAAATTATGATTCTGACACAATTCGTTCCCAATTGATACAAGTGTTGAAATCTCATTATATGACACTGGCAGAAATTGTAGAATAAGTCGGCAGATTGCCATAAAAAAAGTGTTAAAATTGCACTTTTTTATACATTTTTTTATTTATTGTCTATGGATATATTTTTTACTAATTTATTTTAGTTGCATTATTTTTTATGATAATTATAAAAAACAATTAAATATTCACGGTAGGTATTATATTAAAACATATTTTTTGCTTGAACACTTTGTTATTGATCAACATGTCTATGAGAAATATGTTATAAACTAGGTATATTTTAACCTAAATCAATAACGTAGTAATAAGAATTAAAATTATTATTTAAAATTTGAATCTTTTAATAAATATTTATAAAAAAATAATTAACAACGCCAAGCAATTAATAAATAATAATACTCTTTACTAAATGCTACATTCTATAACTACCCAATTACCTATTTCAAAAAAATAGTTTTAAGTACTTAAAAAAGTAACAAAACCGTTCTCAAGAATTCTAGCAACCGCCCTCGTCAATACTTAAGATACCGCACGAAATCTAGGCCACAACGATAAATTATTCCGTTCGCAATCGACTCGTCTACGCCGTGTTAACTCGTCAATTTTAATTCAACAATGCACGTTAAAAAGTTCAAAATAATTAACGTCGTATATATCAATAAATAGGATAAGGCTTCGGATGTTGGTTAAAATAGAATAGATTAAAAGTAAAACGTTATTCATTCAACAAAACAAAAACGCGGAAGAGATAACTATTAAGTTAAAAATGCTGCACACGTATTTGTTTTACCAGTTTATTTAAAATGATTAAATAGAATAGCTTTATAGAATAACCTAATGAGTTACATTAGGCTAAAGTTGGATCTATTTAAAAACCTTCAAGTTGTTAAATTATACAATAACGAGGCTTTAAAAGGTATTGAAATAAAATATTTTTCAGTTTTAATTCTATCCATAACCTTCCTGGAATCCGTAGAAACAAGGTATGTTTTAAATGCGAATGAAACCTAATATATAAATTTTATCATGTTTCTTCACGGTATACTGACATTTTATATATAAATCTTTTTAGAAAGAGTGTACGCATCGTATTGAGTCGTATCTCGCTGCGGTAAACACGTCACTTGTTAAAAGCTAGAGAATCGGAGTTGGCTCTTGTTTGATTCGAGTACAGGGCCAAATATCGAGTAACCAAAAACAAATCCTGGAATTGGTGGTGCCAACGAATTTTATGTAATTTTGTTTCACGTCACGTCGATGATATTTTATGCAAGTCATATAAGATTATGCAGTATTGCATCTCGAACTAAATTGAAAGCTAGTATCCCTGTATCCAGTTTAAAAATATACCACTAACTTTATTTGAAAACACGCTCCTCTCAGAGCGAGTATTAACAGAAAATGATAAAAGGTGGGCATGTACAAGCGTTAAAGCACCTTAATAAAACAACATTATTACAATCAATAATCCTACTAATATAATATAATTCGGACCCTTAAAACAAAAAAAATTTGGGAAATTTATAAAAAACATACAAAGATTGTGGATTGCGTTGAGGTTCACTTCCATCAAACAATGTCAGGGCAAATTCTTTTTTTTTTTTACGACAAGTTTACTAGCAGCGTTTTGCATTCTACTAGTATTCTTGTTAACCCCTCGTGCTAAGCTAAAATGCTTGTGTTACGAGTGGGTTCACGTCGGTAGTGCAATGGGTGGGGTTCGAACCGGCGACCTCAAGACCACAAGTCCGACGTCCTAGCCATTGGGATACGGCCGCTTCGCAGAATACAATTTTACCTTTTTAAAATAAAAAGGTAAAACTGTATTGTACGAAGTAGCTCTTTCAGCTTATGACGCAAGCCACACTAGTACGTACTATAACCCGAGAAGTTACCAATCTTCTTAAAAATAATACGATTGAACCTTTTCTGTCTCACTTCATTCGCCCGTTCATGTTTAAAATTAGCTTCAATAGGATTCGGGACTTAGCCAGTCCGTTGGTTAAATTCAATACGCATTTAGAGCCCTCAGAATAGCTAATTTTCTTTTATAATACGGGCCTATTCGTTTCCAATTTTGTTTAGACAATCACAATAAAGTTTACGTTAGTTATATAATTAAATAAATAGTTCGTAATGCACGAATTGCGGTTTAATTGACTTAAGAGTAGTTCGTTTGACGAAAATATTGTTTTAATGAGAACATTGCTATAAAAAATAATACATATACTCATCCATCCAAATAAGTACTTAATAAGGCTGTCTGGTGTCCGGGAGACATGTGTCTTGAAAGAGGCGACTAAGGGACAGAAACCTAGAGGATGGCCAATAGCATATATCAGCTAAAGGATACTCATCATCTTACTGCGATCAATCCGCCTGCCAAGCGTGGTGATTATGGTGATATCCCTAACGAACCTGGCTTACCATAGGCAGTTAAGAGGAGGCGAACATTTTGCAGTGGCTGCAAACGGGTTGCTCTGATCAAAATATATAGTCACATAACCATTCATTTTCACAATTAAACTTAAATTTTACTAATATTCAATAACCAGTTAATACAATCCTACTACTAATACTAATACCTAATGTATTAGCAACACTTTGACATATTTTAGGTAATGAAACTAAAACAATGTAGCTCTGTGCTTTAACTTGTGATGGTAAAACTTTAACGATAAGAATGTCATTAGATCTTTTTGTAAATAATGAGTTTTATATGGCCCTTTAAAAGATATTACTTACGAACTTTATATCATAAAAAAGGATTAATATTGAAGAATTCTATGATTAACTTACCGATTGTAAGTTGAGTTGAGACTTGCAGTCCTTAAGTTATTCTGGGGAATAAATAAAATCCTCAAAAAATTTTCATTGCTTGAATGCTAACCATTATTTTATTTTGTAGAATAATCGAACTAACTAATTTGCATTGTTAGTTTATAAGCTATGTTAAACATTCGATAGTGGATAAAACAAGCAACATTTAAGATTAATAATTTTAAAACACGGACAGGTTCTACATTTAATGAAGTATTTCATAGTTTTTTTTTTACTTTGTAATATCAAGGCCATTGCTACGTAGGTACTAGTTTAATTTATTTGTTAACCTTTTTGCAATGGCATGATTTTTCACGCTTATTTGCGCATTGGAATCTTTTCAATGCGTAAATGTGTGTAAAAAGCAACTTGCTTAATTTGCCACTAAACATATCTAAATAGACAGAAAACTATTGAGTTAATTATAAAAAGTGTAGTAGTAGGTATTTTATAGGATAGGATATGTATGGCTACATAAGTTTTTTTTTTATTCATTTAGACAAAGAGGACCAAATAGATGCCTAAGAATTTGGCAAGAGTTGAGCTTTAACCAACTAATAATTATTGAAGTGGCATGAGAGAAAGTAAATTTTCTCTCTCCTGTTTTTATCGTACACCAGAAAAGGAAACGAAATACTGATCAAAGAGTATTTGCCTAAAGCTGTATTCTGCCCATAAAAGATTAGTGTCAGGCCTTTGTCAGATTAAATAGCTCATTTGAATCTAGAACTATCTTCTAAGTTTTTATTGTTATTAGAAACTACATCTTGGTAATATTTTCATGAAAATTTAATGTCATAAGCTATATTTGCAATATATTTTTTATTTTAAACGTTCTTAAGCTTAATGTTAGGGGCATAAACATGTTTAGTTGATGATCTTATGGTATATATTTTTGCGTTTTATATGCATTTACTATTACAATTCATGTTTATTTATGTTTTTTTTTCTCAAAATCGTTTTAGCTTTAAACTATATTAAATTATTTATGTTACTGACTGTCTTTATGTAAATTTTTGATTCTGCAGATATGATTTGCAAAACTGAAGAAATAACAATATCTGAGTATATTATATTGCAATTCATTTTGTAGCAACATGACTATGCGTTTAGTTAACCCAAATACTGCACCAATAACAGGATGTTCCACAAGTCCTGAATAATTCATGTGAACATCTAACAAATTTATTGACCTATATGTTTGCTCAGACTTATTACGTCATTCTTATCTTTTCGATAAGGAAAGTCAGTAGGGTCAACCGTAAATATATAAGGTCCTTCTAAAATACATGCCTTCCCTTTAACAGTAAATAGTAGGTAGGTATAGTGATTAAGTAAGTAAATAATGAAAATGTAAAATAGTAGGATTATCGAGTACTTTGTCGTATTCCGATAAAAACGGTACTGGACCCTTCGGTGCAACGCTGGACGAGAAGGACCTCACCTTCCTCTTGTATTGCAATATTATATTTTTTTTATACAAAATAATTAAATAATAATATAATTTTAATGAAATTTATTCAATGACTAGACATCTTTAATGACGGAATGACTAGACATAAAACAATTTGTTGTTAAAAGGAAGGCATATGTTTAGGATGCAACGTGTATCTCTAAATAGTTAAATACCTATTTTCTGTGCAAAGGGACGCGCACGCCGACGTTTACTAACATACGAATGTCGATTTGTAGATCCTCCGAACACCACTCTACACAATTTTATTCTACCTTTATATTGCCAGTAGTTCTAGGTTTACGTATTTAGAGTTAATATCATATTAATTTACCCTTATACTTTAATTATACCTAGTCGAAATTATAAGATTATTGTCAATATAAATTAAAGCAAGAAAAATTCGACAATCTCCGTGACGTAGAGGCAAAAATCTTCATTAAAATTTCTAAGGTCATGCGTTAAATTTCAGAGCCAGAGAAGATAGTATATGTTTGTGTAAAGTCTAAGATTTATTTCCGGATCTCGTGGGTTAAGGTTCTTCCGTACCTCGGTAAGTCCGATAAGTCGTTGATCCCGATTGTTTAACATTAGCTATTACAAGCGAATCTAAAAAACGTGAGCTTCAACATAATTACAAATGCAGTCACCAAACGCTTGGCAAGCGTGGTGACTATGAAGAAATACACAATCAAAAATATATATTTAAGACCAATTACAAGTTTCTGTAGACATGTATGTTTCTTTATTCTCCAAGCCACGCTAAGTAAAGATTTTGAAGTTATTAGATAATATTATTATCTTTATGTATATGAAACACTGCCTTTGTAGCTGTAGCGGCAGGCATCTCGCATTCAAGTCACGGAGGTCTTAAGGTCGGTTATCTCGTCGGAAAAAAAATGCGCATAATCAATGATTTATGGTAAGTAGTAGGTTCAGATAATACCCACAGTGCCTCAGAAGGCACGTTACAATGGTGTAACGTGCTTTCTGATTATCTTATCACCATCTTTGACAATTTTATTCTAGGTAAAGGGCATTAGCGGATTTTTGCGTGTATATTTGACCGCAGTATCATGTAGGTATAACGTTTCTGTCGGTCAAGAACCCAAACGTGCTGAATATCACATTACAGCCTTCGAGACAGTCCCGTTTTCAGTAATCCATATAAACTGATGATGATAATAAAATACGTTAAGTTTAATTATATTAGTGGGCATTTTTAAGTCATTCTAAATTGCCAATAGTTTTGTTGATCCACAAAATTTAATTTATGAGTAGGAAAACTAAACCTGGTGTTTATTGAAGCTATACTTTTTAATGAGTTGCCCTGTTTAGCTGTAAGCGCATGAAGCATGTTTTACTAATATGTTGTACCCAATTTTATATATTTATGTAGCTACGTAAACCTGAGTATTTCCTGATTTTTATGAATAAATTTGTCATATCTCTGAGACATTTTTTTTTATGAACACATTAAAACAGTAGGTACCTATATCGGTTAAATAGCTGTCAAGTTATGTTGTAAATGAGATAAATATATTAGATCTATATTCCTATTAGTCACGTCATTTTATATCCATAACCATCATCAACATTATCATCAGCCCGTATGTAACGTCCACTGCTGAACATGGGCCTCCTCCTGAGGAAGCCTTTTTGCCATAGTCACCACTCTTGGCAGGCGTTATACAAATTGGCCCGTTCTCTGATATACGCTTGTTATAGACAATGTTATAACAATCGGAACCAACGGCTTATCGTGCTTTCCGATCAACAAGTTCCGAGTAACAGTCCCTCAACCATCCAGACATGGAAAGAAATCTCGGAATTTACACACAGATTTCTAGTCTGGGGTGGGGATCGATCCGACTACCTCCGAGACAGAAAGTGAGAGTTTTACAGTTACGCTACGGAGTTATTAATGTGTAACGTATTATGTTATATTTATAATAAGTTACACATTTTTCCCAAAAGTCTGAAAAATCACATAAAAAGAATACGATGCACGATGAATTCTCAAGGAGGGTCTAATTGAGAATATTTTCCTTAAAGTCCGTTAATGAACTAGTAAATATATTCTATTTTGTTTTGCATTCAAATGGCGAAGTTGGTTTTAGTTGGCAGTTCAATTAGCAGTTAAGCTGCAAGTAGCTACGACCGGAAACTTTAAATGGTTAGCAAAAATGTGAAAGTTATTTAAATTTTTAAATAAATTATATACCGCTAGAAAAATACATTTACTACCAAAAATATTTTTATTCATCAAATCATAAAAAAAAACAAATATACGGCGCAGCATACGGTGGTGGAGTGGGCAAATAGGCCACTGTAAATTTATGTGGCCCAGGAGATCCCGCAGTGCCATAATGGGCGCGGGTGCCGTCGGGAGGCCGGATTGCTTGGGCGTAACCGGCCCCCACCAACGGCGGATCGAAGAAGTGGCCGGGGGGTTTTAGTGGTGTAGGGTCCTCTCCTCGTGGTATGTGTTTAGCATACCATGCTATGGAGAGGGCGAGTCCCACATATCCTATCGCCAGCGCGCGAATACGCTGCAGCGGCGGTGGGAATGCGTAAATGAATATCCCCCCGGACAACAAAAAAAAAGGCTTGTGAAGTCACTCTTAGGTAAAATCGTACGCACTTGGACACGTCAAGAAGTGACGTCACATGTAATGTGACGCGCTGAATCTTCGTATTTATTTGTTTACAGAACGAAAAAAAATTCTTGACTTGACAATATTTTTTGGTAATCTAGCTGATGGTACAGTAAAATTGTTTAGTAGAAGTAAAAATTGTTAGCAGAAGTAGAAGTAAAAGTTTCGTAGCATATGTCAATAGGGATGCCTATTGACATATGCTACGAAACTTTTGAGTAAGGTGATCAATGTGATCACGTTGTTTAAAAAAAATGATAAATGACAAAATATTATTATCGTATTACGCGACTAACACAGATAGTTACTAAATTCTTCTTTTTAAGAAGAATTTAGTAACTAAGAAGGCCATAGTTTCGTAAACCATGTCCTTATCCAATCTAATTGAAATATCAATTAGATAGATAAACCCATTATTGTTCACTAATAAGAACAGAACACAGAAAGCTCACACATTAAACACTTTACAGAGTAGGTACAATTGGCGACCTTATCACAAAATGTGATCTCTTCCTGACAACCGAACACGGAGCCAAACAAAGAAGTTTTAACAAACTAATTATGTACCAAAATGTTATGCATGTAAACGAAACATAAAACATACATTTTTATATTATAATAAACCTCACTTATTAATATGCTTACACTATTAATTAGTAATAAAAAAGAAAAAATATATATCATACGGAGATGTAGGGTAAATACATAGGTCTAATTAAATTACTATGTAAATATGTATGATAATTAGTATATATGTTATACTTTTTGATTTCAGGTAAGCATCATGGTCGCAAAGTTACAAAAAATCTCAAGGTACAGACAGACAAAAAGTGCTCAAACTTTTTAAAATTTCCGCTAAAACTTTACGAGACTACATTAACTTCTGAGTTCACCAAGCAGCTACTAACTAAGTTATAGCAAGAAGTTTATGGAAGACTAAATGTAGTAGTGGTACTTTTAACAATTACCTACGGCCTTAAATATGCTGGCAACTTGCCTGGATAGCGGTAAAGCAGATTAAATAAAAAACCTATTTCAATCTACTACAAAAATGGACTCCCAGCAAGTGTAAAGCGATTTAATTTTATTTGTTTAGGTGAAGCGAACCAGGTAATTGAGATAGGAAATATCGTAGGCTATTGGCTATAGTTAAGCTTGCAATTTAATACTGGTGGAACAAAAAGGTGGACGTTTTTAACAGTTCCTATTTGTATGAACACAATATTGTGGTTATTTTATAATTAGCTATATATTTGTTGGTACCTACTGGACTAGAAGATTAAAGGTAAGATAATAGGATAATTTATGTGAGTCTGTCATAGCTTTTTGTCTGTGAATAAAAGAGCACATAAAATTATACCAATATATGGGAGGAATTTCTAGAAACTATAAAATCTGGTCACGTGAAATCGGGGACAACATTGAAATTTGTACTTTTGCTAATAGGTACTAACATACTTTATCTTCACTAACCCTCATTTCCTATTGCACTCATTCCATCGCGTGTTCCAAAATAATTGCTGTGAAAAGTCACTATTGATAAGTCGTGTTCTTTGCTTACGGTCTAATCAAGAAATCTTTGTGATGTTTGTACATGCAACGTTTAAGTGCTATTGTGAGTGACCACGACCTAAATTATCTTCAGGGGCATTTTTAAAGTGCAATGCATCAGCTCTGTTCCGGTTAACGAACAAAAGTTTAGCACCACTTCTTTGTCTAGGTGTAGGCTGAAAGTAATAACGAATCGGTTTGAAAAATTGTTTTGGTCAAGTAAGACTTGAATTATTTTCTGTTTGGTTTTAGAAAACCCAACTTATTTAAACTGCGAACAATGACATTTTCTGTTTTAGACAACTTATTGTCAAGCAAGAAATCCAAATCATTATTCATTGGTTAGTTTGTCACTCTGTTATGCTTGTATCTTTTTACATGAAATAGTTCACGTAAAATTGTTTACTTGTATTTTTTAAGAATTTCTTATTAAGAAATATCGTAATGATGTTTTTATAGTTTCCCTCTCAAACTTTACTGGTGAATAAAAGTTGATTTGTACCTACAATTTTTTCAACATTTCTAATTGAAACTGTATTAAATTAATTTTAACTTGCTATCCAATAAACGTTGTTGTAATAAAGCTAGGCATATTTGAATCATTTAACTTACAATGCAGGAATCAAAATAGGTCATTAAGCTCGCTTACTGGCACAATAGAAGTTAACCGCTTCAAAAGATAAGGTTGGACGGTGGAGGGCTTTGGGGTAAAATAGAAGAAAAGCACATTGTATGCACTGTTTGTAACTGAACACACGTTTTAGGAGTTGGGAGGAAACTTACTTCATTACTAGCCACATGATTCTTAACTTTGAATATACTTCCATTGATAAATTAATTTACGATGAAGTCGTTACAGTGTTCTGTTATCAGCCGTTACCTAGGGCTGTTCTAATATGAATATTCATACGTGACTATTCCTGGTGACTTTAAGTTTCTAAAACCATCCCATTGTTTGATTTAAAATATGTCTAACAGCAAGAATTGTGCATCGAGACCAGATTTTTCCAAATAATATGATATCGTTGCATATTTTTATTTTATCTCTAATAACTACACACTGGGGAAACGGTGTAGCCTTGTCTAAATCCCCAGAGGGGAAAACCGGCTACATACTGATACTTTAAAGCTAAAACTATCTCTATGCAAATTATTTCATATGCAAACTGCAGCATCCAGACGTGTCTTGATTTTTACATATAGATAATATACTATATTAAACGGTGATTACACCTTCTTCTTGGCGACAACCTCTTTGGCGTAGCGGTTAGTTTCGATATTAATCTCGGAGGTCGTGGGTGCGATCCTTACGCTACGCAAAAAAATATTTTGTTGATATTTTAGATTTAATTCCGAATCTGCTTGGATGAAGAACTACCCTTTACGCCTCGGAAAGCACGTAAAACTCTTGTTCCAGATCGTTATAGCATCATGTATGACTATTGCATACTATGGAACGGGCAGTTGAAATTTCCTGTGAGTTACAACTATATTTAATACTGTGGTCACCAACTCACCTGCCAAGCGTGGTGACTATGGAAAAAAACGATCATGAAAATGTTTATTTTATTCGAATTTGATTCGAATAAAAGTTACCAACTAATGATTACAGCATAGTATTCACAATTATACAAAAAGACACTAGTAGTGTCTCCCAAACTAGGCTATAGCCTGTATTTCGGGAAACATTGCTCATTATATACAAAGAAAAAACAGTGGTGGACGTGGTATTATTGGTAATTTACATTTATGTGTAAGTTTTAGAGAATTTTTTTCTAGGTAAGCTACATACAATTTGTACTACATAAGAATGTGTTTGTGTGTGTGTATGCGAATGTGTGTGTATGTGTTTGTGTGTGTGTGTTCGTATAAATATTTATGTGTGAACGTGTGTGTATACATGTGTGTGAGTGATTGTGCGTGTCTGTGTCCATGGTTCATGGATCATGTTCAGTATTGGACAATATAGAGGCTGATAATGATGATGAAGCATTTAACCAAACCATAGCAAACTTCTTTCAAAGGAGGCCCTTGTTCAGCGGTGGGCGTTGTACGGACTGATTATAATTATTATGATGATTTGATATCACTAAAGAGAAGAAGTTTCTTTTCTGCAATCTCTTATATCCAAGACTTTGGTTATATCATAATGAAGTTTCTTATTTCATATACCTAATCTAGATCATTTACCAACGCTGTCATAAAATTAAATCCTTTGTTTTATATCATTCAACGGTACAAGAAGTTCAAAGTGAGCTCACAAGTTAGATTGCACTTTTATAAGCTGAAATGGAACTCTGTGATTTCAACGTTATATCTTAATCTGATATACTCACTGAGAACTCCTATTTTTCTTCAGTTTAAATTGATTTTGAATGAACACTTTAGTTATATACTTTGAAAGCGAACCGTCAGCGAGTTTCATTTGTAAATTAGATTTTTTAATGAAAATACAATATTTGTTTCGCTGAACTTCATTCACATTGTTAATGTTTGTACAAAATACTTTTAAGTCAATTTTTTTTTTGTAATAATGTAGTTATTACAGCACTTACAACTTTAACCCTAGAAGCCTAATCTATTTTGGAAGTACACAAAGCCTTAACATACGTCTCAGAGACGTACACATATAAATTACTATCTGTACGCAAAAATAGACCTATTTTAGAAATATTATTGAGCAGGAATTTAAATTTAAAGTATAAACTAGAAATAAAACAACACTGTTATGAATTTTAACTATAATCACAGTTATTTATTACAACGATAAAATAATATGCATAGATTGGAACCAAAAAAATATAACTTCTACAAAATCAACGTAAACATTTTTTTTTTAATAGAAAATTTCATTGTTTTTTGACTATAATTAGTTATTTTTGAAGCAATAATTAAAACTAATAGGATTTTAAAAAACTAGCTCAACTTAAAGAGCAATCTACACACATATCAACTACTAGCGACCGGCCCCGGCTTCGCACGGGTACAATGCTGATGTATTATACATATAAACCTTCGTCTTCAATCACTCTATCTATTAAAAAAATCCGCATCAAAATCCGTTGCGTAGTTTTAAAGCTTTAAGCATACATAGGGACATAGGAATATAGGGACAGAGAAAGGGACTTTGTTTTATACTATGTAGGTATATTAGGTACCAATTCTTTGCGTTTTTATACTCGTGATAATTTCTCAACGAAATGTCCGATTGGAATAAAACAAAAAGTATTTTACTTCTACATAAATACCCTTGATAACATAATGCTTAATTTGGATAAGGATTAATATTACGATATACATTTAACGTAGTTTATTTCTTCAGACGATTTAATATTTTTTTATGAACATAAAAGCGGTTATTGTGACTAAACTATGATAGTTAGATATATGCTCTCGCGGACTTTTTTGTAGATCTTACTAAGATCTACAAACCCGTAGTACATCATTTTGTTCTGTTGTCAATAGTTTTTGCAGCGCACGCATAAATAGGTTATCGCTTTTACACCTTGGGTTACAAAATCGCAATTATCTTACGGATCCCTAATTTTTTTGAAAATATAATATAGCCTATAACCTTCCTCGATAAATGGACTATCCAACACTGAAAGAATTTTTGAAATCGGACTAGGAGTTCCTGAGATTAGCGCGTTCAAACAAACAAACAATAAAATAAACAAACAAACTCTGCAGCTTTATAATATTAGTATAGAAGTATAGATGTGATCGCCACACACGTATTTTTTACGTTTATCTCACACAAATTTTAACATTCTTCCATTTTATAAAATCAAAAGGCGCAGTAGTAATGTACTTTAACATGACTGACATGTTCAGTCATCTTCGCTTTGAACGTCGTCGATAATAATTGGTCATCCTTAACTACGGAATCTCAATCTTCCAAAGAAGGATTATTTTCCTCCTTATTATATTTCCACATTATCTAAATGTAATACCAATGTTCAAAATGCTTTAAATATTCTCTTCGTTTAATAGTTTAGAATATACCTGAAACCACGTCAAAAAAAGACATCAAATATATGAAAAACAAACAAAAGTAAAATCACACAAACTTAGTTTAAAGTTACAAAAAGCCTAAACATACGTCTCAGAGGCGTGCTATACTTCGTAAAATCAAAAATGGCGGGACTTACTTTATTTATTTTATTTATTTATTTATTTATTTATTTTATAGGGCAGTCAACATAAACTTATACTAACAAAGACATTAAACTCGAGAAAACAAACATTAATTTAAGTACAGTTTATACTTACAGACAGCCACGACATGCATTATGGACTTGAAAATTTTATCGATAGAAATTTATGCTAAATTCAGTTTTGAAATGTAACAATAAATGCTTTAATTTAAAAAAAAAAAAAACAAAAAAGTGATTAATAGATATAAGTTTAGTGGAGGTTTACGTTACTACTAATGAGTTTAACGATAGCTTTATATTTTCGTGGGCTGAGGTGAAAGATGTCCAAGTCGCCTAAACTATTTGGGCGTGAGAGAGTGTTATATTGTTTCTGGATCCTATTCAATGTGGAATGGCAACCCAGATTGCTCTTGACAGATTTTGGTGCAAACATGTTGTATCTGCTAACCCGAGGCAGTTTTTTTGGTGTACTGAATTTGATTTTCTTAAGCAGATCAGGGCAATCTAGGCCACCATTTAACAATTTATACAGAAACATGGTGTCATAAATAAGTCTTCTATCTCTCAGACTATCCATCTTAAAGTACTCAAGGCGGCTTTCATAAGATCCAAGAGTCTTTGCGAGATAGTTACGACAACTCAAGTGCCATAAGAACCGTTTCTGCACGCTTTCAAGTCGTTTAATGTGAACGTCGTATTGAGGGGACCATATAACACTGCAGTATTCAAGCGCAGACCGGACAAGACTATTGTAGATAGTTATAACTGTGGATGGATTTTTAAAGTCTTTTGTGTTCCTTAGTATGAAACCGAGGAGCCTAAAACTTTTGTTGACTATTTTATCGATATGGACGTTAAACTGAAGCTTAGCATCCATATAGACCCCAAGATCTTTAATTACAGTAACCTCTTCAAGTGAGGTGTTGTTTATTTTGAAGGAGGTATTGGATCTAGACTTCTTTCTAGTAAAGGTTATATGACAGCATTTACCGATGTTGAGGGTCATACGATTTTTCAAACACCACTCCGATAACCTATCCAAATCCCCTTGCAACAATAAAGCGTCTTCGGAAGTTTTAACTACTTTCATAATTTTTAAGTCGTCAGCGTATAAAAATATTTTTGAGTGCTTAAAGCAGGTCTCGATGTCATTTATAAAAATATTGAAAAACATAGGGCCAACGTGCGATCCCTGAGGCACCCCCGACGTAGCTAAAAACGGCTCAGAGCTGAAACCATTGAGCACCACCCTTGAAATGCGACCCTTGAGGTAAGACTCACACCATGACAAGAGATTTGTGGCAATTCCGTAGTAAGAAAGTTTATACAATAGGACATGGTGGTCGACCTTGTCAAAGGCTTTGCTAAAGTCGGTGTATACTACGTCGACACAAGTGCGAGAGTCAACAGCGTCAATTGCCTCATCCAAAAAAGACACCAGGTTTGTAGCCGTAGAGCGGCCAGATAAAAAGCCATGCTGGTCATTGGATATAATATTTTTTACATGCCAACTCAATGCCTGACAGAAAAGTGACTCAAGAACTTTCCCAAATACTGGTAAAATGGAAATTGGTCTGTAGTTTGAGATCTCAGACTTATCACCTGATTTGTGAATGTGAACAATGCGAGCTTCTTTCCAAAGTTCAGGGTAAACCCCACAAGCGAACGACTTATTAAAAATAATAGATAGAGGGTAAGAGAGACTCTCAGCGCATCTCACAACGAATCTTGGTGGTATCCCATCTGCACCTGCTCCCTTGTCCTGCGAAAGGACTTTAAGTGTATTAAATATCTCTGTCGAAGTAAAACAGGGAGATGGAATGACATTAGATGTGATATCACCATTATTGTCCATGAGGTCAGGCGCAAAAACAGTGTGACAGTCATCGTATACAGAGGAGAAGTATTCTGCGAATAGATTTGTTACATCAGGACCGTTGTCTGCCGATTTAGTAAGATATGTCATCGTGGTTGGGTAACTATTACTACTTTGTTTCTTTTGTTTAATGTAAGTCCAAAAGAACTTAGGGTTTGAAGCGATGGATTGCTCTACGAGTTTAACGTAGTTTTTGTAACACAAACTAATTTGGGCTTCGCATCTTTGTTTTAACGTGGAAAGGGTTATGCCGTCCAAAGGGTTTTTGTATTTCCGGAAACGCATCCTGGCTCTATGCTTTTCGCGTAACATGCGTTTAAGTTCTTTAGTGTACCACAAAGGGTAGCTATTCGATTTATGCGCGGTATAAGGAACATATTTTTTAATCAGGAGTTTAAGAACTGTATAGAATATCTCAACCATTTGATCGACTGTATGGCAGAACTTAAATTTATCATCCCAGCAAATCGCGGCCAAATCTTTATTTATAGTGTCATAGTCGGCTTTAAAAAAGTTGAATTTAGGTAAGCGGTTTTCAGGCAGGTTTTTACAGCTAATGGGTACGGTCAATGAGAATTCCAAAGGTGGGTGATAAGAATCTATGTTACACAGTGGCGAAGAACTACACGATAAGTCGCCAACAGTGACGTCCGAAGTAAGCACAAGGTCTAAGATTTTATTCTTATGGTTTTCGACGCCGTTCCACTGACGCAGGTTATTTAATGTCACAAAATCTAGAAAGCTACTACCTAAAGCAGTATTCGAACATGGTGGAGAGACAAAGTTTGAGTCCCAATCTATGCTACTTTGATTAAAATCTCCCGTTACTTTAATGATATAGGCATCATCCGCTAGCTCCTGCCGGCCACTGAGTTGGCGAAATAGCACGACACGTTAGCTACAACCGTTAGAAATATACAAACGAAATTCGATTTCGTGTACGCCTCGCAGACGTAGATTAGGCTTCTAGGGCTAAATGTCTGAGCTGATTTTAATAACCTTTTTTTTATGCGCTTTGAATAACATATAGTGGGTTCCACGAGGCAAGAAGTTTGCGGAAACAGCAAGTGTAGAAAAAAAAGGTATTTATCGTAATCACAACGGAAAGCATTATAAACTTATTTGAAATGTTAGTATTGTAGATACTCTGACAGTCAGTTAAATACATATTTGGTCAAACATCCAATGTCAAAACTTTGTTACTAACCAAATAGTTAATTGAAACTCAACAAATTGACTCAGTATATACAGTCAAACATGAACAATGCAATATTAGAAACTACACAATCTCCAGTTCAAAGTAAAGGCAAGTTCAATTTCCTTATATCTCTGAAGCAATCTACTCCATTGACTGTTGTTAAATGAGGTTCGTTTGACTGTTACGTTCTTTGGCGTTTATCTTCCAAATGCATCGGTCAAACAAACCACGACGTCACACTATGTAATTTAAAACTTTCATTACTAACGTCCTTCGGTTAACTTCTTATAATAAGCAAACATAGTATTTGACAATAGGGACATCATGCAAGATTGAAGTGACCGTAGCCCAATGGCTAGTGCGTCGGACTTGTAATCTTGTGATCGCCGCCGGTTCGATTCCCACCCATTGCAATACCGGCGTGAACCCGTACTCGTAACACAATACAAGCATTTTAAAAACTTGGTGCCTTTTTTTGTGCAATCTATAAAACACGTAGACTTAGCCGGAGCTACACAGCTGAGTTTGACTGACTGTGATGACGGTAATAGAGGCCAGGTCAGTTGGCCTTTTGGTCGTCGCATTAATACCTGATACTTTATGTTATTATACAAATGATTGCAACAATCTAAAAGTATTAGTTCAATATTATTTTGTTAAACATGTACGTATAGAGATTAAAGAAAATCATAATTGTAATTATATTCATATTACAATATTAAGCTCAGTTTAATCTATTTTTTTATTATAGTTATATTTATTTATATCTGATACCGATTGCATAAAGTTATTTTACTGAACAAATTGTAATTCTGAGGCACACTTGAGGATACAGTTATGTATTCCTAGTTTTCATGACATGCAAACATTTACAGACTAATTTCAAATGTTTTATTCAAATGTTATATCCAATATGCTATGCACCAAATTTCTCACTATAAGTTACTAAACCCATTTATTTACAGTTTATCTTAGACTAATCTATTGCAAATCCCATGGCACTCTAAGAAAGTACTAAAATCTTATCTTCAAAAAAACATTGAAAATCTCTTTAAAAACTTTTTGATTAAATCCGTTGTGGAATCTAGATTTAGGTGCCTCAAAACCTGCCTGAGCTTGAAAGCTTAGACCGTTTCTTTAAGCGCACAAAGAAAATTCTCTATTTGAAAACGGCTGATTTTGGTTTGTTGACGGTAGTTGCAAGTTGCAGTCTAAGAAAAGCATTAGTCTTATAAAAAGAAGAATTTATGAAATTATAGTTCTTCAAATGTAGTTTCACAAGCACGGTACAGTCCACACAACACTACCCACACGTTCTTTTATATTGTAAGGCTATTTGATCCTATTGTTAAATCTCGGTGTACAAATAAAGCTCTTTGTGTGTTGCAGTAAATTCTAGATCGAAAAATGTCCGTTGTGTTTAAGATTATACCTTCAAAAATCGTGTTAGATTGGATGGAAAATAATGATGGATGAAAAGATTTGTTGCTTTATTTATGATATTATGCTTACAGTTAGTACATGTGTAACTGTCGAATTACAGTGACTAAATGTCGAGCTCGAATTTGCGTAGATTTTGCAACACTTTTTCTCACTTAGGATGGTTATTTGTAAAGAAAATCATGTCATAATAATCATTTGAATATCATATTTCAGCACTATTCATGTAGTAATTTGTTTATTTACGCGGAATCAGATAGTAAAATATAAAGATTAATAATAACATCATCATCATCATCAGCCCGTACAATATCCACTGCTGAACATGGGCCTCCTCCCGAATGAGTGTATTTGCCATAGTCACCACGCTTGGCAGGCGGGTTGGTGTCCGCGGTATTATGTTGTACCACACAAGGAAACGCTGCTGCCCGTTCCTTGATATACGATTATTATAGATGATGTTAAAAAAATTGGGACCAACGGCTTAACGTGCTTTCCGAGGCACGGAGGGTAGTCCCTCAACCAACCAGACCCGGAAATAAATCTTAGAATTTATACAAAGATTTCCCGTCCTGTGTGAGGATTGTTGATGATGATGATGATGATGATGTGGGGATCGACCTCCGAGATTTAAAGCGAGCCAAATACCGCTACGTTACGGAGTTTGTCGGTGGAGGTTAATAATAACAGAAATATTAAACCTACAAAACCAATGACTTTATCGTAAGTTTACTAAATCAGCTTGAGTTCTAAACCATTTTTACAAAAAAAAAATGAATGGACAACACCGTTCAGCCTTTCACCTAAGAGAATTATGCAGAAATCCGGAATAAAATATTTTTAAGATCATACTCTTTTAGCACACTACAACAATTATACAAAGTTTAAATTAAAATGCCGTACTTTGTGCGTGAAATATGTTCAAAGAAACGGACAGGCGCACACGCACAGACAAAAATAAAATACATATTTCGTTAATTATCGACAATAGACGACGCTGCAATAAAAAAAATCTTATATATACGAAATTTAACCTCCACTAATCTATACTAATATATAAATCTGAAGATTTTGTTTGTTTGAACGCGCCAATTTCAAAAAGGAACTACTGATTTGATTTGAAAAATGATTTCAGTGTTAGTTAGCCTATTTATTAAAAAGGCTTCCTTACTTCTGAAGTTATCCGCGTTCAAACAAACAAACCCTTCAGTTTTATAAAGAAGTATAAGATATATTTCATTTAGATATGAATTGACAGTTAAAAAGTTATTTTTGGTAAACTACCAATACTACCATCCATAACAAACGACAAACGAGTGACGTAAAGCGTCACCGAAGGGGTTTGTGTAAACTCTAATGAATGAAAAGTCTTGCCATGACATTCGTTTCCTTCGTTTTGAACCATGGCATACTTAGATACACATTTGATATAGATAAAGTAAGGATTTTAATTACAATACGATAAAAAGTTTCGATTTATGTGCTAAAGTATATTGGTAATCAATGTTTTTAAATATATATAAAGCAATCAATGAATTTTAACTACGAGGTAAGCCAATAGATTTATGCAAAGGCAACTTTATCGAACTTTTGTTTGTTTTTCTAAGCATTTACATAAATAATGAGACTGACGAAGAAAACCAGATTACAACTGTCTTCCTGAAAAAGGTTTCACCTTCCGAACAACAACCGAAACTTTTACATTTTCGTTAAGCATGAGAAAGTGAGCAGACAATTCCCGCATAATGGAAATAAATTCCTGTATCGGGAACTTTACAAACACTCAATTCACGGACAAAGCCCACAAATCGGTCAAAAGAGTAAGATGGTGTGTATCCTTGAGCTGATAGATGCTGATGCTGCCTCTTACGACACCCATGGAAAGGCATGGTGGTCTATTCAAAACCGGAAACCACAAGCCTTACTTATGGTCAAATGCACGTAAACTTATTAAAATCACAATTAAATAAATTATTACTGACAGACAACCTTTTGTTCTACTGACCCAAATTAGTTACTGATATTAATGTCCCCTAAATTAGCGAGACCGAAAGATGCTCATTTCAGAAGAACAAGCGAGAGAGCTTAGTTAACATTGAAAGTAATTGGCAAGTGTTTGCCAAATGATTTATGGTTGACAGCTGATTTTTATTCCTTGCTATTCAAATAACTTTATTTGATCTGTTTTATACATAAATAAATGATAGGACTGTTATAAAATAATATACATAGTTTATTGGTGTTATAGACGAGTTAATCGTTCTTGTTATAAGTCACAATATAAATATTTCTAAATATATTACATTTATCTGTTATAATATATTTTGAAAATTGTTTCTACTTTATTAAAAAACTATTACTCAATTTATTCATTGAAATTGTAGAAATTTTTGATTTTATTATTCTTAACATGCCGAATTATGTTGTTCGGTAGTATTCTACGCCGTAGCTGGTGATCTTCTGCTACGTTATGATGTCGTAGAATATCGTGGATTTCGTAGTAGTAAAAGCACCTTCATTCGATGTTGCAGATCAGTAATACCATTAATACCATTTTTATTCATTACTTATTTCTACTATACTAAGTATTTTAGTGTTGGCATGTCATTTAAGGATTATCAGAGTATTGCGTTGTCTTTTTTTAGTAAATTTCTAGTAATGAGGCTCCTAACTGTTCAGTAGTTTTTTTTTTACAAATACTAGTAACCAAACCAAAAAAACATTTTTTTCTTTTTATATTATTAGTGTAAAGTTCTAAAAGTATAGCATATTTTGTAGTAGGAATATGTAAGTCAGTACAAGAATAACTTATTCAGTTTTATCTTTGTTGTAAAAACCTTCTTTGCTGTTCATTTGTATTACTAAGAAAACCACAAAAGTATTAAAATTTACATTTCAGAATACATGGTATTACCAAGCTACCAACAACATATTATCATATATAGGGGAATATATATTATATTTATATATTATGTACCTTTATTTATGATTGAGTTACAATATACAACAAAAACTTTTTACTACAGTGATTATTTATAACGAAAGACATTGTACAAAGATATGGTTTATTTCAATAGAAATCTCTTTCAGTAGATCTGCATGAAGAAATGTGAAAAATAAAATACGGATAGTGACTGTTGTTGTTGTAACATAAACTAACTTATTAATACTTACGGGCAAATGTTTCGTACTTTGATACATACACATATAAAATACCTATTAGTACCTATAATAAACTCAAGATGAGATCTTCATTATTTTAACATGACTAATAAGTAATCATCATCAACCGCCCGTTTACGTCCACTGCTGAACATGGACCTCCTTTTTACAGACCTTGGCAAGCCAGGATCGTAGAGGGATATTGCCATGATCACCACGCTTGGCAGACGGATTGGTGATCGCAGTAAGATGTAAACCTTGAGCTAATAGATGCTGCTGCCCATCCATCAGCCATATGCCGCTTAGTCGCCTTTTACGACACCCATGGGAAGACATGGGGTGGTCTATTCTAAGCCGGAAACCACACGGTAATAAGTAATGAGAGAATAAAAATATATTTAAAGACTAAACAATTTTATTTATATCAATTTTAGGTATCTAGTACATTTGCAAAACCAAAAGAGTCATTAGTCGTGCTTTTCTATTTAACAAAAAATTTAACATAGTAACATAATTAACGTCGAAATACAAAATCTCTATTACTCCTAAGCATTATCGTCGGAACCGTCCGCACCCATGACAAAAATTACATGGGCGTTTTCTGGTCACGCACACAGAATCATATATACTAAACTAAGCCATATTCCTTTCGAAATAAAAGCTATTTTTATACACAAATATAAAAGATACTGACCTCGATGGAGTTATTACCAACTAAGATAACAGCCTAAAATAAATTGTGATTTAAGGCAACGATATTAATAGGTGTCTATGGACCCATCCATAAAGTACGTCACACGAATTTCATGAGCTTTTGAGCCACTACCGGGGAGGGTTGGTGTTCAAACCCAAACCCGAAACCCCCGTCTTTATCACAGTTGAGTTCATTTGTGAGATTATCCCGTCCCCTAGTATTTGGCAATTTCACATCTAAAAAATATTAAATTAAAATGGCAGTTCGGAAATAATAGTCTAGGCAAGAGCTCGTAGGCGGTTGTCGCGCGTTAATAGTATGAACTTGCCAAACAGTTTAAACCTCGAAATATTTAAATTGTTTCATCAAAAGTTACAAATTTGCGAGTTCATACCTAAATATTTTATATTTTGAAATGTGACGACACGAAACTTAGGATTCCAATTCCTTATTCACAACATGTCAAAATTCGTCGACCCCCACGTATCTCCTATCTCTCTCTGTCTCTATACGTGACGGGCTTTATGCTTGATCCCTATGCTAAATATTAAATTTGGTTATAAAACAAATTTTGGTACCATTTTCAAATAGCCACTTATTCATACACCATTGTATGTTAATTAAATAAACGGGAACACAAAATATACTAATTTGTAATGGGTTTATTAACCCAGTAAAACATGACACGCTCAAATTTCACCCATTTTGTCAATAAGCTACTAGAAATAATACATTACTAAAAACGGCATTTACATTTCATGAAATACTAGGTATATTGTTACCAAACGTTAAATAGCTATGCATGTGTCTGAGCTTATTTAAGCACGTAGGTATTCATTACAGAGACAGGATTTAATTAAAATGCTGAACTGAAATTTACGGACAAAAAACATTTTTTAATCACTGAAATGCTAACTAAACGGGGTTGGTCCTATCTGATCGCGCGATCCGTTGCCTGTGGAAGCGGATCGTGCGTCAAAGGTGCTTTCTGATCGCGATATCAGTTTCACCTAAAACTAATGTATGAAAAAGTGGAAATCTATCGCGCGATCCGTTTCCACTGAAACAATCTATTAAGTAATTTCCGGTCTGATCGCACAAATATCGAAAATAAAATAAAATATATTCGTACGTCAAATTATCAATAAATTTTAAATAAACAATAGTCAGTTAATACTTATTTACCTCACTCTAAGTATACATAAAAACAAATAAAACAACTTAAATTAATCAACGAAATCATGTTAAATGTTATTTTAATAATTACTAAATTAAGTCGGAATACAATCATCTTTACAAAATGTATATTAATACTGCAATACCGCGTAGGTAAGTGACAGTAGCTAGTAAGGTGTAATTTCATCTGTCAAGAAATATTTTCGTTATATATATTTTGAAGAGAAAAAAAATGTACTACATTTGATTTTCAACCATATTAGCTATTGTCATTTCCGCGGTATTACAGTTTCACCGACGATAGGCAGAAACTACGATACTCAAAGGACAGAACTTAGATTTAATCATAGATATAAAAAATATAATAATATTGTATTGTCATACCTGACAGCTTTTAGGCTAAAGCTATATAAACTATGTTTTTTTTTTTTTTTTTACTACATATAGGCTTACGTTTGACCTTAATCTCGCTTGATGGAAGGCGAAGATAAGGCCTAAGATGATACACGCTTGCCTAGAAAGTGTCTGTTCACTTTAGCCTTGAAGATGTCCAGATTATAGCGTTCCGGAAAAACTGACGCCGGCAGAGAATTCCACTCCTTAGCCGTCCGCATTATGAAAGAAGAAGCAAATCGCTTCGTGCGTATTGAAGGAATGTCTACAACAAAAGGGTGAAACCGCTCGCCGCGCCTAGTCGTCCGGTGATGGAAGGGTGAAGGGGGTATCAGGTTATGTAGAACCTCCGCACACTCCCCGAAATGCAACCGATAAAAAACTGATAGGCAGGCCACTCGTCTACGGTGTTCGAGGCTCTGAAGACTTGCCTCCACCAGTGAGTTATTGCCTATGACTCTCTTCGCTCGGCGCTCCAATGAGTCCAGAGCATCCAACTGATATCCAGCAGACCCATCCCAAAGATGAGAACAGTATTCCATTGAGGAGCGAACTTGAGCTCTGTAAAGACTTAAGAGCTGCTCCGATGTGAAGTACCGCCTCACCCTGGAGAGAATGCCAAGTTTTTTGGCTGCAGTGTTTGCAATGGACTCGATGTAGTGACCGAAGTTTAGATTAGAAGAGAGGTCAAGCCCTAGGAGCTCAAGATGGTCGCTGATCGGAACGGAGACATTCCGGAAAGTCGGAGTCAGTTGGAATGGACTCCGTTTCGCCGAAAAAAGACAAACCTGTGTTTTTGAGGGGTTAAACCCAACCAGGTTGGCATCACCCCATAAGGAAACAGCCTCCAAGATCGAGTTCACCCCCTCAATCATCGACTCCCTGAACGACTGGACCATTGACCCCGACTTCGCATCAGACAAGTATCTCACCGAGACTGTGCTGTCGTCTGCATACCCAAAGGTACCGGGAGTAACTAGCAGGTCGTTTATGTGCAGCAAAAAAAGAGTCGCGGAGAGAACAGATCCCTGAGGGACACCGGCATTAATACCAAGAAGATCGGACGAGGCGCCATCAATGACAACTCGAATCGACCTTCCCCTCAAGAAATCCTGAATCCAGGTGCAAAGTACGGGAGCAATACCGTAAACCAAAAGCTTACCAATGAGACTTGCGTGCCAAACCCTGTCAAAAGCCTTAGAGATATCAAGAGACACGGCAAGAGCCTCACCGTGTCTCTCAATGGCTTCGCTCCATAAGTGAGTAGCATATACAAGAAGATCCCCAGTAGACCGGCCTCGACGGAATCCGAATTGACGGTCACTGAGGAAGTCGTTGTCTTCCAGGTATGCCAGGAGACGGTTGTTTAAAACACGCTCCATAACCTTACAGAGTATGGAGGTGATTGCGATTGGTCGGTAGTTGGCAGGGTCGGCACGACTACCTTTCTTAGGGATCGGTTGAACGTTGGCAATCTTCCAGGATGCTGGAACTAGACCAGTCTTCAGGGATAAACGATAGAGGCGAGTCAAAACAGGAGACAACTCAGGCGCACATGACCGCAAGACAATGGCAGGAATGCCGTCAGGCCCACTAGCCTTATTCACATCTAGAGTGCTGAGAATTTTACGTACCACTTTTTGCCGAATGTGCACCTCAGGCATAGTGGAAGTGCAATGTGGTAGCCTGGGTGGACTTTTACCAGCAGCATCTAGTTGTGAATTTTTCGCAAATAGAGACGCAAACAAGTCTGCTTTCTCTTTGGCGGTGTGAGCTAATGAACCGTTCGGCTTCTGCAGTGGCGGCAAAGAGGACCGACAGAAATTGGCTTCGACCGATTTGGCAAGAGACCAAAAAGCTTTACTCCCAGATGGGTAAGATGCTAGTCTGGCTACAATGCGGCCAATATGGTCAAAGCGGGCCTTGCGTAGGGCACGTTTGCAAGACTTGGCAGCACTATTGTAAGCTTTCTTCAGTTTCCGAATATTTGGCGCTTTGCGGGCTCGAGCATCCGTCCACGCTTGGTAAGCAGAGTGCTTATGTGCTTCAGCACTATCACACTCAGCGTTGAACCATGGACGGGCTTTGTCTTGGAGTGAGATGTCAGAAAATGGAATGAAATATTCCATAGCCTGACATATCACCTCAGAAACAGCCTCCGCGCAGCGCGTCGGGTCGTCTGAAGAGAAGCATAAGCGCAGCCAAGGGTAAGACGCGAAGAAATGCCGCATCTCATCCCAATCTGCTGACTTGTATCGCCATACTCGCCTAGTCCCCTTGAGATCGGGATCGGGTGGCGAGTAGACGGACACAGATTTCACCAGACAGTGGTCGGAGCTACCCAACGGTGAGGAAACCGCGACTTGATATCGGTCTGGATCAGTTGTCAGCAGAAGGTCTAAGCAATTGGCCGTATGGCCATCAATGTCAGGCACCCGTGTCGGCCCAGTCACCAATTGGGAGAGACCAAGCGTCAGTGCAGATGCATACGCTAATCTCCCAGCTTGGTCGGTGTTCTGGTATGGGTACAGCCACTCCTGGTGGTGGGCATTGAAGTCCCCCAGAAAAACTAGCTGCGCCGATGGGTACCTGAGCTGAGCTAATTCAGCCGAGTCCGAAAGGTACTGAAACAACCTGGTTGTCTCCATGTTGTCGGTGTGCGACCGATAGACACTGGCATAGAGTATCTGCTCCAAGCCAGTGTCCACCAGAACCCATAATACGGAGAAACTGGAATCCTCAATGTTACGGAGACGTCGAAAACAGATGTCATCGCGAGCATACACGCAGGTGCCAGCGCGTGGCTTAAAATTGTGCTCCAGGGTGTACCCTGGGTAGCGCAAGTATGCTGCGTCAGCTGGACATCTGATTTGCGTCTCCGTGAGGAACAGCAGATGTGGTTTTTCGGTCTCAAGGTGGTGATGGACCGGGATGCGATTAGAGTGCAGACCTCGGATGTTAGATAGGTGCACTTTTAGTGCGAGGGAGTGCAACCGCTGTTTTACCAGTTTCCTATTTTTTTATTCATTTAATTTTTGATGGCGAACAGACAAGCAGGAAAGGGACAGTTGGGCGAGGTATTGCAAGAGCGAGTACCACGCAATACATTCGTAATGCTGCACCGACGGGAGACTGATCTGGAGCGCGCGGGGACGCCCTAACCCCCCCAGAGATGTTCACCGGGCCCTCGCATCCGGTCGCCAACCGGCACGGTGACGCATCCTGGGATTTTTCGCTAGTTGGCGGGGCAGCCTTTCATAGGTGGCTTTCCTACTAATTGGGCCCCCTACTACCTGCGGTCGGCCAGCGGAAGACCGTGCTTAGGATCCCGCTACCCTCCGCGAACAGTCACCCAGCACAGACACCACGCAGCACCGGAACCGGTTCGCAATACCACACAACTGCCCAGACTCCCCTTCCACGATGGCTACTCAAGGCAACATGCCGGAACGCGACAAAAATCACTTGGCGGCATGGCTTTGCCTTGAGGGTGGTGACAAACCGCGGTCGAAACCTACCACCAGATGTGCTGTTCATTTGGCGCTACCCAGGGGACACGTGTGGGTGACTAGAGCTAAAGCCCACGGACGCAAACAGTATTATAATCAAATAAAATTAAGTAATTTTACTTAATAAATTTAAAAACCAAAATATGTTTCGACTATTTACAAATACCTTAATAGGATTACGTTAATAAAGAATTGATGGAATTTTTACAATAAAATAAAAATTGACACAATCCATCTAATTATTAGCATACTATGACCGATACGATTATATTTCCTTGAAATATTAATTCATATCTTATAATTATTATATGATTACACATTACAGTTACATGTAATCAGTTCAATTCAAATCAAATGGAAGTGCTTATTATTTGAAAGCAAATCATACGACTAAAAAATCATACAGTAACTAAACAAAAACAGATATGGCTCGAGTACAGAATTCCGTTAATGGATATTGAATGAACTGATTTTGTTTCAATAACTGAAACAAAATCAGTAAATTTACATTGCTTGCATTCGTTATTACATCATGTTATGAATGTTATCGATTTATTTTTAGTTTACATAATATATTATTATTAACTTGAAGTTACCATTAATACGGGTGAATATGAATACATTGGTGAAATTAAAATTGATATTACAACTTAAAACAGAATTTGATATTAGAACTTGAATCCCCACAACAACGGGCTATGTATTAACCGACTATTTTTTTTTAACGAAAACGGTAAAAAGGCAGTTTTAACAGTAACAGTTAGCTTATAACTTGCCGTGCCCGACGGGGTCCATACTTTGTACTAGTTTAGTCTTTGTAACAACTTATTATACATATGGTGTGCAATAAATGAATATGAATATAATCAACGAGTTTTTGTAGAAACTTTTATTTGATTATTTTTTGGGAAGTGACGTAGCTTAAAAATAATATAATTTTGCTAAAAACTTATTTACAGATTGAAAATCAATATATTGATTGAGCTTATTAAATATGTTCCTACATAGCTTAAAGATGTGCCATAAAATGAAATTACTGGCGGTTTCGAAGTTTTGGTTGGAGACAAAATCATAGGTGACTGAAAAAAAGAACAGTCCCATTCAAAAGCGACATATGGTATATAGTAACGTAGGACTCCCGAATGCTAGAAGAGGATTTATAGGCTAATAACCCCCCGAGCGTTTCCCCAAATGCCGGTTATAGGAACTGCTAACATTCTGTTTTGTTTTTTTCGGATAGACATTATGTAGTTAGCCAAAAGGCTTTTGCTACTTTACCGCGCATAATGACACCCAATGCAACTTGAGTAAGCTTACTATAATTATTAGTAATTACTTAATAACATAAGTATTATGTAATACAATTTCAATTAAAAAAGTTATATGACCATAAAATAGTTGGCTTCGATTTTAATAGTAATATCAACTATTAATTTTGTACTTATTCACAATAACAACTCTATTTACACTAATAAACTAGGTATATAATATTTATTTTAAAAACAACAAACAGTTTGAATTAAAAAAGTTATTTGACCATAAAATAGTAGGTAGGCTTCAATTCAAGTTTTAATATTATTCGTTTTGTAGCTACTTTTTCACCTTAGCAACTCTATTCACCCCAATAGACTGTACTAGTTACATTAAATTTTTTTTACTACTACACTTTCTGACTATGGATATTATATAGGTATACAATATATGCTTTATATGGAGAACATTCAGATGTGACTGACAATGAATGCGATACATGACAACTGTAAATGACACAAACAGCTTCACGGTGTGGGTTTTGAACACGCAACACAAGGGCGTGAGCGGTAAAGTGACAGGTCCAAATACTACACTCATATAAGTTGACGAATTTTATCGAGCATTTTCATATGTTCTGAAAAGTATTTATATATTATTTAATAGCGTAAAGTAGGGATTTTATAAGCAACCCAACAAAATAAGTATCGTCCAAATTGGTACCAATAGTACCAATTTGGACGATACTTATTTTGTTGGCGTTGGTTTGGCAATTAGGCGAAATATAATAACGGTCAAACAAACAGACAGACTAAATGAAAAGTAACCTGTCTTTATACCTTAATTTTACTTCAATACTGAAATGTTTACCAATTAGGTACTAAATTTCAAAATTGAGATTAATAAATTTAGACCAAACCTAGTCCCTAACCTTTAGTCAGGACTCGAACGCGGCAGGGCGGTGTCACCGTTTAAGTATTTCATTGCCAATGGAATTTAGGAGATATTTGTCGAGTTTATGTGTATCATTACCAATAGGTGGCACTGACGTTCCCATAAGAGACGTGTTATTAGATAATTAGATAATTATTTTGCTAAGTAAATTATTTGGTAAACTTGTTGTTGTATAGTGATTAAATAACAAATAATGTATTAAAATTATTCCAAATAAAATTCTTCCACATTAAAAGTATACCATTTTAAATTCGGACCTATAAACATTCGACCAAACATTAATGATACTAAATAATTTTTATGCCTTAAAAATATTCGTTTACAGAAGAATATGCAAAGTCTGTTATGCCAAATAAAATTCGGAGCATTAAAATTCTGCCAGATAGAAGGAACCCTTGTAATTGGTCTTAACTATACCATCATCTTATATCTTTGTTTATGTAGCTGTAAGTTTTCTAGATTTAAAAATAAAATAGAACAAACAAAAAATAAACAAAAATAACCATTTACCAGTGAACATCCCATCAAGGATAGGAGAAAGGAGCGCTCCGAGGAATAAAAATGGAGCGCCTCATTCGGAGCGCCTCAAAATGGTAGCGCTTCGAGGAATACCTCCTAAATCTTACTATCCCTTAATAATTAAATAAACAATCTATTGCAACAAAAGATAAACAATGCAACTCCATTTAGTCATTACGAATCATTGCACTGTAAAGTTCAGTGGTTTGTTTATTAAATTACTGTTTGTAAACAATAGAATGAGTGACTAATGATAGCCATTAATATCTGAAATGCAATCATTATTAATCCTGAATTGAACCATTAAGCATTGCAAAACAGATGATCTGATTTGAACGAGGCTATCTGATTGATGGAGGAATATAAACACCCAAATATTATTCATAAAAATGACGATGTTTGGATGTTAATATCTATATTTAATGCAAATTACCCAGTACTATATTCTTTCTTTCTTCGTTCTTTAAAATATTTTATGCTGAATATTATTGAGTCCATTCAAAATGTTTTTTATTATTCATCAAGATTATCATATCAGCCTTTTGTCGTCCAATGCTGAACAAAGGCCTCCCCCATCGATTTTCAGCGGGAACTATTGCTAGTGGCCTGCATCTACTGACTCCGTGCGACCTTTATGAGGTCGGCGGTCCATCGTGCAGGCGGTCGTCCCACGCTGCGCTGGCTAGTTTAGACTTTATTATAAACTAGCGACCCGCCCCGGCTTCACACGGATGCAATGCTGATGTATCATACATATAATCCGTTGCGTAGTTTTAAAGATTTAAGCATACATAGGGATATAGGGACAGAAAAAACGACTTTGTTTTATACTATGTAGTGATATAAATTTACTTGTTTATTTACATTTCAGACATATTCTATTTAATTTATATCCATATCTTATTTAATATTTTAGATATTGACGGAAAAAATATTAATAAAACGAATAACGGACTTTGGTAATTATTCAAATTTTACATTCATTTATTCTGTCTACGCTTATCTATTTAACATTCTATCACTGAACTTTGAAAGAAAATTATGCGCACATGAATCGAGTATAAAATATTCATGACCAATAAAATTAATATAAGTACTAGTGCATGTCAAACATACTGATGATGTAAGTTTTTTTTGTACATAACCATTAATTAATGCACATTCATGAGCATATACCTACGTACTAATAAAGTCTGAGGAGGTAACTGACCGTTTGTAATTTAAAAAAAATACTCCTCCTAACTGTTTTTTTCCACGTCGGCCAATCTTTAAGAATATCTGTGCAGGACATATGGTATAAAAAAGCACGAGTGAGTGCGCAGACAAACATTTCTTTTACTCTCAAAATCTAGTGGGACGGTTTTACCGAAACGACTGATGTGAGATCGGTGAGAGACTAACATCTTAAAGTGCATTTCGAGGCAAGGGTTAAACACCACCAACATTCCCGATTTTGGGTTAGTAGGTACTTAGAATGTTTCTAGTCACACCATTTTTTTCCCGACCCGGGTACTACGTTAGTGTCAAACAAAATACCGCTTGACCAACGCAGTAATCAAAGTTTCAAAAATAATTTAAATATTATAAAAGTAATATTAGTTGCTCTAGCGAAAAAGTATATTAACATTTTTTGCATTGCCGCAACTCAAACCTAAGATTTCCATTCAATTATTAATCTATACTAATATAAAAAATTGGTAAAGTAAGTAAGTTTGAATGTTTGATTGCTCCGATTATCCGGTACTACTGATTTGAATTCAATAAAATAAATATTTAACTATTATATATAACTACTTGGACCACAAAGACAGACTACAAGAGAATAAAAACCAACTAGCCAGGGCACTATTGGACACCACAGACTGCATGTTCAAACTAAAGAGGTCTCGACTAGCCACAATATAGATTTAAAAATAAAGAGAGTCCATATTAAAGGATATAACAAAATAAAATCTGATTATAGCTGTGGCAGCCCCACAGCAGATAGAAAGAGAGAGAAAAAAAATACCAAGTTTGACATAGGCTTTTAAGAGACGATTACTACTGGAAAGAAATCTACCGAAGTGAAACCACGCCTAATAGATAGTTCATCCCAACATTATAAAGAAGAGAGATTCGATTCTTTGTTTGCATTCAATAGCCTCCAAAAGTACTGAACCGATTACAAAACTGCTACAAAGCTTCTTTTTATACGTACTCCAATATATAGAAGATTTGTAGCAGTTTGTCACAAGCTTTTTCGCGGTGTCACCCACGTAGCTCGACCGTTCTTTTGAGTCACTCTATTAATGGAAAAAACCGCATAAACATCCTTTAAGTAGTTAGAAATATCTAAGCAAGCTAAGTGACAGACAGCGCGAAGCGACTGTCTATGTAGTGAGAAGGAAATTAAATTAAACGTTAAAAATATATAATAAAAATATCAACGTTTTTTAATGTATAAATCATCCAAAATGCAATATTTTTAAATATTTGCTCGTTTTCTGTACAATATAATAAAACTTAAATGTATGTTTAAATGCGGGTGAAACCGCGGTCGTTAAGCTAGTAACCCATAAATGTGTTCCAAAGCAGACTTAGACTCAGAGCTTACTGTAATAACAGTAAGCTCTGAGTTAACAATTTCAAATAAATCTAGAACTCAGAAGCATAAGGTCGGATGTGCCATTATACTTCAGAAGCAATCGTCGTATGTGCCTTTATTGTAAACTGGCGCTTAAGACCAAATGCTTCGGAAGTATTATATTCATTCGTCCTTAAGAATTTGGGGCTAGAAATCTTTCCGTTATTGAAACAACTTCACAATATAAACTAAACTTATGTTTCTCCAATTATAAACTCTCTATAAAACATATTTTATTGATAGGTCGTAAAAAAGTTACGAGTTTAAAATTGTATTTTCTAAAAATACTTTCCTTAAATGCCAAAATTTTATAAAATAATTACTGCCAATAATGTTCGTCTTATAATCAGCCCGTATAACGTCCACTGCTGAACATCGGCCTCCTCCCGAGAAGGGTTTTTGCCATAGTCACCACGCGGCAGGCGGGTTGGTGACCGCAGTATTATGTTGTACCACACAAGGAAACGCTGCTGCCCATTCCTTGATATACTTCCTTGATTATTATAGATGATGTTATAACAATCGGGACCAACGGCTTAACGTGCTTTCCGAGGCACGGAGGGTAGTCCCTCAACCAACGAGACCCGGGAGGAATCTTAGAATTTACACAAAGATTTCCTGTCGGGCGTGGGGATCGAACCCACGAGGTCTGAGATTTAAAGCGAGCCAAATACCACTACGGAGGTTGTCGAATGTTTGTCTACTAGAAAATAACTTGACCTATTTGGCTAGGTATAAAAACATTTAACGGACGGTGAAGTAGTTAATAAAAATAAAATTATTCCACTTAGCTTTTTTGTGATCATAACCAGTCTGGTGGTCCACTATACCTACTTTTAGTAGGTTTCATGCTGTCTTCCAATTTGTGGATATAAGATTGAGGTTTTATTTTCAAACGTCGATTTCAAAATTAATAGAACAATTCTTTTGTGAAATATGAACATTTAAACTTCATTGTGTGAATGGAACAAGTAAATTGGAAATGGTCAATATTTCATTTCGCTCTTAAGTAGCTATCTATAAATACGTAACTTGAAATTGGCCACGTTCCAAAATTTTACCATTCGTTTGAGTAATGCTTTTCGCAATATGACAGCAGATTGAAAACTTGCGGGATTCTATATTCAACCTTAACTTAGAACATTCGAATGGACTGTTGAAAGTAATATTACAATTTGAGTTTGTTTTTTTCGGATGTTATATAATTCTATTTTATAATTCTTTCTAGTTCTTTTTTTTCGTTGTACAAAAAGTATATAGACTAAACAATTATTACGTGGTTATCACCGAGTGGTTGGTTCGCCCTATTGTTTCCGTCTTAGAATAAACCACCCCATATCTACATAAATCTGACGAATGGGTAGCAGAATCTATCAGCTCAAATATACTACCATCATGCAGTCAACATTCAGCCTGCCAAGAATTTTGATAACGACAATCTAATTTTTTTTGCATTTTCCCATCCCCTCCGCCTCTGCAGCGTTCCCGCGCCGGCGAAGGTGTATGTGGGACTAGCCCTCTCCATAGCCTGGTATGCTTGTCATGTCATACCACGAGGAGAAAACTCTACACCACTAAAACCCCCCGGACATTCCTCCGTCCGCCGCCGTTGGTGAGGGTCAGTTACGCTGGGCAATCCGGCCTTATCCCTCAATGACCCTGGCTTGCCAAGGTCTGATAAAGAGGAAACTCATAAAGTTAGTTAAGTTATATAAGTGTATAATAATAGTTTTTAGTAATAGGTATACATTTTGTACGGTGGATTATGTGAACTCCCTCAGGTGATGTAAAAATAAATGTATGTTTATGTTTCCTTAATATAGTATTATCTTACGAGCTTTTTCTGGTTTACGATTATGTACAATAATATATCACACTTCAAAGATAAGAATTAATATAAACTGATTGAGGTCATATATAAATATTTATTATAGACCTTTATTGTATTAGAGAAATAGGTATTTGTTTTATATATAAAACTAAATTATTGTATTCAAATAATTTAAGCGGCTTAGATACGACGCATTTATTTTATATAATACTGTAGATTTCGACACTGAGAAGGAAATACCGCGCAAGTGCCGATATAATATCTTCTTTAGTAATCATATTTTCTTTGATGACACGCAAAACCTTTTTTACATCGAACTTTATTATGAGCAGGCATAGATTTTACACCCTTATCAACTTAAAGTCTTGAATTCTAAAGCGCCTTCATTTTGTTCTGATCAAGGTAAATGTTTCACATTGGGGACAGATGATAAAATTTACTCTGTGGTTTTTGTGGGATAGAATTTTTATGTTTTACTTTCCCTTCAAACATTTTCGTTTTTTCTGACAGTAAAATCCATAATGTATTAAAAAATATAAAAAATAAATAATAACCTAAATTGGATAAGCCATTTATGATTTTTGTGCTTAGTAACTCATTTGGCAATTCCTTTTTATGTGTTACATTTCAGAATAATTCACAAATTATATTTTTTTTCATTAAATAAAAATAACTAGTTTTGAGACAATATTCATAAAAAGCCAATCTTGGCTGTAAATTTAAATTAATACATTTATAGTAATCCAAACAAGGTTATTATTTAAAAGTTTTCATCTGGCATATATCCGTTATTACACTACTTCACAAAAATAATATATTCCATCAACCCACCCAACAGACAGGGCTTCACCTATATCCCTCAGTATTTGTTGTGCAGTGACCCATTAAACTAGAATGCCAGAAAAGGATTGGTAGCATTCGAGGCGTGAACCTATAAATCCAATATTACGAGGCAATCGTATAAATAAGCTTAGACAACGTCGGAGAAAAAATATATGAGTATAGTGTTTTATTTTTTATACCAGAACAAATATTATCCTAGTTATAAAAGCAATAACCACAAACCGCATTAAAAAAATACATAGGTTAGCAACAAAATTAAAAATTTTAACGTTTTACGTTTAAGTTTGATGTCATTTGCTTCCTAATCAGTAATAAAACACGCTAAACATAGTTGTCATTTAGTGCCAGCTCATAACTAGGTACTTCCCTGGGAAAACGAGTAATAAAAGCTTTTGACACACGTTTATATATCTTAAATAAATATTATACGTATTGCAGTTTTTATAGTCGTTTCTTCATTTTCTGTTAGTTTTAGACCAAAATGTTTTTTTTAATTCAGATCACTTTCATTTGTTCTTATTTTGAATTCAAGCGTGGAAATCTGTAGCATATTATTATGTGTCATCTGTGTCATTAACATGCATATTATAATTTCCTGTCAAACTTGTTTTCCATATTATTATATGTTGTGGCAACAAGTATTTATTTTAGGATGAAAACACGAATGAGTCGACTTTGACTCAAACGACAATATGTTCTTCATTTATGTGGCTTGCAATATTTGTGAAATATTAATGTGAAATGGCGACGCAAAATATTTTAATGGAATTAACTCATCATTTATAAATAAACTCAATGTGTCTGCGTGATGATGTCATTACATTAGATCCCGTTTCCGTGAGAGACTTTTCATATAAGTAAATAAATCTATTTAAAGCAGTGGTTCCCAACCGGTGGTCCGCGGACCACTGGTGGTCCCTGGAAGCACTAGAAATGGACCTGAAGCTGCCCAAAAAACATTGCGACGCAGCTAAATATTTATTTACTGAACATAAGATTTTCTAACACACAGAAGTTATTGTAATAGTGTTCATTTTAGGGTGATTACGCAAAACAGGTGGTCCGTAACGAGATAAACATTTTGTAAAATGGTCTTTCAGCGCTTAAAGGTTGGGAACCACTGATTTAAAGATACTTACTAAATAAAGTCACAAATAGTTTTGTTTGAATATGAGTTTATTTTCTCTTACAAATAATAATAAATCTTTTGAGTAATTATTGTAATATGTTTTGCTATAATCTTGAGACAAAGAAGACAACATTGAATTCTATTAATAATGAGTTTCAGTTACACACCCGTTGAATTAGTCTTTATTTCTTTAGATATTGGATTTTCGCCTTTATAACATATGGAAATATTCTCGACCAATTGTTCTTTTGTAATTGGCCGACTCGCACATTCTTTGTACGCTTTCTGTAAAATGCACTTGAGTTTCGTTCGGAACTTCGAATTACTTTATCATTGAGAACGCAGAACAAAGTTAAGAAGGCAGACTTGCCCTCCTCAATGAATTAGGTGTAGAACGAGATCGAGTGAATTGGAATAGTTTAAATAAGGATATGAGTTAGATCGTGTTTGCAATGATGTTGGTGACAGGACCGATAATATTACACCCCTCGGTTCCCCCTTGGGACTCCTACAAAAGAGCCAAAAATCCTCGAGCCGAGAGTTCAGGACAAACGTTTTATTTATTTATAACAAATATTTAAAATATGAACTTACTACAGTAGAATTTATATTTGAAACTGACCGTTACTGTATCGATTGCATTTAATATTCTCACTATTTTTAAACAATTCCAGCCACCTGGCGCGACATCCCTGGTTTAATTTGAATGTGCGAAAATAAACTCCGATTACTGTTTAATAATGTTGTTTAATGAAGTTAATTCTTTCACTAAACCAATGTTGTTATATGTTCAGGAATAAATATGAGGTGTTAGGTATTATATTGTGTCTTAGCAAGTAAGTACACCTATGTATTGTTTTGTCTTGGTGCATCAACCGATTTTCTTTATCTTTCAGTTTAGAAATAATTTCAAGAAATCATTCATTCAGATTTGCGTACATTTATAAAACAACATATGTTTTTTCATTCCTCTAATAACACTTATCAAAGATATAAATTTTAATTTTGGCAGAACGTCTATACAATCTGTCTAATAAAAAATTTATTCCTCTGATATTTTTATCTGACGATTTAAAAATCAGCATTAAGTGTATTACTCTTAGTATGTTTGTTCTGAGATAGGTAAAATCCATCCATCACCGCGTCTCCTGAGTAGAATTCATGGTCAAGTAGACTCACAAAGACAAGGATAGATGATATCATCCATAATTGAGTTTCGCGAACACATACTATTTGATGTAACTTATTTGTCAAATTGAGTAATAGGTATAGGTCCCAGATTCTGCGTCAGTTCGTAAAAGATTGATAGGCAAGTACTTAAGATATTGATTTAATTTTGAAATAAGAATGCTTTTGGAATATCATTTTACTTTGATATTATCATGATATTATATTAAAAGGAAATATTTATACTCGTTAGTTTCTTCTAGAAATTTTGTTATTCGTCCTTATATCCTTATATCTATTTATTGCTTATTTTATATATCAAGTACCTACTATTAAAATCCTCAATAATAGTGTGAATGTTGTAAATTAATGGCCGTTCAAAGTAGATGGTATGTATGGTAAACTTATGTTGAAATCTTGTTTTCATACATATTAAAGAAGTTCAATATCTATATGAATGTTACCGGAATTGTAGGATAAATCAAAAAGGCTTTTTAAAAAATATGCCCTATATAGGACACGTATTTTTTATCTATCAAATCAATAACAATTGACCAACATAAAAAGAGCACCAACCAACTAAAAAAGGGCAGGAGACTTGTTGCGTTACTACTAGGTAAAATAATACCTAAAAGTGACGTCACGTGAAATTTTAACACGTTTACGTAACGAAAAGAATAATACCTGTCCACTATTTTTTGGTAATTTATCTGAAGGACTAAATTCCGATATTGTTCTGCAAAATATATAAAACGAATAATTTATGTCACACTTTTTCAAGTTTCAGGAATGATGTACATCTAGTATAAATTGTATGCAATGACGGATTACATACATTTTCTTTAACTTTAATTAAATGACGATAACCTCTGTGGCGTGGCAGTAAAAATCTCGCTTTAAGTCTTGGAGGTCCTGGGTTCAATCTCGATGCCAGACAAGCAATCTTTGTGTAAAATCTTAAATTTCTTTCCGGGTCTGGTTGGTTGAGGGTCTACCCTCCGTGCCTCGCCGATAAGTCATTAGTATCGATTGTTATACCATCATATATAACAATCGTATACCAGGTAACGGGCAGCAGCGGTTCCTTGTGTGTTACAGCATAATACTGTGGTCAGCAGCCCGCCTGCCAAGCGTGGTATCTATGGTTATAAAACTATAAAGCTATAAAACCCTCCCTTGCTAGGAGGTCCATGTTCAGCAGTGGACGTTTAACGGGCTGATGATGAATAAAAGTTTCATATTTATCGGGACAATTTCATGTTCTTAACAATATCACTACACACAAGCTATCCTCAGACCACCGGTTTAGAATAAGTATTGTGAATAAACAATTGTATTTACTTCATTAAATGATATAAAACTACGTTCTAGTTTTAAGTATAGTACAATATTTACCATGAAAGCTTGTAAACGTTGGTTCTATTTTCGAATATCAAATTGCATCCATGTTGAATTTCGAATGTTTTAATTGCTTCGTGTATTTGTGGTAGCTCGATTCGTGGAAATTTTGAGCTAGTTTGAAAATCTGCTATTTAAAAATAAATGAAAATCACATACACTTATAACTTTTGACGCTACCTAAATCAACGTCCATTTTCAGACAATTAGAGTTCGTATTTTGTTTCGGAACAAATCATATTACAAAAAATCATCTACTAGTATTTTAAATGCGCAACGGTTTAAATATGTATGTATGTTACGTTTTCACCACTTTGATAAAATTTTCTATTTATTATTCGATCTTGGCAAAGAAAAGACAAGGTCTGTCTTTTATCCCTGTATAAAGACTTGAATAGATTAACAATTTGGAAGTTCGTCATCTTTCCCGCAGATGAAGTCGCGGCCTTATTTAAGTGAACATTTAGATTCACATGGCATACCATCTTTATCTTAGTGATTTGCTATTATTTCTTACTGCATTATATCTTGCTACAAAATCGCAGGCCTACTTTATAGGAACTTTTTAGGAATCCCGCGCGCCGTTCACCCGCGTAACTTCTGTTCCCGTGGGAACTATATAATTAAATATAGCCTATGTCACTTAGGGTGAATGTAGCTTTCCAATGGTGAAAGAATTTTTGAAATCGGCACAGTAGTTTTTGAGTTTACAAACACACACACACGCATACACACATACACACACCCACAAACACACAAAATACATAATAAATACTAATATCTCTTTATATTATGAGTATAGGTATCTTCAAAAACATTTTTACTTTGTGACTTCAATACAAACACAAAAGTGCTTAATAGTACCTATATTAAGTGCTTAATTATACATTATAAGTAAAATCTCACTTATTATCCAAAGTGTTCAGCCAACAAAGTCACGTGCAAAGAACCAGCAATAAATAATTGACATTCGTAGACCAATTTTAGTTGTATTAACCTATTTTCGATATTATTGATCGCGCTCGAGGCATGCTTCATAAAAAAATAATACGTAATTACGCGTTTCCTTCGACGTTTGAGTTACAAATATATTTGTTGTAAAAGTTTCTTCAATTAGCTGTTTGCCACGCAAATAGATGATATAGAAGTAGAATGGCATTTTAATGAACATTTTAGCATGTTATAGGTACTAATACAAATTGACCTAAAATACTTAGTTCTTATAAGTTTGAGTAAAAAGTATTTCAAAAACAAAATATAACCAATAGAATGATAATCGAGGTCATTTTTAAAAGTTTTTATTAAACAAGTACAAATCGTATTAATTGATCGGAAAATAAGAAAATAAAACACGAACTACTTATGTTTTCGTGTAACCTAATCATAAGACAGGTGAAAATATCTAACTTCCGTTTTAGCACAGGCATTCTATAAAATAAATTATTTGTAGGTATAACTAAATGCAAAAAAGAAAGTGAAATATACACATATTAAAAATTTTGAGTTCAGTTAAGTATTCATATATATTTTAATGTAAAAATAATCACTACTATATTTGAACTGATATTAAAATTGTTCGTAATTATTACATAATATATTAAAACCGATGCTATTTCAATATAAAACAAGGTAGGTAGCCGCTATAGCCGCCTACATGTGTATAACTGTATACATGGATTTCCGAAAACAAAAAACAAAATAATTATTAAAGCAATGGTTTTTAATTTAAGCCTATCGTTTATTAATTCTCTCGACCGTATACGGCCACTGTGGCCAAACCATAGTTTAACTCCTCATAAGGAGTTCCATCATCTGGCCAAGGCATATTATAGTGCAGAAGTGTTTGCCTAAATACTAACAGGTGCACTCTTCTATTTTTTTACTTTCAAAAACCGTAAACCGTACGTTTCTGCCACGCGCCATACACCACTTCCTGACTTCCTCAGTTGTATTACATTTAGTAAAATAATAATAGGTTCTCGAGTGGAAACCACGAACTTGCAAGCGCAGCGTAGGATGACCGCCTGCACGATGGACCGACGACCTCATAAAGGTTGCAGAGAGTCAGTGGTCGCAGGCCGCTAGCGATCGTTCCCGCTGGAAATCGATGGGGGAGGCCTATGTTCAGCAGTGGACTACAACAGGCTGATGGTGAAGATGAAAAATAATAGTAGTATACCTTATCACATAATATAGTTGTAACGAATCGAACCTATTTGGAACATATTGTCTATTCTAAATTTTAGTGTACTTGTCATATATTATACTTTTACGTTTGATTTCATTGTCAAAGAGAAATAACTAAAACATAATCAAGACCAGCGCCTCTTATTATTTATTTATAGATATTATTATCAGTGCGTAACAATAGTTAATTTACTTCGTAATATTATTTAGAAAAAAATATGACTTTGTGCTAATAAAATAATAAATTAATATTATTTCATAAACACAAAGTTATATTTGAATACTAATAAAGCAATATTTCACTGTTCAACTAAAATATAAATAAACGAATCCTTCAGTGAGTTAATAGATTTACAATTATTCAATTTAGAACTTTATATCGACTCAACAGAGTTTATATTTTTAATAATAGTAAGAACGTAATGACCTCATCACCTTCTATTTCTTCCGGTGCAGTTAGAAGGTCAGTAGCGTCACCACGAACCTAACCTCCTTAGGGACACGCACGCATGCACGCGATTCTAAACACGTATGTAACAAGAGTATACCTATATAAGTATACAGGTGTTATATAGCCAAGGACGTAGTTACCATGCTAGTAGCCGTATCAAAAATGCGTGACCCCGAAATTGTATAGCTTTTCGACAAGTTTTGATACGGGGCCCATCTATAGCCCGCTACGCCACTGTAATATAGCATGTGTTGTTGTAAATTTTTTATTTTTTAAATATAGCCTTCCGCGTGTCTTCGTTTGAGATACAACAGTTTCTATACCTTATAATAAAATAACAAATATATCATTCAACACACCGACTAAAAAAAAATCTAACGCGCCGAATTTCAGAAATACGTGTAGTTAAAGCAAGTCTATTGGTTTTTTATGTATATACGAAATTCGAATACGAATTGTAAGTTTAAGGTGAAATAATTTGCTGAGTCGGCTAAACCAAGTACCTGAGATACTGGACCAACTTTATTGCCATAGAATTTTTTTGCCCTTAAAGCCATATGAAGGTTACCTTTTTTTTTCAAGTTTACCACTTCCACATAAACAAAAGCGTGAAGGACTTACAGTTCTAAAATATTTAGGGTTTTTTTTTTTTTTTTTTTCGGACGGACATATGTTGTTATCCAGGAGGCTTTTGCTACTTCACCGGGCATACTATTTAGGGTTATTGACTAGTATAAATACCGAAAAAAGGAATCAACATTATTTATAACAGCATCGCTGTTAATGCCGATTTGTAATCATTTACCGCGTTTTTATTTAAAATAAAAATGTTTTCAAGATACAACTAAGAAATTATTAAATTATGAACAAAATACATAAAATAAATTCTAATAGTAAAGTGAAAATTGTTGCAGTTTCATCATTATTTGCACTTTTATATTATCATGCCACTTCATTTTAATATTTTCTCTGCCTTTGTTTCATATATTTGCTGTCGATCCTAAGAATGTATGTAAGAAATTACAGTAAGCAATAAGACCGCCATTTTGACATTACTTTAACCTTATCTTTTTGTATGTTTTCTAGTGTGAAATAAAGAGTACTGTAAGGTATTGATATAATTTACTAATATCGTTTTTCGTTTTTAGGATATAACTATTTGTGTCGTATTTTTATATATTATGTAGTTTTTTATTTTTAAGAATATTTTAAATTGATTGTAAATTATTAAAATAGATTCAAAATAATAATAACTGAAATTTATTCCCATTTTTAAGTGGAGTAATTGTTTAAATTGCGCTTTTGATATAAAAATTTATTGAAAATGGGGCATAGGTCTTTGCACCTTCCCACTTAATACATAGGTATACGTTTAAAACGTTATTGGTACATTTATTACTTTCATGCCCTTATTACTGTAATCTAATAAAAACAAACCTACTTTCTAAAATTAGATTATCACGCTCAATAGCCGAGGTACAACAACATTTATGGAGGCAGTTGGTAATTGCGTTTGCCCATGAGGTTTCCAAGGTACTTATTTACCGTATTATATTGCAAAGCAACCACGTCATAATGCAATTTTCTATTATTAACACAACATCTATAAGAAAACTTACACAGACTCCTGTGAGCAGAAAACCACCTGCAGAAACAATATGTTCCGACGCCTCACCTCAACTTCCTAAGTACCTACTCCAAACCTTGGCACTCTATTTCTCGTTACTAAAACCTGTCGGACGATTACCGGATACCTCAGATATTAAATGCAGTAAATATATAAAGTGTATAGTCGTCCTTAAACTAAAATACTTTAATCTGTACTAATATATAAAGCTGAAGAGTGTTTGTTTGTTTGCTTAAACGCGCTATCTGGTGAATCACTAGTCCGATTGGAAAAAATATTGCAGTGCTGATATTATTGAAGAATTTATGAATAAATGATATTAACTGATTGTGAAACTCTTACGAGAACGGAAGTGATGTAAGGGAAACCCCGCGGGGGAATCTAGTTATATTAATTCAACAATAATATGATCGTCGTGAAATATCGACTTACGTTGCTTAGTTCAATTAAAAATGCAGCTGCTATCTAACATTCGACAACAATTAATATTTTTTCATGAACAAAAATAATAGTAAAACTAATATACAGCAGAATATATATAGCACATAGCTTAGTATGTATACGTGAGAAACAAAATAAAATTATTAATTTATTTATATATTAATAAAATTTTATATGACACCTGTTATTTTATGCCCTGATAAGTTAATGATGATGTACAGCAAGTCAAATCCTATTGTTAAAGTTCATTACTCCGAGTTTCTTATAAGAAAAGTTAAAATTGCGGTCGCCGGGCGTACCAATTAATTTACTCTACCGGAGTATCTTTCAGGTGAAGGAAACTGCCATCCGTTGCTCTTTAAGACTAAAAGTAATTTACAACTAGTAAAATAAGACTTTTAACTTCTTTATAAATTTCATTTTAATTTACAATTTGTATTTAGAGCTACATAATAAGTACCCTGAATTACGGTCATAGATTTTATGATTATCCGGCACAAAATCATAATGTGATTTTTTAAACTAAAAAACCTTATCGAAAAGCCCTTAAAATGAATCTTTAAAAAAAACTTACCCACAACCCTCGTTCTTCTATGTCTTCATTTCTAATGCGATAACAAAGGGAACTTAAAAATGACTATGAGCTTTCTTATGAGGTGCACAATGAGAGACCACGGCCCGAATCTATAAGTCATCACTGGTGACACACATGAATTTAAGATTTTCCTCTTAATGCATTGAGGTATTTTGGAACAAGAAACGAGAAGTTCTCTCGAAGTTTCCCAAATGCTGCCCAGCCAAGTTAGATTCGACGATTGACTTCTTTCTCTAGAGTTGGCTCTGCCTTGTTGGATTGTTTCATCTATAGCTATTCGCTTACAACTTCAAGAATGGAGTTACCAACGGCTATAGAGTTAGGCACAACGAAGGTTGACATAGTTCAAGGATTTACTTGAACTATGTCAGGATTTAGTAAGCTGAAATAACAACGAGCAGGGCAGGTAGCTAGAAAAGCTGACGGCCGATGGAGCAAAGGAGAATATTGCTCTCAAGCTTAATATATTTAAAACAAAAGTAAAGTTATAATGCCTTGAAAATAAAATAAAAACACTGTCTGCTAAAATTGCATCAGCTTTATAATCCGTGTAGGTATAAATGCTCCGTCAAACGGAAACGTATTTTCTGAACGTGATGTTGGTCAGCGTTTTTTGCAGTCTGAGAAAAGTATAAAAGGAACGTAATTACTGAACATCTTCATGCAATTCCGGTTTTAAGAGCTTTGAAGAATCCCAAAAAAAGTAGAATGCTCAACTTTAAAAATGAAGATGAAAAAAGATGAGTTTGAGTGTTTTAAATACTGAAATTAAAATAAAGTACGGACAAACGACCATGGAAGTGGTTTCCTTAAGCAATTTTTTTTGCAATATTCTGGACAGGTTTTAGTTACAAAATATAAACTACATTTTTTGTATATGACAACAATGGTAAACTTTATCTGTATGATTAATAAGTAAAAAAAAAAACTTTTCTAGAATTACATTGGACCACTGAAAATGTGTCACTTTTGGCACAGTTAAAAGAGACATTTTACATAATGTTACAAGTGCATAATGATTACTATTTTTTCTCAATTTCACTAGAAAATTTAGAATCCAGCGTTAACACGTATTATGAATCATAATATGAAGTATTGACTAATAAAAATGTACATTTTCGAATGTGGGCACCATCATGGCAACAACAAAGAAGCTTACAATGGAACACCAAAATACATAATTGGTTTAGTTAAATCCTGTAAGTATTCAAAGGTAAAGAGCTGGTAACAATAAAAACGGTACATTACACACAAATGACAAATATATTTCTGTATATAATGTAATGTACTTTACAAAAAGTTTTACTGAGTTTTTATTTGTAACGAAAAAGTTTTGTAATGCGTTATGAATTTGAAATGAATGCTACGCTATATTTCACATACTTTGAAAGTATGTGGAAATTTTATGTTGACATATTTATGTTGCTTGCTTATCTCTAATTTCATTTATTTTATTTTCATTTTGTTTGCATATGAAAAGTTTTGTAATGAAGTAAGCTACGCAATGAATATAATTTCTTTGGTCGTGATGTATTTCAAAAGTGCCTTCCAGTATATTCAAGCAAAGTTTTCACGGATCTTTCCTGGGATTTACATAAGCTATTTCATGTTTCATGTAAATGAAGATTGCGGATATAGAAGAGCAAACTGAAAAGTTATTTTTTATCTTTCTCACTATAGTTTTCTGAAGGTTTTACTTCTTTCTTTCCTATTATGAAAAATAATCACACGCAATTTTATATGTAGGTACTTGATACATGGTAACTGAAAAATATATGAAAAAAAAAACATTTAAAGTCGTGCCATTGGGTTCGGATCACCCGAGTTTAAGAAAATTGGGGACGTGATGTGGCAAACCTATTTGATATTACTGTGGTTTTAGTACTAAACGGGAATGGTGCGTGCCAAAGTATGTACTTATACTCGTGAAATGAAACGAGAAAGTGAAGTACATAGTTCCTACTAGTGCGTAATTTTCTCCGTACTACAGCTATGGAATTATCCAAAGCTGTTATATTTGTATTTAGGTTGATAACCTGCGTAGCGTAGTGGTATTTGGCTCGCTTTCAATCTTGGAGGTCGTGGGTTCGACCCTCACGCCGGATAAGAAATCTTTGTGTAAATTCTAAGATTTCACTCCGGGTCTGGTTGGTTGAGGGACCCTACTACCCTCGGAAAGCACGTTAAGCCGTTGTTCCCGATTATCAGCAGCGTTTTCTTGTTTCATCATCAACAACCCGTTAAAGTCCACTGCTGAACATGGGCCTCCTTTTACCAGACCTTGGCAAGCCAGGATCGTAGAGGGATATTGCCATAATCACCACGCTTGGCAGACGGATTGGTGATTGCAGTAAGATGTAAACCTTGAGCTAATAGATGCTGCTGCCCATCCATCAGCTATATGTCCCTTAGTCGCCTTTTACGACACCCATGGGAGGACATGGGGTAGTCTATTCTAAGCCGGAAACCAACTGGGGTCACCAACTCGCTTGCCAAGTGACTATGGCAAATACCCTCCCTCGGGAGGAGGCCCATGTTCAGCAGTGGACGTTATACGGGCTGATGATGATGATGATGATCAAATTATATAAACTTTTAAACTTTCGCGTATAATAATTATAATTCATTCATTACACACAGGTATTAACGCGATAGTAAGTTGCATTGATCAAAAGGTCGGGGAAAATAAAAAGGTAATTTTTATCGCGGTAATACCACATGCTTTTTGTGCAGACCTTATTTTCATAAAATAATGTTTTGTTAATGTTTAAGGCTCAAATACAATAAGGAACTGGTTAAATTGCGGAATACCTTCCCTATTAAATAGGATTAATAAATTTTGGAGGATAATGCTGTTCGCGTCCGTGGGCTTAGCTCTAGTCCCCCACACGTGTCCCCTGGGTAGCGCCAAATGAACAGCACATCTGGTGGTAGGTTTCGACCGCGGTTTGTTGTTTGTGTCAAAGCCTTGCCGCCAAGTGACTTTCGTCGCGTTCCGGCATGTTGCCTTGAGTAGCCATCGTGGAAGGGGAGTCTGGGCAGTTGTGTGGCTTTGCGAACCGGTTCCGGTGCTGCGTGGTGTCTGTGCTGGGTGACTGTTCGTGGAGGGTAGCGGGATCCTAAGCACGGTCTTCCGCTGGCCGACCGCAGGTAGTAGGGGGCCCAATTAGTAGGAAAGCCACCTATGAAAGGCTGTTCCGCCAACTAGCGAAAAATCCCAGGATGCGTCACCGTGCCGGTTGGCGACCGGATGCGAGGGCCCGGTGAACATCTCTGGAGGGGTGAGGGCGTCCCCGCGCGCTCCAGATCAGTCTCCCGTCGATGCAGCATCATGTGTGTATTGCGTGGTACTCGTTCATGTTACGCCTCGCCCAACTGTCCCTTTTCTACTTGTCTGTTCGCCTTCAAAAATAATGAAAAGTAAGCATAGGAAACTGGTAAAGAAGTGGTTGCACTCCCTCGCACTAAAAGTGCACCTCTCTAACATCCGAGGTCTGCACTCCAATCTCATCCCGGTCCATCACCACCTTGAGACCGAAAAACCACATCTGCTGTTCCTCACGGAGACGCAAATCAGATGTCCAGCTGACACACCATACTTGCACTACCCAGGGTACACCCTGGAGCACAATTTCAGGCCACGCACTGGCACCTGCGTGTATGATCGTGATGACATCTGCTGTCGACGTCTCCGTAACATTGAGGATTCCAGTTTCTCTGTATTGTGGGTTCTGGTGGACACTGGCTTGGAGCAGATACTCTATGCCAGTGTCTATCGGTCGCACACCGACAACATGGAGACAACTAGGTTGTTTCAGTACCTTTCTGACTCAGCTGAATTAGCTCAGCTCAGGTACCTATCGGCGCAGCTAGTTATTCTGGGGGACTTCAACGCCCACCACCAGGAGTGGCTGTACCCATACCAGAACACCGACCTTGCTGGGAGACTAGCGTATGCATATGTTCTGACGCTTGGTCTCTCCCAACTGGTGACCGGGCCGACACGGGTGCCCGACATTGATGGCCATACGGCCAATTGCTTAGACCGATCCAGACCGATACCAAGTCGCGGTTTCCTCACCGTTAGGTAGCTCCGACCACTGTCTGGTGAAATCTGTGTCTCTCTACTCGCCACCCGATCCCGATCTCAAGGGGACTAGGCGTGTATGGCGATACAAGTCAGCAGATTGGGATGAGATGCGGCATTTCTTCGCGTCTTACCCTTGGCTGCGCTTATGCTTCTCTTCAGACGACCCGGCTCGCTGCGCGGAGGCTGTTTCTATATGCCAGGCAATAGAGTATTTCATTCCATTTTCTGATGTCTCACTCCAAGACAAAGCTTGCCCATGGTTCAACGCTGAGTGTGATAGTGCTGAGGCACATAAGCACTCTGCTTACCAAGCGTGGGCGGATGCTCGAGCCCGCAAAGCGCGAAATGTTCGGAAACTGAAAAGAGCCTTCACTAGTGCTGCCAAGTCTTGCAAACGTGCCCTACGTAAGGCCCGCTTTGACCATATTGGCCGCATAGGAGCCAGACTAGCATCTTACTCATCTGGGAGTAAAGCTTTTTGGTCTCTTGCCAAATCGGTCGAAGCCAATTTCTGTCGGTCCTCTTTGCCGCCACTGCCGAAGCCAAACGGTTCATTAGCTCACACCGCCAAAGAGAAAGCAGACTTGTTTGCATCTCTATTTGCGGAGAATTCACAACTAGATGCTGCTGGTAAAAGTCCACGCAGGCTACCACATTGCACTTCCATTATGCCTGAGGTGCACATTCGGCAAAAAGTGGTACTTAAAATTCTCAGCACTCTCGATGTGAATAAGGCTAGTGGGCCTGACGGCATTCCTGCCACTGTCTTGCGGTCATGTGCGCCTGAGTTGTCTCCTGTTTTGACTCGCCTTTATCGCTTATCCCTGAAGACTAGTCTAGTTCCAGCATCCTGGAAGATTGCCAATGTTCAGCCGATCCCCAAGAAAGGTAGTCGTGCCGACCCTGCCAACTGCCGACCAATCGCAATCACCTCCATACTCTGTAAGCTTTTGGAGCGTGTTTTAAACAACCGTCTCCTAGCATACCTGGAAGACAACGATCTCCTCTGTGAACGCCAATTTGGATTCCGTCGAGGCCGGTCTACTGGGGATCTTCTTGTTTATGCTACTCACTTCTGGAGCGAAGCTATTGAGAGACACGGTGAGGCTCTTGCCGGGTCTCTTGATATCTCTAAGGCTTTTGACAGGGTTTGGCACGCAAGTCTCATTGGTAAGCTTCCGGTTTACGGTATTGCTCCCGGACTTTGTACCTGGATACAGGATTTCTAAAGGGGGAGGTCGATTCGAGTTGTCATTGATGGCGCCTCGTCCAATCTTCTTGGAATTAATGCCGGTGTCCCTCAGGGATCTGTTCTCTCCGCGACTCTTTTTTTGCTGCACAGCAACGACCTGCTAGCTAGTCCCGGTATCTTTGGGTACGCAGACGACAGCACAGTCTCGGTGAGATACTTGTCTGATGCGAAGTCTGGGTCAAAGGTTCAGCCGTTCAGGGAGTCGATGATGGAGGGGGTGAACTCGATCTTGGAGGCTGTCTCCTTATGGAGTGATGCCATCTTGGTTGGGTTTAACCCCTCAAAAACACAGGCTTGTCTTTTTTCGGCGACACGGAGTCCATTCCAACTGACTCCGACTTTCCGGAATGTTTCCGTTCCGATCAGCGACCATCATGAGCTCTTAGGGCTTGACCTCTCTTCTAACCTAAACTTCGGTCACTACATCGAGTCCATAACAAACACTGCAGCCAAAACTGGCGTTCTCTCCAAGGTGACGCGGTACTTTACATCGGAGCAGCTCTTGAGTCTCTACAAGGCTAAAGTTCGCTCCTCAATGGAATACTTTTCTCATATTAGGGATGGGTCTGCTAGATATCAGCTGGATGCTCTGGACTCATTGGAGCGCCAAGCGAAGAGAGTCATAGGCAATAACTCACTTGTGGAGGCAAATCTTCAGAGCCTCGATCACCGTAGACGAGTAGTCTGCCTATCGGTTTTTTATCGGTTACATTTCGGGGAGTGTGCGGAGGTTCTACATAACCTGATACTCCCTTCACCCTTCCATCACCGGACGACCAGGCGTGGCGAGCGTTTTCACCCTTATGTTGTAGACATTACTTCAATACGCACGAAGCGATTTGCTTCTTCTTTCATAACGCGGACGGCTAAGGAGTGGAATTCTCTGCCGGGGTCAGTTTTTCCGGAACGCTATAATCTGGACATCTTTAAAGCTAAAGTGAACATACACTTTCTAGGCACGCGTGTATCATCTTAGGCCGTATCATCGCCTACCATCAAGCGAGGTTATGGTCAAACGTAAGTATATACAATAAAAAAATAAAAAAAACAAAATCGCTTCATAAGCAATATTCACTTCGCTCAGAAATCAATAATTTATAAAAATAAAACTAATTTGAGAAGTTCATTTTCTGGTTTCGGTAAAAATGGATTGGTTAAAATTGTATCAAAATGGAAAACCGCGAACTGTCAAAATTTCAAAAGTGATATTGATTGAATCATCCGAAAATTGAATATTTTACTTGCTATTTCAATCACAGCAATAATAAATTATACTGCTGACGAAAGTGGGAATATTTCTACTCTTTTAAGTTTTCAGCTTATTTAAATAACTAATACTTAAATGATGGTAAGCACTTTTACGAATTAAATCAAAGAAGACTAAACGACTGTAACTGTGACTAGTAAACGACCGATTTGGACAAATCAAAGTAATTTCATTAAGGGTTACTAAATTTGTAATTATTATTAGCCAACTGAATGTATTCTAAGTAAAGCATGAATTGATATACCTTAACATATCATGTAGGCCATTGCCTACAGTATAAATGCCTATTGCCCATTGACAAAGGGCGTTTATATTAAGTTAATGCAATATGAAGAACATGAAAAAAAAATGCTGGAGAAGAATGGATGCGGAATGGTAGGACCGAGTAATATGACGAAAATTTTTGTTCTGATTGTTTGATCTGAGTCTGGGTGTACTTTGTGTCCGTGATATGAATGTTTGTAAAGTCCCCCGCGACACAGGGATTTATTTCCCTAGTGCGGGTGTTGTCTTTTATTATAAAAAAAAAAAAAAAAAAAAATTAGGCGAGGCCTAATATGTCCAGCTGTAGACAGAGATAGGCTGATGAATGGATGCTAAATACTCAATCTCATAGTCTATTCAGACGTTATGTAACAAGTCCCTGAGGTGCTGCTATTAATGACATCGCGATGGTTTCAATGGGTAGACCCTATCCTCATGGGATGATCTCACGGGATGTAATTCTTTATTCCAATTCAAGCATGTTACTGTAACCGAATTTATAAACGTTGTTAAAGCTTTTGAATAAAAAATACGGGAGATTTGTGAGGTTTATCTGTTAAAATCATTAAAAAAATAATAGATATAGTAGCGCCTTACTTAATTATTACTTTCAATGAATGTGTAGACACTGGCACATTTCCTGATAAAATGAAGTACAGTAAAATCATACCTTTATTAAAATCAGGTGCAAAAGACGACGTAGCCAATTATAGACCAATTTCAATTTTACCAGTGTTTAGTAAAGTCTTTGAAAAAATAATACTAAATCAGCTCCTCAAACATTTCAATTTAAATAACCTCTTGACGCGATTCAGTTTGATTTTGCGTGGGAGCAGTCGCAAAATGCCATCGGTGTATTCTGCGATCTTTCAAAAGCATTTGATTGCGTTCAGCACGATACGGTTTTATTAAAATTACGTCACTATGGTGTAAACATTATGGTGCACTGGATATGCTATCTTCATATCTTACACAGAGTTCAATGCGTTGACTTAGGTGGTGTAGTCTCGGGATCCTTGCCTGTTAAGTTAGGTTTGCCACAAGGTTCCATTCTGGGTCCTTTTTTATTCCTGGTATACATCAATGATTTGCCGTATTATTTGGAGAATTTGTGTGATGTTGACTTTATTAATTGTGCACTCACACAGATAACCCATTGGTTTACTGTAAATAATTTGGTCCTAAACGCGAATAAAACCAAATGTATAAAATTTACTACACCCGATGTGAAAAATATTAAACCTAATTTAATGATTAATAATGAAGTGCTGGATACTGTCAACTCCGCAGTGTTTTTAGGTATAACGCTGGATAAAAATTTAATATAGAATGCTCATATATCGAACTTGGCTTAAAAGTTGACCTCTGCTGCTTACGCTGTAAGGAAAATAAGACAACTGACCAACGTAGAAACTGCACGTATGGTCTATTTTAGTATAATATGGAATTTTACATTGGGGCAAATCTGCCGATATCCAAAGCATATTTATTTTACAGAAACGGGCAATTAGATCAATTTACCAACTAAGTTCCCGCTCTTCTTTAAGATATTTGTTTAAAAATATTAATATATTAACGGTTGCTTCTCAATACATTTATGCAAATTTAATTCATATTAGACCAAACCTAAATCTATATCAAAAGAGAAGCGCCTTGCACACAATAAATACAAGAAACAAACATAAATTGTGTGCTGATTACCACCGTCTGCAGAGAGTCCATTCTTCGTTTGTAGGACTTAGTGTGCGTATGTTCAACAAAATACCAGAATGTGTGCAAGAGTTACCCCTAAATAAATTTAAATCTCATGTAAAGACTACCTTTATGAAAAAAGGTTATTACACAATTAATGAATACATTAATGATTAAAACTGCATGGTGCTAGCGGTGTAACACAGGCAAACTTACACACCAGGTGCCTGTTCACCGAACTGATATACCATCATTAGACTTTTCTAATTTTTTATTGTCATTTATGAAATGTTATTGTTTACACTGATGTATTTCGGAACAAGCTACGCTGAGTTTAACATTTTGTCTTTCTTTTTAAATGCGATTCCTCAAATACTACTCAGGGTACTCGCCATGCTCCCATTGTTTGTCATTGTAGCGATATGAGTCGGGTCGCCTCCTTCCCTCTAATATGGCGAGGGAGGCGATGGCTGTGTGCTCACACGTTATATTCGTGAACGGGTGCTGCTTGTGGTGACTGGTCGACCATCTGGTGGATGTGTTTGAGGTAGTAGTACATTATTGTGACTTTTACGGCGATAATCTTCTCATGTAGCTAGTTCCTTGAAAATGTGCGTTGATGCTCCCTCCGTTTTCAAAGTGCAAGAGGTTGCTGCTCTGATATTTCTGCTTGAGGATTTTAAATCAGTATTTAACTATATTTGTTAAAACGTCTAGAGCATGCATATAATGTTATTTCAAATGTATATTAAATTAAACATTGTAAACAAAAGCTATTAAAAAAAAGAGATACATAAACTGTGATACAAAAGATGACGAAAAAGAAAAAGCCCGGAGTTTCTTTCTTCCTTTCTTCTCCGAGTCGTCCACCTAGGTAGCTAGTGAAAGGTTGCAGGTTAGCTAGGGTAGGATTCTCGCCGGCGAAACCGCGTTGCGCCCCTACCCCTGCCCTGTGATCCAGCGCCTGTAGGCCAATCACTTCCTCTTATGTTCATAAATCTGCCTTATATATCAGTGGTACCACTGGGTCGTGGTCCCCTTAAAGGTGCCCCCAGGTGTGTGTCACTTAATTGTATATTTTACAAATTTTTTTCTATATTGATCCATTAAAATCTATAATAATTAATATAAAGTTTAACTTATTATGAGTGAGGAATTAATGACCAGCTGACGGACGGACTACTTTGTCTGTAATATCCTACAATTTGCTACCGGTTAATTAAGTATCTAGTTTAATTCATATAATAAGAGTAATTGTGTAACATTGTGATTCTGACAAGTACAATTGTATGTAAATATCTAAGTGCTGAATAAATTCATTATTTCATTATTTCATGATTTGCATAATATAGAGGCGGGAGTCCTTCATACAACGTGGAGAAGCTTAATGCATTTACCACTGAAACATATGATAATAAGATACATCTAATTTACTTTAAAGATTTCTATTGTTTTGTATACTGTTGTCACTATAATACACTTTTTAGATACTGTAGCTATTACGTATCAAAAACTGTTTTCTAATCTATTAATACACAATAATAATAAAAAAAGCTGTAAAGTAAACCTGTGAGGGACGGATATACATACAAACACACTGACATGGTGAAACTATAAAAAATAATTGTCAGAAACCCTGTAAATCTATAATTACTTAAAGTGTGGCAAGGGCAAACTGGGGTACAAAAGGGCCAGGGTAATATTAGTCACAGTATACTGTGCGGCAAGGGAAAATAATTAAGCTATTTAAATGCTTGAGATTTATGCAATAATTGATTGTTTATTATAATTAAATAATTAAATTTATTCAGTTCTTAGGTATTTACATACACTTGTACTTGTCAGAATTGCAATGAGTAAGACTAAATCTAACAAAAGTATCACTTAAGTAGCTAAAAAAATGTTAACAGTTTTAGATCTTACAGATTTTATAAACCATCCGTGCGATATATGATAAATGTACACATTATTGTAAGATGCCTTAGAGGTAACAGGAAAAAAAATAACTGCCAAGAGTCCGACCAAGGTCTAAGACATCCACCTGAGGGCACCTTTAAGGGGTTAGGACCAACGCTCAGAGTGCCACTGGAGTTAAGAGGAGATTTACAGATAGTGGTGGTTACCGCTAATACGGGCTAAAGGCGCGGAATCACAGGTCGGGGGAGGGGCAGTAACGCGGTCTTCGGTCATTCGGTCGGGGATCCTGCCCTAGCTAACCTGCAACCTTTCTCTAGCTACCTGAGTGGACGACTCGGAGAAAAAAGGAAGAAAGAAACTCCGAGATTATGTTTTTCGTATCTTTTGCTCTTACATTTCAAAGTGACCTGCCTATTGAAGTTAACCTGGCTGCAAACCGCATTTTAAACAACATATATTTTTGACCAGCTTACTGGCATACAAACAAAACCACGTCCAATCAAATGCAAAACGGCTCAACCGCACCCAGTAAACTCTAAATATTTTTTCCAGTTGATTCTGTAGTAAAGAGAAAAAGAGTAGGTCGAGTGTTGATGGATGGGTAATTCAATATAATTTATTTTATCATCACAAATTAACTAATTAAATTATACTTCCAATGCATTATCATGAACGGTTCATAGAATCCATTACTGATACTATACTATTACTGATGGGAATACACTGAACTAACTGCAATCAATGTACGTTCACAAATTACTACAACTAAACTAACATATAGTGCAATTTGTGATAAATTACTAGAATATATTAAGCTTTGGTTCCCATAGTTCATTTGTCATTAGATAAGACTACAATTCACTCATAAGGCTAAATTTCCTGTTAGCGCTTGAATGACTGGCTAATTTTGGGGCATTACTGCTTAAATCCAACGTTAGGTAATTTAGAATTTAGGCATCACCATGCTTCGTGGGCACGTAACCTAATGGTACTTCATTTTGAAACTAGAATGTGATCGTAATGTAATTATGCAGATAGCAGCAATTCTACGAACATTCATTGCTTAACAATGGCAAATCCTACTTTTTGCTTAAATAAAAATAAAGATTTCAGTTTTTCTAATATGCGAATGTAATAATAGTTTTTTTGAAGCCTGTACCGAATTCGAGATGAATTTTACTTTTGTATTTTTGATGATATAGTAACGCCCTATTTATATTTAAGTATGCAGTATATTTTGAAGATTATTGACACAACAACGGTGTCCAACACAGTCTAAGTTGACTTAATTTAGTAAACAAGCGTCTTACGACATAAGAAGTAGTAAGAAAAGAGGTTGAATCAAAGGCTAGTTTCATTACTCATTCCGTATACCATTCACTTTGCCTTTTATTTTTATTCAAAACCAGATGAGCAAGTGCGGAACATGTAGCTACATACAGCATATTTTGGCAACATAGCGGTAGCACACTATAAATGTTGGAAGTAGCAAGCTGAACGTGCATAATAAAATATGTCACGGAATATTAAATGAACAACATTTGACTCTAATAAATCACATGAGATTGTAGGCTAGCAGAGTAATATAACTCATAGTACAACCAATTAATGTAGATAATTTATGATACTCGCAAATGCAAGCCTATCAAATTTTCTGCAATAAAATTGCCTGCAATATTTTGAAAAGTTGCCGGGTGATCAGTAGATAGACAGACACCTTTAACCATTTAAGTTTTACAAGTGCACGCTTCAAAGAGATCTGTTTTAGAAAACTGACCCATATTTTTTTTCTCCGATTTACTTTTAGTAATTACTATCGTTAGAATAGAAAAGAAATATCTATACAGGAACATATTTTATTGACTTATGTAGAACAAAGTACGCAATTCCATTACCCTAACATCTTAGAAACGACATTGTTTTGTTTAAACACTTCTATTTACTCAATTAGTGCATTAATTGCTAAACTAAATAGAAAAATTGTTGTAAAATGCGTTGTAATAACGCGTTTATTTTCGTTTCGCATTAATTAATGGTTAATTTCGATGGCCGCGTGGTTAACTTACCGAGTTAACCAGTTCTCCTTAAATAATTGCGTAATTCTTTCTAGGTATTTTTTATTTTATTTCTTTGTGTACTTGGGCTTACACAAGACCTGGATGTGGCAAAAATAGATATTCAGTATTACGCATTCAGTAAAACAACGATTGATATGTCGGGAAATGTGCACAGATCACTAATTATATTTCATAACTAATAAACAAGTTTTACGATGAGCTGTTATTTGTTCATAATTTTAGGAAATGACAAATTGCCAAGCTTTAATTCATGGTCTAAACCTATCAACATCAACATTTAATGGCAACTAAAGACGACTAAATATTTATAAATGTCCCGCTATTTATACACGTTACTTAAAATATCACTGTCGCGCATCTAAGTTTAGAATCGGACTCAGAACTGCCATTTCGTTTCGAGATAGCGCAGGTCAGTTGAAACAGAAACTTAGTTTTTAGATTGAAACATTTTGCTGACAGTGTGCCCCGGTGTATTTCAGCTGCGGAAGCCGGTGTCGACACTCTCGATCCCGGGCGCTATGAAGGCGTACTCGGGGGGCGGGAGAGATGCGGGAGGCGAGGAAGCAGGCGTCGCACTAGTCGGCGTCCACAGCGAATACCCCCGCTTCGGCGAAGAAAGAGCACTTGGCGGCGGCACGTACAAGGGCGGGGGGACAGCCAAGCAGAAACCCAATATAGGATATAGGTAAGTGTCCAATGCTTCTGCTGTAATTGGAGTGGATGTGCGTGTTGTTGTATAGAACCAATTTATAGTCTATTGCTGATGACTATTTCTTGAAAATGCTGAACATTAGTATCTGAATATACTTAGGTATTTATTAAGAGACGTGCTCGCTCAAATTAACATGTTTTAAAAGCTCCATCAGCAGTCCAAAGCGACATCACCCGCGGAGCCCTAGTTCGACTCTTATACGTAAATCTCATTATTAATTCTTTCACGAAAACGATATGGAAATCCGTTTGGTAATTTTAGAGTTTCTACGTTCATGCAGATAGTTAGATAGAAGGCGTGGGGCTATCGTGTCGAAAACGTGGCACTGTTTGTTTCATGTTATGGCGCACGATGCACTTAGTAGATTAGATAAATACATATCTATGACACGACCGTAACGCGTCTTGTGCTTTTGTTTTGAAATTCTATTCACATTATTATAAATTTTACTAATGAAACTTTAAGGTACACAAAAATAAACAAAAATTTTATACAATGACTCTAAAAGGTTTCAAAACTTCGTTTTATCAGAGTATATGAATAAACCAGACAAAATTAGTTCTCGATCATAATTTTAAGTTTCTTTGTACCTAGTCTCAAACCAGATTTAAAAAAGATTGTTCGCTTTGAATTGCAAAGATTGCCTTAGTTTTTTATTAATATACCTATTTGAATAAAATAACGTTTCCGTCTTATTTAATTTCTTTTTTATTTGATTAGATACGTGTTTCGATTGAATGATTAAAATTTTATTGAGGTTTTATTTATTAATTTAAATTTTGAATCAAACAATACTATTTAATATTTTCAATTCTTTAAGCAAAGTAAATAGAACAATATTTCGAAGTCAACCCGTCGTAAATTTTGACATAAAGATACTCGCTGAAAACAGGAACAACACATGTTTTGAATAACTCCATTTACATTCACATCAGAGCGTATACGGTTTCAACTTGGCACGTAGTCATAAACGATAATACATTTTCACTTGAATGCGTTTTACAACGCAAATAGTGCACACTTTTCACAAAATTGGATATAATCGTAAGCTACGCTTTTAGATCTCAAATCTTGCTAAAGATTTATAAACCTCCAGTTTCAATATACATTTTCATTTTCCAGTAAGAGTTTGCTTGTTTTGATACGCCCTATGTGTAAACCCAGCTTGGGGGCAAAATAAATACAGATGGGCATAAATATTTAAAGTTAAACAAACTTGATTGCGCTTCAGCAACTTAAGAGCCAAAGTACAGCTTTTGATGGATATTCAATAAATAAATGAGATTATTTAATGATATAAATATAACAAAAACTAAATACAAGTTTTACGTACTATGCGTAACACAAACACAATAAAAAAATGTTTCGCTATCACTCATTTTATGATATACTAGATTCCCGCGCATGGTTTCACCCGTAACTCCCGTTCCCATGGTAACTTCATAATTAAATACAGCCTTCCTCTATAAATGGGGTATCTAACACTGAAAGATTTTTTCAAATCGAATGAATAGTTCCTGAGATTAGCGCGTTCAAGCAAAAAAACAAACTCTTCAGCTTAATATTTCTACTTCTTAGTATAGTTTTTGGAGATATATTATAATAATATTGATTTGTTAACTTGAAGTTCTACAAAATGAGATTAAATAAATCGTAGGTATCATAATTAAAACCTGAATAAAACAGTATAGACAGCTGTTTTCATAAATACTTAATATTAAACAAAAGGCATCAAGTAAATACTCACTGTTATTTAAACATACATACATACCTAACTTAATATATTAATATATAAAAAATATATAAGTATAGTTTTTGAAAAATATTTAAAAAATATTACATTAATTCGTTAACTTAAAGTTCTGCGAGATGAGTTCAAATTAATCGTATCTTAATTAAATATCTTAACCTTAATTAAAACCTCAATAAAACAGTGTAGACAGTTGTTTTCATAAATACTTAATATTAAACAAAAGGCATCAAGTTCAAGGCACCCTCCGTTATTTAAACATACATACCTACGTAACTTAATATATTGGTGAAGAAAATCAACAAACACTTTAACTGAAATATAAACTAAAGAGAAATATGGCTTTTACTGAACAATTCAGGTTTTCATTTTATTGTTTTTTTTTTTTTTTGATATATTGGATTTGGATTGGGTTAAAAGTGTGGTTCGAGGGTGAAATAGTTTTTAGCTTATGTACAAAAAAAAATTGCAAAAAACATGTCATGTATGATTCATATTTTACTTGCCTGAAATATTGTAAAAACATTATATATAAAACTGGAAAAAGAAGAGACAATACACGTAGAACTATTTCGAAACCTAGTTGAAAATTGGTCCTATTTTAATGTATTAATCTTTAAAAGCCTTCTCTCATTTTCGTACTAAAATTTATTAGTAACTAGTATAAGCAAGTTTAGATTTTACTGTTCATAAATAACATTTTATAGCAGTTATTTGCTGACATTTTTCGCAAAATATCATTGTGCCATTTCTTATAGTTCCGCAAAGTCACTATTAATACTCGTATTTTCATTTAATCTCATGGGTTATATAAATCCAATAAGCCGTATAATAAAGCTTGGGTCAATCTTTAGCCACCAACGGCGAGTTTATTCTCTTGTGACTAGAATATATAAAATTATTATCTTACTTGGTATTAAGATAAACCAATCGGAGACTAAAACTAGTATGACTATTTTTGGATCAATAATTATGATATACTTAAATATCCACAGTTTATATACCTACCTAATCTTATAGGTTTTTTAAATCATTATCTTTACTATTTGAATTTTCTAATGGAAGCTTTTCAAGTAATTTTAAAATAATATTTTTTTGTCTTAAATCATAGCGTAGCTTAAGTTAAGGCTTGTTTTAGCTATTTTATCCATAGATTTTATTCCGATTGTGGGTCATCATTTTACTGGACGTTTAAGTGCCTTTACAACAGATTTGCTGTGTGCAGTATGACATAGCATTATTGAATTTCGAATACAGAATCTCTGTTCACGTTCAACGAAGTTTGGGTATTTTGTGATGATGGATAAAATAACAATATGAAAGGTTTGGACAGGGCGGACTGCAGAAATCAATCAAACTGACATATCCATCTCAACTGACACATGATGTTTATATATTTTTGAAATATTGACATTCTGAAATGATTTAAAAAATGTTTATATATCAAACAAAACAGGTCACATATTATGTATTCTATGGATTTGTCGTTGGTGACGATAGAATACTGCTGAACTTCTTCTTTTTAATATTAAGTGCAGATTAATTAACTATCGTTCTGATTACTTACGACATTTCACATCAAACGATTTTAAAATGAAATCTAAATGTAATAGGTACAATACAACCATTGTTTTCTGAATAGACTTACCTATTCAGAAAATTGTTTACCATTTCAATGTTCGATTGCAAAATTTGTTGGTTCGTTTCTAATCAACATAACATTATTCTTCAACTTATAAAAAAACTCAAATGGTCAATCCGTTATATCCTCATGTACAACCAATATCAGCCAATATTCTCAATAGAAATAGAGAAGATTTAATAAAAAACACAAAACAAATAAACCCTACAAAACGACCAACATGGCCCAAACAATGCCTAGAGGTGTTTTAATAATGTCTATGCAGCCTTGAACGAACGGAAATAACTTGCATCAGGGTCGCATCGATTTTGTCCGTCTTTGGAATTATTTAACCCTAAAACGCCCGCTAACCATCGTTGACCGCAATGGTTTCTTCGATATGACTGTTGTCTAATATTGACTGCACCAGTGGCTTGTGGGTTACGGTAGTTGCTTTTGAGATCTGGTGTTCTGGTGGGACAATTATTTGTATGAACCACAGATAGTTGTTCTGAATCTGAGTATGATTTGTGTCCGTGAATTGAATGTTTGACCACCGCCATTAATGTTTTAATTACCATATTGCGGGAGTATTCATCGAAAATATTCTCCAAAAAATGTCAGTCCTCTTATCTGAGACATATTAATCTTCTTGAAAGTATTTCATTTGAATTGTAGTTTTTTTTTGTTTTTTATTGTTGACTATTAAATAGAAATAATTTATAGGCTTGTACTACATTGATACTTGTTTCACATATTTGTTATAGTCGAAGCCACCATTTCTTACGGGTTAAGTACGTGTTAAGTGCAGTGTTCTTCACTACTAACTTATTCATATTTTATACACAAGTAATTGTATATTCTAGCTCTATTTGTTTAATTTTCCTAGAAAGTGCCTAGTAGCGTTTCTATGTAACAACACTAATCCACATACTATACCAATAATAAAATCGGTATATAGTCGGTTTTCACTTTCATCACAGGTAATTTGATTCGGGGAGTTTATGCGAAGTTTATTCAGGCTTTTTTAAAAAAGGTAATTTCTAATCTTCGCAATACATTAAAATAATTAATCTGAGTTCAAGTTCATATAGTGCTTTATCAGTCTTAATTCAAGACTAATGCTGTAAATAAAACTTTAATAATACTTTTAAAACAGAAACCTAAAGTATGACCTGAGCCATTTGTTAAGATTAGTGTTAATGTAACAAAAAAAAAATAGTTTTTCGAGTAACTTATTGTTGATAGTCAATTTTGACTTTGATGAATAGACATCCATAAATTTAATTTAATCCCACGTAGGTTCACTTTGTCACGATGGAAGACAAAGCCAATATATAATTACTTGAATTGAAATGATAGCCCTTGTTAAACTTAATAGCTGGCTGCTTTTAATTCGTTTTAATAGCCAACGTGTCTAATGTTTTATTTTTGTTTTTTACAGATTAGGTAGAAGAAAGGCGTTATTCGAAAAAAGAAAACGGATAAGTGACTACGCTTTAGTAATGGGAATGTTTGGTATTATAATTATGGTTATAGAAAATGAACTTTCAAGTGCTGGTGTATATACTAAGGTACTACTTTTACTTGCTTAAGTTTTACCTCTGATTTTTAAATGTTTTTCATATTCATATATTTTTGATATTGCAGGCATCAATATATTCGCAGGCGTTGAAGACGCTTATATCAATGTCGACTGTGATTTTACTTGGCCTAATCGTCGCGTATCACGCTTTAGAAGTACAGGTAAATACTTAAAATATGATAATATATTTTGGACCAGTATTTTTCTACAGAAGCTTAGCAAAAAATCACATTTTATGTAATTGTACAAAAAATAATTATCGTCTTAAAATTATTGTTTGAAATAATTTTAAGACGATTTCAAACCATAAAAGTAAAACGGCTTTTCCAGCATCGGTTTTCAAAATGGAGTTGAAACTGGTTCTCTGTTGAACAGAGGCTGATTTAAATCTGAATTTGGCATGGAAATCTTCAATATGTATTTGCTTGACCATTCTAGCAGTAATACAAAAACGAGGCAGCCATGAATCTCCTGAACTCTCAGGGCGTAGATCTTGCGCTGAGTATAATTAATCCAAAGTATACATAATTATGTAGAACACCTGGTAAACAGCTTAAAAGCCTTATTTGACTTGCTCTGAATGTGGAATCCTCTGATGATTAAATTTCATAAACATTTATTTTCATGAATAAATTAACCGATACGTGAAAGTTATGTAATTATTTTGTACTTCGTTTAATGCAACAATTTTTTCAGTAGCCTTGTATCAAAGTGAATACTTTTTGTTCTTTATTAAAAAAGTTTATATGGTAGAATATACGTTTTCATACATTTAGTTATTTGAAACTTGTATACAAAGAAGGACTTTATTTTGCATTTCAGTTATTTATGATAGACAACTGCGCGGATGACTGGCGGATAGCAATGACGTGGCAGCGAATAGCTCAAATATGCCTTGAGCTGGCTATTTGCGCCGTACACCCTATCCCAGGGCAATATACTTTCATTTGGACCACCAAACTAGCTAATAAAGGCGGTGTAATCGGGGTTGAAGTTGTAAGTTTCAACATTATCTTTGTATAGATTTGACATTGTGGTAGACTAGGTAGGTAGATGTAAATATTTAGAATATTCTGCTAAATGATATTAACTTTAATCTTCCTTCAATCAGATGTAACTGTACTTGCTATATTGTTGTTAAGACAAAACATATTCATTATATAAAAAAACTCTTAGATCTATTTCATTAGTTAAAACTTCTTAAGTATTATAAAAAAAGTAGTTTGTTTATTTTAAGTAAAAATTTAATTAGGAAAATAAGATTCTATTTCGAGCTTTGTTTTCTACACTAATATTATAAAGAGGAAAGATTTGTACCTATTTTTGTATGTTTGTATGTTTGTAATGAATAGGCTCAAAAAGTACTGGGCCGATTTAAAAAATTCTTTCACCAATAGAATGCTACATTTTTCCAATGTGACATAGGCTACATTTCATTTTGAAAAAAATTAGGGATCCTTGGTAAAATTTGAACAATGTAACCGAAGGTGTAGAAAAATGAGTCTTAAAATGTCTTTCGCCGAATGCGCTGCCGAAACTATTAGCGATAGAACAAAATAATGTACAACAATATTGAAGAACATCATAATGTCTACAAAAAACTCCGCGGTAGCATATGTCCAACTATTGTAGTTGTGTCACTACAACAACTTTTTTCATTTTAAACATTAATGAAAATGCTAACCAAATTCAAACCATGCTATTTATGTGTTTATATTAATCCTTATCCAAATAAATTATTTTATGGTCAAGACCATTTAACTACCTATAAAATAGTTTTTAAATTATTTAAATTGGACTTTCCATTCAAAAGATATTACGAATTAAAAAAATCATATTCATCTATATATATAAAAGAAAGTCGTGTTTGTTACAACACTTATAACTCGAGAACGGCTGGACCGATTGCCATGGTTTTTGATTTGTTGTATTTGTTTCCGTCCCGAATAGCAGAATACATTTTAAAAACAAAAGAAAGTCGTGTTAGTTACACTATTTATAACTCAAGAACGGCTGAACCGATTTGGCTGAAAATTGGTAGGGAGGTAGCTAAGAACTGGGAGAAGGACATAGGATACTTTTGGGTAGGGGTAGGGTAGGGTAGGGTAGGGTAGGGTAGGGTAGGGTAGGGGTAGGGTAGGGTAGGGTAGGGGTAGGGTAGGGGTAGGGTAGGGTAGGGTAGGAGTATGGTAGGGGTAGGGTAGGGTAGGAGTAGGGTAGGGTAGGTGTAGGGTAGGGGTAGGGTAGGAGTAGGGTAGGGTTAGGGTAGGGGTAGGGTAGGGCAAGGGTAGGGTATAAAAGAAGTCCACCCGTGCGAAGCCGGGGCGGGCCGCTAGTTGTTTTATATAACGCAATCAAATATTTATTCTATTCATAAGTTTAAGCCTTGACCCAATTAATGGTAGAAAGTGAGGCTTTAGATATTAATACTTTTGTTTTTTGTCATTCATTGTTATACTTTATTTGCTTACTGAAATTCATTTTTAAATTTTCTCCTTAGGGCACGATGTTTAAACAAATCCAGGTCTGTATATTATATGAGTTGTGATGAGTTTTAAGTGATGTTAGAGTCCTTGTCTTCGCATGTATCCAATATGTGTACCTACAAAATAATAAACCGTTTGTGTATGTGGATTTGATTATATTATTGAAGTAATATACAGGGTTTCAATGTTATTTGGGGGCAATTTTATTTTTGTTAGACAAAATTCTCGTTTGCCATAAAATGGTAGAAGCAACTGGGTGTTTACCCAGTTGCCTTAATAAAATTTTATGAAGAAATTAAAATACATATTGTAAATTATACCCCGAATGATCTGCAATCCTATATAGTATTTGTCACAATTATTTTACTAATGAGGGAATTTTTGTCCAGTCTGTTTGGATTGCATGTAGGTCTTTAGATGATAAGAAAGATAAATTTTATAATTTATGGCAAATAGCAGCAAATATAGATATTAAAAATGAAAAGTTTAGTTCTTAAATGATGCTCTTTCCTAATTTAATTGGAAATGTTTCTCTGAAATTGTAACATGTAAAATTTTTTAATGAAATAAAATAGTTAAATGTCACTAAAGCACAGTGCACATTAGTTTTATATTTGAAATTGTCAATGTTTAATCAAAATACATCTGAATACTCGAATACTCACGAAAAATGTTTGATATCACTAATAACCGTGGTTCAGAATAGATAGAGTTTTTAAGTAGAAAAGAACATGGATATGCCTTGACGTATGTATTTACAAAATACATACTTGACAAAACCGGTACTAGAGTTTTAATTGGGACTGGGATTGGGATTTTATTTTCAAGCAAAAACATATAAATACCGAAGTATGAAACGAATAAAATAGAAAAATACAACTTTATAAATAATACATATAGGTATATAACTTAAAGTCGGTAATTCAAACTTTAAGTAACTTAAAAACGTATTTCTTTACTAAATCTATGCTACTGGTATATCTACCTAAAATACTAAAAGTCATAACCCAAGCCGAGGTGCAAGCCCCACAGGGGGCGCCCTCTTGCGCAGGTTGCTTAGTTTGTAATTTTTAAACCATTTACTAAGGCTGGAGCTCTGCTCGCCTTTATGCCCATTGAAGTAGCAAAAGCCTCGTGGCTAGGTACGTAAGTCCATCCGAAAAAAAGGTATGTCCACGTTATGATTTCGCAATAAAAAATACGTCATTTGGTACTTAAAAATTCTACCTATTTCGATCCGTATTTAAAAACCCGCGCGATCCACAGTTCGAGCTCGTGAGTTACCTAAATATTAGACATTGTATTCAAAATATATATTTTTTTCGTTTTCTCAATTCCAGGTTCCATATGATGTCACGCTGTCTCTGCCGATGTTCTTTCGTCTTTATTTAATATGCAGGGTCATGTTACTACACAGTAAATTGTTCACCGATGCTTCATCTAGAAGTATAGGAGCTTTAAACAGGATTAATTTTAACACTAGGTAATTATTACTTATTGACAAATCAATACCATACTCTTATTTATACCATCAATTCACCAAAAGATTGTGTTTTAAATATTTCTGTTTACTTAATATTGTATGCCTCTATACGCCATGGCAGAAATGTACGGCTCTGAGAGTCAGGTCAGGAAATTAAGTTTTCATGATTTCTGTTTAAGGTTGAATATAATTTTATTGTAAGACATTTCAGTATTATTTTTATCTGCAGAATAAAAAAAAACAGAATTTTGATTAAGTAAATCTAACACTCAATTTTAACACTGGGTTTATGTTAATATCCAAACTAAAATAGACGGATTCGAAAGTCTTGTTGAACCGAAAATAATTCTTGTTTCACAACATGCTGTAATATTCAATTAAACAGAATATATAACTGTTAAAGCATATCGGGAAACAAAAATATTGCATTCTAATAGCGTTATTTCTATAAATTTGCTTTATATCTTTGTTGAATAGTTGTTAATTCGTCAATTCCGTGTTTATATAAAATTAAAAATACCAACAAAAAGACCATCATAACATACAAAAGAAGAAAGGAGAGAAATATTACATGTACATATATTATAATACAATATACAAAAATATAATATACCTAATATACAAATTACCCTTGGTCATCGCAAAATTTCTCCGCATCTTTACGCCTGGACATAGTTCCCAACAGGCTAACAGTGTGTTGAAAAATAATTAACTTCATCGTTTTCACTTTTACAGATTTGTCTTGAAGACACTTATGACAATTTGTCCTGGGACCGTGTTACTAGTTTTTATGGTTTCACTATGGATAATTGCAAGTTGGACATTGCGTCAGTGTGAAAGGTTAGTATCTGTGTTGTGTAGTTGGTGATCAATATACGTAAAATATTGGAACCTCGCGATAGGGTTTTATGTTAGCACTAGTTGGGAATTGATTTTCTCATTCAATATATTTGTATAATCAGGTTCTAAAAGCATGGATCGACACAAATGTTTTAAGTTAATTATATCGTTTGCTTTATCATCCATAGTCATAAGTGTTTAAAAAAACTAAACACTTTTCTGTATCGTTGACAAAAACCATTCACGTAAATTTTGCATCAGGATGAAATGGACTTAACTATAAATGGCTACGCAATAGCCTAATTTAATGGTAGTTCCATTGTGTGCAGATTAATCCAAATGAATCCTTTGTGTCGTAAACAAAGTGACGTTTTAGTATGCCATACGATGCTATGATACAACTAATGAATGATAATTATGAACATGTTTTCACATCACACACTAATATAAACGGATTCCAAATTTAAACGCCATCCCTTTGACAGTAGACAGTATTAAATTAGCGATTACGTTAGTGAAAAAAAAATGTTTTTCAAAAATATATTAAAAAAAGTAGTTTAATGAGAGTGAGGAGTCCTTATTTCAACATTGCATTATAAAATACAAGGGTAAATGAGGACTTTAATTCTAGTGATGTTTAAAGCTCAAGCCACTATGCTACAAGCCCACTTAGGTAAATGAGGACTCCTCATCCCACGATACACTGGGAAGTCCATTGAGCACAGCTTATATTGACAGACGACATTATTACAAGAAAAACATGCATTCTACCTCTAATATGATTTTATTGTTATTATAGAAAAAAAAAACCATTACATCTTTTTCACTAGACGTAATCACTAAAAATAACAGGTTACTGTTAAAAGAATACTATACTACTGTTAAAAGGATGGGATATATTTTGGTAGCACCTTATATTTCATATTTTGAGCATATATCGAAAATGTGTGTTAAAAACGTTAACGTTTTTACTTATATATAAGAAAATAAACGTCTATCGAATTCAATATCAGTACTAACAGCATAATATCGAGGGGTGAAAGGCTATTTGTTTGAAGCGACATTTTACGAACTTTACAGGAGAGCCATTTAAAGATTCAAAATTTGGAAAAAAAATCGTTATGAAAAAACTAGTGCTCTTTCTATAATGGGGATCGCAAATTTTTATTGAAAAAAAAACCCTGAATGTTTTGGTATAATTTTCAATTAAAAAACAGTTATGAGTATAAGATAAATTGTCGCTTAATACAAAATGATCTGTATCGCCTTATTTTTAGAGTAAAGAAAAATGATTCAACTTCCAACATTGTCACTAATCAGCAGCAGGCAAAATGGTTTAAGTGACTTTACAGTACTTATGCAGGAGAAAGCAAAATGATTGAATCGACGATACTCAATAATAATAGGAATAGGCTATTTTGTTTAACTACCAATTTGGGTTTGGGTTTTGGGTTTTGTTAACGATTCAGGAAAGTTGGCTTAAGCAACGATGAACATTCTTAAAGAGTTGTTTGATGTCTCAGATTTTGAAAGGAGTTATATAACTTGGTTGTTCTAAACAGAGTGAAAAACAGTTGTAGCGAAAGGGTTGAACCGACGACATGTCTTAATGAATTTGGCTGACGGCAAATTGGTTGAAGCGACATTGCACAGAGTAAGTAGTCGTAAGCAAAATGTTTGAAGGGATCAAAAGTTTTCATCTAAAGATAGCTTCATCGAAAAACGATTTATCTGCCATCGAACTAAAATTTTAGGAAGGGAATAACGGCTTATGATCCGATTCTCTGTTTTTGTATACAGCTTAAATGATATACTAAAAAAATATGGCAAATTTGAAGTCTGATCATACATCATGTTTGAGAATTATGCACTAAAATGGCATTGTTTTAAGCGCCATAAAAGTGCTCAGAATTGTACGAAACCCGGCTCAGACGACGCAGAAAAATTCGCTGAATCCGAATATGTATATAACTTCATATCGTCCAAAATGTCGCTTCAAACAAATAGCCTCTCACCCCTCGATATATATTTTACACTATGTGAACGCTAAATCAAATTAGTCACCCAAAATATTGAGTCGATCTATGCACCTAAAGGCCTATTTTATTACTTTTTATTAAAATCTGTTCTTATTATTTTCCTATCAGTATCAGTATGTTGCTTCCATTATTTTAGATTGTGTCCACATCTAATGATTGACACTCAAATTGCCAAGTTTTTACAGATCACCAACGTATTGCCTATATGGACATGCTATTGCTTTTGTACTGTGGCGTTGTAAATATATTTGTTATTTTGCTTTTAAAAATCCACTGTGTTATGTATTTTTTATTTTTATGTATACGTTATTAAACGAAGAGTGTTTGTAGTGAAGCTAGGTTCATAAACCATCACAAAAAGATACAAGAGTTTGACTTTGAATATTGTCGCAAATATTTTTTTAAAGATATAAATGATCACAAGTGCTGATATTAATATTTTTTATTGATGTTTTAGATATCGAGAAAGAATATGTTTGTTATAATAGACTCACCGAACGATGCGTACTCAGCGTAAATGCATATTTATATAATCAATATAGATTTCGTAAATCTATATTATATACTTATATATTTTACACAAAATCACAGCACAGCTTACATAAACGATATAATTATGGTGTTTTACTTAGTGAATTCAAAGTTATTATCACGCACAAAATGGCTCAAAGATACAACACACTGAATGTTAGACGAAGCTTCTGGTATACCTACCATCAACATGCACAAACCATTGCACTTTATCATAATCATGCATTACAACAAGTTGTATTTTCTTCTCGTGAAGCAAGTTGCTTGTGTCTCACTTTACGTGTTTTCCTTCTCTTTCTCGCCAATCTGTCTATTAAATGTTTATCTGTCTATGTTATCATGACCCTAAGATTTAAAATGTAATTCACGCATGGCTAAAAGTATTCTTATTTGGTATAAAACCCAGATTAATGTTTAGAATGCACGTTGTATTTAAGAAACTTTATATTCGGTATTTGTAAAAGTGTGTAGTGAAAAAGTTTTGTATACATTAGGCATGACAAAATTTTCCTTTGTATATATGAGTTATATGTTTCACTTATAAATGTTGGCAAGTTTAAAAAATATTTATTGAATAATTCTCAAAGTTCTTAATAATTAGTTGTGCCACGAAGATTTAAATGTCACCTTAAACTTTTTAATTACCCAACTATTTTTGAAATACTTATTATTGACTCTTATATAAACAACCGGTTATCTGTGGTTCTTGTCGGGCATTTTGGCTCTCAGGTTCCACGATGAAGACCATGCCAATTTGCTAAACTCAATGTGGCTGACTGCTATAACCTTCCTCTGTGTCGGCTACGGTGATATAGTCCCCAACACTTACTGCGGCCGTGGCATTACCCTCACCTGCGGTATGGTGGTATGTATGAAAATATAGTAGGATAATGTGGGTTTGAAATATTCTACATCGTTCATGCGTTTGTGTGGCTAGGAGTGTGAGTTGGACTAGGCATTGCAAGGCTTGAAGTGTGTTTCAGTGATTTATTTGAAACTTGCTGTGTCTAGGAAACACTTAGGAATGTAGGTCGGTAAAGGTGAGCCATTTTATGTGTTGTTAATAAATTCACAAAATATTTGAAGCAATTTCACAGTTTATCATATATCAAAGTCAAACTCTTCAATTTAAACACAAATAACCTTTTTCTATTCTTTTGTTTTATCTGTCTTATATGAATTATTCTTCAAACCGTGTAAGTCAGGCTTGCGTGCATCTAGGCAGTAGGAAGGGTTTGTGAATGAACTTATTTATCGGTCGTTCCAAACTTTAGGGCAGACAGGTCAATAAGTAAAGCGTTGAAATTTATTAACCATTCAGGTTTCACGATGAAGAACACGCTAACCTACTGAATGCGATGTGGCTTATTGCGATTACGTTTCTCTCCGTCGGTTTTGGTGACATAGTGCCAAACACATATTGCGGCAGAGGTATAGCTGTTAGCACCGGCATTATGGTAAGTTCCTCCAAAAAAACTTTATGACTGTATGTGTTGACTGACGTTAACATCAAACAAACAAAATATACTACCATACTACATTCTTAATAATACGATAAAACAATAAGCCAAAACCAACCAACTCACTTTTGTTGGAATGATTTTGTCTATAAATTAAATATTCTTAAATATTCCAATGATGAAGTCAGTCAACATGAATGTATCAATGTAACTACGAAACATTTCACACATCACACTAAAATGCTTTACACATTCGTGATTCTAAACTATTATCACAAGTACAGTGGTCAGTGTATTTGATGTTATATGTAAATTGATGTTCACATATCTATATTTGTCAAAAAAACTGTCTTCGTCGATTTTATTGAATGCAATAATACATTTATATAATTTGATTATATTTATGTACACATGTCTCTAATTATGTCACCACTTCTGTAACTCACACTCTTTATACACAATGTATTTCCCATATAGGGTATTTACAGTGACGTTTTGTTCGTAGTTCTTGCAGGCAACAGCATAATTTGGAATACCTGCCTATATCAATGTCATAAGTACGGTTTAATGAATTTTTGATCAAACTTACGTCCATTTCCCTGTTAAAGCCAGCTATTAGAAATTATATATAATTTGTAGAATGGAATGCTTCATTTCTCCTTACTATTTCTAGCTCTCTCTTCACTTAAATATTTCACTGGATTGCACAATCGTTTGTTTTTAAAATGGCTCACTTTTCCTAAAATTATTTTAATACAGAAGTGTACAATAAATTAAAATGCACCTAAAATAGTGTTTGTGTAAATGTTGATGAAAGTTATTTGACATTTTAGATGTTCATAATTTTAAAATGGAAGTTAACTTTGAATGGATAAAATCTTGTGCACAATTAGATGGGATTGCACCGAAGGGAAAGGATCATCAATTTTCTTGATGACAATTTATGTTTTATATAAAAACTACAATCAATAAAAGAAGGAGAATTTATTTAATATATCTTTATGCAACATTTATGCAACTCCCCTTAGCTCGGTTAACATTTTTCCTTCTTTTATAAATTTCGCATAGTAATTGGCATCTTAGCACAAAATTGTTGAACAATAGTAATCGTATTTATTAATATAACTATTTAAAGCAATACCTTAAATAATAAAAAATATATCATCGAGGGTAATTGATGCAATGCAGGCGACATGATTTGCATTCGTTTATATATCTATTTGATTGTGTCTGTTATCCTCAATCATTTTAACTTACATTTATAATAAAATTATTTTAAAAGATAGCACATAGCTGAAATTATTCTAGTTTATTTTAATTTTTAGCCTTCAAAATTGCGTTATTGGAATGACAAATTCTCGAATGCTTCTACACGTTCGCTTGCATTTTACATTAAGGTATTCACTTAACAGGGAGCTGGATGCACAGCGTTATTAGTCGCGGTTGTTTCAAGAAAATTAGAATTAACTAGAGCCGAGAAGCACGTTCATAACTTCATGATGGACACACAACTTACTAAAAGAGTAAGTATTGCTGTGATATACGTTCATCACAATTATTGTTAATCTAATTAACAGGGGGCAGGATGTACAGCATTATTAGTGACCGTTGCTTCAAGAAAATTAGAGTTAACTAGAGCGGAGAAACATGTCCATAACTTCATGATGGAGACACAACTTACAAAAAAGGTAAGGTGACTGTTACAGTAGTAACAAGTCACGGATACGATCAAGGTAAGACTTAAAAGCTAGGCGATGCTAAAGATAATAACAAAATTAAATAAAAAAACTAAACTATGCTATATTAACAGTTATGCTTACCACTTAAATTAACACGTATATGTTTAGATGATGTTAAATTTATTGCATATTTAACACAAAGTAGCGACACATCGCTAAATAAAATTAACAAAATATTACTAATAAAATTAATCATAAAAGTGAAAACCAAAATAACAAATAGTAGCTTGAACCACAGTAGCTTAAAGTTTTGTAAACACGACGTGATGTCATAACGTTCTGCTATATTTTTGTATTTTAGCAATAAGTGAAGTTTAATTGAATATGCTTATGGATAATTTCAGCTGAAAAATGCTGCAGCCAATGTGCTACGGGAGACGTGGTTAATTTATAAGCATACAAGGCTTGTTAAACGAGTTCACCCTGGGAGAGTGAGGACACACCAAAGAAAGTTTTTGTTAGCGATATATGCGTAAGTAAATGATTTCCTGATTTGAGTTCTGATATTAATCCTTATTTGACAATGACTCATTTAGACGTTGGTAATGTAGATGAAGATCTACATGACCTACATTTGAATAACTACATTCATACCATGTCATCAGTACAAGATGTAATGAATACAAGCCGCAAAGCGAGGTCCCTCTGAGGTGCGGTATTATTGGGAAGGATGTATATTTAAAACAAACATATTTTTCTTTAAACATTCTATTTTTGTAATGGAAAAGTAAAACGTAATATTTCATAAACATTCTTGACTAAAGTAGTCACATTACGTGACACTATGTGTATTTTAAAGCGATGGCATATATTTTCGAAGCACATCATATAACGTTTTATCCTTGCTTGAACTTGATTGCTGGTTTATTTAAAACAGCAATCAAGTTTAATGTATCTTTGTTCTTGTTGAAAAATCTAATCGGAAGTTTGTAAACAGTTGTTAAAAAAATATCACATAAAAGGAATGGTCTTATGCCTTAATTTAATATTTTCAGACTACGTAAGGTGAAGATGGATCAAAGAAAATTAATGGACAACGCTAATACCATAACAGACATGGCAAAGGTACGTTGAGAGCCAGAAATTATCTTTTCGCTAATGCTACACTCATACACCCATGTAGAGGTAGACCCTAGTTAGCACATTAGGAAAACAGACATTTTAGATTAGATAATTAGAATGTATTGTTATAATTCATATTTCCATTTTAAAAACACAAACTCCTATAATGTAGTATAGTATACTTATTTAAAACTAAGGTTCATGTTTGAATTTAGATTACTGTTTGTCCTTAAACTGAATTGGTTGTATTACAGCTATACGAAGAGCATGCCATTACTTCAAAATTCATCTCCCCATTTGCTTGTGCGCATGCCACTTTCGCCTAAATACTTACATAAAGAAGCTAAAATATACCCGTCGATTGTTATTATCCTGCATGATGTTAAGAAAAATAAATATTTCTCAGCATGTGCAAACATGACCTTAAAACTACACTATAAAACATTATTACACATATTTTACAGACACAAATTCAAAATACAAGCAGATACACTTACAGAAATGTATAGTTTGAAAGAACAGTAAATATTGAACTGCAAAGCGATTGATATTAGGACCCCTTCCTTTTACAGACGCAGAACACTGTCTATGAAATTGTATCGGACATGAGCACAAGGCAAGACACTATAGAAGAGAGGCTGACTAGTTTAGAAGAAAAACTTACTTCATTACAGGTAAAACAAATAGTACTAAAATAATTTCGTCAAGTTTACCAACTTATTTTACTTCATCACATTATAATAGTTAGTTGTGTTTTGAGTAATAATATGATTAATTTCTGCACCAAAACAAAAACATATTTTATGTTTTGGTAGCTATGCATTTCAAAAACGAAATAACTTGTTGTGTACAATCATTGTTATTCTTAACGATATTTGTACTTTTGCTGTTATTCTAAGTTTCTTTTTCGGCAAAGGAAGTTTGTTTTTTTTTTCTATGTTGGTTCTCAAATATTTTTTTACATGTTTCAGGATCAAGTAAATAATTTGCCAGACGTAATGGCTCGGTGCTTACAGCAGTGTTGGGAACGGGCGGAGCAGAGAAGGAATTTTCTGCATCCTGACACTGCTGCTGTACCCACGCCCCCATCTTCTACTATTGCGCCTTATACTAGGTAAAATGTTTCTTATCTGTATAATAAATCTAAGGAAGTTTTTTAATATTTCTTTTGACATTAGATTTAGGTACCGATTATTTTAAAATTTAGGTACCGATAAATTCTAACTAATTCTAAATACAACCGTCTAACTGGAATCACAAGTTGCGATACGTATTTAGCGGCATATCTTTAAACACATAAGGCGAATGATTAACTAAATAATCCAAACAGACTTATGAAAACTGTTGGCTATAAAACGTTAATAAACGTTAAATGTTATTTTTTTTATCAGAACATTAGCGACAGCATCGCATCCATGGCCGCCTAGCCCAGTGTTGCAGCCAGGAGGCCGAACTCACTCGGCCCCTGAGAGTACAACAACACAAACTCCATCGCCAGCGCAGCCACAGCCCTCGAGCCCTGCCCCCCACGCGTCGCGGCCCCCTCTACCCAGCTGAGTACCGCCTTCCAACTCCGAACTCCTGTGCTGAACTCGACGAAACTCGGCGCCCGTCCTCTGACCCCCCCTTTACAACTACGCCCCAATAAGGTTGCCGTGGAAGTTGTTTTACTACCGAAGACAGATATTTGAAGACACTCGTTCAATGAGCGCATTGCACGAAAAATACTAGTTATTTTCTGACAGTTGTTGAGCCAACTAACTTAAATATAAACAACAGTACAGATCATTTAACTACGCGCGATTTGTCTAAAATCTAATAAAAATTTTCTCATTGTAAAGTTTTTTAATTTAGCTTTCTTTTCATGGAACTCCAAGTCAATGAACATTGTCTTTGTTCAAATTCAAATATTTATAAATTTCAATTGTCGAATTACTTCAAGCCAATGTTTTGTCATAATGATTCCGACTTCGTTGGTGATGTACGGATAAAAGTGAAACGATTTTCTCGGCACACCGATGGACCGCGCCGCGGTGCGAGACAAGGTCAGCCGTAGTTTTCTTCGCTGTTCCCCAGTTTCGGAAGTGTCAGACTGTTCTTTAGTGATATTGATTAGATAGTGAATGAAATGAGGCGGTATGGACTTGCTGTTGTGATTATACAAGATGCTTTATCGATAGACGCTTTAGCTAATTACGTTAGAAGATATTTTGAATACATTATCAGCATTTAGTATAGGTAGCTATTACCAACACGTCTGTTCACGTTTTGTTGAATGTTCATGGAACCAAATTACACTGTTTTGTAATCTGAGAGTGTGTTTTTACTTAGGTTTATTTTATTAATGCCACTAATATTGCATCATTGAAAAGTCTTTATTAACGAATTTAAAAATAGTTGGTTTTATAGATTTCTTTATGCATACATCAATAAAACTAAATTCCTAGAAATAAATAGAAATGAAATAATAGAAACAACACAAAGACAAGAGTCTTGTTAACTGAAAATTAATCAAAGTACACATAGTGGTTACTTAAGATTTATTTCGGATCATATAGAATATATTCATATTGTCAAATATATAAGGAATATTATTATTAATACCACATGCCAGGTCTAACTATTTCGAATGGTATTCTGTTCACAGTAGGTAGAATTGTTGATATCTTCAATATTTTTAAATAAAACCTTAACAATATTTAAATTATGTTATGATGAAAATGTATTGTCAGACTGATTAAATTAGATTGTAATAAACTGTGCTCTATAAAACTGGCACATACTACTCGCTCATTATGTGATGACAATGCCATTGCTATATTTTTTTTTACGTGATCTTTTTAACATACCTTTTGTCAACTGCGTAAAGACTGACTTTTGGTTGTTACGTAATTCAAAGTAAAGTTATAACGGCGCTTTCATAAACAAGTGGAATAAGCCACCTAGTTTTATAGAGACACAGAAACGTAACATCAGTCAGAACATTTTTCCATGTTTTAACGTGATGTAAATATGGTTTATGGTTTTTACAAAAATCAAAGAAGTAAAGCAATCTCACGTCCTACGATAAATTTGTATACACACTTTTAGATATAGAAATATAATTAGGTAAATTGAATTGTTACTACCTGCCTATTGACATGTAGATTGTAAACAATTTTTTCTAAGAATTTTAGAATAAGTAAAGCTTTGTATAAGACATAAGATTGATGGCTGTCTAAATAGTGCCTAAAACACTACGAAATTTCGATAATTCAGTTTTATTATCTTAATATTTAATGATTGTAAATAAGTAACATAAGATTTGAGAGCATGATATTTAGTAACTATTTGAATTTTGTAGCTGTATGAGTACATAAGATGGGATCAATTTGTTTGTACATTTTAGTTTTAATAGATTCCTCTAAATTCATAGACAACCTTGTTAAGTTGCTAACCTTTAACGGATGAATAGTAAATCGGATTTTATATTACACCTACGAAATCATTGACTTTTGCTCAAATAACATCATCTGATTTTTTGAAAATACATTTCAAATCCATTTACAACTTATTGTTAGGAGGTAAAGCAGCATTTATTATACATTTACCTACAACTTAAATAGAATAGACCAATATTATAGTACCTACTGTAATAGAAAGAATAGCTGCAAACGAAATAGACTTAAATATAAGTGAGATGAAGAAAGCACCACGCAATAAACTATTTGTATAAACAAAACATATTGTCCAATTCTTATTACTTATTAAAATTTACTTGGTATTTACAAAAAAGGATAGGAGATTTTGACAAATGTCTAGTAGTAAATATGATGGCAGAAAAATTACGTACTTAAAAAAATAATTTGCTGCTTTTTATAACATCTATTATACAATCCGTATATAAAAAATAAATCGCATTTATCTACTTAAGAATTTTTAATGCTTACCAGGTAAATTTAAAAATATAGAAACATGATAATTGTGATGTTTCAAAATGCTTGTCTGAATGAAAAGTACTTCTTTAATGTAATATCAATAACATATTAACATAAAAAACCAAGTACTGTTAAATACTTCAAACTAAATAAGTGCTAAATATTTAATTTAGTACTTATATATAAATAAGCTAAACCATTTTTTTTTTATAAATAATATTTTAATGCTTATGAATGTGAGTACTCAGTGGAAGCAGAAACTAGTCATGTAATCCACTGTGTTTTATTGTATAATGCCTTTAAATGTAAGTATGTTTATGTTTATGAACGTAATCAAAAACTGATAATTGAAATAGCATGAGACCCAGGAAGCTGCCTTGAGGTGCACCAAATCTCAAACTTAACATTTTGACACTGCATTTTGAAAGAATCATTTAATATTATGTATACTTGTTTTTGTTATTATGTAGTTGTAATTAGATAGTTTGATGAACTTATAAATTTACCGTTCATAATATTATACAAAACACCAACTAGCGTATTTAGAATATGACAGAGTAAGTATAGTTGTTAAAGTATTTCCTGCATTATATTTATTATTAATAAATATCTTACCCATCTAACACTTTTCCTAAAATTTTCATACAGTGTTTTAAAGATACTTTCTATATTCCCTAGAGTTAATAACTACCTCGAGATTTTTACACGTCATAATAATGAACAGTTGAACTAATATCTGCCACTTTATATATTTAATCTTCGTGTATATCACTGAAAATTGTTTAGATATTACAATTTTTTCACTGTCAATATGCATACAAAATTCCGAAATTTCAATATTTAGATTTGATTATGTTTTTTAAAATATTCTCAAATCAAAGACGCACAATAAATGAGTAAAAGTGGCATTTTAGTGAAACTAGATTTAAATTTTTTCATTCTTTACCTATCAGTAGCCTAATAATAATAATTATGTCCCCATTACAATGAAGTTTTATAGGTCTAGATACTAAGAATAATTGCTTTATAGTCTGTTTGACGTAGGATTCTTGTTTACAAAATGGTTTGTTACATAAATTGTTTTATCACAAAAATCAATCCTATTGATAGGAGTAATTTATGTACAAATTATTTTTGCGAGTAAGTCCCAATTTTAGCATGATATCCAAAAAAAAAACTATTTATTTATACATAAGAATTGACCAAAATGTTGTTTAAGAAACATAGAAATTGTAAATAATAAGCAAACAAAAACCATTAAGACACTATGTATAAAGTAATGATGTAAATAGCAGTTGTATTTGCGAATTTTAATGTAAATAAAAAAAAACTAAATGAAGTAATGGTTCCAGTAAATTATTTTAAAATAATTATGTTCAATTATATAATGAAAATTTTAAGTTGTATGCCAACGGAATGTTCTTTGCGGTGCGTAAACAAGAGAAATGAACCTTTTGTGATCATTGTTGATGAAATGAAAGTGTAACTTCGATTATATGAGCTGTAGTATTTTTTAAATAGTTTTTTATTTTGTACCTTTTTGAAATTTCCTTACAATACAATATAGGTCCTGGTTATTGTTGGGAAGACGAATTTGCTTCCATGCAACTAAATTGTATTTTAGTTTCCAAAATTCGAGAAAATAATAAATTTCTTATGTACTTATTGCATCCAGAAACATATTTAAGAGCTTGCTGACTCACTCACCTCATGCGCAAAATATTATAAACAAAATCTAATCTTTTTAATGATTGTCTTTTGAAAAATGATAATATGCATGAAAGGTTGTTAGACGATTTAAGAGGTAAAATCTCAAATCAAATCAAATCAAATCATTTATTTCTTTGCAAACATGGGTAATAGGTACATAGATGTTCGATTATAATAAGGTTCTCCACATTTTACCGTCACATGGGCATGCAAATATTGGGTTTGCAATTTAAATTTAAAGTAAGTGGCATGTCAATAAATCACAATAATAAATAAATAAATAAAAAAAATAAAAAAAAATTAAATGTCATTGGAATTACAATAAAAAATTACAACCTGGAAAAAGTTTAAAACAAATAAAAAATACTATGAATAATGTCAGACGGAAAAAATAATGATGCCAACTAGAACAAAAGTATGTCACTCAGAGTAAGTATATCAATCAGTCAGTGAATCATCATTAAGAAAATCGTCAATTAAGTAATAGCTTTTCATAATCAAAATGTCAGTTAGCGCCCTTTTAAATTTAAATAAAGTTAGTTCTTTTATAACATTAGGTATTCTATTATATATGCGTGGGGCAATACCAAAAAAACTTTTTTGCATTAGTGCGGTTTTACACTTCACTTGACATAATTTATTGACGTATTGAGTCCGTATCGGATTCTTTCTGACCTCTGATAACTTTTGAAATAAATGTGGATTACATTTGACTAACAAAGCCGTTTCTAATATAAATAAAGAGGGTAAAGTTAAAATTTTCAACGATTTAAAATATGGAACACAGCTATCAGTTGTCTTAAGACCGCACATTGACCTGATGCATCGCTTCTGCAATCTAAATACCAGTTCCCTATCAGTAGACTGCCCCCAGAAAATAATGCCATACCGCAATAGAGAAGCAACCAGTCCATGGTACGCTGTTAAAAGAGCCCGAATGTTAACTTTCTTTGAAAGTTGAAATAGAGCATATGCGGATTTACTCAGTTTTTTACATAATTCTTTATTTATTTTATTTATAACTTTATGCACAAAAAAAAATCGTACAAAGGCGGACTTAATGCCAACGGCATTTTCTACCAGCCAATCTTGGGGTGGTGAACCAGAGAAAAGAACAGTAGGTGCACATTGATTAAAAGAAGAAAGAAAGAAACCAAAATTGAGGAAGGCAAAACAGCCAATTAAATAAAAATATTTCTAAGACAATATATACAACCACATACATATATACAATATGTCTAAATACATACAATATATATTAATACATACAATATAAATATATTATAATCACCGATGAGAATACTGCTCCAACAACCTTTTTTGGTAGTATTCGCGAATCTTTTTCTTAAACGCATATCGATTTTGGGCCATCCTGATATCTAGTGGCAGCTCATTCCATAGAAGAATAGATTGAACAAAGAAAGAAGAGTGCATGAAATTGGAGTGGTGAGATGGACAATGTAAAAGACGATTGTGAGAAGAACGTAAAGTTTTAGAGTGGTTAGAGCAAAGGTATTGGAAATACAAAGATAAGTAAGAAGGAGTGTAAGGAGAGTCAAGAATAGAATAAAGAGTAGTAAGTGCCCTCATGGAGCGTCGCTCACGGATAGGTAACCAATGCAATTGTGACCGGTAGGAGGATACATGGTCATATTTGCGAAGATTGAATATGAACCGAATGCAGTTATTCAGAAGTCGGTCGAGTTTATTGAGGTGATCTGCATTCAGTTCATATTTTTTACAATTCTTCAACATGAGGCTTCCATGTTAGTTGGTTGTCAATAATTATGCCTAAAAACCTAGCTTTATTAGCTTCTTCAATGTCACAGCCATTGTAGGATATATTAATATTTGGGTTTTACATCGTTGATAAAAATGCATGACTTTTGTTTTAGTCAGGTTTATAATCAAATTATTTTTATTTAACCAATTTATTATGTCGTTTAAGCATGTATTTATGTCATTCTTATAATTTTTTGGATACCTACATTGAATTATAGCTGTACTATCATCTGCAAAAAGCACCATTTCGATGGTTGTTGCTTTCGGGAGATCATTAATAAATATCAAGAAAAGTAGCGGACCCAGTACGCTACCCTGTGGGACGCCATATTTTACATGTCTTGGTTTTGACACATATATGGTTTCTAATTTGCTTTCTGGACATATCCTTGAAATTTCTGTGCATTGAACCCTATTACTTAGGTATGATTCAATTAACTTTAAGATATTTCCTCTTATACCATAGTTATGTAATTTGTGCAACAGAATCTTATGGTCCACACAGTCGAAAGCCTTGGTCATGTCAGTGTAGATTGCACAGACTGGATTTCTCCTATCTACAGATGACATGACATTAGCTAACAAGTCAAACAGTGCCATATTAATCGTAGTGTTCTTACGGAAACCCTTTTGTTCTTTGAAAATAGTTTGTACTTTTCGAAATAGGCATATAAAGAGTTACAGATAACTTTCTCAATAATTTTTGAAATAGTTGGTATTTTTGCAACAGGTCTGTAATTTTTTAAATCAGTTTTGTCATCTTTTTTATAAAGAGGTTTTATAATATTTTTGCAATGTCCATGGGGTCTGTAAATGTCAAATTGTCTCTATGCACGCAATCTATAGGCTCTAGCGGCAAACTAAATTTGGATCTATTTATTATTTATTTGCCAGGTAGCTTTTTATTTATTTTGGGCTGTGTTTATGAAATGATTATTTTGTGTTTTTTGTGTTAAGTTTATAATTTTTCTATAAAGTTTGGTGTAGTTTTTAAGAATTAATTTATTTTTTGAGTCTGGGTTTAATCGATACGCCCAAAGTAGCCTTTGCTTGTTACTACATATTTTTATTCCATGAGAAATCCATTTTGATTTCTTGCTACTTTGAATGGTTACAATTTTCTCAGGAAAACATAATCTGTATATTAGGGAAAAATCATCCATGAAAATGTCAAAAGCTTTGTTCACATCCTTAGCATTATATACTAGTCTAAATGATAGAGAGCTGAGATTTTTTTGAAGTTAATTAGATTTTCCATGCATATATCCTGTTTTTTTGTCTTCCAGTATTTTAGTTTGCAAGATTTTTTTATTGGTACTTTGAGTATTTGCGATGTATGGTCAGAAAGGACCAAATCTACAACCTCAGCTTTACATTATTTCCGATAATTGTGTGCAAAGTTGTCTATACAGGTTTGACTTTTTAACCTAGTGGGAGTATAAAGCGCTAGTTTTAAATTGTACTTCATAAGAAAATATTCCAGTTCTAATGTTGTGTTGTTTCTTGTTAAGACATTGATATTAAAATCTCCACACAAGACTACCTTTTTATTTGAGAATTGACAAACTTTATTTAAAATAAATTCCAATTTATCATAAAATACATCATAATTATTTTTTAGGATTCTATAAATACAAATAATAATAATTTTATAAGCTATTATCTCTACAGCGCAACATTCAAAGATGCCTGAAACTGTTTGCTTTGCTATATCCGATATTTCTCTAAACTGCAATCCTACTCTTACGAAAATACCTGTTCCTCCTCTCTTTGTATTTCTAGAGAAGAAAGCAGCTGGACAAAAATTTGGAATATGCAATAAATCCTCATAACCTGTTTGTATGAAATGTTCCGTAATACAGAGGACATCTATACTTGTCCCCTTGTTGATTAATTCTACTAATTTTACAGTCAGTGTATCGGATTTATTTATTAAAGGGAATAGGCAAAAAGTGTCGACATAAATAGATTTTGAGAAAATGCAATTAAAAGTCAGGAAATCATCATCATCATCATTTCAGCCGTAGGACGTCCACTGCTGAACATAGGCCTCCCTCATAGATCTCCAGTTGTTGCGGTTAGAAGCGGCCTGCATCCACCGTGATCCCGCGGCCTTAACCAGATCATCCGTCCATCTAGTAGGTGGACGTCCTACGCTACGCTTGCCGATCCGCGGTCTCCATTCGAGAACTTTTCGGCCCCAACGGCCATCTGTTCTCCGTGCTATATGGCCTGCCCATTGCCACTTCAACGAACTAATCCGTTGGGCTATGTCGGTAACCCGCGTTCGTCTACGTATCTCCTCATTTTTGATCCGATCTCGTAGAGAAACCCCGAGCATAGCCCTCTCCATAGCTCGTTGAGCGACTCTGAGCCTGTTCATAAGGCCTATAGAAAAGGACTACGTTTCGGATCCATAGGTCATCACTGGCAACACGCACTGGTTAAAGACTTTCGTCTTCAGGAAAAAGTCAGGAAATATGTCGATGATTTTATTGCGATTATCCTTTTGGTCATGAACAAAAACGTATTTCCCACGCCATCAGTTAACTTTTTTCAATGTCTGTGATTCAGTATTTAACTACCATAGATAAAAATATGTTTCCAAAAAATTGAAACAATAAAAATTGTGACATTCTTAGTTATTTGCCTGTACAATACAATTTATGTCAACATTTAAAACCCCTTTTCAAATGCTTGGTAATGTTTTGTTTTGACTACCTAACTAGCGAGGACCCAGGTTTGGTAGCCGGGTCGGTAACAAAATACTGTAATTAGAAATTTTCTCTTCAGAAAAATGTAAGTACCAGCCCCCGAAGTCTGGAAGTTGGTGATGTTTCATCTATGTCTTGGAGAGTTCAAGCTGTTGATTGTGCGCTCTATCCTCTCGCCGGTCATGTCAGTCGATCCGTCCATGACCTTTACCCATCCCAACGGATTTTAAGGGCTGTCAAAAAGAGAGTCCTGTGCTTCTGCATTAAAATATGTCGTGCGAGTATAGGTGTGTCAAGCGTTAGTTTGGCTGCTGCGGCCAAAATCGGTCCGGAGAACTATTAGGAACGTCTAATATGCTTTTTTTTCTTTAATTTATTACGAGAGAATTGTTGGACCACCTTCGATGCTCTTGTAGGCTTAAGCAGCCCGCAACCCCCCCCCCCCCCCACCGAAAAATCAATTCCTCAGGGCTATTCTCTTACCTTGGTTGTGTAGTTTGCCTTATTAATTTAATTAACCTTATCCAATGGTTATGAAGCTTCATAACCATTTGATAAGGTTAATTCGCTGTTCAGAAGTGGACATTATACGGGTTGATGATGATGAATAAGATAAAGTAGTAAAATCCTCGTGGTTAATTACATATATCCGTCGGAAAAAAGGGAGATATACATTACATTACATCGAACCCCGTCATGTATTAAGTTCAGTCAACATTTTCTCTATTTTTTGGTTAGATTTGAAGACTTTTATACTTCAGGTTTTAGGTAGTCTAAAACGCAATTACTTTAAATAAATAATTAATTATCACATAAATACAATAATATATTCGTAAGTCTAAGAAGAAGTATATAAGAAGAGAGAAAGGGAGAGATTTTTTAGTAAGGTTTTTGAAACAATAAAGTTCTTTTCATTTATTACCTACAATAACAAAAGCCTGTAATGCGTTTGCACTTCCTTTTAGTCTCCTAAAACACTTTGGTAGTAATTAAATAAACCCAGATATAAGAGATTTAACAAGTGGAAATTATCTATTAAAACAAAGAAATTTTATTTTTTAAGTCAATCATTATTTCAAACCCCTCATAGCGACATCTAGTGAGCTCTCTAAAAGCCGAATATCATAAAAATCTTCTACAAAACCAGATGGCGTTACTAAAAGAACATGTGTGATATCGTCGGCGATACTGCATACCGCTTAAGTGGCAATAGCTTACTAGCTATTGCCACTTAAGCGGTAAGCGGTTACTTTACTAAGTTGAAAATCAAATGTACCAAATTGATTTAATTGGCCTTTAAAACATTAAGAAAATATTTCTTGACAGATGAAATTACCTGCACTTTATTACTAGCTATCCCGCACAATATCCCCCGCGTAAAGCTTAAATTCTTGGTGAATATTAATTATTTTATATAATACGTCAAAAAGTTCCTTACCTAATAATCTTTAAATAGTAGAAGTACAGTCTTCACTGTTGTATATATGACATTATTTTTTAATTGCGTTTCATTTATGATATTTTCTTAATTTATGTGATCTTAGTACGTAAAGATGCTAGATGCTAAATATGTCAAATTGCGAAGATGCATAGTTCTACCATTTAAAAGATCAATTGAATAGCGTCTACACAGATCCGTACTCTAAGTATGTTCGTATGCGGCGATCGCTGCCACAGCACGCATATGGTTGCCGCAGCACATGCACGGTTTCTACGACACGACGAGCATCAATGGTCACTATGGCAAGCTTACGCCCTCGGTCCGGGCGAGCCAGTTGGTGTGAATCGTACCAATATCTTACCTACTTATAAACAGAGATAAATATTTAACATTAAATTGTCTTTAACAGGTTAGAAAAAGTAACAGTTGCCTTTGAAATGCTAATGAAATAGTCTGCAGTACACTTAGGTACTCGTAGCTAATTAAGTCAGTACTTAAACCATTACAAACATTTGCTACTAAAAGCAATGAGATGAAGAAAGAGTGAGTCCTCCTTTTTATTTCAGTTTAATTGCGCTTCCTATTACCTAAATAAGCATAAGTACTGAAAAGGGATAAAAATAAACAATTTATTATAGTTAGGTACTATAAATGTATAATGTCTATGTTTGTTATATTCTGTACATTCTTACGTTGACGGATTTTGTTTGTAATAAATTTGAAAGTGTTTTATAATTTTATTGATATCCGTAAAAATAAAGAAATGCGCTAAATAGAATACCTACGCTGCAAGTTTCCAAATTAATAATGGACGGAGAGCTGACAACAGAAACGGCAAGGTAATTTGATCATTCATAAAAATTATTTATCAGCTTACCTGGAGCATTCTAAGCATAAAGACGTCGACCTGGCAGGATTCGCGTGGTGGATGTGGGAGTTATGGGCTGGGAAAAAAAGAGAAAAAAAAGGTAATGTGATCAGGATTACTTTTTATGCCAAATGGTTTGCCTACCTCCCCAAAGCACACAAAAAAAATCTGGCGTCATTTGGTTGGTGGAAAGGTATCGCCAGGCTTAATTAAAGTGAGGAAAAAAAAGTATTTTTAGGTAATAAGAACAAGGCTGGCTTTTTTTGTGCTTAAAGTTTATTATTTCCAGAGGCTAGGAAAAAAAGCCAGCCAATAATAGTGGTGGGAACATGTCGAAAAAAATAATTGAAAATTTATATTTTAAATTGTATTTTGCTCGAGAAAGAGCTAAGGGGCATGAAAAAGAGCGCGTGGAGGGGATACACGCGACGACGACGGCGTCTGTGCTGATAAATCATTTTTATGAATGATCAAATTACCTTGCCTTTTCGGTTGTCAGCTCTTAGTCCATAAAGAACTCAATCATCATTATTGTAACTTTACGATTACTATCAGAATCTAACAACAAGTACTAGCACAAACAATATTATCTACTACCTAATAATATAAAAATGGAACAATATTTTTCAATTAGTAAAAGATGTTATTTTTTTTTTTACCTATAATGCTTTTTTGTAATAGTATCTATAGCCTAATAAATGTTAATGATAATTTAAAAAAATCTATAAAATGTAAAAAGTAATATAGGAAATATGTTGTAGCCGTAATAATAAGAAAATTATGGCGGTTATTTTAGCATCCACCTCTAGGTTTTAATAGATTTCTCAGAAAACTCAGACTCGGAACCTTCTTGGTGTTCTTTTTTCAATTTGCTTTGTACGCGGTTCTTTACGCGGCATTTTTTCACGTCATTGTTAAACCTTATATTAAAAACAAGAAACTTGAAAACAAGTGAAAAAACTAAAATGAGTGATTCTAGCGACGAGGAAGTTTGTTTGACGCCAACAGAATTGACTGAAACTGTTAATAATGCGCATTTCCTCGCTGAGGTGGAATGAAAAGTTACGTGTTGCACTCGAATGCAAAGATTTTTCACCTCGTGCTCTTTTGATTCCCTCGCTAACGCTCAGGATCCTTTGCTTGCTCGGTCATCAAAATTGAACACGCGGTTAAAAAGCAACTTTGCACTCTTGTATAACAAATAACTATTATTTATCCTTAAAATAGATAATTTTATGATAAATGGCAACAAACTATACGATTTTAGATTGTATATGTAACCAACAAAATCTAGTTAATACAAGTAAATGTTATGCCTCACTTTAGACTTCTGGGCTACACAACATACCTGTAATGTAATGTACCTACATTGTAAGGTACATACAATTATTAATAGGTACTTACATTTTTTTTAAATATTATTTTAATATTTATTTGAATTTACCTTCCATGTTACAGTACAATATTACTTTTTTGGTATAAAAATCAACACAATTTGATAATGACACTTACTTTACTCTTTCAGTAAATGTAAATGTACGACCAGTGCGTCCTACCTGTCATAACAGGCATTATCAGGTAGGACGCACTGGTCTTACCTGTTAAAATATATATTCAAAGTCACTCAACGAGCTATGGATCAAGCTATGCTTTGAGTTTCTCTGAAAGATAAATTTCGTAATGAGGTTTTCCGACAGAGAAGTAAAGTTACCGACATAGCCCGCAGAATTAGCAAGTTGAAGTGGCAATGGTCTGGCCGAGCAGAGGCGTCCTCGAGTGGAGACCGCGTCTCGGCAAACGTAAACTAGGACGTCCCCCGGCATCATGGACCGATGAGCTAAAAAGGGTAGCCGGAGTACAATGGATGCGGACAGTGAATGACCGTGTGTAATGGCGCAAACCCCACTGAGTTTGTTTCGCCGGATCTTCTCAGTTGGGGCGTATTGGATCCGGTGGTAGCATAAAATCGCGTCCGACGATATACTTATGGTCTATCTAAATAATAACATACTCAAATGACAGAACTTTAGACTATTAAATTTTAGATAAAAAATTAAATTCTATTTTCATACCTGACAGCTTTTACGCTAAAGCTATAAAAAATCTAATACAAACTATTTATTATTATTATAACTATAATAACTAAACTAAATTAATAAATGAAATATATTATATTAATGAGCCAAATATGTTTTGACTATTTGCAAATGCCTGTAATAGGTTTACGTAAATAAAAACTTTTTTTATTTATTTATTTATTTAATCAGTTGAGGCGTATGTCCAGCAGTGGAGAGAGATAAGTTAATTGATTGATTAATATATTTTGGTGATTATTTATTTTTAAATATTTGTGTTTAAAATTACTTTAGGGTTTATTTATATTTCTCTTAATACAAATGATTGTACTGCAAAGACAATACCTATCATAAATCATTCCACTGCGGTAAAACAAACCATTAATATGTCATCCGATATATGGAGCCACCGCATGCTTTTTATATTAACTACACCACTCATGTTTCTGGAACGACATTTTTTTAATTATAGGTGGATTTTTGCTTGATCACGTTCATACGTGCCGTTAAGTAAAAATGTGCTCGTGATATTTACGAGCAAAGAATTAGGGTAACCACTTTTTGTTTAAGTTTCTCTAATATTCCATGAATACAATAAATAATAAGCAACTAAAAGTAGGTAGCTAATTTAAAATAAAACTAACTTATAAAATACTACTACTCTAAATCTATCCTACTGTAGGATAGATTTAGAATAGTAGTATTTTACACTTGCCAAATAGTACTTGGCAAGGTTTCCAGAATGCTGGCAGCATTACGCTGTTGAATGGCAATGCTTACCTGCTGTGCAAAGTAAAAACCAGCACTCGGAGAAAGTGCCGCAATAAAGAGGGCCGCTGCGCCGTTTTATTATATTTATTCGTTAACGATACGAATATTTTTAGTGACTCTGCGACAAAACTTGAAGACAAGACAAGTCTGATGCGAAAAATAAGGGTTTATTTATTTATTTAAGGACAACCAACAAAGCATACACCAAAAAAATACCTGTTACATATGATTATTACATTTTATAGTGTAGCCTTAATTAAAGGCTGGCACGGCATGCATTAAACATAAGAGTAGATAAAGGGTTAGAAATGAAAGCATTAAAGACAAAAATATATGACAAACGAACTTTTTTTCTATTTTGATTGGTTTCCTAGGGAAACTAATCAAAATAGAAGAAAAGTTCGTAGAATATTATTACATGAATGAATATGTACTTAGGTTAATTGGCCACATTCAATCCAAATAGTAAAGGATAAGAAATAAATAGATAATAAACATTTGATTTGATTTGATTGATTGATAATATGGAAAAAATATTATTATTCTCAAAAAAATATTCTTAAAGAAAAATATAGTTTAAAGCTTAAAAAGAAAATAATGGATTCAAGAAATGTCCAATCCTCAGATATAAATTTTGTCAGAGGAGTAAATTTTAAGATTTTACAGCTTTTGTGTGGAACTACTGTCAAAAATTAAAACTTATTCCTTTGACTAGTTAGTTGAATTATTTATTGTTTAATATATATATTGAATGGATCCGTCGCAGTCATTGAATTGCCAAACTCACTCCTAAGCTCTTTGAACATTAACAGCTAATTTCTGAACCGACGATACTTCAATACGCCTTTTCTAAAAATTAATGAATGATACAATATTTATAACGAATCTAAAATGAATTCAAATTTCTTTGATAACTTTGGCCTTAATGTTTTAGATGATTAAATTTATAATATCAAGATTGCGTAGGTTTCCGATGAATGAATATTTAACCTTTAATAAGTTTAACCAACGTTTTGTTGTTGCTGCCGCAAGCTACTAGCATATTATCCAAATTTTCTTCTAAGTTGTTGAACCTCATTTTGAATATTACGTTTATGTAATTGAATTTTGGTAGGCAGATACAACAAAAGTTAATAATTTTGAATTAAGAAAGCCGGTTATACTGACGATAAGATTAGGGTAATATATAATTTCTTAATTGAAAACAGTATTTATTTAACCGGTATAATCTTCCTGAGTGACTTTTATTTAATATAAACTTAAATTATAGTTCGTTGAAATTACTAAATAATTAGTTTACAATATGCTTTCACTTTTTGGGAGATGATTACCAAAAATAAAAATTAATAGCAAAGCCAATTGTTTCTACTGCATTATAATGTTTACGTTTCAATACTTAAAACTTTAAATTAAATACGATGAAGTTACTAACGGGTTTGTTTCAATATTAATGCTAAAACAACTTTCTATTATCTACTCGTAGACTAATGAATACTTAATATTCAAGAAAATGGATCCGTATATTGAAATAGTAAATGTAAAGAAAATTACTGCACATCTGCAACTGACTATTTTTCTTATAACTATTCCCCTTTCCATTCATTTTATTAAAAATATTTTTTGCTCTTCATAATTTTATAGGCTATCTTATAGGCTGCTAGTTTTTTTTCAGGTAATTGAATTATATTATTATTATGAGTACAGTAAATTATTAAAGTATAGTAGTATATTATATCTACCTATAGGATACGCATATTAATGGAATGTTATAATACGAACATTCAAACACAAATGTTTGAATGTTCGTCGGTACATTATGACTTTATGACATCCAAACCATAAATCTAACTTCAGTAGTAGTTAAGCACAAAATATATTGCTTTGCAATAAGACAGCAGTCTGTTCACCACAATATAAGAGTTTTTACGAATCAATGCAGTGGTTTTGGGTATATGCATAAAAAATATGCATAATACCTGTCAAATTTAGTCATTACTATTTTGTATTCGTTTTGTGTGTTCATTAAATGTTTTTTTCTTTCTTTCTTTCCATTACAAAAAGACTCTTCAATTTTATTTATTTGTATAGATTTCGATTAAATTTCGCGTAATATAATTAATTTCTGCCTTACAAAGTTAACTATACCAAAGGTCTCATTAGCAGTTGCTCTCTCGTTTATAACGCTCCGTTAGGTAAACATTGTACTACACGAAATACTGCAGCCGATTATACCACGGAGTAGGCATTACCAACCTTTAACTACTGTTGCGGTTTCATTTACCGGTCCAACGACACATGGAATTAACCGAACTTTGTCTTGTATGAATTTGAACTTAAAAAGGTTTTTTTAATTCCACAAGTTAGGAAAAAACGTTATTTATTTTTTGGTTTTCTTTCATTACGTATTTTTGTGAAATTCGTATGTATTTGAAAGAATTTTAGGTATTCATTTACGTTTAAATAGGGTGGTAACCACGATAGTTTGCTTAAAACGGACATTTACAGGCACGTGCATTTTTTCGTGGGTACTGCCATAAGTAAAGCTAGTAGTAAAATAGTGTTCATTTTATTTACTAATTTATAAAATACAAAAATGCTTAGGTAAAGCTTTCGATCTGCGCATATTACTTTAGTACGCATAATAATTATGCGTACTAAAGTAAAGAATTATATAAGTATAATTATATAATAATAAAAAATATAGAATTAGTTATTAATTCTATATTTTATATAATTTGAATCCTTAAAAGCGATAAATCTTACGAATTAAAATCATCTTAATGTAATTGTACCTTTATGTCTTGTAAAGAAAAGCAATTTCCTCAATTCGCTAAAATTTGATCTACTTTCGCCACAGTCGTGGAATAAAGCTCGGAAAGATTTCCGTTTTGAACTGTCATTTAATGTGATACTAATTATAAGTTATACAATGAAATGCCGAAATTGAAGCGTGACTCTAAAATGAAGGGACTAAATGTTTTACTTTTGTAGGTACCTACCTGTATCAAGTCTCATTTAAAGAACTGTTTATTTTATTTATTTTCGTCAAGCCTCCACGATATTCTTTTTCGACCCTGTACCTTTATTACCTACTGCATTATTTGCTCTCAAACTCGAGCACTCAATTTCTTTTATGCGACGAAAGCAAATAACATGATGATAATTTTGAGATCGGAACAAAATGAACGAAGATGCCGGGATTTTTTGTCCATTATGGGAACCAAAACCACAACTCCAGGCCTCTTAGCCAACACAAGGAACTTTGTACATTGCTGTTTGTCTGTCTTGTTATATTTATATCTTCTGTGTGTATTAGCGATGGGTCGTCGACGTATTTGACGTCAACGAAACTAGACCGTCCAATTTCGTTCATCGACTAGTCGATCAACTAGTTGAATTCGTCGACTAGTTTACGCGTTAACTTGGTACACATTACGACGAACGGACGAAGTCTACGGCGTCGACGGCGACGTAGGCGGTAGACTTAGACTAGTCTCTCGTATGCTTAGGCCTGGCTGAATACTGAATAGAATTAATTATAAAGTGTTATTCACTATTCTGGCGTATTTAGAACATCAACTGATTTTATATATCTACATTATTTTTATTAAATACATTTTTCTTTCTACACATAGCACAACAATAATATCATTCAACCCGAACAAATATCAACACCTTTCGACTAGATTTAAAGTTCAAATTTGTTTGCACGATATTTCAACGGACGAATGAATTTCTATCACCCGACTTCGTTCTTGTCTCATCTCACCGTCGTCGTCGCCGTCGCGCGTCGTCGATCGTCGCGTTGCGAGTTTCAGTTTAGCGCTCTGAGGCGTCTACGGATTCGACTAGTCCATCGTATAACGGTGAACCGTCGATTCGTTCACAGTACGTCAACGGTTGAATTAACTAGTTCGTTCATTCAACGCTCATCACTAGTGTGTATGTGTACATAAATAAATAAGGAATATAAGCGGCAGCTGTATATGTAGGTTACCAATCTTCTTTGCGATCGTATGCTACTCATACTACAAGGAAAAAGTAACCCGCTAATACGCCCCGGGTGATCGTAACTTGTAGTGTTCTACAAGTTACTGAATAATTAATATCTTTGAATATCGGCTACATTCTTATAAGATGAAACATTAATAACTGTATTATCCGTTTACATTGAATTGTGTGAAACAATTACGGTAAGTAGAAGTTTTTCTTTTTATGACTGTTATTATCGTGAGATTATTCACTTATATTTGTCTTTTGTCTTCAATATAAGTCAATTAAAACATTGAATGTTAGGATCACAACGTAAATGTTAGAAATTCTTATTCTTGATACTTTGAAGATATTTTGTGCTTTTTTAATTGTATCTTTATTATCGATATTGCAGCAAAAAGTTATCTATCTGTCTATCAGATTCTCTAACTGCACCTCCAACCGAAACTACTCAATGGATTGTAATAAAACTTGGTATCATTGAAAATGTGTAAGATCAAGACTGTTTCAACTTAAATCCAAATTACTCTGCCTGTACCTAACTACTTTTCTGTTTTCTTTTATAAAAAGTAGAAGATCCTTTTGTGTTTATCAGTAATTTTTATGCTTGAATGGTCAGAATTAAAGTATCTACTCTCAAATATTGCGGATGAAATTAATCGAATAAAGCAAACACCAACTGGATTTTTATTTTTGACTCTATTTGATATTGTTGAAATTGAACAAAATGTTGTTGTTTTCAGACAGGTCGACAGGTTTATATCTATACTAATATTATAAAGAGGAAACGTTTGTATTAGGCTATAAAAGGCCACCCGGCAAAGCTGGGGCGGGCGCTAGTTTATCGATAAAATAAAAGTTTAATTCTAAGTGAAACTTTGCGCCACCAGTAGCCGTATGGTTTAACCCACGTAGGTATTACGTTATTTTATTTAAATGAATGCACCTTTTCCTTATAATTCAATAAGAATTTTTCATAATAATTACTTTAGCCATTTCTTAGAATAAATATCCAAAACAAACAGAATGATAAAACATTATAGTATGTTAGCTACTATTTACGTACCGACGAACCAATCTTACAGTAAAAAGAAAAACTTATAGTTATATTTTTATATTACTGGCGCTCTTTACATATATAATCATTGGAAATAAGCAATATCAGAATAACTCTTAACGGGCTGGCATGTTTAAGTAATAAAAGAGGAACTAAGTAAAAAATATAAATGAGTATGTATCAGACTACGTACGTTAGTATTCCAATAACTCAATAAAGCCAATGCTCACACAAAACGTTTGACCATTAAATATTTATATCCAGTTTTAAAATTATAGATCGCGGCATCAATTGCGTAGAAGCGTCTGTAATTAAAGTATGAATCATTTTATTAGAAATAAATAATAGCACGTTTAAGAACAAATATAGTTGTGGCCCTCAAAGTAACTTTGAATTCCAAAACTTTGAGAAAATTTGGTAGGCAAGTGTATTGAAATTTGGATTGAACGTCCATTAAAATTTGAAGTTTATACAGCGTAACAGCTCTTTAAACTGAACGAATTACTCCAAGATACTTAAAATTCCTGATATTTTATTAACAAATTGGTTTTATCCGCGTTGGATATTTGATAAATAATAAATAAAATAAAAAAAGTTTTTACTCACGTAAACCTATTACAGGTATTTGTAAATAGTCAAAACATATTTGGCTTATTTTTGATTTAATTAATTAATTTTATTTGTTTATTGCTACGTATAATAATAGTTTATATAACTTTAGCCTAAGTTGATCTTAGGAAAACATTCCTATTATATACATAAGGATTTCTCAATGATATTGCTATAAATATAATACCTACATTGTTTTTATTAAACCCAATAAAAATATGTTAAGACATTACATGCCCAAAAAATCTTTCACTGCGAGAATAGAAACATAAAAATAAACTATTCAAGTGCGAGTCGGACTCGCGCACAAAGCGTTTTGTACCATTTTCAAACATCTGCTGTTGCCTTTATTGATATCGAGCAAAAAAGGGCAATAAAAAAAGTTTTTTGTATGGGAGCTCCCCTTATATATTTATTTTATTTTTAGTATTTTTAGTTATAGCGGCACTAATTCCGCTTTAATTAAGATATATCATCTGTGAAAATTTCAACTGTCTAGCTATCGCGGTTCTTGAGATACAGCCTGGTGACAGACTGACAGATAGACAGACAGACAGACAGATAGATAGATAGACAGACAGACAGACACACAGCGAAGTCTTAGTAATAGGGTCCCGTTTTTACCCTTCGGGTACGGAGCCTTAAAGATATAAGTAATGTAACCAAGTGCAACAACACTTCGTTCTTCGTCTCTAGGGTATAAGTTTCATGTTTGTCCTAGTCCCCGCTTCAGTAATATATATTCATAGAAAACATCCTATAAATGGTAGCTGGAAGAAGAAAATATGTTAATCACTCTCTCAAAAAGTAGGCGAATTGTCAAATAAAATAATATTTTACAGTTATTCATTCAACCAGAGAACTTCTTTTTTCGACTATATTTCCTTCCTATATACAGAAAATAATGTTATTAAAATGAAACTCAAATCACTCTTAGCTACTCATTTCAAGTAACTATTAACATAAAATAACTAGTAATATAAAAAGGTAATATATCGCGTTAATACCTGTGTGCTATATATTATAATTATGATACGCGAAAGTTTAAAAGTTTATAACTATTAACACTTTACTATTTTACTATTCGCACATCTGTAGTCATATCGAAGATGATACGATGCACTGATAACAATGTAAGAACTAGTAATTATTCGCTTGCTATATTTATGATGCAAGCAATTGCATGCAAGCAATGCTTCATCTTGGTAAAAAATACTTTTATATTGTTAGACATTTTTCACAAAGGAAGGCAACTTTTATTTTAGTTTCTCGTCGTAAGCAATTACATTTTAAACGTACTAGTTTATTATTAAGTTAATGTAGTTAATCCAGCACGGTAATTACTGATTGGCATAGAGATTGTGCTATCAGAAAATCGGATATAGAAAGATTAGAAGATTTTGTATCGAAGCATAAATAGACATAATGTTATAACATATAGCACACAGGTATTAACGCGATATATTACCTTTTTTTATTACCCGTCGTTTCGATCAAGTTATATTGATCGTGGTCGCGGGCGTATTTTATCTAAATTATCACATAATATTGTGATAATTTAGATAAAATACGTTTAATTGTCACTAAAGTGTCATGTTTAATATTCTTTTAGAAGTTTACCAAAATATATCCGTAGCGGTGGTTTTGTCGTTATACATTTAATAAAACCAAGTAATAGTCAAAATACAAACAATAATTTGCCAGCAAAATTGGAAAGACAATTTACCTAATTAACTGCAATAATTACAAATGGCAAAAAAAAAAAAATATCCGCATTACCAACACTCTCTTGCGATTCTTTTGAAACGTTTTTAATTTAAATTATAATTAAAGCTGGAAATCAGATAATTTGAAAAGCGGTGATGCAACAACTGTCTGCCAAAAATTATACAAAATCAAATGTGTAAATTAACTTTATATTATTGTCCGGCAAAGTTTCCTTTGCAACTTCAATACTATTATAACTGACTTATTTTGCAGACTATACAAAAAGACATAAAACTTCTGCTGAAATAAATTTTATCACATCTACAAACGCTCCTGAAGCCTGAAACATTTACTAAGTTCGTAAGAAAGTGGGCTGTTATTTCTAAACATGACAGGTTTTGACTCAATTTTTGGTCAAAATCGCCTAAAATCATAACCACCATGTTTATAAACGATACACCACCGATGCCTTCGTACCGACCCGAAGTCTGGTAGGCCCGCGATCTGTAAAGTAGCGACAGTTGCACAAAACTCACCTTAAAAACTAAAAATCAAAAATCCTCAATCCTCCCGCCCACGACCACTCTGAGCCGAGATTCTAGTCCAATAAAGGACGCCCTATTGCGCAGATTGCATAGTTTGTAGTTTTTAAACCATTAACCATTTATATATAGGTATTTATAATATTTTGTGTAACAAAAATATTGTAAGTATGTCAAAATAAAGATTATTAAAATTCGACCACGGGCAGTATTCGAACCTGCATCTTACGTAAATGCCTTAACCAATTAGGCTACGGTGGAAGCACAGTAAAAGGTAAACTTTTGTTAAATGTTCAAAACATTTGAAAATGTACTAAAATATTGTATAATATTTTTAGTTAACTGTCGCTGAATAAGCGAAGGATAAACAATGCTTAGATTTATACGGTCCTGCAGCCAAGCGCATCTGCAGATGAGAACAGAGCTCTTCAAAGTGTAACAAACGCAGTCGAAATTTTACAAACACTTCAAGTTTGAGTCACAAAACAGAAGCAACTATCAATTTGAATGCATTTTATTCTGTGTATTCACATTACTATCAGGATTTCACTTTTAATTTATGGTTATTGTGTATTATTTGATAAAATAGTTCTTCTAGATTTGATAGGTATCCTTTTAGAAAGTTTTTTCTCCGGATATTAAACAAATTAAGGAGATTTTAATATTTGACATGATCTAATTTCCAAATGAGAGGATTTCACGATGATATAGATACATGAATTATAATTTCAATATTGTGTCAGTAAAGTTGGGAGAGTTGAGAATAGTAGGTACCATTGTATTGTACTAGAACTAGAAGGAGGTTGCCGGAATTCAGCAATTAATTGTATGGCCATGTTTTAGCGCCTTGCAGTTGTTTATCCAAATATTATATTATCCAAAGCTCTATCAGCAACTATAGGTATTAGATTTTATATGTTTAAAAAACTACCAGCTGTTTCACAATTATTCTCAGAGACTATCTAGGTCTAATTTATCCGACGTTCATAGCTAGGCAATTACGAACAGTAACGGTCGCTATCGGGTAAGACAATTTAGTGGTGAGCAGAATGTATCTTATTGGAATAACCTTTGATGACATAGAAGTTTATCAGTCATGCTCATTTTGTGGGTAACTAACAGCCACACCGAGACTACGTCTCTAGTTTCTATTCAGAGAGGTACATGAAGCGGCAAATCGCTAAAGTATGTATACGCCTCCTGCAGATTTTTTTCCGATTGAAGCAAATCTCGCGTTTAGCAATTTTAAACACAATGATTAAAACCTCATAATCCTCGCCAATGTTATCGTAAAAGAGATCTATTATTGTCTAAATGTAATTAGAACCATATGCATATATGTAGCAAGGTTCAGTGCGTAGGTTCCATTTGACTTGGATAATTCAAATCGTGGTTTTTCTTTACTACGTTTCCTCGAATTTTAATTAATGAATCAAAAAACGAAGCACTGGAACTAGAATTGAAAAAATATTCGAAGCCATACAGAAGCAAAATATACCCTAAATAGAAACCAGAATCCTTTGAAGTGACGGAAATTTTACTATTTTTAGGTTTGTTCGGTTTGTTTCGGTCTCAGATTCAATAATTAAAAAAGCTGCTATATCAAGTTGCAGCATAAACTAAATTAAATACTGTGTCATGGATACGGATAACCAATGGTTTACGGACGCTTAAATAATACATAGAAAACGATGTATTAGGTGTTATACTTAATTCATCGTTTTCTATGTAGTATTTCATTGAAGACAGTTATTTTAATTTAGTTTTTGCTGCAACTAAATATAACAACTTCTGTCGTAATGTCCCTGGGTGTTCAAAGTGGAATAAACCCATGTTATAGTATAAAAATAGAAATTAAAAATAACAGTTATTATATAAATAAAATGTGCTAAATTATGTATATTATTATGCATAACTTGTGAACGACTTGACTGATTTGTTTTTTTTTTGGTAAGAACTATATGAAATGGGCAAATTATTTATGGTGTCCTGGCGGGAAAATAGTCTGATGCATGTTTCTCATTAAATTTTTAATCTTTACAGAATTTTTATCTTTTGTCTAAATAAGTAAATTGTGGCTTAGGTAGAAATTGCTTTATTCATGTTTCGCATAGTAATGATACCATAAATATTGTTTTGCTAACTCTAGGAAAAGGTTAATTCAAAATAATATATAAATATTCAGATAATTCAAATGAAGTGGTTTTTCGTAGCAGTGTTCATTAGGTTGTAATAATTAATTGTGTCACTACCACAGTAATGAAGGCCTCAGTTCTATTAATTAAACAAGAAGAACAATTTTTATATGTGATAGATAAAATCAAAAATATTGAACTGAACTAATCAGAGGGCAAGGTAGATTTAAGTTAAAATTCCATTGGCAACTAATTCTGACATAATATATTTATGGCTAGGCCAATTATTTTACTAAATGCCATATCTGTATAGGTATTATCCATTATATACTTATCTTAATCTAACAATGTTTGTTCGACGAATATTGGTATTCCTCAATATAAAACTATATTTTCCCAATGTATTTCAATATATCAATTTCAGCATTTTATGAATAGGTCAATCTACGGCAATATGTGAACCTAAGTCGAAAATTGAAAAGTAATAGCGTCCAAATTGTCACTTGGCATGATAAGAAATAGTACATAAAAGCACCATTTGTCGAAGGCTGTCGTCACAATTTATAAAATAAAGATAAATGTTTTTATATTTTCTTTTTAGATGACATCAAATCGTCGCATTGCTTACTTTAAAGTCATTTAAAGAACTGTTGCAATAAACTTTATGTCTTTGAAAATAATATGGCTAGTTTTATTTAGAATTTTATAGGGTATCCGCATGGTGTCAACAGACTAACATTATATCTATAAATCAATGTTCCTCAATCGATTTATAACTATGAATTATAGATTTGTTGGGTAATTTTTATTGAATTTTGAAATTTTATTTTTAAAGGAAATAGGAATGAAGGAGGTTGTTTATTCCTTCTAATTTTAGATGTTGGTGAAATTTATTATACCGCGTTTAAAGACAAAATTTACAAGTTACATTTTCAACCCAATACAATGAAACCCAAACGAAAAGTGAAGGTTATAATACTGCTAGATAATCATAAATTGGCATCAATAAAGGAAATGAAACTGTATTAGCACAACGTGGGCCAAAACTAATAAGTATCAAGTGGATAAGTAAATAGATTTAGTAGGGAGTGGATAAATTCAGTGTCATTGTAATGAGACGACCACACCTCTCGTGGAAATAGTTCATGAAAATATCTAAATTGAAATTAAAATAAGCTATTTATATATCACTTTATATAGTTATGTACGTTATTATGTTTATATGGATACCTATAGTTCGTACGCGTTAAGAATGCAGTGAGTCATCAATGTCATCCGGCGTAGCCTCGCCCCCTAACCTATCAAATGTGTTGTGTTAACTGATTTAAATGTGAAAAAATGAATACCTCTTCAACTCATAAAAATAAAAGTGGTTCGGTAATTCATAGTGCGGAAAGAAAAGTAATCTACAATGTAACAATTTACAAAAAAAATATTTTATGACGCAATCCGCTTAGTGGACGCTGATCGATGGAAGAAATGCTGCGACCACGTCTTACAAGAAGAAAATACCATATCGTCGGTGATATTGCAATACCGCGTATGTGACAGTTGCTACTAAGGTGTGATTTCATGTCAAGAAATATGTTTTTTCTTTATCTTTTAGGGCAAAAAATATAATTTGCTATATTTGATTTCAACCTTATAAGCAATTGTCACTTACGCCGTATTGCAATATCACCGACGATATGGGATTTAGATTACTTCATGGAACTGGCTGCAGAAAATACTTTTGTTATACCTTAAAATACTAACGAGGATACTAGTAATAGTGATTAAAATATGATATTAATGGTTTGATTTTGATTTTAAACTGTTAAGTGTATTTTTTATTATTCATTAAACTTAATCTATTCAAATATTTTTTTTTGAATTTTAACACCACACCTTTACCCTTCAGTTGCACTGATGTGTCACTGCATTCTTAACTCAAACAAACTATAGTTTCATTTTACCAATGTCAATTTCTTTAGTAATAGGTATGATTATATTCTGTATTTTAATAATATGGGATAAATTCCTGAAATTAATTATATTATTATTTACTTTATTATTATTAGACAGTTACCGTTACGTAGGTGTTACCGTTCGAAACCATTCAAATTTATAGTAGATAGGTGTCAATTGCAGTATCAACAATGTAAAGGTAAAACATTATCTTTTTATTAATAATTTCCATTTAAATTAAATTGTCCTTCTCTTTCGCTAAAGTTTATCGCATATTTGAGCCCCCATGTAGCCCCTTGCTTTGACTAAGGAATCAGTCAAGGCATTTCACTGAGATTGCAGTTTCGATTCCTGTCAGAGCGGTGCAGTAGTCTAAATTGATTCATCTTAAATATTATATTTAAGAGATGTAAGTTCAACTACAATTCATACAAAAATATTATTTCGTTATCTCTTTAGTGCAGCTTCTAATTCACTTTATTCTTTTATGTGGTAGTCTACAAAATTAACAACTGAAATAAACTTTATATGACTTAGATCTATAAAATACCTATTACCAATGGATGTATGTTAGATCTATAAAAATGTATTGCCAAACGTTGTTTATTAGGAATGTATTTCGGTATGTTTCTTATAAGTGGTTGCATATAAAATAGGGTCATAACATTTAGAAATAAAAATCAGATAGGCTGATATATTATGTATGGCTTAGGAAATAATTCTTAAATGAGAGAAGAGAGAGAGCTATCTTATTTTTGGACACTTACAAACTAAAACGATTCTGGCTTGAGCAAACTGCTTTGAAGCATATCATAATAAGAAAATTACTTGGTACTTAGGAAGTATAGTTCGGGCGCTTCCTGCGGCCTCTTGACAGTATAGAATTGAATATAAGTATTTGTTTACTATAGGAGTTTAGTTATACTTATTTTTAACTAAATTTTAAAAATATGTATAACTACACTCCACACAGTTTAACTAAATTCATATTATTTCTTTCTTTTAAAAAAAAAAGTTTACTAACAGAGTTCTGCAGTCTACTAGTATTCTTGTTAACCCCTCGTGCTAAGCTTAAATGCTTGTGTTACGAGAGGGTTCACGTCGGTAGTGCAATGGGTGGGGTTCGAACCGGCAATCACAAGTCCGACGCCCTAGCCATTGGGCTATGGCCGCTTAATCACATATATAAGAATAAACCAAGTAGCGCCAAAATTTTCAAAAAAATTACAATACTTTCAAACTAAAAGGTTAATTAGGACTCTAATAGTAATTATGACAGTTTGTTAAAACTATAAGTAAATCATCACGCTTTCGGACGGACATTTACGTAGTCTGCCACAAGGCTATTGCTGTTTCACGGAACATAAAAGCGAGCACGACTCCAGCCTTATTACATTGAACCGAAGTGATTTTGATGAAATATTTTAATGCCTTAACAATAACACTTACCATTAATTAAGCCATCTTTATGAATTTTCCATTTATTACCGACCTGTCAGGTTATTATGGTAATTAATTATTGTTACAGGTAAGGACTTAATTTTGTATAATTGGTTCCCCAATCAGCATCGGCATATGCGACCGGAGGCTTGTTCTTCTTTTTATAACAAAGAGCATAATCCGTTGTACCTTTTAGATACCGAAGCACACGTTTCAATGCTGCCATATGCGTACTATCATTGTAGCAGTTAAACTGGCTTAAATAACTAACCGAATAAGATATGTCTGGTCTCGTACAAGTACACAGATACATTAAACTTCCAATTATTTCTTGATATCTAGTATCCTGTGCGTCACTACCTTTAACCAGTTTTAGGTTACACTCCATTGGAGTTCCGACTGGCTTACATTCCTCCATTCCGAATCTTTGAAGTAATTTTCTTGTATAGTTACGTTGGTCTAGGTATATTTCCCCCTCTTGACGGTTTCTCCTGATACTCATTCCTAGACAGTCTTTGGCTTCGCCTAGGTCTTTAATTTTAAAAGCCTTCCCTATTTGCTCTTTCAAAAGTATAGTTTCATGAGTATTATTTGTAAATATATAGAAATCGTCAACATAAAGACCAATAACTACGAAAACTTCTTTCGTTTTCTTTATGTAAACGCAAGGATCATATTTGGATCTCGTAAAACCAATTTTCAAAATGTGCCCATGCACTTTTACATTCCATGAACGAGCCGCTTGTTTTAATCCATATATGGCCTTCTTGAGTTTACATACTTTTCTTTCATCACCTTTCTTTACAAACATCTGGGGTTGTTCCATGTAAAGATCTTCATTGAGGTCACCGTTTAGGAACGCTGTTGTGACGTCAATGTGGTGAATATCTAAATTCATTTCTGCTGCGAGTCCGATCAAAAGACGTATGGACGACAATTTAACGACTGGGGCAAAAGTTTCAAAGTAATCTTCGCCATACTTCTGTGAATATCCTCGTGCCACCAATCGTGCTTTATGGCGCTGTATTGTACCATCTGCTCCAACTTTTAGTTTGAAGACCCATTTGCACTTTACAACATTTTTATCCAAAGGTCGACTTACAATATACCATGTTTCATTTTCTACCAGAGAATTATATTCATCTACCATTGCTGAATACCATAGCTCCTTATCAGTCCTGTCCATCGCATCTTGTAGAGAAAACGGATCTGGATCATCCGAAACATGAAAGTTGTAGACCATGTCTTTTTCTTCCTTTCGGCGTCTTTCCCTCAGTGGATATCGTCGTTCACTGATGATTTCATGTTCTTCTGGTGCTACATCAATTTCAACCTCTTCTGAACGTGCCACAGGTTCATTTATAAATTGATGATCTGATCCGACATCTATTGAGTCCTGGAAATCATCATCATCGTCTATTTCCACTGCATCCTCTGAACTCTCCTGTTCCCTCTCTGAACGTTCTTCTTCAGTAGATTGAGTATCTGTTGGTGATATACTTTCTATTGGTTCAAATCCTCTTGATAAGATCTCCGAAATATCAACAACTTGTTGTGTTTTTTCATTTGACACTGCAGTATTGCGCGACGTTCCTTCCACAAACACAACATCTCGAGCAACGATTACTCGTCTCACATTATTTATAATATCTACAAATCTGTAGCCCTTTTGATTCTCACTGTAGCCAACCATAGTCATTTCAGTAGACTTTGAATCAAATTTCTTTCTTTTATTATCCTTTATTAGAACATGTGCTTTGCTTCCAAAAATCTTCAGATGAGACACGTCTTGCTTTTCTCCCGTCCATATCTCTTCAGGTACAGTCGAAATTGCCATTGAAGGTGATCTATTTTTTAAGTATATAGCTGCATTGATTGCCTCTCCCCAAAAACGCTTATTTAACTTTGCATCTTGAAGCATGCACCTTGCCTTTTCAACAACAGTGCGGATAGTGCGTTCCGCTACTCCATTTTGTTGAGGAGTGTGAGCTATACTCGTCTTATGTCGTATTCCATTTTCCTTTAAAAACGTTTGGAATTCGTTTCCGGTATATTCAGTCCCGTTATCACTCCTGAGACATTTTATCTTTTTATTAGTCTCGTTTTCCACTAAGGCCTTAAATTCTTTAAATTTACCGAGAACCTCAGTTTTGGATTTAAGTAGATAGCCAAAAACTTTTCTGCTATAGTCATCGACCAAAATCAGACAATACTTAGCTCCGCCCCACGATATTTCCTCCATAGGTCCTGCTAGGTCAGTATGAACTATCTCTAAGAGCTCCTTAGCTCTGTGTGCTTTTCCTTTTGGAAACTTCTTTACGCACTGCTTTCCCTTACAGCATGCTCCACATGGTTCAGTGTTCTCCACTCCAAAGTTAAGCCCATACACTAATGGCTTCAACTTACGCATTTGTACTCTGGAAAGATGACCAAGCCTCCGGTGCCATAGTTCGTGTGCACCTATCTTCACCCTGTCATCAAGAACAACCATTGCTTTATCAATATTTTGATCTAAAACATAAAGCCCATTTTTAACTGATGCAGTTAACAATGCACTACCTACATCTAAAGAAACATCTTCCGTTTTAAAAACTTTACAAGATTTCTTATCAAAAACAACTACATGACCATGTGCCGCAATCTTACTTACTGATAGTAAATTCATCAAAATTTCCGGTACATACAAAACGTCTCTAAAATTAATGTTCACACATCGTCTCTCATTGTTTACAGTAGTTCTCATGTTCCCCTGCAAAGTAGAAACAACTTTTTCACTACCTGCTGTACTTATACAATGTCGGACGTCTCTGACGTCTGTCAACAAATCTCTTTTAGAAGTCATGTGCGATGACGCTCCAGAATCAAGAATCCACTCACTTGACTGTCTTGCAATGGCAGTTGTCTCTGCACAACTCATGCTGCTTTCTTCTTTAGTAGGTCCTGCAGTGGCCGCAGTATTTCTTCCCTTCTTAGATTCCTGGTACTGCTTACATTGCCACTTGAAATGCCCCTTTTTATTACAAAAATGGCATAAAATGACCTTCTTATTCTTAGTAGGCTCCTTTATCGTCTTTGACATTAAGACAGAATCACCGTTGTCATGTACTTTGCGTTGACCCTCCTTCATGAGTGCAGTCATAACGCTACTTGACGTGATCTTAACGCTTGAATGCTCGAGGAATGTAAGCCAGTCGGAACTCCAATGGAGTGTAACCTAAAACTGGTTAAAGGTAGTGACGCACAGGATACTAGATATCAAGAAATAATTGGAAGTTTAATGTATCTGTGTACTTGTACGAGACCAGACATATCTTATTCGGTTAGTTATTTAAGCCAGTTTAACTGCTACAATGATAGTACGCATATGGCAGCATTGAAACGTGTGCTTCGGTATCTAAAAGGTACAACGGATTATGCTCTTTGTTATAAAAAGAAGAACAAGCCTCCGGTCGCATATGCCGATGCTGATTGGGGAACCAATTCCGATGGTCATTCATTCTCGGGTTACTGCTTAGTTTTTGCTGGTGCTGTAATCTCATGGCACACTCGTAAACAGCAGTGTGTTGCATTAAGCACTGCTGAAGCAGAATACATTGCTCTCTGTGAAGCTGCTAAAGAAATTGTTTTTATAAAGGGGCTTTTTAATGAACTGTGTTCTAATTGCAAGTCTGTAACTGTTTACAGTGATAGTCAAAGTGCTAGCAAGATGATTTATAATCCAGTCACCCATAAAAGAAGTAAACATATAAACATACGGTATAATTATGTTAAAGAGTTAGCTGAGTCTAAGGAAATAGTTGTAAACTACTGTGACACTAATTCCATGCCTGCTGATGCTTTAACAAAACCTGTAAACAGGGTAAAGCATAATTATTGCTTTATTTATATGGGGTTACAAAGACTATGAACTTAAGTGGGGGTGTTGAAAATAGTTTTTATTACTTATGTAATTTCATGGTCTATAATCTGTAACTAAGCAACTGTATGTTGTTAGAAAATTTTTCTTGTCATATGTTCTTCTACCGAAATATATCGTTTATATCTTTATCACATTAGCTAATTATTTATCGTTTTAAGCCTTTCACTGTGCTGCTACCTGCCCTTTTTCATCACTGAGTCTCAAATGTTTTTCGTAAGTACTGTGTCACTCATGTTTTTTTTTACAGATTTTGTATAGATAATGAAAATTCATTTCTGTTTTTTTAAGGCAACTCTCGCACTCCTGAAATGTAATACCTTTGTCGCGAGGGACTTTACAAACATCCAATTCACGGACACAAAGTAAAAATCATTGTCGCCTCCGGGTCTATCTATTTATAATTATGCAGGGCACGTACCTACGTCGGTATTGCAAGTGGGTTGCTGACTGCAGCAGCCCACTTGGTCTCGTAGGCGATATCTGTACAATTAGATTTCGACTACGGGACCAACACACTGTATGAAGCTTTTGTTACTGCTACGATATACTGTAATGTGTTATAAGAGTTGTTATAATTATGTTCGCTTCCCACCAAATGACTCAATCTACGTCCCAGCATATGTACCCGTTCCAATGATGCTACGTTAGGCTTATACTGCATTTTCGCTATGGCTTTATCGTAGCTCAAAGGGTCCGTTGCTAAGTCAAAGGTATCTAATTATGTGCCCGGGTTATCGGGTTGCCATAAAATTTATTTTCGGAACGTTTTTGTTACAAACAGTAAATTGTATGTAATGCTGTGACGCATATTTTTGGATATAGAAATATTAAACTGAAATAAGAATGAAAGTTCTGAATAATTATTAATGGTTAAATTAATATTTATTTGTCAAACAGCCTTAGAAATTTTGTTCGTATGAATGTTCAGTAGTGTTCAGTTCAACACAAAATTAGAACATTATAATCAACATTTGGTTTCTTACATATGTGGCACTGCTTCAACATTATTTTGTATAGTCATTGATAATTATAATAAAGCAGCCTAATAATGTTCTACATTCCATATTAACTACTTAATAAACATTTGTAAGCCACAGCTGTTAATTTAGACGTACGTTGTTAATGGATATGATCATACTTGTTAATATTAATTAATTAGGTAGGTAGTTAATTAATTTCATGATATCTGAGACAAACATAACTAAATACATTGTTAAAGCAGTTGACGTGACATGTTATAAACTTTATGATTTTTTTTTTCGGACGGATATTGCTACCTCACCGGGCATACTTATAAACTTTTATGACGGAAGCTAATAACATGGGGGTGATATTTTTTATTTTTTTGTAACGAAGTTCGTGTGAACCGCGGCCGTGGCGTGGTTAGACCGCGATTGACTTGTTTATTTCTTCCACGGTTTCATTTAAAGCTGCATACACTGTGCTCAACTGCTACCACTACCACCCTCCATAGCACAGGATACGTAGTCGCGGCCATAGGCAGGGATTAGTGCTCGACCGATGTTCGGCGCATACCTACCGTGCGTGCTGATTATCAGAAGTTGACTGATTGTTTAGTGCTGGGCTAACAGCAAACTCAGTCGGTCGTATACGAAAATGAATCTATACTTTATGAATTAGATGATACAATTACAATGCGTAAGCGCGGTCGGTCGGTCGCTCGGTCAGTGTGCAACACACATACCTACACACTTTATGATACAATGTAGGAAACATTGTCAAGAGCCATTACAAGTTATAAAACATTTAATAAAATAATAATAATGTTATTATAATTATTATTGGTTAGAAATATACATTAAAGAATACATTAAAGAATAAAATAATTTTAAATATTTTTTTTTAAATAAAATAAAGTGTCGTTAGAAGCGATTAAGGGGTATACACCTGATGGATGGCCAGTAGCATATATCGTTTCAAAGATGTCTTAATGCGCCTGCCAAGCGCGTTGATTACACCAGTATCGCTTTACGACCTTTTTTTTTGTTGTCCGGGGGTATATGTATTTATGCATTCCCACGGCCGCTGCAGCGTATTCGTGCGCTGGCGGTGGGATATGTGGGACGCGCACTCTCCATAGCTTCGTATGCTAACTCAAACCACGAGGGGAGGACCCTACATCACTAAAACCCCCCGGACACTCCATCGATCCGCCGTTGGCGGGGGCCGGGTACGCATAAGCAATCCGGCCCATCGCTCTACGACCCTGGCATGCCAAGATCTGTTAAAGAGGGCCATGTTCAGCAGATAAGGTAAAAAGCTTGGTATGTGAATGTTATCATAGTTTGCACTTATCGATGATAACAATTTGGAAATCACTATGTTATCTTTATGAAATAGGGTCTTATAACGAACATATTAGTATCGGTTTACTTTCGATGATCCTTAATATTATGTAATTTCTAATGACATGTTGTACGAAGATGTATCATAATATTATTCGATTACTATAGATGAAAGGTTTCCAATAACACGTGAGAAATACAATGCGTGTAAAGTATGTACAAACTTACCTACCTAAAAATATTACTCTTTTTATACTTATTATTCAAGTTGAGTTTGATGAAGCAAATAATGTTTTTTATTTGCTTTTGGGAATTTCGTGACGAATTCTATATTATGTTTTCATGTTCAAATTGCAATATTAAACTGTAATAAAATTTAAATAATTGTTTGACCTTCTTCGTAGAAACAAACTGATCCATAGATAATATTTTTTACATTAGCCTTATTTTTAATTTGTAACTTCAAAAACTTTTTTGTTAAAAAATAAGAGCTTTTTAATCGCTTCCATTAAATACCTATCTATCACGATATTGCGTTTCTTAGCATGTTTTTTTATATAAGACCAACTTAAAGCGGGGCTTAGCATAGCAATTTACTTGCCAATTGCACATGATCGGGATCACATAATCCGCAATTACATTTTGTAAGGTATTCAACACGAATAGTTAAAATCACGTCCAAGCAATTTACCTTAATGGACCAGAAATATCTTTTGGACGGCTCTCGTACTTTTTTAATGGTTGTCCTTGAATAATCACCAGCCATAAAGACGATAAGCGCAACTTGGCTATACACCTATAAGTTCTGAACAGTGGCATCAGCAATTATAGTAATGACGTTGAACATTCACCACGACTTCGAACAAAACTATATGGTCTAGTAGGTGGTTGGTTGGTGGGAGATTCAGTAAATATTAAAATAGGAAGACCTACATAGAAAATCAAGCTCTTATTATCTAACCTTTATTATAGGCCTTTTGTACCTTTGAAAAGTAACGGATTAGTAACGTACTAAAAGGGAAACATTTGTTAATAAAATAAATGACAAAGAGTGAAAGCACTAGTAACACAGCGTTTCTTGTTTCGTTACATGTTCAAACCTTTTAGTGAGAATTGTTGAACCCGTTGGGGATTGCAATAGGATTAACTTAAAGCGGTCAAAACGGCTTCCGTTGCGGGACAGAAGGGATTAAGATACAATTGAAATGGATTAAATTTACAAACTGTTTTAGTTTTACAATTTGAATTAGATGTCTAAATTATTGAAAAATGGATCACGGTATGCAGCATTACAACTACTGAAATACTTAAAATGATTGATGGAGTAAAGGCTCTAGTCCACAATAGGGCCTCAACTCCATCAAAAAAAAAAAGAAGTCTAAGGAACACTTACTGCTGGCGTTGACTAAAGACTCGGCATGATAACGTGCCATGGCATATAATTTCTGATAAAATTCACAGAAATTGCTTCACTAACATTATCACTACATATTATACTAAACACTTTTAAGAGGATGGCATACATTTAAAAGTAAATTTTGTAATATTTTAATTAAGTCTTTACATATTAAGTACCTATATAAACAAATGAAACTTTTTTGAATTAGCTTAATTAAAAAGAAAACAAAGGGAATATTACAGACAACGGTAAACCTAGTACTGCCACAGACAGCTATTACGCAATAGCTTTGTATTGACATTATTATAATTATGAGCGATGTTTATGTAAAACTAGACACAGTTTACTACTACTATAAGCCTTTTATCATAAAACGAGGGTACATTTGTTATACTTTGTTAAAATAAAAACACCAAAATTTAAGCTATATGATTGTAACTGTAAGTTTCAATCGTATATACATAAATGTAAGAAGTAAACTAGTATAGGAAGTCCTATACTGTTTTAGTTTTCGGCTATCTTAATGGCTCTGCCCTTGAGTTTCATTTCGTCGGTATCGAATGACGTCATATATATAAAAGCTTATTGAGAACACTTGTTATATTTGGCAAACTTTTATCATTGGGTCATCGATGAAGGTTTAACATTCAGTTACTCGCTGAACTAAAATAAATTGAACCGTACATAATTCTGCAATTTACGGTTTTTTTTTTTATATCATGCACTGTTACTTACGAGTGGCTTAGTCGAAACTTACGCGAAAAAAAGGGAAAGTTAGTCGCGTTAATACTCGGTATGACTTATTGAGAATTTGATACGAGAAAGTCTACATACGTATTATCATCATCACTATCTGTTGTATAAATCATCATCATCCCGTACAACGTCCAATGCTGAACATGGGCCTCCTCTTGTGGGAGGGTTTTAGTATACGATATTTATATATGATGTTATAACAATCGGGACCATCAGGCTTAACGTGCTTTCTGAGGCGCGAAGGGTAATTCCCCAACTAACCTGACCCGGAAAGAAATCTTAGAATTTACATAAATATTTCGTGTACGGCGTGAGGATCAAACCCACGTTTTCCTAGATTTATAGCGAGCCAAATACCGCTACGCTATGGAGGTTGTCTACGCTACATATGGGTAAACTTAATACTTTTCTTATGTAAAGTTATAATGTGGTTATACAAATTACAAACTTGAGTCTGAGTGTGCTACTTTGTATGATTTTGATAAAGTAAATGAGCTGAACTAAATTTATCTACCTTATTTGTTACTCAAGAATTGAACTTGTAATTATTTCTAACCAAGATAACGCCAGCCCTCAATCACATCCGTCGAAGTTAACATCCCTTCTATTTAATATATTCTGTGTACGCACATGCCAAGACGTGACTTGAAAAAGCAAACTTTACTCTCTTTTCCAAATAAAACACAGTGCACAAAAACATGACAGAAGTGGATAAAAGCCCTTTGTTTTACCTTACTTTTTCTGTTTGTGTTTCAAAATTAGGAACTTAAATTTAAAACATAATGAGTATAATATAGTTATGTATGAATGTGAAATGATAAAACTCTTTTTTTTTGTGGATCAAAATGTGGAATACGTTTTGTTCCACAACATATGGGCTTTTGACTCTGACTACGCAGTGGTTGTTTTATTGGTTGGTTTTAATATTTATATTTTTTGTATACATATACAATAATTATTATTAGGATTAGAGCCAATATAATTTTAATTAAATTAGCATAATCGGGAGAGGAGGACTTTAACTAATTTGGTTATTTTGAAGTTACATAAATGTTAATGTATAACTAAAACGTTTCACAAATTGAATAAAAATCGTTAAAATACAAAAATAAAAAAGAAGAGGTGAAACTTTGTGCAGTATAGGTAGTCTATACTAACGCGGCGTAAAAGCAGTTTATCTTAATCCTTCCTAGGTTAGTTAATTTATTAATGAATAGCCCACAGGCAATCAAAGTTAGGTGTACTACTTTCTTGCACAATTAATATACCTCAGAGTAACATGCTCGTACTTGAAACTAATTTTCCTTTGTGATTAAATTATTACGTTGACTTTGTAGCTATGTTTCTTTCATGTCATATTTTTGACTTATCTTGTGAAATCTTAGAATTATTCAATAAATTACAAGATTGTAGGTAGGTATTTTTAAATAACTTCTTAAAAATATTTATCCACGTACCTTTTATTTTAAAACGAAAAGACCGACTTCATCAACTGAACTAGTATGAACTACGAATTTCGGCAGCATTCGTCTCTTGGATCTTTATCAACATTTTATTACTAGTTCATGACTACAAACGAATGCTGTGACTAAATATGATAAACCCAAAAAAATTGAAGATCATACTCGGCCTTACTGAAGTGTTACTACAAACATAAGGTTTTAGAAGCGGTGGTAGCCCAACGACGAGCGTCGGACTTGTGGTCGCTGGTTCGATCACACGAGAGGCAAACAAGAATACGAGAAGACTGCAAAAATCTGCTAGTCATCAAAAAAACAAAAAAAACAATGTAAACGATCCGGATCGTTGCTATTACGGATTGCCTTTATGCTAACATACCTGATTAACCGATCTGATTTAGTTAAATTATTTCTAAAAAATGATAAAATTAAGTTTTTGGATTATAAATTCGTTTTATTTATTCAGGTGTCTTGTAATACCTGCACCGGTGGCTCAGTGGTTACGGAAGTTGCTTCTGAGACCTGTTGTTCTGGGTTCGATTCCCACCCGGGACAATTATTTATGTGAACCACAAATAGTTGTTTGTAAAGTCCCCCGCGACACAGGGATTTATTTCCCTAGTGCGGGAGTTGTCTTTTTAAATAAAAAATAAATAAATAAAAAAATACCAAAAGGTTTAATTTCATGTCAGTTCAAAGCCCTACAAATCCATATCAAGCAAACATGAGTTATTTGATAGGAGTTTAATTAAAACATGAAAGAAAAATAGACGACAGCAAAATAAGTAGAACCGTACATAAGTCTGTAATAACGGAATTATGATTTTTTATATATATTAAACACTATTACTCAATCGAAATGTAGGCGAAATAAAGAAGGGAGATTTAGTCGCGTTAAAACTCGGTATGACATCTTATTGTGAAGTTTCCTTTCTAAAGTTATACAAATTGCAGACTTAAGAGATTTTGAGATATTAAATGAACTGAAATAAAATTACCTAACGTATTTTTAATACAAAATGTGAACTGGTAATGGTAATTAATTCTAACCAAGATAACGCCAACATCCTCTCAATTACATCCGTAAGCCCTACGAATCCATTTCAAGCCAACAACACGAGATATAAATCCATTATTGAGTCGGATTTTAATGGAAACATAAAAGGAAAACGTATCTATGGTATGTTATAATAGGTGTAAAGCTAGTTACTAATGAAACTACTTTTTAACATAGGTACTGTATGTATTGAGGCTAAACCAGTGGCTCAGAAGTTACCGTAATGGGTCCTAACATCTGGAGTTCTGAGTCCGATTACGACTCGGAGCAATTATTTGTGTGCATCTCAGTTAGTTGTTCTGAGTCTGGGTGTGCTTCGGGTCCGTGAAGTGTTTGTTTATAAAGTTCCCAGCCACACAAGGTTTTTTTGCGTAGTGCGGGAGATGTCTGAAGAAAAACAAAAAAATAATTTTTTTATGTGATCAAAGTCAAATACTATTTGTGCCTACCTAAAAAGTAAATATTACGATCGAACTTGCTAATACCGAAAAGTTCCTATGTAATACAAAGTTACAATGAGAGTAATCCTTATAAGACGTTACTTAGAAATTGCGTCTTATGTTTTCTTTAGTACGTAGACTGGCTTTCCTGTGGCATGGTTTTACCTGCGTAACTCATGTTTCCGTGTATGTTCTATGAGAACTTTATCATCAAAAATCGTTTAGTGAAAATCTAGGTTGAAAATAATAGATTGAATTTGCGGCGCGAGCGCATTGCCCCGACCCTACTCATGACATTATCCGTGTCCACGTACCCGGTTAATTTAAAATTATGAAAGGCCCGCTTCACCAGTGAAAAAACGTATGGAGCTGATGGCATTTCGGAAAATATTAAGTGCATAAATAATTAATTTCATACGGCTCGACAATCACAGTATACATTATATCTGTAGGGGCGTAGCTACACCCGCATATAGTTCATAGTTTTATAACCTGCTTAGTAAATAAATATGATAAACCTTACCTTATTATAATAATTAAGTTGTAATGTTGTACAAATCATATGACCGATAGTTACTGTTCCTTAATCGCTTGTAAAATTTAACGTTAAATAATATTATTAAAAAAAAAATTGATTCTAAAATCGACGATTTCAGGTTCAATATAGCAATTTGAAAAGAAGAGCCAATTTATGTATTATATAGATTAACATAATAATTATTATTTATCTAGGTTTCATGGAAGGGGAATGAAGCCATTACCAATATAAAGTAATAAAAAAAATATTTACATTGTAACGACATTCATAAAAACTTGATAATAAATAAGTAATATTAGAAGTTAAACCTAGTTCGCAAAATATAAAATAAGAAATAGACATCTATAATTTAGGGAGTTTATTAACTTGTTTAATTTGGAAAAGTTCCAACTTTTGGGGAGTACAAATTTCAAACGATGCTTATATTTTAATTCCTATTTCAATGGTTCAATTTTGTTTAACGACGTTCATATCGCACATTATATTTTTTTTAACCATTTACTTTTTTTACAGCACTTAGACATCAGCACCGCCGGAAAGGCTTCTAATGGACTGCGCCATTAAGTTTGCTGACCACTTAGTTCAGACAAGAGTAAAGCTAAGGTGTGTTTTTAGGGATGAACTATGACTGTTAGACGTTTGAGGATGTGTGCCCTTTCAAACTTGCTAAATGGAGCCAGAATGTCGATAGGATGTTGTGGTTTAATAAGTTATTATTACTCCATAATCCGGAGAAGTTAAAAACAATTGTATAATAAAAAAAAACAATAAATCAAAATAATTTATTCAAAGCAGTCTATTCTTTCGATTATTAGATTCAGAATTAATTAACATGTTATTTATACCTTACTACATGTTATGAAATTATGCCATTCAACACTCCTCCAAGGTGTGCTGAGCCGAGTCCGTGGCCGGCACACATTGGTGGCATTGTGCCGCCGGCTCACGTCCTATTCGACTCAGATACTCACCGAAACACCATGTTGTGTCCGTTGAGTATCTGAGTCAACCTGAAGGTGACACGGGCGAATGGTCGCTCCATCCATGCCTCGAAGCTGGCCGTCCCCACCGCTTCCCGGCAGGACACAGACACGGATGCGGTCGTATACCCGTGTGTCCGTGTCCGCGAGGATGTCGAACGACGGGAATCGCGCTAGGACGGTTGCGGCCTCAGACCAAATCGTCCGATAGCCCCTAGGCATTCAAATGCCCATCTGGCGCTGCAGACCATTTAGAAGTGCTCTGCAACGCGAGGCAGCCGTCAGGTGATTAGACCAGACGGGTGCACCGTAAAGGGGCATCGAACGAATCACGCCACCGTAGAGGCGGCGTATTTCATCCCGAGGTCCCCCGAGGTTGGGCAGCAGCCTTTGAAGAGCGCCTGCCGCCTTGCGGACTCGGGAGACCAGGGTGCTCGAAGTGCGCTTCTCGTCCTCGCACCTCTCCTCACTCCGTGATGTTTGCTGGATGAGTGGTGACAACGGTAGACACCTGGCGGGGATAACTGATCGATAGATAGTTGATCACTTTTTGACCGCCGAAATTGAATTGAAAAGAAAAAATAATAAAAGGAAATTGAAATTATAAACTCTGAATAAAAATTTATCGTACAACAATGAATATTATATTCCGTTGCCGCCTTGCAACCCTATTGCGGATCTATGGATATAATAAAATGAAAAGGGGTTGATCGTAGAGGGGTGAAAAATAAAGAGTAATATGAAAGTTTTTAATCTAACATACATACATAAAATCATACCTTTCTCCCATGGGGGTAGGCATAAACTACAGAACGCCACCTGCTACGATCCTCATCCTTTTTAATCTAAGACATGACAAAATGAAAAAAAATCATGCCAAAAAATTAAAGTTTTTAATTAACAAATAAAAAATAGTGGTTGATCGTAGAGAGGTGAAAATTATGAGTTGTATGTTTTTTTGTATGCTGTATTATAAAAAAATAAAAACAAAATTTAGGGTTGGAACACCCTTAACATTTAAGGGGATGAAAAATAGATGTTATCCGATCGTAGACCTAACCGATATCACTCAAAATTCCACGGAAATCGGTTGAGCCATTTCGGAGGAGTATAATTACAAACACCGTGACACGAGAATTTTATATACACGATATAACTTAAATATTGATAGTGTCGTGCTCGAATTTGTTTTCCATGTTATACAAACAATTGTTGTATTTTCTGCGTAGACATAATAAAATAAAAACTTCCTCCAATTTACTAAATTAATATTTATTTGTCGTAACAACAACTTTGATTATAATACCTGCCAGTTATTCTAGCTTAATAAACGTTATTGCGTTTGTGAATAAATAATGAAATTACCATGAAGATTGATGGTCTATTCAAAGCCATGCTTTTCTTATAATAGTAGGCGCTTTTAAATAGATTGCCGTGACTATTTAGTTAATAGGACCTTTATAAATCTAAATTTAGTCCAACAAGCTGGTGTCATCAGTAAATGGCATATTTAATCAATTGATTAAGAGGCGAGACATCAAGTTTGCATTAATGTAAAAAACTATTCTTTATCAGTACTTTTTTTTCCGGACGATCATATGTAGTTCGCCCTGAGGCTTTTGCTACTTCACCGGGCATAAAGGCGAGCAAAGCTCCAGCCTAGATAAATGGTTCAAACACTACAAACTAAGCAACCTGCGCAAGAGGCCGTCCCCTGTGGGACTTGGACCTCCGTTCAGGGCGGTCACTGACGGGGAGATTGAGGGATTATGGCTTTTAGTTTAGGGGAGTTTTGTGCAACTGTCGCTCTACTTTACAGTTCGCGGGCCTCTCGGACTTCGGGTCTACGAGGGCATCGGAACTTTATCTGTCCGTTTAAGTCTACCTATAGCTGAACATGGGCTTCCTCTTAACAGACCTTGGCTAGCCCAGGTAGCTGAGGGATAGTGCCATAATTACGACGCCTAGCCGGCGGAAAGCTAATTGCGGTAAGATGGTGACTAAAATTGAGATGAAAGATGCTGCTGCCCATCCATCAGCTGCATGTCCCTGAGTCGCATCTTACAAGACCCATGGAAAAACATGTATCGGTCTATTCGAAACTGGAATGCATAAGGCTGTGAATTCCGGCGTAAATAAGGTTATTTGATCCTTACATTTTTGTACTACCCTTGGTTTTTTTCCGACTACTATTTTGGATCTTAAAAACACCAATTGTATTTAATGAAATAATATTAATAATCTTAAAATTTAAAGATAAGGCTCACTCATATTCAAAAACTATTTTCTAAATACCTTAGGGTTATTTTCATTAAATTGTATATCTGCTTAATGACTACGAAATAAAACAACCAAGATATAGCTTTGAATATTTATCTTTAGCTAGAATAATTTATACTGAGATTTTCTGAACAAAGGCTCTGGTCTTAACATTGCGTCCGCTTACAAAAGCTCACGAGATATAGCATTTCAAACAGCTGCGGGTCCTCATTTAGCATCACATTGATATTTTAGGTAAGTTTCACTCTTGTCCACTCTTTTTAAAATATGTCATGTTACTTAAAAATTAAATCGAAGAAATTAGAAGCATTTAAAATGTAAAATGTCTTCCTATGCGTGTCGTAAGAGGCGAAAAAGATGTACAAGTCTGGAGGCGTCCGAGTCCTTTTGCCTAGAGCTCGGTGTCGTTTACAGGGCTCGCCTCGTATGTATGGCGCCCGTCGACTCGGGAGTCTTTTTCAGAGCTCGAGCTCTTTTGTATTCTCGAGTCCTTTTTGAAGGCTAGAGCCCTTTTCGAAGGTTCGAGCTCTTTTGCAGGTTCGAGTTCTTTTGAAGACTCTGAGCCCTTTTTGAAGGCACGAGCCCTTTTGAGCGCTCGATCGATCTCGAAGCATTTCTCTTTAGCGCACTAGTCTTTTTCTGCCCTCTAGTTTTAATGGATGCTGATGAATGAAAATAGGTAGAGGTAAACCACAATAGATTAAGCGTTTACGGTGCACTTTATTTTAATTTTGGAGACTCGAGTTCTTTTGAAGGCTTGAGCTCTTTTGAAGGCTCGAATTGCCTCGAGGCTTGGCTCAGAAAAATAGCGGCTCGGTTAGGCTCGGGATTCCGAGCTTACTGAGCTCACTGAGTCTTGCCATTCCGCCTCAAGGCTTCAGAAATAACACTCGACGTCTCGAGGCTTGTACATCACTAGATACAGCTCCAGGCTAGTTACCATCTTACTGCAATAACCAATTTGACTGGCAATATCCCTTAAAGATCCTGGCTTGACAAGGTCTGTTAAGAAGAGGCCCATGTTCAACAGTGGAGATTAACGGACTGATCAAGTGTAGAAAATATAAAATGAGATTGATGACAAAAAAAATTGACAACAATAATTTAGCTGATTTATCCCGAAACCTCAAGAAATATCGCGTTGCTATAGCAATTGTGGCTTGTTGTCAACTATAGCTACATAACTTTATGTTGTTGATTGCTAAGGAGACGAAAAAGTATTAGAAGCAAAACGTCAAAAATGCGTCATTTTTTGACATTTATCCTTTAGGTAATCAACAAAATTATCGTTATCATATTATTTACGTAATTGGCTTACCAAAATTATAGCTGAAAAAATTATATCCATTGTCAAAAAAATAACAGATATCAATATAAAATTAATGAAAACTTTTAAACAAGTCAGTTTTAAACATAAGTTGTAGTTTGGTTTTGTGGTGGGCGCTCTGTCAGTCGACGTCTTCAAAATTAAGTTACGATTTTAGTTAAATTTCGCCAGTTTATATAATGATTTACAACGTTTTGTGTAAGAACACAAAACGTTGTAATAATTACTTTAAACTAACGGAACGGAGAAGGAACTAACGGAGATAACTCATAATATTTTATTTGTCAGCCCAATATATTGGCGTGAAGATGATTTGCTTTTGTTACTTCATAAGAATCATGTAGATAAATATGTTTTTTCTAAATTTATACCTACATATTGTTATATGCTTATTTCATACTTATTTAACTATTTTAATTATAATTCCTCATCACATCATGAGACGGACAATAACGCGCGTTTGTGGTCCAATTTTAAATGCTAAATATAAAATGGCCACGTAATATCAATCAGGCTAAGCCGTGAATCGATGAGTATACAAATAACCGGACCAGGTAATATTACAAAGCTTACTTGTTAGTACTAGATCCCTTCCAATATTATAAATATGAATGTAAGTTTGTTTGTTTTTTTCGCTTTCATGCCAAAACTACTTAACCGATCATCATGAAACTTTGTACACATTGGAGGTATTAGAAGTAACATAGGGACATTGGCTTCAATGCGGGTGAAACCGCGGGTAAAAGCTAGTAATTTATAAAAAGCAATATTTTAATTGCAACGAAGTACTGAAACTACACCAAAACAACCAATAGCAGAAATGAACGAGGAATGAATGTCGAGCTTAATTGGCACAGTAAATTTTATCATAGAATATTTGTTGTAGTAACGTATTTCTCTGAAGTATTTTTTTATGTTTATTCTTTACTGTGCATTATATAAAATTTATATCTATATTTTATACAAATATTATAATATAGAGGAAAGCTTTGTATTATTATATATATGTTTAAATACATACCTACATACAATAATGGTTGTTATAACATCATCTATTAAAATCGTATATCAAGGAACGGGCAGCAGCGTTTTCTTGTGTGGTTCAATATAATACTGCGGTCACCAATCCGCCTGCCGAGCGTGGTGACTACGGAAAATAACCTCCCCGGGAGGAGGCCCATGTTCAGCAGTGAACGTTTTACGGGCTAATGATGATGATGATGATAATTTATGTATTTTAGTTCAAAAACTTTAATTCAAAAATTAGACGTATTTCGATAATTCTTTCATAATTTAATTGCTCAATTATTCATAAGTAACATAGGTTGTATTTAATGATGAAGCTCTCACGAGAAGGGGAGCTACGCTGGTAAAACCGGAAGCTATCGATCTATACTAATATATAAAGCTTAAGAGTTTGTTTGTTAGATTGAACGCGCTAATCTCAGGAACGACCGATCCGATCTAAAAATTATTTCAGTATTAGATAGCTCATTTATTGAGGAAGGCTGCAGGCTATATAAAAATGATGTTTCTACTAAAACAGGAACCGCTCGCGGCACGCTAGTTATAAAATAATAATAAATGTACAAACGTATCCCACCAAAAACATAAATGTAAAAAAGGAAAGCCAAGTTCAACACAAAAATTAAGCTTGGCTGTGGGCTTCGCCGCAAAAAGAATGGAGATCTGAATGAGTGCCAAATTCTATGCAAAATCGAAATATGTATTTATAGGAACAAAATAACATTAAAACATCAAATAACTATTAATATATAAATAGGCACACAGGTCACGTTATGTTCGTACATAAATTTAACTAATATAATATACTATAACTATCCGGTTGTACTCACGATTGTTGTCCATGATGCCAAATCGTACCTTCCGATGCCCTAGTAGACCCGAAGTCCGAGAGGCCCGCGAACTCTAAAGTAGAGCGACAGTTGCACAAAACTCCCCTAAAGAACTAAAAGCCATAATCCCTCAATCTCCCCGTCAGTGACCGCCCTGAGCCGAGGTCCAAGTCCCACAGGGGACGCCCTCTTCCGCAGGTTGCTTAGTTTGTGTTTAAGCCATTTATGCCAGGTGAAGTAGCAAAAGCTTCAGCACTACATATATGTGTACCACACACGAAAGTTTTAATTATAAAATATGACATAATACACAATAAACTAATACAAAAAGTATCAAATATCAGCTGGATTTACAGTTATGTAATAACATGAATATTTATTTAAGGCATTTATTTGGTAAGTATTATATGTATCAATTCAACCATTCATCATAGTCCATTAACCTTTAGGATGTAATTGGATAATTAACTGTTACGCGAAGCAAGTCTCAATTATGAAGAAAATTGTTTAAGACGTAAAACAGTAAGAGCATTAGGGATTTATTTATGGATGGCAGAGAATCAAATGAAGATAATTAGCGATTCATTCAAGTGAATTTGTGAAACGTATTAAGATTTTAAAGATAACTCGTTCAAAAACATCAGGGAAAGATTCACAATTTAAATATTCCATGAGTTATAAAACATCGGCAGTTGTACATTATTATTTATTTATTATAGGTAACACACAAATACGCCAATTACGGAGTGGTGTGTAAAATGTGGATGTTTCAAGGTACTCTCATTATAACACTACTTTTAAGTATTGGGGCGAACATGTCATTTTAAAAATAATTTCATAATATCATTTATTTGAAGAATATATACATACATTATAGTTATATTTATATTTCGCCAGGTAGACAAGCCATGCAAATTGTGTTGATCCAAGTTATAAAATATCCAGTCCTACTCAATATTGTACCATGTTTGCTCAATTCAGGTCCGCTGTTCCAGAGATATACTTACGATGAAACTGATATAAAGAAATTGAGAAATCCTCACTTTAACCATCCAATGTATATAACCTGACTAAAGACATAGGTACAAATAGGGTTTAAAACAGGCTATCACACCAAGAGAGCGAATCAATCCGGACGGGTCTGTAAGAAGACAACAAAATAATTAATTATTGGTGACTCGCTTCTACAGTCTTAATGGAATGTCAGTCACTCCATACTACCTTAGGTAGGTTGTTGGTCTCGCGCCCTTGATAACATATCGCGCAATCTTGACTCTATCTTAAAACTGTAGCTAAGCTTTAAGTGCGACAACTCAATATTGCATTGTGAATATTATACAGGGTGTTAGGGTAAACACCGTTATCCTTGAAACCAGTGGTTTGGTTTCAATTAAGGTCAGGGTGGCTAATTCCGGCATAGTTTTTTTTGGACTTACCTTTGAGTGCCCGTATCCGATGAACGTTTTCATGTATAATCAATGTTATGGTCTCATGAAAATAATAATGTTTTAAGCTTTCAAATACAGTGATCTTATTTAAATAAACTATCACCAGTACTAGGATATACAACTTTTTTTAAAACTTGACCAGTAGACGGATTTTCCCTTCTAAATCGGGAAAATCCGTCATACGGGACGAATTTATTGAAATCTTTAGTGATTTTAAGGAACCACGTAATAATGACATGCGTTCGTAAGAGACAGTTAATTCTGTGCTTAACGATCTTAAAAATAAAGTCTCTTTCAGGTTAAAATACGTAAAAATCATTTTTGGGGGCTATTTCGGCATGCATAAACAAACAGGGGTGGTCAACATATTTTAGTGGAGCGTTATTAGCTCATTTCTTATTATTAATTAAATAGGTATCGCTATTATGCACAAAAAATATAATTTGAGGATTTCTCTTCTTATATAATACAAAACATTAGGTGATTCGATTTATGAGAGTGAAATCATGCTATTTGGTTATTTGTTTAAAAACATCCTAAATTAATACAATAACATACCTACTTATATGATGTTTGTTCATGTAATATTCTTGTGAAATAAACAAATTTATGCTGACGACGCGACGTCGCGGATGAAATAAAAACTTTAATTTAACAAACTTAAGATAAAAGCACACAGAAAAATATGTAATTATCTAGATAAAATTAAGGTACCTTTATAAAATAAAAATACACGTTTGGTAGGTATCGTAAATCGTTTTAATTCAGTAACAAACTTAAAACCTATCAAAATCAAATGGTTATATAGTCTTAATAAAGTTAACAATCAGTCTCATTATAGTAACTATAAAAACAACTAAACATAAAATGATAAAAAGTATCAAAGATAAACAATATAAAAAACAAAAAATCTTCACTTAACATCAGGCGAGCCTGTCGATGAATCAAAATAACAAAAACATTCAAAATAGAACTAACCTTTCAATTAAACATAACAACAACAAGGTACCGATAGGTAACAAGGTACCCGGCTATAAATGTTGTACATCAAAATTTTTGGTATTAATTGCTGGGTACTGTAAGTACTAGTTTTTAGTACACGAATAAAATTAACGAAAAAAAAAACCTAAAAGAGAGTTTAATCTTTTTTTTATTTTACAACATGTAGTATAAAATTAAAAAAAATATTATTTTGTGATACTCTTAATTAATATGTTTTTTTTTAATTAAAATAGAGCTCATCATCTTCACAAGACAAAACCAAGCCATTTAACATTTGTTCATCATTGTTTAAATTGACCTTTTTAACGATTGATTCATCTGGAACATTATCTTGATCAACTCTTTTAGTCATTTTAAACAAAAGCTTCGGTTTTTTTATGGTTTTATAAAATCTGACAGAGTAATAAATCTCTCCACCTTGAATATAATGATTTTCTATAATGCCAACATAGTACGTCCACTTGTTCCTGTTATAGTACCTTACTAAAACATGGTCATTGACAGAATATACGTGTTTAGTTGTGTTGAAGTTCATATCATTTTTAGTAATATTACGCTTATTCCTTAATTTGAGTCTTAAACTACTATTTTTAGCCTTATTCATTTCAGTCTCTTCGTTACATTCTATTTTTGAGACCTGATTTTGTGAGTCATGTGAATGAATCTCAAAATCAGGTACTTTCATTAGCATACTATCCAAAAATACATCGTCATTATATTCATAATCAGAACTTACATTTACTATATCAGAATCACTATGGATGCTACACGATCCAGAGACACTGGTGGTTGAACTAGATCGAGAAATTTGTTTTTTTCTTTTTATTAATTTCGCGCGTTTGCAATGGTGCAAATTGTCATCAGTATTTTCCAGGTGAAGTTCTTTGTTTTCTTTTCCCTTACTCTTCTTGCCAATTCCTTTTCCTTTATATATTGATGTCTTTACTATTTTATTTGCAGAAATCTGTATTAAGCTAGCAGTTTGATTAATAGTTTTAGTTTTGCTTGTAGGTTTTAATCCTGAAGGTCCTGGTTTTATATGATCCTCATCTGGTTTGGTTGCAGCTTTTATAATTACGTTGGATGTTATTTTAACTTTTGGAGTGTCAAGTTCGTGATTTTGAAAACAATCAGGCAGATCCTGGGAATTTAGTGCGGTAAAAGGTTTCGACTGAGAGTTGTTCCTTGATAAATGACTTAACAGAACTACATCATCTGTGTTTTTCTTCGTCAGATTAGAATGTATTTTACTTTTTATATTTTTCTTACTATTTTGTTCGTCCTTTTTGAACTTGAGTACGTCGTCGTGAGTAATTACTTCTGCGCCTGGTGCCACTTTTCGTCTCTTTGGTTTGGATACATTTTCGCTGCGCTTTACTTTTAAGAGCAGTAGCTCTTCAAAAGACATTTTATTATCTTCGGCTAAATCTATCGATAAATTTCCTTGTTCATTACGACAAAAATAGTTATTAATACAGTTAAGAGTGATGCCTAATAACTTTTGGGGTTCCTTTTTCGATTGTGTAGGCAGGTTTAATAAATACTGTTGCCAACGTTTTAGTTGTAATGGATCGAATAGCCGCTCTTCGATTTCATTCCGATTTATTGGATAAATTCCTGTCTTTCTAAACCCATTTCGTAACACTTGAGGATTTATTTTTGTCCATATAGATCCAATCAATCTAGAGAAGTCCTTTTTTGGTAATGGCTTACCAACGTTTAGTCTTTGCCACTGTACTAACGTTATATCCCATTGATTTTTAAAGGATTTCATCACTGAAACATCCAGTGGTTGTAAGACGTGACTGGTATGAGCCGGTATTTTTAATATAGTTACGTTAGCTCTGCGAGCTTCTTCAATTATATTTAATCCAACATGTGTAGAGTGGCCGTCATATATCAAAAGTACTGGACGTTGGTTGCCAATGGTTGGCAAAAAAGTTTTTTTAAAAAATGCCTCAAATACTTCGGACTCCATCCAGCCATTCTTAGTGGCGGCATATGTTGTACCTGGATAAGCGTCTGGAGAAGTCCACTCATCCCATACGTTTTTTCCTTTAAAAATGATGAGTGGTGGTGTTTTTTGTCCAGCCGCACTAGCACCCAGAAGAACCGTTGTATTATCTTTTCCAGGCGTTGCAATCACCCTAGTAGCTGCATAGCCTTTAACTCCAACTATTTTTGTTTTTGATGGGTCTTTCGAGAAGCTTGTTTCGTCCAAATTCCAGATCGCGTGAGGTTTATTTTGTAAATTTAATTCTTTTATAGTTTTTTCTAAGAGATCAAAGTATGGAAAAACGATATACGGATCTATTGCAGTTTTTCGAGCATACTCAACCGCTTGCGGTTTTTTAATCGATAAATGATGGCGTTTTAAAAATGAAACAAACCAATCTTTTCCTGGTACCCCATTTTTAAATGATGATGGTATATTATTTTGTTTTATATATTCTCCAACCATATCTAATACTTCTGCCCTTGTCAATCCAAAACCATTTGTTTCCATAATATGAAGACAGGATGCAAGATTCAATTCAACTTCGGAAGATAGAGTGGTTTTCCTCCCAATCATATTGGAGCTTCTTTTTCTATGTACGTGGTCCATTATTGTCATTCTAGGAATTTTGTATACTTGTGCAGCTTTATAACCACTTAACGTGCCATTACGGACGGCTAATACGGCTTCACGTAGTTGATTTTTATCATAAGCACCTCTATTTGTACGTCTTTTATATGTACGTACCATTATGAATGACGGCGACGTCTAGTTGAACTGAAACAATTTAATTAATTCAATTTAGTACCAACCGAATTATCTTAATTTACGATACATACCTACAACGATTATTTGTGATCATAAAAAAAACAAATTCAGAAGAAATTTCCTTATAATTGATTGTGGTGGCAATTATTCTGTAACTGTTACACACATTTTATAATATCTATTCTCTTTCAAATGAACTTTTTTGAACTCTAAGTAAGTACATAATGCTGAATATTGATTAGTTCTCTATTAAAAAGTTAGGACAAAAAAGGTTTACGATCTCTGAATTGGGGCAAATTCGTCATATGACGATCTAGCCCCATTCAAAATAGACGGAATTTTGCACTGAACGATTTCGAGGTTATAAATTTGTTACGTTGAATAATCTAATAAATTGCAGCGTTATCTTGCAAAATAATACACGAAACCTTTACAAGGACCCTATACTATACATATTGAATTCATTCGACAGTGTAAGTTACATAATTTTAAACTTACCTTCGAAAATACAGCAGCGTAGGACACTCACATTTCACTTTAAAAATGCAACTGAACTTTGAAGACGGTTTTACCCATTTTTAAAGCGACTATCGCCATCTAGGGAATTTTATTTGAAGTTAAAAGTAATGCTGTTTTATCGACACTTCAACAAACGCTGCAAGTCGACTGTGACGAGGATAATTTCAAGTAGACGGTTACGCCCCATAGACGGAATATGCCACCCTGACCTTATAGAACGCAAATTCAATGAAAAAAAAAACATTTTTTTAAAAGTAAATTCTCAATTTTTCCTCAAAATGATGTCACCCTATACGCATTGGCCAAGAGGACAGAGTGCGAGAACGCAAGCCGCGCTCGCCAACCCCCTCCACACCGTCCACAACACTCAGACGCCCTCAGTCTCGTGCTCGCAGCGCAGCGCCCGCGCCGCTGGCCGCGTGCTCAGTAGTTTGTAGTGATTATGTCGTTCACAAACGTACAGTGGACCTATATGGTTCGGGTTTACGCCGCTGCTGGTGATAACCTGAACGAGGCTCGAATAATATACGCAGAGTTATTCCCTGGACAACCTGTGCCAAACCGAGAAACGATGGTGGCGGCTACTCCAAGGCTACGTACCTACACCAGTTCAGGTCAGTTCACCGTGCCGGCAAAAATGTGATTATTGTTTTTTTTTTTCATTTTCTTTGTTGTTAAATCTAACTTACATTTGGACTCGTCACGCAACACAAGGTAGGTATTTTTGCCTGTCCTAAGCCAGGAAAAGTATGAAGGGAAAGTTACACCACAGGTTATGTGTAATATTGTGGTTTCATTAAAATGTAAGTAGTTAAAACTTATGTAGGTAGTTAAAACGGACTGCCAGTGCAGCAGGTCAGCGCCCTTTGCAATGATTACGTAACTCGGGCGCATAGTATTGATGAATTTACGGACGGTGTCGGATAGAATATTTTTTAAATGTTGCAAAAAAAAAACGTTTTTTTTCATTGCATTTGCGTTCTGTAAGTGAAACCAAACCACTGGTTTCCAGGATAACGGTGTTAACCCTAAAACCCTGTATGTAAATGATTGCGACGTCCTTCTTATATCTTCTAGTGTTATATCTACGCAGCTTACTACGCAAACTAGCATATTACTTTGATAACAACCCATTTAATACTACTTTCGACACGTATTCCTCGCACAGCGTGACTGACTAGGTACGCAGATTTCGGCGCACTATTTTTTGGCTTTCTAATCGAGCGCGCGAGACCAATCCTTTTGTTATCTAAGACTACTATTACCAGTATAAAGAACGTACCAGTATAAAGAACGTACCAGTATAAAGAACGTACCAGTATAAAGAACGTACCTACCTACTTTTTAAATATTGTTCATGCTTAAGGTAAATAAAAACCAGCCAAATTAGTGCCCAACAAACACAACACATCTAGCTTTCAGAGCTTTGTTTGAAAGAGGAATACAATAATACGAAAAAAAAATACAAAATTGAACACAAAAATATCTACCGACAATAGATCGCTACAGTCTATACTAATATTCTTAAGCTAACGTGATAGTTTGTGTGTTTACTTCAATGTGCTAAACTCAGGAAATCTTTCAGTGTTAGACATACCATTTATCGTGAAAGACTTTCGTCACGCTTAGACTAAAAGGAGTGAAGAACCAAAAAGGATGTTTCAAAATCGGGTTTCTTTTATAGCTTTTCTGCTTGCGTTGCGTTTACGGTTAAAATAATGATTGTATGAAAGAATTGTTCCTCTAAGTTAAAAAAAAGTCCGTTATAGCTTATGTCTTCTCTTATTTTGTAAGGTTGACTCACTAGAACCCTTTAATGCTTACCAAATTAGTTTTTAAGTAATGCATTATTTGCGAAGGTATTTTTATGAATAAATAAATCCGTTTTTCATCACAAGTATTTAATTTAAACAATAAATATCTTACGAAACAACAGTATCATATATATAGTATTCTGACTGGCTCGCCATAATTAGACTTGATACCTTGATAATTACAGATACTGAAGCGCCAAACGTCACATGATCACGTCACGAATCCTACATCGCAAAATAGAATTTCGTATGCCACCGCGGTCATCCGGCATAACATCTCGAACAAATATTCCCTTTGTGTGGAATGACACTAACAACTGTTCCTCTACATCTTTATTGACTATATTGTGAAAAGTTGAAAATGTACTCTTAGTTTATCTTGATGAATAAAACGTTTTATCCTGATTGACTGACGGACAAACGCTCAACAATAAATCACTGATCGTCGAGACCTGAGCCTTGGAGGTAGTACTCTAAGCATGACGTAGGATTTCTATAAGAAAAAAGTGTTGAAAGTTCACGATTTTTGGGGATACAAAAGGGATATGTGGGTATGAAACCGCGTTAGTTTTAAGTGAAATCGATAAAAATAGGTATTCTATTACATTACAGATCGCCGAAGCATTTTCTAGATATTTTTTTTTGTACTGGCTGGTTTTATTTATACATTCCATATTTGAAATGTTTGGATACAATTTATATTTTGTTAGTGTGTTTTCAAGTCCATTATAATATGTACATATGTATGTATATACAAAGAAGCTATGTTTTGCGAAAATTGTCATTTTTACTGGCTCTCAACTAGTTATTTGGTTAGAAATTAATAATTACATATTTTGGTATTGGTGTAAAGGTGTGTGGTGCAAAGGTTATGTGATCCATTTTTTTTTATGTTAGATTTATTTGAAACTTTGTCTCGATTCACGCAAAAGTTTCGTTTGGAAAAAGTATAAAATGAAGTTGTATGTTTGTGCAACGTATTTATTGTCCACAACCTGAGATCAGTGTTTTCGGAAAAGTGTTACTGCTAATCCTGTTATCTGATAATGTTATCTTGACCTCCACATTTGGTACTACGAAATCCTGCTTCGATTAAGAAAATCTGATTAATTCTGCTACGTCACAACCCATCCCATTAGGTTTACAGATTAAGGCCCTACTTTGTAGGTTTGTTATTAGATTTTGTTTGTAAAATTGCAGTCCTTAGCTGAATTTAGGAAAGCAGCCGGCATAATTTTCAATTAAAGTCTGGTCACACTATTACTACTCGTGAAGACAGTGGTGAAATGACGATGAAAAATTTCGTTTGTACTATCTGAAATCAGTTCATTGTGCTATTTTCGACGTTAAATAAAAAAGTTAGTCTCATTGGTAAGCTTCCGGTTTACGGTATTGCTCCCGGACTTCGTACCTGGATTCAGGATTTCTTGAGGGGGAGGTCGATTCGAGTTGTCATTGATGGCGTCTCGTCCGATCTTCTTGGTATTAATGCCGATGTCCCTCAGGGATCTGTTCTCTCCGCGACTATTTTTTTTTTTTTTTGCTGCACATCAACGACCTGCTAGCTACTCCCGGTATCTTTGGGTACGCAGACGACAGCACAGTCTCGGTGAGATACTTGTCGGATGCGAAGTCTGGGTCAAAGGTTCAGTCGCTCAGGGAGTCGATGATGGAGGGAGTGAACTCGATCTTGGAGGCTGTCTCCTTATGGGGTGATGCCAACCTGGTTGGGTTTAACCCCTCAAAAACACAGGCTTGTTTTTTTTAGGCGAAACGGAGTCCATTCCAACTGACTCCGACTTTCCGGAATGTTTCCGTTCCGATCAGCGACCATCTTGAGCTGTTAGGGTTAGACCTCTCTTCTAATCTAAACTTCGGTCGTTACATCGAGTCCATTACAAACACTGCAGCCAAAAAACTTGGCATTCTCTCCAAGGTGAGGCGGTACTTCACATCGGAGCAGCTCTCGTGTCTCTACAAGGCTCAAGTTCGCTCCTCAATGGAATACTGTTCTCATCTTTGGGATGGGTCTGCTAGATATCAGCTGGATGCGCTGGACTCATTGTAGCGCCGAGCGAAGAGTGGCATAGGCAATAACTCACTTGTGGAGGCAAGTCTTCAGAGCCTCAAACACCGTAGAAGAGTAGCCTGCCTATTGGTTTTTTATCGGTTACATTTCGGGGAGTGTGCGAAGGTTCTACATAACCTGATACCCCCTTCACCCTTCCATCACCGGACGACCAGGCGCGGCAAGTGGTTTCACCCTTATGTTGTAGACATTCCTTCAATACGCACGAAGCGATTTGCTTCTTCTTTCATAATGCGGACGGCTAAGGAGTGAAATTCTCTGCCGGGGTCAGTTTTTCCGGAACGCTATAATCTGGACATCTTTAAAGCTAAAGTGAACAGACACTTTCTAGACACGCGTGAATCATCATAGGCCTTATCTTCGCCTTCCATCAAGCGAGATTATGGTCAAACGTAATCCTATATTTAATAAAAAATAAATAAAAAAAAAGTTATCGTTAGTATCAATTATATAGATGCATGATCGAATATAATATATGTAAATTACAATATTTCATTCCAATTATTTGTTTTTAGAGAGTAATTTCTCTTCGTAATGACCGCTAACCATAAAATTTGACAGTTCAAAGTCCACGCTAACTGTTTTCAAAGTTAATGGACTAAGAGCTGACAACCGAAAAGGCAAGGTAATTTGATCATTCATAAAAATGATTTATCAGTTTACCTGGAGCATTCTAAGCATAAAGACGTCGACCTGGCAGGATTCGCGTGGTGGATGTGGGAGTTATGGGGTGGGAAAAATATAAAAAAAAGGTAATGTGATCAGGATTACTTTTTATGCCAAATGGTTTGCCTACCTCCCCAAAGCACAAAAAAAAATCTGGCGTCATTTGGTTAGTGGAAAGGTATCGCCAGGCTTAATTAAAGTGAGGAAAAAAAATATTATTATTAGGTAATAAGAACAAGGCTGGCTTTTTTTGTGCTTAAAGTTTATTATTCCCAGAGGCTAGGAAAAAAAAAGCCAGCCAATAATAGTGGTGGGAACATGTCGAAAAAAATAATTGAAAATTTATATTTTAAATTGTATTTTGCTCGAGAAAGAGCTAAGGGGCATGAAAAAGAGCGCGTGGAGGGGATACACGCGACGACGGCGTCCGTGCTCTCTCTTGGTAAGTAGATGTATTTTGTGCACCGCATTAAGATTTTAACACAAAAATATAAAAAAAACAAAACATTTTGGGGTCCCCATACTTAGAACTGAAACTCAACATTTTTTTTTCATCAAACCCAAACGTGCGATATATCTATGAATAGGTCTTTAAAAATGATATTGAGGTTTTTAATGTCTTTTTTTCTAAACTGAAAGGTTTGCGCGATAGACACTTCCAAAGTGGTAAAATGTGTGTCCGGGGGGGGGGGGGACCCTATAACTTCTAAAATAAAAGAATGATAAAACTCAAAAAAATATGTGATGTACATAACCATGCAAACTTCCACCGAAAATTGGTTTGAACGAGATCTTGTAAGTTGCTTTTTTTAATACGTCATAAATCGTAATCCGCAATTTACTGTTCATTCAATCAACTCGACTGATACGGACACCTTCGTGCGCGAGTCCGACTCGCACTTGGCCGGTTTTTTTATAAGTGTAATTTATGTGATTACTAGTAATTTCAGCAATGTTCTACTAAAATGACTCGTGTTTCATGAAATGACATGTGCTGTCACTTTCCAAAGATGGCGGAGTTCCAAATCTAATAATAAAAAGTAAATAAAGTCACAGGGCAATTTCATCCGCGTCGCTCATGTACCTTATACAAAATATTACATTCGTTACTTCTGTATATGTCTTGTCTGCCTTCCTAATGGTAAAGTAATTTGAAATTAATTATGTTAATTTAAAGCAAAAAAATTACAAATCTTTCTTAGTTTTTATATAATCTTGATAAAAATTTAGACTAACTGCTGACATTGGTCTAGCAATAATATGTTTGGATCGTAGCAAGCAAGATCCCGAATTATTATTGTTATTTTTTTTTTTTGTTTTTTTGACATGATCGTTATGATTTTATTGACATGATTATTATTATTATTATTATTTTTTATACTTTTTAGTATCTCGGCTAGTGCCGGAGTCTTAGGGCAACTCGGACCAAAGTCAAGTGAAACCCCGAGGATTTACAGAGAGTGTGTTAATTCTGTTGTTTGTGGATAGGATGTAGATGTTATTATTATATTTTTTTACTCGATTTCTTTTTATTGAAATGGTACTTTTTAATCACTTTTATTTTTATTTTTGAATGTACTGAATCTGTAATTGTATTATTTTATTTTTGAATTGTAATTTAAATCAGTGATGTGTTAGTTTTAATGAGTTTCGATACAATGTAAAAATTGTTATGAAATAAATAAAAATAAATAAATAAATTCGCAACCTAGGTCAAGCAAAAATGTGTTTGACTAGATTTTTTTTCTTGACGCAATCAAAATACCAGCCTAAAGTCAGTAAGTCGGTGGTGTATCATCCATGATTTGGAGAGCACGTTAAGTTCTTGCGCTTGATTTCCTACTGTTCGTGACGGAAGAACTGTACCATCGGATTTTGAGATAAAAGTAATAGAGAGTGAACTTCTGTAAGTTGCCGCACACACTTGTGCACTGTAATATGTCCTGATATGTTCAATTTCCCAAAAGATTGGCCTCCGTGGCTGAAATTAGTCGCGAGGAATATATCTAAAGAATAATACGAAATAGCACTGAAGAAGAAGAGGCTAAAATATAAATATTAGCTTTGTCATAATGGTAATTATTATTTATAATTGATTAACTAATAAAGCTACAGGTTTTCATTAAATTTCAGACTACTAATTTGCTTTCCCGTTTATTCTCACCGTCTGCATCAAAGTTTTGAAAGGCTTGTCAAATAACATTATAAACGCGCGAGTACACTAGACTGGATTTGCATTAAGAGTAGGAAAAAGTTGTTTTCACTAACAAAATTTAGAAGGCAATAACTTTTGTTATTAATATTTAACATTCAGAACAAATCTGGTAACTTTATTAGTGCACAAAAAAATAAAAATAATATAATTTTGATTTTTTTTTTCAATTTTTTTTTTTATCATGACGATATTGTGACGTTACTGGAAATATAACTTTGATTTTAATTCTTTTGGATTTTACAGTTGAAAAGTTTTCAAAATAGACTTTAGACTACGTCAGGCTTAAAGCATATAGTAAAGTAACTTCATATGAATAAAACCACACTGTTTTTTTTCATTAACACTTCATCTATCCAATCACTTTTCACTCGCGTAGTTCTAGTTCATTGCTAATACCTTTATAATTATAATCACAAACATTCCTTATGAATCAATCCTCCTAAATACACTCGAACCACAAGCATTTAAGCTTAGAACTAGGGATAAACAAGAATACTATATAATAGTAGACTGTGAAACTCTGCTAGTAATCTGTAAAAAAATTTCAATGACCCGTTGTAATACCAATCATTAAAAAAAAATACTCACGATAATAGGTGATTTATATACGTTGGTTCTTCAATAAACATGCGTAAGGAAAATAATACCAACGCGACAATTCTCTAAGGTACAGTCAGCATCAAAAGTTGATGACCACATTTAGATTTTCAAAACCGCTGAACACTATATCACCCATAAATCGCTGAACGAAATAGGCGCCAGTATTGAATGAACATCATTAAAGTTCAAAATTAACTGAACACTACTCGTCAAAGGTCACTGAACACCATTTTGTCAAAAATCGCTGATCGTTATAATACCCGAAAATATCATAACATTAAGTTTTACAAAAGTCACTGAACAATATAAAATGCTTGTTTTAGTTATCTAGTATAATCACGGCAATGTCCAAAAATAACTTAACATAATAAAATAACAAAAGTTACTGAACTTTTTTATTTAACTTGCTTTGTATGTAATTTTTTCGGGTGGAATCTTGCAACTAAATTTTGAAGCACATACCCTCAACCGATTGAGCTGAAATTTTGAGTGAGTATTTTGCATTGCACATGATGACGGGGGTTTGATGAGGAGCAGGAACATCACCACTGGTACGCCCTTAATGCAAGCGCTAAGATAGTCGAGTTTGGGCTCGTTTGTTTTGTGTTAGTGAGTATTGTCCATTGCACTTGATGAGGAGGGTCTAATGAGGAGCAGGCACTTTACCACTGGTGCTTGCGTACGTCGTAATCGGTCGTACACACGTGGTGTAAATCTTAACCTTGTTATCATGTGAAAGTTTGCTGCGTGAATTTAGAAGACAATGTAGTTGACTTAGCTTAAGTGCTTTACTTAAGCTCAGTCAACTACATTGTCTGTGTCTGTCTCGTGCACGAACGGTTTCCACATGCGCTCTGAAGTTTCGTTTTCGGTCAAGAATTATACAAAGTAAGATGATTGCCAATAGATATTATGAAAATAGACCTATAATACCATGCAAATCCAGTAAATAGGGTTATAAGCTAAAAACATATAAAATAAAATAAAAAGTAAAAAAACATTTTTAATTTTTATTTTATTATAAACTAGCTTCCGCCCGCGACTTTGTACGCGGATCCTGTTGCTAATGCCAGCGACAACCGGGTCGTCAAAATTGAAGATCTGAAACGTCTGATGTCGAACTCTAAAGCCCGGGACAGCTGTTCAGAGAATGTTGAAGTCGATCAGAATTCAAACGTTCGTTGCGCTCTTCTTCTGTCTCTTCATGCCGTACTCCAGCAATTCTTTCTCTCTTACTTTCTAACGGATTATGAATATTTTGTTGTGTGTGTGTGTTCGGGACAATGTATGTTAATCTCGATCAGCATATAGTCGCCTGAAGAATAAAGACCTGTTAGTAGATGTGCGAATATGCTGAGAATTAAAGCGTGATTCAGTATCGATAAACGTTTCCGATTCGCGAGACAATGCATGTCGCTCGCGATCAGCGGACAGTTGCGCATCACGTTTTCTCTAGAGACCTAGAAATAGATGCGTTGATACTCTGAGAAGTCAATCGCAATTCTCTATCCGTGAACGTCTCCGATTCGCGAGACAATGCGTGACGTTCACGATCAGCGGACAGTCGCGCATCACGTTCCGCACTTGTCTCTAGAAACCTAGAAGCAGATACGTAGATACGCTGTGAACTCAAGCGCAATTCTCTATCAGTGAACGTCTCCGACTCGCGAGACAATGCGTGACGTTCACGATCAGTAGTCAGTCGCGGATCATTTTCTTCACTGGTCTCTAGAGACCTGGATGAATATGCGTAAATACGCTGAGAACGCAGATGTGCTTCCCGATCCAAAGAGGTTTTCACGGAGCGAGTTGCAGCCTGATGTTCTCGAACAGTACAAGTCTCTCCTGACGCTCTTCGGTACATTCTTGGGATCTTATGATTCTCAATATTTTAGTTCCTTTGGAACATTGGGAAAGATTTGACGTCTTTCTAGGCATGATAATAGTTTTATTCTGAAGAAGATACCTGATCAATTAAAATCTAAGTGACTGCTAACGCAGGGGGCGTTAGGGTACCGCACCCGCACCGGGTAGGCTACCGTGTCACTAAGATAAATGGAAAACACCCAGCTTATGTTATTTTATAATTATATAGTGGAATTAGTGATAGCTTTGATTTCCAAATCAGATGTTTTTGATCTTCGATTTTTATAAGTCAACAGGAAATGCCCATCAGACCGAAAAACTTTTGCTAAGACGTCATTCCTATATGTTTTATAGTGTATGTGTATATGTATATGCGTAAAAGCACTTCCACCGGATAACAAAAAAATAAATGCTGAACAACTTGCTAAGACGTCATTCCTATATATGTTATAATGTAGCTGGGCTCTTGGAGTTCCACAGCAAGTGTTCCAGATCTTCAATTTTAATACGTCAACAGAGAGTGCTCATCAGTCTGAACAACTCTTGCAAAGACGTCATTCCTATATATGTTATAGTGTAGCTGGACTCTTGGAGTTCCACATCAGATGTTCCAGATCTTCAAATTTATTGTCTCAGCAGAAAATGCTCATCACGTGGAACAATTTTTGCAATGTACTATTTTTGTATCTCTTATAGTTTAGCTGGTCAGTTGCGGTTCTGCATCAGGTGTTCAAGTTTCCAAGATAAATTATAGCCTATATGTTACCCAGAATTAATACCTATACAACAAAAAAATCATTCAAATCCGTCGAGTAGTTCCGAAGATTAGCGTGTACAAACAAACAGACAAACAGACAGTTTTTTTTTTGGATTCATGCTCAATTACTGTTTCTAAAACCCCCTCAATTATTTTTTTTTAATATATTCAATGTATAGACACAGTTTTTTACTGTTTTATTATACATATTATTATGTATAGATATATATAAATTATAAAAGCTTGAGGCGTTCATTACTATATTTCAGTGCCTCAAGGTATTACAATTTATATATTTTGATATTTGAAATTGTACTATGAGTACACATTATTTTTTAATAAAAGCCTGTTTAAAAAAATATTTTTTTACTTTTTATTTAATTTTTGACTTTTTAGACTTAAGCTTGTAACCCTATTTACAGCGGGTCACGCACGGTCGATGCCATCCGGTCATCATATGTAATGGAAAGTAGGTACTCATAAACATTGTCACGCAATATACATATGCTTGCAAGATTCCACCCAAACAAATTACATACATACATTGCAAGTTAAATAAAAGCTTGTAAAATACACACACATATTAAACCCAATTTTTTTTTCATTTTGTTCAGGGACTTATGAGATAAACGATGGTATGCTATTTTTGTCAAAAAGTTGTTCAGAGACTTTAGAGACGAAGAATGTTATGCTATTTTTACTATAATTTTGTTTAGCGACTTTTGAAAAGTTATGGTCACCTACTTATGGCCTTTTATGATAATCATTCATTTCTGGCGCTTGTCATGTTGAGCGATTTAGGTATAATACGGTGTTCAGCGGTTTTGGAAATCTAAATATGGTCATCAACTTTTGATGCTGACTGTACTTCATAATAAAAAAGGGTCGTAAATTGCTGTTCTGCAAAACAAAATGGGTGACATTAAATAAGGGACTAGATAAGCACTTGCATACAAATTTATCGGAAAAACGGAAAACTGCGGGTCATATCGAATTTAACACGAATATGAAATTTAAGTAGATATAGATATCGGTATAGTTTACATTATATGTAACTGTAAAATTACCGCTGCAGCTGCCATCAATGGAGCAATACTGTCAGCATTCTGGGAACGATTCCAAGTAGCATATATTTAGAATAGGTATATTATATTTTATTAAATTAGTTTTAATTTAAATTTGAATCTTTAGTTGTCTAGTTTTCTATTAACGCTTAGGTTTTTCGTCTACTTGGTACTTAGAGAATTACGGAATAGGTGGATACTAGAAATTGCTATATTTATTTTATCTTTTGCACAATGACAGTACATGGCAGACTTAATGCCATAGACATTTTCTACCAGTCAACCGTAGGGTGTTGCGGAGAAAAAGTGATAGATGCACAAAAGTCGTTGATAGTTAATTTACTACCTTAAGATGAGATAAGATACGCTTTATTGCACACCAACATAACAACACACATAAAATTAAAAGTAAGAAGTAATGGTTAGAAATGTACAACCGGTGGTCTTATCGCAGACAACCATCTCTTTCAGACAACCTTTGGATGAAATGAAGATGAATAAGAAGAAGCATGAAGGGTAGTAGTAGGCAATAGGTGATAAGGACATAGAAGCATGGAGTGAAATAATAAAATTATATAAATAGTGAAAAAAATATGTATGTTAAAAGCAACAATAATATATTATGTTTATGTATGGATATGATATGGATACACTTAAAAACGTAGAAAAGGACATATAACAAGTGAAAGTTCAATATAAATTATAGTGATAAATAGTAATTAACCATACTGGTAGCTAAATAACATAACGTTATATCTCTCACACTGTAATAATAGGTATATTTTTATAAGTACTATACTAAAAGGTATAATAATAGGTATATTTTATAAGTACTATACTAATATGTATTATAGGTATCTCCAACCTAGTAATCAAATTTGTAGTGTCAGATTTCTAGGTACTGCTATACTCCGACCTAGTTCAGTTACGAAGACTAATTTAGTGCTATAAAGGCTTCATCCTGACTACAACGGATAACCTTCATAAACAAGAATCTTGGTAGCATTTATTTAATATTCAAAGCTTAAACATTGACTGTAAGTTAGTAAAAATAAGAAATATACTTAAACTTTAGGTGTTGGACTGGCATAAAATATATTTATATCAGTAATAATTCAAAAGGAAAATGAGACGCGGGAAACTTTCGTACAGGGACTCCTGTTAACAAACGTACATAATTATGACACCTTTTTATCCGTGAAAATAAGATAGAGTAAAAAGCAATTTTTGTATGCAACATTGTGCTAACCAATACTGTTACTGTACTATAATAAAACAAAAATTTTCATTCAGAAAATTAAAATAAGTGCAAGTTGGCCTCGTCTAATATTTATAATCACAGTTTAACAATACCTATTTCAGTCCGAAGTCTTACTGATTTAACTTATTAAAATAAGAGCAAGAGTCTCCTTACGTAAATAATAACAATCAATTGTATCTCACATTAAATGTCTATCACTTTTATATACCGAGGCAAATATCGTAATTTGAGATGCAAAAATATATATACAGTTTTAATACAACTAAATTTTGTTTTTATTATTTAATATTATACACCATATTATTGTATGTTTTGAATAATGAATTGTATGTAGAACTAGTCATCTTAAAATAAATAAATCGTTGTAATTTTAAAATCTTAAATAAATACATATTTTTATATGACCGTTCTTCTACTGAGATACAATATTTTCATAAATATATGTATAAGAAATTCTACCAATTTCAATATTTTCTGAGGATCTACGTTATTAAGAAATTCCAGTCAACAGAAATATCTCTTATCGTTTTTAGATCAAACTTTTTTTCGCAAAATTATTGAGTCATTTTGATGCTAGTATTAGTAGTTATTTCACAGCCGATTTTAGCCTTAGCCAATTTTTTTTTTAATACATAGTCAATACATCCTCAGTAACTGTTTTCAATTAATGAATTTTTACTATAGCTGTTTTCGTTATATACAGTACACTAACATATAGATGAAAAAGTTAATTATTATTTGAAAATAGGGAGTGACATATGCCATCAAACTGTCATACAGTTTGGCAGTAGTATAATTATTATATTTAAAGACTTTTTGATGTGAATAAATCCTTTTTTCATTTTCATTTTTTCATCATAATTAGCTGATTTCTTATTCAGCGTTAACTTTGCACCACCGGGAACACTGATACGAATGATTATATTTTGGTTTTTAAGTTAAAGTAACTGACTTTAATTGTATAATAGAGAGTGCAACATGAAATTTAAACTGTTTTATGCTATAAGTTTACTTTAACTTTGTTCGTAAGATACAAAATGATTTTTCAGAAAAAGAACTACCGTAGTTAGAAAACAAATAATAGGTTAATTAAATTTTTAAATTTGCTTATCACAATTTTGAACAGGACTAAAGGAAAACTTTATTTTTCGAATTCCAAATATTCGTAACAAGTGAAACAAGTGAAGTCCAAGTGTAACATAATTTTTAAAAAGAGGGTTCTACTGAGTTTTTTGGCAGTGTTTCTCAGTAGTCGCCACGTCACACACTGCACGGTAGGGAAAAAATATGACGATTCCAAACAAATTTAAACATTTTTACGGAATAAATGAATTTTGAATTTGAATTTGAAAACGACGTAAACGATTATTCAACCAATATTTCTTAAGATATTTTTTTAAAATAGCCGTCTGTTATTAATTACCCTTTTAGATTGAACTCTGCATCACCCTTGCTAATAATTAGCAGAATGATTTGTCGTTATTTACAATTATCATCTTACTGTAACCAACAATATCATACAATACTCAACATCATACTTTAAAAATATGATACTCTAAGGGCGCCTTCACACTAGCGTTTGTCCAGCGTAGGCGTTCGATAAATGTATGCGCAGCGCACCTGCGGCGTCTGCGCTGCGCATACATTTATCGAACGCCTACGCTGGACAAACGCTAGTGTGAAGGCGCCCTAAGTTTTACAAACTTGTGACCCCATCAGTTTCGATGTAATTTCTAAAAAGTTTATACACAAATTGATTATACCATTTGTACCATACAAAATAATTTCGCTGAATATTAGCAACGAAAACCAATTACGGTACCTCTTAATTAAATTCAAACGGATCTATCCCGATTTTAATATTTCCTCGAACTCAAAAGTAAAAAAACGACCTGGCCATCACAATTCCTGTCAACATGTAACAACTGGTATATACTGAACATTATTATATACATTCTACGAACTAATTTTCATTCCGTAGCGTTTTACATAATTGCAAGTCATGCACGTGTGACAAGTGGTATGTGATAGGTGAGATGAGTTAAAAGGAAGCGAGTTCTGACGGAGAATGTATGTAACATAAAACTCGATTAGATTACTTTTTTAAGGAAAGTTCTACTTGTACTAAAATTTGTAATAAGATATAGGACTTTATTATGTTTTTCTACCAACACTAAATTATAAAAGTATTATTCACTAGCTGTCGTCGGCGACGTCGTTCGTGTATTTTTCGATTTCTCTTTATAAACTTTGGATCACTTTTAGAGGGTGATTTTCGAAGGATCTTGTGCTTGTCTTTAGCTTACTTTATAATAATGGTATACTATTACTTACGCTCTCTTTCAAATAATCAAAGAGTTAGACAGGCGGTCAAAGAATACTTATATTGTATACTGTATTTTTTATTTCAGTATATTTTTTCGTATGATTTCCCTTGTTCATTCCCAAACACTGAAAATTCTGACCATTTTTTTTACCGTTTTTTTTTGTGCAGTCACGTTTACGCCTAATTAATGTACCCGAAAGTAAAAAGCAATATTTAAATGATTATATAGTATGTAGATTATGATTATATTGTATATATAATCATAATCTTGTCTACCTACATGCTTTTAAATTTTTCTACTTCTGACTTCTCCTCTCGCAGGTCTACTGGAAGAGATTTCTTATGAAATAAGTATTACCTTTGTACATTGCTGTTTATCTGTCTTGTTATATTTATATCTTCAGTGTATATGTGTACATAAATAAATAAATTATTTTTAAGTATTTAAATGATAATATGTACGCTATTTGGTTATATTTAACAAACAATTTATTCGGAATACGTACAATGCTTCTATACAGCTGTCAATGTTGTCATTCAATTATTGAGTCAGATTCAAGGTTAAGTATAATAATTAATAATAGCATCTTTATGCCCTCTATTATATACAGCTCAGACCAAATAAATGGAACGCTGCGAGTAACGCAGTGAAGCCGGTAAAACTGTGCCTTGGCGTGTACATAAACAGCCTACGCACACACTCCTACTAAAACTATGCCTTATCTTGTTAGTCGATATGTCTTTTTGTCGCAGCATTGTTTACAAAAATGCCGAATCGTGCTATGAACTGTGTACAAATCAATGTTAAGCGTTATTTTATAATATTGGGGTACTGTGAAACATTATAGAAACAATTTAACCCACACAGGAATCCGGCTTCAGTGTATGGTTTGACATCGCTCCGTCTTTAGTTTTTATTTGATCTAAGATAATATACCGTGTGAGTATTCATAAAGTCATAAAGTGCACAAATTGAGACGAGTGAAAATATAGCCGATATATTGAACTGACTTGTGTTTAAAAAGTGTATTTTTGGTTATTTCTTTAGTAACGTAGCGGAGATAGTATCATGCATAATCATTGTACATGTTACTGTGTACTGTTATAGGAATGGCATATACTTTGGAAGCGCCTTAGTTGCTTAATGTTTTATTATCGATACCTTCTTACTATTTATAGGATGGCCTAATTATCATTTTTATTGATTAGTTATTATCTTTTTGATTATTTTTAGTTTTATTTAATTTTATAGTGAAGCTTATTTTTCCCTTTCTATTATTGTTATTACTGTTTTTAAGCATTGAAATGATTATTACAATTATTATTTATTTAATTTGACGACATGTATTATTATGATATGCTGGTTACCAGTGCTGGTATAATAATCGTTTAGGGTATTTATGTAGTTTAAATCTAAAGCTTCCGCCCATTGACGGTACTTAAAATGATTGTGAAAAATTTTTCGTTGTATATTTTTTTTTATGTGCCGTAAATAAGTGAACTTTCTTTCTCCTTTCTTTCTATTTAGTTCCAAAACTATGTTATGAGATTATAAAATCAATAGTTATATTGGATTACTCAATACAATTGCCACATCTTAACAATAAACAGCAGACAGCAATGCGTCGTCAAGCCTCATAGTTATAATTGATTTAATTTATCTACAATTACATTGTCAACTCGGCTCGTGTGACTGTGAGGGTTTCTATTGCGGAACTCGATTGTTCTACAAAGTAAGAACGAAAATGAGTCTTATTTATATGATAAATAAAAATCATTTTCGTTGCAAAATTCAGTCTATTAACAAGGAAAGACCGTTGATTAGAGTAATAGTAAAAATTATAATATATAGCACACAGGTATTAACGCGATAAAGTTTATAATAGTAAAAATGTTTATAGTTTTAGATCTTCGAAAGTGAGATGTGTTTTTTTTTTGGATGTGTAATTGATATGTAATTGGTATTAAGTAATTGATATGTAATGTGGCAATTAGCCACGAGACTTTCGTTACTTCACATTTATTAAATGGTTTTAAAAGTTTGTAGTTTTTCTTAGCAAGGTAGGTATATCCCTTGGTCGCCTCACCCATGGGGTGACATTCTAAAGCCAAATATTATATAAATAAAATAAAATAAATAAATAAAATAAAAAAAGTTTTTATTTACGTAAACCTATTACAGGCATTTGCAAATAGTCAAAACATATTTGGCTCATTAATATAATATATTTAATTTATTAATTTAGTTTAATTATTATAGTTATAATAATAATAAATAGTTTGTATTAGATTTTTTATAGCTTTAGCGTAAAAGCTGTCAGGTATGAAAATATAATTTTATTTTTATCTATAATTTAATAGTCTAAAGTTCTGTCATTTGAGTATGTTATTATTTAGATAGACCATAAGCATATCGTCGGACGCGATTTTATGCTACCACCGGATCCAATACGCCCCAACTGAGAAGATCCGGCGAAACAAACTCAGTGGGGTATTCTACTGCCGGTTTCATCGCGGCCTCATTGAGACGATCCGGCGAAACATACTCAGATGGGCATGTCAACATTATTTAGGTCCAGTTACTGTCTTTATTTAGTTAATTGGCTTACACAATTTACCAATCGGCTGTCTTTATATCATATCATATTAACTATAACATCTTTATATCATATTAACTATAACATCTTAAAGCTGCAACAACGCGGTAGCCATGTTTCATTAAGTAAATAAAATAGATTAACGAAAGACATTCTTCTTTGTCACATATTGGGCAGATAATATATTATGTCCTCGCCATGTGTCACAATATTGCGCTTGGTTATTGAATCTTGCAGAGAATGTTTAATACGAGTTATATCTAAGTCTGTATTTCCGTTAGATGCAGACAAAGCGCAGAAGTTTATTATACTAATGAAAATTAGTGCTCCCTTGAAACTGTAACTAACATATTTAAACTTTAAGGTAGTTTCGTTCAGTCACATTATAAGGTTAATAATACCTCCGTAGCGTAGCGGTAATTGGCTCACTTTTAATCTCGGAGGTCGTGGGTTCGATCCCCACACCGGACAAGAAATCTTCGTGTAAATTCTAAGATTTCTTTCCGGGTCTGGATGGTTGATCCAGCCACCGTGCCTCAAAAAGCACGTTAAGCCGTTGGTCCCGATTGTTATCACATCATCTATAATAATCGTATATCAAGGAACGGGCAGCAGCGTTTTCTTGTGTGTTTCAACATAATACTGCGGTCACTAACCCGCCTGCCAAGCGTGGTGACTATGGCATTACTCTCTCTCGGGAGGAGGCCTATGTTCAGCAGTGGACGTTATACGGGCTGATGATGATGATGATGATGATGATGATGAATAATACCTTACTTTATCAGCTTGTCGCTGAACCTGAGCCTCCTCCTAACGATCTTGGCAGGAGAATCGGTGATCGCAGTAAGATGGTGAGGATCCTAAATCTGATAGATGCTGCTGTATTTTTCTATGTTGCCACTAAGGAATCCAATCATTCATCATCATTTCAGCCGTAGGACGTCCACCGTTGGACGTAGGCCGCCCTCATAGATCTCCAGTTGTTACGGTTAGAAGCGGCTTGCATCCACCGTGATCCCGCGAATCCAATAGGGTGGTCTATTCCAAGCCGGAAAGTACACGGCATGGCAATTTAATAATAAGTGTGTGTAAAGTGTTAATTTAACATGTTTAATATTAGTAATTTTAAAATCCTACTTATATTTGCATAGCTCCTCGAGGTTATAATACAGTGGACTTGTAATATATAATTTAACATCTTTATGTAACCTGTTTTATGCAAATAAATATTGATTCTGATTCTGATTATGATTCTGATTCTGATTCTAAATGTTTTCATTTAGAAGCGAATCTCCCAGTTCGCGTTATTATTCCTTCTACTTCAACTCATACTAATATTTTAGTAAATTTATATGTAAACACATTAATTTAACTAAGCCATCCTCATGAGCCCATTCGACTTGTCGTGAAAGTTTTTTTTCTTCTAATGGACCGAGTATATTAATAAAACTTAAACAGCTTTGTAATTTTTAATTGAATTTCTTATCAATCTATGCTGCCAGTAGGTATGTATTGGAGTATATTTAAAAATATATGCCATCCCTTCAACGGAATACATTATGTCACGTACCAACCTATAGTGATTATATTAAATTAAAAAGATTAAAAAAAAAACATTTAAAAAAAATACTGTTGTCTATGGCTGCATCTTATGGTATTACACAGTTGGAGGGTCTAATGTCACAGACATTAGAAAAAAAACGCTAAAAACCGTGTCAGGAGGATGTTAGACGTAAAATAGAACACATACAGATTTTTTTATTATTTTTGTTTCTCTGACTGTTTATCTGTGTACCGTACACACAGATAAACAGTCAGAGAAACAAAAATAGTCTGTTTGTCTTATCTACTAAACGGTTGCACCGATTTCAATAAAATTTTGCAATTTTCTGTGATTACCAGGGAGTTTAAGGTACCACACCTTACATCGCCGGTAATCACATAAAATTAATGAGTTCCCGTGGGATAGTTATAAAAACCAAAGGAATAACAAAAACCACTCGGACAAAGTCGCGGGCATCAGCTAGTAATATATATTATGAAAAAATAACTTAAATTTATAGATATACTTTTATATAACAAATAAAAATGTGTGTTCCTGTACCCCACACTAGGATTCCTAGTGAAGTAACAAAAACCTCGTGGCTGACAATTTATATGTCGGTGTGAACAAAACTAAAGAAATAAAAATGTGTACAAGAGGGTACATAGTTGAAGGCATCAAATATTAAAAATAGGATTTAATTTTAAATAAATAGGCCATTGGCAGTCTTATTTATTTGTGGAGCTGTTAGTTAAAACAATACATTTGAAATGTACTTGTAAATTTGTAGGTACTTAAATATTTGACAATATATACCAATTATATTAGTTGCTGAAAAAAGTTTAAGAATGAATCTTCAGAAAAAATCTTGAAACTAAAATGAGAACCGCATACTGTAAATTACCTGAAAGTTTAATTATTATTAGAAAGTCCAAAAAGGTTACGAATCTGTCTTCTTCAATTAAATATTAGGTACCTATAACTTCTTTAAAAAAAAAAAAAATCATTTGTATATATCTTTATGAATCAGTCTATTACAATATAAATTTAATAAAAATGTCACTTTACAATAATAAGTAGGTACCTATATAAACAAAACAGTCTATTTAAATTCCTCCAAATAAAAATGATATATGAAATCATAATTTTGGGCACTAAAGAATCAAAATATAATGCAGACTAACACGCAGACTACATGACGATGTAAAAATGTATCAAGGCTTTATCACACAACAAACGCACCACATTTATAAAGCCTACACAATAAAATGCCTTTATTGAAAGTGTGCACAGCTGAAAAAAATCATAAAGGCCAAGAAAATATCAGGTTGTTACACTTAGTATAGCACAATCTTATTCATTAACAACAGTTGGTACAAGAATGGCACTACCAATATTTTTCTCGGTTGGTAGCTATAACAAGAATTAAATTGACACTCAAGAAAAGATTCATTGTTTATGAAGTATTAGTAATATAAGTATACAAGTAAATGTTTTCAGTTCTGTTCGCCCCATGACGTATTTCAGTCAGTGTTTGCCGAAGCACCATCGCGGGTCGTCGTGTTTATGTACCGGTGCGTTGTCTTGCTACTGATTGAACTTTTCTTCTTTAATTGTATTCTGTGACAATAAAAACAGTTTAGTGTGTGTTTGAGTGAATAAAATAACTGTAATACAACAATTGAATTGAAAATTTTACTTATTTTTGACTTTATATCGGAACTTCGAAACAAATCGGTAAGTTTTGTAAATGTAAACTAAGATTATCTCAAAATAAGGACCACTTAGTAATCGACACCTTTGTCTAACAACAAAATATTTAAAAAGTTAAGCCTTGTAACAAAGGGAGTATGCGAATAAAGTACCTTTAATTAAAAGTTTTAACATAAAACTTATCGGAACATTTTTAACAAAGTTTTTAGACTTTTATGTGTTTGTTTTTTAAACATATCCCATGTAATTAATAGATTAACTTCAACAAAACATTTTTGTTATCAAATCATATTTTAATGTTTTTGGATCAAATTTTATGACGCGATAACTGCTGTTATTTTTTAATTAAATAAGTGAACATTTAGTTTGGTTTTACTTATCGTAAGGTACTCGAGTACTCTGTTTCTTTACTTAAATGCTAATTATGTAATATCATGTAGATCTATAGATTTAGGAGTTCTATATTTAGTCAGCTTAGTTTGCATTTCTAACTTACGAATTTCCTGGCAATTATTATTGTCTACTATATCTATATTGTCTACTATATATATAAATCATGACTTAACTTGTAGGGATGACAGATTTTTTATTTTTATTTATCTAAGATACAAGCTGCGTAAGTGCTCCAGTGGGTTGTAGCTTATATCTTAATCCGGCTTATAAACTATTCCCGTACAATGTTTAAGCTTAATCCGTTTAGTATTTAAGCGTTATATTTATTTTATTTTATTTTTAAAAACTTACAGCTACATAAACCACAATGACAATATATGACGATGATATAGTTAAGGCCAATTACAAATTTTCACTTTTATGCATAGTTAACTTAGGAAAACTTAAGAAAGTATTTAGTATACACATTATTGTAAAGTACATAAGTAAGTTTACAAAAAAAAATCGTTACACATAATCTTTTTTAATTAAGATGCACACTAACGGGTCTATGTCAAATCCCTGGCACGCTGTACTGTACGTACGGCAACCTCTGATCATAAATGAGTTCAGCCTGTAGGCACTATGAGAAGCAGGAGTATAAAGAAGATCATGTGTTCGCAATAACGTAGAGGGCACTCGCAAGCCTGTTTTGTTCACCAATTCCATTGCATCGATTGATCCGCTTGCACATAGAAAATATCCGTGATTTTTCTTCGCTCTTGTAAAGGAAGTAGGTCGAATTTCTTAATCTCTTTTGGATGATTACATAGCTGTGAAGCATATTCAAGGTGGCTACGGACTTACGTCCGTATACAATAGAATATACAATTAATATTTTTAAAATCATTATCTATTTATTATACTGTCTATGTGGGCATCATACAGTAGTTTGGAGTCAAACGTAACCCCTAAATCCTTTATAGTATTATTTAACGAGTGATAAACATCTATAGTACTAGTAACATTACTAATATGTATCTAAGTACTATCTAGGAGTCGTAGAACTATTCACAAATTTGTATAGGTGGTATTTTGATACAGCTATTATAGTAATAGATTCACAAGTATTCACAAATTTTTGTAATTTATTCAAGAATACTTAACGATGTGAAACAGTCTAGTTACATTTGCTTTGTTCTTATTATTATATTTACTCACTAGCCGTAGCGGAGGCTTAAGACATGTAATGGTAACAATTGCTCTTATTTTTATGGACAGATATTGTTATGAAATATTTATTTTTAGTAAATGTAATATATAAAATAGAATATCATTTTTTTCGTAAGGAAGTAGACATATTTCCTGTACTTATCTGCTATTCCCGGCGCTCCGAGGCAACCGGATTGACGGGAGGGGACGGTTAGTTAAGTGGATAGACTCTTTTACATCGCTTTGGAGAGTGAAATTCATCATACCTTGCCGCTGCGGTATTGGGGATGGCTTTTGCATTTCCCCGAGTTAGTTATATATAGGGGTGGACACTAATCTTAAAACTTCAATCTACTTATCGACCTTTTATAGGATTCGCTTAAATAGCACGCTTAATATCGTAATCTTCAATCAGAAGCTAGGGGACTTCAAAATGTTCACACATTGAATTGATTGGATTTCAAATCATCACAAAACCAGTATTATCTAATGGAGTTCTTGTTAGTTTCATTCTAATACAAAACAAAATATATTTCAATACCCAGTTTTTTGTAATATTAGTCTAAGTCTTAGTTGTAGACACAAAGATTTATTGTGGCTCGACATACGCCTGACAAGAAATATTATGTAAATAAAAAATAAAAATTGGGTCTTGTTAGTTGTTCGATTACCCTTCCGTGACTCGAAAAGCACGTTAAGCATTGGTCCCAATTTTATAAAAAAAATCTATAACAATTGCATACCAAGGAACGGCCAGCAACGTTTCCTTGTGTGTTACCACATAATTCTGCGATCACTTATCCGACTGCCAATCGTGATGACAATGACAAAACTATGCCTCGTGAGGAGTTCCATGCTTAACAGTGGACGTTACTCGGGCTTATAGTGATGATGATGATGATTTGATACGATAATTATGAAGTTATAATTATGTAGGTAGGTGAGTTTAACATTAACACAATGTTAAACATGCCTGCTATCCTATAATGCGGAAATAATAAATTGTAATATGAGATAATTGATTAGATAAATAACGTTGCAGTGTTTTTATACAAACATATGCCAATGTTTTTATTAACATTGTTTACTAACTCTGTTTGCGAATTGACGTTCTATTTTATAGTATTTCATATATTTATTGTGCACTTTATTTTCGACACAAATTATTTTTCACTTTGAAAATTTTACTTCTTATGAAACAGATCCTAAGCTCAACAGATAAAATATCTTTCAATTGTGAAATAATCGTTAAATTTAATCGCAAGTTAATCTTCAATTTAAGGTCACCGATATTTACTTAAGTTGGGATTAAATTCAGTCAAGTTTCCAGAAATAACCACTCCAATTTTACTTGTAGGTATGTATCCTATCTAGCGGCGAGAGCTAAGGGCTCTTAGCCAATTTTAGTCACGACAAGTTCTCAAGTATTTCTTTTAATATAAATTCTTGAATATATTTTGTTACATTTTAAGGAAAGTTATTAAAATAATTTCCATGTAACTTCCTAGTCTCCTAGCTGTGTTAATTAAAAATTCGTCTGAAGTTACCAGCATGACGCTTAAAGTTGAATTTCAAAACGACATTTTTATTTTTATAGTCAATATAAGAAACAAGAAAGCAAAATTAAATTCAATTTTAATTAAAAATCCCATTAATTTTAAATTGTTTTTCCTTATTTAATAGTTGATTGCTTGATAATTAACTATAATGTATCTTATTTTCTATGGTATACCTGCAAAATGTCAACACGAGTTCTCTTGTAACAATGCATTGTTAGTAGAAATATTGATAGTTTTTATCTTAAACCAAGAGCATTTGTTGAGGACACGCCTAAATACCCATACCTATATCATTTTCTATAAAGTTAGGTGTGACCTAAATACGAAAAAAATGCCGAGACCATTGTAAGAGCAGCCTTACGGAAACTCCGTGTTCTGGACAATATGTGACGATTTTCTCGTGTATGCCTCCTGTTAACGCGAGACCGGTCTTGTTTCGCATATAGCTCCCTCCTATAAAACGGCTTTGTAAAGCACTTATTGGCATTGTTACCGATGAATGGGTCACTCGCAACCTCGATGCTCTAAACTGAGCTTAGCACATTCTATCGTAGCATATTCTCTCTCTTCCTATACCATAAACCAAATACAATCAAACATAAAAGGTAGACTAGTCTTACATTTTATATTTTCATGACTTGAAAATAATAGGACGTGATACATATCACGTCATATGAAATAGATGTCTAAGGCATTTTTTTTTACTGACAGTGAATGTTGTAACGATAAATATACGTTCCTAATTAGGTAGTTACGTAACGTTAGTTAAAATAGGTGCCTATAATACCTAGGCCGCAATCACATATGAATGAAAAGAGTGAGCTAAATAGCGTAACTACCTACTTAGTACCTACGTAATTTTATCGTTACGATTTTCGCTTTAAGCCATTAAAAAAATGATAAAATAACTATCCCTAGGATAGTTATTTTATCATTTTTTTCCTAGGGTTAGTTATATTATCATTTTTTTAATGGCTTAACATCTATTTTACTGTTCATTTGTACTACCAAAATAATACCATTCCGCGGCCTAATGCAAATAAAAGAGATACTACTAAGATATCGGCCTAAAAATAATAAACAAACTATTATATACAAATATTGCCAATTTAGTGTGTGTATAGGTAAGTTTTTATATTTGATGATTTTTATGTCAGACTAAGACGATCTTCACAGTGCATACAGGACACCACGCTGGAAAGTGAAAAGAAAAACCAGCTAACTGGTAAACTTTAAGACTTCCTTTAGAAATTGAATTGCCAGAGGTTTGTTCTTTTGCTTAGTTCCTAGTTACGACTAAAAACTTACCTATGGAACGGATTCAAACAGAAAGTAAAAAAAAACTACTCTTTTAAATTAAATGAAAAACGTTTTAAATATCTTGACATTCGAAACTGACTAATCATTCTGTTTCTCATTGAGCGAATACACGTCATATTTTTTATAACTGCAGTATTCCTCCCTATAATATCGCAGACGGAAAATTCTTTTGGCAAATGAAAATATTTTTCATAAAGAAGAATTTCATGCAAGTATATTCCTGTTACTTTTAATCTTTATAGAGGTTTTTATTCTCTATTTTTGTTTAAAAAGCAGCAGTTTATATCATCATAGCTCCGTAATGAATTAAACGATTTTTCTTAAAGCCAACTCCAGCGCTACGCTAATAAATCCCTGTGTCACGAAAAACATTACGAAAATTATACATGAAGCACTCTTGTTTTTAATTTTAGTCTAGGAATCGGAACTACAAGTTGAAGTTTCAGAAATAAATAAATTACCACTGTGGTGTAGAGGTATAAATCTCGTTTAATGGCGACCGTAGCCCAATGGCTAGAGCGTCGGACTTGTGATCTTGAGGTCGCCGGTTCGAACCCCACCCATTGCACTACCAACGTGAACCCTAAGCACGAGGGGGTACCAAGAATACTAGTAGACTGCCAACTTTATTTATTTCTTTCCGGGTCTGGTTGGTTGAGGGACCTTGAAAAGCACGTTAAAGCTTAAGCTAAAGTTAAGTTGCGACTATGACAAAACCTTCCCTCGGGCGGAGGCCCATTTTTAACAGTAGACGCTATGGGGGCTGATAATGATGAACCAGCGTATTTCTTTTGTATTTAGTTACTATGTTTTATATAAAGGTGTACTGGTTATTCCAAGTTGTGATACCTATTTATTTTCAGAAAAAAACCACATGACGCTTCACTTTAAAAATCTACTTTAAATAAATATTATGTAAGTATACCTATTATAAACAACATGTCATTTGTTAAAAAAAAAACGTACAATTTTAGACTGCATAAAAAGTATACGTAAGGTTTCAAAAAAAGGAATTCAATTAATTAAACATTTCAGAAGCTCAAAAAGATATTCATCCTACTCAGGTCGGTCCGCTTTTTGTTTCTTACGGAATTCGTTATTTATCCTACCTTTCATCTGCGGCTTCTTGTAATTAGAGCATTCTGCTAAACAACTTTTCAAATAAAAAAATACCCGATAACACTATCAGTACCTACGGTACTGAAAGGTTAGCTGCTTTTTACCTTTTAGGTATGATGTTATAATTATAAACTACTTACCTACGAATATAATCTCGTTTGAAAACTAAATATATCTATATCTATACATATAATACAACTGTAGAGGTCGAATGTCTCTACCTACATAGAAAAAAAAGCTACAAACCGAGACAGGGGGATGTTAGAAGTAAACAAGAACACATCCAGTTTTTCTTTTTTTCTTTTCCTCTGTCTGTTTGTCTGTTTGAACGGGCTAATCTCAGATACTGTTGCACCGATTTTAATGAAATTTTGCATGGTGGTAGCTTATATCCCGGTCAACATTTTAAATAGTCACAGATAATTTATGAGTTCCCATGGCATAGCTAAAAAACCGAAGGAATAACACTACGCGGACAACTGCTCAATCACTGTAACTTGCCTCCAACCAGACCTGGAGATTTTTTTAGATTTTAAATATTTTTTCTTCGGCACGGAATTCGTCCCATGACTTTCGAGAATTACTCAAAATTTTTATATTTATAAATATAACTATAAATACAAAAAGTAGTATTATTATTTTTATTATTGCGGAGATTAATGGCAGTCATGTATTCCATCTAATTTGTGTATTTAAAATAAAGCCGGGGCTAAATATGTTGTAAGTAAAGAAAATTGTTGTAAATCATCTTTGAATCTTTAAAAATGTACAGCATATTAAGGTTTCGACAGAAAGATAAACGACTGATTGAAATGTATGACTGGTTTAAAATGATTAAAAGTAAATTCATACTTACGCGATAAGTGGGACCACGGGATAGCCGTGTAAGTCGAATTCGCGTTAGTCGGGGTTCAACTTTCCCTATAAATACTTATAATGTTTGTGTAATCGGGAACAGAGTCTAAAAACTATGTTTAATAATACGTAAAATTATAAATGATCTTTACATTACCACACCATTATTTTAACATGGTTTCCATCTAAGTGATAATACCATGACGTTTGAATTCAAAGAGAAAGATTTTCACATATTATTCCCGTCGATCAAATATCTTTGCTAATTCCTTTTTTTATTTTAGATTCAAAGTCCTCTAAAGTTTATTTGATAATATTTAGAATACACTCCTAAAGACAGTGTTTTTCGTTTCAAGTTAGGTTAGGTTAGCAGTTAGCAGCTTAACTTGCAGTAAACCGAACACAACAACCGATGCGCGTGGTGTTCAAATATAAAAACCGCGTATCTCCGAATTCGCGTAAAACGGGTTAGCGTAAGTCGGGGTATTACTGTATATACTAATATATGCTGCTTAAGAGTGTATTTGATTCCATGAACGCGCTAATCTCAAGAAGTAATAGTCCGATTTGAAAATGTTTTTCAGTATTAGATAGTAAATTTATTGAGCAAGTCTATGGGCTATATTTATTAACTTAAATTAATTTACGAAAACGAGAGTTTATTTTAATTATTTACAAAATAAATAAATAAAATAAAATAAAAACTAAAATTAATTTACGAAAACGAGAGTTACATGGTTAAAACTGCGCGCAGAGAGATAGTCGTTAAATATTTTGAATAACAGTATGGGTTGATTAGTTTCTGTCAAAGAAAGAATGAACTAAAATACTCAAGCAACTACAGTTACACTTGATTGTAAATGTAAGTAACTTTATGTGTTAACCAATAATTGTGCACGATTAAAAGACAATGAAGTCTGTTTTTTGTGAAATCACCTTTTAAATGTTATTTGATGGCTTATAGGTAAATCTAACGTATATATAAAAGTTATTAATAAAACGATTTCTCCTAAATAACTTACCAGCCTGACTGACCTAAACCACTGATCGTAGAAATCTGTAACTTGAAGAGAAGAGAATTCCTACATTCTTTACATTAGGTAGGTATTCTCTAAATGACGTATTGCTTTTCCTTTTTGTTTGATGTCCGGGGGGAAATACATTCATGCATCCCCTCCGCCGCTGCGTCGTTCCCGCGCCGGCGAAGGTGTATGTGGGACTCGCCCTCTCCATAGCGTGGTAGTCATACCACGAGGAGTGGACCCTACACCACTAAAACGGCACCACTAAACCGCCGTCCGCCGTTGGTGGGGTGCCCAGAAATATAATTTGAGAGATAATAAATATAAATATTTCCAAATACCGATTTCACGTTCCTTAGCAATATAATCAATGCTGTAAACAGTGAATGTTGACAAACAAATTTTTTTCTTTATCAAGCAATACAATGTTTAAACAAAAAATCTTCATTTAATTATTTATCAAAAGACTTTACGCTTTTTGGGATTTCTTTAGAATACTGAAGAAGTTACAAAGCAATTAACAGTTCACTGAAGGTCCTTTATAATTATTAATAAACAAGCATAAGTAAGTACCTACTTAATTCTTGAAATTTACTCGCACGTATTAAACTAAATGAATATCAGTTTCAGAGTGAGACAAACTTATATGCGCCATTCACTAAACAGACAAAAGATCAAGTGGCAATTATGTAGAAAATAAAACATACCTATATATTTTCAGAATAAATTCAAAACTAAATTTTCTTGGAATATTCCTAGTCCCTTGCGTAGTTATTAACAAATATCACATTTTACGTACATACATTTAAAATAAAGATTTATTAGAGCTATTTCTAAGATTTATTTATATCCAAACAACTGTATTCTATCATTTGTACACTTAGAACAATACTTTACTTTGAACTATATTGATACGTCTCACAGATTCAAAATTACCCAATTTTACTCTAAAACAGTTGTCGAGTCTATTAAGCGATAATTCCAAACGAATTTATTTTTATCCTGTTAATTACCTAGGTTTTCTTGAAACATAATTCAATTGTGATTGATGTCATCGTGATTTTGATATCTACGAGCGTTAATTTAATTATGGTTTTGATTAAATATGATGACGGTGTAACAATGATGTTGCTAGTTTGTTTGAATTTTTCTTTTAATAGCTTAACTAGCTTCGAATTGTTTTGGTTTCTGTGAACAGCAACAGTTATTGTTATTATTTTAGGGCATTAAGGGCATTTTGTTCAATTCTTAGATTAAATTATCAGATGACTAAATGTTCATAATGACATAATATCCATACAAGATCAGTCAAAATAAAAAAAATACCATCTCAAAATTGGCGTATTTTAGATTTTTTCAGTAGACATATAGCCAATATCTATGGAATAAATAAAAAAAGTTTTTATTCACGTAAACCTATTACAGGTAAAATATTCAAAACATATTTACTGTGTTAAATTAATTAATTATATTTGGTTATTGCTACTTATAATAATAGTTTATATAGCTTTAGCCTAAAAGCTGTCAAGTATGAAAATTCTAACTAGTCGTTCATACCAAAACCCACCACCGTATAGACAAAATCAATTATTCTTCGACCTGGTGTTTTGGGTTCAATTCCCCCCCTGAATAACTATTAGCGTGAACCACATACAGCTGTTCTGAGCCTGGATGTGATTTGTGTCCGTAAATTGCGTGTTTTAAAGACACAGAGATTTAATTGACTAGCTCAAAAGGTGCGCTTTAAAAATAAAAGAGTAGCACGGTAGAGTGACAGACATCCTCAATGGCTAGAATCTTATTTTATACTAGCTTCCCGCGTGCAGTTTTAACCGCGTAACTCCCGTTCCCGTGGGAACTTCATAATTAAATATAGCCTATACTAATCAGTGATAATGTAGCATTCAGATGGTGAAAGATTTTTTAAAATCGGGTCTATATTTTTTGAGCCATTTCGTTACAAACATACTTACATACAAACTTTTGCTCTTTATAATATTAGTATAGACGAAAAAACGAGTACATAATGTTCTTCAAAAAATGGTAATTGAATCTTACTGTTATAAAGTATCATATGAATTCAGCAAGACCGTACAATATGAAAGTTCTCACGGTCTTCGTTGTAATGCAAGACAAATCTAATAAAAAGAAACTTCATTTCTACTTGCAGGACAGTATTACTTCTTTGAGTCGGAGAAAGTTACAACATCTGTCGCTATAGAAATAAAGTTTCGCGTTATAGATAGGTATGTCCGGGACAGATGATCTAACAGGAGAGATAGCCAGTCGATAGCCATAATATTATACAAATTTATGCAAATATGATAATGCAAAGTAACCATATTGCATCCGTAGTTATGTCATTGCAGTGTATTTTTACAGAATTTATTTTTTTATAACAGGTGCCAGATGTAAGTTAGGAGGTTAACATATTATTAGATCTTAATTTTAACATATGATTTTCTTTTTTTGCCTGTTCTGTTCTATAAGTTTTATTATAAAGCTTACATTTCTTTACGTCTTCAAGACCAATATTGGCTAGTGCGCCATACCTTAACTAATTATATAGCTATTTTCCCGGAAAGAGGACTTTTTTTTTGTTCGGCGTTTCGGCCCACCGGAAATTGTAGCGTGTGTAAATGAAACGTACGTTTATTAATTCCTTGTAATCTCTTGATTACCGTGGTAAAATTATTTTTACTTTGTTTAACTGAATTAATAAGTAATACGCCAATAAACCCACGAATGTGTAATTAACCTCAAAGCTGTTTTGGAGCAGTTTAGTGAGTTGATTGGATATACCATATTTTTTTATTTTTTTTAACTATAAAATGACCAATAATCGGATCAATATTCATCCAGCAGTACCTACAGAGTGCTGGACGAGTACCTACTCAAGCAGTATTTTTGTAAGTTGAAGTTCAATAGAAGGTAATAAAAGATATTGTATATGTAACAATAAATATGTATTAATGTACATTATTCATCATTATCAAAGTCATCTCTTACAAGAAGTACTCAACGTCATCTTGATAAGACTTCCCAAGACAAACAGTATATACTGTACTTGCAGATGCCAATCTATAAAATCCTTCAAATAAACAGAACCAGAAATATAAAACGTTCTGAATAAAAAATACATACTTCAAAAATTACTAAAGTTTTTAAAGAAACAATATAAAAGCTAAGATTACTTATAAAAATCATTAAAGACGATGAAATTTCACACATTTTTTTTATCTTATTTACGATTATGTATGAAACAAAAAAAAATGAATTTAAAGATGATAGTACCTCTTCATAATTAATCAAAAGGAATTCACGTAGGTATATAATAATAAATATAATAAAAATACCTATATAATTTTAGTAGTCCTCGTACCTACCACTTAAAATTAAATAATAATATCTGCTTGCAAAATAACTACCTATAAATTTTACTAAAAAATAAATTTGGATGGTAACTAAATAGCAATTTGGAAAGTGAATTTAAATTCATGATTGGTAATATTTTGGTTCATTTTAACTGCTTTTAATAACGACTTGTTGACAATGCTTTGTAGTATAACTCTCATCAAAAAGCAATTAATGGTGTGGCAGTGACAAAATATTCATACAACAGTATGCCTATTATCTTTTGAAGTTTAAGTTGAAACTGAAAGATCGCTTGAAACAATCAACATTTGAAAACATTGTGACATAAAATAACATAAGTAAAAAAAACTTTTTAAGTTAAACGGTTTTATGGGAATAATGTACTAAACAGAAATACTTAATTGTATTGTCATCAAAACTAAAGGTGTTAAATTTCAATTGCTAGATTTTAACCAAACAAACAAAAAATATGTCAAGCTAAATAAAACCGCTTTAAAACAGAACCAGCATTCCCTATGATTTTGACCTAAATGCAATTAATTGCATTGAGATATTATTTTTAGGTAATTAGTATGACTAATTGACTATACTAATTTCCAAAAAATAATATCTCCCACTGCTTTAAAAATATCTATATTTTAGATAATGGTATGTGTTTACTTCCCGTTATTTATTGTAGGAATGGCTAGAGTGACTCAGTATATATTTATGTCTTTATAATAAAAATCTAAGTACCTAACTAACTAAACTAAACTAACTAAAGTAAGTTACCTATGTTGACATTTTGTACATTATTACAAGAGACAAAAATAATGACAATTCACAATAAAAACAAAACAGCAATAAAAATAATTAAAAATAAATTTTAATTTCTAAACATTATGATTATTTACAAAAAAGTTTTATGCACACCACGTTCAAAATAGACTTTGTATAATAATATGTCTACATTAAGAAACAATTGGCATTAACACAATAAAGAAATATGTACCTACTGTCAAAAATATATAGGTACCTACACATTTAACATGGCGCGGCGCACGTTGACTCGAGGTTGAGTGGCTATTGTGGCTCGTTATAAAGAATCAAGAGTAGAATACTGACTTTTATTATAATAGAAGCCGCTCTCGTACATTTTCTTTTGAGCATTACGTAAAATTAACAAATAAAACCTTGTAGTTATTTGTCAGATTACTAATGTCGTAATAATAATAAATAAAAAATACTTAAATTACATTTTAATGCCCTCGTAGACTCGAAGTATGAGAGGCCCACGAACTGAAACGTAGTGACAGTTGCACTGCCCTCCCCTGATTATGATAATTCCTCAATCGGCTCCCACACTCCCGCCACTGTAACTACTGTAAGCCAGCGTCAACAGGGGCACACACGAAGGCTTAGGCTGTTCCCGGGACATCTAAATGTCTTGGATCCCGCATCGAATTTAATCAGGAAGTTTATAGGAGGAATTTGAAAGTATTTATAGACTAGCTAGCACGCGTCCCGCCCACGGATTCACGCGTTTTTTTTTTCGGTTTTACTAACGTAGGTAGCCACGAGGCTTTTGCTACTTCACCGGGCATAAAGGCGAGCAGAGCTTCAGCCTTAATAAATGGTTTAAAAACTACAAACTAAGCAACCTGCGCAAGAGGGCGCCCCCTGTGGGGCTCGAACCTCGGCTCAGGGCGGACGCAAGTGATTGAAAGATTGAAGATTGAAGGATTATGACTTTTAGTATTTTAGGGGAGTTTTGTGCAGTTGTCGCTCTACTTTACAGTTCGCGGGAATCTCAGACTTTGGGTCTACGAGGGCATCGGATGGTTGGTTTCACCCTAGCTCCATTTTCTGTGGGAACTTCATAATTTAATAAAACTTATATCATCCGGAGATAGTGTAGCTTCCTAACGATGAAAGAAGTTTTCAAATCGGCCAGGTAGTTTCGGAGCCTCTTCAAAAAAAACAATCAAATCTTTGATTTTTATAATATTAGATTAGATTTAATAAGACTGAAACGCTGCTCGCCTTAACGATTGATGACGTAGCAAAAGCCTAGTGGCTGACTACATTTAAGATCCTTGGGTGCACAATGATTTATAAGAAAACCAAAAAAAAGATACTACTATAAAATAATAGTCTACAAATAAAATTAAAGACAATATTGACTAAGGCTTAAACAAAACATGATATAATAAATGAACAGCCAAGGCTTATAAAAAACTTATATCAGATGACAATATTAAGATGATTGGAAAACAAATATACCTATAAATTATTTGTAGAAGTCTTCATAAATCGAGCACTCAGGGAACTCACGTAATAACGGTTATTTTATTTTTAATAAAGAGTTTAAAAAAAATCCTTTGTTTTACTTATTTACAAAAACATAACTAATATATGTATATTGGCATTCACGAAAGCCACCTGGATTTATCAAACAACACAATAAATTTTCTTTATTCATAAATGATGATATATGATGTAGGTATGCATCAACCATATTTGCCAATGGTTATTTTTATATGCAGCAAGGTCTTACGTAACATTAAGCAATTATTTTTACCACTTTAACCAACTAGAAATATTGTCGATCTAGTTTGATTATTTATTTATTGTTAAATTATACAATAAGTTTATTTAGATAATTATTTTCATATTAAAGTGTAATTTTATTAAACTTTTGTATGTTTTACATTCTCTCATATCCGCAATAACAAAAAAAACTTGCCATGGAAACACTTCCAGTTAATTTAAATGATCTAAATTAAAAAAAATACGTGTTAAAAAATTATACATAGGTTGTGTTGTCTCGTTTGTGATTCTATTCATACTGATGATATACACAATACAATCACATTAATATTGATGACACAAACACGTTTACTCCACCACCATTAGCACTCATTATTAATTGTATTTTAATTTATTCCTTTGATAATTGTGTAAAATTCATTATCGTGTAGCAGTTGTAAGTGTTGTGATTGTGATATTTTTTATGAATAGAGTATTTTTCCAAGCTAGGCATTTATTTTATTAGTAGTTCTTTTTCTACTGATTACTATTTATTAGAAATAGAGATGTAGATGTTATTTGAGGACACGTGCATCTTTTTAAATGTATATATTTATTTGAAATCACAAACAAAAAGTCATCAAAAAGCGAGAAAAAAGAAGATAAAACCATTTTTCTGGAATTACGAATTTAACTTTTTTTTGTTAGTATAATATATTATGTCATAAATCATAATATTGTTACTTAGTTAAAGTAGTAGTTCAATTATAAGTTACTTTACTAAATTTTAAAATGAAATAAATGAACCTGATAATATAATAACACTATACAACACTAGGTAGGCTATTATAAATGACACATAAAATACACCAATGTTTGTATAAAAAAAAATAAAAAAAAATTGACGCCAGACCTGAGTGGAGTATTTTCTATTAAAGTATGTTTTGATTTCGGATTATAGCTGTTAGGTTTCACCTCAAAGAAAATACTAGAACTAAAACGTATATTACTACATCGAAGTTTCATTTGATACCGCATACAACTATAAGTCTTATAGTAATTAAATAAGAATTAGTCAAGTTTTCATACTTATTTTTTGTGTATAACAGTGCTACATGTTTTTTTTAATTGCGCGGTATAATAATGTGGCACAAATTTCATAAATAATTACAAATAACATTTAAATTCAAAAGACAGCATGAACAAAAGTACCTACCTATTATGTAAATGGCGATTGTTGCCATGTCTAGGGAAATCAATGTTGTCAAAAGAATTAAAGTAAGTAAGTAAACAATAGAGAAACCTGTCTGTGAAGCTGCCTTAATAGCTTAATAGTAATGAATTATATTATAAAAGTTGTGTCTCTATAGACACAACACACTACTCTATAGTTCGAAATTAGAACAACAATATTATGGAAATAATGTATTTCACCATAAGAAATAAACCTATAGTTATATGCAGTTTAATAGGTTGAATAGACTTGAATTATTATCAAGCTTCTTTGAAATGTGGAAAATATATAGGAATATGTTCAAATACCTTAAAACAAAATATGAATATGCTTTTTCTGTGACGAACATGTTTAAAAAGTAATGTATATAATACTATAGAAAAAAAGAATGTATTTTTTATGTTAAGCGACTGTCTAGGCAAAATTGATGTTTATTTTTTAAACTAGCGTTGTTTGAACGTGGATAAAATGAAAACGGAAATCTAATTAAAATATGTATAAAAATACAAGGTGTTTTTGATACGAATAAAATTGAACAGTCTTGTATGTATTTTATAGAATCATAAATTAATTCAATTGTTATGCGATACGATTGTATGGGTAAAAACATTGCTAACGGTTAAAGAATTAGGACATTTGTTTTTATAAGAACAGCTAAATAAATACAGTTGAGTAAAGATGATCCAAAAATTCTGTAAAATTTAATCACATTTCTAAAAGACTTTATGTGTACTTTATATTTTTTGTTTGTAGAATCATTTATGATAATATTAAGTTGTAGAGAGCATAACTAAAATACATAAATTAAGAACCTTGCATTTTACTTAGGTTAACTAAAGCGAGCTTCAAAATGCCTTCAAAGTCCCTTCACTGCAAGATACCATGAAATGCCCTGCGTTCCAAAACGGGCTTAGTGGCTTAGCGCAATAAGGCTGCCAGGCTAAGATGGGTTTGGGCGGGTCACGTTAACCGCATGCACAGTGACCGCTGGGCAAGACTCACCGCTGAAACGAAACGTTGGACGGCGACGACCCAAAAAGAGGGGGAAAGATGACTTCAACGAGCATCTAGAGGACTGGTTTGAAGTGGCGTGGTAAAAAGGATACATAGTAGGATGTGGGGGAGGTCTTAACCCAACAATACGTATGCCCTAGAGAAAAAAAATACTTTTTAATAACCATAGGATGTCTTCAGGATCCTATTTATTAGTTAAGATATGGGTAAGTACATATATACCTATATTACTTTTTTATGGAGAATGTACTCCACTCATTAGGATAAGAATTTGCATAGCTATAAAATGAACCTGAATTTTTTTTAATTGTTACTTCGCAAGTACTAAGATGAATTTCTTTTAATGATGATGATGAAGGTCCCCTTAGTAGTTTGAAATTTGGGACCATTTGGGCGTTAACGACGCAACTACGCAACAAATAGACACGATACATTCCATTCACTGGCTTGCCTTTTCTTCACCTACATGTCAGTTTAACAAAACACATATGCGTTAAAATCAGTGTAACACGCCACCAAGACGCGCGACCGGGGTCGCTTGAAGAAAGTTTAAAGTTTTTATTTTTAGTTATTTTAGTTTCTGTTTCCAACTTGCATTGCAAGGTTATTAGATATTGACACATAATTGAGCGTTTAAAAATCAATTATCTAACAGTAAATACTTTAACACTAACCGTAGTTCGTGATATTTATTGATCTCAGAAATAATTGTCAACTATTAACTTTATTTTTTGTCACGCCATTTAGTGTTTTGTATCACGGCGTAACACAAAATTAATAGATTAATTGCTTGCCCATCTTTTATTTAATTAATAACTTGATTATTTAATGTTTGTATTTTGAAACAAAACGATAATATTTATCGTTTTGTTTTAAATAATAAATGTGGATTTGAATTATAAATATTTATTCGATAACAATTTTACGGTACATTACCTTAATCGTAGTTATTCAATTTTATAATAGTCGTTTTGTTAATTGAATGTCTTTATTTTTTGATTAGATAATTGTATCAACCACGTGTCGTTTACTCATCTACATAAGTACCAATAGCGACGAAAAATTATAAATAAGGCTGCGTTATTAAAATATTCAAAAATAGTGTCTGATATCTGATAACATTCAGTACCGATCTGAATAATTATTTCAGTGTTAAATAGCCTATTTATCGAGGAAGGCTGTATTTTATTATGAAGTTCCCTCGGGAACGGGAGCTACGCAGGTGAAACCGCTCGCGGAAAGTTAGTATATAGAAGTTAGTATAGTAACTAGTAGATAAACAGTATAAGTTAAAACCTTTCTTTTAGCCACTAAAAAACCCGTGTGCATCTTCGAACGCTATTAGCCTTTTTCCTGGGAATATTTAAAAAAGATCCGCTAGGGGCAGCACCGGTAGGGGGGTACATATGTTTTGGATTCTCTATTGACAACAACGTGAAAAGTATAGAATTATAATGGAATTAACGGAAGATGATGTACCTGGAGCGAAATTAAAATGAGCAAAAGTGCAAGATCATCTTGTCCGGGATTTAAAACGATGGCTTGCATGTTTACAAATGAAATTTACACCACCCTGCTTGTATCGACTATCAGACGTACAATTAGCGAATACACAATGTTTAGTAGCCATGACATTTTTTTAAATATTTTTTATCACAATATTTATTTATTCTAATAATAATAAGACGTACGTTTGACGTTGTTGTCAATAGAAAATTTAAAACATATGTACCCCCCCACCGGTGCTGCCTTTAGCGGATCTTTTTTAAATCTTCCCAGCAAAAAGGCTAGTTAATGGAGAACTATTAACCTAACCAAAATAATACTTTATTACTTTTTTTTTCTCTAATTGTTTTTATTAATTTTTTTAATAACCTTGAAATGAGATTAAATCTGCAGCTTTTGACAAGCTAATGAATAACATTTTAAATAGTGTTGATTGATTCTTTTTCATTTGTCCTGGAACTTTTTTATTTTTGGTCCGGTGGGAAATGCTTTAATGTTACGCACCCCCGTTGCCGCTGCGAACGGGTATCTGGGACTCGTCTACTCCATAGCAGTGGAATGCTAGTCTTACAACGAGGGAGGAGCCTACCCACTAAAACCCCGGATATTCCTCCGTCCGCCGTTGGTGAGGAGCCCAGGAACCCAAGGCTTTCTGGGACACATTCCATAGGTGCCCACGGCCAGATTGGTGCCGCGGACTATCCTGGGCCACACTTGTGGCCCAATTTGTCATGGACCTGATAAGAAGGGGGACCAACGACTTAACATGTTAACCTTGGCATAGAGGATTTTCACTAAACATGCAAACCCGAAAAAATTGTTTTGAATATAATACATTATTAATTGTCAAATCAATGTCCCGTTTAATTCCTGTTTAAATTCCTATACTTATACATAAAGCCACAGTGAGAGTTGAACATGCTAATTTCAGGAACTACTGGTCCATTTTAAATTCTTTCAGTGTTAGATAGGCCATTTGTCGAAGAACCGTAGTAACTTCATAATTGAAGCATATCCTCAATACTCAATACTTTATTGCGTTTCACAATGTGTTTACAGTTCTTATCCTATGCTTAAATTATGAAGATACTAAGGGAACGGGAGTTACGCGGGTGATACCGCGCGCGAGAAGGTAGTATATAGATAGATATTTGAAATCAAAGTACGAGTAAAATAAAGGATGCCCAGTTTGATAAAAAAATAAATTTAGTATAATATATACTATTATTTCAAGGTATGCCTTTGAAATCATCCCTTTGATATCATAACACAATAATTACGCCGCCATATACTTATCAGTGTATGTGATAAAATTCCTTTGAAAGACTTAATTAAACGATTTTACTTTTTATACTTTGTATATTTTTTTAATCTAAAGGGATAGGTAATATTTGGTAAAGAAATATTGTTACGCGCTTATACCTATTGTATTTTTTGTATTTGGAATAAAAGGCGCTAATTTGGTAAGAACTAGGCATAGAATATATTTGTTCCTCTCCTCGTGGTATGACTAGCATACCACCACTATGGAGAAGATGAGTCCCAAATCCCCGGTGCGGGAACGACGCAACGGCGGAGGGGATGCGTAACATTAAAGCATTTCCCCCCCGACAAAAAAAGGGTGATATTTGTAACAGTGTGTTTAACAGCAGCTCGGTGGTTACGGCTGTGAGGTCCTCCTCGACACAGGGATTTAGAAGCCAATTGCAGTAGTTGTCGTAAAAAATACACCTACATTTTTATTTAAAACTAACTTCCCACGCTCGGTTTTACCCGCGTAACTTCGGTTCCCGTGGGAACTTAATAATTAAATATAGCCTATGTCACTCAGGGTGAATGTATATTTCCAACAAAAGAAAGAATTTTTGAAATCGGCATATTAGTTTTTGACTTTATTCATTACAAACATACACAAACAAAAATACAATTCTTTCCTATTTATAATATTAGTATAGATAGTCAATGAACCAATTAGGTTCGATTCATTACGAATCAATGGGTTGTCTTGGAAAGTAGAATAAAAATAAAGTTAATTGTAGTTAAAGTGTTGGCTGGTTATGCATACGATAGATGCTGCTGCCCATCCATCGGTTGTATGACCCTTAGTCACGATTTCGATACCCATAAAAAGACATGGGTTACTGATTTATTCTGAGCTAGAAACCATACGGGGCATATGAAGTACCGGAATAGCGATCTCCTGAAAAAAGTTACTCAAATACACGTTGAAATTATTCACATAAAAGTGGCACATGAATACTTTATAGCCAAGATTTATACGAAGGCAAGATACGTTATTTAGGTAGAAGCAATTTTATCTACTAATGACTGACTTTCTTGACCTTTTAGTTAGCTACTATTACGTTAATATGTGAGGTCAACAACTCCACGAGCCGTAATATTTACGACAACTTATAGTAAGATAAACGTTAGTGATTGATGCCTTAAGCTGAATACGTAATAAAATTGGTCAAAAGATAGTTTATATCAATCAAATGAATGGGGTTCACTATGTTCTATGCCTCTGAATCACATACTATGTTTCATAGTAACAACTAATTGCAGCGTGAAGTGAATACCATGGAGGCGCTTTGCGCAGAGGCAAAATGCTACTACATTGGAGCCATCGCTAGACTGTAAAATCTCTATTCTAACTACAAGATTTATGAAACCGAAATCTGAACGATCTAATCGCTTGTTTCAAAGAAGTAGCAACCAATGTATGCCCGTCATCTAATAAATATAATCACTTGATTACGTGACAAATGTCAAGCACCATACATTTACATTAGCGATTTTATGGTAGCCATCGCTCTACTGTAGTAGCATTTTGTCTAGGCTCTTAGGTGCGCTTATTCTGTCATTGTTTTCTTTTAGATTCTATCGCTGTTCTTGTAAAAATAATCTCTTTCTGTAAATATATTATTGTAAATAGTGTGTATAGTTTAAATTATTCCATCCGTTTTCCCTTAGTGCTAAAGGTCCAAATACAAGAATAGCTAGTAGATATCTACAGCACCACTCTTATCTAGTTGTCCCTTTCAACTTGCACAAGAACACAACATTAATATATATTGTGTTTTTTTACTGCGGCATTCTGTAAAGTTCAGGTAGTTCTCCAATCAAGCAGTTTAATGAGTACGTAAACTACTCATAGTTAATGAACTAACGCTATGCGCTACTTCAAATGTATCTCTCTATGTATATTGTAGGGGTTTTTTTGACTTTTGCGAACAGAACAAAGTTGATGATATAACTCAAGGCAAAACTTTCGTCATGAGAACTTTATGATTCCTTTTACCAATAACTAAATAAGCCACTTTTACTATATATAATAATATTAATAGTGGGTTTTCTTTACATACAGTTAAACTATAGAACGCAGATATCACAGCATCCGTTGCGTTGAATGTAAGCAACTTTAGTGTATGGCATTCTATTCACATTCTATTGAAAAAAAAGTCTTTTATTATTGTTCAGCGACTTGAAGATTTCATCATGGGTATTACAAAATATTTAAAATATAAACGACGAGTATTTGTTTGATCAAGATACCACATTTTTCATTCCCGCATAACAGAATACATTATACCGTAAGACGCGCTCTAATTTTTTTTTTATTCTGGGTGACTTTTTTACCATATTGATAAAAATATGGTGTGTTGTGTAAGTGGAATAGAATCTATTAACCACAGTATATTTGTACTGGGATTTCGGTAATAAGAGTTATGAAAATCTTATAAATTACTAAAAATAAATACACCCTACATAGCGCGTGCATAATAATAAAATATGTGCCTATAATACCTAGGCTGCAATCACACACATGAATGAAAAGTGTGAGCGAAATAGCGTCACTACCTACCTAGGTACGCATTTTAACCATTACGATTTCACTCAATGTCGGTAAAAAAGGTAAAATAACTATGCCTTTACATATCACAATCAATCTACTTCATATACATATCACGCCCTATTATTTTCAAGACGGTAAAGAAGTCACCCAGTGTATACTCAAAAAGTTGTTTAGTTGTTATATAATATACGTTTAGTTCATTATTGTGAAAAGGCCTTGTGCATATCTCCCGTCTAAATGTAATACTGTTAGATTGTATTGATATTCTTAGATCTACTACTTATTAACTTGTAGGAATGAATGCACATATCTACTAATTTAATAGTTTATAAAAACTGCGTTCCGTGAAATGTTTTTCTCTCTTTCAATTTCAGATGCGAATTAGAATGATCTCGGAGTTTCTTATTGTCTTTCTTCTCCGAGTGTCACACCGTAGGTAGATAGAGAAAGACTCGTAGGAAGCTAGGATAGGGTCCGGTCGTCCTCGCAAGGCGAGGCTCGCTACGCGTTCTATGCTTCAGACCCGATCCCAGCCCGCGCTGGTTGATCTTAATTATATTTTATAATAAGCGATTAATTACGAACATGCCATAACAATATCAATAAATTTTATTTAATAACATTATTGTTGAAAAATAAACTAATTTATTAGTTAAGATTGTGTTTTTTTTTCATTATCATTGTATTTGGCTTATAATAAGTACGATCGATTCGTCTACATTATCAATAAACGTTTTCATTTTCATTTTCAATTATTAGCGCTTATTTTCTCGGTTTACATTTCAGTTTGTATTGCATTAGATTGCAAAGTAGGTGTATATATATTTTTTTGTTTTGATTGTGTAATTTAACCTTGAGAACTGCTCATATACGGGTACTTAAATGTATTTAATAATAAGAGGAAAAAGCCGTCATACGAGAGATAAAATCGGTGGCTGACTGTTTTTAAACATACCTACTACATATCTACAACATATTCTCGTAATTTAATTCACTAGTTTATGCTGAAAATTGGTCCTAATCTAAAAGAGTTCTTGCCGTAGTCAATATTTTTAATTAGTGATCGCTGAACTATCTCTGTTATATAGAAAGGAAAACGCTGCAGCCCGTTACCTGGTATACGATTGGCATAGATTGTATTATAACAATCAAGTCCTTTCAACAACCAGGCACAAATAAATGTTTGATTTTACTTAAATAATTGTTGTCTAGTGCGCGAATCAAATATTCGTATCTCAAGATGAAACTTATCCCGCTTTTTGAGTTTATTCATTACAAACATACACACACACAAAGAGGAAAGATTTGTATTTACACATTTTTCCTCTTAATAATATTAGTATGAATAGATAATCACATAAAAAATCCTTTATATAATTAGCACATAGAATAAACACTGAACTAACATAATAATTATGCTATAAACTTAAATACGTTGGAGAGGAAAAGCAAACTATATTCGGTGAAACTTCAAATCATTATCGGAACCAAATACCTAACTAACTGTCCCATAATAATATGCCTTTTCAACCGCGTAAATCCCGTTTCCATGGTATCCATATTTGAATATAGCCCTTATGTGACACTCACAAAGAATAATCATATATCTTTCTATGGAATATGTTGTGTGTATGAAACGTATGTAATATTTTTATGTAAAATATATTTTATATTACCTTCAGTAATATGACCCCTCAAAATTATATTCCATGGAATATTCTCACTTTTGAGCCTTATTCAAATGTATTTACAAGTTAAATTATAAATTAATAGCTTAATTATTGGTAACCGTATAATAGATATAACAATATGTATATTAAATAATTACTATAATTTGAACTGACCACTTGAATTATAAACGGCAATTATTTTGAGTGAGTATTGCATAAAATAAATTACATTCGTTTTTATAAATTATTTTTAATCGTTTTATACAAAAACTTAATAACAATGTGAAATTAGGGTTTTATTTGTATTGATAATAGGATTGCATGATTGTGTGCTTATGAGAAAGATCAAAGCATCTCAGAGAGCTGGAAAGAGCTAGGCTCGGCATTTCTCTGCGTGATCGAGTCAGAAATGAAGAGATCTGCAGGACTACGGAGGTCGCGGACATTACTCAACAGATTAGCAAGCGGAAATTGCAATGGGTAGGACACATAGCTCGAAAAACTAACGGCTGATGGAGCAGAAAACTCGTAATTTATATGACATTTGTAGACCGGTAGATGCAATAATTGATATAAGCGAGCACTTATTCACTAACTTGTCTCATCACCCTTTCTTCCTATAAAAGGAATCAAAATGTTTATTTTGTTAACTAATGTTCATTTTAATGGGTTTTCTATCCCGTTTCTATTCGGGACGAAAAGTCGTTGGACAAAACAGCGAATAACTTCTACGCTAGGATATTTGTAGGCAACGTGTGAGGCTTCTTGTATAACAAGCGTTTTTAGGTTACGGTAACCTCTTTTTTTAAGTCAACTCTTGCACAACGAATCAAATCCTTGTATCTCAGATCTTTTGAAGCACAGAACAACTACCGGGGATTCACACAAATAGTTGTCTCGTGTAGGATAAATTAGCAGAATTAATCCCCAGACTACTTTATTCTTGGCATTCATTTTCATACTTTCTTTCCGTCTTAAGCTTTTGTTTTGAGTAATTAACTGGATGTTGTGAAAAGCGTTAAAAGACTTAATTTAGGAAGTGCTTTTGACTTATCACCGCTTATCTGCAATATTTTTGAAAACAAAACAAAACATTACCATGGAACAAACAACAAACTGAACTGTAGAATTTTTTGTTTGCTTGATTGCGCTAATCTTAGGCACTACTTGTCCGATTTGAAAATCTCTTTTAGAGTTAGATACCCCATTTATCAAGGAAGGCTATGTAATCACGCGAAGATCAATAGAAGCGGAGCACCCAAAGAATTTTATTTTATTTCAAAATTGTAGTTTGTCCAACGTAAGAATTTCACGCGTACGAAGAGAAATAGGTATGTAGTAACGTTATAGCATAAGGCCACGAGCAAAAGTAACATTATAGTGTAAAAATGTAGCTAGTGTAAAAAAATGTTGGCGGCCGCACTCCATGAATAACAAACGAATTTGATTTGTTTGAAGGGTCATAGCCGCTATCGCTGTATCAGTGTGGCCTTGGTTTTACTGATTTTTTGCACAGATAACAAAGCGGTGTCTTCACTCCAATATCAATCATACATAAATGTTACCATGGAAAAGGTAAAGGCACTCATCCGTTTGTTGGATAACACGTTATCTAACCAATAACGTTTCAACAACTGAAGCGATTTATATTTTCTTCATTGAAATCTAGGTACCTACTGATTCAGTATAAATTTATTCATCTTTTTAGTATGCTTGTGCTTTAAAGATTTTTAAGTGCTTGTAATTTGTTATTTTTAATTAATTTAATTAATTACAATTTAATGTGTTGTTAGTATGTTGTAAATGAATAAAAAGGAATACACTAGCCATACACTAATACCAATAAATCGTTTAATTATTGGTATTATTATTGTTTGGTTTTTTATTTTTGTGGGAGGCGGTTATTAATAGGCTTTATGAAGAGTGCAATAAAGTAATGTATGTGAATACGTTGCTTTGTGTCATTAAGTTTGTTCTTATACTCAAACAATCTAATTTAGAAAGACTTTAGTAGGTATAAGGATCATTATATGATTATTTTTATTTCAGAAAAATCTGAATGCCGGAAGTGTAACAATACAGTGCCCTATCAAAAGGAAGCCTTAACAGAAGAATCCAATTTACACTTAATTTATCCAATTTACCTACACCGTGATTTTTTAGTCAGCGAAATTATTTATTTTTGGTAGTACAATTGATCTATGTAGGTATAGATCATTTGAAAAGTATGTAATTTTCAATAACACTAAAAATACAAACTAAACTTCGTCCGCGTTAAATTTTATAATATAAGCTAATAGCAAGTCCTGTTTAAATCGATATTACCAACTTAGAAACAAATCATCATCATCATCAACAGTCCGTTTATGTCCACTGCTGAACATGGGCCTCCTCTTAACAGACCTTGGCAAACCAGGATCGTAGAGGGATATTGCCGTAATCACCACGCTTGGCAGACGGATTGGTGATCGCAGTAAGATGTAAACCTTGAGCTAATAGACGCTACTGCCCATCCATCAGCTGTATGTCCCTTAGTCGCCTCTTACGACACCCATGGGAAGACATGGGGTGGTCTTATAACTGGTGGAGAAATAAATAGACAGACAAAATAAAGGGAGCCTGCCGTTTGCCAAAGAGATTTTGACAAAATTTCACTACCCGAACAAATTTTAGCAACCTTTTTTATACCAATGCAATATTTAGAATGATTTTAGTACGCACTTTTTCATTTGGTCAAATTTTTACTTGGCTGAATATAACCACAGGTAGGTATGTCATTATGGCATTAAGTCTTTAATCAAATGATTTATTTTTTGTTTGCTGTAAGCAAACAATCTTAAGACAATAAACGTTAGGTAAAATGGTTTGCTATGACAAAAATTAAAATTTCTCGAAATTATATCATAAAAAAATGCAATTTTATTGTAATATAATCATTTATTTAATACAATATTTTAAGCAGGCATCGAGAACCGAACTAGTCAGACGGGTTTAATTATTAAAAGAAAAATGGCTAGGTTAGGTTAGAACAGTACAGTGTTGCGTCCCTATAATTGGGCTAATGGGCCACTGTAAGTGTGGCCCAGGAGATCCCGCGAGATACCATATTGGCCGCGGGTGCCGTCGGAGGGTCGGATCGCTTATGCGTACCCGGCCCCCGCCAACGGTGGATCGAAGGCGTGTCCGGGGGGTTTTAGTGGTGTAGGGTCCTTTCCTTGTGGTAAATGCGTAAATGCATTTCACCCCGGACAGCAAAAAAAACAACAATGACCTCCTACACACGAGCCGAGCGAGCGAAGCGAGCGGTGCCGCGGTAGCGGGCGGCGCGTGCCAGGATCGACTAGATTATATATAAAGAAATATGGTAGAAAAACCTAAAAAAATATTTTATTTTGCGTAAAATGAGTTATTATATTTTGCGTAAATTAAATATTTGACTACATAAAAATTAGTTAAAGTACTAGTTGGTAAACAAGTCATTGCTTAAACGTTCACTTGCCAAACATAAGGATTGCGTTACGATTATTTATGAAGAGATTTTTTGCTAAGTAATAATTGGGCAAATGAAATTATGCGAATTTTTTTTTGGGAAGTGATAATTTGGCAATTCTTGTCGATGGAACAAGGAAGACCCCAAAATAAAAATTAGCCTAAAATAAACTTTATAAGAAATCCTGCGGAAGTACAGTCAAAATCGGTCCAGCCACTGAGACCAGCCAGCTGCTGAGATTAACCGTGACCAACAGAAGCACATACTTGTAATCAGTACCCTATATACATCATCATCAACCCATATAATATAAAAATAAACTTTCATCTAAATTAGCTGACACGTCCATACGTCCAATGCTCTCAGTGAGTATTACACGTGGAAGAGATTAATCTAAATAAATAGGTATTTTACGTAAAAGACTTATTAAAGATGTTCTTAAGAGCTTCGAGTTTACTTAGGGTTAACTGTATTTTTAAAATTCACTTCGCGTACACATCTACGTTTTGGAATGTAATGTTGATAATGCTTTAGAACTAGCATAATGCGCTTTGTGTAAAATATTGTATATGATGACATCGATAAGCTTTAATTACGAGCTCTTTAAAGCTTGTTTATGGAGGTTTACTAAACGTAAATAGCACCAGTTCTGCTTTGATTGTATTTGTCTGACTCCGAGCGGATCCAACTTAACAGTGCTCTTCCAGCCGATCTATGCGAAACGGCTTAGTGTCGATTAGTTCCAAGCGCAACCTATAATCCGCGCTGTATCGGACTGTTTGAACAGAAGAGCGCCGTTTGATGTTTTCGAGTCAGCCTGTGTGATGATCCTTTTTGTTTCCGGGTGCTTGAAGAATTTGCAGGCTGCCGCAGTGAAGAGGTTCTTAAGATACCATATGCGTAGAGGTAGATAGATACCACAACGAGAAGATTTACCCTCTAAAACCTCAGTTCAAACCTAAAGGGGGCAGTGGAAACTGCAGAAGTATGACATTTGGTGGTTTGGACGGTCAATAAGACTTTTATGACGTAAATTTGTAATAAACTAATAATAAGTAGCTTAAGGTTAAATACAAATATAAGTACTATCGAGTTAATTTCCTTACTCTGTAAATAGTTGCAAGGGAGTGACGTAAAAAAGTTGGTGACATTTAGTTAAATACCAAGGTTTTGAACTACATAGTTTGTATTGAGTTTTTACTTTCCCTAACTCAACTAAATGAGATCCTTGTTTTACGTACCTGTTTGGAATTTCATACATAAAATGCCAATTTTCATATTATGAAACAACTGTAGTGTGGTTTTAATTGGTTTTCTGTTTAATATCCGTAATACTAAACCACAAAATGTTTCGTGGATTTTGTGATACATTTTTAATAAAGAACAATGAACAACGCCCGTTCAAAACAAGTGATTGAAGTGGGTACCTGTCATTTGTATTTCGTAATTAGTCCATAATTACTTCCTAACAACTCCTAACAGTAGCTTAATTTCATGTTTGCGTATGTGAGTATTCATTATCGGGGAACATTTTATAGCAATTAGATATATAACATTTGCCGTACTGTGCTTTTGAGTGTCGTTTCTACCCTCAATTTAAGTAAGCTATTATTTTAATGTTATATTTTACAATCTAGAAAAACTCCCTCTTAAAGTATTTACATAAGTCGAAATGATATTTAATTTCATCACTATAAAGATATGATTTTATATACAAAGATTACAAGCCATGATTTAATAATTGAATGGAATACATATAAATTATTCACACATACATTTATATATATACACAATGAATAGGTAATAGTTAACTACCAAATATGTATATCGAATCATGGAAAGTATTAAGTATTAATATCATAAAACGAAATCAAAATGTAATAAATATTGTAAGAGGGAAGATTTGACCAATGGACCGATTTCAGGATTAACATAAGCTTTATTTAACTATATTCCCACGGGGACAACAAATACTCTAGTCCTGGATTAGCCGTATATACTATGCCAGTTGTCTTATATTCCACATCTTCTTTGTAATCTTATTTAGCATTTAGTAATTCTATTCGAAAACTGAGGTTGGTTTCTCTTCGTTTAGCTTTTCTTTTTGCTGTTAAAAAGCCAACTTCCGCATAAAGGAAATAGTTCCCTGTTTCCCGGGCAACTTTACATATCTAATTCACGGACACAAAGCATATCCAGACACAGAACAACTCTTTGTGGTTGGCATAAATAGTTCTACCTAGTGAAATCCGACTTCGGAGTGGAGACGTTCTCAGAAGCAGTACCTATAGCCACAGTGCTATTAGTGCAGTCTTTCTTATTACTTATTTCTACATAAACAGATTTATACTCTAATTTTATCTTATAATTAGTTTCCCGTGGTTTCACCCGCGTAACTCCCGTTTCCATAAGAACTTCATAATCAAATATAGCTTTCTCGATGGGCTATTTAACATTGAAATAATATTTCAAATTCTAAGATTCTTCAGCTTTATATATTAGTATAAATAAGCTACTTCCAATGTTAGGCTCACGATTTATCCATCCTTTCATTTTGAACGATCATTAATCTTTATTTATACTTGAAGTCTTATAAACTGCTTTATTTAAGATTCACTCAGTTGGGTGATAAAGTATCCATTCTAATACATGTTTTAATAAAATTTGCAAAGGGTTACAACGATAGACGGGTAAATTTATTTCATACCGATTAAAAAAAAATATCCATTTAGTATATTTGATTTTTAAGGTACATTTTTATTGGGACTTTAGACCTTTCTACTTTTATTTGAGACTGTTTTACCCGACTTATTGCCGTTCCGGTGGGAACTTCATTATTAAACATAACGCTTGTTACTTTTGGATAATAAAGCTTATAATGGTGAAATATTTTTTATAATAGGTCGAATAGTTCCGGAGCTTATTTAATTCATACAAACAAACATTCAAATCTTTCCTTTTATAATATTAGTATGCACGAAGTTAAATTAAAAAACATATCATATCTCACCTCAAAATACAATAAAAAATAAAAGTTTTGTATTCGCAATGCCGCGGGGATTAATACAATGTAGGTATGTATAATATACACCTATATAATATAAAACCATTGGTTTAGCGCGGACATGAGTAGGTTTTGTTATCATGTTGGGTTGGTTAAATATTTTTTTCATTTATTGTTCCTGTCATTAATAAAATAAAATAAAAAATATTTTTATTCACGTAAACCTATTACTGGTATTTGTAAATAGTCAAAACATATTTTTTGGCTTATTTTTGATTTACTGTGTTAAATTAATTAATATTATTTGATTATTGCTAGTTATAATAATAGTTTATATAGCTTTAGCCTAAAAGCTATCAGCTGTATGAAAACTTAATATTATTTTATTATTTTATACCTATGATTAAATCTAAGTTCTGTCCTACCACCGGATCCAATACTTTTTGTATTAGGTACCGAATTTAATCACAATATTACCCTATGTACATTATTTGCCACGGGGTTTCCTGTTAGAATAGAACACCCTATATATTCCCATGACTGTCGGAAGAGGCGACTAATGGATAGGCAGCAGCATCTATCAGCTCAAAGATATCTTACTGTGATCATCAATCTGTCTGTCAAGCGTGGTCATTGCGGCAATATCCCTTAGCGACTCTGGCATGCCGAGGTCTATTAAAGAGGAGGCCTATGTTTTTCAATGCACGTAAAAGAGTTGATAAAGTCTTACGTTATGGCTGATACTTAATCCAACAACAAAACGTAATAGCTACCACATCTTATCATATTATTAACATATTAGGTTGGGGAAAAAGTCTTTTCGCATTATAGTAGTATGTGTGAACTTGTAATAAAATCTCTTTAGCTATACTATTTGTATATGGCTGGTTTTGGTATCATTGAAAGTTAAAATTTTAAAGAACATAATTCCAAATTCAAATTAGGAAAATGTGTGATTTTCATTTATTGTTGTTACTGCCAATATGAGTGAATCTAATGAAGAAATTCGATGCATTTTAAAATTTTACAACAAAATAGGTAAAAATGCAACGCAAAGCGCGAAAAAAATTTGCGATGTTTATGGACCTAGTGTAGTGTCTGTGAAAGTAGCACAAATTTGGTTTAAGCGTTTTTAATCCGGCAATTTTGATGTCAAAGATGCACGTCGCTCTGGTTGCCCTATTACGGATAAAATAGATGCCATTTTTGAAAAAGTGGAGCAGATCGGCATATCAATTGTTACGACGTAGCTAAAGAATTGACCACAAAACAGTTTTCGCGCATTTGGAAAAACTGGGTACACAAAAAAGCTCTGTTGTGATTCTTTATTACGACATAATGAAACCGAACCATTTTTGAAGAAACTGATAACTGGTGATGAAAAGTGGATCACGTACGACAAGAACGTGCGAATAAGGTCATGGTCAAAGGCCGGTCAGGCTTCACAGACTGTGGCGAAACCCGTATAGTCCTGGCCTTGCCCCTTCAGATTTCCACCCGTTTCGGTCTCTTCAGAATTCTTTAGGCAGTGTCAGGTTAACATCACGAGAGGACTGCTAAAACCACTGGTCGTGGTATTTTGATCAAAAGTCTCAAAATTTCTATAGCAATGGGAACATGTCCCTACTTACAAGATGGCAAAAAGTTATAGAACAAAATGGTACCTATATACTTTAGTTAAATGTAAATAAACTATAATAAAAAATGTTTTGAATTTTCTTAAAAAATGCGAAGAAACTTTTTCCCCAACCTATAACAATTATATATTTTTTAAACTTATACATAGGTATAATAAAACTGTAGAGGTTGAATGTGCATAGAAAAAAATGCTAAAAACCGAGTCAGGGGGATGTTAGAAGAAATATAGAACACATCCAGTAATTTTTTTGTTTCTCTGTGTGTTTGTACGGGATAATCTCCGAAACTGTAGCGCCGATTTAAATGAAATATTTGCGGAGCTGTACTCTGCGACCCCGGTCAACAGTTAAAACTTTACTTTTAATCACAGATAATTAATGAGTTTTCGTGGGATAGTTAAAAACCGAAGGAATAACAAACACCACGCGGACAAACTCGCATGCATCAGCTAGTTTAAAATAAAATTTATTGCTTAGGTATGTAAAAGTTAAAAGTATGTAGTGGTAGGAAAAGAAATGGACGCATCATAAGAACATGATTTAATTTTTTGAATTGTGTCTATATGAATAAAGAAATTTTGACTTTGATTTTGACTATAATATATTTACATTTTACTCCCGAAGGTATATTTTTAAACGGTTTTATTTAGCTTGACTTATTTTTTGTTTGTTTGGGCCAAATCTAGTAGTTGAAATTTAACCCCCTTGCAGTTGAGGGATTGATCTGAAATTTGGTATACACCTTTAGTTCTAATGACAATACAATTAAGTAAAAAGTAAAATGAAAATGAAATGCAATGAAATGAAATGCAATCGTTTATTATCAATAAACGTTTTCATTTCATTTCATTTTCATTTCAAGTATATTCTGTATTAATGTAAATCCAAAATGGCCGCCAACAAAATGGCGGATAATATTATTATTTTTAAAAACCCCACAGTATGGATGTCAAATAAAAGGGCTTGACTATTGAACACAGCTAAGTATTAAAAAAAAGCAAATCCAATATGGCCACCAACAAAACAAATACAAAAAAGAATCGGAACTTGAATCTCACTATTTACGTGCTCACATTACCGCCTGAGTGCCTGACCAACGAGGAAGTATTTTTTTAGTACAGACAATCAAAAACATTCAAAACAACCTGATGTGCACCTTCCGGTTTCTCATGCAATAACGAAGATTATAATTGGCTATTGGCAAAGCATTATTTTTTTCAATAATAATTGCTAGTTTAAAATCTAAATAACAGTATGCATATTGCTAATGATGACAAAGGTACCATAAAAATATACTGAGTTCTCATATTGCGACTTCACAAGATGAAATGTTTCTCTATGCATGACGAATTTTAAAGCAAATTATTCAAAATGACAAGAGTTGAAATAGTTTACCAATAAATGAAAAAGGCTTTTTGATAATGAAAACCTTTTACTGGTTCAGCTGTAATTTGAAAACGTACATGGTAACTTGAAATATCAATAAATTTGATTTAGGAAACTAGTTACTGAATCCATTCATACATATTCAATAGGTTTGATATTAAAAATAAACTAGATTATAATCGTTTAATAAACTACAATCTATAATAATATATAAAACTGAAGAGTTTGTTTGTTTATTTGCTTGAACGCGCTAATCTCTGAAACTACTGGTCCGATTTGAAAAGTTGTTTCAGTGTTTTATAGCCTATTTATCCGAGGAAGACAATAGGCTATATTTAATTATAAAGTTCTTAAGGGAGAGACGCGAGTGAAACCGCACGTGAAAGGTTATAGTAACAAAAAAAAGCTAACATAAAATCGAACACGATAAAAATATTAATATGAGTTAACATACAAATTTTCATTCGTGGCTTTTAGATAATGTCGTCAAAGTCAGTGCTTAGAATATAATATGTCACGTTAATGGTTTCATTGCGTATATTTACTTCACACGTTTGAAGAAAATATTTGCTGGCATCAATTTAAAAGGCCATGGTTCCGAAGTCAGCCATCTGATGGTAACATTTTGTGTTGTGAGAGATTTGGTTTCGAGGTCAGTTAGACATCATTATATGCATCAAACCCACAGAAGATCGGCAAGTTCAATGCCGCGCTTGAGAATTAGAAACTGACAATATATCTTAATTGTAGAAGTACGACGACCTACTAATATAGTTACAGTCTAAATTAAATGATTTATGGAAATAATGGTAAAGTCATTCTAGTTTCATTTATTTTAACTTATCCCTAGCAGACTGTCACTTATCTTTAATTAATGGCAATTACCTGAAATCAAGGTCATGTGGCTGATCACCTACTGCCTAATGTTTCCGCTACTCTGATGGAGCTAATAAGTGTAGACGGATCGCAAGGTTTGTTTTATTCATATTTAGCCATCATAGGATAAGGATCACGCTAAGCCTGAGAACTAATACTCAAACTGTAGTAAATATAATATTTAGAATACAAAATATACAGGACTACCAAGTAGTGTAACTACCAATACGTGTCAAGAACGAAAAATTTCTAACTGTTATCAACATTAAATCTATCTCGTTGTTTATTGATAACCTCCGTAAATACTAAAATCTCGGAGGTCTTGGGTTCGATACCCACGCTGCGCGCTGGATAAGAAATCTTTGTTTTATTAAAAACTAAATAATTCTCAGATTTCTTTCAGAGTCTGGATGGTTGAGGGCTACCCTCCGTGCCTCGGAAAGCACGTTAAGCCAATTCATTAATTTTACTGAATTTTTTTATGTCATGAATTGTTAGAATATGCCTATACTTATAATAATTATATAATTTGTTTCTGTTTGTTTTGACTGAATTTCGCTCGTTTTGTTAGAGATTTAAAGACATTCTGTAGAATTATTATAGTATCAGTATTGTACCCGTGCGAAGCCGGGGCGGGTTTGTGGTACCTACCTCTGTAATATTGCAATGGGCAGCTGACAAAAATGTAACAGACAGTTGTCACTTTCTAATTTTTATTAATATACTTTAAGGTCAAGGAATTTATCAACACTTTTTGAAGGAATTACCCAAAAAAGTAAATATCGTATAAGCAATAGAAAACAATTTAATACAGCCACTCTGGCAGTATTATTTTCTATCATTTTTTCTGGTTTATGGTTTCGCAAAAAATGCTTTTTGACATTTTATGGCGTCATACTTTAAATGACCAACTAAAGGTCATTCGTTGATATTGTAACGTGTCATGCAAATAACCTTTAATGTGTATTTGTGCGCGATATTTATTAATCGAATAAGTTCTTCGATGATTAGAAACATTGTCACTATATCAATCTATAGTAACTTCAATAAGTTATGCCGAATATCTGTATCATAACGTAGGTAACGATTTGATAGCTCCGCGATAATATAATAATAGCGTGAATATTTTCATAATATACTTTTGGAGTTATCAAATTAATGGCATTGCACTTTGAATATTTTAAGATTGTCAACCGTCTGACGTTCTATCCCTGTGGCGTAAAAATAAAACGTTAAAAGTCGAGTCTTACAGTCTATTGTTATAAAAATCTTCTATACAAGTAATAAAACTGGTCAAAAAGGTCAAATTCTGTATATTAAAGAAATGTATTGTTCAAGTTTCGTATTATCAATACTGAAACAGAAAAGGTATTTTTATATATTTGTTGAATGGATTGCAATGAAATGTGGCTTTTAGATATTTGCTTTGACATCTTCATCCGCTAAGACAAGATTCTTCAAACTGCTAATGTTCTAAATCTGCGTAAATATGTCGCGGGTGGCATGGCAGTTTGTTTTATTATAATATTATGGTGTTGTAGCGAACTATATAATATGGTTTTATAACTCGAAACAAATAATTATAATAAGTTCAATAAAACATTAAAAATCTATTTCAAAACGTTATTGCGTTTTTGTAATATTTATACCTACCAAACATAAAATAAATATCAAATAAATAATAATAATTTAATGTATTATATTATATACCTACTTTTACTGCAATTCAATTTCTTTAAAGCAATTTTCAATAGGTATTTAAGAAATGTAGGTCACTTAGCAATTTTCATGGCACACTTAGGGTCGCCATAAATCATTCGCTTTCATAAGATTGTCCCTAACATATAGACGTCTTACCGCGGAGCAAATCATAAAAAGAAAGTTCTCTCTTTACTGACATACAGGGAAATATTTCAAGTTGATGTATGCTTTCAAAAAGAAGCCTGTCAAGGTAGGTATCGGGAGTTATAATGTATTAATATCAAGACTACGCAGCTTATTTTTTTCACTGAATTGAGAGTAGACTGTGTTTTCAAAACCACATTTCTGTTAAGCTATCGCTTTTCCTATTCGGTCTCCAACAAAATATGAATATAGTAACATTATAACGAAAACCGTGACAAACAAAATTAAAAACAGAATATTTAAGGAGTCACTTGTCTGGATACTCTGGTGGCCTTGGTTCGATTCCCATCTGGGACAATTATTACTCTGTCCGGTAAAAAAATGTTTTTGAAAGTCTCCAGCTACCTGATTCATTTCGGAAGTGCGGGACTTGTTTTAAGCACATACTCGTATCTAAATTGGACTACTAACTAACTTACGTAATTTGTACATCAGTAGGTAATTATACCTAAGAAATCATATATGTCACTGCTTAGAAACAAAAGGGCAAAATTTTTGCATTAAAAAATATTTTGATGCAAAATTTTTGTTTGATTGATTTGTGGTTAAAACAAAAGGCTTTATGTAGCGATGTATTAATAATTCAAAATATTATAATACTCTTTACATTAAATTACACGATTGTAATAATGTTTAAACCCTGGAATGACACTGCTGCTAAACAATATTGTGAAAGTAACGATAAATTGTTTTTTTTTTTAAAGTATTCATCTGAGTTTCAAGCAGCAAGTTCTTCTCAGAGTTGCCACGTCTTGTACGGGTGGTAGGAAAAGAAATGGACGCATCATAAAAACATGATTAATTTTTTTGAATTGTGTCTATATGAATAAATAAATTTTGACCTTGACTTTGACGAATAACCAAAAAAGTTTGTAATATTATATTGTTTTTATTTTATTTAACAAAAATACTTTATTCTCATACGTATTTTACATACTATTTAGTATATTTTTTGTAAGATCAAAAAGTTTAAAATGTGAAGGTGAATTTGCAAGTTTGAAGATCATTGATCGATTATTTTTATTTTTATTAAATGCCTCCTGTCGTTAAATAGCAAGAGCTTATTTTACGCCATTTTTGTTAAAAGCAGACCAGATCCAAAGACGGAGATATTCTATTTTCCCCTGTAACACGACACTTATGTACATTTTTTGAATACAATATTTTATACTTACTTCTTCTTTAGATGCATAGCATTTATCGCATGCATTTATTTAAAAATATTTTAATAATCAAAGTGTAGACGCTTGACATTAATAATGAATCGATATTTTAAATTTAAAATCGTTTTTCACAAAGTAAAAATGTCTTACAGATCCAGAGCAATTTTTATACAAATTTTAAGTTTCGAACTAAAAAGAGATTGAGCTACGTTCCATTTGTTAGTTTTCTCTATTGGACTTTTATTATTGTTAAACCCCTAAAATGCCGGACACTGTTAATAAAAATATATTTTCTTTGCAACAACAAAATAGTCTTACTTTTTTCGAGCTCTATTTACTACAATTTACTGGAATGGAGGAATCCTTTTGTTTTATTTATTCTCTATTGTATGTCGTCACCAAGTGTCCTCGTAGCTAGATTGTGTGTTTATTGTGTAGGAAAATTGTTATATATACACCTGCATCCTTTTACGAGGGTTGAAGGGTGTTAAGGTTTTAGATTGCTTATTTTATTTTTCTTTGTAAGATTGGCCGGTATAATAATTTGAGCCTTAGTCTACTGGAAGTAAAAAAGAAGGTCGCGTAAGTTCCACTCCAATAAAATGAAAAACTAAGTGATTATACGTTGAATATCTACGTATATGTTATTTATTGTATGTCTTACAATAAACTCGAAATACATGTAGTGTTTTTGACAGGTAATGTTTATTGTCTCTAAACCTTATCCAAACCTCGCTCGCCATCGTTTAATTTCTACAGGCAGCGCATTCTACAGATGTTCACTCTGTGACTACGAAATATGTATTTAGTTCATTCCTGGAATGCACTGCTTTTTTTGAGGTTTGTTGATTATCTCAAGATCTTTGAATGCGATTCATGTAGGAATGAAAACCAATTGTATTATTAATCTGTTCATACTCATTTCATAACATTGTAGTTTTAGTATTTTGTTTTCAATATCTTCTCAACTATTTCATTTGTAAAATAAGATTATATGATGTTTAATATTTAACATTAATCCGCAGTCTTGCTGTGGAAAAATTAAATAACGTTATTAGTTACTTCGTTTTTTACGAAAAATATATGTATGGATTTTTCTATAATGTTCTAAAATATTCCTATGTTCTTCTATTTACCATGATATTTAAGATGAAATCTTAAAGTTTACTTTAAGATTAAAAAAGGAATAATGTCATAGTAGCTCGTTTGAAGCCGGGCTCGTATGCTAGTTAATTAGAAAGTAATTAAACCATCTCGGAAGTTGCTATTTACAATTTCATCGATCATGGCGAAATTTAAACGTTCTGTATATTTATGCCGCCAACTCATAAGTTAGTTATGATTAATTAGGTAAAAGTGACTCGGCGTGTTTTCACAAGAAAATTCGTTAACCAGTCATTTAATATTTGGTACGACTGCCATTTTGGGGCAATTGGTTAGAATATAGAATCTAGAATTATAATAATATGCTATAAAATATAATATTAGTAAAAAAATAAAAAACAAATTTAAAAAATGTCGTCACTCCTACTTTGGGATACGATCCTGTAAAAGTAGCTGTAAGTTTGGATACAAAATAAATAAATATTTGATACATATTCAGAGTTTAACATGAAAGCGTATCATATCTCGGGATTCCCTCCTCATACTCTTTATGTTTAAGAGTATGGGTATTTCTTTATATATTTATGGTATTTATTCAGCACTTAGGTATTTATACATATACAAAAACACTTGTACTTGTCAATTATACACAATGAAATAACATTTATATAATTAAATAGAAAATATGGCAAATGCAATCTATTGCGGATTAGGTATTCATTTTTCTATCAGTCTATTATCACGTCATAGGTATAGTAATAACAATAATTAATTATATGGTTTAAATATAAATATAATTTATCTTTATAGAAACGAGTCATTTTTAAACAATATTTTTACGTAGAAGCGGGCCACGGCTAGGGCATTACTAAAAAAACAAAGCCGATATAAAAAAATAGGGTTTGTGTTATAAGTTATAAGTTATACACGCCTTATAACAGTCTCATGATAAGTAAAGTAACTTTCGTAAGAAAGTTCCAAACTTTTTCTTTACATTACGACCTAAGTTTTTTTTGTTGGTTTTTAATAATGTGTCGAACGTAATCCTACAGTACATTACACCCTCTATAATATACATTATATATTGTACTGGGTGACTTTTTTAACTTCTTGTAAATAATAGGGTAGGTATATGTATATGAAATAGATGTCCAAGGCATTATTTTATCTTTTTTTTACTGACCTAGATTGGAAATCGTAACGGTAAAAATTCGTACCTAGGTAGGTAGTTACGCTGTTTCCCTAACTCTTTTCATTCATGTGTGATTGCGGTCTAGGTATTATAAGTACTTATTTTATTATAAAGCACGTGGAATGTATTTCTTTTAAGTAATTTATGAGATTTTTGAAACTCGAATTGCCGAAATACTAGTACAAATATACTGTGGTCTGATTCTATTCCACTTACACAACACACCATATTATTATCAAGACGGTAAAAAAGGTCACCCAGTATGTATTTCAAAGTTCAGTCTTCCGTTAAATAGGGTAAAAATGCTTGGATGGTTAAGTCGGAAACAAAAATGTAAGAAACACAAAGAAATTTGAAAAGGCTTATTTACATGAATATCATGTATTTTCTATGCGCTTGTATTATAATATATGTAAGTAGTAGTATTCTATAAGATTTAAAGTCACACTAATATATAAAGCTAAAAGTTTGTCTGTTTGCTTGAACTCGCTAATCTCAGGTCCGATTTGAAAAAATATATCAGTGTTAGGCCCATTTATCAAGGCAATATCGTCAGTGAAACTGCAATACCGCTTAAGCGACGATTGCTAATAAGGTTGATAATCAAATGTAGCAAATTTATGTTTTCTCTTTAAAATATATATAACGAAAATATTTTCTTGACATATGAAATTACATCATATTAGATACTGTCACTTACGCGGTATTGTAGTATTGCCGATGATATTTATTTATGAACTTACAACGGGACCGGGAGTTATGCGGGTAAATCCGCGCTTGTGACGCGATGTTAAAGTAAATCAGTTAATCACTAAGTCAGAGCTTTTATTGATATACCGTAGGACTTATAAAACCTCAAATTATGAGAGTACCTACCTTCAGTCTATGGAGTCCCAAGACGAAGAAGAAATAGAAAGTATTTCACCCATAGAAAATTGAAACGGGGATCAAAAAGTCTATAGACAAACAGAAATCTAGGCGGAGAAAGGCGCAAATCACATAAGATACCTACACAAGTTCGATTCCAATTTCGTGTGTTTACAAACTACTGCGCAAATACGTGCACTGTAAGAATCTTGGAAGTTCTCAATGCAAGTAGTAGTACAAGAATGCTTCAAATTTTAGTCTGCCTTTTTTATTGAGTTTTAAGTTTACTCTAAATGAGTGGTCTCATTGTTATAGCTCCGCAGTTGTGACAAGAAAACTTTATTGGTTTATTATTTCCTCCTGTGCGTTGGTTTATCCACCTATTCTATTTTACCCATACGGCGAAAAAGATTGTGAAATTACTTATAATAATTACGGTGACACTAGTAAAAAAAAGTGAAAATATTTGTATGAGTATGTACTTTCTCCGCACTTAAGAGTTGATTTGTATCTTATCTACCCCATAAATTGGCGTATCTTTCGGATTGGCCTTTCAAAAATATTATAGGGGAGTGAAGACTATTTTTCGATTCAGTGGTCCGTTTACACTTATAATACATCTTTTCTTGCCTCTTTGTATACTGTCTTAGCGATAACTTGTATTGGCTGCATTGTTATGCTTGTAAAACAATACAATCATAAGAAAAAAATACTTACTTCTTTTTGTGTCATGTGTATAGCACATAAAAATAAAAAATATATTAGGTATTTATTGATTGCTTCGCGGTTAATCTTACTAACTTCAACAGTCTGTATACGCCCACTGCTGAATATAGGCCTTCCTTTTTACATTAGGAGACTTTTCCTCCTCTGTATCAATGGGGGGTATTGCCATAAGTACTACGAGTGGCAGGTGGGTTTATAATCGTAGTAAGATGTTAAGTAACCTTGCGTTGATAAACGCTGCTACCCATCCATCAGGCGTATGTGTGTCCTAGTCGCCCTTTACCACACTCATGGAAATATATAGGGGGTATTATAGAATAGAAAACACATAGCTTGACAGTAAAATAACTAAAGTAATCAATAAAAAAAATTACAATTTACATTTATTTCATTACTAACCTTTCATCCCAACGATTAGTTTTTTAAATGGCTGTTTGAATAAAAACTTGAACTCAATTATTGATTTATTTGTTACAAGAGTTATCTTTTTTTAGGGACCTTTCTGAAACTTCCGTCCCGTTTGTTCGGATCAATCTGTCAATGTTGTTTGATACTCTTCGTGATTTATACGATAGGTACGAGTAAGATATTTATTTTGAAAGAAGATAAAATACGCCCAGGCCTTATCTGGCCGATGTAAGGCAATAAATATTTACGTTTAGACTGAATTGTACCTAAAATAATTTTTATTTTATAATAGTCTAGTAATTTATTTTATGTAATCTAAAATAACGAGGTATATAGCAAAATAAACTAGGCTAGGCTAAGACGGATTGATCGAATATTATAAAATAAAAGTAAGAATCATTATCATTATTCTTTTACTTTTATATTTTAATATATATTTTTACATTTGATACTCATCTATCACATTTTTCTCTTATATTATATTGTTTTTAGGGTAATTTCTACGAAACCTCAAGAATAGTTTAAGATACCTCCATTTTTTATTTTATGTTTCATTCATTATTATTATTCTTTAAGTTTTTAAGATGAACGGTTTAAGCATTGACCTAATATAAATATTTGTCAGTATGTAACATAGTCATTGTACCGTATAGTTGTATAAATAAAAATTTATGAAAAGATGAGCCGCAGAGAAGAAGAACTGTTTTAAATATATTTACTAAATTTAACAAAAACAAGTCATATAACAATAAAAACTTTAAATTTATACAGGCCATAAAAAAACTGCAACCACGTTATCGCAACAAAATGTTAGATTCGAATATCAATACTGACAACTTTTGTAAATAGACTGGCATATTGTTCGGATTTCACAATTCCTTTCCAAACTGTCAACTACAGTACCACGGATAACGTAAAACTACTAAAGCTTTGCATTGCTCGTATAACTTTATCCAACTTATTACTGCGGCGGATACTTATAAAAACTTTAATTTATCTACTTTGCATACATTTTGTACAAAATACTTTGTAAAGAAAAATATATTACAGCCTTTAATAGAAACATCGTTTGAAGAACATCACAATATATGGTTGCACACATTAATAACATAACCTCGAACTTTATACCATTAGATGTTAGAAAGCAATTACACAAATGGTTTTACGGGTAACTAAATATCTTTATTACAATGTAAGGTCACTGTTTGAAATTTCCTCTAAAGATAATTAAAGCCTTGTAATATAGTAAAAGCAACTGGAATTTGTGCCTTTGTAATAAATATAAAATTCACAAAAAGTAAGCTTTACTTTGATATACTTATATGATATTTTATTAAAAATGAAAGGCATAACAATTTTAATGAGAAAACATGAACTATGATATAAACTAAGGCTGTGCAAATGAAACATGGTGAACACTGAACACGAACAAATTGTATTGCCAATTTGCCACGACCAATTTTGTGTTAGATGTTCGTTAGGGGTACGCATGTGCCAACAAATTTAACCTTGATTTTGTTCGCTCGTGCATATAAAGGCTGAAAAGTAAACTTTCGTAACTTATATCTTACATAGATATAAGGTACCATAAGGATTGCTTTTCTGTCTTCTTTAAATATTAAAAAGTACCGTGACTGAGGGACTCATTTATAGGCAACGCACAACTGAAGTCGTTAAGACTTGAAAACATGAAATTTGGAGAATAAGTATATTCAATTATTAAATAAGGAATAGAGTTTATTAATTTCAACAATCCAAGAAAAAATAATATTTTTAAAAGAATTTAAATAAACAAGGCATCAAATTTTAAATGGAATAGCTGAAGAACTACGCAGACGAATACGCCGAAAAAAGTCTTCATACAAATTATTACACTGCAAACTCACGCAGCTGCTGAAGTATTTGTTCTTAATGGAAAATAAATGGATTTATGTTTGGTTAAGCATTGTATAAAAGACGATTGATTCGGTGTTACATAAACCGTTTTTATAAAAGATATTCCTTTTTGTATTGATGGTTTGATGTGTATGAAGTTTATTCGTTTCGAGAACAGTAAACGTCAGTACATAAAATATTTTCACAATAGAGTAATATTATTTAAAGCATTTCATTCTGTCTTTTCTACACATACCGTACTGAGTACTGATTCAGATAGTCAGTACCTACTCAGACGTATGGAATAATTTATAGCCGTAAAATGCGTAACAAGTTTAAATTTTTTTGTTTTTTTTTTTCATCCATTAAATCACTCAATATTTGTACGTGGGTTGTTGTTGTTGTTGAATACAATTGAGTGAATTTTTTTAAGAAATTTCTATGATCATTTTTATTTGAGCGTTTAAGTTTGTACAAAAAAATAGAAAAATGGCTTTTATCATTATTTAGTAAAATATGACAACCAAATATAAAAATAATATTGATTCTAAAGTTATATAATGATCCATATTATCGAAGCAATCAATTTTATGTATATAAATAAGTTTTTTTCATCCTTAGTCCTTCCATGTGGCCTGCCATTGCTTAAAATGCATAAATAAATCTCATTGATATAACATTTTAGTCAAATAAACCATTAAGTTTTTAGATTAATTTCAATGAATAAATGCAAGATAATCAAATTTCCAAATTAAAGCTGAGTATTTTCAACAACTACAGAGGCGGCACTTTATAATATTAGAAATTTTATAAGATTTCATCAAAGCGTATCCACAAGTTGGTTCTATTATACGGTTGCGTAAGTTTGAATCAATATCACTCTCTGCGTTCAGACATCCACAAACCCTTTCACATAAATTACTCGTTTAACGAGAATTTTATGTATACATAGATATATACTATGGTGCTTCAAAAAACATCAAGTTTTTTGATTACAAGACATTTTTGTGAAACATAATTTGTTTAAGATGTAATGTTGTCCTCTACAAAAAAGATTCCTACTGTTTTTAACGTAAAACTTACCGTTTTCGAGATAAATATATTTATATATATCTAAATATCTTGGACTAATATTCAGCTTGAAATATTCTACTATGACATCCCGCCTTATAATTTATGACATGTAACTTACGGACTCTGAACTTGACTGGTATGATAATAGCCAAATTACATTCTTATTGGGTTAATGTGCTATATAGTGTCGCTCATTTGTGACACAAGCAATAGTAAAATACACTATTGCTTGTGTCACAAATGAATGATATTCAACTTTACCACCTACTATTACTACTACCATTACCTACCATATTAGTTTAGAAAATATAATAAATCTGAAGATTTTGTTTAATTGAACGCGCTTCTCTCAGGTGCTAATTTTCTGATTTGAAAAATGATTCAGTTTTAGATAGTATAGGGTATAATTTCTATTTCAGTATGAACTTTTCAAGCTCGAGTGAAAGCCAGCGTGAAAGCTAATTACTAGATGGAGGTAATTAAATCTTGCTCTTATATAATAATCATTCGTTTTCAATATCTAAATACTTTTACAAGCATTTTTATCAAATAAGCTAAATAGTACCTTACGTATAAATGTAAGTTTTGCAATAAAAATTATACTATCATTAGAATAGATTTTTACTAAACATATAGCACAATACGAGAAATAGTTAGAATTTGGCATGAAATTAGAGGAAATAGAAATATATTTGACAACAAAGATGTTTCAAAGATGCGCATTTTTGTTTTATTATATCTCTATTTTATTGCCCGGGGAAACGTCGTAAAAATTCATGAAAATTTCTCCCTTGTATATAAAATCATAATAATGTATTCAGTAACATAATTCAACATATTGTGAAGTACAACTTAAAGTAAACTATCTTATTTGGAAGTTCCGCATGCCAATTACGTAAAAATGCCACAGCGAAGTTATTTTCAAGATACTTCGCAAAACATGAAAATGACGCATTCTAGAGACACAAACACATTATTTTTCGACGCTGTAATAACCGACGACATATTTTGTAACTACAATTGACGAATAGCAACCAATTGCTTTGGCAATGTGACGGTGTTTTACGTTATGCGAATAATCTGTTGTACTTATTATGAAAAAATATCTGCTGTCACGTTGCTTTGGCAAGTTATATAATTTGCCAGCCGATTTTTTTGGTAAATAGGTATACGTTCGTAAAATGAGTTGTATTTGTATCGCTAAGCCGGAAACCACACGCCACATATATACTTACCATAAGGCGATTATTAAAAATGTATTTCATGCGTAAAAATGAATAATCTCAACAGTAAAAACTTAAATTGTTTTATATCTATGTAGCTTTCACTCAAAACTTCGTCCGCGATTATTTCGGTGTGTCAGTACTTATTTAGCTTTGATTCGAATTGTACCTCTTTTAGGGTAGAATTTTGAAAAATTCGTCCTTTTTGCGCTTCTTAGGTACTAAAATGAATATATTTTCTAAGCATGTGTCTCAGGCTGAGCGTTATCTATAAATTAGTCAGTCACCTACTTCTATGCGGCAATGTTTTTATAATATACAATAATTACCTACTAAAAGACACTTAAGTGAAAAAAAATGAACTTATATTAATACTAATTATATAAATGTAAAGAAATTATTTGTTTACTGAAACGCGTTAATCGCAGTAAATACTGGACCGATTTAATATAGTTTAAATTTTTTCATTGTTAGGTTCAAGCTCATTTATAAAATAAAGGCTACCTGTATTTTAATATGAAATTATTCCGGGAACCAACCGAAAGCTAGTCTTATTATAAATTTGACATACTTTTTATTCAATAAAACTAAGTAGAAAACAATTATATTGCAAATTAATTTAAAAGTTAGTTAAACTATGTGAGTTTCCTAATTTTATTTAAATAAAGAAAATTTTAATGCCGTGACCTTTTTAAATTGATGGCTTTATTATTATCGAGTAAAATTTGTGTTCAAAAGTGCATTAAGAAGTTAGTCATTATTTCGAGTAATATGTCTAGGTAAACAATATCACTAGATATTGTTTTTGCCAGTCTTTGTAAGTTTAATTAGTTCTTAGTTGTGGAACATTGTCTAAACAGATTACGGGCGTATCGGAGTAAAAAGTTTAGTTGATTTATCATCACTTATGAAATCTTATTATTTCCTACGCTGATGACTTTTCTCATTATTAAATTACTTTAATATTGTTATTCATAAGTTTATCTTATTGATAATATATTAAAGTCATTAACGCGACTACCGCGACTATTTAAATTTATATTTCCGCCTCCGTTTCAGTCAAATTACAATGTAACTTGACTGAAATGAAAGTTAAAAAACTTAATTTATGGAATGCTTTTGACTTAAAAATACTTATCTAAAATGAAGCTATTTTATTTTTGCTAAGTAGCAATATATTTATAAATAATAGCAACTGTATAATAATATATTGCTATTATATATGTAGCGACATCTACAGTAGCCGGTCAAAACTACAAGAAGACAAGCAGCGCCATCTAACAATTAACCTGTATCGCACAATACAAGTTCGCAAGTTCATTCGAACAGATACAAATTCTGAATATCAACAAATGGCCGTCGGCCGCCGGGCATACCACCTCGCTCGGCAAAGAAGATCTTCATTTTCTGTGGAGGAACACAACTAACCGTTCCTCTACATATATAATAGTAATATTGCTATTATATATAAAAGTAATGTATACTACCCGCGCGCATTTTTACCCACGTAGCTCCTGTTTCCGTGGCAACTTCATAATTAATTAGAGACTATGTTACTCCCAGATAATGCAGCTTTTTTATAGTGCCTTTTCAATGCAAACCAACAAACAATCAAATCTTTAATCTTTTTAATGTTGGTATAGACTGTTAGGTTGCAAAATGTAATTTACTTAAGAAACGGTCAAAAGGCTAAAGAAGCCAATTACAGACAGTTAGGAAATCTGGCGTCTCGATTCGTTCACTTGGTTTGGGGATGTGTTGCGAGACGGAAGTACTGATACATTATTTGAGTTAAATAAAATTATTAATAGAGACCTAATGAGAAGAGTGATAAATATATGTATATGGTGGATAAACTTAATAAACTATAGTTATTGTTCAACCTTGGAGTTTTATTACGAGACGTAATATACAATGTTGACGATGAACATTTTTTTTTTCTGACGGATCTTTGTAGTTAGCCTTGAGGCTTTTGCTACTTCACCGGTCATAAAGGCGAGCAGAGCTCCAGCCTAGATAAATGCTTTAAACACTACAAACTAAGCAACCTGCGCAAGAGGGCGTTCCCTGTGGGACTTGTACCTCGGCTCAGGGCGATCGCTGACGGGGAGATTGAGGGATTATGGCTTTTAGTTTAGGGGAGTTTTGTGCAACTGTCGCTCTACTTTACAGTTCGTGGGCCTCTCGGACTTCGGGTCTACGAGGGCATCGGAAGATACGATCAATGTAACTTGATTATAATGTGTAGGCAAAAACATAAAATTAAATGCAGTCAAGTTAATATCCATGAGTTTTTCACATTATTTTATGGGACTAATCTCACCAACATTCCCACCACCTACAATACACTACAATTCATGTAACGCCAACAGTGGCACACAATATAAATGGTAATGAGTACCTAAGCTTACTTGTCTCGGAAAACAAAGTTGAACTGTGTTGGGATCCGCAACGAATTTAACCAGAAAGAGATTAGGAGGAGTAAAAAAGTCTTGTGTTTTCACTTTTCTCCATTACAAAGCTGGAGACAGCAAATAGGCAATATAATTAAAAAATAAGTTGCCTTAGGTGCCTTTGGGATGTTTTACAACTAGATAGGCTAGTTGTAAAACACCACGTATGTGCAGTTAATTACGGGGCCTACACGTGAGCTGTTATTTTTGGTTTCAGTAGTAGGTATGGCAAAAACATATATAATTATAAAAAGACATTCTATTTGGTCGCCAAAATATCCATGGATAAGTTTTTCTTATTGTGAATATGATACACGAAAGTCACAAAATATATACTTCAAAATATTCCTTTGTTGATTACGGCTACTTCCAAGGCCCCATATTTTCATATTCTCAATATACCTAAACTATCTGTTGTTCCGTTATGTCTTTTGTTAGCTAACGGCGCACAGTGGATCGTCCCCATACAAGAGGTTGGACATAGAATCAAAAATTGAAAAAGTATTTAATTTGAAAAAAAAAATATACAGTTGCATTGCAGTTACGTTGCAACAAAAATGATTACTACGCTTTTTTTATTTGACCAGCACTTTACGAGCAAATCGATGAAACCTCTTATTTTTGTATGGAAATGAACACAAAAATGTCTGTATCTCATGATTCCCTCCTTGTTTCGATTTGCGGTTTTCATTACTGTTATTTACCTACTTTATGCCACATTTTCTCCAAAGACACATGGTGCCCCCAGAGGGCCCCTTCCGAAATATTTTGCCTATAGCAACTATCTTTGTTATTGTATTACTGACGGAAAAGAGGTACATTTAGTATACTTATTACCAAGAATTAGTTATCACTAAGCAGTTCCTTAAATAACAGGTGCATTAGTGAGTACTTTAATGACTTATAAAGGCTTTTGTTGTAATATAACAAAATCGTTAATAAGTCATTAAATAACGACTACCAGTACTAGCTTAATCTAATTAGTTATTGTAATTACTATGTTAACAGCCATTAAGCTATGCATTGTGATTGGCTCATGTCATCATTAGCTTATCAAGTTCATTGCTAGTTGCAAACTTGCTGCCCTTTAAATATGTGTGTGTTTTGCAAATATACTTCAGTTGTAATTACAACCTCTACTAAGTGTTGTCATTATGGCTTTCCGTGGCTTTTCTACTTATCTAGATCTTTATGTTGCTCTTTGTAATCATAAAGACCTTCGTGACTATGATGATTTATTTAACACATTGAAGTCGAATAGTAACGTCCAGTTAAGTGAAAATGATGTGTCGGATCTAAAGAACTGGTGTCGACGATTTTGCTATCGGATTTACTCCAAATGGGTGCGATCAAGAAGGTCAGTCGACAAGTTCATGAACAAGAACAGAGAGTGGTTAAGTTCCGATATAATTTGGCCAAATTGCTTTAAGAAAAATATTGTTCCCACTGAAGAAGCTGAAAATGAGGCAGAAGAGGTAATCAGTCCATCAAAATCGGATGCATCAACTTCCACATATATTTCTCCTCGCAAACACTTTGAAGATCTATCGAGTAGACAGAAAAGAAGACGTGTTGATGAAAATATTGCTAGTTGCAGTCGTCCAAATGAGCTTTTACCTATGTTGAAAGTGCACTTAAGTCTGCCGGAAAAAATTATGTGGCCAGAATAATGAAACATTTGCTGGGAAATCCTGAACACGTCTCAACAGTTTTGAATGTCCTGGAAACTAAACAGAATACTTTGTTTCATGAAGTTCCTACTCACAAAGCCCTTGCTCTTTATGTTAGCATGCAGTTATCCAAATGGCGTTACATCACACTTAGGGACTTTAGTTTTAAAGAAGGTCATACGAAATACCCAAGCTATTACATGTTAGTGAGAGAAAAGCTTAAGTGTTACCCGGCAAAAGAAGACGTAACTGTGACTGATACTTCCGCAAAGATACGGCTCCAAGCCCTCCTTGATCTCACAGTTAGGAGGCTGGTCGATCCACTTGAATCGAATTTTGATGCTGGTGAACAACTTGTGCTTCACAGTAAATGGGGTTTTGATGGAGCTTCGATCAAAGGACAACAACCAGTGAACAAGATTTATGCAGTGTATTTATGGCAAGTCTTGTACCTCTTAAGTTAATGACTTCTAGTGGAATCACAGTGTGGCAGAATAGTCGGCCATCGTCAACCACATACTGTCGTCCGATTTCATTTAAGTTTATGAAAGAAACGGAGGCAAACGTGAACGCTGAAATGGAGATATTTGAGACTGAGATTCGTGGACTGATCCCAACTGATTGCGGCTATGCTACTGTTACGCACAATCTGTGGTTAACCATGATTGATGGTAAAGTGCATTCAATAATATCTGGAACATCAGCAGCAGTGTGTGATTTGTGCAAAGCTCGCCCAAGCGAGATGAATAATTTGGAAGAAGTGAGAGCTAAACCTGTGAATGAAGATTTATACAAGCATGGATTTAGTTCGTTGCATGCTTGGATTCGTTCTATGGAATGTTTACACATTGCTTACAAAATGGACATAAAATCATGGCAAGCAAAAGGTGACGACAACAAACAAATTGTTAAAGATAAGAAAGAAGCTATTCAAGCAGCTTTCCGAAGAAAGACAGGCTTACTTCTAGATGTTGTTAAGCAGGGTAGTGGCAATACAAACACTGGAAATGCTGCTAGAAGGTTTTTTGCAAACCCTGAAATGACTGCGGATATTACTAAATTAGACGTCAATTTAATTAGAAGACTCGCCGTAATTTTGCAATGCATTTCTTCAGGCGAAAAAATTCAAATTCAAAAATTCAAATTATATTGTGATGAAACAGCAAATTTATTCGTGCAGTTATATCCGTGGTATAACATGCCATCTAGTTTACATAAATTGCTGATTCATGGATCGCAGATAGTGGAGCACCTATCAGTAGTGCCTATAGGTTTTTTTATCTGAGGAAGCATCTGAAGCAAGAAACAAGGATTTTCGTAAATTTCGAGAAAATCATACACGGAAGCACAGTAGCATCGCCACTAATGAAGACATTCTTCATAATCTTCTGTTATCTTCCGATCCTCTTCTTACGAGCCTACGACCGAAGATGACCAATAAAGTTAAAAAATCTTCATTTAGAGAACTGGACGATTTGCTCATACCTGATCGGAGTGAATTGGAGCTCATTGACACTTCAACTGATACAATAGTTGAAGCAGTTTCGGAATATAGTGACATTGAAGAAGATGACGACAATGATGATCATGATGATGAAGATGAAGAAAATGTAGTTTAAGCTTTATAGTTATTTAATAGTTAGTAACTAAATTTATTTATTTTTTATTATATTTAATATTTTTAATTTAGTTATTGGTAGTTGTTTATTTTTTTATTTTTAAATTATTGTAGGTTTAATTGTAATTTACTATAAGGTTTAATGATATTTTATAGTGTCATGTTGCATTAAAAAGATTTTAATACATATTTTCTTATTCATCATAAAACTTTTCTTTTCGACTTGTTATTAGCTAACTAATACGATGTCACAACTCATTAGCGATATTTTTTTTCAATATATAAAACATACTAATGCGCCTTTTCTTCATTTACTTTCTTAATTATGTGTAATTCTCAGTAATTACAATAACTAATTAGATTAAGCTAGTACTGGTTGTCGTTATTTAATGACTTATTAACGCTTTTGTTATATTACAACAAAAGCCTTAATAAGTCATTAAATTATTCACTAATGCACCTGTTATTTAAGGAACTGCTTAGTGGTAACTAATTCTCGGTAATAAGTATACCAAATGTACCTCTATTCCGTCAGTAATACAATAACAAAGATAGTTGCTATAGGAAAAATATTTCGGAAGGGGCCCTCTGGGGGCACCATGTGTCTTTGGAGAAAATGTGGCATAAAGTAGGTAAATAACAGTAATGAAAACCGCAAATCGAAACAAGGAGGGAATCATGAGATACAGACATTTTTGTGTTCGTTTCCATACAAAAATAAGAGTTTTCATCGATTTGCTCGTGAAGTGCTGGTCAAATAAAAAACGCGTAGTAATCATTTTTGTTGCTCTTCAATAGAGGAATGCGACTGTATATATATTTTTTTTAAATTAAACACTTTTTCAATTTTTGTTTCTATGTCCAACCTCTTGTATGGGGACGATCCACTGTGCGGCGGCACGATATCCGGTGGGAGCAATAAAGCACAACCACGATAATGTTAACGAGGTTTTCAATAACAATATGCGCGAATCTTTGTTTTTATATTATCGATTTACTAGGCTTAGCTTCTTAATTATGTTTTATAACATATATTTTAAGTAACTGACTTGACTAGTTACTGATTATTATTATTAAAAAAAATTGTTTACGTTATAATTATTTCTTATTTAATAGGGTTTTGGAACAGTATTTAAACAATAATGAAGTTAGAAGAAACTAAAGTTTTATAAATACTTCTCGCATGTGGATGTCCTATTAAATTTAGCAAGCTACGTTAAATCCTGTCTAACAGATTTCTCTCCATTTTATTGGCCTTAATTTAATGATCTTCCATGACACATGTTTATTTTAATTAAAAAGCAGACTGTGGCAAATTTTAACCATTATAGTCGGCCCAAAATAGAATGCAGCGTTTCCAGAATTTCAGATCCATACTTCATCTTAATAATATAACTTCTTCCATATAAGTACCATAGACGTTTCTATACACAAAGCCTTGGGAGTAGACATGGTGACTATTGTAAGTATTGGAATTCGGCATGATAATAGTGCAATCTTTTCTGGCCATATTTTAGTCGAAGAACCTTTATGGCACTCTTTCAAAAAATAATTTGCATAATTAAAAATAGTGTCAAACATTTAAAAAATAACGATATTGGAATGCAAAGTTTACCGATCAAAATCCGAGGTAAAGCAAAGATAATTGTAGAAAATTAATGTAGAAAACTAGAACGCCTTTTATTTGTTCAGTTGTGTCCAGTTGTAAAGTTACAATAACAAAAGTGAGTCACCAGTAGAATGACAAAGAGAATCGTAAATCTGTGCAGCTGTACTATGAGTATATTGTTCCAGTTTACATTTTGGACACACCAAATAAATTCAGGGTAAATTTGTAATGTTTCCTTATATTGGTTTGTAAAAATTATTATCACAGCGATTACGATAAAAAATAATGTGTTTTTATTATGTCACAAAATTAAATTGTTGAGAATCTGTCCCGAATCGCATAACATAAATTTTAATAATGTCAGCCATCGGCCTGCTAAATGTGATAGCTCATACAATTACTAAGCTTGTCATATGAAAATATATATGTGGTAAATATTTTTACGCTTATGAAAAGGGGGAAAATGAATTTAAAGTGACATAAAAGATAAAACCAAGATTGCTGAGTTTTAAAATTTCTTCGTAAATATGGAAACATTGTCACACAACAAAAATGTCTTTTCACATCATTGGACTGTGAATGTACAGTCCAATGATGTAAAAAGACTTTTTTTTATTCGGAAACACGTTTGTACTCCGGCAAAATAAATATGAGCCTACTTATATAAATTGCTTGTAGGAAGGTATACTACACAAGTGATTTCCAATTTCACGGTAATATGTCGCCTGAACATTGGTATTGTCGTCAGATTTCGTCATCTTCATTGTTTACATCTTATGTTTCGAAGGCCAGATATGCAGTGAAAATGAAAGTGGAGTAATAAGTTTTGCTTAAATGAAAGAATTCTTCCGATGGTCTGCCAGACCCGAAGTTTGGAAGGCTACGAATTAATCTACTTATTAATCTCATCCCTCCGCGATCCACCCGCCAAATACCGCCCTAAACTGAGATCTAAGCGTCGTGCTTAAGGCGCGTAGAATAGACGACTTTTACGTATTAGTTTTGTCACTGGTTGCTCCGCGTAGAAATGAAAGAGAAGCGAAGAGACGCCGCGACGGCGCAACGTTTCCTTCGACTCGTTCGAGTTATTAAATACATTAATCCTTGCAAACATCTTATTCCAATCGATAAATAAAAACAACAGTTCCCTTTATTATTATATATTACATCACTGTTATTAATATTATCAAGATTTGTTTATAAATAATACAGTTACAATTGCTACAATTTCAATTTAAATGTTATTTTATGGTTTTTTTTTATCGAGAAAATTTACCGAAAACGTGTTTTGAACACAACGGTCCCCACATAAATATGATCAAGATTAACATATATTTAGCTGCTCTAAAATGTAAACATTTGGCTAAAAAACTGTTTTGTGAAGCCTATTTTGACGCCTATTTTGACTAGGTACAGCGCCTTAATTAGAACAAACGACATTCAATACAAATATACATTATTAATATACTTCCAACTACGCATTCCTCAACAGTAAATAATACATATATACATATAAAACTATTGTCGTAGGAGCCTTTAAGGCTTACAGATGTGCGTAACTAATTTTGTCTTGAAACAAAAATAAACATGTGGCGTGACTGGGTTGCTTGATTACGAAATGAAGAAACATTGTTTTCAATTTATCCTTTGTCGTTTACCCAAACTTAGAAGTAGAATACAAATAATTAATAACAATATATTTATTTGTAAGTAACGAATTGAAAATATAGATTACCAACTTTAGACTATACGTAAATCTATACAACGCGGATACCGTTGCATTGATTTTAAGCGTGCGTACACGAAATACACATGCACTTCTATAGTAAAAATAAATATTTATATTTTGCAGTCGTCATTATCATAAAACATATATTATAGGTCACCACATTTAATATATCGAGTGTTTTTTCGGTCAAGACGTGTCTTGTTTATACCCGTGCCACCAGTACATACTCTGTAAGGCGCGCTTGAATATCCTATAAGTTAACAGCGAATGAGTAGAATTTATCATCATCAACCAATATGAGTACCATAGTAAGAACTAAGTTGCTTATAAGGCGTGTGACAGTTTTATAGCCCTCTTAGGGGAATAATAAATTTCAGGATACAACGTTTGTCTGTGTGTGTAGCTTTTAAGATAGTGATGTGTTCCATTACATAATACTAAACTGTTAAAATATGAATGTTCAATTCATATTGGTCTTTTTTTTTCACATTCAAATATTTTTAAAGCCACTATCGAACAAACTCCGAGATATCAATAAGAAGGACCTGAACAAACATTGCATAACTCAAACACTGAACCTAATATTATAACGTTAATATTAATAAATCATATACCTCTCTGAATATTGTTTATAGCTTATGTAAAATATGATGTATCGCTTTTATAATATCAAACAAATTTAATAAAATGTTATGCTCACATATTTCTCGTCATCAAAGGAGTGCGATGGTTAATCTAATATTTTTTTCAGAGTCTTTATTTCTACGCAGTCATCTATAATAGCTTTTTCTAATTTGTTCAACTCGTAGTCTGAATGATAAGTAATATTTTTGTGAAAATCTTATTTAAAATTAAAGCATATTTTTGTATTTTATTGTCAGGGCCTATTATGCGTTAACGCGAAATTTTATACTTTTTTAAATGTCGTATAGTAGATGACGTTTTTGTTCCCAAATACAAAATAAATAGTGTAAAACTTATTTTTCACACCTAAACTTTGTATAATGATGTCTTAACGTTTTATTTATACGGCCAACTTAACCGAAAACGTTTCGATAATACAATTATAGATAAGGTATGCTACTATTCGTGTTGTTTCATACTAAACATTCGAAAACATTTTGCGTTAGTCAAAGTATCTCCGGATCTAGTTAGCTTAATGCCTACCGTAACATAACGCATAACTTTGGTCACATTGCATGAATCACCATTCAGCAGGGCAATGCGGCCAGGCATTCTGGGAACGCAGCTTAGTCGCGAAGATTTACAATAATTACCTTTTTATAAGTTAGTTTTTTTTTAACTTTACTAGCAGAGTTTTGCGGTCTACTAGTATTCTTGTTAACCCCTCGTACTAAGCTAAAAGTGCTTGTGTTACGAGTGAGTTTTCACGACAGTAGTGGAATGGGTGGGGATCGAACCAGCGACCACAAGATCACAAGTCCATCACCCTAGCCATTGGGCTACGGCCGCTTTTTCGGCTTATTCAGTTATAGGGTTAATATGTTATTTTTTTAATAATTATACATTCACTATACTTGTACTTACGTACTATGCTCATATAGGCCGTGTTAACAATAAAGTACCTATTAAAACTAATATGAAAGCTATTACCGTATGCCCTTAATAACTAGAAGTCAAGGTGACAAGTACCTATTCAGGCACCTCACCACAAGTGTGTGATTATATTTTTATCATATAATCTGGGGGCACGGCAGAGCCCCCCCAAGTCGAGTAAGAAAAAAAAAAAAAAAAAAAAAAAAGGTGCACGGCCGTACCTATCTTTTTTACTTATACTTTTACCTAGTTTTATTGTGTAATCATAAATTAGCATCTGAACAATACTAACATAGGAGCTTTGCTAAAATTAGCACATACGTGTTAGTACACGCATAGTGCATGACTAGGCAAAGTTTGACATTTATGACACGTAACTTAATTACTACATTACCAAGGTATTACTTTAATAAGAAAAACCAGCTAAGTGCCAGTCGGACTCGTGCACGAAGGGCTCCGTACCATTTTCAAGTGTCTACCTGTTGCCGTTATTCATATCGAGCAAAGAAAGGTAAAACAATCACGTTTGTTTTATGACAGTCCCCCTTAAATATTTATTTTATTTTATTTTTTGTTATTGCGGCAACAGAAGTATATCATTTGTGAAAACTTCAACTGCCTCGCTATCACGGTTCTTAAGATCTTAAGATACAGCCTGGTGACAGACAGACTACGAAGTCTAAGTAAAGGGTCCCATTTTTACCCTTTGGATATGGAACCCTAAAAATGAGCGATGGCATATATTTTTATAGCTTGTAGAGGGTTTGAAGGGGGGTGGGTGAAGATTGTATGAAAGTATCGTCATTTTTTGAGCCTAAATAATAATTAAAACTGCTACTCAAAGTCACTTTTCCACGCGGACGAAGTCGCGCGTACAGCTAGTAGGTATATAAATGAAATAGGTATTTAACGAAAATTTAATTGCTTCGCTGTAGTCACAAATAACTTATATAAAGTAATATCATATACCTACCTACAAAACATGTGATGAATAACTGTGACTGCTATGAATGGTCCCAATTACGAGTGGTAACTAGCCTTTTTCAGCATGTAAAACAAATTTTATCGCAATGGAGTGACACGAAAGGTATGTGATAAAAATTTTAAATGAACCAAATTTTTAAAAACTAGTAATGCAATAAAATTATGTATGTTTTTTCTACGATGTGGAAAATAAAAGTATTATACTTGGAGACGTGTCATAAAAGAGATTGATAAATTTGGATGATCGCATCGCATCGGTATGGTTCCACCGTAGCCTATTTGGTTAAGGCATTAGAGGCTATATCTAAAATGCAGGTTTGAGTCCTGCCGGTGGTCTAAATTAATTAATGTCAATATTGAAATTTGGAAAAATGTCACCAATCTTGATGAATGTAAAACAAGTGAACAATTTGTTGGTAGGAATGTTAGTAGGAGAAAACTGTAACTTTTGAATTTATGTCATACCTTAAGCAGCAGACAATGTTACATTTAGTGATTACATTTAAAAAAATCTGTGAGTTTTTCCTTGTGGTTTCCGGGATAGAAAACAACATCCCATTTCTTCCTAAGAATGTCGTTAAAGGCGAATAAGGGACATAAACCTAATGAATACGGAGCAACATCTATCATCAATATGCTTTATTGACCCCGGGTTCATAGGCCTCTTATTTACAGATTTATCCAACCCGAGGTCATCAGTGGAGGTACACATGCTGTTAAAGTTAAAACGATATCAATTTTATTTTCCCTACATAAAATAATATCCTCATTCATGTGTATTCATAATAAACAATAAACTCATAATATATTTGTAAACAAAATTCAATAAAAATCTAATACGATGTCTCTTACCTTCATTTTTACAGAAAATGTACTCCTGTTTGATATTACAGTTGAATAACAATATTCCTAGAAAGAAAACGATTGACAATGCATTGAAGTATTAAAACAATTGTTTGTATAACTGACGCTGCTGGACCGAATGTCTGTTAGATTTAATCTGAAGACAATTTGTGTGATTTTTACAGTGTAGTATTTTTTTTCATTTTTATTTTACTGTTTTCTTATGAAGAGCCTAATCGTGATCCTTTATTTACACATCACATAGAAACAATAGTATTGTACATATTATACGCATTATATCCGTTTGTAAACTAACTTTTCGTAAATGGCCTGTGTTACTCCTAGATTACGTATTTATTACCTAGTACTATACATCGTCATGTTTTAATTTATGCTAATAATTGACAGGACGATTTCCCATCAGTATTACTACTGGAACTGAATATTTTTTTTAATTGATATATTTTAAAACCTTACTTCTAAGGCTTATTTTGTATAAATGGCAAAATGAGCGCAAGTGCCTTTAAATACGAACGAACGGGCGCCCCTGACACGGTTTCAAATCAATTTTAATGCTTTAAAAAAAGTATAAGTTAATATACATCGATTCTTCTACTATCTTAAATTAATACTTCTCAATAAACCAGCAGGTTTAGTAACGACTAAAAACTTACATGCTCCCTGATACTTATTCCTTAGTCGAAAAGCAACAACGACCAACCGGCGATAAATAACAGAATGTTGAAGATTAAGGAATTATAAGACGTGTACAAACATTTCTGTAATAAACCGTAAGACGATGATCCTACGAAAAATTATAGGGTATTATGATAATGGGAATTTAATTAGGATAATAACAAAGATGGTCGTTAAGAGGCTTATCTTTAGCTTTTTCAGTTTCTTTATTGTTCGTTAGAAAATGTTGTATATTAAACAGTTTTAAACAGTATTTGAGATAATTATCACAAGAATGTTGTGTGCAACTTTTGATTCTTTATGACGCCGTGACATTATATTTCTATTTTAATTGCTTATTGTTATATTTTCTTCATTATTATTTATGAGTTTTATACATTATTGAATTGCTTAGATATGCTATAATTATGTAATCGAATAAATAGACGGACACATTTTATTAACCTACTGCTACAGTATTTTATATCCAAAACTTTTATAAAATTAACGCCATCTTTGCTCATAGGCAACGTAGTCAAAATATTTATGAAGGTAAAATTATTTTTATCAAATGATAACTAGGTACTAAATAACCAGCTACTAACCAGCTTTGTTTTATTATTTTTATCCATAAACAATTGTCTAATAATAACAAACATAACAAAAAAAATACCAGTCGAGTTATTTTTAAGCTTTAGCGAGACTAACTAACGTATGTTGTTCTTTTTTATACGAGAAGAAGCTCCATTAAAAAAAATACAAGTTAACACAACTGTATCGACGTGACTTATTACACAATAAACTCACATTCTCATTACTGTGATATCTATGTTACTCGAAGAACATTAAATTGACGTTGAAAACACCCAGAAATAACAATTTTCTTTAACAAGCCTATTTGAAGTAAATCAGAAACATTGATTATGTTTTTGTCAGCTTTTTTTATGTAAAATAAAAAGAATTATACATGGATAAGGTAGAATTTTTGAAGAGCTTTTTGTCATAATTATATTATCGAAATAAATCTATCTTTTATATTACAAATTGTATGCTAAGAATAATGCGTTCCATATTATTGACAGGTAAATACGGATGTTTAGAGTATTAGCATCATATTATGCATGTGTGCACACACAGATTACATGTAACAAATTAATTTTCTTTGTAACACATTAAAAATTATTTTAAGAAAACTTTACAAAGCAATCACAATACATCAATTTTAATTTACTTTAGTTCTGAATTTCTTACTGTTGCGACATAAGTCTGAATGCGGCCTACTTGATCGTGTGACAAACCATATACAATGCACGTTGTCTTCTTAAATAAAATGTCAATTGAGACTTTTACAAATCGCGTGTACAAGAAAGCAGTTCAATTGTTGTTGTTTTAAAACTTTTCTAAAACTTATGAGAACAACGGCCTATTTAATTCCATCATCATAGTCCACGCCCTGAGCTCATGTACCTACATTATTTGAATGGTATAATTATCACTATACGATAAGAAATCCTTTGACATATGTCTAAAGAATAAAATAATTGTTACTGAAATGAAATACAAAGCTAATTTAAAATTAAAAACTATCAAAGTAAAATAAAGAATGAAATAATTAATTAAATGCACCACATGCGAAAACGGATTTGATTTATGGAAAGATTCTGAAATAAAATAACCAAGATCATACCAAAGAGTGCCATGACTTTATCTTGACATGTTTATGTTGTAACAGCTGTCAATAATACGATACAGTGAAGTAGGTACTTGTAAGATTAAGACAGCTATAATGCAGCTTAACTATTTTAACTGTGTAACATTCAAGCTTCCCTACAAAGCAAACTAGGCTATGAAAACCGCATACTTCCTTCAAAATTAAGAGAAGCTCTATGAATTTCACTTTTTAGCTGAATATGTATATCAAATTTGTAACAAATTAACATATTGTATATTTCAAAAATGGTGCCTACATCAGAATATTTTAATTTAGCTACTTTTTACTAATATTTTGTATTAAATATTGAAACTAACTAACAACTGCAATACTAACCATGCATGTTCATTGTTAATACTTAGTAACAACACTGAATGAAATTATACACATATTGTATTTTCACCTACTGTGGCGAAAGAACGGAAGCACGCGTGCGTTTCACAACTAGGGAAAACTTCAGCACTGCGCTCTGCCTGCAGCTGGTACTACACACCCGTAGTCTGAGCTGATGACGCGTAGAGGGCACACCTTACTTCCTGGCGGCAGCGGCCTTCTTCCCGGCCGGCTTCAATTTTGGTGCAGCGGCGGCCTTCTTGAGCTTAGGTGCCTTGGGCTTCTTGGTAGGAGGCTTCGCGGTCTTCTGGGCGGTGGTAGCTGCCTTAGACTTCGCGGGTGCAGCGGCTTTGGCGGCGGTGGCCTTCTTGTCTTAAGTGCCGGTGGCAAAACAAACATTACACTTGAATAAAACTCATGAACTGTGTTAGTTTTTCACACAAACACACGCCTTTAGGTTTATTTTGGTACATATCGTGGTCGTCAATATATTCACTTTCTATTTTTAGTCGTTATATTTTATAAGGTCTGCTTTTGGCAGTAAGTAGGTACTTCGGTAGTGATAAGGGTCTACATTATTGGTATTATTTAATTCAGTTGCCGACCTCGCGAATCTGTGAAGATTAGTTTTGTGTTAGAATGTTATGTTAAAATGTAACGACGAACATTAGCTTAGAAATTTATTTCTATTGTTTGATGCCGAAGTGTCTTTACCGTTATTTTTATTGTTATTATAGGTACGATTTTCGGAATTAAGCCATGTATATTCATAAGTATAATGATAATATGATCTCTTTTTTTGTAATCTATTTATTGAGACAATCCTAGAGTGAGATCCCAGTCACCCCAGACTTACGTAATTTAAAAAAACAATTAAAAAAAAAAAAAAAAAAAAAATTACTGCGGTCACCAACCCGTCTGCCAAGCGTGGTGACTATGGCAAATACCCTCCCTCGGGAGAAGGCCCATGTTCAGCAGTGAACATTTTACGGGCTGATGATGATGATGAAGATTTGTTGACGGGAAAAAGCAATGAATATTGACAAAAGCAGCATTTCCGACTGTTGATGTACTGAAGATCACAACTGATGAAGTTATCTGATAAGTATATAGTACATTCGAGCTTTTAGAAGTGTATAACGTTATAAATGTTGAATTTGCTAAACAAATAAAAATTTTGAGAGAACGAAACCGCCGCAAAGTCCATAAAATACACGACTTGGTAGCGTTAATAGAATGCTTAAAAAAAAGTTAATCAATGATAAACAAACTAATGTGCTTAAAACAACCAACGTTACAACTCAAGAACTTTATTTTAGACTGTTGAAGAACAAAAACGTAGTCAGTACGTCGAAGTATACACGAGTATTACGAAATACTAACAATTTTGTAAAAAATATATATTCCTAATCTCATTACTCTGGCTATCTCATTACTTTGTCTATCTCATTACTCTGTCATAAAATCGATACATAAATCGATTTGAATTCTAATACAAAGGCGAACTTTATTTAAAATTGAGTACGCCTTTGAATCGATTTGATTTTCCTATAACTAAATAGTGCTTGTGACGTCATAATAAGTATTCAAAAACTGGCACGGTTCGTTTTCATAGAGATCGTGATACCTTGTGTTACCTAGGTCTATCTATATCTGTGAATCTAACTAAGCTGAAAGTAGGGCCGTTTAAAAGATAGGTGGGAATAAATTATGCTATTTTATGTCAAAGTAAAAATAAAAGAAAGGCTCAAGGCTGGTATTTTTCAGTCGAGAATCATAAATAAACGTACTATAAGCTTTATGGGCAATTTTTCTGCAAATATACTTGTGAACGATACCAATATAACATAAAATATTATTGGTATCGCTCACTGTAGGTTGTTCGCTAAACCTTACATTGGTGGGAATCGAGCACTGAACCGATTATGATATGGTATTCACCATATTAAAGCCAAAAGCAATAATTGTGTGACCAACCTTTTTATATCCGGTTTCACGGCGGATGATGATGTCCAGCCCTCAATTTTCGCTTTTCTAGTCGAGTGGGGTGCGTCACTCGGAACTTACTAAGTATTTTTGCATAATGCACCAATCAAACACACACGAGCTTGCTAGCTAGAAAGTTGTTGATGATCCTAGGGTCTATTCAACGATTTAATGAGTTTTCAGATTTATCAGCCACGAGGTGCGCTCGGCGGCGTACGCTTTCAATTTTTCTTCGAATGTGGTTTTGTGACCAATACACGGCCGTTTCCAGCGTTACGTCACATATGCGATTTGAAATTCTCGCTTGCCATTGGCTAGTTTAGTGAATCCCCGACCAATTAAATTGCATTCTTTAGGCAAAACGTAAAAGAAGGGAAGTTTAAATAGTACATAATAATATATCAGTGTAATACGATACACTCACAGTTATATTAGGAGAATATTATCCGAACAATTTTTTTTTTGTTAAAGCAGTAATGCGAAATTAAATGTATGACATTTTAACGCCAAATGTGTTGTCCCATAGTTCCTTTGATATTCAGACACCATGCGCCTTGCTCGTGTCAATTCAGATATGCTCAGATAAGCGTGCATAGACGATGGCCAATTTAGGGAAAATTTGAAAATTGACCGTTTTGGATGAGGGGTATTGCCGTTATTTATATTCGATATGACAACCTCCGTAGCGTAGCGGTATTTGGCTCGCTTCAAATCACGGAGGTCGTGGGTTCGATCCCCACACCTGACAAGAAATATTTGTGTAAATTCTAAGATTTTTTTCCGGGTCTGGTTGGATGAGGGACTGCTCTCCGTGCCTCGGAAAGCACGTTAAGCCGTTGTTCCCGGTTGTTATTATATCATCTATAACAATAGCGAACCAGGACCGGGCAGCAGCGTTTCCCCTGTGTATTACAACATAACACTGCGGTCACCAATCCGCCTGCCAAGCGTGGTAACTATGGCAAAAAACCTCCCTCAGGAGGAGGCCCATGTTCAGTAGTGAACGTTGTATGGGTTGGAAGATGATATTCGATATGATTTAATTTATGCACAACTAGCTTCTCGGGGAACTTAATTATTAACTTTCTGGGCCCGTGCTACTGCTGGATAACGTACCTTTCTAATGGTTAAAGAATTGTCTATATCGGAGCCAGAGCCTTTTCAAGGCAAACAATCAAATATTTCCTCTTTCTTATATATATCAGGCAGTGTATTTATCCGTTATAAATACCAGCTTAATTTAAGTAGGTATGTGTTCCGAATGTTCTATACTAATTTATAATGTGGGGGTCTTACTTACCTCTTACCTACTTCAACTGCTCGTTTACGTCCAAAGCTGAAATCCTAGTAATAGACCTCATCATCAGACATCAGGTTAAGAGACATTGCCATAATCACCACACAGAAATATTATATACCTACCAATAAATAATTATTTTGAAATCCGTTTTCGGACATGGTAAAACTAGTAAGCTTCCTTGTTGGAGTTCCACAAAAAGAAAGTGCCGCAAACGAAACGAAAACTACTTACGAAACTTTCTTTGTGATTCATATTGTAAGAATTAATAAAAGAATATTCCCGAATTACTTACCGCAAATTTAGGCATAGATGTATTTATTAAATGTGTTAATGAACGCACACCTAAATTTAAAAAGTACAAAGTTTATATGGCTCTATATGTTTCGATCTTTTTCTATAAATTGGCTTGATTGTATGACGGAAAAAACTGCAATCGTGTGTTTCTATTGAAATCATGGGCGTCATATTTCCTTACTTGAATTTATATACTTAATATTCCAAAAGCTTCTTAAGAAAGTATTAGCTTTCAGTACCAAATTTACGATTTCATTTTTATTACTTTCGTAACATAATTTTCATATTTGTAACTTCGATCGGATTCTTCGATCTTCTTCGTATTTTGTAATAATTATGATAAACCTTGTTTTTGGAGTTCTGTTATTGCAATAGGTAGTTTATAAGAATTTCATCTACGTTTTCTTCTTCCTGGAAAAGAATACCTTTCGTCGACTAACAAGTCGGTTTGCTTTATTCACTATGTTAAAAATATCATGCCCGTTAGAAGCGGCCAAAGTCAGATCATAGGTTTTAAATCTCAGTGGCCGTGATTTCGAGTCCCGCGCCGATTTTGATTTTTGTTTAAAATCAAAGATTTTATCTGTGTGTGTTATTACTAAGGTCATTTGCCTATCAAGCGTGGTGACTGTAGCCAGCACCCTCCCTCGGGAAAAGGCCCATGATGAGATGATGATGATGTAGACTTGTCAGATTATCAAGTTAACTGTAAAATAGATTTATTTAATCAAGATGACATTAACATAACGTAGGTTCTAGTAAGAACTGTAACAAAATAGCTTTATTTTTATGAAGATAACATAAAAAAGACAATCCCCGTAGCGTAACGGCAATTGGCTCGCTTTAAATATCGGAGGTCGTGGGTTCAATCCCCTCACCGGACAAGAAATCTTTGTGCAAATTCTAAGATTTCTTTCCGGGTCTGGTTGGTTGAGGGACTACCCGCCGTACCTCGGAAAGCACGTTAAGTCGTTGGTCCCGATTGTAATAATATCATCTATAACAAACGAAACAGGGAACGGGCAGCAGCTTTTCCCCTGTGTATTACAACATAACACTGCGGTCACCAATCCGCCTGCCAAGCGTGGTGACTATGGCAAAATCCCTCCCTCGAGAGGAGGCCCATGTTCAGTAGTGGACGTAATTCGGGCTGATGATGATGATGAAGATAATAAAATAATGTAGGTTTTATATGTGAGAACTTAAGTTGCCAGTTTTGTTAAATATTGCCATAAATGTAACATACATAGTTACCAAACTTTCTATTAAAACTGTGTGAGTTCCATGAAAACAATATTAATTAATTGCCGGCATCCATCATACCGTAAGGTGAGCACCTTACTGTAATTATGAATAACATTAGACAAAGTTCATTTGTTCTTGGATTGTTTGGTTACAACACAAACTTTGTCCAATACAAGGTTTATTCTTGTTTGATTCGAATTTCGGAGTTTATAACGATGTTTGCTTTAGTCTTGCGTCAAATTATTCAAAAGACAATAAATTATATCACGTTATATAAATGACGTGTGGTGGTATTGATGTGGTGAAATACTAACATGAAATGACTGTCATAAAGCGTAGTCGAATAACAATCATAAAAATACATGTTTATATATACATAGTTCTCAAAGATATAAGCTGTCTTTTTAATAGAAAATTGTAGGTATTATGTGTAAATAATAATCCATCATTATATAAAACACACGCAAGTTTGTAAGTATTTGTGGACATATGGATAGATGGCCATCCATTCATCCATACACATTCACGAACTTTCTCGTGACAAAGACTAGTGAAATACGTAAAACAAAAAAATAAAACAACCATCTTTGTTACTCTTCCAAGCAAATACTACTAAGCGCATTTTGCTAAAAATTTCGCACGGAGTTAGTTTACAAAATGGATATAGGCATCACTCATACATTGCTCTAAAATCCGCTGAAGTGGAGTAACAGTCAAACGCGGGTTGAACAACAGGGTGCAATACAGGATGTTGTAGTAGTGCAATATATATTTGGTAACTTAATATTCAATTACATAATTATAGACTTTATTTAAAAAAACACACGTGTTTTATTGTTTATTTAATAATGGAAACATTTTTTTTAAATATTATGTTCTCTAACTTTAGATATACCATATTAATTTTCTCCCAAATAAAATTAAAACATTATTATACATACAACCTGTTTGGTGAACACGCCCACGTAAATGTTAACCCCAAACCGCAGTTCATATCTCTGTGTGTAGTAAGTTATGCCGTGTGGTTTCCGGCTTGGAATAAACTATCCCATGTCTTCCCATGACTGTCGTAAGAGGCAACAAAGGGACATACAGTTGATGGATGGGCAGTTGCATCTACTAACTAACGGTTATTCACCATCTTACTGGGATCACAAATCCACCTGCCATGCGTGGTGTTTATGGCAAAATCCCTTAACGACCCTGGCTTTGCAAAGTTTGTTTAGAGGACACCCATGTTCAGCAATAGACGAAATCGGTCCGATAAAGTTCAGTTCAGTTCATATTTACTTTTATTCTAAAAAAAAAAAAACAGCACCTTATAATAGCTGTATCATCTAAAGATATTCTGAATGAAATTAAAACCGCAGGATGCGGCTAGTCATGTATAAATAAACTCTTGCCAAGTTTTGTTTTCAATTAGGTTCATACCTAATTGAAAACAAAACGATTTGCATGATAAGAGATTAGATCCAAAAAGAATGAAAGTTCTACGTTATTTAAAGCAGGTCTATTTGGATCTGCAGAATAAATTAATCGGAAATCCACTGTTGAATAAAGATTTACGTATACCCTTCCCTTTGTCTTGGATTTCCTTTTAAATTGATTCAGGGCTTTACCATTGATTTAGTAGAGATTTTGTCATTTTATTTTGTGGGTATTCGACAAATTTTTAAGCAAACACTGTAACGAATATTTGATTGGAACCTGTGGAGATGTGTGACTTCTACTTAAAATACTGAGCAAAATTAAAATCTTAAATACTTGAATGTAATTTATGCCTTGCCGTAGGGTTTCCGGATTAGAATACACTACCCTATGTCTTCGTGTTGGTATCGTAAGAGACAACTAAGGGGTTTAAGGGATAAAGGATCGGTAGCAGCATCCTATCAGCTTGAGTTTTTTGCCATCTTTCTGCGATCACTAATCCGCCTGCCAAGCATGGTGATTATAGCAATATCTCTCAATGAACATGGCTCGACAACGTCTGTACAACGTCGTAAACGTGCTGTTGAAGTTGAAGAAATGTATTTTCTTTCCCTGTGCTTAAGGCTGCCTTAGACGCCATCGCTCCTACCTACGAGGACGTGATGGCCGCAAAGGAGAATTTAATAAAATTCAAGGAAAAAAAATATATTTAAGAATAATTTTTACAGGTTGTAAAGGTTTTAGTGATATTTTTATTTAAAAAATGAAAACACAAATCCTTTCAATATTATATGTAAAGTTTAAAATTGGCTAATGAAGCGTTATTTCATAAAATCATTTATAGTACATAGCTTATACATCAAAGGCTGTATATTAATTCCAAAATATAACAATAAAAATTAACAGCGCTCTTAAAATTTGTGTTCTACGAAGATGTAAAAAATTTAATAACAAACATTATCGATTACGATTTTTTTTATTAATTGACGTTAATGAGACATATTATTTCATTTGTTTTTAGAATAAAGTCATAAAAATTTAGCGTTACTTGTTTTTTTCATACAGTCATTGGTAATTAAAAACATTAGGTACATTAAAACAAATAATAATTTTATTGTGTTAACTGTGCAGACCAGTACTAAATGTTATAGGTAAGCCTAAACGGAAGTGCAATTTTCCTTTATCGTAGAGTTAATCCAATGTAATATTGGAACTTAGCTATCAGCTAAGGATTTACTTGTTAAAGAGCTTATGGGCAAATCCTTACGCAATGTTCATTTAACTCACCCAATTATAACTATATCCCGTATGGGTTAAGGGATATATGTTTTGTTATAATAATAATTATGTTTTCTTCTATTGTTCAATTGAATAATGTAGTTACAGACTAATAAATATCATAATATTATTGTAAATCTTTGTTACAAATGTCACATCGGAAAATAATTGGGATATAATCATAAAATACAGATTGTTATGATTTTATTGTATCCCAATTATTTCCCGATTTATGTTATTGTTCTGTATTACAAATCTTTAGTTATATATAGTTTATATATATATAGTATATGCCAGTGAGTATTCAAAATATTATTATTTTGAATATTCCTTTGGAAAAGTTAGCGCCATATTTCAACATATATTTTATTCCTTTCAAATAATAGTTTGTGTAAAGTAATTTATTTGTATAACTTAGTAATTTAATATTACCTTAACAATTCCTACACATAGGTACAATAGCTATCTGTTATGTCACATTAATCATGTAACATAGGAAATATACATTGATGTATTTAGGTAATTAATATTAACATAAAAACTTTTTTTTTGTTTCAGATTAGCAACATACCATTGGATTTTATAATGAAATATGGGCAGCGCCGGCAACAATACCACATTATACGATGAAACCTACAACCCGAATCAATTTGCACTCCACAGAGTATTTAGTGAAAGCATATCAAACAGTTACGTGGAATGGCCAATCGAAAAATGCATGGAAACATTTCATAACCTAACACAAAGCGACATAAACAACCACATTTTTATTCAGAATGGGACTAAAATCATATGCTTAGAACATGCCCCCATCTTAACAAATAGCACATTAATAAGGGCAAGCATATTATCGGCAATGGCAATTTTATCGTTTTTTGGTAATGTTGCAACAATTATTAGTATCCGAAGAGATAAAAGAGGTCGTGGAAGAGCTAGACCATCTTGGACTGCCATATATAGTTTAATATTCCAATTAAGTATAGCAGATTTGTTAGTGACTGTATTTTGTATTGCCGGAGAGGCAGCGTGGTCATTTACAGTACAATGGTATGCAGGAAATATCGCATGTAAACTTTTTAAGTTCCTTCAAATGTTTGCATTATATCTCAGCACTTTTATACTCGTGTTGATTGGAGTGGACAGATGGCTTGCCGTAAAATATCCAATGAGAAGTATGGCGACTGCCACAAGAAGTGGAAGACTAGTCATTATTGCTTGGACTTTAAGCCTGATCCTGAGTATACCACAGGTTAGTTACCTATAAGGTAGACTTTAATTTGTCTTCCTATTTATTTATATTAAATGGAAATTGATAAAAATGTGTGACCGTAAATAGCTTGAAAAATAATTAATCGGTTTAAATAATATCATATTAAAAAAAAGTCACTGACTGACTGAATGGTGAACAATTTTGGCAATTATTATGTTTATAATAATCAGGATCAGGATACACAAGAGTATATTTTGAGGAAATAAAAAGGAAATATTTAAAGCTTTTTGGTCATGCATCGTGTTTTTGGCTCTGCAAACATTGCTGAAGCTATAAATAATATTATAATAATTAAAAGTAGCAGAAATTAATCAGAAGTGCGCAATTTTATTAAAATGTTATATAAGGGATAAATGTATGATATACTCGTTAATATAGTAACGGTTGCGGCGTAATATATTTATGCCATGTCGGCGTGACGTCCACACATGAAAACTATAAATAAGCATGAATTGTGGGCTGAATATCATAAAATATACAGCATTCATTCATCTTTTGCGAGATAAGACGTCCACGTATCTTCTTTGAGATAAGACACCCACGTACTTATACAAGAATTAGCATGTGATACTTTGAAATCTGTAGTTAAAACACGACGATGGCAATATAATTGCATGTTGAAAAATGTTCTTACAACAGCGTAATTGCGGTAATGTAGTATTTTTGGAACATTGTTGATATATCTATCCACTCTAACCTCCCGTTTTTCCAACTTTTTGCAAATAACCTTCCATTATTCCTATATGGGCTTTTCGGACCTTGGGTCTACCAAGGTCGATATAGGTACAATTAATTTTTTTAAACAGGGAATAGATCTGCAACAGAAAGGACTAATTAATCATTCCGCATATAAACAACTGAATAAATTTTCAGTTTAATAGAATTTTTAAAATAAAATCTGTAAAAATCAAAATGTTTCCTTAGATAAATTTTATACCAGACTAGCTACACGCGCGCGGTTTCACCCACGTAACTCCCATTCCCGTGGGAACTTCATAATTAAATATAGCCTATGTTCACCGGAGATAGTGTAGCGTCCCAACAGTGAAATATTTTTTCAAATTGTTCTAGTAGTTTTGGTGCCTATTCAATGCAAACAAACAAACAAAAGACAATCAAATCTTTCCTCTTTACAATATTACTATTAGTATAGATAAATTGGTTGGATAAAACTCACATGATATTTGACTTTATCATTACACTAACAGTAAAAGCATGTTCAAAAAATAAAAGCTTAAATTTTTATTTCTATTTCCAGTTGAAAAGAACACTGCGTTGGTGAACCTTTATTTACTGAGGTAAATGGTGACAACTTTACCTTTGATAGGAACTTACTTAGGTGGTAAAGTCAATTAAAAGTTATATAATTTAGACTTAAAAGACGGTCCAAGTGTGACAAAGCGTAAGATAGTAGTTATCCGAGTTGAGTTAAAGAGTTTCATAAATAAGACCATTTATTAGTTGAAAATTAACTGTAGGTAATTTACACAATTAAGCGCTCGTTTATTATCAGCCCATTTACGTCTGCTACATAATATATAAGCATAAGCCTCCTTTAAAGAGGGTGTTGCTATAGTCACCAAGCTTGGCAAGCGGGTTGGTGACCGCATTATAATACACGGTATACATAGATTAACGTCTATTACCTTATACGATTATCTTAGATGATGTTTAGCGGGACCGACGCAACGGCTCTACGTGCTTCCCGAGACATGGAGAGTAGTCCTTTAAGAAACTGACAACACAAAGATTTTTTGTCCGGTATGGGAATCGAACCCACCCATTTCTTTTCGAGTCTGGTTGCTTGAGGTACTACTCTTCACGCATACGTTGAACGGTACGCTGGTCCCGATTTTCATAATATTACCTATGAAAATTGTATACCAGTTACCAGGTAACGGGCCAGCGTTTACCTGTGTATATGCTGTACACAATAGTGCGGTCACCAACGGTTTCCGAAGCGTGATCAATATGGCAATACCCTCTTACACTGAAGGCCATGTTAAGGACGTTGTATGCATAAATTGAACTAGAACGACGCGACGGTAAAATGATGAAAGATTCAATAGATACTCATATTTTCACTTTAAGAGTGCAGGAATTTTATCCAATACCTACCTATTTAAGAAGAAAATACAATACACTAGGTATTGAAAGGGTTACTAAAAGGAGCACTTTGCATTATCTCAGGGCAAACAAACAAGTTGAGATTATGTGTAGAACGCTAAAGGTACTATAGTGCCACTATTTATAATTATATTTAACTTTTAATAGTTACTTTACCAGTTTATTGAAAATGGTTTCGCATAAATAAAGGTACCATTTTATTTGCATATTAAATCAAGAACTTTTGTAAACCAACCTTTTCTTACAAACTTTTTAATAAATTTCACCTGTCCTGGTATCTGTAATGAAAATTTCAAAGTCACGTTTGATACTCTACCCGATATCTGATTGAGCTATAATTTTTCATGCATATGTAGCAGTATATCGCGAGACAATGCATTATTATGATGAGATAAAGCTGATGTGATGTTGAAGCTAGAAAGTGCCATATGAACTTTGTAACCTGACCTTGAAAAGTACTCTAGTTTTTGTTGATGGTCTGACTTGTTCATGGAGCTCAAAGGTGATTATAGGAACTCCGTCATAAAAAGAGACGACATAGTCAAGTTATGCGGATAATAAATGGAAAGATTTTATACATTTAAAATAATTAACAATAACGAAAAGAATATATTTTATTGGCCAGTCTAATAGCGAGATCAGACATGCTCAGCCAAACTCTATTAAATTTAAGCGGTGCCTGTGGGCACCCTTAAGGCGTAAGTACCACGGTTCAGAGCGCCTATGAAGCTAGAAGTTACACAATAATTAAAAGTTGAAAAGAGGGTGTGATCACTGATACGGACTACAGGCACTGGATCGCACGGCAGGGGTCTAACGCGGAGGATAATAGCTTGACTAACCAGTTATAATTTCGCGTAGGCTATCAATAGCTCTGTTGGTGGTGCTTGAACAAATGTTTTACCGATACCGATAAGGGTTAACTGTTGAATATAAAAATAAAACAAAATGGCGGTAAAACGTTAAGATAGATACGTATATAGTTCGCATTGACTTATTTATTTTGGTGAGATGGGCATCAATAGGAGTTTTAAACCTGTTTAGGAAAAAGAAAGCCCCAAAATCAAATTGAAACTAAATTTCATTAGACGATTACTCAAAACTTAAAAAAACTCAATTAATTATTTAAAAACAAGTTTTTATTTACAAACTCTAAAGAGAATGCAATTTAAATTGTATCAAACAAAATTGAGGTTTATTTGACTTTTATAGGTAAATTGTTTGTCTTTTATTTAATCATATATGATATTTGAATGTAAGTGTTCCACACTAGCATTTTTTTTGTCTTGTTTACTAAAGGATCAGTAAGCAATGCTTTATTATAGGAACAATCGTGGTTTATGTAAATTTGGTTTATTGTTATTCAATGTCACACAATTTTACACATGTTTTAAAGTAAAGTAAAGTCTTTATCATCATCATCATCATCAGCCCGTATAACGTCTACTGCTGAACATGGGCCTCCTCCCGGGGAGGGTATTTGCTATAGTCACCACGCTTGGCAGACAGATTGGTGACCAGTATTATGTACACAAGGAAACGTTGCTTCCCGTTATATAAGATTATACGATATAGATGATGTTATAACAATCGGGACCAACGACTTAACGTGCTTTCTGAGGCACGGAGGGTAGTCCCTCAACCAACCAGACCCGGAAAGAAATCTTAAAATTTACACAAAGATTTCCTGACCGGCGTAGGAACGAACCCACGACCTCCCAGATTTAAAACGAGCCAAATACCGTTACGCCACGTATAAATACGCTTGTCAGAGTATTTATACGTGGCAGTAAGTAAAGTTCAGCTTCGAAGAAAGGACCAAACGTTAACAAATGTCTTAATAAAATGTACTTCAAGCCAAAGGTTTTAGGTTTAAGTTTTATGAACCTGAAACCTTTGGCTGTCAGCTTTGAGGCATTATTTTTCCCTTCAATTTGTTACAATTTAGTCTAAAGAATGAAGTTTGTAATTACATTTTTTTTTAGTCTTATTGCGACTGTATTTATGTACTGTGACTGAATATCGATCTATATTTGTTGACAGAATTTTATTGAATGCAGATTGCATTTCGTATATTTAAGTATCATCTATTTTGAAATAAAAGGGCCTTTTTTGTTGTCCGGGGGGAAAAGCATTTACGCTTCCCCTCCGCCGCTCAAGCGTCAGCGAAGGGGTATGTGGGACTCCCCCTCTCCATAGCGTGGTATGCTTTAGGAGAGACGAGGAGAGAGCCCTACACCACTACAACCGCCCGGACACTCCTCCGTCTGCCGTTGGTGAGGGCCGGGTACGCGAGTCTAAAATGGCCTACTCCAGTTTTTCAAAAGTGATTTACATACGTAAATATTTATTTGAATACTATGAGTGACATTGTAGTTAAAAATTAATTCTCTTGTAAAATTTGCTTGAACTGTAACGTATTTATAAGAACAGAAGGCATTCTTACATTAGGTATTTGATAATTTATACTACGTTTAAACATGACACTGCTTCAAACTTTCGGTTAAACTGAAATTCTATAACTTTGTAGCATGAAATATTCCGAGTTTCTGTTACTTAACTTCCGGTAGCCACGTGAAAGATCAATATAGTACTTACCTGCTGATGTAGCAAAATAGTATTAGTTTATTATAAGTATTAGTTTGCCACTTGAGTTGTTATGATTGTAAGTGTTGATAGAATAAAACATTAAAATGAAACTGAGTAGAACTGCCGTTTAAATTGTACTTCATGTGTATTACTACTACTTTAACTTCATTGAACTAACAAAGAAGTTTGTATACAAACTAGTCTTGTTATTCATTAATATAAAAATATGTAAATAAAAATCAAATCACATAAAAAGAAAGGAATCTTATGTGAGTGATCGAACATAGCAAAAAATAAAAAAATAAAATGTTTCATACATAAATCATAGATGTTTTTCAGTTGCCATTGTGTAATATTGATTAATAAATCATACTAATATTTTCTATATTTTAAACATTTAATAAATAAAAAAGTGTTCCGTACCATTATTTATACACCATTTAAGATTTTGAATTAAGGAACCATTATAAGCGTGTACCTGTTGCCGTTATTAATACCTATCCAGCAAAAAGTGGCAAAGAACACATTTTTTGTATAGGACAGCCCCTTAAATTCTTGTTTTATTTGAACTTAATTAAAATTTCAAATGTCAAACTGTGAAAGAATTATCGAAATCCGTTATCCAAACAAATACAAACTTTGTCTCTTTATAATATAAATTTATATAACAAGAGAGAAGCCTATAGGAAATAATTCGACTGCACCGGTGGCTCAGTGGTTACGATAGTTGCCTCTGAGACCTGGTGTTCTGGGTTCGATTCCCACCCGGGACAATTATTTGTGTGAACCACAAATAGTTGTGAGTCTGGGTGTTCTTTGTGTCCGTGAAATGAATGTTTGTAAAGTCCCCCGCGACACAGGGATTTATTTCCCTAGTGCGGGAGTTGTCTTTTTTCAAAAAAAAAAAAAATTGCTTCAAGACAACAGCAATAAAATTAGCAACAATAATTTCTATTGAAATAAGCTGTATCTTTGTGCTAATGTATCCTTCTTCTGTTCTTTTGTTTTTTTTCCGTGTGTACATAAACTATTAAATAAAAAATAAAAATAAAATAAATAAATTACCAAAATAATCAACTCAATTTAAATTTTATCTTGATATATTATTTTCGTCCAATAATCCACTCGCATGGCTAATACTCTGATGTCGATCCAAATTACTGATAAAACATGCGCGAAAACACTATTTTATATGACCGCAATATTATTGAAGTTTGGTCAATAATTCTCAAGAACACTTTTAGTAATTTACGAGATCACGTGATAAAAGAAAACATATTATTAGGTACCTAAATATACTATACTATTTACTGCATATTTTTCGTCTTATCGAACATCTGGTCTGTATAAATTGACCAGGTTGCTGACCCTGCCCCGAACTGTGATCCCGCGCCTGTAGCCCGTGCCAGCGATTACCAACACTATTCGTAAATCTACTCTTTACTCCAGTGGCACCCTGAGCGTTGGTCCTAACCCCTTAAGGGTCCCTCAGGTGGATGTCGACCCCAGACCGAGACAAGTACAATTGTACAATTTTGATCACGTAACAAATAGGACACAAGTGTTCTATATAGAAATCGATCAAAATCGAAACACGTAAGTATATTATTATGATACATTCGGAAATATAGCTCAGGTTTCCTAAATACACAATAAACAGAAACTAATATCGTTGTATTTGCTGTCTCTCATCTGTATTCTCATATGGGAATATATATGAAATAGATATCAAAATTATGAATGTTATATTAACGTTGCAAATGTTACAATGTTGCCTTAGCTCAAATAAAAATGAATGTGAAGCAGTAATGTGTATCAACTTTCCTATGATTTTCGTGAAACACAATGAGTTAAGTTGGCTCAAATACGAACATTTTTTTAATTTTTTAATTACGCATTCATAAAACTAGCTGATGCCCCAAACTTCGTCCGCGTGGTGTTCGTTATTCCTTCGATAAACATTTTTTACAGGTGAAGGTACAAAAATAATTCTGTGATTAAAGTATTTAAAATGTTGACCGGGGATGTAAGATACGACCATGCAAAATTTAATTTAAATCGGTCCAACAGTTTCGTAGATTATTACGGTCAAACAGACAACCAGAAAGAGAACCAAAAAAAAACGGTTTAAAAAAACAGAATCAGGGGATCCCTGACTCGGTTTGTTACGTTTTTTTCTATGTACAGACATTCGACCTCTACAGTTAGTTTTATTATAGGTATGTATAGATTATGAATCTGACTGTAGTATTTTTACTCATTTCCCCTCGGGAGGAGGCCCATGTTTAGTAATGGACGTTATACGGGCTGATGATGACGATGATGATGAAAGCAAGTAAACGGTCAGTTGACGGATCAAATATTTTTCAACAAAAGACAGACGTTCTTATACATTGTAAGTTATTAATTCCATGTATTGAAAAGGTTGAAAATATAACCATTTTTATCGGAAAAATCTTTTTACCGTATTATTTTTTATGGACGGCTATGGACTCAAACTAATTGTTAATATATTTGAACTAAACATTACATCTCAATTATTCAAAATGAATAATAAAGTCTAAGTTATTTATTACTTTAGGAGCACGGGTTATGTGATAAAAATTATTGACACGGTGCTCACTATTTACAATTATATATTTACAGAAGGAGAAATACTTATATTTACATAAACAGCATTATTTCTTATGATTACATGCTAATTTACAATTTAGTCATTCGCGTCGTGATAATACAAGGAGAATAAACAGAAGAAGATTATGACAGCATTTGCGCACCTGCCAGTAGCGACGCTAATTGCCTCCATGGAGTACACGCTGAAAATAGTTTTTATTTCGAAAAAATATATGTGATTCGGAGAGCTAACGCCACGCTACCAAAAGTTGCTCCAAAAACATTAAGTACCATAAATTAGGTGATAATTGTAAGGGCTTGACGATTTAACAATATAACTATTCTTATTAATTGGTCAAAGTGTAATGGCATATATCATCCTCTTTCGCTGGCGGAAATTCATCAAAGCTTGCCAAAGTTGGTCAAATACAAGTCTACTCAGACCAAAAGCAAATCCTTTGCCTTAATTTTCCGCTTGCGTTCATGGCAATCATCTGATCGTTATTATGTCATGCAGCTGACACCCTACCAATAGGTATCAGATATAGGTACACGTTGTGTGTATGTTACATAGTAATATAGAAACAGCTATATATTATCATATAGGTAGGTTATAAGTACGTAAGTATGGAAGTAGCCTGTTGACGTCCGCTGCTGAACATGGGCCTCCCTCGAAGGAGTTGTTGCCATAGTGACCATGCTGGCGGGTTGGTGACGCGTTGGTACGATGCTGCCTGGTTCCTTGTTAACGATTTTCATATTCAGATTTATCTCGCTAGTGTCTAAATAAAATAACAAATTTAGACACTACCTTTTACAAAACAAATACAAAAGTTAGTAGTTATTATCATAAAATAACTATAAGCTATTATTTAAATGTTTTTAACTCTTTATGGAAAAGATCACCCTATACTATATTTCAAAATTGAGATTAATAAAATTCGACCACCGGCAGGATTCGAACCTGCATCTCTGGGTAAAGCCCCCAATGCCTTAACCAATTAGGCTACGGTGGAACCCTACCGATCATCGAAATTTATTAATCTCTTTTAACACGTCTCTAAGGGGGACGGTAGCGCCATCTATCGGTAATGATCCGCATTACTTCGATAAATATCTCCAAAGTTACATTTGGTATTAAATATTAAACGATGACACCGCCCGTTTTTCACATTATTTAAATGTTTTTAACTCTTTATGGAAAAGATCACCCTATACTATATTTCAAAATTGAGATTAATAAAATTCGACCACCGGCAGGATTCGAACCTGCATCTCTGGGTAAAGCCCCCAATGCCTTAACCAATTAGGCTACGGTGGAACCCTACCGATCATCGAAATTTATTAATCTCTTTTAACACGTCTCTAAGGGGGACGGTAGCGCCATCTATCGGTAATGATCCGCATTACTTCGATAAATATCTCCAAAGTTACATTTGGTATTAAATATTAAACGATGACACCGCCCGTTTTTCACATTATTTAAATGTTTTTAACTCTTTATGGAAAAGATCACCCTATACTATATTTCAAAATTGAGATTAATAAAATTCGACCACCGGCAGGATTCGAACCTGCATCTCTGGGTAAAGCCCCCAATGCCTTAACCAATTAGGCTACGGTGGAACCCTACCGATCATCGAAATTTATTAATCTCTTTTAACACGTCTCTAAGGGGGACGGTAGCGCCATCTATCGGTAATGATCCGCATTACTTCGATAAATATCTCCAAAGTTACATTTGGTATTAAATATTAAACGATGACACCGCCCGTTTTTCACATTATTTAAATGTTTTTAACTCTTTATGGAAAAGATCACCCTATACTATATTTCAAAATTGAGATTAATAAAATTCGACCACCGGCAGGATTCGAACCTGCATCTCTGGGTAAAGCCCCCAATGCCTTAACCAATTAGGCTACGGTGGAACCCTACCGATCATCGAAATTTATTAATCTCTTTTAACACGTCTCTAAGGGGGACGGTAGCGCCATCTATCGGTAATGATCCGCATTACTTCGATAAATATCTCCAAAGTTACATTTGGTATTAAATATTAAACGATGACACCGCCCGTTTTTCACATTATTTAAATGTTTTTAACTCTTTATGGAAAAGATCACCCTATACTATATTTCAAAATTGAGATTAATAAAATTCGACCACCGGCAGGATTCGAACCTGCATCTCTGGGTAAAGCCCCCAATGCCTTAACCAATTAGGCTACGGTGGAACCCTACCGATCATCGAAATTTATTAATCTCTTTTAACACGTCTCTAAGGGGGACGGTAGCGCCATCTATCGGTAATGATCCGCATTACTTCGATAAATATCTCCAAAGTTACATTTGGTATTAAATATTAAACGATGACACCGCCCGTTTTTCACATTATTTAAATGTTTTTAACTCTTTATGGAAAAGATCACCCTATACTATATTTCAAAATTGAGATTAATAAAATTCGACCACCGGCAGGATTCGAACCTGCATCTCTGGGTAAAGCCCCCAATGCCTTAACCAATTAGGCTACGGTGGAACCCTACCGATCATCGAAATTTATTAATCTCTTTTAACACGTCTCTAAGGGGGACGGTAGCGCCATCTATCGGTAATGATCCGCATTACTTCGATAAATATCTCCAAAGTTACATTTGGTATTAAATATTAAACGATGACACCGCCCGTTTTTCACATTATTTAAATGTTTTTAACTCTTTATGGAAAAGATCACCCTATACTATATTTCAAAATTGAGATTAATAAAATTCGACCACCGGCAGGATTCGAACCTGCATCTCTGGGTAAAGCCCCCAATGCCTTAACCAATTAGGCTACGGTGGAACCCTACCGATCATCGAAATTTATTAATCTCTTTTAACACGTCTCTAAGGGGGACGGTAGCGCCATCTATCGGTAATGATCCGCATTACTTCGATAAATATCTCCAAAGTTACATTTGGTATTAAATATTAAACGATGACACCGCCCGTTTTTCACATTATTTAAATGTTTTTAACTCTTTATGGAAAAGATCACCCTATACTATATTTCAAAATTGAATTGAAGGCATTGGGGGCTTTACCCAGAGATGCAGGTTCGAATCCTGCCGGTGGTCGAATTTTATTAATCTCAATTTTGAAATATAGTATAGGGTGATCTTTTCCATAAAGAGTTAAAAACATTTAAATAATGTGAAAAACGGGCGGTGTCATCGTTTAATATTTAATACCAAATGTAACTTTGGAGATATTTATCGAAGTAATGCGGATCATTACCGATAGATGGCGCTACCGTCCCCCTTAGAGACGTGTTAAAAGAGATTAATAAATTTCGATGATCGGTAGGGTTCCACCGTAGCCTAATTGGTTAAGGCATTGGGGGCTTTACCCAGAGATGCAGGTTCGAATCCTGCCGGTGGTCGAATTTTATTAATCTCAATTTTGAAATATAGTATAGGGTGATCTTTTCCATAAAGAGTTAAAAACATTTAAATAATGTGAAAAACGGGCGGTGTCATCGTTTAATATTTAATACCAAATGTAACTTTGGAGATATTTATCGAAGTAATGCGGATCATTACCGATAGATGGCGCTACCGTCCCCCTTAGAGACGTGTTAAAAGAGATTAATAAATTTCGATGATCGGTAGGGTTCCACCGTAGCCTAATTGGTTAAGGCATTGGGGGCTTTACCCAGAGATGCAGGTTCGAATCCTGCCGGTGGTCGAATTTTATTAATCTCAATTTTGAAATATAGTATAGGGTGATCTTTTCCATAAAGAGTTAAAAACATTTAAATAATGTGAAAAACGGGCGGTGTCATCGTTTAATATTTAATACCAAATGTAACTTTGGAGATATTTATCGAAGTAATGCGGATCATTACCGATAGATGGCGCTACCGTCCCCCTTAGAGACGTGTTAAAAGAGATTAATAAATTTCGATGATCGGTAGGGTTCCACCGTAGCCTAATTGGTTAAGGCATTGGGGGCTTTACCCAGAGATGCAGGTTCGAATCCTGCCGGTGGTCGAATTTTATTAATCTCAATTTTGAAATATAGTATAGGGTGATCTTTTCCATAAAGAGTTAAAAACATTTAAATAATGTGAAAAACGGGCGGTGTCATCGTTTAATATTTAATACCAAATGTAACTTTGGAGATATTTATCGAAGTAATGCGGATCATTACCGATAGATGGCGCTACCGTCCCCCTTAGAGACGTGTTAAAAGAGATTAATAAATTTCGATGATCGGTAGGGTTCCACCGTAGCCTAATTGGTTAAGGCATTGGGGGCTTTACCCAGAGATGCAGGTTCGAATCCTGCCGGTGGTCGAATTTTATTAATCTCAATTTTGAAATATAGTATAGGGTGATCTTTTCCATAAAGAGTTAAAAACATTTAAATAATGTGAAAAACGGGCGGTGTCATCGTTTAATATTTAATACCAAATGTAACTTTGGAGATATTTATCGAAGTAATGCGGATCATTACCGATAGATGGCGCTACCGTCCCCCTTAGAGACGTGTTAAAAGAGATTAATAAATTTCGATGATCGGTAGGGTTCCACCGTAGCCTAATTGGTTAAGGCATTGGGGGCTTTACCCAGAGATGCAGGTTCGAATCCTGCCGGTGGTCGAATTTTATTAATCTCAATTTTGAAATAAACTATAAGCTAGATTGATTTTTACAAATTATTATGAGTAAGAATAATAATATGTTAATATACACATATTATTCTGAATAATTATTTGTTCTTACGCAAGGTTTTGTTATTCAGTTTATTAGGCAAATAAATTACACAGATGAATTTTGTACAAACTAACATACAAAACGAACTTGTACTAATTTCATTAGGTCATAAACCAAGGCTAAGATGCATCTGATGGTAAGCGAATAACGAACGCTCGCAATACAAGAAGTATATTTAAGGTGCTTTCAAAATATATGCCATCCCCACAATAAGTGGGACACCAGGATTTCATTACCATTTTATATTTAGTAATTGTTTTTTAATTCTATTATTTCAAAGAAATTTTTTTTTGTAACGTAATTACTATACATACCTATACCGTATTATTATGAACGTCAATACGAATTGACATTCCATTTTATTTCAAGTCTGCCAATTAATTATTAGCCATGACCAAAAAATCACGGTGTAATAGTATACTTATATATAAAAACGAAAGGTCATCCCAAAATATCAGAAACTACAATTGCTCAAGGACAAAGCAACAAGGACTCACAAATTATTTTAGGGCGTAGGTGTTCACTAAAAGGGGATTTTGTAAAATACAACCCTTAAAGTGCGGCAAGTTTGTTTGAAACTTTTAGAGATTCAATAGTATGGTATCGAAATTAATGTCGTTAATTTGAGTTTTTTAAGAAATCTTTTACTTTTAAAACTTCAGACTAACATCATTTTTTTGTATTTAGCAAATTGGCAGCCCCATTTTACATTTTTACGGTTTTAATGGTAGTGAGTCCAAAAAAACAAGACTTACTCCGTACATCTTAAGAAATAGACTTTTTCTGCATGACCAGGCTCCCGCTGATTGCCGTGGGGGTTTCACTGGAATTGAAAGCGTGAAGTGATACCTGGTGGCCCTCACAATCACGGCGAAAGAAGGAGTATCCGGGGGGTTTTTTGGTGTTGGGTCCTCTCCTATACGGGGAGGGCGAGTCCCACATATCCCACAAGTTTTAAAAAGGCGGTGGGAATGCGTAAACGCAATCAACGAACAATCATTTTAATCTTTAATGTTATTGTATTATGTATACAGTACTAGTCAGGTAGTATTATTACAAGCCTATAGAGTTCAAAATTATGGTGGTTGCCATGTGATCACTGTGACGTATAATAGTTATTATTTATGTAGTACCTGTAATTATGAACACTGTCGGACACAGCAATCAAGTTTCATAGTGATACATTAATTTTATTATCACTATCTAAAACCTTCACACTGAAACTTAATAAGAGTACGATTTTTAAGAATAAGGTAACTAGATATTCCAAAGTATTTAAAGAAGCCTGTTCTACTGCCAAATCAATGTATATAAATAATAAAATTAAAAACTCATCTAATAAAATAAAAGAAATATGGAATATTATTAATAATGAAACAGGTAGAGCTATAAATTGTAATAGAGACTTTAATTTAAAGATAAAAAATGATAATATTTCGGCAGATATGGAAGTTGCAACTGAGTTTGAGAATTTCTTCACTAACATACCTCTAATAACAACTAAAACTCTAAATTCATCTTCAATATCTGCTGAGGCGCTATTGAACGAAAGTGTTTCTGCATGCGTTACCGATTTTAGTTTTAATTTAATAGACTATAAAGATGTAGTTAATGCTTTTAATACCATAGAGAAGAAAAAAACTAAAGACCTATGGGGTCATTCTGTGAAATTTGTATCTAATATTATTGAAATAATAGCGCCTTACCTAGCATACATATTTAATAGTTGTGTTGATTCTGGTGTATTTCCTGACTTGATGAAGCATAGTAAGGTTATACCATTATTTAAATCCGGTGATAGCACTGATCCCTCGAATTTCCGACCTGTTTCTATATTGCCCACTCTGAGCAAAATTTTTGAAAAATTAATTCTTAGCCAGTTGCTCAGACATTTTAATAAATTTAACTTATTACACAAAAAACAGTTTGGGTTTACGAGGGGTTGCTCAACCATAGATGCGGGAACTGAATTGTTAAAAACGATATTCGCGGCCTGGGAAGATTCGCAGGAATCCTTAGGTATCTTCTGTGATCTGTCTAAGGCATTTGATTGCGTTCACCATGACACTCTTGTCAGGAAATTACACCGGTATGGCATTAGGAACCAGGCTCTCAATCTTCTGATTTCTTACATGGGCAATAGAATTCAGAAGGTTGATATAAACGGTAAAATATCACCAGGCTCTGTTGTATCCATGGGCGTCCCGCAAGGCTCAATCCTGGGACCGTTTTTGTTTTTGGTGTATATAAACGACTTACCTTACTATGTAGGAAATAATCATGAGATAGTATTGTTTGCTGACGATACATCCTTGACATTTAAAATAAGTAGACAGCTGCGCAGCTATGACGAAGTAAACAATGCAATCTCGAAGGTAGTCCATTGGTTTAATGTTAATAATCTACTTTTAAATGAAAACAAAACCAAAGTCATTAAATTTTCTACACCTAATGTGAAACAAATTGATACGAATGTGCAAATAAATGGTATTCGGTTGGAGCCAGTGGAGTCAACTGTCTTTTTGGGAATAACTATTGACTCCAAATTGCAATGGGGCCCACATATTGCGAAACTATCAGGAAAACTTAGCTCTGCGGCCTATGCTGTTAAAACTATGAGACGACTCACTGATTTGGATACTGCTAGAATGGTTTACTTTAGTTATTTTCATAGCGTAATGTCTTATGGAATTCTTCTGTGGGGAAACTGTGCGGACATTGACACCATTTTTGTACTACAGAAACGAGCTGTAAGGTCTATATATAAACTTGGTCCGCGGGTTTCCCTACGGGAGAAATTCAAAGAGACTAATATTCTTACAGTCGCATCACAATATGTCTATGAAAACCTTTTATATGTTCATAAGAATATAGATAGTTTTAAGAAAAAAAGCGACACTCATAATGTTAATACTAGATCTAAGCATAATCTCGTTTTACATGCTACACGTCTCCACAAAATTAGCAATTCTTTTATGGGGCAATGTATACGCTTCTACAACAAACTTCCTAATAATGTAAGAGATCTTTCAACAAACAAGTTTAAACGTTATGTCAAAGATAAATTATGTAAAAAGGCTTATTATAAAATTTCTGATTATGTTAATGACAAAACTGCTTGGGAGTGAGTTGCTCTGAAACAATACTGCTTTATTAATCATTGTAAAATATAATTTATTTAAAAAAAAAGGATTCCTCTGAGTTTCTTGCCAGTTCTTCTCAGAGTTGCCACGTCCAGAACTGGTGGTAGTAAAAGAATGGGACGCATCATAAGAACATGATTTAAAATATTTTAAATGTGTCTATATGAATAAAGAATTTTTGACTTTGACTTTTGACTTTGACTTTGAAACAAATTAACTAATTTTATTTCTATTTTGTTTCAGGCTGTTGTATTTAGAGTAGCAAAAGGACCATTCATTGAGGACTTTCATCAGTGCGTTACTCATGGATTTTATACGGAAAGATGGCAAGAACAAGCTTATACTACATTATCTCTAGTCTTTATGTTTATACTACCTCTCGTTATATTAGTATCAACTTATGTGTCTACAGTCAGGACTATTGCTCGTAAGTATTAGCTGAAATTGTAATATTATTATATATTTTTCTGCATGAAAATAAAGTGAGCGGATGTTTTTTTTGCGATAGTTGCGTGACACAGATTGCGTTTATTGCATAATACATAACAATGAACCGTCAGACAAAAATAGACAAACAACTATTTTCAATACATTTCACGCAGTATAACAAACGCTTAAATGAATGTCGTATTTTCGTGACACATACGCGGCAGATGGATTGAGTTCATATTTTACTCAGCGTTTGCCACAAAAACAACAAGTTGTTATCATATAAGTTCACGCTACCTATAATAATTTGTTAAATTACTAGAAGAATAAGATACATTTATACAAAACTAGATTCCCGCACGCGGTTTCAATTGCGAAACTTGAGTTTCCATGGGAATTTAATAATGATATGTATATGTATATCTTATAGCTTTGCTCGATGAAATGGGCTATCTAACACTGAAATAATTTTTCAAATTGAAGCAAACAAATAAACAAACCCTTCAGCTTTAAGAATAGAGAAAATATTAAAATAGAGTATATATAATTTAATCAATCAGCAGTGATGAACTCAATTCCATGAAGTTAAAATTAAAAATAAAATATTAAAACCAATAACATAAATAATGAAATACAAATAAATTCACCCGCCACCTTGAAACACGCCACTAAGTTTTTCCTAGAAAGTACATCTAAGAAAATAAAGTATATAATCAGTGCAATCACTATTTCCACTGTCAAGTAAAAATGTCAATGAAATAAATCCTCTTACGTTATACTCGTGAGTAGGCTTATTTTCTTTGCCATCATGTTAATATTCCGGAGTTATATAACATTTATGTTTCCTATTTTAGGTTCGTATTTTGAAATAATGTGTGATACAACGAAATATACATAATAAACTTAGTTAGATAAATGATTGATCTTGGGCGCTCGACAAGCTACACCGCTATATTAAAACCATAACCCGTAAATGCGGTAATGCTTAATATTGTAATGTGTATAAGACTCTGTAGGTACCGATGGTATGCCATCCTGATATCCTTAAAAGTTCTTGTAGATTTTCACACAATGAACTACGCAAACTGGCATATTGCTTCGATTAAAATCAAAATTTAATAAAACTTTCGTACGTAGTCCATATATAGAGCGTGACTGGCTCGAGTAATATTAGGTCTTTAACTATGAAATAGCCGTTCTGCATTACTGGCCATTTCAAATAAAAAAAAAATTGTTTGGCTAAGAATTCTAATTTTAAATTTATTTTATTTTAAAAACATGGATTTTTTTCCAAAAGTAGTTATTTGTATATTAATTAGTGTTACATTTTCATCGCATTTCAATCTTTTTCGTCATCATGGATACGTTAAAAGTTCAAGTAATTATGGAATATGAGTACCGCCGTGGCAGCAACGCGGTAAAAGCGGCACGCAACATCAACGACATTTACGGAGCTAACACTACAAACCAACGCACCACCTGTTATTGGTTAGCTCGCTTCCGTTCTGGAAATTTCGACCTGTTAAATGAACCTTGCGGTCGTCCGAAGACTTTGGTCGACAACGACGAATTAAAGGCGATTGTGGAAGCTGATGATATACAATCTACGGCTGAATTAGCAGTAGCTTTTGACGTTAGCGTTAAAACAATATTGGTCCATTTGCCTCAAACTGGCAAGGTAAAAAAGCTTGACTAATGGGTGCCCCACGAACTCAATGATCGCCAGCGCGAAGTACGCGTCAAGACGTGCCTTGCACTGCTCAACAGACACACAAATGAAGGAATTTTGTACCGCATTGTTACCTGCTATGAAAAATGGATTCTGTTTGATAACCGCAAGCGCTCAGCAAGTTGGTTGGATCCTGGTTCAGCACCTAAACAATGCCCTAAACGAAAACTTACCCCTAGAAAAGTGATGGTCACTGTTTGGTGGTCTAGCGCCAGTGTGATTCATCACAGCTTCTTACCAAACGGGGTGAGCATTACTGCAGATGTGTACTGTGAAGAACACAATGATGGAGAAGCTGGCACATCTCCGACCAGCATTGGTCAATCTCAGGTCTCCGCTGCTCCTGCACGACAACACTCGACCTCATACTGCACAGCAGACGGTCTCTAAGTTGCAAGAACTGGGGTTGGAAGCCCTCCGCCCTACTCACCAGACCTTGGGCCTACAGACTACTACTTTTTTCAGAATTTGGATAACTTCTTGGCGGGAAAAAAATTCAATACCCGAGAGGCAGTACAAAATGCCTTTGAAGAATTTGTTGCCTCCCGTTCAGCTGATTTCTTTAAGAAGGGCATCAATAAACTGCCACTGCGTTAGCAAAGATGCATTGATTGCATGGGTGATTACTTTGATTAATAAAAATAACAAAATACATGAAAATCGTTCAAATTTTTTCATACAAAACGGCAATTTAATTGGTAAAGACCTATTATGTTATGCGGTATCTAGCGAGCGCGCATCCTACAATTTACCTAAGCCTGAAACTGCAGTCATGAACTGACTAGCATAGTGAATCTGGTAAAAGACTTCTTCAAAGGACGCCCATGCTTAATTAATTATATCTTATACGTTAGTGTATTTCAAAAAATTAAAATTAACTCCATAAAAAAACTTATAAATTACCTACCCAAAATTTGCACACATGTAAACAACAACCCAAAGTGATATTCGTACAGAACCTTCTTTTTAACTTTAATAATGAAAAAAAAAGTATCCTGTTTTACAAATTATCATACGCAGTATACTTTTCAAATCTGTTTCATAATCCTAACATCTGTGATATTGAATTATGGAGTCGAGGAGTACTTTAAGAAGAAAGTTGAAATGACATTTCATCTCCGAAGCTACATTTGAAGAAAAATACTGTATACTTTTTTAATAAATTTAATTTATTTCCAGGCAGTGAAAAAGTTTTTAAGCCAGAAGTGAGGAAACAAGAAAAGTATTTTACTCCTGACATAAATAGGAGAAGACTTATTGACAGGGCGAAAATGAAATCATTAAGGATGTCCGTTGTAATTGTCGCTGCATTCCTCATCTGGTGGACGCCATACTACGTGATGATGATAATATTTACATTCCTAGATCCAGACAAAGACGTAAGTATAATTTTATGTTTTTTTTTTACTCTAAGGCAGATTTAAAATATTGGAAGTGGCACTGTTCAAAATTCTCGCTACCACGTATAGGTAGTTTGTGTAGAAAAACACTAGAGGATTATTGGGTGAAGATATCGACTTTCTCTAACAAAAAATAATAAATGACTAGGTATTGTAAAAAAAAATGTCATTCACTTCGCGCCGGGAGTAATAAGATAACACAAAAAAAATGTTAATATTTCATGTAAATGAAATAGCTTTATTTATAAGTAAATATTAAAATCATTTTCAATGTAATTCCAATTGTATATTTAAATGCAGCCTTATTAATTACTTCAAAAAAATGGGAAACAATGATTGCACGAATGCTTGTGCTCAATTGAGGTTTAAAAAAAATGTTTACGTGCTAATTGGCATTATGACTCTGTATTCTTTCAATTATGCAGAGATATTTCCATAAGTCTGATGTCTGATGTCTTTAATGATTAATCATGACATGATGAACATGAACATATTAAAATTTTATTATAACACATTGTGTTATAATAAAATATGTTTTTCACGGCATTTTAAAAATTATTTTCATCACATTACGTCATTAGATATGAAGGTAATTTGATTGCTTTTTAAGTAATATAGGTACCTAAGCATAAATTAAAAAAAAAAATGAATTTATTTCATAATGAAAGTAATAGGTATGGTTGCCGTCATACTAAATTGGTTAAGATAATGGAATTGAAGTAGGTATTACTATAGTGGTAGGCAAATTACTGTTTTAACTCACTTAAACTGCATTTCCGAACGTCCCTTACCTGCCTGAGCAATTTTATAACTAATCACGTAAGCGATGTTCTAAATATATCTCTAGTAACAACAACTGCAACAATTTGATATCAGGTAAAAATTCTATGGGGCCGAATTGCTCATGCGTACCCGCCCTCCGCCAACAGCGGGTCGAAGGTGTGTCCGGGAGGTTTTAGTGGTGTAGGGTTCTCTCCTCGTGGTATGAGTTTAGCATACCACGCTATGGAGAGGGCGAGTCCCACATATCCCACCGCCAGCGCGCGAAAACGCTGCAGCGGCAGTGGGAATGAGTAAAAGCATTTCCCGCCGGACATAAAAAAAAAAGAAACGGTAAAAATTCTATAAGTATGGTGTGTATTGCGAGACATTTGTACTTTATACTTTAGTTCCTACCCATCAAGTCAGAGATAGCTTGAAGTGTCCATGGCCGTGGATATAATATGAAAATATGCAGGTTATCTAGGGTAGGATTCTCGCCGGCGAGGACCGCGTTGCACCCCTACCCCTGCCCTGTGATCCAGCGCCTGTAGGCCGATCACTTCCTTTTATGTTCATAAATCTGACTTATATATCAGTGGTACCACTGGGTCGTGGTCCTAACCCATTAAGGGTGGCCCCAGGTGTGTGCCACTTAATTGTATGTTTTTTTTCCAAATTTTTCTATATTGAACCATTAAAGTCTAAAATAATTAATATGAACATAAACTTATTATGAGTAGAGAAATTAATGACCAGCTGACGGACGGACTACTTTGTCTGTAATATCCTACAATTTGCTACCGGTTAATTAAGTATCTAGTTTAATTCATAGAATAAGAATAATTGTGTAACATTGTGATTCTGACAAGTACAAGTGTATGTAAATACCTAAGTGCTGAATAAATTCATTATTTCATTATTTCAATAGCAAATATAATAACACCATCTGGAGAGCAAAGTGCTATAAATACAATAACAATGCACTGAAGAATCGGTTATATGCAAGCAGCATGTAAATGCTACCAGATGCTTATAGCTTATTTTGTGAAACGGTTGGGTGGAAAAACGCTATAATAGAGGCATCACTCAAACGTGGCCGATAATAATCCTCCCTCTCCTCATTTAATGTATTATAAATCAGTTCATAGTGCATGATGACAAAAAACTATAGTTGTTTTGTTATAGAAGAGTCTTTATATTCTAAACGGACCTTAGAAATTATAATGAGCTTCTAAACGCATTGTTTTTTTTTTATCTTCGTTTGTCGCAAATTCAATCTAAATTATTGCATGCCACATTTTTCGCCACAATCTACGGCGATAGAAACATCTTACTCCAACTAATATTATAAACGCGAAAGTTTGTAAGTATGGATGGATGGATGGATGGATGTTTGACTCTTTTAAGCAAAAACGACTTAATGGATTAAAAAATGAAAGTTTACACGCGGATAGTTTATAAGCTGGATTAACATATAGGCTACAAAATATCACGCTCCGACCCACTGTAGCAGAGTGACGCGGGTAAACCCGCGGAGCGCAGCTGGTTATTTACATAAAAATATAGCACCGCGTTACATCGTATCTTGTCGCATCGCGTTCTTCGGTCATACAAGACACTTGTCAGTCATTAATCGTTACTCATACTTACACAAAGGAGGCGGTACAGCGTGCGGTTTTTTTTTTTTTTTTTTTTTTAGATTTATTTACTAAATCCTCATATTATTTTATAAAGATTTGTTTTAAATACGTAAACAATTAGAATTTTTTACAAAATACAGGTTTATGATTTAAAATTTACAAAGCAGCTTATTCAATTAATTCTCAATATTTAAAATATCGGTTACTATGCTTCTAGTATTTAACTTCGGCGCATAAAGATTGTCAATAATAATTGTTCGGGAAACGAGTTTCTAAATTAGAATTTTTCGAGCAAAACTTTTTGTATTACAAAACTGAATACCTAATTCAGAGGAAGCTCATACATATTAATTTAGTTGTATAACACTAGAAATCATAAAACATTTTTTTATCTTAATTGTTCTGGTTCGTTTCAATAATAATTATGGCGCTTGAATACGTTAATTTTAGTAAAACAAAGTTTTACATGGGAAAAAGAATAGTAGTAATGCAATGTTAACCCTAGATTGAAAAGCGAAACATAACTGCGATACCTAACTATCGAGATTCGCCGAAAGCTATATTATACTAAATTATTTATTTGCATTGCTAATAAACCTATTTAGGGACTGCTCACATTTATTCAGCTCTATTCAGCTTTTGTCCATAGAAAACAACGATTTTGTATGAAGACGTGTACGCATCCATTCAGCTTTCCGCGACTATTCTGCTTTCGCGGCAAACTAGTATAAAATGAGGATAAATGTGTTTTTATCATGCGAATGCTATAGAGAGCGTTCAGCGCTGTTCCGCGGCATTCATCGTCGAACGCGGCGGAACAGCTCTTTACAGGGATGTCGCGACTCCTTGTCGACAAGTTACGACCTGTATTGTTCCTGCATTGTTTTGATTTATTATTGCGTAATCATTATGCACGCAAAGATTAAAAAGTACACACGTGTTTTAAAGTAATTATTATTATTTTATTATTACGAAAAATGAAACGACGAAGAGAAACTTATATTGTTAGTGCAAAAATATTCTTGCTTGTATGATATTAGTTCATCACATTATAGCGATCAACAGAGAGAGCGTTTCAGCGGAGAGAGCAGGCTATGACGGCTTTTCTCATTCTTACGACGCACATACGGGTATTTTGCATTCCTAGCCGGACGAAATTATTTGTTCGGTTTTTTCTGCTGTAAAGTAGGTAAGACTTACTAAAATGTACATACGACCAATGGGGAGGGTCCAACAATGAGCTTTATGGGCTAATATGTTGATAATTAAAAAAAAGTGTATTCATGATTTAGAAAAGGTTTAATTTTTTAAATAGTTACATCAAAAAATATAAAATAATCTAATTTGATGAGGAAGAATGCCAGAGTTCATCGTCACCTTCTCCGACCTCTTCTGTTTCATATTCCGAATCTGAATCATCTTCAGATTCTGGTGATGGTGGCAACAAAATAGCTATCGCTTCTTTGGAAAAACTTTCCATTCTGCTTTTTGGTTTTGGCCTCTGACTTGTGAGCAGTGGATCCGAGGATAGTAGAAGGCGATTCATTACATCTGCATTGCAATCTATTCTCGAAAACTTCCTCGCAAAATGATATCTATACATTCTAAAATGTTTATTCCTAGCTTCAGCAGCCTCTTCCGATAGTAGTCCGATAGGCAATAACGCCTTTTCGATGACTGTAGCACCATGCATCAAAATTTTGTGCATAGTTGGACTCATCGGATGCCAGTCATAGAGCGAGACGTAGACGTTTGCTGTCTCCTAACAGTAGTGAGCAAATTTTTTCAAGTCAACTTTATGGCCGCTTGAAATTACCTCTAAAATTATTTTTAATCTGAATATCAAGTTGTAGTCGACACCGGTAATTTCTGCAGCCTTCTGTGGGTCACCAAAAAATCGCCTGCTGGTATTACCATCATTGGTGTTGCCGAACCCAGCTTTCGGCACATCCACAATTAATCCAGTTTCTTTTTTAAATCTTTGTTGTATGGTGGCTTTTCTTTCTTTAACTGTAGCTTTGTCTGAATCTAACCTCACTTGCCATTTTTTTATCGGAAGCTTGTAAGAAAGGTGCAAAACACTTTCAAACAAGCGAATCCTAGCGTGAAGGATAGATAAGCCAAAATCCAAGGCTTCTATATCAACAGGCATTTTAATGTTTAAATTATTGAATTGCTTAGAAGTAGCTCCACAAATGTAACACCTCATTGTTGAGCTGGTTTGCGTAGCAGCATTGTACACTTTAGCATCAACCATTGTTAATGTCAAAGTATGCTTAACATTAGCGAACAAGCCATCATTTACGAATTGACTGTTTTCTAGTTGTTCTATTTTTGTTGATATATATTCAATTTCTTCGTTTGTCAAGTCAGTAGTTTCTTTAGCAAACCTTATTCGTATTGGTCTACAATAACGTGGTGAGGAGGGAGTCGGATTCTGTCATACAATTTTTTTTCCACATTTTAACTGTAGCGGTACTAAACAGCTTTGGAAGATGTTAGAGTCAGAGGAGTCTTCATTTAGCATTTTCTGTTTAAATTGGGACTGTTGCGAGCCGTCACAACCCCACTTATAGATAAGTTCCAATGAACCACGTTCTCCTTCAGTTAAATGACTTAAATTGTCTTTGAAATAAGTAAGCAGCCTAGTAACCGTGTGATTTAATAGGTCTTGCAAATTAACTTCTGCAATTGTTTCTGAGACAGTAATTGAAGACTTTGGTGGGTAGCACTTTTGCTTTTCTTTCTCTATTAAAGTATAACAAGGGTAATATTTCTTATTGGAATTTCTGACGATCTCATATTGTTTTCTTGAAAGATCTGCTTCAACAAACATTGATAGCGCTTTAAAGGGAGATAATTGTGTGTCACTAGCTTGCAGCGATTTTGAATAAGCTCGTTTGTATATTATTGCTCGCTTTGGTGACTTCATGACTTCTGACATTAAACGGGACACATTTCTATAGCCAGACGTCTCTAGACTAGTTTTGGCTGCATGTACTAATGCTCCTTGACTGACAGTTGACCGTAGTTCACTGGTTTTCTTCCGCTTGTTCCTGTCAGAGAGTTCGTCAAAAGGTTTTGATGGGCGACCGGCTCGCTTTTGTGGTAACGAAACAAGAGGTATCTCGAACGTTCCTTGAAGCCACGCAGCATTGGCAGAGACAAATTTATGAAGTATTCTATTTGCTTTTAACCATCTTTTCTTTAAATCACTTTTGAAATGTGAAATTGTATGTTTCAAAACCTTTAATTGTTCTTCATTAAAGTTGTCAGACGATAAAAGGTAATTTTCCAAATAATCGACTTTTTCATCAAAAGTGTGTAATTCTTGTTGTTGCATTTTATTGAACAGGTATTCCTAGTCACAACTTTGTAGTTAGAAACCCCTGGTAACCCTAAAACAATAAAAAGAAAATACTTGAGAATTTGCTTGAAAATAACGGTTAATACTTTTTAGGTAACACCAACACAAACGCATACGTTTCGTCGAAAGTAGCGTAAAGTAGCACTCTATTCGTAAAATATCTATAATATGACAGTTTTTGTCATGCGTAACAATAAAAATCGTTAATCGGAAGTACTCGGAAGGATAACTATAATCACTTTGAAATTTAAAATTCAAAAAATTTAAAAAGAAAAAAACTGCTTAAAAAATCCAGATAGTTGTAAATTGATTTTGAACCTTACAAATACATGTAAACATTAGTAAATCTTAATAAATAAAACTGTTCTTACCTGTATTATGATGATCCATAGTAGTTTTGGTTAAATAACTCACTATAAAAAAGCACTGAGGTCTCAAACGCAGTACGTTTTTAATGTAGCCAGTAACTGACGCGAGCGCATGCGACAACGGTTAAGTTCCGACTGGCTTGCTAGCAACGGCGCGGGCGCTCGAGCCCGAAAAGGGTCGTCTATTGTTCAGTAGCTACCTGACTCGCTAACTAGTATTTATTTTTGCTTTTATGTTGGAATTTGTTTTTACCAATTTCACCCGGCTAGGAATACAAAATACCCGTATGTGCGACGCCGTACGCGGCTTATAGAAGCAAAGCTGTATAAGTGTGACCAAAATCTTTCAGCGAAACGCGAATGGAGCTGAATAAATGTAATTAGTCCCTTATACATTTTGCTGAGATTCTATTCAGACAGAAAAATCGTGTAATCCGGATGGGCCTAATGGCATATTACAATGCGGTGAAGGAAATTGTAACGTGTGAATAGGAGTTACAATTCATATATCGGTAGTCGTTAAGAGCCGTACAGCTATCGTGAAATATGATCTACAATCCCTTTTTATACGTTATATTATTTTTTACCGTACTGGAAAATGTTTTCCAGCCCAGGCCGTTGACACATTGTGAGCCAGGTACGTCTTAATCGAACTTAAAAATGAATTCACTTTCGCATAGAGGTATACAAACAAAATTTTACATCGACCAGAGAATAAATAACCACCTGTCAAGGTTTGTCTACATAACTTAATCAACGTGGTAAACTCATTTAAATGTGTAATATTGTAGGTAAATATTTAAACAAATAATGTAGCATATTTATTATTTATAAACATCATTTTTACATTTTGTTCATAATAATTTATAACAGTTCTACTCACAATTGTTCACGAATTTGTAATAAGTTAAAAGGTATAATTTGTAATTCATCTGTTCTTAACTTGAGCCTTCCAGATTATATACTATACAGGGTTATTTTTCAAACACCATCAACCTTTTGGGGAATAGAAGTACTCATGATTATGAACAACTTTTACTATGGGACCAACCGTGAAATCGCGAAAAAAAAATCAGCTGTTCCATACATTTATGTTTACTTACCTCGACAAAATGTATGGAACAGCTGATTTTATTTTCGCGATTTCAGGGTTGGTCCCATAGTAAAAGTTATTTACAATCATCAGTACTTTCACCCTCTAAAAGGTTATTGGTGTTTTAAAAATAACCGTGTATAGTTAATAATATTATGAACATCTTTGGCATGTAATAATTTTACAAAGTTATCTTTACAACTTGACGTAAGACCAGAAATTTGGTAAAGTAAGGTACGTTGCTAAAATTAAGTCAGTAAATAAATGAATATACAAAATATCTTCCATATATTCCAAACTAAAATAAAATGTATCAGTGTTTCATATCAAATTCTATTTTAATCGTTCAGTTCCTACTTCAACAAGTTATTTTATTTGATGTGTGTACTTCTTGCGTGCAATTTTTTTTATTTTGCCAATTAATGATAAGTAATTTTAAAGTTATTAAAGTTATATATCTATATATATACATGCATACATACCGCCTTTAAATACAGAAAATATAGAAACGGTACAGTTTATATCAGTCTATATATAAACTGTACCACTGTGTATATAACTGTACCGATATACCTATTATAACTAAAAGAGGAAATATGTGATTCAGTATTTGTTTGCTTATATCAATTCCAAAATCGTAACAAATTCAGATATAGGTAATTTTACCGTGAAAAAGTAAAATCCAATTATTATGTCGGTCATCGTTTCGATAAATAGCTTACCTACAGTTAAATCTATCGATTGTATCTGCGAATTATATAATTCTTGCATTTGTCATGTCTGCGTCTGTAGGGACTTCGTGTTCAAAATATATAATCTAGAAGTCGAGAACATTCAAGAAATGTAGCAGACAAATTGCGTTTCCAATATTCATAGCAGAGCAGATCAGATTGCTACCTACAACCGACTTAAGAATTTCGGAACTTTTTGACTTTATCATAAACTAAAACTAAGTCTTTGGCGAAAGTCCATACTCCCGGTGAATTAACGAAATCCTTCTGGATTAATACATAATGTCCATCCGAAAAAACCAACAACCTCCATAGCGTAGCGGTATTTGGCTCGCTTTAAATCTCGGAGGTCGTGGGATCGATCCCCACGCCGGACAGGAATTTTTTGTGTAAATTCTAAAATTTCTTTCCGGGTCTGGTTGGTTGAGGGACTACCCTCTGTGCCTCGGAAAGCAAGCGTGGTGACTATGGCAAATACCCTCCCTCGGGAGGAGGCCCATGTACAGTAGTGGACGTTATATGATGAAGATGATGATCCGAAAAAATCCGATGATAGTTTTGACAGTAAGCACTTTAGGTGTTATTAAGTTTACGGCATCGAAGCTCTTGCCAAATCTCGACGTCATCTGATAGGGCTTTTCTTCCTACAGAGGTCTTTAGTAGATGCCATGTAATTATAAAATTTTATAATTTACGAATATCGGAATCCACAAAAACTCTTGTTGCTCATATTATTTATAAAATTGTATAGACTTAGAACTTGACTATAGACATAAAGGGATTTTTAAATAAAGTATTGATAGAAAATATACCATTTAATGTTTTGCATTTCCAATTCATTATGTGAATGAAGTGGTACCAATCTCATTAAAATGGAGTAGAAAATATAATGATAGCCCTTTGTGTAAACATTATTTATAACCTTTTTATTTTATTAAATCCCTTTCCAGAAATTTTAAGCTTCCACAAATTCATGAGAAGAAATAAAAATTTCATTTACATAGACGTTAATTTATTATATCATTTGCGGTGTAATTCCTTTGTGAATTGCGATGGTTCCTCCTCAATTGACAGCGTATAACCTCAGTAGATTGTCAACGGAAGTTGATTTCCTTATTGGGGCTTTAATCAAGTCCATTCAGTTGCCATACACTGTACATTGCCTTTTGTAATTTCATTAGCATATTTTACGAGTTCAATTATAATAGGCGACAAAGTTCTTATAGATTTTCTTTGTACAAGTAATATAATTAGAATTGTAAAATCAATAAGCACTTTTTGCCATGAGGGAAATTCATAAGGTATTCTCATTGCCACCGCGGTGAACTATGAACCCCCGAAGTGCTCGTTCAAACTCCAGCAATGGGGATACTAAGGACTTCAGTGCCATGTTCCCCATTCCTGGAGGATAGGCTTGGCCTAGGGATAAACTTACCCCGGTCACCGCACCACAATTTAAGACATTTCACGTCCGTAGACGTAAGCCTCTCTCTCTCGATCTCTCGTGTTAGATCATTTTGGGACAATGCGCTCCTCTTGCTTCAGAGTACCCACGTCGGACGCTCCACTCTCTTATCATTTCATCCACAGTGTTGACACCGAGTGTCAAGCTCTTTAATTGTCACATTGCGTAGGTAGTGGCCAAAATATCCATGACCAGTGCGTACCTGCCCAATATGGTATATTATCCTTTCTTTCAGTTTATTCCAAAAGTTATAACCAGATCGCCACAACAGTTCATAGCTTAAATTTTAACAGATAGCCTTATAACAGTTTTAAAATGACAAAATAAGTAACTTGCAAGTTGAAACCGCTAGTTTCTCGGACAATTCATTCGATTTAACAAATGTTTTTGCATTCGATATCTTACTCGTATTCGTTGAATAAAGTTATTGAGTAACTCTCTTCGACCAACGAGATTGATAGAAACCTTGTTCATGTTCGATTTTTTTTCTCGTCTCTTCGTTTCATGTTAATCAAGTCATCTTATGATGGTTAAACTTATTTAATATAATAATGTTTACTTAACCATTATCTTGTTTTCCACAGCAAAGTGAAGAGCTGCTGAACGGCATCTTCTTCTTTGGAATGTCCAACAGCTTAGTCAACCCGGTCATTTATGGAGCATTCCATTTGTGGCCTAAGAAGAATCGGTCCCATCGACACAGTGACAGGTAAGAAAATGTGTATTTTATTACATAAATATCTCAGGAGAAAGGAATAGACTGATTCGATCTATTGTAGAACTGAGTTGCTCTATGGTAGAATTTTAGATAGCCTACTGCAGTTACTTATATAGTTATACCAAAATTATATATACAACAAAAATAGTGCAAGTAAGACTAGTTTGATTAATGTGAAAGCAAATACATTTATTAATACAATAAGTCTTTTGATATTGCACGAAATTTACATGCGGGTTCGTGAATAAACTACAAATGAACTACGCTTATCGCGACTGCTTAATACTGAACTCAATTTAAGCGCTTTTCGACGTGACTATCCGGGATCGTAGGGAATTAAGGGTCAATTAAACAATGATTCTCGCACTGTATTACATGACGTTGTGTAGCTGCCGTTTTGTGAGAACGGAATGTCTGTTTCAGTATATCGCAGTGCTATATTTTATAGCCTAAGAGTAACTCTCATTTTAAATTAATGTAATTGCTTGTTAAAATAATAATCTCTATCTCTTGACTAACTAATATATTTGTGAGATATTTTTTTTTTTTACAATATAAGTATGGTAAGTAAATACGAATTACTTAATGCCAGGAAAATGTCTGCAATAATACAGAACAAATAACAATAATAACAACTTTTACAAACTTTATTTAGGTGAGACCCAGACTTTCAAACTAGTAAAATACTGTACCTTAAAGGTCGCTTTCCTTCCTTTACAATTATGTAACTATAGCTAGCTCATAGCACATAGTATGGTAAAAAAACCGGCCAAGTGCGAGTCGGACTCGCGCACGAAGGGTTCCGTTTCAGTTACAAGTGCGTACCTATTTTTGATATCAAGAATAATTAAAAAAGCGTATGTTTATGAAATGAAATGTTATTTTATATTTTTATATTCGAGTTGATTGAATGAAAGCTAAATTGCGGTTTACGATTTTTGACGTATTAAAAAAAAACTACTTACAAGATCTCGTTCAAACCAATTTTCGGTGGAAGTTTACATGGTAATGTACATCATATATTTTTTTTAGATTTATCATTCTCTTATTTTAGAAGTTACAGGGGGGAGGACATTTGTCTATTTTTGTGTGAAAATCTTAATGCGGTTCACAAAATACATCTACTTGCCAAGTTTCAACATTATAGTTTCGGAAAAAAGTGGCTGTGACATACGGACGGACAGACAGACAGACAGACAGACAGACAGACAGACATGACGAATCTATAAGGGTTCCGTTTTTTGCCATTTGGCTACGGAACCCTAAAAACTATGATAAACAGTTGACTAAAGGTAAGTAAAGAAAGAAAAATCAAATAATACAATATAATAATATAAAAAAATATATAGCAACCAAATTTGATACTGTAGTGCGGTACGTTTAATAACATTTAATTATTGCCGAGTCATGGCTTAATAAGGTTCAGTCAATATTTGACGAAGGCGTGATATTCAATACATACATAACACTAATTTCTTCTATTAACATCGTGTAATAAATAAGGCTTGAAATATTATACTATTCATCAAGAGAAACTACACAACATTAGAACATTGGGCAATACAGTTTTGTTAAAACTTGTTATTATGTTTGCCAAAAATACATTTTCCCATACCATTTTGAACTACCTAAATTAAATTAAGTTATGAGTTTAGAACTAACCTTTTTTGTTATAACATTTTAAGAAAAGTTGAATTAATACTATGTGTTGTAAATGTTTTGGAAATTTTTAAAATACTTATATAATAACGTAGGAAAATATCGATAACTTACGAGCCACCTTGACACTTCATTTAGTCTCTAAACGTTTGCGGTTTAATTTACAACGATTTTGTCAGAGATTTGAAATTAAACGTAAAATGTTCTATGTATACTTATAAAAGTAATAAAAGTGTAACTAAATACTGTAACGAATTACTAAATTAGAATATAGTTTTAAAATACAGTGTTATTTTAAACTTTTTGCGCATATTAAACATTTGGCAAAGACGCAGTGATAGCATGTATAATTACTATTTTACTTATAAAGAATGATAAAACAACTAGTCAAGTGCATGCAGTTTTGCACACTGAGACGTCCGAACTTAAACCTAAGCAATTAAAGAACTTTTCCGTTTTGATATTCAACATAAGTTTTAACTTGATGCTTGATAAATTCAACGATTTTGATAAATACCAAAATTTGATGTATGACAAATTTTTGATTTTGGTCTTAACAGACCAATAAATGGACAAAAGTACATAGTAGAGGATACGATTAAGAACGACCTTCACCAATCTGTTTATTGGATGAAAAGTTTTTTATATCAAATGTTATAAATATATTAAATAATATAACGCGGGTGGGTTGACTAAGAAATTCCTGGCCAAACTATTATTTATTAAAAAAAATATTATTAAATTTTTTATTGTAAATCGGAATATTTTATTTTTTATTGCAGATTGTAGCAAAGCAATATTATATTTTGATATAAAATTTATTTATTAAACAAATAGGTGAAGATAAATAGTATCGACATTCCTATTAATACCTGGCAACCCAGTAGTTATGCCAGGAAAAAAAAAAGAAAACCCAACGTTTTTATATTCTATAGGCTTCATACTTTCGATTAGTATTAAATTTATTCGTTTAAAGTAAAGTAAATTAAATAATTAAATTAAATTTTAAAGTAAATTTTTAAATAATAATAGTTTGCCCAGGAATTTCTTAGGCAACCCACCCGCGTTATATTATTTAAGTCATTAAATTTGATATAAAATATTTTTCACTAAGTAAATATATCGGTGAAGGTCCTTCATAATCGGATCTTAGACTAACAGTAGTTTATGAGTATATAACGCCCAATTCCACTATCTTATCTATACAGGTACTTAAATAACATTTCTCCTTACAGTAAAATATTTAATCGCTTCGTTAAGATATTATTTTGTTCAGAAGTTAGCAGTTAATAAAGTTGGTGCTTGTTAAATTATTTGCAAATATGTTCTCCCTATAATTTGTATAGCGAAGAGTTCATTAACCCGCCACTGGTGACGTGAATTTGACTTACATCTTTGGTGACGCCGGTCCCACGCACCGGGTTTTTCAACCTAAGATTTTCTTAATAAGCAATACTCCATGCTATTTTTACTCGGCCACATATTAAAAAGACATGTTTTTTTTATCAATAAAACAAAGATGTATCATAAAAAAATTACGTTTATTAATCTTTACTGTATTACACTTATAACACTGAAAATAATCGATTTTTTTTCTAGACTTACGTTAAAATATAGAAATTGTAACAAAAAAATATTTTTTATGTCTGAATCAGCCTTTGGCAGTCTTATGACAATAGGAACTATAAAATTAAAACAAAAAACGAACTCCTTCCAACAAAAAAATACAAAAAAAGTCCCCTCAAAAATGTATCTGTTTCAAGAGCCAAGCAGCTAGTGCATTTTGGCACTACATGCTCTAAACATAAATATTTTCTGCAATGGTACCTAGTAAGTATACCTTGTTTTTCGGTTTTTCTGCATGTTTTCTGCATCTAGTAGGTAGAAGAGCTTCGAGACGAAGAGTTTCACGTTCGTAAGACATGCTAAAACAAAGTTATAAATTAGAAAATAAATTCCAAAAATATTAAGTATTTTAGTGAAAAATTTATAGAATTATGCAAAAAGTTTACTGATTACAGAATAATAATAATCACAATAATTATATTATCAAAATAAATACATAAACTTAGCAAAAAGTTACAATTCAAAAAATTAAGCTATGACTATTTGACTTACGTAGTCTGTAACCCCGGTCTCACGCACCGGGTTGGCGCCAAAACTCAGAAACGTGCGCCCGCGTCGTGGTCGCGGGGTGGACTAATTGTAGGGGGCGTGCATTCAGGCAGCTACTCGAAATCGCAACGCAATTCGATAAAGGGTGTAAAAAATATTCTTTGTTTTTGAACTACCCGGTCTCACAGACATATACGATACCAATGGCGGGTTAAGGTTTTATTACCATATGATTTAGCTTTATTGAAATTGCCTTAAAACCTAAAATATATATCTAAGCATAAAATTTATGCGGTGCTGCCAAAATATAAGCCATCCTTTTCACAATAAATTGTATCATGTACAGTTATAAGATTTGTGAATTACGGAACTAAAACATTATTTTATTATGTAGTGGTACATCGCAGATATATATATCTAGCACTTTTGATAATAAACGTAAGTATCACTACATAGTATAAAACAAAGTCTCTATGTATGCTTAGATCTTTAAAACTACGCAACAGATTTTGATGCGGTTTTTTTTAATAGATAGAGTGATTCTAGGGCAAGGTTTATATGTATTACACCCGTGCGAGGCCGGGGCGGGTCGCTAGTAATAAAAATAAAAATCGAAACAATAATTACATATTTAGATTTACATCATAAAGCAATAGTGAAAAAACTAATAACTAATTATTTATACTTACTAATATTATAAAGCTAAAAAGTTTGTAAGTTTGTTTGCTTGAATGATTAAGTACGTACGGAAACTAGAGTTATGTGGGATGGTAACCGCGTGCGGGAATCTGGTAGGTAAATAAATAAAATTCGTAAAGTGAAATAAGTAATCTAAGCCAATATGATAAAGATGTGATTGTTTGTTTGTTTGGAATTAATAGGGAAATACTGGAGCGAATATAAAATTTATTTTACCATTAGAAAGCTACGTCATCAAGGAATTACATGGATATATTTCATTATGAATTTTTCACGGAGCTACGCGGATGCAACCGCGCTAGTGAAGCCAATTAAAAATAAAGTAAAATTTCTAAGTGGTTAAAAAAGTAATTGCTTAGTTCGTTAGTTGAAAAGTAACCGCAACATGTATCAATGTTAAAAATTTGAACTTATTTCGTAAATAACCTATTCACTATGTTGATTGTATCCTTTATAGGTGCCCGCAAAACAAATTAATTAAATGTCGTCTCTAATAGGTAAATCGATATACGCAAGTACCAAGGGTCCAATTAGAATTTACCACTTGATCTGTTTGGTATCTTTCCCTTGAATCGCTCTACCGAACTAATTTAATTAGTTTTGTCGATTACGATAAAACCACGTTACTGATAATGTACGTATACAAAAAGAAGATAATTATATTATGCTTAAAAAGAAACTTTACACATAAGTTCAAAAAAATTAATACTCTAATAGAAGATCACTATAACTTTTTTTTTATACTGATTGCTAGCAGACGTTATTGAAGTCTACTAGTATTCTTATTATCCCCTCGTGCTAAGCTAAAATGCTTGTGTTACGAGTGGGTCCACGTCGGTAGTACAATGGGTGGGGTTCGAACCGGCGACTATAAGATCACAAGTCCGACGCCTTATAGCCATTGGGCTACGGCCGCTTTAACTGGTTTTAATTTATATAAAATTAGCTACCTACGTTTTTAACTGTCTTATGTGATTTGCCATAAGGATTTTAGAACTTCACCGGCCATAAAGGTGAGGGGGGCTCCAATATAACGGTTATTCATAGCATTTATTTTTAATTCAAAGTTTGAAAATTTGTTTTTTTTTTGCATTACAAAAAACCCAAAAATATAATTACATAATCTATAGTAAAAAAACACTCTTAAACATTTTACATTAAATAATAGTAAGTACTCATTTCCTAAACAATTTTCCTCGCCTATTGAGTTTTCAATGCAGTAACGTAAACAAACAGATTAATCATAAACTTTAAGAATCTTGAAAGGTATTATTATAACTATACTTTGACGACTTTAGCCGTTTGATGATTGATTTTGTCTTAAGATAGTATATATTCCTGAAGTTTCGATAAACAATTAATTAAAATAACTCGTAATTTAAAGCTGTGATCAAATTTAAATGAATTTATTCGGTTTATTTATATCAAGTACCTCAATGCCCTGACAGCTACTATAACAAACCGTCTAAGGACTAAATGGCCGTTAGTACGAGTTAAATTCATAGTCATTATTTATATAATCATATATTTCAAAATTGAGATTAATAAAATTCGACCACCGGCAGTATATGAACTTGCATCTTGGGTTAAGCCCCTAATGCATTAGCCAATTAGGCTACGGTGGAACCACAGCCATGTGGGTTCGAATGCTGCCGGTGGTCGAATTTTATTAATCTCAATTTTACCTTTAAGGTAAACTTTTCCATAAGGGTTAAAAAACAATTTAAAAATATATAATCATAGTTCAAATGTTTTTAATTTCACATCACTAGATGCGACTATCTCTTTTTCTATCAGCAAGTCTGAATTCTGAGAAAAACAATATTAAAACCAATTAAACAATTATTTGTTAATATATATTTTTTAAATATAGGTATCTATCAATTCCTAAAATTTAGAATAGATGTCAACAAACAAAAAACATGTAACAATAAAATATTTTTATGTACCAGCATTAGTCAAGTCGTGCTACAAGTATATAGAGGTAATCCCATATACTTTGCATTAAGAAGTTTTAAAGGGGTTTAAAACATACAGATAGAGCAAAAAAGAAGTTCTCTGATTTTATAAGTAATGGCACTTTAAAGTAACAGTAGGGAGTGTATTGGTTAACACAGGTGTTAGCGTTATGTTAACATACTTTACAAGGATGTGTAACAACTAAACTTTCAATCGCTCTATTATTGTAGAAAGGTAAATTGAATGCTAAATAAATCATACTTGGAAAGCCTTTGGCAAAACTGTTTCTTTTTTCTAATTAACCTTTCAAACGAAATTAATATTTGCACACCACCAAAGTTGTGTTTTTAACCCAAACAGTTCGGAAAATGAATCTGGTAATTAGAAATAAATACCCTTTCCAATCTAAAATAAACGTAGAATAAAAATAAAATAGCGACTAAGATTAGAACCAAAGGAACGTTAAAACAATGCAAGAGAGAAATGTAAAGAAAAGTATGTATAAAAAAAATAAGAAAATAAACAAAGGATGTCAAATATCTATCGGACCAAGTATACTCAACTTAAAAAGTTCTTATACTGAGTAAAACGTTCTTTAGCCCTCAGTTGTATAACCGTGAACCCTATTAAGTAAGTTCACGTTTTATCGACTACGGTATAAAAGGGATGACGTCGATATCTTAAGGTGGCGGTATAGTGATGAACTGTTAACCTTCTCAAGTTATTTAAGTGCATGCATGCATTTTGATTTGCATAGATATATATAAAATATACTAATAAAATTATGAATGCAAAACTTTTTGTAAACGCTAGAAGGTTGCTGCTTCGCTTGCAGCAAGATCGGCTTAATCAATCTGAATTAATCACAAAATAGATTAACGTCCGCAATACTGCATAGGTTACTTTTTATTCAGGACCGGTATACTACGATTTATGGATATGTGAACCACGGCTGAACAGAGGCCTCCTCTCGGGGGAGGGTTTTGCAATAGTTACCACGCTTGGCAGGCGGGTTGGGGTCCGCATTATTATGTTAAAACGCTGCTGCCACCGTAACACTCGGGATCACGGGTTTATTGTGCTTTCTGGACACGGAGGGTCAAAAAATCTTAGAATCTACACAAAGATTTTCTTTGGGTCTATCCCGCGACCTCAAAGATTTAAAGCGAGCCAAATATCTACGCCTCACAGAATGTTTTTATGAAGATAGTCAGTCTGAGTTATTATTTCTACTGTTGCCATCATTTCCACAGCCCGTACTTGTATACAAATTCCTGAAAAATCAGAATAACGTTCTGTACAAATTCTAATGATTACTGTTTTTTCCTGTGTCAGTCTGCTTTGCATAACAATACAATAATCTTAAGTTACTTTGTTCAACTTCTGGGACTAGATGCGTCAGAAAACTATTTGTCACACAAACTTTCTTATGAAACAGCTGAGCCCCCTGGTTTTATATGCGTTAGACTTCTTTGCTGCAGTGTCGTAGCGTATATGTTAATCTAGCTTTTTAACGATGTTTGAGCAAAATATCGGTTTAATAGTTGTTGCGTGACACAACCATCCATACAAACTTTCATATTTATAATATTAAAAGGATTGTAATGTGCTATTAGTTTTGCGATTTTTAAACTATTGTTATTAATATTGTTAACCATTTCACTAAGGAACCTCATCATGCATTTGAATAAAATTATACTTTTCTATGACAATCACCAAATTACGCTTTTATAAAAACTAAACTAGACTATATAATAGTAAATGAGTGTAGAATAATTATCATCTATAAAGACTATATCGTAAGGTTATAAGGTATAGTTACGCCCACAAAGTAATATTTTCTATATTTGTGTCGAAAAGTGCGAAATATTGTTTTGGTAAATTCGATATTCAACCTATATTATTAACTATTGTCACTTACGCTGTATCACAATATCACCGAAGACAGACTCAGATCAACTATCTGTGGTTTACTGATATTATCGTTCAGGGTCGAAATCAAACAACTAGAACACAGAAGCAACCACCATACCACTGAGTCGCCGCGGCGGCAGCTCCTCGCCAATGGAGTGCAATTTTTTTAAAATAAAATTCAAAGCTAGTGGAACTGAAACATTTTATTCGAACGGACATATTATATACCTAAGTAGATAAGGCAGGTCACTGGAATTATTCCAAATAAATTCCAAAGCCTGCTTCATTAGTATTGTTTTATACTTACTAGAGTAAAAATACTTATGTTGTCCCTTAACTGACCTCATTGATTGATTCTATGATAAAAAGTTTTAACAAACCAATTAAATAGTTAGCTGGGATCGATTATATAACTCGAATACTTAAAGTGAAACTTCAAAGTATTTTTTTTATTTCACGTGAAAAAGTAAGTTGAAGTTTTCAAATTTCACTACGATATTATATCACTGATTTCGGAAGAGAGTAGGTACCGAAGGTCGTGTGCTTTCTACACAATTTACTGAGTAACTTCCTCCTTTTTGTCTTGAATATTAATGTATAATGAAGTAGGTAGGTAAATCAAACCAATTCAATCAATATCTATTCATTTCTCATGGTATAAGTTGAACAAATAATATAGTTCTAATGGTAATGGGAGATATTTACGAGTTCCAAATATATTTTGGCTCATCATCATCATGAAAAGTGAACCTTTTTGAACTTAATAACGCTAAAGGTACGACTTCTATCTAAAAAGTATTTACATTCTAAAAGATTTAATTTTCAATTCATTCATAAGCAAGTATTCAATAAATACTCGCTTATGATTACAATTAAAATTTATATAAATTAATCAATATATACTAGGTATGTTACTCCTGCATAAGATAACTTTCTAATGGTGAAATATTTTTTTGAATCGGACTCTTAGTTTCTGAGATAAACCTCATTTTTTTTATATTTACAGCTATAAAATATTTTGGGTGACTGTTTTTACCGTCTTGGAAATAATAGGGCGTGATATGTAGGTATATGAAATAGATGTCTTAGGCATAATTATTTTTTATTATTTACTGTACTGACCTACTGTACCTAAGTAGGTAGTTATGCTATTTAGCTCACTCTTTTCATTCATATGTAATTGTGGCCTAGGTATTATAGGCACCAATTTTAACTAAAGTAACGCAACTAACTACTTGAAGATGGTAAAAAAGCCACCCAGTATAGATTCATTTTTCAAAGTGTTTATCTAGGTGTATCTATATTTGCTGCAGTATATTCAAAGCTATTATTTCCTATTTTTATGAATATCATCAAATTCAATTTTATCCACTCACGTTATGCTAACAAGGCATCATTTTCTTTGACGAGAAATAAAGTGAATTTCTTTGTGATATGTATTTTCAAGAGTAACGGTTCGATAACCTTATTACAACCAATTTCGAACATGAGCAACGTCATTTTATGTGAATAGGAATTTGTGTATCATTTATGATTAGTCACTTACATAAAATAGGAACTTAGCATATAAATACATCTAAGAGTGAAAAGCTAATTGAACTTAACAACATCGTGAGTGATATTGAATAAATGTCTTATGTAATCCGTTCATAAAGTTTATAATTGAATATCGCTTATAGTGTCGCTTAGCAATTAACCTTTTACCCTTTAACATGACAAAAATATAAGATTTATTGCTACTTAAGTATCCTTTATAGTAATTTGTAGCCAAATGCAGTAAGAATAATAAATACATAATCGAGAAACAGTGATTATGTTAGCTTGTAAATAAAAATAAAAAAACTTGTAAACATGAATAAAATATTCATACTAATTTGTTTTATCTTATGCATTTTGACAGCCGTGGCAAAGCGTTATAAGTCTCGCCTTAAATCAGATGTGGGGATCAATCCCCACACCTGACAAAATAATCTTTGTGTAAATTCTAAGATTTCTAAATAGAATATACAATGTTCGAGAAACTACCACCCGTGCCTCGGAAAGCGCGTTAAGCTGTTGGTCTCGAATGTTATAACATCTAAACTAATACTGAAAGCTGAAGAGTTTATACTTTATTGGTTTGAACGCGCTAATCTCAGGAACTACTGGATCGATTTGAAAAATATTTCAGTCTTATTATCGCCCATTTATCGAGGAAGGCTACATTTAATTATAAAGTTATCACGGGAACGGGAGTTATGCAGGTGAACCGCGCGTGTAAACCTAGTCATCTAAAAAAAAACTTAACCAAAGAACGCGGGCAGCAGCCCTGTTAATTACGACAATACTGCGGTCACCATCCCGCCTACCAAGCATGGTGACTATTACTAAACCCTCCGTCGGAAGAAGGCCCACGTTCAGCAGTGGAAATTATACGGGCTGATGATAATCTTGTTTTTAGAAGCGTTGAACAACTTACACTCACAAAATATCTCATGATTACATACAAAAATATCATGTTCCGTAATAAATTCAATCGTCGTCATCGATTTTAGACCGCAAACCTGTTGAGATTTACAAGTGATTTAAGGACTGCGGTCATCCAATTATTTAACAAGGTTTCAAAGCTTTTGGACCCATATTACGGAATCAAAAGCTTCGTTTGTCATGCATGCGATGAAATTCGGGAGACGATCGGTTGTTAACTTCTTCTTTTTTTGCATAACCTTAATGGTGTTGTTAAGTTGTTTCATATAACAATGTATTAAATAGGTTGCAGTTATGTTATATTATACTATAATATTAATAAACAATAACAGCTTACTAAAATAATGCTCTTAGAGATTAGTTTTAAATAATAATGACTTCTAAAATAAAAACTTTTATACATATTTAGTTCGCTTCAACAGCCAGATTACGCCCACTGCTGAACGTAGGCCTCCCCTTTACAGAATTTGGCAAACCGGGGTCGTTGGGATATGTGATTATAATCACTACGTTTGACACGCAGATTGGTGGTCGCGGTAAGATGTAAAGTACCCTTGGGTCAATAGATGCTATTGCCAATTCATTAGGTGTATGTCCGTTATCGCTTTTTATGTTAATACGAGAACTAAGCATAACCTTGTTTTACATGCTACACGTCTCCAAAAAATAAGCAATGCTTTTATGAAGCAATGTTTACGCTTCTACAACAATCTTCCTAATAATGTTAGAGATCTATATACAAACAAGTTTAAGCGATTTTGTCAAAGAAAAATTATGTAAAATAGTTTATTATAAAATTTCTGATAAGGCCACTGACAAAACTCCTTGGGAATGAGTTGCTCCTAAAACAATACATTATTAATATTTGTAACATAACATTTATTTAAAAAAGGATTCCTCTGAGTTTTTTGCCAGGTCTTCTCAGAGTTACCACGTCCAGAACTGGTGGTAATAAAAGAACGGGACGCATCATAAGAACATGATTTAAGATATTTTAAATGTGTCTATATGAATTAAGAAATGTTGACTTAGACTTTGACTATGGTGCACATGAAAAGATATGGGATGCAAATTTAGTTGCCTTCGAACGTTTTTTTATTTGTTAAAAACTGTACTAACAAATTGACTGTCGCAATGTCAGTATAATTTGATTCACAGTGAAAGCATTACGGAGCAAAGTAATTTGATTTAACACAAATCTAAATTGGTTTTCAAATGATTGATTTAATTGATTTGTACTAGTAATGCAACCAAAACTATTATTTTTAGGAGCACGAATTGATGGATAAAATAATTAACACTGAGCTTTTACAAAAGTCAACATTAATAATACAATACGGTTAGATATTCATTAAAAATAATAATTTATTTAATTATTAACTGGTCCGGTGTTTTCTCTTATTAGAAGTTTTCCTTTACGTTGCGAAGAGGATGTGGCGTTATAACGCCACAGGATAAATAAAAAATAGAGAATAATGATTTTGGTCGCATATGTAGAAGAAATAACGTAAAGTTACCTATAATATGAATTTGAAACCAAGTTCAAGTCAACTAAAGTTGGATGGCGGCACCGTGATGATATTTTTTTAATCATTTTCTTTTCATTATAATTTAAAAGTCTTCATATTATTACAAAAGTATGTGGTGAAGATCATTAGATGATGAGAAAACCGCAGGTTTACGTGAAATTATACACTACCAATGTTGCCGTAGCCAAACTTAAGATCAAATATTTATAAGTAGGTAGGTAGGAAGATACCTATTGAAAATCATTTAAAAAACATCATGAACATCTAACAACAACGTTGTATAGAATCTGCACAAAGTTTCGCATTCATCTAGTTTGCATTCATAAACTGCAGTTAATGAAACACGTTTATTGAGTTGGCTTGGGTTGAAAATTTGGTACTCACAACAAAACAAAAACTGTTATTTAAATGAAAATCCAAGAATAAATACCATTCTATAACGTAAACATAGTTGCTTTATAAGGATTATGGCTAACTTTTGAGCTATTAATTAGAAAATAAAAAGTTGTACCAATTGTATTTGAGTGACTATATTTATGATCATTCTTCTTTTGTTTTGTTTTTTTTATTTCTCAAAACAATACAAACGATGCATTTTTTCGTGAAATATTTGTGTAAAATGTTTTTATACGAAAAATTCTTTCTACTTAACTTTTTTAACGCATTGCTCACAAAATCCCCACAGGAAAATAGCCTGCCTGACGTTTCTATAAATACGTAGCCTTTCTATAAAGCAACAGAATTCCATTCAAAACCAAAAAGTTGTTTTTATTTTTATGGTAGGTAAAGTTAGGTACAGCGTATAATACAACCGATAAGAACTCGCGAGAAGAAACAAAATTTTCTTGTAGCAAGTGAATGGCATGGAAATCATGACTAATATGGAGTTTCAAACTAATTTAACATACGTAACCTTACTAAAAAAGTAAGAAGGTTCAAAATGCCAAACGCGATATAAAAGCAAGGACTTATATATTTTTCTTTTATAGGGAATCTGGAGGTCCGCATGCGTCGCTGTTTCGCCGCGGTGACAACAACACTTCCTCAGTGCGGCTGACAACTCGGTCCCTGAGGTCTTCAGCAAAATACTCTAACGGTCAAAACGTCAGTTTATTATAACCAGTGCGTAAAACTATAGATCGGGCCATACCCGAGGAGCCCTTAATAGTGGACTCGAGTAGACAAATTACATGTGTCGTGTGTATCGAAAGACAGCGAATGAGGAACCGCTTTAATTAAGATGATTTTAAATGAGATTTTTATATTTCTTGTAAATATTTCACATTCCTTGTAAATAAGTGTTATATCTAAATAAATGCCATTTAATTTTGATGTCGTGACTTGAGATTGGTAGAATTATTAAAGTTTATTGTAAATAAAGGAAAGTTAGTTTTATTTAACCTATAAGATTTAGGTTATCTCGCATTTGTTTGCTTTAACCCTTGACCACTGACGTACGTAGGTATATGGTACGTCACCCATGTAGTTTTCCGTTAAAAACTCAATTCGCCCAAGAATATTTACACGTCCTTTTTGGTAGCATCCTAGTCGCCAGCAATGTGTGAAAGGTGGTAGGCAGTGGACGCCTCCCTCTCCCTAAGCAGGTCAGTTTGATTACCCTTTTTTCAGACGGACATTATGTAGTTAGCCAGGAGGCTTTTGCTACTTCATCGGACATAAGTTTGACTACCGGACGTTTGTTGTACGAACGTAGCGTTAAAGAAATAGTGTCACTTCTTTAAAAAAATTGTATCAGTTTGTAGGTAGATAAAATAAACCGTAATCGGCTGAATTCGTTTTTATGCAATCTCCATTTAAAATAGCATGTGTCTATAAAATAAGAACCTCTAAATATAAATCTCTAGAATATAACATTTGCTTACTCTTAACAATTACTGGATTATGAAATATAAATCAAATAATAAGTACATTTTTATAAAGAGTAAGTGTATGGGTACAATTTGGTAAAGATGCAGAAATGTAAACAAGATATCATTTATCTTTTATAAAAGTGCTGCTAGTACCTACAATTATAAGTGTTTTCAAACCAAAATATTAAAAAATCCAATCGTAAAAGAAATTGTTAATTTTTTCTAGACCTAAGAAAATGACAATAATAAAATCAATAATTCAAATAACTATTTATTTAACTGACTTTAATTATTTTATATTCATTTTAAAATATTGAAACTTGTTGGTATCTTTAAGTGGCAGTTTAGGTTTTCAGTAAGCTACTTTCAGATTCAAGGAACATTCTGTGAAATGGGAAAATGGACACTGATCGATAGGTACTCGTTTCTCTGAAATTCGCGCTTCAACCGGCATTTAAAGCGTATAATATATTAACGCTGCTGCTATCAGCGTATGATATATTAACGCTGCTGCTATCAGCGTTAACATATAAAGCTGACAGCATTTTTTTTAGTTTCACCAAGCTAAAAAAAAACAATCAGTATAAAAATAGTACATAAAAATACCAAGCTGGTCTTGGTTACAACTTTCTTATAGTTTCATAAGTTCAGTTTAGGAAAAAATTCGTTTTAAAATGTTTTTTTATGAAAATAGCTAAACGAGGTAAAGCGAAAGCAAATACTCAACCCACATACCCAGCTTCTGAAATTCAAAATCAACTTATCAGCTGTCAAGGCTCTTGTAATGTGTCAAATGAAGTTGTCAAAACGTGTTTAGCTTTTATTTGAATATCGTAGGTTAGGCAGTTTATTTGGGTATCATAGGATAGGACTAATCCTAACCAAACTAGGGACCAAACCCTATTTGCAGACTAAGACGTTAAAATCGAATCCTTTAGAATTAAAAGAGATATCGAGAAACTAAGCCTAAACAAATAAAGAAAAAACAGAGAGTACTTAATCAAAGTTTTGTTATCCCTGAGATTTACTACTTACGGCTCTGTTTCAGAATTAGTTCAAATAAAGATTCTTCTCTCATGTGAAAAGAATATATATGGACTTCTGAGGCTGATATCCCCGGTAATAAACAGTAATATTAAAAATATTGGTAATATATTTAAGTATAAATATTAAAACACAACCTCAATCTTAATCTCTAACTTAAAAATGTTTTTTTTTACAACGTGACTTAAATTGTACTGCAATGCACTTTTGGCATTCTATAACTGTATAATAAATTATATGGACCAGTGTCGAAGCCAATTAAAAGTACAAGATTTGGCAATAAATTGTTGATTTTTAGAATGAAAATATATGTTCAATATTAAAATTTTGTAGATTATTGTAATGAGTTTATACGATGAACACATTTTTGAAATTCTGTTAAATAAAGTTAAAAACTCTGTGGAATGAAGATAAATTAAATTCTTATCGACTTCAGATTGTTTGCACTTTGTATCGATTAACCCATCTTTTAACCGTAGAAAGAAAAGTTCGTTAATTACGGGAGTCACGCCAAAAGAAATTAACTCCTCTTAACCCACTTGTTTATATAAGCAAGTTCTACAGTAAAGTAAAAGTGGTTTTGTTTCAAAGAAAATTAAGAACAGACAATCTTGGCAATTGATTCTTTTATCCTTAATTTTTGTTTTATAGAAAATATGACCCTATGGACCGATTTTTCAATCATCAAATACTAATTATCAGAGGAATAAATTTAAACTTTGGTCTATTTCGAATGACAGTTGTGTCATAATTTAAATTGATTCCTGTGATAATTCATTTTTATTTGACGATCAAATAGGCCGGCTCCGAATGTTTTTATAACCTATCTTAAGATATAAAGCGTAAGTTTAAACGTGCTTATCTCAGAAACAACTGGTCTGATTTGAAAACATCTTTCGGTGTAAGATATTTCATTTATTGGAGAAGGCTATAAGTTATTATAAAGTTCTTACGGGAACGGGAGTTTTGCTAATGAAACCGCGCGCGGAAGCCAGTAAGTATACCTATAAATTTTATGGGTACCAACTTTATAACGATTTTCCTCAAAGAGATACTGAGGAATTTTTAATTATTTGAAAAAAATGCACGGTAAATAAAACGTTGTAAACAAAACATACTGAATGAATAGAAAAAATACATATTGTCAGCATTTATATTCATCTTTTGTTTCGTCGCTTGTTCGCCTAGTAGTTTGGATCTTACAAATCGAATACACTTAGGTCTTAGCTTATAAGGTATGCTAAAATACACATTTAGTATAGGTAGTTTTTGATTATTGCTAAGGTAGGTATATTATGTTCACCTGTGTTTATGCTGTACACACTTTTGCGGACCCTCCTGCAAATCATAGTGACTATAGCAACAAACTCTACGATGGAGGCCAACAGCGGACAGTGGACGTTAGGTATACTAGGCAACAGAAACTTCTACATCCTCACTCACTACACAAAACCACACTCTACACTTTCCTTCATCTCCACACAATACTAACCATACTAACACTATTAGATTTAGAATCATTTTAACATCGTTAACTGACTCGCGACCACTGTCTGATTTGGAATATTATGTAACCTAAAGGGTGGAGACCTGGTGTCCTGAAATACAGGCCCCAAGCCTAGTTTAGGCACCAGTCTCCCGCAATATACTTACTGTATCCAACTGTTCCCTGAAAATATGTACTCAATGTGTATTGTGGCGAGAAAATAAATAAAGTATTATTATTATTATTACTAGCTGTTGATAATAATATAATGGTATTTAATATCCTATATAGAACTATTATATTATTAGCGTCTGTATATATACATTATATACATCAATTATTAATACTGTTAAATAATTTACATATAATTCAGATTGAGTACTCCATTGGTTGAAACACAATTAGTGTAATATGCATTAATTTAACTTGAAATTATTGCATTGATTTTTAAGTATTTAAACAAACACATTTTAATTTATTTCTCAATGATTTGGTAATGGTAAGTTTTCAGTAGTGAACTCAAATTAAAACATTTTGGATGGCACACATTTTGTGACATCATTTAAATAAGAAATACCTATAGAAAAACAAATCATGATGATAAAGATGATACAGATCATCAAAAGTAACATAATAGTTAAAAAAAAACGAAAAAAAAGTTAACGAAAATCTAAAAGTGGTCTATGGCTTCACATTCGAATGAAAATAAGTTTTATCAACGATTCGATTCTAATAGCAAAACATGCAAATAACGTCTATGACAAACTAATAACAAAAATCCATGATCTCTTCTAATCTATCATGACAAGAAACCACAGTATAGCTAAAGCAGCTCTTTTGCTCATTTTATTTCATCTAGCAATTAGTATATTGTTGTATCTACCTTCTGGTTCAATTCAATAAATAGAACGAAAAATCTAAAAGCAAGTCTTCATATGAACACTAACAATGTTATTTTCGTAACGTGTTAAAACGGAAACATAAGAGAGTAAGTTACCGTCAGCCTTCGTTGTCTATTTTGTTTAATCTACCGTCCTCTTTATTAGTTTTACGGACAGGTTTTGGGCACAAATTTGCTAAGTTTGTTTTAAACTTTTATCATAAGTTTCCGACTAAGCTGCCTTATAAATAAAGGGCTTTTTCTATTTCAAAATTCATGAAATTAATTGATATATAATACAAAAAAATATTGTTAAGGTAGAATATTTAATAGAAACATGAATGATATTTCTATTCTCTATTCTCTGAAAATTATAATGATTGATATGAAAACATAGAAATTACAACAACAATACTGATAAGAGACGCGGGCAAAATAAACAAAGGAACTGGAATTTAAATCCCTTTGAATAAAGTTAATTGAATTGAAAAACATCTCTTTCTTGACAAAAATATATTTGAATCCGAATAATTATACTATATGTTGGCATCGATCAATATACATGCTGATGTTGGTTGTGCTCCTGTTTTTGAAAGGAACAGTCATATTAGAAATGGTATTATTGGATACTTATTTTTATAAGTCGGCACTTACATATTTGTAATATGTAAGTAACTGTTTGTAATAAGAATATCACACAATTTTCGCTTATTTTTTTTACACAGATACATTGATAGGCATCGCGGGCAGAATAAGACATTGATGTTAGAAAGAAACTTAGATCGGAAAATTTTATTTGATTACTTGCGCCTCATTTTTTTTTTGTAGACACTAGCTTAAGTAACATTTTATTTTATAGCTATTTTAATCTAGATTAAGAATAGTCGTTACATTAAATTATAACAGCACATTGAATAGTTTTTACGTGAATTTGTAAAACAAAGCAGAAATATGTTACGGTTAGTTATGGATCTTGGTTAATTCAATGTTCTCAAACTATTTTATATACAATATTAATAACTAAGAAAAAAAAAATTAACAAATAAGTTCGTAAGAACTGAGGGCTGACGAAAAGCAAAACGCTTACTTGATCTTTTGAACGCCAATGTCGGTTCATGCTCGACACGCCCAAACGTGCTCTGTGCGCAAACATCGTCTGTACTCGACAAAACAACACGAAATAAACATTATTGTATCATTACTTTTATGAGTTATGGATACTGCTCAAAATTGAAAAAAACCCAAGCTCAAACTTGATTTTATAAGCAACAAGTACTTACACAAAAACAAAAATGCAGCGTTTTTCTTAGGTAAATACGATAAATAAAGAAATAGGCATTGTTTTCCAAAAGTTTAGCCTTCAACCATTTTACCGACCTTGATTTTATTTCGGGGCTACAATAAAATTTACTAGACGATGCTTGGTTATTTTTAGATTCTTTATTGGGAACTCTTTATAAGAAGCTTTATTAAACGTAAAATGCTCAAACACAAGGCAGCATCAGGCCCAAATTACTGTAGGTCATGTTAATAGTTGGGTGTAACCCGCGCCAACCCACACCAAAGTCCCGTATAACAATTTGCAATAAAGAAGATAGTAAATCTGAAAGTACGACCGGGTTTCGTGCACGTTGCTGATATGAAGCTTATGCGGAATGACTGACTTTCTTTTTTCTTTCATAAAATAAAAAGGATATATAATAAAATAAATAAAGCATGACATACCTTATATTTCTAAAAGGTATGTCATGCTCATACCTTTTAGAAATGGTTTGAGCATGACAAGTGCTGAAAGCGCCGCAACATTTTTATTTCATAATAAAAGTTTGTATTATTAACTTGATCTATCAAAGCAAAAATAATATCGTTACTATATACGTGGATATTAACTGAGAGACTAGCTTTTTATTAGTAACTGAAAAAAACATTAAAAGTAATACCATAGTTTGTGTACTAAAAAGTTCCTTAATATTGTGATTCCTACAATTGTAAGGATATAACTAAGTGCTGAATAATTCTCATTATTTTATTCATTGTTATGCGTATTGAGAAACCACAGTTTAGGTCGAATAATATTACTATACGATTTTTAAACCTGCAAATCTTTTTTACACACTATAGCATAACTTTTAGTTAAGCTTAAAGTTTCTTCGATTCAGTTCAAGTTCAAAAAAATGGTCTCTCAATTCACACGCACATAATTGTTTCATCTACTGCTAAGTTAGTAAAACATAAACCAATTTACAACATTGGTACAACAATGTCTTTTGTTTTGTTTTTCATAAAACATTTTACTTCTGACAGCCAAAAATCCTAACCTGTGAGTTTTTTAACAAAAATAATTAATGAGTTTTTTAACAAAAATAATTAAGTTGATTTAAAATTCACTAAGTCCCATATTTTATTATATTTTAGTACGGAGACACAGGAAACGCGTCTTGAACAATCTGTGTGTTGGAATTTATATGTTAACAGGTTTATCATTAATGTAAGCCAGCCACAAATCCTACTTCCCACAACTAAGAAGATTATGACTCTTAAGCTTATAAACCATTAATGTATTTTATCAGCATCTATACCTACCTGCGTATGCTGATATAGGTTTGAAATATTGTGGATTTTGTAAACCTACACCTATAAGATTGTTAGGTGCTAAACCAGTGATTTTATTTTCGACCAAAATTTAGACTAGAACCATTTTCAAATTCGGTCTCTTAAGTGAAAATTACTTGGTGGATAATCTCCTCGCGGATGCGGCGAGAAATATGATGAGGAGATCACCACCGCGATGCGGTTGAGGCGCTGGTTTAAATTTGCGCTTATGTCTAGGTGCTCAAATCTCACATTGCCTATCAATGGCATCCAAACAGAAAAGGAAGCTCACGTACCTTGGAAAACCAATATTCATCCAGCAATCTTTCCTCCACTGCTTTACTGGCGCCAGTTTACGACGATAACATGATCCATCTCGTTGCACAATCCTCCACAGTACACAGGCGAAGTTATATAGCGATTTCTTGTTATATTTCTCAAAAACGGCGGTAAAATATGCGATGCGTTGTAACAGATGTTTACAGTAAGAGCGATGTTAGCGAAGAGAAGAGAGCGACGCGAATGTGCAATATACGCGGAAAGAATGCGTTCTGTGTTTAAATCGCGCGGGAATTAAGGCGAAAACACATTATTCAAACGCCACGCCACGCCACGTGTCAACACCTGTGTATCAGTACGCGCGTGGCATCGTGTCGGGTGTTCATAGTGTGATTCTGGTCTATAGTAAACAATACATTTGATTCGACTCAACACGCGTGGCGTGTCGTCGGGTGTCGTGGCGTTTTAATAATATGTTTCCGCCTTTATGCCTTCGTAATATTAGCATTATAATTCACGCGCGCCGCCCATTCTATTAGGCTGACCATAGACAAGCAATGTGAAATATTTTTAATATAATTATTTGAAATACGCGAAGATAAAAACAATACTGTCCATTACTTATTTTCTCCAAATTGACATTACGTAGATACGTCATTTTTTCCTTATTTTTTTTTAATTTATCACTTTTTTCGATTTGAAAAGCAAATACCTTATTATTTTAACAGACCTTAAGGTCTCTATCAACACAGAAGTTGCGAAAAACTTTACAACCCAGGAGATATACCTATTCATAGTAACAGTGGGTTATCAGTTTAAAAATTCATATCCTAATGGAAATCGCAGTTTAAGAAGAGTAACAGAACTATCTTTGTACGGCTGAACAAAGTTATAACTCCTACGTTGGTAAACTAGTTGTTAATGACGCTTTTAAGCTGTCCCGATTGACAGGTGGCGCAACGTGTTATTTCATTAATTTTAGCAAGAAGTTTTACGATAACAATACGTCAACATCTGGCTAGTTTTCTTTGAAAATGATTTACATAGGCGGTAAGCGATAAAGTTGCAAAACTACTAATGTTATATAATTTAAAAGCTGTAGGTACTTTAATTTATTTCAACCCGCAGTTAGAAGAGTTACTACATCTATTCTGAGACAATAAATATCTGTTAAAACAGGCGATTACCTACACTCATAGGAATAAATACTCATGTGTTAAAATTTTATAATGTGCTGTACCTACGTAAAAATTTGTTCCCATCAAAATGACGCCATATTAACTCAAGCGCCTATTTAACGAAAAAAATTATCAAAAGCTCAACAACAATCATAAAGTGGATACTTTTGAATACCTACTGTAACACCGTTTTTTTTCGTGGTTTTAAGATTCTTACCGGCATCCGATTCAACCTTGGTATTTGATGTTGTTTCTGTAAGAAATGGTTGTCATTCAGTTGGAGGGTGATCATTCCAATAACTTTTCGTTTTCCTAACTTTAACACGGTTCACACAATAGCTGTAATTACCTTAAATTAAGTTTTATTAGTATTTGTTCACTAATTGCGAACAAAACAATTACGATATTTTGACGTTTATTTGTTGACATCGACTCATGAATGAAGTTTGACAGTTCCGATTGTTTCTGATCGCCTTGTTTTCTTTTATCTATGGTATTTCGTTTTTTTTATATAAATTAAATTCATTTAATTCAATATTCCTTATTTTAAATTCACGTTACTTAATAAATAAATGCTTTTATGTAAATTGAAATTAACTGTAAACGCAATGTATTTATGGCTCGAAAGACTAGTGATTAGAGATGGCGAACCTTTAGAAGAAATGGATTTCGTTAAGCTTTGTCATTGTTTCGTGTGTTCTATTCCGTTTTATGTTTTTGTTCATATTAATTGATAAAAAGTATTTTTTAATTTGATTAATTCAGTAGGTAAAATACCAGGAAAATTTGTACTAAGTGTCTCTAGAATTGTTAGTGATGACAGTTTGGTTGTACGGATACTTTGTTTGTAAATTCGAACTGTTGGGGTTTTTGGTGTGAGTGCCTTTTGCGTGGATTGGAACTGTGGAGATAGAGGGCCTAGTCTATGGGGACGCGTAGAAGTTGGTTCTTCTTGGGTGGTCCGTGGGAGGCGCCGGGACGCCGGTCGCGTCCCGCGGCCACAAGCCGCGGCCACAAGCCACAAGCCAAGATGCTGTAGTCTGGAGTGGTCCGAGGTGTCTGTTCCTGTTGATGTCTTGAGGTGTCCGTTGCTGTCTGGAGGCGTCTGAAGTACGCTACGAATGGCCTTCTATTATTAACGTACCGGCCTACCTTTGGGGCAGTTAGCAAATATTTCCAACACGTGTGCAGCGTGTTGCTTCCTTCCGTAACTTGGAACCTTTACCTCCTCTACCGGGCATGAGGTGCGCCCCCGCAATCTGCCCCGGCGGCGATCTATGAGTCCACGCTTCAAGCGCTGGCTACCGCGGGGGTGTACCATCCGGGTGTACCATCCGGGTGTACCGTCTGGGTGTACCGTCCGGGTGTTCTGTCCGGGTGAATGGTTCCGGAGAGTGAATGACTTCAAAATGTACCATCCGGGTGTACCGTCTGGGTGTACCGTCCGGGTGTTCTGTCCGGGTGAATGGTTCCGGAGAGTGAATGACTTCAAAATGTACCGTCCGGGTGAATGTTCCCGTACCTAAGATTTTTGGAAGAATTATCTTTAATTAATTTTAAGTTTTTAAAAAAAAATTGTATTCTAAAGTTAGGCCAAACGAGCCAGCCGTCCCCTCTTTTTAGTGTTTTGATAGTGGTCAATTAATTTTTTTTACAAAAATAAATTAGTCTGTGAAAATTTGTTTTCACTTCAAATTATTTTTTTTATTTTAACTACCCCAAATAAATCTGTTACACTACGCATACCTAAGTTTTAATGATATCCCATGCAGTATATTCAACGAGTTTTACCGACAAAAAGATAAATGGTGCGTGAAGACGGTCCTTAAACTTGCTTACTTAAAGAGCCTGCGTCATTACTTAACATTGATTGCAATAATAACGTAGGTTAGTAGAAGAGTTATAAATGTTTATTTTCTAAAAAGAGACAGATTCTACACCAGCTAATTCCTACCATATTATAGCGTTTATGATGAAAATACAAGTCAATTTCTTCCTTAGACTATTCTTAGGAAGAAATTTACTTTTAATTTCAATTTGAATCTCTATAGATTCTGCGGAGGAAATTGACTTGTGACGTAAAGGCACAAATAATAAAAAATGCAAATAGCATTTCTTCCTTTGCATTTAACCCGAACACTTATAAAAATAAGATAAGTATATTATTTATTGCGTTACTTTTACAATGGTGAGTGTAGATCATATTGAATAGTAACTTGGTAATTAGTAATACGCCAAATTTAGACATGCAATATTATTTTAGTTCAACGGTTTAAAATAACACTAATTATTAAAAATTAATTCAAAAATTATTAGCAATATTCCAATTACGTCACACAAAAGATATTTAATATAACTAATATTAATTTGGAAGTTAGTTACCATAGTTTCCTGACTGAGAAAAAATATTAGTAAAGTGGGAATCTATAATCCCAAACGTCAAACAGTTCATGTTTTGGTGAACTACAATTTTAATTAAAAAATGATAGATGGCACTTAATACGATTTATATAATGTATTAGGGTTTAATAACTAATATTTGAACCAAACAGCACCCAAACATTAATAAGTTGTATTAATTATTATAAGTCTAATACCTACACAATGAATATAATTCATCAATTAGATTGAACACTATCTAAAGGAAAAACGAGAAGTGTCTTGACACACTCGATAGGAACGAAATACTTACCGCTACATCATGACTTTTATTAAACAATCACAAGATGTATTTCATCTTGATATGTTCTTAGGAATACAGTCGCGACAAAAGAAGAACATGTTATTCTTTCATCCTATGAGTGTTTGACTCGAACATTTATTAAATATTGTTAGACTGTACACGAAAATAAAGTGAAGTTAACTGTACCTACAGTTTTCCCTAATATAATATATATTAGCTAGTGTATGTTTGTACAAACATAATTTTTAGTTCATTGCGTTAATATGCCGCTTATTGCTGTGTGCTTACTGCTAGCGCTAGAACATAGCGAGCGGCATATTACATCTTACTTATGCATGTACGTATAATATTCACTATTACTGCATATCGTAAAACTGTCTGTAGGTACTGTTATTTCATAAAATCAAAAACTACTACACCAACGTAAGTTTCAAAGATAATTTTCGTATTACTATTATGGCAATTGGACCCGATTAAACGCGCCATCTTGTGTTTGGACTAGAAAATAAAAAAGACGTTGTGGTTCTATTGACAGTGAAACGTACAGCCTCAACTCCCACACGAAAGTTCAATTCGTTACAGAGACCTACTCGAATACCTAACAACCCGACCATCAGAATAGTTCATAGATAATATTGTATATTATTAATAAACCCTATTAAGACCGATTAATAGTAAAAACACATATTTTTTGTTTCTCAAAGACACTATTAAAAAGTAATTTTAAAAAGTGTCATCCTACAAGAACTTAATGCAGGGTTTTCCCTTTGCTTTTCTACAACCGTTGTAACTTTCAAAGTTTGTCACTAGATGGCAATATAATCAATGAAAAAGCGCCATCTATGATAGCATTACATAACTACATAAAACTGCTTTTGGGCTGTAATCAAACCTTTCCAGGCCTGCTTTGTCACAAATTTCATAGGTGTAGCTTTCATCAATATTTTAGTATCTGAAAAAAAAAATTGATGTGCTAAAAATAATAATCGTATTTCATATCATCATTGTTTTATATGGTGCCAAAATAAATGGCATCACCAGTTAAAGTAGATAGTGTCATGTTATTAAAAATAAAACTGACACTCTGACTGGATGTCACCTATCATTAAAATATGTGTTTCTTTTGCATAGAGTCGAGACCCAAATACTAGGTTTTGCGGAAGCCTTGTTGCTGCTAACCTGCTAAATGACAGTCTTGATAGGTATAAAGGATTAATTACTTGATGCACTTATAACATAAGTGTGCATTTGTTTATTTATTAAGTAAATTTATTAGAATACATGGAATTCAATTATAGTTTTTTCCATATTAATATATTATTGTACAATTAATCATTTATTTATTTTTTTAACTTGACATTTATTTGTATTTTGTATTAATCTAGATAGTCGTAGTTTTAGACTTTGTGGTACTCATCATGCTCAAGATCTAATTTTATCAATACTATAATATGATAAAGAGGAAAGATTTGTATGTAAGTATGTTTGTAATGAATTGGCTCAAAAAGTACTGGACCGATTTTAAAAATTCTTTCACCATTTGAATCCTACATTATCACTGATTAATATTGGCTTTATTTAATTATGAAGTTCCTACGGGAACGAGAGTTACGCGGGGGAAACCGCGCGCGGGAAACTATTATGTATTTTATATACATTTTGACTTTACTATCTCCATCGTTTAAAGTTCTATCTAAAACTCTGACATTAGCAAAATTGTGGAAGTCTCTCCGCAAAGTTCACAATAAAAGAAATGAGCTGAACTGAACATGAGTGTCCAATTGTTCTTGACCGCTATATTAACAACTACTAAATAAAATAGTGTAAAACGTTGACGCAGAAACATGTGCGGTAATTGCACCATAGACTAAGTGTGCTGGCTGCATCTTCCGGTATATTGCGGAGTGGTTATATTTTTATTAACTAGTATTTTTAATTAACGTGATGAGGACCTACAATACCCATGTATTATTAAAAGGATGGCATACAGATTATACCACCTGGTTGGAGAGGTTGTTATATGATAAGACAGTTTTATATATTCATTCTTCACATTATTTTTTTGAAAAAAATATTTAAATGTTTGATAGTTGTAATTAAGATGGATGTCTTACTATAATTATTACAATTTACATTAAAAAATACCTACCATAGTTCTCAATGCAGCTTATTACTAGAAATTGAAATTATCAAGTGTCAAAATAAAATATTTTTTCTTTTGTATTAAATAGAAATTAAAGTAATTAGGCCGGGGATGATTCTCGTCGTAAGAATGCCATAACGTGCTTTAAAGCGAGACCTCTACGGCGTAGAGGTATACACTCTACGCCGTAGAGGTTTAAGTTATCACAGTTTTTATCTCAGACGGCTTGCTTTAAATTTATATTTTTGCCTATCTGACAAAGTACACGGCCCGCTTGGAGGTTACAATATTATACTGTACACTTGCAATACTAACTAACTAATTTAATTAACTACATTTATATGATCTCCAGAAACCTCCAGAAACTCTCCAGAAACAGTTTTTTGTAAGCTCAAGATTCCCCACTCACTAGGGGCACTTAAACTTACTTAACTTAATAAAATAATAGAAGCATTTAACAGTTGCATGGCTACATGTTTATGTATATTTTAAATCGGTACAATATAATCTAGTTGTCTTAAATCAATTACTAAATCAGATTTTGGTTAGATCGTATAAATAGGTTGTTGATGTTTTTAAACCACAAAGTGAACGTAAAATTAAACTCAGCTTTTTTAATACCCGAACCGTACCCTTGTTAAATTAAATCTTTTCCCCAAAAAGTAATCCCGGTGAAAGATTTAACAATTTACCAGGTAAAATCTATCAAACGAATTACTTGATTGTAAATTAGATCACGCGTACCAATTTGTTAAAAAGTACGTGACGAAACGATATGTTTTATTTTAACTGTATTTTAAAGTACATTGATTATTGACATTTTTTTTCTGGCAGACTTTGAAAACCACGTATAATTTTTACGTCAAAAAATATAACGATACAAAAGATCAGATGCCAAAAAAGAAGCAAATACTATTAGGAGATAATGAATTTTGAAACGGACGTCAATTTATCTTTTCAATACGTGCATGACACATAAGTTATTGAAAGAACTATTAAAACTAAGTTAGTATATTTATTTTCGATTCTTTTATTGTATTAGGTTGTTATAATTATAATAGTGTATAGGTTTTATTCGCACACGCCGTACTGTCCGCACATAAAAAATAATATACACAGCTTAAAGCTACATATACCTACAAGGTCATGGCCATGAATCCCATAATGCCCTGGGTTTTATGAAGGCATGTGGCGAAATTATTGGCAACATACTTCTCTTAGTAATTCTCTAATTAGACGTTGCTGGTAGGGATAAATTAACTGTAGGTAGATAATTATAATTTAGTAAAATACACTAATAAAAAAATGGTGGGCCTCGGTGCTCATTTGCCATTCCCAGTATGTGTCATTGCTGATGCTGGCCTACGGAAATTTCAGTAAAAGATATAAGGGTGGGATTAGTCCCATTAAAAAAAACGATGGATGTAGATAGTTAAAAAATTAAGGCTAATTCGCATAAAATGAGAAAACAAGTAAACGTTTGACTACCTATTTTGTCCTGCAGTACTTAATCCGGGATCAATCTTGTATCGTATAGGTATAGGTTTCCATAAATTTAAATTAAGATTATACAGCAAAATCTTAATAAAATGTGTGACTGTCAAACAATCTTTTTACCATAACTTGCACACTAAGTTTTAAATTTTCGCTTGTAAATTGTAAGGAAATATACTTTTCTTTTTGCCGTACATTTTCCGGCATAGAATAGATCTAAGGGTGTAGTAAGAGTAAGGGACATACAACTGATGGATAGACACCAGCATCTATCAGTTGAAAGATACTCCTATCCTACTGCGATCTCAAATCCGCCTGCCAAGCGTAGTGATTATGTGTAAGGCAATATCCCTCAAAGCTTGGCTTGGCTTGCTAAGGTCTGTTTAAAGAGAAGGACCATGTGCAGCAGTGCACGTAAACAGGTTGATGAAGAAAAACTCATATCATTATTTGTTGTATAAGATAGCCCTTTATTTATAAAATCAACACCTTTATTTACCTTAATACGTTATCCTCCATCCCAGTAACTTCGAAGGTAAGTATTAAACTAATGTTAAGATTTACAAATGCTGTGACATAAATTCGTGCAACTAAATTTAAGATACGTGCCTGTATTTCAAATACGCTTAAAATATGGTTCTTGTGAAACATAACAGAGAATTTCGAAAAATCCAAACGATGTACTACCCTCCCTTGGAATAATATTTAAAAAGTTGCTGTTATCTTGTTTCAAAGTTCTTGATTTTATTATTTACATTAATATTTGGGATCATATCCCGTCACAGAAACTTAAACCTGTATCTATATTAAAAACTTTCCGTAACTTCGTCACGTCACGGATACTTTAATTGAAGTGCCAGAGATATTTCTAAGCTTAAGCCGAGTTCAATAATCTCGTTGAAGCTTTACTTTATTTGAAAATGTCAACTTTTGAATTCATAGCCAAGTTATAAATACTAAAAAGTTAACTTTATGTGGCCAATTATACTTAGTAATCACCATTTAGACACACAATTCATTGCAGCCTGCACCCACTTTGCCCTTGCAACCTTTATTCGATCGCCGGTCCATCGTGTAGGCGGTCGTCCCACGCTGCGCTTGTCAGTTCGTGGTTTCCACTTAGGAAGCTAACGGCCTCATCGACAGATACATTTAGCTTTGTATGATGTTACATCCATTTTTAATCATATTCAATGGTAGGTTAGTAATAAAAATGTATAGAAAATTCATATAAGTATTATATGAGTTTGATTAATTATATCTACAGAATATATTTTAATCTACTAATATTATAAAGAGTATAGATTTGATTGTTTGCATTGAATAAGCTCCAGAAGTATTGGACATAAAAAAATTAATAAATAAATAATAAAAAAATCACTATTAGAAAGTTACGCTATCCAGGAATAACAAAGACTATATAGTTAATAACGAAGTGGAACGGGACCTACACAGTGATACCCCGTGTAGAAAGCTAGTGAATACATATAATAAAACTGTAAAGGTCGATTGTCTGTACATAGAAAAAAAAACGCTACAAACCGAGTCAAGGGAATGTTAGCAGTAAAATAGAACACATCCAGATTGTTTCTCTTTCTGTTTGTTTGTTTGTACGGGTTTATCTCCTAAACCAGGGGTCTCCAAACTTTGAAGCCTTGGCCCTAAGGCTAATTATATTTTCAGTATGCTTCATGGGCCTAAACAGATTATTTTTTTCTGTCCTAATCTATAGTCGTATTTCTAGCAATAGTAGCAACAATAAAACATTTGCTGTCGCGGACCAGTTTGATGACACTGGCGGGCCGGATTTGGCCCGTGGGCCGTACTTTAGAGACCCCCAAATTTACATCCCCGGTCAACATTTTAAATACTTTAAATCACAGAGAATTAATGACTTCTTGTGGGATAGTTAAAAACCAAGGGAATAAACAACACCACGTGGACAAACTCGCGGGCATCAGCAAGTTCTAAAATAAAATTGCTTATTAACAACGGACTTCTAATGCCTACATAAACACAGCGTTAACTTCTAATAGATAAGAAAACCATCCTATAAGGGTTTTTATGTTTGACGTCTGGAACCCTAACAACACGAAACACTTAATGGAAAAAGCTTGTAAAGATAAAACGATCGTTAAAAAAGTATTTGTTAAAAAAAAAGGTAACGTTTGTATGAGAAAGTTTTGGAAAAATGAACAGTTATGGCATCATTATTTGAAGATAAAAAAGGCATATTAACTTAATCAATTATCACGTTAATTATTTATTCAACTTGGTAGTAGTTTCGTATTCAATTATGACTATTTTTACTACTACTTACTAGAGGAAATATTTAACCGCAAACTGCGTGAACTCGGGTATGAACTTCAGGCAAAAAAAAATGATAAAAAGTAACTTTTTTTTTTAACATTAAAGTTTAAGACTACCTCCATAGCGTAGCGATATTTGGCTCGCTTTAAATCTCTGAGGTAGTGGGTTCGATCCCCGCGCCGGACAAGAAATCTTTGAGTATATTCTAAGATTTCTTTCCGGGTCTGGTTGGTTGAGTGACTACCCTCCGTGCCTCGGAAAGCATGTTAAGCCGTTGGTCCCGATTGTTATAACATCAACTATAGTAATCGTATATCAAGGAACGGGCAGCAGCGTTTCTTTGTGTGGTACAACATAATACTGCGGTCACAAATCCGCCTGCCAAGCCTGGTGCCTATGGCAAATACCCTCCCCAGGGAGGAGGCCCATGTTCAGCAGTGGACGTTATACGGGCTGATGATGATGATGGTGACAAGCCCAAAGTGTGAAAGTTGATGGTGTTTCACTCGTATCTCTGCTGCATCTGCGTGTGATCTCATAACGCAGTCAAGAAATAAGGAGTACACCTCTGTTTATACACCTTCGTCATGCGCCTGGTCTCTCATCATTTATGCATACACTTACGCGCTAAAACATATCCTACGCAGATGGCTGACTGCTCTGGTGATTGACCCTTGCAACCAAAGTCGGTCAGGAGTACTATCATCATCAACAGCCCGTTGACGTTCACTGCTGTACATGGGCCTCCTCTTAACAGACCTTGGCAAGCCAGGATCGTAGAGGGATATTGCCATAATCACCACGCTTGGCAGACGGATTGGTGATTGCAGTAAGATGCAAATGTTGAGCTAATAGATGCTGTTGCCCATCCATCAGCCATATTATTATGTCCCTTAGTCGCCTTTTACGACACCGTCTATTCTAAGCCGGAAACCTGACCGGAGTACTATACCTACTTATATACTATCTGATACTTTAAGCCATTGTTGAACTTTTTCTCAAACTTGCATGATTCATCTATCTAATGATGTGTAGGTATCCATTTTATTCGTAAATTGACAAGCTTTTAGAGACCTTTATGTTATTTCAAATAACAACAGTTATTAAGGAACAAGCTAATATGTATATTGATTCTTTGAAGTTCACTTGAAAGAAAGAGACAAAGCGATAAACAGAAAAGTAAGTTATTTTTTTATAGGTAGATCCCGTTTTTGTATGTATTTACTGCTTAGTAAGAATCTGGTGTAAATAACGGAATAATATAAGCCTTGCCCAATTATTTTCTTCAAGTTATTATTACGTTAAGACACCAAAAATACTAAGCACTTCTAAACTGTAGATGGTATGAATGAACATAGTTGAATAATTATATCAAACGCCGCATATGTTTATAAGTTTTCTTATTACATACGTTCTTACCCAACAAGCCTGAATGTAATTGCACTTAAAGAATAAGAACATTTTTACTTAAAATCTTAAAACGGATTCGAAATCACACTATGCAGTTGGCAGTAATAAAATCTAGCTCAAATTAATTTTCTGTTCAAATTCGGCGCTACTGCCAATCTTATTTAATAATTTCCAGTCCCCTAGCAAAATTCGATTCACGACAAATTCAAAATGTAGGAATACCATCTTTCCGTAGATACCTGCTAAATTCATTATCATTCAAAAGCGGATAATCTGTACGTTGTAACTGCATATATTTAAATACATTTTACGTCCGATGATTCAGGTTTGACATGCAGTGTGCAACTTGGTTACAAGAGGGAAACGTATATAATTTAAGTAATTTTTAATAAGAATAACACGTTTTTGACAGATAGCGTTGACGAACATTTTGTTACATCGTTAAAATACTGGTAACTGTATACTCTCGCGGTACTTAAAACAAGGATCATCCAATCCAATTTAGGTACATTTTGGTGGATACTTCCTTTTTGACAACCTTGTATTTTCAATTCAATGATAATGTTGATGTAAAAACTTCGCCAAATCAGTCAAGTGGTATTTTCATGAACAAACATTTTTTATTCTATTTATTATGGTCGGTATATGTGGTCGTAATTCGACCATAATCTCTCGTTCTCTATATAAACTATATATGTGCAAAATTTACTGCTCCATTCATGCGATTTTCGTAAGAATCACTGTTTCACTTATTAAATATATAGATTTAAACGAATAGTGTTGGTTAAAACCTGTGCAAGGTGTTACCGTCAACCCAATATACATTATTCAAACAGTTTTTGATGAGCCTTCGCACACTTTGTTATTTCAGTCATGATAACAATCTGTGCGACTTCATTTTCAAACGCAAATATATGTATAATAATATTTTTGTATGACAAAAAGTTGGAAATTGTGATTTCAAATTTAGTTCCTAATTAGTTTGTATATCTCTTATATTTGCAGTCTTGTGGATAACTTTAAATGTAACAATGAAATAGAAACGCTAATAATTTGTTGTATGACATAATACAACAATTTATTAGCGTGACAATAACCCTAGACTAGGTGAAGTCTAGGGTTAAATAAACTACAGTTCGTGTATTATTATTGTAATTAAGATTTTACAAAGTCTTCACTAGCCTACAGCTATCACCTCCACTGATGAAATCACCTGTCAGAAACCCGAATCTAGTAATTACTCGTAATTAAAATAGTGTAATGCACTACTACTAAAATGTCGTTTTTTCGTAACGAACTCTTAGGTTTTTATGATTATGAGTGTTATTTAAGAATTTATATAATACGTAAACAGGATCAATATATTTATGCCAGCTTAACTAATGATGATGATAAATCTGGAGGCATGGAAGTGCCCCCCCAAGACGAGTAAGAAAAAAAAGGATGCACGGCCGTACCATTATTTTATCGAAGCAACTCAGGCCGTTTATATTTATTCAAATTCAACTTGGATTACTTATATTGCTTTTTATGTATTATATTAGATCTATAATATATGTTATTTTCCAAAAGTAACATATAAATACAGAGATTTTCTAATACAATAATCACCAACAATGATGACAAAGAAGTTCCTGTAGTTCAAAGAAAATGATAGGCTATAAAAATTTTCTTCACCAAATAGACCGGTAAAAGATTTTGACGGACCTTAAAGGCTTCCTGTATCTTACGTAACGGAAGTAGCAGCAATAGAAATATACACATGACTGATTTTATATTCATATGCAAATTCACTATCACTATTGGGCGGTTGCCTGCTTCTGAGGTAGTCCCTCCGTAGAGAGCGGGCTTTTTAATATTTATGTATTTACTTTTTTAGCTAAAGTGTATGTTGGTAATGGAAAAATAATACCTATATAAAAACTTGAATAGTTTGCCTGTATATTTGCTTGAACGGGCAACTGGCGCATTAAAAGAATGCAGTGCTAGATAGCCCATTTATACAGGAAGGCTGTATTAAATTATAAAGTTCCTACGGGAACGGTAGTTACGCGGGCGGAACCGGGTACTAATAATAAAAACACAATCTTAGAAAATGTTTTTTCCGGCAAAACTCAGTAACCAGTGGATCAACCGACCGTGCTAATTTTTATAAAGTGTACCTAATATTGACTACTTTTAATTTTGTCCGTATATGCCACCTTATACCCAATACGGTAGCACCGATTTTCATCGTTTGATGGCTTATAACATTCTTATTTTACGCGAATAAAGTCGCGGGTAGTAGCTAGTTTACTCCAAATCCATCGCATTGCACTGGTAAAATTTAACCTCATCTGAGCATTCAAATAAAACATATTATGTTTTATTTTTAAAACAATGCTACAAACGATGAAATGTGCATGTTAAACAACGGGAAAATGTGAAAAGAATGCTTTGACAGTATTCAGACCTATTTTTCAAATGAAAATATAAATGTTAAATGCTTTTTACATGACACAATGAATACCCTCCTTTCGTCTTTTGCCAAACGGTGTTCATAATTTATTAAGGCTGAAACTCTGCTCGCCTTTATGCCCGGTGAAATAGCAATAGCCTCATGGCTAACTACGAATGTCCGCCCGAAATAACGCGTAACTATCAATTTGTTTCATCATCAGCCTATATTACGATCGTTCACTGCTGAGTAAAGGTCTTCACGAGTCCCTCCTCGTGAAGACCTATACTCAGCAGTTTCGCCATAGTTCCTAGGCTTGCTAGACGGGTTGGTGACCGCAACCGTTTTTTTTTTCGCACGAACTTAATATGTATTTAACAGGTGAAGTAGCAAAAGCCTCGTGATTTTGCAACTTCACCGGGCATAAGACCGTAGCTGTGTCTCAGTCCCTTAAATTAACCATACTAGGAAAGAATAAATTTTAGATTTGACTCAAGATTTCGAGTCCATCGCGGAGATTACACCCACGGCCTTCGGGATTCAAAACTTTTACCAGCATGCCTCCGAGGCATGCTGGTAAAAGTTTTGAATCCCGGTTATTATTATTATTTTTTCTTCTATACTTGCTTGCATTACACTATATACTGTAGGTACTGATCCCATAAAGTACCATAATTGGAATTAATTTGTTTATTAGAACATCGTAGTTAGCTTCATAGTTATTTAAGTAAATGTAAAGTGATGAAATCTCAAGACATGATCTATTAATTATCCTTGGTAAAGTATTCATATCTAATATCGCTCTATCTGGTAAAGAGGGTATTCACTTTGCTTTTATTGGGCGCATTATAATAGCAAGAGAAGATTATAGGAACTATCCGGAAAAAAAAAATAGTATTGGATCAAACTGCCACGATCTTCTCGCCTGATAATCCATGTGTAGGTACTCGCACGACTACTATCCTGATATTAATCCAAATTATAGTCGACCCACGCTCGGTTTCTCGCATAGCTCCCGTTCCCGTGGGAACAAGTTTTTCAAGAGTACTAGCAGAGAGAACCTACTTGTTAACCTCTCGTGATAAACTAAAATGCTTGTTTTACAAGTGGGTTCAGGTCGTTAGTGCAATGGGTGGGAATTAAACCGGCGACTATATTATCGCAAGTCAAACGTCCTAGCCATTGGTCAACGTCCGCTATAGATATAGCCTAAATCCTACCTCGATAAATAAGCTATCAGACACTCAAAGCATTTTCAAATCGGACCTAGGAGTAACGCGATAACAACCATACAAACTCTTCAGCGCTACAATAATATATAGGTATGGATATATTTTTTACCTTTCAAGTGCATATCTCTTTCATATATTGTTCCATTGAAATAAAATTAAATGAAATATTAAACTTCTTCAATATGGCGAATAAAGGCTATTGTAAAATTTCAATCAAAATTATTACCGTGATTCTTTACAGGTCAAATCAGTGGAACAGAAAGTCCAATGAATTGTTTATTCATTCGTAATCATACGCTTATTGCGTTCGTAATCTCCGCGCGCCGGTACAAACTGTTGTGATAATTAATTCCAATTTCACAATTTTTGCCAAAATTGTGCATAACGAATTTGGAAATTGAAATAACATACAACTACAATACAGCTAATAGATTACACCCGCGTGATTCTCGTTCCTATAATAACTTCATCATTAAATAAATAACCTATGCTACTTCTGGATACCATAGCTGTATAATGGGAACATAATTTTTCAAATCGAATCAGTAGTTCCTGATGTTAGCGCGTTCATGCAAACAAAGTCTTCAGCTTTATAATATTAGTATAAATAGTAGGTATAGATACTTTATCAGAACCACATATTCACATCACTGTCATCTATGTTTATAAAACACATACGTGACTTAGTGACTGATTTCCTTATTAAAAGATAATGCGGAACCTTAATCGTATTCCTTATATTATCCATAAGAGTAGCACAAGGGAAGGGTGTTTCATAATTCAATTTCTAAAATGGTTAGGTTAGGTTAGTTTTTTGACAACATCCGTAGTGTAGTTGCATTTGGCTCGCTTTAAATCTCGGAGGTCGTGGGTTCGATTCCCACGCCGGACAGGAAATCTTTTTGTAAATTCTAAGGGTTCTTTCCAGGTCTGGTTGGTTGAGTGAGTACCCTCCGTGCCTTGGAAAGCACGTTAAGCCGCTAGACCCGATTTTAATAACATCATATATATCGGCGCAACCACATAAAATAAGCATAGCAACAACACTTTATTAATGATAAACACATAAATACAATTACTCGTCTCATCAAAATAAATAAATTGTGAATCAATGCATGATTTGATAGAAACACAAATATGTTCATAAAATACTAGACTAATAAATAAGTATTCAGGATCAAATTATGATTTGTAAATCGTTGAAATATTTGTAGAAATAATTATCTGTTCACATAGTTTGAAAATGATCAAACTAAATTGTTTACTGTTTGTGAGCCGCTCGTTTAGTATAAATACGGCCGGCGGACCGATTGCAATTCAGCAACGCGGGCACGCCGGTCGCCCTAACGGAGTACCGTAGGGGCTAGACTGTGCGAGCCGCGACGCTCCCACCATTTAGAAGACCAACTGGGCCCTCAAGGGCCCCCACCCAAGGACCCACCTGTTTCCACAGGTGGCGAAAGAACACCACGGAAAAGGTCCATCGACCTGAGCCGTCACCCCGGGACTCAGAACGAGTCCACGAGGAAGACTAACGTTGCAATTCAGTCTCGCTCGAGCTGCCGGACCGTACGGAGCTCCTCAATTTAGTGGAATAAACTTGAAAACCATATTATGGAGTTTTGCTGTTACTATGGATCAACAACCCTCGATAGAGAACCATCCTGATGAATGTGACGTCAGCAATGATGACGTCACACCTTATTAAAAACAACGATGCTCGTCCTTCCTCGTCATATATAATAATCTTATATGAAGGAACGGACAGCAGCGTTTCCTTGTCCACACAAGAAAACGCGGTTGCCCTGCTGCTGTACCTGTTTTTGAGCATGCGCTAATAAGTTTTGAGAAATAATACCTTCAATTTAAAACATTTTAATATCAAATCCCAAGTTTTGGAAAACAATTACAGTATTAAATTACTTCGAATTTTATTAAACCTATACTAGTATCCATGTTTGTAATATAACTCGTAAATAACTTTAATAATGATATACATAAGAAAATATCTAACTGAAAATAAAGAAAAAAATTCTTCATATGCAGCGCATTTCAAATGTCATTTCCCATAAACTCGTTATTAAAACAAAACAAACAGAATATCACAGATCCTTGTTTAATCGTTTTGTGAGTATTTTTCCTTTATGAATATTTTTTATAACCACAAGATGAATGATAACTTTTCTGCGGTATGGTTTTAATGTATCTTATGTTTTTATTTCTTTGATAAAATGTCATTTTTATTGTTTAATTTAACGCATATCATTCGCGCGAATCATGATTACTTGGAAACCTGTAAAAATAGAGCTATATTTTTTAAATTTATTTTATCTAAGGTAAAAGAAATTATCAAATTTTATTATTTTCTCTTACATAATATTATAATTAAGATAATAATTAAGATTCTGAACGACAGAATGTAAATTTAATTTGGAATCATTAAAATAGAAATGTATTGGGTAGACGAACTTTGTATAAGTGCAACATATAACCGGATATTTATATATCAACCTCTGTATGGCTGGGAAACACGACAAATAAAAATGCTTCTGAACTTTGATATGAACTGTATTTAAATAAGTAGCTGTTTACAAAAAAGATTCTTAAGTGCAAAATATTAAACCTATAAAACGCACCTTTGCGTCCACAGTGTAGTGACAAAGACAGATGACTAGTGTGACGTAAGTAAGAGAGACAGCGCACAGACGGGTATTTGGCCCTAAAAATCGATTTTTTTTATATTAGTTCTACTCTCTCTAAGCCATTGTTTCCAAAAACAAGAATAACCACTCCAAACAATAGCAAAAAACACAAAGCGCCTAGCCTAGCGCCTGTCAGCACGCCGTGGGCTCAGTCGGAAGTTACCGTTCGCCAAAAGTGTTCGTGTGATTGTTCGATGCGCTCAGATTTCGTTATTTTCAAATATTTGCCATCTTGTAACTAAATGATTTTGTGTTGGTTTTGACTATGAATTGTGCTCAACCAGGTATGTATTTCATTTTTCACTTACTTTTAACAACTAATCTCTTGTCTTTTTTAATTTATATGCTTGAGAGTAAGCACCGAGAAACGTCTATAAAAAAACAAATTTTGAAAGATCAAAGGGAGTTTTATTATATTTCTCATCATTTCTAAGCCAAAATTGTAATGGTTTGTTATAGAGTACACCTTATAGAATGTAATTAAGCACAAAACAGCCACCCCAAAGCACCCCTCTATTTTGGGTGAATTTTTTCCTTAAGCATATGTGCGATACTCAGTAAATGAAGTTTTACTTATATTTCGTGTATTTTTGTTATAGGCTCTTCTAAACTGAGAGTTATGACTCGAAATGACTTGTTTAATATGATGGAACGCTCAAATACCTCAACTTTTAATGAAAAGTTGCAATTTATGGAACGACAACTGCTCAGTCAATATGCAGAAAATGACCAAAATATTGCTGATGTAAAGCAAAAACTGTCGGTTATCAGACATCAATTTAAACAAAAATGGTCAGCTGCTCGCAACACAAAGGCCAGATTCCTAGAAAACAATGCCGAGTGGCTTAAAGGATGCATATCGCTACCGAAAGCATCTATTGTTTAAGATAAACGTGGAGGTTTTTGCAAGATATTGCCAAGAAACGGCAAAGTTATACGTTTCTTTATACAACTTTTACCCAATGTCTCCGACATTACACAAAGTATTGCGTCATGGGGCTGAAGTGGTAAGGGAAGCAATTCTTTCTATTGGACAACTGTCCGAAGAAGCGGCAGAAGCCCGCAACAAACATATTAGAATGTTCCGACTCAACTACGCAAGAAAATGTTCCCGGGTAGCCTGCAACGCAGATGTTTTTAACAGGCTCCTCTTAACCTCTGACCCTGTCCTAACGGGCATGAGGAAGTGGAAGAATAAAAAAATCTTCCACTTTCAGCTGATGTACTTAATTTGTTACTAGAAAGTAATATTTTTAATGTAAGTTTTGAAGATGACGACGAAAATGACGAATAAATGCTTGTATATATTACGTTTGCCTTTTTTTTACCTTTTCCAAGCTAAAACTGAAATAAAACATTCTTTGGCAATCATTATGCTTACCAAATATTTTTGGCCAACTTTTAGTACCAAATACCCGTCTGTGCAGCGTTTGAAGCTTAATGTTCCTGTCCTTGCGATCTGGCCGCGCTACGGACTCAAGCAGCATGCGTCTTAATTCGTGGAAGGCGATGGTAATAATATATTTTTGTCTTGTAGCTCTGCTTATGCGCGTCTGGATTTTGTTTGTTGTAAAATGGCAGTAAATACCTACTATATTGTTCATAAGTGCGATTCGATCTTCACCACCGCAAATTAAATACTCTCATCGCCCGCACATCACTATGGCCACCGCATTTCGTTTGCAGCGCCTGCCTTAAGCCCCGCCACTGCACCATCATTGTGAATGCACTGTGTAGGCGGAAACAGCAGTCGGTGAAACCGGTCGCAGACGCGATGCGATGACACGCAGTAACACTGTAGCTGTAAATAATTGTCCTTATTTTTTTTATTCTAATTCAATAAGTCAAAGTCAATCATTTCTTTATTCATTCATATTGACAAAATTCAAAAAAAAAGAATCATAATTTCATGACGCGCCCATTTCTTTTCCTACCACCATCACCAGTTCAAGACGTGGCAACTGTGAGAAGAACTGGCAAGAAACTCAAAAGTATAGGTAGTACGGAAAAATTTACCAATCATCATTATGGATCGTCCATTTGCTTGATTGTAGTAAATTCGTGTTATATTAACCCTTTTATATAATAAAAGAAAACACATAAATCAAGTCATAAATTACAAAATTAGGCATCAAGGAGGAACTTATTTAAATCGACAATTCAATCGCCCTACCGTAATAGGCTTTTAAATGATTTTTGTTTAGTTTATAATTATCCATTACCAAATATTTCAAATGCTTTTAAGGGTACTTAACTGCTTCATTTAATTGGATAAACTTGGTAAATGGGAATTTAATGGATAAACTTTCAATAGATATGCTGACTGCGTAGATTGTTAATTCCGTTTATGTTTTCAAGTCTATTTATATCAACTCGGCAACGGCACTTACATTAGCCGTAATTAGAATCTGTTTGAAATAAATAAGTACATATTAGCCTAATAGCCACAAATACATACATGAAAGCTAGTAAGGTAATGTAAATTTGTAATGTTACTTGATTATGTTGATATATAATAAATAGTCTTTTCTACCGTTTTTTACCACGGCGGCGGCCAATCGGTAGATCATCTATCTGCGCAAGACATTCTAAAGTGAATAAATGTGTGCGCAAACACAGGCGGGGTGTTCTATTCTAAGCCGAAAACCACACGGCGGTCGTATCCATGGATGGTATTTGAATAGATCAATATTTTCACAGAAGATTTATTCGGGACTGCCAAAATTGGAGTGAACGCGTTGGTTCAATTTTCGGATATAGAAGCTAAGCAGTGTGCCGCGAAAAATTTGAAACTTTCAACGCCTATTCCGAAGGAAATTGGAAAAGCTAAGCCAAACATCCGGTAGTACCGGATATTGCTTTTCGGAAATGAAAACTACGTACCAATAGAGACATGTTCCTTATTCAGGCGTGGAAACCTGTCAATCAAAGTAAAATTGACGAAAAGAAAGATATCAAACCGTTAAGGACGGTTCACTTATTTGTTAATGCGGCCTTAGTCCAATGACTAGGGGCATCGGACTTGTGATCTTGTGGTCGCCGGTTCGAATCCCACCCATTGCACCACGGACGTGAACCCATTGGTAACACAAGTATTTTAGCCAAACACGAGGGGTTAACAAGAAAACTAGTAGACTGCAAAAACTCTGCTAGTAATCTTTTAAAAAAAGACTTCATGCATATTTTATTAGAACATTATATAATGCTTCCCACGCACGGTTTTACCTGCGTGACTCCCATTCTCGTAAGAAATTCATAATTTAATGTCATCTAGGGCCTTCCTCAATTACTAGGCTATCTAACTCTGTAGAAATTATTTAATGATGGCTCCAGGAAAATATTAGTAAGAGACATGTGAGAACTTCAGGGGACCGAAACTGCTATTTTTTTAAGTATTGTGCCACCGTAGTGCCATCATGATAGCAATATGCCAAAAACGGTAATCTACTAGTCTCACTATGGTGTCGGCGCTGGAATGGCAGTTGGTGTTGCTACACACAGAAGTAGCAGGGGTGATGGTTAGGGAGATTGTAATGTTTATTTAGGCGATTTCAAAACTTATAAATGTATCATTTGTTATTATATTCAAATACGCTTATGTCATCGTGGCGTCATATTAACACCATTATGACCTCATTAGGATTAATAGATTACCAAATGGAAAAAAACCCGACCGCCATTACGATAGTAGACTCGGGGCCCTGGTATATTATTATTTCAAACACAGATATGAAACGCATCATGTTGAAATTAATTCCAATCCGAGATAAATATGAAAAATAATTACTTTATGGTGCCTAAAAATAATTAAATTCTCTCTGTATTTCTCCTAGAAAGACTAAAACCCCATGTCAAACACATGGTCTTTCAAACGAGGCGTAAATAAGCATCTTGTGGCCATAGGTTGTGGGGATCTAGTGATGTAAATTTGTATCATAGGTACTGTACTAGCTTTCATTATAACAATTAAAAAAAACGTATGCTGAATTTTTAAAAATATAAAATTTCAACAACATCCATTAGTACATTGCTGCGACGACTCCAAATGACTGGATTTTCCTGTATCGGTTTTATTGGCGTTTCCCTAAATAAAAACGAGGTTATTGGCGGTGGCTTCCAAACAAATAACCGTTTAAGCTCGGCTGCTCGAGGTACTTAAAGCTGATATGGGCAATAAAAATATGATGATTGATTTAAAAGTATGATCCACATGCATTTACAACTGTAGTTAAGTGAGAATATCAAAGGTGTAATCGATACAAAGTTAATATTAAATAAAGAGTAGCGAGTTAGTTTGAAATTTGCTAGTAGCTTTTAAAACCTTCAATAATAACATATACAATGAAACAAGCCGCTGTATTATGTTTCTCCTTAACAAGACAATTCAATAGTCTAGTCAAGATAGCTGTCACTCGCTTGATAGCATTATCTATCATCATCATCATTTCCGAGGGAGGGTATTTGCTATAGTCACCAGGCTTGGATTGGGTTGGTGACCGCAGTATTATCTTGTGCCATACAAGGAAACGCTGCTGCCCGTTCCTTGATATACAATTATTATAGATGATGTTATAACAATCGGGACCAACGGGTTAACGTGCTTTCCGAGGCACGGAGGGTAGTCCCTCAACCAACCAGACCCGGAAATAAATCTTAGATTTTACACAAAGATTTCCTGTCCGGAGTGGGGATCGAACCCACGACCTCCAAGATTTAAAGCGAGCCAAATTCCGCTACGCTACTGAACTATACTAATGAATTATCTATACTAATATTAAAAAGAGAAACCCACTGGACCGATCAGAAAACATAATTAAATGTTGTAATGTACTCCAATTGTTGTGGTTGAATTGATCGATTATTTAAAGATGTAGATGATTTCATTCATTTTTTATTTTATTTTATATATACTTTTTTAAACTATTGTAAGATCTTATTTTAAGAAGGAGGAGGTTTTATGTTCCGCTGTCTGCATTTTTTATGTTGCTCTGTATTTATTTTTAACTAAAAATAGAAATTTAACTTTTTTACAAAAACAACTTTATTTTTCGCATTTCGGTAAATCCGTTAGTTCAAAAAAAGGCACGCGAATGAGATAAATAACCATAAAATCGTGTCCAGTTAAAAACGGTTTTTGAATGGAACTCATCAGTAAAACGTTACAAAAAAACAGTTACAAACAGTTGTGCTGGATTACTGACTGCCATTTCAAATTTTTTCTTTTTTTTTGCAACAAATAGGTCAATTTGACATACATTTAAAACGTGCATGCGGTGGTTGTAAGTTTAAATTTACATACACAGTAATTAATATATTATGTAATCAATTTCATATGCATGTGAAATCGATTACCTACATATTAAGTTAGCTATTGATTCTAAAGACCAATGTTTAGAGGATACTGTGTTTGTTTACTTTGATGACGGGTGGGAATAACTTTTATTCATTCCAGCTATCACAGTAGACTTCCAGTAGACTTCCCTTCCGAGACGGAGCCACAAGGACAGATATAATGACTTAAATTTTCTGGTCGCACCATTTAATCCGTAGAGTGAGAGAATGGTGTACTGTTATATCCCTACAATGTTAGAGATAATATCTAGCCCTGAACTGACCCTAAATGCTAGAACATCATTTTATTAATGTTTATTATATACTTATATGTGACAAACAGAAATCAGTATGCATTAACATTTTAACTGAAGTCGGCCGTATCGTGCCCATTTTGGATAAGATCATATTATTCTATAAAAGTAATAAAGTGTCAGTGTATTACTTTAACCTTTTTTTAATGTCATTTGACGGGCTTTTTCAACAGTACCATATACCTTTCAAAAATTGCAAGTTAAAAACTTAAAATGTCATTAAAAATAAAACAAAGGATTTTGATAGTAAGACAGAACATATATTTAGTTGTTGAAATCCCTTCATTTATTATCGTATAATTCTATTATTTTTTTACTACAACCCATAAGTGATGTCAATATTTTAATAACGATGACAAGCCTGGTGGCTTGCTGCTATTTTTAAAATAATAAACGGAAAACTTTCTCAGAAGTTTACGTACCATCTTGAAGCTTAAATTAGAGTGCTTTCAAACCTGTAACGTCCTTCTTTGCTAATGCTCTTGGCGAATGGAGCCCTCATTAAAATAAGTGCATCTACGTAATTGGCACTGCATTTCACAGCAGAATGCGCACAGATGATCGTAGTTTGTTAAAGCATTGCAATCAAAGACCAAAGGATTCCTATTATATAAATATGAGTCATGAAATTTCTTTGATATTTGATCGTTCTTGCTTTTCATTCCGAGGAATGTGCAAATGGAAGTTTGACAACAAATTTCATCTGCCCATTTACGTTCACTGTTGAACAGAGGCCTCCTCTTTACATACCTTAGCATGCCAGGACAGTTGAGGGATTTTGACAATAACACTACGCTTGGCAGGCGGATTGGTGATCGGATTAAAAATGGTAACAAATATTGAGATGATAGATGCTTCTGCCCATCCATCAGTGGTTTGACCATTAGTCGCCTCGTACGACACCCATGGAAAGACATGAGGTGAAGTTTAAATATAATAAATTAGTCTCTTTAAATATTAATGTGTGACCATAATAGTAAAAAGTAAGGAAATTACTCTATAGTGATTACAATTATAATTAATTAAAGAATAAAAATTCGGCAATATCTTTACTAAATTATTATTTTTTACGCTTTTTATTAATGACACATTTTGTACAATTTTTATTAATTTATGTAATTATACCTAAGCAAGTTTTACGCGCTTCTTGTGTAAAAAATAATCGTTTGAAGTGCATGAGTAGATATAGTAAATAACTGCAAACCAGTGGAATGAGACAATACTACATTTAATATGATAAAACGATTTTCAAAATTAATAGTATATATATTTTATTATAGAACAAAACAAAAATAAAATAATAAACGCTACAAGTAGCTGAAATTTTTTAACATTACAAAATTTTAAAACGCCGTTGAATTTATTCTTACAAAAGTAAATAATAAACAACATATACGTCAGTAATAATCGAATCACCTATCGAATTACATTAATTCTAATCGGAAATTATCTACACATTAAAAACCATAGTAAAGCCCGGTGGCTTTACTATGGTTTTTTAAATTTTTGGTAAAAAAAATGATATCCTAAAAAGACCTAGAACTGAAAATTTATGTAAAATATGCTATAAATACATAAAGGGGAATTCACCGCGATACTGCCATATTATGCATAAGTCGATTATAACTTGATACGTTTTATGGTCGATTTAGTATCTTGCGGTTTGATAAAATGTACACGTATGTAGTATATGTGTGCTAGAATAATACAACATTTTAAATGTAAAAAGCGTTTTATTTTTACACTCTATTTGTAGGATTATTTTATCACACAATATATGTGAAAATAAGACTTCAACGTTTGCTCGTAAAGTGGAACATATTCTGGACAAATTTGTTGACCTATTACCTATTCTTGTGAAAAGTAAGTGATCTTTTTTAAGCTGTTAGAATGTAATGTTTGAAGTTCCAAATGCCATTAAATACAAACCAACAAACAAAACGTCGCGGGTAACGTTTGCTTTTGACAGGCAATTAGCATCGCGTCCATTGTGATCCCGTTGAGCCATCTGATTTCTGGTTTTGATAAAACCAAAATTTACGACTATGGAATGTCTATTTAGTGTAGTCTACATTTTTGGTTAAGTAATTTATTAGCTTAAGGCCGTGACTTTGTACTTGTTATTAATTGTTAATTTTGAAAAATCTTTCATATGGGCCACTGCCACTGCTACTGCCACTTTCGCAAGTACTCAATGTAAGAGTTTAAAAATACACAGTTTCCTGCGCGCCGTTTCACCTGGGTTGCTCCTGTTGCCGTGGGATCTTCATAATAAAACATAGCCTTCCTCGATAAACACAGATGGCTATCTAACACATAATTTTCAAATCAGACCAGTAGTTCCAGAGACTAGCGCATTCAAGCAAAACATACTCTTCAGTTGTATATATTAGTATATAGATTCAAGGTTGTTTCTTATTTATTTTATGTCCAAATAAAAAAAGGATAATAAACGAAATAAAATTGACTTGTGAGATTTACTTCGCCTAGCATATTTATACGTTTATTTCTAGCCCTTTCTGTCAAACGTAGCAATTACCTATATATTATTTTATATAATTACTAGCGACCCGCCCCGGCTTCGCACGGGTGTAATGCTGATGTATCATACAGAATATAAAACCTCTTTAATCACTCTATCTATTAAAAAAAACCGCAATCCGTTGCGTAGTTTTAAAGATTTAAGCATACATAGGGATATAGGGACAGAGAAAGCGACTTTGTTTTATACTATGTAGTGATATCATCATCAGCCCGTATAACGTCCACTGGTGACCATGGGCTTTCTTCCAGGGGAGGGTATTTGGTATAGTTACACGCTTGGCAAGCGGGTTGGTGACCGCAGTATTATCTTGTACCACACAAGGAAATGCTGCTGCCCGTTCCTTGATATACGATTATTATAGATGATGTAATGGCAATTGGGACCAACGGCTTAACGTGCTTTCCGAGGCACGAGAGTAGTCCCTTAGCCAACCAGACCCGGAAAGAAATCTTAGAATTAACACAAAGATTTCCTGTCCGGTATGGGGATCGAGCCCACGACCGATTATGACACGATTTAAAGCGAGCCAAATACCGCTACACTACGGAGAGTATTACGATCGATACGTAATGTTGAAATATTTATTTATTTTGATAAATAAAAAACATAATATACGTCTAAAAGTAGCTAATTTAAAATAAAAACTTATAAAATACTACTATTCTAAATATATTCTACTTAGCAAGGTTCCTAGAATACTGGCAGCATTACCCCGCTAAATGGTAATGCTTACCTTAATTGCATTACCATCACTAGTTAGTTCCTATCGCATTGTGAGATGATTTAGGTGCGGACTTTAATTATTCAAATTTAAATACGAAATGTTTTGATAAATACAAATATTTTATAATAATATATACACTAATATTAATTTATGATTCTTAAAAAAATTATGTTATTTTTATTTTAAGGTAATTTTACAGGAGTGATACATCCATACTCGCAAGTAATTATACCACCCACTATACAAGCTATGAATATAAACGTGATTATACCAACAGATTGTGAATTAAATGGAATTTTGGCTATAGCCTGTGATGAGCTACCTCCACAGGTAACTTTTGAGGGAAACAGAATGCACGTATATCGAAATGGCTATGAGAATTTTGAAGCTAATGCATATTGCAAAGAGGAATAATGGCTACCCACTGTTTTTGTCCATTGAAATGTTACAATTTAAGGACCTAATATTGGATTTTTTAGAGTATGTTATTTTATTTCTGGGACATGTGTGGGGGGTCAATATAGGCCCCAAGTAAGTGGGGTTACCGCCCTTGCCCCTCGGCCGCCATCTTGGAAAAAGGGGTGCAAACACCTTTTTCGTGATATCTCGGAAACTATGCGTCCTATAAAATATTTGTAAGTCATAATTTGTAGCAAATCGCTTTGCCTACTAATATGTTCAATAATTTTTTGCCCTAAACTTAAAATTAAAGAAGTTATAAGCAAAAAAGTGCGAAAATTTATATTATTTTTTTGCTTTATAACTTTATTTTAATACATTTTACAAAAAAATACCTAAAACCAATCATATAGATGGTCTTTTGAAGAAATTTTTTTCTCTATAATTTTTAAATTTTATTCGTTTAAAACAGTGTTACAGCGCTCACCAGGTGGAGAGGAACCGAGAACGCTTACCCACTAAAACCCCCCCAGATACTCCGCTAAACGCCAGTATTGGGCTTACTAGGAAATCCGTCAGTATGACTTCCAGGACAATCTCTGGTATGCTACACTGTCCAAAATTTTATTTCGAGAAAAATGTGAAATTTGCCTTAATATTTTTGCGTCTTTACCGGGTAATGAGAATGAGGTACCAAGGGATAAGAAACTAAATGCAACCAACAAACGCAATTTCATAAGAGGGTGCTATCTGTAGGCTGAATGTCGAAGATAGGTATTTCATTTATTGATTTGTCAACTTTCATTTGCCACATTCTTTTGTTAAAAAAATAAAAATAAAAATCATTTTTATTTACGTAAACCTATTACAGGCACTTGCAAATAGTTAAAACAATAATTAATTATTAATCTATGTTAAATTGTATTTAGTGTCTGAATTTTATAAATAAAACTCTTTAAAATATTGGTGCCTTTATTTAACTTATCCCTTAAATACCCACAAGTATCTTACGGACACATTTTTGAGTTTATGATTACCTAGTATTTATATGGATTAATTGGCCTTTTATTTAATTTATCTTCATATTTTTACTAAGAACTACTTAATACTTCCTCAAGAAATAGGCTACCTAAGCTAAAAGATTTCTGCAAATCGAACCAGTATGTCCTGAGATTAGCGCGAATCAAACAAAAAAACGCACGGGTATTAAACAAACATTTCATAAGTTATAATTTTTCACACACACACACTCTCCCATATATACGTACTTTCTCGTTTTTGCGTAGGGTCATTAAAAAAGAGTAAAATGAAGAAAATTCGTATATGACATTATATGTTTTTCTGTTTTTTTTTTCAGGTTTTTTTTAAATCTTATTTAAAATTTTTATAAAAAGGCCTTTACTATATACTTTACTTTCTCTGCACCTGAAAATCTATTTATTGAGTCAGAGCTTCCCTGTAAATGATATTTAATGTTAATTTATTTTGTGGCAGCAAAATAAATTGATTTTCAGGACCTCCAACCCGCGATAGACCAACATACAGTTGGCCATGAGTAAAACAATCTTTTCGTAGGCCCTACTAATTCGAAAGTTTGGCCTTGGGACTTGTTGATAGTTAGGGCGAAATATGTTTTCACCGGAAATTGAAGCCGTTTAAATGGAATTGGCAGATCACTTGGGATCATCGGAATCCTCGGTATATGAGCTAGTTCACCAGCTGCTGGGCCGGTGATAATGGTTGCTACAATTTAATTGTTCTTCAATTCCTTAATAAGCAGCCTCGTCCCGTTGCACATGCTTGGCTTCAATTCCTCAAAAGCATAATTGGAATTCGAATTTTTAAAGTCAATTTATGTAGTGGCAGCATTGACTCCCCTCTCGTACCCCAGTGTTACCTACATCGCTTATTATTATTATGGTGCCGTCTAAACGAGCGGCGTGAGCGGCGACCATGCGACATTTTTCAAATAACTTACATTTTTAAACTTGTGATATCTTTCGAATGGAACGTCCAAATTGAATAATTAAAAAAGTTATATAATGGTTTTGAAGCAGACTTAAATATGAAGTCATTTATTTTGATAAGAAATCTCAAAAGACTACTCGTGCTCTCGGACCACATGGCCCAAAAGTTTCAACACCAAACGGCTCGAACACGTAAGCCCTTTCAAGGTTTACGTATTTGAGCCGCTTGGAAGCCTCCGCTAATGCAGCAGCCGCTCCAGCACAGGTCGCGGTCCTTGGTAGATGAGACATATCAACGCATGTTGCATCCCACACCAAACACCTTCCCATCCTCCAGGGCAACAAAGTCACCCCGTCAGGTCTCTTGCCGTCGTCACGCGCCAAACCATTTGGCTCTTTGTTACTCTTACACGTAAAAACTACTGCATGGATTTGGCTGAAACGCACGGGGATAGTTATTAAGCTCGATTAACATATAGGCTACAAAAAATCACGCTCCAACCTTGGACTGGAGCAGAGTTACGCAGGTAAAATCGTGGGGCGCAACTTGTAGTATATAATATTAGTAACGTTCTATATTAGTATCAAGCAACCTCCTTTGTGTTTTATTATTTTTACAAATATTTTGCACTTCACAGGCATTTTCGTAATTACCTTATGACTGTAGGTATATAAAAAAACGAATAATTACTAGTACATACATTTGATTGCATGCGTTGAGAAATGATTAGATGTGGACTTTCATTACTCGTTGTAAAAATTCGACATGGTTTGATGATTAATGTATTTTAACACTTACAATAAACGATATTGGTACATTACAGTCATCATGTTTGGAGGGAAAGCAATTTGGTTAGGAGCCATTCTTTTGGCAATTCCAGTACATTCGGATGAAGGGGGATGCACTACGGCTCATTCAGGTAAATTGTTTTATTTACCTTTTTTATTTTACTTTACTTTTATTAACCCGTTTACGTCCACAGCTGAACATGGGCTTCCTCTTTAAAATACCTCGGCAAGCCTGGGTCGTTGAGGATATTGCCGCAATCACCACGCTTAGTAGGCAGATTGGTAATCGCCTGTTATTTGTTTATTATTACGGCGCGTTCCCTGTTCCATTAAAAAAGTAATAAACTAATTTGAGAGTAGTTACGTACCTTTAACGATGTATTTTTATTTTCGGGAAAAATGACTTAAGCACATTTTATAGGAAGCTAAATGCTGCTTCCATTATGGTTTGATTCTGGACGACATTTTCTAAAGGAAATTGAAATATGTTAATATAAATTACAGTTCATATTTACGCCCCATGTATATTCCGTGACGGCTGTACGGCGCTGATGGACTCAGCGACAGAAATATGAACTGTAGTTCCTATATACACGATTCTTTTTTTTTTTTCGGGTGGTCATACCTAGTTTGCCACGAGGTTATTAAATGGTTTAAAAACTACAAACTAAGCAACCTGCGCAAGAGGGCGCTCACTGTCATCGCCAGCGACCGCCCTGAGCCGAGGTCCAACTCGGCTCAGGGCGGTTGCTGGCGATGAAATTGAGGGATTATGACTTTTAGTATTTTAGGGGAGTATTGTGCAACTGTCGCTCTAATTTACAGTTCGTGGGCCTCTCGGATTTCAGGTCTACGAGGGCATCGGATGGTTCTTTGCAGACTAAGGGTCAGGAAAACGAGGCGGGACGAGAGGAAGCGTCGCGTTCGCGGGCGCACTCTTCTCCGGCGGGTCGGATAGAGTGGTCTCTGTGTAGTGGTGCTAGTTTCTTGCAGTCTTTTTACTGCTAGTTGGTAGTATGTTATCTCGTCGTCCGGGCTATCTAGGACGCCCCGAGGCCGACAGTGTTTACGACGCTTTGTGGGCAAAGGCCTATAGTCAGATGCTGCAACAACCAACGGGTTTGGGTATTGTGCCGCGGATTCGAAGAAGCGTTCCGACGCCTCTTTCATCCACTGCTTGATGGAAGGCAGTTGGAGATCAGAATGTAAATTGCGATTAAGAATGAACCACGATGCCCCGGTGGCTCGTCGAGTGAATCTACTTTGAACAGTGTGTAAGCGGTACAAACCGCTAGATGCGTTATGAGCAAATACGGTGCTCGCGTACAAATCCAAACAAATCGGTCGTATACACGTGGTGTAAATCCTAAACTTATTATCTAGTGATAATTTGCTGCGTGAATTTAGAAGACCGTGTATTCGACTTAGCGTTAGTGAAGCGCGTACACGAACGGTTTCTACATGCGCTCTAAAGTTTAGCTTTCGGTCAAGGATTACGCCTAAGTACTTGGCTTGTCGTTCCCAAGGGATTGGTTCGCCAAACATCTTGACCGGTACACACGATTCAATTTCCTTTACTGCAGCGGAAAGCCCAGCCCGGGCTGATGCGTGTCAGTTGGTCTGGATCCTACCTAAGTCGTCTTGTCAGACTGCCAGTTTGACTTTTCATGTGTACGACTTTCAACGAGGATCGGATCTGTTTGATTATTAAATGAATTATTTTTATTTTTAGGTACTCTATCGGGAAAGATTCACAACTACCCAGTAGTGGATATTGAACCCGGTTTACGAGACGCAATGGTAACACTACCTATACCAATTGATTGTCAAATAAATGGAATTCTGGTTTCAGTCTGTGATGACGTAGAACCTACAATAAATATTGACCAATATATAGTAATCGTACATCGGAATGGTTATTTGAATTTGCCGGCTCCTGCTACAGCCACCCTTTACTGCGCCAGTGGGTTGAAAAATGTTAAATCACATGTTTTGAAAACTCAAAACAACATATTTCGCCAAAGCCGCATTTCCCCAAAAATTAATGAAGAGTATCAAAGTGACGTAAGTGACGCCTAGATAAATATAACATAAATAGACCTCATGGAATGAAATTACTTTCAAATAAAAATATATCAAAATGTTGGTTTAGTTTTTTACGACGTACCTGATACCCGCGATCCATATCCAGAAACCAATTGTAGAGCTCAGAAGTATAAATTCGTATACCATTATACGTCAGAATCATTCGTCGTATATGCTTCTATCGTAACCTGGTACTTACGGCCAATTGCTTCTGAAGTATAATCGTACATCCGTCCTTATGCTTCTGAGGTCTTAAATTATTATTACTTACAGAAATATTGTTAAGCATAATTTGAATAATTTTCAATTCATAAACCTTGATCAAATTGATGTAATTGTAATACCTATAAAATTGCCGTTTTGTATTCAAAAATTTAAACGATTTTTTTCATGTATTTTTTATTTGTATTAATCGAAGTAATCACCCATGCAATCAATGCATCTTTGCCAACGCAGTGGCAGTTTATTGATGCATTTCTTAAAGAAATCAGCCAGACGGAAGGCAACAAATTCTTCAAAGGCATTTTGTACTGCCTCTCGGGTATTGAATTATTTTCCCGCCAAGAAGTTATCCAAATTCTGGAAAAAGTAGTAGTCTGTAGGCGCAAGGTCTGGTGAGTAGGGCGGATGTCGGAGAGCTTCCAACCCCTGTTCTTGCAACTTGGAGATCGTCTGCTGTGCAGAATGAGGTCGCGCGTTGTCGTGCAGGAGCAGCGGAGACGAGCGATTGACAAATGCTGGTTGGAGATGTGCCAGCTTCTCTGTCATTGTGTTCTTCACAGTACACATCTGTAGTAATGCTCACCCCGTTTAGTAAGAAGCTGTGATGAATCACACCGGCGCTAGACCACCAAACAGTGACCATCACTTTTCTAAGGGTAAGTTTACGTTTAGGGCATTGTTTAGGTGCTGATCATTGAGTTCATGGGGCATCCATTTGTCAAGCTTTTTTACCTTGCCAATTTGACGCAAATAGACCAATATTGTTTTGACGCTAACGTCGAAAGCTGCTGCTAATTCAGCCGTAGATTGTGTATCATCAGCTCCCACAATCACCTTTAATTCGTCATTGTCGACCAAAGTCTTCGGACGACCGCGCGGTTCATATTTCAAGTCGACATTTCCAGAACGGAAGCGAGCAAACCAATAACAGGTGGTGCGTTGGTTTGTAGTGTTAGCTCCGTAAACGTCGTTGATGTTGCGTGCCGCTCGTGCCGCGTTGCTGCCACGACGGTACTCATATTCCATAATTACTCGATTTTTTTACGTATCCATGATGACGAAAAAGATTGAAATGCGATGAAAATGTAACACTAATCAATAAACAAATGACTACTTTTGGAAAAAATATATCCATGTTTTTAAAATAAAATTAATTTGAAATCAGAATTCATAGCCAAACAAAAATTATTTTGATTTGAAATGGCCAGGACTGAAGAACGGCAATTTCATAGGTAAAGACCTAATATTAAAATAATATTAACCTATTTAATGTAAAAAAGTAGGTACATTTATTTATATCATTTTTGATTCGAATCAATCGATTTTATTCAATATTTTGATTTAAACATATATTATTTTTATTGATCAATTTTATCCAAAATTTATTAAATATAATTAAATTGATTTTTTTAATAGGTTAAATGTTTTTTGCGTCTTTCAATTTTATTACAGTGCATGCATCCTTTTATAAGTAGTGAAACATTAAGGCTTAAGTTGACATTGTAATTTCGTTTTTAATGTGACAGTGTGCTAATTTTGGAAGAAAAAAATAATAATTTAAAAGACATTGTAGTCGACTGACCGTAATTGAAGCTTGTGCACGAACCTCAATTACGCTCGCATTTCACATGCGCTCTGAAGTTATAGACAAGGATTATGCCTAAATACTTGGATAGCGGGTCCTAAAGGATTGTTAACGTATTACACATCTTGACTGGATGACTGGTGGACTGTTAAATTTCCAGAAGAGTTTCACGGCACTCTTTGTCGGATTGGTTTCAATCCTCCACTTTCTAAACCATTTTCCTAAATTATTTGATGCGGATTAAGTTGTCAGGAATTAGACAGGCGACATGAGCTAGGATGGCTCATGTGCTTTCAATTTGTTAAAGTAAACTATGATGTTTAAAATTATTTACAAATAGGTACTATGATTTGTTTATGCGTTTCAATGGTAAACTTGATTTATTTTGTAGTAGCAACCTTGTTTACTTATCAAATGGTTATTAGACTAAATCCATAACGTAGCGGTATAAGTCTCGGCAGTTCAATCCTCCAAGATTATTTTCAGGGTTTAATTGATTGAGAATGGCACTCCGTGCCTCGAAAAGCACATTAAGTCATTGGTCCCGTATGCTATAACATCATCTTTAACAAGCGTTTACCAGGAGACGGGCAGCAGCGTTTCTTGTGTGTTACATCATAATACTGCGATCACCAACCCGCCTACCAAGCGTGATGCCACGCTCACACAACGCCATACGGTTACAATTGAATGAATTGCAATCCGTGAAAGAGTAACCATCCATCCATCTACATCTACTCTCTTGTGAGTATTGTGTCTTCGCTTTTATAATATAAGTAAGTATGAAGATAGTAAAAATTCAAGTGCTTCCGTATACACATAGCTTGTAACAACGTCTGGGCGTAACGGATTAAGTCTTGCTTTCAGTCAAGGAGGTCATGAGTTCTATCCATACGACTGTGACTTTGAGTAAAATCTTAAATTTCTTTTCGGTTTTGGTTGCTTGATTCAACAAAACACACCCAGACTCAGAACTGTTTCTGTTTCATGCAAATAATTATCCCAGTTGGAAATCGAGCTCAGAAAAACAGGTCACAAAAGCAACTACAAAACCACCGAACCACCAGTCCATTTTAGTCGTTCTACATTACATACTCGTATTTCTTCAAGTTATAATGAAATAATGAATTTATTCAGCACTTAGGTATTTACATACACTTGTACTTGTCAAAATCACAATGAAAAAGAACTGGAATTAATAGGTTATTATTCTTATTCTATGAATAAAACTACTTAGGTAACTATAACTAGCAAGTGCAACCTGTGAGTGCTGCTAATTGTAGGACATTACAGACAATTTACTCCATCTGTCCGTGTGTCATTAATTCCTCTACTCATAATAATATTTACATTAATTATCATAGGTATAAATTGAAAATTTGTAAGAGCATACAATTAAGTGACACACACCTGGGGGCAGCCTAATGGGGTTAGGACCACAACCCAGAGGTGCCACTGATAGCAAAAGTTGTTTAAAGATAAATAAAAATAAAGGTAATTTTGTCGGTAATACCGCGTAAGTGACAGTAGCTATTAGCGAGTAATTTCATCTGTCAAAACATATTTGCGTTTTAAATATTTTAAAGAAAAAAAAAACAATTTGCTACATTTGATTTTCAACCTTATTTGCTATTTACACTTAAGCGGTATTGCAGTTTCACCGACGATTTACCATATTTTCTTTTAATAACATTAAACCAAATTATTAGGTCTTATCGCATACATTATTTAATGTAGTGTAAAATTTAGCATAAAAAATACTAATACATATTATAACGAAAGTTTATATTAATGGATGATGTTTGTAATAATGTAAATTTATTTATATAATTTTTTATTCGAATCAATCGATTTTATTCAATATTTTGGCAGACAACAATAATTGCTGCAGCTATATTGCCAATATTTTGAAGCGGCCGTAGCCCAATGGCTAGGGCGTCGGACTTGTGATTTTGAGGTCGCCGGTTCGAACCCCACCCATTGCACTACCGACGTGAACCTTAGTATGAAAAAATCAAACTTCTAAGCCAACGCAATTAAAAGATACGGCCGTTTATTCCGAAAATTTTTGACACTCGCATGGGACTAAAAACCTACAGGGTACTTCCCGTGAACTCAGAATCTTGAAATTTGGTAAGAAGCAACGTCTTATAGTCTTATATATAAATAATTGTTCAATTTGTTTTGAATAATTTAATTAAAAAAGGGTCTACAACTACTTACCGTTTTGTTGTCTAAATAGATCCATAACTTTAAAAGCACTTATGGAACTCCAAAATCTTATACTGTTTTTTATTCGTACCGAATATATTGGATGTAAAAGGATCGTGTAGTAGTAAATATCCCACGAGGCTTAGTTTAGCTTTCAATGAAACAGTAGTACTTGGCACTGCGGAGTGTTCTATAGGGATTTACCGGGAGCTCTTCCTAACAATGGCCTTGTAAATAAAATTGGGTTTTTACACTTCAAACTCCTCTTAATTTTGGATAGACGAATTGATTACTTGCAAATGGATCTATATACACCTGAGCTTTGTATTGTTAAATACATATTTTGAATTATAGGGATGTCTTCCGACTTGGATTATTTTGTTTTCACGATATTCATTGACAATCCCACATATCACTTTCATACACCAGTTGTTCTAACATCTTTTGTAAGCTTGATGAATCCCCGGAAATTATTATATGCTCTAACTTTTAAGCCGCCGCGCCGCACGACGGGTTAACAAGAATACTAGTAAACTTCAAAAAGATGTTAGTAATCATTTCAAAAAAAAAAAACTACTGGTAGTCCTTCTGCAGAAATGGTAGGCCCATTGCCACTTCACCTTGTTTAATGTACTTGCGATATCATTTACAATAGTATTTTGTGGGATAACCTTATTGATGAAGTTTATTTTTCGGTTCGACTATGAAACACTTATGGATAAGTGAAGCTGAAAGCGTTCATATCTCGGCATCGTAGTTCATAACAATAAAAGTTATACAATTTATTGAATAAATAATCAATACTTTGTGTATTGTAGGTAGTTTTATCTAATTTTATTTTATCTAGGTTGATGTCTGTAGCTTTGATTCTAAGAAGGTCTAAGCAAGCAAAGCTGAGTACTGTTTGTTGACAAACACGACAAAGGGCAAACAATAGATCGGCACAGGCTAAAGACATACAATATAGACTATATCTATATACTGTGCCTACATAACACAGGTCGTGTCTAAATCGATACTATCTATTTACTTTGGCTATCAAATATTTTTGCCATTGTGTTGTCGTATTCCAACGATTATTATTTATATTGTATATATATTTGTCTCGATGACGTATAATATAGCCTGCAAAACGTCATATGATTCTATCGGCTATTTTGGTATTGTTCTTAAGAAGGAACTCAAGAAAAATATTATAATGTAAAGAAAACTGACAAAAGCAATATAAAATTAACTTATTTTTTTCAAATATTATTAACGCAAATAAGTGCTTGCTCGGATAGCATGAACCTTTTTTTTCGGATTCGCTGCTTCAACGGTTCTAAAGGCGAGCAGCTTTCCAGCCATATTAACCCTTAAACCCTACCCATTCCTGGAGAAACACTATTACTACCCAGGGGTTTTAAGGACCCCAGTACATAAAAAAATATACTTACAAAATAAAAAATAATTTAATTAAAATTATTATTTAATATTATTAAGTGCTTATTTAACAATACAAAATAAAAACTTAATTGTTTTTGGTAACACATTCTTGGCATCCTCAGTGTGTTCACCGCAAAGATGTTTTTGGCACTTGCCACAGGTGACCTTGGTTTTCCGGTCCTTACCCTTTGGGCACATGGCACATCTTTTTCCGCAGTGGGAGCAGAACTTGGTTCTTGCAATGGCCGCTTCTTTTGCAAGATTCCACCTAGGAGAACTTGAAGATTCATGGGCAAAGAGGGCCATGTAAATCGTTCTTCCATTTGAGGGGTGATCAGATCTAAGGCAAGTTTTTTCAAGAAATTACGTCTTTTTGTAGCTCTTTTCGTGGCCATTTTTAGCAAGACATATTAATTAACACCTACTATATTCAGGAAGCCATAAAAAATTGCCATTGGCCACCATTTTGATCTCCTAGACACGCTGTACTTATATTGCGTTATTACTACCCTGGGGTCTGACAAACCCGTAGATAGCAATAAATCCGTCAAAACAGTGAAAGTGCTGACGCTCGACTAATGACAAGATGGCCGCCGACGTTATTACAGATTAGACTCGAGTGACATAAAAGTGCGTTCAATTATTGCAAAAATATTTAGAAATATTCATCCTCTGGGGTTTGCTGGACCCCTGGGTAGGGTTTAAGGGTTAATTGGCAATTGCCTTATTAGGGCGCCCCCTGTGGGACTAGGAACTCAGCTCATGGCGATCACTGACGGAGGGATTCAGGAATTATGATTTTTTGTTTTATACGCGTTTAGTGCAATAACTGTCGCTCTACATAATATGTAGTAAATTTTTGGACTTCGAATCTATGAGGGCATCAGAAAGACCCTTGCAAACTTAGAGTCGGTAATGTATGCCGACTCTTAGTTTTCAAGGGTATAGACCTGTAATCATCATCATCATCATCATCATATCAGCCTGTTGTCGTCCACAGCTGAACATAGGCCTCTTCCATCGCTTTCCAGCGGAAACGATTGCTAGCGGCCTGCATCCCTGAGACCTTTATGAGGTGGTCGGTCCATTCTACATGCGGTCGTCTCACGCTGCGATTGCCTGTTTGTGGCTCCACTTGAAAACCTTTCTGCTCTGCATCATATTGGAGGACGCCGTCAAGCTCCTGGAGTGGCAAGAACACAGCATCAACATAATAGTTATATTTGCCAACGACATAGTTATCAATGATCTTGGCAGAATCACCGAAAGACCTCGGACAGATGCACAATGAACCCGTGTTCAAATATATTTTGTACAGTACCTATTCGACCTCAGAAGGAATCTTACATCGATATTCTGCCAAACTAAAGATATTCGAATAGTAACAAAATGTCCAAACTGTAAAGAGCTGACTATGTCATAAACTTAACTGGAGAAGTCAAACCAATGATTACACAGGCAAAGTTAAACAATAGTGGGACTGTTCATGATTAAATTTAGTTCAAGTTCAAATCCTATTATGAATTCTGTAGCTAACAGGCGTCACTTAGTTATTTTTATTTAAGGGTTTCAAAATTATTAAAAGTTGTAAAATGTGATAATGGTTTCAAGATCAAGTATGAAAGAACTCTGAAAAAGTTATTTATACTAGGTAATATATTCGACCGTAACTACCCAGTTTCCGGGTTTGATTCACGGATCGGTCAAAATTTGGTCTGTCTTGATATAGTTTTGAGAATTTTCGAAGCACCAACCCAATATGATATAGTTGGTGGTGTTTGATGGTGCCTCGGAGAGCACGTTAAGCTGTCGGATTTACACCTGGTCTCTCACCGATCGGACCTATGGGTAGAAGTGTCCGATCAGATTGTGAGACTAAAGGAAAAGAAGTGTACCTATGTTTACAAACACACTTGTGAACTATAATATGTCATACCGTCGGTAGAAATATATATATATATATATATGTATTAAAGTAAACTAACACGTACCCACATATAAGGTGTACCAACCTCAAACAGTGAATGCGTGACAAGATTAACTAATTTAGTTGTTGCATGGGTCGTTTGGCCTGATTGAACTAATTTTGATTTTGTGAATCTAAATAATTTGCATACAGTAAACAGTTGTCAATTAGTCTAATTATTGTTTATCTAACATGCAACAATAATAACTGTGATTGTATTAATTTGTAACAATGTTTTACGCTTCCGGTACATTCGTGTTTACATCGTAACTTCATTTGCATGTTAAAGTGGCTTCTACTGTATCGTATGCTTCGTTTTAGTAAAAGCCTTTGGTTGGAAGGTTTTGTGAACAGTTAATATAAAACTGTAAGTATACTATATATAACTATTTTAACGCCTTAAAACCATTTATTCGTCATTAAGGACAGTTTTTAGATTTCTTGAGGTCTATGTGTTTAACAAATGAGATCTAAATTCAAAATCAATTCAATGGTTTAGACGTAAAAGAGTAATAAGTATATACACATAGTTACTTTTGTAATAATATTATATATAATATTTATTAGAATCAAAATATTATGACTATCCATACGATAGGTTCGAAATACTTTAAATCATGTTTTATGTCGCGTCCTTTTTTTTACAATACCCAGTTCTGGTTGCGGCACCTCTAATAAGAACTGGCAAGAAGCTCATGGAAATCCATTATTTTTTAATAAATGTTAATATTGCAATTATAAACAAAGTAATATCCATCATCAGCCCGTATAACGTCTACTGCTGAACATGGGCCTCCTCCCGTGGGAAGGTTTTTGATAGTCGTAGTAGTTTTTTCATAGTCACCACGCTTGGCAGGCGGGTTGGTGACCGCAGTATAATGTAGTAACACATAGTGAAACGCTGCTGCCCGTTCCCTGGTACACGATTGTTAGAGATGATGTTATACGGCTTAACGTCCTTTCCGAGGCACGGAAGGTATTCCCTCAACCATCCAGGCCCGGAAAGAAATCTTAGAGTTTACGCAAAGATTTAACGCGTCCCAAATACCGCTACACTACGGAGGTTGTGAAGTAATATTGTTTCTAAGCAATTCTCGCTAGGGAGTTCTATCATTATAACTCAAACGATACAGAGTAAATCTGGCACGATATCATGACTTTGGATGCCGATGTATAAATGAAAGATGTTCTCTCTTTGGTTATACGCATATTAATTCTTAACTTATGCTAACATACATGACTTAGATACTAACTTACGCATAGATACTTATACACTACACCACAATGATATAACATACCTAATGGATGTTTCCATGAAGGAGATAACATACAACAGTGGTGTAGTATATAATTATGTACCTACTTATTTAATAGCTAAGTTAGTGAGCATATCCCTGAAGCAACTTGCTAAGGTATATTAACAAGCTACGTGTTTTTGTCATTAGTAAGGAAGAAACAAATATAATAATAGTCGGAGGTCTTCGTATGCGAAATATCGTGAGTTCCCATGGAAAAATGTTAAATTGGTACTGAAGTAACTTTATAATCTTGTCATCTATATAATTATGTGTATGTTTGTTTACAAAAGTAGCATAAAACTAATTTATATAAATTGCAATATACCTTTTCCTCAGAAATGAGAGCTGTAATAAACTTACATTTGAAAAAAAAAGTTTTTTTTTTATAATATTGTGCTAAGCTAAAATGACGAGTGGGCTCATGTCGGTAGAGCAATGAGTGGGGATCGAACCGGCGACCACAAGATCTCAAGTCCGATGCCGTAGCCAGTAGGCTACAGCCGCTTTATTACTGACTAAGTTTTCAATTAAATGCGACAACTTTTTCTTATTACTGACTAAGCCACTTATTCTATCACAATTATCCTGAAGGCGAGCTTAAGCGTATTAATAAAGTTTACATAAAACCTAGTAAAAGTAGTAGTAAATTGACACTTGATATCATGAAAATACATACGAAAGGAAACTCAGAGCATTTGAACTAATATGTACGTACGTAATTATGAAGCTTAATTTAATTATTTACCCAGTGACCTATAAGACCATTCTGTTTTATCTCTCAACCATTACTGTTAATATAATCAGTTCCAGTTACTTAGTTGTGACAATGTACTTGTGAAGCTTCGTATACCCACCAAAGGTTCGCTGGTTGCTAGCCTGTTTGTGTAGAAAACAGGTGGACCGTCACACTTTGTTGTGGCTCAGCTTAATTGAGTTTGTATGAAGGTTTCGGTGCCAATTATACGCTAGCAATATTGGTGGAAGCATTATTTTTTAGAAAAAAACCCAAAACATAGCATCACGTAAATATAAAGATGTTCATGTATCAAAATGTATTTTACGAAATAACATTGCTTACTCCTTTATTTTTCTAAAGTATCAGTTGCGAAACAGGATTTAGTACAATAAACCAGAATCTATTGAAAGCAAATTCACTTAGTTTAAGCACCCTCAATTTTATAACATTGGTTCTAATATTAGGAGGAAAATGATTATACTCTACGTGCGGCACGTGAAGCTCGAAATAAGTTCAGAATGTATAATGATATCCTATTAATTTTACCTTCAAAGAACTTTGTGCTCAACAAAAAATAATTTAGCCAACGTTTGTATTCTAATACATAGGCTTTCAAATAAATATAAGAGAAAATTCATAGATCTCATTCTAGTATCTCAAGTGTTGAGTAAACATAAATAGAAGTCTATCTTCTCAAATATATTATTCTGACAAAGAGACGCTTTGTTTATGATCCTTTGTTTTCTTAAAGTTCAAGTTACAATAGGAATAAAAGATAAAAGAAATCCCTATTCGACTGTATGAAGACATCTAATGAAAATCTAAAGTAAACAACAACTCCTGAAAAGAGCCGTATGAAATTTATAAAACAAAACATAATAAAGATGAGACAGCATAACTAAACGGAAACTACCAAGTCTTGAAATTAAATGTTAGCAAATTACAGAAAAAAAAATATCATACGGAAAGTGTGGTAAATTATAAGAATAGGTACATCCATTTACGCATCTGGTGACCTAACGCTTGGACGTCAAACTGCCAACTTAAGTACAGCTGTGCACGTGAGGGAGCAGACCTTAACAAAATTACAAGGGGTGTGCGACCGTTTGCCTGCTGATAACGAAAATAAGCCAAGGATTCTTGTAAAAGCAAGGTAAGCTTATTTTCTTGCTGTACAAAATTTTAAATAGAACGATTTTATCGTAGCACTTCTCGTTTCCTTTTTAAAATCAAAATGAGATGTATTTTTCTTCGTTCTACTATCTATAAATGTAATAAGTTTTGTATATTCATTCCTTATTTTTGCTCTAAGCCAGCTTTTACACCTAAGATGAGAAAAAGTGGTGACGAGCAATAAAAATCTCTCACTTATAGATTTACTAAGCGCAGTTCTGGTGTTTAGGTACAAGAAATACACTTTTTCAGCAAGAGTTTTTTATATAGATTGCAACGGTATCGCATGATTCCATTATGACCGGTTTTTGTAAGGATTAATATCACCTACCTAGTAAAAACCGGGCGTGTTGGAATAACGTGATATCGTTGCAATTAAACAAAAAACTCTTTGTCTTGTGAAATACTGCAATAATATACCTACAAAATGTTGCTCCCAAGCCTTTTTATAAAATGGGTAAAATAATAAATTACAATGAAACATAATTTTCCTTCCTTCCCAAGTTCACCGAATGACAATAGGACTTTGAATTTATAATTTCAAGGCAAATTTTACGTCGCCTTTATAACAGAATTTAATTACAAATAAATATTTTGGCTTATTTTATATTACGAAATAATGCTGTTCTTTAAAAAAATTGGATATCTTACAAAATATTCTCATTCTGATAAATATTATTAATTATTAACAATAGTTTAAATGTTAAACGTCTGAATATACTATTTTTAATTATTTTATAGTATAATATATTTATGTTGAGCAATTTTTTATAAAAATATTTATCTCTATTTAATTTTTTAAATGCCTACCAGCCTATTTCATATGCTTATCCTATATAGAAATATTTACAATTTAAAGTCAAATCTATTTACATGCAAACTTAGACCGTCACAAATAGCCATATTAAATCATGTCTTACGACCTTAGTTTTCAACTTCTGCTAGTACTAAGCAACTGTGAATGGCTGTGTTATGCGACTAACGTTGCAAGTTGTCAATGCTACGTGGCAGAAAACTTCGCGGGTTTACTACGTCTAAACTTTCTCACTCGCATGTAACTTGTACTGTGTAGTTTACAATAATAAAGCTGTGCAAGAATTATTGTTTTCATTCGTCTATTTGTGTCATCGTGAGAAGAAAATGTCCAATAAAGTGTAGTACATTAGTCGGAGGTCGATAGGAGTCATGGCCTAAATGATTCTTGGCTATTATAAAAAGACAACCAGACTTTGAGTCATCTTACGTTTATGAGTGTGAATCAACAGAATATTCTATGTATTTGAGTTTATTTCGACGAACCAAAGATGACGTAGGAAATGAAAGAAGTTTAGTATTATGTCAATAATTTTGAAATTTGAGTTAAAAAACTTAGTCTGTGGTAGTGACTATTATGTATTATTAAAGTTCTTGAGTCTACTGATAACACGTATTATTAGTAGACATTATATGACAGAAGAAAGGTACTATAACTTAGCATAATTAATTAAACCAACAAAAACAAATACCTTAGGGACATTTCTAAATTTTCTAAAGGTTTAATATTTTAAAAATATGTACTAAAATTATTACTGTTTGTTATTCTACACCTATCTGCCTGATTAAGTCAACTTGAAATTAATGTTGTTTCCAAATAATCATATCATTTTGCACTGGTTAAATGTTTTATATTATAATGCTACCGGCACTTCCGAGCGTTCGTTATGCAAACATGATGACCACAAATTCTGCATCCTACCGATCGGTGGCGGGCGAGCGACGCCCGACTCGTTAATTGAAACGGTGCAGCAGACTTTCATGAGTTATACTAGGGGGCTAATCACGTAACGATATCACCACCACTTTTATAAATATGATGTCAATTTAGAAGTTAATGTAACTAGTTTAAATAATACATTAAAAATGACATAGGAAATATGTTAAAAAACTACGGTTTTTTATCGAAGTCATAATCATATTTTAATATCATTTAAATTGAACTATGCGGACTCTGTGTTTGGCACATGCTTGCTGGCTAGAACCGAGAGGCTAATACAAAGGGTCCAGAATGCCTGTGCTCGATTTTGCTACAATGTTCCTCCAAGGTCACACATTACACCTTATCTAGAGAGGGGAGGTCTTTTGCGGATGGCAACCAGAAGGCAGCTCCACCTAGCTACATTGTTGTTTGGTGTTGTGGCTACTAAAACACCTAAGTACCTCTATGAGAAACTGGAGTGGTCTAGAGACTACGTAAGATACAACACCCGAGCATCTGCTTACCGGTTGCTCACGCCTCGCCATAGAACAAGTGCCTTCAGGGGGAGCTTTAGATTTGCTGCAGCACATATTTGGAATGTACTACTGCCACCTACACTCAGAAACCTAAAATCCAAGAGTACTTTTAGTGTTAAGTTAAAAACATACTTGCTCAACTCGAATCTATGAGTTTTTCTTGGCTTACCGTCTATAATGTTTCCTATTGTTTCAAACTGGTATCTAGGCAAACAGAACGTTTTCTTTACACTAGCAGCAGACCCTGCGTATGCGCCTCCGACACCTTCGTGCCACATTTCATCAACAATTCACCATTAATTAAGAACACAATACAAAAGGTACACTTCACGTCACGCTCACAGCTCAAGATATAGGTACATTCAGTTGGTTGTTTTGAGTCATATTACATTTTTTACACTATTCAAACATAAATCACACCTCCATTTCCACATTTCAACATAAAGAACCATAATAAGAATGATTCTCGCCACAGTCATTTTGGAAAACCCGCCGACGCGGCGACGCTCTTATTTCAGTGTGACCACAGCATAAATATGTTTTATTGCACTGGCGCTTTTTTGACGTTGGGTAGCGAAGTTTTCATTTAATTTTCATTTATTTTTTATTAGTTAGAGGGAATAATTATTAATGAAATTGCTAAAATTGTCATGTATACATATAAAAAGGATTCTAATATTATTATTTTATTGAATAAGTATCAAAATTCAAATCTTAATTATTTAATTATTTGTTTTATATTTTTTTAAATTATTGTACTTTTAGTAATCAATTTGTTTTCTATTATTATTCTAATTTTTAAGTAAAAATTATAATATGAATTTTTGAATGTCCATAATTAATTAATTTAATTATTTTTGATTGTTTATAAACGTGGCGTCATCAATGGGGCCAACTAGAATACCAGCGCTGCATTCATACACAAATGTGTGGATGTAGCTTAAAGCTGAAGTTGGTGCCTATTTATGGTGCACATGGAATCGTGTCTATTTTTTTAATTTGATATTGTATTTTTTGGAAATTGTGCATTATGAATAAATATTTTTCTTTCTCTTTCTTTCTTTCTATATCATATCGTGATAACCCTCAGAGCAGACAAGTCACGCGGCACAAGAGAGACGTAGAGTTGTGTTGTAAGAGATTTTACAACCAATGAAGACGCGCGGACGCCGCCGCTTGACTGTCGCGCCACTGCTCTCATATGCGGTGACGTAAAAGGCGATCAAGGGACTTACAACTGATGAATGAGCAGCAGCATCCATGAGCTCAAGGTTACTGCGATCACCTATCCGCCGGCTTATATCCCCCAACTAACCTGGCTCGCTAACGTCTGTAAAGAGGTGAACTAAGTTCAGTTGTGAACGGTAGTCTGAAGAAAAAAAAGACTACGAGGAAAATAACCACTAAAGAAGTTTGGACGATGATAGAAAAATACAATGGGCATGCAGACTATTAAAATCTATTGAGTCCGTCAGTTAGATTACTAAAAAATATTGGACACGTATTTTTTCCAAAGATACAGAGCAAAAACCAACTTTAAGTTCAGAAGAAGGGGGGTTGTGACGTCACTATTAGGTAAAATATAGAAGTGACGTTACACGAAATTTCTACGCGCTGTATCATCGTAATTTTTTGTTTGAGGAACGAAAAATATACGTGTCCAAAATTTTGGGAAATCTAACTGACGGACTAAATACATTTTTTTAGTCTTTATAAACATTCTCCGCAAACAAAAATCTAATTAAGAATAAAACGGAGTTCTTATATCCAATGAAACTTGATCAGTTCATAACAGGTATTGCAACAGAAATTAATATAATATCGAGTTTATAGCACACGCTAGTCTATAAGTAGTGACAGGTGTCCAATTCGTGCAAGTACCCAATAAGTTTCCGTTCCTTTCAATTAACTTGCGTGGAACTACGTTGTATCGATGTTGCCTTTCGTTTCCAGGTTGTAGATACTTGAAATAAAGTTAGAGTACGTTCTAATAAATGATTTCAAATGAATTTATTTCAAATGTTTTCTAACGTGCAGGTATCGTTTAAAAATGCATTGCTGCCAGCAAAGGTAATGATTGGCCTTAAAATTGTACCGCGATTGAAACCCGCGTCTTCTATTAATCGCGAAAGTTTAAAAACATTTAGTTAAAATATTTTTTGACCTTTTTTCTTAGATAACTCTGTTGCCAAGGTTATAAATTGACCTTAACTCTTTTTGTCAATATGAAAATACCTTTAATGTCAGCAGATTATGATTTAGTGGATTTAAATATGTACTGAAAATAACTGAAATAAATTGATGGGTTTTTTCTCAAAATCCCTTCAATTATTTTAACTATACCCAAATCAGTGAACCGTCTAATGGTTTTGACTGCATATGCCACTGAAATAAATTTTGTAGACAATTTTTCAATATGCAGGAAATATTTTAATTTATGTTCAATTTCCATGCCTGAAAATTCAGTTATCTCGGCTCTAGCTAGATTTATTGAGCTAGGACATCAGTTGTAATCTGTTATATACTTGTGTGTCAGTGATATCGATGTAATGAGGTACCAAATATCAAGTAATATTAATAATACTTATATCTACAAAATACACGTAGCTACATTAAACAATATCAGTTACAAAAAGAATATAATCATAAAGCAATATAAAATAATACAACTATCATAAAATATTGAAAAATTCCTTCATTATATTGCTGCATTGTTAAATTTGTTTGATGATCACATTGGTATTATTTCGCATTAATAAGATGCTCAGAATTATTCCACGGGTGTTTACGGTGACTTAACAATTGAAATAGGTAGCTTGAAGGGGTGGAGAGGGGGAGCTAGTTGACGAGAAAGAGCATTCAAGCTGGAGCCTTGGAATTTCAGAGGCTCGGATACCGCGTCGGAACCTGCGTCAGCCATTAAAAATACGATCCATTTGGGTTTAACATTAATTCGAAACTCATTTGAATGAAAAATTTTATCCTATTATTTCATTTTTTCCTATTGATTATAGGATATTATTACATTTGTTTTTCAGAAAAGTTAAACATTTGGTTGCAATTACAAGAATACTTACAAATATAAAATAATTGAAATAATTCATGAGTCTATTTTTGCTTCATAAACCGCTTATATGAACGTATTTAAATATATTGTCATGGGATCACTAATAAGTCGGTTTGTTGTAATTTCCTATCAACATTATAAACATAAAAAATTGAATTTTTTTTTTAGTAAAACGGTTGAATTTGTACCGCAAGTACACACTAAACCATCCGTACTATTTCAGCACCTTTTTACCCTTTCTCTATCGTCGATTGTGCTATAATAAAGATACACTATTAATGAATATTAAAAACAAAGTAAGTTTTGCAACTACAATAGTAAATTTGAGAGATTCTGCCAACAAAAAATATTAAAAAAATAAACTGCAGTTGGCACACAAAAACATTACATCGGTAGAGATGCATATACCTACATTCATGTGGAACATTGTGTACCACATCTTGATGGCTCATTGTAAATATTGATTAGGTAAATAAAAAACTAAAGAATAAAACATATTATTTTTTGTTTTGGCATCAATAATTGAAATACCTTACCATAATTTCACGGTTTGGCAACGTCACATAATCAAAATAAACAGATGGTTTAATGTTATTGGTTAATTATTACTTATCTGACAGTAGTGCCTTACATTAGTAGGTTGACCTTCCTTTGTAAAACATGTATTGTGGTGAGAAAATAAATAAATTATTATTATTATTATTATAGTATATTATTTACTCAACCATAGATTTAAAAACTACTACTAAAGTAAAGCATCGAAATGGGCTCTTATAGTCCATGGGCAGCGGCGCGGTATTATTTGTTGATTCCCGCGCCATCGCTGCCACGAAAGTCGCTGAGTTCGTAGCCGCAGCCTTACTTTAAGAATGATTAAACTGCCTTATTGAAGTGATAATGAAGAAGGTGTCGAGGTGGAGGTACTGGAGCGACGTTGCATTGTTTGCGTCCCTCCAATCTTAAGACCTATAGACTAACTTGGATTCTAAGGAAATAGTACAATATCATACTGCTTAGAAAATGGATTATACGGTGAAGGTGGATAGGCAATAAAGCAATGCATACAATAACGTCAGGCGGAACATCGGAGGGGCTATTTTAAGATCAAAACCTTTTACTATAGCAGGAAAAATGTCAAATTAAAGTATTGTTGTTTTCTCACAACTCTAAAGAAAAAAAATGGGACATGTGTAAATCTAAACCGCCCAATTAGGGTTCCCTATAAAAAAAATCGCTCATTCTCTTTTCTACTGGATACAACTCTTTTAATCGAGGTTTGCCTCTGCCTATGAGCGTGCCCATTCTGGACAAGACATGAGCAGAAGTATAGGCTAGGTATGGAATTGAGCAAGAGCATACATTCAGACATGCAATACCAGTACACGAATGAAACCGCGTGGAACAGCTAGTATTTAGTATAAAACATATCAACATTTTCTTATTAAAAGCAATGTGTTGCTCTCACAATAGAATAAGATTATATTCCAAAATTTTCAAGGAAGTATTTCAAAGATAATTTATATTACTTTAGCTCTAACTCTCTCGAGGGGGTAATAGATTGTGGCACTAGTCTTATTATAATGTAACGTGAGAATAAAGTATATGTTATTATAAGAAACAAGCGTTGTTGATGTAAAATTATATGAATACCTGTGAAAATATTTAATTAAAAATAAAAATTGGACTATCTCTGTAGAATACTAAAATTAAGTTAGCAACTTCTGTAGCCAAAGCTAAAGTTAACTTAAACTATTTATATTTTTCCTAAGTCCAAAATAAAAATGGCTATAATTACGAGTTATGCTCATATTGTAATATTAAAAGACAATTTCCTATCTCACAACACAAGGAGTGCTTATTAGTAAGGTAAACACACAGCTTTTATCCAAAGACTTTTATCCAAAGAGATGTAAGGATATGACGCAGATTTATGTGTGATGCTTGCATCTTAAGCCGAAAGTAATTAGCACCTACAAGACGAGGCAATGCGATACACATGCAGACATTCATACATTGTAAAAGAACCTTAATTAGGTACTACATCCCGTTATTACTTACTCGTACTTTCAACGACCTGGCTTCAAGTCATAGACTAAACAAGGAGCTGAAGCAATACCTATGGTTATGTGTAGAATGTAGATGTACAAACCACAAACAGACTAGTAGCTACATCTAAAACTATCAATGAAAATTTACCAATATCGCGGAACACAAGTTTGCATTCCAATTAGAACATATACTTACAAGTTCTAAACATTATCAAATGGCTGTGGCTGCCGGGCAAAGATGATGTTCATCAATGGATGAGCATGAACAAACTTTTTTTTTGTTTTTGTTCGTTTTGACTTACCTAGGTAGCCATGAGGCTTTTGCTACTTCACCGGGCATAAAGGCGAGCGGAGCTCCAGCCTTAATGAATGGTTTATAAATTACAGAGCACCATCAACCGTTCCTCTTCAGAGCAATGTGAAAGTGTAGTCATAATGCAGCATTGAATTTCTCCCCTATCCTTTAACTTTGTAGACTATAATGAAGTAAGTTCAAAAACTACAAATTTTCAATTATATCATATTATGCTGCATACATAATTTGACTATTGAAGCTTAAAGGGAAATAGCCTGTAGGTTGATGTAAAATTTCATGATGCTAGCTTAACGGGAATATAATTTTCTATGTATATAATCCCTATTATTATAGGTATAGAAATTTCTTGATTTTTTTTTGTTAATCCTATGTAATTCGTCAGTCTGATTGTATAAAACAGTCATACACTTGTATAATATTAAAAAACGAGAACAATATCGAAAATGCATCTCGCAACACAAAATGTGTAAAAAAGTTAAATGTTTCTGCTCAGTGTTTGTAATCAGTAAGTTTTTTCTCAAAGTTCAGAAACCGAACTTTTTGCAACGGCCCCATAATTATAGGTATTATAAGTATTCGTATTTGTCTCCATCTGATTTATTGTTCTTCAACCTACTTTGTTACTTCGAAACAATATTATGGCGATTGTATAACTCATAAATTATACATTTTAAGGGACTTAACAGTTCTAGTACTACAAAACCAACAGTAAACAATACCAAACTTTGTAAATACAAAGTAGGTTCTATCTATTTAAGACAACTAGTATATTTCGGTTCTATACATAACCATTTGTCACTAAACAAACTTAAGTACCTTAATTTGTTTTTAGATAATATCATCATTATTTTCTGATTTATTAATATTCGATCATGTTGTATATGTTTGTCTGTTTTATTTGTTTCCTTATACATAATAGATCAATGTTATCGTGTCATTGCATTTTCTCTAAGAGAAAAAAAATAATTATTAAGAATCATTCAAAAATATAACTGTGATTATGTAACATTACTCAGAAAATAAATCAATACATATTAGCTTACTAAAGCGTATTCCTGTTTTTAAGTAATGTAAACTATTTGGGTTTAAAACCAAATACACTACGTTTATATTAGGTATAACTGACCATGATAAGACTAATAAAAAATGTATGACTGTCATAGTATTAGGAGTATAAATTAGAAGCTTTTCGGTTTTATGGGCTAAGGATCAAGCCGCCATTCCAACGGTCACTTGGTCAACCTTTTGTTATAAAGTTGGACCATTAATCAGAGTACGTCACTTAAGCTCAAGTATTTTTTGAGGCACCTGACAAGATAAACCATTTCACGTCCATTCAAAGACCGTGAAAAAATATGGCTTTGAAATCTCATTTTGTGAAATGGTAGATACGTACCTACATGAAACGGTGATAAATTATTTGTACTAAAACAGATAATATTTATTAGAAAACGTCTCCTTATATTTTGAACATAGCGTTAGTAGTTTTTAATGTATTGATGATAAGTACCGTTGTTTTATATTTTCTGATAAACTGTTTTTGTATCTACTTTATAGACAACAATCACTACCTCAATAACCCCAATTTCCAAAATTACACAATAGCAAAAATGAAGTAATATTACACAATTTGACAACAGTTTAATTTTTATCCATTTAAACTATTATAAACTAGCACACTGTTCCCGGCATCGCCCGTCCCTCGTACTGATATTACCAGTATATTTTGTTTCATAGAAACCTAGCCTCCATTGGTCAAGTCATTCTCAAGCGCGTACATACATTTTGGCGGATAATTTTTATTTATATAGATAATATAAAAAAAAATCATTATAAAATTTAAAGTTAAGTAAAGTATACATGTAGTGTGAAACTGCATATTAAAAGCATTATTTATTTCAGTGTCTCCTTATCAGACGGTATATTTGAACAGACATTAAAATTACAATGAACTCAAGAAACTGATCCATTAAACTGTCTTCTAACCATTATGTGGTTATCTAGACTGCAATTAACAATTGTTCGATATGCAGTAGGTACTCAATCAACTTCCAAGCCTGTAAAACAGCATTGAAAATGCAATTTTCAAAACTTACTAAAAGTTATAAATATACACAGTTAAAAAGGATATTACCATAAGTCCGTATAACATACGCTGCTAAACATGGGTCTCCTCCCGACGGAGGGTTCATGCCATAGTCACTACGCCTAACAGATGTGCTGGCGATCGCAGTATTATGTAATAACAGACACAGGTAAACGCTCGTTCCTATAAATATTATAAAAATCGGCATCAACAGCGTGTTTTTCGGTGTAGTTCCTCAACCAACCAAACCTGGAAATAAATTTTAGATTTCAAACACAAATTTATTTTCCGGCGTAGAGATTGAACACACGACCTCTGACAATTAAAGTGAGAGTGTCACTCATACAGCTACGCCACTGAGGTCGGTTGGTGTTTGGTAACAATATAAAACTCTTAATAAAACGGAGTACCAAAACTAAAACAAATCATAATATAAGAAAAAAGTTCTCTATTTAAGTCTTTAGTAACTAGGTACGAGTTGGTCTATTATACATATAATTTCTAAAACTTTCTCTATCTAACTATCGATATTATCCGTATCTTAGTTGATATAATTGTATATTAATTTAAGTATAGATAAATTATAATTTTTTTTTATTCGTATTACAGTTACACGGTCAATCACTTTAAAGATCAATAGTTATTTGTTATACAAGAGTGCAAAGTTGCTTTTTAACCGCGTGTTCAATTTTGATGACCGAGCAAGCGAAGGATTCTAAAATTGAATCACGAGCGCAGCGAGTGATTCAAAATTAGAATCCTGAGCGTTAGCGAGGGAATCAAAAGAGCACGAGGTGAAAAATCTTTGCACTCGAGTGCAACACGTAACTTTTCATTCCACCTCAGCGAGGAAATGCGCATTATTAACAGTTTCAGTCAATTCTGTTGGCGTCAAACAAACTTCCTCGTCGCTACAATCACTCATTTTAGTTTTTTCACTTGTTTTCAAGTTTCTTGTTTTTAATATAAGGTTTAACAATGACGTGAAAAAATGCCGCGTAAAGAACCGCGTACAAAGCAAATTGAAAAAATAACACCAAGAAGGTTCCGAGTCTGAGTTTTTAACAAATTAAAAAAAAGTTGTATGATATATTCGGCACCATAGAGGTAGCAGTAAATAGGTTTAATGTTTTTTTTAATTCACAAACTTTGTGCACACGATGTTCTAAATTCAATTTACTTTATCCTCTAGAGAATAAAAACGGCTTTTCCACTCAGATATTGAAGATTAAAAATACTCTTTCCGAGATGGTGGGATGAAAAACATTTTTTCACCCATAGAATGCTCTACAATCAGAGAGTAACATGTTTTATTTTCTATTTTATTAAGAATTAATGCGGGAAAAACCACAGGAATCTATTATAACTGTTCGACAACATAAAACTTTATTTTCCACTAGATTCTTGCGTATTTTCACCCGCTTACTTCCCGTTCCAGTAAGGCATCGTATACGGAGACGCGGAGCGTCGCGCGGCGCGATTTGCGGGACGGCCCATACTGAAATCAAACATATAGTGTTGTATGAGTGCGAGTGAGATGCGAGACGGCACGCCGCACGCGACGCGCGACTCCCCGCATCTCCGTGAACAAGGCCTAAGAACTTAATTATGAAATATAGCCTATTTTGTACTCCTGAATAACGTAGATTTCTATTTGTATAAGTTTTTCAAATCTGACCTGAGATTAGCGCATTCAAGCGAACAAACAAACAGTAATTAAACAAAACTTTAAAGTGTTATATTAGACTTTTTTTTTGTATAAAATAGGATTAAATAAATTGTGGCTACAATTCAAATAACAAATCAGAGTAAAACTGACCGCGCAAACTTTGGATGGAATCCAACTTTTGCTGAAATAAATGGCGATGGACGTTGTATAGGCGAAAAATCTATCATATCACAGATTTAGTGACATTCACGTGCAATAAATTTTCAGGATGCTCTTGTTGGGATTGGTATTGACACGATAGAGTACTGTTTCTCTCTAAAAGTGCAATGTTAGCTTACAATTGTTGGGTGTATTTTTTAGCAAACACAAATAGGTAGTAGGCGTACAAAAATTATTCTGTGCGCTTTTGGTGGTATGTAGTTATGTTCTCTTCATTATATTGGTCCCAATTCGACTAAGAAAAAAAAATTACTCGTTTTTATAACCATTGTGTAGTTTTAGAAAAAGTATTAAAAGTATGTATAAAGATAGGTTAATGCATTGACACTCATGGAAAAATATATTGCACTGTTATTAGGATTTGGTATTGTTTAAAAATTTTATGTATTTTTTAACAAGTTACAGTACACTAAATGCGTTTTTCTTGCAATTTGTCTACGTTGTCCAATTACTTTATCTATATATATAAAAGAAAGTCGTGTTTGTTACAACACTTATAACTCGAGAACGGCTGGACCGATAGGGTAGGGGTATGGTAGGGGTAGGGTAGGAGTAGGGTAGGGTAGGGGTAGGGTAGGTGTAGGGTAGGGGTAGGGTAGGGGTAGGGAAGTGCGAAGCCGGGGCGGGCCGCTAGTTGTATTATATATTCTGATATATATTTTTCTGTGAGATCAGAGCTAAACAGGTTCTACTTATATTTATAATATAAGGTGCTTCAAAGTATATTTTATCCCTCCAACAGTAGATAAAATCGTATGTAGCAGTAATGTTAGCGAAGAAATTTCTGTGTAATTTTTGCTTTTAATTAGATTACATTTTTTTTACATGCATAATACATTCACGATACACTGGAATATGTGACCAGCACACCTTGTATTGGGGATGACTTTTTTACAAGAAACATCTACTTTCACATATTTCGTTTTCTTTTAAGTAACAATTTGATAGTAAAATCTAGTTTCAAATTACCAAAACACAAAAGCGTATTTTGCTGACGCGGCTAATAGGTACTGATACTATAACTGGTCTAGTTTCTGTCTGACTATTACAGTGTGAAAAGTGCTTTTCTAGCGAATCCGCAAAGTTACTAGGAAAAGCTCAGACTACGATATGTGAGATGAATTTCAACTGTATTTTAGTGACAGTAAATATTTGTTTAAATATTCTTCCGGAAATTAACCGAAAAATTGTAACAAAAAATAATTAGTGTTAGTATAATAAACATGTTCTAGGACTGGGGCCTAAGCCTACTAATGAAAATGTTGTTTAGCAATAATAAGGTATTTACCTTATTAACTTTTTTAATAGTTTTTGCAACCGCTAGCGGAATTTAGGTCTACTTGTATCAGACGACTATATCAGTTTATTATAAAAATAATTAATTATAGAATAAAAAATTACTTTCTATACCTATTTGACAACAATATTGTTTTAAGAAAAAAACTGAAATCGCCACATTATAAAAACTTATTTCCCCGGCCGCATATGCCTGTCTTTGTGTCAGAAAAAGTATAAAATGGAATTGTTATTCCATATATACCAGTCGACAAAAAAAGGTTTATAAAGGAACAAAATGAGACTGCATTTGGAATGCACTGTGGACTTACCGTACATTAGCGTAACCATAGAGGTTACTGAGACTAGTTGTTCTAGGACTCTTGAGTTCGATTCTTAAACGGGACTAATATTTATATGACGTGTCCGTTAATTATGTATGAAGATTTCTGCGACAATTCATTACCCGAGTATGGGACTCGTTTTAAAAAAATACATTCATATCATCAGCTTCTGACATATGAACTAAAGCTAGAATGGTAATCTCACTCATCATCCTACTGAATCGCATAGCACTAGAAAATAATAACTGTATAATACTAGTTATAATATAGGTACATATATCTTTTAACAGTTTGGAACAACAATAGATCGTGGAAGACGGAATGGAGTTGAAAATTTGAGGCTTAGCCATTTGAGCTTGACGTGTACCAAACAAATTGGTACCACTTTAGAAGTTACTACATAGTTCTGAATTGGTCGGTCATACAAAGCATCAGTTATGTTGCCTACAGTAATCAGCTGAAGTTAACTGACAGTGGTTCGTTAAATGAATTATACGACCACTAGGTATTCATTCATAGTGGAATATTTATGATGACGTGTTTTATGTGTGTTGTTTTAATGAAAATTTTACAATTTTACACAAATTTGAGTGGATGTGAAAAATGTGTATTGAATGTAAGTACATAAAAATGTTATTTTTTTCGTAACTTAAAGGTTAGTCTCATTAATAGATGCAATTAGAACTTGTAAAGTTGCGATTGTAAATCTGTATATTTATTTAGAATAAAATAAATATCTATTTCTTTTCTATAAAAAAGAAGAAAATAAAGTATATCACTTTTTAGAGAATTTTATCTTGTAGCCATTTAATGAAGGATGACTGGTTCAGTTAACAAGACCAGTAACTTAGCTTAGACTGCAACTTTGCAAATATAATAAACCTGAATATTCTCATTCATACAAATGATATCTTTAAATTATTTCGCAAAGTGAAAAGTTTATATTCCTACTTAAGTAGAGAGCGCGCAGGAAACTAAGAGATTATGTATAATTAAACTCTATTCGGAAAACGAGTGTGAAACCTGAAGTTACATTAAGATAATAATATTGAAAACAACCTGGCGTGGCGTATGGCGTAGTTATCATAGGTAGATATGTACCGATAGTTATAAGTCTCGTCTCAAATCTTAAAGGGTTCAATTTCCGCTCTAGGCAGTTTTCTGTGTTAAGTCAAATGTTTTTTACTGAGTCTAGAGGCTAAACACAACGATGTGACCATAACATTTATAAAAAAATCTTTATTAGTGTGTGCGTTACTGTAACGCGTTATCTGTGATATTGTGATAGTATTATTTAATTGAAATTTTAAAATATTTTTGCATGCGTAGTAAGCGCCAAGTTGCAAATACACTTTTATCGAGTTATTCACAGACTGGACACGAGTGTGTCCAGTTGGTGAAACTCGGAATTAGGATCACTTATTATTTCGTCATCTGGACACGCCAAGATATTTATTCGTGTCTACTTAGTGTAACTTAAATCACTTTTATGTTTTCATCAACTGGACACACACTCACATTTTACCTGGATTCATTACAAAGTACAGTCGCGCGGATATTTTTTTGAATTACATTCACTATTAGCCTCTATATAAACCCACTCGTGTCCAGCTGCGTGTGTCCAGTCAATGAATAACCCCTTTTAACGAAGTCATAGTAATATCAATACCTGATTAACCTCCTGGTTGGTAGAGATCTTTGCCTCAGAAATCACGTTGGAGTAGTAGCAATGGCAATGCCTACTTATGGAGGTTCATATTTTGCAACAGATAATGCTGATGATTAATGAATCATTTATTTATATTAAACATACTTTTTCGCACCGGTACATTTATTATAATAATATTATATTTAGCGATTGTTCGATCGTAGCCATTAAATCAGCGTTGTCATTGAACAAAATTTAAAATAGCTAATAAAATTACTAACAAATAAATTGAACGCTATAGTTTTGTACAGCTCAATTCGCTTGCAGTTTTATAAATGTTCCACAGTTATTTTTTATTTTCAGTATGTGAAATATGTTAATATCTGTATTTTATAAATCTTCAAGAGCACTCGCTGTTTCGCGTAATGCAGATTATTTCAGTAGCCACTAAAAACACACTGGTATAATTATTAGCATAAAAGCTATTAAGAAGTTTTACTAACAATAATAGTCATCTGATATTTCATGGCATTCCATTGGCTAAATTGCTGTTAATTGTATTTTGGTATTGAATTGATTGTATGCAAATATAAATATCCATGTTGGTAACCATACTTCAATTACCAACATTGTTTATATTACGTTTTCCGTTTTATTTACACTTTTAATAAAATTAACAAAATAAAGTTAAAATGTAAACTTTTACGTTTTATTTGAATACGCATCCCAAGTATCGGCAGACATTGGTATTTTATATGTTAATTTGTTATTTTTTGTGTTATATATACATAAGTCCCTACGGAAACTGTAGATACGCGTTTATAAGCGCATGCAGGAAACTAGATTAATATACTACGGTGTAAAGTGCAGCTTTAAAATACCTCTTAATCGCTATACCTACTTAATATATATTATTTATACAATTTTCTTAACAGGCAATATAGGTTAAAGTCAAAGTCAATAAACCTTTGAAAATATTTTATAAATAATGTTCTTATGATGCGTCCGTTTTTCCTTTTTTCTTACCACCAGTTCTTGACGTAGACGATCCAACTCTAAAAATCCTTTCAGAAGGTTCAAGAATCTTTAGAAGGTACCTACTAACATTTATGTGTACACGTATCATCACCTACGTGAGTAATAACCTTAATTTAACATTAAGTTGGCGGATCTTCATAATTATGTTAGTCAGATTCGCGGAGATAATTACGAAAGTGGTTATACCGCTAACAGGATTGAGATGATAAATGTAATTTATAGTAGTGTAACACATATAATGACACGGGTAATTCATATCTATTAGGATTCCAAATTACCTTGGGATGTATCGCCTTATATATCGGATGTTCAGATGTCAGTATAATAATGGAACGTATTAAATTTAACTACCTAAGATTGTATTGATGTTACAACAGTAAAGATAGCCAACACTGAACCCTCGTGTTTTTGTTTGATCCCAACATAAAATAACTATTTGTTAACTAACGCTATTATTATCTACAGTTGTTAAATTCGAGGCGGTCTATGTGTTTCATAATTTTAGGTGAATTGAGCAAGTTCCAGAATAAAGAAATTTATTTTATTTTAGATGAACATCATCATCAGCCCGTGTAACGACTGCTGAACATGTGTTTCCAGCCATAGTCACCACGATTGGCAAACGGTTTGGTGATACACAGTAATTTGTTCTAATACAAGGAGCTGTAATAGCCGACCATACCATACCTGGCGCTACCTGCGCGATTTTTATAGATGAAATTATAATTATAAGCTAGAAGTTATAGTTTAGACCTATTGGCTAACTTCATCTATAATAATCGCGGACTAGACTGCATTGTTCCATTGACCAACTTGCTTCCGAGGCATGGAGGGTAGTCTCTCAACTAACTAGGGCTGTAAAGATAATTTAATTTTATATATATTTGATATGACTTTATCGTACCAACGACCTCTAAGACTTATATCTCTAGGCTGTAAGTTATTACTAGTACTAGATATGGAAATAAAAATGTCGAAATACTTTCAAAGCTACGAAATAAGCTTACGCCTACGTCAAATACGCCTCACTATCCAAAATATGAAACTTACTAACATAATGTGTCTAATTCAGATCACTTTTAAATGCCTCGTAGTAGGTCTGGGTCAACTCTGTTAGTGCTCTATTAAAGGAGTTACACAAAGGCTAAACAAAACAGACAGATTTAAATGTTATTTTATGTACCTTTTAAAACTGCTCCTTTTTATAACAAAATTTTACGTGTCTGTTTAAGTGAGTTTTTACTTGTAATTGGATGACCAATTTCAAAAAGAGCACAAATCTGACGGACAAGCCTTTTGAGTTGTGCCCTTTTGCGAAATTGCATATTCAATTGTAGTTAAGCTACATAAATCGAATTGTATTTTATGACGCGCAAGCTGCTAAAAAAACTTTATTTAAAAACATCTTCACTTGGTAGGCAAATTGGTGATCGCAGTAAAATGGTAAGAAGCACTGATCAGATTGAAGCTGCATCATGGTGTTCGCATTTTAGTCGCTTTTTACAACACTCATGGGTAAAAATGGGATGATCTATTCGAAAACGAAAACTACACGACTTATATTACGTTAAAAATATACTATTTTCAATATTTATCACCAATCAACACTGACACGGCTAGAGATTCCTTTTAAAAAACTTAGACCCTTTCAAGAAATGGTGAAATAATTGTAAACTACGTTAATTGCGGGATTCTGGTGCAATTTTTATTTTAAAAGCTTTTCAACTTAAGCTTATTTTTCAACATCTTGGGTGTTCAGTGCGCTCTTGACAGGATGGACGTGATTTATGATCTTTGAGAACGGCAGTTCTCGTAACATAACGCTGCGCTGGCTGTTAACGGAATAAAATTGGAATAGGACAACTTAATGGCACGTTGTAAGGAACAAAGTTATTAAAACTGTCAGTTTAGTCAAATATACTTGATGGGCATTAGTTGTACTTTGATTGCTGTTACAGCTAACAGATTATTGCTTACTTTCAGTCATGCGTAGCCTGGATCTTATCTAGAAATACGGTCATAAATAATTTACATTGAATTTAAGAATATATGATCTACAAATAATATATAAGTATATAATAATATATTGACATTGCTTAGTATATATATATATATATATATATATTTATTTAATATACATAGATGGATAGCCTGTCCCACATAGAACCAATACTCTATTTACTCCAATATGTGCTTAGTGTACAATCAAGTATATGTTTGACGTTATAATAGACAGTCTTGAGCTATGAATATAAACAAACACTCAATCAATCATACTCGTACTATATTTACATAGGGAATTCACAGTATTGAATGTAAACTAATCTTAGACATGTTAATGTACAATTTGCAAATATTAATTTACACGAAATTAAACAGGGATATTTTTAAAACACCAACAACCTTTTTGGGGATAAAATTACACGTGTATCAGGGATGGTCCCATAGTAAAAGTTGTTTATAATCATCAGTACTTTCAGCACCTGAAAGTTTGTTGGTGTTTTAAAAATAACCTTATATACTACATTCTTACGTTTAAATTCACTGCGGGAAAATAACTATTTAGTTAAATTCCCGCAGTGATTTTTTGGTTTTTGAAGTAAGAGAATCGATGATTACTTATTCTTATTAAAATAAAGAAAAACCCAGTTATGGCAATTTGGCATTTCTTTTCAAATGCATTTAGAAAAATCTGTGAAGACAAATTTCTGTTAATCTATATATATAAAAGAAAGTCGTGTTTGTTACAACACTTATAACTCGAGAACGGCTGGACCAATTGCCATGGTTTTTGATTTGTTGGATTTGTTTCCGTCCCGAATAGCAGAATACATTTTAAAAACAAAAGAAAGTCGTGTTAGTTACACTATTTATAACTCAAGAACGCTGAACCGATTTGGCTGAAAATTGGTAGGGAGGTAGCTAAGAACTGGGAGAAGGACATAGGATACTTTTGGGTAGGGGTAGGGTAGGGTAGGGTAGGGTAGGGTAGGATAGGGTAGGGATAGGGTAGGGTAGGGGTAGGGTAGGGGTAGGGTAGGGGTAGGGTAGGGGTAGGGTAGGGTAGGGGTAGGGTAGGGGTAGGGTAGGGGTAGGGTAGGGGTAGGGTAGGGGTAGGGTAGGGGTAGGGTAGGGTAGGGATAGGGTAGGGGTAGGGTAGGGTAGGGGTAGGGTAGGGTAGGGGTAGGGGTAGGGGTAGGGTACGGGTAGGGTAGGAGTAGGGTAGGGTTAGGGTAGGGGTAGGGTAGGGCAGGGGTAGGGTATAAAAGTCCACCCGTGCGAAGCCGGGGCGGGCCGCTAGTAGTTAATAAAAAAAAGTTAATAAACAATATTAACAAGAATGCTTCTAAATTTCTATTATTATTTTATGATTCGTCATGACTATTGGCGTGCTTTAAACACTTAACATTAGCCTAGAACATTGTTCGCAGATCGGAAACCTCCAATCTACAATATATATTAGATGAATTGACAATACCCCAAATAAGTTGTTTAAATTATTTTATATTGTTTTAACGAGCTAAAGTTTTCCAACCAAACTACAAAGTAAAAAAAAACATTAAGTGAGTGTAGGAAAATCGCTGTAATTATGTTTATGTATCTGATCTTGTGTAAAAGGTACATACAATTCAGTATTGGTAAGTAAAATTGGAATACGCGTGCTACGTTGTTGTAAAAAGTCACAATTTGTTCACTCACTCTTTGTAGGTGCACTCAATGGTGCTATAATCTTGCAAGGCGAATACGGTAACGATCGTAGCTTTATAATAATTGCGAGCAAATCCTTGAATGCGTTTCTCGTAACGCTAATATTGATCTTATTGCAATGAGCTCTGCAGGGTTTAAACGGGGGGTTTTATTACGGCAATACCTCTTTTGAAGAGGCCCATATCCAGCTGTCGAGTCGAAAACCGTTAATTGTACTGCTGGAAGAAAGCTTAATAGTTCAATCTATATTTAGTCTTCGGTTTAATGCTTATAAATTTACCCCATTCAAAACCCGATTGAAATTTTAGTTCATTAAACGTATTAATAAACTTGAGACACTAATCAAGTTCTAAGGGTTTTAGGGTGCTTAAGATTGAACAATAGATATGAATCGAACAAGAGTTTTGTTGGATACTGTGAATGACATTAATTGGTTTGAGTAATGTTTCTGATGTAATGACGTGCTTACCTATATCAATTATAAATGATAGGTGGAGGTGATCCTGATATTCAAATAATTTTGAAATAGGTAAATCAAATTCATAATCTTACCTGTTCATTATACTATATTATTGGACTTGGCTAGAATATTAATCACAGAGATATTTTAACATGATTCTATCAGTACAATACGTAAATAATTACATGAATTTATTGGTAATATTTGTTTTGGATAAAGATAACACAATTTCAGTAAGGACTTTAAGCAAATATTCGCTTAGTATTGATTATTTTGTCAATGTTTCAATTTCTGAATACATCGTAGTTTTGCAGTGTAAAATTTAACATTGAGAAAATAATAAAAATAGCAAGCATTCTTCTTTTCGATTACCCCGACATATCTCAGGCAGCAATGATTTATGTACTAAAAGTTGAATCTATCAGCAAACGCCATCAAAATGCAGTTGGAACGGTCCCAAATCCTATGCAACAGAAATGTACCTATACTGTTTTCGCATGTTTGAGTAAAATCCGGTAGCTCGTGCGTCAGCAGACATACCTGATGCGCTACAGATTTGGAGCACACCCATCAGTAACCTGAATGCATTATTGTATTGCAAATTCAATTGATGCTTTCAATTTATACTTTAATGTTTTGACAGGTAATAATGTTATTTATACGCTTACGTGGTCGTTTACGCTAGTAAATACATTTTTGTGATATTTTTTTTTCTTTTATTTTTTAAAAAGATTACTAGCAGATTTTTTGCAGTCTACTAGAATTCTTGTAACCCCTCGTGCTAAGCTAAAATGCTTGTGATACGAGTGGGTTCACGTCGGTTGTGCAATGGGTGGGGTTCAAACCGGCGACCTCAAGATCACAAGTCCGACGGCCGCTTCAATTTTTCCAATGAAATAAGTTTAAATTGTATGTCCCTTTCTAGCTGCGCAGTCCGAACCTCCTGGTGAATAGCAGAAGGGCCTCAATGCGTACTTGTATGTATGTCTTTTATTCTAATGTTTCTATTTTTTTTTTTTGTTTGAAATGTACACTGAAATTCTTATAAATCAAAAACATATTTTTTCTGCACATGACAATATACCTAATGTAGAAGCAACTTTTATATTTCAATGTAGTTTGCAATTATATCCGCATGCTGTTATTGGTAAAATACTTAGTAGGATACAATTGATACAGAAAGATAAAAATACTTTATTATATTATATTATTATATGTATGTTACACGAAGAGAAATACAACAAAAATCATTATACAGATATAATTAGTAGCATTAGGAACACAATCATATTCCATCCATATATGCATTAGGTATCTCTTCCCGAAACATATATAGGTATAATATATAGGGTGACTTGTAATTAGTGACCAATACCTAAACACATGATTGTGCTCATGATAACAAACAACTTTTACTATGGCACCAAACCTGAAATCGCGAAAAGAAATCAGCTGTTCCATACATTCATGTTCACATAACTCGTCAACATGGTAGGGAGCAGCTAATTTATTTTTCGCGATTTCAGGTTTGGTGCCATAGTAAAAGTTGTTTGTTATCATGAGCACAATCATGTGTTTCTGTATCGGTCACTAATTACCAGTCATCCTATATATCTCGAAACATATAAAAATAGGTACGTATAAAAATAAAGTATTTGAAAAGACTTTCACTATTTCTTGTTTGTTTTGAGAATCCGTCGGAGATCATACATATATAAATTGAAATGAATGCAATTTTTATATATTTGCTACAATAAATGTTTTCTTTTTTTTGTAGAAGTTGCAAATATACCTAAATATTATTGTACATTTTGTATAAATTAAGCGTATTAATTGAACATGACATAAATTGGTAATCTATAGAATGGAATAATTTACCCAGAGTACCCACAGTATATCAGCCTAACAATATCAGATATTGTTGAACCAACGATCAAACTTTAACGTAAGCTGCGGACATTTACAAAGCACTTAAGTCTTAACTTATTCTGCAACAATCTTTGTTACCCTCATGGTTCTTAAAATTTTATGAGTTCTCAAGTGCCATAACTCAATAAGTTAACTTTACAAACTATTGGTAATCGGAAAGCGATTAATATTCTACGGATGAGTTTTCTGTCGTTGGAAACTAATTTGAAAACGGATTTATTGCAGTTTTCAACAGTTTCAACTCGTGTTTACTATGTTTCTCATAGCCAGATAGCTGGCCATTTATTCCAGTAGGTACTTCGTTTGTTGTTAAGTGTAAGACTATTATATGGCTTGTCTGAAGTTCGACATAAGTTGAAAGGGATAAATTATCAAAATAAACGAAACTTAAAGGCAATTTTAATCTTATATATACTTTTATTATAAAGAGGAAATATTTAATTGTTTATTTGTATTGAATAGGCTCCGAAACTATTAATCTGATTTAAAAAAAAATCACCTTTGGGAAGCTACACTATCCCCGAATGACATAGGCTTTATTTAATTATGAAGTTTCCACGGGTACGGGAATTACACGGGTGAAACCGCGCTAGTTAGTAATAAAATTGAAATTTTCATTTCAAAATATTATTTCATTAATTCATTACCTAACTTTCATATTTATACTTACTAATATATAAAGCTGAAGTTTGTTTGTTTATTTGTTTGAACGCGCTAATCTCAGGAAATACTGGTCCGATTTGAAAGATTTGTTTAGTGTTAGAAAAAGTTCTTACGGTAGTTACGCGGGTGAATCCGCGCGTGGGAAGCCTGTTATTCTAATCAAGACTCATAGACTTTCTGTTTCCTTTGACATGAGTTTTACACTTTAGATAAATTGTGTGATAAAATATTCTGTTTGCGTAACTACATATTAACTTACTACACATAATTTATACAGTTACATAATGTCGAAATGTTATATTAATTGTTGCTTAATGCTGGCTATCCACTAAAAAAGGGTAATGAGCGGAAACGGACCTAGCGAACTGAGCGGAGCGGAGGAAATTAGCTGTGCACTTCCACTAAAAAAGATTCCATTAGAAGCGGACTTGGAGGCCTGCTAGCCAGTATACAGACAGCCGTGATAGAAACAAGTCATGTGCACGATGTCGGACGATTCAAGTGATGATGAATTTTATGAAACAATAATGAAATGTTAGCTTTTTTACCACTATAAGAAGAAAAAAAAAGGGAAGCGTAACAAACCCAGATTCTGGATGAGCAACCATATAAGACAAAGAGCTGTCAAAGGCAAATGGCAAATGTTTAGCGATCTACAAGATGAACATTTCAAAAATTACTTCAGAGTGACTAGAGAACAATTTGAAGAATTGTACTAGACCGTTCAAGGACGTGAAAGGGGTAGCGGTGGCTGGAGGGGGCGGGGCTGTGAGCGGAGTCCGTTCAAAACTAGCGCGCGACGCCATGACGCAGCGGACCCATTTTAACTCGCTCAGTCCGCTCTGTTTACTAGCTCGCGGTGGATGTACTTGTATGAAAATCAGTATTGCGTTATTATAGTATATTATTATAGTCGAGCGGACTCCGCTCGGAATCCGCTCGACTCTTCGACCACTTCTGTGACTCTTTGAACTCGTTTTGTCCGCTCCGCTCATTTTTAATCAGTGGAAGCACTTATATGCCATTCGCCATTGCGAGTTAAACGGACTCTAAACGGAGTCCGCTCCGCTCGCAGTGGAAGGCGGGCATTAGTATTATAATTAAAATCGCTGAAGAAAATTTGAATTAATATAATATGTATGTTAATATTCAAGGTATTTTTAAATATGGGCCAGCGCTTCCAATTTAATTTCTAATGTTTATGTTTCCCCAAACACAGGCACCTTAATGGATGCAAATACGTTTCATGTGGCAGTATCGTTGCGCCTGGGTGCGCCGTACTGTGCGCCGCTGCGAGTGTGGCTGGCGCCAACTCGGAACTCGGTCACCACGCCCTGTGTTGTAGCAGAAATGCTGGACGTCTGTCCCGTCATGCCAATATTAATGATATAATCCGTCGGGCCTTCAGCTCGGCAAATTTGCCAGCCGTTTTAGAGCCTAATGGCCTTATGCGCGACGACGGTAAGAGGCCCGACGGAATGACTCAGGTGCCCTGGATGATGGGACGGCCGTGGGAGATGGCGGTGTGGGACGCTACATGCGTAAACACCCTGGCGCCGTCGCATCTCTCCGGGACTCAGAGTAGGGCTGGCATGGCGGCTGAATTCGGAGAATCTCAAGAGGCGCAAATATAGTACCCTTGATAGTGGTTATGTATTTGTGCCTTTTGGTGTCGAAACATTGGGGCCGTGGGGACCGGGAGCTAAATTAATTTATAAATACTTCGCAGCGGCCCTCTTTAGAGCGGCACGTTCTAAGAATGCTGCTTTTTACTTTGCACAGCAGGTAAGCATTGCCATTCAATGGGGTGATGCTGCCAGCTTTCTGGGAACTTTGCCAAGTAGAATAGATTTAGAATAGTAGTATTTTATAAGTTTGTTTTATTTAAATTAGCTACTTTTAGTTGTATATATGTATTTAATTCATGTAATAAAGTTTCAATAAGATATTTATTGACATTAAAGGTAATAAATTATGTTGGAGGACTTTATAATAATTATATAATTATTGAAATATCCTTATCTACTATCAAATATTTGATAAAGTCAAAAATATTTTAAATCATGTTTGTATGATGCGTCCTTTTTTACTTCTCAATCAAATCTGAAACTATCTGCAATAAACTCAGAGGAATCCTGTTACTCTTATACATATTTTTGTTTCAATTATTAATAAAAGCGTGGTATTGTTCTGAGCAACTCACTCCCAAGCAGTTTTGTCATTGATATTATCAGAAATGTTACTATAATTTTTTTTACATACTTTATCTACGACATATGGTTTCAACTTGTTTTAAAAAGGTCCCTTACGTTGTTAGGAAGTTTGTTGTAGAAGTGTATATCTACATTGCCCCATAATAGAAATTACCATTTGTGGAGATGTTTGGAAAGTAGAACGAAATACTTATTACTAGTATTTACATCATGAGTTTTGCTTTTTTTATTATCAATATTCTAAAGAACATATTTATATAAAGGTAATACTTACGTATTGTGATGTGACTGTAAGAATGTTTATCTTCTTGAATTTCTCCCGTAGGGAAACTCGCCACTGAGAGGCAATGAAAGGCCTGAATACTAAAAGGCATATGATAAATTCTCATCTTACTCAAGCGAAATTCGATTAAAATCCTAGCTTGTTTATATAGTAATTCTACAATTCATATTACATTGTTTTCATATATTTAGTAGTTACTTTTATGAAACAAATGCTACAGTCAAAATTAACATTACATTAATTAATTACTTATACAATTAATGTAATGCAAGCATACATTAATTTATGTTGTGCACTCAGTATTGGGTTTATGAATAAGCAATAATTAAACTTTTATTTAATTGAATTACAGTTATTGCTTAATCTAACAATAATTTCCATTCCAGTATCGAATCAGTAGTCAATCCGAGAGGATTAAATTGTGTGTACCGTATGAAATAAACGAGTAGGTATCTTACTTTGGCCGAGATAAATCATACATAAAATTGAGGTGTTTATTTCTAAAGGAAAAAAACAGGTTCTTACTTAATGCATACAAATGTATTTATGGAAGCAGTAAAAAGAAAAACACTTTTTTAAAAGGTATGGCTATTTTGGCCATTTGCAATCCACACACTCGTTGTCACTACTGTAGCTGTGCCGATTGTTTTTTTTTGAAACACAGGTAACACAAACAAACAGCAGTGGTATAGTAGTAAATGTGTCATTCGCCAGCTATGCAAAAAAATTACTATGAAAAATTGTAATAATTACAATAAAATGATTTTATTGTCACCATTGAATCATTATATTGTAACTGAATACTAATTTCATACTGTTCTATATGTAAATCTTAAAAAACCTCTAGGAATGTTTGCAGAAGTTTGCTTTAATTGTTTTTAATTATTATATTATAACTGTAGCAAGTGTAGTAGATACTCGAATCCTACCTGTTAGAATAAGGATAAAAATTGTAAATAATTAACACGTAGAATCCATTATTTATACTTACAGAATTGGATTATTATAAACCAAAATACTAACAGTTTATGAATATAGAGCGGACTAAATAGGACTGAAATATTTCGTTGGGTCGAGCATTAGGCATTATAACAGTAATAATCTGTAGCATTTACACTGAATGGGAATACTAATCATTGCTTTAGTTCTTGTATAGCAGAATACCTAATGATAATGACGCAAGATGTTAAAATGTACCTTATTTTAACAATCATAGTAAATAAATTTGAATAAACCGCTAATGGTTTAATAGATGTTTCAGAATGGTAGCATGTTATATTATATTCAAGTCTTATATAGACTTGAATATCGACCTTGGTTACCGACCACCAATGTCGATATTTAACCCTAAAGAGATAATTTACGTCCTTGAGACGAAGACAACGATTAAATATTTCTGTATATTTTTAACTAGAGATTCTTAGCTATGTTTGATCTATTGATATAGAGGATTAGAGTGGGAATATTTTTTTGCAAAGCGGATATTTTATTTTCTTTATAAAGGTTTTTTTTTCGTATGCTTTCGTATGCTTTAGCATAATAGTTTTTATGTAATAGTTTTGGGTCGTACGTTTTTGAATTTTATGATAAATTTTATTCTCTTTAATAATTAGCGAGCTGTGTGTCTCGGCTAATTTAGCCAACTAAGGCTGAAGGTAACGTGAGACGGCTATACAGCAGTATAAAGTGGTCTTAGCACCTAAATACAGCTATGTCGTTCGTCCACGAGACATAATAATATGATTATTTTTTGTGTTAGGTTTACAATACAGATTTATATATTTAGTTGTTATATATATATAAATTTTATGAACATATAACATTATTATAAAATAAGAAATCTAGAAACATTAAATGAGGAGGATATAAAGCATTTTTGGTGGATATTGAAATAAGGATGATTTATCATGGTAAAGTTATGGTGAAGTGGAAAACACAAGTTTTTGTAGATTATTCGCAAAGCAGAAACAGAAAACAAGTTAATCCATGAATTATCTAAGCTTTAAATTGCCCTTATGACGTAGTGCGTTCATCACTGGGCGGAATCTACTGTCAATGTCATATCCTTGTTACAAAAATGTTGACAAAAAAAAAGTGTAATAATCATTAAAAAACGATATTATGGTATGAAAACTGTTAAGAATTTGTGTACCTAAACCTATCTTGCTTAAAAAGTGCTTAGTATTTAGTAATAATCTAGTAGTCCTATAGAAAGTACTACTAAATTCAATTTAGTTTACTTGATACTAATATATAGATAAAGATGTTTAGCATTTAATTTTGCTGTTCTTACATTAAGTATATATGTTTTATAACTTTGCATAAAACTTAAACCATTATTACAAATATAAGTCCAATAAGTATCAGATGATATATTTTGCAATATATTAACTCCCTATCCCGTAATTTTTTTTATTAAATATTGTCGAAATGCCACGCTTATAATGTATCTCTAGGTGAAAGAATTCCTAAAACTTGTTTTGCCATTTTTATAATTGTTGAATGCAACAAAACTTTACCCTAGATTATGGCTTCAAAACAATGTCTTAACGTAACATGTCATTCATGTTACCAAAGCCTATGTCACGAAAGCCGTCCAAAATCCTGTAGTTGACCCTTGTCTTTCTGAAAGTGACAAATCAATTAAAATACCTGAGTACACACATAAGAAGGGAGTATATAGAAAAATTTTCTGATATTGACAGATTACAATAGCTACACTGATTCTAAATATATAACCACTCAACTGTCAGTAAATCCACCCGTTCGCGGGTTGCGGTGGTATTTTATTGATAAGTGCGCGTTTGTTTTTATGTTTACCTTACTTTAATTTATATCCAAAATAAAGTTGAAAAAATAAGTAAGCTAGTAAATGAAGCGTTTTGTTTTAAAAAATATGTCATCGAAATGATAAAATGAAATCTTTAGAAAAAAATAATAGTTAAGCTGACTCTCCTACATACGAGTAGGAAAAATGTTGGTGTCTTAATTAGATATTAAATGCATATCAATGGTTTCATATTGATAGCTCATATAACACATTATATTAGCAGGGTTATAAAAAGAATTAAGGTTCCACAGAAAAAATAAAAGTGAAAACTGCGGACAAAATTGCGGGTGAAAGCTGGTTTGAATCTATTCTCTATAGTAGGTATAGAAAAAAGATTCGAACAAACTGTCCCGCGCAATTTAGTATAGAATAGAGTCTATACCAATGTATAAAGCTGAAGAGGTTTTTGTTTGTTTATTCATTTGATAGTTTTCTTGCACGCGCTAATCTCAGGGAATACAGACTAGGTACTGATTTGAAAAATTACTTGTGTAGTTCTTTTATGATGACCTTACGGGAACGGGCGCTACGCGGGTAAAACCGGGCTACGGGGGTAAAACCGGGCTCGGAAGTTTGTATATTAGGTATATTGATTACTTCTGACAATAATAATACTTTTGATATCTGACTGGCTTACATTAAATTGACCTCCATTTTAATATTTGTTCCTACAATTTCAGAATGTGCAATTTAAATGCACTTGATGTTCGAATTGAACTTGACAGCACTTGCTATCTCTTGTATTGACAAGATCCTCCGCTCCAAATTTAAGTGCCTGCTATACGAGAAATATGAAGAACTATTGGAAGCAAAGCAAAACATATTTAGGGAAAGGAAAAGTTTTGAAATTCATATAAGTATGTCGCCGGAAAATAATACGAATCGTAATGTGATCAAGTTTCAGTGAAGCACATAATTATTATATTACCTATTTACTTAATTGTCATGACACTTGACCTAACCTAACCAAACGAGACTATGCTACTGTTGGTACAAAACAAAAAAACTTTAACTTAAATAAGTTTTGTTGAACACCATTGGTTTAGGTTTAAGTTATTTAATTTTTAAACTACCCGAAACCTCGTCAGTTGATCAACCAACTACTAAGTTTATCAACTTACGATTCTTATTACCTTACCGCCTTTAGGTCTCCGGTACCCACTTATGGTTGTACCTATTGGATTATAAATGAAATATATATAAAACAATAACTTAGCAATCTGATATCGACAATCGCTTCGTTTCTTGAAACAACTTGTCCTGTACATTACAGGAACAGTGGAAAAACGATGTTTTTATCAAATAATAACTTGTAATTAGATACCTATTGTCAATATTAACAGTACTTAAATTAATTTACCGACAACCTCCGTAGCGTAGCGGTATTTGACTCGCTTTAAATCTCGGAGATCGTGGGTTCGATCCCCACGCCGGACAGGAAATCTTTGTGTAAATTCGTATTTGTGTAGACTACCCTCCGTATCTCGGGAAGCACGTTAAGCCGTTGGTCCCGATTGTTATAACATCATCTATAATAATTGTATACCAAGGAACGGGCAGCAGCGTTTCGTTGTGTGGTACAACATATTACTGCGGTCACCAACCCGACTGCCAAGCGTGGTGCCTATGGCAAATACCCTCCTTTCGCAGGAGGCCCACGTTCAGCAGTGGACGTTATACGGGCTGATGATAATGATGAATTTAATTTTATGTTATTGGTTATCTTAATAAAATATGTGTCATAATTTATATCAATCAGTAATTTATTTAGTTAAATAATATAATAATAATGGTAAGATTTAGTTTCATTTCCCATATCGCATAACCTTACCTTTAAACTAAAAGTCAATTACTTAACCGTTCGGTAATAGTACATTACGATATTAGTGCGTTATGATGGTTATAACATGCAACAATATCTGCTGAGGCGCTATTAAAAGAAAGTGTTTCTGCATGCGTTACCGATTTTAGTTTTAATTTAATAGACTATAAAGATGTAGTTAATGCTTTCAATACCATAGAGAAGAAAAAAACTAAAGACCTATGGGGTCATTCTGTTAAATTTGTATCTAATATTATTGAAATAATAGCGCCTTACCTAGCATACATATTTAATAGTTGTGTTGATTGTGGTGTATTTCCTGACTTGATGAAGCATAGTAAGGTTATACCATTATTTAAATCCGGTGATAGCACTGATCCCTCGAATTTCCGACCTGTTTCTATATTGCCCACTCTGAGCAAAATTTTTGAAAAATTAATTCTTAGCCAGTTGCTCAGACATTTTAATAAATTTAACTTATTACACAAAAAACAGTTTGGGTTTACGAGGGGTTGCTCAACCATAGATGCGGGAACTGAATTGATAAAAACGATATTCGCGGCCTGGGAAGATTCGCAGGAATCCTTAGGTATTTTCTGTGATCTGTCAAAGGCATTTGATTGCGTTCACCATGACACTCTTGTCAGGAAATTACACCGGTATGGCATTAGGAACCAGGCTCTCAATCTTCTGATTTCTTACATGGGCAATAGAATTCAGAAGGTTGATATAAACGGCAAAATATCACCAGGCTCTGTTGTATCCATGGGCGTCCCGCAAGGCTCAATCCTGGGACCGTTTTTGTTTTTGGTGTATATAAACGACTTACCTTACTATGTAGGAAATAATCATGAGATAGTATTGTTTGCTGACGATACATCCTTGACATTTAAAATAAGTAGACAGCTACGCAGCTATGACGAAGTAAACAATGCAATCTCGAAGGTAGTCCATTGGTTTAATGTTAATAATCTACTTTTAAATGAAAACAAAACCAAAGTTATTAAATTTTCTACACCTAATGTGAAACAAATTGATACGAATGTGCAAATAAATGGTATTCGGTTGGAGCCAGTGGAGTCAACTGTCTTTTTGGGAATAACTATTGACTCCAAATTGCAATGGGGCCCACATATTGAGAAACTATCAGGAAAACTTAGCTCTGCGGCCTATGCTGTTAAAACTATGAGACGACTCACTGATTTGGATACTGCTAGAATGGTTTACTTTAGTTATTTTCATAGCGTAATGTCTTATGGAATTCTTCTGTGGGGAAACTGTGCGGACATTGACACCATTTTTGTACTACAGAAACGAGCTGTAAGGTCTATATATAAACTTGGTCCGCGGGTTTCCCTACGGGAGAAATTCAAAGAGACTAATATTCTTACAGTCGCATCACAATATGTCTATGAAAACCTTTTATATGTTCATAAGAATATAGATAGTTTTAAGAAAAAAAGCGACACTCATAATGTTAATACTAGATCTAAGCATAATCTCGTTTTACATGCTACACGTCTCCACAAAATTAGCAATTCTTTTATGGGGCAATGTATACGCTTCTACAACAAACTTCCTAATAATGTTAGAGATCTTTCAACAAACAAGTTTAAACGATATGTCAAAGATAAATTATGTAAAAAGGCTTATTATAAAATTTCTGATTATGTTAATGACAAAACTGCTTGGGAGTGAGTTGCTCTGAAACAATACTGCTTTATTAATCATTGTAAAATATAATTTATTTAAAAAAAAGGATTCCTCTGAGTTTCTTGCCAGTTCTTCTCAGAGTTGCCACGTCCAGAACTGGTGGTAGTAAAAGAATGGGACGCATCATAAGAACATGATTTAAAATATTTTAAATGTGTCTATTTGAATAAAGAATTTTTGACTTTGACTTTGACTTTGACTGAATCTGTGAATGCACACTGCTTTCCCGCCATTTTAACAGCGCGCTAGCGCTGCCTACTGACTGGCGCCGCGCGGCGATTAGTTCGAAATTTGAATAGCAACAGCGCGCGAAATGGCAAATAATACTGTTATGGAATTTGTATGGACTATAACTTAACTATTTGCTTTGGTAACACACGCGTTTTTTTTGACCCGCTTTACATATTTAAAACCGGTGGAATTACATCAGCTTTACGAGCAACGGTGTTAAAAAATATAAAACAGCGTATGAACACGTGTAAAAATATTATTATATCTATAACTTTCATTGCTTCACATAGTTCATCCATAGACATCTATGGACACATACACTCTATTTATACATACCTACTGCAAAAAATGTAATGGACATCCTTTTCTAAGAAATTGGATTCCAAGCGCAGCATTTGAGCCAATGCCGTAAAGACTCGTTCAGTATTGTCTCATAGGGTATTTATTGATAATAATTTCCGTTTGTAGCCAATAAGAGTTAGGAAGCGAGGATATTGGCCTGATATATTCTCGTATTAAAACCATTTTACGTTGCTACCTACTAGAAGAACTCGCTTTTTGACAATGTGTAAGTTGAAGACCAAAAAGACAATATTAGTCGATATACTTACGTACGGACACCCTAAAATTCATTTTAAACTATCTTTATCTTATACATAGATATAATAAAACTGTAGAAGTCGAATGCCTGTACATAGAAATAAAACGCTTAAAACCGAGTTAGATGGATTTTAGAAGTAAAAGAGAACATCCGTCCATCAGTTTTATTTTAATTTGTTTGTTTCTTAACTGTTTGTCTGATTTAACGGGCTAATCTCCGAAACTGTCCGATTTAAATTAAATTTTGTACGGTGGTGCCTTATAACCCCGGTTAAAATTTTAAATACTTTTAATCACAGAAAATTCATGAGTTCCCCTGGGAAAGTTGAAAAACCGAAAGAATAACAAACACCTCGCGGACAAAGTCGCGGGCAACAGCTAGTAAATGATATAAAGAGATTTTTTGAAATACCTTTTGATGACTTGAATATTATTATATAAAATATAATGCATCAAACTGATGCATCTTCGTTTAAGTTTGGTACTATTTTTTTTATTCAAATCAAAAACCTTTGAATAAAGAATTTATTTTATTACATTCCTTAAAAATATTATTATTTATTGTGAAATGTTCGATTTTATTCTAATATTAAATAAAGACAAATAAATATTAAATATACTAACTTTTAACACTTAAAATATATTACTATTCATCCAAGTTATTGTCATTAAATCTAAACTTAAAAACAAAAATCATATTACAAGCTTAATTGAAGTCTAAAGAGAGAAAATAGAGACTTCGGTTTTTACAAAAAGATAAAAATGGGTTATTATTAAAAAAAAATTACGAAATCTCTGTCACCAATTGTCAAAGCATTGATTACGTAGGTGATGATCTTTTGAAATTCTGATTCAAGGTTCAACTAACATTGGACTATTTAATTTTACAAGAGTTGATTATTTAAAATAAATACCTCGATTTTCCATTTGCTTTCTACAGCAAATTCAATTTTGTGCACGCAAATACGCATATATTCAAATCGTTCGAGTAACAACATTTTAGTACTAGAGTCTTCGAGCTGCGTTCATTATGCTCATCTATTGACAATAGGCCTTTATACCGTTCACTACACACTTGCATTCAATATAGTACTTATACCCACAGCGCTTTATCGTGGTACGTAACTGGGCATTGTTTTGGACAATGCACAGTTACATACGTAATTGGACAAGCCGTAAAAATTGCAGTTTAAAAGAAGAAAACAAAAGTGTTTTACAAAAATAACATGTCTTCAGTTGTGAAAATTTTAAATGACCTCAAATTAAATTTTACTCCCGTTAAGCAAGTTTAAATCTAAATTACTTTTATGTCGTGTTCATTTGCGTTTTATAGTGTAGTTGTTAACATTTTTATACCGTGATAAAACTATTTTAATTTATGTATTATTTAAATTAAATACAATAAACATAAAAGTGACTCTCTGAGTCACATTTAAAACAAATTTGCTTGTATCTCAATTAAAACTCCGATTAAGTATTTATTATACGTTGCGTAATTATGCACTTACTCATTCCCTCCGCCGCTGCAGCGTTTACGCACCAGCGAAAGGGTATGTGGAACTCGCCCTCTCCTTAGCCATTACCACGAGGAGAGGACCCTACACCACTAAAGCCCCCCGGATACTCCTCCGTCCGCCGTTGGTGATGGCCGGGTACGCTTGGCAATCTGGCCCTCCGGCGGAACCAGATTGGCGCTGCGAGCTCTCCTGGGCCACACTATTGTGGCCCATTATTTTCCCAGTTACAGGTACGCCCGGAGTGTAGGGGCGTCCCTACTCCTCATGGGTCAGCCTCGAAGGCAGCGGGGCCCATGTGCTCTACTCCCCGAGGCCAAGCCCAGGGTGGGTCTTAGCCCGCCACCGACGGCCATCACGCCGTCTGCGGAGCGGGTGGGCCATGGGATCTTCCTACCTGTCCCGCTCCGCGATCCACCACGTACCTAGTTACACAACTATTAAAATATCTATATGTTGGTCTATTATTATAAAAATATCGTTGAAGCGATCGTGCTTATTGTAATAGAAAATATTAATCAATAATCCATACTTAAGAAGAAGGAGATCTGAAGGAATCCACTGAAAAGCGGTCATCCATGAATAAATTGATTGAGCACCGCGGCTACGTATTCTTTTCAAACAATACAAGCCATATTATATTTTGAGGTACCTAAGTCTTTATTTTCCTTAAGACTTAGCTATTATGTTTACCCAAATAAATCATATTTTTAGTCTACTGCTGGTCTATAGGCATGCTGTGGTGTAAATACTCTGGTCGACGCTGTACAAGTGTACATAAATGCTCGGTAGTTTATCGGTTTCATCTCCACATTTTCCTTAAAACTTACTTCGTCTTACCATTTTTATGCTGATGATTTTCAGATTTATAGCTAAGCTCCTCCAGATGACTTAATAGTAGCCATTAATCAGATAAACTGGCATCTCACAGATTTGCTACAAGAGAAATTACAGTCTTTAGGACTCCTACATTTTTTGCGCAATTGGCACTTGGCTATAAGCAATCCATATATATTATCAAAAAGAATTTTATTGGTGATAGGAAATTGAAGTCAATCGAATTATACAATTGTATCTGCTACCAATAATGAGAGCTTTTGATATAGCGGGGTTGACCAGAAGGCCATACGCCTTCGCCCACTTGCTAATGTTTTCAAGATCATTATTGAGAGCAGCAATGGCTTCCCTAGCATCTATGACCTTAAAATGCCGATATGATTGCAATTCGTCTGCGTAGAGATGGTATTGAGAAGATAACATTTTCGTAACTGCGTTAATAAAAACAGAGAATAGGAGAAGTGAGAGAAAGTAGTAGGTAGTTAAGTTTTTAAACTTTGGTCTGGTGAACTGTTGACTTACTAAGCTGCTGACATTCTGAAGTGTTGAGATTTTGAATCATTGGACTTACGATGTTGATGTATTAACTGCTGATCTTATGGCTGTTGATCTTAGGTATGCATCCGATCTTTGATGATACCTTCTACCCCTGTAATTAAGCTCAATATTTCTTAGAACTAACATCGCTAGGACACAGAGGTTCTGCTTTTTATATATATAGTAATATTAATGTAGCTTCAGTTTCTTTCAATAATCTGAACGAAACCACATTGCGGAACCAAAAAGGTGTGCTACATCGTACAAAATAATTAGTGGCGGGATATAAATCATGTTATCTTAGTGTGGGCTACGACAGCCAATAAACGTTTTACGCGAATTACGCCAAGATAAATTGCTTGCTCCTGACATTAATGCGCACTTTCTTACGAAAATAAATTACCTACCTGTATCAGGTCTTCGAAGAAACGTCTTGTCCGCAATTGGTTTTTAGGTGCTACAAAACAACTTTGTCACTGTCTTCCTATAGTGACTCTTAAGGTGAAGGTAAAGTAGGCATCTATAGGTTTTACATGAAAACTTCATTCTACGTAATTAGTTCAAAATATAATTGCTAACGTTAGTATTAACAAACACTTTATCATTGAATGTTCTGAAAAGAATAAAATAAAATTTAAATCATATAAAAGATTTTAGCGAGATTTAGGTACATACTAACCTAAGGGTCCTTTCCTTTTTTGGCAAGATCCAGATAAAATTAATATTCTTATTTATACAAATAAATCTGGCGGCAAGGTTTTATATCATATTAATTGAATAATTTTATATTCTGATAGGTATCATTTAATTTAAGTTTTATTTCATTATTTTGGGACCATTTAAATAAATGTTTACATTATAAAGGTATTTCATATGTATTCATATATATTTTACTTCTCAGCTATGGCTATGTTATTGTTTCTAGCTACAGCCTAGAAAAATGCAGAAGTGTCTTGTAAACTAACACTTTATATTATTTATTAAATCTGGATCTCAACTACAAGTGTATTATTTTCTTGCGCGTAAATATGATTACCAAAAATAGTGAAGAATAATTGACTCAACCAGGCAACACACATACATAAACATCCTAAAAATACCTGTGTTTCAGAATGTCTGAAAACCATGGTCAAAGTATTTATCATTTGTTGAAAAAAAATATTGTAATTGATACGTTCAGTAAACTGTTAAGATTGTTTTGCCGCTAGGTCAGCATTCTGGGAAATAATGAAATTTATTGAACACTTAGGTATTCACATACACTTGTACTTGGAAAAATTGCCTACAATTTGTAAGACTAAATCTAACAAAAGTATCACTAAAACTATTGTTTAAATGATTTGATCTTACACAACTTCTTGACAGATGAACACATTATAGTAAGATGCCTTAAAGGTAACTTGGTCTTAAATTAACTTCCGAGAATACGGCCAAAGTCTAAGCGACATCCAGACTGAGGCCACCCTTAAGGGGCTAGGACCAACGTTCAGGGTGCCACTGGAGTAAATAATAGATTAACGAACAGTAGTAATGATCGCTGGCACGGAAGCACAGTTCAGATTAGTCGAGGATCCTACCCTAGCTAACCTGCAATCTTTCACTAGCTACCTAAGTGGACGACCTGGAGAAGAAAGGAAGAAAGAAACTTCGAGATTATTGTTTTCGTCTCTTTTGCTCTGTTTCTTTTTTTTATGTTAAGTATTTAAATTATATACATAGTAATAAAAACAAAAGACGATCGAAGTTGCACATTGTAGTGGATAATTACAGAACGCAACACTGCAGATGACCCCACACGTATTTGGCTCGTTTTTTTATAAATACTTCTCAGTAAATAAAGAATAAATAACTGAAAGCATCTCCTTGTTTTTCGATAGGTACTTGTTAAGCTTCAGTGGACACAATTCCACTGGTTATTTATTACACATTATTCTTCCTTGTTTTAACAGAGAGAAGACATTCGACATCTAAAAGGAACATTTATCACCGAATCCTATCAGATTTTCCAAATAAAGTAAATGAAGTCAATTTACGGCCATTGTGGTATTGTCAGACAGGTCATTTATTTAATAGTTAAAGAATACCCGTACCTTTAGTATACCGTAACTACAAGGATTAAGAATTGATTTAAGTAAGAAGTCTATAAAGTGACATGAGCAAAGCATAGCGCTAAAATTGGATTGAGTAATTTATTTTTTATAATCTGCGTAACCTTTTCATGGTACAAAATAATCATCTTCATCATCATCAGCCCGTATAACCTCCACTACTGAAAATGGGCCTCCTTTCGAGGGAGGGTATTTGCTATAATCACCACGCTTGGCGGGCGGGTTGGTGACCGCAGTATTATGTTGTACCACACAAGGAAACGCTGCTGCCCGTTCCTTGATTTACGTGCTTTCCGAGGCACGGAGGGTAGTCCGTCAACCAACCAGACCCGGAAATAAATCTTACAATTTACACAAAGATTTCCTGTCCGGCGTAGGGATCGAACCCACGACCTCCGAGATTTAAAGCGAACCAAATACTGCTACGCTACGGAAGTTGTAAGATAAAATAATGAATTTCACATTTTTATTATCGTCGTAAATATTGCTACTGATCGTTGAATATTAAAAAAATTAAATAGGTATACAAAAATCAGCATCGTAGCGGTAATTTTTGGTCGCGACCAACAAGGTCCCGGATTTGATCCCTGGGTCGGGCAATAACTTTTGTTTATATAAATTTTCTCTTGATTTTTTTTACTACCAACCCTAAGTCCAGGAGTTAGTCCTGTTTGACGTACCTCGGAGGTCTAAAATCTATGAGTTCTGGGCTTCATCTCTCACCGGTTGTGTCGGTAAAATCGTTCCAATGGATTTTGAGAGTAAAATGAAAGGAGACATGACCACGTGTTTGTGCACACACGGACGCATTATAATATGGTCTGCGCAAATGGCTTATCTTCTATGAGATTGGCTTTGTGGCTGAAATCGATATATCAAGAGAATCATATATATTCATAACTCGTGGTTCTGTTGTAAAAGTTTTGCATCATGTCAACCAAGGAGATCTATCTTCTTGGTTGACATGAGGCACCACTTTACTGTAAATGTATTAACATTTAATATGTCTATACTAATATTATAAACAGGAAAGATTGGATTCATTGCTCCGAAACTACGTGACAGATTTGAAAATTTCACCGTTGGAAAACTATACTATCCCCCCATGATATAGGCTATATTTAATTATGAAATTCCCACGGGAACGGGAGATATCCGGGTAAATACGCGCAGTTTTACCCAGGTAGCTCCCGTTCCCGTCCCGTCCCGTCCCGGCTTATCTACGACAGCCGGTTATTATTTAATGTTGACTATGTACAGATACATATATCAGTGAAATCTTCTCATTAACGTGGACATATAAATTTAAATGTGCTCCACAATATTTAACTGTAAACCCATCTCTTTTGTCGAATGTAAATTAACGTGTTACAAACAGAACTTAAATTGCAAGTCCACCAGCTCTGACCGTTCATTATCACTGCGTGAATCCAATTACTTTTTTTATTAGAAAATTCTATAATGGTTCCTAAGCGAATAATTACTCAGCAGAATGTTATCTTCTCGTTGATTAATGAGCTCTAATTAATTAAAAATATTACGTACCTATCTTTATTCACACTAAATTGCCTACAATAAGAGCTGTGCAATCACTAAGCTATAATTAAGTATCGATATAATCATTTTAAATTATTCTATCTCTAATGTCAATGTATGATTATTATTTATTTTTCTCACTTGAAATTTAATACGTATACAAAATGAAACCTTTATTCGGACTGCCTAGTGCAGTCCTAGTGGCTCAGTCGTTACGGTAGTTACGTCTAAAACCTAGTGTCTACCGGGACATCTTTTTGTGTGATCACAGTTGGTTTCAGTCGGGGGATTATTCCACTTTGTTCACCTGATGTCCTTTGTGTCCATTAATTATGTGTTTGTGAACTTCTCGCAACAGGATATATTTCAGTTGTGCGGGAGTTGTCTTTTAAATAGAGAGAAAGAGATAAAATACTTCAAGCAACTTACTACAACATGTGTAAATATTGGAAAACAAATATAAAACAGGGTATTTTTTATTAACACATAAGAATTAAGAATACATATATAAAGATAAAAAAGAAATAAAATGTTTTCGTTAAACCTCTCGCATATTTTATGTGTTGTCAAGCAAAGTTGATTTCTGGTTGATAAATAAAATTATAAATTAAATTAAATTATCAATAAGTTATATAATATATTAACAATAAATAATTTAATTTATTTTTGTAATTAATACTTAAAGTTTATTTATTCCCTCTATATTATTAACACTACAATTCTACACTTTGTATGTTTCCAGAGGAAAATTAACTTTAGATTTTTTCTCTTGTTGTTACAACAGTTACTACATATAATTTATTATTTTACCTACTTCACTGGTTTGTTAACATACTTTAAAGTAGACTATTAGTTTATGCAATAAAAGTATTGAATACTTATTAAAGTCCTTAGCTAACGTGCAGACAATTCCTAAGTTCTTTTTAGTATTTTCGCTATTATTGTCATAAACAAACAACAAATAGAGGGTATTAAGGGCACTTGATGCTCCATTCAGGAAAATTTTATCGACAGTTTCTCAATTGTACACCAATCTTACAGTCCTCTCGACTCTTCAAACGCGTATAGAATTGAAAATGGAAAATTCTCGATATCATAGCATCGACATTTTTGTGCCCTGAATACGACCGCGGTTAGACTATTAGGGCTGTCAAATGGCCTTACAATCTATTTCGACAATAGTCAAGAGTTTTCACTTAACGGGACTTTAATGCCAATAGGCTTTTCTCCTTTTCCTTCTTTAGTGATATTCTTAGATTTGGGTGACTGATACTAAATTATGCAAAATCGTGGCACAATAGTTTGTTTTTTTTTTCATTGTGATACTTTTCATACTAAATTAAACGTTACAAGAACCTTATACTTCATAAGAAAAGTAATGCAGTTTTGCTTCCGTCTCCACAGAAAAAAACCGCAGCATTTACCAAGAATATATACGGATGTGTTCTTTTATTATACATATATACGAGTAGATGAGTTTTTAGATAGAATTGAAAATCATCTTAACTAATTATTCGATTTTGACGCAACTAAAGATACCAATAATTTTGTTATGTTTGTTGTGAAACACTGTTTAAATGGAAAAAAAACCGCCTCTTACGACACCCATTTGGAAAAATAGTGAGGTCTATTCTAAACCAGAAACCAGACGGTAATGCGCATAGACGGTACATGCAGGCCTCTAATCATAGATCCCGCGGTACCATATTGGCCGCGGGTGCCGTCGGGGGGCCGGATTGCTCATGCGTACCCGACCCCCGCCAACGGCGGATCGAAGGAGTGTCCGGGAGGTTTTAGTGGTGTAGGGTCCTCTCCTCGTGGTATGACTTTAGCATACCACGCTATGGAGAGGGCGAGTCCCACATATCCCACCGCCAGCGCGCAAATACGCTGCAACGGTGGTGGGAATGCGTCAATGCATTTCCCCCCGGACAAAAAAAAAAAAAAAAAAAAAAGGCCTCTAATCATCAATCAGCATCCAGTACTCTGCGCCTACCCTCGAATAGTGCTCGGTCAAACGGGACAAACACCGTTTATTGTGCGCCATTAAAATGATAAAGCAAGCTCTCACCTTTAAATCTAAGACTAACTGTTCCAACCTTTGAAGAAATTTCTTTTTAGATGTTACAAAGTACCAAATAGAGACGCAATTACTGCTTCAAACGTCTGTAATGGCCCATTTACATAATAGATACCAATAGAGATCAATTTGTACTACGAGTATTTTCATTGTTCTCAACAATTTTGTTATACATAAAATGTTTTGAGTGGCATCCCTAACAGACTGCAAACAAGTATTGTGCGGTGCGCAATTAACTTTTTCAGATGGATCTTTCACAACATGAAAGAGTAATACTGATAATGCTTTGTGTTGTCTATGTTATGCTGTACGATAGACGAACAATCACAATATGTTAATTTTGAAATTGATTTTATAAAGGTAGGTAGGATAATGTGGTATTCGTCTATAAGCACTCGTAAAATGATGTTAATTGAGTTAGGGCTAGTTTCAGTCCAAATGGGCCACTGTAAGTGTAGCCCTGGAGATCCCGCGTTACCATATTGGCCGCGGGTGCCGTCGGGGGGCCGGATTACTCATGCGTACCCGACCCCCGCCAACGGCGGATCGAAGGAGTGTCCGGGAGGTTTTAGTGGTGTAGGGTCCTCTCCTCGTGGTATGACTTTAGCATACTACGCTATGGAGAGGGCGAGTCCCACATATCCTAGCGCCAGCGCGCGAATACGTAGCAGCGGTGGTGGGAATGCGTCAATGCAATTCACCCCGGACAACAAAAAAAAATAAAGGGCTAGTTTCAGTCCTACTTCTTTTTTAAATTTAATGCAAAGCATTTACCTACACCTGTTACAGGTATTTGTAAATAGTCAAACCATATTTTGGCTTATTAATATAGAATATTAATTAAGGATACTGTAATAATTATTGATAGGAGGACATTATAACTATTTTATGTTTTTTGGCCATAAAAGCTACACTTAAATCTTTAACGTTTAAAATAAATAAGCTTGCCCGGGATATATGCACAAATGAATTCGGTTGAGTTGCTCAAAATTGAGGGAGATAGATCGTCGAGACAGTTATTGACGTCACTACAGCTCAATATAGGTATTACTGAAACGTAATATTTCATCTTAATAATAGAGATTCGAAAATTGAATTGTCTATCGGTAATGGCGTTTGTATCCTTCGTCCATTTTGTGATAATTATATAGGATAGCTAGTTAAAAGCGAAGAAGCTTCGAAAAAAATCAATATTTCAGACCCAAATATTTTTAAAAACCGGGTATTACTTAAATATATGCACATGTGCAAAAGTAACAAAGAGACAGAAGTGACTTCAAAGAGAAATAATACGAGCAAATGCTGTTACTGTCAACTTTTACCAGTTTAATTTGCTATTAAGCCGAAAGTTTATAAAATATCAATTATATTGCTGAAAAGTAAATGCCATCAAAAACATACTTGTAAAAAAACGCAATTCTTTTACCGTAAAAAGTTGTGGGATCTATGTTATACCAAGTCGGTTAATTTATTTAGTCCCTACTTGAGGGACCTTCTGCTTTAGCTATTACGTAATTATCTCACCTAACAGAATCTTAAAATGACCATATCAAAATTCTGTTTGAATTTCAGACGAATTTTAGACGAATTATTGTCCCGGGTGGGAATCGAACGCAGAAAACCAGGTCTCTGGAGCAACTAACGTAACCACTTAGCCACCAACTTTCAACATAATCACATCTTGGTCCCTATCTACACCTATTCCTCCATTAAATCATACATATTCATTTACACTGATTCGCTGACTGCAAATGTAACTTTGAACTGTGTTTTTTTTTTTCTTCTTTCTCGACTTGAGATTTTGAGATGCACTGCCGTGCCCCCAGATCTCAACGACATTTCTAAAAAATAATTAAAAGAGAACATATCCTTTAACGAACTAATGAAAAGTATTTAGAACAAATTATTTAGAGTTTCATACATTTATTATTTTTTTAATTTATCTCTTTAATTGTTAATCTATAAAATTAACTTATTGTTATTTTTTTTCCATTTATGTTTTTAGAAATTTAGATGGTAAATATTTTCATATATTTAATACGTGACTTATTTAATATTAAGTCAATATTACTATTATTTTTTTAAATTATTATTATCTTCGGCCGATATGCTTGTAGGCTACCAACGAATGAGATTTTCTCATATCCACCATGCCTGACGTTAACACGAAGGAAAAATTAAAAACTATTCCACGCTAAACATACGACCTAATTTAAAACGGAACCCTGAATCTTTCAGTTTGTTCTTTACGTAATAGTACAGACCGTAAAGTGCATTGCTGTGTAAACTCTCCTAACATGGGCGTACAACAGAAAACTCACTTTTATTTTCTATCGAATAATAAAAATATAGTAGACACTAAGTTTAAAGTAGTAGAAAATTTTATGAGTGTAGATATATATTTTGTTATTTTATTGTATAGTCCAACTAGAAGTATGATAAAAAAAAAAATCTCCGTAACTCAAAAAAGGGAATTGTAAAAATATCGTTTTAGTTTTTAAAGTTTGTTTATGTCACGATTATTATTAAAAACTTCTGTCGTTCGGGAATCAACGTCAAAGTTAAAGTTCCCGAAATGTATGGATAGGTATATAGTATATACCTATCCATACATTTCGGGAACTTTAACTTTTTAGTTTATCAAACATCTATATAATATGTTTGATTAAATATTCATCTTTATCCTGTAATCCCTATTATATTTTCAATATTTATTTATTTCTTAAGACGAAAATAATGCCTGCGTCATGACATGTGTGAACGCATTTTTGTCGCCATTTCTAATAATATCAAAGACTTCCACTACTACTATTAAATAAATTATAACGAACCAAAAGCACAGTTGTTAGAACACAACTTCTGTTTTGTAATGCACATGTTCAATGTGACCAAACATTATTAGATAAATGAACATGACATTATACCTATATTATTATCATTATGACGTAAATTCTATTGTAATTCGCTTGATATTCGAATACAACTTACATTAACTTAATATCATAAAATCTCTACTCCAAAACTGAAATCAGCACTCTTTACTGTCTTTTAATATTTCAAGGAATATATAAACACTACGTACTAAACATAAGTTGCATATTATTCTAGGTTTCAGAGTTTATTGCAAATATTAATATCGTGTTTATGATGCTGTTTATGTGTTTTTGTGTGGAAATAAGAAAATAAATGTTAGTATTATTTGAAATGTGCCGTGTGGTTTCCGGCTTAGAATAGACAACCCGATGTTTTCCCATGGGTGTCGTAAAAGGCGACTAATGGCTATATGGCTGATGGATGGGCAGCAGCATCTATTAGCTCAAGGTTTACATCTTACTGCGATCACCAATCCGTCTGCCAAGCGTGGTGATTATGGCAATATCCCTCTACGATCCTGGCTTGCCAAGTTCTGTTAAGAGGAGGCCCATGTTCAGCAGTGGACGTAAACGGGCTGTTGATGATGATGATTATTTTAAATGCAGAAATAATATAACACTGAGTCGAGACCAATTATGCCCGTGAGCTTCATGGTGTTAAGGAAATTTGTTCTTATAAATATAAAAATTCTAAAATCTGAGCATACCAAACAAATAAAATACCTACTAAATGATGTCACTAATCTTAACATGTATACAGAAATAATATTTATGTACAAGAATATATGTATATAACTACATAGTATAAAAAAAAATCGCTTGCCGCTGTCTGTCCGTCCCTATATATGCTTATTTCTTTAAAACTACGCAACAGATTTTAATGCGGTTTTTTTAATAGATAGAGTGATTCAAGAGAAATGTTTATATGTATGATACACCAGCATTGCATCCGTGCGAAGCCGGGGCGGGTCGCTAGTTATATTATAAAAAAAAACAATGGAATATGGAATCTTTATCAAAACTGAGGATAAAAAAGCTCTTAATTACATAAAGTTACTTTTGTAAAAAAGGCATATGAGGAAGGCCTTTTGAGGAATACTGTAATGAAAATTTTAATTTCATTGTATTTAATTATAATAAGTTTAAAATAATGTATAATTAGTAAAATATTATTTTTTTAATACATAGGTATATACAATGTACGAAACTGTTAATATTACACTGTAAACATTTGCACGCCAAAAAGGTTAATATGAATTGGACTTTACTGTATTTAACAAATTTGTAATTCATATTTACGCAAATAAACTATTTAAGCACAATCTTATATTTTTCTTAATTTTGCACTACTATAGATCTAGATAACAAAATAACATGTGCGCGATGTAATTTTTTACCTAACTTCGTAAGCTCATCATCATCAACAGCCCGTTGACGTCCACTGCTGAACATGGGCCTCCTCTTAACAGACCTCGGCAAGCCAGAATCTTAGAGGGATATTGCCTTAATCACCATGCTTGGCAGACGGATTGGTGATCGCAGTAAGATGCAAATGTTGAGCTAATAGATGCTGCTATTAGCGCAACAGCAGCATCGTAAGCTCATAATTCCAGCAAATATTACTGTTTGGGAAAGTGGATTAGACTAGGCGAAAGGTGAGTTATTATCATTATTCATATTAAGTTACAATATCCAATAGTTTTTATAATTGTCTTAGCAACAATATTAACCTATAAATGTATGTGTAAATATGGATCACTGGCATGTTTTGAATATAAGACTGTGCTGGCTTCGAAGATATTGTTGATTTCTATATGTGCGAATTGTGTACCAAGTACCTACCAACGATTAGTTTAATCTTAATAATTGACTGATTAAATTTTAGGCAACACGTCCTTTTTTTTGAATAATTTTGAACCCAATGTACATTAAGGTCCATATTTGAAACTATGTGGTCCATATTTTGTACACTTTTTGCAAAGGTACAAAAACGACTTATTTAAGAAAAAGTTGATTATTTCTAAGATGTTAATATTTCTTAAGAATTGTAATAATCGTTTTTGATACCAAATACCTACATTTTTTATTCAAAATATATATAACTGATTAATTTTAAAAAAACTGAGTTTTATTTCACAAAATCCTTATGGTGCTCCATAATTGGTGCACTTATTTTAGCAATACAAAAATAGTCCAATTGATAAACATCAATTTTAACTTACAGTCAATCAATATCAATTACACAAAAAAAAAATGAAACAGATTACTGCACAGACGTATCCGTATACTTAGGTAACATAATTCATATCATATTAATGTAAATGTCGTATCTACTACTTATCGACGCTTGCTACCCTCATGTGTGCATTAAAAGCAACGTGAGCAATTGTACCCACAGATGAAATCAAACAGCTCCTCCATTAGTTCGATTCGCATACAACATCCGAACAACTAATGAACACTGAATAGTGTCTAGTACCTCGCAATCCACTCTTGTTTAACAAACTAGTCTGATAGTTGTCAGCGAAAGGAAACCAACGACAAGAAATGTTCCAGTTAACAACTAATGGCGGGCCTGTTTCGCATCGGTACAAATTTTCTCCCCACTCATAGTGTATTTATTTTGTTATTGACCAATTATTTCGCTGAACTTATCTTTTTGTAAACGAATTGGAGACGATGGAACAAAACTTACGAACAGTGAAGTATGAACACAAGACGAAGTGTGTTCGTGATTTGTCTTGACAAGTCCTTTCATTTCCAGAATGTTGTCATAGTCACATTATGTCTTATCTGATAAAGTACAATTTCTGTTGTACTTAAAACTAAATGTCTGATATAGGCTGTATTGTCAATAAAATCGAAAACATATCTTTGTCTATATGTTTTAGTTAGGAGCAGCCAATTATTCCAATCCTCCTAACGTTATGTGACAGAAAGGTCCAAATACATGGTCAGCTATTGCCGGTGCAGCGGATGTACTACCCTCATGCCTCTTTTGACGGACCCTATATTGGAGGGCGGACAAAACACGTGTGCTGGGGAAAATATCCATCATTTAGAGGTACAGCCAAGCAAATAGTTCCCAATTCTCTTTGTTCGCTAAGAAAAGGTATTCACAATAATTGTGACATTAAAGTCCAGCACATGTGCGGCGGGAGAAGCAGGAATCAGACATGATGGGATTGGTATTGACCAATCCCATCACAATATAATATATAACATAATATTGCCAATAGTGTCGCTTAACGCAATTAGTCCTCAATAGCATTAAACTATATTACCTATGCAGATCTAAAAAAAAACTGAATTTATTAAAAAAAAAAAATATATATATATATCATTTAAAAAAACCTAAAATACAACTCGTCCTTTTGGGAGATAAGCAATTTGTTAGTATTAATTCCATTAATCAAAGGAAAACTTTGGTCACATAAATCTGAGCAAAGAGAGGGAAAGTTAGTATCCGTTTAATGACCCAGAACCCGCCGAATCTACGCGATACCATCAAATCACAGTAAGCCAACCTCAGGGACAACATAATACATGCTCTTCTGGCATACCCAAAAACAAAGACAGTTTCACTATATGTAGTAATAAAGTTGTATATTATCAGTAAAAATGTACACTAAAATAGTTTTAATAGATAGCTTGTCTGAAAGAATTTTATTTAATGACTTATATAATAGGTAAGTCATTCCTTTACAGAGAAAATTGTTTTCTAGTAGTTGCCAATTACTTAAGTCGGTGCTCTAAATAACTTCAATTTGAAACGTATTTTTGTTATATGATATTGCTACTACGATGTAACAACAAAATTCACCTGAACAATAAATGGTCGCAATTGTTTGCCTTATCTGTAGTATATCAGCAATTATGTATCACAAAGGAATTCTTTTAAAAACGCTATTAATAAAAATGGTTCCACTGTACAGTTCCATCTACTATTATCGGGTAGAAATAATCTAAATAGTAAAGCTTTTATCATTATTAAACTTTTCTAAAATACCGATACCGTATGATGACATTCTAAAGATAGGTATAACCCGTGGTATTAATAAGTACTAAACATGCTTAAGCATCTGTAGGTATAAAACAAAGTCGCCTTCTCTGTCCCTATATCCCTATGTATGCTTAAATCTTTAAAACTACGCAACGGATTTTGATGCGATTTTTTTTAATAGATAGATTGATTGAAGAGGTAGGTTTATATGTATAATACATTAGCATTACACCCGTGCGAAGCAGGGGCGCTAGTTATCAATAAATAATTTATATTATGTTGTTTGAGTAGATTTAAAATTCGGAATAGGTACAATAAGATAAGCTGGTAAATGGAATATTTTGTGTGTATTTGTGGCGTAGTTTATAAAGTAACGGCTGAAACTAAAGTGGCATGAAAGAAAACGCAAGAAAATTACGTACTCACAACCTTTTTACAGTTTTAACCGTTACTACACTTATTACCTGTTTTTTTTTACCTTCTTGTTGATATAAGCATACGTGAGTTAAATATAAACACAAACGCACATTTATCAATAAATGCCAATGAAATGTATTAACTTCTATAGAGGGCTAATGCTGCGTATCGTCAACTACATGTTAGTATTATTTAAAAAATATATTCCGTTCTGTTTGCTTTGCCACAGACTTGCCGCTGCCACGGCATGCTACCTAACAATCCTTCTCGCTTCGCTCGTTGCCGTAATTTGTAACTTTACCACAATGCCACGAAGTGATTATTTGAGTTTAGGAAAAAGAAAATTATCGGAGGGCGCCACTCCGAGGCTTGTTGACTATTTTATAGTCAAACTCTAAAAACCAGGTGTCATCACTACTAACAAGGCTTTTTAGGAATGTTAGATCCGAACTGACTCATTTTAGCAAATCCTCAGCGATACTTATGCAATTGAGTTATTGGAGAAAATTCAAATCATTCGGGACTAGACGAGTGGCAAAATTCTAAATACCCAATTATTTAAAATGGTACAAATACTGAGATTTATTCACCATTTCTTTATTTTTGTAATGCTGACTTCAAGTTAAGAGGTGATCATTTAGCAGACTAGGCTTTCAATATCTTTAGCGATGGTGTCAATTTTTTTCTCGATCTCGATCGCTTTTGAAAGCTACCACTCATAAGCATGTGTTTCTAATAGAGTCGATTCTCCGTCATCTTTCTGTAACACTTTCAGTGACTCCGAACACTACCTACTACATATCTTTGGCGATGCAAAATATGTATAATACAAACTCTTTGTTCAATATTAATGTCAATTATGAAATACGCTAAACATAATATTATTAGATATAAAGTTTTCAAAAAAAATGTATTAAACATAAATAACATATCACACAAACTTCGCACCTAAATAGAAAAATGTGCCAATCTAAAAAGAAAAAGTAACAGTACCAAAATTAAATTTGGAACCATTGATATTTATTTTATTCCCATTCCCGATATTTTTAAATTATCATGTATTTTTATAAATTGTTATAAAATGAAGATGTTTTTGCTGTATATAAATTCAGTATGTATGGTAGGTATTATTATGCTGACATTAAGTTCTATCTGCACCAATAAAGCTTACACACATTACTGGAAAAAACGTAAACGTTTTTAACAGTATCTATGTTTATTCCAAACGAAGTGGGTTTGCGTGTAATGTACTCCAAAATGGCATGGATTTGTTTTACGACCAAGATTCATTCCAGCGATAGACGTTTTTCATGTCTCTTGGTAAATCCGAAGGTGAAGTTAACAAAACTGAATGTAATGGATATGTGTGATAGGGAATTGACAAGAGGATTATATTGAAGAAAATGTGTTATTGATAACAAGTGAAAACCTTTTAAATAATTTTAGCTCATGATAAAAATATATATCAGAGTTTGTGTATGTAGATGTTTTTGTTTTATTATAACTCTGTTTGTCTTCGCCTGTTAAACAATCATCCATTATGGAAACCTGTCCTGATACCTATAATTATACAAAATAAACATATTCTAGTCATTCTCTTTTTGACAACAAATTTTATTAAAATATGGCTCAATAATGTACTTTTATTAAAAACTGTTCAATTAATCTTTTGCAACATCAACGACAAGTTTTCATTATCATCAATCCGATTAACATGCCATTGTTGAACGGTGTGCTGCATATGGCATGGTGTATTTCCTAGCATCAGATTGTCATACATGATGTTATGACAGTTGCAACCTATGGTTTAAAGTGCTCACCAAGGCACGGAGAATAGTGCTTCCGCAACTAGACACGGTTTTTTTTTTTCTGCAAATATTGTTTGCTCTGGCGCGAGAATCCTCCGACACACAAAACGATACCCATACGGTTTTTGAGATAATCAAGCGAACAAGTATCTGAAAAGGTTAACCATAAATATACATAACATAAAATAAATTACAAAAACTGCACATTATGGCACATTACATTTTTAAACTGATAAACTGCAGACTTCCCGACGTCATAAAAGAAGATGCATTTTCGCATAAAGGCACATAAAAGTACCTAGATTGTTTTTATTAAACCCTGAAAAGAATAATAAATCTTAAAGGAAAACCTAATGCTGTATATATTAAATTCTACATCTATGCTCTGCGCAGTTGATTCCGTGCTAGGTAACGGTCGTTGTTTTCGAGATCAAGTGTTCTAGATTCCGAAACAACGAGACAACTATTATTATCTGTGAACCACATATAGTTGTTCTGAGTCTGGTTGCGTTTTATGCCCGTGAATTTATTCCCCTAGTGGGCGGTGTTTTTTTAAAACAAAAATATTCTTATGACATAAATGCTGCCCTAGAATAATTAAACGAAGCGGCCGTAGCCCAATGACTAGGGCGTCGGACTTGCTATTATGTAATCGCCCGCACGGTTCAAAGTCTGTAAGATGAATTTTGCCAAATTCCGTTTTAGTGTTCACCTCAATGGAACCACGCGTCCTAAACGGAAAACACATGCAGAATTTAAGACTTAGTAATGTTCTTTTGTATAGATAAAGACAGATAAAAAAATTGAGAATGAGATGAAACAAAAAATATTTTTTACAGCTAATTTAAGATACATAATTTTGAATTTATAATTCATAAGGAAGTATATTAATTTTAATAGTGCGTGGTTTCAGGTTAAAATAAACTTAAACGTAATAATTCTTGTATCAAGTTACGATAGTATGTATTTGATAAAATAATATTAAGTAACACAATCCATAAGTGTATCAATTTATTATCTTTTAATATTTCTTTTCTTCCGTAAGTTGATCGTAAGGTCCAAGTAACAAACTAAACTTCACGTTGGGGAAATCAACGCTGACGCGATAAATTATTCAAAAGTCGAGAAAAACGAATTTACATCAAACATCCGAGAATAACTTACAATAATAAAAATATTCAAAAGAAACCACTGAAAGGAAAACTTGTCAAGTATTTTTAATAATGAGTCATATAGAATCAAAAGCGGCAATCTGTTATTGTTTTCCTTTGATCAAGTCCGCTTTTGATTCTATACAACTCATATGGAAACCGAGACGGAGTCGTTAGCGAGTACGATATCGAATGAAAAATAATAGAAAGCAACGGGAACGGGTAGCATTGTACAATGTAATATGCCTCAACTCATATTGCAAAAAAAATATGGCACAATATGACAAATAATATTTTACATATAATTATCTTATATTAGCTTGTGCCCGCGACTGCATCTGCATGGAATATTTACTTTGGCGTAACACCAATTTTGAAACATTAATTATTTTTTATCTGTTCCTATTGGTTTTAACGTTATGATATTATTATAATGTAGCCTTCCTCAATAAATGGACTATTTAATAATGGAATATTTTTTCAAATCAGACCAAGTAGTTCCTGAGATTATGGCGTCAAAGCAAACAAACAAACTTCAGCTACATAATATTTAGTATAGATTAAATATTATTCTATGTGTCGTTTAACATAATTATGTATTTATACAATTTTGAACACATTACGGAAAAATTTGACAATTAATACTACATTTTATAAAGGATTCGAACCACGGTCGGTCCACGGTGGATCCCAACCAGTCATCAAAATGTATAAATCTGTTCATAACAAGTCTCTAATGGGAACGTAGATGGCATCAATCGATGATGGCAAACATTACTCGACAAATATCTCCAAATTTGCATTTGAAAGTAAATATTAAAACGATGACATCGCCCGCACTCATTTTTTTTTATTTGGACACTTTACCACCACGCATTGATGGTGTTACATTCATTCATTCGAGGACATACCTACCAGAAGGATTTCACTTTATGTACCGCACAACGCTTTTTTTGTATTCTTAACTTCACCAGTGGAGCATACGAAAGAGGCATTGAAAAAAATGCAACTGATTTCCGCAGGAATCAGAATGATTACTTGCTTAATACATTAATTGCGAGAGCAGCGTGTACAATTATTACATGACGTAAGTACTATTTAGTAGTCTATTAAGATAAGAGATTTCATAGCTGTGATTATACAGCAACAGTATCAGAATCTTATGCCCAATAATTACTGTATTAGTTTAATCCACCCGTAATAAGATGAGCTGATTTGGTTTAATTCCGACATTTCGACCCATTTCAGCCATGGCGGCCAACTTTAAGAAGATTGGCCATCTCATCATCATAACCAGCTCGTATAACGTCCACTGGGTAACATGAGCCTTCTCCCGAGGGAGAGTATTTGCCGTAGACACCACGGCAAGCTGCCAAGACAGCCGGGTTGGTGAGCGGAGTATTATGTTGTACCACACAAGGAAACGGTGCTGCCCGTTCCTTGATATAGGATTATTACAGATGATGTTATAATAATCGGGACCAACGGATTAACGTGCTTTCCGAGGTACAGAGGGCAGTCCCTCAACCAATTAAAACTGGAAATAAATCCTACAATTTACACGAAGGTTTTCTATACGACGTTGGGATCGAAACCACGACCTCCGAGATTTAAAGCAAGCCAATTTCCGCTACGCTACGGAGGTTGTTTTTGGCATTGGCCATCTGCGCAGAGCATATTATTGTGCACAAGTCTGTGCGCTCGAGGAATAGATCCTTTACAACCATAGTGCAGTGGGACAGGTTTATCGACACGACAGGCGACAAACGGACGGAGGACCGACAGCTTAACGTGCTCCCGGGGCACGGGTGAAACCACCTACTTTTTGTCTTCAGACTGCCGCTTAGATGTTTCTCTCATCAAAATTTCTAGTAATACATTTTGTTGCTTTTCCAGGGATGCTAACACGGTATCCTGATTTTTACGATCGAACAAATTACTAATAGACCAACTGTGCGAAAGTTAATTTAAAATTCGTTTTGTTTATTATGTATTCGTATTACTTTATGTATGGATGCTGATCACTATCCTTTATTATATAAGTATACTTACGATGAGGAATAATTGAAAATGGTCCTTTTATTCATACCTGAGTTTATTCATACAACATTACAAATACTTTCACATTATATATCTTTATAGATCTTTCAAATAAAAATATAAAAGATGAAATAATATGCATGATAATAATACTAACCTACTTTTCTTTTCATCTGATTCAGAAGGAAGTTTTTGATCCTCAATTATGAACGACCTCTGTTATTATCCAATTGAGACTTCCTTCTTATTTGGTGATTATTCAATTACTCTCGGGAATATTTGGTCTGGTCTTGATTCATTATTTTTCTTTATTATGATTTTCCTGAGATAAATAAACAATTACCTACTAATCATTCTAATTGTGACTCAAAATTGTTATTTTACTTTGAAGGATGATTATTAACGCAATGTAACGCTAATGTCAGGAATTACTGGACCTACTGAAAAAAATATTTCAGTGTCAAATAGCCCATTTATTGAGTAAGGCTTTTCTAATTTCGACGCTCCACTGGAACGGGAGTGACGCGGGTAAACCCGCGGGTGGATAGATAGTAATTAATATAATAATATAAAGCTGAAGAGTTAGTTTTTGATTTCTTGAAAGCGCCACGTCAGGAAATGCTGGTTCGATTTCTTTCATTGTTAGATAGTCTATAATATAGAAAGGCTATAAATATATAAGTATTTGCTGAATTTCATTATGAAGTACCACGGGAACGGGAGTTCCACGGGTGAAACCGCACACGAAAGCTGGTTTATGAATATATTCCAGTCCAATTTTATTTTTGCTTTGTAGTTATTCATTTTGACTATAAAAATGCAGGATTTATTTTAAGCTTGAGGCAAGGCCTTTGTAAGATAAAATGCAAAGACTTGTGTACAAATGACTTGCCATCAAGAGAATTCTAGTATTAACCGAAGTTTCTATTGCTGCAGTAAACTTACGTTTATGTTAGGGACAGGTTTATGGTGATGAAGGAAAATTAAAACTACAACAGATTTATTAACATGCCAGATCTCAACCGCAATAGGAATACGTAACAGAGAAAGAAATACGAAATAAACGCTTTTTCATTTAGCGTCCCTTTTGTGTACAGGGTAAAAGCGGGCCGCGATATATGGGAACATTAGGGAAAACAATGCTCCATTGTATTCTACGTGTTGTTGTATATCAAAACTTTGAATAAAACAGATTGACTGCCACTTTGTAAGTGAACTTTGATTTTGTCGGTGTATTTATCAAAAAGGAAATACATTTTATGTATAATAATTTACCGATTGTTTATTATTCAAAGCTAGGACACACCATTATTGCTATGCTTCAATGAGTATTCTAGTTTGGAAAAGACTTGAGACCAATAAGGAAAGGTTATATTGATAAAATATATAGTAAATAAGAAAAAAGTTTGGAGGAATTTATACTATTATGTTTTAGAAGGGGCTCATATGTTTTGGCTCCACGTCACGTCTTTAAGTAGGCGTATATTATTTAGGTCCTGTCTGGCTTGGATGGCTTTATGAACCTATCAATTCCTATTAATCAATAGCAAATAAAATGCAAAAATACACCAATATAAAATTGGTGTATTTTTGCATTTTCTTGCGAAACTACATACCTATAGTGTTAGTTCTTGTATTTCTTGTGTTATTTAACATCATCATATCTGAATCTTATTACCAATAAATGACTGTTTAATTCACTCGTAATAAGATGAACTGATATGCCATAATTCTGACATTTCAACCCATTTCAGCCACGGCGACCAACATTAAGAAGATGGGCCATCTCACCATCATCATCATCATCAGCCCGTACGCGTAGCGTCCACTGCTGAACATAGGCCTCCTTCTGAGGTAGGGTTTTTGCCATGGTCACCACGCTTGGCAAGTGGGTTGGTGACCGCTGTATTATGTTGTAACATACAAGGTATACAATTATACAATTGTTATAGATGATGTTATGATAATCGGGACCAATGGCTTAACCTGCTTTCCGAGGCACGGAGTGTAAGCCCATGCGGCATTTGGTCTGATGTTGATTACGGAAATTCGTTGGATTTTATGACAAAAAAGTATTCAATTATTATGTTAGTAAGTATAATTGTTACCAAAATTGTTGATCATAAAATAATTGTAAATTGGTATCGTTTTCGGACGTTAATTAAATAAAATACAAAGTTTTATTGAGTTTTGTCACTTCCCAGAATACTAATTTAGCTATTCAATGTCGAAATTATTAACTAAGATAAGCAATATCGATGTTGGATAATTTAAATTTTCGGAATAATTTAAATTAAATGTTTGAAATTGTTCGTCAATTTGTATCTTGTTTTCTCTACAGATTACTGTGATTTTAAGATTGCTTCCATTTCATAACTTAAATTATTTCGTAACAGGCTTACTAGGAAATTAGTTATGATTTATTATCTGTCTATTATGAAAGAAGTATCAAAGCTTTGGTTTTGTCAAAATCTATTTTGACTATGCAAGGTTAACCATCTGTATGTCTGCCCGAAAGTTAAGTTTGTGCAATGTGGTAGCGCTGAATAGAAGCGGAAATTGTATCCAATTATATAGCAACCAGTCTTTTACCAAAGAGTTTGATTGTTTTTTATATAAAATAAACATAATTTTAAATAGCTATTTTCTTTTTTATGAAATAAATTAAATTGAGATAAAAGAGTACACTTTTATCAATTTAACGAATAAGAAGAAAAATAGGTTCATCGTATTCATTAATGCAATAGCATTAATGAATACGATGAACCTATCAAAATTTATTGAAAATTGCCTAAACCTTTATCTATATAGTAGGTTTAGAATGAATCGGGTTTGAGCTTTATTACAAGCCCAAGTTATGGCGCATCCAGTAAAGTACGTCAATGGTCTGTTCTATGTAACCATTGATAGGTAGATTTGTTTCTAACTTTAACCTCAATATATTATTACAAATTTACTTTAGATATTTAGATATATTAGAAACACCTTCTAAATGAAAGGAAGACACTATTGTTGTGTGAATTGAAATATGAGATACGGAACAGAATGAAAAATCTCAAATCGATTCCCGAATCCCCTTCGTAATCTGTCAATATTGTCAGAGAACTTATATTTACAGACCCCTTTCACAATGGTCAGCGAAGATTTACTTCGGATGAATACCCATCGTGTTAAAATTGTTCCTGAATAGGAAAAAAAATCCTTAAGAAATCGGTTCATAAAAACATATTTTATTTGTTAAAATAAAATATGTTTTTATAAATACATATACTAACTTGTTTGTGATATTGGATGGAATATATAAAATAGTCACAATGTTACTCTAAAAAACGAATTTAGAAATAAATGAAACTTACGGGAAATGACATGATCGTGGTTTGGAATATACATAACATTTAACATCTCATATTAGGGCCATCTTAAGTGGGCCGGATTGCTCATGCGTACCCGGCCCCCGCCAACGGCGGATCGAAGAGGTGTCCGAAAGGTTTTAGTGGTGTAAGGTCCTCTCCTCGTGGTGTGATGAGTTTAGCATACCACGCGATGGAGAGGGCGAGTCCCACATAAATATCCCACCGCCAGCGCGCGAATACGCTGAAGCGGCGGAGAAAATGCGTAATTATTATTATATCATTTCAACTCGGACAAAAAAAAAGGTCCGTCTTCTTAAGTATTCATCAAGACAATACTACAAAATTTAGGTAGTTATTTCGTTTCTATTGTAATATATCTATGCCGTTGTCGTAAGGTACACTTACTTTGAGTATGCTGCAATGCTACACATAATTTCGACTTACATTTGTTGTTTTAGAAGCACCAGCTGTCTTGAAATAGTCTGAACCCTTAAACAAAACTTTGAAATGAAATGTCTTTACCCTCGTAGACTCCAGACACTCGGAAATATAATATTTCCGAGGATTTAATTTCCAAGCGTAATTAAAATTATAAATAAAAATAAAGCGAATATAATTAACCAGATCTGATTTTTAAAAATATTGAAATACCGATACTTGTCATTATCACATGGAAATCATTGTATAAATTTTATTAATTGGTCATTTTTAATTGTATTGTACAGTATTGGCTGAGATCATTCGAAAGGCAATGTAAAAGGTTTCTGGATTTTGCAGATAAACATAAAGGCTTCAGGACAAACGTTTTTATGTTGTCTCAGCGCGGTTTTTCACGGCCTCATGCGAGTTAATTAATAAAGGTCGAATTAATTAGTCATTAAAACAAAATATCGCCTCTTCTTGCGCATTTTAAATATATACAGTCTTTTTTATTTTACATAATATTATTTTATTGTAGATTTTTTTAAGTTTGCTCATTTTGCTTAATAATCATAGTTTCACGAGGACCTTGTTTCGTCGAGCTTATTTTATGAGACTTACCTATGATATGATTAGGTATTTTAATGTACCTTAGTGAGATATACAGTATAATATAGGGATTAAACAAATTTCCTTTTTTTTCATAATCAAAAATGTCCTAAAAAATAATATAGAACTATCTATCAAATCTATATTATATTATAAACTTTGTTTGCTACGGATATACTAATTTATTGGCTATATGAAATATAAAAAAAATATTTATAATTAACATAAATATATTATTATTACTATACCTTATTATTATTATATATGTCACGACTTAATCGCTGCATTTCAAATTGAATCGACGAGCGCGTCATTTAATTTATTTTTAATGATTTATACATTTTTAATTTAAGTCATTATACATTTTTGGATATGCACGTTGTCTGTCGATAAATTGTTCATGCAAGAGTAAACGAGTGCGAGTATTGTAGGGTTTTGTTCTTACTTTGACCGTGGGGTAAGCTGTTCGTTTGTACGCTTAAATTAATTTGACAGCACTTTAGGCATTTAAAGAATAATTTGAACAAAGGTATTTCTTATCTTATATATTAATGTTATATTTATTTTGCAATTGCAGATGTATGCTTAGTCTTCATTATGTCGAAATCTGGTAAAGGTCTTGTAAAGGCCACAGTAGGAGACATTAACAATGCCTTTTTATAATTTTGTACTGTTGTACAATTTACTTTTAGAAATGATTGATAATAGAATCGTAACGGGATGTTACGTTTTATGTCCATGAAATATTAATTTGTTTAACGAATAAGCAATTGCACGCTCGCATCGCAGCGGTCACATTGTCCATTAAATAACTAAAATGCGAACATAACACGCGAAAACATTGGAAGTTATTGAAATAACTGGCTTTTTAAATCTCTTTTTATATATTTACAAATTAAATTAAAAGTAAAATGCAAAATAAATAAAGTTGTATACTCTTGTAACAAGCTCATAATAATATCCCGGGAGGGAAGACAAACAGATAGAAAAACAAATTTTGTATACTTTTGGGTAAACAATGGACCTTTGGCTTGACAATTAATTTAGCGTGTAGGCTAAGGTTTGTTTTAATCACAGAGTTTTATTTGTTTCCTTTGATTATTTTAGAACAGTTCCTGTTATAGTAAACTTTTTTTTTATAACGTATTGTTGTTATTTCTTTATGTTGTAATATTTCTACGTAATATTCATCCACAAATGCAGGTAAGATTTATTTTAATAGTAGGTACATAATCATATATTGGGGAAAGTGTTACTTAGTAGTTTTAATTTTAATGTTATTATGAGTAGGTATTAGCATTCCATTTTATGAATTTGTTCCACATTATCTTTATTATTAACAAAAAAATAAATATATATATTTCAAACTCATCTCAAGTTTATTTTTTATTTTTACGAATATATGTCCTAATTATAGATTTGGAAATATTCGTCCCAATATTGGTATAAATAATTAAATAAAAAATTATAACCAAATTGGTATCAATGCAAAAACCGCACTGTGAGAGCTAATAGCTCAAATAAATAAATTATAGCTATTCAAGGGGTCTTAGTACACTCGACTGAAATTCGATTACAATAGAATTCAGAATACCTATTTTAGTAAGATAACGACTTAATTCTTCTTAAGTGTTTTTCAGCAAAACTTTGTTCTGCGTAATGGAAATGTAGCCAACACCTGCATGCACCTACTGGCATGTTTTGTCTTCCTTAAATTTCACCAAGTAGTTAAAGCTGTGATTGCCTATTTCGGAACTATATAGTTCAAAATCCATGTCTTACGATCGCCGAACAAAATAACTCAAAACACTCGAAGCTCGCAACCAACAATATAAAACTGCTGAAAATCAAAATTCTCTTTGAGACAAGAAAACTGAATTCCACCTGTGACTTTATTCACTTTAGAAAATATGCTTGGTAGATCTTAAAGTGAATTTAAATATGACTTGTGGACGACGGAAGTGTAAGTGGGTTTGTTTCTTTTGGATTTACGTTTCTAAGTCATAAAGAATAATGTATGTAAGATCTTTAAGGATTTATATCTATGTTCTGGATTCAATTCTTACTTGGTATAATTATTTGTGTGAACCACTGATAGCTTTGAGTCTGGGTGTGCGTTGTGATTGTCAATTGAGTGTTCGTAAACTCCCGTTGTAGGGGTACTTTACTGACACTCAATTGATAGGGATACATTTCCCTTGAACGGGAGTTGTATTTTCATGATAAAAATTTTCACTTGTTTCTGTAACTATTAAAACGAAGCGATAGTAGTTCGATTTTATTTAAAATGTACGTACTATTTAGTCATATAAAATTCAAATATGTAGATAAAAATGTCAAAAATATAAAAGTATTTACTTAATAATATCTTTGAAGAGATGTTCATTAATCTGATTTAGTAGTAGGTATTCCAGTCATGCTTAATTTAATTTAAATTAACGAGAGGACCAGTAAAATACATTAATGATATGTGAATCGAATATAAATTTCTACGAACCTTACTCCAACAATGAATTCAATTTAGAGTTGAAACCTACAGTTGATTTTTTTTTTAACCTGTGTAAATCGAGTTTAAATCAAGGTTCACGTCGCAACTTGAATTAATTCGAAACAATAGATTTAAATAAAAGATTATCCCCTTGAATGTTCCAGGATATCATAATTGCGACCTCGTTTTCATGTCTATGCGAATCTCCTTACAAAGGACTCGACTCTTAACTTGAATGAACCTGCTCAGTCCGTTTGAATGATTTGTTTCCGGTGTATGGAATAATCGGCCTGCAGATAATTGTAACTTGGAGATGGTCGTACAAAAAAATTTACTGGACTATCTGTTTTAAAATTTACTCCGCTTTTTAATACAGTCAAAATATGGTTACAACTGTTAGAATTAAACATTAATTTGGAATCATTTTTATTTAGAGTGCTATAATAGTATGCAGCGCTTTATTACACTTACACACTTACAGCTTATGAGTTATAGGACAGTACAGGCTATATATTATTATTATATTATTATGATGAGTTATGCCCGTATGAAACATGGTGATAATCGTACATAGTATACATCGCATAATAAAATCTTAATTTTACTACATTTGCGCTAGATTTTTGTAGAAAGATATATGTACCCAACAAAAATTAAAAGTAAAATGTTTATTCAACAAAACCACATAATGCGAATAAGAAACAAAGAAAAATCTTGCAGCGTATTATTCTAACACGAATACACCAAACACATAGCAGTTTTCCCGTTTAAAGCCCGGCTTAGTTTGTAACAGACACTGGCTACACACACAGAAACGTCTTATCTTTTTTCTTAAAATAGCTTTCTTTTTCGTGAAAATGATCTTGTTAATTACAAAACAGATAAATGTGACTATAAAGTAAACTCAGGGAGAGGCATTAGCTTAGGCCTTGAAGAAATGTGTTAACGCTAAAACATTTAAAAGTGTGCTTAAACAAGATTTTGTTTAGAAAATTATTCTTAAAACTTTAATGAAAATTCAAGTAGGCTTTAAATTATTTCAACGTGTTTTAAACACGTTTGAAAGCAACTCGAAAGCACTTCACTAAATTCAATTCTTACTGTTAATAGTTGTCATTTGTTTAATAAAGAATATATTTCGTAAGCCATACACGAAGGATCAAGAAGAACAGATTTTTAAATTGATTGAAAATGTGTTGGATTATCAACAGAGTCATCACTTGTTTAACTTTGACAGGACTGGCATATCATCAGCATTGACATTGTCCAGTGAATAGGCATTGCCATTCAACGGGCAATGCTGCCAGCATTATAGGATCGTTTACCAGTTGGAAAGATTAAGTTAAATTAGTATTTTACAAGTAAATTTTAATTGTTATTGTATTTTTCTATCTGTTACTTTAATAGTTCATCATCGGTAACTTTTGCACGTTCATAAGGAATATGACAAACTTATATAAATAATGTCAAATATAACATATTTTTAAACAGAACATTGAGCGTTGAGGTTTTATTATGACTTACATAAACAAGTCAAATTCTGTAACATTCCATCAAGCCAAGTACAAAAGATGTTGTAACATGAAACACGCCGGGTGCGAGGTTTCTTTCTTTTTTCTTTTTTTAATACAACTCATCAGGATAAAGTCGACAAAAATATGAAACTTGTGTTTCATAAAACAATGGTAAAACGTAGCGTGAATACAGAACTAGCCAAGTACCCTTAAGTAGTGGTATTTTAAAATTGAGTTTTTCTGTGAATTTATATAAAATAATACAAGTTAAGAACATTTAAGGCGACATACAGAGAGTATTGCAGAGATACAGAGATAATAAGTTTAATTATGCCTTTAGTAACAATATTTAAAGTAGTAATTAAATATAAAAAAACATCAACTTTTACTTTAATTTTAGAGTTAACTAATGTTATTTTATACATGCATCTCATTTGCATTTGGTGTCAACCTATAATAGGTTGCTACACAAGAAAGGTATAATAAACGTGTTCAGCTGTATTAATTTTAATGTGTTTACAATCGTTGGTTGATCTAATGAACAAAAAAAATGTTCTACGAGTAGGTACCTGTTATAAAAATTCTAACTTAAAATTTTTGTACAAAGTCGATATTGATAGGTACCTATAATTTAGTATCACTCTTATTTGTGCTGTTTAACCCGCGTTATGTTTTATCAATATGTTTAAGTTTCATCATCATCAGCCCATATGATGTCCACTGCTGAAAATGGGCCTCCTCCCGAGTTAGGATTTTGCCATAGTCAACAAGCTTGGCAGGCGGTTCGGACGGCAATATTATGTTGTAGCACACAGGGAAACGCTACCATACGAATGTTATAGACGATGTTATGTTATAACAATCGGGTACAATTGCAAGCTTGACGTGCTTTCTGAATTTGTAATTTTTTTAGTGTAATTCTGAATGTTAAGTTAACTAATAGAAGTAGATTTTTTTTTTTTGTACTTTTTGTTTATTATTATCTTAGACGAATAATTTGCTTATCTGATGCGTTATTTATAATTCATTATCAAATTCAAGAACACTTTTATATTTTTTTATGATCAAACAATAAGTTTTATTGAAATAATATGAATTAACTATACCTATATACGATTATATTTTTCGGAATTACTCCGTCTACTTGTGAAACGGGTATGAATAGACGCTCTATATTTTTTGAATTTATCGCCTTCAAGCCGAGTACCGAAGAACACATTGTCTGTCAGTATAGTAGCATTTTATTTGAGAATACGTAATAATTTTCAGGTTTAAGAAATTCTCTAACATTTTCGCACTGGGCTCAACTGCTATAAAACTTAAGCTGGATCTAGAACGAAATTTGTAGTTCTTACTAAAGAAAAAATGCGATTATACAAGAAGCTTTCGTTCCCTTTACGTATTCAAATGACGTCTCCGTAGCGGTACTAGACACGTGTATATATTCTCGGTCTATGTACAGTGTACACTGACTCGAATGTATACTTACCTAGTGTCCGACTTCCGTCCGTTACGTGTACGTTACGTTTTATAGGTCAACTTTTTTTGACGCAAAAAGTAAGATAAGGATTTTTATTAAATATTATAGGCATCAAAATCATAGGTCGTAGTTTTTAAAAATAAATCTTTTTTTTATCTATATATATGAAGCATAAACTTTGTCCTTACCCTTTTCACGAAAATTGCGTGGCATACTCCTTCATGCATCAAAATATTTTATTTAAGTAGAGAATGATTACAGAATGCTTATATTATTTAAAAAATTATGCATGAATTTCGATAACTGGTCGAAATTTATATTCAAAATAGTTACTCGTTATTCTTCTGACATAAAAACCAAAAAAAAACAACGATAGCTTTTGGTTGAACTAGGTTCTTGAAAGTTGAAGCCAAGTGATTTGTGGTTAAGCGCAACACCATTCGAGCAACGAAACCAACAATATTCAATATACGAGCTGCAACATAGATAGTATATTATTACAGTATACTATTATTTTTGAAACTTCAGGCATAATAATGCTAAAAAAACTTTGCTACTGAAATTTATTTAGACAATATACCTACTACTCGAAAGTTTTGATAAATTGTCAATCTGCCTTTACCAAGAACAAGTCCACTTAAGTTACATAATTTATGAAAGCCAAATTAATATTGACTGCACCGGTGGCTCAGTGGTTACGGAAGTTGCTTCTGAGACCTGGTGTTCTGGGTTCGATTCCCATCCAGGGCAATTATTTGTGTGAACCACAAATAGTTGTTCTGAGTCTGGGTGTTCTTTGTGTCCGTGAAATGAATGTTTGTAAAGTCCCCGCGACACAGGGATTTATTTCCCTAGTGCGGGAGTTGTCTTAAAAGAAAAAAAAAAAAAAAAAAAAAAAAATATTACAAACCAACAATAAAAACTTAATAAGATTTCGAAGTAGGTACTAGACGACAGATATTGCTGTTATAAATCGGCGTTATTGAGAAATAGACGACGTATACCGCAAACTACTTTACTCCATTCCTAGAACGCTAGTCTAAAGCCTTAGAATATCAGTGTCTACACTTGCCTATTACTTCTTCGTAGTACGCAGTGTATCGAATCCGCGGTCCAAAATGACGTAAACGTCAGTTCGCTCCCGTTCGCTCCCTTTTCAGTACCACGCAGCCTCTGGCGGAGGACGCATCGATATTCGGTATTGGTCTCCTGTAATTCGCTTCGTCGCGTGGAGTGCAGTGTATAAACGTGGTAGTGCTTCGTAACTTCTCATCGGCTTGGTTATGCTGGACTAGCTTAGCTATGTTGGACTTTGGTTTTAAATTGAAAATGTGAGTATTTAATTTTAGATTTTATAGTGTAATATTTAAGAAGTCAAATATTTTAACAATTATACAAAATAATATGAGACATGTAAAAATGGAGTGACATTATAGGTATATTGTACGCAATAGTAATGATACAATTTGTGTGGATTGTACTATTACATATATATTAATAAGTAGATTACGCTCCGTCTTGACTTACATTCAAATATTTAATGAATATAGTAATTAATTAGGTTAAATAAATGTTAAAATTGAAATATTCATAATCAAACGATCGTTATTTTTTATAAGTAGGCGGAAATTTACAATAAAAACAAAATTGTTTAAACTTTAGTATAAAATATTTTACCGTATAATGTTTATAACAAAAATATATTGCAAAAAAAAAAATAAGAGTACCAAATCTGAAAATAGTTAAGATAATAACTGCCTAAATACGAAATATTACATTTACAGAATAATTGCTAAGCTCAAACAAATGGTTTCACAAAACTTAAGTATGGTACCCCTTTTTATTTTACACATTACACAAAAAGACCGCAGCGGACAATGGCGGACATTATTAAGATTATAACACGAACAAATAACATCAACCCACCACACTATTACATTTGCCTGTAAGTATCTTATACAAGACAATCTTAATTAAGTAAAATAAATGTAAAGAAAAATATGCCGTTGACACATGCTATTGAGAAGAGTACGTACTTAAATATTCTCATTGTACTTAAAGCCGTAATATTCTCGTTTAGCATATTTTTAATCATAAAGGACTTAAAGAACCTTACAGTAAGTATATTTAATCTTCTCAACGTAAAACATTTTGGTTAGTCTTTCTCAACATGGGATATACCGGGATTAAGTCCAGGTGTTTTAGACGGGTAGCTATACACGTCAAGGAGAAATATATGGATAAGATGAATAATGTTAACGTGTAATAATTGTATAAAATGTTTGGTAAAAAAGGTTGTGGTTAAGAATAGTTTTACTTCATTTTGTATATCTGTTTCTTCGAACGGCTACACCGCTTCACGTGTTAAACATTAAAAAAAAATAACTTTCCTTTTGGATATTTTCATTATCTTATACTGATACTAGCGACTCGCCCAGGCTCCGCACGGATACAATGCTGATATAAACCTACCTCTTGAATCTATTAAAAACAACTGCATCAAAATCCGTTGCGTAGTTTTAAAGATTTAAGCATACATATTAGGGACATAGGGATATAGGGACAGAGAAAGCGACTTTGTTTTATACTAAGTAGTGATAGTGATGATATAGAGCTGAAGATTGCTTGTTTGTTAGAGTTACGAAGGTGAAGCCGCTAATTCTGCTGATAGTTTTATTATAAAACTAGCGTACCGCGCGCGGTTTCACCTGCGTATCTTACGTGCCCGTGGGAACTTCATAATTTTGGTCACTACTCGAGTTACCAACTGAAAACCAATGTTATATAATAATATCGCCTAGCCTATACTGAGGTGGCGACTTCTTCGGCAGAACATGCAAGGCGTCTTATTATTTTGTACATTTAACTAAATGTTTGTAATATCTTGTGTTTGGTGCTGAATTAAATTTATTTTATATATTTCTTTCTTTCTAATTGAATATAGCCTACTATTGCCTTCCTCAATAAATGGGCTATCTAAACTGAAATATTTTTTCGAATTGGTCCAGTAGTTCCTGAGATTCGTTCAAGCAAACAAACAAACTCTTCAATTTTATATATTAGGATAAGATAATTCAAGTCAATCTATTCGCAGGTTTTCAATTTGACATATTACAAAGATATTTTAACCATACTTACTTTTGTATAAATGATATTATTTCTTTATTTGTAATGAGGTTGGTCCTCGTAAGTAAGAAACAAATAAAAAATGTTTATAAATAATTAGTAAACTTACATACATAGAACACGAAAAAAAAACATGAAGGAACCAAATTTCGTTGCTTTTGTGCTATTGGGTAAAGATATTTAATATCCTGGCTTAAGATATACTACACACTCCATATTTGAAATATGATATCTATAGATGTTGAAGAAGTCGAGGTATAATCGAATATAGGCAAGTTCGCAATGTTAATAAAATCTGGTTACTATTTATTTTGGTTCGGGTCAATATAACGTCGTAGATCTCATATCGGAGGAGAGAGAAAAATAAATCTAGAGCTCAGAAGCATAAGGTCGGATGTGCCATTATCATAACTGGCACTTACGACCAAATACTTCTGAAGTATAATAGTTCATCCATCCTTATGCTTCTGAAGTGAGAAGAAATATTTGTAGACTCTTGCAATGCGTATGTTTGTCGATAATTATTTAATAAGTAAGCAAGGTTATCCGGGTCACCAGAATTTAGCAAGGTATATTCTATTCAATAAATTCTCAATTTTATGCATCTTATGTTAAGTGGCATAGGAGTCGAACTACAAGGGCAGCTAGTGAAAATCTCACGAACATTGGCTATGTAAAATATTTATAATACTAACAAAGTATACAAACGTGAAGCAAACCCGTTGGATTCATATAACATTTATCGCACATAAAAGAGTATTAAATTTGGTACAGTTTGTTAAAATAAAAAAAAAAAATAAAAAAAATCTATCCCCAAGTTCCAACTAAATTTTAGATTCAATGAACGTTGAAATATATTTACTTACGTACACCTTCTACTATAAAATTTCTTTCCATTGACTAAGGTTGCCTGGAACAGATTGGTTTTAGTGTGAGTTTAGATAAGACCGCTAATTGCAAATTATAGTTTGTGTGGTATGTTTTTATTTAAGAATTAAGTACTTTATTCATTCATGATATTGTTTTTATAAATGCAAAACTAACACTGTCTGTAACGTTTTTACAATTAAACAAAAAAAAGGTATAGTGCGAAAATAGACCTAAGAAATGGACATACTGAATTATCATACTACTATTCTCCACAGAAAGTGCACCTACCATGTTTTTTCTGCATCACCCAATGGTTGACTGGTAGAGAATGCCTTTGGCATTAAGTCCGCCAGAGTAAATATTAGTGCAAAAAGTAAAAAAAAAAAACTTGACACTGGACATTTAGCGTGAAAATTAACTATTCCATGCGTAATCGCTTAGTTTTACTTTGAAGTAGAAGCTAGAATAGTAAAATTATAACAAAAAAACTATGCTTTTAATAAGAGATAACTTGTCCCTGTGTCTTTAAGCGGTAGTTTACTTGCATGCAATTAAGCATTTTAGTAGTCTTAAGACATTAAAGTTTCATTTAAGACAGTAAACCTGCAGTTATTAGTCTATAAATATATTTACTGGTAGTTTCCGTTAACGGTGAAAACGTAGCAAATAAGAAAACGGCGTTTAATGCAATTTAACCTAAATGTTTTTACGTATTTTGTTCTTTTAATTTATGTATTTTTATTTTTTGCATCACGCTTTGGCTCAATGGCCCACTCAATTAACCGCTTTAGGGTAGCTATGATAATGATAAAATATTTGAAGTAATATTTTACTGACTTAAATCAGCAGACAGGGTAGGTATGCCACTTTAAATAAATATTATTGACTCCACACTAATTTTGAATTTACATTTATAACGTTTTTTTATGGTTTTATGAATGCTATTGTGTTTTGAATTATTTTTAAATTTCAATGATTAAATATCCCCTTACCCTGTTGGCAATGAAAAAAGTATCATCATCAGAATAATTAAAAAAAGGAGGACCTTGCAGCACAATTAAATAAATAAACCGAAAATCTACATATTTTGTGATTTCAGATGAAATTTGCATACAAGTTTCTACGGAACAGTCTGTTCGGGAGTCCGACTCGCAGTTGACCTGGCATTTTTTATTTCTTCTCAAAACTGAGTTTGAGTTGAAATGCATACAACCCCAGTTAGGGTAATATGTACTTTAAAATACGATTTCCTTTCCTTTATATGAATAAATATTTGACAAGATGAAAACAATAATTATTATTGCTAGCATCACTGGAAATGCGTTTGGCTAAATCGTATCGGAGTTTGAATTTAATTTAGGTTTGTGTTTTGCGCCATTTTGAATTAATAAAGATCATTTTCCGGATCCGCGTCCAGTAAAAGTCTTATCCATGCTAAGATTGTGAGCTGCCCCCAAAAATAACCAATCACTGTTCATACCATAATTTTTATAACTTAATTAATATTATAATAGTTATGCGCGTTCACTGAAACTGGCAACTAAATTTAGCGTATGATATGAGTGTTTCGCCAATTCTTTTTTTGATGCGCGTATTATTGCACGTCGTATATGAAATATATCAAAGATAGGTTCATATCTCGTAGATTCATATCATAGAATCTTCGCTCAATAGCTACTTTAAGAAGACATTCTCACTGAAACGGTGTCCATGTGGGTGAAGCCGAGCGGGACAGCTAGTGAATAATAAATATTAGACATTTCGTAATATAAGCAATGTATTATAAATATTATGTAAACCTGCATTGATGAAGAAGATTTTATAGCTTACCCATATAATAATTTATCAGCCTCAACGTAGTAAAGAAAAATATGTTTTTTTACGAATTTTGTAGCTGAAAAATTTGCTGACTACGTCACTTGTAAAAAAACAGATCAGGTTTTACGACCTAACTTTAGTGCGAAAAAATATAATACATTTTCTAATCTTTAGAAACAAACACTTTATAAGATTATCTCAAATGTAACATAAAAACGTATATTCTTTACTATATTTTATTTAAGTATAAAGAATAAAAATATAATGTTTATTATACATTAATCGTTAAATATATTTGATTAATATATTTAGATTTTTTTGTAATTAGAATAACTATATTGTTATTTTTTTAAGAATATATAAGCAATGCAAATAAACGAAATGTCAGGATTATTTAAAATGATAATGGTCACTTTTTATAAGTACCTACCAGGCCTTCATATACAAAACATTTTAATAAATATATTTAATCCCTTACAATTTAATTTTAAAATGGGTATAAGAAATGTACCGTCTGTCTTTTTTTATTTTTCTTAAGTTTAATTAAACAATGCACACAATATCGTACCTATAGCGAAACCTAACCTACATAAAATTCTTGTTATTAATATTGTAATAAACAAATCGCTTTTATAATCAATTATTTTATACTTGGCAATTATTCCGGAATACTTGAAGAACGAATACGCGACGTGAATGATAAAATGTAGATTTGTTTCTCATAACAAGTAAAATTAAACTGGTGAAAATCATTAAAACGCGAAATGATGTCGAGACAAGTCCGTGCGACTTTTAAAAATTTATTTATTTAAATGTTTCTTTACGTAGGTATATGTAATATGGCATAACTTTGTTTAAATTATGCTTTACATATTATAATGTTGTGTTTACGTAACTACGATGCAATTTACAAATTATCATTATTTTGACCTAAAATGGTATCAAATCTTATTTGAAGAATAATTTATTGCTCGAGACTTTTATTGTATCATCATCATCACCTGTATGACGTCCACTGCTGAACATGTGGTTTCTCCCGAGGGAGGGTTTTGCCAGTCACCACGACGCTTGGCAGGCGGGTTGGTGACTGCAGTATTATGTTGTACACAAGGAAACGTTGCTGCCCGTATATGCTTGAATAGATTAAAATATAACAATCGGGTCACCGGCTTAACGTGTTTTCCGAGGCACCGTGGTTTAGATCCCCACGCCGGAGAATAAATATTTGTGTACATTCTAAGAGTCAAAACAGTAAAGGAAAATAATATAATATTCATACCCTTCTACAGAAGCCGGTATACTTACATAATAATATAATGACACTCATTGCTTGCGACGACTCGTATTTTACACGAAGAGAAAATAATTACTTCATATCCTTTCTAAAATCTGTTTTGTAATAGCATAAAGTTATTATAACTGCTTTACGAGTAAGATTTTTGTAAACATCACACAATACAGTTACTCATCATTATGTAAATTAATGAATTCTCATAATGTGCTTCTGTTTTTGTTCAATCAATATTTTATCGCATTTACCTACTGGCTTTTTATTTCGTTGAAATTCTTAATCGTAATATTTTTTTTTTTTTTTTGTATTTAATAAAACATTTTTAACTATCTTGCTACTTGAATACGAACAATTTGAATAATACTTAAAAAATATAACCATTATTAAGTCAAATTTTTAACAGGTTTCAGTAATGTAAATTAAACTGGATTTAGAGATTTTTGGTGGATTAATTAATAGAGAAGCACTAGTTTATAAGTAAAAGTCTTAAGCATGTTATGTGTATTCCTTGTTAGAAATAGTAGTAAATTAAACAATCATTATAGATAAATTACGATTAAACTATTGTTTTCACTGTGTGCAAGTGCCTGTGTTGGTTTACGTAAGTAAAAATAATTTTTATTTTATTTTATAAATCCATCTTACGGAATACCACAGCCAATTTAAATTTTGCCGGGTGAGGTGCTGTGCCCGCGGCTGATGGCCTATTGTTTCTGTTCAGAACTTGTATACCTATATCCTTAAGGGGTCTCCCTTGTTTGACCGAAAGGAATTTGACAAATTTTCACTTCCCAAAAAATTTTTCGCATAATTTCATTTGCCAAATTAATACTTAGCGAAAAATCTATTCACAAAAAAATGTATCGCAAACCTAATGTTTGGGAAATGAACGTTTAAACTATAACTTGTTTACCAACTGGTACTTTTAACATTTTTTATTTTGTCAAATATTTCATTTGGAATAACAGTTTTTACGCAAAATCAAATAAGCCATTTTTTAAAATAAGTAACTATCCTAATCTAAATAGTTCAGTTCCGGGTAGCCTACTAAAAACAATATCTTTTTCTATTCGTCGTTTCTGGCACTCGCCGGCCGCTGCCGCGGCATCGCTCGCTTCGCTCGCTCGGCTCGTGCGTAGGTGGTCACAGTTTTAACCTAACCTAACCTACCCATTTTTTTTAAAGAAGATATTAACCTAATCTAATTAGTTGAGATCCGGGTAACCTACTAAAAACAATATATTTTTTTCTATTAATGCAAGTCGTGTCTGGCGTGGGAGATCACAGTTTTAACCTAAACTAACCTAACTATTTTGATACCAAACGTTTATTGTCTGAAGATTGTTTGCTGTAATAAATCATTTGATTAAAGACCAAATGACATAATGACATTATACTTGGTAATATTTTGCCAAGTAAACATTTGACCAAATAAAAATATGCGTACTAAAATCATTCGAAATATTCCAATGGTATAAAAAAAGGTTGCTAAAATTTGTTTGGGTAATGAAATTTTGTCAAAATCTTTTCGGCAAAACGGCAGGCACCCATCCTTAAGGAATGAGGAGGGTTAAGATAGTCATCGCGTGAGTGGCTTTTGTATTGCAAGCGTTTATAGGCAGCAATAATCATTAACTTCAGACAGTCCGTATTCTTGTTTCCCAAACTAATGAGATTATTAGTTGGCTTACCAAATTCAAATCAAAATCGAACTATAACCACTGGCCTACTACTTAGTTATTATGGTATATTCCGTGTGAAATAGTCACTTGGGCTAACCCTGATTTTGAAACATTATTTATTTGTAGCTCGCTCCTATTGGTCTCAGCGTGATGATATAATATAGCCTAAAGCCTTTCTCGGTAAATAACCATCTATCACTGAAAGTATTTTTTTTTATTTGAACCGGTAGTTTCTGTTATTACTGCGTTTATGCAATCCAAAAAAATCTTTAGATTTATAATATTAGTAGGAACATATCGATAATGTAGTCAATAAACATCTTGGTTGAGGTAAATAAAGAACGAAGATTATGGTATATACTTAATAATCATTCAGAAAAAATATCACCTCATTTCACAAACTTCTTTGAATAGTACAATGACCTCAATTGGGGAATATTTGTCATAATCACTTCAGTTCCCGTCTGATTAATGATAGCCAAATATTTTCCAGGAGAAACATGCAATTAATCTTTTCAATGTAGGTTACGTATGAATAGTGCGCTCGGAGAACCCAGGCATCGCTATTTTCCCCATTTGTTTACAGTTCCCAGCTACCCGTAAATGATTAAATTTTACATTAAACGCTTAATGCATTAAACAGTTTATAACAATAACGATAATGAACAGTTTGAAGTGATATAACGAAGATAATGTTACCAATAATTGTACCTATCATTTTACGGGTAATTGAGACCTGGAAATTTGGTGAATATCATTTTAGAATTAGTTTCTATATGAAAATAATGTTATATCAGGAAATATTGTGATTTTTTTGTTTTAACTAACTGTTATAAATTATATTACAAAACGTGTAAAATTTATTATTGTACAAACATCGGCACGGAATTTTTGCCAAGTGCCTGTCTTCAGATAACAAGAGTTCCAAGTGTTTCTTATGATTGTTTTGTTTTATAAAGCTGGTTCACAAAAATGTTTTTGCTTAGTTCAAGAAGGTAATTATGTAAGGTATGTTTAAGTTAAATGTGCCGTTGTTTATAACTTTAAGTTCTTTATATAAAAAAAAGGAAAAAATGTAGGAAGGTACAAATAAATATTTGAAACATTACCTATGTATCTATACTGGTTGATTTTTTTACCGTCTTGAAAATAATAGGGCGTGATATGCATATGCAATAGATGTCCAAGGCAAAGTTATTTTATCTTTTTTTTTTACTGTCTTAGATTGAAAATCGTAACCGTAAAAATGCGTAGAACCTAAGTACCTCCTTAGGTACGCTATTACGCTCACTCTTTGCATTCATATTTGATTGCGGCCTAGGCATTATAGGCACCTATTTTAACTTACGTACCTAACGTTTTATAGTTAAGATTTTCACTACATGTCAGTAAAAAAAAAAAAAAACTATGCCTTAGATAGACATCTATTTCATATATGTATATGAAATAAAAATTTTAAATTTCAGAAAATACTTTGTTGTTCAGAAATTACACTGAAGTGTTTTGCTCTGTGCATAAGTGAATCACCTCCATTTTCTTGTTGTAGCGAATGAGTACCTACTCTGTCTTGCAATCATTATAAAAAACTTAACTCTGGTCTTTTAATATAACTACTAATATAAAGTAACAAAGCTAGTGAGTTTTTAAAATTCATTTTAATAAATGGCTAACTTGGGATATTATATTTCCGAAAAATTAAAAAGTACGTTAAATGTTTTTTTTTGTAGGTGCTCATATCTGCATACATATCTATACTAACATTATGAAAAGGAAAGATTTATTTATTGTTTGTTTGCACTGAATATACTCTGAAACAACTGAACCAATTTAAAAAATCTTATACCAGTATAAAGATCCAGGAGTAACATAGACTAGGTATATATAAGTATCCCGGACAACAAAAAAAAAGGTATATAAAAGTATAATGATGAAGTTCTCGCGGTTACCAGGGAATATCACTTTATCTAATAAACCAATTAACAAAGACTCTTTCACGTGTATTAATAGGTTACTAGATACTAGGACAGCTACCTTCCCCCGCACGGTTCCCATGGAAACTGTATCTATGTGGGTGACCGCGTAGATTCCATTTTCATAAGAACCTCATTTTAAAATAAATATTTTATTTTATTTTAATTTTATTATTTTAGGAAGACCAACAGCTATGAGCGACATAATAATTTCTTTGATTTACCGTAGCGTAGCGGTATTTGGCTCGCCTTGAATCTCGGAGGTCGTGGGTTCGATCCCCACACCGGACAGAAAATCTTTGTGTAAATTTTAAGATTTCTTTCCGGGTCTGGTTGGTTGAGGGACTACCCTCCGTGCCTCGGAAAGCACGTTAAGCCGTTGGTCCCGATTGTTATAACATCATCTATAATAATCGTATGTCAAGGAACGGGCAGCAGCGTTTCCTTGTGTGGTACAGCATAATACTGCGGTCACCAACCCGCCTGCCAAGCGTGGTGACTATGGCAAATACCCTCCCTCTCGGGAGGAGGCCCATGTTCAGCAGTGGACGTTATACGGGCTGATGATGATGATGACTTTATAGAGAGCCATTAACAGGTCTCCACGAATAATAAATAAATAGCTTATATTAGTTCGGGGTAATGTATTATAATCCATATAATGGTTAAATTATTTTCGAAATTAGATTAGTAGAATCGGTAACCGCTTTATAATAGTAGTATAAATAATAATAGTAAGTATTATGATTTTAAAGACTCGTTGTTGAGTTAACTTCGGAAACTATTTCATTTTAACCTACAAAACCTTCTTAAACGCGCTTATTACGCCTGATAAGGTTTATTTTCTGCAGTAAGCCCCTCGAAGATTGGATAAGCTTGAAAATGTGTAATCTTTCTTTATTGAACAGTCTATCATTTTTGGGTATAAAAATATATATTTTATTTTTATATTAAAGCTTTTTTTCGAGACTAAATCTAAGTTATGAGTCTCCTGGCTTTACGTAAAATAGTCGTTACAATTAAGTTAATTAAATGCAAAGTTATATAAAATACAAATGTTGGCTTTACTGTCATTTTACTAACGAATAACAAGTGTATAACTGTATAAAATTCTGATATCGATTTCCAAATTTAAAACATTTAGGTTATTATTTAATTTATAATATATATTTTTACTATCCCTGAAATTAATGACTCAAAACATACTTTGTTAACATTTACCAATTTAATTTCAGTAATTATGTAGCAAATACTGAATTGTTAACAATAACCATTGAACCGTGGTAAAAACGTTGGTATAATAAAGTTTCTTTTTTAGCACTCGAATGTTTACATGATAATATAAGTACTTAATCAAGTTAATCTATAGGTACTCTATATTACTATATATTATATAAAGCTAAAGCGGGTGTTTGTTTCTTTGCTTGAACACGCATACCGTAGGACCTACTGTTACGATAAAAAAAACAGTGTTAGACATCCCACTTATCAAGGAAGGTTATAGACTATTCTTAATTATTAAGTTCTTACGGGAACGAGAGTTATCCAGAGTATCCTCTCTCTATCCGAGCGCGAAAAGCAAATAGTATGATATAAGAAGAAGTTTGATATATCTTGCCAAATGTAACTAAGTGTAGTATACAAATTAGATTTAGATAAGTGTACAACAATAACTGTAATATTACAATCCAATATTTCTATCTGACATTGTAGTTTTTAGTTTTTTTGACACAAACATTCTTATGCGATAAAACTAGTATAATTTCTTTCATTGAATCGTAACTTTTTTATGAAATAAACTATGTTGCATTTATACAAAAGGCAACTGAAATGAACTAGCTTCCTTGTTTTCACTACATTTATGTTCAAGAGCTTGACTTGCCCTGCGCAGTCGGAAATCCTAAAACAGTAAATCCTTGAGACTGTAAATCAAGAGGTTACAATATTAACTGCATTTCAATGTTAGAACAAAACCAAACTAATTGTATTGTTCTAACACTAAGAGACACAGTACACATGACAATTTATATCCCTTTTTAGGAACTCATAGTGATAACCACATACCAACAGCAATCAATCGATCCAGTAGTCCATCTGTCTTTTCTTCAGAGACGCTTAATCTCTTTCCCATTGGTAGTTTGGTAGTTTCTTTACTTAGATAATGTTATTGTAGTCGGGACCAGCGCTTTAGCAGTTGGAGGCACTGAGGGTACCTCAACTAACAAGACCAAAACATCTTATATTGAGATATTTAGTAAGAACCTATTGTCAAATCATGATGCTTCCGAGACTTACTTAGGTCTTAGTATTAGTACAAGACTTCTACCGCTAGACCACTGAGGTAGTCTAAAAATGAATATCGAATCGAATTTTTCTTTACATTTCCTTTCAGTTAAAACCAGGACACAAAGGTATTTACGTCAGCACCGCTTTTTCTTTTGGGTGATGTATATGTGATTAGGATATTTATTTGCTCTCACGCTACTGGATCTTGTTACAATGTGGTTCTTTTTTCTTTGATATATATGAAGGTTTTTCCTTTTATTTGCATGTACCGTTCATCCATCGACGCCCAATAAACTGCCACAGAAAGGAAACCTGATAACGATATTATTTTGGTACACGTTCTTAGAATAAGAATTTTTAGCATGAATAAATCCAATATACATCAAATCAAATGAAGTAGTTTATATTTTGTTCGTGTAGGTTAACATAAAATATTCATTTTTATAAAAAAAAACTCTTTATCGTTTATGGTTTAAGAACTTTATTTTCCTCATAAAGAATTAACAATAATTCACTTACTGAGAAAACATTTTTAACAAATAAAAACATTATTTAAGCGTAGGTACAGAAAGTATTTAGAAAGAAATATATATATATAAAAAAAAAAGTGGGTAAGTGTAAATCTAATGCATAAACAAGTCATTAGACCGGCTTGCCACCGAACGAACACGGATTTAAAGACAATTTACTGGATGTGGCATCCATGGCAGCGTAGTTATGTATTTGTGCAAGAAATAGTTTATTGTAATTAAGGGTACTATAATTTAGTTTATTATATTTTTAATCTATATTTAATAGACGCGTTATTTTACTATTATTCATTATGGTTTAATTTATATATATATGTAATTATTTTGGTTTTGTTATATATATATATATATATTTTTTTTTTTTTTTTTTGTTATGATTTAACTGACTATAATTTAACTGATTATATGTTCTTTTAATCGTTTTTTAAAAGTTGACATATTTTTAGTGTCTTTGATTTCTGATGGTAATTTATTGTATAAAGTTACACCTTCGAATTCAATATTCTTTTTGCCGTAATTAGTTCTGGGTGGGCGTCTTATTAGATAATTTGAAAAAAAAAAAAAAAAAAAAAAAAAAAAAAAAAATATATATATATATATATATATATATTTTTTTTTTTTTTTGTTATGATTTAACTGACTATAATTTAACTGATTATATGTTCTTTTAATCGTTTTTTAAAAGTTGACATATTTTTAGTGTCTTTGATTTCTGATGGTAATTTATTGTATAAAGTTACACCTTCGAATTCAATATTCTTTTTGCCGTAATTAGTTCTGGGTGGGCGTCTTATTAGATAATTTGGGTTCCGTAGTTGCTTTTTGTATACTTCATGTTTTTTGGTAAATTTTAGTGATGTATGAATGTCTTGGTTTAAAATTTTGCGTATTAGTATGCACGTATAGTATTTATAAGTTTGTGTAATATTCATTATTTTCGTATCTTTGTATATTTTGTCAGTAGATGTACGGAACTTGTAGTTAAATAAGATTTTAATGAGTTTAAATGAGTTTAAATATATTAAAAAATAGAAACACGTAATTTAAATTAAATTTAAATAAGGATATTTTATATAAGGACATAACATGACTACACTAAAATGCAATATAAAGTACTAAAAATTAATTGCTTTTGTAAAATTAAATTAAAAGCAGTTACAACTATGTTCTAACAAGTAATAGGATTTACACTTCATAAAAATATTATAGTGTTGTTTAGCATCCCTGAAAAATGTTTGGTAGAGCTAAGTGGTATAGAGTTAACTTATTTTAAAATATCTCCTAAGAACTGGCAACCAATCCAAACTAAATTCTCTGAAGATTCTGTTTTATTTCATACTCCATAGAGTTGCAAGCTATCCTATCTAAAATACAATTGATTATGCAATTTCGAAAAGGGCACATTTCAAATGGCTGGTCTATAGGAGGTGTGCCCTTGTCAAACTTGGTCATTCAATTAAACTTGGCGTCAGAATCGATTTTATAGAATTTGTACTCACTTCTGTTACATAAATGACGCACAAGTTGTTTTTCTATCTCATTTTGCAAAAAATTCAAAATGAGATAGTACCGGTTGCCAGTTCACAGTTGATATATAAAACTTCTCTAAATTTATTTTATCTGATTTATTTTTGAATCATATTTCACACGACTTAAGAAAAGTTTTGGTTCAATTCCATTTGAATTTCGTAGTTTTGCACCGTATTCACTCGCAAGGGACTGATAGTTCTATGGAATGTCATCGTTATCAAAAACCTGTTTAACGTTTGTTGGACATGGACCTCTCTCGAGTGGATTTTTTCCTTAATCAACATGCTTAGCAAACTGATTTCCAAGGCATGGATCGTAGTCAAGTTCAGTTTGACCATATCCGGAAAGAAAAGTTAGATTTAAACAAAGATTTCTTGTGTTCCTTAATAGCAGCCACTGAGTATACTACACAGCAATTAAACTACACTGCACTTATTTTCAAAGTAGTCTCACTGTGTATGTCGCTTTCAATCATAATCATGTCGAGGATGTGGATGTATCTCTTGGGATTACGATGTCTTTGCAGTCATCGGTCATCATCATCAAACACTGTGTGCAAATTGTCGGAGTCGTGTAACGACAATATCCGTGTTAGCTTTGACGTAGTGCCAAATGGGTCGCAACTAAATCAGGGGCGCCATAGAATGAGATAGCGATAAAATTATGTGAACCACAAAGTTATGCAATTTTTTTTTATTGTTTTTTTAAGTGACCATTTCTAACAGCTCTAGTTTTGTTTAGTTCAGTCCAGAATATAGTAGAGGCTTAGTTTTGATTAGGATTTTCCTTAGTCTACTAATGATATAAACAAAAAGTTTTTCACTGGAGAAAGGAATTTTTCAGACAAACAATTTGATGGACTACGTAACTGGACTACTAAAACTTTTGTGAACTTTGAAATATTGATTTAAAAATCATTATTAAGAAATACTAAGAAAATAAATGCTTCAATGTTCTTTCATATAAAATTATTACGCAGAGTATGTTAAGCGGAAACTAAATGAAAGTTACAAAACTAACCCGCGGAGCAAAAAATAACCTATATAAAGCTGAGTTGATCTTCCGCCTAAACATTGTAATGCCGTCTTTTGTTTGAAAAAAATAAATTTCGGGCTTTCATGAAAACCTTTAGTAAAAAATAATGGATAAAGCTGCTCTTTTGAGCATCAGTTTTGTAGTGTGCAATTTCTAAGCGGTCTTTAGTAAAGCTTTTATGAGAAGGATATTTTTGAAACTGCTTTTAAACTACTAATAATACGTAATTGTTTTGTTTATTGCTAAAATAAGATACCTGTTACTGTTTTTTACAGACAAATGATTATGGCAATAACTACTTCAAATTGTATTTTAACTAGGCCAAATACGTAAAACTAAAATTCAAATAAACACAATTTTCTTCTTGTGCTAAAGTTATACGCATATCCAAATTATGAAGAGCCTTATTTGACTAACCTAATTGTGAACAAAAATACACTGTACAACCATCGTGCATGATCAAATTAATAATAGTAACAGTATTACACGAATTAACATTGGTGGATCAACATACAAACGTTAATTACCTACAATTTAGCATCGTGTGTGTTCAACTAAATAATTTTTGAACCGATATCGACTTCACCAAATTATCTCCTTTTTGTGACCAATATTATTGTATTTGCATTGCAACTTTGCTTTCTATAAACATTTTATTACTACATGGCTTGACTCGCAATTTCGTTAGTGTACACTTTTCATTCAACTTTGATTTATTTTTGAATTTTGAAAAATCCTTTCTTAATTCTGCTGTATCTGAGAAATGTATAATGAAATTTCAAGTTTTCAAGTCTACGGTTTAAGCTGTGTGTTATTTTTATAAAAGTTACTTAGTCGAGGTATTTTTATATACTAGCTGTTGACTGCGACTGAATTTGCGATTTTGCATACATTTTATTAATCGAATTCTCATCGAATACCTAGCATACTGTCATATCATCATCCTTCCAAGTTTCAGTTCTCTACGATGAGCGGATGATTCAGGATAAAGCACTTTATAAACATACATAGGTAGATGTAGGTGTAGTGCTGAGCGCTACTCGAGAGCAAAATGAACGGTGTTTTTTCTGTGAGAGTATGTCATTGTGAGAGTGTCAAAGTGTTTTTATGTAAAAAAACAGGAGTAGAAACAGCCGGCAATACGGTTTCATCGCTTTTATGTAAAGAAACTTGCCTCTTCCGTGCATATATGGAATAAATATGACATATTTTTATTTTATTGTTAATAACATTGTATATTTTAAATAAGACTGAATTAAATTTTAGATTGTACTTTTAAAATATACATTGTTTTACCTATTTAATATATAATGACATTTACAAGCAAGCAGGATGCTTGCTACTGTTTACTTTATTGGGCATAAAGTGCTCAATGATGTAAAATGCTCAAAAGCCGAGGCTTGGCGAGCACTAGTAGTTGAGTAGTAGTAGTTGAGCACTTAGTAGTTCGCTACTAAATAAATAAAATAAATAAAATAAAAATCATTTTTATTTACGTAAACCAATTACAGGCACTTGTAAATAGTCAAACATTAATTAGAAAAATTTAATTAATTATATTTGTTATTTATTTATATCTATAAAATTAATAATTTTTATATTATCATATATTTATATGTTATTATTATAATTTATTTATTTATATTGTTCTTAGCGACACAAAATGCTTGTTCTGTCTATATTATGTCAAAACAATTGTCATTATTTGGGTGGACCATGAGCATATAACGACGGACGCGCTTTAATGCTACCACCGGATCCAATGCGCCCCAACTGAGAAGATCCGGTGAAACAAACTCAATGGGTTACTTTACTACCGGTTTCAACACGGCCCACATGAGACGGTCCGGCGAAACATACTCAAATGGACAAATACGCGGGGTTTTGGTCCAATTATTATCATTTATTTTTAGTAGGCATACACATTTATTGCCCAAACGGTTGTCTTGTTATAATTTATTTTAGTTTTACTCAATAAGATTGAATGATATTGAGACAGAACTAGCGGTATTTATAATTAAAGTACACCATGTATGAAATCAATTACAGACAGTTCACAGAATAAGATGCAGTTCTAATTACAACTACTGTACTTGGCTGTATGGTCCTCAGGGAGGTAGGTGCAAGATGGTTCCGATAGCCAAACGTCTTTATCTTCAATATAATCCTGTATACTATAGTAACCTTTCGATATGAGAACAGTTTTAACATGTGTTTTAAATCTAGTATCAGGCAAGTCTGTGACATAACTAGGGAGTTTATTATAGAACCTAATACCATTTCCCATAAATGTCTTATTAGTTTTGCTAACTCTAAATCCTGGAACAGCAAGTTTGTGCTTATTTCTTGTGTTAATATTATGAATGTCACTTTTTTTACTATATTTATCAATATTTTTTCTAATAAAAATTATATTTTGGTAAATATATTCAGAGGGCACGGTAAGTATATTTATATTTTTAAAAAGGTTACGTAGGGAGTCGCGACTACCTAATCCATATATGGCCCTGACCGCTCGTTTTTGTAATACGAATATAGTATTTACATCGGCGGCTGACCCCCACAGCAGAATTCCATAAGACATAATGCTATGAAAGTACGCGAAATACACTAGCTTAGCCGTGGCTTTATCGGACAACTGTCTAATTTTCCACACAGCATACGAAGCTGAACTTAATCTACCAGCGAGTTTTTCAATATGAGGGCCCCATTGTAGTTTAAAATCTAAGGTAATTCCTAAAAATACGGTGGACGTGACTAATTCTAATGTTTCTCCATTTAATGAAACTTACTCGAAGGGGATATTCTGTATATACATGATAAAAAAACTATGGGGCTCTTTAGTATTGAAACTGAATCAGTTTGGCTGTCTGTCGAATTCTTTGACCGCACATTATAACTACTGAACGGATTTTAATGAAACTAAACGACTTTAAATACTAACATTTTATTCCGTGACAAATGCCGGAATGTCTAAATTGTTAAAAGTTATTAACGCGTTCTCTTATTTAATTTTTGTAAAAAGGTAGCAGACTAAAGATTATTGAGTATAAGCAGTATAACTCACAAAGTCTTTAGTATTGTAGTTTTAATGTATTCAATTATTATTCTTTGTGTTTGATTAGCTGTCTCGCGCAACTTACGGATTGCTCTGAAATTTGGCATTCAGATAGTTATAATACGTCCAGAGATTCTTTAAAAATTACCCTCAGTAGTTCAGTCTGTATGGAAAAGTAAGTTATACATAATTATGTTCGTCTGACAAAAAAAGAGGTACAAAAGTTTTCTAATATATGAATAAAATTAGTTTATCTTTTACAAATAAACATGCAAATCTTAATTATTTATAATATTAGTGTTAACTGGCAGAAGTAATATTTTTATGGTATGTAAAGTATTGACTCAGTAACACGAATGTTGTAGTAGTTAGCTTTACATCTAGTGGATCCCAATAACATACTTGATGGATGATATGTGCTCTGTGCAACTAAAGTGGTCGGAGCTTGTTGAGACGGGGAAGGAATTCGTGACGGCTGCTGTCAGTTATCTGGTATAGTCCTTCAACCAACGCATACGACATTTTTGATATTGCACATTTTTGTTAGTCCGGAGCGGAAATCGAATCTACGACCTCTACGTTTTAAGACGAGACTTACCTTTACCGCTACGCCACGAAGGTTTTCCTTAAAACGTCATTGATAAATTTTCTGTAAAATTAATTAAATAATAGTTTTCTCACTTTCGATCAATTTTAAGTTAAATGTGTGTTAGATAATTTTATGGGGTGCACCTGCGAATAAAAGTCAATTTATTTTATTTTATTAATGAAAAAAATCTTAATAAATGTGTCGACATCAACGTGGAACTTAGCACAGAATTATATTCTGATCATAAACACATTTAATGTTAAAAATAAAAACAAATGTATCCTAATCTAGTTCCTAATAGTAAGATTTACTTCCAAGATCACAACTATGAAATCATAAATTATTAAAACAGAGATACCTATTTTGTTTTGAAACATTTGAAATTCCGACGACTATAGAATATTTATGATATAAAATGAAGAAGTAACGAATCTGACCCAGAAATTTATATTCCTACAATTTCACCAACTAGTGGAAAACGTCCGCATCTTGCTTATTATATGCATAATAAGTAGACATACTTTTTATGAACTAGTTCCCGACCTACTTCATTTGTATAACATTATTTGAAATAGGAGTTTAATTAAAAGTTTCTTATTGGTATCGTTGAAATTAAAAATATTTATTTATTTAAAACTTTAGCACATAACTGTACATGGACTCTGGACTTAATGCCAGAGGCATTCTCTCCCGGTCAACCATAGGGTGGTGCAGAGACAAAGTGGTAGGTGCACTTAAGTTGTAAGCACTCGAAATATTTTATTTAAACATATATATATTTGTTTATATAAAACCTACAAAAAACCTGTTAAGAAAAGTATATTTTTTTAATTTTAGAACAAAACCTTTGGGTTTAAGCCTAAGATACTTCTTAATAAATTTAGTGATATGTAAAACGAGAAAGCTTGAGGATAAATTCGTTCAAAGCCCGGTTAATAAACATATCGGTCATCCAAACAGCCACAATTTTTACAACAGGAACAAATAAATAAAAAATACCTACAGAATTGTTATTGATCGTAACGTTTGTTTGACTCTCAGATATATGTCAATGTACTATGTCAGTAAATTTGTTAACTCGGTTGTCCACATGTAAAAACCTCGCATTTATTCTCATGGGAGTAATTAGTTCTTCTTCCGTTACATTTATTTTGAGGTAAAACCCAAAATGTTTAGATTAAGGTAAATCAATTTGAATTCAAATTGACATTGAATTAAATAAAAAATTCTTAGCTTATCTCATCGTAAGATATGTTTCGCTAACGTCAAACTAGTTTAGGTTTTATATATTTATTGGAACGAAGTTCCTTATCGCGCGTTGTGAAAGGGGGCTAGACGGAAAAAATTCTTACGAAAAGTTGTCACGACACTTTTTGCTATAGCCACTCAAACGTTCAAGCCGTTTAATGTTTGTTTGAACGCACTAATCTCAGGAACTAATGGTCCCATTTCAAAAAATCTTTCAGTGTTGGATAGTCCATTTATCGAGGAAGGTTACAGGCTATATTTTATTTAAAAAAAAATTAGGGATCCGTAAGAAAATTGCGATTTTTTTAGTTTTAATCTTGGTATTAAGAGTATTTTAATTATTAGATATAATACATACATTTCTTGTATGAGGTTTAAGGCAGAAGTTGCATTTAAAATAGGTCACGCATACAAGTAAACTATCTTCTAGGTACTACTTTTAACGTATCCCATTGGTATTATTAACTCCAAAGTTTGTATAGATATATAAATATTGTTACATTTTTCCGCTAAAACATGTCTCATCTGTAAACATGTATGTAATTAACTATCGTAACCATTGATAATTAAACTGAAAGTATGGAATGAATTGTTGGATAAGGTTGGCGTCGTATGGTGTATGATCCTCTAATACCTTATGTTAATAAAGATTGTTATAGAGCAAAAAACTTGAGAGGTGTCGTGGGACACCAGGTAGGAACGAAGTTCCTTCGAAAGTATTTGTTTGTAAACACGATTGTGCCCCTTATTATTTACTAGCTTTCCGCGCGCGGTTTCACCCGCGTAACTCCCGTTCCCGTTGAAACTTTATAATAAAATATAGCTTATAACCTTCCTCGATAAATGGGCTATCTAACATTGAAAGAATTTTTCAAATCGGACCAGTAGTTGCTGAGATTAGCGCGTTCAAGCAAACAAACTCTTCAGCTTTATCTATAATGGCAAATAACTCATTATTAGGTACCAATTCTTTGCGTTTTTATACTCGTGATAATTTCTCAACGAAATGTCCGATTGGAATAAAACAAAAAGTATTTTACTTCTACATAAATACCCTTGATAACAAAATGCTTAATTTGGATAAGGATTAATATTATTATATACATTTAACGTAGTTTCTTTCTTCAGACGATTTAATATTTTTTTATGAACATAAAAGCGGCTATTGTGACTAAACTATGATAGTTAGATATATGCTCTCGCGGACTTTTTTGTAGATCTTAATAAGACCTACAAACCCGCAGTACATCATTTTGTTCTATTGTCAATATTTTTTGCAGCGCACGCATTAATAGGTTTTCACTTTTGCACCTTGGGTTACAAAATCGCAATTTTCTTACGGATCCCTAATTTTTTTGAAAATAAAATATAGCCTGTAACCTTCCTCGATAAATGGACTATCCAACACTGAAAGATTTATGAAATCGGACCATTAGTTCCTGAGATTAGCGCGTTCAAACAAACATTAAACGGCTTGAACGTTTGAGTGGCTATAGCAAAAAGTGTCGTGACAACTTTTCGTAAGAATTTTTTCCGTCTAGCCCCCTTTCACAACGCGCGATAAGGAACTTCGTTCCAAAAATATAGCGCGATTTTGATACGTAATATTCTTTCCTTTGCTCCACAAACTGACGGGGGACTGGTTCAGCTACGTTCAAGTGACCTATTGAAATATCGAATTTCTGTTACCCGAATCTTAAAACCCCGAAAACGGTTGGTAGAACTTTTAAAAGACAGATGTAATGGATGACAACTTTCTATAATTCCGTTTTTAATTTCCCAGATGAATCAATTTACAGGTGCACTAAAACCAAATTTTCAAATAGTATTTTTTTGTTTCCCATATTGTCATAATCCAAATATAGTTATACCAGATTCTCAGAATATATATTTTTTTTGTTTTCCATCGTACCATTTTCTAAATAAACTATTACCAAATTTTCATTATAATTTTTATTTGGTTCCCATACAATCGTGTTCCAACTAAACTATATACTTTAGGTTAGGTTAGAACTGCGACCCCCGAACCAAACCCCGACAGCCAGAACCTACTCGCTATTGTTTTACTTGCCCATTACAGACAGGTTAATGGTTATTTAAAATAAAAGGATTTAGTTTTTCTGCATATCGTTTATTTTAATTTAAAATTTTTTGTTGCATTTCAAAAATTTGTGTTTTAAAAAATTTGACTTTCGTGCATATGGATTACAGTCATCTGGATTTTGTGCATTTAAATTTTGTGTGTCTGGAACTCGTTCGTCTGGATTATAAATAACGTCGTCCAAATGAAATTCGTAGTTGCGATTATATGGCAAATAAAACTTCGGAATTTGAAAAAACGGGATTATGAAAAAATGGCCATACATTTTCGGGATTATGTATATTATATAGGTAGCCGACGTTATGTTTTTCATAATCTACGGTAAGATTATTTTATCATGTGGAACGTACCTGCATTTTATTATTTTCATAATAATAAAATCAAATAATTAACTGTTTTAAAACTAAGTAACATTAATTTTGAGTAGTTTTGTACACCTGGTACGGTAGAACACGTTGAAACTTTTATTATTGTAACACCACATGAAAACATGTAACACATGCTTCATACAAATAAATGGATATTTATCTTTATCTTTAAAATAGCCTATGCTACTCATAGAAAAAGATTTTTAAAATCGATAGTTCCGGAGCCTTTTTAACGCAAAAAAACAGATACTATTTTTTTTCCTCTTTATGATATTAGTAAAGATGACTTTTGGTGGAAAACTTTAGCGTTATTTTCGGCACACAAATTTCAGATGTTATTATATTTATATTCATAATAGGAGCGGAAAAACCTAATAAAGTAAAGCGCATGTGTGTATAACAATTTCCGCCATAATATAACACGTCGTAAAAGTGATTTATTTTTACTAATATTTGTCTGTAGGGTCTGTATTCAACTTCACTCAATTCATTCAATATCACTTCCGAATGAAAGGTATAAGTTTAAAAGTTATATATAAGGCGAGCTGTTATTATAACTATTCGGATAAATTAATATTGGCAAGGTGTGAATTACAATGAAATATTAAATTACCTCATCATCACCAGCCTGTTGTAGTCCACTGCTGAACATAGGCCTCCCCCATCGATTTCCAGCGGGAACGATCGCTAGCGGCCTGCATCCACCGACTTCCTGCGACCTTTATGAGGTCGTCGGTCCATCGTGCAGGCGGTCGTCCTACGCTGCGCTTGCCAATACGTGGTCTCCACTCGAGAACCTTTATGCTCCATCGGCCGTCAGTTCTTCGAGCTATGTGTCCTGCCCATTGCCACTTCAGCTTGCTTATCCGTTGAGCTATGTCAGTGACCTTCGTTCTCCTGCGGATCTCTTTATTTCTGATTCGATCACGCAGAGAAACGCCGAGCATAGCTCTTTCCATAGCTCGCTGAGTGACTTTGAGCTTTCTCATGAGGCAAACGGTAAGAGACCACGTCTCAGATCCATATGTCATCCCTGGTAACACACATTGATTGAAGACTTTGGTCTTCAGGCACTGAGGTATTTTGGACGAGAAGATCTCTCGAAGCTTCCCAAACGCTGCCCAGCCGAGTCGGATTCGACGATTGACCTCTTTTTTTAAGTTGGTCTTACCTAGTTGGATCGTTTGACCTAGATATATGTATTCGGTCACAACTTCGAGAATGGAGTTTCCAACGGCTATACAGTTGGTCACTACATGGGCGTTATGCATGACTTTCGTCTTGCCCATGTTCATTCTAAGCCCAACTTGTTGAAAAACTCCCTCGAGGTCATTGAGCATCTGTCCAAGGTCCTCCAGCGATTCTGCCATGATCACTATGTCGTCGGCAAATCGAAGGTGAGTGATGTACTCGCCATTTATGTTGATGCCGTGTCCTTGCCATTCCAGGAGCTTGAAGGCGTCCTCCAGAGCAGCCGTAAAAAGTTTGGGAGATATAACATCTCCCTGTCTTACGCCTCTCCGTAGCGGGATTGCCTTCGTACATTGGCCCTGTACTCGGACCGACTTGGTGGCGTTTTTGTACAAGCACTTCAGCACTTCAATGTACCAATAGTCGATACGACACCGCTGAAGAGACCTTAGAACCGCCCAAATTTCGACCGAATCAAAGGCTTTTTCGTAGTCCACAAACGCCAAGCATAGGGGCTGATTATACTCCTCGGTCTTCTATATAATCTGCCGCAGCGTGTGTATGTGGTCTATGGTACTAAAGCCTTTTCGGAAGCCGGCTTGTTCGGGAGGCTGGAAGTCATCGAGCCTGTGTTCGAGACGATTTGTGACGACCCTCGAGAACAGCTTTTAAACATGGCTCAGCAATGTGATGGGTCTATAATTCTTCAACATGGTTTTGTCACCTTTTTTGAAGAACAGAACCACCACACCTCTGCTCCATGATTCTGGCGTTTGTCCCTCGAGTAAGACGGAGTTAAAGAGCTTCTGAAGGACTTTAAGTATCGGTGTTCCACCCGCATTCAGAAGCTCAGATGTGATTCCGTCATCACCTGGCGCCTTGTTGTTTTTAAGCTGTTTAAGGGCCATCCTAATCTCGTATAGGCTGATGTCCGGGAGATCTTCGGTATTGTGTCGGGTGAGCCTTGCTCTGGGGTCTTTGGCTTGGCTGTTAGCTGGCTTGACTGTTGAGGCATACAGCTGATTATAGAACCTCTCTATCTCCCGTAGAACCTCTGGCTTACTCGACGTCACTACCCCATCTTCCTTCTTCAGCTTTGTCAACTGGCTTTGCCCAATAGAGGTGTCTCTTGCGAACACTTTGGAGCCTTGGTTTCGCTCTATCGTCTCCTTAATACATTTTGTATTATAGGAGCGAATGTCGTGTCGCAATGACGTTAAGATATGTCTATTGAGCTGCCTAAATGACTACGCATCGTCTGGAGTCTGGAACATCATCGTACGTCGTTTAGCCATGAGGTCCCGGGTATTAGTGGATAGTTTCTGAGGTCTATTTCTAAAGTGGGGTTTAAAATATTTAAGCCCCACCGTATGCACAGTGTCTACCAGCCCGCTGCTGAGATCGTCCACAGATTCGCAGCTGTCTAGACATTCGAAGCGATTACTTAGTTCGATCTGAAAGCTCTCGGGGTTTTGGATGTGTGCGTTTGAAGGTCGGAGCGTAGACTTCATCAGACGGGATCGTTCCAATTTGACATTAATATTTAACGTGCCTCTAACTATTCGGTGAACCCTTCCGGTTTTAACCCTGTGAATCACAGAGACATCATTAAATATTTGTCTTTTGGTTGTCATGATGAAGTCAATCTCATTTTTTGTGGAACCATCAGGGCCCATCCAGGTCCATTTCCTGTGAGGTGGCTTCTGGAAGAAAGAGTTCATCATATAGAGTCCCTCTTTCTCCAGGAAATCAGCCAACCTCTGACCCCTTCGGTTCCGTTGCCCATATCCATGCAACCCCTCTCTCATCTCATCATCGCCTCGTTTAGCCAGTTTAGCGTTGAAATCCCCCATAACAACGGTGTAGTGGGTCTTGGAGCTATGTATGGCTTTACTAATATCCTCATACATAGCTTCCACTTCTTCGTCTGAGTGTGTTGAGGTCGGTGCGTAAACCTGTATAACCTTCATGGAATATCTTTTTGATATTCTGAGTATAAGGTACGCTACTCTGCTCGACACACTGTCGACGGCCACCAAATTGTTAATGAGGGACTTGCGGACGATAAACCCTACACCACCTTGGGACCGCTGTTCGCCCTCCCGGTAGAAGAACAAGTTGCCGGAATTCAGGATCATCGTGTCCTGTCCCGCTCTTCGGACTTCTGACAAACCCACTATATCCCAGCGCAACTTGTCCAATTCCTCTTCCAGCTCTACGATCTTCTCGTCTGTCCTCAGAGCGCGTGTGTTATGTGTTACCAGGGCCAGTTGTCGTGTGGGGTGGTACCCGGATCTCTTCCGGAGATTCTTAGCACCCCCTGCCCCGCCGTTACCGTGGCTGGTACCGTGGCCAGGACTAGCGGGGCGGCAGGGGACTAGGGGCCTGATCTTGGTATGTGTCACCATGAGGGGTGTTTTGCCAATACTCGCCACGCTTGGCAGGCGGGTTGGCGAGCGCAGTGGAGTTCTTTTGATTTTATCATCACAGGAAACGCTGCTGCCCGTTCCCTGGAATTTCTCTTAGTCGCCTTTTACGACACCCACGAGTATAAATGGGGAGGTAACATTCTATGCCGGCACCCCACGGCCACGGCAAACGTACAACTCGGTTTTTTTTTTGCAAATTTAATCTAACTCCTAACTGTTATTAAATACATTGTAATTAATAATAGTTAGTTTTTTGTTTGTTTATTATTATATTTTCTAACAACTATCAAATAAACACATTTAAACTGTTTTATAAGTTTTAGAGTTTATTGAGTATAATAAAACATTTTTACCGTTTTATTTTAAATGAATTAATCCTAAAGGTATTTAAATTATGTACTTATTTTAAGTTGTATATTATTATTTAGTGCCATAAAAATTTAAGGTATGTAATACATATTAAGAAAAAAAAACCGGCCAAGTGCGAGTCGGACTCGCGCACGAAGGGTTCCGTATCAGTTACAAGTGCGTACCTATTTTTGATATCAAGTATAAAAAAGCGTATGTTTAAGAAATGAAATGTTATTTTATATTTTTATATTCGAGTAGATTGAATGAAACGTAAATTGCGGTTTACAATTTATGACGTATTAAAAAAAAACTAGTAACTAGATCTCGTTCAAACCAATTTTTGGTGAAAGTTTGCATGGTAATGTATATCATATATTTTTTTAGTTTTATCATTCTCTTATTTTAGAAGTTACAGGGGGGGGGACACACATTTTACCACTTTGGAAGTGTCTCTCGCGCAAACTATTCAGTTTAGAAAAAAATGATATTAGAAACCTCAACATCATTTTTAAAGACCTATCCATAGATACCCCACGCGTATGGGTTTGATGAAAAAAGTTTTTTTGTGTTTCAATTCTATGTATGGGGAACCCCAAAATTTATTGTTTTTTTTTCTTTTTTGTGTGAAAATCTTACTGCGGTTCACAAAATACATCTATTTACCAAGTTTCAACATTATAGTTCTTATAGTTTCGGTAAAAAGTGGCTGTGACATACGGACGGACAGACAGACAGACAGACAGACATGACGAATCTATAAGGGTACCGTTTTTTGCCATTTGGCTACGGAACCCTAAAAAACATACCAAATCCAAATTTTTATAACAGTTTTGATAACCCTGGAGGGACCATGCTCCTTACGAACAATTTTTGTATTAAATAATTAGAATTAATAAATATTATCGCTCCAAGTTTGTAGACATTTTAACGAATAATAATTTTAGCTAATTTGTAGCAATATCAACATAAGTTGATTAAAACAGGTGTTTATACTATACCAGTTTTACTCAACTTATGTTGACATTTCTACAAATTATGTTCGCCAATTAATTAATTCTAATTATTTAATTCAAAACTTGATCGTAAGAAGTACGGCTAACATTTATTATAAGAAAAGTTAATTTGTAGAAATGTCAACATACATACCCATTGTTGATTAAACCAGGTGTTTGTACTATACCAGTTTTAATCAACTTATGTTGACATTTCTACAAATAAGCTAAAATTGTTATTCGTTAATTAATTAATTCTAATTATTTAATTCAAAACATGTTCGTAACGAGCACGGTTAACATTTATTATTAAAAAAGTTAAACAACGAAAAGTTATTACAAATTCAATAAACAGCGAGATGATTAGGCAGCACTTTGTTCACAAAACTTGTGTAAATTTATTGTGAAAGTTCACTTGTATACAACTTTTTCAGATTATTATTAATAAATTTTGAACATTATGCTAAGTCTAATGAATGCCTCTGGTAATCAGTTTTAACATGAAACAAAATATTATTTTTTACAATAAATCTTGAATACGAATATATCTAGAATAAGCGTTAGACTAATACACCTAGCATAAGTCCTTTGAGACAGCTATGTATTCTGCTAGGTTATAAGCCTGTGTAAATATTTTAATCAAGAAAATTCCGACAAAACATTTGAAATGTAATTTCTAACTTAATTTAATACGCATATTAGATCGGCTATTGCAGAAGACAATGCAAAAAGGGTGTCTAGATTTTTTGTCAGCTGCCAATTTTATGAATTATAATATACCTCTAAATTAGGTATATTTAACGTAGAAATATTGAATAATAAAATATGAAAGAAAACTAGGTAGGTATTTGTTGAAAGATGTCCAGTGACTATTATCTGCACTATCTTGATTTGCATTATTTTTACAACATGTACTTACAACTTCTAAACTAAAAGTTAAAAATATAGTGCCTAGTCATTTTCATAAGACAGGTCGACAAAGATTTTGTATTATTGTTTAATCAACAAAAAAAATCTGTCAAATCTAATTTATATTGAGTGATATTTGATACTAAATTTAGATTAGGTATTTACTTCCAAAAATAGCACTGGAGACTTTTTTTATATAGGCAAATAAACAATTTATTTTATTAGTAAAATTGTATTTTGACCGTTTTGTTAAGTAAGAATTCTTAATTTCATTAACATTAATATTTTAGTTGCTGTAAAGTTCCAATGTGAACATTTAAATTTAATAGTAAAAATATTAGCTATTCAAAATAAATTTGTCAAATCAGCATATTGTTATATGTTTAAAGGCAAATAACGCCAAAATGTGACCTGATATATAAATTCTTATAATTGATAACTTTTTAAATCATACATATTAATAAAAAAATATAAAAATAGTATTTCTGTGGCATAAAAAAGGAAAATTTTGATGACAAGTTAGACAGAGAGAGAGAGAGAGAGAGTTAGAGTTATTAAAGATCCACTCATTCAATAACTGCGTTATGATGAACAATGCCATTAATATTACTAAAAGTCGTATCATTCGATTATAATCGGTCACACGGGACTCACTAATATTCAGAGCAAAATAAACTCTCGTCACACAAGCACTTGTCAATTTGTTATGTTTGACCACCTGGGGAACTATAGAAATGATGAATGTTTGTTCGTTTAAAAAAATAAAATTAATGAAAGAACGGAGCAGAACCATTCCATAATATACACACTGAACTACAAATACATATGCAATATTCTAAACAATTATCAACTTTTCGAAATATGTATAAATGTACCTACAAAGTTTATGGATTAACATTTGGTAATAATTTATAGATTGTAAAAAAATGCTGTGTTATCTTAACACATTCTATTAAATAGTCTAGTTTAAATAACAGTCACAAGATCGATAACATTATTTAAAATAAATAAAATAATATGAAAATAAGACACATTTCTGTAACATTAACGTAATAACATCTTAAGAATTCATGTATTTTCCGCTTCTTTACAAAAGACATGCAAGGCCTCATAAATTTTATTTCCTAAGCCACTCTTCAAATGTTAAACGCTACACATAAAGGGTTTTTATAGATAAAGAAGGTATTATTCAAGCTTTATTTTTATAAGTACTTCGAATGTTTATGAAACGACGGAAAAATGTTTTTCTATTTTGGGTTGGGTAAGCCGATCTGTATATAGATTCTATCTCAAAATTCATTCCATGCTATATTTTTTCATTATATCATTCTTTATTCATCCAGATAATAAAAATAGGTATTTTATAAATAAAGATTGACGGGTAGCAGTGAGTAGGTACTTACATTGGTTTAATTTAACTTTTTTGTATAAAGAATAATTGAAAATATAAAATATAAAATATGACTATCTCTGTAGCGTAGCGGTATTAGTCTCACCTTAAATCTCGGAGGTTGTGGGTTCGATATCAGAGACCACTGTATATATTCGATCCGCCGGAGTAGAGTGCGCCCGCGAACGCGACGCGTCCCGCCTCGTCCTCCTGAGCCTTAGTTTTCAAATAACCATCCGATGTCCTCGTAGACCCGAAGTCCGAGAGGCCCGCAAACTGTAAAGTAGAGCGACAGTTACACAAAACTCCCCTAAAATACTAAAAGTCATAATCCCTCAATCTCATCGCCAGCGACCGCCCTGAGCCAAGATCCAAGCCCCACAGGGGGCGCCCTCTTGCGCAGGTTGTTTAGTTTGTAGTTTTTAAAGCATTTATTAAGGCTGGAGCTCTGCTCGCCTTTATGCCGATCCCCAAGCCACTGCTAAGCGTGGTGATTATGGAAAAACCCCTCTCATGAGAAAAGCCCATATTCAGCAGTGTAGGTATATTCAGGCTATTAATTAATACAATTACCAGGATATGCATTTACAGGAGATGTGCTCAATGTTATTGGTTTATCCATAGCACACACACACATTACGCACACAATTTTTTTATCCATTTTCCAAAACTTTAATTAAATAGTTTACTGAGATTTCATGGGATTTATGTCGCTGAATTTTGCCTGATATGAGACAAATTGATTATTATTATTCTAGAGAAGGTATCTTCTAAAAAACTGAGACTTTGTTACAAACCTTAACGTTTAAGAATAAGTTTCAATGGATAATTTAAGTCAAAATGACTGTAAAATTGTAATGCACAAATAATATGGCAAAATTTAATACTTATATTAAATAAAAAAAAATATTTCTTTTCACAAACAGCTCCGGTAATTGAAGAGATAAAATGGTCTATGAGTGCTGCTTGGTTGCATTCACATGATCAAAGAGCCGAGTGATTGCAACCGCACTGCTATATTACAATAAATTTGTCGAATGAAAGCGCTTCTACCGACTTGGGAAAAGCTAATGTGTTGAAAAATGGCATACTGATGATTAATATGATATATATATATAAGATGAATTGCGATTACTCTATATTCTTTCGACTATTTGGCTATTTATACTATAATCTTACGATACTTACATCACTTAAAGCAAAGAAAAGTGCACCCAAATCGCGTTGATAGAACGTGCACAGATCATTTACTCGACATTTTCTCACCACCAATAGCTGAAATAGAAACGTGCTGGTGGCATTTTTACGATATATTTTGCTGGTTGGGGCAATTCCTGAGAATCGCCCGTTGAGTAATAAAACAAACTCTTTTTAAACAAAATCTGAAGCATGACCATGTTATGATTTCACCACGAAAATGTAATTATATTTTTTCATTGAATACTTAAAAACTACCAATTAATATCTCTGCTTATTATTTATCAACCTTATTCGAGACGTAAATGGCAGCCTGTGAACACAATAACATTCATTTAATAAAGAGACAAAAACGTTTCAAAGAAAAAGTTAAAGACCTTTTACTGAACCAATTTCCTTTCTTCATTATCATTTACTGTCATTAAAATATTTTTGCCTCAAACATTTACATCATTTCAACCGCTGAAATACTTTGATGTCAATCTGCTAAATTAAAACGGAGAAAAACGCGAATTCGATTTGAATACATTTATTTTTAAAGATTCGTGACCAAAGTGCTGAAACAGTGCCTTTATAACACTTGTTACGCTAACATTAAAATTTTCATTGCCGATTTTTATTCAAATATGAATAAAGTATGCAAAATTAAATAGAATAAATTGCAACGCTCATGACAAGCTGTATAATTAAACGCTTTCCTTTCCCCCCTTACGAGTTGAGTTTTCAAAATCCTTTCTTATTGGAACTATACGTCACAAAAGGTAGCGGTAACGGTTCAAATTTCAGTTTCAACTTCGTTACCTTAATAAATATAGACATCATAATGTCTTGTCCTAACGTGAGTTCGATTTTGTAGCCAAACAAAAAATTATTGTACAATGAAAAATACTTTTCGGGTCTATTGATTGAGAGAGTACCTAATCTCCGTGAATTTTATAAAACTTTCAAAACTGGTGGTTCCGAAAGTTATCTAAAATCATCTGTGACAGTCGTATTTAAGAAAATGGCAAGCAGTTTTAACTTATGTGTTTAATACTGCGGATGAACATACGTAGTGTTCCACAACAGAACGCCCCCCTGGCTCTGCCTGCGACTAGTTACTGCCGCGGGCGTGATTCATAATCATAACTTAATCGTAACTTACTCTACAATCTTCATTAAGAGGCTTTGGAATGCTTTTTTCAAATTCGTGGTTTTAAAAGACCAAAACCCTTCGTTGGATACAGTATACAAATAGCTTCGTAAGCACCGTCAGCCTTAGGCCGGATGACGAGATTACAACTTACCAACTTAGAGACTGAATGAAACTAGCACTAATACAGAGATACCACTCGATGCGACCCGCGAGAGAAGAGTACTCCTCGGACCCCATCTCGTTGCGTTTTATTAAGGCGTGGTATGGCGGTTTCATTCAAACTATAGCATAACATGTCCTGATTAGTGCTAGTTAATTTTACACTGACCGACATAATAATTGTATTATCAGTAAAATTTAAAGCACTAACATTAAAAAAATTATATACCCCGTATAAATATTTTAAACCTTCAATTTAAGTTTAAAGTTTTAGAAGAGCCATTAGGAATGGAAATTAAGTACCTAACTACGTTTTTACGAAGTCTTAGATTAAGTACTTTATTAAGGTTTCGTTTTAAAATGTTGTACTAACTTTTTTTATCAGTGTAAGAATTACCCATCCCGATCCTTAGCTTGCAGAGAATTTTCCGATGCCCTCATAGACCCGAAGTCTGAGAGGCCTGCGAACTGTAACGTGACAGCCAAAACTCCCAACAACTACAAGCCATAATCCGTCTATCCTTCCCGTCAGTGACCTACCTGAGCCGAGGTCTAAGTCCCACAGGGGGTGCCCTCTTGCTTAGTTTGTAATTATAAATCCTTTAAGGCCGGAGCTCTGCTCGCCTTTATGTCCGGTGATGTAGCGAAAGTCGCTTTGCTAAAGATATATTATTATCCGAAAATAATTATCAAAAGGGTCTCATGCACTAGTTAATTCAGTTGTGACTTAGGAAAGCCTCTTCGGCTGTAAGAGTGGTCTCTGAAAAAATTTTACCAATGAGAAATAATTATACATACATACATATATAAGTTCACGCCTGTTTCCCAGCGGGGTAGGCAGAGACAATGGATCTCCACTTGCTACGATCCCTACACACATGTTTCGCTTCAAATAATTATTCATATCCATAAACGAAAAATTGATGCAACTTCACTGCTACGCTTAAGACTAATGTCTATTTGCTACGGTAACATGGGCGACCGCCAAACGAATGCATCATTACGGTATTGTTGTTGAAATTCGTATGATATAAGCCATTGTCTACATGCGATTGTTATAAACTACCTAATTTTGGGGCACTTTCATTCAGCCACTAATGATCTGCAGTCAGGATCAGCGAAGTACGTAATGTTGAAGTAAGTAAGTAATGTTGTTACTATATTAAGTTATAATAATCTATTTTTTTTTTTATTGACTAGAGAAATAAATCCCTATCTCGCGGGTGACGTTACAAAAACACATTTCACGGACTTAAAGTACACACTGGCTCAGAACAACGATTCGGAATAACGTTAAATGTCAAATGAAAATCTAATGTTGAGCATCGAATACAATATTTATTTTTGTATTTCGATTTTATAGCGTATGAATAAATATTAAATATTTTAATTAGAAAATACTGACCAAAGTGGCAATACAATTATTAAACTACCATTACGTAACGTAACGTAACGTTAAATTCTCTGCAAAGATCCTAACCAAGGATGTAGGTACCTTCTGTCTTACTTTAATAAACTAAATTTTTAATAAAAAATAACAATAATCAATGATAGTGAAGCACGACACGCAAACGTACGCTGTTTTACAGAATGTTCAAATGCTTTCCCATATTAGTAAACATTTTATTTCAGGCCCCTTCGTGCCTATTGTATGAGATACAATAGGCACGAAGACAAAAAAAAATAGTCCGTCAGTTAAATTACAAAAAAATATTGGTCACGTATTTTTTTTTCGTTTCTCAATCAAAAAATGACGACAATACAGCGCGCAGCACGTTGAAATTTCATGTTACGTCACTTCTTGGTACAATTTTACCTAGTATTGACGTCACAAGTCACCCTCTCCTGAACTTTATAGTTTGTTTTTAGTCTGTTTCTTTGTCAATTTTTATTGATTTCATAAATTAAGTTATACGTGTCCAATATTATTTAGTAATTTAACTGACGGACTAAATATATTTTTTAGTCTTCATGCCTATTGACTTACCATACTAGTGTTAGCAAACATGTTTGTACAAACTCTAAGTTTATTGGTAGTTTTTCCAACTAGATATCCCATGCGGCTTCACCTACGTAGTCCCTGTTGAAAATAATCCATTTTAAATTAAACTTATTTTAGTCCTGGATAACGTAGCAATCAAATGGTGAAAGAATTTTCAAAATCGGATTGTTCGTACGGATATAACCCCAAACACCCAACCTCACAAACAAGTCCTGATAATATACGTACAGATGGTATTAATGGTTCAAAAAATAATTTAATAGCAAATAATGATCAAATAATATGAAATGATGAACAAACAAAGATAAATGAAGTCTATTGTTCGATATACATTCGATATTCATTCCGAGTACAAACACTGACTGATACAGTAGATCGGAAGCAGTATTGACGTCCCGCAGCGATAAATACTAGCAAACGTTGATAATGTAGGTTCTTTACAAGGCGAATTTCTATCTATCTCGTTTCTATTCAGATATATTATTAGAAAATATCCTAAAGTTTATAAATAAGCGGTCGTAGCCGAATGGCTAGGGCGTCGGACTTGTGATCTTGAGGTCGCCGGTTTGAACCCCACCCATTCCACTACCGACGTGAACCTACTCGTAACACAAGCATTTTAGCTTAGCACGAGGGGTTAACAAGAATACTAGTAGACTGCAAAACTCTGCTTGTAATCTTTTTAGATTAAGATTAGATAATAGATTGTTGCAACGAATAGAATCTTAGTTCAATTTTTGTTTTCCTGTGTTTGTTTTACATGTGATAATTATTAATTTATTATTGTATATTTTAGTGTTGAAAAGAAAAAAACAATCGTTTCGTACAAGTTATTTTGGACAGACCTAAAATGAAACTGATAAGCCGCCATAGCGCTTGATTCTGGTAAAACAAACGAGAGATAGTTCAGCAATTATACCGTTTTGTCTAATAAAATATATGCAGTAAGTGTAACTATGTTTTTTAATTTGTTAGTTAGTTAGTTAATTCATAAAACGTAGCTTTTGTAGGAAGTCATTAGATTGTGTCTAACGACTACCAGTATGAAACCGCGGAGCATTTCTATAATATACATTTTTGTTTAATTTGAACGGGCATCATCCATGCGAAATGTAGCTACAGTATCTGAATATTCATCCACCATAACAAGCACTACTTTTTAGATTCCTAGCGAATCCACTTTAATTAGATTTTTCCAGTTAATTATTTATAGTGTCATCATTTCAGCCGTAGAACGTCCACAGCTGGACATCCAGCCTCCCTCATAGATCTCCAGTTATTGCGGTGAGAAGCGGCCTGCATCCACCGTGATCCCGCGGCGTTAACCAGATTATCCGTCTATCTAGTAGGTGGACGTCCTACGCTACGCTTGCCGATCCGCGGTCTCTATTCGAGAACTTTCGGCCCCAACGGCCATCTGTTCTCCGTGCTATATCGCCTGCCCATTGTCACTTCAACGAACTAATCCGTTGCAATTTATAGTGTACTTGCGAATATTACAATTCATGAATAGGTACTTGTATCTTTACTTGATAGACATAAAGTTTGTACAGTTTCGTTAACTGTGAATGTTTGTATAATCCCACAAACTTTGTTTTCATACAATTATCTTTATTCTTTCTTGAAAATTAATATAAATTACATGACAAAAATATTCTTCAACTTCGACATCACGTTATAAATATGAACATTATCTACATAAATTTAACACATAGTTTTACATTACCGTTAATTCTGTTTACAAATTAACAATATTGCAATGCAGATAACTCTATATTCGGGCACAATTAACGCTTTAATAATTAATTTTAGATATTCAATTATGGACACTAATATTCGGTCAGTGGGTCAATACTACAAACCACTGAAAAATACATGAACTCTGTAACACTGAGAATGTACTGATACGCTTAGGCACTTATTCACTCTACGAAGTCTTGCAGAAAAATGCTGCAATACCTCGTAAAGTGCTGCTGCAAGCCTTGACCACTTTTATATTGTCACTCGGGTCATATGTCATCTGACGTCACAGCGTAGACGAACGCTAATATTAATTTCTATATTTTTTTATATTTGATAGAGAATTTTAATAAGTGATAAAAGCATACAAAACTAGTAAAAATATAATTAAAAATATTTTTCTGCATGGATAGGTTCCTGCAACCGCCATTAATAAATTTGTTTTTATTTTTTAGTTTTTATAATTATCACCCCGTTTACGTACTTACGTAGGAATATAAATATAGACACCCTCCCAAGGGAGGTTTTACCATATAAGGCAAGGCTGGTTGGTGACCGCAGTATTTTGTTGTAATACATAAGAAAACGCTGCTAATAAGGCGTTCGGATCATCAAGATAAAATCTGTGTAACTGTAAATACAAATAAACATTTCTCACCGCAACATAATTTGCAAAGGTCAGGGTCAGTCATCCATAACGCTCAGTAGTTATGCCTTTACATTGAAAAGGACACCGTAACGACAAGTGATACAAAGGATTTTGAGCATATTTTATGAGAGCTCAAAGCAAAAATTCACTTTGAATTTTCCATGAATTTCATATTCTTTTTCCCGTTTTAGGGTTCAATAGTCAATAAGGAACACTTGTATATGGGCCATTATTATAATTCATGTTGGGTTGATAAAGTGGTGATATGAACTCTTTAGTTGGATATGTATGGTAAATCTGCAAGCATTCCTCAACAGTTTAATTAAATAAATACAGCACTTAAATAAATACTGTTTTTGTACTTGACTGCGACGGCCGTACGGCTGCAAACGAGCCCGACGCTTGCTGATTATTTGTTGCGGAGTCCGGAATCATAAGGGATTTGGAGCCGTACGGCTGTGGTGGAATGCGGGCTAAAATCGATAATAGAAATATGAACAGGGATTAATGCTTAAATGGTTCAATTTCCTGTATCGAATCTCATTACAGTTTACCATAAATGCTCTTAAAACATAGATAGGAGTTTAATCGTCATAAATATTCATGAAGATTTAACTACATTTTTTGCGATGCCATTATTTTTTTAGTTTGTTCTTCATGATCAAAGAACAGTGGACCTCGATGTTTGATTTCCATTTTTTCGTACCCTTACCGTATTTATTTACACCTTTGTCAACCATTTATATTTACCCGTTTCTGATAGCGGAAGGGAGAGAAAACGAGGGTTGATTAAATAAAACACTATTTTCCCGACGTTTTATTTACTAAATTTAATAAAAACCCTATCCATATATACTTACATATTAAATGGTAGGAAGAATGGTAGAAAGAAACAATGAAGTGTATTTTATATTATAATAGGTTTATCGTCGGTAATAAATATTCTGTACTAATAAATAAAATTAAAGTTGTTTTTAATGATAAAAAATACAGGTTTTTACTAACAGCATATTATTATATGAATAACACCAAAAAAATACTATACGTCAGTCTGTTTGTTCCTAATCTGTATACATAATCACAGTAACAGTTGAACGAACTTTGACAGGTCTCTAGTAGATGATGAAAATGAGCTAATGTCATAAATAATGCTAATGATGAAAATATCTGAATCGGTATTACCGGCTTTGACGGGACTTGCATTGATGATAGATAGTATTTTTTTTACCTTATTTTACGCCAACGAGCAGGCAGTAGCTTGTATCTATTAAATTAAAAATGTGAAAAAAATGTTGTACGCAGTCATTATAGACGATTCTTTTGTTTGTTTTTGTGATTTCTTTTAATTTAATTTTCCGCCTTAACTTGCTATAATAATAATATTTATATGCTATTTTATTTCCTTCAATAACACTTTCTAGGCAAGCGTGTATCATCTTAGGCGTTATCTTCGCCTTCCATCAAGCAAGATTATGGTCAAACGTATATATTTTTTTATTTTTATCTAAATGTGCGGTTTGTTATTTTAAAAGATAGGTTTTTGTATTAAAAAATGGTATCGTTAAAGATTAAATTTCTGATTTATATTGAACATAACATGTAAATTTATTGTTCTACTTATAAATCCGTACTTAAATTTTAATATTTTATGTACTCAAGACAAGCTAAATTACAATATTTTATATTATTATATAAAAATTATGCCCTAGACGGAGGAGGAACGAGTGCAATTTTTATCGAAATAAAAATTACGCGAACAAAATTGCCAGTACAGGCTAGTGTATCATTTGTCTTACAATTCACACAGCTTGGTTATGATGATATACTTAATAAAAAATAAATAAAATAATTTACCTAAAAACTATAAGTCATCAAAAACCTGATTAGTTTCAAAGTAAATAAACGTTAAAAAACGTATTAAATCGGTCTCTTTTTCTTCTATCTCTTTATTCAAGAGTCTAACCAGACACACTTTTTTCTCTATCTCGTTTGTTAAAAGGAGATAAACAATGTGAAAACGATCATTATAATAAATTATTCTTTTCACAAGTGACGTAAAGAAACAGAATCTGGAATAAGCTATAAAAACTGGTCCCGTTTTCTTAGAGCACTTCGATAACTCAATGAAAGTCTTGATGTTAGGGACGATCTTCAAGTTTGAATTCGAAATTTGTCTCGACTCAATAGACTGATTACTTTGCAGAATTTTGGATAAGAATTACAAATGAGTTCAACTCTTTATATTTGGCTTTCGGCATGAAGCCTTTTGTGTCTATAGTGTATTTGCTAACTCCTGATATACCATAATTAAGAGGTGTGTTTTCTTTTATTTTTTTATTTTATTATTAATATAGGATCAAAAAAATAGTTTAGTAGTAAAGTCAACATTAGCTATACAAAAAAAACTTCTGATGTGTAGTTTGATACACATTTTGTGATCAAATTCTCTTCGAATTTGTTATTTAATTTTTAAATCAAAAAATTGGTGTAATCTAAAAGCTATTAAGTTCAGCAAATATTTTGTCTAATGATAGCTTATTCCAAACCCATCGAAGACTCGACTAGCCACCAAACTCCATTATTCCTCATTTTGAACAAAATGTGTTTCGTAGCAATAACTAAACTATCTAAACTTTAACCGCTAGTTGTGGTTTCACCTTCTCCGGGCAACAGAGTGCCTACTTAATTTCTCATATACTACGTAGAATCCCACCTCGTGATATAAAATGAAAATTGCCTCGGTACAATTTATAAGCCGACTACCACTATCTACGCTGTAAACCGCAGCCTTGGAAGTTGAGCTGAAGCTAGCGGAAGCATTTCTTATTCACAAACACGCACGATCCAATTACGTCCATTTTAATTATTTAGTAACATATCTGGGAGTAATCTAAGTTGGTTAACGAGTCTAGACAGTCTCAAAGCTGAGGCCAGTACATTTGAATTATATGATATTAGTTTGGCCCAACTTTTTCAAAGGACAGATGATAGACATTACGTTTTGGCACAACTTCTTTAAAAAAAATCTGTAATCGATTTGATATTAATGGTCGTTTCTGTAATGGAAACTATCTCGAATACATTTGAATTATATGATATTAGTTTGGCCCAACTTTTTCAAAGGACAGATGATAAACATTACGTTTTGGCACAACTTCTTTAAAAAAAATCTGTAATCGATTTGATATTAATGGTCGTTTCTGTAATGGAAACTATCTCGAAAGTCGTTTCACGGCAATTTTTTCCGGTTAAATAGGCCAATAGCGTGAAATCTTTCTCATAAAATTTAAAACGTTGAACCTATCTACGTTTAATGTATGCACATTAAGATTAAAACAAACTGTTTATAGATATTGAAAAGTACTTTTTTTTAGAAAAAATAAGATACTGTTGTTAAGTTAGAGTTAGAAGTATTTACTCATGTTGCTCATAACACTTAAGCTAGTGATATGAAACTACTATAGGTTCCCGCGCGCGGTTTTAACCGCGTAACTCCCGTGGGAACTTCATTATTCAATGTATTTGAATAAATGAGAATGCGTTACCTATGCCTTATATTATACAGAAAAAGGAGTTGAATGTTTGTTTGCATTGAATAGACTCCGAAACTACTTGACCGATTTGAAAAATTCTTCTCGAAGATCTCACTTCTTTTGTCGTTGAAGTCAACAACCAAGGCATAGATGATAATATTGAACTTGTCTCTCATTTCACATTTTCGTTTTTGATGGGATTATGATTGCATTAACGATACCTAACAGTGTTAGACTAATTTATTTAGGAAATAATGTTTCTGTACCTACCTTTACCAAAAAAGTCATAATTAAACTTATCTAGATTTATAAGACAAAATGTTTAGAGATAATGACACTCAAAATCCTTTTTAGGGGAAAGAACATTGAATAATTATTTTTGTCTTTTTACTAGGTGACTTGTTGTTTTTTGTTTATATTAAAACCTGATTCTATCTGTCTATACAATACACATATGATTTAATAAGAAGACTTCAAATTCTGTAGGTACATGAAAGATATATATGACGGCGAGAGCATATTTTCATCGGGTTCGGACATGGTGGGTAGCCTCGATCAAAACAAATCACAACTTACTTTAAATTTAAAATCACTTTATTTAAATAATAACGGTAATATACTATTAACACAATTCATCAACTAACTTAATAAGAACAGACACGTACGCACGGTGCAAGCCCTGTTGAAAGACTGCCCGCCCGCCCTACGGCCGTTCGGTTGTTATTGGGAACGATTATAATTGCCATCATTTGAATGTAGATGGCGTCACATACACATTCTCCGACATATTTTTTTTTAAGAGTTTTTTCTTCATTGTCGGTAATAGACTCTCTATGTCTGTCTCCATGACCGCGCACCGCGCCGTTACTACAACCTACATTTTAATGAACCTTGTTATGATTGTAGAACATAATATGGAAATTACTTACTTGTTTACTTTGTCTTCACACAGGTAAGCGGCAAGCGTAATGCATCCTCGCCTGTGATGTCTCTAATATGCAGTGGGACGGCCTCTACTTCGTGTTTCTAGCATTATGCTGCCTTCATACTGCATCTGGTGACTATACATTTTGAATTAATTACAACACCAAATCAATATACGTAATCAATCTACTATCCCCTTTGTAAAAGTTAACCTTTGTTTATAATTCCTATTGTGAATATGAATCAATACAAATTGTTCTTAGCTCAGCAGACATTTTAGAGGATAGTGCTTGTTTACATGTATTGATTCTCTTAATGTATATCAATATAGAATATATTTCGAATTATTCCGGTTGGATACCCCGTATTTGATACCCTAGGGGATCCATTTTGTTTTATAATATTTACTATGCCGGTCTGATCCACCGTCCGGGGTATCAAAAATAAATTTAAATATTTTATTCCGGTTGGATACCCTAGTTATCTATTAACAGATTTTTTGTACAGTTATTAACAAAACACATTGCAATGGAAACGTTTTGGCCAAGTCAACCGCAACCGTATTAAACATGTTTTAATATTTTTACCTGAAAAAATATGGGCGTGCATTGTGTTAGGTACATTGATTTCGCTCGGCCTACGATTCCGAAGTAGCCAATCAGTGACAGTGACGAGTGAAGTTTTGTTGACTTGAGAAATAGTCCAGTCAACAAGTGCCTTTTTGGTCAAATTATGATTGAGGTGTCATTCGATTTATAATGGCATCTAGATGATTTTTGAAAAAAATGAAGTTCCGCTTGCAAAAATTGCAAAAGTGATTAACAATTAACTAAAAAAAATGGGAGGTTTGGTTTTTGCAAATATCTCAAAAACCCAAAACGGCGGCTAACAAAAGAAATTGTAACCGATAAGTGGTACCAACATGTAACTGTTCAACTTCCTCCTAGGAAAATTACAGTCGGTCTCTGTCTGGAAAAATTTAGACTATAAGAAAGTTGTCCAAATTAAAGGAGAATATGACGTTATTAGTTATTCGATCAATCTAGTCAATTATTTTATTTGATTATTTTTATTTTATTTGTGTCAAAAATTAAATATAAGAGTTAAATGAAAAACATGACGTGTTTCATTTAACTCTTTATAATATACTAGCTTCCCGCGAGCGGTTTCACCCGCGTAACTCCCGTTCCCGTGGGAAATTCATAATAAAATATAGCCTATGTTCTTTCTCAGGCTCTAGACTATATCTGTACCAAACGTCATTTAAATCGCTTCAGTAGTTAAGGCGTGATTGCGTAACAGACAGACAGACAGACAGAGTTTCTTTCACATTTATAATGTTAGTAAGGATAAATAATTTAATTTAGCTTTACCCTAAATTTTATTTAAAGTTTTTTGTTATCTGTCCAAATCAAAAGAGCCAATGTCGATTGTCTGTGATGATTTTATATCGTAATATTAAGTTCTATTTTAGTTATTTAATTATAATTGTCAAAAACTTTATTTTTTATGGTCTGTCGAAATAAAAAGATCAAATTTCTGATTGTCTGTGATGATTTTCAGTTGTAATTTTAAGTTCTGTTTTTGTTATGTAGTTAATTAAGTTGGTCAAAATCTTTTATAATTATTAAGGTTTGTCCAAGCAGAAAGTCGATAAGTCTGATTATCTGTGATGACTTTAAAATAAAACAAATATTTTTACATCAACAACTGTTTTTCTATTGACTGTACTTGTCTGAAAAAAAGACTAAGGGGATCAGACCGGAATGACAAAGTTTACGGTGGATCAATCAGGAATTAAAACATAATAATAATCGGCAGGGGATCAGATCAGGGGCTCCAACCGGAATAAACCTATATTTCAACGAACAATGATTAATGCACCATTTTAGATTAAAATAACATTAAACTATCAACTAACTAGAAATAATAATGTTACATCATAGCACAAAGCTTATTATTTTAACTGTGAACAGCAAAAAAAAACTTCTTAAAGATGTTGTGTGTTTTGTAATCGCAATTGAATATAAGAATATATGTACCCAAATTAATGGTTGCATGACAGTTTGCAAAGACTGTTAAGTTATCCTTATTTAAAATGCCAACCCTTTAAAATACATACCTACCTAATTTATTACAGTAACAAATTCTATAGTATAAAGCTCAGTACCTACACTTACTATCTACTTTTTTTTCTTTCAATTTTCTTATTCTTCATTATCTTGATGTACTGGTTTTAAGCTTATTTACCTACGTCGCAACATACTAATATGATTTGATTGAAACCTTACCTATTAAAGGAAATAGTTCAAATTCAAAGGTTTGCAATAAAATATGTTACATAGAAAATGCTTTAAATAGATATGTATCAAATTGGACAACACAAATTAAATTGCTACTTTATTTAAAGCATAATATTTAGGTTGAAAACACAATTCATATGGGTAGTGTTGAAATTGGAAAAGGCTTTTTGAAAAAACAAAGACGGCAACCATATTCAAAAGCATGAATAAATAAACCTTTTTGTTAAAAAAACAACGATTCAAAAATACTCCAACTACAATATCATGCAACTACACAACTGTAATATTTAGTTTAAGTGTAAAATTCAAAAGAGTCGTATTTTATCTGTATTTATGTATATCAACATTTTAAAATAAAATCTAAATGTATAATAAATTACTTAATTTTAAATAATACCGAATGCATTTATATGAGGCCAGAGTTCATTAAAAACAAAAGTAAAAAGCAAATGTTTGATCTTACTAAATTACCTAATAGCATAATATTTGCGGGTATTTGTGTCAAGAGACTATACCATACATACCATAAATTAAACAATAACCAATAAACTTAATACTAATTAAGGTAAAATAAATCTAATTCTCCTTATATTAAGTGAGGTATTGGATTGTACAGAACCATTACGTTTTCCTGAAGATTACCGAACAAATGTTGTTCGGAGGCGTCGAAGTGATGAGAAGGACAGTCTTGCACTATCCCGAGAGATATTCAAAAACATCACGAAACAACTACGTGAAAATATCAAGCGTGAAGGGGCGACTGACAGAAACGATCATTTGTTACAAAGTAAGTATTGATTTAGCGTTTGCAGTAACGTGACCCTCGTACTCTAACGCTTTATTATATGGGTCAGATTCTTATTACTATTTTTAGTTGAACATATTGAAACTAGTTAAAAATGAAATAAGTTCTCTTATAAAATAACAAATTGTTAACTAAGTAAATTAGCAATAAGAGGTATCTTGAAATATTTTGAAGAACTTCTGTACAAATGAATAATTTTAATTTTATATTTCTATTATTTTATTGCTTAAAGAAGTAAAGTCTGAAGAAGGAAAGCCTTTTTTTTAAATATTGTATGTTTATTAAATAAAACATAATAGACGGAAATGAGATAGTTATTTCGACTGTAATTATAATTAAATTTACCGCGATCCTTGTCAATATAATTTACGTTCCTTTGTTTTAAATGAACTCCGGTACCGCAATAAAACAATTTATTTAAAAGTTAAACCAGATAACAGTTTACTATCCTCTTTCAGAATGGTTGTTTTATTTTGCATAATTATTATGTCGTTGCATGTTAATTTTCGGAAGGTATCATTTTTTGTATAAACTGAATAAAAACATGCTACATGATAGATAGGTACAGGTATCCATAAAACTAGACTATAAAGTATAATTTGATTACTAATCAAATTCACTTATAAATTTCAGTTTTAAATATCGCCGGTTCTATCCCTACCCATTGCACTACCGACGTGAACCCGTACCTACTCGTAACACTAGTATTTTAGCTTAGCGCGAAACTCAAAAAAGAATACTAGTAGTGTGCATAATTTAAAATGTATATAAACATTAATCGCAACATCAGATATTGTCATTGCGTTCACATCTTTTAGTTTTGTCTTTTTTGCCATTTTTACGATGGTAAATAACACATTTGGCTATATTCTACAATTAGGCTTGCCACATATATAGATACAAATATTTACCCCAATGAGTTTTTATAAGACAATAACATAGGTAAACAGTGACCTGTGATTTTAAAACTATGAGCTGTCCCTACTGAAGCTCAGAACCTACTAAGAATAGGCGTCATGATACTCATGACACAAGATTCCTTAGTATGCGAGAGCAAAAAGTAGATAAGTTCATAAAATTTCAGCTATTTTAACGCTGGTGACGGGGTACTGTTACCTTCCGAAGTTTATTTTTGTTTTCGTTAGTAAAAGCTATGTTGTGAATACAAAATATGTTTTTTTCTCTTTTGTTTTTGTGTCGTCATATAAACATTATTATCATCAAATTACTCTGTTTTTCTATTGAGTTCTGATGAAGCCAAACTCATAGGAAGATCATTAAGAAAGGAATTTAAACAGAAGTTGCAAAATTGCTTAAAATATATTATTATATGTATTGTATATTATATTATATTACTTTTATTCTTTTGAGTTTTGCATAGATATACATAATATATTTTTTATTTTATTTCATGGATTCAATGACTCATATAGCACTACTTCAAATTTCTGCACTAAATGTTTGTTAAGTAGGTATTCATTACATTATATCAAATGCAATCAAAAAACCTTAGCTAACGTAAAGAGTATTTTTGGTATGTGATTTTTGTTTCTAGGTAATGTAAAATAATATTCTCATATTATAGTGTCATGTTAATCAAGCTTTTGTTCAACAGATAAGGTAGAAGAAACTCGTCCATATGTTCCGTATCAGAGTTACCATGACCATCATCACGAACACCACTGGGGCCCTTACTTTGAGGAGGAGAAGTATACGCAAATGACAGCCCATGTAGGGGCCGAAGCCTTATTGAACTGTAGAGTTGTTATGCTGAAGGATAAAACGGTAATGAAAATAAAATAATATATTACCATACAAATATGGATAAATTATATATGTTATGTTGTTGATTTTGAACGATACCAAGTTGTTGGTTGTCTGCAGGGTAATTTTGCAGTGCAGTGCAGTGAAATAGACTGGCAATCATAATAAAATGTAAAACAAAAAACATTTTACTAAAATATCGATGTAAAGAAATTCACAATATCTGCTGTCGAGTTGCAATCGTTAGATACGTAATCGCCCTACCAGTATTTAGCCGCAATGTTTTTTGCTTAAAACCAACAACGTAAAATATATTTTTGTAGTGAATTAATTAAAAGAGTAACCTCACTTGAAGTGAGGTATTTATTCTAAATTCTAATATTCAGATAACTTCGTTTTTATTTATTTAAAAGTACTGCTGAGGTAGGTACTCAGTTTATTTTCATTTGATATACGTTTCTGATACTTAATAAAATTTAAAAGTACTTCTATTGAAAACAACTTAAAATAAAATTCCTTTATTAATAAATTTTATATCTTTCCCATTTTAAATGTAAACATTAAATATTTTGTCCATAGTAATGAAGCCCCAAAGGTTTTGAACTATTACATAAACAATCTATTTTATTACTTGAAATTGAGGAGCTTAATTTAAAAGCTTGCTTACCTAGGATATTAATATTTTACAACATAATTCCACTAGACAGGTAAATTTTCCACAATCTTCTAAATGGAATAATGTAATTTATAAATTGCTGCCATAACAATAGAGCTTAATTTTCCTTTTTTATTTATACTATAGAATTTTTGATAATATAATGAGTTCTAAGCTTGAGTAAAACATAATACAAACTAAATGCGTCATCAGTTTTATATGTTATGTAAAATGACGTTGTATTTTATCTTGATTTCTCTATTTGTACTTTCTTATATTATTTGTTTTTTACCAAATTTAACAATTAAAGAAACATCATCATCATCATCAGCCCGTTTAACGCCCATTGCTAAATATAGGCCTCCTCCCACGGAGGGTATTTGCCATTGTCACCACGCTTGGCAGGCGGATTGGTGACCGCAGTATTATTTTGTACCACACAAAGAAACGCTGCTGCCCGTTCCTTGATATACGATTATTATGTTATAACAATCGGGACCAACGGCTTAGCGGGCTTTCCAAGGCACGGAGGGTAATCCTAAAATGTAAAATCTTAGAATTTACACAGAGATTTCCTTTCCTTCGTGGGGATTGAACCGACGACCTCCGAGATTTAAAGCGAGCCAAGTACTGCTACGCTACGGTGGTTGTGGTGTTGGTTTTTACAAATCATAAGATGACCTTAATATAATTAGAGGTCATCAAACAAAGGAGAACAGGAAAATATGTTCGTCATATTTTATTATTACTATTAGATTCCATAATGATGGTATTTTGAACAAAATTGAATATTTACACTAATGACGTCGATACACAAAAATCAAACAATAGAGGTATACATTTTTTGAATAAAGAAAGAAAAAAAGAAAACAATATTTTATGATTTTATATTACATTTCAATAAGATGATGTTTCTAATAAAATGAGTTATTCATTTGACTCATTTTGTTAGAAACATCATCTTATTGTAATTTAGTTAATATTAAATCCATCATCTTATTGAAATGTAATATTAAATCATAAAATATTGTTTTCTTTTTTTCTTTCCTTATTCAAAAATGTCGAGTTATTTAGTTACATTCTGATTGGTTTTTAAGTCAAACAAATACCAAATAATGAATAATTACACCAAAATCATAAAAGAATAAATAGGGTTTTTAAGAATATAGATTATTTAAAATGTATGTTGCTTTAGAATCGTTGTCGTTGCAATATAATTAATTTCAATAGTATTTGTCAAAATACTATTTATTTCGTTATTTTGTGAAATAACGAAAACCTCTATGCCTATCATAAATTCAAGAGGATAATATTATTATGGGATGATATACCTGTGTACCTCTGTAATAGGATTAACTAGTGTATCTCGTTATGTGTACCAGATTAACTTAAGCTATAACGATTAAACATCGTTAGGTTAACCAGATTAGTAAATGGTTTCTTATCATCAACATCACGTTCAACGCCCATCACGGGCGTTTCGCTATAATCAATCCCGCCAGCACCCAAGTCCCAGAGTCATCTTACTCTTGCACAGGTTACTTAATTGTACTACGTACATGTGTCTGGCAATAAACAATTATTCAAATCATTTTAAACAATTAAATACGGCTCCATATCATGTATCCAAAAACAATAACTAAAACAACACATTGAAAAATGCTAGATTCGCCAGCGCAGTATCATATTGTAATTATGCTTTCGATTACAATCATCATAAATGATGGTATGGCAATCGAGACCAACGCCTTAAAGTACGGTTAAAAGTCACTCACCTTACTAGATTCGGCTCGGTATTCGGTTTTTTTAAATTTTATACAAAAATTTAAGTAACTCGACCTCAGAGACTTTAAGCTAGACACAGGCAAAATAAGTTTCTAGTAAAATTATATAATACTGCTATAGCGTGTGCTGGCCCAGTTTTTAGAGTTAATATTCTTCTTTATACTAAAAATGTAATACCGTGTAAGTTACCCGTAGTACGTGCTTCTGCAGCATGGAGTGGCTGTAATAACCATCTATCATGCTTAGACTCTAATATAACATTGTGCAGTATATATCATTATGTTCCATAACTCCAACTTTACTTATGATCCATTCTAATATATTGAACAAATGAAATCATCGACATCAACACCTTTTAAGAACAGAAAGAAATCTTACCTCTAGCTCCGCATATTGGATCTCTTAACTTAAATTCTCGTTAAGTTATTGTTAATACGTAGAATGCAAATAATGATAAATAAAAAAAAAATAGAACAATTGATATGAAATACCATTTTGTCGAGTAAGCAATATTTGATAATAATGAGCATCGATATTTAGATTCAATATAACGCTGACAGTTCGTGGAATCACTTTATTGTGTATTCCAACTGAAAATGCCAAATAAAATTACTTACAAGAATTGTTATGAAGCACTCGTTAAGTCAATTTAAATTAGTAATATATCATTATGTGTATTGTAAAATAGCAAATATTTTACTTAAAAAAATCTATAATACTTTGATGATGCAGTATCTTATAGCTTTAAGTTACATGTACTGTGCCCGTACGAGATTGCTTTTATTTGCGATACTAATATTATAAATTCGAATTACTCTGTCTATCTATCAGTTTCGTCTTCAAGACTAAACCACAGAACCGATTTTGATGATATTTGGTACAGTGTTTTCTTGTCCCCCCTAGAAAAGGGACATAAGCCACGTTTTAATGCGGAAAGAATCCACGCGGACGAAGTCGCATGCAGAAACTATCTTATTAGTAATTCATTGCAATTTAAAGAAGATGTTTAGTTAGGTATAGTATATTGCATTTATTTGAAATAAAATCTAATGAATTATTCGCTTAAATAGTTACCATACTTTTCAAAGTCAAAGTCAAATATCATTTATTCCGTAAATATCATACATTTATTTGGAATCGTCATATTTTTTTCCCCTACCGTGCAGTTCGTTACGTGGAGACTACTGAGAAACACTGCCAAAAAACTCAGTAGAACCCTCTTTTTATAATAATATTTTACAATATTTTATTAAATTTATACATATTTTTCTATTTTACATTGTAATTGGAGCGACTCAATCCCAAGCATTTTTGTCACTAATATAATCAGACATTTTATAATAAGCCACACACAATTTGGCTTTTATAGTTGTTTTAACACAACAATAATGAATAAAGCGAGTGATTGAAGCATTGTTTAATTTGAATGATATTCAGACATTATTTAATAATTTCATTACAGAAACGTCTAGATTGTGAATCCATTTTAAGTAACTAGCACCTAATTATTCTCAGAGTTTGTTTAAGTATGAGATATTCAATTTTAGTAAGTCTCAGTAAAGAATGAAATTTCTTTGATCAATTTATATGTAGTTGTAAAATGATATGATGTTTATTTAAGTCATGAAATAACTCTTTTTTATGCAGGTGATGTGGTTGCGTAATACAACGGAGTCTGCTCAGTTGTTAACCGTTGGTCCAGCATTATATGCTGGAGACAACAGGATAGCAGTCAAATTTCAATACCCCAACAATTGGAGACTTAGTATGAACCCTGTAAAGTTAACGGATGCCGGCTATTACATGTGCCAAATATCGACGCACCCACCGAGAACAATCTTTACTAATCTCACAGTTTTACGTAAGTATAATATAAAACCATTTGTATTTATCTAAAAGAGTTTCCTCCGTTGAAATATTGAATTAAGACGTTTATATTGTATAATGCTATTAGTACTACACAGAGAGCTTTTGTGTGTTTTGCATTTTCTTTTGCTCATGTATTTTGGCACGCCATTCCATTTCTTCTTAATCGCGTCTGATGTTATCGTTAAGGTAACCTATTTCCACCAAAATGATTCCTAAATCTCCATTGTAGGCTTATAGCACATTATGAACCATTTATTTAACTTTTGTACAGTTAGAAACGATTTAACGATTGTATAATGTGTTAAGAAAATTAAATTGCTTTGTTATCTCAGGTAATGGTAATTGACTTTGTTTTTATTTTATCAAATGTTCTTGTAATCTACGAAAACATATTTTTCGTTGTCTTCAAATGTTTTTTTATTGAAACGTTATCCAGTATATTTATAAATTCATGGAATAATGTAACAAAATATTAAAAGTGTCTACTACCAGAGATTTTATAATATAAGTCTCTGCTACTACTAACGGTGTCTTTTATAGAGGATGAAATAAATGACATCTCGAATAGGGTTGTTCATCATTTGACATTACAAATCTTACGTTCTTACAATCATACTCATAAATAAGCATCAAGAAGCAAATAGGGAAAGGGATACATGATCGACTTAATATGATAAGTTTCATAAAACTAAGATTCACTATTTGGACTATACCTACTTACAAATAATAATGTTCAGATTTCAAGCAAAATTACAATAGATAATACAACGATTTTTTTTGACAGTGATGTTTTTGAAATACATTTTATTAAATGTAAACCTTGGTAGGAGAACCACTTATCCTTGTCATATAAAGTGTGTATTTCCATGTAGAAAAAAATAATTTGCCTAAGGGTAAGCAGCTGTTTAATCTAAAAATATGTTTTTAAGTTACAGCGAAGACACTGATCGTGTTTAATGTTTAACCCTTGAACATTAATCAACGATGTTACAAAATAAATATATCATTCTAATGGGGTTTTCTTAAATATTTAAAATATTTTTTAAGCTGAAATACACTAATATAGGTACATATACCTAACAATACGTGTTGATGTTACGTGTTTGCATATATTTATAAGCACACAAATTCTTTTTGTATTTGAGTTATCTTCAGCAAGAATTTTCGATGTTAAATTTATTTAATATTATACAAAATGGTTTACGAACATCTTCAATTTTTAGCTCCAGTAATATCCATAAATGGTGATGAAACACACGAAGCTAAGGACAGATTTTACAAAGCTGGCAGCGCGATCAAATTATCTTGTATCATATCAGAGCAATATTCGTCTGCGGTGCCTACAAAATCACCTCGATCCACTTCTATACCTATGACAACGCCTTCAAGTACAACTACAACCACAGAGTTAACAACCAAATTAAGTACAATATTCAATAGAATAGATATAATGATGAATAAAAGTTGGAGTGTTGAGACTACAACGATCACTTCAACTGTTAGCGTAAGTACTACAACTAAGAAAGTGCCAGAAAAGACCACGACTGAGCTCACGACTTTAAAACCTACAGAAAAGCCAGTAGAAAATAATGTATATGGAATTTATTGGAAGAAACAAGGAAAGGAATTTACAGATAATGTTACTTGGAGAAACACAAGGTTAGTGTTTGTCTATATTTTTATCTTACTGTAATTATAGTTGCTGAATTACTGTAATCAAGTTAATTATATGATTGACTTACGTTACATTTATATTTAAATATAATTCGATCTCCGCGACGGCCAAAACATATTTGTGTAATATTTAAGATTGCGTGAAGAAGAAGAGAGAAGGCCCATGTTCAGCTCGTGGACATTATACGGGCTGATGATTATGGTTATCACGAATAAATATAGTCCCGTGCATAAATAAGAAAATTAAAAAAATATGACTTTCCTATTTACATTTGGTAAGATCTGTTCCTGATTCCTTATCTTATGTCACGCTGACGCAGTTTCCGGTACCTCCTAAATGGTAATGGAGAAACATCTGGGGGGTTTTAGTTATTCTCCTGGTGAGAGAAAAGTGACCGTCGTCGTACACTCGATAAGGGTTATCTTCTGACCAGGAAAATGACCCCTAATTACCTGATGTTCAGTGGCATGGGATTTCAAGGACAGCTAGTGCCAGTATAGTTGAAATGTACAACTTAAGCCACTCTTATCCTGCCGTGCCCTTTTCGCTTCCCCCCCTATTAGCTCTGGTGACGATACTCACTCAAAGAAATACAACTTTATAGCAGCTCATTCAGCGTACTAATGCTGTATATGACATTTTTTATGAAAAAATACATCATTACATTTAAGTTTAGCTAAAACATTTACATTTTAAATGTTGTTATATTGTTTTTTTTTTGTTACAGTGCCACAATAAGCGTAGCGTCAGCTTCACAGAATGATAGTGGAACATATACTTGCTACCTACATAATCATTCGCAAGTAACAATAAATGTCCACGTTTTGATTGGTAAGTAAACACTTTTATCGTACAATAAATATGTTATATAAACATAAGATATATTGTTTCCACCACTTCGTCCAGAAAATTAAATAAATTTAAAACGATTGCGGAGATTTCTATCAGATGCCCTGTTTATTAAGACAAAAGATTTTTATGAGAATAATTGTAATAAGAATAAAGTTGAAAGAAACTTAATATTGAACTATTTCAATAAAGCAAAAACTTTATTCCCCTTTTAACGAAAATTGTGCAAACGGAGGAGTATGAAATTTTGCACACATATAGTTTATATATATTTTTTAAATTATGGTCGATCTTCGGCCACTGATTGACCACAAGGTTAAATAAAGATTCGTAATGTACTAACTGCTTTATTTTTTTTCTTTAGGCGAAAATCAGGCCGCAGTCCAACATAACACTGGGAACAAAGGCACACTTTTCTGGCAACGAGACCTCACCTTAGTTTCCTTTGTAACACTCATGCTGTACAATCCATAAACGGAACATAAGCTATAAATAAATTATAGGGAAAAAGCCGAAGATTTTTTTTTCATTGGTTTGAATTGATCGTAAATTACTTATGGTTAAACATGGCAATATCACGAACAAAGTATCACCCATATAATAATTTATGGTAAGACCATGAGAATATAAAATATATTGTAAATAATTACAGTTTTATTTCAATAAGTAAGGCTACGATACATTTGACCATGATATAGAAGATACTAAATTTTAAGAACATTTAAATTAGGGTTAAATTTTAAAACGATCTGCCAATGATTAAAATAGAAAAGATGAAATATCTTGTTATCGGTAAAAAAGTACTAATTAATTATATTGATATTATATTTGATAAATCATCATACGATATTATTATACATAATAATACAAAAAAAAAACATCTCAATGGATTATTTATAAAACCAATTAAAAATATAAACTGGCTGCAATGAAAACTCAGCAATCAATTAAAACATATTGTACCAAAAAGGCATACCTACGTCAAAATTTCAAATTTAGTATTTTTTATTAATATACAGTTAGTGGAAAAACTTTACTTTATTTAAAAAATATCATCATCATTATTTCATCTAATCTATTAATTAAAGGCTTATAATTTCAAAACAAATACGATTTGGTATAAACTTAATGTTAACAATATACCATATTCAATAAGTGATCTGTCTCAAATGATAGTTTAGATCAGTGTTTTTCAATCTGTGGGTTGCGCCCCCCTAGCGGGTCGCAAAGTCAGACTCGGGGGGTCGCCGGCAATAATATTTGTCTTGAAATGTTCAAAATTCTCGCATCTTATTAAAAAAAAAACTTTTACTACATTATTTAGTTGTCTGTCTATAGCACATGGGGGTCGCTAGTTTTTTTTAACCTGTAAGGGGTCACGAAATCAAAAAGATTAAAAAACACTGGTTTAGAAATGAATGTGTGAAATGAGTGCTGAAATTAATATACATTTTAAGTTATTTGACAATATTGTCAAGTCTTGGTGATTCAATTTATAATTAGTATCATTTTATTTGATATTTAATAAAATAAATTGTTATTTATTTACAAAAAAATAACATGGTAAATGCAAAAAAAAATGTCGGTAACAAGTAATGAAACTAATTTTTCAAATTGTATTTTAGTTGTTACTAAATATAGTTTAGTTACGAATGTACATAATGAATTCCATAATGATGAAGATTTTGTCTCAGTGTAATGATACTATTTGTGTAATATCTGTAGAATAAATTATAATATTTAAAGTATTTTAATACAAAATGTACAGCTAAAGCTATTAAACTTTTATTCTAAGGTATAGATATCTTTCTTGTTTGTAAAATAAAAATAGGATAAAAGGGCGAAGCCAAAATAGTAATATAATCTTTAAGATATTTTATATGTTGTTGCACAGTTTTGTTAATAATACACAAATCTCTCATCTGTAAACAAAATGGAAGACTATATGTTAAATGACTGTAAAATTATGAAATAAACTTAACATATACCCAATATATATTATGGTTTTATTTGGAGTAACACTGAAGTAACATTTTAAATAGATATTACGTTAAATAATCTAATTTTACCGTTCTGATATCAAAAATGAATGAAAAAAAAATCACAAATGAATGATGTGTATTAATGATCAAAAATGAATGAAATACTGAATGTGAAATTTCTTCCAAAACACAATAATACTATTGATATTTGGTTTTTTTCCTCCCAACGATTCGTTTGCAAAGAACCTTTCGATGCTCTCGTAGACCCAAAGTCCTATAGGCCCGCAAGCTGTAAAGTAAAACGACAGTCGTACAAAATTCCCCTTTAAATCTAAAAGTCATAATCTATCAATCTACCGCCAGCAACCGCCTTGAGCTATGCCCGGTGAAGTAGCAAAAGCCTCGTGACTAAATAAATATGTCCGTACGAAAAAAAAAAGCCTTGAGCCGAGGTCAATGCTTCACAGGGAGCGCCAGTTGCTTAGTTTGTAGTTCATATACAATTTAATAAGGCTGATCTTTGCTCGCCTACATGCCAAGTGTAGTGGCAAAAGCCTCGTTACTAGCTATACGAATAACTATCCGAAAAAAAATGTTATTTTTTGTTGTATTTAGACCTTTTCTAAGTGTGGCACATTATAATTATCTTCTAGAACATTCTCCTTCTATAAAAGGTGCACCTCAACAAATTCAATATACTGAGATTTGTATTATACGCAGTGTTCTGAAACGGATGATATTATCTTCACCTTCCAGAGAGAAAATGGGAAAGGGGGTCGGCGATGTAGAAAATCAATTATACAGCTGACTTCATAGGGTAATAAAGAAGGCAACCTCTGATGTTTCTATTAACAATGAATTGCTTGATACGCTGTTGTCCCCTGCCAATCTTCATTGAGTATGGTAATTGGTATCAAAAGGTTGTTGAATTCAGCCAAATGCGAAGGGCAATCTAAAAAGAAAATTCCTCTGTCATCGGAGGCTTGATAAGTGAAGCGAATAGCCGGTAATTTGCTACAATGGTAATGTCACTTGACTTGATGGTTATTCCGATGTAAATGGTAAGTGATCTTTTTACTTTAATAAAAGTATATATAAGTCCTTATAACACACTTTGCTATCAATTTATTAGCATGTTGTAATGCTGATGATAATTAGTAATTGATAAAAAAAAAGATACGTTACACTCGTCCAACTTTTGTAAGAAAGGGTGACTTCGTGACACCTTTTTCGAGTTTCGAAAGGATAACGAACACTTACATTAAACACTTTCTTTTATATTCGTAAAATCGCGCGTAAATGTGACTTTTACGACTTTAAGTGCAGGGAATTAATTTCTTCAACATTTATGTTACTGTGACATACGTATTAGCTGTCATTTTTGCTATTCGTGGAATTAATACAAGATATTCAAAAAGTCAATATTCTTTATTACAGAATTTAACGAGTGTAATCTCCTTAAATTATCAGCATTTTTATTGCAAAAGGGAGCCTATTTATAGACTGGGTGCTTTTATTTTATTATATATGTAACACAGAAATATTGTGTGTGTTATTATGTAAAAACAGTTACTTAGTAAATTATATAAGCAAGGCATATAGCGCGCAGAGTATGAACACGAACAATCGTCCAGCGAGCTATATTTTATGTGTTTTGTGATAATGTACGGTACCAAGTTGCAAAAGTAATTCGACGTACCAAAATAAAGACATGAAAATTATTATTTTCATCATAAAACAGTCATTTCCGAACATTACATCTGCATATTTGTGCAATCGACACAACCGACCGCAGCGATAAATGCACTTTAGGATTTAGCTTTATGTGTAAGTACTCTAAGGCTAGAACTCTATTTGTGATTAACATATTATTATTTTATAAACGATTTAATAAGCATTTAATAAGATATACATATATTTAAAATAATAATTATTTATTTTTATGTTCAGCAGTGGACTATAACAGGCTGATGATGATGATGATTATATATTTATTTACTTTTCACTCCTTGTTCAGCTGCGCGCCGTGACTGTATCCCGAAAAAATCTGAAACACCCGCTCTTGTACTACTAAAATTTCTTATATAAACTAGTTATATCGTTTCAATAAAATAATATAATTACGTAAAGAAAAACTTTTAAAACTAAAAATAACTCTTTCCGAAAATTGCCACCCACTATCTTATTTATACGTTATTAATCATTAAACGTTTCAAAGTATCAACTTCCATAACTATCAAATGTTTGTGAATCTTTTTCAGTGCATGAAAATCACCTGTAAATGTATCGAGCAGGTAGGGTTGTATTTAACTTCATAGCGTATTGCTTTGAAAACCCCTTCAATTCCGTTTTCCTTTTAAAAAATCTTTTTGAATAAGCTCGCCTTCGTTAGAGGCGTGGTTGGATAGCTACAAAAATGTTTGAACATGAATACCTATAGCATTTTTTTATTTATTAACAACTTGAATTCCACTTTTGAACATTTTAGTTTACGGTTTTACAAACCCTGTTAGAAGATCTTGGCAGTTCAGGGTCGTTGAGGGATTTTGCCTTAATTAATATGCTTGACGGGTCAATTGGTGACTACAGTAAGGTGGTAGGTAACCTTAAGCTGATGAATACTCCAATCTACTCTGCCTATAATAAAACTTTAAAATAATGTAATATATATGTAAGTCTTATAACCGAAATGTATTATCATTATTTCTCTTGTTATTATGCTATGATTTGTATTAAGTAATAGTTGTCACAAATGGTTGCTTAATCAAACGTACTCTGAATCTGAATCGCTAATTAGACGACCCATCTAAACAGTACACACACACCCACACACAACCAAATACTATCACATTCACTCCCACACGATGAGGGAGGCCTATGTCCAGCAGTGGACGTCCTACGACTGTAATGATAATGATGACACACCCACACATACAAGCACATACATATATTGTCACTGTGCACCTGCTCGCATGAACTTCATATTTAAAAGCTCATTTTATTTTTAATTTTATAATTAATGTTTTTTTTTAAATAATCATAATTTTTAGTCTTATCAAACGTACTTACCTTTAGGTAAAGGACCACTAAGGGGCTCCACGTGACACGCTCGTCCTAGTGTGGAGTCCACCAGTAATATGTTTCCTTCTGTCAAATTATTTTAATATTAATGTGCAATATGGTACATAGAAAGGAAATGTAAGTTATTTTTTATGGAAATAAATATAATATTCTAAATAGTAGTTGTAAGACGTTCTATTATACCTTATTCGGAAAATATGAGTTAATTAAATTTAATATATTGTTTATCTTTATTTACATTTACCTTCTGTGATCGATAATAAGTACTTAACTAAACTAAACACGTATGCCTCATCATCATCATCATCACCAGCCTGTTGTAGTCCACTGTTGAACATAGGCCTCCCCCATCTATTTTCAGCGGGAACGATCGCTAGCGGCCTGCATCCACCGACTTCCTCCTCACCTCACCTAACAATATTACTGAAATAAACTAAGAGTCTTTACTACAATTTTTAAAACATAAGGATTATCATTTTATATATAAAGTGCAGCATTATTATTACGGCCGCCATAAAAAGTAGGATACAACTAATTTTTTATTCGAAATAATATATTCGGATTTTTTCATTATGACGGCAGAATAGCAGGGTGTATTTTTTTAAACATTTGGTGACTAGCACTCTTTAATTTAACCACTACGTTTCAAAAGGAACTTTTAAAATAAAAATATAACAAATCAAACGTTATATTTCAGGAGCTATGAGAGTGTACAAACATTGTTCATTTGAAATCCCCTTAATGTATAATAACAAATAACGGCTGACTCTAACGTTTGTGAAACGAAGTTAGAATCAACTGTGTTGGGAAACTTAGTAATGTTAACATACATAACTTTTATGTACTCATAAAAACAGGTCAGGTAAGGTTTCTGATAACAGAATTTGAACCCTATGCTACTGTTTTTTGTATCAGATCTATATTCGATTTTCAATAATAAAAATGCTTATTGGGTATAGGTAGATTATGCTTTATTGTAAGTTTTATTTAACCAGTATACTGATGATGACTTTTAGGTGTAAAGACATAGTATTTAGGATACCTAAAAGTAAACTTTGTATCAAATTAACGATTAGGAGAAGGAAAACGTTTTCACCTGCTTTCCGTATGTAACTATTGCAAACTACTCTTAACTTTTCTTTATCTTAATAGTTGGGCATCCCTACTTTTCATTTCACACAATAAGACTAATAAAGATCTAAAATGATTTCTGGAACCATCTGAGAACCACTTCGGATATTTTGCTTGTCTTTTTTTCGGACGGACATAAGTAATGTAGTTTTTTTAAGGCTTGTGTTACTTTACCGGGCATATGGGTGTGCATGGCTCCAGCCGTATTAAATGGTTTAAAAACTGCAAACTAATCATCCTGCGCTAATTTTTAGGGAAGTATTGTACGACTATAAATTTCAAACATTAGGTAAAAGTACTGGGTATTTTGCAGCGATATTATTGTAAAACTGCAATAATTTATCCAAATATTTTCATTAAATTAAAATTTTGTAAAATGTTATTAAAATAAAATGTTGTTTTAAATATTTATGAGGAATAATTTATTTATTTGGATAAGGATTAAAATTATTATTATAAGAACAACTCTGCAAATCATTCATTATTGTAGAACACATTTGGATAGCATAAAAATGGTTGAAAAATATACATAATATTATGCTTCTTTGAGAACTTTTAAAGGGGAACCTTCGTAGCGGTATTTGTCACGCTTCAGATCTCGGACAACGCCGGACAAATAATTCTTTGTGTAAATTCTAAGATTTATTCTGTGTGCCTCGGAAAGCACGATAAGCCGTTGGTCCCGATTGTTATAATAATCGCATACCAGGGAACGGGCAGCAGCGCCGTTTCTTTATGTTTTACAACATAATACTGCGGTCACCAACCCGCCTGCCAAGCGTGGTTACTATGGCAAAACCCTCCCTCAGAAGGTGGCCAATGTTAAGGATGTAGGACGGGCCTAATGTTGATGATGATGAAAGGGGAACCAGCCGACAAACATTACTTGACGACAAACAAACAGCAAACGCAGCGGAAGCACTCAATTATATGTTCACTTAAAAAAATTATAATTAACAAAATAAACAATTTTAAAAAACTTTAATAACATGGTCCTACTGAGTATATATATAATAAGGGCTCCAAGAAGCGAAAGATTTTTAGAGCAATTATTTATAATATTTTAAATTGGTATTTAATACTATAAAAAAATATTTTCTGTGGGGTACTCACTTTTGAGGTGGCGCGCGCATGCCGTAGCGGCCGCGCGAAATCCTATTTTCAGCGTTAAAATAAAATTATAAATAATGGATATAGAACACTGAGAGTACAGACTTTTGTATTGGAAATTTCTTCTTCTTTAAGAAGCTTTTCTTAAAATTTCTTAAATATGAATTGTTTCGGAGTTATTGACAAAAAATGAAATCATTTTTATTTTGCAACTTAATTTGTTAATAACTTTTGTAATTTTTTGCGTGCTAATTATTCCTTCGAATACATTATTCTAGACGTCATTCCGACGTCTCCAATTCGACGAATCCAATGAGGTATCACTCATATTTTTATGAGCTTTATCACTATTTGTCACCAATTTGGACTTGTTGACTAGACTAATTAGCTTTGGCATATAACCTACGCTAATCATATAGCCTTCCTCGATAAATGGACTATCTAATCTAAGACTTAAAAACAATCAAATTGGACCAGAAATTCCTGAGCTTAGAGCGTTCAAGCAAAGAAACAAGCTATTTAGCTTTATAATATTAGTATATAATTATAAATAATTTAATTAATTTATCGGGTATTGAAACTGCGTTGAAAATTAATTTTATCAATTTTCTATATTACGAAGGCCTTTGAGAACTTTTTCTTAACTTTGATCATTTTTTTCTATATGCGGATCACTGAACAGACTAGCTTGAAAGTTAACGAAACTCTTTCAAATGACATCCTTTTGATGTAGGGTATTAGCCAAGTTAATCAAATTTATGTAGGTACCCTCAAAGTTTGTGTTTTTTTTTTGCCATACAAACAGCTAGTGCTTTGTACATCTTTGATCAAGTACCTAATTCATTGATAGATAACTTGTAGTAACATTCAATGTACTGTATGGTGAATGTGTATGTATTATACTTATTATAAAATATTGTTTTGCATACACGTGTGTTCTGTGGTGGGCAGGGCAGTCTTTTACCTATTAGAGGCCCTGGGCACATTAGAATAATGGGGCCCCTATGACTATTGGGGTGCCGAGCCCCCAAATTTTCGCGGTACCCGTAGCATTTGCTACTTTTGCTATATGGCTAATCCGGCACTGTTTTACGGTGACATTAGATATGATGAGTAGATAACATAACGTAATCCACAATAAATATCTACGATTAGTCCTTAGTGTAGCTATCGGTTATCGTTTGGAGTAGGGACTAGGGCACCCTATACCATCGCGGGGCCCTGTGCACGTGCCCAGTGTGCCCATTGGGGAAGAGGGGCCTGGTGGTGGGGGCGCAGAGAGCAACGGCTAGCTGCGCACTCGCGGACCGCCGAGCGAGTAGCACTCTCATATTAGTAATTTATTAATACCTTCTTCGTAGTGGACACTACATATAATATCTTCTTATACTTGTATTTTTAATTGTCTTTAACCCTCAATACAAAGAGGGGTGTCATAAGTTTGACCGCTTTGTGTATGCTTGCACGTGTCACAGTAGCTTGGAAATGGGTAAAAAGACTTTGATGTAGTTTTCAATCTTAGTAATGCAAAGCAGATTTAGATAACACTAGCCGCTAACCCGCGTAATTTTACACGCATATCTCTACATTATATGAGATTGAGCCCGTTGCTGTGGAAATCTTTTCATAAAATGTAACCTAAAGAGCTGTCCTACATGTGAAACAGTTTTTGAACTAAACTATACTTCTTTATAATATGGTAACAATATAATATAATATAGCTGGCTTTATGCAAATTTATCCACGAAATGTACATAATATATTTTATTGAAGTAGTTTTCAATAGTTGCTCGTAATTTGGTATCCAGTGAAATTTCCGTTAAAAATGGTTGATGTAACATTTATCTGTTAATTAATATATATTTCATATATGGATAGTTTGTTAACTAAATTCAGATAAATGGCTTAAAATAATTATTACTATGTAGTAGTTGTCTATAATTTAAGGCAACATAGACTATTACAAAGAAATAATTGACATTGCATTAGTACAAATGGGTAAATTGTTATTATTAAGTGTTTTTTTTAATTTTACGTTTTGTTTTATATTTTATGATCCATAATTATGCATAAAACTAGGTTACAAAGAACCTCCGGTAGTTGTACCTATGTGTATTCTACGTATTTTAGAATACACATAGGTACAACTACCGGAGGTTTGGCAAGTGACAAACATACCTAGTGCTATATTCTTTGCGATAAGTTTATTTATGAATTGACTGCTTGTTTGTTTGACTAAACGTTTAAAAAATATTGTGCATGTTTTGCAAAAAAATTTAAGCAAAGCGTGAAATATTGAAATCATAAATATGAGTCCCGACAGATATTGCGATAAATATTATAGACCGTATTCAAAAATAAAAAATATTTTTAATATTTGTACTTATAAACATGTAAATATATATTTGTGAACTTAAGTTATTGTAGCTTTTGTATCATTTTATGTCAATCAGAGCAAACCAATTACGCAATTTTTTGAAGAGACTGTGGTTATCCCCAAAATATAAAAATATGGTAAAAACCGATTCGATAAGGGTGTTTCTAAAATATATTCCATCTCTATAAGTGGATACAGGGTATATTATGAAGATATTAAGTTAGTGAAGAAGTTTTTTTATATTATACATTTTATTTTACCAATTTTTTAATAAAATAACATTAAAATACGTAAAACAAGCACGACGAGGCCCTTTTCACTTCGTGATACATTTGCAGGTGTGGATACTAGCCAATTGGCAACTACTTTAATCAAAAGTAACATATATTTTTGTATCATTTTAGTTTGGATATTGAAGAATAATTATTAATTATTTACAAAAATTTCTTCACTGACGTAACCTGTACCTATACCTATCAAAATAAACGGGTGGCATACATTTTGAAATCACTTTACTTCAAATCATAGTAACTAATATTTTTTACTATAAGAAAGTATGACTTTGCTGACCTTAAGTCTTAAATGATATAATAACTCCCAGAATACTTGCACTGGTCAAGGCTCCTCCCACAATGCTGTTGTTGATTTATATTGTATGAGAAACAATAAGAAACATGAACTTGAGATTTTAGAAATAAAAACGCATAACCGCTTAAAAGTTATGCAATAAGGAATACTAAAGTGGAAAAATCATGCATAGGATCGCCTATTACAGCACAACTTTCGTTACTCTTGTTGTAATAGCATTAGAACGCTGACTGAGTGAATATTGAAAAATACATCTAAACAGTTTATTCTTATAACAACCTTCGCGGCGTAGCGGTATGAGTCTCCTTATAAGTCTCGGGGTTCGATCCCCACGCCGGACAAGAAATCTTTGTGTAAATTCTAAGATTTCTTTCCGGGTCTAGTTGGTTGAGGGACTATCCTACGTGCCTCGGAAAGTACGTTAAGCCGTTGGTCTCGATGTTATGCATATATAACAATTGCATACCAAGGAACGGTTAGTATCTTGTGTGTTACGACATTATACTGCGGTCACCAACCCGCCTGCCAAGTGTGGTGACTGTGGCAAAGCTCTCCCTCAGAAGGTGGCCAATGTTCAGTAGTGGACGTTATACGGGCTGATGATGTTATACTTATAAACCTGTTGATTAGAGAAATTCTTTAGGTAACGAATACGAATACCAAACAAGATTTTTTAATATTCACAAAAACTTAGGAATTAAAACGGCTATTAAAATTTGTATGGCAACATGGAAATTAATGCGGAGAGATTTCTTCAAATATAACTAAGACACTTTATAAGAATAAATGATAAATGTATAGAAAAAGTATAAACATTATGAGAAATAACTGTTGCATTCCGCTGCAAAATTATCAAATAAAATGCAAATTTAATTTAATTCTGATAAATAAAGGCCATTGCAATTTTGCTATTTTAAAAAGAGCTTTATCTTTTCTAACTTCAGATAGTCAAGAATAACAATGTTACATACATGAAAAAGCAATAAGGCCCGAGGCTCGCCCAATCCCGGGAAGTTAGACTAAGTAACAATTCGCAAAGGATTTAATCAGAAAAAGATTAGGGAAAGCAAAAAAAAACTTGAATAAATCCGGTTCTTTCTACTGGAATTTGTGCTGATAATTTAAGTAAAGAGAAAAAGTAAAACAGTAGCCTTCAAAATAGTTTTAAATAAAGTACTTGTAAAACAACGTATTATTATAATTCCATATTAAGTATAGCTTTTGACACTTTTAAACTTTTTGATTTAAACTAAGTCGTGGAAGCGCCAGGAATGGCTGTAGTTTCAATTTGGTACGGTTGCGCCAATGGTATCCGCAAAAGTGACATTTAAACCCAAAAAGATAGCCCTAAGGAATTCGAGTACCTATAAGGAAGGTTTAAAATATTCTTGCGGTTTTGTGTCTTTTCTCACGTTTTGCGGCTATTGTAGGCTTTGAGTTTACAGTTTGCGGGACTAACCTTAAAGACTTGCATGTCAGGTTTCCTGCAGTTTTTAAAACGTAACAATTGTCTTCTCATGGTAACATTATGCTGCATCATGTTTATTGTAGTATTTGTTTAAAATACCTTAAACTTTCATACGGAGGAATTGATTTCATATTAATAGCAGTTTATAAACCTTGTGCATGGAGTCTGCGTGGAAGCAGGCGTACTCCATCGTTTTTACGCCGCGCCGCCACCGCGCGGTTCCTCATCCAACTAAACCGCGCGGTTCCTAATCCCGAAAAGAGATCTTTCATATTTCATAAAGATTTTTTGTCTGGAGCAGACATCGAACCCACGATCTCCGATGGTTAAGGCAAGCCTTATACCGCTACACCACCGAGTTAATCTAATTGTAAGTATATGTTTTCAACTTAAGTATGCAATAAGGCTAAAATTAACCATTATTTGAAAAAAAAAAGATGTTTTCGTGCTTTGGGCGTTATTTTACGATTTAGTTATTATAAATTATGCAATGAACTAATAAAATCATCGTGAGTCTAAATTGCTTTCATAGTTTTGTGACAGTTCAGACTCATATTGATTTTTCGTGAATATCACGAAACCGCTTACATAGGCTCCGTAAGTTGCCATTCCTAATTATGAACGTCCATTAACTTAAAAATTTAACCTTACAAAGTAAAGAAACTAAACTTAGTATAATTTCCGCACTAGAAGTTCAGTTACAGTTAAAAATATAGGTTACAGTGATGGACATTGACAACATGTCTTGTTCAGTGTCTAGGAAATAGTAATAGTTTGTGTTTGTAAATTGTAAAGTCCTCCAAAAGTCTAGAATCTTATGTACTAGCAGTTTTTTTTAGTCTACTAGTATTCTTGTGTGCCTCGTGCTAAGCTATAATGCTTGTGTTACGAGTTCACGTTCACTTCGGTAGTGCAATGGCTGGGGTTCGACCTCAAGATCACAAGTCTGACGCTCTAGCCATTGGGCTACGGGCGTTTAAAATCAATTATATCTCTACCATACTATCAAAATTTAAAAATCATTATACCCATGACAAACTCTTAAGGTCAAATAAGAGCTAGATAAACACGAAAATAAACGAAAGAATGTTTTAACGAAAATAATTTCTACCAGCACCTATTTTCTCGATATTTCAATTAGGGAGGTCCAATTACTCACCTTATCGTACACGATATTGCCACTTGACTTGGAAGCTGTAGTCGTTCTTGCGTGATTCATCAATAGTTGTACCTCAACATCGTAAATAAATGCCTTGTACAAAAAAAAAAGTTTTTCCCGCGTAGCTCCCGTCCCTAGGGAACTTCATAATTAAGTATATCGTATGTCACTCCGACCCTTGAATTTGAAGACCTTGGCCTTTGAAGATATATTTGTTACGAATAAACTCAAAAACTACTGAGTTTCTTCGAAACAAATATAAATTTTTCCTCTTTATAAATATTATATATAAAGATATAGTACCTATAAATAGAGATAGAAGCGGCCGTAGCCCAATGACTAGGGCGTCGGACTTGTGATCTTGTGGTCGCCGGTTCGATCCCCACCCATTGCACTACCGACGTAAGCCCACTCGTAACACAATCATTTTAGCTTAACACGTGGAGTTAACAAGAATACTACTTATTAGTATGTAAAACTCTGCTAGTAATGTTTTTTTTGAAAAATGAAAATATATGTATTACTGCTGAGACAATGGAATATCGTCTAATATACGTATATGATATACATAGTATAGTTAAAAAGGACCAAAAAAACAGAAATCACTATAAAATGGTAAAAGCTATTTACAATTTCATGAACCATTAAAAAAACAAACTATTTTCAGTTCAACAACATGAACATGAACAATTTTATTGTTGATAAAACTACAGGCAAGTTGAAAAATGAACGGAAAGATACAATAATCCATTTCGTTATATTTTGTTAAATAAACCGAAAATAGTAAGGTAGTTATCACAGAGCTCACCGCGTACGTGATAAGAAACTAAAATCGGGGAGTTCCGGTTCAATTTAGTTTGTACCATTTTTATAGGTCGGTGTTTCAGGATTTTTTTTTAGTATAACGTATCTGCCGTAAATATAGATAACAAAGGTGTCAACTGACCTGAGTAAATTATTTTATTATGTTTGGATTTTTCTCACGTTTCTGTGTATTGGTTGTCCAATATGATATTTATAGTTGGAGAAAATGGAACGAAATATTTATAGATAGTAAGGTCCCTTTATTAAGAATAGGCGTGAGTTGAGGTGGCATAAACTATATTGGACGTTATTGACATTGAAAGTTGGTACTGTAAATTATGTTATTTGCGTCAAATGAATCCATTCGTAGTTCCATTCGACAGAAATAACACATTTTACAACATTAATATTCAGTATTCTTAGGCTTTACCCGTCCTACATTTTTTATTTATTGTCCAAAAAAAATAAACTACTAAAACTTATCACAAAATAAATCAATCCATTGCTATTGGGTCCAACGTTTCTTAAGTTACAACCTTTTAGTACCTAACACATTTCTATAGGTAGATTTAACTTAACTATCCCTGTGGCTTAACGGTTTAAGTTTCATCTTTACTTTCGGAAGCCGTGCGTTTCCTAATAAATATGTAAAAAACCATCTTGGTCTGGTTTGTTAAGATAATTCAGCGCCTTGAAAAGCACGTTAAGCCGTTAGTCCCCATTGTCATAAAATCATCTATAACAATCGTATATTTAATTCGGCAACGTTTACCTGAGAATAGCTGTATACTCGTAATATTGCGGCCACCAACCTGCCTTCGCAGCGTGGTGACTATGACAACACTCTCTTCGAGGGATAATATAAAAACATTTCATTGAACAGAAAACACATAATTTCTCAACTTATGTATAATTTATTAACTGGTTCACTAATATATTAAACGGGATAAAAAACGGGACGTTTGTATGCATGATTAATTCGACAGACCAGCCAATCCTTCTGTTACAAGATCAGAACCGAGCCCTCACGTTCCCTTAGATCATGGACCCTAATAATTATTCATTCCATTTTCCTTTACAACGCAAACTACATTTAAGCTTATGTATTATTGGTAGGATTTACTTGAATAATGAATATTTTATCAACCGATGTCACTCATCTCATGAATAGTCATCAGTATTATAGGTGCTAGCATGGCATAATGCTATTAAGTACTTTAAATATTATTAACAATTTGCTTATGGAAATATGCAACTATAATTTCATAATATTGAGAGGAAAGGCAATCTAAGAAAATGATACGCTTTTAAGTCTCGGAATAAATGAAATACTAAGGATGTAGTAATTAGCGTTGTTAGCGAAGGAGTAGCCCGTATCGTTGATATAGGCCGCCGGGCTGCATGGAGCCCGAATGTCTATAAACAAAAAAATTGGTAAATGATCACTGTAAGTTAGAAAGCAGCCTTCAACCAGACGGCGAAAATGTAAAGAATTTTAAAAATTTAATCTATTTTAGGGCCAAGTATCTACTAAATACTCCTAGTACTGCTTGTCATAGTACTGCATGGCTCCTAATTGCCGTGAGGTTTCTGGCTTGGAATAGTCCACCCCATATCTTTCCATGGGTGTCGTAAAATGCGACGCTGCTACCCATTGCTGGTGAATGGGTAGCAGCGTCTATCAACAAAAGGGCTACCTTTTTTGGATTCCGTACTCAAAGGGTAAAAACGGGACCCTATTATAAGACTTCACTGTCTGTCAGTCACCAGGCTGTATCTCAAGAACCACGACAGATAGACAGTGGAAATATTCACAGATGACTTATTTCTATTGCCGTTATAACAACAAATACTAAAAATAAAATAAATATTTAAGGCGGGCTCCCATACAACAAACTTTTTTGCCCTTCTTTGCTCGATATCATTAACGGCAACGCTAAAAATGGTACGGAACCCTTTGTGCGCGGTTCCGACTAGCACTTGACCAGTTTTTTACTTAATATCTTAATGCTATCATCAACCCACCTGCCAAGCGTGGTGATTATGGCTATTCCTTTATTTACCCTGTCTGGTCAAGGTTTGTAATGAGAAGGCCCATTTTCAGCAGTGGGCGAAGAAAATGGCGCCTAATACTATGGAAATCTGATTATAAAATATCGCCCATGTTACTCCTAGGTAACGATACAGATTTTTACAAACTGGTAAATCAGTCTTTGAATTTAGTCAATACAAAAAAGACTCTTTTTTAATATTAGTGTATGTGTAACCTAGTGTCGAAGCAAAGCAGCCACTGCATTGCTTATTGAAGCAGTGCATTAATAACTATGCACACTGTCTGCACGAGCAAGCTATCTGCTAGTAACTATAATTTTACGAGACACACTCCCAATTACTGAGAATTTCATCGTTGAACCTAACTTATCAGCTGTCAAAACTCTTGCTAAGTAGCAAATGGGGGTTTGAAAGCAAGATTAGCTAATATTTGATTATTTTATTTATAATTAACATTTTTAAAGAACCCAATCGTGGTGATTATTGAAAAACCCCATCCTCGGGAGGAGAGTTGTTTTGAGCAGAGGACGTTATACGGGCTGATGATGATGACAATGATGTTAAGTTATTAGTCAGTCAAATCGACAACCAGCTTTGTCTATTTGATGGCTTTTGAGATACCGAGTGATAATAATGTACTAAGCATAGATAATAGTAGTTGTTATCTCAGTGGGTCTGAACAATCCACATAAAATTCGTTTATGAGGTAGTGTTCTACTCATTTTTATGTTCATGTATAACTTTTTACGACAACCTATCTACACTTATTCTAATTTATCTTTATTCAGGATACTGTAGATTCATAAACAGATGGGAAAATAATATAAAAACAAACGTTGTTTTTCATAACCTTTTATAACGGCAATAAATTACTTCTGGCCTGTTAGTTGTTTTGAAAATAATGAATTATTGTTCAAATAAGACTGAGGGCATAATACAAGCTCTATATTTTTGCTATATATTACATTTATATATTTTTATTATTAATATTTGTACAAAGAAATATTTAATTAGACAAAGATATTTCAAATTTTGTGGTAAATACGGCAAACTTATATTTTTTCTACATCTTTACTGATATATAAAGCTGAAGTTTGTTTATTTGCTTGAACGCGCTAATTTCATGAGCGACTGGTCCGATTTGAAAAATTATTTCAATGCTCATCGAAAAAGGCTATAGAATATATTTAATTATTAAGTTTTCACGGGAACGTGAGTTATGCGGGTAAAAGCGCGCTCGTGAAGTTAGTGTAAGCGATATTTTGTATTTTTTTAAAGGTCTTACTTCAATATTTTAATGGCAGATTATTAAGAGTATACCCACTTTAATGAAAACTAATTAAAACATGTTTTTTTTTTCAATCACAAGAATCAAAGATTCAAAAGTATAATGATATTTATAAAACTACATCGATGGTTTAGTCAAAAAAAAAAACATTTATCTATTTTTAACAGGCTTTGAGAATTAATTGTTTACTCTAACAACTTAATCCATCTTCACTTCAGTACACCAGGTGAAAATCGTGACATGCCCCACGAAATATTAGATCGTTTACAACAAAATTTAGTCTTCAAGCGTTTGTAAGATAAGGTAAGTAATAAAAGCAGGATCTCTCGTTCTGACGTGAATTATTGCGGTCGGTAGCTCTTTTTGTAGCACGGATCTCATGTCTTTAAATGTGAACTAAAGTTAAAAGGGTCAGTAGAAAATAATGCTTGGTAAAATAAAGTTGTAAGTAATAATTCGATTAACTTTTGACTGCACATTATTAATAAGGTTGTAGTTTCGATACCGGAAATTATTAAATACACTTTTGCTTGTAGATAGATTTTGAGCAGATTTTTAATGAATTTTGTGTCTAAATTATAATCTATTCCTCTGATAGTTTTATCCGAGGATTAACTTTAAAAAATACAAATTATTGTTTAACTTAAATATAAAACTGTGCTACAACAACAAAATTAATTATTGGAGCGTTTGTACGATAAGGTATATAATAACAGCAGGATCTCTCATTCTGTCGTGAATTATTGCGTTAGCTCTTTTTGTAGCACGGATCTCACGTATTGAAATTTGAACTAAAATTGTAAAGGTCAGTAGAAAGTAATGCTTGGCATTCTGCTGACAATATGCTGATTCACTTTTCTTTTCGAGCTTCAACAGGCCGTTTACTTGCACTGCTGAACATGGGCTTCCTCTTAACAGACGTTGGCCAGTCATGATTGTTGGGGATATTGCCATAATTACCACGCTTGGCGGGCGGATTGGTGATCGTAGTGAGATTGAGCTGATAGATACTGCTGCCCATTTATCAGCTAAATATCCCATAGTCGCCTCTTATGACACCCATGGGAAGACATGTGGTGTTCTATCCTAAGCCGGAAACCACATACTTTACTTTAACTGTACTGTATTTGAATTACAATTACTAAGGATGTAATAATGTAAGTGTTTGTCAGCGAAAAAATAATAAGCAAATTGACTATTTTGGATTTATTTCATTAATAAATACATAAAATTAACTAAAAACTAAATAATAAAATAAAATAATACTTCAATTTATAAAATTATGATGTAACTTCCAAAACTTCAACGTATTTTATCTTGTATAAGCTTCGGCAATTATATCAGATTACTATTATTCGTTAACGTTAATACATATTAAATTATAACAATAAAGACGAAATGCTACTTCTGTAAACTTCATAGCATATTATCTCTAATTAAAATAACTTATCTTGTAGCACTAGTTTAGAAAATTTTGCATTAATACCTATTCGCAATTTAATATCTTGATAAGCATCCTAGCATAGTGGACCACAACACGCTGCATTAATACAATTTTCAAATACCTACTCGGAATAATAATTGTTAATAGGTGTTTACTGTCGTAATTTTCCTTTTCTTGTTATTCTTATGACTTATGTATAATTTTTAATCTATTCTTGATCAAGCAATTCGTATACAATTGAGAGTACAAATACAAACCAATACTGGTTTAATGGTACAATATAATAGGTTGGGTAAAAAGTTTCTTCGCATTTTTTAAGAAAATTTAATTCATTTTTTATTATATTTTATTTACATTTAACTAAAGTATGTAGGTACCATTTTGTTCGATAACTTTTTGCCTTCCCATCTTGTAGGTAGGGAAATGATCCCATTGCTATAGAAATTTTGAGACTTCTGATCAAAATACCGCGACAAGTGGTTTTGGCAGTCCTCTCGTGATGGTAATCTGACACTGTCTAAAGAATTCTGAAGAGACCGAAACAGGTGGAAATCTGAAGGTGCAAGATCAGGACTATACGGCGGATGCACTAACACCTCCCAGCCAAACTCTCTTAATTTTTGCTGAGTGGCTAAATATGTGTGAGGTCTAGCGTTATCATGATGAAAAACCATACCCCTTCTGTTGATTAATTCCGGCCGTTGCCTCTCAACTTCTTGCTTTAATCTCATCAGTTGTTCGTAGTAGAGTTCAGAATCGATGATCCTGCCTGGTGGTGCCCTGCACTAAATTATGTTCTTTAAAATTTAAACTTTCAGTGATACAAAAACTAGCCAGATACAAATAGTATAGCCAAAGAGATTTTATTACAAGTTCATACATACTATAATGCGAAAAGACTTTTTCCCCAACCTAATGCATACAAAACTATCTATGGATAGGTCTTCAAAAATGACGTTGAGGTTTCTAATATCATTTTTTTCTAAACTGAATAGTTTGCGCGAGAGACACTTCCAAAGTGGTAAAATGTGTCCCCCCCCCCCCGTAACTTCTAAAATAAGAGAATGATAAAACTAAAAAAAATATATGATATACATTACCATGCAAACTTTCACCAAAATTTGGTTTGAACGAGATCTTGTAAGTAGTTTTTTTTTAATACGTCATAAATTGTAAACCGCAATTTACGTTTCATTCAATCAACTCGAATATATAAAAATATAAAATAACATTTCATTTCTTAAACATACGCTTTTTTATTCTTGATATCAAAAATAGGTACGCACTTGTAACTGATACGGAACCCTTCGTGCGCGAGTCCGACTCGCACTTGGCCGGTTTTTATCTCTTTGGTGTTTGTTGTAGCTGTAGTGAATATGAATATATTGATCCCCTGAGTGCTGTTTATCAAGATCACGTATCTGAATAAATCTATTTGGTGTTGCAAACCGTAACAAAATTTTACATAATTATCATTTACTATTTATATTTCCAGACCTTAGCATAAGCTTAACAGAAGAACAGTAACTGTGCCCATCTTAACTAAAATTATAATGAAGTAAAGTTTGTGATGTACGAAGGCAATTCCGCTACGGAGAGGCGTAAGACAGGGAGATATTATATCTCCCAAACTTTTTACGGCTGCTCTGGAGGACGCCTTCAAGCTCCTGGAATGGCAAGGACACGGCATCAACATAAATGGCGAGTACATCACTCACCTTCGATTTGCCGACGACATAGTGATCATGGCAGAATCGCTGGAGGACCTTGGACAGATGCTCAATGACCTCGATGGAGTTTCTCAACAAGTTGGGCTTAGAATGAACATGGGCAAGACGAAAGTCATGCATAACGCCCATGTAGTGCCCAACTCTATAGCCGTAATTGGGAACTCCATTCTCGAAGTTGTGACCGAATACATATATCTAGGTCAAACGATCCAACTAGGTAGGACCAACTTAGAGAAAGAGGTCAATCGTCGTATCCGACTCGGCTGGGCAGCGTTTGGGAAGCTTCGAGAGATGTTCTCGTCCAAAATACCTTAGTGCCTGAAGACCAAAGTCTTCAATCAATGTGTGTTACCAGTGATGACATATGGATCTGAGACGTGGTCTCTTACTGTGTGCCTCATAAGAAAGCTCAAAGTCGCTCAGCGAGCTATGGAAAGAGCTATGCTCGGCGTTTCTCTGCGTGATCGAATCAGAAATGAAGAGATCCGCAGGAGAACGAAGGTCACTGACATAGCTCAACGGATAAGCAAGCTGAAGTGGCAATGGGCAGGACACATAGCTCGAAGAACTGACGGCCGATGGAGCAAAAAGGTTCTCGAGTGGAGACCACGTACTGGCAAGCGCAGCGTAGGACGACCGCCTGCACGATGGACCGACGACCTCATAAAGGTCGCAGGAAGTCGGTGGATGCAGGCCGCTAGCGATCGTTCCCGCTGGAAATCGATGGGGGAGGCCTATGTTCAGCAGTGGACTACAACAGGCTGGTGATGATGAAAGTTTGTGAATTATTGTAGGGGGTAATATCTGGTTCTATTGAAATGTCCACTTAGGTAGCTAGTGAAAGGGTGCAGGTTAGCTAGGGTAGGATCCTCGACGGCATGACCGAGGACCGCGTTGTTGCTTATTCCCCGAGCTGTGATCTCGTGCCAGCGATCATCACCACTGTTCGTAAATCTACTCTACTTCAGTGGCGGCACCCTGAACGTTGGTCCTAACCCCTTAAGGGTGCCCTCAGGTGGATGCTTAGACTTTAGCCGGATTCTTGGAAGTTAATTTTAGACCTTGAATGTAAATACCTAAGTGCTGAATAAAGTTCATTATTTCAATGAATTTGAAAATTCTTATACCAACAGAAAGCCTTATTATTTATTAGTGTCATATGTTATATTTAAAGACAAGGTTTGCACGGGAACATATCTACACGGGTGAAAACGCATGGGACAGCTAGTGTACAATATAGCAGTTGTTGAAAATGAAAGTAGTGAAATAGTTATCTTTAGTTGCAGAGGAATAATTGGAATATTTTTTTAAGATAGATAAAAGTCAAAGTGATGATTGAATCGAGTGATGAATCAAATCCTCTCTCTAGGTTTCCAAAAACTATATTCGAATTCCTTATAAGCAAAACAGATAGAAAAAAAGTGGAAGAGACTAACATCGAGTAGCGGAAGTTGTTATCATCATATTTAGGTATTAAGATTTTATGAACAGATAGTGCCAATGCGTATTACTGAAATATGAGCTTAGATGTAAGTACAAAACATTATATATTATAGCTTCCCGCGCGCGGTTTCACCCGCGTAACTCCCGTTCCCGTGGGAAATTCATAATAAAATATAGCCTATTTTCTTTCTCAGGCTCTAGACTATATCTGTACCAAATTTCATTTAAATCGCTTCAGTAGTTAAGGCGTGATTGCGTAACAGACAGACAGACAGACAGAGTTATTTTCACATTTATAATATTTTATTATTATAGTAAGGATGTACCTTTTACTATTAAACAGTTCGAAAGAAACGTAGTAAAAACCTGTGCTTAGCGGTAAAATGAACTAGGATCAGTTGATGCTTGTTGTTATTTTTAACTTAAATAGGTAAAGCAGGTGCAACAAATTGCATCACATTAAATTAATAGTCAATCAATAGTCAAATAAAAGAAGTAAACACAATTACTTTACAGAGAGATGGGTGCTCGTAAAATGGCAAATTGATAGGTATTTTTCATTGGTTTGGTTTTGTTTTTACTTTCAATAGATTTAAAAAATATTTTTATATATTATATATAACATAATATTTTATTATTTCCAAGCAAAAAAATACGTGCCATACATATAACTTAATTTTTCTCATAAAAGTTAATAAAACGAATGTGTGTATTACACGTTACTAATCTACAGAAAAGGAAGTGTGTAAACGTGTTAGCAATGTTTAATAAAAATAGTCTGAAATAAAGTAGAAGCGCGCATAGTGAACATGAGGCCACGTATTCCTTGGAATGGTGTCCTATTGGGTGCTATTGTGTAAAGTATCAACTCAAGAAACTATTCCAACATTGCAATATCTTAAAATTTTCAAACTGTACTCTGCTGCTACAACGAAACCATTATATTGCTCCGGAATATCATGAAACCTGGATGCATGCACGCCTTGGTCAATTCCCACGGTAAATGCGTTTCAATACACCTAGATGTGGTTTGATTCATGTTTACCATTCAGATAAAAGTCAAAAGTCATGTTTTGAGTTAAAATCATAGCTAAGTCAACCAGTCAAAACTCAATTCATGCTTTACGAATTGATTCTTATTTAAATATATGGCTATATATTTATATATTTTTATTATACAATCCCAAAATGACACCAGTAGGTATGTCAGAATAAAGCCAAAATATGGCTCTAATGTTACAACTTCATGTAGAAATAGTGTTTTCAACCGCACTGCAGTAGGTATCCAAAACCACTCCTGAACTCTTCATTGTTTGAGATAACGAGTGAAATGTTATCTAGGTTTCCAATATTGTTATAATTCCCGTTTTGGGAACATCTAGTTCGCAAACTTAATGTTCGCTGGTATCCGAACTATTTCACGTAGCCGATCAATGGGGAATTTCCTTTGTTGTAAAATGTTAAAAATTACATTGAACCGTAACGGTAACATTAGACGAGAATACTCTTATATTATGTAGTTTGGACAAGAGCATATTTGTTACCGAAAAGCTTGAGATATCGTCGCAAATATTTCACTGAAACTATTTAGATCCTTACGCTCCATGAATGTCAAATGAACTAAAGTTTGGTACATGTGAAAGAAACTTCTTTTGATACATGGTAAAGTAGGAAGTCCCTTTTGAATATTTAGAAACTTGCATTTGTACATCTCGACAGTTATATAAGTGAGTGCTAAGTATGTTTTGTAAGTAGGTGAATTATTATAGCAAATTAAATATTCATAATTATCAGGATAACTTGCACATAGCTTGTGGTATAAGCATCGTTATATTTTTTGTTATGTATGAGCTGACAAATTACCCTATTTTGTTGTCCGGGGAAATGCATTTACGCATTCCCACCGCAGCGTATTCGCGCGCTAGCTGTGGAATATGTGGGACTCGCCCTCTCCATAGCGTGGTATGCTAAAATCATACCGCGAGGAGAGGACTCTACACCACTCAAACACCCCGGACACTCCTTCGATCCGCCGATGGCGGGCGCCGGGTACGCATAAGCAATCCGACCGCTGACAAATTACACTTTTTTTTTTTTTTTTTTTTTTGTTGTCCGGGAGGAAATGCATTGACGCATTCCCACCACCGCTGCAGCGTATTCGCGCGCTGGCGGTGGGATATGTGGGACTCGCCCTCTCCATAGCGTGGTATGCTAAGGTCATACCACGAGGAGAGGACCCTACACCACTAAAACCTCCTGGACACTCCTTCGATCCGCCGTTGGCGGGGGTCGGGTACGCATGAGCAATCCGGCCCTGACAAATTACCCTGCCCATCTGATGTTAAATGGCAGAGAAGTCCCAATATTAGAACAACTACCGCCTGTTTTCAGAAATATTTTAGTAGAATTTATAGGAACAGTTGCAGCTGCAATGCTTACAATATAAAACAATTGTTTACAAAAAAAACTTAAATTTCGAATAAAAATAAAGGTATGAACGATTAACAAAAAACAGAAGATTAAGAGCGCGTAAGACTATATAGTAAAAGAAAAATCTAGACCAAAAATAAATATAATATTAATTTTACTAATATTTGAATAAAATTGTTTAATTTGGTGGTGCTGCTATTAGTGACAGTCCGAAGAGTAGGTAGCTGGTCGGTTTGATTGAAAAGACCGTCTCCTTGTGGTACGTGTTACGCACTGATATAATATTGGAACAAAAGACGCTGATCTTAGTTGCACTATCGCTAAATATAGGTATTTGACAATGATAAAAAAGTATACAAAAATTTTGAATAGATAATATTCCAAATAGGTTTGAATCGCTAAAGTACGATTAGAATATCATCGATCTAGAAAGGGAAGCCTCAAGTACCTCATCGCTGCGTCGGTGAGTACGCCAAATAGGTTTATTTCAACATGGAGAAAAAAAGCCTTCATTTTTCTTACGTGTAACTATATAAAAATTGTTTGAACTAATGGAGTAAAATATTTTTAACGTTTCCAAGGAATATTTCGTTCTGTTTTTCTCATTTATCTTATCCTGAGTTCCCAAGTACTGTGTCAATCACACCACTGATAAAATATGCTCCAATGATAATTGGCAACGACTTTGATCCGCAATTTCAAATACATTTACTTGAAGAAAATACACAAACACCTTGGTGCCCTTATTGTTGATCACAGAAAGGCAAAAGATCTTAACGATCCTTTAGTTAACGCGAGATATGTCTTTATACGTGGAATATACCTCAAGACAAACCTTTGCTATTTCACCGGCTAACTATGTGAGCAGGGCACTGGCCTTATGCATTTGCCCCGGACAAAAAAAAGGGCACTCTCCTTATTTCATTTCAATCATTTAAAAACAACCAACTAAATAACTTGTATCGGCAGAAAATTTCTTGTAACACAATTTATTGTCAGACCCAAAACTCGAACTCAGGATCTAATAAATTATAATTAGACCTAGGTTAGACAAACTAAACACGATTACATAAAACTATGGGGAAATCATGACAAATTAACTCGTCTTGCTAAACTTAACATTTTCACCGCCGTTGTTTTAATGTGGCCTCTAACATTCCGGCACGATTGCGGTTGTGTACCTACTCGAGGTAAACAAGCGCCAGCTTAAATGGCTATTGCGTGTTTACTGATGACCGTTGCAGTAACTAGAGCTGTATGTGAGTATTACAGATATACTCACGTACACATATCTAGCTGGCGGCTAGCAAATATCCCTAGCCAGCTTACAATCCGAAGAGCTTCATCAGACAAATTGTTTCGTATTGAATGTAGGTACTTAATTGAGTAGACGTGGCATAAATATTTTTGAATTCGTTATAAATGTGTATTCATCCAACTTTTTATAAAGCAATTAACTAAATTCTTGACAAACCAAAGACGGTATTAATGAAAATAGCTTTCGATACATCCATGGGTACATACATACATCTGTCCGTTTGCCATAGTTTTCAATTTATACAATTTATATTTTTCTAAGAATGAGTATTGCTATCATAAGAACCAATGAGTACTATGTAGCTATCAATTGTAGTAGATACCTCTTTGTGGGTATTGACGGCCCATGCAGACACGTTACACCCAAACGACTAACGTTAAAATCGTTATTTTACGAAATATAAGTTAATAAATATTATTATTCAATGGATCATTCAATGTCGATCTTGATATACGTAACATATTTAAACAAATTATTCAAAATTTAAAAAATAATATTCGATATATAAAGTGAAATATTTTCTTAGCTCCTGTGAGGGTAGTTTGATAATTGTACGACTAGCTTGCTCGAGTCAATCACTTTTCAACCTGCAATTGCAATCCACTCGCACAGACCGATCGGGGCGGTTACCTTGATTTTAGACGTGCGCTGTTTGTTCAGCAAATTTTTGAATTAGGCACGATTGACTTTGAACGTTCTGAATTAGGTGAAATTTGTGAATGTGTCTCTTTTTGGATCCCAATGAGAGAAAAATGCCGACGTCATCTTCATCAAACAGTTACCTCAATACTAAGCACGTGCATATTTTTTAATTAGGATCGAAGTTTATTGAAATTAGTAGATGCTGATCTCTATCCATGCAAGAGAAAAACCGGTGTCACCTTTATCGAAAACCTTAACTGGAAATCGATAATTAGGCTTACAAAACTGTTTTCTTGTTGTTACTATTGAAAAAATTTGTTAAAATATTTTATTAAATTATACAATTTATTGTCAGTACAAAACAATTATGCGGTGAACTATTTTCTCATGTACCGTCGTACTGTGGGGTCAGCTTCCATCTCGCTAAATTACTTTTCGGTAGAACGGGCGTGTTGATAACTACGGTAGCAGAGTTTCGTGATAATTGTTTTAAGCAGACTTAGCAACTAAATTTGGCAGTAAATTTTCCAGGAATATAGTAGTATTTTCAGCGGAAAAATGTTTTTTTTTTTAATATGTATTCAGGTAAGGCTAAATTTTGTGTTTAAAACTTTTATTACGATGGGGCGATACGACGGTGACGTTAGTTAAACGATGGAAATTAAACTTATGAGCAAGACAAATGTTTTAAAACTAAATGGGTCGGAAATTCGATTAATGTTTACTAAAAATATTATATTATTTTGTGTATAGGAAGTTCAGTGTGTGCACAATGCACACACTGAACTTCCTATACACAAAATGCAAATTATTCATTTTTTTGAATTGTTAATTTTCTAAAACTTATTGTCAAATAAATTAGAAATCAATCATTTAAAAATAAATAATTTGATCATTAGTTTTTACAATTCTTAGTAACATATTTCTCCAGAATCTCAGTGTTAAATAGGTTAACTTCACTTAGTAATTTAAATAAGTTAGAACTTAGTGCTCTAACTTATCCACAAGCTAGTTCATCATAACCATGTAATTCCAGGAAGAATGGATTTCCAAGCAAAACTAATTTCATCAACTGGATACGAGTTACACTTCACTCGTAAACTACGCTCACAGTTTAGCGCAAAGTTCGACACGTCATTTTTAGCAAGGTCCAGTTACTATTAAACATTTTGATTGAATTTTACAAAAATATTCGCAGTGACTGGATGATGTGATGCATAAAAAGAGACATTTTTTTTAACAAATTAATACTGTGTTGTGTATACTGGAAGTATATATATATCTATAACTAGCTGACCCGACAGACGTTGTACTGTCTTAGCTAAAACTCTAAATTAAATTGAACTTTTAATATAAGGCGTTATAGCACTGAACTAACTGTGATGTGCACTAAGAGTAGAACGCATTCTGTCAATGTTATGTCATACGTCATAAGATTACAATAAAAAAGATTAAAAAAATTACTCTATCCATGATCGATGATATGCCAATTATGTCACGATAAGATGGTTTACCCACTTGAACCCAGGGTGTTCCCCTAAATGCCAGTTAATGGAGCACCGGTAATAGCTAATCCGTACATGGTACATCCGGTACCGTCCGATACCTATGACCTTGCTGTCATGGACTCTCCCGAAGCATTTATTTTAGAGTTCATTAAATACAAATTTTGGGGGCGCATGGAGCACCACTACGTACCTATAATACATATCACGGGTCAGGCTCTAAAAGAAAGTGGGGCTATGTTCCCCACTCCTCAAGGCCGAGGCTCAGGGGACAGCCTGCGATTTCTGCGCCTTCGGTGAAATAGGTAGAGAGATCTTTCTCCTGAACACGCTCTGGGCTTTTCTACAAACTGGACAATGGTCGGTAGCAAGAGGACTGATACCATCACTCTTGCTCAACTGCCCAAACCACCGACCAGTGTGCAGTGTGCTGCTGCGTGATGACTTATGAAATTGAGTTTTCGGCTCTCGAATCACCCTCCTTCTTTTTTTTAGGTGATTCCATTATTTTGGGATTTTTCAGTTTTTGAAGATTGGATCAATCTAGCTGACCTGACAGACGTTGGTCTGTCTTAGCTAAATCTCTAAATTAAATTGAACTTTTAAAATAAGGCGTGATGGCACTGAACTAACCGTGATGTGCACTAAGAGTAGCGCGCATTCTGTCAATGTTATTTCAAACAGCGTAAGATTACAATAAAAAAGATTAAAAAAATGTACTCTATCCATGACTGATAATATGCCAATGATTTTTAATAACTAATAGAAGATAGGTGATACGAACTACAGCTACAGTTACTTACTATTAGTTATGAAAAAAAAATACATGTTAAAATATCAATGCGATACACTTAAAATATTTTTGTATTTTGATCCAATCTTCAAAAACTGGTTAGCCCAAAATGCTAGAATGTTCTAAAAGAAAAGAGGGAGAGTGATCCGGAAACTCAATGTCATCAGTCATCACTGCGACAGCACACGGCACATTGGTGCGAGGAGTTTCCGGCTTGGGCGGTGGAGCGAGAGTGATGGGATCCGTCCTCTTGCTACCGACCATTGTCCATACAGTAGAAGTCCGCTGAGTGATTTCAGGAGAAAGATCTCTCCTACCCATTTCACCGAAGGCGCACAGACAGCAAGCTGTCCCCGGAGCCTCGGCTTCGAGGAGTAGGGAAAATAGTCCAAATTTATTTTAGAGGCCGACCCATGATTAATAGAGTTGTAGTTGTGCTCCGTGCGCCCCCAAAAGGTGCATTGAATGGACCCTAAAATAAAAGATTCAGGAGAGTCCATGACTATGACCTATGACCTAGCATAGGCATCGCCACGGTACCGGATATCTATGTATTAGCTATTTCTGGTGCTCAATTTACTGCTTTAGAGGAACATCCTGAGTTTAATTTAAGTGGGTAAACCATCTTTTAGTGATATAATAAGCATATCATCGCTATAAACAGGGGAGTTCTGCATACCCCGCCACTGCGGCCGTGGATGCCTAATGCATTTTCAACCCGGAAAAAAAATGACATCGAACGACAGCGACGAATTTCTTATAGTAGCAACATTTTTTTAACGTTTTGACGAATTCAAAGCAATAACTGCAGTAGTTATTATTTTTTATTTTGTTCAAAATGTGGTCACAGTTCATGTCTAACAAAAATAAATAATTAATAAAACAAAAAAACAATTCACACACAAATTACAAATTCGTAATTTCATTAACGTCATCGATCATCGATAGATTAAGTTTTCTAGATTTCAATATCACTGCGGAAGAGCTTAAGCAATAATTGGAAATGACCAAAAGAAGCCAGAAGCACAACATGAACGGTGTACGTTCGAAAGTATATCGTTAACTCTTTTTAAAATAAAATTCTGAATAAATATTTGACAATAGTGATAGATCAACTTTCGTCTGGAAATGTACTTCTTCTGATTTTAAAATACTATCGACTACTATGCGTGCCAACTAAGGGTGCGTTCCACTAAGCGTTCACAACGATCACGCTCACGACTGCAGTTTTTCCCGTTCCACTTGCTTGTAAGCGTTACTGTCGTATACTCAAGTGGAATGGATAATAGAGCGTTATGAGCGTGGAGGTAAATAATACAAACGGCGAGTTAATAAAAAGAATGCAAAAGATTTAAGAGGTTAGGTTATAATCTGTAAGCCTTGAAAATAAACAATTAATTATTGTTTGAATCGATTCATAATGCAAAAAATTATGATTTACCTATTCTTTTATATTTAATATTAGTGGTGTATTTAATTAATTAACGTTTACATGTAATTAAAATGTCTTTTGCGGCGGCCCTTGGACATTTGGTAAGAGGTCGCAATAATGCTCCAAAAAGTACTAGTTCATCCAGTTCAGATGAAGAATGGAATACGATTTTACAAAAATATGATTGTGAAAAAAGAAAACTTCGTTGATTATTATAATGTAATTCATCGTCAGAAACATTCACTTCTACTAAAATATCTCTTTCCGCATGAAATAACGTAAGCTTAACGGTCGCCATTTTTGATGCTTTGAGTTTTGAAAACGTCACTCATTTTCTCAACGATCACTTCGACCCACCTTTTTAGATGGGTCATCGTGGGCTTCGCGTGAGCGTAAGTCATGACGTCATAAGTGACGTTTTCGCCGCGACCACAACGACCGCGGTCGTTATGTGGAACGACTAAAGAAGCATTTTGATCGTTGTGGGCGCTTAGTGGAACGCACCCTTTTTTTTTTTTTTTTTTTTGTTTACCGGGGTAAAAATGCGCAACCGCACTTCCTCCCTGGCGCAGGGATCACTATATACGTGATCCCTGCGCCAGTGAGGGGCATGTGGGGCTCATACTCTATAGAACGCGGTGCGCTGTCGCACCACAGAGAGTATGTACCCACTAAAAAAGCCCCCGGGTGTTCCTCCTTCTGTCGTTGGTAGTGAGAGACCCAAGAACCGGTATAGGCCTTTGGTTATCTCTCCGACAGAGTACAACTATAACTCTCGCCCCAATGAAGGGACTAGAGTTTCCTCCCCCTATGGCTCAATCGCGAGTGTTAAGCACCCGCGATGGATACCTTCCTACTCCTACAGGGATTGCCAGAACACAGTGGCATCCCCGACCTACTACATGAATGTGACCCTAGGGAGCAGATTCATGTTATCTGCTCCCCAGGGTCACCCCTTATGGCGGGAGACGGCGGATTTCGGCCCTCCGCCTCCGGCCAACGCGACGTCTACGAAGTGGATGAGAGCTGGAATCATCTTCTCTCACCCGCTCCGCGGCCTCCTTCTGTGAAACTACAGTCTCACAGAAAGAAGCCATCGACTCCCATGCTCCCTCGCTCTCGAGCATCCTCTTGATGATGGTCGAAAGCGAGAGGTCATTACCTACATGTGTGACGAGCGCACCGCGCTCGGCCGCCCAAGCCGGACACTCGACCAGTGTGTGTTGCGCCGTATCATCGGCGCAATCACAGTGGTGACAACGAGTGTCCGGCTCTCTCCTTGCCACTTTGCACAGGTAATGACCGAAGCATCCGTGCCCCGTCATGACCTGCGCAATGCGGAAGGTTATCTCGCCCCTTTTACGTCCGGCCCACTCAAGCAAGTGAGGCCGGATCGCATCTACCGTACGTAACCCGCTCAATGGCGGGTCGGTTATCAGCCGGTCTTTCCATTCACGGAGGACACGACGCCGCGATTCAATACGCCACGTCGCCATGCCCTCCGGAAACGGATCACGGCCGTTTAAAACTCCGTCGCACCTCCGACGGTATGCCTCGGCCAGCTCCCTCGCCTCGAGTTCCCACGGAGGAGAACTAGAGAGAAGACAAGCCGCATCGAAGGATACCGTGCGGTAGGTACTAGTGGAACGCACCCTAAGAATAGGACCGCGCTTGCTGCCAAATTCACACAATAACTGTCAAATTAGTACTGCCAGCAAAAAAAAGTGCGAAAAAGAAATTTCATCTAATTTTTTTTTGTTCATAGTGAGTTCATTTTATTGTATAAACATTATATTCATTTAATAAAATACAATTTATTGAATTTCATTAAGGGATAAATACAGGTATGAAATCAGTATTCATTAAGAAAAGTTAACAAATAGGTACATAGTTAATATTTTTTTTTTATACACGTTCTTTCATTTTCAAATCCTACTCATTTATAATTAATTTGACGTGAAATGTATAAGGAATACCAAAAAAGCGTACACTAAATATTTAAACTGAATATAATCTCTTTATTGATTTTTTTTCACACCATACGCTTTGGTAATGAAGTTTGCGCGTATTACTGAACAAAATGGCGTCTTGACAGTCCTATTCTTATTTGGCACGCATTGTATATGTCACTAATTGGTTTGTCATTCAATCTATGGCGGGACCAAACTGTAACATTTGACAGGTATAATCATTTGTATGGGAAAATAAAATTATCATTTTTAGTATTTCAATCTCAATTTTTCCATATTTTCTCACCGTTTAAACCTTCCCTGGACCACGACAAACATTTCAAAACCAAAATCAGCTAAATTGGCCCAGCCGTTCTCGAGTTTTAGCGAGACTAACGAACAGCAATTGATTTTTATTATATAGATTTATTATAGGTATCACTTCATAATAATTTTATTGCGATTCTTTGTGTCGCAGTCCAAATATGGTCATCGCCATGGCTTTAAAGTGTCATGTCAAACTGTACAGCAAAACTAAGCAGATTGTTTGAAGTCATTACCAAGTGCCACAAGGATTCCATATATAGTATATATTCCATCATTTTAATTTTTATAAAATTGTTATAAAATGGGAAATAAATTTATAATTTGTTCTCCAAACTGCCTAAATTGTATATGCTTAGGTGATAAGCAACCATTTGGTGCAGTGTTCAGCAATTTAAACGCATAAATTTAAATGAAATAAATAATAATAAAACTGAGATGGAATTGTAAGATTTCTATTCCTTTCATAATTTGTCATTAAACCAAGTCTGGCACTTACAAACAGAAAACTACTTGTTATACAAAACAAAATAATAGTTTCACTAGGACCGAAAATTGTGTCCAGCCATCCGGCAAATAATTCATAAGTTCCCATTCCGAAAATAATGTTTCAGTATTACCAATTATGATTTAATTTCAAGGCGAGCCAGTTTTCACTAGGATAATGAACTTAATCTGGGTTATCCAAGTTTTTCAAAGTAGTTTAATTCGTAGAGCAGTTTGCTAGAACGAACTAGGAAGTTAACTTTGCTTCGCTTTTAATTATACCTATTCTTTATGCAATAACAATCAAACTATAATTATGTAAAACATGCTGGAACTCGATGAGGGAGTCCTTTGTTCAGTAAAGGACGTCATTAGGCTTATATATGGTAAAAAATGGTCAAAACAGGGAAAAAGATATTTAACTTTTATTTTGGGCATACACAAAATAGAGTTAATAAGGATTTTTTATTACAAAAAAAAACATTTGTAAAATAAATGTAAAACGTCAAAATTATTTTATTATGTTTGTATTGTAGCGGGGTATTGCACAGAACGTAGAATAATAAAATACGGAAAATATAAATAGAAAATGTATATTATAAGAAAACGGTAGTCATGACAGGATTGACAAAAAAAGGTGACATGGAAGTAAGTAAGTAAGGAATAGTCAGCCAGATATAATTTACATTAAATTAAACCTATTTCAACATGTATTAATATACAATGCTGATAGGCCCATTCCCTACAGTAAAAAGTTAAAGATGTTTTCTATTTTATTACTTACGCACGTTTTCACCCGCATAAGGTTTCATCCCGTTCCCGTGGGAACTTCTCAATTAAATATAACCTATGTTACTTCTGCATACCTTTGCCTTTCTAACCAAATCATCCCTCTTTATAATATTATATTATAAATATTTAATTAACATTTGATAGTTATTTATTTCAAAATAAAAAGTATTGTTTGGCTTACAGAAACTGTACTAAAACAATTTGGCTGAATGTTATTTGAAGCGTCAAAGCGGTAAGTGTGTCCACTTATTCAAATCTATTGACTTACTCTATTGAGCCGGTCTACGAGTGTATGCAATATGGCATTTACAATTGGGGAGACTGCCTCTGACGTGGTGACCGCTTCAACTATGCAAATTAATTGCCATGTCACACACACTATCCAAGTGTAGCAAACTCCGTTCAAGCTTATAAAATAAGCTGGAATTTTACATGAATAATTTAAAACTTCATAGGCTTTTGATGTCTTCTATTTGTGAAATGCAAATAAGACAAAATTAGTCTTTTTGGCTTCAGTAGCAGGCGTCCAAGAGTTTAGACTGTAAGTATTAGTTAATAAAACTTTGTAAAAGTCTGAAACAAATGGGAGTTTGTGAACCACACGTTGTAACTTACTTGTTATATGTATGAGAAAGAAGATCTCTTTATAATTCTGAAATGATTGCTACTAACATACACAATACTAAATTCTAGGTGGTATTTTCGGTTCACTATAGTTTCACCAAAACTCCATTGACAAATTTTCATTTTACAACCAACGTTTTGTATACAATTTATTTCCCCTCCGCACTTATTAACTTATTCCGCAAATGTATTATTTTAATAACACTCGTTTTAAAAAAAAATCTTCTTTTTTTTAATAGAGATTACTAGCAGAGTTTTGCAGTTTACTAGTATTTATTTGGCAAACAATTCTTTTTACAAATGCATCAGATGATATTTAATCATTTATACATTTTTCATTCGGTTAGGTTTAGCCTAACCGATTGTCATTTTCCCACAATTCGGTTCTGGCACTCGGAGGCCGCTGCCGCAAATACCGTTACCCTGTTTATGATATAAAATAAAAAAATGAAGAATTATTCATCAAATAATACGTTATAATATAAAAGTTTATCGGATAATTGTTTTGTTAAGTGCATAATTTGGCAAACTTGTTGTTGTATAGTGATGAAATAATAAATAATGACTTTGCCAATTGTTACTTGTCAAGTGAAAATTTTTGAATTAATTTTTGGTGAACTGACCGGTCACCGGTATTTTCATTTACGATGCCCTCATAGACCCGAATTTCAAGAGGCCCCCGCGAACTGTAAAGTATTGGAACTGTTACATAAAACTTCACATAAAAACGAAGTCAAAATTGCTCTATCTCCCCGGTAGCGACCTGGCGCCCTTTTGTGTATGTTGCTTTGTTTATAGTTTATAAAAAAAAAATTAAGGCTGGAGCTGCACTGTTTCTCCTTTTGTCTCGGTTAAGTATCAAAGGCGCCATATGGTTAACATATGTCCGTCCGAAAAAAAAAAATGTTTTCAATTATGAAACAATTATACAGAGTTATTTTTAAAACAATAACAACCATTTATGGGGTGAAAGTACTGATTTAACCATGGGACAAAACTTGAAACGGCAACAAAAAAGAATGCACCAAATTTATGGAAGAGCTGTTTTTTTCGCGATTTCAGGGTTGGTCCCATAGTAAAAATTGCTTATAATCATCAATACTTTCACCCCCTGAAAGGTTGGTAATGTTTTAAAAATAACTCTGTAGAATAATTAAGACGAAAATTACATAGTGAAATCTATAAACATAATATGCACTATTTCGGTCTCGCGATTCAATAAATAGTATTAGGTTCAGGTGAGTTATATACTTCAATATATACCATCATTTTAATTCAAGAGTACATATTATGAGTGATTAGTAAGGAATCTTTGAACTTATATATAAAGCTAAAGAGTGGGAATCTAGTTTTTTTTATAAAATATAAGGCATGGACACATATTTTGGTAACACATTTTATCATTATAAGGTACCAATTAAAAATAAGAGTCAAGGTATAGGGTTTCTTTTTCACAAATGGAGCACAAATTCTGTGTTTATCTAACTTCAAGTTTATTTTATGATGCACTTTCCAACTACATGAATAATATTTATAATTTACATAACAAACGTGCGATAATATTCAAAAAATATGATATGCCCGCCTACTGATATTGTGATTCAGCATTGGTTTTATTATTCAGTCTACAAGTCAATCAACTGTTTCCTTATAAAGATAGCAGCGGCTTGTTTCATAGTAGGTAGGTACGTAACATTCAAAGCAGTATGAAATAATCAATACAAATAATAGCTCGTGCATTGCTATTCAGCGTGGCCGCGTCGGGTAGATTGATATTGGCTGTCATTCTGAATTCAAACTAACTCAACTATGTATAATAACATTCCATCTTATTCTTAGACGGGGTATTTTTAGATCTGTCAAAATAGTTCAATCTTTTATGTGGAGTGCATACGTAATGCAAGCTGGCGATTATTTTAATTCCAACCGACGAATTATTTTATTAAAATGAAAGAGAAAAAAAAGACCCTATAATATTTATAAGCAATTAAGATTAGCTATTTTAGACTAAAACTACCTAACTTATAAAATACTAACTATAACTGTTCAAAATCTATGCTAATCTGTCTTAATCTATGCTTCTTATGCAATGCCCCGTTAAATGACAATGCTTAACTGCAGTCTAAAATAAATACGGGCAACGTGCCGCATTATTGCAAATGTTTAGATAAAATAAAGCGTCATACGAAAAATTATGGATTTAATTGTTTTTGTAGCGTTTTGATACACTATTTTATACAATAATAAGAAATAGGTAAAACCGACGTAGTCTGTAAAGGTACAATTCCTATTCATATAAACATTTAAAGGTAATTATTTAATTATTCAGGTATTTCTCTTTTGTTTTTTGCATATTCCATTATTCTAAAATTTAAAAAGTTTATAGTTATGCATACAAATTACAACCGTAAACAGTTTCAAATAGAAGGCTGGCTTATCTTTCAAGGGATATAAATGTACGATTGTATATTAATATTGTCGAAAAGTAAAAAATAACTGCGCAAAAACCCGAAGCGTTATATAAAGTATGAATATATTTTTAACACCTATCAATACTTTTCAGCAGCAAATATGCATGTAGTAAATCATTCATCGTTATCATACCCGGTACACATACGGCTATTATTTACTTTACTTTTGAATTCATCACAAATAGATTGCCAAACGATATCAGAATACGGAACAAATTTTCACATCAGTCATAAAAAATATTGTAGATCATTTACATGTGCATAATAACACCAAAAACTGTGCAAATAAGATTCAATTTTGTACTTAACTAAAATTGTTGAGTATTAGTGAAACTTTAAATTATAATTAAACATTAAAATATAACATTCTAGCTTGCACATAGTGTAAAAGCGATAAACAATGTCGTATCGACAATCGCATTTGAATAGCAGCTAATGCGTCATTGGAACAACTAAATCCCTTTAAGTACTAGGACTAGCTTATGACCAGCGGGTTCGAGCAAATGATTAACTGTTCAGGCCATAGCACAAAATACACAATAGTTAGCCAATGTGTGAGCGTTCTTTGATCACTTTGTCTCTGGTTTAAAAAATAATTAAATAGGTAGCAAAACACCAAAGAGCTGTCCTTTGTGCCTTCGCATTTGCGTACGAAGATCAATATATGATCAATAAAGTGTATGGTTAGGTACATACACTTTATTAATAAATAGAAGTCAAGGTAACAATCTATCGACTTCGGAAGCATCTGTCAACTACAGATTATTTACTATTTTACTGCAATCCGTTCGCCAAGTGTGTAGCAATATCTCTCAACGCTCGCTTGCTAACATTGGATGTGTACGAACTGTTAAAGAAGATAACAATATTCCCACATACTTACCTACTTACTAAACAATCTATCAAGAAAATTGCATTCCAATCTTTATAAATGAAGATTTGTGTGTACATTTTACGCCCATAAACAAATTTAGAGCACCTACCGGCCTTCCTTACAAGGTGCAGGCGTAAGTTCTGTTCATCAATTATTCTGCATGCATTTTAAAGCAAACGTGCAAACTTTGTAACCTGGAAAGTAAATCCCGAAATCTGAGTATTTCTCTGTAGATTCATAATATGAATACTGCAATTATTTGAGTGGCAAAGTTGATTAAATTTCTGTTCTACGAATGAATAGTTTCAGTTCAGTATTAATAGTATTATTTACATAAACTTTATATGTTAACAAACAGACTTTATAGACTACTAGCGGCCCGCCCCGGCTTCGCACGGGTGGACTTTTATACACTACCCCTGCCCTACCCTACCCCTACCCCTACCCTACCCTACCCTACCCCTACCCTACCCCTACCCCTACCCTACCCCTACCCTACACCTACCCTACACCTACCCTACCCCTACCCTACCCTACCCCTACCCTACCCCTACCCTACCCTACCCCTACCCTACCCCTACCCTACCCTACCCTACCCTACCCTACCCTACCCTACCCCTATCCTATGTCCTTCTCCCAGTTCTTAGCTACCTCCCTACCAATTTTCAGCCAAATCGGTTCAGCCGTTCTTGAGTTATAAATAGTGTAACTAACACGACTTTCTTTTGTTTTTAAAATGTATTCTGCTATTCGGGACGGAAACAAATCCAACAAATCAAAAACCATGGCAATCGGTCCAGCCGTTCTCGAGTTATAAGTGTTGTAACAAACACGACTTTCTTTTATATATATAGATTATATTACTTATATCCCGATCGAGTATTTCTCTGTAGATTCATATGAATACTGCAAGTATTTGAGTTTCAAAGTTGATTAAATTTCTGTTTTACGAATGAATCAGTTTAGTAAGTTACAGTTCAGTTTTTCCTTTTTTTTTAGGACGGACTTATGTTGTTATCCTCGGGTTAAGCCTCGGGGGCTTTTGTTACTTCACCGGGCATAAAGGCGAGCAGAGCTCTAGCCTAGATAAATGGTTTAAACACTACAGACTAAGCTACTTGCGCAAGAGGGCGTCCTTTGTGGGACTTGGACCTCGGCTCAGGACGGTCGCTCACGGGGAGATTGAGGGATTATGGCTTCTAGTTTAGGGGAGTTTTGTGCAACAATCGCTCTACTATACAGTTCGTGGGCCTCTCGGACTTCGGGTCTTCGAGGGCATCGGAATTCTTAGCAAACTAAGGGTCGGGAGGGTACAGTTCAGTATTAATAGTATTATTTACATAAACTCTATAATATGTTAACAAACAGACTTTATAGACTATTATATAACTTATATCTCAATTGATTATTTCTCTGTAGATTCATATGTATTCATATATTTCTGTTTTACGATTGAATAGCTTCAGTTCAATATTGATAGTTTTATTTACATAAACTTTATATGTTAACAAACAGACTTTATAGACTATTATGTGACTTATATCCCAGTAATAGAATAGTCTATAAGCCTATTTCTAGAAATAAGCCTCCCATTAAGAGAATTTTACCGTAGTCACCATTCTTGTATAGGTTGTTTGTAAGACACGAAGAAACAAATTGCTGCCTGTTTAAATAGCATATGATTTTCATAGACAATTGTTATTGTTATTTCATTCAACGTCCAAAAGTGCATTCCACGACACGTAGAGATACCCCTCAATCATAAAGCCGTAAACAAATATGCCGTGATCTCTGAGGCTTAAAACAGTACTTTAACGGTATACAATATGTTTCGAAGTAATAAGTGAGATCAAGTGCTGAGCACGAAATATAACCTATCGTTGAACAAATATAAACAAATAAGAATAAAAGTAGTAAAACTAAGTTGGTTCTGTGATATGACGAAGTGAGGTTGAGGAAAGTTATCCCTCAATACATGGAATAAAAGGAAGTCTCAGCGAGCGTTTGTCATTTTATATGACCCGGCTAATCCCGAAAGCCACTGAACGGATTTAGATGCGGTTTATATTATTATGGGCTGTATTTCTAGAGATTTGTGATGTACTAAAATTCTCCCATAACTTATGAGGTGGGCATTATTGTATTTGTAAATCAACGCTGGAAAAAGTTTCGTCTATCGCCGAAGTGATTTTACAAAAACATGTTTGTTTTTCTAAATAAATCGTTATTTTTATAAAAAAGGAAGCAATTTCGTTTAAGAATTTATTGCATATATCTTTAGCGTGTATATTTAATTTTTATAATATAATCTAGATTTCGGTAACTTTATAACTTTAAAATTACTTTATATTTCTATGTACAGTAATTTTACTTTATTTACGACGTTTATTGACGACAGTCAGACGTATGGTGCTAATTTTTTAATCTGAATCTAAAACAAACACATCCAATTTACTTCAACATCTAATATTTAAGTTAATTGTGCCTGCCAAACGTGGTGATAATGGCAATATACCCCAACAACCCTGGCTTGCAGTTGGTCAATAACTCATGTTTAGAAGTGGACGTAAACGGGTTCATAAACTAAACTAAAAGTAAACTATGAAGGAACTTTACAACTTCTTCATATCATAATGTAAAAATTGGGGCAGTAACCCACATAAATTGGCTGGCTTTCAAATAAATCTATGGTATGGAGCATTTGTCTATAAAATTTAGAAGTTAGGAAGAGATGTTTGGAGGGTTGGAATATCGTATTTATAGGGGTTCTTGGTAGTTTATCTTCAAAATGCTATGACTTTTTGTTCTACGTATAAATTGTGCATGTAAAATAAATATTTGCTGTTTCCCACGGCTTCATCTGCATGGATTCCGACTTTCGAATGGATTTTCTGGATGAATATTGCCACCCCTTTTCGTCTTCTTATGGCTGAAATTTTAAATAATATTGTATGATTATCTATATGATGCCTTCATCATATAGATAATACACCCTTCAAGTTCTAAGTCTCTACGATCAGTAGCTTAAACTTATATTAGTTAGTCATTCAGGACAAAGCTTTGTATATTGAATCTTGAAGTTCGCAATATTATTTCTATTTACATAGTTACAGGCTATAGTCATCATCATCATTATCACTAGCCCGTATAAAACGTCCACTACTGAATAAGGACCTTCTCCTAAGGGAGGGTTTTGCCATGGTCACCACGCTTGGTGAGTGCAATATTATTATGTTGTAAAATACAGGAAAACGCTGACCATTTTCTGATATACGCTTGTTATAGATAATGTTAAGTAATAATGGACCTACGCGCGGCGCCATAACGTGCTCTCTGAGGCATTGACCACTAGGCCACGGAGTCTGTCGGATAAATAACCGAAATAAAACAGAAATCTACTTATACCTTCTACCAACAATACTTAACAACGGTTTGCAAACCAAAAATATGGAGTAAACAAAAACTTTTCTTACGAGCATTACGTAAGCAAGACACTTAGGTATACGCTTTTATTATAAACGTTGCCGCCTCATACAAAGTTAGGTTCCACAATGCGCGCTAATTAAAACCATGTAAAATAATAACCCAGGCTTTATAATGTGTCCTAGGAAAAACGCATGACTTATAAAACTCGAGGAAGAAAGTTCTGTTTGTATGTCAGTTAACTTCATAATTACTACGGATATAACTATTATGCGTACTTTTATAAAAACCCTTTACATTGTTTATTATACTGCATTTTTTATTTTATTTAATGAATAGAAAATCACAGAAATATTTTTACGAGTTAACTAAGAATTTGTAAGTTTTGGAAAAAAGTAACAAGTCTAACTTTTAATCAAGGTATACTAATATTGCTAAACAGTTTGTTTGTTTGAACGTGCGACTATCGGGAACAACCGATCCGATTTGAAAAATCTTTCAGTTTTCAATTAGATTTATCGAGTAAGGCTACTAGCTACATTTTAATTTGATGTTCCTTTGGAACGGGAGCAACGTGTAAAAAGCCACGCGTGGGAAACCAGTATGTATATATCTACTAAATGATTTTGCAGACCAAGGAGCGTGGTTCTTAGAAATTGAATAATGAAAGGAATACTCGCAGAGAGTTGCCTTCTACTAGTATCCTTGTTTACCCCTTGTGCTAAGCTAAATGCTTGTGTTACGAGTGGGTTCACGTCGGAAGTGCAATGGGTGGGGATCGAACCGGCGACCACATGATCGCAAGTCCGATGCCCTTGCCATTGGGGTACGGCCGCTTTATATCAATCTTTCGTATAATTCTATTTAAGGTAGGATTAGGTATATTATTTTGATTAAGTATTCACAAACTGGGTTAGTATTCCTATGATAAATAATATAACACACAGCTATGTCATCAATACTTAGATATTACTACTAATATTTAAAGCTGAAGAGCTTGTTTGCTTGAAGGCGCTAATCTCAGGAACTACTTGTCTTATTTGAAAAATTATTTCAGTGTTAGATATCCTATTTATTAAGAAAGACAAAGGAAAGTTTGATATAAAGTTTTCACGAGAACGGGAGCTAAGAGAAGGTAGTTTTTTTCAGTAGTAGTAGTCATGCTAGGTACTAAAATTTTGCTCTGGACAAAAATTTTAATAAATTTAACAAAATGTATTAACAACACAAACCCGCGACACACAACAAATGACGATGCTTTAATAGGCTAAGAGATTGCATCTCAACAATTGTATTTTACGTAATTTGTACTAAACTGTTAGGACAACATAAGTGTGTGTAATTGATATATCGTCACCCTTTGATTATCTGACAGCTTTTGAGTGAATTTTTGTTGTACGCATTATGCAAAGACACGATCTTCGAGTTATTCTGCTTGGCGTATATTATATATTAGTTGGTTCGTACATATATTAGATATCGTAGTTACAAGCTGAAGTATTCATTCTAAAAATCTTAATGTCTTTTATGACACGAATAAAATCAATAAGATCGTAAGATCTTTCATAAAAAGATGACACATGTAAGAAGGTCATTGATCATATATACCTACATATATATGTAATTTTTTTTTAATCCTGCAACAAACACAGAAAATATTTTTGAAACTTCAACCTTTTCTTCACTTGAAAATATAATATATAGCATTTTTTAAACAAAAGTATGTGTGGTGGTATGAAATTTTTGTGATTTAATTTTTAACTTCCGTGCACTAGCAGCTGGTAGCATAAGTATTTTGCATTATTATGGTTCGAGTTTAAAAGTTCAATTTCTTGGCTCTTGCCAACGAAAATTGGTAGGGAAATCTAAGTTTGATGTGCCCTATTCTTATTTTATTTTATCATATGCAGCACTGTTTCTTGTTCAATGTCACATTTCTGTAAAAGTAGTTTTCCGCTCACAAGAAATGTCATCTTTTTTCGTATAAACGACTATTTGCATAAACATATAACCAAATCCTATATTTCATCATGTTGGGCTTTTTGTATTATTATACGTATTCACAATGTATGTGCCATGATATGTTGACATCACTTAAATCACGGTGCGGTAAACAAATATGAGTAAAATGATATTATGTGATAACAGCTACGACTCCTTCATTCGAGGATGATGGTTAATTTTGTTACGAAGAAAAACCTACAAACTGTATGTAGATTAACGATAAACATTTCAATGTCATCGTTAAGGGATTTGGTAATGTTTAATTTCAATAGGAGGGTAAACGTTACCAGGGAACGGGCAGCAGCGTTTCCTTGTATGCTACAACATAATACTGCGGTCACTACACCACCTGCCAAGCATGATGACTAATGCAAAAACCATCCCTCGGGAGGAGGCCCTTGTTCAGAAGTGGACGTTGTATGGACTTATGATGATGATCTTCATCTTTCTTAGCTATTGTTACCTACATTACACTATCAACGACGATATATTTTTTAAAGTTCTAGTGAATCTGCAAATAAAAAAAAATTGAATAATACGTATTGGCTAAAAAGTTACAATTTACTACCTAATAAGTAATCACTAATATTACTGGTACGATATAAATAAAAAGACCCAGTTTTGACTATAACATATGTATTGTAATAAGATTTTAAGTTTTGTTTTGTTTATTATACAATTTTATTTTATTGTTTATAATTTATATAATAAATTTATCGTTGCAGTAGTTTGTTTTATTATTAAAATTTTAATTATTTATTTTTTTTGTTTTCATTCATATAAAACAAATTTACGGTTAACAAATTAAACCTTTCATTTACTTGGTTTTTCCTATTTCAGAATATTTTTTATAACAATAAGTTGCGTAAGTAACAAATGCAGTGTGACAAATGCTGTGATTCCCTTGGGAAATTAGCTCCATATGAGAATAGCTTCAACAGAGTCCTAAGCTGCACGTTACCTAGAACAAAGAATCGTGTTGCAGTTCTACTAAATGGATGAGAAAATCTGTTCTTACTTGATATTTCTTAAAACCTTTTGGTTTTAAGAAATATTTAAAAAAAGTTATTATTTAAAAAAAGTTATTTGCATGTTTTACAACCCATCCAAAAAACATAATTCTCGTTAATTATCTTTGGCTGTGAGTAGAACATTAAGCATTACCTATAGCAAACATAATAATAATAAAACACTCTAAATTAGAAAGAAATTATATATTATTATTTTTATATTTTGTTATCAGCAATTCAATTCAAAATTCGAATAATTACAGAATTATGAGTACCATCATTGTAGCAATGTGGTACATATGGCGCACAACAGCAACGACGCATACAGCTCAGACACTACTAACGAATGCTTGACCGGTTATTGGTTTTGCCCGCTACCGTTTTGATTGAAAAAAAAACTCTTCTGAAAACTTTGCTCGAAAAAGACAAATTGAAGGTTATTGTGAAAAGTGACGATAAATACGCACAGCAGATATATAATATTAAACCATCATTCTAGTTGCTTCAAAAAGAGGTACCTACAGTTAGATCAATTGCGGGAGAAAGATTTACCGGCAATGTCACACTAATATACAACTACTATTTTTATTTTGGGATAAGCATGACCAATACGCACGCAACTTAAAAAGGACATTACAGGGATGGTCATCCACGTAATGTCAGTCTGAATGTCTGCGCTGGTTAGCTGTATTGTTGTTTACGGGAATAACTAAGACTTACATGAAGAACTAAGAGTAGATCTATGCGAATAAAAATGATTCGTAGATATGAAAATGAAATGAAAATGAAAACGTTTATTGATAATGTAGACGAATCGATCGTACTTATTATAAGTCAAATACAATGATAAAAATATACAAAGACAAAAAAAAAAAAAATCTTGACTAATTAATTAGTACTTATACATTTCAACAGTAATGTTATTAAATAGAATTTAAATCTACCAATGTGACATGTGAAAGTCGCGTATTATAAATATAATTAGAATCAACCAGCGCGGGCTGGGATTAGGTCAGAAGCATAGAACGCGTCGCGAGCCTCGCCTTGCAAGGACGACCGGACCCTATCCTAGCTTCCTACGAGTCTTTCTCTATCTACCTACGTTGTGTGTTTATATAGGTACTATATGCCTAAATATTAATACCAACGGTATGCCACCAGTAGATACGAAACGTCAAAAAACAGATCCTTTTAAGCCATTATTTTTCTTTGAAACCTTTGATTAAAATCCTGGACACGTTTTTGTGCCCTGCCTCGGAGATGTGTTATTTCAAGTTATTAACTCGAATGAACGTCGACATTTTAATTTAACTTCTCGATTTCTTAGAAATATATTGATACATCTGGGGGCACGGCAGTGCCCCCCCAAGTCGAGTAAGAAAAAAAAAAAAAAAAAAAAAAAAGGTGCACGGCCGTACCTATCTTTTCTCGAAGCAACTCAGCCGATTTTCGACCCTCTATAACTTCGTTGTGGATAAAGATAGGAGCCTGAATTTTCAGTAACTAAACAAGCTTTGTAAAACTACACTATATTTCAAATTTCATTCAATTTAAACCAGTACTTTACGAATTATAACTAGTCAAAGTTTGGTATTTTCGGTAATTTTGTCACTCGCTCACTGCTGACTGACCGATCATCAAAATGTTTAGGCACTTCTAGCAGACGTAGAAGCTTCAAATTTTGAGTATTAGGAGAGTTTAGTGTAAAACTCATGGGAAAATTCCAACATTTTACAATTTCGGTCCAGTTGTTCAGTTTCATCAACTGCATTAATAACTTTGTTATTTCTTATAAATGTATAGGATTACAAAGTTACATTTGCAGTCAGTGAATCAGTGTACATGAATATGTTTGATTTAATGGAGGAATAGGTGTAGATAGGGACCTAGATGGAATTATGTTGAAAGGTGGTGTCTAAGTGGTTAGGTTAGTTGTTTCAGAGACCTAGTTTTCTGCGTTCGATTCCCACCCGGGACAATTATTCGTCTGAAATTCAAACAGTTGTACTGAGTCAGGGGGTGCTTTGTTTTCGTGAATCTATTGAGCGGTGAGACCTTCGCGACACAGGGATTAATTTAACAAGTAATAAAAAAAAAAAAAAAAGTCTTAGGAAAAAAAAAAAAAAACAATGGATTGTAAAAGTAAGATAGTACATAAGTTGTGCTATGAACGATAGAATACTAACAATCATAACAGCGTCTGATGGAGGTGGCTTGCCCGCTTGAGCCATGTCTCAGCAGGAGGCTGCGGTCCCTTGAGAAGTAGGGACCCCGTGTAATCTGGGCGTCCCTGAAACTGGTTATTTGGGCGCAGGAGAGTCCGCAACACCAATTGAGTCGCGGACGCTGCCAGAGGGTATCACAGATAGGCAACAGCACCTGGGCCCCTCACCAATTGTGGTCGGAGCAGTAACCAGGGGTTTTACTCTCATGTTATGATTAGCATTCCACTGCTATGAAGAGGGCGAGTCCCACATACCCCACTGCCCGTGCCGGAACACCGCAGTGGCGGAGGAGATGCGTAACATTCTTGCATTCCCCTGGACAAACTTACACCACGGCTTTCACGCTTCCCGTTCGAAACACAGAAAGACGGTCACTTTCTTCCAAGCAAATAACAAATCTTACTGTGATGTCGAAGGTATACACACAAACCACGTTTTATTAATCTGACACAAACTATATTTATATAATCATTTTATCAAATATTTTTATACACAGTTTGATGTTAACTAGGTAGCTTTAAATTTATTTATGTACATATTAGCTTGTTCCCTAGTGCGGCAGCTGTCTTAAAAAAAGGCCATAATCGGACATGTATTATGTAGTTGTACCAAAATTCCATCAAAAACAGTTCATCAATTTCGTAATTTTAAAAACCTTTGACAGGCCGGAAGCCAGAAGGCCGTGAACGCCATACATAAGGTTCATGTTAATCCTCTGTTAAGCTTGATGTTGTAGTTTTCGATTAGGTACATTGACAATATTTATAACCAATGAGAGATAACAATTTTACATACGGATTAATTTTAAATGACGTTTGCCGAGTGCGAGGAATATCAATAAATCATAAAAAAAGTATACGACGCATCTGTTCTTGTTTCATATGGTGAGTGTTGCCATGCCAGCTAGGTACGTGGATATTCATATGTGCGTAAGTTAAGTTATTTTGTAAATAAGGGCACAGAGTTACTAGTCTGGATGGTTTACATCAAATTTAAGTCTACTTTGGAACTATTAAAGCGCAGGAATAATCCATTTGTGAATACAATAGACTAAAACCGGCCAAGTGCGAATCGGACTCGCGTACTAAGGGTTCCGTACCATTTTCAAGTGCCTACCTGTTGCCGTTATAGATATCGAGCAAAAAAGGCCAAAAAATAGTTGTTGTATGGGAGCCCCCCCTTAATACTTATTTTATGTTTAGTTTGTTATTATAGCAACAGAAATACATAATTTGTGAATTTTTCAACTGTTTGGGTATCGCGGTTCTTGAGATAGAGCCTGGTGATAGACAGACAGACAGCTAAGTCTTAGTAATAGGGTCCCGTTTTTACTCTTTGGGTACGGAACCCAAGCATTTAATGTCTAGACATGCTTAATATTGTTGCATCAAAGATATCGAGAAAAACCCATAGAGAAATGGAGTGGGCTTTGAGAAAAACTGTAGCTGAAGTTCAAGAAGTAGTACCGGTAAAGAAAAAGAGGAATACAACCTACAAAAAATTGGAATGCTCATAAGAAAGTGACAGAGTGGTAAAATCCATTGATGGTATTTAAAAAACGATGTAAATTGTAAAGCAAAGGAAAAAAGTACAACTATCTACAAAAAGAAATGAGATGCCATCAAAAACATACTTGTAAAAAAACCCAAGTTGTAACCTGCCAAACATGATGTATTAAAAACTCAGCAATAATAACGTATCGCACACTTACCTACCAAAACCTAGCCTAATATTAGAACAAAAGGAAGACTTTATTTATATATATGGCTCATCAAAAAAAATTGCTAAATAAACGTTTTCTTGTTAATATATTTGATTGAAAGTAATTAACTTGGCTCGTGATTCGTCTAGTGATCAGAATACCTACGTTGTGTTTATTTATCCCTACTTATTATTTACATTGATATACGATAACTTTCCCTAACTACGTTGTGTATTATTATTGTACTAATTGAATTATAGTAAATATACTGTAGTAATTATTAGTGTAGTAACCCTTGAACTTTTTGAGATGAGGAAACAGTCAAAACCTACCTACCAAAATATACCTGAACTAATAAAATTCTAATCTAACTCTAATCTAATTATTTAAGTAAATTATTATGATAAAATAATAATTAGTAAAAGTATTATATTAAAATATAAATAATATGAGTCAAAAGACAAGTTGGCAATGTAAAATACTGCTTTGCTAAGTATAGTAGTAATATAGTTGATCAATAAAGTTAATTATGTTAGAATGAATTTATATAATTATATTTTAGCCTGTGTAATTTGTATCTATGAACAAACATTATTTTGTTACGGTTAAAAAGCTGGCGCCTCCCCGCCTCGCTTGATGTGGACCGTCCAGTCTGTGCCACCCTCCCGTATTTAGCCAAGTTACAGCTTTAATTAGGGATTATTATATAAAATAAATTAAAATCATATTTATTTATGAAAACCAATTACAGGTATTACTTTGTGTATAACTTTAAAAATGTATTAATTCAACAGGCTTTTGATTTATTAAAGTATATAAAAATGGACGCGGTTTAATACTACCACCGGATCCAACGCGCCCCATCTGAGAAGACCCGGCGAAACAAACTCAGTGGGTTATTCTAAAAAGAGCTTTAATTATTAGTTATACTTTTAACAGTATTAATCAACCATCAATTCATTATCTTTGAATTAATAGAAATGTGAATTTTATCACAAGTTAGCCAATCATAGTATGTCAATAATATAAGTCAGCATTCAACCATATTTTGTCGGTAATTAATTCATATTAATATATCAAAATTCAGACTTAAATGATCAGTCATATCATACTTAGATGTCAGTTAAAATAATATTGCTGACACATAATTAAAATATATCACAAAAGGTTATGAGCAACTCCTTGCAATACGAAAAACATTTCTATATATGTTATCAAAATATTAGCACTATAAAAATATGTTTATCTTTGAAACATTCATTAAAATCATGATTAATTTAAATCAATATCATCAAGATTTATATGATATTAAGTAATCTCATTATGTACAACTGCACATTCCCAATCTACCGAAGATACGAGAAACCATCTCTTTTGAGTACAGTAATCTCAAGGCTGCCACAAGTGCTCACCTGATAGAAATAGGATAACGATACAATTGGTTTTGTATACCTATTAATTGCAACTCAAATTAAAACACATATTAATTTGTTATTGAATGTGTTACTCAGCCATCAATCCAGCAAAGCAAGATTAATCTTACAATAATGGCTAATATTTTGACACAATCAGAAATGCTTTTTATATAAATCATATAAAATTGGTTCAGAGCTAAAGATTGTTAAGAGTTAACTATAAAATAGTAAATGTTGGATTTGTTCAATACATGCGTCAAAAGTATAAAATTATGAATAACACAAAACATAATTAAACATTCAAAAATATTGTTATAAAATAATCACATAAAATAACGATTAAATATCGCAAACAGCCATAATATAAATGGACTCACCTCTGCCCCGCTACTCACCAACACTTCAACCTATAGGCACAACACTTCACAACCTATATCAATATTAAATTAGCAAATGAAAAGTAAAATTTATCAAATTAAAAGATTATAAGAAAGCACCAAATCTCAAATAATATTAAAATAAGAATTACTCAAAAATTGATCTATTGAATTAAAATAAAGATTTATCACAATTTAATGTATTGATTTTATAGCTAAAAATAGAATTGTAGTATTTTGTCTTGACGAACACTCACTGCAATCCACTAGAACACTAGAGGTTTTCTCTGACACACCGAGGATCTTTCGAAATCCAGTACAAAAGCCCGCCGCGTAGTATTTGTAACTAGTTCACCAGGAGAGACCCTGAATGCCCGCCAGTTCACAAATACCAGGGAACTCAGGAGTGGTCACGTTGACTCTCTAGAGTTAAATCCCGACTAACTGTGTCTCAGACTGATTGTTACTAAACTCTCACCAAGACTGTCACTAAAAAACTCCCCTCAGACTATCACTAAACTGCCCAATTTTTTTAACTGTTTCAAAACTTATAGTTCAGCACCACGTCCCTCTTCCCTCTACCCCCTTAGTACCTCAGATTTCGTATACAAATCGATAGGGCTGTCAAATCAAATATGTTGCATTACTAAATGCCAATTGATGTTCAAAGTTCATTATAACTTTATTTAAGATTATCTTCAAATAAAAGATTAAACAAATGTTATTATAGTAATAATCATTATTTATTAATAAGTAAGATTACTACTTCATTATCATAGTAATAGCAATTCATTATTAATATTTAAATATTCAAATTCCTTAAAATATTTGCATGATATTATTAAGGTAATTTTATAATATAAATTATTTTTCTTTTATAAAATCAATTATATTATTATTATTATGTGAAAATATATAAATAAAAGAACTCAAATGGAGAATTTATTGAGTTACTTTGGAATTTGTGCGATACTTTTATCTTAATATTTAATTTACAATTGATCTATTTAATTGATATAAGTTTAAAGTAATTAATCATTACTGGAATACGTAAAAAGACCGTTTAAATAAATATGGGCAACATTATAAAGATTTGTAGCAGCCCTACCATATTGCTGACTTCATATAAACATTCGTAAAACAAAGGACCTTTATGCTTGATTAATTATAAGAATTGTGGTCGTCGGCGTATGAAGTGACATTAGTTTATTTTAACATATTATTTATGAATAAACAGCGGTATAACAGAGAAATCCTTGTTACCTGAACTCTATTATTCGTTGAATGCTATGGTGTATTAAATAACATAATTAATCTGTATATATTTGACTGATTTATTTAAGGGAACTTAAATTTCAAATATTTTTCTGTGTAAAGCCGCATGATGAACAAATCCATTGTACTATTTCCTGTATCGAGTCATTATGGCTAGTTACAAAGTCTCGTAACGCAGTTCTTTTACCGTAAAACGTTGTGAGATCTATGTAATACCAAGTCGGTTAATTTATTCAGTCCCTACTTAAGGGACCTTCTATCTTAAGCTATTACGTAATTATCTCACCTTACAGAATCTTATTTTGACCTTATCAAAGTTCAAAACTTTTATGTTATGAATATTAGATTGACTTGGCCATCGCAATAAACACTTGTGAGATACATTCTAATTATATCCGATGGCCAAGTTAATCTATTATTTAAAACTTTAAAGTTTTGAACTTTGATAAGGTCAAAATAAGATTCTGTAAGGTGAGATAATTACGTAATAGCTTAAGATAGAAGGTCCCTTAAGTAGGGACTGAATAAATTAACCGACTTGGTATTACATAGATCTCACAACGTTTTACGGTAAAAGAACTGCGTTACGAGACTTGGGTTTTTTTACAAGTATGTTTTTGATGGCATATTTTTGTTAGGTTAGACGAACAAGTTTATACTGCAAATGAGTTTTCGCAAATTAAAACTTAAGATAAACCGATATGTATGTGGTTGTCTCATATTACTTACGTAAATAAAATTCCTACTTCTGCATATTTGTGGTTATCTTTTTTTTGAACGAAATGTCGTATGCTGTAACGGTACACGTGGATCTTATTCAATTATGGCTGTTGCTTACTATGACAATTTGACAGCTAACGGAAATATAAATAATCTTAACATCTCAGGTGTTAGATACAACATCGACCTCTTACCCATAAAAGAAATAATAACAGGCACATCGACGAAATTTTCAACCAGAAAAGGTTTACTATTTTATTTTAAATTTAAAAAGAAATTAAAAACCACAAAAGAAATGGAATTCCAATGTGTCTAACAATCATGGAATGTCCCTAAGGCAGATCGGCAGGTCCGAACAATTCCAAGAATATCTTTGAATTCAAAAGATTGAATTTTTCCACTTACCTACCGTTTTGCTTTGTTTTCCGCTGATTATTTTCTCCAAGCTTTTGCGTCGAAGATAACGAGCCCTCTTTCAAGGTGCCTCATTTCCCAGTAGGTTTGTTATTTTTATTTTACGTCTATCTATTTTATCTTAAACTGTGGAGTTATACCACCTTTGTATGAACCTTGTTTTAATATTGATGAATTAGTATTATTATTCATTAAGTATAATAACAATGTTCAAAAGGAAGTTGTTCATAATTTGAGTGAGAGTGTGAAGATGTTGATGTTGTTAAATATTTTATATTTACATTCCAATTTTGCTGTTATTGCCAAAAATCATTATTCATATTGGAAAATTATTGATATACGTAGATGGTACTTGTAATTATTATTTTTATTGGTGTATGTGAAGTGTTAAGAACAATTTAGTGATTATACAAATTAATGAGAGTAATTTATACAAATAAAAGAACTGTTGAAGGTTAAATACTGTACATTGAAGATATGTTTTTTGTACAAAAACTATGTTTTGTATGTCTGTCTGTATATGATGAATAGGCATCACGCTGAAACTACTGAATTTTAATACATTTTTTTTATAACATTCTAAAGAGATTTTACTAATAGGTATTTAATCCATACCTGTAGTTTAGTCAATGTGTAAACATAGTTATAACTCCGTAACGCGAAGTATGATTTGATCAATTACTTTTTTTGTGAAAAAGGTATGAATTGTGAAATTGTGCTAAAATTTGATCAAGATCAAGATTCTTCGAAAATCACTCTCTAAATCAATGAAATGGCGTCCAAAGATTGTATGTAAAAATTGAAATATAGGTATAACAATATAATGTAACACTTAAATTATAAAAATAAATAGCTTTTGAGAGAAAAAAAATGGTAGGTAATGACAAAATCTACTTATCAAAGTCACGCATTTCAGGAGTGCAAAGATTGATATTCTGAGCAAGCATGCGTAGGATTAGAGTACGTGACTTTTGACAGTTCCTAGTACGCCCTTTGACACAAAACCACGCAACACATATATTATTTTAAAAATACCTTCAGGCAAACCATTATTTTTTGCTTACGGAATTTGAGGGGAAAGGATTATGTTTACGCTTACTTTTTATACGCTGACTTTTCTACCGTATTCAATTATTAAAATAATATTTCGAATTATCTTTTAAATTTGATGTTTAAATATCACTCTCATAATTTACCAATCGACACAATCGTGACGATAACTATGGTACTAACCTATTTCCAAAATACGCTTACAGCAAATACATTACCTTCATTGTTAAAATTAGTTTATTTTAAATGTAAATAATATTTGCATCATGTTAATTAAGATTCAAACAATTTATTCAAATAAATAATGATATCTGGCATCGAGATAGTTCATAAAATTATATTAACATGGATATTATAAGGCCGCGCGCACAAATTCTGCGTCCAGAGGCGCAGTTAGCGACGTACGCTCACGCTGTCGTATTTTTAACCAGTAACATACAAAATGCAAAAGCGATCATTTTGCGCATGACAAAGCTACATGTCATTTTTTGATGTTTCAATAGCAACCAACAGCATAAATTTTAGCTATAGTTGACAACTAGCTTCCAATTGCTAAGGCCGCCCGATTAATTTGCTAAATTGCGGCACTTGAACAGGGTAATACTTCTCGGATGTGTTTAAACCGGAGGCTGGAGCTCTGCTCGCCTTTATGCCTGGTGAAATAGCAAAAAGCTTGGGGCTAATAAAAAAGATTTTATTAACATTATATCTTGAACGCGCCATCGCTCCGCAGGATTCAGTCCGTGGTCGCGACCTAAAACGTCATGCTTACAAATCACTGTAGCAGAATAGCATTACAATGAGGGCCAGACACACAGATAACAGATTACATCTTTAATATTATAATTGGGTATATTGGTCCCACTGTAGATACTATCTGAGTAGGGTTTATTTAATCATCGCACTCAGAGTAAACGCCTTAAATTCGATTATATGGTTCAGATTAACGATATTATAATTGATAACCAGCTTACCCTTTCTATAAATTATGCCAAATATGACATCCTATCAAATATTGTTTATTTACACTGTTATTTAGCTTAATGGTAAGCGGATGTTATTAATTTAAGAGTAAACGTGTAACGACAAATTCCGTTGAGTAAAGTGCTAACATTTAAAATAAGTCTTGCGTATTTTATGATAATTTGTTTAGGTTAAAAATTTACGAGAAGTCTCTCTAACTAAACATAGTAGGTATTCATTGGTACTAACAGTCTTGTCTTCCTTATCTTTGAACGATATGCAAAAGACTTCCTAGTTTTAAAAGTAACTAAATATGGATTTCCATCTTTTTTGAATCCATACTTCAACAATTCAATATTTTCAACCTTATTTCAAGCACCTACTTTAAAATGGTTAGTTCCGTAGTTACATTTTATGTGATCTAACCAAACACTGCAATATACCACCTCCTTTAACAATATCGTAAGATACAAATTAGATAAGCAATGATTTACGCGACCAAGTAACGTTATTAACATCGTAAACCGGATATTAATTTATAAACAATAGTCCGAAATCTATGGCTGATATATAATAGCTTATGACCCGAAAAGCAAATCTGGGGCAAATCTTGAAGCCAGGAATTTCGGGACAATGCCAAAGTGGAATGTTAATGGCCTGACATATTCAAAGCAAAACTAAGGGCTGGAAGAAAGAATATAATGCAGCAATTCTACAGTCTAGGAATTCGTGAGAGTATGTTAGTTGATCGTTATTAAACGGAATTTGTTAATTAAATCTGGTAGAGTTTTGTTTCCACGTGAAATTTTAATTATTATTTTTCTGCAACAAACTGATTTTGCCTAGCGAGAATCATTTAGAATATTTATTGATTTAAATAACGAAAAATGGAGTGTTTATGTGTTTATGTATGTGACGTATTGAAAAGTTTAATTAAAAAAAACAATTTAATCAAGTTTAACATAATTACGTGTACTTGAAGTAAATGTCTGCGTTTTTGTTAAGGGTAAATGTGGTTCAATTTTTTTTTTGTGACAATCAGGAAGCTATTTATAGTTTTAAATATATAATTTTAATTATATTCATTTATTTCGAAATATATCAAAATATACTAATTATTTCTTTAGGTTATTTGTATTGCTGATTTGCATAATATATTCTTATTATTTGAACAAGCTATTTTTATTTGGAAAAGTAATTTCCAAAAAAAATATATATTCATTATATTATACAAAAAGAAATCTAAAGAATATCTGTATAAAAGAATAAGAAGTTTCATAGACATACTAATAGATAACTTTAAGAATATTTTGCTTTGCATCGCGTGTCTACTACGGTCTTTGCCCATTTTAGTATTAACAAAATACTGATCGAGTATAATTTGCACTTTTATGTAAGAAAATATGATGCATTTTTCAACACTACCGGTATATATATTTAGATTTTCGCGATTTCCATAAAACTTTGACGGCCGAATAACACGTTAAATTGATATATGTGCTTTGCCCGTATCCGATTTGTGGGTGAAATTTTTCTCATACATTTTCTCGTACATGTAATAGCTTTCAGGGAAATTAAACGAGTGCTCTCGAAGTATAAACAATGCACTACCCGTAGCTCGACAGTTTCTGTATATTTGTGTGATACCAAAAGCAACATAGTGAAAATTCAGTTGCGTAATCACAATTGTATCTGACTTACGTAAATAGAGTTCAAAGCAAAACTTTAGTAATTGGTTAAACAAAGCAACGTAAATAATCTTTGCTCAATAAACAATGCATGAATTTCAAAATACATTGATATGCAATCTGGCATGTGAATAATTATGCAGATCAAGATATTTCAGAGCGTATCGCGTAGGTATATAATGACTCGCACCCCTTTATGTACAATTATGTCATAAATCAAATAACAATGGCGAACAGGTGTATGGAACTATGTAGATAATTGAATATAGCTAATTGAATAATTGCTATGAATATGAGAAAGATGTAAAACATAATCAAGCTATCGATATTGTCGTTTCTAAATTGTTAGTATGAGTACCTAATTATTAATTACTTGCCGATATTTTTAATAATTCTACTAACATTTTTTTGTAAAGTATAATTTGTAGTGTGCTTTAAAGCTCAACTACACACCAAAATAAATAATAATACTTTAAAAATAAACAAAATATTATCACTAAGTACCAAACTACAACTATACATCGATCAATACTATACCTACTTAAGAAGACATCTTAAAGCTATAAAATACATAAATAGTTACTCATACATGCATAAAACAAAACAAAATGTTACCTATATTATGTTTAAACTCTAATAAAGTGTAATATAGGGTTAGTAGTAAGTTTAATGCTAAATTGTAAACTATATCAATGTTTTTTAATACATATCTTATATTCTATCTAGGTATATATAGAAATTAATCTCTATTGCCCTTGATCATCGCATCACGTGTGACTGGATAGACAAATTCCGCTATTTTTGTGTTTATGATGGTAGAAGGTTAATAATAGGTCTTTACATATAAAATTGCCGTTCTGTGTGAAAAAAATTAAACTAATTTTTTTCATGTATTTTTATTTGTATTAATCGAAGTAATCACCCATGCAATCAATGCATCTTTGCCAACGCAGTGGCAGTTTATTGATGCCCTTTTTAAAGAAATCAGCTGGACGGGAGGCAAAAAATTCTTCAAAGTCATTTTGTACTGCCTCTCAGTGTACTGGGTCTCGGTCTCTGTAGGCGCAAGGTCTGGCCAGTAGGGCGGATGACGGAGAGCTTCCAACCCCAGTTCTTGCAATTTGGAGACTTGTCGTGCAGGAGCAGCGGAGACGAGCGATTGACCAATGCTGGTTGGAGATGTGCCAGTTTCTCCATCATTGTGATCAGTTCTTCATAGTACACATCTGCAGTACCTAATGCTCACCCCGTTTGGTAAGAAACTGTGATGAATCTAACCGGCGCTAGACCACCAAACAGTGACCATCACTTTTCTAGGGGTAAGTTTTTGTTTAGGGCATTGTTTAGATGCTGAACCAGGATCCAACCAACTTGCTGAACGCTTGCGGTTATCAAACAGAATCCATTTTTCAATGCGGTTCAAAATTCCTTCATTTGTGTGTCTGTTGAGCAGTGCAAGGCACGTCTCGACGCGTACTTCGCGCTGGCGATCATTGAGTTCGTGGGGCACCCATTTTTCAAGGTTTTTTACCTAGCCAATTTGACAAAAATGGACAAATATTGTTTTAACGTTAACGTCGAAAGCTGCTGCTAATTCAGCCGTAGATTGTGTATCATCAGCTTCCACAATCGCCTTTAATTCGTCATTGTCGACTTAAGTCTTAGACGTCGGACGACCGCGAGGTTCATTTTTCAGGTCAAAATTTCCAGAACGGAGCAAACCAATAGCAGGTGGTGCGTTGGTTTGTAGTGTTAGCTCCGTAATCGTCGTTGATGTTGCGTGCCGCTTGTGCTGCGTTGCTGCCACGACGGTACTCATATTCCATAATTACTCGATTTTTTACGTATCCATGATGACGAAAAAGATTGAAATGCGATGAAAATGTAACACTAATCAATAAACAAATGAATACTTTTGGAAAAAAAAATCCATGTTTTTAAAATAAAATTAATTTGAAATTATAATTCTTAGCCAAACAAAAATTATTTTGATTTGAAATGGCCAGTACTGCAGAGCGGCAATTTCATAGGTAAAGACCTAATATTAAAATATATATAATAAAGGTGAGCGGAACATAAGAAATTTTAGGAAAACTTTTTTTTTTAATGCAGTTCAATTAGCCTTTTTCCTGGGAAGATTTAAAAAAGATCCGCTAGGGACAGCACCGTTGGGGGGGTACATAAGTTTTGAATTATCTATTGAAAACAACGTCTAACGTATAGAATTATAATGGAATTAACGGAAGATGATGTAGGGAGACCGGGGCGCGACTTAACAAAATTTATATTTTCAGTTGTATCTTCAAGACATTTAAACATTTTGAAATTATTTTTGTATCAAATGATGTCTAAACTATTCAATAACCATGTCGTTGGTTTTAATTTGACAAGAAATGGATACCTTTCTAAGAAAGTCGATTTTACTCAGAAAAGTCAGAAATTAATACTTACCCCGAGATCGGGGCTATAATTAACACTTCCGAGGTAAGTATTAACAAAAGGGGCAACAATTAACATTGTAAGTATTTTCCTCTATAAATAAAGAAAACTCAAAATTACAATAACATTTTTTTATTAAGCAATACAATTAACATTAGGCTTAAACAATATAGCACTTTGTCCCTGCAATAACGATATATGTTTATAGAGAAAAAAACCCGAACAAAACCTCTATACATACATAATAACAATATTCAACAAATATCTGAATCATTTATTATTAGCAGTTACTTTTACTGTTAACTATATTATTGAAGGAAACGTTAGTTTTCAATAATCACAATGTTCACTTAGTGGAATAATAATTAACATTATGCTTAAAAGTTGAAACACTCCGTCAAACAACAATATTGCAGCTATATTAATGAATAGAAACAAAAACTCAAACAAAACCTCTTCGTATCGTTATTATTAAGTTAACAGCCTTTTAAGTAGTTTAATCAGCCTTATGTGTGTTATCTAATAATAATACAATGAATTTAAATGAGGTAGTAAACAGCTTATTCTTAAACGTAGTAGTCTTTATATAACTAATATTTAAACAGTCTCAATAAAGCTTAGTTTTATTATAAAATTACTGATGGTAATATAAATATCCTTTTTATATTATATAAAATCAACATGTTAACAATATAATCTACTAGGAATCATTTTCATGTAATCACAATATGTTTCATTTTTATTCATATTCATCATCTGAATCACAATTTTGGCAAACATATGAAACAGTGTTGCCTCTGATACATCCGGACTGAGCCCACTGCTTGCACGAGATGCATTGCACCCAGTCTGCACCAGATGTGTCTTCATCGTATGAGACACCACAAATTATACAGAAATATTCATCTTCTGCACTGTCGCTGCTTTCTTCCAATATCCTTTTCTTTGCCTTTTCGACTTGTAATGTTTCCTTTTCTTTTGCTTTTTTAGCTATTTGTTCTTTACCCTTTCCTTTGCCCTTACCTTTACCCTTTCCTTTGCCCTTACCTTTACCCTTTCCTTTATCATTTTCTTTACCTTGCTTTTTTATCTTTCTATCGTCTTTATTTTGCGGTTTTTTTCTTTATAAGTTTCTGTTACTTTCTAAAAAAAAAAAAAAATCATTTTTATTTACGTAAACCAATTACAGGCACTTGTAAATCGTCAAACATTATTTATTATTTATCTTAAATTACATTTGCTGTTTATTTATAAACCTATTCAAATTACTTATTTATAATTAAATTAATTATTATAATTAATGTATATTGTCGCTAGGAGGCAAAATGCTTGTTCTGTCTATATTATGCCAAAACAATTGTCATTATTTGGGTGGACCATGAGCATATAACGACGGACGCGCTTTAATGCTACCACCGGATCCAATGCGCCCCAACTGAGAAGATCCGGCGAAACAAACTCAGTGGGTTACTCTACCACCGGTTTCAACACGGCCCACATGAGGCGGTCCGGCGAAACATACTCAAATGGGCAATTACGCGGGGTTTAGGTCCAGTTATTTTAATTTATATTTTAGTAGGCACACACATTTATTGCCCTAACGGTTGTCTTGTTATTATTTGTTTATTTTTTCTCAATAAGATTGAATGATATTGAGACAGAACTAACGTTATTAATAGTTAAGGTATGTAAAGAAGTCAATTACAGACAGTTCACAGGATAAGACACAGTTCTAGTCACAACTATTGTACTTGGCTATATTATTATGGTCTTCAGTGAGGTAGGTGCAAAGATGGTACCGAAACCCAAACGTCTTTATCTTCAATATAGTCCTGAATACTATAGTAACCTTTTGACATGAGAACAGTTTTGACATGTGATTTAAATCTTGTATCAGGCAAGTCTGTAATATAATTAGGGAGTTTATTATAGAACCTAATACAATTTCCCATAAATGATTTATTCGTTTTGCTAACTCTAAATCCTGGAACAACAAGTTTATGTTTATTTCTAGTATTAATATTATGAAAGTCACTTTTTTTACTATATTTATCAATATTTTTTCTAATAAAAAGAATATTTTGGTATATATACTCAGAGGGCACGGTAAGTATATTAATATTTTTAAAAAGGTTACGTAGGGAGTCGCGACTACCTAATCCATACATGGCCCTGACCGCTCGTTTTTGTAATACGAATATAGTATTTACATCGGCGGCTGACCCCCACAGCAGGATTCCATAACCACTCAAACGTCCGGGCGACTATAGTCGCCTACCCCTTGAACGTCCGAGCGCGAACCGCGAACCGAACCGCGTCGAGCGCTCGTGCCGTTACTGATTCAAAGTGTATTTACTAGCAAACTATTGCAGCTATAGCAAGGTAAAACCTACCAGTATCAAGCTGAATTATTAAGGAATCAAAATATGTACTAATTAAAGTTCAACAATTAATCTGCTATTCATAAAAAAATAATTAACTTAACAATACGGGTTAAATTTACGTAAAATATTTCTTTTAACAAGTTTTAACGAATCATTTTTTAATTATTCGCAATGTTTTTTAATAATAATTAAACTAGATTAAATAAGCTTTTTTTGACACCAATATCTTATTACTTAAAATGAACAGTGTAGCCCATTAAACCAAAATAAAAAACGCGTTCCTGCAGTAATCTAGATCGACCTAGATTTCGTCTCCGATACCGAAATTACGGCAAGATGGCCGCCCGCCTAAGGATTTTACACACGACTTTAGGATTTGTTTTTAAATAAATTAGGTATTTTTATTCTAAATTTAGGTGATAGTCAATTATTGTAGGTATGTTTTATAATTCTTAAATATATTAATTTAAACTATCAATATCATCAAGGAAAAAGGCAATAATAATGTGCATGATGCATTAAAAATATCGGGGTCAGCAGCCAGTAACTTATAAAAAAAACATTCACATTTTAATAGCAGCGTATCTTCAAGCAATACTAAGTATGCACATGGTATAATTATTACAATAATGACTTCAATATTAAAAAAATAATATGCACGATACAAATAGGCGTAAAACCGTAAACCAAAATATTAGTGATTTTGATTAAATATGAGAATTAAATTGTTAAAACACCACAAGGGAAATAAAGTGAGGTGAAACCATCAAGCAAATTTAAAAATGATAGCAAAAGTCGACAATCATTAACAAACATAACATTATTATATCAAACAAACAAAGAATCACCACCACACAAAGCGAAAAAAAATATTGCAAACATATTTTGCCGTTTGTACACATCCTTATTTTGAACCATTTTAGTTCCGTCCGTGGATAGCAATCTATCCATGCCTAAACACCTGAGGAACACAATGACATTTTTAAGGAATCTTCCGTGAATATTGTATATTTCAGTTTTTAAAGTGTATTATTATGTTTATGACGAACTATTACTCTTTGTTTAAACAATATTTTACTGAAAAACTACGTAAAAATAACTAAAATTGGATCAACAATAAGAATGGCCGCTCGTACGCCATTTTTTTCGAAACAGCTACACTTTGAATTCCAAATATGACTCGATTTTACTCTTAAAACTGTGATATGTATACTTAATTATAAAGCACAAATCATCTAGTTTATTTTTATGTATAATAATCTATGAACTAATAAATAAAACTAAAGTACTGACGACATAATCGCTGGAACTTAAAAAACACTTGTTCACTAAACACAAAGCGTAGAGTGGACTGCAGATAAACGTTTGTTTTTATTCGTTGAGGCTTCTTACACTGCCATCTCGTGATTTTTATTGTAAAGTAGTTCGTCAGCTATCGACTACACAACTTAAACACGCAAAAAGTAACGCATATTGTCGATAGATGACGGTTTTATAAAATATGTCGCTATGGATACTAAAGTATCCTTGGACGTACAACGCCCTTTTTTTTTGGATACCAAAGTATCCCTGGACGTGTGAGTGGATAAGACATAATGCTATGAAAATACGCGAAATACACTAGCCTAGCCGTGGCTAAATCGGACAACTGTCTGATTTTCCACACAGCATACGAAGCTGAACTTAATCTACCAGCGAGTTTTTCAATATGAGGGCCCCATTGTAGTTTAGAATCTAAGGTAATTCCTAAAAATATGGTTGAAGTGTCCAAATCTAATGTTTCTCCATTCAATGAAACTACTGGGATGGAATTGATTACATTTGGTAGAACGAATTTGACACATTTGGTTTTTCCTTCATTAAGCAAAAGATTATTTGTGGAAAACCAGTTTGCAATTAAACCGAGTGTTCGATTATGTTCAATTAGATCAGTATTTTTTCTTTTAACTTTAAAAATCAATGATGTGTCATCGGCAAACAGAACAATGTCTGATAATTCATTAATTAGGTATGGGAGATCATTTATATAAACTAAAAAAGAAAAGGACCTAAGATTGATCTCTGGGGCACCCCCATTTTAACAAAATGCCCTTCAGAATTCACGCCGTCTATAGATACTATTTGTTTCCTATCTGATAAATAGGATATTACAAGATCAAGTGATTTATCACAAACACCATAATATTTCAACTTTAGCACGAGCGTTTCGTGATTTACACAATCGAATGCCTTGGAGAGGTCACAAAAGACTCCCAGAGCATCCTGCGAACCCTCCCAAACCTCCAATATTGATTTAATCAAAGTACTTCCCGCGTCTTGAGTTGAACGACCCTTCGTGAATCCAAACTGCTTGTCGTGCAATATCCCATTCACATTAAAATGAGTCAACATTTGGCCAAGCATTATTTTTTCAAAGATTTTGCTTAAAGTTGGTAGTATTGAAATAGGCCTATAATTAGTCGCATTATTAGAGCAACCTGACTTAAATATAGGAACAATTTTGCTTAATTTCATTAGGTCAGGAAAAACACCATCAGTTATAGACTTATTGAAGATAGCCGCTAGAATTGGAGCAATATTTTGTATAACGGTATCAATAACTTTTACTGAGAGTCCCCACAAGTCTTCAGTACCTTTTATTTTAATAGTCCGAAACGCCTTTACGATATCTATATCATTGACTAGTTGGTAACTGAATTTGGGAACATTTAAATTAATATTTGCTTTAAGGAGTTCTTCAGCATCTTTCGGGGATGATGAAAGATACTTGGTAGTTTCAATCGGAATATCAGTAAAAAATTTGGCAAAGAAATTGACAACCGTATCCTTGTCTGATACCAGATTGTCGTTTATATCTAACGTTATTGATCTATCTTTAATTTTATTCTTACCAGTTTCAGTATTTATCATTTGCCAAGTAGACTTTATTTTATTATCTGATTTTTGTATTTTGTCTCTTATATATATTGACTTAGCATGTATACATACTTCTTTAAAAATACTTGAATATTTCCTTATATCATTTGGAAAATTTTCATCAGGTGTAAAGGACCTTATGTCATACAGTTCAAACAAAACATCTCTACTCCGCTTTATGCCTTTAGTTGCCCAAGTACTAAATTTCAACTTATTTGGGTCAATCTCTATATGCTTAATTTTGCAAACCCTTTCAAATTCCTCATGTATACATTGGAATAATTTATTATACATAATATTACAGCAACTTGAATCTAAGGTAACTTTATTTAATCTTAATTTTAAATTATTGCTAAATTGGTCTAGATTTTTTTACTTCAGACAAATTAACATTTGTTTTGGATGAATTTAAACTATTTTCTTTTTGCATGCCTGAGGGTCCAGCCACTGGTTCATTAGACATTTGTGCTATCACGTCAGAAACGTGCACTGTAGTAACGCCCGTTTCATCCATGTTCCAAATCCGGGATGGGCTAAGTTTGTATCTTTCTATTACATATCTGTATTTTTCAAAAAATGCATGGACATTTGTTCGATTGAAGGATGTCGCCCTACTTAAACTTGTCGCTTCAGGGCTTCTAATCGACAAATTTGTATATCTTTTCATGAAATTCGTAAACCAATTATCACCCGCCTTTTCCTTAGCCTTCCACGATTCGAGCAAGTTCGGGATTTTGAAAAAAACAGCACACTGGTAGGCTAGTTTTTTTACTTCCGCAGATTTCAGCAATCCGAAATAAATGTTAGAGCACTTTAATAAATAATCTGCAATTTTTTTCTCCTGCTCAGAAGTGAATACTAACCGGGTATTTTTGTAACCTACTTCTACTGGAACTCCTGCTTTCTTCTTTTTCACAAAATTGAACAGCGAAACGTGACAAATTTGAAATTCTGTGGCTACTTCTCTGTAGTTCCTTTTCTTGTCCATTATTTCTAAAGCAGCTGACTCGTAGGTCGCCAGCGAAGTCATGCCTCGAGTAGTTTTCCGCTTGTAAGTCCTCATACTGTAACGTTTAAGATAAATAAATAAATATGTAATTAGATACCCTGGTGGATATACAGCTCTTTAAAGTTAGGACAGGTGGACAGACAGACGGGCGGACAGCGTAGGCTTAGTACCTAGTGTAATAATGTTAATACCAACCCCACATGCGGGGTCAGAATTAACATGTTAATACTAGCCCCGTATGTTTTGTTAAATTTAGCCCCATGGGTAGCTTTTCAATAAAAAAATATATAATTACGAAATATTGTGCATTAGCGCTAGTAACGGTATGTAACATTACTAAGCATAAAACAAGGTACTGCAAAAAAAATATATATTACACCGAAATCAATTATTCAACCCGTAAATCAAAATATCGTAAAGTGAAAAAAGTTCGTTACCTGGCCAAAATAGACGCACATCACACAACTCACTCTCGCGGCGCAATGAGCTGGACTGACGAGTCTCAACCTGTAGACCGCTGTCACAGGGACGAATTCTAGGAATCACTAGTGACGTGCTGTTTATAGTTTCGTAGAAATTCGCTTGTTAATACTTACCTCCGTTAATTAAAGCCCCGGCCTCCCTGGAGCGAAATTAAAATTTGCAAAAGTGCAAGATCATCTTGTCCGGGACTTAAAACGATGGCTTGCATGTCGTGGCTTAACCGTGTCAGGTAATAAAAATGTCCTAGTTGGTTCATAAATTTTCTCGTATATGTCAATGTGTTGTTGAAAATTCTATTATTTTAAATAAACTAAGTAGTTTTTTTATATGTACCCCCCCCCCCGGTGCTGCCCCTAGCGGATCTTTTTTAAATCTTCCCAGGAAAAAGGCTAATTTATTTGTGATTTGACAGAATGTAACATTATTTGTGAATGTCATAGGCTGCATTTTAAGCAGAGGTTACCAAGGGAACTGGAACTTCGCGTGTGAAACTACGCGGGATATCTAGTAATTCTATAAAATGCAGTGCCGTACCGGGGTTCATGTTTGGTCCTGTTACTTTAACCCATGAATGCAATAAGTATTAAATTATATTTTAACTCGGACTTTTGATCTTGAGGTCGCCGGTTCGAACCCTACCCATTGCACTACCGACGTGAACCCACTCGTAACACAAGCATTTAGCTGAGTACGAGGGGTTAACCAGAATACAAGTAGACTGCAAAAGTCTGCTAGTATTATTTTTTTTTAAATATTGTTGAGTCCAAAATGAATCTTCATTAAATGCGTATTTTATTACCAATTATGTGAGTTCAAAATACTGTAGTTAATTTCATTTTCAATTTTCCAATTTCATTTTAAATAGGTAGATAATGTTAAACGAGTATCACAATTACCGTATATATTTAATTACTTGTGACCAGTTCCAGTTGTGGCTTCTCTGTTAATGACCACATATGATTTGAAATGGGGCAGATCTCATCATGTGGACAAACCGCATTATTGTGACAATGGGTGGTTTGCGATGCGTTTGTGCCCAAAAGTCAGTGTTGACAGAGATTTGATGCTTGTTAATTTCAGACTGTTACCTAATTTCAATTTGACTTATTCGCTCTAATAATGATAACCAAGCTTATTTTAGTTATTACTAGCGACCCGCCCCGGCTTCGCACGGGTGCAATACCTTCCTCGTAAATCATTCTGTCTACTTAAAAAAAGAACCACATCAAAATCCGTTGCGTAGTTTTAAAGATCTAAGCATACAAAGGGACGGACAGACAGTGGGAAGCGACTTTGTTTTATACCACTGCTAAACAGGGTTACGCCATAGTCACTACGCTTGGCTGACGGGTTGAGGACATGCAGTAAAACGCTGCTGCTCATTTCGTGGTATAAAATTGTTCTAGATGATGTTATTGCCATTAGGACCAATGGCTTAACGTACTTTTTGAGGCACGGAGCGTTGTCCCTTCACCAAATACACCCGGTAAGATATCTAGAGATTTATACAATGATTTTTTGTCCGGCGTGGAGATCGAACCCACATAGATTGATAGTGAACTTAAGACACATCATAAAGTTTATGATTATTTTCGTGACAAAAAGGTTTGGGATGAAGTCGTTTTAATTTCGAAATAAAAGTAAATAATTTAATTTAATATTGAAGAATTACTATTCCTTTAAAAAATCTATTTAGTTTGTTAGCCGCGTTTCTCATTTAAAGTATACTTAAAACTATAATATATAGGTCGCTAAATTAATATAACTATAATAATTAGTCACGACACCCCTGTGTTGTAATACTGGTGCTAATAGTTCATACTCTGTAAGGAGCTTTCTGTAGCTTTATCATCATCAGTCCGTATAACGTCACTGCAGAACATGGACCTCCTACCGAAGGAGGGTATTTGCCATATTCACCACGCTTCGCAGGCGGGTTGGTAACTGCAGTATTAAGTTGTAACACACAAGGAAATGCTGCTGCGCGTTCCTTGATTTACAATAATAATAGATGATTTTATAACAATCGGAACCATTGGCTTAACGTGCTTTCCAAGGCACGGAGGTACGAACCCACAATCTCCGAGATTTAAAGCGAGCCGAATACCGCTACGCTACGGTGGTTGTCTATAGTTCGTAAACTCGTATATTCTAAGGTTTATCAGTAACTGGTATGAAATGTAACGAAAAAATTGTTGTATTTATTAGTATAAATATTTCTTACATTGTGACATGTCTTCTTTGGTGCCTGGAATAATGATAAATAAGTAGGTATCACTATTGCATAAAATGTGTTACCGCATATAAGCAGGTAAAAAGGGGCATTTGTTGACAACATTCGTCTGCTAAAATACCAAGAGCCGTATAAGAAAGTGAGACATACACATTTAAAAGTTTTTGGAAAACCTTGAGAGAAACGCTGGTAATTAATAATTAAAATAAATTATTATTCTCATTACCAAGTTGAGGAGAAAAGGCGCACTGCCGCGAATCGTGTGCAAATCATTCATCATATACCGGCAATGAGATGTTGGAAGAAATGATGTACCGAAATACTTATAAATAATTAATAACATGAGTTATATAGAATGAAGAAAGAGTTGTATATGAAGTTCTTCAAGGCTTATATATAGCTTTTATAGTTTAGAAATAACTTTTATTATTGTATAATCTCTTTTGAAGCTTGCAGTTAAGGTAAGTTGTGATCTCATTTCTTAATAAACTGACAGATATTTTTTTATGTGTCCTGCTTCTTAGTCTATATTTTCACTATTATCTTGTTTTTCTCTTAAATAATATATTACCTTAATGAATAAATACATAATATATACAACTAAAAGGAGCTAATTTTAAATAAAACTTACTTATCAAAATTTACTATTCTTCGTAGAATGCTGGCAACATTACCTCGTTGACCCATTATTATCATTATCAATTTAAGTAGTAAGTAGTTAAGTAGTTTAAATATTTATTTCCAAAATATAGGTAATCTCGATCAAATGCAAATATAGGACCAGAAATTAGTACTGATCTATATAAAAAAAAAATTGCAAATAAAAAATACAAATCCTTCTAAATTACCGCCTCCATTTTTACAAAATGCGGGTTGATCAAAATATACTCAACGAATTCTCATTTGCTACTTTGGAATATTCGGCACTCGGCAAAAAGTTAGCAGCTTGGCTGCGTAATGAACGAACTTAGCCACTGAAAGGGTTAAAACTGAGAAAGTCGCGACTTCGTTATGAAGAAAATTGGTAATTCATTGCTTACGTTGACTTAACTTTTGTAATGCGAATATCGGAAAAACTTCTCAGTCGCTAATAAAAACACATGACAGTTTCAGTATTGGTAATGAGACTTCGGTAGTTTGTTTGATATTTCAATATTTTATATTTCTCCTTAAGAAAATAATAAAATATTCTTCTTTATCAAAGTTGGTATCTACGTAAAAATAACAGTATTATGAATTATGGTATAGGTGTTATAAGATTAAATTTATTTGTTTATGTATTAAACGTAAATTAGTAGATTTCGTGGTGTTGCCCGTGTGATCTTAATGCCATTATGTGAGTGAAATAATTTTTCAAATTTTCCATCTTATAGTTCCTGAAGTTGGCGCGTTCAAGCAAACAAACTCTTCAGCTTTATATATTAGTATATATTATGAGCCAATTTATTATCAGACCATTGATTCAAGCACAACTATCTTATATTATTTTTTGAGATTTTGCAGAAATTTTGCAGTCTACATCTACATGCAAGTATTCTTGTAACCCTTCCTGTTAAGCTAAAATGCTTGTGTTACGAGTTCACGTCGGTAGTGCAATGGGTGGGGATCGAACCGGCGGCGGCGACCACAAATCACAAGTTCGTAAATTATGACAAAATACATGTATGTTTAATATGAATAAACTTAAAAACTTCATACCCAATTATTTCAATATTAGATGACACATTATCCAAGAGTAACATAAGTTATATATACTTACGACGAGTTCCCTACGAAATCATTAATGTTTTTTTATTCTACGAGTTATACAACTCTCCTATCGTTTCCAATGGACAACTCATATCACGCACGCTTCATGTTTCTAGCTGGCTACCACTCCTGACGGGAAGAGTACAAATATACAACTTGTATAAAGTAAGGAGTTAACTGACAGAAGAAATAAACTGATTATATTATGAAAAAAGAATTAAGAACCTAAAAATCACATTGTCATTATGCAGGTGAAACTGCAAGGGGCAGCAACTTCTAAATAAGTCTAAGCAATAGGTATATAACGTTTACGACGTATGTTGACATTCAATACCTATTACAAACGCGTTAGCACAGTGACAGCATTTCCGTACATTCGTAGTCGCCAACAAAATCCTTTTCAGTAGCCAACGGCAGCCGATTTTTCTTATATTTGTAAAGACATAGAGTAAGAAATTTAACTATATAGTATCTGTATAGAAATCGTTTCACAGCTGTGAGTTATGACATTAAGGCCACAAGACCCGTATCAAAATCTTCTTAGGATGAAAGTATATCATATGTGGTGAGACTGTGTTGTGGGTTTCCAACTGTTTCCGAAACATCTGCCTCTTATATGTTTAGGCTGTGATGACGACAAACTTTTGTATAAGGTTTATTCTTTTTAATAAACTTGATCGTGTACAATATAAAATTAAGATAATGTTAAGCGAGATATTTTAACTTTTAAGCTTTAAAAATTATTATAGTTCATTTATAGCATATTCTTATATTTTCATGATATAAGAAAAATCCATATCCTCCACTGTTGAACATGGGTCTCCCGTGAAGGGGTCAATGGAATAGTCACAACGCTGAGCATGGGTTGGTGACCGGAGTATTATGTACAGCCCATTACCTAGTATGAAATTATTACATAATGATATGCTGTTATGAGAGGACTTGATTGCAAAAAAAAAGTCGAGGTCTATACAGGGTGTAATAAAATAAAGTATTCAGAAATACCAGGAGTAAGAGGTTTATTTTTACCTATTTCAATTTGAAAAGTTTGGTTTCTGGTATCTATGAATTTAAGAAAATCATTACTTCCGGACTTGTAGAGATAGGATTAAATAACCCTTGCCATATCGTTTGTTATCATCCAAAACAACCTTGCTCTTCTATGTATATACCCTTTCCGTTACACCTTGTATAATTATCAGTAAGAATTATCTGTTAGTTATGGTTTTTTTTTATTAATTTATCTTCTTACATTGTAATTCTGACAAGTACAAGTGTATGTAAATACCTAAGTGCTGAAAAAAATTCATTATTATCATTAAAGATATTATCAATAAAATACTTATTCCAACGTTAGGTTACATTTTCTCTTATGAACTTAATTTCAAACAGAATAGAATGTAATTTTGAGTTTTATTAAATTAAAATCGCAACAGCAAACCAAGTGATAGTTTTCAACTAATACAAGGAAAACGATTGAGAGTTAAATATGGATGTGTCCATTCTTCTTCTTCATATTGTTCGTTGCTAAATGTGCTTACTATGAAATTTCTTGACTGAGTCGATGATGAGCGGCTTCCAAACCTATATTCCTACCTATAAACCTCTATCTATATTCGGCTATTCTCAGGATAGTAGTCATTTCTATTCGATTCTATTTGGTCGGACCAACAGACCTTGTGGTCTTTTATCGTAATCTTTCAGTTTTACTTCTACTAGTTTAGGACTAATCCCACCCACACTGCCACCACTGCCATTCTTGTAAGGCAATCAACAGTGGCACACACTGGAAAGGGCATCGAGCACAGAGATTCACCAAGTTCCGGGATAACGTTAAACTGCCTTGGGACCCGCAACGAATTTAATCAGAAAGACTCCGGAGTCGCTTTTGCATATCGAAGTCTAGCTTCCCTTGCCTAAGCCTAAAACTAAACGATTGTTACTATAAAAATATATTTCTGGCTTAGCTACTCGTATTATAGGAGGAACTTTCATGTTATTGTTTAAGCATTTCACTAATAAAAATGATATATTTCTGAATTATATTAAATTTAATACCAAACGAAAGATTGTTATAAAAGTTTATGCGTTAGGATTTTTGTCCCGGAATAAACAATAGGTATACGTGAATTTTCACCTATTAATATTCGTTTAATTTGACAAAAGTCTGCACCAAGTTTTTTAAGAAGGTTTAAACACACACTTACTTAAAAGAGTCTTCTTAATTTTTAAGGCCTCACATTTCCATAAAAAGTGCTGTAAAAGTTTGCCTCGCTTAACATTATCTACAGTAATTTTCGCTGAAACTTTCTCTTCAGCCCAAGTTGGTCGGTTCGTGGCTCAGACTTAAACAATTGTACAATACGTAAATATTTTATGATCTATGTTTATGATTCACCGTAAAACCTAACTAAAATTGAAATAAAGACAGACTAAAATACATTCGTATTTTTAAAATACTTTACAATGGCAATGCATTTTAAAACGAAACTTTCTTCGCTGGCTAGCTATAAAATGTGGTTGAATATGAAAAATGTTACAACTTATACGTCGAAATCAGGTTTTATATAAATTCACCGTACCATGAAGAACAATCCAATTTTATTCGATATAATTTTATTAAAAAAGTAGCCATTGAAATACGAAGCCAGAATCCTGTAACCAATTTCATAATGGACTATTGCGGTATACAGCCGAAAAGAATATAAAAAATACATGTAGAGTTGAGAATAATTCCGCGAACATCAAACAACGGATATTCCATGAAACCAAACATATTATCTACAAAGGAAACATAAAAACACGGTACTCTTTGTCATGTGTCAAAATTCAAGTCTTTTACGAAAAATGGTTAGATGGAAACAACATTTTGGTCTAATCCATTTAAACACGATAAACCGTTGACCTAAGATTAACATAATGGATAATGTTAAAAGGGACCGAAATACGTTATCTATGAATGCGTGGAATAAAGGATGCAAAGAGATTTCCCGTTTTAGTGGACACGGGTTTCACTATTGTTGTTGAACAAAAGCGTTAAATTTCAATAAAAGTCTTACTTGCATTTTCGAAACTGTTATTTTCATAAAAGTTATGTTTATTTATCACTGAATTGGTTGACTTACGGAATAAATTTCTAAGCAATATAATTTAGTAAGTACTTATCTTTTTCTGCCTGTTACCCGCGACTTCGTTCATGTAAAAATTTAGACGTGTGCTTAAAATTAAAGAAGTTTCACACAAACTTTGCCGCCATACTCAATCCGTAAGGGGATAGCTTAATGGGTTGAGTTTTGCAAAATGCCGTCTAAGCACCTTTGTCATATAAATATATTTGAGAATGTAAATGTATTTGAGACTTCTAGCACTTTTATAATATAATATTGATGCTTACGTAAAGCATTTTTTTAACGGAATAGGTAAACAAATGTGTATCACTTTTACCAATTTGTATAACATGTTGTTATATACAGATTAAAGCTGTTTTCCTGTATAAGAGTAATTAGATGATGTTAAACAATTCAAAACAATGGCTTAGAGGGCCAGATACGAAGGGTAGAACCGTCCATTAGCTAACCAGTCCCAGAAATAAATCTTTGATAGATAAATATTTTTTGGCTAAAGTGGGAATCCAGCTAAGCCATATATTTTTTTTACAACATTTTTTTTTTTACTTTTTTCATTATTACATAGTATAAAACAAAGTCGCTTCCCGCTGTCTGTCTGTAAGTCTGTACCTATGTATGCTTAGATCTTTAAAACTACGCAACAGATTTTGATGTGGTTTTTTTATTAGATAGAGTGATTCACGAGGAAGGTTTATATGTATAATACATCAGCATTATAACCCTGCGAAGCAGGCGCGTTTTGCTAGTTGAAATATAAATTTGATATTATTTTTTTGCTATTATATAGTAGGATTACTCGTATCCTACTGGTATAATAATCGCAAAAAAATCAATGGATGAATGAGACAGAGTAACAAGAGTTTGTTACTCTTTCACGCAAAAACCACTAAATTCACTTGACAAAAATTTTGCACGTGTAAAGTTTTTCAGCTGGATCAACACATAAGCTACATAACATCACTCTACAACCCACTGGAGTAGAGTAGCAGTCCAATTCATGTAAAATCGCAGACTGTGAAAAATGAATAAAACGTTTCGAAAATATTGTTATTCATCTATGAAATGATTTTTTACGTTTCACGTAACTTAATATATTGGGTGAGGTTTTGGATTCGGCTTATATACCTATGTAATCGAAAATCTAAACGAAATAAAATTAGGAGTATCCATTTCCCAGAAATGATAGTACAAACATGGCTACCTTACAATCAATAGTAGTGCCAACGACGTTGCCAACAGATCTTATTAGATCGTTGACACCGTTAAGCTAAGACTCTAGCTGCCGTCAAATTGTTGCCATCTATACTAAAATATAAAGATGACTAGTTTGTGTGATTGCACGTGCTAATCTCAGAAATTACTGGTCCGATTTGAAAAAATCTTTTAGTGATAGATAGCCCTTTTATCAAGGAAATATATATTAAATGATGAAGCGCCTATGGACGAAAACGGAAGCTATCCGGGTGAAATCGCGCGTGGAAAGCTAGTTCTATTAGGTATAAGTTGCTTTCAAATATAAGACATTTTTTTTAACAGAAGATGGAGTAATGTCAAGTGACGCATATAACGTCAGTTAAGAAATTTCCTTGCAACTATAAATTTTATTTTTCCAAATAAATGTTTATTTTAAATTAAGTCATTCCCCAATACTACGTTGGCCCGACCTCGCCGGGTATGGCAGAGTAGGAGAGAAAAGAAAAAAACGTAAAATATTTAACAAAAAAAAAATCTTCTCATATTATCATCAGTCATTACACAAAACACAACTACTGTTAAATGGACAACATATATTTTATATGGCGCTTCCAAACAAATGTAACAATTTTTACGGAATAAATGAATTTTGAATTTGAATTTAGAAGCCACTTATGTGGTGATCCAAACAATAAACTTCTGAATTTGCTAGTGAATTTTTAACATAGAAATCTAAAGCTCAGATGCATAAGATGTATGCACTATATAAATATTAGGTCGTAAGTGTCAGTTTACGATAAAGGCACAAACGACGAATGTTTCTGAAGTATAATGGTACATCCGCTTCTGAGCTCTAGTTTAATATTTCCGTGAACTTAAGCTAGTTTCTATGTTGAATTTTCCACAATCACCTTCTACTTTACGTAGGAAAAAAACATGATTAAGTAGGTATATTTTCGAAGGCAATAAAAGTTACTTCAGTTTGTTTGTTGAAAAGCCACATAAAATATGTTTTTTTTTATCTTTTACGATCTCTGAAAATCTGCTTGTTGGCCTTAAAACTTTTCACATTGAAGAGCAGTATTATATTTTTTATTTCTGCACATACTGACTGCCTATATGTGTGTTAGTACCAACACCAATGTTATTGATGTTTGTTATTAAACACCAATATTATGATGATGAAAATCCAGTTGTTCTCAAACAGGCTATATAATGTAAAGTCTATTGTTTGCGGTTGCTCATAAATACGAAAACATATTGTTTATTTTTTACAGAAATAGGGATAAATTTGTCAGAATCAGTTATTTTGATAAACCAGAGGTCACTTAAGTATCACTCGAATATTAATGATAATAATATGATAGTATTCGTAAAGTTGATTCACAAATGTCTTTCACAATTCTATCCTACCATTTTTTTATATAAAGTTGAATATATAAAGATCAATAATTATTATTCTACCCAAACATATTTTTTTTTGTTTTGGAAAAAAAAACTTTTGTATGTTCAGACAGAAAGTATACTAGTCCTCGTACTGTGATTATATTAAAAAGTTAATGTCATGACGTATTTAATTTTTGTGATAATCGTATGTTGGATACTAAATATTGATCTTATCTAAATGATACAAACCTTTAAAATTTATAATCTATATCAATGTCATAAGTAAAAACTGAAACGCCTTTGAATGTTAATAAATTTATTACACGTATGTATAGTACGTTATTAAATTATTGTATATTTAAATATACAATAATAACGTATACAACGTATACGTATAATAACATGTAATTTTTTTTTTTTTTTAAGTAAGTATAATCAATTTCTTTATAATCAATAATAATTGTGTAACATCTTGCATGCTAATTTATTTCATTGATCTTATCTTATCTTTTCAAATTCGTTTAATTTTTAACTTCAAAAATTGATATTGATTACAAATTGTAAACGTCGACCGTTTTCAAATAGAATTTACACAAAAATTAATGAAAGATTGAAATATGATAATTTACACAAAAAATAATGATAGCTTGAAATATGATTACACTCTTTTTGTAACGACTCTTGTACTTAAAACTTCTAAAGTAATGGCAGAAGTTATGTAGTTACGCGCAAAATTTGACGAAGTTTGCTAAAATACAAACTGTGTTATTGTATAAATTAACAATGTGCATGGAAACTCAATTCAAGTTTCATAGCTATAAAGCATCACTTTATATCCAAGCTCGGGGAATTTCTAAAAAACCCCAAATAAGTTAGTATTGTACTTTTTATGTGTTCTTTAACGTATGTAGTAAACATTTATTGTACTATTTACCATAACTTTAATGTTCATATCATAACTGTATTTACTATACCATACTCATCTACTGACTTAAAACTGCAAAATATTATACTATGAATCCGATATGATGTGTATGTACCTATATTAAATATTTTACTGTATAAAAGCTGAGAAAATGCCTAGTGACAGAAAAACAGACTGACAGCGAAGTCTTAGTAATTGGGTTCCATTTTTACCCTTCGGGTACGAAACCCTTAAAAGGATCTTAGAACGCTCACTCATGTGCTGGCAATAAATGTGTGATAGCAATAAAATTTACGATGCTCTTGTAGACATGAAGTCCAAGAGACCCGCCATAATACAGCGGACAGTTGCACTAAAGTCCTCTAAACATCTCAAAATTCGTAGTAATTCGTTCATATTTGACCGTAGGCTCAAGCATAGGCGCCATCTTACCTGAGCACAGGCGCCTACTTACTTTAGCACAGGTTGCTGTATTTGTAAACCCATCAAGCCTCACTACATATGTCTGTCAAAAAAAAAACTAATTTTGTTACATTAATAGTCAAAACGATCAACATCGTCATGATCGAGTAAAAACGATTTAGGCTTTTACAATTTATTGTGTAACGAGCATTGCACAATTTGTTCGACACGAATGAATGTCTACGTGAATTATTGCCATCCATACATCTACGTCAGATAGATGGCTTCGTTTTTATGACAAGTGGAAGTGATATTACGTGAATAAGAAAAAATGTAAACCTTAACATTGATATATTTCGAATCACGTTTCGTTATGCGAGAACCACATCATTTTTGATACAAGCTAAACAAAGGGATCTTATATACATTGATACTCTTCATTTTCCAAACCTATAATGATATATTACTAACATTTAGATCATTTATGGAGGTTAAAACCTAAATAATATCACGAGAATCACGAACAAATATTAAACGCGCTCTTCTATTACAATAAAGCAATGTATTTTTTTTCTGTAGGTATGTGCCAAATGTCAACCAAATGTGTTAAGTACGCGAAACCTACAAAACAAGTTTATATCTGGGGGCACGGCAGTGCCCCCCCAAGTTGTGTTATGTTGCACGGCCTACCAACCTATATTTTCTCGAAGCAACTCAGGTTATTTTCGACCACCTATAACTTAGTTGTGGTAAAATTTACAAATACTATGAATACAATTCTGTTCTCTTACAGGTCGCATTTACAATAAAAAATATAAAAAATAGTACAGTTACTTCCAAATAGTTTTACTACAGAATATTTAAAGATGAGCACTGTCGCTCTAAATTAAGTCAGTCAGGTATCAGTTGTATACCCAATCTGCATTTACTTTACGTAATCAATGTCTATGTGAAGATACCGAGACACTTCGATATCGATTGTCTGGCTGAAAGAAATATTATCAGATCGCATTAGGTATTGGACCAAAGAGAATATAGCACATGTCAGACTTGGCCAGAATTTTAAATAGTCTGGTTCTAATACTACAATAATATCTTGGCCATCAATGACGTTAGATAGTGAAAAGCTTAAAAGCTCATTTACGGATACGCAGAACGTCATGCGTGGCGTCTTGTAGCGGGTAGGACGTTTTTATACGTTTTCTGTACAGTGCAGTGCGTGAACGTGTTTATAAATATGGGAAACGTGAAGAAATGCGACAATAATAGTACTATGCAAGAAGTATTCATAAAAAATAAAGCGTGTAAATTTGTTAAACGCACTCTACAATGCTTTGTATTTGCATTCAGTGCAGGCCGTGCCACCCAACGCCACACGCAATGTCCCACATCTCCGTGAATGACGCCTAATAATATCCTAAGCTAAGGCTTATTGACCTAAGGTCAATAGGTAAGCGAAATTTGATCACAGTCCCCCTTTTCATTCAGATCACATCCACACTGTTTAACTACCCAAATGATTCGAATCCGATCATTATCGCCATATGTTTGGAAGAAATTAGGCAGGGATACGTCGTTTGAAAAGCTTCACCTGAGGTCGGTGCTACTCTTTAGAAACTTTTGCATCTAAGGTACCGATAGTTTGCCAGTTTGAATTTCTTTTTGTGGGAAAAAAATAATTAATAATTAAATAACTCTCGGGTGAAAAACTGAAAATCAAGTACTCATTTAGCTGAGTGCACTGAGAAGCTATTAACTTTTCTGTTATATGGCAACATCGATGTTGCCCGTTGACTGGATTTGAAAATTGGTGGAAAATTAACTGATGTTAGAAGCAATTTTATTTTATGGTTTACTAGTTTATTAATCTTTGTGTTTCTTGAAGTAATTAATGAGACCATTTTTAAATGGTAGAAAAGTCCAAGTATCATCCACAACAAACAAACTTATTTAATTATAATATACCCATATTATAATTTATATATTTTGCACATAAATTGTTAATACGCGTCACAATTATATTCTGTAAATATTTTAGTTGAACTGAATAATATCTCAATTATTGATTGGTCCCGTTGTGGCCACAATATCAGATGCCGCTTCTGTAGGCTGGTCCCCGTGTGGGCCAGCACGTTTGCGCTCAAACGTTTGCCCTACAGACGACCCTAAAATCGGCATTGCGTCACCACAGTTAAGAGGATGAGAATAATATTCATATTATATACTTACAGTATATAATATGAATATTATTATTGTATCATACTTATAAACCTTCCTCTTCAATCACTCTATCTATTAAAAAACACCGCATCAAAATGCGTTGCGTAGTTTTAAAGATTTAAGCATACATAGGGATATAGGGACAGAGAAAGCGACTTTGTTTTATACTATGTAGTGATTTAACAAAAAACTACTTTCTTTCCCTTTTCTGTAATATTTCCTAAGTTTCTTACAAAAAAGATCATACTATTACCTTTGTTTAGGTACTCTTCCCAGCTTCACTCCCTCCTATAACTAGGCGAGGCGTAAAGAGAAACAAAATAGAACATTATATGCGAGCAGGGCCTATAACGACGGCGTCCTTAATCCTCGTATATAGGGATCGAGACCGAGTGTTCATCGCCGTCTTGTCTCACTAACCACTATTAGAAAAGAGACGTGCGCTACTGTAACCTCATGAATAATTTATTTGAGGATTGCCGCTCCTACGGCTTGACGGATGGCGTCGTCGAATCAATAAAATCTTCTAAATGTATCTGTAGATACTGATATCGCACTTTTATATCTAAATAGATGGGGTCCATATCAGTCAGTGAGCTTTTTATTGTAGGTATATCATTGTTATGACTCTTATCTTGTTTTTGTCATATTGTCGTGGTTATGAAATCGTAATTTTTGTACCTTTAGACCTTTCTTTTAGGGAGCAATTTAGGAGGTCATAGTTTTATCTGTATCATTTTTGCAGTGTAGTTTTTGGCATAGAATAGACCAAGTCTTCTTGGGGGTGTATATATAGGAGGATAGGATGTATAGGATAGGAGGTATAGGATAGGAGACCAAGGGACATTTATTTGATGGATAGGTAGTATCACCGTAAGGATACTCCCTTCTTACTGCTATAACCAATCCACCTGCCAAGCGTAGTAATTACGGGAATATCCCTCAAAGACTTTGGCTTGTTAAAGTCTTTTAAAGAGGAGGCTCATGTTTAGCAATGGACGTAAACAGGCTGATATTAGTAAGGGTTAGGGTTAGTAAGTAAAGTGTCATTCTAACTTTATCGGGAAGTATTTAAAACATTTTTATTGAAATTGAACAAAATACTTGACCACTTGGCTGCTACTATAGCCATAACCAAATTCAAAATTACGTTACCTTTATAATTATAAACTATTAGGGCCTATATGAATAGATAAGTTAATAAACATACAATCAACACAAATGAAACGAGGAGTTTCATTTCATTTCAATTTCAAAATCGCAAATTAATTAAAGCATCGATTTCCAATTCGACTCCGATGTTGGTAAAATATTATTACTTTCGAAATCTAAATGTAAAATTGAATGTAAGATTTTAGAACAATCCAAAGAGCATCAGATTGTAGTATATTTTGCGAAAAGCTAAACCTTTTTTTTATTTCACTATTTCTTTTTTTTATATTTTCTTTGTGTCTACTTAAATAAAGGGAAGTGTCCGCTTGAAATAAATAAAGAATTCGTGTTTCATTAAATGTGAATTTCTGTGTATGCAATACTTATTACAATTATATCCTTTTTAAATTATTGTCTGTCTCTCAGTATGTTTAAATGTCTGATGTTTCAGATAATAACAAAAAGAGGATCAACTGTTATTTCACAAAAATAACAAAACTTCCCCTCAAAAAAATACTTGGCTTTATTCGATTAAATGTTTATGCTTGGTTTATTCCCTCTTGATACAAATTTCCATCAAAATCCATTTATTATTATAACAAATTCAAATTTATAATACAAGTAGTATTCAAACTCTTTACTTAAATAATTCAAAATGTCGATGTTTAAGACTTAAGTAAACTACGTGTATTAAATTAATAATCTAAAATTACAAAGTTCGTTTATTTCTTTGTTTATTCAATATATTGTATTCTATATTGACTAGGGTGATAGATATTGTAGACTGTTACTGGCACTTCTTGATGAGTTAAGCTTTGAATTTCGAGTTTGGGGCTTTGTGCAGTTAGAATTGATCCGTTAGCAACAGTTATAGTAGTCGGGAGACTTACTACTACTATGTGCAAAGATAGATTTGTGCCTTGGATCGGAGATAGATGAAATTGGCTATGAAAGCTTTCGATATAGATGCAATTATACAACACCTTTTTACTTCAGAAGTTTAGGTGGAACTGTAGGTAATAAATGAATTCTAAGTGGCATTTTTTTTCAGTAACTATTTACATAAAGTGCTTAGGTATACAATATATGCCATATCTTTAAGGTGGGATAGTAAAATAATACATTTTTATATCTCACATACCAGTATCCAGTATCTCACCCAATATAATAGCAGGTACTTATAAAAAAATAGAAGATACTATAATTAATGTATTTCATTGAACGGAGATGCTAGAAGTGGGCGATATCTTAAACTAGCGACCCGCCCCGGCTTCGCACGGGTGCAATGCTGATGTATCATACATATAAACCTCCCTCTTAAAGCACTCTAACTAATCAACAACAAAAAAACCGCATCAAAATCCGTTGCGTAGTTTTAAAGATCTAAGCATACATTGGGACGGATAGACAGCGGGAACCGAATTTGTTTTATACTAGGTAGTGATAGTGATATGTCAACCAAAATGGCGACGTATTAAATAAAGGCACAATAAAAAGTACCTATAAGATGCGAGCTTGGATAAAGGGGCTGATGAATGTGGAAGAAGAGAAAAAGGTGTACCAGGATTGACACAGCTGGCGTTCCTTTGTCTCTGTCTGACCCTATGAGAGAAAAGCGTGATATATATACTGCCGTGATATATCTATAATGCCGTTATCTACCAAAACCGTATTTTTGAATAACGAGCAAAAACCGCGGAAAAAATTAAAATTGATGTAACTTTTCAATGACAACACTTATTTGAGAATTGGTGGTACCAAAAAATAGGTTAAGTTTAATACTTTCGAATGACTCTGTCATATCGTACATATTATTTAATTTCATGAAAAAACGTTTTTTGCATTTTAGTTTATCATCGGTGTTGCCAAAATCTTATCGGTCATCGACTAAAATGCCGTTTCGCGTAGCGCAACGGCATTTTAGTGTATCTATTTCATAGCAAACTATTGTCTGTTAAAATGCTAAAAAAAATCTCTTTGGTGAATAACTAAAACGTCGCTAAAGTACATAACGTCTATTTAGCTTAAAAATATGTAATATTGAACTGACTCATGTTAGACTTTAGTGTGTTTAACGGTACTTTACTGCTTTTAAGTCTGGTAACCTATTAATGTATTTAAATTTAAGGGAAAAACTTGAATCATTGTTAAGCTTAATCGTGGTTAAAGTAAAAACCTTATAGTTTAACGGCATTAAAGCGCAACAGACGGAATAAAAAAATAGTGAACCAATAATATTTAACAACATGAAGTTACTAGAAATAAAGACATTTTTTTAATAAAGGTCATTATTTTATCAATCACTTAGTCAATATATTTTTTAAAGCTTTTAAAATAAGGTATACCTACTTTTGCTCAAAGTTTTAACTTTGATAAAATTTCACTTCAAACTAGATTTATTAGGAACTTTTAGTTTTCACAAATACAAATATCACATCAGTTATTTATCCATATTAATTAGGTACAACTTGTACTTTCAAAAAAATATAATATAAAATAAATTTTCAATCAAATGAAATTGACATACAGAATACTTAATGAAACCTGAGATACTTTATAAACAATCAAGACTAAGTGGACTCTTCTCCTTGAACATCAAACTGTAAAATTCTATTATCAATAAAAAACAATCATCCTATACTAAAAACAAAAAAAATAATCTGCCTTATTTAAATTTTAGTTTTAACTTTTTATCTACATTTATAGCCTTCTAGATAATATTCTTAAAAATATGGTATTGAAATCTTAATACAGTCACTTTACCAAATAACTTAAAATAATATGACAATGTTTAAAATTAAAATGATTAGGTATTTAGTTAAAATAGTTAATCAGTCTCAATAAACTTACATCAGTCTATATTATTATTCCTATTATCAGAACTTGTACCGGATTTTTTTAAGTATGTCACTTTTTCTTTTAGATTCGATACATTTCGTTTCAATCTTAAATTCAAATACAATAATTTACAAGTAGTGTTTGGTGAAACTGTAACGATAAGAAAGACATTTAATTGACAACTACATGATTATGACAAACTTAACAATGCACTCTCTAAAGTTGTTCATTGGTTGCATTTTAATAATCTCTGTTTAAATGATAAGATAACTAAAGTTATCAAGTTTTCAACACCCAATGTTAGACAGGTTTCCACTAATGTAAATGGCTTTGACCCTGTGGAAACTCTGTGTTCTTAGGTATCACCATTGATTCCAAATTACAATGGGGACCATACATTGAGAAAATGTCAGCAAAATTAAGTTCTGCAGTAAATGCAGTAAAAACAATTAGACGGCTTACGGGTATTTGATGTTGATACTGCTAGAATCGTTTATTTCAGTTACTTTCACAGCATAATTTCGTACGGGATTCTTCTTTGGGGTAACTGCGCGGATATCAAGAGTATTATTATATTGAAAAAAAGAGTCGTAAGGGCTATTTAAAAACTGGGTCGCCAAGCAAAGTTTGAGAAATTTATAGAAATAAATATTGTAACCGTTGCATCATAATATATGATAATGTGTTATATGTAGATAAAAATATTAACTCATTTTGTAAAAAAAAGCGACACACATAAGTGTATATGTTACGGCTAAAAGCCGAAGTGCGGCGACACCTAGTTTTAGCCGGCTACAACTAGGTGCAGCCGACAACTTGCGGTTAAACTTAGGTCAACCTTAATAAGTTCCTATAAGTTCCTCTAAGTTAACTCTAAATTAAACAATACCTATGCAAGGGAAAAAAAGGTGTTGGGGTGGTTAAAAAAAAACCTAAACCTAAACCAATGGAGTCGAACAGGGACTTATAAACGCATGTGGCCGACTGCACCTAGTTGTAGCCGGCTAAAACTAGGTGTAGCCGCACTTCGGCTATTAGCCGTAACATATATACTAGATACAAGCATAGGTAATCTTATTGTTCATGCTAGCCGTCTCCGCAAAATAAGTAACTCTTTTATGGGGCAATGTATACGGTTCTATAACAAACTTCCCAAAAGTATAAGAGAATTTGTCTATAAATAAGTTGAAAATGTCTGTTAAAGCCAAATTTCAACATTTTCCGAATTCTCAGAAAAAAATCTGATTACTTATCTTTGTGACAAAAATGCTTGGAATTAAATCGCTCCAATCTCATTGGCAGTGTTTCTCATTAGTCGTCACATCACGCACTGCACGGTAAGGGAAAAATATGACGATTCCAAACAAATATAACCATTTTTACGGAATAAATTAATTTTGAATTTGAATCATACAAACATTGACACCCCTTCTTACTTCCTTAGGGGTTGAATTTAGCAATATCCCGTCTCAGTTAGCACCTACGTCCTAAATGAACCCACAAAATTTGAGACTCCTAGGCCTAGCTCCTTTGTAGTTTCTGAGATTTCGAGATGAGTGAATGAATGACCTTTCACTTTTATATATGTAAATAGATAATAATACATAGATTATGACATAGATGTATCCTACAAATATTATAAATGCGAAAGTTTGTATATGTGGATGTATGTATGTTTGTTACTCTTTCACGCAAAAGCTCTTTATTGGAGTCCTCGAGTCCTCACCCAAAAAGTGCCTGCTGTGCGATGCTCTAGTTTCACCCCCGACCCCTCTGATTTCGGAACAGGATCGTTACTTAGCCGCTGCCCCCCGATCCGCGCGAGATTAGTTAACGGCTTTATTGTGTATTAGTGTGAGATAACGTCATTTTAGTCTAATAATGACGAACAATTAATGTATGTTTAGTTTTGGAAATGCCGCCACTGGCTTATAACATACGTAAAGTCAAAATACAAGTATGTCAAATATTAACCTATAATGCCGTTAAACATCCTTAATCACATGAAAGTCTAGCATTTTTAATTAACGGCGTTATAGCTTAACAAAAGTAAACTTCTATAATAAAAAAAGATTAACAATAAAACAGTTAAAGTACCTTTACCGCTTTATAGTGTACAAAAGACTGTTAACGGCAACCAAGAGAAGCAGACATATGAAAAACTTGTAATAAAAATATGAGTTAATGAACTATAGCGGCTGTAAAGACTCACAAAGTTACTTAAAGGCATTTTTGCTTATTTCTCAAGAGGAAAATATGTACGTAACGGCTTTCTTAAAATTATTATTTCCAAAACTATTCAAGGTATTGAAAATTCGAAAACACAGATCGGTAGATTTTTCTTTTCTCGTTATAATAGCATTCAAAGTTAAAAATCGACCAGATGTCGGATAACGGCATTTTAGTTATGCCACGGCAGTATATATTTATCAATTCCTATTAATATTTTAGTTATAATATTTAACGCGGAAGATAGGTAGATAGTATTTATATATTTATAAATCGCTCATAAAACTAACTTGGGTTGACGAAAAGATACATTAAGAACAGTTAACATTACTTTATTTTACTCCAATGCGATTGTTCTCAGCTTCTTCATCCGCTAAATAATATAAGGTAATTATATTCACAAGTAACAAAGTTCGGTAAGCCCATAAAACCCGATCTCCATAACATTATAACTCGGATTCACATCTTAGACAATTAACAAGTAAATTCACAGTAATACCGAAAGAGATCATTTGGTGAAAACATTTTACTGAACAGTACTTTACTTTAAACTTTTGGGCCCTTTTCGTTGTCGCTTGAAGCCATTCCCCCTTGTTACTCGTATTGCGGACGAGGCGTTAACCGCTGAAGAGATTTATGAAAGTGGCTTGTCTTTTTAAGGCACTCGAGGCCGAAGGGGCGTTATTATCTATGTTCACCGTCACTTTAAATTTGTTTAGCCTTTTAAGGGCTTTACTTTTAATTTTGGAAGCAACAAAGTTTCGGTTGAAGTTTTATGAAAGTAAACACAGGCTATTAAAACAACCTGAAATGGAATCGTTTCAATCCGGGCCTTAATCTCAGGTGTTACTTAAAGCAATTTCAAATGTTCGCATTCATGATACGAACAACCTCCATGAAGCAGCATCCCAGCATTTAAAGCGGAATAAACACTAAATAGATTGTTTTTTTTTATTTAGATTAGTACCCATAGATTTTCGCTAAGCTTCAATTGATAATTTGTAACCACTTAATATAAACAAGCAAGTAAAAGTTACACTTTAAGACATATATTTAGCTCAATAAGAAACGTTTAAAATGAAACGTTGTTTGTCCCGACACTTGTTCAACTCTGTGCCTACAATTAACATCCAGGAAATCATTCCAAATAATCAAATTTGCCAAATTATTCATAAATTCACAACATTATTCATAACTCCTTATGTCTCGATTTATCCACATTATCAGCGTTCATTTAAAGGAAAATTCCTTTAAATAAACGTATTAATATTTTCTACGGTCATAAGCAAAACAAAAAGTTTGAGTAGGCTTTATAATAATGAGGCGTACCGAAACTTTTTGTTATTACAGGCTGATAAAAATATGCCTTTACAAAAATCGAAGTTTATTTATATAACTTCCTTCAGAGTATTTTAACAACCGTGGGTTGAATAATATATTGTCCGTTGGTCGATGCAAATAAGTTTACCGTGGATTTAAAGCCTGTGTGCCAGTGCTGAAAGCTTACATTGAATAGAAGTGTGATGGTATCACAAATTCACAACCCCCCTTCGTCCTTCTGACCCTTAGTTTGCAAAGAATCATCTAATGCCCTCGTAGACCCGAAGTCCGAGAGGCCCGCGAACTGTAAAGTTGAGCGAAAGTTGCACATAACTCCCCTTAAATACTAAAAGTCACAATCCCTCAATCTCATCGGCAGCGACCGCCCTAAGCCTAGGTCCAAGTCACACAGGGGTCGCCCTCTTGCGCAGGTTGCTTAGTTTGTAGTTTTTAAACCATTTATTAAGGCTGTAGCTCTTATTGCATTTATGCCCGGTGAAGTAGCAAAAGCCGCGTGACTACCTACGCATGCCCATCCAAAAAAAAAGGTATCACAACTTAAACATTGATTCATTTTTAAGTAACTGCAGTTTAAGATATATACAAAATGACATAACAACAAAACTTCTACATTCTGTATCAATGCAAAAATCTGTTTTGTACAGTTTTGTAAAGTTCAATCTTAATGGCGAAGTTTATAACTACAACTTTAATGTAATTTAATTTAGAATATTTTTTTATGATTGATGTAGATGTCAATATCATACATAAAATTTACCTTTTTTTTTCTTGGGGCTATGCCCTCCGCCTCTGCAGCGTACCCGCGCCGGCAAAGGGGAATGTGGGTCTCGTCCTCTCCATAGCGGTGGTACATCAATCAATCCCCCCAAGCTGGAGCTTCATGCATGCTCCACGCGAACAAAAAAAAAATAGGTGCTCCTCCATGCGGCTAACCGGGACACCATCCGGCGGAATATGTATAATAAAACTACTTTTTTTTTTAAATTAAAATACATACAGTTTTAGAATACTCTGACTCCTACACTAGTATAATATACTGTATCTCAGGAGCCAGTTAATTAACCTTTTTAAAATTCACAGTATTTATACCGAGGAGGATGTAACAATAACATACAAAATATAATATATTAATCATTTAAAACTGGCCAAGTGCGAGTCGGACTCGCGCACGAAGGGTTCCGTACCATTTTCAAGTGCCTGCTTGCTGCCGTTATTGATAATGAGCAAAAAATGCCAACCCAACTGTTGTATGGGAACCCCCTTACATATTTATTTTGTTTTATTGTTAGTATTTATTGTTATAGCGGCAACGGAAATACATAATTTGTGAAAATTTAAACATAGTCTAGCTATCGCGGCTCTTGAGATACAGACAGACGGACAGCAAAGTCTTAGTAATAGGGTCCCGTTTTTACCCTTCGGGTACGGAACCCTAAAAACGACTACATTAATTAAAAAAACACAAAATTGAAATCTTATGCGTCACTTTCTACTCGTATCTATTTTGTGTGGTGTATTGTGTTTTTGTTGTATAAAAGTTTATTAACAACTTAATAAAATGTGTATCAATTGCAGGATTAAATAATAGTTACTAATGACATGTTATAAAACCAACAGACTGGTAGACTGGATAATTAGTCAATACCAATTTCACTGTATGTAATTTTTGTTAATTACCAAGTTCTGTATTTAATCAATTTTAATGTATTTTTTAATGTGTCTCGACTGGTTGTTAAAACCTAAATATACAAAAAAAGTCCTTCACCGCGTCTGTCTATTTGTCTGTTAGCGGTGAGATAAAATTCTACGAAACGCATTAGCATGTGGTTTTCACCTAATAATAAAGCCATTCAGAAAGGAGTTAAATTTACACGATTTTGTACAAAAATATACTTTTTTATAAACTAGCAAAGTTTAGGCAGTTGCTATGCTTAAAAATACAAATTATTTGTAATTTTTCAACGTTATTGCTTTTATGCCTGCAAAAAAACAATTTAGTAATTAAAATTAATGTACAATTATTTATATATTTTATACTTTACTTAATTACTTGATATGTAATGTGTATACTTCCACAATCACTTCAATACTTACACTCACACACACATACCATTCATTTCAATGTCAAAAACAGTTATTCCTAACAAAACAAATTTGCAATAACTATACTCTTGTGCAGATAGTTTGGTAGTATCTAGAATTAATTTAAACTTTGTTCTCCTTCGCATATCAATTAGTGCGATGTTCGAAGTTAGTAGGTGTACGATAAGGACATAGAGTTAATTCAATTCCTGTGAAGAGTTGAATCGATTCTAAACTATTGACAACGTTTAGGTATAGAAAATTAATCAAAATGTGTACCAAATATTTGTAAGCGTTGCATTTCAGCCACTAAGCTGTACGGACCCGGACCGATGCTTCGGAGATCCGTGGCTCTGTATGGATCGATTGATCGATGTCCACCGGGGTCAACTATTAAAATTAGTATATATCACAAATAGTTGTCCTGAGTTTAGTTATGATTTGGTTTTTAGGTGTTTCTAAAGTCACCCACACACGGGGACTTATAACAAAACCACTTGTCTATAAAATATAATTTAATTTGTAATAAGGAAGACAAAAGTCTATCTAAGTGACTTCCTAAATAAGTTTAACCGAATAAAGTCGATTACCCTGTTTCATTTTGTTTGTCACAGTTTTACAAGTGATCATCAATAAGATATTAAGCATTCTTATTCTTGCTATTTTTAGATATCGATTGAAATAAAAAAGCGGTCGTATACGATTATCATTTTGGCTAGCCCAAATAAAAATTAGGCCGCCAAACCGTTTTCCATAAGTAATGTCATATTCACTTTTAAAACAACGTACCACTTATTGTAACAACATTTTAAGTTCAATTACTACTCTCTGATTTTTAAGAGGACACTTTAAAATAATGGACAGATTTTGGGAATTAAAAATATATTATATTTAATTCATATCATCATCATCAGCCTATATAACGTCCACTGCTGGACATGGGCCTCCTCCCGGGGAAGGGTATTTGCCATAGTCACCACGCTGGTTGATGACCGCAGTATTATTTTGTACCAGTCAAGGAAACGCTGGTGCCCGTTCCTTGATATACGATTATTAAAGATGATGACAACAATCGGGCCCAATGTCTTAACGTGCTTCCGAGGCACCGAGGGTAGTCCCTCAGCCAACCAGACCCGGAAAGATTAGAATTGACACAAAGATTTCTTTGCCGGCGTTGGAATCGAACCCATGACCCTCCGAGATATAAAGCGAGACAAATACCGCTACGCTACGGAGGTTGTATTTTTATTTTTATTTTTTATTTAAAAACTTCAGCACTATAAAAGTACATAGGCGGACTTAATGCCAGAGGCATTCTCTACCAGTCAACCATAGGGTGGTGCAGAAATAATGTAGTAGGTGCATTATAAATGAAACTGTATGTAAGGAGACACATACCACAAAGGTAAGCAAAAGAAATACAATAAAATATATTTAAAATTACATGGATACTATATATACTATACATATTATATATAAGACTAATACTATTTACACTACATATATACAATACCATAATCTAAGATATAATACTATATTACATACAATACAATAATTCACTGCTGTGATGAACCCGTCTGATTCGCCAAAATGTGTTCACGTACTTTTTTCTTAAAAGAATAACGAGTTTTTGCCATCCTGATTCCAAGAGGTAGCGCATTCCAGAGAAGTATAGATTGGATGAAGAAAGAAGAATGTAAAAAGTCGGAGCGATGGGGTGGACAGTTAAGAAGACGGTTGTGTGAGGAACGTAAAGATTTGTTATGAATAGTGAAGCAATACTGAAAATTTGTTGATAAGTAAGAAGGAGAAAATGGGGAGTCTAGTATAGAAAATAATGTAGTAAGTGCTCTCAAGTTTCTGCGTTGTCGGATAGTCAGCCACTTGAGTTGGACACGATATAGGGAAACATGGTCGTACTTGCGGAGATTGAAAACGAACCGAATGCAGTTATTCAGAAGTCGATCGAGTTTGTTGAGGTAATCTGCATTCAGGTCAAAGTAGCACACATCACCATAGTCGAGTATGGGGAATATCAAAGTCTGCACCAGCATTATTTTAGTTTTGCAAGGAAGAAAGTTTCTTAGGCGATTGAGCGAACGCAGAATACCAGTAACTCTTTTACTGACCGATGCAATATGTGTATGCCAGTTTAATGTTGAGTCGATAAACAAACCGAGATCCTTAACGCTAGAGCTAATAGGAATGACCGTTTTGTCTAAGGTAATTTGAGGTAATGAATTTATGTCAACTCTGGACAACATTCTAGAACTGCCAACAAGCATGGCCTGGCATTTAACAGGATTAACTACCAAGCCAAACCTATTAGACCAGTCATTTAGCGCCACAAGATCTCGGTTTAGTTTATCAATGACTCCGGCCAAACCATCAATGCTTCCTTGGGCATATAGTTGTAAGTCATCGGCGTAAAGATGGTACGCACATTGAAGATTATGAGAAACAAGATTTATAAAAATAGAGAAAAGAAGAGGAGAAAGAATAGCGCCTTGAGGGACACCAGCATCCAAGTTACACCATTTAGATGATGACTCACCTAAACGAACAGACTGCTGACGACCCTGAAGATATGAGGAAAACCACTCCAGAGCTTCGTTAGAGACCATATAGTAAGAGAGGATAGATAGAAGGATCTCGTGACTGACAGTATTGAAGGCGTTGGAGAAATCTACTAAGACTAACACAGTGAGTTCAGCATCCTCCATACCCCTTCTAATATCGCCAGTCACTTTTAGGAGAGCGGTTGTGGTGCTATGGCCAGGCCTAAAACCGGATTGGAAAGGACTAATCAAGTTGTGGGAAAGAATAAAACGGGATAATTGTTTAAGGACAATGGACTCAGTAACTTTGGATAGGAAAGGAAGGATTGAAATTGGACGATAATGATTAGGAAGGGACGGATTAGACGTTTTAGGGAGCGGATGTGCATAAGCTTTACGCCACTCGGAGGGGAAAACGCCAGAATCGAGGGAAAAGTTGACGATATGCGTAATCGCCGGGAGAACTAGGTCAAGGATGGGCATTAACATACGGCGGCTAATGCAATCACAGCCGACCGCATTGGACTTAATGGATAAGATGGAGGATTTGATCTCGTCGGAATCTACTGGAGTGAATTGAAAGGGTGTTATATCAGGACGTTTTAAGCCATTAATAAAATTAATAGTTTGGCATTGGGTTAGATGATCCATGGATGGTGAAGTGGAGAAATGAACATTGAGATCATCTAACTCAATGGAACTGGAGTTGTCTGATGGACGCGACTTACCGATACCTAGAGTCCTGAGGAATTTCCAGATACCGGAAGGGGTAGATGAAGAAATATTATCAAGAATATATTGGCGTTTAGCGTTACGTACCATCTGGTTACACCGATTCCTAGCAAGCTTAAAAAGATTCCACAGCTCATCGCAACGTTCTTTCTTGAATTTACGGAAGGCTCGGTCCCTGCGTCTCATAGCCATACGTATACCACGATTTATCCAGGGTGCTGGAGGGCGCTTAATCCTGATTGCCCTAACTGGGGCATGTAGGTCGTAAAGTTGAGTCACCGTACTACTAAAATATTTAAGCTTATCCTCCACGTTACTTGCTTCGGTAAGAGGACTCCACTCTATCAAAGAAGCATCTTTCCGCAGTAATTCGCAGTTCAACCTTGCAAAAGAACGCCGATGCAAAACTTTAGGCTTGGGTTTAGGGGGCTTAAGGACATAGGAGAGGAAAATAAGGTCATGTTTGGAAAATCCCGGAGCACTATGTTGCCCATGAGAAGCAACAAGGGAAGGGTTTGAGGTAAGGATGAGGTCGAGCCATGTGTCATCACCAGAAACATTGTGGTGAGTTGCGTTCAGAGGCAAAAGGTGTAAAGAACATGACTCGACGATGTGAAGAAGTTTACGGGATCGAGGTGAGGTAGGAACAAGGAGATTGGTATTGAAATCGCCCATAATAATGTGGTGAGCATACTCCGAACCCAAAGATTCTAAAACCAATTCAAAATCAGTGAAGTAATCGGCATTAGGTGGACAATAAGCAACCCCTAAAACACACTTTGACCCCTTAATGGAGACTTCTAAAAAAAGGAACTCAGCAGAAGAGGATCCATTTTGACCAGAAGTGGCTAGTACCTTATAAGGTAAGTCGCCTCTTATATAAATTGCTACACCGCCTCCACCTTTGCCGATTCGATCATTACGAACAAGTACGAATCCGGGGAGAGCATAAAAAACAGACAAAAGATGTGGTTTTAGCCAACTCTCAGATACCAGGATGACATGAATATTGCACTGCGAGAAAGAATCAAGTAGGTCGTTATAGTGACTTGCAATGCTTTGTGCATTGATGTGACAAACATTTAAATGATTTTGTTGAGATGTTGTAAATTTATGTTGTAAAAAGTCTGTTAGTGAATCGCCTAGGGAACAGTAGCTCAAATCTGTAAGGGAATTTACGGAGTCATTAGCAGAGTGAAAAGAATCATTATCAGAAGGGGAAGGAGTCATAATATAAAAAGAAAATATAATAATATAAATATAATAAAGATGTATAAAAATAAAAATTAAGTAGTGCTGTAAAAAAAAACAGACAAAATTCTGCACCACCCGCCAGCGCACAAACACTATACTAATTAAAAAACATTTATATAAAAACAAAACACAAACAAGAACAAAATTAAAAGGGAAATTAAAAAAAAAACTAACACTAACGTTAATTGGTAACATTTACAGAGCGAGGAACGAAACGCAACTGTCACTTTACTTGACAACTAGTGGATATAAACAATGTCACAGCCAGCGATAATATTGATCTAATTTTAATACCAGTTGTCTAGATCTACCTACAATTAGTGAAACAATTAAGTAAAAAGAAAATAAGCACATTGGGGGTAAAGAGTTAAACAACTAAATTATATAAATATAACTGGATACACCAATACCAGATACGTGAAACACAAAATAACAATGGTAAGTATCGACATTTACAAACAAATTAGATATAATAAACATGGAATAACAAAGAAAAACATATATGTTACCCGTTGACAAACCTATAAAGATAACTGTCTATTTCAGTGACACTGAGCTCGTCTCCGGAGCCGACGCCGCCTTGGGATACTTCGCGACAAGGGTATTCAGCTGCAGATTTGTGGTCACCTTGTGCCGGGTGCCGTCGGAAGCCTTGATGCATATTACACCGTCTTGACTCCAAACAGACCTCATACCAAAGTGCACCCTAGCTTGAGAGAAGATCCCTTGCCGTGACCGAGTAAGGAACTCTTTGACTGAGATTGGAGTTCCCTTCAATTTGGATTTGGACCGCCATGCTGCCGATTTAAGTTCCATGCTACAAAATCTCACCAATATAGGGCGATGATGTCCATTACTTCGCGTACCAAGCCGGTGGCACGATTTCAACGATGAAGCGGAGAAATGACTCAACCCAAGTTTATTTTTTAAGATGTCGAGAATCACTTTTGGACATTCCTCCTTATCAGACTCGTTCACACCAGAAAATACCAATGCCTTCCGGCGGTTTTTGGTTTCCAGCTCATCAACATGTCTGGTGCATTCGTTTATTTGTTGGCGCAAAAGACTGAGGACACCATATATTAGCTCCTTAAAGGTACGGAGCTCTTCTGCCACCTTTGCCACAGTGTCTTTAGAAGAGCTGGCACTGGGCAGCTGGGCTTGAAGATCTTCAAATCTCTTTGAAACATTCTCCTCAAGCTTCTGTTGGGTCAGTAGAATCTCCGACAGGTGCGACATCTTTGTGTATATAAGTGTATCAAAGTTATGTAGTACAGTGTAGTTAGTGGCTGGCAGGTGGTTTGTTTATAATAGAATTTTCACATGAATTGTTTTGTAAATGTAAGTATTATACTCAGAGCTTATCTAACGCTACAGAATATCACAATAAATACCAAAAAACACTGTAAATATATTTTAAAGTTTTAAAATTATAAATTTGGAATTAAAAACGCGTCTATACTTTTCTTCACCTACCGCCGAAAAAAAAAAGGTTGTATGTATGTTGTTAATTCATATAATTAGATTATTATCTAATATATTTTTTAAACAAAGGATTTATAACCTAATTTTTATATTTGCTTTGTTCGACATTTATAAATTACCTTAATATAAAAAAATTACTAAGTCATGTAGAAAATATTTATAATGATTTTTTTAAATATTGTGATGCAAATAGGTACCTATTAAGAAAAAACCTTCAAACCTTACTTAAGAAATTGGATGGTCACGATTAGTTCAGAAGGATTTGCAGCCTTCGCCAAAATCAAACACGCCGTTCAAGAATTAAACAAAAATACAGATTTTGAAGTAGCAACTATGATACCTATTAGATATAGCTGCTACTTTTATTACAAAAAAGGATTTAGTAGAATAAATATATCCATTTGGATCGTGCTAACATGTCCGGTTGGATTGTGTTTGGAGTCCTATACAAAAAATATATTTTGCGCCTCATATTTTAGGCGTAAAAAACGAAAGGCTTCCATGTAAATTCTAAATTTGATTTTCAGATACAGAAATATTTCTGATGATTTCAGTATTTGATGCTGATGCATTTGGCACATCTAAACTGCTTGCAGAAGAACGGTTAGTGGTGTTCCTCCACAGAAAATGAAGATCTTCTTTTCCGGGCTAGGTAGTATGCCCGGCGACCGACTGCCGCTTGTTACTCTTCGAAACTGTATGTTCGAATTGGCTTGCGAACTTGTATTGCGCGAGACAGGTTAGGTGAGTTGATTGGTGATAGATGGCGCTGCTCGTCTACTAGTAGGTGTATTTGTGCGGTTACTGTAGATGTCGCTAAAGGTTTTTTTAATATTCACATTGTGCTTAATTCAATAGATTCAGCATATTTACCTTTTTTTTGTCCGGGTGCAAATGCATTTACGCATTCCCACCGCCGCTGCAGCGTATTCGTGCGCTGGCGGTGGGATATGTGGGACTCGCCATCTCCATGGCGTGGTATGCTAACTCATACTACGAGGAGAGGACCCTATGCCACTAAAACCCCCCGGAATCTCCTTAGATCCACCGTTGGCGGGGTCCGAGCTGGGTACGCAAAAAGCAATCCGGCCCCCGATTCAGCATATTTACCTACACAACGTTTGATGATCTAAATCAAATATTTACCTTCATATTGGAAATCAATTTTTTTCTATCACATTATACGCCTTCGTATCAATACACAATATAACTTTAAGACGTGTGAAAGAATAAAGGTGACATGAGTACCTTTTTTGAAAAAATTGTGTCTTAAAATATCTCACGGAGAATGTCTTATTCAAAAAAAAATACCGTAGACTATATTATTTAAGTACCTACCTACCTATACAACAATTAAATACCACAGAGTTATTTCAGACTAAAGAGACGCTTAACACAATTAATCAATCAGTAAATCATTTATAATGAGTTATTACTTTTTCTGTTACGTTATTTCATTCGACAAACCGTCTTGACAGGTTGAATAAGAGACACCTCTCGGGGTAAATAATTCTTATGACTATGACACCTAAGAAATAAAATATAACTATGTTTCAATTCAATTATTCGTAACAGAGCATTTTTTTACATAGATACAAATAACAGCATACAAATTCGTTTGCTTTAATTGCGCTGTGAAACTATCGTAACTTGATAGCTCCTTGCCAAATTTCTTGATACTAGGTCAGTTGAGAGTACTCTATAAGTTTTACTTGCGTGCATTACATAAATATAACAACGTTACATTTGCTATATTTATTTTTACAGTATTAAAGCGTGGTAGAACTTTCAATTTATTTATTTATCTTGTATTATGTATGTGTGTAAATATAAATTGTAATAAGACATAGGTACACAAATATAAATACATATACTTACATACATATTTATATTAGTGAATATAGATAGTACTTATGTGTATTCTAAATACTACTTAATACTTTTGCATGTTAAAGTAATATTCACCACAGAAATTGTATCTACCATGCACGACGAAAGCACGTTAAGCCGTTGGTCCCGATTGTTATAACATCATCAATTTTAAATAATCGTATATCAAGGTACGGGCAGCAGCAATTTCTTGTGTGGTACAACAATATTGCGGTCACCAACCCGCCTGCCAAGTGCGGTGACTATGGCAAATACTCTTCTCCGGGAGAAAGCCCATGTTCAGCAGTGGACGTTACACGGGCTGATGATGATGAGAACAAAAACAAGTTGGCCTACATTAACATCAATCTTCAGTTAGCCATCTTATACTGCAGAAATCGAATCTAAAACATTATACGTTCTACGGGTGGATAAGGAAAAACTCGGTAATAACAAAGTGTCAACTGAAAAATCGTAGGCGATCAATCTGTCAAGTCGCAGTCAAGCGGGAAAGGAGTAAAAATCGCTTTACAAGTCAAGAATTCTGCCAAGATGTTTAGTCATCTGCCTGAGTTAACCAAAGTACTTTACTTTTAGTAGGAAACAAATGTGTGCATTTTTCATTTGCGTAAGCACTTTTTCTACGTGTTTGATTCGGTTTAAAAATATACTTTTTATAATTTCACCATCATCATCAGCTCGTGTAACGTCCACTGCTGAACATGGGCCTCCTCCTGTGGGAGGGTATTTGCCATAGTCGCCACGCTTGGCAGGCGGGTTGGTGACCGCACTATTATGTTGTACCTCACAAGAAACCGCTGCTGCCGTTCCTTGATATTTTTTATTACAGATGATGTTATAATAATCGGAACCAACTGCTTAGGGTACTTTCCGAGGCACGGAGGATAGTCCCACAACCAACCGAAAGAAATCTTAGAGTTTACGCAAAGATTTTCTGTCGAACCCACGACCTCTGAGATTTAAAGCAAGCCACATATCGCTCTGCTACAGGGGTTGTCATGGAGGGATATTAGCATCAATTCGCAATACAAAAATAATTTCAATAATGAGCGTGTGAGCTCTTAAAGCGTCGTTTGGTTTCACAGAAAGCAAATATTGACTTCCATTAGTTGTTTTGGCATCTTGCCAAATGTGCAAAAGGGGTCTTGAAAGCCCTTTGTTTTTACAGTCTTTGTCAATATTGTTTGAATTCAAAACGTCTGTTGTTCGTCGAGAGTTCGTTACAGTTTTTCAAGCGCGATCTTGTCGTTGGAAACCCTTTAAAATTATTTCAGTTTTTTAGTATAAGTTCGCGTAAATAAAAAAGTTTACGATGTTTGAACAGTTTTGTTTCTAGTATTAAACTTCTTTATGTAGTGTTAAGTATAAGAATATACAATCTAAAAAACCTGTCAAGTCGAAATTGAACAAGTGTATTCTGGCAAGACAACCATACTACTTCACGGAGGCCGACCGACCAATCACATTGCAGAAACGTACTGTCACGTGACACTTTCTGCAATATGATTGGTCGGCCTCCGTAGAGTAGACTCGAGTCGCGCTGTCTATGCTAGCCGGGCTGCTTGTATTAATAAACAACGCGTTGAAAAAAGTGTGGTTGCAATTCAATATTATAAGTACCTTTTTAGAAATAAAACATAATAAAGAATTGCCTTTTATGTAATATATAAAGGGAAATGAAAAAGTAGCCGGGCAGGATTTGAATGACAACCAACCATACGGACTAGACGTGAATAAAATATTATAATGAAAAATATTGCAAATATATTTTTAAACTAAATTTCCAATTACAAAGGATTATTAAAATCGGTTCAATAGGTACTCTTTACTTATATTACAAACAAAACCAATATTTTATTATAATAATATCAGCTTACTTGCAAATAGTGCTTTTAAAATTTCCATGAAACCCATAATTTATGTAATTACATTTGAGTTAAAATCACGAACGCACCTGGTTTCAGCTACAGATTGGTAGTGCAATGTGACAAGCTCGTTAATAATAATTAGGTACCAATTATTATCAATGAACTAATTAACAAGACCACAGAGAATGGACAAGATTATCCTCACCATATTATTACTGTCCATCGCGAATGATTCATCTCATTTACATTAATTAAGTAATGGCTTATTGGTTACACTAGATGCCTAAGACCTAGATATAACTAACCAATCTGTTTTGTACATGCTATTTTTATAACAATAATACCCACAAAATCAATAATATAATTGGATGAAATTAGTCTATTGTTCGTCAATTGTACATTCTATATCGCCCCTTAGCCGGTCATATTAGAAAAGCTGATACAAACAACCAATTCTGCAATAAAAATCTATCAGTCTGTCAAAAGACCAGTTTCAATAGAACCCATCTGCTGATCTGACATTTCTTCATTATCTGTTTCTTTTTTTTCTTAAATTGTCATAAGTCCAGCTACACAGTAACGTTGTACAATCTAGTCACGTATCACTTAGATCAATAGCCTACTCCAGTATTTGAGCAACGGTCGTGTGCACTATCCTATTATTGTCTGACATATTGGTTGTTTAAATTCTAGTCGACTAGGATACGATCTAGGACTAGTCCACTTTTTATGTTTTTAGGACTCAAAAAGAAAAATCTTTTATTTATACTAAAATTTCTAAACGATGACTAATATAAAAATGAATATTCAGGTCATGTGCTTTATACATGACTTGAATTGAGTGATCTAATAAGATGGTGACCGAAATCTAGAATTTTACTCTAAAGGTTTGCGTCCATTGACGCGCAACATCCGCACCGCATGCTCAGGGTACAACGCGAATGGATGAAACATTTTGCAGATAGTATACAACCAGGCCTCTAAGATACGAATGCACTGATGGAAAGTTTGCCACAGACTATTTATTAAACTATTGCCGGAAAAGAAGAGACTCTTACGAGGGTGGCCCATGTTTTACTATTGGACGTTATATTGACTGATGATGATGATTGATAAAATAAAATATAAGTTAAACTAGAAAGAGAAATGATTATTGCTGATTTCAGTAATAAAGTCTAAAGCCAGTTGCTAGGATTTTGTGCGAACCGTACCATTGTGGACGCAACAAAAATACGGATGTGCCTTTTCTTCTGATTTCGTCAGCATATATAACACTCGTTTTAATTATTTGTATATTCTAGCGCTTACTCACTAAAATTTTAAAAGAATTACTTTATAATAAAATTTACTTTAAAATAGTTACCTTAGTCATCTAATATTATCCTTAAAATACTAACGACGTACTTTTTAGTTATACAATTAAATCATGCGTTAATCTTATTCACGCACGCTTGATTTGTATAACTAGTTTGATACCATTATTTCGAAGACTTTTGTGTAGGTTACATGTGTTTTATATTGTGTTATGTGTGTTTTATATATTCTCTGGCCTATAAAATAAAAATAAAAATATTTAAAACTCAATAAAACATGCCGTGTGGTTTCCGGCTTAGAATAGACCACCCCATGTCTTCCAATGGGTGTCGTAAAAGGCGACTAAGGGACATATGGCTGATGGATGGGCAGCAGCATCTATTAGCTCAACATTTGCATCTTACTGCAATCACCAATCCGTCTGCCAAGCGTGGTGATTATGGCATTATTCCTCTACGATCTTGGCTTGCCAAGGTCTGTTAAGAGGAGGCCCATGTTCAGTGGACGTCAACGGGCTGTTGTTGATGATGATGATGATGAAAAACATTTTATATGCGTCTATTCAAATACCGAGGGCAACATGCGTGTAGTGTTGCCGATGTGAGACAATGGACGCTCACCTTAAAATGGCGAGCTTAGTATCATCTATAAATCATATATTATATACAAGTCATAACTTTGATAAAATTGTGTTTAGTGCTATACATGTCTATGTCTATAGTCTCGTATAAGACCTAGTAGTCATCACGTTTAATGACCGATTGTTTTTATTGATTGATATGCCAATATCTGGAAATGTATTAATCCGGGATACAAGTGTTCTATAACCTATCAAACACATCATCGGTCGACCGAATCTAAAAGGCTCTTAGCCAACAAGCCTTAGTAAAAATCATTATCTATTTTTAAGTAGGTTATCTTTAACTATGATTGACCAACAGGAACAATTAACCATATTTTTTTTATTTTTTTTCTGCCAGATATGTTTAAAGAGGCCTTAGCCCAATGGCTTCAGCGTCGGACTTGCAATCATGTGGCCGCCACTTTGCGGTTTCGGTTCGATTGCCACCCATTGCACTACTGACGTGAACCCATACGTAACACAAGCATTTTAGCTTAATACAAGGAGGTTAATACATGAACAAGAATAAGCATTGTGCAAAAACTCTGCTAGTATTTTGCTTCCAAACTTTATGCCATTCTATTATATTTCAATATCATGTGTGGTAGATTACCTATTGATTTTTGTGAAAAAACAATACATTCAATTTTACTAAAACAACTGTGCAATATATAGAAAAACCCGGCCAAGTGCGAGTCGGACTAACGCACGAAGGGTTCCGTACCATATTCAAGTGCCTACCTGTTACCGTTATTTATATGAAATATATATTTAAAGAAGTAAAAAAAAAACTTTACATGTTTGTTGTATGGGAAATATTTTCCTTAAATATTTATTTTATTTGATTTTCATTATTTGTTGTTATAGCGGCAACAGAAATACATACATCATCCGTGAAAATTTCAACTGTAGCTATGCCTGGTGACAGACAGATAGACAGCGCAGTCTTAGCGATAGGGTCCCGTTTTTTCCTTTCGGGTACGGATCCCTAAAAAGAGCAATTTAATAGTCCATTTGAATCAACCCTTAACGGTCATGTTTAGTAGCGTTAAAACGCCATTAATAGGACCAAATAGTGTCCGGGGAAACACTTAAGTGGCTACTTCCTATTCCATTATCTTAAGAACCACTCTGAATGTTGTAGAATAAAGCACATTTTCGTTAAAATGTTCTTGTTAGATTATTCATACGAACGTAAATATTATATTATAAATAGAACTTTAAAAAGTGTCAGCTTCTAATAAAAATGATTTTCCTGTACTAAGCAAAACTTTTTTTTTTATTTTTTTTATTTAAGAATTTTATAAAGATGGCATGTTGAAAGTATGGGACGCGACTTAACACCTTAGAACCATTCCATTTATGAACATGACAGTAGAACGTTTGTCTGTGGCGTTCTCTCGTCGATATAATTTGTGTTCTGTCATCTACTTCAATAATTTCATTATCATAAAATAAATAGTTTAAATGTGTATTTGCTTTTGCCTTATTTCCATCATGGCGAAACATAGTTTCTGCGTTCTTTTCATGTCGCATTCTTTTCTCAATGTTATGACAAAAATATTTCATGATCAAATTTCTTTAGAAGGATCACATTTAACATTGTTGTACACACAAAAGTAATGGAAAAATAAAAACGAAACCATATTTTCATTCATAAAAAAGGCTTGAAGAATATTGTGACTCCGGCGTACAAAAGGGATCGGGTCAAGTATTCTCAGGCAGTGCCCTAAATGCGAGACGTGCAGTTTATGGAAAGGACTTGAGTTGATTATTACTACTATCTTATAGCACCTTTACAAAGACTATAATAATCATGTTTTTAGATTAAATTTAGAAATTTATAAACAAACACCAGTACTCTAAATATCAGAAAGTTATCCATCCTATTTAATGAAATAATGATGGAATTATGTATCACTAAGATAGGAAAAAAATACAAAAATATACAATGCGTTTAGCTGAAATTTTCACATGGATAGTTTCTAAGCTGGATAAAATATAGGCTACTAAACATTACACTATGATCCATTTGAGTAGAGTATCAATCCAACGGAGGTAAAACCGTGAGGAACAGCTAGCATAAAATATATTTTAGAGAGATATCTCTTCAAAGCGGAAAGCTAAGATTTCGATCTTATATTAAACATTAATTTTCTTCACAAATACTTTCTTTTGTGAAAAACCTTTTGTTCGCTATGTTTACAACCGAGTTAGACCCCAAATTTAAAATTATCTCTAAATATAAATCCTTTTGTAGAGCTCGAAATGTTGTAGAAAATAAGTTTGATAATACTTTTTCCCTTCATAACTTAACCTTTGCTCACAGTCGGGGGTCTCAACGGAGAAACATCGACTTTTAAACTTACGAAAATAGTGTTTTAAACGCTAAACAGTGATGTTTAAGGAAAAACAAATTATACTGAAATAAGATTTTTGAAATAATCAGTATTACAATAAATTGATCCTTATTTCCCTTTTTTGAGCTAATCTTGTAGTAAGTTCGTGGTCCTAAAATACAAAAAGTCATAATGCCCCAATATCATCGCCAACAACCGCCCTGAGCCAAGGTCCAAGACCCACAGGTGGCACCCTTTTGCGCAGGTTGCTTATTTTGTAGTTTTTAAACCATTTATTAAGGCTGGAGCTCTGCTCGCCTTTATGCTCGGTAAAGTACCAAAAGCCATGCGGCTCCCTACGAATGTCCATCCGAAAAAAAAGTAGGTGCGTGGCATTTTTTTAATTAAATAATAGTGATTTTTAGTATAATAGTGAAATCGCGTAGAAATATTTAGTGCATATAATATTAGTGTAGACAAAACATCACCCTACATTCTACTTTGACAGAGCAACAGAAATCCAAGAGAAATACTCTCGCAAGTGTTTTAAAATTTCATACCGTACATAGTGAAAAGTAGATTTATTTGGCATCTTCTAAGTTCCAGAGAGGTTTTATTTCACCCACGAAATAACTTTGTTTGCCGAAATAAGAAAAATAGATTTATATTCGGATTAATTTAAGGAATAGGTACGAAACTTAAAAATATAAAATCTGTCCCTTACATGTATTTTGTGGTCTCGACAACATTTGCGACCTGAATCTGTACCCTTGGAACAAGTCAACTTCGAACAAAATTTGATGAAGATGTTCATCATTTTGTTTCATGAGGTAAGATCTGAGGGTGCTGGGTGCCGAGACTATTTTGATAAATTTTTAATTATTATTAATGCTTTGATTTTTTTATGACTACAACTAAAATTCATCAATCACCAAAGCTTGTCCAAACCATGTCGTCCTTAGCCGTGTGGCTTCCGGCTTAGAATATGCCTCGCCATTTTTGCCCATCCGGTATCATAAGATTCGACAAATAACCCTTATTCGTCATTTCTGAATGTCCTTTATTCGCCACCTGATGGCTACTTACTATCAGCAGCATATATAGGATCTAGATTACTTATCATCTTACTGCGATCACCAATCAGCCTGACAAACCTTTTGACAATGGCATATTTTTCCAAATTAAGAAAATTTCATGTTCAGTTTTTTTCGGAAGGACTTACGTAGTTAGCCACGAGGCTTTTGCTACTTCACCGGGTGTTCATGTTCAGTAATCGAACGGACTTCAACGAGATGTTGAAACAAAGAAAGACACAAAGGCTACGGCTTTGGAAATTGTGGCTATGTTCACACAAAAAATATCTTAGGTTACTTATCTATTTATTAACAGATTTTTATTTAATCAATCCGGAAGGTTTCAGTTTACTTCCTCTTTTAATAATATTAGTAGGTATAAACTATTACATTATTCTAAATTAAAAACCAAACAGCAAGTGTTAATTCCGCTAAAAATGTGTCAAAATGCTGGGATCCGTTTTGTGCACCGCCCTCCCGCCCGCAAAAAATTATGCACAACATGCAGGAAGGATAAATAAAACGACAAAATACAAACAAACTAATATTTGGTTTTTAATATAGATTAGTATGGAGTTCCGCAAAGTTACGTCTGATTCCATTAAATATATTACATTATTCCTATAATAACCCGACATTGTATTTTCTCATTTCACTAATACAGTTATGCATGTAAATCGCTGAATAACGACCTAATTTAAGTGTCTTAACCACATGTTTTGAATATTCATTAGGAATAAACTAGGGTCTTTGCTTGCAGTTCAGTGTAATTAAAGTTTATATTGTATGGAGACTGAGTATTATCTACTGTTATTGGTTTATTAAATTTATCGACTATTAAAATAGAAAATACAGTTCATTGATTTACTATCAGTCCATTAAGAAACAATTTATTAATTGATCATTATCAGTGAAATAAATGATGTGTTCTGAGATTCTGAGAAGTAATTTATGAATTTTACACAAACTTATTTTACGTTTTTGTATCTTCAGTAACTGTGTTTGATAATAATTAATCTTCAAAAGTATGTGCGTTATTTTAACACTTATTCAATTTTATTTATCCTAGGCAATCTATACTAAATAGAAGTATAAATATATATAGTGGCTAAGTAATTTGAAAAATTACAGGTTTTTACTAATTGTATATGAATATAACAATATATGATATTAAACACACAATTTGAATAATATGTATTTTTGTGTGTATGTGTATGTTGGTTCCGGCTAATCTCAGTAATGGCTTGGCCGATTGTGACGGGAATTTATAAAGTAAGGTAAGGTGTTTCTATTTTGTCTGTATGTTTCTTTGCCCGTGTATTCCGCTTCATCTCCAAAACGGTAGTAAGTATTGATTAAAACAGGAGTTTCATTCTTCATAAGCCCATTTACTTTAACTGCTGAACATGGACCTCCTCTTAACAGATCTTGGCTAGAGCCAGGCAAGCCAGCGTAGTCGAGGGCTTTTGCCATAATCACCTCGCTTGGCAGGCTTGGCAATTGCAGTGAGATAGATAACCTAAAACCGATAGATACTTCCATTATTCATTCATTCATTTCATTTTTATTGTTAGATAGCTTATATGATCCTTAGTTTACTTAGCTAGTTAATTACTAAAAAAAACTCTGTTTTCGTCTGTCTATTCAAAGATGTCCATATTGCATATGAAAGCTATGAATTTCAGACAATTCCCTTATTCTATGTATAGTTGATCACATTATTACTTATAATAATGTTGTCCCTTCAATGTTTCTGAAGTGAACACCATACCATAAACACTGATAAATGTCATAAGGGGCTGTACAGTTTATCTGAGGGATGCATAAACAACGTAAGTTATGTAGGGCAGAATTTCCTTGCTTATTACGTCTGGTCCATTTACACGGAGAGGGTTTATTGCTGGCTCAAGATTAGCATGCCTAGAAGTCTGTATACATTAAATTAGATACATAAATAAATAATCTAATAGTACAGTACACCTCCAACAAACTCCGTAGCGTAGCGTTATTTGGCTCGCTTTACATCTCCGAGATCGTGGGTTCGATCCCCACGCCGGTAAAGATTTTTTTTGTGTTAATTCAAACATTTCTTTCCGGCTCTGGTTGACTAAGGGACTACCCTCCATGCCTCGAAAAGCACGTCAAGCCGTTGGTCCCGATGGTTATAACATAATCTATGTCAATCGTATACAAGGGAAAGGGCAGCAGCGTTTCCTTGTGTCTTACAACATAATGCTGCGGTCACCAACCCGCCTGCCAAGTGTGGTGACCATGGCAAAACCTCCCCTCGGAAGGAGGCCCACGTTCAGCAGTGGCCGTTATACGGGCTGATGATAATGATGATGAATAGTATTTTTAGGAAGTCTATAAATGTGGCATGCCCGCATACCACTTTTGTTTCTACTTTCATATAATAGTCGGCCGACAATTGATTAGGCGAAACGTGAAAAAAAAACTTTATCCCACTTTATGATCGAAATAATGTTACAATGGCCTATAAGGCCCGTTTGGTAGTAAGCAGTATAATGCTATAGCAAGCTGAAGGTTGAAAAACTCAGTAACTTCTGTAATAATTTTTGAACATAGTAAATATATTTTGTTATATTAACTTTATCTAGACTTTTTATTTTAGTCATCTTAATATGAATACTTAACTTGGAACTTAACTTATTATTCTCTTATTTTAAAACAAAAACTGACTTAATCTAATCGCTGTTCAAAATACCGTGAAGAAAATTTAAATATAATTTAGAATTTATTTTATAAACTCACAAAGCTTCATATCAAATTAGACCGAGACGAGTTAATGTCCAACTTGACATAACAGTACAGTAATTAAATCTCGTGACTTTTATTGTCTAAGTTACAAGCTCATATTTATGAAATATTCATGTTTATGTATTGTGTATACCTACGTATTCATTTTATGTGTTTGTTATATTACAATATTAAAAATAGTGTACACGTAGCTTCAAACATATACACATACACGCACAGACCACATATACTCACACGCATCCACACTTACACCCACACCGGCATATTAATCTTCTGATGGGGGGGTCGGAGTAACTTCAGAAACATTGAAAGGACAACATTGTTATATGTGATCAACTATAGAATAAGGGAATTGTCTAAAATTCATATTTGTGGGCTGATTTGTTTAGTTTACACTCCGGATCGCCCACAAATTACATTATACATGCTTTTTTGCTTTGTAAAATTGTAATTTGTAGAGATAATAAAACAAAAAATAATTCATCATTATTATTCATTTACATAAAACTGATAGACTTGAGTGTCATAAGTCCCATTAAATTCTTACTTCTACTTTTTCACTTCACTGCATTATTTATGTGTATAGTATTAATTTTTTATATTTGTTTAACTTAAATACAAAAAAAAAACACGGCGTTTACAGTGTTCACGCGTAAGGCGCGCCCAACATTCATCCTGTGGGTTTAGTCCTCTCACGTTGACAATCTGTACAAGGGGATTGTGATAGGGGAAACGGAGTTCTTAAAAATAGGCTTGTTTGCTTAGTTTAGACTAAACCCACAAATTACAACCACTGAAACTTACAATTTGCAAAGATAAATAAATAATTGTGCGGGATTTAGACAAAAACTCTCGAGCCTTACTTGAACTATAAACAAACATAATTAGGTTATAAGCAATACCAAATTATATTTCTTTTTATACACACGGGTTTGTGATACGCACATGTTCACAGTGTATTGGATTAACTTAAAATCAGAATACATTTAAATCTGTAAATTGTAAATTTCTCAAAGTAAATGCAATGCAATGTGAAATTAAACCGGAGTTCATAATTAGCGAATTTGATTTGAAATTAACGTACCAACAGCAACGGTATTAAGATCACAAATTAGTATTCTATCCTCACAATGAATTTAAATATAAACGCGACAAGACCCGGTAAATGTTTCTACTCCTTTTAACTCTGTCGTTATTTTTTATGACTTCCCCTAAAATAACTTTAGACGATTAGGGAAGAAGTTTAGTACGAAATATAACGAAATTAAAAGAAAAAAGTTGATGTTAAAATATTAAAAGAAGATATTAAAGTCTGAATATTAATTACCTATTACCATTTATTGTAGGTAAGTTACAAGTGTACAATAATTGGCAAACGATTAGACTTTTTTTTTTGCTAAATAAATACCCACTCGTACTCAAGGAGACGGCAATAATAAATACTTATATACATGGCGAAACTAGATTTAGTGCCTTGGAATACGAGATAATCCTGGTTGTACGAACAGCCGCCTGTAATTTGTAATTTTTAATGCTATTGAAAAATTTATGCATAATTTCTTTTGCTGAAGATTTCCCTTCACTTGACAGAGGGTTTTCCATAGTCACTACGTTAGGCAGATGGGTTGGTGACCGCAGCACTATGTTGTAATATACAAGGAAACGCTACTGCCTGGTCCCTGGTACGTATACGCTTGTTATAGATTATATTATGAAAATCTGGGCCTAAAGCTTAGCGTGTCCGGCGTGGGGATTGAACCCATGACGTCCGAGACTTATAGTCTAGTATAAGTCTATAAGTCTCTCCCCACATACAAAACAAAACTAGCATGACGTTACTGGTGGGGGGTAATTTATGTGCTACATAGTCTTATAAAATGTTTTATCTACACTAATATTATAAAGAGGAAAGATTTGTACCTATTTTTGTATGTTTGTATGTTTGTAATGAATAGGCTCAAAAAGTACTGGGCCGATTTAAAAAAATCTTTCACCAATAGAATGCTACATTTTTCCAATTTGACATAGGCTACATTTCATTTTGAAAATAATTAGGGATCCTTGGTAAAATTTGAACAATGTAACCGAAGGTGTAGAAAAATGAGTCTTAAAATGTCTTTCGTCGAATGCGCTGCCGAAACTATTAGCGATAGAACAAAATAATGTACAACAATATTAAAGAACATCATAATGTCTACAAAAAACTCCTCGGTAGCATATGTCCAACTATTGTAGTTATGTCACTACAACAATATTTTCATTTTAAACATTAATGAAAATGCTAACCAAATTCAAACCATGCTATTTATGTGTTTATATTAATCCTTATCCAAATAAATTATTTTATGGTCAAGACCATTTGCCTACCTATAAAATAGTTTTTAAATTATTTAAATTGGACTTTCCATTCAAAAGATATTACGAATTAAAAAAATCATATATATATATATCTTCTTCTATATATATAAAAGAAAGTCGTGTTTGTTACAACACTTATAACTCGAGAACGGCTGGACCAATTGCCATGGTTTTTGATTTGTTGGATTAGTTTCCGTCCCGATTAGCAGAATACATTTTAAAAACAAAAGAAAGTCGTGTTAGTTACACTATTTATAACTCAAGAACGGCTGAACCGATTTGGCTGAAAATGGGTAGGGAGGTAGCTAAGAACTGGGAGAAGGACATAGGATACTTTTGGGTAGGAGTAGGGTAGGGTAGGGTAGGGTAGAGTAGGGGTACGGTAGGGTAGGGGTAGGGTAGGGGTAGGGTAGGGGTAGGGTAGGGTAGGGGTAGGGTAGGGGTAGGGTAGGGTAGGGGTAGGGTAGGGGTATGGTAGGGGTAGGTTAGGGGTAGGGTAGGGGTAGGGTAGGGGTAGGATAGGGGTAGGGTAGGAGTAGGGTAGGGTTAGGGTAGGGGTAGGGTAGGGCAGGGGTAGGGTATAAAAGTCCACCCGTGCGAAGCCGGGGCGGGCCGCTAGTTATTAAATAAAATTATATTTATCAATTATGAATGAGCCAAGACTATATAACGTCAAAGCCAACTTTTTGCATAAGAACATATCTAAGTGACTAGGTGGCTCACACACATTTTTGTCATATTCAACCCCAAAAACGGTTCAAACTGAGTATTCCTATCCGAATGAATGGACTTAAACCAAAATTTACGCGTATAAAGTCACGACTTGTATTAAAGTGGAGAAGTCGAGACAGTGCAGTGACTCGTTACTTCCAACTTAATACAATACAAACACAAGGCACTATTAAACATGACGACGCGACAATAAATCCTAGCGTGATTTAAAATTTCATGCTGCGTCTTCGCTTACGTCAATTTTCATACAAAATTCATGGTTGCAGCTTTTACCAACCAAATTGAGGCATTTCTTTTCCAAAGCTTTATTTTGGTTTCATGAATAATTTTTGTTTCATACAATTTCGCGGTAGTTATAGTAGGAGGGTCGGTAAATATTTATTAGGCGCTGTTATGCCTGTGATCTGGAATTTAAAAATACCTACTGTAAAAGTATAAGTTATTTCAGTTCCGTACGCTGACTTAAAATATGAGTTAGGTGTTTTTAATCTTGTTATTGTATGCTTTTTAAATTTCTATACTTTTAAAAATTTCTATCAATACTTTTGTTTTAGTACTAGAGTACTTAAATTGTTATCAATTCTTTTGTAATTTTTCAAATCTTGGATTTACCTACAAAAGCAATCCAAGATTACCTAAGTATTAACTTTGTTCGAAATTACCATTCTTTTCTAAAACATTACTTCTAACTTTAAAATAACTATATAACGTACACACGTATTGGACATTGATAGCCCGACAAAACACCTTAGGAAATTAATCCTCACAAAACTATTTTATAATAGATGTTTAATTAAAAAAATAAATCTTTATTTAATTACTAACCATCGCCATTATTTTAATATATTCTTATACTAAGGCCACGCCTTAAATATAAAAAGAGGTTTTTTTGTAAAATACGGTTGATATAAGATTTAAAAAATGCCAATTTACTATATTATTATACAGTTTCTTGTAAGGAAGCTCATTTTGCTAGTCACGCCCTGAATCTCAACAACTCTGTAAGATATAAAAGAAAATGTAAGGAGTTTCAATACTATTTCCAGGCAAGATGAAGATTAAAATTGCATTTCTTGATTTAAAGAAAATCTTGAATCCGACCAGCTGCAATCACAACCTGTACCTTAGTAATTCAAAAAAGTTGAGTACGTTTCACTTGCTTCGCGAAAATTGTATGATTTGTTTGTAGGTAATATTTGCATACAATTTGAATAGTAATTAGCTAACACATGAAAATAAAGCAAAATATTTCACGAAGCTATTGTTGATCGTATGAAAACTTAAACGTTTAATTAACCCAGCGAGAAACTCCGTTGAGAAAGTTTAAAACTTGATCGAAATCAAGTAATAGTAGTGGAAAGAAAAAAGAAACAAAGCACCGCTCTGTTGTTTTTGCCTTTTGTGTTGTAAGTCCAGTTAAAATGGGTTTATTATTAACACGAACAAAGATTAAGGGAAACTGTACGGAATGTGGACAAAATCGATCCAAAGTTAATTAGGTCCATCTATATTTGCGGTCGTGCGCGAGGCTTCGCATCAAGGACTTATTCTGAATGGTTTATTTTTTCTGTGCACATCGCCAAACTAGGTTATCTGTGTTTAAATATATAAACTGGTATGCATTTTGAATGCTCTTGAGTTAGCGCAATAACTTCATTATTTTTAGATAAACTAAAAATAATTAAGTACCGTCTTTATAGAAAAATTAAATAAGTTTTTTCCTAAAGTATCTTTCTACTCAACACTTGAAACCAATTGCCAATCTATAAATCCGGATAAAGATCTCAAGTTTCCAGAATCTGAGGCTAGCTACCGCGGTGGTTTGAGTGGGTATCCGAGTACTTTGATTGCACTTAGAACCTGAATAAATTATAAAGTTACATACCACACCGTTACATCTGATGACAATCCATAAGTATGGGATATACCTATAAAAGATTTTTTCAAGAAAAAATAAAAGAACACTTCATCATCAGCCCGTACAACGTCCACTGCTGAACATCAGCTTCCTCCCGAGGAAGGGTTTTGCCATAGTCACCACGCTTGGCAGGCGGATTGGTGACCGCATTATTATGTTGTTATACACAGGGAAACGCTGCTGCCCGTTTTCTGGTATACGCTTGTTATAGATGATGTTATAACAATCGGGACCAACGGCTTAACGTGCTTTCCGAGGCACGGAGGGTAGTGCCTCAACCAACCAGACCCGGAAAGAAATCTTAGAATTTACAGAAAGATTTCTTGTCCGGCGTGGGGATCGAACCCACGACCTCCGAGACTTAAAGCGAGCCAAATACCGCTACGCTACGGAGGTTGTCAAAAGAAAACTTATATGAAAAAATATATATTTAAAGTTTATAAGTAGGTACGCTGTAAATCACATTCAATTATAATGCTTGATCAAAGCTTCTGCAACATGAAATCAGTCAGGCGAAATAATCTTATCAATAAATCCAATTATCTAGAATATACACCCTTGTTTGCAATTCGGACGTTTCTGTCCTGAATTAACCCGATTTTCCCCAACTGTCGAGTAAAGTCAGATGCATATTGACATGTGAGCTAACTATCTAACTGTAATTATAGCTCGTTGAACTGCATGCATTTTTAAATCCGATAGAGACGCTCCGGTTTATTTTCAGTGTCATATTGGAAATTGGAAACATTTTTTAGATTATTGTAAAGAGGTGTAAAAAGTAATTTAAATGTTCAATCTAAAGTTAATTACTTAAAAACTTAAGTAAGTTTTGCAGTCATTTTTTTATTTATTCTTGTCATAATAATAAAAAGCTCAAAGCTCAAACTAATGCGATGACTAAATATGAGGTACACAATTTTTCTAGAATTGTTACCATAAATTAAATTAAATAACAAAAATTAAGAGTGTATATTTATATTCATTTAATTTTTTTATGTTAAAGTTAGGTTGTTACTAACAAAGTATATTGTGAAGCTAAGTATCGCGTTCAAAAAAAATCTCGTTAAAGCTCTCGGACTTCTGATTCATCTATAAACAAATATTAACAAATCTACTTTGAAAGTTTTTTCCGAAATAGATACTGAATTAACTGAGTAGATTGATTAAATATTCTTCAAGTCATCAGTACCAATTGATATGCAAGTAGTTATGGAGAGTCTGACGAAAGTCAAAAGTTTTAAGTGATTTAAAGTGTTGACTTCGCCGGAAACTTCCAAAACTGTCTGTTACATTATGTTATACTGTAACATACAACCCAAATAGGCAAAATGTTTAATATTAGATACAAATGGAAAACTAGTTACTGTAACCATCTTCGTTAACTATTTCGCATTAAAATATGTATGTTTGTTTTCCACAAAATAAATGTGCGAAACAACAAAGTTGTGGAAAATATCGGTTGATTGGAAGTTATCATAGTGTTCATAAATCGCCTTCAAACATTATATATGGAAGCTACTGTCATGTATGCAGCTGGTATGAATTCATACTTCCATTATTTTTTAAACAAAAGGTTTCGAATCTGGAATTCTTTTTAAAATATGTCAAAAATTATACCTTTTTTAATAAGTACAAAAAGTCTTCCAAAATTCTAATATAGGAACCTATGAGTCTAAGTTTCGTAAATTTGGTCTATTATATAAGGCGAGAAAGAGGTCATTTGTCACGGAATTAAAAAAACGTGGTCAGCCCGCGACCCGTCAGTCCATCTGTCTTCTGTAGACCTACATCAAAACGTTGTTGACTGACAGATCGTATATACTCGTATAACGTTAGATCTCGACGTGGAAGCAGACGACCTCAAGTTGAACAATAAAAAATGTGTTTGCTTTAATACATGTCATACTGACTGACATGTGTATAATAGCTTGCTCGTGTCAGATGTAAAATTAAATAAGGAAAATTTATCCGAAGTTACATAAAAACATGTACGTGTATTATGAGCTTATAAAGCAAGGTGAACATCGAAAGCAATTGCATTTAGCTAGGAAGGAAACGAACTTCTAATTGGAAGTTCAGTCACTCCCTAGCGTCGACAACTGCTACAGGGTTGGTTACGTGAAACAGTTTTAAGTTAACTTAAATAACTTTTATCTAATTTACCTGACTTTCATTACCATCTCTTTAAATTGGGATACATATAATGAAATATTTAAAAAAATCCTTCTTCGTTTATGGTTACCAAACTTTTATTTGAGGCCAGTGGTAGACCAGAGAAACAATATATTATATTAACACTGCAAAGCCCTTTAGTAATCTATCAGTATCAAATAAGTTTTATTTGATTTTCGGATATTGTTCAGTTTGCAATTGAAGAAGCTAGTTCAACAAAACTTGGCATTGGCAACAGTTTTGCTGACACTAAAAAAGGTATTTTACTGTTCAATATCGCACTACAAAACAGTGGAAACTCGAATCAATTCTGATATATCATGTTTAATGAAAAAAAATATTAACTATTGATGTCTTTTAAAAAAAAGTGATGCTGATTCTAAATCAGCTTAACGACTGTAATTTAATAATTAAATGTACATTAAATAGTAATAATTATCTTGTAATGTTTTTTTTTTCTAATAAAAACGTTCAATTCATCATAATGTTCCAATTTCCTGTTTATGTGTCGAAAGCTAAGATTACTTATAAATAAATTCTCAAACTTACTTTGACCTCCGTTAAAATCTAATAAAACCTAATACATTTTCACCTAGAAGTTACTAATAAAAATGTACCTGACTATTCAAAATCTATATGCCTCGAACCTCGTCGCTTATTAACTTCCCAACTTGCTGAATCAGATATTACCTTTCAGCTGGCATTCGTATCTGATCTTATTTGCGATGCCTATAACGGCCAATGATAGCCTCAAATGGCGTATGCTCTATTAACTAGTTTGGATTGCCGATATACCAGTAGGATCATGATTGCAATACAGGTTATGTAATCATTGATTATTCATACGTGATCGAACTGATAACATTACGGGCCAAATAATAATATACAACGAAATAGAAGGGTTAGAATATTTTATCTGCTGGGTTTGTAATTGTGTCGAGGTGATGTAATGAGGAATTCATACAGGCCAAGTGTAAGTCACAATCGCATAAGATATGTGATTATATTACGTATCCTCTCGGAAAGTAAATTTATGTAAGCAGAGAGACGTCAGCAGAATTCAGACTACTAGTAGACTTTATTTTTTGCTAAATTAACGGTTTTGTTATACATATAAGGCGCTTCTAAAGATGCCATTTCACTCTTATATGTTTTTAGTATACTTACGTACTAATAAACCTACTTTTTTCAACTAATGGATCTATTCTGAAGCTATTTCGGTGCTATTCTATATTGTATGTATGAGTTATAATATATGATTATGGACTAGGATCTGTTTAAAATACACACATCACCAAAATTGACGAGATCGCCGAAAATACAATTAGTCAGTAAGCCAGTTTGAATCATGTATATTTTATGGGAAGGTTTTGAGTGAACAACGCCTTCGGCAAAGCTCTATTGTTGCCATTCAATTAACACATCGAAATAATGGCCCCTAAAATAACGTTGACGGTTATAGTAAACAGATTATTAATTTAAATATTGTGTGCTTTCATTAACCTGCCCAGTCCTTCGTGGTTCCAAATTGATCAGTTGTTAATTATGAATCACATTAAATATTTAATATTGGTTTATTGCACACTACACTGAAATTTTACTCTGAAATTCCGCAATCAAATCATTGGTTGTTGATAAAACTTATTTGATCTCACGATAATCTTTTAATCTCATACAAATGTTCATTCAGTAATAAATTTCCTGCCTTTTAGTAGAAGTGTATCAGATTTATTATTTATATTATTATAGAAGTGAATATTTAGGTCTATAATTCTTATAAACATTATATCATTTACCTAATAGGTTGTTACGGTTACAACGTAACATCGAGTGCATGCTGCACTCGATGTTACGATGTAACCGTACTTTGTCGTGACAAACGATAGAAACGCGTGTTATCTTCTTAATTTACATGACATTTCAGACTGTGACGAATTGCGTGTCATGGAATGGTTTCTCCTTTTTTCTTTATTTAAGGGTTTTATCGCACAGCGATAATGTCACCTCATAATGTAACCAAATACATACTATTTACATTATATTTAAACCTTCTACAACTAGCTTTAGTTAAAGAAAATGCTAATATCGTGTTACACATACCCATATTATAACTATTGAAAACATAATTCCGACTTCTCCTGTATAAGACACACATCATTATTACTCTTAAGGTGCTAGTTTACGGTTAAGGCACATTTGGCGAATATTTCTGACGTATAATGGCACATCGGACCTAATGCTTCTGAAGAAATGTATGTGTTATTCCAAACCGATTGTTGCCAAATAAATAAAGTTGTGTGTTTTGTTTGCGTTGCATTAAAAACCATTAGATTTCATTTCTAAAGGTGCCATTCGGGCCCCTATTATTACTTAAGAGCTTAATATTATAGCGTATTAAGCTCTTAAGTAATAATTTTATGACAGCACTCTTAAACAGTATTATTTGGTCAGTCGGATTTATAGTCGAAATAAATATATATCTCTGTCTATGCGCTAAATTAAATCATGCGCCTAACATTTTTCACTGTGGCACATAAATATTTGAGTCTGTCGCGCAGACCGACATTCAATGTATCTCTTGGATTTGCGTATGTAATTTATTATCTTTTCTAATATAAAATATGTTATGTGGTAATTATAATTAAATATAAATAATAATATCGTTTTCTTAAAAATAATATTTTCTGCACCGATAAAGTAGAGAATAGTTGAATTATACACAACTCAAACTGCGAGCTTAAGTTTAAATTCACTTTCGGTTGAATTTATTTTCTGCACTATTTGCGGTTCTGCTGGAATGAGGCAATTAGGAGGAAAGCGGCAGGTATTGTCACTAGGCAGTCAATAGTAGATGCAGTAAGGAAATTTCTAAGTTGGGGCAATAAATATAGTACTTTAACCGAACCAGTTCTCGAAGATCGTAATGAATCATTTGAATTCTATTCAAAATTAATTCTTATCTATGTAACAATAGGAATCCTTTTAAAAATCACTAGGAAAGGTCGATAGAACATTTAAGTACCAGAGCAGTTGTTTGACTACCATCAACCCCAGTAATTAGGATAGTATTGGGAAGCGGAAAGCAATGAAGGTGATGTATTTGACTGTGAAAGGGAAATTACTGCAAATGGGTGGTCAATTAATTTGTTCCTGGTTACTATAACTTGAAACATGCTAGTAATAAACATGTTACTAAATAATGATAGGTCCCACAGAAATGTTCCTATTCCTATCAAATAAATGATTCAACAAAATGAAATAGTCTGGAAAATTCTAAATAACGCACATACACACTCGATTAAATTTATATATATATATATAGATATACCCATTCGGCAAATGTTGATCAGACGGGTTGTAGCATCAGTTAATTGTTGATCAGTTAGCAATTGTTGATCAAAACAGTTTTTGTTGATCTAATGAATGATTCGGCATACAAATGTGGCTCCAATTTGATCAACAATTGCTGACCCTCTAGCGACACAAATAAGAACTATTCACTGCATTATTTATACAAATCCGCTCCATCTATTGTTGATCTGATTCAAATGGACCAATCAGAGGTCAATTTTGCCATGATTGGTTGGTTTTGTTATGCGCTGTTGCCACTTCGCTTCGCAATCTATACGCTATGATGAATGCAAGACAGTGTTAAGTTAGGGCATGTAGAGTAGGACTTAGGAGCTTGGTTCTCCATAAGATTCGACAACTTTTTTTTATTACAACCTTTTATTTTTTTCTTTCACCTGTCATATTGTCTGTAATCAAATCTTGCAAGTTAAATTTGACACACTTTACGGTTTCCGATTGAGTAAAAATTTTGCACGCATAATATGTATATCGCGTGACAATGCAATATTATGATGACATGGAACTGATCTAATGATGGAGCTGGAAGGTGGCCATAGGAACTCCGTTATAATACGACATAACCCTATCGAATTTGGGCTCGTATGATTCGTCTCGATGAGTACTTTGTCTGTAGATGGTATCCAGGGTCTGATGATAGAGTTGGAAGGTGGCCATAGGAAGTCCGTAATTAAACGACACACACCCATCGAGTTTGGGCTCGTTTGATTAGTCTTGACGAGTACTTTGGTCCTAAATGGTATCCAGGGTCTGATGATGGAGCTGGAAAGTGGCCGTAGGAATTCCGTAATAAAACGACACAATCCCATCGAGTTTGGGCTCGTTTGATTAGTCTTGACGAGTACTTTGGACCTAAATGGTATCCAGGGTCTGATGATGGAGCTGGAAGGTGGCCATAGGAAGTCCGTAAAAAAACGACACAACCCCATCGAGTTTGAGCTCGTTTGATTAGTCTTGACGAGTACTTTGGTCCTAAATGGTATCCAGGGCCTGATGATGGAGCTGGAAGGTGGCCATAGGAAGTCCGTAATAAAACGACACAATCCCATCGAGTTTGGGCTCGTTTGATTAGTCTTGACGAGTACTTTGGTCCTAAATAGTATCCAGGGTCTGATGATGGAGCTGGAAGGTGGCCATAGGAAGTCGGTAATAAAACGACACAATCCCATCGAGTTTGGGCTCGTTTGATTAGTTTTGACGAGTACTTTGGTCCTAAATGGTATCCAGGATCTGATGATGGAGCTGGAAGGCGGCCACAGGAAGTCCGTAATAAAACGATACAATCCCATCGAGTTTGAGCTCGCTTGATTAGTCTTGACGAGTACTTTGGACCTAAATGGTATTCAGGGTCTGATGATGGAGCTGGAAGGTGGCCGTAGGAAGTCCGTAATAAAACGACACAATCCCATCGAGTTTGGGTTCGTTTGATTAGTCTTGACGAGTACTTTCGTCCTAGATAATATATGGATATTATCTAGGACGAAAGTACTCGTGCATATGGATGCAACTCCATCAAATTTAATAAAATAAGTTCGTTCCATTTGTTATGACTGAATGTAAATTATATTTGATTAGATGGATGACCCAATGCCAAGGTGAGCACGTGCCGAAAGCTGAATGGTATGAGGGTGTATAAACATGTCATAATATCACTAATGTTGCGCCTCAGGGTACCAGGGCGAACGCTGTTGTAGCCCTTTTCCCCCTACAATGGACCTCTGGGGGGAACTACGCCGTAGTAAATATCTCGACACTTTACAATCTCGCGGGATAGATTATAATTTAACGGATCATACGTGTCGTCGTTGATACTGCAACACCGTAAGTGACAGTTTCTAATAAGGTGTGATTTCATATGTTAAGAAATATTTTCTTTACATATGTTTTGAACGGCAATCAAATATATTATATATGCTACATTTGATTTTCAACCTTATTAGCTATTGTCACTTACGCGGTGTTGTATACTTTCATATTATATTTATTGTGAAATGGAACTATCTTTTGTTTCGCTTGCGATGTTGCCGCTCTGCAGCATCGGTGTACATTTCCGCGGCATTTGTTGATCTCCCAACGTTTATATTGATCAACAAAGTCACACAAAGTGTAAAATAAATGGCGGTTATAAAATCAACAATTGCCGTGTGAGTTGGTGACGAGCTAGAGTGTTCGCGGCGTAGTTAGGCACTGGGTCGCAATGAGGGGAATTCTTATATTCGAAGTATGACATGATATTATCAAAATTATCTAAGCTACAAGCCTCTGAAGGTGGATCAACATTTAATGCAAATTTTGGCCTGATCAACATTTGCCGTAAAGCGGACAATATATATATATATATATATATATTACTAGCAGCCAGCCCCGGCTTCGCAATTTCAGCCTGAGTTATTCAAGGATAATGTAGCATTCTAATGGTGAAAGAATTATCGAAATCCAGTTAGTAGTTTATGAGCTTATTCGAAACAAACATACAAAAATATAAAAATACAAACTTTCCTCTTTATAATATTAATATAGATAAGGGTTAATGAACAAAAAATACACTTTACATAACTTTAATTTGTATTCAAGGAATATGTTGTTACGCCTTTTTTTTTAAACGCTTACTTGCACACTTTTTACAGCCTACTAGTATTCTTGTTAACCCCTCGTGCTAAGCTAAAATGCTTGTGTTACGAGTGGGTGCACGTAGGTAGTGCAATGGGTGGGGATCAAACCGGCCACCACAAGATCACAAGTCCGACACCCTAGCCATTGGGCTACGGCCGCTTCAAATTAAACATAGTAGTTGCAAATAACACTTAATATGATTCATTAGTACTTGGACTAGGGCCAAACTATCTTAAATTAATTATTCCCTGTTATGTACAGACTACTGAAACATCTCTTTGTCACATATAATAACGACGTAGGTACTGTTTGTATCATCAAAGGCTTTAATAATTAGTCGAGCATAAACAAACCAAATTTGGTCGATCGAGCGGCAAATGGATGACTATTTGACCTTTGTCGTAACCATGCGTCATCGCTTACCTGCTAGCTTATACATTATTTGGTTTAAGGTCAGTTTAAGTAAGTAAATTTTGAGTAAACTCACATAATATGTCAAGATTCGCTAGATTACTAAGTAGGTAATATAATACTTAAGGCCCGGCACGCCGCATGCAACGCGCGACGCCCCGCGTCTCTGTAAACGAGGTTTAAGTCAGTCCTTTAATCGATTCGAAGATCGAGCAGTCGAAGATTTTAACTGTAACAAAACATTAATAAATATATTACACTATAATCTTAATCAGCATCGACATGAGAAAATAAAATGCCATCAAAAACATACTTGTAATACCAAGTCGGTTAATTTATCCAGTCCCTACTTAAGGGACCTTCTGTCTTCAGCTATTACGTAATTATCTCACCTAACAGACTCTTACAATGAACATATCAAAGTTCAAAACTCTTATGTTTTAAATAATAGATTAACTTGGCCATTGGATAAAATTAGAATGTATCTCACAAGTGTTTATTGCGATGGCCAAGTCAATCTAATATTCATAACATAAGAGTTTTGAACTTTGATATGGTAATTGTAAGAATCTGTTAGGTGAGATAATTATGTAATAGTTGAAGACAGTTTTTTTACAAGTATGTTTTTGATGGCATCTCATTTCTTTTTGTAGATAGTTGTACTTTTTGCTTTGCTTTACAATTAACATTATTTTTTTGAATACCAACAACGGATTTTACCACTCTGTCACTATCTTATGAGTTGTATTTCTCTTTTTCTTTACCGGTAATACTTCTTGAACTTTAGCTACAGCTTTTCTCAAAGCCCACTCCATGTCTCTATGGGTTTTCTCGACAGCTTTGATGGAGCAATATTAAATATGTCTAGACATTAAATGCTTGGGTTCCGTAAAAACGGGACCCTATTACTAAGACTTAGCTGTCTGTCTGTCTGTCACCAGGCTGTATCTCAAGAACCGCGATAGCTAAACAGTTGAAATTTTCATAAATTATGTACGAGTATTTCTGTTGCTATAAAATAACATACTCGCAATCTCCGTAGCGTAGCGATATTTGGCTCGCTTTAAGTCTCGGAAGTCGTGGGTTCGATCTCCACGCCGGACAGAAAATCTTTGTGTAAATTCTAAGATTTCTTTCCGGGTCTGGTTGGTTGAGGGACTACCCTCCGTGCCTCGGAAAGCACGTTCAGCGGTTGGTCCTGATTGTTATAACATCATCTATAGTAATCGTATATCAAGGAACGGGCAGCAGCGTTTCCTTGTGTGGTTGAACATAATACTGCGGTCACCAACACGCCTGCCAAGCGTGGTGACTATGGCAACTACCCCTCTCGAGAGGAGGCCCTTGTTCAGCAGTAGACGTTGTACGGGCTGATGATGATGATGAATAACATACTAAAAATAAAATATATATTTAGGGGGGCTCCAATACAACAAACTTTTTTAGGCCTTTTTTGCTCGATATCTATAACGGCAAAAGGCACTTGAAAATGGTACGGAACCCTTGGTGCCCGAGTCCGACTCGCACTTGGCCAGTTTTAGTCTATTGTATTCACAAATGGAGGATTCCTCACTTTAATACTCCCAAAGTAGACAGATGTAAACCGTTCAGACTAGTAACTCTGTGCCTTTATTTACAAAATAACTCAAGAACATCTAAACCCACGTACCTAGCTGGCATGGCAACACTCACCATACGTAACAAGAACAGCTGCGTCGTGTACTTTTTTTATGGTTTATTGATATTCGTCGCACTCGTCAAACGTCATTTAAAATTAATCCACATGTAAAATAGTTATCTCTCATTCGTTATAAATATTTTCAATATACCTCATCGAAAACTACAACATCAAGCTTAACAGAGGATTAACTTGAACGTATGTATGGCAACCAATGCCTCGCAGTAAAGTTTTTTAAAATTAAGAAATAACTGAACTGTTTTTAATGGAATTTTGGTACAATTAGGTACATAATACATGTCCGATTCTGGCTTTGTTTAAGACAGCTCCCGCTCTAGGGAAATTAATCCCTATGTCGCCGGTCAAAGTAACTGTTAGTAGGTACAAAGTAACTTTTCCACGCGGACGAAGTCGCGGCCACAAGCTAATATGACCATAAAAAATTTAAAGCTACCTAGTTAACATGTAACTGTGTAAAAAAATATTTTATAAAATGATTATGTAAATACAGTTTGTGACAGATAAATAAAAAGTGGTTTGTGTGTATACCTGCGATATCACAGTAAGACTTGTTAGTTGATCGGAAGAAAGAGACCGTCTTTCTGTGAAGAACAGGAAGTGTGGCAGCCGTGGTGTTTGTTGGGGGGAATGCAAGAATGTTACGCATCTCCTCCGCCACTGCGGCGTTCCCGCACAGGTGGTTGTTCCTCCGAGCACAATTGGTGAGGTTTCCAGGTACTGTTGCCTATCTGGGATACCCTCTGGCAGCGTCCGCGACTCAAATGGTGTTGCGGGCTCTCCTGGTCCCAAATAACCAGTTTCAGCGACGCCCAGAGTACACGGGGTCCCTATTCCTCAAGGGACCGCGGCCTCCTTCTGAGACATGGCTCAAGTGGGCAAGCCACCTCCATCGGACGCTGTTATGATTGTTAGTATCCTATCGTTCATAGCACAACTTATGTACTACCTTGCTTTTACATATTTTTTTTTCTCAAAATTTTATTTTTTGTTATATTAATCCCCCTGTAGCGAAGGTCACACCGTTCGATAGATTAACGAAAACAAAGCACCCCCTGACTCAGTACAACTGTTTGAATTTCAGACGAATAATGGTCCCGGGTGGGAATCGAACGCAGAAAATCAGGTCCCTGAAGCAACTAACGTAACCACTCAGCCACCACCTTTCAAAATAATCACATCTAGGTCCCTATCTATACCGTTTCCTCCATTAAATCATACATATTCATTTACACTGATTCACTGACTGCAAATGTATTTTTGTAATCCTATACATTTATAAGAAATAACAAAGTTATTAATGCAGTTGATGAAACTGGACCGAAATTGCAAAATGTTGGAATTTTCTCATGAGTTTTACACTAAACTCTCCTAGTACTCAAAATTTGAAGCATCTACGCCTGCTAGAAGTGCCTAAACATTTTGATGATCGGTCAGTCAGGCAGTGAGTGAGTGACAAAATTACCGAAATTACCAAACTTTGACTAGTTATAATTCTTAAAGTACTGGTTCAAATTGAATGAAATTTGAAATATACTGTAGTTTTACAAAGCCTGCTTAGGTTCTGAAAATTTAGGCCCCTATCTTTATCCACAACGAAGTTATAGGGGGTCGAAAATCGCCTGAGTTGCTTCGAGAAACCTTTTTTTTTTTTTTTTTCTTATTTGACTTGGGCGGCACTGCCGTGCCCCCAGATGAATGAGGTCCTCCAAAGTTGAGATACAATGCAAAGCTATAGGTGCACCTACTCAAACATAACAATTACTTAATCATCATCATCAGCATGTTGTCGTCCACTGCTGAACATAAAGCTCCCCCATCGATTTCCAGCGTGAACGATTGCTAACGGCCTGCATCTACTGACGCCCTGCGACCTTTATGAGGTCGACGGTCCATCGTGCGATCGGTCCGTCCCACGCTGCGCTTGCCAGTTCGTGGTCTCCACTCGATAACCTTTCCGCTCCATTGGCCGTCTGTTCTTCGAGCTATGTGAGCTATCAATAACTTATATAAGTATTAATTCCGAGGTCTTACTGAAATTGTTTGGTTTCAAAATTGGTTAATATAATTATAATGGTGCTGACACACATATTAGGAGAAAATACCTCAAATATTATCATCACTAATATTAAATGATCATTGGTGAATCTGAAGCGTTACCTTTAAATCTGTGTAAACCTAAACTAAGATGTTAGTATTACATAATTAAGTAAAAATGAATACAATTTCTAAGAAATCTACACAAATATTGTAGCTAAACAAATAGAAACATTGGTATTTCCTTAATTTTGTCCTAGCCTAACTTCGAGGAAAATGAAAAGAATATCCGTGGGCGATACAATTGCCTGTCTCGGCGTTTACTACTCGTGTCGACCCAGCTTATATCTTCCAATATATGAGAGGGCCTTTATGAAATATTCAATATTGGCAATTTCATCAAACACAAAGAACGTGGTTTGTCCAAAAAATCCTTTTTAATCCGAACCCTTCAGTGTCTATTGATCCCGACTTGAATATTCAGCGTGAGGCTCAGACCAATATTTTTTACAGTCCAATTCGCATCCACCTTTCTTTTTCGTGACCAAACTTAGAATTACTCTGGAATATAACGTCTACGTAGAAAACATGCTTTCTTATCACGAAGCGTTGAATTTCTTATCGTCTTTAATTTAATGAAACTTCACGAAATTGTTTGGTAAGCCGATGTTGGTGGTGCTTGCATGATATTACCTTGTTTTGCTATCGGAAAAACTAAATTAGCTTTAAAAGTAATTAATAACTAGATGGCAACAAAAGTAAGTATGTCAATATAATAATAGTGGCACTTTGCTATTGTTAAGTGAAGTAATAAAGTAAATTGGTATTGTTCTAGTTTCTATGTAAAATTCTTTAGTTATTTCACTCCTGAAAAGCTATTTCTTACATACGTGGTGTTAGAACATAAGCAACGATTTTTGATTTCAGTAAAATGACACCCATCCATATCGTCACAGCAATTAAAATTCATATTTCCATCACGACTTACATATTTTGAAAACGAAACGCCTAACAATAATCTTTTTAGTAACATATTATAAAATTTAAGTATGTTGTTTTTAATTTATTGAATTTTTAAGATTTATACAATTCGATGAAGTCATAAATAGTCAGATGATAAAACTATATGGGTTTATAAATATGAAACGAATAGGTTTACGCTTCCGATGCAAAAATCGAATAGATTATTAACATGTTATATTATTTATATAATTTTTCGATATTATGTTATTATACAGGTTGAATGTTTCCTTATAAATTCGGATACTAAAACAACCTAAACCACTCATTTTAGTTATTTTTTTTTTTAAGAAACTACATTTTCCATGTCGAATGGGGAACTAAGCTTGTCATATCTTTTAACAGCCGTTCGTAATCTTAACCCCAACAGGCGCGGGTTAATGAATTCTCAAGATATGTTAAGATCTCATTTGAGAGGGTGATCCAATTTTAATAAGCTCCTCTAAGCGGCAACTTACATTATCAAGTCTCGTTGCGACGTTTTATGGCCGTGCTTATTGTGAGCCCAGTCCCAATGATTCTCTTCAAAAGAATACTTATTATGAGAAAAATGGCGCAAGAGAAAAAATATTCCGGAGATTTTTGCTCGTCCATTGTCCTTTTGTCAACGCAAGTCAACGTCTACGACCTCTAAGATGCAGACTAGGAGATTCGTTAATTCATTTTTGTGATTTTTAGTTTTGTTTTGTCTTTTAAGATTGTTTGTTTGATCAAATTGTTTAGGTTGGAAATGTTCAAAATGTACTTGTACCATTGAAATATGTTTTAGTTTTATACTGAAACCGATAACAACCGTTTTTAGTTTAAAATGAGAAAGTCTTCATTAATTTAGCCTATACTAGAACCGGTTGTAACCGGCTTAGACTGCCGATTAAGTTGCGGAAGGGTTCAGTGAATATTTAATTATTGAATCTATAGTTATTTACGTAGTAAAGTAAATCCAGGATTTATTATTCAATATACATTCGTATATAAAATATATGCATGCAACTTAAAATTAAAAATACGTACTTATAATTAAAACTAGCCTTTAATAATAACTTTTCTAGATCGCTACTGCGCAGCGATCCAAGACTGGTGGCAACATGATCCCGTTGAATGGCAATGCTGATCTGCTTTGTGAAGTAGCATTCGAGGTTGTTATAAATGAATTTGGCTTCCAATCCCCATGGTCTCAATTATTGCACGCCAAAAGGCGTCCAAAGGCCAACACTCTGAGGCTATATCTATGTTTTCACTATACTATAATATTATACTTATCTGTAATATTATAATGACGAAAAAAATTATACTTAGTTTGTATCTATGTCCGTTTGCATTGCATAAGCTGCGGAACTACCGGACCAATAGATATTAAAACATCTTAGAAACCTACGTTATCTAGAAGTAACCATAGGCTATTAGGCTATATATATTAAACTAGCGACCCGCCCCGGCTTCTCACGGGTGCAATGCTGATGTATTATACATATAAACCGTCCTCTTGAATCACTCTATCTATTAAAAAAACCGTATCAAGATCCGTTACGGAGTTGTAAAGATTTAAGCATACATTATTGTCTAGGTAGACAGACAGGGAAGCAACTTAGTTTTATACTATGTAGTGATGGTTAAGAGAGTTACGCGGCTGATATCGCGCGCGAGTAGCTAGTTAAAGATATGTATTAGCAGATATAGCAAAAAGACCGATCATTCAGTATTTTTTTGATCAAAGTAAAGCTATTTTAACGTACTTAGGGCGAAGAGACGTAGAATATAAACGTTGGTTAACGTGCAACAGAGCGCTCGGTGACTGCGCTCCATAACTCATGTTGTTATCATGAAAACTCATCTGCAAAGCTGAAATGTGAGTGGGCTAGGAATATACCGTCTGTGCCACAAATTTGATCTGCAACGTTCACAAATTAGTTTTCAAGTGATGGTGACTTTAATGGTGTAAAACATTAATTTTATAGTAAACTATCTTCACGCGCGTTCCCGTGGGAACTTCATAACTAAATATAGCCTTCCTCTATAAATGGGCTATCGAGCACTTAATATCTATAACTTCTGATATATATACAATACTAGCGACCCGCCCCGGCTTCGCACGGGTACAATACTGATACTTATACTACAGAATGTCTTTAAACCTCTAACAAACGGGCGAAATTTGGTCAAAACAAACAGAAACAAATTAATATGGGTACCTACTAAAACTCAGTGAAATAAGTAGGTGGGTATACTTTTATCGTATGAAATACCTACCTATACTCTTCAGGACGAACAATACAACAAACACTAAATAAATAGGTATTCAAGTAGATACTTGAATACCTATTTATTTTTTGTTTTGTGTTTGTGTTCGTTGTAACGAAACGTTGTACATTTTTGGTTTGTGTTCGTTGTAACTATGATGGATATCCATCATAGTTACAACGAACACAAACCAAAAATGTACACATAAACTAAACAAATCATATACGTAAACCTTCCGGAAGAATCCTTCGTCGTTCGTATCGATTGGTAACAACCGCATGAAAATCCATGTAGTAGTTTTTGAGTTTATCGCGAACAGACAGACAGACGCGGCCGGGGACTTAGTTTTATAATATGTAGTGATGTAGTGATAGCGGTCGCCCGCGGCTCCGTGTGGATGTCGGTTACCGCTTCAAAAAGCCTACCCAGGAAAGACACGGTCAGCAAAATGATTCCCAGGTCAATTCACAGACACCGACACTAACATCGACGACGCAGTCATTATCCGCAGGCTGCACAGATTGTCTTTCTGTGGATGTTAAAGTTGTTAATGATGAAAATATTTAAATGTAATTAATACTAAGTTTTCACTTCTGCCGGTAGTCCCAGAGTGCAACCCGTTATTTTAGGATAGATAACTAAAGCGATTATTGTAGAGGTTCTCTATAAACAACATTTGACGTTAAATTATTTTCAGGTAACAAAATATACTGATGGTCGGGAGCCCCGACCCGTGATAGGGCAACGTAAAGTTGCCCATGCGTAAAATATTCTTTGCGTAAATCAATTCCTACTAATTTGAATGTTTGGCCCTGGGATTTGTTTATCGTTAGTGTGAAAGAAATTTTACTGGAAATTGGAGCCCTTTGAAGGGTATAGGCAAATCAATAGGGATCATGGGTATTCTTGGTATATGAGCTAATTCACCAGCTGCAGGGCAGGTGATAATCTTCGCTACTATTAAATTATCTTTTAGCTTCTTTATAAGAAGTCTCGTGCCATGTTGGGGGGGCTTAAATTTCTGAGAAGCATTATCGGCGTGCCAACTTTTAACGACAGTTCATGAGGTAGCTCAGCGGGGTTCAGAGAATTTAAAAATTTCTGGGGGTAGTGCACTGCGTCCTCGATGTTAGTGACGGTGTCCATGGCTTTAAAACCAAACGTCCAATTTTAATCATTCAAGGACCAAATATTATCTACATAAACTGTACTTAGTGATGAACTAATTTATTTTGAAAAGGATTAATAGCATGAGTAAAATAAACGCGTCTAAATGTAGTCCAAAAAAAATTCAAGATTTCTAAATAAAAAAATGGTTGTTGTGCCTCACTCGACATAGATAGGTATAGTGTGTCGCGCACTTTTTTGTAGATATCTATAAGATCTACAATTAATTAGAACATTTTATGGTTCTATCTTTTAAAGTTTAGGCAGCGTACGCAAAATAAGTAACTTTTCTGGTTGATTTTTTACACCTTGTGTCCGAAAAACCCAAATATCTTACGGAACCTTACTTTTTCCAAAATAAAATTTAGCCTATGTTACTCGTGGATAATGTAGCTTTTGAATGGTGAAAGAATTTTTGAAATCGGTCCAGTACTTTTTGAGCCTATTCATTACAACCAAACAAATAAACAAACAAAGTATTATAATATTAGTATAGATAAAGCTGAAGAGTTTGTTAGTGTGTTTGTTAGTGTGTTTGATTGAACGCGCGAATTACATGAACTACTGGTCTGATTTGAATAACTCTGTGTTAGATAGCTTATTTATCGAGGAAGACTTATTAATATTTAACCATATTTTTTTTCCGTGGGTATATGCATTTACGCATTCCCACCGCCGCGCGCCGCTGCAACGTATTCGCGCGCTGGCGGTGGGATATATGGGACTCGCCCTCTCCATAGCGTGGTATGCTAAACTCATACCACGAGGAGAGGACACCACTAAAACCTCGCGGACACTCCTTCGATCCGCCGTTGGCGGGGGCCGGGTACGCATGAGCAATCCGACCCCCCGACGGCACCCTCGGCCAATATGGTACCGCGGGATCTCCAGGGCCACACTTACAGTGGCCCATTTGCCCAATTATAGGGACGCCCGGAGTGTAGAGGCGTCCCTACTCTTCATGGGTCAGCCTCTAAGGGAGCGGGGCCCATGTCCCCCACTCCCCGAGGCCGAGCCTAGGGCGGTAGGCGGCGGGATTTATATTTAACTTAGTCTGTAGACATACTACATTTGTACTATTATAAAATTACAACAAAACATTCATTACAGTACCATTATTGAATATATATTTTTTATCACGCAAATATTTTTATACCTCATAAAGTCTTCGCTGAATAGAGCTTTGGTTAATGAATGCACATCTTTACACGTTTCATGGCTTCCATCCAGCATATGAATATATTTGAATAATTCGTATAGGCCCTTCTCAAACGCTTTTGTTTCCTTAACGAGCCTCGAATAATAGAGACCGGTAGCGTTATTTTCTAAGAAATTACATAATTTACATAAAGAATATCACGGTAATCGTCTGTCTAAAAAGTCGCAATTCCTTAAAAATATTAGTATAGCTTTATAATATAATTCGTGTGGTTTCCGACTTAGAAAAGACAACCCCATAGCCTTCTCATGGGTATCGTAAGAGGCAACCAAGAGATATACATCTATACTGACGGATGGGCAGCAGCATCTATCATGTCAAAGTTAGTTACCATCATCACCAGACCACCTTCCAAGAGTAGTGATTATGGACATACCCCTTAAAGACACTGGCCTACCAAGATCTCTTTAGTTTGCTCAAGTTCAGCTGTGGATATAAACGGGCTGGTGAATTGATGAAACTATCTTTTGCCCGCCTATATTTCGATTTCTCCATTAAACTATTGACTATGTTTCACTAAAGGGATGGAATAGGGTCAACAATCGCAAGTCATTTGTATGCATAATTTTCTATTTCCAAATTTAATTGCCCAATTGCAACGAAATGCGTTCAGTGGTCAGTTAAAGTTGCCTTTTAGGCACTATGTAACTTTACAGTTTACAGACCAGTAGTTGAGTTCTTGACGTTTGTTGAGTGTAAGATAGCCTATTAATCGAAGAAAGTTATATTGAATTTATGAAGTTCCTACGGGAACGGGACATACGCGGAAAACCGTGCGAGGAAAGTCAGTAATAAATATATATCTATTATATAACTATATATCTTCTATTCATGCACAGTAATTCTGCATATAACAGTTACAAAGATATTACATAAAGTTGTGTGATTCACAGTATTGAAGTAAAATGCCGCAGACTATTAATGTCACCCAGAAAATAACGGCGGCCCGTTCTCATTTACGCTCCAAAAACGTATTAATTTGAACTAAGATTTGGCAAAGTTTTCATAATCTGGGAAAATTCTTTAGTATCTTTATTCACATTGTGTATAACCTAAATAAAGCTCGCGAACCCATTTGGATGGCGTAAATGAATCTTTCAATTCTCGCCATTTGCTGGTGCCGAGTATAATCTCATTCTGTGTCGACTCGTTAAGTGCAATTGCACTACGCCAAATTGCATCCTGAAGTTGCTGGGTTTTCTTTGAACAAAAGAATTGTTGTCGCCTTCTTTTAGGGTTAGGTATTTGCGCGTTCACAATAGAAACTTAGCTATGTTATAATTAGATCGCTATCATTGTGTTTTACAAAACAATGTGAAACAATAGGATGAAGGTTTATTAAAGATACTTCATTTTATTTATTTAGATAAACAATTCGTTCGTTTATAATGAGTACCTTTCCTTTGAATAGTACGTAGTTGTTTTATATGTACTGAGACTGATGATTTTTAGTCGTAAAGTGTATGTATTTTCAATTTTAGAACTATATTTCTGACCGCAGCTTAATAGCTGCTGACTTCAAAAAACAACTTGCAGAAAATGTCACGTAAAAATAATGTGCTTTATAATCTTTACCTTCCTTAGACTGGACATAGAAGGGTAATAAAAATCGAAGCGTTTGGTTCCGTTCGGCGTAGTTTGGATATTATCGTAAAATGCTGGCCGATATTCTCTTATCTTATCTAATATGATGTTATATAATGATAGAACGGATGTTAACTTGTCTACTTTTATAACACTTTCATGAAACTGATAGAAAAAAAATCAAAATAAAACGTTTATATACGAAACAATGTCTAATTAATTAATTTATAAAATATTGTACCTAAGTAACTGTCCAATCTCCGGCGTAAAATCTACGGATTTCTAACAAGACATAATGATTATTTAGTTTTATGAAAAAATAAGTTATATTATCAAATGGGCCTAAATTCAAAATAGTTATGTATTCAAAGTTTAGTTTTACCTTTAAACCTTTCAACGTTAATGAATTATTGGGTTCAATAGACAAATTAATTATAGATTTCTAATGATGTGTTTAGAATCAAAACATGAATAGAATGCAGTGTTCAAACACTTTAATTATACATAATTGTGGTTTGCCGCATACGGCTTGCATGTATGCTAATTAGTGCATTCGGAAGTGGTAGTGAGCCTTTGTAAAGCAACTAAATCACCGCCCCGAGTGTCGATGGGTCTGAGCTAGTCTGAGACCCTAGTAAGAAGTTTTAACACTTCGAAGCTCCTCTGCGTGCTTCATTAGCACATGAAACCTTTTGTCTGTGTATAGACACTCAGCTTGCCCGATTAGTAACGTGCTATTAGGCTAATGGTACGTAAATACATTTCTATGCAGATGTTTAGCTTAAGGCTGAAATAAATTGCGTTAGTGCAGTTAATGCTGCATTAACGCTGCTTTTCAGTCTATACGAGACTTAAGCGCAATGTACGTCGAATAAATTAGATTTAACACGTATAAAAGCGTTGGGAACATTTGTGCGTTCATGCTTTTACCTTATATCAATATGAACGCATTACCAGTTATATGAAAGCTTAAAATGAAATTAATGTGATTCTAAAATATACCTTATCGTAGCCCGATATTGTAGAATATATTTGTCTGCTTAGCTAGAATTCTAGTCCTAGGTTTAAGTTATGGGCTACATTGTTTTTTAACTACAACTTTTTAGGCACGTAGCGAATTTTTTGCATGGGAAATACAATCATTGAACTCATGACACCGACACCTCAATAGGACAAACATACTGAAAACAATTATATTTTAAAGACCATAAAAATAATTTCAATTAGCACTAATTGTCACTTGCAACCTTCTACAACTTAACAATTCAAGTATGGAATGGCATTCCGTCTCGTCAATGATCGTATTGTTTTAATTCCTTCTAAATTCGAAGGACATTTAATGTGAAGTACTCAGATGTGATATAGATGTAATGTAGCTATCAGGTGACTATCATTGGTAGGGTCGTAGCTCGCGCGGTCGGTAATTGGATCGGTGAACGTATAGTGTTAATAAATTTCGACCTCACTGATGGGGTCGTAGACTAGTGGTTGACGCATTTTGACACGTTTTCACTACTGTTTCCAAAGGAGAAGTTATGTCATCTGGTAATGAGAGCTAAAATATCTCTTTGTCAATTCGGCCAGTAACGGTCTATTTCAAAACATTTTTATCGCAACTGTCGAGTCTAAAGTCATTATCATAAAATAATGTTACTAAATCAATTCGTCACATTTAAATGCATTGATATTATGTTATATTCCAAAAACTAGTAACTCACACAGTAAAATCTGTGAGAAATATGGTACATTTAATATTATAATAAACATTTGACGTTGAAATAAAACAAGAGCTCGGGAACTTCGACAAATGTCAAATACATAAATTAGAATGGAAATCGGTTCGACATTCCAAAAGCAATTTGTAATTCAATAAACTTTAATTTGCAAACTTTTATATTAGAAAAACAAAAAAAAAACGAATCGATTTTAAGTTTAAGACATATTTTACGGAGTTTTTCATCGTTTTTTTTTCCAACTCCAGTTCGTACATAAATTTTGGCGTCGCTAAAGTAATGGGATAAGGGCTCAAGTAGAGACCGACGACCGGGTTGCGTATTACTACATACCTACCTTATCTTTTAGAAAGAAGTTCATCTTCTGTTAAAACGAACTCATATTTGTTTATTTATTTCAAGTGTTCTTCACAGCTGACAATTAAATACATTTAGAATGATAAATAAAGTAGAATACTCTTTATTGTACACCAGGAATAATAAAAAATAAATTGTGCATAATAATAAAAAAGTACAAATGGAGGTCTTATCGCTGCTGCGATTTCTTCCAGATTTCATAAGCTGATCAATACGCCGATTATGAAGTACACTATATTATTAACACAGAGTAGACAAATAACATGTTACATTTAGGTTTTCAATTAATTACCTTACTGTGAATCGGGAGTATTATTGAATGATATGTGTGTGTTAGTGTATGTGTGAAATGCCTAAGTTAATGAATGTGATGTGTGTGGTGAGTGTTAGTTGTGTTTAAATTTTTGCTTCCGAATTGTAATTATGGCACTATTTTGCTGGTATAAATCATGTAATATTATATTTGTTTAAGGCATAAAAATGAGAATTATTACTAAATAATAATCAGCGTTAGTTTTAATAATGAACTGTAACTATACTGTTAATAATGAAAACTGGCGCTGATGCTCAAAAACAATATTATAGCTGTGAATATTTACTTGGGAACGTCTTAATGTCAATTCAAAGGATTTTATTGCTCAAGCAAGCAACCAAGAAAATTACACAACACAAGTAAAAACGTTTTATTATTCTTGAATTCCAGTGTTAAAGTCTTAAATCTAGCGAAGTATGTAAATACGCGTCTGGATTTTGGATAAGAAATGGGAATATTCAATGACATAAGTTCAGTGTACATTTTTGTTTGAATAAGAGTAGAACAAGTACACCTGTAGGAATACTGTGATTTATCATATTTCTTGTCCCGGTGGGATTTATAACATACGTAACAAAGGGAGTATGTTTTATTCTGCTGTCTTATAGCTTTGAGTTTTAATTTTAAAGTATTATTATTAAATTATTTTAGGAAAAATATTAAATCATATAAGGAAGAAGCTTAATAACATATTTAATACAATCAAACATTCTTTGTTAGATCTGGGTGAAATAGCCTCCACCTACTTAAAACTACCAACTGGTAAGCCGGCTTAATATGATTTCCGAGGCACGGAACACATATTAAGCCGTTAGTTCCGATATTTAGAACCTTACTAGCTTACTAGCTTTCCCGCGTCCGGTTTCACCCGCGTAATTTCCATTACCGTAAGAACTACATTATCCACGAGTAACATAGGCTAAATTTTATTTTGGAAAAAAATAGGGTTCCGTAAGATATTTGGGTTTTTCGGACACAAGGTGTAAAAAATCAACCAGAAAAGTTACTTATTTTGCGTACGCTGCCTAAACTATAAGAGATAGAACCATAAAATGTTCTAATTAATTGTAGATCTTACAATTATCTACAAAAAAGTCTGCGATACACTATACCTATCTATGTCGAGTGAGGCACAACAACCATTTTTTTATTTAGAAAACTTGAATTTTTTTTGGACTACAATTAAACGCGTTTATTTTACTCATTCTATTAATCCTTATCAAAATAAATTATTTCATCACCAAGTACAGTTTATGTAGATAATATTTGGGTCTTTGAATGATTAAAATTGGACGTTCGGTTTTGAAGTTATGGCGAAATTAAAATATTACAATTTCTGCTGCACGGCCCGTTGCGAAGTCTAATCGTGCGATTTTTTTTAGATTTCGTTCTTAAAACTACACCTACGCAAAAGTTCTTCTCAGAGCTAATCAACAGTTCTCAGAGCTAAACAACAGTTCTTTTCACGGCTAACCAACAGTTCTTTTCAGGGCTAACCAACAGTTCTTTTCAGGGCTAACCAACAGTTCTTTTCAGGGCTAACCAACAGTTTATATTTTTCAGGGCTAAACAACAGTTATTTTCAGAGCTAGAATATTACACGCTATTAATATTTTCTTGAACATTTGAAAATGCCTAAAATGCCTAATGCCTAAAATGCCTAGTCATAATCATCATCATCAGCCCGTATAACGTCCACCGCTGAACATGGGCCTCCTCCCGAGAGGGAGGGTATTTGCCATAGTCACCACGCTTGGCAGGTGGGTTGGTGACCGCAGTATTATGTTGTACTACACAAGAAAACGCTGCTGCCAGTTCCTTGATATACGATTATTATAGATGATGTTATAACAATCGGGACCAACGGCTTAACGTGCTTTCCGAGGCACGGAGGGTAGTCCCTCAACCAACCAGACCCGGAAAGAAATCTTTTAGAATTTACACAAAGGTTTTCTGTCCGGTGTGGGCATCGAACCCACGACCTCCGAGATTCAAGGCGAGCCAAATACCGCTACGCTACGGAGGTTGTCAGTAAATGCCTATTAATTACATTTAAATATTTTCAGCATTAACAACTGTAACATCCACAGAAAAAAATCTGTGCAGCCTGCGGATAATGACTGCGTCGTCGATGTTTGTGTCGGTGTCTGTGAATTGACCTGGGAATCATTTTGCTGTCCGTGTCTTTCTTGGGTAGGCTTTTTGCAGCGGTAACCGACATCCGCACGGAGCCACAGGCGACCGCTATCACTACATATTATAAAACAAAGTCCCCGGCCGCGTCTGTCTGTCTGTCTGTCTGTTCGCGATAACCACATGGATTTTCATGCGGTTGTTACCAATCGATAGAACGATTCTTCCGGATGGTTTACGTATATGATTTGTTTAGTTTATGTGTACATTTGACTAATAAATATATATTGATATTTGTCAGAGGTGTCGGAAAAAAATAAGCCATTTGGGAGCTTTCAACGAAAACGCTGCCTAAGCCCTATGAGATATAACAAAACAATGTATGGCGGAAATATTCTTCTCTTTTAGATATACAAAAAAGTCTTCGATAGCATATGTCTATCTTTCAAGGTTAACTTGCTATATCCATTATATCTTTTAGAAAAATGATCATTTTCTAATGCGGTAATTGTAAAGCTAATCAGACGGATTCAGTATTTATCCTTATCATTTTAAATGAGTTAATATTCTTAAGCATTTCATGCAGATTATTTTACCCCTACACTATATACTTTAAATGAATAACTTAGAAGTTATTGCAAAATAACAGCGCGTGTTTTTTCAGCGCAGCGAGTGAGTTAGGCCGAATGCGATAATGCGCGCTCGATCCTTAAGAATTATAGGGCAAATTTTTTGTTTTGTATTCGTTGTAACTATGATGGATAGATACTTGAATACCTATTTATTTAGTGTTTGTTGTATTGTTAGTCCTGAAGAGTATAGGTATTTCATATGATAAAAGTATACCTATATTCATTTGTTTCTGTTTGTTTTGACCAAATTTCGCCCGTTTGTTAGAGCTTTAAAGACATTCTATAGTATAAGTATCGGTATTGTACCCGTGCGAAGCCGGGGCGGGTCGCTAGTAATTAAATATAGCCAAAAGCTTTCCTCGATAAATTAGCTATTTACGGGTAACATAGTGGAAGGACTTTTCAAATCAAACCAGTAGTTACTGAGATTAGCGCATTCAAGCAAACAAGCCAACTATTCAGCTTTATATATTAGTAGAAGATAATAGACAGTTGTTTACCAGGTATCGGGTAGCAGAATTAACCTATGTGAATAACTCAGAATTAACCTATGTGAATAAACCGAAGTCCGAGAGCCCCGTGAACTGTAAAGTAGAGCGACAGTTGCACAAAACTCCCCTAAAGAAACTAAAAGGCATAATCCCTCAACCTCTCCGTCAGCGACCGCCCTGAGCCGAGTTACAAGTCCCACAGGGGACGCCCCCTTCCGCAGGTTGCTTAGTTTGTAGTGTTTAAACCATGTATCTAGGCTGGAGCTCTGCTCGCCTTTATGCCCGGTGAAGTAGCAAAAGCCTCAGGGCTAACTAAATATGTCCGTCAGAAAAAAAAAGAAGTAATTCCTTCTGCAGTCATGGCTAGCACATTACCACTTAAACTTGCTTGGAACACAAGGAAACGCTGCTGTTACACATTACAGGATATACGCTTATTATTCTAACGGCTTAAGGGGGTTTTTAAGGGTCGGAGGGTAGTCCCTCCGTGAATTAAAAGCAACCAGATCCGGAAAGAAATCTTAGAATTTACACGAAGATATCTTAACTGGCGTAGCGTGGAGATTAAACCCACGACCTCCGAGCCTTATACTGCCACGCCACGAAGGTAAAATAATTCTTAGGGAAAGCCTAGTTTAGCTGTGAACGTTACACATACTGAAAACAAAAGCACAAGATTCTGAGTTCTGATTTATGAGATGTTTTATTTATTTTCTTTTATATAACGTAATGTATTCTCATCTTCATATTACAACATAAATAATACTAATAGCGTGACATATTACTCGTAACTTGCTATGTGAAACACATTAGCTAGATTCACTTAACGACAATTTCACTTGGAAGGGAAATGGCTTTTACAACTTTAAATAAGAACCTCTGTGTAGTGGTATATCTTTCGTTTGTCTCGCTTTACGTCTTGAAGGTCGAAGGTTAGATCCCTACACCAGAAAAGAAATCTTTAAGTAAATTCTAAGATTTATTTCCGGGTGTGGTTGGTTGAGGGCCTCGGAAAGTACCTTAAGCCTAAGTCCCAGAGCGTAGAACTTAATACAAAAACACGCTTCAAGTTCGCTTTAATTTGAAATCAAAGTTAATAGAAATCTCTATTCCTATACATCACGTTTCGCCGTAAACTTTGTTGGTAGAAAACATTGTTCGTAGATATCTCGGACCATAGGAAGCACTGTGAACATAAATCTCTGTTTATAGATAGCACTTCTCGCTGTAAACTTTTTTCATAGAAAAAATATATCTTGATTCACAGAAATCTCTACGAAGAATAAAGTAAACCTAAAACTGGGTATTAATCTTGGCCACACCAGTTTGGTAAGTCTGAAATCATAATCTGTATGCCAAGCGTGGTGGGTGACTATGGCAAAACTCTCCCTCGAGAGGACACCCAGGTTAAGTATTGGACCGTAATTCGAGCTGTTATTGATTATCTCCGTGGGATCCTCATAGAAACATTTAGTTTATGTTACTTCTGAATAACGTAGCTTACGTACGTATAATATTGAAAGTATTTTTGAAATCAGTCCAGTAGTTCCGAAGCTGGTTCCAAAGCCGGGAATGCAATGAAATCTTTCCTCTTTGTAATATTAGTGTAAATTACTCCTAGTTAGCGGTACATTGTACACAAATATGTACTACGAAACGTCTTTACTTAAGACTAAGGACATACTAACACATAAACAAGACATTGTAAGAATATATATTAGCTAAATAGGCGGACAAAATAGCCTGTTACACTGAACAACCATTTTACCCTTCCATAATTTACTTAAAGCGTTGACAATATCTGATTGCCTTTTTATTAGATCGAGTCTTTTAGTAGTAATGGAAATTTACTTTCGGTTTAATAAATGTGTGGTTCGCTGACTGGGATTAAGTAGATTCGTTAATTAAGAAGCTTTTAAGTCTTTCGGGCTGAAATTTTTAATTGAAAATAATAGTAGACTGAAATGTATATATACCTACTTATATATATATTTTTTTGAATTCTTTTTCATCCTCTCCTATACAGGTACACATTTTTTATTGCCTTTACGTATAATATACATCATTTATAATATTTATAGCAGATATGGGTCCAACAAAGATTACACCAGTCGTATTTATGCTTGGACTACCATGTGACAGTTGAAAAGGCAACGGTTTGCCCTAAGATAAAAAACATCATTTCATTGTAATTTTTATAATGTAGGTTTATTAATATATAAAACTGTTGAGTTCTTTTCAGCTTGAACGCTCTAATCTCTAATTACTAATCTAATTTGAAAAATGATTGCAGTGTTAGATAGTCCATTCATCGAGAATATAGGCTTTAAGTATTTTATTAGGCACTTCTCATGAAAACGGGAGCTACGCGGGTGAAATCGCGCGCTGGAAGCTAGTTTGTGATATGGGAGCTGTTGAATCTCTTCCCCACACTTGTCTACCAACTATTACCCTTAATATACAATAATCCATGGTTATTGTATTGTATGTAATTTCAAACCCTGTAGATATGTGTTATCATGCATTTAATATTTATTTAGTACTAGCTAACCCGATAGACCTTGTCCTATCTTAACTAAAACTCTATATTTAAGTGAACTTTTAATATGATAATAATACATGAGATAAGCTCTGAAGTATCCGTGATGTGTGCACTAAGAGCAGCACGCATTCTGTTAATGTAATGTCAAACGCAATAAGATTACATTAAAATGTTTATATTGTCAAAAGGTCTAAAGTTGCATTAGAAAACTTAATATAGTATTCTTAAATTTTTAAGCGGCCGTTAGCACTTGTGGTCTTGAGGTCACCGATTCGAACCCCACCCATTGCACTACCGACGTGAACCTACTCGTAACACAAGCATTTTAGCTTAGCACGAGGGGTTAACAAGAATACTAGTAGACTGTAAAACTCTGCTAGTGGGTAAACATTTTTATTTAAAAAAAAAACTAATTTTCCGCGGATTTTTTTATTTTTTTAATCTTCTCTTGACAATAATAAATACAGCAAAAAAGATCAGCCAAATCGGTCTAGCCGTTCAAGCGTGATGCCGTGACCAAGGGAAATAGAGATTAATTTTTATATATATAGATCAATACAATTCTAAATGTAGGTATCATTTCGTCAAATTGCCCCTTTGACTCTCCAAATATTACCTTAAAACCAAAGGGTAATAATGGCGCTGCTAAGGCATGTAACTTAATACTCTTCATTTAGCTGCTCTTAATATCACTGTTACCGCAGCCATGAGGGTTACGGTAAGTACATGGCAATTGACCTACATTACCTTAAATGGAGGCATTAGCAAATCAGGTAAATGGTCCGCCATCTTAATTTAACAGTTAATTTTAGAAGGCTTATGTTGAATTTAAAAATGTGTTTCGAATGTGTAAAAAAAAACAAAGCAAACAGAGAAGATTCGTTATTATGTTTCACCACAACTACAAAAAAAATACACTGCCGGGAACAGAAAGTTTGTCACACAATACATAAGTAGAGACGGTCGATTAAGGTGTTTTCAATACGACACATAATAGTGCTACTTCATCATCGTTATCATCATCAGCCCGCACAACGTCCACTGCTGAACATGGGCCTCCTCCCGAGGGAGGGTTTTGCTGTAGTCGCCACGCTTGTCAGGCAGATTGGTGACCGCAGTATTATGTTGTAATACACAGGAAAACGCTGCTGCCCGTTCCCTGTTATACGCTTGTTATAGTTGATGTTATAACAATCGGGACCAACGGCTTAACGTGCTTTTCGAGGCAGAGAGGGTAGTCCCTTAACCATCCAGACCCGGACAGAAATCTTAGAATTTACACAAAAAAATTCTGTCCGGCGTGAGAATCGAACCCATGACCTCCGGGATATAAAGCGAGCCAAATACTGCTAGGCTACGGAGGTTGTCCTCTACTTGCTCTCTATTTAAATTGCTTTATGTAACAAATTTTATATAATACACTTTCAAATGTTTTATTGTATCATGAAAAGTTTTCTGTTTGTGATTAAATTTCTGTGAAATAATAATTTCTATTTTACCTAAAATTCTTATAAATATTTTTTTTAACAAGCTGGTGGTATTTTTCTTTGACTCTGTGATTCGCCGGGATAAGCGTCCAGTATAGCTAATTAGGACCATTTAATTCAAAAGAAACTTGTTTTCCTTTTTTATATTTGTATTAAAAAATATATTTTGTGAATAGTATCTTCTCCAATTGTATCATTATATTTGATAAATAATACCTACACCTTAAACCTAGTACAAATTTCCACTTTGTTTTATTGCAGAAATTACCTTGAATTTGTGTTCCAATCCATTGAGAAATAGGAATATACATACAATGAAAATATAGAGAAATGTTATAGTAGGTACAATTTGAGGAAATGGTTCGTGTTTTGGTACGAGAATACAAATGTCGCCACCTTATCTTATTTTAAGTGCCAACTTAGAGAAGACACCGATTACCATCAGTAGGTATGTGTTTTTCTAAAGAAATTGACTTTTACAGGAATAGACGAATTATAGGCCCCCTTCCTATCGATTTTTTATTTGGAATAAAAAATATTGTACATAGAGCTGTCGCGCGCAGTTTCACCCGCTTAGATCCCGTTCCCGTGGGAATCTTGTTTTAGAATACAGCATAAAACACTCACAAAAAAGTGGCTTTCAATCAATCTCTGACACTTATATCAATTTCATCAGACATATAAAATTGCAGTTAAGTTTTCTTAAATTGTATAATGTTCCGCTCATTTTAATGATATTGTTTTTTGCCTTTATGAACTTTTTACTGGAAATAATAAACACAACAGAAAAAAGTTGTAATGAAATAATGAAATAATAAAATAATGAATGAAATAATGAAATTTATTCAGCACTTAGGTATTTACATACACTTGTACTTGTCAAAATTACACTGTATAAGACTATATCAAACAAAAGTATCACTTAAGTAGCTAAAAACATTGTTAAAATTATTTGATATTACAGAATTTTTAATCAGTCTGTCCGTCTGTCGTACGATAACAACAAATGTACACATTATAGTAAGATACCTTAGAGGTAACAGGTCTAAAAATTCCAAGAATCCGGCCCAAATCTAAGCGACATCCACCCTTAAGGGGTTAGGACCATCGCTCGGGGTGCCACTGGAGTAAAGAGTAGATTTACGAACAGTGTTGGTGATCGCTGGCACGAGATCACAGTTCGGGGAATAAGCAACAACGCGGTCCTCGGTCATGCCGTCGAGGATCCTACACTAGCTAACCTGCAACCTTTCACTAGCTACCTAAGTGGACGACCCGGAGAAGAAAGGAAGAAAGAAACTCCGAGATTTTTTTTTAGTCTCTTTTGCTGTTTCTTTTTTTTATGTCAAGTCTTTTCACAATCATGTAATATTTTACAATGTATATATGATGTGAGCGAATGCAAGCACAATACCATTTATTACCTGGTCAATTAATACCGACCAGGTGTTCAATAAGACAAGAAAAATTATAATAATGTAAATACTATAATGTAGATATTATAGTTTACTCAGGCACAGACAATCTCCTACAAAGAAATCTAATGGCGGATGCATTCACACACATTTACAATATGACAATTTACACAAGTTCAACCAAAGGCTATACCTATAACAATAAACAATAACAAGAATGAATAAACAACGTGATTTCTGTTGTTGTTGTTTTTCAACGGGAGATTTTCGATTGTAAATTCAAATTGGCAAACGTTGAACTTATCGAATGGACAGCTGATCGTAGCGGTACAATATCGTCAATGGCTTTAATAACTACAAAAAAACTTCACACACATAACAACTGTCGGTTATTATTATAATTTGATTGGTTTTTATTAAGTTTTCTTTGTAAAATACACATAAAAAATAATTAAATCTAATTAAAATCTACGGAACGATAATTTTGACAACTGACCGGCTGTCAGGCGGTGTTGCCAGTCACATTGTGTACATTTTACATTTTGCCATTTGCCTACAGTGTACATTTGCTATGCACTCATTATCATGTATCTCTTTCCTGAAGCTGGAAGAGAATTCATAATTAAATTAAGCTCGCCTTTGTACCTACATGTTGTTTCCAATTTATACAATTTTATTTCAGGTAATTTTCTGTGTGCAATACTGTATAAATAAATCTATACTAATATTATAAAGAGGAAAGATTTATACCTATTTTTGTATGTTTGTAATGAATAGGCTCAAAAAGTACTGGGCCGATTTAAAAAATTCTTTCACCATTCGAAAGCTACATTATCCACGAGTAACATAGGCTAAATTTTATTTTGGAAAAAAATAGGGTTCCGTAAGATATTTGGGTTTTTCTGACACAAGGTGTAAAAAATCAACCAGAAAAGTTACTTATTTTGCGTACGCTGCCTAAACTATAAAAGATAGAACCATAAAATGTTCCAATTAATTATAGATCTTATAAATATCTACAAAAAAGTCCACGACACACTATACCTATCTATGTCGAGTGAGGCACAACGACCATTTTTTTATTTAGAAATCTTGAATTTTTTTTGGACTACATTTAAACGCGTTTATTTTAATCATGCTATTAATCCTTTTCAAAATAAATTATTTCATCACTAAGTACAGTTTATGTAGATAATATTTGGTCTTTGAATGATTAAAATTCGACGTTTGGTTTTGAAGTTATGGCGAAATTAAAATATTACGATTTCTGCTGCACGGCCCGTTGCGAAGTCTAATAATTTTCGTGCGATTTTTTTTAGATTTCGTTCTTAAAACTACACCTACGCAAAAGTTCTTCTCAGAGCTAATCAACAGTTCTTCTCAGAGCTAAACAACAGTTCTTTTCAGAGCTTTGAAAATGCCTAAAATGCCTAATCCCTAAAATGCCTATTAATTACATCATTAATTATATTTTCATCATTAACAACTTTAACATCCACAGAACGACAATCTGTGCAGCCTGCGGATAATGACTGCGTTGTCGATGTTTATGTCGGTGTCCGTGAATTGACCTGGGAATCATTTTGCTGACCGTGTCTTTCCTGGGTAGGCTTTTTGCAGCGGTAACCGACATCCGCACGGAGCCGCGGGCGACCGCTATCACTACATCACTACATATTATAAACAAAGTCCCCTGCCGCGTCTGTCTGTCTGTTCGCGATAAACTCAAAAACTACTACATCGATTTTCATGCGGATGTTACCAATCGATAGATCGATTCTTCCGGAAGGTTTACGTATATGATTTGTTTAGTTTATGTGTACATTTGACTAATATAATATATTGATATTTGTCAGAGGTGTCGGAAAAAATTAAGCCATTTGGGAGCTTTCAACGAAAACGCTGCCTAAACCCTATGAGATATAACAAAACAATGTATGGTGGCAAATATTCTTCTCTTTTAGATCTACAAAAAAGTCTGCAATAGCATATGTCTATCTTTCAAGGTTAACTTGCTATATCCATTATATCTTAGAAAAATGATAATTTCTAATGCGGTAATTGTAAAGCTAATCAGACGGATTCAGTATTTATCCTTATCATTTTAAATGAGTTAATATTCTTAACCATTTCATGCAGATTATTTTACCCCTACACTATTTACTTTTAATGAATAACTTAGAAGTTATCGCAAAATAACAGCGCGTGTTTTAGGTAGGCCTAATGCGATTATGCGCGCTCGATCCTTAAGAATTATAGGGCAAATTTTTTGTTTTGTGTTCGTTGTAACTATGATGGATAGATACTTGAATACCTATTTATTTAGTGTTTGTTGTATTGTTAGTCCTGAAGAGTATAGATATTTCATACGATAAAAGTATACCCACCTTCTTATTTCACTGAGTTTTAGTAGGTCATCATCATCATCAGCACGTATATCGTCCACTGCTGAACATGGGCCTCCTCCCGAGGGAGGGTATTGCCATAGTCACCACGTTTGGCAGGCGGGTTGGTGACCGCAGAATTATGTTGTAACACACAAGGAAACGCTGCTGCCCCTTCCTTGATATTGATTATTATAGATGATGTTATAACAATCGGGACCAACGGCTTAACGTGCTTTCCGAGGCACGGAGGGTAGTCCCTCAACCAACCAGACCCGGAAAGAAATCTTAGAATTTGCGCAAAGATTTCATGTCCGGTGTGGGGATCAAACCCACGACCTCCGAGATTTAAAGCGAGCCAATTACCGCTACGCTACGGAGGTAGGCCGAATACGATTATGCGCGCTCGATCCTTAAGAATTATAGGGCAAATTTTTTGTTTTGTGTTCGTTGTAACTATGATGGATAGATACTTGAATACCTATTTATTTAGTGTTTGTTGTATTGTTAGTCCTGAAGAGTATAGGTATTTCATACGATAAAAGTATACCCACCTACTTATTTCACTGAGTTTTAGTAGGTACCTATATTCATTTGTTTCTGTTTGTTTTGACCAAATTTCGCCCGTTTGTTAGAGGTTTAAAGACATTATGTAGTATAATTATCAGTATTGTACCCGTGCGAAGCCGGGGCGGGTCGCTAGTAAATAAATATAACAAAAAAAATTGGGCTCATAAATGCTTGGGCTGTTATTCAGTCAGTCGCCAACAATAACCATATATTCTCTTACATACATAACATTCTCAAAGTAAATGAAAGGCACTGTTCTCGTTTTCATAGCTCAGTTACACCGTAGTCACTTATCTCCTTTATATGTTTACACAACATTTCACCACGTAAGAAAATGGTACTTTTACGTATAAAACGAGGCTATTTCTTTGATTACATGATGGTACATTCTAATGACCTCTTAGTGGTAATATTGTGTAATTCCAGGATCTTGACAGACTTTATGGTGATGATATAACAGTTTAACACGTTTTGTAGATTGCTTTACAGTCATTTACTTTGAATTAAATTAAATTTTTCATTGTTTACATCATCGCGAATGTACGTCGTGTACGTGAAGAACCTGATGATGTTTAGAATTAAGGCGCTACCCTGACCAAATAACCTTGAGCATTCGTTCCCTCTTTGTGGCACACTAACTCTGCGCAAGAGTTACTTAGCGAGTACGCTCAGATTTTAGAATAAAGTCTTTATAAAATCAAATTTTCGTGTTTTGAAAAAAATAAAACTAGCAAAATGTTTTTTATTAAATTACCTATCCATTAGTTTAGGAAGCAAATCAAAATAATGGTTATTTTAGGAGGAGATGTATGTTATAAATCATTATTTCTCATTTCCGTGGCTTTTTTGTGGCCCTTTAATTAAATATGATGCCGATAAAAAAAAAACTACCATTTTGGAGTCAAGATTATGTAGAAATTTAATATATTTTTTATTAGTTGCTAGTTCTTTTAGATAAAGAGAAGTTGGCTCCCAAAAACAGCCTAAAAAACGACTACCGCTGTGTTTCGTACGGGAACGCGCCTTAAATGAAAGAAATCCTTTGGCCTTGATGAATTAAAGCAAAGCTTCATTTGTAATGTCTATTGATCTTAAAAAAACTATATTACCATCACAACGTTGCAATTTTTTGCATAACTGTGTCATGAAATAATCACTAAAGAAACCTTTAACATAGTGTATATATATGGTTGACTGGGAGAGAATGCCTCTGGCATTAAGTCCGCTATGTACTTTCATAGTGCTAAAATTATTAAATAAATATTTATCAATAAAAAAAAGGTATTACAGAAACATGGTTAATAGGGATATTACATAAATTGTGAAGAAAAATTATGCAGTTTAAAACCTCGTCATTTATAAAAATATTTTTTTAACTCGTACATTGAATATAAACTTTCTCTATAAGCCATTTCTTTAACTGGCTTTGTAATTATGAAACTGACAGTCACTTATAACTTTTGAGAAGCTATTTAAAACTTTGACAGACACTAGTAAAATGATTTTAAAATTGTCGAAAAAGACATGAATTATACAGAAACGTCACAAGGCAAAGAGGTGGACACAGAGGTAGTGGAGACGCGACACGACTGTTATGTGTAATTCATGACGTCACCTACGTACATTTTTTATGAAAATATTCAAGGCTCGAGCACACCGAATGCGTATGCGTGACTACGGCGTAATCACGTCGTAGACACGCGCGTAGTCACGGCGTAACCCGATGTCACACCGGGTTACGCATACGCTTACGCATCCGAGCTGAGTACGCAACGCACACGGCTTATTGCGTACCCGGCTGCGGCAGCCATATTTTATTCTGTTTTCGAAGGTTGTGTTGTGCACGATGTCTGACATGACGAGGAAGAAGCAATATTATTACTATTGTGCCAGAATAATCCTGCGGAATATATATATTTATACGATGCATTTTTGTAGAATTTACTTTTTGGATTGTAGATACATTCATATATTCGCACAATTTCAATAAGTTTTTCTTTCTTCTCTCTATTCATTATAAAACACGTCTACGCGCACGTCTACGTTACGCGTGCGGTGTGTCCTGTCTTATACGGTTCCACACATTACAACTCAGTGGTACGTGCACGTCTATGCTTAAGTCTAAGCAAACGCATTCGGTGTGCTCGGGGCATTAAAAGTGAGATCATTGTCTGCGCTGCGTTTATGCCAATTTTTTCCTTTATGTCTTCTCTATATCATTTGCGCCTTAGTATGCCGTTATTTTATCACATCACTGAATAAGAATAATGTAAAAATTTGATGAATTACAAATACGTTTTTAAACAATCTCATCAAAGTTAAAAGTCAGAACCGCCATAAACATAATTAGCTTTAACTAAATAAGTAGCATACAATTTTACGGTTATTTCGAAAGAGCCAGCAAGAATTTCCTAGAAACGTAAAGAGGTGCACTAAGTAACAAACGATGTTCTTCCAAGCTTTCTCTACTTTGTCAATACAACTTATTCGTTTACAAAATAAATTACCTCCTTATCGACGTCACCGAGTTTCAATGGGCGAAAGTACCTTTACATTCAAATACTTATTTGATGATCTTTCGTGGCATACCTATTCGCTTTTTCAAAATGTAACTTTTCATGATTTTATATTATTTCTTTATCTTTGTTAAAAGGATAAAGAACACGAACACAGCAATAAAATTAAAAAGGGTGGTCGAGTACATTATATAGAATTTTTTTGACTCGTAAAAAACCAAAATCAATTAATTCTAACTACACTTACCTACTATCCGTTTAAGGGTTAATGCAATTTTGACTTTTTTTTCCTTCAGTATAATCATAGTCAAAATACCTCGCTCTTCCTTAGTTTGCAAAGAACGAGGGATTATTTCAGTACCCTTGTAGACTCCAAATGAAAATTAATTTTCATTTCGAGTCTACAAGCCTACCTTTCTTTAGGTTTGAAGGCATGAAAAACGTCAGTTGCACAAAACTCCTTAAAAATCTTAAAAACATCATTTTTTTCCTAAAAAGGTTACTAGCAGAGTTTGCACGCTACTATATTCTTATTAAGCAATCGTGCTAAGCTAAAACGCTTGTATTACGAGTGGGTTTACGTCGGTAGTGCAATGGGTGGGGATCGAACCAGAGACCACATGATCGCAAGTCCGACACCCTAGCCAATGGGCTAGGGCCGCATCCATCATTCCTCAATCCCCCTTGCAAGTGACCGCTTTAAGCGGAGCTGGCTGCTTAGTTTGTATTTTTATTCCATTACCTACATTCCTATATTAATGTTTTCCAAATATAATAATATGAATACTACTCAAAAAACAATAGGCACAGGTAAAAATGATATACAGCTTTATACAATACATCATGAAATAAAAAAGCATTTATATTTTGTAACGTAATCAACTCATTTTAATACACTCCACACAAAAGCGAACGTCAGCACAAATTGACACCACAAGATAAACACCAATGCAATTAATTTTCCTGTAAGCTTTTGTACATCTGCTGGGACAGCATTGTCTGTAATCAGACCAAAGCTGAAGTCCGGTGTACATTGACTATGACCGGAGCGGTTGTCAACTACAGATACTGGACAATAGAATTGGATTAATTTACGTACCTATATATACATATAAAATTTATGTTATTATTTACGGCATCTGTTACGCGGTTTTCATGTTGTTTTTTTACGGTTCGTTACGGAATTCGATAGGGTACTTTGAAAATATACCTATGCCATATTTTGTATCGTAGATAGAAATTTAAACACAGACTTTTTTTTTTTTTTTTATTGAGGTGCAAGCTTTTTAAGTAAGAATACTTTTGTAAGTTTGGTAGCATCAGAATATATTTAATTTATTTATCTATTTCTATATATAACTTGCATCCAACACGCGGTTTCGCCCGCGTAGGTACGCAGGTAAAACCACACGGGTTCTCGTGGGAACTCCTATATTTAAATAAATATACACTATGTTATTCTAAAATTATCTTTTAAGGTGAAAGAATTTTTTAAATCGGTCTAGTAGTTTAGGAGCTTTTTCAATGCAAACAAACAATTAAATATTCCCTATTTATAATATTAGTATAGATAGGACAGACAAATATGATGCGCAATATAAATTGGTGGTTTAAATTTATTTTGTACGTCAGACATGTATTTCAAAGACTAATAAGTAAAGAGCTACGTACTAAGAGCTAAGAACTTTAATAACTAAAACTAGGTTTATAAAATAAAGAATGAAAGTCAGTTTAACGTTCATCAAACTGAATTGATATAAAATACAATTTAAAACAAATCCTCAATCAATAAGTAAAACTTCACACATTTATTCAAAGTTTCATCCGACCTAAAAGTTCTTGTTCCAATTAATTTTTATCCAAAAACATCTGCATAAACCCGTTTTAAACATATAAAATATGTGCTGAAGTTTACTAACATAGCAATCTGGAATTAAATGGTTCTCCCCAAAACATAAGTAAACCAACAAAGTAGAATAAATAAAATTATTACTTTGTTACAGCGCGTAATTAACGAAACAGAATGTATAGTGAAAAGTTGGAATTTCAACATCGCTTTTAACAACATTACTAATGTTATCAAAACAGTGTTCTATTTTAGGTTAAATATTATTCTAACGGTATTTGATTAAAAAGGAACCATCTCAAACGTACAGTTCTTATATAATATACAAATGAGAAAGTAACTCTGTCTGTCCTGTTACGTTTTTAAACTATGAAACCATTATTTCAAAATTGAGACTAATGAAATTCGACCACCGGCAGGATTCGAACCTGCGTATTAAGTTTAGCCCCTAATGCCTTAAACCAATTAGGTTAGGCTACGTCGGAATCACAACTGGTCGTCGAAATTTATCAATCCCTTTCTACAACACGTCTCTAAGATGCAAGTTCGAATTCTGCCGGTGGTCGAATTTTATTAATCTCATTTTTGAAATATGGTGAACTTTTCCGAAAGGTCTTAGAAAGGTCTTAGAAAGGTCTCTTCAAAAACATCTAACCATTGTTGATGAACATTTGGAAAGAGAAATAAGACTTCACTTGGCTTACTCTTATCGAAAAAAGGGATTGAAATAAGGTATAAAAGTTGGTATAGTATTTCATCGTGACTATTCCAAATTCAAATTCAAATCTTTATTGCTTCCATGGTAGTGTATGTATGGTCTTACAATGTTAATATATAAGGTTCACATGGACCCTGTCGGGCACAGCAAAATAGGACAGAGGAAGGTATTCTTTTTTTGTTTATTAAGAAAAATTTACTATTTTAAGTTGTCTTTCAAATATTCATCTACGTTATAATAGGATTTGCTTGTTAGCAGAGTTTTAAGTTTTTTTATAAATATGTTTATTTTGGATTCTTTTCTGATGATTTCTGGTAATTTATTAAATATTTTTATGGACATGGCTAACGGACTAGTTGCATGTAAATTTAATCGAGATGTAGGTATATTTAATTTTTCTTCATTCCGTAAAGAATATTTTAATTTTGTATCTTGGACAGTAGTAAAAAGTTCAGAGTGTTTTTTAACAAATTTGCAGGTTTCTAATATATAAATAGATGGTAAAGTTAAAATATTATGTTCGATAAAATGAGGCTTATTTTGATTCTGTGCTATCAATATGGACAAGGATACGAATTAGTTTTTTCTGTGCTATGAAGAGTGCGGGTGCATCTGTGCTATATCCCCATAATATGATTCCATAGGTGAGCCAGGAATAAGCGTAAGCATAATAGGTAGAGAGTGCTGTTTGGAAGTTAGTGGATTTTTTTTGGTCTCATATTGTGCATAAGAGAACTTTAATAATTTAGATCTAACTTTTTGAATATGTGGTTTCCATGTAATGTTTGTATCTATTATAATTCCTAGCAATGAAAATTTACTAACTTATTCTATTTTGGACTTATTAAAATCGAAATTAATATTAAGAGAAGATTTTTGATGTGGGTGAAATGTTATTAATTTTGTTTTAGAGTAATTAATTTCAAGGTTATGCTTATTCATCCAAGATATTGTGTTGTTGAGAGTGTGTTCAAGTTCGTTATTGATGTTATTATTATTGTGACATGAAGTGAGAAGGGAAATGTCATCTGCGAATAGTACGCACTGTCCATTCAGCACTCGAGGGAGATCATTTATATAAATGAGGAATAATAGACAGCCAACTACACTCCCTTGTGGGATTGATGCGTTTATAATTTTTTTGTCAGATCTAATGCGTTGTATTAAATTATTTGTGTGGTCAAAATATTCTATTTCAACAATATGTTCTCTGTTGTGGAGATAAGATTTAAACCATTCGTGAGCTCTTCCACGGATACCTATTTTATGTAATTTATGTAATAATATATCGTATTGGACTTTATCATATGCTTTTGACATATCCAAGAGTACACCGACAGCATATTTTTTATCATTTATTATGTTAATGGCTTCTTGGATGTATTTGAAAACGGCAAAAGTTGTAGATCGGTTTTTACGGAAACCGTTTTTGGCAATTATCGAATATGTTATATTTCTCGCAAAATGCATATATTCGGTCACACATTGCTTTTTCGAATAGTTTTGAGGCTGTTGGCAATAGAGCGGTAGATTGGACGGTAGTTATTTGGATCTGTTTTTGGATCTTTTTTATGTATTGGCTTTATAACTAGTTTTTTTAATAAGTTTGGAAAGACACCTCATCGAAAGACTGGTTTATTAATATGTAGAAGGGTAGCGTTAACTCATCTGCACATTGTTTAATAAGAAAAGGTGACAACTCATCAATACCGTGACTCTTTTTATTTTTTAGGTTTTTTAAAAGGGTATTCATTTCTTGTGGTTCTACTGGACTAAGAAACATGCTATTTTCAATAAATGAATCTGGAAATATGTCAATATTATATTTTTCTGTCAATGTGGTTTTTGATTCTCCTATAGATGCAAAAAAAATATTAAAAATGTTAGCAACTTGTTCGGGTGCTTCAATGGTGTTGTTATCGGTTTCCAGTTTTATGTTACTTTTTTCCTTTAGATTTTTCTTATTTGTTCGTTCTTTTATTATATACTCCACATGGTTTTTGCTTTATTGTTTGATTGTTTCAATTTATTGCTAAAATAGTTCTTTTTTGCTGTGATGACTGTTTTTTTTTAATATTTTTTCATAATTTTTGTAGTATTTTGTGAGAACTAAGTTTTTTGCTTTTAGAGTGATAATTTTCAACAGTCTTTTATTTTTACAAGAAAGTTTAATACCCTTGCTTAGCCAATATTTTTCATAATTGTTTTTTAATTTTATTTTGCAAAGAGGTATACATTCGTCTAAAGTATTTTGTAATATTCTGTTAAATATTTCGTAATTTTCATTAACATTTTTTGCATTTGTTATAATCTCATTCCACTTATATGCCAATAACTTATTTTTGAATTTTTTTATATTTTGTTCAAAGTAAATTCTTTTTTGAGTGTACCACACTGTTTTTCGTTTTTTTTGAGGTGATTTTAACTGTATATCAATGGTAGTTCCACTATGATCAGAGAATCCTAATTCTTTTACTGTTGTATATGTATCTCTGTCATTAAAATTTGTAAATATTAAGTCGAGGCAAGTGGAAGTGGCCAGTGTACTACGTGTAGGTTGTTTAATGTGTTGCAAAAAATTATGTTGAGACATGAGGTCCAAAAATGAATTCGTTTTATTGTTATTTTCTAAAATATTGATATTGAAATCTCCTCCTATTATATATTATACTTAATTCGACAACCATCCGATGCCCTCGTAGACCCGAAGTCTGAAACTCCCCTAAAATACTATAAGTCATAATCCCTCAATCCCATCGCCAGCGACCGCCCTGAGCCGAGGTCCAAGCCCCACATCGGGCGCTCTCAGTTTTTAAACCATTTATTGAGGCTAGAGCTCTGTTCGCCTTTATGATCGGTGAAGTAGCAAAAGCCTCGTGGCTACATAGGTAAGTCCATCCGAAAAAAAAACATTACATTCGGACGAAGTTACGGACAAAGCTAGTTACGTAAGTATGAAACTAAATATACTTCAAGTAATAAAAAAAAATGATTGTATTACAAAAATTCGTAATAACCACGTATAGTAAATAAATACTTCTTTTAAACCGATTAATTCATGTTGCTCGCAATGTTTGATTAAATTTTTCAAAGGCTTTTGGTACGCCAATAACTCGTAACAACTGAAATACTTATTTATTAATCTATGAAGTAGTTGAGCCGAACTACAATGTATGCATATTTTAAATGTTATGAAAATATTTCCGTGGTATTAATTACTTTATTTATATTTATTGTTGAAATGAAACGACGAATAAATATAGCTCAATACGATCAGATGCCTAGGTACTTAAATATGTTTGATAGGATTATCAAGATGATTGGTTTAATAAACCATACTTTAATATTATAAATGCGAAAGTGTATAGGTCTTTCAAACCGAAAAAAAATGTCTTTTGGCTTTTTGTTAAATGTCAACCAAAACTAGTGAACCGATTTAAATAAAATTTGATACAGATAGTGTAGAACTAAGAAAGGGCAAGAAAATTCACAATTTCACACAGACGAAGTAGCGGGAACAGCTAGTCTTCTTCTTCCGATTAGATCCGAATTAGATACATGAATTATTACTGAAATGTCACCAAAGTTGTCAGCAATGCTAACAAGCATTATTAGGTACTATAATTTATTATTGGAATGCACTAGGGCTCATTTTGCCATGTATGCTATCTCATGTCAAGGTCGTACGAACGGACGCTGCCCCTAAAATAGGTTTGTCATTTTAAATCAATTTTAATCTATTATTTTTAATGCTATCGAAAAAGTAAATAAATCTTGACCTCGGAAGCATAAGCACGGAATGTACTGTATCCTTCAGAAGCATTTGGTCGTAAATGCCATATTACGATAAAGGCACATCCGACTTTATGCTTATTAGCTCTAGAAATAGATAGATTGTTCCACCAAAACTAAATCATTTCGCTCAGTATTAGCAACAACTTTAAAAAAAATCACAGTGCCGTGGCGGTCGGGATGTCTAATGTATTTGCTCTCGGAAAAAAATCCGTATAAATCGGTTCTAAACCAGTATATATTTTAATTCTCTCCAGTATTACGTACTTTGTCTTGTTTAAAACTCCGAGTAAAAATCTTCTTTAAGGACTTTTCCATTGTGAGCACCGTGAACCCTTTCTATATCAATCAAGAAACCTCATTTGGGCTTTGAACCCTTTTTTACTTCCCATGATATTTTACTTCCGTTACTCACCATTTTAAAACGAAAAAAAAGGAATTGAAAAAGTACTTCTGGTTCCGTTTCTTTTTAATGTAGAATAAGATGCTGCCCGCGATGTCGTTAGCGTCAAGTTAGGATTTTATAAGGTAATGGACTTTTCTTTTTAAGTTTAGTAGCAGAGTTACGAGAATTGTTGTTAACCCCTCGTGCTAAGCTAAAATGCTTGTGTTACAAGTGGGTTCACATCGGTAGTGCAGTGGGTGGGGTTCGAACCGGCGACCTCAAGATCACAAGTTCGACGTCCTAGCCATTGAGCTACAGCCGCTTCAACAATGATAGTCCGCTCTGAATTGCTTCTACTTCTTTGGAGATTATACGGAGCACACGGACAAACAAACAGGCAGACGATTTTTTTTAGTGTGTTTTGTTTTGTAGTGTTAATAATGATTGGTATCGTATGTACTTCATAATCAACCTGTTTTACGACTAATGCTGAACATGGGCATTTTCACAAGGGAGTGTTTCTGCTATAGTCACCACGATTAGCAGGCGGGTTGGTTGAAAGATGCTGTCCGTTTCCTGGTAAACAATTGCTGTAGATGATGTTATGATAATCGAGACTAACATAATACGTGCATCCGAGTAAACCAAATGGTCTAGTTGGTTACTCGGAAGGAAATTATAGATTTTACACCACGATTTCTTGTTCGGCTTGGGGATCGAACCCACAACCTCCGCGACTTAAAGCGACACGGAGGTTTTTCCCTATATACGTTCAAAAGCTTCCCGCGCGCGGTTTCACCCATGTAGCTCCCGTGCCCTCGGGAACTTCATACTATAATATAGCCTTCCTCGATAATGGACTGTCTCATTCTGAAATAATTTTTCAAACCGAACCAGTAGGTCCCGAGATTACCGCGTTCAAGCAAACAAACAAACAAACTCTACAGCGTTATAGATTAGAGATAAGCATTTAGTAAAAATCTGTTATTTTTCTATTACAAGACACTATATTTTATTAATTTCTTTAGCATTCTGGGAACCTTACCAAGTAGTATTAATTTACAATAGAAGTATTTATAAGTTCGTTTTAATTTATTATAAATAAAATAAAATAAATAAAATGATAAAAGTTTTTATATACAAACCTATTACAGGTATTTGTAAAGTACCAACGAAGTATATATATATATATAGATATACCCATTCGGCAAATGTTGGTCAGACGGGTTGTAGCATCAGTTAATTGTTGATCAGTTAGCAATTGTTGATCAAAACAGTTTTTGTTGATCTAATGTATGATTCGGCATACAAATGTGGCTCCAATTTGATCAACAATTGCTGACCCTCTAGCGACACAAATAAGAACTATTCACTTCATTATTTATACAAATCCGCTCCATCTATTGTTGATCTGATTCAAATGGACCAATCAGAGGTCACCTTTGCCATGATTGGTTGGTTTTGTTATGCGCTGTTGCCACTTCGCTTCGCAATCTATACGCTATGATGAAAGCAAGACAGTGTTAAGTAAGGGCATGTAGAGTAGGACTTAGGAGCTTGGTTCTCCATAAGATTCGACAACTTTTTTTTATTACAACCTTTTATTTTTATCTTTCACCTGTCCCATTGTCTGTAATCAAATCTTGCAAGTTAAATTTGACACACTTTACGGTTTCCGATTGAGTAAAAATTTTGCACGCATAATATGTATATCGCGTGACAATGCAATATTATGATGACATGGAGCTGATCTAATGATGGAGCTGGAAGGTGGCCGTAGGAATTCCGTAATAAAACGACACAATCCCATCAAGTGTGGGCTCGTTTGATTAGTCTTGACGAGTACTTTGGTCCTAAATGGTATCCAGGGTCTGATGATGGAGCTGGAAGGTGGCCATAGGAAGTCCGTAATAAAACGACACAACCCCATCGAGTTTGGGCTCGTTTGATTAGTCTTGACGAGTAATTTGGTCCTAAATGGTATCCAGGGTCTGATGATGGAGCTGGAAGGTGGCCGTAGGAAGTCCGTAATAAAACGACACAATCCCATCGATTTTGGGCTCGTTTGATTAGTCTTGACGAGTACTTTGGTCCTAAATGGTATCCAAGGTCTGATGATGAAGCTGGAAGGTGGCCATAGGAAGTCCGTAATAAAACAACACAACCCCATCGAGTTTGGGCTCGTTTGATTAGTCTTGATGAGTACTTTCGTCCTAGATAATATCCATATGCAACTCCATCAGATTTAATAAAATAAGTTCGTTCCATTTGTTATGACTGAATGTTTATATTTGATTAGATGGATGACCCAGTGCCAAGGTGAGCACGTGCCGAAGGCTGAATGGTATGAGGGTGTATAAACATGTCATAATATCACTAATGTTGCGCCTCAGGGTACCAGGGCGAACCCTCTTTCCCCTACAATGGACCTCTGGGGGGAACTACGCCGTAGTAAATCCCGAATCATAAATACTAAAAAGTAAAGAAACAAAATATATATTTTTTTAAATTAGAAAGAAAGAAAGAAATAATTTAATGATCACCCAAAACGAATACAAAATAGTAATAACAGTCATATCAAAATAAAAAATAAATAAAAGAAGTACATAGGTAAGGACAACACTTGAGGCCCGGACGCCATACATATAAAACACAAACATGGATAAAGACATAGAGAAAAAAAATACAATAAAACATACATAATAATCATTAACAACAGTAGTAGGCAGCGAGGTGCGGGGCGGAGCGCGAACGAGAGTCATTATAACATCGTATATTATATTATATCATATCAGTACGCAGACCGCTCGCGCGCCGGCCGTAGGTTCGCCAGAAGTGCTATTTACCTAAATTAGCTTTTATTACTTGTTCATAAAAGTAACTAAAAGGTTAAAAATAATTAAATTCTGATGATAAATATGAGTATTATATTTTATAGATACATTATAACCAAATTTATTTTTTAATAGAAGCGTGTTATATAGATATTTTGACGGCAAGAGAAATAATAAAGAAGGTGTACCTAACGTCGCGATCTAGCGTCTATCTCATCTAGCGTCTGTCTTTTGTTTCGCTTGCGATGTTGCCGCTCCGCAGCATTGGTGTTCATTTCCGCGGCATTTGTTGATCTCCCAACGTTTTTTACACTTTGTGTGGCTTTGTTGATCAATATAAACGTTGGGAGATCAACAAATGCCGCGGAAATGTACACCGATTCTGCGGAGCGGCAACATCGCAAGCGAAAGAAAAGATAGACGCTAGATGAGATAAAAAAAAACATTTTGTTTCTTTACTTTTTAGTGTTTATGATTCGGGATTTACTACGCCGTAGAAGTAGGAAATGGTATTAGGTTTTATAACAAACTCCTTAGTCGTGTTACTGATTTGCCTGATACAACTTTTAAAACATATATTAAACGTGTCCTTGTATCTAAAGGTTACTATAGCGTTAAGGACTATATTGAGGATAAAGATGTTAGATCTCATGAACCATCCTGCGTAACACTTCCTAGAGACCCTGTATCTAAGTAAAATAGTAGGCATAATAGTGTGATGTTCTGTGAACTATCTGTAATCGGCCTAATGAGTGACATTAATAGACTGCTAGTTCTGTCTGAAATTAGCTTCTTTTATTAGTATAAAAACATTAATAGATAATCAAATATTATAAAGACAACCGTTCGGGAAAATAATTAAAATAATTAAAAACAATAACTAAAATACCTGTTTAATATGCTCATTTATAAATGTTAAAATTATACATAGATTAATAATAAATTATTGTTGTGACTATTTGCAAGTGCCTGTAATAGGTTTATGTAAATAAAAATGATTTTTATTTTATTTATTTTATTTTCCCCCCAGAGGTCCATTGTAGGGGGAAGAGGGCTACAACAGGGTTCGCCCTGGTACCCTGAGGCGCAACATTAGTGATATTATGACATGTTTATACACCCTTATACCATTCAGCTTTCGGCACGTGCTCACCTTGGCATTGGGTCATCCATCTTATCAAATATAATTTACATTCAGTCATAACAAATGGAACGAACTTATTTTATTAAATCTGATAGAGTTGCATATGGATATTATCTAGGACGAAAGTATTCGTCAAGACTAATCAAACGAGCCCAAACTCGATGGGGTTGTGTCGTTTTATTACGGACTTCCTACGGCCACCTTCCAGCTCCATCATCAGACCCTGGATACCATTTAGGACCAAAGTACTCGTCAAGACTAATCAAACGAGTCTAAACTCGATGAGGTTGTGTCGTTTTATTATGGACTTCCTATGGCCACCTTACAGTTCCATCATCAGACCCTGGATACCATTTAGGACCAAAGTACTCGTCAAGACTAATCAAACGAGCCCAAACTCGATGGGATTGTGTCGTTTTATTACGGACTTTCTATGGCCACCTTCCAGCTCCATCATCAGACCCTGGATACCATTTAGGGTCAAAGTACTCGTCAAGACTAATCAAACGAGCCCAAACTCGATGGGATTGTGTCGTTTTATTACGGACTTCCTATGGCCACCTTCCAGCTCCATCATCAGACCCTGGATACCATCTACAAAAAAAAGTACTAATCGAGACGAATCATACGAGCCCAAACTCGATAGGGTAATGTCGTATTATAACGGAGTTCCTATGGCCACCTTCCAGCTCCATCATTAGATCAGCTCTATGTCATCATAATATTGCATTGTCACGCGATTTACATATTATGCGTGTGAAATTTTTACTCAATCGGAAACCGGAAAGTGTGTCAAATTTAACTTGCAAGATTTGATTACAGGTCGAATCTTATGGAGAACCAAGCTCCTAAGTCCTATTCTACATGCCCTAACTTAACACTGTCTTGCTTTCATCATAGCGTATAGATTGCGAAGCGAAGTGGCAACAGCGCATAACAAAACCAACCAATCATGGCAAAGGTTACCTCTGATTGGTCCATTTGAATCAGATCAACAATAGATGGAGCGGATTTGTATAAATAATGCAATTAATAGTTCTTATTTGTGTCGCTAGAGGGTCAGCAATTGTTGATCAAATTGGAGCCACATTTGTATGCCGAATCATACATTAGATCAACAAAAGCTGTTTTGATCAACAATTGCTAACTGATCAACAATTAACTGATGCTACAACCCGTCTGATCAACATTTGCCGAATGGGTATATCTATATATATATATATATATATATATAAAATACCAATAGAAGTATTTATAAGTTCGTTTTAATTTATTATAAATAAAATAAAATAAATAAAATGATAAAAGTTTTTATTCACGTAAACCTATTACAGGTATTTGTAAATAGCAAAACATATTTAGGCTTATTTTGATTTAAATTGAAAAAAAAAGCTGTCAGGTATGAAAATACAATATTATTTTATATCTATGATTAAATCTAAGTTCTGTCCTTTGAGTAAGTTATTATTTAGACGGACCATAAGTATCTCGACGACCATAAGTATTTAGACTAAAGATACGTTAACACAAATACTTAAGAGTAATCTGGATTGTATTATTATCTTGTTGGTACATAATATATTTATCACCATATATACATATCTGCGCGGTAGGACTTTAAGCCCATCCGATGCCCTCGTAGACCTGAAGTCCGAGAGGCCCGCGAACTGTAAAGTAGAGCGACAGTTGCACAAAACTCCCCTAAACTAAAAGCCATAATCCCTCATTCTCCCCGGCAGCGGCAGCGGCACTCAGGGTGGTGAGCCGAGGTCCAAGTCCCACAGGGGGCGCCCTCTTGCGCAGGTTGCTTAGTTTGTAGTTTTTAAACCATTTATTAAGGCTGGAGCTCCGCTCGCCTTTATGCTCGGTGAAGTAGCAAAAGCCTCGTGGCTACATAGGTAAGTCAAACCGAAAAAAAAAAGGTAGGACTATAAGCCATATCAACTAATTGTGTTAGAGTGGTTACGGGTTTAATACCAGTGTGTCACGTATTTGCCGTGTCTCGGAAAGTAGGTACGTGAGGTCTTTGCTCTATTCCGATTATTATAGCTTCATATTTGACAAGAAACGGTGCTGTTTATTTATGTGATGTTCAATAGAAGTGCATCATGTTATAACAGTGCCAAACTCTTTTTTGAGACGGATCTTTGATCTTTGTCATAATCTGTAAATCTTTTTTTTTCACGATGATATTACACAGCCTCCGTGGCGTAGCGTTATATGTCTCGCTTTAAGTTACGGATGTCGTAGGTTCGATCTCTACAATGGAGAAGAAATCTTTGTGCTTATTCTAAAATCATATTTCACTATTGTGGTAAGTAATTTTCAGTAAAGCTGTGAACAATTAAGAACGTTAATATAAATGATATAAACTTACATATAAAAAGTATTACATCCATATGAAGTCACTTAGTAAGAAAGAAAGCAAACACTCGTAGAGTTAATTAATTGGTTCTTTTTATTTAGTTTGCGATGTCAGCATTTAGCGAAAAATGTTATTTATTGTCTATGGGCGTTGCGGAATCCGTCTAATCTTTTAGGTTACTTTAACGTCTTTAACTGGAATTATGTGATTATTATATTTTGTAAATCTTTTCTATAGTGTTGTCATGGCTTTTAATATTTGTAGACAATTATTTATTTTGTCTCATATTTCATCTCTCTTATTGCCCTGTGGTTTTGGCTTAAAATAGACCACTCCATAACTTCCCATGGCTGTCGTAAGAGGAGACTAAGGGACATATACCTGATGGATGGGCTGATCACTGCGTACTGCGATCACCAACCCGCCTGTCAAGCGTAGTGATTATGACAATATCCCTCAATGACCCTGGCTAGCCAAGGTCAAGGCCCATGATGGCTGTTGAAGAAGTGAAGTGAGAGTCTCATATTTACAAAGATGTATTAATTAAAATAGTTGAGTAGGTACTCATAGAGAATTAGAACCAACAGTTCGAAAAACTTCCAAAAACACTTTTAACTGACTATGAAAAGTTCAAAGCCAGATTGCTAAAAATTTCCATCTGTGTCCGTATCCATAAAACTGTTAATCTGAAACGTTTTAAGAGACGTAATACACTTAAGGTTCTCGTCGAAATAAAAAGCCTAGCGCGACTAGCAAAACAGAAGCGATCCCGTAAATGTACTTTTTTAAATCTTGCTACAGAATACTAAAAAAGGGGAGCACTTTATTTGTTGCATTAGGAGGTATTGCACATATAAACTTACTTAAGAAACTGTAGTCGTTACTTAAGGTTTTAGTTGTTTTACTTTCTGGTTAGTGTTAAAATTCTTTTACATTCACAATCAGTATTTCAATTTGTAGCGTTTAAGCAATCAAATTAAGTTTGTACTACTTTTTTTACTTAATACTTTTATGATGTTGCCAGGTGAGTGGAGTCATGAAGTTTGTTTTAAAATATGTGAATTTTATTATGATGCTGTTTGAAGCAAACGCTTATGTATTCGCTTTTTGATATTCGCTGATTTTGAAGTAAGTCAAGCTCGATATTTAATTCACAAAACGCCGGAGATTACTATATTATTTTAGTGCAGAAGATTAGGTACTCTATTGTCAAACTCTTTATGACTTTTGCCTAATGACTAAAATCCAAAATGAACAGAAAAGTTTAGGTCACAGCTCATTAGAGCCACCCGGCAGCCACTCCGCACTGCCTCGCCTCATGCGGCTAGTATTTGTATATGGACTTGTTTGGGTATGCGCTCACTTTATCAACTCCGTAGCCTCACCGGATCGCCTCGGTCGTAAGCTCGCATGCTTGCCTTGCGTTGAATGCGCATTTACAACGCGCGGGTCCCGAGTGGGCCGCGCGCTGCCCGCGAATGATTTACCTAGTGCCAATTGTTCACAGACTACTCGAAAATTCTTGGACCAACCGACGACGTCCACTCATTGACCACGCGGCGTTAACTCGTTGACCGCGCGGGGTCCACTGGTTGTCCGCGTGACGTTTATTGGTGATAACGTGGCGTCCACCCGTGGACTTGGACTGTCGACAACGTGTGGACGCCGTGCGACGAGGCGGTGCGGGGTGGGTGCCGGGTGGCTCTAATGACCTTAAACGTCCTTTTTACGTTTTTAATATAGACTATCGACGGCTTTATATCGCTGACTGTACAGCAATAGTTACACCGTTTACAATACTCGAGTGAATACAGTTACAGTTGTACAACCAAATATAACAAATATGTTAAACTATCATTTTATATAAGCAATTCATTTATATTTACATTACAAATTAACGTTAGGTGTGAATACAAAGGAAAGAAGGATTTTATCCCAGAACTCATATCCATGGCTGCCATCTTTTTTATCTTTTTATTCGCATGCCTTTTTTATAATAGGTATAGTTTCCTCCCTACATCAAGGAAAATAAAAAACCGGGTAAAAAATAATTAATAACGCATCGTCGTAGGATAATATTATAATACTTGTTACTTATAAACCGCAATGTTTTAAAAAAATTAATGATTAAATGAATGTGAAGTGCTTGTTTAAATTTCACCACATAAGCCAGTTGTGCATTGAGTGTGTACCCAAATGAAACATAAAATATATAAAATCTTTTTACCTAATTGAACTTTTTAACCTTTAATACTTTTAATTATTCTGGTTTTTGACGATGTCACACAAACTTCGCTTATCTAAGTCTTCGAACCAAGAGTCGTGTAAGTTTTAAATTAATGTTTCAGCAATTCATCCATCACTCGTTGATGCGGTATCAGACTGTCATGACGTGGAAATGGCTTCCGTAAGACTGATCACTGCTAATAATAAATCTGGAACATCACCTTATATGTTTGCTAATAACGCAATTTTATAAAAACCTTCTTGCTTATAGCACAAAGGTTTCAATAAAATTGCTCCTATAACGATCACATAGAGTGGAGATACTGTAGAAGCTCATTTTTCGAAAAATTATGTAGGTATCTATCGAAATGGCATAGATTACTCTAACATACGTCCTGGCATCATGATAAGGATTATGCAAACATTAAATAAAAAAGGTAATAGCGATGTAATACAATAGCGATATACCTAATATGTACTGACTGACTGAGACTGAGATACAATTTGAGTAGTTGTATTCGTAAAAGAAACGCGTGCTAAATCGCTTGTTCGTAACCGAACTCATACAACGCAATATGATGAAAATCAGCGCGGGCCGCGCCGCCCAACGCCACACTTGCCGCGCCGCCAAACGCCACGCTTGCCACCCCGCCAAACGCCACGCTTGCCGCCCCGCCAAACGCCACGCTTGCCGCCCCGCCAAACGCCACGCTTGCCGCCCTGCATCTGCGTAAAATATGCTTTATTGATATGTGCTATGAAGAGTCGTAAAATTATTGTAGTAAAACGTAATAAATGATGTATTTTTACTGGGTGTGCAAGTCAAAGCTAAATCGTAAGTTAACCGAACCTATCTAAGAATGTTTTTTTTTTATATACAAGGACATATATAGGTTAGCAGTCTACATTGTGTGCTGATAACATATTTTCATATTTAATAAGTTCCTATGACGCTATATTTATGTTACACATTTGGAAGCGCTAAACATTTTATGAAGCGGCGTCTTTAATTCTCTTTGGAGTACTTACAAATGCGAAGTCCACAATTTGCATACTAAATTGTAAACCAAATAGAGACTACGTTCAGCATCTGGCTTAGATAAAACCCCTCCAGTTTTCTCAGTGGGAAGTCGTTTGCATAGCTCGCCTGCCCCGATGATAAAAATACAACTATCTTCTCGCTTTCATCGTTTCTCGTTCTGTACTGAAGGAATTAAGTGCTTTGGCAAATCGATGCAACTATTTTCAGTTAAGATTGTTGAGTTAATTGGAGGACTACTAGGACATTGTTTGTATCAAGTTATCTATTAACTTAACACAACAATTAGAATTATAAGATAAAGGACTGAACTTTGTTTGATTGTTGTTACGCTCTTGTAATCTAAAACATTTTAAAGTGAAAGCGGATATTTGAAAGCATGTAGCGTAATAAATTTGAGTTGGATTAATTTAACATGTCATTGTGTTCGTTCGTGTTTAAATATAGGCTTATATATTTAAATAAACCTATATTTTAGATAAATATGATAATAATATATCAAAACGTTATTTTGATAATAATAATAAAAACAATGTATTCAATCTTCTGGTAATTTACTCGAGCCAAATAATGCGGCATTTAAAGTTATTTTTTATGTATTTTATTCTTGTTTAGCAATACTGTAATAACTCTATCATATATCAAATCAGTCGTTATATATGACAAAATGGAATATGTGACTAAATAAAAGAGTGAAATTTATACCTACTGTGAATAATTGAGACAAGGTAGGAGCTTGCAAATCAATCTCTTTAAGCCCAAATAGGTTTTCTGGTCGAGAGATTTCATGAGAATCCTCGAGATAGGGAAAAGTATTAGAAAAATTAAAATACCTTTTTAAAATAAACGTATTTTATAGAAATGTCTGTTTGTTAATATTCTTTAACTAACCTGTAGTTGCATTGAGTATTCCTCTGCCTGGTTTTTAGTTTTAATGCACACGTTCACAATACCTATTCTATGGTTTATAAACAATTGATACTCAAATTCCTGCTTAATAATTTCAGTGGTTTTCAATAAAGCCTAATTTAATAGATATAATTGTTGTTAGCTGTCTCTCGCAGTGTCACCCGCAGCGTTTCTCAGGAACCAGTAAAAAACTACTGAAAATACACGGACACAAATATTCAGACTAAATTAACTTGACATAATTGTAGTTTAGATAATTATGTTATAGGCACGTAATATTTTTTAACTTAACTTTGAGCGTAAAATAATATGCGTTCATACACCAAATAAAACAAACATGACTTTTGCCCTCACAACTCACAGAAAATCAAAAGCTTTTTTCCGGACGGACCTTATGTACTTATCCAGGAGGCTTTTCCTACTTCACCGGACATAAAGGCGAGCAGAGCTCCAGCCTCAATAAATGGTGCAATGGGGCGCCCCATGTGTAAAGCTCTTCAGTTTTTATTTCTCGTTTTACATATTGTCTGTTTCATCAATATCAACGGAAAATTAAATAGTACAATTTAAAATTTGCTCTAGCAAAGATACTTTGGTGAAGTGAATGATGATAGAAAAACTACTACTACACTAAGGAAAAATGAGAGGTAATTTTAAATAACAAGACGTGCAAGATTTTGCCAGTAACCGAGTCTCATCAAGAGGAACTTTATAACAGCAGCATGTCAGCATTTGGTGGATGTTGGAAACGTTTGGTAGCAAATTTTAAATTGTATTTATTCTCTACTAGCTGCGCCCCGCGGTTTTATTCGCGTTTCTCTGCTCCAGTGAATCAGAGCGTGATGTACCTATTGTAGCCTATATGTCAATCCAGCTAACTACTATCCGCGCGGCCGCGTGCTAGCTTTCAGCCAAATACTTTTGTAGCTTTTGCGTAAAACAGTAACAAACATTACATCAAAACATTCTTACAAATTTTCGTGTTTATAATATAAGTAGAATCTATGCAATATATTGGAAATAATTTTTTGACGGTGTCATTGATTCTAACGCGAAATACCTAAATACTTAAATATAAAATAACGTTTAAAATTTGGTAGGTACTATTTTTCATTACTTTCATTTCCTCAATAGGTGACGTAAAGTCGATTTTAAGTAATTTTATAAGCGCGTAAACTTTATAGGCAAATGTGTTGAAATATTTTTTAGATAGTACTTTATTATTTTTAATTTGCAATTTGCAATAAAAAAAATTGAAGACTGATATTTACAGATTTAAATCATACTTAATCATTTAGATGAATTTTACAAATAAAACATTTTTATAATAATACAGTATTTTTTTTAAATATAGGTATAGTTAAAAGCAACACATTAAAATATTAATAATAAAAAAAATAAAGTGCACTAAAAATTTAAATAAATCAAAATACGGAAAACCATCCAACAGTCGCAATGATGCAGGTGAAAAGTATATTTATCTTGAAAAGAGGAAGCGCGAAAGATAAATGTGTGCATATCTCGGTTGCTTTTTGCTACATATTTACATGCATCAATGTAGACACGTTTGTTTATGTCTCAGACAGAAATACTAACGCAGGTAAAATTTGCATTACTACTGTAAATTTTACCTGCCTTAGAATTAACCAAAACTAAACTTAATTGGTTCACTTTAAACGAAGCAAATAAGCAACAAGTTGACAAGCAGCTAGAATTGAAAAAATCTGATTCAAAAACGAACGAGTCACTTTACCAGATGCAGATTAATTTACTAACATAGCCTTTTATCACATTTCGAAGGCTACCTTTGCCAAGTTTAAAGCGATAAAGTAAAGACGGCTTAACAAGATTCTATTTTAGCTCAAAGTTCTTCGGTCGTATAGATTATCATGATACGGTTAGATGGAAGCGGATATTTTTATATGCTCTGAAAATTTCATAGATTATTTTTTTATTAAAAATAAGCATAACAGTATACAATAAGTCAACTAAAGTTTGCCATCGGTGCATTCTACCAGTCATGAGCTACGGTGCCGATACATGGACACTTACAACAGCGCTTGTCCATAAGTTCTAAGTCACTCAAAGAGCTATGGAGCGAGCTATGCTTGGGGTAAACTTCTCTTTGAATTTATTCAACAAAAAACGAAAGTTACCGACATAGCCCACAGAATAAGCACGTGAAAGTGGCAATAGACTGGCCATGTCTGCAGGAAGATCAACAGTCGTTGGAGCAGACGCCTCCTAGAGTGAAGACCACTAACGTCAACGTAAAGTAGGACACCCTCCTGCAAGATAAACCGATGACTTAAGAAGGGACTATTTCCAGCACTGAAGTGAGAAAAGCAGGCAGACAGATGGATGGAAAAAAATATTGGGCATAAATATGACAACCTACAAACACATCGCGGCAGTGAAAAATTTGAAATAGATATTTGTTAAGATTGTAGTTCAAAGCTAAGAGTCAATTACTAGGCAACCCTGTACTAGACTCTTTATTTTTCCTGACCACGAATGTTCTCGTCTATAATTAAGTTAATCTCAATTATTAAAATAATTTCAATCAGAAAGACTGGTTATCACCAAATTTCATCTTTTTAATGTCCAGAGTAGTGCATCGTCGTAAAGTTCAAAATGCATTAAAATAAAACAAAGGTAATTCTACCGAGTATGTATTTCCAACCCTCACTGCATGGATACAGTGTGTCTGACACTCTTTAACCGATCCATGTAATGTATGCCGAAACGTTGGAAAGATAAAAAAGTGCGAGTCGGACTCGCGCACGAAGGGTTCCGTACCATTTTCAAGTGCCTACCTGTTGACGTTATTGACGAAAAAAAACGATTATCGTGCAAAAAAAAGTATGGGAGCCCCCCTAAAAAACATTTTATTTTTAGTATTTGTTGTAATAGAAATACATCATCTGTGAAAATTACAACTGTCGAGTTATCGCGGTTCTTGAGATACAGCCTGGCGACAGACAGACAGACAACGAAAATAAAATAAAAATCATTTTTATTTACGTAAGTGCCTGTAGCACTTGCAAATAGTCAAAACAATAATTTATTATTATTCTTATATTTAAACATTTTATAAATTAGCATATTAAGCAAGTATTTTAGTTATTGTTTTTAATTATGTTTTAGTCTTAACTTTATTAAGTCTTAGTAATAGGATCTGTACGAGCATCGCCACATGATATTAATTGTTTCAGTTTTTATCTAACTAAGCATTATTAAAGTGCCGATGACTCGCGTACATTTGCTGACTTGGCTGCACCCGCCACAAATAACCTACATTTCACCGTATAAAATAATATGTTTTAACAATAAACAGTAATCATTTAACGGATACAAAACAGTGATATTATTTCCTGTCACATTCCGTGTGATTCAAGGCCGTCGGCCGCCGGGCACACCACCTCGCCCGGCAAAGAACTTCGCCGCACGCAGCCTACAACAACTTCCCAGTGTACGGAGGTTACTGCTCGTACAGGGTCCCATTGTTACCCTTCGGGTACGGAACCCTAAAAAAGTAATTATTGAGAACCATAAATTTGTGTCCATATCGGGAAATTTTAAAAACATTAACTTGTTCTTGTTGTCCTGTCACAACATGACAACAAAGGCCTGGTAAATTGGCTTTTATCGTTCGTGCTACTGTTAAAGTAAATCAGCCTTAACTTTCATGAATACTACGGTAATATGCAAATTGATGCATCCACGTATTATGATGTAAAATAACAAATAAACGCATACATACAATAACAATAACACTTTGCGAAATTGTTATTCCACCTGCGAAGTTGCAGATAGCAATGTAACTTGGTAAGTAGGTACCTACTACCAACATTTGGAGGAATTCATTGCAAAATAATGTTTCTTTATTTATTTAAAGTTCTAAATACGGCTCCCCTTATGTCGTTGGCTTTGTTCAGTAGCAATAACTTTGGTAAATACGTCATTGATATCCTGGTATATAAAGAAATAGGTTAAAGTACCTACTGGTGTTATCATTATAATAACAGATTGTGTGTTTACAATTCTAACAGCGGATCTGTGGGTATTGGCTTCATTTTTTTCTTTCGTGGGAATTCTTTTGGATACTACAGTACAAAGGGCTGATGTGGTGATGTGGCGACTCTAAAATGCCACGGTCTTCTTCAGTCACATCGTCAGTGCCACGGACCCATTTTTCACAGAGTTATTGACTACCTAGCTAAACCTTTACCCGTCATAAATCCGTCTATGCGTCCAGTATAAAAAAAAATTGGCAGTTTCTCATCACATATCAAGCAAATAATTGGAAAAACATACAACTTAGTTACTTAACTCAGATATTTTAAGACCATGGGCGTTTAATCTGGTAACTCATGTTAACGTTACTAATTTACTACTAGCCATCGGAAATGAACACAAGTATCAGGTCAAGCAAATATTTGTTGAACGTCATATACGAGCTTCTCTCTCGATTAACTTATCGATTCAACTGATATTGATACTTTACTCTACTTATTTCATGTTTAAATGATATTTATATATACTTAACCTTGTTCGATTTCCAAATAAGACTGGCAGTAAGTTCCACTGTAGGTGTCGCTTTATACGGCATTTTCGCTGCGACGCGTGCGATACCTCGTACCTATACCCGGGCTCCGCCGCACATAACGCACTATTTCAAGCAAACGCGTTAAAATCGCATTTCCGTAAAGGTCGCAAGACTCCGTAAACGAGGTCTAGGACTATTCCCCCCAAAAGGGTGAATTCTTAACATCGCCATGAATATGAATATTAACCTCAGTCATACACGTTTTTTTTATGAACCGGTGAAGGTGCTTTCCGATCTTGTCTCAACCGTTTAAGATGGAGCATTCAACCGTAGCTTGACCAATCGTAGTTTCCGACCGATATTTAATGTAAATATTCATAAATACTTACCTATTTTATAAGCGTTGTTTTATTTAGGTAAAGTGTGTACAAGTAGACAACATTTATACTTCGTAAATGTATATATTTTCAGATTACTTAAGGTTATATTTTATACTTAAAAAAAAAACAATAAAGCTGCGTGACCCTCACATTTCCAATGTAAATTTGACCTATAACTCTGCAGACATTACACATTTATTTACTTAGTTATCGAAGTGCGACTAACTTAGGTTCAATCTCAATTTTACTGCTTACCGCAACTATAAAATTTCAGTTTCGTTAAACCTATAAAAGCCAAGCAACATTCCGTATTTGTACGAGCTTTATAAATATTCTGTGGGTTCGTTGTACACAGTAACATGTTACACAATCCAAAATAAATTATTGATTTCTATAGTAGCTGACCTCAATTTGATTTTCTGTTCAATTAGTTGTACATTAGCTTTTATCATATTATTTTATAAACGCTTTAAGGAATAGTAATGAAGTTTCGCGTAATAGTTTTCGGTGTTCTTGGTACCTATTGAGATAGTTAAATAGATAAATAATTCACACCAACAAAGTATTACAGTAACTGTAATAAAATGTTCCAACTTTAATAAAATATAAAATTGACTTAAAAAGCAGTTGATCACAAATTTAATAACAAATGTTGTGCATATCTGTAAAAGATGTAAACACCTAGCTTATTCTTGTATATCTAATAGTTGTAAATTTATGTATTTATGTTGTTGATTTGCCTTAATAAATAAATAAATAATTAAATATAACATCAGAATGGTCACTTGATGTCATATTGCTATAGTATATTTTTTATCACATCTATTCAAAAAGAGCTAGTTTATTCCTCGTAAACAGGGACCAAAATAGCTCATTAATCTCTAGGGACCAAAATTGATTTGAATTTGGAATGTGGATATTGTTAATAATGTTTCAATCAGCAAAGAGGTGAATCACAAACCATGCGGGAACAATGTATTGAATATGTGACTGGCTGAAAACAGCGAGCGCGCCAAATTTAAAAAAAGTTGATGAAAAATAAACAACGCGCGAAATTAAATGCATTCTGCTTTCGTTCGTAGTTGATTCATATTCATATTTTAGAATAATAATTATAAAAAATGAGTGCGTCTTCCTCAAGTGAAAGTCTTATGGTTCTTCATTGTACGTAAATAAATTCTTGTTCATAAGTTGCACTTACTTATTTTCTCATAGAGGGTGATAAAAAGTAGAGTGTCCATCTCGGAAGCAACACTATTTTAAGCTCGAGTGACATACTTTTAATCCCTCGCTGCGCTCAGGATTCTACTTAAGAATCCCTCGCTCCGCTCGGGATTCTAGTCTAGAAACCTTCGCTCGGCTCTGGATTAAAAAAAACACTCTCGCCTTTAAAATAGTTGTTTGCTCCCTTGATAAATAATCTACTATTTTTATTTCTTGGTTTAAGTGGCAAATCAAGAATGCATGGAGCATTCTTGATTTGCTCCCGTCACAATTCCATTAAGACAACACCAGCATTATGGATTTTTTTAATAAAGTTTTAGCGGAAAACCATATATGTCACAATGGTAATGGAATCCCGATGGAGTGATACTGGAACATCGATTGTGTTCATTTTACTTAAATGATGAAATCAAGACATCGATCTTAGTAGTGCGCGTGACCAGCGACTGTCCTTGCTATTTTTGTTTTGTTTCAAATCTTTCACATAATTACTGTAATAAATAAAAAAACACAAATTGATGATAAATAACTTCTGAAGCGAAATATAAAAGCTTTTCAGTGCTCAAAAATAACCAAGTAAAAGTAATAAACCATAAAATACTTTCTTGGTTTTTATATTAATCAAATATAAATTACACTTTCTAATTTAGTTTACACATTAAAGAGTGAAAAAAAATAACGTAAAGACTCAAATAATTTTCAACTCCCATTACTAAAACTTTGGTCTATATTTTCCTATTTACTTGGTGTTAGTGCTGATTTATGAATCAATTTGTTTTAAAAGGATGATTTAAGAACATCATTGCGCTCCTAAATAAGATTATTATGATAAATTGTATGCTTTTGTGTAATACTAACTTGCTACACCAATATTACCTTTTTTCTTATTGTAACCTGGCTACTAAATGATTTAGGATAACATAAGTCAAATTATTTTCAGATTTTTCGTATTCGACTGCTCCAATGAGTGGTAGCGTAATATTTAGCATTTAAGTTAATCCAGCTTAAAAAAGCCAAATCCAATCAACAGTAAGACACAGATAGAGATAAAAGCATCCATTTACTGTATCAATACAAATGTTCGAGATTATAACATAAATTCATTAAAAAAACAAACATTAAAATTAACAAATTACATACAGGATAGTATATTTTATAACATTTGTAATTGTATTTCAAAATGAAATTTAGGCGTATTACTGGTCACCTATACCAATGCCGAAAAAGTCTCGAGAAATACAGCCGCGAGGGACGAATGGTCTTATATTGAGGTGCGGATCAATGCTTCCAACACTGCTGCAGTAACGACCACGACCGTTGCAGCCGACCTCTGCCAAGATTTTTACGACAATCGGTAGAGTTTTGCATTCTACTAGTATTCTTGGTAACCATCCATGCTAAGCTAAAATGCTTGTATTACGAATGGGTTCACGTCGATAGCGCAATGAGTGGGGATCGAACTAGCGACTACAAGGTCACAAGTCTGACGCCCTCGCCATTGGGCTGCTTGTATAAGAAGTTTGATGCTATAAAGCGAAATGATTTATATTTCCGTAAGTAATTAATAAAATCAAAAACTGCTCGATCCATTTTTTTAGTAGATGTTATACCAAATTTTCTACAGCAACGGGAGCCCCGATAAATACCTCTAAGGGTGGATCCTCACTATAAGTTCGACCACGGTTCGTTCGCATTCCGATCTTGGTCTGGTAGGATATTATTATTAATAGTAATAGTCGTAGGTTAGATTCCCACTCCAGACAAGATTTATTTGTATAAAATCAATAATATCTTGCCTGGTTGTGAAAGGACTACCCTTCGTGCCTCGGAAACCACGCTAAGATACAGCATAACATGATATATGACAATGGTTTACCAGCTAACGGGAAACAGCGTTTATATACTTATTTATTATTACGTACAGCATAATATACACAGGATATGCTGAACATATAATGCTACGATCATTAATCCGCCTGCCAAGCGTAGTCACTATGACTATATCTCCCACTTTCAGCGAGGTCCATGCTGATGAAGGTACCTAAACAGCTCTAAATTCGTATTTAAAAGTTTAATTTTCTCGTTCACTCTCGTTCAAGGATTTACTCAATTAACAAAGTAGGTAAGTATCTCCGTTTCGTAGACCTATCGCAGTCTGATTATTAATGAATGTTGTTTGCCTACTCGTGATAAGGTTGTTATATGTATGAGCTCATGATGAGAGGAGAAGGATGGGGGAGGATTTGTTAAGTAATTAATATAAATGTATTTTCTTTCATTTCAGGGTTAAGAGCCGTGTGTCTACAGATTTTATGGAATCTTTGTATCACTGGTTTGCCTGACTGGCCTTACGATTTATTTCTCAAAAACACTTAAGAGATATCAAGTTGAAATATTTATCGAATTCTAAATAAACTAGATTTTTGATATTGTAATTTATGGTATTTTTGTTTTCTTAAGGGGAACTTGAAGTAAAAGTATGTTAATCAGGATATCACGCTGACTAAAACTTAAAAAAAATACCTTATGGAATGTAGGATTGAAAGCTTAGATATAATATGAGTCTAAAGATTCATTCATAGAGATGCGTCGTGTCATGCGTGGCGTAGGGTGGTGCGGCCCGCAATATATGTATTTGCAATACTTTTTTAACAATGATTTTGATTTTGGAAGTCTAGGAGAACTCAAAGAATCAATTAAATCAACTGGATAGTTGGAAGCGTGTTGGTTGCTCCATTATTCGGTTGATAGAAGTGTTCTCTACTTATTATCTGTCAACATTGGTAATATCCAAGGTGATTCTTGCGGTTTGGTCATTTTTTTTTTAAGTTTAACAATTCGTTACACACTGTATACTTACTACGAGTACAAAAAAAATTAATGAGCAATTTTTTCTGGTGGCATTTTTTACCACTGGTAAAAAATGCCACCAGAAAAAATTCTACCGTACTGGTAAGCAATAATATCTATAAGTACATTCTTATGATATATATTATATTATACTATACATACTCAAAGGAGAACAACTCATCGCTACGACGACTCTGAGAGTTGTTTGCCTACTTTCCAGCGCACTAATTTTTAGCAATAAATCAGTAAAATCCTGTGCATTTGTGTTTCCACCTTTCCGCGCCCTCATGTTCACTGTTATTATGTGTCGCCAAAGGCTTGATTGAGCTGTTTAAGCATGCTTTTATCTCGTCGGCCTTTGTTCCCCGTTGCGACGTTGGTCTTAAATCCCCACAAAACAGCATTGTTACGCCGTTCACAGATTGGTCATTTTGACGGATATCTCTGAGGTTCTATCAACTGCCTCTGCTGCTTATCGGTATGCCATAGTGCACTCGTCCCAGATTGTGATACAGCAATCGCGTAAAACCTTCGCTTTATCTGTATTTCTAGAGATACCTCATACAGTCTGTTCACTTATCGAAGGATTAACAAATACCTTGCGGACAAAATCGCGGGAATCAATTAGCTGGTACGTGTCGTTTTCACTTAGGACAAAATTACTTTACTTAAGTAGGTTGTATAGTTAGTTGTATAAGTTAATATATTTTTTTTACCATTCTCCTATACTTTAAAAGAGTTCCCTCTTTCATTTTCCGTGGTTAAAAGTATCTAAAATGTTGACCGGGGATGTAAGGTTTAATTTAAATCCTTTTAACAGTTATGGAGATAAGCCCGTGCAAACAGATAGAGAAACATCCCACTGACTTGGGTTAAGGCTTCTTAGGGTATCTTATTCTATGTCATTAATTCGACCTCTACAGTTTTATTATATGTAATAAATCTATTTTGAGTAGTTAGTACGAGTAATTGTAAAGTTGTATTTTTGTATCTGCAAATAAAATAACTGCTGAATTCCTTATCTCATTGCTCATTTAAAAACATATATTATCTACTCCAATCCCGGCCAAATGAACTCAAAGGAACGGCAATCATGGGAACAGTACTAAATTAATTCACGGGAGCGCGCCTTAAGAAATACCTTGTACAGCAAAATTAAGGCCTCAGTGTTTCATTTTGGGACCGCATTCTATGAATGTATATAGCCGACGCCAATTACTAGCTGACCGCATTTTTATCCTTCAATTATGTTTGTGTTGTGTCTATTCGCACGTGAAGAGAAATCTACGCTTTTGAAACGCAGCCCTAGTAATGAACGCCTTTGGTTGGTTTAATATGATTAATCACATTTTGTACACAATTTGTTGTATTTAATATGATTAATCACGTTGGTAATTATTGTATTTTATAAAGGACTAGCTTTTGTCTGTGACTTAGTATGTGTAAATTTTTACTGTGGTGTACGACATTTAATATCCCATTACAATGTGTTTCAATTTAGATACAGTATCCCTAAGTGCGAGCACACTTTTGGATACCCAAAGAATATATCGTTCAATTGTCTGTTTAGTCATTCAGCCATTCACACTGACTAAATCAAAGACTTCTACTTAGAAGAAGAGTAAACTATTGTATACACAGAAGACATTTAAAATAAATAGCATAGTTTGTTATGTTGCATATTTTTATAGAAAATGAATCATATTACACGTGTGGCTGTTAAGTAACACGCGACTACTTAATAGTATCAAAGGAAGAGTATGCGGGAGGATGTGCTTATTTATTTAGAGAACAAGAAATTACTGCCTGGTACCGTGGTCCGTGGTGGTCCTTTTACTTTGCTTATGAAACCTGTTGTTCTGTCGTGTTTCTGGGCTCGATTCGGGAAAATTATTTGTGGGAACCACATATTGTTGTAGTGAGTCTGGGTGTGCTTTGTGTCCGTTAATTGAGTGTTTATAAAGTCCGCGCGATATAATAAATGCCTCCTTATTATATATAATAAAGAAGCATTCATGTTTATTATCCGAGCAACCCGTAAAGCAAAATTTAAAATAAATCTTGAAAAGTTGTAGTGAATATGTATATCTGTTGGGGAAAACATGAAAATCTGTTCTGTAGTTTTTGAACTTATTTCAAATAGATAGACAGATAGACAACACAAATGTTTTTTTCTTTGTAATATGTTGTGAAAGATATTGATAATACTTAAGTGTATTAACGAAAAAGCCATGGACTTTGCGTGACTTCCCGTCATATTATCATTCGTTCTGAAAATGAACAGACTAATTTGAAATGTTCAATAGCCCCAAGAGACTCATTTAAAACGACGGAACGAATTTTGTATAAAAAAACCAGAAGCTAATATTTTGTTATTACATTCTTTGTGAGGTTTTCGCCTAAACATTGCATAAAACATGTTTGTTAGTCTATTTCCTCCTTTTTTTCTTATTATAGATAAAACTGTGGCACTTAAATTATTCGTGGTTCAAAAGTAATTGTTTTGGGTAAGAATTAAACCCATTACCATAACTTTTAGAAAGGTTTTTTTTTCCTTACATACCAAAATATTATCGAACTCTAAAGCTCAGTTCGCTAAAAATAATATTTAGTTATTTGAAAGTTTTAGAAGCCTTTCACATTCTATAACTTATGGCGAGGGTTAGGTATAACTACACAATACTTTAGTTCACTTATTAATACGGTATAATTGAAAAGGCAATTTGAAATGAAATCAGGTAAGAATTGTGGTAATACGTTTAACTTATTATCTTGTTCTCGTATGCAGATTCAACCACACATTCATATAAATCAAAATAAAAGTAACTATATCGCTTTGTTATTATCCTGTGTAATTTACTTTTAAAAATAATTTCCAAGCAATATAAGTATTGTTATTTTTTTTATTTTTATTTAGCAGTTAAATATACAATATTCTATTACAACAATAAATATACTTTCCTCACTTTTTTAGTTTGGTTGCTCAATTCAGATTATTTTGCTCGATTGCTCAGTTGTGAGATTTTTGTGCACGGGTGCCTAGTCTTCTTAAATTTACTTTAAAAGAAATGTATTGTTGTTCAAATAAGGAAAGAAAAAATGCTACATTGACAACAGTTGTCACAATACAGACAAAGTTCTACAAATGATTCTTAACTTCACTGTACAGGTACCCACCTAACTCAGTGTTGCTCGTGTGCTACCAAACTTACACAATATATTGTTTACAAGTTTGAAATTACGTGAAAGGATTTCAAAAAGCGAAGGAGACATGTTTTGAATTAAACAAGTACAGGATATAAATAAACTATTCTTCCTTATTGTCTTTTATTCAAAAAAGAATCAAAGAAAAACTTTTTTCAACATTTATTTTTGTTTTATTGACACAGATCCACAGTTTACAACACTTCTTATTAACACCTTAAATAAATACAGATTAATAATATTATACCTATACATTTTGCGAAATGTATGAGATTGCCAGATAGTCAAGTGCAGTTGATATTTTGGTTATTATATTATTGCTCAATTAGGTACTCAGTGTTTATTAATAAAAACTAACCATTTCCAACATTATAAGGTTTTAAACACTACTTTAAACGAGATGATTTTTGTTACATTAATAACATTTATTTCTGCAAGTAAAACTTAACTTGCAAAAAAGCTTAAACCCTGATAGTAGTACATATATTAGCTTTAGAAGGAAAACTATGTCGGATAACTCTGCTAGTTTAAAAGTAATAGTCGCCCAACTTGTAAGATGCACCCACTTGAACTGCTTCATGCAAAATCTTGAGTTTAGGAGTAATACGCCAAATAAATTGATTATTGACTTAATGCGGAAACTCGATCTATATACATCAAACTTAAACTTAAAAGAGCTAGTAACAAGAATTCAACTAACACATTAATCGATTCCGCTTCATAAAAAAAACTTCTACGAAACCCAAAACTATAAGTTGCTAAGCATACACTTGAATTTTAAAATTAATTTGAGAGTATACAAAATGTAAACAAATATATAAAGCTAATCTTAGGAACTGGTCCGATTTGAAAAATGATTTCAGTGTAAGATAGCCCATTTAACGAGAAAGGCTGATGAAGTCCCCTACGGCAAAAGAGTTCCGTGGGTAGAACCGCGCGCGGAATCTAATATAACTAATATGAAGTTGGGTTAAAAAAATATAATTATCCAATAATTATAAGTTTCGTTTACATTAAAATTTATTAATACATAAAAAAATGCTTCCTTAATAATAGCAATTTCATACCAAAGGTAAATTGAGCTAAAGACAGTATGATTTACAACCGTCATCGAAGATAGGTAAAATTTACGAGGCTTCTATTCCGAAATGTATGAATTGTTCGTTGCGTTGTCTTATTATCTTGCTATTGCTATCGTCAATGGTGTGTTCTCACAAATCATAATATTAAATCTAATGTTTTGATAGTAATCATGACAGCACTGGTGGCAAGGTACAGTAACGGTTTCTAAAATCTGGTGACATCTGATGTTCGGTGCTTTGTGTCTTATGACGTGTTTGTAAAGTCCTCCGTAACGATGATCAGATGACGACAGGCTGATATGATGATTATGAATGCCCCACAACTCAGCATTTTAATTTGCCAGTGCTGATTTATCTTGAAAAAGAAATGTGTTTTAAAATCCACCAGTTTATTTCTCTATCTTCGGGTTAGATATGAAAGTACTAATTTTTTTTTAAAAAATGGGTTTATTATGAAAAATACGATAAAACTGCTCAGAAAGTTTGAGTATTCTATATCATTTAGATTGTTGTTGTGTAGTAATGTTATAAAAGATTGACATAAATATTCACAAAACATGCTGTTTCCAAGACCTCTTAATAAATTTAAAATCGAGGTTAAGAATACCCTAATGAAAAAGGGTTATTACACAATCAATAACTATATTAATGATAAAACTGCATAGTGCAAGCAGTATAACAAAGTCATTCTCACAATAAGTATCTATCTGTTGTAATTTTATAAATATGTATTTATAAAATTATTAAATATTTTAATTTGTATAGATTCACTTGTATTGGAACATGCTATGCTGAGTTAAAGTTTAGATATTTTTTATTATTATTGACTCCACAAATGCTACTGTCAGTGAGTTCGTCATGCTCCCTTTGTTTGTCATTGCTTGCGGTGGCGATGTGAGTCGGGTCGCCTCCTTCCCTCTAATATGGCGAGGGAGGCGATGGCTGTGTGCTCACACGTCATACTCGTGAACGGGTGCTGCTTGCGGTGGCTGGTCGTCTTGCTGATGGATGTATTTGAGATGGTAGTTTTTGTGTCCTCTATGACGAGAGATTTACCTCGTGTAGTTTGTTCCTTAAAAATGTGCGTGGATGTTTCCTCCGTTTTCATGTGCAAGAGGCTGTTTTTCTTTTGCTTGAGGAAATCCAGTAAATACTTCGCCTACGCTTGTGAAAATGTTTCAGAGCGTACATCAGTGCACATGGTATAATTGCAATTTTATCAATGAGATTTTTTTAACAAGATTTTTTTTAAAAAAAGAAGGGACTAAAACACAACATAAGATGACGAAAAAGAACAACCCCGGAGTTTCTTTCTTCTTTTCTTCTCCGGGTCGTCCACTTAGGTAGCTAGTGAAAGGTTGCAGGTTAGCTAGGGTAGGATTCTCGCCGGCGAGGACCGCGTTGCGCCCCTACCCCTGCCCTGTGATTGAGCGCCTGTAGTCGGTGCTGGTGTTCACATCCTCTTTATATATCTACCTTTTTACTTCAGTGGCACTCTGGGTCGTGGTCCTAAACCCCATAAGGGTGCCCTCAGGTGTGTGTCACTTAGATATAATGTGACCACTTGCAATTTGGATGCGGTTTTAATTTCTTCTTATACTAATAATAATTAGTTAATTGCAATAAATATCACAGGAAAGACGGACGGCCTTTGCAGTCTGTAGATTTGTATGATTTGCTATTGCCTACCTACTACTGTTAATTACTTAGTCGGATATCTTTTAGAGTAAGAATTATTTGTTAGTTATAATTTTTTATTATTTTATCTACTTACATTGTAATTCTGACAAGTACAAGTGTATGTAAATACCTAAGTGCTGAATAAAATTCATTATTTCATTATTACAAGTTCAATGTAGTAATACTAGTGACAAAGCGGTTTTGTATTTATAAATTGTTAGGTAAATTTATATAATTATAAATATAATCATCAGGTTGTTTTGTGTCCAACAAAAACAAAATAAAACACCCTCTTCTTGAACCTCTCATAAAATATAAGTCAATCATAATAAAATCTTTAGGTACTGAAAGATAATTTAATGACCCAAATGACGTACTGATTAGATACACTATAAATATTGCATATAAAACATAATAACGTCGTTATTACACATGAGAAAATGTTGGTTAATTTCGTCACCTATATTTTTACTGAACCGATTTTCAAATTTATGCAAATCAAATGCAAAAAATTAAGCAAACCTTTGAATTTAAGCAGATTTTATTAAGAAACCGTCTTACGAATTAAATTGTACCTATGTAGGTACAAGTAACGTAGAAATAGTTTATATTATTTCTACGTTACTTGTACTATATATATCTTATACTTATATCTACTATATTCCAAAAAGTTCCTATGCTGAAACAAGAAGTAATTGGTCTCTGTTCGTTATTTATTCATTGTTACAGTAACAAAGATTCTAGTGCTACTTATTCTAGCAAAAACATAATAATAAAATCCTGATACTCTTTCAATCTGTACAAAACTATATTTAAAAAACAAATGTAATACCCGAGATTATAACTATTTCACTGACTGCCAGCCGTTTCTAAAAAAAAGAATAGGCTTTTATTCTGTAGGAGTGAATAGACACTATAGTTAAAATACGCCTGCATAAGCATTGGTACCGACAAAGCCATCGCAAGGCCGGGATATAAGATATTTTTTTAATTTTATTTGTTTAGTATTTATTGAGTACAGTCAGATGTTCAATAACTAACATGAACTATCGCTATATTTTGAATAAATGTTGATGCCAAACCGTTACTAGCAAAAATAGGTAATAATAGGTATATAAATGACTATAGAAACTTTCTTGATATTATATTAATTAACTGAGATAAAGAACACAGTTTACCAATTGGTAGGTAATATTGGTTAGGTCAGGTATTCTTTTAAAAAAAACTGGCTTTTTATTTCGTTTAAGTCTATCTCATTGAATACATATAAATAGTTTGGACTAACGTTTGAACTACATTTTCTTCATTTAACACGATTACCTTTTTCTTATCGTTATTGGCCATCTGACCCAACATAGATCACAATTTATTTGGTAATAATGAGTAGAATTTTTATTTTACAGAAGACCGAGGAGTATAATCAGCCCCTATACTTGGCGTTTGTGGACGGTCGAAATTCGGTTGAAAGGGCGGTTCTAAAGTCTTTTCAGCGGTGTCGTATCGACTATCGCTACATTGAAGTGCTGAAGTGCTTGTACAAAAACGCCACAGTGTCGGTCCGAGTACAGGGCAATGTACGAAGGCAATCCCGCTACGGAGAGGCGTAAGACAGGGAGATGTTATATCTCCCAAACTTTTTACGGCTGCTCTGGAAGACGCCTTCAAGCTCCTGGAATGGCAAGGACACGGCATCAACATAAATGGCGAGTACATCACTCACCTTCAATTTGCCGACGACATAGTAATCATGGCAGAATCGCTGGAGGACCTTGGACAGATGCTCAATGACCTCGATGGAGTTTCTCAACAAGTTGGGTTTAGAATGAACATGGGTAAGACGAAAGTCATGCATAACGCCCGTGTAGTGCCCAACTCTAAAGCCGTTGGGAACTCCATTCTCGAAGTTGTGACCGAATACATATATCTAGGTCAAACGATCCAACTAGGTAGGACCAACTTAGAGAAAGAGGTCAATCGTCGAATCCGACTCGGCTGGGCAGCGTTTGGGAAGCTTCGGAAGATCTTCTCGTCCAAAATACCTCAGTGCCTGAAGACCAAAGTCTTCAATCAATGTGTGTTACCAGTGATGACATATGGATCTGAGACGTGGTCTCTTACTATGTGCCTCATAAGAAAGCTCAAAGTCGCTCAGCGAGCAATGGAAAGAGCTATGCTCGGCGTTGCCCTGTGTGATCGAATCAGAAATGAAGAGATCCGCTGGAGAACGAAGGTCACTGACATAGCTCAACGGATTAGCAAGCTGAAGTGGCAATGGGCAGGACACATAGCTCGAAGAACTGACGGCCGATGGAGCAAAAAGGTTCTCGAGTGGAGACCACGAACTGGCAAGTGCAGCGTAGGACGACCGCCTGCACGATGGACTGACGACCTCATACAGGTCGCGGGGAGTGGGTGGATGCAGGCCGCTAGCGATCGTTCCCGCTGGAAATCGATGGGGAGGCCTATGTTCATCAGTGGACTACAACAGGCTGATGATGATGAGTAGAATTTTTACCCATATAGGTACTATAAATTTTATTTATTGATACAGTTTATGGTTCAAGACATTTGTCTGTATTTTCTATAAAGTTCTCCAAGAGTAAACCGGTTCCTTCTAGGTAAGCGTGCTCCATCCTAGGCTATTCCGATGCTTAACATCAGGCAGGGTGTAGTCAAACGCTAATTTATTTCTAATAAAAAAAATATATATATATATATATAAAATGAAAGAAATAAATAATCTTACTGGGTCTTCTTTTTTTTCGCTGACTAAAAAACCTACCTTAAGCTATTAGTCCAAAATGGATTGGAATATTGTTTTATTCTATTTTTTAAAATACTTTAATTATAATACTGTACCTACTTATTTGTAGTGTAAATAAAACTTGCACTGTTCTTGGGAAGGCAATGGGCAGGACAGATAGCTCAGAGAACTGACGGCCGATGGAACAGAAAGGTTCTCGAGTGGAGACCACGAACTGGCAAGCGCAGCGTAGGACGACCGCCTGCACGATGGACTAAAGACCTCATGAAGGTCGCATGAAGTCAGTGTATGCAGGCCGTTAGCAGTCGTTCCGGCTGGAAATCGATGGGGGAGGCCTATGTTCAGCAGTGGACGACGACAGGCTGCTATGATGATGATGATGACTGTTCCTGGGAAAACAAACAATAATTCTTCGCTGCATTTATAGTTTCAGTAATGCTTAATACCACAATACGATTCCAGTGAATGTTGAATTATTGAACACCTTATTACAGAAGGTTGATCCCTCAATGAGCGTACAAGTTACTCAAGTATCGATCGCACGTTTTCTCAAGTCTAATAAAAAAAGACAATACAATTCGTCATTTCTAAATCCGAGAAATACCGGACAAATGCCGGATATTAGGGAGAATAAAACTCAATAGTAACGACTTTCCAATTTACAAACTTTTGAAAAAGAGTAAAATATGCAAATAAATCGAAAGGTCAGATTTCCATAAAAAGGTTTAAGCTACGAGGGACAAGCGAAGGATCACATACTTTCGGCCTCTTAACTAATCTGCATGTTTCACTAAGTATCGAAGTAAGATAGAAAAAGGTAATAAACTTACACGTCCACTGAATTTCGGAATGATTTTGTTAGGGTTCAGTGACGAAAGTACTAACTATAAAATAAACATATTTTTGTTTTTATTTTTGTAAATAAAGATAAAATGTTGAAGAGCACAAAATATCGAAACCAGTGTTGACGGGTCACTTGGCTGTATTAATTGATGGAAATTCTTCAAAAATGTATTTACTCGGTAGCTGGTAAGGAATTCAATTTTCGTTACAAACTTTCTTCCATTATAGTATTATTATTTATTTAAAGTTAAAGCATACTGATAATATATGACAATGCATTGTAGATGGAGTAATCATCGTCATATCAGCATATTTCTGTTCACAGCTGATAGGCCTCTCTCATCAATTTTCTGTGAGAGTTGCTAGCGGCCTGCAATCACTAGCTCCCTGCGACCTTTGATAGGTTGTCGGTCCATCCTGCAGGGAGTCATCCCACGCTGCGCCACCGTTTGTGGTCTCTACTCACTGTCTGTCCGATCGGCCGTCAGTTCTTAGTTCATTCATCAATTGGAGTTATATGCTCTGCTCATTGCAGTTTCGGGCACATTTCTTACTAACTCATTGAGTTATGCCAGTGACCATAATTCTCATGCGGATCTCTTCCCTTCTGATTAAATCACGCTAGTAACATCCTGTACAAAAGCAAGTTTATTTAATTTTGATTGTTTATGCATCCATAAATTATTAAAGATATCATCAAATATTTATAGTTATCATCAAAACCACTTTTGACTTCAATAATAATTTGTATGGAATTTAGATCTGGCGTTGTGGTCACAGTTCTAACCTAACCTTACCTATAGAAGATGAAATCCTGGTGTTTTTTTTTTTTAACCTTCGATCTAAGAACATCTCGTTTCTGGAATTTTATGTGAGCCAATATCGTCCGTCAAAACTAGTTTTGCCTATTTTTTGTAGTCAAAAGTGGTTTTGACCGATTATAAGTTTTGACTGTAACATATATACAGGATGTCCCAAAAGATTACGTAGCTGGGAAGGAAGGGTGATAGGGATGGTCACAAGGGTCACCAGAAAAATATAAAAAATTCCCTCTGGGTGTTTAAAAAATTAATGGCATTTTTTAAAAGACTAAAAATTTTACACCTTGTGCTATCTGTACCTACAAATATGGCTGTATTTAAAAAAAATGCTGTTATGTAATCTTTAATAACAACAAGGTCATCAACATCAACATCAAAAATAACAAGGTGTAAAATTTTATAGGTGTAATTTTTTTTTTAAATACCCAGAGCGGATTTTTTTTTTTTCTAGTGACCATTGTGTCCACCCCTGTCACCCCCTTTCCCAGCTACTTAACCTTTTGGGACACCCTGTATATATATAATATATATTTCCTTTGTATTAAACCAATGACATATTCAAGTTTACTAGTTTTCGACGCCGTTCAGTTTCTGATATATAACACGTATATAAACTGGATCGTGCCGGTTCCTAACGTGTCAACCAAGTTGGCGAACGACAGCCGAGCGGTCATCGAGTCGCTCAAAACTTCAACAGACTACGTTAGAGGTGTACCTATGTAAAGTGCACATCAAATGTTCCATTGCAAAGTTGAAATGGTTTGTACGTACAAATTTTAAACGTCAGTTACAGTTGTTTGTGGTTTGCTTTTAAGGAAGCTTTTTAGTTCAGTAACTAGCTTTCGCATTTGGTTTCAGCCGCGTAACTTCCGTTCACATAAGAATTTCAAAACGAAATATAGCCTTCCTCGATAAATGGTCTATCTTATACTAAAATATTTTTTTAAATTGGACCTTTAGTTCCTGAAATTTGCGCGTTCAAGCAAACAAACAAACTCGCCAGCTTTATTTATACGTTTATATATTATTTTAAATTCAGGTTTCAGACATGTTATGATTGTGGTATATTTAGTGCAACTCGTCCCTCTTAAAATATTTGTCGCAAATCTATTTTACGAAATGACAGTCTTAAAAAACTGTAATTTTTATATCTTCATCTGAAGGTATACATCATCAACTGGATTAGGTTCTAATGTGGTTTTTTGTACTTGCCATAGTGCAGCATAGCTATATATTATATTTACTATGTTAATCACATTTACTTTAAAGAGTTTCTTCACTATTGAGAAAAAATATAAAACACAATAAGTATAATTTATTCAAACCTATTGTTAAAAAATCAAGCCAAAGTTTTAGAAAGAAGAAAGAAAGAAAATACATTTAATTTAGCACAACACACAAGTCATTTGACATTTGCATGTTCTGCCGAAAAAGTCGGCAGAACATGCATTTACATTTACACACATAAATATTGACAGAATAGTTAATAATAAGCCTATTAGCTAAGATTATACATTACGGAATCGCTAATTAGGAGCTAATCAAGAAATATACTCTGTAACATAATTAGAATTCAGGTCTAGTTGACTGAATTATGATAATTTAATGAATTACCTGCAAATGCAAGTAAATTACGGGCGAACGATTAGCGTAATTTATTAATTACTGATCATTGATGCATTTTGGCCGATGGCAATTTCCATGTTGAGGTGCATTTTATTCTAAGCTTGGTGCCTATTATTGTGACTGTATTAGTACTACAAAACACTCATTGTTTGTAAATTAAATTCTGTACTACAGACATTATTAAGCCATTCAATTTTCTGCGTCCTTTGTTTATTTTTTTTGTCAAATAAAAATTGTTTATTTCCAACTTGCATACGTCCATATAATGTTAAAACATTGTTATTATTTTCCATTTGTAATTTTCCATGTTAATAGATAGGATTTTTTTTTTAAATAATTAGTTACACGAATTACACGTGAAGGTTTTTTTAAAGAGACTGACATAGACCATACCAACACTCAGAACAACTAAGTGTGGTTCACTCAAATAATTGTCCCGGGTGGTGATCAAACCCAGAACACCAGGTCTCAGAAGCTACAACCGTAACCACTGGGCCACCGCAGCAGTCAAGTTCATAGAAATGCCTCTGTAACACAGCGGACACAGGACTCTCATCTAAGAAATCTATTAATTTGTTATGTAGCGATGGACTCTATATAGGTACTTAATAAATGACAATACGTTATGAATGAGTATTATTGAACTATTTTTTATTCTAGCACTTATTGAGATCAGACAGCACAAATTTTAAAGACAACCAAAAAAATTGGTGACGACGTAAAAAAACTTCAATTAGTTTTTTTTTTAGTAAATGAGTAATTTAAAAACATAAAGTTTATATAAGAAAATAGGTTGAACCTCATCCAGTGGCCAACACTATGTAAGGATCCTTTTGTCGCCCCTCGGATCCGCTCAATACTCACGCGTAAACATGAATGACACTAAAAATTAATTACAATGAAAAATAAATTCGCTAACATTTTCTAAGCGCTGCAATGTCATGGTTATTACAAATAACTGTTAAGGCGCACTGACGGCCATCATTATCTTAACATAAGTATTTTACAGTAACACAAACAAATATATATGTTTAAATACTATTAATGTCTTTGCATTTAATTATATAGCTTTAACAAAGCGGCTCGCTTTACAAATATCTTATAATATAATGTAACTTATCTATCTATTTTATGTCTCAATCCAGATCTTTTTCTATCTGGACGCCAACTGTCATATCAATCCCAGAAGCTGTTATTGCGTGATTAAGTAAAAAACTTCCAAACATATTCACATTTATAAGTAAGAAGGATGTATAATCCCATTCATCTCTTTTGTGATCGTTATGTTCTTAAATATGATTTACGTTCAGTGTCATATCTTGTTTCAAACTAAAAATTAATTCAGGAACGGAGTTCCAGAACAAGATTACCTAAGTAAATTATAAGAAGATGGATTCTAACTTAGTTAATCCTTCACTTTACAGTTACAGCTTACGGTCATTGTCTTTACAAAGGGCATTTGAAATCGCCAGCGAAAGTTACGAACCAGAATTAGTTCTAAAACAGATAATATTCGTGACGTTTAACTTCATTATTAAAGAGAAACCCGTTGGACGGTGGTTTTGTAAAGGAACAATCGGATTTATTGTCTGACTTTAGCTTTTAAAAGGAATTATTGCTATTCAGTGGTCGGTTCATATCTTTGTGCGGTCACAGTTTCCAGCTTTAGATGAAATATAGGTAGTAGTTCATTGGAAAAACATAGGTAAATTTACACTAAATGGGAAACCATTTCAAGATGGTTGAACATATTCTTGTCGGCACGTTGTAAGTAGTACGATAAAACAGACTACCTTATTGCTAAATAATATTATTTAAGCATGTGTTCTTGTACGTATTTTAGATTCAGAGTTTATATGGGGGGTTTGGGGTACTAAAATAGTTGTCAGTTAGTTTCTGAACAACTTTCTGCTACTCAAGCTTCCTATCCTGACATTGGAACTCCTCTTTAATTTAATATAGATACATCATTATGTATCTATATTAAAGATACATAATATAGTAGAAGTTACATTAATATAGTACCTATCATTATAGGTACTATACTAATGTACTTCTTTCAATAAATATGTCCCTAAGTTTTAGTGTAATAAAAAGAAAACTATACACCGAGAATGTCGTGATTAGTAAAATTATACAATTAAATTACCCACCAGAGAAGTGGGCGCCCGCGATCGCGACGCGTCCCCCCTCGCTGCCCCGACCCTTAGTTTTCAATGAACCTTGCGATGCCCTCGTAGACCTGAAGTTCAAGTGGCCCAAGAACTTTAAAGTAGAGCAACAGTTGCACAAAATTAAAAAGAAATAAAAGCTATAATCCCTCAATCTCCCAGCCAGCGCCCTGAGCCGACGTCCAAGTCCCTCAAGGGACGCCCTCTTGCGCAGGTTGCGTAGTTTGTAGTTTTTGTACCTTTAATACCATTTATTAAGGTTGGATCTCTGCTCGCCTTTATGAAGTGTCAAAAACCACCTGGCTAACTACATTATGTCCGTCCGAAAAAAAAGTAATTATACACAATAAATATATTGTCTTACTGCAGCTAGTGTAACCATATCTCATACGGCATCAGTTATGTAACGATACAAAACATGAACATACATTTTCTATCTACCCAGAACAAGATAACCAATATGATAGGTAGAGAATTAAAAGGATACAATAGAAAAACACAGCGATACAATATACACACGTCTTAGAATGAATAAAATGTAGGTATCGATTTTGGATTACAGTTCGAAATCAAGTCGAAGGACTTTTTCCGCTCTAAATGTCCCGTCAATCGGTCGTATCGTATCTATAAAGTAAAGAGGACCTGTCAACTTAAAGGTGTAAGAAGTTTTGCAGAAAGAAAACGGTGAATAAAAGTTGAGTATTTCTATTCCTTCCTTTAAAAAATGTTAATATTTTTTAGTAAGTACATTTTGAATGTCTGATTAAAATTAATTGATTAGGTATCTATTTACTAATATATAAAGCTGACAAACTCGTTTGTTTGATTGAACACGCTTATCTCAGGATTAACTTACTAGTCGGATTTGAAAAATTATTTCCGTGTTAGATAGCACCTTCATCGAGCAATGCTATTGGCTATATTTAATTATGAAATTCTTACGGGAACGGGAGTTACGCGGGTGAAATCGCTCTGGGCCGGATTGCTTATGCGTACCCGGCCACCTGCCAACGGCGAATCGAAAAAGTGTCCGGGGGGTTTTAGTGGTGTAGGGTCTTCTCCTCATGGTATGAGTTTAGCATACCATGCTATGGAGAGGGCGAGCCCCACATATCCCACCGGCAGCGCGTGAATACGCTACAGTGGCGATGGGAATGCGTAAATGCATTTCGCCCCGGACAACAACAAAAAAAAAGGGTGAAATCGCACGCACAAGCTAATGCATTAATCAAATCTAGAATAGCATATAGGCTATGTCTTATACCAAAGACATGTACTTTTTCATGTTGGAGAGAAACTAACGCAGGTAAAACCCTGAGACATTGCTAGGTGGTCACTAAGAGAGACATTGACCTAAAGTTATCGACCCAGCCCCCAGAATCGGCAAGTTGAAGTTGCAAAGGACTGGCCATATCTGCAAAAGGACTTGGGATCATTAGAGCAGACGCGTCCTAGATGGGAGACCGCGTTTATGACAAGATGGATCCATGACCTAAAAATAGTAGCCGCCTGGATGCGTAGAGTAACGTACTAGGAAGTATGATGCAAAATAAGTGAGGCCTATGGTCAGCAGTTGGACGGATATTCTGATTGATTGAAGAGAGTATAAACAATAATTATGACACCAAAATTAGCTTGAAATCCTTTTATATTAAAAAGCTGCTTAGGTAGATACATAAAAATGAATGAAAAAGTAGTTAAAATCAGGAAGGTAGATTTATATTTAATAATTTACATCACAACCAAACCTGAATAAAAACCAACAACATTTTATTGGACACCCAAATTGGATACCCCATTTAAAAGTTCCCGTACAAAACGAAATAAAGAAAATAGTATGAACTCTTCTATAAACATTTCAGATTCAAATTTGAGTTATTTAATCTTTTTAATCATATAGTACTGCAGTGAAAAATGTATTTGCATATTGTAAGCAAGTTCGTTTGAAATTGCTGATGAAATAAAATTTCTTTTTTTTATCCAATTACTAATTTATTAATCATGTTTCCGATAAGTGTTATATTTAGCCGAAAATTTATTGATTAATAAATACAGTCGTATTATTTCGATGTTTAGAAAGACCTTCATCCACGATCGGTGGCCCATCCATATTATTTAAAAAGACAACTCACGCAAAGAATTTAATTAATTCCTCAACACCTAAGTACCTACCCATGGTTCACACAAATAAGTTTTCTAGGTTGAAATCGTACCCAAAATACTAGTTCTAAGAAGCAATTATCGTAGTCACCAATCATTGAGAAACCGATTCAATAATTTTATATAGGTATATATTAAGTTAATGACGTACCTACATTTTTTCATAAAAAAATATATATACATTTTCATACGGTAAGTACTTACATTATACGGTAAGTACATTCACATTAATACTATATAGTGAATTGACATAATAACTTTCTAATTAATCAATGCGTGGGGAGATTTTCATGGAAATATTCCTGGTTCCATAAATATGTAGATATACGATACGGAACAATTCCAGATCCAAAAGAACCATAACTGCAATGCCGCGTAAGTGAATAATAGCTAATAAGGTTGAAAATGAAATGTGGCAAATTAATATTTTTACTTTCAAAGTACAAATAAAGAAATTATTTATTTTCAAATTAAATTGAACTTTATTAGCAACTGTCACTTACAAGGTATTGTAGTTTCAGCGACGATAAACCATAAGTATAAAAAAATGTTTTACTTAAACCATCAACGTAATTCTGACGTAAATTGTAAACGAACAGAATAGCATCAAATTATTTTTTTATTTTCTGAAATTTAATTCAAAATTAATGTATGCTGAAATGTTTGTCAAATATGTCTTTATCTTTAATATTTCATCGTTTTCTTCAATATTTTAAAATCAAATTGAATAAATGTTACCTTAATGGAATGAAACCGTATAAAAAAATAAGATCATTTTTCGTCGATTCTGGCTGTGGCCTACGTTTGTTGTTAATTGGTCAATTCGTCTCCATCTGTTTCGGTCTAAGAGGCTTAAATGTTTAATATCCTTTTTTTGAAGATTGAGCTGTTCTTCTTTAGTCAATCCATCTTGTTAGCGTTTGGCTCAGTGGAAGTGAAAATACTTATATAGACAGAAAAAGGCATTACAAAGGTAAAATAAAAAATACCTTAACACCACTAAACACCATGTGGTGTTTCTGTGGCTGAGAAAGGTCGCCAAATGTCACGGGGGAAAAAGCCAGCAGGATAAGGGGCAAGTGCTGAACATATCTAATGTACTGGCACTTGCTGTTGTTGATTCGAATATGTCACTGGCGGCGCGGCCAAAGTTCGTTCCATATTCAATATTGCCTTGCCGGGAGCTGCCATAATTTTGATAGGGTTTCGTCATGGAATTTTACGCAGATGTGCTATATGTGGTTTGAATTTGAAACTAGCTGCGCCCCGCGGTTATATCTATATATTAAATATAGGCGAAGATAAGGCCTAAGATGATACACGCTTGCCTAGAAAGTGTCTGTTCACTTTAGCCTTAAAGATATCCAGATTATAGCATTTCGGAAAAACCAACCCCGGCAGAGAATTCCACTCCTTAGCCGTCCGCATTATGAAAGAAGAAGCAAATCGCTTTGTGCGTATTGAAGGAATGTCTACAACAAAAGGGTGAAACCGCTCGCCGCGCCTAGTCGTCCGGTGATGGAAGGGTGAAGGGGGTATCAGGTTATGTAGAACCTCCGCACACTCCCCGAAATGTAACCGATAAAAAACCGATAGGCAGGCTACTCGTGAGTACAAGTGAGTTATTGCCTATGACTCTCTTCGCTCGGCGCTTCAATGAGTCCAGAGCATCCAGCGGATATCTAGCAGACCCATTCCAAAGTGCCCACCCATCAAATGGTGTGATAGAATATACCACCCTATATCTTTCCATGGGAGTCGTAAGGCCGTAATTATAAACTGATGAATGGGCATCATCTATCAGCTTGAAGATACTCACCATCTTACTGCCATCTACTGTTTTGATTATGGCAATATCCCTACGGCCCTAGCTTGCTAAAGACTGTTAAGAGGAGGCCCATGTCCAGATGTGGACTTTAACGGGCTGATATAGTGTTAAAATAGAAGTAAAGTTTTAATTAAATGAAATGATGAATTTATTCAGCACTAAGTATTTACATACACGTGTACCTACTTGTCAAAATCACAATGAAAAAGAACAGTAATTAATAGCTTTTTATTCTTATTCTATGAATAAAACTACTTAGGTAACTATAACTAGCAAGTGCAACCTGTGAGTGCTGCTAATTGTAGGACATTACAGACAATGTACGACGTCTGTCCGTGTGTCATTAATTCCTCTACTCTTAATAAGTTCATATTTACATTAATTGGAGGAGTTAAATTTAATCACTGTTATTGAAGGAAGAGGTGCGCTCAAAATTAATCTCGCAATGCATATCTATCACGTGTCTAATGGCACACCATCCCAACGCAATATGCACTACGCAAGAAAGAGACAAAACGATGTCAAAGGCTTGCGAATTGAAACGTAAAAAGCCATTAGTCAAACCAAGCTTTAAAACTGTGTAAATGACGTGATTTATACCGTGGACTCAGATTTTACACTTTTTTTTTTACTTTTAGCGTCTATGTTGAAATGTAGCGTACATTCCATTTGGCCGTGAAAGAGCGCAAAATGAAAAAGTCCACTCAAGTATAAATACATCTACTTTGAATATTCATTCCGTGGAAATGAATGAAAAGAAGCAACTTGTACTTAAATTATACTAAATGTAGCCGTATTTTTAGATTTCGTACATATGAGAACTGAAAACCATTTAATTTTAACGATGGGCGATGAATATATTCATGTGTATGTTATCTATACAAATAAATTAATTGAAGTGTCTGTAATGGAAAAGGAACAGTTTTAGACTAAATTTATACGAATAAGGTACTAATTTCAAAAATACAATTTAAAAAAATGATGTCTGCTGTCCTGTTTGTTCCGGCTTATCTCAGTATCGGCTAGACTGATTTTGACAGAACTATCACTAGTAGCTATTTTTTAAGATATAATATAATATAGCAATTTTTTGATGCATAAGCCCTTAGGTATTTGTAGATGCAGTTTATTTAAGTTTTTTATTCTATGGGTTTTTTTTTTCTCTTTTTACTTAGCTATTAGTTTTTATTTTTAGTTTAAATTACATTTAATTTAAATTTATTTATTTAAACATTTTCTTTTTGTTATTTAAGTTTTAATATAGTCTACTTTTTTATTATGTTTATCTGTTTTTTTTTGTCTGTGTATTTCGCCTTATCTCTAAAAGGGTAGTACTGATTTAAACGGGACTTTCATTGTTAAAGAGCTTTTAAAATCTTTATTTTATCCAAAGTCGTGGGTAGCAGCTAGCTCTATACATTTGCAAAAGCTTTATAACAAAAATACAAAGATCAAACAACATAGGGCCTAAGCACACCACGTTTTTTAAATGCGCCGTCGTATCGCGCCTGTATGGGTACAAAAGTCAGTACTTTGTTTCTAAAACGCGCGTCAACGGCGCGTTAAAAAAACGTGGTGTGCTTAGGCCCATAGGAACGCCGTTCACAACTTTCTTTACGTTTCAAATCAAATGATTACCAGCCCGTATAACGTCCACGGCTGAAAGTGGGCCTCCTGTCGAGGGAAGATTTGCCATATTTACCACTCTTGGCAGGTATATTGGTGGCCGCAGTATAATATTATAACATGCAAGGACACTTTGCTGCCTATTCTTTATTCTAAGATTGTAGTAGATAATTGATTATATTTGTCCCTTATATTGATCCCTTAGGATTAGGCGGATCGAAGGAGTGTCCGGGGGGTTTTAGTGGTGTAGGGTCCTCTTCTCGTGGTATGAGTTTAGGATACCACGCTATGGAGAGGGGGAGGCCCACATATCCCACCGCCAGCGCGGAAATACGCTGCAGTGGCGGTGGGAATACGTTAATGCAATTTCCCCCGGACAACAAAAAAAAATGAAATATTTACATCCTAAAGTTTTATATAAAAACAGCAACTTTTTAATATATTCTAATATAATATATGGCTGTTCGTTTGCTTGAATGCGCTTATCCTAGAAACTTCTGGTCAAATTAAAATATCTTGCAGTTTTATATAGCACATTTATTAAAGAATATATTGTGACATCTTTAATTATGAAGTTCCTACAGGAACGGGAATGAAGAGAGTGAAACCATGCGCGGAAAGCTGTAGTTGTCTATAACATACAAATCGTAAGTTCATTTTCGGAGCAGAAATTTACCAAAATTCATAATACGTGAGAGAACTGAAAATTATAGCAACGCAATAAGTACCTCCAAAGTTTTAACAGTGTTAAGCAACTTATATCAAAACAGTGAGCAACCGTACCAGCTCAAATGAACTTAAATTTGGCACTTCTAAGTTCACATTTGGTGCTGAAAACAATGAACGCATGAAAATTACCAAAATCTATACAAATTAAATAAATTAAAGCGTCTATTTTAACGGAAAAGCCAGATTTTTACTAAAAGCATATAATATGCATATTGCATATATAGGGTAGGTTGTGTATAACAATAACACAATTAAAAAAAAATGTCTGCCTGTGTGATCAGACTTTCATTGGTAGCTTGCTAATATTATAAGGTGCGTGGTTTCACCTTTATCATTAAATATAGCCAATGTTATTCCTGGATAAATTAGATTCCTAATGGTGAAAGATTTTTTAAAATCGATCTAGTAGTTCTGAATCATATTCAATGCAAACTTACATACCGTCATATCCTTCCTCTTTATAATATTAGTATAGGTATATAGGTAGGCTACTTTTTATTTTGTGTGTTCATTTGTCTGAAAACTACGTCTAATTTCCAAAACGGTAGAACTAATGGAGACGAGACTTCCATTGTTAGAAAGTTTAAGACGGTACTTTCATTGTTAGATAGCTTATAAAATCCTAATTTTACGCGGACGAAGTCACAGACATTAGCTTCTTTTATTCATTTATAATTCGCCTGCCACTACAAATTTTGTGGCATTATTGATAACTAATAATTAATAGCAGCAGTATATTAATCATTAGCATTTTCATTAAAAATAAAAATTTCATTGCGGACAATAGCTTGATCATAATAAAACCAAAAAATCGACCAACGCAATAAGTATCCCAAACAAAAGGTATTCAGAGACAAATCATAACATATTTCCTATTAATTTAACAGCAATAAATTCTAATAACCAGCTTATGAATAAAATTGTAATCAGAATCGGGAAATTTTAATTAGAAACATGCAATAAATCAATGGTGAGTACCTCAATGAGTTTGATTGCTATTATCATTTTAAATTTAGCATGATTTTGAAGATTGATGGATGTGTTGGAAGAGGAAGGCCAAAAAGAGATAGATGGACTGTGTGACATATGACATGTAGAAGAAAGAAGTGAGTATGGAAGAGACGTCTAATAGAGAAAAATGGAAGAGGATGACATATTGCGCCGACTCAAAATAATGGAGGCAGGACAGGAAGATGTTGATGAGTGAACGTGATTTTGACATTATTTTATAATTTACCAGTAGTTCCTGAGATCAGCGAGTTCGCAAGCAAGCACTCCAGCTTTATTTAATAGCATATGATAACAATAGATTATACAAGTAGAGAATATATAACAAAATTTAAATATTTTATGATGTAAAAATCGTATAAATTTCATAATTTTCAAGAATAGTTATTATCAAACCGAAAAAGAAACCAATTGTATTCACAATTTTGAAACTTTGAAAAGTTTTTGCAGAACTAACAAAATATTTTATAAAACCCAGCAAAGCCTATTTGTGTTTGTTATTTTATTAGATTTATGATATAGAACATATTTTTGTCGGAAGCAGTGAGGCAATATTTAAATTCTATACATATGACGCAAATAAATTGAAGCGGCTGCCATTTTTCTATGAAAGTTACGTGATTGTTTCAATTTTATAGGTGTCTGTTTCACATTTAAAACTACGCATATAAATAACTGAATTGCTCAGTAATTACTGCAGTTATATCTGTTCTGAATTCGATAAATCTACTATTTGTGTTAACTTCAGATAGGTGTGCTTTGTGTGATTGAATAATGTGTTAACTAAGTTCTCCATGACACATGTATTCGTTTCATAATGCGAATGTTGTTCTGAAAAAAACACACTTAGAACCTGTTGTTGTATTAAAATAAGTATTAAGAGTTAGATAGATAAAAAAGTGTAATGATAAACTATATAAAAATGCGAAATACTGTAAATACGTGCGTAGGCGTTAAGACTATCTGATATCGTAGTTATATTTATTTATATGTTACAGACTTTTATATACCTATAATGAATATTAACAATGTTTTGAATATGCTGAATACACTATATAATACACTTAAGAAGCGAGGATTAGTATTAAGATTTATACCATTGGTGTTTTTATATTAAGGTTATATTTTAAAAGTCAGACAAAAGAAACAATATATTATGTGTAACTAGCTATCACATATCATGGTATCAAACGGTAAAATTAATCATCTAGACATGCGGAAGTGTGTCAAGCTAAGAGAACTGGCGAGAAGCACCCAGATGTATTATGACAGGAACCAATTGGAGACAATTTTTACGTTTTCATAATTTTAACACAATTAAACTTCAACATAACAAATTTAGCATATTCATTGAAATTGAAGAGATTATTACAACTCAATATTAAAGTCAAATATTATTAATTACTTGCTTAGTATAAATTATTTTAATATTGAAATTTAAGATATTTTATTTTTATAGAAGAGGTATTTAAAAAAAAGGAAGTCGCGATTTTCTTCGTAGTCTATTTAAAGAAATAAATATACCTACTGTGCCTTCTGAATACATATACCAAAATATAGTTTACGCCCGTAAAAATATGAATAAATTCAGCAAGAAGAAGGACGTTCTTAATTTTGATACTAGAAACAAAGATACGCTCATTACACCTTTTTACAGAGTATCTAAGACAAGTAAATCGTTTTTTTGGAAATTGTATAAGATTCTATAATAAACTTCCTTTACATGGGACAGCTCTCTACATGACGATTCGTCTACATTATCAATAAACGTTTTCATTTCATTTCAAAGAAATACTATTGTAGCTGAAAACATACTTCACAAAAAACTACAAAAAGTTCTTAAAAATTAATTTCGTGATTTTCTACAGAACTCGGCTCCCAATAAGTTTGTGGGATATAAATGTTTAATAAAAAGTACATCGTTCTACGAAAAGTCATTACTTATATTTGGTAGTAATAAATTGGATAAAAATTTTTTTTCATTACAGAGAAGCTCAGTAACAAACCAATCTATAAAATTTATAAAGACGATCTATAAAAAAATCAGACCGATATCGTTTTTTAAAATTATGTTGTAATGTTTTTTCATGTAATACTAATTAACTTCTTACATAAGCTGGATATTAAGTACATCGAGTAAGTGTAAGGCTTTGATAAATAGATAGCACTTTTTGTACCCGTATTTATAATCAAGCCAGTATTTAAATTGGTCAACAGAATATACTTTTCAATTAAAAAAATACTTTTCATAATAATTTCTGTATTTTTTTCAAAACAGACGGCAACAAAATAAAGTCATGAATTTTTTATCACATGTCGTGATATAAACGGTTATTGTTCCCGCAACATAAAGTAAATGCGGGTGGTAGGCACGGATTTTTTATTTAATTTTTGTATATATTGAATTTTTGTACAAAGGCTAGGTATTAAAAACATTGGAGGTATTGTGTGCGTACAGGTTTCATATCAAGTGGGTTTATTATAACTTCTGTTGGATTACATCAAATGTTGTTACAAACCACATTTTATTAACTAGGTTATGTATCAGGAGTGACAATAATAACTTATGTGATAACGTAAGTGACAGTTGCACGTTTTTCGATACGTGCTTCGTATTCATCACTCGTTATGTTTGAGAATACAAAAGGTTTGTTGGACGGTGCGCAGATGTCTAATTGCGTACGAGACTAAAGCCTCAACCTAATCCATTTCGCAAAGGATGTATAGCGTGTGAATCGATCACTTTATTATCCCAACGCTCAATAAAATTTACGTTCAGAATTTACGTTTTTCATTACTATGAGTATGAAATTAGTTCATCGACAGATATCCGAGGCTCAAAATGCGTTATACACAACTCGGCTTTATTGACGTAAATCGATTACAGGCACTTGTTAATAGTCAAACATTAATTATTTATTTATTGTTATTATTTGCTTAGTATAAATATGAACATATTTATGTTAATATTATTAATAATGAAATTATTTTTATAATAATATTTTAGAGCAATTGTAATTGTTTTGGTGAATATGAGCATATTTGTGTGAGGCATTAAGTAAGATATTATTTGCGGAATATACGGAATATGCGGTCAAATAATGTTCAATATGTATTATGTTTGTGCCTTAAGCGCATCTGAACAGGTTTATTGCTTATTGTTCATGCTAGTATTGAGTCTAATTCCATTGAGATAAGGTTCGAGGAATATTAAATATAAATACCTATGCTAAAAATGCATGTTCATTAAAAGCAAATCAGTTTAAAGCGCATGCTAATGAGCATGATAGTAATGAGCATGTGTAACTATACTTTTAAGGTATTTAATGGATAATTTAACCAAAAATGACTTATTTTATATATAAAATGGGTTATTTTACTAATGTTACGGCAATTACAGACCTACACTTAGTCGTCATCATAGGTATCAAAATCAAGAAACAGGCCTTGTGAATATCTACCGTCTTAATTTTATACTATTAGCATTGTATTAATGTTCCTTGGTCTACAATTTTAAAATGTTTAGTCAAATTGTCAGATAAAAACCTAAAGTGTGAGCATTTTACCTTCATTAATTTACTGGATTGCTATTTTCTAAACATTGATTTTGACTTTAACTCTATATATAGTAATATCACTATAAAATTTTATATTGTACGATTTCATATGGTCTACACATCCGACGTTCGGTCGCCCATCAGTGTCGAGAAACTTGTGGTTAAAATTTAATTTCTCTTTCTTCTTTCCTTAACAAGTCTTGCTGAAAAAGGTGAAAATAATATAATGCTTTTGTACAACTGAGATGTACAAAATAAATTGATATTTAATAAAATGCTATTTGAAAAAAAATAGGTACAATAAATTACGATATCATTTAAAATATTCACACTGCAAAGTTAGCGCTGTGCAAACTACTGAATTCAGTAATTGAATTATTCATTTGGGTAGATTCAGCTATAAATATTGAAGACAAATTTGATTCATTAAGAATTAGGTGTTCATGCCAAATTCAGTTCAGCATTCAGTAATGAAGGTGTGCGCGAGAGAGCTTATGTCGTATATTCAACGCGGGAGTAAATTAAATTTAACAGCATCTGAGATGAGACTACCTATGTAATCTTTAATCAGAGTCGGCCGTTAAGTCTCGCTGCGTACCGCGCATTCATCGCTTATTCAAGAGAACAATTCTTATAATGAAATTTCCCCTTTAATAGTCCACGGAATTTAGACAGGGTGAAACTGCCAAATCTTCGCTAATGGTGCGTAACCTCAAACTTAATGTTACCCGAGTGTGCACTTGCCCGTAACATTCTCGTGCATCTATAACTTAGATTTCAGGTAAAGTGCCCGCGAATGATACTTAATATCCTTTCGCGATAAAATCTTCAAGTTCGTGGTAGAAATAAAATTGAACGGATTACGTTTAGTGCTAATGGTTTGGCTTTGTGGAATCAGCTCACATTTTTTTCTGTTTTCACGGGATAAGCCGCGGTATTATAACTGCTTATTGTTGTTTAAGGCCAGGTAATGTCACTATAATAAATTTTACAAGTAAGTTAATGAGATCATTTGTCTGGCGCATCGTTTAAAATGCTGACAGAATTTTAAATCAAAGTTATTTCAACAAGATGCACTTAATTGAATTTAATAAAATGTTGGTTATAATTTATTTAGGCATCGCTCGTCCGTTAGCAATCATGTTAATGCTTAATATATTTAAATTTTACAAAGAGAGATTGTAGATTGGCAGGTATATACTCATTTTGTTATATAATTTCTTTTTTTTTTTTTTTGAATATTCGAATGTATAAAAGTCTGGCTAAAATTTGTGTAACTAGAAAATTTTGTCTCGAAAAAACTAAGTTCCAGCCAGCAATAAAAAAGTTGGTGGTATTTCGCCCAGAAGCTAATCTCCTTAGAGATTGACCGCCGCAGCCAAAATTTATCTGAAGGACTATTTATTTAGGTACCTATTATTGACAATCTCCGTAGCGTAGTGGTATTTAGCTCGCTTTAAATCTCGGAGGTCGTGTGTTCGATCCCCACCCTGGACAGGATCTTTGTGTTATTCTAAGATTTATTTCCGGGTCTGGTTGTTTGAGGGACTACCCTCCGGCCCTCAAAAATCACGTTAAGCCGTTGGTCCCGATTATTATAACATCATCTATAATAATCGTATATCAATCAACGAATTTTGTACATCATATAACACTGCGGTCACCAACCCGCCTGCCAAGCGTGATAACTATGGCAAAAACTCTCCTTGAGAGGAGGCCCATGTTCAGCAGTGGACGTTATACGGGCTGATGATGATAATGAATTTAAGTTATGTATCAGGGTTAGGCTTACTAATTCTTAGAATAATTGTATTACATACCTATTGGTGGCAACAGAACTGTGTGTCTTGTACTTGCTAATGAAACGATACAAATACGTGTCTGAATTAATTTACGAGTATATGTAGTCACTGCCTCGAGTTAAGGTTGTGACTTTGTTCGTCATTGTTTGACAGACTGGTATTATTTACAAGCTTAGAAACTATAAACTGTATTGCGAGTTTTTTGCGACTCTATTACAAAATAACCGTCTCGCTTGGTTAAACCTTGTAGCTCCATTTTCCATGGGAGTCCCTTCATAAAATAAGGATCTGAATCATATTGCTTTCTAATGAAAAAGAAAAGGTTTTGAGTTTCTTCTTTTCTAACAAATAAATAAGATCGAATCTGGCCTCTTTATACTTTAACATAAACAAAACGATAATGCTGCTTTGTTTCATGTGCCGTGTGGTTCCTTTTTTTTTTGTCCGGAGCGAAATTCTTTTACGCATTCCCACCGCCGCTGCAGCGAATCCGCGCGCTGGCGGCCGTGTGATTCCCTGGCTTAGAATAGACTACCCTATGTTTTAAGAGGAGACTAAGGGATATACAGGTGATAGATTGACAGCAGCATCTATCAGTTCAAGGCTAGTGCTACCGTACTACGATCACCAATCCGCCTGCCTAGCGTGGTGATTATGGCAATATCCCTCAAGTTGTCATATTCAGAGCAGTCAAGCTTAGTTTCAACGCTATATTATTAAAAGTATTAATTGAAATAATTTTGTATTTTAAACGCAAGGACACTCACTTCGCTTTGATTGAAAATATCACAACTAATAGGTACCTATTAATTAATTAAGTAACATATCCAGCAAACTGCAAATGCTCTTTACAGTGTAATTTAATTTAATTATTAGGAAACATCAAGCACGTTAAGCCGTTGGTCCCGATTGTTATAACATCATCTATAATAATCGTATATCAAGGAACGGGCAGCAGCGTTTCCTTGTGTGTTACAACATAATACTGCGGTCACCAACCCGTCTGCCAAGCGTGGTGACTATGGCAATGCCCTCCTCCGGGAGGAGGCCCATGTTCAGCAGTGGCCGTTATACGGGCTGATGATGATTAGGAAACATCGTTATTAACAATGTACAGTCAAAAAAAGAGATAGGTTTACACCGTCAGTATCAAATATTGTAAATAAATATTTTTTTGTCAATACAACAGCCGGTAATTCTCGAAGAGTTCGCTGCTAGTTATTTACAAATATACATAATAGTGAACTCTTCTCTTAAACATCTACATATAAATGCGTTTCACATGGTGTAAACGGCGAATATGTGTGATAATATTATTTCAATGTTATTACGATTGAGAAGCTAGACTTATAAGTTATAGCACTGTCTTTTAACATTTTAATAAGTTCTGAAATATTTTATACCTATGCAAAACATGTATTTATTAAGAAAACAGTGATAATAATTACTTTCATAAAATAGTTATTAGCAACACTTTTTTCAAAAATAATAAATATTTGTTTACGACTGAGACTGTTATAAATATTCTAACAGTACTTAGAAATATTTATTTCAGAAAAAGAAGAAGAATGAAAAACACTTTAAGTTAACAAATAGTGTGCTACTAGCTCGTAATAAAATCAAACTACCTTTTATTTTACAACTCTTTCAATCTTCAAATCTTTCCTCTTTATTATAATATTAGTATAGATAACAGATAATTGGTCCAAATTATTTAATACGAAAACACTAGCAATAAACTTGATTGCGCATGCGAATCTTCTAGCCCTAAAAATGGATAATCGCAAAAAATCGTAGAATTATAGTGGTGACACCACGACAATATCATAACCTTGCTATGGAGAGAAGATAGTTAAAATATAGGGTAGAATGCGCATAGGTCGTATCATTTCTCCTTGTCAAGAGAGAGAAGAAGGGCTCCCCTCAAATAAAAAATGTATTTTTATACATCTATCTCTTACAGCTTCAGACACAATAATGGACAGAAATGTGAAACAGTCTGTATATGTTTTATTCTTTTCTTTTTTTTTAGGACACCTCCCGCATAAGAGGAATCAATCCCTATGTCGCGGGGCTTCACAAACTTTCAATTCACGGACACAAAGTATAGCCAGAGTTAGAACTCAGAATTATCTGTGGTTTACACAAATAATTATTTATGTCCCGTGTGGAAATCGAACCCAGAACACCAGGTCTCAGTAGCAACTACCGTAACCACTGGGTCACCGGTGCAGTTATGATTACACTGGGTGACTTTTTTACCGTCTTTAAAACAATAGGGCGTGAAATGTATATGAAATACATGTATAATATATAATGCATTGTTCATTTATCTTTCTTTTTTACTGACATAGAGTTAAAATGATAACGATAATAATACGTACCTAATAAGGTAGTTACTTTACGTTAAAAAAAGGTGCCTATAACACCTAGGCAGCAATCAAATATGAATGAAAAGAGTGAGTGAAATTGCGTAACTAGGTAGTTAGGTAAATCGAAAATCGATTTTTACGGTTACTATTTTCAGTTTATGCCAGTAAAAAAAAGATAAAATAACTATGCTTTAGACATCATTCTAGTTCATATACAAATCACGCCCCATTATTTTCAAGACTAAAATAAAATAAAATAAAAAGTCACCACTGGGTGACTTTTAACCAGTCAGTTTTATACTGTGTTTATCTGCTTAAAGCAGAAGAGGTTGTTGGTTTGTTTTTTCTTTTTCAAAAATTCTTGTCAGGTTTAACCCTTAATAGGGCAGTAGGTATGTTTAGAATTGATTGGTTTTGATCTTTATTACAAGTACATAAAGTTCAAAATATGGTGGTAACTATATTTACCGAGGAAGGCTATATTTTATAATGAAGTTTTAACCACGCGCTGGAAGCCTAGTATTACATATTACTACTAACACCCTTTTTTAGGAGCCTTTAGGATCACAAGTTCACTGAACTACCAAACCTTTTTATATAAAATCTCAGATTTATTTGGTGGCTTCATACTGCCGACTCGGATCTGTAAATAAAATGTCGTTTGTATTAATTTACCTCTCTTTTGTTAACGTAACATTATCCCATGTACAGCATGTTCATTAATTAAGCTGATTAATTGATCAATAATTATTAAACACCGTTTTAATAACAAGAGCGCAATATTTTATTTGTTTGGAGTAAATAGGGTCTCAATGAAATGTTAAATCTAGAGTCATATATTTTATATTGTCGTCGTGAATTTAAATAAACTTAACATCCTTTTTTTCAGATGACTTCTGCGTTAAATATATTTATGCTTCGCAATCTTTAAGATATAGATAGATATTTTCAGTTTGGATAAACTCAAAATATCTTTGTGTGATTCGTACAAAAAAAAAACCCAAGTGGGTATCAAACCTTGAACCGGCGCATTGAATCCGGTGATAGCATTAAGTAATTTTTCGTTATATACCTACTCATGGTCCACTCCAATACTGACTATGTTCTTACACTATATAGACAGAACAAGTTATTAGACACAATATAGATAAAAGATAAAGTTAAGAACAAAATATAATTAAAATAATTATTAAATGCACTCAAGTTTTAAATGCATTAATACTCAACTATTTTTTAACCATTTGCAAGTGCATAAATAAAAGTTATAAGGTTTACGTACATAGAAATTATTTTTTATTGATAAAACCATGATTATTGTCCTAATATTATTCATGATATACCTTTCTTTCAAATAGACGCTGAAATATTTTGATATAAAAACTCACAAAATAAGAACAATGACAATCGTAAAATGGGCAATAAATTCCGTATTCATATATTCATTACGTAATGGTGACAGAGGGCTAAAGGAACACTCTTGTTCACATAAAAATGTTAATAACCTTTATTACACATTATGTTAATAAAATTAATATTAGGTTATTACGTTTAATTGCTACTGAGAGGTTATTATTAAGCAATATTAATTAATAGTGACATTAATTGGAAGTCTCTTATTAGTATGTAATTGGAACTGCAAATTTGTAAATAAATCAAGATATGCGGGCGATATAAAATATTATCATGTCATAAATGAAACATATTTTAACAGGCTTTTAAAAAGCAACGCTGAAAATTCGTTGTTTATAAAAGTAGTATTTATAATTTCCATTAAAGTCGGTTGGTTTACTGTAAAATTGAAATCAATACATTTTTTTTTATTTTACATTATTTTATATATTTTATACTACTATAATAAATTATAAAATAATGTAAAAGTATAGGTATGTGTACATAAACATATATTTTTGCTTATTAAAGTAACATAAATAAGCTATGTTAAATTAAAACTAACTTATAAAATACTACAATTCCAAATTTATAGGTACTACCTACGTGGCAAAGTTTCCAGAATACTGTCAGCATTGCCCCGAATGACTATTATAATATATTAAAAAATAAGTACTGTATTAGTACTCTGACTGATAAAGTAAGATATCCAGAGGTCATATTGGACCCAAACCTACAAGCAAATACCAAGGGCAGACTAATGAGGGCAGCTAAAGTATATACGCTCTACTTATTCCACTGTAGAAGCACTTGCTATCCTTGCATTTGGGCACCTCTTTCACTTAACATCAGGTGGACTGGGGTCATTTGTATGCTCTTATACATATCTCGTAGATGCTTACAAAATATGAACAACCGCTTTTCTATACTAATATTATAAAGAGGAAAGATTTGATAGTTAGTTTGTATTGAATAGGCACCGAAACTACAGGAACGATTTAAAAAAAAATCACCGATGGAAAGTTACACTATCCCCGGATGACATTGGCTACATTTAATTATGAAATTCCCACGAAAACCGGAGTTACGCGGGTAAAACCGCGCGCGGGAAGCTTGTACAGTATATAGTGAAGAATATAACTGTGTACAGCGCACAAAAAAGAAAAGTTTATTTTAAGTACTAATAAATAACGGAATAATATAATTTCGTAAAAAGAAAAAAATAAGTTACCGCAATTTTTTAAGCTTTTTAAGGTTCTACGGAATCGTGATGTAATTTATCTGACATTTTTCTTCGTAATATCTACCGTAAAGTAGTTAGGTGGGTACTTAAATGTTACATAATAAACATGGAAGTGACGTGCGCGTAAATGAAACGTAAAGAAAATCAGATAATTATAGATATTAGTTATAGAGATAAATTTATACATTACAGCACTAAAACGAAACCACCTTTCTATTTAAAGTCAATAAGATATTTATCTACTTACATTAATTCAGGCATAGGTTCAGGTACAAAGTCTTACAAAATAATACATAATTAATATAAGTAATAATCGCTTAATAATTGGTTATTTAAAGTTTAAAATCGACTTTAAATCTCTTCCTCCAATCCGTTCCGCAATTACCACGAATACCGTGCCAGCGCGGCGAGGATATCGCCTCGTATCAGAACGGCTAATTAATCGGTCATTCAGCTAACGCTGAAGTAAGCATACATTAGTGATATGTGTGATAACACCATCTACTATAAACCTTGCCAAAATTCAGTAGACATCTTAAACTGTATGGAGATACAGCCATCAGAATATATATTTTGTAAGTAGTAATAAGTTTTTAAATTATTAAGGTTTTGTGTCTTATATTAAAAGAGAAATGAAATTTATACGTTTAAAACAATAACAAACAAGAGAACTAATATCCAATATTTAAGCTTTTAAGCGGGGCTCGTATTACGTATTAAATCGCTTTAGTAAAACTAGCTACTATTGCAACATTAAAAAAAAGGGTTTGTTATTTAAAACAAATAGTTTAATTTTGTATATTCATATGGACTAATATTTTTATTTGAAATTACCCTCAACCGCATTACGAAAATAAATCACTGTCTCGCGGGGAAATTCAAAAACACACCTTAATGAACAAAGGTTATTACACAATTAATGAATATATTAATGATAAAACTGCATTGTAACACAGGCAAACTTACAACACCAGGTGCCTGTTCACCGACCTGATATACATTAGACTTTTTATAATTTTATATTGTCAATTATCAAAGTTGTTATTGTTTACACTGATGTATTTCGGAACATGCTATGCTGAGTTTAACTTTTTGTCTTTCCTTTTAAATACGATTCCTCAAATACTGCTTTCAGTGTGCTCGTCATGCTCCCATTGTTTGTCATTGCTTGCGGTGGCAATGAGATTCGGGTCGCCTCCTTCCCTCTATTATGGCGAGGGAGGCGATGGCTGTGTGCTCACACGTTATACTCGTGAACAGGTGCTGTTTTTGGTGACTTGTCGGCTTTCTGATGGATGTGTTTGAGGTAGTAGTACATAATTGTAACTTTTACGGCGATAATCTTCTCATGGAGCTAGTTCCTTGGAAATGTGCGTTGATGCTCCGTCCGTTTTCAAAGTGCAAGAGGTTTCTGTTCTGATCTTTTTGCTTAAGGATTTTAAATCAGTATTTAATTATATTTAATAAAACGTATAGAGCGTGCATTAGCGCACATAAAGTTATTTCAGAATGTATATTAAATGAAATAATGTTATTAATAAAGTTATAAAAAAAAGATACATAAGCTGTGATACAAAAGATGACGGAAAAGAAAAAGCCCGGAGTTTCTTTCTACCTTTCTTCTCCGAGTCGTCCACCTAGGTAGCTAGTTAAAGGTTGCAGGTCAGCTAGGGTAGGATTCTCGCCGGCGAAGACCGCGTTGCGCCTCTACCCTTGCCCTGTGATTCAACGCCTGTAGGCCGTGCCAGTGATCACTTTCATCTTATGTTCATAAATCTGACTTATATATCAGTGGTAGGTACCACTGGGTCATGGTCCTAACCCCTTAAGGGTGCCCCCAGGTATGTCGAAGTCACTTAATTTTATGTTTTTACCAAACTTCTATATTGATCCACTAAAACCTATAATAATTAATGTGAACTTAAACGTATTATGAGTAGAGGAATTAATGACAAGCTGACGGACGGACTACTATGTCTTTAATATCCAACAATTTGCTACCTGTTTGTTAAGTATTTTAACTAATAAAATAAGAATAATTGTGTAACATTGTGATTCAGACAAGTAGAAGTGTATGTAATTGTAAATACCTAAGTGCTGAATAAATTCATTATTATTATTTCACATTTAAGTAAATCAAATTGATAAGATTTGCTTTTAGACTATGCAAAAGGTAGATAAATTAACCTATAAACACACCCTGCATATGGCGAGTTGCTTTCAAAACATTTTATTACCGAGTTGCGGCGCTACAATAGGGTAAGATGATACAACAGACTGCATCCGTAACCCAGCGGCTAAAGTGTCAACACGTTATTATGTACGGAAATTCATGATTCCACTATAACGTCGAGAAAAATCTTCATGAAAAATCAACATGGATATCGTTCCGGGTCTATACAGGTATTGCAGTGGAAAGTAATCCTGCTAAGAACTAAAATATTAAGGTAAGAAAGAATGTCATTAAATAATAGGAATGAAGAATAAAAAAATCTATTTATTTCGTCAGTTAGATTACCAAGAAATATTGGAAACTTTTTGATTTTTTGGTCCTTAAACAAAAAATAATGAAGATACAGCGAGTTGATATTTTGTCTGACGCACAGTGTTTTATAAAGCCCGATTTTCGGACATCCCTTTTTTATTGAAAAACCTGACAGAAATGATCATTCAGATGCAAGATTTCGAATCCCCATTTAGCTACCAAGTCTAGTTTCCGAGTTATAATTTTTTGAAAATCGTAATTTTTCCATCCGGATATTAAGAAAAAAATTAATTACGCTTAAACTAAGCATGATACGAAATAATGATGTTAGATAGGAGTATTTTATGCCAAATATTTTAGTCCATAAATGAACCTCGCACCATTGTTAGATCGAGATTTATACGAGGTTTTCTGTTTTTCTTTTTTCTTATTTTTCTCGAAAATTCCGCTGTTTCGGGAAAAGTTATATATACAGAAATAATTATATTTACTACCCAAATACACCACATAAGTTTGACATCCCAAATCCATGGAACTTAGAAGTTATTCTAATTTAAGTATTTTTGTTAGGGTTGTCATTTTTTTTATCCTTATTGTGTGGATCAAATTTTTCGTAGAAGTAAAAGAATGACAAACATTTAACACATAAACATTTATTTTTTATTATTTGTTAAAAACTCTATACACAAGTAAAAAAACATAATGTTAAAAGTCCCCTTCAGGTTTAATACATTTGTTTGTTTGTTGGTAGACTTCGAAATAAATCAACTTCATATAAAGTTAGGATTTCATGCTTTTTCAAATTTAGCCGTAGCCTACCATTCTGATTTCCGATTACTTATCAAATTGTACATACGTCAAAATTCACTCTCTATGTATGTGGCTACCGTGCCACTAAACAAATATACGCAATAGACAAACGAAAACAACATAAGCCCAAAGGCATAAATATGCCTTTTAACGTACATTGATGAATTATATTTTATGTCAAGCCGGTATCCGCCCGTCTTCACGTCAGTTAATAATCCAAACCACCGAAGGTTATATTTTTTGGCAAAGTTATATACTTTAATCCGGATTTCAATAATTATCTGAGATTTTGACAACCCTAACGACTTAAAATCCGGATAAAACTTAAAATCATTGTGGTTTCCAAGTTCCATGGAATTGGGATGTGAAATTTTTGTGGTGTGTTGGCGAAGTTATCGAAATTATTTCAGTATAAATAACTTTTCCCGAAACGGCGGAATTTTCGAGAAAATTAAGAAAAATTGAAAACCGAAAAACTCGTATATATCTGGATCTACCAAAGTAACGAGGTTCATTTATACACTAAAATACTCGGCATAGGATGCGCCATCAATATATTTGACACCGTTATTTCTATAACGCTTAGTTTAAATGTAATTAATTTTTTTCTGAAAATCGAAAGAGAATTTGATCGATTTTCAAAAAATTATAACTCAGACACTAGGCTTGGTAGCTAAATGGGGATTCGAAATCTTGCATTTAAATGATCATTTCTGTCAGGTTTTTTAATAAAAAAGGGATGTCCGAAAATCGGGCTTTATAAAACACTGTGTGACGTCACTTCTAGGTATCTGCTAGCTACCTATCCTGAACTTTATGGTTAGTTGTTGCTCTGTATCTCTGCAAATTTTTATTATTTTCCAATATTTTTTAGTAATCTATCTGACGGACTCATTATATTTTTTTAGTCGTCATGCCTATTATTTAAAGACATTATTTCTTACCTTAATATTTTATTACAATTGTATATAAGACTAACTTCCGCGCGCGGTTTCACTTACTTAGCCTAAATTAGAGTATGATATTATTCTGTCTGTCAAGTACAGCTTATATTAATCTGTTGATAAGCTACATTGTCAAGTCTTTCCAAAAATCAATACCATTTATTCCGAATTATGCGGAACACTTACTGCAGAACGTCACCAGTCTTACTAGTTAGTCCCGTTATTTATAACATCTATACTTCGATACTTAATATTATAAAGAGGAAAGATTTATATTTTTGTATGTATGTTTGTCACAAAAACTACTGGGCGAATTACAATAATTCTTTCACCATTAGAATGCTACACTATCCCTGAATAGCATAGGCTAAATTTAATTATAAATTTCCCACAGAAACGGGAGATAAGCAGGTAAAACTGCGTGCGGGAAACTAGTAATTTGTAAAATACAAAATTCTGCTTCATAACCTTTGGTATTGGCCAGATTTGGTAAAAAATAATAAATTTTGAAAACGCACATTAAGCTTCTATAATATTAGTTTAACATAGACGCTGCGTTTATATTATTCGTTTACTTTCTTTGTTTTTAGAACAATATTGGCGATAAAAAATAAACCTTCCCTGTTATCAGAATTTGCTTTACGTTAGAGGATCAAACAAACAATTTTTATCGTTGTATGTGATAATAAAAACAAAGAAAATAAATCAAAATATTTTGAGAGGAATGTTCTTTTTCATTTCATGTTACACACAAGGAACGCGCAAATTTAATGTGTGTGACACATTAAATTTGCGCATTCCTTGCGTGTGAGGTACATGTCGACAGCGGCGAAGAAAGCATAGCCCAAGAGGCAAGCTCGGCAATCGCGTAGTTCACATGCTTGGGAACAGATTGTGAGGTCAGCCTTAGTATAATATAATAAAATAAAGGTACTTATATAGAAAGCGGAGGCTTTGGTTTATATGTGCTTTAGAGAGTCAAATAATAACAACGTGGACGTAATCCACTTCTTAGTTTAAAACATAATTATTATCACTCATTAGCTAATTTCTTGAAAGCAGGCTAAAACATCACGTAACCCACTGGAGAAGAATATTTAATGCAGGTATAGCGCGGAGCGTAACTTTATAAAATGTACGTCAATTAAAATTGATTCCAATCAATAAATTAACAGCAACTTAACAAGCCAATTACAATCAATCCAACAAAAAGAACAACCAAAATCAAACAATTCAATATGCAATGAATATTTTACATCACCACCGCTTTAACAAAAGGGTAACGTTTTTTACTTATCTTTTAACAAACACGGCGAAAGGGAAGCGTTGCTTTTATTCGGCAATTTTTCGGAACAAAAGTTCATTTTAAGGTTATTAGCATATAAATTAATGTTTGTGGCTAATAGAAGAGAGCACTAAATTTAATAAAATATCGATATTGAGTGAAGCATTGAAAAGCCAATTTTTTCTCGCTGGGAGAAATTTGTGTCGTTTCGGTTCGGTGGCAACCGGTGACCGGACTGCATGCGCCGTACCTGTTGTTAGGTGAATGTGAATTGCATGACTCTGTATAGTGACAATATTTATCTGGGGCCCGAGTTCACTATCGTAATGGTGTGACAATGAACTGTCACTGACGGACGTCTCGATGGTCGATTTTTTTCCCATTTGCTAATCTACTAATCCAAAAGACGGCATAAGATAGCCGGGTATATAATATATATATATACATATATATTTTTTTTTTTAAGACATCTCCCGCTCTAGGCAAATAAATCCCTGTGTCGCGGGGGACTTTAGAAACATTCATTTCATGGACACAAAAAACACCCAGACTCTGAACAACTATTTGTGGTTCACACAAATAATTGTCCCGGGTGGGAATCGAACCCAAAACACCAGGTCTCAGAAGCAACTTCCGTTACCACTGAGCACTGAGTTTTTATATTAAATATATGAAAGTATATTTTATATAAAATAGCCCTGGTGCTGTGGTGTTATCATAGAGGGTCAAGATAGACGAGAACTAAACTTTATTTTGCTGACATATTGTTTATTTATTTAATTGTTGGTTGTGTTTAATTGTAATTATTTATCACTACAATGCACTTCAACAATACAAACTGTGGTAATTTCAGTGCTACCTTTAGTACCTAACTAATAAACAAATTTTTTTTGTTTTTTTTTTGTTTTATTAGAACCGCCAGTAGTTATTACAATATTTTTTGTACGGGTTACAGTCTTGTAAAGTTCTTAACTAATTGCATAACTTATTAAGGTAGCCACAGCATACAAATATGATAATAATATCTATAGTAATGAATAAATGTAGAGAATCGGGCCTCAGTAAATTTATAACGGTTATAATATCTGCCCATCTCCACAAAATTAGCAATCCTTTTAATGTGCAATGTAATTGGTTTTATAATAAATTTCCTATAATAATTTACGAAAAAGTTTACGTCATATTACATTTTAAAATTTGAGGTTCATAAATTCAGGTCACTGGCAAGATATTACATTTTCCTAAGAGACTAGAGATTGATAAATTTCGACAACCGGTTGGGATTCACCGGGTGCGAATGGTCTAGGCATTAGGGGCTATGCCTATGATGGAGGTTCGAATCCTGCCAGTGGTCTGATTTTATTAATCTCATCTCTTTGTAAAGTTGTTTGTGTTAAAATGGATATATTTTTTTTAAATAATAAATAATCTTAAAAACATTTATTTTAGAAAATGATTTTTCTTCATTCCGAGGCCGATAGTTTGAATTTCTTCTTTTGTTTGCGTGAAGAAAGATGCATATTTCAGACTGCTCACAATAATAATTAGTGACAGTTTAAAATTTAGTCTTTTTTTGTTTTAATTTTCTTCCCGTTACCTATTTGAAATAACTCATTACCATGGTAACCGTGCAGTTGTTATTTGTTTTTGTTATTTCCTGTTCAATGTTCAATTTTTTTTTTTGCCTTTTATAATAAATACTATTTTTCTCACTAAAAAAATTCAATATTTAATTATCTCGAATAAAATAAACAAAATAAAATAAAAATAATTTTTATTTACGTAAATCTATTACAGGCACTTGCAAATAGTCAAAACAATAATATATTATTAATCTATGTATAATTTTAACATTTATAAATTAGCATATTAGGTAAGCAGGTATTTTAGTCTTTGTTTTAAATAATGTTTTAGTCTTAACTTTATTATTCATCTATATTGTGTCCAATAGCTTGTTCTGTCTATATTAAGAACAATTGTCATTATTTGCACTTCTACCCCACCGACCAACTAGCATGCACAACTAGTCGTGCGGTCGAGAATGCTAATCTGACATCCTTCCCCACGGAATAACCAGTTGTGCAGTTTAAAAAAAATGTTTAACTTAGTACTCCTTCGACCAACTACTCAATGAAATGTACCACGTATACTTTTTCTTTATATTTTTTTAATCAATAATGAACGTGAAAAGGCTAACCTGGAAATGCCAAAATTTACGAATTATATACATTCATTGCTCAAGAAAAAACATTACATCAACAGAGCGTGTTCGGTCAACGTCACCGCACCAATAACGTAGTACTTAGAACCATGGCACTTGAGCCTGAACCGACGTTTGAATAAAAACACTTGACATGACTTTACTTCGTTTATATTAAATGTCCTTTTGATCGTTGACAAATACCGTGATATTGTATTGACGAAGGATGAAAAACAAAAACGTAAGAAAAGGTACATAATAAAAGATGACTTGATAAGGCGTGTTCAAATGCAATATTTACATAATGAGATTACCCTAGGCCACGCAATTGAAAAGTTAAGATAAAATAAGGTAGGTAAGTGTTACAAAATTAGAGATTAAAACCGGCCAAGTTCGAGTCGGACTCTCGCACGAAGGGTTCCGTACCTACTAGTTGCAAGTGCCTACCTATTTTTGATATCAAGAATACAACAAGTAACATAGTATAAACGTTCTTGTAGTTCGTTGTAACTCTGATCGATGTTAATAATAGTTGATTGAATGAAAGGTAAATTGCGGTTTACGGTTTATGACGTATTAAAAAAAAACTACTTACTTGATCTCGTTTAAACCAATTTTCGGTGGAAGTTTGCATGGCTATGTACATCATATATTTTTTTTAGATTTATCATTCTCTTATTTTAGAAGATACAGGGGGGGGGACACACATTTTACCACTTTGGAAGTGTCTCTCGCGCAAACTATTCAGTTTAGAAAAAAATGACATTAGAAACCTCAACATCATTTTTGAAGACCTATTCATAGACCTATTCACGTATGGGTTAGACGAAAAAAAATTTTTTGAGTTTCAGTTCTATGTATGGGGAACCCCAAAATTTATTGTTTTTTTTCTATTTTTGTGTGAAAATCTTAATGAGGTTCACAAAATACATCTACTAACCAAGTTTCACCATTATAGTTCATATAGTTTCGGAAAAAAGTGGCTGTGACATACGGACGGACAGACAGACAGACAGACAGACAGACAGACAGACAGACAGACAGACAGACAGACATGACGAATCTATAAGGGTTCCGTTTTTTGCCATTTGGCTACGGAACCCTAAAAATGTCCCTTCATTCATATTCATAACCAGTTATGAAAACTTAGGTATGATTGTGGACGAAGGGAAAAATGTTACAGCCGAAAAATAAAGAAAAAGTATACGTGGTACATTTCATTGAGAAGTTGGTCGAAGGAGTACTAAGTAAAACATTTTTTTTAAACTGCACAACTGGTTATTCCGTGGGGAAGGATGTCAGATTAGCATTCTCGACCGCACAACTAGTTGTGCATGCTAGTTGGTCGGTGGGGTAGAAGTGATTATTTGGGCGGACCATGAGTATATAACGTAACGTAAGTGTGGAAAATTAGACAGTTGTCCGATGAAGCCACGGCTAAGCTAGTGTATTTCGCGTACTTTCATAGCATTATGTCTTATGGAATTCTGCTGTGGGGGTCAGCCGCCGATGTAAATACTATATTCGTATTACAAAAACGAGCGGTCAGGGCCATATATGGATTAGGTAGTCGCGACTCCCTACGTAACCTTTTTAAAAATATAAATATACTTACCGTGCCCTCTGAATATATTTACCAAAATATAATTTTTATTAGAAAAAATATTGATTAATATAGTAAAAAAACTGACATTCATAATATTAACACAAGAAATAAGCACAAACTTGCTGTTCCAGGATTTAGAGTTAGCAAAACTAATAAGAAATTTATGGGAAATGGTATTAGGTTCTATAATAAACTCCCTAGTTATGTCACAGACTTGCCTGATACTAGATTTAAAACACATGTTAAAACTGTTCTCATATCGAAAGGTTACTATAGTATTCAGGATTATATTGAAGATAAAGACGTTTGGCTATCGGTACCATCTTGCACCTCCCTGAGGACCATACAGCCAAGTACAGTAGTTGTAATTAGAACTGTATCTTATTCTGTGAACTGTCTGTAATTGATTTCATGGTGTACTTTATTTATAAATACCGCTAGTTCTGTCTCAATATCATTCAATCTTATTGAGTAAAACTAAAATAAATAATAACAAGACAACCGTTTGGGCAATAAATGTGTATGCCTACTAAAAATAAATGATAATAATTGAACCAAAACCCCGCGTATTTGTCCATTTGAGTATGTTTCGCCGGACCGTCTCATGTGGGCCGTGTTGAAACCGGTAGTAAAGTAACCCACTGAGTTTGTTTCGCCGGATCTTCTCAGTTGGGGCGCATTGGATCCGGTGGTAGCATTAAAGCGCGTCCGTCGTTATATGCTCATGGTCCACCCAAATAATTACAATTGTTTTGACATAATATAGACAGAACTAGCATTTTGTGTCGCTAAGAACAATATAAATAAATAAATTATAATAATAACATATAAATATAGGATAATATAAAAATAATTAATTTTATAGATATAAATAAATAACAAATATAATTAATTAAATTTTTCTAATTAATGTTTGATTTACAAGTGCCTGTAATTGGTTTACGTAAATAAAAATGATTTTTATTTTATTTTTATTTATAACGACGGACGCGCTTTAATGCTACCACTGGATCCAATACGCCATAACTGAGAAGATCCGGCGAAACAAACTCAGTGGGTTATTCTACTGCCGGTTTAAACACGACCTACATGAGACGGTCCGGCGAAACATACTCAAATGGGCAGTGCCAAATAAACAATAAAAGTAAAGTCCAGTTACTTTTATTATTTATTTGTCATACACATTATTTTCCCGAACGGTTGTCTTTGTAATATTTGATTATGTATTATTTAGATAATATCTATAATATTAATTTAGAATATTAATAATATCTATTAAGTAGGTATAAGACAATTAAATCTATTAATTTGTTTTTTTTTCCGCCTGCCCCCACCGGGGCTTCGCCCTGGACCCCGTCAATGAATAATTTGAACTACATTCGTTTTTCTTATATACAATGTCATTAAACTTTCGTTCCTGGTATGATGAAAAATAATATACGCGCCACGGGAGGATAGCAGGACATTTCAACCCGCGCGATATTGTCACCCGAGCCGAGGGTGACAAAAGCGTAATCCCCCTTGGCACGTAATGTACTATTTCTGAGTTATTCGCCAGTTAGTTTTAGAGTTGCCACGTCTTGAACTAGTGATACTTAAAAAAGGACGCATAATATAAAATGTGTTAACATGTCTATATGAATGAATTTATCTACATAAATAAAATTGAAAAATAACCTCAGGAAATGTCTGATTTTCGGCGAGCGCTAATTTATAATTTCAACAGCCCGTTTACGTCCACTGCTAAACATAGGCCTCCTCTTAACTGACCTTGGCAAGCCAGGTTCGTTGAGGGATATTGCCATAATCACCACGCTTGGCAGACGGATTGGTGATCGCAGTAAGATGTAAGCCTTGAGCTAATAGATGCTGCTGCCCATCCGTCAGTCATATGTCCCTCAGTCGCCTTTTACGACACCCATGGGAGGACATGGGGTGGTCTATTCTAAGCTGGAAACCACACGGCAAAATATAAGTATAATATATTAATACTATCTAACCCGTCCTATATAAGTTATTACCACATTACTGTTTATTCATTCTAATCAAACTTCAAAATAAATAATTTGTACGTTTAGTTTTGATACGTGATTGTGTGATAACACAATCAAACCATCTAAACCTAAAGTAAAACTAAAAATGACACTAAGTAAGGTTAAAAACATTATTTCCTCAAAGTTACTTTCCTTTTAAAAAGTTTGTTGCCTTATCTCTTTCCGCCTGAAGCGGGGATATAATAAAATAAAGAGGTCAGCCATAAACAGTTAAACGCCTCAATTTGATTTATTAGTGAGTTCAAACACAATGTGAGAAACAATTAAAGATTATACGGTTAGATAATACAGAACAGGGATTCAAGTCAGCCTTTGCAGTTGTCAAAATATCTGCCAAACTTTGTGTAACTGTTCAAATTCAACACTAATTTATCATTGGAATATAATTGAACTACTATTGCATTAGTTAAGGCTTGTCCTCTCGCTTTTATGCTCCGTGAAATAGCAAAAGCTTTGTGGCTAACGGCATAAATGTCCGTCCAAAAAGTACTTATTGCATTAGCACTCATAACCTCTCTAGATTTTGAATAACTCAACATGCATTGGACTGAATATTATTAGGCTACAAATTGTTCAAACATTTCTAATCGATAATAGAACAGAATGACTGGTCTAATAGGTTTGGCTTGATAGTTAATCCTGTTAAATGCCAGGCCATTCTTGTTGGCAGTTCTAGAATGTTTTCCAGAATTGACATAAATTCACTACCTCAAATTACCTTAGACAAAACGGTCATTCCTATTAGCTCTAGCGTTAAGGATCTCGGTTTGTTTATCGACTCAACATTAAACTGGCATACACATATTGCATCGGTCAGTAAAAGAGATACTGGTATTCTGCGTTCGCGCAATCGCCCAAGAAACTTTCTTCCTTGCAAAACTAAAATAATGCTGGTGCAGACTTTGATATTCCCCATACTCGCCTATGGTGATGTGTGCTACTTTGACCTGAATGCAGATTACCTCAACAAACTCGATCGACTTCTGAATAACTGCATTCGGTTCGTTTTCAATCTCCGCAAGTACGACCATGTTTCCCTATATCGTGTCCAACTCAAGTGGCTGACTATCCGACAACGCAGAAACTTGAGAGCATTTACTACATTATTTTCTATACTAGACTCCCCATTTTCTCCTTCTTACTTATCAACAAATGTTCAGTATTGCTTCACTATTCATAACAAATCTTTACGTTCCTCACACAACCGTCTTCTTAACTGTCCACCCCATCGCTCCGACTTTTTACATTCTTCTTTCTTCATCCAATCTATACTTCTCTGGAATGCGCTACCTCTTGGAATCAGGATGGCAAAAACTCGTTATTCTTTTAAGAAAAAAGTACGTGAACACATTTTGGCGAATCAGACGGGTTCATCACAGCAGTGAATTATTGTATTGTATGTAATATAGTATTATATCTTAGATTATGGTATTGTATATATGTAGTGTAAATAGTATTAGTCTTATATATAATATGTTTAGTATATATAGTATCCATTTAATTTTAAATATATTTTATTATATTTCTTTTGCTTACCTTTGTGGTATGTGTCTCCTTACATACAGTTTCATTTATAGTGCACCTACTACATTATTTCTGCACCACCCTATGGTTGACTGGTAGAGAATGCCTCTGGCATTAAGTCCGCCTATGTACTTTTATAGTGCTGAAGTTTTTAAATAAATAAATGACAATGGCTTTCAAAAGTTTTTTACTTTTCAAGTACCGAATAACTAAAGTAATGTTTCGGTTACATAAACGGGTTAACGGATTGTTTTCTAATAATAGCCGAATACATAACATAAATTAAGTTTCGTATTATACTTATCAAGTATTTATATTAAATTTCCTGTAAATGCTTAGACGAAAACATTTATACAACTTTAATTAAGTCGTAGGTACTCCAGTTCAGATGAAGAATTTCTATTTAAATGCACTGCGAATTGGCCTATTTTCTCCCATCACTATCAAAGAATGAAGAATTCCAGATTGCTTTAAAATGAACCGTGCAAAATAACGGTGCGAGCGTACAGTTTCGTTACGAAGTTATTCTTTAGCTGGAATTTAATGTGCTATTAGTGAATCAAAACTTCTACCTCTGTTCATTTTGTAGTTGGGCGAAAAATGGCCGTTTGAAACTAAATCTAGTTTCAAAGGGCAATTTTATAAGTTTCATATGGCCATTTTGTAACTGTTTCAACACTATTTTGTAAATACATTTTTTATACAAATTTTAACGCCTTACTGCAGTATAATGTTACACTTTGTTCACTGGGTTTTTCTGTGTGTCAATAAAACGCTGTTTATAACACGGAATCAGTGAAATAAAATATATGTTAGGTGAGAGGTAACATAAGTGTAAATATTATATATAGACAGAATATCAAAGTAGTGCAATTTTGCACACCTGGTTTTTATAACAAAGTTCATTTTGTTTTTAATAACAACATACTGTAGGTACATTTAGAAACCATTTATTACATAATAATCGTTTTCTAAATCTGGCATATGCTTGTTTTTTTTTAATATTTTTTTTTTATGATCTATGTTTGTTACACTTTCACATGAATTGCGTGGATAACGATGTAGGTTCACGTTTACTTAAATTTATTTTGTCCTAGTTGTAAGTATATACATAATGTGTAACCGTTAAACAAATAAAAACATCCAAAACTTGTTTTGACATTAAAATAATGACATATACCTATTTTATTTATTTTCTATTGACTTTGAATATTAATAAGGTATCGTCTGCAAAAAGAACTATATCTGACAGTTTATTTATGATGTATGGTAAATCTTTTATAAAATATAGTTCAATTGCTTAAATATCATATAGTAAAATAATGTCAGCGTAGAACATATTTGAAGTTGAAAACTACAAATATCGAGTATGTGTTTGTATTAAAATCCAAATATATTCCGATCAGAGCTTGTAAAAGTTCAGATATAAAATTCATTTGTTTCCGCACTATTTGATTTTATATTACAACTATGGAAGTTTAAATAAAGCAAAATCATTTTAAATTGTATACATTCTGCTAGAGCTAATATAAGAGATATTTAAAGATTAAGCAGCCTTTGGGCTTTTTAATATTAATATCGAATCAAGGACTGAATACATTAAATTTGTGCAATATATACGACATAATTCGAGGATAATAAATACATCGATATTTATTAAAAGTCGTGTGTATCACATCAGATCTCCTACAGGAAATGAAATTTTTCAATAAACATATATTAATAAAATACATATATACAACTACCTTTAGCTTATTTGAAATAAAACTTACTTATAAAATACTACTATTCTAAATTTATTCTACTTGGAAAGGTTCCCAGAATGCAGGCAGCATTACCCCGTTGGACGGCAATGCTTACCTGCTGTGCAAAGTAAAAACCAGTACTCGGAAAACGTGCCGCAGTAAATAAGGTCGCTGCGGTATTTATAAATTAATTTGGCTCCCGGTCCCCACGGCCCCAATGTTTCGACACCAAAAGGCACAAATAAAATTGACTTAACTTTATTTTGAGTTTGAAATAAAAAACGCAATAGATGTAAATGTAATCTAGAATTACATTCAAGGCCGTACTGCAATCTTTGTAATCTTTTTAGTCTCAACCTCGTTATGTTTTCCAATTACTTATAATTGCACGATTAAAGGTCAACGCTACACCGCCATGATAACTTGTCACTCAAATTTGTGCATTAAATCATAGTTGTAAATTTTATGTCATAATGTCAACATTAAATAGCCAACGGCGAGCAGTAAGCGCTTTTGTTGCAACCATAAAACTCGATTCACAGTCGACGCGCTGTACTCGAACAGACCGAAGCGAGGTGACCGCGAGTTTACAGCGCGTTTACTGCTAGTTGAATGTAAATTGAGGCATTAAGATGAGCGAGTTCAAAGCGTGTTCAGTAAAAAATACGAGGTAGTCCGCTTAGCGCACCCATACGAATCGCACCTGGTCGAACCGCACCTGCCCACGTGTTGGCGGTGAGAGTAGGATGCACCATGCGGGGTCGAGAACACGGCTAGCGGTAGACTCAGTTTTAGGCAGCGCCGTCCTGCAGCTGTTCCGATACAGTACCGTTATAGTTTGTGGTGACCTTGGGCATTATTAATGCCTGTAATTTATGTATTAGCTGCGCATTTGAGTCTATATGTTCGACACGTGCTTACAGTCATGGCACATACTTTCCGTCTCTTCACACAATCCATTATCGAACGATTAATCAGCTTAAAAACTGGCGGTAACCGCGACAAACCATCCATTACCGAGCTATTGACCACAACTTTTATTGAATTTTTGTTGATAATGGAATTAATCAGTTATCATTGTATTTTGTGTTAAGTATTCATTAAACATGAAATGATATGATTTGTCGCAGATCTTATTAAAACAGCCTGCCAATAAACGTATATCCCATGCAACGCGATCTTCTAATTAAATAAATGTAAGTCAACGAGCAACGTCATTGTGTGCAATCGCCAGATGGATAAACTCGTAGTAGCACTGACTCGTATCATTTTTATAAAGACAACACGAGTGACTTTACAAACTCGTCATTCACGGCCTCAAGTTTCAAAACAACTATCCATGTTCACACTAATAATAAAATTGTCCATATACCCAGAGAGAGAATCGAACTCAAGACAACATCAGTCTCAAACGTAAGTACCGTTACCACTGAGCTACAGGCGTAATCATATATTATAATATATTATTTATCACAGGTATTATTATTTATACAGGGTTATTTGTAAAACACTAACAACTGTTAAGAAGCCATTGTACTCATAACTATGAACAACTTTTACTGTGATACAAAATCTGAAATCGTGCAAAAGAAATCAGCTGTTACCTACATTTATGTTCGTTTAACTCGTCAAAATTCAGGTAACAGCTGATATTTTTTTCGTGATTTCAGGTTTGCCCCCGTAGTAAAAGTTGTTTTTAATTATGCGTTCAATTACCTCTTAAGTGGTTGTTGGTGTTTTACAAATAACCCTGTATATTATCATAACCTTGCTTACATTGCCATTTACAATCGACAATTTTTGCACGTAAGTATTAAAATAACTTTTGCTAACTTTATCAACTATTCTCATAATATAGCAAATTCATTCAACAAGTAATATGTGTTTTTAATTTGAAATGTAATTCATTAGGGAACTGTTATGTAGCAAAGGTTTGTTATTTACCCGCAAATTACATTAAAACTAAAATTGCTACCAACGCGACGCCAGGTGAAATTCACTAAAACAATTATGCTGATTGCTATATTGAGAAATTATATTTCGGTAAATCAATTATCGCTATTTTGCCAGTAAGTTCTCGGCAGGTTTCACTACAAAACACGTTTTCCTTGGTTGATGAACACTTAATTGTAAGTTTTTTTGTAGTTCCTCGCATACAGTCTTATGATGTTACATGCATACATAAGCTCACGCCTGGCTCATGCCTGTTTCCCAGCTGGGTAGGCTGAGACAATGGACCTCCACTTGCTACGATCCCTTCACACATCTTTCGCTTCATTCACTCTCATAACATTCTTCATGCAAGCACGTCGGTTTAGGGTGGATCTTATTTGACCTTTTGGGAGGATGTCTCCGATAATGATATATAAAAAAAAAATGTTTTATGTTTACGTACAGTTTGTTGATTGGTGTACATGTTTTTTGTTAAATACATGGCTTTCGGCTAAGTATAGACCATGTCATACCTTCCCATGGGTGTCATAAAATGCAACTAAGGGACATACCGTTGATATATAGGCAGCAGTATCTATCAGCTCAAGGTTACTTACACTCGTACTGCGATCACCAATATGAGGAGGATCCTGTTGAAAAGTGGACGTCGGGGGCTGGTGAGGATGTGGTTTATTTAGTTAATATCTGCACCAATTTTTAATGGTTACCAATATTTAGCGAAATAATTTATTTTTGGTAGTTAAATCTATTTGTGTACCTATATGTTTTTTTTTTAATTGTACAAAACGTTTATAAATTGTCCCTTTGTTGTAAGATTTACACATATGATATATCTATCATATGTTATTAATCGTATTTTATAGTATGTATTATTATGTTTAGTATATTTGTGTATAATAACATAAATTTAAGTACCTACCTATATATTTATAGCAAAATATTGGTATTAAATTAATAATCATAATTTTTTAATTACACACAATCTACCTACGTAATTTACCTAATTCCATTATCCATCCAAAGGTTGTCTGGAAGAAATTGCTTTATGCGATAAGACCGCCCATTGTACTGCGTCTATTATATTTTCTTTGTTCTGTTTACTTATGTGTGTACAATAAAGAGTATTATATTCTATTCTAAATATTATTGAATATTTACCTCGAATCTGTGTTAGGATTATTCGTACAACCTAGACTATTTGTTGTGCCTTAGCACTAGAGCTTATTTTGACATGTAGGTACAATGTATATTTATCAATTGCAGTCCATTAGGGAGTTTTTATTTTTATTTTAACACTAGTTGCACCTAGGACCGGAGTTTTACTCGCTTTACTCTGCTCCAGTGGGTCGGTGCGTGATGTTTTGTAGCTTATATGTTAATCCAGCGTATAACTTATTCCAGTGCAATATTTTAGCCAATTCCGTTCAGTAGTTTTGTCGTGAAAGAGTAACAAACATCCATCCATCCATCAATCCATACTTACAAACTTTCGCGTTTATAATATTAGCAGGATTTCAAGGTATCGTTTTGATAGTAATAGTGGTGGTTAAAGGTCACAGCTCATTAGAGCCACCCGGCACCCACTCCGCACTGCCTCGCCTCCTGCGGCTAGTATTCTTTATATGGACTTGTATGGGTATGCGCTCACTATATCAACTCCGTAGCGTCACCGTATCGCCTCGGTCGTAAGCCCTCCACGCGCGGACGGCGGGCGGACCACTCGATGACAACTCGCAGCTCACATGCTTGCCTTGCGTTGACTGCGCATTGCCTCGTTGACCGCGCGGGGTCCACTGGTTGACCGCGCGATGTTTATTGGCGATAACGCGGCGTCCACCCGTGGACCACCTGTCGACAACGAGTGGACGCCGTGCGACGAGGCGGTGCGAGGTGGGTGCCGGGTGACTGTAATAAGCTGTGACCTTAAACGTTGGTGTATATTAATATTAAAAAACGTTAAAAAATCTTGGCGTATACTCGACTGTCGTATCAAAGTTTCTCAAGCCTACTTATTCAAGCTACTTTTGGCTTTGTTTGGAAGATTTTGTAACAATTTAAATTCGCAAAAGTTAATCTTTAAAGATGCTAAGTTGCAACAAAAATATTTTTGGCCAGTATTACGAACACAGATTTCAAACTTAGATTTAAAATTATAAAAACATTAACATTTAACGTGATTGTGTTGTACTAAATAGAACTAAAGTAAATTGTTTCACTCGTAAGCCAATAATAGGTTGTAGGTGCATCCGAAAGATAAAATGTAACATATCTAATCACCACTTTTATGTTTCTGGACATCGTGAACCAATGAGAGCTTATCTGTTTCGAAGTGATAATTAAATATTAAGATTGTAACTGCATATCTAGAGTGGGTAATTTGGTTATTTCATTATTTAAAATAATTCTATTAAACACTTTATCTGAAAGTTTAGGTTCACCTATCATTACTCAATTAAAACACTTTTTTAATAATTTCTTGATAAAAATAAAATCATAAATGTTTTGATATTATTTGTATTATTTTAAGCAAATAAATATACTAATTATTTATTATGAAATTAAATAAATAATTCCGGAATCAATCTTTTATAAAATAATAATTTGTTCTGAATATTTTGTTGTTACCGATAACAATAATTCTTATGCTCTACCTACGGGAAGCCAAATGCAGGTCGTGTACGACCTGCATTCGCTGCCCGTCAATTGCTTTAATTGTGATTAGCGTAAAATCACCTTGCCCTAAATTTTACTCAGCCCTTTTTATAATAATAACTCATATTAGGGAGGTACTATGTAAAAAATGAAAACCTAAAATTTCCAATAACATAAAATTTCATTCTAAATTTAAATAGACGCAATTTTCTACACGAGAAACTCACTTACACAACATCTAAAACATTCGGTAAGTGCGGCGCCAACACTTTATATAAGCCTCGGGACAAATGATTTTAATACCATTAACGTATATTTACGTGGTAATTACTTTACATGAAGCATTAGTAAGTAATTAACAGAGTACTTGACTGTAACAGTTATTTGCTAATTGTATCAGAAATGATTATTGATTACATTTTAGTAAGAACGAGGAACCGTTTATTTATGAATGTTTGCCGAACCGGTTATTTAAGTTTGTACCTACGCGGAACGGATTAAACAACAGTAGACGATAATAATATAATCTTAAAAGAGTGTAGGTACATCTATATTCAATCAATAAAAACAAACATCTCATCAAGAGGGCTTGCATTGAAATTAGAAATAATATATCACAAAGGAAACCCTTTTCAACAATTCTTACCTAACCGTCACTGAAAGAAATAGGCACCCAGAAAGTGTGATAAAAGCACCCACTTTATTTTTTTGTATAAACAGACTGATTATTTTTTTAAATCTCTGGAGACATACGCATCAGCTAATTAAGCTGCTAGTATGATTACTATAGAATAATAATTATCTTTTTGCAGTGACTGCATAGGCGCGGGCTCTTTTAGGTCCGCCGTTTAGGGTCCTTTATCTGAATACAAATTTTAATTAAAGATATAAATCTAGATTTATATATTACCTACCGTATCATTACCTTTGCTAATGATGTTTTAACTAACTTTATTCTAGCTAATTAAATTGCTTATTTTGTTAACACGGATCTCAGTAATTATTAATGTTCAACTTGTTAACTACTTTGGCAAAAAAGTTTTGGAACTATCGCTTGTTACAAGTTAAGATGGAGAGAACTAATCAAATTAAAACTTGTTTCCTGTTAGGATAAAAGTTTGTTACCGCAAGCGCCACAACCTTACACATACGTAAAAAACATTATTATAAAAACTATGTAATTAGGTGAGTGTGAATACGAGTTACAAAGTTTTTTTTTCGTCTGTAAAAGACCTTTAAAAATAGATTTAATTTAATTCATTAGTTATCGGTAAAGAAAATATAACAAATTCAGAAATGAGTTTTTCATTTAACCTACTGTGTCAGGTAGGTAGGTAAGTATTCTAATAAATAAAGTTTCTTGGATATTGGCTAAGAATTACTAAACTAAAATAATTTGAACAAAATTCATGTGTGGCGAATATTATGGCAATTTCCTATGTCTATTTTATTCACAATTTGATGATCAAATTGTCAATAATATCATCTGTCAAATTTTGTGTCATATCTATTTTAGTCTGGTTTGGTTGGATGAAGGACTAGCCTTTGTGCCTCAGAACTTTCAAGTCGTTGGTCTCGATTGATATAATATCACTTATAACAGTTGTATACCAGGGGAAGGACACCAACGTTTCCCTGTAAGTTACAAAATAAATACTGCGGTCACCAACGCGCCTGCCATGCGGTGATTATGGCAAAACCTCCTCAGTAGGAGACCCAAGTTCTGCAATGGACGTATACGAGCTAATGATTATAATGATATTAATAAGTGTTACTAACTTTAGCGTTAATATGAAATATATATCTGAACTTTTTGCTCAGATGTTTTGTACAAAAGAAGCTTTTTTAATAAAGACGAAAAAAGCAGCATTTCATAACTTAAGGTTGCTATGTTTAATTTTAATAGTCTGCTATGAAGGTTAATTACCTCATTACCTTAAAATATGCCTTCCGCTTTGAGCTGGAGGGTCGTAGCATCTGTTCAAACAAGTAGACGCTGCTACAATAACATTTGTGATGAAATTTGTTGTGGATTTCAAAACAACATTAAGGTCCAATACATAACTAAATAACATAATTTTGTGTTGGGTACCTAATAATAACATGAAAACTAGCACATTGTTATAATAGCAATTACGGTTAATAGCAAATTGCTTGCTGTAATACAATTCAAACTACGAGTATTATAATATCATTTAATACAATTGGAGTCTAGAACTGGCGGAAATTAAAGTATTCCAAGTGCCCTTTAACGACATGTAGATTCTAAGTATAAATACTAAACTCCATACAATCCTATATAATATAACTTTTTTATTCTCGTATTCATAAAATATCTCCTAATTTTTGTTAGGAATGTCAACAATTTGCAGTATTAATTTGTATTATTGAAATTTAGTGTAGAGATAATGAGATATTTGTTATTTATTACCCAGAGAAAAAATATTATTTTGATTATTTATATTGGTTGAAGGCCTATCAGTTAAACAATGGATACAAGGAGGCGGTCACTGACAGCAGGTTAGCGGAATTATGTTGCTTAAGATATTAAGGGAAGTTTGTGCAACTGTCACTCTACAATTCGCGGGCCTCTTGGTCAGGCTCATTGGAAGTTTAATTGCTAACAAAGGGCAAGGAAAAAAATAACGATTCGCTTAGAACAATATACAATGTTTTGTATTGATTAAAAATTTTACTTTATAATGTCTTTTTAATAAGAATTTTTAATTGGATAATATATTTCGATAGAACAACTGCTTGAAAAAAGTCAAAAAGAGCAGCTTATTATCATAAAATATTGTCTTTATATTAAATGTAATCCTTCAACACTGTACGGTAGAACCTAACTGAATGTTTAATAGAAGTTATTTATGATCATGTAAAAAAGTTGTTCTCTTACTATCATTAGCAGACAAAGAGCAACTTTTCTTACTTAAAATATCTTCAAGACATGCAAGGTGGGCCGAAGTTCTCAGTTGTTGAAGAAAGCCTCTTTGATTTAAGGCATAGTTATCTATAATTACTGGAAAATTTCAATAACAAGAACTAGAAAATAGAATAATATACGTAGTTAATAGTAAAATTGCACTTGACGTATATGTGAGGTACCTACATTCGAATCCTAACAGCTTAAAAGTGAAATATTTCGTGTAATTGTGCAGAGGGAGCACTTAACTTAGAATTGCACACATATATTGCTTCCGGGTAAATTTATGCACTAACTAGCATCCATTGAAGTAGTAGGATATTGCTAAACTACAGTAAAGCTGGATACAGTTTACACTGTTATGAATAACGAGGAAACTGCCAGTACTAGCTTAGTACTAGGTATTTGTGATTAGCATCGAAATATAGAAATCTCAATTTCTGTGTTACTAGTATAGTATGTGATTTAGGAGACAACGGAAACCCAACAGTGTTAAAGTATGATACTGACCAAATGCAAGTTGGGTTCCGTACTTTAAAGTGCCTACCTGTTGCCGTTAATGATATCGACCAAAAAAGGGCAAAAATAAATAAAGTTATTTTTGTGTATGGGAGCTGTTATATTTATTTTATGTTATTTTTAGTATTTGTTGTTAAAGCGGCAACAGAAATACACATTGGTGAAAATTTCAAGCTAGCCTGGTGACAGACTTACAGACAGTGAAGTCTTAGTAATAGGGTCCCATTTTGAACCGTTGGGAACGGAACCCTAAAAAGCAAAAATGTTTACGTAATTCTTTGAATGAAAATTACGAATTAATTGAATGCCATAAAATAATACTCATATTTCAGAAACTAAAACATGAATTAAGTGCTCCTTAGTTAATAGATTTACGGCTTGAAGCTTAAACGGCATAAGTGTGTACTTAACTAAATATAAGCTATAAACTTGATTAGGCTACTCAACTAAAGGGGCGAATCGAATTTATGAGTTCATCAAACACCTGTAGAAGTTTTATCGCCATATTGTGACTGTTAAATTAATGTTTTAAATACCAGTTTAGGTAACTACAGATTTTATTGCCTTTAAGGTAATTATAGATTGATTTTGTTTTAGTCAGAACTTCATATTTATATACATTATTCGCGTAGATTTAGATTTCGCCAAACAAACTTAACCACTTTTTTATCCTCTGTAGGTGTTTTTTTTTATATTTTCTTATGGAATGCCTACGTCATATAGAGAACACAACTTCCAAGTTTTAGAACAGCATCAGACTAACAGCAGCTTAGACTGTACGTTTTTTCGTCAGTCATGCAGGACAGGGCATTTTATTAATATCTTACCTATTAAGGTGCAAACATATTATATAACATAATATGTTATAAAACATGTTTCAGTAATGTGGAGATTGAATGTAATTCTACATACATGTTATTATGTTATATAACAGGTTATTTTCCGTTATTTAATAATACAACAGTTGCTGCAGCAACTAGCAAAACGTCCTCTTGTGTCGACATTGTTAATAGCACTGCAGAACGACCAACGAAAATGTCCTAAAACATTGTTATTTACTTAGTTATTCTAATGTGTACAGTATTGTTATATATTACAAAGTTGAAAAACAATGTAAGATAATGTGGTTATAAAACACAAGTTATACAACATGTTTCTTAATCTGTAATATGTATTATAAAAAACATAGATACCTATTTTGTAATACAGTCAAATCTTTATTTACTAAACATTTTACCCTACACTACATTACCTACATTACCTACACATTTTTTTGTTAAACAAGATAAAAATAAACGCACAAAATATGAAACGTACTAAAATAACTAAGTTACATAACTGAACCCGTCAACTAGTGACGTTTCTACGGGTACATTGACACAAACGTGTGCCTTTTCCGTGGCATACCATTTCCGAGGAATTTATGCCACTTTCACGCTTTGAGGAAAAACATTTTTTGGTATTTGACGTCAGCTCAAAGGGCATAATACGAATGATAGAACAAACGAAATGAGATTGTAGGTATGGTTTATTTAATTTTCTATTTTATAATATGAACATGGACTTAACTGCAAAAGCTTTTTGAGCTTAAATTTTTAACTTAAGCATCATTTTGAATGCACCAAACAGACACACTGTTTGTTGCATTCAAAATGATAGATAGATAGCAATGTAATTTATTATAGGTATTTATTTTTTTATATTTACGAGTAACTTAGGTGCTTCCAACACGTGTGTAACTTTTTTTGTGATTAAGTTACAAGTACTTAAAGAATAAAATAATATTGAATTACATGTTTCATGTGATTAAAAACGTGCTTCTTTACTAGCTACCACCACACCTACCAGCTATTTACTTATTGAGAGCGGCCTCTCCTGATGTTTGTATTATGTTTAGTATTGAGTGAAAGTTGCGTGTGGTTTTCGGATTAGATTAGACCATCTAATGTCTTCTCGTGGGTGTCGTAAGAGACAGCTAAGGGACATACAGCTGATAGATGGGCAGCAGCATGCATCAGCTCAAAGATCCTTCTTACTGTGATCATTAATCCGCTTGCCAAACATGGCGATTATGGCAATACCACTCAAGGAGCCTGGTCTACTGCTCTGTAAAAAGGAGCCCATGTTCAGCAGTGGATGCGAATGGACTGTTAATAAAAAACAAAAATAAAATAATATTTATGATTCCGAAAAAAAATCTTCGCTAACGAGATTACTCACCTACTTTAGCAGTATTTATTTAATTAATTAGGTATTTATGTTTGGCATATATCTTGCAACTATTTAAATATGTGCGTGGGTAAAGTAACTTTCGTATACAATCTCTAGGACTAGAAAATCCTAAATAAAGATTGTCGAAATTGCCAAAATAAACAAGTTAATTGAGTAATTAACGATTTGATCATTTATATCAAATACCTACTGTTTTTTGTTATATTCAACATTAAACAAACTTCCACTAATATCATGTTCATATAATTATCCTAGTCGTGAATCAAGCTAAACAGCACTTAATAAATAATGTAAGCAAACCTTGCACTATTTCAATGTTGACCTATATATACTGTTTCAAGTGAACCACTTCATGTTCCTAGCAGTGTTTGTTGACCAAAATAAACATGGGCAAAACCACACCGCAAACACAACCTGCATTTATAAAACCATTTAAAATAAAAGAACAGTTATTTGCAGGAAGTCCGCTAACAACGTCATTACCATTTACTAAGTAACAAAATACATTGCTTAATTTTCTTCATATTTAGCCCGCATAATGCCCAATGCTAAACATGGACGTCCTCCAGAGCACAGATAGATTTTACACAGATACCTTTGTGTAAAATCTAAAATTTATTTCCGAGTTTGGTTGGTTGATATCCTCCGTGCCTTGGAAAGCATAACGAGCTTTCTAAGGCACGCGGGTATAGCCGTTGGTTCCCATTGTTATAACATCATCGTAATAATAATTTCAAGCAAGGAATAGGCAGCAGCGTTTCCCTGTGTGTTACGACACAACATGGTCGTCGACAACCCGCCTGCCAAGCGTGGTCAAATCAACCATCCATTGAGAGGAGGCCGTATTCAGCAGTGGACATACGGATTGATAATTAAAAACATGCTCTCGGTACCCTAGTACACAATGTTATTGATGTTAAAACATCGGTACCATTTTGGCTTAATGTACTTTCTGAACAACGAAATCAAACCAACCAGATATATTATTTTCACTCTACATTAAAATAACATAATTACTCTCGCGGTTCTCTCGCACACTTCAACACTGGAAAATCTTCAAACTTTATTTATGGATTTAATGTGTACCTGGTCTACAGTAAGATAAACTTTTCACCTCGTTAATTAAACTTCAAAGTTTCTTCCGTGAATTTTAGCTGTTTCTTTAGGGATTATTTTGTAAATAAAAGATGGGCGGAAGCCTCAGCAATAATAATTGGTGAGATTTCTCCAATAGAATTGGAGAAATCTCACCATTTCTAATTAGGTTTGAAGACCCATTTGATTGAAAACGAAAACAGAATCATACCGGTATAAATTTATTTTAAATGAGCAATTTCATTGATGTTTCTTTATTATTTAGAAGTGATCTTTATTTCGTTGAAAACCACGGACAAAATAAAGGTAAAAAAAAATTTATTACGGGCTTTGGTCAGCTTTAATAAATGTCTTTATTCATAGGCTTGATGAAGAAATGTCTTAAGAAATAAGAAGCACCTGCGTGAAAATGTTTTCGATTTGTGTTTTTATTTTATTAATAAATTTTAATACCTATGAATTAAAATTTGTTAATGTAATATTTTAACATATGAGCATTGAGCATAAACGTATAATCATAAATTTAAATTACTATGAATTAAAATTTGTTAATGTATATTTTAACATATGAGCATTGAGTATAAACGTATAATCATAAATTTTAATTACGTATGAATTAAAATTTGTTTATGTATATTTTTATGTATGAGTATCGAGTATAAGCATAAACGCATAGTAATTTAACCATGAAAAAAATTAGAAAGATTTGCCATGAATGCCGTAATCGATTCGAGGTTTAATTTATTATATATAATTCGGAAACAATTGCAATACCAAGAGTTATCGTATACAAAGAAAACATTGTACTTAGGCGTAGCGAAATTACAACAAAAGAAGCAAGTCAATTATCCAAATGACTGAGCATAATTATTTCCAAAGTACCCTTTTAAGTATTCTTAAATACTCAGTACACGTTATTACCTAACGATTGATGAAGTTTAACCTCGCCGAGGTTAAAAGTAATTTCAACTGGAGACAATATCACTACGGTCCTCCGTCCCTTGTCTGCTTGATAAATTGATGTCCGACCACAGTGATGAATTAATATCAAGCTAAACAGGCTGTTAACTTTCCTTGTTACTTCCGTTCTTGGTAGGCTTTTTTGCCTGTAGAGACCTTGGATGTGGACTAACGTAGACTAATGTGTTTTTAATGTTTTTGTTTAGCAAATAAATAATTGTGTTCTGTCATTGTCTTACGTAAATACATTCTACGCACACACAATAGTGTACGTTTACATTAATTTTATACTAACAATAAGTTTTCGTGTTTAACCCATCATCATCATCAGCTTGTATATACGTCCACTGCTGAGAGTTTTGCCATTGACACTTTGTTGTTATTGTAAGACACGAGGACACGCTGCTGCCTGTTCCGAAGTCAAAATTTAATTCATGTAAGGAGCTCGGAGGAATCCTTTTTTTAATTAATCAATTTTTAATTATTTATTTATACAATATTTTTAAGCAGCAGTGTCATTCTAGAGCAAATTACTCCCAAGTCATTATGTCATTGACATAGTGTGATATTTTATTATATGCCTTTTTATTTGGGAGTTTGGGAGTTTATTATAAAAATTTTCCTTTTATAACAATTTGAGACGTGAGTGGATGAAGGTGATATGTCGCATTTTCGAGTTTTTGCATAGATGAAGGTGTTAGGTCAATACAATACGACTACAGATCTTAAACCGTCCATTAAAGGCTTAACGAGACCAGTACATTCATCTTAGCACCTCATTTTCAATATCTAAACTTGCAGATCAGTTTACTTTTGTTTATGAAAAAAGGAGTTATGTCAAGATTTTTTTTCAATTTTAATAATAAAAAAATTAAATTAGTTTGGTTGCTTTCATACCATTAATATTTCAGGTTATTTACACAACTTGGCATTATACTTTAATACAAATATTGGTTTTGTAGCGACTTATCTCAAACAATAAAAGTGAAACTTTAACTTCGATTTACTCCAAATTTAAATTATGTGACTTATCACCTTCATCTACTCACGTCTTCAATTATTGTTACAGATGATGTAACAACGATTAGGACCAATGGCTTAACGTGCTTTTCAAGGCACGGAATGTAGTCCCTCAACCAATCAGATCTGAATTTCTTTCAATAAAAATGAGTGCAACTCTACAGTTTTTTTTTTTATAATGCATTATTATATCCTTTTCATATAACCTCGAACCGTCTCGAGTATGTTAAATTCACATTGATCTAAAAGTAACAAATTCCGGTGTATTTAAACATACAAGTAAAAAAGGAAAGATAAAAATAGGCATTACGTAGCTTCATTTATTTACGAATTCCGAGAACAAATACACAATATTATTGATCAGAGTTTAATTCCAAATTTATCGTGTTACCAAAATTATACTTGTGTTAATATTAATTTATATTATTTCAAAACAATAATGTGGCACGTTAATTATGTTTGCGAATAAATTCACTGCAATACGTTCATCGATAAATTTCAAAGCATTTCATATGACTGAGATCACTACGGCTTTTGCATAGCTCGGTAGTCTATTGTCTTTGGTGCAAACAGTGGCATATCAATCAATGCAACATTGGTATAGCTGACGTAATTCGGCTCGGGTTCATGTTTTAATCTGATATTATGAAAGGGCTATTGTAAGGGCGCTTAAATTGAAAAATATGTCGTAAATCGTTCTACGGTACCATATTACATGGATTCGGTGCATGTTTTTAATATTTGTCTATTCCAACGCAGCTAAATATCGGATACCTGTGTGTGAGTAAGGTTGCCAAAGATAATAACATAAGATAAAAGGTATTTAGGGGTGGCTAGCTGAGTGAGGGCAGCTAGTGCTGCATATTTTGGCTGCTCTAACATAAAGCTTTAGAGGTCTGCGTTAAATTCCCAGCAGGTTCATTTTCAGCAGTGAACGTTGTACAGACTATGATGGTGATAGATAGGTACTAGCTTCTGTTGACAAATTTCACCCTAAGGCCCCTTTAATTGAAAGAGCGCATTGCCTGGAATGTGTGTCAAATGCGACGGCGGCTGGTGACGGGGGGCGAGCTTGGTACTCGCATCGCTCACGGTCGTAAAGGTCTGTGGGAAAACAGTTATTAAAATTATTAAGAAACATAAACAAATTTTAACAAAGGTGAATGTTTTGTAACTTTTGATAGCTACTTAAAGTTTTGGCAAACACCTTCTCAGACGCAAACAAGAAACACAAAGATTAAAATTAATATTTTATAAGTAGAAATCTCTAACTAGATGTTAGAGTTTGTTGTTTAAAGTAAGTAAGAATTTTCTGATACAAGATGCAACTTGAATAACTACTTACTAAACGAAAGTAAAGATACATTATGTGTTAGTAATAGCACAGAGATTCATGTTTTTTTAAACATATGTATTTAGCCACGAGACTCACTGGATCTAAAATTGAAGAAATAATCTTAATAATTGGTTTAAAAACTACAAACTAAGCAATCTGCGAAGATTTCCTTTATGGCTTAGATCTAGGCTCCGGGTTGTTGCTGTTGTGAAGTATTGCTGAGTATATTATGAGGGTAGTTTTGTGCAAATGTAGCATTACCATACAGCACATGGGTTGCTCGATATATAGGTATACTAGGGTACCTATGTTTTTATTTGTGCAAAGTATTAGGACAAAAGACGACTTCGCCTCCTGTGACATTATGTCTTAAGTAAAATTGTTATATACATTTCTTCGCCTTTATGTTATGTATTTCAAAATAAACACAATTCAAAAAATATTTTCTGTACAAATTCATTAATTTTCTTTTTATCATATAAGCAGTATATTGTTGAACAAAGGTTTTCTTTATTGAGTTCCATCGGGAATGATTGCTAGCGGCCTGGATCCACGGGCTCCCTGCGAACTTTATTTTGTCGTCACACTTCTGTGACCTACGTGCTAGTCATTGTCATTTCAGCTTCTTAAACAGCGACCTTCGTTCTGTCGCGGTTCTATTGATTTCTGATCAATTACATAGGAAATACCAAGCACAGCTCTTCTCAGTGCACGCCTAGTTTGAGATTTGTTATTTTTTATGCTTTACTATTGAATTACGATTTAAATTTTCATGAGTACCTACGTTGAGGTACGTTGTGATACTTCAGTAAAATTTGCATAATGAAGCCTTAGTACATATTGTCTTAATGTCTGTCTGTCTCCTGAGGGAGGGTATTTGCCATAGTCACCACGCTTGGCAGGCGGGTTGGTGACCGCAGTATTAAGTGTTACAACCTTCCAACTCACAAGGAAACGCTGCTGCCCGTTCCCTAATATACGATTATTAAAGATGATGTTATAACAATCGGGACCAACGACTTAACGTGGTTTCCGAGGCACGGAGGGTCGCCCGTCAACCAACCAGACCCGGAAAGAAATCTTAGAATTTTACACAAAGATTTGTCTTTTTAAAATATGAAGATTTGTCTCTGTGAGCCAAATACCGCTACGCTAACGAGGTTGTATCATTATTAATACTAATATAAAATTAAATTTAGAACATGGAGGAAAATAAAATATTCACCAAATCTTTCTTTAACCTAAATTCTTCTAAATCTTTTGTTTTATAAGGAATAAATATTTTTATTTAGACAGCGAATTTAATAATCACAAAATTTTCAACATTTTATCAGTATTACATTCCAATGTATTATAATGAAGACTGAATTTAAACTACAAAAACAATAGTAGATTCATATCTACTATTACTTTTGTTTGTGAGTTTTGTAAAGTTGTTAGAAGATCTATTCACCGATTATAATAAATATAATTTTACCAATAGAAAGCTAAGCAAGAATTTAAGACGAGGTTTTTAAGGAACAGGATTTACTCCGGTAAAATCGTAAAGGACGGCTAGTATTCCTCTTATAATAGATTTTACTAAGTTTATAAAGTACTTTGCAAACTTAGTAAAATCAGCAAGTTTACATGCACTAAACATCATCCTCTTAGGTCTTAACAGATCTTGGCTAGCTAGAGTCATTGAGGTAGATAGCCTGAACCACCACGCTTAGCAGGCGGATTGGTAATCAATTTTTAATGTATTTTTTACTAACAAAAAAGACAAGCAAACAACAATTGAAGTGTGGTATTTTTTTTCAAAATATTAATTATATAGATAAACGAAAGCCGGGTACAAAAACTATGCTCAATTCAACGAAGTAGGTTTAATTATTATTCAAATTTATTTTTGAAAATTAGCGCTAACAGCATTTTCTTCCTGGTAACTGTTTACGTTAAAATTTAGCCCGATATTTCAAATGTATATTTGAAAAGGGAATGCCCATTAGGCATTCCCTCTTAACCCTAAAATCACAAAACTTTTTTATGAGGGTTGCCAAGTAAATATAATAAGGTTTAGGAAAAAAATGTTATATTTACATACTTTAAATACTAACTTATTGTTTTAATATAACCAAGGTGGCAAAAAAGTAAATATCTATACTTACTTATAAAGTTTAAGAGTTAGTTTGATTGTTTGAACGCGGTAATCTTAGGAACTAAGTAAGTACTAGTCCGTGAAAAAATATTTCAGTGTTAGGTAGCACATTTATTGAGAAGGGCTATAAGCTTAATATATAATTCTGAAGTTCTGCCGCAATTAAAAGTTACGCGGGTAAAACCGAGCGCGTGAAGCTATTAACATTATAAAGAGGAACAATTTTGAACTCCGAGGCTAGCGAACAAAACCTAAAAAATAAAGGTGTAAATAGGTTCCAAAAACAAGTTCAATCTATTATTTTTAATAACTTATTTTCTAACGATTATATTAAACACTATTGAATTAACGGATTTTTATAAACGGTTTTTATTTTTTACGTTTCTTAATCATAAATACCCATAAATTATCGGTTTCTTCTGTTTGAATCGAAACGTTGAGATTTAAAAATGCTACTGTGAGCAATTTCTGTGCCATATGGGAGATGAAAATGATAGGAAATACTTACGATATTATATATATTCCCAAAAAAACATTTTCAAAAGCGTGAATATCGCAGCGGTTCTTTATATTATTTGCAAGTAGATGTAATCTATGGCGTTGCGCTTTTACTATGAAAGTAAATATTTATATTTACCTATTTCATGTATGTTCCGCGAATCACTTTTGTTCTTTAGTTGCCATACATTTCATCGTAATTAAAAAAACATATTTAAAGGGTTACTTACATTTCATATTATATAAAATTTTATAGTTTGCATATAATAATATACCACTAGTGTGGTCGCCCAGAGGTCACCTTATTATATAGGTTTAATATATAGGTAAGCATTAATATATAGGTAAGTTTATAAAACTTTACATTTGGCATTACAGTATATAAATATATACTAATATTATAAAGTTGCAGAGTTTGTTTGTTTGAACGCGCTAATCTCAGGAACTAATAGTCCGATTTAAAAAAATCTTTCAGTGTTGGATAGTCCATTTATTGAGGAAGGTTATAGGCTATATTAAATAACGAAGTTCCCACGGGCACGGGAGCTACGCGGGTAAAACCGCGTGCCGGAAGCTAGTATAATCTAAAGCTGAAACGAAAATGGTTTTGCAAAGAATTTTACGTTATTTCCCGTCAAATATGTTTATATAATATTTGAGATTACTCTCACGCCGCCGTAAGTTTTCCTGAATAGTTTCATATCCATTGCGTCTCTGATTGCATCACGTCCAAAGATACCTCCCTCATACCCGGTTTCCTTTCTTGTGTAATGGCGGAGGAAAGGTCTTCCGGTAAGAAAGGACGAATAGAAATATATTTGATTCAGTTTTATGCTAGTCGTAGAATATTACAATATTTCTTATTTTCGAGCGGAGACGTGAATTTCAGTGCAGTGATATGTTTTAGACTGATAGTTGCATTGATATTGAGAATTTAAATGAGATTTAGGTATCTTATAAATAGAACTTTGACAACCCATATTGTTGCAGACAGACAGTACCATTGTACAATTTATTACCTTATATATCAGTTTTATTTTTGCATTTGTTTTGTTGTGTGTACATAAAAACTAGCTTGAGGCTTTTGCTAATTCATCGGGCAAAGCATTATGTAATAGTTTAATGAGTACTAATTAAGCAGTATGTGCAAGAGAGAGCTCCCTACAGGGCTTGGATCTTACCCCGAAATTTTATGGGTAGTTTTGTGCAGCTGCCTTTTTTTGAAACCCATACACAAATATTCTTAGTAAAAAAAAACCGGCCAAGATGGTGTAGGGAACGCACAAGAAAGGGTTCCGTAGTCATGCAAATATAAAATGCCTATTTTTGAAATTAATAAAGTTAAATTTCTTTTAACGATCGACTCCATACATTTTTTAGGACGACTGTAACTACATAAGTTGGTCGTGTTGTATAAAAATAATTATCTATAATACCAAGTCCGCTATAGTATTAGTTAAAACTACTTACTTAGAGGTATATATCATTTTTTTTTGTAACATTTCAAAAGTTAAGGGCAGGGGGACGCTCTTACCCGCCGCCTACCGCCCTAGGCTCGGCCTCGGGGAGTGGGGGACATGGGCCCCGCTCCCTTCGAGGCTGACCCATGAGGAGTAGGGACGCCTCTACACTCCGTGCGTCCCTATAATTGGGCAAATGGGCCACTGTAAGTGTGGCCCCGGAGATCCCGCGGTACCATATTGGCCGCGGGTGCCATCGGGGGGCCGGATTGCTCATGCGTATCCGGCCCCCGCCAACGGCGGATCGAAGGAGTGTCCGGGAGGTTTTAGTGGCAGTAGGGTCTTCTCCTCGTGGTATGAGTACCATACCACGCTATGGAGAGGGCGAGTCCCACATGTCCCACCGCCAGCGCGCGAATACGCTGCAGCGGCGGTGGGAAAGCGTAAATGCATTTAGCCCCGGACAAAAAAAATTAAAAGGGGGACGCTCTAATTTTAACTTTGTATTAGGTTATCTCGAGACTGGTTTGATCTACATAGTTCAAAGGCAGTTTTTGTTGAATTACACGATGGGGTTAGTCGAGTTTAATTTTTATAATTCACTTATCGTTGTATAGGAGGGGGGCTGAAAAATAAATATTTTTCCATAATTTAAAAACCATGCTTTGGATCTTCAAGTTTCGTGACAATCGGTGCACTAACGGCGGAGTACGGGCCCGGACGGATGGACGGAAATGAGGAAACTATAAGAGTTCCTTGTGGACGGAACCCTAAAAAATACCTTACCTACATATATTACAAATTTATTATATGCTTATGTGCTGTCGATTGACAAGTTAAATTAACGAATAATAAAACTACTTGAACATTTCAATAGTTTCTAAACATAAGAAAAAAATACATAGGTACATTAAAAAAAATATCTCCCTATTAAATTTTGTAATACTTACTACAGAAATTAACCTAAAGTTATTTTTATTAATTCCTAAGAGTTAAACTCATTATTAACTTTTAAATTTGAAAAATAAATAACCTGCCAATTCAAGAGATAAAATGTTTTTACTTTTCGGCAAATTTTCCGTTAAATAGCTAAGAAGCGAACATTGCACCTTAAGAGGATCTTTTGACTCGTTACTTAAGGTTGAAAATGGCAGCTTAAAGGCTTATATCAAGATCTATTGTAAGAAATATTTATTTTTATGAAACGTTAATTATACATAATTTTCCAAACAACGGTTTTTTCATTCATATATGACTTTCAGAATAAGGTATTAATTATTTAACCGTAACTATGAAGGTCTCAGTTTAGATTCCCGGGGAATTTGAATTGAATATTTGTGTAACTCGAAATTTCCCTCGGGAAAATCTTATGATTTTAGAAAAAAACAAGAAGAAAAGTACCAATAATTAGTGTTTTACCCATGCGTTGGAGATCAAGTAAATCTGTTCGCATCAAGTATCAAGTAAATCGTAAAGGAATAGGAAAGCAGCAAATTTAGTGCAGACACTTGTACATTAATTGTCGTCTTGCGCAGATGGATAATCATATTAGAGATTGGCAGCCATTGCTGCAATTGATTAAGAGGAATTCAATATAAGGGCATGTGTATACCTAATAATGATTCCAAACTTAAAAACTTTCAAGAATAGAAATTTTCTACAATAAACTTAAAAAATCAATAATTTCGACATCATTATTTTAAAAGCCCAACTCAGACAAAAACACTTACAATATATTACTACTTAAGCACGCAGACTACCCAACATTAATTACTAATGCTTTCATTATAGAAACAGCATTCACATAGTAGATTTAGGTACATTTCATCCCTTTTCATAAAACACGTTAAAAACAGGTATACAGAAGACACATTAAGTGATTATGAAAGCGGCGAAAGCGTTTTCATTTGTCACCGCGGAATGTTCTGCAAATTGCCGCTTTGAACAAGTATGTGATACTCAGTGTGTGTAATAAATATTTTGAGGTATTAAACGCTGGGTGCGCTAAAGGCCTAATAACCAAGCCACAATCTTTTATTTGTCCTGGTAAATGCTATTACACACTAAGACTAAGTGAATAAGTATATAAGTGAAAGCAATAGCGAAAATATTCCTACATTATTACATTTATAAGGAAGTGTTTTGTTTTTTGGCGGACATATTATTATGTAGTTAGCCGTTTTTATTCATCATCATCATCATCAGCCCGTATAACGTCCACTGCTGAACATGGGCCTCCTCCCAAGGGAGGGTATTTGTCATAGTCACCACGCATGACAGGCGGGTTGGTGACCGCAGTATTATGTTGTTCCTTAGGAAACGCTGCTGCCCGTTCTTTTACGTTTTTATTAATTAACCATTATTAGTAGTCGGTCGTAGTAGGCAGTAGTAGTCTTGCCAGCGATAAATAAATAATGTTATGAACGAAAATACATAAACAATTGAAAGAAAAGAAAGAAAGAAAGAAAGAAAATACATTTAATTCAGCACAACACACAAGATATTAAATATAACATGTAAATGTACAAAACAATGAGACGCCTTGCATGTTCTGCCGAAAAAGTCGCCACCTCAGCATAGGCTAGGCGATACCTAGCGCTGGTTTTCAGTTGGCAACTCGAGTAGTGACCCACGGACAAGGGATGGTACACTTAAACAGTATACTTAGGTACAATTCATGCAAATTTATAGGGAAAACTAAATAAAAAAAGTAATAAATGAATGGAATACGTATTATATATTATTATATATATACATAGCTTAACGTCAAACGAGAATAAATATATATGAAGTATTTGTCCTTATTAAACATAAATACATATTTGGTAAAAAAAGATATACATTTTAAATAAATAAATAAACTTTAACTAATGCTATAATTATACTGCATATTCTAAAATTACACAATAACAATTACGGCTACTTCCGGTGCAACTGTCAGCTGTGACATATGGGTGAACTGCCGATTAATTTTATTGTCAACTCAGCATGTTTCAACGTGTGGCTCTTCACTTATTGTTAAAACTAAACCTAAGTAATCCTAAAGGTAAGTAATTCAAGAAATTCAAGTTAATTATTATATTAAAATTCGAATCAAATAACAATTATTACAACTACCTACATCTATTTAATTAGTTAATAACGCAAATAAATTTATTGAGATTGATACTTTGAAAATATATAAAGATTATAAAATTAAATTAAAAAGTCACGGTCATATCACTGAGATGTTCATGTTCAACATCTCATATTCTGCTTGTTTTGTAAGCATCAGCTGTTTGATTTTATTTCTAAATGAATTGATATTTTTTAGTTCGCGTATTGGTGGTGGAATATTATTCCAAATCTTGGAAGCCGCATACCGAAAACTGCCACGAAACGATGTCGATCTATGCTGAGGAATGGCTAGTTGCTGCGCGCATCGTCTGCTTTGGCGCTGACGGTGATTGCTTAGCCACGAGAGTTTCGAGTATAGGTACGACGGGTGCCCGGCAGTAATCACTCCAAAAAGAAGGCAAGCTAAGTGCAACTTCCTTCTTAATTTCATTTTAAGAATAAAATGTTTGTTGTAGAAAGGGGTTATGTGAATTGAAATAAATACCTCGTCATTTTTAATATTTAATTTACTAACGAGGTTAATTATATAATTCCAATTAAATTTATTTTAATTACTCAGCTGAAATATGTTTATCACATATTCTTTATTTTTTTGTTTAATATCCATAACAAGTGTTAAACGAAAATTGTTTTTGATTTATTGAGTTCTGTTTTTTTCATTTAAACATATATTCAGTGTAAAATTCGTCTGGTTGAATATAATTATTATGTCGTTAAACCCGTCAATTTATATTGAAACACGTTTAATCGAAAATGAGAATTTACATTATTGGAGCTTAAATTAAACTGACAGGTGTTGATCCATAAAATATTTTGAATTTTAATGCAGAGACAAATTTGTTTCTCATACAATTTAATTTCTAATGTTGCCAATAAAGAATACATGAAATCCATTGTATGAGTTTTGCTGAATATTGTTTTGTCTTACTTAAAATGGCTTAGTATTTTAGGAATTTAAATTGAAATTGGAATAAAACCTTGACCTCTATATATTGGTCTTGCTAAGCATAGCTGAGCTTGAGATCTATATATTTATGATGAACCACTCCAATCTGTTACTATTGTTTTTATAAGTTATACAATATATAATTATTAAGCGAGAACGTATTTATAATTATTTATTGTAAGAACATTTAAAAACAATTTTTAATGTGTATATGAATAAGAATATATTGACTATTAACCATGGGACGGAAATTGGATACAGCTACATATTTCATATTATATTAATTTAATAAGCGGCTGTAGCCCAATGGCTAGGGCATCGGACTTGTGATCTTGAGGTCGCCGATTCGAACCCCAACCATTGCACTACCGACGTGAACCCACTCGTAACACAAGCATTTTAGTTTAGCACGAGGGGTTAACAAGCATACTGGTATGCCTACTGCAAAAAAACTCTGCTAGTAATAAAAAAAAATCGTACATATTTAATATTAAATCATATTGAGGTTACTTTACTAAATGAAAGAAAGAACCACCACCGCGAAAGTGAATATGTATGAAGAAACGAGGTAGCATGCAAATTTTTGTATTTGCCACACATTTAAGTATAATGGAACCTAGTCTATCTTTTTTATCCATTTCCTCACTCCTACTTCACATGGTTCTCAATCATTAATATTGGAATATATTTTATCGTTTATGAAATATAATATCAGCTCATCAAAAATACTGAATGCACATCAAATTAAGCCAAGTCACATCATTGCATTTCCGACTCACAGCAGTCAGACTCGGATGAGTTAGGTTAAGGTTATTTTTTTTATATTCACCCAGTAAAGCCATTGTTTACCCTTATTTTGGCGTATAATCTATATTTTCATGCCTATTGGAATTTGACTCAATGTACCCACGTAGAATGTATTGTAAATTAAAAAGTGAACAATCAATTATGCTACGCAATTGGTAGTTTTGGTATAGTTTGTTGTAATTATTACTTTTATTTTTTTATAATTATTATTCAAATTTGGAATTTATTGGTCTCCTAAAATACCTTAGAATTTTTACGGTTATGGAGTAACACAATCAGCAAACTTTGACTTGCAACATTTTTTAAACTACTGGATCAAATTTAATGAAATTTGAAATTATTTGTACTTATTTAATACTTTCTGCCAAGAGCCATAGAAAATTGACAGAAGGTCCAAAATTATCTGAATAGATTCGAGAATTCGATTAGATTCGAGATAGTTACGGCCGTCCTCGACATTAGATTCGACAAATTTAGATATACGTGGTTAAGAAAGCATTATAAAACAAAGTTACTTTTACAAAACAAACCCATAATATCTATTTCTAAAATTATTATAACTATATAATAAATACGATACCGATCAACCAGTGGTAAGAAAACAAACTGGCAAATAAGTTAAATAAAATAACGTAGAGTAGTTTTCGAAATCTATTAAATATTCAAGATCAGACAGACTTCTTGGTCTAAGTAAAGCTAAATTTTATCTTATTAGAAAGTTTCAATGATTCGCGAATTTTTTGCCAAGCCATATCAAAGTTTTATCTTAATTCTGAAATGCCTTTTTTAAAGGTTACCTTCAGGGCTTAAAAATTATTATTATTAGTACTAGTTGACGCCCGCGATTACGTAGGTTTGCGAAAATGTTGATTCATCCATATAAACTTTGAACATTATGAGTGATTTTTAAAAGAATCATGTCTCAGTCGTATGCTTACCTAACAATAACTATTTACATGCCAAATTTCAGCACAACGATAAAATATGAATAATGAATGAAATTGAAAAAATACTTCAACACAACATTGTAAATATTTATAATTCCTTAGACCACTATCTTTTTTACCCAAAAAGGATAAATGATATGTCCGATATGTGTTGAGAAATTATGTCTGTGTAAACATTTTGAGTGTCATCCCTTTTCCCACGGGATTTATGCACAAATCCAGGATAAAATGTTAGTAAATATAAGCATACCAATATTCATATACCTAGTAGTTTCAACGCATTCACAACATTAATTTGTATTTTTCATTAATTTGATGTACATACCTAAACTATTATATAATTTTAATTATCTTATTGAAGACCCATGTTTTCATTTTCTCCTTCATATTATATGCCCAAATAAATTTAGCTAATTGACTTTTAACCAGTTAGCTGAACGTTGTAAGATCTAGCAGTAGGTTGAACTACCAGCCATTACCATTGTGTTCAGCTACCAGCTAATTGACATTTAGAAGCCTTATTCACTAAAAAAGCTAGCTTTATGACGAGGTGGATTCCCGATCACATTTTAACAACTTAGTGTGGAACTCTCTACCAGACTACGTGTTTTCAGAAACATACGACATAGGTCTGTTCAAGCTCAGAGTGAATCTCATTTCATCGTCACTTACCATTAGGTGAGATTGAGGTCAAGCGCAATCCCATTTAATATAAAAAAAGAAATTGGATGAATTAAATGTGTTGGTGATAAGAAAGAAAGGTTAGAAATTCATAATATTTACTTTACTAGCCCGTTTAGATCCACTGCTGAACATGTGTCGCCTCTATAACAGTCCTTAATAAGCCAGGGTCGTTTAGGGATATTGCCGTAATCACCACGCTTGGCATGGGTTTTGGTGATCGCTATAAGATGGGATAATCTTTTAGATGATAGATGCTGCTGCCCATCCATCAGGTGACAGTTGCTCAAAACTTCCCTTAAATACAAAAAGTCAAAATCCCTCAATCTTAGCCACCGCCCCTGAGCCGAGGTCCAAGTCCCAGTCCGAGGGGACGCCCTTTTGCGCAGGTTGCATAGTTCGTAGTGTTTAAACCATTAATCTAGGCTGGAGCTCTGCTCGCTTTTATGCCCGGTGAAGTAGCAAAAGCCTCGTGGCTAATTACATATGACCGTCCAAAAAAAAAACCCTTTGATGTATGTCCCTTAGTCGTCTCTTACCACACCCACAGTATGATGTGGGGTAGTCTATTCTAAGCCGGAAACCACACGGCAGAATAATAATTTAATTAAGACTGATAAAAATTGGAAACTGATAACAAACAGTAGGAAAAACAAGTTATGAAACCGTAGTGTATTGACAAGTCTTTTGTTCAAGTAATTTTTACCAAGAATACCCAAACAATGGGCCTTTGTACTTTTCTTTAGCAATGGATGAAGCTAATAGCAAGCTGATAACTTTTATAAAAGGCTTGGCAGACTGGACATTTCATAAATATAAACTAAGCCATCGCTTAGTTTATATTTTTGAAGTACACAAATTTATTTATTTTCGGAGGAGTTATAAAGCTATACTTGATTTTTTTTAGATATAGCTCTTAATCACGGAACAGTTTTAGAATTAGTCATTGGCTTTATTTTATTGCATGTTAAAAAAGGAACATATATTTGAATATGCTTGTAAAAGTAAGAATTGTCATTGATTGATATCGATTGAAAGACAAGGGACGACTTGCTATATAAATGTCATAATTAGTGTGTTTATACTATATTTATTTTATAATAACAATATCAATAACCGTTTAGCTACAACAAACACTACAAATAATGTTGTTAAGATTCTTACTTCCTCACGCAATAGTTTTAGGAAAAATCTAACATTTGGCAAAGAAAATTACAGCATGACTAGATTATTAGTATACTAGATTCATAAACACGCTACAAAACATCAAGGTGTGATCAATAGCTGTATAACCGCAGATTGGATTAACAAAATGTAATAGTATATTGTAAACAAACAAGACATTTGTTTAAACATTTCTATAACATACTAATGTTCTTACTATATACGTAATCAATAAATCACTAAAGAAATTCACAAAGACACAACATAGTCATCAGTAACGAGATTTGCTAATGCTGTCTTTGAGTTACTGAAAGGATTGATAACCATTTCTTAACTTCCACGGAAAGTTTTGTTTACTTCTTCATTTAGAGACCAGGAACCTATTCAATTAGATAATGCCTTACTGACTCTGTAGACTTCTAAGTTTAAAACTCATCCTAAAAAATGGCATAGACGATAGAGATGTTTAATACATAAGTATGTTGTTTCAACAAAATAATAAAAGTAAACTAACTAAAACCGCTTTGACCAAACCTTTTTCAAATCTAACGATATAGATAGCTTAACCTGGTATCTTAAAATTCTACGTTCATATTTTAACATAATGTCACCGCGTTTTAACTATGTTAAAGTTTGAATAGGTTTAAAATACTATATGTCAAATTACTTAAAACTCATACTTATGCTTGTGAATATATAATGAAACCCATTCCAATGTTAATTAATGAGATTCTCATTTCAATGCATATGAATTGCGATAGCTTTCACGTATTTCATTGTTATGTCAAAGTAGTTTTATTGTGGAGGTATTACAGGTTAAAAAAAATAAAATTTTAATAAAATCTTAATTTATGATTGTAGCTCTTTTTTGTTTGGTAAGTGCAATTACTTATTTGGGACTTTATTTACCTGTAGCAATGATGGAGACATATGGCTATGACCAAGGTCAAACAATTATTGTAATCTCTAGGCTAAAATATCTTAGAAATGCGAAAGTTTAGATGTATTACTGGAGATCTATGAGGGAGGCCTATGTCCAGCAGTGGACGTCCTACGGCTGAAATTATGATGATGATGACTGGATTTTTGTTACTCGATCACTCCATAACGGGCTGGGATAAAATCTGTCACAGATATTAGTCTAAATTGATACATACGATACTATCAAAAACGTTGGATCAAAGCAGTCAAAATAAATAAAAAATATCGTTGACATTTGCGTTGGATTTCCAATAAGATTAAGTAACTTGATATATTTCCTTTTCAAATAAAAGGTTTATTTAAAACAAGCTTATCACGTGCGGTTTTACCCACGTAGATTCCGTTTCCGTGGGAACTTTAAACACAGCCTTCCTCGATAAATAGCCTATTTAATACAAGCACTAAAATATTTTTTCAAACCGGACCTGTTATTCCTTAAATTATTATTAGATTGTATACATAAATCTCAGCCCACTTATTCGTTACCTTTTAAATATGGATATGAATATGTAAACATTATGATATATAGTATTTGTGCTTTTAGATCTTAACAAATTTGTTTAATATAAAAATACTTCAAACGGCGTCTCTACTAAGATAATTATTCAGACTTGACATTACCGTTAGCCATTATAATAAACTAGCGACCCGCCCTCAGCCTGGCTTCGCATGGACTGAACGCTGATGTATTATATAGTTTAACCTTCCTCATGAATCCCACTATCTAATAAGAAAAACCGTATCAAAATCCGATGCGTAGTTTTAAAGATCTAAGCATACATAGGTTCAGACAGACAGCGGGAAGCGACTTTGTTTTATACTATGTAGTGTTGGGGGCGCATAATAAATAACTTTTACCGGGGTAGTATTCAACCTCCGTAGCGTAGCGGTATTTGGCTCGCGTTTCCCCTGTGTATTACAACATAATACTACGGTCACCAATCCGCCTGCCAAGCGTGGTGACTATGGCAAAACCCCTCCCTCTGGAGGAGGCCTATGTTCAGCAGTGGACGTACGACACCGGACATACGGGCTGATGATGATGATGATGGGGTAGTATTCCGGCGACTGGACGTCAACGTTTGGCATTTTATAACGGCTTAATTGACACGATATTAAACTGCAATTTTGTCAGTTATTTATATCCAATTCATTCATTTTTGATGCTATTTATCGAAAGTAAATAAAATAAATGTATTAATACTATTTAAAAATTGCATGTAGCGTTGGAAATGGTATTATGAAATACTGTTAGGTATTTACATTTCGTGCCAAATTGAAATATTTTGTTGACCTTGTGTCCCGAGACTTCTACCACTAAACAAGTCTGTCTAGGTATTTAGGAATAGTAGTATCTGTAGTTTCGACAAAATACGGGCATTCCAACGCCAATTAGGTACGTGATATACTACCAAATAAAACGCAATTTTTTGTGAAAGCAGACATACAGGGTTGATGACAGAGGGGCTTTCCTTTAAACTGCCTATACTAGGTACCATTTCCAAGCTCTGTACCAAAAATCAATTAAATAGGAGCAGTAGTTTAGTCGCAAATGATTTTTTAAGTTTTTGCGCCGTTTGAACACGATGTATCTTTCCTTACGATGCGTTGGTGCCGCTCTGACGCAAATCATTGCAAAACATCCCGCACCGGCGCGCGCGCGACGTTGCCGCTTTGCTAGGTCAGTGAAATTTATTTACAAAGGGTGGTTACGTTTTACTCTGATTTGTAAGCTATTTAGTTTGTTTGAAAGAAAAAAAATCTCAATTTGGTTGCTTTTTATTTTTATACCGTATCGGATTAATAAAAAACACGTATAGTAAACGTAGCGTAATTTAATGCCCCTCTGTCATATCAACGTTGTATAAGCATGTATTATAGCTATCGTTTTCAGCTACATACAAAAACTCGAACAAAAGTAGTACCTCAATCATTCTAAATGGTGGCTAAAAACATATGTTTGTCTGGAAAAAAACTTGCCGTAACGTCGTTGATAGCAAAATTATACCAAAATTTGTTTGGTTCTAATAATCCTATTATAAATGCGAAAGTTTGTATATTACTCTTTCACGCAAGAACTACTGAATGGATTTAGCTGAAAGTTTGCACGCGGATAGTTTATAAGCTGGATTAACATATAGGCAATACAATATCACGCTCCGACCCACTGGAGCAGTGACGCGGGAAGCAGCTAGTTGAAATATATGTACTATATTCAGAAGCATAGGATGGATGTACTATATACTTCAGAAGCAATTGGTCGTAAGCGATGGTTTACGATAAAGACACATAGGTACGACGTGTCTGACGTATAATCGCAAATCCGACCTTAAGCTTCTGAGCACTAGATATATCAATATACATTAAAAATCTTTTTATTTATACCTACATAAAAAGTTTTTTTGCCAGCACTAGCAACGTCGATTGCCCCTTTTAGATCCTCTCGCAACTCTAATTATAGGGACTACTCTGCGATGTTAGAAGTTTTAAATTGTTGTCATTTTACGGTCCCGTGCGTCTTATGTAAATATAAACCCTTTAACTATTTGCCCGGGAACATTTTCATAACTCACAGCCACAGGAAGAGACTGAAAAAGAATATTTCTATTTTCATCATGGGATTTCAGTTCAAGTTCAAATATTTAAATCTCTAGAGAAAATGGAAAAAAAGCTTCGGTAAAGGCCTCAGTGAATAATTGTAATGAATAATTTTAATTCCTAGTAACATCTGCTAAATTTATCAGAGAATAATTCCCTGCATGCCTTTTTAATAGACATGTAATAGTATTGATTAGTATAAAGTTTGTGTAACACATAAAAAGCACGGTACCAATATTATACCAGTCTGTGTACACTTGACAAGATTTTGAGATCATGACATTGGATTGCGGCACTGCTGGTAAATTCACAATTTCTATAGTAATCTGCTATTAAACAGTTACCATTAAGCGATTTCTTCCAGACCTATTAAAAACGTTAAATATTAAAACAGTGAAAATATGTTTACGTCCAAGTACCAACTACATTTTAATCTAGCCACTCCTAACTTAAACGAACATTTCATGAATAGCAAATTTCTATTGCTGAATCAAACCACCTGTTTAATCATAGGTTTGATTTTGGTCCAGCAATATGCTGCTTTCATCGTCAAAATGCAATACAGAGCCGTTGTTTCTCGTATACCAAAGCCCACTAAATACATACGACTGATGTTCTCATGTGTCAGTGAATGAGTCTTCAGTTGCTGTATCAAGCTTCCTAAAATTGGCTCGATTTTCTGAAACAGCTGTAGCAGTTGTGCCAATTAAAATGTTTCGATATTGCTCCGAACAGCTGAAATACACGTGGATTTTTTATTTGCATGTATCTCTTTTGATTACTCCTTTGTAGGTGTTAGAAATTTATAATTCCAAGTGAATTGCAGATCTAGTGACAAAATAAGTGACCATAGAATGTTCAAGTGGAATAATTACAGTTTTAAATAAGCTCAGAAAACGAATTCTTTGTTCTAATATACGTTTAGAGTTTTGTACGATTTTAAATGTTTCCTTATATTTATAAATTACATACCTACATAAGCTCACGCCTGTTTCCAAGCGGGGTAGGCAGATACAATGGATCTCCACTTGCTACGATCCCTACACACATCTTTCGCTGAATAAATTACATAATAATATGTATAGATAAATTATATTATACGAAATAAAAATGTTATTTATAAATTATTTTTATTATTTATATCTTACAGGAACATATTGATAGATCAATTAATATCTGTAACAATTTTTAAATATATTAACAAGGTATACATTAACATGGCAGAAAAATATTTAACTAAGTATTTAACACAAAACAAGATTTCACGAATTTAATATAGGTACCAGGATTGATAAAATATATGCTGCAGCAATGCATAAAAAATTAACCAAAAAATATTGATGTCACAGCATTAATATAAATTATCAATCCAAATCCAAAATTATATAAAAATAAAAATTGAAACATCGGAAAAAGTTATTATAGTTTCCTTACTTGAAAAGTATACTACATACGACTGTGGAAAACGTAGCACAGACCTACGTAGAGGGCATTGTGGACATGATGTAGATCACTAAGTTTTTATACGAAAGTTACGTACACGACGCAACGTGAATTACTTACAAGAGTTCGTGCGCTATCCATTTTGCGTCTCCGCTGCATCTGTTCCACGGATTCGCTTTACATACGTCGTTTCTGTATTATTCACCTCTTAGCGTAGTATAATTCTAGGTTAATTAACTTACAAAAATAATTATTTAAGTGCCATTTATGCCTTTGCCTTACCTTGCTTTTACCAATACTTTGATAGTTATAGTAATCATACTGTGATAAGCGGCCGTAGCCCAATGACAAGGGGCATCGGACTTGCGATCTTGGGGTCGCCGGTTCGATACCCACCCATTGCACTACCAACTTAAACCCACTCGTAACACTAGCATTTTAGCTTAACACGAGGTGTTCACAAGAATACTCATAGAACGCTTAAATCTATTAGCAATCTTTATAAAAAAACAATAAAATAAAAACCTTTATATAAATAAAATACGCGCCAATCGAAACATAACATAACTTCATGTTGTAATTATCTGAATACCGAGTAAAAAAGTAAAGATTGTAAAAGTATTTAACAATGTTCAATATTAAAATTATTTTGTAGAATCAATAAAAAAAAGGCGGGAACGGAACTTTAATCGCAACCCCTTCATCCGTCGGTCTCAGTCGTTTGTTCCACCAACCACTAATGGTATCGCATTGACATTTGGGACGGGTTTAAAATTAATTATTCAACCCTATAAAAGATAACGAGATGGGACCACTACTACGTTGAGTTACAAATTAAAGGGTTATCATTCAGGAGTTATTTGCTTATTACTGTAGTCTGTTTCATCCGTGAAGGTATGCGTGGCATTTGTCAGTAAAACGTTTTAGAAATAAGACACTGTGCATACGTTACAATTATTACTTTTGCTTTCAAATTATCTCCTCCCGAGGGAGGGTATTTGCCAACGCTTGGCAGGCGGGTTGGTGACCACAGTATAATCTTGTACCACTCAAGGAAACGCTGCTGCCCGTTCCTTGATAAACGATTATTATAGATCATGTTATAACAATCGGGACTAACGGCTTAACGTGCTTTCCGGGCCACGGAGTCCCTCAACCAACTAGACCCGAAAACAAATCTTAGAATTTACACAAATATTTCTTGTCCGGTGTGGGGATCGAAACCACGACCACCGAGATTTAAAGCGAGCCAATTACCGCTACGCTACGGTTGTCCTACGGAGGTTGCCAATATTGCAAGTACCTCTGTACATTGCTGTTTGTCTGTGTTGTTGTATTTATATCTTCTGTGTGTATGTGTACATAAATAAATAAATAAAATAAAATAAAATAGACGACGATACGAGGTTTTATGAAACGACTTACGTTCTTGGAATGATTCAGTCTCTGTGAGATGTATATATGATTTATATCTATACATAAAATCCTGTACCATTAGTAAGCTACGTTGTCCATGATTAATATATTAGACTATACTTAATTATTAAGTACCTACCCACGAGGTTCCGTAGCCAAATGTCAAAAAACGGAACTCTTGTGAATTTTTCATGTGTGTCTGTCTGTCCGTCTGTATGTCACAGCCACTTTTTTCCGAAACTATAAGAACTATTATAGTATTCTGTGAACCCCATTAAGCATTACCATGCAAACTTCCACCGAAAATTGGTTTTAACGAGATCTAATAAGAAGTTTTTTTAATACGTCATAAATCGTAAGCCGCAATTTACCTTTCATTCAATCAACTATTATTAAAACATCGGTCTTTTTTTCGGATTGACATACGTAGGTAGCCACGAGGCTATTGCTACTTCACCGGTCATAAAAAAAACATCGATCAAAGTTACAACGAACTAAAAGAACTTTTATATTATGTGACGGCTGCTACGGAACCCATCATGGACAAGTCCGACTAACACTTGGCCGCTTTTTTATTTACGCAATCACTTGAATACTCTCTAGTGAATAATAATAAAATATTAATAGTATCAAGGAGAAGTCCCTATCCATAATAATAATACGAATTGATTAATTACTAAATCGTCTAATCCAGGGATCCCCAAACTATTTTGGACAAGTGACCCCTTGTCCAAAATGAACTGTTACCTCAGACCCCCATGGCCAAATGTAGCAGGGCTTATTATAAAATATCTGATTATATTAGTGACAAAAATGCTTGGGATTGAGTCGCTCCAATTACAATGTAAAATAGAAAATTATGTATAAATTTAATAAAATATTATTATAAAAAAGAGGGTTCTACTGAGTTTTTTGGCAGTGTTTCTCAGTAGTCTCCACGTCACGCACTGCACGGTAGGGGAAAAAAATATGACGATTCCAAATAAATGTAACCATTTTTACGGAATAAATGATATTTGACTTTGACTTTGACTTTGACAAATTACCTACCTTTAAGATCAACCCCCTTATTCATAATGGTCCGTTTACTTAAAACAGCTGCTACAGTGTGTTATTTCATTCTGACTTAGGTCAATAGAACTTTGGGAATCCCTGGTCTAATCGATAACATTTAGAACAAAATGGTCGATTGGAGCTGTCAAAGTATCAAAGGTTTGCTTTGGACATGTTGACATTTGATGTATAGTGTTTTATTGCTACAGTCATTCTTATGACATCCATGAGTGACATTTACAGTGTATAATATCGTAGTCACAAAAGAAAAGCTTCTCAATCCATCAAACACAGCTAAGTCACTCACAATAGGATTTGTTTAGGTGTCGAGATTAATCCTAGCTCAGCCTCTAACACGGTATAGTTACAGTATACAGTACAGATTATATTCACCATGAACTTACTTATATTATTGGTATCATATTTGTGGTATAATGTCATCGTAGAAAAGGTTTAATAATTTATTTATTTATTCGGTTTACCAACAATTACTTAAACTATCACATAATTATAGTATACAAACATTGACATTTTAAGTGTAGTAATTACTTATACGCTAACACCACATGCACAAATTATTGACGGTGTAGACATTGAAAAAAAAAGACTTAAGATAATAAATAAAAAACAATAACAATAATAAAATAAAATTATACATTGTAATATTTTTCAAATAAATTATAACAATTGTTAACTTCTTCTTTACTTCAACAGCCTGTTTACGTCCACTGCTGACCATGAGCCTCCTCATTACAAACCAATGGCAAGCCAGGTGTTGAGGGATATTACCATAATCACCAACCCACTTATTTTTTGTCTGGGGAGAAATGCCTTTATTCATCCCCTCCGCAGCAGCGTTCCTGCGCCGGCAAAGGTGTACGTGAGATTCGTCCTCTCCATAGCGGTGGACAACCTCCGAAGCGTGGTGGTATTTGGCTCGCTTTAAATCTCGGAGGTCGTGGGTTCGATCCCCACGCCGGACAAGAAATCTTTGTGCAAATTCTAAGATTTCTTTCCGGGCCTAGTTGGTTGAGTGAATACTCTCCGTGCCTCGGAAAGCACGTTAAGCCGTTGGTCCCGATTGTTATAACATCATCTATAATAATCGTAAATCAAGGAACGGGCATCAGCGTTTCCTTATGTGGTACTACATAATACTGCGGTCACCAATCCGCATGCCAAGCGTGGTGACTATGTCAAATACCATCCTCCGGGAGGAGGCCCATGTTCAGCAGTGGACGTTATACGGGCTAATAATGATGATGATGATAGCGTTGGTATGTTAATCGTATCACGAGGAGAGGACCCGTCCCACTAAAACCCCCCGGATACTCCTCCGTCCGCCGTCGGTGAGGGGCCCGGGTACTTTGCGGCTATCCGGAACTCCCTTCGGCGGTATGGCAGTAAGATGTTAGGTAACCTTGAGTTATTAGAAGCTGCTGCCACTCCGTCAAGTGTATGTCCCTTAGTCACCTCTTACGACCCCCATAGGAAGTCATGGGGTCTAGTCGCAAATTTATATTTCCATTACTTCTGAATTGCATAGCAGCCGTGTTCTATTAAGTCTCAAAGCAAAAGTCGAAATCCGGTTTTAATCCGTTTCCTTTTTTGTTCGTTTTCTTTACATGTTTTGTGAAATAAATTACCCGTAAGAGCTTTATTTCGTGCTTGTTAAAATGTTTTTCGCGAATTTAAAATCATGGGAAGTAAACATTAACAGTACATGGCATAACTATGACTTACTTTAATTCAAATAATATCATCATCATCAGCCCGTATAACGTCCACTGCTGAACATGGGCCTCCCCCCGAGGGAGGGTTTTGCCATAGTCACCACGCTTGGCAGGCGAGTTGGTGACCGCAGTCTTATGTTGTAACATACAAGGAAACGCTGCTGCCCGTTTCCTGGTATACAATTGTTATAGATGATGTTATAAGAATCGGGAACAACGGCTTAACGTGCTTTCCGAGGCACGGAGGGTAGTCCCTCAGCCTACCAGACCCGGAAAGAAATCTTAGAATCTACACAAAGATTTCCTGTCCGGCATGGGAATCGAACCCACGACCTCCGAGATTTAAAGCGAGCCAAATACCGCTACGCTACGGAGGTTGTCAAATAATAATGTTAGTGTTAACAGTGTACGTTTTGGATAATATGGAGTTATCCAAAACGTACTTTCTAGAAATACTTACAGTATAATTATATTAATATGTCGGAAAAGTCAATCAAGAAAGATCTTCGCTCCTTTATTTTGGGACAATCTAAGTAATCTTATTAACTGAGTGAACCTTCGCCTCTATAGCCTTTTAATACGCAGTAACCGTAAAACTAGCCTATTTATAAAGCCCCTTTTTATAATACTTTCCCCTTTTTTATATACTTCTTTAGCTTTGAAATTGCCGCTTTGTGCGAAATAAATTAAAGTAGGTTGTACTATCTTTCTATTATGTTCGTTCCATTTATAAAATTATACAATCTATGCACGTTAGCCAATGAAGTGATAGTTTAGTAGAAAAACTAAAGGCAACAAACTCTTGTAGGCGATTTTTTGCTGCCTTTCGGGTACTGAGTTCCTTCCCACTAAAATACAAAGGTTATGCGATCTTGTTCAGTTGGCTTCGTAATAAACTTTATTCTGGCGGCATAATTGATCACGTAGCAGAAAATCATTTTTGTTGTTATTTTGTTGTAAATATAAATAACTATAAATATTTACATATTTATTAATTTGAAATTTCATAACCATTCCCTATTATAGATTTAAAGAAAACATACAACTTCTTCTTAGCCGATTTCTAAACTATCTAAGTAGAACTGTTAAATTAAAACTAATCCTACAAATGTCTTGTGCTCAGAATAATTGCAAATACAAACGTTAAACTTAAGGAAAGCTACGTAAACGTCGGTTGTGTCGTGTAAGTGCGATCTCCAATATTACCACTCTGAGCTCGGAGAACATTATCCACGCTATTTCAACATTCTACGTGGCGAAAATTGGCAAAATCGTGGGCACGAGTTAAAAGAGCACATTTTTCTTTACTTTGTATTATCGGATTAGACTAAAAACTGTTTTAAGACATCTTCATCTTCTTCGATGACTATCTTCAACTAGTAGTCTTTCTGCCGTAGCTTTGCCAAGTGTGGCGGGGTGTAATCCGATCCAATTACGTATGTTATCGATCCAGGTCTGTCTCCTCGGAAAGGAAGGACTCTTCCCTTTTTCCTTGTACTATAATTTAAATGCAAAATAAAAAACTTTTTTTTACGTTAACGCCTAATGCCTGTAACGATCGTTATCCTTAGTGAAAGTCAAATTACGTATGTAGCAGCTTTTTATACCACTAGATATTTATTTTACTTCCTTTCTTACTATTTTATGCTTCTGGTTGCCTGGTGGTTGCCTGGGTGGGGACCTGGTGATCTACAGCCATTTTTAAGGGTAACTCAGACACTAGCTCCTCACAAAGGTATAGTAGACATAGTCCAAATTGTAGTTAAAAGTGAATATGTATGTTTAAATCTGTATTGTCTGTGTGTGAGGAGAAAGTACATATTAAAAAATATATATATTTTTGTCTTTACTTGTTAATATCTGTTATGTTCACAATTATTGTGTTTATTAATATAACGTTTTAATAAAATAATATTATATTAATTACTTAAAAAACAATAATCAAATTAAATTAAACTAAGTATAAAACTAAACTAAAAACTTAAAAATCTAACAAAAGAGGGTGTGCATGAGGCATGGTGCCAAGAACACCAGCTGCATTTCCACGTTGAATAGCTATTGCTATTCTCTGTGCGAGAAATGAGCCGGCCCTCTTGTCACCAGCGGCGTCGATCAACCCAGGGAATAATTGTTTAAAAAACTTTTTTGTACTTGGACCCCATGGACCAAAAGTTTCGAAGCCAAGCGGTACAAACACGTAGTCACTAGATAGTGTCACGTATTTGCGCCGCTTGGCCTCTTCTGCAGCCTCCGCCGCGGCTCCGGCCCTCAAGACTGATCCGCTGAGACGAGAAGGGGCCAACGTATCGACGCAAGTAGCGTCCGAAACGAGAGCCCTTCCTTGTTCCCAGGGGATCAAAGTCAGACCGTCCGGACGCTTGCCATCATCACGAACCATGCCTACGGGTTCTAAGATAGATGGAACATTGATGGTGGCAAGCAACATTGTGTTTATTATGTTTCTTGTAAACTAATAAAACTGTACGATTATATATTCACATTTTATTGATCAACGTAAACCAACAGTTATTATTTTTTAAATAAAGCTATATAAATATACAATTTTTGCAGCGTCTCTTTGAAACTTATACTACATTAATAATATGTAACTATCGTAAAATGATGACGTAGTTTCGGTAACGGTAGGCTTTTGAATATTTTTTGTGCTTTTTGGACAGTGGCCAACACAATAAAGTCCGCCTTTGTAAAGCATGGACCCCTGGGTATTAAATGCATTGCTTGCAGATTCAACCACATATGCATGCGGAAACACGGTATTTACCAGTTTGTATTGAAAAATATGAATTTAAATTCCAAACTACGAAATCTTTTACTTCGTTCATATAAGATACGAAATATTCAAAGAAAGATTCAAAGTAACAGCTAAAACACGAAGACAAAGAGCTAATAATGTTCAACGTTTAGAATTAAGTTTGTGTAGTCGTAAACTCATTGATAAACATCTGAGGTCGATTTGCGCTTACGCTTAAATGTTCACACTAACATTTTCAAAGGAAGAAACTTATTTGGTATATTATTTTCCTGGAACACACAAGCAAAATTATCATGAAACAAACATTTGGAGATAGAGATATAAGTGACTTACTTAGGATTACAAGGGTCCCAGCGGTCTGTTTAATTTTTCACAAGAAGATCATACTCGGCGCTCGGGACATGTATTATGAAAATGAATTACTGACATACATACGGCCAGTAACTTAGATATTTTTTTTATGAAACTCATATATACATTTCTGTATCTAAATGTCTGAGAGTATCTTAGTTCGTTGTTTATAAATGTGGGTAGGTATTTTAATAATTACAGAAATACAATATATTACAGAGCTTTGGACCATCATGATAAACAAATACTCATTTAAAAATGTAACAGGTCATGGAGATACAACTGAGCGTTTGCCTAGTTTAAAATTGGAGGATAATAAATCAAAAGTGCTGACAGAGTCAAACCTGCAAGTTATAGTCCCTTGACCAATTTATCTACTGCGACTGAAAACTAGGTGTCTTATTTATCATTCTCCTACACATTTCTAAAGGCAACATACCTAGGCACCATTTATCGATTTGTCTTAGTATAACACTGCCGCAAAATGTGAAAAAGTACGTATAATAACTTAGTTAAGTTGTAACAAATTAACAAACAACCATTCAAAGCAAACCAATAGGTGGTTGTGTGTGAAGATACAAAACAACAATGTCGCGATACAGAGGCAATGATCTAGTGTGTAGCCAACAATTTAATATTGTAAATATAGCAGCAACCGAGTGTAATACATTTAATTTCCGTTTATAAAAACGCTTTGCTAAGGAATTCATTATATTTTTTCATATATTTTTATTTTATAACACTGCAATACTAATCACCAACCAAAGCTAAATACAAATACGGACGAGTTATTTTAAACCACATTTTGTTTTTAAAGAATATCCCAAAACTACGACCTGATATTCGGTAAGCGGACATAAAAGTCAATATATTTCCAATAAACACAGTGCAAAGTAGACAGAAAGTCTGATGTCTTAGTACAGAGCCCATAATGTAAAAAAGAACATTCTAAGGACGACGTGGCTGGAAAGTCACGCGTGAAGCAACTCTATTTGAATAAGTTCCAATGATTTAAAAGTAACTTGTATGTTGTCGACTATCGCCGTAAAGACAGTTTAAAAATGATCATAATCTAGATCTATCAAATGGGATTGGACTATAAAAATGTATCTAACTGTGTAATTTATTAGCGAAATGCTACTATCCGCTCATTTTGGCTTCGATATCAGACATTGTTTTGGATTTGATCCAATAAATGTTTGTTCTGCTGTTTCACTTTCATATTTCGCTTTATTGTGGACAACATCATTATTAAGTAGGAATTCTTTTGTTTTATTAGTTTCCGAAAAGGATAATGTTTGTTTGATCATAGAGTTTTAATAGTTTGTTCTACTTCATTCAAAAGATTGATAATCTCTTTGGCAATTTTGAATTTTATTCAGTTTTTGTCTATTGTCATTCTGTAACAACGCTTTAACCTCAATTTTTCAACCAGAAAAGTTCTATGCATTTAATTTTAACACTTTTATGTCTGAGCTAAACTTTAAAGTGGTTGCAGTATATTTATTGCCGCAACGAGTTTTGCATAACACAGCGGCGAAACGAATAACAAAAAAGTTAACTGCCTCTAACAGGGAACCTATTTTCATGAAAACAATTATTTGTAAATAGGTAGGTGCTGCTTTCGTTAGAGTAACTTACGTGATACAATATATAAAGTCGCAATCTGCCTATTTTATGTTTTGGACAGCATTGACTTATGATTTTTAATACAAATTACCATTTTTTTGAGTATAAAAGATTGAACGATTTCATATGAAATACTTTGTTGTTATTATTTTCTTCAATTATATTCTTTTTCTCTTCTTCGACAGCTGTTGACGTCCACTGCTGGACATGGCCCTCCACCCATGCTTAGGAGCGAACGTCAACGGGAATTTTAACATACCTTGGCAACCAAGGGTAAAATTCCTCAACAAGAGGGATTTTGTCACAATTACCACGCTTGGCAGGCGGATTAGTGATCACAGGAAGATGGTAGATAACCTTGACCTGAGAGATTCTGGTAGCCCATTAGCCTGACTAAATGTCCTTTAATCGCCTTTTACGACACTCACAGGAAGATATTTAAAATCTTGCTGAAAAGTAAAGAAATAAAAACTAATCAAATTACTAAATGAAAACCAACAAAAAAATGAACCTCATTAAAATTAACACAATTTGCTCATTATCAGTTTGTTTTATAATAATAGTGAACTATAATTTCTCATCTAGCAGTATTGCTCAGACACGTCGTTTCTCTAGAAAACATTCGACCTCAGAAGTCAATGTACGTAAGTGGAGGTCATAAAATCTTCGCCATGAAGCCGTAAAGGGGCAATTTCCACTGCGATAGAACATCGACGAGCATCAACGCTCTATAACGGACGTGTTCAGAATTACTAGCAGATGGATGGTACGATATTGGTAAAAACCTATTTAACGAACGAGTGTTTGATACTTCGACAGAACAAATATAGAATGTAAAGTGGAGCGCCTAAATGAATGATATAGGTATGATATTTCTTTATAGCAGTTTCTATTTTACTAGATAATTTAAAGCGATTAAATTAAATGAACACAAAAAATATTCAAATGTATCACTGTAATTCCCTTTGAATATTTTAAATTGACTTGATAACTTTAAATATACCTACTTTATATTGTGAATTTTTCCAATATCCGTTCCTGAAGAATTTACCTACTACATTCTCCTTTCATCTTTTCTCTGAGAAATTCAACGAGAATGGATAAACCAAGAATCTATTATAACAATAAATGTTATGGGAATGAATGCATTCCTCCTTCTAACATACGTGAGGTGAATGTCTATTGCAAAAGTTGACTGCTAGTCATTGGTCAACGTTCATACGACAAAGCTTTCTACGTACGTTATTTTCTATAAAAATATCTGAGAGCTTTATAAATTATTGGTTTCGAATGCAGGAAATAAAATAAAGTTTTAAACTGAAATATTACGGGCAATCTGATATGTGACACTAACAGGAGTGACTTGCTTGAAAATAATTTTAAACTTTATTTGAGTTATGAGGTGCCCTGAGTGAGTAACGAATGCGATGCGATAAAAGCTCTGTTCGTGATCAAAACGATAAGAATTTCAGGAATGCGAACAACATACCATCAAAATAAGTAAAATACGGCCTCTATAGCGTAGTGGTTTAAGTCTTGCTTTAAGTCTCAGAGACTCGGAAATAAACCTTAACCTTTTCTGTCCCAGTCTAGACGGTTGAGGGACTACCTTTTGTGCTAAAGCGCAGTTAGCCGTTGGTCCCGATTGTAATAACATCATCTATAAGAATGATTTACTAGGGCACGGGCAGCAGTGTTTCTCTGTGTGTTATTACATAATACTGCGGTCATTCATCCACCTGCCAAGCGTGATAACTATGGCGAAACACTCTCGAAAGAAGGCCCATGTTCAGCAGTGGACGTTATACGGACTGATGATGATGATGATATACAAAAGGCCCAGGAGAGCTCGGGAAAGCCTAGTTACGAGCAATGTGAGGGGGTACATGATATCAAGCTTTCACCCCCCCGATGTCCCCATTACTGAAGCTTGGTCCTCCAAGCCTAAGTAATGGGGCATCCAGGGGCATTCTGCACTCAGCAATTTTACTGACCTGACCCTCTCTTAGTGGTATGATTAGCATGTCACTGCATGGAGAGGGGAGACCTACATACCTTGCTGCTATGGCGTTGGGTTCGTCGCGGAGAACGAAAAGGTTCCTTTTCCTGTTATAAGTCATGTTTGGTATCCGACAGACTGCACAAGAACAAATACTTCTTTTCCACATGATATTGAGTCTGAGTCTAGATAGACAGACCAATATAAGAGACATCATAAAATATTATATTTTTATATTTTGAATCCAGTATCCCTAGATATATTAGTGCCTTAATGTAATATTTCTCCTTCCTTTATAATAACCAAGTTATTTTACATGAAAATAAAGATTCAAGTTACTAATTAATCGGGAGGTCATTTAAAAATCAATTACAAAATTCTATCTCAGCACGCAGAAACAGAGTTAATAAAATCGACGGAAAACCCTTCGATCGAAATGAGATGGCATATTTTTTTTATACGTTGTCTGCCTTTGATACTTTAAGCGAATATTTATTAATTATGCGCATAAATAAAACCGAACACTGAAAAACAGCTATTGTCAGCCACGGGTTACTTGTAGGTATGTTAACAAGATATTTTCTTAATATAACGTTGGGGCCGTGGGGACCTGGTTCAAAATTAATATATATAGAACTCGCAGCGGCTCTTAACAATGTGACGTGTTCCTTGAATGCTGGTCTATACTTTGCCCAACAAATAAGCATTGCTATTCAGCGTGGAAATGCTGCCAGCATACTGGGAACGCTTCCCAGTGACGCCATTTTAGAGTAGTATTTAGTTTTACGTTTTTAGCTTTTGGTAGTTTTTAATTCTTAGTTTTATTATAGTTTAGTTTTAGAATTATTCTGTTGTTATTAATATATTTTTATATTATATAGGATGTACAAAGAAAGTAAAGTCATGTTGTTGTATTTTAATTTAGCAATTCACACTAATATAAACGAAGAGTTGGTTTCGATCCGATTTAAAAAAAACATGTTTAATTGTTTCATCTATTTATGTAATAAGGCTATAGGTTACAATACTTTATTATGAAGTCCCACTGATAGCACCGCCGCAGGCGGAAAGCTCGTATGTAACAAACCTTCAGGGACATAGAAGTTGTTACACAAAGAATTTGACATTCTCACTGCTTATCATGAAAAGAAAACCAGATTTGTTTGTCAAACTTGTGTTTTACTCTCTGGGCGAGTTTAGAGCTTCGTAGGGTGTAGATTTGAAAAAAATCCTATTGGTCTAATACTTTCCACGCTCTACCAAATTCTGTGATAATTACTACTAATGTAGTATAGTGAATGGCAGCACTAAACATCGAAACTACGCCATAAAGTAGTAATGAACCTAAAAAGATACTAACTGTGACAGAACTCATAACGCTTTTAATGTTTGTAATTAGATAAGAACGGCATTAGGAAGAAATAACATAAGCTTTTTATGATATAATGATGTCAGCTCGTAATGCAGTCAATGCATTAATTAACCCTAGAAAGATAATCATTGTGAGATATAGGTACGGAAAGACATTGGTAAAATAGGCATGAACAACAAAACAGTCTATTAAGTCCGTCAGTTACATTACAAAAAAATATTGGACTTGTATTCTTTATTCCGTTCCTCAAACAAAAAATTTAATAAATAAATTTCATGTTACGTCACTTCTAGATACAATTTTACCTAGTAGTAACATCACAAGTCTCCTAAACTTATAGTTTGTTGTTGTTCTGTATAATTGTAATTTTTTATTGATTAGATACATAAAAAAATACGTGTCCAATATATTTTAGTAATCTAACTGACGGACTAATTATAATTTTGTAGTCTTCATGCCTATTGATGCATGTCTTTAATTTACTGTTATTTCAAGTCTTATACGAATTAAAATATTTGTATGTTATATTTTGTAATTTAACCAATATATTCGTACAAAAGCAAGAAACAATTCAAATATCAAAATAGGTAAAAATCCTAAATATATATATATATATACTTAGGTATCTTAAATGAACCATTATTATGAACCATTTACACTCGCGGTTGTAATATTGCAAAATTGGTGAGACATACCTCAGTAAGTAATGTGCCCCATGGAAGCAATATTAAGCAATCACTTAGATGCCCGATAAACGGCGGATTTGATTTTTTTAGAAAATTCTAGACGGCTATTTATATATGCTTATGTATTATATCAATAATCCATGCGCTTGCACCCACCAAGTTTAGGTATATAATTTTTTTACTGCACTAAAATATCATTATGCACCTAAACCTTCCTCATGAATCATTCGAACCGGGTATCGGTGAGAGGATTTGTATCATCATATTTAATCATACTGCTATATAATGGCGTGTGAGTGAATAATTACTAAACTAAACTAAACCAAAAATTAAAAATATAATCTATTCGCATAAATCAATGCCCAATAGTCAATTATTATTAGCCGATAACGTAGCTTACTAATAGTGAAAGAATTGTTGAAATTGATCGAGCAGTGCCGGAGCTTTTTTAATCCAAATATACAAGCAAATGTTTACTCTTTATAACATTAGTAAATATAAATATTATAGCGATAGCGATAGACAAATAGCAAAGAGTAATATAAGAACTAGTAGTAGGCTCGGTAAAACCGAAAGCCGAAGTAACGCGAACCAATCCACCTACGTGCTCAATACGACATCACGTAACTCACATTACTACTCCGAATGACTGTGAAGTTAAGAGTCTTTTCAGCCGACGTTAAAAACGGTGCCCACAGCTATTCTTTCGCCATTATTCACAAGACCGCAATCCGTTGAGTGTTAAGTACCCTTTTAATGCGACCGTTAAGTGCGTAACTACTTGTGTCATTGTATAGCGGATTATCACCACTTCGATCCTGAGATTCACACAGAATAAGCCATTAGTATTGCTATTCCATTGGAGTAAACATTAATATTTGATTTTTAATCTGCACAAATGCTGTAGTAAGAAAAGTATTCTTCTGTATTCTATAGTAAAGTATCTGCAGTTGTCGAAGTTAATTTATTGGGTTGAAATTCCTGAAAGAAAAATATTTTATAGATACAGCTAAGTATTACATTTAGTAACTGGCTCATAGCTTCACATTTTATTCTTTTTTGAGTAAGTACTCATAGAGTTATCAAATAATTTATTGCATAAATATGAGTATATAGAGTTCTTACAAAATGATACAGTCCATTTCATATGCAAATTTTTACAGTTCTCCGATCAGAGATAGCTCTCAATTTGATTATTATTTGTGAGCTATAGAACTTTGATAAAAGCAGCATAACATACTAAAAACAGTTCGTTTCTATATGACGCACCAAATCAATTCATCATCTTATTACAAAACTCGATTAATCTTTCAAAAACATACTATCCTACCTTTAACTATAATTACCTACAGATTAAAGATTATTTCCAACAAACATAATGGTCGTTTTGTAAAATATTCGTGGAAATTATTCGGTTTTCAGTTTGTGAGTCATTAGCAAACATTTGTCATTTGCAAACTCGGCTTGACGTTTATCTCTCTACAATTGATGAACGGATGTTAGGCTACGTAATCAATTGTCCCCAGAGAATGATTGTGACAAAATTTTCAACGAAATTATATCAAAGAGACGGACAAACATTCAAAATTTAACGGGAAATAGCGATGATTAGGGTGATAATAATGTTCAATCGTTTAACATCGTTTTAAATGAATTGTTTCACGATTTTAACGATAATCGGAATATAAATTGAAAGTCTTGAATTGTAATTGACTGGGTGTAATGGTTTGATTATGCCTCGTATTGAAGAAAGTGGTAACATATTTGACACTATAAAGATCCCGGGTTTTGAGATTGGGTAAAAAAATGTGTAAATAGATTCTTTCTCTCGAGCAAAATTTAAGTATCAGCTGCAAGTCAGGTGGTATTTCACCGTACCTCAGAGAGCACTTAAAGCTATCGGTCCTATTCGTAATCTATCACCGGCCTTGTAAAACCGTCCCATCGGATTTTTTTACTAAATTAATATATATTTTTTTTTTTTGACGACATATTTAGTTAACAGACCTTAAACATTTTTGGATGAGTCTGTTATTTGATATCTGAGTTTGAATTATAGCTGCACAGATAAATATAACCATAGTAATTTTCATAAACATCTAACGGATATCACGTTTTTTTTTTCAAACTTTGAATTAGAAGGGAAATGTGAGTCTTACTTATATTCAGACTATTATAGTCTAAATTCTGTGGCGAAGCAGTATCAATTTAATTCTCGGAGGTCGTGGGTAAGATCCCCATGCAGTACAAGTTTTTTTTTGTATAAATTCTAAGATTCTCCGCGTTCGAGCTATTGAGGGACTTCCTTTCATGCCTCAAAATGCACCTTAAACCGTAGGCCCCGATTATTCTAATAGTAAACATAACAATCTATAACAACAGATTTTTCAGATTTACGTTATTTAATATTATATTTGTAATATGAACGTGGATTCCCGCACTTCCAATTTCATCATAAGTTATGTTGAAATTGGAAGTGCGGGATCCATGTTCGTATTACAAATTATCATTATAAGTTCTAAGCATGAACGACTTCCGCAAAAATTTGACACGTAGATGGTTATTGTAACTTAAAGGTTTTCCCAAATTATCAGGAGAAATCGACCCGGGTAAAGTCATGGGCAAAACTAGTTATCATATAAACCGTTGCAACCCACATACATATTTTGCCTGCTACGATGATTTTGCTTGATACAAAACATATCGCCATACTTCGAACTCATTCAAATGCCAGACGTGGAAATGAAATTAAAGTTTAGCATTTGAAGAATCCGATCCATACTGAATCTTTATAAAGCAACTTTTGCAAGAATTTTTGTGAAGCTGAATCATTTTAAAGTGTTTTCTTTTATTGAAAAGATATGTATGTATGAATGATGCGTATCAATATATTTACAAAATCTAAACTGAAAGACAACCTCCGTAGCGAAAATGTATTTAGCTCGCTTTAAATCTCGGAGCTTTAAACCGAACCCATGACGGGTTCGATTCTCTCGCCAAACAGGAAATCATTGTGTAAATCCTAAGATTTCTTTCCGGGTCTGGTTGTTTGAGGGTCTACCGACTTCGTGCCTCGGATAGCACGTTAAGCCGATGGTCCCGATTGTTATAACATCATCACTACATAGTATAAAACCAAGTCGCTTTCTCTGTCCATATATCCCTATGTATGCTTAAATCTTGAAACCTCGCAACGGATTTTGATGCGGTTTTTTTTAGTAGATAGAGGGATTTAAGAGGATTTTTTATGTATAATACATCAGCATTGTACCCGTGCGGAGCCGGGGCGGGTCGCTAGTCTATAATAATCTTATATCAAGGAACGAGCAGCAGCGTTTTCTTGTGTAGTACAACATAATACTGCGTTCACCAACCCGCCTGGAAAGCATGGTAACTATGAAAAAATACCCTCCCCGGAAGGAGGCCCATGTTCAGCATTGGAAGTTATACGGGCTGATGATGACACTGAAAGTATTTACCAACCTCTAAATTTCTTTATTCAGAATGATCATTATGCAATTAACTAAAATAATTGACTACAACTAATAACACAAACAAAGTTAGTTTTACTTATAAAATGAAACCTATGCTACTTGGGACCTATTATACATATAATGCTGGCAGCAAACTATGATATCTATGCTTATATCGGCTGCTTTTTTACTTTTATCGGCAAAGTAAAAAAATTGCAAAAAGTTTCTGCGTGGCACAAACCCTAGAATGCAATATTTTATGAAGCACTTCAAAAAATGCACAAAAACATACTAATTCCATTACAAACTAATAAAACTAAAAAAAAAACGAGAAATTCAAAATAAATCATGAACACATTGCTTAAGCAAAGTATATTACAAATTTTTTGGGTTATTTTAGTAACAAAGATAAAACGGAGTCAACACAATTTCACGAAGAATTTAATTTATCCTAGGCAAGATATTATTTTTAAATAAGATTCCTTCTAAATGTTAAGCATTATTTAACAACATCGTCATAAACTGAGCTAAGGAAAATAGTGATGCTTAAACCATACTTTATTGAAAAATACTTCTTTCTTCTTAGTTATAATGACAAAAGAGCTCTGGTTAGATGGACTGCACCGTTTAATACTATAAAGAAGTAAGTTTAATAATTGATAACTGCCTAAATTTGTAGACAAGAAATATACAAAATCCGTAATTATACTGCAAACGCCTTTTATACCGTAACCGCGGAATTTTCTTGAAAAGGTTAACAAAATCCTTGTTACATACGTAAATAAGGATTTTTATTTTTATTTGTAACCCTAATGTATATTAGTATTAATACTAATATAGTATTGATACAAATGTCGTGTAATCTATATTACATTATATGAATATTTGCATCTCAATAATAGCTTATTCCATTTCACGATCTTAAACATTTTCTTTTTTAAAAAAAGCATGCGTTTTTTAACTTTTGACCTTACATTTATAGTCTATACCCTTCCTCGATAAACGGGCTATCTAATACTGAAATATTTCGATTCAAATCGGACCAGTCGTTCCTGAGAATAGCGCGTTCAAGCAAACATACTCTTTACCTTTTATATTAGTATAAGATTTGGGACATCTACGTGGTCGCTTAATAGCACATAAGTTACACTTATAAAACATTTCACTGATTTCAAGGCAAGATTAAGGCCTAGATTTTACGTTGTTAGTCATATTATATGTTTTTATGATAAATTTCCTACATAATTTCAGTACTACAAATTATCAGCAGCTGAAAATAATTAAATTAAATGTCCATGAGAACAATGGCGAACAATGTTACACTGAATACAGGCTTGAGTCATACTCGTAATTAATTCAGGCTTGAGTCAGTTACAAGTCATACTTGTAACTCCTAATCCGTCTAATATCGCACTAATTTTATGGCAAAAACGTATTGAGAATAACTTCAGCTACTGTGTCTACTGACTTCCAATTCGACTAACAATGTCACAAGAATAGTTAAAAATATACATAAACTAAAAATCCCAGCCGCCATAATGCCGCCGACGTTATAAACTAGAAGTTCAATATTTAGTTCAATAATGATTTGTTTCAAAACAACAACGCGTCGTACTGAAGATTAAATAAACAATACATTTAAAATCAAAATCAAAAACATAACAGCAAAGTTTATTTTGTTCAGCTATCAAAACTTTCACAAACAAATGTACTAACACAGAATATCCAATTAAGGACTAAAATAACTTACAAATTGTTCTCAATACTAAGCAAATTTTGAGATCATGAGAGTATTTCTTCTATTGCTTGAGGAAATATTTGTAGGGTTGTACGTACATAGCGACCCTTGTCAGAGTATAGTACTTAGGAGAGAAGTTAATTTACTTGTACATATTTTTTTTGAAGCTCGCTAATACACTTCGGTACCTTTCGGCTTTTGCAGCTTTTCTATATATATTTGGTTTTTGAATAGAAACATCTGCTTATTAAATAGACATTTGTGGTATAAACCTTAAGTATATGACAAAATTAAATATGAAGTAGAATGATTTGCGTTGTAAAATAAAAATAAAAGTAAACCTAGTGTCTGTAAGAAATTGTTCATTTAGATATTTCTGCGAACGTAGCTGGTCGTAAGAGGAATGGTTTTTCCTAGTAAAACTAAAGAAGCCAATCTTTGTTAAGCTTAAGTTTCGCATCCCGAAGAGAATTACAAAAACAAAATCAAATCATTCCAGTACTGCCAAAGGTGAAACGGCTTCACCTCTGAAGTTTACTATGGTCCGGTTCGGCCACGGTAGCCAAATTCTGTGGAGATTAGCCATCTGCGCAGAGCATATTGTGCTAGTTATAAATAAATACCTATCTATTTTTTTTTGTCCGGCGTAAATGCATTTTTGCTTTCCCACCGCCCCTGCAGCGTATTCGCGCGCTGGCGGTGGGATATGTGGGACTCGCCCTCTCCATAGCGTGGTATTCTAACTAATACCACGAGGAGAGGACCCTACACCACTAAAACCCCCCAGACACTCCTTCGATGCGCCGTTGGCGGGGGCCGGGCACGCATAAGCAATCCGTCCCCATAGATACCTATCCTACCGGTCAAACATACAAACAAACTCTTCAGCTTATATTAGTTCAAATAAAGACCAGTGCATCCGTCTATTTTCGCGATAAACTCAAAAACTTCTGCACGGATTTTCATGCGGTGTTCACCAATTGACAGAGTGCTTTTTTAACTTTAGGGTATATAATTTGTCAAGGATTTGTGTCAATTAAGATTTACTACCCGTGCGAAGCTGGATCAGCCTAAATATAAACAAGTAAATCGTGAACTTTCGTTATGTAAAATACCTGCCATCGTAAATGAAAATGAATAAAAATTCTGCAACACATGTGAACGATTTTATAGCGCGGTCCAGCCCATGTAAACTTTTACGGTTGAATCGACCTGATTGGCAAACTTTTTTGGTTTTTGGGGGAAGGCGAAATTCTGTGTGAAATTTAATTAAGAAAATGTGCTAGTTACCTTAAGTACAGTTAAGAACTGTATTTAAGGTAAGGTAATATACTTTAGTATTGAATACTATTTGTATTTTAATTAAATTTTAGGCAGATCATTTTAATGGGTATTTTATTGAGCTAAAAGTATTCGTTATTTCGGAAGAATTAATTTTAAACGTTAGCTTAAATACTTGAATTTGTAAACTAGTTTGTATTAATAGTAATAGTATAGTAATAGTATATACATTCCATTCATTTAATTTCTTTGCAATAATTAACATTTAGTAAATTAATTACTAAATCTGTAAACTAGCGCACCCACATCATGGCTTTATAGTGAAACTACGAAAGTGTGTTCAGAGTCAACATCAGTATATTTTATATATTGAAAACATCCAGTATTTATACTATGATATTTAAGATGTGTATGCAGATACACAATCACATATGAATATCAACAGCTGACACAGTAAAATATCAAATAAAGATTCAACACATTAATTAGGTTCGCAGACACGTGTATATATTAACATAGTAGCTTTGTACCTACATCTTTCTATTTAATGTGAGAAATGTTATTTCTTTATACATATAATACAAACGTTAATAATTTCAAATATGTTAAACTAACTTTTGCCTGCAACTTAGCTTGCGTATATTTTGATTACTCTAAAGTATGGACCTCTGTTTAATTTTATTAATTAGAGTGAGCATTGTGTAAAATATTTCCATGGCAGATAATTGTTATATCATTATTCGTTTAGTGTACATAATATCACACAATTATCAACAGAATCTTAATTACCTTGTGTTCTTAAAATATTTGCGTCTAAAATCTCTCGGAACACAGAGTATTAGGGATTAAGTCCGTAGTGCGGGAATGTCCGAATATAATTGAGTTCTAGATATCAACTATCGTCACACACTTCATTATAATCCTCAGTAGTTCAGAGAGATAATTCGTATCATTCGAACTACGATTCAGGTAATCTAACAAACTAGTGACCTAGTTTGTTAGATTACCTGAATATATCGAATTAAGATTTATTGTTAGAAAAAACCTTATTTACCCCAATCCTTCAAGATACTTATTGTGATTAATAAAAACTTGTGATTAAATTATGGAATTTATTAGTCCGCTACAATAAACTAAAAAAATAACGTTTAAATTTTCGAATTATATTGCCCTAAATATAACTAAAACTACACTATAACCGTATTTATCGAGGCGTGAGATTAAATGTAAACAAACCATAAAAAGGGTACTTTAAGGGTCACGATTTATGAAGTGAATATATTTTATTACAGCTGTCAGTACAATCAAGCCTTTGAAATTTTGAATTTAGTAGTACTGACAGACAGTACAGTGCCAATGTTATATTTTATGGGCATGGCGACCTAATAAGTGATGGGCAATGAATCATCGTGGCCATCGACTATAAACTATCGATATTTTTATATAAAACTTAATTCAAAATAAATTAATTATTAAATTTTATTATATATTTTAGTATCATAATACAATTAACATATGTACGCGTATTTGATCTAAAATAATAGTGAGTAAATAAAATCCAATTTCTAAAAATAAACTTTGGATTTCAGAGAGTATAAATGTATCTTATATTAAAATATTTGTTTAATTTAGTAACGTTTGTAATTAAATTAATCCCAATTATTTGTTATATTATCGTAAATAATAGTAAGAAAAGTCGATAATTACTATCGACATTTGTTTAAATCTTAACCTAACCCTAGGAATGTCATCTTTTATGAAGTATAATGATTTATTAAATCGTTTACATGTAAAAACACCCAAAAAAGACTTGATTCCCAAACTTCGAATGCATTTTAATACGACTAAATTATAGACCACAGGTACTCCCGAACATTTTACATAAAAATGTGACGTTTGGTTATCGGTCGGATTATATCCGCTATTTTTACTATAGATCAACTTGTTGATACGAGAGTTCTGCTTATTTATTATTATAGATATTTTCGTTGAATTTATATCTTTTATGAAGTTTAAACTTATTTGTTGGTTGTTTTGTTTTTGTTATAAGTATTTACGTTTTCGAGCTTAAAACATGAGTGCACCTGGACCAAGCAACGCTTGCACTTTTTCTTCGCCAAAGAAAAAGCGATCAAAGAAACTCCAACGCATTCAACGGAAAAGGTATCTGTTATTAATGTGTTCAAACTCATAGAAGAAACGTGGTCGAAGGATTCGTATCCGTACAAAGGTATCAATTAAACCACTGAAATTATGGGAATATCGCAAGCCACAGTAAACAGGTTCTAAAAGGACATAGTGAATTAAATCCTATTGAGTTAATATGGGCCCAAGTTCAAGGATTTATTGCTGAGAATAACAAAAGCTTTAAGTTAAGTTCAAATTTTACTAGCCGATGCAATTAAAAATATAACAGTAGAGGCTTGACAAAAGTGCATTGACAATGTGAAAAAGAAGAGCAAATTATGCTTAAAATTGATGGAATAATTGATAGTTGAATATAGTTGACCGCTTCGTTATTCCCGATGGCGACAGTTCTTCAGAATCCTCCTAATTCTCCGAATAATTAATTCAATAAGAGCGATTTATGATTTTATTATCTTCATAGTTAAGTACCTTATCTTAACCCGAGCTGCTAGACACACAAATAGGAAACCCTACATTAAATTAAATAGCAATAAAAAACATTGAAAAAAGTTTGAGAAACAATGTTTTCTTTGTTTACACTTTGTCTCAAGCCCCGATGAATAGGGTATAGTTTATTTATGCTTATGCAATTCTTAACTAAGATGCACCTCTTTTTATATAAATATCTATTTTGTGACCATAAATAAATAATGTTATCTACATATATCTACTTTATTACATACATTGCGTTTATTTTTATTTTTTTGTTACTACACTCTCTGCATCACCAATCAACCAATCATCCATGCATCACAAATCAACCATTATCTATATATATAAAAGAAAGTCGTGTTTGTTACAACACTTATAACTCGAGAACGGCTGGACCGATTGCCATGGTTTTTGATTTGTTGGATTTGTTTCCGTCCCGAATAGCAGAATATATTTTAAAAACAAAAGAAAGTCGTGTTAGTTACACTATTTATAACTCAAGAACGGCTGAACCGATTTGGCTGAAAATTGGTAGGGTGGTAGCTAAGAACTGGGAGAAGGACATAGGATACTTTTGGGTAGGGTTAGGGTAGGGTAGGGTAGGGTACGGTAGGGTAGGGTAGGGTAGGGGTAGGGTAGGGGTATGGTAGGGGTAGGGTAGGGTAGGGGTAGGGTAGGGGTAGGGTAGGGGTAGGGTAGGGGTAGGGTAGGGGTAGGGTAGGGGTAGGGTAGGGGTAGGGTAGGGGTATGGTAGGGGTAGGGTAGGGGTAGAGTAGGGTAGGGGTAGGGTAGGGGTAGGGTAGGGGTAGGGTAGGGGTAGGGTAGGGGTAGGGTAGGGTAGGGGTAGGGTAGGGGTAGGGTAGGGTAGGGTAGGGTACGGTAGGGTAGGGTAGGGTAGGGGTAGGGTAGGGGTATGGTAGGGGTAGGGTAGGGTAGGGGTAGGGTAGGGGTAGGGGTAGAGTAGGGTAGGGGTAGGGTAGGGGTAGGGTAGGGTAGGGGTAGGGTAGGGGTAGGGTAGGGTAGGGGTAGGGTAGGGTTAGGGTAGGGGTAGGGTAGGGTTAGGGTAGGGGTAGGGGTAGGGTAGGAGTAGGGTAGGGGTAGGGTAGGGCAGGGGTAGGGTAGGGCAGGGGTAGGGTAGGGCAGGTGTAGGGTATAAAAGTCCACCCGTGCGAAGCCGGGGCGGGCCGCTAGTGTTCAAATAAAAAGTATAGGCATTTACAAAAAAAAAAACAACTAATTCAGCCCCTTTGACCAATTTTATCATCACACTGTTTAATATTAAAGAATTGCGACAAACATTTCAAAAAATCTAAAACGATTTCATTGCATGTATACAATCGAATGAATACATTTTGTCGCTTTGTGTACCAGCCACACTATATCGGCTGATTGGTTCCGAATAAAATTAAAAATGTTGTTTCGTTTTAAAACCGTTGAGCGCTTTACTGAAATATACGTATTATGGATGTGGATACTTGTTTCCATAATTATGAGTCCAATTATGAACACTTGATTTAACATTCATGTTGTAGTTCTTTCATAAATTTCGTATTGGATCGAAATTTAAATTAAAAGTACAGGAAATTGGCAGTTGAATACGCAATGCTCTGTGGGTTTATAGGACAAAAAAAGAGTTTGGACTATACCAAAGTTCTATAGCACAATTCCGTAGGACTGTAGACAAAAATGTTTCGTAATAGGAACTAAGAAGCTTAAATTCTAAATAGGTAGTATGAAAAAAGGGTTCAAATTTTTAGAATCCTTCTAATAGTATAAAAGCGAAAGTTTGCAGGAATGTATGCAGAGGTATGTTTGTTACTCTTTAAATCTAAAGCTACTAAACGGATAGCTGAAAGTTTACATAGGAATAGGTTAGCTGGATTAACATATAGGTTACAAAACAGCACGCTCCAACCTACTGGAGCAGAGTACCGTGAGTACAACCGCGGGGCGAAGCTAGTAAAAATATAAATTTTGTATTTTTTTATTATCAAGACTAGACAAGTACATAACCGTAAGTTAATCATATGGAACTAACATATATAATATACCTGTATATAACGTTTTCCAACTATCGTCCCATAACTCGATTGGTTCGTCGATTGAGTCTGTTCAGAACTGTTAGGTAATACAGTGTAGGTACAACAAACAAATTGTGAAGAGAGATTTATTAGGGGTCTCAGGTATATAGGTATATAAGCCCCAAACTCTAAATCGATGTATTACATAAAATACATAGCGCCAATATGATTACAAGCTTCCTACACAGGCTATCAAACTCCCTTCCTTAGAAACTTCATAATTAAATATAACCTATCGCCTGCCTTGATAAATGTGTTAGCTAACACTGAAAGAATTTCAAACCGGACCAGTAGTTCTTAAGATTAGCGCGTTCAAACAAACAAACACACTTTTCAGCTTTATATATTAGTATAGATATAGATATGTGCGACTAGCTGCTGCCTACCACTTCGTCCGCGAAAATTAGGAGAATGTAGTTTTCCGAAACAAATAGCCTGAGTACTACCTACCGAGTAGTAGTACTTCCTACTCATTGTAATATTAGCTTTCAACCCATCGTATGAAGACTCATCTTCATTGACACTACCGTTTAAGAGAATAAGCATAATACAGACTAAACCAACACTTATGAAATAATATCTAATGAAATGAGCTATTTACCAACGAAATTCCCATCAAAATTGGACCAGCCGCTAATTATTAGCTGGAACTAATAGAAAGACCAACAAACAATTTTTATTGTGTTTTTTTGTTATTAATTCCATATTATTATGTAAAAGAAGTTTACATCTACTTCTTTTATTACAAACAGATTTTCTATTTTTTTTTTCATTAGTGTATGGTAAACTGAGTATGTGTACAGAAACGTAAGCTTGGAATCAAATAGATAAACCTCACCCTAAGACTATACTAAAAACAATAGAGCGCAGATATCGCTACAGTCCTTTGCGTTGATAGTAAGCAAGCAATCAGATTAATGGCACTTTTGTAGTGAAAAATTATATTTATTTTTGTTTTCATTTGTTTTCCAATCACTTTTGCGACTTGGTAATGTATTATTTCATTAAAATGACCATAGTATAATGTTTTTTTTAATTAATACACTACAATGATGGTCAAACACTTGTTACCAGTTCATACGTAAAGTGTGCTCTATAGTTTGCTTAGATACACTCTAAGACCTCATCCAGCAGAAAAAATCTGTCATAGTCATAATAAAATCATCAATATCCTAAAAAGTCTTTGGTAGGTAGCTGTATTTATCATAATAGCCTAATTACCGAACCTTCATCTTACTTATACGCAGAAACACATACAGCCTTCACTAGTCGGACAGATCAATGGGCATACATATTTAATAATATAATTAGCTCTGTGTGTTTATTTATCTCTGTTACTCATTGGATTCGAGCGGGAGATTTAGTTTTTGTATAGAAATAGCTGAAAAGTATCATTGGTTATTTTTACCATTCTTTATTTTAATCTGATTGCTTTGAAAATTTAATAATGGGTACTGTAGTTAGGGTTGCCTCCCGTACTATATTTCAGTCAAATATATTATTATAAATTATAAAAAAATAATATAGTACAAAAAGTACTATATTTTTTTGCTCAACCAAAATTCACCCCATTTAAAAATTAAGACCGCACTCGCAGCGCGGCCTATGAAAACAATGAATTGTTGATTTATTTTAATATGGATCTAACATGCTCACTCTTATAATTATTTTAAAGGTGTTTAACCTTGATGGCCGAACAAAGAGTAATAACAAATATAGGCGGAAAATTATTTAAAATAAATGTGTACTACTTATTTTCCTGAATTTCCCAAAAGTCTATATATGTAGCCACTTTTTGTTAAAAGTACATATAAAACAAAAAAACCGGCCAAGTGCGAGTCGGACTCTCGCACGAAGGGTTCCGTACTAGTTGCAAGTGCCTACCTATTTTTTATAACAAGAATACAACAAGTAACATAGTATAAAAGTTCTTGTAGTTCGTTGTAACTTTGATCGATGTTAATAATAGTTGATAGAATGAAAGGTAAATTGCGGTTTACGGTTTATGACGCATTAAAAAAAACTACTTACTTGATCTCGTTCAAACCAATTCTCGGTGGAAGTTTGCATGGTTATGTACATCATATATTTTTTTTAGTTTTATCATTCTCTTATTTTAGAAGTTACAGGGGGGGAGACACACATTTTACCACTTTGGAAGTGTCTCTCGCGCAAACTGTTCAGTTTAGAAAAAAAATACATTAGAAACCTCAACATCATTTTTGAAAACCTATACATAGATACCCCACACGTACGGGTTCGATGAAAAAAAAATTTTGAGTTTCAGTTCCATGTTAGGGAACCCCAAAATTTATTGTTTTTTTTCTATTGTGTGAAAATCTTAATGCGGTTCACAAAATTCATCTACTTACCAAGTTTCAACATTATAGTTCTTATAGTTTCGGAAAAAAGTGCCTGTGACATACGGACGGACAGACAGACAGACAGACAGACATGACGAATCTATAAGGGTTCCGTTTTTTCCATTTGGCTACGGAACCCTAAAAAAGGTGGCAACCCTAACTATAGTTTCAATGGGTACTTTTAATGAGTTAAATACTATTTGATATTCACTTTTTTTTAAAGTTTACTAGCAGAATTTTGCAGTAGTTTGCTTAATACGAATTAAGTTAATATGCTTGTGTTACGAGTGTGTTCACGTCGGTAGTGCTAGGAACAAACCGGCGACCACGCCCTGAGCCATTGGGCTACTATTTATACTACATTCTTTATAATATAATAAATATAGAAATGCTTATATCTGTCAAAAAATCAATAGACATCGTACCTCCAATATACGGATATTGCCGAGGTTCATATATTGACAATCGTTTATTGAAAGAAATATACAATACCGAACCACCTCGTACCTAGTGCCTGTTACCAAATACCATATGAAAATAAAAATGTTTATTGATTATGTAGACGAATCGATCGTACTTATTATAAGTCAAATACAATGATAGTGACAAAAAAAATCTTAACTAATAAATTGAAATGTAAAACACATTTCAACGATAATACATATATGTATTACTATGACTTGGATCAAATATTTTAAGCGCTTAAAAAATATTTTAATAATGTAAATTTATTAAGTATATGTAGCGTAAATAATACAGTAACAATATAATAACATAGGAAATGCGTTACAGAAATTCTACAGTAATTTAGACATTTTTATCGAAGTCAGTCATATCGTTATGTCATTTGCCTCCAGGTAGTACCTCAGTAGTGATGGTAAAAAACAGGCATTGTGTTATTATTTATTATTATTTACGGTTTTTAGACAACTTTTGTTTAAATGTTAAAACATTTAATATACAAAACACCGCGCTGCTGGCGGGATATTTGGGACTCACCCTCTCCATAGCGGTGGTAAGCTTTACTCATACCACGAGGAGGGGAACCACTTAAACCCCCCGGACACTCCTTCGACCCGTCGTTGGCCGGGGCCGGGTACGCACGAAGCAATCCGGCTCCCCGACGGCACCCGCGGCCAATGTGGCACTGCGGGATCACCTGAGCCACACTGACTGTGGCCCAATTATAGGGACGCCTGGAGTGTGGAGGCGTCCCTACTCCCAATAGTTACGGAGGTATCTTGTACTCATTATACAAGACACCTCCGTATTGCTTTCGTTTCAGGCCCCAGACAACATAATAATATATGATATCAAGATAAAAAAAAAAAACAATTTAAAGTCTCGCAATTGGTCATGAAGAACTTGACACAGAACACACTATAAACTGGTGACTTCAATTTTTATTACATCATCGGTGACATAAGAAAACTATTTTCTTAAAAAAAAACTATACCATATTTTAAAACGATAAATATCAGATACCTTATATCTTTATCAAAGATAATGCCCAACATTTATTATAGTTAACTTCATATTACCAAACCCAACTTGCTCATGTATTTTAGTATCGTGTAGAACTACTGACATAGTTTAACATTACCATGGTCCCTTTACATTTCACGTTGACCCGTAGCTATACCGAATACGTATCTTCGTTGAACTAGGAAATTGAATTGGACAAGCAAAGGCAAATAATGTCCGATAAACCGTAGTCGACAAATGACCAATGTAAACAGCTTAGGTACGTACAAGAGGCCCGCACCGTACTCTAGTTGAATCTATTAGCAGTCTGTGTATATATCCCTATCTTCGAGCCTCCTAAATACGAATATTAGTAGATATCTGTATTTATCTTTACTAATATATAAAGTTGAAGAGTTTCTTTGTTTCTTTGTTTACTTGAACGTGCTAATCTCAGGAATTACTGGACCGATTTGAAAAATTATTTCAGTATTAGATAGCCCATTTATTGAGAAAGGTTAAAGGCTATGTTATTATGAGATTCCTATGGGAACGGGAGATATGCGGGTGAAACTGCGCTCGGAAACTAGTAATATATAAAGCTGAAGAGTTAGTTGCTTGAACGCTTTAATCTCAGGAACTGATAATCGGATTTGAAAAATTATTTCAGTGTTTGATAGCCGATTTATTCAGCAAGGGTATAGATTAGATTTATAAATCAAGTTCTTATGGAAACGGGAGTTACTTGGGTGAAACCTCACGCGGATAGCTAGTAGAGAGGTTTGTAATTTTGTTAAAACGAATTTACTCAAAAACTAATGAATCAGAAATGAGAATATTTGTCATGCTAAGGTTCGCACAAGAACAGGAGAAATGTGGGTAGAAACCACGCGGTAAGGCATGTACTTATAAAGTCGGCAGATGGGTCACCTAGTATTTGCATACATAAGCCGTGTTTGTATACGATTAGCAATTGATACGTGCAGATTAGAGGCAGTATTGCAGTATTGAATGCAAATTGCCTCTTTGCTCATTTATTGATCATAAAGCGGAATAAAGCTTAATATCTTTATTATCATTGTATCTCCTTTATCGGGCCTGTTTTGAAGTTTAGCATTTTTCTTGGCATTGCCAATGTACGCTAGTAGTTATGTTGATTAATTAATGTACAATGAACGAAGTATTTGTTCAGCAGTGCAGTAAAGATCCAAAAGTCGGAATAGCATAGTTTTGCAGTCTACTAGTATTTTTGTTAACCCCCCGTACTAAGCTAAAATGCTTGTGTGTTACGAGTGGGTTCACGTCGGTAGTGCAATGGGTGGGGATCAAACCGGCGACCACAAGATCACAAGTCTGACGCCCTAGCCATTGGGCTACGGCCACTTAAATATATTAAAATACAAATAAGAAATATCAATGAGATACTATAAAAGGCAATAATAATACATATAATTTAATATTTAATAAAATAAAAATAGTTTTCTGTGTAATCCTTCTTTTTTAACTCAAAGCGAATCTCGGCTACCGTGATTACTCGGCCACCGTACCAGAGCTGCAGAGATATCACATTCAAAATATAAACATTCGTCTTATTTTATTATTCGCAAAATTGGTTTATTACCTATTTCGTTAAAAGTAATAAATTGGAGTGTTACTCTGTTACTGATGTAGTGCCAAGGCTACCTACAAATCACGGCCGCTTACATAGCTTGAGTATAGGAGCCTTAAGAAGTGGACTGCGATTGACTGATCTGATTGATTGATTGAGCTTGGTAAGACGGCTTGAGGTGCTCTCAAAAAGGAAGGTAGGAGTAGCGTCAGTAATACTCGAATATCTTTTATTCCTTTTATATTTTGAAGGACTTGTTAGTACTAACAGTATGGAGATACTTCTGAGAATCTTATTAGAAACAATGAGTAATATAAAAAAAAACTTCACCGGAACAATAAGTATCGTTAAACTTTCTAGCTAGTTAGTTATAAATTGACGAAGTTTCAGGTGGTAAAAAAAAACCTAATCCAATGGAGATCAACAGGACTTATCTAAGTTTTTTGTTTTGTTTCAACAGTAGCAAAGTCTCGTGTCGTTAGGTTAGATCATAATAATTAATTAAATATCTTTATAATAATTATGCTCGTTCACTAAAACTGGCAACTAAATTTAACAATATGTTGATCAAATTATGATTCATATATTTTCCAGTGACATATATGTAAATACGTATTTTAATATTACTCATGGTTGTTTGGGGTTTGAATATCATGTCTCATCTATATAAACAAACGCAAAGCTCGTAACAAACCAATGATCGTAGAAGCCTGAAATGTTGAGGGTATGTTTTCTCAGATCTTTAAATCGCAACTCAAAATGAGTCCCAAATAACATGTTTTAAATCAATACTGTACTAATATTATAAAGATGAAGGACTTACAATCAAATGTTTGCACTCAATAGACCCCGGAATTACAAAACCGATTTCAAAAATTCTCTCAACATTAGTAAGCTATGTTATCCATAAGTAACGTATAAAAAAAGCTATATTTGATAATAATATTCCCATGGAAACGGGAAATATGAGGATAGATTATTGTTTTTATATGTTAAGGCGCTGTACTTAGTCAAAATAGGCTTCACAAAACAGTTTTTTAGCCAAATGTTAACATTTTAGAGCAGCTAAAAAAATAGATGTTAATCTTGATCATATTTATGGGGGGACCATTATGTTCAAAACACGTTTTCGGTAAATTTTCTCGATAAAAAAAAACCATAAAATAACCATTTAAATTGAAATTGTAGCAATTGTAACTGTATTATTTATAAACAAATCTTGATAATATTAATAACAGTGATGTAATATATAATAATAAAGGGAACTGTTGTTTTTATTTATCGATTGGAATAAGATATTTGCAAGGATTAATGTATTAAATAACTCGAACGAGTCGAACGAAACGTTGCGCCATTGCGGCGTCTCTTCGCTTCTCTTTCATTTCTACGCGGAGCAACAGTGACAAAACTAATACGAAAAGTCGTCTATTCACCGCGCCTTAAAATAAATTTAACTTAATTAAATGTACATGATTTATAATCAATTTTATATGCAATGTAAATATCCTTGACAAGCACAAGTGTATGTAAATAGCTAAGTGCTGAATTAAATATCGTTTATTTCGTTAATATTTTCTATACAATCTTACCTAATATGTACATAATATAGTTTCGTAATACTAATATCTACTAAAAGTATTCATCCTATATCAACATTTTCCCTCACATTTTCGTCGTAAATGCTATTAACTTTCGTTTAGTATATTTGTTCATCGATAACTTGTATCAATATTATTAAAGGGAAACATGTACGAAGGTACTCCAGATCACAAAAGCCACTCAAGAGATTACTCGTTATTTTTTATTAGAAATCAGAAGATTGAGGGACACAACGCTAATGGAAATAAAATTGTAACTTACTTTAACTTTTTATTTTTCCTGAGAAAGTTTATTTGGAAGTTAGATACTTACGTTTCTTGAGAGTTGTTATTTATTTTGATTTTAATGGTGGTAAAATGAACGTCAATTAGATAAATTGATAAGGACAAAAGTTTATTTTATTGAATATAATTTATTGGTAAAGCCACCAGCCTCCGTAGCGTCGTCTCGCTTTAAGTTACGGTGGTCGCTACCACCGTAACTTAAAGCGAGACGGCGCGAAAGTTCGATGCCCACGCCGGACACAAAATGTTTGTGTAAGATTTTAGATCACTTTTCGGGTCTGGTCCTCAACTTTGAACTTAGAAAGTCACATAGCTTAGTAATTTGTATTAAAAGAGGTAGAGCAATAGTTAACAAATTATTGTAAACTCCCTGTTTCATATGAAACGTATGTTTTTATTTTAAATTTTGCCACCCCTTCAACTCAACTAAGGGATAAAATTCTTTAAAAAACTTACTTATCAGATGCCGATATTTCTTGGGTATACACATATAACGTAAATACACCAACCAAATTTCAGGTCCTTACAGTCAGTGGCTTAGACTGTGCGTTGATCCGTCAGCCAGTCAGAAGTGATTAATTTATATAGACAGGTTATATAAACGCATAGAAAAATTAATTGATAGTTAAAATTTAAGTAGGTTCAACAATTTTTTACATCTGAACATTTTAATTGAAGAAAACAGTATATTATGTACCAAATGGCTTGTATAAAATAACTGGAAAGACATTTCCATCTTATTAGTATCTGCATATTAAACTTATGTTGTAAAACCCGTTAAACACACACCCGTGTGCGGTGGCTGTGTTTCGGTAAATTTCGTCATATAATGAAAGTCTAATTATTTATTTATATAACAGAACTAAACCTACATAACTGAATATTTACATTTATTTAAATAACGGCAATGCTTAACTGCTGTGCAAAGTAAATAGTAGTACTTTGAGAACGTACCGTATTAACGAGAGCCTCAGAGAGTTTTGTATAAATTAATTTGACCGGTCCCCACTGCTCCAATATTTCGACGCAAAAAGGCACAAACATATAACCTAATAATATGAACGGTATTTGCTTCTCCTGAGATTCTCCATAAATCCAGAAGCCATGCCAGCCATACTCTTAGTCTACGAAAGGCGAGACTGCTAGGTAGGTACTAGTCGATAATTAATAGATTTTCAATTCGGAAAGGACAATGCTAGTAACTTGTACAACTTAAATGTCATACGTCTGGAGACGAAACTCATTATATATTAACACAAAATATGAATACATATTTTGTGGTATTATTACAGCGGACCAGCCATTTATTGCGTTCAATAAATAACATTACCAGCTATCAAAACAAGATAACATCGCAAATACTCATAATTCAATAACGAACTGCCGAAAATGTGCAAAATTGAAATACGAAACCGATAGAACAGATTAAAATTAAATAAACAGTATTTTTAAATTTGGGTATTGGATGATGACGATGAAAATAAATTAATTTTGAAGTATTTCGATGAATATAGAATGTCAATATGAAAAGCGATGCAGCGAGTGATACTTGTCGGTGCCGACACGATCGTGTTTGATCCTCAATTCCAATGCCAATATTTAGTCTGAAATTCTAGATTATCAGTCCGTGGCTCTTGCTGTTATATACACATAAACTTATACTTCTCTGTATTCAATGATAGTGTGGAATGAGTACGATTTTCATAATCCGAGTGGTGTTGAATATTTCATTTCTGAACTTTTATCGAAAATACATATATTACGGTTTAAAGTAATAAGAAAGAGAAAGTCAAATATGAAATTTAAAGCCAAGTCATACATGACCTAAATATATCATTGTATCACGGGGACTTAAGAAACATGGGCATCAGGACTATCTTTATTATAATTTACTACCAGTGTCGTATGTATTTCAAATAGCCTTACTAACATTGCTTAGCGAATTAAGGGACGATGCAGTGTAAATGGAACTGATGGAAGTTGGGACAAGTTCTCGAGCGGAGTTCACGTAATGGTATGTACAGGGTGAGATGACCACTTGCACGATGAAGACGATGACCAAAGTAAGACTAACAGGTGAGCAAGGACTCAGTGGATCCAGGTCACAATTAGCCTCATCCATAGTAAACCAATGAAAGAGCCTTATACACAGCGGTAGATGTCTATGTACTTAAAAATAACATACGAGTATATACATACATACATAAGCTCACGCCTGTTTCCCAGCGGGGTACTTAAAAATAAATAAAAATGAAAAAAATTTTTTATTCACGTAAACCTATTACAGGTATTTGTAAATAATCAAAACTATTTATAAAATATAAACGATTTAGAATGTTATTTGACCAACCAGCTTGATAAACAAATAGATATCATGAGCTAAGTTGTAATATCTCTATGTAAAAAAGTACCTACTTTTAAATAAATACCCAAAAAAGGTAAAAGATGTTTGAATAATGTGTGAAACTCCGGAAACATAGTTATTTCAATATATAAATTAAATGTTTTAAAATGTGTTTAATATAAAACGGACGTTTCAGAACTCTCAGTATAGTGACCAAAATTAGGTCGCTTCATTACGAGTTATTTTTGCTTTAAATTAGTCAACAACTTGTTTTTCTTCTGCTTAAAAAATGTGATATCTATTTTACTTTGTTTTAAAATGCTTTTAATCGCCAGCAAACTCTTCAGACTTTGTTAGCAGTTTTTAAAACGCGAATAACTTTTATCTTTATATTCAGGCCAAAAAATGGTACCGTAAGCCTGAGTCAAGATAGCCTTCTTAAAATCTGTTCCCTACTTTTACATCAGCTAAAACAAAACTAAGCAGATAACACATATCTGGACTTTTGTTAATTCACAACATTTCTAACATATATACATATAATTAGATTTAGGAATATAAAATTACTTAATTATATTTTAATCATTCTAGCGTTTCTTAGTTACATTTACTGCTTATAACCTACACAATTGATATCCAAATTTTGGATATCAATTGTAGGTTTTTCATAACGACCAGGTTCGATTCCCTAACTGAGTACCAAATTTTTTAAATCTACGTTTTCTAAATTCTATGACATGTGTAGTGTTTCTAATTAATAAAACACAGGATCACAGATATGATAGTGCTACACGCTCGGCGGTCAGACTGCAAGTGCGCAGCTAGCCGTTCCTATCTGCGCCCCTTCCAATGCACACTTCACTTGTATCAATATTTATTTTAAGTATGATACACACACATTCCAAGTACATACACAACATGGTTCCTAAAAACAAATCTTTGCATAACTTATAGTTACAGACTTGCCCATACTGATTGATCGATGTGGGAAAAATATACTTTAATAGCATTACTTAGTTAGATAGTTGTATTATATAATAAATATAGAATAACGTTTGTAACTACGTGCATGACATCACTCGTCCTAAAAAATATCACTTTCCGTTAATTTATTCAAACATGATCCTTATAACTAACACCACAAATAAAGCTAACCAAATCGCTCAATGTATACATGTACACATTCATATTTAAGTACATTAATTTCGTTTTCTCCAATAAATAATCGAAGCAGTTTCAGACAAAGTAAGTTAATTGAAACTGCCGTTGCTTGCACGAATACAATGTCCAACATTCGTGGTCTCCGCAAAATAGACCCTTGAGAACACCGACTAAGGAACGCGGTCATGCGTATCGATAATAAATCTAACGGTGGTACTGAATGCCAAGGCAGTCCCCAGATATTCAATGTACTGTGCACTGTGGACTGATTACACAGTTATAAATTACACATTAACACGTAAGATGGGTTAAACCCAGTGCTCCAAAGAGTAATCGTGTGTGCCCTCGGCCTATTGTTGTAAAATATTTATATCTTATATAGTATAACGTTTGAGGCAACAATGCTCTAAACGTTCTACATTACCATAATTCATTCTAATACACAAAGATACAGTTCACCTCATAAGATTTATAGACATTCATCATCAGTATAACGTGCACTGATGAACGCGGGCCCGCCTTCGAAATAGGTTTTACAAAGTCATCACGTTCAGTAAGCAGGTTGGCGGTGACCGTAGTATATACACAGGCAATCGCTGCTGCCCGTTACCTGGTATACCAATGTCATAGACGATGCTAGGGCCTGGAAATAAAGCCTTGATTTTAAACAAAGATTTTTTTGTCCGGGAGAAACATACCCACGACTTTTGAAATTTAAGGTCAGACTACGATTTTAATGAAATAACAATTAATTTAATATTGGCTAGTCTGCAAAAAATTAACTGACCGTTTACTGATTAAATTTATCTTCCAGACAATTTGTTAGATTTGTACAAAAGCTATATATACACATATTAGTACGGTCCATTGAATTAAATGGACCAAATAAGAAATAAATCGAAGTAGTAAATCCAAAACGTTATGGTCAAAGTTTGAAATAAAATATAGATTTTCCAAAATCTTTATGTTTTTTGTTTTACTTGTGATAATATGTTGTTGTGTACAACCTCCGTAGCGTAGCGGTATTTGGCTCGCTTTAAGTCTCGGAGGTCGTGTGTTCGATTCCCACACCGGACAAGAAATCTTTGTGTAAATTCTAAGATTTCTTACCGGGTCTGGTTGGCTGAGGGACTAACCTCCGTGCCTCGGAAAGCACGTTAAGCCGTTGGTCCCGATTGTTATAACATCATCTATAACAAGCGTATATCAGGGAACGGGCAGCAGCGTTTGGTGACTATGGTAAAACCCTCCCTCGGGAGGAGGCCCATGTTCAGCAGTGATACGGGCTGATGATGATAAATATGTTGTTGATCGAAGAACTTTCTATATTCTACCTAAATCACAAGCTAGTGCAATTAAAGTGCAGTGTTACTCCATTTAACAAATTAAAAATGCCATTAGAATTGTTTATATAGTGGAGGTGTCAACATTAAAAAAATATATTTATACTTACTGCGGCCCGCGGTTTTACCCGCGGCACTCTGCTCCAGTGGGTCGGAGCGTGGTACTTTGTAGTCTATATGCTAATCCAGCTTATAAACTATTCAGCTTTCAGCCAAATCCATTCAGTAGTTATTTCGTGAAAGAGTTACAAACATATATGTACATCCACAGTCCACACATACAAACTTTCGCATTTATTATATTAGTAGGATTTTATGGCGGAGCTATTTAGTTTTCTAAATGAACGAACTGTAGCCAAGACATTTCTAAAATAAATTACAGAAGTTTTAATTCTTTATTAATAGTGAGTTGTGAAACTTATAATTTTACAAGTTATGTTTTTTTTTTAACTTTTGGTAGTTTTTAATTCTTAGTTAGGTTTTAATTATAGGTTTTTTTTATTTGGGAAATTTAGTTTTAGAATTATTCTATTATATGTATTAATCTTAAAAAAAAACTTTGTAATATAAAAAAAATCATTAATAGTTATTTAGATTATTTTATAAGTGTACTTTGTCTCAATCTATACTCTGGACCAGGGGTCTTCAAACTTTGAAGCCATAGGGCCTTACTGCGGCAAGCTTTTTTAAGAATGTTCTAAGGGCCAAAACAGCTAATTTTTTTCTGCCATTAATTTACTCGTATTTCTAGACAAGTCGCTAAGTGCACGATCGAGTAATAATTATTTTGTGTTTTCTTCTTAACTTAACTCAACAAAGGACATTGGCAATCGCGGACCAGATTGAGACACTAGTCTTAAGGTCTCGCGGGCCATATTGATGGCACTGGCGGGCCGGATTTGGTCCGCGGGCCGTAGTTTGGAGACCCCTGCTCTAGACTTATATATCAAGTTGAAGAGTTTGTATGTATCTCTGCTTCAACGCGCGAATCTCAGGAACTACTGGTCCGATTTGAAAAATTATTTTAATGTTAGATAGCCCATTTATTAAGAGGTAATTATCTAACGGGAACGGGAGTTACGGGGGTAAAACTGCGCACGGTAAGCTATTAGGTAAGTAAAAATGTCTGTCATGTCACTTAATATAGAGGAAAACATCCAATTATGGACACTTAAAGCGAAATTGGTAAAAGAAATATTGTTTGTGAAAATTATATGCCTTTTTAAGAGAATAGGAATATGTTTTTACGTCATTTTGTTCGAACGACAAATTTCGACGCACAAATAAAAAAAATACAGTTTTCTATGTTTATATGGTTGGCCTAATATTGGCGCCATTTCCATTTAAATATTCACTTCAATTATAACCAGTTTAAAAAGAATAACCATAGAAAAGTCTATAGATTTTGTAGATAAAGTCGATGGTTGTGAGTTTTTGTTCTTTTACATTGAACGAAGCTGTGCCAATAATTGGTGGGGTGCCAAAAATAGGGACTATTACCCTAATTACGTAGAAATTATATGCCACATTTAATTCTTGGAAATCAATTGAGATGTTACAGATAAAGGTAAGTTCTATAAGTAGCAAATAATATAAACGGCATTGTATTCCTTTGAAAACATATCTATCATTGAATTGAGGAAAAAACATACTTATTTTCATCATATCAACCGGAAAAAATATAAACATATATCTAAGCAATCGGTCTTGTGATATATATCTATATTCGTTATAAAGCAATAAACATAAGTAAATAAAAATTCACAAACAAAACAGATGTTATTTTACATACCGTTTATTTGCGCTCTATTCACCATTTCCAAAGGTCATTTAATGTATGTATATTTTCCTAATTAGTGTTGCTAAAGTTTTCAATTCTTGTTTGGGGATATTTTAGTTCAGTTCAGTTCTTCAGAAATGACCTTTTAGAAGAGACTTTCCTTATTGGCTAACTAGCCTATGGGGAAAATCTCTCCACAAAGTTTCATTAAGTTCAATCAATATTAAGTAAAGTTGAGTCAACTGACTCATCTATACTTCATTACATATATAAAACAAAGTCGCTTTCTCTGTCCCTATATCCCTATGTCCCTATGTGTGCTTAAATCTTTAAAACTACGCAACGGATTTTGATGCGGTTTTTTTAATAGATAGACGGATTCAAGAGAAAGGTTTATATGTATAATATATCAGCATTGTACCCGTGCGGAGCCGGGGCGGGCCGCTAGTAATATTTTTTGTGTGTATGTTTGTAATGAATAAACTTAAAAACGACTGTGCCGATTTAAAAAATATTTCACAATTGGAAAGCTACATTCACCCTGAGTGAAATAGGCTATATTTAATTATGAAGCTCCCACGGGAACAGGAGTTACGCGGGTGAAACCGCGTGCGGGAAGCTAGTATTTTATAAGACTGAAGAGTTTGTTTGATTGAATGCGCAAATCTCAGTAACTATGAAAAAATACCTATGTGTTAGATAGCCGATTTATTGAGAAAGGCTATATTTAATTTTAAAGTTCTTAGGGTAATTGTAATTACGCGGGTGAAACCGCGCACGGAAGCTAGTAATCCTATGCTGGGTAAAGTAGCAAAAGCGTTCTTCTACATAATTTCTATCCGAATAAAAGCTAGTATCAAATAATGTATCACTGATGTTTATTTCTGAAAGTATTTGTCTTATGTAACCTCAATATAGTTCAAATAAAAAAGCTTGTAAAAAAGGCAACACCAGTGTGCCTATAGGTGTGGCCATAAGGAATTCCCTAAAATTGGGTATTCCTGTTGCCCAGATCAGTGTAATTATTGGTGTGGCCACGAGAAATGCTTAAAATGACGTATTCCTGGTGGTTATTTGGTGTTTCCGTATCCACACCAGTGCGACCACTCATCGTGGCCACAGGAAATGCATCATAATTCCTGTACAAACAAAATTGATAGTAATATTATAAATAAGTACGCGATCCTTTCCTGCAACAATGACGACATGGCACAGATAAATTGTAGACCAAAATGGCGAAACTGTTTTCATCTTTATTTATAAATAAAGTCATATCAATTTTAAAATATTTATTTAAATTTTTTTTGTCTCTCAAAATAATAACAAGTTGTTTTTACTGGTCCAGTAAAATAATTCTTAACCACATAAAAGTAGTTTCAAAAAAGTGTCAACAAACCTATTTTGCCAATGCCAGAATTACAAAGATAGGCATAATATAATATGTATGTACTTTGGGGACATTCGGTTAGAGATAATAAAATAACCTGTCAATTTGAAGACGGAAAATCGAAGCGATTGTCAAGCGAAGTGGCATGTGGCATGCATTAGTTCCCTGGCTGCGGTTGCGTCACTTGTCAACTTCCTACTTTAGCACTTTGACGTTTGATTTTAACGCGGAAATAAAATGTCGCCGGTAGTATTTTTAGGTTTGAAAAAGGTTAAATCTGTTTTTTGTAGCAGTTTAACATGTTTTAATGTATATTTAGGAATATCATCAATTTAATATAATACGCATAAGGTACCTACTTCAAAAAAATATCGCATTCCTTTAATAGAATATATTACAGAAGAAATGTTTGTGGTGTTTTATTTTATTACAAATAAAATAACACATAAATCTATACTCATGTTATAAAGAGGTGAGTTTTTTGTTTATTGTATGTTCGTTACGAATAATTTTATATTTTTTTCGGACGGACATATGTAGTTAGCCCCGAGGCCTATGCTACTTCACCGGGCATAGAGGCGAGCAGAGCTCCAGCCTAGATGAATGCTTTAAACATTACAAACTAAGCAACCTGCGCAAGAGGGCGTCCCCTGTGGGACTTGGACCTCGGCTCAGGGCGGTCGCTGACGGGGAGATTGAGGGATTATGGCTTTTAGTTTCTTTAGGGGAGTTTTGTGGAACGGTCGGTCCTCACCGTTCTCACTCCATCATACACTGGGAGCTACGGCCAGCATAGCTGTATCTATGCTAATATTGTTAAGTGGTAAAGTTTGTGACGTTGTAGGGGTAATCTCTGGATCTACTACATCGAATTTGAAAATTATTATATCACTAGAAAGCATCGTCATTTGTGAGTATCATTGGCTATACTTTAAACTAGCTTCCCACGCGTGGTTTCACCCGCGTAGCTCCCGTGTCCGTGGGAACTTCGAAATAAAATATAGCCTATAACCTTCCTCGATAAATGGACTATCCAACACTGAAATATTTTTTTGAAATCGGACCCATGGTCCCTGACATTAGCGCGTTCAAACAAACAAACTCTGCAGCTTTATAATATTTTAGTATAGATTAAAGTTTCCACGGGAATACGATCTACGCAGTTGTAACCGCGCGGGACAGCTAGTTCAGAGATCATTTTATTCAAAAGAAACTTGTATTTTAATACATTTTTATAATATCAAAAGCGACATAAGCTACTGTAACCACGGCAAAATGTTTCATTTCCTTTGAAAAACAGGGTTTACTCCACCAGCTACTAATAATAAGTTATAACTCTATTCAATTAAAGTTGAATCGCTTTGTTCAACAATAATGACGCCACAAATTTGCTCTAGACTAACAAAGCCTGAATCCAACTGGGTAGGACATGAGGATATGAAGTTTCTATTCATTTGTTTTCACTTAGAGCGACTTACTTCATTAAATGATTAGAGATGAAAAGTTGTGGTTGTTACATCGTCTGAGATTTATCTTTATCTTACGTTTTACTTTTTATTATTTTTATAATGCTAAAATAATCTTTATAATGCCTTTTTTTGTTAATTTAGTATTGTACTTGGTGGCTTAGTAGAGCTAGAGACGCTGAGACCTATTATTCTTATAATGGATTTTTTTTCTGATTTTGTACTTTGGTTGCGGTACTGTGTGTACTTTGGTTCCGTGAATTATGTATTTCTACAGTCCCCCACGACAAAGAGATTTATTTCCCGCCATTGGACCTATACAGAAAAATTAGGGCATATGGCTAGTCTTTGTGGTAAACAAATGCCGCTGCCTGCCTACTTGTACAGTCAACAATATAGTTATGTTTACACTTAGTGAAACGCATTTTTAATTTATATGTACACGTTTATGAGAAGAGTTTACTATTTGTGTATACAAAGCTGTATAGCTAGCAGCGAACTCATCGTCCATAAAGAATTACCGGCTGTCGTAGTGTCATAAACATATTTATTTATATTATTAGATATTGACGGTGTAAACCTATCAATTCTCTTTTGTTGACTGTACATGCACGTTTAGTATAAAGGTTGCGCATTGTGGTGCGCTAATCTAGTGTATAGTGATCTATTCCTACCCCAAATATATCTCATATTCGGGGCTGGCAATTGTTGGTGGTAATTATGGTCACAAGAACAAATTTATATTAATAATAACTAGCTGTGGCAATCATTCATAGACCAACCTTTAACTTTTTACCTTTTAAATACTTTATGTTAATAAGCACATACTGTATTTAAACATTGAGATGTTTATAATAATAGCCTATAACTCGTTCGAAATATATTATTCTACCTATATCTGAAACGTATTTAAGGGGAACGTAATAGTAGTCAGTTAGAAAACAATATTTACTAGCACTATTATCCACGTCTATTTTGATTTAGATTTGCAAAAAATAAATTGTATGGGGAGTATACGCTCCATTTTTGAAGATAAGTTACGTGCAAGTAACACGTCCAATAAAGCACCTTACTGAAAGGCCACATTGAACGCTATTATAACGGTCATGTTCCTATCGACTATCAGATTCCATAATCTGTTACGGAGCACTGGTGAATTCATTGCTCTTGCTGACTCCGTACTTAGGGAATTATAAAATATCTTTCCTTTTGTGTGCTTTAGATTCCATTAATGTTCTTACTTTTCATAATTCGAGGAGAGATTTATGGACGGATGACGTAGACAGGTAAGCTGGGTAGGATTTTGCATGACTTTTTCATTAATTACGCTTGCGGACACAAATGCGAAGATATGATTATAGTGAAAGCCGGTGACAATCTCCGTAGCGTAGCGGTATTTTGCTCGCTTTAAATCTCGGAGGTCGTGGGTCAGGAAATCTTTGACGGGTGCGCCGTATCCCCCCGCGGCGAACGGTTGTGTTACGGAGTCATAATTGCAATTAATTAGTAAAACAAGTTCAGAGTGATTATTTCTACATAAAATTAACACCATTACGTGAACAATATAAACAATAACAGAATAGTGTAATATCAAAACGTTTTATACCCTAAATCAAATGTTATAGTCAAAAATAACTTTAAGATATTCCAAAACAAAAGTAATAAAGTGCAGTGACTTGTCAAAAGTGCATAACAAAGGTGAACGACCGGCCTTTCACTATTCAAGGCTCAAGGTCATTATCATACCTTCAATATTATAAGAACTAATTAGACGCCTATTTGGCATTAATATAACCAAACGTTCGTAACCGAGTGGCTAAAGTTCCTGTTCTTACTACCGTCGAGGTGTGCGTTCGAGACCAGCTTAGACGTCGAGATTCTTTTTGTAATTGTATAAAATTAAGAACTATGCAAGCTTGTTTAATATATTCAAAGTTGTAAAATAACACTGTTAGAACTATACCTACAAAATTAAAACAACAGTGATATAATCTAATAAATAATAAATATACCTACATGGACGACGAGAACGTAACTTTGAGACGTGTGAGACGTTCTGTATCACAACATGATCTTATATCTACCATGCTATTTGATTCCACAATGCAAAGACTACCTGATACTTCGATTTGCGACTACAAACCCTGCTGTGATATGCTCTGGGATAGAATTGAGAACTTAACAGAAAACTTAGAAAATGCGAACAATGTTATTACCAACCTAAAATTAGAAAATACAAATTTAAAAAACGAGCTGGATAAATGTATGAAAACAATTGAATTATCTAAAAAATTAGAAAACTTGGAAAACTTTTCAACACCACAATTAAACAGGAAAAAGAAAAGACTATCTCTTCATGACAAAAATATAAGTTTTCTAGCATCGTCCTCAACACTAAATACTGCAACACCACCTTCGATTGAAAAACACAATTCGTTCATTCCTCTAATCGACTCTTCTAACAAACAAAATAATACAACTAGCAGAGTACCATCGATGTCAAGACCAGACACTGATATTATCAATAGAACGCAAACCTGTTTGAACCTCTATGATTTCACGGCATGCAAATACAGAAAAAAAACCAATAACCCATAATAACACTAACAGAAAAAAGGTTATCATTTTAGCAGACGGTCAAGGGAGAAACGTTCGGAGTATCCTCCAGAGGCAATTAGGTGAAGAATTTCAAGTAATATGTCTCTGGAAATCGGGTGCAAAACTAAAAGATGTAATAACTTCATATAACATTCAGGAACTCACTAAAAATGACTATGTAATTTTATTGTCAGGTACTAATGAAACTAACCATCTAGATTTCCAAATTGATCTCAGTATGTGGTTTAAAAATGTGAAATATACTAATATTATTGTTTCTGAAATACCATTTAACAAGTTTTTAAATCAATATAAGTTGAATCATTTGCTGCGTCATATTTGTTCCAAGTTTAATGGATTATTTGTAAACATGGGATATACCCAATATGTACAACAGAATCATAATTTTACAATAAACATATGTAGATACTTACTAAAAGAGATTTTGCGCATTAACTATAAAATGAAATTTGAGTCATTTATCTTAGAAAACCGTATTCTACCTACATTAAAAACTGATCAATGTACTCAGACCTACGACTCATCCGTTGATTATGTAAACCCCGACTCTTTACCTAAGGAGACGGCAACTGAAAATGGCAATTTTTTTCGTGTATAACTATGTTCGTATCCTTCACCAAAACATAAATGGCTTAGTTAATAAATCGGACCTTCTTTCTGTACATTTGGCGGATCTCTCAAACAAAACACTTAATATAGATTTGTTATGCATCACAGAATATAATATGATAAGCGGCGATCATCTTCACCTATGCCTACCTAATTATGAATTAGCCGCGATCTCAATGCGTTGCACAAGAAATGGTGGCTCTTGCATATTGATTAATCGCATCCACAAATATAAGCCTATTGACCTGCAAAAATTCTGCATTTCAGAAGTGATTGAGTGCTGTGCAGTAGAGTTGCCAATCCATCAGCTCATAGTAGTTTGCATTTACAGCCGCCACGAAGCAACAGCGCTAATTTAGACACATTTTTTGTCAATTTAGGTGGCATACTAAGAATGTGCACCCAAAACAATAATAAAAAAATAGTCTTATGCGGTGACTTTAACATCGACACACTAGTTAAGACTAAATTATCAAACGATTTCCATACTCTTATTTTAAACTTCAATTTAAAAATTTGGTATACAACAGCCCACACGGCTGACTAGTGGTAAATGTATAGATAACATTATTCATAACATTAAAGGTAGCAAATGCGAGGTCCTTGATCTTGCGCTGTCGGATCATACTGCTCAAATAATAAAGTGCCCAGTGAAAAAAACTTGCACTATTCAATATTGGTATGTTTATAGGCGTTACAAAATTCATTGACTGTCTTAATAACTTGAGTTTTAACGAAGTGTATCAATCTGATCATCCTGAAAAAGCATTTAATCATTTCTATGACTCTTTTAAGCTGTTTTACGACCTATGTTTCCTTGTGCAAAAAAGAAAAATCACGCTACACAAGAAACCCAAATGGATTTTCAGAGGTATAAGGTTAAGTTGTAAGCGAAAAAGGGATCTACTATGGCAATACAGATATTCCCCAAACATTAAAAATAAAAGATTATTAAAGCAGCATTCGACTCGTTTAAAGAAAATTATAAAATTAACTCAAAGATCTCAAAATGAATTTTATATCACTAATGCAAAAAATAAATCTAAAGCCTCTTGGAATATTATAAATAAAAATAGTCAATTTTCCAAAAGAAAATATACCTAATATAATAGTTAATGGTAATATAATTTCAGATCCTCAATTAATTTCCGAAGCATTTAATGATTACTATATCGATGAGATTAAACCGATTAATTATAATACAATTTCTACTGATTATTCAAACATTGACATGAACAAAAATTCCATATTTATATCAACCACTTCACCAATTGACATTTTTAATATAATAAATTCCTTAAATAATACCAATAGCCATGGATATGACGATATCGTGACAAATATAGTAAAAAAATCGTCCTTCTGTATAGTAATATAAGTTATGAGTTATGTTATTAACCTATGTATTGAACATGGCTATTTTCCAGAGGTACTGAAAACTACAATCATTAAGCCCATTCATAAAAAGGATGCTAAAACAGGTATAGGGAATTATAGGCCGATAGCACTAATACCAATAATCTCTAAGATAATAGAGAAAGTGATCTACAACTCTCTTTACACGTTTTTTGAAAAATAAAATCTCATAGCTAAGGAACAATTTGGTTTCAGAAAGCGCAAATCAATAAATATGGCTATTTACGATGTAATGCACAAAATAGTTTCTAACGTTGATGCAAGGATTCCAGTTGTAGCTCTTCTAATGGATATGTCCAAAGCATTTGACCACGTAGACCATACTATATTACTCAATAAACTTGAGCAATATGGACTTAGAGGAAATGCCTTACAACTCTTAAAATCCTATCTGACTAATCGTACCCAGATCGTATCTATAAGCAGACTATGCACAACCACTAGAGTTGAAACGGCTTACATATCTCATCCGAGGAAAGCTACATATGGCGTTCCTCAAGGTAGTATACTTGGCCCTCTATTATTTAATATGTATATCAATGATATGCCCAAAATCACTAAACATAAAATAGTTCTGTTTGCTGATGATAGCACTATAGCATTATATTTTCTGGAAATGATATCAGTTCTCTTGAACGTGTAATAAACAATGATCTCAATAATATAATTCAATGGCTAATTAATAATGATTTAAAAATTAATTTAAACAAAACTAAAATAATGTCATTTAATCAACAAACAAATAAACCAAAATTAACGATACAATACGAAAATACGAGTATTTCGGAGACTAGCACAGCAAAATTTTTAGGAATCCACATAGATAGTCATTTAACGTGGAAGCATCGTATAGACTGTCTCTCTAAGAAATTAAACCAGTTTGCTTACGCACTATACCAGCTCTCCAAAACAGTCAAGCGCCCTAGTGTACTGGTTGCCTACAATGCGTGTGTGTCATCTAGCATAAGATACGGCATAATTTATTGGGGAAATTCGACAGACAGGGACATTGCTTTCAAAGCTCAAAAGAAATGTTTACGCTCTTTTTGTAATCTACAGTCAAATGACAGCTGTGAACCACTTTTTAAAGAGTTGAACCTACTTACATTGCCATCAATGTATATCTATGAGATGGGAATTTTCGTAAAAAGCAACATTGAATTATTTGAATCACTCCGATCTAGACGCCATCTAAATACTATCCGTGTTGCCTCTCATAACACAGCGCTGTATGGTAAGAGTATTCTTGGTATGACGTCAAAAATATATAATAATATACCCCTGGTAATAAGAAATAAGAATCTAGAATCATTTAAGACATGTTTGTTTAAGTATTTAATAATCAAGTGTTACTACTCTATTAACGATTTTATCAATGATAAACGGAAATATGAGGGTCCGACTTGTTAATTAATGACATTTTGATGCTGCGTGTAATAATTATTGTGGAAATTGTACTATTGACATTAATTTAATATTTATTTCTGAATTATCTAATTTATCTCAATTAATACCTATTTATAAACAATTTTTAGCCATATTGTTGTAATATATTTAAGTTTGTACATCACTATTGATAAGACATAGCGAACTCTATTGTTTATTAACACCTTTTTGTTACCTATGTTTACAAACTGAATAAATAAATGAAATAGTATACTTTAATATAGTGTACAATTAACTGCTTCCTAGTCATTAAGTATAATTTCATAAAACATCGTTTAAAAACACTTTGAGAAACATAAATATTTGATAATCTGAAAGAATTCAAGCGGACGAGAAAAAATCTAGCTAAAGAGCGTCCAAGTTAAATGTCGTAGTAACTCGTAGCAACGTAGCATAAATATCTCTGCTCGTAGCCAGCTTTCGTAGAACGCAAGTAAACTACATGTCTTATATACAAATAATCGTATATTTCTTTCAGTTCAGTTTAACTTTAGCTTGCTGAATTCTGTTACATTTTCTTACTTTTATTGAACAGAATACCTAGTCAGTTGATATTATTCAATAATTACAAAGTTATGCTCATGTTGTAATATGCAAGAGAGTAGGGGATTTAGATAAGCGCTGCGTGAATGATTTGTCTTGTTTAGAAAAGACTCGAGTTTTGGTAAGAGATCATTATACACAACATAAAATCGCTTGGCAGTATCAAATTCTACCGTTGGTATTGGCCAACAACTTTGTGCAAAAATTCAATATTTTTTGTAGTCTAACCACTCAAACGTCCGGGCGATCCGGGCGACTATAGTGGCCTACCCCTTGAACGTTCGCGCGCGAACCGCGAACCGAACCGCGTCGAGCGCTCGTGCCGTTACTGATTCAAAGTGTATTTACTAGCAAACTATTGCAGCTATAGCAAGGTAAAACCTACCAGTATCAAGCTGAATTATTAAGGAATCAAAATATGTACTAATTAAAGTTCAACAATTAATCTGCTATTCACTAAAAAATAATTAACTTAACAATACGGGTTAAATTTACGTAAAATATTTCTTTTAACAAGTTTTAACGAATCATTTTTTAATTATTCGCAATGTTTTTTAATAATAGTTAAACTAGATTAAATAAGCTTTTTTTTGACACCAATATCTTATTACTTAAAATGAACAGTGTATCCCATTAAACCAAAATAAAAAACGCGTTCCTGAAGTAAACTAGATCGACCTAGATTTCGTCTCCGATAACGAAATTACGGCAAGATGGCCGCCCGCCTAAGGATTTTACACACGACTTTAGGATTTGTTTTAAAATAAATTATTTTTATTCTAAATTTAGGTGATAGTCAATTATTGTAGGTATGTTTTATAATTCTTAAATAAGTAATATAAAATAATAAAAAGTTTTATTTTTATTTTTATAATATTATTTTGTAGGTAGGCGTTATTATACTCGTGATAATATCTAAACGAAATGTCCGATTGGAATAAAACAAAAAGTATTTTACTTCTACATAAATACCCTTGATAACATAATGATTAATTTGGATAAGGATTAATATTACGATACACATTTTACGTAGTTTCTTTCTTCAGACGATTAAATATTTTTTATTAACATAAAAGCGGTTAGTGTGACTAAACTATGATAGTTAGATATGTGCTCTCGTGGACTTTTTTGTAGATCTTAATAAGACCTACAAACCCGTAGTACATAATTTTGTTCTATTGTCAATAGTTTTTGCAGCGCACGCATAAATAGGTTTTCGATTTTACACCTTGGGTTACAAAATCGCAATTATCGTACGGATTCCTAATTTTTTTGAAAATAAAATATCGCCTATAACCTTCCTCGATAAATGGACTATCCAACACTAAAAGATTTTTTGAAATCGAACCAGTAGTTCCTGAGATTAGCCAAATAAAATAATAAAGCAGCAACGAAAAATCATATAAAATACACTCATGATTTTTCGTTTGTAAACGCCCTTATTTTATAACCGTTACGGACGGCCTTGGTTGCCCATACCTAAATCGCGGGAACGAAAATATAAAAACGTGAAATCCTAATTATTTTCGTCGAAATACTTTCCATAGGTTTACTTAAATAAGAATAATGACCTGTTTATCTAATTACAAGACGTATTTTTTCTAATATATGTATAATATCATACAAAAACTTACCGAAAAACCGGCACACTCAGGCGCTAAGTTTTGGTCTGTCGACTTTAACACATGTAAAAACATCCTATTACACTGCGGATGTTTAAAATTGCTATATGATCTCAAAGTATAAACATTCACGAGTCTAAAAACATATAACACTCAACACATTGGATGAATAAACAAATCGTAACTCACATTTCAAAAGTGGATCACTCAGCACTTCACAACACTTGAGACACTTGACACCGCGCTTAATGTAAACAATTTTTTTCTTTTTAAATTCTTACTGTGACATACTAAGTGTTGTATTGTTTCGACACGTCATTTAATATAGAGACATCTAGTGTAACACTTATGAAGCTTTTAGAAACGTTCCACAGATAAAAACGCGTATAAAGATTACAAGTCGGAGGTGAAACGTCCGGGCTGCTCTAGTCGCCCTAACGTTCAACGCTATAAATGTTTTGGGCTGCTCTAGTCGCCCGGACGTTTGAGTGGCTAAGACCCGGTTTCTTAATAGTCAATCAACTAACTGTTGTTAATTTAACATCGCTGTCAAATTTAATTAGGAAAATTTTCCAGCATATCCAAAACAACGTTCGTCATAAATTTTTGTTAATCAAAGATTATATATATATACAGGGTGTTAGTGTAGACGGCGTTATCCTTGAAACGAGAGGTCCAAATGTAAGTTAGATTTAACAACAAAGAAAATGAAAAAAAAAACAAACAATTATCACATTTTTGCCGGCACGGTGAACTGACCTGAACTGGTGGTGGTAGGTACGTAACCATGGAGTAGCCACCACCATCGTTTCTCAGTTTGGCACAGGTTGTCCCGGGAATAACTCTGCGTACATTCTTCGAGCCTCGTTTAGTTTATCACCAGCCGCGGCGTAAGCCCAAACCATATCGGTCCACTGTACTTTTGTGTACGACATAATCACTACACACTAAGTACTGAGCACGCGGGCGGCGGCGCGGGCGATCCGTTACGTTGCGGGCACGAGACTGAGGGAGTCTGAGTGGTGGGGACGGCGTGGAAGGGGTTGGCGCGCTCCATCCTCTTTTCCAATGCGTATGGGTGACATAATTTTCAGGAAAAATTGAGAATTAACTTTTTGAAAAAAAAAAAATTTCCTTTGTATTTGCGTTCTGTAAGTGAAACCGAACCACTGGTTTCAAGGATAACGGTGTTCACCCTAACACCCTGTATAATAAATTAAATTAGACAACCATGCTTTCAAATACTCATTTGACACTTGACAAGTCTTAGCACGTGATTAGTAAATTTTATAATTAATTCAAAACTGGTATCTTATCTTATTAAAACGTTAAAATATCTAACTAACTTAATCATAATTAATATTTCACTACTTATTAGACGAAGCTTTTTGACGATAATTATTATAATGATTTGAATCAAACAGTAATCTTATTTAGAGAATGAACTATAATAAGGATTATTTTCATGACTTTTTAAAATACTTTAATATTCAACTGTCATTAAACATATGAAGCCCTATTAATTTATAAAATAACTCATTATGTTTTAATTTGGAACTATATATTTTTGGCTCCAGTCGGAATGTTTATTTTAATACCTTAGAACAAAAATAGTTACATACATTTTTAATATAACTACAATTTTACAATTTAACTTCCATTTACCCACAAATTCATCCGCGATAATTTCGATTTTATATAGAATTATGAAAAATCTTTCCACTTTTTTTAAGACTCTAAATCTAACAGTTTAGTTGCAGCGTTATTTAAATTCAGTGCGCGCCTCAGACCGGTTCAATGACCTTTCGATGTCCTTGCTGCCCCACCAAACGCACCGGCCGTCGTCGTCCTCGTACAACATACTCAACAGGATTCACTCACCAACGCCCCAGCGCGAGCGACGCTGCATCTTAATAATTGTACTTGCGCCTAATACAGTTTATTACTTTTACATTTCGTTGGAAGTTTTATTTAGCTGAGACCCCCAGAACACAACTGGAGCTCGGCACTCAGTCAGTGGTCCTTCGTGGAAACAAGATCGCCGTCTTAAAAGCTGCGCAACTGCCCGTGGACTTAAGACCGACCGCCGGACACGGCGACATCAGCCGTAGAGGACGCTTCAAGGACGTGTCTACCCGGACAGAGGGACGTTAATCTGAGTGAGTCCGTTCCGATATCCTTTATTTCCTTTCATTCTCCATTTTATCCATGAGTTTATTATAGTGCTATACGGATCAGGCATAGTGATCTCTTCATTAGGCATTATTGTTAAAGCACATGGGTATCATCCATATGCATCTTCATATTTAAGCACATGTTCGTGTACCTACTTACTATAAAGGTCATATATTTTAAAACCATTCATAACATTTAATTAATATTCAATACAATACATTCTTTTATTAAATCAAATCAAAACTACCTAAAACATAATTGATTCAACATATTAGCTAACTATAAAAATAAACCTTATTTATATCGTATGTAGGCATTAGTTCGTTTGCTTAACGCACATTGTACCTGCCATTGTGCTCAGTCAAGTGGTTAATGCGTAAACAAGCTCATTAGCATCGAAGTATTTTTATTGCTTTTCTTTGTTCGCACACCTGGCGCATTAACTGCATAGGTACCTACTTATCAGCTGGCTTGCCGTTTAGTTAGTCGTATGCTTATATTGCTTACAAGTTTGTGATTTAAGTATTTAGACTGAGTTGGAGCTGTTGTCCGAGAACGAAGACGACATGTATGCCGAGAGGGAGCAGTTCGAGTCGCTGTACCATGCGTCGGTGGCCCGCGCGCAGGCCCTTATCGCCTCCACGCGCGTCCCCTCGCCCGCGCTTATGTCCGCGGCTTCGGAAGACAACATCAACCAACACGGCTCTGGCTGCAGGCACGACTTCATGAGTCTACCTAAGATAGACTTGCCTCACTTCAACGGGGACTGTCAGCACTGGTTGGAATATCGAGATATGTATATTTCCCTTATACCCTTATTAGTTAATTATACCACTTTGTGCGATAAAAGACTGAATGTTATTTAGTAATTCGACCGCCTAACGTGGAATATTATGCATTCACAAACAACCCCGTAGTCTTATCATCTCGGGGGGTGAAGGCTGATTGCATCAGCGTTTCCACTCTTTGCTAGTAAGGTCCTACATTTAATAAACATTATCATGATATCAAATTATAAAATTACAATTTATGTACAAATTAAACCAAAAATACATTTATTTATATACGACAGACATAGATCTTATTTACAAAATAATACAATTTATAATAGATACTATACACGGATAGAATTAATTTTAATAATATACAATTTATATATACAATTTTAACTTAAATCTAACATATATACATAACAGATCTTGCTTCAAAGTTCAGCCTATCCAGGTCTTCATGGGTAACCTGCCTTTGGATAGGACAGTTCTTCATTTACCTTTTTTATACAGGTCTTAATTATGCCTGACCAGTGCTGACAGCCGACCGTAAAACTTTTACGAGCTGTTAGTAAAATCTTATTACAACATTTTTTGTATGCTTTGCAGTCAGAGACGTTTGTCTGGAGTTGGCATCAAACCTTACCAATGAGGCCTTCATGCCCTCAGTCGATTCGCGAGTCGCGGGGCTAACCTCAGCGGGTATACTCCGACAACAGCACAACCTTTGTGGGAACTTTCAATGAGCTTTCACGCTTCTTACAGGTTTTTTTAAAATTACATAGCATCAGAACTTGCAAATCAAGGCATATATTTTATTTTACTTCTGTCATACCTCCACGTTTCAGTGGCTTCTGGAAGGCAGAGGTAAAATATATTTTATCGTATTTCATATATTTAATTTTTCCTCTGTCATACCTCCACGCTTCAGTGGCTTTTGGAAGGCAGAGGTAAAGTCTTTTTTTGTCATTGATCATATTTTATTTTTCCCCTGTCATACCTCCACGCTTTAGTGGCTTTTGGAAGATAGGGGTGGAATGGAATGTGATCGGTGATAAAATATATTTTACGAGCCTCACTCATTTAACCTATGAAGAGCTCTCAACGTGTCTGATCCAGATAGAGGCTATTTTAAATTCTCGTCCCTTAACGCCTTTATCCACAGACCCTTCAGACCTTTCTCATCTTTCCCCATCACATTTCCTTATCGGACGAGCTCTAACCTCAGTACCACGTCCTGAGGTCATCGACGTCAACATCCAGCGGCTTCAACGCTTTGACCGCATCGAGAAGCTACGGCAACATTTTTGGCAGCGTTTCTCTAATGAGTATGTGTCTCTCCTACAGCAGAAGACTAAATGGCAGACTGGTGGGCAGGCTCTGAAGACTGGAGCCATGGTCCTAGTGAGAGATGCAAACTTACCACCTCTTCTGTGGCTGCTGGGTAGAGTAGTCGCTGTCAAGCCAGGAACAGACGGGCACGCGGGACTTCAATAACATCTGCCCTCTTCCAGTGTCTTCTTGAAGCTTTCCCTTCAACCCGGGGAGTATGTTCGGAACAACATCGCGCGCCGCCGGGCGCGCGCGCCTCAGACCGGTTCAATGACCTTTCGATGTCCTTGCTGCCCCACCAAACGCACCGGCCGTCGTCGTCCTCGTACAACATACTCAACAGGATTCACTCACCAACGCCCCAGCGCGAGCGACGCGGCATCTTAATTATTGTACTTGCGCCTAATACAGTTTATTACTTTTACATTTCGTTGGAAGTTTTATTTAGCTGAGACCCCCAGAACACAACTGGAGCTCGGCACTCAGTCACAGTCATTAACTCAATTACATAGAATAATGATAGAATTTTGTATTTACATTAAGATAAATATATCAAATAATATTTAACAGATCAATAGTATGCTTGCTATTTACAGCGACATCTACAATAACGTCTTAAAAACAACAAGTATTAGCGCCATCTAGAGGCTAGAATACCAACTATCATATATCGTGCAATACAAGTCTGCAAGCCAATTTGAACGTTTACCAATTTCGGACAATAAGAATTGGCCGTTGGGCACCCGGTAAAGAAGAACTTCGTTTTCTGTGAAGAAATACCTCCAACCGTTCGTCTACGTATACAAGGAGACCTACAAACTTTACTAATAAATAATTCTCATTCACTGCCTCCAATATCTATCCATAATCCATACTTCTATTGGATACTTAACTCAAGTTACAGTTCTGTCTTCCGAACAAAATTATTATATAGGTATCTACTTACTTCTCGCAGTCGACAAGAGGACAGCTCAATTATGGGAGCTGACACTAATATGATGAACCTTGATATATAGGTATGTCTTACACAATTTTATACAAATTAGAAATATTTAAAGTGGGCTTCTTGAAGTAATAATATTTAATACAATTTAAATGTATTTGTAAGGAATTGTATATAATTTTTATGTTATGTTTGCAATGCCGAAGTCTTTTATAAAATGTGTCCATGTATAATTGTATCCCATTCTTTATTATAAAGCGCTTTATATATTTTATTTCGATTAACGTCAAAAAGTGGTTCAGTACCTAATTTCATCTTAAAACGACTCTTGAAGGTTTGAAATGTGTAAACTCATACTTAAGATTTCAAATGGAGTAATTTTAAACAGTATCATTGTATCAGTCCGTTTCTGTCCACAGCAGAACATGGGCCTCCTATTAATGGACCATGGCAAGTCAGGGTCATTTAGGGATATTGCTATAATCACCACGCTTAGAAATCGGATGGGTGATCGCAGTGAGGTCATTCATGGGAAGACATGACTGGTGTTTTCTAAGCTGTGAACCACACAGCATTGTTTTTGTTTTAAACAACCGCATCTTATACATCAAATTCGTGTTAAATAATAAGAAACCAAACCAATATAATACAAAAATATTCATAGTTCATAAAACATGTTTTCATTGCCACGATAGTTTTTATAGATTCTTATTCTATTGCCATAAAATAACAAAATATGCGTTCATCCAACCGACCTAAATGTTCTATTAAACTACATTCTTAGTACTTATCTCAGAAGTACTGATAGTAATCCGTGTTTACAACCCGTGTCGTTCGCTTTTATACAAGCAATAATTACTTTTATTGGTCGATTTCATTGCAACCGAGTCCTAATTTCCTATGAATACGAATCAGCGAGTCGTTTTACTGAATTTATATTGGCTCTCCCGATGTCACTGCAAATAAAACAACAATTTGCCGTATAAATTATGTTTTTGATGTATGCAGATAAAACCGAACGATCTTAATGTGAACCAAGCAACAAAATGAATAAGATAATGATTTGCCTCTCCAGTTTTGTTACGTAAGTTTATTTTATAAGTTTAGAAAAGTACCTAAATATTTTATAATTTTACTTGTTTCATGTACCTTTAATAAAGATTAATTAAGTGTGTTAAAACGGTTCATATTATTTTTGATAGTTATGCTCAAATGGTGGTGGATGGTGTGCCGTAAGTTCTATTATAAACGAAAATATATTTTATGTTACAAAACTTATGATGTTATTTAATTCTTAATAGGTAATAGTTATATTACTTCGTAGACATATAATTGAAGTCTCTAATATAATTAAAATACGAATGATAATTTAACTGACCACACGCTTTGATGCGACTCTTAAATCTGCTTTTTTAAGCCAAGACACTTCAACTCACATCGTCTCACCTGACCCAAATACCTTGTTGTTGTAATAACCTTTTACAGTCTTAAAGGAATATGATTATAATATTTTCTTATCACAAATATTAAACTAATGTAAAATGAATAAAAAATAAATAAAAAAACTCTTCTTTTCCATTAAACTTTCATTTTTACATTCATGGATATTGGTAGTTTCCACACATATAATCGCAGCTCATTTGTATGCTGAGTTATGTGTTTGCTTACTGCATTGCCGTTACTGTGCTGAACTCAGTTTTTATCACGTACTATGTCCTACTTTTACCCGTATAAAGCTGATTTGAAAACAATATTTCGAGCTTGTATTCTAAACGATGCAATGTGCTTTTGTCTGTTATAGTTGCGAAAACTGATCTCGGATAATTTGGTAATGTATACGGATAAGTAGGTATCTAGTATGTTTCATCCCAACTTTGTGCCAAAATTATAATATGTAATAGGTAAGTAGATAGATAATATTAATCTTTCAAATCACATAGGTGTGCGAAATAAATAAGTTTTGTTTTTTAGTAATTTTTCTTATATCTAAATAAAACCTTAATAAAAATAACAAATTATAAACAAGTTGCATATAATTGCATATACTATGACATATATGCGATCTTACCAAACGTAGTAATCTCGCAGTTTATCGATATCCTACTTGAAACGGCCAACGGAAGAGAAGCATCAAAGTGTTAGAAAAGCATCGTGTATTGTTTAACTGGCATATTATATTATCTTAGACATAAGCATAGTCCCTTCAAGTTTTTTTCCAAACTGATTAGATACATGGATCATTTGTTTAATAATAAAGCTGCTGCTAATGAAGGCGCTGGTTAAGCAGTACTTATCGGGATCGATAATCGGCTTAATTTCGCCATAGTATATATATTTATTTTGGAGGAAACAAAGGTAGGCAAATTAATAAAGGACTAGCTATGCGTTCGTGTGTTGATAATGTATGACGTATGTGCAAACCTGCGGTTCTCATATTCCATAAATACTCTTTTTTTATATTCATGATAGCAAATAAAAAAACCGGCCAAGTGCGAGTCGGACTCTCGCACGAAGGGTTCCGTACTAGTTGCAAGTGCCTACCTTATTTTTGATATAAAGAATACAACAAGTAACATAGTATAAAAGTTCATGTAGTTCGTTGTAACTTTGATTGAATGAAAGGTAAATTGCGGTTTACGGTTTATGACGTATTAAAAAAAACTACTTGCTTGATCTCGTTCAAACTAATTTTCGGTGGAAGTTTGCATGGTTATGTACATCATATATTTTTTTTAGTTTTATTATTCCCTTATTTTAGAAGTTACAGGGGGGGGGGGGACATACATTTTACCACTTTGGAAGTGTCTCTCGCGCAAACTATTCAGTTAAGAAAAAAATGACATTAGAAACCTCAATATCATTTTTGAAGACCTATCCATAGATACCCTACACGTATGGGTTCGATGTTTTTTTTTTTGAGTTTCATTTCTAAGTATAGAGAACTCCATTTTTTTTTTGTTTTTTTTCTATTTTTGTGTAAAAATCTTAATGCGGTCCACAACATACATCTACTACAGACATGACGAATCTATAAGGGTTCCGTTTTTTGCCATTTTGGCTACGGAACCCTAAAAAGGTACCTAGGTATGTAAAATATTTTTGTATCGTTATGTCCTAAAATAAACATTCTTGTGAGCAGGCGTCATTGGTGTTTGTTTTACGCCTACCCGCATAGCAAGTAGTGCATTAGCACTATTAGAATTAGACATCGGCAACATGCGGGAATAACAAGGAAAGCGTCAGAAAATCTAGCGAACCTATCAACTGATCTCCGTGCAGTTTCGTATATTAGATGAGTTTTGTAAAATGAAACTCTGATATGACCAAATATAAGTGTTTTTCTGTAATACGACTCCGTGTTAATAATGCGATTAATATTATTTTCATTGCTCTTTGATGATAGTATCGTTTATGTAAAGTTGTTCATCTAATTTCAAAATATACCTTGTAGGAAAGCCCGACTGAACATTATTGTTATTCCTACTGGCTACTGCTAGATTTTATTTCAAATAAAGATTTAGAAGACTAATAGGCTTTTTTCTGTACTACCGACGGAATTTTAATGTAAGATTTTTTATTCAAATTACTCCTAAAGTCCTTATTATATCACTTATCACATTATATAGAATGGAATAGAATTTTATAATGAAAATATAATATGACACGGAATCTAGTAAACTCTTATAGATAAGTCTATTTTGTCATTATATTTATGACTTTGTGGATTAAATCGGAGTGCAATTAGCTTTTATTACATAACCACTTTTATCTTAATACTAACCTAGTTTCAATTATTATGTTATTGCGCCTTTAAACACTTAATGGATAATTAAAGTACATAGTAATGTAGTGATTACGTTAATAAGTAATCACTACACTACTATGTACTTTTAAAGGGATGGCATATATTTAAGAGGAACTTTATGTACAGTGGCGTACATTGTATGTAATAGTGTGTAAAATTGATTTTTCTTGTAACTCTGTAACGATAACTACTGTTGCAAAGCAAAATTAATTATACCTTAACAAGAGAATTAATTATATTTTTTAATTAGAGAAAAATTCACAATCACAGTCTTTTTGTATTTCAACAGGGTGACGCCGCCACTTTCTCTAAAACACTGCCCTTGAGCAAAAGTTAATCAAACGTGAATTTCACTTACTGGCCAGAGGTCGTTCGTTTTGAAGGACCATTACATTGGCGATGGAGTGACCCATCAATTTAGCTTCACGCCGACCGCACGCGGTCACCGGGACTGTAGCCGACATGTGAAACGTTTTATTACGGTCCAGGAAAAACCGTTACAATAACGCTCGAGAATGCTCTAGTAGAAGAAACAGCTGGAACACAGTAATAAGCGTCACTTTTTTGATGGATACAGAAATTATTCAGATTAAGTACCTACCCGCCTTTCGCGAATATTAAAATTATAATTCGGACATTAGTTGTGCTACAAATGTAGCCGATGAGAATTTTGTGATATTTCGTAGTCGTCATAACACGATATTATATATATAATAACCTTCGCAATTTCCATTAATGTTTTATACTAATAGATATTTATGGATGACTGTAATATTGCTAAAGGTATACTTACGAGTATATAGTCATATATAATAGGCAAATTATTAAACAAAACGTGAAACTATTTCAATGTGAATAACAACCGTCGCTTCGTCGAGATATTATCTGTCAGAAAATAAAAGAAAAACGTTAAAGAAAGCACCTATTTTTACAGAGACTTTTTCAATGGTTACCTCATGAAATATATCAAGCGGAACAGTTTAATTTCCGTCGAGACAGTTCAAATAATTTAGCCCCTAGTAGGTAAACTGTGAGTCAATTTACGCACGTATAGAACGTCACAAATCTCTCAATGTAACGCAAAATCAAAGGAACAATGAGCGAGCTATTTAATAAATGCCCCCGATTCAAATTTCTAACGGCAACAGATGGTGCTAGGATCCTGGCTTCAGGCGTGAATAATTTCCGTCACAACATTTCTCCTCTCCCCACCCAAATAATTCTATTCTTTATGTTTCACCAGAGCGCTGTCACAAATAAATTGAAAAGTCGTCGGGGGACTTAATTCAGACCTACCATGATTTAAACGTTCAGACACGTAAATCCACTTCATTATGTCAGAATATAAAATTGTTCCAGTTATGAATAAATCGTAGGTATTCCATTTTAATAAGGACCAACTTCAGCTCTGACAGCCAGATTAGGTAAGTTGATAAGTTAGTAATAATGGGGTTTTGTTGGGGGCAATTAATAGCCAATGTACAAGGTGTGTGGCACTAACTACCCTCACCCTGCCAGCCCACAAGATGGTTTTTCACACCTAGTATGCAGTTCACCGTAGATTATCTATTGATAACATACGTATTGTATGTTAACTTGCGAATTATATTATACGACCCGCCCCGGCTTCGCACGGGTACAATACTGATACTTATACTACGGAATGTCTTTAAACCTTTAACAAACGGGCGAAATTTGATCAAAACAAACAGAAACAAATTAATATGGGTACCAACTAAAACTCAGTGAAATAAGTAGGTGGGTATACTTTTATCGTATGAAATACTATTCAAGTAGATACTTGAATACCTATTTATTTTTTGTTTTGTGTTCGTTGTAACTATGATGGATAGATATCCCTCATAGTTACAACGAACACAAACCAAAAATTTGCCTTATAATTCTTAAGGATCGAGCGCGCATAATCGCATTCGGCCTACCTCACTCGCTGCGCTACGAAAACACTCGCTGTTATTTTGCGATAACTTCTAAGTTATTCTTTTAAAGTATATTGTGTAGGGGTAAAATAATCTGCATGAAATGCTTAAGAATATTGACATTTAAAATGATAAGGATAAATACTGAATCCGTCTGATTAGCTTTACAATTACCGCATTAGAAATGATCATTTTTCTAAAAGATAAAATGGATATAGCAAGTTAACCTTGAAAGATAGACATATGCTATGCAGACTTTTTTGTAGATCTAAAAGGGAAGAATATTTCCGCCATACATTGTTTTGTTATATCTCATAGGGTTTATGCAGCGTTTTCGATGAAAGCCCCCAAATGGCTTAATTTTTTAAGACACCTCTGACAAATATCAATATATATTAGTCAAATGTACATATAAACTAAACAAATCATATACGTAAACCTTCCGGAAGAATCTTTCTATAGATTGGTAACAACCGCATGAAAATCCATGTAGTAGTTTTTGAGTTTATCGCGAACAGACAGACAACCAGACAGACGCGGCCGGGGAATTTGTTTTATAATATGTAGTGATGTAGTGATAGCGGTCGCCCGCAGCTCCGTGCGGATGTCGGTTACCGCTGCAAAAAGCCTACCCAGGAAAGACACGGTCAGCAAAATGATTCCCAGGTCAATTCACAGACACCGACACAAACATCGACGACGCAGTCATTATCCGCAGGCTGCTCAGATTGTCTTTCTGTAGATGTTAAAGTTGTTAATGATAAAAATATTTAAATGTAATTAATACTAAGTTTTCACTTCTGCCGGCAGTCCCGGAGTGCAACCCGTTGTTTTAGGATAGATAACTAAAGCGATTATTGTAGAGGTTCTCTATGAACAACATTTGACGTTAAATTATTTTCAGGTAACAAAATATACTGATGGTCGGGAGCCCCGACCCGTGATAGGGCAACGTAAAGTTGCCCATGCGTAAAATATTCTTTGCGTAAATCAATTCCTACTAATTTGAATGTTTGGCCCTGGGATTTGTTTATCGTTAGTGCGAAAGAAATTTTACTGGAAATTGGAGCCTTTTGAAGGGTATAGGCAAATCAGTAGGGATCATGGGTATTCTTGGTATATGAGCTAATTCACCAGCTGCAGGGCCGGTGATAATCTTCGCTACTATTAAATTATCTTCTAGCTTCTTTATAAGAAGTCTCGTGCCATGTTGGGGGGGCTTAAATTTCTGAGAAGCATTATCGGCGTGCCATGCCAACTTTTAACGACAGTTCATGAGGTGGCAGCCCAGCGGGGTTCAGAGAATTTAAAAATTCCTGGGGGTAGTGCACTGCGTCCTCGATGTTAGTGACGGTGTCCATGGATTTAGCAGAAATCGTAATATTTTAATTTTGCCATATCTTTAAAACCAAACGTCCAATTTAAATCATTCGAGGACTAAATATTATCTACATAAACTGTACTTAGTGATGAACTAATTTATTTTGATAAGGATTTATAGCATGAGTAAAATAAACGCGTTTAAATGTAGTCCAAAAAAAATTCAAGATTTCTAAATAAGAAAATGGTTGTTGTGCCTCACTCGACATAGATAGGTATAGTGTGTCGCGGACTTTTTTGTAGATATTTATAAGAACTTCAATTAATTAGAACATTTTATGGTTCTATCTTTTATAGTTTAGGCAGCGTACGCAAAATAAGAAACTTTTCTGGTTGATTTTTTACACCTTGTGTCCGAAAAACCCAAATATCTTACGGAATCCTATTTTTTTCCAAAATAAAATTTAGCCTATGTTACTCGTGGATAATGTAGCTTTCGAATGGTGAAAGAATTTTTGAAATCGGTCCAGTACTTTTTGAGCCTATTCATTACAACCAAACAAACAAAGTTTTCCTCTTTATAATATTAGTATAGACAAGCGACCCGCCCCGGCTCCGCACGGGTACAATGCTGATGTATACATATAAACCTTCCTCTTGAATCCCTCTATCTATTAAAAAAAACCGCATTAAACTCCGTTGCGTAGTTTTAAAGATTTAAGCATACTTAGGGACATAGGGATATAGGGACAGAGAAAGCGACTTTGTTTTATACTATGTAGTGATAATTATATTGATCGGCATGTTGATATGATAAATTAGCCTTAATTCATAATTGTTATAGTTTATATTGAAGCCTCGACTGAATGTTATTTATTTATTGGTACCATCAATGAGGAGCCGCCCTCACTGGGTCACTATATAGAGCAGAGCTTACGAACAATATCCACAAGAGCACTAACAGCCACGATCAATACAAAACTAATAAGAAGTACTGAAACATATTAGTTACATTAAGCAAGGTGACACCAAATAAAACAATTTACTGTTGTATTTATGTCATAATTACGTAGCATACATATTACATGATCATTTATACAATAGATTTATTCATCTACCAAGGTGCACCCTTGTTACGGGCAGCAAATGCCGCGTGACAGGGGTCGAGGGTAGGCAGTAGCAGGCTAATAAACACATGCTATTATTAGTCCTACATTCGGGTTAATGTTAGAAATGTAAACTCTAACCTTTATTATTTCGAATATCTCTATCTTCGCTCAATTTAACGGAATAGTTACGATGAAGGGACAAAGTTGAGTAAATGGTTGTGAGTTAACAACATTTTGAAGTATACTACACACGCTTACGACATTTCCATGAAATAAACTTCCTCATTATTTTTAAACTATAGTAAGCAACAATAAATGTTCAGGTTTTCTTTTATTTAATGACCTTTTAGCGAAGAGTACTACTACTATTGAGACCTAGTCTTACCGCATGTGCGCATGTGTGTGGTAAGACACACAGGGTCTACTAACTAAGGATAAAAATATATTTTTATATAAGAAAAATAAAAATCAAGTAAACAATGATTATTATTATTATTAATTCGTCCATTCTATAATATTCAAACGAAAACATGACACGTATCAAGTGTGAAATTGTTTAACAATGTAAAACAAAACAGTTGCAACATATAACTCTTCCTTTTACATTTGCAATTGTAAGTATTTTGTCACTACGTTTAAACTGCATTAATAAAAGGGCAGTAAAATAAAAGGCAACAAAGTGTTGATCCATAACAAAGTCAAAGCCAGTCGATTACCCTCACTTTTACAGCCTAATTCATTTTGCCTACGCCTCCATATACTGGATATATTTCGAATAGTATCCGGTTCAGGTGCGCCGAACAGTTGAACATTTTAAAATTTAAATGTTATTTTCAGTGTATGTCAATTTAGACTGCCCTCGTTTTACAGTGGATTCACTCCATACATCACTTTGTTGGTTATCTGTTTAGCTGTTTGACAGTGATGAATGTTCAAGTGAGGAAGCGGAGTTCCGTTGTGCTCGCGGTGGCTCGGCTTAGGGTTCCACCTGCAGTTACAGGAATATTTCGTATGAACAATGAACGAGCAATATCTCGCTACGTGAGAGATTGATGAGGTATTTACTTTAGTCGGATTCTGTGTTACTTCATTACCATCGTAGCGTTTGTGTTTATTTTTGTTTGCAATTAATTAGTAATTCATACGATGTACAACATCCTTACTTTAATAACTGATTGACAAAACAAAACAAAAGTATATCATTCATTTTGCGAATTTGATTAAATCCTGAACTCATCCGATGGTAAACCCTAAACACACTTTCTTCAGTTGTCCGCTGAGTACACAACATTTATTTGCTTCGCCGGAATAACTCCTTTTAATTAGAAAGTAAAGTTATTTAATTACATTTATATGGCTTTGTTATAATAATAATTATTATATCATCAGTTTAATACACAAACCCTTAATATATTTAGTACGAAACTAATATAAAAAGAAAAATAAAACACAATTTAAGCAAAATGTTATTAAGTCATTTATTCCATTATTTTATCAATCTAAATTTTGCTATAACTTACGGACATAATCTTTTTACAAAGTAGGTATACCACATACTGTTTAAAATAATAATTACTTAATTAAGTGAGCTTTCATCAACAATTAATTCAACACTCCGCCATTGGTACTCACTACAAACGGTGAGATGTTCGATAATTTATCTCTGAAACGTGTTCATTCTGAAAATTGAGTTTATGAGCATACACGGCGCATTTTAGTTTGAAGTGTTTACTTTAAAGATAACTAGCTTCCGCGCGCGTTTTCACCCGCGTAGCACCAGTTCCCCTAAGAATTTAATTATCAAATTGTTCACGAAAATAAACAAACTATATATTAGTATAGATTATGTTACAACCGACAACCTCCGTAGCATAGCGGTAATTGGCTCGCTTTAAATCTCGGAGGTCGTGGGTTCGATCCCCACACCGGACAAGAAATCTTTGTGTAAATTCTAAGATTTCTTTACTGGTCTGGTTAGTTGAGGGACTACCCTCCGTGCCTCGGAAAGCACGTTAAGCCGTTGGTCCCGATTGTTATAACATCATCTATAACAAACGAACCAGGGAACGGGCAGCAGCGTTTCCCCTATGTATTACAACATAACACTGCGGTCACCAATCCGTCTGCCAAGCGTGGTGACTATGGCAAAGACCCTCCCTCGGGAGGAGGCCCATGTTCAGCAGTGGACGTTAAACGGGCTGATGATGATGATGATGATGATGTTACAACCAACTATAGAAATCAAACAAATATTAAAATCAGACTAAGACAACGAATTACCAGATGTTAGCTTGATTCCAAGTATAGTTTGAGTTTGTATTTCTGCCGTGGCATAACTAAAATGCCGTTATCCGACATCTGGTCGATTTTTAACTTTTAATGCTGTTATAATGAGAAAAGAAAAATCTACCGATCTGTATTTCCGAATTTTCAATACCTTGAATAGTTTTGGAAATAATCATTTTAAGAAAGCCGTTACGTACATATTTTCCTGTTGTGAAATAAGCAAAAATGCCTTTAAGTAACTTTGTGAGTCTATACAGCCGCTATAGTTCATTAACTCATATTTTTATGACAAGTTTTTCATATGTCTGCTTATCTTGGTTGCCGTTAACAGTCTTTTGTACACTATAAAGCGGTAAAGGTACTTTAACTGTTTTATTGTTAATCTTTTTTTATTATAGAAGTTTACTTTTGTTAAGCTATAACGCCGTTAATTGAAAATGCTAGACTTTCATGTGATTCAGGATGTTTAACGGCATTATAGGTTAATATTTGACATACTTGTATTTTGACTTTACGTATGTTATAAGCCAGTGGCGGCATTTTCAAAACTAAACAAAAATTAATTGTGCGTCATTATTAGACTAAAATGACGTTATCTCACACTAATACACAATAAAGCCGTTAACTGATCTCGCGCGGGTCGGGGGGCAGCGGCTATGTAACGATCCTGTTCCGAGATCAGAGGGGTCGGGGATAAAACTAGAGCATCGCACAGCAGGCACTTTTTGGGTGAGGACTCGAGGACTCCAATCAAGAGCTTTTGCGTGAAAGAGTAACAAACATACACATACAAACTTTCGCATTTCTAATATTTGTAGGATACATCTATGTCATAATCTATATATCTATTTACATAATATGTCCAAAATCCAATAATTCCAAACCAGTTTTAACGATTTTGATGAAGTTTGAACGTATTTCTATGTAGGCGGGGATAAACATTGTCAAAATAAGCTATATTAAACCTTAAAATCTACGAAATAACGTCGTATGCATCTGCAAACAAATATATTGGTCTACTTTTTTTCACTTATTATGGACATACTGACCTTTTAAAATATAATAATAAAAGCGAAAGGTCATTCATTCACTCATCTCGAAATCTCAGAAACTACAAAGGCCTAGGAGTCTCAAATTTTGTGGGTTCATTTAGGACATGGGTGCTAACTGAGACGGGATATTGCTAAATTCAACCCCTAAGGAAGTAAGAAGGGGTGTCAATGTTTGTATGATTCAAATTCAAAATTAATTTATTTCCAAGCATTTTTGTCACAAAGATAATCTGATTTTTTTCTGAGAATTCGGAAAATTTTGAAATTTGGCTTTAATAGACATTTTAAACTTATTTATAGACAAATTCTCTTATACTTTTGGGAAGTTTGTTATAGAACCGTATACATTGTAGATAAAACATAAAAGAGTTACTTATTTTGCGGCTACGGCTACCATGAACAATAAGATTACCTATGCTTATATCTAGTATATATGTTACGGCTAATAGCCGAAGTGCGGCTACACCTAGTTTTAGCCGGCTAGAACAACTACCGGTCCAGCCGACCACATGCGGTTAAACTCAGATCAACCTGAATAAGTCCCTGTTCAACTCCATTGGTTTAGGTTTAGGTTTTTTTTTTAACCACCCCAACTTCTTTTTGTGTCATGCATAGGTATTGTTTAATTTAGAGTTGAATAGGGACTTATTGAGACCTTAACCTAAGTTTAACCGCATGTGGTCGGCTAGACCTAGTTGTAGCCGGCTAAAACTAGGAGTAGCCGCACTTCGGCTATTAGCCGTAACATATACAACATTATGTGTGTCGCTTTTTTTTACAAAATGAGTCAATATTTTTATCTAAATATAACACATTATCATATATTATTATATATTATGATGCAACGGTTACAATATTTATTTCTATAAATTTCTCAAACTTTGCTTGGCGACCCAGTTTGTAAATAGCCCTTACGACTCTTTTTTTCAAAATAATAATGCTATTGATATCCGCGCAGTTACCCTAAAGAAGAATCCCGTACGAAATTATGCTGTGAAAGTAACTGAAATAAACGATTCTAGCCGTATCCACATCAAATACCCGTAAGCCGTCTAATTGTTTTTACTGCATTTACTGCAGAACTTAATTTTGCTGACATTTTCTCAATGTATGGTCCCCATTGTAATTTGGAATCAATGGTGATACCTAAGAACACAGAGTTTCCACAGGGTCCAAGCCATTTACATTAGGGGAAACCTGTCTAGCATTGGGTGTTGAAAACTTGATTACCTACTTTAGTTTTCTTATCATTTAAACAGAGATTATTAACATGCAACCAATGAACAACTTTAGAGAGTGCATTGTTAAGTTTGTCATATTCATGTAGTTGTCTATTAAATGTCTTTCTTATCGTTACAGTTTCACCAAACACTACTTGTAAATTATTGTATTTGAATTTAAGATTGAACCGAAATGTATCGAATCTAAAAGAAAAGGTGACATACTTAAAAAAATCCGGTACAAGTTCTGATTATAGGAATAATAATATAGACTGATGTAAGTTTATTGAGACTGATTAACTATTTTAACTAAATACCTAATAATTTTAATTTTAAACATTGTCATATTATTTTAAGTTATTTGGTAAAGTGACTGTGTTAAGATTTGAATACCATATTTTTAAGAATACGTAAATATTATCAAGAAGGCTATAAATGTAGATAAAAAGTTAAAACTAAAATTTAAATAAGGCAGATTTTTTTTTTGTTTTTAATAGATGATTGTTTTTTATTGATAATAGAAATTTACAGTTTGATGTTTAAGGAGAAGAGTCCACTTAGTCTTGATTGTTTATAAAGTGTCTCAGGTTTCATTAAGTATTCTGTATGTAAAATTTAATTTGATTGAAAATTTATTTTATATTATATTATTTTGAAAGTACAAGTTGTACCTAATTAATATGGATAAATAACTGATGTGATATTTGTATTTGTGAAAACTAAAAGTTCCTAATAAATCTAGTTTTAAGTGAAATTTTGTCAAAGTTAAAACTTTTAGCAAAAATAAACCCTATTTTAAAAGCTTTAAAAAAATATATTGACTAAGTGATTGATAAAATAATGACCTTTATTAAAAAAATGTCTTTATTTCTAGTAACTTCATGTTGTTAAATATTATTGGTTCACTATTTTTTTATACCTTCTGTTGCGCTTTAATGCCGTTAAACTATAAAGGTTTTTACTTTAACCACGATTAAGCTTAACAATGATTCAAGTTTTTCCCTTAAATTTAAATACATTAATAGGTTACCAGACTTAAAAGCAGTAAAGTACCGTTAAACACACTAAAGTCTAACATGAGTCAGTTCAATATTACATATTATTATTAAGCTAAATAGACGTTATGTGCTTTAGCGACGTTTTAGTTATTCACAAAAGAGATTTTTTTTAGCATTTTAACAGACAATAGTTTGCTATGAAATATATACACTAAAATGCCGTTGCGCTATGCGTAACGGCATTTTAGTCGATGACCGATAAGATTTTGGCAACACCGATGATAAACTAAAATGCAAAAAACGTTTTTTCATGAAATTAAATAATATTTACGATATGACAGGGGAGTCATTCGAAAGTATTAAACTTGACCTATTTTTTGGTACCACCAATTCTCAAATAAGTGTTGTCATTGAAAAGTTACATCAATTTTAATTTTTTCCGCGGTTTTTGTTCGTTATTCAAAAATACGGTTTTGGTAGATAACGGCATTATAGATATATCACGGCAGATTTATAAAGCTACCAAAGCCAAATAACATAACTGATTAATATTGTCTTCTTATGCAAGAATAGGATCACTGGAGATCAACGCCCGAGTGACATCTCTTGTAATGTATGCGTTCATAGGCTATAGCAAATGCTAACAATCAGATTAATAGTTTAATAGATTGAAGACTGTTGTGTGTAGTTGACTATCACGTTAGCCAATTCCTAAATTCTAAGTCAGTTACAAAATTACTAATTTATATTTATATAATCATCCATATTGGTCAATAATATATACTTTGGAAATAACTCAAATATTCAAACAATATTCATAAAATAATCATGAAACATTAAATATTTATTTCCGGTAGATATCATTTGTTTGTTAGTTGTGGCTGGCCACTTGACCGCACTTGTTATAATTAGTTAACTAATTACACTATCGATTTCTGAAAAATAACTATTTGTTGTTATTATAAACGATTCTACTGTGCCCAGTGGCGGATTTATCAGCAGGCTAAGTAAGCTGGAGCCTAGGGCGGTAAAATTTAGGAGGCGGCAAATTTGGGCTATTATTTTAAATCTTATACCTAGCAAAATTTAACGTCTAAAAAGCTCAATAGTAGTTTGTAGTTCAATAGTAGGGGCGGCAAAATTTGAATAGCCTACTGGCGGCAAATGTGTAAGTCCTGCACTGACTGTACCGCTGCCGTGTGGTTTCCGGCCTAGTATAGAACACAACATTTCTTCCCATGGGTGTAGTAAGAGGCGACTAAGTCCAATCTACCTGAAAAGCATTGTGATCAAGCAATATCTTTCAACGACCATGGCTTGCCAAGGACTGTTAAGAGGAGGCTCAAGAAGAGGATGACATATTACGCCGACCCTAAATAATTGGAGTATGGCGAGAAGATGGATGGTATGTTGTGTATGGCTTAAAAAATAGCACAAACAATTTTGTTTGACTGATTAAGTATACATCTATGAGAAGTCACTTAAACTCGTACTAGTTAAAGTTAAAGATGACATTAATACTCAACGTTATACGGCACATATATTTTTATAGAAATCCAGCCCAAAGCAACAACGTTATGTAAATTACAATTCGTGAGGAGGGAGCACGTTTTATTTGCTTTACAAATGCCTTCTTTTGTGACAAGAACGTTGAAAAGGCCATTTGAATCAAGGATATTTTGGATTATAAAAGAATCATCCACTCGACTTTAATAAATACAAAGTACAAGTAAGTCAAATTGCAAGGAATACTCGAGATTTAGAGTAAATTGGACTCTTATCCTGAAGCAAATGAGTAAGATCAAATACTATTAATACAGAAAAATCTTCTTACTATTAATAATAGAAATATTTATACTACTGACTACAATATTCTAGTTGAATACTACTTCAACTCAATGACAATATACATATGAAACCATGGGGAATTTGATTTAAACTTTGACATAATTTTTACACAAAATATGCCAAAAGGAAAAATAAATCTTCTGAAAAAAAATATCTGAGAATCGGAAACTTAGCTCTTCGACTATTTCTTTATTACATTTCATGTCTTTAAATTATAAATTAATATTAAAATACAGGGTTATTTTTAAAACACCAATAACCTTTTAGAGGGTGAAAGTACTGGTAATGGTAAACAACTCTTACTATGGGACCAACCCTGAATTCACGAAAATGAAATCAGCTGTTCCATACATTTTGTCGAGGTAAGTAAACATAAATGTATGGAACAGCTGATTTATTTTTTTCGCGATTTCAGGGTTGGTCCCATTGTAATAGTTGTTCATAATCATGAGTACTTCTATTCCCCAAAAGGTTTGGTGTTTTAAAAATAACCCTGTATATATAAGCCGTGCGGTTTCCGACTTGTGCACCCCATATCTTCCCATGGGTGTCGTAAGAGGCGACTAAGGGTGGTACAGCTGATGGATGGGCAGCAGTATCTACCAGCTCAAGGATACTGACCATCTCCATGAGGAGTAGGGACGCCTCTACACTCCGGGCGTGCCTATAATTGGGCAAATGGGCCACTGTACGTGTGGCCCGCGGTGCCACATTGGCATGGCACAGTTGGATTGCTTATTTGTACCCGGCCCCTGCCAACGGCGGATCGAAGTAGCGTCTGGAAGGTTTTAGTGATGTAGGGTACTCTCCTCGTGGTATGATTTTAGCATACCACGCTATGGAGAGGGCGATTCCCACATATCCCACCGCAAGCTCGCGAATACGCTGCAGCGGCGATGGGAATGCGTAAATAAATGCATGTCGCACTGGACAAAAAAAAAAAATCTTACCATCTAACTGCTATCTCCAAGCCACCTGCCAATTGTGATAATTATTGCAATTTACCTCAACGACCCTGGCTGGCCAAGGTACATACCTGGAAAAAGGAGGCCCATGTTCAGCATTGAACGTAAACAGGCTTATATAGTAAAAAGTAAAAGTGATTAAAATATAATAAATACCATTTAGTTAGTATTGTTTAAATTTAACTGTTTAATATATACCTAATTAAACAGGAACTCTAAACTGCATTCAAATATACTCTACCTATTTCGCTATCTAATAAACCCAGCTTATAAATCGAAAGCCAACTGTAGCGACTCGGACTTATTTATATGAGATTGTATGCATTTACAAGAACTGAAAAAGTATAGATATTTCATGCAGTATAATGTTTTCTTTAAAGGTAAGTAAATATATTTATTAAAATCTTTTTTTTTTTTTTGACTTAAAATAACACGCCGCGCTAAAATGTTCTGAGCTTTATTTATGTTTAAAAAAATGTACACGAACATCGTACGATTGAAAAAATATTCTGATAGTGCACTACGATTTAACTAACTGCTAGTTTCAACGGACTTTATAAAATAAAATATTTGATAAAGGGCCTTTTTATTACGAGCCAATAACTTTGATGTATATTTTGCTTTAACTGGGTCTCATGAAGCTTTTTTGTTGGTCAATAAAACCGTGAAAAGTCATAAATTATCGCAATCTATTGTATGTTCTATTTTGGGATTTTTATTCTGTATACGTGAACAAATAAACTTTTAAATAATTATGTTGACATTGTGTTGAAATAAATGATAGATAGTATTTGTTTGTGAAAATAAAAAGTCAATATTCAAAATTATGACTATAACCGTTTTACATAATATCAGCACCAAACCGAGTAGGTTACGTAAAAAAGGAACAGCGGTTACGGAGCAGCTAACGAGTGATCAATTGCAAAACGTAAAAAAAAGTCGCAATATGTTGCAATAGCATGTATATTCTTTGTTCCTCGTTTTAGATAAAAATAAATATCTATAGATTGAAATGAAAGTTAGATAAACTTTTTATTGTACACTAATAAGAACAGAAAACTTACAAAGTAAACTTGGCAGTTAGTTACTTCATTTATAACCCGAGAACTATAAATTTTAATTAATTATTGACTAGAATGTTTGTCTAGAAACTTGTGTAAATAAATCATAAAGTGTAAATAATATTCCTCCATGAAGTTCGTTACGTTCTCATTGCCTGTTGTATGTCATTGTTTGCGGTGGCAGACTAAGGCGGGTCGTCTCCGCCTCTCTAATATGAGGAGGAAGAAGACGACGATGACTAATAAGCCTGCCTTTTATTTGTGAACATAATATGTAGTTGCGGTTACTTGTTTTGTGTTATATAATCTCAGTACCGTCATATTAATAATTTGATATGATATTCAAGTACAATGAATGTCGGGCTTTATTAACCAATAGCTCTGGCCTGTGACTCTTATCTGTGAAAAATCATTGCAGTATCTCTAGTACTTATTTTTGTTTTTATATCGTAGAAATACAAGGTGGAGTTAAAAATAAATTATTCTTATATTGAAAGTCCTGTTTTTCCTCCAGCTTCCAAAAAGCTGTTCTGAAACAAGGAAAATAAAATATTTTTTATTCGTCGCGGAAAATTGTTTTCATAACTACTTACTTTATTTTTTGGCACTCGTCAAATGTAATGGTTCACTGGAAGATAGATCAATTATTATGCAAATTATTAACAATTTACTTCTAAAATGTTCATGGTAATTTTCAAGATACCATAAAACGAGACATTAAATAGGAATAGACTGTGTTTTTCATATAAATCCCTTTCTTTTGTCTTCGTTCTACTGTAACAGAAATAATCAATATGTTTATCTAACCCATCTGGTTCATTTCATTTCCTGACATTTCGTTGGCATAAATAAAATTTCTATTAGCCTCTCAATTTCATTACCATACTGTATAATCGAAAGGAAATGACCAAATAAATTATTTGAACAAATTCGTTAAGCAGTGATGTTTTTTTTGACATTTCTTTATCTTCCGAGTTCTATAAAAATGATTTATGTATAAAGTGGTATTTAAAATGAAAGTTAGGCAATTTTGAGGAGATAAGTCTGTGTGTGTGTGACTGTCGAGTAGAACTCGTACAATTATGATGTACAAATTGATTTGAACAACACTTCAGACTGGTACGTGTATACGCTTACGCTTCCTATACAAACACGCTGAAAGTTTACACAAAGTCCTCGAGTGACGTGTGAAGAGATAAACGTTTTTCTTCTGTTCTTTATGTACGTACATTAACGTCAAGCAGATACATGCGCAAGGTGTGTCTACTTTTGTTTTTACTTAATGCTTATTTGAGAATTACAAATCTTAACACTATGTGTATCTTTATTTAAAATAGCTCTCTGTATGGTTAATTAAGTAACTTAAATTGATATCATGATCATTATAATATTAATTTTATTGTAAAATACAGCCAGTCATACCTGGCAAGTAATGAGAGGTAAAATACTATTTCAATTATGTATCTTAAAAACGAGATACGAGGAGCTAAAATATTGCTACATTTTGAACGCATAAAGAATATTTACTACAATAAATGACAACGATATGAATTATTACGGCTAATATAAGCTGAGGGGTTTTTTTTTCATGCTTTTTGCCTGTCTGATATACATTCATACAACATTTAACTAAACTTCCTCATTATTCCTAAAACGGTTTCAGTAATAGCTCAGATTTGCAAAATAATTACTATTTTTGTACCTTTTTCTATCTTATTTAAGTTGCTGTAACAAATCGACCACCAACGTTTTTTTCGAAAATAAGTTTAAGTTACACAAGCTGTAACATCAAAGTTTACTTAAGGAAATCCTAAGGTAAATTGTGCATGAATTACTCATAACGAAATATCTCAGGAGCAAGTCAAGACCGCAACTGAATAGCAATTTAATGTTGAGGTTTCTCTAGTGGTAAAACTACCAGACCTCCTGAAGATAAGCTTTGTTGTTGTTATAACAACCGGGACTAACGGCTCAACGTGCTTTCCGAGGCACGGAGGGTAGTCCCTCAACCAACCAGATGCGCAAAGAAATCTTAGAATTTACACAAAGATAGACACCGGACAAGAAGTCCGGTGTGGGACAGACAACATTACAGACAAGGTTAATTTCAACGTTGACTTTGACGTTGAAACTTGATGTTAATATTATAGTGATCTGACAGGTTTCCTTAAACTATATAAAACACATTTTATAAGTCACACTTTAATTCTAATTAGAAGTTACGGATACCTAATTGTAAAAATATTATTAGAGTAACGATTAAGTTGTAACAATATCATATTATCAAAATTGGGTCACTTACAAATAAGTATTAAAGGCCAATTAATTTAAAATAAACTCCTGAATAAACCACAAAACCAGAATTGCCTTTAATTAATTTGAAAAGTACCAACAATGCGCGATAATTACAATGGTTTTTAAATGTTCACATAATATAGGTAATGAATAAAAAAATTAAGTGTCAATTTGACTGAAGGGCATGATGTGCGTGTCTGTGTTCCTAAATTTTACGATGGATGTATATCATTTTTAGGGTTCCGTAGCTAAATGGCAAAAAACGGAACCCTTATAGATTCGTCATGTCTGTCTGTCTGTCTGTCTGTCTGTCCGTCCGTATGTCACAGACACTTTTTTCTGAAACTATAAGAACTATAATGTTGAAACTTGGCAAGTAGATGTATGTTGTGAACCGCATTAAGATTTTCACACAAAAATAGAAAAAAAACAATAAATTTTGGGGATCCCCATACATAGAACTGAAACTCAAAAAAATTTTTTTCATCGAACCCATACGTGTCTCTATGAATAGGTCTTCAAAAATGATGTTGAGGTTTCTAATGTATTTTTTTTCTAAACTGAATAGTTTGCGCGAGAGACACTTCCAAAGTGGTAAAATGTGTCCCCCCCCCAGTAACTTCTAAAATAAGAGAATGATAAATCTACAAAAAATATATGATGTACATTACCATACAAACTTCCACCGAAAATTGGTTTGAACGAGATCTTGTAAGTAGTTTTTCTTTAGTACGTCGTAAATCGTTAACCGTAATTTAGCTTTAATTCAATCAACTCGAATATAAAAATATACAATAACATTTCATTTCATAAACATACGCTTTTTTATTTATTCTTGATATCAAAAATAGGTACGCACTTGTAACAGAAACGGAACCCTTCGTGCGCGAGTCCGACTCGCACTTGGCCGGTTTTTTAATTCGGAGACTTGATCAACGACTGTGTGCCCCATAAAAAACCTTAAAGTCGCTCATCAAGCTATGGAAAAATCTATGCTCGGCATTTCCCTACATGATCGAATCAAAAATGAAAAGTAGAAGAAAAACGAAGGTCGCTGACATAGTTCAAAGGATTAGCAAGCTGAAATGGCAATTGGCAGAGCAGAAAGTTTATCGAGTGGATACCACGATCTGGCAAGCGTAACGTGGGCAACCGCCTGTAGATTATATAGACCGACTTATAAAGGTCGCAGGGAGTCAGTGTACGCAGGCCGACTGATATGATGATGATAATGTTATCATATAGATCATTTTTATCTAAAATTTTAATCAATTTTCCATCATCTGCAAACAACCAGATGAGGAACACCACTGAAATCAGAATAGTGATTCATCTGTAGTCGTTAAAATTAAGAAATCTTATATATCTGTCTTTATAAAGTAACATGTCCTGACTGCCTGATTCATCAATGCCGAGGACAAGTTACTGAAGCTAGACATGTGAAAGGTCCATTAAGAAAGAATTTATAAAATTCAACCCCTAAGGGAGTGTAAAGAGGGGCATAAAGCTCGTAGGAGCTTTTTGCCCCTTTTTTTTAATGGGATGATAATTTTTTGATTGGGAATGACAGGTATGCGGGTGGAACCGCGCGCGGGAATCTATTTTTCCATAAAGTTTCAAACTACATGCGATCGCCCAAAGGAAAGGAGATACCAGTTTTTTCACACTTAATACTTTTTGCATGATTTTTAGATAACGCACTTCCTGCAGTCGCTAACGATGCTTGAATATTGCAGTGTCATATAGCGGGTATCGATGATTAATAGTCTCAGAGAATCGAGGTTACACGTACAGGTAGGGAATTATTTTGTTAAGGGTATAAAGTATTTTTGTTTATGCATTTATATAAAATTTACTGTCACGCGCGGTGGAACCCACGAAATGAATTTTACTACTGTTGACTGCTTTATTATTGTACCGTCAATCTATCTTCCAATGGAGTTTTCGTCAAAATCAGTTCAGGTTTGAAGGAATGGATAGACAGACAAACATTATAAAAAATGTTTTTGTTTATCGATTTTCTCGATTCGTACTATTTTGATTGGTTTTTAAAATACTATGTGACCAATATGTATATTGTATGCACTATATCATATCTGAAGTAATTGAATAAATACATCCATTTGTGTAGAGGAAAGAATGTTGCACATTATTTTATTTCAACAAAATTGCGTTGTGTCAAACTTTGAAATAAAAATACCCTCTTTTACTCGAACGCTCTACTTTTTGAGGTCGAGTCAGTAAAATAAAAATACTTTTATGGCCAAAACGCAAGCGTTAACCTTAGAGATATTGTAACATATTTTATTAATTTACGATAACGACAGCCACGAATTTTCAAAACTTTAAATTTCAGCTTCGTAAAAGGGCAGATAGGCATTGTAATGAAATGTCGTTACTGGCCGGACACGCCCGCTTTATGGCGCGTGTTTATGGGCACACTTCACGTCGTATACATCCCAGCCATAACTTTGTTCTGACGTCATAAACTCTTGCATTGTCAGGAAGCTAATGTATGATCATCGTTTGAAATCAGAATAGGATACCTAGTTTGAAACCTTAAAATAAATATTTGATAGAGATACGAGAATATAAGCTACATATATGGAGTTGGGTCTTATGTTTTGATTTGTAAAGATCCAAACTGAATGCTGATCCCGTATTAAGCATACGCGTTTCTAGAGCATGTGTACGACGACGCTAGCGCCGAGCTCGAGCTCCATCACCTGCTATCCGCGTCGCCGCGGCGCCAGTCCGCATGTAACACATGCTCGAGGACGGAATAAGCGCTATGTGGGGTCAGCCTAATACGGTGCCAATCTAAGAGTGTATAGACTCGCAGCATTCGTTTTGTGTTATTTCATGGAGCATAAATAATAAGTCGTCTTTCTTTTAATAAAATACTAAAATTAATTCATCCAAGATAACTGAAGTTACCGAGCCAACGTATAACGTCAACTGCTATATATGAACTACCCAATTATCAATGGTAGATAATTTTACCATAAACAACACCAGAGTGTATTTGAAGCACCAGACCTGAACCAGAAAACACAAAATCCTGTTTAGTTAATCTTTGATTTTACTCAAAGCATGCTGTACTGTACTGTATCACCCCGTTTACATCCACTGTTAAACATCCACTTAAAGGACCTTTGCAAGCTATGGTCGTTTAGAAATATTGCCATAAATACCACACTTGGCAGGCGAAATGTTGACCGCATTAAGATTAGTAAGGTAAGGTGAGTATCCTTGAGCTGAGAGATGCTGCTGCCCATCTATTAGCTGGAGATGAATATTATTATAAAAAAAAGAATTTACGGAATAAATGAAACAAAAAAAAAACCCTAAGTTGCCTATTACGACATCTATGGGAAGACATGGGGTGGTCTATTCAAATTTAATCCAAAGACTTACTCAATCATAATAGCATTCCATAATATTATAGTATTTAAGGCAACACTTATCCCGCAAAGGTTGTGGGTAATACTTACTCGTAAACTTGTAATTTAATGTTGTGCTCAGTAAAATAATTATTATTATTATAACAATTAATTTATATCACCAACGACATTTTCCGGCTAACATGTCATTAAATAGTTGTAGGTACCCAATACAATACAGTGTAACTTATCTATAAATAGTAGGCACAATAAATAACTTACTTATATGCTTAAACTAGGTAATCCTGTATTTCAGACTTATTAAGAAATAATAATGAAATAATGAATTTTATTCAGCACTTAGGTATTTTAAATAACAGATAATTCCTGCTCTATAAGATATCCGACTAAGCAATTAACAGTAGTAGGTAGGCAATATCAAATCATACAAATCTACAGACTGCAAAGTCCGTCCGTCTGTCCTGTGATATTTTTTTGCAATTAACCAATTATTATTATTATAAGAAGAAATTAAAACCGCATCCAAATTGCAAGTGGTCACATTATATCTAAGTGGCTCACACCTGAGGGAACCCTTATGGGGTTTAGGACCACGACCCAGGGTGCCACTGAAGTAAAAAGGTAGATATATAAAGAGGATGTGATCACCAGCACCGACTACAGGCGCTCAATCACAGGGCAGGGGTAGGGGCGCAACGGGGTCCTCGCCGGCGAAAACCTACCCTAGCTAACCTGCAACCATTCACTAGCTACCTAAATGGACGATCCGGAGAAGAAAGGAAGAAAAAAACTGCGGGGTTGTTCTTTTTCGTCATCTTTTGTTGTGTTTTAGTCTCTCCTTTTTTTAAAGATATTGTTAAAAAATCTCATTAATTACATTGCAATTATATTATGTGCGCTGATGTACGCTCTGAAACATTTTCATTAGTATAGGCGAAGTATTTACTGGATTTCCTCAAGCAAAAGAAAAGCAGCCAGCAGTCGACACATGAAAACGGAGGAAACATCCACGCACATTCTTATAAAAATCACAAAAATTAAAAAAAGTAGTACTACTAACTACACTAGGTAAAGATTTAAGTTGGCTACTTATAAACTAGGCAAACATTTTACAAATATGAAAAAATTTGTTATACTACCTTTATTTTATTTACTTTTTACATAAAATTAATTATAATTTTATGTACCTAAACTGTAAAACTGTAAAACTCTGTTGCAAATCATTAGATTTGCAACAGAGTTCTCTGGCGCAAATGTACAACGAGACCCGACCCCAGCTAAACTGGGAAGAGGGTGGAGAAAGAAGAAGATAATGATTGCTTCCAGAATAATGTTGTAGACACATTCTGTCCGTGAAGACGATTGGTGTAGACTATGTCAAAACGTCGGCTGAATAAAAAGGTAATGATTTGCCTTAATAATAATGCGATTGAGATCTGTGTCTTATGTGTACTCAAAAGTTTAAAAATATTAATCGCTTCTAGAATGAATGAACTATGTATATGTTACAGCTAATAGCCGAAGTGCGGCTACTAGGTTTAGCCGGCTCCATGCGGTTAAACTTCAAGTCCCTGTTCAACTCCATTGGTTTAGGTTATTTTTTTTTTAACCACCCCTACATCTTTTTGTGTCGTGCATAGGTATTTTTTATTTAATTAAAACCTAGTTCTAACCGAAGATAAGTAGGATAGGTACATCTAAGTTTAACCGCATGTGGTCGGCTGCACCTAGTTGTAGCCGGCTAAACCTAGGTGTAGCCGCACTTCGGCTATTAGCCGTAACATATATATTTCACAATGTAACAGTGTTGCGTTAATCCTACTGAAACAAATTCAAAACTTTACCTCATTATATCGTAGCGTGGGATGATCGAAATGTGTAGATTTATATATGTGCCCAGAAGTACTTTGTTTGATATTCAAGCATTGTTTACACTACAACCTTCGTAGCGTATTTGGCGCGTTTTAAATCTCGGAGGTCGTGGGTTCGATCCCCACTCCGGACAGAAAATCTTTGTGGAAATTCTAAGATTTCTTTCCGGGTCTGGTTGGTTGGTGGACTACCGTCCGTGCCTTGGAAAGCACATTAAGCCGTTGGTCCCTTTTATTATAACGGGCAGCAGCGTTTCCTTGTATGGCACAACATAATACTGCGGTCACCAACCCGTCTACCAAGCGTGGTAACTATGGTAAATACCCTCCCTCAGGAGGCGGCCTATATTCAGCAGTGGACGTTATACCGGCTGATGATGATGATTGTTTTCACAATTTAATAAAGCGTCAGAATAAATATCGATAGAGCATATTAGTATCGGTCTTAAGCATTTTAATGTTTTAAATTATTACTCAATCATTTAAAAACAGTCAATTAACGACAATAAAGACACCATACATAAGAAAAATAAACAAATTTATTGTACGTGGATCTGCAAATCCTCTATTACCGGCGTGAAAAATGCGACAGCGGTAATTTAGCAGGTAAATCGCAAAACATTAAAATATCTGATGTTGCTATGACAATGCGACCTTTTATTGCATAATACGTAGGTTCAATTTTCATCTCAAAAAATATATTTGTCCATTTCCTTTAAAACTTATTTTTTTTTGTTTCGAGGGAATGGACAACAAAACAGCAATTCAAATGTATTCAGTGTATATAGTGCGAGTTGACACAAACCGAAATGGAAACTGCATATCAAACTCTCAATCACAATGGTACGCTAGGTTTCGCAAATACGTTTCGGTGGTTAAAAAGTCACCACCAATCACTAGGTTTTTTTTTTATAAAATGTCATTTTTGTTTGGACTAACATCAAGTAATTTAGTCAATAAAATCTATTATTCTTCTATGGAACCGTATGAGACTGGACACACCGCTTGCGTCCCTCCTGACCCTTAGTTTGCTAAGAACCTTCCGATGCCTTCGTAGACCCGAAGTCCGAGAGGCCCGCGAACTGTAAATTAGAGCGACAGTTGCACAAAACTCCCCTAAAGGAACTAAAAGCCATAATATCTCAATCTCCCCGTCAGCGACCGCCCTGAGCCGAGGTCCAAGTCCCACAGGGGACGCCCTCTTGCGCAGGTAGCTTAGTTTGTAGTGTTTAAACCATTTATCTAAGCTGGAGCTCTGTTCGCCTTTATTCCCGGTGAAGTAGCAAAAGCCTCAGGGATAATTACATATGTTCGTCCAAAAAAAAAATAAACCCCCGCTTGCGTAACGTAGACGTGCACGTCTACTCCTGTAGTCTGCTCGAGCCTTAAATCTTAATTACTTCTGCTACACCTATTCCTTCTACCACCTTTTCAACTATTATAATTACGAAAGTTAAGAAGTTATGCAATGAATAATTTTTTTATTTTTATTTTTTCGGACTGAGATATGTAGTAATTCGGACTATTGTTACATCACCGGACATAAAAGAGAGCAGTTCTCCAGCCTTATTAAATGGTTAAAATATAAAAACTAACCAATTTGCGCAGGAAGAAGCCTCCTGTGGGACATGGATCACCCCCGAATCAGGGCAGTCCATGTTCACAAGAATCTGGCGGGGATTTAAAGAAATTCTAAAATAGCACAAGCTTTCACTCGTAGTGCAGGAAATATATAGATACAGTTTCCGTATGATGGAAACCAACGCTAGTAAAACCGCATTGGTAATACTCTTATAACACAAATACAAGAAATTCTGTTAATTGAGGTAAAACAACGTGATTATACAATACACATACAATTAAGCTCTCGTAGTATTAGGCCAGTATCCCTGTGATAATGCTTCGCTATATTCAATTTCGTAGGCAAACACGGCACTAGGCAAACGGGAGCGAATTAACTCCGCTGTACCTACATCTTTGCCCTTGTATTGTGAAAATGTAAACCAAACAATGATAGCAATTTCACTAAAAATATTTTATAATTGAATTTTACCATCGCGGTTGTCGCGATGGTAAAATTCAATTATATTTGTCGCGGTTAGTTTATGCATGACAAGGATTTATTAAATTTATAAATTAGTATATTCTTTTCTACCCGACCGGCTTCGAACGGGTGCAATTCTGATGTAGATATGGACTAAGAGCTGACAACCGAAAAGGCAAGGTAATTTGATCATTCATAAAAATGATTTATCAGCTTACCTGGAGCATTCTAAGCATAAAGACGTCGACCTGGCAGGATTCGCGTGGTGGATGTGGGAATTACGGGGTGGGAAAAAAATAAAAAAAAGGTAATGTGATCAAGATTACTTTTTATGCCAAATGGTTTGCCTACCTCCCCAAAGCACAAAAAAAAAACTGGCGTCATTTGGTTGGTGGAAAGGTATCGCCAGGCTTAATTAAAGTGAGGAAAAAAAATATATTTTTAGGTAATAAGAACAAGGCTGGCTTTTTTGTGCTTAAAGTTTATTATTCCCAGAGGCTAGGAAAAAAAAGCCAGCCAATAATAGTGGTGGGAACATGTCGGAAAATTGAAAATTGAAAATTTATATTTTAAATTGTATTTTGCTCGAGAAAGAGCTAAGGGGCATGAAAAAGAGCGCGTGGAGGGGATATACGTGACTACGGCGTCGCGTGTATCCCCTCCACACGCTCTTTTTCATGCCGATTTTTTTTGTGTGCTTTGGGGACGTAGGCAAACCATTTGGCATAAAAAGTAATCCTGATCACATTACCTTTTTTTTTTATTTTTTTTCCACCCCATAACTCCCACATCCACCACGCGAATCCTGCCAGGTCGACGTCTTTATGCTTAGAATGCTCCAGGTAAGCTGATAAATCATTTTTATGAATGATCAAATTACCTTGACGTTTTGGTTGTCAGCTCTCCGTCCAATACATTATACATATAAACCTTCCTCTTAAATCACTTTACTTATTAAAAGAACCGCAACAAAATTTATTATATACCATAAATAGGGCCAGACAAGCAGCGGGAAACGACTTTATATTGAAATGTATGATTTTGTGATTAAAATTCTATCCTTTGAATTATGTTTGGAATATTAGGAATTCTTACTCTTCCTAGATTGTACATATTGAAAATAATTGATTTCCTAAAATAGAACCGCAACTTGTTTAAAAATCTCCCTAAATGTATCCAAGAAATAAGACAAGAGAACCTGACAGACTGGTCTTTGAAAAGGCTCAAATTATTTTAAAAACACATTAATTCTTCATCAGCCCGTATAACGTCCACTATTGAACATGGGCCTCCTCCCGAGGGAGGGTTTTTTTTGCCATAGTCACCACGCCTGGCAGGCGGATTGGTGACCGCAGTGTTAGGTTGTAATACACAGGGGAAACGCTGCTGCCCGTTCCCTGGTTCGTTTGTTATAGATGATGTTAAAACAATCGGGACCAACGGCTTAACGTGCTTTCCGAGGCACGGCCTACAACCAACCAGACCCGGAAAGAAATCTTAGAATTTACACAAAGATTTCTTGTACGGTGTGGGGATCGAACCCACAACCTCGGAGATTTTAAAGCGAGCCAATTACCGCTACGCTACGGAGGTTGTCATTACACATTTTTTATTAGAATACAAATCTACAACTACCCTCCGAATAGTTTAATAATTAAAAATAGTTTAATCCCATATTGAATTACTTTTTATACGATTTAATCAAGTATTGCTTCTATACCTATTCCCTACTCTGTTTAGGATCTTTCAAACGTAATTAAGATTACTATAGTTTTACTAAACTGTGCTCTGTATAAATATACATACATCTTATATAGTTACAGAATGTGAGGTTTTAGCTATAAGTCACGTTGTGAACTGTATTATTTTGGCGACAATAAATTATTATTATTAATTAAAAATAAAAGTTTAAATGTTTTTAATCAAAAGTAATTAAAAAATAAATATTGTATTTTATTTATTCGGTTATATTCGGAACAGTTGAATAAAAAAACGGTGAAAGAACTGGCTGTCAAAAGTGGAGTAACATCCGTTGTTTGGCTGTAGTTAATACAGCCAAACAACGCTTAATACTATACATATATATTTTGCGTGGTACTTATTTTTCACATAGCGTATTTAAAAGCAATAAAATTATCGCGTAATCAATTTTAAAAAATAGAGATAATATGTCATGATATGAAACTAAATCAAAGGCTTTTGTTTCGACAGTTAGTATATTCAAGTATATTCGATTCGCCGTCTTCATTTTGCATCAATGTTGATATTTCTATCAGATTAGAGCATAGCTAAATAGGATAATGTAGACACAATGAAGAGCAAGCAACGATGCAAGACCAGAAACTCTTGAGTGAATACATTTTAATTTATGAATCAATCTTCCTTGAGATCATTCTTGAGAGATTCATACCAATGTATACCACGGAATGTGGACTGGATGTCAATGACTTATATGACGATTTAAATAAGTTAAAGTCTAAAACCGATAAACAAACAATCTTTTAAAAATAAGCCAGTGCAATCTATATATATAAAAATCAATTGCTGTTCGTTAGTCTCACTAAAACTCGAGAACGGCTGGGCCAATTTCGCTGATTTTGGTTTTGAAATGTTTGCCGTGGTCCAGGGAAGGTTTAAACGGTGAGAAAATGTGGAAAAATTGAGATGGGCGATGATAGTAAAAATGATAATTTTATTTTCCCATATTATAACTGTCAAACGTTACAGTTTTGTTCCGTCATAGATTGATTGAGCAACCAAAAAGTGACAGATAGTCGATAGTATTTTAAAATCAGAAGAAGTACATTTCTAGACGAAAGTTCTAGGTAGTAGGGTTCAGAATTTTATTTTGAAAAGAGTAACGATATACTTAGTACACCGTTCATGTTGTGATTCTGGCTTCTTTCGGTCATTTTCAATTGCTTAAATTATTCCGCGGTGATATTGAAATCTAGAAAACTTATTCTATCCATAATCGATGGCGTTAATGAAATTACGAATTTATTATTCTAATTTGTGTGTGAATTGTTTTTTGTTTTATTAATTCTTTTTGTTCGACGTGAACTGTGACCACATTTAACAAAATAAAAACTGCTGCAGTTATTGCTTTAAATTCGTCAAAACGTAAAAAATGGTTGCTACTTTAAGAAATTCGTCGCTGTCGTTCAATGGTCATTTTTTTCCCGGTTGAAAATGCATTAGGCATCCACGGCCACAGTGGTGGTATGTTAGGTATGTAGTATGTAAAACTCCCCTGTTTATAGCGATGATATGCTTATTATATCACTAGAAGATGGATTACCTACTTAACTTAGCCCAGGATGTTCCTCTAAATGCCAGTAAATTGAGCATCAGGAATAGCTAATGCATATTATTATACATCCGGTACCGTGGCGATGCCTATGACCTAGCAGTCATGGACTCTCCCGGGTCCATTCAATGCACCTTTTGGGGGCGCACGGAGCACAACTACAACTCTATGCATCATGGGTGGCTCTAAAAGAAATTAGGACTATGTTCCCTACTTCTCGAAGCCGAGGCTCGGGGGACAGCCTGCTGTTTGTGCGCCTTCGGTGAAATGGGTAGGAGAGATCTTTCTCCTGAAAACACTCCGCGGACTTCTACTGAATGGGCAATGGTCGGTAGCAAGAGGACGGATCCCATCACTCTCGCTCCACCGCCCAAGCCGGAAACTCTCTTTGTTGTATCTTTGTAGAAGACCCCGGAGCGTGTTTAGTAGAAAGATCTCTCCCTCCCCATTTCACCAAAGGCGCAGAAATCGTAGGCTGTCCCCGGAGCCTCGGCTTTGGGGAGTGGGGAGCATAGCCCCACTTTCTTTTAGAGCCTGACCCGTGATGTGTAGAGACGTAGTGGTGCTCCGTGCGCCCGCAAAAGATGCATTTAATGAACCCTAAAATAAAATCCTCGGTCCATGACAGCTAGGTCATAGGCTTCGGACGGTAACGGATGTACCGTGTATGGATTAGCTATTACCGGTGCTCCATTTACTGGCATTTAGGGGAACACCCTTGGTTCAAGTGGGTAAACCATCTTATCGTGACATAATTGGCATATCATCGATCATGAATAGAGTAATTTTTAAATCTTATTTATTGTAATATTATGGTGTTTGACATAATAGTGACAGAATGCGTGCTTCTCTTAGTGCACATCACGGTTAGTTCATTGCTATCACACCTTGTATTAAAAGTTCAATTCAATTTATAGTTTTAGCTAAGACAGTACAACGTCTGTCGGGTCAGCTAGTTAACTTATAAAAAATAAGCTAACACATAGCTTAATAATTATTCAAGAGCTACAGACTATTTGTTATAGCTAGGTACATTGTCTTAAAATTCGTTTCACTTGACTAATCCCACGCATGAACTTGACACTAGATAGTAAATCTAAACGAGACTACATTGTTTTCCGGAAAAGAGGCAAAAGCGTCGTGGCTGACTACGGTATCCTGCCTTTTCGCCGAAAATTGTTCGGCAGATTATCACTTACCAAATAACGTTCGCCGATGTTTCACTTTGACAACTAACGATTAGCAATTAAACGATTTGTATGACATCGTTTCATTTGGTAAATTATTGTTAAGCTGATTATTAAGTATAATGACATAAAACGTTTGGGACATTTATTATTTTCCAAACATTTCACTAGGCCACACAACTATTAGACGAATTACGTTTTGTCAGTGTAACAATTCCCTTTTCATACATTGATATAGTGATAAAAAATAAACTACATATAAATTATTACGTACATTTTTTATTTACGAATTTAAAAAATATAATTAAACCTTTAAATTGGCACCAATGCATACGATACGATACGATACATTACGATAGAGTAGGTTAGGTTAGGTTATGTTGTGACAAACAACGCACGAGCCGAGCGAGCGAATCGAGTGTGCCCCGGCAGCGGCCGGCGATGTGCCAGACGCGAATCGCTTTTGAAAAGGCAAACTAAAACATTCTGCTCCTTGAAAGTTGGCATTTTAAAAAGTGTTATTATGAAAAGGAGACCAAACGTACAGTTGGTAACTGTGAGGTTGTGAAATAAAATAAAATTATATGATAACTTGGCAAATAATTATTCGGCGAAATAAAATTCTGCGAAACGGTAGTTGGCACGTGAAAATCTGGCAAACAATTTTCGGCGAAAAGACTGAGAACCGCAGACTACATAAATGCCTGTCTGAAAATAACATTAAACTACATTTCAATTTCCATTCTGATCAATAAAAACATTTTGCGATTTATTCGTTAAGTTAGCTAAGTATGTATCTATAGTTAATTATCGTTATCAAAAATATAAAGGTAATTTCTCAAACCAAATGCATGATGAACATACCTTTATTTTATACCTATAAGCATAAAGTCCTTATTTAGCTAATTATGATTACCTACTGTTATTAGCATCTTTATGTTAGTTTAAGGTAAGGGTTAAATGTATAATTTTTTGTCAAATGCGTAATGATTTCACTTATCGCCTGTGATAGTGTAATATCTCGTAAGTGAAAGTTGCTAATAAAGTGCAATTTCAAACGTCATGAAAAACATCTTTATTTGAATTGTAAAGGGCGTAATCGATTTGCTACAGTTAAATTTCAATCTTATTAGCTATTGTAACTTACGCGGTATTGCAATATCAACGACGTACAGTTAATGTTAACGTCTGCTGCTTATGCTTTTAGGAAAGTGAGACAACTCACTAACGTAGAAATTGCCCGTATGGTCTATTTTAGTTATTTCCATAGCGTTCTTTCTTATGGAATTCTATTTTGGGGAAAATCGGTAACCGATATTCAAAACATATTTATCTTACAAAAACGGGCAATAATATCTATTTATCTAAGTGCCAGATCCTCTCTAAAAGGTTTATTTAAAGATATAAATATATTAACGGTAGCTTCTCAATACATTTACGAAAATATAATGCATGTTAGACATAATTTAAATAAATATCAAAAGAGAAGTGCTTTGCACACAATAAATACTAGAAATAAACATAAATTGTGTGCTGAATACCACCGTTTACAGAGAGTTCATTCTTCTTTGTGGGGCTTAGTGTGCGCATGTATAATTAGATCCCAGAATACGTGCAGGATTTACCTCTTAATAAATTTAAAATCGAGGTTAAGAATACCCTAATGAAAAAGGGTTATTACACAATCAATGACTATATTAATGATAAAACTGCATGGTGCAGGCAGTAAAGCAAAATCATTCTCACAATAAGTACCTATCATTACCTATAGCTTGTACCTATAATTGTATTTTTAAAAGTATTCATAAAATGGTTACATATTTTAATTTGTATAAACTCACTTGTATTGGAACATGCTATGCTGAGTTAAAGATTAGATATTTTTTATTATTATTGACTCCACAAATGCTACTGTCAGTGAGTTCGTCATGCTCCCTTTTTTTGTCATTGCTTGCGGTGGCGATGTGAGTCGGGTCGCCTCCTTCCCTCTAATATGGCGAGGGAGGCGATGGCTGTGTGCTCACACGTCATACTCGTGAACGGGTGCTGCTTGCGGTGGCTGGTCGTCTTGCTGATGGATGTATTTGAGGTGATAGTTTTTGTGTCCTCTCTGACGAGAGATTTACCTCGTGTAGTTTGTTCCTTAAAAATGTGCGTGGATGTTTCCTCCGTTTCCATGTGCAAGAGGTTATTTTTCTTTTGCTTGAGGATATCTAGTAAATACTTCGCCTATACTGATGAAAACGTTTCAGAGCGTACATCAGCGCACATAGTAAAATTGCAATGTATTCAATGAGATTTTGTTAACAAGTTTGATAAAGAAAAAAAAATGGAAGATACTAAAACACAACAAAAGATGACGAAAAACAACAACCCCGGAGTTTCTTTCTTCCTTTCTTCTCCGGGTCGTCCACTTAGGTAGCTAGTGAAAGGTTGCAGGTTAGCTAGGGTAGGATTCTCGCCGGCGAGGACCGCGTTGCGCCCCTACCCCTGCCCTGTAATTGAGCGCCTGTAGTCGGTGCCTGTGATCATATCCTCTTTATATCTACCTTTTTCTTACTTCAGTGGCACCCTGGGTCGTGGTCCTAAACCCCATAAGGGTGCCCTCAGGTGTGTGCCACTTAGATATAATGTGACGACTTGCAATTTGGATGCGGTTTTAATTTCTTCTTATAATAATAATGATTGGTTAATTGCAAACAATACCATAGGACAGACGGACGGACTACGCAATCTGTAGATTTGCTATTGCCTACCTACTACTTTAAGTTACCTAGTCGGATATTTTATAGAGTAAGAATTATCTGTTAGTTATAGGTTTTTTTTTTTTTTTTAATTAATTTATCTTCTTACATTGTAATTCTGACAAGTGCAAGTGTATGTGAATTATTTCAATGAACATACCTATGTAGGTATGTATCTTATCATATTTATTGCAATATCAATATCATCCTTTATAAAAAAACATTTTATTTGTTGGCACATGCCGCGTCACAAATGTAGAAAGTTCGTAAATATTGAAATTCGAATGCTAAAAGGAGCAGCAAAGATTTCTGAATAAAGTCACGAGCTCCGCAGGTTGCCGTGAGTTAGGTACCGTCTCCGGTACTGACATCAATTTTATCAGATATGCCAAAGCTGCAATGTGCACACTGAGTCACGAATATTTCTGATAATGTACGGTTTAATAAAATTTTGAGTCTTACTTTTATATTTAGTCTTTTTTTTCGTCCTTATAAAAAGTCGGGCGCTCTCTGGCTAACATATTTAATCCCAAGCAGATGTAGTAACCATTTTTAATATGATTCAAATCACTGTGATTCGACGTTAATAAAAATATGAAACAAATTAGTCGTCTGTCAAATTTTGTAACTACTACATTTTTAAACAGTCGGTAATTACTTCATATTATATAACAAAGTTCTCCGCCGCGTCTATTTGGCTGTCTGTTCACAATCAACTCAAAAACTTCTTTAAGGATTTTCAAGCGGTTTTCACCAATAGATAAATAATAATAAAATTCTTTATTGTACACACATATATATAGAATACAAATTTGGAACATAAAAAAACAAAAGTAGGTACAATGGGCGGTCTTATCGCATAAAGCGATTTCTTCCAGACAACCTTTGGATGGATAGGAGTAAAGTGCAAATTAGCAGCAGTAGGTGTGCAAACAATCAAACCATAAATTTACTCGAAAACTGTAATATTAACTGATCCATGAGAAGTTTAGATATGTGGTTTTTCAAGGGTTTTTGTTAGGGTTGCGAAGCCGAAGCGGATCGATTCTTTATAAGCAAAGAGTTAACTGCTGTTAACATAAAAATGTGTTTTACAACATGTAAAGCAATATCCCTACTTGACTGTACATAGAAACATTTTACCTACTTCTGCATTCTGAACACACAACGACAGCACATTGTTGCATTAAATTTTACATTTTAAATTACAAAAACGTTATATTTTGTATTGTCACAAAGGAGGAAGCCGTGAGGTAAATTGTCCCTCTTTTTTTTATTCGTCACATCTTTTAGGTCTGCTTTACTTTAATTTTATACAATTTGTCCAGTTTGTTTTAAAACGTTATATGAAAGTATAATTGTTGAAGTATATAACATACCGTCCCAGCTTCGCACTTTGAGCTCTTTTTCTATAAACTGTATCCTTTTAAAATTATTATTATTTTGTAATTCTATTCTCTCTTTCATATGACACCAAAATGTATTACTATTTGATCAGTGCTGTCAGGTCATAAAGATTATAAACAATTATTTTCAACTGTAAAATATCTTTATTAACTCATAACGCATTCTCATTTACTTCATATAAATACCTTCAGTCCACCGTTACGTTACAGGTCCTATTAAATCGTAATTTACACAAGACCTGACAAATGACATATCCCAAATATTATATTATTATGTATATTACTCTAACTACTTATATAAGTAAAAGTCGCATAAAAATCCGTTCAGTAGTTACTGAGCTTGTCGTAAACAGACATAAGCGGCGGAAGACTTTGTTTTATAATATGTAATGATATAATTACCGCATGTAGAATAGAGTAAAATTACTAACGATGGTTTAATATAAGATCAATATTCATTTCGTAAAAAGAAAAAAGTTTACAGTAAATATGCCTGCTAATTCGCAAGTTTAAATATGTATATTTTGATATTACAAATACTGATGACAGCATATTTTAATATATATTTAATATTTCTGCCAAACTGTCAAATTATCTCTTCTTTTTAGCTTAAATATCATGGGAATAATTCATTATACCCATGCCTGATAAAATATAATCAAAATGTCTCGCTAATTTGTTAATTACCATCAGAAAGGTTGGGTAAATTAAATGTCTGTTTTAACAAGGCACATCAGTGTTTTTAAAAACATAATAGGGAAAGATATATATTTTTTTAAATATGAAATAAATGTTTTAATGAATTGGAACATTTAAAAAATATTTTAGACGCTAATAATCTAAGTTCCTAAGATCCTTAGTTTAAAATTTTCTAGGGTACGGACCTTACGGCTCAACACACGGTGGTGGACTGTCCGGCGTGGGCTAACGAGAACCTCCCGCTCGTTGGCCCAAGCCGGACACTCCACTACCGTGGCGTGGTGGGAGATGACCTCTCGCTGCCGACCATCATTTCAAAGATGATCCAAAGCGAGAGGTCGTGGGAGACGGTTGCCTCCTTCTGTAAACAAGTTATGTCACAGAAGGGGAAGATGATCCCTCCGCCCACCCGCTCCGCAGACGGCGTGTTGGCCGTCGGCGGTGGGCCGAAACCCGCCGCCTATCGCCCTAGGCTCGGCTTCGGGGAGTGGGGCACATGGGCCCCGCTCCCTTCGAGGCTGACCCATGAGGAGTAGGGACGCCTCTACACTCCAGGCGTTGCTATAAATGGGCAAATGGGCCACTGTAAGTGTGGCCCAGGAGATCCCGCGGTGCCATACTGGCCGCGGGTGCCGTCGGGGGGCCGGATTGCTTATGCTTACCCGGCCCCCGCCACGAAGGAGTGTCCGGGGGGGTTTTAGTGGTTGTAGGGTCCTCTCCTCGTGGTATGAGTTTAGCATACCACGCTATGGAGAGCGCGAGCCCCACATATCCCACCGCCAGCGCGCGAATACGCTGCAGCGGCGGTGGGAATGCGTAAATGCAATTTCCCCGGGAAAACAAATAAAAAAAAGGGTACGGACCTTAGATCTTATCCGATATAAGGGACTCGTACAGTTTCATTATATCTAGCTGACTCTCCGGTCTATCTGCCGCCTAGCTTACTTTTTATACTCTTAAACTGTAACTAAGCAGGGTTATAAATAACAAAAAAAAACAGAACAGTTTTTTTTTATACATTGTTATTAGATCTCGTATGATTTTTTTCCAAACATCTATGATGTTTTCTTTTGAATTCGTTATATGCGATTACATTCCAAAGCTTAACCGTGCATAGAACAGATAATGAAGCGAATACTTTGTGCGATATGTTAATAAGAATAGGTGGGAAAAACATCCGCTATGCCTGACAAAAACGGAGATAAGGGGATAAAGCGCTTTGCGTGGAATCTATAGAAAATCTCAAAACAAATTGGAATAAAAAATATAAAAGCCACTCAATTTCCAACCTTATATCTCATGAAGTTAAGGATGAAATAAGATATGTGGGTGATGTGGTTTTTTTTTGTCTTTTAATAGATTCCATTCAATTCAATGCCTAAGAGTATTCAATTTTTTTTATGTTGGCTAATCATATTGGCAGACTTAAACCAGAAAAATCCAAAAAAAAACCAATAATTTAGAAATTTAGATGTTGTAGCTGCGACATTTTATTAATGTATTTTAATACATTACCAACCAGAATAGATAAATGGTTTGTGTTAGAGGTGATATACTGAAGGAAAATTGAGTTAGTGATAGCATGACAGCTGACAGAACAGAATGAAAGACAAAAACGTTTTGTGCCGTCCCCAAACAAATTGGGATAGGGGCAGGGACATGATGATGATTTCATTACCTAGATCACAACGCCATAATTTTACAGTTACAAAGCTACGGATATTTGAAAGACGACGAGAAACCAGTCATTTGACAATTTTATTTCAAAGGTTAAATGATGTACGATTTATTTAATATTGTGCCCGTGACTTTATCCACGTGGAATTTATTGAAAACGTTATTAAAGTTAATCCTTATTACATCAGCTATCTGCCAGTGAAAGTTCCGGCAAAATCAGCCCAGCTGCTCCAGAGCCGGAATTAGCCGGAACTAACAGACAAAAAGCCGTTACTTTAATATTACAAACCGACACTGCAATCTTATTTATTTGTGTAGATGTATATATATATTTCCTATAACGAATAAAAGGGCTAATTTTCTAATATTCAGATAAACCAACAGACACGTAACTGTCCATTAAACTTAACTGGCTATTTACCTTTAGAATAAAAATAAGCAATTTTTCAATGGTATTTTATCTATCCATCAGTTTACTATGTATGGATTTTGAGTGACTATGTTCATGCTAAACATGTGGGAACTAGACCCATTTAAATAATACATTAGTGTTAGAACAAGTGATTGACAACTTAGATTTTCTAAATATATTTTAAACGTCAAAATGTTTTTATTTTTTTGCGTTATGGTACAGTTTACTTTAACTGATGCCTAAAGGAGCAGTTAAATTTATTCCACCGATATTGGTTGATTGTCTGTTGAAAATGTAATAACGTTATTCATTGAATAAACACTATCTGACTTTTTATCTGAGCATTAGAAAATCGACTCTTACGAGAAACAGGAAAACAGTTTGCTCTTCGTGCGAAGTCGGACACTCAGGGACTTAGCGCGATTGCTTATTGATTAATGATTTCACAATTAAAAGAAGATTTATGACGCATTTTCTACCATCTACAATTCTATATCCATAATCATCTATTAATTATATGTTCATTATATATTAATAATCACCTCTAAGTGTCAACATCAGCTGATAGTTTTGTAGCAATTAAAATAGTAGTATTTGTTCGAGAGCTACGAAAATACGTTTATTCTGTGCCTGGAAGTGTAATAAACCTAAGAAAGTGTCCGTGGAATTGTGCGCCCGCGATATACTACATACCCAGAGTGCGAGTGAATAAACAATTGAAACACTCAATCGACGTATTCTCATAAACATTCTAAGTGTTTTGTGTCGCAGCATGTGGTAACCAGAACACAAGAAATATTAAACACAGTGAAAATAGGTTTAAAACTGGTATGTGTTGATAATTTAAGGATTTACGAATATTTAAACCGGTACAAATTCAAATTCAACAACATTGAACTCTAAATTATAAACAAACTGTGACAATGTGGTGAACGGAGAACGAATGAACATGAAATGAACATACCAAATTGAACTGTCAATCTTTGTTTAAGGGTCTGGTTGCAACGGTCTTTTGAGTCTGACTATTAGTCTATGGAGTTAGTGTTGCTAGCACAAAAATAATTTCCCCGGATTAGGGAAAAAGTTGTGTGAACGGTTCTAAGTGACAAATCGAACAATGAATGAACTTAAATGTGATGGCTGCTATAACCACATAAAAGGCAAATTTATGATGAAATGTTGCTTATGTTCGTTAACCTACGATTTAGAATGTGCGAATACTACTACAGCGCGATTCAATGGGATGACGAATGAAGCAAAAGGAATATGGAAATGCCAAAAATGCCGAATGAACGAACCAAAAAAGGGAAATACTAATACACCTATTCGTCCACTGTCACAGCAACAACAAGCAGACAACTTTAACGTGACCTTACGCAATAAAAAGAAATCTGACGTGGCGAGCCCTGTTGAGCTGGGAGCTACACCAAATGCGTGCTGTATGTCAGAAGAATCTTTACGCCGAATCATCAAAGATGAAATAGGAAAAGCAGTCAAAATCTCTATTAATGAACAGGTTACCAAGCATTTAAAGGCTATAACAGATCGACTGACTAGTTTGGAGGATTCATTAGAATTTCATACCGATCGATATGACAAGATAAACGATATCGTTACGAAAAATACCTCTGCCGTTGACGAGATACAAAAAAGAAACACACAAATGCAAATAAAACTAAATCAACTCTCATCAAGAGTAAATTCCATCGAGCAACATATGCGAGAGTGTAATGTCGAAATCAACGGAATAACTGAACATAGGTCTGAAAATCTTGTAAATGTCATACAGCAACTTAGCACCACAGTAAACTGCGCCATAACAAATGAAGACATACTTCTTGCTACCAGAGTAGCCCAGATTAATAAAGAAGTCAATCGTCCTAAAACTGTAGTAGTAAAACTGCGAGACCGGGCAACACGGGACTCACTTCTAGCAGCTGTGTCTCAATTTAACAGGACTCATCCTAATGACAAATTGTCTACTGCACATCTTGGCATGGCAGGCAAACGCGAACCGGTTTTTGTAGCTGAACATTTAAGTCCACAAAATAAGTACCTCCATGCAGCAGCGCGCCTTAAAGCCAAGGAGGTTGGCTACAAATTCGTCTGGGTGCGTGATGGACGCATCTACGTGAGGAAGAAAGAAGTAGAACAAGCTATCCATATTCGTTGTACGGAAAGTCTAGCTTTAATTAAGTAATATTGATAGCTATATTATTGTATTTGTTTTTGAATGTATTTAGACTTTAGTAATAAGATTCAACTCGATAGAAGTATTTTATCAAAATGTTCGTGGAATTAGGACTAAGACAAATCAGGTTTATAAAAATATTCTAAAAAGTAATTATGATGTTATAACTCTTAGCGAGACCTGGCTGAACGATAACATAGCTAATAATGAAATAATCGACAGTCGCTACATGGTCTACCGTAGGGATCGAAATCTGGCTCAAATGTCAAAATTGGATGGAGGAGGGGTGCTAATGGCAGTCTCAAAAAATATACGTTCGTGTCGCATGTGCAAATGGGAGAGTATTCTAGAAGATATCTGGGTGACATTAGAAGTTAATGTCGATAAAGAACGCAAAACAATCGCTATGTGTCTAGTATATTTACCGCCGCCAGTGAAAAGTGAACATCTTAATATATTTATAGATAACGTGAATAGAATATCACAGCTCGTTGGTGACATAGTAATTATCGGGGATTTTAATCTTAGTTTTATATCTTGGGAGAAGGATATCCAGACTTTACAAATGAGCCCATATATTGAATCTACGGAAAATTACCAAAGTAAGTTAGGGTATTCTCTCACTGATTTCATGTCACTAACTGGACTGCAACAACATAATGCGGTTACTAATCATAACAATAGAATACTAGACTTAATTTTAACTAATATTAATTGTAAAGTTACCAGCGCTGACAGCCTCACTAATAAGGCTGATGGGTACCATCCTCCACTTGAGATTACTTTTGATTTAAAACCGTTCCAATCGCTCGCCCGTGTGCCTCGTTCAGATTATAATTTCTATAAAGCCAACTACACACAAATCCTTACCGAGTTAAGTGGTATAAATTGGTCCGAAGAATTCAAAAACTGCAGGGATGTGGATGAAATGGCGTCAGTTTTTTACGTTAAAATAAAATCTATAATTGAAACACATGTACCCAAACGAAAACCACGTTCTGATTCATACCCTGTGTGGTTCACGAGGGATTTGATCCGTATGCTAAGAGAGAAGCACAAATTGAGACTTAGATGGAAGAAATTCAAAAATCCACGTGACCAGTATGAATACGAGTTAATCAGATCCAGGGCCGATAAACTAATGCATGAGTGTTATACTAATTACATTAGCACAATAGAAGATAGTCTTAAGAACAACCCTAAGACATTCTGGAACTTTATAAAACAAAAAAAGACTTCAACAAACAATTTCCCTTCAGAAATGCACAATGGCAACAGACACTTCATCTCTTCAGGTCCAGAAATTGCAAATTTATTCGCATCCTACTTTAATTCTATTTATACAAAATATAATAGCACTGCGATCCACCCCTGCCGGGCTGATAGTTGTGTGTCTCCTTACTCTAGTCTCCTGACACACCTCAGTTTTACTGAAAGGGATGTCTTCCTGCAACTCAAAAGCCTAAATCCCAACAAAGCTACGGGGCCGGACGGTATACCACCTCTTTTTCTAAAGAGATGCGCCACAAAACTAGCATACCCATTGAAAGAAATATTCAATAAATCACTGGACACTGGAATCTTTCCCATGGAATGGAAACGAGCACGAATTGTCCCCATTTTTAAAAAGGGTGATAATAGCGATGTCACAAATTATAGACCTGTGTCAATATTATCTGCAGTATCCAAAGTATTTGAATCTATAATTTGTCCAATCTTAACAAGGCATACCAAATCTCTTATTCACACCGAACAACATGGGTTCCAAGAGAAAAAATCAGTTGCCACTAATCTTGTGTCCTATATAACGCCGATAATGCAGGGGGTGGATAGTAATTATCAGATTGATGCAGTATACACCGACTTTGCCAGTGCATTTGATAATGTAAATCACCACATTCTCATTGAGAAGCTTTGGTCCCAATATGGTATATGCGATAAGGTTTTGAACTGGTTCACTTCATACTTGACAGGAAGAGTTCAAGTGGTGGCAGTTAATGGCCATGAGTCAGCAGAGTACATTTCGTCTTCTGGGGTGCCACAGGGTTCCCATCTCGGTCCAATATTATTCGTATTGTTTATAAACGATATTGTCCCAAAGGTTGAACATTGTCAATGCTCCTTATTTGCCGACGACATGAAAATATCAAAACGTATTGATGATATCAACGATGTAGGGCTAATTCAGGCCGATCTGGATCGAATCTACGATTGGTGTTGTAAAAATAAAATGAAATTAAACGCTTCAAAATGTAAACATGTCCGATTTACTAGAAAAAGAAAGTTTATTGAGACTAAGTATCATATAAATAATGACATTATCGCTACATCAGTGGAAGTGCGCGATTTGGGAATAACACTAGACAGTAAACTTAATTTTATCTCACATTATAACGAAATTATAAAGAAAGCGGCCAAAATGTTAGGTTTTATTAAACGCAATTCCAGGGAATTTAGAAACCTCACATCAAAAAAGATGTTATTCAATGCTTTCGTTAGAAGTGTGTTAGAGTTTGGCAGTGTCGTCTGGAATCCATTTTATGCAATTCATCGTGAACGTATAGAATCCCTACAAAGGACTTTTACGCGATACTTAACCATTGGCACTCCAGGTATTAGCAGGAGATCCCCGTATAGTGAAAGACTGAAAATGTTCAAAATGACTTCCTTGCACGAACGGCGTCGTATGTTGGACCTAGTATTTCTGCAGGGCATAGTAAAGGGTACTTTGGGTACAGAACTCTTGGAACAGATACAGTTGTCTGTGCCTAAATTGAATGCCAGAAGAAAAAAACATAATGTCTTTCACACTCCTAGTCATCGAACTAATCTTGGGCAAAATGCTCCTATAGCTAGACTTATTTCCACTTATAATAGCTGGTGGAGGATCTACAATATTGACATCTTCGGTGACCGTAATAAGGAATTTAAACAAAAGATCTTAAACGCGGTTAACAAAAATAGGTTGCCAAATTGACATAAAATCAATTAAGTTATTATTAAAAATTTATTTATTAATTTCATTTAATTTATTAATTTCATTTAATTTGCTCCTTATATTTTGACATCTCGTTTTAATTAATAACCATGTTTTAAATATTACAATTTATTTTATTTAGTTAGTAAGTGACTATGCATGCAATACAATTTGTCAAATTTAATTATAAAATACCTATTTAACTTTTAAGCTGTTGTTCACTATTTATATAACAAATGTTGTGCATATCTGTAATAGATGTAAACACCTAGCCCTATTTTTTTGTATATGTAATACCTATTTATCAATGTATGTGTTTATGTTGTTGATGTGCCTCAATAAATAAATAAATAAATAAATAAATAATTTTGAGCTGTTCAATCCTTTTATTATAAAGAGCGTAAAATAAAAGTTAAAAATATATTTAATTCCACTGAGAATGAAATGAGCCGCTTTAACTTAAACAGGCGAAATGCAAGAGAGAAACAGTGAATAAAACGGGTTGGCTTATCTTCAAGTTCATTTAATTTGTGTGTTATTTTACTCCTATTATATATTTTTTTTGATTACTTTCTTATTTTTCTTTTATTTAATGGCAATGTGCCGATTGACGACAATTATGCCAATGTCAGGCGTGAAATGGAGAAATAGTCTGAAGTAAAATTATAATATAGCGAATTAATATACTAATTGTGAATCTTCGACAATGGTTCGTACATTGAAACTTTTCATTACCTTGATATGGGTCATGCACCTGACATTTGACACAGATTTAAACATAGACTATACAATATGTACTCCATAGATAGATCCAGTTTAATTTATCTAAATGTAATGATCCATACTCTCAGATAGAATTTATGTATATTACAAGTATTTACTAAAAGGTCTCAAACACATTTTTTATTTCCTTGCGCTTACGCGTATTTGATAATAGCTTCGTAGCTACACTCGTAGGGCAATCCTACTAATATTATAAACGCGAAAGTTTGTAAGTATGGATGGATGGATGTTTGTTACTCTTTCACGCAAAATCTACTGAATGGATTTGGCTGAAAGTTTGCACGCGGATAGTTTATAAGCTGGATTAACATATAGGCTATTAAATATCACGCTCCGACCCACTGGAGCGACGCGGGTAAAACCGCGGGGTGGAACTAGTATTATATAATATTAGGTTGGGGAAATAGTCTTTTCGCATTATATGAACTTGTAATAAAATCTCTTTGGCTATACTTTTTGTATCTGGCTGGTTTTGGTATCATTGAAAGTTTAAATAACATATTTCTAAATTCCAATTAGGGAAATGTGTGATTTTCATTTGTTTTTCCTACTATCAAGATGAGTGAATCTAATGAAGAAATTCGATACATTTTAAAATGTTACTACAAAAAAGGTAAAAATGCAAGGCAAGCCGGGAAATTTTTTTTCGATGTTTATGGACCTAGTGCAGTGGCTCTGAGAGTAGCACAAATTTGGTTTAAGCGTTTTCAATCCAGAAATTTTGACCTCAAATATGCACGTCGCTCTAGTCACCCTATTACGGATAAAATCGATGCCATTTTTGAAAAAGTGGAGCAAGATCTGCATATCAGTAGTTACAACGTAGCTGAAGAACTGGGAATTGGCCACAAATAGTTTTGGCGCATTTGAAAAAAACTGGGTACACAAACAAGCTCGATATTTGGGTATCTCACGAGCTCACTGAAAGAAACCTAATGAACCCTGTACTCATTTGTGATTCTTTATAACGACATAATGAAACCGAACCATTTTTGAAGAAGCTGATAAAAAGTGAATCACGTACGACAAGAACGTGCAAAAAAGGTCGTGGTCAAAGGCCGGTCAGGCTTCACAGACTGTGGCGAATCTAGGGTTAACTCGCAACAAGGTGATGATGTGTGTGGTGGGATAGGAAGGGTATTGATATGAGCTGTAACCACCAGGCAGGACCATCGATTCTGAACTCTCCTGCGAACAACTGATAAGATTAAAGCAAGAAGTTGAGAGAAAGCGGCCGGAATTAATCAACAGAAGGGGTGTGGTTTTTCATCATGATAACGCTAGACCTCACACATCTTTAGCCACTCAGCAAAAATTAAGAGAGTTTGGCTGGGAGGTGTTAATGCAACCGCCGTATAGTCGTTGAAACTTTTTCCTTATCCCCATCATTTATTCTATTAATATCACACTCCTTTCAATTAATACTGCCCGCCAAAGCGCAGCACGGGTGCAATACTGATATATAATATAAAACTTCTTCTTTAATCACTATCTATTTAAAAAACCGGCCAAGTGCGAGTCGGACTCTCGCACGAAGGGTTCCGTACTAGTGCGTACCTATTTTTGATTTCAAGAATACAACAAATAACATAGTATAAAAGTTCTTGTAGTTCGTTGTAACTTTGATCGATGTTGAATGAATGAAAGGTAAACTGCGGTTTACGGTTTATGACGTATTAAAAAAAAACTACTTACTTGATCTCGTTCAAACCAATTTTTGGTGGAAGTTTGCATGGTTATGTACATCATATATTTTTTTTAGTTTTATCATTCTCTTATTTTAGAAGTTACAGGGGGGGGGACACACATTTTACCACTTTGAAAGTGTCACTCGCGAAAACTATTCAGTTTAGAAAAAAATGACATTAGAAACCTCAATATGATTTTTGAAGACCTACCCACAGATATCCCACACGTACGGGTTCGATGAAAAAATTTTTTTTGAGTTTCAGTTCTAAGTATTGGGAACCCCAAATTTTTTTGTTTTTTTTTTTAATTTTTAGTGAAAATCTTAATGCGGTTCACAATATACATCTACTTGCCAAGTTACAACATTATAGTACTTAAAGTTTCGGAAAAAAGTGGCTGTGACATACGGACGGACAGACAGACAGACAGACAGACGTGACGAATCTATAAGGGTTCCGTTTTTTGCCATTTGGCTACGGAACCCTAAAAAGCCCGTTGCGTAGTTTTAAAGATCTAAGAATACATACGGATATATAGACAGCGGGAAGCAACTGTCATATACTAAGTAGTGAAGTTTTGAAACGCAATTAAACTTCTACATTACAAACTAATATTTGAAACTACGTACTAAACTTAGTGATCGAAGCATGAGTTTTCGCAAGTTATAGGTACATTAAGTTATTCAGTCAGTATAACATAAATCGTTTAGTTTACAGTGTGTTCACAACTTTACACCTTCAGCGGTTAGAGCTCGTATTACTACTGCATTTACTTAGCGTCGCTGCTGAAGAGATGACATCTTGGCGGTGTACCGCATTTCTGTATAAATCGTCTGTCTGTTTATGAGTTATTTGAAAACCTAGAATTTACCTGTAGGTGCATTTAGAGACGAATTTGTTGGTAGAAATTATTCAGCTATTTTGTGTCGCTTGATCTCTGCATTTAGTGTAATTACATTCGTCATAAGTAACTTTAGGACACGTGACATATTTTTACATCATAACAGTACAGTTTTTTTTTTCTTGCAAAAATTTTTGGCTACCCATTGTACAGTGTTTATTTTTATTTATTTATGTACACACAAGAAATATAGTAAATAAAATGCAAAGAAAAGGCAATGTACAAAGGTACTACTTATTTCTAACGAAATCTCTTCCAGTAGACCTACGAAAGAAGATATGAAAATAAATAAAAGTGTGTAGGTAGATATACATACATACAATAACTACACATATACTTAAATGCATACATACAATGATAAATAGTTATAATACATACACTAATATTAATATTATTACGAAGAGGACAGATAGTGTTCTTTCACTCTTAAAGAGAAAGGGGTGTTTATTACATTTTGCCTCATATGCTTTGTTTATTTTAAAGTATGTTCTATCAATTTATAGCATGATTTTGAACTTGGATTTAAACCTAGTCTCGTTATATAATTTCATAAACACTATAAGTAAAAAATAATTTAGGTATTCAAAAATAAACATTTTCATAATACTGTTCAATTTTACGGAACAGAACACATCAAGCCATTGGCATTGCTACGTTGGTCAAACGAAATTGCGGAGCGTATCTATTATTCTTTTTTTTAACTTTATGCTACAAGTTGGCACATAAAGCGGACTTAATGCCAAGAGGCATTATCTACCAGTCAACCTTTGGGTTAAAATGTAAAGTTAAGCGGTGCAAACAAAGACAAAGTGCTACATAAAATTAAGAGAGATAAGAAGCAATTTAAATATTAATACTTACTTATATCAACATGCAAACATAAATATATATGACACAATACCATTATCGTATACTAAAGCTGTATATTCTAAAATATTATTGTACGTTAATGAAATCATAGATGCTCAGGGTAAATATTAATTAGATTAGACATTGAGCAACAAAATTGACTACAAGCTTAATCTACATTTCTAGCTGACAGTAGCTTTATGTCAGTAGCCTACATCGTCAAATACTACAAACTATAACATACTTCAAGTAATTAGCAAAAGGAAAAAAAACATTGTTAAATGAATCAAGTTATAATAATCTAATCAGTTATCTTCTAGATTTGAGACCATTAGTAGCAAATAAGAAAAAACCTAGGCTTTATTCGAATCCTAACAATGCTAAGTGCCATTTAACGCTAGACGTCTGGCAGCTTTAGATGAGGATTAAAAGATAAGCTGCAAGTCGCAATGTGCAATTTCTCACCAAGTTTCAAAATATTAGTGTACCTACTTGAAAATCTCTCCACATTTAAGCATAATGGACTAATACACTAATTAGTTTATACAAAAGGAGAGTTAATTTCATTGAATTTATTATTCGGTTTAAAATTAATTGGCTAGTTTATTTATTTTATTATATATACTTTACATGTTCTAATTAATAACTAGCTCACTACTTCGTCCGCGTGAGCTTTTTTTCTGTATATTTTTATACTTTGACCCCCGTTTCATCCGTGTAAAGAGTGTTTATAAGCATTTATAAGTGTTTATGAGCTGATTGATTGTATAAGGCTCCTAAGTCATGAATCTATGTCTCGATGATTTTATAAAATATCTTGATAATAAAATCAAGATATTTCTTTTATTTGCCTAAGATTATATATTCATTACTAGCAATGATTCATTTAGCTATACTCCAAAATAAAGAAAAAAAAACTATCCTTGTACTATTAGATAATGAATACCTTCAAAAGTGTCAGATTTAAAAACAGACCCATATAAATTTAAAAATATTTTTAATCAAAGTCATCACTAGCATCAGTGGTATGGATTGTAATTTACAAGTTTGCGTGTTAGAATCTAGCTCTCAAGATTTAACTACCTAAGAGGCTGTTAGGTACCCTATGTAATAATTTTCTATTCTAAAGCAAAATGGGTTTCGCTCAGGACTCATACTAACAAGGACTAGAATAAACATCCTCTCTGTTATCATCTTAATGTATATCTTTGCATGTACGTAATAAGTAAAAATGTAAAATATATACATCCAACATTGTTAAGAAAAGTATGTTTTGATTCATTATTTCGCCAAAGTTTTGATATAACATGAAAATGTTGAGTTTTATAATACTTAGACATTTCAACTTGTTTTAAAATCATAATTCATTTATTTAGAGGGAGAATATATATGTATTTACATATTATATTTAGATTTTCTTGATATGTATATTTATTTAGAGAGAGAACAGTCTAGCTGCATCAAACAGTTTTACCCGGACTACTTTTTTACATTACTACTACTCTGCTCCAGCGGGCAGCGTGGTGTTTTATAAACTAGGTACTAGATTCCCGCGCGCAGTTTTACCCGCATAACTACCGTTCCCGAGGGAACTATATAATTAAATATAGCCTATGTCACTTAGGGTGAATGTAGCTTTCCAAATGAGAAAGAATTTTTGAAATCGGCACTGTAGTGTTTGAGTTTATTCATTACAAATATACACAAATACTAATCTTTCCTCTTTATAATATTAGTATAGATATGTCCAAATCCAGCTTCTAAACGATGTCTGTGTTGGCAAAATCGCAGTGTCAGTTTAGTAGTTATTCCTTGAAAGATACAACAAACTTTCGCTTTTATAATCCCTAATAGTAGAATTGCCCAGTCTTATTAAGCCCCCCCTCTTAAACTAGGCATTCCAAATAGGCGGATAAAAAGATATATTTCAATAGTTAGTTGTTCATTGGTCAAAGAAATAAACGTGTAATATATGACACGTTAATAAATAACTTTCTTTGAAATAATAAATTTTATTTTTTTGTACAAAAAGGTAATATTCAAATACATGCTTCTTTTGAATAAAGTCGTCCACCAATAGTTTATGTCTAGTGAATTTATTGTTTAAAATCCCGGCTTCCTTATTTCTAGCTGTCTCGTCACCAATAAATATTAATAACACAAGCGGCGTAACCCAACATTACAAGACCCGCCCACAGCCTCAGCCTCGGTAATTTTGTTTGAATTTCCTCCTTAAATTATTCTTATCCTTACACCACGGAAAAATAAACGAATCAAATCTGAAATAACAAGAAAAAAATAATCTAGTTCTTACGTTGTACCTAGTAGGTACTAGTATTCCTGAATTTTCTAGATTTATTATTAAATGGAATTTTAAGAACATTATTAGCATTTCAATTATATATAGATAAATAGCAATTAATTATTTGTGTATGTCCTCTATTAGAAGTTTGTTGGTCTACACACAATTTTGATGTACGTATGTGGCTGGTTCGTATCGGTAGACAATACGTTAATCATACTATCTTTGTTGTAATAGACTTAAACAGAAACTACCAAAAAAATTCCAATACGGGTTTCTACTACCAACATATAACCTAGAATTCTTCGAAATCGTTGAAAACTCTTTGATATATTAAAATACCAATATTTAGTTGCAAATTTCCCGTTGCATGTGCTCGAAGACACTGCGTTTCAAGGCAGATGCCGCAAAGCGCACGTCCTACGGACGTGAATTTTATTTTACGCATCCGATGCCATACGGGAATTTAAAAAGGCATTTCGCCGCTTCGATGTCGCCGATCGTATTGAATGTTTTTTTTTTTTTATCTGACTGAATCGTTTTATAACTCGAGTTGTTTAGAAAGGTGGTGTTTGTCACGTTTCGAATGAAACCAGTTATTGAATGGTAATGGAAAAGCGATTTTTTGGATTTATCATCCCATCCCAGTGAGTTGTCAATTACGAGGAAACCATTTCGCTTTCAGCATTCAAAAGAAGAATTGTAAATAAATAGGTAACTGCTTTCAATTAAATGATGAGAAAAGATTTTCTATATTTAGAGTATTCAATGATTCTTGGTATTAAGGTAAGACAATACTCAATAAATTGCCCTTTTGGGCTATCTCAGTATTCTATTAATATTAACATTATGATAAACCGTGACTAGAGTTATCCCGGTTTTGAGCCCGCCACTGCAATTACGTATGTTGCTGTTGCAAAGGTGAGTATAAATTAGAGCATTTACTTGTAACAGAACTTCGATGTCACAAATTGCGAATGAACGATGTTCTGTTACAAGTAAATGTTCTAGTCTATACTCACCTCAACGCAAATCCAAATATTGTTTTATAACAGTAACTGTTTCCTAGTAGTAAAACGTCAAAAAAGCAATGAGAATTGTGCTATGACACATATAGTAACGTGACATTGCTTGTCGCTCGTTATTCGTTAGTTGCCATACAGCAACGAATTCTGTTATAGCGTTGCCTGTCAACAGCAACTATATTTATTGGTGTTTTGGGATTACGGAACAATCGTCGAATAATATCTGCACGTCACGTTGCTACGGTAAGATACATAATTGACCATCCAGTGAATTTGTATCATTAGAAATTTTCTGTCTTCTAAAGACAACTCTAAATGCAAGCCCACATTCAGAAAATAGGCGATGTTTTACTCGTGGTGGCTTGGAGGACATGTAAAGATGTGAATCTGGCACCTAATTTCTTACCGGTCGGCACGATGCCTCACTGCATATTTAGAGTGAATAAATATAGTGCGCACTTCTACACGACAATATTATTATTATATGTCCTATGTAGTTGCATTATGTTGTATGACTTAACCACTGAGGCCACTGGTAAAAAAATAAAGAGATTTTGCACAGGCATCGTTTATAAGCTTGTAGGCTTGTAGGATTATCCTATAGGCCATAAAATCTCACGCTACTCGCTGGAGCCGACTAGAAGTCTAGCTAGTAAATAACAACAATTAAAAATTGTTCTCGTAGTGAGAACAATTCTAACAATTGTAAACTGATATTTATTTTATGCCATCAGGTATCACCAATATTGGTAGCAGATGTTTTTAAATAATGTGGTATATTAGTGTATATTGGATAAATATTGGCAGTTGTTAACAAAATAATATAAATAATATTTTAAGAACAAAGTAAAAGTTCATCAAACTCACTTAGTATCACATAATAAAACGATTATAAACTATAATATTTATTAGTTGTTATCATCATCATTATCATCAGTCCGTATAAAGTTTACTGCTGAACAATGGCCCCCTCGGCCTGGCGGGTTGGTGACCGCAGTATTATGTGGTGACTCACAAGGAAACGCTGCTGCCCGATCCCTGGTAAACGATTTTCATAGACGATGTATGACAATTGGGACCAACGGCTTAACGTACTTTCCGAGGCACGGAGGGTAGTTTTTCAGCCAAACCAGACCCGGAATATACACAAATATTTTGTTGTCCGGCTTAGGGATCGGACCCACGGCCTCCGAGATTTATAGCGAGCCGAATGCCGCTACGCCAGTGGTTGTCCGACTTGGGCAATGTCACTTATTAAACGTATTTACTTTTCAGACGACCGCATTTTGAATCTTGTCTCGATATCGCTATGCATATTTTGTTCAAGCTGTATCTAGGGATACATAAAATACATTTCATAGAATTGGTTCAAAATTTACGATGTAACATGACAAGATCCTGTGGCGGCTTACTTGCATATTGAAATAGGAGCTTCGGAGCTCTGAGCAAACAAATTGCATGGAAGCGTATACGTTATTGTGTGCGGAGCTGAAGAAAATCTCGAACACGAGTGTTTATCAAACCACTGGAGTGCCGTATTTTTTTTAAGATTACTTGCAGAGTTTTGCCTTCTACTAGTATTCTTGTTAACCCCTCGTGCTATGCTAAAATGTTTGTGTTACGAGTGGGTTCACATCGGTAGTGCAATGGGTCTTGTGGTGACAACAAGATCACAACTCCGACATCCTATCCTTAGTCGATAAAATACATAATATACAACTAAAAGTAGCTAATTTTAATTAAAACTAACTTATAAAATATTACTACTTGGCAAGGTTCCCAGAATGCTGGCACCATTACCCCGTTGAATGGCAATGCTTAGCTGCTGTGTAAAGTAAAAACCAGCATTCGGAGAACGTGCCGCACTAAAGAGGGCCACTGCGAGGTATTTATAAATTAATTTGGCTCCTGATCCCCACGACCCCAATGTTTCGACACCATTCATCCTATCCATTGGTCTACGGCCGTTCCAAAATAATAAAACTGAAAAAATAGCGCGTTGAACTCAGAAAATCGAATAGTTTAATTTAATAAAAGACAACTCCTACTAGGGAAATGAATGTGTCGCGGGGCACTTTACAAACACTAACTTCACAAACATTTTAGAATGTCAAAAGCTAGAATTATGGCACACATTCGTATTTTATTTGATAACACTATGTTAATATTGATATAAATTACAATTTACCTTCTATTGTTGAATAAAGTTGTTTTCACGAGCCTGTAATACTGTCGCAACTTTGTAATTTACCTATATTTGCAATGAAAGATGCTGTAATGTATTGAATAATACGGTGGACTCTTGCTCGCGGTTATGTCTGAAGTTAGGCAAGAGGCTAACCTCACTCGTCCGCAAAAAAATTTAGTTACGAAAAACTTGTATAAGTAATTCTTGTATAGAAAATCGTCTAAAACAATTTGAAAACATTAAAGTCCAATTGTAGCGCAAAGCTTGTTATAAAGTTTGTGTAAGTTATTATAAAGTTTATCTAAGTTATTATAAAATATAAAATTTTGGAAATATTTATTAAATAGCTATTAAGAAAACTCATTTTATTTAATGTCAGATGTATGTACTGTGACCATTTACTGTGCAAATGGTGGTTTTCCGTGCCTGCTACATCACACCCCGTAGTGTATATTTAATGAAAACTGTAGGAAAAAAATAACTAAACGATTGATATGTATCTGTTTGTGTTTTGTACTGTTTCTATTCTGTGCAATTTCTTATGGTGTGCACAAGTATACAAAAAACAACTCAATGCAATAAATCTATATATCTGTTATTAGATTATTATTCATGTAGGTTCTAGCAATGACTTTGGTTTTACATGCATTATCGCTGGTCGACCTTAACATACTGTGACGTCATATTTAGTAGCACTTATGTTAATCCTATTCATATTTTCTGCCAAAATTTGTGAAGTGTACAAAACTTATGAACGCCAATGTTGGTTATAATCAAGTAAACAAGTCACAAGACAAATTGTGTGATTTATTAATACCATCGATTAATAACTGAATTACCTTTCTGTACACAGTTAACATATGGCCATTTTAAAATTTTAATATTACGTTTTGATAAAAATAAATACGTAGGTGGTAGTAAATCGCCCTGCCAATCACTAACATCACATTTAGATTCTTAAAAAAAGTTCAACACTTTTACAAAAAGTAGACACTTTTATTTACTCACAACATTTTAAAGATTCTTTTTTGCTCACCGCTAGTATTCCTGTTTACCTTATAAAATGCTTGTATTACGAGTGGTTTCACTCAGTTATTAAGGGATAATGTAGTATTCAAATGATGAAAGAATTATTGAAATCGTTCAGTAGTTTTTGAGTTTTTCAAAACAAACATATAAAAATACAATCTTTTCCTCTTTATAACATTAGTATGTAATTAGCAACGACTTTAAAATCTTGGTGTATACCGATTTACGGGCTAAGGCATACAAGGCATGAAGATGCCCTGGCTTTTATCGCGTGGCATCCAATAGCTTAAACAGATTATACGGTCAATTAAAAACTATTCACAGTAAACATGTTTAGAAATATAACCACGCTCCGTATCAATAAATGGCTGGCTTCCTTCCGTATGACACAATTCAGAAAGATTGTCAGCATTTTATTGTACAAGTTTTCATTGCAATATAAAACTATCGAAACAATGGCCCCGTATATCTTTTAAATTTGTTTTCAATACGTGTAAAATGTAAACAAATTTTGTTTATTGTTTAAAATAAAAAGTAATTTTATTTTGTACCATTATTTTTAAATGTATATTGTTTTTTTTTTCGATTTATAAACTTTATGTTTCTAGGGTATTGCCCGTGAAGTCAATGTGTCACAAAAAGATGATTCCGTGATAAAATATATCCTTTGTCTTAATCCTATAAATCGATAAGTTGAAACTTACCCTCATCAAAACATCTACACCGATACAGCGGTTAAACACAAATGGACATTTGCCTATAAAGTAAAAAGTTCTAAAACACCACCACAAGACAAATGGCCTATTCGACTGTGCGTCATTCAATCCAATTTATGTCGTTACTATCTTTAACTTCACTTCAACAGCCGGTTTACGTCTACTGCTGAGCATTCACCTCCTAATTAGAAACCTTGGCAAGTCAGGGTCGTCGAGGGAAATTCCTATAATCAGCACGATTAGCAAGCAGGTTGGTGATCGCAATAAGATTTTAAGTAATCTTGAATTGATAGACGCTGCTGCCCATCCATCAGGTGTATGCCCCTTATTCGCCTCTTACAGCACTCATGGGAAGTCATGGGGTGGTATATTCTAAGCCAGAATCCACACTGCTAACTAAGCTTAGTATTGTATTAATTTGGATAAAATATACAAGTCAGTCATTAACTCCAATAGAGTTAATGACTATGACACTATCATTTAGTTCATAATATATATATTGGTCACGACATCAGGCGTGAATAGCTGGACCGACTTCGCTAATTCTTTTTTGTTGAGTTTGTTATTGTCAGGAGAAGGTTCATATGAAAGAAAAAATAAGAATAAGAAAATAATAATAAAATTAGAATGGATTACTTTTGACAATATAAACTTATTTAATGTAATCTCATAGCGTTTGACAGAATGCGTGCTGCTCTTAGTGCACACGGCATCAGAGTTTAAGACAGGACAACGTCTGTGGGGTCAGCTAGTATTCTATAAGTAAATATCGTCGGATTAAGTGCCTACATATTTATTCCCAAAAATTCGGCAATTGTGATCTAAATTAAAATTATAAATTGTATTGAGTATGGTTTTACTTAATTTATCCCCAATGCAGACCAATCATTAAAATTCTACGGCCATTCTCATATAAAACGACCTTTCAAAATTTCCAGCAATAAATAAATACCTATATAAAAACATACAACAATAATATTCAACAGATATAAAGCTTCATGATCCGAGTACAATCGTAGTTGTTTTAAACCAGACCGTTTGGAATTTCTCCAACTCATAAACAGTTATTATTGTACAAGGAAGTTCAAGTCTGATATAATACTCGCATTAAGTTACTTGCATATTGAAGTCTTTTTTCTCAAAATCTTACCATTTATTTTCCTATTCAAACTGTTTGCTTAACTCAATTAAATATGTAAATAGCTGTTTATTTTACTGTTAATAAGATATCTCGTCCACGATATTTATTGCTCTGCCATTATTTATTTAAATCGAATTTAAGCAATATAACATACAAATAACTTGAGATACGATTTTCAATGTAATATACATATACATGTCACCTATACATACATGTCGTCACGCCTTTCTCCGATAGGGGTAGGCAAAGGAACTCCACTTGGCTTGATCCTGGAACACCTCTCTTGCTTCTTCCACATTCATCAGTCTCTTCATGCATGCTCGCCGGTTATAGGAACTTTTTATTTAGCCATTTTTTTTATACGTCGCCGATTTGGTCGAAATATTTGCGTCTGGGGCGCCCACTTACAACGTCTCTGTTCACACTCATTCGATATACTTCTCTCGTAACTTTTCTATCATCCATCCTTTCTACATTTCTAAACCATCGCTATACTCCCTTCTACTCACTTCGCTTCCTAATCATGCTGTTTTTCACTTGATCTTTAAATTTAAATTTGAAATGTAATATTTTTTTATCTTAGTTAATACGGAACGATCAAAAGAAATTCCAAAATTTCGGTTTAATTTATTTGACGGCATCATTGTCAAGCGGTTAGCGGTTACATTATGTTCAACGAAAGCAGAATTTCAGAATTACATTTATTTCGTTTCTCCTTGAAATAAGTATCAAAGTGGTAACATTAAAGGTTAACCTATAAAGAATGACAATATTGTAAAGTTCGTTCTTTCTAAAGCCGAACGCCTTTTATTTAAAATAGTTAACGAACTAAATAATAAAACTATTTCGCTAGTTCACGTTTCTGTATGAAATTAACTCACGAAACTCTCAAGGAATGCAACGAACTTTCTCTTTCGCTGTGATACGCTAAACCTTGACTTCATTTGAATCATAGCCTTTACTTGGGACATATTTTTAAAACTTTACATAGCTATAATCTTCTTGTGTTCATATAGAGAAGAAGCTTAAACTGTTCTTGTAGAAATTGTTTTAGGCCTATATTTCGATTTGTCGGTGCCTCCATTTCTGGCGTTCGAAAAAGCGCCCGGAGTTTGTAATAGGGAAACCTCGAGACATGATTTGAATACCATTTCTATGAAGAGAGGAACCTTACCGTTGCGGCGGTATAAATATAACGAAATTGAGACAAACGCTTCTGTTATTTATTAAAACAACCAGCACTTAGGTTAATTGTATATCTTTATTCAGAACCTCTGTGGCCAAGCGGTCTGGCTTAAAGCCGTGGAAGACGTGGGTTTGCTCCCGGACCAAAGAATCATTGTGTTAATCACAATATACCTTTCCAAATGAAATGGAATAGTTTATTAGTAACGTAGACGAATAATTCGCGCTTTTTATACGTCATTTACAATGCATTAGCACATTTAAGAACACAATTTTTATTTACTTAAATTAAAAACAACAATATTTCATATTTTATTATATACAGAAAATCTTTAATAGGAGGTATGAGTTAACTGTATGCGTATAATTTCAAATAAACAATATGTTAAACTAAAACTATATTGATAATCTTATTTTTAAGCTAATTATCAATAATAAACTTTGCGTAGCCCGTGAGGGGTCAGAGCCCATTCGTCCCCTAAAATTCGTCCCCCAGCATAAAAGTTGTAGATTCGGGCCCTATATAGGTGCCCGTTGGTCTCCTGGTTTTTTTTACCAATACCAATTAATATTTGAATAAAAAATATTATTTTTAAGGTACCCATTCGTCCCCTCTAATATATATACAATATAAGTTAAAGATTCGGCACCTACTCAGGTGCCTATTGGTCCCCTGAGATAAAATTAGCTATATTTTACATATATTTTACATATATTTTACATAAGAAACGGTTAACATAGTACACTTGTGAACAGTTTATTAACGGAATTAATTTAATAAATCATAACAGATCATTGAAAAAAGAGCTATGATGAATGATAATCCGTCATGATAATAATATAACCTGTCGATAGGCTTACGATGTAAAATTGTCTCACTACGAATGGCTCGTTAAAAAAACGGGTTACAAATAATAGATAAGGTGTTTAAAATTGGTAAGTACTCTCCAGATGTGCGCGGGGTGTGGAATGCCGAAGCGGGAGGGGTAATCTTAGCCAGAGTATCTGCGCGCGAGCAAATAACAAAGGCGTAGCCCAAAACAATAGACGCTCGATGAAAGGACTTGCACCTGATTGGCTAACACCAGTACTAGACAACTTCGGCGTATTTATTCCAGGAATGTGTTACTACATTTAGTTTACTTATAGCTGCAAATCCAAGCGTACTGATTTTTATACTGTCTCGAGTGAAAGTTTACTCATTAGCGTATCCTGTAGGATTACTTATTGAATTTAATTAGTGAGTGAAGTGATCAGTGCATGTAAAGGAAAAATACGTAAGTTCTACTATTTAACTATACATCCCTATTTCAAAAGACTTACATGTATATAATTGGAACGATGACACAGAAAAAAAAAATCAACTGCTGCTACTTTTAATAGTTACTATTAAATACTTTATTTTATTTTAAGGTAAAACATAGATTTTTAGTATGCTACTGTGTATGCACTCACATAATTTTCTATTTTGTATGATAAAATATTACTTTTTTATTTTAGCCTTTTCTGTGCGACTGTACCAGGACTACCAAGCTGCAGTATACACATATACATGTACTTATATTAGAAGAATGAATAAAAATAAATATTCTTCAGGGGACGAATGGGCCCCTCAAAAGTTCCAGGGGACGAGTGGGCACAGGGTGCGAATCTTAGGGGACAAATGGGCTCGGACCCCCCGTAAGTATTATTATAAAACGGGGAAAAAATGTTGTTGGACATTCTTAATTTAAATCACAGTACCACAATATTCTTCCGACTAATCATACGGAGTAATATTGTTGAGCTTATTATTAAGACGTAGTTCCATGACAATATATGATAGTAATTTAAATTATATAGACGTTGTGAGGAATATTCACATAAGTTTATTAGCATCAGAGCCGCTCGTGAATGTAACCACAGATTTTAATTTCGCTGCTTGTGCTCTTAATTTAGTGTGCGCTACTTCCCGACTGCCTGCGTAGGTACCGTTTTTTTACTTTGTTACGAAACATGAAAATACAGTGGAAAATACGAAATTTCATCTTTTTAATATTAAATTATGTTCGCCGGTATTTACACAATGATGTTGCGTTACCAAAAATATTCTATCTTGATATACCAACTCCAGTAGGCCAAGTAACGTTAGTATTATGCGTCAATAATTTTGTTATAATCTTATTTCATAAATTGCTTTTCCGTATTGACCAACATTAAATTTTAGTTTCGATTATTAATGTTTTTAGACGAATAACGTACATAATTATTACCAAACAATATTATTATTTGTCTAGAAGGGAGTAACACTATAATTTATGATTGACATAAATATACTATTTTCTTTTTTAAACTGCCGCGTCTCTGCTACACAAATAAAAGCATTGTTTAGCGTGAGAAAAGCATATGCAGGCTATTATTTTATTATCATATATTGAGTGGATATGCCTGTTAATGCAATAGTATGGATTAAGATTGTAAATCATTCAATTTTTTTGTGGATTCGAAATAGAATTCAAATATGAGTAATAATAATTATCTATTTCCAAGCGGTAAACGACGGAACTCCAGCTTGGAGTTGAATTAGAAGAACTATCTTATGAAAGGAACCTGTCATTTTAGACTAAATCTTGTTAAAGGAAAGGATGTTCCGGAAGCACCCATGTAAAATGAAGATGAACAGAAGTGAAATTCTAAGACGTAAATTATGCCTTTACTACATAATAATAGTTATTATTAGCATAATAAAAACTTTTTATTTCTTTAACTGTGGTTAAGGTACATACATCAAATATTTATTCTGAAATAAACTGTTTAATTTAATAACAATAATAATTTAATTACTAGTTACTTGTGAAAGAACCAAAATTTGTGGTGTAAGCTTCCCCCAATGATTTCCATAAAGTCCTATTTCGGGCAGCTCTGCTCCATGTGTTTCCAGCTAACTTGACAATGTCGTCGTCCCATCTGGTACAGAGCCTTCCCTGTTTTCGCCGTTTATTTTTTGGGTACCAGTTCATGATTGCCTTAGACCTCCTCTCGTCCTGCATTCTGTCCTGCCCATTTCCATTTAAGTGATAGGACTTTTTGTATGACATCTGTAGCATTGGTCTTTTTTTCTTATTTCCGTATTCTTGATTTTATTTTTTAATTTGAGACCCAAAAACTTCTTTCAATACTTCGTTGACATACCTGGAGCCGTTGTAAGACATAAGTGAGGCAGGGAAGGAGGCAAGTTTCCATGGCCTTGGTTTTTAATTTGATAGGTATATTGCTATTTAAAATGTCTCTTATTGCCCAGTATTATTTCTAGGTGTTTTTATTATATGTTCTCCGCTCTACCTCTTGCTCTTTGCAAGCTTTAAAAGAAATTTGGTGTCCTAAATACGCATATTCGTTCACGAACTCCAAGTCTACAGACATCAGAGTAATCGGTACTTTATCTCTATTTGTCATCAGCTTCGTTTTGTCCTGATTAATTTTTAATCCAAACTTTTCACTTTCTTCACAGAGGATTTTTATCATGTACTGTAGGTCGTTTGGGTTTTCCGACATTACTACAGTATCATCTGCCAATCTGAGAAGTGACAAATATTGTCCGTGTGTTTTTATACCTTTGTTGTCCCAATTTAGGCAGCTGAAGACTTGCTCTAATGCTGGTATAAAAAGTTTTGCAGATACACAATCTCCTTGTTTTACGCCACTTTTTATATTAAAACTCGGACCAGCTTTCTTTAGTACTATTCTAGCTGTACTTTTGTTATACACTTCTTTAATTATTTCAATGTATTCCTCATTTATACCCTGAAGCGATAAAGCCTTCCATAGATTACAGTGAAGAATAGAGTCGAAAGCTTTACTACGTTTATAAAGAGGTCTAAAAAAATGGCGATGTAAAATCAGCGAAAAAAAAAAAAAAACACCTCAATTTGTTGCTTTTTTGTTGCTAATTAGTTGCCAGAAAATTAATTTTGTTGCTTCAACCTATCGAAAAAAATCGGCAATAACGCTAACTTTTCAATAAGATAGCGTGGAAATCACTGGATGTGGGCTGATCGATCAAGCGAATAGTGGTCAATTTGTTGCTAATTTGTTGCTGAAAGATGGTAGGGAGAAATAAATAAAAAAAAATAAAAATAGTTTTTTTCACTTATGCCAAAATAAATAATGTCCACGCTAGCTTAACTAACGATTTTTCCGTAAAAAAACGATTGTAAAAATTTGTTGCTGCTCATACTGCAGCTTGTTTTAGCATAAAGAGTCAGCAACAAAATAAGAACCGGAAGTCAAGATTAGTTGGAGATCGGTATACAAAAAAAACCGACCACGCTAGCTTAACTAACGATTTTTCCGTAAAAAAATCGATTGCAAAAATTTGTTGCTGCTCATAATGCAGCTTCTTTTAGCATAAAGAGTCAGCAACAAAATAAAAACCGGAAGTCAAGAGAAGTTGGAGATCGGTATACAAAAAAAACCGGCCACGCTAGCTTAACTAGCGATTTTTCCGTAAAAAAACTATTGTAAAAATTTGTTGCTGCTCATACTGCTGCTTGTTTTAGCATAAAGAGTCAGCAACAAAATAAAAACCGGAAGTAAAGAGAAGTCAGAGATCGGTATACAAAAAAAACCGGCCACGCTAGCTTAACTAACGATTTTTCCGTAAAAAAACGATTGCAAAAATTTGTTGCTGCTCATACTGCAGCTTGTTTTAGCATAAAGAGTCAGCAACAAAATAAAAACCGGAAGTCAAGAGAATTTGGAGATCGGTATACAAAATAAAACGGCCACGCTAGCTTAAGTAACGATTTTTCCGTAAAAAAACGATTGTAAAAATTTGTTGCTGCTCATACTGCAGCTTGTTTTAGCATAAAGAGTCAGCAACAAAATAAAAACCGGTAGTCAAGAGAAGTTGGAGATCGGTATACAAAAAAACCGGCCACGCTAGCTTAACTAACGATTTTTCAGTAAAAAAACTATTGTAAAAATTTGTTGCTGCTCATACTGCAGCTTGTTTTAGCATAAAGAGTCAGCAACAAAATAAAAACCGGAAGTCAAGAGAATTTGGAGATCGGTATACAAAATAAAACGGCCACGCTAGCTTAACTGACGATTTTTCCGTAAAAAAACGATTGTAAAAATTTGTTGCTGCTCATACTGCAGCTTGTTTTAGCATAAAGAGTCAGCAACAAAATAAAAACCGGAAGTCAAGAGAATTTGGAGATCGGTATACAAAATAAAACGGCCACGCTAGCTTAAGTAACGATTTTTCCGTAAAAAAACGATTGTAAAAATTTGTTGCTGCTCATACTGCAGCTTGTTTTAGCATAAAGAGTCAGCAACAAAATAAAAACCGGTAGTCAAGAGAAGTTGGAGATCGGTATACAAAAAAAACCGGCCACGCTAGCTTAACTAACGATTTTTCCGTAAAAAATCGATTGCAAAAATTTGTTGCTGCTCATACTGCAGCTTGTTTTAGCATAAAGAGTCAGTAACAAAATAAAAACCGGAAGTCAAGAGAAGTTGGAGATCGGTATACAAAAAAAACCGGCCACGCTAGCTTAACTAACGATTTTTCAGTAAAAAAACTATTGTAAAAATTTGTTGCTGCTCATACTGCAGCTTGTTTTAGCATAAAGAGTCAGCAACAAAATAAAAACCGGTAGTCAAGAGAAGTTGGAGATCGGTATACAAAAAAAACCGGCCACGCTAGCTTAACTAACGATTTTTCCGTAAAAAATCGATTGCAAAAATTTGTTGCTGCTCATACTGCAGCTTGTTTTAGCATAAAGAGTCAGCAACAAAATAAAAACCGGAAGTCAAGAGAATTTGGAGATCGGTATACAAAATAAAACGGCCACGCTAGCTTTACTGACGACTTTTCCGTAAAAAAACGATTGTAAAAATTTGTTGCTGCTCATACTGCAGCTTGTTTTAGCATAAAGAGTCAGCAACAAAATGAAAACCGGTAGTCAAGAGAAGTTGGAGATCGGTATACAAAAAAAACCGGCCACGCTAGCTTAACTAACGATTTTTCCGTAAAAAAATCGATTGCAAAAATTTGTTGCTGCTCATAATGCAGCTTCTTTTAGCATAAAGAGTCAGCAACAAAATAAAAACCGGAAGTCAAGAGAAGTTGGAGATCGGTATACAAAAAAAACCGGCCACGCTAGCTTAACTAGCGATTTTTCCGTAAAAAAACTATTGTAAAAATTTGTTGCTGCTCATACTGCTGCTTGTTTTAGCATAAAGAGTCAGCAACAAAATAAAAACCGGAAGTAAAGAGAAGTCAGAGATCGGTATACAAAAAAAACCGGCCACGCTAGCTTAACTAACGATTTTTCCGTAAAAAAACGATTGCAAAAATTTGTTGCTGCTCATACTGCAGCTTGTTTTAGCATAAAGAGTCAGCAACAAAATAAAAACCGGAAGTCAAGAGAATTTGGAGATCGGTATACAAAATAAAACGGCCACGCTAGCTTAAGTAACGATTTTTCCGTAAAAAAACGATTGTAAAAATTTGTTGCTGCTCATACTGCAGCTTGTTTTAGCATAAAGAGTCAGCAACAAAATAAAAACCGGTAGTCAAGAGAAGTTGGAGATCGGTATACAAAAAAACCGGCCACGCTAGCTTAACTAACGATTTTTCAGTAAAAAAACTATTGTAAAAATTTGTTGCTGCTCATACTGCAGCTTGTTTTAGCATAAAGAGTCAGCAACAAAATAAAAACCGGAAGTCAAGAGAATTTGGAGATCGGTATACAAAATAAAACGGCCACGCTAGCTTAACTGACGATTTTTCCGTAAAAAAACGATTGTAAAAATTTGTTGCTGCTCATACTGCAGCTTGTTTTAGCATAAAGAGTCAGCAACAAAATAAAAACCGGAAGTCAAGAGAATTTGGAGATCGGTATACAAAATAAAACGGCCACGCTAGCTTAAGTAACGATTTTTCCGTAAAAAAACGATTGTAAAAATTTGTTGCTGCTCATACTGCAGCTTGTTTTAGCATAAAGAGTCAGCAACAAAATAAAAACCGGTAGTCAAGAGAAGTTGGAGATCGGTATACAAAAAAAACCGGCCACGCTAGCTTAACTAACGATTTTTCCGTAAAAAATCGATTGCAAAAATTTGTTGCTGCTCATACTGCAGCTTGTTTTAGCATAAAGAGTCAGTAACAAAATAAAAACCGGAAGTCAAGAGAAGTTGGAGATCGGTATACAAAAAAAACCGGCCACGCTAGCTTAACTAACGATTTTTCAGTAAAAAAACTATTGTAAAAATTTGTTGCTGCTCATACTGCAGCTTGTTTTAGCATAAAGAGTCAGCAACAAAATAAAAACCGGTAGTCAAGAGAAGTTGGAGATCGGTATACAAAAAAAACCGGCCACGCTAGCTTAACTAACGATTTTCCGTAAAAAATCGATTGCAAAAATTTGTTGCTGCTCATACTGCAGCTTGTTTTAGCATAAAGAGTCAGCAACAAAATAAAAACCGGAAGTCAAGAGAATTTGGAGATCGGTATACAAAATAAAACGGCCACGCTAGCTTAACTGACGACTTTTCCGTAAAAAAACGATTGTAAAAATTTGTTGCTGCTCATACTGCAGCTTGTTTTAGCATAAAGAGTCAGCAACAAAATGAAAACCGGTAGTCAAGAGAAGTTGGAGATCGGTATACAAAAAAAACCGGCCACGCTAGCTTAACTAACGATTTTTCCGTCAAAAAAGTATTGTAAAAATTTGTTGCTGCTCATACTGCAGTTTGTTTTAGCATAAAGAGTCGGCAACAAAATAAAAACCGGAAGTCAAGAGAAGTTGGAGATCGGTATACAAATAAACCGGCCAAGCTAGCTTAACTAACGATTTTTTCGTAAAAAAACGATTGCAAAAATTTGTTGCTGCTTATACTGCAGCTTGTTTTAGCATAAATAGTCAGCAACAAAATAAAAACCGGTAGTCAAGAGAAGTTGGAGATCGGTATACAAAAAAAAACCGGCCACGCTAGCTTAACTAACGATTTTTCCGTAAAAAAACGATTGTAAAAATTTGTTGCTGCTCATACTGCAGCTTTTTTTAGCATAAAGAGTCAGCAACAAAATAAAAACCGGTAGTCAAGAGAAGTTGGAGATCGGTATACAAAAAAAACCGGCCACGCTAGCTTAACTAACGATTTTTCCGTAAAAAATCGATTGCAAAAATTTGTTGCTGCTCATACTGCAGCTTGTTTTAGCATAAAGAGTCAGTAACAAAATAAAAACCGGAAGTCAAGAGAAGTTGGAGATCGGTATACAAAAAAAACCGGCCACGCTAGCTTAACTAACGATTTTTCAGTAAAAAAACTATTGTAAAAATTTGTTGCTGCTCATACTGCAGCTTGTTTTAGCATAAAGAGTCAGCAACAAAATAAAAACCGGAAGTCAAGAGAATTTGGAGATCGGTATACAAAATAAAACGGCCACGCTAGCTTAACTGACGACTTTTCCGTAAAAAAACGATTGTAAAAATTTGTTGCTGCTCATACTGCAGCTTGTTTTAGCATAAAGAGTCAGCAACAAAATGAAAACCGGTAGTCAAGAGAAGTTGGAGATCGGTATACAAAAAAAACCGGCCACGCTAGCTTAACTAACGATTTTTCCGTCAAAAAAGTATTGTAAAAATTTGTTGCTGCTCATACTGCAGCTTGTTTTAGCATAAAGAGTCGGCAACAAAATAAAAACCGGAAGTCAAGAGAAGTTGGAGATCGGTATACAAATAAACCGGCCAAGCTAGCTTAACTAACGATTTTTTCGTAAAAAAACGATTGCAAAAATTTGTTGCTGCTTATACTGCAGCTTGTTTTAGCATAAATAGTCAGCAACAAAATAAAAACCGGTAGTCAAGAGAAGTTGGAAATCGGTATACAAAAAAAACCGGCCACGCTAGCTTAACTAACGATTTTTCCGTAAAAAATTGATTGCAAAAATTTGTTGCTGCTCATAATGCAGCTTCTTTTAGCATAAAGAGTCAGCAACAAAATAAAAACCGGTAGTCAAGAGAAGTTGGAGTTCGGTATACAAAAAAACCGGCCACGCTAGCTTAACTAACGATTTTTCAGTAAAATACTATTGTAAAAATTTGTTGCTGCTCATACTGCAGCTTGTTTTAGCATAAAGAGTCAGCAACAAAATAAAAACCGGTAGTCAAGAGAAGTTGGAGATCGGTATACAAAAAAAAACCGGCCACGCTAGCTTAACTAACGATTTTTCCGTAAAAAATCGATTGCAAAAATTTGTTGCTGCTCATAATGCAGCTTATTTTAGCATAAAGAGTCAGCAACAAAATAAAAACCGGTAGTCAAGAGAAGTTGGAGATCGGTATACAACAAAAACCGGCCGCGCTAGCTTAACTAACGATTTTTCCGTAAAAAAAACTATTGTAAAAATTTGTTGCTGCTCATACTGCAGCTTGTTTTAGCATAAAGAGTCAGCAACAAAATAAAAACCGGAAGTCAAGAGAAGTTGGAGATCGGTATACAAATAAACCGGCCAAGCTAGCTTAACTAACGATTTTTTCGTAAAAAAACGATTGCAAGAATTTGTTGCTGCTTATACTGCAGCTTGTTTTAGCATAAATAGTCAGCAACAAAATAAAAACCGGAAGTCAAGAGAAGTCTGAGATCGGTTTACAAAAAAAACCGGCCACGCTAGCTTAACTAACGATTTTTCCGTTTTTTTTGTATACCGATCTCCAACTAATCTTGACTTCCGGTTCTTATTTTGTTGCTGACTCTTTATGCTAAAACAAGCTGCAGTATGAGCAGCAACAAATTTTTACAATCGTTTTTTTACGGAAAAATCGTTAGTTAAGCTAGCGTGGACATTATTTATTTTGGCATAATTGAAAAAAAACTTATTTTTATTTTTTTAAATTTATTTCTCCCTACCATCTTTCAGCAACAAATTAGCAACAAATTGTCCACTATTCGCTTGATCGATCAGCCCACATCCAGTGATTTCCACGGTATCTTATTGAAAAGTTAGCGTTATTGCCGATTTTTTTCGATCGGTTGAAGCAACAAAATTAATTTTCTGGCAACTAATTAGCAACAAAAAAGCAACAAATTGAGGTGTTTTTTTTTTTTTTTCGCTGATTTTACATCGCCATTTTTTTAGACCTTTATAAAGCACAAGTACAAACCCAAACCATATTCATGATACTTTTTAATTACCATTTTTACAGTGTATATATGATCTATAGTAGAGAATGAGCGCATTAATACCGCTTGCTCTTATAGTTGATTTCCATCAAGAATTTTGGTTAAACGTCTCAAATAGTAGCAGAAAACAACTTGTGTTCCATTAGTCTCACATCCTGTGTGGATGTTAGACTAATGGACCTATAATTCGATATAAACTCAGGCTTCATTTTTTCTAGAGTAGCCTATATTTGAACAAGTCATAATGTATTTACTACAAAAGGTTTATTGTGCATGCAAAAATATTTTATAGATGCTAATTAAATATTTTATTATAGCTTAAATAATACAATAACAACCTCCGTAGCGTAGCGGTAATTGGCTCGCTTTAAATCTCGGAGGTCGTGGGTTCGATTCCCACACCGGACAAGAAATCTTTGTGTAAATTCTTAGATTTCTCTCCGGGTCTGGTTGGTTGAGGGACTACCCTCCGTGCCTCGGAAAGCACGTTAAGCCGTTGGTCCCGATTGTTATAACATCATCCATAATAATCGTATATCAAGGAACGGGCAGCAGCGTTACCTTGTGTGTTACAACATAATACTGCGGTCACTAACCCGCCTGCCAAGCGTGGTGACTATGGCAATGCCCTCCTTTGGGAGGAGGCCCATGTTCAGCAGTGGACGTTATACGGGCTGATGATGAATACAATAACATTGGAAAAAAATACTATAACTGAACAAATATAAAATGTAGGTCAAATAAAATGTAATATCGAAACTAATTATTAAATGGAAAACTTTTAAAAAATCGATTATAAAAACGTATCATACGAAGTATTTCAACAGAAAGCCTTTAAATGGTTCAATTAATTATATCAGTTAGTTTTCCAATAATTGCTTCGCTACTTGCCAACTCCGGGCAAAGTATTTCTCTCTTTGACTTTTCCATTGACTTCAGCTGTTGTAAAGCTTTGTTGATTTCCTTTAATGGGAAAAAATTCAATTCCTTCCTAAAGTCATTTCCAACCTAGTACGAGATTCTAATTTGCTCTGGCACCGTACATTTCTGAGTGTGCCTTTGTCGGAATTATAAAATGTATGTGAGAATGTACTTTTATTTAGTGTTGTAAATTTGTTTCTTTCTGAAATCGTCACATGTTTCAAATAGATAAAAAAAGATATCCACGTTCTTATTTTTGATGAAATTATTGTTTTTCATGGACACATCCCAACCATCCCACCATTGCAACTCTTGTAAATCAGGATCAACATTGGCACGCACTGGAAACGACACCGATGCCTAGCAAGTCCCGGGTAAAAAGTTAAAGTGCCTTGGGACCCGCAACGAATTCAATCGAGAAGAGATTAGGAGGAGTAAGAAAATCTTTTGAAGAGCTTTGTATGGTGATTATTTATATAATTATGATTTGTAATACTTTTACTTACTATCTGAAAGTATGATTAACGTTGATATGAATGACAGGAACGACGCGGGCGCCGAGCACGTGATACCCGATACCACCGCCGCTGGGGGATTAGTATAATTTGGCCGGATTGCTTATGCGTACCCGGCCTCCGCCAATGGCAGATCGAAGGAGTCTCCGGGGGGTTTTAGTGGTGTAGAGTCCTCTCCTCGTGGTATGAGTTAGCATACCACGCTATGGAGAGGGCGAGTCTCACATATCCCACCGCTAGCGCGCGAATACGCTGCAGCGGCAGTGGGAATGCGTAAATGCATTTTCACCCGGACAACAAAAAAAAATTGTAGGTGCATACCTACAATTTTTTTATTTTATTTTAATATATTCATTAATAGTCTATTTCCATAAAATCAAGACATCAAACTAGATAGGAGATGTGCCTTACTCAAAGTGGCTAAACAGATTTGAGTACTATTTAGCATACAAATACTCCTATGTGACAAACAAATTACTATTCAAACCGTAGAATAGAAAACCTTTTAACGCGCACGAAGTCGCAGTAAAATTTACTATTTCATCTATCCACTACAAAAGTAAATAGCCTCTACCGTAGCTCTCTATAATATTAAATATTTCAACGCTTTTCACTCTTCCTGCCACTTCCTGCTGTCTGTCACCTGAATACAAATATATTTTTAGCTGTAGCTACCCATATGATTTTAGGCTTTATCTGACTTTATTTTTTGGGAAAATGCATCCATTGTAGCATTTTTAACTGGTTATTGGTTTGGAAATCGAATGTATGTTTTCATATCTTAACTGGAGACATTTTGGTACAGTACTTTTTAAAATTCCTGACAAAACAGTTGACCCCTATCCACCGGATAATAAGAGACATAGGGATTCAAAGGGGTCCTGGTCCAAACCAGTACAACTTGTTGTGGTAGTACAGTATATGTACACTAGCCACCGTTTTCCTGTCGGCACTTTCCCCTTCCATCGTGAGCACTTGTCCCCTTTCTCACAAGAACACAGCATAATCTGTGTGTAATGATTTAATTTGGATGTGGTATTCTGTTTGGTGGAGGCACTTCTACAGGTTGCCTAACATCTTACTGCGATCACCAATCCGCCTGCCAAGCGTGATGATTATGGCAATATCTCCCCGGCCTGTCAAGATCTGTTCAGAGGATGTTTGTGACGTGAACGTTTCATATATATAGGGTGACTGGTAATTAGTGACCGATACCTAAACACATGATTGTGCTCATGATAACAAACAACTTTTACTATGGTACCAGAAATCAGCTGTTCCATACATTCATGTTCACATAACTCGTCAACATGGTAGGAAGCAGTGGATTTTTTTTCGCGATTTTAGGTTTGGTACCATAGTAAAAGTTGTTTGTTATCATGAGCACAATCATGTGTTTAGGTATCGGTCACTAATTACCAGTCACCCTATATATTTCATCATCATCATCATCAGCCCGTATAACGTCCACTGCTAAACATGGGCCTCCTCTCGAGGGAGGGTATTACCATAGTCACCAGGCTTGGCAGGCGGGTTGGAGACCGCAGTATTATGTTGTAACACACAAGGAAACGCTGCTGCCCGTTCCTTGATAAACGATTATTATAGAATATAATGTAGTAACAATCGGGACCAACGGCTTAGCGTGCTTTCCGAGGCACGGAGGGTAGTCCCTCAACCAACCAGACTCGGAAAGAAATCTTAGAATTTACACAAAGACTTCGTGTCCGATGTGAGGATCGAACCCACGACCTCCGAGATTTAAAGCGAGCCAATTACAGCTACGCTACGGAGGTTATCTGTATATACCTACATATAAAAAACTATAAATAAAATATTTGAACGCTGTTTCTTAATTTCAGGTTAGATACTTTTATATTTTTGTATAATTTTTAGAATAGGTTCGTTTCCAGAGCTTTATCAACTAATTGATATTCATTTCTCACTGGTTCCATAACGAAATAAAATAAGTTTTTGAATGTCCATACATGAATTCCTCAATATTTATTAGTCAGCAAGAACACTTCACACATTTTTTTTTATATTGCTTAGTTTATTCTCAATTATTGTTATTATACTTAAGACTTTGATAATTTATTGGCTATCTAGGCTTATGTAAATCAATGATAGTAACTGTGATATGTATGTATATTTTATTCTGACTGCACCGTTATTGTTTAACTCTCTTTAACTTTTCATAAGTTTATTTATTACTAGCATCCCGGGTACGGTTTCACCCACGTAACTCCCGTTCCCGTAGATACTTCATAATTAAATATAGCCTATGTCATAGAGTAGCTTTATAACGGTGAAAGAATCTTTTAAATCGGTCCAGTAGTTTCGGAGCCTATTCAATACAAAAAAACAAGCTATCAAATCTTTCTTCTTTATAATATTAGTATAGATACTAAAATATCGTAGACCTAGTGTGAATTTATGTACTTTTTTTAATACGGTCATATCGTAAAATAGTTATTTTACTATCATTGTAAAGGCGAGAACTTGTAAGAATGTATGGATGTATGTTTGTTACTCTTTCACACAAACAAAAACTACCCAACGGAATTGGCAGAGTTACGCGGGTATAACCGCGGAGCGCAGCTAGTGGTTCAATAAAAAAATTCTTCATTTCAGAACGACACGTTGAGTTATAAATTGTGTAAGCCAATTAATTAAATAATGACAGTAACTGGACCAAAATAATGTTTACGTGCCCATTTGAGTTTGTTTCGCCAAGAATAATAACTTACTCAAAGGACAGAACTTTAGACTATTAAATTATTGGTAAAAAATAATATTGTATTCTCATACCTGACAGCTTTTACGCTAAAGCTATAAATAAATATAAAATACGAACTATTTATTATTACAATAATAACTAAACTAAATTAATTAATTCAATATATTATATTAATGAGCCAAATATGTTTTGATTATTTGCAAATGCCTGTTTACGTAAATAAAAACTTTTTTTTTTTTATTTATTTATTTATCACTTCCTAATAAAAATATTTTTATAAGAACATATTTAAATATAATGTAAATACATATAATCTATGGATCCGTCATGAAACTAGATTCCGTACAGTCGGTTAAAAAGGTTAAGTATATTATAAAATACGTGTCTAATATTTTACATACCTGCAGTCTAAAACTACCATAAACTAAAAATATCTCTCCTTACCTAGCTGCGCTGGGTTCCGCTCGATTTACTATGCATTTAACGGATAGGTGCACCCTTTGTACATCAATACGCTTATATACATGAACGTGCATCATACTATTATTCCTTGAAAGTATACCAGGTCAGCTAGATAAAAGATTAGTATGTTTGTAATCGATACAAACAAAAAAATATGAACCAATTTTTTTAAATTTTGTCAACGTTATTTTGGAGATGTTATTTTCCATAAAGATTTGCGTTAAGAAAATATAACATCTCAACGTACCTATTCATTCCCACACCCTTACACTTTATTTAGGCTGGAGATCTGCTTACCTTTATGCCCGGTGAAGTAGCAAAAGACAATCATTTTGTCTGTCCGAAAAAAAAACTCTACTTAACCTTATAAACGCGGAAGTAACTGGCCGTCTTTCGTCTTTCAAGCTTTCGTTAACGCCTAAACAGCAATTAAATTTAGTATATAAACTAGACCTTGGGAAAGTACGTTAGCTATATTTCATCGCGAAAACCTATCTAAAGTTACTATTCCATGCAGAAGAATTAACGCTAGTTAACTACATTCTATCATCAAAATGGAGTCTAAAAGTAAATGAATATTAGACGAGGTGAACCAAATATGAACCTGGTTCACCTCGTCTTCACTTCACTCCACCAGCCCGTTAATTTCAACTGATGAACATGGGCCTGCTCTTAGCAAACCACGGAAATATTCTTTGAAAGATATTGCCGTTTTCACTACCCTTGGCAGGCGGATTGGTGATCGCTATAAGATGATACCTTGAGCTAATAGATGCTGCTATCCATCCATCAGCTGTATATACTTTAGTAGCCTCTTATGACACCCATGGAAAGACATTGCGGGTGATCTACTCTAAGCCGGAAACCACACTGCACCTCGTCTAGTCTACCTAAATACCAAATTTCATGGTTCAGAATATGAAGCTGACATTCAAGCTTTTTAATGGGACAGGAGAACGGTAAATATCAATTTGTTAATATTTCGGTCTGAGTATGAGGGAATTGTGACGTAGAGGCTTAACTTGATTTATACCTGTACTAATTTGGGCTCATTTTTATGGGTGTAATTGTAGCTGAGCCGCACAATATTGTTGCGTAATGTAATTTATTTCAGATTAACATTCGAGATAATATATAATTATTAATATTGTTAATTTTTGGACTTCTCTTGATGTTAAATTAAGGACACGTTATAATTACCATATTAATTGTATATGTTGTGTGAGAGACAGCTGAAGAATTTGTTTGTTTGAACGCGCTAATAGCAAGAAATACGGAGCCGATTTGAAAATGTATTTCGGTGTTAGATAGTCCTTTTATAGGGAAAGGCTATAGGCTATATTTAATTATGAAGTTCTTACGGGAACGGATGTTACGCAACGAAACCGCGCGCGGGAACCTAGAGAATAATAACACAAATGTTTGCAGAATAATAGAAAAAAAAACATTTCCAATTACTTTAAAGACGGCAGTAAATCAAATTCCTTTAACATATATTTTTTTTGTAACTTTTATACCTACCAAATCCTTAAGTTAGAGTATTGAGTGAAGTAAAATAAAACATAAAATATGGATCCTAAAAGTAGCTTAAGTAATGACAGTCGTAAATCCCTTGTGTTTAAAAATGGATGTTGTGGAAATATAACAAGTATTACATTTCCAACATATATTGGTCGGTAACAATTCCCGCGACGAGACGTATAAATCCAAGTCTCCTCAACACTGGAGCTACCTTCAACAACACACGCTTATCGACTGCCTTAAATCTCTCTCAGTGAATTGAACACTCCTAAATTTATTGTTCTCATTGGTTTGCTATGCGGCCCACCACGGAAACTGGATTTTGTCCGTGAAATTGTCGATTCGTGTGAATGTCGTGCTAATATTTTACAACAAGGAAAACACACCTGTTTTCTACGTACTTCTTTTTATCTCGGAAGTAGGTGGATATGTTATTTCCTGTACGTATCCTTTTACTCAGAGCTCTTTCTTTGGGACTAACTAGCAGGCTCGCATGGGATTTGTCTATTTTCCACTTTTTTTTTCGTTTATTCTTGTTCTTGTGTATCTTGTTCAAATACCAGATGTTTGTTAAAATAATCTGGCGCGTATATTTCAGATGCTGGTGTTGGTAAATAGACTAAATATGCGAGAGTAAAGTTTCCAACTTTTCCTTTCCAAGGTGAACCGTCGTTTCAGTGCTATCTATTCAGCTACCCGTTACTAAAGCAAAATAAACTGCAGTTCGTATATCAAAGAAAATACTTATTTGTAACGAAATATGTTTCACGTCTCGCGAAGCAGTAAGTACTAATTTAATCATACATTTGAACTATCACGACTGTATTAACTGTAAAGGACGATGAATACATTAAGCATCATATAATGGTCTAACTAAATGTTGCTATCATGCTAAATAATGTTGTACATATTAGCCCTCATGCGTGCAACGTATATTATCAATGAGCACAATTATTGCTAAACGCAACGCGCATGAGTTAATTTGTGATGAATGGTTTGTGGTAAGAGTTACTACATATTTATTCAATTGTTTCATGCGTCTTTTTTGCTACTATATTATAGTATAGTTATATAGAAAGGTAAGGTAAATACGTGCTTACGTGTAGTTCTTAATTTTAAGTTATTCCTAAACTCTAAACACAACATGCTCCTGAATGTTGGTCGAGTTGTAAATAAATCCTTTTCAATTTAAATCAATAATAACAATATCCAAAAGTAACGGTAGGTTTCTAAACTACTTTAACTATACGGATTTACCCAAAAAATACATAATTTATGGCTACAAATTAAAAAAAACATAACTAGCGCAAAAAGTACTACTACAAAATAAAACTATACCAAGTTTATTTCTAGCAGCATTGCCCCGTTGAATGCCTGTTCAAAGTAAATACGAGTGCTAAGGAATCGTGTCGCATTAACTAGAACCACTGCAAAGTTCTGATTAAAATAATTTTCTCACGGCTAGTTAATCCAACTAATATTATGAACGCGAAAGTTTGTAAGTACGGATGGATGGATGTTTGTTACTCTTACACGCAAAAACTACTGAATGGCTTTGGCTGAAAGTTTGTTACGCACGCGCATAGTTTATAAGCTGGATTAAAATATAGGTTAAAAACTATCACGCTCCAACCTACTGGAGCAGAGTGACGCGGGTAAAACCGCGGGGCGCAGCTAGTTAGAATAATAAAATTACGTTTATTTTCCATCTAGAAGTTACGTGTGAATAATAGTTACAGAGTTTTTGTAGACCATCAGTGGTGGACTTGGGCCTAAACTAGGGAAACCCTGTATTTCAGGACTCCCAGGACACTCACCCCCGGTTTACAATTCCTTGTGAATTATGGATAATATAATAATAATATTTACTTTTAGACTTTCGTGCATCACATTATTTACGATTAAAATACGTGTACAAATGAAAAACGTAGGCGAAATAATAAAGGTAAATTTAGTCGCATGAAGACCAAATATGCATCTCATTGTAAACATAAAAAAATAGACATGATGGTAAAGATAATTATTAACGATTACAAAAAGTATAGAATTATTTCTAATAACCAATTGTAAAAAAACTTTGTAACTCGATGTGAACCTAAACGAAAAGACAGTAGGAATGCCTTTCGCTTTGCGGTGTACTTGAAGAGTACCTTCTTGAGACTTAGCTTGAGAACTTTGCAAGATGTTCCATTTGCTACTGTTAGTTTACGTGTATTAGGGAAGTAAAAATAATGGAATCATTTAATTTCAAACATTAAAATTCGTATCAGAATTTAATAATAAATAAAGTTTTGTTTATTACTTATTAACCTAAACTGTAACAAGTTTGATAACTGTGCATGGAAAAGCTTCACACTTCATTCAAAAAAAAATCAAAAAAGTGTACTTGGGTGAACACACTTTGATACACCCTTACTTATGTGTCATTATTACAGGTATGTGTAGCAGGTGTATGTAGTAGGTACTATATGTATTTAGTAAAGGTTGAACCGATTTTGACTGGACACTGCTAGATAGATAAGGTATAATAAAGGCTCACTTTTGTCTGTATGTTTGTCCGTAAACTCCACCTAATCTCCAAATCATAAATACTGATTTAGACGGAACGTTCATTGTTGGCTGCTAGTAACTTATTAAAAGTGGTTGTTAAAAATATTTAACCATAAGAATAAAAATCTGTATTTAGCTACAACGAACTGAAATAATAATTTAATAAATGTAATGTTGTATTGTAAACTAAAATAAAAATTAATAAAAGGTAAAATTATATTACTCCAATTAAAATACACTTAAAACATTAAATAAAAATATCTTAAAATTATAATAATAATGTACAGTAAACGAACATTAAAAACACAAATTGAAGATCAATAAAACCTAGCCGGGTATCTCTCAACTCACAAAGACGAATATGTACTTCGGACAATTATTTTTTTATCTACTTAAGTTATTTAAAGATATCTGGAGAAGAAAGACATATCATGATTATTTTATTCATCATCTTCTTTCACGTTATTTCATCTTTCTATTCAATGACCAGCATCCATTAGAGTGATCCGATGCAAAAGAAAATGATATCACTACACTTGCACAAAAATTGAAAAATATATGTCGTAAAATGTCAACCATGATTTATAACATTTTAAGGCATTAACTGAACACGCCAACGCGACAGAAATTTTACAAAGATATTTGAAAGAAAAGTTCATTATTCCAATCCAAAATATACAATTTTATTCTGTATCCAAAAGAATACAGCTCTCATAAATTTACGAGGACGTAAAGTTCAAACTCTAAAAAATTTAATTAACTTTTACCCTAGAACAAAATTTTCCGTTTCTTGCTATATTATTTGATTAACGAAAACAATGACATCTTAAACCCTTAATATAACAACTAAGTGAACTATATGGAAATTTTAATTAAGCCTAGTTTCACAAACTCAAACTTAGTTAGAAATTTGTGGTTCCCTTGGGCAAATAGACACCTTTATGTTGGTTGTGGTACATCTAAGCCACGTATGAGTAAACATGAGCTCGCAAAATTACCTATAGACAGAATAAATGTTTTGTGGCAACACAAACATGCCTAAAATAGTAATGTAAGGATACGAGCCATTTAACTAAAAGTTCATTTATCACGAGTGCGCGTTCGTTTGTTTTTGAAATGTAACGGTGAGGTGAGGAAAATCGAAACTTCGCGGTGTAAATCTAAGTACTATGTGCAGTGGAGTGAGACTATAAACGTATAAGGTAAGCCCGATATCGGAACAATAATGAATGGGATACCTGTTTTGATACAGAATTTTAATTAATTAAAAAGGGATTGAATCCAATGCCATGTTTATGAATTCATTAATTCAATGTTATTTCAGATTTCCAGATTTCCAAAATTGATCACTTTTACTTTATAATACTGCGGTCACCAACTAGCCTACTAAGCTTGCAGACTATGGCAAAACCCTCCCTCGGGAGGAAGCCGATGGACGTTATGCGGGCTGGTGATAATGATGAAATACTGTTTGATTTTTTAAGGACAGTTGGTAACATAAATATAATAATATAGTACTTTAAATTACTTAAGCAAAAGTACTCTTCATTGCCCACAAAGAAAATAACTAAATGCAGACACATCAAGCTTTGATTTGAACAAGTACAAAATAGCGTCTTATCCGTGTTGAAATCTCTTCCAGACAATCTCAGTAGAAAAAAAAAACAGAAGAATTTATACACATTAATTGATAATGCATAACTTCTTAGTTGTCAAGTACAAATTACTATTTTTTGTAAGCTCATTAGTTATCTTTATGCTTTTTTAATAGATTTTCTTGCTTTAAGAACCTTTAATAAATGTAACTTACGGAATTAAAATTCTCACTTGAGTTCCAAGTTTCAAACTCTATTCTTGTCACGAAATTAGAAACGAATGTTACCTGTGACCCAATTATACCAAGTTGCTTTTATCTGGAATTCATTTAAGCTCATTGCCTTTGACTAAACTCCTGACTAAATAGTTTACGTGATGTTTAGTTTCGTCGGTACATGTATCTTATTGAAGGAGGCTGCAATTTACGTTTCTAGTTTAACTTTGTTATTGCATGTCTATTCTTGTGATCATCTCGTCCAAAATACCTCAGTACCTGAAGACAAAAGTCTTCAATCAATATGTGTTATCAGTGATGACATATGGAGCTGAGACGTAGTCGCTTACTGTGTGTCTCATAAGAAAGCTCAAAGTTCTCGAGTGGAGACCACGAACTGGCAAGCGCAGCGTAGGGCGACCGCCTGCACGATGGTCCGACAACCTCATAAAGGTTGCAGAGAGTCAGTGGTTGCAGGCCGCTAGCGATCGCTCCCTGGAAATCGATGGGGGAGGCCTAAGTTTAGCAGTGGACTACAACAGGCTGATGAGGATGAGTCTAAATTAGCTGCTTTTATTTATAGGTTTATTATACTTTTAATATACCTAATATGATATACTTAAACTAAATATTTCTGTGGGAATTTAATTCTATTTATTTTTTTATTTTACAACGATGTTTTTTATAATTTTTTTGTTATTTTTAAAATAGGAAATAGAACACCTACTAATTTAATCTAAAACGCGTATATCCGCGCAATTTCACCGGTTTAGCTTTTATTCGTGCGTCCGACAGCTAGGCTTAATCGAAGCTAACTGACGTTTTTAAATGATGATAGACTTTTATATTTTCCGGGACAGCCGTAATGCAAGATCGTACAGCCATTTTATAATACTCTATACTAATATAAAAATCTGAAGAGTTTGTTTGCTTAAAAGCGCTTATCTCAGAAACTACTGGTCATATTTCAAAAATTATTATCAGTGATAGATAGCCTATCATCATTTATCGTGTAAGGATATAGGCTATATTTTATTATAATTCTTACGGGAACGGATTACACGGGTGAAACCGCGTGCGGAAGCTAGTGAGATGTAAAATTGATTTATTGATACAGTCCTTAATAGCCATACCACCAATTCAATGTATCCAGGTACTTGTAGTAGCTCTATATCTATACTAATACTATAAAGAGGAAAGATTTGTATTTAAGTATGTTTGTAACGAATTAGCTCAAAAAGTACTGGACCGATTTTAAACATTCTTTCACTGTTTGAATGCTACATTATCACTGATTCATATAGGCTATATTTAATTATGAAGTTCCCACGGGAACGGGAATTACGTGGGTGAAACCGCGCGCGGGAAGCTAGTTGCCAATATAACAAATTCATACAAAATTTAGGAGTGAGCGTTGAATGAACGAACTGTTTTATTAGACTGTTTTCTTGGCGTCAACGGTTCGACTGGTTTACAGTTCACGAATAAACCTGTTTACGCATGAACTAGTCGACGTTCGCGAAATTAAACGACTGAACGAGTTAACGAGTGATTACGAAAATTGCCGAAGTCAATGCGACGTGAGGTCCGCCGCATGTTATTGTTTCTTTCTCTTTCTCACGCAGAAATGGACACGTATATAGAAATAAATATTTTTGAATTTTGTGTACGTTATTTTTTTAGTATTGATTGAAATACGTTTCGTGTTGGTCTAATTAAACTACTTAAATAACAAAAATAACAGATTATATAGTGTTATAGACATAGTGTTAAACAGATTGAATAGTTTTAAAGTGATTTGTGTAAATAGACGTATTTAACGACCTTATCCCGATCGTTCACTAAACTACGGTTGAAATTAACGCTATTCCGTCTACAACGTAAACTAGTCTAAAATTTAACTGTTTTTTGAACTAGTTTAACGTGAACGGTAAACCAGTCTCGTTGCGTCGACTGTAAAAACGTCAACGACCCATCACTAATACAAATTAAACACAAAAGTTTGAAGTACCGATAAATTGATTGATGACAAGCACTGAAGGGGTTCTGTACCAACATGTGCGCATAAGCATTGTTTCAGGACCTACATTGTTTCCATTACAATGGCGTAGGTACTTGTAAAACCAGCTTTTAGCGGTTTAAACTAAAAGACCTGTATAAATAAAGTATTTCTGGATTAAAATTCTGCAGTTTACAGATAAAAATATTTTTTTAAGCTAGCATAAAAGTTAACTGTTTCGCTAAAATCATAATTCCTAGTTTTTTTATTTTTTATTTAATCTTTTTCACAATTTCATTAGGTGGTATTAATGCCTCAGGCATTTTGTGCCACCGAGTAGTGCAGATAAAGCTATGATGGTAATGAAAAATATATATCGACTTAACTCGAGTACTCAATATTATGTTAAGACTGGTATAATTTTTCCAAGAACCACCAGTTATTACGACTTATTATTTACATTTAGTAAGTTTACATTACTTTATTACATATCGAGTGTTGGAATAGTAACTGTTGTATTGGATTTTAAAATCCAATTATTAATTGATTTCATTTTACATCAGATTAATCTGATGTTAAATGAAATAAATTTAATTTATTCATTAATCTGTAGAATTCCTATGTTTGAATTAGGTATAGGTAAATAATAGATTATTGTTAAATAATTCTAATAATTAATACCTACATTGATTGAAGTTTTTGCTTTTAAGAATTCAAAAAAAAGGCAAAAAAAGATATTAACGTTTTGATTTAACGTATTTTTTTAAGTTATTTCAACTTTGGAACACTTAAAAGGCGCCTTAAGTTGCTTTGGTGCGATTGTAGCAATTAGCTTAAATTACTTAATAACATTGTTGTGGGTAGAACCTGATACTGATCTTAAATTAATTACAAAATGGAAATATTTGGTTATATTCTCAATTTAAGCCGAAATTATTAGATAATTGCCATATTGCATTTACATTGCTATTGCGAACTTTTTCTTACATCCTTCAATTGACCCCTATAAATATTTATTTATAGGGGCATGGCAATGGTAGCCCTTTATTGAAAGGTACTCAAAAAATTATTATATAACTTCATGTTAGTGTTTTTTTTTTTTTGAGATTGTGCTTCATGTTGTCCATAACAAGATTTTTAACTTTTTAACAAAATCTTCTCAATTTTTATTCAACCACTTAAACGAAAACATAATTAAATTTTCAACGGTATTACAACAAACACATTTGACCTCTTCAATAAAGAATGTTGAAAGTATTAAATATGAACCTATTATACAGGGCGTCCCAAAAGATTACGTAGCTGGGAAGGGGGGTGATAGGGATGGTCACAAGGGTCACCAGAAAAATATAAAAAATTCCCTCTGGGTGTTTAAAAAAATAAATGGCATTTTTTAAAAGACTAAAAATTTTACACCTTGTGCTAACTGTACCTACAAATATGGCTGTATTTTAAAAAAATGCTGTTATGTAATCTTCAATAACAACAAGGTCATCAACATCAACATCAAAAATAACAAGGTGTAAAATTTTAAGTTTTTAAAAAAATGCCATTTTTTTTTAAATACCCAGAGCGGATTTTATTTTTATTTTTCTAGTCACCATTGTGTCTACCCCTGTCACCCCCTTTCCCAGCTACTTAACCTTTTGGGACACCCTGTATATCTATTAATAACAAGAAAGAAAAAAACCTTTCTTAACATCAAAGTAAATAAAGAATACAACCTCCGTAGCGTAGCGGTATTTGGTTCGCTTTGATTCTCGGAGGTAGTGGGTTCGATCCTCACGCCGGACAGGAAATATTTGTGTAAATTCTAAGATTACTTTCCGGGTTTGGTTGATTGAGGGACTACCACCCGTGCCTCGGAAAGCACGTTAAGTCGTTGGTCCCGATTGTTATAACATCATCTATAATAATCGTATATCAAGGAATGGGCAGCAGCGTTTTCTTGTGTGATATAAGTTAATATTGCGGTGACTAACCCGCCTACCAAACGTGGTGACTATGGCAAATCATCTGTTGCAAATACCCTCCCTCGGGAGGAGGCCGATGTTCAGCAGTGGACGTTTTACGGGCTGATGATGATGATGAAGTAAATAATGATTTTTAATTACTTTGATGACGAATGCATCTAACATATTTGGTTAGTACATAGTTGTTTAACAGTGAACAGTTTAATACTAAAGTTACATAAAATTGGTTGTTCTATGAAGCTCTCCATTGGTGTCCCTTCGTCCAGCATACTCACCATGGAATCCTGATATTTCATGAATGTCAAAAAACTGTTCTGAAATAGTGCTAAATAGTGCCCAAAGGAAAAAAATAGTGCTCTTGTACTTGCGAAGTTATAGCCATAGTTCGATGAGTATGCTGGACGAAGGTTTCGCCCAGCATACTCACCTCCGTCCGGAGAATCTGTATACGCTTCAAACATAATTCATACTTCAAAAAATAGTTCCCAAATAGTGCCAAACGGTGCCCAAAAAGAAAAAACAGTGCTCGAATAACTTCGGAGTTATAGGCTTCGTTCAGTGAGTATGCTGGGCGTAGGTTCTACGCCCAGCATACTCACCTCAGTGCGCGAATATCGAACGAGCTATAGGTACAATTTACGTCTCAAAAAATTGTGCTTGAAATAGTGCCCAATATCAGTCCAATTTTTGCTTGACTTTTGACTTAGAAAACCATTAAATTTTAATGTAAACTTCTACATACTAACGTAAAATGGGGTACAGTCGTCGACACATGTTTTTGGACAAAAATATTAAACTTTCTAATTGTAGACTTCATGTTATTGGAAATAATTATGGTATTTTCTCACATGTCAAAAACTTTCGATTAAATGCATTATTATATACCCATTTTTAAAACTTCTTAAGCATGTCCTTAATTTTAAGTGTACAGTGTCATATTCAACGAAAAAATGAACGTGTTTTTGTAAAAAACAACTCGCTTGCTACCTAGTTTTACAGTGCAATTAATGAATGAGTGTAAAATCAATTTAGTTAAATGCCACTATTATAAATTGAAATATACTTACTGATTTGGGTGCAGCTCCTATATTGATTACGTACTAGATACACAATTTTATATAGGTAAATAATGACATCACCAACACATTGTTTGGTTTTGCAACCCACTATGTAGTCAAACTCAAAAGCCGGCGTTATTATAATGATGTGCGACGAAGTAAACAAACAAAGAAACTGAGAAGCGCTTGTTCGTTTCGATTGCTTTGTGACACAAAATGGACCCTTATCACCTTCAAAATACAGATCAGTCTTGTCTAATAATCGTAAGATGTTAGGGCAGCGCCATCTAGTATTTAAACATAAACATATTCATTTGCGTCGCGGGCGCCGCGCGTCGTAAGCCCCATACCTATTGACCGTACGTGCATCCATTACTGCCACACTATATTGAACTTTATCACATGAGGAATACAGGTCAATTCCGTAAACGTTGTGGTACCGTCCTTGATCCGGAAAATGATTATTTTGAATAATTTTGTCAGTTGTAATGTAAGCATTAATAACAGCAACTTTATTTTTCATGCATGATTTACTTCATTTGATATCTTAATCCTTCAAGCGCCGTGATCTAGACAAAATATATAAAATCATTGTTCCTAGCTACCGGGTCCCATGCGACGCGCGAAGGCTTAATCATATTATTATAAAGTATTATTAAAATAATGTGTAATTAATAATATTGCGATTCTAAAGTAAATACTCCCTTACATAGACAATTAATAATTTACACAAGACAAAAATTGTTAGAAAGAAAGTTAATAATATTGTATTCGACTGTACTCAATGTAATGTATGTAGAAGTTTACAATCAAATTTAATGGTTTTCTAGGTCAAAAGTCAAGCAAAAATTGGACTGATATTGGGCACTATTTCAAGCACAATTTTTTGAGACGTAAATTGTACGTATAGCTCGTTCGATATTCGCGCACTGAGGTGAGTATGCTGGGCGTAGAACCTACGCCCAGCATACTCACTGAACGAAGCCTATAACTCCGAAGTTATTCGAGCACTGTTTTTTCTTTTTGGGCACCGTTTGGCACTATTTGGGAACTATTTTTTGAAGTATGAATTATGTTTGAAGCGTATACAGATTCTCCGGACGGAGGTGAGTATGCTGGGCGAAACCTTCGTCCAGCATACTCATCGAACTATGGCTATAACTTCGCAAGTACAAGAGCACTATTTTTTTCCTTTGGGCACTATTTAGCACTATTTCAGAACAGTTTTTTGACATTCATGAAATATCAGGATTCCATGGTGAGTATGCTGGACGAAGGGACACCTCCATTGTAGTGTTACGGTATACATTTTTGGTCTAATTAAATCTTGAGGCGGCTTCATTTCACGTCTCTAGAGCCCGGCGTTTCCCGCAACTAGTTCAAGGTACGGTAGCAATAAGATGATATAGCTCACTAGGGACTTTAAATTCCACATTTATGAGCCCAACTGGTGCTAGTAATCTTAAAATGAATAGCTTTACAGGCGATAGTGGATCACAATATCTTTAATCCTACTAATATAATAAACGCGAAAGTTTATATGGATGGACGGATGTATGGATGAATGTTTGTTACTCTTTCACGCAAAACTTGTGAACATATTTAGCTTAATAGTTGTACAAGGATTGTTTATAAGCTGGAATAGCATGGAGGCTACAAAAAAATGACGCTACGACCCACTGGAGCAGAATACACAGTATAGGTAAAACCGCGGGACGCAGTTAGGTTCTAACTTATAAATATATGGTATGTGCGATAAAATAGCTAGCCAAATCGTAAAAGCTATTGGGCTTAAATAGTTTTCTTAATTCATTTATTAATTATTGTAGTCTAACGCCTGTAGTGGATATTATAAAAGATTTTATAGCACAATCTTTTAAGGTATAAAGAATCAGCCGTCAATGGATTACCTATACTTGCTAAGTATAGGTAATCCATTTAGCTGATTCTTTGTCGTATATCTTCGTATCGTATAGCTTGATCCAGGAAAATTCATCACCACCATATTGCAAATATCATAAGTATCCATTTATGTTCATTTGGAACTCAATATAAATAAATATAAATAAGTGTTACGTCAGATCTTAATAAGAGCCACAGGAACCAGTAATTTGTTGTAGCCGTCTCTCCTCTAGTAATATTTTCTCAAAGAATTGCGTCGTATTCAAAGACTCCAAACCAAAGCTATGAATATATTAAGCAGTTGAACGTTAGCTGATATTGTGTTTCATTTTCTGTAAGTTATATTTCAGTTTATAAAATTCTAGCAAGTCGACTTACTACTTAAGCGACTTACTACTTATGATTTATCATTATCAAATAAAGGCCACTAAGTACGTTCTTATTATTTCGTAAAAAAACGAGCTGCATCCCTTTCTTGCGTATAGAGAAAGAAAATGGTGCAGCTCGTTTAATTGCTAAAAAAACTTTGCATTAAATGAAAATGAAATTTAGGTCAAGGTTCAGGTCACCAGTCAAGTGCAATGTCAAACGGTTTGTTTAAAGATGTAATTACTTACACGGTCACAGCGTTACGAATGAAACTACTAGTCGGCTATAAGTCCCGGAAAGTGAGTAAGTTAGTTGCTTAATTTTTCTATCTTTTTTGCCAATTTTTTAAAACAATACAAGTAAATGTAACATTTAATATTTAAAATTAATCTATTAATGATAGAATGCTAGCTAGGTAGCTTCATCCGCGCAGGTTCACCCACGTAGCTGCTGTTTCCGTGGAAACTTCAACAATAAATGTAACCTATGTTACTCCTGGATAACGTAACTTTCGAATGGTAAAATAATTTTTGGAATCGGTCTAGTTTCCTTTTTTTTTGTTGTACGTGGGGTAATGCGTTTACGTATTCCCACCGCCGCTGCAGCGTATTCTCGCGCTGACGGTGGGTATGTGGGACTCGCCCTCTCCATAGCGAGGTATGTTAAACTCATACCACGAGGAGAGGACTCTACACCACTAAAACCTCCCGGACACACCTTCGATCCGCCATTGGCGGGGGCCGGGTACGCATGAATCGGTCTAGTACCTACTTCTGAAACCTATTCTATGCAAACAATTAAATATTTCGTCTTTGTAATGTTAGTTTAGCTTTAAACATCTAAAAGTAACTCAATTAAAATAACGTTTCCAGAATGCTGGCAGCATGGCTTATCCTTTGTGCAAAGTAGAAAAAAAACAGCATTCGGGGAACAGCTACATTAGTAAAAACATGTATGATGTTCGTTAAGTTCAATATACAGCTTTTCCATGTTATAAATGTACAATGATATTAATGAGACAAGCTCGTGATTTTATGTGGCCTTTTTCAGTCATGTTAGAACGATAGTCGAGCTTAATTATTAGCACGCCAACAACATCCCGAATTATTTATAGGCTCCATCTCGTATAATTGCACTAACGAGAACCCTATTTATACTTGTTAATCAGGTGATACATTTTAAATGTGGCGTATATAAAACATTATTAGCTATCAATAAAAGTTTAATGGGCAGTGTGTTGATACAAAACCGCTATATACAACAAGCATGTTATGACTATAATTAATTGTCGGCATTACTATAGAGATATCGTCGTAGGTACCAGGCAACCATAAAACGTAAGCGGGATTATCGCAAGGCTGTGGATATAAGTCCACGTTTCATTAGTTACATTAGCGAGATCTGAGAGGCGGTCCCGGATAATATGATAACAATACATTACGTTGGGACCAGCGCTTAATGTCTCTAGAGACTTAATTCAAGCTCGGGTTTGCGAATTCTTTTTTCATTTAGCGCGTTCTAGTCACGCTATCAATTTGTCTGGTTTAAGGAGTTATACCAGGAAACATTGTGAAAAAGGTGAAAGCTTAAGAAAATGGTTAAGACAAAATGGAAACCACACTAAGACATAAAAATAAATGAAGGTATATTATAAAACAGAGATAAAACCTAGATCTTAAAACTCTAAGTTCAGATATAGGAGGAGTCTTGTAAATTGTTGACAAATTACAGCTTTTATTAAAAGTAAAGATAATTTTATCTGCGACTACATTTCATACATCATAAAAAATCACTTCAATTTTACTAAAAACAATTCTGCTGGGCGCCTTCCAAAATTTTGTCGATTAGATTATCGTGTGAACCAAGTTTAAAACTTGCATGACCCGCGGCTGAGTTTTGAGATTCTAATCAAGTTGGAAAGCAAAATCTTAAAAGTTTGGAATGATTTCGCTAAGCTTTCTGAGCCTAAGACGCTATTGAAATTAAATATTACGCAAATTTTCTTCCACCTAAGCATGGAAAGGCGGTGGCTGAACACAGAAATTGAATTAACCAAATCCCTTTGACGAAGTTGGTGTTTGCTGGGAACTTAGTTATACTGTGAAATTATTAGCGACCGCAAGTGTTAATGCTTTTTGCAAATGTTATAGTGGAGTTGATTTCATAGAAATTAAACGTAATTATGATGGTCTGACGTTATTTACTTCTTAAATAACTAAGCCCCTTCATTGTTCAGTGAAAGAATCATTAAATCAAATAATATCGCAGCCATCTAGTTGTATCGGCCATTTAATGGAGCTACTAGCCCGTTAATTGGACGCCGACATTCAATGAAATGACTTAAGGACAACTAGGCAAATCTTTGATTTTGGGTAGTTAAAAAAATAAAAACAACCTAAACTAAATTTAAATCAACAGCATTTTATTTTATTTGCATATTCCAATATATACTAACCTATTAGTTGTTGCTAGCTGTTCCTTTTTCATCAATCATTTTTTCTCAGCAGTTGTTCTCGACAATAGCGTGTTATAAATCAACATTCCAAGACACTATTGGTCGGATATCCGGAATATTCTATCCAGAAAATAGATTATACGTAGTAAATAATAAAGGATCAGACAAGATACTGATTAATGTATTTATTTATTGATATGAATGCTATATGTTTATGTAAAAAATATATCAGATTGGACACAAATTATTGTACATCGAGTGTAGTATCGATGTATAAATAAAACCAAATATAACATCAAATAATAGTCTTACCTGGGCTTAAAATGAAAGTTATAAATTAAGCACAAACTACATATCAGTTGTGATAATATGATACCGCGTAAGTGACGATAGCTAATAAGGTTGAAGATCGAATGAAACTTATTAATGTTTCGTCCTTTACTACACAAACAAAGACAATATTTCTTAGTGAACGAAACTATACCTTATTAGTTATTAGCCGCTAACGAGATATCACACTATCACCGACGATGTAAATAGAACCTACGGTGCATTTAAATATATTTTAAGTAATGTTTTTAAATGTTTATCGCAATTTACTAGTTCAGCCATAACTGTAACAATTAGGGGACATTTCTTGTTCTTCCTTTTGTTGATAGAAATTTTAACAGCCTTCATATTATTATTCAATTAATACACACATCTAGTTACGTAATTCCCTATACTTTTAGCATCAAATTGAATATAGATATAGATATAACATAAATAGAATAAAACTTAAACAATTTCTGTGGCAAAAAAAAAGTTTCTTGAGGACGAAGTAAAGTCCCATTTATTCCAATTCCTTGTAACCCAGAACGCTTGGTGATTAGATTAATTCTATCGACCTTTGACTAGAAAGCCGTTAACCCTCAGGAGGTCAATTTAAACATTTTACTGCGAAGTAATAATACTTAATTTAAAATTCTTCAAACAGTCTGAGATTCATAGTTCAATTAGTAAAAGTTTCAAAGTTATAAAAGCTTCGAAGCTGTTAAGGGATACAATATTTTATATCCCACGCTATAAAACTATGAAAACTTCATCGCTTTTTATTCATCTTAAGAATGGTTTAGATGACAAATGAGCCGAATATTATATAACAAGTCTGTGAATCATAATGGTATGTAGTACATAACCATTTGTTAGAAATAAAAAATTTATAATATAATTCGATAACTTTTTCCTCTTAATGGACTTCGTCAAAGTAACCTAATATAAAATTATATTATTAATAAGAAACATATAAAACATAGATAGTATTTGTTATAAAATTACATATATTTTTATATATATACTCCTTAAAATAGTCAAACTGTCTAAAAGCATTAAAAATGAACGTGACATAACTAGCTCATTCCTGTCAGAATGAATTTTATGCAAGCAATAAATCTTTCACAAAATACCAGTTTCGTTTTTAAGAATGCTAAAATTTGTAGTACGTAAAAGAGAAACAATTTTTAAATTTTCACGGAAAATATGAATAACGACGTGTCTAAAAACCAGTATTCTCGTGCTAAAAAAAAAACATTTTTTTTGCGCCCCTCTTCCAGCTGTTAGTTGCAAGTTGCGAATATTTTGTTATTGCCTTCACATACCATTTAACACGTAGCTCAACGTAAATATCTGTTTCCGTTTTACATTTTCAAATGGTCCCTCGATGGATAGAATCGTTATCCGTCTAATATTATAAATTTGAAAGTTTAAACGGATATTTATTTATTTATTTAAAACTTGTTTACGCCGTCTTCAAACAAACTTTTGCACTAAAAAGTACATGGTTGACTTAATGCCTGTGACGTTTTCTGCTAGTCAACCATAGGGTGGTGAAAATAAAAAGTGGTAGGTGCACAGAAGTAACAAAAAATCGAAATTAAAAAGTAATACCATATTGGTACATGTAGTAAAATATATCTACATTCTAATAATACATAGATAAGTGGGATATTGTGATGTTTAAATATATTTTAATATTATTTTTGTATTTTTACTTGCAGAGTTTTAAGCACACTACTAGTTTTCTTATTAACCTCTTGTACTAAGCTAAAATGCTTGTGTTACGAACTTACGAGTGGGTTCACGACGGTAGGTAGGGATCGAACTGGCGACCACATAATCGCAAACCCGACATCCTAGCCATTGGACTACGGCCGCTTTGGTTATTGCCAAGTGAATTATTAGTTACTTAGTTGTAACCTTTAATTATGTTTTACGGCCTCAAGCATTTAATTTTAAAACAAAACTATGACTGAATACTATGACTGAATCATAGACAGCACGTAGACTAAGAGCGGTTTCGCACTATGTCCTCCGATCCGATGTGAATCCGATCCTTACCCGTGAAAATATGGTCTGTAGTAGCCGTAAATTTATTTGTATGGTAATTTACGCACTAGATCCGATGTCCGTCATCTGATTTCTTTTCAAATTTCTAGACAAATATTTTCACGGGTTCGGATCGGATTTGGATCGGACATAGTGCGAAACCGCTCTAAGATGTTAGAAGTTAATATTTAAAAAAAATGAGAATATATTCCCTATATACCTAACTATAGACGAGCACTTATGAAAGATTTTTTTGCAGTAAACAAGACTTTTCAAAACAGGCATATATTTATATAAACGTAACGCAAACAAATTAGCAGGCAAACCCTTGTTTTACCTAGAACAAAGGTATGGTTCAAAAATTTAATTATCATGTTGGTAACCAAAAATATACTAGAAATACGAATTGCACTTTCTGAATGGGAAATTAAATACACTCGACGCGAAGCCACACACTGGTATGAAAACCCACCATGTTTATATAATTAAATTATGCTAGGTACATGTACATCAAGTGGTTACGCTTAGCAGGAAACATCAGCATGACGTAGACGTTTCAAAATTAATTAGGCGCGGCTGCTAATTATATATTCACTATGGTACATTATGTTGGCATCTCATCACACCGAGACTGACAGAGCAACGGTTCGCATTAGGAGGACATATGGCGCCATCTCATGTCTATCGGAGACATGAATGTCTTTTACATGTCGACAGCGGTCATCGCATAATATTACAAGACAGATCAGACTTGGGGATATCCAATTATGTTGTCTAATTGATTCTCTCTGAAATAGGAGTATCATATTAACACAATCAATTAACTACTTATTATTAAATAATACATTCAGGTGGCTTTAATTTAGTTAGTAAAAAACAGTGCATGCAATAAAGAAAGTCAAAAATAACCCTCCATGACTATTTTGTGATTGCAATTAAGAAATGGTATCTCGGTTGGAGCTTGGCTCGCCTTTATGCCCGGTGAAGTAGCAAAAGCTTCGGGGTTAATAATATTAACGACGACCGAAAAAAAAACAATTAAGTAATGTAACAACGTGATAATAAATGATGTGCATATCTATTATTGATCTAAACTACTCGGTATTACTACAGCCCGTTTACGTTCACGGCTGAACATGGACAAGCCAGGGTCGTCGAGGGATATTGCCATAATCTCGCGTACTGTGATCGCAGTACGATGTTAAGTAACCTTGATTTGATAGACGCTGCAGCTTATCCATCACGTGTATGACTCTTAGTCGCCTCTTAAGGCACCCAGGGGGAGTCAGGAGGTGGTCTACTCTTAGCCGGAAACCACACAACCATTGATTTAAACACCTAGTCCTATTTTTCGCATAATATATAGTTTTTTAATGTATGCGTTTATGTTGTGGATGTGATGTAATAAATAACCATCCAAATGTACCTACTGGTAAAGTTTTATCAGAATAATAGGCCATTAAAAGTGTGATGGTAAAGGTAGTAAAGGAGAGATGTTCGGTATTTAAAACCTTTCATGCAACAAATTAGATACCACATTATTTTATTAATTTTTATCATAAAACCTTACTCAACGCCAAATCTAATGTTTCTGAGCTCCATAGGAAGTAACGAGTTTCAAATACGTTTCTTGAAATAGATTTAATTTATCGATTTCCATGAAATACAAAACAACGCAATTGTCAATGATTAAGCTTGAAATAATAAGTAATATGTTTTTCAATATCGGTTCCTTATTTCTAATGCCTCAAAATACAATAAAGTAATGGTTTTTATATGGTATTATCGACGAAATTCTACGCCCTTTGTACCGGAGTATTGCAGCCCGCACCAGCCTACCTGCTACCATGATCAAAATGTTGTGACATGAAAACGAAAAATAGTTAACACTAATTATAAATAATATTACAAAACAACATTAAAAGAATCGTTCGGATTACATCCGGAAGAAATGTCAGACAGAAATTCAACAGTAACTTACGTCTCACGATAATATTATGGTGATAATAGTATAGTATATAGTAGGTATGGTATGTACATATATATTAGACAATTATGAAAGATTAAAATGTATAAGTAGCAGCCGTTTAAACTACTTTAAAGTTAGGGACATCATCAAAGTAGGTTTGATGTCTCTACATCACTTTATGGTTGACTGGTTGAAAATGCATTACGCATTAAGTCCACCAATGCACTAAAGTATAAATAAATAAATAAATGATTGTTGATTAAAATGATACTGATAATTAAAACGTAGCTCTAATTAAAATAACTTAAGATCAATATACCTATTTCGAGCCATTTTACATTTTAATTTGTCAAATGCTTGAGAATTAAATGCATACATAATTTTAGTGGTAAAAAAAATCGTCAACTTCATTAATTGTTAAGTTAATTTAGTATTCATTGTCCGCCACTAAAAATCTTAGTGCTTGTACTTCTAAATTAAGGTTGAGATTAATTATTTTCCGTCATATTTATCAAACCATGATACCCAAAGGGCGGTATTTTTTAAGAAGATTTCTCAAACTTTTTTCATTTAAATTTCCTGAAGTATTTGCTAAGTTCCATTCCTTTTTAATGCCGAGGAAAATCTTCACCGTTTTTTACTACTGAAGTCTGACTTTCTTATGAAAAATAACTACCTGTCGTAATATTTTGATACTGTTAGTTGCAAGTTGCGAATATTTTGTTATTGCCTTCACATACCATTTAACACGTAGCTCAACGTAAATATCTGTTTCCGTTTTACATTTTCAAATGGTCCCTCGATGGATAGAATCGTTATCCGTCTAATATTATAAATTTGAAAGTTTAAACGGATATTTATTTATTTATTTAAAACTTGTTTACGCCGTCTTCAAACAAACTTTTGCACTAAAAAGTACATGGTTGACTTAATGCCTGTGACGTTTTCTGCTAGTCAACCATAGGGTGGTGAAAATAAAAAGTGGTAGGTGCACAGAAGTAACAAAAAATCGAAATTAAAAAGTAATACCATATTGGTACATGTAGTAAAATATATCTACATTCTAATAATACATAGATAAGTGGGATATTGTGATGTTTAAATATATTTTAATATTATTTTTGTATTTTTACTTGCAGAGTTTTAAGCACACTACTAGTTTTCTTATTAACCTCTTGTACTAAGCTAAAATGCTTGTGTTACGAACTTACGAGTGGGTTCACGACGGTAGGTAGGGATCGAACTGGCGACCACATAATCGCAAACCCGACATCCTAGCCATTGGACTACGGCCGCTTTGGTTATTGCCAAGTGAATTATTAGTTACTTAGTTGTAACCTTTAATTATGTTTTACGGCCTCAAGCATTTAATTTTAAAACAAAACTATGACTGAATACTATGACTGAATCATAGACAGCACGTAGACTAAGAGCGGTTTCGCACTATGTCCTCCGATCCGATGTGAATCCGATCCTTACCCGTGAAAATATGGTCTGTAGTAGCCGTAAATTTATTTGTATGGTAATTTACGCACTAGATCCGATGTCCGTCATCTGATTTCTTTTCAAATTTCTAGACAAATATTTTCACGGGTTCGGATCGGATTTGGATCGGACATAGTGCGAAACCGCTCTAAGATGTTAGAAGTTAATATTTAAAAAAAATGAGAATATATTCCCTATATACCTAACTATAGACGAGCACTTATGAAAGATTTTTTTGCAGTAAACAAGACTTTTCAAAACAGGCATATATTTATATAAACGTAACGCAAACAAATTAGCAGGCAAACCCTTGTTTTACCTAGAACAAAGGTATGGTTCAAAAATTTAATTATCATGTTGGTAACCAAAAATATACTAGAAATACGAATTGCACTTTCTGAATGGGAAATTAAATACACTCGACGCGAAGCCACACACTGGTATGAAAACCCACCATGTTTATATAATTAAATTATGCTAGGTACATGTACATCAAGTGGTTACGCTTAGCAGGAAACATCAGCATGACGTAGACGTTTCAAAATTAATTAGGCGCGGCTGCTAATTATATATTCACTATGGTACATTATGTTGGCATCTCATCACACCGAGACTGACAGAGCAACGGTTCGCATTAGGAGGACATATGGCGCCATCTCATGTCTATCGGAGACATGAATGTCTTTTACATGTCGACAGCGGTCATCGCATAATATTACAAGACAGATCAGACTTGGGGATATCCAATTATGTTGTCTAATTGATTCTCTCTGAAATAGGAGTATCATATTAACACAATCAATTAACTACTTATTATTAAATAATACATTCAGGTGGCTTTAATTTAGTTAGTAAAAAACAGTGCATGCAATAAAGAAAGTCAAAAATAACCCTCCATGACTATTTTGTGATTGCAATTAAGAAATGGTATCTCGGTTGGAGCTTGGCTCGCCTTTATGCCCGGTGAAGTAGCAAAAGCTTCGGGGTTAATAATATTAACGACGACCGAAAAAAAAACAATTAAGTAATGTAACAACGTGATAATAAATGATGTGCATATCTATTATTGATCTAAACTACTCGGTATTACTACAGCCCGTTTACGTTCACGGCTGAACATGGACAAGCCAGGGTCGTCGAGGGATATTGCCATAATCTCGCGTACTGTGATCGCAGTACGATGTTAAGTAACCTTGATTTGATAGACGCTGCAGCTTATCCATCACGTGTATGACTCTTAGTCGCCTCTTAAGGCACCCAGGGGGAGTCAGGAGGTGGTCTACTCTTAGCCGGAAACCACACAACCATTGATTTAAACACCTAGTCCTATTTTTCGCATAATATATAGTTTTTTAATGTATGCGTTTATGTTGTGGATGTGATGTAATAAATAACCATCCAAATGTACCTACTGGTAAAGTTTTATCAGAATAATAGGCCATTAAAAGTGTGATGGTAAAGGTAGTAAAGGAGAGATGTTCGGTATTTAAAACCTTTCATGCAACAAATTAGATACCACATTATTTTATTAATTTTTATCATAAAACCTTACTCAACGCCAAATCTAATGTTTCTGAGCTCCATAGGAAGTAACGAGTTTCAAATACGTTTCTTGAAATAGATTTAATTTATCGATTTCCATGAAATACAAAACAACGCAATTGTCAATGATTAAGCTTGAAATAATAAGTAATATGTTTTTCAATATCGGTTCCTTATTTCTAATGCCTCAAAATACAATAAAGTAATGGTTTTTATATGGTATTATCGACGAAATTCTACGCCCTTTGTACCGGAGTATTGCAGCCCGCACCAGCCTACCTGCTACCATGATCAAAATGTTGTGACATGAAAACGAAAAATAGTTAACACTAATTATAAATAATATTACAAAACAACGTATAAAACACAGACTGTAATTACAAACAACACTCCAAAACCAGACTTATCATGAATAATACACGAACTCGATTAAAATTAAACCATGTTGGCAGCATCCTTCGACGCTAATAAATTTCATTTAAATTGTGGACGAGTCAAATACCGTTTACACTCGCCAAGTTATAACAAGCAACAATGTCTATGAATTAACAATCAACTTGCTGGGAATTGGAACGTTTTGGACAAACAGCGTATGCGTTGTATCACGCTCTTTGTGAACTACTTAACGCTATAGACGCTTAAGTACCAAATAGTTTATAGAATAGTTTGGGTCTATTTTCGATTCAATGAGCTTATGTTTTGAATACCACCAATACAATATATAATATGGTTGGTGGAAACTCAGGGAATAGAATATTATTAAGTTCTATCAAAATATATTCCATTCTTTTAAAGGGTTTGAACGTTTTTCTCCCAAAGTCTTCATGCTGGAGAATGTTCTAAAAACTCTGGACTGGGCTTGACTAGGCATTAATATTAACGAATACATTTCGCGTATTGACTTGCTGACGCAATTTTTATCATTACAAATATACGAGTAGTTAAGAAAAATGCAGTGATTAGCATCATACGCAATTGTTCGAGACCGACTTCAGGATACACCATTTAGTCTGATGCCTTAATGACGAGTTGAGCATTCTGATATGTTGGTCTCGGCATGTATTTTGACGAAATCAAAATCATGTTTAATGAACATTTGACATCGAGACCGACTTATTTCGAAGGGTCGATGCTTGATGTTGTTCAGGAATATACCTATTACCTAGGTTAAGCTGCCAGAAAGAAGTTTACAGAAGGATCCAATTCGTCTACGCAGCATTTAGGAAACCACGTCGAGTTTTCTCTTCACCTTTACCGCGATGCCTGAAGACCAAAGTCCATGTCCAGTCCGTTCTACCTGTCATGAAAAATGCTTAGACGTTGACACATATAGGTGTGTTAGTCCATAAGTTAAAAGTTACTCAACGAAACTTTTTTTTTTTCTGACGGACATATTTCGTTAGCCCTGAGGCTTTTGCCACTTCACCGGGCAAAGTTCAACGAATCATGGAGCTAGCTAAGCTTGGGATATCTCTGAAAGATAAACTTCGCATTGAGGTTATCCGACGGAATACTCGATAATACTACTTAATTCATATCCGTCACGTAAATCGTAATTGTTTGTATTTATAAGCAATCGAGACTACGTACACCTTTAATATAATTTTATTTAAATTTTAAGTCCTTAAATTAAAACAACATTGCATACATTATTTTATACGTGACAGCAGACTCGCTTATTATTTAAAAGAATCGTTCGGATTACATCCGGAAGAAATGTCAGACAGAAATTCAACAGTAACTTACGTCTCACGATAATATTATGGTGATAATAGTATAGTATATAGTAGGTATGGTATGTACATATATATTAGACAATTATGAAAGATTAAAATGTATAAGTAGCAGCCGTTTAAACTACTTTAAAGTTAGGGACATCATCAAAGTAGGTTTGATGTCTCTACATCACTTTATGGTTGACTGGTTGAAAATGCATTACGCATTAAGTCCACCAATGCACTAAAGTATAAATAAATAAATAAATGATTGTTGATTAAAATGATACTGATAATTAAAACGTAGCTCTAATTAAAATAACTTAAGATCAATATACCTATTTCGAGCCATTTTACATTTTAATTTGTCAAATGCTTGAGAATTAAATGCATACATAATTTTAGTGGTAAAAAAAATCGTCAACTTCATTAATTGTTAAGTTAATTTAGTATTCATTGTCCGCCACTAAAAATCTTAGTGCTTGTACTTCTAAATTAAGGTTGAGATTAATTATTTTCCGTCATATTTATCAAACCATGATACCCAAAGGGCGGTATTTTTTAAGAAGATTTCTCAAACTTTTTTCATTTAAATTTCCTGAAGTATTTGCTAAGTTCCATTCCTTTTTAATGCCGAGGAAAATCTTCACCGTTTTTTACTACTGAAGTCTGACTTTCTTATGAAAAATAACTACCTGTCGTAATATTTTGATACTGGTTTGTTGGTTTAAATTCAGCAAATAAATGGGTATAACGTAGCCGTGTAGGCAATATATTTATATTATGCCAATTACAGCGTCGTTTGCGGGCCAATTATGAAAAAATCCTTTATAAAAACTAAAATGTGATACATTGTCGTAGCTTACAAATGTAAGCTCAGCTTTGAGAAATGTTTATTTTTTGTGGAATTGTATAGACAACAATGGCAAAAGATTTACTCAATACGCATTGGTTGGTAGAAACATTCCTGTTGTTGCGTGTCCCCATGCCATTAAGATAACATATCCCTAAGTTTTATATAGCCTAGCAACCATATAGATTCTAGTTTAAAATGAACCTTGTTGACATAGCAGTAGGAGTGAATTCAGAACTGACTTGAAATGATCGGTAGGTCCTTTAATGCGTACTGACTCACCAGCCAAAACGAGACGCATGGCTTAGGATTAATGAAGGGAAACAAAATGTTGTCTACAACCGTGTTATATTTGAATGGGCCAAAACATAACGACCTGTGAGAGATGATAATGAAATTTTGTACATCGTGCAGGTAGATTCTCGCAAATCATTTCTCGCAACGCCATGAAATGAAGCAATCCATAAAAGAAAGCAATGGGTACTATGCCACCTATTTTTCATTTTTTTTCACGAATCGCAGAAATATTGTGTATTTAAGTTTGATTTATTTAAAAGTCCATTGACTAATGGAATAGAAACGAATCTTTCCTAAAACCCATTATAATACACACACATATATAGAGGTGGTATATATGCCAATGTACCAGGATGCTAATGTTGTGAGTGTTGTGTGTTGAAGAACCGACGATTCCGTTGACATCATCATCTTCCTCCTGCACTTATGCGAATTCTATTTGGGTTTGGCACTGCATGTCTTCTTCTTACATACTTCTCTATATGATGTCATCTTACAAGTCACCTGATTTAGTTTTCATGTGTTACAAAAGGTTTTCTTCTGTACATTGTACTGGCTTCCTGCGCGTGGCTTTACCCGCGTATTTCCGTTCCCGTGGGAACTGCATAATATAGCCTCTGTCACTCAGGGTAAATGTAGCTTTCCAATGGTGAAAGAATTTTTGAAATCGGCACAGTAGTTTTTGAGTTTATTCATAACAAACATACACACACACAAAAATACAAATCTTTCCTCTTTATAATATTAGTATAGATATAACAAAGTCGCTTCCCGCTGTCTGTCAGACCCTATGTATTCTGAGATCTTTAAAACTACGCAACGGATTCATGAGGAAGGTGTATATGTATCTAGACACGCGGCAGCGTGTCAAAGCCAAGTTCAAGCAAAGAACTGACTAGCCAGCGCCAAGTGTAATATTACACGAACCACTTGGTGCCACTTTTGACCCTTCTATAACTCAAAACCTCTTTAACGTAAACAAATAAAACTACGTGTGTTTAATTATATCCATAAGGACATGTAAAATTTATATAATCCCAAATCTCATTAAGCTATCTCAAACGGTTATAAAGATATGAAGGTCGAAAAGTCGTAACTTTTAGCACTGACTGACTGACTGACATATAGTACCTAATTCTAACCTACTTCCAGATGACCTAGAAGGATGAAATTTGTAATCCAGCTCAGTAATTGTGTATAAGCCCAGGAAAAAAATTAACAATTGCTGTTATTTAAAAATGTGAGATCTTAAAGTAGGTTAGATCTGACTTGGCCAGTTTTTATCAGTATTCAAATGATGAATAACTTTATAAAATGACTGATGTAATGAAAACTGGCCAATTCAAATCTAACCTACTTTAAGATCTCACATTTTTAAATAACAGCAATTGTTATAGGTACCCATTAAAGCAAAGAATTAGAGTTTAATACTTGTTCATAATGTTATTTTGTTCCTATAAATACATATTTTGATTTTGCATAGAACTTGGCACTCATTCAGATCTCCATTCTTTTTGCGGCGAAGCCCACAGCCAAGCTTAATTTTTGTAGTGAACTTGGCTTTCCTTTTTTACATTTATGTTTTTGGTAGGTAATAAATACATCAGCATTACACCCGTGCCAAGCTAGGGCGGATTGCTAATTACAAATATTGGTATCAAACATAACAGGGTGTACATTAAAATTTTGTATATTTAATTAAATTAAAATTTTATGTATCTGAAATTTAAAAATTTTATTGAAATTAAATTCGAGCTAGAAAATTTATATATATATATATATATATATATATATATATATCGGCGCAACCACATAAAATAAGCATAGCAACAACACTTCATTAATGATAAACACATAAATACAATTACTCGTCTCATCAAAATAAATAAATTGTGAATCAATGCATGATTTGATAGAAACACAAATATGTTCATAAAATACTAGACTAATAAATAAGTATTCAGGATCAAATTATGATTTGTAAATCGTTGAAATATTTGTAGAAATAATTATCTGTTCACATAGTTTGAAAATTATCAAACTAAATTGTTTACTGTTTGTGAGCCGCTCGTTTAGTATAAATACGGCCGGCGGACCGATTGCAATTCAGTCTCGCTCGAGCTGCCGGACTGTACGGAGCTCCTCAATTTACTGGAATAAAACTTGAAAACCATATTATGGAGTTTTGCTGTTACTATGGATCAACAACCCTCGATAGAGAACCATCCTGATGAATGTGACGTCAGCAATGATGACGTCACACCTTATTAAAAACAACGATGCTCGTCCTTCCTCGTCATCAGAAGTGGGATTCGAAGTGATCCTTGGAACTGCTTCATCACCACCTGTTGCGTCTCAACCTCAGCTTCAAGCAATGGGGTCTACGCAACAGGGGCAACAGCCGATGATCAATGTACCTATGCCCAATACGTCCATGGGTGGGGTGCCACCTTAATTCTTCATGCACATGATGCAAATGAATCAGCAAATGTTCGAGCGTTTATGCAAGAGTTGTGGGAAGAGGGCGAACACGAAAAGTCGCTCATGATCAAAAAAAAAAAAATGCACCTCTAACATCCGAGGTCTGCACTCCGATCTCATACCGGTCCATCACCACCATGAGACCGAAAAACCATATCTGCTGTTCCTCATGGAGACGCAAATCAGATGTCCGGCTGACGCAGCATGCTTGCGCCGCCCGGGGTACACCCTGGAGCACAGTTTTAAGCCACGCGCTGGCGCCTGCGTGTGTGCTCGCGATGACATCTGCTGTCGGTGTCTCCGTAACATTGAGGATTCCAGTTTCTCGCTTGGAGCAGATACTCTATGCTGGTGTCTATCGGTCGCACACCGACAACATGGGGACAACCAGGTTGTTTCACTATCTTTCGGACTCTGCTGAACTGGCTCAGTTCAGGTGCCCATCGGTGCAGCTGGTTGTTCTGGGGGACTTCAATGCCCACCACCAGGAGTGGCTGTGCCCATGCCGGAGCACCGGCCATGCTGGGGGATTGGCGTGTGCATTCGCACTGACGCTTGGTCTCTCCCAACTGGTGACTGGACTGACACGGGTGCCCGACATTGATGGCCATGCGGCCGGTTGCTTGGACCTTCTGCTGACAACTGATCCAGACCCATGTCAAGTCGCGGTTTCCTCGCCGTTGGGTGGCTCCGACCACTGTCTGGTGAAATCTGTGTCTGTCTGCTCGCCACCCGATCCCGATCTCAAGGGGACTAGGCGAGTATGGCGATTTTTCAATTTTTTTTTTTTTTTTTTTTTTTTTTTTTTTTTTTTTTTTTTTTTTTTTTTGTGGGTAGCCCAAGTGACAACAGTTAAAATTGTGCTCTTACATTTAATTAAATAAATAAAATATTAACATACAGTATACTATGATAAATTTGTGTTTACAATAAAGTTATACTCCCACGTCACTCAATTCACCAGTTTAAATCACATATTTATTCACGGTTCTCACACTATCTTCAAATGGACCTATACTCGAAGCTGTCTGAACAAGTTGAGCAGCTGGCAGAATCCCTCTCCAGTAGGATGGCTCAACATGAGGAGGATTTAAAGATTGCAACCACAGCGGAGGTGCCACACAAATCTGTTGCCAGTTTGTCCAAGGAGTTTGCGGAATTCAGATGTTTTGTATACAAAACGCTTGCCACTTTTAGGACACAAATTGAGCTGTTGGTCTTAGGATTGGACAGACATGAGATGGCATCTCGTCGGAAGGTGTTGCTGCTCCATGGGGTCAAAGGTGAAGATGATCCAGTAGCTATGGTCGTTAGCATACTACGCGACCAAATGCAGATGTCGGAGGTAGCCAGGAGTGATATTGCCGCTTGTCATCGTTTGGGAGCTAACAAAAGTAAGCCACGACCAGTTCTGATCCGCTTCAGGCAGTACACTGTCAGGAGCGACGTATGGAAGGCTAAGACCAATCTAAAAGGCACTGGCTATACTCTGTCGGAATTCCTTACGAAGCCGCGACATGATGTGTTTATGAAATGTCGTAAACATTTTGGCGAACGTAACTCCTGGACTTCAGAAGGTAAAGTGGTGATTCTGCTTCCGGACAAGTCGCGGCGGAAGATAGAAACGGCTGGTGAGCTTGATCTTCTCATATCGCAGTTTCCCACCACACAAACAAGCAGCGATGCCGGGCGAAAGCAACCGGGTGTTAGAGGGACTTCAGTTACTCAAAAGCCGTCGACGTCGACCTCAACATCCGACAAGAGGACCCGGAGACAGGCCAAGTGATGTTTTGACCTCTTAAACTCAGTATCGTTATACTTTTCCGTATGCAATTTTGTTATTTTAATTGTAGGTGTTTGAACATTATTCATAATGTAATTTTACTAGTGACATTACATTCACTTACAATACAACTGACATTCCAAGAGAATGTAATACTTTGTGGTCACAAATCGATACTTTAGGCCCGTACTTCTTTGACCTTTTAGCCAATTTTATTTCGTATTTTTAATTCCATATTTTAAGTTATTGTTTATTCTGAGTGTACGGGGGGTTAATGTAATAAGCAATTAACCTTCAGACAATTTTTGTTTTGTTATTTTCATATTAATATAAATATTTTATTTTTTATGTATTTATTATAAATTATTTATAATGTCCATCGATACTGAAGATAACTTATTCTTTTCTTGTTCTTCATCCAGTGATTCGTTTGCTAGTGCATCTGATGATGATGAGTCTCTCCAATTGCGCGACCATTTATATTCTAATCTTGCTTTTTCCTCTATGAAATGTTTTAATGTTGTTCATATTAATGCCCAAAGCGTTCATGCTCACTATCCCGATATTCTGTCTTCGTTTGACCCTGATCTCATTCATGCTGTGCTCATTTCTGAGACATTTCTCAAACCCACACTTCCCTCTGCACAGTATGCTTTACCAGGGTATAAATTATTACGTAACGATAGGACCGGAAAGGGTGGCGGGGGTGTTGCCATATATCTCCGTGCGGATCTTAAACATAAGATTCTTGATCAGTCTCCAAGTGTGTACTCAAAATCAAGTGAACATATTTTTATAGAAGTGAATATTAATCACAACAAAATAATTTTGGGTGTGTTCTATAGTCCATCGTGTCTGATTGATTACTTCTCATCACTTGAAAACAAACTAGAACATCTGTCGGCTTTATATGAACATATAGTTATCCTTGGAGACTTCAATACTTGTTTGTTAAAAAATGACGCACGGAGTCAACGACTGCACTCACTCGTCTCCTCCGTCAATATGCACATCCTCCCACTCGGTTCGACTCACCATGCTCCTAATTGTAAACCCTCTCTTTTAGATCTTATTCTTGTCTCCGATCTTTCCAAAGTTTCTACTCATGGGCAGTTGCCCGCCTCTTTCTCTTATCATGATCTTATATTTCTATCTTACAAAATCTGCTGCCCTCGGCGTAAGTCTAAATTTTACTTCCTTCGAAGCTTTAAAAACATTTCTCTGGAACGTTTGAGGGTGGAAGCGGCCAGTACTGATTGGTCACCTGTTTACACCTGCAACGATATTGATTCAAAAGTAGCCACGTTTAACCAATTAGTGCTTGGAATATATGACATCCATGCCCCGATCAAAAGGGTGCGTATCAAACATGCTCCGGCTCCATGGTTGACCGACGAAATAAAAAAGGTGATGTCTTATAGGGATAAAGCGAAAAGGAGATTCAAAAAGTCAGGCACTGAAGAAAACTGGGAACAATATAAAAAACTACGCAACCGTTGCAGTCGAATGTGTAGAGATGCTAAAAGACGCCACATTCATTGTTCTATTAGTAACCTTAACACAGCACAGGTATGGCAATTCTTGAAATCTCTTGGTGTCGGCAAGAGTACTGGCGATGGGGTAACATCAGTGGATATTAATACACTTAATACCCACTTTGCAATACCACCGCTTCGTGTGAATGCCGACACCAAAACCTCTTCTCTTGAGTATCTTTTAAATCTTCCCAAGCCATTTTGTGCTCCGTTCTCATTTACAGCAATCACGGAAAGAGACACATTAAAATCCATCAAATCCATTTCCACTAAAGCGGTAGGTCATGACGGGCTACACCTACAGATGATAGATTTATTATTAGAGGAACTGACTCCCATTATAACGCACCTAATAAATTTCTCTCTTGAGTCGAATTCCTTCCCGTCAGCCTGGAAAAAAGGCTCATGTTCTGCCGCTTCCCAAGACCACTAATCCCACCTCCACATCCCATTACCGTCCAATCTCCATCCTTCCTATCCTGTCTAAGGTGCTTGAGAGTGTTGTGCACTCACAGCTTTCGTCTTATCTCTCCTCTAACAACCTCTTAAGTCCTTACCAATCCGGCTTCCGTCCCTGCCACAGCACTGTTACTGCACTTGTTAAGGTAACCGATGACATCCGCTTGGCTATGGAACAGAAGCTACTAACTGTCTTAGTCCTACTGGATTTTAGCAGTGCTTTTAATTCAGTGGACTTTGATATCCTTCTTGGCATCCTCACTTCCTTGAATGTCTCGGCTCCAGTGGTTGCTTGGTTTGATTCATATCTTAGAGGTCGCTCGCAGGCTGTTCGTGCCAATGAGACTTTCTCTCAGTGGTGTGATCTAACTACGGGCGTTCCTCAGGGTGGCGTCCTCTCTCCTCTTCTATTTTCTGTTTTTATAAACGCAGTCACTAAAGTATTATCTTCTAATTTCCATCTCTACGCAGACGATTTGCAACTATATCGGCATTTTAAGGTTATAGATGCTAAGGAAACCATTGCTGCTATCAATACTGACCTTGGAAACATTAGTACGTGGGCAAATGCTTTTGGCCTTTTGGTCAACCCATCTAAGTCACAAGCTCTCATTATTGGTAGCAGATACATGTATAACTCCATTAACCTCAATTTGTTACCACCTGTTATATTTGACAATAAAATAATAGCTTTCTCCAAGTGTGCAAAGAATTTAGGTGTCATCATAGATTGCAATCTTTCTTGGAGCTGTCAAGTTGCAGAGGTAAGCAGGAAGGTGTACTGTTCGTTTCAGTCGCTTAAACGTCTCCAGAAATTCCTACCTTTTCAGACGAAAGTCACCCTTGCTCAATCGCTTCTACTTCCTCTCTTAGACTACGCTGACGTTTGCTTTCTAGATGCAACAGAAGAACTTTTGGACAAACTCGAACGCCTTCAGAATTTGTGTATCCGCTTCATTTTCGGCCTCCGAAAGTATGACCATGTGTCAGAGTTTCGGTTGCAGTTGAAGTGGCTGCCTATTCGACGGCGTCGGGACTGTCACATCTTGTCTCTTCTGTTTTCTATCCTCCATAATCCCAATGCCCCTACTTATCTTCGCGAACGCTTTGAGTATTTAATACCTAGAGACAAACCCTGTCGTACCGCCACTTCTCTCCTTTTAAAGAACCCTCCTCATGTCTCTAGCAAATATGACCACTCGTTCACCGTCCGTGCGGTGCGGTTATGGAATTCCCTTCCACATCCCATACGCGCTTGCCAGTCTCCTGATGCATTCAAAAGAAGAACAAAGGAGTATTTTTTGTCTCAGTAATTCATTGTGTAATATGGACATATAAGTTAGTGTATGTAGTTTATTATATATAGCAGGCATATTTATTAGTATGTTATTATATAGGTATGTATATTTAACTATTAGTGTGTATGTTTATAGTATGTAGTATTTTACCAAGTAGCTAAATTAAATCTGTTGTACACTTCCTATTCACTAATTTTCATGTATCTCTTTCCTAAAGGTTTGCTGGAAGAGAATTCATTAATGAATTAAGCTCGCCTTTGTACATGTTGTTTCCAATTATAAAATGTATGTCTTGTAACTTTCTGTGTGCAATAAAGTATAAATAAATAAATACAAGTCAGCAGATTGGGATGGGATGCGGTATTTTATCGCGTTTTACCCTTGGCTGCGCTTATGCTTCTCTTCAGACGACCCAACTTGCTGCGCGGAGGCTGTTTCTGGGGTGATATGCCAGACTATGGAATATTTCGTTCCATTTTCTGATGTCTCACTCCGAGACAAGGCCCGTTCATGGTTCGGCGCTGAGTGTGATAGTACTGAAGCACATAAGCTGCCAAGTCTTGCAAACGTGCGCTACGCAGGGCCCGCTTTGACCATATTGGACGCATTGGAGCCACACTAGCATCTTACCCATCTGGGAGTAAAGCTTTTTGGTTTCTTGCCAAATCGGTCGAAGCCTATTTCTGTCGGTCCTCTTTTCCGCCACTGCAGGAGCCGAACGGTTCATTAGCTCACACCGCCAAGGAGAAAGCAGACTTATTTGCATCTCTATTTACTAAGAATTCACAACTAGATGCTGCTGGTAAAAGTCCACCCAGGTTACCTCATTGGACTTCTACATTCGGCAAAAAGTGGTACTTAAACATTCTTTGCACTCTGGATGTGAATAAGGCTGGTGGTCCTGACGGCATTCCTCTCCAGGGTGGGGCGGTACTTCAAATCTTTCTATCTATCTTCAGATATTAGCTGGATGCTCTGGATGCATTGGGGCGTCGAGCGAAGAGTCATAGGCAATGGCTCACTTGTGGAGGCAAGTCTTCGGAGCCTCGAGTGGCCTGCCTATCGGTTTTTTATCGGTTACATTTCAGGGAGTGTGCGGAGGTTCTACATAACCTGATGCCCCCTTCACCCTTCCATCACCGGACGACTGGGTGCGGCGAGCGGTTTCACCCTTTTGTTGTTGACATTCCTTCGATACGCACGAGGCGATTTGCTTCCTCTTTCGTGGTGCGGACGGCTGAGGAGTGGAGTTCTCCTGCCGGGGTCAGTTTTTCCGGAGCGCTATGTTCTGGAGGTAAGCCTAAATTTAAACTTCGTCGTGCATCACAACCTGGTGATCAGGTAACCGTATCGGCAGAAGATGAGCCACTACCATCACCTGAAATAGAAATAGAGCCCCGTACCAAGCACATCAAGTGACGGGTTGCCTCAGCAAAAACTACGAGATCAAAGTGAAGAAGATTCATTGCCACAATAAACTGTGAGTTGAACATATTTACAAAATATTACCTTGAATTTAACTCTTTTAGAACCTGTGTATAAACACCTTCAACCTAGTTCCATACTCCCAGTAGAGCCTCTGTGTACCACGGCGAACAGGACCGCCCAGAGCACAGCATCATTCCATCCCCTACGAGAATCTCCGAGAACCCTACGAGAACCTCCGAGAACCCTACGAGAACCTCCGAGAACCCTACGAGAACCCTACGAGAACCTCCGAGAACTCTACGAGAACCTCCGAGAACTCGTCGAGAACTTCCAACACCTTATTAGCATTGATATTCCTAGACTTACACAATATTTATTTAGTTCTGTCTTTAAATAAATTATTTAATCTGTTTTTTTAATGAAAACGTAAATAAAATTCGTATAAAGACAACCGATTGGTAAATTGTGAATGCCAATTAAATAATAAAAGTAACTGGACCAAAACTTCTTGGACATGCCCATCTGAGTATGTTTCGCCGGATCGTCTCGATGAGGCCGCGTTGAAACCGGCAGTAGAATAACTCCACTGAGTTTGTTTCGCCGGATCTTCTCAGTTGGGGCGTATTGGATCCGGTGGTAGCACTAAAGCGCGTTCGTCGAGATACTTATGGTCCGTCTAAATAATAACATACTCAAAGGACAGAACTTAGATTTAATCATAGATGCAAAATAATAAAATAAAATAAATAAAATTGTACAATTACGCGACGAGAATCAACGAGGCTGGTGCAGAGCGCGCACCGCCTGTCAGAATGGCCGTATCGGCGCAACCACATAAAATAAGCATAGCAACAACACTTCATTAATGATAAACACATAAATACAATTACTCGTCTCATCAAAATAAATAAATTGTGAATCAATGCATGATTTGATAGAAACACAAATATGTTCATAAAATACTAGACTAATAAATAAGTATTCAGGATCAAATTATGATTTGTAAATCGTTGAAATATTTGTAGAAATAATTATCTGTTCACATAGTTTGAAAATTATCAAACTAAATTGTTTACTGTTTGTGAGCCGCTCGTTTAGTATAAATACGGCCGGCGGACCGATTGCAATTCAGTCTCGCTCGAGCTGCCGGACTGTACGGAGCTCCTCAATTTACTGGAATAAAACTTGAAAACCATATTATGGAGTTTTGCTGTTACTATGGATCAACAACCCTCGATAGAGAACCATCCTGATGAATGTGACGTCAGCAATGATGACGTCACACCTTATTAAAAACAACGATGCTCGTCCTTCCTCGTCATATATATACATATATATATATATATATATATATATATATATATATATATAATACATAAAAATCAATTGCTGTTCGTTAGTCTCGCTAAAACTCGAGAACGGCTGGGCCAATTTAGCTGATTTTGGTTTTGAAATGTTCATCGTAGTCCAGGGAAGGTTTAAACGGTGAGAAAATATAGAAAAATTGGGTGGGAAATACTAAAAATTATAATTTAATTTTCCCATACAAATTGTTATACCTGTCAAAAGTTACACTTTTGTCATAGATTGATTAAAAATCCAAAAAGTGACAGATAGCTTAAGAATCAGATTTTTTTGATTTTTGTTATTTGTGAACAAAAAAATTGATTACTGCTGCAGTTATTGTTTTGAATTCGTAACAAATTCGAAACGTAACAAATTGTTACGTCTATATGAATTTCGTTGTGGTCGTTCGATGCCCATTTTTTCCAGAACCAGAGACCATAGAACTCCCCTGTTTATTACCTATATCACGAAAAGATGGTTTACCCACTAATACCCTGGGTGTTCCTCTAAATGCCAGTAAATTACGCACCAGGCTACCATGCTAATGTATGTACATCCCGTACCGTGGCTATGCCTATGACCTAGCTATCATGGACTCTCCTGAGTGACTTTTATTTTAGGGTCCATTTAATGCACGGCAATGGTCGGCCTCTTAAATAAAGTGGGAATATGTTCCCCACTCCTCTACGCCGTGGCTCAGGGTACAGCCTGGGGTCAGTACAGTAGGACAGATCTTTCTCCTGAACACGCTCCGTAGACTTCTATTCACTGGATAATGATCGACAGCAAGAGGTCGGATCCTATCACTCCCGCTCCACCGCTCAAGCCGGAAACTACTCGACCACCCAGCATTTTGGGCTAGATCGCTCGATCCAGTTTTTTAAGACTGGGTACAAATACAAAAATGTTTAAAGTGTATCGCATAGATATCTATTTTTTTTTCAATAACTTATGGTACCGATGAACTTCGTATCAACATACGAAGTTCATCGGGTCATCTAGACATGTCGCGATAACCAACATATTTTTGGTGGGGCCATTATTCTGTTCAGGTGATTTTCGTCAGACTCTTCCAGTTATTCTCCGATCAACTGTTGCTGATGAACTAAACGCATGCCTTAAATCATCATATTTGTGGCGATACGTAAAGATACTCCAATTAACTAACATGCGAGTATTTTTTCAACAAGATGAAACTGCAAATGTGTTTGCGAAGTAGTTGTTAGACATAAGAAATAATAAAGTCGTAGTGGACACCTTGACCGGATTCATTACATTAATCACAGATTTCTGTCACATCACAGACTCAAAAGAGGAGTTTATTCAGCGTGTTTTCCCTGATATAGCGCATCAGTTCAATAACCATTATTAGCTGGGTGAACGAGCAATATTGGCGGCGAAAAATAAAGATGTCGAGGATTTCAATGCGACCATTTAGAATTTTCTTCCGGGACAGTTAGTTTTCTTCAAATGAGTTTCAATACAACGGTGTTGTCATCATGCTGCGTAACATTAATCAACCTTGACTGTGGAATGGAACAAGACTGGCTGTGCAAAAGGTGATGAATAACGTCATTGAGGCAACAATCATAAAGGGAAAATACAAAGGAGAGGATGTCTTGATCCCGCGTATACCGATGATTCCAACGGATTTACCATTCGATTTAAAACGTTTACAATTTCCAATACGTCTGGCCTTTGCGATGGCCATAAATAAATCGCAAGGCCAGTCGTTGGAAGTTTGCGGAATCTACTTGGAGTTTCCCTGTTTCGCGCATGGACGTCGCGTGTTTGCGCGTCGGAAAACCATCATCTTTGTTTATTTACGCACCACAAAACAAAACAAAAAATATAGTTTATCTGAAAGCTTTAAATTGATTAACAGATTATATCATAACTGTGTGCCTGTCAATATCAAATTGAAACCTTATAAATAGCCAGTATTTCAGGAAAACATACCGGGCTTTTTTATTTGTTTTAATAAAAAAAGGATTCCTTTTGTTTGTTTTAAGTTTATTTTATACAAAAGTTTAGGTCTTTTATGTATCGATTGAGGCAGTACCAAGTCTGCCGGGTCAGCTAGTATTAACTATAAATTGTTGAAACAAAATAATAATAATAAAAATTATATTTATTATTCTTTGAAGGATATTTCGTATTCAAATATAAATATATCCTCGAAAAATTATATCAGCGTGTAGTAACATTGTTACGCATATGCCTTACTTGTAAATATCAAAGTTATGGATAAAAAGAATAGGATAAACTATATTTATGCTAAATAAAACAGTATGCCAAAAACATTATTATTATGCCAAGGGAAAATATGCCTAACTCATTATGCCAAATTAAATTATGACAAAAAAATTAGGTCAAAAAAAAGGGTCCCCAATGTCGTAGCTGACACTCATCAGTCTTTAAGGCTGGAGCACTGCTAGGCAAAAGGGCTAGCAAGCCCTTATGCCCGCTGAAGTACTTGTAGTAAAAGCTTCTTGGCACTGCCGTGCTGCGTGCAAAATCCTGTAACTATATCACTAAATTGTCTATGAATAATGCCTTATTAATACCTAACTGAAATAAAATATTAAAACAAATAATGGAGCGAAATAAAGACTATTTAGAACAATTAGACCGACTTTAAATATAAGCTCTTAAAAATCCAATAAAAAGTTTGAAACAATTTGAGCAGAAAGTTCTTAACAATTATTTGTTTATGAAGTTGGTGCCCGCCAAATTAAAATATAGGTAGAAAGGATCTTTCTAAATTGTAGCAACCATGATACTTTATCATCGCTTTATTCTATTTTAATTGTTTTATGTTGAAGTCATTCATTTCAATAGCTAAATTACATTAAAATTTATTGCGAGACTTGAGATGCCGTGTCAAGGGACCAATTATAACGTCGATACAGGTAAGATTATTTTATATAAATTGCTCTATTTATGGCCTTTATTTATTTTCATTTGAACATCGAAGACAATAAAGACGACCGACCGTATTTGACAACGGTCACCAAACTCTAATGGTATTGGTTATCAGACTAGTATGTGCGCAACCATAGATGATCTCTGTCTTCCACTACTAGCAAAATCCGGTAGGACGGTTTTATCGACGGGACGGAGAAGTAAGCATTGGTCCTAGCCCAATGGCTAGAGCATCGGACTTGTGATCATGTGGTCGCCGGTTCGATCCCCATCCATTGCACTACCGACGTGACTCGTACCACAAGCATCTTAGCATAGCTCGAGGGGGTAACAAGAATACTAGTAATGTAAAAAAACTCCGCTAATAATCTTAAAAAAAAAAAACATATGGCAGGTCCAACATATCAACGTAAGGCAAAGGAACAATACTAATAGCCTGAATTCTGTTTGGTATTGAAAGTTTTCTCGACAGACTATTTCTCGTACCCAACACAATGCCGTGCCTAACCTAAACCTCGCTAACTCATTACCGAAAAATTACCGTTTGTCTAGCCACAGGTTACGGCAGTGGCTTATAAGACTTGGTGTTCTGTGTACAATTCCCACCCGGGACAATTATTTGTGGTTACGAAAAATAGTTGTTTTGATTCCGGTCGTACTTTGTATCGAATGCCTTCGAAACATGATTTCAGGGCTTTACCGCTAGGCTGTTGGGTGTAGAAATTAATTTTCAATTTTGTGTAACCTATAGCTATTTCAATGTATGTTTGAACTGTTTTAATTATTCAAAACATACTTTTAATCCGTTATAAATGTTTTAGACAACAAAGGGGAACAGAATTATTACAGGTATAAACTTAACAAAACCATATTTAGATAAACACTGTAAATGTTTTATGTAACCTCAAAACATAACTACGGTCATACTAAAATATATTATTACGAATTATGTAGATAATAGTGGAACACACGGGTATCTTTATTATAATAATTTAACTATTTAAATGTTAATGACATACGTAATTATATAGTTACATCGTCTGGTCTAAATGCCCTTTGTTTGTACTCACTATTATAATAATATACATATTTCGGAGTAAATTTTAATCTTGTTAAGCATAATAATAAAAATATTTTGTTTAAAAATTACACAAATAAATGTCGGCAAGATTATTTAAAATTATACTAATCTTACAACTAAATTCTGAGTAATTAACGTTCAAATTTTATTACTCTTGTTTTATTTTAAACTGGCTTCCCGCGCGCGGTTTCTGTTGCGTAGATCCCGTCTCCGTGCAAACTTAAAATTAATCAATCAATCAAGTCAATGAAAATAAACATACAAACTATCAAATCTTTCCTCTTTATTATATTAGTATACGAGTGATGAATATGCGGGTCCGAAAGTATGATTGATTATCATATAATATTATTATATGACCAATTCACGTGCCATCCAAGGTATGGAGAGTACGCCCTCAATCGACCACTCCCGATTATGAATCATTGAATACAAAGATACACATAGTTGTACGTTGTAAATAGTTCCCAATAATTTCCCCGATATCAATGTATGAAATGTACAGATCATGACTACGTTGTTACGTAATCAACGCTGTCATTTACGTCCAGTGTCTGCCACAAACCGCAAGTCTAGTTAGCAATCAAGATAATACTGGACTGAATCGGAAACACTTCGAACCATCTGCAGCGACTACAAATCTATAGTTGATTGTACATGGTGTGAACCATAGACAATCTGTTGTTTAAAGGTAATGAAGCGTAAATTGTTTAAAAATACGACGACCGGTTTTGGGGTTATTTGGGATACCATGGACGAATGGTTAAGGCATTAGGGGCTAAATCTAATATGCATGTTCGAATCCTGCCGGTGGTCAAAATTTATACATGAAATTTTTTTTTTTTTGATTGATAAACATTTCCGAAAAAAAAATAAAAAAAAATGTTTAAAAATAATTAAACGTAACATTTTTTACTCACTTCCTACTTAACAATATAAAACCATGACTTTTCATAGCAAACGTTATAATATGTATTTTCACATAATTTCGTTCATTTCAACAGCCCGTTTACTTGCTTTGCTTGCTGAACTGCCTTTAAACAGACCTCATAGGCTTCCATACCAGTTTCCAACCATTCAGATGGCAGGAGGGGGAGATATTGGCCAATTACCACGTTTGGCAGATAGACTTGTGATTGCAGTGAGATGATAACTAACCTTGATCCATCATCCATTAGCATCATAAATCTCTAAGTCACCTCTACACACCCATGCGAGAACACATGCATAGTAAGTCTATTCTAAGACGGAAACACCATGGCTGAATTTTGTTCAAGCTTTTGTTTTAGTAAAATGACAACATCCACAGAGTCGTGGTCGAGGTCATGGGTTTGATCCCCATGCAGGGCAAGAAATCTTTGTGTAAATTATGAGATTTATTTCCGGGTCTGGTTGGTTTAGGGCCTTTAGGGGACTACCGTCTCAAGGTAAACTTACATTGGATCTGTGGTAGTGGGTAAATGTGTAATATTTTATTGATGCGGTTATATAGTTGGCAACTGTTTACGCTGAAGCTTCTTCCAGCAATTGATGTTCGGTAGGGATCAATTTTACAGACATGGTCCTTTCTACGACGCTCACTTTGTACATAAGGCAGTAGAGAATGTCTACGCAGAGTGGTTTGGAGCACAAAAAGCTGATGGTATGTATGGATGTTTGTTACTCTTTCACGCAAAAGCTACTGAACGGATTTGTCTGAAAGTTTGCACGGATAGAGTTAATAAGCTGGATAAATATATGAACTACTAAATATCACGATCCGACCCACTGGAGCAGTGTCACGTGGGTAAAACCGCGGGGCACAGCTAGTATTTCAATAAAAATTTGTTAATATAACCAATCGATTGAGATATAATTTTACATACACACTAAGTTTTGCATGAATATGGGAAGCCATTAGACCAGTTGTTTGGTGTGTCCACTAAATATGCAATTAAAAGACATAGCTGAGAATATCACGAAGAACTGGTCATCACAATCTATTTAATTTACCCGTAAAAATACTAAAGCCAAGTGGGCTTATGTATTCTACACATATCATCCCGTAAAAGTACTTTAATTCAATATGGCTTCCACCTTCAGGCGTCCCAACGCTGCAACGTGGTGAACAAAATTTGAATACTTGTATAAATTCTAATGTTTGTGAAAATTACCTTTTAATGGCATTTGAGGGATTGTGGTTTAATATTTTTATACAATAATAAGAAACAAGTAAGTATACCTACTGTTGTCGTGTTGTTGTCTGTAAAAGTTTAATTTCTATCTTTATATATAAAAGCGAAAGATGACTAACTCAATCATTCATCATGAAATTTCGGAAACTACAAGTGCGGAGTTTCAAAATTTTTATGGGGGTTACTCTTAGAACATAGGTGCCCACTATGACGGGTTTTGCGAAATAAGGGAGTAAAAAGGGTTGTCAGTTTTTGAATGAAGTTTCTATAGTTTTAATAAAAGGCTTTTCAAAATACTTCTTATTTTAAGAAATTTTCAAAGGATTGAAATAAGATGTGTAAGTCTGTATGGAAAATCCTTATTATATACTGTGTAATAAAAATTACTAAGAAAACTTGACTTTACTGAAGATAAACTTGACATATTTACCCACTGAATAAAGGGTATTCAGTGGGTAAATATGTCAAGTTTATCGCAAACTTCGTCAGTTTCAGTGATAGCGTTAGCCGAAGTGCGGCTACACCTAGTTTTAGCCGGCTACAACTAGGTGCAGCCGACCACATGCGGTTTAACTTAGATGTATCCAACTTATCTTCGGTTAGAACTAGGTTTTAATTAAATTAAACAATACCTATGCACGGCAAAAAAAGGTGATGAGGAGGTTAAAAAAAAACCTAAATCTAAACCAATGGAGTTGAACAGGGACTTATTGCGGTTGATCTAAGTTTAACTGCATGTGGTCGATTGCACCTAGTTGTAGCCGGATAAAACTAGGTGTAGCCGCACTTCGGCTATTAGCCGTAACAGATGTAAAAATTACAGTCACGCTGGATAATCCGCGCGCGGGATGTTTTAAATTATAAAGCATTATAAAGTCGGCTGGAATAGTTAAATTTCTATGTAGGTACCTACACTTTTAAATCATTTTTAGTTGTCAACTAGCTGACATAACAGATAATAGTTAGTTTTTAAAACGGAGTCTTAAGAATGGCAAATTTTATTTTCGAATAAAGTGAAGTTTTATGTGCCATTGGTGACATCTGCTCGTTAATATTATAATGTAAATTTATTATTTTTACGATATTCGATTGTTATACCTAGTGTTGAGGTTGGATCAGATTTATTGTACCGAAGTCAGAAGAATTATTTAGGGGCATAAATTTCAAATTACCTCAAAACCCACTATGACACATAATCTATGACAATCGTATATCACGTTACGGACAGTAACGTGACGTACATTGACCTGTGTATATGCTGTACGTAATACTGCGCTCACCAATTTGCCTACCAACCTTGATGACTATGGCAACACTCAGGCCACAGAGGCCACAGAGGCTCATGTTTTGCAGTGAGCGTTATACGGACTGATAATGATAATATTATAAAGGTAAAAAAAATATTTTTGTTTGGAATATATTTATTCAATGATAAAGATTGAAGAAATGGAATAAACTCAAAGATAAAGATGAAGGTTTCAACTATTCTAGTATATAGTTTAATTACTATATTTTATCTAGCTATGTCCTATTTCACTCCAATCTATATACCTAAGTATGGATTTCCGCGAAGCAACCACTGATATGATAATATCAATTAGAGAAAGAGACATTCTCTTTGAACCAATAAAAAGTATGGGGTCGAACATGGCCAAATACTTTTTACTTTCGGATTCCGAATGCATTTTTCCTACGTTATCCAATGGCCAATTATTATTGTGAAACTCATACACATACCTATTTACTATTATTTCATTGTTAAACAGTCGTATAATAATTGCAAAAAGAAACTAGAATTGGTTTCTGTTTTAATCGTTTTTTGATGTTACTTTATCAATCATAGTTTATTATAATAATAAATATAATGGTAAATCCTTCAAGTGTAAGCCAATATTATATCGAAACAATGTACATTTAAAGAACAATATTAAAATGCATAAGTATTATCTTCAGCGGAAATTGAATATTACAAATGCGACTAAGTATAACGGGAACACTTATGCTTATTTTTCACTGTCATAATTATGAATAATACGTATTTAAATATGAATGCACAGCTGTTATCCAATTTCAAATTAATTAATTGTCATTCAAAAGCTGTTATTTGGCCACGTTTAAGCCACGCTTATTTTATAGCCCACTAGGGATTTGGTATACAAACAAAATTTTAATCATTATTAAAACGGACAGCGGAATGTTTCCCTAGACGTACGATAAAACGCTTTGATGGCACCAAGAATGTTTGCGACGATTACCTATTCCCAAGACGAATCCAGTACGCGGGCTGGAAAGAAGGCCTTGAATCTCCATTGAATTTCTGTATTTGTTGTTACACGATAAGTACTTAAGGAGGAATGTACAATATTGTATCTACTTAGCTTGTTACTGGGGAATGGAATGAACGTGTATATAGGTACTTCTTAAAGAAGACAATTGTAACAGTAAAAAACAATATAAAGATTAGTACCTACCGAAGTTCGTTAAAATAACACTTTTAGAACGGAACAAATATAATATTTTGAGTTTTATTTTATGTTAGCACTGATTGTTCGCGTAGTTGTGTAACTTTTTTTTATAAAACCGATTTATACGATATGATTTACTTTTATATAAATTCTTAGAAAAAAAAACCTTAAAGTAATGACACATAACGAACAATTGTTTAGTATAAAAACTGTATTCTTTCTTTCCAATTAAAATGTAAATATCTACAGACAAATAATTCAGACAGGGAACTTTTTATACCCTCATTAACAAAAGCCTCTTTTTATGTGGGGCCGTGGCGCTAATGCTGAGTGTACGCTATTAGGTTTATATTATGGCTTGTTGAATTAATATGTAGGATTAAGTTAATTTATTTGAGATTAAAAGGTCCTATTGTTATTGAAAATTTATGAACTTTAAGTACCATGAAGGTCATTTCATGAAACATTGAGTATTATGATATTGGAGGTACGGAGTTATTTTGATAACCCAATGAGGATTATGGAGGTAAGAGTTATGTAATGCTTATAATATTATTGAGATATTTTATGTATTACGAAATTTGAGCATAGATTAGATTATAACTTTTGATTGAATACCAATAATAATAACGATACAGAAATACTTACAAAAGTACAAATTAGGTATATATAATTGGCAGCCTTATCACATTTTATCTCTTCTAGGCAACCGAGGAAGGAATTATACACAGGAGTTAAAGAGATGGGTAGTGTACTCGTACTTAGAGAAAAGTAATGTGACGTACCAGTGGACACTTAATACTGCAAATAAAAGGAAATATTAGACACACACAATAAACTACATTCCTACACAGTTAGACGGTTACAAAATCATTAACCATACTAATAGATGAAAATCTTATACCATGATTTACTTATATGATATTTTTGCAACCGACCTCATTATCCAGAGTCGGTATTTTATTTGATTGTATACAAAGATGAATCGGCCCCGCCTTAAGACAGTGACATCTTAAATTAAGGCGGGATTCATACCGATCGGCTTAGAAGAATAATTAAATACAGAAAAACTTTTTTTGTCACAGACAAACATTCTTTGTAACATTAGGTGATTTAATATGCTGTCATCAAGATTAAATTTGCCAAAAACAACAATAATTCGCGTTCATGTGTGTAACATAATTAACTCATTATGTTTAAAAGTGCTATACTTACATCAGCAGGGCCGGATTTAGAAGTCCGGAGGCCCCGGGGCAACAAAGGACAAGAGGCCCCTCTTCTTGCCACACATTAGTGTATCTCTCAATGTGTATATTTGAAGTTTGTACCTACCTACTTTTTAGAACGATTTTAATTTTGATATTTTACTGATTGTCTTATTTAAGTGAACAAGTAAAGATGAATAACCGTTATTACAATATTTAAGAACTATTACATTAATCATGATTCTACAAACTACTATATGCAAAGGTACACCGAAAAAATAAATAAAAGAAAAGTTGTAGAGTTTACTCATCAGAATTTGAAAGATTTTAAATCTCTATTGTGGGGGCTCCTCTATTGTGGAGTCCCCGGGGCAGTTGCCCTGGATGCCCTCCCTTAAATCCAGCCTTGCTTAAATGCGTTAAATAGTAATCTCGGCAAAATTCTCGAAACTCGATCATTCATTCACCCTCTGAATCTTTAAACCAGAGGTCCAATGAAGGCGAAACCTAATAATAATAGCTGGCAGGTAGGTAATAATAGGTGCAGGTGCAATAAATTAAAAAATAATAAAATATGCAATGGCTCACGATTTCTTAAAATTCAAAATCTAGGTTATACATGCTCTAACGGAAAAACAAGCTTACTAGAAATTATTTTAAACTTTTACATTCATTGAATTCAAAATTTTGCCGTGTGGTTTCCGGCTTAGAATAGACCACCTCATGTCCTCCCATGGGTGTCTTAAAAGGAGACTAAGGGACATATAGCTGATGGATGGGCAGCAGCATCTATTAGCTCAAGGTTTACATCTTACTGCGATCACCAATCCGTCTGCCAAGCGTGGTGATTATGGCAATATCCCTCTACGATCCTGGCTTGCCAAGGTCTGTTAAGAGGAGGCCCATGTTCAGCAGTGGACGTCAACGGGCTGTTGATGATTGATGATGATGAATTCAAAATTATAAACTATTTTAATTTTTGTTTGCAACAAATATCTCTCTTTATGTCTTAATTATCGCAGTTTTTTGAAACCTATTGACATTGTTTAAAAAAATAAAAACGAAAAAATTATATTAACAAAACTTTTTAAATCACAACTGAAACATATCAAACCCTCCTAGTCACGTATTCACGTACATGTAACGATGTTCTAAACTGCTATTAACGCAATGTCTATGCCAAAGTTCCATCAAATCGTGCTTTGAACCTCTGTCGAAATCATATTAATATTAAATTAGTGTTTGAACACTCGGATCAGATGTGAGCTGAAACTATTAAGTTTGTGATGTGACGAGCTTTAATATTAAGATTTCTATCTAGACACGCGGCAGCGTGTCAAAGCCAAGTTCAAGCAAAGAACTGGCTAGCCAGCGCCAAGTGTAATATTACACGAACCACTTGGTGCCACTTTTGACCCTTCTATAACTCAAAACATCTTTAACGTAAACAAATAAAACTACGTGTGTTTAATTATATCCATAAGGACATGTAGAAGCCCAAATTTCATGAAGCTTGCTCAAACGGTTATAAAGATATGAAGGTCAAAAAGTTAAAGTAAATTTTAGCACTGACTGACTGACTGACATATATTACCTAATTCTAACCTACTTCCAGATGACCTAGAAGCATGAAATTTGGAATCCAGCTCAGTAAATGTGTGTAAGCCCAGGAAAAAATCAAAAAAAGTAAAAAAAAGTGTTGTCCCCATAGAAAAAACTTTTAATACGCTCTAAAAAACCGACCAACGGTGTATCGTCGGCGGCGCGCGGCACAACATAATTATACATAGAACAGAAGTAAATCTACATAAAAGTGCTCCCGAGCAACACATAAACATAGTCATCGCTTACGAATACCGATTTAATTATTTATTGTTTTATTACATTTATGTTCATCCTGCTTCTTTCTCAACGGTGAATGAAATGATTGTCATACTATAACCACAAACGTTCTTCGTGCTTAAACCAATAACAGTATAAAAGAGTACATAGATGAGATTCAATGAATAAATGAATACTTTATTTATACCTACAACCCGTTCGCTATAAGTTTGCCGCTGTCAACTGTCACGCGTTTAGCGTTGTCTCACTCACTCAGTTCTAGTTCCAGTGAGAAAACGCTATACTGACATCATAATAATATTTAATACATAATATTTTTTAATATTTAATAAATAATATTTTAAGGTAAAATTTGTTAGTTCGAAATCTTTGTAACTTAAAAGAAAGTCCAATGTGTATGTATACCAAGGTCAAGGCAATAGCGATGTCTTATTGTTACCGATATATTGACTAATTTAAGAATGCTGGTTGAACTCGCTCGCGCCTTGCACTTGTACGCGCGCCCGATGCCCGCGAGGCTCACAAGCGCTATACGACTTAAAATGCGAACGAACCAAAGTATGCTGTTAGCGGCGGCGGCGCTCATTCGCGCCAGCAGCGTCATCGTTATGCCCGGTTGTTTAGCGGAAACCCACCTATTAGATTGCGTTTTATGCTGCGTCGTTCGACTAAATTGAATTAACTAACACATTAAATCTCAATACCTGCCTTGTTTTCTTTACAAAAAGTAATGATATCCCACCAAAAACATAAATGTAAAAAAGGAAAGCCAAGTTAAATACAAAAATTAAGCTTGGCTGTGGGCTTCGCCGCAAAAAGAATGGAGATCTGAATGAGTGCCAAGTTCTATGCAAAATCGAAAAATGTATTTATAGGAACAAAATAACATTATGAACAAGTATTAAACTCTAATTCTTTGCTTTAATGGATACCTATAACAATTGCTGTTATTTAAAAATGTGAGATCTTAAAGTAGGTTAGATCTGACTTGGCCAGTTTTTATCAGTATTCAAATGATGAATAACTTTATAAAATGACCGATGTAATGAAAACTGGCCAATTCAAATCTAACCTACTTTAAGATCTCACATTTTTAAATAACAGCAATTGTTATAGGTATCCATTAAAGCAAAGAATTAGAGTTTAATACTTGTTCATAATGTTATTTTGTTCCTATAAATACATATTTCGAACTTGGCTCTCATTCAGATCTCCATTCTTTTTGCGGCGAAGCCCACAGCCAAGCTTAATTTTTGTATTGAACTTGGCTTTCCTTTTTTATATTAATGTTTTTGGTGGGATATTTTTGACAGCCTAGGATAGCGGTATTTGGCTCGCTTTAAAAGTCTCGGAGGTATCGTGGGTTCGATCCCCACACCGCACTAAAAATATATATTTTTAAATTACACTATTTCGCTGAGTATTATTCTTTTGTTTTGCAGATTTATACTACAAAATCCTACGGATTCTACTCATACTAAGTTAAATGCTTGGTATCAGATTATCTCTACAATTCTATAAAAATGGATACAATTTGTTATCTTAAAGCATAATTTTATCCTAAAATGCTTTGACATCAAATGAAATATTCATATAAAGAATATTATATTTTTCCATAATCTATCTACCGTAAACAGTAGCAGTACCGTCACTAAATAACTAACTGACAGCCTAGTAAATAACTTGTTTGGATAAAATTTGTAAACTAACTTTAAACTTGGAATTGCAATATAATATTGCAATTAGAAGTTTTAACACTTCTTCTTAGACTAAGTTGCGTCTATAAGGCAGTTACTGCTAAGAACTTTATTTATATTACAGTTTTAAAACCATATCGATGCTAAGTATCATTAATTCCAAGAACAAACTTTCGGCAACAAGACAAGATTAAGTCTTTAATGGCAAAAGTCATAAAGACTATCATAACAGTTTCTTAGCCCGAGTCAACTTTTGGGTATCTTACTAAGTAACCAACTGAATAAATCAGAATTTAATTTAAGTTTTAAATGGACTATACCTACTTGTCAAATATTAGCAACGCTATGTAACTCTTAGATCTTTAGTTAGCACCCACATTAAAGTTCATCACAGTAATTCACGGACTCGGTTCCGGTTCGACCATTGAGACATGGATGATTACATGCACGTGTTTTTGTTTTTAATTTTCTTTGTTTTCTTAATATCATGTATATAATAGTAATGGTAGGTATAAAAGGGAACCATTCAGTGGTTCCCTTTTACGCATTACATTTTACGGGATTGCGCATAAATTCGATTCGTAAATAGGTATCACGACATACTAATAACTATTAGAATGTCGTAATAACGACAGCTGTTGCTGTTTTAAATTTATCTGTAAATTAAAAACTTCTTCTAAGAAGATGAATCGAGACTCCTAAGTTTGTTTTGATAAATTGAATTATATGTGGGGAAAGTCGTGAGAACAAGTAAATAATATCATTAGGTATCCTTTTCATTTACAATACCGTGTTATGACTGGGTTCAAAACTGCCGTATGCGATATGTAAAAAAAAAGTTAATCCAGTTTATTTTGTTACACATTGTTTAAATAAAATTTGTTTTCCTCTGTCCCTTCTGAATATTCTAATGACAGATTTCATTTAACAGAATGTAGAGACAAAATCGCAAATAAGGGAAGAACAGATTCCTTTTAGATGCAAAATGAATGAAGCTGGAATTCATTTTCCTGGTCAACATGGAATTCATTCAGTTTGAACATTAAAGACTTGTGCAACGCAATGCTGAAATTGTTAACCACAACAATACCTGACTCAAAATATCCTACGTATAATAAGGGTCATTTTTGGAATGATTATACTTTGGAACCTTTTCTTAGACAATACACTTTTAAAATATTCCAAAGAAATGCGTAATACGCAGATTAATAAAAATATAAGTAAAGCTATTTTTACATAACTGACGGCATTTTTTTAGTTTTAAAACCTTCAGTCAAATATCCGTGTGTGAAATTCATATATATTTCATAAGGACTTTATTTCAAGTTACTAACTACAAATGGTTTTTTTTTATTCGTTTTTTTTTTGTTCAGTAAAACGTCATTGCACTTAAATTGTATATATGCGCAAATTTTATACTGAAACGCGCCATTTTTTAAGACTGACTTAAAAAAAAAAACATGTTTATACTATTTTTACTACCCCTTATTCGTAAGTAACTCAGTAGAACAGCAGTAGAATTTTTGTATATTAATTCATTTTCAGTTCTATATTACTCCAATCTTACATCCAGTAGCTCCGAATCCGTCCATTTTATCTGGCTCTTGAGGTTTTCCTGACAAATGAGATATCCGGAGCGACCTCAACGAAAACTTCCTTGAATTTCAACCATATTGCGCTTCTTCTATATCTTCTCAAATATTTTATGTTAAGTTGGTGTTATTTTTACAATAAGAAAAATACATACTATAATGCAATGTGAATCTATAATTTTTAGTATCTCACGTCTCATGTGGCATGCCTTACGGTAGAATCACTTGAAACATGTACCTACATTTCATAACACCATTGTAACAGTGTTTTCTGCAAAAATAAATGATTTGATTTGATTGATTAAAAACCATTTAAAAAGTTGTTAATTTTGAAGTTTTTATTGCATAGGTTTAACCATTTTTTTTTCGATCACTGGGCGACCACTAGTTATAAAGTGGATATTTCCATTCATAAAATATCACGAAACCATATCGTATATAAGTAAGCTATAAAGATACGCTAGTAAGCAATTATATACTACCTATTACCAACTTATAAAATGGTAATAAATATACTCAAAATAATTGGAATAGTGTAGCAATCCAACGTTATAAGGGTCATGTATTGATGTCAACAGTCTTATTATTAAGTAACCGTTCCACACAAATCTTCTCATATGTATGTAGCGTAAGAAGTTCACTTTGATACTACTGGTTGATGGATTTTTATAGCTGAACAAGCTAACCCGTGCGATTTCATCCGCTTAGCCACCATTCCCGTGGGATCTTCATAATATAGCTCTGAAAGATTTTTCTAACCGGTCCAGTAGTTCTTGAGATTAACGCGTTCAAACTCTTAAGCTTAGTATACAAGTACAAGTTTCACTAGCTTCCCGCGTGCAGTTTCACCGGTGGGGACTACATCATTCTATTGAGCCATGTTACTTCTGATTAAAATAGCTTTCTAATGATGTTTTTTTTATATCGGTCGAGAAGTTTCGGTGCCTATTTAATGCAAACAAACAAACAATCAAATTTTTCTTCTTTATATGCAAACAAATGAAAAAAGACTTTTGATGTAGTTGACTACGACTAACAATTAACTTAACATTTTCATATCATATACACCGTGGTTTTTTGTCGTAGTCGTAATTATTGGCACGGATTTTTCAGTTTTAGAAAAAATAATATGATTTTTCAAAAGAAGTTTGTTTCAATGACATGGCTATGTTGAATGTTCATGGCAAAGTGTGCTCTAGTAAGGCACTAGAGGTCAACACTAATGTATGTTGCCCTCACATAGGTTCGCAGTCAATTTAATATGTATATTTTAATGCTATTGAAAAAGTGCTGCCGTGTGGTTTCCGGCTTAGTATAGACCACCCTATGTCCACCCATGGGTATCGTAAAAGGCGACTAAGGGACATAATTATGGCTGATAGATGGGCAGCAGCATTTATAAGCGCGATGTTTACATCTTACTGCGATCACCAATGATTATGTTCGAAAAGTATACACATAGATCGATTGCACTACCAACAATAAATGATATCAAAGACTTAACAATCACGATGTATGTAATAAAACTAAAAAAGCTACATCTAACACTATATAACAACATTAGGACTTCTAAAAAGTCAATTTAGATATTAGAATGCGGTACATTCGCAACATTACTTAATTTATTACCGTCTAGTAATAAATTTGGGTTTACCAACAGTAATAAAATTCGTTGGTCAAAACTCATTTGGTAAAGGATTTTACGACAATATCAGCAATAACATTGAACGAAGCAACGGATATGAATTTTCTGAGGATACTCTCGGTTATTTTTTTCACAAGTACTCAATACTATGTCCGATGTTACACGTCGGCTGCGAATCTTATTGTTGGCACACATACACACTACACCCTTACCGAGTAAGTACGTTTGCAACTGTTGGATAGTTTTACGTACCATTTGCATACATTTTCAAGCTATGCTCGGATTGATATGCTGGATTAAGGCCGGGACTCCACCAAAGCGGAGACGAGACGAGCGGAGAGGAGATGTTTTTTAAACAACCAATAGAATTGCGTTATTGAGACATCTCCTCTCTGCTCAGCTTCAGTAGAGATCGCTGTGCGGAGATATGTAATATTTGTATGTCGCGATAGAAGCGGAGATGTGAGCTGTGCGCGGACGACACACGGCGGAGACGAGAGATGTGAGCGGCGTGCAGTGATCTATGTCACCCTCCACCCTCTCGCCCGCCGGAGTGAATACGTACTGAGCACTTAATGCCTCGCACACTCGCAAACCTAGCCAGCACACATTTCTGCTACACTACACATTTCCGCACAGCTTCGGTGAATTCACCCGAGCTCTTCTCGCACAGAACACTGCACACCGCACACATCTCCGCTTTGGTGGATTCCCGGCCTAAACTCGTTGTTTTATATTTCTAGAATGATTATGTACGGGAGGCTAATCACGCAACGATATTACTAATCACGATACAAGACTTTGATAAAAATGTTTGCACTACGCAGTGTTAACTATGTATTCAAAAAAAATATATGTCTATTTATTAAGTTAATGTGGCTTCAATAATATAATAAAAATAACATCGGAAATGCGTTATATTACCCCTAATGTAATGAATACATTATTTAGGAGTCATATTAATATCGTTACATGATTAGCATTCAGGTATAGTTAGTTTCTTAGATCAGTGTTTTTCAATCTTTTTGATAATGCGACCCGTTTACATGTTGAAAAATCCTGGCGACGTCCTAGTGCCATAGAAAGGCAAATACATTATTTAACAGATTTTTTTTTAAATAAAAATGGCACGATATAAGTTACCGAAGTTTTTACTGGCGACCCTTTGAGTCTGGTTTCGTGACTCTCCTGGGTCTTAGACTAATGATTGGTCTCGTTAATAATTCAATATTGACGGTCACCGTAGCCTAGTTGGTAGTGCTCCTGCCTACGAAGCTGGTGGTCCTGGGTTCGAATCCCGGTAAGTGCAAATATTTGTGTGATGAGCACGAATATTTGTTTCTGAGTCATGGATGTTTTCTATGTATTCAAGTATTTATCTATCTATATAAGTATGTATATCGTCGCCTGGTACCCATAGTACAAGCTTTGCTTAGTTTGGGGCTAGGATGATCTGTGTGACATTGTCCCTAGATATTATTATTATTATTATTAATATTGTAGTGTGTATAAGACACTGTACCGAAGGTATTATGTGATCCCATCCTTCTTAAATCTGTGTTAATTTTAAACAGTCTACTAGGCAAACTAGCATATTACTTCAATTATAACAAAAAAATAAGACATCTCTCGAAACGTTTTCTTCAAACGTGGCTTGTTGTGAAAAATGCGGCAAAAAATAGTAGGTACGCCGAAATCGGCGTACCTACAATTTTTTGCCGCATTTTTCGAATACGACGGCGGTATCTAGTCGAGCGCGTGTGATCTATAATTTTCTAAAGTTGGTTACGAAATAAATAAACACAAAAAATACAATTTCAAATTTTAAAACCAACAAAGTTCAGACATCAAAATATAACAGCTATCAAAAATACTTGATTAGATTGATGAAACTTGGCAATTTTACCAGACAAAGTTACGCGGCTGTACTAAACAAATGGTGATTACCTAAGTTTAATTGAAAATCCGGGAATCTGTGATGATAAGGGTTTTTATTATACCCCAGGTAAAACATAAAGTTTGTTGATCGTAATTGGAAAGGGCAATAAAATAAAATTTTATGCTTCGTTCAATGCGACTGCGAAATCTACAATTGGGACCTTTCAACACATACAGTGTTTCATTTTCATTTACTATCTGATCTTGACCGGATGTTCACTCCGACTTTCTTGGGAGCAATTTCGATGCGGATGCTAAGACTTCGAACTATAAAATATACTTCTTTGGAGTTTGTTACTATCTGGAAATAATTGTTCATTCCTGTTATTAGTTTGAGCTGGTTTTATTATTGAATAAGACTAGGTCAAGATATGTTTTATTTACGTCATCATTCATCATCATTCTCCTGCCCATATCCCAATTTATTTGGGGTCGGCGCAACATGTCTTTTTCCTCCATATACTCCACTTTTATTTACGTAATTCTAAAAAAAACAATTAGTTTAAGTGTTTTGTCAATTACTTCTTATTAATCATATCATCATCGGCCCGTATAACGTGCACGGCTGAACATGCGCGTCTCATGTGAGGGTTTGCCATGCTTGGCAGGCGCGTTGGTGACCGCAGTATTATGTTGTAACATACAATAAGGAAACGCTGCTGCCTGTTCCTTAGTATACGTGATTATTTATGCAGTGTTATGTTGATATAGATGATCTTATATCTTATAAGTGTTATAATTTACATAAACATTACTTGTACGGCGCAGGGATCGAACCCACGGCCCACGACACTTTTACCGCTACGACACCAAGGTTCTCAATTAAACTGATATCTGGCTCAATCCTACTAATGTTATAAATTTGTATATGTGGATGTAGGTATGTTTGTTACTCTTTCACGCAAAAACTACTGAATGGATTTGGCTGAAAGTTTGCACGCAGATAGTTTATAAGCCGGATTAACATATAGGCAAAATATCACGCTCCGACCTACTGGAGCACAGTGACGCGGGTTAAGCCGCGGGGCGCAACAAGTTTATTAATAAAACCAGGAGTTTTATGAATCTCAGGAGTTGAGTGTATAGATAGAAGTCCAGAATAAACACCATAATTTTTAATTTTATCTCCTTTATCCACAATTATTTACTATGTTTACGTGAAAAAATAACCACTAAATTATGTTGCTCAGTGCAGAGCAGAAAACCTACTCAAAGAATTTAAAATAATAATATTTTTATTAAACTCTCCAAAGTGTTTCAGCACACTGCTAAAACCCACAATGTACTGTTTGCAGTTAAAATTTACGGCACTACGAAGTGCAACACGACATTGGCGTCAGTGACGTCAGCTCTTAATGGAACGAATGAGTCCACGACACAGGAAGCAAGAAGGCAAGTTTCAGTGGCATAAGTTTAGTTCAACCGCTTAGTTATGCAGCTCGCGCCAGTAACTTGTGTGGAACCAACTTACCCAACTTAGGCGCGTGTCGCGCCTCGCGGTGAAACAACGCCTATTTTAATTCGTTTATACGCCGTTGTTGCACTTCAATAAGTTGCAACTGTTCTGTTATATTTCTTAGGTGCTTGTTTCTCGGCTTTGTCGTGTAGGTATAATTTTCACAGCCTGCATTCTAAGTTTGCTTGTGGAGTATTGCAAAGTTTGGTGTTCATATAAATGAAAATTTTCATTCGTCATAATTTCCGTAAACATTAAATAATATAAAATTTTACTTTTGGGTTATTATGAAAATAAAAGTTTATTAAAAGCTTTTAGTTTCAATGTCGCGTCAATACCTATCTGTTTGTCATCAAAACAAGTGAATTTAGTTACGTTTAATAGAAAGAAAAGAAAAAAAATGCATTTATTTACGGCACGTACAAGGAAAAAAACATAAAAATCGATTTATTCGACTACAGTTATAGGCACCATTAATGGGGCACTGAATTCAGCACTAAGCTACATCAAAAATCTAAAAGACCATTGCGGCAGCGCTGGTTTTCTAGCCAGCCCCAGTTTTGATATTGACTTAATAATTAACCTCTTCCGATTCAATGGTTCTGATGCAATAATTTTCTTTAATTCAGGTCGGAGTATTACACTTAATTATACATAAAATAATATTAAAACTTAACTGTTACTATATAATCCATAATTACATTGATTCATTATTTGATGTCATTCGAAGAAGTTAAATCGAAAGTCGGAATTTTATTGCTGCAATTGACATTATAATATTTATTATATATTCTTCCAAAAATATAATTATTATTTATTTATTATGTACATATCTATATTTTTGTTAAAAGCTGATCATCTTGATCATTACTTATGACTTTGTAATCATTTTTATCTCTCGCTTTATATTTTTCACCGTGTCACTTTCAATCTTTACTTAATAATTACTTTTAGCCGTAACTGGTCGTACGTTAATTAATTTATGTAGGTAATTTAACTGTTTGATGTCAAAATACACAAAAGTGAAATTATACATCGTTTTATGAAATTAATGACTGGACCCTCGTTATTAAAAAAGTACATAAAATAATGTACCTTTTTAAAGAGCTGTATTTTTAAAGAGGCTCGACCGTAAAATTTTACGACTAAGCTATTTAAACGTTTAAAATTCTTACCAAAACGTTGAATACATGTACTAAAGTAACAGTTGGCAAAATAGAGTAATTAGAATTTATGATTTAATGCCATATTTTCGATATTTTGGAATGAACCTATATTTTATGTTATAAACTTAATTTCTTCATGCATTACAACTACACACAGTCAAACTTGCAACTGAAACTTTTAGTTCAAAAGCTACAAACAATGCGTGGTCTGACTTCTATGAAATCCTCAACTTAGTTTGTAAACAACCAAATTTAAGTAGGAAACTTCGGAAGCGCCATGCATTTCTCTTACCTTATTCGAATTGTTTAAACCTTTACGCTTCAGTGTGTCCGATTATACTAAAGTTCGTTATTTTATATAACAAAATGCTGTCTTTAAGCGAAACATCCGCCTTGGCCTTGCGGTACAAGTTTCGCCTTAAGTCTCCGATGTCATAGCTTCGATTCCCTCCACAGACATATTTTTTGTGTGAAATCGACTATTACTTACCGTATCTGATACGTTAAGAAGGCCCGATAGTTACAAAACACGTATTTATGATATAATGCGGTCATCGAACAAGCCAAGTATGGTGACTAAGACAAAACTCCTTTTGTGGACCATGTTCAGCTTTTTTTTTTGATTGAAATACGTAGGTAACCACGAGGCTTTTGCTACTTTACGGGGCATAAAGGTGAGCCGAGCTCCAGCCTTAATAAGGCCCATGTTCAGCATTATCATACGGGTGAATTTACATGAGTAGTGAACATAGAAATACATATTTTACAGTAACAAATTAACACAAATACTGATTTTATACTTGAACAGTACTGTTATAGGTTTGTTTTGCAAACAAATTCACAAATGTATTGCTAAATCAAAACAAATGTTACTATTATGTCTTGTAAAGACATAGTGATAATTAAATAATCTAAATTGTCAACCTGAATAATTTACCTCTATATATAAGATAAATTGGTTCTAGTTTTCAGTCAACTGAATTTCAATTGCCAATAACCTTCGAAAATTAAAAGTTTCAATCGTCGTCTAACTAAATTAAAACGTTAATAAAATTGATTTATAGAATAACTTTTTAATCATTGTTAATAAAATTTGTAAGGAGTTAATTTATATTCGGAAATTGGACAAAGTTTAATATTGGATTGGGTAATGGGTGTCTAATTAAAGACTTTAATGTGGGTATTATAATAATTAAATGAAGTAATTCTCTTTTGGAACTAACATTGGTTAATATCACCAATGCTTACATTATCAATATTATGTAGTAGTTATGCGTTTGTGCCTTTATGTGTCAAAATATTAGGGCCGTAGGGACCGGAAGCCCAATTAATCTATAAAAACCTTGTGGCACGTTCTCCGTGTGCTGGTATTTACTTTGCACAGCTGCAAGTAGGCATTGTCATTCAACAGGGCAATGCTGCCAGCACTCTGGGAACCTTGCCTCGAAGTAGGTATAAATTAAGAAGAGTCATATTTTAGAAGTTAGCTTTAATATAAATTTGCTTCTTTTAATTGTATTTTATTTATTAGTGTAAAAGTCGTGGGGAAATAAATATATCACATACTATTTATGAACTATTTATTGTCATAGTAAAATTCATTATTTGTTTGGTGTCACTTGAAGAAGTTACATAGAGTATTATAAGATATTTCACGCGCGCGGTGGCCACGTCGATCCTGTCCCCGTGGGATTTTCATAATTAAATGGCTAGCCTTTGTTAATCACTGGTGAAATCATGAAAATTGAAATCGCTCTAATAGTTTTGGAGCCTATTCAATGCCAACAATCAAACAAAAACGTCTTTATTTTTATTATATTACTAGCGAGCCGCCCCGGCGCCGCACGGGCGCAATGCTGATGTATTATACATATAAACCTTCCTCTTGAATCACAAACAAACCGCATCAAAATCCGTTGCGTAGTTTTAAAGATTTAAGCATACATTGCGATATAGGGACAGAGAAAGCGACTTTGTAGTGATTAGTTTAGACAAAACTTACTCGGACATCAAGAAACATATCGTAATGGCATAGAAATACTACATTATTAACGACATAGAATTCAACTACACACAAACTATGAAAAAAACCCTCCTTGTATCCCAATGCTTGTCTTGGGTATCTATACTAATAACGCGTACTATAGGTCTCGTCTAGTTGAGTCTCAGGGACTACTGCTTGGATTTGAAAAAAACTTTCAGAATTAAACTTCCGTTATCCAGGACTAACTTAGGCTGTATTTTTATAGTAATGAAGTTCCTTAAAGGATCTCTATTACGTGCGTGGAGTTAATTTAAAAATATATTGACTAAATATAAGTTCTAACAATTTACACTGTTCGTATAAGTCAGCCACATCTAGTTTAGGTTGTGCGTTGACTATTAGTCAGTCTTTTTTTTCTGACGGACATAGATACGTAGTTAGCCACGAGGCTTTTGCTACTTCACCGGGCATAAAGGCGAGCAGAGCTCCAGCCGTCATAAATGGTTTAAATTGGCAAGAGGGCGCCCCCTGTGTAGCTTGGACCTTGGCTTAGGGCGGTCGCTGGCGATAAGATTGAGGGATTGTGACTTAGCATTTTAGGGAGTTTTGTGCAACTGTCGCTCTATTTTACAGATCGCGGGCCTGTCGGAGATCAGGTCTACGAGGGAAATCGGAGGGTTATAAGTATATATATATACATAGACCCAGCAGTACAGTAACAGCATGACTGACTAATTTATTAGTGTTTATTACGGAATAAAACGTATTCCCATGAAACGAGTATACTTATACATTAACTTTATTACAATTTCTCATGTATCGCATAGCCTGGACTAGATCCAAATCGTTAAAGTTTGGTAGACTAAATTGTGCTTCAGTTTAGATCAAATGTAGTTCAACTTTACACTGTTTGTACTGCTTCATATCATATTCATGGCCATTTAATATTTGGACGTGGACTGTACCAAGTTTTACATATGATTTATAATATGTAACTTCTAGAAGATATTGTAGTATGTATCTTAATGGGGCAGAATATTTACTAGTACTTTAAAAAATGTTACGAGTTTTCTTCAAAATTGCTTTTAACCATGTTACAATTTATTTATATAAATAGTCTTATATATGGAAATAAATTATAATTGGAAATTACAATAGGATTCGTAAAATTGTGACTGTGTTCTCAATTTTAGGGAAAAGAATATATAACCTATACAAGTGACCGCGCGGTTTCGCCCGCCTCCCGACCCTTAGTTTGCTATGAACCTTCCGATGCCCTTGTAGAACCAAAGTCCGAGAGGCCCGCGATCTGTGAAGTAGAGCGACAGTTGTAAAAATCTTCATTATATTCAAAAAAATTACACATACGTATAAATCAAACTTATTGCAAACCAAAAGTGCTGCTTAAGTTTTTAAAAGCACTTAGCCTTTTAAACATATATCTCATAAATTCATATCTAAACAGAACTCAATTTATGACTTTTATGTTCCTACTTTCAGTTATGAACTTAATTAAAATGTTAATCAAGAGCGAATTAACCCAGAGTATACTACATCAGCGGTAATGGATGTTTAACTATTTTAGGAGCAGTTGTTGTAGAACACTATTTTCAGGTGCAATAGAGCTGTGCTCTACCAGTTTGTCGCAGTACTTAATTTCAAAGTAGTTAACGCTATCCTTATCTAGCTAACTAAGCTGCATGTTTACAAACTTAATAATATTGTGTTCGCTTTTGACACTAAGTGGTATGAGTTATTTCACCTAGAATCAACGCGGGAAAATTAAAAGTGAAAATTGCATTTGTAGGTAAATTACTATAACGTGGTATTTCTTAAATGCAGATCATATAACTAGCTATATATCCCTGCTGCTAACATAACTTTACAAATCATAATGCAGTTCATATATATATTCATTTATAAAATATATAAACAACAAAAAGTAGCAAATTTAAAATAAAACTAACTTATAAAATACTACTATTATGAATCTATTCTACTTGGCAAAGTTCCCAGAATGCTGGTAACATTACCCCGTTGATTGGCAAAACTTACCTGCTGTGCAAAGTTAAAACCAGTACTAGGCGAATGTGAAGCGCTAAAGAAGGCCGTTGTGAGGTTTTTATAAATTAATTTGGCTTTTTTTATTATTACTTTATCTACCCATCCAGTCCACTGCTAAAGGTGTGCCTCCTCTTAACAGACAGACAGCCAGAGGCGTCGAAGGATATTGCCATAATCACCACAATTGGCAGGCGCATTGGAGATCGCAGTAAGATGATAAGTAACCTTGAACTGATAGATGCTGCTACCCATCCATCAACTGTATATCTCTTAGTCACCTCTTGCGACATCCATGGGCCAATCGACATACGATTTTTATTATTAATTCATTTTATATTATAAACGTGTATACGTAGAAAGCAACTATATTTATGAGATTTAAATTATTGTTGCTCCGCATGTGGCTCAGTAAAAGCCAGCGATAGGTGTTTGCCTAGCCAATGCTGAGTTGACCTTTAGCATGTCAGCATTGGCTTGGCAATAGTACATTACGAAACGCGTGACCTAAGTAGCTTGAGTATCGTATACATTTTATAGCATGTGTGACATACACCCGCCCCGGACGGGGACTCAGACTGCTATTTTAAAAGTGTATTTTAAAAGAAAAGTCAAGTACGTAAGTATCGTTTTCCTCAGTCTGAACACTTTTATTATCGACTTCGAAACTTTTATTTTATTTAGGTCGTGACCTAAGTTACCTATTTCTGCACACTTTTCCATGGAAAAGCGTGCGTAAAGTTCGCGTTTAGATCACACTGTGCTATAAACACATTTACTTTGCACGTAGGCAGAAGTGCAACAACACTTATTGCTGTTCTTTTTATATATATTTCTAATGAGTAATATGTACGCTTCTTATGTTGTGTCTTTCTTTCTATAATTTCAGATGCCATTCAAGTTTTAAGGATTTGGTTTACTGTACATTTCTTTTAGCGCTCGGATATTTTACGGAATTTAAAGCTAAAAACTAAAGTGAACAGACATTTTCTAGGCAAGCGTGTATCATCTTAGGCCTTATGTTCGTCTTCTATCAAGCGAGATTATGGTATAACGTAACCTGTATGTAGCAAAAAAAAACTGAAAAACTTATACAGATTCAACGGAAAACATATTAGCAATTTCTTTTATACATACTTAGATATCTCTATAAACAAAACGCATGTCGTGTTATATAAAGCCACCTACAGCGGAATATGTTTATTTTACCACCCGCTTATTTATCATCAAGAATATAAAAGCGACCTTATTGTTGTGCACACAGAGGCTAGTTTCAAAAATCAAGTGTTTTCTGGTAGATTTGTTTAACAGGGTCTGATTTCGGTGTGACACACGCAAATTGTAGTGGAAAGTACTATAATCGTAAATTGCACGTAAATTGGCTTTATTAAATGAATATATTACACTGCAATAATACGAAATTCTACGTAGTAAGTCTGCTTTATTTATGTACTTATTCTGTTGCAATGAATTGATGGATTGTGCCGTAATTTGCAAAATAAATGAAATAAAATCCTTTTGTAATATTTAAAAGGATTTTATTTATTTTCTCACATTATTTATTTTATTAGATAAAATATTCATTATAATCATACCTACGGTTAAATTTAATTTCCGTTATACACAGGTTTCGGCAAGCCGATGCATTGCATTATAACCAAACGTTTCTACAGAAACTTCGTAGTTAAATATAGCCTTTAGCTTTCCTGGAAAAACGGGCTACTTAGCACAGTAAGATTTTTTTTTAATCGAACCCCTAGTTCCTGATATTATCGGCAAACAAATAAACTCAACTTTAAATATAAGTATAGATTTGTCGATTCTATATAAAGTTTAATATGCGTATGTTAGAACAGCACTTGAGACTTGAGTTTACTTGGAAATGTCAAGTGTCACTTCGATGATTTCTCTTACCAAAGCAGTAACCAGCCATCTTTGTCTTTATCGTATCATTTAGAACATAGTGTCTTGTGCATCGATATGAAGGAAATCACATAAAGAACGACTCGATTAATTGTCTTCCACGACTCTTTTTTGCAGTGACAACCGTTTGTTAAGAAATTTGTAAACTTGCAATATTATGACCATAGCTAAAGACAACAGTCGTCTAACGATTAATTAATCGTCATGATAGAGTATTCTTGTTACAGCACCACTTTTTTAAATACCCAACACGGCAACGGTTTGATTTCCAAAATTATTCCTCTTTCAGAATACATAATAATTTTGGAGCTCAAACCGTACGTTATTACGTTGATGGTTATAGAATAAGATTTAAACATTGGCGCTCAACCTCACAGCAACCTCCGTAGCGTAGCGGTATTTGGCTTGCTTTAAATCACGGAGGTCGTGGGTTCGATCCCCACGCCAGACAGGAAATCTTTGTGTAAGTTCAAAGATTTTTTTCTGGGTCTGGATGGTTAAGGGACGAACCTCCGTGCCTCAGAAAGCACGTTAAGCCGTAGGTCCCGATTGTTATAACATAATTTATAATAATCGTATATCAAGAAACGGGCAGCAGCGTTTCCTTGTGTGGGTGATACTGCGGTCACCAAACCATCTGCCATGCGTCTGCTTGGTGACTATGGCAAATACCCTCCCCGGGAGAAGGTGTCCATGTTCAGCAGTGGACGTTATACGGGCTGATTATGATGATATGATTATGATTAGCGCTCAAAAAATTGGTGCTGTATAATTAATACTCTGTCACGAAATAGTTGGAACGCGCCCTTAAGGTTACAACACAATATGATAACAGAATCATACGTTATAAGGTCAGTGGTATAAATGTAGATTTCCCTAGAGCTCATAACACTGATAAAAGTACCTTCGCAAGTAAAAACTTGTGCCCCAAGAGAGTTGAACTTCTTTGTAAATAGATTAGGATAGCTTTGCGAACGCACAATACTATAGAGGCTATTGTCGAAATATAGAATCGTAGTAGAGGGGAATGTAAAGGTATATTTGCTCGACAGGGGATGTACTCGTAGATACTTACCGAATTGGTATCAAAATTAAATAAAAGTTTTGATCAATGTTTTATGTTTTTATTTTATCATTACTAGCAGAGTTTTGCAGTCTACTAGTATTATTGTTAACCCCTTGTAATCAGCTATAATGTTTGTTTACGTATTAGGTCACGTCGGTAGTGCAATGGGTGGGGAACGAACCGGTGGCCACAAGATCAAGGTCGACGATCCTTAGCCACTGGGCTATGGCCGCTTTTCAATGTTGTATTCCTCTAAGTCGTTGGCAATGTTTGACTGACCTCTGATATTTTATAGATTAAGAGCTTGTAAGCTATGATAACCGCTTACCATAAAGCGAGACTTACGCTTGTTTGGTGACTTTATGAAAGAGAAGAAAATTAATAAATTATGTTAAGTCAGTTTCGTTCTCACAGTATCAAACTTTTATTTATTTTAAAAAATGTTGCTTACGTAAGACTGTAAAGCTGAGAAGCGATAAAGCATCTTCGTTCGACACTCAACAAAAACTGTTTCTTGGCATACCTACTGTTACATAAATTCTAGTAGCACTCAGTCATAAAAAACATTTAGAATGTTATAGGTAGGATTTGTGACTGGCTAGTTAATTATATGTATATAGCAGACTTAAGCGATTCACTCACAGGCAACGCTTCAAGCGTCACGCGGTGACGGGGATGCAGATCTGTGTCCCCGCGCGGTTTGCTCCCCGTCTCCGCATCGGGCGGTTTTGTACAACGGCCTCGCTACAGATCCCTATCAGATATTATTAATTCCCTTCATAGCCGGTCTCCTTATGCATTTTTATTGTGTAGGGTATTCTGTTTACTCATGTGGTACTGGTGAGCTGTGAGTTATCCCGCGAGACACCCTGCTCCTCCACGCCGCCGATCGGCAGAATCGCGCCACCGCATGCCAGCGCTTTGTCAGTGCGATGCACCAAGCGGATATTCTATTGAAACTGAGTTATTAACATACAACGTTAAAATCTGCGGCCTTGCTATAATACTGAGCGCGGTGCAATAGGAAAACCGTCTTACTCTTTGATCTCGTACTAATAGTATAAAAAGGAAAGATTTGATTGTTTGTTTGTATTGAATAGGCTCCGAAACTACTGGACCAATTTGAAAAAATATTTTACCGTTGGAAATCGACGGCTATCCCTGACACAGGCTATATTTAATCATGAAGTTCCCCCGGGAACGGGAGTTACGCGGGCGAAACCCGCGCGGGAAGCTATTGATATATAAAGCTAAGAGTTTGTTTGTTTGTTAATTGAACGCGCTAAGCTCAGGAACTACGTGTCCGAATTGAAAAATTATTTCAGTCTTAGATAGCCTATTTATCGATATCGATTTATTTTAATATGAAGTTGCTTTCAGGTAGCAACTAGTTGTAGTACGAATATAAAACTTACCAGGCATTCTCTCGAATTAAAATAAAATAAATGGAGTGAGCTTATGACCTTTCGTTTAAATTACTGAATATTTTAATTTAATTTTTCTACAGTTCGTTTATTTCTCAGAAATTTTAAAATTAATTTGCGTCATAAACTATTTTATTAATACGGACATACAGTCTTAAGTCTTTAAGCTAATGAGTATACTGTAGGAGAATTTATGACTGGATTCGATTAAAATAATTAAAAAAGCTTCTGGCAAAACTTCAACTTATGCGATTGAAATTTATTTCTCTGAAAATTTTTATATGACTATTTAAAAATCGGCATTTAATTAATTAAATTATACAGTTTCTGGTTTATTGAATTATAAAAAATATCGATCAAAGAATATACTCTCGGTTCGTGATAATAAGTTCAATACCATATACTTTTTTAGGGTAAACCGTTCTGCCACAAAACGCCCGCCACTTGGGCCTGTACTGTATCAACTCGTTAACGTCCACTGCTGAACATGGGCCTCCTCTAAACAGGCCCTCGCAAGCCGGGGTCGGTGAGGGATATTGCCATAATTACCGCGCTTCGCAGGTGGATTGTAATCGCAGTATGATGGTGAATATCTTTGGGCTGATATATGCTTCTGCTTATTTATCAGCTTTATGTCCCTAAGTCGCCTCTAACGACACTCATGGGAAGACATGGAGTGGCATATTCTAAGCACCACACACTTAAGCTTAACGTTTTCAGTCCAGAAGTTAGCTGTATATCTGCTTCAGGATTTTAGCTGGATATGAGAACTGCTATCTCCACAGTACTCATTTGGCTTTACGTTATGGTGAGGCCTGGGAGCAATATGTGAAACGTTATTGATTTCGTCATGGATTCGGAAACTTTCTAAGCTAGCTAGTAAATATTGTTATTTCGATATGATTGATATCATGCTTCCGTTAGTTGCAGAGCTTTATTTGGCCTTATATCTTAGTTTTACAGTGACTTATGTAGCAAACTGTGAGCAATGACAAATGATGAAAAATTTCCTATATTAGATACGCGCTTTAAGCACATGCCAAAATGGGAAACAATTTCATCGCCGGGTTAGTAAACAAATGTACAATGCTTAATTTGTACTGTACAGAAATACGCGTAGCGTAGCGGTATTTGGCTCGCTTTCAATCTGCCGGACAAGAAATCTTTGTGTAGATTCTTTCTTTTCGGGTCTGGTTGGCTGAGGGACTAACATCCGTGCCTCGGAAAGAACGTTAAACCGTTGGTCCGGATATTTACAACATCATCTATAGCAACTGTATACCAGGGAAAGGAAAGCAGCGGTTCCTTGTATGTTACAACATAATACTGCGGTCAAAAAACCTACCTGCAAAGCTTGGTGACTGTGACAAAAAATCTTCCTCGGGAGGAGGCCCTTATTCAGCAGTAGACGTTGTACGGGCTGATGATGATGATGGTTGTATATTAATACAAGTATACCGAGTATATTTACTCAATAAAAATGAAATGAAATCATGCGTTTAAGTTACTTAGTTCCGTAAAAGTTATTTTCTTTCAGGTAACATAACGAAACGAAACAAACAAAGGCCTTTGTAAGTATTTACACATATACCTCGAAAGATTTACAAAGTACTCATACAAGCTATATTATTACACCACGTGATCCATCACCGTATGATAGCTCAACAGCGAACAAGCAATAACACGTGTTACTTCGTACTTTCCTGAATTTTATTACTACACAAAGTTAGGTGGTTCGTGAACATGAAATCCAATCTCATTCCTCATTCAAAAAGAAAATAAAGTTCCCTACCACCGTATAATAAAAACACCTATTCATTTTCTTTATACACAATAAGTACATGACCTGAATCCTAGGAAAAAGGTTTAAAGGACAAAAGCGTTACACAGACAATTTATAAAAATGGAAGAAGAAAAAAAAGATTTCGCAGACCGCACCGTAGCATTTGTCGAAAAAATCTTAGAGGCCTACATAAGCCGAAACTAAAATGGAAATGAAACGGAAGGATATTCGAGAGCCAAGCCATATGAGCTTAAAATATAGTCGGGCTAGAAAAATCCTTTCACAGACTAAATTAAAAGGCCTAATTTCATGCTGCAACTGAACTTAATTAACAAACTTTGCACTATTTTGAAATATTTTTTTAAAAGACCTCTGGAATATATTTAAACAAATACTTATATTTTAATGAGAGGTAATAGGCTACTGTTGACATTAAGCTTCTATATTATGTATTCTATTGCGTATAAGAATAATGAGATCAAAGTGCCGGGACTTTTACAGTAAGATGCGAGAGATTTAATAATAATTATTATTTATTCACTATAAATGTTTTATAGAGTTCTCTTATATGCATCATATTTGCTGTTATCGTTCACTGTTGCACATAGGCCTCCCGCATTGATTTCCAGCGGGAACGATTGCTAGCAGCCTGCAACCACTAACTCCCTGCGCTCTTTATGAGGTCGTCGGTCTATCGCGTAGGCGCATACACAAGGAGTTGCTTATAAATAAGAGTTTGTCAATGAGGACCGTAATAATATAAATATAATATAATATAAATTGTATTAGAGTTACCAGCGCCTTCCGCATGATCCTATTTTTGGTTCCACACGTGGTATGGTTTTATACATGAAAATTGTTAAGAATGTATAAGATTTAAAATATAAGATTGACGGGGATTTACTTTGTATACGTCTTGCACATGTTAATAAATAATATTGTTACAAGAAGTTTTAACTTTTTTTTCATTTTTATAATAGAAAATCAATATTATTCTGTTTTACAAAAATGATGAAATAATCAGCATTATAATTACCACTGCGATATAAAACAGTTTTCTTGTTTTGCGATAATTTTTGCAATTACAATATTTTCAGTTCACAACATAAGAACGTTTTGCTTTTTCGTGTGTAATTTTAGAATGATCATCTTTACTATTATTATCCAAGTAGCATAAATATAAAATGTATATTTTATTTTTATTTTTAATATTGCTCATCATATCAAGGTAGGTGTGACGATACAAAAAAGAAAGGGGTTTCCATAGTCACCACGCTTCGCAAGCGTGTTGGTGGCCGTAGTATGATGTACAAGGTACATATCAAAACCTGAGAATCTTAAGGACGGATGTCTATTATACTTCAGAAGCATTTGGTCGTAAGTGTAAAGGAACATACGACTTATGTTTCTGACGTATGATGTCACTTCCGACCTTATGCTTCTGAGCTCTATATATAAGTAAGCGAATGCAGCCAATTATACAAATAACAAGTTATTTTTTTATGTCACGTCACGTCATTTTTGTGGTGTGTTTAGAGAACAAACAAAACCTTTTAAAATAACACAATACTATGGATGTAACATGTACGTTGCGTGTAAAGTAATATTGATATTATAACTAATTGATATTCCTCTATAGTATTCAGGTTGTTGATGAAAACACATATCATCTACACCTCAACGTAAAAGTCCTGTTTATTGCCACGAAGAAGTGAAACAAACAAATGAAAGTAATTTTTATACCGATCCAAAACAAGAAGACAAAAATACGAAGATCATGACTGTAGAACCAATCCTTCTTGGGCTATTTGGGGAAAGATATCACAGGCTCGCACACGCACTTAACGGACAGACAGCCGACACGCACACACTCACCGATACCTCTCGTGTAATTGGCGTGGTGCGCACGAGACCGTATTGGTCTGTACCGACACTACAATGACAATTATATAGGTATTGATAGGTATTTGTTTTATATTTGTCTTGTATTGCGCATTTATTAGGTTTACAGCCTAGCAACGGCAAATTTAGTTGACGTGAAGTCTTCAACAAAATCTTATTTTCAAAATAAACAAATACATTTGCTAACTTTTCCAGATTCCCCTAAGACAAAAGCAAATAAGCTAGAGTAAAGGGCTCCAGACTATTTACGGGCGCCATATTGCGTTATAAAAAATGATAGCGGTTTACTCTCGGAGAAGCCTCGTTTGCCGCTTATCGCCCTAGCTGATAATGCCACGGCTGTAAGGGGAAGCGAGTCGACAAGAAACACTTAGTCTTATCTAATATTGACGAAGAAATATCTTATAATATTCAGACGGTTGTCAACAAACATGATTACCCTTTCTTTATTTACAAAATCTTATATTTTTCTCAACTATCCTCAAAGGAATATTTCTGTTTACTCTCTCATTTATGTGAACGCTCATTCACCAGTTTTAAGCCAGACATGATTAAATAAATACCGCTACTATAAATTTAAAGTGGATTTACTGAAAAAAATCTTACCTAAAATTCAAAATGGGCAAAATATAATATTTCTTGACTAAAACACATTTATTTTTGTTACAGCCAGCCCATCAGTAGCAATTCATTATAAGTAAAAAATCTTGGCTCAAAATATAAATTATAACACAAAATACAATTTATATTTCAATTTAGGCTGAAGCAAACCCTAGAATTTTAATTAAACTGAATTCCATTTCAATAGAAGGTATACCTATCTTTGGCCACTAATTACTCAAGGGAAGCTAAGAATTATGAGTCTCGAGATAACGATGTTTGAAATGAACACAATTAAACAAGGGTTTGAGCGCACCGATGATATTAACAGAAATATTATTTTCCGCTGCTATGCATATTTTCTTTTAGCTCCCAGTATATCTATCCTGAGATGGTAACAATTGTTAACATTAATCTTTTTTTAAAAAGACAAATCTCGGACTGAATTACATCGAGGTATTATTTCCGTTAATACCGCGACCTAAGTAGTAACGAAAAATAATATCTCTTTTTCTTTCTTAGTAACACTTAATTCACGGACACAATGTACCCAGACTGTGAACAACTATCTGTGCTTCTTAAAAATACATGTCGGGTGGGAATCGAACTCAGAACTCCAGATCTCTAAAGCAACTACCGTAACCACTGAACTCGACTGAGAATGATGTAGGCAAGTTCATAAAACGACACAATTTTCAGAATTGTAAAATTTTAATTGGTTTTACTTCAATTTAAATAATAATAAATAACTGATATCACATTTACAGTAATGTATATGGAACCGGTAAAAATACGAATCGTAAGATGATCAACTTTTGTGCCACTTATATTGTTAAATTTAATTGCATGTTTCAGTGAATGCGCATAATTATTATATTATTTACTTAATTATTATAACATTTGACCTATCATAACCAAACAAGACTATACTACTGTTGTAACCCAACAAAACAAAACAACTTCAAGTCCGGTTGAACTCCATTGGTTGCCGCAACCCGAACCGGAAACCTCGTTAGTTAATCTAGGTGATAAACTAACTAGTAAATTAATCAACTTACGATTCTCATTATTTTCCGGTGGCATATACATTACTGTAAATGTGATAACAGTTATTTATAGGTATATTACCTGTTCTTTCATCATAAATTTCTACAAACATCGTAGTTATCCTCGTTACTAAATTTAGAAAGTCGTAAAACCACAAGTGTCAGTTACAATAATAAGGGCTTTACTGAATTGAAATTAAAAAAAAGATTTCAAAACCGCTGAGTACGTAATCTGAGGCACAAATTCGTCGGAGCATCGAGGCTTATCGTCGATGGCACTTGAACAGTACAGGTAAAATTCAAATAAGCTACACTCGAGGACAAGCTTTTCTGCCTTATCTTGGTCGAAAAATAGGGTGTTATTTTACTATAAGGCGGGTAAGGTATTTTATAATATCCACACACCACCTCCTAAGGAGGGTTTTGCCATAGTCACCGCGCTTGGCAGGCAGATTGGAGCCAGCAGCGCTTATGCCCGCTCCCTGTTATACGCTTACTATATGATGTGATTATCGGGACCAACGGCTTAATGTGTTTGCCGAAGCATGGAGGATTTTCCGTCAACCAATAAGACCCAGAAAGGAATCTTAGAATTTACACGAAGATATCATTACCGGCGTGGGTATCGAATCCAAGAAACAAAAGTTGTCTAAAAAACGTAAAAAAACAAAAAAGCCCGTATAACGTCCACTGCTGAACATGGGCCTCTTCCCGAGAGAGGGTTTTTGCCATAGTCACCGCGCTTGGCAGGCGGATTGGTTACCGCAGTGTTATATTGTGATACACAGGAGAAACGCTGCTGCCCGTTCCCTAGTTCGCTTGTTAAAGATGATGTTATAACAATCGGGACCAACGGCTTAACGTGCTTTCTGAGGCACGAGGACGAACCAGACCCAGAAAGAAATCTTAGACTTTACACAAAGATTTCTTGGCCGGTGTAGGGATCGAACCCACGGCCTCTGAGATTTAAAGAGAGCCAATTACCGCTACGCTACGGAGGTTGCTAAACTGCGCTAAAGACAAAACTTCATGCTGCATAATCGTTTATTTATCTGTTTGCAAAGTATTTTCTCTCACTTCTAAGCCGAGTCACAATACAGTAAGCCAGTGAAGCACTTGAAACAGAAGATGGCAGACTTAAGACCACTTTATGCTTTCCACTGAGTGCACTACTGCATAAAGATACATTTTCACGATGCAGGAACACCCGCTACAATCCCCAGTTAATAATGACTTACGAGTATATTAAAAACTAGTTGCTACCCGCGACTGCGTATGCGTAAAGTAAGGAAAATGTTGTTTACGGAAAAAACATTGTCAGTTTAAAAAAGCCGGATTTACTCTTTATAATATCAGTGTTATAGCAGTGGAGTTCGGTCTGAACCGGTTCTACTGATTTAGAGATTAGGTAAAGTACAGTAACAAACAAATAGACATTACAAAAAAAATAAAAGTAGCCTGTACGATACATATTACCAAATTAACTATCTACCACTGAAAGACCCGTCAACATCGGTCTATTCGATTTTTGTTCAATATTATTTTTGTTGTTATAACCCTATTTATATACATATGTATATCAAAACCTGTTGTTTTTCCATTACAAACAGGCACTTCAATTTCATTTATTAATATAGAAGATTTTTTTTTAATCTGACCTCTACAAATTATCCTTCAAGCAAACAAACAGAAAGCTCTTCATCTTTATATATTAGTATAAAATTAACCATTAATGGTACTTTAAGTATGTCACGGACAAATATAATTGCGTGAATAATACTAAGTTGCTGCTTTTTCCTTCTCATATTTTACCTACGCTTATCACTTTAGTGCTGTATTTCTGTCGAGAAAACTACTTCGCAAAATATAAAATACGCAATATAGTGTATATTATTTATGTTACAGTAAAATCTTGAACTACGGTAAAGCCTGAGATTTAATAGTAAGTCTTGGGATGTACTGATATGAATTGGTAAATGTAAGGATTTATGAAACTGGGACGAATTTATTCAGTCATTAGAATTTAGTACATGCAAAGTTAGATTAGTTTAGGTTATTCTTCTAAGTCCCAGAAAGCTACGGGTTCTTGCGCCCTTCACCAACGGTGGACGGAGGAGTACCCCGAGGGTTTTAGTGGGTAGGATCCTCTCCTCGTAGTATGACTAGCATATCATCGCTATGGAGAGGACGAGGCCCACATACCCCTTCGCCGGCGCGGGAATGCCGCAGCGGCGGAGGAGATGCGTAGCATAACATTAAAATATTTTTCCCTAGACAAAAAAAAAGTGTTTTCTTCTACAGAGAGCCGAGAGCAAGTGAAGGAGTCCTACACGCCCCTACCGTCTCCCCCCAGGCACGTAGGCGATGGGAATTCAGTATAAAAAATGGTTATGTTATTCTAAGATTTACTAAGTTAATGGCGGTTAAGTTCGAATCGCAAAACTGTTTGGACATTTAACATTAACAGTTAGTGGTATATCTTAGGTTTTACTGGAAAACCTTACGATTTACCATAGTTCTAAGTTTCGCAGTAACCTATATAAACATAATATACTACTTGCTGTATTATTGGCGGATATAAAAGTGTCATTTTGTGGTATTCACAGTAATGGTTAATATCTTTTATATCCCGATGCCAGTGAAGCTAATAATATTTTCCACAGTAGCTTTGTACACGAGTGTCTGAAAGGGAAATGAAATAAATCAATATCCTATTCAATCCTCAGGGATTAAGGTGTCTCATAGAAAATTGTACTCTGCTGGAATGTCGTCTTCTATTGAAACTTAAGATACCTAGCTGTGGCGGAAAGTCAAAATTGGTTTGAACTTCAATTCAATTTTCAATTCGTTCAATTTTACATGTTACAATGTGGATATTGTTACCAATGTACTCACTTTTTTTGAATAATATACAATCATCGGCTAAGCACCGCAATACTTTTATGTATAATGAGTGGACTAAAACAGAAAGTACCTGTACAATCAAACGAAAACATTGGAGACCCAACTAAGTTGGGTAAGCAAACGCTTGCGACTTATAATTAGACGCGTAGCGCCATCTGTTGACGGAAATCGTGAAATAAGTTGTAAAACACTTTTGCAAAAACATTCAATTTCATCTCAACATATCGTACAACGTCGTCTGTGCGTTGTACATCTGTATGTTGCTGCAGGTCTTCAACATCCAATTATTAACTTACAATTCAAATAAATGTGATAATCATGTGTGCGTTTAAGACAGGGGCATTTAAATAGTTTTTGCAGTCTACTAGTATTCTTGTTAACCCGTCGTGCTAAGCTACAATGCTTGTGTTACGAGTCGGTTCACGTCGGTAGGGGAATGGGTAGGGATCGAACCGGCAACCTCAAGATCACAAGTCCGACGCCCAAGCCATTGGGCTACGGCCGCTTCAAATTTAGATCATATTTTATGAAAATAAATTTATTTTTTTAAAAGAGCTACAAATTGACAAGCCCATTTATTTTCCCCACAGATACGGGTACAAAGGGATCACAATAGCTCAGAACTACACTACAAAACGATTCGATTCAACAAAAATGCAATATTGATACACACAATAGAATTTCTAGAATTGTGCTTATAGTCATTTAGTTAAAAGAGTTTGCAGCATTTCTTATAGAAATTGGTACAATTTACCTACTAGTAGAATATGTAGGATATTTTCTGATTTAAAGTAATATTTATATATCTTCTATACATAATATAATAAAACTATAGAGGCCGAATGTCTATAGTGTCTGTACATTGAAAAAAAAGCAATTAACCGAGTCAGGGGAATGTTTTGTATCTCTGTCTGTTTGAATAGGCTAATCTCCAAAACTATTGGACCAATTTAAATGAAATTTTGCCTGGTGGTACCAGACATCCCCGGTCAACATTTTAAATACCTTAAATTACAACATTTATGTTTGTTGAAAATGGTTATCGAAGGAATAACAAACACCACGCGATCGAAGTCACGGGTATCAGCTAGTTTATATATATACATTTGAGCATGTACTTTCTGTAATATATTTATTAATATCAATTACAGAAAAATCCATGTACTAGTTTAAAATTTAGGTTCAATATTATATTTCATATTATTATCATCTTGTTATGTTGCACTAAAATTACTAAACAATATGTAGAATACCTATATTTTAGTTTCAGTAAGTTTTCTTCTATACTAATAAAGGTGAACAGATTTTTTCGGCAATCCGGTCCGTTAAAAAAATATTTCAGTTTTAGATAGCAGTATTTAATTATGAAGTAAGTATTAAATACTAGCTGCGCCCCGCGGTTATACCCGCGATACTCTGCTCCAGTGGGTCGGAGCGTGATTTTTTGTAGCATATATTATATGTTAATCGAGCTTATTAACTATCCCCGTACAAAGTTTCAGCCACATCCATTCAGTACTTTTTGCGTGAAAGAGTAACAAACACCTGCATGTATCTTTGATACTCTTTCGGGATATTCGTTTATTTAATATACGTACCTACATTCGCGCGTCTTTCCCAAAGGCGTAGGCAGAGACCACTTCCTTCCAATTGCTATGATCTCGACTTACCACCTCCGTTTCTTCTTCTTTGATCAATTTCCTCATGCATATCCTTCGGTTAGGGTACTTTTAACCTGGCCTTTCTTGAGAACATCCTCAATTTGATCGTGTAACGTCCGTTTCACGAAAAAAGCAAACAAACAAACACATACAAACTTACGCATTTATAATATTAATAAGATAAACGTCAACATACTAACTCAGACTGGATTCCCCAATACGTAATGCTAAAAATAAATATCCTTCGTACAACAAATAGTTCTAGCGACACATTTGTTCCAGTTTTATCGTTATTGGATGTGACTTCGATGAAAATTGCCGTTGGATAGTTGCATCCTATAAGCCTTTTGAAATGTATAAAACTGAAAACTATTAAGTTTAATGTCTAAATATCTGCTACAGAAATAGTTGCTACAATTTCATCTACTTTATTTACTACTAGCTTCCCGCGCACAGTTTCACCCGCGTAACTCCCGTTCCCGTGGGAACTTCATAATTAAAAATAACCTATGTCATCCAGGGATGGTGTAGCTTCCCAACGGTGAAAGAATTTTTCAAATAAGTTCTCTAGTTTCGGTGCCTATTCAATACATACAAACAATCAAATCTTTCCTCTTTATAATATTAGTATAGATTAATTTTTAATAGACGCGGGTCTCAATCGCGGTACAAATCATGTGTACAAATCGCGAAAGTTTAAAAACATTTATGAGTATAGATTAGTATAGAGTATCTCGGAGTTTCTTATAGTCTTTCTTCTCCGAATGTCGCACCGTAGGTATAGTACCGTAGGGATAGAGAAAGACTCGTAGGAAGCTAGGATAGGGTCCAGTCGTCCTCGCAAGGCGAGGCTCGCGACGCATTCTATGCTTCAGACCCGATCCCAGCCCGCGCTGGTTGATCTTAATAATATTTTATAATAAGCGATTATTACATGCCATAACAACATTGGTAAATTTTATATTATAACATTATCGTTGAAATGTAAACTAATTTATTAGTCAAGATAGTGTGTTTTCCTTTTTTGTTTTCATTATCATTGTATTTGACTTATAATAAATACGATCGATTCGTCTACATTATCAATAAACGTTTTCGTTTTCATATACACTCAAAAACTACAACACCACTTCAAACATCTCTTTTACCTGATATGTTGTCGAGAAATAACATAAACTACATTTTACCATGAGTTTTACACGGGGATTGGAGATAAGCGGATAAAAGTGCGCTGTGAGCCTACGTTATTGTTTTGAACTCCGACATCTTTTGATATCGACAACTCATTATCATCAGCTCGTATAACGTCCACTGCTGAACGTGGGCCTCCTCCCGAGGGAGGGTATGTGCCATAGTCACCACGCTTGGCAGGCGGGTTGGTGACCGCAGTATAATGTTGTACTACACAAGGAAACGCAGCTGCCCGTCCCTTGATATACAATTATCATAGATAATCTTATAATAATCGGGACCAACGGCTTAACGTGCTTTCCGAGGCACGGAGGGTAGTCCCTCAATCAATTTGATTTTAGATTTGATTGGGCAGCAGCGTTTCCTTGTGTGGTAATAAATAATACTGCGGTCAACAAGTGCCAAGCGCCGCCTGCCAAGTGTGGTGACTATGGCAAATACCCTCCCTCGGGAGGAGGCCCATGTTCATTAAATGGACGTTATATGAGCTGATGTTGATGATGATTATGGGTACACACAAAAAGAGAAAAAAAAAGTGGTTGAAACTGCGTGGGTCACCCAGTCTTTACTAATATTATTCAAAGAAAAGTTTTAATTGTTTGTTTCTTTGCATTATATAGGCTCCATACTGGACCGATTTCAAAAACCACTATCATTATTAGAGAGCCACGTTATCCAAGAGTTACATAGGCTATATTTAATGATAAAGTTCGCGATGGATGGGAGCTACGCGAGTAAAACCACATCCGGGGAGTCAGTGTTAAATAAAAGCATAATATTTTAGTTTTAAACCTTAGTATATCACCATTTTATTTACGATAGACTTAGCCGAGTGTATCGTGCTGTATCGCTCCACTAGAGGTTTTATACAAAAATACTGTTGAACAAAGATACTCCATTTCAATTTGGTATGTTAGAGAATTTCTAAAGAAAACCGTCGCTAGTATTATACTCTTGTTATATATTTATTTATTATATCAGAACAGATTTTTTAAATATCAGAACTAGCTACCTTATTTTTTCATGTCCGGGGGGAAATTCATTTACGCAATCCCTCCGCCGCTGCAGCGTTCCCGCGCCGGCGAAGGGGTATGTCAGACTCGCCTCTAAATAGCGTGGTATGCTAATTATACCGCTAGGCGAAGACCCTACATCACTAAAACATCACGAACACTCCTCCATCCGCCGTTGGTGAGGGCCGGGTAAGCTGGGCAATCCGGTCCATCAGAATTAGCTACCTGGGGTAGTTAGATCTGATATTTAGAATATTATAGAATACTCTATAATACGTCGTCTTTATTGTACACACATAAGCAAACAGGACAAATAACATAAGAAAGAAAACATAATAGACGCAGTACAATGGACGGTCTTATCGAATTAAGCAATTTGTTCAACCGCTTCAAAGAAATCGTAATGGTGTGGTATTTGGATGTTTAGGCATATAATATTCTAGAACTTATTTAGTATTTGCACTGATGGACCTTTCTGCTATAAAATAACAATTGAAAATGTATAATTCGTTCAAATGATAACCAGATTTATGAATATATTGCGAAAGTAATAGCAGAATATACACATAAGTAGGTACGTAATTAGTAAAATTAGGCGTCTGTTTGATAGATTTCCGTCTTCTATAAGAGATAGCTTAAAAAAGTAATGATATTACGAAAATAGTTCCTCACTCATGAACCGGCAAATATATGTAAATAAATATGCAATTTTATTGGTCAAACGATTAATATTATAATTTATGACGATACTCGCTCTGTGATTTTATCGTATAATATCAACACGCTTCTCGCCATTATCTACAGCATGTATTCAAAAGTTAATGCTGTTGAGTTGAGTTAAATACACGCCCGTATGGTCTATTTTAATTATTTCCATAGTTTTCTTTCTTATGGAATTCTACTTTGGGGAAAATCGGCCGATATTCAAAACATCTTTATCTTACAAAAACGGGCAATAAGATCTGTTGTTGTGTGCTGAATACCACCGTTTACAGCGAGTTCATTCTTCTTTTGTGAGGCTTAGTGTGCGCATGTATAATAAGATCCAAGAATATGTGCAGGATTTACCTCTTAATAAATTCAAAATCGAGGTTAAGAATACCCTAATGAAAAAGGGTTATTACACAATCAATGACTATATTAATGATAAAACTGCATGGTGCAGGCATTTGAGGTGGTAGTTTTTGTGTCCTCTATGACGAGGGATTTACCTCGTGTGGATGTTACCTCCGTTTTCATGTGCAAGAGGTTATTTTTCTTTTACTTGAGGATATCTAGTAAATACTTCGGCTATACTGATGAAAACGTTTCAGAGCATACCAGCGCACATGGTAAAATTGCAATGTATTCAATGAGATTTTGTTAAAAAGTTTGATAAAAAAAAGAAGAGACTAAAACACAACAAAAGAAGACGAAAAAGAACAACCCCGGAGTTTCTTTCTTCCTTTCTTCTCCGGGTCGTCCACTTAGGTAGCTGGTGAAAGGTTGCAGGTTAGCTAGGGTAGGATTCTTGCCGCCGAGGACCGCGTTGCGCCCCTCCCCCTGCCCTGTAATTGAGGGCCTGTAGTCGGTGCCTGTGATCACATCCTCTTTATATCTACCTTTTTTACTTCAGTGGCACCCTGGGTTGTGGTCCTTAACCCCATAAGGGTGCCCTCAGGTGTGTGCCACTTAGATATAATGTGACCATTTGCAATTTGGATGCGGTTTTAATTTATTCTTTTAATAATAATGATTGGTTAATTGCAAAAAATGTCATAGGACAGACGGACGGACTACGCAGTCTGTAGATTAGTATGATTTGCTATTGCCTACCTACTACTGTTAATTACCTAGTCGGATATTTTATAGAGTAAGAATTATCTGTTAGTTATGTTTTTTTTATTACTTTATCTTCTTACATTGTAATTCTGACAAGTACAAGTGTATGTAAATACCTAAGTGCTGAATAAAATTCATTATTTCATGTACATGTAAATATTAAAAACTGCTTCATACGTAGTACCATATCTCGGAAAACTGTTTGAGACTTATATTATTTCCGCGTGCAGAATACTAATAATGAATGTAGGGTTTTTCTCTGGTGGGTATAACTGGTGATGGAGTCAAGACAAAAATGTAATGTAATTTTACAATCTTGCTATAACCGTAAAAAATACTAAATCTATTGGAATCTAGTTCTAACAATGGTCGGATGCTTCTGAATAAACCTCTTAGTTTTCCGATAATGCTCACATTTTATTTCGCGAACTTAATGCTTAAGCTGCGAGATAGGAAGCCAAGAAATACAATTTAACTCAATTCGAATCTGATATATTACGCTGTTGAAAGCCAATGAGATTTTCTTTTGTGTTAAGTTAACAATACTTGACTGCGGACTGAATCTTCCAGCCCGTCACATAAAAAATATTATATGAGTATCTATAAAATTTAAAATATCTGTAAAATGTTAAATTTGACTGATCTTCATTTGATATTTTGTATGTAAATTTGGTCAAAATTCTAATTTATTCATTTGATATTATGTAGGTAATTGAGGGTTGAAATTATTAGCCTTAAGTATGAAAATACATTTGTATGAACTGACTACATAAAACGACTACAATTATGCGTGTTAACATGTTAAAACGTATCTATAGTAGTTTCTTTGCTATAATCGTAAAAAAATACATCAAACTTTAGATATTGGCTCCTCTTTTTATGGAGTCATATATATCTATAAAATTCTGTCAATAATATACTTAATCTAAACTATAAAGACAAAATATCTAGTGTTGATTCCGCTAAAAAATGTGTCCATATGCTGTTATGCTATTTTTGCGCAGAAGCGTCTACATCACCCTGATGATGCTCCATGGAGGAGCGAAACACGTATCGGCTCTTCGACAGGCTACTATCTCTCCTGCATTTTGGGTAAAATTTTTGGGAGGGCGGTGCAAAATTAGCATTACAGCATATAGATACATTTTTGAGCGGAATTAACGATAGATATTTTTTCTTTTTGATTAAGATTACTATGGATTTTCGCACAGTAAATATATATACTTATTAATAATCAAACAAAACCGTTGCAAAGGTTACCATAAAACAAATTTGTTTCATAGTTTACGATACAATTAACTGTCTACGCCCAGTTAGGGCTACAGCACAAAACGACTGTAGCAAACATTCAACGCCCGAGGGATCACTAATGGGACATGACCCTTTCGAGGCTTTTTCATAAAATAGTCAAATGTACGAACGTAAAGCGACAGGTATTAACTGCGCTAACGGGCGCCGTGTAGTAAAGGAATAATGGATTATATGGAGATATGCGGGATTAAGTATTCCTCTCACCTTTGACTTGGGACGTGTTTTTGACTGAAGCTACCACATTATTTTTAAATAGGTAAGTACACTGTCTTGTAAGTGGCATTATGTAGAAAGGAAGCCAAGAATATTCGTACTTCGAAACAGTTGGCAAACGTTACATATTACGAAGGAAGAAAATATTTCATGAGTCAAATATTATCAGGATAAATTCATATAAAATAATAGCTTATAATAAATTTTATTTAAATTAGTTTTGACAAATATCAAAAATAATGAAAAATATTAATAACTTACTCAACTAAGTAATTATTGTATCGATAGTTTCGCCTTGTTTCAAGTTTTCATCGTCATTCTTAATTTATACTAATATTATAAATAGAATACAAGACAGATTGGATTGTTTGTTTGTATTGAATAGACTCCAGAACTACTGAACTGATTTCTTTCATCAGTAAAAGGCTACTTTATACAGGAATAATATAGGCTATATTTATTATAAAGTTCCTAGCGGATGCTACGCGGGTGCAACGCGAGTGCTACGCGGGTACTACACGGATGCTATGCGGGCACTACGCGTATGCTACACGGGTGAAACGGCGCGCAAGAACCCTTACTCAAACTCTCACAGTAACAGCGGTTTCGCACTACGCCCGATCCGAATCCGATCTGGACCCGTGAAAATATCCGTAGTAGCCGTAGAACTATTTCTATGGTAATTTACGCACTAGATCCGATCTCCGTCATCTGATTTCTTTCCAAATTTCTAGACCAATATTTTCATGGGTTCGGATCGGGTTCGGATCTAATTCGGTCGGGACATAGTGCGGAACCGCTCTAACGGGAACAACGCTAGTGAAACTGCGCGAGAACCATTGCTCAAACTCTTTTATAACTATTTAGAACCATGTTCTTCTTGCAAGCTTGTAAAGACACATTTATTATCTACCTAGTACCCACTTATAACATTCTACCCAAAGATATGACGCGCAATCCTTGTATTAATATTGCATTGATGACTATATGTATGTATTGTGAAACTAAACCAAACTAAACTAGCAGACCAACAACTAAAATTACGTACCGTAAAATCTGTGCTATGCCTCTACTATACAACTCAAGTTATAGTACCTATATCGCTACGATGATACGTTTCCATATCGCATACATCAGTGACTTTTGCCGGATAGTTCATCCCATCAGAATGCAATCGGCGCGCGTACGTCCCGACTCTGTGAAAAATTGACATTCTTTCTCCGCCAACTATGCTAAGTTAGAAAGACCCGGGCTAAATGGAGAACAGATTTTTTGATTCTTTCTTCCTTTATTATGGAAGTCGATAGATATCTATTTTTATTACTCTATATTTTACACACAACCTCCGTAGCGTAGCGCTATTTGTCTCGCTTTAAATGTTATAATAATCGGGACCTACGTCTTAACGTGCTTTCCGAGGCACGAACGGTAGTCCCTCAACCAACCAGACCCGGGAAGAATCTTAGAATTTACATGAAGATTTCCTGTCCGGCGTGAAAATCGAACCCACGACCTCCAAGATTGAAAGCGAGCCAAATACCGCTACGCTACGGAGGTTGTCATACCAAGATAAACGATTGTAATTCTTAAAAATACAATTCAAAATATCGAAACACAATCCGCTATTAGTTTTCCTACTCATTGTGATCATAGCAAAGTGAAAACCAATTTATCGGCACTGCAAACCCAAATCACGATCAATTAGGATAACAAATCAAAAATCTGTTTCGGTGAGCTATCGCACCGCACCCGAATTCGACAAATAATTTGATGTTAGTGTGCTAGCCACATTGCCATGTTGTCAGTGGCAGAGCCGCATTCATTTGTCAACAGGCTGAAACAGGTTAGCTGGCAGTCGGCCGTTTGCACGCCCTGTACGTACCTACTTCGTAAATATCATGCACCGTATTTTGGAACTGAGTTATTTATGGCTTCGCGTATCATAATTCGTTTCATTACCTACTTAGATATGAATAGGGGACTTGAAACCAAAGTCTATTTGATTATTTATTTTCGTTTGTGCAATTGCGGTGTCATATTCGACCATATCAAAATTTATATTCGCCGAAATTTGTCAGTAGGTAATTGTAAAACTTCGAAGTAAAGTATATCATTATTTCAGTACATAATTATAATACACTTGCAACCCGCCCCGGCTTCGCACGGGTGCAATAATGATGTACCTATTATCCCTTTGAATTACTCTATCTATTAAAAAAATATCATCAAAATCTGATACTTAGTTCTAAATATCTAAGCATACATAGGGACAAACAGACACCGGGAAACGACTATGCTTTATATCACATAGGCAATTTTTATTTCCATTTATACAATCGGTAACATTTTATTTATTTTGTTCCGAGAAATCATATACTAGAACCAAATGTAGAATTACTGAATTTTCGCAAACGCTTTAGTCAATTAAGGCAACCGCTAGAAAATAAATTACGGAAGTTCAACACCTAAGGGCTTAAAAAGGTTGTTTGTATGAAAGTTCGTCAATTTTGAAGTTAGGCCATAAAAATGGTTAAGAGTAATTTTCAGACAGATACAAATATTAGGTTTATGGCAAGCTTGATCCTAAAAGATAAAGGAAGGCTCGTGTTCACTAGTTCTTACCTCAGGTTTAACTCATAAAGTTTCGAATTTGATAATATCACATTAAGTTTAAATACGACAATCGTTACGCTAAAGCAGAAAACTTATTCAATTTATCTTTTGATAATATCAACTAGGGGGGAATAGAAAATGTTTAATTTAGATATCGACAACGTTGTGTTGGTTTACTCCGCCATTTCTATTTTAAAGTAAGGAACAACATTTGTTTTAGCTGGCTAACCTAATTATGCCAACCTAAAAAGGTTTGATATACTTTTTTAAACCTTAACCCTAATTTATCCGTAAGGAGGCATCCTAATTGGGAGCGATCGTACGATGGCGCGATGCGTTTTTCATCTCACGATCAAAGTGGTCGTGCGATGACCTAACAGGTGTCCTAATATTTTGCGCGATGTCCATCGTGTGATGCCGTCGCTCGATGACTGGCGCGCTCACGCCACTTTAACGATGGCTCTTTACAGAGATGCACAGTTTTTGCTGTCGGGCAATATTGCTTTAAAAATTGCAAATGACATTGTAAAAAGGAAACGTAGACAACATATATAGATCCAGGAATCTGTGCGGTGAATTTTTCAACCTTTATTTTGATGTACAAAATAACGAAGAAGACCTTTACGATTATTTCTCCAAGTCAAAAGAAACATTTGACTCCATCTGCAAAGTTCGTAAGTTAAAATCGCTACGTATTCCACGTAGCGATTTTAACTTACGAACTTTAAAAAACCCATTAGTGTGGAAGAAAGATTGGTATTAACACTTAGGTAAGTTTTTTATTATTATTATGTGTGCGTATATGTTCAGTTGCGGCTGACTGTATGGAACAGTCAGCCGCAGCTGAACCTATCCAATTTCCTCCAATTTGTAAGTCCCTGTTAAAAGACCATTTAAATGAAAGAGAAACATTTTATGTATTTATTATATTTATTTATTACTTTTTTATATTTCTTTCATATAGGTAGTAATTATGTCGGTTTAATGTGCAACAAAGTACATAAAACACTTCTTAAGTCAGCAAAATTACGTAGAATTATAAAATTCTAGTTTATGCAGTTTTAGTTTAAAACTGCATCAACTAGAATTTTAAAATTCTGGAAGTACAAATTTAAAAAAAATCTTATAATCATCTATTACGATATAAAAAAAGCAATAATCACACATCGACGCATCGCGTAGGTAACCGATTAGGACACTCAAAATAGATCTGTTGCTTTGATTACATGATCGCACGATCAAACGCATCGTACGATCGTTATTAAGCATTTCATGTGCTCACACGATTACTTGCGAGGTTCAAATAGGACACTCTGATGAAATCTATATGTTTGAACTCATCGCACAACGAGAACGCATCGCGGCCAAATAGGACGACGCCTAACACTAAGAATACATACTATCGCCGCGTCTGTCTTTTTGTAAACACAACAACTAACAGACGCCTTTTAGTATTATGTATTTTTCTATGGGTAGACATGACATATTTACTCAGAAAGAACGAAATATAAATTCAGTGATTTGGCAAAAATTACAATGACTATTTAAACTTATATTATACTCGTACAACTTTAAGTATTTGTTTATTGTTTATTCTCTGGAGATAAAGTTTCAGTGGGAATTGAAAAAATATTTTTAGACGGTCAATGGTAATTTTTAAGGAATGTTTTTATGCGACGCGGCGTCTTTGAAAATAAATATCACAGTGGATTTCCTGCAATATCAAAAAGGTGAACTTTTCTTTCACTGCCAGTATTTTTTTTTATTCAACTTGTTACAGATCCACCAACCTTTTATAGCCATTTATACCGGCTGGTTTTATGTATACGTTTTATATTTTAAATTTTTTGATATTTCTTAGTGTCAAGTCTATATCTTAAAATATAAAAATTACGTGTTACGTTGTTTGTCCGCGATGGACTCCTAAACTACTGAACCGATTTGATTTGCACACCGTGTGCAAATCGACCCAACTTGAAAGATAGGATAGCTTACATTTCAATTCATAGTCGCATTATTATTTTATTGCAAATTATTTGTCTATTACTTGACAGTCATCATTATTATCTGTTAGCTTCAAAGGATTCTAACAGATGGCGATATCTGTAGGGTAGGGGTAGGGTAAGTGTAGGGTAGGGGTAGGGTAGGGCTGGAGATCCCGCGGTACCATATTGGCCGCGGGTGCCGTCGGGGGGCCGGATTGCCCATGCGTACCCGACCCCCGCCAACGGCGGATCGAAGGAGTGTCCGGGGGGTTTTAGTGGTGTAGGGTCCTCTCCTCGTGGTATGACTTTAGCATACCACGCTATGGAGAGGGCGAGTCCCACATATCCCACCGCCAGCGCGCAAATACGCTGCAACGGTGGTGGGAATGCGTCAATGCATTTCCCCCCGGACAACAAAAAAAAAAAAAAAAAAAAAAAAGGGGTAGGGTAGGGGATGGGTTGGGGTAAGGTAGGGGTAGGGTAGAGGTGGGGTAGGGGTAGGGTAAGGGTAGTATATATATAAAAGACAAAGACAAAGCGGCCGTAGCCCAATGGCTAGGGCGTCGGACTTATGATCTTAAGGTCTCTGGTTCGTTCCCCACCCATTGCACTACCGACGTGAACCCACTCGTAGCACAAGCATTTAAGCTTAGCACGAGGGGTTAACAAGAATACTAGTTGACTGCAAAACCCTGCTAGTAAGTAATGATTAAAAAAAATGTTAGTGAATTTCACCAAGAATTCGTTTAAGATTTACACCCACATTTCTAAAAACCTCGAAGTCGAGTTTGAAACGATATTTGCTTATAATTAAGTGCCGTCTCACAGTAATTATGTGAGAACTATTTGTAAAGCGAAACTCGAAAGTCGTTTAATTTATTGAAATACACGAAGAATTTAAACTCGATTAATTGAGTGCTCCTTTTTTGAACCAGACCAGAATCACGAACCGTTTGACAAGTGATTTTACAAGCTTTTATGTAACTTGCAATGTTTGTATGTTTGTTCTGGTTTTGTTGTGTTTCATCTGATTGGTTATAAATGTCGCATATTCTGTTAGTTTGGATTACAGTACATTTTTGAATAGTACATTGTTGAGTACATCAATTAAAGCTTGTGTTGGATACCTTATTTTAATATTATTAAAATAAGGTACATTTACACATGTTTTTTTTTAGAATGTTAGTTATTTAGCCAGGGTCTTTTGCTACTTGCACCAGGCATATTACTCATGAATAGACTATTAAATTTTGGCGAAATCAGGTCAGGAACATGTAAGTCTCTAATATCAAAAGAAATAATTTTTCTGTCGCTTTGAGTTTATTGGAAATATTCTTTTATTCACTCAGTCAACCGCAATTAACCACAGCGCTATGCCAAATCGGATTCAGTTAAAAATCAAAATGTAGAAGTTCGATTGATGGGTTTGTTTTGACTCATTCGTTCCCGTCCGATTGGCCCACACGAATCTATTTCAGTTCGTAGCTACCATGTATTTTAATCTGATTTTTCGAATATAAATCCGAAAAGCTGTTGGATTATATAGCTTTAAAAAATAGTCGTCAACATCTATGATAACAAACATTGGTATGCAGAAACCATAAAGTTTGTTCATAAAGGTTGGTGACATTTAAGATGGGCGATTGAAGTTATTCCAGCATAATCTTGTGAGAGCGATGTCGTTTAGTGAAAGGATTTGTTTAAACGGGGTCTTTTTGAGTGTGAGGTGACATCAAAGACCGCGTGAACCATTGTTAAAGATTAAACACGCGGGTTCAAAGCTCTGTATAGGAGGTAATATTTTTACGGGTCTGTTGAGGGTCGGTGGTTCAATTTATTTGTCGAGTATGAATCCGTTTCGGTGTTTTTAGGATCTTTTGAAGTGTGGTTTTGAAATTAATGTATGTTTATAAACATGGGTGGCTTGGTTACTAAGAAAAGAGTACTTGTAGGTATTTGTACATTTCCTAATGCTTCTGACAGACTTCGCAGCGTAGCAGTATAAGTCTCGGAAGTCGTGAGTTCGATACCCACACCGAAAGAAATCTTCGTGTAAAATCTTAGATTTATTTTCGGGCCAGGGTAGGTGACTTCTTTAATATCGAGTAGATTACTTTCATAATCAGCAGCCCGTATAACGTCCACTGCTGAACATGAGCCTTCTCCCGAGGGAGGGTTTTTTCCATAGTCACCACGCTTGGCAGGCGGGTTGGTGACCGCAGTATTATGTTGTAAAACACAAGGAAACGCTGCTACCCATTCCCTGGTATACGATTGCAATAAATTATGTTTTCCGAGGCACGGAGAGTAGTCCCTCAGCCAACCAGACCCGGAAAGAAATATTAGAATCAACACAAAGATTTTTCTGGGCCGGCATGGGGATCAAACCCACGACCTCTGAGATGACTAAAACATATTAAATCAAGCCGAATACCGCTACGCCACGGAGGTTGTAGATTACTTTGCATAGATACCTACATTATATTTAAAAAAACCCATATAATATTGATTATTATGTATTTTCTTGTTTGCATAGATAATGAAACTGTAGATACCTTTAAAGCATTTGTATGTTTAATGATGTGTTCAAATACGTCCTATAGATCATTAAAGATAAATCATCTTTTGCAAATCATAATTTATTTACTCGTACATTTTATAAAGAACATTTCAGAAAACAGGCCAAGACTCGGCAAGCCAGAACATGTAATTATACATTTTATTAAACGAACATTCATTACATTCTATAAGTGGATACATTAATTAACGTTATTTTACTGTGCATCAACAACTTTGACTGTCATAATTAAGTAATTAAACAAGTAATTTACAAACTGTACAACTTATTGCTCTTTGCCTGGAGCTGTTTTTAAAAAGCATGACTTTTATTAAATTAATATACACATGGTTACATTAATAGACAAAAGCTGAAATTCGTTTAAAAACAAGGTATCTACGTAAGTATATTAATAGTGCAGTCATTGAAGCGAAAAATAAGGTCTTACCTCCGAATTTTTTTACTGTGAACCGATTTGCATGAAATTTTGGAATTAGGCTCATCTCATCCTTAGCTTCAAAAGTGAAAATGATCTTAGCTCCGCCTTTTATTTTTAAGGGGTGTAAACAACCCCTTAATGGAAAAATTTACATTGAGCCATTTTATCGCTAGAATACGATTAGTTTTTGGACCATTTCTCCTTCAATTCTGATGCTATCACAACTTATAAAAAACCATTTTAAAGGTAATTAAAAGAGCTACAACTTTAAATTACAATATATAGTGAAAAAACTTTTATTTTAAAACGGTGAACGGTCAAAGGGCTCGAGAGAGACTGTGATTGCGCTGCCGCGCTGCCTCCGTCAATTTTTGTGTTACAGAAAAAATAAAAAATATTTTTATTTTGGCAGAAAATGACTAACATTTTTTATCTTATACTTTTATACGTATCATTCATCATTTTGAGATATTATGAAAAGAAGGTGGTTTCAATTTTAATTTTGGTGGAAATGGCACTTATGAAACCCTTTGATTTTTAACAAAAAACCATTAGATTTTCCTCTTATTTGCATTACAGCTCACTCATTTTACGTGCAAAAGACTTTTAACAGTGCTTATTTTAAAGCTTATTTCAAGCACTACAAAACCCTATTTCATTAGAATGCATAAAATGTATCTGTTTGCCACTAGAGGGCATTGAATACATCGATTAAATTTCAGACAAAATAAAAAATGGCTTTGATCTTTAATATTGCACTTAGAACACTATATAAAAAACCGATTTGTTCAGTTTTTTACCTGCTACATTTTGAACGTCATAAAATTTTCGTGAAAATGCATATTTTTGGAGATATTTGCAAAAAACCGATGAAAAACGTGAATAAATTCTTCACTTCAAATTTTCAATTGCCAATAACTTGAAAAGTATTGGGTTTTTGAAAACTTTATAGAACATTTTTTTCACCCCCCCCCCCCCCCCCAGGGTAGGTGCGGAGTTAGATGAGCCTTATTCCAAAATTTCATGCAATTCGGTTCACAGTAAAAAAATTCGGACCAATAATGCTTCAATGACTGCACTATAAGAAAAATGGCAGGCAGACTCCCTTCTTCATACATACCTTTCTACTATAATGGTTGGCAGAGACAAAGGAATGCCACCTGTCTCAATCCTGTCACATTTCTTATGCTTCTTCCACATTCATCAGTCTCTTCATGCATGCGTGTGTATAAGTTCATCACTTTTTTGATGCGTCGCTAATTTGGTCGACATATTTGCGCCTAGGGCGCCCTCTTCCATCGTCTCACTCATTCAATATACTTATTTCATTCATCCTATCTAGATGCCCAAACCATCGCAAAATTCTTCTCAATCTTTGCCACTATGTTTTCTTTCAACCCATATCGCTCCCAAAATTGTTATGAGATAAAGTCAACGTGATAAATGTTCTCATTGTGTCATAGCAATTTTAATGGCATGATTACAGCAGTATAGATTCGGGTGGACATATTTAGTTGGCTATGAGGCTTTTGCTGCTTTACCGGGCATAAACGCGTGCAGTGCAATACAAACTAAGCAACCTGCGCAAGAGGGCGTCCCCTGTGGGACTTGGACCTCGGCTCAGGGCGGTCGCTGAGGCGATGAGATTGAGGGATTTTGACTTTTTGTATTTTAGGGAAGTTTTGTGCAACTGTCGCTTTACTTTACAGTTCGCGGGCCTCCCGGACTTTGAGTCTACGAGGGCATCGTAAGGTAACTAGGACCCAAGATTAACCCTCAAAAAATATCATATCATTTTCCTGGTCGAATAGAACCATTCTTAATCATATGCAAGCAATTTCATAAAGTGTCACCTTGCATGTCTTTTTTGTAGCACACTAGGTTTACACACTACCATAGTTCCAGTACGCGGGGTAGTATCTAACAAAATATAGAGATTTAACGATTGGATAACGAACGTTTTGAATAGGTATGTGATTTGGATGAAAATAATCTGCCGTTTTAATTGATAGGTAAAAAAAACTTCAAAGATACATAACAAAATCACTTTATGGTAATAACTTTTTGTTCATAACAATTTTATACTCGAAAATCTTATTTCAGATTACGATTCATACTCGTATTTGTTCATTCGTAAATTATCTTTCCAATTTCATAGTTGCTGAAAATAATGGAAGTTTAAAACGAATTATTACGCACTGTTAATCCGGTATAAGTTACGCAATTTACATCGTAATGACGTCACGTGGAATCATTCAGTTGTTTAATATAAAACGGATTTGTCCCGTTCTGTTTTCCGCTGCGTTATTTTCGAGAGCACATCGCCTATCGAATTTACATGCACCAGGCGAGCCATACCCGTCACTTCATGCATATGTATGGCCTTATGCAAACTGCAACTTTGCTTTTCATTGAATAAAAAAATGATGTTTTTATCTGCGAGCCCAGCTCATTTACCGATAGCCTATATTTGCGTACGTATTCGAATGCCTATGTTTTGCATTTTGAAACGTAAATCGTTTTTTTTTTTTATTTGCTTCAAAAGATAATTAAAAAGATTGCTAATTTGAATGAGCATCATATAAGTGAATTAAAATTATAATATATGAATTAAAAACTTGACTTGCAACTTGTTGTGTAGTCCTTTGTTAAGCTCTCTTCGTATTGGAACTTCTCATTTAGATGTTTTTCGCTTAACATCATAGTGGCACATAGTGGGTATGGTAGTTGCAAAGTAATTAGCCAGCACCATTATAAAAAAAAACGTTGCAACACCAAAATACAGTTCGGGTGAATAAGAAAACAATTCGAACACGATACGAGTTTGTTTGCTGTACAAACGCTACAACTAGTTTGCTCGACATTTCTGCGTAGGTTCACACAAAGTAGTGTTGTTGTACTAGAAAGCACGCGAGCTTTGAAACGACAAATATTTTCATTGAAGTTTACTCGTGCAGCCGGTTAGTTCTAATCTTAATTTACAGTTCGCCTCGAGTAGTTTGTTCCGAGTAACTAGTAGCAAGTTGGTCGACGCGACGGCAAGGCTCGAATCGCTCCGCGCTTACAGGTAAACTTAACAACAACTTGATTCCATATGTTCGTGGTTTATTAGCTTTGAATTGAGTTTTGCTTTGTTAGAATATACGAACTATATTAATCTACTAACAGCTAACTCAATCAACTATGTGTTTAGAATGTTCAAGCTATCTTATACCTAATTAAGACATACGAGTACGTTGGTGACAAAATACTTCCACGAGATAGTTGCAGCGGAAACAATAAGTGATTTGGATTCCTTATCCTCCTTGTTTTTATTCACTGACTAATACTACTAATAACGAAATACGACTAATAATTAAATAATAATGAATTTATTCAGCATTTAGGTATTTACATACACTTGTACTTGTCAGAATCACAATGTTATACAATTATTCTTATTCTATGAATTAAACTAGATACTTAACTAACAGGTAGAAAATTGTAGGATATTACAGATGAGTCCGTCCGTCAGTTGGTCATCAATTCCTCTACTCATAATAAGTTTAAGTTCACATTAATTATTATAGATTTTAGTGGATTAATATAGAAAAAAATTGTAAAAACATACAATTAAGTGACACACACCTGGACTGGACTAACGGTTAGCGATGCCCTGAGCCGTTGTCAACTCAGGCGTGTGTCGCTTATACGTAAAAAAATTGTTTAAAAGCGTGCCCCTTTCTATAGAGCTAAATTATATTAAGACTAGCGGCCCGCCCCGGCTTCGCACGGGTGGACTTTTGTACCCTACCCCTGCCCTACCCTACCCCTACCCTAACCCTACCCCTATACTCCAACTACCCCTACCCTACCCCTACCCCTACCCCTACCCTACCCTACCCCTACCCTACCCCTACCCCTACCCTACCCCTACCCCTACCCTACCCCTACCCTACCCCTACCCTACCCCTACCCTACCCCTACCCTACCCCTCCCCTACCCTACCCTACCCTACCCTACCCTACCCTACCCTACCCTACCCTACCCCTACCCTACCCTACCCCTACCCCTACCCAAAAGTATCCTATGTCCTTTTCCCAGTTCTTAGCTACCTCCCTACCAATTTTCAGCCAAATCGGTTCAGCCGTTCTTGAGTTATAAATAGTGTAACTAACACGACTTTCTTTTGTTTTTAAAATGTATTCTGCTATTCAGGGCGTAGACAAATCCAACGAAACAAAAACCATGGCAATCGGTCCAGCCGTTCTCGAGTTATAAGTGTTTTAACAAACATGACTTTCTTTTATATATATAGATGGTTAGCATTTTCATTAATGTTTAAAATGAAAAAAGTTGTTGTAGTGACATAACTACAATAGTTGGACATATGCTACCGCGGAGTTTTTTGTAGAAATTATGATGTTCTTCAATATTGTTATACATTATTTTGTTCTATCGCTAATAGTTTCGGCAGCGCATTCGACGAAAGACATTTTAAGACTCATTTTTCTACACCTTCGCTTACATTGTTGAAATTTTACCAAGGATCCCTAATTTTTTTCAAAATGAAATGTAGCCTATGTCAAATTGTAAAAATGTAGCATTCTATTGGTGAAAGAATTTTTTAAATCGGCCCAGTACTTTTTGAGCCTATTCATTACAAACATACAAAAATAGGTACAAATCTTTCCTCTTTATAATATTAGTGTAGATATAGCAAGTTAACCTTGAAAGATAGACATATGCTATCGCAGACTTTTTTGTAGATCTAAAAGAGAAGAATATTTGCCACCATACATTGTTTTGTTATATCTCATAGGGTTTAGGCAGCGTTTTCGTTGAAAGCTCCCAAATGGCTTAATTTTTTCCGACACCTCTGACAAATATCAATATATATTAGTCAAATGTACACATAAACTAAACAAATCATATACGTAAACCTTCCGGAAGAATCGTTCTATCGATTGGTAACATCCGCATGAAAATCGATGTAGTAGTTTTTGAGTTTATCGTTTATTTATTTTGTTTATAATATGTAGTGATGTAGTGATAGCGGTCGCCCGCGGCTCCGTGCGGATGTCGGTTACCGCTGCAAAAAGCCTACCCAGGAAAGACACGGTCAGCAAAATGATTCCCAGGTCAATTCACAGACACCGACATAAAAATCGACAACGCAGTCATTATCCGCAGGCTGCACAGATTGTCTTTCTGTGGATGTTAAAGTTGTTAATGATGAAAATATAATTAATGATGTAATTAATAGGCATTTTAGGGATTAGGCATTTTAGGCATTTCAAAGATTTGAAAAGAACTGTTGTTTAGCTCTGAGAAGAACTGTTGAATAGCTCTGAGAAGAACTTTAGCGTAGGTGTAGTTTTAAGAACGAAATCTAAAAAAAATCGCACGAAAATTATTAGACTTCGCAACGGGCCGTGCAGCAGAAATCGTAATATTTTAATTTCGCCATAACTTCAAAACCAAACGTCCAATTTTAATCATTCACAGACTAAATATTATCTACATAAACTGTACTTAGTGATGAAATAATTTATTTTGATAAGGATTAATAGCATGAGTAAAATAAACGCGTTTAAATGTAGTCCAAAAAAAATCAAGATTTCTAAATAAAAAAATGGTCGTTGTGCCTCACTCGACATAGATAGGTATAGTGTGTCGCGGACTTTTTTGTAGATATTTATAAGATCTATAATTAATTAGAACATTTTATGGTTCTATCTTTTATAGTTTAGGCAGCGTACGCAAAATAAGTAACTTTTCTGGTTGATTTTTTACACCTTGTGTCAGAAAAACCCAAATATCTTACGGAAACCTATTTTTTTCCAAAATAAAATTTAGCCTATGTTACTCGTGGATAATGTAGCTTTCGAATGGTGAAAGAATTTTTTAAAGCGGCCCAGTGCTTTTTGAGCCTATTCATTACAAACATACAAAAATAGGTACAAATCTTTCCTCTTTATAATATTAGTGTAGATTTAAATTTATTATTCACATATTATTACTATACATATACTAGACTGACCGACAGATCATTAGCTAATCCGCAATAGATTTTAGTTGCCATATTTTGTATTTAATTATATAAATCATATTTCATTGTGTATAATTAACAAGAAGGTACAAGTAAATACCTAAGTGCTGAATAAATATCGTTTAATTCGTTAAACTTAAGTTAAAATTGGCAAGAGCCCATTAGCAATACAAAGCGGTATAAAGGATGATATCGGAAACCTGCTGTTACTAACTTATGATCTCTTCTAAATAAGTTTTGGTTGCTATTCTGATAAGTGCCCTTCAGATGTTTCTGGAGTCCAATCATTACTGATTATTATCAATTGATTTGCTGATAATTATCGATCACTTGCCATAATCGACTCATTGTATGCCTACCAAATGTATCATCATCATCGCCATCACAGCAATAAATTCTTTGTCGGGTGCGGGCGGAAAGGTGTTGGCAAGATGAATGCATCTACTGCCTTGGCAATAGCTGTCCTTGCATGTGGATTCCATAGCATGTAGATAAGGGTCATATGCCTGGTCAAGTATAAAATAAATCTTTTTGATTCCATTTTTATGAAAAAGTTATACCTACCTAGGCCATATTGTATTATGAAATTCCCACGGGAACGGGAGCTACGCGGGTGAAACCGCGCGGAAATTCACCCGAGATAGTGTAGCTTCCCAACGGTGAAAGAATTTATCAAATCCGTCAAATAGTTTCGGAGCATATTCAATTTAAACAAACAAACAAACCAAAAAAGCAATCAAATTTTTCCTCCGAATAATATTAGTATAGATATGGATAAGAATGTGAGACATGTCTTGCATGTTTTTCCTATACAGGCATGAGATCATGTTTTTCATACTCAGAACCTCAATTAACCGACTCATACACACGCTTTCGTTTCTTATTCTTTTTTTACAGCACAAAATATCTATACATATTCATCGTATCGACCAAAGTTATTGGAGTGCCAAACTTTTAACGTAAAACTAGTGTAACTGGATAGTGCACTAGATATTTCATAACATTCTCTTTGATAACACGCACCGTTTTTTATTTTCACGTGAAAAGTGTGACTATAGGTAAGGTAGGTACATTTTTTATGCGTACCCGGCCCCCGCCAACGGCGGATCGAAGGAGTGTCCGGGAGGTTTTAGTGGTGTAGGGTCCTCTCCTCGTGGTAAGAGTTAGGTTACCACGCTATGGAGAGGGCGAGTCCCACATATCCCACCGCCAGCGAGCGAATACGCTACAGCGGCAGTGAGAATACGAACGCGTGAAAACAAAACAAAAACAATACTGTTTTTATTAAAAGAGAACAAGTTAAGAGACATTACATTAATTATACTACATAACAAAATTATTGCCAGTTCTAAAAATAAATTACTTCATTAGTGTACAAGTTGCAGTAGACAAGTTAATTAATTTACAAAACGTATAATTTAAAAGTTTTCTGGACGATGACCAACCAGTGAGGACGAGGTCACAATTATTAATTTTTCAGACATAATTTGTTCCTAGCAAAAATATTCATCGTCTTGAAGTCTGCGAGAAAACCTTTTTTTTATATAAAGATAAAAAACTAGTTTCACCCGCGTAGCTCCCGTGGGATCTTCATAATTACCTATAGCCTATGTCATCCGGGGATAGTGAAGCTTCTCAACAGTGAAAGATTTTTTCAAATTGATCCATTAGTTTCGGAGCCTATTCAATACAAAGAAACAATCAAACTTACCTCTTAATAATATTAGTATAGAATAACAGAGTTTAGCAGGCTACTAGTATTCTTGTGCTAAGCTAAAATGTTTGTGTTACAAATGGGTTCACGTCTAAGTGTAATTTGTGGGGATCGAACCGGCGACCACAAGATCACAAGTCCGACGCCCTAGCCATTGGGCTACAGCCTTGAACATGTCTTGCAAAATTTAATATCAAACATAATGGTTTCAATTGATTTACCTTAAACTATAAACAATAAGTTTTCTATCTGCTATCAAACAAAATTGTAATAAATAACAAGTGTATTAAATAATTATTCATATAATTACAATATTAATTTGAGTTCATAATCATCCTCATCAGCCCGATTAATACGTCCAGTGCTGGACATGGGCCTCCTTTCGAGGGAGACTATTTATACATCCATGGTCACCACGATTGGCAGGCGGATTGGTGACCGCAGTATTTTGTTGTAACACACAAGGAATCGTTGCTGCCCGGTCCCCGATATACGATTAGTATTGATAATATTATAACAATTGAGACAACCGGCTTAACGTTCTTTCCGAGGCTCGGAGGGTAGTCCCTCAACCAACCAGACCCGGAAAGATATCTTAGAATTTGCACAAGATTTCCTGGGGATCGAACCCACGACCTCCAAGATTTAATGCAAGTCAAATACCGCTAAGCTATGGTTGTTGTCAATAGATCCATACGTCCATAGAGACCTTTAATTTTCATTTTTTTTTTTTTAACTCACTTATTTTTGTCAGTAGTTAGTTGTAATGGGAATCGCCCACGACAAGTAATATATTTAAATATATTTGCAAGAGAAGAACCTTTCTTTTCTCATTTAAATATAAATTAATTTCATTAATCAATTTTACACTTTATATAGGTATATTTGCGTAGGTACGCAAATTTATGTTTTGGTGTTATTTCCGAAATTACTAGAAACAAGAGTCGTGTTAATCAGGAAGTTGACAATGTAATTAAAGCCGTAAGGTTACTTAAGGCTGTAATTCGTGTACCTACTAATCTCGCTGATTACGCCAGATTGCCCGTTGCTCTAACGGACTGTGAAATGTCCACATTTGGGACATCGTCACATTTGCCAATACTGTTAGTTATATACAACTAAACATAACAAATTTAACCTATATCTAAAACCTAATTACAAAATACTGGCTTCCCGCACCCGGTTTCACCCGCTTACCTCCCGATCCCATGGGATCTTTATCATGAAATAAAACCTATGTTGCTTCTGAATAACGTATCATTCTAATGGTCAAAACATTTTTAAAATCGGTCCATTAGTTTCGGAGGCAATTCAATGCAGATAAGTAAACAATCAAATTTAGAGTTACTTTCACATTTATAATATTATATAGTAAGGAAGTAAGGATTTAGGATTTTTCAATAATATCACAAACAATGTGTAACATTAATTATATTGTTTATATTAACTGATATTGCTTTATGATACTGTTATGTAAACAGTGGACCTGTAATTAATATGATCAATAAATAAAACCACTATAGGCCCGTCACGGCTTAGCACGGGTGCACACTTCTAGTTAAAAATTATTGCCTATGTTAATCAGAGATAATGTTATATTCTAATGGTGCAAGAATTATCGAAAGCCATCCAGTAGTTTTTGAGTTTATTCGAACCAAGCGTACAAAAATACAAACCTTTCCTCTTTATAATAATTATATTAGTATAGATATAGCTTAGAACTTCTGTAGACTAGTGTTCACAATATATACCAAATATTGCGAAGACTGGTCTGCAAAAGAACTTTATGATGGTGGGTATATAATTATGTAGGTATGTGGGAGTTTCCCAACTACATTGTTATGTGAATGGCTAATACCGAAAGTACTTATAACACACATTTCTAAAAGATTTTCCCTCGTGGTCGCTAGATTATCTTTAAAGTTTAAGAACACTTACCTGAAAACTAGGTAACGTTGTACACACAGTCAACAATGTTACGAGTCTTCTTAACATTCATTTTATCGCTGGAGCTGACGTCAAACACGTTTTCATACAAACATTTTTGGAAAAATAACGTTGTTTGTTCTTGATAGTAAAACGTTGATAATACCCAAGTAGGTACTGTAATAAAAGATCGGTCAGACTGGTATAATATTACCCATTTTTAAATTTAGCTTTTTGATAAAATTATAACGTTTTGGTCGCCTTTTATGATTTATAAAAATACAAATACATTAATAATATACACATACAACTAAAACTTTAGGGTTCATACTTTATTATCCATCCGTACATTCAAACTATAAGATAATTATGTACTAAAAGACACTTTATTCCTCGGTATCGCTGTCTACACTAATTTAAATATGTTTGACCTAAACTACCACATTGTTTTCTGTAAAAGGCTGATTGTAAAAAATGTAACTTTTCTTTTTGTTATTAACTCTCCCTTGTCGCCCAGGTTCCTACTTTATTTAATCGACTCCACTTTCACATTTTCACTATTGGTCACAAAATGGAGCCAAAGGTCTGTAGTTTCAGTAGCATGTGCGCTAAAAGAAACTTTAAGTTGGTTGCTATAGGGATCATAATACATAACACAATACGAGCGTTCTACGTTATCACAATCACTGCCCGTGACTACAGTTAAGAGGATTATTAACATATTACTAGTTTATTACGTAACTCGTACTTTGATTCAATAAAATACTATCAAGGAACTTATATGTATTGAAGTTTATTCCGCAATCGATCATGACATTGTTGAATATCAACTTATTAAAATATAATTAAAAGAATTCTGAAATGACCTTGAATGTACTTATTGATAAGTAAAATATTTAGCTCAAATACTGAGAACTACTTTTATGTTGAGCATTAAATAAATTTATAAGTAGATCAATTCAAGTTGTCCCAGAGGATTGTGCTAATTCGAATTCTATGTTCGACGACCACGAGACGGTCTCTCCTAACTCTCGGACACACAACACGCATTTACTAAACAAGTATACCTACCTACTGTGTTAACAAAAAAATAAATAATTAATATAACATTTTATTCTTTCCATCTTGCGGAGTTCCTATACTAGATTGGAGAATTTATAATAATATAAGCAACATCCCGAGATTACGCCCTTGCTTATGTAGTACTTATTATAGATGATACATACTCTTATATTATAAGAGTATGTATCATCTATACTACTACTCTTATACTCTTAACTCTGCGCTAAATTGCATTGAGATGAGTTCGACCGTTCTAGATCTGAAGCACACCCTAAAACTAAAAAAAATACATATTTTCCATCAAATTCTTACGGCAAGCACGCAGAAGCTCCAGCTATTTATTTACTTACAAAATTCCAGGTGACAAAAAATGCTAGTCAGAAAATAGGATAAGTAGCTATATTCATGATACTCGTCAAAAATTACGTAACATTTCCATAAAAACGAGAACACCAACATGAAAAATTCATAAATCCTAGTACAAGTCATAAGCAAAGTGGTAAGTACCTTAGTTTACGTGACGAGTGTTCTAGATTCTAGTTAACTAGGCTTAACTGGCTAGAATATTCATGGCTAACCAGCCTACACGACGCATCTCCCGAATATTAAACGAGTATAAACTAATAATTACAATGAAAACCGGTGGTCCAGCTTATTCAGTCGCTTTATTATTTAAATGTTATTTTTACGCGACACTTAAAATCATGAAAATGAGTTGCGGTCGAGAAAAGTCCTAGATTTTTTACGATAATGTCGTAACCGATATGCTTGGCACGCTCTCCTTGCTCTTCCATCTGTTTATACACGTATGTATAAGATTTTGCGACTTAAGTCACTCACAAGAAAACGATTTTAATCAATAATGTTATGTTATTTACCCTTAGTGAAATTAGCTTATCAAGTGTACTTTATTTCGGGCAGTTTTACTTGGTGATTTCACATACTTGTAGGCAATGTCTCAGTGCCGTGTCCCCTAGTGAAATCAGCTCATCAAGCGCATCTTATTTCGGTCAGTTTTAGGTACTTGGTGGATTTACAGACTTCTCAGACAATGTCCCGAAGTTAGACACACTTACGAAATGTATGAATGACACCGGAAAATAATAGGAATCGTAAGCTTATCAACTGATGTACCACTCATATTGTTAAATATAGTAGCCGGTGTAAGTAAACGCACAAAATTATTATATTATTTACTTAATTATTATGACACTTGACCAAACCTAACCAAACAAGACTATGCTACTGCTGTTACAAAACAAAAAAACTTCAAGAAGTCTTCAAGAATTGATCTTCATTGATTTAGATTTAGGTTATTTTTTTTAACCATTGGATAACCCGTTAATTTGTCATCTAACTAGAAAGTTGATCAACTTACGATTCTTATTATTTTCCGGGGATAGATATATGATTTATATGCGTAAGTATATAAGTGTACTTATACGTTATACGGGCTTATAATATTAAGATCCTTTTGAACATAATCCTTTTATTCATTTTCAATTCACATGTTATAGAAAAATAGATCTACAAAAACAAAATCGAACAATAGATATCACACACTACTTGTTATCGAGCCTTTTCTTTCGTATTACCTCACACTCGAAGAGGAAAACCATATCAATTTATTATTTGGCTATGATATTCGATTTGGCTTAGATATTTTCCTTGTTGAGCTATAAGCGATTATTGTTATATATAATTAATTTTCTCAAGTAGTCTGTCTTAGCTCTTATCGTGTGTTGGTAAAGTTTTTAAATAATATACAGGGTGTCCCGAAACTCAACGTCAACCAGATATTGGGCGATATGCTAGGTTATACCAGTTCTAGCTACAAAAAAAACGATGTCACTTGGTTAACCCCTTAACAGTCAGTTATGTTTAAAATTCATGGGTTTTGAACTTTATTAGAATTGAACAGAGTTCAAAATATGATGGGTTCTATATTGCCTGTGCCCGTTAAAGGTAATATTTATATTTAAAAAAATGTTGAAAATTAACACCTTAGACTACACTAAGGTTAGCAAAAATAAAAAAGAAATCCATGTCACTTGACATGGATTATTTTATTTTTAGAAGTCTAGAACGTTCCCGCTGGAAATCGATAAGCCTATGTTCAGCACCACTGCTGAACATAGCCCCATCGATTTCCGACGACAGGCTGATATGATGATGACTAACAACGTCACGAGTTTACACTCACGCTTATGTACTATTCTAGATTAGGTATAGTAGCTGGATTAAGATTGGAGCGAGATCGGTGAATTTGGCGCCGTTTCAAAAACAGTAATGAAAAATGCACCAAAAAAATTTCAGCGTCTTCTAAGCCTCGGTGCCTGGTGGTCGCTATGTCCGCTATTTGGACGGGCCGACTCTGATCACATCTGGCGGCCGTGGTAAAAAATAGTCTCATTTTTGAGTTGATGAGTTTTGGACTTTGTTTGCAATATTAAGCTAAATGTAATAATGTGATGACAACCTCCGTGGCGTGTCGTGTCGTGGGTTTGATTCGCTCCTGACAAAATTATAATCATATTTGCGAAAAACCGAAAATATTTTTCTGGGTCCTTTCTATCCACAACCAACTGTTGAGGAAATACCATTCGTGTCCCAGAATTTTGAAAGTTGATCCCGATTGTTATAACATCATCTATGACAATCGTATACTAGGTAACCGCGGTCGCGGTCACTATCCTGCATGCTAAGTGTGGTGACTATGGCAACACTCTCTTAGGGTTAAAACGTCCATGTGGTAGCAGAGCAGTTTAGTAGATTAAACCCATATACTAAACTGCTCTGCTACCACATGGACGTTTTAACCCTAAGAGAGTGTGATACGGGCCGATAATGATGATGAATATTGTGAAAGAATGCGGCCGAAGTGGTGTGTAATAACTATAGGTCATACCTGAGTAAGCTCAAAGAATTCAGTAACACCGCCAATTCTTTTTTCACAGATACTCCTAGTTTTTTAACCCGGGACCTCGGCAATAGCGCTTTAATAATTTTTTTTAGAACAGTATCAAAATGTAGTTATTGCAAAAATATTGTGAAAATAGTATCATAATTTACAACACTCATAACAATATTCTAAATAATGGGGCTTAATCAATTCCATATCATAACCAAAAAGTGGTTGAGTGTATAATATGATTTTAGTTAATTTAATATGAAATTGTTAATTTCCTTCGCGTACCCATATATATTAACTAATTAACACGAGCTTATTATCCGGAATATGCGTATTTCATTGGAACGTAGTTCAAAATGTCTTGTTAATAAATTTATAATGAAGCTTTTGATGCACATCAAAAGCTCAGGCAAAATAAAGACGGCAGCGCTGCAATTAATTATCTGAAGCCGGTAAAATCTCGGCATTGGTGAGCTTACCTTGTCAGTCGATGTGTCACTCTATCGCAGTGTTAGGTGTTTGATATCTTAACAAACTTAACTTAACAAATTATTTGTTAACAAAAAATCCCAATTGTGTTATGAAATGGAGTACAAAATAAAGTTCAATACTATTTTTATAACATTGGGGAACCATACTGTATGTGTATATATAATATATTTATTTGGTCTGAGATCAAAAGAAACGAAATTATTGCGGCATTTAATTTTACCCGCACATCTCCGAGTGCAATGAAATATTTACTTTGCTCCAGTGGGTCGGAACGTGATATTTGTAGCCTATATCTAAATCGAGCTTATTAATTATACAAAGTTTCAGCCAAATCCATTCAGTAGTTTTTGCGTGAAAAATGGACAAACAAACACACACACACATACACTTTCGAGTTTATAATATAAAGTATTTCTTTAACAGTAACTTTACTGTTAAATAAAGCTTGTATAGAGCACGGATATCGCTTAGATTAATTGAAAGCATGTGTTATATGTATATAGCATGGCGCTTTTGTAGTGAAAATATTTAATTAAGGTTCCGCGAATTACTTTTACGACTTTGTTCTGTAGATTTTATAATTATCACAAAACATATAAAATGATACGACGCCAAATTTTTTCGGGCTTAGAATAGACCACCTCATATCTTCCCATGGGTGACGAAAGAGGCAACTAAGGGATATAAACCTGATGGATGGGCAAAAGCATCTATCACCTCAAATATACTCACATCTTACTGCTGTCACCAATCCGAAAACCACACGTGGTGATTACGGCAATTTTTTCAAAGACCGTGGCTTGTCAAGTTCCATTAAAGAAGAGGCCTATATTCATCAGTGGATATACACAAGCTGTAAAGTAAGTAAGTATATAAAATATAAGTCGCCAATTTGATATAAAACGTATTCTTTTGGTCAAGATAACACAGTGCTATCAAAGCCGTACCCCTAGTTCATACTGTATAATGCGCGTTCTATAACTTGCTTAAATATATTCTAAGCTCCCGCTAAGTGGTGTGTAATACACAGATAATCCTACTACTCGATAGTATGGGTAACAGCGATTACAATTGTCACTGATGCACTTAATGACAATCAGGGACGAGTTTTCCGGGATATTGGGTTAATACCTCATCTAACTAGACCTAGAAACTTTAATATTTTGTCCGTTGGCTCGTTTAAACTAAACACCAAATCCCAAATTTCATAAATAACATAAAATCGATTACAAATCTTTTAATGGTGCACGTTATAGCCGACAAGTTAGTGTAATTACCAGTTGTGGATTTATGACCAGGGACCAACGTTATATTCGAATAGGACCCATCCGACCCTTGGGTTTACTCCAATGGTTAATAAATATCGCTATGGCCATTTAAACTATTTGACTCAATAGCAATATACTATGTTAGTGATAAGATCTAAAGCGAAATATGTGACATCTAATGTGTTTTGAGTAACAATTTTACCGATAGTTTACGCCATCAACATTGCTAACATTACGTAGTATGTAAAAACTGTACTGTACATCATTTCAAAATAGAGAAATTTAAAAATATGCTATACTTTATTTATCTTGATACAGACAGAAGAGTGGCAACGTCGCACTGTTCATGGTACGCGAGGTAGGTAAAAAAACAAAAAACGTAAATCAAATAACGTATATCATGAGAAGACAGATCGTTCATAGGCGTGTTGGCTGGAGTCCTCATTTATTTACTATATTTTATGGTTACACAATAGTTTACAATTTAAAAAATTCTGCTAGTAAACTTAAAAAAAAAAAGTATTGTTATAAATTAATAATATGATGCTGGTCATTCGAAATGAGTTTACCTTAAGAGGAAGTCTGAAAGTGGTGCCATTTAATATACAAACAGTTGTTATTATTTAAAGCAACATATTATTTAGAAATGGAATGTTAATTACATTCCATTTCTAAATAAATAAATAAAGAAATTTTATATAAACAATATTTGAGGTCAACAATAACCGAACTACCGGCAATGTTTAACGTTTAGACAGGTATTCATTCTCGTGCCAGAGATTAGTTGGTTCAACAAACATTACCTAATTTAGTCTGGTGCTACCGTATTTATCAATTATTTGATGGCTAATGAGGCGTTTATCGCGACAACACACGTGTATTAGAAATATATGATTCTATTAAATGTGTTAAATCATACCGCAAGGATAATGAAATTGTTATAATGAGCTAGTTTGTTCTAGCACGTATTATTATATACATATGTATATTAAAGATACAAAAAAAAGTTGTTTTTGTAAAAGAACGGTTAATGGTGTTCCTCCACATAAAATGAAGATCTTCATTGCCGGGCAAGGTGGTGTGGCCGGCGGCCGACGGCCATTTATTTCTGTTCAGAACTTATTAATTACTAGCGACCCGCCCCGGCTTCGCACGGGTACAATACTGATACTTATACTACAGAATGTCTTTAAACCTCTAACAAACGGGCGAAATTTGGTCTAAACAAACAGAAACAAATTAATATGGGTACCTACTAAAACTCAGTGAAATAAGTAGGTGGGTATACTTTTATCGTATGAAATACCTGTACTCTTCAGGCCTAACAATACAACAAACACTAAATAAATAGGTATTCAAGTATCTATCCATCATAGTTACAACGAACACAAAACAAAAAAATTGTCCTATAATTCTTAAGGATCGAGCGCGCATAATCGCATTCAGCCTACCTCACTCGCTGCGCTGCGAAAACACGCGCTGTTATTTTGCGATAACTTCTAAGTTATTCATTTAAAGTATATTGTGCAGTGGTAAAATAATCTGCATGAAATGCTTAAGAATATTAACTTATTTAAAATGATAAGGATAAATACTGAATACGTCTGATTACCTTTACAATTACCGCATTAGAAATGATCATTTTCCTAAAAGATATAATGGATATAGCAAGTTAACCTTGAAAGATAGACATATGCTATTGCAGACTTTTTTGTAGATCTAAAATATTTCCGCCATACATTGTTTTGTTATATCTCATAGGGTTTAGGCAGCATTTTCGTTGAAAGCTCCCAAATGGCTTATTTTTTTCCGACACTTCTGACAAATATCAATATATATTAGTCAAATGTACACATGAACTAAACAAATCATATACGTAAACCTTCCGGAAGAATCGTTCTATCGATTGGTAACAACCGCATGAAAATCCATGTGGTAGTTTTTGAGTTTATCGCGAACAGACAGACAAGAACCAATCCATTAAAATATAATGTTCTCTCTTTATTCATAAACTCTTGGGTGGTGCCCTCACGCGCCCTCCTCAGAGGACTAAGGAACAGAAGATGCTGAGCTACGACCCCCCGCTACGAGCACGACGCGACGCGGACGTTACAGTACCATAACTCTAAGTACATTCTTGCAGCAAAACCGCACTGATTAACATTTAATTGATAGGTTTATACATATAGCAATTCATTGGCCTAGATAATATACATTACGGAATAATCCCAAACTGTTATTAAGTTATATTATGGAGATTATGTATTAATTATAATAATTCAAGTTACATTTGTTGGCCCGCCGGCCGTAACAAATAAGATTAACTTTGTAATTATTGTTATTTGTATATTTCTCACAATCTGTTTAAGATTTTTAAGAATCAAAGAGTAATTATAAAATCTGTTTGACTTTAACGATTCGTTTTTGAGGTTAAAAACGTCTGTACGTACTATCTTAAGATATCTTACTCTATATCTAGAGAAATTCGATTTATGTAATTTCGGTTGATTCTTCAACCTTTTAATGGAAAAACAACCTTTGTAGCGTAGCGGTTTAAGCCCCGCTTTAAATCTCGGAGGTCGTGGATTCGATCCCTACGCCTAAGGTAAGGAAGGACTCATCTTGGATGGGCCGGATTGCTTATGCGTAACCGGCCCCCGCCAACGGCGGATCAAAGGAGTGTCCAGGGGGTATTAATGGTGTAGGGTCCTCTCCTCGTGGTATGTGTTAGCATAACACGCTATGGAGAGGGTGAATCCCACATATCCCACCGCCAGCGCACGAATACGCTGGAGCGGCGGTGGGAATGCGTAAATGAATTTACCACTGACAAAAAAAAAAAGACTCATATTGGATACCTAAATAAGGGTATTTTGAATTTCAGAATTCTTAGTCCAAATCAAAGGCTCCCAAACTTGTTTTCTTGTAATCTAATCTTGTAAGGTACTTACCACAAGTGAACCCGATTTTTTTACGCCAATGTAGACCCCAGCCGTGTCCCCTGGGGGTCCGTCTGGACCACTTTTGGAATCACTGGTCTAACGTGTTGTCGTGCCTGTAATTCAATCAATCAATGCTATTTTATATATCTATTATTATCTATAGATTCCACTTTTTAAAATTGCATTACCATATTAAAATAAAATGTGTGCGACTATTATGTATTTATGTAAATAGTCGTTGGTGGATGTGAGGTGAACAGTCTATCGCGGGTTGCACTTACGTGAAGCCTGAGAGGCTCACGGGCCTATGAATAAACCATTGGTTGAATGTAGAACTCGTGTCAAGAGTAAAGGTGTTGACGGACGGCCCATCCAACCGTATTTAGCAGCCGTTAAACTACTAACGCACGGCTTACGTTGCTATAAATAATAGGTATGTGTTAAAACAAAAAAGTAGTTATACCACTACCATAAATAAATACCTATCAACATTGTTGCCAAATCTAACTTATTATATTTATAATAATATGTTTTTGTAAATTTATCTTTTTAATTTACCTCGCAGCGGTCCTCGTTACTACGGCACGTTCCCCGAATGGTGGTATTTACTTTACACAGCAATGCTGCCAGTATTCTGAGAACCTTGCCAAGTAGTATAGCTATAGCTTAATAATATTTTACATTTCATAAGTTATAATATAAATTAGATACTTTGAATTTAGTTTAAATTCATTCGAAATCGAAATTTACATCATTATGGGTTAATTGCGAGTTGAATCGTCTAGGAGAAAATTTTCGAAACTTTTCATTATTATGAGAATTGAGGTCCATATTTTATACTAGTTTAACTCGGTTAAAATGTTATGTGTTAAATTACTTACTCCATGCGGTGCGTTGTCCGATGAAGTAGCAAAAGCGACGAATCAATATAAAGTCCGATCTAAAAAAAAATTAGTGGCAAAAGGCAACACCATTCTCCAGCTTAGCCTTTTCAAATATAATATTCTACTAGGTTTTTGAAATACATTTTAAATAAAATGATAAATTATTTAAAATGTATTTAATATTTCATTCTAATATTTCACTAATATAGTAATTAACTACCCAATATTTTATTATATATCAATTAACTACCTAGCACGCCTTCGAATTCAAGGAACAAACGAAATAGTAATTACGATATCAAATAATTATTAACGAGACTCTTGAATAACGTTGTAACAACTCAAGTTTATATATAAACTTTTCCTATTTTTTAAGATAAGAGAAAAAAAATATCTGAAAATACGAACCCTGTCCAAAGTATGACGGCCTTCAATCGCTTGCCAATTTCTTTGTACAAACCTACTCAAATATTACTGTGAAATCAAGGAACTAATCGAAAAACTTTAGATCTCAATTCTGATTAATGAAATTTTTGCTGAAATTCGTCATTTTTTTTTATAATACCGATTAAGCGCCTATTGATTTTTTTAAAACACTTTTTAATACTTAGGTCTCGAGAAAGTAGGTACCTATAGGACTTTAGAAAGTAAAGAACGATCTTAGACTATAAAGCAGTCGTACGAAAAATTTAAACCGAACTTTATTAATGTGAAACTTTTAAATTTAGTTGAATATCAGCTATGATTTCATTTGAGATTACTTTATAAAAACTTGATAATGAATCATAATCAGATGAATGTTTTTTGTTTAAAAAACAAAAACACGTTACATAACAAGTTCACTCTCTAGAAAGAATAATATTGAAACCTATTTCTTTTTTTACTACTCTTTGAGGATGAGGGTATTAATTACCCTCCCCTCTTTTTTTTTTTACTGAGTAGCTGCAATTATGTCGTAATTGTACAAAGTATAACTTCCATAATGTTATTTACGTTTGAACACATAACAATATGTAATCCGTATATACTTTTTAAATTATATTTGTTATTTAATTATTTGTGAATTTGCCCCACATTGACTTATCAATAATCATATTAAGATGAAACAATCAATAATTTTGCTAAGAAAATATAGGTAAATCATCATTACATCTACCTTTAGATGATACTGCTTAACATAGGCCTTCCCTCATCGATTTTAAGCGGAAACGATTGCTAGCGGCCTCCATCCACTGGCTTCCTGCGACCTTTATAAGGTTGTCGGCCCATCTTGCTTACAGTCTTCTAACAACGCTACACTTGCCAGTTTGTAGACTCCAAACAAGAACCTTTAGTGCTAATTTATAAAAATATAGTGTTTCAATATAACCAATAACAATTTGAACTGCTGATTTGTGTATTTCTTTTTAATTCTTCGAAGTCTAGCTACCTTCTGATAAAATGTGCTAAAACACACTAAACAACAAATTACTTCGATAAATAATTGAAGCTCAAGAGAATTTCAAATAAATCAAAGCAGCTCGTTCAGATCACAAAACACAATATTCTATTTGTTTTATAAAGTCTGAATGGTATCGATAATACAATAAAAGTAGTTTCAAAGTAGAATTTCTCGCCAAAGCGAAAAAGTAATTAATTAAACTGGTTTGTATAAGAACATCTTCTGAACAGTTGCAACGCGGCAACGTTGCATTTGTGAACAAAATCGAAGTTTAATTGTTAACCAAATTTCATTTCGTTTTATTCGAGTGAAATTGCAGCTTTAAGCTGTACCTATGAATTAATTGTTTGATATTGTTGCTTTTGTTAACAATTCGTGTTTTTATTAAGTTGTTTAAAGGTACAGTCGTAGTCGCAGACTTGTACCAACTCTTACCGAGCAGCTTTATGAACTTTTACTATTGCAACTTATTAAAAGGAAATAGATTTAGGTTAAAAAACATTGGAACCCCGGAGTACTAGGAAATGATTGTAGAAAAATCTTGCCTTAGCCTTTTAACATGATTAAAAAATATATTAAATTACGTTTTATCGGCATTTGGTTTTTTATCGGAAGGCATAGACTGCCTTCCAATAAAAAATCTAAATATCTTTAATGTGCAAATTTTACATTTACCAGTTTTATTATATGTATAGATCTGCATCTAATTTAATCAACATCTATTAAATTTGCAAACGTCGTTGCCAGAGGTAGCTGCATAATAACGCGACTAACAGCTATCTAGTCGCGTTATTATACATTTTAAACGAGTGTAGCAACAATTTTAACCTTTTTTACGTTTAAAATATCTAGTTCGCAATGTTTTACAGTCTACATTCCATAATATTTTTTAACCGATATAGTGGCATCAAAAAAACTCTTTTAAAACTCACAGCAGTAAAGTTAATCAAATACGCTTCGAAGCCTCCACTATTGATGAGCTTAGTAGGTTATCATACGATAGCTAATTTACTTTTTATTATATTTTCCAATGAAGTATCTCGAACAAAAGCAAGCGAAACCGATAATCGAGTGTCATATAGACCCTTAGTGGTTACAGTTCCTAGCAAACTTAGATGAGTTATTAAATTGTATTGGAATAGAGGTAAGATGAAAGTGATGGATCAAGACAACGGACGTACTACAAAAGTACATTAAAGACTCAACGGGAATCAGTGAATGGCAGTGTTTTTGTGAGAGTTTCCTATAAATGCCATCTGGTGGCTTTTTGGTTTATTATTTTTAAACAATATGATAAATAAATGTAACTAGTAAAATTTCATTAGGTGTAAAAGTTTAATTTCGCTCCGTAATTTTTTTATAGAGTAATTTAATGTTTTACAACGTGTGATAATCAATTCATTTTATTACCATTGTTATAATAGGTACTAGAAAAATGACCACTATGGAAATGCGTCTCGAAACTATTAGTAGTAGCAAAATTGACACAATTTCTGCCACATTCTTATTGACTATCCATACTAAGTTTGGAATAAAAATATTCTGATTTTTCATTAAATTTATATTAAGGACTATAACGTACGTTCCAAACTTTTAACCAAAGAGAAACCTAAAAATGTATAAATTTTGTTCACTCGTTACAAAATATCTCAAACAAATTAACTTTTATTGATTCCGTGCTCAAGCTGATTCCTAGAATTATCAATTGGGCTTTCAAATCTCTGTATATATTTAAGCGTCGTCACTCCCGACCACGTAGCTTCTTGAATACCTAATGGTTATGCCAAAATAATCGCAAACGACGCAGATTTTAGTTTGACAACCTTTTACTAAATGAAATACAACTAAGTGCCTGTCGTCTACGAATATATTCCAAGTCAATTATTTCTGAAAACTAATATAGGTATACAAATGATTAATTTTCTTTCTACTATTTTTTATATTCAATGTTAACATGGATACAAAAAATCAGTATTACGAAAAAATTTAATTTCACCTAACTTTTTATAAAAACGTATTAAAATGAACACTTACAAAAATTGCACTATACAGCTATCTCAAGCTAACAATATACTAAAAATAAAATAGCTTTAACAAACTGGAATAAATACCTACGATAAGAGAAAGCAAGCTATATTTAAAATTTTCCGAACCTAATAATTAATTAACTTACAATTCAAGTAAATCTGAACTAGTTAATATTTCATCAACCTATTATTAAGATGTGTAAATTAAGGCATTCTCCCCTCTAGCTATATTTTGTGCACCAAAGCTTCGGCAACAGTACTTATTGTAATATAAATTGAATCGTTAAACCTTTGTCTTGACACTGATTGAACACTTGATAAGTTGCTTATCAAATATGTAAATATATCAAGTTAGAGTAGGTTAATATGACTAAAAGAGACGAGACTACGCGGGTAACGAGAGTTACGCGGGTGAGATAGCTAGCTATCTCATCCGCGTAACTCTCGTTCCCTTAGTAACTTCATAATTCAACATATGTTATCACCTTCTTCGATAAATAGCCTATCTAATACTGTTTATTTTTTCAAATAGGACCAGTTCCAGTTCCTTACATTAGCGTGTTCAAGCAAACAAACAAAAACGATCTCTTCAGCTTTATACAGGGTTATTTGTAAAACACCGGTAACCTCTCAGGACTATATTACTAACATCATAAACAACAACTTTTGTTCAACGACTTTTTACAAAACATTCATTTACCAAAAACAAACCTTCAATATTTCGTTGTTCTATCTAACACATTTCAACTCTGTATTTGGCTGTACCTACATACATCGCCGCGCACTGTCTGCTTTCTTTTGCTTCGCATAGACTTCGTAATATTTAGAGCGTTGAATTAAAATATTTTTATTTTTGTGTGTAAATCTGATGAATTAAAATATGATGAATTTTTAAAAGTCATAGAACAAAAGTTGTTGATTATGATGTTAGTAACGTAGTCCTGAGAGGTTACCGGTGTTTTACAAATAACCCTGTATATTTGTATAAATATGTCTTTATCCAAAAGTAAATCGTATTTTTTCGATATTTTTGAATACTATTACTACGCTGCTTTAATAAATTAAACGCACGAATGGCAAAAACAGACAAACACTCGCAGGACATACTAATTTGACAAACTTCGAGGAAAGAATTATTCGTGGGTATTGTGAAATACTAATTAGGCGACCGACTCGTCATTCTAATTTGTATTAAAGCGAATGTAACCAATACTGTTGGAGTCCCCATATTAAATCTATGGTCAATATATACAAAATAAAACCGTATTCACTGGAATCGGACAATAGGCGCTCCGTAATGTAATTGTTAATGATGGTATCGCTTGTACCTACACGACATTTTATTAGACCTTAAAAAACGTTTTTTTTTTATTTAATTATCATTACGATTGCATTAAATATATTTCAAAATGATTAACAATAACGGATTTAAGTTTTTAGCCTAAATTAATATTTCCAAAAATTAAAATCAGTTAAATGAATATCATCATCGCCAAGAATTTTTTAAGTTAAGCATTTGTAAGAGTCGTCAGTTTAATATTTGGACGTAAGAGGCCATTAAAATACTTGTAAAAATGTATCGTAAGGAATAAGGAAATGCTTTGATTTTTTCTTTACGTTAAGAGGTTTCCACCGTTCCACGTCGCATATTCTTAAAAACACCGGATAATACGGTGAAATATACAACATGCCTTGCTTCTTTTAAAGCTTTGATATTACAAAGCATGACCCTTATTTAGCACTTTTGAATGCCTCCTTAATAATATTGTAAAGTTGAGGTTAAAGGCGACTTTTATATGAGAACTCTTAAGTACTTGTTCGCAAGTATGTTAATAACGGTTGCCTTTTATATTTACACCATACATGGCCACTTCTATATCGAATCGATTCTCGCGAGCGGATTCACCCGCGTACCTTATGTTCCGTGAGAACTTAATAATTAAATACAGCCTATGTTACTCAACTGCTAGAAAAACTGATAGTGGTTGGAAACACAGAAGGCAAAAGATCATGCGGACCTTCACCAACAAGATGGACCGATCAAGTTAAAGACTCGTCGTCCTTGAAATTCCACACGGTCGCGGTACGCGCTGGACAGAAAACGGTGGAGACTGATCTTCCGCTCCAGGTGCAACCCTGATGCTGACCACGATCCTCGGATGTGGGACCAACTAAGAAGATGTTACTCAAGGATAATGTAGCATTCTAAAGATGAAAGAATTACTTATGTATAAATTCGTAAAAAAATATGATATTTAAGCGTCCGGTTAGGGCTCATTGGATCCGTTGGTAGAATGAAAGCGCGTCCGTGAATTATGTCGGATGGCGTTAATATAAATAACAGTCGCTAACAACCTCTTTAGCTAAATTATATAATTTTAGCCTTTAGTCGCTAGTCGCTAGGAAAAATCTTCGTATACACAGATTTATTTCCAAGAAAAGTTTAATGAGAGCTTCCCTCCATACCTCAGAAAGCTAATTTTGTTTTCCATAACAAAAAAAAGCATTTAAAACACTTATTTATTTTTAAATAAAACCTTGAGATAACTGTTATTAAAAAAAAAAAAAAGATTTCAGATCATGGCTCATGGCGTCACGGTATGGTAAACATTACTGTGTTTTGCTATGACTACTAGTGCTTACGCATTTTTATTAGTTTAAGTGAGATTTATCTCGTTTACTCGATTCTACAACACGATTCTTTAACAATGGAACCAGGCTTTGTTAAGGCAAACAGCTCAAATTTGCCTAGGATTAATATGTATATTGATGTTGGGCGACTTCCTCGCAACTAATAAACAATCTAGCTCGTCTGAGTTAAGAAACGTGAGAACCTACTACTGTAAGTAAATATTGGATTTATCTTAAGCTCTATATAAAACTTAAACATAATCAAACTCGTTGTGAACTCATACGAGTTGATTTTAATTTACCTGCGTTTTTTTTTTAATAAACTTTTCATTGTTTATTTTTGAGGTTAGCTCTCTCGCAGCTTTTAAGTTGCTACTTTAAAGTGAATACTCAAGAAAACGAATAAACATGTAACTACAAATAACCTACTTATTTTAATATGTTTATGTATAGTAAACACTTAATATCTGAAAATCACTAAGTCAATGTGTATTTTATTTTTTATTTAATACTTTAGCACTAATGTAGTACATGGTGGACTTAATGCCGGTGGCATTTTCTGCCAGTCAACCATAGGTTGGTGCAGAGAAATAGTGGCAGGTGCACATAAATAACGAAGTTAGTATACCTACGATCTAATAATACATAGATAAATAATACTATACATACTAATACTTTATTCATAACTCATATTATAATACTATACGTATATGAACTATGTCTACTCAAAAACAAAGAAAACAATCGTCTCTACCGCTGCACTGACAGTTGTTTGGAGATATTCTCGCGTACTTTTTTCTTAAAAGAGAGACGATTTTAAGCCATCCTGACTCCGAGAGGAAGCGCACTCTAAAGAAGTATGGACTGAACAGAGAAAGAAGAATGAATAAAATTGGAACGGTGTGGGGGACAGTGTAAGAGACGATTATGTAATGAACGTAGCGATTTATTATGATTAGTAAATCGATATTTGAATTCAGATGTAAGATACGGGGGGGAGTCTAACAAAGAAAAGAGAGTTGTCAGTGCTCTCATGTTTCGAAGTTGCCGGATGGGCAGCCAATTAAGTAGGGAACGATAGTTAGATATATGGTCATACTTGCGGAGATTGAAAATGAATCGAATGCAGTTATTCAAAAGTCGGTCCAATTTATTGAGTTGGTCTGCATTCAGGTCAAAGTAGCAAACATCTTTATAGTCAATAATGGGAAATATCTATTTATGTGTATCTATTTATTCTAATTAATTTAATAAATTATTTCAGACTATCATAATCACTACACATGACACCATCTACAAAGCGATGGCATACATTTTGTATGCACCTTATAAACACAGTCAAACTGCCTACAAATTGGTTTCAATATTATCTCGTGTAATTACTAAGCTGAATAGCTTAGTAATTACACGAGAATGACAGCTATATTAAATATATCTTCAATGTTACTTCATACTGACGACATATATTAAGTATTAGTGGAAACCAAACTATTTAATATCTAATCCCAGTTCAATTATATCAGTGGTATTCTTGGTTGAATAATTATATTACAAGCTAGGTTAGGAGTAGGCTGGTATGATTTATTAGATTAACCAAGCATATATCGGTTCATCAAAATCAAACAAGATTTTATGATGGTTTTCTGAGAGTCACTGAGATCGACTGTTTACTAGGAAGTCTGACATACATATTATTATGACACAATGACATGCATAACGTTGAACCACGTTCCGTACCTATAACTCAATAAAATATCAAATCTTCTTAGGTATATATATACCTGTATCTTCAGATACAGAAACCTGTATAGGAATACTTCTACAACAAACATTAGCTTTGTGCGTCAGCGGCATGTACATATTTTGAGATAACAATATCACTATTTATGATAAAAGTAGATCGACTGTAATTATTGTTGTCGTTATTGACAGGTCAATTGTGATCGACCAGTTACCAGGCTTACTCTATGGCTGAGGATTGAAGATCAATCAATTGTAATTATAGATCATGTTATAACAATAGCTTCCTGCGACATGCCCTCTACCAATCAGAACGGGCCAAAAATCGACAATTTACGGTATTTACAAAAAATATGTTGACTTATTTAAGTACATATATTCCAAATACTTTTAACAAACAATTATAAGTGTATTATTATTTGTTAAAAGTATTAATATACAGTATTACTGTTATAAGAATATTTCAGATGAATATATTACATATAAATCACTCCACTCACTAATTATCCGTTTCGAGGAGTAAAAGGCTAATTGAGGTAAGCGCCATGTGCGATATTGATAAGGCATATAATTGCCTTATCAAAGATTACATAAAACATATAATTCAATATATCTTATGGTGTCGCTTAGCTCCATTACCATGTACCCATTGATATGATAGGTACATATAAACAGTATAAATATTATATAAATAGATCCACTTCTATGCCATTTATAAACTCATTCATTTTACTTTCAGAAACTGTGAACTCAACTAAGAATTCTACGTAAGTAAACAGTTAACTTAATGGATTCTGGATTCTGATTTAATTGCAATTTCATTAATTGCGATCAAGTGACTTCTAGACGGAGATAAAGTAGATATTACTTTGTAATTATTGCAAGAATTGTTACCACTATGTACTTATTTTAATCGTCGAGAATTATAAGGTCACTATTTTCCCACGCGGTTCATATACCATATGAATCTATTATTTATTTAAACAGCCTCTGTGGCGTAGCGGCATAAGTCTCGCTTTGGGTCTCGGAGGTCGTGGGTTCGATTCCCACAAAGGATAAGATATCTTTTTGTAAATTCCAAGATTTCATTCCGTGCCTGAAAGCACGTTAAGCCGTTGATCCCGATTGTTAAAACATCATCTATAACAAGCGTCACCAATCTGCCTGCCAAGCGTGGTGACTATGGCAAAATCCAATGATCAGAAGTGGACGTTATAGGGCCTAATGATGCTGATGATGAATCCATTGATAAAATAAAGCCGGGCTTAAGGTTATTGTAGCTTACTAATGATACAAATAAATGTTCAAATATTTAATTTATAAAAAAAAAATACAAAATGTTTACGGCAATGCTGCCAGCTTTCTGGGCTTTCTGGCGTTACCACCAGACAGCAACACAAATTTGATCGTCTATATTTCTATTTGCAATAAATAATTTATTTTTATACATAGGTTTTATAAACACTAAACTAACAAATCCCGACTAAAAGTTCACATATTAGATAAATAGCGTCTGTTGAAATGTCCATTTTAATAACTAAAAAGCATAGATAAAGGACGAAAATAAATTGTAGGTCAGCAACAGCATATTTTGATGTTATCATTTTTAAGGACACACATTTTCTCGGTCAATACGTAGTTTTATGCTTTTAAGATCAGAAAAACAGATAGCCATTGACATTGTTAGCTCCATTTACCTTTTAACTTTGTGGTTGGCTCACGTAATACCAATATATTCTTTCGATGGTCTTACCAATAGGTATTGGAAATTGCTTGCTCTCAGCATTGTCGTGTTGCTTCTTTTAAAACTCAGAATTCAACCTATCAACGTATTATTTTAGCTGATACCTACGGTTTTGATCACAAGAATGTAGTGTTTTGCGGGACAATTGTCCAATGTATTATTGTAATTTAGGTCCTATGTATTTTGACGCGGTAAAAAGTAAACTGACAGGCAGACATAGTAGAAAACTAAAATTCTCTGTTCGGGTAAAATATTAATTTAAGACATTCAGATTCTATTTTATTTATTTTAGACAATTCAATAAATCTGATCACCATCCCGCTTGCAAAGCATGATGACGATAGTATTACCATCCCTTTGACGAAGCCCATTTATAGCGGCTTTAGTAGTCAAATGGGTTTAGTACAAACTTGTGTAGTATCATAGTGTATAAAAAAACGTTGACCTTCTTCGTTGATACTTCGGATCGCACTATAAGGTGTAGGTCCCGATTATACATACATAATCTATACTAATATATGTATATAGCTTATATTTGTTTGTATGTTCGCTTGAACCTACTAATCTCAGAAACTACTTGCTCGATTGGAAAATGTGTTTCAATGTTACATAGCCGATTTATCGAGGTAGGCTATAAGCTATATTCAATCATAAAGTTCCTACGGGAACGGGAATTACGCCGGAAGCTAGTCTATAAAAAATCGTATGCAAGGTAACGGGCAGCAGCGTTTACCTGAGCATATGTTGTACACAATACTGCGGTCACCAACTCGCTTGCCAATAGTGGTGACTGTGGCAACAACCTTTAAGGGAGGTCAAAGTTCAGCAGTGGACGTCTTACAGGCTGAATTATATCCATACAGTCTAGGACTGCGATACCCCAATTCTGATCCAAATGGATAAAGTATATATGAAATTCAGCTTTTAGTCGTAGGTCCTATAAGATTACTTTACCAGCGAAATATTTACACAACCTTTTGTATGACCACAGTATAATTAATTATGTAAATATAAATAAATCAACAATAACGGTAAAAAGGTTGAAAGTCAACCGGTTAATTATTCTAATTACTTGAACAGAAACAAAGCGATCATGTATATCGCAATAATTCGGAAGTAATTAATATTGGTCTTTATTATTATGAAACTAGTAAGTTTTGATTATATGAAGCCTCGATAATCACAATTAATTGGGCTGTCAAAAGTAATTGATCAATTACGATTAGTTAATAAACGGTATTTGACATCTACTACATCTCTAAAGAAGTAAGTTTTCCATTCATTTCTTATAACACTTATGTAATCAACGATGTTCAGTAATATTTTATTTATATGCTAATAATTTAAAAAGTCTTAGTACTTTAACGTGTTTTTTAATCATGGCTATTAATTCGCATAACGATTTACCATCAAACATAAGACTACAATTTTATAAAAGACATATGGTTATGCAAAAAAATACACTCAAGGAGACGGCAATCATTTGCAAAATAAGCTCCTTGCAATAAAATATAATTATGGCTGAACAAAGGGACGCTACTAGCACAGATTCGAAGTCATTTTAATCTGTAATTTTTGATGTCTTACAAATAGTATATACCTCCTTCGATCGATTGTACTACCAATAATTCATAATTGTACTAAATACACCGACAAAATATTCGGTGTATGAGATTGGCTATTTTGTGTTGGACGAGTAACACAGTAAAACCAGTTGCTGTAATTACTGAGATGGCGCTAGTTCGGAATTAAAAGTCGTAAGCGTTTGCTTCGCTTCGTTTCGTTAGTAGTAGTTGGGTCTTATGTTTCATTATAATTATAATATATCGTTTATCCTTAACTACCTAACTATTACTATAAAAAGATGATTTAGTTTTAGTTTATCTAAGATACACTTTTTAATATACATATTTGATCATTGGGTCAGTGGGTAGTCTTAGGGGCGGATTTGTCATTCAATGGCATGCCGTATTTCGTTCCGTGTTTGGATAAATCGAATTTCTTTTAATATTCGACTTTACCAGATTATGTGATAATTTTTGATGATTTTTGGAGGAATCAGGCCGGGGCGTTTTTCACCGCGGGGCCTTATGCTATTTCCTAGATAGCCCTGTGAAAAAATGGGATCCATGTGTCATCCATAAAATTATATTTGATTAGTCAAATCGTTATCATACAATTATTAGTTATTTGGTCCTAAAGTAGTTTTATCATTAAAACCTTGGTCCAAACAAAAAAAACATGTATTGCTATCCAGTTTCCACAACATCCTTCTATAACATGTTATTGTATTTTATATTACTGGAGACAACAAATAAATTGTATTGTATGTTAAGTAAAAAAACATTAAATGTGTGTTTTATAATACAAGCTCAGCCGTGTGCAAAAATTTTCTTCTTCCTTTGTAAAAGTTTAGGTTTTAGAAAACTAATGCTCATTTGAACTATGTTGCCAGGAGTCGACATTGTTGAAATGAGTTCAAGCAGTTCAAAAGTTATTTTCTTCGTAAAAGAGGGGATTTGCGTTGAAGAATTTCCCTGGAGACGGGGCCAAAACTATCAGAATGTATTCAAGGATTGTATGTGTTACTTGGACAAAATGATGTTACTCAGTGACAATAGGTAGCAGTTTAAAATCCCAGTGCGTGCTTAAACAAGGTAACTAACATATTTAATAGTAAGTATATACTTTATAGCAGTCACAACCGGTTCTCTATCCATTTGCATAACATTTTAAGACCTAATATAACTTGGCATACTTTTAATTGTCCATATGTTGCCATAAATACTGCTAGCATAATAATAATGAAGCATATAATCATTATAAACGCATAATGATATTAACACATAATGTTCTTTGCAATAAAACTAATAAACCCTAGCATGCAGCGTATTTGTCACGACTCCAGCGCTGCGTCCGGCAATTCAGTTCTGGCGTTGTATGGCCGCAGTTCTAACCTAACCTAACCGATTGCCATTTGCCCACAAGGCTCATGATTATTAGACGAATAAATATTATGCCTGTAAATTTATGCAAATCCAACTTAAGCCAAAACATATTAGATTAAATGATAGTTGTGCTAACCTTTGCATTATGCCAAAGTATTATTATGCTAATAGAAATTATGCGAAAACTTTATGCCAAACTATATTATGGCAAAAACATTAAGGCGAAAAAACGGGATCCCGTCACTAGTTAAATAGAGGCAACGCCTAAGAAGATATGTTTAATAGACACAAAACAGTCAGCTTAAATATAAAATATGTAAAGTAATACTGTGTTTTCAGATATTATTACAGGGAATTCATTCGTATTAAAACCAGAGTGGAATCTAACTCTAAGTAAATATCCTATTAAATACTATCAGTTTAAGTAAGTAAAATAGGAGCGACTACTTACATGCTTTTCGAGTATCCAAGATAAATATAATGTAAATGAATCTGTTCTTCAATTAAGAAGACATTAACATATTTTTATTACGTCGCTTTAAGAGCCTTGAACGTTTTTGTATAAAAAATGCAACTTTATACAGCGTATTTCCATTAACTACTAGCAAGCTACAGTTAATTGCCGCATAGTACTATGGCACTTGGTCTAGCGTTAGGAATAACGTTTTGTAATTATTTATTGTTACTTGAAAGGCACATTTGCCTTATATCGCAAGACAAATGGACAAAAGAACAGATGTATTATAAAATATGCATAAATCAAGTAATATACATAAGTAAACCTTTTGTTAGTTCGTATTTGATGTGTTTATAGCAAGGAGAAGTGTATGAAAATATCAAATTATTATATATATTATTTCATCACTTTAAAACCATCGACACGTATAAAGACGGAAAGGAACTGAAAATATAATTACTATAACTATTTTAAAGCTTGAATCCCCAGCCAGATACTAGGCAAAGGGTAAAGTTTTGAGTAAAACATTGTGAACTGTCATTCTGGTATATTTTTCATTTACTTCGCGTTGTTTCGTTCTTATGAAAAGAGATCCATTCTCCAACTTACTTTTTTTCACTCGGCACAATGTTTTTGTCTAGCGGAGATGAACTTCACAAAAAAGTTTTGCTATAATATTTTAAGCCTCAACCTTATTAAATGTGGCAATATCTTTGTATAGAGAAATTAACTTCAACTTCTTCGTAGTCTAGCGTCTCGACTTTAGATAAAAAAAACTTTAAGTGAAATCAAAGAATCTTACGAAAAAAACATAGACTATTTAACATGTTCAGATGTTATCTAACATTTTTTTTTAATATATTAATTATTAAATGTTCATTAAAAGGCGTTTTAAATCAGAGCAAAGCAGCTAAAGACTAGTTTACCGTTTTTAACCTTATAAGAAAAGTAAAACTACATTTTAAACAAAAATAAAATTACCAATATTATGTTGAGATGGTGATGAATTCAACGTCTTTATTTGTATGCTTAAAATTAAACTGAAACATGCAATTACAATTTAATGTTTAAATATGGAGGCGCCACTGAAGTTAAATATCAATATCAAAAGTTCATTCAATACCGTCGAGCTCATGGCGTGGTTACGAAACATCTATATTATGTAATATGTACGTTTACTTTTTCATCTGATTTTAAAATTAGATTGTAAAATATTAACTAATGTGTCAAGAGGGTGCAATTCCCGCTCCGGACAAATAAAAATCTTTGTTTTTGACGTTAATTTTACAAGTGGTTGAATAATTTGAATGCTGAATGGTGAATGTCTTGGTTAAAAAAGTGTTTAGCAGGAAACATTTGAAGGAGGCTTTTGTTCAACAGTGGACGTTATACGAGCTAATGATTTTTAATTAGAAGAAATCTTGAATCTTGAAGATGACTTTAACTTAACCTTTTTGATACAACAATAGCTAAAGTAACCTATATCTGAACAACCAAATTAAGCAAATATTTTCATAAAGGAACGACGTCTTACTCGTCGCTTAGGGTTAAGGATTGATTTAGACTCAGAAGCGTACGGCTAGCTTATTGACATAGAACATTTAGTAACCATACAGAAATACCACACTGCGCAAATGTTTTAATTGTTTTATTCACACGAAACATTTATTTAGTCTTTTTTTCAGCTACAACAGTTTGATAAACGTCCACACACAGACACGGCATTTGACTTTAGCGACCTGTCGCATCAGAAAGAAAGTTTATCTAATTATTGTAAATTTATTGTTTAAGTAAAGAAAAAAAAGTTTATTTTACTTAAAAATGAGAGGGTATATAAGAGAAAAACGTTTTCTAACTAGGTATGCCGCTTGAGAATTTAAACTTTAAATATAGTAGGATCCTTTTTTTAATAAAAGTAATATTCAATTTAAAGGGAAGAAATACATAAACTAAAAAAAATAGAAAAAGTCTTATTATTTTTATTGGCAAATTAAATTTCTATTATATTATACTAGTATTTTGTAGTTATTGTGATATTTCTTAGTGACGCTTTATTTTTTATAATTATAATTGATGTGCATAGTAAGATAAAAGTAATATTTCTGATTTTTTAAACTTGTTCTTTATTTTGCTAAAGTTTCTCATCTGTTGTCTACTCTACTTAGAGGTACTGGTGTAATAGCAATGATATGCCGGCCGCAAGCTACGAGGAATGTACAAACTATGTCCGGATGCTCTGCGGAATTTCTTCGCCTTGGGAAAGATATTTTAAGTATAAAAATGTCTATGCAACCATCGACGGATAATATATGAAAAATAGGATCTTGAAATTCAAAGCTGTTTCAAGTTGATCCACTTTTGCACATTGAACAGTTTGAAGTTGATATCTGCACCAAGGTGAAAAATGTGAATACTAGGTACAGCTAACTGATTAGCATAAGTAAGTAGTGCATAATTTTGTAAACCACCTGACCAGAAGTTAGTAAAGTAAAGTCTTGTATACAAAGTTTTGTAAACCACCTGACCAGCATAAGTAAATAATAAATAGTTTAGTAAACCCCCTGACCAGCATAAGTAAATAATACATAGTTTAGTAAACCACCTGACCAGCATAAGTAAATAATACATAGTTTAGTAAACCACCTGACCAGCATAAGTAAATGATACATAGTTTAGTAAACCACGTGACCAACAAAAGTAAATAAAACATTGATTTGTAAACCACCTGACCAGCATAAGTAAATAATACATAGTTTAGTAAACCACCTGGCCAGCATAAGTAAATAATACATAGTTTATTAAACCACGTGACCAGCGTAAGTAAATAATACATAGGTTTGTAAACCACCTGAGCAGAATAAGTAAATAATACATTGTTTTGTAAACCACCTGACCGGCATAAGTTTGTAAAATACCTGAGCAGAATAAGTAAATAATACATAGTTTTGTAAACCACCTGGCCAGCATAAGAAAATAGTACATAGTTTAAAACCACCTGGCCAGCATAAGTAAATAATACACAGTTTAGTAAACCACCTTGCCAGCATAAGTAAATAATACATAGTTTAGTTAACCACCTGACCAGCATAAGTAAATAATAAATAGTTTAGTAAACCACCTGACCAGCATAAGTAAATAATACATAGTTTAGTAAACCATCTGACCAGCATAAGAAAATAATACATAGTTTTGTAAACCATCCGGCCAGCATAAGTAAATAATACATAGTTTAGTAAACCACCTGACCAGCATTATTATATAATGCTGGCCAGGTAGTTTTAATCCTTTTATTAAGGAAGATTTTATAATCTTCCTTAATAAACTCTTCAGCTTTGTATATTAATATAAAAATATAGATCCTGAAATGAAAGACAAAGTATGAAAAATATATTTATTTTATATTTCTATATTTTCCAGTTTGCAAACATTCATTTAAAACTAAAATGAAAGCGGATATTTTTTTATTATATTAGATTAGCAAACAAGCGCACAACCTGCATCCTTAAACTTGTGATAGATCTGTTCAGATGAAATTATCAAAACGTAAATTCAATTTTTATTTTCTTCTCAAAAAAATACTACAAATCAACCGATAACATTCGTAATCAAACATTAACATTTTGTGCCATACTATGTATCTTGTTGTAAACATTTTTATTTACCAAATACTCGTAAACTACAGCAATTGCCATGTTAACGAAACAAAATATAACATTAAAAAGTTAAGCTATAAAAACCTTAAAAAATTGGCCAGCACTGGCACACAAAAGTAATCAACGTAGAATTTACGGCATAAATAGTCACAATTTTCCGTCGAGAAAATATATTTATGTCGGTTTATATATATAAATTGTGGTAAGTAAAATAACTGTTATAATATTTGTCACTTATATTTACTGACTTGCTTATCTTTACTTACATTATAAAGAGAAAAGATTTGATTGTTTGGTTCCGGAACTTCATGACCGATTTCAAATTTCTTTCACCATTAGGTGGCTAATATAGGCGGAGCTATATAGGCTCTAATTATGAAGCTACCACGGGAATGGGAGCTATGCGGGTCCTGCGCGCGGGAAATATATTGAAACAACTTCAAAAATAAATATCCATTGCAGATTGTAAATAAATTATTGCTACACAACTGCTATGCCGTAGTAGCTACGGCGTAGTGACGTACTACGCAGTTTTACCGCTAAATTACATCATCTCTTCACAATAATAATATTAATTTTATTCCTATCTCTTTGCAAATGCACAATTGTAATGTAACACAGTTTGTGAGGTCTTTTGCAGGGTTGCTTTATAATAGAGTTATAATAAGGTTTCTAAACAGTACTAAACATAATAAAATTAAATGGCTTAACGAAGTCGCCGAGGCGGGCCCAAAAAACGGTGGCAGAACGATCTAGACGCGTACCTTGATGGCTGGTCAGCAGTGGCAGTAGAAAAGAGCACTTGGAAAGATATGGTGGAGGCCATTGCCCAGCAGTAGGACATAAACGGCTAATTAAAAAATACTTGTAAAGGTCTCTGCCCACTATCCCGTAGCATACCATGACCATGCTAGGAACGTATCGGGCACGGAAAGTAATCCGATATGCTCTACTATGCCCACTAGAGCGTATCAATTACGTATCAAAGCCGTGGGGTGACCGGAGCGTCCGCATATCATCTCCGTATCATCCGCGTGTCATACCCGGATTTTAGTGACGGGAGCGTCCGCATATTATTATCATCTTCGTGTCATCCTAGTGCTTAGAAACTTAGAAAAATAAATAATAAACGGGTGTGCGTTTTATTTTGTCATAAGTGTACGATGCGCAAAGCGGTCCCCACTCTTGCGCCGAGCGCTCAAGAACCGTGCCGGTATCTGTACGCGGTTATAAACCGCCTGAACACCGGTGTGGCAACGTCGCGTGCCACGCACGGAGCGTTTCGCCACCGGCAAAATATTCTCGCCGACAATTCTTGACGCTCCGTTCATGGTATGCGACGGTGTCGGTCGGAACGATCTAGTGGGCATAGTCTCATATTTTTCAATACAAAGAATATTTTTTTGGTTGTTACGTTCCTAGCACGGTCATGGTATGCTACGGGATAGTGGGCAGAGTCCTTAAAACGTCGTGATTATGGCAATATCCCTTGACGATTCTGGCTAGAGGACCCATGTTTAGCAAAAAACGACGGTTTAACATTATAAAATAAAATAAAACATACGTGAACATAAAATACCTGTTGGACTCTGGCTGGATGATGGACCTTTATTGAAATATTTATTTTAGGACGGACCTTTTTAAATTCATCCCTTTATTGTCTATTGTGATTTTGCGTTGTGATTTGGTAATAGTAATTCAATCAAACCATCATCTTTTTATTTCCTTCAATGTTCAAATACTGTCCACTTGCTTTATATATATATTTTTTATTATTTTAGCACACTAAATATAAAAAAAAATACAATGGTATATATATATACATGTTACCGTCTTCCCGCCAAACTGTTGCGTTTAATGACAGGAAGACACACACACATTTGTCCAGTTACTTTCTTCATTTAATATTCTCTTGTTTCTTTGTCAAAACAAGTTATCCACATTTTTTACTCCTCAGGACGATTGACGTCCAAAAAGAGAACAAAAAGAAAATCTAAGCAACATGGCCGGCCTTATCATCGTGGGCAGAAAAGCTTAACATAAAGTCATTTAAGAGGCCGAGGGACCGCCACCGATATTCTCTCTAGTTAACTAATTTAGTTAGTAATTCCTTCGCTTAGTTGCTCTTGCGAATAATAAAGAGGATCTTTTGCGGGAACTCTGTAAACATTAGTTAAGTATTCGTAGTTGGTAGCAGTTGTCTTCATTTACTAATTACGACAGCCATATTTCACTTAATAATATTGCCGTTTAAAATTCAGCTCGGTGGCGGTTTGATGGCACTTATCTATACTAATATTATAAATAGGTAATGTTTGTGACGTTGTGGAGAGTAATCTCTGGATCTACTGAACAAATTTTGACAATAGGCTAGTTGACACCTTTTTGAAATTATTTTTATATAGTTAAGAATGGTTTTACTAGACCAAGAAAAAAATATGGCATTTATTTGAGATCTAGAAAGCACCAAAAGAAATATTTTAAAATTGGCTTGACATTTAGAGATGAAAACGATGTCAGCCATGTTGATCTTTATACATTACATTATGTGTGTTCAAGATCGATGGCGTCATGACTCAGAAAGTGTAATAGTAAAGGATCGCGTTCATGTTTTTTAACAAGATGTATGACGTCACAAAATGGCTGATAGCGTTTTCTGAAGTTAAAGAAATAGACAAAATAAATAATTTTCATATTGAGTTTATACAAACATATTTAAGTTTTATCAACAGAAATTATTATATTTAGGTTCCATATGACAAATACTTTTAGAAATAAACATCATTGTAACATAATTACATATGTGTCAACTAGCCTATTCTTCTACCAATAGAAATCGTCATTTTTAAGTGTCATATGCTATATTTTAAGTTAAAATTTCTACGGGAACGGGATTTTCGCGGGTGAAACCACACGGGACAGCTGATTTATTTAAACTTTTGCACTAAGAAGTACATGGTGGACTTAATGCCGTTGGCATTTTCTGCCAGTCAACCATACGGTGGTGCAGAGGAAAAGTGGTAACTGAGGTTCTTGAGCTCTTCGGTTTATGTCCCACGTTTTAGTAAAGTGCATTTGGGGTGAATAGGTTATCTGTTAGAAAGGGACAACAACTGAGACGAAACTACTCTAAGTCTAAGTAAATGCCGGGAATGTGGTAATAGGGTTGCGCTCAAGTACGTTGAAGCTTATAATAAACGACTATCTGACCTTTTTACTGTAATAATAATAATAAATTTATTGACATTAAAGTTGTACAGAATTGTTTACAATACATGTTATTACAATCTGTTAGGTTCGAAAATTAATAATTTGATCAAACAATCAAACTGAGCTTCATGTGTTAGTATTGATAAATTGAGCATGAATAGTTATGTATATAAGTTGCCGCATTTACTCGTTTATTCTACTAATATTATAAACGCCTATGTCCATGGGTATGGATGCTTGTTACTCTTTCTCTCAAAAATTACTGAACGGATTTGCATGAAATTGTGTAAGGGAATAGTTTATTTAGCCACTACCGACTTCAGCAGAGTAGCAGTATAATGAGAGTAAAACCGCGGGGCTCTGCTAGTATTCCTATAAATAAGCACGGCTTAATTGATTTCTCCTATACCTTTGATGTTTGATAATTCGTTTATGTTATAACTACGTATTTATTGTTGTGCTTGTAATTAATTACCAGCACAAGGTTAGAAGGAAAGAAATTTTCCTTAGAGTGTTATTAGAAAATTGGCTTAGAGTTTTATTTGTTATACTTTTAATTATCATGAATTGCGAGTATTGCGTATTGCGAGAAATAAAATTGTGAAAATATTGATCAAAAGCAAGTATAAAACTGTATAGGAGGTCCAAAAAATATATATAAGAGTACGAATTACATTAAAAAGTGTACTCGTAAAACAACAAAAAGTTAGATAAACTCAGTGAAATAAAAAATACAAGAATAACCACGTATTTTCCGTTCACGCTTACTGCTGCTACAAAAAAAATACCGTTATTAACGACTGTATAGGAAACCTTGCAACCTTTTTACTGCTTCATAAACATTTAACGTTTATTCCTTGCGGTATGTATGTTACCGGAAAATTATAAGAACCGTAAGTTGATCAATTTTCTAGATAGTTAATAAACTAACGAGGTTTGGTGTGGTTAAAAATAATACTTTCGCCTTCGACATCGTTTTTACGACAAACGGTAGTACACTCCAACCCAGGATTCCAACTTCTGTAGGTTAGGTCAGGTTAGGTTTGTGACCACAACGCACGAGCCGAGCGAGCGAAGCGAGCGTGCCGCGGCAGCGGCCGGCACTACCGACCTTATTCTTTCGAGCTCTAGATATCTTTTTTTTTTCGTATAGACATATATATACTCATGAAACGCTCTGTCCTCTTTGGTTGACAGATCAGCGCACGGCTTTAATCGCTGATTATATAGGCATCCGATAAAAAAATACTTTTAAAAATTAGGTATCTACATCCCTAAAACATTGTATGCGAAAACACAATCTACTTAAAATGCGTATGACATTTTTAAGTTCACTGCTTAATAATGTCAAGCGCATTAGTTTCACCTAAATCTTGATGTCAACAGTATATCTTAGACGTATGGTATCCGGCTAGAATAGACCACCCCATGACTGCCCGTAGGTGTCCTAACAGTATCTATCAGTTCAAGGTTCAAGGTACTGCTATCACCAATCCGCCTGCCAAGCGTGGTGATTATGGAAATCATCCTTAACCACCCTGGCTCGCCAAGGATTTTTAAGAGGAGTAGTTCAGCAGTGGACCTAAAAGAGCTCCTTAAGTATGTAAGTTTGTATACAAATAAAAGGTGATGGTTTTTGATTATGGTATATATTTGTATCTAAAAATTGTCAACAAAAATTGTCACTAAATTTCATAAAAATATAGAAATATTCCAAAAAATTGTACAATGAATTTCATAGAAATAGTAAAAAAATTGCTTGGAATTTATAAGCACTATTCTTTCGCTGTTCCGAAGCCGCTAAGAGCATAAAACAGAACAGTTATATCTCATCAGAAGTTTCAATGCCGGTGTGGGAGTACAGACCACGCCGCCTAAACTTACAAACGACACTCAACTTTCCACGCCTAGGGAATGACCCGCTGCTCCACTTTTAATACTACCGTTATAAAATGTACTACCGTTGCTGAATACACTATATTGTAACAGCAGTTTTCTGTCGCAAGTTTTACAGCACCGGATAAAAATTTGCGGTTACCCTAGGTTTTCTACTTGTTTATTATTAATTTTAGAACTTTGCCTTTATTCTAAAGTGACAGTTCATGTTACGCACCAATATGGCTGGCTAGCAAACATTTGACTCTATGATATCTACATAGTTCAAATAAAAATCAAATTCTAGTAGCTAACTTAAATTAAGAACTGTACTGTGGTGCTAAGTTTCCTTTATCTTATACGAGTATTTTTCTTATACTTTCGGGGTTTGATTCTTGGTGATTGACGAGATTAAGATAAATTCACTCCCTAAAAATGGCAAAAAGGGGGGTCAATTTATAAGGGAAAATCTACTGATATCGTATTTATATAAAAATGTTACCACGTAAGTGGAAAGTTGTCTTTTGTGATGACAAAGATATTTGAACCTCATATCTGCCTTATAAAGTCGCAGGTACAGCTAGTGTACGATAATCATATATCAAAGTGCCCGTAGCCCAATGGCTATGGCGTCGGACTTGTGATCTTGAGGTCGCCGGTTCGAACCCCACCCATTGCACTACCGACGTGAATCCACTCGTAACACAAGCATTTAAGCTTAGCACGAGGGGTTAACAAGAATACTAGTAGAATCCAAGAAAAAAATCTAGTAATCGTTTAAAAAAATATATAATAATAATACCGATTAACAGCCAGCAGCATATAGGTACTTGTTTATATTGAGCATGGAAGATTTTACTTTCATTTATAGCTAATGTTTCTCATTTAGTACAGTGAAAAGGAAAGACTCCGTCAAAAAAATCTAACACAAATTCGCTAAGGCGACTCAATTGAAGTAATCCTATTAGTTTCTCCTTTCTCCTACCGCCTACTCACTACTTACAATTCCTCACGTACTGTGCCTATGAAACGCGACGTAAAACAAATATTCTAAAAATTTCTTGCAATAGAATTTAAATTACATTTTATAAAATCAAAATATAATAATTTTGATAAGATCATAATAACCGACATACATAAAATTTGAAACAGAAAGTAAGTTTTGGTGATACTACTCAACATAAATCAAAAATTATGATTCAAGCTCTGTAACCGCTTGCTTTTATTTTGCTGTCAAAATTTGTTCCAATATTGTTGTTTACCACATTTTCTAGTGGTAATTATTTATAAGATTATTTTTCAAAAAAAATCTGTCAATAACTGTTCTATTAATTAAATTTTCACACAAAAAATTTAAATAATTACACTCGGTTCCAAAAATAACGGGTCAGTCACAAAAATTGAAATACCTCCAGAACTGTAAAAGTTAGATCAATGAAATAAAAACAGAATAAAGACTTTTTATACGCTTCTAATAGCATATTATTTAAACTGGTTGATGAAAAAAACTTAATTAGAAAAACAAAATTTAAAAAAATGACTATTTTTAAAAACAATATTTTTGATTCATGTCATTATGGATGCTTTTCATTTCTATTCTGTCACAAAAAAAAATATCTAGAACGTCTTCCACGTGCATAATTATTATTCTGTGAGGTGAAGCATGGCAGTCACGCTAGAGGAATGTACCAGAATCCTAACTTTTTTGGAACTTGGGCGGAGCCAGCGTGAAACAGCCAGAAACATTGGTGTATCTTTGTCGACTGTTCAGCGGGTAGTCCAGCGGTACTAATATACCGGATCACACCTTAGAAGACCAGGAAATGGCAGACCAAGATGCACAACGGCCAGGGAAGACAGACAACTGGTGGTTACAATGCTCCGAAATCGTTTTCAAACTGCTGTTGGTCTAAAAACTCACTTTATTCGCTTTGGAGGTGGCAATTTAAGCGCTCAAACAGTAAGAAGACGTTTTGCTGAAGCAAATTTGAAACCATTGAGGCCCGCAAATGGCCCCAAACTGGAACGGGGACATCGAATTGCAAGACAGAGATACGTGCGCGAGCACCTAAACTGGACACTAGACGATTGGTCTAAGGTAATGTTCACGGACGAGTCTTAATTTATGCTTTATAAGCATGATGGTAGGCAGTTGGTGTACAGAAGACCAGGGGAGCGCTTCCATCAAGCGTGTGTGGGCTGGGATTTCTGCTAAGGCCCGCACCGAGCTGGTACTCATTCAAAATGGAACTCTAAATGCAGAGAGGTTCGTGGAAGAGATCCTCAATGAACATGTAGGTCCTTTCATGGCCAGGATGGACCGGCATGGCATATTAATGCATGATAATGCGCTTCCCCATACCGCCAGAATTGTACATGACTACCTTGAAGAGGTCGGTATCGAACTCATGCAGTGGCCAGCGCGATGCCCGGACTTAAACCCCATCGAGCACGCCTGGGACGAGCTTCAGAGATGCGAGAAAGGTCGAAACCCCCCACCAATCACGCTTCCCTAGCTCAAACAAGCACTGGTGGAGGAATGGGAAGGTATTCCTCAGCACCGGCTCCGAAATTTGGTGTACAGCATGCCTAATCGCCTGGAAGCTGTCAAAAGAGCTCGTGGAGGCAATACAAAGTATTAAATGAAGAAAGTGATGAAAAACAGCAAAAAAACAATCATAAAAAAAATGTAATCTTAAGAAAAATATGACTACTTTAGTTTTTTTTTTTTTTAATTTAGAGATTAATATTGAGGGTGCAACTAAGTTTTATTTTATTTTTTATCTGTATAATTAAATTCTCAATTGAACAGTCTTCGTTTCATTAGGATGGCATACGTAGTTCGGGAGATATTCGGGTTTATGTGACTGACCCGTAATTTTTGGAACCGAGTGTACATTTTTACAAATTTAATGATGGTTTTAGGTTTATAACTGAAGAACCGTTTGGTATATATTGCATATAGAATGTATCCCAAATAAACCTTCAAACGATATAACAATACGCTAAAATAACTTGATGTGGAACAGCAATATAACGCAGGAACTGTTCTAAAATCATCTTACGCCCTTGACGTAAATCAAACCAAATCCTTTGCAAACCATTTGCTAACAAAGTGTTCAAATTATGTCTGGATAAAAGCTACTATTATTACTATTTCTCATTTCATAGCCTAAATTTAGACCCGTTTTCTGGTAATTTATTGAACAATAAATAGTTTTGTACCAAAAAAATTAATTGGAGCGGTATTAGTGAGTTTTTTTTATCATTGCTTTTCCCAAACCTGATGAAAATTTCCAGACAGATTTTTGTGTATAAGATAAAGACGACGTGCCTACGCGTCTATTGTTATATTAATATAGTACGCCCCAACGCAACTGTGCGTATAATGTTAAATGGTTAATCTAGTTATTGAAATGATACTAAGCATTCCTCGTTGAGCCAAAACAATATTTTTAATACCCAATGCGAAAACTCGACCGCAGTCAATAATATCACTATGATATCGAGTCCGGCTTCTGTCAGCTGCTGTACTCTGTAAGGTAGTTCCACCAATTCGTTCAGCACACAACCGCAACACACTACTGAATTCAATATCTTTTTCAAATTACTTACGAAATTGGCTTTATCCACTGTAACCAACAGAATTAAATAACTGTTTGTTAATAATTGTGTTAATAACAAGCCATTTGTCCCAACAACCGCATTGTATTGTGCGGTAACAAAAGAGTGAATTATATCATTAGTGATAATAAGGCGGAAGTAGACGGTACAGTAATGTGCGCGCTTCCTCGACACAACATCGCACGCCCCAATGCAGTTCATTAACAGAATTAATGCTCCGTGCATCCTTTGTACAAGTGAAACGCCTTCGGTATGAGACAACTGCAACCGCGGGTTTTAAATATAGGGAAGTGCAATATGCTGTGCACTCTGTATGAGCGTATGAGCGTGGCTTTATGACTTAGTTTAATTTGTAACTTCATGAAGTGTGTTATATTGTTTAGAGCGTTGAACTGAGAACCTCCATATTTATGTAGGTAATAAATGAGACTGAAATAAACATATTTCATGAAGTTACTTTTACGCCTATAAAAATATTAAACTTTAAGACACAATCATATACCTCCATCGGGAAAAACACATTAAGTGTAGTAGGCCCATAAATATATAGGCCCTGTGTGTCTACATCAAGGCCGGTGCGGCACTATGGCGACTGCCATGCGACGGCGATTTCGTGAAACCAAACTCATATAAACCAGTGCGGCCAAGACTGTGACGAGACGTGAGAACGCACACGCCTCTACTTCATGTGCCCAGGCCCAAATATGCTCATGACGCCCGTCCTCGTTCTCACGTGTGCCTAAATCCTCCTCCTTCCTCAAAGGGGGTTTTGGGGGGTTGAGGTAACAAGGTCCATTAAACAACCATCCACGATAGATCTTTGATTTGACAAAAGTTTATTTTCGGGCGCAGTAATCAAACCGCACAATTAAAAATGTATACTTTCTGGAAGAGATTGCAATGGCGATAAGACTGTTTCGTAGAATTAATGATCAAAATTAAAAAGAGAAATTATTGTGTACTTATATTCTCATCATTCTCATATTCTCATAATGTATGTTTGTGCTATAAATACTTTGGAAAAATTATTTTACACATATTTCATACATCACCTTTAAAAGGTCACCCATTCCGTTTAACCCAATGGACTATTCCATTGGGTTAAACGGAATGGGTGACCTCGCGTTCCATTCCACAATCCGCAGGGCCGTTTAGGCAGGCTCATTTTGGGCGTAAAAGCTCTTTCAAAATTCTGTCTGTTAATAAATGCTCATCTCCATCGTACTGGAAATACGTTCTGATTATGTAATGTATACAAGTAAACAAAATGTTCTTTTGATGTTACAAAAATAGCGCTAGGAGCTTTGAGCTAAATACGGTGTTAATGAAAAGAATGTGTTTGGTGTGATGAAAATGAAAATATAAATTAAAATTAAAATTAAAATTAAAATAATAATCAAAATCAAAATCAAAATCAAAATCAAAATCAAAATCAAAATCAAAATCAAAATCAAAATCAAAATCAAAATCAAAATCAAAATCAAAATCAAAATCAAAATCAAAATCAAAATCAAAATCAAAATCAAAATCAAAATCAAAATCAAAATCAAAATCAAAATCAAAATCAAAATCAAAATCAAAATCAAAATCAAAATCAAAATCAAAATCAAAATCAAAATCAAAATCAAAATTAAAATTAAAAATTAAAATAATGTTTGCAACGGCAAAAATATTCGGCGAGCCTCCTGACCGAATAGCCGAATATTAGGCAAAAATATTCGGCTGGATTTTAGCGCCAAAACTTGTACAGACGTAATTGTTTCGCGCTTGTTTGTTCTAATGTACTTACCGCCCGCGCACCCGCAGTTGCTCTGTACGGTATATTGCTATTTAACAAGTTTCTTCTAAATTTTCATTATGAAAATAATTCAAATGCATATAAAAAATATATATAATAGAATACCGAATAGTAACCGAATATTCGTTGCAAGCCTAGAAAATACACTAAATGTACTAACTACGATTGAACTCCGATACAAATGTATGTATGGGTACAGGCAGGTATTCATGTGTAAAATGGTAAATCAGTTTCAAACTTTTGAAAGCTCTAATGTGTTCACTAGGCATTCGACACATTTTAGTTGGACGTTTCTCCGGCGGAAAATGAGTAAAATTTAACACCACTTTAAATTTTAACCAAGTACCTCGAGATTGCGGCTGTAAGTATACACTCTATTAACTTCGCTCTTACACTTTTTGTTTTAATACGCTATTTACAAATATTATGTTGAAGTACTTTGTTAATAGTTATTTTATGTTAACGAAGAGTGAGCAGATTTAATAATTACTTAATAAGATTTATAATAACTTCCACGTAGAAGATACAATGTGAAGTGCTTTCAACAACAGTTAACCAATGTTTTAAACAGTTACTTAATCAAATTTATTAGACATAGACTTCTATAATTATTACGGTTTCTGACGTACCTTGTATATATGTATAATATTTTTTCCCCTATGGAAAGTCTAATAAAAAATAACTAGCGGGACTCATGTTCCCGTAGGAATCTAGTCATTGCGGACCCACATAACCGTAAATTACATAAGTATGTACCTATGAAAACCCTTTGAAATAGATATGTACATGAAGATAAGTATATATCTCTTATTTCAACCCTCTGTAAAGGTTGTTGAGAAAAATAATCAACTTTTTTTTATAAATTTTCTATTACTATGAAAACCCTACTATTAAAACTATAGAAATTTTTAATAGTAGGATTTTCATAAGTGCCTATCGTTCATAGCACAATTTATGTACTACCTTGCTTTTACATATATTTTTTTCAATTACTGATTCAAGATTTTATATGAGACATCAACTCATAAGTTTATGTTTTATCTTAATCATACCATCGATTAAAGAATGGAACCCAGGTATATTTATGTTACAGTTATTGTGATTAAATAGATATTATACATAATGACTGTTCATTATATCACTTTATCCGGATATTATTCATAATAGCGGGCCAAAGTAAGCCAAAGTAATCTCAGGAGACAGAAGACAATATAATCTCAGGAGACAGAAGGGATGTATTATTATTGTCGTTAATTCATGTCAGTTGATTTTGAATATTTTATTATATTAGTCTTTAAAGAGTGATACCAAATACTTCTATATGTCACCAGAGAATAATAAGAATCGTTAGTTGATCAACTAACGAGGATTCTACTAGTTAAAAAAAAACCTAAACCTATTTATTGAAGAAAAACCGGCCTTATTGAAGATTAAGTTTTTTTGTTTGTTTGTAACTATTTTTATCACTTTTTTAAGTTCTACGAAGATAATTTATAAAATTGCTAGTAATGTGATTAATTCTGTGTCATTTATCACTTTATAGGTACATAACAAAAAAAAAAAAGCGACAGTCATAATGTTAATACTAGATCTAAGCATAATCTCGTTTTACATGCTACACGTCTCCACAAAATTAGCAATTCTTTTATGGGGCAATGTATACGCTTCTACAACAAACTTCCTAATAATGTAAGAGATCTTTCAACAAACAAGTTTAAACGATATGTCAAAGATAAATTATGTAAAAAGGCTTATTATAAAATTTCTGATTATGTTAATGACAAAACTGCTTGGGAGTGAGTTGCTCTGAAACAATACTTCTTTATTAATCATTGTAAAATATAATTTATTTAAAAAAAAGGATTCCTCTGAGTTTCTTGCCAGTTCTTCTCAGAGTTGCCACGTCCAGAACTGGTGGTAGTAAAAGAATGGGACGCATCATAAGAACATGATTTAAAATATTTTAAATGTGTCTATTTGAATAAAGAATTTTTGACTTTGACTTTGACTTTGACTAACAGCTGGATCGATAATATCCGGATTTATTACTGTGGCTGTGACATATACACAGCTGCGGTAAAAGGCATAAAGACTAAAAAAATATAATTAGTGACGCACTAAATAGTTTTTTTTTGTCTTCATACCTATTGTAGATTTTCCTCCATCCACGATCTCGAGATAACTGTAACGAAGTTAACGAGTTACTGGAAATGCTAGTAATTACGATGTATGTATTTTTATTTTATTATTGAAGTTTTGTGTAGGCTGTTAATAACAACGTACTTCAATTTAAATTTAATCTATCTATACAGGGTGTCCCAAAAGGTTAAGTAGCTGGGAAAGGGGGTGACAGGGGTGGACACAATGGTCACTAGAAAAATAAAAAAAAAATCCGCTCTGGGTATTTAAAAAAAATGGCATTTTTTTAAAAACTTAAAATTTTACACCTTGTTATTTTTGATGTTGATGTTGATGACCTTGTTGTTATTAAAGATTACATAACAGCATTTTTTTTAAATACAGTCATATTTATAGGTACAGTTAGCACAAGGTGTAAAATTTTTAGTCTTTTAAAAAATGCCATTTATTTTTTTAAACACCCAGAGGGAATTTTTTATATTTTTCTGGTGACCCTTGTGACCATCCCTATCACCCCCCTTCCCAGCTACGTAATCTTTTGGGACACCCTGTATATATAAAAGCGACAGTTTCACTCATCACGAAATCTCAGAAACTACAAGGGCTAGGAGCCTCAAATTTTGCATTGGAACTCCTTTTAGAACATAGGTTCTCATTAAAACGGGATTTTGCAAAATTCAACCCCTAAGGCCAAGTTAATCTATTATTTAAAACATAAGAGTTTTGAAATTTGATATGGTCATTGTAAGATTCTGTTAGGTGAGATAATTACGTAATAGCTGAAGACAGAAGGTCCCTTAAGTAGGGACTGGATAAATTAACCGACTTGGTATTACATACATAGATCCCACAACTTTTAACGGTAAAAGAACTGCGTTACGAGACTTGGGTTTTTTTACAAGTATGTTTTTGATGGCATCTATTATACCGTTCGTCAGTCTGTCTCCTCATAAAAACTTAACTTTTTTAAAGATAACTAGTGAAAATAATCCCTGTGTCGCGGGGCACTTTACCCATAACGTTAGGTCTCAGAAACAATTACCGTAACCACTGAACCACCACCGTTGCATTTGAGAAATAATTAGTCTCTCAGGCGAGAAACAGACTATTATGCCCAAACAACTAAAATTTTAAATTTTGAGAATATATAACCCAAGAAAAGCACTAGAAGTTTTCAATCCCCAAAGGAACTTTCAATACAAACCTTTACCGCAAATTCCCCGTGTAATAGAGTTGCCCAACTATCGATAGTTTCGCTATCGAAAGATGACCTCGAAAAATAGTAACAATATCGATAGTGCTATCGATAGTATCGATATCACAAATTAACTAATACTATTGATTGGAAGCAATAGTATCGATAGTATCGATACTATTACATTATAATACTATCGATAGTATCGATATTTTTAAAGTAATACTATCGATACTATCGATAGTATCGTTGCATTAAATGATTAAAACTATCAATACTATCGATAGTTTGTAAAACTATCGATACTATCGAAGACCAACCCATGTTTACGAGCAATACTATCGATACTATCGATAGTATTGCTCCTTAACACCAATTGGTCCTCGATAGTATCGATACTATCACTAATATCGATACTATCGATACTATTGATATGACGTCAACTATCGATAGACTATCGATAGTATATCGATAGTCGACTATCGATAGGCAACACTACCGTGTAATAAAAGTTTGTATGGAAACAACGAAATCTACGCGGATGTAACAGTTGACAAAAGTTAATAAAATCCCTAATAGATTAATTAATGATTAATTTGTGCCTCTTGTATTTTAAATACTAAATTGAACTTATAATAATAATAACGTGTGATCGATCACAATTTAAATGTCATTAAACTTTAACTATGCCCATAGATACTGGGCGTCCTTAAATTAGATAAATGAATAAACAAACAGATCTGTATCTTTGTATGTTGCATTGCATTGACATTTTATTTTATATTGATGTAGTATACTTGAATAAAGCAACAGAGTATTAATACAAAAGTATTAATAAAATAAATTGTATCTAGAAAATTCATTTCTATTTGTTTCTATATAATTATTAAGTCAAATTGTATCGGAGTTAAACTCAGAGTTAAATGACAAATTAAAACAACTGTGCTGACAAACTGCTATGCAGTTTGGCAATTGTGTTAATGAGGTTTAAACTGTGACAAGCATCTTTAAAAAAAAGCGACATATATTTTGAGCATGGCTGTAAAGAAAACATGCATTCGCCCTTCCGTATACACAAATAAGCTCGCATACTAATCAAGTAGCAACATACATACACCCGTTTGTCAAATAAACAAATATGTACATTCGACTCACGCAGCTAAAGCAAATGATGTTGTGTAGTTAGTATATGTAATTAATTTGTATCTATTATTTTTTATCGTACGTTATTTAATTACACAACAATGTACGTACCTACGTTTATTGTTGTGTTGTTTATTTACTAAACTACCTACTTTAACCATTTTATACACATAAATAGTTATAAAATTAACACAATTTTGTCCTCTATAATATGATTATACTAACATTATATAGAAAAACATGAATATTCATTGATGAAATGGACAACCTCAAAACCTGCTGAAAAAATGTAACCTTTGGCCATTAGTAATCCGATCCGATGACGTTGTACCCGGTGAAGTAGCAAAAGCCTCGGGGCTATCAAAATAACAAAAAAAACCGATGACGTTGTATAGCCCACGCTTTATTTTATTGCAAAAGGGGAGAACGAGAGCTGTACGGCGAAACCTGTGAAGTATATTTGTTGAAGTGACATATTCACTCTAATATCAGGAAGTGAAATGAAATAAAATAGTAATAAATAGCTCTTGTTATCACAATAATATTATGTGATTGATATTTATATTTTTAATTGCTAATATAGATAAAAAGTACTATTATGTTTTATTGAAATAATATTTTAAAAACTTATAACTGTATGTATACAGTTATAAATTGTACACTGTGTAACTGTACACAGTATAAAAAATGCTTGTAATTTAAATAATTATTAGTACTTTGGGAGAATGAAAATGATGAACACAGTTTACAATTGAAGAGAATGTAATACGGTTTCACATTAATAAACACGTAATAAAATCTTCCAAGAATCAAACGCATGTAATTAGCTCTAACTGTCAAACTCCATAATATTATTTTAACCACCAAATCTGACGTCACAAGGTTGCGTTCGGAAACGCCACACCACCCCCCCACGGAGAAAGATTGAAAGGTTTAGCAAAAATCTGGTAAATCTTTAAATTTAACGGTTCTGCCTGACCGCGTGGTATATGGTTGTTTGTTGGTGGTGGTACCTGCAGGTGTTTTTGGTAAGTCGGATGATAAGAAAGGTGTGGGCTGTGGTGCGTATGGTAAGCTGGGTACGTCTGTTGGGTGTTCAATAAAGGCTGGTTTAACACGGTTGACACTGACCACGACATGTTTCCCTTTGATATCCAGGGTCATGGTCTTACCATCATTGGCAAGGTCTATAACCGGAAATGGACCTGTATAAGGTGGCTGTAAAGGCCGTCGAACCGTATCGTCTCGAAGGAAAACGTGAGTGGCTGAAGAAAGATTCTTGAAAATGAACGAAGATGGTTGACCATGGCGAGATGCGGGGACTGGACGTATGGAGGACATTTTATGTCTAAGCTGCACAACGAAATCCGCTGGATCGTCGAACGTATCAGACCCGGACACAAGTAACTCGCCGGGCAACCGAAGCGGCTCTCCGTAGACCATTTCAGATGCTGTCGCTTTTATATCTTCTTTAAAAGCTGTACGCATTCCAAGTAAAACTAAAGGAAGAGCACGAATCCAAGTATCTGCGTGACACATAAGAGCGGCCTTGAGTTGGCGGTGGACGCGCTCGATCATGCCGTTAGCGCCTGGATGGTAAGCAGTTGTCCTAATGCGCTTGGTGGCGAATTGTGCCATAAGTCGACGAAACAGATCGGATTCGAATTGGGTACCCTGATCTGTCGTAATAATCGCAGGTACACCAAAGCGAGGAACCCATTCTCGGGTGAGTGTTTCAGCCACTTCTTCAGCAGTGATAGAACGCATTGGCCATACTTCTGGCCATCTGGTGACTCTATCAATGGCTGTCAAACAATATCGGTAGTCGCAGCAGACGGGCAGGGGACCAACAATATCGATATGAATGTGTTGGAAGCGGCTAGAGGGCGTATTGAAATTCCCGAGGGGAGCCGAATTATGCCGCGACACTTTGGCACGTTGACATGCGCCACAAACGCGAGTCCATTGTTTGCAATCTTTGTTGACAGAAGGCCAAACGTAGCGTTCAGTGACGAGGCGGGTAGTGGCTCGAGCACCGGGGTGACTTAACTGGTGAAATTTATTAAAAACAGCACGTCTGAATGAAGGGGTCAAATATGGACGCGGTTTACCAGTAGACACATCACATATAACAGCAATCTTGGTGCCAGGAATTGTGACTCTGGTCAATTGTAAGCTAGAGCCTTGTCTACGCAAATCAGATAGCTCTTGATCGGTCCCCTGTGCTCTGGCGAGAGCTTCGTAGTCTTGTTCTAGCGCTATAGCATCGACACGTGACATTGCGTCGGCAACAATATTGTCTTCTCCTTTAATGTATTGGATGTCAGTAGTAAACTGACTGATAAAGGAGAGTTGATTTAACTGGGAAGGTGGTAATTTTTCCTGACGCTGTACGAAGGCGTAAAGCAACGGCTTATGGTCTGTAAAAATTGTCGCGTGTGTCACTTCTAAGATATGCCGAAAATGCTGAACGCTCTCATACACCGCCAGTAGCTCCCGGTAGTAAGCCGGCCATTGAGCTTGCTGATTGGTCAGTTTTTTGCTGAAGAACGCAAGAGGAAACCATTCGTTTCCGATTTTCTGTTGTAGACAGGATCCGATATGAACACTGGATGCATCAGTAAAAAGTCCAAGAGGTGCGTCGCCAACCGGATGTTGTAGTAGCGTTGCATTGGACAGACTTCGCTTGCAAGCTTCGAATTGTTCCAGAAGTTTGGTTGACCATAAAAATGGCTTGGCACCCTTACTATTGGTAGCCACTACAGCTTCAATTAAAGGAGCCTGGTACTGAGCTGCGTGTGGCACGAAACGGCGGTAATAGTTCAGCATGCCAAGAAACCGGCGCATGCCCTGAACGGTCTTTGGAGGGGGAAAATCCTGAATGGCTTGGACACGATCTGATGGAGGCCGGGTTCCTTCTGGGCTGATGTGATAACCTAAGAACGTGACTTCACGAGAGCCGATGTTGCATTTGGTAGGATTGATGATGACTCCATAGTCCCGCAAACGTGCGAAGAGGATACGTAAATGTTCGCAATGAGCGGCCTCGTTTGGTGAATACACAAGAATGTCATCGACATATGGAAAACAGAAATCAAGGCCCCGTGTGACCTCATCGATAAATCGCTGAAAGGTCTGACCTGCATTACGGAGACCGAAAGTCATAAAGGGAAATTCGAAGAGGCCAAACGGGGTAACGATAGCAGTCTTCGCAACATCCTTATCATACACAGGTATCTGGTGATATGCTTTCACTAGATCTAGGGTGCTGAAAACCTTAGCACCAGAGAGGTTATGGGTAAAATCGTTTATGTGCCTAACTGGATACCTGTCCGGTATGGTACGGGCGTTAAGAGCACGGTAATCGCCACAGGGACGCCACGTTTGATTCTTTTTCAAGGTCATGTGCAACGGGGATGACCAGGCGCTCTTGGATGGTCGAGCGATACCAGCTTGCACCATGTCCTCAAATTCCTTTTTGGCTGCTAACAACTTAAGCGGGGCCAAACGGCGAGGACGGCAAGATATTGGTGGTCCATCAGTCGTTTTAATATAGTGTACTGTATTGTGCTTAACTACTCTGGGAACCCCCGGGGGACGAGTAATTTCAGGGAAGTCAGTCAGGACCTGCAAAAAAATGGATTTAGACGGTGCCACGGCTTTAACGCTGAGTTGATCCGTAGGTGCGGACGAGGCGTGCGTGGATAAATTGGTAATACCGTCAACTAGTTTCTGGACCCGGCAATCTGGTAACAGATGGTAATATGCCAGAAAGTCCGAGCCTATTATTGCGGTGGTGACATCAGCAACTACGAAGGTCCAGGTAAATTCCCGCCGAAGACCGAAGTTAAGGTTCAAATTGACGGTGCCAAATGTTTTTATGCTACTACCATTGGCAGCGCTAAGTTCATAATCGGAGGGTTTTTTTCGATCTGGAAGCCAGCAGCGAGGGTAACAACATAAGTCGGATCCAGTGTCGATAAGAAACTGACGTTTCGTAACTTGGTCGGTGACGAAGAGACGGCGGCCTTGAAGGGCGCAGTCAGTTGCCGCCGCTACAGACTGCTCTGGTAGTTTTCCGATCTCCAGCTACACGGGGTAAGGCATCTATTTGCCTTGGCACCAAATTTTTTATGGTACCAGCAGTAGTTGCGGTCAGGTGTGGCACTGCGCGAGGAGTGATTTTTGCTTGCCATTGGGGCAGGAGATCGACGACGAGACCGAGAACGCTCAGTTCTAGTGGTCAATGCCGCAATTTGTCTCGATAATTCCTCGACCCGCTCTTCCAACACGGAGCACGATGGTGCCGGAGCAGTGGAGCAAACACCGGCCGTAACAGGTTGGGCCTCTATGATTCTATCTGCAATATCAGCAACCTTTTCCAGTTGCAGATCCGATTGTGCAGCGAGAATGCCCTGAACGTGCTGTGGCAATCGTCGCAACAATAGCTGCCTGAGTATAGTGTCATCTTGCACGGTTTTTCCTGCTAAGGAACGTAGGTGTCTGAGGAATTGACTTGGCTTTCTGTCTCCGAGTTCCTCATCGCTCAATAGGCGTTTAAGTCTCTGTTCCTCAGAACAGGAGAAACGCTTTATTAAGGTTTCCTTTAATTTTTCGTATTTCCCCTCTTTAGGGGGGTCAGAGACTAAGTCTTCAATTTCCCCTGCTGCATTGTGGTCAATATGGCTCAGTATATGGCTATATTTGGTGTCATCATTGGTTATGCCTGCTAGCAAAAATTGTGCTTCGGCTTGGGCAAACCATACTTTGATGCGGTCGGTCCATAAGGGAGGTAATTTTATGGCCACTCTGCATACTGACTGATAAGAGGGCTCAAGTTTTTGTGGGACAGTATTCTGTCCCTGTTGCATGCGCAGAGCAGCATTCTCAGCTTCAAGAGCAGCCAAACGTTTTTTTAGTTCCTCTTCAGCCATGCTCAACCAAGACAAACAAAGGGGGTTTAAACACTGAAATAATATCAAACCAGATCACACCTGCATATACCACCTCAGCAAACAATATTAGTTATTAGATACCATGGGCAAGTGGTCCTTCATTAAAATACCAACACAATACCAAAACCTATCACACTATGTGTTCACAATAAAATAACAATATGCCCAACAAATGGGTTGAAGCGAGCATACAACATACAAAAGAACTTAGGTAATTAAAATCAAATGGTTATTAGGGGTTAATTAGAAATAACATATCTAAGAAACTCAAACTTTTCTAAGTTTAGAATAGTTACATAAACATAACTTTGAACATAAAATATTTTTGTTTAAGAATTACAGATCTTGGAGAAAAATACAATATTATTATTATGATAGTACCTATCAAGTCATTGTATCAGATAATAAAAGTTTTTTTATTTTTTTTTTATGTATACATATGAAGAGTTTGTCTTATACCTGACTAGCCCAGTCTACATGTATGGCGACCAATGAAAAAGGGAATGGATGATATATCCGCAGTCCAGGAATTCACAGGCTAAACTGAATTGTTCCAGTCCTTGTTCACTAGCACTAGGGCCTCAGTGTGAGGCGACCACAACCATTTGATGTGTCTTCCGCGCAGAGTTTTCACAGTCAGGGAAGGGCACAAAACCGACGACCACGTCCCAGCGTTGGTAGCAGGGAAGCACGACGCACAGGCGAAATACTTGTAGTACAAGTAGCATTCGTCCACCGCACAAAACCGGTCGAGTGAGACGACTTGGTTTCGCAGAAGGTATTTACTTGAATCTTGACATTTGAAACTAAGTGTAGGCAAGACGAAACGTAGTTTGCTTAGAGCTGTCCAGTGAAGGTGTCAGGAGTAAATCGTCCCCCACAAACATCCGTGAATATGACACTGATATGGTGATCGAATTCAAACATCGGTTTGACCGAAGGGACGAGACGAAAAGACGGATTCTTCTACGAAATTCTCGATGGCGAACACAGCATGAGATGCGATCATTAGTTTCTCCCACGTACGACGGAGGCTCATCACGTCGGGGTCACCACTTTGGGAGAATGAAAATGATGAACACAGTTTACAATTGAAGAGAATGTAATACGGTTTCACATTAATAAACGCGTAATAAAATCTTCCAAGAATCAAACGCATGTAATTAGCTCTAACTGTCAAACTCCATAATATTATTTTAACCACCAAATCTGACGTCACAAGGTTGCGTTCGGAAACGCCACAGTACTATTACTATTTTCATTTATCAGCCGTTAGTAACGCTGCCCGGGGCGCGACTGAAGTGAAGTATTTTACTGACCATGGGAACGCTTATAGGTATTTAAAATAACAAAATAACCTTATGTTGTTAATTATGTGCTGATAATTTTAGTTTGAACCTATGAAAACATTTTTGTTATCAAAATACTAGTAATAGCATGATAACATAAACTATGCTAAGTAACTGGAATTAAAAGTTTTCTTCTTGATTTGAAAGCAGTTTTCATATATTTTTTGTAAGGTATCCATTAGATTTCCAAAGCATGGAGTATAGTGACACAACTAACGAGTGCTGGATTTTTTTAAATTTAACAACAAAAATTGTTGTCCTTAAACAGACTCTATTACCTCCGAGATATAAATAAAGGTCTTATTGCTCCTAGACGTCTCATAAGACAACAAAATATATCATTTTATTTGTGTTATTACAAATAAAGCTCTATAAATAAGTTGGTATTATCACTTTACCTATTGTTTTATATCATTTCAATTAATTACAATATTAGCATCGGTGCAGCATTTTTTTCTATCATGCCTTTCTTCACTATCTAAAAATCTCATAGATCACAACATGGTTCTCATTTTTTTAGGTTACATGTCCATACCAAGGCAGCTTGTTTTCAATTTTAATTGCGTTTTTTTAAAAGAAACTAGTTCTAGTATTACTTTTAGGAGTTGTTTACAATCCTTAAATAAAAGTGCAATTTTCTAAAACAGCCGACATAAAAAGCGCCGTCGAAATTCAGAAATTGTACCCGGCCGAAGTTTGTCCAGCCAGCTATTAGGATTGTAGTAAAACGGCCTTTTTTAGTACAAAAGTTGCAGCAAAATGACTAACTTTCACCGAAAAAACACGCTTTTGTAACGGGACACAAAAGCTGATAGTACGTGCATACACCACATGTCGGCGCCAGTTTGGTAGTCACACGACACTCTTAATGGCACGTTACCTCAAAATGTTTTCAACTAGATTGAATACCGGTCAGGTGTCCTATTGTATTCACCGTTCGACGTTCCCTTTGAAAAAATAAATGCACTTAATGTTTTTTCTTTGTTAGTCTAGATTCGATTTATTCTTATATTTATGCTGGACCGTGATACAATGTAAGGTACGGAGACGTACTTCGTAAGTACGTCTCCGTACCTTACATTAACGGTCGACTTAAATATTTTTAAAATTGCATTACATCCAATTAATATTTAAAATAACGTAATTTGATTTTTTTTTCCTCAAGGCGACATTAAAAGCTAGCTTGTTTTATTGTAAACGCTGTAATTGTTGTTATGAAAAATAATTAAAAACAAATTACATTTCTTCGAACTGAAAACAAGAAACATAATTAAAAATACGTATTGTTGTTAACTGAATGTCGTGACTATCGTACTTCCCTTTACCGAATGAAGGCATCTAAATTACTTTCGAGTGTAATTCACTCGAAAGTAATTTAGATATCTACACAAATAAAACAACCTCCGTGATGTACCGGTATAAGTGAGTGTGGGTGGTCACACGGCGTCCACCGACGCGCTTCTCATGTGTGGTGGCTATGGAAAAAACCCTTTCTCAGGAGGAGGGCTCATGTTTGTTGTTTGTCCATTAGCAGTGGACGTTATATGAGCTGATGATAACAAATAATAAACGAAAGAAAAACACAATACGTACCTATTTATTTTTTATAAATTTTTATGTTCAGACAATTATTTGTATTAATAATTCCAGAAAAATATAAAATCATATTTAAAAATTATGTTCACTACTTCTCTACTTTATGTATTTGAATTTTGATGAGGAAATTCCCACGGGAATTGTAGCACCACTGCTAAACATAGGTCTTTCTAACGGGAATGATTGCTAGCGGTTGCATCAATCTGCGACCCTTATTATGTCGTCGGTCCATCACCCCACGCTGCGCTTGTCAGTTGGCAGACTGGTTCTCGAGTGGTCTCCACACAAGAACCAGTCTATGTCACATGTACGCGCGTACCCGTCATGCCCTGATACTTACACTATGTAGGACTTGATGGTGGGTACCACTTATATCATCAGTGTAGTTTTTTTCCATTTTATAGCCATTTTGAATAGAATTTACAGGTCAAAATGGTTCAACGTTTTTTTATAAAATGATAAAAAAACGTTGAACCATTGACACAAAACGAAAAGACTCGAGAAACTGACCGAGAAGAAGAACTGAAGACCGAGAAAAAGAACTGACCGCCGATGGGACAGAATGTCCCATCGGCGGTTAGTTCTTTGGGCTATGTGCCCTGTCCATTGCCATTTCAGCTATTTAATCCATGCTATGTGCTGCTATGTGTCTGTTAATTATTAAGGTAAATTCAGCAATTATAAAATTAACATGAACGATGTTCACACAATATCACTTAATTTGCATATAAATTTGAATCTAGTTATCTCTGCTAAAACACGAGACGAGGTAACGAAGCATTTAATAATAAAATGAAATACTTGCATAACAGATAGGTGCATAGTGTCTACCGTCCAAACTTGTTTGGTAAACTAAATCAACTTAACATGGACCTAACAGGTAGCCAACATAGTTTTATGAATTTCTATATTCAAATTTTAGTAAAACCGTTTGGTTTCCGGCTTAGAATTGACCACCCCATATCTCCAATGGGTGTTTTAAGAGGTGATTAAGGGACATACAGCTGATGGATGGGCAGCAATCGTCTAAATAATACTGTATCGGACCTTACTGCGATCACTAATACGCCTAGTATGCATGGTGATTACGGCAATATTCCTAAACTACCCCGGCGTGTTGTCTGTTAAGAGGAGGCCCATGTTCAGCAGTGGACGAAGACGGATAAAGTAACAAAATTAAGTGACACATCTCAGTTTGATTGCGTATAGAATGGATTGCATATGTAATGAAAAAATAACATGTTATTACTAAATGCAACAACAATGACAACCTCCGTAGCGTGGCGGTATTTGGCTCGCTTTAAATCTCGGAGGTCGTGGGTTCAATCCCCACGCTGGGCAAGAAATCTTTGTGTAAATTCTAAGATTTCTTTCCAAGTCAGGTTGGCTGGCTACCCTCCGTGGAAAGCACGCTAAGCCATTGGTCCCGATTATTATAACATCATCTATAATAATCGTATATCAAGGAACGGACAGCAGCGTTTCCTTGCGTGGTACTACAAAATACTGCGGTCACCAATCCACCTGCCTAGCTTGGTGACTATGGCAAATACCCTCCCCGGGAGGAGGCCGATGTTCAGCAGTGGACGTTATACGGGCTGATGATGATGATGATAACTAAATTATTCTATATATATGATGAAATTCTATTATATTATTATAGCCTCCTCATTATGTTAATTTGGTTAGTTTAATTTATTGTTTTATTAAGTAATTTTAGTTAATGTTTAGAATAAGCTTTTTTTTTTAAATGTTTTTGTTTTTGTTTTTCTTTTATGTTTACATTTATGTTACCATATGTGTGCATGTTGTGACACCTTAACGTGTTGTGCATTTATCAACTATTTATAATATTTTTTTTTTAATTTTGTATGTGTAGTGTAACAACTACCTACTGGATGTCCTAATAAATAAATAAATGCGTATGAATAAATTTAGGGTATTAAAAACAAAAACACAATTTAAAAGATTTTGTCTGCTGTTAAAATGTTACTGGTAAGCGAAGCGTTTGTTTTCTTAAACGTACAATCTTAGGAACTACTGGTACAATTATAAAAATTCTACCAGTGTTAGTTAGCTCATTTATTGAGCTATACGGGTGAAGCTAGTTTAATATAAGACAAAAAGTATTCAGTAACTGATTATGGGCACTTTAGTTTCATCATCATCATCATCAGCCCGTCTAACGTCCTCTGCTGTACATGGGCCTCCTCCCGAGAGAGGGTAGTTGCCATAGTCAACACGATTGGCATGTGGATTGGTTACCGCAATATTATGTTGTACCACACAAGAAAACGCTGCTGCCCGTTCCTTGATATACGATTATTAAAGATAATGTAATAACGATCGGGACCAGCGGCTTAATGTGCTTTCCGAGGCACGGAGGGTAGTCCCTCAACCAACCAGACCCGGAAAAAAATCTTAGAATTTACACAAAGATTTTCCGTACGGCGCGGCGTGGGGATCGAACCCACGACCTCCGAGATTTAAAGCGAGCGAAATACCGCTACGCTACCGAGGTACGGACATAACCGTTTCTTTATGCCGCTTCTTTAAATATGGGGCTGGTCACGGCGAACAATACACCTTTGCTTACCGTTACCTGCCAAACTCACAAAGGCCTATACTCCATAGTACGTAAGCTGCCGTCCTAACCTGTATTGGAAGCATGCTCTGAGAGATTTATAGCCTTTATGAAAATTTTAGCAGTCAAGGGCCCTTCGTCCTGCCTGCATTATTAAAATGAAATCATATTGTTCGTTTCACAAATTGTCGACATACAGTACAGTAAAGTATTATAGACCTGGATTTCGGACTTGTCTTGATCTTTATTTTTACAAATCAATTAAGTACTGTACCTACTCTACTGTACCATCCCGTTTTTGTCCACTGCTGAACATGGGCCTCCTCTTAACAGACCTTGGCAAGTCAGGGTCGTTGAGGGATATTGCACCACGCTTGGCAGGCGGATTGGTGATCGCAGTAAGATGGTGAGTATCCTTAAAACTAATAGATATGCTGCTCCCCATCCATCAGTTATATCATAATCCATTAAGTTACGCGCTATTTATTCATCGAAAAATATGATAGTGTTGTAGATGTAGATGTTTGTGTGAGGTCCTGCATTGAGCCTGCAATATCTTAAAACTTGGCTGCGTAGCTAGTATATTAATCCAAAATCTCGATGGTATACATTTAGCTATTTAAAATCAGTAAACTATAAAAGTGACATGAACAATATATTGTGCCATTTTTGCGACAGACTTGTCTTTGTCTGTCTATTGTTGTTTTAGCTACAATTCATTAACTACCATTCATGTGACATGATAAAAAACTAGTCTAATGCCCTCTAGCCGTTAGTAAATATATTTCTTTCTTGTATTTTTTGTGTGAAAAAATACATAGTTATATTTTAAGAATCGTTGTAGGTACATCGCCGGCTCTTGTTAAATATGTAGTAGTAGGTACATACTTTGCCTTAGACCCTCCAGTTTGCGTGCAATTTTTTCAACTTGTTGTCTATTGTTAAAGACTTTTGCGTTAGTTATGTCTTGACAATACTCGGATCTGACAAATATTTTGTTATAAAATTTCTTTCACAAAAGCACAAAAAATGTATGGGATGAATGTAACATTTAGGATGATGATGATGATATCTCTCCTAAGTAGGTACTAATACCGTGAAACAAAATTTCTTACTGGTTTTCAACTTTTGTTTATCGTCAACTTCATCATAAGCCATACTCCTTCTGAGTGAGAGTTATAATCACCACACTTGGCACCTGCCAAGTGTGGTTAGGGATGTGTGCTAAGTCTGAAATAAATCTTTTTAATTTCAAAATTTCGATTATGTTAAAGCACACACGGAAAGGCTGCTGCCCGTTCCCTGGGATACGATTGTCCCAACCAACGGCTTAACGTGCTTACCTGAACACAACAACCAACAAATTTTAGAATTTCTTCTTTCTTTACTTGCTACTAGCAGTAAAGAAAGAAGCTTTTTGCACTTCCAGCGTTATTCTTAAGCTCTCGTGCTAAGCTAAAATGCTTGTGTTACGAGTGGGTTCACGCCGGTAATAAATAGGTGGGGATCGAACCGGCGACCACATGGAAGCAAGTCCGACGCCCTACCCATTTCCTTTATTTTTTAATTTTAATTTTTACGCCCACCCATTAGGCTACGGCCGATTATTTTACACAAATATTTCTAGTCAAGCGTAAGGATCGAACCCACGACCTTCAAGACTTATAATCACTTGAATTTACTGCGTAGAGCTTAATATAGCCACGAATCTACTACTAAATTCTACACTATAAACTCACAATTGAAACCAATGTTTATTGCAAAAGTGTAAACATTTAACGGTTAGAGTTTTAAGTGAGGAATCAAAAATTAAATCCATGTATTTTTTCATCTCTATAAATACGTGTATAACGTTAATTGATGTATATAAATTAAGAACATCACATCTTAGAAACAACACACAGTGACCTGCCTACAAATAATATAGCAACCAACCAAATAACATTTATTTTCTTATACTTATTCATTTCAAATGATTGAAATATTTGTCATTATAAAATTCCTTGAATACTCACGGAAATATCATTTCCATTCCAATCCAAGCAAATAGAATTACTACCATTTATTTTCGCCTTTCAAACAATCCTTTACAAATTGATGTTTAGAGTGTTTGCCTGTCTAATAAAACCAAAATTGTTATCATTTCCAGTTGGTAAATCTGTTTTAAGTACCTTCTGAGCCTGGGGAATGTTTACTTTTTCATAAAAGTAGAAAAACATTGGAAAAGATTATGTAAAAATTATAAGTTTGCTTTTCAGACGGTCGTATAAATATAGGCCACGAGGTTTTTGCTACTTCAACGGGCATAAAAATTATGAGATCAGATTACAAAAAGGTACGAGTCATAGCATGAACGTTAAGAAAAAAAATTCAATATACTTTTTTTTTCCCGGAGAGAAATGCATTTACGCATTCCCATCGCCGCTGCAACGTATTCGCGTGCTGGCGGTGGGATATGTGGGACTCGCCCTCTCCATAGCGTGGTATGCTAAACTCATACCAAGAGGAGAGGACCCTACACCACTAAAACCCCCCGGTCACTCCTTCGATCCGCCGTTGGCGGGGGGCGGGTACGCATTAGTAAACCGACCCCTAGAGATAATTGTTTGTATGAACCACTGATAGTTGTTCTGAATCTGGGTGTGCTTAGTGTCCGTAAATTATGGATATTTTAAATTTATCACTAAACAGAAGCTTATTTCTAGTGTGGGAGAAATCAAGTTTATATAACACCTACCGTTAAGTTATAAGGAAAATGCGTGTGAAACAGTAATACATTTTGCAAGTTTATATTTTTTTTACTGCGTATGGTGATACAGTAAAGAAAACAAAAACTGTATCAATCGTTCAATGCTCCGGAATCATAAAAGTTTATTGGGAGAGAAGGATTGCTGACAACCAATCTGTCAACGCTCCGACTTTGTACGTACATACTCGTATGTGTTTATTTTTAGACGCATATGTACGTACAAAATTGTATTTTCATCCCACCATCTCGGAAAGAGTATTTTTAATCTTCAATATCTTAGTGGAAAAGCCGTTTTTATTCTCTAGAGGGTAAAGTAAATTGAATTTAGAACATCGTGTGCACTAAGTTTGTGAATTTAAAAAAAACATTAAACCTATTTACTGCTACCTCTATGGTGCCGAATATATCATACAACTTTTTTTTAATTTGTTTAAAACTCAGACTCGGAACCTTCTTGGTGTTCTTTTTTCAATTTGCTTTGTACGCGGTTCTTTACGCGGCATTTTTTCACGTCATTGTTTAACCTTATATTAAAAACAAGAAACTTGAAAACAAGTGAAAAAACTAAAATGAGTGATTCTAGCGACGAGGAAGTTTGTTTGACGCCAACAGAATTGACTGAAACTGTTAATAATGCGCATTTCCTCGCTGAGGTGGAATGAAAAGTTACGTGTTGCACTCGAGTGCAAAAATTTTTCACCTCGTGCTCTTTTGATTCCCTCGCTAACGCTCAGGATTCTAATTTTGAATCACTCGCTGCGCTCGTGATTCAATTTTAGAATCCTTCGCTTGCTCGGTCATCAAAATTGAACACGCGGTTAAAAAGCAACTTTGCACTCTTGTATAACAAATAACTATTATTCAGCTTTTGGGTATTAACATACCCTTGCAATGGACAAAAATACGCAATGTAGTCAAATTATTGTAAAATATGAAACAATAAATTTTATGTTAAAATGTATAGCGATAGACAGTTTTATTTTTTATCATAACCGTCTAGTTTACTTTATGTTAATAAGAACGAAATCTTAAGGATTTTGCAAAGTACTATTGGCGTGATGAATGGTCCTCGGCCAAGCTTTAGCCTATGATTTACTTATGCTTATTTGGGCACTTTTTATTTGTATTAATGGGGTAGTTATATTTATAATATCCTATATAATCAAGAAGTTTATAACGAGTTACCATTAACATAAAAAATATATCAATAATGGTCGTAGTCTAATTACTGTCTCCTAATGATTTTATCTTGCTAGAAGTATAGTGAGTAACTTAATAACTTGATATCAAGTTAAATTCTTATTTTATTTCTTTTACTAATATTTACCGTCTCTCTTACTAATATTCTTAATTTATTCTTAACTAAATCTAGAGCTAATTGATGAACGAATCAATTAAGCCTTGCAAATAGAACTAGATCAAACCTATAGTTATCGGTGGGAATAAGAACGTTATGTGTATTCTTCTTTTCACTGTCTATAATTGTATTTTATTACTGCATAAGTGTTGGTGACTGTATGAGGTTCGACTTCTTTTTTTATAAACTTTATCCTTTTCAAATCATTGTTCTTTTATAATTCCCTTTTATTCTTTTTGATATGACAAACAACACAGCACTGAATTAACGACGAATAACGTTTATTACATTGAATAGTTTAGCGCTGTCAATACACCATTTAAATTGTACATTTATTACAAAAAATACGTTACATTGTCTCAAACGTGCATTTTAACAGTTAACAGTTTAGAGTATGTAAATAAGTATCAATCTTAATAAGACTCTATTTCATCTGCATAGATGTCGATTTCTACATACAAATTTAGATGATTGTGAAGTTTAGAAATCCTGTCATAGAATACATATCTGCCATACTCCATTCAATAGTTTTAGTGTTACGTTGATAAATCAGTCAGTGATACCTACTGCCTTTTATACTAACAAGGTTTCGGTAGGTACCAATGTAAGCATCGTATTTCTTTTACTTATTAAATAAGGATTTTTTTTAAATTGAAAACTTACGTACTACTGTTATTTGCTTTAAAAATAATTATCGCATGTTGATAAACTTCTACGTCTTGTTTAAATCAAGCCAATAGAAATAAAAATGTAACATGTGTTTAACAAAACAATTGGCCTAACAGTATCAAAAATATTTATCTCTCATATTTTTTAAACATTATATCTCACAAAAACTCGTTTGAAAGGTAGGTCTAAAGAACACGGCTTGGTAAATATCAAAGAAATGCGATTGCGGGAAACTTGTTTACGTATGTAGGTCACATCTACACACAAGCTCTAAAACTCTCTTAAACCCTCTTGTCAACTCTGTCCCAATTATAATCCGCATGCAAACTCCAATTATCCTTTAAAAAATAAGAAAAGACTTCACTAACACAAAAGATAGTACAGATCTCACGTAGGAGCCACATTTGTGTACTCCCTGTTATTGCTATTAGTACCTACTTCGATTGAGTCTATAGGTAGAAGTAGATACACTAGGCCAGCAATTCCTTAATCGTTTCGTAGAAGACGAAGGTCCCGCATTTCCATTTTTGGCTTTCAAATGATAACCAATTTAAATACATATATACAAAGCCAAAAAGTACTATAGCCAACTTAAAAGTAATATTACTTTTAAGTAGCACAAAAGTGTGATGAGATAATCATTACATTATGGTAATCAGTGATATAAATATTGTAGGTTGTCGGGATTATGGCACAAAGCGTCCGGATTCGACATATTCTTAAATTTGTAATTTACTGTATAGGTACAACGTGATGTTTTAGTCGTTGCTAAAACTCAGGAAAATGGTTTATTTTTAGTTTTTTAGTTGTGAAAATAATATGAATGTGAAAGAAATGTGTCTTTCTTCTTTTCTTTCTTTTTAAAAGACAACTCCCACACTAGAGAAATTATTCCCTGAGTCGCGAGCGACTTTACAAACACACAATTCACGGACACAAAGTACACCCAGACTCAGGACAAAAATCTGTGGTTCACAAAAATAATTGTCCCGAGTGGGAATCGAACCCCGAACACCAGTTCTCAGAAGAAACTTCCGTAACCACTGAGTCACCGGTGCAGTCTATTCTATATTCTCATTTCTGTTCTATATTCTCATTTACAATAGCATTAAAAACTACAGTTTGAAATGACTTCAAACCTGTGTTATAAGCACCCGTATAACCTAGATTATCTTGTATTGCAAGGCACTAGAGCTTATTTTGTATTTTGCCGTGTCCTTGAAAGCGCTAGGTATTACCTAGCCAATTCAGAGGTTGCGACCTTCTCGGCAGAACATGCAGTTACTTATTCATGATTTTTTTGTTGTATATTGATTTATTATCTTGTGTTGTGCTGAAACAAATGTATTTTCTTTCTTGTTTCTTCTTCTATCTTAAAAGTTTAAGAACCCCACCCAACACCAGGCTTTTGTTATTCAAGAGTGTTGATAACACTTACTTGGGCGCATCACCCTATAATGGCCCTACACACGTATTCTGATCACGGCGTCCACATAAAGTTTCATGGGTAACTTATTGCGTATTTGTGTCGAAAACCAATTACCTACAGGATATTATACTAAAAAAGGTAAAAGGACGCGGAATTTTATACTGGGAAATTAATATTGGCGCCACGTAAGTAGGTGAAAGCTGTTTTATAAACAAAATTCAATTAAGGTTATAATAGATTTTGTTTTATTAAAATTTCATTTAATAAGGCTTTTCACGAGTTACCAATACGTTATGAAGTGGGTAGGTTTTTGTTTGTTTTTACTTGCTAATCTCTGGAAACTCTCTGGAAACAAATCCGTTTCCAAGGCTGTTTGGAAACAAATTGGTTTATACTTTGGAGTACCACTTTCATATCACTCTTTGGTTACCTACATCTTAAATACTACACTAATGACACTTTACAATAGTCGTCCTACGATTTTGAGTCTAGATGTGCTTTGTGCCAATGATTGGGATGTTAGTAAAGCTCACTTTTTATACAAAGAGTGTATTTTTCTGAAAAACGATGAAAAAGTTACCCTAAATCTTTACCTTTAAACATATTCTTCAATCTTTTTTTTATGTTTTGAACACTTTATGAAAAACTTTACCTTATACTATATTTCAAAATTTATTTATTTCATATTTAATACCATCATCATTACCGATAGAATACACTAACGTCCTCCTTAGAGACGTGTTACAAAGAGATTAATAAATTTCGATGACCGGCTGTGGTTCCACCGTAGCCTAATTGCTTAAGGCAGGGTTTCCCAAACTATGGGTCGCGACCCATTGGTGGGTCGCGAGTGAATATGGAGTGGGCCACACTAACTGACCGAGCCAATGGCTGGGTGGATTTTCTATTATAGTGAATATTAAAACTAAATACGGAAATAAATTTGACTTCAAACTCATTGCGATTAAAAGTAACTGAAGTTGAAGTTGATGTCAAAACTGTAATAGGGAAACATACGAAACAATTCAATTCTTCAATTCTCATTCAAATACTTTGTTTGATGTAGTTAGGATTAAAAAATGTATTACACATTTTATCAGTTATTTAAAAAGTCCTTTATTAATAATGGTAACGGTTAAATTTCCTAGAGATGGATCCCGAGTTTGTTACCTTGTATTAGATGGGTCGTAGCCCAGTCAACTTTGGGAACCACTGGCTTAAGGCATTAGGGGCTTTACCTAAGCTGCAGGTTTGAATCCTGCCGGTGGTCGAATTTTATTAATCTCAAAGTTTAAATTTTCTTTAATCATTAATTAAATAGTATGAAAATAAAATAAAATTAAATAGCTAATAAGTAAATCCATATTGATGCTGTGATCACATAACAACCACCACCGAAGTTCATAGCAATTAATTCTAAACATACCTACTATCTGTCTACTGGTTAAATAAATCTGGACAAAAAATACAAGATTTACATTATACGATGTCATGGAACCACATTTGAAGCGTTGTTTGAAGCCTTATGACGTAGTAAACTGGACCGATATTGTAAGGTAAGGGACAACCTTCGACACCAATATGTAAGGATCCCATATTTAGGATTCATGAGAGCCCTTTATCGTGGTCATGCTTATTTTTTAATGTGAAAGGGTCTGTGATTTATTACTGAACGAAAGACGTGTCGCACTATATAAATGGAAGGTGTATTTTTGGATTTTTGTATAATATACCGATAGTTTCAAATCAATGCGTCTTTTAATTCGAATATCATAATTTTTAAGCTATTCTATTTGCGTTTTATGCAAAGTATTTGACAACTAGGTATTTATATTGCACAAAATGCTTTTGTAAACTGTAGCAAATATCATTTAACTTGAAACAGCTTTACTTTCTGTTTTAAACGGGACTGTCCCTTCTCTTAGTCAGATGTGCCTGTGTCCCCAACAAATCTCCAGGACGCAAAACAGTCCCGTTTTCCGAAACCGCGCATATTAATTCTAATCAAACCTTTACTATTTAATTTCAACTACCACGCGGTATGGCTGTTTCTTAGTATAAAAAAAAATCTTAATTGTGAAGGAAACTTGTTGTTTAACGCAATAAAATTTACACTTTTTCCGAATAAAGACATAGGTACATTTGTGTAAAGTTTTCGTTAATCAGCTAACTATCATTACCATGTTTTGAGGTAAAAATTAAATAATTAGAGTATGCATAGGCCGAGACACACCTTACTACAATGCCGCAATCTAACGCTAGTAAAACTATAGGGAGCAGCTATATAAACCAAAGCCATGTTTCAAATATTCTCCCAACAAATATTATTTAAAAAATAGCAACTATCAATCATGTCTAAATAAAAACCTATAAATTCAAATTCATACGAATATTTTAATTCAAAGTTGATGTCACATGAACATTATTTATCCAATAACGATTCATCTATTTTCACGTTGGAGCCGACAGCTGTCCATTATTTGACATATGTCGAATAAGGGTCAGATACCTATTGTCGAGGCTTAAACCTAAACTAAGCTTTGTAGGTATAATACCTCTACACCTGATATATCACAATTTAAATGACAATGTATTTGTTTTTTGGGAAAACAAATTAAGTTACGTTCATTAAATACTACAACCTCCGTAGCAAAGCGATATTTGGCTCGATTTAAATCTCGGAGGTCGTGGGTTCAATTCCCACGCTAGACAGAAAATCTTTGTGTAAATACTAAGATTTATTTCTGGTTGGTTGAGGTACTACCCTCTGTACCTCGGAAAGCACGTTAAACCGTTGGTCCCGATTGTTATAACATCATCTATAATAATCGTATATCAAGGAACGGGCAGCAGCGTTTCCTTGTGTGGTACAACATAATACTGCAGTCGCCAATCCGCCTGCCAAGCGTGGTGACTATATCAAATATAGGCCAAATGAGGCCCTTGCTCAGCAGTGGACGTTATAAGAACTGAAATAAAAGATGATGATGATGTTTAAATACTAGTATCCTGCGCGTGGTTTTACCCGCATACTTAATGTTCCCGTAGAAACTTCATCATCAAATATGGCGGGCCTATGGCGGGGGTGGCCAAATTAATAAAACATAAGATCGACTCTTAACTGTGTTCAATCGACCAATGGCATACATAACGTTGAATCACGTTTCGTGTAATTCAATCGAATGATAAATAGGTACCTTTTCAGATTTTTATACAACAAACACTAACTTTGTAGTTCTGCGGCACGTATTTATTCTATTTATATACTAAAATATCACTTTTTATTATGTATGTTGATCGACCGTTATAGCTGCCGGGATTGACCGGTAGATCGCGATCGACCAGTTGGCCATCCCTTTTTTTTTTTTTGTTTTTCGGGGTGAAATGCATTTCCGCGTTCCTACCGCCGCCGCTGCAGAGTAATCGCGCGCTGCCAGCGGGATATGTGGGACCCGCCCTCTCCATAGCGTGGTATACTAAACTCATACCACGAGGAGAGGACCCTACACCACTTAAATCCCCCGGATACGTGACCCCCCCGGGGCCGTGTACGCATGAGCAATCCGGCCCCGGTAGGCCATCCCTGGCTTGTGGTACTTCTGGATAGCGTAGCTCTCTAATGATGACATTTTTTAAATCGGTCCATTTGTTTCGGAGTTTATTCAATGCAAACAATCAAATCTTTCCTCTTTATAATATTACTAGATGTCCCTCGTGATTTGACCCGCGTATATTTCGTTGCCGTGGGGGCCTCGTCTTAAAATACAGTCTATAACAGTCATAAATAATGTGGTTTTCTGTCAATAGATAACAGTTTTTTCAGTCTATGACACTCACAAATAATGTAGTTTTCTGTGAATAACAGTTATTTCAAACAACTTACGCAATATCAATTTCATTACAAAAATAATATTGCAGTTACGTTTTCTTAACATTTCTTATCGCTCAATGATTTTTTTTCTTTGGTATGAACCTTCTACTAGCAATAATACACAAAACAAAAAAAGAAAAACCTAAATTGGTCTATCCGTTTAGTCATAATGCGATGACCAAGGGAAATAAGGGTCCATTTATATATAGATTATAGAAAACAATTAGTAAGAAGCGTCTTAAAATAGCTTTAGATATTTATATTCGCTGCTGTATATATGATAAAATAAATAACTAATAACTTTACAATGAGAATGGGTAATAGGATATTTACGACCGGTGATATTTCTCATTTATTTCAGAATGTAATAATTATTATTTTTATTGCCAGAGCAATAAATATGTATGATCTAAGTGACACACGAAATTATTTAGCTTAGAATTATAAATACGACAGTTTATAGACAAATTTATTTTATGAAACGAAACACCGTTTTTGATTAGACCATTGGCTCTAAAATTTAAGTTTTCATCCTTAAATTTTAAGATTTATAACAAGATACCCACTTGCATACCAAATCGGATATAAAAAAATCTAATTTACACCGTCACAAAATAAATTTTGTGGGAAAACAAATTTATCATTCCCAAGAGATGGTTTTTAAAGAAAAAAATATTGTCTTAGCTAAAGTTTACACTGTAAAGTTGTTAACCCGCCGTTTACGACCACCATAACATTTTCCATCGAAACTTTACTACGTGCGCACAAAATAACTCCATAATAAACCCTGTTTCTTTGCCCTTTTGAATCAACACTGAGATCTCCTAAATCAACATTCGTACAGTCGTCAAAGTTTTTCCAACATTAAGAACACACTGTAAAAAGGTAATCTGTTATACCATCAATCCTAAAAACATAGAGTGAAGGCCTTGTAATAATAAAAAGCATGTCTGAAGTGCCTACTTATTAAATCGCCTTTTACCTTCCTAATTAAAAACTTATTTAGGCCTCCTCTTTGTAGAAAATATGCTGTTCTAATTTGGGGAACGTTACTAAAATTTGTAAACCTAAATGTGGAGGGAAAGTAAGTAAGAAGCTTATTAGGGTGTTATAATTGAAGTTTTATACAAAATTCACTTACCTACCTACTTTTAAGCCGAGAAATGAAAATATCTTTATTTTTCACTTAGAATGCGTTAGCGTTCATACCTAAGAAATATTTGTTTACAAAAAATTTGAAATAACTTTATCCTAAAAAATTTAATATAATAATAGAATATGGATGAATGTGGCGTACGTGGAGGTTTAAATAATGATTGTTACAGTTTTTGCAAGCTTACAATCATATTTTTGTAAGCATTATGTAAGTAAGTAGAACAATTTGACCAAAATAATAATCCGCTGTACGAGTCCGTGGGAACTTCATCAGAAAATAAACCTTATATTACTCTTAGACAACGTGGTTTTGTTATAGTTAGTGTAATTATTTTTCAAATGAGTCGAGTACTTTTTCGAGATTAATCTTATCTCTGTTGAATCTACTATGTATTTTACAAGGAAAAGGGTTAAATATTAAGTTTTATAGTTTTACTCATAGTATGTTTTTCAATAATAAGTACAACCGTGGCCTAACGATAGAAGAAATTGAGCTGAGCTGAAAAAAATAATAATTGTAAAATCGAATATTTCTTTCCGCTGGTTGGTTGCCGCTACCCTTCGTGCTTTGTATAGCACGCTTAACTATTATTATTATTATATAACACGGAATATTATAACACATGAATAATAGAGAACTAGCGTTTACCTGTTTATATACTATACATAATACTGCGGTCGCCAACCCACCTATCAAGCTTAGTGATGTTAATGAGCTGCCATGTATGGGCCATTCAAGACAAGCCCATACTTGGCAGCAGTGGATGAGATTCGGCCTGATGATAATTTATCAACGAAGGTTCCCTTTTATACAACGTTCATACGACAGAGGGGCTTTCCTTTAAACTGCCTATACTAGGTACCATTTCCAAGCTCTGTACCAAAAATCAATTAAATAGGAGCAGTAGTTTAGTCGCAAATGATTTTTTAAGTTTTTGCGCCGTTTGAACACGATGTATTTTTCCTAATAGCTGATTATGTCTACGCATAGATCATGCACCTTAAAACGATAAATCTGAGTATAACCTACGATGCGTTGTTGCCGCTCTGACGCAAATCATTGCAAAACATCCCGCACAGGCGCGCGCGCGACGTTGCCGCTTTGCTAGGTCAGTGAAATTTATTTACAAAGGGTGTTTACGTTTTACTCTGATTTGTAAGCTATTTAGTTTGTTTGAAAGAAAAAAAATCTCAATTTGGTTGCTTTTTATTTTTATACCGTATCGGATTAATAAAAAACACGTATAGTAAACGTAGCGTAATTTAATGCCCCTCTGTCATATCAACGTCGTATATTTGGTAACAAATTCCTGTTACAAATTTATATTTTCCATCAAATTCAAATAATTATTAATTTCGGTATCTAGAGACAGATTTGTGATTACACGGAACGTCGGATGAACCTTCAAATTGTACAGATATTGAAGCCGAGTTCATTACCCATATAACGCTGAGTCGAAAATTGAAATGGTCTGATTAAATATTTTATACGTTTTCATTATATACTTATTATTTCAGTTTGTATGTTTCAGCTTCGGTTAAATTAATAAATTTTCTGTGCTTTCATCTTAATATAAGGAGTACCTATTGCTGACAGATTCCAGAACAGCGAGCATATAAGTAGCTTTCTTCTGCATAGATTTTGAACACAACAACAAACTTTGAATCCCCGTTTTAACCACTTAAGGGGTGAATTTGGAAAACCCTTTCTTAACCGATGCCTACATCATGATGCCTCTGTAAGAATTTGAGCTCTGTGTCTGTAAATTAATTAATATCGGTTGCCTTTTCCTTACTTTTCAAACATTATCACTATATTCGCTTGTTACAGTTCTGTAATAAAACACTGAGCTAATAGAAAAAGCCAAGGCAAAGATTGTTAAGAAAATACCGTATTATCTTACAATTCTTCTTAAGTTTCCTTCCAACATTATTTAAAATTCACGCGCAAACTATCCTTTTAACCAAAGAACAACTGCATGTGAAATACTGTTTACATTTTTAACAAGAATAAGATGTTTGTGCATATTTTCAATAAATCTGGTGTTTGCTGATAAAATACTTACGTACCAATGTTTCTAAAGAACTATCCAAAGTGGATAAAATTTTGGACTAGATGACTTGCCAATCTAACATTGAACTTAGTATTGCACAAACTAGTATAGACGGATAAGTACAAGCTACCCATTTACTACTACCGAGTGTTATAACGCCATGAATCATATATTACTTCTTATGAATTGTATAACTTTTTTTTATTATATCCTTTGAAGTACATCATTAGCGTAGGGCTTTCTCCCACCAGCCGTAACAAATAAAATTCGTATAAAAACAACCGATTTGTAAATTGTGAATGCCAACTAAATAATAAAAGTAACTGGACCAAAACTTCTTGGACATGCCCATCTGAGTATGTTTCACCGGATCGTCACGATGAGGCCGCGCTGAAACCGGCAGTAGAATAACCCCACTGAGTTTGTTTCCCCGGATCTTCTCAGTTGGGGCGTATTGGATCCGGTGGTAGCACTAAAGCGCGTTCGTCGAGATACTTATGGTCCGTCTAAATAATAACATAATCAAAGGACAGAACTTAGATTTAATCATAGATATAAAATAATATTGTACTTTCATACCTGACAGCTTTTAGGCTAAAGTTATATAAACTATTATTATACGTAGCAATAATCAAATAAAATTAATTAATTATACCAAAAATAAGCCAAATATGTTTTGACTATTTACAAATACCTGTAATAGGTTTACGTGAATAAAAACTTTTTTTATTTATAACTAGCGGCCCGCCCCGGCTTCGCACGGGTGGACTTTTATACCCTACCCCTGCCCTACCCTACCCCTGCCCTACCCTACCCCTACCCTAACCCTACCCTACTCCTACCCTACCCCTACCCTACCCCTACCCCTACCCTACCCTACCCCTACCCTACCCCTACCCTACACCTACCCCTACCCTACCCCTACCCTACACCTACCCTACCCTACCCCTACCCTACCCCTACCATACCCCTACCCTACCCCTACCCTACCCTAACCCTACCCTACCCCTACCCTACCCCTACCCTACCCCTACCCTACCCCTACCCTACCCCTACCCTACCCCTACCCTACCCCTACCCTACCCCTACCCTACCCCTACCCTACCCTACCCTACCCTACCCCTACCCTACCCTACCCTACCCCTACCCAAAAGTATCCTATGTCCTTCTCCCAGTTCTTAGCTACCTCCCTACCAATTTTCAGCCAAATCGGTTCAGCCGTTCTTGAGTTATAAATATTGTAACTAACACGACTTTCTTTTGTTTTTAAAATGTATTCTGCTATTCGGGACGGAAACAAATCAAAAACCATGGCAATCGGTCCAGCCGTTCTCGAGTTATAAGTGTTGTAACAAACACGACTTTCTTTTATATATATAGATTAATTTATTTATTTAACAAAACACGTAATGTTTAAATTTGACGACAGAAGACGCCGGGCACCATTGGTGCCTGAATTTCAATCCTATGTATATCATATACAAGCAATTGAGCTTGTGTATGATACATGAGATTGAAATTCAAATCATAATATATACAGATGTCCCAAATTGAAACAAAATTGGTTTACATTTTTAATCATCTTTATACAATTTAAATTCATATTGATAAGTTTATGAACCTAAGAGATTTAGTAGTAAAACAAGTACCTACAAGTAAACAACTTTTCATAGTTACACAAAAGAATGCAAATTGAAATGATAGATTTGATTTTATAAGTTCAATATACGTACAGTCCTCACAAAAATAACATGTAGGTAAATCAAATGTTGTAAAACTTACCCAAGAAATTTCCATTTCAAAATATATGTAAATTTAAACCTTACTTAAAAAGCTTATATTTTTCTTGCCAACAATATAAATGAGTGCAATAAGTTTATGAAAGATTTTCTGTTGATATTTTATTTATATTTTGCTAAAAATAAAACCAGCCAAGTGCGAGTCGGACTCGTGCACGAAGGGTTCTGTACCATTTTCAAGTGGCTTCCTGTTGACGTTATTGATATCGCGCAAAAAAGGGCAAACAAATAAAGTTTGTTGTATAAGAGCCAACCACAAAAAAAAAATAGTATTTATTTTCATAGCGGCAATAGAAATACATCGTCTGTGAAAATTTCACCTGTCTAGCTATCGCGGTTCTTGAGATACAGCCTGGTCAAGCAGACAGTCTTAGTAATAGGGTCCCGTTGTTACCCTTCGGGTACGGAATCCTAAAAAGGTTACCCTAAAAATAAACAAAACCACTAATTGGCGCATAAAACTGTGTAGTCAAACACAAATGAAATTCCTTTGGAGACATCGACGTAAGCAGACTAAATATCATAAATTGTATAAAAAATTCCAAACTTACAGGAAAATAATAAAACTAAACTGAAAAAGAAAGCTCAAAATCACCATTATTGGCCATTACGAATTTGACCTTTTAAGTAGTTATCACTCGGAGTTGAAACGGGCGGATGTCATTAAAGATTTTTGTCGCAACAGTACGCCCGAATAAGATAAGATAAAACAGTGTCACAACGTAGGTAGATAGAGAAAGACTCGTAGGAAGCTAGGATAGGGTCCGGTCGTCCTTGCAAGGCGAGGCTCGCGACGCGTTCTATGCTTCTGACCTAATCCAGCCTATATTTATAATACGCGACTATCACATGCCAATTTAAATCTACCAAAGATTTAAATTCTATTTAATAACATTACTGTTGAAATGTTTACTAATTAATTATTCAAGATTTTTTTCTTTGTGTCTTTTTATCATTGTATTTGATTTATAATAAATACGACCGTTTCGTCTACATTATCAAAAAACGTTTCCATTTTATTTCAGTATACGTAAATACAGAATGAAGCTGTCACAAAACTCACTCAAACAAAAGCCAAATAGGTCTTCGTATTTTAAAACACACCACAATGCCACAAACCAATTTTACGAAAGGTTAATGTTTGAAACTCTGAATTATCCGCATTCAAACACAATACAGACAATGTTTACACATTGTTCTATAACAGTAACTCATTTCACTTTTATGCCCCAACTAGCTTACCGCGCGCGGCTTCACCTGCGTAGCTCCCGTTCCCGCACGAACTTTATAATTTAATATAGCCTAGCCTTCCTAGATAAATGGGCTAAATAACATTAAAAGATGTTTTCAAATCGGTTCTATAGTTCCTGGGATTCGCCCGTTCAAGCAAACAATAAACTTTCCAGCTTTAAAATAAAATAAAATAAAATAAAAATCATTTTTATTTACGTAAACCAATTACAGGCACTTGTAAATCGTCAAACATTATTTGAAAATTAATTATTATTTATCTTAAATTACATTTGCTGATTATTGATAAACCTATTCAAATTACTTATTTATAATTAAATTAATTATTATAATTAATGTATATTGTCGCTAGGAGGCAAAATGCTTGTTCTGTCTATATTATGCCAAAACAATTGTCATTATTTGGGTGGACCATGAGCATATAACGACGGACGCGCTTTAATGCTACCACCGGATCCAATGCGCCCCAACTGAGAAGATCCGGCGAAACAAACTCAGTGGGTTACTCTACCACCGGTTTCAAACGGCCCACATGAGGTGGTCCGGCGAAACATACTCAAATGGGCAATTACGCGGGGTTTAGGTCCAGTTATTTTAATTTATATTTTAGTAGGCACACACATTTATTGCCCTAACGGTTGTCTTGTTATTTTTTGTTTATTTTTGCTCAATCAGATTGAATGATATTGAGACAGAACTAGCGGTATTAATAGTTAAGGTATGTAAAGAAGTCAATTACAGACAGTTCACAGGATAAGAGACAGTTCTAGTCACAACTATTGTACTTGGCTATATTATTATGGTCTTCAGTGAGGTAGGTGCAAAGATGGTACCGAAACCCAAACGTCTTTATCTTCAATATAGTCCTGAATACTATAGTAACCTTTTGACATGAGAACAGTTTTGACATGTGATTTAAATCTTGTATCAGGCAAGTCTGTAATATAATTAAGGAGTTTATTATAGAACCTAATACAATTTCCCATAAATGATTTATTCGTTTTGCTAACTCTAAATCCTGGAACAGCAAGTTTATGTTTATTTCTAGTATTAATATTATGAAAGTCACTTTTTTTACTATATTTATCAATATTTTTTCTAATAAAAAGAATATTTTGGTATATATACTCAGAGGGCACGGTAAGTATATTAATATTTTTAAAAAGGTTACGTAGGGAGTCGCGACTACCTAATCCATACATGGCCCTGACCGCTCGTTTTTGTAATACGAATATAGTATTTACATCGGCGGCTGACCCCCACAGCAGAATTCCATAAGACATAATGCTATGAAAATACGCGAAATACACTAGCCTAGCCGTGGCTAAATCGGACAACTGTCTGATTTTCCACACAGCAATATTTTATATATTAAGTACTAGCCTCCCGCGCGCGGTTTCACCCGAGTAACTCCCATTCCCGTGAGAGCTTCATAATTAAATATAGCCTATAGCCTTCCTCGATAAAAGGGTTATTTAACACTGAAATAATTTTTCAAATCGGACCAGTAGTTCAGGATAAGCGCGTTCAAGGAAAAAAACAAACTCTACAGTATTATATATTAAGTATAGAAGTAGGTATAGATAAACCATTTCACTTCTTCTTTCGTGTCGCTGTTTCAACTTATTAGTTTTAATACTTTGTTTAAAGCCATTCTGACCAGTAATTCGCCACTCCAATGGTCTCTGTCGTTCCCGCCATCAAATCCGCCATCGTGCCGCTATTAGGGCATGAAGGACAGGCCAACGTGTGCGACATAGACTGTGGTTGGGTGCCACAGTGACATTGTATGTCGTTGTCGTCAATCATGCCCCACTTGTGCAGATTGAGCCTGCAGCGGCCAACTTGTGTTCTAAGCCTGTTTAGCGTTTTCCATATTGGCCACGGTAGGTCATGACCATTGGGAAGTTTTTCTGCAGGCTCAATGTAATTTGGAGGAGGAGGAAACTTTACAGGCCACAGTTTTATTTATACCATTTCACTTTTTATATCTTAATATTTTGTTTCCTTTCCATTACCGACTATGAAATCTTACTGCTTACAAGAATCGGTCCAATACTGTACTAGTTCGCCTCGTAAGTAATCTTAGAGCTTTACTTGGCAAGTTTCCACTAGATATGGGATTCAACTAAAGTCACGACAGTAGAATTATTATGTGACCACGATATTATTACAGTTTTAGTTTAGGCACTTTAACATTTATTCACACAGATACATTACTCTCGCGCTATGGACAGAATTGCTGCGCCACCGATCAGTTTATAAGCACATGATTTACGAACGATATGACTAATATTATATAATGCTGAAGAATTTGTGTGTTTGCTTGAACACGCTAATCTCAGGATCTACAGCTCCGTTTTGAAAAATTCTTTCAGTGTTAGATTTATCGAGGTAGGGTAATAGACCCGTGACGTCAAACTGCCGCATGTGGCCTGGTGACGATATTAGTATGGCCCGCGAACTAACGGTTTCTGTAATGGAACTGCAACAGTATGGCCCGCTGTCATACCCTACAGCCCTTGCCCTTCTGCCCTTGAGCAGAAATGTGTGCCGCCACTGCTATAGACTATATTTATTTATGAAGTTTCTACAGGATCGGGAGTTACGCGGGTGAAACCACGCAGAAAGCATGTGTAATATACGGCAGATTGGTGACCGCAGTATTATGTTGTAATATACAGGAGATACGCTGCTGCCCGTTCCCTGGTTCGCTTGTAATATATGGTGTAATAACAATCGGGACCAACGGCTTAACGTGCCTCTCCGAGGCACGGAGAGTAGTCCCTCAACGAACCAGACCCGGAAAGAACCCACGACCTCCGAGATTTAAAGCGAGCCAAATACCAATACGCTACAGAGGTTGTCACGGTTGTATGGTGCTAGTGTGAATATAATAGTAGTATTAATTAATACTTGATTGCTACTACTCGAGTAAGTTACCAACTTAAATGCATTACCTACTTTGATGAAAACGTTTACATGTGAACCTAGATAAATATTCATTAAAAAAAAAACATTTTCTTCATGACGTACTTATACTGTAATTTACGTTTTAAAAGCTATCCGCATTGGCTTTGCTAAGTAAAAATACATTTTCTGAGGATTCAGATTCAAAATTGTCTCGTCTATATGCCTTAAGCTTTGTGGAATAAGATGTCGTTTCCATTCACATAGTAAACGTGTCTGCTGATCTCTGATAACGTATTCCGAGCGCGAACTGGAGTCATATAAAAGCTATATATTTCTTTTTTTAAAGGCATTTACCGCCCGGGAATTAAATCTCTGGGCTTTTACAAACACGTACAAATATCTGTGGGTTACACAAAATCACCACTACACAGAGACCACTCTATCCGACCCGCTGGAGAAGAGTGCGCCCGCGAACGCGACGCGTCCCCCCTCGTCCTCCTGACCCTTAGTTTGCAAAGAACCATCTGATGCCCTCGTAGACCCGAAGTCCGAGAGGCCCGCGAACTGTAAAGTAGAGCGATAGTTGCACAAAAGTCCCCTAAAATACTAAAAGTCATAATTCCTCAATCTCATCGCCAGCGACCGCCCTAAGCCGAGGTCGAAGCCCCACAGGGAGCGATCTCTTGCGCAAGTTGCTTAGTTTGTAGTTTTTAAACAATTTACTAAGGCTGGAGTTCTGCTCGCCTTTATGCCCGGTGAAGTAGCAAAAGCCTTGTGGATACCTACGTTTGTCCATCCGAAAAAAAAAGGTTACACAAAAAAGTTGTCCCGGGTGAGAAACGACCCTCTTTTTTTCAGCCTGACTAATGAAGATAGCCACGATGCTTTTGCTACGTCACCTGCATGATCAAATCAAATCAAATCAAATCAAATGTTTATTTGTAGAGCATAGGTAATATACAAGGTGTACATAATAAAATATAAGTTCGCCATGTCTAGCCGATAGCGGCATACAAATATTAATTATATATAATATCCTTACAACTAAATTAAAAAATAAGTATCACAATATTAAATGATTTACATGCACATAATTTCATTATTATTAAATTGAAAAAAATGTTAAAATATTACTAATATTATTAAAGCACATATTTATCTACAATTTATTTGAATATTTATTTATTTTCGGTTAGGTATTCTTGTACTGAGTAATATGCTTTCTGTGTCAGGAATTTCAGCAGGGATTTTTTAAATTCATTTAACTCATTTTTTTCTCTGATGTACCTGGGTATTTTATTGTATATTTTGGGTGCCATACCTACAATGTTTTTTTCATAAAGGGCAGTCTTGTGTGAGTAGGAGCAAATGTCCATATTACGGCGTTTAGATTCTACAGCTTTGAATGTTTCCGAATTAGTTTTTACGAACAAAGCTATCTCATAAATATATAAGCAAGGCATGGTAAGTAAATTAAATTTTCTAAAATATGGTAGGCAGCTATCAGTTGATTTTAATTTAAAAACTGATCTAAGGCATTTCTTTTGCGCTTTGAAAGCGACGAGTCTATCCGTGGAATTTCCCCAGTATATAATGCCGAACCGTAGTGTAGAAACTACATATGCATTGTACGCTACTAGAACGGCAGACTCATTTACTATTTTTGATAAATTGTATAGGGCATATGCATATTGATTTAACTTTTTGGCAACGGTTTCAATATGGGATTTCCATGATAGGTGATTGTCTAAATGTAATCCTAGAAAAGTAGCAGTATTAGTTTCAGCGATCCTTTTATTTTCGTAAGTAATATTAAGTTGCACTTGATTTTTTCGCTGATAAAATAACATTATTTTGGTTTTTTCTAAGTTTACTTTCAATTTATTTATTTCTAACCAGTTTATTATGGATTGAAGGGAACTATTAATATCATTTTCGAAAGTATGTATGTTTTCACATGGGACTATGACAGTGCTATCATCTGCAAAAAGAACGGTTTGATGTTTAATACATTTTGGTAAATCATTTATGTATACTATGAATAGCAAGGGCCCGAGGACACTTCCTTGGGGAACTCCACATGTAACATATCTAGTCGACGACGTATAGGTATCTTCTACTTTTGTTTTTGGGCAAACCTTTTTTAAGACAGTGACTTGCTCTCTGTCAGATAAGTAGGATTTAATTAATTTTAATACATTGCCCCTTACGCCATAACCTTCTAACTTACGTAGTAGTAATTCATGGTCTACATGATCAAAAGCCTTTGACATATCCATAAGTATGGCTGCGATCGGTGTTTTTTTGTCAATATTGACTATGATTTTTGAGAGTAATTCAAAAACTGCCTTATTTATTGTTTTATTTTTACGAAAACCATATTGCTCTTTAGTTAGTATATTTTGTGATTCAAAGAAAGAATATAAAGACTTGTTTATGACGTTTTCGAATACTTTAGACAGTACTGGGATTAGAGCTATTGGACGGTAATTTTGAACAGCTGTTTTATCACCTTTTTTATGCAATGGTTTTATTATTGTCAATTTTAATTTACTTGGAAAGTGACCGTTTTCTATACACAAGTTAATTATATGATTCAATACGGGTGCTATAATATTTGATACTAGTTTTAATATTTTTGTACAAATACCGTCGTAACCTGTACTATTCGTGTTTTTTAATGAATTTATAATTTTATATAATTCTCGAGGATCAGTAGGTGCCATAAACAACGATTTAGGGTGATAGGTTTGGCTTGGGAAGCTATTGCTATTTTTATTACAAGACGTTTGCTTTACTGAATCTATATAGTAGTCATTAAAAGCCGTAGTGATTTCTGTGGGATCATGAGCCATTTTACCATTAATATTTATTTTATTCAAAGGTTCTGAAGGAAAGTTTGTTTTGCAATTATTGATTACGTTCCACGTAGCTTTACTTTTATTTTCAGCATTATTTATTTGATAATTATTTTGTGCTTTTTGAGTTAAGTATATAATTTTTTTAAGTCGTTTTGTGTATTGTTTTAGTAATAACTTATTTTCACGAGTAGGAGATCGCCTATATTGCCAAAGTAAATCTCTTTTTCGTTTACTGCAGGTTCGGATACCTTTAGACAGCCACTTGGGGGTTTTTTTAATAGAAATCTTTTTTCTTAAGAAAGGAAAACATAGATCATAGAATAATTGGAACGTATCGTGAAATAAATTGAAAGCTGTCTCAGGGTCTGTACTTTTGTAGATTTCGTCAAAACTAAGATTACGCATGCAGTCTAGAAACTTAGCTTTGTTTTCGGCACAGTAGTCACGATTTCTTACATACCAGTATTTAATGGAACACGTCTTTTTTACCGGGCATCTGAAGAGCTGAGCCGTATGATCAGACAAATCAAAGTCAAGAACTTCACCACGGCTACCTTTAACATTGTGCATAATATTATCAATACATGTGCCACTAGATATACGAGTAGGCTGCTTTATACTCGGTCTAATATTATAATTTAGAAGCAAATATTCGAACTCTGTAGCCAATCTCGTGTTTCGAAGAATATCGATGTTAAAATCACCGCATATTACAATTTTTTTATCATCATGTCGAAACAGTGTTAACATACGATCTAGTTTATCAAAGAAAACTGCTGTTACATCTTTACTATGTTTTGGAGGTCTATAAATACAAATAACCACCAACCGATGATCTGTTAGTTCAACTGCACAACATTCTATGATATCTGAGACACAGAATTTTTTGACATCTATGATTTTATATTCATGGATAGGATTAATTAATATACACGTACCCCCGTTTCTTGTGCTTCGTGACGAAAATGTTGCTATTTTATAGTTTGGTAAATTTAGTTGTGTGGTGTCGTCTGCTTTCATATTGTGCTCTGTGATACAGATGAGATCAGCCACCTTTCCTTGTTGTAGGAGTTCATTAAGGTGAATGCTCAATTGGCCTGATTTTCCTATCAGCCCATTAATGTTCTGGTGTAAGATAAATATGTGCTTATACACGAAAAAAATCTTTATGTTTGTTATCAACTTTTACATGATACGTTGACTGAGAATCATTACTATTATTCGTAGGAGTATATTGTGGATTAGAACCAAGACAATATTCTTCATTTGTGGATCGATCCCTATGTATATTACATGGTGTTAATTCTACATTATAGTCAATATCTTTCATCAACAACATTACATTTTCAAAAATTGATTTTATACCTTTGTTATTTACTCTACCCGAGTGCTTATAAAACATATTGAAATCTGCTGTTAAATCTGAATTCGAATCTATATAATAAGCATGCTGATGGCTAATTAAATCTAGATATATCAAATTATTAAATGATTCTATTCGCCAGTTATATAAAGGATAACCAAGTTTGTAGGTGGGAAAACAAATAATTACATTTGTATGTGTTATGTTCTGTAGTATCTTTCGAACGTAAAAAACAATTTCAAAATAGTCTTTTGTTATTCTAAAGTCTTCCGCACCTATTAAGATAATGCAAAAGTCCCTCAAAGTAAAATCACATAACTTAGTTTCCAAGCCATAAAGAAGTTGTTTGGTGTCTCCATTGGTTTTCAGGTAATGACAAATTTCGTAGTCATGGTTAATAGCGCTTTGAGCTACTGCTAAGACTTTGTTTTTGCTGTCCGTGCTCAACAAACATATTTTACTCTTGGTTGAAGACGGCGGCGGCACCCGCTGAGTGGTTATAATTTCACTAGTTTGGAGATCTGTCGAATTGACATTTTCCGTGCTTTTATGGGGGTATTGGGGTTGAGTGATCTGTAATCCCTCCAGACTGCAGACCGAGCCAGCTGTGTTGAACGATTCGTCTCTGGCATCGCTTGGCGATTGCGCTATAACGACAGTGTCAGGTTGATGCAGCGTTGTAGGTTGAAGAATCAGCTTGGTTGGAGTAGAGGAACAGCTCGATCTTACAACATTCTTTTTACACGGAGACCTCGGTGTAAGACTCTTTCTATCTAACCAGTTCACTTTTTTATATGTATTTATGACTTTCTGGTAATCTCCAATATCCATCTTAAGTCGAAAGTTTTCAGTGTTCAAATTTTCAATCTCCACATGAGCACTTTCTAATTCTGTGGTGAGCCGTTTGATAGTTTCTTTATAGCTCTCAATTTCGTCGCTGTCATTAAGTGAGGTGTTAGGCATGCTCATCATAGTAGTATCAAGTAGTGTGGAATTATTTCTCAGATCAATATTAAATATATCGTCCGCTGAGTTAGCCCTTACTGGTTTTCTGACAGTAATGTTATTTATTTCGAGGTTTTGCATTTTAATTTCCTTGTTAATTTAATTTCGTTAGTTTAATTTCAAATTTTCTAAGTTATATTGAAGTATTAGCTCAGAACTTATTGAGTTTATGATGAACTGTACTTTTAAATTCCAAAAAGTGATTGACCGTCGCAGGGCTCGAACGCGAGGACACTAGATCCTTTCGGCTGCCGGGCGGCTTACGCCCTTCGACCACCAGAGCTTCGGAAAAACGTTGCGAAATAGTCGATTTGTAGCTGCTACTTTGACGTATTTATACGTGTGTCACTTGCGGTGTTCAAGGTCAAAACACTTCGACACAAAGACAAAGAGATTAAAACTTAAAACGATCACTTTTTATAAATTAAAAAGCTATTAATTATATATTAAAAAACTTTTAAATGTTTATGTTTATATCTTCGGAAACACTTTGCACACTGGTTTAGTTTTTTCAGTTTGTGTTATGCATAATTACGCGTGTTTTAGTGTAACTTTTGGAGTGTTTATTTTTATTTGTTAACACTGCACTCCACAATAGTTTTTATTACTATAGAACATGGGTCATAGTTCCTTGCACTTGTTGTTGTATTTTTGCGAGAGAATTGAACACGTCCGTGCCTCGAACGCTCTGGATTCACATTTATATTTATTTATTAGTTGAAAATGTTTGTTTTTTGTTAAGTTATTTTGCTTTTTATTTTCACTTCATTTTTATTTTTTTAAATTTCTTAAACTTTTTTTTTTTTATTTATTAATTAAAAATGCCAAAAACTAAATTTAAAAATTCTTAATAGTCATCAAAATAATGCAAAAAGTTTTTTTTTTTTTTTTTTTTTTTTTTTTGTCAGTGATTTCCGAGATTTGAACTAGCGACCTCGTCGATGCACAATGAAGTATTAGATGTGTTAACCGCTAGACCAACTTAGTTATCCATTGGTGACTCGGTCATTCACCTTTTGTTTGGGTACCCACTGCACTTTTAGTATTTTACATGTGTTTAAATTGTTTTTGCTGTTTACACTTGTTACAGTTAATTTTATTATGTTATTTTTCACTGATTTATAGTTTTTTATGTTGTTCACATAATGTTATAAGTTTAACATTAGAAGGTTAGCTTTAAACACTGTTTTATAATTTAAACTTGCAGAGCAATCGGTAACACGTCCGTACTGTCCTGCTGTACCTGTCGCCCCTGATGATGAAGTAGCTCTTAATAAAAGCAAACACTTAATGAGTTGTTTAAAAACTACAAACTACTCTGTGGAACTTGGACCTCGGCTCAGGGCGATGGATCGAGGAATTATGACTTTAAATTCTTAGGAGATTTTTATAACACTGACGCACTACTTCACAGTTGGAGGACCTCTTGAATTTCGGGTCTACAAGGGTATCAGAAGGTAGGAATCAAACCCAGAACACTTTGTTTTAGGGCAACTACCATAACCAATGAACCATTAGTTTAATCTAATTTAAGCCAATACATTATTTCTATGCAGATTTTTTTATACATCATCCCCAAGTTCAGTCTTTATAAGCTTTAAAACCTTTCAAGTATATTTTCATGCCTACACAATTTCGTAACGGAAACCTTTTAAGCGTTGTATGTTTATGGAGAACTCTAGCGATATTAGAATTTATGGAAAATATATGATGATTACAATCCCGAAGGGCTGAAATCAAAAACGACTCCCAATTTTTCCTTGTAACACTGAAGAAATAAAACAAGCTTTGTGTTAGCTATTATTTTATGCTTTGCGAAGTAAACTATAAGAAAATACTTATCTAAGTAGTATATCTCTTTGAAAGTTAATGTCTGAATAAGATAAATTATGCTATCTTTGTAGATTGGGCTTGAAAGACAGTGTAATAATTGATCCTTTAACAGTTACCCAGATAAGACTATGATTGACTTAAAATACATAAAGTAAATAAATAATCTTTATTTCGCTTTGAAAACACATGATTGTGCTCATGATAACAAACAACTTTTACTATGGCACCAAACCTGAAATCGCGAAAAGAAATCAGCTGTTCCATACATTCATGTTCACATAACTCGTCAACATGGTAGGGAGCAGCTGATTTAATTTTCGCGATTTCAGGTTTGGTGTCACAGTAAAAGTTGTTTGTTATCTATCATTGTATCGGTCACTAATTACCAGTCACCCTAAATATAAAATACTAGAATAATGTAGTGTATTACACACACTTATTTGGATTATTGATATTTTAATCATGTGTATTAAATTTAATTAAACGCATCACAGTGACTTAATTTATTACTTTTACATCTTAGCTAATGTCATATAACACATAACGACTCATTCTTCGCCTAAAACACCAAGAATAGGTCCCTAATTTTAGGAAATTTGTTGCAGTCAAGCTGGCTTTCTGCCAACTGGCCATCATTACTTAAACAATTGGGATTGCAAGGGCAACGTCGCCGCCGCACGGGACCTCGTAATACTAGTTACGATGGTAAAATCAAGCAGACTTGGCAGCCACCTGAAACACTCGAAATATCGTTTTTCTTGTTACTGGCAGCTGAAATTGGAACAGTCGTGCTCAAAGACTGAAAAAATATGTTGCCTTTGTATCGTGTTTTACTATACATATTAACTGTCGACGATAGCAAAGACTTCAACATTATTTATTTAATACTGTCATGAATGCACATGGCTGGTTGGCATACGTTTATTGCAACTATCATATAAATTGCAGCTATGATATTTCATAATTAATTATATCCTATGTTACAGAATAACATAGCTTACTCTCTCTTCTTTTTAGTGTGTTTATGGAGTCATCAAAATCGGATTATTACTAACCAAAAAAAAATTAACAAAATACCTTTTCTCTTTATAATATAAGTTTAGATAAGTCTTTTAAAAACAACCATAAAGCCTATTGCTGATTAGACAATAGGCTATAAATGTCTCCCGACATATTGCGAGACCGAATGGTGACATTGGGCAAAATCTTTAGCTTAGTTCGAATTTAGAATTTAACAAGTGATGTCTTTGATAAGATTCTTGGGTACTACATAGAGTACATTGTCTTCATTTAGACATTCTATCCTACTAGTTTAGCAGAAATAATTTTCAATTTATAATTTCGAAATCCGGGATTAAATTTTCAGGTGGATTTTCTATAGGAACTGAAATATTTACATACAACAGTGCGAATGAGAAAACCGCCTATATGTTTCATTAATAAGGAATCTACAACAACATTTTACCGTAGTTAAGTTGTATGTCTTGTACATGACTCCCGCTAACTTTCTAATGTAAGATGCAGCCGCCTAGTTCTCTAACTTCCGATTAATTTATTAGTCCAATGAAGCAGGCTGTGTACACTATACATAATTGTATAATAACTACGTTTGCTCATATATCACTCAAGGCTGGCCGTCTTGGCAAACAGTCAAAGCTAACATAGGACTTTATTATACTTCGAATTAATTAAAGTGTTAGCTTGACAGTCATTAATTAGATTAATGTTGTTTGTAATTTTTCGAAACAGTGGTTAACGATCATTAATTTTTAATAATATATGTACTTGATTCGGTGGTTATCTATGGGCTAATTTTTCAATATTCAGAATTTCGAATTTCTAAATATCGTAGGAACAAATTTAAAGCTTTAATTTTGACAAATTTTGTATGGAATGTCGATCAAATTAATTTTTATACGTCTGATATGAGGAAAAATTAGCCCTAAGAAGAAGAAAAGCTTATATATATAAAGAATAACAAATACTTAGAAACAGTTCGGTAGCGAACCATACTCGCTGAGAGAACTCTTTAGAAAAATGCATCGGTTCCAACAACTACGGTAGTGAAAAATATAATGCATCTCTTCATGCTAGAAAAAATATTCCAGTATTTACATTACAGCCTAATTAGCACCTACTCGGGCATAGGTACAATAGCTTCTATTTCGTAATTATGAAGCAAAATGCGGTAAAGTTGACAGTTCACGCGTTCTAAACACAAGCATTTGCACAGGCACTGCAACTATTACACTCTAGCGACAACTTCAAATTAGTTTCAGCTAGACAGCCCCAAAGTTAGATGAGACCGAAGTTAGCTTGTAATTTAAGCAAAAAATACAGCAAAAACTCTTCCACTAATATATGTAGTTCAGCGTTCACGGTTTGAGAGAAATTCTCACGCTTTGACAGTTATAGATAAGTACGTAAGTGGATGAATCCACTCACTTTAAAACTCAATCTACAATTTAAATGTGAGATAAGATTAAGATTTTTATTCAATAAATATTTTAATTTAACATAATTTTCATATAAGATGCGTCGTTCGTACTAAAGGTATTCATTTCACATAATATAATTTAATGGCTTTAGGTGCAACGTTGGTACTTAAGGTATTTAACGGAGAATTTAAAGGAAGAGGTATTTTTTAATAGCTTAATTAATATTTTGCGAATGTAAAAGGTAATATAGGATCTATGTTTACTAACTAATAAACGTAAGACTATAACGGGTCTATGTTTAATTACAAAATAAACGTTAATTTCCGAAGTAGAACATGGAATTTGAATAGGCTCAGTATATCATTTAGACGGAAGATATTCGCAAGGTCCTAATGATAACTAAACACTAATAGACCTATATTACATTAAATTTGCAAAGTAAACAATGTAATAATTTAAAAGATACAAATTATATGGCAAAAGCCATATTCAGTCATATTGTGTAAAGTGCGAACGATTACATTAGAGATTAATTTAAAACGTTTGCAACTTAGCTGCGGAATTAATAATAAAAAGGAAAATAGGGTAAAGAACTAAATAGATAACGTTATTCTAATTTTGAAATTGAAAGAATAAAAACGAAATCCTTTTTATGAAGGGCCAACGTTTGGGAAAACAAAATCGTATCGTAATACGTATACGGCTTTCAACTAACATTTTAAAGTTTTGATGAGTTAACACAGTCGTTACTAAATACATAGGAACTAAATTTTTTTGCAGAACGAAATCGAAACATCATTCCTCTACATTATAATTATGTCTTCTTGGAAGGAATAAAATTGCGAAATATCAAAATATTCATAAATAAGTAAATACTTGTGAAAAGCTTTCACATTTATGACGACATAACTGGTTCAGCTAATGTAAATATAGATAAAATTATATTAAAAGCTTCGTAGAAACTACAAAGATTAGCAATACTCGCATATTTTTATAAAATACTAGCTACACGCGCGCGGTTTCACCCGCGTAACTCCCGTTCTCGTGGGAACTTTATAATTATATATATAGCCTATGTCATCCGGGGATAGTGTAGCTTCCCAACAGTGAAAGAATTTTTCAAATCGGTCAAATAGTTTAGTAATGGCGCAGCCTATTCAATGCAAACAAACAAACAAAAAAACAATCAAATGTTTCCTCTTTATAATATTAGTGTAGACTACCTTCCCGCGCGCGGTTTCACCCGCGTAGCTCCCGTACCCGTGAGAACTTCGTAATAAAATATAGCCTATAACCTTCCTCGATAAATGTACTATCCAACACTGAAAGATTTCAAACAAACAAACTCTACAGCTTTATAATATTAGTATAGATTACTAGCTGACCCGGTTAATAGATGTGGCCGATTCTCAGACCTACTCAATATGCTCACAAAATTTCACGAGAATCGGTCAAGCCGTTTCGGAGGAGTACGGGAACGAACATTGTGACACGAGAATTTTATATATAAGATTAAAAATCTACTTAAAAATTGGATTAAACTTTTACTTAACGATATTACATTTCGTCTTTTGAAAATTCAGCAAATCCAACTCCTTCATTATTAAGTAAACAGTACCTAGGGTCGCCGTGTGGTTTCCGGCTTAGAATAGACCACCCCACGTCTTTCCACGGTGTCGTAAGAGGCGACTAAGTGACATACAACTAATGGATGGCAGCAGCATATCTGCTGAAAGATACTCACCATCTTACTGCGTCCATCAATGCGCCGGCCAAACGTGGTGATTATGGCAATATACCTCAAGATCCTGGCTTGCCAAGTGAGTACTTGGCAAGCCAGGGTCTTCATTCACCGTGATCCCGCGGCCTTAACCAGATCATCCGTCCCTGAAGTAGGTGGACGTCCTACGCTACGCTTGCCGATCTGCGGCCCTATATGGCCTGCCCATTACCACTTCAACGAACTAATCCGTTGGTTGGGTAATGTCGGTAACCCGCGTTTCGGTAACTCTCTCTAGGGCTTTTAATCAATTTAATAATAAAGTCGGTGCTTCCCGCGTGCAGTTTCACCCGAGTAACTCCCGTTACCGAAGGGACTTCATAATTAAATATAGGCAGCATTCTTCGAAAAATGGCTATATAACACTGAAAGAGTCTTTCAAATCGAATCAGTAGTTCCTGAGATGAGTGCGTTCTAGCAAATAAACCAACAAACAAACTTTTCAGTTTTATAAAAGCTAGGTAGAAGTAAAGTTATTGCATAATATCACTACATTTATTAAAAGTATTGGTTTTTCACTTAAATTGAAATTTTCGTATAATTTGCATCATATTTTATTGAACCAAATGAATAATAATTTCCATACACTATTGATGTATTTCGTTAAAACTGCCAATCAAACCTAAATACAGTTATTATAAATTATTTAACACTGGCTTTCTAAACTAAGCTAGTTATTAGCTTCATCATTAACAAAGATTATTACGTAATAGGTATAGCTAAGATGCCTGCTGCGTTCCGTTAAAAATGATTGTTTCTTGTTTTTTTAACCTTGATTTTGTTTAAAACTGTGAATATTAATAAAGAAATAGTTATTATTATAAACTGATATGTTACTATACTGCAGTAAACTTTAACAAAGAATAACAATGACTGGAGAGAAAAACAGCCCGTCTATATATTTTGTTACGAAAGCCCCAGGGAAAGCCGTCAGCTACCCATAACGTTGTCTTATCACAACGAACAAACATAACTACCACGGTTCTTATTTACAATATTTTCTCGCTGAAAGGATTAGATTACAGCTGTTTTTTTTTTAAATAAAATCTTGAAACTTTAGTGTATCTCGTATAGCAAGATAGTATAATATGAAACACTAGCTGCGCCCCGTGTCACTCTCCTCCAGTAGGTCGGAGCGTGATATTTTGTAGCCTATATGTTAATCCAGATTTTAAACTATCCGCGTGCAAACTTTCAGCCAAATCCAAGACAATAAATATTTGCGTAATTCTAAGATTTCTTTCCGGGTCTGGTTGGCAGAGGGACTACCCTCCGTGGAAAGCACGTAAATCTGTTGGTCCCGATTGTTATAACATCATCTATAACCAGCGTATGCCAGGGATCGGGCAGCAGGTTACCTTACCGTTACATAATACTGCGGTCACCAACCCGCCTGCCAAGCGTGGTGACTATGGCAAAAATCCTCCCTCGATAGGAGACCCTTGTTCAGCAGTAGACGTTATAAGTTATTTCATAATAATATGATGATGATGAAAAAAAGAAAATCTGTAAGCTACAGTGTTTTATTCAGCAATATTCTTAACGATATTTAGTCATGTACCGAATATACGACTACAATATACGTTTTCTTATTCTATATAAATATCTGAAATTTATTGCGTAAGAAAACCGTCGTGTTTATATCTGCCTATCGCACCAAACAATAAAATGGAACATGAAATCTGGTAACCGAACGACTGATGTAGTAAAAAGCAAAGGAAAAATATTTGTTTTTTTTTTATGCGCCGGCACCATCTTAAACACAGTGCTCGGCTCCTTAACCTCACTTAATCCGCAAGCAACCATCGACAAGGGTAGATTTTACACGCGATAAACCTGCAAAAGGATTTGGTCCGGTTTCTAAAGCAAGTTCCCCAGCCCATATTTACTGATGAAATCGTAAATCTGCCGGCGACCGTTCGTAATTGATCCATTTTATAGCAAGACTTTTTAACGACTCAACTTGAGCCGCTAGAACCTTTTTGTTCGAGTCACATTGGTTTAATTATGTAAATTGATAACATTATAAAACACATTCTGAAAGATAATTACAGTAAATAGTAGAATTCGCGTTGCTGTTAAAAGTAATAGGTGTATGTAGGTGCTTAAAGTATAGTGAGAGAAATAAAGAGGCCTGAAAGAAAAACCATTGCATTTTTTATTCAATAACTTTTACAAAGTCTTATAGGACAGTCAAGAGCTTTACTTTAAGAGAATTACGAAATTATTGAATTCAAAGTTGCTTTCTTTGTTATGAAAATACATTTATTATTCTTGTAGCTTACTAAAAGTGTAAAACTTACCATAAAATATAATACTTTTCTTTTTGTATTATGTTAGTAGATGTGACGGTAGATTCCAGTAACATTTATATAATGAAAATTTATAAACAGTACTGCGCTGCGAAATCTTCTTTAACATAGTTAAAATATATTATGATTTTATACTTAGTTTGAACATTCTGTAGAGTTGCAGAGTAATTTCATTTGTTGGTTACAAACAAATGAAATGGTTTTTAACAAACAAATGAATAGTTTGTAACAAACAATTTATTTATTTATTTGGCCGTCTCTAAATAAAACGGTTAATAAATTCATATTATAATATAAAAAAAAGTAGAAGATTAAAAAAAAATAAGAAGGTAGTGGCTTCTTAATTCGCAACTGAATTGCACACATCCGTTCAACCATGATCACTGCCCTGAGTTAGCCGACGGTACCAGAAGAGCTCCGTATACCAGTACGCAGCGGTTGTAGATGAAGACTTGATTCAAAAACAAATATTAGCTTCCCCACATTGAGAACGACGCCACACGACTCCGTCACACGCTACCCCAGCCGTCGTCCGCATTGATACACACTCGAGGAACACGCACGCCCAATGTGGGGTCAGCCTTATTAACAAATTGAATAAATTTACGAATAAAGTGTTTTACGGGTACAATATTACAAAAACATGTACCTAACTCAAAACGGGTAAGGTCTACAATATACGCGTTGCTGTATCACAATAATTCTGTATCCCTTCAAATCAGTGAGACACATAAGCTTTATTACGACTGTGATATTGTGTTTTAGATTTACTCGTAACAAAGCTGACATGCGTCACCCGTCCCAAATATTACAATAACCATAAAAGCTTACGTTAAACAAATCAAATTTTGTAGTCCTAATATATATACAAGGTGTAACGGAAAGGGTATATACATAGAAAGAGCAAGGCTTCTTTGGATCATAACAAACGATATGGCAAGTGGCAACGCGCGATCGTCTCAAAGAATACGCGATTCTTTGAGACGATCGCGCGAAACAGACTCAGATGGGCATGTCAAAATTATTTTGGTCCAGTTGCTGTAATTATTTCGTTAATTGGCTTACACAATTTACCAATCGGCTGTCTTTATATAACTTTTATTTATATTTTGCTAATAATACAGATCAGATAAGTTATTTTAAGATAGAACATGTGTTATATGTATGGTTATGATACAGACAGTACACAGAATACACTAGCACGATGTTACAATTTCAATGCTTCATCAGCATCTGTATATGATCTAGTGACAGTCTGACAGTGTATACTAATAATGTGTAGAACACACTGTCAGATTACAAGATAATGATCCTCATCAGCCTGGGCCTACTCCGCGAGGAAGGGTTTTCCATAGTCACCACGCTCGACTGGCGGGTTGGTGACCGCATTTTTATGTCGTAATACACAGGAAATCGCTGCTGCCCGTCCCTTGGTATAAAATTGTTATAGGTGATGTTAAAACAATCAGGACCAACTGTTTAATATGCTTTCCAAGGGTAGTTACGGAGGGTTATTCCTCAACCAACCAGACCCGGAAAGAAATCTCAGAATTAACATAAAGGTTTATTGTCCGGCGTGGGGATCAAACCCACCACCGCCGAGACTTAAAGCGAGACTTATGCCGCTACGCCACGGAGGCTGTGATAATGATAACTAATGTAAAACATAGATAAATATACCCATCATTTCCATTTAAAACAGACAATAGTCATTTTTATCTGTTTTCCACGCTTCTAACAAAATATTCACGGAGTTATCTTTAAAATCTATATATATAAAAGAAAGTCGTGTTTGTTACAACACTTATAACTCGAGAACGGCTGGACCGATTGCCATGGTTTTTGATTTGTTGGATTTGTTTCCGTCCCGAATAGCAGAATACATTTTAAAAACAAAAGAAAGTCGTGTTAGTTACACTATTTATAACTCAAGAACTCAAGGGTAGGGGTAGGGTAGGGGTAGGGTAGGGTTAGGGTAGGGGTAGGGTAGGGCAGGGGTAGGGTATAAAAGTCCACCCGTGCGAAGCCGGGGCGGGCCGCTAGTACATAATAAAAACGTAATCTTTTGAGCATTGTACTGAGTAGATTATTCTAAACCAAATAAAGAATATAGTTTATGAATCTAACATAAAACCAGTGTGTTATATTGTTCTGCGTAAGTAGGTTTGCATATAATATTCACGCTAAAGCAGTGAAGTTTATCTTCGCGTGAAAATGAGATTCGGATTACGAATAGCTTGGGAATTAGGGCAAAGTTGCTCGAACGTCTAGTAACAAACTGAAAACCTAAGGACAGGGGCAAATAATCTAAACTAAAAACTACTAAGTTTTGGTGCCAGTTAAAAGGTATTCTATTCAGACAATTAATTTATTGATTCCTGGAATAAAATGTTCAATCCCAATAAGCAAAACCATGTAAGTATTGAAAGTTTAATTAATTGATATTTTGTTTCATATTAGTTATGGAAAAAGCAATGTAACTCGTGATGAATGACGCAAATATCTAATTGACCGATTCATTCCATTTTGCTATACAATTCTAATCTAAAATTTCATTAATACTGAATCAATGATTTGAATAACTGTCATAAAATGTGACATCATTCATGTGAATGAATCCCGTGAAATGTTTATTTATATTTACGAAAATATAAATAAACATTGCACGTCTGCCGTGTGGTTTCCGGCTTAGAATAGACCACCCCATGACTTCCCATGGGTGTCGTAAAAGGCGACTAAGGGACATATGGCTGATGGATGGGCAGCAGCATCTATTAGCTCAAGGTTTACATCTTACTGGGATCACCAATCCGTCTGCCAAGCGTGGAGATTATGGCAATATCCCTCAACGATCCTGGCTTGCCAAGGTCTGTTAAGAGGAGGCCCATGTTCAGCAGTGGACGTAAAAGGGCTGTTGATGATGATGATGATTTACGAAAAAATAAAATAGAATTGTCTATTTGTAAAGTGAAAATTTAAGGATTTCTTACTAAATGCATGACTATGAGTATATTGAGGGTGCGAATATACTCATAGTCATGCATTTACTACAAACAAGGTACAAATTACAAAAACACAACTATTTTTTCCAACTAATCTCAGTAATGGCTGGACTTATTTTTTACAGGCGTTTCACTAAAACATAGTTAACTTTACTAATTAAGGTACTTGATACAAATAAAGCCTATGCTCAAATAAGGCCTGTAGTGCGAAAAAGTCGTTTAAAATATAATTACATCAGAAATACTTTACACTCACATATTCGACAGCTCCAGGACTCCGAAAACAGTGCGCGAGAGACCTGGCCGTGCTCACAGCGACTGTAGTGGCCAGTCATTTGTCGAGGATGCGCGTTTTCATTGCGCGTTATTAATTTGTCGTCATTTGTATCGAATTTTAATACGTTATTCATTGAAGTTTTGTTCCAAGTAATGTATGCGGATCACGGTATAACTCATCCAAAAGGTAACTATGACTTTAAATTATATTTTTTTTAATATGCGAATTAAGTACTGCTTATAACATTTATAAAGTATAATGGACTAAATAAGGCCTACTTTTTTAATAGGCCTTATTTCTGACCCTAGGCCTTAATAGGAATTTTACTGAATTTAACTCTTTTATTACGTTGATTTACAGATCAAGACCAAAACGTGTTACGTGGTCCGAAGAAAGCAAGACTGAAGATAGAAAACCGTGGTACTGTCTTGCATGTAAACAGATAGAATTGCAGATATGAGACAATGCGTGGAGTATCATCAGTGGTACTAAGAGGACTGCGACGGCTTGACAAAAAGTGATTTAGATATATTTTATGTGTATTGTATGTCCTAATTGTCAGAATAAGTGATTTTAGAGTTACCTTGAAAATCGATTGATTTTAATTTATTTAAAAGCTAGGGGTAGCTTTAAAATAAATTAAAATCAATCGATTTAAAATTTTTTTAAGTACTTATTTTCAGTAAGACTGATTAATGTTCCTAAGCAAGTTATGCGACTTTAAACGTTCCAAGGCCTTATTTAGTTACCTTGTTTAATTAAAGCCTATCAAAATATATTTCATTTTTCAATATTTAATAATATTTTTTGGAAAATATGTTAATTTGCTAATATTTGTTTGAATGGATACGATTTTTTTTTAATTATTCTTTATTTGTTGTTAATATTCGACTTCAAGTCTGAATAGCAATTTAAGCACAATATTTAGTTAAATAACTTAGAAAGTTGTTCAAAGATCTCATGAAAACACTTGATAAAAGGCTCAGAAATATATATTTTATGTATTTAATACTCTAATAACAATATTCCTATAATTTAAGTACATAGGCTTTGTTAAATCACTATATTTTTAAAAGGCCTAAGACTAAGGTTCTACAATTATCTCTTTTTAAGTGATTTTTTATAAAAAATTACAATATGTTTTCTTAAATAATTAAAATTTATAAACCAAAGAATAATGCCTTGCTTTTATTTATCACCATATTCAAATAATTTATCAAGATATGAATGTTTGAAATTAGGTAGGCCTTATTTGTATCACTTACCTTATATTATACTCCTTTCTATTTTGTCTGCGCGTTTGCTTGTCCGTGTATTCCTCCTAATCTCGAAAACGGAAGTACCGATTTTGACGGAACTTTAATTGTTAGATAATTTATGAAAGCTAGACGTGATAAAAACTATTTATTGATCGTTATGCTGGTACTCATGGAGTACCAACACAATAACTGTATAACATGTAAAACAGTATAAAACAATAGACTACAGTCATTTGCAATTAAAATCGCAAAGCCAACATTTCGTTATCTACAAAGAAACCTTCACGTATGGTCTGGTAAGTTTAATTCGTGCCGCATTGCGAAACTAAGCTTTTTCTGTTCACAATTTCCTTATTTATGTAATTTTTATTCTACTAAAATAACACACAAGTCGGTTACAAACTAAAATAACTAAGAACTTTAATTTATTATTTAATACACTAAATTTGGAATCCTACTTATTTATGTAAAGAAATGTACGAATACCTAACAATAAAAGTTGTTTTGTAATAATTATAACATCTAAATTCAACAGAAATACAATATACTCTTTGAAATGATAAATTGTAAGTATAATTGTTTTACGTTTTTTCCTTAATAACGTCTTTCGATGTTTTTTTTTTCTGAAGAGCTAACTTGTAATTGAGCCAGTTAATAAACAGAGTAGGTATTTAGCAGCAACGAACTCACCTGCGAATAGTACGTGACTCGACCAAATAGCGAGACCCAAGATACTCACAACGATAAAACCAATTAGCTAAACATCATAAATTTTATCTAATAAAATATAATGAATGAGGCCATTTTCTTTCGTTACTCTGTTATTTAAAAAAATACTGTTATTTCAAATATAATTCTATAATAAATACTAGCTAAACCCACTGGATTTACCAGCGTTACTCTGCTCCAGTGGGTCGGAGCGCGATTTTTGGCTTATATATTAAAAGAGATTATAATCTGTCTCAGTGTAAACTTTCAGCCAAATCCGCTCAGTAGTTTTTGCGTCAAATAGTAACAAATATATCCATTCAATCTTACGAACTTTCGAGTTTATAATATGAGTAGGATTATAAAGAGGCACCGAAATAAAAACGCGTTATTCAGCAACATAGTCTATATTTTATGATGAAGTTCCCAATAGAACGGGAGCTCTAATAGCTCTTAATAAACTACACTCACAATATCAATCACACACAGCCGTCAAACGTTACACTCGCATGATTAATACTACGTAATGTAATTTCATTCATTTCAATTGTTATTGACATGTCTTTGAAGCTATCAAATGTCGCATTAATAGATCTTAGAATCCAATGTAAAATTCTAAGACGGTTCATTAGAAGCTTTGACACATTTCAACGGATTTTGGCACGAATAGTCCAACTAACACTGGGAAAGCTCAAAAGATTCCATGACACTAATATTCGACACATAAGGTGTCCCAATTGGCCAATTAAGCTGTCCACTCACACGAGACCGACTAATGACTTAGCTGACACAAAGCCAGAACATTTCTTAATGTAATTTCAACATTTTAACATTTGATATAATAGTTAAGTCGTGCTTTAAGTTTCGGAAGTCGAGGGTACGATCCCCTATTAAGACAAGAAATCTTTGTGTAAAATCTATGATTTCTTTCCGTATCTAGTGGGTTGAGCTAGCATCCGTGCCTCGTAAAGCAAGATAAGCCAACTAGTACAATTGTAATAACATATAATAACTATCGAATAATAAAAAAACTGGCGTTTCCCTGTATTGCAACATACGGCGGTCACTAAATCGCCTGTCAATTGTAGTGACCATAGCTCCTTTGAGATTAGACCCACGCTCAGCAGTGGACATTATACGGGCTGATGTTCACTTAAGGCTATAGAATTTAGGTATTTTACAAAATCATTTTCATAAAATTACATAATTTCAACACTGGTCAGTGTAATTTAAAAATAAAACGCAGTATTTTAAAATTTCATAATTGAGTTTTCATATCAAGCCTTATTAAGTTTTGTATAACAATAATTAACACAGGTACCTGCTAGCCAGTTATTTAAGGCTTCTTACATAATTATGTCCTTGTTAATTAAATTAATAAGCAGTATAATGTACCGTATACAGGCTTCATTACTGAGTATAACATTATTATCAATAATCTGACGCTTCTACGACGACCCAGTAAGGCTGTGTTCAAACCAAACTGACTGTCAGCCGCCGAAAGTGAGCGAACGTTACGCTGTTTATTGTATTTCCATACATATTCACTTTTTCGTTCACATCTAACCGACGATACGTTATTACGCTATGCGTAGACGCTGACATTCGGCGGCCGATTAATATAGCGTGTCACTACGCTCGCGGACGTTGATTGGACAGACGGACGTAAACTATAGCGTATTGGCAGCATACTGTGAACAAAAAATACCGTTTATTTTCACGTTTACACTGGGGCTCACAGTGAGCCTGCTCACATTTGGCGGCTGACAGTCAGTTTGGTTTGAACACGGCCTAATTTCTTTTGTAAGCCATTGATGTGGTTAGTTTTAAAATAACTATGGGTCGCTTATTGGTCGAAAATTTACCTTAATTCAAAGAATATATTAGCATTCAGCACTCCTTTTCTATATAAACTACTAGATTTCCGCGTGCAGTTTCACCCGCGTAACTCCCGTTCCCGTTGAAATTTCCTCGATAAATGGGCTATCTAACGCTGATTTTTTTTTTATCCTGTGGTTAGCCCGTTCCTTTAAACAAACAAACTAACTAACTTTATATATTAGTATCGATAAGTGTGCAATATTTCATAGTCCATCCTCCGCGCAAGTTTTGTAAAAAGGGGTATAAACATTTAGCTTTACGTATAAAGGTAAAAAAATATAAAGTTACCTAAATTATAGAACGAATTAACTCGCACGAATTTTGTACGTAGCTTGTACAATTCTAGATTTATTTTGGATTTCTTACGTGATAAAGTTACATAGATCCACACAATTAATTAACAGCCAACGTTTGATGCGGCCGTAGCCCAATGTCTAGGGCGTCGGACTTGAGGTCTTGTGGTCGCAGGTTCGATCCCCACCCATTGCACTACCGACGTGAACCCACTCGTAACACAAGCATTATAGCTCAGCACGAGTGGTTAACAAGAATACTAGTAGACTGAAAAAGTCTGCTAGTAATATTAACCTGACGTGAATTTCGACATGTGGTTGACAGATGAAGTAGACCTACACATAATGTAGCTGGCCAGTAATCTATACATATTATACTAAAACTGGTGGAGGTCAAATTGTGCACATCGAAAAAAAAAAAAGGTCGGCGGTCTATCGATACTGAAGCGAATAATCGAATTGAATTATTTTCTTTATGCCTGCATCACGCCGAAACTACTAAATGGATTTTAATAAAACTTGATACTATTATAGAGTAGGATTTTACAAACATTTTATCCAGGATTTTGACATAGTTCCCTTTAGAGAGAGAATGACAATCAAAATGTTTATAAAGGTATGATTCCTTAACATGTAGTCCGTTTTCATTAAATATTTTGTAAAAAAAGGTCTAAGGATTAATAAGTAAAATTTACTAGATCTAATCCTACTATACGTTTTTTTTTGTCCAGGGTGATTTGCTTTTTCGCATTCCCACCGCCGCTGCAGCGTATTCGCGTGCTGGCGGTGGGATATGTGGGACTCGCCCTGTCCATAGCATGGTATGCTAACTCATACCACGAGAAGAGGACCCTACACCACAATAACGCCCCGGACACTCCTTCGATCCGCCGTTGCAATCCGGCCCTAATCCTTTTATCCTACTAATATTATAAACGCGAAAGTTTATAAATATGGATGGATGGATGGAAGGATGTTTGTTACTCTTTCACGTAAAATCTACTGAATGGATTTGGCTGAAACAAGGGGTTAGTTAATAAGCTCGATTAACATATAGGCTACAAAAATCACGCTCCGACCCACTGGAGCAAACGGAGTAACACGGGTACAACCGCGGGGCGCAGATAGTATTCATATTTATGTGAGTGTACTTAAATTTGGCACGCAGATAGTTATTGTAACATATACTAAGGGCTAAGATAGGATATTTCAAAATTTTCCCTGAAAAGGCATGAAATGGAGGCTGAAATACAATATAAAATTAATACAGAGTTATCAACGTAGAAAAGCAAAACAAAAAAAATCCATCCGACAAAATTACATCACTTTCATCGTGTAACCATAACATTAGGTAGGTGTTTTAAAAACTGTAATTAAATCTAAAATTAAAGAAAAACAGCGTAATGCAAATGTAAAATTGACAATTCAAAATAATAAACTGAGAAATTTTACAACTGTAGTTGAATTTATGATTCTGAACCCGCTCGAATGTTCTTCAATTTGTAATGGCAAAATATGGATGAAGACGAAGATTTATTTCCAGAACGAAATGAAAATATTTTCAATCTATTTTCGCTGCTCGGAAGGTTTTCAATGGAGCTGTAACAGATAATAATGAATCAAGTAGTTCCCTACTTTCACAATTTGTAATAGAAAATACTGGAGTTGATTGAAAATTTAATAAATAATCACTCCATGTCATTTTTGAGTAATAGACCATCATTAATAACGAAGGACAACCTCCGTAGCGTAGCGGTATTTGGCTCGATTTTAATCTCGGAGGTCGAGGGTTCGATCCCCACCTTGGACAGGTAATCTTGGTGTAAATTCTAAGATTTCTTTCCGGGTCTGGTTGGTTGAGGGACTACCCTGGTTGGTCCCGATATCATATCCTTGATATACGATAATAATCGTATATCAAGGAACGGGCAGAAGCGTTTCCTTGTGTGTTACAACATAATACTGCGGTCACCAACCCGCCTGCCAAGCGTGGTGACTATGGCAAAGCCCCTCCCTCAGAGGAAGCCCTTGTTCAGTAGTGGACGTTGTTCGAGCTGATGATGATGATGAATTATGATGGTGCGTGTTACGTAAATTCATCAGAGAAGAACTATTATATTTGCAAGGTAACACAATTTTATCTCGTAGATGTTACTATCAAGATATCCAAATTATAAATAAACAATAACAATATTTATTTGAAATCGCTTAGACTACTCCGTTGATTAATAAATGAACAAAGGATTGTATTAAGATAATGTGGCTTAGTACACCATTAGTCCAGCCTCCAATTACATAAGCAAAAATAATAGGGACATAAAATGTTTTTAATGAATATTTGCTAAGTCCAAAGCATTTGAATACACAATTTGCTCAGCTTTAGAAGGCTCGTAGCGCACGCTGCGGTGTAAGATTATCATACGATTTATTGTCTATTAGGTTTCGCGATGTAATCTCTAGCAGTTAATAGGTAAATATTTCATTTTAATCGTCTTTTTGAAAATAATAGGTTCCATTACAAAAAACACCCAGTTTACTCTTATCAGATTATTGTGGTTGTTTATTAACGTTTCATATATCCGACGTGAAAACGGATCCATTAATCGCCTTCCTACTTTTTTGTACGAATAAAATGATCTCACCACCATCCTACCTTTGATGAATGATCGGAACAATTATTATTATAAGATACCCACATTACTATTTATGTTTTCCAAGTGATTTTATATTTGTTACCTTTTTGCTTTATAAAGTTATACAGGTGGACGCAACTCTTATTGTCAAAACATATTTCTAAGAGTTTTCTTCTGAATGCTTGTTAGTAAAGTTAATTTTAAGTTTAATTGTTGTTCTTGTATTCCTTAGGCAAATGAATTGTATTCTTTATGAGAAATAATTGTCTTAAACCATAAATTACTTCGTACAATCCAATACTATGGCTAATGTACTCGTCTTCTCTAGAACGCTTAACAGTAGTTACTGAAATATGTAACTATTAATAGACTATTGAAGTAACTGAGACACCATAGAACAAAAAGCATTATGTTAGTAGGCTCAATGAGGTAATGAACTAAAGTAGACGTAGCCTAATGGCTAGGGCGTCGTACTTGCGATCATGTAGTCGCCCGCGCCGGTTCGACATCCGCCGGTTGCACTACCGACGTGAACCCACTCATAATATAAGCATTTTGGTCAGTGGGTAGTCATAATATAGGCATTTTGGTTAGGGGCCATAGCGTAGCGGTATTTGGCTCGCTTTAAATCTCTGAGGTCGTGGGTTCGATCCCCACGCGGACAGAGAAATCTTTGTGTATATTCTAAGGGTCTGGTTGGTTGAAGGACTACCCTCCGTGCCTCGGAAAGCACGTTAAGCCGTTGGTCCCGATTGTTATAACATCATCTATAAGAATCGTTTTAGCTAAGCACGAGTGGTTAACAAGAATACAAAAGGACTGCAAAACTCTCTGCTTTTTAAAAAAAACTATTGTGAGATAGTCTCACAATAGTTTTTTTTAAAGAGCAGAGAGTTTTGCAGTCCTCTTGTAAGTAGCTAAGTAACTAAAACACCAAAGAGCAAAAAGCATAACGTTGGAGCGCTTAATGACCTACTGAACTGGGTTTCAGAATACAAGTGCCATGTAAAATTATTAATAAACTTTGTATATAAGTAACGTCGCCAGAGCTAGACAGAGCACCCATATTCAAGGCTAGTAAGTAGTAAATACATCCGCTACTAAAGCAAAATCTAGCTATCCTAACATTTGGACGTCTATTCCACTTAAAATCATTTGCTTTGCGGTTATATACTTGCACCTTGTATATAAACCAAAATTAACAAAGCTATTTATTCTTTTAAGTTTCTTCATCTTCCTGAGGTTATCTGAAAATATTATTTCTAGCAATTGTTAATGAGAGAAGTATTATTAATTAATACAGTATCATTCAAAGAGAGAGACAACACAACTCAATTTACACATATTTTGACAAGAATTTGACAGCTTCTATGTGTATAAAGATAGCTAAGGTGGGTCTCAATACACTCCCCACGCAAATATAGCGCTGTGAAGTGAACTTTTCCACTTGAATGATTCTGATACGTTGCATCGATTACTTAGGGTGTACGTTAGCTATTTGTATATTACATACAATTCATTGAACAAAGCTGTTTACTATAATATAGTTATATTATTGTACTAGCTTCACCCACGTTACTCTCATAGGACTTCTTAAGTAAATAAAGCCCTCCTCGACAAAACACTAAAAGATTTTTTTCAAATCGGACCATTTCCTGAGTTTGGTTCGATGCAGCAAACATACTCTTCAACTTTAGGTTTATATTAGTGTAGATGCTTTTCGAAACAATTTCTGATTTTAACTATTTCCGTAATATGTCGTTGAATTTTTGTTAAGATAGTAAGTGTCAATAGAACATAGCTATTCAAAGCACATTTCCACATAATATCTGATATTCAGGAAATGCTTGAAAATGTTACCGTTAAGAAATTTAAAATCATCATCATCAATATACCTTATGTTTACAATTTCACAAATATGTTAATTATTTCTAAGAGGAAAATATTAATTATAGCATACTTCCTTAAATATTTTTTAACTTAGCATTCTTAAAAATGTGATTTGTGCTTTTTATTGAAAATTTATGAACAAGAAGAGTTATTCTTGCCTGTACCTGTACAGATAAGACATAAGTGTACTCCGTGATGCTTCTTAATATACAATACATAATAATATAATGCACACAACTCCAGCAATGCATAACTCTTCAAAAAGACAACTCTTTTAAAATACGGCTTTCAAATAAATACCTGCGTCGCGGAGCACTTAACAAACGCATCTTTCATAAAAACAAACCACACTCAGAACGACTATCCGTGTTTCACTTTTTTCTTTTTTCAATTAATTATCGCATATAAAACTCGGACCTATGTCTAAGAAGGTACTGCCCTCATCACTGAGCCACCGGTAAAGTCAAAATAACCGTTAAACATCGCTACACTTTATGAAAATCTTGCGGGATCACAAATGTATCGACATAGAGCTAGTTAAACAGTATGCAGTACATTTGCCGCAATACTTCAAAGGGTATTTCGAACGTCCCCAAGGATCTTGCTTTTGCTAAAATCCCGTGGCACAAAATGAAACAGCCGCTGCAATGAACGCTCTTGTGTAATGAATGTACGCATACTAGGCATAAACCAGACATTTTAAACTGATTTACTAGGGTCACTGCAAACTAAAACACAGGCTGCGGACAGTATAGGATAGATATATGTTTTAATTAATATGTATGTTTCAAATATTTGTTTGTTTTTAATTTATAAAATCAAAAAGTAGAAGGTTGATTTCATTTTTTTTTACAATTTCAGTAGGCTATAATTCACATTTTTAAATGTTTTTAAATACTTTGCGGAAAAGTTTACCATATACTATGTTTCAAAATTGAGATTAATAAAATTCGACCATCGGCAGGACTCGAACCTGCATAATAGATGGCACTAATGTCCCCCTTAGAGACGTGTTATAATAGAGATTGATAAATTTCGAAAACCGGTAGGGTTCCACCGTAGCCTAATTGATTAAAGCATTAGGGGACCTAAGATGCAGGATCAAGTCGAGTGGTCGAATTTTATTCATCTTAATTTTGGAACATAGTCTATATTTCATGAAGAGGTTCCCAACAGAAGAAAACTACGTGGGTGAAAACGCGCCAAGGTGTTTATTGGATTTTTATTATTCTTTTTGAAACCTTGCAAAATTTGTAGCTTATGTGACACACGCTCGAAGAAACCGTTAACCATTTTTGACGGGAACTTTGATAAGTAAAAATTTATTTCTTTCTTTTTAAGTACCTATTAAAAGTTGAATTAAGAATTCACAAAACAAAATGAAAGAAAACATTACTTGGGTGAAACTGTGCGGGTCAGCTAGTAGTTAAAAAATAAAACATTACGTTTTAATGTAATTTAGTAACCATTTTCCTTTATCTTAACTAAAGTTTCGCGGTAGATAACCTTCGCAAATGCTTCTTAAGCGAAATCATCGTTATTATTTTATTTTTTTAATACTTTTCCTAGAGTACAACTTTTAAAATAAAAAATAGTACAAACCCTTCCCATTTATTGCTATCATAGTATCGGTGTTTCGAGTGTAGAAGCGAGGCCCTCTCTCGAATTTCGCGGAATAGAATTTCCAATATCAAAGTAGTTTTCAATATCAAAGACTTGTTTTGCAAATAACAACTCAATTAGTTTCCATTGAGTAAATGTCTAGATTTGATAAAATGTTGTCGAGTTAACAGGTATTTGCTCTCGTCTATAATTTTGTGCCGACGATGTAATATACTGAAGTATGCTACTTATTACCAAACGTGTTGATAACAGCTATATCCCTCAAGACCCTGGCTTGCCAAGGTCTCTTGGTCTCTTAAGAGGAGGCCCATGTTCGGCAGTGGACATCAACGGGCTGGTGAAGTGAAAAAGATATCATATCCAATGTTTTGTGTCATATTATTTTCTCCTATTCCCTATTATGTTCGAATAGTAACAGTTAACTATTTATAGAAACCAAACAAACGTCCTGTCACAAAATATTAATGAAATTCTAACCAAGTCAACCATAACACAATTAGCCGACCACAGGTCCATTGAGCCGCGCTATTACATTGGCGACGGGCATCACTTCGACAGGGTCATCTAACATTCGATGCCAAATACACTCGGCCAATTGTTTGCCTGTTGATGCCACATGTCGGCAGATTTATTCATTGGGCTGGACCAACGTCACAGCTATAATATATCAAAGGTTTGAACTCGAAGCACATTTTCATTTCATGTGTTAACAAGATTGATTGATTTGTAATTACCGGTTTAAACAAAATTGGGATAAATGCGAGCTATTTTCTTTCTGAACTAATATGTACGCAGTTTGTCAATGTCACAGACATATTAAGATGTTCTTATTGATTAGTTTTTTATCTTGGCCCTGCTTCGCTGAGAGAGGTATGGTATTGTATGTTTCTGCGAGTGATATCTAAAAACATTCAGTATCAGATGAAGACACTTTAGAAATACTTATTAACTAACTGACGCAACTGTGAATAATTTGAAATAGGCCATATTTTAAGACAAGGTTCCCTCGAAACCGGGTACTATGAAGGTGAAACCGCGTGGGACAGCTAGTAGGAATATATATGGTAGGTACTAATAACAATTTTTTTCCGGCAAATCTCAGTGACGACTGATCCGATTTTGAACAGGTCTTTCACTGGAAAACAGCTAATCCTATTGTGGGTAACTTATATAGGGTATTAGGGTATAATTATTTATTTATTTTTCTATCTATTTGTTTTAATTGTCCGTAAAATCCTTCTAATCTTCAAAACGGTAGTAGCGATTTAGACCTGATTTTCACTGTGAGATAGCTTATAAAATCCTTATTTTACGCGGACGAAGTCGTGGGCAACAGCTAGTATTGAAGTAAAACTGGAAATCAAATCAGAAAATAAGCCCTTATCGTTTCCATATAGGCCATTATACTGCATTCATACACGGAACTTGCGATATAGTAACGATAGAATTGGATTATTTGAATAGACGACATCCTTCGTTCAGCATCGGAAGCTGGGAGGCAATCACCGTCGTCCTATAATACCAGGTCGCCAATTCCAATACGTATCCAGTATCTAATATACACCAGGTAGTTACGGACACATGTGCGTGAACGGAAACAATAGAGCTTTATGTTCACCCATAGGAACAAGACGTGACTGTTATGTATTGGTTTTGTATGAGAGAAAGGGATTGGTATTGAAACCTATTGCCATTGATTCTGCATCGAGTATATATATATTGAAGCATAGGATTATTAGCAATTCTAAAAATATTTAATATAATCAGGCGTTACTTTGCGGAAATCCACACTAATCTAATGCACAACATGCAGGAAGGAAAAATAAAACGTACAAAAATACAACTACCAGCCGAAGAACTTAAGGCTGGTGATTTTATTTTTTATATTGCATGTCATTTAATTTAAACGACAAACAAATCACGATCAAATTTATGGGATGAATTTGGCTTAGAAATATTATAAACTGTGTTTTTTTAGTCGTCGCTTATAATTGGGATGACGATTTGCCTTTTTTATAGTGATACTGATGAGTAATACTATTGAAAAGTAAAATAAAAAATAAAAGTTCAGTTTTCTGAAAAACTTGCCCTCGAGGAGACAGCATATAAAAAAATACGCTCTTCAGCCTTGCCATAAAAGATAATCTAGATTTAAAAGATGGGCCCCTAAAGCAGATTTTTTTTTGTCTATATATTTTTAATGTTATTGAAAAAGTACAAGATCTATTTAGATCGATTGTATACCAAAAAAATAATCATTTAGCTGAGTTTAGTTCTAAAAAATGGCGGTGCATACTTTAGTTACTGTTTTCACCGAAGATACAAAAAGATCATCGCATCACTATTAATAAATAAAGATAAGATTAATGAATAAAAATCTCTTTTCTCACTGTTCAAAAATAATTTTGTACAATCATAATAATAATCTTTATTTCAGATTACAAACGATCCATAAAAGTGTTAGTAACAATTTGAAACTTTATGGCTATGTTAGTTTTATTATTAATGTAGCTTCAGCCTATAGCCAGTTCAACCCAGTGTCTCTGCAATTGGCAATCAAATCTGCACGAGATCATTTTCAGAACAATACCTTCCTCGATCTGTATATTCTGCTATAAACATTTAGTGGAAATAGATGCATAGTACCTACCTCTATCAACAACCTTCCATGTACAAGGTACGATACTGTCTTATCAAGGTTCACGGATAGTTGATTCGATCTACACTATCTGGAGTATGCGCAGAACATTATGCATTCGATTATAGTTATTTTTAGAAATTTACCATCGTACATACCATCGGAGAACTCTAAGTTACGAGGCGGAATTGATATAACAAAAAAGAAAAGATTGCGAATAGCACATCATATTTATTAGGTGAGCATAGTCTGTGTGATTCGGAAGTAAAGGATAACCAAGTATTTGGCCTTCGATTTTAGGTTGCGATTATTCATTGGCCAGAGACCTTTTGCCAAACTTAACTATCAGATAAAAACCTAAGTTTGTTCCAATCTGAGTTCACATCTGCAGTAAACTCGACTTTGCACAGTCAGTCTTTAAACTTTGCGTTACGGATAAACGTGATTAAACGCTTCTCAAAAGTCGCAATGTCGCTTTACCGTAGCAACAGACATTTGACTATTTTTAATGTTTTGCGATTAACTTTCTAAATTATCACCGTGGCATTTGTTTATGTAGTAGTCCTAAAGGTTTGTGTCGATAAACCTTAAAACTCGATCAGGCTGAAAATTAGTGCGGTAAACGTATTGAATAATTAGTTTATTCTAACAAACATTTGTAAAGGGACATCAACGGTCGTTATGGTAGCTCAAATAACTCATACACAAATGGCACTAGGAATAAAAAGCAAACAAGGGTGAATATAAGTGACCCAGAACAAACGATGAATTGCTCACTATTGTTCTTTACAGCTCAATTCATAGCTTTGTGGTTTAAACTAAATGAATTTGTTTTCGTGTCGGCATCAATTCAACAACGGTGAATATTTTTGCATGTTAAATATTTTCTAGACCGTTATTTATCTTTTCCTTTTGTATATTTTACTAATTCAGCATTTTTTTTTCATTAAACAATCGTTTTATATTTTGAAAGCATAAATACAATAAAATGTACCTACGGCTGTTCGCGCCAGGATATAACTACCAAATGGCTGTCTTTTACCATAGATTTTCTTAATAATACCCAACCAGCCAATTCCGTTTACAGCCTATACGGAATTGACGCAGCCATTTAAGATATGCGCTACCCAATACCTTTAATAATTCATGTTTATATCTAGCATACACAACAGCTGATAAAAACAACGAAAGTCAATTGTTTTTGACATCAAAAAGTGACCTGAACATTTTACTGCAATTCACTTAATTTTCATTCATTTAGAAACTGTGTGACGTTGGCCAGACACGGTTTAGCTTTTAAACATTCATTATTGAAAAATGTTCAATTCCTATCCGTAGTACAGTCCGCTTTTAAATCCATTCGATTTCCTTGATATCATTAGATATCCAGTCATTTAGTTATGTTTCATTTAAAAAAGAAGCATTTGAAGCATTTTTCTTCGACGCATTTTTCATCCACTGGTTGATGGAAGGTATTTTGCACGGAAATATTTCGTGTGCTCCATTAACGTACGAACAAGGAAATCGAATGGATAAACCTTACCAAGAACACAAAGAAGCTGTCTAACGGATATCAACTCGCGCATATATATAGCTCAAGAAATTATTGACCCTCAACTCTTTAGATAATTGTACAAATTACAAGCCATTAGCTCATCAGGAAATAACGAAAAGGAACATAATCGTTCTTAGTTGTTGTTATTAAATCAAGTCAACGAGAAAGGTATGACTTTCTATTAGCCATAATTTACGGATTACTGTTCGTAATGGAAAGGAAATTGAATACAAAACTCGATTACCATAAATAATTCCCAACGGAAACTTCTCAATGAATTCAATTGAATTGATTTGTCTCAAGAAGGGCTTAATTTTTCAATCATCTGTACATAAGTCAAATACTTTACTTTCTCAAGCGTGTAATTTTGTGTGTGTATCAAACGAGACCATATTTCTGGTTAAAAAGCAGCCTATCTGCTTTTCCAGGCTATGATTAAATGACCAATTTCTAAAAAGGCACAACTCCAATAGATAAGACATATGAGATGTTCTCTTTTCGAAATTGAATATTTAATTAAGCATCTATCTAACTTTCAAGCCATTCATGTCAAAACAAATTATAAATAGTGCTTATTGATATTATTTAGTTTGATTACTAAAGTATGAAGGTATTCTCAGTCAAGAAACATTTTCTTTATTTGTGTTGTAAAGGGCGACATTTGATCTTCAATCTTAGTAGCTATTGTCACCTATTGCAGGTATCACCAATGATAGTGTAAGATATCTATAGACAAAATCTTAGTAGGTATATAAGTATAGTATTACTAATCTTTGTATTAATTAAATTCAAGTATATTTTACGAACTAATAAGGTAGTACACTCTAGTCTAAGAATGGTGTTACATCTGTGCATCTACCACCTTTTTTCTGCCCCGCACTATGGTTAACTGGTGGAAAATACCAGTTAACCATAAAACTAAAAAAACTAATAATGTCTTGTAGTGAAATAGAATAAGTCACATTTAATAGTGTATCAGTCCGTTTTTGTCCACTGCTTAACACGGGCCTACTCTTAACAGACAAGCCAGGGTCTTTGAGAGATATTGCCATAACCACTATGCTTGGCAGGCGGATCAGCTGATAGTTGCTGCTGCCCATCGATCAGCTGTATGTTACTCAGCTCTTGCTACTCCCATGGGAAGACATGGGTAGGTCTATCCTAAGCTGGACACCACACAACAAAACAATAAATATTTAATAGATAGAATGAAGTACGTTGCGACGTGAAAATCATGTCCACAGAGCAATAAACAGATAAAGTGCATATTGCTACGCACTTCTTAGAATGCGTAAAATTAATCATACTGATATTGAAAAAAGGCATTTTCAATTTGCAAATTCCCTGGTTTTACTTTAGTATATATTATGACTTGCCAGCATCAAACTGTATAGAGTATCTAATTTATTTCGGCACGACCCTCGTATAAGGAAACTTATCCTATCTCCTCCTGATTAAAATAACTTCTATCATAATTTATAACGGAACTGCACTATGAATGTTATTGTTTATATTTAAACTACAATATATATTGCATGTAGGAATAGTTATTACCAATTAAAAGAGAAATTGATAGATAAAATTATCATTCACCAAAATAATATTTTGATATATGTGTAAACGCTAGTAAAATCAGAATAATATCATTCTGCAGTTGTTAAGGAAATTATGCAAGAATAACACTTAAGACTATACGTTTTCTTGGGAAAGTCTGATGTCACTTTGATGATTTCTATTACCATAGCAATAAAGATATAGACAGTGAGACATAACTTATTTAAGTAAATACTTAAAGCTAAGTACGCCTTTTGCTTATTGTTGCTTGCATATTGTTGTTTTTTATGATATTTTCTTCATGCAACATTTTTTTTTAAATTACTCGTCTAATATGTTGTTATTCACTTTTCACTCTTTTTTTTCGTGGCATTTGCTACTTCACTGGGCATAAGGGCGAGCATAGCTCCAGCCTAGATAAATGGTTTCAACACTAAAAACTAAGCAACCTGCGGAAGAGGGCGTCCCTGTGGGACTTGGACCTCGGCTCAGGGCGGTCGCTGACGGGGAGATTGAGGGATTATGGCTTATAGTTTTTTTTTTTTTTTTGTGGTGTATTGTGCAACTGTCGCTCTCCTTTACCATCTTACACTCAAACTGAATTATTGATTTTTACATTTATTATATTTTAACATTAACTAGTGTGGATGTGTGTGGGCTGAATTCCTGTTTTAATTAATAAAACAGGAATTCAGCCCACACACATCCTACCTTTTTTACATACCACTGTAAATCAAATAATTCCAACTGGATTAAATTAGTGAATTAATTAAGACTTATAATTTCACCTACTTCAACACCTTGTGAGCAATTTGAATGCTTAATCATTAAGGTACTTCAAAAGCAATTTTGTACGCCAACTTTGCCCACTACCACAATGAGAAGCGAAATCATTTTGGTGAAAACTGCTAAGACGTGCATCGCAGACTAAGTAAGATAACTTTTCGGTCTGGCTAGATGCCAATGTTTGTAAGAAGTATCCATCCCAACCGCCTCACAGAGGTACTATAAAGTTTTCCAAAACTTGTTCGCCTTTGTATCTGTAGCGTGGTCCGCGGTTGTGACTTAAGAGTTTCCATATATCTATTGTTGAAATTGATAGGGCCGACGTTATAATTATTTTTCCCTTCCATTCTCTTGGAAACATTCCAGAGAACCGTTGTGATAAATTTTGGCAATATAGCAACATTATTTTTGCAAGATTTTTTTGCAGAATAAAACGTTCAGTTTTGGTATGAGCGTGGAATTTAAGACAGCAACACGCTTGTAATACGACACGGCGATACGACTGTAAACTGAAATTTCTATTCATAGATATCACGTATCTGGAACAATTTACAAACAATGTTTTCTACCAACAAATTTTTCGTCGAAACGTGATATCTAGGAATATAATTTTTTATTAAATTTGTTTTTTTGTGTACAGTTGTATCGTACAAGCGTGTTTCTGTTTTAAGTGTCACGCTGTTTTGATAAAACCAAACTAGTAACGTATTCTTGTTTGAGGATATATTATTATATTGCTAATTCCAATTAGCCAGGATATGGAAATCATCAGGAAAAGGGAAAACGCAAAGAGTCCATGGAATACTATATACTTGTAGCTCATTGATTACGTCACGTTTATACAGCAAAACAAGTTTTAGTGAGCTTAGTGTCTGTAAAGTCCTCTGTAATACATTTGCACGGAATGGATTAGGAGAAACCTAACGTGATTGCTTTATAAAGTACCTAATAGGCAAAATTCAATCACAACTTCCCAATGTATACACCTTCGACTCTTTATTGCTACACTTCTCTTTTTCAGTTTAATATATGAACGTATAAAAACACTGAAATCGAAAATTTATATTCGAATGATGTCGTCGATAGCATAAAATACTAGTAGTTTGTTCAAAAAATGTCTTCGGTTCTGGGTGAGATATCACTTCTCGGTTAAACTCCCTGTGGGTAGCAAACAAGTGTAATCGAAGTGTCTAAAACTTTGGCGTTAATACCTTAGGGACATGAAACTTTGCGTTAAATGGATTAGGTCTTTTAGAAATTTCCTTTGTTAAACCATCCTTTTGTTAGAGTAAATACTTATTTGTTTGTTACGGGTCATTTAAATTAACAATTCAGTAAAGTTTTAATCACCATTAAGATAATTTTATAGATAAAACGCACAGTTAAGAAACTTTATTACGAAAATAAAAAATATATTTAAGTATTTGTAGTATCAGTCTTCAAGAATAATATAGGTTATGTCTAATATTACCTAAAACAATAGTTTTTGGTAATATTAGACATAATGTTAATTCAATGTAATAATACTGGCTTTTAATAAAGAGCGCGTATAATTACATTCAAAGATATAGTGCATTTCAATTGAACTGAAAACAACATCCCTACATACATAATATATTGCGGTACTCCTCAGTGCGGCATGAAATTTTACAGTAAGCCATTCTATAATCTATAACCTTCTACTACCATTACCATTTTTATTTGTAAACGTGCATATCGGCGCAACCACATAAAATAAGCATAGCAACAACACTTCATTAATGATAAACACATAAATACAATTACTCGTCTCATCAAAATAAATAAATTGTGAATCAATGCATGATTTGATAGAAACACAAATATGTTCATAAAATACTAGACTAATAAATAAGTATTCAGGATCAAATTATGATTTGTAAATCGTTGAAATATTTGTAGAAATAATTATCTGTTCACATAGTTTGAAAATTATCAAACTAAATTGTTTACTGTTTGTGAGCCGCTCGTTTAGTATAAATACGGCCGGCGGACCGATTGCAATTCAGTCTCGCTCGAGCTGCCGGACTGTACGGAGCTCCTCAATTTACTGGAATAAAACTTGAAAACCATATTATGGAGTTTTGCTGTTACTATGGATCAACAACCCTCGATAGAGAACCACCCTGATGAATGTGACGTCAGCAATGATGACGTCACACCTTATTAAAAAAAACGATGCTCGTCCTTCCTCGTCATCAGAAGTGGGACTCGAAGTGATCCTTGGAACTGCTTCATCACCACCTGTTGCGTCTCAACCTCAGCTTCAAGCAATGGGGTCTACGCAACAGGGGCAACAGCCGATGATCAATGTACCTATGCCCAATACGTCCATGGGTGGGGTGCCACCTTAATTCTTCATGCACATGATGCAAATGAATCAGCAAATGTTCGAGCGTTTATGCAAGAGTTGTGGGAAGAGGGCGAACACGAAAAGTCGCTCATGATCAAAAAAAAAATGCACCTCTAACATCCGAGGTCTGCACTCCGATCTCATACCGGTCCATCACCACCATGAGACCGAAAAACCACATCTGCTGTTCCTCATGGAGACGCAAATCAGATGTCCGGCTGACGCAGCATGCTTGCGCCGCCCGGGGTACACCCTGGAGCACAGTTTTAAGTCACGCGCTGGCGCCTGCGTGTGTGCTCGCGATGACATCTGCTGTCGGTGTCTCCGTAACATTGAGGATTCCAGTTTCTCGCTTGGAGCAGATACTCTATGCTGGTGTCTATCAGTCGCACACCGACAACATGGGGACAACCAGGTTGTTTCACTATCTTTCGGACTCGGCTGAACTGGCTCAGCTCAGGTGCCCATCGGCGCAGCTTGTTGTTCTGGGGGACTTCAATGCCCACCACCAGGAGTGGCTGTGCCCATGCCGGAGCACCGGCCATGCTGGGGGATTGGCGTGTGCATTCGCACTGACGCTTGGTCCCTCCCAACTGGTGACTGGACTGACACGGGTGCCCGACATTGATGGCCATGCGGCCGGTTGCTTGGACCTTCTGCTGACAACTGATCCAGACCCATGTCAAGTCGCGGTTTCCTCGCCGTTGGGTGGCTCCGACCACTGTCTGGTGAAATCTGTGTCTGTCTGCTCGCCACCCGATCCCGATCTCAAGGGGACTAGGCGAGTATGGCGATACAAGTCAGCAGATTGGGATGGGATGCGGTATTTCTTCGCGTCTTACCCTTGGCTGCGCTTATGCTTCTCTTCAGACGACCCAACTTGCTGCGCGGAGGCTGTTTCTGGGGTGATATGCCAGACTATGGAATATTTCGTTCCATTTTCTGATGTCTCACTCCGAGACAAGGCCCGTTCATGGTTCGGCGCTGAGTGTGATAGTACTGAAGCACATAAGCTGCCAAGTCTTGCAAACGTGCGCTACGCAGGGCCCGCTTTGACCATATTGGACGCATTGGAGCCACACTAGCATCTTACCCATCTGGGAGTAAAGCTTTTTGGTTTCTTGCCAAATCGGTCGAAGCCTATTTCTGTCGGTCCTCTTTTCCGCCACTGCAGGAGCCGAACGGTTCATTAGCTCACACCGCCAAGGAGAAAGCAGACTTATTTGCATCTCTATTTACTAAGAATTCACAACTAGATGCTGCTGGTAAAAGTCCACCCAGGTTACCTCATTGGACTTCTACATTCGGCAAAAAGTGGTACTTAAACATTCTTTGCACTCTGGATGTGAATAAGGCTGGTGGTCCTGACGGCATTCCTCTCCAGGGTGGGGCGGTACTTCAAATCTTTCTATCTATCTTCAGATATTAGCTGGATGCTCTGGATGCATTGGGGCGTCGAGCGAAGAGTCATAGGCAATGGCTCACTTGTGGAGGCAAGTCTTCGGAGCCTCGAGTGGCCTGCCTATCGGTTTTTTATCGGTTACATTTCAGGGAGTGTGCGGAGGTTCTACATAACCTGATGCCCCCTTCACCCTTCCATCACCGGACGACTGGGTGCGGCGAGCGGTTTCACCCTTTTGTTGTTGACATTCCTTCGATACGCACGAGGCGATTTGCTTCCTCTTTCGTGGTGCGGACGGCTGAGGAGTGGAGTTCTCCTGCCGGGGTCAGTTTTTCCGGAGCGCTATGTTCTGGAGGTAAGCCTAAATTTAAACTTCGTCGTGCATCACAACCTGGTGATCAGGTAACCGTATCGGCAGAAGATGAGCCACTACCATCACCTGAAATAGAAATAGAGCCCCGTACCAAGCACATCAAGTGACGGGTTGCCTCAGCAAAAACTACGAGATCAAAGTGAAGAAGATTCATTGCCACAATAAACTGTGAGTTGAACATATTTACAAAATATTACCTTGAATTTAACTCTTTTAGAACCTGTGTATAAACACCTTCAACCTAGTTCCATACTCCCAGTAGAGCCTCTGTGTACCACGGCGAACAGGACCGCCCAGAGCACAGCATCATTCCATCCCCTACGAGAATCTCCGAGAACCCTACGAGAACCTCCGAGAACCCTACGAGAACCTCCGAGAACCCTACGAGAACCCTACGAGAACCTCCGAGAACTCTACGAGAACCTCCGAGAACTCTTCGAGAACTTCCAACACCTTACACACCTTATTAGCATTGATATTCCTAGACTAACATAGAAATGCATGTTTTTGCATAACAACAACAAGTTGCTCACAGATACCCAACTCAGAGAAAGTTATTTCTAGTATTGCAGATTTCGCGAAGAACCCTACGAGAACCTCCGAGAACCCTACGAGAACCCTACGAGAACCTCCGAGAACTCTACGAGAACCTCCGAGAACTCGTCGAGAACTTCCAACACCTTATTAGCATTGATATTCCTAGACTTACACAGAAATTACTATCTGTAATAATAAAAATAATACTCCCAAATATTTATTTAGTTCTGTCTTTAAATAAATTATTTAATCTGTTTTTTAATGAAAACGTAAATAAAATTCGTATAAAGACAACCGATTGGTAAATTGTGAATGCCAATTAAATAATAAAAGTAACTGGACCAAAACTTCTTGGACATGCCCATCTGAGTATGTTTCGCCGGATCGTCTCGATGAGGCCGCGTTGAAACCGGCAGTAGAATAACTCCACTGAGTTTGTTTCGCCGGATCTTCTCAGTTGGGGCGTATTGGATCCGGTGGTAGCACTAAAGCGCGTTCGTCGAGATACTTATGGTCCATCTAAATAATAACATACTCAAAGGACAGAACTTAGATTTAATCATAGATGCAAAATAATAAAATAAAATAAATAAAATTGTACAATTACGCGACGAGAATCAACGAGGCTGGTGCAGAGCGCGCACCGCCTGTCAGAATGGCCGTATCGGCGCAACCACATAAAATAAGCATAGCAACAACACTTCATTAATGATAAACACATAAATACAATTACTCGTCTCATCAAAATAAATAAATTGTGAATCAATGCATGATTTGATAGAAACACAAATATGTTCATAAAATACTAGACTAATAAATAAGTATTCAGGATCAAATTATGATTTGTAAATCGTTGAAATATTTGTAGAAATAATTATCTGTTCACATAGTTTGAAAATTATCAAACTAAATTGTTTACTGTTTGTGAGCCGCTCGTTTAGTATAAATACGGCCGGCGGACCGATTGCAATTCAGTCTCGCTCGAGCTGCCGGACTGTACGGAGCTCCTCAATTTACTGGAATAAAACTTGAAAACCATATTATGGAGTTTTGCTGTTACTATGGATCAACAACCCTCGATAGAGAACCATCCTGATGAATGTGACGTCAGCAATGATGACGTCACACCTTATTAAAAACAACGATGCTCGTCCTTCCTCGTCATGCATTTAATATTTTTAATCTATCCACTGTAAAGGCAATTTATGTTTTGGACACATCTAAATCTTGCTCCGCCACTAGGCAATAACTTGTAGTCTTTTTAAATTTTACTTTTAATTAAGTTCTTAATTTTTTAAACATAAGATTATACTTAAATAGGTAATTATCCATCTTATTCGTTGGTCGCAAATATAACGGCAATATCTTTGTTGCTCACATCAAAGCTCTTGGTACTAGGCGTAGGCTCAAACTACTAGGCGTAGGCCTGTAGGGTTTTAGCATTCATTTTGTGACTAAAATAAAAACCACACTACAATAAATTACGTGGTCATCTTAAATGACGACGGTGAGCCGCTAAATCAAATATAACAAGAGTGTCCTCGCACAACATGAAAGTTAGATGTAAGATAAACAGACCCTTGACCCTTGTGACCTCACTAAATGACCGACAAACATCTACTATTTTCATGTTAATTTGTTGACTTATTTTCTCTAGAGATTGAAGTACCCTACCTACTTAATGAAACTTGGTTGTGTATTTTTACGTCCGTAAGAATCACATATTCCTTTTTCTACTATTTCTTGTAACAGTTGATACAATAACTGCAAAAAGTATTTTCATTTTTTTTTCAGCATATGTACTGTATAAATAAAATATATAATTATCTAATTAGATGCTGTAGTTTGGATTCTTTAATACAGTTTTATTTTAATACTTCACACAAAAACACAAGTGAAGGAAGTTGAACGCAATATATGAATGTGAATCACTACATAAACTAAACATCGTGCTACGACCCATTTAAGCAAAGCAAACGAAGAAAAATAAATATTTGCCTTTAATAAAATAACATTTTCATAAACATTACGTATAACACAATAGACTAATGAAGGCAAGAAGACTAATGAAGAAGATACAGCGCGTTGAAATTTCAGGTGACGTCACTTTTAGGTACGATTTTAGTAGTGACGTCACAAGTGCCCCACTCCTGAAGTGTATAGTTTGTTGTTGCTCTGTATCTTTGTCATTTTTATTGATTTCATAAATAAAAAAATACGAGTCCAATATTTTTTAGTAATCTAACTAACGGACTAAATATATATATTTAGTCTTCATGCCCATTAATATACCTACATCAAAGTAACCAATTAATTCAATGAACAGAAACGTCAAGGATTAGATTTGGGTAAAGGCGAAACCTCATATATCAGGGGGCGAAACACACCAGAAACAAATTTGACAGGTGCCATCAGCTAGCCGGATCCCAGCCCCCGCCATCGGCGGATCGAAGGAGTGTCCGGCAGGTTTTAGTGGTGTAGGGTCCTCTCCTCGTGGTATGAATTAAGCATACCACGCTATGGAGAGGGCGAGTCCCACATATCTCACCGCCAGCGCGAAAATATGCTGCAGTGGCGGTGGAAATGCGTTAACGCATTTCTCCCCGGACAACAAAAAAAAAACAAAGAAAAAAAAAGGTGCCATCAGCTAATGACAAGTGATAGTAGGAGATCGATTTCGTAAGTACGTAACTTTAAAAGCTTAATTGCTTTTCTACCTCGCCCATACATAAAACTCCCCTAAAAGTCATCAGTTATCCGTTTCTGAAACCTATGATTCCAATTCGCTGAATTAAAAATAATTAGAGGCAGTTCAATTATAATTTTATTCCGCTGTCATCAGGTCAAATAACACACACATTACGTTTTAAATTATCAAACCACAACAATGCCATTGTACGACAAACTTCAATGCTGGAAACTTTGTAATTAAACAATCACATTAAACTAAACCTCTTAGCGCAACCACCAATTAGCATCAATCTTGTTGTTCGGGTATCTACAAGCACATAGCTACAACATAAGTAGGTAAAACCAGTGTAGCCAACTTGACAGTTTTAAAGCTAAAACTTTTTTATTCTCAAAAGCCTTTTTCCCTCCAAATCATTCTTTATGGCAGATGCTGTCACCGATTGTTTTTCAGACTTAGCTATGTCATTGTTAAACAACAAGTTTGTAATATATTTGCACTAGCTTTCCGCGCGCGGTTTCACCCGCGTAACTCCCGTTTCCGTAGAAATTTTATTATAAAATATAGCCTATAACCTTCCTCGATAAATGGACTATCCAACAGTGAAAGAATTTTTGAAATTGGACCAGTAGTTTCTGAGATGAGCGCGTTCAAACAAACAAACTCTGCAGCTTTATAATATTAGTATAGATTTAAAAATGGAATGTTGATATGCACATGTTTGATTTTTTTACCATCATTGTTTTTACATATTTTTTTATTTTATTTTAAGGCATAACAAAAGGAAAGTTAATTATTAGTAGATTAATGGTATTTTTGTAAGTATTTTTTATGTTCTTTATTTACTAGAAATATATAATGCAGTTTTACTTAAAAAGACGACTGGCAACACTGGTAAGTACGTATTATATATCTCTCATACGATATATGCTCTACTTACTTAGTAAAACGTTTGAAGCTCATGCTAAGTAGGTCCTAATGTGAAAATAACTGTAGATAGACAGTTCAAAACTCGAATCCTTTTGTTTCAAACTGATAAATAGAAATGATTTTGCATCTTTTTTATTGCAATTGTAAATTGTAAGAAAAAAGTTCGGAATATTTTGTTCTATATTTGATTATTAATTACTTTAAAACCTTTGCATCTTCTGAAGGGAGGTTTACTATAGTACTACGGTTTAGATTACTTTACCACGCTTGTCAGGCGATATCCCAGTACCTTCTCAAGTGGCATGCCAAGAGCACCCGTTGGCTTTAGTAGGTAGACTATCTATACCTCGCTAGTGTTTTGGACGCGGTTTACTCACCGCGAAAGGGGACAAGTAACGCATTTCACCCAAAGAAAAAGGCAGGCTGGTGACAGCAGTACCTGTATATACACAGAAACACTTATCTTAAGCCTATTGTCAGTTCAAGCTAGTGTCTTTAAAAGTGGCAATCAAATCTACAAGAGACCATTTTCCGATTGCTGTGGTTAGTAGGTACTACGCAGACGCTATCATAGCATGGACATGACATTATGACATTCACGAAAATTTCTTCGGTAGTGTCGTGAATATTATAAATATCGTGATTAAATAATATCGTGAATGCAGAATTGCAGATACAGGTGGTTGACACTATAAGGCCTGGGCAGTCCCAATAGCATTCTGAAACATTCATATTGGACGCGTATGACGTTGTATGACACCCACAGGCCGCTGCTTATAACGTATTATATATTCCGCTTACCTACGCTAAAGTAGAATGACTGACAGAAAGTCTGACACAACGTGACTTTAACGTCTGAAGACATCGTGTGTAAACAGGCTCATACCGTTACGCCTACGGAGGCTGTCCAAAATTCATTAATTATTATTTAAATAGAACAACATTAATGTATAGTTGGCCAAGGAAAAAGGCTTACACATTGTGAAACGCATTTTAAAATTGATATGTCCGCGTTTATTTGAAGAGTTCACTGTTATGTGTACACAGATAGCATCCAACTCTTCACCCTTAAAGTCTGTCGTTTTGACAAAAATGTATTTATTTAGTTTTATCCTACTAATATTATAAATGCGAAAGTTTGTATGTGTGGATGTATGTATTTTTGTTACACTTTCACGCAAACACTACTGAATGGATTTAGCTGAAAGTTTGCACGCGGATAGTTTCTAAGCTTGATTAACATATAGGCTACAAAATATCACGCTCCGAACCACTCGAGCAGAGTGACGCGGATAAAACCGTTCCATTGGTTGACATTGCCCCCCGGGCGTCCGCAGAGATGTGGCAGGCCTCGGCACCCTTTACACCAACACGTGCCGGTAACCCAGAGGCTAAGGAGCCGCCACAATTTCATAAAAGAAGTGCCCCCTCTGGATGGTAATGCAAACCAAGCCCGATTAAATCTTTGGAAGGAGAGGTTCCCCACGACTCTACCTATTCCTCTTGCATGAACCACCTGATCATGAACTTCCTTGGCAGACTTGGAAGTCCTTAAATAGACTGCGGACTCAAGTCGGACGAATCCGGGAGAACATGATGAGGGTATAGCTCAGGAATTGCGTGTCCGTGTGGTATCTCCCCCCCAGACAATGGCGCACCTCCTATCCTGCCCTGCGTGCTCCACCTGTACACGCGAGGATCTGTGCAACGCCACTGATAATGCTGTGTCAGTAGCCGAGTACTGGTCTTCTCAAATTTGAACGCCAGGTCGAGACGAAAAGAAGAAGAAGAAGATTGTAATATTTGTAATATTGGTACGTATTGTACTCTGGATGTTTTTATTCCGACGAAAGATTTGATGATGGTACAAGTAGTCTGAATGATAGCATTAAATACCTGAACAGCAATTAAATTCCTAAGTATTCCATTAACGTATTCAAAACACACTCAGTTTCAGAACAGCTATCATTTTTTCATATCAATAGTTGCCCCGGGTGAGAAGCGAAAGAATCGAAGCATGAGAACCAGGTAGAAGAAGAAGAAGAAGCTGGTACTGTAAGTATTCACCAGGTATTTGAATAGCTAGTTTGAAGTAGATACGCATAAACAATGCAGTGAATCGTATACTTGATTTAATGAGATTGGAAAATAATAAAAAACGATAATGAATCCTCTTCAATGTTGTTTCCACTTTTTTTTGCAATGACCAAGATATATTATTTTCAGAAGTAATCAATAGTTATTGCAAATTCAATGTTCCTAATCATCATACTTTATTACCTTAGTAGATTAGTTTTGTATTTAACACGAAGTTCGTTTAGCCACTCGAAACTATAAATGAACGTATCAACTATTTTTATTACTTAACTAGAAACTCTCTCAGTCGTGACTCCATTAGTTTTGTACCCAACAATGTCTTGGAACGAGCCAAAACCAATAAAACTCACCGTATGTACGTGTACATACACATTTTGTCTTCTAAGACGTGACTGTTTGGGCTTTCTATCTGGAATCTAAAGTAATGACGCTATTCTAGCTTTAAGCATAAAGCCTACATTTATGAACGTATCTATGAGGATATCCTTCTATAAAGTCCAGTACTATTGGAAGTCATACATAATAGACGTGAAATGGTCAGCCCGCAATGAATAATGGTTCAAATAAATCCTAATACTGAGCATTACATCAGTATGAGCTGTAGCGGTTCATGATACTTAATACAAATTTATGGACACGTTCACCTAAAAATACTACTTTTTAAATAAATAAGCTAATTCGTAATTCGAGAAGTCTTTCGAGTCTAGTAGTTGTGATTTTTATGGCTGTTTCACGAGTATACTCTATCTACCGATATATTCAATGGTCTTTAATTAACAAGCAACTACACTCAGGTAACAGTATGGCATTGTCGAAGTGCTTAACCATTAGCTAAGTATATAGTATGTATATTTAGAATTCAATGGTTTTGACATTTTCTTTTAAATATTTGATGTCAACTTTAATGCTTTTACTACACTTTTGTGTCTTAGATGTCACTTTTCACTCATGGTGGTTTTTTATTTTTTTAAATTAAATATAGGCTAACGTGTGACCATAATCTCGCTTGATGTAGGGCGAAGATAAGGCCTAAGATGATACACGCTTGCCTAGGAAGTGTCTGTTCACTTTAGTCTTAAAGATGTCCAGATTATAGCGTTCCGGAAAAACTGACCCCGGCAGAAAATTCCACTCCTTAGCCGTCCGCATTATGAAAGAAGAAACAAATCGCTTCGTGCGTATTGAAGGAATGTCTACATATAATATTTTTTAAAGCGATCTTAAAGTATAAAATACACTCCAAAAGTGTAATTTTGACGGCACTAGTGGCTCAGTGGTTATGGTAGTGGCTTCTGACACCTGGCGTTCTTGGTTCGATTCTCACCTAGGATAAATTATTCATGTTAGCCACAGATTTAGTTTTGAGTCTGGGTTTGCTTTGTGTCCGTGAATTGAGTGTTTTAGTTTTAGTTAAAGTCCCCCGCAACACATACATTAATTGCCTTAGTGCGGGAATTGTCATTTTAAACAAAAAAAATATAAAAAAATAAAACTCTTTCCCCTTTTTATTAATAGTATAGAAATATGTGACTACCTCCGTAGCGTAGCGGTATTTGGCTCGCTTTAAATCTCGGAGTTCGTGGGTTCGATCCCCACACCGGACAAGAAATCTTTGTGTAAATTCTCAGATATCTTTCCGGGTCTGGTTGTTTGAGAGACTACCCTCCGTGCCTCGGAAAGCACGTTAAGCCGTTGGTCCCGATTGTTATAACATCATCTATAACAAGCGTATACCAGGGAACGGGCAGCAGCGATTCCCTGTGTATTACAACATAATACTACGGTCACCAATCCGCCTGCCAAGCGATTAGGTGACTATGGCAAAACCCTCCCTTAGGAGGAGGCCCTTGTTCAGCAGTGGATGCTGTAAGGGCTGATGATTATGATGATAGAAATATACTATCTGCTGTTAGAGGCAAGGAATAAATATTGGCAGCGCCTTATATACTTTCACAAATACACAAAAGGCGAAGATACCCCCAGTACAAGTCTAACAAAACAGACTTTGAATATTCGAAGTTCATTAAGTTTCTATACAAAGACAACTTAATGCTTATTAAATTTGAAACTAAAACCATGTTGCCGATTGTAAGATTATATTATTGAATTCCGTTAGTTATCAAGTTTCGGGACCTCAGAAGTTACTTATTGAAATTAAGCCTATTAGATACATTTAACAAGAATTTGTGTACATGTTCACAAATACTTGTACAGGGCCGGATTTATAAGTCCGGGGGCCCCGGGGCAAAGGGGAAGAGGCCACAAATTAATTTCCCTCTAAATCTAAAGAAAATTTGAAGTATGTAGGTACCCACTTTTCTAATCTAGTCGTATGTAAGTGAACAAATATAGATCAATAACCGATATTACAATATTTAAGAACTATTGCATCAATCATAATTCTACAAAGTACGGTATATAAAGGTACAACACCGAAAATAAAAATAAAAGAAAATTTATAAATATTACTCGTCAGAATTTAATTTTTTTGAAATCTCTATTGCGGGGGCCCCTCTTTTGTGGAGGCCCTGGGGCAGTTGCCCTGGATGCCCTCCCTTAAATCCGGCCATGTACTTGTAAACAAACTAACCTGACTAAGTGATAATTTATTATAGTTTCTATATTGGTTATTGTAATGAGTGTAAAATTGAGTACAAACATGAGATAACTTTGTAGTACACTTATTGGTTTCTAGCGTTCCGCACCCAAAGGGTAAAAATAGGACCCTATTACTAAGACGCCAAAATGGGTCGCAAAATCAAAAAGATTGAAAAACTTACCGAGGCACGGGGGGTAGTCTCTCAATGTACTCACGACCTCCGATACTTAAAGCAAAACGTATACTGCTACGTCACAGAGGTTGTCAATCATTCATCGTCATCATCATCAGCCCATATAACGTCCACTGCTGAATATGGGCCTCCTCCCGAGGGAGGGCATTTACCATAGTCACCACGCTTGGCAGGCCGGTTGGTGACCGCAGTATTATATTGTACCACACAAGGAAACGCTGCTGCCCGTTCCTTGATAGACGATTATTATAGATGATGTTATAACAATCGGGACCAACTTAACTGGCTTTCCGAGGCACGGAGGGTAGTCCCTCAGCTAACCAGACCCGGAAAGAAATCTTAGAATTTTAAAACACAAAGATTTCCTGTGTGGATCGAACCCACGATCTCCGAGATTTAAAGCGAGCCAAATACCGCTACGCTACGTAGGGTTTCGATTTTGATGGTATACTAACATTATTAATCAACTTAATATTTCCAGGAATGTCCTATATTCTATCTATATCTAATATTATAATGAGATAAAACAAACTGGACAGCAAAAACTCAATGAAAAATGTTGTCTCATAAAAAGGTCTTGAAAAATCGCAATATATTCTAAATCTATATTAATTTTCATAACGTTTTTATTCGGTTTCCCTCCAGCGCCGGCTGAAGCTCGCACTGCTACCATTCATATTCGTTAGCTCAGTGACTGCAAATGACAGCGTCATTAGTTGCTTTTTTTTGTTTTTTTTTTCACAGCTGGCAACAAAGTGTACTTACTTAAATATATCTCAACAAAAAAACTTATCCAATAAATTACTTCGTATTTATATTATATCGAGGAAATACAAAGTAGTAGATCATTGAAATTATTCACTACAATAAGATATTGTTATTTTATCGATACAAATCAATAAAATTCAAGTTTTAACTAAATGCATATCAATAGATCTATATAAATAAATACCCTATTATAATACTAATAGGAAAAAACACTTATTTGTATGTCTGTGGCTACTGGTTTTACTGGTAGATATATAATGTTGTAAGGTACAGGTTACTTTTTATTTTTCTGTCAGTTTATTTGTCCGTGTATCATGTAGCAATTATTTTTACAATTATTATTTGAACGCATCGGAAAAATAAAAATAATTTTCGAAATTAATTACGAAATAATCTTTAGTGGGTTTTTACCTCTAACCTTCATTATTAAGCAGAACCCGAACACACACAATAATAACCATTATTAATTGTGGTAGGTGAGTAACCCAACATTTGGTAGAACAATTAAATTGAGCGCCATAACTGGTTCGGTTAAACAACAATACTCGTATTGAACGCTCAATATTAATCGTGTACAAATAGCTAACAAAGTACCTACAGACATATTTCATCAAACAATATTATACGTTGTTGTACAACATCGGGCAGCTTTTCGGATGTATCCCTCACCGCTAGCTCAACTCTCGCTTAAACTTTATAGATCACAACTTCATCAATATTGGATCATCTCCGAAGTGACTTAGGTTAATAACTACTGTTTTAGGATTGGCTGGAACAATACGATATTGGTATCTTTTTTATTATGTACAAAATAAGAGCCTACGGATTATCAATCTATACCTAATAAAATGTTGCTGAAGATTTTTTTGTCGGACGGCCATTATCTACTTAATCAGAAGGCTTTTGTTACTTTACCGGACATAAAGGCGAACGGAGCTCCAGCCTTAATAAATAGTTTAAATACAACAATCTAAGCAACCTGCGTAAGAACGCGTTCACTGTGGGACTTAGACCTCGCCTCAGGGCGGTCGATGACGGAAGGATGGGGGAATTACGACGTTTAATTTTTAGGGAGTTTTGTGCCACGGTCGCTTTACGTTACATTTCACGGGTCTCTAGGACTTTGGGGTCTAGAGGACATCGGAAAGTTCTTTGCAAACTAAGGGTTGGGATTACGAGGACCCGGAATGTGTGTGGCAGAAGGCTCACCGAGTATTAATAATAAAATAATGAATTTATTCAGCACTATATTTACATACACTTGTACTTGTCGAAATCACAATGAAAAAGAACTGTGATTATAGGTTATTTATTATTCTTATTCTATGAATTAAACTACTTAGGTAACTATAACTAGTAAGTGCAACCTGTGAGTGCTGCTAATTGTAGGACATTACAGACAATGTACTCCGTCTGTCCGTTAGTCATTAATTCCACTACTTATAATATTTATAAAAGCATACAATTAAGTGACACACACCTGGGGGCACCCTTAAGGGATTAGGACCACAACCCAGAGGTGCCACTGTTACACTGATGATATTTATATGAAGGCTGTCTATTGCGTACTATTCGGTACTTACTCACAAGTTTTGAGGACGGTCTATGCAAACCCCTATGAATACAATTATAAACACACGTGACGAAACAATTTCCTCGTGCAAACCAACAATATTGCATGTTGATATTTCAAGACCAATGGATTTCAATTCAAATAGTGTATAGTATCTAGATATATTGAAAGCTTCGATAGTATGTTTGGTTTCACAACATAAATACGAGGTAAGTTTAGCAGAGAAACATAGAATAACTAGTTTAATTCTCATTTATTTTATTCTGTCCATAAGTTTTGCTTTGACTGAACCTGCTACTTTCTGAACCTTTTATTTTGTCTGTCTATGTTTGTCCGTGTTATTTATTTATTTCAAAAAGGTAACCTAATAAACTAAGCCGAACATAACCGTGGCAATGGTTTGACTGTGGGGTTGATGAGTCTCTAGACATATTGAAATGAACTAAAACTAAATCGTATTTAAACTAAACACACACTTATATAAAACTTAAAACATTTCTTAATAATATAATTTTAATTTACGTCTAAATATATTTGTGTTTGTTTCGCTCCTTATGTCCGCCGGCAGGCTGTTCAATAGGTATTCAATAGGTATTCTCTTGTTAAGTGTTCTGTCACCAAAGTAGTTAGTGACTCTGGGTACATTGAATCTACCAGCAGTCATAGATCGTGTATTATGATTGTTGTATTAGTGTTAAGCCATGTTCTTGGGTACTGTGGTGGTTAACTATATAATATATTTATGTTTGAAAGTTATCGGTAGAATTTTGCATATTTTAAATATTTTTGTATAATCTCCTTTACAACGGCTTTTAGTTTATTTAGCAGCAAGTAGTTTAAGTAGTGTATTATGCCTAATCGTCAAAACGGTAATAAGATAACTTTTAAATCGTTATTTAAGGCGCATGAAGTCTCAGGCAGAAGCTAGGGTGTAAGTAAAGAAGAATATCTATGTTGTTTCTAGGCTCAGGTGGTCAAAGACGAAAAGAAAGATAAAGTGCGCTCTTAACTTAATAATATGATGGCCTAATAAGTGCTTCATAGAAATATTAGAAAATAATTACATTATTTAGTTACACTGATGGATGTGCTATGATATAAAAAATTTAACTAGATACCTACACTGCTCACGATTTTTCTTTTAGTTTCTATTAGGAGATTTAATTTACGTACTTGTATTTAAAGTATACTAGCTACGCCCTTCAGATTTACCTGCGATAAATTACTGCTTTGATCTAAAGTATTTAGCCCTATTCCTTTGCGAGAATAATCACCAAAGTTGAGATAAGATAGTTGGTTCTTGGAGCAGTGTGTTAATCGCCTTAGAGGTTCAACACAGTGTCACACACAACGCAGCATAGTGCGCGAATATGTGTTCTAACGTTGCTTATAAGTATCTCCGTTTGTATAGAAAACACACACAGTCCACAAAAAATGGATACACACATGCGTTTATGAAGATCACACGCCAACAATTAGTAAGAAAAACTCTGCGCGGTGGCGCGTGGCGTGACGCAAGGTATGAAGGCACACTGAGTCCTGCACTCCACTCCACAGCAAACAGCTAACAGCAGCAGCTTTGAATTAAATTAGTCAGGGCCACCGTGAATCCACAAAACGCAACTACACGCGGGAGCGTTTAAAACCGCATGATGATGCAGATCTTCACTTCCTTGAGTACACGCGTAGGTGCGTCGACACGCAACATGCAGCGTGGTGCGTAGCAGTGTGTTAATCGCCCTATTATTCAACTCACTTTTATGTAAATTACCTAAAATTATTGCCGGCAAAAGTCTATTTGAAGTTCGTCCATAAAACGATGAAATATGAAACACTTACTGAATAATACGCACTATTTACGTCGTACATAAACTTTTATGGCATCTGCTTGAAAATCAACAGCCACGACCGAAGATCCTACGCTATTTGCCTGTTTAATAACCTACCTTTTTATATTTCTTGGATGAAAGAGTGTATATTTGGGCTTTTATTAAGAACAATAATTTTACATGTGCACAAAAAAGATTTATGAATCATTTCGGGTTGGTATAATTCATAAACATCTGTCGCGGTAATAAAGCTTTTAACGATAGCAAGATTTTTCTGTCCATTATTTTTATATAAGATAAAATTAGGGTAAAATCTTTCTACTGTAGCTATATACCATCGCATAATATAAAAAACATCGGCTGCCTGGATATCACGCGTAGTACACTAGTTGCAGGTTGTTGCAGGTAACAAAATGTATTCCCGGATTGGTCAAAATTTTGTTCTATGCGTATTTTCTCATCGGAAGGCCGGAGTTAGGAAGTTGAAGCTGAAGCTGAAAACAATGTGCATCTGTTTTTATGCCCTTACTTGATCACTATAATATGTCCGTAGATGGCTTAGTAACTTAATCGCCGTTTCGCTCAAATCGGTCAGAAGGAAGGAAACCATGTTCTAGAATAAAAAAATATGTATCTTTTCGGAAAAAGTACAGTAAATGTCTTAGAATATTTAATATCGAAATATAACTGCGTTCAAAAAAGGTCCCCTTTAAGGGTGACCTAATGACATTGCTGCCTGCCCTTCTGCAACGCCATCTAAAGCCCAATTTGTAGGTAGTGTAACGCTCGATTTTTAGGTAGTATAACGGTTAATTCATCGAACGCCTACATGATGGGCAGCCAGGTGTTTGGGACGGGACGAGGAGCCACCGTTTCGCTGCTTCTATGGCCCTTTCTTGAGTAGTGATAGAGGCAGCATAATTCCAGAGATAGAAATTTCTATCTAGAATTAAATTAAATGGATCCATTTTTTTGTAACTGTATTAACTAAATAACTAACTTACAAGATAATTTAGAAAAAAAATAAAGCTTATAAAAAAAACTTTTAATACTTAAAAACGAAAATAGAAACCTAATTAACTAATAAAAAAGAAAATCAAATATGAAAAAATAAAAATAAAATACAATCTTAAAACTAAAAAACGGAAATAGAACCCTAATTAACTAATAAAAAAAAGAAGATAATAACAAAATGCAATTGAAACTGAAAACCTAATAAAATGATAAAAAATCGATAGCTTTATGTAAAAAATAAAATACCTTCCTCTGTCCTATTTTTGCAGTGCCCGAGGGTCCATGTGAACCTAACATAACCATACATTAACATAAGACCTAATTTACCTACCATGGAAGTAATAAAGATTTGCATTTGAATTTGAGAATTTCGGAGGAGGTGATACCTATTTGAAGTAGGTAACATATTGTGTTACTTAAAAACCTGTTTATAGAATCGGGTGCTGCTGATCCTGCATCAGACCGTATAACGTCCACTGCTGGATATGGGCCTGGTCCCGAGGTATTTGCTACAGGGGAGAGGACCCTCATTCGATCCGCCGTTAGCGGGGGCCGGGTACGCATGATGATCCTAACCTGCACAGCAAGGGAACATATTCTGATCGAAAGACATAGCAAAGTTGCTTGGCAACGGTCTTCACTATTAAACAATGGGAGACATGTGACGTCATCTGATATTTTGACAGCTACTTTTTTTTATGGCAATCAGCCGATTTATTTAGCAATTTCGGCCAGTGTCAGTGTCAGCTGCTTCTAAATGACGCTTCAGTTATATTTTTGGTTTACGGAGATCGCTGTTAGTGTTGCTTTGGCATAAAATAATTACTGTACCAAATCTATGTTTTGCATCCGAAACAACAAAATTGAAAGCCGATATTGTTGCAACTTCTGTTCTGATTCTTCTGTTTCGATTTTAATGCACTCCAAACCCCTTACCTACAAATGAATTGTAATGAAAGTTTGAGTGTTTGCATGTAAACGCGGTACACATTTGCACATTTGATAACTTTAATTTTGTAAGCACTTAATGGACTCAATTTAAGTTATAGTAGACTAGCTGTTGCCCGCGACTTGCTACACGTAGGACTAAATTACATTGATTAGGCTCCGAAACTAACAAACAAACAATCACATTTTTCCTTTCTATGCTATTAGTACACACAAAGACAGACAGACAAAAATTGATTTATTTATGTTTTCATTATTGTGTTAAAACCTTTTATCAATAATAAAACAGACACTTCAATTTTATTTATTTGTATTTATTTACACAATTATATCAATGTTTCAAAATTGAGTTTAATAAAATTCAACCACCGGCAGGAGTCGAACCTGCATCTTAGGTTAAGCCCCTAATGCCTCAAACAATTAGGCTACGGTGGAACCCTACCGGTCATCGAAATCTATCAATCTCTTTTATAACACGTCTCTAAGGGGGACGTTAGTCCTAGTATCCTGCCAGTGGTCGAATTTTATTAATCTCAATTTTGAAACATAGTATATGGTAAACCTTTCCGTAAAGTATTCAAAAACAATTATTTCAAGCTTCAACATCACAAACCATATTTTTTATTCAATAGTATAAAAATATAATGACGTTCATATCTATCCCTAATGTCCCTCAGAAAGATTAGTCTCCCTAGTTTCGATAATAAATCGAAATTTACCACTTTATTTGCCAACTTCTGGTCCCTACTTCGGGTTTCTCGCTGCTGGCTGCGGGGTATCAAGTTAATATAAAAATAGCTGAACAACTTACTTGATTAAGTACCTAATTAATGTGTCAAGTTATCCTAGAAAATATTGTTTTCTTTTTTCTAGGCATTGCTTTACCTACTACATTTAACAAAAGAAAATAGGTGTAGATGTTTCAAATATAACTTATAAGTATTTACTTACATATTTGTGTACTAAGACTATAATAGGCATGAAGAATAAAAAATCGATTTAGTCCGTCAGTTAGATTACCAACAAATATTGTTATTAATTATGGATTAGTTCGTTGAAGTGGCAATGGGCAGGCCATATAGCACGGAGAACAGATGGTCGTTGGGGCCGAAAAGTTCTCGAATGGAGGCCGCGGATCGGCAAGCCTAGCGTAAGACGTCCACCTACTAAAAGGACGGACGATCTGGTTAAGGCCGTAGGATCACGGTGGATGCAGGCCGCTTCTAACCGCAACAACTGGAGATCTATAAGGGAGGCCTATGTCCAACAGTGGACGTCCTACGGCTGAAATGATGATGATGATGATTGTTATTAAATTAATCTTTACTATTATTCTAAAGCTGAAGAGTTTGATAGTTTAAACGCGCTAATCTCAGTATAATAATTAGATAGCCCATTTATCTAAAAAGGCTATCACCACTCCAAAACCAATAGGAGCGGAGTACCAATAAAGAATGTTTCAAAATCGGGGTTCGCCCAAAGTAACTATTCCACACAGACGAAGTTGAGGGCACATGCTAGTTATCAAATATATTATAACTCTGACCCAAGAAGCCACCGTACAAGAAAGAAGGAAAATACGTTTTATTCAGCACAACACACAAGATATTACACACCAAAACATTTTGTTACACATGTAATATTTAATATATAGTACCGACACAGTCTCACTCACTTCTAAGTGTTAGTATAACTACTATAATGAATCATATGCCTGAACCCTATCTCTTAAGATACAACCTAGTTAGTAGTCTAACCTAGTTGAAGGGATAGTAGTACACTAAACTGTGCCTCTAACTTATAGTCATGAATAATTTTAAGGCTTTGCTGTAAACGTATTCTGTGCACAATGTAAATTAGTTACGAAAATAAACATTACTATTATTATTAAAACAATAAGAGGTCTTGTATGTTCTGCCGAAAAAGTTGCCATCTCAGCAAAGGCTAGGCCACCTAACTATAAATTAATACAACAAACGAACAAAATAAATGAACTACGGCATCACCTTTTAAATCAAACGCTTTTACTGAGATTAAATTCGTGACATTACATAAGAGCACGCAACCCGATACATGAAACAGAATAAAATAAATAATAATACAATATTTGGTTTCAACTTTCAACACAACAGTTTCAAATACATCAAGTTAAGTATACAAAAAGATTGATGACGATACGCAATTTGGATTTCGTTGACAACTGCCTGTGCCCTCTATTCCAGCTGTTGTGATAAATATACTTTATCAAGTTATTTTATTTTATTATTGGTTAATACAAGAATATAAAATATTAAAACAAACAAGAATACAAACAAACTCTTTGTGTCATAAACTTAATATCATAATGAAACGCGTAACATACAGAAAGTTCAAACATTTGGAACACCCGCGCCTTAATGAACTCACCGTTTGGGAAACGAAAGTTTTGAAAATTAAATACTTACTTGGGTAGCATTCTAAAACGGTAGATACCATTATTTGAAACTCAAATATCGAATGTATACAATTTGTGTATAAAATTTACATTATTTCAAGCTGATTGCACGTGTATGATTTGAATATTTTTGAAACATATTACTTGACATAATATATACAATAACACACATGTATGACCTCCCAGCTATTTTATTTTCTATGTTTCGGATGGAAATTTAGGTAGTCACGAGGCTTCTGCTACTTCACCGGGCATCAAGGCGAGAAGAGCTCTAGCTTTATTAAATGATTTATAAACTGCAAACGAAGCAATTTGCGCAAGAGGGCGCCCCATGTGGGACTTGGGCCTCGGCTCTGGGCGGTGCCGGCAGGTAGACTGATTTTTAGAATAGCGGCCAAACTCTGAGGGAATTGGTTACTGCTAAAGAACATTTCGTTAACCCCTATGATAAGTCCTTGTCTGTCTAACGTGCTACAGGTACACTATTTACGACCTGACTTCGGCCTTGGGTTTTTATTTAGAGAGAGAGAAGACCTTTGAAAATACCAGCCATATACCTGTTTACTCTCTGTATTTTAAACATAATTAAAGAATTTCTTTGATTAATTACTCCCACATCCCCTAAGGCCTCATTGCTTCTAAAAGAACTTAATGAGGGACAAAAATAAAACGGATCTTTTTAATTCTTCATAAAAAGTTGCACTTCATAGCCAGTACCTACACAGAATTTTCCACATCGAAAAGCTTCTTTGGTAAGTAAGTATATATTCAAACAAAACGATTGCTGAAATAAGTGAAATAAGTCAATCGTTAAGCAATCAATTTTGGTATGTCATTAGGTTCTTACAAACGTACATTCTACGGACCCCATATTAATTAGACTCTAGTATCGTAGTTAAGCTCTTATGCAACAGGAGTATGTGCGGTTGCAGCCATATCTTTAGGAGTCGCCTAGGAATGCTCAATGATCATCGATGTTCGATGATCATCGATGTTGAAAGGAAAAACATCAGTTTGCTATACGAAAAAAATCGTAACATCGATGTTAACAGAATCGACAATCGATCATCGTTGCTACTCACGGCCTCACGCACTGCCAATGCAACGTACAAAACAAATTACGAATTTTATGAACGTTTTCAAAAGCTGGCTATACTTTTTATCAACAAAGAAATAGATTAAAAGATTCTTCTTTATCAACATTACTTTTCCTTCAGTCAGTTGATAAAAAGTATTGGAATATACAATAATTTGATCTGTTTCTTAATAAATTTCGAACGATTTCACTGTATTTTTTTGTGTTGTTAATATCAGTGCTAAAATTATCGATGTTACCTAAAATCGATGTTCGGTTTGTGATGAATATCGAACATCGATGTTGAGCTTTCGATTGTGAAATCGATGTCAACATCGATGTTTTACAAATATCGAACATCTCTAGAGTCGCCACAGTAAGCGATGCGCAAGTAGTTGGGCGGTGCAGCCTACTCTAAATTCAAACATTTGGCTTTGTATGAGTGCGTTTGCTGAGAAGCGCCGCCCAACGCCACGCGCGACACCCCGCGTCTCCGTAAACGAGGCATAAGAAAATTGGTTAATATTTAAAAAAAAAAAAATTTACTATCTTAATTTATTATGGGGAATCGTGATCCGTCGAGAACCCCCACGCCCTGGGAACACCACTGAACAGTAGACGATCATGTCACAATGAAACTGTATACATAACTTTGCAGCGGACTATAGTTGGATGAATGGCACGTGTGTTTTATGGCTAAATATAAAAACACCTTCCTACTGAAACAAAACGGTTTATTTACGACCTGAACTCTCATTTGGAACGGGAAATTTATATATAGAACTTACTAAGCAACAATTTTATTTGAATCAATAAAACATAGGCAGACATTTGCCACGTTGAATGTTACTGTTACTATTCAGAGGTACATTCAACGAGTGATTCTCAAAGTGCTGTTTATCGACGCTGGGGTTATATTGAACTGAAAGAGATCTTTGGCAGGAGACTTATTATTTTTAATAGACATACTGCTATATACCTCTTTTTGATACTCTTCCAAGTAACTTAGACTAATTATTGATTGTGTGTGTGGGAGACGCCCGTACGTACAAACTAAATTATATTTTATTATAACTCATCATCATCATCATCATCATCATCATCAGCCCGTATAACGTCCACTGCTGAACATGGGCCTCCTCCCGAGGGAGGGTATTTGCCATAGTCACCACGCTTGGCAGGCGGATTGGTGACCGCAGTGTTATGTTGTAATACACAGGGGAAACGCTGCTGCCCGTTCCCTGGTTCGTTTGTTATCGATGATGTAATAACAATCGGGACCAACGGCTTAACTTGCTTTCCGAGGCACGGAGGATAGTCCCGCAACCAACCAGACCCGGAAAGAAATCTTAGAATTCACATTATTATAACTCACGAGAGCTTTTTTCCCCATTCATATTTAAGATTGCCGTTTCCTTAAGGGCAACATGTCTAAAAAACATACGTCTATTTTTAATTTTAATGTTACATATATTTCGACAGTAATGCTGATGGTAAATGATTAACTTAACTGAAAAATCACGGTGATGAAGTCAGATGAAGTCGGTTTTCGAATAAGAGTTAGGTGTAAGTATAAAGAAAGAATAAAGGAATAGCTAGTTAAAAAAGGCGACAAAAAAGTTTGAGAATTTACGAGTAGCATTTCCACACAAGTACCTAGCTACAAAATGACAACTATTCCGGTAGCTTTGTACTTCATACCTACTCGAAACTTAGTCTGTAGTTAGTAACAGTTCAGTCTTAAGCTACTTGTCACTCATGTATACAGAAAGATAATAACTATACGTAACAAGTAGAAGGTCTAATTTTAATTCTATACTAGCTTTATCGTACAATTTACTTGCGTAGGTCAAGTTCGAGTTCCCTTGGGAACCGTGCATCTTTCCGTGATACCTTTGTCTATGTATTATTCTAGACTTGCATAAATACTACGACTTGCATAGATTTGCATAGCTCGTCTGGAAAAACAATCCAGATACTTCAGATGTTCAGACATCCTAGCATGATTAAGTAACATCTATCCATCAGTTTAAACTTTAGCATTTACTAGCTTCCCGTGCGCGGATTTACCCGCTTTAATCCCGTTCCTGTCGGAAATTCATCATAGAGCTAAAGTTTAAAGAGAGACAAATAGGCTATCTAACACTGAAATAATTTTCAAATCGGTAAAAAAAACAAACAAACTCTTCAGCTTTATAATGTATTAGTAGTATAAGATAAGATAAGGCCGCATCCACGAACTGACCTAACTGCAAGACAGCTCGGAACCGACGCGGCTGCACAAGTTCGACGCCGCATTGCGCGCTAACCTTTTTTTTTTTTTTTTTTTGTTGTCCGGGGGGAAATGCATTGACGCATTCCCACCACCGTTGCAGCGTATTTGCGCGCTGGCGGTGGGATATGTGGGACTCGCCCTCTCTATAGCGTGGTATGCTAAAGTCATACCACGAGGAGAGGACCCTACACCACTAAAACCCCCCGGACACTCCTTCGATCCGCCGTTGGCGGGGGTCGGGTACGCATGAGCAATCCGGCCCCCCGACGGCACCCGCGGCCAATATGGTACCGCGGGATCTCCAGGTTGCGCGCTAACCTAGCAATGCCATCTTCCAATGGCCTCTGCCTAGATGCCCCGAAGTCCGAGAGGTCCGCGAACTCTAAAATGGGTACACTACACCCATTATTGTAGTGTATGTCAAATTCGTACAAAGGGTATCACGTCTATTTATTGTAGCATAATATCTCCTTTCTTCGATTGTTTGAAAATAGGTATATTATTATAATACATATAAAAGATATTTGAGATGCCATTGAAGTTATTATCTTAGAACTCAGCAGAATTCTATACAATACCTGTCACTTACATTATGGACGGGCTTCGAGGTAAGCCAGGAAATAATGAAATAAACCTTGATTCAAACTTGTAACACATTTACATCGCTTTTGATCCCCGTGAAGTTATTCCAGAATTTACATAAACCCAAACCCAACTAACACAACCATCTTGATAACTAAGTTGCTTCTCTGAAGGTTTGACCAATTTATTTATATACAAGTTGTTCGGCGGCAGTGGAATTGTTAAAAAAACGGTAACAGCAAAGCAAGAAACAAGCGATCAATCGTAATACTAAAAAAAATGTATTTTTTACTCGTCACACTTAAGAGTAGATGGCTAGTTGTCATTATTGTTAATTATAGAAATGATATCTGTTTTTTGAAATTTTTTTAAAGTTGATTCCTAAAAATCCTAACCATTTTTTTAAATCTGAGATAGAAACCTATTTCAGAACAAAAAAAATCGGTCCATCGAGCCGGCGGCGCCAGCCGCCACCATCTTATCTTAGCCGAGTGCGGTCTCAACTCTAGAGCGGATGAGACTCATCAGAAATCAGAAAAAATCATTACATCATAGAAATAATAAACATGCACAAGACCCGCTTGATGGTATACAGCTGCTGTAGCCTATATCAGTTACCCGTTGGCAACCCTTAATCTCTTCTCCATATCAGCTCTAGTGACTTGTGCATGAACCGAAACCCAATATCAATCAAGAATGTTATCTGGTGATGATATAGTTGCAGATACAGGCCTAGACAAGCAACTCAATGAGCGTACTAACGCATACCCTTAGAGCGCATACGAACTGGTGGTACGGGTATGAACAACACTGTGATATCTTGACCAAAAACTCGTTATGTTAAGTCAGAGACCTATATTATATGTTTTATATACATATCACTACATAGTATAAAACAAAGTAGCTTCCCGCTGTCTGTCTGTCCATATGTATGCTTAGATCTGTAAAACTACGCAACGAATTTTGATGCAGTTTTTAATAGGTAGAGAGATTCAAGAGGAAGGTTTATATGTATACGTCACTAGTTTATGGGTGGGTCATTAGTTTTATATATTTTGTAATAATTATGATGCAATCTACAGTAACAACTCGCAAAAATGATTCGCGAAACAAAAATAAAGAGTATATATATTATTTTCACTGCTTACACTCACCGCAACGTACCGCAGCGGTAGCCCCGCTTTATATTTTAATGTATGCACTTAAACCCTTCAACTATATAAAACTTATATATAATCCAGTACTTAAACCGGTAGCTGAAGCCTTTCAAATAAATAAAACAAAATAGCACCCTAAGTACTATCAGAGGCACTCCCGTTCCTAATGGGCTCATTAGGTCTTTATCGGCTCTTTGAAATTTAATAGCCGCAAAGTGTCCGATTTAAAATGATCTTTGATTTTCTAGAGCAGGGTATAAAAGATCTTTACACGTAATCGAAAACGTCACAATTTTTAAGTATTTTTATTGTTGGAAACAAATTTTTGTCTATGGTAATTTAATACCCAATCACAAGTTTTAAGAAAAAAGGATGAATGGCAATGTTTTTCTTATTAATGCTTTATATTGGTACAATAAGTCAAAGCCCTTTTATTTTTCATTACATATAGACACTTCAATTTTATTTATTTGTATAGACGACTAAATAGCTACAATATACATATCTTGTAGTTATTACGATCTTAGTTTACTCCTTTGTGTATGCATAGGTTTAAGCTCTGATCAGTTAATCCCTTTGAGATGGACTAAAGCTGATGCGCCTTTTGGCTACTCGAGTTTACGAAATTATTATTTCTGATGTTATAGCCGCTCTGTTTTGGGTGTTACATACTTGATCTTGGTGCCTGGGTTCGTATGATTCCATTTTCAATTAAATTTAACAAAACATGTGGTCGATTCTCCCTACCTTACCCTGATAATAATAATTGCTAATACAACTTATAAAGATACATGCAAGAACAAATAGAAATAGAAATAGTTTATTGTCGCAAAATATACAATTTCACATAAGTTATGATTACAATCTTACATGTAGGTACTATAATTTTGTTGACCACTGATACCCAAAGTAAGATTTAACCTGAGACTATAAATTTAATTGGGAATTTCAGGTGTCATTTTGATGATTTCTATTACTATAGCAATAGAGACCACGACACTAAAGCTGAGTATAGACTAGAACAATTACTTGTAACAGAACCTCTAACATTCGCCCTTTTTACACTATACGCGACCTTACCGATGTCACAAATTGAGAATGATCGATGTTATGTTACAAGTAAATGTTCTAGTCTATACTCACCCTAAGACTCTTCTTACTTAAGGGAAAACTAAAAGCTAAGTATTGTTCTTGCATACAATTTTTAGCCTCGAGTTGTGTAATAACAAAACATAATATTTTAATATAAAATATAAATAATCATTTTTTAATATAAAATATAAAGTGCTTACAATAGTTATTTGTTATACAAGAGTGCAAAGTTGCTTTTTAACCGCGTGTTCAATTTTGATGACCGAGCAAGCGAAGGATTCTAAAATTGAATCACGAGCGCAGCGAGTGATTCAAAATTAGAATCCTGAGCGTTAGCGAGGGAATCAAAAGAGCACGAGGTGAAAAATCTTTGCACTCGAGTGCAACACGTAACTTTTCATTCCACCTCAGCGAGGAAATGCGCATTATTAACAGTTTCAGTCAATTCTGTTGGCGTCAAACAAACTTCCTCGTCGCTAGAATCACTCATTTTAGTTTTTTCACTTGTTTTCAAGTTTCTTGTTTTTAATATAAGGTTTAACAATGACGTGAAAAAATGCCGCGTAAAGAACCGCGTACAAAGCAAATTGATAAAAGAACACCAAGAAGGTTCCGAGTCTGAGTTTTTAACAAATTAAAAAAAGTTGTATGATATTTTCGGCACCATAGAAGTAGCAGTAAATAGGTTTAATGTTTTTTTTAATTCACAAACTTAGTGCACACGATGTTCTAAATTCAATTTACTTTATCGTCTAGAGAATAAAAACAGCTTTTCCACTCAGATATTGAAGATTAAAAATACTCTTTCCGAGATGGTGGGATGAAAAATATTTGTCCTCCAAAATCCGCATTTTAAAATCGTTTTTTTTTCCCCCATCATAAGCCCTTTTAACGTCCACTGCTGATCAATTGGATCTCCTCCGAGGGAGAGATTTGCCATAGTCACCACAGTTGGTAAGCGGGTTGGTGACCGCAGTATAATGTACCTACACAAGAAAACGCTAATGCGTTTAGCGTGTATTGGTGTAAGCAATCGAAACCAACGGCTTAACGTGCTTTCCGAGCCACGGAGGGTAGTCTTCAACCAACCAGACTTATGCCGACGACTTATGCAGACGAATATGATTTTTTGTCCGGCTTGGGGATCGAACCTACGACCTACCGAGGCTTAAAGCAACACTTATGCTGCTACGCAATGGAGTTTCTTATTTTCGGTATAAAAAAATATTATAATTTTACAAAAAAATCTTTAGCAATATAATTATATGCGTAACGATACCTGCAGTTAAAGAGATGGCATATATTTTGGAATCCCCTTATATTTTGTCTTATTTCTTTTATACTGTCTCTTTGTAAATTTTGTTTGTGTATAAAAATCTTCTTAATATTCAGACATTACTTTATTAACTTCATGAAAAATTGGGTTATGTTTAATATAAAACTTCCTACGAGATCGGAGCGCGTAAGAACTTTCATAAATCTATTAAAGTACGATGACCCTAAAATAAAAAATAACGCCCTATAAAAATTGCTACAGCTAATATTCCATAGGTTTATTACACCAGATAGCAGTGTGGCTAGGGTTACCATATGACGTACCCGGCCCCCGCCAACTGCGGATCGAAGGAGTGTCCGGGAGGTTTTAGTGGTGAAGGGTCATTTTCTCGTAGTATGAGTTTAGCATACCACGCTATGGAGAGGGCGAGTCCCACATATCCCACCGCCCGCGCCAGCGCGCGAATACGCTGCAGCGGCGGTGGGAAGGCGTAAATGCAAATCCTCCAGGACAACAAAAAAAAAAGGGTAACCATATGACAAGCATTTGCCGCATTTGATAGGCATCCTAAGGTTTAGACAGGCATGCGGCCGCCATTAGTCTTATTTTTTGTTTTTAGCGAACGCGCGTGGCGTTTGGCGGCGCCACCTGCACTGTATTCAAATATGACATTGTATAAGTGTGATTACGGAAAAGCGATTTTATTTTTATTAAAATTTCAGATGCGGGCTGCGTCGCTGAACGCCACGCGCGATGCCTCGCGTCTGCGAAAACGACTGCCTAACGCTTGTTCGCCGTATGTGAATGATGCTGGCATGGACCGGAGATGCATGCGTGGGATGTGTAAAATGGTTCGGGCCTAGTTCGGGCGGAAATAATTTCCTTCAGTCCACCAAGTAATCATTAATAATAAAAAAAAACCCTATATATACTTGTCATAATGCTATGCGTTTTCCTATTACATACAGATTTTCACTTTAAACAGCTATTTTACTGGTAAATCAGGTATTTTGGGCACCCTAGCGCAGACGTTCCTCCATTTAGAAATGGTAACCCCTAAGTGTGGCGAAATGGGTTGTGACGTAGATTTATGACGCTGCCTTATCCGTCGATAAAGACATAAACAGCGTTATGAAGGCACCCCGCTGCTGATAATATTCGCTTGTTATTGTTGCCTATCGTTTTCACCAGGCTTGGTTTACAACGCAATATTAGTATTGATTTGAGAATTACCTCGTAAGCCGACAGCTTTACATCGTCCGTGGCATAGCAGTATAAGTCTCGCTTTAAGTTTCCGAGGCCGTGGGTTCGATCCCCATCATCATCAGCCCGTATAACGTCCACTGCTGAACATGGGCCTCCTCCCGAGGGAGGGTTTTGCCATAGTCACCACGCTTGGCAGGAGGATTGGTGACCGCAGTATTATGTTGTAATAAACAGGGAAACGCTGCAGCGCTGCTGCCCGTTCCCTGGTATACGCTTGTTATAGAAGATGTTATAACAATCGGGACCAACGGGTTAACGTGCTTTCCGAGGCACGGAGGGTAGTCCCTCAACCAACCAGACCCGGAAAGAAGTCTTAGAATTTACACAAAGATTTCTTGTCCCATGTGGGGATCGAACCCACGACCTCCGAGACTTAAACCGAGCCAAATACCGCTACGCTACGGAGGTTGTCGATCCCCATGCCGGACAAGATATTTTTGTGTATAATCTAAAGATTCCCGCTATGCTTTTCACCCGCGTAGTTCCCGTCGTCGTGGAAAATTCATAATTAAATATACCCAATGTTACGCCTGTATACCTCCTGATAATGTAGCTTTCTAATTATTATTTTTTAATCATAAAATATTTTTGAAATAGATCCTGTTTCGAAGCTTATTCAATGCAAGCAAACAATCAAATCTTTCCTCTGTATAATGTTATTTTTTTTATTAAATATAGGCTTACGTTTGACCATAATCTCGCTTGGTGGAAGGCGAAGATAAGGCCTAAGATCTTATTAGTAGGTATAGATTAAAATGGCATTATCCCTAAACGACCCTGGCTTGCCAAATTCTGTTAAATGGAAGGCCCATGTTTAGAAGTGAACGCAAATGAGCCGATAAAGTTAAAGTACCTAGTACATATGAATACTAATATCAATAAATAGGTAAAACTCTTTCAAGAAATGTTCCCAAATTTCCGACGTGTACTACACCGAATATCCTACGGAAGTGATTTGGTGGGTAATAAACTTTGATAAATTGTTTGAATAAGATTTGGGCGTCGAATGTTGGCAACCGGAAAGTGTTGTTATTGATTCGGAATGACTATCTGATTCTCGCTTTGTTGTGAATGGCCAGGAATGATATGATGGGAATACTTTAATTCCATTCTCCTTCTGTACAAATACCTACATTCAATTGAAGTGTCAGTTTTTAATGCAAAAATAACAGGTTTTTACTAAATGATTATGAATTTATATAGGGTGCTAATAACAAAAACCTAGACCCTCGCCTCGTAGTATTAATCATTGTTATGTAGAGGGAAGTCTTACAAGCCTAATGCCTAATGCATATTTCCCCAGAAAATAAGAATACGGTGTGCCCATACTTGCCCGCGTCAAAGAGTACCTAAGTATCTTTAGGTTTAGACTACGAGTCATCATCAACAGCCCGTTTACGTCCACTGCTGAACATGGGCCTCCTCTTAACATACCTTGGCAAGCCAGGATCGTAGAGGGATATTGCCATAATCACCACGCTTGGCAGACGGATTGGTGCTGATGAGATGCTGCTGCCCATCCATCAGCCATATGTCCCTTAGTCGCCTTTTACGACACCCATGGGGTAGTCTATTCTAAGCCGGAAACCACACGGCCAACTTAGGGCCTATGCACGTTTTTTTTACGCGCCGTCGACGCGCGTTTTAGAAACGCGCGTCGACGGCGCGCTTTTATCCTACAGAGCAGTTTGTTGTCGTTTGTATCGATACACACGCGCGTTAGCAATTTGGTGGCTTTTGCATCGCGTCTGTATTGATACACACGCGCGTTTGTATCGATTCATAAGCGTGCAGGTGTGCAAAGGTCTGCTGGCTGCGTCTGACTCGCGTGCGTATCGCGTCTGTATCGCTACAGACGCGCTGCAACGGTGCGTTTAAAAAACGTGGTGTGCATAGGCCCTTAGACTACGAGTACCAGATACTAAAAGGATGAACAACATAGAGATTAACTAATCCTCTGTCAAAACTATTGCCAAGATATCAATTGAGTTTTCCATTGTCTATTGTCAACTATTAGTATAAAACTAAGTCGCTTGCCACTGTATGTCCATCCCTATGTATGCTTAGATCTTTTAAACTACGCAACAGATTTTGATGCGGTTTTTTTTATTAGATAGAGTGAAGTGTTTTAGAGGAAGGTTTATATGTGTGATACATCAGCATTGCACCCGTGCAAAACCGGAGCGGGTCGCTAGTATGTTATATACTTACATAAGATTTTTTCGTTCGGAATCGAACCTCCAACGTCTTTGGATAATCATGACGATTGTCATAATTAACATACATTTATTTTTGCTGAAGAAACATAATAAGTCATGTTTCATATATTATATTTTTTAGGTACATACATACTACAGATAATACAAATATTATATGCAAATAGCCAGATGAAACAAATTTACATTATTTTCATAATTATATAATTTAGCTTCGTATGTATAATAATATAACTGTAACAAATTCGATAGTATGTTAATTAAGCTAACGCAATTGTGGTACAATTTCGGCGTTACCTACAGCTGTGCAATGCATGCGTTGCTTTGTCACTTAATTATAAAAGGAAATAATTCCACATTACAATTTACAGTGTTTATTGCAAATAGCAAAATTAACCAGTGGTGTAATAATAGGCAGGGCTGACACATGACTCAAACCATTGGCCGAAGTGGCCCTATTCATCATCTGATTGATTGTATCGGAATCGGAGAGAGCGGTTAGTTAGATATTAGTTACGCATAGGAAAGCTAGTTTTACCTACTTTGCGACCAATAAAACCATAAAATATATAAATACTAGCTGTACCCGCAACTTCGTCCGCGTGGCATAGTGACTTGATACAACTTTCATGCCCCCCTTTTAACCCCTTAAAACCTTTTGTTTGCTATAAAAAATAGCTTTCGTCCCTTCTCAAGTTCTGCACTATCTGTGTACCAAGTTTTGGCGTAAAATACCGACTGAGAGACAGACAGAGCTACTTTCGCATTTATTAATTGTATTAGTAAGGATAGTAAGGATTAAAGGTGTATCATTATCTAATCTATGGTAAAGATATTCCATAGACCTAAAATTCGCTATACGTACTGTATATTTATTGAATGAAAGTTCTGTTTTTAAACAACTCCCAAAAAATAAAATATATTCAATTGCTAGGTACCTACACTAAATATAAGGTTCGACTATTGTACGACACAATGTCATAACTACTTTTTGACATTTTAATATCGGCTGACAGCATTGTTTTTTCATCAGCCTGCAAAATCGAGCATGTGTTGACGAAGATCGATTGAACGTGTATTCAGTGAGGTGAAATGTATTTACATGTATTGCACATTTGGAGATATACGTCACAAAAAAAAAGATGTTTACATCGAAGGACAAACATAGACAGCCAATTGGTAATGGTTTTTCTTGTAGTGAAATAGGCTTGGTGAAATTTGTCATCTGTTCATCGTCAATCTGTTTTGTTTGTTGTTGCTGTTTTTTTGCAGCAAAATGATTTGGCTTCGGTAGTAAACTTGATTTATGTTTTTGTTTTTAACTAACTGTAGGTGCCCGGCATTTCTCGGCATAAAACACTGTAGTTTTTCGTGGGAATTTCCAAAACTCTTTTTTCTAAGAAACTTTGCCCTCGTAATTGCACAAAACTCCCCTAAAGCACTCATTATTAGCCCCCTATCCCCTCCATCGACCGCCGTGAGCCCAGTCTCAAGTCCTACAGGGGGCACTCTCTTCATCAGGTTGCATAGTTTGTAATTTTTAAACCATTAATCGGACGGACATTATGTAGTTAGCCAGGAGGCTTTTGCTATTTCACTGCACATAAAACTGCGGAGAGCTCCAACCTCATTAAAGCAAAAAAGTATTGTACAAAAGTACTAGGTATGTACAAAATAATTTGTACGTACAACATTAATTTCTAGATACATTTCATCGGATTTTATAACCTCACCCTAACCCATCTGATTCTATGAGTACGGATTCCAATTATGGAACTATCCTTATAAATGCATTCACTATTTGTATTGAGCAGTCATTATTAATACCTAATCATTATTAAATATATTCCATTACGAAGAAATTAAATAAGCTAACTAAGATTTATAGATAGAACAGTGAAAGCTCGTAATTTGGCAACGGCAGTAGCGACCTCTATAAAATAATATCAAGAAGTACACAATCATAAGATATTTACGGCCGTAAATAAAGACCCAATGACGAAACGTTTTCCGATAATGGAGCCATTAAAAAGCTTCACTGGCTGTGACTTCCTTTTCTCAAAAATACTTACTGTGCCATCTGTATCGGATCAATATTAACCAAACACGAAAATAGATGTTAAACAGAACGAATATATTTATACTACCTACATACACATACTGTTATTTGAAATGTATATTAAATAAAATATTGTAAACAAAAGTTATTAAAAAAAAAAAGGTACATAAACTGTGATACAAAAGATGACGAAAAAGAAAAAGCCCGGAGTTTCTTTCTTCCTTTCTTCTCCGAGTCGTCCACATAGGTAGCTAGTGAATGGTTGCAGGTTAGCTAGGGTAGGATTCTCGCCGGCGAGGACCGCGTTGCACCCCTACCCCTGCCCTGTGATCCAGCGCCTGTAGGCCGATCACTTCCTTTTATGTTCATAAATCTGACTTATATATCAGTGGTACCACTGGGTCGTGGTCCTAACCCCTTAAGGGTGCCCCCAGGTGTGTGCCACTTAATTGTATGCTTTTTTTTCCAAATTTTTCTATATTGAACCATCAAAGTCTAAAATAATTAATATGAACATAAACTTATTATGAGTAGAGAAATTAATGACCAGCTGACGGACGGACTACTTTGTCTGTAATATCCTACAATTTGCTACAGGTTAATTAAGTATCTAGTTTAATTCATAGAATAAGAATAATTGTGTAACATTGTGATTCTGACAAGTACAAGTGTATGTAAATACCTAAGTGCTGAATAAATTCATTATTTCATTATTACATGTAGACGATTTCTGTAGCAACATAAATAAAAAAAAATCGCCAAAATATATGTACGTACATAACTTAATAACATCTTTACCATTTTGCTTAATTCATTTTTATACTTATATTAATATTAAGAGGAAAGATTTGATTTTTAGGGTGTCATTTTTCATCGGTCAGTTATATTACATAGGTAGGTATGGCGCTGTAGCGCGTACAACTTACAACATAGATTGTGTCCCTACATCGCTTTATATTCCATGGGTATACAGCGTGCACTTACATAAACATACATTTTGTCCCTACACATTTTTTCTTTACATAGTTCTTAAACTATAAGACCGATTTAAAAAAATCTTTGACAATTACTCAGTTATGTTACCCAGAATTCACATAACGTCGGTGATATTGCAATACGTATTGCGTATGTGACAGTTGCTACTAAGGTGTAATTTCATATGACAAGAAATATGTTTTTTCTTTATCTTTTAGGGCAAAAAATATAATTTGCTATATTTGATTTAAACCTTATAAGCTATTGTCACTTACGCCGTATTGCAATATCACCGACGATAAGCAATATTTCATTATGAAGTTCCTTGGGAACGGGAGTTACGCTGGTAAAACCGTACGCGGGAATTTAGTATGAAATATTCGTTATTAAGGAGAAGAGGTTTGTATGAAAGAAAAAATTGGAAAATCTACGGAAAATGTCGATAGGTAGGTAACTACGTCGGATGGGCGACGCTGAGCCCGAACAGCAGTTATACAACAATATGTAATTATCGGATATTTACTCGATTAAATGAACCTTTTTTATTACGTTGCGATCAAATTACGTTGGTTGTCTTCGCGGCCAGGCGACAAATTAGTCGCATTGTTGCCCAAATATAATGAGGAAACATTTTATTAAGTCTGTATTTCTATATAATGTATTATGTAAACAAATTGTATACAAATACACACTTATAATACATTAAGAATTAAAACAGACTTTTAACTTTCCGAGGGTAGTCCCTCAACCAAGCAGACCTGGAAAGAAATCTTAGAATTAATACAAAGATTTGCTGTCCGGCGTGGGGATCGAACCCACAACCTCCGAGATATAAAGCGAGCCAAATACCGCTACGCTACGGAGTTTGTCATAAACAAATATAATACATGTTTTATGATTTAATACTAAAAAGCTTCAGAAAGGATGAACAGATCCGGATGAATAGTAAATGTACAAATAGGCTTTTTTTCCAGAAATACGGGTCCAGATATATTTACCAAACTAGAGCGAAGAATAATATTATATTAAATGGCTTTTTTGCCCAAAATTATTTAATATATTACGACTACCTAATGAATTAACATCTATTTATTGGTTAGGAAATTGAATATATTACGCTTAAAGCTACAAAAGTTTTAGAAGCAAAATAATCTATCAAGCGTAATCTACGAAATTTAGGAATAATCCCAATACATTTTCCGGTCAGACGGTTTCAATGTTTTCCTTAATACCTAATACAGCCGTATTAATTGTAGGTTACGTTAACCTCATTTTCATGAAATTTTAATCCTATTTTAACTTCTCTTATGTTTTGATAGTATTAATAAAAGTAAGCCCGTTTATAACCATTAAAATTTCAGCTTGTACAAGTATGTGTCTCATGTATTTTTATATCAAACCTCCCTATAGGTCACTACCTTGCCAAAAAATATCATCGCACCATTTTCGTTACATATTTCTAGGCTGAAATTGTTTTACTGGTTTAATGAATCTTTTAACAACTTACCGCATATCTGACAATTTGGTGAGAACACGTTCGTTACGTAAAATTTCTGTAAAATTCTGGCAACACTAGCGTACATCTGCAAAGCATTTTCAAAACCATACCTGCTACGTTGATTGAAGACCAATATTTGCACAGAACCGAGAATAATAAACGAACATGCGTATGTAGGAGCTTTCACGGTCTTTTTTCCTGCCGCAATGCATCAAGATTGCGTATTTGATGCAATAAATATTCCGATCTTTTAATAAATATTATTTGCATCAAACAAATTAAAAATAAGACAAGAAGCCCTTACACAAAAGAAAATCTTTTCACCAAACGAAATTCTTTTAGAAACAATACCGAAAATAATATTAAAGACAAAACAAACAAGTATAAAGTGTTAAGATCCGAAGTCACGTAAAGCACAAAGATTTAGAAAAGTCGAGAAAGAAAATTTACCTCGCAACTTTTCTCAACGTAGGTCGGTAATAAGTAACACCACAGGAGGCTATAAATTCCGTTAAGAAACCACGTTTATACTCGATACCCCTAACATTAATACAGATTTTCTAAGATTATTGTAACTTACATACCTACTCTTTGGAGGATTGTAAGAAAGCTCCTTCATCTGAAAAAAGTTTAAGTGAAATTATCGTTGGCGCCCGAAGGCCTATAAAATTTGTAATTCTTTGTTGCAATATTGACCTCGTTAATCCTTATTTCAAAACTGTTAGTAATGGACCTCCTTATAGCAAGTGAGATGGCAACTGTGTATTTTTTCATCGCATCAAGTTTTCATCTAATTCGTAATGCATTCAGCGATATATAACATGTAGTTTCCGCGTTACGCAATTTGAGAAGTATATCATAAAAAATATACCAAAAATTATAAAGAGGAAAGATTTATCAGTTTAAAAAAAAATTCACCATTAGAAACCTATGTTATGCAGGAGCAACAAAAGAAAAATGAACTACGCGCGGGAAGGATTGTAATTATTGACAGTAATTTGTTAACACTTTCAAGTAGCAAAACAACGAAAAATACCTTAAATTGATTGTATTTTTTTACTTCCGACAACCTCCGTAGCGTAGCGGTATTTGGCTCGTTTTAAGTGTCGGAGGTCGTGGGTTCGATCCCCACACCGGACAAGAAATCTTTGTGTAAATTCTAAGATTTCTTTCCGGGTCTGGTTGGTTGAGGGACTACCCTCCGTGCCTCGGAAAGCATGTTAAGCCGTTGATCCCGATTGTTATAACATCATCTATAGCAAGCGTATACCAGGGAACGGGCAGCAGCGATTCCCTGTGTATTACAACATAATACTGCGGTCACCAATCCGCCTGCCAAGCGTGGTGACTATGGCAAAACCCTCCCTCAAGAGGAGGCCCTTTTTCAGCAGTGGACGTTGTACGGGCTGATGACGACGACGATGACGACGAATTTTTTACTTATACATACGGGTACATCAATGTTGAATTTTGGAGGATCCGTAAGACAGTAATTTTATTTTAGAAAAAACGAACTTGGAATGTCTTATAACTACCACGAGTTAATTATTGTCAATTAAACTGTCAATTATTATTTTATTACAACATAAAAAAAACATGACCGGATTTTAAAATTATATTTATCTATAAAATAATTTAATAGAAATAACATAACTATATCATTTAATAAAAAAAAGCAAATATAAAGTTATGAATATAAAATCAATTCATTATACTTTAAAGTCTACATTTTTCTAAACCAGATTGGATGCTGTTGTAATGTGGTGGATCAGGGTGGGGTCCACTGCGACTCTTTGTGCCATGAGTTAAATGCCACACCCGTCCATGTGCCGGAGCATTATGGCTAAAAGTACTATCGCCTAATCTCCAACCATATTCCCAACCGCTTGTTTCTTTAAAATAAAACTTATCTTCAGGTGCCAACCTACGCCTGTTTTTTAAATACATTTCTCGCCCGAAACTTGGAATATCTTTGTAAAGGATTTCCTTTTGAATTGTATCTACTGGTCGCATTAAAGGATCGACTGTCAAGTCAGTGTCAGGGCGTTCTAGCCTTGGATCGGTATGAGCATCACCAAGACCAACATCTGCAATAGAATGTCCTTTTTTCATATTTACAGTAGTAGGAATATGGAGTCCATCGCGAACTGCCTTAACTCTTCTATTAATAGCACCGGAGTTATAATCCCTCGTCATAGTAGGAATGCTAACAGCCATAGCTGCTTTTAAAACATCGGTATCATAATAACCTTTTTCGTTCTCTAATGTAGCTGCCTGCTTTAATTTATCTGCATGAAGTCTGTTCCATTTTAAGCGAAGTCTTGCTGTTTTCTCATAGCTTTCAACAAGGAACTTTATAATATCGGGATTAGTTATGTCTGGGAGAGGCATAATCACTTTTTAATAATTGTATAAAAATATTCAAATCAAACAACGTTTTACAAAATGAAATTTTAAACTGGTTGTCAATTTTTTTTGGGAATAGATAATAATCATAGAGAAACGTATCTAAAATATGTTACAGTAATGAAAGAGTCTATTCTATTTATGAGACAGAAATTAGGTTTCTTGTGTGTATGCGGAAACTTTCAAATATTATATTCATTAAATTACTAGTATTATTTTTCTTTAACCCACCTGCCAAGCTTGGTGACTATGGCAAACCCCACCCTTCAGAAAAGGCCTTCAGCAGTGGACGTTATACGGGTTTATGATGATATAAATATAATAGTGTACTGTGTGTTTGACACACACAGTACAATACAGAATAATATAATAGTGTACAATCTATCAGAGCTCAGAAGCGTATGGTCGGGTGTGCCATTATGAGCCTTTATCGTAAACTGGCACTTACGACCCAATGCTTCTGAAGTATAATAGTTCTTCTAAGGTCTACTTAGATATAAGTAATGGTCGCCATGCAATACGATTTAATTGCGTCATATTATACAATAAATACCTATGACAGTGGAGTGCAGCTCGACTATATTTCTAGTAAAGTAATTGGCTTCACGGCAAATAAATTAGTGAATCCAAAAAATGGGCCAACTCATTAACACGAGAAGCTAAGAACAAACTTTTAATGTAATAGGTGCTGAGTGTGTTAAGAGGTGCTATAAGCATAAACTCGAAAATATAAAGTTTTAACCCGTTTATGAAGCAAAATGCATATGAAATTGTTATTAAATGAGTAGTAAAATATAATGAGTAGTAAAAGTTAGTAAAATACTAGTTAAGAAAACTTTACATAGGTAGTGTCGTAGCATCTCCTATTCCGGTAAGAACTTCAGTATAAAATATAGCCACGATAAATGGGCTATCATCACTGAACGATTTTTTTAAATCGGACCTTGTTCCTAGTTTCCGCTTTCAATATCAGTGTGAGATTTAGTCCGATTACTTTATATATCTATACTAATATTATAAAGAGGAAAGATTTGTATTTTTGTGTGTGTGGGTTTGTAATGAATAAACTCAAAAACTACTGGGCCGATTTCAAAAATTCTTCCGCCATTGGAAAGCTACATTCACCCTGAGCGACATAGGCTATATTTAATTATGAAGTTCCACGGGAACGGGAGTTACGCGGGTAAAACCGCGCGCGAGAAGCTAGTTATCTATATATATAAAACAAAGACGGGTTTGTTACAACACTTATAACTCGAGATCGGCTGGATCAATTTTCATGGTTTTTGTTTCGTTGGATTTGTCTACGCCCTGAATAGCAGAATACATTTTAAAAACAAAATAAAGTCGTATTAGTTACACTATTTATAACTCAAGAACGGCTGAACCGATTTGGCTGAAAATTGGTAGGGAGGTAGCTAAGAACTGGAGGAAGGATATAGGCTACTTTTGGGTAGGGGTAGGGTAGGGTAGGGTAGGGTAGGGTAGGGGTAGGGTAGGGGTAGGGTAGGGTAGGGGTAGGGTTAGGGTAGGGGTATGGTAGGGTAGGGGTAGGGTAGGGTAGGGGTAGGGTAGGGGTAGGGTAGGGGTAGGGGTAGGGTAGGGGTAGGGTAGGGTTAGGGTAGGGGTAGGGTAGGGCAGGGGTAGGGTAGGGCAGGGGTAGGGTATAAAAGTCCACCCGTGCGAAGCCGGGGCGGGCCGCTAGTTGTATATATACTTCCGAGTGGATTTCGGCCACGGCAGACAATCTCTACGGATATTAGCCATTTGCGCTGAATATATTATAGCGCAAAAAGACAGGTGCATTCTCCATTCTTTTACTCTCAAAATTCGAAGGAACAGTTCTATCAACATGACCGGTGAGAGATCAGGCGTAGAACTGACAGCTTAACATTTCCGAGGCACGGTTGAAACACGACGATCTTCCAGACTTCGGGCTGGTACTAATTTTTTTTTCTAAATATAAAATTTTTAGTAACGATCGAATTTCATTTACTGACTGCCTCGTTGGTTTAGCGATTATATGTCGCTAAACCAACGAGGCAGTCAGTAAATTACATAACATTATTTTTTTACATATTATTATGAAAATGTTTTTAATACATACTTTGAAACTTCGGGATAATGATTTAAATAAAACATAAGTATTATTACAAATATTACTATAATATAATTAATCATTCTATGACATGTATTCAGACAGACTTTTCAGGATATTCTTTTATAGAATTTAAACTAAAACTATCTTATGAAATACTTACTATTTTAAATCTATGCTACACGGTAACGTTCCCCAGAATGCTGGCAGCATTACCCGCAGAATGGGAATGATTATTGCATTTCTTAATGATATAATTATATACTAATCTATAAATCTAATTACAGTATTCAACCAGTAGCTCTCTGATCCAATGTGTTCACTGTTACCGGGAAATGTACAGGCGTTCCATCACCTAATCTATTAGCCATAGAATTGATAACATCAGGCGTCGCTTCTCGTAAATCATACGCCCACCCGATGCGTTCAAAGAACCGTATGAAGGTCGTAGCCCAATTGAAGAAATCAAAATGTTCTGCAGCTTTGTAATCAGAGGGAAATGCATGGTGATAATTATGCCACCCTTCACCGAGTGTGCAAGTTGCTACGAAACGATTTTCCGCTGGTATTATGTTCCTGGAAAAAAAATCTCATTAAAACACAATGGTACTACGAGCTACAAATTTAAATACTGGGACAAAGCAATTAAAAGTGTAAAACGTGTTTGAAGACTTCAAAAAAGATGGTCCTCAGTTAGAAACGTATGTAGGAACGAGTATGTTCATCGTATAGACATATTTTATGTTCCGGAATTTTATGATGACTCCTTTAATTTTTGTTGTGATGTTTTGACGATGTTTTATAGTATAAATTATCCTCCTATTAGACTATATAAAAAATTAAAAACGGTGAAAAAGTGAAAAAGTAAACATAAGTGAGTCAAGAATATATTTTTTATCACATCTATTCAAAGAGAGCTAGTTTATTCCTCGTAAACAGGGACCAAAATAGCTCATTAATCCCTTAGGGACCAAAATTGATTTGAATTTGAAATGTGGATATTGTTAATAATTTTTCAATCAGCAAAGAGGTGAATCACAAACCATGCGGGAACAATGTATTGAATATGTGACTGGCTGAAAAACTGCGAGCGCGCCAAATTTAAAAAAAGTTGACGAAAATTATATTTTATATCTTATGGTTCTTCATTGTACGTAAATAAATTCTTGTTCATAAGTTGCACTTACTGAGTATCTCATAGAGGGTGATAAAAAGTAGAGTGTCCACCTCGGGAGCAACACTAATTTAAGCTCGAGTGACATACTTTTAATCCTTCGCTCCGCTCTGGATTTAAAAAAACACTCTCGCCTTTAAAATGGTTGTTTGCTCCCTAGATAAACAATCTACTATTTCCTTCTAGATAACTTTATGGAAGTCAATAACCACTTCCTTCTCATTGTGACTACCAATGGAATCTACACAAATAAATAAAAGGGAAGTGTCTGTTTGTAACAACAATTACAGGCTATTACTAAATTCTTATAAATGTTTATAGGGTATTTATAACAAAAACACAATTAAAATTATTATTATTTTTATAATAAACTAGCGACCCGCCCCGGCTCCGCACGGGTGCAATGCTGATGTATCATACATATAAACATTCCTCTTGAATCATTCCTCTATCTACTAAAAAAACCGCATCAAAATCTGTTGCGTAGTTTTAAAGATTTAAGCATACATAGGGATATAGGGACAGAGAACGCATCTCTGTTTTATACTATGTAGTGAAGTAAACACAAAAGTAGTAAATTTTGATAATCTTACTTGTTGTATGGTTTGTAGCCATATGCGTGGGCGAGGCTATTGACAGTGAGCTCACTGTGGAACATGCCGAGGAACCTGATGAAGCACTGCCAAGCTACAGCACACTTCCAGGTTTCACCCCACAGGACCACACCAGCCATTGTTGGTATAATATAACAGAACCATAGCTTAAAAGCCGTGAAGTGCCTAGAACAAGAAAAAAATGTTTACTAAATATATGTTTATATTTAAACTAGCTGCGCCCCGCGGTTTTACCCGGGTTACTCTGCTTCAGTGGGTCGGAGCGTGATATCTTGTGGCCTAAACGTTAATCCAGCTTATAAACTATCCGCGTGCAAACTTTCACCCAAATCCATGCTGTAGCTTTTGCTTGAAAGAGTAACATACATACATATGTACCTACATCGATACATACAAACTTTCGCATTAATAATATTAGTAGGATATTCTAAAAGATCGAGTTTAATTATGTTTAAAACACGAAGGAAGACTTACTCTTTTTGTTATGGTTTACGGATATGAATTTAGCGCAATCCGAATATAAACCATAATAATAAAGTAACGGATTGCATACAGGCTGTATATTTACTTAGTAAATACAAAATGATTTTTCACTGTATAAACAAAAGTTAGTAAGAATCCATCATTTCATAAATCATTATATTTATTTAGAACTAAAACTTCAAATAATGAATGCTTTTCTGAATTAAATCATTAAAATCATAGTTCTAAATACATACTTAATATAATTTAAATACAAAACGTAATAGACAATAGCCATTGTTGCGTTCGTTCTACTTATAATAAATGAGAATAGTTTTTATTGTTATAACTTGCTTTTTAACTAAAGTGTTCAACTGCCAGATCTCTTTCTTACATAGAAGAAGTTGCAATAATTTACTTTCTTTGTAACACATGCAGCGCATCCAACACAAACTTTAATAAACAAAAAAGTATGACAGAAAACTTTACGTATTGCAGCTACAGCTATTTATATTATATGTTCATTTCTCTTTTGTTTCGTAAAAAAACTTTTTAATAACGTAACTTTTATTTTTCTGCCACTTAATATCTTCCAATCCTTAGTTTGCAGCTTTTATTTACGGCGAAATAGCAAAAGCCTCGTGGCTCACAACATATGTCCGTCCAAAAAAAACTGCCACTTCATCTGGTTGGTTGGCATCATTTGTCTGCTCCTACGAGTATAAAAAAACAAACAAGAAATCTGACTTACTTCTCATAAAACCTAATGAGTGGATCGCTCTCAATGTCACTCATGTCCATCTGTTTGCCGCGGAGTAGCACTTGATCATTCTTCTTCATCATTAGCCACCCAATATGTGAAAAGAACAGTCCTCGATTTGCGTTGTGAGGATCGGCGTCGGTGTCGCTGTATTTGTGATGGACTCGATGATCGCGGACCCAACTGACCAGCGAATTCTGAAAACAAAATGTATTGTAAATAAATAAATAATGACACTTGAATATGTTAACAATCAACCGCAATTAAGGAGGTATTGAGTTAAATTCCTGTATCGGACACAAATTGTGTTACTAGATTTTTTTCTCTTGAGAAAAATCTAGGAATTAGACCGAAGTCAGAAAACGTACTGTTTTCCCGTGCTTCTAAGAGCATGTTAAGCTGTTGAATTGTTGTTATCAGAGCTAGAAATACCCTAAAAAAGGGTAAAGGACATGCTTCAAGAGAATATTTAATATGTAAGCAACGAAAGTGGTGTGTCAAGATCGTAGCAACTGGAAGAAAGTGGTATCTACCCACCCTTATGGGAAAGAGACGTGAATCTATACTTATTATTTTGTCTTATGTATTGTTGTAATATTTAATAGAGATTGCTAATCTCCTAAGAGATAGGCTGCCGATGCTGGAATCGGGCGGGAACGCTATACTATTTATCTACATTAATATTTACGAGACTATTGTATAGCACGAAGCAGACACGTCTTCGCAATGTAACGAAACTTATACAATGGATTTAGTACGTGCTTTAAAACTTTTTAACCCTGAATATCACATTGGACTTCTTGTGAATTTCAGAATTTTCATCTTAAGACTGTATAAAATCAGCATAATTTTAGATAAGACAGCATTGAATTCACGATCGACCATAATGTAACCTAAAACTATTCGAGTCTTGAATAGAAAACGCTCCACTAAAGTAAAGTGAAGTAAAGCAGCCGCAGCATGGTTAAAGCGTCGGACTTGCGATCATATGGTTGCCGGTTCGATCCCCACCCAATGCTCTACCGGCGTGAACCCACTCGTAAAACAAGCATTGTACCTTAGCACGAGGGGTTAACAAGAATATTAGTAGAGTGCAAAAAAGGTCTGCTAGTAATGTTAAAAAAAAAAATATGCATGCCTTTGAATGCATAAGTGCCATTAAATTTGCAATAATCTGAAGTCTTAAGGTGAATTAAAAATTTCAATATATATTTTTTTATTTACCTGTCCAGCACTAGAGAAACATAGAAGCAGGAATACTTTAAGCGGTATTGTAGCTTTATAAGACTTGTGTGTCCACAGCCTGTGAGCTCCGCCCGTTATTCCAAACCCAGATGCCACGTACATTATGAACGCTGTAAACATAATTATGTGTTTAATTAATTAAGAAGACTCATTGACTACTAATTAAAATTTCATTTTTTAATATAAATTATATTTGAATATCATATTCCACACAATAACGTAGTTTTCGACGGTGTGCCGTGGAGCCGCCGCTTTAATACAGATGTTTTATTTTATTATAAAAGACAGACATAACGGTTGTCTGTTTTGTAATAAAAAAAACAAACAGTGATATGGATTCTCACAAAGTTTTATATTAAAGTATATTTTTTTAAGAAGTTAACTAACAATTGAAAAGTTTTGTAAATAATTATAGTTTTACCTACAAAACGCTTATGAATAATATTTAGACTGTACCTACTTGCATGTTGTTTTACATATTATTATAAGTATTACTTACTTAATTTAAAATAATAAAAACGTTATTGTATATCGATTCTTTGTGAACATGCAATGTAGATAACAGTTTATTAATTTCATAATAGATTAATAATACAGTCAGGTTAATACAAAACCCATAAACATATTTAAAAAACAAATAGTGTCATATGAGTGAGATGAGTCCCGGCCGTGTGCAACACTTTATGTACATTTTTATTTTATTAGATATAACTACCGACAATAAACCTATTTTGAACAATCCACTATTTTTTTTCACATAGATCTTATAGTAATTTAGTAGCAGGTACTTTAAAATGATAAGAGTATATAAGAATTTCTGTTGACTTACCAAAAACTAGAGTCTGCCATTTTACAGGAAACGCGTAATGGTAACACCAATACACAGCCAACACGTGATACAGACTTATAAAAATAAAATTAGACCACTTTATTTCATTTTTAAAACCTAAATTTTTCTCTAAATTTTGTACAATTAAACTTAAATTTATATTAACTCTTTTACTCTCTTCCATAATTCAAACGTTACTGTTTGTCGCCGCGGTTACACATCGATTGAGTTCCAGTTAAAAACTAAACATAAATAAACTTCCGCATTTAGTTGTGTATGTTGTACAAAATGTATACGTAATTTTCAGGATAGTAGAGTAAAAAGGCATAGTATGTCATGTTTGCATTAATTCTAGAGATCCGCGGGTCTTTAAATCTGTTGAATAGTTATTATATCTATACTAATATATAAAGCTGAAAAGTTTGTTTGTTTGCTTGAACGCGCTAATATCAGTCAGTACAAGTTAGCCTTATAGGAGCGCAGTAACAATGAAGAATCTTTCAAAATCGAGGATAGCCCAAAGTTCCTCTCGAACAAACTCGCGGGCACAAGTCAGTATATTTTATTTATATACCTACTTATACTAGCTTCCCGCCCCCGTTACTCCCGTTCCCGTGGGGACATCAAAATAATATATATAATAATATGAACCTTTCTCAATAAATAGGCTATCTGACACTGACATCTTATACCTATTCAAATAGTACTCGTTCCTGAGTTTACCGCGATCAAGCAAAGAAACAAACGAACTCTTTAGCTTTATATAGATATAGTATAGATAGATATTACCTAGATCGTGGGTTTGATCCTCACGGCCGACAAGAAATCTTTTTGTAAAGTCTGAAGATTTCTTTCCGGGTCTGGTTGGTTAAGGGATTTCCCTCCGTGCCTCGGAAAGCCGTTTCTCCCGATTATGATAACAATGTCTAAAACAATCATATACCAGGAAACGAGCAGCAACGCTTCCATATGTCCCAGTCAACGTTGTTCGGTGACAGCGACAGTTGCACAAAACTTCCCTAAAATACCAAAAGTCAAAATCCCTCAATCTCATCGCCGGCGACCACCTTGAGCTGAGGTCCAAGTACTACAGGGGACGCCCTCTTGCGCAGGTGGCTTAGTTTGTAGTGTTTAAACCATTTATCTAGGCTGGATCTCTGCTCACCTTTATGCCCGGTGAAGTAGCAAAAGCCTCATGTCTAACTACATAAAAACTCCGTCCAAAAAAAAGTTTTTAACAGAATTAAAATGTTGAATCTACGCTAATAATAATAATAATAATATTATAAAGAGGAAAACTTTGTAATATTATAAAGAGGAAAACTTTGTTTGTTTGTTTGGTTGTAATGAATAGGCTCAAAAAGTACTGGACCGATTTCAAAAATTCTTTCACCATTCGAAAGCTACATTATCCACGAGTAACATAGGCTAAATTTTATTTTGGAAAAAAATAGGGTTCCGTAAGATATTTGGGTTTTTCTGACACAAGGTGTAAAAAATCAACCAGAAAAGTTACTTATTTTGCGTACGCTAACTAAACTATAAAAGATAGAACCATAAAATGTTCAAATAAATTGTAGATCTTATAAATATCTACAAAAAAGTCCGCGACACACTATACCTATCTATGACGAGTGAGGCACAACAACCATTTTTTTATTTAGAAATCTTAAATCTTTTATTTTATACGATAAAAGTATACCCACCTACTTATTTCACTGAGTTTTACATGATCAGCCCGTATATCGTCCACTGCTGAACATGGGCCTCCTCCCGAGGGAGGGTATTGCCATAGTCACCACGCTTGGCAGGCGGGTTGGTGACCGCAGAGTTATGTTGTAACACACAAGGAAACGCTGCTGCCCGTTCCTTGATATACGATTATTATAGATGATGTTATAACAATCGGGACCAACGGCTTAACGTTTCCGAGGCACGGAGGGTAGTCCCTCGACCAACCAGACCCGGAAAAAAATCTTAGAATTTACACAAAGATTTCTTGTCCGGTGTGGGGATGGAACCCACGACCTCCGAGATTTAAAGCGATCCAATTACCGCTACGCTACGGAGGTAGCCCGAATGCGATTATGCGCGCTCGATCCTTAAGAATTATAGGGCAATTTTTTGTTTTGTGTTCGTTGTTACTATGATGGATAGATACTTGAATACCTATTTATTTAGTGTTTGTTGTAATGTTAGTCCTGAAGAGTATAGGTATTTCATACGATAAAAGTATACCCACCTACTTATTTCACTGAGTTTTAGTAGGTACCTATATTAATTTGTTTCTGTTTGTTTTGACCAAACGCCCGTTTGTTAGAGGTTTAAAGACATTCTGTAGTATAAGTATCAGTATTGTACCCGTGCGAAGCCGGGGCGGGTCGCTAGTAACTTTATAAAATGACTGATGTTATGAAAAGTGGCCAAGTTAAATCTAACCTACTTTAAGATCTCACATTTTTAAATAATAGCAATTGTTATAGGTATCCAATAAAGCAAAGAAATTGAGTTTAATACTTGTTCATAATGTTATTTTGTTCCTATAAATACATATTTCGATTTTGCATAGAACTTGGCACTCATTCAGATCTCCATTCTTTTTGCGGCGAAGCCCACAGCCAAGCATAATTTTTGTATTGAACTTGGCTCTCCTTTTTTACATTTATGTTTTTGGTGGGATTATTTATAACATGAATAAAATACACATATACAACTAAAAGTAAAAATAAAACTAACTTATAAAATATTACTATTCTAAATCTATTCTACTTGGCAAAGTTCCCATCGGCAGCATTACCCCGTTGAATGGCAATGCTTGCCTGCTGTGCAAAGTAAAAACCAGCAATCGGAGAACGTGCCCCACTAAAGAGGGCCGCTGCATGGTATTTATAAATTAAATTGGCTCCCGGTATTTAAAATACAGGACCTTCCGATGTATATAGTTGCTTAATTAATCAATCCAATTCTAACTTCGCATGCACAAGAACAAAAACAATGGTATCGCAAAAAAGGTACATTGCGGAGCATTCAAATTCTAGTGCACTATTGCTAATTAAATCTTTGTTCTTTCAAACAAACATTCCCTAACATTGATATGAAAGAACAAAGAATGAACTATGTACGGAACACTAAACCCCGAGCGCATTCAAAGAGTTTGTGAGCTTACAATACGTGAAATTAATTAACTAATTAACATTCAATAGTTCATTGTTCTGTATTTTCTAATGAAAAGTACTTATAAGAAGTAGGTATGTTAATCGTTATGTCCGGTACCTATTGGGTATTCAGGTTAATTCGTTAGTAGGTACTGTTGGGTTGCGTTAATGAGGTGATAGGTGTCTTAGAACTAAGTACCGAGCCCTTCTATAAATTAATTTTTCACTGAGCACAATTGGGTAGGTAATTGCCCAAGGCCTTGCGGCTTGCCTTAAAAAATGATCATTTATTGGACCTAATCAAATCTTAAATAATATAATCCTGTTCGCCTTTATGCCTGATGATGTAGCAAAAGCCTCATGGAAAAAGAAAATAGAGCCCTGCTATCCTCATATGGGCCTGGGCCACCAAAAGGCAAATGGCGGCCGTTTTATATTAAACAATATGTATTTAGTAAAAAAGGAAAAGTTATGTTTAGATGTTTTGTTTTACGGATTTTAAATCGATAACAAATGCGTCCGCTTCTCCGCAACCCAATCACCTGTTTTAAATCGTTTTCAATTTTAATTTTTTATTAGCTTTTCAAACTGTACCTATCTTGATGTATCTATGTGTGATTTTTTTACAGACTAAAAAAGTAATTTACAGATATCTTTAAGGTGGAGTCACCGAATGCGTCATAGATACTTAGTTTGTGTGTTTTTTTTTTTTTTTTTAGTTTTATGCTCCTCTCATAGTCTAGAGCTTTATTAACACTAGGTTCATAAAACTAATAAAGCAAGGGAATATCTTAGAAGAAATAAGCAGTTTTCACCTCTTAAATGTTATTATAAACCAAACATCAAATTCATCTGTGATCTGTGAAACCATGAAACAATGCCATATCCCTTACATGTGAACTTAAGTTGAATCATCTAGGTAAGGAAAGCAACCGCTACAAAATCAGAGTTTGGCCATTAAACTTTTTCCGTTGTACAATGTTTGTGGTATAGGGCTTTTTACATTGGACACGCTGAAATTTGTTTTTGTTTTTATGATGATATTTTAAATAGGTAAAAGCAATCAATTGTTCCATCGTTCATTAAAAAAATTCGACCTTCCTGCAATAATACGGAAGAAATTCCTGTGCGTTTCTTCCGTATTTTCTCTAAAAGTTAAATAAAGTAGTAGTAGTTACGCATTCCCACCGCCGCTGCAGCGTGTTCGCGCGCTGGCGGTGGGATATGTGAGACTAGCCCTCTCCATAGCGTGGTATGCTAAACTCATACCACGAGTACCCTACACCACTAAAACTCCCCGGACACTCCTTCGCCGCTGGCGGTAGCCGGGTACGCATAAGCAATCCGGCATATACTTATATACCTACCTACCACGCATTACTGAACAGGGATTTCTCTCATAAGGATTTTATTACAGTAGTTTAGGCAATGTTTAGGTAACGTTAAATTATTTTAAAGACGGTTAAATAGCAAAACTAAAACGTTTGGTCATTTAAAACAATAAGTTAGCACTTATTGTATTTCATGAGTTTAATTTCATAATCCATACGTTGCTAAGTAAGTAAGTAAATACACCCACTGATTTGAGCACTGAACGAATCGACGCATCACTTCAACTTGTAACATTCAACGACATAAATCAAGTTAAAATCTCCTATGTCACACGCTGCGCTGCTAAGTCGTGTTATATAAAACTTCGTAACGATGGAAGTTCCTTAAATCCTTTCAACTCGTAAGTCTTGACTGATAAATATAAAGGTCGTGGCAACAACAAAGTTTTCTGGATCTAAGCTAAAGATAAAATACAGTCAATTTAGTAGGAGAATCCTTTTTAGTATTTCAATATAAACTAGTTTTATACACCAGGTGCTACAGTTAGGTACCTCTACTGGTTATGGTGTCGGATTTACCAAACCGTAGGCGTCGAGACACACACAAAATACACGGAAAAAGTTTGTTGAGGTAAAAATTGAAAACTTTAGTGAATAGCTTCCTATATGTTCAGTTATAATTGAGTGCAACGTTCGCACTTATAATAACGGTATTTAACGGAGTATTTGACACAAAATGGCATTTTAACCTTTCACATTATTAGACTATTTCGCTTATGTAAAAAGCAATAATGGGTCTATGTTAATTCATTCCTTAGTGTTTTTATTTTTTAAGATTACTAGCAGAGTACCTATTGCTTTCTACTAGTATTCTTGTTAACCCCTCGTGCTGAGCTAAAATGCTTGTGTTACGAGTGGGTTTTCGTCGGTAGTTCAATGAGTGGGAATCGAACTAGCGACCACAAGATCACAAGTCCGCCACCCTAGCCATTGGAGTAGGTATACGGCCGCTTTAAATTATTGATTTAATTACAAAATCATTTCAATAATTTGTTAAATTAAAAAATTAGAATTAGAAAAGCAATATTCCGCCAAATTGTCCTAAAACCTAAAGTAGTGTCAAATTTTGAATTAAGTGCTCATCTTGAAAAAAAATCTAGAGCTGGCGCACTAAACAGTTTAAGAAAAAACAAAAAAAAAATACCGAGCTTATTTTAGCGTAGATGCAGCCGTTACTTTTATTAGGGTAATTAAATCGGTGGCAACAAAATTATCCACTTAGGTACTTTTTTAACTATAAATTTATTAACCATTTAGATTTATTTATATTCAAAAAGGTTATCAAGAATTAATAAAGATATGTCTCTTACTATCTTAATACAGTAGGCACAGACATGTGAGTAAAGGCCGAGCCGAGTTGAGGAAGTTAGTTGCTTGACGGTTGTTGTCGTCGTGCAGGACCAGGGGGTTAGGAGTAGGTAAATTTCTCCAGGCTGCGTGTTATCTTCGGTGTCAACAACTGAAAAGGAACGGTTGCTGGAGTTCTTCAACAGAAAGTGTAGATTTTATTCCCAGGTGATTTGGTATGTCCGGCAGCGGACGGTAAATAGTGATTTAAATTTGTATGTCTGAATTTGCTTGTGAACTTGTACATCGCGATACATGTTAGTAGAGATGATAGGTGCTAGATGGCGTTGCTAGTTTTGTTGTAGTTTGTGTAGCTAACAGTAGATGTCACTACAGACACTTCTGATCTAAGACTACTCGTCGTTGCATACCTTAGTGATAAATGATAAAGATAGCTGGGCACAGTAGGTAAATAGAATCAGACGTTACTTTGCGGAAATCCATAGGTACCTACTAATCTTAATTAAAAACACAAAATATATAGAAAATGCACTTTTTTTTTCAAAAAGTACATCCCAGCATTTAGACTTATCTTTTAGCTGAATTAACCCTTAATATTTAGTGTTATTATTTGAGATAGCTAGACACAACAGCAAGGGCGGTCTTTTGTTATAAGAGCTTGAGAAAGAGCAAGGTCCCCTCCATACCGCTGTGGTATCTGAAGGAATTTTCCATTAGTTAAGAACAAATTAGCCGAAATAATTGACTTCTCGACAAATATGTAGGTAAAATAATTAAAACAGAAATAATATTACACCATATTTATTTATTAACATAAAATACTTAACCTACACACAATATCATTGTAAATTATTTACAAGTACTCACACATTGCTACTTCATATCCGTAATATACCACAAATAACAATTTCTGGACTACAGTTAGTCCGAAACTACGGTCCCGCGCCCTAGGTATGCGCGGGGTAAGACGGGGGGGAGTATCACCGCTCCGTTCAATTAGTCGGCCGTTAACGCTCACGTCATACTCTTTCTTCCCCATGGTATAGCAGTTACGGTCAAACGATACAATGTTGGCAATATTTTATTAAAAAAAGATGTCCTTTAAAACAAATATATTGCCATTACGCCCACAAATTACTTCTTCTATTGTGGTATTGTAGGCGAATTTCAGACATTATGCTGCCGTTTGGCGGATGGTTTGTCAAACACTTGTTTCATCCCCCCTCTAAAGTTGGCTAGTCTAGCCGCAGCGCCTTCGTTGCTCCACGCGGAGTCAAACTCCGTAGTATCCTGGTCCACAAGATGAGTGTACTTCGTGCGGCCAGAACGACCAAACTTCTTCACTTGCATAACCTGACAAAAAATAGACTTGAATAAATATTTTTTCTTTCATTCTATAGCTCGTAAGTTTACCTTCATCAGCCTATAAATAACGTAAACTGGCTAAATCAAACGGGTGTACCATACTGTGCTGTAAGCTGCAAGGACGGTTGGTGACCGCAACATATTATGTTGCAAATACAAAGGTGAACGCTAAATTCCATTTCCTAATGTATTATTGTCATAAATTATGTTATGACAACCAACGGCTTAATGTGCTTTCCGAGGTACAGAGTCAACCAACCAGAACTGGATTTTTACACAAAAATATTTGTCCGACGCTGGAACACACGACGCACGACGTAAAGAGAGATTCATACAGCTATAAAATATAATGCTTTAACGATTAACAAAAAATAACGTATAAAGTACAATATACCTACGATTCTTAGTATATTGTACATGTCATAATTCCATATAATAATAATATAATTATGTATGTACTGAGCGATATTGAAACAAGTAGTCTTGTCAGGATATAAACTATGTCCAGATAAATATTTCAGATATTTGCTGGTTGTTGTAGTAAATAATGATAATTATATTCTCAAAGAGAATCAAAATAATATATTGTTCTTTATTTTTAAATATTAACTTTGGATAATCCATTTACATTTATTTTAATGAATTGTTATCATTTTTGAGTATATTTTTTATCTTGTAACGAATTATTTACTTAATATTCTTTCGCCAAATGGCAAAACATGGCGCACCTAAATTACTGTACAACCTTTGTAACATATCCATGTTTATGAACAACAATAAAGGAATTATGAATTATAAAATTATAACATCTAATAACACACTTACCTTAGGTAATACAGTCTTATCAAAGTGATCGTCCAATGTTGGTCCAGAAAAATCTTGTTTGAACACATCCTCCTCTTTGTCCAAATAGAAGGCACCTCTGAAACAATATCAATGTAATTAGCAATCTTTTTTCTTTTTTTTTCCCCTAGCCAATACAGTCACATTTTTTTTTCGTTTCATCCTTTTGCACCTAATAATACATTTAAAAAAAAAAAGTAAGGGCTGGTTCATAGTATGTTTTCAAATATAAACTGTTATTATAATGTAAGACTATATTTTTTTTGGGTTTTCAAAGGTTTCACTACTTTGCCAGTAAGACAGTTGATAATAAAATAACTTTATCAATAACTTTATATAATAGCGTATTCACATTTTTTTTTTTTTCTTCGAGGTACTTATTTATTTGCCCCTGAGGCTTTTGCTACTTCACCGGGCATAAAGGCGAGCAGAGCTCCAGCCTAGATAAATGGTTTAAACACTACAAACTGCGCAAGAGGGCGTCCCCTGTGGGACTTGGACCTCGGCTCAGGGCGGTGGCTGACGGGAAGATTGAGGGATTATGGCTTTTAGTTTCTTTAGGGGAGTTTTGTGCAACTGTCACACTGAGTTTTGTTCGCGGGCCTCTCGGACTTTTGGTCTACGAGGGCATCGGAAGGTTCTTAGCAAACTAAGGGTCGGGAGGGCGAGGGGGTACGCGTCGCGTTCGCGAGCGCACTCTTCTCCGGCGGGTCGGATAGAGTGGTCTCTGTGTAACGCTGTTTCACCCGCGTAGCCGTTCCCATGGGAACCTTTTTATTAATTATAGCCTATATTACTCCTGGATAGCGCAGCTTTCTGATGGTGAAATAATTTATGAAATCAGTCGAGTAGTTTCTGCACCTATTAAATGAGAACAAATAATCAAATCTTTCCTTTTAATAATATTATTATTTTTGTATAGATTAGCATTTGGAGACATTGACATAATATATAACGATACTGATACTGTCTCTTTCTAAAGAATGAAAGATTTTTTTTAAATACATAGATGTGTATTTTAATTTATTTACTAACCGACATCCACAGTCACATGGTCTTTGCTAGTTGGCATAAATGGGTATAGGTCTATATTAAATGGTTTAACTAAGCAACCTACGTAAGAGGACGTTGCTTATGGGCTTGGACCTTGGCTTGTTGGTGGAAGATTGTGGAGTTATAACTTGTAAGATTTTAAGAAGAGTTCATGGGCTTTTTAATCAAACGGTGCAATGCAAATTAGGACTCTAAACGACAAAGCTAAACGAGGCATTACCAGACTATAGTACAAATAATTCCTTAATTACTATAATATGGAATACTTTTTCTATTACCTGTGATAATATTTCTGTAGGAACTTGTATTTTCCTTTGACAGACTTATTGGTGACCTGTTTAGGGTTGAGACGTTGCTCGACTCGACGTTCTTCTTCAGTCATGTTGCGCATACGCTCAATCAACAATAATTCCTTCTCGGTACTGAAAAAACAATGCAAATAGAAAATTGTAAGCTTTCAGCATAGATACAATGATGTACTTAATAAATTTCTTAAATAATATAATAAGGTTTATATTGAAATCAGAAATATAATATATCGTCCAAGTAAGTGATAATAGTTAATAAGGTTAAAAATCAAATGTATTAAATTGATATTTGGCTCTTCTCTACACAATTAAAATATTTCTTGGTAGACGAAATTACACTTTATAAGCCATGGTCACTTACACTATCAACAACAATATCTAATACAAACTTTATGAGCCATAGATAATAAATATGAATTTTAACTTACGCTTCTCTCTCTTCTTTGTCGCGTTTGATGCGTTTCATTTCACGTAACTTCCATGCTTCATACTCAAGTTCATCGTTTTCATCATCTGTGCACACATCATTAATATTTCCTTCTTTTTGTTCACCCTTTAATAAAGAAATTTAAATAAATTTTTCATCATCTACCCATGCAACATCTAATTATTGCATTTATTTTGAAAACACAAATATGAACATGGGATTCACATCTGCTGGACATGTGAATCCCTTGTTCATATTTGTGTTTTCAAAGACGAGATAAGAGAAAGAGCACAGGTTGCTTAAAAGCAACCTGTACAATAGGGCATCCCCTATGGGACTTGGACCTAGGCTCGGCAGTCTGTGGCGCGGGAATTGAGGGATTATGATGTTTAGTTTTTTATGGGAGTTTGGTGCAACTGTCGCTCTACGTTGTAGTTCGCGGGCTACTCGGACTCTGGGGTCTAAAAGGGCTTTTGCATGCACAACAACAGAAAATTAAGGAATGATATCCAACAATGAATATAAAATCACAAACCTGTGTATTCCTCTGTTCCGATCTGATTGTTTCCTCAACTAGTTTAAGTGCTTCTCTTCTCCTTTCTTCTTTTTCTTTCCTGGCTTCTGTTTCTTCTTTCTTTTGTTGCTTTACTTTGCGTTCCCTCTCAGCAACAGTCATTCTGTCTGCAGCCCTTACAAATACAGGCTTCACTCTGGGACCTTGAATAAATACAAAAATTATGCTAGGTTCTGTGTCAATAATTTCCGGTTTGTGCTCTGCACATCTTGGTGGTGCCAGTGATACTAAACGGAGACGGCGTAAGCGGTGATCATTAACCTACTAACGTGTTTAATATCCCAAATATTAAGCTAATGTATAATAAATAATAAGCTTGGAATTTGGGCTCATAAATTTACTGTATTTTTTTTTATTGTCATCTTGTTTTGATGTTCTTAACATTGCCTTAAAATGTTGAAAAGTAAATTTTATTCACTATTTAAATATATGATAATAGTAAATAATATGCTTATATTAACCCGTGTCTTCTTCACTGTCTGTGTATTCAGTATCTGATGATCCATTTTCCTCCTTTTCACCATGCGGCATTTCCTCATCATCATCTCTTCCAAGGACTTCCATTTCTGCCTCCCTGAAAGGTATACATAGCATAGAGTATGTGCATAAAAAGTTTGAAGTGTTGTAAAAATTATGTAAGTACAATATACATCATCATCAACCCATATATTGTCCACTGCTGAACAAACCAACCAGACCTAGAAAGAAATCTCTAATAATAGATACAGTAACATTTTTTGTCTAGATATAAAGGTATATTCATTAAATAAAAGATAATCCACAAATTTTCTTTTCCCAGGAATTTGCCTACTATGCCTTAAATTTTATGATTTAAGACAATAGTAGTAGATATCCTTAATTTTACAATACTAAAATAAGCATTCAATTTAATTATCTAATCAAAAATAACTTAGCTTAATAGCTAAGTAAATGACATAATTTAATATTTTTTAATGATTTCTATACAATTTTTTCAATATTATGTAACATTAACAATGTCCCAGGTCTCCTTGTGCATGTCATATGGGACTACCTCTCAGGGAGAACCTTTAAGTATTGTGAAGAAGGAGATTACTCCTCCTTCCATCCATTGCTGCACCAAATGCCTTTGGAAAATACTGAATACAGATGAATTTAGCAAATTGATTAGATCATTTTATTTGTAGTTTAGTGTGACTGAGTAACAGACATCCATTAATAACTGTTATAAAAACTTCTTACTGCTTTACAGTTAGAGAAAATTTGATTAGATTTGATAATTAATTACACATTAAAATACATACCTAGCTGCAAGTTTAGCTTTGAGAGCCTGTCTACGCCTTTCAATTTCTTCATCGTCCAGCTCATCTTCACTCTCGGAGCTAACATGGGCCTGTTCAACACTGCTTTCAGATTCAGGTTCAGGTTCTGCATCAATAATCTCCGGTTTGTGCTCAGCACGTCTCGGTGGTGACTGTGCAGCTAAACGGAGACGACGCAACCGGGGATCATCAACCTACAAACATATTTAATATTGAAAATGTGAAGAAAAATGAGATATTCCAATATGTTGAGATACCTCATTCTCACATACTCATTGTGTTTCATCACTAAAGTAGAATGACTGTGTGTAAACCATTATAAGAGGCAACAAGAACCACCTCCATATAAAGTTACTTTGGGAAGATCTATCTAATTGTTTTTTTTTTGTATCTTGAAAACACTACATAGTGCTATTGATAGAGGCAGGTTGAAATATTTCTCAGCTGTGTTTAAGCTGACAATAAGTTATAATACATTAGAAACCTTCACTCTTTACCTTTTTGACAAGTTATCTAAATTCCTCTGAGAATTATGGCTATGGAATGTTTAAATATGACAGCCGATTATAATTCACCATGGCTGATAGTCAAGGTATTACTAAGATTGCTGCTTAGAATACTGCCCAATGTTTTTGTATATAGAAATACAAAACAATACTAACTTCTTGTTCAGGATCACTCTGTGGTTCTTCCTTACGACTGATCACTTGAGGCAATGTCTGCTGCTTTTTCTCTGGCTTCTGCTGCTCTATAAAATCCTCTGCATCAGAATCATCTGAAGAGGAAGCACCTTGTGCATAGTCAGGCTTTTTACCCGATATATATCTCTGCACCTTCACTTTTTGCATAGAAATTTCACCTGCAATACGAAAAAACGTAATAATGATCGTAATATTTATTGGTTGTTTTTATAACTGCTAACATTTTATGTTTTGTCTATTACTATGTTATTATGATAGAAAACGTAATAAATTGATTAACATACCCTTTTCATTTCGAATAGGCACTGCACCTGCTGTACTTTGTATACCAATAGGTTGGGCTGGTAATGCGTTCATCATTTTGACTGAGATTTCAATTCACTTTTTCAATACACAAAAACAAAGTACTTTAGTAATGTATATCAAAAAAATACATAAGTTCTCTTTGATTCCATAAATTAATAATTCATCACTTTCTGGGTAGGTAGGTACCTAAAATAAAATAATACAAATTTTATCTGGCATTTTAGTGTAAGTAAACGTCAAAAACTACCATGAGCATAGAGAATGTAATTCTGATGGAAACAAAATACAGATTATTAAGCGGGGGTTCCCAAAGATTGCCCTACAGCACTTTGGTGTAACTTTGAAAGACAAATGCCTTGAGGCACTCGTATAAAGTAGGTAGTGGGTGTTTTTTCTCTTGCTAAGAAATGAGAAAACTACCTACGTAATATCAACATTAAAATTATCTACAAATAACTTTACTATTCGTCGATTCGACGCACAACTTTTGAAGCTAAATTATAATATACTAGTGACCCGCACCTGCTTCGCACGGGTGTAATGCTGATGTATTATACATACAAACCTTCCTCGAGAATCACTCTATCTACTAAAAAAACCGCATCAAAATCCGTTGCGTAGTTTTAAAGATCTAAGCATTCAAAGGTAGAGACAGACAGTGGGCATAATATTATTATAATATACTTATTATATCAGCATATTATTATAAAAAAAGTATAAAAAGTATCCTTTATTTAAATAATTTTTATATAAGTGTGTTTTGTAATAATACTTATAATATAATGTTTAATGTCCCATCAAAAATTCAATTTTAATTATTTCTATACCTACTATAAATATATCATTTTGTGTAGATAAGTATAGCAAACACAAAGTTAAAAACCGATGATCACGCGCACCGACATGGGGCAAAATATAGGTCGCTCGTCGATTAGACGTAGATTACTGGTTTGAAGGGTTATTAAGTACGTAGAACATTCTCCTTGAATTTTATCATTGTTTATTTAAAATATACATAATATATTATGTTATAGATATTATTTAAATACATACCTATCTAAGTATTGAAGACTGATATGAGATAATCGTACTCAAATTTCATTACTATTTAAGTTACTGCCTAGTCACATCGTCTTTCTGTTTTTAATTTTATAAAATGGCAGCTTCATCTGAACTATTTAGTATAGACAAACTTGTAGCAAGCAAATTATCTGATAAGGAACTAGAAGAATATAACCGAATTCATTATGGAAGAACTAAACATTATGAAATAGCAATTAACAAGGAAAGCCAAGATATCTCAAAAGAAAATAACTTCGAAATTAATGCCTACGACTTTCAAGCGAAAGAAGAAGATAGGCAACCACGCATCGTTAAAGTAGGTGTTATTCAACATTCTATTGCTATCTCAACAGACAAGCCCGTTACTGCACAAAGACAAGCCATTTTTGATAAAGTTGCCAATATAATAAATGCAGCTGGACAAACTGGAGTCAATGTATTATGTCTACAAGAAGCTTGGAGTATGCCATTCGCCTTTTGCACCAGAGAGAAGCATCCCTGGTGCCAGTTCGCAGAATCTGTCGACGAAGGACCTAGTACACTATTCTTGAAAGCTTTTGCTATAAAGTATAATATGGTTATAATATCCCCCATATTAGAGAGAGATGAAATCCATGGAGACACAATTTGGAACACCGCTGTTGTAATAGCTGAGACTGGCAAAGTGATTGGGAAACATCGTAAAAACCACATACCTAGAGTTGGAGATTTTAATGAATCAACTTATTATTTTGAAGGAAATACTGGGCATCCTGTGTTTGAAACTAAGTATGGTAAAATTGCAATTAATATATGTTATGGGCGCCACCATCCATTGAATTGGCTAATGTTTGGAGTCAATGGAGCAGAAATTGTATTCAATCCATCAGCTACAGTAGCAGGATTAAGTGAGCATTTATGGGCCATTGAAGCTAGAAATGCAGCAATAGCCAATAGCTACTTTACTTGTGCTATAAACAGAGTCGGAACTGAGTCATTTCCCAATGAATTTACATCAGGAGATGGTAAACCAGCTCACAAAGAGTTTGGACATTTCTATGGCTCAAGCTATATAACCGCACCAGATGGCACTAGAACTCCAAGTTTGTCAAGGGTCAGGGATGGACTTTTAGTAGGTCGAGTTGACCTTAATCTATGTCGACAGATCAAAGACAAATGGGGTTTCACAATGACCCAACGCCTTGATTTGTATGCTGCTAGTCTAAACAAGGCTATCAAGCATGATTTTGTGCCTCAAATTGTTCACAATAATTGAATTATTAAATTTAATTTTTGTTACTAATTTAATGAAAGTTTAACATTTAAAATATTTTATTGTTTGTTATTGCTATATTTTTTTATTGTATTGTTTTTGAAAAATAAAAAGAAGTTATATTTTTATGATTGACAACTATTTTTATACACTTTTAAGAATATTAATTTGGTTAATATTTGTGTGTTTGTGGTGTATTTTTGTTAACACATTGTTGATGTTAGTATTTTATCATTTTTTGATGAATAAAACAAATTTTATATAAAACCATTGTGTATCAATGAGAATAATACAGAAGTGAGCTATACATAAATATAGGAGTTAGAATGGGATACATTCAGACAATATTTAATGTATTAAACAAATACATTTGAGCACATCACCAATAATATTGATCCAATGATATCATACAGTAGGTACAACTACAGACATGGACACATGCTTCTGAAAAATTATTAAAGAATTTTTTTATATACAGATAGCAACTATAGATAAAGATTCAATGTATAAGCAATCTTTAACAGTACTCTTTAAATTATTTGCAATTATAAAAACAGCTTTAATTGCACAATATTATATCACTACTAGATTTGATGTAGCAATATTAAAAAGATTACAAAATAAACAATAAATATTACTGTATGCATCCCAGATCCATGACTGTATAATTAGTTTATCACTAAGCACTAATACTCTATGCAGTCTTTGCACGGATAGCAGCACGCTTCCCAGTGACAGCCTGAAAACCAGACTTAATGCTAGCCACAGAGCAACGGGAACCACAAGTTTCACACTGAAGGAAGAACAATCTGGTATCTTTTTGTAAAATGGTGTCAGGGGAGCGACATGTATGACAAGTTACATATTCCTTGATGTACCGACGAAGTACATTTTCTATCTGTTTCTGTTGGAAACGGCCCTTGATGATAAGTTGACTGTTACCATCAACTGATCCACTAGTACCCAACTCAGCCAATAAAAAGTCTAATAAATGTTTAGGCTGCCGATGGAGGGTTTTGCAAATCTCTGTGAAATTGGCAAAGGATGTCTTCTTGGTACCAATTCTGACAACTTGTGGCGGTCTCATGATGAACTTCTGCTTCTTGCCTGCCACCATGCTAGGATTTTTCTCACGCATAATATCAAACACTCTCTCAAGGAGCTCATCGTAGGTGTAATCACGGTCTGTGCCTATCCAATCACCACCATTATCTTCAACATTCTCTTGCTCCTCCCCTTTCACGTCATCTTCTAATACAAGCTCTTCTATATTTTTCTTCTTCTTTTTCTTTTTAGTTTTTGAAAAGTCAATGTCTAGATCTAGATCGTCAATTACTTCGTCTTCCTGTTGTTCCGGCTCCTCTGTCGGTGGTGTTTCTGGTAAAGTGCTTTCCAATTCTTCTAAATTGAAAACTGCCTTCTTTTTCTTCTTCTTTTTTTTGCCAAAATTATCCAAATCGAGGTTATCATCTTCGGGCAGGTCGACGTCACCCGTCCCAGCGGGCGCCTCCACGCTCGTGCTCTCACCTTGATCGCCTGCAAGAGAGGCGTCTATGTCGAAGCCAGTCTTCTTCTTCTTTTTCTTTTTCAAAGAGGGATCAAATACCATATCCTCATCCATGTTTCCTCGTAGAATATTCGCTAAATTTCAATAAAATATTAAAGTTCGTGGTTATATTCCGAGATATTTGGCAGGTGGCTATCACACAAATGTCAAACGTTCATTGCATCAGCTCTTTACGTTCAGAAACTGAATTAATAGTGGTAACTATTTTACTGTTATTTTTATTTTATTAATTCTTAGGTTTCTTAAATATATCGTATTATAAGAATATACAGAATGTTTTATTTTAAAATACAGTTTTGTGACAAAATTAATGCCCAAAAGTAAAAAATTATTACTTATTAAGTACATTTTTATTTACTTACTAACTATGCCACGCGATTTCACACGTGTACATCCCATTGTTGTGGGAACCTCGATACAAAATATTAAAGCCACTTACAAATTATATGTCTTTCTATTAGTAAACTTTTGTAATAGTAATTTGTTGTGTTTCTGAACGAATTGAAAACATAACCATAACCTCACATTGGAAAAATATTGTCAGTCTATGAAGATTGAAGAACATTATTGCTTGAGTGCGCGCATATAAACATGTATTTAAATAGAGTTCACAGAACATTTCCAAGATTAAAGAAGCTTATAACTAGACAACAGACTCAAGCCGCCGCTTTAGAATCTAACAACAATGAATATACCGAGACTCCAGAGTATCCTCCAATTTTGGACATGTCTCCAGCAGCCAAAAAATATCGCGAAAGACAAGCTACTCGTCAGAAAATCCAAGAAATAAATACTGTAGAAGAAAAACAAATAGCTTTTAATATGCCCCGTTACTACGGATGGCAGTGTATTATGTTGAATGAGGATAAAGTGCCATATAATGCAATGCCGCTAATACAATTCTATACAAGAAGTCACTTTATTCCTGTGGAAAAGCTCCCTGATATTTATAATGAAACGAGTGATCTTGCTAGTTCAGTAGTTCAAGAGATCAAGTCTCTTATTGAAGAAGCTATAGTCATAGAAAATGAGGGTATTGAGTATGTAAACCAATATTTATTACATAAATATTTCATAATCACCAATATTATGTTGATAAGTTTGTTATTTGATTAATCAAAACTATAAGAATTATTAAAGCTGTTAATAGTCAGTAACTGGTAGTCTATGATATTCTATATACAATTTCTTATATTATTTATTAATTATTATCATTACAGACGAACCTTTGCTACTTCAGTTGAAAAACATGAACATTCTCAAAAGGAAGATGCATTAGCCAAATCCATTGTGAAGCAAATAAATAGAATTATATCCAATAATTTGACTGATAAAGTGTCCCATATTTTAACTTCCCAGGTATGTAAAGAAGTTTATTATATATTAATTCTTTTGTATTAGCTGTCCAAATACAGTAGTATAAAGTGTACAAAGGGTAAGAAAAAATATAAGGTTACTACATTAGGTACATAACTTATAGAAGTGTAAGCATATAAAGTTCAGCCACAATGTGATACACTTCACATGACATGATCTCTTCCAGGTAACTTAGGCAGGAAATTCTACTTTTCAATTTAAGATGCTACCCCTGTTGGGTATTATTATAAATAAACATCATGGAATGTTAAGAATTCCAATATAATTACATAGTATAAAACTAAGTCCTTCCCATCTGTCTGACAGTATCTATGTATGATTAGATATTTAAAACTGCAACAAATTTTGATGTTGTTTTTTTTTAATAGAGTAATCCAAGAGGAAGGTTTATTTTATATGCATAATATGTCAGCATAGAACTCGTGCGAAACCGGGGTGGGTCGCTAGTACGCTCGGGGTGGGTCGCTATAGTAATTGTCTTTCATTGGGCAGGCTGTATTGAAACTTGATCTCAGGCTGTTGTCTTCCCGTATTCCACATCACTGGATTTTTGTATTGCTATGGCTGGCGACAACCTACATACCTTGTTGCTTCATAAAAAAAAAGTTAATTACTTTATGATATTTTCAGGTTGATAATAACCCACGCCATGAAGCATTTTGGTTTATTGGTGGTGTAGACCCTCCACAAAAACTTGTCAACTGGAGAAAACAATTTGAAGCGCTAAAAGATAGGGTGAATGAACCTATAGACAGACCTGTTCAATATTTAGGTAGTAAAAATTATTTGACTAATATTATGTATTTACTTGCACTTTGTTCTATTTTAGTAGTATATTAAAAATGAAAATTAAATAACATGCCAAACATGAAATTGGTTGGTTTTTCAAAATTTTTAATATATTTTTCAATTTAAATTTCGATTTGGGAATGTTTGTTAAATACACTTTCATAAAATAGCTTGTCTTTAATATGAATTAAAATATACTTTAAAAATACATGTTTTAAAAAATATTTTTCTATAATGATGTGTGCTAATAATTTTCTTTTCTTTTAGGATTTCCATTGCTTACAGTCAGGAATCATTATCCCTTAAAACCAATTGTACCATATAGTGAAGCTGAAAACCCTGACTTTAAAGTACCAAAGTTTACTTATTTACCAGGAAGTGTTGGATACTTCGAAGAATATAGACATGGCACTAATATTCCAGGTACTCTACATTAAATGTATTATTTATATAGATTAGATTGTATATTCATGTTACATTTTAGGGTCCCCAAAGGTTAAAAACTAGACTATTAATGAGACTTTCCTGTCCATCTGTCCCAGTCAGTGATAACTAGATAAGTGAACATTTTTACAGATATTTCTGTTGCTGCTACAACAACAAATATGAAAAAAAGAATAAAATAAATATTTAAGCAGGATACAACAAAATGTGAATGTGTTTTTTTTCTTAATACAAAATGATTCACAGAATATTAAGTTGTATATTATAAAAATAATCAATTAAATTAAAATAAAACAAAAATTTGAGAGGGGCAACCAATATGATAATTTTTGCCATTTTTCATGCCATTTTAGATTAGATACTTGAAATGGTTCTTTATTTCAAAATCATAAAATAAAATAGTGGCTACTACTGTTGTATAAATGGTATGTAACTCTTCATGTGCAAGTTCGATTGGCACTTGGCCGGTTTTTTTATTTCAAAATCTTGATGGTATAGATATAATAAAACTCATTGAACTGACAGACAGTTATCTGTTCTGTTTTCTTTTTAACAGTATGTTAGTAACGAAATTTCTGTGTTAATAAATACATTTTAAACTCACTCGGACTTGTATGTCTATACCTAGTATAATTATAGTATTTGACAAAAAAACATGTTTTATAAATATTTACTGAAGTAATCATTATAGTTGATACTATTAGCTGTTACAGGGAAGGCATATATTTAAGTGGCACCTTTTAAATATGTAGATACATTACAAATTCTAATGCTAGACTACTGTGTGCTATTAGATTGCAATCTAATTTAATAACATTAATTTGAACAGATTTAATTATGTTTATTTTTTATTTATTTTTTCTCAAAACATTTTTTTTGTTGTGTCAATAATTGAATAAACATGTATCACATTTATTGCGACCTTTGCCAGTTATGTTTACATCATTGTAACTATCTAAGTACTGTTTGATTGATTGTTTATTATGTTTTATCATTTTAGGTTTCTGGCCTGGTGACTTCGATGAATTTGGCACATTGGCGTATCATGGTCGAGGTCATATCCTTGCTCGCAAAGAATCTTTTGGCCATCAAGATAATATAGAAGCATTGCACTGCCAAGCAATTATGGGAAGTTTCGGCTGGTTGTTAGCTCAGGCCAATTACCAAGGTTTCACCACATTTAATGACCTGACTTACCCACTTGTAACTCAAACTGTAATTACCAATGGGCAGTTATGGTCACTGTATGCTTACCAACTAAATACAATTGAGATGCATAATGATGTTGTCAATACCAATCCTAAACACAACTTATGCTTTGGAACAAAACCTTTACAGTTATATGAAAAAATTGAAAATGGACAAGTCAAAGGTCTGAACGAAGAAGTATTGAAAATGTTAATTCAATTTTATTTGAATGCTCCTGAAGCACGCAACCATGAGATGAAACCATTTTTAGGTGAACAAGAACAACTTGTAGCTGATATTGAAGATGATAACAAGCGGTGCTGGTTAGAATCGAGGTATAAACATTTAGTAGCCAATAGACCAAAGCATTATCTCTTGCCTGAAACTTATATGTGGGAGAAAATATACAAAATACAATTTAAAACTAGATTCTTTGAGAAACGACTACGGCCATTTGAACTGGGCATTGATGCATTCAAGAGGAGGCTGGATGAACATTTACCTCCATATATTCCCAAGGCTTTGAGGCCTTTCCCCAAAAGTAGGAAAAAGTTTGAAACAACATACTTCCCCAAAGTTTAATAACTTTTCAATTACCATATGTATCTTAGCTTTAGTAAAATCATATTTATATGTAATACAATAAATAGAGAATAATAAAGGTGTGTTTTTATTTGTATCTCAAAACTATTAAAGTACAGAAATAAAAACTATTAATAATTAATTAAGTAAATAAAATTTGCTTCATCATCAGAGAGGAGAAAATCCACTTCTGAACATTTCTCGAAGTAAAATAAAAATCATTTTTATTTACGTAAACCAATTACAGGCACTTGTAAATAGCTAAACATTAATTAGAAAAATTTATTCATTATATTTGTTATTTATTTATATCTATAAAATTAATTATTTTTATATTATCATATATTTATATGTTATTATTCCGTATGTTGCCGTGTGGTTTCAGGCTTAGAATAGACCACCCCATGTCCTTCCATGGTTGTCGTAAAAGGCGACTAAGGGACATATGGCTGATGGATGGGCAGCAGCATCTATTAGCTCAAGGTTTACATCTTACTGCGATCACCAATCCGTCTGCCAAGCGTGGTGATTATGGCAATATCCCTCTACGATCCTGGCTTGCCAAGGTCTGTTAAGAGGAGGCCCATATTCAGCAGTGGACGTAAACGGGCTGTTGATGATGATGATGATATGTTATTATTACAATTGATTTATTTATATTGTTTTTAACGATGCAAAATGCTTGTCATCAATATTATGTCAAAACAATTGTCATTATTTGTGGACCATGAGCATATAACGACGGACGCGCTTTAATGCTACCACCGGATCCAATGCGCCCCAACTGAGAAGATCCAGCGAAAGAAACTCAGTGGGGTACTTTACTACCGGTTTCAACACGGCCCACATGAGACGGTCCGGCGAAACATACTCAAATGGACAAATACGCGGGGTTTTGGTCCAATTATTATCATTTATTTTTAGTAGGCATACACATCTATTGCCCAAACGGTTGTCGTGTTATAATTTATTTTAGTTAGAAGTGGAGCAAGGCCACAGCCATTTTAGGTACCTAGTTTATAAAAAAAAAAATTAAGAATTCGTCTCACACACCCACAGACAGTAGAAATGCGAAAAAATGTCTACTAACAGTTCGCAGGCGACTTTTAACATTAACATGTTTAAAAAAATCTAATAACATTGATTTAGGTAGTTAGGGTGCAGATGGCCATAGCTGTAGGAACATATTTATAATGCTGCGTGAGTCGGCTAAGTAACAAAGTCTTTATTCTGTCCTATTCTATTCTATATTACATAGTTGTTATTTAGATCTTTGATTTGGGTCACAATAAAGTATAAAGTAAAGTAGAAAAAAGCGCTTGTCATGATGAAGTTCTAAAACTTTAACTCTACGAGATCTTAACATGGCTAAAAGGCAAAATAAGTTTATAACAAAAGGTGACATTCCATTAAAAATAAGAAATGTCAAATATGTCATTCGATTTTGAAAAACAAAACGTGTGTATTTGCGATTTTACAAATAATTGCGAATAAAAAATGAGGAACTTAAATTTATGGGAAGTGTCCACAAGAAATCTCACATTCAATTCTGAAGACAACCTTATAGTATGTAACGGTCACAACGAAGAAAGTTCTACGAATGAACTATTTATTTGTACTCATAACCTTAGTGTGGTCAACTTCGATGAAAATGGTGATACAAAGTGGAATAAGGATATTTCGGACATGGCTTCCCCAGACAATAAACCTATTAACATCACATTCCTCACACTTACTAATACGCTGTGCGTAGGACTGGCTAATGGAGAACTAGTGACTATTAATGACAATGGCAATACATGTGATTTAGCCGGAGTTTGTGATAATGGTTTACTGGTAAGAGTGTTGCTAATGTTTTAAATGCATTTCAAGTTATTAAAAAGTTTCAGACTTGTTCTTTTTTTATATTTTAGCAAAGACTTCTGACTCCATGCATTTTGGTTTTTAAACAGCTGTTAAACTGGTACCTACATAACATTTAAGATTTTTTCTCACTTCACTTTAACTATGTTATTAGACAGTGAAAAATTATATTATATATATTTGACTTATTATATTTGTATAAAATATAATATTTATATGCTGTGACTATGGTGAAACATGCTGAACATGTTTTTAAATATAACTTCTTGTTTTCAAGCAAATTAGTAAATGTATACTATTCATGGTGCTGTTTTTGCATTGTTTTTGTTTTTAGGCTATGGAATGGAGTCCCGATCAAGAACTTCTTGTATTAGTGACTAAAGATTTAAAAATGATACTAATGAACATGTTTGATCCTATCAATGAAGCAAAACTTCAAAGTGACAATTTTGGTGACAAAGAATTTATTACTGTGGGGTGGGGGAAAAAAGAAACTCAATTTCAGGGTAGAGCAGGCAAACAGGCTGCTAAAGCTAAAGATGAAATTGTTGCGGGTAAGTTTTATGTGTATGAAAGTTATTATAATGAGGGAAATATTTTTATGTTTTAAAAACTACTGACCAATTACAAAAAATATATTATAAACTATTATCTATGTAAGAGCAACATATCCTTTATAAAATATTAAATTTAAGAGGTTCCCAATAAAACATTGAATTACGAAGGAAGGAAGTCTCTGGAAGACTGAAATTTTGTATCAATTCAATCAGTTTAGTAGAATTATAAATTACTTCAGCATTATAAAAAAATGGTGTCTAATTTTAAACAAAATCTTCAGTAATTTTGCCAATAGGAAGTATGGCTAACTCCAATAAGTATGGACCAAAAGATCAGTGTTAAACAGTATTTGTTTCCCTTCTGTGTCCTCTGCTAATTAGAGGAGCATACTGAAGAGGGAGAAATTATGAATTGTTGCAAAGTTTTTTTTTTTTTTTTGCTACAGAATCTACAACAAAATTAAATAAAACTGTCAAAATATCATGGAGAGGTGATGGTAATCTATATTGTATAGGATTCACAATGGATGGAATAAGAAGGTTCAAAGTATTTGATAATGAGGGACAGCTTCAGTACACCAGTGAAAAACAACAAGGCTTAGAGCCCAATCTATCATGGAGGCCTAGTGGAAACCTCATTGCCTCCACACAAAAGATAAACAACAAATATCTAGTATCTTTCTTTGAGAAAAATGGCTTGAAACATGGAGAAATTAATTTACCTTTCAATTCTACCACTGTAGTTGAAGACATAGCTTGGAGTACAGACTCAGAAATATTGACATTACTATGTAGAGACACTGAAACAAATAAACAATCTTTGTTACTCTACTGTATTGGGAATTACCACTGGTATTTAAAACAAACTTTGGAGTACAAAAGTGACCAGAAAATAAATAAAATAATGTGGGACAATGATTTTGATATTGCCAACAATAAAAAACTGCATGTGTTTCTGCAAAATGGACAACATTTTGTATACAATTGGGTTTGGAATGTGAACCATAGCAGAGGTTGTAATGTGGATGATGATGCAGTGGTTGGAGTAATAGATGGAAATAAGATTTTGCTAACAGGATTTAGACAAACTGTTGTTCCTCCACCAATGGCTGCTGTTGAATTGAAACTAGATGCCAATGTTAACTCAGTTCACTTTGCTCCACAGCAGCATGGACCAGATTTGAACACAAATAGTTTCTTTCTCTACACTACAGACAATAAATTAGTATTTTATAAACAAACAAACAAGTTTCCATTACAATATGAATTTTTCAAAGTGATTGAGACAGATGTTCATGATTTTCCATATCAATTTTATAACTGGTTTTGGGTTAATACTGACATAGTTGTGTGTGTCACAGTAAGCAGTAGTGATGCCTACAACCTGATTGAATATAGAATTGGATCAGACAAATTAGAAAAAATAAATGATACTTCTCTACCAGGAATTGTTGCTAACATTGAGCCACATCCTAATGATCCTTTAATATTATTTTTACAACTTCATGGTGGAGATATAATTCAATATAAATTAGGAGGTATAAGTGACATACATGAGTTCTCTTTTGGGGTAAACTGTCCAAAATGTAATACTTTCTTCATAGAAGATGATTTAAACTTTATTGGGCTATCACATAAAGGGAATTTATACATCAATGACACAATGATCATGAATAATGTGAGCTCATACTATTTACATACACATTTTCTACTGGTAACAACATTACAGCATGTTCTTTTGTGCACTGAACTGACAAAAGTAGGTCTTGAAGCTCTTACAGAATATAAAAAGAATGAATCTCAGCATATTTACAAAAGAAAAATAGAAAGAGGAGCTAAATTAGTGGTTGTTGTACCCAATGCCACAAGAACTGTATTCCAAATGCCTAGAGGGAATTTAGAAACTATTCAACCTAGACCTTTGTCTTTGAAAATCATTGGAGAATATTTAGATCAACTTCAGTATCATGAAGCATTTGATTTGATGAGAAAACAGAGAATTAATTTAAATCTGATTTATGATCATGATCCTGAAAAATTCATTAAAAATATTGATGTCTTCCTGGAAAGTATAAAAAATATTTCTTGGTTAAACTTATTTTTATCAGATTTAGAAAATCAAGATGTTTCAAAAACAATGTATTCAAGTAGTTATGCAGGTAAACTATGTAAACCTAATAGTGAAAATGTCAGTAAAATACAAAAGATTTGTGATATTGTTCGAGAATACTTGAAAAAGAGGTCAGACTGTGATAGTAAAATATTACCATTGCTTACAACCTTTGTAAAGAAAAACACAGTTCAAGACTTAGAACATGCCTTGCTTACAATAAAAAGTCTGAAGATACAAGAATCTGGTGGTTCTAAACTGCCTGTGGGATCTGATGAAGCTCTTAAATATTTACTTTATATGGTAGATGTTAATCAGTTGTTTGATGTTGCACTTGGAATGTATGATTTTGATTTAGTGCTCCTTGTAGCAAATAAATCCCAAAAAGATCCAAAAGAGTATGTTCCTATGCTTGATGAGTTCAATGAAATGGAAGAAAATTACAAAAGATTTACAATCAATAAGCACTTGAAAAGGTTTGATAAGGCAGTACAAAGTTTGGCACTATGTGGATCAAGCAGGCACAATGAATTGAAGACATTCGTTAAATTTCACAGTCTTTATAGAGAGGCCTTACCTTTGTTTTCGCCACAAGATGAAATATTCCACCATATATCTGATGACTTTGGTCTGTATTTGAAATTGAAAAAGCATTATGTGGAAGCTGGTATTATTTTCGAAAGAGCTCATAGTATTGACAAAGCTATTGAATGTTATAAAGATGCTCTGGAATGGGAGTTAGCTATAAGCTTAGCACATTCCTTGCCTGAAGAACAGTTCAAGGAGTTATGTTGGTAAGTTTCATTTTTTCACTGTATACTGTATCAGCCCAGTTACGTCCTCTGAACATGGGCCTCCTCTTAACAGACCTTGACTGGCCAGGGTTGTTGGCGTACATTGCCATAATTACCATGCTCGGCAGGTGGATTGTTGATTGCAGTAAGATAGATGCTGCTGCCCATTCACCCATTACAATACCCATGGTAAGACATGGGGTAGTATATTCGAAGACCACCCCACAGATTCATTTATTCACTAATTTATAATTGTCTTGTCTATTTTTGATTTTTTATTCATTAAATCTTTCGCTTATTTAGGGATTTAGTAAAAGGTCTTAAACAAGAAAAACGACACAAAGAAGCCTTACGGATATTAGAGCAATACTATGACAACAGTGAAGAAACAATTGCTTATGCTATTGAATGTGGACTGTTTAAAGAGGCGATACGGCTTTGCTCTCGATACAATAAAAATAATCTTAAAGGTATGTTTAAACATGTTTAATAATTTCAAATGACGGAATGAATTTCAAACTTGTCTTCAAATTAATAAAACCATATTATGTTTTTGTACTAATTACTTATTATATTAGATGATACCTTTGAAAAAGCTTATTGTGCATCAGCTATGTTGTACAACAGGGGTCTCCAAACTACGGCCCGCGGGCCAAATCCGGCCCGCCAGTGCCATCTATTCGGCCTGCAAGACCTTGAGACTAGTGTCTCAATCTGGTCTGCGACTGCATAGGTCATTGACAGTCGCGGACCAGTGTTGAGTTAAGAAGAAAACAATAATTATTACTCGATCCCGTACTTTAGCGACTAATCTAGAAATACGAGTAAGTTAAAGGCAGAAAAAAATTAAGATGTTTTGGCTCTTAGAACATACTGAAAAAATCATTAAGGCCTTCATTTGTAGCCTTAGGCTACAAATGAAGGCTCCTGTTGTACAATAAGCCTTTTCAAAGGCATCATGATTATGGTAAAATAACATTTATTTTCTCTGTTGCCTCTTTAAATATTAAATTATCACAACAAATCATACATCTTTCAACAATCAAACAAATATCTTTTCAATAAATTTCAGGTAGGTAGTTCATTAATTTTTTAAACATTTGTTTCATTTTTCAGAAGAAAAGCTACTTCCGACAATATTAGAAGAATACGGAAATACGAAGGAATTAATAGAGACAAATTTCGCTACTTTTATCAAGCATCGTGAACGTTTACAAATTGTAAGGGAAAACAAAATTAAGCATCCAGTAGATGTGTACGAGTTTTACACAAATAAAGACAGTGATTTATATTCTGATGCGGGAAGTACTATTGCATCTTCTTCAAGGGGTTCAAGGTATTATAAAAATGTTTAATATATTATGTAATTTAAAACTGGCATTGTGCAAATCTATTCACCTAGAAAGGTAGTTCATTGCTTTTATATGAGATGTTTCTTAAACAGGTATAATACGCTATCCCTACATTATATTTATTACTAGCGACCCGCCCCGGCTGAAATGCTGATGTATTAAACCATCCTCTTAAATCACTCTATCTATTAAAAATACCACATCAAAATCTGTAGCGTAGTTTTAAAGATCTAAGCATACATAGGGACGGACAGACAGTGGAAAGCGACTTTGTTTTATACCCATTTTACAACAATTTCCATTTTTCCGTTCGAAAAATAAAATGATAAATACATGTTTCTCTTGTATAAAATAAAATCATTCCTCAATGAGCGTCATCACACATTGTGCTAGTATTATCTAGTTTTTTAATTATATAATAAAAATAACCAGTGTTCTAAATTCGACCATCATTAAAAAATATATTAGCATTCTGCACTCCTCTGTATTAACTATAGGTGTGCGAAATTTCATACACCTCCCTCCGCCGCTATCTTCGTAAAAAGAGGTACAAAGTTTTGCTTCACGCATATCTACTGTTATAAGGATATATATTTTGGAAACACCTTAGTCCTTATGTAAGCCTTACTATAGGTAAGCTTACGCCATATTATTATGTTATTATTAATCTATGTTAATGTATTTATTTATTTTAATAACAAAGCAAAAAAAGTTATTCTTCATACTTATTAAAGTAAGGATTTGTCGAAATAACATACCCAGGGACAGAACTTAGACTATTAATCGTAGATATAAAAATAATAATATATTTTAGGCTAAAGCTATATAAACAACTATGTTTTGGCTATTTACAACCTGTAATAGGTTTACGTATATTAAAACTTATATTGTTTATTTGAATATTGCAGCCGATCATTTCGTTCAAGTAAAAATAGAAGGAAACACGAGAGAAAAGTGGCGTCACTCAAAGAAGGTTCACAGTACGAAGATGTGGCACTGGTTATAGCTCTACATACGCTTGTAACGTCCTCATATGAATTGCGGCTTCATGTTAAAGAAATTGTTACTGCTCTAAGTTACTTCAGTAAGGACAAAGAAGCTTGCGTGTTACAGGTAAGTTGCATACTTAATTGAAAGTAATTCTAATATTCTGGATTTGAAAATCATACTAATCCACACAATTAGTCCAAAAGCACAGTAAGGAACATTCTAACTCTCAAGCAGTATTGTATTCTCTGAGGGCCATATACTGTAGTTGAATGGCGCGGTGGGAATACTTAATGTGCGATCTTCAAGCAAACGGTCCTTTTTACGTAATCCCACTGCCGTTTACTTGCCCGAAAGATCACAAAACCGTGAACAAAAGGCAATTCGAGATTGTTACTCTGTTTTTTTAAATTGAGTATTTTTTTACAGACATCTTTAGACAAATTACTCAAAGAAATGAAGGACAGTTTTAAAGATATCTGGACAAATGAGCTCGTGTTAGAAGCCACTAATGCAACAATTGCTGCACAGAACGTTCCAGAAGGACAAAGTATAATACCACAAGGCATAGCCACTCTAGGTCAGTATGAATTATGTATTATTTGAACAAAGTTTGATATTTTTGTATGTTAGTTCGGATTTGAATCTCACAACAATTGTAAAGCAGAAATCTTTAATTATGATTGAGTCTAGAGACCTAATTTTGCATTAACATTTTTGTATATTTTTTAAACAGATTATTAGTATATTAGTATAAACTTTAAACTTTCTTTATCATAATTCATTACACAACAGGTATTAACGCGATAAAAATTACCTTTTTATATTTCCCGACCATATAATTTTGTCGACAATATAATTTTGTAATTTGTGTTTTTTCACAGAATCGCACATAAGGATAGCTCCAGTTATATCAGACATCAGGTGGAAACTAGATGGATTAAATTAAATGCAAATAAAAAATGTTTTATAAAAATAAATACTTATTATTATTTAAATACATTGTTTAATTTCATCATCTATTATAACATTTAAATGAGCAAAAATAACATTGAAATGTGATTGTACTTTTTCTATTACTATTGAACACAACAACATGGAAATATTCTTTCAATTGAAATTCCTTATTCATATAAAACATGTTATTGACAACTGGAGCTCCACAAACACACATGTTGGCATTATCTAAGAACTCCACTAAGGTCCATGGGATGATGTTTGGAGCATAATATATTTTGGACTTAAGTGTTGCTTTTGAAGCTAAATGTACTAGACTACCAATGTAAAATTCCCAAGGACTATGCTTGACAGGTTCTGATGATGTGGCTGCAGTGGTGTCAAACTTGTTTTCTGAGAGATCAATGTATTGTAAACGACATTGCAACAAGCCGCATGGCAGAGTTGTGAGCTCATTTTGTGTGATTGTAAGATATCTGGAACAAAAGACGATATTGTTAAAGTTGCATCATAGTGCTTTTATTTTGTTGTCTATACCTTTTTTGCTCAAAAAGAATGGATAACATGCATGTGACGAAAAGAATGCTGAATATGAAGATGGAGGGATATGTTGGAAGAGGATTCCAAAAAAAGATGGATGGACTGTTTGAAAGATGACATGTGTAAGGAAGGTGTGAGTTTGGAAGAGACATCTTAGGATTCTTAGAAGAGACAATAGGGATCAATATTTTTATGTTATATAATATGATCACCAACCTGCATGCTGTTATAAATTGTGGTATTTTCAGTAACACTGCCAGGATTGTATACATTTTTAGGCATTTATTAAATTGTAAAAAGGATGTAAGTTACCTCAGACTACTGATGCGACCCAATGTGGTTGGTAATGAGTCTAATAAATTATTATCTAACTTTAATGTTACTAATTTTTGTAATTTCCATATTGATTTTGGAAGATGTCCCAGTTTATTTCCACTTAAATCCAACAGTTTCAGCTTTTGAGTGGTCTGAAAAGTGAAGTACACAATTTGTATAAATGAGGAGTACACCTGTTCATTCAAAATCAGTGTTGATCTTCCTCTCCAAAACTGAGTGTGACACCCAGTTCTTGAGAGGCTGATTAACACTGAAATTAACTAATCAGTTGTTAGAACTCATATTAAGTGTTATGTGAGTTTATACACAGATTTCATTTAATTGTTGTGTTAGTTAAAAATATATAAATGTCTTGAGTTTGATATTACTGCTAAACTTTAGGAATTAACTAAATTAAAAATCAGTAATATTGTGTTTCCTATTTATTACAGGCAGGCTGCAAACATTCTATTGTAGGTATATAAAATATGTATAGCTTCTTCTAATTTAAAATTAAATAAAGCATATGTTACTCCTGGATAACATAGTTACAAGTTTACAACTACTTAAGGAACTTTTTTCTGTTATGGCCTCTGCCAATGAATTATAGTAAATTTTGAATAGAAAGTTTTTATACCTGAGGACCTAATAACCATCTCCAATCCACTTCTCCTTGCACTCCCAGTTGATTATTTGACAAATACAATTCACCAATATTAGGCATTCTACCTGTAAGGAAATAAAAACAACAACACATTACTAAAACAAAAATATTAATAACTAAGATTTATTTTATTAAAAATATTACCAAATTCTGGAGGTATCTTCTCAATTGCATTATTACTCAAATCTAGTACCACAAGTTGTTTCAGCAATAAAATGTCTCTTCTGAAGTTACATAGACCTAATCCATTTATGTAGAGCGATTCTAATGTCCGAGGAAGACCTTTTACTGGAAATTCACTTCGGTTATGAATAACTAGTTTCGTCGGTGCAATGTCCTTATGTGTGACGCTCAAACTAGCTAAAGGTGCCAGCTGCAAGCTCTTAGTATCACCTGTTATACATGATTTTAGTAATTTCATGAAACATTTCAGTTGTATTGCTTCACTTTTGATACATAAATCGTGCGGTGGTTCCTCAAAGCGTATTGTTGCTTTGCCTTCATTTAAACATTTGACGAATACTTGTTTTATGCTTTTCACACGATATTTAGTGCCACTTTTATTCACAGATGAAAAATGAAGAATAAAATATTCAGATTCATTCTTGGGCTCCTTTCCCAAGGCTAATGTTGATTTTAGGTATTTACCACTAGATCTTATGTTCAAATTACTATGTTGCCTATTTACTACGTCGACTTGGCATTGCAGCTTCATTTTATTTTACTGTTTAATATATAACACATCAGCTTAGTCCTTCAATAAATACAAATAAATATAGATTTTTTCCAACTAAGCTTCCTGGACCCGCCAAAACATTCCAAAAAAGTGACAAGTTGACTTGACATTTTGACAAGTTGACAACTGACAGAAAAGACATATTTGTGGTTCAAAAATTTTAAATTTTAATTTTATAATAACTGCCGGCTTTTGAGCCTTACTATGAACACACGAACATGACAATAAAGGTAGGCACTGTTGCCAGAGATGCTACACGAAAATTTCTTTTTATTTGATAAAATGTATTCATACATCATTAAGATTGTGCTTCATGAATAGCTAAATAAAAGCAATGATCTATACTAACATATAAAGACGAAAAGTTTGTTTGTTTGTTTGTTTGCTTATCTAAGGAACTGCTAGTCCGATTTGTAAAATTCTTTCAGTGTATGATAGCCCATTTATCAAGGAATTCTATGTGCTACATTACGCGGGTAGCGCAGGTGAAACCACGAGCAGGAAGATAGTTATCAACTAAATATAAAAATAATTCACAGTTTTTCCTTATAAAAATGAAAATTACAAAAAATATTTATAGCTTGGCAACTCCATTGCGGCTTGTCATTACAGAAAACTGTGTAGTAGCCGTTAATAAAATAATAAATACTTATATTCTACTGAGTATCCCGTTGTTTTCAATTTATAAAAACTCTAATTGGTTAGTACAATTACTAATATATCTAATTTAATATTTACTTAACATATGAAAGAGAGTACATACAGAAAAAAAAATCGTCTAATAAAAATCGATCAAGTATTTTTTAATGTTTATTTACTCATTACTCAACTATTTTAGTACAATTGTTTACGCATGACTTTTTTATGTACTTTATTAAAAACTTGAGGTAATTAATAACTAAAACACATTATAGAGTAGATTGTTAAGATGTCCGCACTCGTCGTACAATCAAGATTTGCTGGCCTTCAAATTGAGGACGACGACTTTCCTGGTGATGATCAAAAGGGTAAAAAGTCCAAAGTTAACTCTGCCAAGAAACCCGAGCCTAAAAATGACAAGAAACCCAAGATCAGTAACAATAATAACACCAATAAAACCCAGGTAACTTTCCTTTTTTTTTACATATTTGTGTTTAAATTTAGTCTATAACTTCATGTAATAGTCACGATTTTCTGGTACTCTTTGTTATTATGTGTCTTACTCTATAATTGTACCAATTGAATGCCAAACTGAATTGAATTTGAACAATAGCCCAATTTTTAAAATAAATATTATTAAGTATGTAATGAAACAATTTTTTTTAACACTGTCCTACTGATGGCCAAATGTCTTCTTGTGGCGTATATTATTCATTAAATTTATTTCATGTATACATTTCCCAAATCTTAGATTTTATTTTCGATTTGGTTGGTCAGGGGCTATCCTCTGTGCCTCAGAAAGCACATTGTACCTGATAGTTATAACATGCTCCGAAATAATTATATATTGGGGAAGCAGCATTTGCCTGTGTGTACCACATCATACTGTGGTTACCAACCCGCCTGCCAGGCATGGTGACTATGACAACAGCCTCCTTCCTCTGCCTTGGAAGGAGGCTCATGTGTAAAAGCGGATATTATATGGGCTGATGATGATATTTAAGTTAAGTCAAGGTGTTTTAATTCAAATGCACTGGTGTCACCTGTGTAGGGTTGCCAGGTCCCCCATCCTAAAAGCCAGACAGACCAGCCATTTTGGCCGGACATTTTGGTAAAGAGGCTGGACACCTTATTGAGGGTTTTTAGTCTCATTATTAATGGGTATGATAAAAAAAATGCAAAAGCAAAAGCTTAGCAAAAGGCTTTGTAAAAAGCCTAACAAAAGCCAGAAAACGGTTTATATGGCCGGACACCCTACCAAAAAGTCTATGTCCGGCTTTATCCGGACGCCTGGCAACGCTACACCTGTGCAACTTGTACTATTAAACTTATGTTTAAACTGTACATCAAGCAGTGTCTAACAGAACTTAACTACTAAGTCAACACTAGTTGAAAGTTGTTATCCATCCAAGCACAAGAGTTGTATTGCTCCATTTATATGACACATAAAATATTAATCAGAGTTTTAATAAAAAAAAATTAAAATAATTCTTAAAGTTTAAAATAATTCTTTTTTTAATGTTTCTTAACTAAATTTTATTTGTGCTGCAGGTTGTAACCAAAAAGAAGAAAAAGCAGAATCATGTGTCTGACAATCAGTGGGAACAATGGAAACAAAAGGATGAACAGCTAGTGGATGGCAACTATGAATCTGAACTTCAACAAGTAAGTGTTTGTAGAGGTACTTATTTGTGCAAAATATATGATATATTTACTTTTAACATCCAGATAGTTACTACACATAATTCTCAAACACAAAGCACACCTAGAATCAGAACAATAAAACCATGGTTCTCATCTCAGATAAGGGTGAAAAAGTGGAAATCAAACACATAAAACCAGGTTTCAGATGCAACTGCTGTATCCACTGAGCCATCAGTGCAGTTGTGTCAAAAATGGGACTCATAATATTATCTACTATTTTCTACTAATATTATTGATTGCATTTAATAGGTTCGGAAATTACTGAACTGATTTCAAAAATTGTTTCACAATTAAAGACGTGAGTTGATGAAGGTGATATGTCGCATTTTTGAGATTTGTGTTTTTTTGCATAGATGAGCTTGAAATGTCGATGACTACAAACTACTGGCCTTAAACCGTCGATTTAAGGCTTATTTTTCAAAATAATATGTTGAAAAAGGTGTTATGTACAGTTAACTTTGAAAATGGCACTGGATGAAAGAGATATGGGCCCATATCACCCTCTTCCAGATAAATAAAGTAAAGACTTTGTTTTTCTTTCGTGGAAGAAAGTGATATGTACGTACATAACACCTTCTTCCACTCAGCTTACGATGATTGAAAGACGCGATGTCACTTTTTCGTGAATGAAGGTGTTACGTGACATGTATATCACATACATTTATTCACGACATTTAGTTATTTTAATTCTCATTCTGTCACATTATCGCGCATGTTTAGGGTTCCGTACCTAAGGGTAAAAACGGGACCCTGTTTCTAAGACTTTGCTGTCTATTTGTCTGTCACAAGGCTGTATCTCAAGAACCGCGATAGCTAGACAGTTGAAATGTTAAGAAATGATGTATGACTGTTGCCGCTTTAACAAAAAATAATAAAAAATATTGTTAAAATACTGCTGATGGTCACCCAGTAACGGAAAAAAAATCAATGATGATTACAAGGATAAGCTTAAAAACATGGCGTTAAGTGTTAGTTTCTTTAAGTTAAAATTAAAAGTTAAAACATTAATAAATTTACACGACCAGGAGTAGTACAGGAGTTGAACTTGCATGTTAGGTATACTTAGCCTCTAATGCCTAGACCATTTGGCCACAGTGGAACCCAACCGGTAGTTGAAATTTATCAACCTCTTTGTAACACGTCTAACACGGTAACACGTAGATCAGATGCCATCTATTGATAATAGTTAACAAGACAAACATGTCCAAAGTTGCCTTGGAATTACATTTTTAAACGATGACACGGCCCCCGTTTTTACGTTTTTAAATTTTAGAATATTTTGAATTGAGCCTAATATATTTAGACTACCGACAGGATTCGAACCTGCATCTTATGTATAGCCCCTAATACTTTAACCATTCGGTCATGCTAGAACATTCCTTTGGGTAGTGATGATATTTTATTTGCGGAATGCCTTTCGATCTGTAGTTCTTGTAATGTAAGTGAGCAAGCAGTACAAGGCAAAATTACCTTATTATTCTTTCTACTAGTAACCAACACGAACGTAAAGATTCTGAGATATTAATATATAAAAAACCAAAACAAATCGAAAAAACACCTTAGAAATAAGCAGTAACGTTAATAAGTGCAACGTAAAAAACGGAGGAATCACTAAAGAAATGTCTTACATTTGTGGGATATACCAAAAAGTGTCTAAAACAATATGATATTATATAAGTAAAGTAAAATATAATATTTATATTATAATTAAGACAGTACAACTTACATTCCTACTTTAACACCTAACTAAACGTGCAGAAAAGTTGACTTTTGTTTATGGAAGAAGGAGTTATGTGTAGTTTTTTTAGAAGTTATATAATAAAAATATTAATTTGTTTAATTGCTTACGTACCATTAATATTTCAGGTTGTTTACACAACTTGGCATCATAGTTTTATTAAAAAATCTGTTTCGTAGCGACTTATCTTAAAAAATAAAAGTGAAACTTTAAACTCGATTTACTCGAAATTGTGATTTTGTGACTTATCACCTTCATCCACTCACATCTTCAATTAGAAAGCTACATTATCTAGGAGTAACTAAGGCTACATTTTATGATAAAGTTCCCACAGAAACGGAGGCTATGTGCTTGAAACCTTTTTATGACTTTTTGTTTTGTTTAGAAGAAAACTTATTAAAATATATCATATACAATATGAATATGAAAATTTATAATTGTGGTTGTAGGCTATCCTCTTATCAAAACTTGACTTTGAAAAGAAAAAAGATGTTTACAAACAATTTAAGAAAGATGCAGATATTGAAAAGAAACAAAATGAACAGAGCTCCCGATCCAATGCCAAGAAACCGAAAAAGAAGAATGTGATGAGTCTTGATCAGTTCAATGACATGATGCAAGGCAATGAGGATATGAAATGTAAGTTAATAATAAATTACATAAATTCCACTTCATATAGAAATCGCATGGTGGTAGGTGTTCATCCTTCTGACCTGGCCAATGCTGCTCTGCACTAATATTTGAATGTCAAATTTATAATGAAGTTTGTAGGATTTGTCAATTGAATATACTAAGATCTAAACTGTACTTAAACTTATGACAAATAAATAAATTGATTGATTGACGGCGGTAGCAACGTGGTGGCGTGGACCCTTCGAACTAATCATGTTAGCTTGTCAGGTTGTTGTTCCTCGAGCACGGCCGCCAACATCGTTTTACATGAGTTTGTTTTTATATGCCTTTGTATTGCGGTTTCAGCGTTTTTTTGCAATAAACCATTTGATGCCCATAAATAAAAGTGGTTGGTGTGATCATTATAAGAATTGAATGTTTATTTTTATGATTTACTTTTTTTACTTTCAATCACAATAAGACTAATCACAAAAGTTATAACTATGAATCTTATTGTGAAACTTTGATTCCATATGATAGTCGCATCTGCTACCACACTATTCCTACATGAAATTGCTTACAATAAGTATATAAAACAAATTACCCTGGCATAAGTAAACTGTCACAATAAAACATAATTTTAAAATGTGTCTATGCCAAAAATGGGCCAGTAGCTCATTCATTTCATTAATGGCAGTAATCATATTTCAGTAAATCACACAGAAGAGAAGTGTCAAGAAGTTCCCAAATCTCCTGACAAAGACACAGAGTTTTTCGAAAGAGTTAAGAGTGAAACTAAAAATGAACTTTTAAAGGATCAGAATATTGATAGAGTGAAAATCCGTCAAGCGGCTTCTGACGAAGTCATTACGAGAGTGCAGTTTGCCGATGCTCTAGAGAGAAAAGATCAAGAGATAGCAACATTAAAACAAGAGGTACTGAGCCTTAAACAGGATCTCATTACAGTGAAGTCCAGAAATAAAAAATTGTGTAACATATTAGGGCAGGGCGAAAGTAAGTTTAATTGGATTTTCTATTGCATGCATGTAATATATATTTTTTTGTTAATGCGAAGTCTTGCTTCGAGGGTTATAAATCCTTATGTTGCAATGATATTTCGAAAACATATAATTGGATTATCATTAATTTAAAATAAAGCACACATAATTGAGTTGAATGCAATCTTTTGAATATTTCATATTTATATAGTTCATAAATCTCCAACATACAGTTTTTTATGCTACTTGTATTTGTATGAACTGTGATCCTGCAGTTTAAGCTACTGATTATTTAGGCAACTTTTCTGGCTTAAAGTAGTCTTGAAATTATACAGAATGCCTATTGAGGTAACCGCCATACTTTTAGTTTATGTCACTGTAATTAATTTTCTTTTTAATTATTTATGTCCATCTGTGCACACTTTAAAAATCTCCTTTGATCTGCTTAATAGTAGTTGCACAGTTTGATTGCCTCATTGCTCTAGTTGTTATATGATCGACTGTAACTACCGCGGTTACTGAATTCCCAGGTCAAACAAAAAATTATGAGGCAAAAAAAAAATCTGTCGAAAAAACTCTAAGTAGCAGCCCAAAGTAAGGAAGGTGGTGGTGTTTAACCAGTATCTTGAAGAGGGCGTTAAGTAGACAGTCCTGCGCCACCGGATCTTGAGAATAAAGGAAAAGAGTTTGCACATGTGTTTGCCCACACATTTTAGCACTATAATATCCTGCGCGGATGACTTATTTCCTTAGAGATTAGCCGCCGTTGCCAAAGTCAGTCACGGGCCACCATTAATGTTCTTTCTGATACCCTCGAAGACCTGAAGTTCTAGAGATCCACAAATTGTAAAATAGAGTGACTATAGCTCAATACTCTCCTAAAGAAGTGAAAGTCATAATTACTCAATTCCTTGCCAGCTGAGGTTCAAGTCCCATAAAGGGTGCACTATTACGCAGGTCGCTTAGTTTCTAGTTTATAAACTATTTAATAATGCTGGTGTCCTCTATATATACTTACTCTCAAACGTTATAGATATGAGTAAGTCTGGCCGTAACCATTTTTTAATTTTCAGTGAAAGACAAAGCTGAGGTATTGGTGGAGGTGGAGAGACTACGAGCGGTGCAGGCGGAGCTTACAGCTGAGCTTGCTACTTTACACACAGACCTGGAGAAAGAGCGCTCTAAGCATACGGATCCGCGAGCTAAAGACAAGGTATGCAGTAACACATATGACACCTCAACAGTGACACTACAAATAATGGTGCAATTTAACAATAGCCATAAGTCCTGACAAATAAAGTTTAAATTATAACTTGGCTTTTCGGGTAGTTACACTCTTCTGATCTATGTGCGTATTCAACATTTCCCTTAAGCCCATTTCTGTTTTCTAAATCTAAAAATCTTTTACAGAAACATCCAACCAAAAAGAAAAACATACGATTTGATGTGTCATCAGAAGCCATATTGACTAAAGAGTCAAATTCTGGAACAGCGGGCTAGTAACAGATTTAATACGATTTTTTAATTAAACTTAAATATAATAAAAAGTAAAATAAATGATTATTGATCTGTCAGATTTTTATTCTTTGTGTAAATTAGAAAATTATAATAATTATGTATTTGTGGCTTCGATCAATAATAGATTTGTGGCAACAAAATAAATTTTAAAAACATTTAAGAAAGTAGAATAGGTATCTACATAAGTTAATGGAAATTAAATATGTTTTTCTGATTTATTAAAAAAGTATTATGATTAAAACTATACTAAAAATGAATCTCAATTAAGTTAAGGCCAATTACAAAAAAAAAATATTAAGCAAAAAATGTTCAGAACGTTATAGTTTTTTAAATTATGTTTGAACAAGATTTAGCTACACTTCATAACTCCTAGAATTATATTCTAAAAGTTAATTCTTATGCATTTAATGTCAATTATTATCTTGGTTATGAGTAACTGCTTGATTTATTTAAATATTATTCTTCATTTTTGTATTGTTCGGCCGAAAATTCATAGGTATTAGTAGATAGTGCATTATTTTAGATTTATACCACACCACTGCAAGGTGATTCCATATTTTTTTAACAAAAGTTTTTTTTTGTAATTTCATCTCATTAGTGGTTGTTGCATAAACATTGTTTATTTAATTTTATCCATATTATGTTGTCTGTGGTTTATATTCCTTTGTATCTCATTGGTAATTAGGCCTTTATAATTTTGTAAAAAGAAAAATAAAACATATTTAAAACAATGCACGATTTTATTGCCATTTCTAATTACATACACAATTATAATTCATAAAACAATTATATTTCCCTAATGTCAATAATATTATAGTCGAGAGTTTTTTTACATATAATTTGTGCAGAACGAAGAGTTAGTTTCTAAAGCACTATTATAAATTAAAATTGTGTATCAATAGATCGAAGCGGTCTCTGGTGTATCTTAGAACCGAAACACCAGAAAACTGGAAACTCTCTTATACAGCTATTTTCCTTACAAATAAATTGGTGATAAATAAAATGCTTTACTAAAGTTTAAAACTGACATATAGTCAAATAATTATTACAGTCACACTAAAAGGACACAAACGATGCTTCTTAAATAATATTAATAAATATTACTGGCATATTTGTTCCACGATAGGCACAACTGTGTCAATTCCATATTTTCATACACACAAATTATTATCGAAAGGAGGTTTCTAATATCATAAAAACTTACTGTATAGCGTAAGAGTTACTAAATCTAATACTATTAGGGTTATTTAGTTTAGAATTACTATAACATGGATTTCTACAGTACTACAGTGTTAGCCCGGTGATACAAATGCCGAAGTTTTTGACTAGCTGATTCAAGTTATCGTCTACAGATATGCAATACAAGCAATTCAACAGATTTCAGCTCTAACGTAATGGATATCCAGTGTGACAGTTTGTGTACCTATAAAATGTACAATGTTACACAATAAACAATAATTCATTTGTACAAAAATATGAATCATTCCATATATATCAAACTTAAGTATACTTACTTATATCATACAGTGTCATATTGGCAGTAACAGTGATTATGGCAACGTGAATTTGATTTCTAAAATATTTTTGGTCCGAAAATGTATTATTTTATACTTATACTCGTTCACATTACGTTAATTACGGATTATTTTAAACAAATACATACACCACTTTAATACTGATGTTACAGAATATAATATATTATTAATTAGTAGTTAATAACTAAGCGAAGACTATGTTTTATATAGTTACTTATAGTATGGCAGTAAGTGGTCATTTTAGAGCATTGTTTCACGTCTCGCGAGATTCGCACGTCACCACGTCGGTCAACTATTCGAGTACTTACACGTAACTGATTAATGTCTATTCGATGGGTTATTTTATATTGCAAAAAATACGTAACAAGTACAAACACCGGCTCTTAATATCATAATCTCACAATACACACTATTCCACTGGTGTCGCTCAATTGAGTCTCACACTTGCTCACTTCACATTCGTCACTCTGGCCACAGGTTGTGTTTTACAATTCCATATTTCTGCCGTTCATTTGTGAACCATAAATGCTCAATCGAAGCAGTTATAATATCTGCTAAATCGGACCTCTCGGGTTGAGCGTCGCCCCAGAAGTTTGGTGATCTGTCGTCCAAACTGCGTACATCTATTTCTTTATTGAAACGTTCGTGCCGCTGGTTGGTGTAATGATTCTATATGTAATAAAATCATGTTCATGTTATTTCCTTGGTGGGATTCAGTTCCACCGTGTAGTGTTGTCGGTTCGGGCTTAACACGCCGGTACGTCTGCGCATTTGATGGTGCTGATCGGCTTAGTTAATAGGTCGCATTCGGAATCATCAATTACTTTATTCGTTATTTTGTTCACGCAGTATACGTTGCGCTGTTTCGTCGCGTCCTGACCCTGGAAAATATAATTGTGTGTTGTTACAAATGATTAAGGATTGATTTGGAGGTTCATAAACCAATCAGCGGAATAGAACAGTTTTGGACTGTGTCATTTATATAATATTAAGTGTTTCTTTTAATACGAGATATAGTGGAATAATTAATTTTATTACTGAAAATTAAAATACATAAAAATCTATAATGCAAGCGCTATACCAGGTGGTGCGGCTAGCACAGCCAGTCGCCGCATAACGGGGGCGTAATGGAAAACAAACATGTGTTTCAAAATCACTTTGTTTTATTGAATGAAAAAATTAATTTATCATTTCGCTGAAATTTCTTCACTATGTGCCACTGTCTCCTGTTAAGGGGTCTCAAAAGCCCGTGGCTGACTTCAGAAAATTCCGTCCAAAAAAAAGAAAGAAATTAAAGGGATGTCATAATATGTTGATAAAAAAATACGTAAAAATGTCTATTTGCACCAATAATGAAAACACAATTTTTTTTTGTTAATCTTATTTTGGGCAAGGGGAATAAAGCTATTGGTAAGTCTGCTCGCCCCCTTGCATTTGCAGACTTTAGATAATTGAAGAGACAATATTGTAGTATAGGTGTGGTACACACGGGCATGTGGCAGGGCTTGGAGCAGGGCTGCCAGGCGCCGGCCCACCAGTGCGTGGCGGGCGCGCGGCACGCGGGCGCGCGGCACTGCGCCATGAGCGCCTCGTGGCGCGGCGGCTCGATGTGGTAGCACAGCGACTGTTCCACTGCGCCTGCGCATACAACAATACTCCCTTCATATCAACAACGTAACGACACCAAGAGCCATATTGAATTATATACCTTACTAGCTGCGCCCCACGGTCACTCTGCTCCGGGGAGTCGGATCGTGATATTTTGTAGCTGTTATGTTAATCCAGCTTATAAACCAGCTCCGTGCAAACTTTCAGCCAAATCCGTTTAGAAGTTGTGCGTGAAAGAGTAACAAACATCCATCCATACATACAAACTTTCGCCTTTATAATATTAGTAAGTATGAAGGGATTACAATCGTCTTCTTCTTCCTGCCCTTATCCCATATTACTTGGGGTCGGCGCAACACGTTTGTTTCTTCCATTCTGTCCTGTCACCCGTCACACTTCTAACTCCTTTTTCTTGCATATCACTCTTCACACAATCCATCCATCTTGTATGTATACTTAAAACTCTTTTAGTAACATGAGTTATGTATACTTAAAACTCTTTTAGTAGCATGAATCCCTCCTCTTCACATAACGTACATATTTCAATATCGCTCATGATGTCGTTAAGCTCAAACAGTCTTTTACTACTCGATATGGAGGCCAGATATTAAGTGCCTTAACGAAAACTATACTAAAAATCTTATCTTATACTAAATATAAAACTGAAGAGTATGTTTACTTGAACGCGCTTATATCAAGAACTGCTGGTCCGTTTAGAAAAAAATATTTCAGTGTTAAATAGCCCCTTCATCGAGGAAGGATAAATGTTATTATTCTGTGATAAATTAGTTTTAAAGAATATATTTAATGTACAATCTGTAAAGTTAAATATTTAAAGAAATACGTGTCCAATATTTTTTGGTACTAGCTGACGCACCAAATATATTTTTTATTTATCATCCCTATTCTCCATTCAATCAGCTCATTGTACATTCTGTGAGAAGAAGATGTTCAATGAAAAGTTCAAATGTAGGTATATGAAAATCTGTATAAGTCTATAAAAAATCTTACGGTTATTTTCGTCGATGCACTCGTGGTATCGCCTCGTGTATCCCACCCCACAAGTGACGGAGCACGCTGACCAGTCGGTCAGTCGGTACCGGTACTGGCGGGTCACGCGCTGCTTGTCCACTGTGTACTGGTACGTTACGCCGGGGTTGCGATGGCGTCCACTGTAGATACGTTGCTACAACATAAAATACATTATATCATTTTATTGGTAATTCGTACATATGGTAGTCATCTCAGACTAAGCCACTACTAGCCTGTAAGTCGGAGTCGGGGAATCGGTGTCGGGATGGCTTGTCCCCTGACCGGGGTGGCCAAAGTTTCACTTCTTCAACAGTCCGTTTAAGTTCACAGCTGGACATGGCCTACGACAGTGCCGGCCATTCGTTGATAATCAGTTTTTTTTTTCAACAAAAATATCCGTATCGCGTAAATGAGTTTGAATTTTAACCATACACCAAGTCGCCGATACAAGTCTTAGCCAGTTCTTATAGTATAAAACATACTTAATTTGCAAATAACATTATTGTACTATATTCGAATTGGTGTGCAAACTTGTACTGCGCAATATAGGTAACTTGGTATAGATGGCTTGTGGTTTTTGTGTGGCTGCTGTAGATGTCGCTACATAATGAGTTAACTTATTTAAATTAAGAAAAATAGCCGAGAAACCCGTTTTTGTTCAATTTCCATTTTAATTTCATACAAAATTTGTTCAATGTTTTAAAGTATATATCATAAAAATACATAGGTACCACGGTACCTGACTGCTAGAAGAAACATTATCTAAGTGATTATTCTATAACAAAAATTACTAGGTACCTACTACTAATAGACTATTCATAGGTAGAACCATTGTCTTAACAATTCAGATGATATAATAGTCATGTAATTCATGAATGGTTACATGATTGTTGAACTCACATAAACTTTAATGTCCTCACGTAGTGGTCCCGTAATCCGCACTTTCTCCCAGTCGCGGTCTCGTTCGTAAATAGCTTGCGTGCCCGCCACAAAGTGTTCGGTCAGTGTTGCATTCCTGTGATAAACATTTTGATTGTTAACAACTTAAGTGACTGCTCGTTAAACCAGCGTTGTTTAATACTTTCAGCTGCAGGGATGCAAATATCTTCATTGATTCTTCCACAAAAAAAATGGAGTACCTATAGCCGCTTGTGTCTCCGTAATTAGCGAAGTCCCGATTTAAATAGGACAAAAAAATATCCATCAGAAATTTTATCTCAAGAAAGTTTGCTAGCTCGAAGTCTCACCCAATTGTAAGTAAAGGAAGTAACCTAGATGTGAGTACACCTGTTCACGCTTGCATTTTGCATTGCAATAATATGTGCTTGCGTAGATGCATAATCTTCTACAAACTTGGTCATCATGAGCAATATCGGTCAGAAGTAGAATATTATTAACCGATTCCGTGTTGATGACACCGCAGATGAATTTAATTTCGTGTGGCGATAGCACATATAACAAATGGAAACAGATTGATACGTCCATAAGTTACAATTTATCAGAGTTCCCTGACGCTTGACGTTTTAAAAGAGCCACGAAACATTTGTTTACCGTCAGGCATAAGATATTGCTAAAAAGACTACCGCATTGAATCGGTTAATAGGTTAGTTGACGGCTTAAAAAGAAACTTCAATAACAAGGAAATACAACACATGTAGGTAAGGGTCATTTAAGAGATTATGCTTACCGAGCCCCATTCAAGTATATTTTTTGAGTTTTAGCACTTCTCAGAGTGAGGTAGTTGCCGGGACTGACTTTCTCTTCTATTTTCACATTTCTGGACCCAGCTGGAATAACTGCTACCTGTCATTAAAATAAACGAATTAAAATCTATAATACGTAACTCAGAAAGAAACTGTGATTTTACTTAATAAATGGAACGTAAATTTTTAAGAATCATCAGTACATTCGAGATGTACTGATAATTCTTAAAAGGGTATATTTATGGTGCCCATTAATATTTTCTCCAGTTCAAGTTCCAAAAGCTGACTAAATATGTAAGTAACATTTTTTTTTGTTAGCTTTTAGCTTGGTTCTGTTGGATTGATGCAGAATTTTTGGAGGCAACTTTCAGAATGTTTATGGCTGTTTGAGAATGTGTATGGTTGTTTTGAAGATTGTAGAATGTAATAAGTGGACCGATCTGGGGAGGTAGTTACTGAACATTGATCCAGTACCTATTATCATACATATATTTTTTATCAACATAGTAGGTATACCTACTTTGTTCACTACTCAACTTCAAATATTTTTCTGCTTCTGTGTTCTACATGGCGTCAACTAAATTTTCCGTTTTGTCCACGTCTGGACCAAAAACTAAGTTCGCCTTTGGATGTTAATAGTAACGAAATCTAACGTACCTCACTGAACCCAGACTGCTTGGTGGTGCCTTTAGTGTAGATGCCAAGCACAGTTTTACAATCGGAGCCGTTGCCACCGCAGACCCCGCACTTGTCTTCTTCCACTTCAGAGCCCACGATCCAGTCGCAACCTACTTTGTAGCATACGCCTAGAAATTATAAAAAAGATTTATTTTGTATTATTTTTTGGGTTAAAGTAAGTTAAACTTTTGTTGCATGTTCAAATTTTTTTCTGTTATAATATTTCATATGTGAAGATACGAAAATGTGTCACACTAAAACTTCTGAACTTAAATTTAAATTAATAAAAATGTTGATTCTCCTTTAAAAATATATTTTTTTAAAAGTACTTGGAAAATTCTTAAACTTCTTTATGAATTTATCCTAAAATCCATGTTAGATAAAAAATTGCAATTTTCAGTAATTCTGAAATGTTATTTTGGAATGTGTTTTAATGATCTACGAGAAACTTAGGTAGGTATGTACGTAGTCTGGAAATAAAATTACTATAACTTGAATCTATCTGCAATAAAATTAAAGATATGCCTATAATTTTATTGCAGATAGATTCAAGTTTACTGTAAAACATTTTACTAACGAAACCTCTGATTTAAGAGTCAAATGTTTACCATATTTTAATCACAATTATTATATTAAGAATAAGACTCATGCTGAAAATATCAAAGAGTTACTCTTTACATGTAAGTAACTATTAGATATTTAGAAATAATTGCTAACTCTAAATGTCTTTATATATTTATTCGTCTATTAAATCGTGTATCACGATTAGTTTTGTTCGTAAATGTTTAACGTCGTCACTGCAGCACTCTTGCGCACGCCTCAGCTATTAACGCACTTAATCGGTTCAGCGCTCTAATTGCAGTTTGCGACAGTTTTCTTTAGTAGGTAGGTATACTATACAGACGGTATGGTAATTAAAGTGCATACTATTTTATTATAGGATTCAGTGTATCTAATGCGTTAAGAATTATCTTATCTATTACTTTAATTCAACAGTTAACCTGTCGTTTAAGTCCATAACTTCCCGTTTACGTCTACCGTTGAACATGGGCCTCATCTTAACAGACCATGGAAAGCCAGGGTCGTTGAGGGATATTGCTATAGTGACCACCCTTGAAAGGCAGATTGTTGAACGCAGTAAGATGGTGAATCTGTCAGTGGAAAATGCTGCTACCCATACATCAGCTGTATGTCCCTTAATCTATGACACCAACGGTTAGATAGCGAGCTTATTATAATTGCATTTTAGTATTCCTACAAAGTTTAGTTATTTACGATCAAAATTGGACTTTAAATATCAAAAAAATATATGAAAGATTGACTTTTTATTTTTTTATATCAAAAAAGTAATTTAATAAAAAAATATAGGTATACATGTATAAAAAGAACAAAGTAGGTACATGGTGGTTACAATACAGAAATAACTTGGTTGAGATTAAGTCCAATAAACCATTTGTTTTTTCTTTTTTAAAAAGGTTACTAGCAGGCTTTTGCAGTCTACTAGTATTCTTGTTAACCCCTCGTTCTAAGCTAAATACTTGTGGGTTCACGTCGGTAGTGCAATGTGTGAGGTTCGAACCGGGGACCTCAAGATCACAAGTGCGACGCCTTAGCCATTGGGCTACGGCCGCTTCAAAGACTAATCTAATCTAATATATAAAATTCTCGTGTCAAAGTTTTCGTTGCCATACTCCTCCGAAACGGCTTAACCGATTTTGATGAAATTTTTTGTGCTTATCCGGTATCTATGAGAATCGGCCAACATCTATTTTTCATCCCCCTAAATGTTAGGGGTAGTCCACCCCTAAATTTTTATTTTTATTTTTCAGACAAAGTTAGGGGTAGATTAGAGGTAGGTGTAGGGTAGGGGTAGGGTAGAGGTAGGGTAGGGGTAGTGTAGGGTAGGGGTAGTGTAGGGTAGGGGTAGTGTAGGGTAGGGGTAGTGTAGGGTAGGGGTAGTGTAGGGTAGGGGTAGTGTAGGGTAGGGGTAGTGTAGGGTAGGGGTAGTGTAGGGTCGGGGTAGTGTAGGGTAGGGGTAGTGTAGGATAGGGGTAGTGTAGGGTAGGGGTAGTGTAGGGTAGGGGTAGTGTAGGGTAGGGGTAGTGTAGCGTAGGGGTAGTGTAGGGTATGTATCGATTGGGCAGTACGAAGTCTGCCGGGTCAGCTAGTATTTTATATTTATATCATTGAGGACCATATTTTTTTTTTACGTGTCTGCCAATAAAATTATGTTATCAAACACTTTGCTCTATCTATGTACGATCTCCATACCTATAATATAACTATGCTTACCTGCAATACACATATCTCGTGAGCCAACGTTCTGTCGACAAGGCGTGCCGTCTGCCACGAACCCTCCCCACATTTCCACGTCACTGCTCCTACACTGTAGCTCGCACGGTCTGTCTGTTCCAATGAGATATTCATTATAGATTATAAGAAATATACAGATAAATACAAACAATATGATTTGTTAAATTGGCCCCATTTGTTGTACAACGAAAATAAAAGGTTTTTTTTTTTGGGCTGGCATACGTATTTCATCTTGTAGGCACGAGGCTTTTGCTACTTCACCGGGCATAAGGGTATCTTCTAAACTCACACCTTTCCTATACATGTCATCTTTCACAGTCCATCCAGCTTTTTTTTAGGCCTTCTTCTTCCAACATATCCCGAATCTACACTAAATTCTCGGAGCCAAATTTTTTCTTTATTTATCTTACCTGGATCTAAATAGGCGACCCATTCTGATATCGTTTCATTCTTGAGAGTCATGTTGTTGTATTTGGAGCACTGAACAGCGCGGTACGATGGCTCGTTGATAGGACACGGGTCGGTATTGCAAATCTTGTATCTGAAATATCGTTCGATTAAAAATGTGTATATTTGTAAAACATTAGACTCCTCATTACAGTGTAGAAGCTGTGAAATGTGGTATGAAAATACAGCTTTGGGCACTTTTATAGAGATTTAGATACCTACCTTAATAAAAACTACCCATCAGCGAAGTGAACCAAACTTCAATCCTACTTGTACCTACTATAATTATACTCCAATAAACTAAAATTAATTACTTGTTTTGCCGTGCAGACTCTCTAGTTCGGTACTGTATGGCATGGCTTTTCGATACAACTTAGAAATCAGTCGGCACAGTTTTAATAAACTTCCCGCTAACGACTGCCCTGAACCAGGGTCCAAGCCTCATAGAGAGCGGCATTAGTTTTAGCAGTAGCCTAGAGACCCAGACTACGCATTTTTGGCCGAAAAATGAAGTTACAAACTTACCGACTCCTATCTCCAATGCAGTAGTTCCCGTTGTTATGTGGCTCAGGGTTGTTACACTCGCGGGTCTGGGTGGAGACTCCAGCGCCGCACGTGCGTGAACACTCGCTCCACTCAGACCAGGCGCCCCAGCCACCATCTTGAGGTTCGGGCGATGGTGTCCGAGCCACACACGTTAAGTTCTGACACCACTGTAGACATATAAAATATCTGTGTAAATCTATCCAGTGCTAGGGCTTGCATCAGTTAACATATCTGTGTTAAAAAATTATCAAGTACTAAGGCTTTGCAAAAGGGCTCTTGGGGGTTGGCAATCAAAAACCCGCCTGCCATGCGTAGCGTAATGACTATTGCAAAACCCTCCCTCGGGTTCATGTTCAGCAGTGAACTTTTTCAGGCTGATGATGATGAAAAGAGCTCTAAATACCTCAAAATCATTGTGGAATTTTCCCGTGATAGCAGAAAACGACGAACTTGTACAGAAGATCAGTACACTCTTGAAGTGCCCATTCAATATGATGAGCATTTTAATACAACACTTTAATTGTCAAAGAAAGACATGAATGGACTTATCTTACCGACTGGTAAGTTTTTACATGTTTTTTAAAATAGCAAGAAGATAGCCGTAATTAACCAGATATTGAGAAAGACATAGCTAAATTTATCTTCTGTTGTTACTATACTATATAGGTAGCCAAACCGCGTTTACTCTTTCATACAAAATATCCTTCCTCTTATGTGACTTTGTTATGTGACCCATGAAGAGCTTTGTCTGAAAGGCCAAGAAAGTGACAATACTCCAGCTCCTATTACGCAACTACTATTGCGGGGCACGAACTTAAGGGAAGGTACCAGTGACTTCAGAATAATTAGTAGCACTTTTGATAATTACCATATCTTTTCCGCAAGTTGTCCCGGGAGCAGCCGGCCGCAGCATAGTTTTGCACGTGTTGTTAACGAGGCACCATAGATGTTCGCACAGTTCCGATGGCTTCGCGCACACCACGGCTTCGGCTCCAAATTGTAAGTGGCATTGCCTTTCCGCATCAAAAGTTACACCTGAATGAAACATTATAGTTATAATAACTATATTATCAAAAGGCATATAAATATATATATTTTTTATAATATTAGTGTAAACAAGATACTAACCAGCTGGAACCTCAGGGTATTCATACTTATATTCTTGAGACGGTTGGTCACTCAAACATTCGCCCAAACCAGCACTAAAACAAATAATCAATATTAGGTTTCATAAGTTAAAAGCCTTATTATATAAACATGCTTTCATAATTATATAAACTTTGGTGGTCTTGACTCGAACAGTCCGATTACGTCCACTGCTGAACATGGGCCTCCTCTTGACAGACCTTGGCGAGCCATGGTCATTGAGAGATATAGCTATAATCACCACGCTGGACCGGCAAATTGGCTATCGCAGTACGGTGGTAACTAGCCTTATAGCTACACGTCTGTCAGCTACGACATCCATAGGAAGACATGGGCTAGTGTATGTTGAACCGGAAACCTCACGGCATGTAAACGTTGGTGGTCAAAATCATGAAATAGTTATTTCTCTAAATTTATTGGCTGCATAGTAGAGTATCGAATACGAGGTTCTAAATCATTCCGTAAAATCCGTTACAACTGGATTTGGATATGGCCGACCATAAAATTGTAGCACAATAACTTTTCTACGGAGCTCAGCAAATAGCAACTGAAGCAGAACAGTGGCCGCGCCCACCTCATTTCAGTACTATTCTCACAATTACGACTACGTTTACACGCATTCGGAATTACAATGATTTGAGCTTACAAATACGTCTCTATAAGCGGATACCGATTTCACAAGCCAACAGTTCATTGTACATTAATAATCTTGAGTAGACATATAATAAAAATGTCACATAAATAAATAGTCATTAATTTTATGTGTTTGCCATTGTGTTTTTCTACTATTGATCATGGACGGGTGTATAGTTTAATTGATTTGAACCTACGTATAATATAATTTAATTGGTTATGGACTTTAGTTTTAACACAATAAGCTAAGCACAATAAGCAGTAGTTAAATCAGTAGTAAAACGATGGATTCTATTGCGGTATCTATTATGATAATATTTTCTGAGACCACATATACTTAACGATATCCGGCATTAAGCAAATCCGGCAAATCGTTATTTATGTGCGTTTGTAGGATATCTGCTTTCAATTTTATTGCGGCCACTAAACTTTTTATTTGATTGGCATTAATGGCTCTTCTACAATAAGGCAAGCTTCTTTATAAGGCAATATTAAACTTCCATACTAGTGGCATTTTGTTGATATTTAATACATGCACACTATTTAATTAATTATTTAATCTGACACAAACATGGTTTGGCCATTCGAGTGTATTAGCATGATTGGTGTTAGTTAGCGGATTTTGATTTACGACTGTAAAAATCCTATGAGTTAGTTTTGTGTAACGACCAATGCCAAATTTAATCGTTCCGATTCCAATTTTAAAGATTTTCTATGTCGTTAGCTTTTAATTTTAAATTAATAAATAGTTGACGATGATATTCGTCGATTGGATGCCTTATAAGCTAAGATTACAACTTAAAACAACGATTAGCCTGTTTTTTTTATATTCACATAGGTACTTACCTGATTACCGAGGTACCTAGTTAAGACATAGTAGTAGCCAAATTGGTAAACGTAGATAATTTCGACAGAATATCAAAATTGAATTACCTACTTTGTATGATATAATTGCATATTTTAATTTGATCAGACTAATAGTAATATTTATTGTAAATCTTTACCTGTATTTTTATCAGATACGAATAATGAAAACATTGCAAAATCCAATATTAGGTACATTGCTTACATTTTTTTTTTCAATTTCTATATGATCCTGTCGTCGCGTGTGTGGTCACGGTATAAAATTACAAACTTCATATACAAAAACTTTTTATCAGAAAATTGAAACTGAGACTCACTCTAAGAAGTTTGTAACATCTCGTTTGCTACATCTGGACCAGGCGACCTGCACGGTGTCGGGTTCGAAGATCGGCGTCATGATGTGCAGTGTCATCCCGTCGCGACGATGACATCCAATTTTCTCAGTGTCGTGATACAAGCCAAAGCTGTTGACAATATCATCATCATCATTTATCATAGGACATAGGCCTCCCACATAGACGATATAGTACAAAGTGATATACGAGTACCTATATATTGATTGAAAGCAAAGTAATAATCGTTTTGTTTCGTATGGCTTAGCTTTGACTTAACAATGGACCGGGATGGAAAATAATGCTGTAAGTAGTGTAACTTTAATGCTGGTTTATTACCTATGGTTAAATTTAATTTATTATAGTGTAATTAAACAAAAAGCGTTGACCTAGGCCGTGTCGAAGCTTCTCTTGTTTTTAAGTATTTTTTCGTCTTCCCGCGCTACGTTTATTTTTTTTTTTCTTTCTCATCTGGGAGTTCGGAGCAATCGTTATTCTTTCTTTAGTTTGGAGGAACCAAAGAAAAGTTAAAGCAATTGCCTTTGGTTTAAATTTTTATTTATTATATCTTTTATAAACAATCGGTAACTTTGTAAAGTTATTATAAAAAAAAAATTATGAATGATTGATATTACAGGGTTAAAAATACATTTTTTTTATTTATACGTCACGGTAGGTATAATAGGTTCCTTTATTAGCATTTAAGTTTAACACTGCGTTCGTTAAGCCACAAAGGTATATATATATATATTTGTTAACTTAAGTAACAAGACTGTATCTTGTTGCCATTTAAAGTTAACAAATAAGGTTCTTGCAAATGTCACATAAAACAGAAGTTAAATTGTCATAATAATATATTAAATGTAGATGAGATCGAAGCGGTTCTCATTTGTCTTTGAATACCTAATTAAGTTACTGAAATGTAGTACCAACCTAAAAACTTGTCATAGCTAATCATAAGGTGGGTTTATTATAATAAAGTGCCATCATTAGCCTGGACACGCGACACTGTGGTCATCAATTTAGTAAATGATTGCATAGTTTAATGTACTGCTAGTTTAAACAAATGAATATTTACAACATGTGGGACTGGTTTAGACATTTGTGATATCTAAATACAAAAGGTACTTAATACTTATACAAACTGATATTTGAACTAAATATTTGATGATAGCAACTATCTATCTATTCGTTATACTTACAGGTACAACTGTAGGTATTTGTTATAGTTATTATTGAATACTGGTTGCCGTTAAACAAAGATAATATGTTATTTGTTTATAAGTGTACGTATATCATTCACTGGCGGCATTTAATGCAATGATAATGATGTTTATCGGTCGTGTAGCAACACGGCTGATCTTAATGGCTCTATTTATATCGTTGTAATCGTTATCTTGTAGCATGAATGGAGCTCTAGCGTATGAGTTAAAGTACCTAGTAAATATATAGTCTCTGGTAATATCTAGGTACACTCCATTTCATGCAAGAGTAGTGCGATTACTTTTATAAGCTATTTTCTATTATTGTCGATGTTATTTGCCAACTTTATTGTTTAACACTAAAATAAAATAAAATTTGTTATTTAATTGTTTTTTTTATGATAGTAACATCAGCCACAGTAGATACCATTACTTCATGTAATTAATAAACTATCTACAGTGCAAGATCAAGCAACCTTTTCATATTTTATTATGTTCTGCATTGCCTACTTATACATGTCTTGATATTTTTATACTTTTTATCTGTCACTTTATATAAATATTTAGATATATTTATTTCACTTCTATTACTGAGCCTTTTATTAAACATAACACGAATAAGTAACAATAAGATAAAAAAAATCCATAAAAAAAAGATATTTTTAAAGTGTAAAGTAAAATCGTCTACTTTAGTTTTCTCTAATTTTGATAATCAGTTAGTCTCAAGATATGAACCTTAATTGGTTTTCATTGTCAATTTTCCTATGTATAAGTACCTACTTAATTATATGGTAAAGTGTTATTAAAATAGTGGTTAAAACACAAACACATTAATTAAACAATTTAAGCTTTCAAGATGTTAACTACGTACGTAAATGATAATTGGTTTAGGTAACCTACAGAAAAACTATTAACATGAATAGTATAGGTACTAAAAAGTAGACGTTTGTATGTTAATGAAGTAGGCAACACTTGTTTTACTTCATTTGAAAACAAAAGTACATAATATATTTTGTTATATTAAACTTTATGCAATTAAAATCTAATGTACCTATGCCAAAATACGCAATAAATCCACATGTCTGGTAATTATAATTAAGATATTTTGTCTTGACAAGTAAAAAGCGATTTCCCATTGTTTTTTTATTTTCAGAATAATAAGTAGGTAAGTTGTATGAATTTAATTTTATCTTATTCCTGTTTAGATTAAAATTTTAATATTATTTTATTTTTGTATAATAAAGCAAATGGTAGGTATTTACCGTGAAAAATTTATCCTTCGCGTCTCATTACATATAGGTATCTATTTTTCCATATGGAATAAATTATCAAAATGTATGAGTGTTTGGCGAAAGTGTGTGGAACTCAATTTTGTTTATATTAAGATGTAATTTTTGCTATTTCAAGTGAGCTCAGAGATCTAACTCTTCAACCGGAAAGCCATTCCGGTGAACAAGTTCATCGCAAAGGCCTAAGTTCGAATCAGTGTCAAAAGTTATCTACTATATTATAAATAAATTATGTTGTGTAATTTTATGTCTAGCCCGTATAATTACCAACGTTCATGCATTTATCTTTACATCATAGGTAGGTATTTGCAGAAAAATAAACTGTAAGATTTTCTGAATCTTTATGTACTAATCTCTATTTATTTACTTGAATACGAATTAATTACTTTCCGTATTAAAATAAAGTAATATATACTTATTTATTTAACGAATATAGTTCTAAAGTTCCTATTGATAAATTTTATGTTATAGGTACTAAAAAGTGTACGGATCGAGGCAATAGAATTTGTTAGACTTACTTAACGACTGAGTAGTAAATATTTGTTCTTATCATCATGTTAACGGGTTCCGTTCATTAGGATTAAATATATAAATAAATAATGACAGAAAGGTAAGAAGAGGTTTAGCTATATCTATAAATATTATTTTATGGACTGTTATTACAATAAACAACAAACACATAACCATTCGATATTTAAAATCAAAGCCGTTTTAAGGTCTATTAAAATGATATTCAAAAGATATCTCTTAAGTAGTAGATTCTAACGGTGACTAGAATTTAAGATGCATTCCCCGTGACCAGTGGTAACATAACATTATGTACTGTTAAAGGGATGGGATATTATTTCGAAACACCTTATAAGTATGTATATAAAATATTGGAAATTCGGACATAATCCAAGTAATAAAATGTTACTCGTGGTTACACCGTCACCAATGACCGACGGGGGGTTTTGGTAAGTAGCGTTTTATCATATTGGTATGATTTGCATACCAAGCCACCGCTAATGGAGAGGGCGTGTCCCACATACATGTACTTTATAAATTTCGAATTCTTAAAATATACGCAAGACAACTGATCAGATTGTAGGCATGTTTCTATATATGTAAATCTGGGGGAGCGCTCCCTGTACTCGATAACTACTTGAAATTATCATTGTTTTTTTTTCACACTTTCCTGGTATGAGTGCCTACATATCGATGTATGGGGATCACTAACCTAGATACTAAAAATGTTTAAACAATGTATAAAATTATTAATCAAAGACTTTAAAAGATGACAAAAAGAATGATCTCGGAGTTTCTTATAGTCTTTCTTCTCCGAGTGTCACACCGTAGGTAGATAGAGAAAGACTCGTAGGAAGCTAGGATAGGGTCCGGTCGTCCTCGCAAGGCGAGGCTCGCGACGCGTTCTATGCTTCAGACCCGATCCCAGCCCGCGCTGGTTGATCTTAATTATATTTTATAATAAGCGATTAATTACGGACATGCCATAACAATATTAATAAATTTAATAACATTATTGTTGAAATGTAAACTAATTTATTAGTTAAGATTTATTTTTATTTATTTTTTTCATTATCATTGTATTTGACTTATAATAAGTACGATCGATTCGTCTACATTATCAATAAACGTTTTCATTTTCATTTTTTTTCATACCGCACCGCCGCCGGCGCAGCAAAGCAGTGACGGAGAAGGAGAAGGAGTGGATGCGTAACATACAAAGCAATTCCCCCCAGGACAAAAGGAAAAAGTAGGGTATTCCTGCTACACCAGTGTAACTAATGCTGTGTCCACGAGGAATGCCTAAAATACACTAGTGTCCAGTGGTCACACTGATGTATTTTATGATGATGGGGAATGCATCGAATTGAAACTTATTTTTAACATGTTTGCTGCTTGATTACGTACACAAGTAAATATTTCATACGCTTATCTACGCAATAATTTATTTATAGAAATAAAAATCGTGCTATTGCTCTCCGGTACGGGTAATAAAATCCGAGTTTACAGTCTGTACATATCGCGTTCGTTGTTTGTCGAACATAACTTTAATGCAAATGTCAAAAGTTGAGCCTCTCGACCCGTCCGTCGCCTGCAAATAGTTTCATTTAATAGTAAACCCTTCATTCTTAATGTTAAGATAACGCCATGAAAAAATAATGAACTTGTGTGGGCTGATAGAGCAGCGTCAATGCACCGGGTGCATTGTACCGCGAATGATGCATTCATGTCTATAAGAAGGTCAATGGCTGTGGTTGTTTGCGTTACATAACTTCTGTTTGTATATGATTGTGGTTGTTGTCTAATACTCAACTACTCATAGTAACTATATCTGCGTTGGTGGTAACGCTTCCTACTACGAAAGGCGAAGAAAATGTAACACTTTGGTCTTTTACCTAGTTACTGATGAAGTGGTAACAATGCTTTATCCTCACCACATACTTCGAGATGCGAGGAAAATGTTAGACTTTTGGTTAGACTGGCTTTTAACTAATTACTGAAGAAACTAATGTAAGCACTGGTGCAGTTAACATTGCGAACCCTTTTTTCAGGGTTCGATTCCCACCCGGGACAATTATTTTTGTGTACCACGGATAGTTTAACTGAGTCTAGGTGTATTTTATGTTCAAGAATTAAGTGTTTGTAAAGTTCCTCGCAATACAGGGGTTAATTTCACAAATTGTCTATAATAAAAATGTCTTTACATGACTAACACTTGATGTAACACTTGATGAAGTGTTACAACTCTAGTTTATTATAAGTTTTATGAATTTACTTATACGTGTTGAGGCAGTCGCAATGTTAAATATGAGATAAGTTCATGTAGGCTCAGTGATTACTAAGACCTAGGTTAAATTTCCACCCGGGGCAATTATTTATGTGAAACACAGATAGTTGTTCCGAGTGTACTTTGTGTCCGAGGCTTGTTAAATACTCGCAAGAAAGAGAAGATTTTGATGAAATTAGGCACATACATTTTCCTATCTAATCTAACATAGGCTATAAAATAAATAACATCACGTCACGACCCACTGGAGTAGAACAGCAGTCTATCGCATAAAACCGCGTTGCCACTGTACAAACTACTGGATGCAACAGCTTATTTCATAACTTTCTATCTCGCAAGCAACGTCCTTGCGGTAATCTGGGCGTAGAAACATGACTCACTACGTACGTACCAATAACCAAAGCTCTCGGCGTCTGTTGCCAAATAAAACTAGCGCTTATTTCCAAAACAATATCGATAATAATTCTCACGATTAGGTACCTACAATTTGTAGGTATACTAGCTTTTGTTCGCGTCTTGTTTCGAAGCAAAAGTTAAAAATATATTTCACGGGGATCGGACATATTCCTGCGATTATAAGCATATAGACTATTTGATATTCCAGAATATAATATAGGTACATCTGTGAAATCTAAATTTCATCCACATCCGTTCTGCTGAGAGTAAAATATGATTTTAGTAACAAAAATCCAGCCATCCACACATCCAAACTTTAGTATTTATTATAATATTCTTAAAAAAGTTGGCAGGATCTGGTAAATTTGTAGTATAAGTACTAGTTCCATAAAATGGTGACCTCCTAGTGTTTCAGTTTTAGATGTGGCCTACATTTAACGCTGAAACTATATTTACTGGTTTACCGATTTTGACGATCGTATGACGTTATTCTTATCCCTTTCTGAGAGTTCTTACATTTACCTAAAACTGTACCGTTACTAAGAGCCTAACTAACTTAAAGAGACATAAAACACTCAAAAAGCATCCCAACTGAATTCCTTACATACAAGAGATGAGCAATAAGGAAATATTTTTAAAATTCAACCGCTAAATAAATTATACAGGGATTAAAGTTTAAAATCTTGTGAGTTTATATGTCTATCGGAGTTGTTGAATGAGTAAGTACTTAAACCTCATAATATAAACATTGGCACGAGCGCTAGCCACGAGAGCAGCGACTGAGTACCTCATGATGGTGCGATGTTAGTGTAACCTATTTATCTAGCATCAATATAATCACTTTGTAATGCATTTGTTGCGTATGATCTGCAATTCTACGCTACATGTTTACTGAATACTTTATTACTTCCATGGTATTACGAGCTATTATTCAAAAATTTTAGGTCATTACTAACCCTGTCGGGTAAAATTTAGTAAGGTTTTGCTACTTTAGCGAGCAGCGATCCAGCGGAAGAGGACGCCCCCTGTGGGGCTTGGACCTCGAATCGCTGGCAAGAATTTTTGCATGTATCGCTTCTCTCTGACTTCGGATTTACGAGGGCATCGGATGCATCATTGCAAACTACGGGTCAGGGAGCAATTTAGGAGTTAATAAGTTAGAAATAAATAAAATAAAAATCGACTTACATTTAAATTAAATTAAACTTGGATGATATCATACTCATTTGACTATATTTTGTACTTATTTATAAGTTGTATAAAATGTTTTGCCTATAAAGTCTGGCCATGCTAAATCATAAATCAGTATATAATCTGTATGCGACGCAAAATTATGATAATTTTTATTAAAGCTTGTTATAGTATTTTACAACTCCTGAGTCTTTTGAGCTTTTGCTGTCTTCATGCCATAAACATCATACAGCGTTTTAAATAAATCTTTATTACCTAAAGCTTAAATTATTAAGCGTACATAGTCATATTAGCAATAAATTGCGTAGAGATAAATCATTCTTAGTATAAAAAATCATGTCCTTAAATTATGGTTTATGAGTAATATTCATAGTGTTCACGAGAAAAATATTCATGGAGTTTAATACGAGTAGTTTATGTTAGGTAGTACATATTTTAATGTTCTCATGAACACTGGCTTGGCAGCCATATATTTTGAGGCACGTGGTAATATTTATCATGGATATATTTACTTAATAATTATCTAATACAAAAATGTTCAAATATCATTCTCTTATTACTTATGTGTTGTACCTGTAGTATCTAGAATACAACGTCTATTATTTACCATATGCATTTACCATACCTAGAAATACAGTGTATATTCCTTTAATAAAATCTATCTTAATAAGTTGGCCTCCCGTTCTCTTATGTTCTGCTGCAAACAGGCCGATGGCATTTTGCCCGTCTTTCCTCCCTGTTATTATGCTACTACTTATAATTATTTTTTCAATATTATGAGTAGAAAAGAAATACGTACGGACTTGGCAGAGATTCTACTTCTAAATTAATTTAGTAATCGGTAAGCTATTGCGTAAAGTATTAAAAAAAATCAAAAGATTCCCACATCTCGCAAAGACTAGAGCTTGATAAATATATTATTGCACACATTATTGTCATTTAAAAATGCGTTATAAATTTAAATAGTCCTAATTTTGGCTTAATCGTGATAACTGTCATCATATTGGCGGTTTGCCAAATATCTTATCTTGCCAGAATTATGCCAAAATCTTTAGATACATGAGTTTACACAGAATTATATTTAGTAGGTAGGTACTGCATGTATTTTTTTTATTCTTATTGCTTGCGATCTAACTGTCGAGATGAATAGATTAAAAAAAAACTCGTAAAAGAATTTTTCTATTTGAACTCAATTTATTAAAATTTATAATTCATTTTCTAATTACTATTGTTTATTTTATTTCTGATTAGTTGTTTATGAATTTATTTGCTACGATATTAGTAGGTACATGCTCTGTAATGACGAATATTATGGGTTTCCCAGTCATTAGATAAGGTACATCTTAATTGTCATTTTAATATTATATATATCAAGTTATTAATATAATCTTTAAATAAATTTTACTTTTTGTGCAATGATTTTATTAAAATGTAAGGTTTTCCCATTACGTAAATGTCGTTATAAAAATCTTACTATTTTATTAGTACTACAATATACAAGCATATATTAAATATCAAGAGAATAGATATCACGAACAAATAATAGGTCTTTAACTATGAATTGTACTCATATTCCATAATTACTCGAATTTTTAACGTATCCATGATGACGAATAAGATTGAAATGCGATGAAAATGTAACACTAATCAATAAACAAATGACTACTTTTGGAAAAAAAATCCATGTTTTTAAAATAAAATTAATTTAAAATTAGAAAATTAGAATTCTTAGCCAAACAAAAATTCTTTCTATTTGAAATGGCCAGTACTGCAGAACGGCAATTTCATAGGTCTTTACCTAATATGTATATAATCTATACTAATATTATGGAGAGGAAGAGAGATTAGTATTTTTATATGTACGTTTGTTACGAATAAAATCAAAAACTATACTCGACAGATTTCAATAATTCTTTTACTATTAGAATGCTACATTATTCCTGAGTAACATAGGCTATATATTAACAATGAAGTCGTTCTCACGGGACCAGGAACTACGCGGATGAAACCGTGCGCGGTTAGCTAGTAATCGATAAAGCATTTATTTGCTCCTTACAAAATTAATCGTTACAAACAAATTTAACTCAATGTAAATTTTAATTGATTCAATTTTGCGAGGAACTTGTTTTCTCGTTTTGGTTTTTTATAAAACCTGTATTTCAGAAATCACCAGAATATCCAATATCTTTACAAAAAAGTATAATTAATAGAGGTATATATTTTCAAAAAAAAAAAAGGACTACACCAGATTCTCTTTCTGATTAAATTCTTTTTCTCCAACGCGAAGGAAGAAAGAAGTAAGGAGGAAATACAGCACAGTAAACTTACTTGTGTCCCAGCTCGTGTGTGATGGTGTGCGCCAGCATGATGCCGTTGTCCTCGTTGACGGAACAGCTGCGGTCTGGCTTGCACATACCTGCGACGTGCGCCACGCCCAACGTACTGGAATATAAATTTTATATTAGAATTTTTGAACTGTTTTGTAATATTGTGGCGTTAGGCCTCCGAATCACATATAATATTTCGTAATAAAAACTATTTGCAGAGTGTTCTTCGTGGAGGCGCTTTGAGTCGCCACTGGCAGGTGCGCCAATACTATCATGATCTTCTGTTTTTTCTCATCGAATTTTCACGACGTTTTGATTTGTAAATTAACATGCAATTAAATAATATATAGCTGTTCTAGTTAATGTATTCTTCTTATGTTAATATATTAATGTTAATAGTGAGCACAGTGTTAGTTATTTTATTCATCAACCCGTGCTCCTAAAATATCAACATCAGTCTGTGCAACGCCTAATAGCCATCCTTAATGGCGTTTTCCAAAAGTTTGGAGACCGTAGTATTATGTATAGTATTGTACCTGGTATACGATTATATTAATAATATATTATGTTATGACCGAGATTTCAACCTACGACCTCCGAAACTTAATATCTATAGGTACCTATCTAAACTTTTATACTAATATATAAAGCTGAAGTTAGTGTTGTCTTTAAATATTATATACCCCTTTTATCGAAGTAGGCAATACGCTATCGACACGCTAAGAAGAAGAAGAAGATAGGCTATATATCTCGCTAAGATCAATAACATACTTCATGAGTGCTCAGTTTCTATCTGCTCCTTTGTATGGTACGCGAGCCTCTACGCACGGCCAAAGATGCACGTGAAGTCATTGAGATTTGCGAAACGCTGCTATACTACATAGATAGTTGACCCCGGTTCCTGACCTATGCGTATTGCACTACTAAATTAAAAATTGTTTGCTCATTCTTAGATATTTTTCTTTCATCCATACAATTATCATATGTCTACTAAAAATCTTTCTGTCTCTTACAAACAAGTTTTCAACCTTGACCAGAGAATAATTTGACACCTTCAACAACCTAGATTTGTTAGGTAAGCAGGTACAAACCAAAACTGTGTTTCATTCATAAGTTTTGACAAATATATGTAACTGTAATTTCTCTGTTTACAGGTTATTGAATTTTATAACGAGTTTGTAAATCTTTTTAAAAGGTTTAAATACCCTCATACCATTGTACCAACTATTTTTGTTGTGTTATTTATTTAAAACTTTAGCACTAAATAGTACATGGTCGACTTAATGCCGGTGGTATTTTCTGCCAATCAACCATAGGGTGGTGAAGAGAAAAAGTGGTAGGTGCATAGAAATGACAAAGTGCTCATATGAAAATTAATGGCATATTGGTACATGAAATAAAATATACCTACATTCTAATAAAACAAAGATAAATGATACTAATATCTAGTACTATATATATCTAGTAAAAAAGAAAGCAATAATCGCTGTTATCGCACTACCAGTTGTCTAGAGACATGCTTGCGTACTTTTTTCTTAAAAGAGAGACGATTTTTCATTCATAAGGTTAGCGAACAAGTATAGGACCAATTTAATGTAAAGCAAGAAGCACCTTAGATTATGCAAGCTATGATCTCACACGTTGCTTAACCTAATACTAGCCTTCGGTAGCTTTTACGACCATAATCAAACTTAGGAATACAACATCAATCACTAATGTTATTTGACTGCTAATTTCCCAGCCAAAATGGCTGACTTACTTCGTCCAGGGTTTTGAACGTATTTACTAACGCTCTATATAGTTATATATAAATATTCTATCTAGCTAACTCATTATCCCAAGTCTGTTATTCTATTATAGTAGGCTATAGTACATAAAACCTAGTAATCATAAATTATCATCAGTATAATGTGCTCCTTCTGAGGGAACATTTTGCCATAGTCATTTGGCAGGCGTTGGTGACCGCAGTAATACGTAATAACACACACAGGGGAACGCTGCTGCCCGTTCCCTGGTATACAATTGTTATAGATGCTATAACAATCGGGACCAACGGTTTAATGTGCTTTACACGGCACGGAGGGCAGTCCCTCACCCGACCATACTTTGAAAGACATCTTAGATTTTACACAAATAATTCTATTATAATACATAAACTATGTCTGTGTTAAATTACATCTAAATTCGTATATCCATTCACTCTCATATCACTTCGCATATACTCGTATTTACTAGGAGAAGATAAATGATAAGCATGTATAATGAATGGGTGGATTTGTCACACGGGAAATAAGGAAGTCATTCGCGTTTTACTTGTATATTAGCAGTTTATTATACGAGTAGTGACTACTAATTGCGTGCTAATTGCTCCCCCACACGATGGGCGTGGTCGCATAATTAAAACTCGTAGGCATTATGCGCGCGGGCGGAACTGATAGAATCGTGACAGCGAATTCGATAGATCCGTAGCGTTTGAATAAAAGTAAAAGTGGTTTTCTTTTGGTGTATTGTGACGGTAAAAAATGACGTAAAGCAAAAAATATTGAAAGTCTATTACGTTTTTAAAATGTTTTTGAATTTCCACTGATAACAGTTAAAGATAAATAACTACAAGCTATAGTCATAAATATTCTTTCACTGCTGAACACGGGTATCCTTTTAAAAGTCTTTGGCAAGCCAGGGTCGTTGAGGGATATTGCCATCATCACCGGCCGTCGGATTGGTGATCGCGGTAATATGGTAAATCATCCTGAGTTGATAGATGCCGCTGCATCCATCAGATGTCGCCTTTAGTCGCCTCTTACGACGTCTATGGGAAAACATACGGTGGTCTATTCTAAGCCCGAAACCACACGGCATCATAAATATTACATTCCCTAAATTGTCGTAAACACATTAATCAGTGTTTAAATAACACAATATTAACATTTAAAAGTCTACGGAAGTTTAAACGTTTCAATGTTTGTTGTCGGCGCGTACGGCGACGGGAATAGTGTAGTCTAATTATACGCTCTCGTCGCTGACTCACTGCTACAAGGAAGTCGATGAAAAGCTCTATAAATTCCCTGTAATAAATTCAATACACATACACACACACACGCACACATGTATTCACATAAGCCATTTGTACAGTAAATATCTTTTCTATATAAAGTATCATCGTCAGCCCGTGTGACGTCTACAGTTAAACATGGGCCTTTTCCTGAGGATGGGGTTTGCTACAGTCACCACGCTTGGCAAGCGGGTTGGCGAACGCAGTATTATGTTGTACATAAGGCTACTACCCGTTCCCTGGTATACGATTCTTATAGATGATGTTATAATAATCGGGCTCAACGGCTTAACGTGCTTTCTAAGACACGGCGGGTAGTCTCTCAACCAACCAAACCCGGAAATAAATCTTAAAATTTACACAAAAATGTCTTGTCTGGCGTGGGGATTGAACCCACGACCACTTGGACTTAAATCGAGACTTTTACCTTTACAGCACGGAGGTTGCCATATATATATATTTATAATATTATCTGAAATTACAATGGACTCAATTTTTTATAGTAACATGAATCAATGAACTGTTTTTATAGCATTATTTATTATTGAACTGTCACACACAATTATAAAATCATACATTGTGATTTATTATAAGACTTATTCAATTCGATTCATACGCTGATAAATTGATATGAAGTTTAATATGTATTTATTTCGCTCATGCAAATATTATTATAAATTTATTGTCAATTTATGTATCGCGTTGATGTCTTTTGTATGAAATATGCTGCGATAGTGACAATAATGGAAATAAAATAAACAATTTTATGATAAATCTTAGCTTTGACTAAGTCGACGTACTACTAAGAAATAAAATATGTACCAAGAAACTACTAAGAAATAAAATATGTACCAAGAACTTTTCTCCTTGAAATGCTTATAATTGACTTATTTGGATGGTAATTAGTACAAAGAAATATAATAATTAATTAATATCTGGTATGACTTAACTATTGTTTTATTTTGATAAATTTTCAATTCATCTTAGATCAGCGCGTATAACGTCTACTGCTGAACATGGGCGTTCTCCCAAGGGATCCTCTATTGAGGCCCCTGTTCAACAGTGGACGTTGTACGGCAAAATAATGCAATGTTCAGCATTACCATGTTTTGCTATAGTAAACATGTTAATCTGGAGTTTTTACACAAAGATTTAATAACAAAAAAAATCTTGTTAGACGTGTGCGGAGTCAAGCTAACAAACTCTTCAACTTTATATTTTATTTATTAGGTACAGATAACAGATTAATATAATATGAATAATAGCGGCCGTAGCCCAATGGCTAGGGCTTAAGATCCTGAGGTCGCCGGTTCGAACCCCACCCATTCCACTACCGACGTGAACCCACTCGTAACACAAGCATTTTAGCTTAGCAGAAGGGGTTGCAATGTAAAACTATGCTGGTAATATTTAAAAAAAAAAAAGTTTTGGCAATACACAATATGTGAACCTGATATCCAGTTACAGCTGTTAGTGTTGTGTAGTTAGCACACAACTATAATAAACAGTGCTTTGTTTTAATTAATTTAAATATTCTAAAATGTAAAAAAAATACTAAAGAATAAACAAAGAAATGCCGTGTGGTTTCCGGCTTAGAATAGACCACCCCATGTCCTCCCATGGGTGTCGTAAAAGGCGACTAAGGGACATATGGCTGATGGATGGGCCTGCTGCCCATCTATTAGCTCAAGGTTTACATCTTACCGCGGTCACCAATCCGTCTGCCAAGCGTGGTGATTATGGCAATATCCCTCAACGATCCTCGCTTGCCAAGGTCTGTTAAGAGGATGCCTATGTTCAGCAGTGGACTTAAACGGGCTGTTGATGATGATGAAACAAAGAAAAATAAACTGAGTTTGATAACAATACTGGCAATATGGATATGCTTAATAAACATGTTGTTATGTTGGAGAACAAAGCATAATATACTTCTTTAAAATATTCAATTCTGTTTATGGTACTTTTAGGTTTTATTGGATTACGAGTGTCTCATAGTAAGACATAGAAACACGTAAATAATCAAGATTGCTGAAACAGCTACGCTATAAAGCTGGGGATAAACCTTAATTGCAGTATAGTGTTGGTAGTAAAACCGACAGTTAAATAGGTTACATCGTTCTCATGGCCAATAAAATCAAAGCCCGTTACTGCATGCACAATTTTGATAATTAAACTAACATTTATTTTTATCATCTGTTCGTTTTTGCATGCTGAAACGCATTGCAATTTTATATACATATGCATATTTCATTGATTACGAGTTCTCGAATGATGGTGAGATTTTGAGCATTTTTATATATATATTAATACAACTAACTAATATATTTTTACCTATATTTGTACAGAAATTACCGTAGAGAATCCGTTGCATTAGTTATAAATTCCTTATTAAGTAAAGAAAAAAAAAATAAACGACGACGTTCAATTTTTTAAATTACGACGGTACCAAAATTTTCCTTAAAAAACTATGGAATTTTTTGATAAAAAAATTAAACTTAAAACATATTAAAATTTCCTTTTTTTGACATATAGAATCCGTTTCATCTATTCTAAGTTTTGTGAATCGTTTGTGAGGTTGCAGGGGGCAATATCTGGACCTACTGAACCGATTAAAAAAAATGTTTTACCAACAGTAAGCTATATTAGTTCTGAATGTCATACCCTATATTTAAAGATGAGGTTCGCACGGGAACAGTATCTGATACGCAGGTAAAACCACGCGAAACAGCTAGTTACTTTTCTCCTAAAAAGTAATGAAAAAAAGTAACACAAATTCAACGTCCCCTTCCTTAATAAAATAATGATGAATAAATTAAATTATTTATCGAATTTACGTTTCTCAAGATTTTTTTAGCATTGGTACTGTATCTCAAACTTCTTATTACACATATTTCGCAAAGCAATAGACATATCTAAAGTATTTAAATACTCATTTGAGTGTAGTTAACCTGAACTAGGATATCGTTATAGTGCAACATAGCAAATAATTTTAAGCAAATTGACAACATAATTACAGTTTAATAACGCTCAAGGTAATAAAGATGTAGATTTATTTCAATTATTAATTTAATATTAGGTTTCATTTCCCAGTGTTATTATAAGTGATAAAATTATATAGCATGTGTAATCTATACTAATGGATCCGAAACGTGGTGCTTCACTATAGGACTTATGAACAGACTCTGAGTCGTTCAACGAGCTATGGAGAGGGCTGTGGAGGGTTTCTCTACGAGATCGATACTTAGAAGAACGCGGGCTACCGACATAACCAAACGTATTAGTTCGTTGAAGTGGCAATGGGCAGCCCATATAATACGGAGAACAGATGGCCGTTAGGGCCGAAAAGTTCTCGAATGGAGACCGCGGATCGGCAATGTAAGCGTAGGACGTCCAACAACTAGATGGACGGATGACCTGGCAAAGGCTGCGGGATCTCTATGGATGCTGGCCGCCTTCAAACGTAGTAACTGGAAATCTATGAGGGTGGCCTATGTCCAGCAGTGGATGTCCTACGTCTGAAATGATTATGATACTAATGTATAAAGCTAAAGAGTTTATTTGTATTTGAATCTCAGGTACTGTTAGTCCGATTTGAAAAATTAGTAATTCTGTGAGTGTTACATAGCCCATATATTTAATTATGAAGTTCCTAAAATAACGGGAGTTACAGTGTACAGTGAGAAACAACGCGTGGAAAGCTAGTGTACATCGTATAGTTCTTAATCAATTTAAGAACTGCGTTAACAAAGAATGATTTTCTCCACCTTGCAATAATTTGCATGAAGTAATTGCCTTTTAATGGCGTAAATTTTTCGATTAATATTATCCTTTTATGTGAAAAGTCGTAAATCATGAAGGCACCTTGTTAATTGTTCTCTTGTTTTAAAGGGTTATAAAATTACCGTGAAATTTAAACTCCATTGATTCGGGTTGAAAATTGCTTGCGAAATGTTTAATAAGTTTTTTAATGTTTTTCGGTATGAGTGATTTTTTGCCAGCATTCTTAAGCTGCAGGTGCTTCTAGTCGATTAGCTATATCACCTGCATTTTATACTTTGCAATTTATAGTTCGTTGTTGAAAAAGTTTCCTTCCAACTTGTTCAGGACACCGATTTTACGATGCTGATTTAGTTATAGTCTCGATGTTGTGACTGCTTCAAGCATTATTTGTTTAGCATTTAACGACTGTAGCAACTTTTAATTCCATGCTTATTTTTTATTGTCGTTAATAACGAAGTAAATCCATTATCTGTCGGGTAAACGGAAATAATATAATTTTGTAAATAATTTCTTATACAGTTATGGATATTTTTAACGTAAAATAAGAAGATTTAATCAACAATTTTGCTTTACATTCCACATACTCAATTTAACTTAACATATTCATCGCGTGGCCATTTGAGGGCATCGCCAAAATCTTGAATAAAAAGTGTTAAGCAATCGAATACGCACACCGACATGACATCTCAGACTCAGCGATGCTGCGGCGGCTACTTCAATAACAGAGAAAGTCTCATTGTAAATACAGATAAGTAACAATTTTGAGAGTTTGGAAGTACAATGCCTTTTTCGGTTAATAATTGCATTGAATTGCCACAAAATAATGGCATTTTATGAAGATATACGGGTCACGGATTGGCGGAACTCGTCCTAAAAAAGAAACATGAATTGCACATGGCCATTATATTCAAAATATATATTTACAACCTTGGCCATCAATCATTCTACATTTAGATTTAAATTGTTGCTTAATATAATAAAGTACCTGCAAAAAATCTCTAATATCGCTCAATTGATATCGTAATCTAAATTATGTATATTATGAGCTTTTTGATTGTGTAGGTGTAGCAGGAGATAAACGAACGATCGAGGTAGCCGCGATTTGCGCGTCGGAGCGACATCCGAGACGGCGTGGCGTCAACCACAACGCAACTACGAATAAAAATTAACTGATATCGTAATATTTAACGAGGGCCCTTTGTGCACCTGCCGCTACTGAGAAACTCATTCGATTATGTAGATGATCAAGATCAGATGTTATCTTATCAGGTCTATATGAAACGGGAGCGATCTGACCAGACTGACGGTTAGGCATAAGTACCTACGTAACTAAAGTCACTTGATTCAGTGCCAGATCTTCGGCACGGAATCTTGTAAAGTGCTTATTGTATTACAGTGAGTGCTTATAGATTTAGTTCGAAACAAACTAAAATTTCAGCGCTTCAAATTTACAATCGCAGTTCAATTACCAAATTTATCTAATTCTAAGACGTGAAGTTGTGTGTCCGATTGTGTGTGAACCATGGATGTTTTATTAAGATGGACGTCATATAAGTACTAACAATTGTTAATATTTTTCTTTGTAGAATTCCTATTATTTGAACTAAGGTTATTATGTTATTAAAAACGAATAATATTAAATAATCAAACAGCCACTTTTTTGCGGTCAAAATTTATCTAGCTAATTTGGTCGATTATTGAGGCCTGTAATTGAGCAATTACAGGCCTCAATAATTTTTGCCAATTCTATTAATAAATATTGATATTATTCATAGGTGTTTACATATTGATGATTGCAATTTTTATGCGGTTCGATGCATAATGCATGGCAGGCGGGACCGCCCGCGGCTGTGCATCGACACCGTTACGGCGATTGTGTTTTGATTGCCGCCTTCCGAGAACATTCGACTACTCGTTTGTACCGTTTACCGAACGCACCGAGCTTCCTCATTGCATTCATTACACACAGGTTTTTGGACATACGTGCTCTGAATACGAATCAATGTAGTTAACAATTCGATCCCGCTGTCGGCGCCTGTATCTCAGCACTACGCAGCACCCTGTTCTGATTGCAGCGCGGACTAGACCAAAGACTAATAATTATTCTTGGAAACACTATAAAATGCCGGACGCCCGATAGTAGGTATAAGTTATTGAAATATTTGCGTTGGGATTTTCTAGGTACAAAGTTTGAGAATGACCGCATAGTTGACGTATAATATGTAATAACATGGATATTTATGTGTCCATAAAGTTAAGGGTCCTAAATATACTGATGCTATAATTTTATTATAAGTTTCAATTTGAGGTATAATTCAATTTTGAATTGAAATAAGAAGAATAAATTGAGTGTATAATGTTGTTTCGATTTTTATTCATGTTATCTAAGATATTACGCGTGTCGTATTTTTATAAAATTTGTTTTATAATTATCGAAGAAATCTGTAATGTTACATACAAATAAAATATAGGTCCCATTAATTAATCAATAGTGCACCTGATCCAGCGGTGGTAATGGCGATAGAAAGTTATGCAACGCTACATCTGCTTAACTTCATTATTCAGATCTGTGAACGAGCACGTTTTATGTGTTATGCAAACTTAAATATTTTGGTAAATTCTCTTTTCGAAATCGTTTAAGTGCCTCCATGAAAGATATTAGGTGCTCGTTCCATACTTTGTTACTCCGCTTAAAATAATTGTAAGTGTTTCATGTACGCCTACTCAAGAAACACATGAAGAAGTGGAATAATTTTCTATAGCTTTTCCTTGTATTATTGCAGTTTGTTTGGTTTCAGTTAAATTTTTAAATAGTTTAGCAATTTCAACGCCTCCGTCTTGTATGGACAGAAGCTGTTAAAGTTGTGCAACGGACAAACTTCACATGACCAAAATTGTTCTTGTAATTATATAACGTTATATGGTTATAGGCTTTTGTTAAAATAATGAATGCCCAATTTATACAGAAACAACATCCTTGGCCTTAATGCCGGTACTTTTGATGTGTCCGGTGGACGTATATCGCCGTTAGCGATTCGCAAATACACGCAAAAAACGTCGATAATGATGTAAACAGTAATTTGTCGAGAGGTTCTACATTTCGGTAACTTTTTACCAATCGTTGGACGTAAGTGTAGACATGACGGGTTGTTAGGTACTGTTCTTTAAAAGTCAGTTGAATAATTGTTTGAGATGTCATGTATTAGGCTGACACCATATTCGGCATCCACGTCTCTCAGGCGTGTGCGCAATACAATATAAACTAGGTAGTACGAACGGGCGCCCCTAACCTGGGTTAGTAAAAATAATAGATACATTAAATGACTTCGAACCCGGGTTCGGAGTCATTTTATTTATCTTTAATTTTTCACGTAATTGAAAAAGTATATCTATTGTCTTCTTCTTCATCAACATCCCGTTTACGTCCACAGCTGAACATGGACCTCCTCTTAAAAACCTTGCCAATCTTTTAAGAGGAGGCCCATGTCATGGAGCCATGTTCGTTGAGAGATATTGCCATATCGCTTGACAGGCGGAATGGTGATCGCAGTAAGATGGTAACTAACCTCGCGCTGATAGATACTGACGAAAAAGTACATACCAACTTTTTGTACGATTGTACTACCATAACGAAATCATCTGCCGATTATTACCTTTTTTTTGGAAAAAGTACGGACATGTACTTTGCCAGGAGGCTTTTGCTACTTCACCGGGCATAAAGGCGAGCAGAGTTCCAACCTCATATATTATAAGCACGACTAAAAAAATCACGGTGTTGTCTTATAGTTGTTGGTATAAGTGTGTTTGTTTTTTTTTTTATCTATATTTATTTATGTATTATTTAATAATGTTGCATCATAAAATAAACAACTGTATTTAGGCGCCTTACATAATTACAATCGAGCGACTATTGTTGTATGTGATGTACATTTACGTAACTTTGTCCTTTTATCGTATTTAAAAATAGAAACGTATAAAATATTTATTAGATAAGAATATAAAACACTTGTTTGGAGTGTGTGTAATTATTACACTTAGAATGTGAAGTTGTGTGAGTGATGAGCGGTCAGACAGACAGAGGTGCCGATTTGATCGATGAGTGATCAGTTGGTTACATCTATCTATACATCTACAAAGTAAACGGTTAATTTCAAATACAGAATAGAACACTATAGACTAAACACTTCCAGACTGCCAATTCTGCTAATTTAAGGAAAATTACTGCTTAGAATAGACCATCTCATGACTTCCCAAATAAAACGATGGCTACACCGCCAAAGGGCGGGCGAGCAAGCTAGGCGCTAGCTAGCTTTTACATACTTCGGTTCACACCGCGAGCTACCGACTAATATATTTGTTTGTATAGTTTCCTTCTCTCGCTAGCCCACCCGCCTAGCTCGCTCGCTCTTCCGCTGGCAGTGTATCCTGCGCTTAAGGGACATACAACTGATGGATGGACAGCTTATGTTTAGATATCATATTACTGTGATCACCAATCCGTCCGCAAAGCGAATGGATTATGGCAATAACCCTCAATGACTCTATATTGCCAAGGTATGTTAGGAGGAGGCCCATGATTAGCAGTGGACTTAAACGAGCTGTTAAATTAAAGTAAAATCGCGTAATTGATTTTTCAGCACATTGTGATTCAATTACCATTGTACCTCTTTGGTATTCTGCTAAAACTGTAGTAAAATACATCTATACAAATCAATAATATAGCAAAGAAATAGTATAAAATTATAAAAACAATGAAATAATACTTTTGAAAAGTTATTTGACGTCAGAATGGTTTGGAGAATTGCATCTAACTTACTTCCGCTATTGTGACTACGAATAATTTTAATTAGCAGAATCAGGGCCCATTTTAGGCAACATGTGCCTACAATGTTCGCGACCTCGATGAGAACCAAACAAAAACATAATATTATGATTTATATTATACTTAACGTAACAATTTTGTATAAACAGTGTCTACATATTAGACGGGAGCATAGGTTGTTTGAACAAAATATATTGTAAACGTGAATGTGAAGTAAAACACTCGAATTGTGTATGGTTTCAGATATTAGTATTCATTTTAGAGTTATAACTTAAAATATTTAAATAATGCAAGTCTTATAAATCTATACTAATATAAAAAAGTTTAAGAGTTTGTTTATTTGCTTGATCGCGCTAATCGCAGGAACAGTCCAATTGAAAAAGTATGTTCGATAGATCTATTATCGAGGAAGGCTATAGGCTATATTTTATTATGAAGTTCCTACGGTAACCGGAGCTACGCAGGTCAAACCGCGCGCGGAAGCTAGTTAGTTTAATATTTAAAAACTGATTACATCGGTTCATTAAATTGAAGATCAAACTGTTTCTTTTTCAGCCAGACACTTGTGACAACAACATCAAACACAGACTTATGTTGTGTGCAATAAAACTATCAACACCTACAATAGCCCAGACTTAGACACTACGATCTGAAAGTGTTCTATTTCTGAGTCGCTTACTTATTATACTTGTGTCTATTTTGTTAACAGACTGCTCCTGCCAATGACCCTGATCCCTGGTCATTTATTACAATGGATTTCTAATTTTAATTAGTTACTATGTGCCGTGTGGTCTCCGGCTTAGAATAGACCACCCCATGTGTTCCCAGGGGTGCCGTAAAAGGCGACTAAGGGACATATGGCTGATGGATGGGCAGCAGCATCTATTAGCTCAAGGTTTACATCTTACCGCGATCACCAATCCGTCTGCCAAGTGTGGTGATTATGGCAATATCCCTCTACGATCCTGGCTTGCCAAGGTCTGTTAAGAGGAGGCCCACGTTCAGCAGTGGACGTAAACGGGCTGTTGATGATGATGATGATGATGATGATGACTATGGCTTTACTTTGGAGCAGAGGCGTCCTAGAGTGGATGTAGGGTAGAACGCGCCGTGCCAAGATGGACCGATGATATAAAAAGAGTAGCCGGATGATAGACTGGAAAGACTATGGTCAGCAGTGGACTGATTTAAGCTTAATAATTGTCTTTATCTTAATGTGTATTAATCTTTCGGTCATTTTTCCGTTCCTTAACATTTAAGAGATTTATTTTTTAAATTATATTAATAGTTGTTATTATATATCTATGTAATCAAATATCCATAAATAATGAAAAAAATACAATATTAATAGTTTCATCTATAATATTTGTAATCCATCATTTTTTTACTAAAATTTTAATGTATGAACTTTAATCACTTTTTGTGAGAAGTATTTGGGTTTTCTTATCACACTTGCGTGTTGTATAAGGATGGCCTTATCTAACACACAATTTTATTTTTTGATGGCCAAGGGTAATTTTAGAATAACATTTTTTTATATTGAAACAAGAATTCGTATTTCAATCATTTCCTTACGAACTATTTTTTATTAAAATCAGTTTAAAGGTAGGTGTGGGGCCTACCTTATTTAAATACCTATAAAAATGTTGACCTAACATTGATGATACGATTAATAACTGTGGCATACATCATATTATTTACTGTGTACTTAGCAAATATGTTATTAACCAAATCTTAATGATTGAATCCTAAGATTTTTACCTACATTATGATGTGAAACATAATTGTTAATTAATAAAATTTTAAATTTGATGGTAGAGGCCATTACATCTGATGTTATATCAGTTTAAGATACAGTTAGTTGTCAATGGAGAAGAATAAGCACTATCCTTCTCAAACCATGTAAAATAAGTTCTTGAGTCAGTTCAAAGAAATGTAATAAAAAATAGCATTTCCTACCTACAAGGTGCGTCGTGCTGGCTGCAAATGTCTTGGCGAGTTACAAGAATGGCTACATCGTGGTGGTGAGGATTCTCATCGTTCTCAGGGTTGAGCTGCTGCTGCCACCGGCAGAAAGATGAGAGGGTCACGTCAGCGTCAGTTGACACATCCAGTTGGCGAGCTGCTTGAGTTTCTTCAACCAGAATTATCTTTACTACGACTACTTTTATGTAGTTCCCGATTGATGGATCCATATAGAGTGATGATACCTGATTGACAAAATAATTTTAATATTAAATTAGACTGTGAATAATCACACATTTTGATTAAGAGAAGAATAAAATTACTGCCGTCGAAATTATGACGAGAATGGCTGTAGTTTTAACTCTAATAGCGTTAGGTAGCAACGCAATAGATCACGCGACATTTGCTCCTAAATCGCAATAAGGCATTATATATAATTATCTAAAAATATGAATCATCTGCACTGTAATCATTACATTTCGTTCGATTAGGTAAAGCGTTTTTTGTTTAGTTTGGCATTGATCTCCGGTCGTCTGCTCATCGCCAATTTTACGTGCTTTGCTGCTCCACACTATACATGTTACATATTTTATGGAAGGTTACTTCTTATGAAAAAAATGTAAGTGTTATATTAATACTCACCATGTTCATAATGGTTAGTAGATACATTTCCAAGTTGCCTTGTTCATGAAATTCAGTCATGGACTTGTCTGCCACCAATAGGACTTCGACGTGACGCGGCTTGCTCACCGAACGGGTGGAGCGCCGCGAACCTCCTCTGGAATGTTGGGCTCGATTGCCATACCGTCGATGGTTCTAAACCAAATAAAAATATGTTAGATCGAAGTTCTGTTCTTTTCCGAATTTCACTGAAAGTCAAAGAAGAGATACTAGTTATGAATGGATGGTCATCGGTTCCTTCAGTCTCTCTAGTCTTAGACAGCCTTCAGTGGTCGCGATTGCCAAAACATCGTATACCATAGAACGAACAGCGTATACTAGTATTAGAATTTTATAGAGAATTTAATAATTCAATTTTCTATATTAATTACATGACATACCCTGTTTTGTCGCGCAGTTTCCTTTCTTTGTTCATTTTCTTTCTTCCACAAATTGAAGTGCTGTTTAGTCGCACAATTTTTCGATCTTTTTCTTCGTCTTCTGTTTCTTATTCGTCGTAATCTTTGTTCCTCGGTTAATTTATTCCGATTTTTTCTTGTCGTTTCCACTGACTGACTTGACGATTTACCGTTTTCTATAGAATTACTCTTGGAATTGGCCCGCCTTTCTTCCATCCGGAGAGTAGATTTGTGTCGTCTGTATTCAGTTGGATTATTTCGTAACATTTGTAATCTTCTTCGCCTTTGCTCTAAATACTCTCTGCGTCTTTTATCCATAGTTTCTTTGTTTTCACGAGATCGTTTGGCATTTAACTGATTTCGTTTGTTATATGGTTGTGCTTTCCTCTCATGGTTATCTCTTTTATTTTGTGCATTTATATTCGTATTACTGTTTACTTCCCTTTTCGCTCTTTCTATCGCTTTAACTTTGTCAACCGCTGATCGCTTAAATATAACATGAGGTCTGCCTTCTGAGTGGTCTTCAGGCGTTTTGTGTGATGGTTCAATCCAATACTCTCCGTGTTCCGTTCTTAGTAGTCCCGCCTGTGGAAAAAAAATGGTTAGATTTATCAAGATAAATTACATATAATACTTCCGCGCTGTATGTGCAAAAAATACATACTCATTTAATAAATTATCTTTATTGAGGTAACAAACACTAAGTCTCGTGTTCCTCTTTAACCTTGGTTGTCTTATGACGGTTTATTTTTGCACCACGGATGATATAATAAAGCTTATAATGATACTCTCACTTAATATGTCAAGCTATTACTAAATTATCGTTGACGGTAAACATTGTGGTATAATACTAGCGGATAATGTGAGGCATTTTTAATAATAACTTATTGAAATTAAAACTATAGAGAGGTACGAATCGCAATACAATCAGACAACATTGAATGGCCTACGGCTCATTGAGAGCTTCAAACCGGTCTAGCGAGTAGTGGGTCAACAAATCTGGCATGTTTGCTAGTAAAGCTAGATAAATTGATTGATAACGAACCAGAGGCGGCATTGCGCGAAATTTAATGGAAACTATTCCATCTGAACGAATATCTTGATCAACTTAGCGGTTTGTGTGATTGTACAATGATTTATATTTCATAGATTAATCAGTTAAGAGAATTTCCTTTTAATAAATAGACTTTCATGGAAATAAATGGTCAGGTGTCAAGATCATTAAAATCATAAATGATGATCATCATTTATTCAAAGTCATCTACGCCTTGATTTTGACAAACATAGTTATGAGAAAATTAGAATGCAAATAACATCTTGTTTTACATAAATGAGGAAGTCTTAATTAAATACCGCGCCATAAGTAAGCGGTAGTGTCCACTTCATTGGTAATGGACAGGTGTCAATAAACGTGTCCCTAATGTATTTATCCATTACAGTATTTCTGATATTGATGATTCATCGTCTAACATAACTACTACGATCGTAAATCCTGTAGATATACCAATATATTAACATATATTTTTTGTATATATATTCTATGTTCAAAAATTTCTCATGAACCTTCATGTTTTTGCATAAATACCATAACTGTTGCTGGTGTAATAGCAATTTTTTAAATCGAACGTTTAACAGTTTCCACAGCTCGTTTTCTATCTCTATATCTAAGCGTAAGCACATAATCGTGTCGTAACTCACGTCATAACTGAACCTTAAGTTGCAAAATTGTACATCTAACTTATTAACAACTAGATTCACTTTCACCCGCGTAGCACCCGTTCCCGTTACCAAATATAGCCTATGTCATGCGGTGATAGTTTAGCTTCCTAACGGGGAAAGAATTTTTCAAATCTGTCAAGTAGTTTCGGAGCCTAGTAAATACAAACAATCGAAGCTTTTCTCTTAAAAATAATAGTCTTTAATAATAATTCTCTTTAGTTTCAAAAGTCGTCAGCTTTACAATCAACATCATTACTCTCCAGAACATTACTGAAATACCACCAACTTCCAGACTTCAGGCACGTACTAAAATTTGCGTGAGATATTATAGCAATACGAATTTGTGTCCGTCCCGTTCTCAGACTACGGTCGAACATTACAGTCAGTCTAATCATTATAAGAGGCTGTTCAAGTGTATAGTATATTTATCATTATGTACAGTGACTAGCTAGCCGGTGTGTCGCCGGCCTTGCCACTAGAAGGCCGTCCGCGAAAGTCGCACTACGCAAATTGACCCACTCATTAAATTGATTGATGTAAAATTAATTTAATAATCTACTTGTGACTTCGCTTCATACTTGTGATTTCGTATCGTATCAAATATTTACATACTTGTAAGGTGTAATAAAATTAACTGTAGACTTGTTAGGGGACTTTATTTATTTGCATATCTAAAAAAAGTATCTCCTAGTCTACCGGTATGCGAAGTGGATGAAAAAATCTTTCGTTCACAATTATGTGTTTCGGATGTTATATATTTATCTATTACGAGTTTGGAAGGATAAATAGTGGTACGAATTGTTTAATTTAGATCAATAAATGTAAATAACTTGACAATAATATTGTTTTAGGACGGAAACAGTGGCTATTTAGATTTGATATTTATTACAAACATGTTAAATATATTATTTTGTGATGTAGATAAGGTCAAAGCTTTTAAAATTGAAAGAAAGGAATAATTCATTATTCATTTAGTATCGACGATAAATGTTGCAACAATATTTATATGTTTTGTGATGTTTCAAATTTTAATTATCTACATATTTACTGAGGTAATTATAATTAGGAAGTAGGTACAGATGAGTGATTGAATGATATTTTTTGTGAAGTATTAATTTGAATGCTTATTATTAAGTGTAATAATATTAATAATAAAATCATAATAACACATATTCACTGGTACCAGGTGAACTCACATTAGCCTGTGGTATCACTTTCAGTTTTATTATTATCATGATGGTGTAGAAAGTGAATATCGTGCGAGTTACATTGCGGGTGTGGCCACTAGAGATGTCCAGCTGTGTTCAACAAGTAGCTAATTTTACTACTTCCACTTATACAAGGTGCTTAGTGAAAGTATGTTGCAGGATTTAACAACATTTGATGTGCCGTGTGGTTTCCGGCTTAGAATAGACCACCCCATGTCTTCCCATGGGTGTCTTAAAAGCGACTAAGGGACATATGGCTGATGGATAGGCAGCAGCATCTATTAGCTCAACGTTTAAATCTTACTGCGATCCGTCTGCCAAGCGTGGTGATTATGGCAATATCCCTCTACGATCCTGGCTTGCCAAGGTCTGTTAAGAGGAGGCCCATGTTCAGCAGTGGACGTAAATGGGCTGTTGATGATGATAGATCGAAGTATGAAAATAAAATTGTAACGTTCCCGCTTCTTAAAGTTTTAACCTATGTTACTCCAGCATAACGTTGCTTTCCAATGGTGCAAGAAAAACATTAATGTTTTTTTTAAATTGATACCTTTTGTGACATTGTCTCACTGAGGGTGCAATTTATCTTTTATAGTTTGTTAGTTATAATAAATTAATATTGAGTGTTGTATCTGAATCTGTACTACGGAATATTAAAACAAAAAATAGTGTTACTAGCAAATGGTACAATTTACTTCTATTATGACCACTTACATTGACTCCTATCGTGTGTTGTACTAAGAAGTGATAATAAAGTTTCCATTTAATAAATTATAAACATATTCTACAATTAATAAAGAATGTGTTAAAATTACGCGGAACGCATCCTGTCATTTAAATATGACCCATAGAAACTATATGGATACGAATTAAGAAATATTCCACGAAGTGCAACGGTTCTCATTTAGCCTATCACCAGGTCTTAAATATAAACAGATTATGCTCCTTCTTTAAAGAATTTTGATAGCTTTTGAACATTTTGGGATTCCGTGGGTACGCGTGTTATGGTTCGCGACAGTCAAAAGTGCTTGCACTATATAAATTGGGAACTAAGTGGGATTTTTTTTTTTTATTGTAGTATTATATATCATCATTTAGGTTTGCAGCTTAAAATATACAACTCAAATAAGAAAATTTTCATGTGATATTTCATACACTTAGTAAAATAAAAATGTCTCAATTCTTTTTATTAAAAATAACAATAAAATTAAAACCTATAAAATATCAACTTTAGATAATAGTAGGTTCCTAGCATACTCTACACCTACTATAATATAATATATGAAGCTGAAGAGTTAGTTTGCTTGAACGCGTTAATCTCGGGAACTTCTGGTCCAATTTAAAAAAATCTTTCAAAGTAAGATAGACCATTCATCGAGGCTATAGGCTATATTTAATTATGAAATTCCTGCGGGAACGGAAAAAACCGTGGGGGGGAAGCTAGTATTTTATACGGGGCCACAGATCGTAGTCTTTTTCAATTTACTAAACCTTAATTTAACATGAAAAAAAAATACAATAAATTGACGTATATTTTCGTATTAACATGGTTCTAAGATATGATTAATGAGTTAGAGCATTCTTCGTAATTCTTAAAGGGCTGGGTGATGTGTGTTAGTTTTTGTTCATTTTGTTTAAAAATGAAATATGATGTGTTGCTATCATTTGTTTGCGTTTAATTTTTAATCGATGAGCCTTAGACGTAATATTAAGTTTTTGAATGAACTTCGATTGATAAAGTAAATCCTGAAAGCGAAATAATGTCTTATCTCTGGTCTGAGTGTACACTAGGACCACAGATTATATAAAAATGTATATTTTATGTGACAGATTATACAACACGTAAATTTTTGAACGATTTTTGTTATTGACACTCAGGGATGTGACTGTATTCAATTGAGCAGGTACCTACAGTGACTTTTAATGATAAGGAAAATAATAATAATAAGATAACCGAAGAATATTTTATTTGTAATAAGCGAATTATGTTTTTTTTTTAAATTAAAATTGTTGCAAGTCAGATTAAAATACCTTTGGGAAATTAGATTATTGGATCAAAGACTGAAATGCAATTCACCATCATGTCATACCCAAATCACTGTCACACCCTCATTTGACGATAAAAACTTCAATCCTAATCCTAACTAATTACACGCTGAAAAAGCAAATTATTTTATTCAGTTTGAATGTTTTGGTACAACTTATTAAAGCCTCCTCAGAGATTGATAAGTAAATGTTAAGCTGCCTTTTGCTGATATTTTCGTTGCGTCTATCAAATATAATAAAGGTTTATAATAAATAGATTAAAATACACCTACTCTTGGAACTACAGTCTAAACAGTTTATAACTACACTGAAAGAAATTCCATGTTTTAGTTGCTATAGCCAGTATTCGTTGTAACAAACGCTTGGTTTTATTAAACAGAAATGATGGAACTTCAAAATTTGGTCGTAATAAATGGTATTGTGTTTTAAGTACCTAGTTTGTTACTTTATAGTTTCAAGAGGATGTGTTATAAAGCAATAATATGTACTCTGCTACAGAGGCTGGTCGTTAAAGTTCGGTTATTGTTTGGCTTATAAAAAAGTTCGGACTATTAATGTTGTAAGTACAGTGTTAGAAGGCAGATTTATTATTCCATCTTATCAGATTAAGTCAAGTAACTCATTGATATAATGTAATTAATTACGCTTATTTATTATTACTAGCTCGGTTGTTACATTTTTTGTACGTTCAATTTATTCAACAATACATTTTTTTTAGTTTCATTCAGCTTTGTCCATCTGTTTTCGTATAGAATTGTGGGCGGTAATAATCTCAGTTAAATATAAGTGTTGCTACAAGTAAACTATTTTTTACTATGTTTCATTTTTTTTATTCGTTTTGCTATCACAAAAAAATGTATACGATATCTTAATTCCATCACACTTATTACAGGTTGTGTAGAGGTATTATTAAGTTACGCACAAATTTTAATAATCTATACCAATGATTTCAATCGTGTATCTAAAAGTTGGAACAGACATTATTGCTAATCACAATGCCAACATTGAAATAAACCAAATCACTAGCCAAAATCTACGCCTACCTACATTAAGTAATTAGGCACATGTATATTATATTATGAAAATATTTGCAATCGAGTCTCGAAATGGTGACGTTGACATGTATAACTTTCAATTTTTCTTTAAAAACGAACAGACGACTATTAAGACATTGCCATGTGGTGTCCTGGCTAGAATAGACCACCCCTACAAATGTCTCTCTACGGTTGTTGCAAGCGGCGACTAAGGGATATACAACTGATGGATGAGCAGCAGTATCTACCGACTCAAGATTAGATACCATCTTACTGCGATCACCAATACGCCAAGCTTGGTAATTATGGCACTATCCTTCCACGACTATGACCAGCCAGCTTACGTCCACTGCGTTCAGCAGTGGCCTCCTCATTACTAACTCCGGCAAGCCAGGATCGTTGGGGAATATTGCCATAATCCACGCTTGGCAGGTGGGTTGGCGATCGTAAGATGTTAAGTAAGCTTGAGTTGATAAACGCTGCTTCCCATCTATCAGGTGTCCTTTAGTCGCCGCTTACGACACCCATGGATTGTCATAGGGTGGCCTATTTTAAGCCAGAATCTACACGGCGGGCTACTAATATTTATGTATATCTATAAATATTTGTCATAAATACTTTAATCTCGTGGAATTTTAGAATGCCAATAATATTGAATGCTATCGTTACGATACCTTTCAAATATTTCGAGTATTACTGTTTGTTTGGATATCGGAAGCATATTTAGAAATTCCTCACTTATCATTAGGGATTAAAGTGATATTTATAGAAATAGTTCGTTCGTCTATTACGATCTAATTTGTCGTATATTTAATCGCGGTGACGTGTGTGACACACCTGTTGGATTGGGCTGTTGCTCGCGGCATATTTAGGTTTTATGTAGATATACCTACTATATATATATACATAGTACTATACATATAGTAGGTATAGCGTCGATGACCTAGTAGTTAATAATACTAACACTAATGTCATCAACCGGCTATTTTTAAACAATGTATTTTCATTGTTCTAACATTTTAACTCTGTTGTGAAAAAATATATGGGTCACTCTGATTTTGCTACTAGATTCATTCATCATTTTAAATTGAGGAAATGGATGGGGATAAATCTTTATAATAACAATATGTATGTAATTATGGAAAAGAATATCAAAGAGTAGATAAGCCCTAAGTTTGAGAAAATAAGACGCTTGAATAGAAAGGAATTTAAAACAAATTCCAAATTAATTTACAGGAATTGGTACAACGACCTGCAAGCATTTCGGTCACGAGTTAGTTTAATCGTTTCAGCAAATGGCCCGTAAATCCTATCAAATTGAAGTGACAAAATTATTAGAGCCACTATATTATTATTATAGGTGCCAATGAAAACTCAGTGGGAAATTATGTGTACTGATTTTATACGAAGATATAAACTTGTCAAATAATAAGGTATAGTTTATAGCTATTTTATGAGGCGTAGGAGACGCTAATAAAATGCAATGACCAAAAACCAATTAACCACACACGAGTTTTCGAATAACGATACTAAATCATAGTTTCACTTTCCATCGGCACATAACAGGAAAGTAACCTTACAATATTACTTTATTATGTACCTGAAGCAAGCTACATAAAATGTGTTAATAAGTTCCGCAAAATTAGACGGCAAAAAATCTAATATAACAAAAAGAGTTGAGCTGTAATTAGATACATTTATCGTAACTTCTTTACTAATATATAAAGCTGACGAGTCTGTTTGTTTACTTGAACGCGCTAATCTCATAAACTACTGGTCTGATTTGAAAAATTGTTTCAGGGATATATAGCCAATTTATTGAGATATATATATAAGGCTATATATAATTATTATGAAGTTCCCAGGAGAACGGGAGATGCGCGATCCCGCGCGGGAAACTCGTTTCACTACAAAGTATAAAACAAAGTCGCTTCCCTGTCTGTCCGTCCCTATGTATGCATAGATCTTTGAAAACAACACAACGGATTTTGATGCGGTTTTTTTAATAGATAGAATGATTCAAGAGGAAGGTATGTATAATACATTAGCATTGAACCCGTGCAAAGCCGAGGCGGGTCGCTAGTATATTATAAAACAATACCTACCGTGACTGCGTGATTGAGTGAATTACAGAGAACGCAGAGCTTTAACTTGAAATATGAACCATATATTCTGAAGGTAGGTTACCTATTTAGGATAAGCATTGAAGATTTTCAAAATACAATCCCTAAATGGGTACATGGATCAATGTTTCTATAGAAAAATCTAAATTTATGCGGAAACGAGCAATAGCTATTTACTAATATGGTGGTACAAGAAGCGAACATCTAGACTTCTAGATTTCTATTTTAAATGTTACTAAATACACCTAACAACAATATATTAAAGTTTTACTATCCAGCTTGTTTAAGTATGTATTAAATTAATTTAATTGGCCCAAATGTTGTTTATTTCTTGCAAGTAGAAATATATGTGCAATAATCTAATAGTAGGCTTTATTGGAGACGCTTAGAATAAAATTATATGTTTTAGTGAAGGTTTATATTGATGCTAGTCTAGATCTCATCTCTTAATGGTATACGTTAGGTAAGTGTATGTATGACACAAGTGAATTTATAAACAAGTATTATTGTCGACTGGATGGCGGACCGTTGCCCGATGTGTTTTTAATAGTTAATAATAAAAAAATGCAACGGTCGAGAAAATATTATAATTTAAGTATTTTCAGTTCAAATAATGTGACAATAATAAAATAGACAAATAAACAAAACACTAATACAAATAATATAAAAAGAAAACTATTCAAACCAAAGAGTACTTATGTCAGTAACAAGTATACTAGTATTGGTATAAAGATACAGTTGAAGGTTTGGCATTTTGAAACATGACGGGTTGATTTAAAGATGCAATTAATACAAAATTTAATAATATCCGTTGAAACGTAAGTAACTATTTGTTTTAATTCAGTGGGAATCCTACATTTTTTACATTACTCGTGATTCGTGAATAAGAGTTGTAGTCCTACTAGATCTATAAATACACATATTTCTCCTGTCTTTAATTGCAGGTCAAAAGAGAGTGCTTCAAATTTTATGATTGCTTATATTTTTTGAAATATCCAAATTATATTGTAGATTGACTGCGCCGGTGGTTCAGTGGTTATGATAGTTGCCTCTGAGTCCTGGTGTTCTGGGTTCGATTCCCACCCGGGACAATTATTTGTGTGAACCACAAATAGTTGTTCTGAGCCTGGGTGTTCTTTGTGTCCGTAAAATGAATGTTTTTAAAATCCCCCGCGACACAGGGATTTATTTCCCTAGTGCTGGAGTTGTCTTTTTTAAATAATCAAAAAAAAAATACAATTTAAAAAACTTAACAAAGAGTATATTTTTGTGACTATATTTATTTAAATACATCGGTCATTCTACAATGTACATAGATCGGCCAGAAAATGATTTATTTGTTACTGACTACATATAATTTTATTTTTTACAAATAAATAAAATATCTTTATCACATTATTTTTCAAATTTAGATAAAATAATTTAGTGTAACCATCTATCTAATTAAATGTTAATTTGATATAGGCGTATCTTTAAATCAAATTGACAATAAATTAAAAAAAAAACAATTATTTTTTCAGAGAAATTACAGCACCAAGGCACGCCAACAATACAATAATTTGTTACTTGATCGATTTGGCGAATTCTCGGAACTGTTCATTGGTTATGTCGAATATATTTTATTACCCTAACTCAGTCTTACACAGACTTAGTGATTTATTTTACATTCCGTTTATTTATATCTGACAATAAAATTAACGATTTAACTGTAGACATAAAAAGCTATGTTGATTTGAGTAGGTGATGCGTATATTAGCTTTAAGTTTGCAGATAGCAATGTCCTTTTTGTAATTTAGATATATCTAAGCTAGCATTCGTAGTATTTTCGTTTCCAGCTAACGACCGGGGTTCTTAGTTTATTTGGTACGATGCTATAAGATTAGTTTTGATTAACGGCTTATAAAAGAATGTGAGGCGTAGTTTTAGCGATTGTTTATTTGTTCGTGTATTCTTGGCTTGAGATCTTTGATTAAAATTCTCTTTATTCTCTGAAGTCAACATTGCAATCCACTTATGCAATTAGTCAACGCCTCTAAAATGTTTATATTGGCTTGCCTACAACAATGTCTATATTAAATCTCGTAGACAAATATACGATTACATAGCATATCGTAATTGTAAGAAAGAATACGCCTAAGTAAACATTAAATAGAGGTCAATCACGTAGGTATTTATTGACCGTACATAAACGTATTTTGAAATTTATGCGTAATTATACATAAGCGTCTAGTTTATTTGGGTTTTATATTATAGTGTTTTTATATTGTTAAGAATGTATTCTTTAACTTTTTGTTAAGAAACTTCAATACTTTCCCCAAATAAACCTAGTTTACCTAGTTTGTAATCGGTAAACTATGAAGATGCTTAACATATTTTAATCATAATTTATAGTTGACGCGGGTCACAATTGCGGTACAATTTTAAGGCAAATCATTACCTTTTTATGGTTTGCCTTAAAATTGTACCTACCGCGATGGAGATACTTTTATAAGTATAAATAATAATCTATACTTATATTAATGGTAAAGATTCGATTGTTTGCATTAAATAGGCTCCTGTACAACTAGACCGAATTCAAAAATTCTTTCACTATTAGTAAGCAATTAAGCAACATTATCCAGGACTAACATTGTTTATATATAATTATAAAGTTCTCACGGAAACGGGAGCTTCGCAAATAAAGCCGTGCGCAGAAAACTAGTCAAATAATATAATTTTCATCCCACCATCTCGGAAAGAGTATTTTTAATCTTCAATATCTGAGTGGAAAAGCCGTTTTTATTCTCTAGAGGATAAAGTAAATTGAATTTAGAACATCGTGTGCACTAAGTTTGTGAATTAAAAAAAACATTAAACCTATTTACTGCTACCTCTATGGTGCCGAATATATCATACAACTTTTTTTTAATTTGTTAAACACTCAGACTCGGAACCTTCTTGGTGTTCTTTTTTCAATTTGCTTTGTACGCGGTTCTTTACGCGGCATTTTTTCACGTCATTGTTTAACCTTATATTAAAAACAAGAAACTTGAAAACAAGTGAAAAAACTAAAATGAGTGATTCTAGCGACGAGGAAGTTTGTTTGACGCCAACAGAATTGACTGAAATTGTTAATAATGCGCATTTCCTCGCTGAGGTGGAATGAAAAGTTACGTGTTGCACTCGAGTGCAAAGATTTTTCACCTCGTGCTCTTTTGATTCCCTCGCTAATGCTCAGGATTCTAATTTTGAATCACTCGCTGCGCTCGTGATTCAATTTTAGAATCCTTCGCTTGCTCGGTCATCAAAATTGAACACGCGGTTAAAAAGCAACTTTGCACTCTTGTATAACAAATAACTATTAATCTAAATACTTACAAGTCCATCGCATGCAGAGATCGCTACGCTGGACTGAGGTTGTCCCTGTACAGTCCCGGTATAGTGACACGCCGTAGCATCAGGGTGGGGGCGGTCTCGCGTGCGCCCGCGCTCGCTGTGCCGCTCCACAATCATAGCTGGCGTTATGAATGTCACTGATGGCCTGTGGACAAGCAAATAAAACAGCTTATTTAATTTGCTTCATAATGAAAATGACTGCATAAAAAATAGGTTTATACTAAATCGTGTACCCTATGATTCATATAGGTAAACTATGATATTATAATGTAAAAAGTATTGACGTTCGTTTCATTAATTTTGTAATTAAATAAACTAAGCGTGAATAATATGTTGCTACAATCTGAGGTAGGTAGAAAAAAAAACGCTAAATCGATCCAAGATATTATCGGTATTTCATTATAGGCAATTAAATTACAAATAAGATAAAATACTCGTATGTTTTTTTATTTTATCTTGAATTATATTCATCCTTGATGGAGTACAACGACATAATTGGTATTCCTCGACCGGAAGACGCACCTTATTTGATAATCTGATAGAATCTCGCGCATAGCATTCTCAACATATTTGACAAACGTTTCCTCACATAACTAAGTAGGCAAGCACTAGTAAGCAGACAAGTAGATTTTTGATGATGAATTATTATAGTCAGATTCATTATAGGTTTCTTTTTACATTTTGTAGGTATAACACTGCTAAGTTTTGTTTTATTATACAACACATATAGATGTAATCATTCCTCGCAAAATCAAATAAAAATATTAATGGTGGTTCATTAGTCTCATTAAAACAACTATTTTTTTTTTTATACGTTTCAATACAAGGATTTTCAAAAGTGGGAAAATCTTGAGGCATGACTGGGATATAAAGAAAAAGTAGGTACTAAATACCAACGCAATCGGTCTATCAGCATTCATAATTGTAAATTCTTACTAATACTTATCTATATTCATAAACAAAATCCAAAAACCAGTCTTTTCCTCCCTAATCTATTATCGACTAGATAATAAATTAGGAAGGAAAAGACTGGAATATCCGATTCTCACTTTTTCCTCATTAAACCATTAAAAAGCGATCAGACAGCCAGTATCTTAAAAAAATAACTATCGAACCTTGAGAACTGTCAGGGCAATAGCAATAAATTCAATCTAAGGTTTAATCGGCCAAGGAATCTGTCCTCTATGGCGACGACTTCAACCATAAAAAGTAGATTTCGCACTGGCTCACGGTCAAGATTTATCGAACACTATGGACCGGCCTTAGATACCGGCCGGTACGTCGCAATTGTGGAATGTAACGATACATTAAAGGCAGCAGAAAAAGGAAATCCTAGGATCTATGGCCAGTCATAGCGTTTATAACTAACTGACCTCACTGTCCTTACATATTGGATGGAACAACTTATATGCCTTATGTATACCTCGATTAATAATCTCTATAAGTTTAGTATCGGCATAATGGAGATATCGGTCAACTGCTTGTCAATAAATTGGTTGAATGGGCTAGGGTTGCCACCAACTGCGTCCCAGATACCACAACAGTACAAAGGTAATCACAGCATCTTCAAGCATCCATAGTCACTCAGACTGCAGAGTGTTCTTTGTAAGGATGTCGCCGATAATCTTATTATTTGAAAAGATTGGAAAGCTCTGGGTTTTAATCCAACGTAGTCACACACATTATCATAAGGGCGCCCTCGTCTAATCGGCGCCACTTAACTAACATAATATTAGAACTGTTGTTTCTAGGTGTTGTGGACATTATCAGCCTTGGGCTGGACTGTCGATCAGCAGGCAAACATTTTGAGTGGCCAGTAAGGTACTAAGCACACAGATAACGCTCATTACGGCAATTAGTTGAGGTAAACACTGTCGCCCCAGATATATGTTGACATAAATGTATATGTGTGAGTCTGTCTCGCTAGATATACTAGCCTGTCATCATCGACGATTGATTGTTTTGAGTAAGTGTATAATTGTATGTGGGCACAACTGTCTGTTTCTTATTGGTTATGTATATTTATAGATGCGCTTACAAATTATTTTCGACGGGTAAAGGTCTAAGCTAAGCGACACCATCACCGACATTGAATTATAAGCCTTATGAAGGGATTACATTAAATATATATTATACTAAATAATATGACCCATAGTGTTGCTTCGGTCAATTAGCTTTTTACCCGCCGTATTAATAAATATCAACTCTAGACTCATTAAATTGAAACTAATTATTTGGTTTAATTTCGAAAACGCCGCACATGCCAAACATTCTAAAAGTGATTTGTAATTGCATAGAGTTATTTTAGTCGAAGGCTACATTTCGACTAAGCCTTCTTTACATTAACGGAAGATAATGTTAATTAAATCATTGAATTGTTTAATTGTTTTACTATTTAAGGAATCTCGAATGGTGAATTGATGACGCGATGAATGATTGATCATTAAATGATGATGATTAATTGAAGATTTTTAAAACTTGAACCCAATAACAATTGTTTTATGAGATTACATTAACAATGATGAGCTATTTTCATAATTTATACTGAACTAAGTTAATACTTTTACTTTGCTGTGCCCGACAGGGTCCACATTGAAATTAATTTGTACTATACCACCTAAAACACAGTGGAATGCAATAAATGATTTATTATCTAAGATGAATACGGTCTGAGTACTGACAGATCGATCGAAAATTAAAGATTGTGCGTTAAAAAATCATGTAAAATGTTTAATAAAAATTATAATCAATAAAGTAAAACTATTGATTAAACACTTTCCTTACCTAGTTACCTTGGCATATTACCAGACAAGTCATAAAATGATCAAAGACAATTTTACGAGCATAAAGAAAATGTAGCAAAGCAAGTTCTCCGAAATGCAGACGAATAAGAATATTTTAATTACCAAAATCTAGTAATAACTTAAAGATATTTAATATTGTTATCAAAATTCGTGATCAACAATCACCGATGTGATTACGAGATGGTATCTACCTAACCACCTAAACACAAGGTTGTGAAGGTGCGATAGGTCAATATAAGTAGGATGCTACCAACGTTACAAAACTCTATTACATAAACTTTATGTTGTGCGTTGACATTTAAGGTCTACTGTTCTCAGTAACTAAGGTCCCAGAGTCCCGACACAAAAAGTAAAAGAGTAAAATTAAAGGCGCATTGTTTTGAGTTTGCGGTGCTTTAGTATCAAGTATCGTACGGTGATATATACACACACAGAATAAGTAGATATAAATCTTCGAACCCTGTGGTTTCGGCGCCCTGCCGTGCGAAACCTTTATTTTATTACCGACTCTTACGAGGTCTTTGCACTTGAACTTGTACTGTATTTTGCCGAAGCAAGACCTATTTCTCTCAATCAATTATGTGCAAAATTAAATGTTCATGCTTGTTTTCCCGTTGAATGGTTTTGACTTGGTAGTAAAATCGATTTGTATAGGTAGGTATTTTTATTTATTATATATAACAATTTGAGTTATAACAAACGTTTGTAAACGTATTTTAGTATTATTTCTAGTGATACATACCTAATATAATATCAATGCTACTTCTCATGAGGTCAATTCTTTTTGGTTTTTTTTGTACTTCTAAGAGTTGTTTAAATTACATTTGTACAAAAAAAATTGTCATGGGAACGCGATCATACAATTTTTAGCCTGCACTTACATATTCAACATCAAAATCCAATAAAGGTATTATTGGATTTTTGATTCTTATTAGTAAGTAATGTAGTAGTAATTGGTAATAGGGATTATTTCAAAATACCATTGGTTATTCCAAGGTCAAACTTTATGCACATAAAAACGTCGCTAAATATACAAGTATCGAAAGACAAATTAAATGAATATAAAAAGATCACAGCTTAAAGCATACTCACGACTGTAAATGGTTATGCTAATATTTTAAATCTGAACAATTTGGCGGGCAAGATCTGTCCGACATTAAAAATTCAATGTTACCAGTGCGAAAATTTGTTATCGATGGCCTCAATTTACGAACACAGGTGAAATTTACCATAATCATTAGTGTTGTTTTGGCAAGATCACTCCACTAAAATCTGGATTAAAAATTCTCGCCGATTTCGATCGAAGATCGATGGAGATAAAAACAGCAATTTTCGAAATTTCCGAAGTAAATTTTTAAATTTGGTAGAAAGCAAAACTGTAAAGATGTAAAATAACTTGTTCGCGTTCATAAAGTACCTTTAATTTGCATATTTTTCTTACCTGATAATGTTCAATGTACACGAAGAAAATAGTTTTTATATATTGGCTGATATTGGGAAGAAAAATTGCAGTATGCATAAGCACAACAAAACTAAACAAAAAAGCATAATTATATAATTATGCACGGCAATTTTTAATTAATGCGTTGTAATCCTTAATGTGAATTTAAAGAATACCTGATCAGGATACACATGTTATATTATTTTAAAATATTAAATAACGAAAAGGCTATTGAGACGCGTACAATATCGTAAATAATGGCAAGTTTAAAATACATACATTGTTTACGTTATAAGTGCCAATATGGACCACATGATAGTTGTTGGCAAACCATCACACAGCAAAAAGTGTCGCTAAAGATATTGAAATTTACATATATTTGTTAATTGATGCTGGGAATTTTGTAAAAAAAGTATAAGTGGGTACTAAGAGGATTTCACAACAATATTCTTCTTCAAGTATCTAACTATTATTAAACACGTTCAGAGGAATTTGATCATTAATAGACTAATATTATACATGTCACAGTCTAATGATAATTGCAAGTCAAAGATAAATTAACTATGTAAAAAAGCTTATTATAAAAAATCTGATTATGTCAATGACAAAACTGCTTGGAAGTGAGTTACTCTGAAATAATACTGCTTCATTCAAAATTGTAACATAACATTTATTTTAAAAAAGGATTCCTTTGAATTTCTTGCCAGTTTTCTCAGAGTATATGTTCAGAAATAGTGCTAGAAAAAAAGGGACGCATCATAAGAACATGATCCTACTAATATTATATATACGCGAAAGTTTGTAAGTATGGATGGAAGGATGGATGTTTGTTACTCTTTCACGCCAAAACTAATGAACGGAATTGGCTGAAATTTTGCACCGGGATAGGTTATACGCTGGATTAACATATAGGCTAGAAAACATGACGCTCCGACCACTGGAGCAAAGTAACGCGAGTAAAACCGCGGGGTGCAGCTAGTAAAGAATATTTTTATTTTGATTAATTAAAGATGACTCGGTTACACATTTAATTCTTAATGAAGGTTTATTTTCAATGCTTAGTTCATGACAACAATAAAATAATATATTATAAATTCATAATATACCATAAATTGATATTATTCCACAAAATGTACTACCTATATATAAATTTGAAATTACGACCGCCATTACAATTTTAATAGTTTGAAAGGTGAAAGGACCAGTGCCTAGGCAAAGTGCGTATATTGCGCGTTTATTGCAATTACGAAATCCTAGGGCTTTATAGTTATACTTTATGAGCTATAACAATATACTTATTAGAAAATACCTTTATTGCAGCTGTCGATGTATATTCCCGTAATTGCATAAACTGCTATCTATTATTTAAAGGTAGCTGATACCCCGCGGTTTTATCTACATTGGATAACTGTTCTGCTCCGATGAGATTTTTATCATGCACTTCTTGTATACGTTAATCCATAAATTTAACAATATCATCCTATTCTATTTAGCCAGCTTAATGATTACACATACAACTTTTAAAGCTTTAGTAGGATGAATCATTAATTTAATTGGTTTTACTTTTTGAATTTTCCAACAGTTAGTCGTCGTCTAGTCTATCAGCATTGAGATTACTAACCTCATTCGGTTCTTCAATGCTGCAGTATCTTTTACTTTATCTCTTACTTTTTAGGTTCAATATAAATAAATGGTTTATTTTATTATTATTTATATTTCTTTCTTTCTTCCGTTTGGTTGAAACTATGGTACCTTGAGGGCCTAATGCATAGGTATTTGTCCGGGAATTATCCAGATACCTTCTTCGTCAGAATCAAGGGTTGGCGCGTAGGTAGCTAGTCCAAAGATTTAGTCTAGCAATTCAATGCGGCAACGTCGCCAGCTTTTTGGATAGGTATCCTTCTTCTTTTCCCTTCTTTCTTTGTTTTTTCTATAAGCTTAGTTTAGTTTATTTTATAAGTATTATCCCAATTTATGAATTTTTAATTTAGATAATGAATAATTGTAGTAGATTTGGAATACAATTGATATAACAGCATAAATACAAATAAAGCTGGTAGTATGAATTCAGACTAGTCGTACGTTTGTATAAGTAACGGTACACGGTCTGAATCGATGCAAAAATATTTGAAGCGTTAGATAACTGAATACATAAACTACGTTTAGCCTTGGCCTTAGGCAGTTTATTATTCAGCTCAAGAGTTTAAACAAATGTATTAAATATGGCGGTAATGTTTTGTTGGGCTTCTGTAAACATATTAACATACCTATACTCTCGCTGCGAAATCTATTCTGGTATAAGTCTCGCTTTAGTCTCGGATGTCGTGGGTTCGATTTTCACGCCGGACAAGAAATGGTGTGTAAAATCTAAGATTAGGGACTACCCTATTTGCCGCAGAAAGCACGTTAAGTTGTCCCGATTGTTTTTACATCATCTATAACTGTGGTATACCAAGGAACGGGCTGCGTTACCATGTGTACTAATAAATACAACATAATACTGCGGTCACCGACCCGCCTACTAAAAACCCTTCTTCGGGTGGAGGCCCATGAACGTTATACGTGCTGATGATGATTAATTATTTATTAATATACCTAAAATACAAAAGCAGTTGGAAGCAAGTTACTCATAAGTATTTATAAGTAAGTTAATAATTAAATCTGAAATCATCTTATTTGTACATGCAGTTTTTTACCATAATAATATGCAATTCATATATTTCGGTAATACTATATTCGGTGCACAGTTGGTCCCGTACATAGGGTCAGGTTGTGCAATCCTTGCAATATTCATGGTTCATTGTATTACAATAATTGCCACATAAATATGTATGAATTGAACTTCGGATACCATACACCAACTTTCAAACTGTCGGGTTTTTGTCTCCAACACATTAAAAATGCATGAGCAAAAGTTCCCAGCCTCAACATAAGAAGAAATTCAACGAGGTCAAAAGTCCGCACCCCAATATGTCAATTTTGATGACAACTGACTTTAAGGTAATCGTGTGTTTTTAATGAAGTTCCAAGGAAGGAAACTACAATGCCAACAATAATATGCTATCTATACTAATATTGTAAAAAAAGGAAAAGTTTGTATTTTTGTATGTTTGTTTCGAATAAACTCAAAGACGGATTTTGATAATTCTTTTGCCATTAGAATGCTACGTTATCCCTGAGTAACATAGGCTATAAAAGACCACCCGTGCAATGCCGCTAGGATTAAATAAAGCTAAAGAGTTTCTTTGCTTGAATGCGCAAATCTCAGAAACTACTATTTTAGTATTAAATAGCCCATTAATCGAGGAAGGCTAAGTTATACAGAGATACAGGTCAATAGCCTAGTTCAGAAGACAGTGCTTCCACATAGCATGTACACAATACTTTATTTAAATAAAGAGTTATTATTACTATTATTATATTTAATTATGTAGTTCCTACGGGAAGCTCGTGTTTATATATTTAGAACGAATCAACATATTTGAAGAGTATGGTTTCTAGCCTACATGAGCACAAAAAGTGCTCGAGCAACTTTTAGATGTCGTAGCGTTGTTATGAATGCGAGTGATACAGCACTTACATATTTCTGCGAAAGTATTGCGCAGCGAAAACGAGATGCAGTTGCTAGACGCGACCCAGCTTTGACGACTTCCCACTTGGTGTGTGAGAACATAGGTAATAAACTGTTAACTCATGTTATTATACCAGCTAATTTATACACTAATATACGTGAATCAAAAACTGTGTGCCCTTTTTAACGAACATTGCGCGGAAGGAGAAGTATAAAATTTCGAATACCGATCTTTTTCTTTTTTTTATGATTTAGAAATCATTAAAAAAATCTGCTACAGCAGAGTTTGCAGACTAGGTACTAATATTCTTGTTAACCAGTCTTGCTAAGCTAAAAATGCTTGTATTACGGTTCACGTCGATAGTGTTAGGTCTTCGGGTGGGGATCGAACCGGCGCGGCGGCGACCTCAAGATCACAAATCCGACGCCTTAGCCGTTCGGCTACGGCCTCTTATCTATAATAATATTATGAGGAGGCAAAAGTTTGTGAATTGTTTGTGAGGTTGTAGGGGATAATCTCTGAATCTACTGAACCGATTTTGCAAATTCTTTTACCTAAGGCTATATTTTAATTCATGGTTTCCACGGGAACGATCTACGAAACTAAGCAGGTAAAAAATGAAACCGGGGCAGTTTTTACTTTTATTTAAAAAAATACCAATTTACCAAGCCCGTAGTGGTAGATAACGGCATTATAGATATATCACGGCAGTATTATACTTTATTTCAAAATTTGAGATTAATAAAATTCGACCACCGGCAGGATTCGAACCTGCATCTTTGGGTAAAGCCCCCAATGCCTTAACCAATTAGGCTACGGTAAGTATTATACTTGACTAAAATAGTAAATTTTATGTAAATATAACTTATAAACTGACCCATATATTGATTTAGTAATGAAATATGATAAATAGACAAATGAAAATGTCATAGGTGAGCAAGGATTTATTAATTTCGAAATAAATAATGAACTACCTAGTAGATACCTTACTAGATATGCAGTTAATGTCTCTACGAATTGCGTTAGATATTTGCTGAGATTATGAGCAAAGTCTAATTAAATAGGTGGATAGCATCTCTATGCTTATAATACTACATAAGAAATATTTCCTTAGCTTATACATAATGTATAAGTCAAGGAAATATTACTTATATATTAATTAAAAACATAAAAGTAAATATATACAGTTAAAATTAAAGTATTAAGTATTGTTTTTATTTGCTGATAGTTATAAAAAAACTCATTATTTTATGAACGGCCAATTAAAATTATTTTATCAACTCATTTAGGTATGTCCGCTGTTGATCATGGGCCTTCTTTTAACAGACGAGGGTCGCTGAGGGATATCAGCATAATCACCACGCATAGTATGCGGATTGATGATCGCTATAAGGTTGCCCATCAATTAGCTATATGTCCTATAGTCGCCTCTAATGACACCCATGAGAAGACATGGGGTGGCATATTCAAAGCCGGAAACCACACGACTAGGTAGGTAGGTCATAGTCAGATGCCGTCGGGTGGCCTGATTGCTTATGCATACCCGGCCCCCGCTAACGGCGGATCGAAGGAGTGTCCGGGGGGGTTTTAGTGGTGTAGGGTCCTCTCCTCGAGGTATGAGTTTAGCATACCACGCTATGGAGAGGGCGAGTCCCACATATCCCACCGCCAGCGCGCGAATACGCTGCAGCGGCGGTGGAAATGCGTAAATGCATTTCCCTCCGGATAACAAAAAATAAAAGGTATAAAGTTAGATAAAATATATTATCATCGTTAAGATGTTAGTAACGTGTAATAAGAAAACCTATTTTTAGATACCAAATTTTTTACATAACTGATCTAACCGCGAGCGACATTTTAGTATAGAACTAACTTACTTTAATTTCTACTCAAATTAATTTTACAAGTTATTTGTAAATTGCAGGTAAACGCCCAAATTAATTTTATACAAAGTGACTAGTGCTTCATAAATTACTAACACTATTCGGCCCAAGAATGCTGTTATACCTTCCAGATTAGGAAATCATTATATCTGACTTGAGATAAACTAGCTTAAGGCTCGATTAGGAAAATTGTAAGCATTATTTAACAGCCAGAAGCAGTTTGTTATTGATTTACAGCCTTTATCTTGAGTATTAAATCGCAGTTTTAATTAATATAGTATTAAAAATAATATTTCATACTATGTTATCTAGCTCTTAATTAAGATACCTATTCCAGTACCTAGTATACGTACTTACAAAAGAGTTTAGTAGAAACGATGCTTTTAAAAATCGTAACTACATTATTAATTTAATCGCACGACTCAAAAATTTCGAGTTCTTAAAAAAATTTAAAATTTACACTATATTTTTTAACTAAATATAAATTAAAATAGCCTAATATTAGATACATTTGTTGGTTAATTTTAATTAAAATTAACCTGTTATTTAAATATATTTATTATTAGAATACTAAAACGGCGCCACTTGACATCGTTCCCCGAATGCTGGCAGCATTACCAATTTGCCATGCTGATGGGAAAAGTATACAGCAGCACTCTGGTAATACATTACAACTTATTAAGAGGCTACTTACATTTTGATTACAGCTTTATTGTGTTACATTAAGTCATTAAAGAATAAATAAAGGAAGAGAAGAACACAATATCATAAGTCTTTAATATTTTACCACGGTGTGCAAATCAGAAACCAATAATTATCAGTATCACTTTTAAACAAAACCAATATCTTCTATACTTACAGCTAGATATCTATACTGTCACCAAAAAGATATTATTAGTTTCCCTGACATATAACATCATATGGAAATAAGCTAACTCTATAACAGATTATTAGGTCTTTGGGTTAAAGTCTTGCTGTAAAAATTTACGAAAATAGCTCAGGAAATTTATTAGCTCCGGTAAGTAGATCGTTGTTGGGTTAGGCGCTTGGCCAACTACATGTCCGAAATTAATATCTTTTATCCAACACAAATGTTTAACTTCAAACCTCGTTATATACTTCATTAAACCTCTCGCTGGACGTTAGAATAATTAAAGATAAATGTTATCTACAATAAACTATTTTAGCCATTAGTTTAATTTCGCAATAGTACGAAGTTTTGGCTTTAGTTATTTTCTAATAATAATAATTTACAAGTGGTCGCGAAATGGTCTAAAATCAACCATAATTAAAAAAAATAAGTAGCATACCGCACTCTCTATAAAAAATATATTATAAATGTATGAAAATCTCATGCTCCTCCAAATTTTCGTAAAAAGGGTTACAAAGTTATTGCTTCACGTATATAGGTCACGACACAGTTAAGAAAATCATATTAGTTGGATAAAATTAAAATAAATTTGTTCTTCGATAAGAATTTAGCAAAAAAAAAAAGATCGGAAACAGTTAAATCGTTTTGTTGAGTTGTAGCAAGTACACTAATAAATATCGATAGATTTTTATATTATAACCAACTGCGCCCCGCGGTTCTCTGTTCCAGTGGGTCGGAGCGTGATATTTTAGTAGCCCATATGTTAATCGAGCTCTATAACTATCCCCGTGAAAACTTTTAGCCTAATGAATTCAGTAGTTGCTTGAAAGGGAATCAAACATGTATCCATACATCCATGCATACTAACAACTTTGGCATTTATAATATACAGCGACCCGCCCCGGCTCCACACGCGTACAATGCTGATGTATTATACATATAAACCTTCTTCTTGAATCCCTCTATCTATTAAAAAAAACCGCATCAAAATCCGTTGCGTAGTTTTAAAGATTTAAGCATACATAGGGACATAGGGATATAGGGACAGAGAAAGCGACTTTGTTTTATACTATGTAGTGAAATAGGAAGTATGGTAGCTATTGTATAAGTTTCCGGTGGCTACTCATGTAACCATATTACTATGACTTTGATAAAAATGTCTTGGCTACTCCGCGTATACTATGCATGTCAAAAATATTAAAAAATATTTCTATTTATTAAGTTAATGTAGCTTCAATAATACAGTAACAATTACATACGAAATGCATTACAATAACCCAGTCATGAAGACATTTTTATCGAAATCATAGTCATAAAATATGGTTATTGGTGATTAGCCTTCAGGTTTCTACGATTATTGGTCAAGGCTGTGCGTTGATTAGTCAGTCAGTCTGTTATTCAGGACAAAGCGTTTGTTAACATAGATTCGCCTAACTTCTACGACTTCAGACATATTTAAATTTGTCTGTAAGTACATTAAATTGTAAAGATAGCGGGATCAGTAGCTGTAACCATTTGTTTACAGACTGTACGTTTTTACAATAATTTGATCGTTTATTTTTACTTTATTTCATGCGCAAGATTTTCAATTTTAATAATGACCACTTCCGTACTTGGCACATAAATCTTTGTATCCAGATTCAGAATATCTATCTGAAGTTCACATAAATAGTTATCCCGGACGGAAATTGAGACTAGAACATGAAGTCTCAGAAGTAACTTACGTAACCACTGAGCCAGTGTTACATTTAGCGTAATGAGATTCCTACGCATACAGAATTTGATTGACAGTATCAAAACAACTTATATTTATATCCAGCTTCATTATTATGTAACTGTAGCGGTAGTATACTTATAATACAAAAATGTTATTTTTGTTGAGTATGTATTGTATTCTTTATTCCATTGTGTGTATTACGTATTATCTACAGACATTGTCATATTTTCAGACTGTTAAATGTCATATATCTAAATATTTACATGACATTAAAGTAAAAAAAATAAACTACGTGTATAGGGATTAGGAACACTGGGCTCACGACCGTCGTCGCGTCGGTGGCGGTGAGTTTGTGAATTCAGGAATGATGAATTTTTGAATTGGGAGAGTTTTGTGCAATGACTGCTGGCACTTCCGATTTCCAAGGGCATTGGAGAAAGATTGGCATTTTAAGAAAGATATTACAAACTTTGTTGAAGTAGTAAGCAGGTAACCTGCCACCTCATTTAACATGTTCCATCAAATAAACATTTACTTCCTAATCAGCGGAATACTGTTTCGCACATCGACTATGTATCATTCAATGTGATTGATTATTTTATCGTCATCTTTTTGTAGTCACAGATATGTGGGCGTCACTAGTAAAAACTTACACTAACTTTAATACCTATATAATCTTTTCTGATAATGTTACTCTAACGAGCCGCGGATGTAGATTATGCGTTGAACTCTCAGGTCTTACGATAAGATCGAATCCTCGGAAACTTAAAAGAACTTTTTTTTTAAATATGAATAAATGCATTTAATATTATAACAATTATGATATAACGAACTTTGTATGTATTTATGTATCAAAGTCATAAATGGTAAACCATTTTTTCACCTATTCTTAAACCCATTATAATGTTTGCCGTTATCCTTAAATGTACTTAAAATACAAAATGTTACAGAGATTCATATTCCTGTATTAATACAATACTTAAGTATTATTAAAAAGCGGTTGAATATAATTATGACAGTGATATTCGGCTGAAAGATAATAAAGAAAGCGTCAAGGCCGTATGCTTAGGTAAACATATTTATGCAGTAAACGAAAAAAACGAGATAAGACTGATAAGCTGACGTTTGTAGAAATGGCTGCATCAGATAAAATTATCAGATGAACTCGACAGTGATAGCCAAGCGAAGTTCAATTTGCTAATAAGCTTGATTCGCGAGTCACGAAAAAAAACTATGTCAGTCGGCGGCAAAGAGCGGCACGGGAAAATGTGTGTTTATTCTTATCTATTATTAGTCTGATCGCCAAATACCACAAGGCTGGGGTTATCACTTATAGATATAGGTATAGTCTAATTTAACTTTGTAATTATATACAGCGATCAATGTACTCTTTGATGTGACCGTGAACTTTAGCGGTATATTCGGTTATTTCTGATACGGTACATATCCTCTTATCGAAAAAGTCAACGTGACAAGTTCAAAACCATTTGTTTCCCCAATTTATATTTAGTTTAATACATGTAACAATTATACTAAATACTTCCCGCTTAAATAGGAACTTCATAATTTAATTAAATATAGACTTTAGCCTTCCTCGATAAATAGGCTACCAAACACTAAAATAGTACCATGATTAAGTCAATTGCTGAATAAAGTTAATTTATTTATTAGATATTTATTTCTATAAAATCAACATACCGCAGGTCCAGCCTGAGTTCCCGGCCATCTACCGTCATGTTGTAATGCACCACATGAGGCTGGTGAGGCTCCGTATGGTGTAGATCTCGTCGCGCCCGCGGGTGCCCATGCGCGTGCGCATGCTCTACCGCGCGCGACACCAGCTGGCCGTCGCGCGTTACCTTCACTGGGCGCACTACTTGCACCAGCGATGTGTCCAGGTGTTGGTGGGAATAGATACCTGGGAACAACATTGATAAATAAATAAATACTTTCCACGCATTTGGTGCCAAACGATGGACAGCCCAGAAAGAGAGAGAACGAGATGACTCCATCTTCAACGCGCATCTAGAGGACTGGATCGAGGTTTGCGGGAAAAGGATACATGAAAGGATTTAGGGGAGGCCTTTGCCCAGAAGAAGAACAGTATGAGCTAAAGAAAACATAATAAATACACTAAATGAAAGGAAACATTCAATAGTATTTGAAACAATTATGAGGTATAAGAGATTGTTACTATGAAATAATAGAAAGGATAGCTGAAGTTTGTAGACGACAGGCTAGAAGTGGAAAAAGTATATGTACAAATGAGATTTATTGACCAAACAAAAATAACTTGTGAAATAGAAGCTCTCGAATTTTAGCTTATTCTTCTATACTTATATTATAGAGGGGAAAGATTTGATTGTTTGTTTTCATTAAATGGGCTCCGGAACTGCTGGACCAATAAAGAAAAGTACCATTAGAAGGCTAACCAGGCCACACGGGTGAAACTGCACACGGGAATCATCATAATAATATGAATAATAAATGGTACATAATATAAGTTATTCGGTACACATAAGATCAATTCATTGTTTAATCATGTTATTTTGAGACCATAGTCTGTATATTTATAATATTTTTCGTAGAAACAAACAATATTTTCCGAAAAATTGACTTATATTTGTAGGCATTTTATAAACAGCTGATACAGCAGTATCGATCGTATGACGGGGATTTCCAGTAAAAACGGATATTAAATAAACAAAAAGATAAAAAATAACCTGACGGCTTTATTGCTGATGATAGTAAATAAATCAAATTGGTGACTATTTTATGTTGCAACTGCTCTACGGCCAATTCTGACTAATCGTACCATATAATGCAATTTGATACTCGTTCAGTCAGCGCTTTATTTTATTTAATCTTAGTTTAGGCTGGCTTATCCTATCATTTTATTAGTAAATGTGAAAGTCAGTGATATTTTGGGTGACTTTTTACATTTTACGATTATTTTGAGATACGTCATGACTGTAATAAAATGGGCATCCCAAACCTGAGGCACCCATCCCGGAGGTACCTGTTCACTGACATAGCTACCGAAGAACCGGGCAGGGCAGTGCCCCGGGGCAAACCAGCTCAGAGGGGCCTCAAAACCTAAGTAGCAATCCTCTTATTGCCTTTTTAAAATATGTGTAATTCTTAAACAGTTTATGGACATCAGTTTTTTTGCCCCAAGGCGCAAGGCTAATGATCACCTAGTTACGCCACTGTACCTACCTGTGTTAAATTGTAGGTTCTTCTAAAAATGAATAATTTCGCTGAGGAACGAATAAGAAATCACGGTGAACTTTATAATACCTAGATATTAATTCTTTTGACATTTCGCTGATTTTGTTCACAACTTGGTTAGGTACCTACGCTAAATAGCTCATTTATATTTAAATTATCGAAAAATCTCGTTTGTTTAGTATGAGTTTACTAAATTATTAATTATACAAGAATATCCCGTTTCCATAATTATTTTATCGTATTATTATATTGGTATTTTACTTTCATCAAGAATATAAAATATCTCGGCTGGTAATTTCTTTCACGAGTCAGTGTATTTCTCTTCGTAGAGGTGCTTGTGCATTCAAACATTTTTATTTAATGGACACACGTTTGATAGCAGCACATACATAGACAGTGCATCGATTCTTTATGGTTTCTCTTCTCTCTGGTTTTTCTTGCGAATGAATGGCGCCACTGCCAGTACGTGCTACGAAGCGCCGGAGAATTTTTATTTGTTATAATTAACTCGCTAATTATACTCTTACTAGATTCTTCAAATAAATTATAGAGATGTATCAAGCTATGTTATTTTTAGTCACGTTTTTATTCGCAAGACTGATAAGAATTCATTAGACACGGTCACTATTATCTAAGTATAATTGGCCTCTAGTTTTATAAAAAATATATTGTTATATATCTATTATTTCATTCTCGGTATATTGAATATAATATATTAGCTAAAACTAATAGCAATTATGGAATTTGAAAGGTAACTTAACACCTAGGCGCGCGAACGTTATGCAGTACACGTTCCTAGGCTTAGAATTCTCAGTAAGAAGTTTAATTTTTCATAGTGACAATTACTAGCTTATCAATTTATCATATGAACAATTTCATATGAAATCATCGTGCGTGGTCAGCGGCGGGCGGCGCTAGCTACACGACACTCGCTGACTGGTAAGGTCACAACGGCCCCGGTTCTACTTACAACTCGTGTTTTTTTCGCGCCATATTAGTCTACCACGTCTTGTGCTATGAATTTAATTGAACTAACAAAAAAACATGCAATTGTTCGAGCCTTAGCAGGTTTAAGTGCTGGCCCGGACGAGAAATGGATTAATAGAGCGATAATTTTCTTAGCTACCTTGAATTTGTGTTGTCCATGAACTTTATTAATTACTATTTTTTTTTTGCGAACCCAGTTTTTAGGGATCCGTACCCGAATGGTAAAGACGGGACCCCAATAGTTAGTAGTAGGGTCCTGTAGTGTAGTCTTAGTAGACTACAGTGTCTGTCTGTCACGATCTCAAAATAAAATAAAATCATTTGTAAAAATTTTACAAGCAAATACTAAAAATAAAATAAATATTTTAGGATGGCTCCCATACAGCAAACTTTTTTTTTCTTGATATCAAAAACATGTAGGCACTTGAAACTGGTACGGAACCCTTCGTGCGCGAGTCCGACTCGCACATGGCCGGTTTTTTTTGTAATCCGATGGTTTCGAATATTTAAATATTTTACTTTTAAAAATATCTACATAATTATAAATTCCGGCAATTAAATGTGTCCTATGTGGATTATGACACACAAATTAGTAGTTATAGAATATCAGATCATAATCTATAACTACTAATTTGTCTACAGACTATAGGATTACCCATCTACGTTAATCACAATAAAGATCTCGTGGTATAATCAAATATTTTTATTACATTAATCACCATTCGAGGCTCATAATTTTATTAATAGTCAAAATTTCCATACATATTAGATCGGAAGCTCTATTGAGTTGTGAGATACGTCAATGTTCGATGTAAATAATAAAACCCGGCCAAGAGCGAGTCGGACTCGCGCGCGAAGGGTTCCGTACAAATTTCAAGTGCCTACCTGTTGCCGTTACTGATATCGAGCTAAAAAAAGATTTGTTGTATGGGAGCCCCCCTTAAATATTTATTTTATTTTTAATATGTGTACTATCGCGGTTCCTGGTATATAGCCTGATGACAGACATATAGTCTTAGTAATAGGGTCCCGTTTTACCCTACGTCTACGGAACCCTAAAAAATAATTCTTGTTTAGAACAAAATAGTTAAGCAATATGTGTGGGCAGTAACATTACATTAGTTGGCGTGTTAGATGGCCGGTGCAATTACCTTCGAGTAATAGGTAATTAGTTTGCGTATGTAACGCCCCCTGCCGGTGACATGACAACCCATCATTCAGTGTGTGGGTGAACATAGTGACCAATGACTTTAATAGCGGTTAGATACATCGTATTATCGTCGAACGTCGTATCGTATCAGAATTGAAATTCACTAATCGAATAAAGTAAAATAGCATTTAGAATCGGAATTACCTTTAAAACATTTTAATTAATTCATAATGTTAATAAATAATTATATTAGGTCTATCGTATAAGTTGTGTTAACATCATCTATACCAGGGGTCTCCAAACTTTGTAGCCTTAGGGCCATAATTATATTTTCAGTATGCTTCATGGGCCAAAACAGATTATTTTTTTCTGTCCTTATCTATAGTCGTATTTCTAGCGATAGTAACAACAATAAAACATTGGCTGTCGCGGGCCAGTTTGATGACACTGGTGGGCCGGATTTGGCCCGCGGGCCGTAGTTTGGAGACCCCTGATCTATACTAATGTTATAAAGAGGAAAGATTTGATTGTTTTATGAATTTTATGATGAATTTAATAGGATTCGGAAATAGTAGACCGTTTTAAAAAAATAACTTTTACTATTAGAAAGCTACGTTATGGAGGAGTAACTTAGGCTACCTATATCTAATAATGAGGTTTCCACAGAAACGGGTGCTACACTTGTGATTACAATATATAATAATTAAAAAAAGAAAACATAATTAATATCGATTTAATTGAATAATACTCAATTATATTTTATTTTAATATATATACGTATATCTAATTATTAAGCGGCCGTAGCCCAATGGCTAGGGCGTCGGACTTGTGATCTTGAGGTCGCTGGTTCGAACCCCACCCATTGCACGACCAAGCATTTTAGCTTAGCACAAGGGGTTAACAAGAATACTAGTAGACTGCAAATTCAGACAGAGGCAGAAATCTTAAAAAAAAAATCGTAAAGATATTTTAAATTTTTTATTCAAATTGCAATTTGTGATTTATTTGAGAGATAACATATAGTAATTATACCTACATTATTTGTATAGATATTATGCGGTAGGTCACCTATTGCATGCAATTGCATAAGATATTAACTCTGTAGGGCGTCTTCAATAGGCTTTGCACTAAAGGTATTCTGACATCAAACGAAGTATTTAATCGACTCGACCTTACTTTGACATGGGCATAGGGTTGTCAAGTTAATTTTATTTAATTTTTTAAATAATACTTCAATGATTTTAAATTTAAACAATACCTCAATTCTTTATAACAGTCTATCAACATAATTGCTTATCATGTTTAGGAGGGACTATTAATTTTTATTACAACAGGGAATATTTGGTTCGTAGATATACTTATACTTTTATAAAATTACACACTAGTTTATTTAGAAGAAGACCGTATATGCTTAAGTTTTTTAAATTTATCTTACCATATTTGAAATACCTAAATAAACGATTACATACGCTATACCTATGCGATTTTCAGTAAATATATTCTAAATACTGTACTAAACCGAGTCAAAGGAATTAGGGATTGACAACCCTACACATACCCCCTGTGGTCATTATAAGAAGATAATATAATAGAATTAATTATTAATTCGAGTTTGAATACCGGATAGGAACCAGTCTGGTAATCTTCCCAACGTAAAATTGGTTCCTTATTAGTTTTATTGTGTTCATCATTATTATACTATGGATCTTCGATATATAATTGTCAGTTTTTGTAATTAATTTTATAACAGCGTAGCAAATGGTTAAACTATATTTTTAGTTGTTGATAAAATATATTAGTTTACAACTATAAAAGTGTTACATCAACTCGCATTAAACATGAGTACACAATGAGAGTTAACAAACAAAAGTAATATTATCTATGTGATGTGAGCAAACACCTTAATAGTAGTTTCCTGTAAAAATATAAGATGCGTAACAATTGACTTTGTGACTAAACAGAGCTAATTATACTACGGCAAAATATAGCTTGCACATTGAATAATATATTTAGTTCTGTACAATATGTCCTAAAATCTAATAATTATTTAAGTTTAGATTACAGTTATAACAATAAAATATATATAATTATATCAAATGCCTATTCACATTTTTAATATAAGATGGACGATGCACAGCCTTGCCCAGAAGGCAGCCGCCTTTAAGTGTAAATTTATGCAAATGAAAATAGTTATTCAATTCTAAGAATTAATATATTAAATGAAGATCAAAAAGTTGCAGTTGCCGGATATAATCTCGAATTATACCAAACACGGATTAAACTTGCACCTTGAAATTTGGCAATGAAGTGGTTATTGAGCTATAGTTAAAGATGGGCTTATCAACTGTTGATGATCGTATCCTCACATCTTCATCCGGCAAACGATAGCTTAACGTCATCACCGCGTCATAGTGTCAACAGCATCCGCCTTGTCTGCTTTACAGCTACAAGATAAGATTCGCCAAGCAAATATTGAGATTAGGAGATAAACAAATCGAGATCGTTATACTTTGCACTTTCATATGATAAATTTGGGTAACAGTTGGGTGGATGTACGATGTATTTATAACAAAAACCTATTGAACGGAATAATATCCTACTTCCTACTAATATTATAAACGCGAAAGTTTGTAAGTATGGATGGATGGATAGATGTTTGTTACTCTTTCACGCCAAAACTACTGAACGGAATTGGTTGAAATTTTGCGCCGGGACAGGTTATATGCTGGATCCACTGGAGCAGAGTAACGCGTGTAAAACCGCGGGGCGCAACTAGTTGATCATAATTTAAAAGTTATCCATAATTTTTTAATTATGGTATATGATAAGTTTAACTAACGGGTTCAATACTAGCGACTTGTTTAAATATTTTTATGCAACTATCTCGGAAAAAATAATTACGACGTAAGTTTTATTTCAAACTTACTGCATACCTATATCAATCAATACAAATTAATGTCCAAAATGTATGTACCTACGCTCATAACTTGAGAATGACTAGACCAATTCGACTGTTTCTGTTTTGTGTGTTCGTTATTATGAGAATAAGGTTTGGTAAGGGATATATAAGAAAAATTTGGAAAATCTACTAGAAATAACAGAAAAAAAAAAATCGTTGGTTCTCATCATCATATTTTCCCATTTCTCCGGTTTTAAGAATTGGATCCCATTTGCTACTGAATTTCATTTTATAACAGCATCTGTATTTTATTTAAAGAAGTAAAGTGATTTATCGAATTTAAAAAAGCAACGCGGTTTTGACCCATCTAATATTAGGTAAATGATTAAATATAAAGACAAAATTAGGTCTCACTTCAGATAAATCGATACGGAGTGATTCTTCCGTCCGTTTAAAAACAATATAAAAAACGTACGATCCTTGCGCAATTTGTGACGATTTTAGAAGTGGAATAATAGTGCAATGAGAAACGAATTTAGCCTGAAAGTTCGATGACCGTGTTGTTCTTACTGCAGCTTTGTTTTATAAATCCCGCCACCGTTTGCCTCTTTACGGTTATTGGTTTGATTACGCTTATGCTTCATTTTGAACCTTTACGTTCGACTCACTTCTTATCCACGATCTATTTTAGAATCGTTCATATGTCTGCAAATAGGATTTCGAGCTGTAAATTAGAAGATAGTTAGATTAATTCTTTTAATCTGTGTCATATTCTGTTAATTTAAATGTTTAAAAGTAATATTTTTGGGATTTCGATACTACGACAGTTAATAAACTAAAACGTCTTTCGATTGAATTAAACATTACAATAACTGTTGGTATTTTGGCTTCTGTTATAATACAAAACCATTTTAAGACACAACCAGCCTTAAAGATACATTTAATTGGTATTTTTTTAGCAGAATACCAATGGCAAAAATCTCAATAGTTTGAGCGACATTTTTTTTAATACTTAAGCGAAAAATAGCTCAATTAAGCTCCTGGTATTTATTACAGTGCCTTATTTATTTGCTTTAAGATATTGTAAAATTTTAGTAACAACTAGGTATCCTTTTAAATTACTAACTTCCTGCCCGCAGTTTTTCTTGCGTAGCTCCCGTTGCCGTGGAAACTTCATTATCATTTACAGCATATTTTAGTCTTGAATAACATAGCTTTCTCATAGTGAAAGAATCCAAACCGAGAGAGAAAGGTTCCGGGGTATATTCAATGCAAACAAACAAACAATAAAATCTGTCCTCTTTATAATATTAGTATAAATTTTCTTATACCACTTAATATTAACTAGACTTAAACAAGTACACGCACGTCGAACAAATGCATACGCAGGAGTTACATCATAATTATTGCCAAGATCGACAGAAAAATCGACAGGTATCGTACGATATTGCAAATGGCGATGTAAGCCATTTGTAAAGTTTGATGGATTGCAAAATCTGAATAGTCTGATAGGTTTTAGGCATACATTTGTAAAGAGGAGTGAAATTGATAGGCAATTAAAATATAGATAATATATTAATTTATTAGTTATTGGCTTCCTGCGCGAGGTTTTAGCCGCACAGCTCCCCTTTACGTGATAACTTAAGCATTAAATAAAGCCTATGTTAGGCCGTGTTCAAACCAAACTGACTGTCAGCCGCCGAAAGTGAGCGAACGTTACGCAGTTTATTGTATATAAACTGCGTATTACTACCATATATATTCACTTTTTCGATCACATCTAACCGACGATACGTTATTACGCTATGCGTAGACGCTGACATTCGGCGGCCGATTAATATAGCGTGTCACTACGCTCCGCGGACGCTGATTGGACGGACGGACGTAAACTATAGCGTATTGTCAGCATAATGTGAACGAAAAATACCGTTTATTTTCACGTTTACACTGGGGCTCACAGTGAGCCTGCTCAAATTCGGCGGCTGGTTTGAACACGACCTTCCTCCTGAATAACGTAGTTTTGTAATGGGGAAATAATTTTTGAAATCGATCCAGTAGTTTAGTTTAAATGCAAAAAAAACAAAATAACAATCGAATCTTTCCTCTTTATAATATTAGTATAGAATAGACAAATAGCATAAAGTATTGGTAACTTATGATAAAGTATTTTAATTGATTGACCATCATTTGGCAAATTATATGTAAGGTATTGCTAAAAATTTGCTTTTGCCCGCTACTTCATCCGCGTAGATTTTTAATTCGCGATAAAAGATAGATCGCGAAGAAAGGGTCTTGCACAAAATTCATCACATTTGGTTTAGTGGGTTAGGTGTGAAAGCGTTTAAAACAGACGCACTAGAGTTACTTCCGCAGTTATAATATTAGAAGGTTATATGAAGGATAATATGAATAATATTTAAGAAGTAGCGATACTGCCAATAAGCGGTGGTAAGCGAGTGACAGGTAGTCTGCAGCTACTGTAACCCAATACTGAGTAATATTATAGTTGAGGGTTTTATTTTACCTTCTTTCACAAGGGATATCATGCGGTAGCGGGGCATCCATAAAGTACATCTCACGTAGAGTGGAGAGGGGGGGGGGGGGCTGAGGGGGTCTACAAATAAGTATATAATAAAGACATGGTGTGACAAGCGGCGGGGGGTCCTAAGTTTACTGATATCACATTACAAACTGGTCTAATCTAGGCATTTAATTTAAAAATTGGATAATTATCAAATATTTAGTTTGATGATGTTTCAATAAAAAAAGTAATTAAAATGGAAATAAAACATTTTGTTTTTTTAATTTAATACTGCAAAACCTGCGATGTTACACTGCATGGAGACTTACAAATGTGACCAGCTGTAACAATGACGTGTTGTCTAAATAATAATGAAATTCATGTGACGTACTATATGAATGGTCCCTTCGTACGATGTGTCAACCAACTAAAATTAGTGATTTAAGTAGGTACTTAAAACGAGTAATAAAGGTCGCTATTAATTTATAACGAGTTAACAACGATTTTGCAACCATAACCATTGGTGGTCGATACCATAAGTTGGTAGAAAAAAAATATAATTAAAATAATTATATGTTCGTGCTTTCTGGTCGTACAACTCCAACTGAGTAGGTATTATATCGAGTTTATCTATACAATTGTAATTTATGGCCAACCTGTTTGTTTCTCGAAAATAAATATTATAACACAATATTATGTAAAATATACCTCGGAAAATGATGATAATAACACATAATTATACTTGAACTTGTGACTTGATCGTTTAAACAGATGTTGACTATTTAACGATGTAGTCAATGCAATGGAGGAAATCAGGCGATATAATAATATAGAACACTTTATAAGAAAAACACACATATAAGAAATTTACTGAGATAGTGTTATGAGACTTGGTCTCAAATCGAATTTTAACTGTTTTGAGTTAGTTTTAAACTAAAACTATTTTAACTTAGTTTTATTTGAAACGAGCTTTTTTTAGTTGTATCTTATGTATTTTTTTAAATATAGTAGACAGCTATGGTAGATGAAAAAAAAATTGTGTACCTAATTCAAGAGAGTTGGTCTCGAATCGAACATTATTTTTTTTGTCTAGTACATATGAGAAATGTTCCATGTTTCATAAATCACTGTTGTTTAATTTTACCATAGTATCTATATATCGAATGTATAATGGAACTAATTATTTTTTAAATACAAAAAGACAATCTAACACGTTATAACGTATGTCTATGTATGTTGTGTCAATGAATCAATCAATTAAATTCCCGCTACGATGAATGAATATCAATACAACATAGATATTGGCCATTACACATCGTAAAATAATAATATTGCTATGATTTTTTTTTTGGATCAGACCTATAAATGCCATGGTCGGGCGATGTATATGTAGGTATGTTTATTTATATAATTTATATATAGTTCTATTGTTTACAGTGGGAGCTATATTTTTTCTACTCTTAGCAGCAATGGGGAAAAGTACACTTCAATTAAATATTATAAATCGTAAAAATTAATACCTGATTATAATTTAAATATGGAATTATAAACTTATAGCATATTTTTTATAAGTTTATTATTCCATATTTAAATTATCATAATCAGGTATATTAATTAAAACACCTGAGTCTTCGAATTTAATAAGATATTGAACTAAATATTTTAACTTAGTATTAGAGTTTAATGTATAAATGTTGAAATGGAAATGTTCAATTTTAATGCAAAAAATCTATAAGTACTTTATTATGATATTGAACTGGAGGCCGAGTTTATATAGTTTCATAACGTGATATAACACGTACGTGACATTGCTACGGACTATCAAAACACTTACTGAGCTTTTTTATAGAGTGTGAGGGCTCCATAAAAAAGCTAAGTGTTCTGATTCGTGATTCACTTTGACAAAAGTGTCAAGAAACCCTAATCAAAAGCGACCGTGTCGGCCTATGTTACAAGAATACAAAAGCACGTACCCGCTTGTATTTAAATGAGTTTTTTACTATCAGATATCATACAATCGTGTAGTTCCAAGGCCAATTTTCGCTACACCTATCTATATCTTTCGTTACGCAAAATTCACTATAATGTAATGGGTTACTCTAAATTTCATTCATCATATGCGTCTGGCAATTCTTTTAGTATTAAGAAGTTATCACTGTTGGTCATCTTCCAAGTGAATAAAATAGTTTATAAATAATAAATATGATTGCATGTAATGTTTTATGAGTATAATGTAATGTACTTACCAGTGTGCATCAGGTTTCTAATGCTATCCTGGACGTCTCCTTCTATGTCGACGTTATCCTTGGAGAGGTTTATCGTGACGTGCTTCGCGGCGCACCACGTGACCAACAATTGGAATAGTAACAACTTGAATAACGAACACCGCACATCCATGTTTTTTAACAACCGACTGTACATTACACGCATTTTATATCCACGTTTTAATTTAATAATTAGTTTTTAAATTTCACTATTTTGCACGCCACACTACTACCGGCAATGAAAAAATATGTTTGATTTTCTGTGATACATTTACGAAGTTTTGTGCTTGTAGTTAGATATAGCTAATGTCCTCATTGTCCGCCCTTTGAGTTGGCCTGTCATCATATATTACCTGAAAAAAAAGAAAATTAAGTATTTAGTTACCTATTTTATCATTTATTGAAAGCTGTAAAATAATTATAAAAACACTTATTTTATTGGTCTGTTTACCTAGTTTCGCATTACTTTATATCTACCTAGTTATAAAATAATTTTATGAAAATAACAATATTAACTACTTATATTAAGTATATTAAAAAAAACAGTTACTTTATGAAAAATATAGGTAAAGTCTAGTAAGGTACTTTGTGTGCGTAGCGAAAGACGCGACCGCTGACTGTGATCGCTATCACTATAGTATGAGTATAGCTGTATGTTACATAATTATTCATAATTACGTATCATATTATCTCTCTCCATGAGCATTTAGACACATGTCTTAAAGATACGGTAATCTTCTCGTAAAATCCGGACATATAAGAAAAGTACAACAATATTCTCTTTGACGAATGAAATTATGTTTAATTTTAGCGCAAGTGTTAATGAAGTCAATACTTTGTCGTCATGCTTGAATAATTATTACATACATCATTATCGTTTAAAAAAATACAGCAACATATGGGACACGATTAAGACTTGATATCAATTTTAGTTATGGCAAAAAGTGGCCTCATATCGTTGAACGAGAATGCCTCCCAACTCGTCTATATAAGGCAAAGCTTTCTTCATCGGCATTGCTACACAACACGAATGATTGACAGCCTGTCACATTATTTACAATTTTAACCCATAAATAAGTAGTCTTCACTGCAACTATGTACATATACTCGTAGAAATTATTATTGTCAACGTGATTTTGACATGAAAGTCGTAAGTAATTCTTATGGTGTATTCTAAGGTGAAACAATAGATGTGACAAGACATGGTTTTCTATGAAGAGACAGGAATGTATTCTGGGAATAGAGAATCAAAGGGCTAAAGGCCCACGTGGCGCGATAACACGGCGCCAAGCACCTCGGAGCCACTATTTGTTTTTGTTTGACTTCTTCGGAGACCGACAGCGAGTTGCTGGCGCCAACATAATATTGTTTCAAACGTTTACCAACCCGTTTTATGGACACGTAATTAACTTCAAATGAGGGGAAACAAATGATTACACTCTTTTATCTCTTGTTAGAAGCAAACTTATTTCCAAACTTGTAAACTCTAAAGAGTGTTGTAATTAAGAAGTAAGACTGTTGTGTCGGCGGAGAATACGTCATTAACCACCATTCATATGTAGATATTAATTAAATCATTATATCTACTGATGACGGCAAAATTTCATTTTCATTTGCGTAAAATGCGTGAAATCATATTTGTACCATATTTTACGATTGGACGATTATAGCGTACATTTTATAAGCCGCGTGCCAATATAGACCACCTGTATTAAACATTAAGTAGGTATACAATAGTGGGTTGCGATATACAGCTGTGTACATTTTTAGATCAATACACTGTTAGTATAAAATCAGCTTAGTAACTATAAGCAGCGCGTGTGTAATGACTGTCTTACAGGCGTTACGAAAATTAGTTATTTATGCAAGTTTAAAAAAGATTATTTATTTTATTTCAGCTCTATAACGTAGAACCTCGATATTAAATAAATAATCAGCTTACAATTGTTAATATTAAAATTGTCCATAATATGTAATGCTAAAATAAATTACGTAAATTTAAAATAAGAATGACTTATAAAACAAATGACATCGCACGCTAGAGCAAACAGCATAATCTTTACTACTCTCAGATTTCCCAGTATCACAGAGTATCATTGTTATCAGCTCCAATAAAACAATATCAATGTGTACAATACCTAATCTTCGCGGTGACCTGGTTCGCACCTAGGCTAATAATGACGTATGACCTAGACTCAATATCTTCCACTGTCTACATCAAACATAAGATAATGAAGATTTAAAGTAAGTACGTCGCTTTGAAGGTCAACTTTATTTGGAAAGTTATATAATACATAATAAGCTGTATAAGTATAAAGTAACTATATTCTCTAAACTTATTCATTATTATTTTAATATAACTCTCTAACTTATATTAGAATCGAAATGTAATGTTATGTTAACTTGAAACTCTGTCGCACAGATTACCAGGCTCCCTAACAAAAGGTTATCTGTGTGACAGAGTTGCAAGTCTCCCACAAATGTGTATGGTAACTTTGTAAGTATTGAGCTCATAATAAAGGCACCTTTTGTAGAAGAGGAATAAAGATGTATTATTATATTATTATTATTCGATATTTATAAGTGAAAACAGACAACACAATTTTATGCCGTATTAAAAATTGTGCTCAAGATTTAAAAGCTTCAATCATGGGTTGAGCAGCCACAGGTAAGGAGTCGGTAATATGGTATTACCGCCCGTAAATCGAACTAAGCAACAAATAAGTGAATTTAAATTACAGTTTGTAATAGCATGCTTAATATAGATAATGCGATGGTCTCGAGTAACAAAAAGTTGTATGACGACAAAGTGGCGCCAACTTTGAAGGGCAGAGATAGGATTCGGAGGAATTGTACTCGTAGTTTTTTTTTTATTTATGTACAATGAGACAAGGTCCATATTAAAATGCCTTCCATAAACATTATTTTTTCTTTATTTAAAGCCAGAAACTATTTACTTACTTATAATGAAGTTATATGTGCCTCTTCTCGATACGAATCTTTAAATTAATGAATAAAGCTACGATTATCCATGTGTGGGCAGACAGTTACTTGGACATAGTCCGTTTATGTTACTTAGTGGCTACAATGTAACAGAACTCAATTAAAATAGTAATTGTATTGAAACGAAATGAATTTATTCCATACTCGGATATTTAAATACCTACGCTTGTTTTAATCAAAATAACAACGTAGGCTTAAATGAACTTAATGAACTAGATAGTATAAAATCGCTAAATAAATAAGGCCTTTATTGTAAAGCAGTAAACTGTTTAAAAAACATAAAATGATCGTGCGCGTATGAGTATAATAACCATGACATTAAAAAAAAAGTTAAACGTAAAAAATGTTAATAGTCTTTGGGCTCTTTCTATCGATAAAAGCTAAAAATAACGATAATACCTTAAAAATTATCACTTACTCACTATAAGCCAAAGCTTCAACTTTACTAGGTGTAATTAGAATATTTTAGGTTTGCCATATCACGGACCTATTACAGAAATACATCGTAGAGATTCACCTTCGACGGACGCGTTTAGGAGCACATCATCATCAACGATCACAGCAAAACCATGCCAAGCAAAAGAGCAAAATACAAAGACAGGAGACAAAGAAATCTCCTGTCTTGGCCCTTTGGCCCATTTCGGTATTTAGTACACAATTAATTACCTACTGATTACTTAGTCCCATATTAAGTTAGACGCATTTGTAGTTTCTTAAGTGTTCATTTCGTTACAATCATAAATATATATTTATGATAATCGTATACTAAGGTTTTTCAAAATTAGATATCGTTACTTCATAAATTTAATAACTATTAGGTGAACTAACTTAATCCTATATTATTTTGAAATACTGTTAGATTGAAATATGTTTTATACATTAAAATGATAAAATTTATAATTATTAACGCGTTTATCCGATATCAATGGCGAGATTAAGTTATTTACTATTCAAAACAAATTAATTTAACTGTATAATAAACGAAGTAAACCGACCATTAATATAAAACTGTGCGGATTTACAAAATTAAATATATTCTATATTACAATAATGACAGAATTGATTTACATATCAACACGTGGTATATTACGTGAATTCATTGATATCTTTATACCTATACCTCTATACTATCTGGGCCCCGCAATCCCAGACGAGATGTAATGTTAGTCTGCGGAAATGAGTCATTGCCATTATTATTTTGAATAGTTTATGTATAAATAAATGTTATAAATTGTATGTCTGCCAAATTCCATCTAAATCTCCTTGCATCTAATTTAAATCTTCTTCCATCAAAACAGTTTCAGAGCGGTTTAATATCTTATATCGAACAGAGTAAGCGTGTCAAAGTTTATATCCTTCAGAAGTTTATACAAAAAAAAAACGAATAAATTACAAACATATGTAAAAAAAAACAGATAATTGTGAGATTGTCTATGCTTCGTATTGTGGCGGCGGGTTAACAATGCGTCCGCGCCAGCGATATAAGCACAGCGCGTCGCACGCTGCGCCGGAGCATCCGTCATCGTCTCGCGCCTGCTTTGTCTGCACTCATTGTCTGTTCGGACTGGTAGCGCCGGTTATGCTCGGCTCAAATTATTGCCCTTTATGAACCGCTAGTAACTGACCGTCCGCCGACCGACTGAATAACTTCGGAAAATTATAAAAGTTACATTTGAAAAACGTAGATAGAGTATTGAGTGAGTAATGTTGGCATTGTAAATTGTCTACTAACTACTTTTTGTGTACACATAAATAATGAAATAGGTAAGAATAAATATATATACAATTACTAATGATAATGTATCAACAAATGCATTTATGTATAGTACGAGTTAGGAGAGATCTATGTACGAGAAATTTTACACAATTATTGTTTTTTTTTACTACTCAAAATATCTATAACTAGTTGAAACGACGCAGAGGTCAATGTAAACAGTGATGATAGTTCAATCAAACTATTAACCGCATTACGCCCACCAACTTTGCCTCTGCTATTCTAGACGTTTGATTGATGTGTATTATACTCTTATTGATCGAAGATTATACTAGATCAATTCTATTCTCTATGGGAAATCCAGATTGTTATAACACATTTATTTTAAGAATTAAACACCCGGAAATCTACAAGAGAATCCACAGAATGTTATGTAGACGGGCGATATCATTATGTTTTTTGTAGTCCATTGTCTCCGCGACTGGGCGTCAGTGACAGGTGTCATTAGTATTTAAAGACAGGGGACAAATGGCGGCTGTCTGGTCCAGATTTTATGTACAACGAGCACTATTACTCAAGGTTCTCCATAGTCATGCGGGACAACGCACTCCGTTTCTAGTTCAACTTATTCTTACTTGGCAAGTTTATGATTTCAGTAGCTTACAAATTCAAGCAGTGTTCAAAACGGAATCGAGTCATCGGGGGAAATATTTCATTGTTATTTATGTTGAATTTTGTTCAATATATTTTAGTACTATTCACGTTATATTAATATTTTTGCATAAGATAATAATCCGTCGGAAACCGTTATTTATAAAATTACTACAGTAAATGTAAATAAAGCTCAAATGTGTTTATTCTGAAGTATGTATATTAAGTTAATATACAATTGTAGTAAACTAATTGTTATAATTATTTTTCTGTGGAATTTATATTTATATTCGTGTTCACGCAGGTAATGAATTACCGGCTGTCGTACTAACATAAACTTATTTATTTACATTAATTGATACAAAAGGTATCTATCTTCTAGGCCGACTGTACATTAGTCGAAAAAGTTTAAAAACATTGCTTTCCACCTTAGCGCGCATAAAAATAAAATATAGACTTTACGTGCAGTCGACGTCACGTATGGTTGTTGAACTTACGTTGAAGTTAGTAAACTGTCTCAGCTCATATCATCTTGTTTAATAAATTTATCGTGCCTCTGTTTAATGAACATTTAATCTTTATATCTTGGTATTAACTTTATAACACTGCCTATAATAATTTCCATGAATTTGATTAATTAGAGTAAGTCTGTAGGTACTTAGGTACTCGCATTAATAGAGAAACACATTGATGTCATACAGATTTTCTGATTTTTAATTATTTTAAATAAGGTGTATTTAAATCATTTTTATCAAATATTTACCAGAAATAAATAATGTAATAAAAAAAACAATAAAACCTACACAAATTGTGTACGAACGTGTACCGCCAAGTATTGTAGTCAAGTTTTTATTATAAAATAAATTAATGCAATTAAATCCTGTGAAAATTCACTTTTGACTTCTCATTTAGTTATTGATAATACAGGTCAAAAAGTCCTTCGTACTAACTATTTATCACAATAAAGGTTCATTCAGCCGTTTGTTTATTAAATTACGGACTACCTATCATGCAGAATAGGAAAGTAGAAAGTATACCTACAAGAATGATATATCCTCATCAGCTAGTTAAAGTTCAGAAACTGGACATGGGCCTGCCGTCAAATAATCTGGCTTTGTAGTCGGGCTGCTAACTGCAGTATTATGTATAGTATATATACAGGTCAACGCTTCTACCAGAAGCCTGGTATAGTATTGTCATAAGATGATGATAATATGACAATCGGGACCAACGGCTTTACGAGCTTCCGAGGCAAGGACAGTAATTCTTCAAGAAACCAGACCCGCAAAGAGATCCATTATTTGCAAAAAATACATTTTTGGCTAACGCGGCAATTAAGCTTTAAATCATAGAGATTTATAACACGAGAAGAGGTTGTCTGTTATATCTACAGATCCTCAATATGACTTGAACTTGAAAAAAAGCCCATATGAATGTTGAACTACATCCGATGTGTGTCAAAGACTACGTTTGATGCTGACAGTATCATTGTAAGTGAGCCTCTATGAATAATGCAAATACACCCATTGTTTGTATTAAGCTTCAACTATGTAAATTAAGAATAAAAATAAACCATTCTGTTCAGTAGATCATGTCTTACACGATGTCAAGTCAACGTGTGTATTTATTTACTTTGATTTATATTGTATAATATAAAAAAAATCTTTCAACATTCGAAAGCGGCGTTATCCAAGAGTAACTTAAATTATATTTTATATTGAGTTTCCCGAGGTAACGATACCTAAGCGGCAGAAACCCTTACCTTTCCGATGCCCTCGTAGACCCGTAGTCCGAGGGGCCCGCCAACTGTATAGTAGAGCGACCGTTGCACAACGCTTCTCTAAAAATCTAAAGGTACAATTCCTCAATTCCCCTGAACCGAGGTGCAAGTCCCATAGGGGGCGACCTCTTATTACTCTCTTATTTAATAAGGCTGGAGCTTTGCTGCTCGCGTTTATACCTGATAAAAACCTCGTGGCTCACAACATATAACTGTCCGTGAAAACAATCGGCAAAAACCTGTAGTGTAGGTGTAGGCGACAAATCAAGTACATAGGGACGGATAGCTCAACTTATCTGTGCGCGCGGCGCTATGCGTGGGTAAATAATTTCTACCTACCTAGGTTTACCTATATACCTACACGCCGCGAGTACTGCTGAATTGTACTAAGTATCTCTACTTGTATACAAGCGCGGATCCAGTCCTCAATAAAGATTGTGGTCACAGACACCCGAACATAGGCAAAGTGTGAGTTGGAGAAAGAACTCATCAAGTCTCATAGACGACTTTTGAAATTTAATTATTTCCTTTTTTCAGCTTATTAATTGATTAGACAATACGTCACGAAGAGTCTATTTAGGGTCGTTTGCCCGTGCCCACAACGGTGGATCCTCCCTTGCCTGTGTACTAGCTTTTTCACGTGGTTTCTGCCATTTACACATTATTTATTATATTGAATTGATATTACACATATCAATTTAACTATCTGTACTAGTACTAGTTACAGCATATAAGTAATAGATCATATAACTTAAGCTTTACGCAACTTAATGCGATGTATAGTGACAAGCATAAATGCCTACGTTGTAATGAACGACGCTATAAAATTATGAAGTTGTAAATCAAGTGTGATAAACAAGTGACAATGATTAAGATAAAGTTATTAAGTTGTATCGAATAAGTTAAGAGTAAGTTGAACCTTTACAAATGGAAAGAAATATGTGGATTATTTGGTACTAACCTAACCTAACACTTTAAAATTTGATGACATGTTTTAGTTATCCATATTCATAAAATGGTTGCATTGCCTGTGGAACTATTTAGCATTCATAATATTTAAGTTCTGCTGGCCTTGATGCCCGATGAAGTAGCAAAGGCTGGTGCCTAACAACATACAACTATTGTTCGTCCAAAAATACTTGATCTAAACGAAATATTAGTATAGATTTTAATATAGTATAAATTAAATACTAATACCTACTTATTTATTGCCGCTTGTGCGGGCGTTTAATTAACGACATTGCCTTTCATCACTCGCGTTGACAGCCATCTACTTCGCAGAACAACGATTTCAGATCACATGTTCCTTCAAGTAACAAATTTAAATGCGTAGGCTGAGATTTATCGGAATACCTATCATATAATGTCCTATTGTATTCACTTTTACCGATAGAAATCTGCTACATTCAGGTTACAAATCGCATATGATAAACGTTTTCTACGAAGATGAAACACTCTTTAGCATCTAAATCATTGGAATCGGTTGAACCAGTTTCAATGCTTTATAACCTAGGTACTACATAGTTGTCTCACGTAGTTTTATCTTCGTAAGGTAGCTTACGAAGCATCTTTCGCTTGGGGATTATTTTTTGCAAAATGTGATGAGAAGCTGTCAATTTCCAAAGATGGCGGATTTAAAACTTATATTAAAAGTGAAAACATTGGCTTACTGCTCGATTACACCTGTGTAGCTTTCATCCCTATGGGTACCTTACCATAAACTATAGCTTAGGTTACTTCTGGATTTTGTAGCTTTTTAACGGTGATAGATTGTTAGAAAACGGTTCCAGAGTTTTTGTTAAAAGCTAAACAGTAATCTTCTCTCTTCATAATTTAACTTGTAGCTATACTTATATAAGTATATTAAGAGGCTTTAACATCAAAGGTGTGGTGTGTATATTACTAAATCCGCAAACATTAACATATCGCAATATTAATGAAAGAGAAAACATTCAAGACTAATTAAATAATTTGTTAAATATGTCTACTAAAATATGCTGTGTTATTGAGAAAATATAGCATGGGTCTAAATGCCGGCTAAATCAATCGTGTGTCATGTAAAACCTAATTTATGTGGCAGGCGATTATTGCAATTTTATAATTTAGCAATTATTGATTTATTGACACGCTGAGGTATGTGTCAAGAAATAACGGTAAAATAAATAGTACCTAATGCAAATATTACCATTACCATATTATTAAGTATCTATGCTATAATGTACAAAGGTGGAGATTTGAGTTCAGTATGGAATGTGGAGCTGGTGCTCAAAAATGTGATAAAAATAGAAAAAACTTGATATACAGTAACTGATAGGTTAGACAAGTACAAATTTTTGCAAATGTGACCAAATGATAGCTATGCTAACCTTTGTGTTATGCCAAAGTATTATTATGCTAATAAAAGTAATGTATAGAAAATGTCAAAACATTTTGCCTAAATAGTGTCTAGAGAGGGATTTCTTATTAGATCTATATCTAATAGGAATTATTTTGACTGTCTCTTTGTTATTGGCTATAGGTATCTATAGCCAATATCAAAGAGGCAGTCAATATAATTGTAAGTAGAATCAACTCTGATATTTTATAGTACTCTTTAACATTAGAATTTAATCAACTAAGTAATGCACTATCGGTATATGAAAAGATGATACCAAAATCTAGATATATTAGAAATAATGTTAATAGGCCATTAAAGGATGTGTGTCGCACCGTTGTTGTGTCTACCAAGAGTCCGTGAGAAACGTAGGTACTACGTGATTAACATGAACTATTATTTGGAGACCTATAATGTAGGTATACATCGCATCAAATTTGACTAAGTCTAAAGAAAATACACTTTTCTAAATAAAACAAATAAGAACGTTGTACGAAACGAAACGCGAATTTGATAGATTTGCGTTGTGTGAGCCTGTGTTTGAGAATTTGTTATTTCGAGAGCAAATTAACAGCGTTCTCGATTATACATATTATTATTTAATTCAGTAATCTAGTTTTAATTGTGGGGTCCATTTGTTCTAATATTATAATAAATATTAAAGATTTGTATTTTTGTATGTATGTTTGTTACGAATGAATTCTAAAACTACTGGACGGATTTCCATAACTATTTCATCATTAGAATGCTACGATCCCTGTGACATATAAGCTATTTTAATTTTGAAGTTGCCACGGGGACGGGATCTATGTGGGTAAAACAGGTATTAAAATCAACCAGAAATAAGATAAAGAGATCAAGTGACGTCTGATCTCTTAATCTTTTGAAGTCGATATTGAATTGTTAAGTTAAATTAACGGTTATCCACGTCATGAAATCATAAACGATGTTGACATTACTTGTAGACGGCGGCGGGCACGCAATGAAGGTGCTAATTAGATTGTCAGCCGCATAAGATTTGCATGCGACCGGCGCGGGCGATTCTCGGAGCGTCGCGTCGCATTGCATTACGTCCACACGCCTGCCTGTCGACGAAAGGTCGACCACTAGTGATGTAACTCATTGATACAATTTGTTCTTGTCGATATAATAGAACATTTCAACACTGTCAGTAGCAAAAACCGTTTGTGCATAGTAAAATAAAAATACTGTAAAACTATTGCGTCGAGAGAACTGAATATATTTTTTTAAGTTTTTATTTAAAATCAGTTCATGAATGCAGTTATTGTCATTTCAAGTTACTAGACTGAAAGTGAAAGTTAACCGACCGACAAACGACTAGGTCTTCTTAATGTTAGCAAAACACTAATTTGTTTAATCTTTCAGACCATGGTTACTAGGTATTATTCTTTGCCAATTTTCAGTGTTTATTATTTTTCAAATCACGTACAGTATACCAAATTCATAAACACTTGAAAATAACAGTCGTCAATTATTATTTAGTCAACAATTCATGATTATTACATTTGACCAAGTAAATATAATTTGCATGAATTGTAGTCTTGTGAAAAATATTTTAATATGATGGTAATCTTTGTGAGACTTATTTTTGGGCATTTGCTACTACATCGAGCAAATAGGCGACCGGTGCTCGAACCTAATTAAATCTTTTTAGTAACTGAAAAAAAATCTATCGACGATAACAATACATCGCAGCCGTAACTTTGTGTTCCATTCACAAACGTTTTAAATGTAGTACTACAGGTGAATTATAATTTAGTGTCTGTCGTCTACTTAAGACATAAAATGTATGTACCTACTAACATGTTAATTGAATATGACATGTTATAAAACCGGCACCTGACATTTAAATTCTTAATTATAAATGCCAAGTACTGGGGAGAGAACGGATTTTCTGGGAAATGAAATGGATCATTTGTCCCTGAAAACCTCTATTAGTTTTAAACGACTGCATACACGAGAATCGCTTGCTCCATTGTATTAATAAAAGGCAGAGCCAACGTAAGAACAATATTAATTTACTTTATTAAAGTAGTTTTTTTGACGGGCATTATGCAAATGCCCGAGGTGCCGAGCTGATTGGTACTTTACTGGGCTTTAACTTTATTAAATGGTTCAGAAACTACAAACTAAGCAACCTGCGCATTAACTACGGGCGTTATTAACCCTTGGCCCGGCAACCACCACCATATTTTGAACTGTATAGGCTTGGCACCAATAGATTCTTAATTTACGTAATGCCTTGCTAAAGTAAGCCTTTAGCCAGGCAGTAGGTAACCGTGCTACAGGTAGACGTAAAACTCGTCGGTTGCGCTTGATCTCTCACATATTGATCGGAGTCTCTCATATATGAGTATCATAGTATCATCTCGGTATATATGTTTCATTGGAGAGTAAAGGAATAATGAGTGAATCTGTATTTGCGCACTATAATTATGTATTGCGCAGATGGCTAAACTCTTAAAAAATTGGTTGCCGTGGATGAAATCGGTCACTATCAGTATAAAATTTCCACCTAACGATTTCCTATATTTAGAATCTATACAATTTGATGCAATGTCAATTTGATTATTTATATGAAAAACGCACGCCAACTGCAATTTATTTAGACAGACATTTAGCACTTGTAGATTTTTAACGAATACGTTACATTGCATTATGCAAGGAGGTCGTCACCGATATTACCGCACTGTGGTGCATCATGAAATATTAGGTTAGATATAAAATACTAGTTTCTCGCGCGCGGCTTAACCCGCGTAGCTCCCTTCCCCTATGAAGTTTCCACGGGGGAAACTTCATAATGAAAATAGCCTATGTTACTCCTGGATTTAGAAGATTTTTTGAAATCGGTTCATTAGTTCCGGGGCCTATTCAATGCAAACATACAATCAAATATTTCCTCTTTATAATATTAGTAAAGATGTAATAGATGTAAATATTTATGAAGTGTGTCCGGTAAAATCTGTCTAACATATTTTTTAATGAATGGAATAGTATAATGATTAATATCATTTGAATATTTTATAATATTTAAAAATGTTATGGAAATATTGACAATACGAAATGCTAGGTAGATTTGTTCCTACTTACAGAGTTCAATTAGGATAATAAGTAGTATCCTAATTGAACTCTGTATTTTTCGGTTTTTGTTTTATCTGAGAAAAGATAATACCAAACGTTGTTGTTGATTAACAAAGACGTATTAATATGTAAAATAAACCGAATCTACTTACAGTAATTATCGCAATATATACCTACGGCGAAGCTACTTAATTATGTAAATGATTGTTTAAAGCGATGGCTGCTACTTCAGTCGTGCATATCTTTCCAGTTAAACCGTGTGCAGTAAGATTTTCTTGTAGAAAATAACATTTCAAAAGAAAACATTTTTGCTCCGAAAGTTTCTAACCAACGAGTTTTTCATTTTTTTAAATTGAGATTTATAAAAATAGACCACCGGCAGGTCTCGAACCTGGGCCGGATTGCTTTCCGGCCCAGGTTCCCGGCCCCCGCCAACGGCGGATCGAAGGACTGTCCTGGGGGTTTTAGTAGTGTAGGGTCCTCTCCTCGTGGTATGAGTTTAGCATACCACGCTATGGAGAGGGCGAGTCCCACATATCCCACCGCCCGCGCCAGCGCGCGAATACGCTGCAGCGGCGGCCCATGCGTAAATGGATTTCACATCGGACAAAAAAAAAAAATTGATCTCAATTTTTAAATTTAGTAATCGGTAAACTTTTCCGTAACGTATTCGAAAAAATGTCAACGACTTTTTGTTGTGTTTCACGTAATAATTCATAGAAACGTAATAACATTTCTAAATTTAAACCTCTTTAGAAAATATCTGACAGTCTGCCATTATTCTTACCGCTTATAATATATCTTTACGTCATGTCGCTATGGCGGTCTCTAACAACAATGACACTTAGGAATTACATTTTGAGCCACGAGAAATCAATTTAATTCCCAAATTAACCACAGATAGTTGTTCTGAGTCGAGGTGTAGGTACTTTGAGTCCATGAACTGAATGTTTGTAAATTGCCCCGTAACACAGGGATTAACTTCCATAGTGCGGGTATTATTTTAAAAAAAGACAAGCAAAATATGTTTGATGTTTTTTTTTTGTCATGCTTTTGAAACGTGTTGGTTCACGTCAGTAGTGCAATGGGTAGGGTTCGAACCAGCGACCTCAAAATCACGGCCGATTAGTTGTACTAGCGAAAGTTTAAATGTATGGACGTTTGTTTTCCAATTGCAAGAATGGCTTAGCTGTTTTGAATGAGATTAAGCCCAGGGGATACAGGGGATAATTTTAGAGATATGAGATAGGCATATAATCAAATAGCTTCCCGCGCGCGATTTCACCAGCGTAGCTCGTTTCCATGGGAACTTCATAATTAAATATAGCCTAAGTCATCCGGGGATAGTGTAGCTTCCCAACGGTGAAAGAATTGTTCAAATCGGTCAAGGAGTTTCGCAGCCTATTCAATACAAACTAACAAACAATCAAATCTTTCTTCAGTATATTATAAGTATAGATGTAGACTTTTTTAATACGAGCTAGCAACTACTTACTATTTTAATTGTAATAAAACGTTAGCCCTTTTTTGTACGCCTAATTCTTACTGAAAATGTAAAACTAAATAAAAACCAATCTTCGAACATCTTTATGATTTAGTACAGCCAGCCGAAGATCCAGTCATATGTGATTAATTTTTTTCCCTTGATAATTATAATGTAGGTACTCTATGGTTGGTATCACAATAAAAATGTATAGTTAGTGATTAATTTTGTTGTTAGTCATAAAATCTTTTAAAATCCTAAAATATACATTCTTTTTACTGCCGCGTTCGGTTTAACCCGCGTAACTCTAGTTCCCGTAGGAACTTCATAATAAAATATAGCCTATAGCCTTCTTCGATAAATGGGCTATCTAACTCTAGTCTTTTTTTAATTGAATTTTTTTTTAAATTGGACCAGTAGTTCCTGAAATTTTTGCGTTCAAGCAAAATACAAACAAACAAACTCTTCAGGTCATATTAGTATGTAAGACAAGATATAGTTTAGATGAATATCAAACAAAAATATTGTTAACTAAATGTAGCTGTTTATTTATTAATTTACTACTAACCATATTCTTAGTAGGTAAGTCCCATATTTTAATATATTTAATACAACTACGGCAACATCCTTTACACTTTTAAGTAATTCAATTTAAATGCAAATGTAAGTTAAATAAGCGCGTGCGCACCAACACACCCTATCTGCGGTACCTATTGCTATAACTTCGGTGCCTTTGCCGTGACATCGTATGGTGTTGTCGCCCACTCAAAGACAGCTATGTAAATATTTATTTTGCTTTTATATTAAACTCGAGAGCCAACAAAATGGAATCTTTCAGGTTTTACGATACGTTTAACGCCTCTGTGTATCGTTAGAAAGAATAAGGAAGTACTTAGAATATTGTTCATATATTAGTTTTAAATGATCATTAAGATAGCTAAAACTGCAAAGAGTTTTAAATAAATGTTATTTATATAAAAGCCAAGATACTTTTTCTCTTACAAATATGCATTTGTAGAATGTTTTTCAATTTACCTTTTATGCTATCTTAATGAATTTGTTTGTTATGTAAAACTGAGTAATAATAGTGCTTTCTGAATATATCTTAGATGCAAATCTTTGAATATATGAATAGTATACAATCGCTATATGAGATGTTATTAATAGATCATACTACTATTATCTCAATAAACTATATTATACACTAGCTGCGCCCTGCGGTTTTACCCGCGTTATTCTGCTCCAATGGGTCGGAGCGTGATTTTTTAGTAGCCTATATGTTAATCGAGCTTATTAACTATCCTCATGCAAAGTTTCAGCCAAATCCATTCAGTAGGTTTTGCGTGAAAGAGTAACAAACATCCATCCATCCATCCATACTCACAAAAATTCGCGTTTATAGTGTTAGTAAGGATACTAGATATGCATATCGTCTTTTGCCTTGTTGTACCTATGTAAGCACATTTTCTACACTTATTATATATATTTAGGGTGGTAACAGTCAAACATTTCAAAACAGAAACAACTGAGCATATTATGTTACTGTAAAAGTTCGAAATAGGTTAGGTTAGGTTGTGTTAAGATTTACCAAGCGAATGATGGTAAAAGTTCGAATCGCAAATCTGTTCGGACTTTTATCATTAATAATTATTATTGGTAAAACTAAGGTTTTACTGGAAAATGTTAGGATTTACCGTAGTTTGAGCTATTACAGTAACACAAATAACACAATATTGTAACGCCTACGGGTCGTATTTTGTATTTTTTTATCTTTACAATTTATGATAAAGGAAAACGATTTAATTGTTTGTTTGCATTGAATAGGCTTCGAAACTACTAAACCGAATTCAAAAAATCTTTCATCATTAGAAAGCTACGTCATCCAAGAGCTTATCTTTATTGGTTATCTATATTTAAGGCAAGTGCATTTATAATTGATTTTCTAAAAGTAGTTTATTTTTAAACACCGTGCACCCATCTCAATCTCATAATGCGTAGGATGTGAAACCGAACCATAAATCCTGTCAGGAGAAAATCTTGAAACGAAACGTACTGCTCTTAGTCTATGGCACAGTTTGAAAGACTGTGGGTGGTGAAATTATTTATATGTTTTACCTGCAACTAGAAAATATCTTTTAGATTAAACAAATAAAGGTATATTACAGTATTTATCGTTGTAGTCTAACATTGTAATCTGGTCATTTTACCTATGTCTTTTCCTCACTGTGTTATCTATGAGTCGAGAAGATCTATATAGCCACTATATCAGTCACTGCTGGAGGTATATGGCAGTCACCATGCCTGGCAAATAGGTTGGTGACCGCAGTATTATGTAAATAAAATACAATGGTAAATGCCGCTGCCCGTTACCTTGTATACGATAAATAGCAGATAAGAGTACCTATTAATTAAAATCACATTTTGGTACATGTTAGTAAATTAGGTTACTTTAAATATAATATATTTACAGAATATAAAAAACATTCAAAGAATAGTTGTATTTACTTAGATGCAGCGATTTGAGAGTCGAGATGTCATTCATTATCACATATAATATAATGTGCTAAAATCATAAATATTGAATGAACCAACCTTGATGCTGAGACACTCATTTTACAAGCTAAAGATTGGCGTTGACTAAATATGTTACAAGCATTTAGAGAAAATGATTAAATTATCATCATCATCATCATCAGCCCGTATAACGTACACTGCCGAACATGGGCCTCCTTCCGAGGCAGGGCTTTTGCTATAGTAACCACGCTTGGCAGGAGGGTTGGTGACTGCAGTATTATGTTGAGAGGTAGCGCTACTGCCCGTTCCCTTGTAAACTAATTATGTAGATGATGTTATAACAATCGGGACCAACGGCTTAACGTAGTCCCTTAATCAACCAGACCCGGACAGAAATCTTAGAATTTACACAAAGATTTCTTGCCCGGCATGAGAATCGAACCCACGACGTCCGAGATTTAAAGCTAGCCAAATAGCGCTACGCTACGGAGGTTGGCAGTACTAATAAGTATTTTTATTATTTATCTATGTATTGTTAGAACGAAGGTATATTATTAATTTTTCTTGTGAGAATTTGTCACTTCTGTGTATCTTTTTTTTTTGTTGTCCCGGTGGAAATGCATTTACATTTTCCCACCGCCGCTGCAGCGTAACCGCACGCTGCCGCGGCGGCGGGATATGTGGGACTCGCCCTCTCCATAGCGGTGGTATGCTTACTCATACCACGAGAAGAGGACCCTACACCACTAAAACCCCCGTCCTTCGATCCGTTGTTGGCGGTGGCCGGGTACGCACGAAGCAATCCGGTCACTTCTGTGTACCTGCCACCCTATAGTTGACTGGCAAAAATTCCACCGGAATTAAGTCCACATGTACCTCTTAGTGCAAAAGTTAAAATAAAAATAAATAATGGAAACAAGAAAATGCGTCAAGCGAGACGTCAAAAGTAAAACAAAAGGATTAACGTTGTCAGCTCCTTGTTTAGCGAGGAGTTAAAATAAACATTCAAGTACAGGAGGAGTTATATATAGTAATGTTATATTTAGTCAGTGTCAACAGGTGTTCACGTCAACAGACTTAAGGGTATCTACTCATTTTGCCTCGTACGAGAGCCATTAGTAGATACTAATTGCTTTCAACATACGCGTACCTATTCAAATCCTACTATAATTACAAACGCGAAAGTTTGTAAGTATGGATGGATGATTTATTTATTTTATTTTATTTTTTGTTACTCTTTCACGCCAAAACTACTGGACGGAATTGAAAACGGTCGAGCGGACAATATAATATCAAAGAGACCGATAGTATAAAGGAAGTTCACATTTCCGCTCAAACCGGGAACTGAACTCAAGACCTGGATTATCAATCTGAAAAAGTGATAGCTCAGCCTCATTTATCAATCATTTTGTAAACATCGCTCTTCCGCTTGATATTTCTTTTAAATAATTAGGGTATAGTTTTGTTGGTATCTATATCAGGGGCTGCCAAAATATATGCCTTCCTTAAAACAGTTAATAGTACCTATCTAGTAACTAGGTACCTATAGTGCCGTGTGGCTTAGACTAGACCACCCCATGTCCTCTCACGGGTGCCGTAGTCTAAGGGATATACAGTTGATGTATGAGCAGCAGCATCTATTAGCTCAAGGATATGCACCATCTTACTGCGATCACCAATCTGCTTGTCAAGCGTGGTGACTATGGCAATATTCCTCTATGACCGTGGCTTGCTCAGGTCTGTTAGGAGGAGGCCCATGTTTAACATTGGACGTCAACGGGCTTGTTAAATAAGTACGTAAGGTATAGTAATTACGGCAATAAAGAAATTCCTACCGATGCCCTCGTAGACCCGAAGTCCGCGAGGCCCGCGAACTGTAAAGTAGAGCGATAGTTGCACAAAACACCCCTTAAAAACTAAAAGCCCCCCTCAATCTCCCATTCTGCGACCGCCCTGAACCGAGTTCCAAATCCCACAGGGGACGCCCTCTTGTGCAGGTTGCTTAGTTTGTAGTTTTTAAACCATTTATCTAGGCTGGAGCTCTGCTCGCCTTTGTGCCCGGTGAATTAGCAAAAGACTCGGGACTAACTACAAATTTTAATGTCCGTCCGAAAAAAAAAGATTTTTTTGGGAAACATATTAATTCCTACTAAGAATAGTCTGTTGCTTAATGCGTATGAGTGTTAGATGTGACATAAGTAGTTAAAGTTAATATACGGGAGAAATGGAAAAAACATAAATCTACCCAAAAGTTCATGTGGAATCATAAACACAGCGAATTATGATCCAGTTAGCAGCTATTAGTGATTATTATATAATACTAGCTACGCCCTGCGGTTTTACCCGTGTTACTCTGCTCCAGTGTATCGGAGCGTGATGTTTTGTAGCCTATATGTTAATCCAGCGTATAACCAATACCGGTGCAAAATGTCAGCCAATTCCGTTGAGAAGATTCGGCGTGAAAGAGTAACAAACATCCATGCATCCATCCATCCATCCATCCATCCATACTTACACACTTTCGCGTTTATTTTATTAAAAGGATTTACAGTGGAATATCATTTTGTATTTACCATAAATTTGTAGAACACCTGATAGTTTATTTTATTATGATAAATATCATATTATGATAAATCAGCGTTTTGTGATAAGAATATTAGAAGGAATACTATTTCATATACTTGCATGTTGACATTTTAACCATTATCATAATATTGTATCCTATATACCTCTCTAGTAAAGATAAAGTTTTATCTTTTAACTTTCGGCGATAATGACCTCGGCAAGGTTATTGGTCGCTGATAATTATCTTTTATTTAATTTTCTCAAGTAGCATGCAATAGCAAGCATGGAGGTTTTTATACCTATGACTATAAAAACCTCCATGCTTTTACTATTACGAACTATGATTACTATAAAATAACGCTCAAAATTACCTTCCCGCGCGCGGTTTCGCCCGTGTTTCTCTCGTTAGAGAATTTCATAATAAAATGTAGCTTTAAACCTTCCTCGACAAATGGGCTATCTAACATTGAAAGATTTTTTCAAATCGGACCACTAGTTCCCGAGTTCCTGTTCAAGCAAACAAACAGACTCTTCAGCTTTATATGTTTGTATAGATTATTAAATTATGATATTAAGGGAGCTGGAGTGTCATCATCATCATCATCAACAGCCCGTTTACGTCCACTGCTGAACATGGGCCTCCTCTTAACAGACCTTGGCAAGCCAGGATCGTAGAGGGATATTGCCATAATCACCACGCTTGGCAGACGGATTGGTGATCGCAGTAAGATGTAAAACTTGAGCTAATAGATGCTGCTACCCATCCATCAGCCATATGTCCCTTAGTCGCTTTTTACGACACCCATGGGAAGACAAGGGGTGGTCTATTCTAAGCCGGAAACCACACGGCAGCATGGCTGAGCTGAAGTGTATTATGAAGTTACTAAGGGAGCGGGCGTTATGCGGCTGAAACTGTGCGCGGGAATCTAGTTATAAATAAAGTATTTACAATGATACCAATAATTAGGTATCAAATTGATAATTTTATACATTGTTCAAGATATCATCATTTAAAGAACCATTTAATTTCGTAAACTGTAAACATCGTGAACTTTCGGGTCGGGAATTTTGCATTATCTCTGGTTATTTTAATATTTCAAATAAAACATACGATATTCGCAATGTATATTGATAAATGAAATAACTAATTATGTATATATTAATTTGAATATATACATGTGTACGTACATAAGTAATGAGTATAATTAGTTAAATGTTACTGAGTAATGGTGGATTGATAAGAAGAGTATATTTGAAAACAAACTGTCGTTAATGGCGCCACATTATCACATTGCTGTCACATGTTAATTATATAAATAATGTTAGAAATTATGCAACGTTCCGCATCTTTTCTATCATCGACATGTTATTTTAAATATCTAAATAGATTGTTGTCCTCAGTACAGGTACTTAGGACAGAAATATCGAATTGAATAAAAAAGGCATCTGCCAAACAAGTTTGACATGTAACTTTTTTTTTATTTCATAGTTTTTTGTTAGCATAGTGTTGTTGTTGGTAATTGACAATACCATTTCCACATAAATAGTTATAAACGTCATATTTATCCTTCTTCAAAATAAGAATAATAGATTATTTTTTGGGATTAAAATGATCTTTACCCTAGAATGGAGAAAAAAATAATAAAATAATTGAATTTTGGAAATAATAATCGATTTCGGATACTATATACTATATTATGTTTACCGTTATTTAATTTTACAAACTTTCGTTTGCCAATTACTTTGAATGGTTACGGACATAAACTAGACATTGGCGGATCTATTTTAAATGAAATAGGTTACGTAGGCGCATGTCTATGGCCTACACCACCTACGCTCCGTATTTCTATTAACTTTAATTAAGTTTTGAAAATCTTTTACTTTTAATTAACTTGCTAACAAGGATATTGACTACTTACATTTATAGTAAAATTGTGATAATCCATCAATATAATAATCGTCGATTTACAGTTTTTAATTATAAGCTTTATGCATTTAAATAACATAAAATAAATTCAACGAAATATAATAATATTAGAGTTTAGAAAATATATATAATTTCCTAATTTAAATGTTCGATATAGCAGAGTGTGTAGAATTAAGAAAGTTGAGAAAAGTATACAAATAGTGGTACTATACAGTAACACAGCACAGTAACATATAGAGACACATCCAGCCAGATACAAGTACAGTGCAGTACAGCCTCCACGAATATATTTAGTTAAATTTGTGACAATTTTGTCGTCAAAAAATGACTAGCAAAGATTTACTTACCCAATTCTATATATAGGTAACATCAACATCCACCTAACTATATCTAGTCGAAAGTAATCTGGATCCACATTCACTCAACTTTCCTAGCAGTTCTTATGATTTCACACCATAAAGTAATACAAAGATTAAAATGAAATGCAATCATAATTAATATGTAGACATTAACACGTCAAGTCATGGTGCGGAACCCTATTAATCTGAATATCAGCAGCTTAAAAGATCAGTGTTACTGACGTTTTTGTGCAACTGAAAGTAAGTTCTCATTGCGTCAAACTCGAGATAACAATTATGTCATAAGTTCTTATCTATATATTATCTGCTGATAGTAACGGTGAACGGCGCGTTATGAAAAACTGTATTAGGATAGTAAAATGAACGATATGGATAGCATTGATAAATAATGTAGATCATGCGAAACGCATTGACAGACATTTCGCCTCCGTTCGGACACCGATGATTGATTCATGTGTTCGCATAAAATTATAAACCACTTGATATTGTCGCGATAAAAATCAAAATGGTTGTTTCTGGAACGTTAGTTTTTGATGACCATAGCCTTTACTGTTTTATGATGCGTAAATTCAATGGAAAGCTTATATAATTATTAATTCTAATCAATTACATTCTTTTAGTTTTATCGCACGAAAATTCGGATAGAATGTTTACCTCTTTCGTTACTGTTTTAAAACCATAAAGAAATAGATTTTTTTTACAAAAATACACTTCGTTTTTTACATTATTCTAACGCTAAAGTCATAATAAACTGCTCGCGACCGCGGTATAGCTCAGCTTTGCAGTAAAAATTTAACGACGTATACAGCACGTGCCGAGCTTGCTTATAAAAAAAACATAGGTACAGCTGTAACATACACCCACTTATTTACTCGCCAGATTTACATACTCATTAATTGTATGCCGTTTTTTTGTCGTATTGAAGGAAATTTATTCCGATCAATATTAAATCAATTTAATTCTCTCGAATAATTTAAATTGGCAATCAATCTATTAGCAGAAAAAGAGAACATGTGTGGGCATCTGTCAAATGTTATTTTAATATTTCAATGAGTCTAATAAATCAAACAGCGGTCTTATATGTATTGATTACTACTAGTGTTATACATTAATTCAAATTAGTGTTCGTATAATATAATAGTTTATTTAATTTATATTTTTAGACGTGTCATCTATCGTAGAACAAAGTGTAGGTTACTTAATATTAATAGGTTGTTTGGGATGCCTGCTAAGGTATTGTTATTTAAAATCGAGAATAAGTTTTATTTTTATTCAATAAATCAAACAACACAGTTAACCTCTGTTTTTATAATTTTGTAGCTAAATACTAAATGAAACATACAAAACATATAACATGTCTTAAGAAATTACGTCCCGCCACTATACGATACCCAAAGATCGTAAATTTAGTGTGATAGTATTTTTGGAAATACGGAATATAAATATATTTTTAGATTTACAAAAATATAATGACGAAATATAATATTATGGAAAATATGTTTAGGGTGGCATAGAAAACAACACAACATACAGCTGTTATGATTGAAATAGAATATTTATAATACGAAATCAAATCCACAAAAACATTACATTAGTATATCTACATTATTTAATAATTGAGGAATTTATTGACTGTATGATTGTGTACGATTATCATTTTAGAACCCTTTTATCGCTGTGTTGCTAACTAATAATGAAACTAGATCTGTAAGCAGTACTATATGTATTATATTTAGTGATTCATGTATGAATCCGCGATCTATTTTCGCTCGGGCGATACGCATCAGTTTGGCGGCGTACAAGTTCAGGGAAACTAGTCGAGGAAATATTATTGAACTGAGAAAATTAGGCCAACGTGTCAGTGTGCTCTGTATAAAACTGTCGAAATAATGTTAAAGCGACTTTAATGTTTCCATTTCTTTAGTCGTACGATCCAAATACACTATTTAGGTCTATAACCAATAGTGGTCGGAATATATGACGTTTTTAATGGTTCAAAATTATGAGTTATCGGGGTCAGTTATAAACGGGTCAGATTTAGAGTTGAACTCGTTTACAGTTTCGGATAGAATCACGTACGACCTAAATCTAGACATGGCTACCTACATACATAGTTGCTGACTACAAATCACACATGTCATAACTACCTATATTTGACGAGTATCTTTAGGCTGGGAAAAAGCTCTTTTAAAATAACAATTGTAACATAAATATTTACCTATAATGCGTACATTTTCCTGGATTTTATATATAAAAAATATGTACCTATGTGTGTACTTTTTTAAAACAAATTACTATTCATTGGTAAATCTGTAATTATATCTGTAACATTTTTTTAATAGGTATCTGAACAGGCAAATGAACATTATATCCATAGGAAGTTATTAGCCATACCTCTAACAGCCATACCAGTTTCTACAATTTTGGAAAGTCTACGCAATACTAAGTTTTTAAGCACTATTGATCTCAAATCTGCTTTTTGGAGATCGAGTTAGATGACTCTAGCAAGGAAAAGACTGCTTTTGCGGTACCTGTCAGAGGTTTATACCATTTTAAGGTATAGACCTCAAAATGGTTACGTATATAAGCTGTTCGGCTTAGTTAATGCCTCCCAAACGCCCAAATGGATCTCTTGTACAAGAACCGCTAGTGCCATTGCAGTAGATGTACAGCACACGATGGTTTCGAAAATTTCAGACATCGATTTTATAATGAATATTCGCAAGAATACTCTCAGACAATCAATCAAAGCAATGTACGTACCTATGTACAAATATTACTTTGAGAATAACAATGACTTCACAAATGAATCATTTAAATAAACTTCCTTCTTATTTTCGAGTTTATCGACAGCTTTCTGTCAACACTGAGTAATTGTTATGAATGTGAAACAGATCATATAATTGGATAAATATGGATAATGGCATGTTGTTCTCCTCTCAGTTAAACGAAGCTATTTGAAATAGGTACACATTAAACATTATAAATTAGCAGTGAAACTCTTATTAGCTTAAGCTTCCTTTAGAAGAACAATTAAAAGTCCAAGTGTACGTACTTGAAGTAACTACAAAAGAACTTATTTCAAAAGAAATCATGGGATATTACATTACAAAATCTTCTCAAGCAATTTGTGTAAAAGAAACTGAAATTGAAAGTACAAAATACTTAAAAAAACACAATATCCGTAATGTCTTCCTATCTTTATTTTCATGAGAAACTAGGTAAACGCATTTCGAAAACACAATAGTCATTGACCACGTACCTAGACTCATTTAAATACGGACCTACTTAGGTTTCTTTTAAAGTATTTATTTTAATAAGAATTGTTCGAGCTACGCTACTTTATCACCAACTACAACGTACCTACACGATTTGCACTGTACAAACAATATTTATAGACGTCATTATTTCTTGAACTGTAACTTGGCCCTTCACCTTATTAGTTGAGCGCTACAAATCTTTTTCGACGCGCACTTAACTTTTAGAACCAAAAAGGGGTGTCGTAACAATGTGTTGTTTCAACAATAAGACAGTACGAGGCACGAAGGCCATAGCGCCAAGTTCACGGATAGTTCGTTCATCGACCGCTGTTATCATTACCATTCAATGCGACGCCCTCTATATTACCTAACCACCTTTAATGGCGTCGTGGTTACGATTGCAAACTAAAACAATTATCTTTCTTCCTCATTTTTCATTATATAATTCAAAAGTATTTGGATTCTATCAACATTTATACGATGGTAAAACCAAAACTTTAAAAATAATTATTTTAATGCAAATCTCTCATGTAGGAATCTAAAATGAAATAATTAGGTAAGTACATGAAAATAATACAAATTTGTTCCGCCTATGTCCATTTAAGTAATTTGATGCAAATGCTAATTTATTTCTTAACAATGAACTCATTCTTATAAAATAAATTATCTTAACTTCTCCCCTTCATTATTACATAATTTAGAATACATTATTTCATTGAATTATAGATTTTAAGACTAATTTATTTTAGTGTTAGTAGTTTAGTTATGTCTACCTACCTGACAAATATCTTATGACCTGACTACAATATCAATTTACTTAAATAGTATTTTAAATCTGAAAGTCAATGTTTTCGGTCGTCTTTGATTGCGACTTTAATATGGATATAGAATTAAAAAATACCGCCTATAGTCAATACCAATAAATAATGAATTCTGTTCATTATTTGCACGTCAATTGTGCAAATGTCTAGAAAAGGTACACTTCCGTATACCTACTTTCCAATTTATATTTGAATATTAATTTAAAGATAGAAAATAAGAGTCAGTAATTTTTTTGGTAGTTCGTTTAAACAAAAATAACTTGACTTTTTTCTTATACAGATTTAAGTTATGAATATCTTATCTATCGGAAAACTTTAAAAATTACAGATCACTCGCGGGTCGTTTAGAATGATATTAGATAGATTAATACGAAATATATAGATAAAAACACTTTCTAAGCAATCAATATCAATTAATCTGTACTCATTTGTATAAGTAAAACATTTTTAACTTATACATCATACATTGTTTAGTTTGTATCTAATGTTACATGGTTATCTTGAATTGTTTTTATAACTGTTTACTTTACAATTAAACCATACTAAATTTTGGTGTTGATTTCTTTTTCTTGTTTTTTTTTTGCTTGTACCAGCAGACTTCCACTTCCGTACAATTTCGATAAGTCACAAAATTCTGCGGGGTTACAATAATGCGTCAAAATGTTGCAATGCAGGCTATTCCTATTTTGTACACGTTATATTTAGTTACACGTTGTAAGACATCTATTGCAGTAAAGTCTTTGTTGAAACGCAAGGAAAGCAGAATAACGCATAAGTTAATCAATATTTACAAAGATTGCTTCGCTTGTGATGCGCGCGACCTTCATTGGGGCCGCGGTTCCGAGCGGCGCGAGTTCACGGCGAGGGCTACTTTTATTAGTCCAGTCCATTTAACCCATTTTGTTGACGTAATACAGCCGACGCTTTTATCGTTTACCAGTCGGTTGCCGGGGTGTTCACCGATATTGAACATACACAGTACTAACATCACTGTAGTTTGTAAAACCGTATAGTAATCTGCATAATTTATCGTACCGCGTTATTACTTTCAACGTAACCATATGGCTTTAGATAACGTGTTAAAAAATCTTTTGGCTCGCCTTGTACAGTTTCAGGCAGGTAATGCATTATGACATGGATTAAATAGATCTAGCAAATTGTAACAAATTCATTGCAATGGAAATATACGATTTATGCTTCTTGCATCAGCTGAATTTTATATGAAATATTAACATGCATGAGGCTTTGACCTACACAAGAGGACGAACTGATCTATGCATTTTCCATTACACCTCTCTACAAAGGCCCATTTAATATCTGCTGGTTTTATTTCATAGCAACATTTTATTCGTATTTTGATTTAGGTGTCTACAAATAAATGGTAGCTAGCTTTTAGTAGGTGCAAATTTGTTTGAATTAAACATACTTATATGATGTGCTGTCAAATATACGCACTTCTAAAAGTAATAGCGCATTTTTTATTTCTATAAAAATACATTTTAATATTTCACAAAATGTGTCTTATAGCATGGCATATATGAAGTACTTAAAGATGTATAATGTCGAATAATTAAATGATTTTGATTAATTATTAAACGAAAGTTATATATAGTTCTTTCGTGAATTGAAATAAGTTTCGTAAGTTCTTCCCACGTAAAGAGTATGTTAATTAAATTAATATTGTAACTAATTAACGGTAGGTACACTAAATTCAGCCCACATGAACAAATTAGTTCATCAAGGATTTTTGCATTTCTATGAATATATAATATATAAATACTAGTTATTAATCAAGTCAGTAACTAAGAGTGAATTGATTTAATTAATTTAATAAAACTATGAAACTGCTGTCAAAACTTATTATACACATATAAAATTAAATTTGGAGTAGGAATACCATATCTCAGGTTTTGTCCTGAGATTTCAGGATTTTTGGACTCTTCTCAGGATTGCGGCCGGATTTTGCAAATTTCATCTAATCTCAGGATTTTAGAATTTTCAATCAAATTCAGCTTACATTTTAAAGTGCTCTTTTATAAAAAGTTAAACAAATTAAAATAATCTTCTTTTGAATTCATTATAGGTATATAATAACGATAATATTACGACATTTTTAAATTGTTAAGTATGTTTAAGAGAAAATTTACAAACTGTTAGAAATCTCAGGATTTTTCAATGGAAATCAGGCCTCCTCACTATACTAAATAGTTGGCAACATTCCCACAATGCTGGCAGCATTGCTCCGTTGTATGGCAATGCTAATTTGCTCGGGAAATGTACCGTATCTAAAAAAGCCGCTGCATGATTTTTTTTTATTAATTTGGCTCCTAGACCCCACCGAACCAGTCCCACTGAGTCTCGGAAAGATGAGGCAATCTTCGGTATTAAAATTCCAAAGTTTACAACCAGTGTTATGTGCCACATAGCACTCATTGTAAACTTAACAATAACGTTAAATGCACATGGTTTTTGCCATGTATTTAAACCTACTAACAAAATTTTGCACCCTGAAAATTTTTCCCTTCCCTTCAAACTTACTAAAATTATTTTTTAATTTTAAGATTCTGTTATTATTTAATTAAAAAGCTCTGTATAGTCTATGTATCATCTATGGTATTAACTGAACCAAACTGGCAAAGTCAAAAGGAAGAATTAAAATTGACACTATTAGTTAATCAATCTAATGTTACTCACATTATTCTAACAGCCGACACTTATGGACACATTTATTACTGTCACACAGTAGGCACCTCGCAGCAGTTTGTACCAATTATATCATCGTTGTTAATTTTCGCGATAGGCTCGTGAGAAACGACGACTTGGAGGGTCGCGCGGTCAATAATGTGTAGACGAAGCCCTCGAGACAATAGAAGATACGTCATTGCTTTAAAACAGTCATTTGTCATCAGCTTGTAACGTTAACAGCTAGAATAGGTCTGATAGGCCATAAAGCAGTTATCGTAAGTGTCCAATACTGTAAATTAGCTCATAGAGTTGAGGCCAGTTTAATAGACAGCACATTTTTTTCTGTTATCTTTTTTTAGTTTAGATATTATTATTTGTTATTAGATATTAGATGTAGGTACGTAAATATTTGACCGGTCGGAATTAAAAAAAAATACTATTGGGTTTAAATTAGTTTTGTCTAACACTGTTTAAATTAATATCAATTATATTTTAAACATTATATTTTTTTGTATCCTTCTACTTAAATGTATGATTTCATAGACTTCTTTTTAAATTGTCACAGAACACAAATACAAAGGAACCAACATACTAAACAAAAATCACACATAGTTAAAAATATTAGTAATACAAATTATACTTCTATTGCCTTCGTAGATATGAAGCTCAAGAAACCTCATCTAAAAAACTAAAAGTCATAATTCCTCAATCACCTCGTCAGCCGAAGCCGCTCTGAGCCAAAGTCCGTGAAGGGACGCCTTCTTGCGCAGGTTGCTTAGTTTGTAGTTATTAAACCATTTAATAAGGCCGGAGCACTGCTATGTGAAGTAGCAAAAGCCTAATGAATAACTAAATATATGTCCGTCCCAAAAAAAGTACCTATGTACTGCATGTACGTACAAGGTTTTGTTCTTAAGTAATGATAAAATCGATTGCTAAATGATGACAAAAGCGAAAATTAGCACATCTGAAACATTGGTCATTCACCGACATGAGTTCTATTAAGGAGTTACCTACCATGTTATCTATTTGCTCGTAAAACCACTTAACCTCATCTTGTCTTGATTAATTTTATAACTACATATTATATTTACAACTAATCGTCCGCGTGAAATAAGGAAAATTTTGTCATAGGAAAAAAATGACTAGAAAAAAAAGCTTGAGTTACTCCTGATGAAATCAGCTTTGTACCATTGAAATGCCGGCTAAATTGGAACTACCGCTTTGGGGATTAGGCGGAATGTTCGGACAAACATTTAAAAATTTATTTTTCTATCAACTAATATAATTTTTCTATCAAAAATCAACCCTTTATAGATACCTACTAACTGTTTCTCGGATTTAGCTCATTAAAATCGAATCGAAAGAAACTGCTTACCTAATTTCGAATGACCCACAAATGTTAAGTAAATTTACAATTAGTAGGTATCTCTGAGTTATGTGTCTGACTCATACACCGGTCCTTTTATTTATTTGTTTAATATTCAATAGACGTAGCTGAATACTAGTTTATCAAAATAATTCGTAATACACACACAGCACAAAAAGCGGCACTCCAGACCCAAACAAAACGGGACCCTATTACTAATTTAATAAGTCGTAAAGTTTTTTAAAATGTAAAACTACAACTACTTTTAAAATTGAAACTACTTTAAAATCACAATTACTTACTTTCATTCATAGATTTCTTGTTTTATGTCTACACTATGTCAAATGCCACAGGTCATGCACCTCTACGATAAAATGAATCTGTCATTATAGTCATTATATACCTACTTAATTTAATTTATTTGCGATATTGCTAAACAAGAATTAATATTGGAGAGACATTTAAAAAAATATCTGTATCCAAAAAAAGAAACATTACTAAGATTATACGAATATTAATTACTGTATTATTTAATTAAATATTAAGAAACTGTATCGCTTAGCAACAAACGCAGTTTTTTGTATTCAATGTACATAATATATTATTTGTAAAAACTTAATATTTTTTTTCTTATTAAAAATAACACTTTAATTTTATGTTCGTTGTTAAATTTACTATCAAGTTAAAAATTTGACAACTACAGATTACAGTGTAATGTACTAATCTAAGTTAAGGTGTACAAAAATGTTTATAATTTAATGATTTATTCATTGACATCATAATAAACAAATAGCAAGCACCTATGGTCAATTAAATGGCTGTCCAATTTAGATTATCTAATGACTCGGCTGAATAGATATAGCCTGTGTACTAAACGTGTTACACAATATTTGCAAACTCGTTAGATCAGTTGCTAAGTCAAGGACTTGTTTAATTTTATGTTTACTACAAATATTTTTAAATTATAAACAATTATAACAATAAAATTCACAAAAAAGAAATGCGATAAGTAAGCATATTGTACGGGTAAAACCAATACAAAATAACTTCGATAAAATTACATTATTTTTTACAAAAATAAATAAATTGCTCATATCACAAAATCCCTAATTATTTAACATTTGTTATAATACTAAGTAATTTGTATGATAAACGACTCAAGATTATCTTAACTACGACAATAAACAGATATAGATTAAGTAAGTACATATATTATAATAATTTATTCGATTTCAGATGGAGTACGCGTTGCTATTGTGAGGCTTAATTGGAGTCTCAGTAATAAATTAGTAATGAAAGCAAATATTATATAAATAAAATAGGTAAGGCGCTACTGTAATATTAAAATGCTACTGAATGGAATTAACACTTACTTGAATGAGTGATATATTCTTCCTTTTGGGTATAGACAGTCCGTGGTAGAGTTATGAGAGACGATCCTTGACGGCAAAAAGTGAAATTTTTCGCGACGACGTCGCCCGCTAATTATTTATTCACTCGGAGTGAAAAACGTGGATCAGTAACACCGTATTCTGTTCGCGCCAACTATACAAAAACACGTGTTTGATAATTCGAAATTTAATTCCTCTATAACGAACGATATTTATAAAATAATCCTCTTTATTTTTGTTCAATAAATCGGTATTTTTATTCGCATATGTGATAGAGTTGCAAGTGAGTGCGTTCGGAAAATGAATCGGGTGCGACGTGGAGTAGAGCGGCTCATAGAAGGGAGCGCGCGACACGGCGACTTGCGGGCCACTGACTGCGCGCGCGCAGCCGATTGCTGTCGATCTTCAACTCTTCCAATTTTAAATATCGAACGCCGACGTCTGTAGGCACGCTTTTCCGACTCTACTTTCGGCAGTCACAGTGTTCAATGATGATGAGCTGCCGCTGATGTTGCATGATATCGACAATGCTTTCATACAAATGCATTCACTTTAAAGTTATTGCTCCCTGTACATTAATATTGTATGGTATACTATATGAGAATCAGGTCATCAATATAAATGAATTCAGAAGTAGTTCATTTAATATGAGAATTATGCCACGTTCGTAGTGTCTAAGAATTGGTGTATTGAATATATACATGTGTTAATTCATATTAACATACAACAAAATATGTCAATTAATAAAAACGTGTAAATGTATTATGAATGGGATATTACGCAAGTAAATTACAAAATTTGATTTCAGTTAAAAGCAAACTAACTAATTTACAATTCTAGTGAATGTTGTTATTTAATAATGATAACACGATAAAGTTATTACGAAAATAATTGATATAAATTTCTATAATGAAACAAATATCAGTCTAGTTCAATTAAAATAGAAGGACAATTTAATATATGCAGCTACTATACAAGTCCGAGATCTTATTACCAAAATAATGTGCGTAAATTTTCATAAAGCATTAACCGTTATTAAAAGCATCGCGACCTACATGTGTCTATTTACCATGAAATATATGAGACTATTAGATTGAAGGTCGGATAGAAGATGATGTCACCGATCACCATAGTGACTGATTTATGAGCACCACTTGTTGAATTAGGATCCTCTATCCATCACCAGGTACATACTCAGAGGCGGATTAAACGCCGTAGGCGAGCATCATCTTCGCCCCTATTATATAGTAAAAATTTGATCACTGCAGTTGGCGTTACTATATGTGTGAAGATTACTCCAATTTTCAGCTGGCATTTCTTTATTCCGACTTGTAGAAGCCTCAACTATAGTTACTGTTCTAGCATCTATTCCGCCCGCGCCTCTTTGTATCTTCGCGCTCCTAGGTACGGTCCTACGCTCCTAGTTTGCCTTTAGGATAATCCGCCTCTGTACATACTGATCCATACGTATCTTGGTGTCGAGCCCCTGGCCCTTGAAATGAACGTAAACATGCCGAGCTACTACCATAATTCACTTTTAGAACTGGAAGATAAAATTTAATGTTCTGAGGCAATAAATAAAAATGTGGTTTGTATAAATAAATATTTAGTGTAGATTCTGGTATAAAACTGAAGTTTTCCGTATCTGTATGTTGATAAGACGCATCAGAAACATACATGTATTCCAAAAGCCAGTAGTCGGTCAGTGCTACCTGAACTAGTATCTACCAGCGACCAGCTACTAAGCAATCCATATAAAACATATCGATACTAATATCGAAAAGATTGTATTTTTGTTGCGAATAAACTTAAAAACTGCATAACGGATTTAGATAATTCTTTCACCATTAGAATGCTACATTATCCCTGGGTAACATAGGGTAGATTTAATTATGAATTGAATGAGGAAGCCCTCTATCGCTACAGATACTCGTTCACATTTTATGTTTGGTAGTAGCTGAAAAAAAAATTACGTTTGTCAAAAAGACTTCGCATTTAGTCTAGAATTAGTTTAAATACTTTTAGTGCTATTGTGGTGAACTGAAACCATTTATATTACTTTAAAATCTATGTTTATATCTACTAATATATGAAGAGAATAGAGAAGAGTTTGTTTGCTTGAACGCGCTTATCTCAGGAACTTCTAGTCCGATTTGAAAAACTATTTCAGTGTTAGATAGTCCCATTTTCGAGAAAAACTATAGGTTATTATTTAATTACGACGTTCTTAAGGAAACGGGGGTTATGCGGGTATAACCGCGCGCAGAAAACTAGTCATTGATATCATAGTTGCCATCTGGTATTTGTTTGTTCCCTCAAGCTCTTGACCATCTTATTATGGGTAACGTTAATATACACATAATTTACGTGTAATAAAATTATACAATGGCGAAGCATTAAATGCACAATTTGTATTTTAATCAGTAGTTAGGAAGACATTACTGCAATTAATATACTGTTTGTGTATAGGTAACTTAATGGAGGTTTCTATTGTATACCACGTGTGGAAATTCAGTTCCTAGCGAAATGTAATAAAATATAATTTATAATCTAAAACATAAATGTATAATGAGTCGCAAATGGATATTAAAATAATGCTTGTTATCGTTTTCATACAAAAATATTAATTATTTATTTTTCCTCAAGAAGCTGCCAAAAATGTCAAAATATTTTGTAAAATATTAAACATGATATTTTTGTCACGAAACATTAGGTGTTTACTAAGTACTAAGAAGGCATTATTGTTGTTACATAAAATTAAAATTTCTTATTAGTAGGTACCTACTATTGATACTGCACGTAAATTGCAGTGTTTCTACAATTTTATATCAAATAAGATCACAATAATACTTCTACCCATCTTTGACGGCTGATGATCTACTTTTTTCGCCGTAATCCATCTCTACAAATAAGCACAAATATAAGAGAAAGATGAAGTATTCCAAACGACGTATCCCCCAAAAGTTAAGATTTGCAGCGTCGTTAACTGGTCCACGGCAGGGGAAGTCGAGACATTGAGGTGTCGTTATATATAGTTAGACAATTAAATTATTTTAAGAAATGCATGAAGAATTTTTTAAATCCTTATTTTTCGGTCGGACATATTTTAGCTATAAACGCCAAATAGCCACGAGGCTTTTGCTACTTCATTGGGCATTTTTTCAATCCTACAAACCCAATTCCTTTGGCATTATCATTCTGTTATAAGGCGTTGCAAGGCCTATTTTTTTGCAATATGTAATAAAAATCGCTTCTTGATATGTATTTCCATCGCTTATAGGTACAACATGATCATCTACTAATTCTTAACATTTTTGGCTTATTTCTGAAATTTATGAGCTTTTACATTGCATATACTGATGTGTGAGTGAACTTGTTAAAATTCAATTTTATGACCAGTAGGTATGTCCGACTATATTTACTTTTTAAAATGAACCACTTATCACAGAGAATTTTGCATTAAATTAAATTAATTTACACAGTATCATTTAAATAAATGTTGTAATTTAGGGGTCCTAGTGTGTTCGGCTAGGGTTCTTCTAATTTATTATGTGCTAGCTTCCCGCGCGCGGTTTCACCCGCATTACTCCCGTTCCCGTCGAAACTTCATAATTATGGCCTATGTCACTCAGGGAGAATGTAGCTTTCCAATGGTGAAAGAATTTTTGAAATCGGCACAGTAGTTTTTGAGTTTATTCATTACAAACAGACACACAAAAATACAAATCTTTCCTCTTTATAATATTAGTATAAATACAGGTTCCTACATACTACCTATTCTTAAGGTGTCGGTACACAGAGATTTTTCTTGAATGCTTAAAGTTAAAGTTTTATTTAATTTATATTTTATTTGTAAACGTATCACATTCAAAACAGTATGCCTCAAATTCAACAAGGGCCTCTTCTTTCGGAAGGGCTTTTTGCCGTAGTACCTACTCACAACGCTTGGGAGGCGAATTGATGACCGCAGTATATATCATAACACACATGGAAACGCTGCTCCCCTTTCCCTGGTATACGATTGTTATAGATGGTGTTCAAACAGTCGAGATCAACGGATTAACGTGCTTTCTGAGGCACTGGAGTAGTCCGTCAACCAATCTGACCTGGAAAAAAATCGAAGAATTTACACAAAGATTTCTTGTTCGGCTTAGGGATTGAATTCACGACATTCGAGACTTAAAGCTACAATTATACCGGATATGTCACAGAGGTTGATCATATCTACGTCTCATTAATATCGTACGTCCGATTTAGCTACCTTTATTAGTCACTGATAGTAGGTACACTAATCTAAGAACAATGTAGTTTAGTCCTGTTCTTTCAATCAAGAAAAACAGGAATTCTAACTGCATTCTGTTTATTTCTTATATCATTTCAACAGTATCTGGTTAATGAATCAGTCAAATGATATCTAAACAACGCAAAGTCAAAGCACAGAATATATAGGTATACTTTAGTCGAACAGACAGAATACTCATCCTAATTTTAAAATGTAGTGATTTTTAAACTTTATGCAACGGTTAAAATTTACTAACCCTTGAAGTGAATGTTTTTGAGTAAAATCGAAGATTTTTTTGGGGATTTACATAGAAGAAGTAATTTATAGTTGACACGGTCTCAATTGCGGTACAATTTTAAGACAAATGGTTACCTTTCAATAAATCCGACAATTCGAGATGAGAGTCATCAGTCATGGTCATCGATTTACAAATCGCTAAAGTTTATAAACAAATAAAAACACAGATGAACAAACACACAAGATTTTATCTTAAATATATAAACATTTCCTTTTAAAATATGAATAAACAACAACACTTACTAAAAATGTGAATATAAAATCTAAAGAAAATTCTTTCACGTTGCTATTCTAGTGAAATTAAATTATTTATTAGAAGCGACGTAAAATTATTTTCTGTGAGAGGCTAGGTAAAGATAGTTATGCTCCAACTGTAAATAAACTTGTTGATATTTGGCGAACACATAAGTACTCGTAAGTACATAGTTCATAACAAGACGGATAGCCTTCTTGTGTGTGGTCCTACTCAGCTATCAACCAGTTGTCAGATAATGTCAATTGTCACTTATGATCTGCTATATACTCTAGTCACGGAACACATCAACACATACAGTAGGACCTGTACCACTATTTTCTCGTTACTTATCCCCCCAAATACGGTATAATCTCTTGTTATTGGTTCATAACAAGTATTTCATAGAACTTAATTAACTAGAGGTGTATTATAATGGTGTCATATTTCTATTTGTACTGTACTGCGTCAGTCCCTCTTCGTCCAATACTGATCATGGGCCTCCTCTTATGGGTATGCCAGGGATGTGGAGGCATATTGCCATAACCACCACGCTTGGCAGGCGGATAGGAGATCGCAGTAAAATAGTGAAGATCCTTGGGCTGATAGAAGCTGCTGTCGTTTACGACAAGCAAAAAAACACAAGCTATTCTAAGCTGGGCAGCATACAGCTTATATTTAAATTTAATATTTCAATTTGAACACAACAAATTGAATGTTAATCTAAACGGCTTTAGCAAAGGCATCGTCATAATAAGTGGATTTCCAAATTAATTTTCGCGTTTCCACGATTTAGTGATCAACAGTTTCTGAATCGGCGCAAGATTCGTTTGCGGCTGGATTGTCTGTCATAACATCATACACATTTAGCAACGACCCCACTTCAAACAAATTTCAAACAAACCCACCACGCGTTACTAACGCCCAAAATATCGTTGGATAGACTTTGCTTATTCTTCAATTGTTAATGTTTAACGATTTAGCTGGCTAATGAATCTAGGAAATGGATGAACATACATTTTACATTTCACCTCCTAAACATATTAGTTAGACCTAAATAGTTAACTGAACGATATAAATTATCTTAAACATGCTTTATATGTTCATTTATAAAACATAGATGTATGATTTCATTCACCCCAAATTGATACCCGCATAATATAAAAATATAAAAAGCTTTAGTAAGGATTAATACCAAACAATTTTAATAAAAAACAACCTCCTAGTACTTGAAATAGATTACTTCCTCGTATTCTACTATAACAACAATCAAGATAGTTACGATAATTAAAAAATATGTATATGTATGTTTGTGCTACATGTGTAATGTCAACGTAAAGTGCTTGAAATATGCTCGCCGGTTATTGCACTGCTAATTTCGTACGAACGTTTCATCTTAGTATCTAAGCCGTCTCGACGTTATTAGTAGATCCTAATAAAAGCAGATTGGAGACTGCTTGCATGTTCCAAAATGAAAATAGTTCACAAATGAACGTATCATGTGTATAAAATATATGGTGAATGGTTTGAAACAACGTTTGAAACAATATAGTAATAGTGCTTTAAAAAATTATTATCAATGCTTGAGATTAGTTTAATTAGGCTTGTTGAAATTCCATAAGATTTAATGTTTTTAAACTTCATACATGATTAAATTTATCTAGTTCAGGCTCAGACAACCTCCGTAGCGTAGCGGTATTTGGCTCGTATTGAATCTTGGAGGTCGTGGGTTCGATCCCCACACCGGACAGGAAATCTTTGTGTAAATTCTTAGATTTCTTTCCGCGTCTGGTTGGTTGGGGGACTTCCCTCCGTGCCTCGGAAAGCACGTTAAGCCGTTGGTCCCGATTGTTATAAAATCATCTATAATATAATACTGCAAATACCCTCCTTCTCGGGAGGAGGCCCATGTTCAGCAGTGCACTTTATACGGGCTGATGATGATGATGATGAGATCAATTTCAGATGTTTCGTATCACAATATAAAATAAAAATTGTTTATGTAGCATCTATTCATGTAATCTGTAAACTTATAGTAAAAAAAGTAATGATAAAATAAATAGTAATAAATTGATAGTATATTAGATACTTCATTGCGGTTTACACCACACGTGGGTTACACCAGTCGTGGTCACGGATAGACTGATAAGAGTAAGCAACGGCAGCGTCGTCAAACAGCGCGAGTTTCGGCAATTATCTTACTATCAGCACCCGTGATTTATCATTGGCTTATATTATAACTGCATTATGAAGTACCTTTTCTATGTAAATAGTGTATAGAATGTACATTTTATAATTATAATATAAAGATACGGTTAGGCAAGAATCACATAATTATAATTCTTAAACCAGCAATAGGTAAATTCGTTCAACCCCTATTGTTTAGTAAATAGAGATTGAGATTAATTACGATGCATTTTACTACTACGATAATTATTATTGTTACTAAGTGTATAATTTCTGCCAACCTGTAAAAGTAAAGATGTAAAGCGTTTACAGACATCGTTTCGTTTATGTGAAATATTTACGAAAGTTCTAAACAACGGAGCAACGATCTATCGTTACTCCAACAGTAACGATTGAGATCATAGTATATTTGAATCTGTATATCTATAAAAATAAATAAAATTGAAGTGTCTGCTTGTAATGGAAAAATAACAGGTTTTTACTAAATGCATATTAACGCCGAACGTATACAGGGAACATGAAATAAAATCACAATTAAAACAGTTTTGTTTGTCTGACTGTGTGTCTGTTTGTTTCGACTAACCTAAGTAACGGCTGGACCGATTTAGACGGGACTTTTGTCTCCGCTTTCACAGGTAGCTCTATCTACCAGTGAAAGTGGAGACAAGAGAAAGGACAGACAAAGTAAAAAGTTTTTTTTTTTTTTCGGTTGTATTTACGCTGATATCTACGAGACTTTTTCTACTTCACCGGGCATAAAGGCGAACAGCGCTCTAGCCTTAATAAATGGTTTTAAATGAACAATCTGTTCATGACGTGTGTATTCCGCCTAATCTAAATAAAATCTAAATAAGTAACTTTTTCCTATCTAGAAAAAGTTACTCATGCTCATTTTTACTTTCTATTTTATCAATCCATGTATTCTGTCTAATCTTCAAAACGGTAGTACCAATTTGAATGAGACATTATTTATTTATTTAAAACTTTAGCACATAACTGTACGTAGGCGGAATTAATGGCAGAGGCATTCTTTCCCAGTCAACCATTGGGTGGTGCAGAGACAAGGTGGTAGGTGCACTTAAGTTGTAACTCGTTTTGAAATAAATACCGTCAAGTTATACAACTTATTAACGTTAAATGAAACATTAGAAATACATAAAGGTACTACAATAAGTATATTATAATACAATATCATTTAGACTTTCATTGTAGCTTTTTTTTTTTAAAGACAACTCCCGCACTACGGAAATAAATCCCTGTGTCGCGGGGGACTTTACAAACATTAATTTCACGGACACAAAGAACACCCAGACTCAGAACAACTAAGTATTTGTGGTTCACACAAATAATTGTCCCGGGTGGGAATCGAACCCAGAACACCAGGTCTCAGAAGGAACTTCCGTAACCACTGAGCCACCGGTGCAGTCCTTATAAGATAGCTTATAAAATCCTTATTTGCATGGATGAAGTCGCGGGTAGAAGCTAGTACATAATATTTGTGATGATTTTATGCAGCGCAAAGGAGATCGTATAATACTGTTTAGTCCGCACACATCCTCGAACATCTTATACACATTAATCCCGGGATGCGGTTTACTTACATCCGGTACATCGCAATATGTTATATTAAATCTAGGGCGAGTTTTGACGTGTTCTATTTGCCCAATACTTCTCATCTTTCCCACGAACTGTAAAGTAGAGCGACAGTTGCACAAAACTCCCCTAAAATACTAAAAGTCATAATCCCTCAATCTCATTGCCAGCGACCGACCTGAGCCGAAGTCGAAGCCCCACAGGTGGCGCCCTCTTGCGCAGGTTGCTTAGTTTGTAGTTTTTAAACCTTTTATTAAAGCTGGAGCTCTGCTCGCCTTTATGTCCGATGTAGCAAAAGCCTTGTGGCTACGAATGTGTGTCCATCCGAAAAAAAAACTTCTCTGCTAACTAGCTTCTCGCGCGCGGTTTTACCCACATAACATCCGTACCCGTAGGAACTTGACAATTAAATATATAATATAGCCTTCCTCAATAAATGGCCTTTCTAACACTGAAAGAATTGTTCGAATCAGATCAAAGATTAGCTAGATATAGAAAACCATATCTTAAGCTTTATATCTTCTTCTAATACTCGTATATAAAATTCTCGTGTCACGGTGTTTGTAATAAACTCCACCGAAATGGCTCGACCGATTTTCGTGAAATTTTGTGTGCATGTCGGTTAGGTCTGCGAATCGACAACATCTATTTTCCATCCCCCTAAATGTTAAGGGTGGTCTACCCCAAATTTTTATCACATCACGGTTAGTTCAGTGCTATCACGGCTTAAAAGTTCCATTTAATTTAGAGTTTTAGTTAAGACAGTACAACGTCTGTCGGGTCAGCTAGTTTTAGTATAGATATAGACTAGCTTCCGCGCGCGGTTTCACCCGCGTAACTCGAGTTCCCGTAGGAATTTAATAATTAATTACAACCTTCATCGATAAATGGTCTATCTAAAACTGAAAGATTTTTTTAAATCGGTCCAGTGTTTCTTGAGATTAGCGCGTTCAAGCTAACAAACAAACAAATCCATCATCTTTATTTATTAGTAGGTATAGATTGTATGTAAAGTAAAAATAACACAGAAAATGATTGTCGAAATCAATTTATTAAAAGAACTATATTATTTTATGCAATACAAATATGTTGATAATATAGATTAAGCATTTATATTTATAGAAGCCTATTTGTTACGGAATATTTAATTTTCGCATAATATTATTCTGTAATCTTTGGCCGGCGCTATGCCAAATTGTATGATTTACAGATTTGGACCGCATCGGGCGCCACTTTCGTCTGAACGCTGAAATTGTACCAAGTGGGTCAAATGCTGTAATTATGAAATTTGTGTTGACAATAAAATACATTTGTAAATAAAAATTAAAAAATACGAGAAACGAGTTGACGTTTTTTGCAGTATTCCTCTTTTAGTACTATTTATTTGAGCACCAATGATTTCAGCAAAAAGGGCTTTTTTATTCAGCATCTTCAACATTAATAGTTTTGGTATCATTGGCGCTGAAAGAGGAATACTCCACAACAAGCACCTACTCATCTCTCTTATTTTTAATCTTTATTTACAAATGTATTTTATTAAAATACTCCTCTTGCAATTTTAAATCGCATCAGCCATTTTTTCTATCCCAGACAAAAAACAAAACATTTTTTTTTTGGTTCCCATATTTACTTAGCACAGATGCTAACTATCTTATTAATCAGTAATAGCGACTAATTATATTACCAGTAAAACTTGTTTAAGCACATTTTTTATATATTTAGCTAAACTCATCAATAAGTATTAGATAGGTCTTGCTTCTCTTCTGTTAACTAGATAAGTACGGCGTTTATTAAACCTCAAATCTAACAGACTGTTTTAGAATTTAAACCATCTATAAATTTACATACCATTCAATCTAATATTAGAAAAGAAATTTACTTTTTCAGAAAAGTGTTTCATTGATTCTTTATAGCTCTTTTCTTACTTAAAAAAATAAAAAAGATAGTTACTTTGCTGAAGTTTGGTCGTCAAGTGAAAAACAAATGATACAGCTCTTATTTTTATAGTTTTATTTTATTACTGTTTAGTTTTGAACAAGAAAGATTGTTTATAAACATGTTGTTAAATGCTGTTTAGCAAAACCCGTAGCATATCAATATAAGTCTCCACGCCGGACAAGAGAACTTTGTGTAAAATCAAATACTTATTTCGGGGTCTGGTTGGTTGTCAGACAACCCTCAATGCCCCGGAAACCTCCTTAAGCCGTTGTTTCCGATTGTTATTATAACATCATCTATAGCAATTGTATTCCAATGTGCTGTGTATGTTATTATATAATACTGCGGTCAGCAAACCGCCTGTTACGCATAGTGACTATGGCAAAAACCCCCTCTCGGTCGGAGTTCTACGTTCAGCAGTGGACGTTATACGGGCTGATGACGAAGCAAAACGCTATAAAAAATCATCGGATCCATTCTAACAATTAAACAAAATTTTGCGACATACATACCACAACAATAAGCGCAATAGCGGAAGAAATTTAACCGATGCTTAACGATTAATAATGGCTAGTTTCACTCTATTGTCGTCGACCTATTATCTCAACGTATGAAAACCAGTCTAATAAATATCCTAGATGATTTCCATGACAAACAGAATGATCACGTGTTACCTATGAGTCAGAGCAAGTCATATAGTAGTTATAGCATACGGTAGTAAGCTTCAGACGGCGCCTATCAATTTCACCAATCAGCCAGATTGATGGCGCGCGCTCTTCCAGACAACTCTTGTCTTCGAGAAATGGGCCACTAATCAATGTAAAAATACTTAAATAGGCTTAATCGGTGCGCATATGCGCTAAATTAATATCTAGGTAGTAGGTTTAAACTGTCTTACATATGCATATTGCTCACTTTAGATAATTGCTCTGTTGCATCGGATAGAAGCGAGATGGATGATAGCCTTTATAATAATCTAGCGTTTGAACGATGCCTGTGCAAATAGTATCAGCAAAATTTTATTTTTTAACAAATAAAACAAAAATAGCAGTAAGTTTTATATAATATTAGAGATATGTATATAATATATACTTTTGTCTTCTCTCGTTCTATCACTATACACTAATGTAACAAAGAGGAAAGATAATAATGTATTTTTGAATGTACGTTGGTTACGAATCAACTTAAAAACGACTTACTCAAAAACAACTAAGTACTACGGATTCCGATATTTTTTTATAATCCTAAATAATAATTCAATGATTATGTTAGAGTTTGTATTTAAATTTGTATCAAAATAAGTTTTTATACATTCTTTGTTAATAGTTTATGGTTATATATGAATATGAAATATATTAATGTCTGTCTGTTGCTAACAGTTGACGTGTTTTATTAGGAAACTAATAAAGTTAAAACCGGCAATTTAATCGTTACAACAATCGTCTCTAGCCTGGCGTGAAAAGGTTATAATTGTTTGATTAAATTTGGTTTTAAGAACAGTCAGCACGAACTTTGTTCATAAAAAATTATGTCGAAAGGCATTTTTCCAAAGCACTATAGATTCATAAACGTATTGTTGTTAAGTAGAATGTTTAGTTGATTTTAATATGTGGTGTGTTAGAGTTTGTATTTGTATCAAAATAAGTTTTTATACATTCTTTGTTAATAGTTTATGGATTTTATGAAATATATTAATGTGTGTCTGTTGCGAACGGTTGACGTGTTTTATTAGATTATATCTTTAATAGTCAGTAGGTTGTATGGTTTTCGGCTTAGAATGTACCACCCGTCTTCCCATGGGTTTAGTAAGAGGTGGCTAAGCAACATACACATGATGGACGTGCAGCAGCATCTATCAGCATAAAATTCTCAAAAGAACATCTTATTACGATAAATAATCCGCCCGACAAGCTACTTGATTATAACAATATCCTACGACACTGACTTGTATGTTAAGAGGAGCCCCATGTTCAACATTGGACATAAACAAACTGATTAGGTCAGTAGGTGATTTTATCTCGTTTGTTTTCTTTAAGGCTACCGATCTAATAACTTCACACTTGTAATATCATAACAAATGCAATTCAATAGGCTATCTGTGTTCGTGGCATTGACAAATCAATCACGTTCCTAAAGACGGAAGACTAAATAGATCCACGCGATGACACCCTTTCATTGTAAATGTATGTATATCATCAATACGCGAAGTGTAAACTTTTTAAGACGTGTTTATGTTTTTAAATGTTGTTTTGTTTACTATATTATGATATCAATATATAATACGTAATACATCATTTATAATTTTGTTAATGTAAATTGTATGACAAATTTCGGCAATGTACAGCTTATTAAGTTTAAAATTGAATATAATAAATTTGGACTACCTTTGTGGCATTGGCGGTATACCTACTATCGCTTTAAGTCTCGGAGAGAATGGATTCGATCCACACGCTGAAAAATAAATCTTTGTGTAAATATCTAAGTTTTCGACTCTTTCCTTTCCGGGTTTGGCTACCTGGAATAGTCTGTCAACCAGCCGGTAGAGGGACTACCTTCCGTGCCTCAGTAAGCACGTTAAGCCTGGTGCTGGTCCAAGTAAACTTATTAGAGGCCCTTGCTAATAGTGAAACAAATACCTAGTTTAGTATTAATTCATCTGTACGATTTTTTTCTTTAATGATTACATTTTATAAATTTGCAAATTAAGCAGATATTGAGTTATAATTTTAATAACATTTTAGTCTTAACGTCTTAGTTTAATATTTAACTACGAATGTTGTGTCCAATAGCTTGTTTTTCTATATTAGGTTAGAACAATAATTGTCATTATTAGTTTGTATAGTCAGTAATAAAACTGTCATTAGTATCTACAGTTTATTATTTAGCTATACTTGGCATCTGGATATATGATACTATCCATCATAAACTATTTTAGCAATAAATAAAATCAAGGTTGAAAATGTAATCCATTATCAAGTACTATCAGTAAATAATTATTATCGTAATGTATAGCAGATAGTTAACCAAAGGTTCGTAATAGTCAATGCCACGCGATTTGACGCGATCTATTTTGGACATCTCGGTTTAGCCAGGTTACGTTTATTTCCTCAATAGATAGGTACTTACTATTCTCGAAGAGATAAACAATAATAATTGGAAAACTATAATATTTAATCAATAGCATATTAACTATTAAGTTACTAAAAAGAAGAAAACAATAAGTACTTGGTAGGTATTTGTATAATAAAAACTTATGAGGGCCAGCTGTTATAGTAAATGAGTTCCGTGATTAAAAAAACATGTTTGTTGGCTCCAATAGCCTTAAAAAATTAAGTTATATACACATTTGAAATAAGGATAAAAGGCCTATACTTAGTTTATAAGTTTAAAAATAAAAAAAAATATTGTTTTTTCATTATGATGGCAGAACCAAGAAGAAGCTGTAGTTACGTGTGTATGTCATATTATATTACTATATTGCTGTCACCAACCCGTTTGCCAAACATTTCTGTTTAGACTACACTGCATTTACGCATTCCCACCGCCGCTGCAGCGTGTTCGCGCGCTGACGGTGGGATATGTGGGACTCGCCCAATCCATAGCGTGGTATGCTAACTCATACCACGAGGAGAGGACCCTACACTACTAAAACCCCCCGGACACTCCTTCGAACCGTCGTTGGCGGGGACCGGGCACGCATAAGCATCCGGCCCCCCGACGGCACCCGCGGCCAATATGGAACCGCGGGATCTCCTGGGCCACACTTATTGTGGATCCCTCAAAGACCCTGGCTTGCCAAGGTGTTAAAAAGTGGCCCAAGTTCAGCAGTGAACGTAAACGGGCTGATACATTACATTACTTGATGATGATGATGATGACATTACATATTTTTGGTATAATTATTGCGTTCCTTGTCCGTGTGTCACTATTCGAGTTGCCAACTGAAAACCAACGCTAGGTGTTTGCAAGGTTGCTTGTTGTTTATTTGTTTTTATTTTTAATTTGTCTTCGTATTATCTTGTGTGTTGTGCTGAATTATTTTATTTTTTTGCGTCTAAATAAAAAAAAATTATGAAATCAATATTTGCAACTTGAGAAAAAACAAAATATTCATGCGCCATTGTCATTGGTGGTGCCATGACGATGAATGTTTAAAATTTACGATTACGATAAATTGTTTCGTTTGTCTTATCTGTCAATTATTACGCGTAAGAAAAGCTCCGCATTCCTTTTTTCTTTTGCCCGGTTAAGTAGCAAAAGCCTCATGGCTACATATGTCCGTCCAAACAATTCTTTATTATGGAAATTCCGAAACATTGAATTACAATTGTAATAAGTTTTATATAAAACTTCTTTGATAGATTGCGGCTTTTGATTATATACGACTCAAATATCAAAACACAATTATCAAAATAAATACCTATTACACACACTAGAAATAAGGTTATGCCTCATGCCCAGCAAAAGCCTCGTGGCTAAGTAAATGAATGTCCGCTTGAAAAAAACAATCACATATAGCACCCACACAAAAATTCCTGTGTAAATGAGTATTGTTTGTGTTTGAGCGTAAGTTGCACTTCGCGCTCGATAGATGGCGTTGTACATATGACGTCACTTTTTGTATCTCGCTATTGAGATTCTCTGCCGATTTGAGTATACCCCTTGAAGGAAAATAAATTTTGTACGGATTCGCCGCGCCGTCGAGGAAGCAACATCTCCATACAACGCTCGGACCGCACCTCCGCCGCCTGCCGGCGAAAACCGGAACCACTTCGACACCCCGCCACTACAGTGACGGGAGTGTCGAGCAGCGGTCGCGAGACGCGCGCCCCCCCGATACCCGCGGGCTGAAGTGCCCCGCCCCCCCCCTGCGCACCTCACCGCGTAGCTTCGGCCCCCCGGAAAGCGGGGCACACTGCTGTATCGGCCTCCGGTCTGCCACCAGCGGCAAGCCCCGGAGGTTCGGTGCAGTGGGTGCTCTGTAGCCGGGGCACCCCCCGAGGCACGCGCTGCGCACCCCCCACCCCCCAAGGGGAAGAAGAAACCCGGCACGATGTCGGGGCAACCGCCCCCATCAGCCGCGCGTCGGGCCACCCGGCCCCAACCACCGCCTACGTCCGGCGTGAGACGGCGGGTGTTCTCCCGGTCGACGCCGGCCGCCGTTAGGTCCATGATGGACCGAGCGGTGGCCGCCGATCGGGCGACCCACCGGACAACGCCGCCCGAATCGCCCCTGCCGGAATCACCGGCATCACCACCAGGAGCGGGGGAGGGCCACTATGCGACCCTCCCCCACCCGCAGCCGCCCCCGGGCCCATCCGGGAGCCAACAAACCGCCCCGGCCCGGCCATACTGGCCGGACTGGACTGACATCCTGCCGCCCGCGCCAACACCGCGTGGACTGCCCACCCTCCCCCTGACCCCCGTGCCGCAGAACAAGGCGACCGTCAGAAGGGAGCCACCGGCGCCGAAACCAGCCCCGCCTGCACCTCTCCCACAGAGGGCGCCCAAGGCGAGGGCGGCAAAGCCGCGGACAACCCGCATCCCAACGCCACCGAGGAAAGGACTGCCCACCCTCCTCCTGACCCCCGTGCCGCAGAGCAGGGCGGCCACAAAGAGGGAGCGCCCGCCCACGACACGTCAGCCAGCCCCGCCTGCGCCACCCCCACAGAGGGCGCCCAAGGCGAGGCTAACTAAATCGCCATCCCGCTTCCCCGCGCCGCCAACATCCATCGCGCCGGGAAGGTTCCCGTCACCGCCACAACCCTACAAGCGGGTTGACCTAGAGCGAACGCCACCGTTCGCTCCCACCGGTCCCCAGCTTCCAGAGGGATCCCCCATGGAGGAGGGCCCCTCCTACGCCGCTATGGCGGCGTCGCCGCGCCCGACACCGCTCACATCGCCGCGCCCCTCGCCGTGTGCATCGCCACCGGCCTCGCCACGCCTCAACGCCGTCCCCGCTGCTGCCACCACCACCACCGACGCCTCCCTGAAGCCATCCGGTCGCAGGTTCCCACCCTTTGTGGTGGAGAAACTCCCGGATTGGCCACGCCACTTCAGGGAGATGAAGAAAGCCCTCGGCCACACTCCGAACGCGCGCCCGTATGGGAAGGGCGTGCGGTTTATCCCGAGAACCGAGGAGGAGTACCGCTACATCCAGCGGTACCTGTACTCGCTGGACCAAGCGGAGACCCCTTGGTTCTCCTACACCCTTCCCGACGAGCGGAGTCTAAAGGTGGCCATCCGAGGGCTGCCCGTCGACACCCAGCCGGAGGAAATCGAGCGCGAGTTGACTGAGCTCGGCTTTAAGCCTGAGCTCGTCCGACCGATGCGCGCTCGTCAAGGACGCCCCGGCTGCATATTCTTCGTGCAGCTGGCGAGGACGGCAAACCTCATGCCGGGCATATATGAAGTCACCGAGCTTCTGTGTATGCCCGGTGTGAAAATCGAGGCGTGGCGCGGGAAAAAGGGCCCCGCGCAGTGCCACCGCTGCCAACTGTTCCGGCACTCGTCGCACAACTGCCACAGGCCCATTGCCTGTGTGCGGTGCGGCGAGCAACACAACGCCAGGGACTGTACGCGCCCCCGGGAGGAGCCGCCGACGTGCGCCAACTGTGGTGGGCCGCACACGGCTAACAACATCCAGTGCCGGGTCTTCCGGCGAGAAACTCGCAACAGGAAGGCCGGGACCGTCGCCAGGACCACCACAGGCGTCAAGCCTGTCGCCCACCATCAGGTCGAGGAGGGGAACGCCCCGACCTCCCTGATGGCAGCCGCCAACGCCCCGGGGGGGCGTACATCAAAGAGGAAACGCCAGCGGAAGCGCAAGGCGAAGGCCCAAGCACAGAAGCCCACGAAGCCGTCGATTGCTGTGGTCGCCGCCCCGTCGGAGGGGACGAAGGCGAAGCAGCATCCGGCCCGAGACCCCAGGATGACCAGCGTTATTTGTACCCTCCAGAAGGTGCTGATCGCGCTCCAGGAGCAGCGGGATCCCACCCAGCTGATCCTGCAGTGCCTCCTCGAGGCGTACCAATAGCGCGTAGAGGTCTCCTACGCCCCCTGACTTGACTACCGCTCCCTTCACCTGTCGGCTGACGGTCGCCCCCGGGGTCATTTCCCCGGCGGGCTGGACCTCGCCACACACTGAAGGGAGCGAAGAACACCGGACCTGACGCAAGCGCCGCTAGCATGTTGGTCGCCCCTTCGGACTTGTCTGTAGGGGCTTGACCTCGCTAGCGGCGCCACCAAGGACAAGGACGACCACTAGGGCCCTCAGGCCCATATCCAGTGACCCACCTGCCGTCGCAGGTGGCGATTGACGCCACTGAAGAGGCCTCAAGCCTGACCAGTTTCCCCGGGGGCTCACCAGAGTCTCCGCGGAAAAAAAAAAAAAAAAAAAAAAAATTGTACTTGATTAGGAAACAAATGTAGTTTCATTATTCACTTCCCCGGGAGTTGTATAGTGCCGAACATTTGGTCATTCGTGCCGGATAAGTGAGATCCAAAGTGTTTTGTGTAATACTTGGCGTGGAAACCAGGGTGGATCGCCCTGAAGCGCCGCATACCCAAGCTGATGTGCACAGTGAAGTGAGTGCTGCAGCAGTGGAGTTGGCGTGGAGCAGCACCAGGTGGCGCAGGGCGAGGACCAGTACCAGGTGGCGCAGGACGTGATCGGAGTACCAGACCAAAGAGGCGGCGCAGGGCGAAGTTCGAGTACCACGGAGTGAGGAGTGGAGCAGGGCTGCCTAGACATCATCGCCATCTCAGTGAGGCGCTGGGCGGGAATAGTCCATTTACCAGAGAGATATTGGAGTTACCATTTACTGTCAACAGTTGGGTGACGCAGTCACTAGTGAGTGAAGGCGGGGTTGCCGATTCAGTGAAGTGTGGTTTGTCGAAGATAAAACCGTGAGTACATTATTGTGTTAAATTGCAAGTCGGAGTTTCTGAACATAGAAAATTACGTCTAGAAAGATTTATTGGACTTTAGTAGATTTTAGTAACACTTCGTAACAATACAAATATTTGAGAAGGTGGTTTTAAACATTTGCTCTTTAGTAGAAATTTGACTTTGGAACTTTCAAATAATAAATAAGTTTTTAAAAATTGAATTTGTTAGTAACTGACTGGTTAAATTCAAAATGGAGGCTTTATATAAATTGCAAAATAATAATAAGATTCGCATAGAAAAAGCTCAAATTAATTTCAAAAATACGCCTGAAGACAGAATTTCTAGGACTTATGTGGAGACTAGATTAGAAGCTCTAGAAAATTTGTGGAAAGAGTTTCTGTCTACACATAAGAGTATATTGCTAAATGACGCACAAAAAGATTCAGATAAATATTTCAGTAATGATGTATATGATGTCACTGAGGAAATTTACATTCTACATAAGGCCCAATTAAAAGAAGTATTAGAAACATTTAGCAATCACCAGTCAGATCAAAGCTTAAAGACAAATGTAGACCACACAGTATCCAATAGTGTTAGATTACCAAAAATAAATATTTCAAAGTTTTCGGGAAATTATGCAGAATGGATCACGTTCAAAGAGTTGTTCACCTCTTTGATTCATAATAATAATAGTTTAGAAGACGTGCAAAAAATGCATTATTTAAAAGGCTTATTATCGGGAGAAGCAGAACAACTTGTCAGACATATTACTGTGTCTTCAGACAACTATAAAGAGTGTTGGTCTCTGCTACATAACCGTTATAATAATATCAGATTTTTATCCAATTGTTTACTGAAACGCTTATTAAGTCAGACTAATGTAAATGAATGTTCAAATAGCATAAAAGGTTTACTAGATACTACAATGGAATGTTTAAATGGTTTAAAAAATCTCGGTATTGACGTAAGCACGTGGGATAGTATCGTCATCTTCATAATTAGTTCCAAGTTAGATCCCGAATCGAGAAAGCAATGGGAGACAAAGATAAGTACCAAAGATGAGTTACCCGTGTTATCGGAATTCCGAGAGTTTTTAGAAGCCCGATTTCGGGCATTAGAGTTTTTTGACACAAAACCAAGTAAACCCAAACCTAAAGTTCACCATGTAGTCACCACCGATAATAAAGCCGTAGACACTTGTCCATTCTGTAAGGAAAATCATAAAATATCTAATTGTAAGAAGTTTGCCCAAGAGAGTTACGAATCTCGTCACAGCTTTGCACAAACCAGGCGCTTATGTTATAATTGTTTAAACGCGAATCACTCCATAAAGTTTTGTCGACACACCGCGACGTGTCGTATATGTAAGAAAAGGCATCACTCACTACTACATCCAAATTCGGTCTCAAACTCCACAGTAGTAAAAGAAAACTCCAATACAGCAGATGAAGGTAAATCAGCGGTGTCGAACGTTCAGGCATCGTTGTCAGTACGGGAACCATTAACTTCAAATTCTATAGTTTCACACTTTTCTAAAGGGTCAGTACCTACTCAAGTTTTGTTGGCCACTGCTCTTGTCGAAGCACAGGCAAGAAGCGGGTCAACACAACTGCTGAGAGTGCTATTAGATCAGGGATCTCAGGCATCATTCATAGCAGAATCAGCAGTACAGTTACTTGGACTAAAGAAGAAGCCGGTTAAGTCGGTTATTTCTGGGATAGGCGGTGAGAGAAGCGCTTTCGCTTCAAAGTTTATTGTCACGGTGACTATTCATTCACGTTTAAATCCACAGTTTAGTGTCCAAGTTCATGCGTTCGTGTTAGGTACCATTACCTCAGTTTTACCCTCAGAAAAATTAGAGCAGGCCTATTGGCCCCAGCTAAAGGAGATAACTTTAGCTGATCCAGAGTTCCACACGCCAAGCAAGATAGACATTTTACTTGGTGCGGAAATATATAGTCAAGTTCTTAGAGAGGGTTTAATTCCAGGTCCGCCAAACTCACCGGTAGCTCAGAATACTGCTTTTGGTTGGATCCTTTCTGGACAGATATCGTCAAACCCAGATTCCATACATTGTCATCACGTCATTCAAAGCAGCTCAGATCAGGCTGATGACAACGCACTTTTGCGACAGTTCTGGGAAATTGAATCAGCTATCCCTGATAAGAAGATCCTTTCTGACGAAGAACAACGGTGTGAGGATATTTACGCACAGACTACGTATCGTGATGAGCAAGGCCGATACGTAGTTAATCTTCCCTTTCGCGATCAAGATCCGCAGTGTAAATATGGGGGTTCGAGAGACCTCGCAATAAAAAGATTTCATCTTCTTGAAAATAAATTTAAGAAGAATCCATCGATCAAAGCTCGAATACTCAGATGTATTCAAAGAATACATAGACCTCGGCCATATGGAGCCTGTACACGGTGATGAGCGTAATAGGAGTACAGCTGTATATCTCGCACATCACGCTGTAGTCCGTGAGGACAAGCTCACCAGTAAGGTTCGAATAGTGTTCGACGCTTCAATGAAAGGATCAAATGGAGTGTCTCTGAACGACGATCTTATGGTTGGTCCCATGTTGCAACCTCGTTTACGTCACATCATTATGAGATGGAGAATGCATCCCATAAGTCTCTGTGCTGACATTATTAAAATGTACAGACAGGTGAAGGTTTCTCCTGAGCATGCAGAGTTCCAGCGAGTAGTGTGGCGCGATGATCCGGAATCTGAAATAAAAGAATACAAATTAGTAAGAGTCACCTTTGGTACAGCAGCAGCTCCTTACCTTGCAGTAAAATCCTTGCAGCAAGTGGCAGTTGATTCATGCGAAGATCATCCTGAAATAGCTGAAATAATAAAAAATGAGTTTTATGTCGATGATTTGATGTCAGGATGTCAGACAGTTGAAGAAGGTTTACATATACACAGAAAATTAACAGATGTACTCACCAAATGTCAATTCCAACTACAGAAATGGATCAGCAGCTGCAATGAATTAAATGAGAAATTTCAAGAAAATACCGGAACGAAGTTAGGACAGGAAAGGGAAGAGGAAAAGGAAAAGAACATTAAGTTAGACTCAGTTATAAAAATTTTAGGAATTTCATGGGATCGAGAAAGTGATGAGTTAACATATTCAGTGCAACTTGAGCCACAGCAGACTCCAATCACTAAGAGAAAGGTAATATCCGACATCACACGCCTGTTCGATCCGCTTGGCTGGGTAGCACCTTGCATAGTCACTTCTAAAATATTCATTCAAAGGCTTTGGCTTGCTGGCTTGGAATGGGATGAAGAGTTGACCCTGGAACTTCTTACAGAATGGGAAACATACCGTTTAAGCCTTATAGAGATGAATAAATTCAGCATCACCAGGTGGATTAAGACAAAATCCGACGATCGATTGGTCGAATTGCATGGATTTTGCGACGCGTCGATTAAGGCTTATGCCGCTGTAGTATATATTAGAGTCATCGATGCCAACAATTCCATTCATGTTAGTTTAATCACCTCTCGTACTAGAGTTGCACCAATCAAACAGCAGTCAGTTCCGCGTTTAGAGCTGATGGGAGCAGTGTTGCTCTCCGAACTCATTTCTGAAGTCGGTGAAGTAATGAATATAAAACCCTCTCAAACACATGCCTGGACTGACTCGTCAGTAGTCTTGGCATGGCTCAGTAAACATCCTAGTCACTGGACAACTTTTGTTGGAAACAGAGTGTCCACAATTCTCTCTCACGTCGACAACTCACATTGGGCTCATGTCCAATCCACGCATAACCCTGCCGATTTAGCATCCAGAGGTGTAACACCACAAGAACTATTAAGCAGCTCACTGTGGAGTCAAGGACCTTCATGGCTTCATGATGAACCAATAGAATATACGAGGCCAAAGTCAATTACGACCAACACAGAGCAGAGATTAGTCAAGGCTCATGTCGTAACTGAACCTCATCAAGAAGAGCTTTTCTGGACAAAGTATTCGTCAATAAAAAGGCTGGTTCGGGTTATAGCGTACTGCAGAAGAGTTTTGAGTTGGAAGAAACAAGCACACGGTGAGAAGAGATATGAAAGGTATCTTACCAAAGAAGAAATAGAAGAAGCAACAAAGACATGTATAAGATTGGTTCAGAGTCAAGAGTTTTTTGAAGAAATAAAAGACATTCGAAAGACAGGAAGTGTGAAAGCAAGAAGTAAGCTAAAAAGGCTCTGTCCAGTCATAGACGATGAAGGGATTCTCCGTGTCAGTGGGCGCATTCAGAATGCTCATTTAGACGAGTCAGTTAAACATCCCATCATCCTACCATCTGATAGTCACTTCACTAATCTAGTTATCGATGAAGCTCACAAGAAGACACTACATGGAGGGCCAACTCTGATGTTGAGCCATCTGCGTACTAATTATTGGATTCTTTCCGCTAGAACAAAGGTCACGTACACAAATGTGTAAAATGCAAGCGATACTCAGCATCTATTCAAACCCCACTTATGGGCCAGTTACCGACCAGTCGAGTTACCCCAGCAAGACCATTCCTAAACAGTGGCGTGGATTTTGCTGGTCCCATCAGCATGCGAACGTCAAAGGGCCGTGGCCACCAATCTTACAAAGGCTACATTTGTGTCTTTGTGTGCATGGTGACCAAAGCTATTCATTTAGAAGCCGTCAGCAATTTGACGTCGCAAGGTTTTATTGCTGGATTTAAAAGATTTGTGTCTCGACGAGGTTTGGTTAGTAATATTTGGAGCGACAACGGCACCAATTTTGTTGGCGCTGCCAAAGAACTTCAGCACTTAGTTGCCGCGGAAAAATCTTCTGTGGCTGTAGAAATTAGAGAGTGGTTAGGCAACAACAGTACTTCTTGGCATTTCATTCCGCCCCATTCCCCAAACTTCGGTGGTTTATGGGAGGCCGGTGTTAAATCGACCAAATTCCATCTGAGGCGCGTAATAGGTAATTCGACACTTACGTTTGAAGAAATGTCAACCCTTTTGTCCCAAGTAGAAGCATGCCTTAATTCCAGGCCATTATCAATGTTGCCTGACAATTCTATGGATCCAGCTCCTCTGACACCAGGTCATTTTTTGATAGGGGAGCCTCTGATAGCGGTGCCTGAACGTAATTATGAGAGTTCTAACATTAGTAACCTAAGACGCTGGCAAGTTACACAACGCATGTTGCAAGATTTTTGGAGACGTTGGTCAAATGAGTACTTGGTTCATTTATGACAGCGTTACAAATGGACTAAAAATATTCCAGAACCAGGTATTGGAGATGTAGTTTTAGTCAAGGAGGACAACTTACCTCCTGCCCGTTGGCTTTTAGGCAAAGTAATGGAAAAGCACCCTGGTTTGGATAAAGTTACACGAGTAGTGACTCTTAAGTGTAACGGATCGTTGATTAAACGACCGATTTCAAAATTGTGTATTTTGCCGATTGCAAAGTAATGTAATGTTAATTTAGTTCATAATTGTGTTAATTTAGTTTTAGTAAGTACATGATATTTTCGTTTTATTTGCGAATTTATGTTGAATTGAATTATTGTTGAGCAATTTGTAAAATTGCAGCAAATGTTGATTTTATATACAGTCCACAAGTTGTTATCGTTGAAAGTGTTTATAAGTTGTATTTTTTTTCAAGGAATATGTAATTTCACAAATAGTAACAGTTTTTTTTTTGTCATCTGTTTGTGTGTTTTTATCTGTTTAATTTGTTGTTGGTAATAAGTTTTGTAGCCCCTGACCTCATGGTGGGCGGACAGTTAGTTCGTTTTACATTTATATTAGTTCTGGACATTCTGTCCATGGTGGGCGGGATGTTTGAGCGTAAGTTGCACTTCGCGCTCGATAGATGGCGTTGTACATATGACGTCACTTTTTGTATCTCGCTATTGAGATTCTCTGCCGATTTGAGTATACCCCTTGAAGGAAAATAAATTTTGTACTTGATTAGGAAACAAATGTAGTTTCATTATTCACTTCCCCGGGAGTTGTATAGTGCCGAACAGTTTGTTTATTTTTAAAATCTTTGACATAGAAGTTTAAAACCTAAACTTAACAATAAAACCTTACAGTCGTTGAAAAAAAAAACCTAATAAATTATGATCGAATTTCTATCACGGGGCAACCACTAGTTGAAATAAATAGTTATGTAATAAATATCAATCCAGTATGGTGCAACTATAAATATTTAAACGAGCATCGTGTTAAAGATTGTTGCCACTTAAAATCCCACCGAAAAGCCATTTGCGTCCCGTTTACGCAAAAGAGTAAACTATTTAGTTTAAAACATTTACATCGAATGCCTAGACTATTCATAGAAAGATCTCGAAGTAGCGGAACGGCAATAGTTACTATGCATTACCCTAACTAAATATGTACGGCCGAAAAAAAAACCTCTTCGGGATAGGCACAAGTTTAGCAATGGATGTTATACGGGCTGATGATGATAACTGTCTACATGAAATAATTAAACTATTTACTTATTTAATATCATCATCATCATCAGCCCGTATAACGTCCACTGCTGAACATGGGCCTCCTCCCGAGGGAGGGTATTGCCTTAGTCACCACGCTTGGCAGGCGGGTTGGTGACCGCAGTATTATGTTGTAACACACAAGGAAACGCTGCTGCCCGTTTCTTGACATACGATTATTATAGATGATGTTATAACAATCGGGACCAACGGCTTAACGTGCTTTCCGAGGCACGGAGGGTAGTCCCTCAACCAACCAGACCCGGAAAGAAATCTTAGAATTTACGCAAAGATTTCTTGTCCGGTGTGGGGATCGAACCCACGACCTCCGATATTTAAAGCGAGCCAATTACCGCTACGCTACGTAGGTTGAGGTGTGTATTTAATATTGGGTAGGTTATTATAATATCAAAAGAAAAGTATTCTTACCTGAAATTGCTTTAAAACCATAGTGATTGTTTTAATTTAACGGTTGGTGGCTGAATTGCTTGTACATTATCCTCCTGCCCTTATACCAATGTCATTTGGAGTCAGCGTAGCATGCGTTCTTCTTAGATTTTTTTATTTCTGACGTTATCTTCTTTCTAGCCATATGTTTCCTCACAAAAACGGTGAATTTTATATAATTAATATGTTATATAACCAGAAATAACTCCACGATCTGACACATACTCACGAATATGACAAAAAACCAAATTGCTCAGTTTTAACCAGAGTTGACATGATCTAGAATTTATTTCTTGACTCCACTAAACATTTAAGGCTTTTTTTAAGGCTAAGGTGAACAGACACTTTCTAGGCAAGCGTGTATCATCTTAGGCCTTATCTTCGCCTTTCATCAAGCGAGATTATGGTCAAACGAAAGCCTATAATTAAATAAAAAAAAAAAAAAAAAAAAATGTATCTTATCGATTTTAAATGAAAACCATTCTAGAAAATTTTGAGGCTACAAATAAATATAGAGTTTAACCTTTCTTGAAGTTCGATCTTCACTTTCGACACAAAAATAATACAATGGCATCATTTTCTGCAACCTAGATGTAACCTAGATAAACATTTCTATAATAATATTTTAGCATACACAAATGCAACATAAATAAACAGAGCGTAAACCCACCTATTTACCTATTTATATCACTTACAATAAAACTACAGACTGTTTTCTTATAGCAGGCCTCGAGCTCAACCCATCAATGTCATGGTGGAGTCCCTGCGACCCATTTTCACAAAAACCGTTCAGCCAGGCCGTTCACCTAATGATCTCATCGCCCCAGAATAAAAATTCACTCGTTTAGACCAATTGACTTTGTTTATGGAACGCTTTCTTTCTCAGCCGACACTAGACGTTCTACTTTAGTTTAGGTAATGTTCGCTTCTGAAATCCTTCCGCTGTTGAACAAATATATATATGCAGTCTCAGAATATACAGGCATAACAATGTTATTGTGACGGTCTGGCGTGTTAAAACATTCATCGCTCATCATTAAAATTAGCAAGTCATACATCACTATAAAAGATCTAATTGATTTTAATAGCCAAGCTTGACGTTATATTGAATTTAAACACCTTAAATTTCGAGGTTTAAATTATTTGGTAATTCATTTTAGCAGACGTTAGTTTTTCAGGTCAGCGTATAAATTTTTCATAGCTACAGCTCAGTAATTAACCTAATGGTGTGAATGACTTTGTAGTGACTTGTAAAATACTGAATGTAATTGAAATATACTTCCTTATGCGAAATTAGGTATATTTAGAATAGTATAAAGGTTACACATAATCATAGATCAAGACACGTCTGCACAATGCTACAACGTATTCACGAGAATACTCTTTGTAAAACCCTGCTGACCTATTTAGAGTGGAAATGTTTAAAACTAGCGACTAAACACGGTTCCACCCGCATTGAGTGATGTTTTAAATCGATAATTTCAGGTTATGTATTTATATCATACCTGATATTGTTTTACGTGCACATCGCACGTGGGATATGTGGGACTCGCCCTCTCCACAGCGTGGTATGCTAACTCATACCACGAGGAGAGGACCCTACACCACTAAAACCTCCCGGACACTCCTTCGATCCGGCGTTGGCGGGGGCCGGGTACGCATAAGCAATCCGGCTCCCCGACAGCACCCGCGGCCAATATTGTGGCCCATTTGCCCAGTATAGTGACGCCCGGAGTGTAGAGGCGTCCCTACTACTCATGGGTCAGCCTCGAGGAGTGGGGCACATGGGCCCCGCTCCTTTCGAGGCTGCGAGAGCCTAGGGCGGTAGGCGGCGGGTTTTAAGCCTGCCGCCGACGGCCAACACGCCGTCTGCTCTGGACCTACTCCTGCAATCAAAACAATGGCCAACACTGACATTAACCGCAGCAGCAGATTTCTAATTAATTAGCTGGATACATCATGCCAAGTGCTGTCTAGAAAGTCTTGGCAATCTGGTATGGGTCGTCTTCCTTTATATAAGTATAATATGCAAGGTCAATGGTTCTATTTTTGCAGTAAATTGATTATAATTAAATAAGAGGGCGGAAGCAAAATAACAATAATTAGACTTGTCATTGTTGTATACTTCTCTATATTTTTGTATGTTCAGTGGAAGCGACAATTAGCCTATCGTTAAGAAAATTAGTAACAACTGTGACATAGAACCAAACCTACATGTACTCGTATATGGCTCATAAATCCTGCATGCATAATTCGTGCCAATGAACGGAAATGATGGAAGTACGCCATGCTCCAGAGCCCCGCCACTCTTATAAATGACTATGGCGTCTAGTCCTATGATTTACGGCTTTTAATTTTGGTCGGCATCCTTTCATCACGGGCTTCTTAATACGGCCATCACTGAACGCGTGGGCCAGCACTGAACGCGTTGCCAAAAACTTCAATGTGCCCATTGTTTCATATTGTTAACAATGAGAGAATGAATATTGATAGCTTGATTTTATTGTATGAAATATACATTTCGGAAAGTAAGTACTGGTTTGGATGATTTGTATTACTGACTTGATATTGATATTCCGCGTAAATAATTTCTGAATAAGAACGTATTAAATACCGTTGAGCTGCATCGGTGGCTCAGTAGTTGTTTTTGGTACCTCTGACATTTATTTGTGGTACCTACGGTTGAGTCTATGTTTACTTTGTATCCATAAATTATGTTTTTGTTGTTATACTTCCTCGCGATTTATTTCCCTAGTTCGGGAGATGTCTTTTAAAAGCAAACCAAATATGGCATATGGCATAAACATTGCTTAAATACAAAAGTGATTCAGGCGGTTTTAAGATGATGCATGTGAGCAAGAAGGAAAATGTTGCAATCAAATCTCTGCTAAAGCGCCAAACAGTCTACGTGGATGATGTTGCCAATTATGACCTAAGTTCGTAGACCTGAACTGACACAGAATTTACTCACAAACATGAAGCCAAAACAGTAACACTTTTTAACTTTTAACAGATTGTAAAATTGCTCATTAGGGAATTCAATTTCTTATACCTAATTGGGACAGACGGTCTTTTAAATAACCCCATAGTCTGTTCAATAGGAATATGTTAATTATAGGAATTAGTCTGGATAATTGTTCTAATTACTTAGTTATTGGTAGTGATATCATGGTTTTCACGCGAAACAATACAATACCTAGACCGGCGTGGATATAAATTTCTACTTTGTTACTAAATATTATTGGAAAAAACCGCATAATAATATACAAAAATTATGGTGATTTTAATCTTTACATTAGTAACGATATTACCTTTTTACCTATATATAATCGTCCTGCCAGTTATTAAACTGGCAGGACGATGATATATAAAAAGGTAATATATCGCGTTAATACCTGTGTGCTTATAGTATTACGATTAAAATTTGTCATCGTGATAATTATAGAAACGTAATATTAAAATGTTAATATAACCAAATGTCAGAAGTAAGGCGACAACAACGTCAAATGAATAAGGTAAAATGAGCTGTAGTGTCTTGTAATACAAGATAATCTAAATTATACGAACGGGCGTCCCTAACACAGATTCGAAGTCATTTTTATTCTGCCATTTTTAATCTTATTGAAAAGTATACACATAGATCGATCGATTGTATTACCAGTAGTCGGATAGAGAGGTGTCTGTGTATTGTTTTTCTTTTCTTGCAGTCTCTGTACTGCTAGATGGCTATTGTGCTAGATGGATAGATCTAGTAGATGCTTAACTGTATGATCTCAGATAATGTATTAATATGTTGCTACATCAATTTTTGAGAAAAAAAAAATTTATTGAAAGTATTTTTCATGCACCGCAACGGCAATTGTCTTTTTATTCTTCTTCTATTAATGGCCTCCCACCGCGAGTAACGATAATTCTGATAAAGTCAGAGTTTTATAGTTTGTTGATAAAATCGCACTTAGAGGTGACTGCATCCGAGCTATGCCAAACACAATCAAACTTTAATCCCAAAACTAATAAGTGCATAACATCTATTTCTATTGGCGGTAACAAGTCATGCATCATGCGATATGACATACGTGACCCTATTTTTGCAATATACAAAGCGAAATGACAATATAACTTCACGGTGCATGGGAATACTATAACCGAAGACCATTAATCAGTCTGTCGGCCGTCATTGACCCAATAGTCGGCATAATGTAAATACGAATAAGTACACACAGTACACTCATTGTAGGGCCACACTGAATTTAGTTACAGGAGAGTATATTAGCAATGAAAATTAACCTTCGCCTTGTACTATAAGCCGAAACTATGTAAGCTTCGTATATAATCATGTTTATGGAAACATTGTACAGAATTTTAATGTTTACGTTTAAGACACGCACCACACGCACCGATCGCTGTTAGTCGTATATATCTTTTTACGATACCATATAGATAAACGCAAAACTATATGTATTAAATTTAACAAAAATGTTAAACAAATAAAAAAAAAATGAAAAACTAATTATACTTCTTAGAACACTTACAGATGCATAGTATTTCAAAGTATTAGATTTTAGAACAGTACAGCAGCCGCTCATACAACATATTATTATATATTTTACTAGCTTTCCGCGCGCGGTTTCACCCGCGTAACTCCCGTTCTCGTAGAAACTTTATAGCTTATAACCTTCCTTGATAAATGGGCTATCTAATATTGAAAGATTTTTTGAAATCGGACCAGTAGTTGCTGAGATTAGCGAGTTCAAGCAAATAAACTCTTCAGCTTTATCTATTACTAGCTTTCCGCGCGCGGTTTCACCCGCGTAACTCCCGTTCCCGTAGAAACTTTATGATAAAATATAGCTTATAACCTTCCTCAATAAATGGGCTATCTAACATTGAAAGAATTTTTCAAATCGGACCAGTCGTTGCTGAGATTACCGCGTTCAAGCAAACAAACTCTTCAGCTTTATCTATTATGGCAAGTAACTCATTATTAGGTACCAATTCCTTGCGTTTTTATACTCGTGATTATTTCTCAACGAAAAGTCCGATTGGAATAAAACAAAAAGTATTTTACTTCTACATAAATACCCTTGATAACATAATGCTTAATTTGGATAAGGATTAATATTACGATACACATTTAACGTAGTTTCTTTCTTCAGACGATTTAATATTTTTTTATGAACATAAAAGCGGTTATTGTGACTAAACTATGATAGTTAGATATATGCTCTCATAGACTTTTTTGTAGATCTTAATAAGACCTACAAACCCGTAGTACATCTTTTTGTTCTATTGTCAATAGTTTTTGCAGCGCATGCATAAATAGGTTTTCGCTTTTACACCTTGGGTTACAAAATCGCAATTTCCTTACGGATCCCTTATTCCTTCCCTTATTCCCTTATTCCGATTCAAAAATTCTTTCTTCCTGAGATTAGCGCGTTCAAACAAACAAACAAACATACAAACAAACTCTGCAGCTTTATAATATTAGTATAGATGAAAACTATCTATGACTATTTTTTATAATAAGACGTAAGGTTCTTGTAGTAGTTCACCAAAAAACTGTTAGTATATATAAAAATCAATACAATCTATAAATTTATACATTAGCTCTTGTTTCTTACTCCACACTTTTGTATGGACTGTAATAGACGACCTGGAGATTCTAAATTAATCTACCAAAACATAATAACATCTATCTGTTTTCTATAACTGTACATAAACCTAAGAAAACTGGTTGTTCTGTTTATTAAAAATATTTCAATATTTTGTTGGATATTGGATACTGAATCAAAAAATGCAATCTATTTTATTTTTGTCTGTCTGTCTGAAAATTACTAAACGGATATTAAAGAAATTTGGTATGCCCTAAAATGTGGCCAAAATTATTAAAAAGAAATGAAACAGGGGTCTAATTATAGAAATCTAAATTTTCGCGAACGAAGATGCAGGCATCAGTTATCAAAATATAAAGAGCGATTTCGTTTCGTTAAAGATAAAAACTTTTTTTTTCGTACGGACTTGATATTTAGTTAGCCCCGAGCCTTTTGCTACTTCACCGGGCGAGCAGAGCTCCAGCCTAGATAAATGGTTTAAACACTACAAACTAATCAACCTGGGCAAGAGGGTGTCCCCTGTGGGACTTGGACCTCGGCTCAGGGCGGTCGCTGACGGGGAGATTGAGGGATTATGGCTTTTAGTTTAGGGGGGTTTTGTGCAACTGTCGCTCTACTTAAAGATGAAATCGCGAAAACGCTCGTACGTTAAAAAAAAAAGAGTTCAATCCAATCTTAGCATCAGTCAAATTATTCAATTTGTTTCTTAGCAATATCCCTCCTATTGCTTGACTAATTAGGTTAGACCACGACTCCTAACGCAATTCACCAATCTGAGTAATTCTATATACATATTCTTGTTTATTATTTGTACCTATACCTATCTAGTATATTTTGAAAAATAATTGCTTACTTAAAGTAATATATTCATGTCGTCTAGTAAGTGAACATAAATTATAAAAAGAAGAAAACTCGAATATGAGAAATGTAACACATTTATCTTAAAATTTATTTACATTTTACTAGTCGAAGTATCGTTTGATCTATCTTGTATGTAGCATTTTCATTTGCAAGATGACTCATCATTGAAATTAATGTATGTTATTTGAAATATAATTCGAAATTACTTTCGATCTGAATGTGATATGACATTTTTAAGTACATATTTAGTAAGCCTATGTATGTTGTTTAAATTTATTACCTTATTATACATACATAAAACCGTAGTAGATACCTACTCATAAAACTTATGCAAAAAAAACACAAGTTACTTTCCTAGACTACGTAATTGATATAATTCCCTGAAACATCATCAGCCCGTATAACCTCCTCTGCTGAACATGGGCCTTCTCCCGTGGGAAGGTATTTGTCATAATATTTGCAGTAATTTATTGTACCACAAAAGGAATCGCTGCTGCCCGCTCCTTGGTATACCTATTATATTATAGATGACGTTATAACAATCGGGGCCAACGGCTTAACGTGTTTTCCGAGTAACGGAGGGCAGTCCCTCAAAGAACCAGACCCGTAAATAAATCTTAGAATTTACACGAAGATTTCCTGTCCGGTGTGGGGATCGAACCCACGACCTCCGAGATTTAAAGCGAGCCAAATACCGCTACGCTACGGAGGTTGTCAATTCCCTGAATATAAATTATTAAAATAATTATTATTTTATGCTTTGATATATTCAGGGACTGAAGCATGTCCATAAACGTAATTTAATAATAATATTACCAGTTTATTTTTATTATTATATTATTATCATTCATCATTTTTTATCATTCATTGTAGATATATTTATTTTTATTTGTAGGTATATAATATTTACCTACCAATTTATACATTTACCCACACAACTTCCCAGAAAACGTGGAAAACACGTTTTAATGGAATCGATATGAGACTAAAACAAGATGCACTGTTCGGATTTCTCGGAAATTTCGTTAAAACATACGTTCGTACATATGTACGATAATTATCTCGGAACATCGTGGGGTGTACTTTGATATCCAATACATAAATTACTAAAGTCCTTGGGATCAAGTTTTATTGCATTTCATTACTCCAAGCATCGTTTCAAATTATTTATTGTGAGAACGTAGAAAGATTTTTTACTTATTGTAGAAAGGAGAGTAGACCTTGTGGGCATAGACAAAACGACATTACTGTGTAGCGATTGCTTCTTTATTGCAAACATTCTGGCAGTCGAATCTGGGCAAGAACTTCTTAAAAAATAAATATTTATAATTTGGTACTTTTTTGGATCCGCGAATTAATTTGGCAATCTGGTACCGTACATTTTATCCTAGTTATCACTAAAACATATAAAATATAGGTCGTCGACTTAAATTACGAATATTGTTTTGGTCAAGACGGCACAGTGCCGTTCATGCTGGTGCATACAGTTCATATTTTGTAGGCCACTATTGTTTATTCTGTGGTAAGGCGCGCATAATAATACTTTTATCTATAGGTAACTCATAGTTACTATTAAGGTGAAGAGTTTGTTTGCTTGCTTGAACGCGCGAATCTCAGGAACTACTGGTCGGATTTGAAAAATACTTTCATTGTTAGATAAGCCCATTTAGCGAGAAAGGCTATTATTACGCTTAGACCAAAAGGAGCGGAGCATAAATGAAGAATGTTTCAAAATCGGGGTTAGCCCAAAGTAAATATGTCATGCGGGCTCAAGCTAGTACTTAGTTTATATTGTCATAGTCGTAGAACAAAGACGGGTCTGCAAAACAGTAACTTTACAGTACGCCACATAACAGTTTAACAATCGGGTTTTAGATGTCATTTTATGAAAAAATCTAAAATTATCATAACCGTCGTTGTTCTTTGACTATGACGATTAATCAAGCCATGCGTGCTGGCCAAAATTAGAAAATATTGCTCTCTCTATTCGATCAATATTTTATGATTAAATAGGTAAATAAATAAAAAAAGTTTTTAGTCACGTAAACCTATTACAGGTATATGTAAATAGTCAAAACAAATTTTGGCTTATCAATTTACTGTGTTAAATTAATTAAGTTCATTTGATTATTGCTACTTATTATAATAGTTTATATAGCTTTAGCCTTAAAGCTGTCAGGTATAAAAATACATTATTATTTCATATCTATGATTAAATCTAAGTTCTGTCCTTTAAAATAAAATAAAATAAAAAGTTTTTATTTACGTAAACCTATTATAGGTATTTGTAAATAGTCAAAACATATTCGGCTTATTTTTGATTTAATTAATTAATTTTATTTGTTTATTGCTACGTGTAATTATAGTTTATATAACTTTAGCCTAAAAGCTGTCAGGTATGAAGTTCAATATTATTTTATATCTATGATTAAATCTAAGTTCTGTCCTTTGAGTATGTTATTATTTAGACGGACCATAAGTATCTCGACGAACGCGCTTTAGTGCTACCACCGGATCCAATACGCCCCAACTGAAAAGACCCCGAAACAAACTGAGTGGGCTTATTCTACTGCCAGTTTCAGTTCACTTCCACAACCGTGACAAATAAAATTGAACTCAAGAGTGCGATTCTATTCTTTGTGTAGACTCTAAGATTTCTTTTCGGGTCTGGTTGGCTGAGGAACTACCCTCCGTGCCTCGGAAAGAGCGTTAAGCCATTGGTCCCGATTGTTATAACATCATCTATAACAACTGTATATTAGGGAACGGGCAGCAGCGTTTCCTTTCGTCCGTTTACAAGGTTGAACATAATACTGCGGTGACCAACCCACCTACCAAGCGTGGTGACTATGGCAAAAACCCTACCTCAGGAGGAGGCCTATGTTCAGCAATATTTCTCTATTATTTAATTTCATTGATCTGATAATATTATTAGGTTCCATATTATGTTTATAATATTTTAATGTATTTACTAGAACTTACTAACCTCGTTAGTTGTTGGGACACGAACTAATTTTAATCAAAACATGTCGTTAACGCGCAACTAATTTATGACTAACAGGCGAAACTCCTTAAACGACGTGTTAAATGGCAGTAAAGCTATTACAATTTAGAAGCTATTGCTAGAACAGAGTCTAAAATAACTAAAATTACTGCTTTTCACAATTTACTTCGACGCCTGTATCTAGAGTTAGCCGAGTTCAAATATTGTACAAAAATTTGATATTTGACTTTTCATAACATTTTCGTTCATTTGTGTTGCTTGAGGGATTACAAAAACGGTAATCCGTTAATGCCAATTGTTTCATCACCTTTAGCAATTTTAAATATATGTTATTACATAATACTGCGGTCACCAACTCGCCTGCCAAGCGTGGTGACTATAACAACCGGGGGAAGGGAGGAGGCTCATGTTGAGAATTGGAAGTTGAAGGACCTGATGATGATGATGACAAAACAGCTTCTTACACAGTCGTTCATAACTAGCTGAACGGACAGTAACTAAACTGCAGGTATATTCCTGATAATAAACATACATAATCCACTATTACTACCGCAGTATACACGTCAATATATGCCGGTAGTAATAGGTATTCACATACCTAATGCATATATTTTACAAATTATTAGTAGGTACTAATGTTACCTACCAAGTTGGAGTCAAAGAAGAGGTGTGTTGCGCAACAGACTGGGGGACTTAATTCTGATAATTAAAATAAAATATTTAAAAAAAATATATAGTCGACAATCCTGCTACAGTGTTAGGATTCTCTTGCGATTGTAACTTATTTGGTTAAAAATTAATTTAAAAAAAAACAAAATAATGCTGGTTGGAATCACTTAAAACAAGAAAAGTAATGTTATAATGTAGAATGTACAGAATCAGACCGTTTACGTTCACGGCTGAATGTGCCTCATCTCAATAGACAATGGGAAACCAGGGTCTTTTAGGGAAATTACTACAATCATCACGCTTGGCAGGCGGATTGCACACTGTTGGTGATGATGCTGCTGTCCATCCATCAAGTGTATGTTCATTAGTCACCTAGGGGTTGTCTATGCTAAGCCGGACACTACATAGCTATTGTAAGAAATAATAAAGTACCATTAGTTATTTGACAAGAGAACAGTTATGAATGGAAATAAGCTATATCTAATAAACTACCAGGATATCAATCACCCAAAAAACTGTCTAGCGACACTCTATCACAATTCCTTACGGCGTTGATAAAAGGTTTGATTATTGTATTAAGTAAGCAGAATGCGTCTAGAGAGACTGGCCGGAGAAAGCCGCACACTGGGAAGAGTGGAAGGTTATGGGGGAAAACTTTGCCTAGCAGTGGGACAATATAGGTTAATAAAAATAAAATAACAAAAAGTAAGCAGAATCCGGGCCCAGCACTCCGAGCCTCGCATATATAATGCTGTCCACAAATTACCAATGACCACCTGTTACATAACCAGGGTTTAGCATAAAACTTACACTAGGCCCTTTCTTATGAAATAACATACTGGATTTTAATGCTAAACACCTAGAGAGTCGAGTGTAAGAGCTGCGCAATGCTATTTACTTGCATTTTAGCATTTAAAAGATAGTACTTACCTTTATATAGGCCACATGAGTGTAAGTGTGTACATTCAAAGAACATAATATATTTTTTATGTACACTTAGGTATCGCATGTTATTATTATTTGCTAAATCTTTATTTCCGAAATCAATCCATAGTTACTTTATTACTTTTTATTACTGGATCTCCCCGCTACCTATTTTTTTTTCGTGCCAGCTTCCTTCTTTCCCTCCGCCCTCAGCTGAGGTTCAAGGCCTACAGGAGGCGCCCTCTCGCGCAGGTTTCTTAGTGTAATATTTAAATCTCCGTAGCGTAGCGGTATTTGGCTCGCTTTAAGGCTCGGAGGTCGTGGTTTCGATCCCCACACCGGACAAGACATCTTTGTGTAAATTCTAAGATTTTCTTTACGGGTCTGGTTGGTTGAGGGACTACCCTCCGTGCCTCGGAAATCACGTTAAGCCGTTGGTCCCGATTGTTATAACATCATCTATAACAAGCGTATATCAGGGAACGGGCAGCAGCGTTTCCCTGTGTATTTCAACATAATACTGCGGTCACCAATCCGCCTGCCAAGCGTGGTGACTATGGCAAAAGCACTCCCTTGGGAGGAAACCCACGGCCCAAGCAGTGGATGTTGTACTGAACATTTAAACGATTAAATAATTAGTCCTGCTCTCCTTTATGTTTGGTAGCAAAGTATAGTCTAAGCTATATATCGTCGATGATACTGTAATACCGCGTAAGTGACTGTAGCTATTAAGGTTAAAAATCAAATGAAACAATTTGATTTTCTGCTCTTTAACACATATGTAGCGAAAATATTCTTGACAAATGAGATGACACCTTACTAGCTACTGTCACTATTCATACATATTATTATACTATTTTGTACCTACCAATAAAATTAAATCTTAAATTCATTGTCTATTTAGTCCTAAGTTTTTCTGAATAAATATTTATTTATTATTTTTATTTATATTATGTACGTCAGAAAAAAAGGTATTTAACACATGATACAGTTTAAAGCGTAGCGTAAAGCTTTTTATCTTGATAAACAGCCCATCAATTAACTGTTCAACATACAAACCCTCAGACGGTAAAAATTTCACTATAGAAAAATTAATAGGTATATAATTTGTTAAGTACTATGCTTATTAGTTAAAACTTTCAATATTTTAACCAGGAAAAAATAAAACTCGTATGGCTGTTCAAAATAAGAATATATAAAGTGTGTCTCTTTTGCACATACAACAAAATAATCTCAATTATAATTCGATCATGTATTTATTAGTATAAACTTTAAGGAAGGAAAACAATATCTTTGGCCGAAAATAAAATAAGAATAGGTAAGCATTTTATATTTACATACTGTCCAGTCCGATTTTGTTAGTGAAACTTGTTTGACAAGACTTTTAAGGAAATTAAATAACAAAATAGTAAATAATATTCAATACCTATATTTGTACACTTCCCTGATACAGTACCTAATCCCAGCCCGCGCTGGTTGATTCTTATTATATTTTTAATACGCGACTATCACATGCCATAACGACATTGGTAAACTTTATTTAATAACAATTATCTTTGAAATGTAAACTTATTTACTAGTCAAAAATTGTTTTTGCCCTTATCATTGTATTTGCCTTATAATAAGTACGATCAATTTCATTATCAATAAACGTTTTCATTTTAATTTTTCATTTCGCAGTGAAACCTGGTGAAGTGAAATATCAAGGGGCTTGAAATGTTGTCTCACTTATAGTTATTTTACTTTCCCAGTGTCTCACATAAATACGAGTACACATAAATAAATATCTGTCTCATTCACAGAGGGTTCCAATAATAGAGGCTAGAATACCGGTCATTTGAGTAATAGAAGTGCACATATTAAATAAAATAGTGTGCTATGTAAACATTTTACGGTATTTGTACGTGAGTTTTAATCTTTACAACCTCCGTAGCGTAGCGGTATTTGACTCGCTTTAAATCTCGGAGGTCGTGGGTTGATCCCATGCCGGATAGAAATTCTAAGATTTCTTTCCGGGTCTTGTTGGTTTAGGGACTACCCTGCGTGCCTCGGAAACCACGTAAAGTCGTTGGCCCCGATTGTTAACATCATCTATAATAATCGTATATCAAGGAACGGGCAGCAGCGTTTCCTTCTGTGGTACAACTTAATACTGCGGTCACAATCCCGCCTGCCAATCGTGACTATGGCAAATACTCTTCCTCGGGTGGAGGCCCATGTTCAGCAGTGGACGTTGTACGGATGATGATGATCTTGAATTTTTATTGGGAATCAAAAAAGATAATAGTTAATTAGTACTAACCTAGCCTACTGAGTGGGCATTTGTACGTCATAGATTATAAAGATAATAAATATAGGTATTAAACACCTAATTATTCTCGATTATTATTTGATACATGACTGACAAATATTGAACTTCCACGAAATTTTACAAAGGCTCGTCTGTAGAATATAAAGTAAATTGAAATTGATCACTTAGGAAACTACTTGGTGTGTGACTCAACTTCCTCTAGCCAACAAGGCTTCAAACTCAAGATATATAGGTAGGTACTGTGACACCCACTAACGACTAACATTTGATATTTTAAGATATAATTTTTGATAGAAGATACTGATATGTCAATCATCCATTGTCCTCTAAATTTAATTCAACGATTTCTATTGGAAACAATCGAATCAATTGGTTAATAGCCTTTAATAAATGGGTCCTTTCATTTAATTTTATGGATTATTTACAGATATGATTGAATATTATAATCTTTCATACACGAGTAGAATTATGAGCGACTAGCTTGTGTCCGTGAATTCGTCCGCGTAGAAACATTTTTCTTTGGTGCTCCATTCCTATTGGTCTTAGCTTTATTATAGCGATAGCCTTTCGCGATAAATGGGCTATTTAACACTGAAAGATTTTTTAAAACAAGCCAGTAGTCCATGAGTTTATCGCGTTCAAGCAAACAAACTCTTCCGGTTGATATATTAGTATAGACAAGATTCCCGCGCGCGGTTTCACCCTCCCAACTCCCGTTCTCATAGCAACTTTACAATTAAATATAACCTACAGCCTTCCCCATAATAGGGCTATCTAACCCTGAAACAATTGTTTAAATCAGACCAGTAGTTCCTGAGATTAGCGCGTTCAAACAAACAAACAAACTCTTTAGCCTTATAATAATATTAATATAGTATAGATGTTTTTATCGATGCAACACACGCATCAATAACAATTACTCCGACTGCTAATGCGTTCGTTTCTGCGCGCCCACACAAACTGTGTTCGTGCATTAATTTCAGATATTCTTCAGTACGTAGGCACCAAATGCGCAAACCGCTCACGGTTGCGTGGTCCATTGTATCCATGCTAATATAGAACGATTCAATGCGCTCTGATGCAACAATGTCATTCATTAAGAATTGCATAAGACAAACATGTATGTAAGCATTTCATAAGGCTCTTTCACGCATGATAGATAACAGCTGTGATAACATTACCTTACTTAAAATAAACTTGTAGGTATTCCAATTTAGGGTCGCGCGTGTGCGCCTAAACGTGTGTGGTCCAAAGCACGTGTAACATAAGTTGATAAAAAATCTATTCACATCTATTTCAGTTATGTATGGTCATGCATAAATTTGTCCAATATTAGAAAATTATTTGAATATAAACAATCTAATGGTGTTAAATAAATTTACTTTGTGTACAATTCTAAATCGTAGATAATGTCATTAAAGACCATGGTGGCAGAACTCTTAAATTGAAATGAATGGCACATTTGAATGTTGCTCATACAACATGGGGACGGAAGCTCTAGCGCAAAGGTAATTTGAAAGTAATCGAGCGTGTAATGGTACCATTATTGGGTGTGGGCTGAGAGTTTGATCGCCAATCGGCGACTCAACAAAACAAGACATACTTCAGTGAACAAAGCTAGGGAAATTAATAGGTCTTTGTTTTCATAAAGTCTAGGCCACGCGATGGCCAAATATCTTTGTATCAAACATTAAATATCTTAGCTACTTAAGTAATTAATTTGATAGTCATCTCCTAAAATAGACTGATAAAAAATGTTTATGAACTTTTAGTAGGATACATTTATTATTAGTTAAAAACCTATGCTTTATATCTAAAGAAAGTAAGTATTTTGATATCCGTAGACACGGGGACGAAATCGATGGAATTAACAATTGTTTTAAATGCGTTCACTCTCATAGTTAAAGAGGTGGATCATGGCATACATTTAAATGGTATATTTTATGTTGGAAGACCAAGGCGGACTTACCAAGTTCAAATCAGGGACGTTCTTAAGAAAGGCCAGTTACTTTAATAGTACCCTAAACCGAAGGACATGCATGAGGAGATTATTGAATGTGGTGGAGGAGAAAGTGGTATATTATACAAGAGAAGTGGTATCTGCCCACCCCTATAGGAAAGTGGCATGAATATATGTATGTTTTCGGAACATATCAACATTTGAATGCAATTAAATTACCAAGCTAAATAATTTTAAAAACAATGAACGCTACATTGTTTTTCGCAGATATTCTAATACCTATTGAATTTCGGATGAGTATTACATCATACACAACTCAACGAATCTTAATTTGAATCAAAGGCCACTGAGGGGCTTACGAGAACGGCTTTATTTAACTGCGTGTATTACGAATTAATGTCAATTTATAACAATTTGTTTTATGTTTGTTTTATGTTAGCTTTATAAGTTTAAATAGACTGTAAAGTTGGCCCTCCTTGTTGATCTCGACCAACGTTTTGGAATAAGAGGCGCTAGATGGGAATCTGACTTCTGACCCATATAATATCGAGGTTGAGAAAATAAAATGTGCTTATGATCGAACCGGAGAATGAATGAAAGGAGACTAACTAATAACATTTATAGGGCGGATGTGAATGAAAGTGTTGGAAGGGGACGTTTCACGTTCAAATCGAGGATGTTCTAAAGAAAGGCCAGGTTAAAAGCAGGAACCTTTAATCGAACGACATAATTGCATATTCAGGCTTCTTTATATCGACATTTCACTACATAGCAGTGCCGGCGTAAAGGGGGGGCGACGGCCTAGGGCGCCAAGTTTGAGGGGGCGATTGTTGGGGGTTGCTTCCCCCGCCAAACTAGAACGCGTCTCGGATGGTAGGGATAGCTAAACCTTCGAGCGTGGCGCGAGGTTCACGTTCACAATGGTTCAGCAAAAAATAAACACTCGATTTTGATTTCCTTAAGTGGGCGCCATACCTAATATTCTTGCCCGGGGTGTCAGTCCCTCTAACGCCGGCACTGCTACATTAAAAGAAAGAAAAAAAAATGAAAAAGTGTTTATTCTCATAACTTATGCATGCTTACAAATGTTTAATACTTCTGCCAAACTGCAGAGCAGTTTGTTGGCAGACGTAGCTCCCGGTTTCCACAGAAAAATATTAATTTACATATTTTATAACACTCCTCCATAATTAATTTTAATAATAATCAAAATTAAAGTAAGTTAGAAACATAATTGAAAATAATAAATAAAAATTAAAATATATTAGTACATTATTAAAATAACAACAAATTAGAATAGTATAAAACTAAGTCGCTTCCCGTTGTCTGTCTATCCCTATGTATACTTAGATCTTTAAAAGTAAGCAACGGATTTAGATGCGATATTTTTTTGGCGGTTCTGACATTTTGGTGACATTTGTTAGAAAATGATACCCCCTGTGCGAATTAGAAACACACATCGTGTAATAGAAACTCGTTAAACAAAGTAAAAAGTAAACTGATATTGTTTTGGAGAAAAAAATCTATTTATTGACATGCCTACGTGGTGTTAGAAGAAGAGCGTCCTTCCGAACCAATTATAATATATCTACAAAACATTTAATATGCATAACATACCTACAAAGACCGTAGGTATAATATGTCTTTAATATAAAAGAATATATTATAGTTTGTAATTGTTGTTTGGTTTTAAACATAGGTACAATTAAGTTAGACTATAGGAATATGAATATTAGGTATATAATTCAATGAAAGTAGTGAATTTAATTTAAAAAAAAATGTACTTCATGCTAGTTAATTAATAATGTGCTACACAATTAGACAGAGTTGTGTTGTGTACCGTATTATGTTAAAATAAGTTGTAATATACTGTCGTACCAGCAAATAATATTTAATATTTTTCTTCAATCTATAATTCCTTCACAATAATATTTCACTATATGTCATAACATCATTAAAAATTAGGTCAAGAAATGCCGTCTCTATTAAAAAAACCATTATAGAAATGCCAAAAAGAATGTGTCGCGACCCATTGAATGTTTCTATAATTAGATGGGGAGATGCGTGAACGACCGGCGAGCCTCGCAGACGGTGAAGGCCGACCCGGCGGACGTCCACCGGTGACGAATCAACTTTAAGGCCACCATAAGTGACGAACGAGGCACTGCCAGTTCCGCCTCCATCGACATGTTCCACCGGTCTGTCACGTAAAGCGGAATACGCCACACTCGAAAGTGTACAAATTAAACAATGTAAAATAACGACCTTTTAAGATAAGATTTTTTACGTACGCATTGCCGTGCGTATGACGTCCGATTTGCTTCCTACAGACGTGGGCAGCAAACTTAATGAATGCAATCAACTATTTAGTTAGTAATCAGCAATTACTATGTAACTGTCAAACTTCACCCGGCGCGTAACTGCTTCTGAATACTTGAAGTTACCATATTGGGTAATCACTGGCTATGCAGATAATTGTCATACAATCCAATAGGGACGATCTGCATCTATTTCTATTAGGCGCTTTTTTAGGACTGGAATGGAACTTAAGTCGTCCAAAGTGTTATATGATGACGTCATCGGAATTAATTTGGGTTCCCACGTCAGTCAGTAATGGGCTTCAATGTATAATTACATTTTTATCATCTAAGGATTGTCAAGGTTAATGAAATCGGTATAGAATTGTACCCATATGGTAAACTGAGAAAATAAACGAGCAGTGCTTGAGAAAAATGTCGACCGTTTTGGACAGATGTTCGTTCTGGTAAAAACAATTAATTAGGTACGTGTAGTCATCCTTCTGTGATACTGGTAGCCATTGGAATTATATTTGCTTTGAGCATGTTATAGGAATACGGATAGCTAAAAGCTTTATTATTATGAGCCCGATGGGTCCCACTGGTGGAAAAAAGCATATTATTATTGACATGCTATTATTATTTTGGTAGATATTATCTATTACAGATTTAATTTCTACATCTAATTAATAAAATTTAGTTAAGTATACCACCAGTGCAACCACGATATAATTAGATAACTGGATATTAACAAAAACTTATTTTTAGCGCGACCAGCATGGAGAAAGTCAGCTGCACCTTTGCAACTTGTAAGTTAAGTCATTCATCTTTTTAAGTTTTAATTAAAATATATTTACGGTTCATCTAAATTTTGACTTACCATTAGGCAAAGCTTAGATAACCAGTGAATAGATGGAGCTTAAGTAGTTTGCTGAGAAGAATACACTACCAACACTAAATTTGATAGTTTTGATACTATGGAGGGATGAAGATAAAAGTTTGATTAAATGTTTTCAACAAATAAACTGTAAAACTAAGCACTCGGATCTTTGAATAAAGTGCTTAGTGAAATCAGAATAACTACAAGGAACTTTATACAGATAAATTAATGCTGGAGTGGGAGGCACACCCGAGCTCTTCCTAAGCAATAAGAGAGCGAAAGTCATACTGCTATCTAGGACATGAATAAGTCATATACCTACAAAGTGTAATCTAAAAGTATAGTCATGTTTTAGAACTGAACACTCGGTGTTACTAAAAAAACTTTCCAGAAATTTGGTTGAGGTCACGTGATCAACTTTGTATGAAACAGCCTTCCTTATATTTCTTCGGAAAAAATTTTGAATATCAGCAGCAGCACTAGAATACTGTTGTGAACAAATAATACGTATAAACTACGAAAATGAAATCAAAACTCTCATTTTACACTGTATAGAGCTGATTATGACAAAGTGGTAAATAAAAGCTGTGGGCATAGGTTTATGCGCTGTCACATAATCAATTTATTATTTTTACAGACATTACTGCCGAGCCAATCCAAATACTGTAAATCAACTTACAGCTTAACAAAGGCCAATCAGTTTTTTTAAGATCTGCTGAACCTATGACCATTTTTATTTTATTTTAAAGTACGTTCAAACACTGTTTAAATAAAACATTAATCGACAAATATCTCAAAAGTGGAAAAGCAGAAACAGCAGATACATGATTTCATTTTCGATTCAGTAACTAAAATACGAATGATGTTTGGGGTTTCCTGTAAGATAAAATGGGTTTGCGCTTGGCCTCCATTTCACCTGATGGTAAGTGACGATGAGGTCTAAAATGGACCGCACTTGCCCATAAGGTGCACTGTGAGTTTAATAAATAGACCTATGTCGTATGTATCTGCAAAACATGTAGTGCGGGAGAGAGCTCTACAGAAGAAGCGAAACGCTTGGTGCAAGATGGGATGGTAACGACAAAGCGGTGGAAAACGGCGCTAAGGTCCGATGAAACAACGGAGATGGCGGAACGAGATCATGGAGTTCTTGTGCGTACTCTCTGTGATACAATCCGTAGTAGTATCTGGATATTTTACTTTCTGTCTTTTACTTTGTATATGTATTTTATGTAAAAGTTTTAAGCCATTCTTCTCGCCTATTATTTTTAATCTTAGTAGCATTCCCGCGGATTGAAGCCCATAATTCCCCTTCCCGTGAAAACCTCCCCACACAATATAAAACACACCAACTCATTGTCTTTTATTACATTTATCATTTAATAAAAAGTTATAAAAAATATCTACTACTTAATCTCAAAATAATAATTATTTTTAACTATCATAATTCCGTTACAAAAAATTCTGTGTATCCTTTTTTCTGATACTGCTACTTCACTGGACATAGAAGAGCATGTGTCCGTGTATGTGACGGATAAACTTTAAACAAATTCATTATTCTCTCAGACATACCTACGCCGTTACTCCGTATCTCTTGCTACTACACCCAAGAAAGAAGGACTGATGTATGTGTCCGAAAAACGAAACAATTTTAAACAAATCAAATCCACTCAAGTGGTGGGACCATCGCAAAGAATACGATTCACACTTGTCTTATTATTTTTTTCGTGATAAGTATCTACGAGATTTAAGTGGGACGGGTCTTGTCCGTGATCCTCCCTAAGCCGTTTATTACGCAACTAATCATAATTGTAATTATCATCATCTCTTATAATAGTTGTTTAGATTACAATCGAGTCTCAGTATTAAATTAACGAATAATAAATTCATGAGTAAGTATATTATGTAATTTACATTAACATAGGAATGGTAGTTTACATTAATTTACATTTATAAATACTGACAACGCGAATCCGAATCATTGATAATGTCAAGGTCATGGCGGTGCAATAATAGAAGATTTTTAGGCCTTTAGATTGTGCCGACTATTAAAATTAAAATCTCTTTCAATAACTTATTGGGCATTAAAACGATCTGTGTCTCACGTTGATTGATTTTATTATTTGTATCTTAGGAGCCCGTTTAAAATGTGTCAAATAAAAAAAAATATTTTTTTATGGACAACAAAAAAAACCCCTGGATAGCGTCAGCTTATTTGCGAAGTAGCAATAGCGACGCAAAATGGGCGCTTCACGGAGTGCGCGCTGCAAGTAGTATATAATACAATATGTAATCTTATGACCCAATCACCGAGTAGGTACTGATATGCCCAATGCCACTTCCGAAATATATTTTTTTTATTAAAACACATTCGGCATGAAAGTAAAATACGAAGGCCCACAAGAAGGTGCGAAAAACCTTAGATGTATTTAGGGGCCATCCATAAAGTACGTCACATGTAACGGGGGAGGGAGGGGGTCGACGAAGTGTGACATTGTGTTTTGTGACATCACATTTCAAATTTAATAAATTGAATCGCGGAATTTGAAATATTAAGTAAAAGTAAAAACAATCTTTTTTCTTTAATTATTAGTTTATTGATTTGTTATTTTTTCAAATATTTGATATTGATTTAATAAAAAAAATAATTTTAATGGAAATAAAACTAATTGCGGAACTGCTGTTTTAATTTAAAATTTTTAGATGTAAAATTGCAAATTTGTTACATCACACAAGGGAGGGGGGAAATATGAAAGGATGGCTGTATCTCACGAGGGAACAATGTTTCTGCAATAAATACAGTAAATGCAAAACTGCACCGAATTAATTTAAAAAATATGACTGAATTAGAACACATTATAAAGAGTAGGAGAGATTTCTTAAGAAATAAGTAGTACCTGTGTACATTGCTGTTTGTCTGTCTTGTTGTATTTATATCTTCTGTGTACACAAATAAAAGACAGTCGAGTCTCAATTTCTCAAACCTCGAGGAGTCGAGGATGACTTCATATAATTAAAGGAAGCTCCGTAATAATTGAAGAAGTCGTATCAAATTATGTTAAATCACAAATTGGATTTTTAGACGATCGTATTACCTATACTCATCATTACTCATAATGATATAACCTTTCTATATTTGGGCAGGAGATTTAAAAGTTTAAGGGGCAATGACAACATAGTTTCCAAAACATTTACAACTCTATTAACTTATAATACAGTTCAAAACCGATGAATTCTAGATGGTACGTTATTCCTGATGTGATTTATTCATAAACGATATATAATCAAAGCTTGTGTCTCGATCATATTCCGTTTAACCTTGATAGTGTACAGGATGTTTTCCTGTGGATGTAGATTTAATTACTACGTACTAATACATTCCCTATGATATTGTTGTGTAATGTAAGCTACATTCATTTAATAAGATGTTATCATCTTGTGTGATACATGCGTCACAAATTCACGTTGTATTGATAATTAACACGTAGTTAAATAATATATTCTCGTTAATTTTACTCATTTTCTCTGTTAGGTACAGGCAGCAATATTGTGACTAGTTACAATAGTTACGAAGGAGCTATGCCATGCAAGAAACATGTGTCTTGTATTCGATACCATACTTCCTTGTCTCGTCCAAATTTCCCATTTGGACGAGACAATGAATTATGGTATCGGTGCCCGTCCTGAGGGCTTTAGTTTCCCGCTGACTGTAATTGATGGGATTTAGGCATGCAATTATGTATGTCACATGTGTTGATTATAGTGATGGGTAACTCATCATTTTTATATGAGGTTGAGGGAGTACCTCATTTTGCCTCGCGAGGTCCTCACGAGGTACCCCTCATTTGAGGCGAGGAGTCGTATGTCAGCGTATCTTACGAGCCGAGCCGAACTCAGCCGAATTCAGCCGATAGTCCGAGGCAGCGGGGCGGACGGTTGCGTCGACTCATAAGTACTCACGATTCTGCAGTGGCGTAGCATAGGTCACTAGCACCCGGTGCGGATTCCAAATTTGCCGGCCTCTTATTCCCGTAAATTAACTTTTTTTTTAATTTTAATTTTTTTTTTTCTAACTGCTACCTCCACATTGCCGCCCCCGGCAAAGTGCCGCCCAGTGCGGACCGCACCCTCCGCCCCCCCCATGCTACGCCACTGCGATTCTGATTTTTACGTCTCCCTCACTCACATAATTTTCTTTCACTCATGAGTTTTTGACGCGTGAATGAGGAGTGAGGTGGTTCAATGTTTAAATTCGAGTAACTCTTTCAATTTGCGATCACGAGTACCTCAAATGAGGCACCTCATGAGTGAGGTACACATCTCTAGTTGATTACGACTATCCACATGCTGATCACCGCTGCTATCTGATGTTGACAATGGAGGTCAAAGTAATTTTTTTTATCACTTTTGTTTCAAAATGTTTAAATGCAAGTAATTAAAAAAAAAAAAGAATTAAAATTGATCTGAATTGAAAGTTAAAAGTCAAATTATTTTAATACTTGTCTTACTTTTTTTTGAACGTATTTGTGTGTAGTTAGTCCCGAGGCTTTTGCTACTTCACCGGGCATAAAAAAGCCTAGATAAATAGTTTAAAAACTACAAATAACCTGTGCAAGACGGCGTCCCCTGTGGAACTTGGACCTCGGCTCAGGTTTTAAGTTTTTTCGGACTTCGGGTCTACGAGGGCATCGGAAGGAGACCCCCATTACCCATCATTACGCCTAAGGGGAGACCCTAAGGCTGGCATTGCATAAAAGTTTCTTCTTGCATTGCGAGCGTCCTATGGACGCTACGGTAACGATAGGTTGGCATTGTCATTACATGTCTTTTATTATTACCTTAAATAACCTAGTTCAAATATAATGGTTGATACTTCGTTCAATATTTAGGTTACATTTAAGAATGTGGAGTTAGATGTTGCAAGATTTCATAGTAACTATCGATAGTACTGTGAACCAAATTGTCTGGAAACATAAAACAACCATATCGTAAATTGTTCTTAATTTAGTCTAGGTAAATACGAATGTTCTGTCTAGACTGAATTCTATCTCGTTAACAGCGGCGGATGCGGTTTGCGCAACGTAATGTATAACAGATATAGGTAGTCATGTAAAAAGGGTCTTTATAAACTCGTAATTGAAAATCCAGCTGGAGGATTACGTAAAACTTGCATTAAGCAGACGACGAGCAATCAATTGAAAAACTTAGCAAAACATCGCTAAAACGACAATAGGTAGGTACGCAATTATGGCTATGGTTGTTTTAGGAGATTTTAGGTAGGTATATTACTCTTAAATGAAATTTAGATAGCTTGCATTCAAGAGATGTCACTCTTATTCCAATACGAGCTTACTAATGCGTCATCACTCATGCACAAGAACACAACATTTAACAATAATGTTATTTCGTTGCTGCAAGCAAGCGAACAATATTACTGACTTATAAAAAAATTGTGATAAAAAATTCTTCCCTACACAGTTTTTCACATACTACATGTTACTTGAAAGTTCAAATGTACCATGCATTACTACGGTGTTATGTGAGGAGAAATAAATTAATTATTATTATTATTATTATTTATACAATAACAATAACATTGGAAATACGTTACAATAACCCTACAGTAAAGAATACATTTTTATCTAAGTCATAGTCGTTACGTGATTATTACATAATAATATGTACGTACTAGCTTCCGCGTGCGGTTTCACCTTCATAACAAAATATAGCCTATAGCCTTCCTTCTAAATAGACTATCTAACACAGAATGATTTTTAAAATCGGACCAGTAGTTTCCGAGATTAGCGCGTTCAAACTAACAAACAAACAAATTCTTCAGCTTTATATATCAGTATATAAAATTTACTCCAGGTAATTGAGCACAATAACACTATATCCATACCTTTCATTAAATTGTGTTATTTTTACTAAAATGTATAGAATAAATTGATATATTTTACATAGGTAACTACTTACGCATTTATGTTACAATTGCAGAGACTGAAGATAATTCTCTTTGCTATTAAACATTGTTAACACGATAATCTCGAAACCAAAATAAATATAACAAAGTCATTTTGAAAAAAAATTGTTTATCTTATCAAGCAAAGCATAATAATAAAAAAAAAACTATAATATTTTACGGGAACGCAGTGTTCCACCTTGGGATTTTACTTAAGGTACTTCAATGGGATTGCTCACCATTTTAACTAATGTCCTCGTAGGCTGGTTAAAGGTCGGTTAAAGTAAAACAATGGTGGAAAAAACTATCTTAAAATATCCCAATCTTAAAATATCGCCAATTACTGCCCTGAGCCGAGGTCCAAGTCCCACTGGAGACGCCCTCTTGCGCAGCTTGCTAAGTTTGTAGTATTTTAACCATTTATTAAGGCTGGAGCTCTGCTCGCCTTTATGTCCTGTAAAGTAGCAAAAGCCTCATGGGTCCGAAAAAAAACCATAAAATGTAAAAGTAACCATTCCTTAATCCCCTCGCGAGGATTCTAAGTTGCATAAAAGGGCTTTCCCCGTTTCATTTTTTTACCAATTTCATAAGCCTGAATGCCCAAGCTCAGTGGAATAGCAAAAACCTCGTGAAGTCGTGACTAATTAATTTACATAAATTTACATCATCATCATCATCAGCCCGTATAACGACCACTGCTGAACATGGGCCTCCACCCCAAAGGGTATTTGCCATAGTCACCACGCAGTTGGTGACCGCAGGGTTATGTTGTAATACTAAAGGAAACGCTGCTGACCGTTCCCTGGTATACGATTGTTATAGATGATGTTATAACAATCGGGACCAACAGCTTAACGTGCTTTCCGAGGCACCGAGAGTAACCCCTTAGCCAACCAGACACGGAAAGAAATCTTAAAATCTACACAAAGATTTTCTTGTCAGGCGTGGAGATCAAAACCACGACCTCCGAGATTTAAAGCGATCCGAATACCGCTACTCCACGGAGGACATAAATGTACGTCGAAAAAAAAACAAATTGTTACATTTAACGTAAACGTAGGTAAGTAATACTTCGTACGCGTAGTGTCTGCGAGTGCCGGTACTGTCGCCAGTACACCGGATGCATCCAGATGAGCCTCGGCGCCAACAAACCTTTGCGTATATTAGTATGAAAGAAGCATATCTAATTATTTGAAACGTGCCCACTACTTTAGTACCTTCTTTACTTATTTATGCTACGTTATCTGAACGCTTCTTTTAGTACCTTCCTTCGTAGAAAAATAGAACTAAATCCGTCGAAGGTACAGATTGTTTTCTACGGTTTTTACATTTATTGATCCGTCTTAAGTTTATGAGTTTAATAATCCACATCCATTAAAAACAAAATTTTAAGGTTCAGTACTGAAATGGTAAAAAGACTAAGTATTAGGCCCGCCATACACGGACTTCTTGAAGCAGTTAGGATCGACTGCTTGAAGCTACGACTGCATAGTGAACTACAGACTTCTACGTACGTACATACACTCATACAATAACCGCTCGAGCAGTTGCAATTGCTTCGTCGCGGTTGGCAGCACGGTGAAATTTCATCATGCGGTCAAGCAGTCACCAGGCATACACTGACTGCTCGAGCTGTCGACTGCTCTCGCGCAGTTACCTCTGGCCACGATCTTCATTCCACGTCGCGCACGCTTCCCGCCCTGATTTGAAATTGCCAACTGCTCAAGCAGTTAGTTTAACTGCTCGAGCAGTTATTAATGGCAGCCTAAAGCTGTTGACTCTTGACTGCAAGAGCGGTCCGTGTATGTTGATCAATGGCTAACTGCTCGAGCGGTCCGTGTATGGACGGCCTTACTAAGACTCCGCTGTCCGTGTGTCTATCACCAGGATGTATCTCATGAACTAGGACACCCATGCAAGAAACGTGTTTTTTATGCAATTTTTACTCGATATAATGGCATCAGACGCTTTAATATTCACACTATATTTAGTTGTATATTTACTTAAAATTTAACAAATATTTTTTAGGAGGGCTACCATACAACGAACGAGATTTATTGCCGTTTGCGACATGCAGACGTTTCAAACGATTCCTTATATCAAAATCTTAAATTAATAAAGTGTCTACTGTTGCATAAATAGGTACCTAATGGTACGGAACGGGTAAACTACATAAATACGAAAAACTTTATTCCGTCAGTCACAAATACGAATTTCAAAATACCGATTTTCATAATTTCGAATATAACAACTCCGATTTATCATTACTCCTATTTTTATAATTCCTAAATTTCAATATTCCTAACGGTCAAAATACCTAAAAAAATTGTGCATCACTTGCTAGTTATTTGTTGTCGAAATCCCGAATGGATTCGATGGTCGAGGGTGGGCTTAGAATAATAGACATTAAAATTCTTAGGTATCATGAAAATCGGAACATCGAAATTCGGAATAAAGTATTTCGGAGTATGTGGGTGTTCCCGTACGGAACATCTTCCGCGACTCCGACTCACATATTATTATGTCCGGTTTTAGTACCACACTACATTATTATATGATTTATTATTAGCGCTTAGTTCCATAAAACACTACACTTACTGCATTCTTCTTTTGTTTTCTTGTGCTTGTCTATTCCACATATTAAATACGTTCAAACCCTTTCATCACATAACGTACATTTTATATGCAAGTAAACTACACACGGACATAAGTGCATAATATGTTTTAACAGAATATTAATTACTGCCACTTAAAATGCAAGCACGTGTGAAATTCTCTTTGAAACAGAACAAAAGATCTACATTAGTAACCCGTGTACGTAAGTTATGTTCTCATGCAAGTTTATGTACCTATGTGCAGTCTGCATCTTAGAAAGTGAAACTGTCCGCTATCCATATATACACAAATTATCTACATTTTACAAAATTATTCATAAACTAGCTTCCCGCGCGCGGTTTCACCCGCTTAGCTCCCATTCCCGTAAGAACTTCATCACTACATAATATAAAACAAAGTCGCTTTCCGCTGTCTGTCTGTATACCCATGTATGCTTATATAGATCTTTGAAACTACGCAACGGATTTGTGCCCGGTGAAGTAGCAAAAGCCTCAGGGCTAACTACATATGTCCGTCCAAAAAAAAAAGCAACGGATTTTAATGCTGTTTTATTTAATAGATTGAGTGATTTGAGAGGATGTTTTATGTACACTACATCAGCATTACAACTGTCCGACGCCCCGGGGCGTGTCGCTAGAAATTAAATATAGCCTTCCTCGATAAATGGGCTGTCTAAAACTGAAAGAATTTTTCAAATCGGACCAGTTGTTCCTTTGATTTGCGCATTTAAACAAACTCTTCAGCTTAATATATTACTATATATATATATAGGCGCGGCTGCAACAAAGTATGGAAAATAATTCACTATTCAACAAAGCTCTATATTTTCTTCGGACACGAATTATTTTAGAATCAGGCTTTTACTTTTATTTTATTTAGTAGTGCCACCTTTTTTACTGCTGAGTGGTCAGGCCTGCCCTCGGTCCGCCACCTAGCTATTCTACATGTGTATAGCATGTTCGTTTTTAAGTACGCTTGATAGGTTCATTGGATCTAGACAAAATGTCATCCAAAGGGCATGTTATCCAGATCCACTGAACCATATTAATAAAAAGCTTAGTCCTGAATAACTGACTATATGACGTAGTCACGTTTTAGGACAAAAAGGACAACGGCAAACTCGAAATTACTCGGACGAAGTGCAGCAGACAAGCAGCTAGATTCAATAAATGGTCTACCAGCGCAAGTATATTTAGTACATTTTGCCAATATAATATTTTTTAATACAAGCAAAATTATATATTTAGTTATCACCGAGGCTTTTGCTTCTTCGCCGAGCACACAGGCGAGCAGAGCTCCGGCCTAGATGAGTGGTTTAAAAACTACAAACTAAGCAACCTGAGCAAGAGGGCGTCCCCTGTGGGACTTGGACCTCTGCTTAGGGCGGTCGCTGACGGGGAGATTGAGGGCTTTTAGTTTTTTTTTTGGTAGTTTTGTGCAACTGTCGCTCTATGCAATGACAGACAGTTTTTTTTATCTCGGAAAGTTATACGGTTCCCGTTCCAAAGGTCAACTATAATACCTACTTACTGATGCTAAATAAACAACTTTCATGCGAACCAAGCCGCGAAGCTTTTCTAGTCATGATATATTACCAAAGAGACAAGTGACTACTGCCATCTATTTACGAGACAAATTCATCGTCCTGCGTGGTCCAGATTTACGACTGTGGAGTCAGAATACGGGCTGCGCTGTCGCATGATGTCATTAGGTATGTTTTATTGCCGACACATAATACTCTACCCGTGCGTTTTCTCTAAAGATTTACATATGAATGTGTTTAGTCAAATGCAGGAAGTTGGTGCAGACATTAATCAATGACCGTGTAATTACCTTTAATTGAATAAAATGAGTAAGTTACATCGGTACCTACGTTATTTTGATACCTATTGAAGATCTGAAGATGTAACGTAATATTATTGTAGTGTTTGAAAACGATACGGGGTAATAAATGTTTCTAAATAAATCATAAGTCTATATTTGATCCATGGATGGGCATATGAGTCGGCTTTTCCTGAAACGGCGTTAGCCATTTATCACTTTTGGCGGGTAAGTCATCGCGGTATGATGTTTTTATACACAAGTAAACACTACTGTTCGTTCCGGGTCTGCATTTTTACAGATGATGCTGAAACAACTGGGAATAACGGCTTATGTACGGTGATTTTTGAAGGACGGAGTTTAGTTCAGTCCTCTTATATATGACTTCAGCTATATCATCATCAACAGCCCGTTTACGTCCACTGCTTATCATGGGCCTCCTCTTAACAGACCTTGGCTAGCCAGGATCGTTAAGGAATTTGCCATAATCACCACGCTTGTCAGACAGTTTGGTGATCGCAGTAAGATGTAAACCTTGAGCTAATAGATGCTGCTGCCCATCCATCAGCCATATGTCCCTTAGTCACCTTTTACGACACCTAAACCTAACAGCAGATACACTTCAGCTTTATAATTGGATTTATATTTTTGGTAAAATATATATTTATTCTGCTGCTTCAAAATAGACCGCCCCATATCTTGCCATAGGTACCTATCGTAAGAGGCGACTAAGGGACTTACAGCTGATGGATGGACAGCAACATCAATAAGTTGAAGGATACTCACCATCTTACTGCAATCACCAATCCGCTTGGTCCAAACGTGGTGATTATAGCAATATCCCTCAACAATTTTGGCTTGCCAAGTTCCGTTTTGAGAGGGCCCATGCTCATCAGTGGATGTAAATGGGCTGATAAAATGTAGGTATAGGTAAAACTCCAGGAGTGTCAACAAGATCTACACCAATGTATAATAGCAAAATCATAATGTAACACTGTTTACTGTAACGCAGCCGCATGTGCTCGTTGAGTTTTTAAAGAAAGATACTCATACGACTTGTAAATAAAAAAAATTAAAACGCTCTTCTACCGTTTTACATGTGTACATAACAAACGGCTAGGCATTGCTAACGGCTTTCAAGATTTACGATTAGAGAAGTAGATGAAGTGGTGGTGACATCACGAATGGCGCCACTGCTCTCCAATTGTGAACAATTGTCTCGTACCATTGTCACTGCGTGGCGCACGCACAATTTACTCACCGACCTAATGAAATCATTGCACACTAATAATTACATTTACTACCATTTTATAAAGGGCATTGTAAACTCTTAATTGACATAACCGGTCTCCGTATAAATAAGACTGAAGGTCGTCGCTCTCATCAATCTAGATGTTTGCATCAATTAGCTTTTGAGAGTTAACTGCACGACGGCAACGTAATCTGACACGCTTGCATATTGTTGGTCGGTACCCACTTGTGGCCCTTAATTGGTTGTACATGTTATACCTACATGACAACCGCAGAATTTATTTTTAAAATCACTGACTTTTTATCATAATGTAAAATTTACATTCAATTTTTTTGACTTCTTTGTAATTATTTAGAGAAATGTTAAGTTATTGAAGAGTATTTTCCATCACCAGATATGACAAATATGAATTAATTATTGTATCTTAGATGGATGTATTGGACACAAAGCACTTCTTCAGCTTTTACCACATACTTAAACATCCATCTAGATTACATTAGAGCAACTACATCATATACAGAGCAGTTATTTTCCCATTCCCTTCTACCACTTGCCGTGGGTCTACGTATGCTTTGCGACAATCCCATTGCAATTTGACATCTGCGTACCTTATATTCTCAACGTTACAAATACTAAATTACTTGGTTATTAGAGTTTTGTTGCTACACCACATAACACCCAGCTCTCATTTCGTTCTAACCAGTGCATGCTGAGGTTGTGCGGAAGAGATCGCAGTAGCCATAAGATCACCTTTTGTACTTTTTTATGCTTTTGTATATATTCCTACAGTAGAATTAAGAGTATTTTATCTTATTTATCTTCCACTTTCGAATTGTATTGCTGGACGCTAACCATACCTTCCTACGTAGGTATGTCGTCCAGCGTCCGTTCTCAATAAGAGAATAAAGAGAATAAGAGATCGGTGGGAGAGTTACTTAACTCTGCCACTGTTATCGCTTAACTTCTCTTAACACCCCTTACATTATGTTAATGGTTATCCCATTTTTTTATTAAGAAATTATAAGTGAGCAATAGGGAAATAGCAATCATCATCATCAGCCCGTATAACGTCCTCTGCTGAAGATGGACCTCCTCCCGGGGAAGGGTATTGGTGACCGCAGTATTATGTTGTACCACACAAGAAAACACTACTGCCCCTTCCATGACATACGATTATTATAGATGATGTTATAACAATCGGGACCAACGGCTTAACGTGCTTTCCGAGGCACGGAGGGCGTGGGGATCGAACCCAAGACCTCCGTGATTTAAAGCGAGCCAAAGGTTGTCTAAATAGCAAAAGCTACATAGAATATGTGATACCTCAAACCAAAAATACACTCAGTATCTGCATGCATATTACAATTTTATGACTGAAGAACGAAAGCTTTTATGTTTAAATACTACACGTATTTAAACATAAAAGCTTTCGTTCTTCGTACTAATGTAATTTGATGATCTTTATAAAAGCGTAAATGGCATGGTCAAACGTCAGCATGTAAAATCACAAAGCTCTCAAGGAGTCACAATAAACATTTATTTTCAAATTCAAAACACTACAACGATCCATAAAAATATCATTAAGGTCCTCAGGATACAGATGTTTGCCTGAGTGCCTAATGTTATTAATACAATTTTAATGTAAACCCAGGCGCCTCCTTTTCTGACTCACTAATACTCCGAGACCGACAAAAGACATAAAATCAAATATCTAAATGACAGCCATGCCTGGATTTTACGAAGGTCGTCACAATAACTGTAAAATTATCCTTATAAAAACATGCCATTATAGGTACTTTATAATATGGAACTTATATTTCTGAATGCTTAACTGTGATGCATCGATAACTTTACTATTATTTAGATAATTCCACCAGGATTCAATTCTAGGAACTTAACCCTTAATCGATTGAGGTTCTAATTGAGGGTCTTTTTTTCACAATATCTGTGACCGATTTTCACATAAAATATGCAAATCTATTAAATCAGTAACTGTTTAAATAATCTTCAAGTTTACTTCAGGCGGTGTATGGCCTTTCTTAGCCATGATCGTTAAAGAATATTGCCATAGTCACCTGCCTGGTAGGTGGATTGGTAAGCGCATTAAGATGTTTACCTTGAGGTGATAAATGCTGCTGCCCATCGATCAGATGTATGCCTATTAGTCAGTGACTAAGGGGCATAAAGCTGATGGACACTTCATACCCAGTATACCCATAGTATTTGTGTTATATTCTAAACCGGAAACCACACGGTACGATAGTAGTAAATTAATATTAGTTCCACATAAAAAAAAACAAAAAAGTTATCGGCAGGTTTATCATGTTTTCTTGGTGGCTTACACAAGAGTTTTTATGAGTTATTGCTGACTTAGACCTAATTAGGTATTATGCTTGAGCTGATGCATTATTATAAATTTAATAAATATTTATAAAACATGCTTATGCTTATCCAAAGCAGAAGCCATTTTCTGTAGAGTCTGGCTCGACTCCATAGCGAGCAGTAGGTATAGTTTACAAGGAGCGTAGCTACCGCCTCCGTATCACTGGCCGCGGGTCACATACGCCCCGAAAGTGTGTGGTAGATAGCCTCTTCAACAATTTTTGATATGTCTAAAGCTTGTACCGCCAGTGAGCTAGACTACCACAATGCAACCAAGGCTAACAATATGTCAATAGGACATGTAATATTTGTTCGTCTAAGCTAAACTAAAACTCTTTGATGATATATGTTCTAAACCTGGATGCATGCCAAAGAAACCGTCTCTGAAGTGGATGAAATGGACGGTATCTATTTGCTTTAATAACTTCACATAGAATATACCCACATATCATTTTGTGGTTACTACAATTACCACTACATGATGCGGTTGCTGGGGGCTTTTTGATATTAATTTTTATATTTACCAAAGTGACTTACGACGAGCTCTGCGGTTAGATGTTCCATATTCGCCTAATTTTATGGAAGTAGATATTTTTATTATTCTTCGTCTTGAGTTGGTTTCCTCAATGCTGATGGTCGTAACCTCCCTATCCTTCGGATTAAGTTCCTCCATCTAATTCTGTCGTTCGCTGTGTGAATGGGTTCAGAAACTGACGTATCAAGAGTGACGGAGATCTGATGAAATGAAATGGAGGTTGCTGCTGGAAATTTCACATAGCAGATATTTAAATAATATCTTGACCACGAGGAAGATGAATGCCTATGAAGTGGACTGACCAGATAAATGGCACATCATCACTACATGAATACACGAAGAAGGCGGACATCAGAGAAGATTGGCGACCATGACCACTCTGTCAAGTGATACAGACAAGGAAGAAGTATTCCATGTGTATAATATTACTATTTAGGTAGCATGATCCTACATAGAGTTAGTTCATGCCATTTATGGCTTAGGTACAAAATATTTATTTTACTTAATATTGTTTAATACCTAAATAGTAGGTACCTATGCAGGTAAGTGCACCTACCTATTTACACAGAGTTTTACCACAAACTATGCTATGTGCATTCTCACACTACAGTGATCAGGTAAATGTTCCAGTAATGTTTTTTTATAAAGAACAACATGCATTTTTGTTTTCCTTTTTATGCCTTGGAAAACGCATAACATAGCAAACGGTAGGATTAAGACACTGCTCTTTAGAACGTAATAGGCACTTAAATTATTCATACGAAAATTCACTGATTGCGCTTAAAGCTGTAGGTATTTTTATCATTATATAATTGGCATATCTTCGAAATTTTGTAAATGATTCGAAAAGCAAAATCTAGTTTCTTTATTTCTAAAATACGGAAAGTACACACATAGAGAGACGATTGTGTGTCAAAATCTAGAGCCCTATAGCTTATTTTCATGCATTTTTATAACTTGCCGTTCTTATTGAACCTTACGCGCTTAGCTACCGTTCCAGTAGGAATCCTTACTGATGGTGATTATTTTTATCTGTTCACTAGTTTTATGTTTACCAGTATAAACAAACAAATCTTTCCACATTATTCCTATTAGTACCTATAAATATCGATTAGAACTTAGTTTCCATTACCTGCTTGAGCAACTCGACAGCGAAAGTACTTCCAGAGAATACCTACCACATACCACAGAATACGTTACGCTACTCATTTATCTTGTCTATTAATTGTATAATCCTAAGTGTAAGGTCGCTTTACAAAAGCTCATTAGGGAGAATGGATTTAGATCGGCAACGCGCGAGTCTGTTTATGATCTAATACGTACCTCTATTGCAATTGTTCATAGGCTACGGTAACCGATGTATGATGCAAAAACCTCAATATATTGGCCCATTTAGTAAAAATTTTAATACTTATACTGAGATATCTGGATCAGTCAAAAATAGTCAGTGCCACTATTCTAGACTGTTTTAGTGCCACAGTGAACTTATGCTCTAGTAACCACGATTGGCTCAGCGGAAGATATCACGAATTTTATTGTGTCGTTAATGTACGGAAATAGTAACGTCCATACTTACACATATCTGAATAAATTCAACATTTGTGTACATACTGCTACACATGGAACCTACCTACATATTGATAGCAAACATCCATCTTGATAAGTGCCGAGTTGGTACTCTACATCTTTATATTAAATAATAGCTGCATTTTTACCCGCGTTACTCTGCTCCATTGGATCGGAGCGTGATGTTTTGCCTATATGAGGTAAGTGATACAAATAAGGCCTACCTAATTTCAAACATTCATATCTTGATAAATTTTTCGAATATGGTGATAAATAAAAGCAAGGCATTATTCTTTGGTTTATAAATTTTAATTAAGTATTTAAGAAAACATATTGGAATCTTTTATAAAAAAATCACTTAAAAAGAGGTTATTGTTGAACCTTAGCCTTAGGCCTTTTAAAAATATAGTGACTTAACAAAGCCTATGTACTTAAATTATAGGAATATTGTTATTAGAATATTAACTACATAAAATATGTATACCTGAGCCTTTTATCAAGTGTTTCCATGAGATCTTTTAACAACTTTCTAAGTTATTTAACTAAATATTGTGCTTAAATTGCTAGTCAGACTTGAAGTCGAATTTTATCAACATATAAAGAATAATTTAAAAAAAAACGTATCCATTCAAACAAATATTAGCAAACTAACATATTTTCCAAAAAATATTGAAAAATGAAATATATTTTGATAGGCCTTAATTAAACAAGGTAGATAACTAATTAAGGCATTGGAACGTATAAAGTCGCATAATTTGCTTAGGAACATTAATCAGTCTTACAAAATCGATTGATTTTAATTTATTTTAACCCCTAGCTTTAAAATAAATTAAAATCAATCGATTTTCAAGGTAACTCTAAAATCATTTTTTCTGACAATTAGGACATACAATATACATAAAATACATCTAAATCACTTTTTGTCAAGCCGACGCAATCCTCTTAGTACCACTGATGACACTCCACGCATTGGATTCTGCAATTCTATCCTGTTTACATGCAAGAGTGCCACGGTTCTCTATCTTCAGTCTTGCTTTCTTCGGACCACGTAACACGTTTCGGTCTTGGAGGAGACGTACTAAGATGATCAATCTGTTAATCAACGTAATAAAAAAGTTAAATTCAGCAAAATTCCTATTAAGGCCTAGGGTCAGAAATAAGGCCTTTTAAAAAAGTAGGTCTTATTTAGTCCATTGTACTTTATAAATGTTATAAGCAGTAGGTACTTAATTCGCATATTCAAAAAATTTAAATTTAAAGTCATAGTTACCTTTTTGATGAGTTATATTGTGATCCGCATACATTACTTACTTGAAACAAAACTTCAATGAATAACGTATTAAAATTCGATACAAATGACGACAAATTAATAACGCGCAATAAAAACGCGCATCCTGGACAAATGACTGGCCACTACTGTCAACTGTCGCTGTGAGTGCGGCCAGGCCTCTCGCGCACTGTTTCGGAGTCCAGTCGAATATCCAGTTCGGAGAGCTGTCGAATATGTGAGTGTAAAGTAAGTATTTCTGATGTAATTATATTTTAAACGATTTTTTTGCACTACAGGCCTTATTTGAGCATAGGCTTTATTTGTATCAAGTACCTTGTTATAAACTTTCAGCCAAATCCGTACAGTAGTTTTTGCGTGAAAGAAAAAGAAATCCCTCCATCTATACTCACAAACTTTCGCCTTTATAAATAAGAAATATTTACCATTTGTCTGGAAATCGAACTCACCACCTCCGAGACTTACACCGCAACGGCCACAGAGGTAGTACCTATATTACCTTCTTATTACTTTTTTTATTACAAAATATATTTATATTTATTCAAAAATCAATCTTACAATATAAATATGACTTATAGACTAAAATATAAAATTTAAAAAAAGGATAAAATACAACAACGTATTTATATTATACAAATTAAAACAAAAAAAAGACAAGTAAAAAGTACAAACTTACAACATAATGACTATTTAAATCTAAAGTATATACCACAAACAAAAAAAATATAGTAGGATTTTTTTATTTTTTTTTATTTGACCCTTTTTAAATTAATACTTACTTTTAATTCTACCGGCAATCTTTTAAATAATTGCACATCCTGATACCGTGAATTATGTTTAACAACATTTAATGTAGGACAGAATTGGATTTTTAAATAGTTTTTTTTTGTGTCAATTCTCTTATATTCCTAGCTTCATTAGTTTCATAATTGCTAATGTTTTTAGACTAATAATTTAGAATAACCAACACAAATAAACTAGGCATCGTTAGTATCCCTAGTTTTATACAGTTGCTTAAAGCGCCATCCGCCATCAGCTAAATCAAGCGACAAAAATTACTTATAAGTATTAAAAATAGAACGAGTATAGGCAGGCCCCTCTTCCCCACTGGGCACACTGGGCACGTGCCCAGGGCCCCGCAATGGTGTAGGGCTCCCTAGTCCCTACTTCAAACGATAATTGATAGCCACTCTAAAGACTAATCGTAGATACTTAGTGTAGATAACGTTATGTTATCTACTCATCATAATATCTAATGTCACCGTAAAGAAGTAAAAATAAAGCTTAAACTTTTCATATCAGCGTTCTCCGTAAAAAAAAAAACTAATTTACCATGCTCATAAGGACTCCATTATCCTAATGTGCCCAGCGCCTCTAATAGGTGAAAGGCGGCCCTGAATATAGGTACAAAACCAGGCAACAAGACTCTGCAAATCATCTTTGCTATTCAAGTGGCTTATGACCTAGGTTTTCTTATTTGAATATACCTAATAATCATAATCATATGACCTAGTTAGACACGTAAGGACCTGCCTATATTATACTCTTAATAATAGGTATAGATGCTACGTAGGTAAATTATACAATAAATGAGTGTCTGTTGGTAACTAGGTAATTAGTTCTACATTTATTGTTTTAATAATTTTATTTGATGGCATTTTTTTTGTTAAGCACCTTCCAATTTATTATTATGTGAACATTTAGAATTGAAGATTTGATTTTCAGACCCTTTTGTATAGATAGGTTGATCGCTTGAGAGGTGGTTAGATTTGGAGGTAGGATGCAAATAAGCAAAGTAAGTACAGTTATTCAACAATGGTTGGTTGATCATTGATGGGTCAACAAAGTTACCGTAAAAAGAATAATTAAGAACGAGCGTGCCAAGGCTTCCTAACTCAGTATGATAACAGCGCCATCTAACAAACTAAGGCATAAACAGACATCACACAGTAAATTTTCAAATAGGTATATTTTTTATCAAATATATTTGCGACACTTTATGTACTAGAACTGACATACAAATACAATTATAAATATAAAACATTACACTCAAACAACATCTCTAATGCATGTAAAAGCGTGAGTCACATTTTTTATTATTTTCTTTTATTTTTAAAATTATGAAAACCTTTTGTTAAATTTTATCTAATACGAATCAGGATTTATGCTGATTCATGCAGCTATTGGATCAAAATGTCCATGGTATCCATACTCAAATTTCTAAGATATATTAAAAAGTTAAAATGCCATCGTTCTTACTACTCTGTAATGTCATTGGTCATTATTTGTTATCTGTAACTAAGCTCAAAGCTGATTGGTATAGTGTATAAGAATTATCTATGTGTGAATTATTAACCAATCGCTTTTCAAGTTGTAAACGGAAACAAACCATGTGTTAACATGGCGATTTTTCATCGTTCTTCGCATGTCGTTTGATAATATATTGCGTGGCTGTTATGGGATTTTGGTGTAATCGTGCAATATTTTCCTCTTTTTGACAAATTTTCTTTGTTCTGTTAATCATTACTGTCCAAATATGAGTGTCGACGCTTATGGGCCGAGTTCACAAACACTCACGTTTCTGGACACGGAGGAAGCGGATCTTATCGGAGCTGATACTCAGGGCTCCGAATTTGAATTTACCGATTTCACTCTTCCTTCTCAAAGCCAAACACAGGCATCTCAACATGACCATGGTTTGTCATCATCGAATCAGGTTAGTGAGAACACAGTTGAATATTTTTGTTTTTGTGTCTAACCTTATTTCTTTGAATACGTAATTAGATATTCATTTCGTTAATTATTGTTTGTCTTGCGTATTTTAGGTGAATGGTTTAGGTCGTTTGGATTTATCATCTAAAATTTCCAATGCGGCCAATGCCATAGCTGAGTTACAGTTTGAGGAGGAAGATGAGGCTCTGTATAGTAGTAAGGAGTTGCCAGACCACGCGTGCAAGTACTGTGGCATCCATGACCCCTCCACTGTTGTTATGTGTAACATCTGCAACAAGTGGTAAGTTACTCGTATAATTATTGGAAAATATTATCTTGTAAGACAACTTATGTTTTGCTACTTGTAAATCCATGTCACTTCCCTTGTTTGTATAACCTATACCATAATATGTAATGTTGTTATCTAATACTTGATGATGTTTTGTTAGTATAGAATGAAATTATTCTCAAATCAATACCTATTATACAATAGTTTGCCACATAATATAACTCTATCAAATTTAGTCCTTAAAATGCTAGAAACAAATTAAATCAATGATTTTAAGATAATCAAAGGATGGTGAGTGAATGAAAAGCATAATTCCAGGTTTTGTAATGGGCGTGGAAACACTTCAGGCTCACATATCATCAACCACTTGGTCCGTGCTAAGCACAAGGAAGCAGCACTGCACCGAGATGGTCCTCTTGGAGAAACACTTTTGGAATGCTACTCCTGTGGAGCTCGGAATGTGTTTGTTCTTGGATTTATACCAGCTAAAGCTGATTCTGTTGTTGTGCTGCTTTGTCGGTAAGTTATTAAATAAAAATACCAAAACTGACTAGAATATAAATATAGAGGCTTGAAGAATCAGATCAGTTATCTGTTGGTTTTATTAAGAACCTCTTGACTCAAGTAGATAACAACATGTCTAATCAAAATTGTATTCATATATTAGAAACAATATTTATCTGTTGGCAAAATGTCAATTTGTAATTGTATGTAACCAGTTGTTACATACAACTGGTATTTTATTTATGAATTTGTTGCTATTGATTCATACATCATCAACTTAACCCTAATAAATTTCAAATTCTACCTTATGTACTGCTTTTGCTACAATCGTAATTACTTTCTGTCTAATCGCTACATAGTATAAAACAGTCACTTGCTGCTGTCGGTTGGTCCCTATGTATGCTTAGATCTTTAAAACTATCCAACAGATTTTGATGCGGTTTTTTTTAATAGATAGAGAGATTCTAGAGGAAGGTTTATATGTATGATACATCAGCATTGCACCAGTGCGAAACCAGGGCGGGTCGCTAGTACATATTATATATTGTGCAGTTAAATGTTAATCAAGCTACGTGACACCATGGGCAATATTGAAATATTTATTTTATGCCTTTTACCTGTGGATATGTTTCACTGACATACAAAGGCTATAATTTTTTCATTCAACATGTGTTTTGCATTAAGGAAAACTGGGTTAGCTGAGTATTGTATTTATTTAATACATATGTGTCATAAATTAAATTTATATATGTACAATGTACTTATTGGAATATTTAAAGAAGTAAAAATACGGTTAGGTATGGCTTCTTCTGCTCTGCTTCCTGCACTCACCTCAGCCTGAGTAGTAAAAGCCGCATACTTATACTACAAAAGTCAGTCTTCAAAAAATGAAAATTACTTATAGATGCTATGTACAAAGTTATTATAAACAATTTTACAATACTTAGAGAATTAAATATAATAAAAATAAGTTCTACAACATTAATAGATACTGAATTATGTGATGATATTGTTGTAACAAAGCAATGTGAATAATTCAGCATTATAATTATATAAATGTATAATTTAATTCCTAAGTGTGTCTTATACAAAATTAAATTCATGCATTCATGCTGTGTAAATAAAATTGCAAAAACATAGTCGCTGGGTAATTTTTAAAATACAAAAACTGAATAAACTATTAATTAGTTACTAGACTGTATGTGTGAAACCAATGTTATTCATTCTTTAAATATTCTAAATGAATAGTTTTTGAAAATATACATTAAAAATAGAAATATAATCATTTACATATACATTTTTACAAGGTTATTAGAGCCAATTAATATGTATTTCTAGCTTTTACCTGCAGCTTTGCTTGTTATACCTCCTAATTTGTGTATAAAGTTTCATAATGATTTTTAATATCAATAGGATGACTGTTTTTTTTTATTATAGATATTTTATTGATATTTCATGATTTCATTTAACTAAAACTTTACAGACCATAAAAATAGACACACACCATTCCCAATATTAATAAAATAAATTCTTCTCGACATAATATGGTAAATATTTCCAGCCAACCATGTGCCGCTCAAAGTTCCCTGAAGGATATGAACTGGGATCAAGAGCAATGGAAGCCTTTAATTTGTAAGTTTTTTTTTTTTTTGTTAATAGGCACATATTAGTTAATTATGAGTTTATTAAGTTCTTAACATCATTATCAACTACAATGTCCACTGCTGAGTGAAGGGCAGTTATAAAATAGGTGGATAGGCAAACACAGTATTGTATTGTAGTACATAGATAAATGCTACAGCCTGTTTTCTGGTAGACAATTATGATAGAAGTTATTTATGACCATTGGAACTAATAGTTTAACTTGCTTTATTTGACTGTTAGAGGGTAATCAATCCATCAAGCAGACACAGAAAGTAAATCTTTATCTTTACATAATAGTTTTTGTCCAGCATGGCAACGAAACCCACAACATATGTGTGATAGATCAGTTGTTGTCAAGCACTCATGCCTTTTATTTGCATCACAACATGGTGACAGTGGTTATTAAATATTTTGGGTGTTGCTTAACGGTAGTTATGCCGCTATAGTATGGGCATGGTTAATATGAATAGGTGATATTGATATCCAAACTGTATTTTGCAGCTGATCGCGCCTTCTTGTCTTGGTTGGTGAAAGTTCCATCTGAAGCAGAACAAATGAGGGCTCGACAAGTAAGTATTCCTTTGTTTCCTTAACAAATACAAATTCCATCTTCATTACTTTACCCAAGGTATGCTGTTATAGTATAAATTATGATGATAAACAAGTAGTCTGTTCTTATTCTTCATCTGATTTCGGTTTTATTGGATTATGGATTGGATTTTTAACAGAATTTATTATCCCTTACATTAACTTAAGTAATATTTAAGAATTTTTACTAAATTAACTCAGGATGCTCTCCAGACTAGAAGCAAACTGGTTTGATGGCAAAACTTAGTTTGTGCCCTAATAACTATGATTAATTATAGAATCTGCCCACCTAATAATAACTCATGTAGACAACCATATATGTATTTATTAAATTGTAATTTCTGTGTTGTGAATATTTAATTGCTATTGTAGGTAACACCACAACAGATAGGACGCCTTGAAGAGCTGTGGCGTGATAATGTGGATGCTACATTCCAAGACTTGGAGAAGCCTGGAGTGGATGAAGAACCACATCAAGTGCTTTTGAGGTATGTTATAAGTTCTCATATGAATAATATAATATGTGACTAGTGTATTCATTTAACTAAAACATCATTCTAAAATCTATTTAAGCATAGCAGAGGATGCATGGACTTTAATATTTCTAAAGATTTTTTATAAAAATAGTTTTTTTAGTTGTACCAATTTTTACATAAATCTTGAACAAAATGAACATTTAAAGCGATCAAAGTCTGTAGTTTATTTATGCAGTAAAACTTACCACCGAGGTCAGGACTGACGACCGTTAGTCTGCCCTTAAATCTCGGAGCTTGCTGTGTTCGATTAACAAGTGAATACTTAAGATGATATCTTACGTTGGTGGACAGTTTTATGGAATAGAATGAATATTTCTACTTATTGTCTATTACAGATATGAAGATGGCTATCAATATCAGAATATATTTGGTCCCCTAGTGAAACTGGAAGCAGACTATGACAAAAGACTCAAAGAGTCTCAAACACAGGAGGGCATTGAAGTTCGCTGGGATGTTGGTCTTAACAAGAAGACCATTGCTTACTTCACACTGGCTAAAACTGACAGCGATATGAAGCTCATGCATGGTGATGAACTTAGATTGAGGTAGGTGGAAATAAACAATATTTTTGAATTTAAACATGTAGCATTTTTTTTTAAATTAAGTTGTTATGGAAACAAACCCTTAATCATAATACCCATGAATGAATTGGCGGTTTACCATTCAATTTGTTCACTTCTAGACAATGGGTACAAACACATAAATCCTCAAATATTTTAGTGTTTAAAGTTAAAGAAGAAGATGTTTTTAATTATAATATTATATGGCTGTGGCTAAAATTGAAAATTGATCACCATATTTTAAACTCTATGGTTTTGTAATTAAATTCGAAATCATTTAATTATAAACATAGCAACTTTGACTAACCAACACCAGCTGAAATTTAATGGCTAAACTATTTCTTTTTTCAGATATGTGGGCGAACTTCATAAAGCGTGGTCTGGCGTCGGCCACGTAATTAAGGTGCCTGACAACTACGGCGACGATGTAGGCCTTGAACTTAAAAGTGGCGCCGGAGCTCCTCTTGATTGCACCTCGAACTTTGTTGTAGACTTCATTTGGAAGAGCACTTCTTTTGACAGGTAAATGTAACTAGTTTAAAAGTAGATACAAATAATTGTACAAAATAAAAAGTTATTTACAGTAGGTATTTTTATGTGTTCACAAAGGGCAGTATTAATATTGGGTTTTAGAATTGAGGGCAAACAAATTGAGTTCTTGTAATACCTATTATTACGAGAAGAAATAATTATATTTAGCTTCGGGTATATTTTAATATTGTATAAACTATAAAGCATACAAAAAGTTGTGCGCATTTTCATTATAAGGTCATATTGATAAAATGGCTAATGGCTTTTTCAGAATGCAATTAGCTTTGCGCAAGTTTGCCGTCGACGACTCATCTGTGTCGGGGTACATCTACCGTCGCTTGCTCGGACATGAAGTTGAAGAAGTGTTGTTCCGCGTACATTTGCCCAAACATTTTAGCGCACCTAACCTACCGGATCTCAATCGTTCTCAGGTATATCGTTATTTTAATAATTAATTTATCATATTATTTATATATCGTGCTCGATAGTCTAAAATTCTAGTTTTGTTTCCTACATGAAATAATAATTAAATGTAGTTTAATAGTTTTTCATAATAAACAAGGATCTAGTTTCGAAAATATATTTATTTGTATTATTTTCAGGTATATGCGGTAAAACACGCTCTGCAGCGTCCGCTGTCTCTGATCCAAGGCCCGCCGGGAACCGGCAAGACCGTGACGTCGGCCACCATCGTGTACCAGCTGGTGCGCCAGAACAGCGGGCCCGTGCTGGTGTGCGCGCCGTCCAACACGGCCGTGGACCAGCTCACGGAGAAGATCCACCGCACCGGGCTCAAGGTGGTGCGCCTGTGCGCCAAGTCGCGCGAGGCCATGGAGTCGTCCGTGTCGTTCCTGGCGCTGCACGAGCAGGCGCGCGCGCTGGGCTCGGCCGACTGCGAGCTGCGCAAGCTCACGCGCCTGCGCGAGGAGGCGGGCGAGCTGTCGGCGGCGGACGAGCGGCGCCACCGGGCGCTGCGGCGCGCGGCCGAGCGGCGCCTGCTGGACGCGGCCGACGTGCTGTGCACCACGTGCGTGGGCGCCGGCGACCCGCGCGTGGCGCGCATGCGCTTCCACTCCATCCTCATCGACGAGGGCATGCAGTCCACCGAGCCCGAGTGCATGGTGCCCGTGGTGCTGGGCGCGCGCCAGCTCATCCTCGTGGGCGACCACTGCCAGCTGGGGCCCGTCGTCATGTGCAAGAAGGCGGCCAAGGCCGGCCTCAGCCAGAGCCTGTTCGAGCGCCTCGTGGTGCTCGGCATCCGCCCCTTCCGCCTCGAGGTGCAGTACCGCATGCACCCGGAGCTGTCGCGCTTCCCTTCCGACTTCTTCTACGAGGGCTCGCTGCAGAACGGCGTCAGCGCCGAGGAGCGTCGGCTGCACAAGATCGACTTCCCGTGGCCGCGCCCCGACCGCCCGATGTTCTTCTACGTGACGCAGGGCCAGGAGGAGATCGCCGGATCCGGGACGTCCTACCTGAACCGGACCGAGGCCGCCAACGTCGAGAAACTGACGACTCGGTTCTTGAAAGCCGGCGTTCGGCCGGAGCAGATCGGCATCATCACGCCCTACGAGGGCCAGAGGTCCTATCTCGTCCAGCACATGCAGTATCAGGGCAGCCTGCACGCCAAACTGTACCAGGAGATAGAGGTCGCGAGCGTCGACGCCTTCCAGGGCAGAGAGAAGGACATCATCATCATGTCCTGCGTCCGGTCCAACGAGCATCAGGGCATCGGATTCCTGAGCGACCCACGCCGTCTGAACGTCGCCCTCACCCGCGCCAAATACGGACTGATCGTCGTCGGCAACCCGAAGGTGCTCAGCAAGCAGCCGCTGTGGAACCACCTGCTCGCGTTCTACAAGGAGCGGCGCGTGCTCACCGAGGGCCCGCTGTCCAACCTCAAGGAGTCGGCGATCCAGTTCGCGAAGCCGAAGAAGCTGGTGAACGCGCAGAACCCGGGCTCGCACTTCATGTCCACGTCCATGTTCGACGCGCGCGAGGCGCTGGCGCCGGGCTCGGTGTACTCGCGCGCGCGGCCGCCGCGCGACCCGCTGGCCTACGTGGGGCCGGCGCGCGGCGCGCTGCTGCACGCGCCCGTCCCGCCCGCCGCCTTCGCGCCCGCGCGCGCGCTGCCCCCGCGCGCCCCGCGCCGCCGCCCGCCGCGCCTGTCGCAGGAGCCGCTGTCGCAGCAGGCGCCGCTGTCGCTGTCGCAGGGCGCGTCGCAGCCCGACTTCAGCCAGGAGTCGGCGGCGCCCGACTGCCCGTCGCAGCCGGACGGGCTGCTGTCGCAGGACTCCACGTACCAGGGCGGGTTCCGCGCGCGCTGCGCCCAGTACTGAGCGACTCCCCCGCGGGGTGGGAGCCACACGGGACGACGACGCGCCGACGACGACCCGAGGTCGGCCGCGGAGAGACGAGGGTCCCGCGGCGCGGGCGGCGAGGTCCGACCGCGACTTTGTTAGTCTTCGCCCATCGACCGTGATCTAAGAGTGATATCTCCGAACTTAGAAATTTTGTCACGCGCGGAGCGCCGACGCGACCGGTCGCCGCGTACGGTCGAACGTAACCGTTCCACTACAGGGATAGAATATTATAGAATGTTGCAAATGACAAAATCTAAAGTAATGACGTGAGGGTTCAAATTTAAAAACCTATGACAAAGTATTTGGAAATTAAATGTTTAATCGTAATTCCACTGAAATCATTACACCGAATGGACATTGCTATATACTTGATGCTATCCTAGTACTTCAATGTTGCTTAGTGACAAATAGAAACGAGTAGACATGTCTGAAATGAGGTGATATAAATTCCGACTCTTCAAGGTAGACGATTCCAACTGAAAATAAGATGCAGATTGTCTTTTGAGATAATATCCTACTCAGATTGACAACAAAATGCCTATTCGTAGAATGGCGTTATTTGCAGGCAATTTGACAATATCTAAAATGATTTAATCATAGGATCATGCTATAAAGTTCATTCAGCTCTTTTCCCTTTATGAAAGGTAAATTTGCACTTTAGTGGCTTAGTTCCTTCATATGTGATATATTTTTATACATAAAGAGAAGTTTTCATTGTTATTTTCTGCAAAATGACGCAATTTCCATACCAAAAGACTGTATCTGATGTGAAGACTTAACTGATTGATGGAAACGAAAATGTATTATATTTTTAATATCATTATAAAAAACGTAGTTTATTAGGTGTATTGCACAAACAAAGGCCTGTTTTCTCGTTTCTACGTGGATTAACAAATTGTGACGTATAACAAAGTAAATCGGAACATGAACGTGTCTATTTTCATCGTAGAATTAACTTCACTTTTATTTTTACATTCAGTAAAATGAATAAACAAATGTTGAGCCAGTTAGTCAGGTTATTACTTATTAGGCGACACATACAACTCTAGGGATGGTTTGTTTTTCGTCATAGGGATTTTCACATTCTTATCATAACTTCATTATTATCATTGATAATATCAAACAGAGTCAGATCTACATCTTAGACAAAAAAATCAATGTTATATTAGGACTCTATTGTTTTTCCTTCTCATTCTATATGGCATATACAAAAATCATAACAATATAAAATATAGCTATTTACCAAACGTCTGTTTATGAAGTTTTCTTACACTTCCACATATATTGCGAAATATGGTTATGACTGTTATGTTTTATAAATTATTTAACTTTGTTGATTATTTCCCATCTTTGTCCCAACTTTTCATTTCATCTTTTATTCAAATTTCGAAAAGAATACCCAAAAAACTTTCTCGCTGTCCGTGACTATCGATATAATACGCTACTATACATTTTCTAACGGGAGTAGATAAACAGGAAGCGACACATATTTGCATGTATCTCGTCCCTCTTTCGCTACGCTAATAGAATGTACGTAAAGTTGTTAAAACTCGTTAATTTATGGAACTGACGACTTTTAACTTTTATTAGAATTCTTATCGAAACATAAATTTGAGTTTAAATTCGCCTTTGTCTCGATTTTGGATCACGTTGAGGTTGTTGATATGAAACACGTGTAAGACATTCCTTGGCGCTTGTTTATACTTATTTCTATTTATTCATATAACAAAAGGTATATGTATTTTATACTCAATTTAAACAAACCAATGTGATTAGAAATTATATAAGTAAACAAATTGTGAACCGTTTTTTTTATAAATATTGTCTTACGTAAATGTATTATGTATGTATCTTTGATGCTATTTTTTACAATTTGTTCTGTTTGTGAAGGAAAATCAATAAAGAAAATTTCATAATTTATAATGTAATTTTACTACACAGCTACCGAAATGATAAATCGTCGGAGATACTGCAATACTGCGTAAGTGACAATAGCTAATATTGTTGAAAACCAAATGTAGCAAATTGTTTTTTTGTCCTTTACAACATACAGGAAGAAAATATTCCTTGACAGTTGAAATTGCACCTTATTAGCAACTGTTACTTTTGCGGTGCAGTATCAGCGACGAAAAGGCACTTAATTAGTAAATAATATAATAAGTAAATAGTAAAATAACTATGTATCAACTATTCCATCATTCCTCAATCCACCGCCAGCTATCGCTTACCTACATACGTTATATGTATTAATATACATATGTACAAAAGCAACTTAGTCATATATTTCTATTAGAAATTTAGAGGTCAGCCTTGGACAACATTGCCAATATAAATGCTGACTTGATACCTATAGCATTCTTTACTGCGATTACAAAATACAATTTGCGAAAGAAGCAATTGACACGAAAAAATGGATTCTATAGATTGTCCTTTGTATGTTAAGTAAAATACAGAAGCGTATGAAATGAGATTTTAATCTTTATAGGGATTTCGAATTCAAAGGGCGTGGTGAAGTTGAACAATTTTTTTACATAAGAGGCAAAAAAGTGCGGACTGAAACTATGAACGCTAGGTAGGTATTATTTAATATCGTATAGGTACCATTGGTTATTTATTTTCATTCTTTTCATAGGACTTAATGTTCCGTACAAATATGAAGAAAACGAAAACCTTATATGATCACTCGTTCGTCTGTCTGTCCGTCTGTCACAGCCAGTTTGCTCCGAATCTACTGGACCAAATCAGGTTAAATTTTGTAGGATGGTGTAATCTTATGACCCAAACAAAGATGTGCAACATTATTGTAAAATAAATAGTTTTGATGTTATTCATGAAAGAAAGACGATCCCTCCCTTCCTGATCCACAATACTACTGAGCTACTTTTCATATTTCGTAGAACTAGTTCTCACAATTTTAATGGTACATGTTTGTAAGAAGTAAATTTACTATAATAGACCTCTTTTTAATGATATTGCGTTTATAACCCTATTAAAACGATGAAAAAGTTATCTTGCAACAATTACGGGCATTAAAAAGAAATATGTTAATCGGTCTAGTTGTTCTCAAGGCTTGTGACTGCAAATCTTGTAAGTTTCTACTTATTTTTCTATATATTATCTTATTTAGCTTCGATTTCACTTATTACATGTGCCATAGACGGGTCCCGTATAAATACTTGGGATTAAGAGGCTATCTGCCAAACTCTTGTCATTGTAGCTCGGGGCCCGTATATACACAGGGTAATCATTATCATTAGCCCGTATCATGTCCACAGCTGAACATGGGCCTCCTCCCGAGGGAGGATTTTTCCATAGTAAATAAGGTTGGCAGGCGGTTTTTTTTATTTTTTTTATAAACATAGTCTTACGTTTGACCCTAATCTTGCTTGATGGAAGGCGAAGATAAGGCCTAAGATGATACACGCTTGCCTAGAAAGGGTGTTCACTTTAGTCTTAAATATGTCCAGATTATAGCGTTCCGGAAAAACTAACCTCCGCAGAGAGAATTCCACTCCTTAGCTGTCCGCATTATGAAAGAAGAAGCAAATCGATTCGTGCGTATTGAAGGAATGGCTACAACAAAACGGTGAAACCGCTCGCCGCGCCTAGTCGTCCGGTGATGGAAAGGTGAAGGGAGTATCAGGTGACCGCAGTAATGTCGTAGCCGCCTCAATTGTGGAGGCCCCGGGGCAGTTGCCCTGGATGCCCTCCCTTAAATCCGGCCTTGTCTATATCTGCAAGGTTTGCGTGAGTGTTCTTCTTAAATATGTATAAATCCTACCTACCTAACCTACCTACTTAATGAAGTTTAATGAAGAGTAAAATATATTAGACATTTTGGGGGAACAAATAAACATATAGGTACACCGATGATGCCATCAGCCATACTCGACAAGGAAAAGCGTGCCCTGTACACCAACGTCGTCTATAGGTACTCGGCAGTAAAAAAGTGTGCAACATGTGAAACACAATGTTTTTTTTTTAAGTTTAGAGTGTTTTGTGGCTTAAAAAAAACCATGTTTTTAACTACTTAAATGATACTTTTGTTGAAAAATATATTAGACATTTTGGGGGAACAAATAAACATATACACCGATGATGCCATCAGCCATACTCGACAAGGAAAAGCGTGCCCTGTACACCAACGTCGTCTATAGGTACTCGGCAGTAAAAAAGTGTGCAACATGTGAAACACAATGTTCTTTTTTTAGGTTAGAGTGTTTTGTGGCTTCAAAAAAAAACCATGTTTTTAACTACTTAAATGATACTTTTGTTTGATTAAGTCTTATACAGTGTAATTTTGACAAGTACAAGTGTATGTAAATACCTAAGTGCTGAATAAATTTCATTATTTCATTTAGATATTTGTTACATTTACGCTTACGATACAGGTACCTAAGCTATGAGATATTGTGAAAACAATAGGTAGGTATCTACCTATTCAGGTAAAAATGTTAATTGGTAGTTAGGAGGTATTAAAAGCATATTTACAGCTGTGAACCGATTTTAGGGCTTGGTGTACCTAGGTACAGTTGCGCCTAATATATAGGTAAAGGTAAAATGATGAGGTTTATTATAGGTACCTAATTATCGGACAATGTCACTAAACACGGCATTCCTGGTATTAAATTAATTACCTATTATGTCGCATATATAAACGGGAATAACGGATCTTTGTTAAAATAATCGTCATCATCATTTCAACCGTAGGACTTCCACTGCTAGACATAGATCTCCAGTTGTTACGGTAAGAAGCGGCCTGCATCCACCGTGATCCCGCGGCCTTAACCAGATCATCCGGTCCATCTGGTAGGTGGACGTCCTACGCTACGCTTGCCGATCCGCGGTCTCCATTCGAGAACTTTTCGGCCTCAACGACCATCTGTTCTCCGTGCTATATGGCCTGCCCATTGTCACTTCAACGAACTAATCCGTTGGGCCATGTCGGTAACCCACGTTCTTCTACGTATCTCCTCATTTCTGATTCGATCTCGTATAGAAACCCCGAGCATAGCCCTCTCCATAGATCGTTGAGCGACTCTGAGCCTGTTCATAAGGCCTATAGTAAAAGACCACGTTTCAGATCCATAGGTCATCACTGGCAACACACACTGGTTAAAGACTTTCGTCTTCAGGCACTGAGGTATTTTGGAGGAAAAGACGTTGCGAAGTTTCCCGAACGCTGCCCATCCGAGTTGTACCGATCCGAGTTCGGCGATTGACCTCCTTCTCGAAGTTGGACCTACCTACTTGGACTGTCTGTCCTAGGTATACATACGCGTCAACAACTTCAAGAACCGTATTCTCAACCATAATAGGGGTAGGCACAACATGGACATTAGACATAATTTTTGTCTTGTCCATGTTCATTTTAAGACCTACCCGTTGGCAGACTCGGTTGAGGTCAGCTCGGTTAAAATAATATGTTTAAATAATTCTTAAAATTTAAATGTAGTATCTAGTAGACCAAGGAATGTCAATAAATCCTATAAAACTATATACAATTTATGACATGATATTGATAAGGCCTTTCAAGAATAGGCACGAACACTAAAAAAATATATTTAGTCTGTTAGTTAGATTATTAAAAAATATTGGACACGTAGATATTTAAAAAAATTGAAGACTAAAATATTCTAGTTAGTCCTAACTAGATTTTTTTAGTCTTCATGCCTATTCATATAACATTCGCAAAATATGTAAATACCTAATCTATTAACTTAACAGATAAGAAATACAATAGTTTTTTTCGCATTGATTTCGTAGTTAGCCGCAAGGCTTTTGCTACTTCACCGGGCATTAAGGCGAGTAGTGCTCCAGCCTTAGGTAGGTTTAAAGACTACTAACTAGGCAACCTGCGCAAGATGGCGCCCTCTGTGGGGCTTGGACCTCGGCTCAGGGCGGTCGCTGGCGATGAGATTGAGGGATTATGACTTTTAGTATTTTAGGGGAGTTTTGTGCAACTGTCGCTCTACTTTACAGAAATGCCATGTTCGGGCAAATTTTCTCTTTAAACATCTAAAGTTCGGACGTTTTACCTTTAGTAGGCACCTACATAGTCATTATGTAACAATAATTTAAGTACCTAATTAAGGTATAACATTTATATAATGCTGATAAAGCATTGTTCGACATTATAAATGCTGATCAAGGTATCAAACAGTGCCTCTAGGTCGAAACTAATGTTTCTATGACCAAACACAACGCCTTTAGCACCAATCTATAGGTACCTATATAGGTATATATAAAAAAGAATCCCTCTTTCTCTTAGTCACGGCATCACGCGTGAACTGGCTCGACCAATTTCGCAATTATTTTTTTTGTGTTTGTTTTTATCAGGCATAGGTTCTTATGAGAGAAAAAAATAATAACGTTAAGCGGAACATTAGAAATTTTCAGAAATCTTAACTATAACATTTTTTTAATAATCTAATAGACATAAGTATTGGAATAACTGACAGAAATTGACAGAAAGCCACATTTATTGTGAACGGAATCTGCGCAGGTAAAACGGCGCGGGACTGCTAATATATTAAATAACATTTAACTATACCAATAATACTTACCTAATAATATGAAGAGCTCAGAAGCATAAGGTCAGATGTGTGTTATCGTAAACTGGCACTTACAACCAAATGCTTCTAAAGTATATAGTGCCTACATCGCCATCCATGTTTCTGAGGTTTAGAATTATACCTATAAGGTGCTAACAAAATATATGGCATCTCTTTACCAAGTATAGTGATGAAATGTAGGTATGTGACAAGTGTATGTAAAAAATGATACCTATATAGGTATACTAATATTTAATGGAAAGATTGGAATAGACTCCGAAACTAATTGACCGATTTGAAAAAATCTTTAGCTAGATTATCCCCGGATGACATAGACTTTATTTAATTATGAAGTATCTACGGGAACAAGAGCTATTAAAATAAAAAAAATATAGTCAGCCCTTAGAAGTACTGGCCGCACCTTCTGACTGAGAGGGCCCTTACCTCCATCTAAAACGCGAAGTGAGGGGGCCATTACCTCCCACATGTATTATTTCAATGTGAGTTTATTTATACAATTTTATGTAAATTCCTGTTGAATAAAATAACATTTTATTCAACAGGAATTTCTTGACTAACGTGATGAGTACGTTAATTAAATTCCTGTAAAATAAAAAATTACGGGAATTTATTTTACAGAGAAAATATCGTGTTTACTCCTATCTAGACTAGACAATATCGTGTGTAGAAATTACTACACACGATATTGTCTACTATTAAAGGGATGGCATATACTTAGAAAACAACTTATATTATTAAGAAACAACTAAATACCTATATGTAACTTGTACCATGTCTGACTGAATAATGGTGATTTGAGATATTCATACCGCTTAAATTTAGTATCCCAAGTAACGTCATACAGAAAGGTCGTGAGGCTGTGATTTTGTGATCTTGAATTTAACCATTTGAGTTAACTGCCTACTTGTCACTGCGGCTTTGAACTTCAAGGTGAGTTTAGTAACGATATAATTACGATTATTTTTTATGATAAAAACAACAATTTTGTTTGATATTATTTTTGTTTATGTTTTAATGAATCGAATAAAAAATGACCGTATTTTATTCCATATTAAAAAATACGGTTTTTATAAGTTATTTAAGGTTGTTATTTTTTGTTGGATTTTTTATTAATAAGGCACGGCCAGTTATTAAAGATCATTATTAATTTTAATTGATGTACCTACCTACCTATATAGGTATGACATTTAGTTACAAAATAATTATAATTTGTTTGCGTTGGATACACAGCAGTTAAGGAAGAAACCAAACTTCCATCAAACATTTACGAAAATGTAGGTAATTATTTTCCATCGATAAAATTAGGTAGGTATATTTTCATCCTTTCCGATGTGTGCACTTTAGGAAGACTCACACTGACTTGTTTTATGACACGTTTCTAAATAGAATACCGACCTACTATGTTAATTGAACTAGTTTTAAAGTATCAACATTGATGATTTGTGATTAATTGTCGGGTTTTAATTAGATACAATAACCAAATAAAACTATGGTGAAATGTAGATAAAATGATTTTGATTGATTTTACATAATTAATGTAGAGGCCGTCAATATTACCTTATACTTAAGTTTGATTTAATCATCTATTAGTTGTTGCAAAGAATAATTTAGTTTTAGGCATATTTAAATTAGGTATATAGAATAGATTTTGGGTAACGTGCAAATACTAGGAGGCTGACGAAACCTCTGAATGTATACCTACCTACGTCTGTTATTATAGAGCGCTTTTTTATGAATTTATACTCTTCTATGCAAACGACCTTTTTCGTTATATAAAAATAATGTTTACCCATTCGTCACATTCTTTACTGCGAAATGTACTTGTAGATGTACACTAGAGATACAAGTAGGCTCAAAAATGTCTTCAACGATTACAAAAATTCTTTCGCCATTGGACATCTACGTCATGCAGCCTTGTTGGTTAAGCGGTATTGTGTGCAACTGCAACTATCAAGGTCAGTACTAAGTCTAACTCCCGAAGTAATAAGGCCGAAGTCAAAAAATTGTTCGTGTGTAATGTATACCACATTTCGACCGAATTTATGCTTATGTACAATATGGGGAAAGCACAGCCAAACTTCTTAGATCTTGTCCGAAGTCAATCAGGTGGAGGAGTAATACTAAGAGTTTTCTATTAGAATAAGCGCTAAAAAAGTGAAACCGCGTTGGAATTCTTGTATTTGATAAAACTATTTTTAAATAAATGAATTTTATTCAGCACTTAGGTATTTACATACATTTGGAGTAAATGTAGAATTTTTTTTTTATTTAGCCTTTAACAGGTCATAGACCTTCATTTTACCTACTTATTTGATATTGATCTTTGAACGTGGTCATCCGCGTACTTTCTGCTGTCACTCAGTGACCTTCTTATACAGTGTTTCTAATATAGAAAATAGTATCTTTAATGAGGGAAGAGAGAGAGTGTCACGTATAGGTACTGATTACATTAATGTAAATAATACTTTTTCTATTAGTTCAGCCTCACTTTTAACATCCGGTAAGATCCGGACCACTTAACTTACGGCGGGTATCTCAAATCTTAACTAGGTATAGCAGTGGGAAATATATACTTAAATTGTTTAAATGAATAGATATTTTATTGAAGGATCCGCAGCTATTATTTCAGATTTAAAAAAGAAAGTTGATGTCGTGAAAAGAGCACATAGTTTATATTATACGGTCACCTTATTTGGACATTCATTTTTATTGATATACATTATAATTATATCTAAGTAGGTACCTACCTTTATATTCGTACTTTCAACTTGACATCAATAATCATTTTGTTATTTTTGAAATAGAATAAATAATCTTTGTATTTCTTATACGAATATAGATGATATACGCCTTTGTCATTTGGAAGAGCAATCGAAGGGTTTCAGTAAGTAAACTCCTTCCACGTCACACGATGTTACCAATACGGAGGGCAAATATACCCGGGAAAATGTAGCCCAGCGTCCTGTTTCCTGTCCTCATATCTTGCAGGTTTTACGCAAATACTTTTCGGATTTACATGACTTTTGACACAGTGGAAGCTTATAACATACTTAGATCAACATGATAGTACGTAATAGGCTACGCCACGTTGCGTCACGCTTCCATTAGAATTTCTAAAAACAATTTCCCAAAAACAGAAGCTAAAACTAGGCGTATTCCTAAAATGCAATTGGTACGTAACATCAATTGCAAAAAAGAAAAACAAACGAATGGGTAGTTGATGAATTTGAATCGTGATTATTGTTTAGCAATGAATTCACAATAATAAAATAAAAAGTTTATTGACCGATTTGGTGAACGAACTTGACTTAGCGGTAAACTTCCTGTAACAATAATAAAAGCGTGAAATATACATATACCTATAACCGTATACCTACTCTCTTTACGAATTGTTAACGGAGCACCACATATAATTTAATAAAGAACCTGCCAAGTGAGAGTTAAACTCACGCACCAAGACTACTAAACTTATTTCATACATAGGTAGGTATGTATTATTATCGTTCATAAATATTTATAATTTTTATACTACTATCTGACAGGTAAATTAAATGTATAAACTCTACGAGTTTAAGAAAGAAACGAAAATAGCTGGCAATCGTAAGATTTTCTACTAAAGTAATTTTATTAATGTTTTTGACAGACTGACAAATGGTTAACTTTTTAACCGTTTTTTCTTGCACGGAACCCTAAAAGAATTTCACATTGCAGTGAAAGTATGACGCTAACAAAAGAAAGTGGGCAATTATTTTTTCATAGAGAAATTAAACACAAAGTGTACCTCTCAGCCGCAAATTTATTACGCAAAACGAATTACGACCGTCCAAGTAAAGATGGATTCAGTGAACATTATACATATACAAATAAAATAATATAAAGTGTCAGTTTAAAATAAATACATAAAAATAAAAATACTAAGTACATCAAACAGTGACTGTTGACATAAACGCAAGTGAAATGACAAGTGAATAACTATTAAAAGTACCTAGTTTAGTGAGCAAGTGATAAGCATATTATGATATTCGTCCAAAGTGTGCCTCAAATACACGTAGGTCTTTTAACAAATTTAAAGTGACAATTATTGAAGCAGAAATAGAGGAGTTTTTCACTATTAATATTGCCTCGCCCAATTCCTACTTTTAATATTTGACTTTGTAAGCCTATTGTATTTAAAATGGTTTATTGTGCAGGTTGCGATCAAAAAATACCAAATAGACAATATCTCACTTGCTCAATCTGCAAAAAATATTACGACCTAAAATGTGCCAATGTTTTAGAAGAACAATACGCTCGCATGAACATCGAAAATAAGCTAACATGGGAATGTCAGGAGTGCAGGTGTAAGAAACCAAAGAATAATAACATGGATACACCTGCCAGACCTCTAATTATTGCCAACACAACATCGGATTCCAATGTTACCTTGCGGAAAAAACAAAGTCAAAATAATTTCAATGTCACGATATGTTCACAAGATACAAATACATTCGACAATACAATAGAAAAAGATAACAAAATAGAAACTAATTTTCATGATGAACTAAATATACATGACTTGTGCGAAATGATCTCCCTAAAACTGAGAGAAAATAATACATCTCTAATGTCAGAAATCAAAACAACTATATATGCAGAAATAAATAATGCTATTTCGAAATTGAGGGAAGATCTGAAACAAGAAGCAAATTTCATGAATAAACAAAAGCAACAGCGTAAGGCTGACATAGAGAAAGTTAACTTCCGTATAGAACAGCTGCAAAAAGATACACAACAACTGCAAAATGAAATAAAAGATTTAGCTCAAAATATACCGTCCAAGCTACCAGTGGCCAAATACTCATCGGAATCAAATTCGAAGAAAATTGTGCTATACGGCCTTACAGATATTTACAAAGAATCTGAAGAAGCCTTACACAATAGACTAAGAACTATTTTTTGGAATATTTTGAGAGTGGATTTATTAAGTTACGTCGAGGACACATACAGGATCGGACGATATAACAACCGAAGCAGACCACTAGTCATTGAACTCATGAGTAAAAGAATGGCAAAATATATTATTAAGAACCGTCAATATTTCCAAGGCACGGGGCTCTACACTTCCGAGTTTTTAAACGAAGAGGCACGAGATGAAAGAAAAAAATTACGAGATAAAATGATCATAGCACGGAGTAAAGGACAAAAGGCTAAAATTCGAAATAATAAATTATTAATTGAAGGAGAATTGATTGATGACATGATACCAGATTATACTTCAATAATAAGTAGTATTCATAACGATAACATTAAGTCATATAAATCAGGTTACTGTACATTTCGAAACAACGAAGAATTAGCTTATGCATTTCGAAGGTCTCATTCAACATTTTAATATTTTAAATCAGTCTATTTAACAAACTACATTATTTATTGGAAGCAAGCGTTATTAAAACACTATTTATTATTATTTTGCCACTCAATATACCAAAGCTTGATAATAGTAGTTACAAGAACTGTTTTATGTCAAGACTAACTGTTGCGTGCTACTTCATCCGCATAGATTTACGATTCAAAGTCCGGTTGGAATGTTTAAAAATACTCTTTTATCAGATTTCTACGTCATATAGACAATACACTCGCCAAGTTGCAGGTCATTCAGCTATTTAGGCAGTGCGTTGATCTGTAAGTAAGTCATTTAGGACAAAGTGTTTTATTAAAGTTGATAAACAAAACATGTGCCTGGGAAAATTAATACAAAGATGTAAATATACAAAATATTATTTTACTTTTTGCAACATTAATAATAAACAAACTTGTGGGTCGTCAAAGTTTTGTTCTCAAATACATGCATAGAAATATCGTGAACTAAAAAATCCGTTTTAAAATTTTCAATGCAAATGTTAAAATAAATAATACTAACACGCTTTTTCCTAAACAAGCATTGAAATAAAATAAAATTTAAACATTTTATGAATAAGTAGACAACAATGAAAAAAATATATAGATATAGCAATAAAAATTGGTGGAGTGTGAGCGAATACCATTTTGGAACTTAAGTCTTACTTAAGTTTATTTCGGATTTTATTGTGATCATTTTCCGTTATTTGTTGTATAAAAAGAATACGACGAATATTTATTGATAAATCACAGGGCCTCTAGCATTTAATTTTAAGTAACCTTATAGAATCCCAATTTAAAATATTACGGTTCAATGTGGCTACTTATAATAAATTTATTTTCATAACCTTATGTTCAAATCTAAATTAAAAAGACAAAACATTATCTAGGGCAGGGGTGACCAACTTAATAAGACCTAAGATCGACTTTTGACTGTGTGCGATCGACTATATGGCATACATAACGTTGAATCACGTATCGTATGAGTCAATGGAATTATAAATAGCTATATTTTCAGATTATTATACGACAAACACTAACTTTGTGCTTATGTGGCACGTATTTGTAGACTAAAATATCACTTTTTATTATATAAGTTAATCGACTAGCTGTAATAGCTGCCGGGATCGACCAGTCGATCGCGATCGACCGGTTGGCCACCCCTGATCTAGGGTATTTCCTTATAAAAATGTGCATTACAGCATATAGACACATTTTTTTGCAGAATTAACATTAGATATTTTGCCTTTTTAATTTATATTAATATGGATTTCCGCAAAGTAACGCCAGATTATTTTAATTAAACACATGTTCAATATTAATAAATGCGATATATGATCACAAGGATCTGAACAAATATACATTTTTGCTTAAAATGGCTACTAACGCTGTTATGCTAATTAAACTTGGATACAGACATTACCTCCACAATTGCGAAACAGGTAGGTATGTAAGTACATACAACAATTACAATAATAAGCACTATGAAATTATTTTAATTATACTTATTAGTTAGGTAACTTAGCCAACCTCTAGTATAATAAATTCACGTGTAAGACATATAACGCGGTATTAGTATTTTAGATTATTCCTTATAAATTCCTTTCAATAATGATAATTAAGAGGAACAGTACCTACAGCCTACCCATCCCTTATATAAATATTAGCCTCGTTAATCCCGATAAAATATTTACTCCCGGCGCCCAATTGATTTAGTTTCTGTAATACAGCCAAATAACAGACACATGGGTACTAAATGAGAAATTGGAGCAAAGTCACGAATAAGACCTACTTACAAATTATAATAGCCTAGTACATTTGTATTCATGATCACTAATTGTAACTAAGGATTAACTTGTGAATGTCATGTATGATTATTTCTATTGCTTTAGCAAGTTGTCTAGCTACAAAGGTAATACTTAATGACCTTCTCAAGTAAATACTTAGCACGGAGTTGTTCATGATTATGGGTGTTAGCTATCATGGCATAATTGTGCTTCTTACAACATAAATAAATGTAGTTCTCAGACCATTCATCTGCGAAATCATATTAAAATGTGTTGAAGGTGGAATGTGGACAATTTCGCTTACAGTTATAGACTCAATAGTTTTCGTAATAGTAATTGCCAGAGCTCAATACGAGGTTTGCGACATATACATTTTTACGGTTGCCAAACGCATTCGGAATGGTACAATGCTCAATTACGCTTGCTGACAATAAACAATAAATAAAGTACAGTTACTAAAATCTGTCAAAATTCGTTGGCAATTTAAATTTTCTATAGTTAACAGTGCTTAGACATTTAGGTACATAATGCACACTTGTACTAGTCTAAACTAACGTACTTTGGTACTTTGAGTTTGCTTAGGAATGTCATGTTTCACTTTGATGGCAACCATACCAATATGTATTAATGATTTGTATTATCTTCAAATTCCTACAAAAGTACTTAAAGGTATTGTGCGTGAATACGACTTAACAAAAGGTTAAATATCTAATGATAATGTAAAAATTAATTCATATTTGCACATGATGCTTTCACACATGCCTTTGTTTTAAAATGTTAAAGTATTTGTATTAACTATTCTTAGGTTTCTTTTTGTAAATATTAATAACAAAAATAACATAGAAACAATTCAAGTGCTAACTGTAACATTTATTATATAAAAAACATACATAGTTTATTTATTTGCTATCATTATATATTCCATGGATCTGTCCTAGTTTAAAATTTTTCTTTTTTAGAAGTTTTATTTTGGAAATGCAAAGGTAATTAAGAAGTATAACACAATGAATAAAAAGGACATTACACTAATATTAAAATTTGAACCTTATACGGTATACATGCATTTTAATTTTACAAATTATATTATTAATGGTAGTTAACCATCACTTAATTACCTCTAAATTTATTTCGAAAATGCTTAACTGATGCATAATTTCTCTATGATATTGTCGCCTTCATTTAATAAAGTCACAAATTTAAAAATAATAGAACAGGATAAATGTATAACGAAAATACCCTATAATTTCTAAGACATTTTTAACGAAGTGATGTCTGTGTCAAAAACATAAATTCATGTTAAACAGTTAGTTGGTTAGTTTCTCTTGTTCTAGAAAGAGCAGATCACCGAAATGACACATTAACCGCATGCTCCTAATACCTCTTAACTGATATTTTGTACATAATATACTGTTTTTTTACACCATTTGATAACTTTATATCGCAATCTTAAAAGTGAAAAATTACTTTAACTTTTAAAACTCTATAAACAAAAAATTAAATAGTATAGAATATTTATAAGGAAATTGTTATGGTCTGCAATACTTCTAATACTTATCTAAATCCCTAAAAGAAAATAATTTGAATATTTTGTTATATTATTAGGTTTAAGGTTTTTAAATACAATGTGTAATTCCTTGTAACTATTTTTAGTTTTTATGGTTTCCTGTTGAATTGACGTCAAAGTACTTAGGAGGTATTCGCAGCTTAGGTGCGACTTGTTATTCTTAAGTCAACACTTAGTGCCAAGTGATTATCGAGAAAACGAGTTAATATGCTATTTTAATATATTTCTAAACATAACAATCTATTAACTGATATCTTCCAATGTATTTATTATTAAATAGGTATATAATTATGCGCAAGTGCATGACGCAATTAGTAAATGTATAAAAATGTTATGTGGGGAAATTTAGGTACAACAATATAACTTATTCGCAATGCTGATGTATTAACATATAAACCTGCGGAGCCGGGGCGTGTCGCTAGTATATGTATATAATATTTAGCTAAGTATACTTTTTATTTATATTTCACGCATCACTAAACCGTTAACAGCATTGTATTGCAAATAGACATAAAAATATATAGGTATATGTAGATATTTGCCAATTATGTTAAAGAAAAAAAAGGATATTTGTTGTAATTGTACGCGTATGTGAAAACGTTTGAGAATTTGGCTTTCTTGCAATAGACATTGCCAAAATTCTTATAAATAATCAAAGACAATTTACACGTAAAACATTAACGTTGTCGGAGCATTAATTGCATTATTCAATAATACAGTGGGAAGTAAAAATAAATAACTTATTAATTTAAATATATGTAGAGCATAAGACAATTGATCAAAATATGTTATATTAGCTGTTATTTCATCGAATCAATTCTTGATATACCTAATGATGTAAAAACCTACGCATGAAGCTGTATGGACTCCAAACCCATCTACCAACTGACATGAAGGTAGTTAAAATAAGCAAGCTTTTGTCAAAGACAACTCCTGCACGTGGAAAATAAATTTTCGTTTCAACGGGGACTTTACCCAGATTCAGAATAAAAGGACAACTATAATAATAATAATAATAATAAATTTATTTATTTTCATTGGTGCACAAATTTATACAGTAGGTACAATACATTTAAATAATCTAGGTAATACAATATGGTGCCTGTATAGAATTAAATCTGTGCCACAGGCGCTATGGGCACTTGATTGGTATAAAATAATGATCTTACTTATGTAATTTTAACAATATTTATTATAGACATAAAACTAAAACATAAAAATTAACTAAACATTAAATAAAAATACTTATCTACTTAAAATTCTTCAAACAGTAATATGAAACCTATTTTTATTTGACGACAGTCAGCAAATCTTCCGTGCGCTCATAATTTAGTGTTTGTAAATATTCGCAAACTCGCGTTTTAGATTTTGCATAGTTTAGGTCATATATTGATGTTTCTTTGTTTATTTTATTATACAGATAGGGACCCAAAAATGCAAAAAACCTATTAGTTAGAAACTTTGAAACAGAGCTACATGAACAGACAATATCTTTCCGTCTCTTGGTGTTAGTAAGGTAAGGGTTATAAGTAAGTGCAGCATGCTGTTTTAGCACAGTGTACAATACAAAAAGTTGAACTTACAACTATCTGTGATTCACACAAGTAATTGCGCCGTATCGGTCCAATAACACCAAGTCTCCGATGACATTTCCGTACCTAACCACTGATACACCAGTGTAACAAAACATGCCTAGTTTACATTTCCCGATCTATCTGAATAAAAAATTTAGTCAAAGATTGACATCCTAAAAAAAGTTGTCATTGTTTCATCATCATCTGATGATGATAAACGTCCGTAAACGTCCACTGCTGAACAAGGGCTTCCTCCCGAGGGAGGGTTTTTGCCATAGTCACCACGCTTGGCAGGCGGGTTGTTGGCCGCAGTATTATGTTGTAACATACAAGGAAACGCTGCTGCCCGTTCCCGGCTAAACAATTGTTATAGATGATTTTATAACAATCGGGACCAACGGCTTAACGTGCTTTCCGAGGCACGGAGGGTAGTCCTACAGCCAACCAGACCCGGAAAGAAATCTTAGAATCTACACAAAGATTTCTTGTCCGGAGTGGGGATCGAACCCACGACCTCCGAAATTAAAATCGAGCCAAATCCAGCTTCGCTACGGAGGTTGTAACACTTTTAATTATCTTTTTTTTGGCCAAATTAACGGTTAATCTAAAAGTTCAGACTATTGTAAATTGGCCGAGCATTTCAGTATAATGGGCACCAACTAAACGTGTTAAAATTTGTAAATTAAGCAGTTGACTGGTATTGCTACGCAATGCCTCTTTGAAATTAAATTTAATACTTCATTGACAGTAATTATAAAAACCGGCCAAGTGCGAGTCAGCCTCGCGCACGAAGTGTTCCGTATCATTTTCAAGTTATTGATATCGAGCATAAAATAGCAAAAAAAAGATGTTTGTAATATGGGAGCCTCCCTTAAATAATTATTTTTGGATTCGTTGTTACAGCGGCAACAGAAATTCATCATTTGTGAACAACATCATTTTTTCAACTAGCTATCGCGGATCTTGAGATACAACCTGGTTATAGACAGACAGACAGCGAAGTCTTAGTGATAGGGTCCCGTTTCTACCCTTCGGGCACGGAACCCTGACACAAAAGAACTGCCACAATCATTTAAGCTTTGTGGTAGAGTTTACTCTTTTTATAAAAGAAATGTTATATTATCTTTTCTTTCTTGTAGGTACATGTTGTAGTTGTTAGATGGGGATGGAGGGTCACATTATATATTTTCATTATATTTCATACAAAAGCTTTTACAATTTCACATTCACACTACAATAAATAAAAAGTTATTGTGAATCTAATACGCGAAAGTAAAAAAAATCAACACCAATAAAATGTTATCAACCAAAATGTATCAAATTATGCTTATCAAACTCAAACAGCACTCAAACAAGTATTCACAACAACAGTTTTCTTGTGAATGTAAAAATTGCGATTAAATAAAGAGTATTAATTGGCCTGAATAAAAATTATTTGTAATAATATTATGTACAAGTGAATTGCAAAATAAATTTCTTTCAAATTTAAGTGACCTATTATAAACTATTATAATTAAAAGATATTGGGGTAGATATCCCAATCTCTTTTAGGTTTAAATCACAGCTTGTAACACCATAGAAATAATAAAGCATTTAAAAATTGGAATATTGTTTTATTTAACCGTAACCTTCACTTATCTTTAGTATATTTTAATTTTATATTATTTCAAACCTTTTGAATAAACAATATTTAGTTTTTTTTCCTCTATTGTCATTCAAAGTGACACACAATAGTGTGGGGTCAAATCTTACAAGACAAAATTGGTTAATGTTACCGACAAAAAACTGCACCCACATTAATAATCTTGCGCAGGGTAATGTTGCTCAAATCTTTTTGACAAAGCTTTATTAAAGTTTCCCACGTTACGCGGTTTCACCCGAGTAACTCCCATTCCCCTGGGAACACCTTGATAAAATATAGCCTATAGCCTTCCTCGATAAATGAAAGAATTTTTCAAATCGGTCCAGTAGTTCCTGAGGTTATCACTTTCAAGTAAACAAACAAAAAAACAGTTGTAATTTGTACCTCAATCAATATCAATTGGCATATTTAAAACTAAAAAGCCCCTGCTTAGCACGGATGGACTTTTAAAGTGTAGGTAAGTAAGTTACTCAGGGATAATATAGCATTCTAATGGTGAAAGAATTATCGAAATCCGTTTAGTAGTTTTTAAGTTTACGATAGAAACATATAAAAATACAAAACTTTGCTCTTTATTATATTATTGTATGGATATATTTTCAATCCTGAGAAGCTAAGACACTTTTATTTATTAAATCATATCGTAATGTAAAACAAGCTTAATTCCTAATGTTTTTTAGTCATTTTAACTTCGAATTTATAACAAGGTATTCCAGTATGATACGTACAGAAAAAAGTTTTATGAACATTCTCATGAATTATGGTTTTATTTTTGGTGTTGTTAACATTTTTTCATATTTTTAGATGTCTCAAGTACCCAACAAAGATGTGGTTGCTATAAAGGACTGGTTGGCTAAAGAGCCGGGTCTACCGAAAGATTTTGGTAAGTACATAAATTACTACTTACTTATTTTATAAAACGTAAGATAAGATGTATCACAAATCAATTTATTCAATTATGGATGGAGTTTTGTCTCTCAATTATAGATGGAGTTATGTTATTCAATTATGGATGGAGTTTTGTCTCTCAATTATGGATGGTGTTATGTTATTCAATTATGGATGGAGTTCTGTAGGTAATTAAGCCAGAGCGACTGGACGGTACTTCGTTTTTAATTTAAAACGGACGGATCGCGGAGCGTTACTAATAAAAATATATACGAACTAAATACTAACGCGAATGTATGTTAATGACTTCTAGCTTCATGTAATTTTTTTTTCTTTCGAAATGTATCTTCCATATAATTTCATTTATGACAATGCTTTGATCAAAAAGCAAGGAATAGAAACACTAAATTGTTGGAAAGCTAAAAATATCATGCCAACCTGCAACATAGTAAGTATTTTTTTATTGTCCTCAATTATGACAAAACGAATAAAGAAATGACTTATGACTTTGATTGTGTTAACTCTTAACTACATTAGTTTTTTTTTTAATTATATCCTCATGGCAACGTAATTAGAACAACTATGTATGTAAGTGACTTTGTATGTGCTTTAATCACATGGTAAGTTCATAGGTTAGTTGTAAGTTATAACCATTCCCTGTAATTGTGGCATAATTACCTACTAGGTCGTAAAATTATAGAGTGGTTTATTTATCTTAGTCAAGGCTGTCGTGTTTTCTATGTTGCCATTTTTATGTGAGGTAGTAAAACACAAAACAAGAGCGAGCCCCACATATCCCACCGCCAGCGCGCGAATACGCTGCAGCGGCGGTGGGAATGCGTCAATGAAATTTTATTTTGACGTAATGTCCATACAAAATCTGTCAAATTTAATATTTGTTCTTCCGATATTTTTTATCTGACAATTGAAAAATCGGCCCTTAATAAGTTAAAAAATGACTCCAATTCTTCAAAAAACAAATATAGATACATTAATAATTTCTTAAAAAAAACACCATTAATTTAAAACTAATATAGTTTTATTCTTCGTAAATTTCAGATGAAATGTTACTAAAAAAGTTCCTGTACAGTTGTAATTGCAGTCTGGAGCGTACCAAGAAATGTATCGAAGACTTTTGTATGAGGCGTCGGAACATGCCAGAAATATTCACAGACAGAGATCCGTTATCTACAAAAATGCAAGATGCTTTTGCTTTGACGTGAGTACCAAAATCAGTTTTTATTACTAAGTAGGTAATCAAAAAACTGGTCGAGTGCGAGTCGGAACCGCGTCGGGCAAAAAAAAAGTATGGGAGCCCCATATTATTTTATTTTTAGTATTTATTGTTATAGCGGCAATAGAAATATATCACCTGTGATAATTTCAACTGTCTAGCTATCGCGGCTTTTGAGATACAGCCTGCCCGGTTAGCATAGGCAGCGCGACTCGAGTTTACTCTACGAAAGCCGACCAATCACATTGCAGAAAGTGTCACGTGACAGTGCGTTTCTGCAATGTGATTGGTCGGCCTCCGTAGAGTAGACTCGAGTCGCGCTGCCTATGCTAGCCGGGCTGTTGACAGACAGACAGCGAAGTCTTAGTAATAGGGTTAGTCTTAGTGATATAATCATATATTCTAATTGTACCTTTTTCACTTATTTTTCAGGACGGTTACAACTTATTTAGCTGGCAAAGATGAACTTTTGATTCACATTTTAGAAGAAGTCACGGATAAATTCGATTTTTACCACAGCTTAAAATCGTTCATGGTCTTGGCTGACAATTGGGTTCTCTTAGAAAGAGACGTATTACCAGAAAATCACGTCATTGTTATAGATATAAGGAACTATACTCTATCTATTATACCCAAATGTAATATATTTTACCTCCAAAAATTCTTTACATTTCTATTGGTGAGTTTTTGGGCTTACTTATAATATTATAGGAGTCTCCACACTTATCTGATGACATAGAATCAGCTTCAGCTGACCAGAAAACCTCTATGTCTATGAAATAAGAGTTTTGCTTATTATTGACGCGAATCTGCTTCAGATTGCTGAACACGGGCCTCCTCCCGAGCGAGGGTATTTGCCATAGTCACCACGCTTGGCCCGCATTAATATATTGCACCACACAAGGAAACGCTGCTGCCCGTTCCTTGATATACGATTATTATAGATGATGTTATTACAATCGGGACTATTACGGCTTAAAATGCTTTTCAAGGCACGGAGGGTAGTCCCTTAACCAACCTCATGATAAGTAACTAGAATATTAGTATAGAAGTAACCAATGATGTTATATAAAAAATATGGTAGATACGTCATACTTGAATGCATGAAAATTAGCGTGTGCAAAAATGAGACAGACATAGTAATACGTAGAATAGTGCCAATTAGCTTAATATCGTGGTGGTATTTTTAAAACATGGGTTACTAAAAAAACATTAAAAAAATAAAAATAAACTGTTAAAAAAATAATGTTGAAATACGTCTCAGTTATCAAGCAACCTTTATTTGATAACTGAAATATATATTTGTGATAATTACCTAGGTACTTATAAAAGGTGTTTTTTTTAATTACAGGAAGCTATGCCAATTCGCCTTAAAGAAGTGCACGTAATCAACTGTCCGTCGTATTACGAATACTTATATGGTTTAGTGAAATCAGTTTTACCTAAACAAGTCTGCGAACTGGTAAGTGTAAATGGAGATTTTTTTATAGCTTCCAGTCTAGTTTCACTAGCACCGCTATTCTAGATACTTTAGATATCTCTTTTGACAAATATCTACGTTTATTTGTTCTAGCATGATTGAGTAACATCTATAATACATCCAAACTTTGGCATTTAATACCTACACAAACACAACCTTAATGTTTATCATCATCATCAGCCCATTCAACGTCTGCTGAACATGGGCCTCCTCCCGAGGGAGGGTTTTGATATAGTCACCATGCTTGGCAGGCGGATTGGTGACCGCAGTATTAAGTTGTAATACACAGGGAATCGCTGCTGCCCTGGTATCCACTTGTTATAGATGATGTTATAACAATCGGGACCAACGGCTTAACGTGCTTTCCGAGACACGGAGGGTAATCCCTCAGCCAACGAGACCCGGAAAGAAATCTTAGAATTTACACAAAGATTTCTTGTCCGGTGTGGGGATCGAACCCACGACCTCCGAGACTTAAAGCGGGCTGAATACCGCTACGCTACGGAGGTTGTGGTTGTTGTACCTTTACGTTGTAATCTATTAATCTACACTAATATTATAAAGAGGAAAGATTTGTACCTATTTTTGTATGTTTGTATGTTTGTAATGAATAGGCTCAAAAAGTACTGGGCCGATTTAAAAAATTCTTTCACCAATAGAATGCTACATTTTTCCAATTTGACATAGGCTACAATTCATTTTGAAAAAAATGAGGGATCCTTAATAAAATTTGAACAATGTAACCGAAGGTGTAGAAAAATGAGTCTTAAAATGTCTTTCGTCGAATGCGCTGCCGAAACTATTAGCGATAGAACAAAATAATGTACAACAATATTGAAGAACATCATAATGTCTACAAAAAACTCCGCGGTAGCATATGTCCAACTATTGTAGTTATGTCACTACAACAACTTTTTTCATTTTAAACATTAATGAAAATGCTAACCAAATTCAAACCATGCTATTTATGTGTTTATATTAATCCTTATCCAAATAAATTATTTTATGGTCAAGACCATTTAACTACCTATAAAATAGTTTTTAAATTATTTAACTTGGACTTTCCATTCAAAAGATATTACGAATTAAAAAATTCATATATCTATCTATCTATATCTATATCTATACTAGCGGCCCGCCCCGGCTTCGCACGGGTGGACTTTTATACCCTACCCCTGCCCTACCCTACCCCTACCCTAACCCTACCCTACTCCTACCCTACCCCTACCCTACACCTACCCTACCCTACCCCTACCCTACCCTACCCCTACCATACCCCTACCCTACCCCTACCCTACCCCTACCCTACCCCTACCCCTACCCTACCCCTACCCTACCCCTACACTACCCCTACCCCTACCCCTACCCTACCCCTACCCTACCCTACCCTACCCCTACCCTACGCTACCCTACCCCTACCCCTACCCAAAAGTATCCTATGTCCTTCTCCCAGTTCTTAGCTACCTCCCTACCAATTTTCAGCCAAATCGGTTCAGCCGTTCTTGAGTTATAAATAGTGTAACTAACACGACTTTCTTTTGTTTTTAAAATGTATTCTGCTATTCGGGACGGAAACAAATCCAACAAATCAAAAACCATGGCAATCGGTCCAGCCGTTCTCGAGTTATAAGTGTTGTAACAAACACGACTTTCTTTTATATATATAAGATATACACCGTGAAATTTTAATGGTTGTTTTCCCGAAGCAGAACAACTTGCCGTCGATAGTACTATCGAAACATTTTTTATTTTTTATTTTTTTTTAGACATGTTTTGAATTTAAAATTATTAAAAAAAATATTAGACAACTCGAAAGCGTGATAAACAGTAGTAACACTAGACGGAGTGAACGGACCTTGTAGGTACTACTCGAATCGCACGCGCTGCTGACAAAGTAAAGAACGATCCATAAACGTTCAAAGCAAAATAAGAGCTCAATGGTAGTTATACGGCATAAAATAGCCTGCACGCAAGAATCACAAACGAGCCGACTTCCTTTGTCATTCGCCGCGCGGCGCCGACGCCGGAACGCCCCGCGCTCTCCTTCGACTCCCTCCTTCCCAGTGTTGCCAGACCGTACCAAAAAGTACGGTTTTCCGTACTATTCATCACACAACCGTACCATAACCGTACCTCAGTGTAGACCGTACCTTTTTCGTACCTTTTCACCTTTTCTGTACTAGTGATTAATTTTTCACTACAAACTACAAAGGGTAAAAAACAAAAAAAATCGCCATCTCCTGTTATCTCGGAGGAATCCTGTTATAGAATATGAGTACACTATAGAATTTTTCAACATTGTACCAAACGTATGGGTCGAAATACTTCTGCAAGAACTAGATCAGTTTTTCTTCGAATTGGCTGTCTGCGACCATAGGTTGGAAAAAAGCGATAGGGAATCGAATATTCAAAAGGATATGGTAAAGTAGAACATAATTACCGACTGCCAATATCGAACAAATCCATTTGTAAATAAATTATAGAAATGAGGTTACAAATCAATTCAGAGTTACGGAATGGAGTATAGTCATTAAATTCGTTAATGATGCAGTGAATTAATATATTTTTTGAAACTTAATACCTAATTATCATAGGAATAATGTGATGAGGAAGTTCAGATATTATGCGATACTATTCTTTATATTTAAAGGAACAAAAAGTATTATTTTATTTTATTATTTTTAAACAAGAGTGCAAAATTCTGTTGTTTACATATCTGTCTGAAACTTGAAACGAAATTACTATAATTTTGTTTAATTGTATTATAATACAATTAAACAAAATTATTGTAATTGAATTAAATGATTGATACTGGTAAAAAAATTTGGATTGTAATTTGATATTTTTATATTTTCTATTTGATATTTTTAGATGGAAATTGATATTTTTAGATCTAAAAAGACTTTGTACTTAAATCAAATATATTTTTTTTAGAAGCATCTACATTTGTTGAAATCAATCTCAATCTATTCAGATAAACTTAGATCTACAATTGACTACAATTTACTTAGATCTGAGTAGATTTAGAAAAATGGAAAAATATCTAATTTAATTTGATTAAATGATGTTAATAATTTAAGTAAATTCATACGATTTTCGTTGCTAATTTATATATTTACTTGACTTACGTTCTTCAAACATCTTTAATTTCTCTGTTTGTGTAAAAATGTTTAAATACTCCTCTGATATTAAAAATATCTTCAAATTCAAAATGATTCCAAAAGACAACTCCAGCGCGCCCTGTCGAGAACTTTGAATACTGCCCCACAGGGGCGCCCTCTTGCGCAGTTTGCTTAGATTGTAGTTTTTAAACCATTTATTAAGGCTGGAGCTCTGCTCGCCTTTATGCCCGGTGAAGTAGCAAAAGCCTCGGGGCTACATAAGTACTTAAGTAAGGGCGGTAAGCAAAATCGAAAAAAAAAAACCGAACGTACTTTGAAGTTCAAAACCGTACCTTTTCAGAAAGGCAACCGTCCTTTTTTGGGAAATCATACTGGCAACACTGCTCCTTCCTTAGTTGTCCCGTGAACGTCGGAAGCGCAGCACGCGTTATCTTATTACTTTATTAGTATTATGGATCGACATTACAGTTTTAGTAATTTAGAGTACGTCGCTATGGTGCAACTGTACGCTAGGGCTAATTATAATTCCCATACTGCCTGGCGTCTTTACGCCGAGCTGCAACACTTGGCGTCACTCCGTCTTCGCGGAGTTCTGAACCCTCAAGTCATACAGGACCGGACGATCGTAGCGGCGACGGCTACTCGATCATGGGCAGTTCCAAGTGCCAGCACATGCTCAGGGCAGAGGTCGATCGGCCGTTCTTTCGCCAGAGCTCGACGAGGAGATCATCGAGTACTTCGAACGCGATCCTCGCCGAAGTACGCGAATGGCGGCAGCTAAGTTTGGCGTAAGCCAATACTACGTCTGGAAACTACTCAACTCAGAAGGACTGCATCCATATCATTTCCGCGGAGTTCATTTAATTTTTCATTTTTGTTAAATACGCCTTAAATACTTTATTAGGTATCTAATTCAGAAAATTATTGTTCTTAGATAATAAATTTGTTTTAAGTTACGTTTTCTGTAAGTTATAGCTAAAAAGGTATTGGATAAAGCTTATTATTATGATTGGGTACTGTGTTACATTACCTAAGGTGTAGGTATCAGCTGATTGGGGCCGGCGACCATAATGTCGCTGGCGAGAAAGTGTGGCGCCGAATCTAATTCTTGGGTTCGGCGCCACAGCGCTATCAAAAGATAGTGCGAGAACGCCTCGCGGCGTAATAATACGCTGCCCTTGGGGTCGCGGCGGTCAGAGTGGGGACTCTGGCCGTCATTTCCCAGCGATCCCGGGAAGAGGTAACCAGTCGTAGCCGCTGGTTACCTACATATGCGCAAAGGCGCAGGGGAGGGGCCCAATTATTGCCCCTCCCGAGAGGAGTCTCGATCGTCGAGACTAGACACATGGCGGTGGTCCTGGTCGTCGATCATTTCGAGTGCCCGGGGCCATCGTCAGATGTGTCCGAGGCTGGCTACCGTGGTGGTGTTTTAGTGGGTACCGGATGCCCCGGCTCGCTCGCTACATAGAGCCGGGTGCAAGTGAAGGAGTCCCACACTCCCCAACGAACGCGCGCCCGATCGACGCGAGCGCTAGGTATCGCGAGGTATTACTATCGGTTCGATGTCACTTTCGAGTTCGGTTTTTCACGATTGTTAATCGGCCATTTTTGGTTTATAATATTTAGTTTTTGTATAAATTGAATGTTTAACTAAGACCAAACCTTTTCGCTGCGGGAAAACAACCATTTAAATTTCAGCGTGTATAAAAGAAAGTCGTGTTTGTTACAACACTTATAACTCGAGAACGGCTGGACCGATTGCCATGGTTTTTGATTTGTTGGATTTGTTTCCGTCCCGAATAGCAGAATACATTTTAAAAACAAAAGAAAGACGTGTTAGTTACACTATTTATAACTCAAGAACGGCTGAACCGATTTGGCTGAAAATTGGTAGGGAGGTAGCTAAGAACTGGGAGAAGGACATAGGATACTTTTGGGTAGGGGTAGGGTAGGGTAGGGTAGGGTAGGGGTAGGGTAGGGTAGGGGTAGGGTAGGGTAGGGGTAGGGTAGGGTAAGGGTAGGGGTAGGGTAGGGGTAGGGGTAGGGGTAGGGGTAGGGTAGGGGTAGGGGTAGGGTAGGGGTAGGGTAGGGGTAGGGTAGGGGTAGGGTAGGGGTAGGGTAGGGCAGGGGTAGGGTATAAAAGTCCACCCGTGCGAAGCCGGGGCGGGCCGCTAGTTGATTAATATAAGGATAATGTAACTTTAGTGTTTTCTGATTATATATGAATGTATTTCAATAAACAGGTTGAGACGACGTTACTCTTTTTTTATCTACTCACGACTTGTTAAGTGAACAAATGTACATATAATGAACATAGATCTTATATTTATAAGCGTTTTGATTATTTATCAGCCCTTGTAACGTCCACGAGCTCAAAAGCGTAGCGGTATTTGGCTCGCTTTAAATCTCGGAGGTCGTGGGTTCGATCCCCACACCGGAAAGGAAATCTTTGTGTAATGTCTAAGATTTCGTTCCGGGTCTGGTTGGTTAAGGGACTACCCTCCGTATCTCAGAAAGCACGTTAAGCCGTTGGTCCCGATCGTTATAACATCATCTATAATAATCGTATATCAAATATCAAGGAACGCAGTAGCGTTTCTTTGTGTGGTACTACATATTACTGCGGTCACCAACCCGCTTGCCAAGCGTGGTGACTATGGCAAATATACTCCCCCGGGAGGAGGCCCATGTTCAGCAGTGGACGGTAAACGGGCTGATGATGATGATGATGATGATGTAACGTCCACTGCTTAATATTTACACATTATTATATACTTATACACATTAACTTATAGAATACATCCTATACACAGATATTTGAATTTTGGTTTCAGATACATTTCCATCCCGATCACACTGGATTGCATAAATTTGTAGACAAGAAATATCTTCCTTCTGAGTATGGCGGTGATGCAGAAAGCATGCATGAACAAGGAAAAATCTGGGTTAAGGGTGCAGAGGAAAAAAGGTATGCATTATTATCACTATCTACAAATTTGTTTCTTAATGTGTGACCTGCAACTAAGCGACACCATGAGCGCTATTGAACTATATACCTTATGCAAGTTTCAAGTTTCCGGCTTAGAATAGACCACCCCATGTCTTCCCATGGGTGTCGTAAAAGTGGACTAAGGGACATATGGCTGATGGATGGGCAGCAGCATCTATTTGCTCAAGGTTTACATCTTACTGCGATCACCAATCCGTCTGCCAAGCGTGGTGATTATGGCAATATCCCTCTACGATCCTGGTTTGCCAAGGTCTGTTATGAGGAGGCCCATGTTCAGCAGTGGACGATAACGGGCTGTTGATGATGATGATGATGATGCAAGGAAAACGTAGAGTAGGTATATAAATTAATATCTTCTATGATTTCGCTTAGCTCAATTAGCCTTTTATCCGTCGATATTATAATCATATCTTATCAGAATCTGAGAAATAACATTTATTTGTTCTTTTTTCCCATTACAGGAAGTTCTTCCTCAACGACGAACTTTGGAAAGCAGACAATAACAAGAAATCAAACAAAGAAGAAGTGGCGACAACTATGGCCGGCTCTTTTAGAACTTTAGCTATTGACTAACATCTGATAAAAAATACTGTTAATGGCATAATGCTGTGATAAAATACGGCTTTAAGCCCTACTGAACGCTCAGAGGAACCTAAGCTCAAGAAGATTACTGATAGTAGCCTCATTTCCACTTTAATTTTAAATTTGTTATAAGTAAAAAATATTGGAATGGTTATTTTTATTATAAGGCTTTATATAAAATTCTTTCTTTTTTGTTGGATTTACTTTATAAAAATATATTTAGGTCTGGAATTTTGAAATGGCATTAGGCCTAAAACTGCGTTAAGCTACGGAACCCTTTTGTATTAAAAAAAAATCAACGGATATAAATATTATATTAACCTCTTCATACAGAACATACTACCTATATAAAGGGCAATTTAAATAACTTATTTCGCCGTGTGCGTTTACCAAGTCACTATTTAGTAAAGTTCTACAAAAATTTAATATTATATTAGATTTATATTGTGTAAACGATCGATCGAATAGCTCGTTTCAAAGAAGACACAACCAATGAATGCCCGGCATTTTTTAAATATAATCGATTAATCACGTGACCACCTATCGATTAATAGCGATCACTCCGCTGCTGTAACGGCATTTTTTCTAGTCTTTCTGCGTACAACATTATCTTATCTCTAAAATCGATGACATGATTCCTTAGAACAGATATTTGTTCTTATTATAGTTACAAACTTGCCCATACTGACCAATCCCAATGTACTAACTTGTAAGTAGGTATATCTGAAATGCCTCCTTTCGTTGTAATCGTCGTAGTTACCGCAATAATGCACAATGAAGTACCATGGTTTTGAGGGTTCTAAATATGTTAGTAAATAGAGTGCGCCGTCCGTATATTAGTATGTATTGAAATTATTCATACAATATATTAAAATAACCGCTTTTTAAATTTCCGTCACATTGAGGGCATTTTTTTTTTGTAAAAACTATAGGATGTCTATTTTAAAATTGTAATGTTACGTTTCGATAGTAGGTAGGTATTCCTGACGGCTAATCGGCCTGCAAATTATTAGCAACAACAAAAAAATCATGATTTAATTGTGCAGCTAATGTAAATACATATTATAATTGTGAAATAATTTCTTACATAAAGTTTCTTCACTACCTACATAGTATAAAACAAAGTCACTTCCCGCTATTTATCTGTCCCTATGTAGGTGTGCTTACATCGTTAAATCTATATACGCTTACGATTTTAATCCTTCTTTTTTATAGACAGAGTGATTCAAATGGATTGTTTATATGTATCATCAGCATTGCACCCGTGCGAAGTTAATGATACCTATACGTTAGAGAGATATATCCATCTGACGTGTTAACCTATGATGAAAATGTAGCTAAAGTAGAGTAAGGAGAACACTCAACGAGCTACTCGTATGTAGTAGTAGGTATTACCTGCACGTTATAGAATACCACCGACACAGAAGACTCATGAAATGAAGTCCGGAACCGCACGTATAACGTCCATTGCTGAACATGGGCCTCCTCTCTAGGGAGGGTTTTTTGCCATAGTCACCACGCTTGGCAGGCGGGTTGGTGACCGCAGTATTAAGTATATTGTAACACACAAGGAAACGCTGCTGCCCGTTCCTTGGTATACGATAGTTATAGATGATGTTATAACAATCGGGACCAACGGCTTAACGTGCTTTCCGAGGCACGGAGGGTAGTCCCTCAACCATCCAGACCCGGAAAGAAATCTTATAACTTACACAGAGATTTCTTGTCCAGTGTGGGGATCGAACCCAAGACCTCCGAGATTTAAAGCGAGCTAAATACCGCTACGCTACGGAGTTTGAAAACAAACCTATATTATAACATAATATATCGGCGACCGCACTCTAGGAATGTCAAGCGATTTTTTTTGTTCGTAGTAATGCGCGTCGTCCGGCTTAGAACATACCATCCCATGTCTTCGCCAGGGTGTAGTAAGAGGCGACTAAGAGACATACAGCTGATGGATGGACAGCAGCATCTATTAGGATATTCACCATCTTACTGCGATCACCAATCCACGTGCCAAGCGTGGTGACTATGGCAAAAAACCCTCCCCATCAAATCTCAAGTAAGGCCAGGTCTAAACTGAAAAGTTATAAATGCCATTAAACTTTCGAGTCAGAATAAGAGGCTAAAGTAAATAAAAAATGCAATAGGTGTGTTACTAAACAATCGACGCACTATGGGGTATTTGTACCCAAAAGCTGGCCAAAAATATTTTATTACCTAAATCTTTTCTAAACAGTATATAAATACCGGAAATTACATATTCACGCCCATTATCTCAGAAAGTAGGGATGGCAGACCTTTGCGGTTGTAAAAAAATATTAATTTCTACCAGTCTACCTATCTATCCTATCTATTTACGTACTTACTTCAAGTGAATTACTGGCTATAAAGCAGTGTTAAAAATGTAAATAAAATACGAATATCTTTATTAAAAAAAAGTATTTATTTTAAAATTCATCGTCACAACTGTCATCATTATTTCCAAAACTTAAATTGTAACTATTTTCATTTGCAGGGAGTAACAGGCTTAGAACTTGCTCAGGAAAAGGCTTTGATTTTTTTTCTGGGGGGGTCTCTCATTCCGGTTATTACGGGATCTGAGGTTAAAAGAAGCCTATTTATTATATCCCGATTGCACGCCTCTCGGGAATATTTCCGCGCATAGGACAAGCGATAAGCCCTTATATGTTTATTTCTAGCTTCAGCAGCTTCTTCTGAGAGTAGTCCAATCGGGAGAATGGCTTCTTTTATAACCTCAGATCCATGTACCAATATTTTATGTAGAGTAGGGGACATGGGGTAAAAACTATATAATTTAATATACAATTCAGCTGTTTCTCGAGCATATTTTTCGAACTCTACTATGTTTATAGAATATCCGCTACATAAGGTATCTAAAATGACTTTTAGGCGATAAATAAGAGTATGATCTAAGCCTGTTATTTCCGCTGACAACACATCGTTTTCAAAAAATCTTCGGCTTGTGTTGCCATCATTTGAGTTACCAAAATTGGCTTTAGGCATATCAACAATTAATCCTAACTTTTCTCTAAATCCTTTTTGAATTTCTTTTTTTCTTTTTTCAACTATATCGCTCTCTTCTTTTGTGAGCTTAACGTTCCACTTTTTAATAGGTAGCTTATATGCAACATGCAATATTGATTCGAAGAAACGAATTCTAGCGTGCAGTAGTGAAAGTCCAAACGATAAATTTTCTTTTCTTGTTTCCCCTTTTTTTGTAAGATCGTTAAAATCCTTTGACGTTAAATTACAAATATAACATCTCATTGAATATTTAGTGTGTGTAGCCGCGTTGCATACTTTTCCATCTACCATCGTAAAAAGCATTTTATGAGTAATGCTTGTGTCTTTATATTTTGACCGGCGAAGAGCATTTATTTTTGCATTGACATAGTCTATTTCATCTCTCGTTATGTCATTCGTTTCCTTTACAAATCTCATTCTTATCGGTCGACAGTAACGAGGAGAAGAAGTAGTGGGGTTTTGCCACACAACTTTTTTGTCAGTTTCAGTGACAAGTTGCAAGGGTACTAAAGAACTTTGAAATATATAAGCGTCTGATTCCGTATCACTTTCAAACTTCATTTTATATTGAGCCTGTTGCGATCCGTCACATCCCCATTTGCTAACCAAAGTCAATGACATCTTATCTTGTTCACTTAGGGTTTCTATGGCTTCTTGTAAGTCCATTAGTAATCGTGTGGCTGTGTGGTCTAGAAGATCCTGTAGATCCACTTCGGCACAGGTTGATGTCACGCGATAAGATTCTGGTTTTGGGTAACAGTCCTTTTTGGCTTTTTGTAACATAGAGTAACATGGGAAAAAACTCTTGTTCGTAGCCCTTATAATTTCATATTGGGATCTAGTAAGACCCGCTTCCGTAAACATAGATAACGCCTTTATTGGAGATAATCGGCTTGAAGTTTTGGAGTTAGTTTTCTTCGTCGCGATCGCCGCTCTGTATTTGCGAGCCCTTGTTGGACTCTTCGTTAAATCTTTAACGACATTTGCAGCTTCTACTTGGCCAGATTTCCTTAATTTCATATGGGTGGCAAATGTGAGCTCTGTCACATCCAGTGAACGCAGATCTTGCGTTTTCCTACGTTTACTTCTTTCACTCAAATCTTCAAAGGTCTTTTGTGGGCGCCCTGGGCTAGTACCTGAAATAAAACATATAATTGTTCATTAGTTATATGAAATAACTAGCAAAATTCAACTTGCCATAGGTACCATTTCTTTTATTATGTACTTAAAAAATCTTTTAAATAAAATAACTATATTTATATAGAATAGAACATTACAGAAATAAACACAAAAGAGTGGTCTCATTTGTAAAATTAAACCTTTCTAAATTAAAACCAGTTATAATTACCTGTCGCAGGTAGAGAGACTGTCCCACTCAGCCAACCTTGGTTGGTTTTTTCGAATCTAGCAGCCGTTTTTCGTGCAGCTAACCACCTTTTTTTGAAGTCATGCTTGATTTTTCTCAATTTATTGCTAGCTTCATTTCTTGAATCACCTTGATATGATTTCAAAAACTCTTGTTCCATTGTATCAAGTTTTGCCACAAAAGATGATCCAATAGAGCCTTTAATTATTGAATACAGCTCATTTCGCCCATATATCTTCACTCCAGAGGGTCCTGTTAAGAAAAAATTAAGAAATAATAACTTAATTATTTTTACCAAAAAAAAATGTATTTTCACTTAATTGTCAAAAAAAAAATCGGGGGCTCATTGGGGCGGCAAATTATCTTATATGTAGTTTCACAGATATGTAAGCTTTAGCGTCATTAGGTTTTTTTTACATGACAATATGGAACAGTACTTCAAAAAGTCTTTTCATTGTTGAAATTTAGTCATTTTTTTAGAGACAAAGGCATGTCATGGTGATGGTGTTTATCGTTACTAATATTAATAATAAATCGATTGAAATAAATGTATTTTTTAGAGCTTACCTGGTTGTACAAGATCCATAGCTAAACCTTCCACTAGTATGCTTAAACACAGAAACAGACTGATTGCAATAACAGGGTTATTAAAGCGCATCGATTAATCACACGTACGTATAGGGCGAACGGTAACTTCCGACTGATGTTGCGGGCTGAGTACAAACCCAGGTAAGAACCGGTTTTCGGTACTTAGTGCGTTAGTTATCTAAGTATGAGAGTACATAATTGTTTTAATGAAATAATAATTATTTAAAAAACGATTTTTGGCCAGCTTTTCGGCTTAAATACCCCATAGTGCGACGCCCCTTATACTAAATTAAAAATATATTAATAACATCAAGCAAGTTAAGAATGCCAACGAATGAACCTACTAAGATTCAAAAATATCCTTAAAGGTCTTAAAAGATACTAATTAATGCATGCAGACAGTGGTGTTCCAATTTTAAATAATGGAAATCGTCTTGCAGAATCAAAAAGCTCTGCAAGTGAGCAAGCAAAAATAAGCTCTTAATATTAACGTTAATATCTATTTACTATATTTATTTATTCAAAACATTTTATGAATAAAAATCAAAAAAATATAAAATATTATAGCACATTTTAAAGTGCAAAGACCGGTCAAGTGGCGAGATCAGACGTCCTCAGCCAAATTCTATTACATTTAGCGACACCTGCGGGCACCCTTAAGGGGTAAGGGCCACGACTAAGGGCGCCGCTGAAGCTAGAAGCAAAGAGAAATAAAGAGGACGTGATCACTGGCACGGACTACAGGCACTGGATCACACGACAGGGGCTTGTTGTAGATAACTAATACTTCTTACAATGAAATCACAATTGATCTACAGTCAATTTATCTAGTGAGGGATTAAAAGGCATCGTCCTAATAGAAAGCGAATGCGCGATCATCGCAGGGTCGCGCGAATTTTACTCGTACGATCGCGCGATTAAACATATTGAACTCGAATAGGCGTCCTAACTGACAATCGCACGACGCGGTCGTAATGTAATAAGACACCTATTCTAGTTCAATATGTTTAATCGCGCGTTCGTACAAGTAAAATTCGCGCGAACCTACGATGATCGCGCATTCGCTTTCTATTAGGACGATACCAGACACTTTTAAATTATATATTATTATGTACCTACATTATGTAGTGTGATTAAGGTTTTAATTCATCGCTACCTTGTCTGGAAATAGATCGTGATTTCATTGTAAGAAATGTGTAATAATAGTCAAAACCTGTAGTTTAGGTTTTATTTAGGTAAACATGATATTTGGAATATTATAGGCATGTTTATAAGTTCAAGCGGTACATATTCGATTATATTTAGGGGTTACCTTTAACTTTATCATAGTGCGAATGAGATTCCTTCGTGATAGTTTTGGAGACAAAAAAAAATTTACAATATAATAAGATAAAATGAGTCTAGTTAGACCAAATTAATAATGAGTAGGTAAATAAATAAAATGTGTACCTACCCAAGTACCTAGTGAAAGTAAAGATATTGTTTGATATTACAGTGGTTGTTAAAAGTACGGAAAAGTATGGAATATGATTTTTAATCCGTATCATTTTTATTTTAATACATATTTGATATAAATAAAGCACATCGGCTATAAAAAATTATTTTAAGTATTAAATGCGCAATTGTTTTTTTTATAAATATAAAATGCATCATAGATTTTACGTTGCATCTCTACTATAATTTTATAATGTTTTGCATCTACGGTAATAAATAGGTGATAGATACCGAATACTTTTTTCTCAAGTATTCGTGCACTTTATAAGCAATTAAATAACTGATGTATTAAATTCAATAATGTTATAATGGTTTAGATATATTTTAATAAAAATGTTTTTTCTATTTTTTATTATAATTACATACCTAAATGCATAGGTATACAATATTACTATTATTGTGAAAGCATTTTTGTAATAGTCGGACTGATCACCCGAAAAATGTGGATATAATTTCATTTATTTGAATCAAATACAGCGCAAAAACTTATTAAATGTATATGGTACCTATCAATGTCTTTTTTAATTATTTTTGTGAATACGTTTTATTAATTCATTATTTTTTTATGGGCATTTGCTCTGAATGTGTAATAAAAAACTAATAATCTAGTTAATAATCATGTTTTTCTATTCAATCGATAATTTACTACTCTTTTTTTTTCAATGGGGGAGGTGTAGGCTGTCACACGCCTGCTCCCTTATGTTATTAGTAATAATGAAATAATTAAGGAACTTTATTCAGCACTAAGGTATTTACATACACTTGTACTTGTCAAAATTACACTGTATAAGACTAAATCTAACAAAAGTATCACTTAAGTAGCTAAAAACATTGTTAAAATTATTTGATCTTACAGAATTTTTAATCAGTCTGTCCTTCTGTCGTGCAATAAATGACAAATGTATACATTATAGTAAGATGCCTTAAAGGTGACAGGTCTAAATGTAACTTCTAAGAATCTGGCCAAAGTCTAAGCGACATTGACCTGAGGGCACCCTTAAGAGGTTAGGACCAACGCTCAGGGCGCCACTGGAGTAGAGTAGATTAACGAACAGTGGCGATGATCGCTGGCACGAGATCACATTTCAGGGAATAAGCAACAACGCGGTCCTCGGTCATGCCGTCGAGGATCCTACCCTAGCTAACCTGCAACCTTTCACTAGCTACCTAAGTGGACGACCCGGAGAAGAAAGGAAGAAAGAAACTCCGAGATTTTTTTTTAAGTCTCTTTTGCACTGTTTCTTTTTTTTATGTCAAGTTTTTTATCACAATCATGTAATATTGTAGAATGTATATAATAGAAAAAAAATAAACGTTTTTTTTTCAAGTATTTTTTATTTGTATTAATCGAAGTAATCACCCATGCATTCAATGCATCTTTGCCAACGCAGGGGCAGTTTATTGATGCCCTTCATAAAGAAATCAGCTGGACGGGAGGCAACAAATTCTTCAAAGGCATTTTGTACTGCCTCTCGGGTATTGAATTTTTTTCCCGCCAAGAAGTTATCCAAATTCTGGAAAAAGTAGTAGTCTGTAGGCGCAAGGTCTGGTGAGTAGGGCGGATGACGGAGGGCTTCCAACCCCTGTTCTTGCAACTTAGAGACCGTCTGCTGTGCAGTATAAAGTCGCGCGTTGTCGTGCAGGAGCAGCGGAGACGAGCGACTGACCAATGCTGGTTGGAGATGTGCCAGCTTCTCCATCATTGTGTTCAGTTCTTCACAGTACACATTTGCAGTAATGCTCACCCCGTTTGGTAAGAAGCTGTGATGAATCACACCGGCGCTAGACAGCCAAACAGTGACCATCACTTTTCTAGGGGTAAGTTTTCGTTTAGGGCATTGTTTACCAATATTGTTTTGACGCTAACGTCGAAAGCTGCTGCTAATTCAGCCGTAGATTGTGTATCATCAGCTTACACAATCGCCTTTAATTCGTCATTGTCGACCAAAGTCTTCGGACGACCGCGAGGTTCATTTTTTAGGTCGAAATTTCCAGAACGGAAGCGAGCAAATCAATGTGGTGGTGCGTTGGTTTGAAGTGTTAGCTCCGTAAACCTAGTTATTGTTGCGTGTCGCTTGTGCCGCGTTGCTGCCACGACGCAACTCATATTCCATAATTACTCGAATTTTTAACATCCATGAAGACAAAAAAGATTGAAATGCGATGAAAATGTAACACTAATCAATAAACAAATAACTACATTTGGAAAAAAAAAATCCATGTTTTTAAAATAAAATTAAGTTGACCAATGAACAAACAGAACCCGCGAGTCTATTCGACCTTAAGCTCCTAGTGGCTAAGTACGAGGCTTTTACTATCTCATCGGAAATAAAGGCAAACAATGCCTTATCAAAAGGTTTAAAAAGTACAAACTAAGCAACCTTCGCAAGAGAGCGCCTCCTGTGGTACTTACACGTCGGCTCGGGGCGGTCGTTGGCGGCGGAATGAGGAATGATGACTTTTAGTTTATTAGGGGAGTTTTGTGCAATTGTCGTTTTAAGTTACAGTTCTCACGGACTTCGTGTCTATCAGGTTTTTCTTTTCGGACGGACTTATGTAGTTAGTCCTGAGGCTTTTGCTACTTCACCGGGTATAAAGGCGAGCACAGCTCCAGCCTAGATAAATGGTTTAAACACTACAAACTAAGCAACCTGCGCAAGAGGTCGTCCCCTATGGGACTTGGACCTCGGCTCAGGGCGGTCGCTGACGGGGAGATTGAGGGATTATGGCTTTTAGTTTCTTAAGGGGAGTTTTGTGCAACTGTCGCTCTACTTTACAGTTCGCGGGCCTCTCGGACTTCGGGTCTACGAGGGCATCGGAAGGTTCTTAGAAAACTAAGGGTCGGGAGGGCGTCTATCAGGGCACTGGATGTGCACTGCCCAAAGTGACCGCGATGTTAGCTACGCCACTGAATTGTAAACAAATAGTATAAAATGTCGCGTGTATGTTTAGTTACAATCGCAACAGCATATAGAATATCTTGTTTGTTACTACTTAACGACTGTAATTTTAAGAAATAATTATATCGTATATCTGTGACGTGGATTACGTACCTAAAGCAGATTACATTTATTGGTTCAGGGTTTGTAAAATTATTTGTTTACATTTATTAAGTTTAAGTTTTTAATCATATTTTGCACTATTGCTATTAAATAATTTTGGTATCATCATCATCATCAGCCCGTATAACGTCCACTGCTGAACATGGAGCTCCTCCCGAGAGACGGTAGTTGCCATAGTCACCACGCTTGGCAGGCGGGTTGGTGACCGCAGTATTATGTTGAACCACACAAGGAAACGTTGCTGCCCGTTCCTTGATACACGATTATTATAGATGATGTTATAACAATCGGGACCAACGGCTTAAGGTGCTTCCCGAGGCTCGGAGGGTAGTCCCTCAACCAACCAGACCCGGAAAGAAATCTTAGAATTTACACAAAGCTTTTCTGTCCGGCGTGGGGATCGAATCCACGACCTCCGAGATTTAAAGCGAGCCAAATACCGCTACGCTACGGAGGTTGTCATAGTTTTGGTATACTTCATCAACAGCCCGTTTACGTCCACTGCTGAACATGTGCCTCCTCTTAACAAACCTTGGCAAGCCAGGATCGTAGAGGGATATTGCTATAATCACCACGCTTGGCAGACGGATTGGTGATCGCAGTAAGATGTAAACCATGAGCTAATATCAGCCATATGTCCCTTAGTCGCCCTTTACGACACCCATGGGAAGACATGGGGTGGTCTATTCTAAGCCGGAAACCACACGGCAGGTATAAATTCTGAGTTACTGTAGTAAACAAATAATAAAATATCTAACGTACTAAGATAGATAATATTCATCTTACAAGACATTGAATGAAAGCCAGTGTTCGTCACATTTACCCAGTTTCTCTTAAACATGCAAGTTTTACTTCTACCTTCCAAAAATTGTCATACTTATTCGTGGTATGCCGTGTGGTTTCCGGATTAGAATAGATCTCATGTCTTCCTATAAGTGTCGTAAGAGGCGACTGCCCATCCATCAGGTGTAAGTATCTAACACCTGATAGATGGGCAGCGGTATCCATCAACTCAAGGTTACCTACCATCTTACCGCGATCACCAATCCGCCTGCCAAACGACCCTGGCTTGCCAAAAACTGATAAGAGGAGGCCTATGATCAGCAGTGAACGTAAACGGACTGATTGTAATGAAGTGAATAGGCATGAACTATAAAAAAAAATCTATTTAGTCCGTCAGTTAGATTACCATAAAATATTGGACACGATTTTTTTTTCGTTCCTCAGCCAAAAATGACAAGGATACAGCGCGTTGAAATTTCGTGTGACGTCACTTCTAGGTGCAATTTTACCTAGTAATGACGTCACAAGCCCCGTCTCCTGAACCTTATAGTTTGTTATTGCTCTGTATAAGTGTCCAATATTTTTTAGTAATCTATCTGACGAACTACCTAATTATATTTTTTAAGTCTGCAGCCCTTTATAAAACCTTTTCATATTTGCAGATGTCTCAAGTAAGTGATAGTGATGTAGAGGCGATTAAGCAGTGGTTATCACAGGAACAGAGTTTACCCAATGATTTTGGTAAGTTTTTTTTTTTCGGATGGACATATTTATTTTACTTGATTGGCGAAGCCGACGGTTAAAAACTACAAACTAAGCAACCTGCGCAAGAGGGCGTCCCCTGTGGGACTTGGACCTCGGCTCAGGGCGGTCGCTGACGGGGAGATTGAGGGATTATGGCTTTGAGTTTTTTTTTCAGGGGAGTTTTGTGCAACTGTCTTTTGGTAAGTAGCAAGTTGTTTAGTACTAGGCTTTAAGCACCAAAATATATAGTGGCATAATTCTAGTTTCAAGTTCGGTCTGGCTGGTTGGTTGACCCTCCGTGCTTTGGAAAACACGATAAGCCTATTAATTAATAATTTAAGATATTCCAACCGACCCCGTTTATGGCCTTTTCTAAAGTTTTGAAATATTTTAAAAACGCCCAACCCATTGGGCTGATGTTAAAAAAAAATATTGTGTGAAAAATGTTTAAACACCGTCAAGTTGAATTGACGCTGATTGATGTATCTAATACTTTCTTTGGACATATATAATACGTACAGCAAATAAAGTTTTCTATTATAGTCTGCCATAATGACCTGCCTGCACGAAGCTATCGAGCAAATGGCCGAATCGGAAAGATTTTGTCGGAATTATGTGAAAACCACTTTTGGTGTCGGCTATCGGTTGACGGCTATCGTCCGACACCGATATCGGATCGCATAATCTGAAACCGCTCGGCCTTAGAACCACATCAAGTTTGAAGTCTTAATTCATTTTTTTTAATGATTTAATTATAAAATACGTTCTTTATTCGTTATTCGAATACGGCCAGTACGTGATGTAGTGAGGAATTAAAACCTTAACCTCACTACGATACGAGCATTGTAAGTTAAATAAAAGCTGGCAATAAAAATCACGGTAGGTATATACTATAGGTACCTAGCTTAGAAATTATAACTACATTGTATTCTATCTTAGTTACCTATCCAATTTGTTTTTACAATGTATACATTGTAAAAACAAAAAACAACACACAACACACAATTTACATTGTTTTTACAAAATAATAATAAATAATTATTCACTTAATTATACGACTTATATGTTTGTAACGGGCTATAATCATTTTAATAGCATTTATGTGTCATTTCAGTAAGTAGCCTACTCTATTAGTATCAGCTTATAGACAACCATTGTTAAACAAAGGCCTTCCTTATCGATTGCCATCGAGAATTGCACTGGCAACCTTAACATTTTATATATTTTTTTCGGACGGACATACGTAGTTAGCCACGAGGCTTTAACTACTTCACCGGGCATAAATGCAAGTAGAGCTCTAGCGATAATAATGGTTTAAAACCTACAAACTAAGCAACCTGCGCAAGGGGGCGTCCCCTGTGGGACATGGATCTCGGCTCAGGGCGGTCGCTGGAGATGAGATTGAGGGATTATGACTTTTAGTTTATTTTAGGGAAGTTTTGTGCAACTGTCTCTCTACTTTATAGTTCGCGGGCATCTCGTAGCACTGGCTATCTACGATTACGACCTGCAGGCGGATGTACCACGATGCGCTTGACAGTTTGTGGTCCCAACTTTAGAACCCCATCGACTTTCAGTTCTTCGAGCTATTAAATGCAATGGCCGATTTTAATAATTCGAAAGCTTGTCTTCAGGTACCTACTGAAATCAAAATAAATAATTTATTATTAAATAATAAATAATTTATTTTGATAAGGATTCATACGAAGAAATCTTATTATCTTTTGCATGGTCTGGGTTTTGGTAACGTGTCTTTCAAAAAGTTGTAATAGTAGCAAAGTTTTTTATATATATTGATATGGTCTTTAATATTGTAGAACATTTTTTAGTTGTATCATTTATAGTATTCGCAGCCCTTGTCATGAAAGACATTTTATGGCAATAGTTTTCATACCTTGGCTTACATTTTTGAAGTTGTAATAAAATAGGGAACCACAATTTTTAAAAAAAAAAAAATGTTACTTAGGGATAATTTAGTATTCAAATGGTAAAAAAATATAAAAACCCGTCCCGTAGGTTTTGAGTTTATAAGTAACATGTACCTACCTATCTACCTATGTTACGTACAAAAATATAAAAATACAAATCTTTCCTCTTTATAATATTAACACACAATCTTCCAAGGCGACATTCAAATAAAGGGCTAATTAAACATACTCGTGTATTTGAATAACAACTCATATGAAACAACATTGTTGTACGCGTTTTAAACTAAATAATTATGTATAATTCACAGTAAAACTATGCGTCATATCATAACTTATGCGTCATATAATATCGTATTACTTTTGTCTGACATAATTATTTAAATTAAAATAAATATAAGAAAAAAAAGAAGTACACTTCATTGCAAAATATAAAACAATACAGTAAATTTGATAACATCATATGGGAATTATTCTTATTATATTTTGCAATCGATATAAACGACATACAAAGACATAAAAAAATACATCCAACTATGAATTTACCGGTTCCTTCTAGGTAAACGTGCTGCATCCTAGCCTATGCCGATGCTTAACATCAGGCAGAGTGTAGTCAAATGCTAACCAATTTCTCATTAAAAAAAAATAGGGTCACATTCTTTGCCACTGGCCAGAGTGGAGGTAGTAGCGGAACCAGGTTGGAACTGTAAACTAGCCAACATAGTGATGCTCCCTGGCCTCTAATATGACACTGGCCACGGTATATCCGTGTTTTTTATCACAAGCTTTTATTTAACTTACAATGTTCGTATGTAACTTACTATGTACCTAAGTTTCAAAATTTGAAATCCATTTTTCAACCACTTGCTTGTATCCGATTGAGCTGAAATTAGGAATACATGATGGCAAGCGCTAAGATAGGTGAGTTCTGGCTTGTTTGTTTAAACTTTAAAAACGCCATGCCATAGATCACACTTTTGGGCAATTTTTAAGAGTCTGAGTATGATAGATCCATACATTGCTGGATTAAGATTCTGATGAGCTTTCCACCTATTGTGAATTTCATTGGTTTTTTTACGCGCTCTGAGGGTGCGGTCTCTAATTTTTAGTTCTTTATTACTTTTAAATAATTATATTTGACTGAAATATAGTACTTACGATACTAATAATATAGTACGGATGGCACGCGTTTAAAATACGTGGTGTGCTTAGGCCCTTAGTCTCCAGACCGGCTGAAGAATATGTAGGGCTAGCCTTAGCTATGGTATGCTAATTTATATACATAAATATACCACGAGGAAACTATACCGCGGACCCTTGCCCTCCGAGAGGCTACTTACTACGGCGGTAGACATCAGGAACTGCCCACCGCGTCGCCTGGGACTAAGAGCGATTCAATATGTGATGCGAAGACACGGATACGTATCAAAATCCCGAATTTTAAAAGACCGAACTTTAAAATACCGATGGACAACATCCCGATAATTGAAACGCCGAATGGTTGTTTGGTCGAAAGTTTTAAATCCCGAAGTACAAAATCCCGAAATTGCCACCGCTCGCGCTCTGATTGGTTGAACGGTTGTTAGTCCAAACGAATTTACCATAGAGTTGCAAAAATATTACAGTGGGCATAGTGAAAATAGTAAAAAATTTGAATGGACAAATCAAAGAATACAAAGTATAATAAAATTGTTAGATGAATCTCTAGGGAAGTAGCGCTCGCCGGCCGCTGCCGCGGCACCGCTCGCTACGCTCGCTCGGCTCGCGCGCGGTTGGTCTCTGTTCTAACATAACCTAACCAATTTTACCCAGTTCAAAATGACGAATCATTATCTCCCGCAGAAATGTTTTTACCATTTTTTAATAATCTAGGCGCAGGCAGATTGTATGTTTCATCATTTTGAACTGGGTGAAATAGGTTAGGTTATGTTAGAACTGCGACCAACCGCGCGCGTGCCGAGCGAGCGAACCGAGCGGTGCCGCGGCAGCGGCCGGCGAGCGCTACGAATTTGTGTTTGAAGAATAAATATTTCGTTACAATTGGTTTCTAACATATGTCAGGATTTCTGATTTCCTATTAAATAATAAATTTATTTTATTTAAGTGACACATCTATTTCATTTCTAACTCTACGGGGACATAGAACGGTTGGTCGTGATTGGTCGCTCTTACAATGAGGATTCGGGATTTCGTCCATTCGGGATTTCGTCCTTTCGGGCATTTGAACATCGGTATTTTGTGTTTCGATATAACGACTATCGGCATTTAAAACTTTCGGTATTTTGAATTTCGGTGTTTTGGACGTCGATATTTCAATCATAGGTATTATGAACTTTCGGGATTTTGATACGTACCCGAAGACACGCATATTTAAAGTAACTAACTGCCTAGTCATTGCATGTACTTTTACGTCAAAGGAAATTAGTAAGGTTTTAATTTTTTTAAACCTTTTTTTTAGATGACCTTGTCATTAAGAAGTTTCTATACAGTTGCAACTGCAGCCTGGAACGCACCAAGAAATGTATCGATGACTTTTGTACTAAGCGTAGAAATATGCCAGAAACGTTTACCGACAGAGATCCATTGTCAACAAAAATGCAAGATGCTTTTACATTGGCGTAAGTTATTTAATGTTCAATTTATTTTGTACTAATATATAAAGCTGAAGAGTTTGTTTATTTGCCTGCGAATGACCATTTAATGTGTTGTTGCCTTCTTCACTGTTATTTTAAATTTTGTAGCTTGATGTTAATTGATATAGTATTCAAATATACGGACAGCTAGAAAGCTAGTGCTTTTTATACGCCCAGCTATCCCAACCCAAAGGGCGCGGCCACAAACTCAGCAACATGCGTCGCTGGCATGGCAGCGGCGCTGGCATGGCGCGTGTGCGATACGCGCCGCCCCTCAGCTCGCTGAGCTCGTGACCGCGGAACAATGTTAATACGTTACTTAATATCATCGTCTGTTTTATTCTAGCAGCAAATGCCGTTAAAAACTTATTAGTTGTTAACTAAATTTGTCACATTTCATCTATACATATAATAAAACTGTAGAGGTCGAATGACTGTATCTACATAGAAAAGAAAACCGCTAAAAACTAAGTCAGGGGGATGTTAGAAGTAAAATAGAACACATCCAGATTTTTTTTTAAATTTCAGTCTTCGAAACTGTTGCAACGATTTAAATGCAATTTTAATCACAAAAAATATATAGGAACTCATTATCCTGTGGGATAGTTAAAAGCTGAAGGAATACCAAACATCACGCGGACAAAATCGCGGGCATCAGCTAGTTAGTAATAATTATATAATTGTATGTTTTTTTTTTCAGGAGTACAACATCTTATATAGCTAATAGCGAAGAGATGATCATTTATACCTTGAAACATTTAACAACGGAGAAATTTAATTTTTACGATATGGTCAAATCTTTCATGCTCATCATTGATGAGTACATTAATGAACCGAGAGATGTATTACCAGAAAACCAGATTCTTATATTTGATATTAAGCCTGTTACCCTATCGATTTTGCCGAAGATTGATATATCATACTATAAGAAGTTCTTGGGCTTAGCACTGGTGAGTTAAAATTTAAAATATTTAATTGACAACATATTATAACCATCATCATCAGCCCGTACAACGTCCACTGCTGAACAAGGACCTCCTCCTGAGGAAGGGTTTTTGCCATCTCTTGGTGACCGCAGTAATACGTTGTAACATACAAGGAAACGCTGCAGCCCTTTCCCTGATTTACAATTGTTATTGATGATCTTATAACAGGTACTAATCGGGACCAACGGCTTAACGTGCTTTCCGAGGCACGGAGGGTAGTCCTTCAGCCTACCCTCCGTGAACCGGACCCGGAAAGAAATCTTAGAATCTACACAAAGTTTTCTTGTCCGGCGTGGATGTCATTTAGGGCTGATTTTTCAATAGACAGACAAAAGTTATCAGAGAAGTAAATTTTAAAATTGAAACATTTTGTATAAAAATTCTGTCAACATTAAAAATTTATTCTTCCGATAATTTTTATCTGAGCATTGAGAAATTAGCCCTTAATGAAATATATGTATTGCGGCATATATGTCATTTAATTAAATATTTTTATTGCGTTTTAGGATGCTATGCCATTGCGTCTGAAAACTATGCATGTCATCAATTGCCCATCGTTTTACGAAATCTTTTATAACCTTCTGAAACCAGCGTTGCCAAAAGATATTTGTAATGTGGTAAGATGAAGACTAATCACGTAACGATAAGTCTATGACTTCGATAAAAATATCTTCATTTCTGTACCTATTGTTCTTGTAACGCCTTTCCTATGTTATTGTTAATATATTATTGAAACTACATAAACTCTTTCGTGCATATTAAACGCTGCGTAGCGAAGATATTTTTGTCAAAGTCATAGTAATATTGTTACGTGATTAGCCACCTGATAAAAACTAAAAAATAGCCTACTATTAACTATAACTGAGTTTTCAATGTACAGCCGACCAAAGAGATAAATAAATTCATATGTCCTCGTTTATGAGATGAGTTCTTTGCTAAGTGTATTTTTTTATAGCTAGCACCGACCTCTTCACCCTTAACAGAATACTGACTGCTGTACGACATACATACATATTTATTCAAATTAATAGGCTAGTTGACATTTTTTTGAAATTATTTTTATATGGCTTAGAATGGTTTTACTAGATCTAAAAAAAAATATTGCATTTATTTAAGATCTAGAAAGCACTAAAATAAATATTTTAAAATTGGCTTGACATTTAGAGATGAAAACGATGTCAGCCATGTTGATCTATGTACATTATCTGTGGTCAAGATCGATGACGTCATGACTCAGAAAGTGTAATAGTAAAGAATCGCGTTCATGTTTTTTAACGAGATGTATGCCACAAAATGGCTGATAGCGTTTTCGGAAGTTAAAGATATAGACAAAATAAATAATTTTTATATTGAGTATAAAACAACATATTCAAGTTTTATGAACAGAAATTATTATATTTAGGTTCCATATGACAAACACTTTTAGAAATAAACATCTTTGTAACATAATTTCATATGTGTCAACTAGCCTATTGATACAGAAGGTGTAAACCTATCTTCTAGATCGACTATCATAACTATCAATGACAAATGTATTACACAATTACTACACCTTTATTCGCCTTAAACTGGCAAGTTTAAGGCCACGTACCTTTATCGTATATAATTACAATGCGGCTAAACGTCGCCGTTAACACACTCGCAATACACAATATATAAAGCTAAAGAGTTTGTTTGTTTTTAAGGCTTAAACGAGCTAATCTCAGAATTACTGGTCCGATTGCAAACATTCTTTCAGTGTTAGATAGTCCATTTATCGAGGAAAGCTATATTTAACCATGAAGTTCCTACGGGAACAGGACTATTTTTTATAAAGATTTATTTTTGTTAGCAACACATAAACTATAAATAAAACTAAACCGTTTCGTTGACCTTTTGGAAGATAAATTATCCAGGGGCAACTAAGCTATATGTATTTTGTCAAGAGGTTCTCTTGGGTTAATAAATTTTCTTTTCAGAGATATCAGGCGTAACGAGGTAACCCTTAGCAAGGGCTGAGAAGGCTAGTGGGAAACGGGGACTAGTTCTTTATTAATATCATAATAAAATCATTGTTTTGTTTCATTTGTTTGGTTTTTTAGCCATACCATTCGATTCTACACGTGTTACTACATTTCATATCCTTAAAAGTCCTGAAAGTTGTCAAAATTATCTACGTATGATGACTTTGGATAAAATAAATTGTTTTCGTCCTGTCTTATAAATTCATTTCTAACTAGCTGCACCACGCAGTCGCCGCTTTACCCGCTTTAGGTTAGTAGTCTTTCCTCTAGTAGTCGGATCGTGATGTTTTGTATCCTATATTTTACACACTTCCATCCATCCATATTCACAAACTTTCGCTATTGGATTTCAGCTACATTTTCATTCAAACCACACGGCGTTATACGAGTTTCTGGACAAAACGTACTTACCGTCAGAATATGGCGGCGACGCAGAAAGCATGGACGCCCAGTTTGCTAGAAGGATAAAAAAAATATGTGACAACAGGTACCAACAGAATAATTAATATTATCTGTTTATATTTATGCACATATTTAATTTAACAATTTAAAAAAGAAACTGGCCAAATGTTAAGCGGTTAGCGTAATTTATACGCATTGGTCAATTAGGGGTACGATCTTAACGATAAGTACGTACCGTACGTACGTAACAATCGGAACGCCCTCAACCAACGGAGAGGCAGTTGGTTGAGGGAGTTCCGATTGTTATAACATCATCTATAAAAATCGTATATCGAACGGGCAGCAGCGTTTCCTTGTGTGCTACAACATAATACTGCGGTCACCAACCCGCCTGTCAAGCGTGGTGACTATGGCAAAATTCCCTCACTCGTTAAACAGGCTAATGATGATAATATCATCACTAACACATGTTTTCTTCCTTCCAGAAAATGGTTCCTCGATGATGAAGTCTGGAAAGCCGATATTAGTAAGAAAATCACAACACCAGAATCCGCCATGAACGGTTCCTTTAGAACTTTATCTATTGATTAACATTAATCCGAAAAAGAATTTCCTTAGTTTCAATTTAAATTACCTACTATGCAAGCAACAATATTTTGAACATGTTAATTTATTAATATAATGTGGCTTACATAATATAGTGACAATAATGTAGAAAATGGTTTTCGGTAACATTAATAGAGACATTTTTATCGAAATCATAAACTTATAATTTTATTTAATTCATTTTTTTTTAATTAAATTGTACCAACTGTATTGCTGTCTACAAGTATATGTAGATACAACTTATTTTATGAATATGAATAGATATTCATATTCATAAAATAAGTTGTTACAAAGACAGAAACAGTACAAAGTGTGGACCCTGTCGGGCACGGCAAGTTAGAAAAGAGGAAGAAGCGATATTATAAAATAATGTAATTATAGCGTATTATTTTTAAACGAATTAACTGAAATATATTTTTTTAAAACAAATTCGTAATTTAATTTTCTTATAAAATAAAGATCACGAACGAAGATATATGTATAAAATATTTTCGTTCTTATAGTTTTATACAATTTTCTATTTTCCGACGGGCATTCTCAAAAATGCTTCAGTAGTAAGATGTGGCAAAATGAATACACTTTCTGGATCTAGTTGGTGGTCAAAAAGTGTTGTGTTCATCCTTCGCAAGCACATTGAGCCTCTCATATTCCCTTAACTATCACAATAATACCTACTTCACAAAACACCTCAATTCATCCGGTACCATTTCTCATCATACGTAGTATGATCCATATCCCACGATAACCGATACCGGGCCCAAGAACTCGGTATTAAGTCTCATCATCATCACATCATATTCACATGTTAGCGTTACTGGACAATAGACCCCTCGCCGTCCCAACCCTTAGTTTGCAAATAACATTCTGGTGCCCTCATAGACCCGAAGTCTGAGAGGCCCGCGAACTGTAACGTAGAGCGACAGTCGCACAAAACTCCCCTAAACAACTGAAAGTCTCCTCGCTCCCTATGGGACTTAGACCTCGGCTCGGGGTGGTCACCCCGAGCTGAGGTCTCAGTCCCACAGGGGACGCCTTATTGCGCACGTTGCTTAGTTTGTAGTTTTTAAACCATTTATTAAGGCTGGATCTCTGCTCGCATTTATGTCCGGTAAAGTAGCAGAAGCCTAGTGGCTAACTACATAGGTATTATTATGTCCATCCGAAAAAAAATCTTCTGACAATGAAGGACAATAGACTAATAAAATCAGTGAAAGTGCTTCACTTGCACTAAACTGCGGTCGAACTCGTAGATTCTTACCATCATGTCAAAATAAAACGGTTTCTTTGTGGCTTAAATTTTATTACAACTAACGTCATCACAAATTATATTTGTCTTATATCATATAGTTAAATGGAAAAGGGTCATATAATTTAACACAATTCTTATTAACAATTCCTAATAATAAGTTACCTACTACCTAAAAGGAAGATTAGTATATGAAATATATTATAATAAGTATACTATAGATAGGCACAATAATTAATTATATTATCGTTACGCCATTTAAAACTTGCAGTAGTTTATTTAGCGAAACGTATTTTATTCTTTAGTTGTGGTTGCTCAACATTATCTAACATCATCGGAACCAAATCTGAACCCTTATAATTATATTAAAACTACAATTTAACACCAATGTCTGTTAATCTAATGCGAGGGACCTGAAAGAGCCGGGCAGTTCTTTAATTTTCTCCACTCTGTCGTCTTTCTTTCCGCTTGGTCTGAGGGATTCGTTCACGGCCCAGCGTTTATCGTTTTGGAGGAACCAGTCCCTGAAAAACAAACAATATAATTTGTAAAATTAAATATATAGTTTGCTGAAGTACCTATGTTCTTCTGTAGATGTGTGTTTTACTAAAATATCATGGTCCAGAGTTGTCATTGACAACCACCATGGCGTAACGGTATAAGTCTTAGAAAGTGGGTTCGAACCCCACGCCGGAAAATAAATCTTTCAGTAAAACCTATGATTTCTTTCCGGATCTTGTTGAAGGACGACAACCTTGTGGCGTCCTGACAGGTCACGGAGGTAAACCGATTCATAAATGTTTTTAAAGCAAAATAATCTCTTGTAAATGCGCTTTTAAGTACTAATTGTCATAGTTAGATCTTACTCCTAAATCCAATTCGTTCTGCTACGGAAAAACAATGATTAAATTTTAACCTCGAAAACTGCCATGAATGAATGATGTATCGTGATTTTGAAATGTTGGCTAATAATTGGCAGGTCGATTTGCTATCAGCATTATTACCACACACAACATCACAGTCATTTTTTTCTGTATTTTTTCATTATATTGAAAGGTATGTACAGTCAACAAAAGCGATAGGTTTACGTCTTACATCTGTATCAATGTAAATAAATATATTTATGTCACTACGACGACCGGTAATTCTTTATGGGTGAAGAGTTTATTGCTAGCTGTGTACAAATGTTTTTTTTTTCACATTTACATTTTAAATGCGTTTCACAATGTGTAAACCTATCTCTTATGTTGATTGTACCTACATACATCTTAACTACCAAAAAATTTAAATCTCGCTGAGTATTAGCAACTAACTAAAATAATACGTTTGTGTAGAAATTTCTGCTGCACAGAAATTGTTTGTTAGAATCAAATCTTATACATCAGTTTTATGAGTTAGGTTACCTCTTTGATTCGATTTTCTTGATCCAGTGTCGCTTGATAGTCTCGAGATAGCCAGCTTTCCCGCCGTATTCCTCGGGAAGAATCTCTTGTGGAATATCTTTGTACAGAGTGTCCGAGTTGGGTTCGTGGAATTTTATCTGAAATTTATTTTACTTCATTAAATACCTTTGCCCGACAGAGTCCACGATGATCTAAATTGTATCGTAACTAAAGTCTAAGTTCACATTGGAATGCAAAATATAAATTGTATCGAACACGTTTTTTATTTAGAAAATATCATACTTTGCAACAATTACAGGTCGATAATTTTTTTGCCATTGTTTAATAAATAAAAATATTCTATCACGTCTTATTTTGGAGATACCTATTTGAGAATAAATCTATTAGTAAAATTGTATTTCGACCGTTTTAGTCAGTGACTATTCTGAATTCCAATTAACATTCATGATTTTGTTGCTGTACCGTTTCTATGTGAAAATATTAACATTTTAGTGTCATAGACAAAAACACTCATACACACAAACAAAAAGGCTGTATTGAAATGTATGAGAAAAAAAAGTTCAACAAAATATTTAATATCTTTGCATTAGAAAATAATAGAAACTTTAAGTAAATTGGTTTAAAAATTTAGATTTATGACTATCAATTTTATACATAAAATAATTGATAATAACAATATTTAAGTACTCTTAATAAAAATTCAATTATAGCCAAATCAGCATATTGGTATATGTTTACAAGCAAATATCTCAAAAATGAGACGTGATCTATAAATTCTAATTATTGTTCAGTTTTTAACTCAAACTGATTTACAAATAAATCTAAATAATATTTCTGTGACATAAAAAAGTTAAATGTTGTTGACCAGTGATATATTTCTGCGAGTACTTAAAAAGTTAAAAGCGCCTTATGTTTTCACGACACTTAACGTTATATCCGGTGAAGTAGCAAAAGCCTCCACAGCTAACTACATAATGTTCGTCCGAAAAAAAGACACTTAAAGTCGTTTAACTTAATTCTACTGAATGATGTGTCACTCAACGAGAATTAAAGGAGTGCAATAATAATAATATGCGATGTGTATACTCTGGAGATACTGCGTGCCAACTTTCAGCTATTTATTTCAAGCAATAAAAAAGTATGATTTTATGCATTTTTGAGACGGTACGCACGGTTCTGTCCCATAGTGTGGCGGCGTATTCAATTCAAAATTTATAATTCAGTTTAAGTCAAAATTAATAATTAAGTAATACCTACTATAAAAAATCGTAAGATATGTGGAAATCAAACTACAAACCATTTTAGCGACTTCAGTCTTGAGGAACGGTTTGACGATGGCGTATAGCTTTCCGATGTACGACGGAGCGTTTATCACGTGCACCTGCTTTAGTCGGATCGGCATTGCTTCCTGAAAGGAATGGAAAACACATCAATAAATTAGCATTTATGATTATAGTATTTGAAATTACTTTGTGTTGGGATGTTCTGTGTATTCTTTGGAAATGAGACTTGATATCTATACAAACAGGTAATAAGTAAAATATTCGGAATCAGAAACCTGTAATACATATGTGTTGACTGTTCATAATAATGAACAAAATACTAAGAATTCGATTATACACCATTCGCTCTAAATTTCGGTCAGTTAAAATGCTTAAAACATTAATGAGCCTGTTTTAGGGTTCCGTACCCGACGGGTAACAACGGGACCCTATTACTAAGACTTCGCTGTCTGTCTGTCTGTTTGTCACCAGGATGTATGTCAAGAACCGCGATTGCTAAACAAGTGAAATTTTCATAGATGCTGTAAATAGAATAAAATATTTTTTAAAGTAGGGCTCGGGGACAAACATTTTTTTTGTTTGCTCGATGTCAATAACCTCAACAGATAGTCACTTGAAAATGGTACGGAACCCTTCGTGCGCGAGTCCGACACTTGGCCGGTCTTTTTACACACGAAGTTTTCTAATTTCAACAAATAATATATTTTTAAATATAATCAGTCAATACATTAATTTTTTTTTTTACATAAATATACAATTATAATTTTATATAAATATAAAACCAGTAGGTAGTTACACAAATAAATTTATAATACAATTATTTGGTAGTGCACTTATACATGTGTATATCAGCCACAAGCCTCGTTAGGTGAAAGTTATTATTTTGTCAGACAATTTATTACTTATGTAGATAACGTAGTTACTTGGTCTTATTTCTACTAAAACATATTTAAGCGATACGCTTTCTTGAGCATATAAATATGCATGGCAATGACCATGACACAGTCATTAGGTGTTTAACAAGTAAAGCCCGTTTGTATATATTTATAAACAAGTTTTTGTTTTGTATAAATCGCCAAAATTATTGTTAAATAACTTTAGATTATATAACGTGTTACCAAAATTTACTATTATCATAAATAATCATATTATCATATAATGTCATGTTTAATGATTATGAAATTTAGGATATTTTTGAAAATAAATCAAATCTTTCCATATCTAAAATAAATATTATATCTAAAGCTAATACAAATAAAAAAATATTTTGAATAGAGCCGTCTTCTAGTACTAACTGGCCGCAAGTCGTAGTTTATTTTTATTTTTTTATGATCTACTATATAGCCACGAGGCTTTTGCTATTTCACCGGGCATAAAGGCGAGCGAAGCTCCAGCCTTAATAAATGGTTTTAAAAACTACAAACTAAGCAACCTGCGCAAGAGGGCGCCCCCTGTGGGAATAAGAAGGTTAAGGTAAGGGAAGAAGAGAACCCTTGAGGTTGTGTTGTGGTGAAACATAATGTACTTATTATTATTTTTAATACATTTCTTTACTAAAGTTATCCCTTTTTTTCGGACGGCCATTTATGTAGTTAGCTAAGAGGTTTTCGCAACCTACTTCACCGGGCATAAAGGTGAGCAGAACTCCAGCTTATTAAATGGTTTTTAAACTTTATACTAAGCAACCAGCGCTCTGTGGATCTTGGACCTCGGCTCAGTGCTGTCGTAGACGGAGGTATTGAAGAACTATGACTTAGTTTTTTAGGGAAGTTCATTAATTAATTCTTGATACCTACTATGTTTCCCCTTTAAAACGTAATATATTGACACATATACGCAATCACTCATAAAAACTTTCTCTCTCACACACACACACGCACACACTACCGCTACTTTTCAATGTTGTGCCTATAAATACTCTACATGTAATACTTAATGTATTATGTAGGTATTATGTAGTACCGACACAGTCTCACTCACTGCTAAGTGTTGGTATAAATACTATAATGAATCATATGGCTGAGCCCTATCTCTTAAGATACAGGTCTAACCTAGTTGAAGGGATAGTAGTACAATAAACTGTGCCTCTAACTTATAGTCATGAATAATTTTAAGGATTTGCTGTAAACGTATTCTGTGCACAATATAAATTATTTACGTAAATAAACATTATTGTTATTAGTATTTACTGGTAAAAGGTAAACTTATTATATAATGTAACGATCAATGTGTTATATTTCAAGCTGAGTCAGTGGTTTAGTTCCTTAACATTACACGAACCGGATGTTTTGAATTTGATATCCATTACCATCACTATGGTTTATAAATAGTTTTCTTTTTATCATTTTCTACTAATTTGTATGTATTTTGTGTCATATTTGTTGTGTTAACAAGTTAACTCACTCAGTACTGCTCACATAATATAAGAGTTTATAATATTTTTATTTATGTAAACCAATTACAGGCAGTTGTAAATGGTCAAACATTAATTAGATGTATTTATCATAATTCATGTCTTCAATTACATTCGTTATTTATTTATTTATGTGAATAGCAACTACAATTGATTATAAAGTAGGCGCGCGAACTCTATCAAAAATCATCGCCTAAGCTTCTATGAACATTAATTATTAAGCTGAACATATTTGGCTCGCTTTAAATCTCAGAGATCGTGGGTTGGATTCCCACGCCGTACAGGTAATCTATGTGTAGATACTCAGATTTCTTATCAGGTCTGGTTGCTTGTGGCTACCCTCCGTGTCTCGGAAAGCACGTTAAGCCGTTTGTCCCGATCAAGTTGGTATCGGGTTACTTAACTATACTTCATAGTGACGTTTTTTTTTTCGGATTGAATTACGTAGTTAGCCACGAGGCTTTTGTAACTTCACCGGGCATAAAGGCGAGCAGAGCTCCAGCCTTAATAAATGGTTTAAAAACTACAAACTAAGCAATCTGCGCAAGAGGGCGCCCCCTGTGGGGCTTGGACCTCGGCTCAGGGCGGTCGCTGGCGATGAGATTGAGGGATTATGACTTTTAGTATTTTAGGGGGTATAGTGCAACTGTCGCTCTACAGTTCACGAGCCTCTCGGACTTCGGGTCTACAAGGGCATCGATCCTAACATATTCTGTCATCATTGCTCTACCCTATAATCTTGATTATTTAAGCCGGCGAAAATGTTACCAAAACAAATTACAATTCAAGTACCTAAATACCTTTACGTATAACATTACATTCTAAGTATATTTAATTATTATGCCCACGCAACTTGTAAATTATGGTAGAATTTATTTGTAATCATAATTGAAGTTTTATTGTGGTGCGGTATTACGGATGCACTATAATGTAGTAGGTTAATTTACTGGGTGACTTTGTCACCGTCTTGAAAGTAATAGGGCGTGATAGTGATATTTTTTTTTATTTTAATATTCTTTATTCAAGTTACTATGACTTAATAGTTGTTAGTACTTATCATAAAACCTTATACTATGTCCCAATTCTTAAATATGAAATAGATTTCTAAGGCATAGTTTTTTTTTTTTTTACTGTTTTGGAGTGAAAATCATAACAATGAAAATACTTAGGTACTTAATTAGGTAGTTACGTTACGTTAGTTAAAATTGGTGCCTATAATACCTATGCCGCAATCACATATGAATGAAAAGAGTGAGCTTTATAGCATAACTACCTACTTAGCAGAGATGTATAAAATACCATGAACAAAGTATCTGAAATATAAAATACAAGATAATTTTAAATTAAGTATTTCAAATACCAGATACAAAATACTTTCGAGAATAGTATCTGAAATACTAGATACAAAATACGTAATTTCTAAATACTTCTTAAGATGAAAATACTTTTTTAAGAAAACAAGATTTTATTTTAATGATTTTAAGTTTATTTTTGACAACCTCCGCAGCTTAGCGGTATTTGGCTCGCTTTAAATCACGTAGATCGTGGGTTCGATCCCCACGCCGGACAGAAAATCCTTGTGTAAATTCTAAGATTCTTTCTGGTTCTGATCGGTTAAGGGACTACCCTCCGTGAGAAAGAAAGAGTCACCATTTATCAATGTGATGATCGACTAATAAGGACATGTTCAGTTTTACGCATTTATTTTATAAATTTCTACTAACATATTACTAAAAGTATTTTATCAGAAAAAGTATTTATAAAATACTAAGATACCTAACAAAATATATTTAAATACCAGATACAAAATACATTTATTTAAAAGTATTTAAGATACAAGATGGAAATACGTATCTTGTATCTGTATTTCAGATACTTGTATCGATTGGATACACTATAGCTTATCAAAACGGGAAGCATGCTAGGGATACATAGCAATTAATCATTTATACTAAGTAGTACAGACAACTAGCTCAATGTTAGTTTTATCATCGTAGCGTAGGTAGTTCTTGGTAATCACTTGGTCGCGAGTTCGATCCCCAGACAAATTCAGATTGGAATATGCTATTTGCAACAGTGGATTACGACACCAAGACTTTTGTACTAGCGTACCATTCAAACAGTTTTTCGAATCAGCGTGTTCGCGACAACGTCATTCGATATCTAATAGCGGTTTTCGACTTAATGTGTTTTCGAACTGGCGCATGGCGTACAGCTCTTATTTTTTTTCGAAATAGCGTGCGTCAATGCGTCAATAACGTCATTCGAATCTTCATATCACTCCCCTTAGATAAGTCACATCTCTGCTACTTAGGTACGTATTTTTGTCGTTACGATTTTCACTCAATGTCAGTAAAAAAAAAGATAAAATAACTATGTCTAATCTATTTCATATACCTACATATCACGCCCTATTATTTTCAAGGCGGTAAAAGAAGTCACCCAGTATATGCGAGTATATGTTAACGGTATCTGGTATATTTGGGAATTATTATCTATATTAATATAGGGCTTTGCCTTGACTGACTGACGTTACAAAACATAGCCTACTAAACAGTATGACCAGTCATAGAGACATTGAAACTTCCACCCAATAATATAAAGTTTGTATGGAGCAGTCGAAATTAAGTCCATTAAATCTCCTACATGTAATAAGTAACGAAAATGAAAAATGATCTTCTAATGTCATTCTCACGTTCGAATAACTACATAGATATCACTGTTTATTTTTAACTGTGTTTGTAATAATTATAATAACAATGTAATAACAATTTTGAAAAATCCACGGGAAATGTCAGATTTTTTAAAGACATAACATTTGGGTTCACCTTTAAGACCAAGTACATTTAAGCTAATTGTGTAATTTGCATGTATTTTATTGTTCTATCAATTTATTATGATTATAATTACGTTGATTTTTCAGAGTCACACAGGTACCTAAACGCTGCTGCTCTGTTATACGTACTATAGAATTACCATTTTCGTAAAGGCACAACTCCAAAGACAAGCCAAATGAGGTGTGCTCTTTTCGAAATTGCATATATATTATTGTCATTCATGGTTTCAGAATCGAGACCAATTACGGCTAAACGCGGTTTCCGTGGTACGGCGTAGAGTAGTCTCTCAACCAACTTGACTCAGACAGACATCTTTGATTTTACACATAACTTTTTTTCCGGGGGGAATCAAACCTAAAACTTCCTTGATTTACCACTAGGCCGAAGAATTCGCTTTAGTAATATGAGACCACGACAGTTATTATTTTCAAGTGAATATTCAGCGCCTAATGTCTTTCATGAATACCATTGTTGTAAAGCGACAGTTGCACAAAACTCCTCTACTAATCTAAAAGTTAAAATTCTTTAATCCTCTCGCCCTGAGACGAGATCCAAGTTCTACAGGAGGGCCCTCTTGTGTAGGCTGTTAAATTTGTAGCTTCACCGGGCATAAAAGCGAGCAGAGCTAAGGTTGGAGCTGTGCTCACTTTTATGCCCGGCTAAGCTTAGTTTAAAAACGAAAGTAGCTAAAACGTCGTGCCTAACTATTTATGTCTGTCCCAAAAATAAAGAATAACATAGAATGTATCTTAAAAAAATAAAACTATGTTGGACTACATGAACGCAACAGCAGCCTGCCCACGGTAGCGGTGATACGAGTTGTAATGGAGATAAATCAACATTCGCTCTAAACCGATTACATCATAGATATAAGTTTTGCTTATGTCTATGGATTACATTATAATAATTTTTCTTTGTGTTTACTTACAATCTTTCAATTAAATCAAGATCTAATAAAATATCATTATTAAATAAGGATATTTTTACATAATCCTACTAATATTATTATAAACGCGAAAATTTGTAAGTATGGAAGGATGGATGTTTGTTACTCTTTTATGTAAAAACTACTGAATGGATTTGGCTGAAACTTTGCACGGAGATAGTTAATAAGCTCGATTAACATATAGGCTACAATAAGTCACGCTCCGACCCACTGGAGCAGAGTTACGAGGGTAAAACCGCGGGGCGCAGCTAGTTGTGTATATGTTACGGCTTATAGCCGAAGTGCGGCTACACCTAGTTTTAGCCGGCTACAACTAGGTGCAGCCGACCACATGCTTAAACTTAGATCAACCTCAATAAGTCCCTGTTCAACTCCATTGGTTTAGGTTTAGGTTATTTTTTTGTTAACCACCCCATCCCCTTTTTGTGCCGTGCATAGGTATTGTTTAATTTAGAGTTGAACAGGAACTTATTGAGGTTGACCTAAGTTTAACCGCATGTGGTCGGCTGCACCTAGTTGTAGCCGGCTAAAACTAGGTGTAGCCGCACTTCGACTATTAGCCGTAACATATATATGTATTGTGTGTATGTTTATTGCGTGTATGTATAGGTTTCTGTTTTATAATATTTGTAGTATAATATCAACGAACCTGAGTGTACATCATGTACTTCCGTAGCGCTGAAAGGTTGATCTTCGATATAAATTTCAGCGACACATTAGCCGAGTCGAAGATGGGTATCTCCCCGGAAGCTATGTCGTCATCCTCAGTGAGCCTGGTGTCTGCCAGCATGAAGAATGTCTTCACAGCGTCCACGAAGTTGAACAGATCCATATCAGGGTTGTTCAACCGGTAGATGAACACCCTATAGTTCTCTTTAGTCTTGTATGGAAGGGGCAGCATGTCTCTGAAATTTTCATAATTTTCATCTTATACGGGAAACAAAAACTATGGTCCCTAATGAAGTCCTTTCCGACCCTTAGTTTGCAAAGAACCTTCCGATACCCTCGTAGACCCCCTCGTAGTCCGAGAGGCCCGCGAACTGTAAAGTAGAGCGACAGTTGCACAAAACACCCCTAAAAAACTAAACGTCATAATTCCTCAATCCTGCCACCGCCAGCGACCGCCCTGAGCCGAGGTCCAAGTCCCACAGGGGACGCCCTCTTGCGCAGGTTGCTTAGTTTTTAGTGTTTAAACCATTTATCTAGGCTGGAGCTCTGCTCGCCTTTATGCCCGGTAAAGTAGCAAAAGCCTCCTGGCTAAATATATAAGTCCGTCCGAAAAAAAAAAAAAAAAAGTGCGTATCGCTTCTGTATGGGTACAAACGCGCTTCAACGGCGCGTTTAAAAAACGTGGTGTGCTTAGTCCCTTAGTCGCCTCGTATGCGATACCCACGGGAAGGCGTGGTCTATTCTAAGCTGTGGCCGAAATCAGTCGAGAGGTCAATAAGTGTAGGTGTATTTTATCCTGTCCTAGCGTAGGGTTGCCATACGTCCCGGTACGCCCCGCCGGGACATGTCCCGGTGTCCCGGCCAACAAGGCAATGATCCCGGTGGGCGCGCTAACCAAAAGAAATAAGAACCCTGCTTCGTTCGCAATACGCGCTTCTGTTTGTCTTATGGTCTGTCGTATCGCCCTGCTTGCAATGAACCCCTTCGGCTCTGTGCGACGTGTTATTGTTTCATCTACCCCCCACCCCCCCACGCTCTGACCATTGTCCCGATCAGCGCCGAATCATTTATGGCATCTCTATCCTAGTAGTATAAAAATTATAGAATATAAAAAAAATATATACATACGTGATTTCAAAAACCCGTTTGATCTCTGGTGACCAGGGGTCTCGCTTGCAGAACAGCTCAGGTCCATTAGCACGGATTGTGAAAAATAAATCGATTGTCTTTTTTGTCCTCTCCAAGCTGTGACCACAGCTTGTTATGAATCGGCGAAGTAATATTTCCTCTGAAAAATAATTAATAACGTTTATTACGGTGCAACGTTCGCACTTCAAGTTTTTAAAGGAGAAGTTGAAGAAAATTGCATTTTTATCTATTAGGTACTAGGTTCCATCTGCGAACTCCCAATACCGTAGGAACTTAATAATTAAGCCTTCTTCAATAATAAGCCTTCTTCAATAAATGGACTATCTAACACTGATATATTTTTTCAAATTGGAACAGTACCTAGTTCTTGTGATTAGCGCGTTCAAGCTTTATATATTAGCAAGTATAAGTATAAGATATAAGCTTCCCGTCACTCTGCTCCAGTGGGTCGGAGCGTGACATTTTGTAGCCTATATATCCATATATCCAGCGTATAACCTATCCCGGTGCAAAATTTCAGCCAATTCCGTTCAGTAGTTTTTACGTGAAATAGTAACAAACATCCATCCATCCATACTTACAAACTTTCGCGTTTATAATATTAGTAGGAAGTATACATTAAGTAAACTAAGTTACCCAATGTGTGTAAGTACAAGCCCAACGTAGTTTGGATCAATAGAAATCAGTGGAGATTAATAATTTAACTTTTTTTACAAGATTCAAACATGAAAGAAGATTGTATTTTGTAATTAATCTTAGGTAAATGCAATTACATACTAAATATCAAATAATTTCTTCATTAACGTTCTCTACAATCTTAAAGGTAAACGAGCCGCAAATAAACAAGTAAGCATTAATTGAGTAATTAACTGAAATCGCGAAATTACCGTGAAAACTATTAAATGATAAAGAAGGTTTTTTTTTTCGGACGGACATATGTAGTTAGCCAGGAGTCTTTTGCTACTTCACCGGGCATAAAGGCGAGCAGAGCTCCAGCCTAGATAAATGGTTTAAACACTACAAACTAAGCAACCTGCGCAAGAGGGCGTCCCCTGTGGGACTTGGACCTCGGCTCAGGGCGGTCGCTGACGGGGAGATTGAGGGATTATGGCTTTTAGTTTCTTCAGGGGAGTTTTGTGCAACTGTCGCTCTACTTTACAGTTCGCGGGCCTCTCGGACTTCGGGTCTACGAGGGCATCGGAAGGTTCTTAGCAAACTAAGGGTCGGGAGGGAATAAAGCAATGCAACAAACTTATGTAAAAGACACAAAAAACAGCTTGAGTGTGACTTTATTTTATGAATTTCTGCTCAACTTATTGTAATACCTCCTATTACATATTTAAAAAAAGGATTCCTCTCAATTTCTTGCCAGTTCTTATCAGAGTTGTCACGTCTAGAACTGGTAGTAGCAAATAAACCGGCCAAGTGCGAGTCTGACTCGCACACGAAGGGTCCCGTACCATTTTCAGGCACTTGAAAATGGTACGGGACCCTTCGTGTGCGAGTACCTGAAAAAGGTAGGCACGTTATTGATATCGAGCAAAAAACTAAATGTTATATATATATGGGAGCCCCCCCATTTTTTTAAATATTTTTTTTGTTAATAACAAAAATACAAAAAAAATGAAAAAACTATAAAGCAGAAAAACATCATTTGTGAAAATTTCAACTGTAGCTATCGCGGTTCTTGAATAAAGCCTTGTGACCGACAGCGAAGTCTTAATAATAGAAGAGGTTCAGAGGAGGACTGTTCAGCAGTGGTAGTCACAACTATGTGTGTCTCTACCGTTATTAATTAGTAAATATTACTAAATATTGACAATTCACATTAGTTTATAACATTTTTGTAACGTAAATCTTATGCGCCTGACAGCCCTAAATACTTAGTATTACTATCAATTCGCATACTTATAGCTAACACGTATCCCGACCGCGGTTTCAGCCGTGTTGCTCCCATTCCGTATGGATATTCGTGATTAAATGTAGCCTATAGCTCTCCTCGATAAAGGGGCTATCTAACACTGAAATATTCTTTCAAATCGGACTAGTAGTTCCTGAGATTAGCGCGTTCAAGCAAACAAACACACTCTACAAAAACCATGAAAATTGATCCAGCCGATCTCGAGTTATAAGTGTTGTAACAAACCCGTCTTAGTTTTATATATATAGATGATATGTTATGTTGGTTATGTTGGTTCACGTAAGGCGATTAACACACGGCACCGCGCACCGCCGCGGTAGGCGGTGAAGCGGATCTCATGTCGCATTGGTTTCTATTAAATCCGTAGATGCCTAACACACGTACACCGCCCGGCCGCGCGGTGGAGCAGTGCTCTCACCGCCACCGCCCCTCCGCGCTGCCGTCCGCGCGGTGAGGCGGCGCCTCACACACGGGGCGTCTAGAGATGGGTTGGATTAGTTAAAATTGATATCTAATCCACCTAATCCTAGTATTTTAAAATACCTGTTCCATTTACCTAATCCTAATATTTATTCAATATAGCTGACCTGTTACCAATATTATGTAGGTATCGTATGCGGATTACGTAGGAAATATTCAGCATGATCGTTCCTGTTAAGTAATCGGGAAGTTGGCATATGAAAAGTTTATAATATGTTTTCACTCGTACTAATCATAAATTATGGTAAAATTGGAGTACTTTCGAAATTAAATTTATAACAATTAATATTCTAGGTAGATTTTTATTAATTATTCCATTCATGCTAGAATTGAGAATTAGTCGAATAGAATATTGTAATTCACTTTTATTTTACTAACTTTGATATCGATACTAAATTAGATATAATAATATGTCATATTAGTTACGCCTCTAGCAATGTCAGAGTATTAAAAAAAAAATAAGGTATGTAAATTGTACTCTATGTTACGAATATTTTGTACCATACCTAATCCTCGACGCTTTTGATTAGGTACGGATTCGGATCGAAAAATACCTAATACACTAACCTATTCTAATATTTATGCCTCACGTCTAGGGGCGTCGCATAACCGCGCGGATCATCATGGGTGCAGGACGTGTTGCAATTTAAAAATGGATGAACGAAATATCTTCTTATTTTTTTCTCTCTACGCCATAAAAGCCAGAATGCTGCCACCGCTTCAGCGTCCATTCTTGCCAGTGTCTGTGATCATACATACATAAACTCACGCCTGTTTCTCAGCGGGGTAGGCAGAGACAATGGACCTCCACTTGCTACGATCCCTACACACATCTTTCGCTTTATTCATTCTCATAACATTCTTCATACAAACACGTCGGTTTAGGGTGGATCAAACCTTATTAAATCCATCCGCGCGGACAGGCGCGTAAACCGCCTTACCGCGCGGGGCACCGCTACGAAATCCGCTTTACTGCCACCGCCCTCCGCGGCGGTGCGCGGTGCCGTGTGTTAATCGCCTAACTAAGATACACTTAAGTAAACCGGTCAGCACTAACCTGAACAGGTTGTTTGAGAATACATTGACCTAACTTGGTACTTTTCCCAAATCGTATCAGGGAGACAGTATTTATTCGTTTTCGTTCGTTTTAAGAATAATATTAAATTCATACCGATTAGGTAACAAGATTATAGTTAGTTGTAACATGTGATATCGATAAACTTCTACTAGGTACCTATTTCGTCCGCATAAAATGCTATAAGTATCTAATACTTATAAAAATGAATCGCTGAATGTGTTGTTAAGCAAATCTCGAGAACAGCTTAACCGATTTCGCTAATTCTTTCTCTGTTGTTGTTGTTGTTATGGTCAGGAAAAAAGAAAAAAAAAACTCGAAATATTAGAAAATTTAAGAAAACTTAACTGCAATATTATTATTGTAATGAATTGACATTACTGTCGGTAGTTTTAAATAACTGTCAATGATCGATAGAAAGCCATATTATTTGTGAGTGATACAGACTCCATTTAAGACGAGATTCCCATGGGAACGGGATCTACGTAGGTAAAACCGTAAGGATATCATCATCATCAGCCTGTATAACGTCCACTGCTGAATGTGGGCCTCTCCCAGGGGAGGGTATTTGCCATAGTCACCACGCTTGGCAGGCGGTTTGGTGACCGCAGTATTATGTTGTACCACACAAGGAAACGCTGCTGCCCGTTCCTTTATATACCATCATTATGGATGATGTTATAACATTTGGGACTAACGGCTTAACGTGCTTTCCGAGGCACGGAGGGTAGTCTCTCAACCAACCAGACCCGGATTTTTTTTTTAGAATTTAGACAAAAAATTCTTTCGGCGTAGGAATCGAACCCACGACCTCCTTAAATAACTATCTTACAAGGAAATGATATATTAGCCCGTCTAAATCGGTACTACCGTTTTTAAACAAACATACAAAATAAAAAGCCTATATTGTCACTGGTTTTCACTAGTAGATAGCTTATTTTATAAGTATAAAATTAACTAGCTACCAGTGAATTTGCATTAAAAACTGTTCAGCTGTTACTGAGATTATCTAGAACAACCATACGCAAAGTGAGCAAGACAATATTTTTTTACTTCTGTTGCTTTAAGTACTCTATATTTTACATTACAAGAGATGTTAACTAATATTTAAAACTGAAGAGTGTGTTTGTTGGTCTGCTTGAACACGCTTAATGTTAGAAACTAGCGACCTGATTTGAAAAAAAACCCGCTCATTTATTGCATGTATCCCGAAGTAAAATATCTACTTGAGAATTGATCACGCCAAGAGCGGATATATTGCGTACAGTACTTATATTATAATAGGAACTAAACGTTAATTCCCAGCACCTGGTCCCGATATAGTCCTGATGTAGTAATTGCTTCCAATACAGTAATAGTTATTATTGCTGCTGTATTCACAGTTTTAATATTAATGGCGTTAATTTTTTATTTTATTGTAATGAAGCTGCTTGTACCACCAATGAGGGTGTCACATTATTCGGAGCCAAAGAACATTTGTTTAAATTCGAAAAAAATATAGAAACCGGTATTAATTGAGACAGATTCTGAAGCAGTGGCTTAGCTATTGTAGGGCCAGGTGGTGCAGTGCACCAGGGCCCCGGAACTCAGGGGACCCTCTAAGCTAAGCTTTGAAAAGAGCGCGTCAGCCAACTCGCCAGCTCTTGAAGCTAAGCACCGGGGCCCTTGCCCGCCTAGCTACGCCACTGTTCTGAAGAGCAGAATTCAGAGAATCGAGAAAGAAGATTGTCTGAAATTGTATCGAAATACTGTAGTTCAAGTGATAAAAATAGTGTATATAAAAAATAACAACATCGAAGCAACTTAAATCTTAGCGAACGTTGTGACAGGTAACAGGATTTCAAAACACACCTGTTACTCACAAACACGATATGGATTTGTTGCTCAACTCTGTTACCAAAACATAGATACAAGCTCAGAGACAAAAATGTAAATAAATCAGACAATGAAGACAACGAGTGCATGCTTTGACTAACAATAATGTGACATCATCACGAAGGTCAAGATGAGACAAAGCATATCTACTTTTGTTTCTACTAAATAACTAAATATTCCATGGTGTATAAGTAGGTATATCCCATTAGCCCATAACCATTAAAGAGTAGACAATTATTTCGATTCGATGACAATATTTACCAAAAAAAAATTGCCAAGTAAGTATATTATTTTTATATGTCTATTAATCTTTATGTACATTATAAAATTACTATATAATATACTAGCGACCCGCCCCGGCTTCGCACGGGTGCAATGCTGATGTATCATACATATAAATCTTTCTCTTGAATCACTCTATCTATTAAAAAAAAACCGCATCAAAATCTGTTGCGTAGTTTTAAAGATCTAAGCATACATAGGGACGGACAGACAGCGGCAAGCGACTTTGTTTTATACTATCATGTAGTTATGACACTCATAAATAATATACATTTCTATTGGTAAAAGAATAAGCAAAATCGGTTCATTAGATTCAGAAATTACCACCTAAATTAACCTTACAAACAATTCACAAAAATTAACCTTTTTATAATATTAGTATAGATACATTAATAGACATGATTACGAAACTAGTTAAATGCTACTTTACTTCCCGGAACTAACAAAAAAATTATAACTGTCATTGGCATTACAGGTCATAAAAAAAACCGGCCAAGTGTGAGTTGGACTCGCTCACGAAGCGTTCCGTACAACAAAACGTTTTTTGTATGGCCAGGGGCCATACAACAAACGTACATAACATACGTACGTACGTAACATAAATATTTATTTCATTTTTAGTATTTGTTGTTATAGCGGCAACAGGATTACATCATCTGTGAAAATTTCAGCTGTCTAGCAATCGCGGTTCTTGTGATACTGCCTGGTGACAGACAGATAGCGAAGTCTTAGTAACAGGGTCCCGTTTTTACCCTTTGGGTACGGAACCCTAAAATACGTTTAAGTATGAATCGTACGTCATAACAACAAAAATCAAGATGTACCTATTAGGTCAATAGGTAATCACACTAACAGTAGTTTATGAAGTGAACATTCTAGAACAGAAAGCCATCGAGTCACATTATCGGTTTTTTTTCGGAAGGACATAATTTTTAACTGTGAGGTTTTTGCTACTTCATCGGGAATAAAGGCGATCAGTGTTCCAGCCTTAATAAATATTTTAAAAACTATTAAGCAATCAACAAGAGGAACCCTGTGAAACTTGGACCTAAGCTCAAGGCTGGGTGGGAGATTGAGGATTTTTATGACAGTTTTGTACAACTGTTCGTTTACCTACTTTTCAGTTCGCGTACTCTCGGACTTCAGGTCAATTATGATCTAGGGGGAGGGCATCAAACGGTTCATGGTAAACTAAGGGTCGGTAGAGCGTTTTTCCATTCTATTCAAAACAGCATTACAATATATACACGAGCAGTTTCCTATGGTACTGGCCTGAAGGAAAATTATCAGGTTTTATTTTCGTTTCGGTTTCGTAAATTAACTTGGGACTATCTACAATGAAACAACGGGTAAATAATTACACCTGTTGAAATAAAAGTAATCAAAATACATTCCTACTTGAGATTATGTCGTAGATAAGTATCACATGGATAATTATTGTAGAAGTTTGGTGCATCCAAACTTATTTACTTAATTTATAAATTTTTTTACGTTGTATATGTGTATTTAATTAATTCATGTAGATATATAAACATTATGTTAATAAGACGTTAGTTCAAAATATAGATAGGCAGCCATATAATTACTGTTCACCGCCCGTTCTGTTGATCACTACGATCAACAGAACGGGCGGTGAACAGTAATTAGATGGCTGCCTATCTATATTTTGAACTAACGTCTTATTAACATAATGTTTATATATCTACATGAATTAATTAAATACACATATACAACGTAAAAAAATTATACATACATACAGATAGGTACTACACCTATCTGTATGTGTTTTTTCCCTTAAGGTGAAACCTTCGGAAACTATTAGATGGAAAATAGCTTTCCTTATCTCTCGATTAAATAGATTATTTATTTTGCGAATCTAGACCGATGTTTAATTATCATTTGTTCCGGATCATGAAAAAGAGAACATGTAAGAATCCCTGTATTCATAAAAGAGTTAAAATATATAATTTTCTAGCAAATTCTCCGTTAAATCACAGATTAATAAATAGTTACTACGTAGGTAAGTTAAATACAGTAAAATGCATAGATCACTCTTACAAAACGTGTCGCTTTTCGTCCGTGGTCCCCGCAAAGGTGGAATGTAGTTACGTTAGGTTAACTCCTAATACCTAGATATAGATAGGTAGATAAATAATTCTTACCAATTTCATTGGGTAAATGTGGCTGTTTCACTAGCCAGTCTTTGATGGTCGCGAGTTCTTTGCATTCATCTACCTCTGGCATATTTCTGAAAATAAACAACAAAATTAAATATTTATTTACAATATAATATTGATGTTATAAGTTTATAATACCTTTGTATAATGTTAGATACATGTTCGAACCACCTACGTAAAATGTTATTGTTATTTTATTTTAACAGATGTATACAGGGTGTCCCAAAAGGTTAAGTAGCTGGGAAAGGGGGTGACAGGGGTGGACACAATGGTCACTAGAAAAAAAAAAAAAAATCCGCTCTGGGTATTTAAAAAAAAAATGGCATTTTTTTAAAAACTTAAAATTTTACACCTTGTTATTTTTGATGTTGATGTTGATGACCTTGTTGTTATTGAAGATTACATAACAGCATTTTTTTAAATACAGCCATATTTGTAGGTACAGTTAGCACAAGGTGTAAAATTTTTAGTCTTTTAAAAAATGCCATTTATTTTTTTAAACACCCAGAGGGAATTTTTTATATTTTTCTGGTGACCCTTGTGACCATCCCTATCACCCCCCTTCCCAGCTACGTAATCTTTTGGGACACCCTGTATATATATTTTGCGTAATTAAATACCTTGGGCCGAATTGCTTATGCGTGCCCGGCCCCCGCCAACGGCGGATCGAAGGAGTTTTAGTGGTGTAGGGTCCTCTTCTCGTTGTATGAGTTAGCATACCACGCTATGGAGAGGGCGAGTCCCACATATCCCACCGCCAGCGCGCGAATACGCTGCAGCGGCGGTGGGAATGCATTTCTATTTCCCCCCGGATAAAAAAGGTACCTAGGTACCAATTTATTTTTAAAATAAATTACTTTATTTTTATCAGTCTGTAAAACTTTTACAGCCAAATATAAGAGTACCTTGAACTGGGTTTTCGTATAGTTATCACGCTGGACGGGTAACTATCTATAGCAAGGTAGTTGCAATATAAAACAATAAACAGTAGGTATATGAAAAAAATACTATTAAAAAAATAGGTTTCTCAAAGTGCGACACTTAGAGGTTCGTCGTAGATACGAGTAGACGGTTTTCTCAGTGCTTGAATCGAGAGACGCTCGAGACGAAAGACTAAGAACTAGCTATTCCCACCATCCGACACACATTCTAGTTTGGCGGGGGAAGCATCCCACCCCACCAATCACCCCTCAAATTTGGCGCCCTGGGCCATAGTGCCCACCTTAACGTCGGCACTGCCTTTATATAAACTTTGTACCTATACATTTATTATTTTATTCTAAATTAAAAATAACTACACTATACTCGACACTTTTATAATTATATGAGTAAGGCCGGGACTCCACCAAAGCGGAGATGTGTGCGGTGTGCTGTGTGCTGTGCGAGAAGAGATGTTTTACAGCTCGGGTGAATCTACCGAAGCTGTGCGGAAATGCGTAGTGTAGCTGAGATGTGTGCCGGTTAGCCTTTCGAGTGTGCGAGGCATTGAGTGCTCAGTACGCATTCATTCTGGCGGGCAGGAGGGGAGAGGGTGATAACGATCACTGCATGCCGCTCACATCTCTCGTCTCCGCCGTGCGTCGTCCGCGCACAGCTCACCTCTCCGCTTCCATCGCGCCATACAAATATTACATATCTCCGCACAGCGATCTCCACTGAAGCTGAGCGGAGAGATAGAGAGATGTCTCAATAGCCCAATTCTATTGGTTGTTTAAAAACATATCTCCGCTCGTCTTTTCTCCGCTTTGGTGGAGTCCCGACCTAAGTCGTTTAAAAGAGACAAGAGGCCTACCAGACGAACTAGTTTGGAAACCTTGATGTAAACAAACTATTGTTATGTAAGATATCTTTACCAGTAATTAATGCCAGTTCATCACGCCGTGCGCGCACGCATTCAGTACAAGTTCACGAGAAGTCTTTAAATGCACATCTAATCAATACACCTGCACGTGAGGTCTCAGTATTGCGGATACTCATTACAAAATCATCATCAATACTAATATTATAAAGCTGCAGAGTTTGTTTGTTTGTTTGTTGGGGGCGCTAATCTCAGGAACTACTGGTCCGATTTCAAAAAATCTTTCAGTGTTAGATAGCCCATTTATCGAGGAAGGCTATAAGCTATATTTTATTATAAAGTTTCTACGGGAACGGGAGTTACGCGGGTGACACCGCGCGCGGGAAGCTAGTAATATAATAAAATAAAAATGTATAAAATATAAACGAAGTAAAAAATAAATTTAGTACGTATTTAAATCATTGGAGTGAACTCAATTGACGTCAATGAAGTAAAAACATCCTATGCTACCGACAACGGTGATCACAAAAAATGATCCAAACTAAATATAGCTAGGTAGTTACAAACATTTTAAGTTTTTTGTACCTATCTAATACAACCTAGTAGGTGGCCTCCGACAGCCTCTGTGGCTTAGCTAGCGTTATAAGTCTCGGAGGATGTGGCTACGATCCCCACGCCAAACAAAAAATCGTCATCATAATCGTCAGCCCGTACAACGTCCACTGCTGATCATGAGCCTCCTCCCGAGGGAGGGTTTTTGCCATAGTATAGGCAGGCGGAAACGCTGCAGCCCGTTCCCTGATATACGATTGTTACGAGTATATATGATGTTATAACCAACGGCTTAACGTGCTGTCCGAGGCATGGAGGGTAGTCCCTCAACCATCCAGACCCGGAAACGACCTCCGAGATTTAAAGACAAGAAATATTTGTGTAAAATCTAAGATTTATTACATGGTCTGGTTGGTTAAAGGTTTACCCTCCGTGCCTCGGAAACTACGTTAGGTCGTTATTCCCGATTGTTATAACATCATCAAAGTATACAGCGGTCGGCAACACGCGGCCCCCCGGACGTCTTACTTGTGGCCCGTGAATGGAAAAAAAATGTAAAAAAGTTACGAATATCAAAATAAATACATGAACGCATCGCTATTGACCGTATAGGATGGATTCAGCCTAAAGAACCTGCTTCCCTCTATCTGCGAACGAATCAATGAGGATGAGATTTTCAATTTTTCTATCAGGTATTATCTATCTTTTATATCTTCTATACCTTGCCTGCCAAAAGGTTACCGACCACTGGTCTATAACAATTGTATACCAAGAACTACCAAGAAACGGCCCGCAGCGTTTCCCTGTGTATTACGACATAATACTGCAGCCACCGACCAGCGTGCCAAGCGTGCAAATGGCAAAACCCTCATCTTTATGCTGATGATAATGGTAATGGTATTTATATATATTATATTATACAGGATATAATAAGTAAGGTGGTAGAAGAGTTATTACTTGATGCAAATAACCGAATAATATGCATAAAGTGTAAATAATTATAATTATTCCGTCAGTTAGATATCTAAAAAATATTGGACACGTATTTTTTATTTATCAAATCAATAAAAAATAACAAAGATACAGAGCAACAACAAACTATAAAGTTACGTCACTACTAGGTAAAATTGTACCTAGAAGTGTCGTCACACGAGATTTCAAAGCGCTGAAATATTTGATGGCGCAAATTAATTGTTGAATTACATCGAATCTATTTAAATATGTACTTACTAAGGGCGAAGCAAACGCTATTGCTCTTCTCGCAGGTAAACTTTGTTGGTACTGGTAGTACCAACAGAGAGTAAAATACATAACGATATGGTAAAAAAAAAAATAAAAACTATTTATAATATGCCAATGCATTAAGTTAATGTAGCTAATAAATTATATTATTCATTCATCATAATTAAAATCTTTTCTATGTTAATTATAATAACAAAGGAAATGTATTGCTATAACCGTAAAATAATGAAGACATCTTTATCGAAGTTATAGTCACAGCGATACGTAATAGACCTCCAATTACTACGCAGCTACTTTGGAAACTCAATCATCATCATTTTCCAGCCATACTCCCTTTATTTGGGGTCGGCGCAATATGTCATCCTCTGCCATTTTTCATCTTCCATTCTCACACCTTTCTCAGACAAGTCATCTTTCACATAATTAAAAAGTAAATAGAATGACCAGTTTTATTCTTGGAAAGTGTCAATGCATCGAACAGCGAGATATCAAGGCGAATGCAAGCAGATTTTAATAAATATCAAAGAAAGTTAATCGACCACGTCGTCGAGCGGTCTTAGGTTGTTGCTCAGTGCAAGGGCTGTAGTACCTACAGGCCGTGACCGTAAGAACATGTGCAAGGTCCTTAAATTAATTAAGTATGACATAATTTGTTGAAAACACCTCAAGTTTACCTTGAAGTTTCTTTTTTTTTAAGTAATCATACATACAATGTGATTTTTTGTCGTTTTTTTTGTCGTTTTTAATACCTGACAGGAAGATTTGCCATAAGTAGAACTTATTATCAAAACCTCATTAATTTTTTAGGGTTCCGTAGCCAAATGGCAAAAAACGGAACCCTTATAGATTCGTCATGTCTGTCTGTCTGTCTGTCTGTCCGTCCGTATGTCACAGCCACTTTTTTCCGAAACTATAAGAACTATAATGTTGAAACTTGGCAAGTAGATGTATGTTGTGAACCGCATTAAGATTTTGACACAAAAAAAGAAAAAAAAAAAAATTTTGGGGTTCCCCATACATAGAACTGAAACTCAAAAAATTTTTTTTCATCGTACCCATACGTGTGGGGTATTTATGAATAGGTCTTCAAAAATGATGTTGAGGTTTCTAATGTAATTTTTTTCTAAACTGAATAGTTTGCGCGAGAGACACTTCCAAAGTGGTAAAATGTGTGTCCCCCCCCCTGTAACTTCTAAAATAAGAGAATGATAAATCTAAAAAAAATATATGATGTACATTACCATGCAAACTTCCACCGAAAATTGGTTTGAACGAGATCTTGTAAGTAGTTTTTTTTTAATACGTCATAAATCGTAAACCGCAATTTACCTTTCATTCAATCAACTCGAATTTAAAAATATAAAATAACATTTCATTTCATAAACATACGCTTTTTTATTCTTGATATCAAAAATAGGTACGCACTTGTAACTGATACGGAACCCTTCGTGCGCGAGTCCGACTCGCACTTGGCCGGTTTTTTTTGCCATCTAAAGAAGCTTGACGTCAAGCTTAGGTCGTTCTTTTACTGATCTTAAACGGGCCATTCAAAATAATAAAATATACTAAATGTACGACCATTTAAAAAAAATATGGGCCCAGAAGACTGAGGCTATGAACAGGATACTGAGTTTTAATATAAAAACCGTTGTAATTATTTAAATAAAATTGGTTAATTAATGAAAATTGTTCAATGGCATAGAAATAGTGTCTTCTACGAGTATGGAATACTTCTATTATAAGACATTGACTCAAAAACAATCACAAATTTTCACTTATAAAAAGAAAAGTAAATTTTTTACGTGACAATTTATGATTATTTTAGACGCCATTTTCCCAATATTCCCCCGACGCGAGCGGCAACAATGCGAGGTGGCAAAGTTAAAATTCTCGAAATCTATTAAATTGTCAATTTTAACTCCCGAAAGACTGACTAGATTTTGGCGTATTAAAAATTTAAATCAGGAAGTAAATTTAACTACGTTTATTAAATTATTCAATAACTATTAAGTTACAATCATAATCTACATTAATTACCTACGTAATTAATGTAGATTATGATTGTAACATTAATACAGGTAGGTACTTACCTATACTTAATATTGTGTAAGCAATGACGATACTTCTCATATAGAATGTATTATGTAGGGACTAAATAATAATGTTTAAGTTAAGTTTCATCCTTACAGAATCTTAATATGAAAGGAAATAATAAAATAGTTATAAGAAAACCTACAATATCAAGTTGCAAATATAATTCATGGAACTAAAATAAAAGTAATAGAAATATATATTTTCACTATGAAAGCGAAATGCATTAGATAGACTGATTGAATGGTGAAACCGGAGTTCCTCAGCCAAATTTAAATGAAGCGACACACGCTTAAAGGCACCTTCTAAAGGGTAAGGCCAGAAGTCACATGAAAATTAAATCTAGAGCTCAGAAGCATAAGGTCGAATGTGCCATTATACGTCAGAATCAATAGTCGTATGTGCCTTAATCGTAAACTGGCACTTACGACCAAATTGAATCTGAAGTAGGTATATATTGCATCCGTACTTATGAGGTCTAGGAATAAAAAGGACGTGATCACCGACTACAGGCACTGGAACACACGACAGGGGCAGAGACCAACGCGGTCCTCGTTCTATCTGATGAACCTATCCTAGCTAACCTGATTAAAATTAAATGTCAATTTCAGTGTTCACATTCTGACGCTTAATATTGCCAATTTACTTGAAAGTAATAGTGGTTAACCAGTTAAGTGACATACTTCGTCTGAAGGCCGCGTTCAGAATAAATGCATTTTACGGACTACGTACTTAATTGTAGAAGTTTTCCTTCGATTTAACACGGTGCAATTAATACTGAGCTTTAAATGGCAAGTAAGGAACGTGTGACCTAGGTCAGCTTATAATCGGACTACAAGCAAAATGGCTTTGAAAAAATATGCGTGAAGTTGCGTGCGTATGCCACTCGCATATAACTAGTATGTTTCTTTGTAGCACATGCAAAGCATACTTAATAAAACCGGCCAAGTGCGAGTCGGACTCTCGCACGAAGGGTTCCGTACTAGTTGCAAGTGCCTACCTATTTTTGATATCAAGAATACAACTAGTAACATAGTATAAAAGTTCTTGTAGTTCGTTGTAACTTTGATCGATGTTAATAATAGTTGATTAAATGAAAGGTAAATTGCGGTTTACGGTTTATGACGTATTAAAAAAAACTACTTACTTGATCTCGTTCAAACCAATTTTCGGTGGAAGTTTGCATGGTTATGTTCATCATATATTTTTTTAGTTTTATCATTCTCTTATTTTAGAAGTTACAGGGGGGGACACACATTTTACCACTTTGGAAGTGTCTCTCGCGCAAACTATTCAGTTTTGAAAAAATGACATTAGAAACCTCAACATCATTTTTGAAGACCTATTCATAGATACCCCACATGTATGGGTTCGATGAAAAACATTTTTTTGAGTTTCAGTTCTGTGTATGGGGAACCCCAATTGTTTTTGTTTTTTTTTCTATTTTTGTGAAAATCTTAATGCGGTTCACAAAATACATCTACTTGCCAAGTTTAAACATTATAGTTCTTATAGTTTCGGAAAAAAGTGGCTGTGACATACGGACGGACAGACAGACAGACATGACGAATCTATAAGGGTTCCGTTTTTTGCCATTTGGCTACGGAACCCTAATAAGGCTGTGGTCTTAAACCATAGTAGATACCTACGAATTATTCTTGCACCTTGTACATATATTATATCAATTGACAATCAATACTGAATACATACGAAAATTTACTAACATGACTATACACTATCACATAGTGTGAATCAACCTTTATATTTTCAGAATATAAATTTTTACTCAATTAAAAGTTTAACGATCTGATTCTAAGCAATAATAATAACACCTAATAGAAAATGCGAGTAGGTCATAAGTAGTTACACAACTACATCTGACACAGAACCATTCCTACGTGAAATGGAGTGGGTAAAGAAGTTTAAAATTTAAGTTCATTAAAACGCAAAATTTTATATAGGATGGTTTAAGGAGAATGTGTCACTATCTTCTTCATCATCGCGATCAGCGGTGATTTTGCCAGAGAGCTTATTATGCTAAATATGTATCTTATAAAATATCAAAACACGTTGGAGAGCAAAAAACAACATGTTATCTTGAAGTATAATATTTATTAATTCTCCACGTTTTTAATAAAAAAAAAGTGTCAAATATATTTATGTTTTTGCTAACTATCAATACGTCAATAATGATAATGCAGATTTACCTAATTAAAATCGATAAACATACAGATAACTACAAAATCTCCTCTTTGATAAGAAAAGAATGCGATTAGAGTTACAGTTACAGTTTAGCCGTTTTATTACAAAACATCAAGCAATAAATTGCAGCTATTGTAATGACTCGAATCAATCAAACATTTTTTTTTATCGAAATCATTGCACACTCGGTTATTCATTGCATCGATATGAGAAAAGGTTAACAAATCATCGATACCATAAAACATTGATATCTTGTGAAATTACGTGTCAGAATCAACCGATATGCCTCAAATTTGGTGTGAATAATTCGTGCTTAGTACCTATAATCTATACATATTAATAAAACTAGAGGTCAAATGTCTGTAATACATGGAAAAAAACGCTTAAAACCGAGTCAGGGGGTGGTAAGAAGTAAAATAGAACAGATCCAAACTTTTTTTTTCTCTATCTGGTTGGTCTATTTTACTTCTAACATCCCAGACTCGGTTTACCCTTTTTTTTCTATGTACAGACATTCGACCTCTACAGTTTTATTATATTTATAGATTTAGAAGATATAGATATAGGCAGAGAAGGCGTGCAGAATGCTAATATTTTATTAAATTTTGGCTGTATTTCAACCACTGGACATGGCATTTTTCACGTGGAGTCACTCGCGTATGTTCCGTTACCATAGGAAAGTGATAAAAAAAAATAGAGCGTTGTTAACACCTTGCAAGCTTAACTTCCGAGGATATATTTTTGTATTTAGTTTATTCATTATATTATTATTTAAGTGTGTAAGAAAAACTGTGTGAGAGTTTATAATAAAAAGTACCGGTATCGTTACACTTACAATAAACTGATCGATTATAAATTGATTTCTGTGTAAATTATTTTCTCATGATGACGCCGAGGATTGAATTCGTTATATGTATCCGTAAGACGCGTAACATAAATAGTATAATATGCTTAAAGGAATAAAGGAGGAATAAAGCTAGAAAATAAAACGAGAATCGTTTGTTTTTTTCAGGCTTGTCAATAAGCTTTATATACCTAACTCGATATTGAGTCATTTAAACTGTGTCTTATACTGAATCAATGTTTATTGTATGTTAACAATACATGCATTTAAATACAATGCTTATTACGTATACGACCGCAATAAGCAATGATTGTATTGAGATCGAACTGATAAATAATAATAATTTTATTATAAATAAGATAGATCTAGTGCAAAAAACAATATTTCCGATTTAATAATAAGATCTGCAAGGTTACCTACTTAATTGCGAGATAACTTTATTAGTCTTATTTGTCTGTTTACAATAAGAAACTTTGGTTTCTTGGTCATAATCCCTCAATACCCCCTCCAGCAACTGCCCTGAGCCGAGGTCCAAGTATTAGAATAAGGTACTAGAAGCCTCTATCTCTAGAAAACTACCTAACGCAAAAAAAAACGCAAATATAGCGCATAAAGACAATACGACAATAGCCTAAGCCAGGTCTAGAAGAGTAAGAAAGTCCTATATAAGTTGTATCCCTACAAGAAAACTATAAGAACAAATTTAAGTCTAGCAAATGCCATCCTTTTTAGCTCCCTTAGGTGTTGAATTTTATATAATTTTAATCCCGTCTTAGTGAGCACCTACGTCCTAAAACAAACCCCCAAGCTAAATCTCCCCTCCTAGTACTTTTAGGTTCTGAGATTTCGTGTTGAGTTTTATAATATAGTTATAATTATTTTAATCGTAGCCTTTGGTTTCCACCTGAATAAACAAAAAGACATCATATATACTATCTTTATTAAATTATATAATAATTATTTGCTTTGAATAACCCAAAACAATCAAATATAATAATAGGCCAATATCAATATTAAACCTTAATTATATACTCGATTACTGGGATGTTATTCACGTATCTTCAAAAATATTATTAGTCGTTACGGAAAATTTCAAAGATCCCTTTTAATTACCAATTAATACACAATGTTTCGCTAATAGTTTCTGGAAAATTCCGCTATCGGTCGTTATATGTTTTAAATACAAAGTACTTATAAGGGCCATCAAACATAATTATAACCACGTAGATTTTTTTAAGATGCAATTATCTTACTGTAGAACTCTTACGTTTAATTATTGTATTGTACCCATTGAAGTGATTGCCGGCTAAAGCCATTACGTATCAGGAAATTGATTTTATCGTCTTTACTTAAAAAAAATGTTGTTTATTCCTCAACATCATCAATGACCATAGTTACCACAGGTGAATAAATGACCGCTATAGTAGGTACAATTTACATAACTTGATTATCGTATAGAAAACGCACATTGACCATTATACTCAAAATAATTTTCTATCATTGAAATATTACCTACACCTAGATAGGTAACTTCATAAATAGGTACATACATACATATAATCACGCCTTTCTCCCATGGGGTAGCATAAAATTACAGAACGCAACCTGCTACGATCTTTACACACTACCTTGGCCTCGTCCACGTTCATACATCTGGTCATACACGCACGCTGGTTGCGAGTACTACGCACCTTACATTTCTGAAGAACTTCCCCTATAAGGTCAGTGTATGTCCTTCTAGGGCGTCCCCTCCCGGCGTTTCCACTCACATCTGCCTTGTAAATACTTTTTGTTATTTACTTTATTTCCCGCATTTGCTCTTCTTGCCACATCGGCATCAATCTTTCCATCTCTTGTAAACATACTTCCTAAATAGGTAACTTCATGTTTTATTTTTTTTGGTTTAGAATATATAGATTAGCCACGAGACCTTAGCTTTTATGCCTGGTTAATTAACCAGGCATAAAGGCGAGCCTCGTTAAATGATTTCAAAACTACAAACTAGGAAATCTGCGCAAGAGTGGGACTTGGTATATTGCGGGTATTAAAGAACGAGTGCCTAAGTAATTATGACTTTTGAATTTTTCGATAGAGTTTTGTGCAACTCTAGCTGTTCTTTACAGTTCACGCGGGTCTCGGATTTCGGGTCTACGAGAGCATCGGAAGGTTCTTTGCAAACTAAGGGTCGGAAGGGTGTGGATGGAGTGGTCGCGTTTGCGATCGCACACTTTCCCAGAGGGTCGGATAGAGTGGTATCTCAGCGTGTTGTTAGTTTCTTGCAGTGTAGGTACAACTTAAAGGTAAGTGAAATGTAATTTTCTTTATGAGAATTAAATGTCTTTAAGCGGAAGTTGTTATCGAATCGACGGTGCTTTGGGTGTTAAGCCGCGAATTAGGTCGCGAGTCTTCTCTCCTGTCGGTCTTCGAATAGAAGGTATCAAACGTTTATAGCAAACTTAGGGTCGTAATTTTTAATCTATTAATACAAATGGCAGATTATTTAAAAGTACCTAATTTCTTTTTTATTATCATGTAGAGGAACGGTTGGTGGGTGTTCCTGCACAGAGAAGGAAGATCTTCTATAGCGGACGAGGTGGTATTCCAGGCGGCCGACGGCCAATTGTTGCTGTTTTATAACTTGTATTTGTCCGAATTGGCTTGCGAACTTATGTTGCGCGATACAGGTTAGTTGGGATGCTAGGTGTTAGATGGCGCTGCTCGCCTAACATCGTTCGGTCGTAGATGTCGCGACAAAAATAAACCGAATCGTATGGTATTTCCTCTTTCGCAAAAACTTATCTCATTAAATTATACATCAAGATATATTATATGTAAAGCTACATCACGCCTTACACTTGTTGGAGAAGAGTACCAGGTAAAACAGATCGGGGCAGGTATAGAAATATTTATTTCTAATAAAGTAGGGATATTTATGAGAACTACGAAAGTAAAACATGTTAATACCACTGCACGGTATAAATTTTTATTATATTAGAAAGTGTTAAATGCATAGTATGAGCTAATAGACTACAGGCACGCAGACTTAATTGTTATATTTTTAATATAGTTTGGATAATATATTTTTAATTTTATTAAAGGGATTCATGTCGATTAAGTAATTTTGGATAGGGGTCGGCAAACTTTATCCCGGTAGATACAAAGTTAAAATAAGAATCAATTTTAACGTATTTTTATTTTGCAATAGGTACGTAGTAGGTTAAACTGGTGTAGGAGCGCAGCTTAAATAATTGAAGTTTCAAGTACGATAGAAGGTTTTTATTAATGAATTAAATCCTTACGTTTTATTATAGGTATTAATGCAATGGAATGTCAGTCTTTACACCTTACACCTAAATCTACTAATATGTAAACCTAAAGAATTAGTTTGTTTTCTTGAACACGCTAATCTGAGGAACTACTGGTCCGATTTGAAAAAAATATTTCAGTAATAGATAGCCCATTTATCGAGGAAGGCTATAGGATATTTAATTATGAAGTTCCTACGGGAACTGAAGTTACACGAGTGACACTGCGCGCGAGAAGCTAATCTCGTATAAAATCCAAATATTAATTATATTTCGGTACTTTGCTTTTACTTACCAAAACAATAAGATTCAGTTTTGATGATATCTCAAAATTTTGTAGGGTTTTGATAGTAAAATGTTATTATTTTGCTTATTGCGATTGAAGAGCCGCATCGGAACATACATGGTGCATGACACGGCGAGCCGCAGGTTGCCGACCCCTGGTTTACGAGATTGGAGAACCCAACGGTACTTATATTTTTGAGTGACCCACTTGCAGTGAAGACGTAAAATGGTCACGAGGCCCCTCAAACAAGTGGCTGCTAGAGGTGTCAACACCGGATTACATTTAGTTAGATTGTGTCCCTAAGAAAGAACATAAAGTTAACATAAAATTAACTTATGTTTTTGTATAGGCACATTAGCGATTACTTAAGAAATATCACATTGCGTCACTTTATCTTTTTTATGAGAATAAAAATATGTCTAAGTGACACTTGACATTCTCTGGTGACATACCTATACTTAGCTGATTTTCCCAAGGATTTTTCCATCAAAATAACATAATCGATATTTCAAATTTGACAGATTTTGTATGGAAATTTTGTCAATATATAATCTTAAATACGAGAGTCTTATCCTTTGGGTACGAGAGTTATGCGGATGAAACTGCGCGTGGGAAAATAGTAGTTGTTTAAAATAGTTACGCTTTTTACACAACATTTTCAATGTACGTAGTTATAGGTATAGGTGTAACTACCTGTAACGAAGATTGCCGAAACGTTTTTCTAAACACAAAACTTTAAATACGTACTTAAGTACCTACACAATTGAAATAACAGCTAGAGGCTAAAGGACATTGTCAACAAATGAATACTAACAAAATATTTGCATAAGAACAAATGTAGAATACAAACTTATTATTAAAGGCTGTCGGCCACCGATGGCCAACATGATACAAGTCGACCTGTTTTATAATAACGCTGTACAGGAACTAGGTGTCCTTATATTTAGACCCCTCTGCCTGCCTGATAGAGGTGGTATTTGTCTGCTCACTAGCTTCCCGCGCAGGGTTAAACCAGCTTAACTCACGTCCCCGTGGGAATTTCATAATAAAATATAGCCTGTAGTCTTCCGCGATGAATGGGCTATCCAACACTGAATCTATTTTTCAAACCGGATCACAATATTCTGAGATTAGTGCTTGAAAAGCAGGCAAACAAACAAACTCGTCAGCCTTATTTATTATTATAGATATAAAAAAGACATACCTACTACTTACTTATACAAGGTGTAACGGAAAGGTGTAGCTTTTTCTATGTATATACATAGAAAAAGCAAGGCTTCTTTGGATCATAACAAACGATATGGCAAGGGTATCAACTCAAAATAAAATACACCAAGAATTTTTTATTTTGCAAACAAAAAATAAAAATTCGGAACCCTTTATTCAGAAATTCCAGGAGTAAGAGGTTTATTTTTACTTGCAAATAGTTCGTTGACATCGATCAGCTGATTGAGTGCTAGTGATGTATTTATTTCAATTTGAAAAGTTTGGTTTCTGGTATCTATGAATTTAAAAAATCATTACTTCCGGACTTGTAGAGATAGGAATTAATAACCCTTGCCATATCGTTTGTTATGATCCAAAGAAGCCTTGCTCTTTCTATGTATATACCCTTTCCGTTACACCTTACATATATGTAAGAAAATATACCTATAGGTACTTATGTAGGTAAAACAGCCTGTCTTATGTATGGCAATATCTAGGTATGTAATACCTACTTAAGAGTAGAACGGGTAAAGAAAGAAGAAAAGAAAAGTTTAAGAAAAGAAGAACGTGAAATTAGTAATAAGAAACATAAATAAAATTAAAACTATTAATACATACTGACATAAATAAATACATAGGTACAACAATGAATACATACATACATAAAATAAAGAATTAGGTACAATATATATCTATATTTAAAATCAATAATCTAACATCAATAATATAAAATAAAATAAAATATAGGTACCTGGAATGTACAGGTAAATAATTTAAAATTTGCTAAATACCGATATTATTAAAGTAGTTAAATTAATATCCAATTAAATTCAAGTAGGTACCTAATATTTATTGAATAAATAAGAGCTTAGAATAATAACATTATATACGTTTGTAACTAAGTAGGTATATAAAAGGGCCTAAATATATTTTTTTAGTAGCATTATTTACTGAATATTTAATATTTAGCATTATTTACTATATTTGTTCGGTATAACACATAACTATTTACAGCAAATAAAAAAAAATACTCACAATACAAAACACTTGGGGATCACACACAAAAATAAATATTTAAAATAATAAAATGTTCGTAAACTTTCAAAGTAAGTAAGTTGTCAAGAGTAATTGGCGCCCGAAATTGGAACGCGTGTATTACTCAGACATTCGAGTTGAACTGATAGCGCCGCGTATGTGTATTCTGTGGAACGTCGTTGCGTGTAGGTACTAATGCAAGACAGCATCTGATTTTGAAATATTAGTACTCGTATATTTAACCTTAGTATCATTGGATACCTGCTATGTACCTACATGGGTGTAATAAACTAAGAGGCATGTAGGCATTACATGAAAATAATTAACTTGATTCACATAAGAAATTTACCCAACTAATATTTTATAAATAAACCTTCTTTAATATAGTGTGATTGGAATGAATTTAAGAAGGCAAAGATTATGTTTAGTTGTACCTACGTGTACCACAGTTTGCACGTCCTAACAAGGGCAAAGTTTGAAAGGTATGGAAAAGGTCACCCTGTGACCACCGCAGTGTAGTGACACGATCAAAGTTTACCCCTCCCGACCCTTATTTTGCAAAGAATCTTCCCGTGAACTGTAACGTAGAGCGACAGTTGCTTAAAATTCCCATAAAAACCTAAAGCTTCTTCGATCTCCCCGCCAACTTCTGCTCTGAGACAAGAGGTCCAAGTCCCACAGGGGGCGCCCTCTTGCGCAGGTTGTAGTTTAGTCTTTAAACCATTTATTTTCAGAATAATTTCAATGCGAGGGACCGCACCAGCAGTAAGTACTAAGCCATGTTTCCTTAATGGAAAAAAATAAAACCAGTTGATTTTCTTTGGAAAAACCTACTGCTTAAATCAATTGCGGTTTTTGTTATGAATATATATTTATAACCACAACTGATTTAAGCAGTAGGTTTTTTCCAAAGAAAACCAACCGGCGAACAGTTAAAACCTCAGCCAGCCTTTAACAACATGTCGTCTTAGATACTGTCACAACTTGCAGAAAGGAAATGAAGACGTGTAGGTTGCACCTGTATGTTTCAAATTCCTTAACAGGTCATATTTCTGACACATTTAAATCACGGCTCCAGAAGCCACTACTAAACTAAACGGCTTCCGAAGGACACTACGATTGAAATATGAACTGTAAATCCTGTTAACAAGTTTCAATTTCCTTAAACGCGTTGTAGAATGCCGCCGATACGAGTCTGTAGATTTGAATCGAAGCTTCACATCAATAGCCTGCTTTCGTCCACTGTTGAACTTGGGCATCCTCTTAACAGACCTCGGCAAGTTATGGTTGAGTTAAGTTCATCACCACACCTGGCACGCGGATTGATAATCGCAGTAAGATGATAAGTAACCTCAAGCAGTTAGAAGCTGTTGCCCATTCATCAGATGTATGTGGCTTAGACACCTCTTACGACACCCAAGGGAAAACGGGGTGGTCTATTCTAAGCCTGAAACCACCAGGTATTTATGCCAGAAAAGGCTTAACCCCATCTCTCGCTACCCCCGCCGTCGTCACCGCTTATTTTTGACATACGCTCAAAAAATGCTCACGCCCAATGTGGCGTCAGCCAAAGCTAGAGGCACATCTAACGTTCCAATTTAGAAGCGTGGCGAAACTATCTTTTACGCAGTTCTTATTCCAGTATTAGTTAAGACGTGATTTGCGGTTGCTCAAAAGAACGTGATCTTGTACTAATACGTTGCCAATACTCGTTTAAGATGTAGGTACCTACCTCTTACATCCTACTAAACGTCTACTAAAATTCTAAAGTCATAATTCCTCCGCGATCCGCCTCCGCGATCGCCCTGAGCCAAGGTCCAAGTCATGTAGAAGACGCTCTTTTGCGAAGGTTTTAGTTCATATTTTTAAACGGTTTATCAAGGCTTGAGCTCTGTTCGCCTTTATGCCTGGCGAAATACATTATGTCTGTCGAAAAAAATAGCAATGCAGCGCCTGCGATCACATGCACGACTTTTGCACCTCTACACACTTAAGTAGGCGCCGCACTGTTTTATTGTCGAAGCGATAGGTCCGACGAAAATGATCGTGTGAACTTGCTTTTTAACAAACAACTACTGAACGTTCTTATGAAATGCGCAAGAACATGCGATGCCACCACATAACTCTACGGCTTCATTGCACGACATAATCGCAACGCATTAGGAGGTTGTTAGGAGCCTCGCCGCTGGCATACCTACCGAAGGTCTGGGCGGGGCCCCCGAGGTCAAGGGAGCCCCTCAATTGTATCCCCAATTTATTGCTTATTGCTGTATTACCAATTTTCTATTATCGCCTTCTTAAAATATTTATTGATAAACCTAAACAGTTTAGGGTCACCATTTTTTTTCCCCAGTGCCCTTCATCACCTGCCTACGCCACTGAGCCTGGCGATACGATGTTGGGGATGGCGCAACAGTGTCTTGCATTTATTAAGTAGTCTTAGTAACTTGATTATGTCGTGTATTTACTTGATTGTGTCGTGTAGTCACTTGATTATGTCGTGTAACAAAGGAGAATGTTTTTTTTGGTCCAAAAAATAATTTAAAAAAATAAAAGTATGACCCCAAGCCTGGTTAGTTTGAAAGATGGTTAGTTTGAAAGATTATCTAAAATACGATAGTTTTTGTACAGATTAAAAAAAATATCTACAGCAGAAATCTAGATATAAACAAATAATTAGTACTTAGAAAAAAAAATCATAAAAAATGTAACTCGTAAACTTCAGGTTCGATTTTAATGCATCTTTGCACACATAGTAACTTCAAATGAATGAGTCAATCAACAATAGGTTCATGCCTGGGGACCGCAAAATTTTTTTGGACTGGCTCATAGTTAAAAAAACCTTCTCCTTTGTGATTAGTATTGACACATAGGTCAGGCAAAGAACGATTTATAAATGCAATTGATGCAATGAAGGTGCACTTGAATTAAAGAGAGAGAAATATTATAATTTGGTGTCTTTAGATATTACTCATTAATAATAACCAATATACCTACGATATACCGGATTTCAAAAAAAACCTTAAGATTTCCACTTAAATGGGTTCTCTGTTAAATTTCCACTTAAATGGGTTCTCTGTTCTCTGTTAAACTTTGTGTTAGGGGTAATTTTTTTTTGTAGGTATCTAATTTTCTATTTCACTAGCGACCCGCCCCGGCTTCGCACGGGTACAATACTGATACTTATACTACAGAATGTCTTTAAACCTCTAACAAACGGGCGAAATTTGGTCAAAACAAACAGAAACAAATTAATATAGGTAGGTACCTACTAAAACTCAGTAAAATAAGTAGGTGGGTAAACTTTTATCGTATGAAATACCTATACTCTTCAGGACTAACAATACAACAAACACTATTTATTAAATAGGTATTCAAGTATCTATCCATCATAGTTACAACAAACACAAAACAAAAAATTTGCCCAATAATTCTTAAGGATCGAGCGCGCATAATCGCATTCGGCCTAACTCACTCGCTGCGCTGCGAAAACACGCGCTGTTATTTTGCGATAACTTCTAAGTTATTCATTTAAAGTATATAGGGTAGGGGTAAAATAATCTGCATAAAATGCTCAAGAATATTAACTCATTTAAAGTGATAAGGATAAATACTGAATCCGTCTGATTAGCTTTACAATTACCGCATTAGAAATGATCATTTTTCTAAAAGATATAATGGATATCGCAAGTTAAGCTTGAAAGATAGACATATGCTATCGCAGACTTTTTTGTAGATCTAAAAGAGAAGAATATTTCCGCCATACATTGTTTAGTTATATCTCAGGCTTAGGCAGCGTTTTCGTTGAAAGCTCCCAAATGGCTTAATTTTTTCCGACACCTCTGATAAATATCAATATATATTAGTCAAATGTACACATAAACTAAACAAATCATAAAAGTAAACCTTCCAGAAGAATCGTTCTATCGATTGGTAATAACCGCATGAAAATCTATGTAGTAGTTTTTGAGTTTATCGCGAACAGACAGACAGACGCGGCCGGGGACTTTGTTTTATAATATGTAGTGATGTAGTGATAGCGGTCGCCCGCGGCTTCGTGCGGATGTCGGTTACCGCTGCAAAAAACCTACCCAGGAAAGACACGGTCAGCAAAATGATTTCCAGGTCAATTCACAGGCACCGACACAAACATCGACGACGCAGTCATTATCCGCAGGCTGCACAGATTGTCTTTCTGTGGATGTTAAAGTTGTTAATGATGAAAATATTTAAATGTAATTAATAGGCATTTTAGGCATTAGGCATTTTAGGCATTTTCATATGTTCAAGAAAATATTAATAGCGTGTAATATTCTAGCTCTGAAAAGAACTGTTGTTTAGCCCTGAAAAGAACTGTTGGTTAGCCCTGAAAAGAACTGTTGGTTAGCCCTGAAAAGAACTGTTGGTTAGCCATGAAAAGAACTGTTGTTTAGCTCTGAGAAGAACTGTTGATTAGCTCTGAGAAGAACTTTTGCGTAGGTGTAGTTTTAAGAACGAAATCTAAAAAAAATCGAAACGAAAACGAAACGAAAATTATTAGACTTCGCAACGGGCCGTGCAGCAGAAATCGTAATATTTTAATTTTGCCATAACTTTAAAACCAAGCGTCCAATTTTAATCATTCAAAGACCAAATATTATCTACACTAACTGTTCTTAGTGATGAAATAATTTATTTTGATAAGGCTTAATAGCAGTAGTAAAATAAACGCGTTAAAATGTAGTCCAAAAAAAATTCAAGGTTTCTAAATAAAAATATGGTTGTTGTGCCTCACTCGACATAGATAGGTATATAGTGTGTCGCGGACTTTTTTGTAGATATTTATAAGATCTACAATTAATTAGAACATTTTATGGTTCTATCTTTTATAGTTTAGGCAGCGTACGCAAAATAAGTAACTTTTCTGATTGATTTTTACACCTTGTGTCCGAAAAACCCAAATATCTTACGGAACCCTATTTTTCCAAAATAAAATTTAGCCTATGTTACTCGTAGATAATGTAGCTTTCGAATGGTGAAAGATTTTTTGAAATCGGTCCAGTACTTTTTGAGCCTATTCATTACAACCAAACAAACAAACAAAGTTTTTCTCTTTATAATATTAGTGTAGATTACAAACACATTTGCTTTAATTTTAGACATTGGACCCACATTGTTCTTACATTGTTCAGTACAATTACGAGATACTTCACGCAATGCTTGGTCTAATTATTCAGTTAATGTTTTTTTTTTGTTTATTTAATTGATCTACCTTGTCACATAGGAAACAATTACGACATTGTATTGTTCTCAGAATAAGTATAAGCATAATACTATATCAGTGGTATTGTTTGCTGACAATACTTCATTAACTTTGTGGCGACATCTACAGTAGCCGCACAATACTACAAGAAGACGAACAACGGCATCTAGCACCTAGAATCCGAACTAGCCTGAATCGCGCAATAATATTCGCAAGCCAATTCGAACATAAACAAGTTCCGAACAGTAGGAAACGGCCGTCGGCCGTTTCACACTCGCACACTACCTCGCTTAGCAAAGTAGATCTTCATTTTCTGTGGAGGAACACCACCAACCGTTCCTCTACAACTTTAATTGTTAAATTAATTGACGCCATTTCGTAATTCCTCAATCCACCCACTCAATCCGAGGCTCCAATCCAATAGCGAGGCTGATTCGATGTTCAAAGCCCATAGGAGCGCCCTCTAGCGTAGGTTGATTAGTTTGGAGTTTTACCTATTTAATAAGGGGAGTCCTGGTCGTCATTATGCCCGGTGGCATGCAAAAGACTCGGAGCTCATATGCCCATTTGAGAAAAAAATGTGATGATAAATATTTTGTTTATATTTAGTAAAACCAGGGGTAGGACAGTTCCATAGAATGACAGATTTACGGTTTTTTATTTCAAAATGCGACATCTGTTATCGCCATCCAAAACGACTAGTTACTTAATGTCATCCCAGGTGGCGTTACCATCGACACAAAAATAATTTAGCATTACAAAATAAATACATTGAATATTAATTTTATTATCTAATAATTTTATTTAACTCGAATTACTATTATTTTTAAATTTTGTGAAATTTACAAGCTGGGTAATAATTGTGATAGCAACACAGTGAATTGATTTCATATTGATTGTCAAATTGTCAGCTTACAAATATGGCGACTGCTCATTGCGCTTGCGCTTGTTTGTAGTTCTGTTCCATGATTGTGCTGTTGTTCGTGAAATTAATCCGCCGATCCACGTTGAGTTGAGTCCTCTCCTCCGTAGTGAAGTGTTAAAATTTCCCGAAGTTATTGTGTGAGTTGAGCTTTTAGTTCCTCCACCATTCCAGTGCAGTTGTTTTTTTACAACCCGAACGCTACATTTATTCTGTTTATTTGCGATATAGACGCTCGTGATTTGTTTTTATCATGCCTAAACGCTGTGCATTAGGATGTTCAAACAGTAAGTATAAATATAAAATAATAAAAGTATAAATATAACCTATTAAACATAATATAATAAAAGTGATCTTTCTTAATGTTTTTTCAGAGAACACCTACCATCAATTTCCACATCCAGAAAATAATCCTGACCGTTTCATGGCTTGGGTTCATATAGCCGGTGGGAAGTTAGAAACTCCTGCTGATTATGAACTGTATAGAAAGAAGGTCATCTGTGATATCCATTTTACAGACAGGGATAGGAACCGTAATAACCGGTTAAATTTTCTAGCTGTGCCATCACTTCATCTTCCTGGTAAGATTTGTATAATTTTTAAATTAGACAATAACCATTAACATTATATTATTATGTCATTTTCATAATCTGGCCTGTTGGTCTAGTGCATAGTTTCCCAACCTTTTTATTAACTACTGCCCCCTTTACAAGAAAATAAAATTTCAACGCCCCCCTTTACTCTGTATTAGTTAATTATACCAATTTTAAATGGTGGTTACAAAAATAAAATATTTAAGTTCCTATATTTTTGGCCCACTTTAAATTAACAATTCTCTGACATTATAAGTTTTTTATATATTTTTGAAATAAATAATATTATTATTCTTATATTTTTTAGGCAAGTCTGATGAAGTTGGTACTTCAGAAAACATTTTACTTTCACCTGAACCTGTGATTGAGGAAAGCAGCCTTGCTACACTAAAACCGACAGGTATGTACAGGTTACATATTGATTCTAATTATCAAACTAGGCTATTAAAGAATCACTTCTTAGCCTTTTGGCTAAGATCAAAGTATAGGAAGGCTATTAAAGAAAAGCAACATAATTGTTTTATACATAAAGGGGATTGGTAGTTTAGGTGCCATCAGAATATTCAAAAGGTTATTCATCACTCACCAGTAATTAAGTTATTAGTTATAACAAATTAAATACAAATATGTCTCAATAAATTTTGGGCCTACCCATGATAAAATATACTGTAAATGATATAGTTATTGGGCTCAATACATTTATATTCTAATAAAAAATTACTTCATTGATACATAAAACCTTATTATTATATTTGTACCTTTGCTATACTTAAAACATATACTCTTATTTTTCAGGCAAGTGTGATGATGTTGGTACTTCTGAGAAAGTTATACTTGTACCTGCTTCCACACATGAAGAAAGCAGCCTTACTGTTCCAGAATCAACACTGAAAGGTACATATTAATTTCAATTATTTAGTGCATTCATGTTTTTGGTTAATATATGTGTATAAAGTTGACTAAATCTAAGAACAATATTTGTCATGAATATTTCTCTCACATTACAGATAAGTCTGCCAGAATTATATCTTCAGAACACAATTATTGCCAACTGCAGAAGAAGGCAATAAATAAAAACAAAAGTAAGTAAGTTAATGACAAATTTATTAATACATATAGTACCATATAAGAGTTTTTAACTAATAAAATTGTGTTTATACAGGTAACCATCAGCAGCAGGAGGTGCCTTCATTTTGGTTGAATATACTAAAAACAACAAGACGAAAAATTAAAATTTTGCAATCAAACTTGATAAGATCACGGAAGCGAAACCAAACCCTGCAATCCAGAATAGCCAGTGCTGAAAAAATGTCTGAAGACCTTTTGTTTAAAAAACTAACATGCAATATGACTATAGCAGCAAAAATTTTCACCAAAATGCAGTACACCCAGACAAAAAAGAAGCCTTCTGGTCACAGATTTACTCTGGAAGAAAAAGTGCTCTCACTCTCTTTATATAAGAAGAGTCCAAGAAGCTACCCCCTTTTGGCAAAATATTTCACATTGCCTTCTCCTAAATCATTGAAAAGACTTTTGACGAAAATAGAAGTGGAGCCAGGCTTGAATAAATGCATATTTATTAAAATCAAAAACACAGTCAAAGATTTATGTCCAGAAGACCGACTATGCAGCCTAATTTTTGATGAAATGTCGATTTCGCCCCAAATTCATTATAATGCTGCAAAAGATCAGCTTAGGGGGTTCACATTTAATAGTAACAATATTGCCGATCATGTACTGGTATTTATGGTGAAGGGTCTTAAAAAAAAATTTAAACAACCCATCGCATATTATTTCACCAATGCCTTGAATAAGGTACAATTAAAAGAAATATTACAAAAAGTCATTACATATGTTCATAGTACAGGCTTAAAGGTTTTATGCACTGTTTGCGATCAAAGCACAGTCAATGTAAGTGTCATCAATGACTTGATAGAAGACACAAGGAACAAATATTTAAGAGAACAAAAGGAATGGAAAAATGAAGTTATTGAAATAGGGAAGACCAAATTAATCCCTCTTTTTGACGTTCCGCATTTGTTAAAAGGAATCAGAAACAATTTGCTTACCAAAGACCTAAAATACTATGATTATGAAGAGGAGTGCGAAAAAGTTGTGAAATGGGAGTATTACAAGCTTACTTATGTAGCTGACAAATCATATGGAGAGTTAAAATGCCTGCTGAAAATCACAGATGAGCACATATATGCTGACAAAATTAGAAAAATGAAGGTGAAACCAGCAGCCCAAATTTTTAGTCATACAATGGCTGCGACTGCAGGACATCTGGTGGCAAGAGGAGAAATTCCAGAAGAATGCCAAAATTTGGTAAAGTTTACTAAATTAATGGACAATCTTTTTGATTCCCTTAATTGTAACACATTCCATGTGCCTGATGGTAAAATTTATAAAGGGTGTGTACGAAGAAATAGTTTGCACCATGATTTGTGGAACAGTGCCATTAAAGTTTTAAAAACAGTTAAATTTGTTAAAAAAGTTAAAAACAATAACAAAATCCGTTTAATTGAAACAAAAGCAATACCATCTGTTAAAAACTTTATACGCACAATTGAAGGAATGCAACAAATATGGAAATTGTTGTCTCAAACGTATTCATTTGATGCTATGCTAACTCGTAATTTTAACCAGGACCCACTAGAGAATTTCTTTGGGAATATCAGAAGTTATGGGGCGAGAAATACGGCACCAGACACGGTTGCATTTGAAGGGGCCTTTAAGTCCCTTTTAATAAATAATTTTAACTCGCCCCATTCTCTGCACGCAAACTGTGAAAAAGATGATGACAGTTGCTTGCAGAATCTAGATTTTTTTCTTAGAGAAAATATTGCGTCGTCAACTGCTGATATTCCCAGTCCAAGTGATGAGGAAGCACCACAATTTTCTAAAAGCACAGAAGACGAAATTGTGGTGCCTTTCATTAATTTAAATACAACTATAAATGATGTTGGTCAGGGCAATTATGTATGTGGGTGGGTCCTGACCAAATGTATTAAAAATGTATCAAAAAGCTGCAAAGTTTGCAAAAAAGATATGTATGGCGACCCTGAGAGCACATCAAATGAATACATAAGGGCCAAAGAATATAAAAAAGATAAAAAATCTCTTATATATCCATCAAAAGAAATGGAAAAATGCTTCATTCAAGTGCAAAATCTCCTCACGGAGATTTTAAAGAAAGATGTTCCCAAAAAGGGATTAAAACAAAAAATAAAAATGTTCACTGACATATTTGTTGATTTTCCTTTTAATTGTGAAAAACATAAAACAACATTAAAAAAATATTTTGAGAACACAGTAATTCATGTTATTATATACAGTTGGTGCCGTTCAATTAACCGGATTTTGTCTGGTAAAATAAAATATCATGGTGACGATGAATTAAAAACAGCGGCACAAATCTATAAAAACAAACATAAGCATTTAATAAATAAATGATATTGTATGACATAAATTGTTTTTATTTATATATCCACTCACTTTTTAAAATTGATACTTTCTTACTATTTTACTTGTATTCAAGTTTTACTTAATTTTGTTCTTTTTATATTAAAAAAATCATAGCAAAACTTTTGATAAGTTTTGCTATGATTTTGTTAATATAGAAAGAAAACAAAATTAGGTAAGACTTGAATACAAGTAAAATAGTAAGAAGCTGAAGTTTAGTACCTATCTATAGTTGTAGCTATACATATCACAAGTTTGTGGATGGCGATAGTAGATGGCGCTATTTATCTTATCAAATGACATTAGCGGTCTTCAATAAATCCTGCGAGAGGGCTCTCTATACCCGATATATTACTTTCCTCTATGAGTAAAACCCAGTCACGCTCTAAAGTAGAATATAGGTAATTCAAATATGTTTTTGGAAATTCTATCATCTACAACAGAGCTCAAGTTTAGTGTAACAATTACTACAGTGTCCATCATAAATAATGATTATGGACACTGTAGTACATTTTAGACTACAGTGTCTATAATAATTATTTTAGTATTTGTGTGTTAATAGAAAAGTCATGAGATTGTGGAGCAGCCCCCTCAGTCTTGTGACTTGTACTGATTTGTATAAATCAGTACAAGTATGCATACTTGTTGTAATTACAGTGTTTGTTATGATAAGAACACTGTTTGGTATGTCTAGACTGTAGTTTTTTGATATTATGAAAATGTTTTCAGATTCGTATGTAACATTGTTTTAAGGATAATAATGTTAGTTTCATTTTATGCCACGCCACGACCTATCATCTATATATTTTATCTGTTCTATTAGTGATGATACTAAACTGGCAACACACTAAGTAAATGTCAAGCTGACAAGTGTCAAACGAAGAGTATATTGTAACTGTCATAGGTCATAATAAATTAGTCCTATGATTAGCTACCTACTCGTTTTAAATAAAAAAAATATAATTAAAATTAACTTTCTGAAGCTGAAAATCTAAATATTTGCCACATGTTGATTAACCGAAAATATTAAAAATGTACGCCTCACACTTAAGGCAGTTATATCGCACTTGCAATAAAGTTTTTGTGCGTCATTTACGAAGCAGGAGGTTAGAACCAAGCAATCCAAATCCTGGTTTGGATAGGAGAATCAGAGCTTTTGAAGAAGATGGTATCCGTGTGAAAGATAGTGATGCCCATCAATTAGTGGAGGAATCAGAAAGTGACTTCTATAAGGTAGTCAATCTTAAAACAATTTTAATATTGTAGCTAAGTAAAGCTATTGTTTAAATTATTATTTAGTAAGTAAGTTCTGTCTGATTTGTAATAATCTTATCAAATATCACAATTATTTATTTTAGGTTGGTGAAGCATACAATGAACATTTGAATGAGACATTAATCGGAAAATATGAACTCCGTCACCAAATAGTTAAAGAGAAATATTTCAAGGAGAATATGCCAAATCTGTTGACCTGGAGCGAAAAAGAACAGATTCGGCACTTGGCGAACACACAACCAGATGAATGGACACCAGAAAAAATAGCAGAAAGTTTTCCAGTCACAGTACCCATTGTTAAGGTTGGTTTAATGTTCTATGTATACCTGTTGCTATATACTACTTTTTCACTATTTCAATACAGATAGAAGTTCACAGGTTCTTATATACCAAATGCTATTAAATAGCAGGGGTACCCAATTTTTTAAATAGATTTTATAGATCCATGAAAAATTTACTCATGTTTATTTCCCATGAATCTATATCAAGATCAATCCTAGCATACTTCCCAAGGTATGGAAGACAAGTCAACCAAACCAAAAAATATTTTTTATTATTACACTATTGTTTCTCGATTCCAGGCCAGAGTTGTTTTGTTCTATTATTAATTCAATTTTGTTGTAACAGAAACTTCTCAAATATCCATGGAAGCCAGCAACAGAGCAGCGAATAGCTCGTCATGATGCCACTGTGATGAGAAATTGGAAAGAGCTGAAAGAGGGCACACTAGACATACAACCAGAAATCACTAAACATTTTCTTAAGTTTGCAAATAGATCCATTCCATCATTAAAGAAGGAATCTATTAAGATAGATTTAACTAGAGAAGAGAAGGTAGGAGAATTCGAGCAAATTGTAAGAAAATGTGCAGCAAGAGAAGATTCAAAACAAAGTAATACTAATAGTGAAGAAACTAAATCAAGCACTCTCGCTTTGCCAAGCACTAATTCCCAGGAAAGAGATGAGAAAGTCATTAAAGGTGGAAAGAAAGATCCTAAAGTGATGACATTAGATGAACTTACAGAAAGAATAAAAAAACGACTAGATACTGGCAAACAAGTAGACATAAATGATAAAATTATTATAAATTCAGTTTCAACAAGCAAAACCCAGAATGATTTAAAAACTGATAGTAAACCAACAACTGAATTAGACTTTGTTCAAAGTGCTGACAAGAATAGTTTAGTAGAATTTAAGAAAACTGATGTTAATCCAAATGAAGTTATGAATTATCCTGAAAGAATCAGAATTCCTAAGAAAGCATACAAAAAAGGAGTCACTTATAGAGTGAATGATTGTTTCTATGATCATGATGGGAAATTCTTATATAGAGTATTAGGAATGTCTAATTAAAGAATTTAAGTGTTAATGTTATTAGATATAGTGAATAAATAAAACAATTATTATTGAAGCCTTATATATTTTTTTATAAAAATTATATGCATTTTATTACACTTGTCAAAATAAAATAATCTTTATTCTTTAACAGAATTTCCACAGACTAATTTTATTGCATGTCTTTTATGACTGTAACTTTGAACAATAATCAAATAATTATAGTATTTCCTTACAGAGATATTTTACACAATAATTATGTGGCTTCATTGTACAATTTTATATGGAACTAACAATATGGCTTGTACATGATCACATATTATGAGTGAACATAATAAAATGGTAAATATGAGATAATTATATGCACATTATAATAAATCATAGTTTTTAGGAAATAATAAGCCAAGAACAGAATAGTAATACATATTCTAGATCCAAAAATAATAATAATGTAGAATTTGTTCAAAAAATTAAAAAATGTCTAAATTGTCTAATTCTAAGTTATGTTGAATAAATAGTGTGAAAATATTATATGCAATCAAATAATTTGTTAGTATTCTGAGTATTTCTTAGTTGTGTACGCAATGTCTACAACTGGAATTAATATTTGTCTATGTACATTTTAAATTTCCAATTCCTTGTTTTAACCAGTTCTGTAAAATATGATTATGTAACACTCGATTTATTTAACAAGTAAAAACAAATATTTTGCCAAATAATAACAGATTGCAATAGGAATACTAGTTCTACGATTTACCATACAATGTAACATAGATATTGGTTGAGAAAATGAGTTTGAATGAATGAACTATTAAGACACACTTTTGGAATAATAGCATTAGTAAGTGAACTGAATACATCACATTAACCATTACAACCTATGTTGATATTGTCTAGCAAAATTGTTAAGGTAGTAGTTATTGCCTTAACGAACATAATTCACATCTTTACTATTGGACTTCACTCTCATTTTACTTGGCGGTCCACTATTCAGACCAGTAAGTTAATATGCAAGAATTCATACCAAAATAATATTGGTAAATAATACAGATAAAAGAATATGATTTAATCATATTAACTAACTATATTGACACGTTTATGAATACTTTTGAATTTTGGCAGTCACATTATTTAACGTCTCTGGATGTAGAATATAATATAGAATAGTAAATCAAACAAACAGTGTAAATGATGAAATTTTGTGTTCATAAGTCTGCTACAATATTTATTATAATTGTGGCGTTAGGTCTCCGTATCAAATATTGTATGTTTTAATAAAAACTATTTGCAAAAATTACAAAGCGAAAAAGCTCCTTGATGGAGTGCACTCTGCAAATAGTTTTTAATAATTTATATAATGTGATTCGGAGGCCTAACGCCACATCATTTTAATAGTATCACACGGTGCTTGGGACATAAATAATGTGACTATAAAGTAACACACAAATCCATCACACAATTCGTTTACGAATCCATCTTCGTCACTGCACAATTAAGCACAATATTATTATACCGCCCGCCATGGCCTTATTCTACGCTATACAACATATTATCTATGTACATACGTCACTACACTCACCACCCCGACTAAACATTAGCACCCACAAACCTACACTAATGGATATGCCGAATGTGAAGATTTATTACATAAATTGCTTACTTGTGGTGATACGTCAAAACGTTACATTGGGGCAATGTATATGAAACTTAGGCCGTAATTATCCGACGTTAACTACTTTACAATTTCGCCCTTATGGTTACCTATTTTAGTGAATTATTAACTGTTAATTAGTATTTCGATTTTAGAATGTCGAGTCAAGTATACCTTGATCCCGCTTGGACGGGCTCACGAAGTTCGTCAAGTTTCGGTGGTGGAGATATACACACGCATATATAATGCTTAGTTAAACTATATCATTCTAAAAGAAAATGGACGGTACTCCCTATAGGTGTCGAATGTAAAACAAAACACTACTTGTAACAACTCATACATCGCTATGTATGTATATGTTATTAATAGTTCGTATCAAGGTAAATATATGAATGTATATATCGTTGATACTACGGTTCGTGTTAAGTCTAGTTGTTAAGCGGGCAGAATTTATTATTATAAAAGCGAAATATGCTGTCAACTAATTTAGAAAAAGAAATATGCAACCAAATGTATATTTACCGTCAAAAATCGAAATATAACATGAAAGCTATATGTATTTTGAATAATCTTTCAACATTAAGCTCAAACTCATGAAGACCAAATCACAATAGCTTAACAACAATGACACCGCCGTATTGCCTATAGTTTCAGATTGTTATCATTATCATCAAACAGTGTCAAGTTGACAGCATTAGTCAGTGGTCGTATGCTGGGGTTACTTCAGTGTTAATACTCGGTATACAATCTACTTATCGACTAAAAGCCGAAGTCAAATATCTGCAGCAAATATATGCACTGTAAACCCAAAGTGTGGGTTATAAACTTCATACTTGGTACAATGTGTTTCAAATAATATTAGACCTATAGAACGTCATTTTCGAAATTGTACGCGCAATTTATTCTCTTTTTTTAATAAAAGGGCCTGCTACTATAACACTTAAAGATATCTTGTAATTTCTTTAATCAGGTTAGCGATCAAAAATATCACGGCCTCTTGTGAAAACAGAACATGTTTCTGATTTTCGATTTACTACATATTTACTCTTGATTCATTCGGTAATAAGGTGCCAAGAGCCGCCATTTTCATGAGTAATATTATTTGAATCACCATACACGTAGCCCTCTAGGGTTACAATTATTACAATATGAATGATGGGTAGAACATTTATTCATCGACTATAAGTCGAAGTCGTTTGAAGTAATGTCTGCAACAGACGGCAGTGGGTGAGGGCGGCAAGTCTTGTGGTCGAGCCTCCCCGCCGAGCTGGTCGAGGGCGCGGGTGTACTCACGCTGTAGCGCCATTAAATCTATATTCTGTTCGCCTAGTGCTGCCATTGCGAGGAATAGTATGTCTCTGTAAAAAAACCGTTATCATAAATATAAGTATATAACATGGAATATTTTTAGAGATCGCAAGCATTTTAATATCAAGCAGACACTTTTTTTAAATGTAGTTAATCACGAGGCTTTTGCTACTTCACTGAGCTTAAAGGCGAGCAGAGCTCCAGCCCTATTAAATTGTTTATAAACTACAAACTAAGCAACTTCTCAAGAGCTCGCCCCTTGTGGGACTTGGACCTCGACTCAGGGCCGTGGCTGACGGAAGGATTTCAAGCAAAAATTCGTTATAACGTGATTATATCAAAAAATGACTAAAACACATCTGTGATTTCACTAGTTTGTCGTTTCGTGTAATATGTAGTTAAAATAATAACGGACCAACATACCTATAAAAGGAATGGTATCGTTTATTGCTGGACGTATTTTCCCTCCACGTGGCAAGTTTACGCAAGGCGTCTGTCAAGTCGTTGCTTAGTAACCCGTTGAGGACAGCTAAAGCAACCCTGAAAAACAAAATAAGATTTAATAGGTTATCAAGCAAACTCAACGGAGTAGATATGTTAATCATTGATTAGTTTTGATCTTTATTACAAGCCAATAGAGTGGAATATATGGTGACTATATTGAAAAAAGGGCTTATAGCTGCTATCGATTCGTGATCTTCGTATATTAGCGGATGTATGATGTCCGGCGTCAAGTGCTTCGAAGGTCACCGTTTCGATTCCTTCATCGGGAATATTTTTGAGTAACATGATAATAGGCATAAGACTAAAAAAATATATTAAGTCCATCAGTTAGATTACTAAAAAATATTGGACACATAGTTTTTTATTGATCCAATCAATAAAAATTTACAAAGATACAGAGCAACAACAAACCCTTAAGTTTAGGAGAGGGGGGCTTGTGACGTCAATAGTAGGTAAAATTGTACCTAGAAGTGACGTCACATAAAATTTCAACGCGCTGTATATTCGTCGCTTTTTGTTTGAGGAACGAAAAATAAAATTCGTGTCCAATATTTTTTGATAATTGTAACGCTCGGGAGCGCTGGTGCTGTCGGTGAGTATCCCACATACTACATAGCCACGGTTAACTCACGTGTGTCCGGCATGAGCGTCGTCCTCCGTCAGCAACAGCGCTTGTAAGGCTCGGGAGCGCTGGTGCTGTCGGTGAGTATCCCACATACTACATAGCCACGGTTAACTCACGTGTGTCCGGCATGAGCGTCGTCCTCCGTCAGCAACAGCGCTTGTAAGGCTCGGGAGCGCTGGTGCTGTCGGTGAGTATCCCACATACTACATAGCCACGGTTAACTCACGTGTGTCCGGCATGAGCGTCGTCCTCCGTCAGCAACAGCGCTTGTAAGGCTCGGGAGCGCTGGTGCTGTCGGTGAGTATCCCACATACTACATAGCCACGGTTAACTCACGTGTGTCCGGCATGAGCGTCGTCCTCCGTCAGCAACAGCGCTTGTAAGGCTCGGGAGCGCTGGTGCTGTCGGTGAGTATCCCACATACTACATAGCCACGGTTAACTCACGTGTGTCCGGCATGAGCGTCGTCCTCCGTCAGCAACAGCGCTTGTAAGGCTCGGGAGCGCTGGTGCTGTCGGTGAGTATCCCACATACTACATAGCCACGGTTAACTCACGTGTGTCCGGCATGAGCGTCGTCCTCCGTCAGCAACAGCGCTTGTAAGGCTCGGGAGCGCTGGTGCTGTCGGTGAGTATCCCACATACTACATAGCCACGGTTAACTCACGTGTGTCCGGCATGAGCGTCGTCCTCCGTCAGCAACAGCGCTTGTAAGGCTCGGGAGCGCTGGTGCTGTCGGTGAGTATCCCACATACTACATAGCCACGGTTAACTCACGTGTGTCCGGCATGAGCGTCGTCCTCCGTCAGCAACAGCGCTTGTAAGGCTCGGGAGCGCTGGTGCTGTCGGTGAGTATCCCACATACTACATAGCCACGGTTAACTCACGTGTGTCCGGCATGAGCGTCGTCCTCCGTCAGCAACAGTGCTTGTAAGGCTCGGGAGCGCTGGTGCTGTCGGTGAGTATCCCACATACTACATAGCCACGGTTAACTCACGTGTGTCCGGCATGAGCGTCGTCCTCCGTCAGCAACAGCGCTTGTAAGGCTCGGGAGCGCTGGTGCTGTCGGTGAGTATCCCACATACTACATAGCCACGGTTAACTCACGTGTGTCCGGCATGAGCGTCGTCCTCCGTCAGCAACAGCGCTTGTAAGGCTCGGGAGCGCTGGTGCTGTCGGTGAGTATCCCACATACTACATAGCCACGGTTAACTCCCGTGTGTCCGGCATGAGCGTCGTCCTCCGTCAGCAACAGCGCTTGTAAGGCTCGGGAGCGCTGGTGCTGTCGGTGAGTATCCCACATACTACATAGCCACGGTTAACTCACGTGTGTCCGGCATGAGCGTCGTCCTCCGTCAGCAACAGCGCTTGTAAGGCTCGGGAGCGCTGGTGCTGTCGGTGAGTATCCCACATACTACATAGCCACGGTTAACTCACGTGTGTCCGGCATGAGCGTCGTCCTCCGTCAGCAACAGCGCTTGTAAGGCTCGGGAGCGCTGGTGCTGTCGGTGAGTATCCCACATACTACATAGCCACGGTTAACTCACGTGTGTCCGGCATGAGCGTCGTCCTCCGTCAGCAACAGCGCTTGTAAGGCTCGGGAGCGCTGGTGCTGTCGGTGAGTATCCCACATACTACATAGCCACGGTTAACTCACGTGTGTCCGGCATGAGCGTCGTCCTCCGTCAGCAACAGCGCTTGTAAGGCTCGGGAGCGCTGGTGCTGTCGGTGAGTATCCCACATACTACATAGCCACGGTTAACTCACGTGTGTCCGGCATGAGCGTCGTCCTCCGTCAGCAACAGCGCTTGTAAGGCTCGGGAGCGCTGGTGCTGTCGGTGAGTATCCCACATACTACATAGCCACGGTTAACTCACGTGTGTCCGGCATGAGCGTCGTCCTCCGTCAGCAACAGCGCTTGTAAGGCTCGGGAGCGCTGGTTCTGTCGGCGGTGCGTGCGCCACGCGCTGTGTAGCGCGCAACCCTCGCTTTCGCTACCGCTGCGAGAGTACTCCCACATACTGATTACTCGACAACCACCTGCAAATGGTTACCAAATAAAATTAGAAATAAGGCTCGAGCAAGAATAGATTAACTTTAGAAATCGTTACTTTGAAATTCGCTGATGTAGGCCTACTTTTGGCCAATGAAATCGTAGAAATTTGACGACATGTTTCCGTGATATCGTACAGCCTAAAGGTTTAAAGGTACTTTTGAACTAATTTAAATGTGGTCTAAATACATTGCAAGAAACTAAGATACATTTTTGGCTCTCTATTAAGTAACACTAGAGTTACCCAACTTCAACTACTTTTGCTAACAAATCTAGAATTTTAACGTAAAAATACTAACGGAGCATTTCATATTTTTGAATTCAATCTTCCTAATAGCTTCCAACAGACCCGGTTAGGTAAATACAAACTGTAGAATAAGAAAACATTTCTTGAAAAAACTGGAAAATGTAGATGCAATGTATGTTAGGTAAAAAGAGTTTACCATCCCTTGTTGTCTGTCTGGTGCTTAGATTATGTTATCAAAAAACTAGATTATCAGTTATCACTCTATGTTGCATAGAACATAATATTTTAAGCTTAGATGATGATGATGATGAAATGATTGATGTCGCGCGCTCGACTAGATACCGCCGTCGTGCAAGACAAATGCGGAAAAAATAGTACGCCGAAAACGGTATACCCGAATCAGTCACACTATATCCTCTTTGTAAGGTATATTGCCTACAAAGTCAATTTGGAAGTGCCAAACTGAATTTATTGAAAAAGTAGTCTTAGGGACTACTCACATTTATTTAGCTCTATTCAGCTTTTGTCCATAGAAAACAACGATTTTGTATGGAGACGTGTACGCATCCATTCAGCTTTCCGCGTCTACTCTGCTTTCGCGGCAAACTAGTATAAAATGAGGATAATTATGTGTTTTTATCATGCGAATGCTATAAAAAGCGTTCAGCGCTGTTCCGCGGCATTCATCATCATTCCTGCATTGTTTTGAATTATTATTGCGTAATCATTATGCACGCAAAGATTAAAGAGTGCACACGTGTTTTAAAGTAATTAGAATTATTTTATTTTTACAAAAAATGATCGACGATGAGTATCTTATATTGTTAGTGCAAAAATATTCTTGCTTGTTAGCTTCAGAGCGATTCAGCGGAGAGAGCATGCTATGACGGCTTTTCTCATTCTTACGAAGTTACGACGCCGTACGCGGCTGATAGAAGCAGAGCTGTATAAGTGTGACCAAAATCGTTCAGCGAAACGCGAATGGAGCTGAATAAATGTAATTATTCCCTTAAACTTACAATTTTTCATAAATATTACTACATTTTTTAATGACTACATTTTTTTAAATGTATATCATAACTTTCTACCACGTCATAAAATATATTTCCTTATTATATAGTGTAACAGTTAGCAACCTTCACGCACAACGAGCATCCATATAGAATTCTTCACGCACAACGAGCATCCATATAGAATTATACAGTGTCTTATACATTCTACAATATTAAGTTGCCGCATTTACGGAACTAGGGGTTTTAAGCTAGCGCGGTAACTAGTCGAGCGGGCAAAACCAATCAAATATTTTACAACCTTCCTGTCGTAGCGTTATAATTCTAGGAGATTGTGGGTTCGATCGTCTGGTTTATTGAGGTACGACCTTCGGGGCTTCTTAAAGAACATTAAATTTTTTTTAAGTAACGATCGTATACCAGTGAACTGGCAGCAGCGTTTCTCTGTGTGTTATATAATACTGCGGTAACCAAGCTTAACGACAAAACCTTTCCGCGAGATAGGGCCATATTCAGCGGTGGAGGTTAACAAACTGATGATAAAATAATAACTTACCAGATTTTTCTGTATCCTGAAGCATATCCGAGCTATGATACCTAGCTTGGAAGTCAGGACACAAAAGGTCGGGTAGATGGTTGTCAATGTTAGCACGTTCCAGGAACCACACCAGGTTCCAATAAACGATAGGGTGTAATTCAACGAATCCTGAATCTGCTAAACACGCATCACCTTCCCTACCTGAAACGTAATATAATTGTAGCAAATCAAATCGATTTGGAGCATGGTCTATTTAAATTTTAATGTACCTGTCATTTTTTAATTTTTTAATTTTTTTTTAAGTTTTAACAATAACAATATTATTTGGCATAGTGTAACAAATACCTCCCTGGCGTAGCAGTATAAGTCTCACTTTGAGTCTAGGAGGTCGTGGGTTCGATCTCCAGAATGGACAAGAAATCTTTGTGTAAATTCTAAGATTTCTTTTTGGTTCTGGTTGGTTGAGGAACTTCCTTTCGTGCCTCGGAAAAAACGTTAAGCCGTTGGTCCCGATTGTAATAACATCATCTATATCGAGCGGAACGGGCAGCAGCGTTTCCCTTTGTATTACAACATTATACTGCGGTCACTAATCCGCCTGCTAAGCGTGGTGACTATGGCAAAACCCCTCCCTCGGGAGGGGGCCCATCTTCAGCAGTGGACATTATACGGGCTCAGGATGTAACAGTGCCGTTTATTTCAATATTAATATCAGTGCGTACAATAATGTTTGTTTTTAATAAGATGTAGACAAATTAGTAAAAAAGATAAGCATCTTTTGACTAATGCGTTTTCACTTTTTGGACATTGAACAGCAATGTTAAAGGCCACAATTAAACATTGAGATGAATCAAGCGAGACCACCGGCAGAACGCGAACGGCGAGTCCCAAAAGACCAACAATTTTTTCTTTTTATAGGTCTGTTGTTGATGACGGTTTGCAAGATTTGACTTACACAAAAGAACCACATTAAATAAACGTTAGTAATGCTAATTTTAATACTTGAGATTATTATAATACATTATAATCTCAGGTAAAGGCTTAATTATGTATTTATAACAAAACTGTAAGCGTGATTGTTTTTTCAAATTTTATCTAATCTAAGAGACCTAATACATACCTAAAATAGATTCGAATTCTTTTCTCAAAACTAGGGGATTTAAATAAGGCACGTCTAATGTTTCTGCTTGGTGTTGATCCGAGCGCATTATCTGAAACAATTAACAAAAGATGAATGAATGAATTACCCTTTATTGCAAAATAAAAGTAGTAACACAAACAATAAATAATGCTTACAGACATACATATTTGTAGAGTATGAAGACTAACAAATGGATATTATTCTATAATTGTGCGATGCCTATATCAATACCTCGCATATTTAAACTTGCTAATGTAGTGCTTGACTTCAAAATAACTAAAATTAGCTCAACAATATTAATTAATGTTGTCCAACTAGCTCTGTCGACTTTACTCACCTTTAGGAAGTGCGTCAGTAAGGTCTTTAAAGCTCCCTATGGAGAAAATATTAGGTAAAGGCAACGCATGACTGATATTTCTTGTTTTGTAAGTATGCATAGGCTACTAACATTAACCCCCGAAAAAAAAAACAACTAAAATTTATTGAAACAAAATCAATATTTTTTAATGACAGATCCCGCACTACCCAAATTATTCAATTGTTCCCTGCGTCGCGGGGGACTTTACAAACATTCATTTCACGGACACAAAGCACACCCAGATTCAGAACAACTATTTGTGATGCACACAAATAATAGTCCCAGGTGTGAATCGAACCTTTCGTTCTTACTGTGACGTGGACTTACCTGCACAGACAAGAGCGGCACCGTGTGTCGTCCGCACGCTATACACCTGGTGTTGAGGTTGGAGTCATCGGCAGCCCAGCCCGCCATTATGTCCTCATCGTACAAGTACGCCAGGCACTGGTGGCATTGCGAGCACGACGATATGTGTACTACTACTGATGTGTTCTCACTCGAATTCTCCTGTAATGCAAACATTCCTTACTAATATTTGATCGCATTGATAATTTTGTCTGTCTGTTCCACTTTCACGCCAAAGTCACTAAACCAGTAATGTAATGGGAAAGGACATGCTAGGCTATGTTTTATCACACATTACAATCTACCTGCCCAAAGTAAAACTAAAAGACAAGAGACATTCATTTTCAAACAGATTTAAATTGAAAATAAAAAACACTGCTTAATTCACTACTCACACATTCTTTTTATTACTTTACTTCACAAGCGTTTAATCTACACTAATATTATAAAGAGGAAAACTTTGTTTGTTTGGTTGTAATGAATAGGCTCAAAAAGTACTGGACCGATTTCAAAAATTCTTTCACCATTCGAAAGCTACATTATCCATGAGTAACATAGGCTAAACTTTATTTTGGAAAAATATAGGGTTCCGTAAGATATTTGGGATTTTCTGACACAAGGTGTAAAAAATCAACCAGAAAAGGTACTTATTTTGCGTACGCTGCCTAAACTATAAATTTAGAACCATAAAATGTTCTAATTAATTGTAGATCTTATAAATATCTACAAAAAAGTCCACGACACACTATACCTATCTGTGTCGAGTGAGGCACAACAACCATTTTTTTATTTAGAAATCTTGAATTTTTTTTGGACTACATTTAAACGCGTTTATTTTACTCATGCTATTAATCCTTTTCAAAATAAATTATTTCATCACTAAGTACAGTTTATGTAGATAATATTTTTTCTTTGAATGATGAAAATTGGACTTTTGGTTTTGAAGTTATGGCAAAATTAAAATATTACGATTTTTACTGCACGGCCCGTTGCGAAGTCTAATAATTTTCGTGCGATTTTTTTTTATTTCGTTCTTAAAACTACACCTACGCAAAAGTTCTTCTCAGAGCTAATCAACAGTTCTTCTCAGAGCTAAACAACAGTTCTTTTCAGGGCTAACCAACAGTTCTTTTCAGGGCTAACCAACAGTTCTTTTCAGGCCTAAACAACAGTTCTTTTCAGAGCTAGAATATTACACGCTGTTAATATTTTCTTGAACATTTGAAAATGCCAAAAATGCTTAATGCCTAATACCCTCCCTTGGGAGGAGGCCCATGTTCAGCAGTGGACGATATACGGGCTGATGATGATGATGACCTAATAAAACTCAGTGAAATAAGTAGGTGGGTAAACTTTTATCGTATGAAATACCTATACTCTTTAGGACTAACAATACAACAAACACTAAATAAATAGGTATTCAAGTATCTATCCATCATAGTTACAACGAAAACAAAACAAAAAAATTGCCCTATAAGTCTGCCCTGAAATGCCTATTAATACTATATATTTATTTAATAAACAAACATGAATAAAGTACAAACTAAAAGTAAATAATTAAAAATAAAAGTAACTTATATACTATTAATTACTTATATTAATTACATTTAAATATATTCATCATTAACAACTTTAACATCCACAGAAAGACAATCTGTGCAGCCTGCGGATAATGACTGCGTCGTCGATGTTTATGTCGGTGTCTGTGAATTGACCTGGAAATCATTTTGCTGACCGTGTCTTTCCTGGGTAGGCTTTTTGCAGCGGTAACCGACATCCGCACGGAGCCGCGGGCGACCGCTATCACTACATCACTACATATTATAAACAAAGTCCCCGGCCGCGTCTGTCTGTCTGTCTCTCTGTTCGCGATAAACTCAAAAACTACTACATGGATTTTCATGCGGTTGTTACCAATCGATAGAACGATTCTTCTGGAAGTTATATAGTATATGATTTGTTTAGTTTATGTGTACATTTGACTAACATATATTGATATTTGTCAGAGATGTCGGAAAAAATTAAGCCATTTGGGAGCTTTCAACGAAAACGCTGCATAAACCCTATGAGATATAACAAAACAATGTATGGCGGAAATACTCTTCTCTTTTAGATCTACAAAAAAGTCTACGATAGCATATGTCTATCTTTCAAGGTTAACTTGCTATATCCATTATATCTTTTAGAAAAATGATCATTTCTAATGCGGTAATTGTAAAGCTAATCAGACGGATTCAGTATTTATCCTAATCATTTTAAATGAGTTAATATTCTTAAGCATTTCATGCAGATTATTTTACCCCTACACTATATACTTTAAATGAATAACTTAGAAGTTATCGCAAAATAACAGCGCGTATTTTAGGTAGGCCGAATGCGATTATGCGCGCTCGATCCTTAAGAATTATAGGGCAAATTTTTTGTTTTGTGTTCGTTGTAACTATGATGGATAGATACTTGAATACCTATTTATTTAGTGTTTGTTGTATTGTTAGTCCTGAAGAGTATAGGTATTTCATACGATAAAAGTATACCCACCTACTTATTTCACTGAGTTTTAGTAGGTCATCATCATCATCAGCCCATATATCGTCCACTGCTGAACATGGGCCTCCTCCCGAGGGAGGGTATTGCCATAGTCACCACGCTTGGCAGGCGGGTTGGTGACCGCTGAATTATGTTGTAACACACAAGGAAACGCTGCTGCCCGTTCCTTGAATTACGATTATTATAGATGATGTTATAACAATCGAGACCAACGGCGTAATGTGCTTTTCGAGGCACGGAGGGTAGTCCCTCAACCAACCAGACCCGGAAAGAAATCTTAGAATTTACACAGATTTCTTGTCCGGTGTGGGGATCGAACCCACGACCTCCGAGATTTAAAGCGAGCCAATTACCGCTACGCTACGGAGGTAGGCCGAATGCGATTATGCGCGCTCGATCCTTAAGAATTATAGGGCAATTTTTTTGTTTTGTTTTCGTTGTATCTATGATGGATAGATACTTGAATACCTATTTATTTATTGTTTGTTGTATTGTTAGTCCTGAAGAGTATAGGTATTTCATACGATAAAAGTATACCCACCTACTTGTTTCACTGAGTTTTAGTAGGTACCTATATTAATTTGTTTCTGTTTGTTTTGACTAAATTTCACCCGTTTTGTTAGAGGTTTAAAGACATTCTGTAGTGTAAGTATCAGTATTGTACCCGTGCGAAGCCGGGGCGGGTCGCTAGTATTATAGAAAGTGCTAAAAGTTTAATTTTACACATTATGACATAAAGTACACTCAGACTGAGGATGAATTTTTTATTCACACGTGTTATTGTCTCAGGTGGGAATCGAACCCAAACAAGAGCTCAGATGCAACTAACATAGCCACTGGGCCAACGTCAAATGTTGAACAATATGATCTTATAAGTATTCAAAATTCATTAACCAGGAAATCAGAACGATTCTTACATTTTGCATAGGATACAGGTTGTCGGGTAGATGTGACACAAGCGTTGCTAAAGAGCCACGTTCCATTGAACACGCTAGCTCTGCGTCACTCGACGCTCGTCTAAAACCAACGCCTCCCACCCATTCTGTAAAAACAAAATGAAAAATAACGATTCATTATTTTCAGTTATTATTTTTGTAATATTATGCTGTCTAACATCCTTTAAATTCCAAAGTTATTTTGTTATAAATATGAAGATCGCCATTTTTATAGAAACTTAATAAATCTTAGTTCTGATCCCGATCAGTCCACAGTCATAGTCTATAGACTTTTCATTTGGTAGGTACTAATCCTGCCACTACAATCTTTCGACGTTCGAGTTAAGTTTACAAATATTTTTACAGACTTGTAAGCTAAGTAATTATCTCAAAGCAGGAAAAAAACCTAATGTATAATGTCACCGGAAAAAATACGAATAGTAAGTTGATTAACTTTCGTGCCACTCATAATGTAAAATTTAGTTTCCAGTTTCAGAGAATGCGCATAATTATTATATTATTTACATCATTATTATGACACTTGAACTAATCTAACCGAACAAGACTATGCTCCTGTTAGAACAAAAAAAAACTTAAACTTCAATAAGTCCTGTTCAACTACTTTTTTACCACTTGAAACCTCGTTAGTTTATCAACTAACTATAAAGGTGATCAACTTATGATTCTTATTATTTTTCGGTGACATAAACACATTGTAATGAGTTACTTACCATCAGGATTAATTTCCGATGAGCCATCGGTAGATTCGTCTTCTCCCATCAAACTGTTGAACGCGCTTGTTGCATTACCAAACGCGCCCTTAACAGGCGTCGAATTTGCCGATATAACTTCTTTCATTTCATCAAACTTCTTAGCCATACTCGTAGCAGCAGATTTGAGACTGCTTAAACCACTTTGTATAAGTTCATTTGACCTTTTGCCAGCTATACTAGTTGGACTGAAACATTGATTAAACATACTTATTACAGTAACAAAATAGATTTAAAATTATTGTTCGAGGTGTTTTGGATAAAGCATACAAATTATGTGTAAGTGTTATCCAAAACAATTTTTTTGTCTCAAAAATAAACCAATTTTATAACCAGCATGGTTAAATTTCCATAAATGAAATAAAATATATTAAAAATTACAACAAAAAAAAAATATCGTACACAATCATGCTCTATACATTAGTGCTTAAAATAAGTTCGCCAAATACATGCAAATTAATGATTTGATGTATTACTAAATAAATGATATTTAGGTCATTTTATAAATTTGATAAAATTGGAAATACCAGGAAAGAGTAATGACTGAAAAAGTTGTTTTGATTATAATGTTGAGTTGCAATTAAGCTATAGCGGTACTGTGTGATACAGATTATAAATAGGCAACAAAAAAGGACAATGTAATTGGGTAGCTACTGATTAACATTATCCAAGCGTACTTATATCCAATAAATTTTCAAATGTAGTAAGTACAAAAGGCAGTTAAAAAAACAAAATTATTAAAAAAAATATTACTGTAGGTGTCAATATACAAAGAGGTACTTATAAATTACATCTAGAGCAAATTACTCTCGTAAATATAATCTGACCTGTTCGCTTTTATTTTTCACAGTTATACATGTACCATAAGATATTGCCTGTATATGAGGAGTTATTCAATGGAGCTGGAAAAGCAGGCATGCTCACCTGAAGTAATTCTCGATCATAGCTTTGCCAAGTTTCATGTTTTCTTTACGCAACGAGAGGCGGGCTGGCGAATAGCGTCTAAGAAAACAAACAGGCTAGCGTACTGATGTGCGGGTTATGCAAACAATGACAATTTGAGGCTTGTTCAAGTGGAAACCAGCATATTATTGGTATGCATACATACATATCTAATACTCCCCAAATGAACAAATGAACGTAATAATTTAACTCAAAGAATATCGTAAGCAGATCACGATATTCATTAAGTGAAATTACTATTTATCAAGATCATTAACGTTGGAACAGATGGGTTTCAAAGGAGCTTATCAAAAAAGTAGTTTACCGAACAAATGCCTGGCGGTTCATGTAAACACTTAATACAACATATTTAATGGCATCTAGTAAGTATCACTTGAAAAAACCTCAGATTTAAAATAAATAAAAAAAAAACAAACGATTAATTAAAATGGAATAGATTGATTGTTTCAAAGTAACATAACAAAACTACAGTTCAAAACATAATATTTTTTGTAAATGTGCAATGTAAAATGGTATGTCGCAAAAATACGCTTTGAGCATTATAGTTTTGATATCTTATCGAAAATGTAGTAGTACATTAAGTCCGCTTTTATATTTCATATAACTCTCAAAACGTGAAATCTATTATCATTAATATTAAGAGAGCAATCTGTTTAGAAATAGTAAACAAACGCATTTAAGATAATAACAATCAATATATTCCCGCTGATCAAATGTAACATGCTCGAACTGAAATGTCACATGAAATAAAACAACGGTGATATCTATAGATGATAAAAAAATCAATAAATACATTGTGATTATCTTGGTGTATACTTAATATTATTTCTGTAAAACATCAATTCTGAATACAGCAGTAATGATTAATATTAATAATATAATACGAACATACAACAATTGTAATCTGCATACACCAAAACCATCACACGGCTTCCCGATTATATGACAGAGCTATATATAACGTGACAAGTGGCTTTTATAGGTTGCTCTTACAAATAAAAGGTCTAGCATCACATCAACGGTTATCTTTATGGTACGGAATCAGAAATCTACGAACACATTTTGTTAGTGTATTGTTAGTGTTTGCTTCATGTATTTGCCGAGATACCGTAGCAATCATACTTACGAATTCGCAGACTTAAGACGACACATATACCGCTAGGAGACGAGGTGGACGATGATAATTGAGACAAAAATATCGCCCATATTACTCTTTACTTTTTAAGGGCTTAATAATATGTTGGCTACGAGTCTTTTATTATTTTGCCAGGTATGAAGGCGAGCAGGGCTCCAATCTTAGTCAGTTAAAAAAAGCTAAGTCAGAATTAAATACTGACTCATTTTGCAAAAAAAAGCGACACACATAGTGTAAATACTAGATATAAGCATAATCTTGTGGCTCATGCTAACCGTCTCCGCAAAATAAGTAACTCTTATATGGGGCAATGTATATGGTTGTACAACAAACTTCCCAATGACTATTAAAGCCAAATTGTGCAGAAGGGCTTATTATAAAATTTCTGATTATCTTTGTGACAAAAATGCTTGGGATTAAATCGTTCTAATCTCAATGTGAAATAAAGTATATTGTAATTAGGTTAATAAAATATTATGATATGTTATAATTTTTTTAAAGAGGGTACTACTGAGGTTTTTGGCAGTCTTTCTCATTAGTCGCCACGTCACGCCCTGCACGATAATGTAACCATTTTTACGGAATAAATGAAATTTGAATTTGAACTAGCAGATTGCACCTATATCACTAAGTCAGTTCAAAAATATAAATTGACTGTCACATTTAAGTCACTCGTCATCTACACACTCGCATTCTAAATCAGCAATATCATTCAACTATTGAAAATTCAATACCATAGCTTATCTCACACTCACCCAAAGCTTATCTTCAGAGTGTTTCCAAGACTGACCAGGCTTGATGACACAGTTCCGGCGGGGGCGGTCTCACTTCTATGTAGTTTCCTGCGGGAAGGAAACTATCGAGGTTATCGTATTCAACGGTATATAGCTTTAGCGATACGGGAACGTTAGCGGGACGCATGTAAGCACACCAGGGATTTGAGTACATGAATTTGTTTTGTTACTTCTATGCTTATATTATAAATAAGAAAGATTTGCATTTCGGTGTGTATGTTTGTTACGAATATACGGATTTCTATATTCTTTTCACATTTAGAATGCTACATTATCCCCGAGGCAAATCTATCCTGAAAGTTCCCACGGGGACGGGAGCTACGCAGGTGAACACGCGCGCGGGAAGCTCATATATTATTATTTGATTTGACATATTACGCTAACTCCAAAACTATGAGATCAAGGCAGGAAGATGATTATATTATTATTTTATTTGAATCATTTAATGAAACTGTATCTATAAGTTTGATATAAATCATAGTAACTATAAGGTGCTTAACTCTATCATTAAACGATTTTTATGTAATAATTATTCATCATAACAAGATAATATTATACTTTATAAACATGATAAACACCCCAACTATTAAATTCAACTGTGCTTTTCTTCAATGATAGTGTTTACTTGGGAATCAAAATAAATGCTCACTGTTGTTTTATTTTTAACCAAATTCATTGTACTTTGTCCCTATAACACACATTGAGCTCTCACTTATTATAAAAAAATATTAGTTGTGTTTAATATTGTTTAACAAAAATTGCTTTGAGAGCCAAATATGTATTACTGAAGGTTTGGATATTGGTAGGGTGGATCCACACAGCTACAGATGGACGGGGTAATTGGAGTGTCTACAAACTCCTTGCAAAATGCATGCAAATCTGTTAATATAAGCTTTGGAACACTGTAATATAGCCAATAGGTACCTTGTACGTAATATGTTATAATAATATGTTTTTTTCGTTTATCTGTTAAGCCACTAAATATACCTGACGATTTTAGCATGAACTCGCGAATCTCCTGTATTACTTCAACCATTTAGCAGGTAGTAAGTGTGTGTATAATCCACCGATTTTCAACTTTATTAATAGTACGTAGAGTTCAAAATAAGAAGGAATCCAATTGGTCTATTTCTTAAAATATAAAATAATAACAACGAAGCGTCAACTTTGTGACAAATAAAACGTATACTTTTAATTATAGGGCTTGTAATATTAGGCTAGTCAATCGCTTACGCATGAATAACAAACTTTTCGATTGATGCTTCGCGGTATTAAAGGGATGGCGACTAAAAAAATATAGAATATATTTTTCCGTCAGTTAGAATACCAAAAAGTATTTGATTCATCAAATCAATGAAAAAATACAAAGATACAGAGCAACAAAGTTCAGATGGGGGCTTGTGACGTCACTCCTAGGTAAAAGTGTATGGTCAATAAAGAAATAGGTTTACATATTGTAAAACGCATTTTAAATTTATATGTACACGTTTGTGACGATGAGAAGAGTTTACTATTATGTGTATTTGTATAGAGGAAGCAGCGAATTCTTCGCCAATAAATAACTACCGGCTGTCGTAGTGACATAATCATATTTATTTACATTATTTTATACTGACGGTGTAAAACCTATCTCTTTTGTTGACTGTACCTAGTGACGTCAAATGAAATTTTAACGCGCTGTATCTTCGTAATTTTTTGTAAACGAAAAAAATTTTGTGTCCTATATTTTTTAGTAATTTAACTGACGAATCAAATAAAATTGTTTAGTCGTCATCTCTAATGTACCATAAAAATAAATAAACAAGCACAAACAGTCAAGGAAGGTGTATACCCTGTATGGTCTTGTACTGGATCATCCTGGAACGAGTTACTTCTCCTATGGAACAGCTTGGGGCTGACGCTGAGCTCGTGTTTCGGTAGCACTGGGTCTTCGGGAGGAGGGGGGCCCGCTGTTGGGGTTTCTGTGGTGTCTGGTTGACTGAGGGCTCCTAGAGGATCGTCACTTAGCACTGGAGTTCGGGCTGAAACCCTGAAAGAATATTTTATCGTAGAATAATGTCTGAATCGATGGTGCAAAGGATTCTATCCCGTTTCCCAGAAGAATCAATTTCATCCCGAAGTAGACATGGCAAATATATACCCTCCATATACAGGGTTACCTCGGAGACAGTGCGCAAATTTTACCTACAGAAAGGTTTTAAAAAATAAAAATACCTGTGTTTTTTTGTTTTACCATGCTTCGAACAAAATAATTAAAATGCGCACACCCACGGCGAACGGTAGCGCTGAGCTGACTGATGCACGCGCGCGCGTCCTTGCGCCCGCGCTCTCTCTCCCCCGCCCTTTCCTGCGCTATTACCCCTTTCACTCCCGTGCATAGGGTGAGCGTGGTATTTGAAAATTTCGGTGGATAAACGATAACTAATAAATAGTTAGCAAAAAAATTACATATGATTTTTTTTCGTGAAATGTGTTCTATTAGCGATACTGATTACATGGAAAATATATGCGCACTGTCTCCGAAGTAACCCTGTATAGAGAAGTAGTCATATTGATAAAAAAAATATTCAATAATTCTATAACAATCGTATGCCCGAAATAACAGTATAGGTATAAGCCGCGCCAATAAAGAAACGAATCTAAAATGGCGTCCCTGAATGTCACTGACAGATGATAGGGTCAGCAAATAAAAAGAAAGATAGAAAGAAAGTTTGTTTATTGTATATATAGGTAAAATACAATTGTTAGTTTTATGTGTTGAAATGTGTAACGTATACAAAAAGATACATAATCTTTCATAAAAATTAGAACTGTTTATTTGCTTACTTTTCTTTAGCATTTTTTACCTTAACCGCTCGCAAGTAAGTCGTTTTTTTCCGTTAGCTTTCTTTACGGATTTCTTTTTGCATGCAGTACGCGCCGTGTGTGACTAAGATATCAACAGTTTAGAGTGAGAGCGCATGATCGCCGCTGCCATTTTAGATTCGTTTCTTTATTGGCGCAGGTTATAACACAAATCATTGTTAAACTGTGTTCTATCAAAATAATATTGTTTTTCTGACCAACCGGCTCAAAGCAAACTAGATCCTACATAGTAAATATAAAGGTCAATTTACTTTAACTATTGGCAAACTTCAGTAACCACACATTGATAAAAATCCAAATATTCTTATTTATTTTTTTGTGTTTTAGATAGGAACAACATACTTGAGAGGTGATGTTTTCGCCGGATCCGGTTCATCAGTAGTGTCGGTTTCGTTGTATTCAGCTTCTTCCGGGAAACTTAACGTTCTCGAACACCGTGACTTGCCGCTTGGTGTTCCTGTTGGTATATTTATAGTTTAGGTTATTGCAGTAAGGCAAAAACAAAAGTCAGATTGGTAGAAAATGTATTTTCATCATCATCAGCCCGTATAACGTCCACTGCTGAACATGGGCCTCCCTCCGGGTGAGGGTATTTGCCATAGTCACCACGCTTGGCAGGCGGGTTGGTGACCGCAGTATTATGTTGTACCACAAAAGGAAGCGCTGCTGCCCGTTCCTTGATATATACGATTATTATAGATGATGTTAGAACCAACGGCTTCACGTGACTTCCGAGGCACGAAAATGTCTTTAGCTTTTGCGTTATTGTTACACATTTACAATATCACAAAAATAAAGTTGACATAAACTCGGATTTTTATGAATTGTGCATGTAGTTTGAATAATGAAATATTTTATAAAATATTGACCGCTTGAATATAACAGTTGAAAAAGGGTGAATAGAGAATTTAGCCGAATTGGTTGTTAAATAGAAATATTCTATTAATATGAAATTTTGACAACATAAACACAACACTTACCAAATGTCAGCCTCTGAATGTTCTGTACAATTTGCGCGTCGCCGGCAAAACTTTCCGATCGAGTTAGGATGCGTAAGTCTGACGGACTGTCCGGGCTTACATGTATTGTCTGAAAATTAAAGCAAAAATGTTTAAATTAAGGACTTTCCGCTTAGCTGTATTTGTACTTTTAATCAGCTCCCAAAGGTATTAAACGAAGCGGCCGTAGCCTAATGGCTAAGGGCGTCGGATTTGTGATCTTGTGGTCGCCGGATCGATCCACACCTAATGCACTACCGGCGTGAACCCACTTGTAACAAGCATTTTAGCTAAGCACACGGTTTAACAAGAATACTAGCAGTGTGCAAAACTAGTAATCAGCTAGTAATCTTAAAAACTACGATCTTGATCAAAACGTCGGGAAAACAAAATCACATGCTCCTTACCTGTCTCCTCTCTGGTATTGTGATGGGGGGACTGGACTCCGACTTAACTAAGGAATTACTTCTTGGTCTTGCTGTGTCGCTCAAATCGGGATTGGAGGGTATACCTATTAAATAAAGGGCATAGTTATATGATTAATAAGGATCTTAACACAACATACATGATCGATTTTTAAATTATTAAACAAAAATATTTAGATAAAAGTTAAAAGAACCATACAAATAGCTTGAAAAGTATCTAAAGGTCAATGAACATGTATTAATTTAATTGATTCATTTAATTATTCCACCTTTAGCATTATCCATGTTCTTCTCGGCCTTAAATTGTGTGATGTTATAAATAACAAAGTAATTTAATATTTTGGTATAAATTTAGACATTTTACGGCAAAAAATAAAACGCCTCACCCGGCAATTCCTATTTCCTGAAATCTAACATGCTGAAGAGTTAGTTTGCTTGTTGCTAATCAAAGGAACTACTGGTCTAATTAAAATAGTTATTTCAGTGTTAGATAGCTTATTTATAGAGGAAAACAAAAACAAAAACAGAAGTTTCTTTCTCCCTTTCTTCTCTGGGTCGTCATCAGGTAGCTAGTGAAAGGTTGCAGGTTAGCTAGGGTAGGATTCTCGCCGAAGAGGACCGCGTTGTACCCCTACCCCTGCCCTGTGATCCAGCGCCTGTAGGCTGTGCCAGCGATCACTTCCTCTTATATCCATAAATCTGACTTTGATATCAGTGGCACCTCTGGGTTGTGGTCCTAACCCCATAAGGGTGAATCTGACTTATATATCAGTGGCACCTCTGGGTTGTGGTCCTAACCCCATAAGGGTGAATCTGACTTATATATCAGTGGCACCTCTGGGTTGTGGTCCTAATCTCATAAGGGTGCCCCCAGGTGTGTGTCACTTAATTGTATGCTCTTATAAATTTTCAATTTATACCTTTAATAATTAATGTAAATATGAACTAATTATGAGTAGAGGAATTAATGACACACGGACAGACGGAGTAAATTTGTCTGTAATGTCCTACAATTAGCAGCACTCACAGGTTGCACTTGCTAGTTATAGTTACCTAAATAGTTTTATTTATAGAATAAGTATAATAACCTATTAATTACAGTTCTTTTTCATTGTGATTTTGACAAGTACAAGTGTATGTAAATACCTAAGTGCTGAATAAATTCATTATTTCATTATTTCAGGAGCTAAGCGGTTGAAACTTCGCGAGGGATGTTAATTTTACGATAAAGGCACATAGGACGTATGATGACTGAGCTGTGGAAGGATGGTCGCACTGACCCGAGATGAGTATCCCGGCCGCGCTGCACACGTGAGCGGACGCGCGCGGCGGCGCGGCGCGCACGATGTGTCGCTGGCGGGACAACGTCTCCCACTTGTTCCACCGCCCACTCGCTGCAACATATTATATATCAACTGTTGATTGTGTTACAATTAAAAGTTGCTCAATTTCTCGTTTATAATACAAGTTAAAAAAAAATATAATATAGGCTAAAGTTTGACCATAATCTCGCTTGATGGAAGGCGAAGTTAAGGCCTAAAATGATACACGCTTGCCTAGAAAGTGTCTGTTCACTTTAGTCATACAGATGTCCAGATTATAGCGTTCCGGAAAAGCTGACCCCGGCAGAGAATTCCACTCCTTAGCCGCATTATTAAATGTTATACGATTGTCAAGATGATGTTATGTCAATCGGAACCAACAGCTTGCCATTCTTTCGGAAGCACGAAAGGTTGTTATATTTCAATAAAAAATGCCTGAATTAGTGTTTCAGAAACTGAATTCGATTTGATAGGGAAGTTAAGTTAACCCTTAGTCTGGTAATTATCATATAGCGACCGCAATATTTTAGACATTGCAAGGTTTTTTTTAGTTAGCTACGAGACTTTTGCTTTTTCACCGGACATAAAGGCGAGCAAGCTCCAGCTTTATAAAATAGTTCAAAAACAATGAACTAAGGCACATCACGCCTAATATTAAAAATTCAAATGAATATAAAATTTTAGTTCAGATAGGGTCAGCTAGTTTTTTTTTAACTTTGACAAAATAGTCGTTTCAATTTCAATTATATAGACCAGGAAATACAAATTTATTATAACTATAGCGCATACCCGAGTCAAGACTAGTCCGGCTGACAGCGGGCTCACAGGCCGCCATGCCGGCCAAGCTCGCTAGCTCTGTGCTGTCACCTACCGCAGCTGCTGAACGAACTCTTGGTAAAGTGTTGCTACCTGGTAATAACAATGGTTTTTAAATACATGTGTAATTATATATAAATATTATAAGTCCGCTTAGGAATCTTGGAAAAAATATAAATTAGCGATGTATCTTATCAAATATTACTACGCAGGTAAATCCACACCAAATTATTAATTTTTAATTTTACTTTATTAGGATTATTAAGGGAGGTAATTATCATCTTTGTAAAAACGTTTTTTTTGTGTTTAAAGTATTTCTCAGCCAACGTATTTAAGATTCCTGACATTCTGTCAGGAATCGGGCATCAGCGTTTCAATTTTGTGTGTTACAACTGCGGTCTCCAACCCGTCTGCCAAGCGTGGTGACTATGGCAACACCCTCCCTCGGGAGGAAGCCCATGTTTAGCAGTGGACTATATACGGGCTCATGACGATGATGATGATGATTAAATCCTTTACCCAGACCCAAAACGCCATCTTTATTCGGATAAAGATGATCGCGCCCCTAGTAATTGAGTGAAAGATGGAGCCACAGAAGTAAAAGAAACATATTCTTTGCTTCTGTGGCTCCATCTTTGCTTCTGGCCACTCCTGCAGACGCTTTCTCACGGTATGGCATAAAACAAGTAACCCTTTCTACACAATATCAATCCAAGACCGCAGCTGACTCCCCGTGTATTTGACCCTACTGATATGTGACTCCGCTATAACACATACAAGCCCTGATCACACATACCCGTGCCTTGTGATGTGAGCGTAGCGCCGGTGGCTCGAGCAGCTCGTTGCGCGCCTGCCGAGCGGAACAACGCCGCTCCTACGACTGCGATCCGAAGCTTGTTCCAGAGTAGTTGAGCTCCGCTGTTAGATAAACATATTATATTATATTCAAATATATGATATTAAATTATTATTAATAACGCACTTGAGACAATAAGACGGCTTACTGATGTAGACACGGCCAGACTAGTATATTTTAGTTATTTTCATAGCATTATGTCCTATGGAATTCTTCTATGGGGAAACTGTGCGGACATTGATACTATATTTGTGCTGCAGAAACGCGCTGTAAGAGCCATATACAAACTTGGACCGCGGGTTTCCCTACGGGAGAAGTTCAAAGACATTAAAATTCTTACTCTAGCTTCGCAATATGTTTATGAAAATTTGTTATACGTACTTAAGAATATAGATAACTTTCAGAAAAAAAGTGATATACATAATATGATTACTAGACATAAGCATGACTTAGTAGTACTTGCACTCGTCTCCATAGAATAAGCTAACTAACTCTTTTATGGGGCAATGTATTCGCTTCTATAACAAACTCCCAAATAATATTAGAGAATTATCTGTTAATAAATTTAAAGCCACTGTCAAAGCTAAACAATGTAAAAAGGCATATTATAAAATATCAGATTATGTAAATGACAGAATGGCTTGGGAGTAACTTGCTCTGGAATACCACTGCTGCTTAACAATATTGTAAAAAAAATGATGATTTGATTATTTAAAAAAGGATTCCTCTGAGTTTCTTGCCAGTTCTTCTCAGAGTTGCCACGTCTTTGTACTGGTGGTAGGAAAAGAAATGGACGCATCATAAGAACATGATTTAATTATTTTTGAATTGTGTCTATATGAATAAAGATATTATTGACGTTGACTTTGACTTGCGAAGCAGATTCAACTGAAATATATATTTAGTTTTTGATGTTTGTGACCGAATATTTGATTTAACCAGACGTAAGAAGGGAGAAAATTTCGTTAGTTTCCATTCATAAATAAATTGAGGTGTAGCTTATAAAATTGTGTTATACCTACTAGATTTTTGAAAACATCAACTGTTTACGTCCTTTTAAAGATCGATAAGGACAGGAGAATAGCGAAATATAAAAACAAGACCAGAAATGTATTTCTAACTTTCCATTGTATCCTAAAAGATACAGGTTACATAGAAAAAAAAAACCTTTTTGTTCATTAAACCACAATTTAGCTATAGTTGGTTGGTCGTGTATTTCATGCTGAAATACATTATCAACCAACGATCGACGATTTAGATTGGATACTGACCAAGTCCAAGATTGATCACTATTAAAATCTTTGTCACCTTTTTTCGAACATAACCTGCTTAAGGTTCAGGGAACGACTACTTGTTGATTTTATCTATATTAATATTCTTCTTCTTCTTTTCGTGTCGACCTGGCGTTTAAATTTGAGAAGACCAGTACTCGGCCACTGACACAGCATTATCAGTGGCGTTGCACGTGTTGGGGCACGCAGGGCAGAAAAGGAGGTGCGCCATTGTCTGGGGGAGATACCACACGGACACGCAACCTCTGAGCTATACCCACACCTGTTCATGTTCTCCCGGCTTCGTCCGACTTGAGTCCGCAGTCTATTTAAGGACTTCCAATAACGAGGAAATATTTCATTGTTTGGAACTCGGGAACTACTCGACCGATTTCTTTAACCATTAAAAACCGACATCATCCAGGAGCAACAAAGGCTATATTTAATTATGAATTTCCCACAGGTAGCTAGTTTATTTATAAACTTGTTAAGTATAACCTACCTAGGCATGTCCTGTGGCCACGTAGCTTCCAATACACATCTGTTGTAGTATCCATAGGTAAGCGCGTTAGGTTGTAGACCGACACGTTTCATCAGGAACAGCAATTGTACAGCTAATACTGGGAGCGAGTGGTTACCGCATAGCTGCATCATCACACGATAGCATACCTGTACAAATACAAAGAGTTTTAGTTAATCCTAGATAAGTATAACGGGAATTTTACCTTGTCACTTTATCCAAGACAACCTCCGTAGCGTAACGGTATTTGGTTCGCTTTAAATTTCGAAGGTCGTGGGTTCGATCCCTACGCCAGACAGGAAATCTTTGTGTAAGTTCTAAGATTTCTTTCCGGGTCTGCTTGGTTGAGGGACTACCCTCCGTGCCTCGGAAAGCACGTTAAGCCGTTGGTCGTGATTGTTATAACATCATCTTTAATAATCGTATATCAAGGAACGGGCAGCAGCGTTTCCTTGTGTGGTATAACATAATACTGCGGTCATCAACCCGCCTGCCAAGCGTGGTGACTATGGCAAATACCCTCCGGAGAAGGCTCTTGTTCAGCAGTGGATGTCTTCAGCAGTGGAAGTTGTACAGGCTAATTATGATGCTGATGATGACTTTATCCAAGCTCAAAAGAAGAAAGCCAACTGGACAGGACATAAATATATTTCCTGTCTGAGGCCCTTTTTTTTCGCACGGACTTAATATCTGGCTAACTACAGCCATGGCGTTTGTTACTTCACCGGGCATAAAGGCGAGCAGAGCTCCAGCCTTAATAAATGGTATAAAAATTACAAACCAAGCAAACTAAGCAAGAGGGCGTCCCCTCATTTAAAATACAAACAAAACACATCTTGAAAACTAAATATTAAAAAGCCAACCAATAATTATTCAACAATGTAATAATGATATAACTTTTATGTGAAAGTTGACATTTGATGTTATTTACTCGATTATATAACTTATGAACGAATTAGAGCAAAAATTGGCACTGAGATTGTATAGATCGTAATATATTGGTAATACGATATTATGCGGGAACAATCCTTTCAATTTCTTTTGATTTTTTTTCTGGTGAGAAGGTTAACCCATTAAATTTCCCCCGAGAGTTACTCCAAACTCCAATAATGGGGCTACCGGGAAAAGCTAATGCATAACATCTGGTAGCCCCTAGCAGTGCGTGCGACCAAGTTGTCACTGGCTCACATAGGCTCTTCGTTTAAGGCCCTTTAAATAGTTAGGCACGCACGGAGCACTTGTCTCTGATGTATTGACCTCTAAGGCAATGGGGCCATGTTCCCACATGCGGGTAAAACCCTGAGACGTAGCTAGTTACAAATAGAAATTAATATTAATACCTCACCTCATCACAAGGCACTCTGAGCTTAGTGGCTCTTTCCAATAGCTCGTAGGCTGCCCTCAAAGTCGCGTGTTCTCTGCCTCTGTTCAGAGACATGCGACACGGTAACGCTAAGAAGTATAGGGAATAGCATGTGCCTAGTAGACACTTAGCCCAGGCTTCTGCTGATAAACTTGCTTTACGAGCCAGCCTGAAAACGATATTAAATATATAATAACAACACAGTGTTATCTATATTAATAAAAGTTAAAGAGGATGGTTAACACAGAAGGTGTCTAATTATGATTGATTTATAATATTACCATATGAATTTTAACTCTACAGTAGAATTTATATCAATGGAAACAAATACAATTGTCGTGGAGGACATTCCAACACGAAATTAAATAACAACCAGATTAAGAACAATTATCTGTGGCTCACACAAATAATTGTTCTGGTTCTAGATCTCGAAAGCAATTACAGTAACCACTGACCCACCAGTGCAGTCATTCAATCAAAGATTCCGTTTCTTATCGTGTCGTCTAGTCTCAACAATACTGAAGAAGTGTTTACAAATTAAAGTACTAAATTACCTTTGCGCGGCTGCTATTTCGTTTTTAGTCCGTCTCGCCATAGGTTCCGCGTCGTCCAAAGACTCAACAGAATGCAAGGCGGCGGGCGGCAAAGTGTCGAAATTTGCCGTTCTGCTTCTTCCAGCACACCAAGCCATTACTTTCTCGTCAAGCTCGAAATGCTCATACTTGTATGTGGTTTCTACAAAATATGTTATTGTTAATTATACACAGAGATTTTTTATGGTTGCTATTGATTGGCAGAATTTGCCAAGAGTTTACTATAGAAATGTAACTAAACGTATTTATATACATGTTTTATTACAAAAAAAGTTGCCTTCGAGAAGACGGCAATCATAAATGTGATGCGTATTTTAAATTTACAAGTTCACTTTTATGAAAATTGTTCACTGTTATGTATATTTGTACTGAACTAAATACTGAACTAATAAAGAATTACCGGCTGACGTGCAGGCAAAAACATTTATTTACGTCTCTTTTATCGACTGTACATAGCAAAATGAGCTCTAATACCTTGTAATAAAAGATAATCCATGGTAGATTACATTTTTTTAGCTTTTTAATTAAAAAGAGCAGAAGCTATATTTACCAGCATCAGGTGGGTCCGGTGGTAATACAAACACGGTCCTCTCGCTGGCATTGCTTAACTCCATGCCTAGTAACTGTTCGTCGCCCGCCGCGACCCGTTCTATGCATTCGTCGAAGAATGTCAGGCCTTGATCGTGGGAATACACGAACGATCGCTCTTCTATGAAGCGGGTGAACATTTGTGTGCGCATCATTAGACTGAAGAAACGTTGATGAGTCTGAGAAATGATAATAGAGTTTTACTGTCGTATTTTTATCGTAGAATGTCATTTGTCAATGTGTGAGCTTTATTGCTATAGCAATCAGTTATTACACTGATAAACACATGTGCTTCTCATATCTTTCCGAGGCATGGAGGGTAGTCCTTCAACCATCCAGACCCGGACAGAAATCTTAGAATTTACACAAAGATTTCCTGTCCGGCGTGGGGATCGAACCCACGACCTCCTAGATTTGACGCGAGCCTAATATTGGTACTCTACGGAGGTGGCAACATACTATTTAAATAGTCGTAATTTTAAGCATGCTCAACCAACCATTGCTAAATTGTAGTTGAAAGAGCAGAGGTATTTTTCCACTTAAAATTGATTACCATACTGTTGATACATTTATCTATTAAAAAACTAGTTAAAGCTCGCGGCTTTACTTGCGCTAAATTAAAAGGAAAACTTGAAACGATAATCGATTTTGCCATCAAGAAGTATCTCGGATTTAAATAAAGTGCTATGAAAATATTAAAGACTTATAATGAAATATTTACCTTTTCCCTAGACCTTAGGAATGATAATGAAATATTATGATGATGATTTATGATAATGAAATATAATAGGAATGATAATGAAATATGTACCTTATCCCTAGACCTTAGGAATGCGTCCATATGAAACAAAGCATGTGGGTCTGTAGTACCAACAGTCGGTGCTTTCGTTATGGGTATTAAATAGTTTCTGTATCCTTGTAATGTTACCGCCATGTAACGAAGGAATGCCTCTTGGATTTTTAATTCTAGCGCTTGCTGGAATAAAAAAGGGAAAATAAATAATACATAAAGTTTGTATGTATGTATATTAAATAAATACATATAAACTTTTTACAGTTGACAAAAATATTTGTCTTTGGATTGGGATTTTGAATGTACACTAAGCAGAGGCCTCAATTTGGATGTCCAGGTCTCCTGTTCGTTAACTGTGTATGGATTGAAAATAACATCTTCATTCGACACCCTTGTAATGGACGTGCATTAAATCGTAGTATATTATGTCCAATATATCGGACAAGATATTTTTAGTTTAGTTCCTTTTTTAAGCAAACTATGCATCGTCATTTAAAAAAAAAGGTGGGTGTCAAAGGAGATCGGCGAGTCATGGCATCGATAGACAAAGTATTAGACCATTCGAAAAAATATTTAAATAATAATAAGCCCTACTTTTTTATCATTTCCCGAAAAAACCTCGGAATAAGGAATTAATAAAAAAGAAAAGTCAGTTGATGCATTCCTCGCGTTGCAGTTGTTAATAACAACCGATGTTACCATATTTAGCCATTTTGAAATAAAAATATTTTTTCCTGTAAAAGATTTGGTACCATAATTTTCGATTTATATTTCTTTTCACCCCAAAAAGTATTTTTATAAGTTTATTTCGAAACAATGATTAAAGATAAAGTATTTTTTGTTGTATTAACATATTTTAATGATTTTTTAGAAAAATCGATTTGCATTTTTGCTAACTGCAACACTCGATACGGCTGTCACTTGTCAATCAATCGGTTGTCAACAACAGATTGCCGGATAGTGTCATAACGTCATAACAATTAACTTGAATTTGTTTTTTTCTTTTAAAATCCCTGACATGTGCAGCTAAGGAATTTAAATTCAACATTCTGTAACACCTCATATTAAAATCATTAAAACTCATAACCTAATAAAAGAGCGGAAACAAATATGTTAATGGGACTAATTGACTACTGTCTGAAATAAAGTTTTTATTTTTCATATCCCATGTTATATTAAAAAACTAATTGCACAGCATTATAGACTAACATTACTCCTTGAAAACCCAAATTATCTCATTTTTGTTTATTGAGGCCTAATTTATTAGGACTGTTTGCGGATCTCCTTTCAACTTAACTTTATGGTTATTATAAATAATGTTCGGATAGCGTCAAATCTCAAAATAGATTTTCAAAACGATTCTACTCGTATCATTTTGAAAAACTGTTTCGTTTGATTTGTCGCTAATCAGAAACTTTTTTCATATATTTTCCTTATTACCTCCTTTTTTCTTTTCTGAAAGTCTCTATCTAAGCTTGTGGTAGGTTCGCCGTTGTATTTTGCTTCGCTAGAATGATGTATCGGTGAAGACGGTCTTATGTTCCCGTACAACGCTTCTAACGTTTGTCGAAGAGCTCTCGCTTGCCGTTTCGGTAGTAATTTGAGAGAAATGTGCCGTTGTGATTCACATATCTGTAATAGAATGTTTATTGTAATAAAAAATCATGAAAATATATATGCTTTACCGCATCGCAGACGCAGTTAAAGCAAATACCGCCTATGTTTAACAATAACTTTATATTTGTAATACCTACTGAAATAATAAATAATCTAATCAATCCTAATATTATAAAGATGTAAAGTTTGTGTTATCTCTGGATCTTCTGAACCGATTTTGAAAATTCTTTCACCAATAGAAAGCCAAGTCATTTGTGATTCATAAGCTATATTTAAGCTTCAACGGGAACGGGATCTACACGGGTGAAACCGCACGCCTTTGTTACGAAAAACTTTAAAACTACTGAACGAATTTCGATAATTCTTTGAGCTACGCGGGAAAAAACATTGCTTATATTTAAGCAAACGAAACAAGCTATAAATCGATCAAAATTACATAATAACATTAACGAATAGATATTTCATTTGTTTTTTAAGATCGATATTTATTCAATATTTTAGGGCAGGGGTCTATTTAATATTTTAATGTAATGGTATACTTACTGTAATATTATTGGTGTCTAAATCAACACAAGTCACGTCGGGCGGTGGCTCATATAGATCAAAAAACCTAGAGTCGACACCTATTAAATATGGAAGTGGAGCATGTAACACTTCTGCTAGACCTGAAAACACAGATTGAGTAAATTATGTGAATTTTATCCATGGTAGAAGTAAAGTCAGCATTCATCAATGGTAACAAAATATATATTTCTGGTCAAATAAGTAAGTACAATACATTTGGGAAATTATAAGCCAGAAAGACTACTCTAAAAACACGTTTTTCACGTACACATTCAGCTAATAATACGTCTTAGAGCTGGACTAAAATTATGTTAAATGTTTAAACTTACCCAATGGACATAACGGTATGTAAGGACATTGCCATTTGTACGGGAACAAAAGACTCGATACTGCTTCTGATACTGCCGTTAATGTGTCAGGCCTTGAAAGTAACATAACATGTTTATTTTCATAATAAAGGAACATAAACATATTGTTGCGATTAAAACTATAAAAATTATCCTTTAACATACCCTTCTTTGGTCCATGTTCATGGACGATATACGGGATGATGATGATCTCTAAGGCTAGGACGCAGAAATTTAGGGCTAGGACGTGGAATTCGGGGTTTTACCATCATCTAGCTTTTCCATGAAAATTTTTTTTGAAACTAAGTTATGATGATTTGTAATACAAATCACAATAAGTTGAATTTAATATGTAAATAAAAAGATAGTTTATATGTCGACTCTTCGTCACGTCATTTTATTATTCGGTTATGACAATGTGTCTTAGGTAATTTTAGACAATAACATCTTCTTTACCACACTTTATGACCATACATAGTTCTATTCTATCATATTCTATTCCAAACAGTCGAGTTGGTGATTGAACTTACCTAAGTGAATGTATCAATATCTTCTGTTCAGTTAGAGCTAATGCTAACACCAGTAAACAGTTATCAGGGCCGAGATTCAGTAACAGTTGTCTGAAACTAGCTCCACTACGGACTAAAGGCTGGTCGTCTCGGCGCGTTACTATTACACGGTCATGTTGGTTCGTTGGCGAAAGCTGTAAACAAAATCACAAAATAAATATAATTTATTTTCTGTTATAAAGGTAACCTCACCTCAAAAGTTTTAATATTTCATGATATGCCACCCGGAGATGGGTAGAGAGGAAGAGGAAGGCCCAAGAAAAGATGGATGGTAAGCGTGAGAAGTGATAAGTAGAAAAAGGGTGATAGCGTGACGACTTAGGACAGAAAGTAAGAGGAAAACGTGTTGTGCCAACCACAAATAAATAGGGATAAATTCAGGGAGATGATGATGATGTATTATTCTACAGACGTTACTAGACTCCCCTTGAACAGCCCTGAGGCATCCTCAAACCTACCTTGGCAAGTAACGACTCTGTCGTTGAGGGATAATACCCTCATCACCAGGCAAATTGGGGTTCGCAGTAAGATAGTAAGTAACCTTGAGCTAATAGATGCTGCTACCCATTCATCAGCTGTATATCCCTTAGTCGCCTCAAAAGACACTCATGGGAAGATAGAGATACAGGGTGGTCTATTCTAAACCAGAATATACACACTGACATATTTCATCTTCCAATAAGAAAAAAAAACAGTAGAAAAATATTAAAATCGAAATGAATCAACTTACTTGTAACAATATCCTAGGATCGGGAAAGGGTACCTCTTCTAATAAATGTGTGATATACCTCTCAACAGGTATATTTAGCGGTTCTTTACTCCATGACATTTCCTGAAACATTTAATATTTTTATTCAGATTGGCGATATCGTTGTTTAAGGAAGAAAATATGATTAAATAAAGAATATAATGATATATTTCATTATATTCTTTATTTAATCATATATTTTTCTAGCAATAAATTATTATTAATATAATTTTAAATAATAGATATTGCATGATGTGGTTAACCTATAACTTTAAGTGTTTGAGAACCACGAAACCTATTTATTGAGCTCTGAATATAGATAGACTGAAATGCCAAATATGTTCCGATATGATTTAGATTATTCTTATGCTATTATACACGGAAAAGTTAGTAAGTATTTATGGATTTTTGGGAACCCTTTTAGAAAAAGAATAGGTACTGAACTGAATTCGACTATTTTTTCCATAAGGATTTTTATATTCTAGTTTACTATGCGACAGTGGCGTAGCATGGGGGGGGCGGAGGGTGCGGTCCGCACTGGGCGGCACTTTGCCGGGGGCGGCAATGCGGAGGAAGAAGTTAGAAAAAAAAAAAAAAATTAAAAAAAAAGTTAATTTCTTTCAGTGTTTATTTCTACGGGAACGGGAGTTACGCGGGTAAAAACGCGCGCGGAAAGCTAGTCATTCAATAAAACTAATAAAAGTACTCTTTTTACCATGCCCAAATTTTTTATAATGGATTACAAAAAGAAGAGGGCGGCAAATTTGGAATCCGCACCGGGTGCTAGTGACCTATGCTACGCCACTGGATGCTATAAAAATCAAACATTATGATACTGACTTTTGCTGAATGATTAAGAGAGGCAATTTAACGTGGCTTAAGCCTTGATTATTTTGAAGCGAAGTGTTTTGTTACTTTTTTTAAACACTGAATCTACTGTCTCATTAATTTAATTTAATTTATTTATTTGCCTCAGACACAAGTATCCATAATTTTGTTAGTATTAATGCTTATAAAATAATTTTAGTAGATCAAATCAATATAAAATAACAATAAATCATAGAAAAATTAATAATATCATATAAAATTTACATAAAAAAATAAAATACAACAATGACTCTATTGGGGCCAAATAGCAACACAATAAGGGGCGAGCAACGAAAACATACATAAAAGTGGGAGCGCCATACTTCTATTTTATGCAGTGCAACTTTATAAAATGCTTCGTTATTGGGCAGTCGAAACGACTTGCCACAACACTGAGAATGCTGTTGCTACTGCCGCGGACACGACTCATCATTGATGCAGCTCTCTTTCTAAGTATGGCATGAAAGCCATCAATACGAGCCTGCAAACATGCCCGACGCACTGCAGTGCCTCGGCAGCCGCATCAGCATCCGGAGAGCATTGTTATATTGAACGCGCAGGGCGTTAATTGTCTTCTGCGTATAATTGACCCATAGACTGCACGTGTAAAAACATTGGCAATATGCCCTAAACAAAGTAATTTTTACTGCATTACTGCAGCGTGCAAATCTACGAGCCAACATATTACATCGAACAGCCAACGCCCTGCGCTCCCTTTCTATGTCCTCTTGGTCCGATAGGTCCTCCGAGACCCAATGACCCAGGTACTTAAATCGCGAAACTCTAGGTAGTGAAACACCATCTATGAGAAGGGGTGGTACTTGTGTCACTTTATGTTCAGAAGGTTGGAATACCAAGAGTTCGCTCTTCTTAACATTATACCTGAGCCCATGAGCCCCGGCATATTCTATACATATAGCGAGGAGTTTTCGAACAGCACTTATGGAGGGGCCCAGCAACTCCATGTCGTCAGCAGTTAATATAAATACATTTACCATTATAAAGGTCTGCTTATCAAACATATTTGAAAAGCTTTCCTCTAAACAAGAACTACACGGGTGAGACCACGCGAAAAAGTAAGTCAATTATATATTTGTTATATCAACAAGTACTCACGAGTATATACAAAAGCCACCGTTCAAATGTGTCACTGAAAGGCCAACGGGACAGTAAGCATATGGACTTGATCGCGTGCACCGAATGTGTTGTATGTGAAACTCCATCGCGCCATCCTAGCAGATCTTGTTGACTTTCTGTTAACTGTTGGTATGGATAGGTTTCGTAGAATGTTACTGCCGATCCGTACACCTGGAAATTACGATGAAATTTTATTAGTATATGCTTGAACACGATAATCTCAGGAACTACTCGACCGATAAAAAAATACATTAACTATTAGAACGCCAATCCAAGTATAACACAGGCAATATTTACTTATGAAAATCCCTCGGAATGGGGAATGGCCATGATGACTAAAAAATGTATATAGAATAATATAGATTACTAAAAAATATTGGACACGCATTTTTTTATTTATCTAATCAATAAAAAATTACAAAGATACAGAGCAAAATCAAACTACAAAGTTCAGAAGACGAGGGCTTGTGAACGTCACTATTAGGTAAAATTGTACCTAAAAGTGACGTCATACAACATTTCAACGCGCTGTATCTTAGTCATTTTTTGTTTGAGGAACGAAAAAAAAACAAAATACATGTCCAAAATTTTTTGGTAATCTAACTGACGGACTTAATATATTTTTTTAATCTTCATTCCCATTACGTCGGTGAAACAGCGCGCGGTAATCTAGTTTATCCACGCTAGTTCTCAGTTGCATTTGTATTATCTGTGATAAGTATTTATGAAATAAAAAGGTGTTAAATAAAGGATATATTGAAACAAACTAAAGTGAAGAGGCAATGATGGGCCTGACACGATAAACAAACTTATAACAATTAATGCAACGAAAAAGAAAGATACGAACAACAAAAAGTATGCTTAAAAATATTACATATATTTTTAAGCATACTTTTTGTTGTTCGTATCTTTAGCTGTTAAAAAGAAACTGTTACGCGAGAATACAAAAAGTATTAATTTGTGTATAAATCTTTGTTATAATTTTATCATCATCAGCCTGTTGTAGTCCACTGCTGAACATAGGCCTCCCCCATTGATTTCCAGCGGGAACGGTCGCTACCGGCCTGCATCCACCGACTCCCCGCGACCTTTAGGAGGTCGTCGGTCCATCGTGCAGGCGGCCGTCCTACGCTGCGCTTGCCAGTTCGTGGTCTCCACTCGAGAACCTTTTTGCTCCATCGGCCGTCAGTTCTTCGAGCTATGTGTCCTGCCCATTGCCATCACCTTGCTAATCCGTTGAGCTATGTCAGTTACCTTCGTGTTATAATTTAATTGTACTAAAATCTGTATCTCACTTATCTGATACAGTATAAATAACTAGCTATTACCTTATACGTAGCATCGGCTACAGTTAAAACGAATGTAGAGAAGACAGGTTTAGGTGTTGCTGCGTTGTTAGGCCACAGTTCCAGTGTTGCTCCCATTGGCAAACAGAATAATGGCACGGATGTATTAAAAGTTAGATTACGCCGGTCTATTGTGGGATACCTGAAAATATAAATATTATAGGCTATGATAAATATGTATGGGGAATATATATCTAACTAATAACGGATTATATCTATAATGCACAAATATCAAGAATAATCTGAAGTAAATAATTTGTTATCCCGAGAAAACTATACCTTTCCCGAGACTTGGATAGACCAGCGTTCTGCGGGTAAAAGCTTTTTTTTATTATCTTATACTAATATATAAAGCTGAAGAGTTTGTTTGTTTTGAACGCACTAATCCAAATCCGATTTGAAAAATACTTTTAGTGTTAGATAGCCCATTTATCGAGGAAGGCTGTAGGATAATTGGATATATTTAATTATGGAGTTCTTAGGGGAAAGGGAGTTCCGCGGTGGAAACCGCGGGCGGAAGTCTAGTTTCTATTATAAACTGGAATAAAGAATAAATAAAATCACGATAAAACTGTATTTTTTTCGAGACTAGCGTCCCTCGGTTAAAAGCTTATAATTAATTTATTATATTAGTCGATATAAAACTAAGTATAATTAATCATGGGCTTTGCAATTTTTTTAATAAATTAAATCATGTTCATTTATATCGTCTGTTATAACAAAAACCACTGGGCAACATCGTACTGATGTTTCTAATCTACTTGTAATTTTGCGTGCTTCATGAATAATGCCAAATATTCGCAAAAAAATAATTATAATCAAATGATTACGATCCATAACAAGTCAATATTAAACATAACACTAAAATTATGAAGAATTACTTAAGTTACAAACGGGTAGAAACTAATAATTTAAAAAAAAGTATTACGGCCGTTATAAATTAATTTGTTAGTGAAAAAAATGACATCACAATTATAAATTCGATAAGATTATCAGATAAGCTATCTTAAGTTTGCGTCATATCTTCGGTAAACCGTAATACACATTTTACAATTAAATTATCTTAAACCGTAATTGAAAATGTTTACCTTGATCTTGCGAATTAAATACTTGAAGCATAAAAATATTTCAAGCACGCGTTTGCGTGCATTGTATTTCTTAATTATAAAACTACTAGCTTCCCGCGCGCGGTTCCACCCGCTTAACTCCCGTTCCCGTGGGATATTTATAATTAAATACAGCCTATATTAATCAGTAATAATGTAGCATTCAAATGGTGAAAGAATTTTTAAAATCGGTCCAGTACTTTTTGAGCCAATTCGTTACAAACACACTTACATACAAATCTTTCCTCTTTATAATATTGGTAAAACTATTCGTCCCAGTACACTAAGATTTAAAAAGCGTGTAGACATTACGTACAATAATCTTAATTGTTCTCGATATGTTAAATTAACGTGTAGCTGTACTGTACCTAAACATACTAATTAGGTTAAAAGCCGTCAACAACTCAGAGCAATGGCTAATAATTTTTACATAAAATACTTGGCGGTAACAATCATATCGAATTATGTGAGTTCATATAGAATATAAAAAATTAGAAATGTGTAGGTATACATAATTTCGTATACGAACGTTTCGTATGAAAGGTTTGAATAATGAAATATATCGATTAGGTCGTTTGTCCGTCGTGTAAAAATGTGTGTATCTATAACATCGTAAATATTTCCGGATACAAATATAGGCTATAATATAGCCAATCCAGGGGTGGCCAACCGATCGGGAAGGTCGATCCCGGCAGTTATTACAGTCGATCCACTTATACATTTATAATAAAAGTGATATTTTAGTCCATGTTAGACTACAGATACATACACAGATGCACGAAGTTAGTGTCTGTCGTATTATAATCTGAAAAAATACTTATTAATCGCATTCGCTTGACTTATACGAGACGTTATGCAATGTTATGTATGCCATACGGTAGTTGGCACAAAGTAAACAGTTGATCTTAGGTTTTATTAAGTTGGCCACCCCTGCTATTATTATCTTTAAGTATATGCTGAATTTCATATTTCCTAAAGTAACTTCAAGATTTTTAATGTACAAAGTATCTTAACAAACAACAGTGGATTTAAACAAAAACGATACCTTATCTCTTATGCCAATGAACTTTAGCAATACACAACTCGTTATTTAATAATGATTAACAAAATACAAATATAAAGGACATGCATAAAGTATTTATAATGATGCTGCTAATTCTGGGCACGTTGCCGGCAAACAAGTTAGCATTATCTATATTTTGATTTTTTTTCAGTATTAATTACTTTTGCTTAAACAATGTAAATTTAAAAATGATTTTTTTTATACACAAATAATTTATAAACTGGTTGTATAATAATCGTATAACGATTCAATACAACATATTCTCTCGCAGAACCCTTCTCATCCCACTTTATCCAAAACCATTGGTCTAGACCAGGGGTCTCCAAACTACGGCCCGCGGGCCAAATCCGGCCCGCCAGAGTCATCAAACTGGCCCGCGACAGCCAATGTTTTATTGTTGTTACTATTGCTAGAAAAACGACTATTAATAAGGGCAGAAAAAAATAATCTATTTATGGCCCTGAGGCTTCGAAATTTGGAGACCCCTGGTCTAGACTGTAGACAGTACATATTAAGTTAATTCTCGAATAAGTTGATTATTACCTGAACAAAACTTCTGGTTTGTAAGCAATCAACGGTGGACGGTTCATTGACTTCTTGTAACAGAGAAACACATCGCTGCCCATTAATCCTGGAATCCAAAGAATTTACTATTATTACTATTTAATTACATATTTATCTGTGATAAGTGCATAGATAATGGTGTGGATGATAATGCTTACTTTATACTATACTAGATATCCGCGCGGGGTTTCACCCGCGTAGCTCCTGTTACCGTGGAAACTTCATAATTAAATATACCTAATGTCACTGAGAGATAATGTACCAGTCCAATGGTGAAATAATTATCAAAATCCGTCCAGTAGCGTTTGAGTTTAGTCTTAACAAACAACCTACACACAAAAATACAAATCTTTCCTCCTTATAATATTATTATCAGTATAGATAGCTAACAATGTACAAAACTATTACAACTTTATATTTTATTAATTCAATTGGTAAAATTTAAGATGTTTGGCAATACATATAAGAGTCCAGGCAAGTTTTAAGTACCCGACAATATAAAGACCCACCAGCGGCGGCCTTACCCATCGCGAGGCTCCGGGCGGCAGGTATTTGCGAGGCCCTTTGTCCTTCTTGAAAAGTGTGTGACGCGAAAGTAAGTCTGGTTGTTTGATTTAGGATCAATTAACTAACTTCAAATTAAAGATAAAAATAAATGTTTCAAATTTAAAAAATAGAGTTTACGTTTTGATTTTTTTTTTAATTTGCCTGGTTTGTTGCGCGAGGCCCCTGCAAGAGCGAGGCCCCGGGCGGTAGCCCTGTTCGCCACCCCCTAATGCCGCCGCTAAGACCCACTAAAAGGTGCAACGGCGAAATCAAATAGACAATAGAATACTTTATGGCTTTATGTTTAGGCATATTAATATTTATAAATAACACCAACTCCAAATTAACTTTGCACAGTTTATACTAAACTGAGATTTATGAACTACTACATCACCATTTCCTGTAAATATGTGGGACATTGATATTGACAACCGACAGATAGTTGTATCATCTTTGAAATAACTTTCTCTGTAAGCAACGGATTGTTATCATGTATTACTAATAGTCGAAAAATTGATAACTGTGTTTTTACGTACTGATAAGATACTTCCAAAAAATAAAGCACCTTTTAACATAGTTATATAAGTATTGTGTACATTTGATGTGTGTCTGTATGATTTGAATATGTAGTAGCCGATGACCTGACGACTTAAGATGATTAGAGTACAATTTCGGCTATGGAATAAGCATAGGCACCATTTAAGAAACAAGAATTGTGTCTTGCAATGTAAATAAATTAAATTAATAACTATTAATTTCATTATAAATACATACGATTATGATATATTAAAGCAAATAACAAAATTTTATTCTATATTTATGATTTATGTTTTTCCCAATTAATGTTTGACTTTTTATTTACATAAAATGAGTTTATTTTATTTTAATGTATGCACGGCCATTTGTTTTTTCCGGCGGCTTAGGTGTATAGACAACTACATATACCTATGATCAGGGAATATCGAATAAAAAAATAATCTCTCACCTTTATTCAAATTCTTGGGTATCATACAAAACGCGTGTGGTGGAGTTTCCCCTTTACTGGCTACAATGACACACACGTCGACAACCACTAGAGCATTGCAGGGGGCACTCTTGTGCGCTCTTCTATACGTTATGAAGGTTTTAGCTGTCGAGTTATTGACGTTCGCAAGCCGACCACCGACAGATTTGAGGACCATCTCTGCGTCCGCCATGAGACGCTCCTTGCCATCGTACATGACACCTGTAAAATAAGAAGTACTAGCTACATTTTGTATTAAAATTAAAGGTAGTTCCCCGAACAAATATACTATAGAGCAGCGGTAGCGAAAACAATGCACCAAACTGAAATGTTTTCTAAAATTGTGTTGAATAAAGTGTAACATAAAATAAATTTAACTTCGTATTGATTGGTACATTGAAAATACATATATAGCATAGATAGGATCATTACATACGTCATAGTGGCGTGCCTAAAATATTGCACCATCAATGGCACGCGCGCCATTGGTTCCATTGGCCATTCCTGCTTTAGAGTTGTAGGTTGACTTTTAGAGCAAAAGCCTTTGATGAATCTCTTACGTAAACAATGGCTTGTGTATTTTTTTTAATGTCCCCCTACAGCTTATAGCTATCCAACGAGAGGCAGGCAAAAATAAGTACACTCCGTTTTTTTTTTCATGAAATCATTCATTGAAACTCTTCGAATAAAGTATTGGTATGGATGAACAATGTTGACTGCAAAAGAGGTAGGTGTGTCAGATAGTTACAATTAAAAACTATTTCGCCTGTTTGTTTGTACATGTATGTACTAACATGTTTGAGAAACAGACGTAGACATTATGTATTATAATCAATTTGATTCTGTTCAATATTATCGTCTCATTTAAGGTTCAATCATGGCATGTGACGCTAAGTGAGACAACTCTACGCTGTCGTTACCGTCTCATATAAATGGATCGTATGGACAGAAAAATCTTCCAATTGTTGAGACTATAGAAGTCCTACCACGTCGCGCTCCAGTACACATTCGCCGAGAAGAAAAAACATCAATTGTAATTACTGTATGTCGACACGAAATCGTGTACCTTCTAACAAAAAGTCCATTACAATCTGTAATATTATTTACTTTCGCAAAAAAATAAATCTTATTCAAATAAATTGATCATGGCTGCGAAAAGTAGGAAGTAGCTATCGCAGATGTATTGTTTATCAAAAACTACCTCTCAGTGGCGTATCAAAGCTTCTTCTTGGTTCTACTACCTGACAGCGAATAGTTGCCGCGGTAGCTATGCCTCAGCTACCTATTGATAAGTATAGAAATGAACCCTTCCTTTTTTAGATAAATCCATTTTTGTTGGATTAGCGCTCCATTGTTTAGAAGCCAACTCCCGCATTACGGAAATAAACCCCTGTGTCCCGTAGACTTTATAAACAGATAGGTAATTCACGGACACATGTTACACCCAGACCCAGAACAAATTTAATAAAAAATACCGGAACCACTGAGCCAATACAATCACCTATATTTTGCACTACGAAGTGTAATCGTTATCAGTGATAGCTGAACGGCGACGACGTCATGATTGATGTATTTCATTTTAAAGAATTAACCCACTTTTGATGGCTGCTGTTTAGGAATGTATTATTTGTATCTATTATCAGGGTTTGATACAAATCAATGTACCAACAACGCTTCGTCGAAAAGGGCTGTGTAATTAAAGGAAGCGATCGCGTATCTTTGTTTGTCACAATGTTCAATACATTACTAATAGACTAGATAAGAGACGTAGGGCTATTTTTTCAATCGAAAAACTGAAAAAATCTGAGGAAACTGTCAAAATGAATATTTATTTTTCTGATATTTTTTATATGAGGATTGGAATAGAATAATATGTAGATTCTATAATCTGATTTCTCAATACTAGTAAGCGACGCGACGTACCGAATTTAACGGTTGTTTACTGTTCACAACTTATGAAATATCTGAACTATAAAACTTGCTTCTTATCGGATTGACAGCGCATAATCTACAAGTTGGAACGTTGTATCATATAAATTACCGTCTTACGAGGCGGGGGCCGGTCACACCTACATCCGTACTACATTATAGTATTTCTGCTATCATAAAAGAATACCAAAATAGGTACAATATAAGTCTATTTTTAACTTGTTTATAGAATGAGGATAGACGCTATTGTTTTTCTTAGTCTGATGCAAATTGGCAGAATCTATTAAATTTTATAATCAAAGTCCGATGGCTTCAAATCAATTGAGTATGCTACGCTATAACTAATATGGAATGGTTTGAATTGAGTTATATTAAGTTCTGTTTCCGTTCATGAATAATGCACTACTGATAAGCCGGATATACAGTTATTAATGTAGTTTTATTACATTTTGTATCTAAATTTTAAATTAAACGTCTATAACATACAGTACAATATTGGATACGTTAAAAGGTTGAATGCGGTGTCCAATCAATATTTTCTCTACACCATTAAAACTCCTATTGACAGAATGAAGCGTTTAATCGTATAAAAAAATGAAGTCATAGATAAGATATCAAGCTGTAGATAACAACAAACCGTGAGACATTTCGCATAAAATTTATATTAGTGCCAAGAAACTAGCCTTCAGTTAAGAAGCACAAAATGTAGACTATAAAAGCGATTGATGGTTTCATGAAACTATACGGAAACTACCTTAAATAAGGTCAGGTTAAAACACCCTAAACACACAAGCAATTTAATGACAGTAAATGAGGCAAAGGATCTATGCAAAGACCCTAAGCAAATGTAAATATGTTATATCTATCTCTATACATATGCACACAGAGCCGGCCGGTCCATTCGGGGAACAGAGCAGTCGTTCCAGGCGCCATGGACGCCTTTTCTTTACAGATGCAGCTGCACCCTCTACTCCTAGAAGTATTCTTTGGCCTTCTACAATTTAGGGTAATTTAATTTAAATTATTTTAAGGTGTTGGGATACAACGACAGAGTTGGTTTTGCTATTATAATATTTGTATGAATGTTTTTATTTTTTAACTTTACATCAACTTGATATTTTTACAGAATCTTTCCATATTCAATATTATTATTAAAATGGAATATGTTCCCTGGTGTGTTGTAGACCAGAAACTGAAATGACGTGATCGCTTTGATTAGGTAAGTCAAGTAGGCGGTAAGGTGAGGATATGTATATCTCGATAACATTCCTCATTAATGTAAACATCATATTGCCCTCAGAACATCGCCTCGACAAACAAGGACTCATCGACATTCAGGAGTTGTATTATATTCAGTGAGTAGGTTATATACCGAAAGGAAAATGACTGCGTATGATTGAAACTCACGCACGAAAGTTCTGTGTAAATACACATCATCATCATCATCACGTCCACTGCTTAATATGGACCTCCTCGTGAGGGAGGGCATTGCCATAGTCACCACGCTTGGCAGGCGGGTTGGTGACCGCAGTATTATGTTGTAACACACAAGGTAACGCTGCTGCCCGTTCCTTGATATACGATTATTATAGATGATATTATAACAATCGGGACCAACGGCTTAACGTGCTTTCCGAGGCACGGAGGGTAGTCCCTCAACCAACCAGACCCGGAAAGAAATCTAAGAATTTACACAAGGATTTCTTGTCCGGTGTGGGAATCGAACCCACGACCTCCGAGATTTAAAGCGAGCCAGTTACTGCTACGCTACGGAGGTTGTCAATACACACAGAACTTTTTTAGATAAGTATTAGCTATACGTGCCCAGCATCGCCCGTCAAGAAATTCTGACATTTCTCTTTTTTTTTTATTATCTTTCATACAACCCTTGTGCTCATACTAACGAATTCTATTAAAAAGAATCAGCCAAATTGATCAAGTATTTCTGAAGTTATGCGTGTACACGCATAGTTAGTAGTTTAACTACTAACTATGCGTATACATTTTGGAGATTCATTTTTATTTATATATAGATAGATTATCGGACCACGATTAAGAATAAGGATATTTGTATAAAAATCTAAAATCTTAGATTATATTACATTTTAACAAACCTGAGGGACTTTAAGTTGTTATTAGATAAATGTATGGTTGTTATAACCAAAGCAATCATATCGCTGAACTCTAATCGATTTGGGATTTTCGTTTCCGTGCTGTTATACCAGTTATTATAATTATTATAAAGTAAAAAATGAACAGCTGCTTGTGATTGCCAATTAACGAAAGTAGTAATTTTTACGCCTATTTAGGTATAACGTAGACTAGGATAATAAAATGCTAGTTAATTGCCACTTCTGTTTTCTAGAAGTTTAGGCAGAGTAGTGCCGTAGGTACTAATACTGCGCACCGGTTTTCATGCACTTGCAGCTCCCTGTGCCTTCATTAGTAGGTGAAGTGGCAAAATCCTCCTAACTAACTACATAATGTCCGTCAGATAAAAATGCCCTCATTAGTGGCGTTCGGTGGAACACCCGAGGGCTGTTAGTAGGTAGACTTCGTGGTAATTAGCATAATTATGCTTGCTATGGAGTGAGAAGTCCTACATACACCGCCTCTGTGGTGGTACCCTAATGCATTTACCATCGGCAATAAAAGAAAAAGTATACGTACAACTACGACGCCAAAGCAGACGTAGTCAATTAAAATAATATAGGTTATATACTGCTTTATAATTTGAATCATAACTTTTTGGCCTTGGTCTTTAACTAAGGGTTATAAACACATGATGCATTAAGGATGGCTAGGTATAGTTTTACATACCGATGTCGACGAGGGGCGGTCGACTCCTGTTCCTCTGTATGCACAAGTAACATTCTGGTGACCGCATGGAGCCATGGTTCAAATCTGCCGGTAATCCTGTTGGAGTTAGCTCAAGGAGTTCATAGCCATTGGGTACCGTCTCTTCAAGGCCCGGGAAGATTACTCCTGCAAAGAAAATTTGTGGGTAAAAAAATGATACCACAACCACATGCTCAGATTTCTTAATTATGCCTAATAAATGTTACGAATCCGCCGATTCGTAACATGCATTAGGCATAATTAAGAAATAATTATATTGAGCAGATAAAATTTCTAAGAATGTTAATATTCTACTTCTTCTTTCGTGTCGCTGTTTCAACTTATTAGTTTTTATACTTTATATAAAGACCTTATTTTAGTCGGATTTGATGGCGGGAACGACAAAGGCCATTGAAATGCCGACTTACTGGTCAGAATAGTAAGTCGCCACTTCAATGGCCTGTGTCGTTCCCGCCATCAAATCCTACTAATTATTATACTTATAATAACTGTAAAAATGTGTGAGTATAAAATTACTGCTGATTAAGAGCTGCAAATTCAGTAACTACTTTTTTTTTTAGAAAATTCCGCTTAGATGTTGGACGCCATAACATAAAACAATCAGTACCTATTAATCTTTAGATTTTCTTTGCCACATATCATTATACATAAAACATCATATTAGCGGTTTGTGTCCATGGGCGTCGCCCGTCTATCGTAGTTAGTGTTCCGTGAATTTTTCAAAATGTTATATCATACTAACCCTATCCCTATAATCATGAATACAATTCTAGAGCGCAGAAGCATAAGGTCGGATGTGACATTATAGGTAGGTACGTCAGAAAAATTCGTCGTAGGTACCTATGCGCCTTTATCATAAACTGGCACTTACGACCAAATGCTGCTGCAGATAATAGTATATGCGTCTTTGATTCTGAGGTCTAGAGTTAAAAAATAATTAATCAAATTGGTCATGTCGTTCTCAAGTAATTTTGGTGATTCATTTTTATTTAAATATAGATTAATGCAGGTATCAATTCGCCTTATTTATTTCAAATGTTATAAAGTTTAAAAATCTGTATAAATTAAACAACAGACCAGTATAATAATTATACTTAATTTTAAGCTTTCTTCAACTAAGCGTTTCACAATCAGTATCATGAACGGATTAAATTACGAGTTAAGTTAATTGCAGTGTTGGTCTGGTGGCTTTTATAAATACCTACTGTTAAAATAATTGTTTATAACCATAATTACATTTTATAGCATAATACTGCGGTTAGTAACAAAAACCTTCCTGTTAGAATTCTTCATTTATCACATTCATACCTACTATCCAAATATCATTGTGAAAAATAAAAATAGTAAGTACCTACATATCTATTGAAAAAAGTGTCTATAGACTTATCAGTTGTCACCACGGATCGAAAAATAGTTAGTGATTTTAAGTAGATATTATTATGGACCTATTTATTAAAAATACGGCCTTTCGGATTTAATATGGATTATTGTTGTTACCTATTTGTAAAGCAGCTACTTTGAAAAGATTTAAATTAAATAGTAAATTTTCAAATAATAATGTTGTTTTAAATTTAATTATATGTCTTTTTTACAATGAGGAATATTAAGATTACGTCAATAAGTATATAAAAGATATCACATACTATTTTCAGCTGAATCTGTATGAAAACAGAAATACCGATATCGTACACAATAGTAAGCATGTCCACGTTATGCTTTCGCTATGAAAGTGACGTCATTTCGTACTTTAAAACTACCTATTCTGATCCCTGGTTATCACTCGACCGTCAAATCTTTGTAAGCCAAAGAAACAACTAGGTACCTATCTAATAAAAATAACATTGTCGCCATGACAACTACGTTTGTCCTTCTTACTTTACTTATTTATTTCTTTTAACACAGCTACAAAGTTCAGTTCTATCGTGCTCCACTAATAACGCGGCCTTCAATTGATCGCAATAACTTATTATTATTATAGGTATATAGTCTTAATAGTAGTTGGATATGAAACATTTAAAGAGGCGGTTTCTAAGGTGTTTCTTATTTCATATTATTACATTGTGATTATGGAAATGTATTTTTTTGTATATAGGACTTCAATATAAATGATTCATAAACTAATACATACATCGTCTCGTATTGCGATTATTATTTGGTTCATAAAGGTATACTTGTTAAAGTTACAGGTTATCTTAGATAAGATTCTCGTACACCGTATTGACTAATGCCCATTACTGTGACAGTGTGTAATGACAAGTTCATATTATTAGATATTAAATTAGGTCCGAAAACTGTAACGTAAAGCGACAGTGGCACAAAAGTCCCCCAGTCATCATTCTTAAATACCCCGCCAGCGACCGCCCTGAGCCGAGGTCCACACAGAGGGCGCTCTCTTACGCAGGTTGCTTAGTTTGTAGTTTATAAACAATTTATATAATAATACAATAAGGCTGTAGCCCTGCTCGCATTTATGCCCGGTGAAGTAGCAAAAGCCTCGAGATTGACCACATAAATGACTGTCTGAAAAAAAATCCTCCAATGTAATTTGTTTAAATATATAATCTAGTACTGACGTGGTCTTCTAAATTAATAGCCTTATGTTTGTGTGCATAGCTTGTTTTTTTATTTATTATTATCACAAAAGTCACGTTTATATAAAAGAAGGTTTTTTTTTTTTTTTTTTTTTAAACTTACAACTATCATTACAGGCAAACCCAATTCGATAGTGCGCATGAAATAATTTACATAAAAACAACTAAGTAACTAAAAGAAACAATAAAATTAGAACTAAAAATAAAAACAATTATACAATTAAACCTTTAACTTATAACTACTTACACTACTAGGAACAAAAATAGGACACAGTGTAAACAGTCATTATTGCCAACTCACTCATGTGACAGCAAAATATGTCAACATTATTACTTAATATATTTATAATTTTAATAGACCTGGTTATAGGACACTTCGCAAATAAGTTGGTCCTGGCGTTTGGTACGTCTAAGAGTGGTGGACGTCGCCAGCGCCATACGTATCTATCTGGTACACAAAGCCTAAGGCATCTCAGTACTCCAGGATTGTGTTCAGTCCCACGCAACAGCCTCACTAAATATGTAACGAGATGGACCTCCCTACGTACTCTCAATTCATTATATCCTACCATGCCCAGGACAAACAGTGTAGGATACATAAGGGGGTAAAAAGGCACTCCATAATACTTGTGGTATAAATGTCTTGTGAATTTGTTCTGGACACGCTCCAACTTGACACAATACTTCCGCTCATGAGGCGCCCACACGACAGCACTATGTTCCAGATTACTCCTGACTAGTGCGTCGTACAGCGCCCTAACAGCAGACATGTTGGTGAAATGTCGCGCCTGTCGCAGAACAAATCCCAAGTTTCTAAACGCCTTTTTACAAATCTTCTGTATATGCTCACGAAATGTGAGGTCCGGTGTAAAGTTCACTCCAAGATCACGTACCTGGGTAACTCTCTGTATTAGCGTTGTGCCTATCACATAATCGTAACTAAGAGGTGTACGAACGCGAGAGAAACTCATAACTGAACATTTATTTTCATTAAAATACAGTTTATTCAGTTCACTCCATTCTAACACTCTATCTATATCTTCCTGTAATCTTTTACAATCATCCAGATTCCGTACCTCATGCAGCAACTTTAAATCGTCGGCAAACAATAGACATGATCCATTGTGGACCACCTCAGGCAGATCATTTATCATAATAATAAATTGAAGAGGTCCTAAATTGCTACTTTGACTTACTCCCGATCTGGTGAAAAAAGGTTTTTGCAAAAATCCATGACATATGACAGAAATTCGGACGGGCTAAAGCTGACAAACAGTACCTATGTAAAATTAACCCCATATCGGACGCTTTGATTTATAATATACTATATACATCAAAGATTGCTTGTTTACTATTTTATCGCTATAACAAAGCTAAAAATAGTTCTACAACAATTCCAAGAACCCAAGTCGTAACACTAACTAATTTTGGACCGCTTTTACGTTAGATACATGTAATGTAAACATTAATTATCTACAACGGACAAACTAATTAACAATTCCCGTCGAAAAGAATGCGCGTTACGTCAAACAGACAATGATGCTTTGTTGACCCAAGTATCTAGATCAAAGTTCGTCAAACTTTTTACCACAATCTTTATATGCAGAAAATAAAGACATACGCATTTTCTTTATATTATAAGTACATACATATTATGCATTCAAGGAAACGGTAGCTCTTTTTTTTTCAATTAGTAAACTGTAATGTGTTTGTGCGGTTAAATTTAAATCGTATCGTAAGATATGACTAATAATGGAGTTTTATGTCTTCGTTTGTTATAGCCGCACAACAAACAGGTTTAGAAACATCTCTTATCACATATTTTATGTATTGAAGTGCATAGCTGCACAATTGTGTCCGTGGCCTTGCCATCTACCAGTTTGCAGTCCTTAACATATACTCAGTTTGACTATCACTGAACGACGGCAATGAACCCTACTTGTGCTACTTTTGTGCATCAATGGTGTCAATATGAGGCTTAAGTAGCATACAGGACCGATGAATATGACCCTTTGTTACGTTAAATAAGAGGTCGATGTATAAGATGGAGGGGTCGCTTGATTTCGAACTTTTGTGGGCGGACACGATAGATTATTGGAATATAAAAGCGAGTTTTTAAAATTAGTAGATTGTAGGTCAATACCCATGGGGGTATTGACCTACAATAAAAAAAAGTTAAAAAAAAATAAAAAAAGGGTATGTATGGACAAACAAAATCTATAAACTTTATTTTGATTGGTATTAGTAACTCGGGTCAGGAAGATTGCTGGCGGAGGGACTTCGGGATGACGGGATTATGTCTATCCATTTTTAGGGTTCCGTAGCCAAATGGCAAAAAACGGAACCCTTATAGATTCGTCATGTCTGTCTGTCTGTCTGTCTGTCCGTCCGTATGTCACAGCCACTTTTTTCCGAAACTATAAGAACTATAATGTTGAAACTTGGCAAGTAGATGTATGTTGTGAACCGCATTAAGATTTTCACACAAAAATAGAAAAAAAACAATAAATTTTGGGGTTCCCCATGCATGAAACTCAAAAAAATTTTTTTCGTCGAACCCATACTTGTTCTTTGAATAGGTCTTCAAAAATGATGTTGAGGTTTCTAATGTAATTCTTTTCTAAACTGAATAGTTTGCGCGAGAGACACTTCCAAAGTGGTAAAATGTGTGTCCCCCCCCCCCCTGTAACTTCTAAAATAAGAGAATGATAAATCTAAAAAAAATATATGATGTACATTACCATGCAAACTTCCACCGAAAATTGGTTTGAACGAGATCTTGTAAGTAGTTTTTTTTTAATACGTCAAAAATCGTAAACCGCAATTTAGCTTTCATTCAATCAAAGTTACAACGAACTACAAGAACTTTTATACTATGTTACTTGTTGTATTCTTGATATCAAAAATAAGGTAGGCACTTGCAACTAGTACGGAACCCTTCGTGCGAGAGTCCGACTCGCACTTGGCCGGTTTTTAGAAAAGTTTTGTATCACTGTCCAAGCTCTCTTATTCGTCTATGAGGTCATCGGAAAGGTTCTAATAACCATAGAATATTAAGCAAGCCAATTCTATTAAACTATGTATTGTTTGTTTATAAAACATCATCATTTTAAATACGAAACATGCAATAATGTTTATTATGTCTCAAAATACCCAATTTGTAAATAACCTACTTAATCATACTGCCGGGTACTGGTTATTCTAATAAAAGTGTAATTTTGGTAGGTACTAGGTACGTAAATAAGTTGGAAACCAGTTTTTATACGCCAGTATATAATTAAACTCGAGTAAATACTGAATAATTAACCATCATAAACCATTAGATATATTTTATAAATATGGCAAATGAATAATAAAAAGACATTCTACAAGACCTTGGCCAATTTATGATGATTTCCATTACCCGTATTATTTGTCGCACTCCACCGCATAACTAGTTAGTATTTTAGTTAGTTTTATTACTATTAGTAACTAGATTTTTTGAAAGTTTATGCACATGATACGGATGCTATTAGAGTTGGGTTTCCAAATAAAAAAACCTGAAAATGAGACTAATTTATAAATATGTTTTATATTTGAAACACCAACTCTTCAACTCCCAGTTCAGTCCAGAAGCGACTTTAAGGCGTTTCTCCCATTAATATACCTACATCCTTATGGAAATTATAATATCATCTGGTACCTAATACAAATTGTATGACTTAAAACTTTAAGAATATATTTTTTAGGAAGAGTGATCATTCGGATTACAAATCGGTAGAAATAACAATTTCGGGTAAAAAAATCTTTAGGCGACCCAATATGGACCCAATTATAAAACTATACCGAATTTAAGTTGCAAAACTAATGTCAATATAATTATGTAATATACCTATATTATTTCCACATTGGTAATAATTATTTATTTGTGCCATTAAAACGAAATATTTTGAAGGTTTTATACTTTGAAGTGGAACAATTGGTGGTACCTATTCCTCTACAGAAAATAAAGATCTTTTTAATATATCTTGTCCGTTTGTGTCTCGAACATGTAGGTATATTATTATGTTTCAATTGACTTGCGAACACGTATTGTGCAATATAGATTAGGTGTTCTTATAGATTCTAGATGGCTCTGCTACTCTTATAGTCATATTTGTACATGTCGCTACATATTACCAATGTAGTATTGGTAGTTTGGTAGTATGTAGCGACATGTACAAATAATGTAGTACCTATACAAATATAATTAAATTGCAGTATAAATGAATTTCCTATTAGAAACTCTTAAAATATATTCATGTTTAATAAATCAATCGACATCTAGTTTCTAGACAAGGTTAGTGTCCTAGATACACCATAATGTAGAAAAACTGGTTTTACACATTACTCTAACATACTATGATAGCTAATTACTGTGGATCTTGAACTTGTAGTTTCACAAATTTATACCTATAAAACTAATAGCTGAAGAGTTCGTTTGTTTTTTTGCTTGAACGCGCTAATCTAAGGAACTACTGGGCCGATTTGAAAATCTATTTCAGTGTTAGATAGCCTATTTATCGAGGAAGGCTATAGTATTTATTTACAATAAAACGCCTCTGTGGCGTAGCGGGATAAGGCTTGCGTTTAGTTTTGGAGATCGTCTAAATTATAAGATTTATTATCCGGTCTGTATCATCTGTATGGTTGAGAGACTACCCTCCGTACTTCGGAAAACACGTTAAACCGTTAGACCCAATTGTTATAACATCATCTGTTACAAGCATACATTTTTTTTTGTCCGGGGCGAAATTCTTTTACGCTATCCCACCGCCGCTACAGCGTATTTGCGCGCTGGCGGTGGGATATGTGGGACTCGCCCTCTCCATAGCGTGGTATGCTAAACTCATACCACGAGGAGAGGACCCTACACCACTAAAACCTCCCGGACACTCCTTCGATCCGCCATTGGCGGGGGCCGGGTGGCATGAGCAATCCGGCCCTGTTACAAGCATACCTACCAGGGAGCAGTGTTTCCTTGCGTATTACAACATAGTACTGCGGTCACCAACCCGCTTACCAAGCGTGGTGACTATCCATAAACCCTCCCTTAGGAGAAGGCCTATGTTCGGCAGTGGACGTTGTACGGCCTGATGATGATGATATAAAATAAATTAACATTTTTATTTGCTAACTAAATGGGATAATATCATTAAAAAAATAAACATACTTTTTTAAGCTTTAACGATTTGGGTTTATTTATGATGACTTATTCTCTTAGCTACTTGACTGTGCATTAACACATGCATTATGATTCAAAGGTATAATTAAAAGCGGAAATAACAGATTCTAATTAGCATAAATGCATATGGTCAAGACCTTTCAGAACAAATTGTGGCCCTCCATGTAAGTATATAGTATACTACTTTATTCTGACATTATCATGTGACTACCTCGTTGGTATAATGACAATAAAAGAGTGGGGGTTCATGTCCAGTAAAAAATGTGTTATCTACTAGATAATTTCTCTTGACAAAACTCCATAAAACCATCCCATTGAACTTTTACTTTTACCCAAAATACTTTATAGTGTATAAGTGTGTGCGCAACACACTTATACACTATAAAGTATTTTGGGTAGGTGGACAATCTCCTTAAAATTTGACCACCATGACATGAATCAGTTTAAAATAGACATACATATACCTGCTAGACAGTATTCAGATATAAACAATGAAATATGTAAATAAATACCTATTTATGTACATACTATGAGATATAATTATTAACCTTCAACTTTTTGAATTGCAATGTTGATTACATTACCATTTAATTACAAAGACTTTTGTTATTTATTTGGTTTGTGATGATTTTCAAATAGAGGTTTATCAATTATGTCAGTACTAGGTCCATATGAAAGATATATTTTGGAAAATTCATGGGGAAATTGAGTACATACCTATATTGGCTAGCTAGTCAGTACTACTCATATGGAACATACAGCCAGTATAATGTAACTCTGTATCAATTACATACTGACAACTGATGCCTGACCACAGACCTTATAACTAATAATAACTTCTTATAGAATTTCTTACAACTTTATTTGTACCTACCTATTTATTTATATAATAATAAATAACAACATCATTCTTGTAGGCATTTATTAAAATATATTAGTATTTATCATACCAACAAATAAAGAGTCATAATTACAATATAATTTAATTCTACAAATATTATTAAAATATAAAATATCTGCTATTTTTATTTTTTATTTATGCCAGGAATTATATTTACATACATTTCATTTTCTCTATACTCTGTTGAGTATTTGAAAAAAGAATGATCATCACTGAGTTTTTAAAGAATATATTTTTTTTAAATTTGAAGTTGTATTGTGCATAGTCACAGACAGTACTTTTACAAATGCAACTTCAACTCCATGGAATTCTAACTTTGGGCAGCTTTTCGATCAAAAGTTAGCACAAATTGGTATAGTGTACTAGGCATGAGTGCATATCAAACAGACAGTTTCTTTTGCATTTATAGTAGTAATGATTGAATGAATTGTAGTGAATGATTTTTTTTATGTTGTGGTATCAATCCATATCAACATAATAATATCTATCACAAAAACAACTAGATTTATTATACTTTAAGTATAGTAAGTAACTAGTAACCAGTATTTGTACCCTATACATCTAGATTACCACAAAGCCATCAATTAGTATTCATTAATGGTGTGTGACGTTAAATGTTAACTCTGCATACTCAGAGTAAACAACAATTATGCAGGAATGTATGAAACATGACAAAAATAATAATATTTATTTGACCTAGAGAATCAATATCATGTGTACATGAAGTTCATTTATTAATCACTTCCTCGTTCACCTTAGCCTTATCTATATTTGGTATTGTTGATGGTAATGTGTCAATATACCTGTAATACTAAATATTATAAAGAGGAAAGATTTCAATTGGACCCTGTTATGCAGAAAAGATCCAACCAAAAGGTAATATAGCGTTAGTTGGATCTTTTCTGCATAACAGGGTCCAATTGTTTGTTGGTATTGGGCTCCAGAACTATTGGACTGATTTTAAAGACTCTTTCACTATAAGAAAGCTACAATGTCCAGAAATAACATATTAGAATTTAGGTCTAACACACTTTTTTTAGCATATCACACTTGAGCCTTTAATACTTTTATTTTATCCTACTAATATCTAATTCTATCTATATATATATATATATATATATATATACATATAATAAAACTTTAGAGGTAGAATGTCTGTACATAGATAAAAACACTAAAAACCGAGTCAGGGAATGTTATAAGTAAAATAGTATATAATTTATTTTTTTGTATCTCTGTCTATTCATACGGGCTAATCACAGAAACCGTTGGAATGATTTACATGGTGGTACCTTACATTCCTGGTAAACATTCTAAATACTTTTAATCACAGAATTAATATATGTATTTCTGCCTACATGTTAAAAACTTTTATGAAAGGAATAAAAAACATTATGCGGTCAAAGTCATAGGCATCAGCTGGTAAAAAATAAATACCAAATAATGCATTTTCTAGTACATTTCATTTATTGCAAATAAATTCTTATGTCAATATCCTTGTCCAAAGTAAATATTTGGTGATAAAATTCACATTACACTTGTATAACAATATGTACATTACACACATATGTAACTAAGAATGAACAAAAAGGTTATTTAAGGTGAAGGTTTCATTCATTGTGTTTAAAAATAATATCTTGTTATACTTTAAACATCTTAATATTTCTGCCCAATTTGTTATATGCAATCCCTTAATGACCATAGTTTGAAAGAATAAAATGGTAATTTTATTCTTTGTGTTAAACAAATGAATTTATCATTATACTTTATTATCTAATTTCTTCTTCCCAGTAATCTCTAAACAAAAATATTAAAAAGTTTATTCACATAAATACAAACATTTTGTCAACTACAATATTTTTTTGTTTAAAGACAACTCATACTCTTGAGAAATAAATCACTGACAACCCCAGCAGACTTTACAAATATACACAGAAAACCTAAACATGAACAACTATTTGCGGTTTATGCTAACAGCTGTTCTAGGTGGGAATCAAACCCAGAACACCAGATTTCAGAAGCAATTTGATAAGCTGTAATATACAAAACACATACAATATTTAAACCAATTAAGATAAAATATTTAACCAGTGAGTTATAGTTTTTGATAAATTTAATTGCACATTATTATTGATAATGATATCAAACTATTGTGTATAAACATGATACTAGTGTATATAACTTTGTAAAGTTGTGTTTTGTTATTGTTTTGTGGCAAAAAATAATAATAATAAGTGTTTATAATTATTTACTTACCTATATCAGTAATTGGTGCCTTTGAACTGTAGCCTTTAAGATGCCCAGAGTCGGAATCATCTAGTAATTCCGGTTTCTCCGGCAATCCAGCGATCACAAAATAATCAGCAACCTTCCGTTCATCCATTTTCACTGTATTTTACATACAACCTATAGTTAAAAAAAAACCCGTGATATTCACTAATAACAAGAACACAAAATAAATATAACCTGAACCGTTGAGGTTAATGATTAAATGTCACATCAATTGTTCTCGTGTAAACAAACCAGTTTATATAACAAAATTATATTTTGTTAGAAAAAAAAAACAGAAATAACGTGAAACCCTTGAAGTGAACTTACAATTTATTGCTACAGTTAACAAATTGAGCATGAACGCGTCACACATCGTATCATGTAAATATGTTTATAAATAGACTAATTACGTTTTCATTTACAATAACTTCTACACTAACACAAGGTGCACTTGAAAAATCTTATTTTTATTAAACGCGAAACGTCATTTTGTCCGACAACAACCTGCCATAGACATCCTATGACAAAAGACAATTCATAATATATTTCAGACGATAAGTTGTTTAGCTTTTTGAGTTTATCCTCTATGGTTGCCAATTTGGTATTGCCAGAGTTATATAATGATAAAGTGTTAAATAATCCTTTCATTTTAGAAATTAAGTGAAGTTTAATCAGTCAAGTCGAAATTAATTCTGATTATGTTTTTCTTAGTGCAGATTAAATAATGAGGATTAAACTATTCCAATCCTTATGATATTTATTGAAATACATTAGAAAATATTAACAACCAATCGCAGTAAGCGCCTCTGAGGTAACAAGCTCTGAGACGCTTATACAATAAATCTTCAATTAAACTGAATTACATAGGTAAATATTCTGCAATCAGTGGTGTAAAATTTTTCTATTTCTTAGCTTTTGTTAAAATCCACCACCATTCTTAGTACACTCGTTAACGATTACATTAATGTTTTGATAAGAGTTAAAAAGACTTATGTATATTAAAAAAAAAGTTATTTTGCATGTTGCAGTCACTTACAAATTGAGATGTACTTTCGAATTGAGGAGGTGGAATAAAAATACAAAATATGCTTAATTGTTTATATTTGTTACACATCAATAACAATTTCTTTTTGTGCTTTGAAAGATGGAGCTAATGTATCATTCAATTCTACAGTTTCATTACTACTTGTAATTTGGGCACCAGACATTAGCAGACTAATTGCTCCTTCTAACTCACTAACTCTATTACACACCTCTATCTCATCTTCTATCTCTTTCATTACTGAGGTGTACAACCATAGGTTTAATTCAGAGAAAGTCTTTATTTGACTTTCAAAAACATCTACGAAAACATTTGCTGCATCAATGATTACTCTTGTAAATCTTACTTCCCCAAGATTCTTCTTAAAGTACTTCAATAGTGTTCCTATATCTTTTTCTTTTAGCCCATCCATAGCTACATGTAGCACTTTTCTTCTTAGCATTTCTTGAATGAGTGCAGCTGTTTTCTCTGGGTACTTTGTAGCAACATAAGTTTTTAAGGCAGCTGAAAGTGCTTTAGTAAATTCCATTTTTCTTAGGAACTTATCATAATCTGGACCATTATTTGCTTGTGCTTGTCCCTTTTTAGGTATTGAGGCATCTTCAAATACTGATGTTTGTACATGGTCTGGTGCAAATTTAAATAAGCCCTTTCTTTCATCAGTTGGACGAGCTGGCTTTTCTCTCTTTCTAACTGATATGATACCATCTACCATACCAACAGCTAAAGTATCATCATATTTAGATATGGCCATACTTAGAATTGCATTTGGGAAATCAATGTTATGAATGGTTTTGAAAGTGGAAATATCATAAATCTTTACATGTCTGTCTAAAGATGCAGACATAAGCCTGCTGTTGTTGCTGGCAAGCCTTAAAGTGGTGACAGTTTTATGATGCTGAGAAATATTGGCAAGTAATTTTCCCCCATTGAAAATATCCCACACTTTAATTTCTGTGCCTCCTGCACTTATGAAAATACCTCCTGAGGGTAAAAATAGGGTGGATTCCACTGGACTACCATGATTGACACTAAGAACCACTTCATTTGATCTACAGTCATATAATTTTACAGTATGGTCATAACTTCCTGATAGAATAATTTCTGGTGATATGGGACTGGGTGCTCCTGCCCTCACATAGTCTGTGTGTTCAGAAAAACTTGCAATCTTCTCCTCTGTAGCTATATCCCATAGACAAACTGATTTATCATCTGAGTAACTGAGTACTTTGACTTGGTCTTTTGTAAAAAATGTTCTGTGGACCTAAAATAAAAGATCAATGTTTATTAAATTAAATATTTCCCAATAAAAAGAAAAATGTTTTTCGCCAAAGTTCTAGAAATTGATTATCTATACCAAATTTCATCAAATTTAAATCAGTGCTGTAAAAGCATTACAGACAGATTGACAAGAGTTAGTTTCACATTTATAATATTAAGTAGGGATACTGAGATATTAGCTCCATAGTTCCAAAACATTTTTATTAATAAATTTTCTGAATATGAAATTCAATTTTTTTACTTACAGGTCCAGAATGGCCAGTAAACACCCTAAGGACACTTTTAGACTGGACATCAAATAATTTGACTGCTGCTTCCTCACTACCAGCAACCAAAAGCCTTCCATCTCCTCTGAAAGATGCGCCATAGGCTGCCTCCACAAATTTTGATATGTTCTTAGCTACTACTTTTGTTATAGGATCATATACCTGTAATTAAAAATGCAGTGTTAATTAACATGGTATTAGTTGTAGTACCTTATACTTCCAATAAAATAAGAAATTGTAGTAGCAAAAAACCAACTCATTTTATAGTGGAAAAGCTGGTCTTATTGCTCTTGCAATTTCATCCAGACAACCTCATCTAAAATGAAATTCAAATGGTTGTGCTTCGTAAAATTCTAATTTCATATATTTCGAAATTTGAATTGTGTGCTTAATATTATGTTTAAATACAATTGTATTTTTCAAAAGTCACCATGTAAATTAATTTTAAATACTTCATTGCACATCAAAAGTAAATAGCTTAAATTTAAAGCATTAGTTACAATTTTATTTTATTTTTATTTATTTTATATCCAAACTTACAGCTACTTTTACAGGATCGTATCCCAATGCAGTAGTGTCGACATTTGTTAAATGTGTTTCAAATTGATTACTTCTATTATATTTCATAGCATATAATTCTAGTAGCCGTCATTGTGAATTCACTCAGAGTGCATTGAAAGATGTCTATTGTCAAAGAAATCAGGTTGAGAGTTCGGAAAGCACGCGTCAGTGGAGCTTTTTGCAGTAGGTTGGTTCGTGCTCGCGGAACCTGCAGCAGCGGCGGCTGCCGCCGTCGCCACACGTATCGGTCGGGGACACATAATCTCAGTTGCTCTAATACCACTTCGTTCTCTAATTTCCCTCTTAATATTTTAAAAACATAAGTTACTAGAGTGAGATCCCTTCTAACCCTTAACTCATTGTACTTGACCATACCTAATATAAATAAAGTAGGGTACATTAAAGGATAAAACGGGTACACCCCATACAGTCTCTGATACAAGTGCCTTATAAATTTATTTTGGATCTTTTCCAGCATGGAAATATATTTAATTTCATGTGGAGACCAAATGACTGCATTGTGTTCTAGAAGACTTCTTACTATTGCATTGTATAATACTTCTACAGCTTTAATATTAGTAAACCCTCGAACCGTACGTAGTAGAAATCCTAAGTTTCTATAAGCTTTTTTACATATATTGATAATATGATTGCGAAACGTTAACTCAGTGTTCAGCATTATACCCAAATCCCTAACCTCTGTGACTCTGACCATCGGTATTCCTTCAATCGTGTAATTCCATAAAAGCGGTGATCGTGAGCGTGAGAAAGATATGGTGACACACTTTGAGGTGTTAAACTCTAGTTGATTTTGTTTACACCAACTCGCCACCCTGTCTATATCCTCCTGCAGCCTAATACAGTCGTTTACACTGTTGATTGTAAGTGAAAGCTTTAGATCGTCAGCAAACAGAAGACATTTCGAATTTTGTACGACTGTTGGTAGATCGTTTACCATTAAAATGAATTCCAACGGCCCAAGGTTACTTCCTTGACTTACTCCAGACCGAGTGAAATATGGTTCCGAACAGTGCCCTCCGTATTCTACAAACTGCCGTCTGTCACTCATATAGCTTGCAAAAAACTTTAGTAACTGTGGAGTAAAGCCGGTTGCCGCTAACTTTGTTAGTAACACATCATTGTTGACTAAATCAAATGCTTTTCTAAAATCAAAGTAAGCAGCATCCGTCTGGCCTCCTCTGTCCACCGTTGGAGTCAAATCTGTCATAATTTACCACAGTATAATTTACCACAGTATAACCTAATAAATATCCACAGGTATGTAAATACTTCAATGTAAGTAGGTACTTATTTTTAGACAGATTCATATAAATTTAAATAATAATAATTTATATAACTAGTAGCTAAAACACTTACTTGTACTCTCACTGAACATGTTGCTGCAAAATAGTATGGTTCCACAGGACTGAAATCTAAATAGTCTATTGCTCCAAACTCTTTCACTAACACCGGTAACTGAAATAATATTAAGAATAATACATTAGTTTCTTATAGTGGAAGCCTTGTTATATGTTCTATAATACTTTTACAAATATTTACCCCTAACTTCTTCCAGTAGATGGTATCTTCAGTAAGAACTGAAGCAGGTTTCTGATAAACAGCTTTACTGGTTTTTTTGAACGGATATGATACATGAGCCATGTTTCTGTCAATTTAGTCAATAAGTTTGTCTTACTACATTAGAAAACTATAATTCTTAAGTCTTACTATACTACTTCACATGCTACATTCGAAAAACAATCCCACGTTGTTTTCAAACTGACTTTGACAAATGTAATTGTAATTTGTCAATTTTGACATTGACAATTATACCATAGACGTAACAGATAGTAGAATCAACACTATTGAGTATAAAAAGTGCCATTGAGACAAGCGGTTTTTAATATATTTAATATTTTAATATTGCGTCACTGCTTACATTTCAAAAGTAATTCTTAATTTCCTTAATTAAAGTAAATTTCATGGAAAGAGATTCAACTATAATCAGTCAGCGATTGATTATAATGATTGATTTGATACCAATATATTCGTGATAAACACCCAGAAATAAATATTAATTTAGTCTGTGTTGAACTATATCATTCATTCGCAGATATAACATCAATCGTAGATTTCATTCACTCATTTAAATGGATGTCAGAAATGTGCCGTAATCAAAATAATACGAATTAGTATTAAAACTGATAAAATAATACTACTGAAAAATATAATTCAATATAAAAAAAATGTTTAAACTACTTAGCCGTCACGGCCGGCCCCGGAGTGCTATTGTAAATTTGTTTAGTGAGAAATTTGAGGTTAGAAAAGCAAAGGTTTATTACGTATATTCTGCAGCTTCTACGGTGAGATTTTCGTCTACGGGTACTAGCGATGCTGGTAAAACATCAATATTGGCGGAGAGTATACCAGAACCACCACCAGTTCCAGACCCTTCGACATTTGTAGACCTGAATGAAACAGTGCAATCATTGGCTGCAAATGGAGAGCCAACATTAGCCAGTCTAGGGCTTGGAGGCTGGACTCCAGTTGGCCTAGTACAGAATTGCTTGGAGTACCTCCATATCTCCTTGGATATCCCATGGTGGGGTGCAATTCTTATTGGTACAGTTGTAGTTCGTGTGGCTATGTTCCCGCTCGTTATTATGTCACAGAGAAATACCGCTCATATGAATAACAACTTACCTCAAATCCAACTGCTACAATTAAAAATGACGCAAGCCAGGCAGACTGGCAATCAATTGGAAGCAGCTCGATATGCACAAGAAATGATGCAATTTATGAAAGACAAAGGACTAAATCCATTGAAAAATATGTTGGTCCCACTGGCCCAAGCACCTTTGTTCATTTCCTTCTTCATGGGACTAAGAGGGATGGCAAATTGTCCAGTAGAGAGTATGTCCCATGGTGGACTTGCATGGTTTATGGATTTGACTGTTCCTGACCAATATTTCCTACTACCGGTAATTACAAGTTTAACTATGTGGGCTACTATTGAGCTTGGAGTTGATGGAGGCCGCCTTCAGGCACAAAACATGCAAATGATGAGGTACTTCTTCAGAGCAATCCCTGTAATTATGCTCCCATTTACTATCAATTTCCCAGGTGCCATCTTAGTATACTGGTGTTCCAGTAATTTCATATCTCTTTTACAAGTAGGAGTACTTAAAATACCAGCAGTGAGAGACCACTTCAAGATTCCTAAGCTGTTAACACACTCAGCAGATTCTTTGCCCATTAAAAAGAAGGGTTTTGTTGATGGGGCGAAAGACTCATGGACCAATATGAAAATTTCCAAGGAATTGGCTGAGAGGCAAAGAATAGATGAAATGATTTTCACAAAAGCAGGCAAAGGTCCATTACAAAAAACATACAAATTTGACCCAACAAAGTTATCTAATGTACAAGCAAAACCCAAATAGATTTTATTATTAGTTATTTGTTTAGTGTAGTTTATAATTGTGTAATAAATATTATTTAAATAAGACATTTGTTTTATTATAATTTCTGTTTGAGATTTTATAAAATATATTGCTAACAACAAAAGTATTAAATCTAATCTTGCCTTCTATAAGTAGAAATGTATTAATTTATGGTTCATTAATATTATTGAATAAAACAATTACTTTTTTATACTAGCATCGAGTAGCTACTTATATAATATAAAATTATTGTTATAATGTCTACAAAAAAAATCATCCTATGAGTTTACTTAGCATATCCTGTAGCGCACTAAAGGAGCAACTTTATCAATTCTCTTAACAGTTTTTGAACGTACTAGTAGATGGCGCTAGCTGTATGATTTCCATGCATACGTTAAAATATTTAGGTATGTGAATACTTATATAACGCATTTAATTTATGAATACCTACTAAGTGATTTCGTGTTTTTTATATTTTGAACGCCAATATAACCCATACTCGACGAGCGCAAGCATGCATAGGGCGCCAACCAGTGGCGTAGCATAGGTCACTAGCACCCGGTGCGGATTCCAAATTTGCCGCCCTCTTATTTTTGTAATCCATTATAAAAAATTTGGGCATGGTAAAAAGAGTACTTTTATTAGTTTTATTGAATGACTAGCTTTCCGCGCGCGGTTTCACCCGCGTAACTCCCGTTCCCGTAGAAACTTCATAATAAAATATAGCTTATAACCTTCCTCAATAAATGGGCTATCTAACATTGAAATAATTTTTCAAATCGGACCAGTAGTTGCTGAGATTAGCGCGTTCCAACAAACAAACTCTGCAGCTTTATTATATTAGTATAGATGGATTTATACTGCAAACTAGATACGCAGAATATCAATATGTACGTAGTTTCATACGAGAAGCCGCGAAATCGACAAATTGGGGCAACAATCCGCAAGCTTGTTTTTATATCTTGCTTTTTACTCAAAGTCATCAATGCCTTGTGAAACGACGGTCTGTCATTACCGTATTACGGTGAAGTACAACGAAATAAGTTTCCTAAATAATAGTTATTGAGAAACCTTGCGCTTGCATCACCCATGCATAGAACCTGCATAGGTACCTGGGTATTTGGTAACATAAAAAAGATAAAAAAAAACACTGAAAGAAATTAACTTTTTTTTTAATTTTAATTTTTTTTTTCTAACTGCTACCTCCGCATTGCCGCCCCCGGCAAAGTGCCGCCTAGTGCGGACCGCACCCTCCGCCTCCCCCATGCTACGCCACTGGCGCCAACGTCGTCTATAGTCAATAGTAGGTAAACAAGACATAGAAAAACACAAAATAAACACCTAGTTAGGTAGACAATAAACATATTCTATCATTATTACTTTTATGTGTTAAAACAAAATATTTAGGTACCTATATACCAATTTTAGGACTTGGCCTACAAAAGATTATGTAGGTATTTTATTATAATTATATAATGACAAAGACAGAAAAATAAACTATTAGAAAAAAATATTAGAGTCTTGTTATTTCTCTAAGCAATACGATATAGCTTCGTATTGCAGTGTTAGACCATTTTTTTTAATACCGTTAGCCCAATTTCAACTAAATAGGTAGGTAGGCTTATTAGGAGGAGGGACGACAGAGCACTTGAAGAGGTTACATCTGTAACCACCACCATTGCGTCTCAGCCCGACGAGGCTTCGTCTGCGGCTTTTAGGCGACCATCGGCTATTACCGGTCGCCTATTCTCGTGCCAGAGCTCTCACCACTAGTAGTTGTGGGCACGATGGGTACCTATGCCCTCAATCCTAATAAACTTTTGACGTAACACTATCACGGTCTATTGAGATCATAAAGGCTGTTGATAATACCTAAACAACATGTATTAGTAATTGCTTATGCCTTGAATGCTCAGAAAAAAATAGGTAAATAATTGAATTCAAAAGTATTTTTTGAGCGAGTTCTTACTCACCTCGCACTTCGCCGATTTTTGGGTGGTTGTGACCACATTTTTTTATAACGATTGGATCCGAGCTAGCCCCGAGGGCATAGCACCGTTGGTGTGTTTTTCATACTTTATTAGTCATTTTACTTCTACTGCTGAACATGGACCTCCTCTTTAACAGACAGACAGACTTTGGCAAGCCAGGGTCATTGGGGGATATTGCCGCTATCACCACGCTTAGCAGGCGGATTGGTATTTGTGAGCTGATAGATGCTGCTGCCCACACACCAGGTGTATCTATGTCCTTTAGTCGCCTCTTACGACAGCCATAGGAAAATTAAATAATATATGTATAATAAACTAAACCTAGACTGTTTTTTTATAGACTAATTAAATAATGTTTACCTATACAAAAAAAAAAAAACTTGCAGTCGGGTAAAAATTACGTAGGTATCTACTTTGATATTAAATAAACAGAAAAGTTTGTAGCAATCCTTTGAGAGCTGGTTGCGGTGCATCAAGCTGCGATTCTCAAAAGCTTGTGTTTCATTTTGCGACATATTTTATAAAATATAATTTTAGATTTTTAGAAAGTACCTACCTACATTACGTAATAAACCAACGAAAAGACAAAGAAATTCATGGTATTAATAGAAATGGTATGCTCATAATACACACTACTTAAATAAAACGGACTATAAGTATCATCAATTATTTCTTCTATAATTGTGCAATTAAAATAAGTATCTACTGATCAAATTAAAGTACCTACAAAACAAACAAATAACCAATAAAATAATAAAATCACGTCCTTATACCGACATCAATGTGAAGTGAATATTGGAATACAAATGAAAATAAATATTATGCCGAAAATAATATGTAGGCTCGAATGAGTATTGTATTACCGATGCTATGAGGAACATTTCTGCTTTCGACGGAAATAATAATAAGGAGGGGAAACCATTGCCATTTCAACAAAGCAACGGCTCAAAGGCTGAATGCTTAGGACGCAATTACTGATGTCGAGAAACCCGTGGGTAACAGACACGGATTTAGGAGTTGCCGTAACCTATTATATTCTTCTACTTTTTCATAAATTGGCGTGTGTGCCGTCATGATTTTGATTGGCTAGAGTACCTACCAGCTCTGCATCAATAGGTAATAATTTTTTTTATTAATCCTACGTTACGAAGTAGTACAAGTCTTTGTGGATTCAATCCCCACGGAGGGTAGTCACTCAGCTGACTAGACCCGGAAAGAAATCGAATACAATCAATCGTAGGTACATATATCAGGGAATGGGCAGCAGCGTTTCCTTGTGTACATAATTCTGCGGTCACAAACCCGCCTGCCAAGCGTGGTGACTATGGTAAAAACCCTCCCTCGGGAGGAGACCCTTGTTCAGCAGTGGACTTTAAGCGGGCTGATGATGATGAAGCAATTAGTAGGTACTTGTTGCGTGTACAACATGAGTGCTTTAATTAGACCACGCACGGTTTAATTTAGATGATATTATCCATCCCTACCACCGGCACTGCATAGCTTTAGAGACTTGTATTGTTCTTGTACCTATGTAAGTTTTGATTCCTCGGATTCAGTCATTGTTATTGTTCTTATAATTATTTCACTTCCTTTGCTGAACTTGCTGAACATGAGCCTTGGCTCCCTTGAACAGACCTGCCGAGGTCTGTTAAGAGGAGCCAAGGTTGTTGAAGGATATTGCCATAATCACGGTGATAACGACCCTTAAGGTGTTAGGACCAACGCTTAGGGTCCCACTAGGGCTAAAGTCAATTTATGAGATTACTAGCTTCCGCGCGCGGTTTCACCCGAGTAACGCCCGTTCCCGTAGAAACAATATAATAACATATAGCTTTTGGCCTTCCTCGATAAAGGGGCTATCTAACACTGAAATAATTATTCAAATCGGACCAGTAGTTGCTGAGATTATCGCGTTCAAACAAACTCTTCAGCTTTACCTATTATGGCAAACAACTCATTATTCGGTACCAATTCTTTGCGTTTTTATACTCGTGATAATTTTTCAACGAAATGTCCGATTGGAATAAAACAAAAAGTATTTTACTTTTACATAAATACCTACCCTTGATAACATAATGCTTAATTTGGATAAGGATTAATATTACGATACACATTTAAGGTTGTTTCTTTGTTCAGACGATTTAATTATTTTTTTTAACATAAAATCGGTTATTGTGTCTAAACTATGATATTTAGATATATGCTCTCGCAGACTTTTTTGTAGATATTAATAAGAACTACAAACCCGTAGTACATTATTTTGTTTGCCATTCGTAGTTCATAGTTTTTGCAGCGCACGCATAAATAGGTTTTCGATTTTACACCTTGGGTTACAAAATCGCAATTTTCTTACGGATCCCTAATTTTTTTGAAAATAAAATATAGCCTATAACCTTCCTCGATAAATGGACTATCCATTTCATTGACATATTCCATTTTTTGTAATCGGACCAGTAGTTCCTGAGATTAGCGCGTTCAAATAAACAAACATACAAACAAACAAAAAACTCTGCAGCTTTATAATATTAGTATAGATTGTTTAAAGAATTATACCTACTATAGTTATGTTACTCATATACATGAAGATAAACCTAAATAAAATAATGTTGAATTTAAAATGAGGCTGTAATGATTGAATACAGGTTTTCAAGTTTACGAAACGTTAATAACTGTTCAGGAGCATATTATTAAAAGATAAAAAGGTAAAATTGTACAAAAGAAGAGGTAGGTAAAAGAAAATAAGTATCTACAGGAGGTAGTTACTGTTTTACGGCCAATTATGTTGAACTTCGAAGAAAATAATGGCTTGGTTGTTTCAAAAGATGAAGGAAAAGCAAAAAAAATATTTTTTTGAAAAATATTTTTTGAAGTCTCAATTGTCAATTTATATAATTTTAATCATGCTATTTTATTAACAAAGAAAAAAAAAACTCGAGAGGTTGTCGTACAGTGTTGTGGGGAAGTTTACTAACATATTATCCACTTACATGAAGCAGGAGAAACGAAAATGCTACGATATGCAGTAATATGGCTACTTAGTAGTTTCGTTAATTATTTAAATTTGTTTAGTAGTCTTTGAGTGTATTATTTTAAAGTACTATTTATACTACCTAATGTTATGAAGAGAGAACTTACAACAATATTATAATATTACCGACAGGATAAGGGCATCTAGTACCTACTGATAGATGTTGTACATCTACTGCACGGAAATTAACTAATAATAATAAAGAAATTTTTGATGACTTTGTTCCTCAATCAGGCCAAACCGGCTAAGAGGATGTGGATGATATTGGGGACAAAGATCGATTATAGTCAAGAATAACACCTAAGTACATAAGCTAGATATTTCTTATCCCATAAACCATGTTCAATTGTAATTTTTAAGCAGTTCATTATTGAAAAGAAGCCACCGGCAAAAATGTAGAATTTCCACTTATTATGAAATAATTATTTAAAATAATTCCATTCCTTTTTTAAAGAATTGATGAATTCGATTCGAAATTTAATGTTTACTAAAGTCTAGAACAAGATCGATGTAAAATGATTTTATTTATCTCATTAAAACCTAATGCGGCTGATTGCTTAAAATAATCAACACAGAATTCCTTGAAATTCCACTAATAACACATTAAAAGTTGCTTCGTTAGCAAATAAGTAATTGATTTGAGAGTTTGGAATTTTCGATATTTAGCCAATTAGCAGCCAGTCGGTTTAGTTTTAATACATACCTGACCCGTTTTGAACTTTGAGAGTCATTAATAGTTGAAAATTGACTGAAATGTGGGTAAACTAGGTACTTGTACCTACTCTCAGAATAATAATTGTGTAATCCAACTTGAAGTTATGAAGCTTTACATCGACACAACTTTGGGTGTTAGTTAGAGGGGGTGAAAATGGGGGGTTAAAGTATACTAGTGGTCGCCCAGAGGTCGAAAGTCGACCATAATTAAACAAATATAAGCATATTGAACTCCTTCTCTATAAGAGTCGTATAGAATCAAAAGCGGCAATCTGTCAAAGAAATCAATGACAGATTGCCGCTATAAGTGTGCGAAATTTCATACTCTTCCGTACGCGTAATTTTCGTAAAAAGGTGTGCAAAGTTTTTGCATCACGTAGGTATAGATGAGTATTTTAAATATTAATACCTAAGTGGCATGCATCCCATCCCAACTGAACTGGCTGAAGAATGATTGCATCGTCATCATCAGCCCATTTAACATCCACTATTGAACATGGGTCTCCCCCGAGGGAGGTTACGTAAAACTCAAAACGTGGAAACTGTCACATATTTTCATAGCTTAGCTTTTACATCCTCGCAACATAGCTACATAGCTCATATCTGTAGAAGAAACAGCCTAACATAGGAAATGGGCTCAGTCAAGTAAAGGGAATTTACTTTTACACCTTTTACTTGACTGACTGACCTTGAACGATCATATTGTAAGGGAGGTCCCCTTACAATATGATCGTTCAAGGTCAGTCAGTGAGAGTGAACTGTGAATAAACATGCCTAAATAAAATAATAATAGTAACACAATCATAGATCGGTTTTTGCCATATACCACACTTGGCAAGCGGGTTGGTGACCGCAGTAAATGTGTTGTAACACACAAGGAAACGGAAGAGACAGACAGAACTGACAGACAGGCGCTCTTAGATACAGGCATTTTAGTTAATATTGAGAGGGATTTTTGTTAAGTTTTCCAAATTTAATTGCAGTCCTGGTATGGTGCATACTCAAATACTCAGATAAACTTTAAGGTCACACAGCTCATTACAGCCACCCGGCACCCATCCCGCACCGCCTCGTCGCACGGCGTCCACTCGTTGTCGACAGGAGGTCCACGGGTGGACGCCGCGTTATCACCAATAAACTTCGCGCGGTCAACGAATTAACGCCGCGTGGTCAACGAGTGGACGTCGCTTGGTCCACGAATTTTAGAGTAGTCTGTTAACAATCGGCGCATCGCCAAGTATCGTCCTCGCGTGAATCATACGCGGGCAGCGCGCGGTTCACTCGGGACCTGCGCGTTGCCAACGCGCAGTCAACGCAAGGCAAGCATGCGAGCAGCGAGTTGTCACCGTGTGGTCCACCCGCCGCGACGTCCGCGCGTGGAGGTCTTACGACCGAGGCGATCCGGTGACGCTACGGAGTTGATATAGTAAGCGCATAGCCATACAAGTCCATATAAAGAATACTAGCCGCAGGAGGCGAGGCGGTGCGGAGTGGGTGCTGGGTGGCTCTAATGAGCTGTGACCTTTAATGCCTGTGAGAAGTGCCTGCAGAAGGTGATTGTAATAAATTATATACATTATAACAAACAACAACATAACTTGCTTTCCGAGGTTCTACATATAATTAAGTACCTTTTTTAATACGGAAGAAATTCATTTAATCGTTGATCAATCATCATCATTCAAGTGGGCGATGCTACTTGCTTATTCGGAACGCTACCCAGTTAGTGGCATAAATTGACAATAGTTTTTATTTAATATGTTACGTTTAGTTATCGGTTCAATTTATTGGGTTTAACTGATGCTCTGCTCCAATCAGAAAATATAAGTTTTTTTAAGTATAGGTATGCTTTAGTATCGTAGTATAGGTAAATTGTATTTTACGTCAAAACTATACTTGGTATAGAGTTAAAAGTAACGTAACATAATTTTCTTCAAGTAAATGCTGGTCTTTTTTTTTACTTTATCAAACCGTTCACTGCTGAACATGGGCCTCGTTTTAACAGAACTTTGAAAGTCAGGGTCATTGAGGGATTTCCATAATCACAAAACTTGGCAGGCGGATTGGTGATCGCAGTAAGATGGTGAGAATCCTTGAGCTGAAAGATGATAAACCCATACTCCCTCAATCTCCCCGTCAGCGACCGCCCTGAGCCGAGGTCCAAGTCCCACAGGGGACGCCCTCTTGTTTAGGTTTCTTTATTTCAGGTTGCAACCATTTATCTAGGCTGGAGCTCTGCTTGTCTTTATGCCCGGTGAAGAAGCAAAAGCCTCGGGGCTAAATACATAAGTCCGTCCGAAAAACAATAAATAATCTACTTCATCTTTACGACACCCATAGGAAAATGTTGTGGTAATTCATAATTCTAACTTTAAGTTGCAATAACTTTAAGTGAAGTCTTCTTTCATTTCCATTTCTCCAATTTTCTTAGGAGCAACTTGCAATTTATTCTATTCTGTAACTATCGCTGTAATAAAAATAAAATTTAAATGGTTAGGAGCCACCTTTATGTTACATAGTTATGTAGAATAACATAAAGCTCTCGGAGATAAGTTTGTTTGCGCTGTGCTCGTTTTGCACAAGATTTATAGGTTTAAATCTGGCACCGAGGAATATTACTATCCTTCTGATATATGTTACACCTGGTGACTGACGTCTAAGGAAAATGATTCGTTACTTCTATAAATGTATATGAAAATTCATTTTTTATGCTCTCATAAAAAGATTTATTCTCTATGTATTTTACGAATTTTAATATCTATAAATCTTTGGTTCACAAGTTGTATTATCCCCAGGCCCAGGAAAATATCTGGATACAAAATGTAGTATAAAATCAATTTATTATTCGGTTTCCAGCTTATAATAGATCTGCCTCCTCCTCTAACGGATATCGTAAGAGGCGACTAAAGGAGATACCTACAGCTGATGGATAGGTAGCAGCTTCTATCAGTTCATTGATAGTCGCCAACTAAATGCGATCACCCAACCAAGAGTGGTGATTATGGTAATATCCCTCAACGACCCTGCCTTGCCAAGGCCTGTTAGGATGAGGACAGAGCAGGTTGATGAAAGAAAAGAAAAGTATAATATCGAATGAGTGATTTCGATAGTATCTACAGTTTCTGAATGAACTCATTGGCGATGTAATAGTAGACATATAATTACGTCGGTCGTGGTTTGATTAGTAAAAAGTAGAATAAATTTTGAACTGAAACATAATTTATAAATAATTTTACAATATAAACCCATTATAGTCGCTGAAAAGAAATACAGCCAAAAAGGTAAATCTTTTAATAGAAAAAAAAAACTCCGATATCAGAATCGATATCAGAATTAAAAACATCTGAATTGTTAAAACTAGAATTCTCTTTAGAGTTAGTTACTGGAAAAAGTCGTTCGTTTATCTTTTACTTTTTAGTAATATTGGTTTTAGTGTGTTTGTGTTTCAAAATTAAATATTTTTATTCAAAAATGCTATTGAGATATGAATCAATATAAAATTTTAATTTTAAAATGTTTGTCTAAAGCAAAAAGTTTTATATTATAATTTCTAGGAATATTTATATTAATTTGAGTCTAAATAAAACCCACAAGAAACAAAATTGTATTGCGAGTGTATGTGTTTTTATTAACATGTAAAATAAACTGCAGGCCAATAACATTCCTTATTAATAATTGCTAAAGTAACTGTGTCTGTCTGTCGAAATGAACAAATTTTGATGAAATATGGCACAGAAATATAGGTACTAGACCTCGCGAAAGGACAAGCCAAGGTAGCTTATTAAGGTTAAGGTAGTCTATGCCCGAGAGTAAGTACTCAAAGTAACTATTCCATGTGGACGAAGTCGCGGGCAATAAATAAGAGATATAGCTATTGTAAGTTGATTGAAAATGGACCTTGATTTCTCAATTTCTCGGACAATCAAAAAACTCATACACTTTTAAATATAATTTGTTCATTGTTCAAAGCAGGATAATACTCCACAGATCCCAGCATCGTTTTGAAATAAAATAAAACAACTAAAATAAATTAATTGGCCGAAATTAAAAAAAAAAAAAAAAATCTCCAATACTGGTGTCGATTGTTCAACCTCTAAAAGCAAAACCAACAATTTGCCTCTATGTTCTCAAATCCCAAACAATACAAATAACTCAAAAAAACGTCTATAATCAAATTGCTTCTATTGTAAGTTCGGAAGGAAATTACAAAAACAAGGCAAAAGGGAGCACGCAAACGACATTATTTCAGCGAAAGCAGTTATTTCATTGAATAAATTACTTTCAAGGGACATGTAAAAGGAAAGTGTTCATGTTATAGTGTTTTGAGAGTTGTCAATGTTGGTTGGGATTTTGTTCTGTCGACCTTTGTGTTCTGTAGGTGGCATCCCAAGTTGTCGCGTAAACAAAACTTTGTGTCTATTGTGGTGACCGGCACGGTCTCATTTAGCTTGCCCCTTTATTGTAGGTATAAAAGGGACGTGTTTTCAATAGTCAGAATTTTAAGATGAGTTTTAATGACCTACATATGTTTCCTGACTTCCACAGGGGAATGATAAGTGTTCTGTTGTTACTACAAATTTAAATTGCTCAAAAGTGAAAGCATAATTATGAAAGAAACAATTAAATGACAACATAATATACTTTGTTGTATACTGTTTGATGTATACTGATTTCATAGTTACGTTAACTATTGTAAAAAACTGTTGTAAGTAGATAGAGAGATACCTACAACAGTTTTTTTTACTAAATTTAAACATTTAAATTTTGTTAATAAAAGCTAATAGATTCTAGAAATATCAGATAGTAGTTGTAAAGTGTAAACTATACACTTAATATCTGATCTCTCTACCATGTTACGCCATGTTGCTTGGTTGTAAGTCCACACTTACTAAGGAAAAAAGTGTCCCTTCTGATGCCTCGAAGACAATTTCTTAATAAATAAACAGGTACTGTGGATCCGCGGTAATCTGATACCCGCTGTAGCCCGACACGAGTTTAACACGTTCGCGCAATGTTAATGCGTGTTTAAACACTAACTGTCGTAACTGCTTGTACAAAGCTTGCGCCTGTAATAATGTTGCTCAAATTTATCTCAGTTTGAATGTGACTTAGTAAACACTAAAAAAATAGTACCCACTAAACAGTGGGTATTAATTTTTTATTGTTTATTAAATTTTTATGATAAACCTTATTTCCTCTATTGTTTTATTTGGTTTTTTAAATTCTACATAACCAATATGATAGTACAGTTTGATACCTATGTAATTTGTCGTTTTACAAGGTACCTACTCTGTTTCAACAAATTCAATGAACCGTCACTCTCTTGCAAAAAGTTTAGCAGATTACCAAGGGTCCACTGTAGTTGAAATTAAACTTACTACACCATCTTCAAATATCGTCTTACCGCTTGTTGTTGAGAAAGTCCGTATTCAAATAGTAATGGAGATCTCCTTTGAAGTACAAACTTCCTAATTTTGAAGTGAAGTCTCTCTAGAAGTTTCCCGGGAATTCGTCTGTCACACGAAGCGAGCAGTTCTATTGTGTGGTCACTAATCATATTATGCATCCTCTATTAATTGTTTCAAATTAGGTTTCAGCACCGATGTAGTTTGCTTAGATGTAGGGAACATAGTCAAATTGTTTTCGTTACTGGACAGAGTGTGTACCAACATACTTAAGCGCGCGGCGGCCTGTTATCTAAAAATGATTAATGGTACATTAATTACAAATTGAACTACAGTAACACATAGAAAGGGTATAACTGTGAATAAAGATTAGCATTAAGGTACATATTTGTGTTAATTGAATCTAAATGTACCAATATGATATGTTTAACTAATAGTGATGCATTTATTTACTACTAATAAATGCATCACTATAATACCTATGAATTAACTTAATCATATTTACCTTTCTATTGAATCTCGTTCTAACTTAAATAAAGCAATAACTGATTCAATTATTGCTTTATTTAAGTTGCGCATATTGTATACCAATAACAAATCAAGCACAATATTATTTCATATTTCAAAATTGAGATGAATAAAATCCGACCACCGCACCGGCAGGACTCGAAGGGGGACGCCCTTAGAGACGTCTTACAAAGAGATTAATAAATTTCGATGATCGGTAGGATTCCACCGTAGCCTAATTGGTTAAGGCATTGGGGGCTTTACCCAAGATGCAGGTACGAGTCCTGCCGGTGGTCGGATTTTATTTATCTCAATTTTGAAATATAGTATAAGGTAATCTTTTCCATAAAGAGTTCAAAACATTTAAATAAATATTATTTCATTTGCATAATTAAAATATATTCATGATCGACATATCTTTGATCATGTCATTAATGTATTCAGTCAATGGTATTCATCGTCCCATTACTTTAGTACTTGTTTCTTTTGCTTTTGATAACAACAACTATGCCATAGTCGTATTATTGAATGTGAAAGAATTAAATGTGTGGAAAAAATAACTAAATAATTTGTCTAAATTATACCTAAACTCAAGTTCTTTAAGCAGTAGGTAGGCCTCCCCACTGCCATTCAGCAGCAGCGGGATAAGTAGGCGCCCATCTCCAAAGTGTCCATAATGCTAAATTGGGTAATGGGTGCTTCATTAAACGCCAGTAATTGTGGCACCGGGAACTGCATATCCATGACAACCGATGCAGAATGCATTACACATATACATGAAAAAGAAAAAATACAAAAGGACACAAAACTTAACGCAACACAAACACAAATTTATATAGCAGTACCTTCGCTGAAAAAAGTAAAATATCTTCACACTCATACTTAGAGCTATTCACAAATAATAACATTAATGGTACAGTAAGGCACACAAAATTTTCATCCTTCTATCCTCTTCTATACCGCAACAGAAATTGTCCAAATCACGGCCTATTTCACAGATTTGCTTTAGAAACAGCCAAGTAGTTTTGTATGCAGCACACGCGACGCCACACTCAGATTGGACTGTACGGACATGTGCTTATTGTATTCCGGTAGCCCGATGCTACTCTGAAAGTATTTATATGGAAATAGCTTTCCCAAATTGTTTTATTTAAGTAAGTAAGCTTATTGCTTAATTTTGTACGTAGTTCAACAGTAATGTAGGTAATAAAACGGTATAGCTAAATAGAAATAATCTACGGGTTTTCTTTTATTCTTATATCACTAGGATTTTTAACATAGTTTTAGCTGACGATTGCCTATTCCGGTGGGTCAGTGGTGACTTTACTTGCTTAATGAAATAATAATGAAATAATGAATTTATTCAGCACTTAGGTATTTACATACACTTGTACTTGTACTTGTTTTGTCACTTGTGCTTTAGAGATCTGGAGTTTTGCGTTCGATTTACATCTAGGAAAATTATTCGTAAGCACCAGAGATAGTTGTTGTAGGTATAGCTACGTGTGCTTTGCGTCCGTGAATAATGTGTTTGTACAGTCCACTTTACGAGTGCGGCAGTTGCTTAATTTATTTTTAGTCATTACTAGCAGACTTTAGTTAACCCCTTGTGCTAAGCTAAAATGCTTGTGTTACGAGTGGATTCACGTCGATAGTGCAATGGGTGGGGGTCGAACCGGTGACCAGAAGATCATAAATCCAATGTCCCTAGCCTAGGCATTGAGCTAAAAACAACAACAAAAAATAATTGCTTAATAGTATAATATGACAATGATAAGCTAACTCGTTTTGAGCACAATTTACACATCGCAGTTAATTATCATACACTAAGCATAGGATGTACAAGTGATCTATTAACGGAGTTAAACAACAAATTAGCATTTGTGACGAAGATAGTTGACACAAGTTCAACTTGCAACTTAAACAGAATTCAGATATCTCAACTGAGTTCAGTTTTCCAAGAGCAATACTCGGCGCTCCTTAGTCATCGTAAAAGTGAAAAACAGAAGTACAACTTTACGAATTGTCTATCAGACATTAGAGTATTGTGTTTTGCCAAGATATTTCAAGATAAGCTATCGTTTAAGTTATTAGCAGGTTAGCTGGGGTAGGCAATCCTCGACGGAAAGACCAAGGACTGCGTTGGGTCAGTGGGTAGTCTTAGGGGCGGATGCTGTCCCACCCGCGACCTGTGATCCCGCGCGTGTAGCCCGTGCCAGCGATCACTACCACTATTCGTAAATCTTCTTTTATCTCTAGTGGCACCTAGAGCGTTGGTCTTTACCTCTTAAGGGTGCCCTCAAGTGGATGTCAATTAGACCTTGGCCGGATCTTTGGAAGTTAATTTTGTACCTGTCACTACTAACTTTTTAAGTCATCCTACGATAATGCGTACCTTTATCTTAAAATGTACACATTATTACTAACTATCGCAGCACGGACAGACGGATGATAAAATCGGTAAAGACCAAAATATGTATACATTGTCTTAAGCTAATTAAGTGATACTTTGTTTAGGTTTAGTCTTAGGTATACATTGTAATTCTGACAAGTGTGCGTAAATACTTAAGTGCTCAATAAATGTTATTACCTATGGCCACAATTACCGTGCTATGGCATTATTATTATGTAATATTAGATCAATTCATGCGGCTGTGTTGATATCTACAATTTTGCTGCAAGCAGCAACTGGTATGTGCCAGAATCCTGTTAGTCTTCGCTAGGATTCTTTAATGCTGAGATATTTGTTTAGTCTTTGTTTTTTCCTTGGCTCAGATTTCAGTAGCAACCTTTATCTAATTAGTAATATTACACTACTCTCCTTCATTTGTGTATTGCGAACATTTCATCGGTCCTATCTGACGTCACAAACAGCCTGGAGTCTATCTTAATTAACCCGCGGAGCCCGATTATTAATTCCCAGTAATTAAGGAGTTCAAGACATTCCCTCCTACTTGACATTATCGCTGTAGTCGAACAACATTTACTTAAACACCACCTATCGGATATTTAAAATGGCCGAGTTAACTAAACTTTACTATTTCAAATTAATTAATTATATTTTATTTTATAATAAGCGATTAATGACGAACATGCCATAACAATATTAATAAATTTAATAACATTATTGTTGAAATGTAAACTAATTTATTAGTTAAGATTGTTTTTTTTTTCATTATCATTGTATTTGACTTATAATAAGTACGATCAATTCGTCTACATTATCAATAAACGTTTTCATTTTCATTTTTCATTTTCAAAGTCCGATATTTAATTTGGCGAAGTATCACATTGTTTTGACAAATTTTAGGAGTTCTAGTTTACCCTCTCGGGATGACGTTCCTAAGTAACTGTCATCAAAATGACAGAACTAAGTTGAACGTAAGTTATACTTGGATAAGTTTAGCTTGAGACTAGACGAGTTTCGATTTTGTTATGATAACGTCGAGTAATACGGGCTTTCATAAATTGAGTGTTTTGTTTCGGATGAAAGACGTATTCTATGTGTATTCAAAACTATTATGTTTTAGGATCTCAGAGGTCGTGGGTTCGATCCCCACCCCGGGCAGAAAATCTTTGTGTAAATACTAAGATTTCTTTCCGGGTCTGTTTGGTTGAGGGACTACCTCTGTGCCTCGGAAAGCACGTTAAGCCGTTGGTCCCGATTGTTATAACATCATCTATAATAATCAAGGAACGGGCAGCAGCGTTGCCTTGTATTACAACAACATAATACTGCGGTCACCAACCCGCCTGCCAAGCGTGGTGACTATGGCAACTACCCTGCTACGGGAGAAGGCCCATGTGATGATGATGATGATGAAAAAAAATACTAGCTAATGCCCGCGACTTTATCTGCGTGGGCTACTACACGTTACTTTGGGCAAAACCCGATTTTGAAACATTCTTAATTGGCGCTTCACTCCTATCGGTTTGCGTGATAATATTTAGTTTTCTCGTTAAATGGGTTATCTACCACGGAAATAATTTTTGAAATCAGTCCAGTAGTTCTTGAGATTAACGCTTTCAAGCTAAACAACAAATTCTACTGTTTTATATAGTATAGATTATATGGAAAGGCTGCTCTATCAATAAAACATCTGATAACACAAATTATTTTCCAACTAGTTTGATAACTGTATTAAATAAAGAATTTTCCAATATTATCCGTGCATAATTCCAATATTTCATTATATTCCGTTTATAAACTTTAAAGCAGTTTCGTCTCTATAATTTTATTTTAAACTGCCATTAAATAACGGATTGTGGTCATTATCAAATTATATGCTGATTAAAAACTCATTATTATTCAGTAAACTGGAATGTCGGAATCTGAAAATAAACATAATTCCCTTTGTACCAATTATGCTATTATTGTGTTAATGTACAATGTACTCGTACGTAGGAACTTAACATTACAATATAATATGGGTTTTCATTTATGTGTTTTGATAAACACTTTACTTGACTTTCAATGCACATTAAATTCACTTTACGTTTGCATAAATGTTGAACATTATTACTTTCTATGGTGGTTAAAATTAACATGTTGCGTGTAGGTAAATAGGTTTAGTACTAGGGGAAAACGTCAAATTTTTGGCACTTTAAGCGAAATCGGTAAAAGAAATAATGTTTGTGAAAATTATACGCCTTTATAGTATAAAGAGAAGAGAATAGTAAAAGTAACAATAGGAATATTTTTTCACGTTATTTAATAATTATTAATTGTTGTAATTTTCTCCAATATTTATATGTTTGGCCAAATTATTGACATAGATAAACTCTCGCCACCATTTCCATTTCAATATTACTAGTGTTGCCATTTGAAAAAGAATAACAATAGAAAAATTTATAGATTTTGTAGATAAAGTTAATGGTTGTGAGTTCTTGTTTTTTTAACATTTAACGAAGCAATGCCAATAATTAAGTTTTCGTTTAAGTTATTAGCAGGTGGTGGGGTGCCAAGGATAGGCAGTGTTACCCTATATATCATCTAAGTACATAAAAAATGCAAATTTAGGTGTACGCTTGTAATATAATATCAAAAACTTTTATTTTTTATTTTTATCTGTTAATCAGTCTCCGAAATTTCACAGGGCGAAAGCTGATATTACAACTAATAAATTGGCCTTTAATTTAGAGAAAGAATTAGGGCACAACATAAATAAAACGATAATGCGATCGAAAACATTCAATTAGTTTATCGTATAATAATATTATAAAATAATCTTTTGCCGCATGAAATTCGACAATTTTGTGAATTTATTGTTTCAATGGTTTAGCGATAATAAGGTCGATCGTAACTGGTGAGTTCCCGTGTTCAATACAGGGGTCGGGCAAAAACAATGATGGGCAATAAATGTTCTCTCAAGAAAAACCTCAGAATTAGCCTGAATCCAGGATGTGTATCGCCCTGCCACTTTAAACTCTCGGACCTGCATCTCTCACCAGTCGTATCATCGCTCTCTTTTCATGAAAATCAGGTGGATACCTGATTTTCATGAAAAGAGAGCGACAACACTTGTGCATTGCTGAACATGGGCCTCTTCCTTAATAGAGCTTGGTAAGCTAGGGTCGTTGAGGCATATTGCTGTAATCACCAGGCTTGGCAGGCGGTGGTGTGCATTGGTGATAGCAGTTAGAAGATCTTTGAGGCGATGCCCATCTATCAGGTGTATGTTCCTAAATCACCAGGTATGAGGTGGTGTATTCTAAGCCAATGTCCTGAGCAGATAGCTAATATCCGCAGGTCTCATTCACGGAGACGCGTCACGCACTAAAGTCCAACATAATAATATGCCGTTTCGGTTACGGAAAAGCATTTTTATTTTCACTAAGATGCGGGGCCAAACGCAACCCACGTCTTTGTAAACGAGGCTTTATTTGAAATTAACGTTTTAGCGACTCTATTAAGATTATTTTGAGATTGTGGCGTATTTTATATTCTGCTTTAACTTTAACACATTAAAACCATAACGGTGGCGTTGTCTCGAGCAAAATATAACGGGAGTAAACAACAAACGTATGGCATTATTCAAACCAACAAATAGTGAAATTTCAATAGTAATTCGACAGCAGAACGATAAGGCACTTTTGATAATTAACTACCAGAATACCTAATGTCCAAAAACCGTCTACCCACACTCCATTACAATTCCTTTGAAGCGTTTTAAATTAGCTGAATGGTTGCATCGTAGGATTCTATCCTACAGTTCAAATTGATTCAATGTGTGAATTCCTAATCATTATTATCAATGTTTGATTAACCGCTTAAAATATTTGTCTGAAATGAAAGATCGTTTTTCGGCTCTAGTCAGCCGAAAGCCTATTTATTCAGTAAGTAAGTTCATTTATTTGCAGATCACAGGTAAAAGAGAAATACAAAGGTGTTACATATTTTACGTGTGCACTGTTTCTTACTCTAATGGGCATGCAAATATAGTAGATGTCGGTATTTGTCGAATGATTTAGGAATATACGTCCATTGATTTGAAATAGTAGTGATTAAATATATAATAACGTGAGTGATTTAAATAATGTAAAAATAAATAAAATAGAAATATTACATGATCCAATTCGAAAATTATGAGAATTATAAAGCAAGATCATTTAAATTATGTCCATACAAAGAAATCATAGTAGTCACAACTAAATGTATACTATTATATTTAATATAAGTCATTAAGTAATTATCATATGTTTGGATTGGATCGGCCTGGACCTTCACTAGCCGACCGATCTGATTGGGTAGTATGCTGGGCCGAGGTCAAAGTAACAAGCGTGGCGTCCTCTTGTGCCGGTTGTATGTAGCTTTCAGACCATAATAAAGAAGCAATTTGCCGCGTGAAATTGCAAGAGCTCCATGGCTCATTACATACGTCCGTCCGAAAAGAAATCTCAGAAAAACTGTCTGAGATTCACACAAATAGTAGGAATCGAACTCATTACCAAACCTCAGAGGTAATTACCATAAACACTGAGCCATCAAAGCAATAATTATTTTCATTCTATTTTTCTCTCTCCGGATGTGACACTGTTTATCCTTTTACATGGTGCGAAGACAACGGTCTGGCTCCGTGACAACACGCGTAAATAAACCGGAACCTCCCGCGTGGAAAATCCATTTCCATTGGCTGGATATAGAAATAAATTTGCTGAACTGACGGCAAACTTCCTTTTATAGCCACTTAGAAGCAAGATAGAGATTTCATGATTCCGCATGTATAAAGACCAACAATATACTGTAAAAATACTGATTTTACATTCTACATTAAGACGGCTAAAATACGCAATACTAAATTTAAAAATCATTATCGTAAGATGACACCAAAGCTTCTCTTAGAGGCGTGTTATAAAAGATTGATAAATTTCGGCGGCCGGTTGAGAGATACCGTGGCCGAATCGCGTGATTGACGGTCACCGTAGCCTAGTTGGTAGTGCTCCTGCCTACGAAGCTGGTGGTCCTGGGTTCGAATCCCGGTAAGTGCAAATATTGGTCTGATGAGCACGAATATTTGTTTCTGAGTCATGGATATTTTCTATGTATTTAAGTATTTAACTATCTATATAAGTATGTATATCGTCGCCTGGTACCCATAGTACAAGCTTTGCTTAGTTTGGGGCTAGGATGATCTGTGTGACATTGTCCCTAGATATTATTATTATAGTTTCACCCGCGTAACTCCTGTCCCCGTGAGAAATTCGTCATTAAACATAGTTAGTCCTGGATGACGTAGCTTTCTAAAGGTGAAAGAATTTTTGAAATTAGTGTAATAGCTCTGGAGCCTATTTAATGCAAACAAAAAAACAAATCTTTCTTGTATTATTTTTATTACACTTCATTTCATCAATTACTACTTTTACCATCAGGTATCGTTTTAAACATACGATTTTATGCTGATCGATTACCTGTAGGTATAGTATATATATATAATAATAATTTACGTATTTGAAAACATGCCTATGACCAAATAATGCAAAAGCATTTGTTCTTGGTGGCTATAACAACTGTCCGTGTTGATCTTTTAACGAGCGTCTGCACTGTACGATAACAATCGAAGGTACCTTGTTCGCACTACCTCGCCTTTATCTGAGTACAACAGAGACTGATTTCACTATAGACTCAGTACTAAAGTTTAACGTTTTTACAATTTTTTCTTAATATTTACCATATTTATCTAAAAACTATAAAAGAATATGGTAAATATGACTATGAGGTTCATAGGGATTGTTATAAAAAAAAACATTTATTTATTATTTCTCTTACTCTGGATGGCATATGAATGTTGTATCATGGTATAATTTCTAAATATGGAAACTGCCGGCGTTGATTCTTCAAAAAGTGTCTGCATCGTACGTTATGAATTGAATCTAGCACCTTGAAAAAAAAAACATTTTCGCACTACCTCGCCTTTATCTGCGTAAACACAGACTGATTTCATAATAGACTAAGTTATAAAATAAACCTTTCACTAATTTGTCCGGTATCGAAATATTTTTTTTGTTATTTTAGGAAAGGGGTTATCGTATGAATTATTGTCAATGTATTTTACTAAAAAAGTTAAAATATGAGTGCATTTCGAACATAATGACATTACCTAATATAATAAATTTAAAATATTGAATTACATTGGAATTAGTTTAATCTATATTTATAAAACACTTTGTACTGAATGACTGCCTGTTTGACGGATCATCGCACACCCAAAACCGCTTAATGTAGAGACTAGGAATGTGGTGTATTTCTACTAGCGTAAGCGTACGTAAAGGATGGATGGAGACGAAAAGGGATGGCGTATTTGGTATGGATAATTCTTACAGTGAACTGACAACAAAGTCGCGGGCAACAGCTTGACTAGCTGTTGCCCACGTCAGGACCAATGGCTTAACGTGTTTTCTGAGACACGGACGGTAGACCCTCAACCAACCAGATCCGGAAAGCAATCTCTTGTACAGCGTGGGGATTAAACCCACGACCTCTGAGACTTAAAGCGACACTTATATTGCACCGTGGAGGTTGTTAAATCTACTTAAATAATAGGCAATTCTCTGATAATCAACGACATCGACTTCAGTAAAAAAATCTTCGACTTTAATCGTTAAAGACCGCAATCATATTGTCAGTACTACACTCACGTATAATGTTGTTTTTAACAATTTCTGGTTTCCAACTTAGCTTGCGTACAAATTGTTTGTAACGATTGTATTCCTTTTCATGCCTTCAACTTTCATTTGACCATCTCCATGCAATTTGAAATTGCGTTATAGGTATACCCTCTTTAGGCAAGCGATTCACTGAACTGTTTTTCAGATTAATAGCATAAATGAAAAGGCAATGGTTTGATTGAAAACATGTATTTAATACGTTTAAATATACAAATCAAATAGTTCGGAAAATATAAAAATCTCAATTACAGATGACAGAAAATATGCCTTCCCAAGCATTTGATGTGTACATCGTATTGTTGACATCCATGTGAATTATATACGGTGCTTAAGTTACTTAGTCCAAACAATAGTTACATGGATAGAGTGGTCTCGTTATTTACGAGCCGCCAGGCTTTGTGGTGAACGAATAAACGCTTTTGTTCCCGAATGTATCTAAATCTCTGCGGATACTATCAGTAATGTTGCACTTTTTATATACAGCTCGTATAGTACGCGTTTACAGTTTTAACAAAGGGAAATAAAGTGCCAGGTTACGTTGTGTGGGAATGGATAAAAATAAAGAAATATCTTATTATATAAGAAAGACAATAGGTAAGTTATGCTAAACCGTTTAGGCTTCGACTTAGCATATAAAACGGACGGGCAGCAGCGTCTCCTTGTGCGGTACAACATAATACTGCGGGGACCAACCCGCCTGCTAAGCGTGGTGAATATGGCAAATACCCTCCCCGGGAGGAGACCTATGTCAGCAATGGACTTTATACGGGTTGATGATGATGATGTGAATGTTAAATTTAGTTAATGCTTATTTGCATATTAATATTTATATACGCAATATTGCGTAGGAAGGAGTTTTTGACCTTCCTACAATATTAAGGGTATAAATTAGGTAAGTATGATATCATAATAATAAATACTAGCGACCCACTCCAGCTCCACACGGGTGTAATGCTGATGTATTATACATATAAACCTTCCTCTTGAATCACTCTATCTATTAAAAAAACCGCATCAAAATCCGTTGCGTAGTTTAAGCATACATAGGGACGGACAGACAGCGGGAAGCGACTTTGTTATATACTATATAGTGATACATTGTATCACAATTACATTTAAGCCTTATTACTTTCTTATTATAATAATGTTTTGGATCATTAATTCAAAAAGTTCTCTAAAATGTTGTATCAGTCCGTATAACGTCCACGGCTGAACATGGGCTCCAATGGTGTTAATGCTGTCCGTTTCCTGATATTCAAAAGACATTTAAAAAAGAAGTATATTCCCACTAATTTGATTCATTAGTTCGATTGTCGAACTAGTGAGAATTTTTTTCCTCATTTGTTCGACCGTCGAACTAATTAGATTTAATCATAGGCGAAAGGATCGGTTACCAAATGCAATATTCCTGTACCAGGAGAAGGAACTTGGGGCATCCCGACTCGGATAGGTTAGGTTAGAAGGGGATCGCCATCCCCTTCGTGGTTATTTTTTTTAAACCACCCAGAAGTAGGATTTTGGTGAAATGAGGAAAATTTTTGGTGAAAAACTCAAGATCACCAGTGCGACGCCCTAGCCATTGGGCTACGGCCGCTTTTGAAACTAAGGGTCGGGAGGGTTCAGGCGTCGTTCATTCACTCGAAGCACTATATGTCTATATTGCTAAGTCATGGAGGTTGACATCTTTAGAGCTCATATGCATAAGGTCGGATGTGCCATTATACGTCAGAAACATTCGTCGTATGTGCCTTTATAGTAAACTGGCACTTACGATCAAATGCTTCTGAAGTATAATAGTACATCTATCATTATGCTTCTGGGGTCTAGTTCTGTATAACCGTAATCTGTAAGCATATTTAATTAATTACAATGTAATTACGTCACAATATTCATATTTATGTAATTACAGCATACTGTTATTGAAAACAATGGTCTATTATGTACACTAAACCACCCGGAAGTATACGTTTATTATGCATACTTACCATACATATTATATAAATGAAAATGAATATCAAAATATGCAATGATTTAAATATTTTAATTTATATATCACATTCAATGGCTAGGGCGTCGGACTTGTAATCTTGTGGTCGCCGGTTCGATCTCCACCCATAGCTCTACCGAAGTAAACCTAACACAAGCATGTTAACTTAGCACGGGAGGTTAACAAGATTACTGACAGTACAGTAGATGCAATCTTTTTAAAAAAAAAACGTTATATTAAAAAATTGGCACGAATATATTTCAAAACTTAAATTAACCTAAAAGCTAAGAAAACAGAGTAAATCAGTAAAACCCACAAAACAATTATTTACATATACATGACGGATATGCGTAGGAATATTCGGTCCAAGCCAGGCCGTGTCTATACGATTTATGAGTGTAACTAATGGCTGAAGTCGAGGAATTGTGTGAATCTATGAGCGCGAGGCAGTTGTACTACGCTTGGGTCTTGACACCAGCCGCATGCAGTCATGTATATCATTTTAACGTTGTTCTCATTCTGGGTCAGATCGCTTACCACTACAACTGGACATTGTAATGACGGCTTAACACAGCGACATTATTTATTCTCAATAGAACAATTTATTGGAACTATTTAAGTATCTGGCTATTGTGTATAAATACATGCAAAAATAGGTTTGTAGACCATTTACTCGTATAACAGCTTATTTTGTTCTAAATCTCTGTTATTTTGAATCTCATATATTACCATAACCATACTTATGGTTCACGTAATTAAGTTGATTAATATTGCCCAGAAACATATCAATCTCAAGAGGCGCAAATATAGTACCCTTGATAGTGGTATTTGGGGCCGTGGGGACCGAGAGCCAAATTAATTCGCACTCTTTAGTGCGGCACGTTCTCCGAATGATGGTTTTGACTTAGGACGGGCAGGTAAGCATTGCCATTTAACGGAGTAATGATGCCAGCATTCTGGGAACCTTGCCAAGTTGAATAGATTTAGAATCTTAGTATTTTATAAGTTAGTTTTAATTTAAATTAGCTACTCATAGCTGTATGTTAAGTATTTTATTGATGTAATATAATATTCAAGAGTGGTTTGTAGATGGACTACTCCGTGTGTCACGGGTAGCAAATGGAGTTTTTGGTTCTGGTTATCATAAAATCATTTGTAACAATTCAAGGCACAACATCCAAGTATGTGGACTACCCTCCTTGCCTTGGAAAGTACATTAAGCTTATGGTTCTAGTAACCACAAAGTTAACTAACTGTAACAATAAACAGTTCCAAATATATGCGATGGAGTCGTGATAAAATTAGGTAAATAGAAAATGGTTTTATATAAGCGTCCATAGCCCAGTGGCTGATCGCCACCCACTACCGACGTGAACCCACTCGTAACACAAGCACTTTAGCTTAGCACGAGGAGTTAACAAGAATACTAGTAGTCTAGTAGTGTTCAAAAACTGTGATAGTAATCTTTTTTTATATTTTAAAACAACGTCAGCATTCTCGCGTTATTTTTCACAGGTTCACATAATATGTGTCTTTCCATACAACCAATGACATATAGACGTAAAACTTTAAAACTTACAACACGGCGAACTCCAGCAGGTATAGAAAATAGTGAGGATGGAAACTTACGTTTCCCATATTCAAGTTTGGTGCTTCCCAACTTTGTGCATCCAAAAGTGTGCTAAAGAACTGTGTGCACTTCGTAATCGGTTTTCCTTTAGATAGATTCTGAATCGAACATAAAAGCTTTTCTTTGGATGCGGGTCCATTAGTCGCAGTTTCGAACGAGCAGTGAGAGCACAATCATGTATATTTTTGGAAAATGTCGTGTTCCTATTCCTTTTGATGTTAAGTATTATATCTTTTCCGTGACAGCGTTTTTTTATGTTGGTCGAATGAAGCAAATCGTCGTTGCAGTACTGGGCAACTGACAACAGCTAATAATGATGAAAACCAATGTAGCAAATAGATTTTTGCCCTTTAAAACATTTATAAAGAAAATATTACTTTACAGATAAAATTACACCTTATTAACAACTGTCAACTAAACGGTATCACATTCATTGTAACCGACAAAACGACTTATCTACGGAATCGCCTAACACATTCTGTGGTAGACTGAACTAAGGTGATGTTAATAATAATCAATATTAAAGATTAAATTGACTAGCTGTTGCCCGCAACTTCGTCTGAGTATTTTGATTTCTCGATACGAACTTTGCCACACCTTTTCACTCTGTTTGTCGGATGCCTACGTCATATAAAAATAAAAATAAAATAAAATCTTTTTAATTCAGTCATATTTGGTCCATAATACTGTTAGAGGTACAAAACCTAAAAAACTAAGTTAATTACATAATATATATATATATATATATATATATAATATAGCGAATATAATTCCACATTTCAGGTCTCTATATCTATAAATCAGGGGTTTAGGCTGTGCGTTGATATAAGTCAGTTATTCAGGACAAAACCTTCTATTAAAATAGATTACAATGCAGGTATACGACGATATCGATAAATTAACAACAGAAGATACCTTTAATGAATAAATAAAAATGTTATATATTATAAATAGACACCCGCGCGCGCGCGGTTTTACTCGCGTAACTTCCGTTCCCGTACGAACTTTATAATATATAGCCTATAGTCTTCCTCAATTAATGGGTATAACACTGAAATGATTTTTCAAATCGGACCAGTTTGTTCCTCAGATTAGCTCCTTAAGCAAACAAATAAACAAACTCTTCAGCTTTATATATTAGTATAGTAGCTTCCCGTGCGCGGTTTTAACCGCGTAAACCTCTCTTTCCAGCACGGCCTTCATAATTAAATCTAAAACTGAAAGAATTTCTCAAATCGGAGCAGTAGTTCCTGAGATAACCGAGTTCAAACAAACAAACCCTTCAGCTTTAATATGTATAGATTTTTAACAAAAATTCTTAGTACCGAAACCAAAAATAAGCTAAAACGTAATAAATCTGTGTGTCTGTCGTTCCGTATGTGTACGAATACAAAGATAAGGCTAGAGCTGCATAACCGTTGAATAAATTTATATGATTGCCTGCACGATATCTGACGGCGCGTTCTAACTGCCCACATGTTGCCAATAATTTTCCGGACGATATATTGTGCAGTTTCGTATGTTATAAACAATGAATAATATGAGAACTTTAAAAAGCCAAGAATATGGAAGTAAAATGTTTAATGTGTGTATGTAAAATACTTTTTAGTTTTCGTTTCCGTTTGCAGGCGCAAGCGATTGAACGCATGCGACTGACGCGCGCGGCTGATGCGACTACAATCAGGGACCGACGGCGTCTGTCGCAGACTTCGAAAACGGCTTACTACATTTCTAGAGCTCAGAAGCATAAGGTCGTATGTGCCATTATATGTCAGAAACATTAATCGAATGTGCCTTCACGTCAACTGGCACTTACGATCTAATGCTTCTGAGATCTAGATTTCTTTATTCATATAGACATCAATTGTTTTAAATCATGTTAAAATGATGTGTCCATTTCTTTTCCTACTACCAGTTAGGACGTTGCTACTCTGAAAAGAACTGGCAATAAACAAAGGATTTTAATAATTAATGTATCATTAGGTATATAATGTACAATATTGTTACTTATCAGTGTTATTTCAGAGTAAGTTACCCTCAAGCCATTCTATCATTTACATAGTTTGGTATTTTATAATACGCCTATTTACATAAGTTAGCTTTCACAATGGCTTTTAATTTATTATACAGATAGTTCTCTTATATTATTTGGGAGTATGTTAAAAAAGCGAATATTTAATATATTGCACCAAAAACCGGTTACAAGTAAAACTAGGTTATGCTTCATCATTTCAGCCGTAGGACGTCCACTGTTGGACATAGGCCTCCCTCATAGATCTCCAGTTGTTGCGGTTAGAAGCGGCCTGCATCCACCGTGATCCTGCGGCTTAAACCAGATCGTCCGTCCATCTAGTAGGTGGACGTCCTACGCTACGCTTGCCGATCCGCGGTCTCAATTCGAGAACTTTTCGGCTCCAACGGCCATCTGTTCTCCGTGCTATATGGCCTGCCCATTGCCACTTCAACGAACTAATCCGTTGGGTTATGTCGGTAACCCGCGTTCTTCTACGTATCTCCTCATTTCTAATCCGATCTCGTAGAGAAACCCCGAGCATAGCCCTCTCCATAGCTCGTTGAGCGACTCTGAGCCTGTTCATAAGGTTATGCTTATGTGTATTTATATTAAATTTGTATATCGTTTTTTTTCTGAAACTATATTCACACTTAATTTTACTCCTTCCAAAATAGTTGTTCCTAAAAACCAGTAATGTATTATGATCTAATTATATTAAACATTATCGTTGTATAAAGTGACGATAAAAGTTCTATTCGCGTTATGATATTGGCCAGTAAAAAAAACTTTCTTTTAATAATTCCAGCAAGAACGCTAAAGCACTATGAATAAGAAAAATGATCGTCTGAAAGCAACCGAACTAAATTAGTATAACTATAAGAAATTTATAGAAACCAATAAGAAAGTTGTATGTGAGAGGTAGACATAAACATAAACATTCGGGACAAAAATAAAATTGATAAATAAACATAAAACATTCCTGACTGTACTCGCATCAATACGAAGAGCCAATAAAATTTCTTCAAAACTGCTCAATCTGCAACCGCTTAATCGAGACTCGTAAAAGTTTTCAAGTATTGTCGCAACGGTTATAGTTGCAAGTTTTTCTCGTAAAAAACAATTTACAGAACGATTAAAAAAGTTGAAATAGTATTTAGGTTGTAAATATTATGGAACGATATGAAATTCATGGCATCGTTCTGTAATAGTCTAATATTTACACAGATAATAAATGTCTAAATGAACACTTATTCTTGTCGTTGGAATTAATCCGTTAATTATTTAAGTTGAAATGTTTTACTGATATTGCACGAAAGGTTTTGTTTTAACTTTTTTAAATAAAACCATTTCAGGATATTATTTCCGTTGAATGCATATAATTGCATATCCATTGCATATAAGTACTTATTCTCTAAGTCAGGGTTTATTCTACAAAAGACATGGATGGTGTTTGGGCTCGGAGTTGCATGTCGAAAAGTCTGACATTTATTTTACCAAAAAATATAATATGATAAAAAATAAAATAACATGTCACACATAACCTGCACTCAGAGCCGAGGGGGTTTGGGGGTGAGGGAGAGGGCGATACTTTGAACGCTCCGCTGCGCTACCGCCACACCGCGCCGCGCCGCCGCGCGCCGTGCTCGGCGGTGCTCTCACTAGTCCGCGCACTCATTTATTGCTCCATTGCATACGTAGGATGATAAGACTAACACAAGGGACCATTGGCTTGTTGGCCAGGACACTGGGACATGACGTTGAAGGTTTTCAACAAGAACTTTGTTTTGTGTATAAAAAAAAAAAAAAAAAATTTAGTTGTAATCTTAATATTTAAGTATTTTATTTTTTATACACATTCAAATAATTACTCAAAAAAAAAAGGTTTGACAATTACGAATGGAAAATGATATCTGATAAATGTCCACCACAACAATAGTTACAGATGTCAAGTCTTTGTTATTGACGCTTTAGGAACTTATACCTACTAATCAATTAAGAACACAATAAGATTTTTTTTCCTGTTATAAATAAATAACAAAACACCCGTAGGTAACCACTATTTGGGAAACTCTGCGTCAACTAATCCGTAGGTTGGATAATAAAGGCTTCTAATTAATTATTACCTATGGGTTAATATATAATAGATATTAAAAGTTTATCTAACTAGAAATAATAACTATTTTTAATCAATAATATTTAAAACACCAAATAAAAGCCTTTCCCCTTTTCCTAGTTGGTGTACGATTGTCATATTTAATTTACATCAACGGGAATTACATTCTTTACATAAGGAAATCTAAAAAGACAAATATCTTTTCCATACGAATTTTAGGTGAACAAATTACAACATAGTACCATTTCGATCCAATTTCCTGTTAGAAATGGTTCAGAAAGCGCACGGCTATCACAAACTTTGTAAATCTTAAATCGAATTTCATGCGAACTGAACTAAAATTCAGTTTTGGCTGAAACTAACGTAGTAATTTAGGTCTATTCAGAGTCGAGCTGTGTGAATTGTATAGCCAAGGCAAGTTATTAAAGCTATGTTTACAGAAAGATTATGAAGCAGTGTTCACACAAAGATTATAATAACGAAAGCGGACTGCCTCTCTCTGTTTGTGTTGTGTGCCTTAATGAAATTATTCTCATGCAATAAATGATAAAATTACACGTAGTATTGTAGTTTACTCTGCTCACAGTAATTTTTATGATGATGGAGTATTTCGAATGATAATTTATAGCTTCGCGTCGAATTTTTAATCGTAACATATAAATGATGATACAAATTTAGTGCAAATTACACGATAGTGGATTGGATTGGAAATTTACTTTGATTTCAACAGATTTGTACAGTCAACAAAAGATTACTTAAAGATTATACACATTATGAAACGCATTTTAAATTGTTATATACAAGTTTATGATAAGAATAAATTTTAATAATAGTATTTTACACGTTGGTTTTAAAATAATTTATAATCTTTTTCTTATTTAAAAATAAGCTACTTTTAGTTGTATACATGTATTTTATTCATTAATGTATATAATTATTTAATAAGATGTTTTTGTGTTTAAATTTTAAATATAGATTATTAAAAGTTTATTATTATGTGCATTTGTACACAGCTAGCAGCGAACTCTTCATTCATAAATAATTACCAGCTGACGTCGTAGTGTCATAAATATATTTTTTTTACACTATTTGATACTGAAGCTGTAAACATATTTATGTGGTTGACTGTACATGGACATTGACAACTACTTATTTATATACCAGGGAACACAAACCCGCTCTTATCTAATCTAATCTAATCTTATTGCTGTGGTCACCAACCCTCCTGATTTATGTCAAAGTCAAGAGCCTTGCAATCAGAAAATATTCTCGATGAATATGTACCTACTGATTGGATAATAAGGCTCTTTAAGAATATTTAAGTAAAAAATTTTTTTTGTACTAAGCCTGCCTATAAAAATATCGTACATTTCAAATATATTTTAACATCACTATAGTATATCAACTTCGTAGAAAATTTCTTTAAATTATAAGTATAAAATAATATATTAAGTAGAACTCTTTTAAAGTTTAGTTTTATGTTGTCAGTAGATTACACATAGATTTTGCCGGATGCGATAATCAAAGCAAGACCCGGGACCGAAATATAACGGGAGACCTGTAAGTTGTGTTATTGTATACTGCTACTTTCTTCAATTACTTATGCCCGGTGAAGAAGCAAAAAACTCGTGGCTAAATACATACGTCCGTCTGAAAAAAATAATCTTCAATTACAACAGTACAAAGCGTATTTAGTTACATGACAACCCATGTAGCGAAGCAGTATAAGGCTCGTCATAAATCTCGGAGGCCGTGGATTTGATTTCCGCCTAGGAAATATAAACTTGGTGTAAAATAAAAATAAACTTTCGGTCCGGTTAGTTGAGGTCCAGTTTCAAAGCTGTACCCTCTGTGCGTCGGAAATTACGTTAAGTCACAGTCGTATGCCAGGTTTACAGCTTTTACCAGAGAATATGCTGTGATAATCACCAGGACTGCTAAGGGTGTGTCTGGATTAAGACATCATCTTCTTTGAGGGAGGCCCATGTTCAGCAGTGCACTTTGTACTCATTTTAATAATGACATTATTTTTTATTTCTACTCTTTTTATTTGGAACACCAACCAATCAAATACACAAATATGTTTCTGTAATGTTAGTACAGATACTAACATTACAGAAACATGCCTTGTGATAATTCTGTTAATATATTATTGCTAATAATTGCTAATAATTTAGCATATAAACAACTTAAATATGCCTTAATCTGTGACCTGTAACTATCAGTAACTTCTCACACAGTCACATATAACATTCAAATCCCTCACCACCATTAAAGTTGTAAACCCTAAAATCCGCACAGCTTAATTTCTTTGCACGTTCGTGGTCCCTCGGAAAGTCGTTTCGGCAAAGTAATTGCTTATGAGTGGAAGCGGATAAACGGAATGAGTTCCACTTTGCCGAAGCTCGTAAAATGGACTCAGGGGCTTGCATTTAATTAATACAACTACTACAACTACGTGAGATCCCATCGGCTGTAATGGAATCATTCCTTTTGACCGCCGAACTGACTCTTCTCAACGAAAAATTACCCAAATTACCACGCCTGCATCAGCGCTTTACCGACTCAAAGCTAAGTGGAATTGCACTATATGAATTCAGTAACTCTTTCCAAATGTTAAGATTCGATTCGACTGTATGTGACTTTACCTAGTTAATGTGGACTTCATGTTCGTTTTAGTTAAATAGTTTTTTCGAACAGACGTTTATGACCCACGAGGGTTTTGCTACTTCACCGGGTATAAAAGTGAAGGCTCCAGCCTTATTAAATGGTTTAAAAACTAAATACTTAACAACCTCCATTAAAAAACTAAACACTCTACCAGCGACCGCTCCGAGTCGAGGTCTAAGTCCCTAAAGGCGCCCCCTTGGATTTCGGCTGAGAGCAGTTTTGAACAAACATAGCAAAATAAAGGTGCTTCCAAATCTATGGCTACTTTACCGGTAACTATTGCATTAAGCCATATATTAGAAAAAAAAATCGTTGTAACACATTTTTAACCAAATTAATGATAACATTATCTACAATCATTTTGGTTTTCTCTTAAGAAAAAATACATTTTTAACATAGAGCAAAATTCAAATAAATCGTATATGTAATCGGCATTTTATAAAATAATTATTTTTTTGATATTCATGCAAATAAATGTTTTTATTACCAAGTAATAACGCTTAATGTTCGTATTTTTTTAAACAAGCATGAAATTCGTAAACAAATGATACTTACCCACGGAACTATTTCCTGTAATTAACTCCAACTACTTCAGTTACTAATCGTACGGAGGTACCGGGCAGGCAACGACAAAGGAAAAAGTTAAGGTCAATAGTCTTTAATTTAAAGACGGAACAAAAGGGACACCAATAATAGGAGAGACAAGAGCACGCTTACACTACACAGCCACCAACTACGAATGTAATAGAGCTGTTAAATTCCTTTATACCCAACTCCATCTATATTATTGAAGTGAGATTGAGTTCAAATGGGATTCACTGATGAACATCGAAATTCCAATAATTTCTGCTCTGATACTTCGATAAGCGCTGGCTTCGACCTGTAACATGCAATTTAATTTTATGGGAGTTCATATAACCCGATCTTTCAAATTATTATAAAGTTATTATAATTTGATTTTATGTCACATATAGTGAGTTGCTAATACGAAAGCATATTTATGTATTAATTTGTAGTTTTATTTATCAATTTTAAAGTGATACTGAATATTGAGAACTTGGAGACAATAAAACTACATCTCAATATTAAGATTAATAAAATTAGATCACTGGACGTATTTGACCTGCAACTTACGTAAGCCCCTAATGATTAGAATCCGGCGACGTCGAATCCCAACCGGCTTATAAATAATGTATTAAATGTTGCCATACTTTACTTTATCAGCTCGTTTACGTCCACTGCTGAACATATACCTCCTTTTAACAGACTTTGGCAAGGGTAATTGAGGGTTGTTTCCATAATCACCACGCTTGGCAGGCGGATTGGTGATCGCAATTAAATAGTGACTATCCTTAAGCTGATAGATGCGGACCATCCATCAGGAGAATATCCCTTAATCGCCTTTTACGACACCCTTGGAAACATATGGGGTCGTCTATTCTAAGCCGCAAACCACACGGTTAAGCAGACATAAAGAGTCCAAAAAAATAAATAAACTACATTTATTAAAATGGCGTCATGTTTCATGCTTTCCAACATTTTTGATATTTTCAAAGCAATTTTTTTACATTTGAAAATATTGACAATGGCAAAATGCGTGCTTTTTGCATGTAGTTAGACCATTATTTGAAGAAGGAAAATATTTTTAAATAACCAACATCATCAAATTAAGTATATCTTTCGTGGTATCAAACGATTTATGAGTGCTTGGAAATATCCTTAAGCAGTAGAATAGAATAGAATAATAGAATATATTTATTTGTTAAAAACATAGGTGGTTATAACATCTCTAGAAATGTATTCTTTTTTCTTAGGACGTTGTCGGTATGCAAATTGCGAATTCATTAAATGATTGTACGTCCGTCTTGAGTTTTCCCTTATTTCTTTTCTCTTTATGCTTGTTAAGAGACTCTTGTCTACAGAGTGTAATAGGAGCGTTTAGTTCTAACTAAAATGAAACTTTTTGTACTTTGTAATCATTTATAGTTAATTACAATCTCCTACTATTGGTCATTCTGGGAACGATGCTCGGTGACGCCACCTTAAAAAAGATTTTAGTTTTAAGGTATTTTTTTATTTTGGTAGTTTTAATTCTGATTTAGTTTTAATTATAGTAGGATAATTTTATTTGGTAGGTATGTTTAATTTTAAGAATTATTTATTCGGTTGTTATTAAGTGTGTATTTGATAAACTTTATAAAGCTAATATAGAAAATAAAGTTCAAGCCTTTGTGAGGAGGCTTCCATGATTTTATCAATGTCAGTGTCATTAGGGAAGGAAGTCAAAGATAAGAGATTGTATTGCAAAAAAATGATTATTCCAAAATATTAAAAAAAGATGTTTATAAAATAAACTTACACTAAAATGCATCACAATACTAGCATGAGGTAAGGCGCCTCCGCTTCTCCCTATTTGCCGATAAGTGCAAACTTGTGAACTTGTCGTTGCCGGTTCGATTCCTACCCATTAAACTGTCGTCGTGAACCCACTCGTAACACAAGCATTTTAGCTTAGCCCGGGGGGTTAACAAGAATACTAGTATACAGCAAAAACCTGCTAGTAATCTTCAAAAAATAAAGTAATTTTTAATGGAAAATTAAAATATCTCAGAAATTTATTCATTATCGTAATCAGTTCTCTTTTTTTTTGACATACCTTGTTTATTGAATAAAATACACAATATACAACAAAAAGTAACTAATTAAAAAAAACTAACTTATAAAATAATGCTATTCTAAATCTATTCTACTTGGCAAGGTTCCCAGAATGCTGCCAGCATTACCCCGTTCAGTTCATCTTATTTTAGAAGGATGGCATATATTTTGGAAGTACCTTATATATCTACTTTAGATCCCGAGTCATTTTGCCCAGGGTCTAAACTAAATATGTATAAATTGTGACGTAACAACTATTGATTATTTATTAGATTAAATATAGTATTAGCATAATTATAATTGTTTTGATGCATTTCGTGACGTCACCGGCCAACGGGTATATAAAGCCTCGCTCGCCGGTCGACAATTCACTTGACTGTCGGTCTTCGAGCAGAGAGGTTGTTGAGCGGGTGATCGGTGCGATTTGCAGTAAGTCATTTAACGATTATTTTTCATTTATTTGCTTTGGTTATTTTGTTGGATTAATTGCTGTTTGTTGTGTATAAAATTTGTAATTAATAAATTAAGTATTTTTGGAATATAAGAAAGTTAAGTTATGCAATTGTTGTTTTTTTTTAAATCAAATATTCGCTTGCCGCTAAAAATAGTATATATAAAAAAAGGAGTAATGCAATGTGATTTTTATGGTAATAACCATAAAAATCACATCGCATTACTTATTTTTTTTATGTGATAAATCTATGGATTCTGGTCTGAAATAAATGATTTTTATTTTATTTTTAGGTCCCTTCTGCCTCTTCACCAATTCAGCCACGATGATTCCAAACCAGTTTTCGAATTATAAACCGTTCCACGTTTCTAAAAGGAACGCTTGTCAAATCATTTCGAATCAACGATGGTCTAAATTTATTATTCGGAAAAAAATCATGTAGTTCATTCACTCTTAGCTTTACAAGCATTGGTTACAATATTGAACTTGACTTTCAATCTGTCTGGAATTTGTAAAGTATCTTTAAGTTGGTTTTAAGATTCAGGAGGTATGTACTTTATTGTAATAAACATTTTTTTACATATTCCGTATCTACACAATATGTAAAACACCTATTTATGTAACAAACTAACCTGTCCAGGTTAGTTAGTTAGTCACAAAGCAATATTATATCAAAGAGAACGTAATACCAACTAGTTACACTCACTATTGCTCTATCTTTATGGAACTTGATGTTAGGTATGGAAATTAAAATAACATAATGAAAAACCTTTAGTTTGATACTTTTTCTGATCTATCCAATTGAATATAATTAAGATATAAAAAAAAAACAATAACATACACTGCCACCATACACTGATAGTTTATCAAGTAGATAAACTAAAATAGTGCCATCTACAATCACATAGGTATATAAAACTAAATAGGACATATATAATATCTTTATAAATGGAAAACTACATATATTATATTGTTGAAAAAGCATTTAAAAGGTAAATCATTTATTATTTCAAGGTTAAATAAAACTTTTTGAATGTTTAGAAATACAACGAAGGCATCGTAAAGGAATAAATTGAAAACAGCTGGCTTAAAATAGACCACCCAATATCTTGGATGGGCAGCAGCATCTATCAACAAAGATACGCCGACCTAGTGCGATCACCAATCCACCTGTCAAGCGTGATAATGGCAATATCCCCCAATGACGATCGCTTGTCAGATCTGTTAGAGAAGAAGCCCATGTGTTCATGGGCTTCTCATCATCCCGTTTACATCCACTGCATCAGCTGATTAAGAACGACGGGATAATTAAGAAGAAGAAGAACTTGTTTTAATATGCCTAAGCAACTAGCAGCTTTTATATTTTTTGAAAAGTCCCTCACAGATAAACGTTTCTATGTAAAACAAGATCAGCAAAGTAACCAATAACCGCAGACTTACACTTACAATATAAGCTAATACTAAAGAATAATGATATTCTATTGGAAAATTCTTTGCTGGAAGCTGTTCAAACCGTCACATCACTCCACAAAATTGCATCTTGAATCTAATTTGTATTCAGGAACATTTGCTTCGACTGTTATTTGTTCATAAAGCTAGGCAAGACCGGCCATTGTCGCCTTAGTATTTAAATGGCCTAACGCCCTTTACAAATTTAAGCGATGTTGAACCTTATGTAAAGGTATAAAACCTGAAACGTGTTAATGGTAAACTTGAGAAAAAGAGGATAAGATACATATTATCTATTTATTGAGAGTTTATTTATCAAAATACTCATCATTATCGTTATCAGCCCGTATCACTGCTAACCATGGGCCTCTTCCCGAGGGAAGTTATTTGCCATAGTCATCACGCTTGGCAAGCGGGTCGGTGACCGCGGTATTAAATTGTACCACACAAGGAAACACTGCTGCCATTTCTTTGATATACAAGTATTATAGACGATGTTCTATAATCGCGACGAACGGCTTAACGTGCTTTCTTGCAGGCACGGAGGGTAGTCCCTCAACCAACCAGACCCGGAAAGAAATCTTAGAATTAACACAAAGAACCCTCCGAGATTTAAATTTAGTCAAATACCGCTACGCTATGGAGGTTGTCGAGAGTTTGTATGGAACATTATAAATCTACGTAGACGAAGTTTCGAGCAAAAGTGAGCAAAAATAGTTTAAAATGTAACTCTAGACTTCAGAAGAATAAGGACGGATGTACAATTATCTTCAGAAGCATTTGGTCGTAAGTGCCAGTTTACAGTAAAGGCGCATACGACGAATGTTTCTGACGTATAATGACAAATCCGACCTTATACTTTTGAGCTCTAGAACTGTTCTTCAACTCTTTACTTCGTTCAGTATAAAAATCCTAATAATCTTTCCATTCGTTTCACCTTTGCGTATACATTTCTTCTGACACCTGAATAAATTTCCATTTTACTTCCGCCTGGCTAACCGCCAGTTCCTACCATTAGATGGTCATAAAAATGTCATTTCTAATATAAGGTTACTTTAAAATCCAAGGGAAAATCGTCTTTAAGATTTCTCTAATGTGTCTGAGCTTATACTATAAACTAGTATTTCACAGCTGTTTGGCTCGCGTAAAACATTGTTTATTAGATAAACAACGTTTTACGGGGGGTAAGCCTTGCCCTCGCCAGCGACCGCCTTGAACCGAGGTCCAAGTCCCACATGCTCTCTTGCGCAGGTTGCTTAGTTTGTATCATTAAACCATTTATTAAGGCTGGAGCTCTGCTCGCCTTTATGTCCGGTGAAGTAGCAAAAGCCTCCTGGTTAACTACATATGGTCCGTCCGAAAAAAAAGGGAAGCTAGCCCCGTAATACTAAAATCTTAATTATCTAAATATTCATCATCATCAGCCCGTATAACGTCCACTGCAGAACATGGGCCTCCTCCCGAGGGAGGGTATTTGCCATAGTTACCGCAGTATTATGTTGTACCGCACAAGGAAACGCTGCTGCCCGTTCCTTGATATACGATTATTATAGGTGATGTTATAATAATCGGAACCAACGGCTTAACGTGCTTTCCGAGGCACGGGGGGTAGTCCCTCAACCATCCAGACCCGGAAAGAAATCGTAGAATTTACACAAAGATTTATTTTCCGGTGTGGGGTTCGAACCCACGATTTCCGCGACTTAATGCGAGCCAAATACCGCTACGCTACGGAGGCTGTCTCTAGTCTATATATTAATACGTGTAGCAAAAACTATGTAGCCTATTTTTTTTCGGATGGTCTTACGTAGTTAGCCATGAGGCTATTGCTACATCACCGGGCATAAAGGCGCCCCTGTGGGGCTTGGACTGCGGCTCAGGGCGGTCGCTGGCTATGAGATTGAGGGATTATAACTTTTAGTATTTTAGGAGAGTTTTGTGCAACTGTAGCTCTACTTCACAGTTTGCGGACCTCTCGGACTTCAGGTCTACGAGGGCATCGGATGGTTCTTTGCAAACAAAGGGTCAGAAGGACGAGGGGGGACTTGTAACCCTTATTACTAAAATTTCGCACACTTATCTATACAAATATATAAAGCTGAAGAGTTTGTATGTTTAAATATGATGTTAAATTAAGGTTCTTGTTTCCTTGAACGCGGTTATATCAGAAACCACAAGTCCGATTTGAAAAATTATTTCAGTATTAGATATTAGCCCATTTTTATCGAGCTAGTCTATATCTTTACTGATATTTTAAAGAGGAAAAGTTTGTATTTTTATTTTTTTGTATGTTTGTTTCGAGTACTACTGAACGGATTTCGATAATTCTTTCACCTTTAGAATGCTACATTATCGCTGAATAACATAGGCTATGAAAGTCCACCCGTGCGAAGCCGGGGCGGGCCGCTAGTAGGTTAAATAAAGAATGCTAATATTTAATATATTAACCTATAATCTATGAGTAACAAACAACTATATATCGGTTATTACTAGGTAGGAATAACCTACAGGTATATAGTTGTTTGTTACTCAATTATAGATATAATTTGTTAAGACATTGTCATGTAACAATTAGTGGTATTTAGGCATAAGAGTTCAAGTACCTAATACACCGCTGTATGGATCTGGATGTAGTTACAAACTATATGTATAACAAAACTTCTGGATATAGTATCCAGGTAAGAATATCAATTGGTTTTTATATTAATTAGTGGTCGCCTGCTGTTTGAAATTCGATCATAATTTAAAAATATATACTTACAAATACATATTCCATAATCATCTGCACAATTTAGTGCCAGTTCATCTATCGACGTTTTTAGAAAAAGAACAAAAGAGCATTATTTCTTATCTCATTAGTAGTTTTTATTATACGTATTGGTTTATTTTTATTAATTATGTACTTATTTATATATATTATTACGTTTTAGCATAAGTTAAATATACTCAACATTTTTACTATTGTTGGGTACACTGTTCTTGCCCGTTTATCACAAATCTCACTCTGAATATGGTTTGCTGGAAGAAAGCTAATAAATGAGTTAAGCTCGCCCTTATACATTATCTTTAATTGTTGAACTCTCATAACTTGTTTTCATGTGTACAATAAAGAATAAATAAATAAAGTTTTTGCTTCGGGTATCTGTGTTTAATATACAGATACTTACTTCAGCGTAGATTTTGAGTTCACCGCGCAAACTATGCCACCCTTTCTCCAAAGGGGTAAATTTCTAAAAACCCTTTCTTATCGGATGCCTACGTCATATAGAGAATACACTCTCCCAGTTTCAGATCTCTACGGGTGGTTTAGGCTGTGCGTTGATCCGTCAGTAAGTCAGTCACCCGTTTAATTAATAAAGAAGATTAAATGTTTGGTATTCCGTTTGTTTGATATGGATAATAAAACCCAATTTTCAATATTATCTTATGCTTAGAAAGGAGCAAGTAACGATGTATTTTATGAAGAGAATTTCCGCAAGAACTAGTGCTAATGAGGTGAAAGGAAGCAAGAGTGCTATTTAGTTGTAAACGACAAGTCATGTAACAATTTGTGGTATTAAGGCATTAGATCCCCCCTCGTCCTCCTGATCATTAGTTTGCCAAGAAACATCCGATGCCCTCGTAGACCCGTACGCCCGCGAACTGTAAAGAAGAGCGACAGTTGCACAAAACTCCCCTAAAATACTGTCATAATCCCTCAATCTCATCGCCAGCGACCGCCCAGAGCCGAGGTCCAAGGGGGCCCACTTTGGGTTGTAGAAAACCCAAAGTGGGCCCACAGGGGGCGCCCTTTTGCGCAGGTTGCTTAGTTAGTAGTTTTTAAACCATTTATTAAGGCTAGAGCTCTGCTCGCCTTTATGCCCGGTGAAGTAGCAAAAGCGGTAACTAAGAAAGTCAGTTCGAAAAAAAAATAGGCATTAGAGTTTAAGAGATTTTAAAATAGAATTTTTGAATGAGGGATATTACCAAAACATAATTCACGGACTTAAAGCACGCAGGCTGAGAAATACAAGGCATAGTTAATTTACCGAATCTTCAACATAAAAGTCAAATGATTAACATAAATGAACTGTACGTTTGAGTAACCTGTTATAAGGTTTAGAAGCAATTGCAGTAATGACTGTAGCGTCGGTTTAGCCAATTATCATTCTAAATTATTTTGTTTACATATCTGCTTACCCCTTAAAAAGCATGGTAGGTACCATCATTATGATGTAGTACCATAAAACCAGAATTTTCTCTACAAAAACATGTTTAAATATGTGGGGTTCCCATCGCATCACGTACGAAGGAAATAAAATTTAATAATAAAAATTCCCAGACGAATATCCTGTATTGCGTATGTGTCGTGTAACTGAAGGTTAGTGAAGTGAAGTGAAAACATAAGTCTTTCTTACTCCTCCTAATCTCTTTCTTATTAAATTCGTTGCGAGTCCTAAGGCAGTTTAACTTTTTCCCGGGACTTGGTGAGCCTCGGTGCTCATTGCCATTACCAGTGTGAGCCACTGTTGATCCTGGCTTGCAGGAGTTGCAGTGGTGGGAGTGTGGGTGGGATTAGTCCCATATAAAAAAAAAACTGAACGTTAATAATGTATGATATACTAACAATGCCTCGTGGATTTACGCATTAGATTGCTACTACGCCAGTACGTGTAATAGCGTGGTGGTAGAAGAGCTGTTAATTTTTTTTTACTAAAATTATGAACTCCAAACGTATGGCATAAACACATACGTAAAAACTCGCGGTAAAGTATTATTATGGTGTGCCCGGCTTCGCACGGGTAGACTTGTATAGCCTTTGTTACTCAGGAATAATGAAGCATTCTAATGGAAAGCCTTATCGAGATCCGTTCAGTAGTTTTTGAGTTTATTCAAAACAAACATACAAACATATAAACAATACAAAAATAAAAACTTCTCTTCTTTATAATATTAGTTTAGATATGTTGATGCAGTTTAATTGGAGGATGCGGCTTCGATTTTCGCTTTGGAAAAAGCTTTGTCTGTAATCAAACATTTAATTCCGGGTCTGGTTGGTACAGGGGCTGCCCTACGTGCCTCGGAAAGTACCTACAGCCGTTGGTTATCATATAATGGTGTACCAGGTAACGGGCAGCAGCATAAACCTGTGTAATTGCTGCACACAATACTGCGGTCACTTGCCAAACGTGGTGAATTAGGCAACACCCCCATCGAGGATGTCCATATTCAGTAGTGGACGTTATACGGGCTGATGATAATGTTAATCCAGGTTATATTCTATATGTGTATCATCTAGAACTGTCCTGAACGTCCAGGTCATGCTTCTGTGGTTTAAAATACTTTTAATATGAAGCGATGTTATTCCCGAGAAACCTGATAGAACCTTCAGTTTGTCAAGCTGTAGATACCTACTGGTCTGTAAGTATGTCAGTTCATGCAGTCGTATTTACATAATAGCTCAGTTTCACGGATTTATTAATATGCATGTTGCTTTAGTGGATTACGGGGAAAGTACAGTGAAATCTTTACATAAACTGGCGAGCATTTGCTTTTTGCTGAATTTTAATGCGGAAGAATGTACGAAAATAGGAATAATTTAATTTAGTGACGTTGGAACTTTTCATTTTTATAGCTTAGTAGCTTGTCTGCAACTTTATCTTCGTAGATTTCGATTGTAGGTACTATAAACACGATGTGCTGTTCGCGTCCGTGGGCTTTAGCTCTAGTCACCCACACGTGTCCCCTGGGTAGCGCCAAATGAACAGCACATCTGGTGGTAGGTTTCGACCGCGGTTTGTAACCACCCTCAAGGCAAAGCCATGCCGCCAAGTGATTTTTGTCGCGTTCCGGCATGTTGCCTTGAGTAGCCATCGTGGAAGGGGAGTCTGGGCAGTTGTGTGGTATTGCGAACCGGTTCCGGTGCTGCGTGGTGTCTGTGCTGGGTGACTGTTCGCGGAGGGTAGCGGGATCCTAAGCACGGTCTTCCGCTGGCCGACCGCAGGTAGTAGGGGGCCCAATTAGTAGGAAAGCCACCTATGAAAGGCTGCCCCGCTAACTAGCGAAAAATCCCAGGATGCGTCACCGTGCCGGTTGGCGACCGGATGCGAGGGCCCGGTGAACATCTCTGGGGGGGTTAGGGCGTCCCCGCGCGCTCCAGATCAGTCTCCCGTCGGTGCAGCATCATGTGTGTGTTGCGTGGTACTCGTTTATGTTACGCCTCGCCCAACTGTCCCTTTTCTACTTGTCTGTTCGTCATCAAAAATAAATGAAAATAAAAAACAATAGGAAACTGGTAAAACAGCGGTTGCACTCCCTCGCACTAAAAGTGCACCTCTCTAACATCCGAGGTCTGCACTCCAATCTCATCCCGGTCCATCACCACCTTGAGACCGAAAAACCACATCTGCTGTTCCTCACGGAGACGCAAATCAGATGTCCAGCTGACGCAGCATACTTGCGCTACCCAGGGTACACCCTGGAGCACAATTTTAAGCCACGCGCTGGCACCTGCGTGTATGGTCGCGATGACATCTGTTTTCGACGTCTCCGTAACATTGAGGATTCCAGTTTCTCCGTATTATGGGTTCTGGTGGACACTGGCTTGGAGCAGATACTCTATGCCAGTGTCTATCGGTCGCACACCGACAACATGGAGACAACCAGGTTGTTTCAGTACCTTTCGGACTCGGCTGAATTAGCTCAGCTCAGGTACCCATCGGCGCAGCTAGTTTTTCTGGGGGACTTCAATGTCCACCACCAGGAGTGGCTGTACCCATACCAGAACACCGACCATGCTGGGAGATTAGCGTATGCATCTGCACTGATGCTTGGTCTCTCCCAACTAGTGACTGGGCCGACACGGGTGCCTGACATTGATGGCCATACGGCCAATTGCTTAGACCTTCTGCTGACAACCGATCCAGACCGATATCAAGTCGCGGTTTCCTCACCGTTGGGTAGCTCCGACCACTGTCTGGTGAAATCTGTGTCTGTCTACTCGCCACCCGATCCCGATCTCAAGGGGACTAGGCGAGTATGGCGATACAAGTCAGCAGATTGGGATGAGATGCGGCATTTCTTCGCGTCTTACCCTTGGCTGCGCTTATGCTTCTCTTCAGACGACCCGACTCGCTGCGCGGAGGCTGTTTCTGAGGTGATATGTCAGGCTATGGAATATTTCATTCCATTTTCTGACATCTCACTCCAAGACAAAGCCCGTCCATGGTTCAACGCTGAGTGTGATAGTGCTGAAGCACATAAGCACTCTGCTTACCAAGCGTGGGCGGATGCTCGAGCCCGCAAAGCGCCAAATATTCGGAAACTGAAGAAAGCTTACAATAGTGCTGCCAAGTCTTGCAAACGTGCCCTACGCAAGGCCCGCTTTGACCATATTGGCCGCATTGGAGCCAGACTAGCATCTTACCCATCAGGGAGTAAAGCTTTTTGGTCTCTTGCCAAATCGGTCGAAGCCAATTTCTGTCGGTCCTCTTTGCCGCCACTGCAGAAGCCGAACGGTTCATTAGCTCACACCGCCAAAGAGAAAGCAGACTTGTTTGCGTCTCTATTTGCGAAGAATTCACAACTAGATGCTGCTGGTAAAAGTCCACCCAGGCTACCACATTGCACTTCCACTATGCCTGAGGTGCACATTCGGCAAAAAGTGGTACTTAAAATTCTCAGCACTCTAGATGTGAATAAGGCTAGTGGGCCTGACGGCATTCCTGCCATTGTCTTGCGGTCATGTGCACCTGAGTTGTCTCCTGTTTTGACTCGCCTCTATCGTTTATCCCTGAAGACTGGTCTAGTTCCAGCATCCTGGAAGATTGCCAATGTTCAACCGATCCCCAAGAAAGGTAGTCGTGCCGACCCTGCCAACTACCGACCAATCGCAATCACCTCCATACTCTGTAAGGTTATGGAGCATGTTTTAAACAACCGTCTCCTGGCATACCTGGAAGACAACGACCTTCTCAGTGACCGTCAATTCGGATTCCGTCGAGGCCGGTCTACTGGGGATCTTCTTGTATATGCTACTCACTTCTGGAGCGAAGCCATTGAGAGACACGTTGAGGCTCTTGCCGTGTCTCTTGATATCTCTAAGGCTTTTGACAGGGTTTGGCACGCAAGTCTCATTGGTAAGCTTCCGGTTTACGGTATTGCTCCCGTACTTTGTACCTGGATTCAGGATTTCTTGAGGGGAAGGTCGATTCGAGTTGTCATTGATGGCGCCTCGTCCGATCTTCTTGGTATTAATGCCGGTGTCCCTCAGGGATCTGTTCTCTCCGCGACTCTTTTTTTGCTGCACATAAACGACCTGCTAGTTACTCCCGGTACCTTTGGGTATGCAGACGACAGCACAGTCTCGGTGAGATACTTGTCTGATGCGAAGTCGGGGTCAATGGTCCAGTCGTTCAGGGAGTCGATGATTGAGGGGGTGAACTCGATCTTGGAGGCTGTTTCCTTATGGGGTGATGCCAACCTGGTTGGGTTTAACCCCTCAAAAACACAGGCGTGTCTTTTTTCGGCGAAACGGAGTCCATTCCAACTGACTCCGACTTTCCGGAATGTCTCCGTTCCGATCAGCGACCATCTTGAGCTCCTAGGGCTTGACCTCTCTTCTAATCTAAACTTCGGTCACTACATCGAGTCCATTGCAAACACTGCAGCCAAAAAACTTGGCATTCTCTCTAAGGTGAGGCGGTACTTCACATCGGAGCAGCTCTTAAGTCTTTAAAGAGCTCAAGTTCGCTCCTCAATGGAATACTGTTCTCATCTTTGGGATGGGTCTGCTAGATATCAGCTGGATGCTCTGGACTCATTGGAGCGCCGAGCGAAGAGAGTCATAGGCAATAACTCACTGGTGGAGGCAAGTCTTCAGAGCCTCGAACACCGTAGACGAGTGGCCTGCCTATCAGTTTTTTATCGGTTGCATTTCGGGGAGTGTGCGGAGGTTCTACATAACCTGATACCCCCTTCACCCTTCCATCACCGGACGACTAGGCGCGGCGAGCGGTTTCACCCTTTTGTTGTAGACATTCCTTCAATACGCACGAAGCGATTTGCTTCTTCTTTCATAATGCGGACGGCTAAGGAGTGGAATTCTCTGCCGGCGTCAGTTTTTCCGGAACGCTATAATCTGGACATCTTTAAGGCTAAAGTGAACAGACACTTTCTAGGCAAGCGTGTATCATCTTAGGCCTTATCTTCGCCTTCCATCAAGCGAGATTATGGTCAAACGTAAGCCTATATGAAGTAAAAAAAAAAAAAAAAAAAAAAAAGATTGTTTCGTTGAAGTGGCCATGGGCAGGCCATATAGCACGGAGACAAGATGGCCGTTGGGGCCGAAAAGTTTTCAAATGGAGAACGCGGATCGGCCAGCGTAGCGTAGGACGTCCACTAACTAGATGGACGGATGATCTGGTTAAGGCCGCGGTTCAGGTATGCAACCCGCAACCGCTGGGGATCTATGAGGGAGACCTATGTGGACTTCCTACGGCTGAAATGATGATGATTGTTTTAGTCTGAAAAATAATACCTTGCTAGGTTTTCTAACTGCTGTGTTATGCTATAAAGTAGTCAGTTAGTCAGTCAGTCTCGATTACTTTATCAGCTCGTAGACACCCACTGCGATCACTCCTGAATATGGGTCTCTTTTTAACCAGCCAGCCAGGGTTATTCAGGAATATTGACGTAATAAAAATCCTTGAGCTAGATGCTGCTGCCCACCCATTAGCGGTCTGTCTAGGAAGATATAGGGTGGTATGATAATTAGTTCTAAAAACATTTTTTTCAAAATTGGACAGTTCTCCTATTTTTATGGGATATTTAACATGAATAAGAATTACATTTCTTTTTAATTTATTTCATTTAGATTTATTTTTAATAGGTTTTTAAGGACTTTTTCAGGAATAAGCTTGTTTGCAAATTCGATTAGAAACTAACATTGTCACGCTGTAATATTATGGTTTTTATAGTTTAAATGTTTGCCTTCATATGAAATACTCTTACTTTGTCTGTAAACTTGGAAAGATTTATGCGAATTGAGTGAAGGTAATAATTGGGTACCTATCAGTTTCACAAGTTGATTGCTACTTAACTGCTCAGTTGCATATTATTTTAAATGTTGCATATTAACCACATTATTAAAATAAATCAGCCCCGAAGTATAAAAGGCGTGTTAAAGACGAAAAAGTATCTGAATCTCTGATGTTGGCTGTTTGAAATTGTTGGGTTTTAAACTTGTACCTACAGGCAAAATCAGAGTTCTTATAACTTTAATCGGAATAAAACAGACTTACGACAGATATACCTTTGCATCAAATCATCTTGTTTACTTGTTTGCTTTTTTTTTGAGTCATTTATCAGTTCATTGCTCTTCCCTTTAATCAATAATAAGACAATGCCTAGAATCAATATGATAAATTGTTTCGCAAATTTTAATTGATAAATTTGGCGACAAACATGCGCCACTGATAAAAATCTTTGTAATGAAAACATTCCAAAGGTTCAGTTATTTACAAAGCACTTTCAGATAAGCGTGAATATTGTTGAATGAAGCGTCTATGTTTTTGGTAGTTCGCTTTTATCACACGAACATTCGTTTGAGTCTCAACACTTAAACTCGTTTAAAATTGTATTGTATTGCTACGAAAAACTAGTGCGAGCAACACATATCGGATTTGTCAAAAAGAACCTAAGCTAGAATGTACTTAGAATATTTTAAAAGCTAAATATTTTACTGCGCTACAAAACATTTCTACGCCGTAGAAGTATATCTACTACGGCGTAGTCACTATATAGTATAAACAGAGTCGCTTGCCGCTGTCCGTCCGTCCCTATGTATGCTTAGATCTTTAAAACTAGGCAACCGATTTTGATGGAGTTTTTTAAATAGATATAGGGATTCAAGAGGAAGGTTTATATGTATGATATATCAGCATTGCATCCGTGCGAAGCCGAGTCGCTAGTAATACATATTTATTACTTACATTTTTAACGGATACTGCCGCACCATTAAAATACACCGACAAAGCTACTAAAACAATTCAACTGTTTGATTATGATAAAGTTTAATTTGATATTACATGGTCAAGAGTCATTAAAATAATATTTTAAGAAACAAATTATATTATATGAAACATTTTCTGCATAACGAAATTATATGAAATTTCTTTCGGCGAATAGATAATAGATTTTTTTACAAGGAAAGTAAAGTAGTCAGCATCTAATTAGCAGCATCTTAAATCCTATCCTCAACAACCTCCATGGCGTAGCGATATAAGTCTCGCTTTAAGTATCGGAGGTCGAGGGTTCGATGCACACGCAAACTTTGTGTAAAATCTAAGATTTATTACCATGTTATTTAGTTGAAAGGTCCTCCGTGCTTTGTAAAGCAAGTTTTGCCGTCTTCATTCATATAGCATAATTTATAACAATTATTGGCGTGGTGATTATGGCAAAAGAGTCCTTCGGAAGTACGTCCACGATCAGCTGTGGACGTTATACGGACTAATGGTGATCTAATTACCTTTCTTTTAACTTTAATTTTGATTTTATTTGAAATTGTTTTCTGAAATTCTGTTTTACGAAATTCATTCATAAGATAGTGATAATGAAATGAATTATATGAATAATGATATAAATGAAATGATGATGATTTTTGTAACTAACTTTCAAAATGTAATAAAATAATAAATATTATCATGCGTCTTAGATTGAATCTGATTCTAAATAGCATAAGCGGTCATTATTTATGAAATGAATTCATAACAAAATTAACAATCAACATTTAATATCGATATATTGATATGACTGAAGCGGCCATAGCCGAATGGCTAAGGCGTCGGACTTGTGATCTTGACTTGTGGTCGCCGGTTCGATCCCCACCCATTGCAATACCAATTTAAAGGAATCTTCGTCGTGTCGATGATTCCTTTAAATTATATATGTTTCGACCAAAACTCTGCCACATTTACGGCGTTGGTGGTGGCCTCGGACAGGTCCCTTAGAGTACAGTCAGAGTTACACAGGTGGGCCATCGTTTGTGATGGGGCTCCGCAGTCGCACCTTTCTTCATCAGAGTATCCCCACCGGACCATGTTGTATTTGCAGTGACTGGCTACCGACGTGAACTTACTCGTACACAAGAATTTTACCTTAGCACGAGGGGTTAACAAAAATACTTGTAGACTGCAAAACTCTGCTGGAAATTGTAAAAAAAATGAATAAAAAATAAATAAAGAAAGAAACCCCACGACAAGAACACCTTAATGTTATACAAACGATAATACAAACAATTGGCTTGAATCTGTTATAGTGTACTGTGTACCTACTGACCAATATTCATGTAATTCAAGATTATGATCTCGTATACACGGTCGTTATAAGGGTCACAAACAAATTATAGCAGATCATAGTTCGGATAACCAAATAGTTATGATATTGGACCTTCATATTAAATATTGATATCTATACAGATCCTACAGTAGGTACGTTCTCCTACTACACCAGACGTTCGATTACCTATGCTGTTTCAAAAACGTATCAAAGGAATTGCAATGGAGTGTTGGTTGACGATTTTTGATTATTTGGTATTTTGGTAGTTTAGTAGAATAAAGTTCCACTGATGCACCATTTTGCTGTCAAATAATGATTGATGTAATCCATTATAAACAGGTATTAACGCGATATAATTACCTTTTTATATTTCCCGACGTTTCGAATCAAGTTGCATTGATCGAGGTGGCGAGCAGACTCTGCCTACTCTGCTAAGGTAATTTTATCGCGTTAATACCTGTGTACAATGAATTGTAATTATGATACGCGAAAGTTTAAGTTTATATAACTATTGATGTATAGACACTATATTCTATATTATTTCTTGAATTTTCTAGATTTCAGTGATACCGTACCTTCCAGTGTTGTTCTCATTACATTTTAATTTTAATACAACCATCGCTAAGCCATAATACAATGTAAACATCTGTGTTATACAGCCTGCCTGTATATTTTAAACATTGTAAAATGATACTGTTGAAATATTTTCTTAAATAAGTTGTAGGTATCGAGATAACAATAGCTTATGTACCACTGTTAAACCATACTTAGTTTGTGTGGTATATTATAATATGTAACCTTAATTTTGTAAAAAAAATGCATTTATTTTGCTAAAGTTTGAGCAGAATACCAAATATGTCATAATCGTTTCAACTTAATGTCGTTGAAACGTCGCGTCGTTTTTATGTTATTTTACTTAAATTAGCAGCAAGACCAGTTTTATTTGCGGTACGTTAAACATGAAGTACTGAGTACTCGTACCTTAATCATTTTCGGAACAAAAAATGACGTTTCTATTTGCACCTCTATGAACATTGGAACATTCAATAGCGTTTGACGGTTTTCGTATTTAATAGTCAAATCGAAACGAAACGTAAAATGTCTTAACTGTCAACTGTCAACTCGTGGTTGCACTACAGAATATTTAGAGATACCTTTGTAGCGTAGGGGTATGATTTTTATGTTGCCATTATTTAAAGTCGTCTGTAGTCTGTAAAATATTGGGTGTAGGATCAGTATTTATCTTCGGCTTCGGTTGGTTGAGGGACTACTTGGCCTCTTAAAGCACGTTAAGTCGTTTTATTTTATGAAAACCATATACCATGAATCAAACTACAGAGCTTACTTGTGTATAAAACATACTCCAGCCACCAAGTAGCCTGCCAAGTGTGGTATTTATTGGCATTATTGCCTATATTGAGTCATTGACACCATATGGCTGACTATTACTGGCCATTTAATACCGTTCATTGGTCGGCAGGCTGATAATGAAGAAAAGTAGATTACATAATTTTGCAGTTACGTTTGATTTGAATACGAAGACTGTCCTTTCTAGACGATTTATATTTTTGCAAGGCTATCGAAGTTATTATGTGTCAGTGGCTAGGTCTATTTGAATCGTATGTCACATAAAATCTATGACATCTGTGACCAAATCAATGTTGGCCACAGCTGAACGCCGAAAATGAATCGCGAATTTCAAATCTCCACACTTGATGTAGACCTGAGTTAATACATTCAAGTAGAACTGAAATATCAAAATATTAAATATTTGCTTGTATATATACGAATAGAGAAATTACAATAGACATAAACAACACCTAGGTGTTAAAATTATCCTTCGTTATTTGTCTTTGTCAGTTAACTCCTAAACTAAACTAGCTTGAATGAACACACAGTGCCGGCGGCAACGCCGCCGGGTTTATGCCGAGTGGCTATGCCGCCGGCAATACAAGCTGCCGGCACAAGCCGCGCAAAGCCGCCAAGCATCATTCCGGTTGTGACAGTCACATATAATAGAACGCTAATGAACGAACTGACGCCGGCAAGCCGCGTAACCCGACGGCACACCCCGGCGGCTCCTTTGTGTGGCAAAGCCGGCGGCTTTTAATGCCGCCGGGTGCACGGCGGCTTGCCCGGCGGCCCTGCCGCCGGCACTGTGTGTAGGAGCCTTAAGATTCTCAACTTTTACTACTAAAGATGCGAAGTCTAACGATCAGATAGACAAACTTTTATTTGATATATAAAACTAGAGAGAACTGACCACATACCAATTGTTAACTGAATAAATCAACGAGGTGCGAACCATTATTTAATTGCATTGGTTTAATATTTATTAATTACCAGTGCAAAAAGGCCGTTATATAAGTAGCTTCCAAAGTATATGCTATCTCTTGAACGGTATTTAGTATTAGTAAACATATTTCATATTAAAAAGTTTAGGCAGGGTAGGATTTTCGCCGGCGAGGACCGCGATGCTTCATTACCACGGCCCTGTGATTCAGCGCCTGTAGGCCGTGTCAGAGATCACATCTTTACTTCAGTGGCATTCTGAACAACCCCATAAGGTTGCCCTCAAATGTGTCTCACTTAGATATAGTGTGACCACTTGCAATTTTGATACGGATTTATTTTCTTCTTATAATAATAAGATAACAGAAATAAATGTCACAGGACAGACGGACGGACTATGTAGATTTGTAAGATTTGCTATGGCATACTACTGTTAGTAACCTAGTCAGAAATTACATAGAGTAAGAATTATCTGTTTGCTATAGTTTTTTTTTTAATTTTATCTTACTACTTTATAATTCTGACAAGTAGGTACAAAGTGTATGTAAATACCTATATGCTGTTTTTCTATTTCATTTATAAAACCTAGTATATTTAAAATTTGCTATTAATAAAACTGTATAATACGACAGTTGGTATATTTATTTCCGTAGAGGTAAAAGTAGGCAACCCATCATTTTCCTTAGACGTCAGACGGCAGGTGTAACATATATCATTAAGATAGTATTTTTTCTTCGGTACCATATTTTACCCTGTGAATCTTACTATAAAAAAAACATGTCAAGGTGATAAATATATTAACTAACTACTAGTATAAAGTTTAAATACATGCTTATTACTAAAATAAGTTATTTGAACTGAGAACTAAAATCAATTAAAGGTATAAGTAGAAGACCTGAAAAGCTCGCATTACACTTGAGGTGAAAAAATATTATATTTTTTTTAAATAGGTACATCAAATAAGATAAGGTAGTAGTTTAAATATTACCTGCAATATAAAAACAAATGACTATCTCATGTCAATGGTCTATAATATCGAATGCGTGCGTGACGCTTTCCGTTGCGCTGTCTGTCTGACCCTATGTATGCTTAGATTTTTAAAACTACGCAACAGTTTTTGATGCGCTGTGTTTTAATGGACAGAGTGATGCAAGAGGAAGGTTTATTATATGTACAATAACGGGACCTTTAAGGATGAAACCGCGCGCGGGAAGTTAGTTAGGGTATAAAGTACAATTCAGACAGACCGGAAACATTTACGGGTGGTAGCCCGCGGACATTGCTATTTTTATACCTTTATGAGGTAGCTTTTATTGCAGTGAAAAGTTATGTTTTTTTAAAGTGTAGTATATTACAATTTTGACCTATAAATAAAGTTAGCTAGAATAATAATTAATCTAGTTCAGTTCGAAGTTGGCTGAAGCTAATTTATTTTAAAGAAGAAGAGAAAGAACAGTGTACTTAGTATGTTTCTATTGTATATTTGTTACTTTGTAATAAAATTGAACTTTTGTGATGGTAATATGCGTTAAAATTTATATTGTCTATAAAACTTTAAACGAAGTAGCGTTTTTATTTAAAATTACGTAAGTTTATTCATTTGTCAGTTTTAAAATTTAAGAAATAAATATTGATGTCGACTATCTGTTTTGTACTCCTTTAATTGTGGTGCGATGGAAAATTTTAACTATCTTTAAAGACTAATAATACTAATATTTGCTAGCCTAACAAACGTATTAAGGTTGTTTGATGAGATTTCGTGGTCAGAGTTAAAAATTAAATTAAAAAAACTGACATGAGCTAATGTCAAACGCTTGTGATTATTATTGCCAACTTAAGAATGTTATAATTCAAATTTTTTATTAAAACTTTATAGTTTTTAATTTAAAATCGGCAAAGGTAATATTTCTGTCCTTAATAGTCCAACCGCAACGAAGACGTCATCGCGCATTTTTCAGTTTTTAATTTTTTTCTCAAATAATAGTCGGCAAAATATATTAAAAAGTAGTTTTGCGATCAGAATTCAAAATTAGGAAACCTTATTTTTGTTTTAGGGATTTACGAAATTTTAAATGTTGTCAATTAAGCTATACATAAACTAAACACATAAATTTGAATGAAAAACAAAGAAGACTAGATTGGAGCCGAAATCCTCTCCTCGGGAATTTTTATTAAATCTCTGATATATATATACGAAATGTGAAGTACGTTTGGGAATTCAGATTTGAAACTAGTGCTGCCATTTTACATCTATTGATCAAGTTCGTTTCTCCATCTTTATGATTGGGTTACTTGTAGTTATATCGATAAATATAACAGACAGCAACGTAGTTTTTAAAATAAAGAAGTGAAAAAAATATGTATATTTGTTTTTATTAATTGCCATATTTCTATATTATTGTATCGATAAACAATTCGTAGTCTAGGTTGAAGTTTTTGTAATTTCGATATTAAGAAAAAAAATTAAAAACTTTCATTTAAAATGTTTATAAGGAATTCAAGTATACTAAGTGAACGAAATAGGATACATCACTAATATGATATGACCTGTGATACTGTATCCTGTGATACGACTTATGGCTCGTCTCACAGAATAACCGGATTCCAATATCGCCGATCATATTCCTAGATAAAGTTTCTGTACTATAAAATACTAGTGAATATCTAAAATGAAATACATTTTATTTGTTAGGTCTTTCACAGCTTTAGCACACATATTGTTACAGATAAAATCAAGAGAATTAAATGTGACCCAACTCGGTCACCACGGCCTGTGTTGTAGCAAAAGTGCTGGACGTCTGTCCCGTCATGCCACTATTAATGATATAATCCGTCGGGCCTTCAGCTCGGCAAATATGCCAGCCGTTTTAGAGCCTAATGGCCTTATGCGCGACGATGGTAAAAGGCCCGACGGAATGACTCTGGTGCCTTGGAGGATGGGACGGCCTTTGGTGTGGGACGCTACGTGCGTTGACACCCTCGCGCCGTCTCATCTTTCCGGGACTCAGGTTAGGGCTGGCATGGCGGCTGAATCCGCGGAGAATCTCAAGAGGCGCAAATATAGTACCCTTGATAGTGGTTATGTATTCTCCGAGTGCTGGTTTCTACTTTGCACAGCAGGTAAGCATTGCCATTCAACGTGGTAATGCTGCCAGCATTCTGGGAACCTTGCCAAGTAGTATAGATTTAGAATAGTTGTATATAAGTTAGTTTTATTTTTAATTAGTTACTTTTAGTTTGTATTTTATTCATGTTTGTTAAAGTGAAAATTAAATCTGTTTCTGTTTTAATATAGCAAAACAATGTGGTTTCCCATACATACATTAAAATAATGATCAGAGAATTAAATACGCCAATTACGAAGTACACTTTACAACTTAATTAGATTCCCAGATGTTACAATGATGTTTACGTGGTAAAATAGTAAAATAGCTATAATGATGTTTGTGTGTGTCTGCGTGAGAGTACGAATGTGTGTTGACCTTATCATTTAAATTAGATAAATATTGTGGCATTTATTATCTTCTACATTGTCTTAGCAGCGTAATTCCTAAAAGCCTTAGCTTCCTATCCATTTTACTAATGAAATGGTCTGGAGCACATCGCTTCGGTTGGTTACTAAGTCTATAACAAAATAGAAACATTATTTGTGTTTGATGTATGTAACATAATATGGTACAAATTTCATCAGTTAATACTGTAATGTATTGAGGGCCAATAAAACACTCTTTCTGTCACTCAGGTTACCTGATCAGGAAAACCTAAAGACGTGCTCACTCGCCTACGGCCGGTAAACGACTGACATGCCAATGCGTCCTGCGCATACACTACAAATACTACCGTATTCAAACTTCACAAAAAACGTTATGTATTTAATGGAATTTGAAATTATAGGTACCTACAATAATTATACTTTTTTTTTGAATTGGTCTTAAGCCTAAATCCAAGTTGCTTAATGACATAATTAAATGAAGTTTAATAAATCCTTCTCTTACTTTTCCGTAGCTATGTCATTCGCGTACATTTTTTTGTGTGTAGTTTTGTTTGCTTGAACGCGCTAATCCGATTTAAAAATTCTTTCAGTGTTAGATAGCCCATTTATTGAGAAAGGCTATATATTAAGAAGCTACGAGGTCACCCTCTGTGGGGCACCCTCTCGTGCAAATTACTTATTTGTAGATTTTAAACCATTTATTAAGGCAAGTGAAGTAGCAAAAGCTTTGCAGTTTAATTACTTAATGCTGTCCGTTCGGAAAAATAGTGTTTTTTATTATCTAAAACTTTTATTGAGACGTTTCGAAATATATTTGAATCTTAACTTTCAGATAGTCAAGTAAAAACTCACGAATACTCTACAGAGGATAGATACTAATTAGGGTAAATATTTTGTGATAAGTATTAAAAGCTTTTGAACTCCGATTGATATGTATGAATGTAACTTTGCGAAGTAGAATGAGTCGTAGTCAGATGAATTGTTATACCTAATATGCTCTGTGCACCTGATTTTTAAGTTACAATATCTAGAAAACAGGACTATAAAGATTATATATTTATAGTCTTGTGTCTTCATTTTATGATTTTGTTACAAAATGTCAAGATAGTTAAAAAAATAGTTAACTTGTTATAAAATATTCAATATTATGAAAGGCATTTAATATAAAATGATTTTATTAATACACAATATTTTTTGCTACAATTTATCGGTACAAAAATATCGTTTAAAATGTAAATTGGGTTAGATATGATACAAATCGATTCAAAGCAATTGATAACTGAAAATGGCAACGCGAGATTACAAGACGCGTTTCCGTACAAACTCCTATAAAGTGTATAATTTTTTGAGCAAAAACTGAAAACCCACAAGTAGCCGTCTTTAGTACTTGTATTTTAAGCAGAAAATACTTAGCGGTCAGCTAATGAGCACATAAAATGAAATGGACTTGAAAACGTGTTCTGCACAATAACTTTTAAACAGCTTAACGTTTTAATCTTTCGCTAAAGGTATCTGTTGTATTATGAAAATGTTGGAAGGGTATAAAATAAATGTGTATTTATTTTTTACGTTAGTAAGAGAGCTGACTATAAATAGAGAAACCAATTTATCATATTGGCTGTCAACTTAAGCCGTGCAAATGAGCAAAGCGACTAAGAACTATGTCTTGTTCGGCGTGGGTCGACTTAACCCTTTCAAGTCGCCTCAAAGTCGAATCCGTCATTATTATTCCATGAAAAGGGGCCGCGACCTCACCAGATCCACACCTGCGCCCCGAACAAATAGCCGCGTAAACCTGACAAATTGTATCACATTCATATTGGTCATGAGTGCCACGTGTGCCGCAGTGCCAAAAAAATAACTACCTACCTATATGTGCCGCGAAAACTTAAGGCTGTCCGATTCGGTCGGTCGTGACCTCTATTCGGCACATTTGTGGGTCCGCGCAAACATTGCCGTTTTTGTAAGGCCGCCCGCTGACTCGGATTATATTTGGGATGGCATTAATCTCTTCGTAAATGGTGTTTGTAATAGAGTTTTTAGGATGCGTCAAGATAACTCTCGTTTTTGTTGCCATTTTATTTTTGCAGCTGAACCGATAATTGCTTCTGGGAAATTTATTTTCGCCCATATTGTCTGTTGTTTGTCGATATTCGCGTTTAAATCACTTTATTGACTGTTGTAATGAGCTTTCATACTGTAGTTAAAAGGAAGCAAATATCTCCCTTACATTTGTTTTGTGGGTACACTAATAGGTATATTGTATTGTTCATACATTACAGTTCGAAAAGCCGTTTATTAAATATTCAGTAATGATTCTAATACATGTGAAGAACTGAAAAGCGGCTTATATATCAGCAAGTGTACCAGATTTCATCAGTTAATATAATACTCTTATCTAAGAAGAGGCGAACAAGTTGCCGTATACTAGGCATTATCTCCCATTCTCTTTCAGAACAATTGGTAACACCTTATACAAACGATTGATATCATGCGCTCAACTAGATACTGCCATCCTACTTGACAAATGCGGCAATAAATAGTACACCAATTCGGCGTACCCGAGCCACTCTGTGAGAGGAGTGTCGAAAGTTTTAATAAATGTTGGTTAAAATCGAAGTAATATAGAAAATTCAAACGATTAGAAGAAAACCGGGACCACATACCATCGGTATAGTGTCCTATATGCTCTAATATTGAGTTGCAGCATTTATAAGTTAGCGCCGTATTTAGTTGAGCGCGCGAATCCAATAATATATCTAGAGGCAGGTTAAAAAACCTATTATAATCTACCCACAAAATTGATATCTATATTCTATAGTGGTATTGAGGAGTTTCTTGAAGTCACTTTGAAATGATCAATTGACACCTTAATATTTTTAAGCTCAATTTGATTGACCACAGTGTCCGCATATCAAAGAATGTCACGCAAGACAGTAAACACCAGTAACCCTGAATTAGTTAGCAGATGTGTTGAGCGTACTAAAGTGTTGTAAGTTATTAATGGTGGCTATCACACCGTGGCTTAACCGTGGCTTAACACTTTAAGTACGGTCAGAGCTTGCTACTCGCTAAATTATGCACCTCGCTAGACCCGAGATAAATGACACTAATTTTGTAGTAATTGTTGTTTGAGAGTAATTATCCATTGAAGACTGTAAAGTTATTAATCAAACGTTGGTGAGATTTAGAATTAATGGTAAGATTAATTGATTATAAGGACTTATTACGATTGGGGTAACGATTAGCTATTTAAATCGTCAGTGTGATATGATGGTAGTTTTCAAAAGTAGACAGTAGTGTGGGTTCCGGCTTAGAAAAGACCAACCTATGTTTTCCCATGGGTTTTGTAACAGGTGACTAAGGGACAAACAGTTAATGGATAGGCAGCAGCATCGAGCAGCTCAATGTTACTTACCAGACTACTGCGACCCGCCTGCCAAGCAAGGTGATTAGTGTAATATCCCTCAACGGCCCTGGTTAGCCTAGAAAGAGAGGAGGCCCATGTTAAGCAGTGGACGCAAATGGGCTGTTGAAGGGAAGAGTCAAAAGAAGAAAGTATTTTCTTATAAAATTTGTTTCCTATTATTGTTACTGCTATTATATATGTTGCAGTCGAGACTCTTGACCGGTCAAAACTACTTTTGACTAGCAAAATCAGTCAAAAGTAATTTTAGGTTAGGTTAGGTTAGTTTTGACTGATTTTGCTAGTTCAAAGTACTTTTGTCTGGTTAAGAGTTTTGACTGCAACATATACAATATTAAGAAATACTCATGTTTCTCAAAATGAATATGCAGATCTGAATTTCTATAAATAATATGTTTTCGAATATAAACGTCATTGACACAGTTTATTGAAATGAATAGCAAATAAAATCTCAGTTCAGAAAATTTAAACTAAAATCTTCGTGTTATGTAGGCTACAAATATAATAGGTTAAGATGTACGCTAACATAATAATAATTATGAAATTAAGGTGATACTCAAACAACCCGATTACGTCGACTGCTGAACATCGGCCTCTTCACATTATTATTATTCAAAGTGTTTCCTAGAGTGTAACAACATAATACTGCAATTATCAACCCTCCCTCAAGAACAGGCCCTTGTTCAATAGTGCACGTTAGTGGCTGCTGATGATGATAATGACATCATATCATAGCTATGTACTGGAATTATTTAACTTCACTTGATTTATGTGCCCGGATACGTCCACAGCAGAGCTTAGATCTTCTTTTTCACAGACTTTAGCAAGCAAGGTTCGTTGAGGGATATTGCCATAATCACCACGCTTGGTGCGTGACAGCCTCCGTAGCTTAGCGGTATTTGGCTCGCTTTAAATCTCAGAGGTCGTGGGTTCAACCCTCACACCGGACAGGAAATCTTTGTGTAAATTCTAAGATTTCGTTCCGGGTCTGGTTGTTTGAGGGACTTCCCTCCGTGCCTCGGAAAGCATTATCTATAATAATCGTATATTAAGGAACGGGCAGCAGCGTTTCCTTGTGTGGATATTACTGCAGTCACCAGCCCGCCTGCCAAGCGTGGTGACTATGGAAAATTCTTTCTCTCGAGAGAAGGGCCATGTTCAGCAGTGGACGTTATACGGGCTGATGATGACCACTCTTGGTGCACCACGGATTGGTGATCGCAGTAAGATGGGAGTATCTTTGAGATGATAGATGCCGTTGAATCAGGCGTACAGTCCTTTAGTCGCCTCCTACGACACTCATGGGTGGGGAAACTATACGGTGACTTATTATCTGTATGGAATAGTCAAATATGTAGCGGAGCTGAGAATGTTGAGATGGATGTGTGGTGTGACGAGAAAGGATAAAGTGAGAAATGATTAATTAGAAGGAGTTTGAAAGTGCCTGAAAGCCAGTGACTGAAAAGTTGAAAGGGAATCGTTTATCTTGGTATGGTCATGTGCAGAGGAGGATGAAACGCATGTTAATAAAAGAGTTTTAAGTATATAATATAGATGGATGGAGAGGGATAGGAAGGCTAAAGAAAAGATGGATTGTGTGAAGAGTGATATAAAAGAAAAAGGAGTTAGTGATATAGTCCAGGGTCGATAATTTTTAAAACCAAAAAAAATCATAATAGGATGAAACCCATTAGAAAAGGAGGGAAATATGATAAAAATGAAAGGAAAAATAATTTACGGGCGATCTGAGGTTGGGAAGGGGATGGGGGTGAGTTTTTAAGGGTAAAAAACGGTTTTTCTCGATTTCCGGCAAAACTAAAAGTCCTATCGAAAAAAGTCAAATGGAAAAGTTGTAGATAATAAAAAGATCTAAAACTTTTGTATTAACACTTTTTTCACATAACCTCAAAATTTATGTGAAAAATTCAAAAAACCAAGTTTTTGGTTTTTTATTTTTATCTTTTACAAAAAATTTTTTTTTTTAACGAAATTTTGTGAAAACTTACCTTTTTATGTCCCAAATACGCTGTAATTTATTTAATTAAAAATATGTATTTTTTCACCTTATTTTGAATTAATATCGAAAAAACACCCTAATTTTCAATCGAAAATTCACCTGTCAAAATATCAGCTTTTTTCAAAAAGTTGGTGTGGTTTCTGTTCGTTGGAATCTCTACTTTCCGATGGTAAAAAAATAAATAAATGTTACTATGGTAAATCTTCTCAGAAAATGCAAAAATTCAAAAAAAACTTGAATTCGAAATTTTTTTTTTAATTATTATAAATAATTTCATCTAAAAAATTATATTATTATATTGACACGGTCTCGTCATTATATTGACTTTGACAACTTCGATGAATAAAAGCTGATGTCAAAGTCTCAAATTTTTTGTATTTATTGTCGATTCTTTTTTTGCTGGATACCACTAAACGATTCAAAGCTGCTTTTTTTATTGCATACACTTGCTTATCATCTGCCTTATTGCAAATGATACAAACAGATTCATCCATACTGATAATCTGAAAAGACAAAATCGAATTAATAATGTCTTCACTATTTAATCGTGAATAAACTCCCATGAAAAAAAAAATATTAAAGAAATCAATGTCAAAATGTATAAATAATATATTATAAATCTATAAAAAAGTATAAAATATATATGAAAATCGGCCAAAAGTTTGTTTTATTAGAAATATATTTACGATATATATTTTATATATTTTTTATAGATTTGAAATATATTTTTTATAGATTTTGAAATATATTTTTTTTCATGGGATTAACTAAATTTGTTTGTGCAAAATTAAGGAGATAATTATTTTTTTATCTTGTACTAAAATATCATTTAATTTCAATCTTTAGGTTATGTTAAGTTAAGCATACTATTTTTTAAAGAAAATATTACGATTTTTATGGTTGAGTTGATTGATACAGATAAAAATAGAGATAGTATTTACCTTCCTATGCAGATTCGAAAAGTTTTATTGTTTTTTTAAGTAAACTTGTCACAATTATCTTCAAGAAACTCTGCGTGCACGTGTATTTTTATAAACGATGTTGTATACTGTACTGTATTTCGAATACTGGTTAGGCTAGCGGTTGTAACAGCTGCTACGAAATATATAGTATATAATAGTAGGTATGTATGTAGTAAGACCCAGACCCGCCTAGCCCCTTCCCCACTTTTCCACGAAATACCTTTTGATGGGCTACAATTTTTCGTAGGTCACTCAGGTATATCTACTCAGGTATATATATAATTTATCTCAAAATAGTTATAAATAAGCATCTACGCATATAATTTAAAGAAAATTAGACAACTTTCTCCAAATATTGTAGATGTCTTATTAAATATTAATTTAATTAACTTATTTGTTTGTTAATTATAGTAGTATATTTTTATTTGCAATTTTTTTGTTATCAACGTCACATGTAATCTAACGTTTTTCGAGTAATTAAAGTCTAAATTTTAATAAATAGCTCAAAATTATTTATAATAATTAAAAAAAATATTTCAAATTCAAGTTTTTTTTAATTTTTGCGTTTTCTGAGAAGATTTACCATAGTAACATATATTTTTTTTTTCACCATCGGAAAGTAGAGATTTCAACGAACAGAAACCACACCAACTTTTTGAAAAAAGCTGATATTTTGACGGGTGAATTTTCGATTGAAAATTAGGGTGTTTTTTCGATATTAATTCAAAATAAGGTGAAAAAATAAATATTTTTAATTAAATAAATTACAGCGTATTTGGGACATAAAAAGGTAAGTTTTCACAAAATTTGGTTGAAAAAAAAAAATTTTTGTAAAAGATAAAAATAAAAAACCAAAAACTTGGTTTTTTGAATTTTTCACATAAATTTTGAGGTTATGTGAAAAAAGTGTTAATACAAAAGTTTTAGATCTTTTTATTATCTACAACTTTTCCATTTGATTTTTTTCGGTAGGACTTTTAGTTTTGCCGGAAATCGATAAAAACCGTTTTTTACCCTTAAAAACTCACCCCCATCCCCTTCCCAACCTCAGATCGCCCGTAAATTATTTTTCCTTTCATTTTTATCATATTTCCCTCCTTTTCTAATGGGTTTCATTCTATTATAATTTTTTTTCACTTTTCATTATTTTTAAAGGCTTCTACCCTGGTCTAATAGTGTGACGGGAATGGAAGAAAGAAACGTGTTGGGCCGACCCCAAGTAATATGGCAGGAAGAAGAAGAATTGTATAAGAAAGCTTGATGGCCGCACAATATTTGGTTTTGACCACATTTATACTATATGGCAAAGAGGCAAACTTTATAGGCACTGCAGTAATAAACTGACAACGAAAACAGTTTTAAACAAATCCACTCTACGAAAACATAATGCAACATGAAAATGTAATTTCATTTCAGTGCAAATTGTAAACATTATACTTAATATTATTATATTAATTAGAGGCACAGAATATTGCACAGTAAAGTAGATGTCAAAACCACGCACATGCTAATTATTTCACGGAAACTATTACAGTGAAATATAAATATGGAACTACATTAAAATGGATAACGTAATCTTGTTTTGAGAATTGCCGTAAAGCATGGTCAAGTTCGGTTAATTATATACCTAATTAATGTAATAAATACAACTTTACTAATATTATTATATTAGCGAAACTGAAGAGTTTGCTGCCTTGAACGCGCTAATCTCAAGAACTAATGGTCCAATTAGATCTTTTTCAGTGATAGAAAGCCAATTTATCAAGGGAGGCTATGTATTAAATCTTTATATATATAATTCTTCTGTGAGTGTGTATGTCACTGAACTTCTCTCAAACGACTGGACCGATTTTGATGAAATTTTTTGTGTGTGTTCAAGGGGATCTGGGAATGGTTTAGATTCACAATTTTGTCCGCTGGACAATGTTTTTTTAATTAATTTTTAATTTATTAGTAGTTGCCTGAAAACCCCTTAAAACAGCCTTTTTCTTTTTCCCATACAAACGTTTTCTAACTAAAATGTAGAGTCAATTTGAGCTTTATTTTTTTGCTAAGATTTTTTATGGTAGGTGTAGGGTAGGGTAGGTGTAGGGTAGGGTAGGGGTAGATTAGGGGTAGGTGTAGGGTAGGGGTAGGGTAGAGGTAGGGTAGGGGTAGTGTAGGGTAGGGGTAGTGTAGGGTAGGGGTAGTGTAGGGTAGGGGTAGTGTAGGGTAGGGGTAGTGTAGGGTAGGGGTAGTGTAGGGTAGGGGTAGTGTAGGGTAGGGGTAGTGTAGGGTAGGGGTAGTGTAGGGTAGGGGTAGTGTAGGGTAGGGGTAGTGTAGGGTAGGGGTAGTGTAGGGTAGGGGTAGTGTAGGGTAGGGGTAGTGTAGGGTGGGGGTAGTGTAGGGTAGGGGTAGGAGTACCGCATAAACGAAGTCTCTACGGCCCAGTTTATTTTATACAAATGTTTAGGTCTTTTATGTATCGATTGAGGCAGTACGAAGTCTGCCGGGTCATCTAGTTTAATTATAAAGTACTTACGGGAACGGGAGTTACGCGGGTAAAACAGCGCGCGCCAGCAACTTAAAAGATAAAATTGAATTGTCTGAAAAAATGTCGTTCAAATCAATTGCCACTTGGTGAAAATAGATTTGGTTTTTATTATTGCTGTCTGACGAAAGTGATTGTTCGGTTTTTTGTTAAATCTTGGTTACTCTTCAACAAGATTTAATTAAAAAGAAATATCACTTAACCTAAATTAAGTCTTCGGCCTTTGAGTTTAGTTTCTCATTCTTTTTATTTTAATAATGTATTAATTTCCCGTTATATTCTTCATGAAAATACTGAAATATTTATAGTCAGTCATATTCGTTTATTAAGCGTAGAACTACTAGAAACACAAAATTCGATGTTGAATACTAAGACTGCACCGGTGCGGTGGCTCAGTAGTTACCGCAGTTGCTTGTGAGACCTGGTGTTGTTGATTAGATTCCCGTCCAGGACAGTAATTGTTCACACATATAATTATTATATGTGTGAACTATAGTTCTGAGTTTGGATGTCCTTTGCGGCCGTCAATTGAGTGTTAGATACCCCCGCGTCACTGATTAATTTCCCTAGTGAGGGACGATTTATGTGTCTTTAAAAATAATTGGGTAAAAAACATGTAAATTACTCTTTGAATACACTTGTTTAAAGTTGATTACTCGCATATATAACGTTAGCTTTTAAATTACCAGTTTGACTTTGTACAATTTTTAATATAAAATTCTGAAATGAAGCGTGAATGAGTGCGACGCAGGGCACAACGATGTCGTTAGCGTTAAATTTAAAATGAAATGATGTTGGAGGTACACTCACATATGGATGTTAATGTGTCGTGCCAACAGAAGTGTGGAGCAATGTTGGCACTTATGAGGCGTCAAAATATGACTTCCATATTGCATTTTTGTATACTTAAAAGGATTTGTTGCGAGTACTGTGTTTGAAGTATTCTTGGCTATATTTTAACTTATTACATTTATAATATGCAACTTTGAAACAGTAGATTGAAAATGTATTCGAAATGTTGTTGATGGTGTAAATGGGTGTTTATGTTTGGTACCAACTCACAGAAGTAAGAGCCAGTCCACACGGAGCGTTGCGTCAGCGTTGCGCCGACGCAGCGCTGCCGTTGCGTTGTTTTACATACAAATAACCAAAGTGTACACACAGTGCGCTGCGTCGTCACAACGCACACATGACGGACAGCAACCCCTGAGACGAAGCGAGAGGGGGTGTACTCATTGCGAAGTCGGAGCGGCAACGCTCAGTAGCTTTGCGTCGATTTCGGCGGTGACGTAGCAATAGGAGCAATGCTAGACGTCTTTTCCGATCCATGCTTTCCTATAGACTGACTGCGGTGTTTTTACAAAATGCTTGCTGCAACTGTGCGTCGCCGCTGCGACGGAACGCGTCGTAGAAATGCTGCGATGGCGCAGCGCCTGTGTGGCCGGCTATGCGTCAAAATATTTGGGTTGCGACGACGCAACGCAACGCAAAGCGCCGTGTGGACTGGCTCTAAGGGGCTATGTACATTCAAAGATGGATTGAAAGCGTACGCCGCCGCTAAGCGCATCTCGTGGCTGATACAATGAAAACTCGCATTAAATCGTTAAATAGACCCTGTAATCATCAACAACTTTATAGCTAGCTAGCTCGTGTGTGTTTGATTGGTGCATTATTGAAAGAGTAAGTTCAACGTACTTAGGAGACGTCAAAATATGACTCCCATATTGCATTTTTGTATTCTTAAAAGCACTTGTTGCGAGTACTGTGTTTAAGGAATTCTTGGTTTAAGTTATCAAGTTCGTACTATCTTTGAAACAGTAGATCGAAAATATATTTGAAGATATGTTAGAGGTATAGACTCAATAAATGTGGATGTTGATGTTTGGTGCTAACTCACACAAGTTGGTATATAGGTGTAGGCTCTTGTGTAGTGTCAAATTGTGAAATTTATAATACATTCACAATCTTTTTTTAAGAAGATTCGTTACGAGTTCTATGATTGTAGTTTTTTGGCTATATGTGGCATGAATCAAGTAGGTACAAAATAAATACGATTTAAACAGTTGGAAATGTATTCTAGAAAATAAAAGATCTTTCCACTACTAAGATTGTGAAGTAAATACATTTTTATGGCACTGAAATCAATATAAGAACTCTTACAATGTCGGAGATCTTACAGCATTTTGAGTATCAAATGTAATTTTGAAGAATAATACGCTTAACTACCTACATGTTTTTATATTTTGCGATATTTGTTTCTTTCCGTTGGTGTACCTTCTGGAGAAAAGTTTCCAGTACCTACACCTTCACCTTTGATACAACACTCTAAATATAAAATATTCATAGTGCCGGTTGCAACAACAATTTTTTGCAGCTATGTTTGTTTTATAATCAGGAGAAAGAATAGGTAGACTTCTTAAGTAGATACGTAGATAATACCGTGGATTTAAAGATGTTTTATCAATATACCGTAAACGGTAATAACATATGTAGGTGCAAAAATATAATCAGTACTGAATATGTATACCTTACAGTACTATCACATTACACACAGAAACGGAGTATTGCGAGTATATTTTCATTTCCGTTTTGAAGAACGTGAGTACGTTTACGACTAAATTGCGCTAAGATAGTGTTACAAGATTGGTTAATATAAACAACGTCGCTGCAATGGCACACTGCGTTATATTTTTGCATATCTCAGACCTCAGAGAAGTAACTGTTGTTTTGACTGCATAATTCGTGAATGCGTTATGGCAAATTAAATGCAGTCCTGGTTGCATTTTCTTGATAAAATTGGAGTTATTTGCAATTCAAATTCATCTCCGACTCTCCAAGATTACTTTGGGTATGGAACAAAACGTTTCCTTTTGACTTGAGCCTTCAATTTTGAATAAGAACAAAAGCCGCATGCTGGAATAATGTATTTTTTATTATTTACCCGATCTACGGTTCATTCGATCGCAAAAGCCAGAAGTTGTTGAATATGAATCAGTTCCGTTCCGCTAACGAGGGTAATTTTCATTCTTTGAGTTTAAGATTGAGTTTTTTTTATAAGACTGGCTGCAATGGACTGCAAACTTTATTATCTTACATAAAAAAAGTAACACTACGTTACGTTCAACTCATAAATAAAAGTTATAGTTATACGCTTAAAAGAAAAAAAACGTGATAAGGAGAGATCAAATTTTGATGTGAATATTAACTTTACTTGAAATGGCTTCACGAAATGCCTGAATGAATGTCGAAAACTGGCAACTACATAAATAAACTGACGAACAAAGTGTGATGAAATTAAATCTGCTAAAGTTATTCGTAGCGTGACCAGATATGAGCAAAGTATTCCAGATTCAGTTCAGAATTCAGGAGCCTGAGGGTGAATTATAATTAACTAGCGAACTCTGCAGCTTGTAAGAAGCGAGTTATCCTGCGAACGGCCATTGTTTTTAATGAATTCCTAACTTTAGCTCGAAGTTTGGTCGAGTTGGAACGCTACCTGCAGCAAATTCCGATACCCAAGTTCAGATGCGCTAATTTGTGTATTATCTAGCTTTTTGCTACAGCGCTCCATTATGTTTATAGACCGCTGATTCGCTGGTAAATAAAAACTACGCTTTTACACCTTTTTTCCTTCTTCAACTGACAGTTTTGTTTAAAATAAGAAGCATTAAATAACTTGATAATGTATTTTTTTGCTAAGCACGATATCTATACTAATATATAAAGCTGAAGAGTTTGTTTGCTTGAACGCGCTAATCTCAGCAACTACTGATTTGAAAAATTATGTCCGGGATAGATAACCCATATATCGAGACAAGCTAAATGCTATATCTAATTAATAAAGTTCCCGCGGGAACGGAAACTACGTTGGTTAAACTGCGTGTGGAAAGCTGGTATTAAAATAATTTGCTTCAATGCATAGCGTATTGTTGTTCTTGGGCAAATATCAAAGTATCTGACATTTGTTTTTAAAAAAAAGCTTCTTTTCCGGTCCTGTTAACCCGCGAGAAACGTAAAAATTTAGATTTATGCTTATATAAGAAAATTTCCCTCCTGATCTGATGGTATTTCTACAATGAATCATATGATATATATTTTATGATTATAATAAATATGATCTCAGATCAGATGAGGTGGGAAATTTTAATTTTAAATCTCTATACCGAATTTCATTTAAATCCAATCACCCATTTTTGCGTTAACACTAGAAAAGCCTTGTTTTCAAAAGTATTACCTAAAATTAATTTTCATTGTTTGAGTGCAGGCAGTCAATAAATTACATCAATGGTGGCTTAATAGGGTTTTCCTGTAAGGTAAGGTTGAGCGGTACTCATTTTAATCCTTTACGGTTGTTAATGCTACGATACTACATTTGACTTTTGATTGTGTTGACTTACAAAATATGTTTTTTTTGCTGCCGATAAAATTATCTAATATAGATTAAAAAAAATATTTTATTAAATTGATATACAACTACAAGTAGCTTAATTAAAATGTAGCTAACTTATAAAATACCATAATTGTAAATATATTCTTCTTGGCAAGGTTCCTGGAATGCTGGCACTAGTGCCCCGTTGAATGACAATGCTTAGCTGCTGTGCAAAGTAAAAACCAGCACTCGGGGAACGTGCCGCAAATAAAAATATATATATTGCACACCAAATTGCACACCAAAAAAAGGGACAAAATACGGGGTAATGGGGCTACAGAATTAGAACTTAGAAACGTGATAAGAAAATGACAAACGACAGTCGGTTAGGATTTGCCATGACTGAATGGTCAAGGTTTAGGCGGTATTAGGAGATTTACATAAGATTATTGGTTGGAGTCTCGCCGGAGACTTGGTATTCCTTGACTGAAAATTTACTACAAGGAGGATGTATGGCTAGTTTATATTTACGAGACGATAAATCGTCTAACAATTCCAAACTTTACAAAATGACGACTACTCAAATTCAATACTGACTTAGATAACATTTTAATTTTGTATAAAAACGTTTCTATATAAAGAGTTTTAAATTATGACTAAATGAAAAATCCAGTAGTTTCTTATAGGCTTTCTTCTCCGGATGTCACATCGAACCGCACACCAAAAGCTAGATTGTTGTCCCGAGGCGAGGCACACGGCGCGTTCCATGCATCAGACTTTTTTTTTAAATTAATGTTAAATCTAGCTAGTATATTTTTGGAACGAAGTTCCTTATCGCGCGTTGCGAAAGGGGGCTAGCCGGAAAAAAATAAGACCAAAAGTTGTAACGATACTTTTTGCTATAGTTGTAAGCCGTGCGGCGTGCGCGTGTTTCTCTGTCTGTCTGTCTCTCTCTCTCTCTCTCTCCAGCCAGTTATTTTTGTTTCGTCTTTCTATTTCGTATTGAACAGTGTGGTTATTTAAAAATAAAATAAATTTTATAAAATTTTATTAGGTACAAATGGTTATTTTTAAAATAAAATAAAATTACAAATTAAATTTTAAAATACATTTTAAAAATAAAATGTTATTACAGTTAGGTAATGTTTAAAAGAAAATTACATTTTAAATTAAGTTTTAAATTTAAAAATAAATTTTTAACAGAAAATTTTATTACAATTGGTAATTTTTAAAATAAAATTATTATTTAAATTTTAGATAAAAAAAATAATTTTAAAATATATTTTTTTACAATTCCTTCACTAATTAATTGAAAGGAACTTCGTTCCATCTGGGTGTCCCTTGAAACCTCTCAAGTTTTTTATGTTTAATTATGTTTATTTTCACGGCAGAAATGCATTGCCAGACAATGGGGCAAAGCTACCAGAATTCTAGGAATATTGCCATGTAGCCTCGATTTCGGTTAGATAGTATTTAAAGTTATTTTAATTTTAATTTCAAAATTGAGATTAACAAATTTAGGCCACCGGCAGGACTCGAACCTGCATTTTGGGTATAGCTCCTAATGCCTTAATCAATTAGGCTACGGTGGAACCGTACCGATCATCCAAATTTATCAATCTCTTTTATAACTCGTCTCTAAGGACGTGAATCTCTAAAAACGTGAGTGCCATGTAACGGTAATGATCAACATTACTTCGACAAATATCTCTAAAGTTGCATTTAGAATTATTTTGAAATTTAGTACCTTAACCTTTTCCGTAAAGTAATAAAAAAAAACTTTAATTTAGATTCATTACTTTTAGTTATTTTTTATTTATCATTGTTGCGTTCACAAAATGTATTTATCTTACTTATAATAGATACAAGCGACACGTCTACATTATCAATCAACTTTTTCATTTCATACATACTATATACCTCAGTATGAGTGTTCAGAGGAAATACTCGCTTCACATGCTGGCGCCGTCAGTGGAACTTCCATTAGACATGGGTTATTGTGCAATACAACGTTAGAGAGAACAAATAGCTATAATTCGATTCACCAGTGCTCCTCGGAGACTCGTATGTTACGACTGCTCGTGCAGAGACCACTTACAATACAGACACGGTTTTATATCACAGTACAATAGCAACCTCATCCACATGAATGAAGTTGTAAATATGTACACGCCTGTCTTGATAAAACAACGAATTTTCATTAGGATTTATTAATCTGTTTTTCTAAAATTAAGATAGTATTACCATTATAAAACGGAAACTGGTGGTCCTTTTTACCGTTATATTAGCTTACATAGATTTTATACAAATTATTTTATTATCCGTTATGTAGAAACGAAGATATTTATTTGGCTAAACCTAGATAAATATCTATGTTAACCGAAGCTGCAGTATAGCAGTAGTAAAGTAATGGATTTTTTCTCTAAAACACTACTTAACTTGTTTGAACTTTTGTTATTTATAATTGTATTGTATATTATATCATCAAACTACTTTAAAGTTACCAGTTGCTTACTTTACCATTTACAGTAAGCCAAAATATATGTATGTTGTAGTATGTTTGTTAGGAAAAAAAATAATAGATCACGGATCGTTCACGCAAGAATTTTGACAACGTAAGCTTGAAACAAAATTAAATGAATGTTTATAAATTCCCTTTAAATAATTAACCTAAAGTTGTAGTGAAAAATGTAGGTGAATTATTTTCATGTAAAGAATTATATTTAGAAGAATTTCATGTATTTAGAATTCTATTCTATTCTTTTTGTTTTTAACAAGATCCGAAACAAGCTTTTACCCGCGGCGTCGCTCGCATTGAAAGTATCCTATGTTACTTTTTAAACTTTCAAGAATATTTATACAAAGTTTCATGATGATCAGTTAAGTAGTTTTCACGTGAAAGCTTAACAAACATACTTACACTCACATTTATAATATTAGTAGGAATAGTACGACTATAGAGATGTCTTAAATACGAAGTCTGTACACTATGGTGGCGAGTACCTAGTATGTATACACGTAGAGTACTTTCAGCTGGGATATCTTCTAGGTGAGTTATAAAGAGTGTCGACAATTAATGTCTACACTGAGAGGTCTTTTAGAGTGAGAAAATAATGTTCTTTGTTTACAAAGATACAATGTTACTTCGTCTTTATCTTTGTACGGAAAGTGTGCGGAGTTTAACAGAGTACTGATTTTTACAAAGATTGTTAACATTTTTGGTTTCGAAATTGTTAGAATATCTTCCTGTTACTTGAAAAGTAAACCTAAGTTCCAAAAAAATATGTAACACTACTTCTTGAATAATGTGCGTTAACCTTAAAGATATCCATGCTAACTAATTTATATAAGTATCATCCCGCGTGCCGATTCACCCGCATAACTCCTGTCCCCGTGGGAACTTCATGACTAAATAAGGCCTATGTTATTTCTGGAAAACGTAGCTTTCTAATGGTGAAAGAATGTTTCAAATGGGACCAGTAATTCCTGAGATTAGCGCGTTCAAGCGAACAAACTTTTAAGCTTTAAAATATTAGTTTAGATTACCATAAGCAAACAATAACGAGAATTATTTCCTCGTCCCTTAAATATCATCAGATGAATTATAGTAAATTCACGTTCGACATCGAAAACATTTCAATCTCACAGATAGTAAATACAGAAATGGAATTAAAAACTGATTAAGAACGTACAATGGCCGCTTCGATTGAAATTGGAAGCATTCTTGCTTCCAGAATCGTTCGCGTCCACTCGTTGGTAAAAGTTGGAAAAGTATAATGACAATGAAATTACCGCGTATCTCCCGCAAACAATCAGTTGAATGATCGCAGTCGGTGGTAAAATTGCAGCGTTTTTTACACTAAAATAGTATAAAATTCGAGAATATATTTATTAATTTAATATTATGGAGAAGTTTTGAAAAAGTCTTTCTATATGATTGTCTTGATAACTTTATGAATACTAGTGGTCGCCCTTTGTTCAAAGATAAGCTAAGCTAAAATGGTTGTGTTACGAGTGGGTTCCCGTCGATAGTGCAATGGGTGGCGATAGAACCGGTGACCATGTAACGAATTCTGACGCCCTAGCTATTGGGCTATGGCCACGACAATATTTAACTAAATGATCATCATCCACCAGAGGGTGGGTATTTGCCATAGTCACCACGAAGGTATTATGTTGTACTACACAAGGAAACGCTGCTCCCCGTTCCTTGATATACGATTATTACTGACTAGCTTCCCGCGCGCGATTTCACCCGCGTAACTCCCGTTCCCGTGGGAACTTCATAATTTAATATAGCCCATGTCACTCAGGGTGAATGTAGCTTTCTAATGGTGTAAGAATTTTTGAAATCAGAACAGTAGTTTTTGAGTTTATTCATTACACACAAAAATACAACATCTTTCCTCTTTATAATATTAGTTTAGATGATGTTATAACAATCAGAGCCAACGGTTTAACGTGATTTCCGAGGCACGGAGGGTAGTCCCTCAACTAACCACAGAGAAAATATTTGTGTAAATTCAAAGATTTCTATATCTTAGAATTCACACAAAGATTTTCTGTCCGGCGTGGGGATCGAACCCACGACCTCCGAGATTTAAAGCTAGTCAATTACCCCTACGTTACGGAGGTTTTCTAATGCTTTCTCAAAGACGAATTTGACATATTAATAAGCTATACTGATTATAGGTGAAAGAAAAAATCGAATTCCATGTAAACTGATATGGAATAATAGATAATATGAAACAAAGTATTACGGAAGCATTCCTCTTACAAGAATAATAGAACATGGAAGGTTGATATTAACCGTAATATTGTATGCTCGATGCCCGTGCGAAGAGGGGGGAGGGGGATTGTAGTTAAATAAAGTAACAACCGTAATTATTGTCTGCAAATATTTGTTCCGAGTTTTCTGTTTGCCGATCAAAATCAACCCGTTACCCTCGAGGGCATTAATACGAGTTGATGTGGAAAGTCTACGTTATGAGCCTCGTGTTTATTTTATCATTTAAGTAACGATTTCATAAGCCAAACAATATTGATTAACTCGAAATATGTTGAGATTAAATATTTAAATCAGATTTTATATTGAGATTTAAATTGAAAATGCGTTTCACAATCCCTTTCATGATGCCACCGATAATGCTGTATATATGGCCACCTCTCTTTTCTTTTAATAAAGCTCTTCATATTTAAGTGCAATACATCATCATGATTATCAGTACCGTATAACGTCCGGTGCTGAACTTGGACCTCCTCCCGAGGGAGGGTTTTTTTGCCATAGTCAGCACACTAGGCAGGCGGATTGGTGACCGCAGTATTATGTTTTAAGATACAAAGGAACGCTGCTGCTCGTTCCTTGGTATACGCTTGTGCGTGGTATAAATGATTTTATAACAACATGGCCAACAGCTTAACATGCTTTCGGAGGCACGGAAAGTAAAATATTTTTGGGAAAATAAATATAAGGCTAAGGTAAATAATAAATAGATATTATATATAAATATATTATAGATAAGCTATGAAAGTTGTGACGACTCTGCCAAATTGCTCATGAAATGTTCACGTACTTTATTTGTGAAAGTTAAGCGATTCTTAGCCATCCTGACTCAGGCAGCGCATTCCAGAGTAAAATAGACTGAACGAAAAATGAAGAATGTATGAAATCGGTACGATGTTGAGGACAATGAAGGAGGCGGTTGTGAAGGGAACGCAAGGATTTACTGTGATTGGAAAAGCAATATTGAAAACTAAAGTGTTACTACAGACTATATTTAATTGTGAAGTTCTACTGACAACGGGAGTTACGCAGGTAAAACATAGTGTCATATATCCGTTCAGCCGTGGTTAAAAAACAAACTTGCATCCATTCATCAAAAACCGGAAGTTTTGGATGTATAGATTAAATTAATTGAAATTTACTAGCAAATGCTCGCGATTTTGTCAAACTTTAATCCCCCGTTTAATATATTCGATTGAATTTGAAACATTCTTATTTGGTATTCGTCTCGGGTACTTAAGTAAAATCAACCATTTAATTTTTTGTGGCGTAGCGGTAGTCTCGCTATAAGTCTCGAACGTCGTAGGTTCGATTTCTACGCCGGACAATAAATTTTAGCGTAAGATCTGAAATTTGTTAGTTTTGGAACTTTCGTGTTTCGGAAAGTACGTTGATCCGTTGGTCCGAATTGTTTAAACATCATCTATCACAATTGTATAACAGGGAACGGGCAACAGCATTTACCTGTGTGTTATGACTTAATACTGCGGTTGCCGACCTACCTGCCAAGCGTGGTAACTATGGCAAAATCCTCCTTCGGAAGGAGGCCCATGTCCAGTAATGGACACATTCATATGCATTTACTTAAAACCTATAAGGTATTCTTCTATTACAAATAGACACATCAATTTTATTTACTTGTATAGACTAGCTTTCCGCGCGCGTTTTCTCCCACGTAGCTCCCTTTCCCGTCAACAAATGAGCTATCTAACACTGAAAAAAAAAATCAAATCGGACCAGTAGTTCCTGAGATTAACTCGTTCAAGCAAACAATCAAACAAACTCTTCAGCTTAATATATGTATTAGTAAGTATAAGACTTGTTTTACAAGGTTTTTAATTTATTTAGAACAAGTTGTTTATTAAGGTGTAGTTTACAATGGATTATGAATGTTAGTAAATGCACCTTTACAATTACCACTAGCGCTTATATGCTTAAGTCGGTACACATTAGGTCCTGACCGAACATACTACGAGGAGTTGGCATCGGACCAATATGTGCTATACGGATCTCTACACCTTTCACCATATTGGATATTAATGAATTTTAGAACACATACCTACTTAGACTGTGTTTACCGAATTCTTAACCATGCTGGTTATAACAAATCATTAGATAATAATCTAATCAGATATACACTAATCTCAGGAACTAGGTATACTAGTCCAATTTGAAAATTCGTTTACTGTTAGATAGCCCATTTGTCGAGAAAGGTCATAGGATATCTTTAATAATTAAGTTCTTACGGAAACATGAGTTACGCGTAAAACCGCGTGCGGGTATTATAATATTAAAAATACACACAATGCGATCCCACCCACATTGTCCATATTTAAGAGTTGCTAACCGTTCTGTTTTCCCAAGACATGTCCTGGTTTTATTAATGTCCAGTAGCGTCCTGGGTTTTTAAAAGCGTCTAGATAGTGACATGTATTATAAATTCGCGCGCCAATATAACTTGAAATTAATTTACTTCATTTTTCTTGATATTTATTGAAATGTTGCTACTGTGTCCTGTTTTTAAAACGAATTGTCCCGGCGTTTCCAATTCTAAGTCCTAGTTCTTTGAATTTGTGGTTGGCAATCGTACCATACTTCCATTCGTAGAAAAGCGGCTGTAGCCCAACGCGTCGGCAACGGTTCAATCCCAATCCGTTTCACTACCGACGTGAACCCACTCGTAACACAAGCATTTTAGCAAAAAGGGTTAACAAAATACGAGTAGTTTGCAAAATCTTTGCAATCTTAAAAAAAAAACCTGTTTTCATTGAAATCCCAGTACCCGTACATTTTTTCGTTATACAAAGATATTCCAGATTATATTCCACCTCTGTAGAATTTCATGTACACCATAGATGCAAACTTTTTGCATGTAGAATATTAGTTTCTATAATTAATTTACGAGTAAATGCGCACTTATACGTGGTTCGAGGAGGACTAGGAAAAGTTTCAGTTGTGTTACGGCCCTCGTGTCACGTGACTCGACATGAACTCTAATCACTACATAGTATAAAACAAAGTCGCTTGCCGCTGTTTGTCCGTCCCTATGTATGCTTATATCTTTAAAACTACGCAAAAGATTTTGATGCAGTTTTTTTAACTGATAGAGTGATTCTAGAGGAAGGTTTATATGTATGATACATCAGCATTGCACCCGTGCGAAGCCGGGGCGGGTCGTTATACCTGATAAGTGGTGATTTACATTATATTTGCTACGTATACAACTCTGTTGAAAGGTCGTATGATTCAGAGTTAGAAGGTAAAATTAATCTTGTTACACATTTAATGGCTTAAATAGTTTTATTTAATGGTTTGACTCACGTAGCCTCTGTTCCTGTGAGTACTGAATCATGAAAAATACCAATGTTGCTCCTGGATAATGTAGCTTTCTAATGGCGAAAGACTTTTTGGAATCGGTCTAGTAGTTCCGGAGCCTATTCAATGGAAACAAAAAAAAAACTTTTTTATTTTATAATATTAGTTTGGACAATAAGCCAAACTTAGAACTTTCTTTCTTTCGTTGAACGTATTATTTATTTATATTTATTTATTACACAAAGAAAAAAAAATGCAACGAGATGGAATATTGCTAAATTAATTTATAGTTGGTACATGGCTTGCTGTGACGTGACACAAAGGTTGTCTAGACAGCCGACGCTACGAGACAACCTCGATTGCCGACTGATATTAATATCTTATATTTATATTGAATAGAAAATCTTTTTTATATTTGTAGGTATAAGCGAATTACCTGTATTGTGAATAGTTTAGTAAATAAAGTTGTCACTTTGTCAATATCAATGTCAATATTAGAAACGTTTGTTCCAAATGTTCTGCAATTTTTTGTGAATTCAATAAAAATAATTTTGAGTACAATATTATAATTGTCTAATGACAATTACTTTAATTGTCTAATGTATCGCAAATATATTGCTATAGAATTGTCCCTCCCAAGAAGTACTAAGCCGCGACTTTATTGTTGGCTTGTCTTGTGTCTGTAATTTCGGATGTCTGTAATGTCTATAAGCCTGAGAAAATATATGTTCATCAATATTATAAATTCAAATTCAGATCTACAGGCATAGAATAAGCGACAGTACTGTGGAGCGATAGCTTATAGAAAATGTTTTGTCGGCCGATTTTTTTTTGGGCTAGCCGAAATGACTTACTATTTGCTTTCGGTTTTTATGCGGCAGGTACACAGCTAAAAATGACTAAAATAGCTTAATAATGATCATTACCAAAACCAAAAAGTTTCTATTATATTCGATCGAAAATATTTAAAATGAAACTTGACTAGTCCCTCGGGCTTTTATTTATTGAGGACCTAATATAGTAATGTGTCCATTGTGTGTTGATTTTTTAGTCAATTCACTAGTTTTGGTTTAAAACTGAAATTATTTTAAACATGTGTCAATAGTTACTCCAGAATCAAAGTTTTCTACGCTTATCACGGAGTCTCTTAGTCGACATTTGGAATTGATCAGTTTAGTTAGGCGTAAAACAGGTGTACGTGGACACACTGTGTATGTGGGAACTTGGGTCTCTGCGGTCGCATCACGTGACTTAATTTCCATGCCAAAGTTGGAACCTTCAGTCCTGTCTAGTGGCGGGCGTGACCGCAGCTTCGTGCACTCTGCGATGTAAACTGATTGTGGCATTCGAATTAACTCCACTAAAACACAACTACTAAATTTCTAACTATAATTTCGTTATAAGTGGTCGATTTTTTATGAGAAATGGAAACAACTGTACGGTTCGCATAACAAGTGATATCGTAGATGAAAAATGTGCAACAATTTTTACTAGAAGTGTTGCATTATCAACCTTATATATACTGGTTAACTTTTTTTAATTGTCTTGAAAATAATAGGGCATACTATGCATACAAAATAGATGTCTAAGGCATAGTTATTTTATCATTTGATTTTTTTACTCACAATCGTAACGGTAAAATTGCGTACCTAAGTAGGTAGTTACGTTTTTGTCGCTCACTCTTTTCATTTATCTGTGATTGCGGCCTAGGTATTATAGACACCTATTTTATTATTATGCACGCGCTATGTAGGGTGTATTTCTTTTAAGAAGTTTATGAGATTTTCGAAACTCTAATTACCGAAATACTAGTACAAATATATTGTGGTCTATAGATTTTCCACTTACACAACACACCATATTATTATCAAGACGGTAAAAGAAGTCACCCAGTATATAAAGCCAGATAACAAATGAATGTACATACCTATATTCATGTGTTCGTAGGTATATTCTTAACACAGGTGCGTCAGATCATTGAGCATACTACACTAACTTTTTAATTAAGAAAATAAAGTAGTAAGCTTAAACTAAGCAAGAACATTTTTTTGACACAGTGTTTAAATAAAATTAGAATTTAAACTAACGAACAACAATTATTCTAAAGAGGTAAAACTCCGCTACTAGCAAGTGTTATTATGCGTTTTGTTGCTAGTTTAATACCTACCTATGAACAAACTATCATTAAATTTCACATTTCTCGTATTAGTCTTTGCATAGTATTTGGACAACTATTTATTTATTTTTATTTATTTATTTAAAACTTTAGCACATAACTGTACATAGGCGGACTTAATGCCAGAGGCAATTCATTCATCTTTTGTCCTCTCAGATACAATATTTTTCATAATTTTGGTTTATTGAAAACGAATTTATGTTTGATTATGTAGTTCTTACTTATGAACAATTGTTGTTCCTAACAATCATGGGCACGTCATATGTTTTGTCGTCCAATGTGTTCAACAAGTTTTGGTTTACTTCGGGTAGCTTATTCTCAGAACAGTGCAATTCACTGAACTCTAGTCTCTGGTTGCCATTGCGTTTCAGCAGATACGTAAAATCATGTTAATAGAATCGTATTTGGTTGTCAGTAATACTCGTTGTAATGCTTTTGAGAAATGAACTATGTGATTATTTTTTACTTTAGCTTCATCGCGCGGTCTTACCCGCGTAATTTTCGATCCCGTAAAAACTTTATACCAGTAGTTCCCGAGATCAGCGCGCTTAAGCAAACAAACAAACCCTTCAGCTTTATATATCAGTATATATGTATATTTTATAGATATAGAATCTAGATTATTTGATTAGTAACAAATAATCTAGATTAGTAATAGTATTAGTAACAACGTCAATCTAAAGTAATTCTTAACTTAAAATAGTTTTATTTTTAAACTGATTAAAAATAAATTGTTTATATGGAATGCAGATTCAAAGTTATTCGCAAAACTCGATGGGCAAAATTTAACATCATCTAACAAGAGCGGAAACTGACCAAGCTCTATCACGACGAATACAATTTTAAAAAGTTAAGTAGTTAACTCCCAAAAAGCTAATCCAACTTCTAAGGGACCAACTCCATCAACTTTTCAGCGCTCACTAATTCGGTAAGATGAAAACAATACACAACGTTTCGAATTGCCGCCATCAAAGGATGCAGATCGGAGCCTAGCGAGGCGGTAGACGGAATCATTCCGTCCGGCTTGAGCCGAGCTAGACGTCTCGTAACATGACGCGTCCGACCGTGTAATCTGACGTCCGGTGTATACGGGAGCTATAACTGTCTTATATCTCATGTACAGCACTGCTTCATACTCCGATGCTTGATAATAGTAGGACGATACGCCAATATTCTGCTTTCGGATTCAAAACTTCGATTAGTCCATCGTACTACTCATAATTTGCCTGTACAGCAACACTCGAATTTTAATCTGCGTCCCAAGAAAAGTAACCACTAGAAAGACGACCATTTAAAAGTATATTATTATTCTGCCAGTATTCCGAAAAAATACTTATCTATTATTATGAATACCTTTAAATTGAATACTACTCTACTGAAATTATTATATGCATCAAAAGATAGCACAAATATATGTAATGTTGTTGCCAAAACTAAATACAAGTTCTAGAAACGTGAATAATTTAGTTTACTTTATAAGTGTGAATTACTAACTTTGAGTTCCAAGTTTGTATGTTCCTAATTATCTAGAATATACTCATTAACTTCAAGCAAATGAATTTAAATCTGTTTATTGCGTAACTTTGACTTTGCAAGATATTATTCTTGTACCTACTTTAGGTTATAAATAAATAAATATAAAGACAATTAATTCTACTAATCACTTACTAATGTCAAGATTTCTAATCTACTTTTGTCCAATTTACCCAAATAGCATTTAACATAACTCGAGTAATTTGAAAAAGTTTTTATACATAGCATAGCAAGTGCAAGAGTTAATGAAATTAAATCGGGTCTATATTTAGTAGCATAACAATTTTAATACTAATTTAAGTAAACGAGGTTTCCGGCTACTGGGACCGCAATTAACTTGGACCGCGGTCCCAGTCGCCGGATCCGTAAAAATTTAATATTTTTCTTCCAGCGACTGGGACCAACCATAGAAAACTTAAAAAAATCTATTATTCAAGCCAAAATCGGTACAGTCAAATGAAAAAAAATCTTAATTATTTATATGAATATCATTGACTCGTTCTAGACATGATTTCATCCTATGTGCTTAGTCATCATCATCAGCCCGTATAACGTCCACTGCTGAAAATGGGCCTCCTCCCGAGAGGGAGGGTATTTGCCATAGTCACTACGCTTGGCAGGCGGGTTAGTGACCGCAGTATTATGTTGTACCACACAAGGAAACGCTGCTACCCGTTCCTTGACATACGAATATTATAGATGATGTTATAACAATCGGGACCAACGGCTTAACGTGCTTTCCGAGGCACGGAGGGTAGTCCCTCAACCAACCAGACCCGGAAAGAAATCTTAGAATTTACACAAAGATTTTCTGTCCGGTGTGGGGATCGAACCCACGACCTCCGAGATTCAAGGCGAGCCAAATACCGCTACACTACGGAGGTTGTTGATGTGCGATGTGCTTAGTACTAGATTAAGATAGCCCGTTTTTACATAATTGACACATGCAGGTAAACACACACAAAGGGAATAGCATTGTATGATTGTATAATACTATCCCTCTCTAACTCGAGTCCGTTTTGCATGTCGATTTCGAGGTCAGGTTGCCCTTTTGTTATAAACGGCAAATTTTGCATCGCCCGATGACTGGCTCGGTCAATCACTGACAAGAAGCTTATCAGTTTAAGAAAGTCAAGTTTTGCATCAGACAGTGTCATATTAGGTCATTGTAAGATACTGCGCTGAATGTTTGTTGCAAATTGTGTGATGTGAGTGGTGGTGTTGTGACTTCATCTCATAGTCGTCAGGTATGTAAAACATTTTTTTATTAACTTATTTATAAACAAAACAAGCTTATAAACGACGTGGTTACAAATATTTTTACTTTAGAGCGCTTCTCATCTTCGATGATACTATTTAAATCACAAAAAAAAATTGTCATCTGTTAAGATTATCTGATAGTTAATATTTTTTTTCTATTTTAGAATTATCAAAATAAATGAAAATAGTGCCTCAACTTCACGTGGTGAACAGTCGTTTTATATTGATGTCACACAAAGAGGACGTGAACTTTTGCGAAGAGCTGACTATGAATATATTCTTAAAAGAATAAACAAAGATGGCTCAAAACTCTGGCGATGTGCAAGAAAAAGTGTTTGCAACGCGACTGTAAAAATCAGAGTCGATGCGATGACTATTTTGAACGATACTGCTCATTGTCGAAAGTTTTAAATAACAGAACTGTAGAGTCAAAGGCTGTTTTTTTATAACAATAAATTATGTTTTTAAATCAAAAAGGATTTTTCTTCAATTATTACATCTAAAAATGATTCCTTTGACTGTACATTTTTTGATTTCAGTTATCATTTATGAGTGGTCCCAGTCGCCGGAAGAAAATTATGTTATTTTTACGGATCCGTCGATTTGGACCGCGGTCCTACTTCATTGCGGTCCCACTCGCCGGAACCCTCGGCATAACGTTTATTTTTCGTGCTATAATAATAATAATAATATTTATTTGGCATATACGTTTTACACAGAAACCTATATTTATACTATAACCTAAATTTAATTAATAAAGAAAGTGGTAAGTTTGTTTCACATGACAAACAAATAGAACTAAAAGTAAATAATAAAATTATAAATAAAAATGCGGACATAGCTAAAGTTTTTAATGAATTTTTTTCTAACATAGCTGTAACTACCACTAGCTCGCTGAACTCCTCTGAAATCGACGCTCAAGTGCTACTTAGCAACAGTGTACCTAAGTGCAAAGAATCTTTTAATTTTGAGTATGTAACTGTATCGAATATAATTAATATAACTAAGTCCCTCGAATCCAAAACTACAGGTGATTTGTGGGGAATTTCAGTAAAAATTATGAATAATGTAATTGATGTTTTAGCTCCATATTTAATGATCATTTACAATGAATGTATAGATGCTGGTACTTTCCCAGATCTAATGAAATGTAGTAAGATAATCCCCCTGTTTAAATCAGGCCTTAAAGGCGATCCCACAAATTTTCGCCCTATTTCAATTTTACCTGCTTTTAGTAAAATATTCGAAAAACTCCTACTCAAGCAGCTTCTTAGGCATTTCAATAAAAACAACATCTTGCACAACAACCAGTACGGTTTTACAAAAGGGCGTTCAACTACCGACGCTGGGGTTGCATTGATCAAGTACATATTTGATGCGTGGGAGAGATCGCAGAACGCTATCGGAATATTCTGCGATCTGTCGAAGGCATTTGATTGCGTCCATCACGACACACTCTTACTAAAACTTCAGCACTATGGTGTGGGGGGAGTGGCACTTGATATATTGACCTCTTATCTTTATCACAGAGTTCAGTGTGTCGATGTAGGTGGAGTAAGATCTCAGGATTTACCCGTTAAATTAGGCGTTCCGCAAGGGTCTATTTTAGGCCCTTTTTTATTCTTAGTTTACATTAATGATTTGCCGTATTATCTGAAAAACATGTGCGATGTAGTACTTTTTGCAGATGACACTTCACTTATCTTCAAAGTGGATCGAAATAGACATGATTTTGACGAAGTAAATAGTGCTCTTACACGATTAACCAAATGGTTTACGGTAAATAATTTGGTCCTTAATACCAAGAAAACTAAGTGTGTAAAGTTTACGACGCCGACTATCAGGAATAAGGGACCCGAAGTAATAATAAACAACGAGGTTTTAGAGACCGTCAAATCTACAGTCTTTCTGGGTATAACGCTAGATGACAAATTACAATGGGGCTCCCATATATCGAGCTTAACTGGTAAATTAAGCTCCGCTGCCTACGCTGTCAGAAAAGTAAGGCAGCTGACCAATGTGGAAACTGCTCGTCTTGTTTACTTCAGCTATTTCCACGGTGTCATGTCTTACGGAATCTTGCTCTGGGGCAAGGCGGCTGACTTTAAAAGTATATTTATTTTACAAAAACGAGCGATTCGATCAATTTATCAGTTAAGTGCGAGATTTTCCCTTAGAGAATTCTTTAAAGATATAGACATATTAACAGTCGCTGCCCAATACATATATTCTTGTATTCTTTATGTTAGACAAAACATAAGCTCTTTTAAAAAAAGAAGCGACGTGCATAATTTAAACACTAGAAATAATCATAAATGATGTGCCGAATATCATCGTTTCCAAAGAGTGCATTCTTCTTTTGTGGGTCTGGCTATTCGCATTTACAATAAAATACCGAAATGCTTACAAGATCTTTCTTTTGCTAAATTTAAATTAGAAATTAAGAAAATTTTAATGAGAAAGGCTTATTACGCTCTGAATGATTTTTTAAATGATAATAACGCTTGGTCGCTTGGCTAACCAGGAAAACGTAAAAAAGTATTGAAGTCTTTAAGAATAGACGTTTAAGTATGACATTTTAATGTACCTATTTTATTTTGTATGATTTTATCTATCATAAGATTTAATGTAATGATTCATTTTGTATTTGACATTGCATATTATTTTTATATATTTTACTGAAACATTCTACACAATGGTCAATCCAGATGTCACATACTAGATTCTGATACTCAAAACTGTAAGATCGTCATGCTCCCAATGAAAGTCATTTCTTGCGGCGGCGATGTGGGACGGGTCGCCACCTTCCCTCTAATATGGCGAGGGAGCCGATGGCTGTGTCACACGTCATACTCGTGAACGGGTGCTGCTTGCGGTGGCTGGTCGGTTTGCAGTTGAGGGTATTTACTTGTTATAACTAATTAGTAGTCTTCTTTCACATTGATGGTGTCTGGGTTGACATTGTTTAGTTATGTTTATTTTAAGTGTAAATGTGGATGGGGTGTACCCGACGTTATTTTATTTTTTTCTTAATGTGCAAGAGTTTTCATCCGCTTGAGTAGAACATTATCTTTTTTATTTATTATTTTATGAAATAACTGTAAGGAGCGTGCCCCAGCCCACATACTTTTGAAATTGTACCAAAAATGATTATACATAAAAAAAAAGATACAGAACAAAAGAAGACGGAAAAGAATAAACCGGAGTTTCTTTCTGAGTTTCTTCTCCGGGCCGTCCACTTAGGTAGCTAGAGAAACCTGCAGGTTAGCTAGGCTAGGATCCTCGCCGGACAGACCGAGGACCGCGTTGATCCCTGCCCCTGTCGTGTGATCCAGTGCCTGTAGTCCGTGCCAGTGATCACGTCCTCTTTATTTCTCTTTACTTCTAGCTTTAGCGGCGCCCTGAGTCGTTACCCCTTAAGGTTGCCCGCAGGCGTGTGTCGCTTAAATTTAATGGAATTTGGCTGACGACGTCTGATCTCGCCACTTGACCGGTCATTGCACTCTAAAATATGCTTTAATATATTTTTTTATTTTTATTCATAAAATGTTTGAATGAAATAAATATAGTAAATAGATATTAACGTTGATATTAAGAGCTTATTTACTAACACAGGACTGACAGGCTTCTAGCACACCTGAAATAAATTTAAATATAATTTAATAGTAAATGTTACCTATTTATAATTAATGTTATATGCATTGTTAATTTTCTTGACAAGTACAAGTGTATGTAAATACCTAAGTGCTAAATAAAAATCGTTTATTTCGTTTATTTCGTTTATGAAGCCTCTGGTTGCCGAACTAGTAAAAACTGAAAGTTTATAGGGCTAATGATAATAAACCATAACAACTAAACGCATAACTGTTTTCGCATATGTTTTAGTAGCATAACCATACATATGATAGCACAAAGGTAACTTAGTTGTATGTTTTAAGGCATCCATTGGGAAAAGCATAACAATGCATAAACTTTAAACTCCTAACTAAAAAGCAAGAGCAAATAACAAAGGATGTATAAAATTAAATTACAATGGTAGCCAATTGACATTTTCCCACGATTCGGTTCTGGCTCTCGCACGTTGTATGGCCGCAGTTCTAACCTAACCTAACCGATTGTCATTTGCCCACATTAAGCCAAAAAACTTATGGAAAGGTTTCATTATGACACTATATATAATGCTACATTCATTATGTCAAAGTAAATTAGGAAAAAAAATATGCGTTTTAAATGTAACCCAATTAAATCGTGTAATTCAGAAACGCCATAAGTCATATTTTTTAAACTAACTGTGTTTTCTTCTAAGATAACTTCATTGTCAAATATAACATGGAAAATGTTATTCAAATGGTACAAGTTAAGGTCATACCTAATCATTTTGTTATACATATTATTATATAAACACGAGCGTATGTCTGGATTGTGTCATTTTTTAATTAAGAAAATATAGGCAAAAGCTTGTGACATACAGCCAACCAGCCAGTGTCAGATTAACCACTGAAATAAAGCGCATACACCGTACACCTTTAGTGTCACCTATCCAAAAGTACAATGTATAGATTAAAACAAAGTCGTTTCCCGCTGTCTGTATGTCCCTATGTAAGCTTAGATCTTTAAAACTACGCAAGTTTTTGATGCGTTTTTTTTTATATATACCTAGAGTGATTCAAGAGGCATTTTTATATGTTCATCAGCATTGCAAGCGTGCTAAGCCGCCAAAGCAGTTAGAAAAATATGGATCTCATGTATATAAAAATTCATAATGTTTTCTTAGGCTTAGGCATAATTTATACCAAACAATGCGTCACGGCGCGGCCCGGCGAGGCGAAAGGCGTCAGAGCGAATACTTCTCTTCTACGGAATACTCACATTATGTTTACGTTACATGACTTTTTGCCATGTGGTTTCCGGCATAGAATAGACCACCCCATGTCTTCCCATGGGTGTCGTAAAAGGCGACTAAGGGACATATGACTGATAGATGGGCAGCAGCATCTATTAGCTCAAGGTTTACATCTTACTGCGATCACCAATCCGTCTGCCAAGCGTGGTGATTATGGCAATATCCCTCTACGATCCTGGCTTGCCAAGGTCTGTTAAGAGGAGGCCCATGTTCAGCAATGGACGTTAACGGGCTGTTGATGATGACATGACTTAAATCCTGTTATTAATTGAAAAAGAAGCATTACATTTAAAAAATATATGACGGTAAAAGGGCAGCTATGTAGGAACGTGACTTACCTAATAACCAATAATATGACGTATTATGATCAAGTTTAACAACTTAACAAAATATTTTTATTATTATATATTTTAGTAGACTAGTATGAGACATTGTGTGACTATTTTTAAGTGTATTTATGAAGATTTTTATCCACGACATAGATAAAAATCTTCAAAATGCTCTAATAACTTTATTTTTTTTCTCACGGATATTTATATAGTAGTCATAAAGGCGAGCAGATCTCAAGTCTTATTAAATTAGAAAGTAACATTATTCACTTATATTATAAAAAGGAAAAATTTGATTGTTTGATTGCTTTAAATAGACTTAAGGCCAATTTAAATAATTCTGTCTCCATTAAAAAGCTTCTTTATACAGAAGAAACATAAGCTATATTTAATTTAAAAGATCCTACATTAAGGGGAGCTACGCCGAAGTATCTGCGAGCGAATGTAAACATGTATACAATTTTGTTTTAGGAAATTAATTTCCAACAAAATTTCTGTTTCTTTGTCTTAATCTCCAAAACAGTAGTACCAATTTAGATGGGACTGTTATTGTTCGATAGCTTATTTATTTTATTTCATTTTTAAGTCGCGAACAGCAGCTATTTCTACTATGATATGGAATCACAACATGGTACAGTAGCGATCATAACACAATGCATTGCCGTGTATTTCCCTGGAGTCTAGTACCTATTGATTAGAAGGGACATTGTACCTCTCGCCCAAACATGCTATCATGGCGAATGAACGCCTATGAAACATACATTGACTTTAAATGGATTTGGCAGGTTGTTTTTGTTACTGGCTCCTTTGGGGGTTGTAGACGCAAAGGTGTAATTTGAAAGGAACAGTTGCAGGTTTTTAATTTAAATTTCATTTGTTAAAAATACGTCAGTCACATGAGAAAAGAATTGAAGGTGTGAATGCTTTTACACAAAATATCCCGTCGTAGTTAGTTAGTTTAAAAAAACTTATTTATTAAAGGCAAACAATTAATGATAAACATGCATTTTCTTTAAATCAAATGCTGGCTTCTCGCGAACAGTTTCAGCCATTACAGTAAGAACTTCATAATTAATGAAAAATAGCCTATAGCCTTCCCCGATAAATACTTAGGTTGTCTTTAAAATTCTTATTGGAACAGTATTTCTGAGATTAGCACATTCAAGCAAACAAACAGTCCTTAAAAACTGTATAGTAATTGTATCTGAATATCGCTTAATGAAATTTATTTATAACGTAGTATGTACCTATGTATGTATGTATGTATATTAACAATCAGTATGATGAGGATTGAACATTTTAGGAAAAAAAGTATTATTTACGCTTGAATTAATTTTTATATGATTTTCTTGAAAATTGTTGATATTTCAAATAAAAGGCAGTTTATTTTTTCCCGGGACTTGGTGAGCCTCGGTGCTCGTTGCCATTTCCAGTGTGTTGATCCTGGATTACAGGAGTTGCAGAGGTGGGAGTTTTGGTGGGGTTAGTTCCACCACCAGTTTTATATAATAAAAAGAAAATATTCAAATCAGTCAATCAGGTGCCGGACATTTTTTGTTTTTGTCAATACTTAAACGGACATACTTACGTCATTATTGTTCTTGCTTTAAATATCAAACAAAAAAAAGTATATGAACTAAGAAAAAAACTAGTAATTAATAATAACAATTCTTTTTATTGACAATTCCTTTCCACTTTACACTAAAATTCTTTATTTTCATCTTCATAAAACTGCTGAAAGCGCTTTGATAAAACTTGACAATATATTTAAAACTGTTAGCGATCGGGTTGCGGGTAATACTTGTAAAATAACTTAACCAACTTATATAAATTCATCAGGAGCATAATTGCGTAAACATGTATCAAATTGCTATTCCTGCACGTCCATCACGTAACGATATGACTAGTCTTATACTAATATATAAAGCTGAAGCGTTTGTTTGTTTGCTTGAAGGCGCTGATCTCAGGCATTACTGGTCCGATATGAAAAATTCTTTCAGTGTTAAACAACCCATTTATCGAGGAAGACTATATAATTATGAAGTTCCCGGGTCCCGGGTTACGCGGGTGAAACCACGCGTGGGAAGCTGGTTCTTCCATAAAATTGTTTTCAATATTGTTGGGTATTGTAATACATTTCTTATATAATTGTTACTTCATTATGTATGCGACATTAACTTAATAAATTGAAATATTTTAAATAGTTATTGCATGCAAAGTAAGCCCTGAAGCCTGAAGCTAAGACAGTTTTATCTAAGTCAAGACAGGAATAGAGTAATTGGTAAATCATGCGCCGAGACATTACATACAGAAGTGTTTATGTATGCATCGTGTTTTTGTTTGTGGCCTTAATTATAAAAAGTCCTGTCATTGAATTGTAATGAGAACTGGTGATCACGATTTTGTAATTTTGTATAAAAATAAATTTAGTAAGGACTTACATACCTACTACAATTTACAATATCATTTATTTTATTTATTTATGTACACACGCAAGATACGAAAATAAAACAAGACAAGTAAACTATTATGTACCAGGGTACTATTTCTAATAGAATCATCATATCCACTAACCGAATACAAATCTAAAAGCTCTTCAAATTAATATTAACCTAGTTAGACAAAATGGTTAAGATCAGTTTTTTACAAAATCTATGAATACAAGTCAATAAAAATGGTACTAGAGTCATTAGTGTCTCTAGTAGGTTTGCACAGCTTACCTAAATCCATGTATAAGGGTCGGTGTGGAATAGAAACGAGATTTTTGCATAAATCAGAATAAAATACGTATATCACTTGAGTTTCTTGACTGTGTAAGCTTGCGAGATTCCAGATATTAAATTATCATAATATTATAGTCATTTCTATTATAATCAGACAGAGCTCACTGCAAGTTCTAGAGATTATGTTTATAGTATATTTATTTAGATTTAAATATAGAATACCTAATTAAAATCAACTAGATATACAAATATCATGTATTAAAGCTTAAAAACAATGACCATTACAATAAGAGGTACACAAGCCGGGAAGTTTTTTGGTCTTGTGAGTTGTGGTAAACCATTTTATAAGGCGGTAGCCCTGCTCTCGTCTATGTCTCATAAAATAGCAATAACTTCGTCTCTAAGTGAATAAACAATTTTGAAAAGAGCACATGTAATACGACATATTATTTGAGTTGTGCCTTTTTCAAAAATGGTTGTCCAATTGCATATACCCATCTGAATAGAACGTGGTAATGGTATGAAGACTTAAAATTCTATTTAGTCCGCCAGTGTAACTGGCCAAAACCAAAAAATATTGAAAACGTATTTCTTTTTTCGTTCCCCCCAAAAAAAAAACGACAAAGATACAGCACGTTTTCATTTCGTATGACGTGACTTTAAGATACAATTTTATCTAAGAGTGACGTCACAAGCCCCCCTCTCCTAAACTTTATAGTTTGTTTTTGTTCTGTATCTTTGTCCACTTTTATTGATTTCGTATGACGTCACTTTTAGGGACAATTTTACCTAAGAGTGACGTCACAAGCCCCCCTCTCTTGAACTTTATATTTTGTTTTTGTTCTATATCTTTGTCCACTTTTATTGATTTGATAAATAAAAAATAGGTGTCCAATATTTTTTAGGAATCTAACTGACGGACTAAATAGATTTTTTTTGTCTTCACGCCCATTATTATACAACGGTTACCAAACTTGATGTCTAAAGCACAAACCTATATCCAGACTAATTCACTGCGACGATGATAATGATAATGACATCGCCTATTTTTTTACGAAAGAGTAATCCTTCAGGATAGATACATCGGCGCTAAGGGGACTTAAGAGGCAACCTACCGTTCAGCCCCCGGAGTTTGTTCGTGCATTCACCCCGGCCAGAGCTGGTACTGGTACTTCGATTCCCACCCGGGACAATTATTTGTGTGAACCACAAATAGTTGTTCTGAGCCTGGGTGCTCTTTGTGTCCGTGAAATCAATGTTTGTAAAGTCCCCCGCGACACAGGGGTTTATTTCCCTAGTGCGGGAGTTGTCTTTAAAAAAAGAAAAAAAAGAAAGAAAATACCTGGTGCTCCCTTTTTGGTATGTATGTTTTATTTTCGTGGCATGACTGGCATGTTATTGCCATGGAGAGGAGAGACTTACATATTTCACCATTTCAGCGATGGGGATGCGTAATGGATTTCGGGAAAAAATGCGGCGATAACACTCAATCAATCAGCCTATATCTGTCAGCTGCTAGAAATAGACTTCCCTAATTAGCGCCACAACACCCGGTCCTCCGCCCTCCATCGTATTCAATGAACTTCCAGCTACCATTTTTACTGAAAAGGGTAGCCGGGAGTAGGTACATTGGATACGATGGTATTTCAGGTATATGGTATATCTTGCTACATTTGCCTGCTGTTAGACGCGTCTGCTCTAATGACTGTCAGTCAGTCCAAACACTCAATTATCCATATCCGTAGTGGCGCCCAGTGATCGTTATTCTACCATAATAAAATAATAATAACACTGTGTATATAAATTATAAGTGTGCGTCTGTTACTCCTCAATTTTCGTAAAAAAGTTTTTGCTGCGCTTATTATATACTACATTAATAAAACTTTTTTTTCCTATTTGCTACACTTATTCTTTATGTATATTTTATTATATTACATAAATAAAATGCATAATATACAACTAAAAGTAGCTAATTTAAAATAAAACTAACTTATAAAATACTAGGTACTATTCTAAATCTATTCTAATTGGCAAGGTTCCCAGAGTGCTGGCAGCATTACCCCGCTGAATGTCAATGCTTACCTGCTGTGCAAAATAAAAACCAGCACTCGGAGAATGTGCCGCACTAATTAATAAAACTAGAATACTACAGCGCATACTAGTTCAAGCCTTTGTTTAGTGAACATTGTTCCCTGTACCTGAACACGGAACACTAGAGACATATTGCTTGCCTTGAATATCCAAAGACATTCTCAGATTGCTTGTTCCCAAAATACAATACTATTGCAGTACTCAAACGAATGCCTTAGATTTATTACGTTGCGTAACATCAGTATATTACAGTTTCAGTACACTATCGTTGTGTTAAACCTTCGTTAATATAAAGCGAGTGCAATAACAGACTGACACGAGATTGGAGTGAAATGCACGCGGTAGCGGGCAAACAATGATTAGGAGTTGACGAACAAAATATTTTTTCTTTTTGAATAATAAAATATTGTTATTCACGTACTGTTTCTTTTTAATCTATGACTAAAAGTGAATCTCCCTACGCAGACAAATGAGCAGTTGAATACAAAAAAAAATCTTTCATTAGGAATCTTGGGAACGTTTAGTCCCAAGAATTCAAGAAGGTGTAAATTAATAAAAAAACTGTATCAAGTTAGGTTTAACATATTACTAGTTCACTTGTTCAGCAGGTAGAAGTAAATATTGAAAAACTATACAAAAATAACAAGATACTAATAGTTATGGACTGATGGGTGATCGTGGCTTCCTCATGAATCCAGAGTCAATTACTAATTTAATAAAGTTTTCTTTAACCTTCTATCTAGACCTTCTATCCTCGGGTTTGTAATTAAGTCGTATAAAAAAATCTAATTTAGAGCAATACCACGCAAAACTGATAATATTTCAACTCATTTTAGTGTGTCAATACAAACACAATACTGTGTAACAGGTACGAATGCGTTTACGTTATTTTGCGCTCCAGCTCTTTGTCTGCAAGCTTTTGCCACGTTTCAGTCTCATTCGCTGTGTAAATCTAGTTAAACGTCTTGTTAAAAGGGTTCTGCACTTAGAGGCATGTTTGCTCAGAGGTATGCTTTCTGAATATCAGACGGGAATCAAAAAGGCTTCTGTTGAAAGTGACTGCGGGTTTTCTTTGAAGGAAATTTAGTATTGTTGTTGCTTTGAGATAAACTGTTTGCTGCAGTTAGTTTTATTTTCAGTGTTGTGGTGAAAGCGAGCGGAGTAGCAGCCTGGAACAGTTTTAATTTTTGTGTACTTTGTGCAAATTATGAAATGTTTGTAAGGATAGTCTGATAATTTAATGAGCAAAGTTAGTCTTTACGAATCAAACAAGATATAATTGCAGAGAGATAGAACTGCTTATTTATTTGCACAGGACAATCTGTAGCTTAGCGGTATTAGGCTCGCTTTAAATCTAGGAGGTCGTGGGTTCGATTCCCATGCCAGACAAAAAAACCTTTGTGTAAATTGTAAGATTTATTTCCGGGTCTGGTTGGTTGAGGGACTATCCTCCGTACCTCGGAAAGCACGTTATGCAGTTGGTCCCGATTATTGTAACATCATCTGTAATAATCGTATATCAAGAAACGGGCAGCCTATCATATATCAACCTAATACTGCGGTCACCAACCCGCCTGCCAAGCGTGGTGTCTATAGCAAATACCCTTCTCGGGAAAAGGCCCATGTTCAGCAGTGGACGTTATATGGGCTGATGATGATTTGCAAAGGAATAAAAAAAATTGCCATTTATAAAATATCTAATTTCTGAATCTGAATTTGTAGAATCTCGCCGCTTATCTTAATAAATGTGTTCGACTTTTAAAGTGTGTTACCTGAAGTTATATTCGACTTCCTCTTAGATAAGTAGGTAGTACTACGAATATTGCTTCTTTTATGACTAAAAGAGATGGAAGAGTTATTATGCTTAGTTCTAAAATGTTTCTTTGTTTTCATGACTACTTATTAGTAAGACCTAACGTCAGTAACTATTTATCAATCTGTGCTAACGTTCAGCTCAATTAAATTGAGAAAACATTGATAGCTACCTGATTCATTATTATAACTAATAATTATTTTGTGCCATAATTAGAATTAGAGTCATTATGTATTTTAATAAAGTTCTTTTTGGTTTGAGTGAAAGTACAGTACCTGCTGTGTATTCGCGAATAGAAACCATTAATTAAATAATTGTTATATAACTATCCGTTAATATGTACATAATTTAATCCATAAACCAGGGTTAACGCATTTTAATCTGATAACAATTCAAATTAAATCCAAATCAGATAACAAATTTTGGTCTTGATAACTGATACAAATAAATGAAGCTTTAAGAGTAGAAATCAGATAATTTTAATCTATCAAAAATTGGGTGGTATTCAACACTTCTAGGTTAAAAATCTCTAAGCAGATTGACCTAAATGTCTTCCCGGCGATAGAAATGACACGGTTTTTATTAAGATAATTGAATATTTAGTTCAAAATGAATAACAATTAATTCGTATATTTACCATAAGAAATTTACAAGCCAAGTTTTTTGCAGGAAACTTATAACAGGCTTATAACTTCAACAGCTCTTTTCAAAAGTATCTCACCCAGAACAAGACACAATGCAGTTCAGTACGTGTCAATACTTTCTTCACAAAATACACGAGGACATTTCTATTTAACAAATAATATTTGTTCTCTATTTATTTGCAATCTAAGGGATAGTTTGCAGATAACTTTCCGATGGGATGAGAGAGATATAAATCGTAATTCATTTAGATTTGGTAAAGCAATGCATAGTTATATTTTATAATAAAAATAAATAGAGAACAAATATTATTTGTTAAATATAAATGTCCTCGTGTCTTTTGTGAAGAAAGTATTGACACGTACTGAACTGCATTGTGTCTTGTTCTGGGTGAGATACTTAACTAAGGGATAGTTTGCAGATAACATTCCGATGCCCCGTTGAACAAAAGTCCGAGAGGCCCACGAACTGTAACATAGACCGACAGTTGCACAATCCCTCAATCTCCCCGCCAGCGACCGCCCTGAGACGAGGCCTTATCCCATAGGGCCGCCCTCTCGCCCGCCAAAAAGATACTATATATAGAAAAGAACAACTAGTGATAGACAAATTAATTGATAAAAACACCGCAGTGGCCCTCTTTAGTGCGGCACGTTCTCCGAGTGCTGGTGTTTACTTTGCACAGCAGGTTAACATTGCCGTTCAACGTGGTAATGCTGCCAGCATTCTGGGAGCCTTGGCAGGTCGAATAGATTTAGAAAAGTAGTATTGTACAGGTTAGTTTTATTTAAATTAGCTACTATTATATATTATTAAATTTACATTTATATATATTATTCACTAGTAATATTGTATATTTAAACAATACGAGTAATTAATACATGTTATATTGTAATAACAAATTGTATTTTACAAATAAGCTCTATTGCGCGGCACATAATCATATAATACATTTTTCAATCAATTTTAGTGCTTCCATCAGTTTTTCCAAATGTTTTCACAAATGCTGGTTGACATCGACTTTGCAAAAATTGGCAATGCAAAACATATCCGGCTGTTGTCCTGACTAATCCGGTAAGCCGAGTCCGAAACAAACTAATAGATGTTCGGATTACATACGTTCCATTACGCTGATTTGTCATCTATAACAAATACGCGTATAATACAAATACAATCAATCGATGTATAGCTTTGGGTTAATTATATCTTAAGTGGAACACATGTCGCATTGATATATATTAATCTTCATTGATCATATTAGCTGAGCTGAATGCCTATGATCATTCCTTCGTTATAGGGTAAGTAATTGTATTATGTGACTATTGTAGTGTGTGAATAGCGTCTCCCCTTTGTATCTAGATGACGGTTCAATGTGAAGAAAATAATAAAAAGAAAATAGCAAGTTCGCGATTTTTCATTAGTAGAAGGATAATTAATTATATTATCTAAATATTTTTTTCAGACTGTTCTTACTCGAAAATAAATATAATAAACTAGCTTTCCGCGCGCGGTTTCACCCGCGTAACTCCCGTTCCCATAAAAACTTTATAATAAAATATAGCCTCGATAAATGGGCTATCTAACATTGAAAGAATTTTTCAAATCGGACCAGTAGTTGCTGAGATTAGCGCGTTCAAGCAAACAAACTCTTCAGCTTTATCTATTACGGCAAATAACTCTTTATTAGGTACCAATTCCTTGCGTTTTTATACTCGTGATAATTATTCAACGAAATGTCCGATTGGAATAAAACAAAAAGTATTTTACTTGTACATAAATACCCTTAATAACATTATGCTTAATTTGGATAAGGATTAATATAACGATATACATTTAACGTAGTTTCTTTCTTCAGACGATTTAATATTTTTTTATGAACATAAAAGCGGTTATTGTGACTAAACTATGATAGTTAGATATATGCTCTCGCGGACTTTTTTGTAGATCTTAATAAGACCTACAAACCCGTAGTACATCATTTTGTTCTATTGTCAATAGTTTTTGCAGCGCACGAATAAATAGGTTTTCACTTTTACACCTTGGGTTACAAAAACGCAATTTTCTTACGGATCCCCAACTTTTTTGAAAATAAAATATAGCCTATAACCTTCCTCGATAAATGGACTATCCAACACTGAAAGAATTTTTTAAATCGGACCAGTAGTCCCTGAAATTAGCGCGTTCAAACAAACAAACAAACAAACAAACAAACAAACAAACAAACTCTGCAGCTTTATAATATTATAGTATAGATTAGTATAGATTAATACCTAAGTGAGGTACATGCTTCAGATGTGACTGAAATATTTCTATAAAAAGTGAAATCATAGTACCTAAAATATATCATATTTTTCTCCTCTCAAGTGTTCAGATTCTGTAAACTAAAGTTTCATTGGTTTTATAATTGTTGTAAGATTGTAATAAGTAGTTGACATAAATTATTTCGAATTTATAATATGTCTGGCATGGATAGAACCGCTACAAATATAAAGGTATAAAGTACTTGTCGTTTTTTTATTGCTTTACAATTTATTAATAAAGTGTTATTACTAAAACATTTTAAAAATCATAAGGAAATACTAATCATAGGCATCGAAAAATGTGTCCGCACCGCTGTTTGCCGGTACCTGGATTAGAAGGCTTTAACCTAATGCTAAACTAAGCCTTAGTACTCATATTAATGCTCGTAGATTTATCTTTAGATTACTGATGATTTAAAAAGCTTTGATTATCATATATTTATAAATCCAACTGCAATCTATCTTTACTTGCCATGCCCTACAGGTTCCATACTTTGTACAGGCCCTCCCGACCGTTAGTTTGCTAAGAACCTTCCGATGCCCTCGTAAACTCGAAGTCCGAGAGGCCCGCGAACTGTAAAGTATAGTGACAGTTGCACAAAACTCCCCTAAAAAAACTAAAAGCTATAATCCCTCAATCTCCCCGTCAGCGACCGCCCTGAGCCGAGGTCCAAGTCCCACAGGGGACGCCCTCTTGCGCAGGTTGCTTAGTTTGTAGTGTTCAAACCATTATTTAGGCTCTGCTCGCTTTTATGCCCGGTGAAGTAGCAAAAGGCTCGGGCGAACAACATAAGTCCGTCCAAAAAAAAAACTTTGTCCTGGTTTGGTCTTTGTAACCTGTGTGAATATGAATATGCTTAGACTTTATTTACTTTTGGAGTTTTACGTATATAGTTCTTAGAATTTACCTATTCCGGTAATGGAAGTTGTAGATATAACTGAGTCAATCAATGGCTAACGTTATGGATTAGCTAGCCGAAATACGAACATTTTTCTTAAGGATCAAAATTAATCTTCTCGTCTTTTTTTTCATAGCATTATCGCATTATCGCTATAGAGTGATGATAGTCTATATACAACGATTTATTTAACAAAGCTCTTCGAGTGAAAATCATATGGATGCTACAAACAAATCAATTCGTAGGTGACAACCTTAATACCTACTCCTAGACCGAGCTCCAGTTAAAACGATTTATTCTAATAATTTGGCAATAAAAATTAGGTATTAAATTATTATGATACGGAGCAGCTCCTCTTTGCTTATGTCTATTGATAACGCACACAGACACACACACACATACAAACATACACACACACACACACACACACATGTCATTATTGTAATGACCTCAATTAAACTTGTATTCTGTAAGCTGAGATAAATATAATTAAAATTTTGTTACTACATTATAATCTCACTAAATTAATAAGTATTAGTTAAATCTAGGGAAATGGGCCTGGCTCCTCTAATACGAGGTGTTACTACAACTTAGCAGAGGTGTCAGTCACCACATTGTAAGCATAATTTAAGGCTAAATATTATGTGTAACCTATATTTATTTCAAAACAATGTATTACCTATGTATATATTTTAAGTCCTTGTGGTGAAATAAACTTATTATTATTATTCAAAGATTACCTAATTTAACTGTCAATAACTTCTTTTTATAGTCTTTAGTCAAAAATATTAAAAGATCTGCTATACAAATGATATACAACGTTGATACGACAGAGGGGCTTTCCTTTAAACTGCCTATACTAGGTACCATTTCCAAGCTCTGTACCAAAAATCAATTAAATAGGAGCAGTAGTTTAGTCGCTAATGATTTTTTAAGTTTTTGCGCCGTTTGAACACGATGTACTTTTTAACTAACAGCTGATTATGTCTACGCATAGGTCATGCACCTTAAAACGATAAATCTGAGTATAACCTACGATACGTTGTTGCCGCTCTGACGCAAATCATTGCAAAACATCCCGTGCGTAAAAGAGATGGAAATAGGTCAGTGTGTTGTTATTGCATCTAGACATTTCTAGATCCTTGCGATCGGTAAGTGGGGCGCAAATTTAGTGTTTTTGTTGTGATTGTTGTTGTGTGCGTACCTACTTCAAAACCTTACCTATCATAAAAGCCGGCGCGAGCGGAGGCCTAAGCGCCCGCCCGCGCCACCACCGGCCGCCCGCCATGACACAAGATAACACATGCAGCGCACCGGCGCGCGCGCGACTTTGCCGCTTTGCTAGGTCAGTGAAATTTATTTACAAAGGGTGGTTACGTTTTACTCTGATTTGTAAGCTATTTAGTTTGTTTGAAAGAAAAAAAATCTCAATTTGGTTGCTTTTTATTTTTATACCGTATCGGATTAATAAAAAACACGTATAGTAAACGTAGCGTAATTTAATGCCCCTCTGTCATATCAACGTTGTATATAGAGAGAAGTTCTTGTAACAATGGACCTTTACTTTACTGTATATAACATTAAAACCTATTTTGTAGTTTACTTTGTTTAAATACAGCAATTAAATACAATTCGTACGTCAAGTCGTGGTAGAAGTAGTCTAATGCATATTATATTGGATTTTTATAGTTTAACGCCTAAAGACGCCTCTGATTGAATTTTTGTTTTGTGTCTAAACAGGGCATGGTTTTATTGTTTTTAAGTTTGACTTCATGGGAGTAGCTTTTCTGGGCGAGATCTTTTACTAGTCGTCTAGTATTAGTGAAACATGTTTTTGCTATTTGAATAACGGAAGGCGTTGCGACACGGGCTTATTGGCATGTTACGTACATATTGTTGTGTAGGTGTACAGACAATGTTATCGTTCACTTTGAGTGATATATTATGCTATAGCTAGCGGCAATTTATGCAGAACAAATTTGTAGGTACTTCGGGTAGACATAGATAATAAAAGTAAATGTAGCCGCGTAACCCGAGATTGTATTTTATTTATTTTACTGAATACCTATATGAAAAGTCTAGAAGTATTATTATATGTATGATAGATATGGACTGTATGTTGTGGTCTGTAATAAAGATTATTATTATTATTATTAATTTTTTTTTTACTTGGTTATAACAAAAAAATATATGTATTAAAATTTGATTCCCTATATGAAAATTACTTTCATTAACTTGGCTAAATGGGACTCCCTATGAGATTTGCGTTATTACTCAATATTACAAATCTCCGCACTAAAACGTAAAATTTGCAAATGAAAATTTTAAATTAACTGTATTAATCTATACAGATAAAATCCTTATTTAATTTAATTTTAGTCTATGAAATAAACCTAAAACTACGACCAAATTTAAATAAAACTTTTATAGTCGCTAATTAAACAAGTTGTGCTTGTACTACACAGGTACTGCTTGCTTGCTACTTGTCTACTCAACACAAATTTAAGTTGACATTAATCCGTATATGCATTTGAAATAAAGTTATTCTGAATAATATTTTTGTAACAATATTATGTAGTATGACAGTGGGCATGAAAACAAAAAAAAACTATTTAGTCAGTTAGATTACTAAAAAGTATTGTATTTATGGTCACGAATTTTTTTATTTATCAAAAATTTACAAAGATACAGAGCACCAACAAACTATAACGTTCAGGAGAGTGGGTCTTGTGACGTCACTACTAGGTAAAATTTTACCTAAAAGTGACGTCACGCGAAATTTCAATTTCATACGTGTCCAATATTTTTTGGTAGGTACTCTAACTGACGGACTAAATAGAATTTTTTAGACTTCAAGCTTTAAATCTCTACTAAAGAGTAAGTTCCCCTTTAATCTCGAAGTCGTCGGTTTGTCACTCCGGCAAGAACAATTTCTAGGTCTGGTTGGTTGAGGGATTACCTTTCGTGTCTGGAGAAGTAGGTTAAGCAGTTGGCCCCGATTGTTATAACATCATTTATAACAATTGTATACCAGGGGACCAAATTATACTGCCGCCACTAACCCATCTGCCAAGCGTAGTGACTGCAAAATCCCTCAGCCCTCAAAGGCCCATGTTCAGCAGTGGAACGGGTTGATGATGATGATCTAAAATATTGTTATTATGCAAAAACACGCGTACAAATTATTTGCAGTTTAATCTCAGCTAAAATTCAAAACTTTGCTTTCACATCTTCATTATTATTCTAGAAGTAATGACATAATTCCCAAAGGTTACTTGTCGCAGCTATCACTACATCCCAGTCGACGCTCACGCGACAGCATGTAAACATGAGTTTCAGCTAAAGATTTAAAACTGAAGAGTTTGTTTGCTTGAACGCGTTAATCTTAGTAACTACTGATGGATTTAAAACATAAATTAAGTGTAAGATAGCTTATTTACCGAAGAAGCTATATATTATAACTAGCGAACCCGACAGACGTTGTCCTGCATGATATATATTTGTGAATCTAAACCATCCAGGGCGCCACCCAAACGCATACAAAAAAACATTCAACGGCTGGACCGACCAGCCGTTTAGGAGGAGTTCAGTAACATACACACGTACAGTAGAATAATAAATTTAAAGATAAAATTCCTATGGGAAGGGGAATTGTGTAGGTAGTATGATATAATTTTTAATCGAATGTTCGAGACTTAAATATGTCTTGATTAGGGTTTATCATGAACTGTCATTACGACGAGTGACAAGCGGGCGCGTTCCAGTACCATCGACTTAAGTTGAATAGCATCTTCGTTCATTTGCGGAAGTAGTTGCATTAGTGGTATACCTTCGGACAATTGTACCTTCGGACAAGTGAACATCGGACTCGGATTCGGACATCGGAGAACCTGAACCGGAACAACCTTGACGTATGAGATAGGTATGACCTGACGGTACAAAGGTGCACATGATGGTTTTGGAACAATTCATTTTCACTGGTGTATGTTCGCACACCGGCTAGGTACGCGTATAAAGTGCTATAAAGTGCTACTAATACTTTATAATAATGAGTGTTCTTTTGAGAGCAATTAACACATTCTCTGACTTCAAAATGAAACCGGTGAAATATAAAACAAACAAAAGCGAGCAATATACGGCACGAAGGCACACGCAAAAAATAAAATGATATGAAAATTACATCCTGCTGCTTAAGAGGATTTGGCGCGTTAAAAATATTCCGGTGACATAATTAGGTTGTTTCAAAAATACGAAAAAACAGACAATGACCAGGGTGTACATTGTACAGATAAAAGCGATTTTACAGTGTTTCTTAATCATTTAGGGATGGAAACGTCATGATGATGTCTTCATGATTTCATTTTCTCATTTCCTCTCGCGGGTGCGTTAATAGTTAATATACATTTAATTATTATATTATGTTGTCTTTTTTCTTGTTGTGTCAAGTTTATTTAAGTGTCCTCAGAAGTAAAACAGGTTTCTGTCAAAACATGTAGGTAGTTATTATTTAAGGCATACCAATTAATAGCGGACGTCTCGTCATTGTAGGTATCATTTTATTGAAATTAATTAAGATAGTAATTACTTAATGAGCTGATTGACTGGGGTCAAATAGCATGATAGACCAATGTTGACTTCCTGAGCAGTAAAGTCGCCAGAACTCATGGGGGGAAGGGGTCTTCCCCTTCCCCTTGCTGTATCTTTATCCAGCAGGATAAGGGTGGATAGTGCGGAGCATGCATAGCACTTGTATTTAGACTACTTGGGGTCACTTGTCTATAGTTTAAAATCCGGTTGCAGTGGTAGATCTTTATTCTCCTAATCATAAATAAGCGCATAAATTTGGTTTTTTGCAAATACTCGATGAGCGCACTGATTCTGCAGCCGGATCTCGTACCACTAGTCAGACATAGAAAATAGTTCTCAACTTGTATTACCGTTAGCGGTAGGTCAACTTACTGAACCTATATCCCTTCTTAATGCACCAATCTAATGCAAAAATTTGCATCAATGATGCGTCACCCTTTCACAATCACTGATATAACATAGTACAGTGCGGAGTTTGTAGGCAGTAATATAACTCACAAAATTAAATGCATGCGTTGACTTTTACGATCCCGTTGGGACCGGAAAGTCATTCCGCTTATCCTGTTCCGCCAACCACTTCATTTGGGTAGCTTCCGCTCTTCTAGGTGTTTTTTCGGTAGCTGAATTTTGATGGAGGATTACTGTCGACCTTTTTTGTTTTTGTAAGATAAAGGAGCGTGTATTGTACACGCAATGGAAAATAGTGATTTGCTGCGGTAATGGTGTTGAGAGATGCATCCATCTGCGCCCCACGTGTAACCTACGTGTAACGTTGGTCTTCTTCTTTGTTCTTGTATAAAGTATGTGGCCAATAGTATGCCCTTCAATATGACGGGCCGGTTGTCACTTGTAGTTATAAGATTGCATGATATCTCTAACAACAGAAAAATTTTAATATAGAGGTTTGCCTATAAGGGTTTTTCTTATTATTTCCGATGGATTCTAATATATATTATTGTGAACCTAGAAATAGAAAACTATTAAATACGATCAATGAGAAGGAAGGGGTCGCTTAGTACATTGTGAAATGCATTCAAAAATTCATCGGTTTATACGAAGAATTATTGTTGTTTTCGAGTGACTAAATTAAAATATGTAGTAATACTTAAACTTGTATGTATAAATGAATATAAATAAATTAGTTTAAAAAAGCCTTCATTGTTATTTATGTATCTTTTTGTGAATAAATTAAACTAAAGACATTTGTTTGTGTTGTAAACACAGCATTTCTTAGAAGATTTTTTTACTTTTGTTCTAACTGGGGTTTGCACAAAATACTGTGTACTGTTTGCAGAAACAGTACATGACTCGCTTATTATGTCCATGTCACCATGTCTCTTATTCAATATTGATGCAAAACTTCTTACATTTAGCAATTTACAAATTGGGTAAAAGTATATAGGTAATATTTGCGACTTAAGTTTATGTAATACAACTTCAATTCGGTATACAAATGGACCCTCCCATTAATTCGCCTAAAGTTGTATTTTTAGAAGCTGAGTAAAAACCAAGACAAATGAATACAGATTAAGGAGTAGAACGACCTTTTCCAGTCAATTTACTCAAGTAATTGTAGGTTAAGTAAAGTAGTTACATACTATGTAGGTAGTTCAAATCAAGGTCATGAGAATATATACTCATATTTTATAAGATTCTATTATTCTTTGTTGATTTGATTTGTTGCTAGAATAACGAGATAGTCATGTATCATAACCTGGTTAGGAAACTGGTTGGACAGTCAGTTTACTTTTAAGTAAATTACGTGCCTGCATGTGTGGTGATTTTAGCAAATACATTTTGTTATAAAATCAAGTACCCTTAGGATTCTGTTGATTTAAGTTTCTTTATGTTCTCTATGTTCACATGCATATTATACCGGTGCATGTTTCTTTGTTTTTTTGTTTTACTTAAAATCTTAAAACATATTTGAATGCTAATTGGCTCAATAAATTCCGTAGGAGATCTAATGATCTTGCGTAGCTCCTTCAATCTGGGTGGTCATGGGTTTCATTATGATTTCTATTTCGACCCTGCTTGCTTCGGAAAGATAAATCCATTGGTCCTTTTTGTCATAGCATCATCTATGACCATAGTTTGCCTGCCACGTAACGGACAGCAGCGTAGTGTCCATGGCGTATGCGTTGCTTGAAGACTCGGAGGCCGTGGGTTCGATACTCACGCCGGAAAAAAAACTTGGTATAAATTCTAAGATTACTTTCCTGATCTGATTAGTTGAGGGACTAACCTTCGTGCGTCGGAAAGTACGCAAAGCCATTTGTCCCGATTGTTATAAGATCATCTATAACAAACGCATATCATGCAGCCCCTTTTCTATGTGCGTTACCACATGATACTACGGCCAACATCCCGCCTGCCAATCGTGGTGACTATGGCAATATTCCTTTCGCGAGAGGCCTAGAAAAGCAGTGGACGGGAAATAGGAAAATAAGGGGTGGAATATTCTAATTCTAAGTCGGAATACGTACAAAATCAATCCTTAATAAATATAACGCAAACAACAATTATTTAAAATGCGGAAATAATACCCATATGTTCGACCCCATTTTCCGATTCGACTATTACTATTTCCTACTGTATTTGCAAACAATTTGTGCCACATACATAGGTGTACGTGTTTGCGAAGCCAACAGTTAGCAGTAAAGCGTCCCTCAAAGCTACGATTATTTGCTCAAGGCTTAAGCTAGGCCTCAGGTGCTCTCTGCAATTGTAAGATAAAGGCCTAGTACGTATAAGCAAATTGTGGTAGAAATGTCAATAAATATTAAAAATTTATACAAATGTAGTAGGGCGGAGAAGTAGGTTTGTTTGTTGTAGAATATGCTAGTAGCACCACCTGCAGTAGCCGTACAAACTACAAGATTTGCTACGCAATCTAGCACCTAGCATGCAAAATAACAATAGGATTTTAGGAAATATTTATGTTTTAATAGGCTATTTCTTGACATTAGAAAACGATATGACTTACAGGAACCAAAAAGCAGTTGAACTCGGGATAGCCCACGTTTATAACAGCTAGTAATACATAAAATGTTATTCTATTCGTAGGTATTTTGTTTTAATTACGCATCATTTGTTAGAACTCTCTATTATACTAAACTAAAAAATAAGTTTCAGTTACTTTTGATTTGAAAACATGTCATCTCTTTGGTATTCATAAAATAGGTACCAACCATTTTATTCAGGTATAAGTCTTCATGCATAATTCATGAATGAAGTTATTTTTATAATCGCTTAATTCTCTTGTTCAGGACTAGGGTTGACGGTTGTTATGTTTTATGATTATCTTAAAAAGTGCTAAACCCCTATTGTTGCCTCTTTATAAATGCTATAAAAAATGCTACAGGATTTATGTCCCTATCTTTTTGTTATCTACCTTTAGGTACTGTAATCCAGTTTAATCCTTACTGGAGCAATGTCTAGTCGACAAAAAATCGGCCTTTCACTTCAATTTGCATGTGAATAGCGGACGGAGTTCTCTTGGTCGACATGAGTGTCATGGGTACGTTTTTTGCGGATGCCCGACCAACCGTGATTAACATAAAATGTTTGTGAAATCTTCAATATATGGAGCGTATGACTTGATGTGAATATCTTCTGCCTATATTATGCTTGATGAATAAAATTTTGCTCCATAAGTCTCGGTATGTTAATATCGTGTAATCCCTGCCGATATTGAGGCGGAACGCTTTTTACTCCGACTTCCCTAAAATTCGAGTTTAAATCTGAGCTTTGTAAATGAGTGTAGTTGTATTGTAATTGAGTTTTGAGTGCGCAGTTGTAAGGAGGAACTTTAACGAATAAGCTTTGAGAATGTTACGCACTTTTATTTCAATTTGCATGGCAGAGTTTAAAGTAATAATGACATCCTCCTTGGCTTTATTAATATATCCTTCAATTACGCCATTTAACGTTATAATAAAGAACAGAATGTTGCTGTAAAATGTTCGAGTAGGGTAGGAAATGTCTTTGGAATTGGGTCTTTTCATACAAAACAGGGATCCTCTTGAGTGCTCATTGACCTCTAACGATGCTTTGAAGTGAGAGTTAATTAAATTTCAGCTGCTTACATTACATTACAACAAAAATTTGCTTCAGATAAATGTAAACTTAAAAGTAGTGAATACTTCTAGGAAAGTACCTTTCATTAAACAATCCACAGTGGTAATTAGGCGACGTCATTGAAAATAGGTGCAAAAAGAGCAACGTATTTTTTTTAAATTAGGATTTTCTAAACGTTTCAGATGCCATTAAAAAATCGAACCTTTATTTTATAAATTTAAAAAGCTCTGGTTGGTGTTCTATTCTTAAAAATGTTTATAAATTTAAATTTCATTAGTACCTATGGAATAATGATTGCGACAAAAAATAATGAATGTTATTTTATAGTTATTCTATGTTTCTACTATTCACAACAGATACATTTATTGATGGTTTTAAACCGTGCTTAAAATTTACAAACTTTACGCGACAATTTTACTTTTAAACAAAATGCTACTAAAGAATTCTTAAATCTGATCTGTTAAAAATGTATGAAGAAAAATAGACCGCGTTGAATGTTTGTTCCTTAAATACTGCCGAATACGTTTAAAAGGAAAGGTTGCCTGAAATAGGTCACTTTTATGTCCATATTCTAAAGAGAGCCGAAGCTCTAGCTAACCCGACGGTTATATTGCATGAAAATCCTTTCTTTATCTATATCGCTATGCCTGTGATATACTTTTACTTGACTATTTACTATTATGAAAAGTTTGTTTAATACATACTACATAGTTGTTAACATAAACGTCTTCATTCTGAGATTTACTTATATAATATATAACAGTCCGTGTATTTTGTGCTGTGATTTTAACAGTTATTTAGATCGAACTAATTATTGTATACAAAAACAAAATGATTTGTTTGTACCGTATCAGTCTATTAGCTTACGTTATTATAGTACACAGTTAATAAAATATAGCCATGTTATTTTTGATTAACCCAGACAAATATACTAATGGTGAAAGATTTTTTTGGCAAGTTTCGGTAGTTTTTGCTTTTGTATTTATCTGTAGCAAACAAACTTAATATATATACGATACATTTATTTTTCTCTTTTGATTGGTGTAGATTTTTAGAATCGGAATATGGACACTTTTATGGCATTCAGAATAATTAAGTGGCTTTGATTTATATAATTATCATTCTTTTATGATTAAATCGCGGGGAGTCGGTGGATGCAGGCCGCTAGCGATCGTTCCCGCTGGACATCGATGGGGGAGGCCTATGTTCAGCAGTGGACTACAACAGGCTGATGGTGATGAGCTTCCCGGGATGGGGATCACCCGCATAACTCCCGTTCCCTTAGAGACTTCATAATTAAATTTAGCCTATCTATCGCTTAGGTAACGTAGTTTTGAGATTAGCGCGTGAAACAAACAAACTCTTAAGTTTAATAATATTAGTCTGGATTTAAAACTTTGATATAATAATCTAGCTCACCTCCAATCCTAACCTATCGCGATTCAGCTCTATCAGTAGTAAGTAGGTACTCACAGACTGCACCGGTGGGTTATGATAGTTGCCTCTGAGACCTGGTGTTCTGGGTTCGATTCCCACCCGGGACAATTATTTGTGTGAACCTCAAATAGTTGTTCTGAGTCTGGGTGTTCTTTGTGTCCGTGAAATGAATGTTTGTAAAGTCCCCCGCGACACAGGGATTTATTTGCCTAGTGCGGGAGTGGTCTTTTAAAAAAAAAAGAAAAAAAAAAGATTGTAGGTAAACACAAAAATGTAGCATATAATTTACGTTTGCTGTGCGAATTATGGTAATATGGCGGTTGTTTTAGACGGCTATTTTTCAATAAACAATCATCATCAGCCCATACCACGTCCACTGCTGAACATGGGCCTCCTCCCGAGGCAGGGTGTTGCCAAAGTCACCACGCTTGGCAGGCGGGTTGGTGACCGCAGTATTATGTTGTAATACATAGGGAAACGCTGCTGGTATACACTTGTTATAGATTATGTTATAACAATCGGGACCAACATCTTAGCGGGCTTTCCGAGGCATGGACGGTAGTCCGTCAAGTAACCAGACCCGGTCAATAAACAATTGACATGTTTAAAATGAAACACCTAAAAAGTATTTATTTATATTTAAGTGTACTAATATTGCCTAGGTAGGCTAATTAGCGGTTACGACGCCTCAGCGGTAATTTGCACATGTTGAGGCAATCCTTTGTGCGCGCCATTAAGAGACCCATATCACGTTTCTTTGTGTCTGTATAATTTAGGCGAGGCTCACGCACCCCAAAACAAATTAATTTCAGCTTCAAAACAAATGTTGACTCGTTAGCCCAAAAATTGTAGAGGACTCTTGTTGACGCTGTTAAACAAGTTTAACAGTAATTTAAGGGGCTTTTTTAAATTAAATCTTCCATTTACCACGGCTTTCAACCCTTCAATTGTAAACCCTTATTAAATAAGTTCTAACAACAGACATTATTGTTCAGAAGTTAACTTTGTGTGACATTTGTTTGTGGTTTATGTTTTTGATGTGAGTTCATATTTTCATTATGATATTAAACAACATCAAGTTACTTTTTTAATTAAGGAATCTGTTTACGAGGCTTATCGAAAAACGTATGTACTTGAATTGCTTAAATTCAATTTAACTTTAAAATATTATACTGAGAAAGAAACATAACACGTTAACTTAAAAACGTTTTACGAACTAACAAAAATATAATAAAATAATAGTCTCATATGATAAGTAGTTGTATGATCACAATATTATTTTTAAATTTAATTGCAAATATTAAAACCTTAGATTCTATCGTATTTTGAAGATTTGTATGTGATTAAGTGTAAAGGAATAATATCAGAAAAAATCTCAGTAACAAAAATGCATAGTGTTAAACTTTGCTGCATTTAAAACCGTAGGCGTAACCGTGGCGTAGAGATTAAAGTCTCACTTTGAATCTCGGAGGTCGTGGGTTCGATCCCCACACCGAATAAGAAATCTTTGTGTAAATTCTAAGATTTATTTCTTGTTTGGATAAGGGACTACCCTCCGTGCCTCGGAAAGCAGGTTAAGCCGTTGGTCCCGATTGTTATAACATCATTTATAACAAGCGTATCCCAGTGTATTTTTATTATACTGCGGTCAACAACCCGCCTGCCAAGCGTGGTGACTATGGCAAAATCATCCCTCGGAAGGTGGCCCATGTTCAGCAGTAGACGTTATACGGGCTGACGATAATTAAAAATGTGTAAATATTTTAGGTATACCTACGATTTTTGTATAACACACGTGACACATTTATGAGAACTCAAATTATACGCCTGCATATAAATTTTGGAATATAGAATACCACTTCTAGCCGGAGGCTACAAAATATCAGATGTGTGCGCTCAGAACAATAAATTTGTCGTAAAATTTTCTTTAGTGATTTTTTATATCAGATCTTCCCGCAGATGTTGGAATACATTATTTTGTGTGCCAAGTATTTTCTTTTGTTTACTGAATTTAAAATGTAATTTAGTTTGTTTGAGCTATTAACGGTTATAGGCGAGAAGATATAGATATAGAAGCGTGTATAATGAGTAGGTACACATTAATTGCAAAGTTTAAGTCATGTGGTTTGTTATTGAAAGCTCAAGTTTAAAACTTGTGTGTTAAGTAACGAGAACTATTTAAGATGTTTATATGCATGAAAGGTTTTAAAACTTACAATTTGTTCACTAAGTACATATTATTAACATACAAGATATTATTAATATAGCATTACTAACTTAATAAAATGCACTTAATAATTAATAAATTACTAAAATCAACTTTATGATCGCAATTTAAAAAAGGATTCCTCTGAGTCGTCGTCGCCCACGTTCAACAAAGCACTTTATGCTGAATGGTGTTCTGATGATGAAACCGCAGTTTTGTCTAAGAAGTTTATTTGTTAGTAATTATTTTAGATCCATTTTTATACTAAAATCATATCATGCTTAAAATTCAAAAGCAAGGATAAACAAAAGCATTGGACTTCCTCTTTTCTATGTAGGTGCATCTTCTTTGTACTTTGAAGAGTCGTATGTAAACAAACACACTTGTAGGCAAGTATCATGTTGACCCTTGTCTGATTTGTGATTCCGTGCTCATAATACGCGCAGGAATTATGAAACCCCCGCCACAAAGGGACTATGAACTGTGGTGCAAGCTTTAAGAGGGATTTTCACCCTCAATACTGACTGAATACCTACTTATCCCTAATGTTGTGAATGAACTCAGCCGGCTGGCGCTGTGTCCAGGATAAGTGTATTATAAAAATTTATGATTTAATTATGTTTTTCTTTATAAATGTTAAATCAATATAGTATCTATGGTTCGTATAGAGCACCGTGTTATAAGATGTTTGCAAAAAATATTTTGCTTGTATTTTGATGTGCTATAAAAAAGATGAGCCCATTTTTTAACAACAGTGTGTTGTAGAAAGCCACAAGTTTGAAAAAATACCTTAAAGAGTTATTTGTAGTCTATGAAACCTACATATTTTTCTCAGCAACTAATCTCAAAGTGTATTCAATGAATTCTTGATTGGAATACGTAGTGGCTAGTGGAAACCTAACAGTCACAGTTAATGTAGTTATCACACAGTATCTTAATTCTTAAAAAAGTTTTAAATATTTATTTCAATAACATGAAGTTAAGTAACATTCCAAGTTTAGAATGTCATATTCTATATTACCAACAATATTTGTATTGAAATACTACAACACATAGTTTTTTATTTATTGAGAACTCTTACTTTTCGTTGAAAACATTGTATCTAATAATGTGATGTAATGTAGTGTAAGAATCAAATAACACAGCTAAAAGTCAAAACACACTGTTTTATATTCAATAATATGACATTCCATTAGTGTTCCATTTTCAAAAACATGTAACTTAGTTTACAAGTGGCTTGTAACCCTATGCCGCCAGTAACGTACATAAAACTATTGTTTAGTTTTTATCTCTCATTCAGTGTCTGAGTTTATAAATGGCAATACTTAGGAACTAATACTTTGCCATAACTTTTCACATCTTTTGATAGTTTTTAAAGGTATGGCCGGTATGTCTATTATATACATGTGTAAAGTAATTGAAAACGTTTAAAGAGTTAAAAAAAAGAACCTAACTTTCGTGAAAAATCGAGCAGATTTAATAAGCCATAAAAACATTACCTAAAAATAAAATTACTGCGGCAGACTCACGGGCAAAAGCTAATTAAAAAACGCTCTCACTTAGCGGATAACTCAGTTTGCTTGTCATTTTTCTAGTTTTTATTGCACTTTCTGTTTATTCGTGTATTCTATGTACATGGCTAAAGGAATTAAACACGTAATTCCAAAGAAACTTAACGTGGGTACCGTAATTAAGTTTACTAGTTCACGTTGGCTCGGAGGACAGTTAATAAGATATATTCTCTAGACTCATTCGTTTTATATCGTTTATTTTATTGCTTCTTTGCGTTACGTAGATTTTGTGGGAAATCAACATGTGAAGAGTACAATAACATTTGATTATTTCGGATTAAAACTTGAAATAAGCTATAAATAAGTTTCGACATAGGAGTTTTCGACATGGGCCTTCTCTTAGGCAGACTTTGGCAAGCTTTGGTCGTTGAGGGATATTGCCATAATCACCACGCTTGGCAGGCGGATTGGAGATAGTGGTAAGATGGGGTTGTCTTTGAGCTGATTCATGCTGCTGTCCTTCTATCAGGTCATACTTACACTTGATGAGCAGCCTTGTCTTAAGTCATACACTTGTGACACCCATAGGAACATAATATGGGGTGGTCTATTAAAAAAAAAACTTTTATTACATAATTACTAATATTATTAAATAAAAACTATCCGCCAAACTGCACAGCAGTTTGTTGGCAGATAGATCACTCCCTTATTGACTAGCGTTATGGTTATTATGAAGCTATACATCAATTTAAGCCTTAAGGCTGATGGTACAAAATACATAGGTTAGGGTATAGGTCAGGGGTAGCCAAAGTTGTCGATCCCAGGAGCTATGATAGTCGATCAACCTATATAATAATAAGTGATATTTTAGTCCATTTTAGTCTACAGATAAGTGCCATAGATGCATAAAGTTAGTGTTTGTCGTTGATTTCAGAAAAAATACCTATTTATCATTAGATTGACTTGTACGGACGTGATTTAACGTTATTTATACCATATGGTCGATCGCAACAGTAAATAGTCGATCTTAGGTCTTATTTAGTTGGCCACCCCTGGTATAGGTTCATTGAAATATAGTACACAGTTCCTTACATCATTAGTGGAATAGCCAATATGTATTATTCATTCCACCAATGCTGTAATAAACCTTTTTAGCTAGAATTCTTTACACTTATGTTTAAAAACTTCTAGACCATACGGCGAGTTTTATATTATGTTCAGATAAACAGCGTGCAGAACAATGAAAAATGTATTATTCTATATATCTCACTTGTGGGTATTGATATAAACTTGATTCGTATATGTTACAAATATCCATATGTGGAAGGCATTATGTATCTGCGACATGAGACGAAACAATTTGCTGAACATTGCGATATTTCCAAAGTTATGTTCTACAACTACTAAGTTAAGTTTTGTGGTAATAGTTTCTTAACAATTGCTTCTAAGTGTGGCTCAGTTGTTACGGAAGTTAACACTTTCACAAGTTATGGGTCGATAGTCGATACCCATATTGTGAAAATATTTTTGTGATCTACAAAAGTTATTCTGAATCTAGATGAAGTTTTGTTCTTTTAATTGTAAATATAACCTTTTACAAGCCATGCCGGTCGTTTTTTTAAATATTATACGGTAATTATCTTCCTGAGTACGTGAATCTTACTAAAAAGTCCTTTTTACGAAGTTTTCATGGTCATTATTGTTTAATGTCATAACCCTTTTTAATAGGCACACACTTTTAGCGGATTTTCTTGCTTCAAGAAAATGAGGCGTATAATTTGTAATGTTAACAAATTGACGCCTTTTTCTGAAGGAACATGTGTGAACTGAAGCCATAATAAAGCTACAACAATTTACAGAACAAATTCATCTCTTATTCATGAGTAACTATAAAAATGTACTACGCTTTAAATCATGTTTAGTGTGCCTTATCTCATAAACGGGACCCATTTTAGAATTGCTTATCTTGTAGGTGATTTTCCTTGTCACCCGCACCTTGTTTTAGGAGCTAAATCATTTGTATCTCATTTCTCTTTAGCGATAAAAGGAATTTACAAATTTATGAAAGCTTATGTGTAGGGTCTTATGACAATATTTCCAAAGTTTCGTTCTAGCTTCCTCCTTTCTTATTTATTAAATTTATCGTTGTAAATAAGATTGTGTGTACTTTTCTTAGTTTATTTGTGTTTTACTTTATCACTGTTATTTTTATCTCACTGGGTTGTTGGGAAATAAAAACAACTATTCAATAAATTTCATGACGACGAAGCGACGGAACAAGTTGCGCAAAACAGACTTAGAAAGTTTTAAAAGATTAGTTTGAAAATGATTGAGTGAGACTAGCATGATCAGTAAAAACTTCCATGTGTCGTAAAATAAAAACATTCTTAAACTATAGGTATACATAATAATATGTTATAGTACAGACGTATAATATGAGCAAAGATTACCAGCAAATATGTTTATGCTCTGAAGTAATAATTTAACCTTGTTTTGTAACTGTTCGTTTTCTCATTACATAGAAGAAACTTAGAGTAATGCATAGCCGCATTACAGCATTCATTCATTGTAGTCTTCTTCATAAAAAACTATGCTTATTAAAATATCGTATAAAAATATTTTGTAAGAAAATAAAAACTAAACATTTCCAGATGGTTCTTAGAATGCTGACAGCATAGCAGCATGCCGCGTTAAATAGTAATTAACAGAACTGAGGGAACGTGACGCATTAAAGAGCTTATAAGATAAAGGCATTATGGCCCACCTCTTTCGATGGTAGATTTCATTATTTATCTTAAATAGCGTTCATTTATTTCATTATCACAAGTTCTATTATCGGACATAAGTTCTATTAATTCATGATTCAATTTATGCGCATCAACAAATATAAGTAATGTTTCTTGCTAAGGTGTCACTAAATGGTAAATGGACATTTACCATTTAGTGACACCTTAGTATACCATAGTTAGACATCAGGACCGCGCGGCCGTGGATTCAAACCCTGCACCACGTTGCGGTTGAACATCAACATCAACGAGGCAGTTAGCGACTAAATCGTTATTTCTAAACCATATTTACATTTTTTAACAAGAAAGTAACTATAAAGAGATTTAAAACCGCGCTGAATAGCTCAAATTGCCTATTTAGTTAAACAGAAACGTCTGGCAACGTTCCCTTACATTAAAGCTACAATATCTATGTAAATGTAGAATTAAATACAAATAGTTAGATTACCTCGTGTTTATTTTTCCAATTTCAAACTAAGTTAATCAAGGCCCTCTAGCATTAATTACAACGACCGCTTTATGTACTAACTACTTACGTATTTACATTATTGCATTTTGTTATAGAGTTTAAAGAGTATATAATAATATCATCATCATCATCATCAGCCCGTATTATGTCCACTGCTGAACATGGGCGTCCACCTGACGGGTTGGTAACCGCAGTGTTATGCTGTAATAGACAGGGAAACGCTGCTGCCAGTTCCCAGATATTCACCTGTAATAGATGATGTAATAACAATCGGGACCAACGGCTTAACGTGATTTCCGAGGCACGGAGGGTAGTCCTTCAACCAACCAGACCTGGAAAGAAATCTTGGAATTTACACAAAGATTTCTTGTCCGGTATAGGGATCGAACGCACGACCTCCGAGATTTAAAGCGAGCCAAATACCGCTACGCTACGGAGGTTGTCATATAATAATATGCAGAGAACATAATTATTTGTTACGAATAATATCTAGAAAAAAAAATACTGTCACAGTTAGTAGTCCTCTAGTCCGATTTCGGTCAAGTCAGCCAATCTTTGAGTTGGTTAAGCCAACCAACTTCCAGACTTCCGGCTGGTAGATTTTAACTCGCGACACTCGAGACTCGCGCACGAAGGGTCCCGTACCATTTTCAAGAGCCTGTTGCCGTTATTAATATCGAGCAAAGTTTATTGTAAGGGAGCCCTCCCTAAATATATATTTTATTTTATATTTAGTATTTGTTGCTATAGCGGCAACAGAAATACATCATTTGTGAAAATTTCACCTGTCTTGCTATCGCGGTCCTTGAGATACAGCCTGGCGACAGATAGACAGAAAGGCAGACAGACAGCGAAGTCTTAGTAATAAAAATGAGTATATTTTTTGACCATAGTCGGATATCACAGCTTGGATTATTTACATCCATGTATGTTTGTTACTCGTTAAAACAAAAACTATGAGGCAAATTAAGATTAAATTTAGCCCTGAGTTTATAACCTGTATAAACACAGGCTATAAAGTGTCACACTACGTCAACGCTGACATAATGAGAAGTTGCCTTTGTTCTCGTTATTAGCCGCTTGCTGACAGAATGAGTAGTGTTGTGAGCTGTGTCACTCACAAGAACTATGGTTTTACTTGTCGCTATAAAAGTAAAAAAGTCTTATATGCATGCCAAAATACAACATCGTAGCTTTCTTATTTGGCGGTTATTGGTCACTGAACGTGTTGAGCTCATGTTTGGCACGATTGCCAGTATAAAGCATGGCTTGTTGACGTTACATCATCATCAGCCCGTATAACGTCCACTGCTGAACATGGGCCTCCTCCCGGGGGAGGGTTTTGCCATAGTCACCACGCTTGGCAGGCGGATTGGTGACCGCAGTATTATGTTGTAATACACAGGGAAACGCTGCTGCCCGTTCCCTGATATATGCTGTTATAGATTATGTTATAACAATCGGGGCCAACGGCTTAACGTGCTTTCCGAGGCACGAGTCCCTCAACCAACCAGACCCGCAAAGAAATTTTAGAATTTACACAAAGATTTCTTGTCCGGTGTGGGAATCGAACCCACGACCTCCGCGACTTAAAGCGAGCCAAATACCACTACGCTACGGAGGCTGTCGTTGACGTTACAACACATATTATATTATTATGGTTGTGTTACGAGTGGGCTCACGTCAGTATTGCAATGGGTGGGGATCGATCCGGCGATCACAAGTCCGACGCCCTAGCCATTTGGCTACGGCCGCATAAAAAACACAAAAGTTTATCGTTACACTTTTACACGAATACTAACATGCTGTGTGGCAACCTCCGTGTCAAAGGCGGTACTGGCTTTTAGTCTAATAGGTTGTAGGTTAGATCCCCACTCCGGACAAGAAATATTTGTGTAAAATCAAAATTTTATTTTCAGTCCTGATTGTATGAGGCAAGGACTCCTTGCCTCGGAAAGCAGGTTAAGCCGTTGGTCCTGATTGTTATAACATTATCTTTGACAATCGTATACCAGCCCGCTTGCCAACCATGCTGATTATAGCACAACTCTCCCTCGGGAGGAAGCCCATATTCAGCAGTGGACATTATATGGGTTGATGCTGAACAATGTCAACGAAATGATGACTTAAAACTCTGGGAAATTCCGAAGTACCGGTGAAAAGCAACAACCAACAATCAAATGTAAATATAGTCTCCATGTCAAGTAGGAACAGTAAATATGTGGTGAGTGATGTTGATTTATCAAGAAGATATCTTGAAAATTGCACTAATACAAGGGATTTTTACACATCTATATTATATATATATATATATATATATATATATATATATATATTGTATATAAAAGAAAGTCGTGTTTGTTACAACACTTATAACTCGAGAACGGCTGGACCGATTGCCATGGTTTTTGATTTGTTGGATTTGTTTCCGTCCCGAATAGCAGAATACATTTTAAAAACAAAAGAAAGTCGTGTTAGTTACACTATTTATAACTCAAGAACGGCTGAACCGATTTGTCTGAAAATTGGTAGGGAGGTAGCTAAGAACTGGGAGAAGGACATAGGATACTTTTGGGTAGGGGTAGGGTAGGGTAGGGTAGGGTAGGGTAGGGTAGGGTAGGGTAGGGGTAGGGTAGGGTAGGTGTAGGGTAGGGGTAGGGTAGGGGTAGGGGTAGGGTAGGGGTAGGGTAGGGTAGGGGTAGGGGTAGGGTAGGGGTAGGGTAGGAGTAGGGTACGGTTAGGGTAGGGGTAGGGTAGGGCAGGGGTAGGGTATAAAAGTCCACCCGTGCGAAGCCGGGGCGGGCCGCTAGTTAAGAGATATAATAATGTTAATTGCATCTTTTGGGCTGACGGCGTATTTTTTTTGTTTGTATAAATGCTAGATCAAATGAACTTATTGATCTGCTCCACAGTTTGTTGGTGATCGGTCACATGGGACACATAAATCAAATGATACCATTTCATATGTTTCTATGTCGAACTCGCTCACCATTTTCTTAACTTTTTTTTAATATAATTTTAGTTCAAGTACTGTATAATTTTCTTTTTTCCTATTATAGCGACAGACTGAATACGTCAGATGACGTCACGAATCTACATTATAATAATATATATTATGTCGTTTTTCGGTAGGTAATACTAACGTACGGAATCTAATATTTAAATGCATTCTTTTATTATAAAACTGTTTGTGTGTCGTTAATAAAGCACTGTATACTAAATTTAGCTTCAAATTATATTACTGTTACTGTTAGCCTGCATCATCCCACTGTTGGGCCAAGGCCTCTCCCCATGACTTCCAGCTCCTTCGATCCAGGGCTAGAGTAGGCCACTGGTCGTTTGCTTTATCCAGTTCGGCCCGCCATCTTCTACGGGGTCTGCCGCGACGCCTTCTTGCTGTGCCAGGGCTCCACGTGGTGCAAATTATATTGGCCTGTTAAAAAAACTTATTTGGTATCTCAATTGCGGCATTGTTCAAAATCATCACTTGCATAAATAATTATAATTATGATAAACAGATAGCTTTGTAATATGATTAATTACACTCCTATTAGTTAATTAGTAATGTGAGTGCCTCGGCAAGCACGTTAAGCTGTGGATTTCGGTTGTCATAGTATAATGTATTATAATCGAATATAAAAATGGACAAGAGCGTGTACATCCTTTGTGGGAAGCATTTCTCTTTAGGCTGAAGTTAAATATTATAAAGACTGACGATGATGAACGTTATTTCGTAAACTTTCATATAAATTTCGTTTGGCACTAAACCGGACATAAAGGCAAGCAGTGCTTTAGCCTTATTAAATGGTTTAAAAACGACAAAATTAGCAAACTGCCCAAGCACTGCGCCTTCTGAGGGACTTGGACCTCTGTTCAGGTTGACCATTGAGGAATTAAGGAATTATTACACTAGCATTTTTTGAAAAATGGTGTGCAACTGTCGCTCTACTTACTTCGGGTCTAAGAGGGTACCGGTTCAATTGGGTTTCACGTATAAGAGTTTATATCAAAGCGATATTCAATTAAAAATGGTCCAACACACTTTAGCGACACAAAGCACGTTACCTAGTGAAACAAACAAACAGTTTTTATCTCTGGATTTTTACGCTGCCAAAACGGGTGGAGGAAAATACATATTTCAGTTGAGATATTACTAACACACTGGCTGGATTCCACATCTCTGAGGGAAGTCAAAGCAGTTCAGTGGTCAGATAAACAAAATAATTAAGCGTTTATGTTAATTGAGGGGTAGGATTGGTGCCAGAGCGTCAGCTTTATGTAAATGTTTCCACTGTGTTGTAGGTACCTATTCAAAATTGTACGCCGCCGCAAATGCAGCTAACTCTTAGTAACTGGGCTTAATCCTGTTTTAATTTTAACTTTAAACTCAGTTTTATAGGAATTATGAATTCTGGAGGTATATTCGAATACTAAGTTAGTGTTTCGCCGCTTGGGAATGCCGAGTGTGTACTAAGAGCTTTGTTAGTTTTCATCACGTTGCCGCGTCGCCGTCGTGTCGGATTTAGAGTAATGAGAAATGAGTTTGAGTGAGAGTCAGATTAATCTATAAATTGTTTCAAAGAATTTTACTTAAAGGTTTTAGAAATATGTTATTAGACAGAGTAACTAATAAAAAATCAAATTATAACATTTATATGTAATCGATATAATTGAAAAATTATTAGTAAGATAAAATATACTTTATATAAAACTTACAGATAAAATGTAAAATAGATTTGAGATATCGATTTCATTTACCATGACGCCTATTAGCTTAAGTATTCGGCTCAAATTTTATTGAAATGTATATGATATCAATAATCTACCAATATCAATTGAGAATTCGTCAAATCTGCATAAATTTACTCAGTATCTTTAAATGATTTTGCCAATCCTGAAATCCGAGTAAGCGTTTATGCAATCTACATAATCCTCGGAGGATAGTCAGAGATATCGTCACATACTCGCAGTTTGATGGCGAGGTCGAATCGTGAATAGTTTCGGAATTCTCAGTTGTAGTTCATCAATATTTATATGTTTCGTGTTGTTTGTGAAAATATAAAGATAATTTTTCTGTGTCTTCGTGAAAAAAAATATGTTTCTTTGTCTGCTTCTTTAACTTATTGGATATAGAGATGCTGCAAATAATCAGTAGGTATATAATTATGTTGTTTTTAATCATCAAATAGTCGAATAACTATTGCTGTATACAATTGATGTTTTTAATCATCAAATCTATATTAATATATAAAACTGAAGACTAAGTTAAATTTGTTTGCTTAAACGTTCTTATCTCAGGCACTGATATTTAATAATGAACCTCTTCATTTATCATTATTTTGTTTAAACTTACCTAACTTGTATTATGTAGAGTATAATTAAAAGGTTTTTTTTAATAAAAAATCATTTGCATGGTGCTAATGCCCCTTACCTGGAGATGAACCATGTTAATTTGTCCGATAGTACATCGCCGTAACTGACCCATTTGTCACTCTTGACTAATTCCGGGGCTTTACCGGCGATTGTGTAAATTACAGATGCGTAATAACACAACAACAGTAATATCGTGGTGATAAGGCAAGTTTCACTCGAGATCATTGAGAGAACGAAATGAAGGTATCCCATTTAATTGTTTAATGGGAGATAACTAAATTTTAATTTAAGTTATCTCCCAATAGCTGTTGTAATTATATCTCCTGGTGTATAGTGGAGTAAAAAGGACCTTCGCTTTGTGCATGTATTTTATTTTTTAATGTAAGTAAATTTTTTGCCTAAATATAAAAATACTGAAATTTCTTTACTAACGCTAAATAGATGGCACTTTGGATATATGATGACGATCAACAAAAGACTAAACTAAGCTGTTAGATACTCAATTGCATAACCGTATTAATAAAATGCAACCTCAATAGAACACTATAATGAGCAAATACCAAAGTAATAGCTTTCTATCTTATCCGCTGACTCAACAAATAAGCTCTTCGGGCTCAGATTAAGACTGTGATTTTGGCTTCAGTGCTCACTAAGCAGTTAGTTGGCACGAAAACGCTAAATAAAGGTTTTACTAATCCAAGTATCATTCACACAAGTGATACAAGTAAAACACCTCTCAATTTAGAACTTACTAAAAACAACCGAATAAGTTTTCTTTTCTAGCGTCTTATATTTTTATTGCTATAATATTATTTAATTATTAAGAGCCTGTATTGTCCCACTGCAGGAAAAATGCATCTTTCACTTTTACTGATCATCTGCAATTTTAGACTAGTTTTTTTGAAAATTCATTCCGCATCACATTTTTTTTTTTTTTTTTTTATTAAATATAAGCTTACGTTTGACCATAATCTCGCTTGATGGAAGGCGAAGATAAGGCCTATGATGATTCACGCGTGCCTAGAAAGTGTCTGTTCACTTTAGCTTTAAAGATGTCCAGATTATAGCGTTCCGGAAAAACTGACCCCGGCAGAGAATTCCACTCCTTAGCCGTCCGCACTATGAAAGAAGAAGCAAATCGCTTCGTGCGTATTGAAGGAATGTCAACAACATAAGGGTGAAACCGCTTGCCGCGCCTGGTCGTCCGGTGATGGAAGGGTGAAGGGGGTATCAGGTTATGTAGAACCTCCGCACACTCCCCGAAATGTAACCGATAAAAAACCGATAGGTAGGCTACTCTTCTACGGTATTTGAGGCTCTGAAGATTTGCCTCCACAAGTGAGTTATTGCCTATGACTCTCTTCGCTCGGCGCTCCAATGAGTCCAGCGCATCCAGCTGATATCTAGCAGACCAAATATCCAATAATACTATGACCAAAGCCCAAAGATGAGAACAGTATTCCATTGAGGAGCGAACTTGAGCCTTGTAGAGACTCAAGAGCTGCTCCGATGTGACAGTTGGAATGGACTCCGTTTCGCCGAAAAAAGACAAGCCTGTGTTTTTGAGGGGTTAAACCCAACCAGGTTGGCATCACCCCATAAGGAGACAGCCTCCAAGATCGAGTTCACCCCCTCCATCATCGACTCCCTGAGCGACTGAACCTTTGACCCAAACTTCGCATCCGACAAGTATCTCACCGAGACTATGCTGTCGTCTGCTTACCCAAAGATACCGGGAGTAGCTAGCAGGTCGTTGAGTTGAGAGAACAGATCCCTGAGGGACACCGGCATTAATACCAAGAAGATCGGACGAGGCGCCATCAATGACAACTCGAATCGACCTCCCCCTCAAGAAATCCTGAATCCAGGTACAAAGTCCGGGAGCAATACCGTAAACTGGAAGCTTACCAATGAGACTTGCGTGCCAAACCCTGTCAAAAGCCTTAGATATATCAAGAGACACGGCAAGAGCCTCACCGTGTCTCTCAATGGCTTCGCTCCAGAACTGAGTAGCATAAATAAGAAGATCCCCAGTAGACCGGCCTCGACGGAATCCGAATTGGCAGTCACAGAGGAGATCGTTGTCTTCCAGGTATGCTAGGAGACGGTTGTTTAAAACACGCTCCATAACCTTACTGAGTATGGAGGTGATTGCGATTGGTCGGTAGTTGACAGGGTCGGCACGACTACCTTTCTTGGGGATCGGTTGAACATTGGCAATCTTCCAGGATGCTGGAACTAGACTAGTCTTCAGGGATAAGCGATAGAGGCGAGTCAAAACAGGAGACAACTCAGGCTCACATGACCGCAAGACAATGGCAGGAATGCCGTCAGGCCCACTAGCCTTATTCACATCTAGAGTGCTGAGAATTTTAAGTACAACTTTTTGCCGAATGTGCACCTCAGGCATAGTGGAAGTGCAATGTGGTAGCCTGGGTGGACTTTTACCAGCAGCATCTAGTTGTGAATTCTTCGCAAATAGAGACGCAAACAAGTCTGCTTTCTCTTTGGCGGTGTGAGCTAATGAACTGTTCGGCTTCTGCAGTGGCGGCAAAGAGGACCGACAGAAATTGGCTTCGACCGATTTGGCAAGAGACCAAAAAGCTTTACTCCCAGATTGGTAAGATGCTAGTCTGGCTCCAATGCGGCCAATATGGTCAAAGCGGGCCATGCGTAGGGCACGTTTGCAAGACTTGGCAGCACTATTGTAGGCTTTCTTCAGTATCCGAATATTTGGCGCTTTGCGGGCTCGAGCATCCGCCCACGCTAGGTAAGCAGAGTGCTTATGTGCCTCAGCGTTGAACCATGGGCGGGCTTTGTCTTGGAGTGAGACATCAGAAAACGGAATGAAATACTCCATTGCCTGGCATATCACTCCAGAAACAGCCTCCGCGCAGCGAGCCGGGTCGTCTGAAGAGAAGCAGAAGCGCAGCCAAGGTTAAGACGCGAAGAAATGCCGCATCTCATCCCAATCTGCTGACTTGTATCGCCATACACGCCTAGTCCCCTTGAGATCGGGATCGGGTGGCGAGTAGACAGACACAGATTTCACCAGACAGTGGTCGGAGCTACCTAACGGTGAGGAAACCGCGACTTGATATAGGTCTGGATCGGTTGTCAGCAGAAGGTCTAAGCAATTGGCCGTATGGCCATCAATGTCGGGCACCCGTGTCGGCCCAGTTACCAGTTGGGAGAGACTAAGCGTCAGAGCAGATGCATACGCTAGTCTCCCCGCAAGGTCGGTGTTCTGGTATGGGTACAGCCACTCCTGGTGGTGGGCGTTGAAGTCCCCCAGAACAACTAGCTGCGCCGATGGGTACCTGAGCTGAGCTAATTCAGCTGAGTCAGAAAGATACTAAAACAACCTGGTTGTCTCCATGTTATCGGTGTGCAACCGATAGACACTGGCATAGAGTATCTGCTCCAAGCCAGTGTCCACCAGAACCCACAATACAGAGAAACTGGAATCCTCAATGTTACGGAGACGTCGACAGCAGATGTCTTCACGAGCATACACGCAGGTGCCAGCGCGTGGCCTGAAATTGTGCTCCAGGGTGTACCCTGGGTAGTGCAAGTATGCTGCGTCGGCTGGACATCTGATTTGCGTCTCCGTGAGGAACAGCAAATGTGGTTTTTCGGTCTCAAGGTGGTGATGGACCGGGATGAGATTGGAGTGCAGACCTCGGATCTTAGAAAGGTGCACTTTTAGTGCGAGGGAGTGCAACCGCTGTTTTACCAGTTTCCTATTGTTTTTTATTTTCATTTATTTTTGATGACAAACAGACAAGTAGAAAAGGGACAGTTGGGCGAGGCGTAACATAAACGAGTACCACGCAATACACACATGATGCTGCACCGACGGGAGACTGATCTGGAGCGCGCGGGGACGCCCTAACCCCCCCAGAGATGTTCACCGGGCCCTCGCATCCGGTCGCCAACCGGCACGGTGACGCATCCTGGGATTTTTCGCTAGTTGGCGGGGCAGCCTTTCATAGGTGGCTTTCCTACTAATTGGGCCCCCTACTACCTGCGGTCGGCCAGCGGAAGACCGTGCTTAGGATCCCGCTACCCTCCACGAACAGTCACCCAGCACAGACACCACGCAGCACCGGAACCGGTTCGCAAAGCCACACAACTGCCCAGACTCCCCTTCCACGATGGCTACTCAAGGCAACATGCCGGAACGCGACGAAAGTCACTTGGCGGCATGGCTTTGCCTTGAGGGTGGTGACAAACCGCGGTCGAAACCTACCACCAGATGTGCTGTTCATTTGGCGCTATCCAGAGGACTGGTGTGGGTGACTAGAGCTAAAGCCCACGGACGCGAACAGCATTATCCCCCATATCTATCTCATTCTGGGCCTGTCGTTGCCGTTTGATTGCGTTTGGGATTTGAGTGGTAATCTTTGCCATTGCTCCTCCGACATGCGGCAGATATGAGCATCCCAGTTCCACTTTAATGTAGCAGCTATGCGGCCAATGTCTTCTATTTGTGTTTTTAATGCAGATTTTTTAAATATAAAGTAGATAGAATCTCTTCATTAAGATTTAACATGTCTGATTGATTCTTCACAATAACATAAATGCCCAATTCAATTATGTGAATTGGCCATAGTTCAGATGATCATAATTATTAGCCAGTTTAAGCTTAACTACGTCATATTGTTATCATGATTGGTACGTTGGTAACTGTAGAATCATGTAACCAATACTTGTATACAGATAAATGCGGCAACTCATTACCTGATATACGATGATAGATTATGTCGTAACTCCCAATGTTCGGCTGGTATTACGTATGCTTAGCGATATCGCATAATAATAGAATGCAATCGCAATTTGACATCTACGCACCGGCCAACGAGTTTTTTGTGATGGTGTCAACATAACTAGTAGAGCATACAAAAAACGCAATGATCAACTAGCGCTGACACTTTACGATCGAATTTCTAATCTAATCGTACGGAATTTTATAACAATAATTCTAGAAATATTTTGGAATCTAATTGCTCTAAGCTTTTTTTTTCCTTCCAGCAGCTTTAGCGCGTTACTGCAGTGGCGAACCAAGCAGGACTCCCTTTTCTTATCGCGTGTTCTTCCAAATGCAGCTGTTGGAAACACCGGGTACAGTGTTAGCTTGACATTTGGTGATATTAATTGACGTTTTCAAAGAAACCTCAATCATTTGGAGCAATCATATGTGTGTACATCTTCTCTAACTTCAACAGAACGTAAACGTCCAATGCTGAATGTGGGTTTTCTCTTAGCAGACCTTAGCAAGCCAGGGTCGTTGAAGGATATGACCATAATCGACATACTTGGCAGGCGGATTGGTGATCGCAGTGGGATAGTAAGTAGCCTTATAATTTTAGGGCTACTTACCATCTCATTGCACATACTGCTGTCAATCCAGCGTCCTTTAGTCACCTCTTACGACACTTTTGGGAAGATATGGGGTGATCTAAGCCGGAAACTACAGGGTAGTTCACACAAGTGGGAAATATAGATATTTGGCGATAGTAGACATCTACTATCTTCAAAGATAGTATATTTTTCCCTTTTCAAAAGTTTTGTATGTACTTAAAATACTGAAGTGGATGTCACTAAAAGTGCTGCAAACTGAAAAGTTTTCACAGATTTTGCTAAAAGGAAGAAAAACCGCGAATAAACTTTAAAGCGAAACGTGAAAGTTTTAAAGTGTGGTTTTGTTACAAATAGACACATTTGTTTCCATAGAGAAAGACACTAACTTTGACAATGAATTACTTGATAAATATCTTCCGTTTTTTGTTAGTATAGCTGTTAATACATCATGTTGTGCTGCGTAGTTGTATCATTATTGCACTAAGATGGTTTGAATGCATAGCTGAACGGAGGATTCGTTTTAAATAGTTTTAAACGAATTCAAGCTCCGAAATATTTGAGGAATACATTTTATGGTCAAGCCAATAACTACATTACTTAGAGTAAAATGAAAAATAATGTTGTATCCCTATTTTTTTAATTTGTTATTGAGAAGTTACAATAGATTTTGCTGCAAAATGATTTTTTCTTGATCTTAGATTAGAATCACGAAATAGAAGATTTACAATTACGAAAAATGATTTAATGAAGTACGCACAAAGCTACTTTTTGAATAATTGAGAGTTATTTTACTTTGAATAAATATAAAAATTTAATTAAAAACATTAATCGAAGTCACATCCACAGTAGTTTCCGCACGTGTTTCCTCCCTCCCTGATTTGTAGGAATAAGAGATGGGTGAGAAGCATCGTGTTGGGTTGGAAGGATAAGTGTGGCTAGTGCTGTACTGGCTTTAGCGGTCCTTATATTTCGACACCTCTTAACATCAGGTTGATATCATTAACCTGCTTGGTAGTAATAAAAGAACTTGCGTGACGATATCAACTAACTTAATTTAAGTATATTTTGTACTGCTTCAAAGGAGATAATCTAAGTTTTCAAGAAATAAATAACGTAAAGAAATACCATAAAAATAATGTAAGTTGTGAAGTTATTTGTGAAGATTTTAAAATTACTACGATCTACTGGCTAAATTGGTTCTTTTTACATTCTATAACAAACTAACTCAACCCTGCCTTTCAGGTAGTCGACGGGTAACACAATATTGTACTGAAAAGTATAAGGAAGATGCAGTGACCTAAAAATCGACGAAGTGAAAGAAATCACTATCAACACAACCTATCTACAATAAGAGACTTGCGTTGAGTTACTATGCCGTAAATACACACGTTAATATGAAATGGTAATTTGTATAAAATTGTACACGGAAAGTTTATAAATCAATTTACTCAGAATTTAAATAATTTCTGCAAAATTATTATCAGGAGTATTACAATTTGCAACGGTTTGAAATACGAAGTGTAGTTTTCTTGTTTCGCCACTGTGGTCATTAAAAACATCGCTTTATTAGCCGAGAATAGTATAACCGCGAAACGCGAATGGTTTAACATAGGTATGACAGATTAATAAATCTATATGATTTTGACAACTTCCGTGGCTAAGGTTTCGATGTTAATGGTTTCAGTTGCCGCACTGGACAAAAAAAGATGAAAATATCAAAGGTTTACATTAGGATCTGTTTTTTTTTAATTTATTCATCACTAGCTTTCCGCGCGGTTTCATATAGCACCCGTTCCCTTGGAACCGTCATCATTCATAGCCTATGTTACTCCTGGATAATGTTGCATTCTAATGGTGAAAGAATGATCGAAATCTGAGTTATTGAGTTTTTGTTTATTCGTCCCTATCGAATCGTCAATTAAAATCTTTATAATATTGGTATAGATGTATTTACTTTCATATTACAATTGCTTTAAATAGTAGGATGAGGGATTAGTCCGAAAGGTACCTCGGAAAAGACTTTTGTTTCGATTGTCCTAACATCATCTATGATAATCGTATGCCAGGCAACACGCAGCAGGGTCTGTCAAGCATGGTACCTAATACTAACATACCCTTTGAAAGGCTTATATCTAGCAGTGAACGTTATTCAACTGATGATGATGATAACATCGTTTTACAAATGTACAATACATTACAATCCATGTAATGTATTGTAAATTTCCCGTTTCATTTTTTAATCGTATATTTTCTTTTCAAACAAATACGTTTAAACACATAACGTATTCAATTTACAGAGTTTGCATCAAAATGCGAGTCCATTGTGAGGAGAATCAACATTTACAAGTTAATTGGAAAACTACATAAACTTAATCCACGGCGGGAGTTAAATTGACTCAGTTTATTTGCTTTCAATTTAAACACATGGAAGCTAATTGTATTGCATTGGTTTCAACTGATCATAGTAATTCCGGTTCGTGTTCTGTCAATAAAATGTTATTTCAATACCTACTATATTTAATATATAAGTAAAGATACAAACCCAATATAAACACCGTGATTTTTTAATGGTTGTATACGTAAGAATAAAATCGTTCCCTATCCATTTGCATAAAATTTTAAGACCTTGGCATACTTTTGTTTGTCCTAATTATATTAACGCATAACAGCTTCCTCATAATGTATTAAGCATAATTTCTCTAATCATAATTAAATAATGATTAAGCATAACATTCTAAAGCATAAATTTACTTACGCATAATGACGTATAAGCATAACAATTATACGTCAAAAAATTAACCACAAAAGTATTATGTGGTTTTTATTTTCCTGTAAAAAGCATGCTGCATGCAGTGTATCTGCCACGGCTCCAGCGCTGTGTGGCTACGGCGGCTCGGCAATTAGGTACAGGAACACGGCAGCCGGTTCAAAAAAAACTCCTGTGGAACTTGGACCTCAGGTCATGGCAGTTTGCGGCGGAGGGTTTAAGTAATTATGGCTTTTAGATTATTAGGGGTTTGCGCAACAGTTGTTCTACTTTACAGCACATGACAGTTTGCGAAACTCTGTTCTATTATTTCATCGCAATGATCTTTGCATAGAAGAAGGGTTGGGAGGGCGAGGGGGAACGGACTTCTCCGGCGGGCTGGATAAAGCAGTCTCTGTGAAGTGGGTTGTTTAGTACTGCTAGTTCGTCGTCGATCTCAAGGCCGACGGTGCTTGTAACGCTTTGTGCGCAAAGGTGCTGAGCCGTAAATTTAAAAGTTCCGACGCCTTTTTCATCTGCTGCTTGATGGACGGCAGCTGGAGATCGCAATTTATAACTGAAAGATAGTTATTATAACAACCTTCGTGGTCCAGCGATTTATACGGGCATCGTGGGTTCGATCCCCGCGCTGGACAAACAACGTGCTTGAGAAACTAGCCTCCGTACTTTGGAAAGCACGTTAAGCATGGTCACTATGGCAAAAACCCCCATCGGGAGATACCTGTGCAGTCGACGTTGTAAGAGCTAACGATTACACAAACCGAGAAAAAGTTTTTACAAAGATTTTGTAAAAACTTCTTAAACCAATTTGTCTTAATCTTATGTACTTTTGGATGCTGAAATCGTATTAGGTATTAGTTTTTTTACTACCCACAATTATTCACAACATTTCATAATTCGTAACACCCAAATCGGTGGGTGAACCACTTTTTAACACGCTTTTTTTAGCTTGGGTTGTATGTATGTAACGGAATCTTTGAACTTAATTTTCACCAGTTTCCAGAAGTCTGATTAATTTGAAACTTTGCTTTTAATTTGATAGCAGTTTCCCATTATCCTTAAGAAATAATAAATAAATAATAGTTTAAAAAAACTAAAAAACCACGCTTTTATAGCTAACCGAACTATAAAATAGAAAACAATTTTCACCTCAAAATAAAATTATAATAAAGCTTAAGTTATTAACAGAATAAATCAATTCAGAGTGAAAAGCGTGGGGTGCTTCATAAAATAAATGTCACAATCAGTCTATTGGCAACTATCTATGAGAGGAGAGTTATTAAAAGTGGTAAAATGCACCCCACGCTTTTACTCTGAATTGAATTATTCTGTTAATAACTTAAACTTTATTATAATTTTATTTTGAGGTGAAAATTGATTTCTATTTTTTAGTTCGTTTAGCTATAAAAGCGTGTTTTTTTAGTTTTTTTAAACTATTATTTTTTATTTATATTTTTGGAATCACATAGGTACAATACATTAAGTTTAGCTAAAATAATTTTTTTTTTTTTTTCATCGTTGGCCTGTGTTATTATTATTAGTACCTATTCATAAGTACTATTTAACTTATTTAAATGTTTCAACCACTCGTAAGTGCCTACTTTAAACCAAGTTTCGTTCGGTCGACGGTTTTAATGAAGTTTAAGCTTTTTGAGTTTGCTTAATTATCTCTAGTGGTTTATTATTAATTTTGTTAATGTCTGTTTCTTGGTTCTCGAGTATAAATGAGTTCCTTAGACCAATTCCAATTAGAGTAACGGCAAGGCCGTTATGTTTTTCCTTAAAGAGAAAATCTGTTTAATTCGGTGTATCACTTAAATTGAAAGCTTTAATCTTTTAAATGGATACAATGTTTTATTCACTTGAAAATATATGTATAGGTATGTATATGTTGATGTGAGTATTAATATTTAAATTACTTCAATCTATTTGAATTTTAAACTTTACATTTTAACCCATAGGCTGGCTGGGAGATAATGCCTCTTGACATAAAGTCCGCCTTATGTACTATGGAATTTTTACTAGTCAGATGTTTTTTTAATACTCAAGTATAAAAAAAAAATATCTGAGTGATGTTAACCATGAAAAATGTGAACACGATGTTCTATAATATTTTTATTAGTTCATTGATTATATCGATGGACTTAATTTGCTTACTTGTAAATTTGTAAGTATTTCATTCCAATAAATATAGGTACACTTATCCTTACATAATCACACTCATAAACATACTTAAAACTAAGAATAAAACTAAAATAAGATAAAAAAGGATCACACTCAAGTCTACCAACATAGTTACCATCAACAAATAGGCACTAATAAGCCACCAGCAAAATTACCTTCCAATTTCCCTCCTACGGCCTAAATCCGTTAGCTGTATCTCTAAAATGAGGTAAACCGTCGCGTTGCCGAGTCCTTGCATGTAAACTATCGATACTCGACGGCAGCGTTCACGCTTTCCGTGATTTGCATAAAGCTCCGCGGACACCGTTTTGGCGTCAGTTCAGCTTGTACCTCATTAGCATAACTGCTCAATTATTTTGTGCGGAATAGTCACTTTACAGACAAATTTTGGTTTTGTGCGACGTTGAGCACCCATTGAGATGCAATAAAAATGTATTATGACATCGACGGTTGGTAGACAGGAAATGGTTATATATAATGGTATACTTGCTTGGAAGATGTTACGTGACTAGCGCAATAAAGCTGTCTGTATACCTATCTAAAGAAAGAAACATACACGATTGGATGATTGTGTAGGCACAAATGAAATATTGACCATGTCATCACTCCTTATTGGTTGGTATAGTAGTACAACGGCTTTATTTTCGCAACTCGCAATATAGTTTTGTAAAATCAAAATGAAAATTTATTTATTGATTAAACTTTATGCACAATACATGTACATTGGTCCTTGTATTGACAGATATATTTTTAGTAGGTGTGTATACAGGGTTATTTGTAAAACACCAACAACCTCTTAAGAGGCCATTGTACTCATCATTATGAACAACTTTTACTAAGGGACCAACACTGAAAGGTAAGTAAACATAAATGTATGGAACAGCTGATTTTTTTTCGCGATTTCAGGGTTGGTCCCATAGTAAAAGTTGTTCATAATGATGAGTACAATGGCCTATTAAGGGGTTGTTGGTGTTTTACAAATAACCCTGTATAAGAAGTAAAACATAATATATATTATTATTATGAAAAATACATCAAATAAAAAAATACAAATACAGAAACTACTTTACGTTAGTTTCCATTCGACTTCTGCAAAAACAAAAGAGATTCGCAATAAACTACAGGTATGCAATTTTTTATTAACACAAAAACATTCTCTTCGTGTGAAAAAGATCAGTTACCTCGATTCGCGTAAAAGCGTCCACAATCTATTCACCACATTAATCATCTTTTTGTAATCACAGACCTCACATTTCTTCTGTAGTCCACCGGTAAATAAAATCTGGCACTCACAGTAATATGACACTTGTGATATACAGATGATAGGGGAACATGTACAAATAATAAGGATGCCATTCAGTCTTCGTATATAGGTACGGACTTGTGTAGCCAAGCGTTCCATTTTGTGGGAGACATTCTGGTTACATCAAGTTTGTATACACTTGTTATCTGAAGTGTATACAGGGTTTTTCACCCAACGTTTTATGCTAATGTTTGGTAATTTAATTAAGATCAAAACAGGATTTGATAACTTCGAATTAACTCGGTCTAATTAACAATGATGGTTCAGCATTGTTCAGTAGATAATATTAGCCATCTCAATATAATCGTAAATCACCAAAAACGATCACGGCTATTCTAAATTCACTGAATTGATTACCAAAGCCTACTTACAGAACTTAATAATATATTTATTATTATAATACTTATTAATCCGTATTGATGTTGGTTAAAGAAACATATATGAACAGTAGGCGCATATGTACACAGTAGGAACTGCCGTGTGGTTTCCGGCTTAGAATCGACCACCGCATGTCCATGCGTGTCGTAAAAGGACATATTATTATGATTGATGGATGGGCAGCAGCATCTATTAGCTCAAGGTTTACATCTTACCGCGATCACCAATCCGTCTGCCAAGCGTGGTGATTATGGTAAAATCCCTCAACGATCCTGGCTTGCCAAGGTCTGTTAAGAGGAGGCCCATATTCAGCAGTGGACGTGGACGGGCTGTTGATGATTGATGATGATACGAACGGTTACAAAAATCTTTGCATGTTGTAAATTTTTTATAAACAACGAATTACACAACAGGTACATTACATACAAACTCATAAAAATTCTATGCTTTAAATGCGTTTTGATGGAAGTTGATCAATGTCAAATAATATATCTTTAATCTATTTCTATCCTGTTCTATCATTTTCGTTCTGGTAACCCTATTTCACACGGATAATCCTCGCAATTTTTACGAGTGTCGGAGAAAATGTCAAGTTCACACCTGTGGTGTTTGTCGAACCCTCGACGACATTTCTAAGAGATTAGGAAGTGTTGGGATGGTAGATTTCCTTTGTTTCTTTTATAGAAATTCCATGCCGTGACGGCTTTGTTGGGTTTATGTGGACGTTCTGTAAACCTTTTTGCTTTAGCATGGAATTTTCTTGGCTGGATGAAAATACCACACAGTTCGGGAAATAATATTGCATTTTTTTGGTAATCTCCACTTGAATAACTTGACGCAGCGATTTGACCTTTTGGCAAAAGTTATTATAGTCAAAAATGTAAACTCGATTCAGTTACCATCCCATTGCCGTATATAAATTACGCAATTTTCATGAAAATTACACCATTATTAGATTTTAGTACCTACTCCAATAAAAATGTTAAAGTGCACCTTTTTTTCGTTTTATTTTGTAGATAGATTTAATATGAGGATTATTTTTCGGGGATTCATTTGTTAACAAACAGAAAAGTGTCTAAACATAAACCAAATTTATGAAAACTATTATTTTTTCGTTACTTTTTTATAAATAACATTGAATGAAATACCAAATTAATTTTTCGATACAATTTTTTTCATATCTTTGTTTCTAACTGTTTACATTTACGGCAAAATGTTACATAAAGCAGTAAATGAAAATCAGATAAGGTTTTTGTTAAGGATACAATTTACATAGTAAGGATATACCTGGGTATGACTCTATGGTTATTGCTTTGAGAAAAACAAACGTCAGCATCACATCTTTTCTTCAAAGACGTAGACAGATTTTAATAAAGATGGAGTTTACCATCAATGTCTGTTGTCCCAAAGAAGTAGGGAACCATATACAAAATACTTTATTCATTTAAAGAAGAAGAAGAAGAAGTACACTTTATTGCAAAATATAAAACAATACAGTAACTTTGATAAATAATTAAGAGAATTAACCTAATTATATTTTCCAATAGGCGGCCTTATTGCTAAAAGCGATCTCTTCCAGGCAACCTTATGCATAGGTTGGACCAAAAAGTAAAAGAAAAAGAAATAGGGTAGCATAGGGTGTACACAGGGAAAGGAAAATATGTAAGGATACTTAGTAAGCTCACTTATTACACGTGCGAGCACGTGTTAAATTATATTAAAGAAAATAGTAGTTTTTTTTTATTTTTTTTTACTAAGTATAGACTTACGTTTGACCTTAATCTCGCTTGATGGAAGGCGATGATAAGGCCTAAGATAATACACGCTTGCCTAGAAAGTGTCTGTTCACTTTAGCCTTATTACATTAAGTATTAGTTATATACATACATAAAGATAAATATAAAATTACAAATATATAAATAAATAAATTCATTTAAATTAATTTATATACGTTAAAAATATTTTAAGTTATGTTCTTAAGTTGCGTCTCTTTTTTTTACCAACAGTTCTGGACGTGGCAACTCCGAGAAGAACTGGCAAAAAACTCAGTGGAATCCTTATTTTCAAAAAAATATATTTTTTGTAGCAATTATTAATAAAGCAGTATTGTTTAAGAGCAACTTACTGTCGAGCAGTTTTGTTATTGTCATAATCAGAAGTGGTGTAATAAGCTTTTTTATATAATTTATATTTTATTTATCGTTTAAACTTGTTTTTAGTAAGATTTCTTACATTATAAGAAGGTTTGTTGTAGAAAATTGCCCCATAAAAGAATTGCTTATTTTATGGTGCCAGGTAGCATGTAAAACAAGATTCCGCTTTATTCTAGAATTTATAACACTGGGCTCAAATCTAAACAACGAGCTTGATAACTGTACGACAATGGAAAAAATATGTACAGAAAGTCAATGTAGACATTAAAATAAAGGTTGGTATTTAAAAACGTGTTAAACGAATTGTAATGTCATGAACGTAAAATATTGTCGCCCGCAAAAATGATAGAACGCCTTTTTCCTTAAACTTTTTACAGTTATAAGGTAATTACGAAAAAAATCTCGATTCCGCACCATTTTACAATGTTATTGCGTTAGGTTGTAAAAACTTGGAAAATGAACTTAGTAGGCCAATTTTATAACATCTATCCATCTATATATACATTTTGAAATTTTATATTGGAGGGCCTATTTTCATCAATACTGAAAGCAAGACACAGACAAACAAAGAACAAAATATAATTTGTTTTTTGTTTGTCTGTGTCATTAATTGACGCATCACTCGAAAACTACTGAATGGATTTTAATGATATAGTTCATATTATACTATGGAGTAGGAGCTTACAAACATTTTATTCAGGATTTTCGATTAATATTCTTGAAAGCGAGGATGTTTCTTAACTCTATTATTTGTTGTCTTATTCAATTATGCTATTTTGTAAAAAGGTATCGATCTAATAATCAAGTCAATCAATTAATAATAAAAAGATCATATTAAGTAGTCGTTGGTTTCGTAGTTTACAAATTTATTCAAAAATTTATCTTTACATTTTATTAGCTTTCATTTAGCTTTTAGATTTTAACTTACGGCGCTTAACTTGACACGCAGATTATTACGACGTAGGCCAAAAGCTAAGAGGAGAATCTTCAAATCTCAACTTTTAAGCAGGCGCCACGGGAGCTCATAATTTGTATGGCGAGATCGAAATCTACGCGGACAAAGTCGCGGGCGACAGCTAGTTAAAATATAATCGTCTCCATGATTTATAGGTTTAACGAGAAAGGCACATTGCGAGGTTTATGTTTCCCCTATTTACGTCGTAAAGACATTTTATTCCACCTCCCTGAGAGGGTCATTACTCACGCCGAACTGTTTCAGCGTTTTTCAAAATATTGAATGAATTACCCTCGAGGTAATTGCGGCTCTTTTGTTTTATGCATAGTTTTATTGCAGGGCCGATATTTTACTGTTGCCAATGTTTCTTTATTTTATTACGGTGGATTTTATACAATTTATAAAATCATCGCTTAAGTAACTACGTATGTCAGAAATATATTACCAGAACGATATTACTTTTTTTTATGTTTGTATTCGAAGATGAGTGTTTCCAATTAGCTGAAACACTATTTCAGCCAATGGGCTTTCCCATATTCTAGCACATAGCATCAAAATGTGGCCAAGGAGAAGAACTTGAATGACAAGATGAATAATATTTTTTATGTTTCAACATTGAGATTAATAGAATTCAACCATCGGCAGGACTCGAACCTGTATCTTAGGTTAAGCCCCTAAATATGGTTCCACCGTAGCCTATATGGTTAATACATTAGGGACTTAACCTAAGATGCAGGTTCGAGTCCTGCCGGTGGTCGAATTTAATTACTCTCAATTTTGAAACATAGTTTATGGTAAACTTTTCCGTAAAGTATTCAAAGACATTTAAATATGTAATATTTTTCATGTTTATTTTTTTCAAGTTCATCCCTAGGTTAGTAGAGGCGAGGAGACTACGATAAATAAAGGCTATTCTTATTGCGAAGAATTTCATGGGTGTCATTATCGTACCGACAGAATTCTTTTGGTGAAAACATATTTTCATACATTATTTTAAAAGATCTATCGTGATTTGGATGGTTCCATGTCATTTCGGAATAAACATTAAGTCAAGGTAATGTAGGGTATGCCTTTATAAGGCCATAGAAAGCGGCTGTGTATTAGAAAACCATATTGCAATTATCATTCTCCCTAATAGGCGAGGTTATTAATAAACTGGACTCCCAAACTAGACTGTTTCTTTTTGTGTTTTTCATATATTTACTAAATGAAAAAAATATATATACCTATATATGAACATGAAGTTATAAAATATCAAAACCCAGTGTAGGTAACAAAATACATACCATAAAAGTGTTGTAAGTGTTGAAATATGCATAGGCATACAATCCGTACTTTTATTTTCTGATCCAATTTGGCAATCAACAACAGCGGCGCGGCGGTGCAGGTGCGTTTCCATCGAACCAGTACAAAGGTGTCACAGACGTCATTTTCGTCCGTTTGCTTGCAAAATTCAAAACGGTGATATATGAAACGTCATTTGCGAACAGTTCCCGTGACGTATTGTGCACAGTAGTGATGCACCTGTGATCCGTCACAGTGTGCAGTAAGCAAAATGAAAATGTCAAAACGCGCACCACCGAACATTTTATGTTTAGATAGGCGAAACGAAGTTATTGTCCTACTTGTATTTGAACTATGTAACTATGAATAATTTGTTACTTTAATGCTGGTTCTCTGAGTAATGGATGTGGAAATTTCGACTTCATATTGTCTTTTGTTAACATCGCCGCCGCTTAAATGATACAAAGTGTTTCTGAAGTTATATTGTTTTTCGAAAGCCTTTATAAACAGTTGAATGGGCTCTGAAATATAATAATGTTGTTGTATTTAATGTTAACAAGTAATTATAAGTTAAGGAAAATTATTAATTATATTATTTGTGCTTTCAAAGGCCGCTACGTATCTTGGAAAACGTTTTAGGGTGAAATTATGTTTTGTTATTAGATTTTTGGTTCTGTAACAACTTAATATTTTGTTTATAATCTATTTAAAAACAATTAACTAGGTTTGGTATTTGGGCTCGAAGCTTGAAGACTCGACGTTGAAGGCTGTATCTAGATAAATGAAATAAATGAGTTCCTATCGGAGAAAAATTATTGACATCCTGATTTTTGAAACTTGGATGTATGATATTTTTGATTTTTGACATTTTGATCTTTGACATTTTGATTTCTGACATTTTCATTGATATTTGTAATAGTAATGACATGATTATAATCTAATATAATTCCTTTTAAAACAAACATATATTTTTAGTTAAGTTGATGATTACATTTTTTTTAATAGCAATTTATATATTGATCTAAATAATTGTAATAATAGTGATATAAATCATTTCAAATGTTTGCATGCCGATTGGTAAAATGTGGCTGAGTTAAATGTAATTGTAAGAACTATTATGTATTTTGATACTATTCTAAATAATAGTATCATGTACATGTACAACTATTACCAAAAACATTTATTAGTACCACACATAGGTTGTTAATACCTTAACGTTTTGTACTCGTTGAATGCTACGGTTTACGATAAATGCTCCTACATACAAATTACCCTAATGGCGAATCTGACATGATTAATATCGCTCACACATAGTGTAAATACATTCGCTGTGCGTAATACGGGCTAACATGTCAATATAATAAGGCAAAAGTATATTATTATGTATATCACTGTGAAATAACTGACTGTATGAATGCTCAGTTTTTACCGAAATGATCTTCGATTGAGTAAAGATTGTATCACATTTTCATAATTTTCCGCATGTCAGATGACAATTGGGCTAAAAAGAACCACCGATTGGGTCCCAATAAACGCACGACGCTATCGCGGTAGGCCAAGACGAAGATAGCGGGACGAGCTTGACTCCTACCGTAGGGCCTGGACGGCACTCGCAAAAGATAGAGTTGTGTGGAAAAGGGAGAGGGAGGCCTTTGCCCTGTAGTGGGATAACACAGGCTAGTTAGATTAGATTAGATTTCATAATTTATTTTTTTGTGTTGTGTTCGGAAATAGCAATGCGCTTCTTTTTCGTTTCTTTTGTATAAAGCTAGGTATCGGAGTATAGAAATAATCTATATCTTTATTAATTTATTAAGCTGAAGAGTTTGTTGGCTGAACTCAGGAATAACTAGTCCGATTTGAAAAATTATTTCAGTCTTAGATAGCCCATTTATCGAGGATATTTTATATTAAACTATGAAGTTCCTATGGGAACGGGAGTTACGCGAGTGAAACCGCGCGCGGAAGCTAGTTAAGGGATACAAAATACATGGAAAAAATAATATGTGGGTTCAGATTTTTTTTTGTCCAATATTGGACCACAATACCAGTTCATAGATGCTACTACCGTTATTATACTTGGCATATGGTCCTATGTCCACTTGATGTGGCAGAGGGCGTCCGCAGTAACTGCCTATTTGATCGTTTCTGAGCTTCGCGCTCTATTTCACTCCATGTCTTTCCGATCTTCTTTGTTTCGCACAACTCGGTGCGTCGAAATATTTATTTGGGTTAAAACTCGGAACGCTGCGTTTCTTTACCAAGTGGTAACATAAATAAAAATGGATTTAATAAGCTGTTTTGGAATCGGTCATTTTTAGGGATTCATATCAAATTTAGTTATATACGCTCCACTATCCATTTATTCGCATAACTGTTTATTTTGCTGTAGATGAAATATTGCGGATATTGACTGGTCATGTTTTTTTGATTAACTATTTTACATTTTTTATAGTTAGGATTATGTTTTGTATCATAGTAGTTGCTATTATGATATAAAACAGTTTAGCTTCCTTGGAATTATTCGTAATGGATACTATCCCACCAGAACCATACTCACATAATTTTTTTTCAATGTTGAGCACAGTTTTGTATTCTACTAGTATTCTTCTTAATCCACTGTATCTAAGCTAAAATGATTATGTTACGAGTGGGTTCACGCGGTACTGCAATGGGTGGGGATCGAACCGGCGACCACGAGTTCGACGTCTTAGTTCTTGGGCTGCGGCTGCTTATAGTATAAAAGTAGCTTATGTGCTTCTCAGACTAAAATCGATATCTAAGTCAAACTGCACTCAGATTCACTCAACTGTATTGATTGAAACTTTCGCATTTACAATATTACGACTAACAAACATAGATGGACTTTTAAAAATCTAGGTACAAATACACCGAGAAATATATGTCGAAGATACTTTATAGCATAAAAGTTATCAAAGTAAAACTACGTTTCGATTCAGCTCGTTATATAAAACACTCAAGTCTTAAAAGTAAGTAACATGAAAAACAAATAATGCACTTTTAAAATTTATTACTTTGCGAGCTCTATTCTGCCAAACGAAGATGTTTGTCATGTTACTTTTAAAAGTGTGAAGGGTTTGTGTGCTTTTAAGTTTGAATTTATGACTTAAAAAAAACTGTGATCTTATTTTTATTAAACAAATATAGAATATGATTTATTGCTCATTAAAATGTTAATGTAAGTTTTATGAGGAAATACTTTAAAAGGGGAAGTATGGAAGAGTAGATGTTTGTCACGCCCATCACGAATCAAGAGCAGGCCGATGAGAAATCGAAAAAAAATACGTATCGCGATTAATCTACTATATTATTGCAGTATTAATACGTAATTGGTCCGCGGTTCTGTATGCACAGCCAAATATAATAATTTTGGGTAACACGTAATGAATTGAAATTAAAATTAAAAATATACATATATTTAGTAGGTAGGTACTTTGGAATATATATATGTGTATATATAGTGACGCGGGTGAACCTGCGGCTAGAATTAAATAATTTCTATAAATAACTTAGTGCGGCTAGCCCCACATTCGGCGTGCGCCTTCCTAGAGCATGAGAACGACACAAACGATGCGAACACCCAGCCCGCGATCACATCACCCCAACACCTCCACCGACATCCGCATGTGGCACACGCTTGAGGAAAGCTTACGGTCAAAATGGGGTCAAACTAAAGGTGAGTTATAGAGGGTTGACAACCACGCTATTATTATACTTACTTTCGTATTTTCTATTCCAAATTTTGCTAATGAATATGACAGTAAATCGACACAGCACCAACAAATAAACTTACTCGTAGCGAAAATATCATACATATATCATCAATCATCATCATCATCAACATCAACAGCCCGTTTACGTCCACTGCTGAACATGGGCCTCCTCTTAACAGACCTTGGCAAGCCAGGATCGTAGAGGGATATTGCCATAATCACCACGCTTGGCAGACGGATTGGTGATCGCAGTAAGATGTAAACCTTGAGCTAATAGATGCTGCTGCCCATCCCTCAGCCATATGTCCCTTAGTCGCCATTTACGACACCCAAGGGAAGACATGGGGTGGTCTATTCTAAGCCGGAAACCACACGGCAGTTATACATATATAATCATTTCAGATTTAAAGATGTTGATATAAAAAATTGATTTATTAAAAAGTTGTTTCCGACAATTTCAAACAAATTCCTCATTGGAGTAACTGCAATGACTTCTGTTCAAATTGAAAGTAACACAAATTAATGAGTGAATTATTTACCGACTATAGATTACGTTAGGTACTCCTTTCGAGGAAGGTCCATATTCAGCACGTAAGAATCTAATTCAGGAGTACCTATCTATCCACAAAGGTCTGATAATTTGATTGATTTTATATTAGTTTCAGATATCCCATTAATAGAGAAAGGCTATAGGCAATATTTAATTAAGAAGTTTCTACGGGAACGAGGATAATGGCGGTGAAACCGCGCGCGAGAAGCTAGTAGTAATAATATTTTGCTTGCTTGGGGAAGTGCCTCCACCATTCGATGCCCTCGTAGACCCGAGAGGCCCGCGAACTGTAAAGTAGAGCGACAGTTGCACAATACTCCCCTAAAACTACTCCGCGACACAGGGATTTATTTCCCTAGTTTGGGAGTTGACTTTTTATAAAAAAAAAAAAACTAAAAGCCTCAATCTCATCGCCAGCGACCGCCCTGAGCCGAGGTTCTAGCCCCACAGGGGGCGCCCTCTTGCGCAGGTTGCTTAATTTGTAGTTTTTAAACCATTTATTAAGGCTCGAGCTCTGCTCGCCTTTATGCCCGGTGAAGTAGCAAAAGCCTCATAGCAATCTACATAAGTCCAAACAAAAAAAAAATAATTGGGAAGTCCATATTACGGAATATGTAAGTTGGAGGTATTTCCCAAGCAAATTAAAAAACCACGTTCGTTTGTTGATCCTAGCTCTAGAGTTACACAACAACTATAGCCATCACGGGCTGTATTTGACATAGTTCGAAGCAAAACAAGTTGCATCAATGTTTAAATACAGCATAGCGTAGTATACGTGCAAGGGATAAGTAAATAGAAATAAAACCCGAGTCGAAACCACCCAGTTTCATACCCTGAATATTGGTCAGTTTTGTGAGAACTGTGTTTCATTTCGAATTCATGTAGATTTAGTCCATCAGTTCGGTTTAGTAGAATAGTTTATATCAAATATTTATGTGTTATTGAACTACACAGATTAATGAAGATCGAACACGTAGAACTTGGTGATGCTTTATTATAATCTTAATTAAAAGTCAACTCCCGCACTATGGAAATAAACCCCGGTGTCGCAGGAGACTTTACAAACACATAATAGGCATGAAGACTAAAAAATTACTAATAAATATTGGACACGTATTTTTTATTTATCAAATCAATAATAGTTGACAAAGATACAGAGCAACAACAAACTAAAAAGTTCAGGAGAGTTCAGGAGGCTTGTGACGTCACTACTAGGAAAAATTATGCCTAGGATTGACCTCACACAACATTTAAACGCGCTGTATTATCGCCATTTTTTGTTTTAAGAACGAAAAAAAAGTTTGTGTCCAATACTTTTTGGTAATCTAGCTGACGGACTAAATTGTTTTTTTTTATTCTCCATGCCTTTTCACGGACACAAAGTAAAACCTCAATTCGCACGTTCGGTTCGTGGTACATACAAATAATAATTGTGTGAGAATCCAACCCAGAACTCAGTCTCAGAGGCCACTGCCGTAACCACCGGAGCAGTCAACCGGTGCAGTCACCGGTGCAATCATTGTTCTGTATTGAATATATTTGATACTTCTTATATCAATTTGAATACGGAGTATCTAGCAAAAAGGTTAATTATTTGAATGTCTAGTGTTAAAGTATATCACCATTATGACAAAATATGGTTGGATTCCGTATGACATTTTTTTTTCTAATTTGTGTTCAAAACTACGACAAAATTATGATATTCACTAAAGTACAATTGGTTTATGAATATTATAATAAATTTGTAAACCTAGTTAATTAAATACTCCCTAAATTTTGAACTATACACTATAAACTCTCGGATTGAACACAATTGGCAAAGATAGAAGTGATTAAGTTGATCGGAAATCATAAAAATAATTTTATGGTTTTCTCCTGGTCGATTTTCAATTCCTTTTACTATTAAATTCTGGTAACTCTTTCAGTTTCCACGATGCTATTGTAGGCGATATCGATAACACATATATATCAAGTGATGCGGAAGAATTGAAAGAAAGGTTCTTTAGGAAATAGAACAATTGAAGATGGTTGATAAAATTATTTCAAACTGAATTGGAGGTATGGTATCATATTATGTTTGCCGCCTTGATTGCTAAGTACCTATCAAAATGTGTGATGTTTGATTTCCACCCAGGACAATTATTTGTATAAACAACACATAATTATTCTAAGTATGGGTGTGATTTGAGTCCGTAAATTGTGTTTTTGTAAAGTTCCCCGCGACACACGGATTAATTTACCTACGGTGTTGTCGGTGTTACATACGGGTGTTGTCTTTTTCAATAAAAAATGCGAATATTTTAATGTAAATTATAGGTAATTAGTTTTGATTTGTGTTTTCACATAACTTAATTTAGCTCTTATGTAACTGTAACTTTGCATTTTCTCCTATAACAAGGCTTTTTAATAACCTTTTTGTAGTATTTTAAAACGACTTTATTGGTTTAGTAATAAATACAAAAACACTTGTAATATCTTTATGTAGCGTTATTAATATTATTATATGTATTTAAGTTATTACCGCTAAGACTATTTCGGGGTTTAACGTAATAAAGAAAAAAAAACATTAATGTTTATTTCTAAGAAGCAATATATAGGTGGTAGGCGGGTAAATATATTTTTGGTTTACAACTTTCCCCAGTAACAATTCAACAAGGAAATTTATGTAAGTACTTCCCTAATTAGAAGTCCTTTTTTCCCGCTAGCAATTCCAAACTTAAAAAGTACTTACATTATGAAGGTATAATTTTCTTAAAATTAACCTAAACCTTGCAACTTATGCCTTAAATTATTGTAGTGAGTTAATTTCATAATGTTAAGCAAAATTATTCGAAATATCTTCGCTTATGTTCTAACACCTATGTTATAAAATTATCTTTTCAGGAGAGTAAATTAAAAATTTTACATAGACACCAGAACAATACCAGGATATGAGGTCCAGACAACAATATGACTATGATCAATAAAAATGCCTTCATTACTGTAGTTGTTTCACACATTTCCTATGTTATTGTTTTGTTGAAGCTACATTAACATAATTAATTGTAATATTTAAAATAATATAGCGAAGATATTTTATGAAAGTGTCCAGTTTACTTTCCATTATTTTCATTAAACGAGTTTTTATTTCAATGATTTGTGTTTCAGATTGGCGAAACAACAATTATGTAACTCTAACAAATTATCTATCTGTCTAGCAATTTACATCAAAATGTCAAAAACAGTCAGAAATTCCTTGATGTTTGAACTTCATCATCATCATCATCAGCCCGTATGACGTCCACTGCTGAAAATTGGTCTCCTCCCGAGGGAGGATATTTGCCATAGTCACCATGCTTGGCAAGCGGGTTGGTGACCGCAGTATTATGTTTTACCACACAAAGAAACGCTGCTGCCCGTTCCTTGATATACGATTATTACAGATGATGTTATAGCAATCGGAACCAACAGCTTAACGTGCTTTCCGGAACACGGAGGGTAGTCCCTCAACCAACCAGACCCTAAAAGAAATCATAGAATTTACACAAAGATTTCCTGTCCGGCGTGGGGATCGAATTCACGCCCTCCGAGATTTAAAGCGAGCCAATTACCGCTACGCTACGGAGGTTGTATAGAACTTAAATAACACTATTTATGTTAATAAAGTTGCAACTAAATGTGTACTTTCGTCAGAATTTTTTATTTGTTTCAGTAATTGTACAAAATAATCTTTATACTTACAATTTAAATGACACTGTGATTAAAATAAAGATAATGAGACAGTTTATTGTATTCTCGAGCGTGAAATGAATGTAAAGAATCGAAATGACCCAGTTGTTTAAGTTTTATTGTTCATTTTTTGTTAAAATGAGTGAAATAAATATTAATCATTAAGTTAAAAATATATATTATTTTTGTATTATATGTTTAGTTAAGCACTTGAATATTAAGGTATAGATACAAGCAATAATAATTGTTTAACTTGATATGACTAAGCATCTGCACCATGTTGTTGTGGGTTCGACCTCCGCACTCGATAACTATAATCTATTGATAATTGTGGATGAACAATTATGTAATTAGAAATCATACATAGGAAAATTTCCGCTGATCAAGCTTTTTTTTCCGACCGACATTATGTAGTTAGCCAGAAGGCTTCTGCTATTTCACTGGGTATAAAGGTGTATAAAGAAGATGTCCAGGCTAAACAATCTGGTCTAGTTCATACGCATTATTTTGTACAGCAGATATTGCAGATGAGCATAGCGTCGCTAGATGCTGCCAATATTCTAGAAACTTTTGTATGACGAGTATATGCAAGTTTTGGTTACTGTGATTCATATTGTTGTTGTTACGTTAGGGTACATTGTACCTACTCAAATTGTAAATTTATATTATATGTATTATAATTAAAAGTAGTTATAGAATAATATATTGGTCGTCGTTATATGCTCATTATCCACCCAAATAATGACAATTGTTTTGGCATAATGTAGACAGAACAAGCATTTTGCGTCGCTAAGAACAATATAAATAAATAAATTATAATAATGATATATAAATATAATTTTATAGATATAAATAAATAACAAATATAATTAATAAATTTTCTAATTAATGTTTGACTATTGACAAGTGCCTGTAATTGGTTTACGTAAATAAAAATGATTTTTATTTTATTTATTTATTTTATGGTGGTTAATAACGAAGCATCTCAAATATGTATAATGTACTGCATAATACTCCTTATTACCTTTACATCAAAATGAAATTAACTCGTACAATTCCGCATTAAAGATTATTCGTGATGACCATCATTGTAACATTAATTATTGAAATGTGCAAATGAAGTGATTTATAACAAAAAGCTATAAAACAAAGGTACTCCGTAAAGTCGTCGATGAGTGATGAATATGTCGCAATTGGCAATTTTCCCTCGTCAAAGAAATTTCATTCGACAATATTACAGAACGGTGAGCCATATGATTTCGTTATTGGAAAAAAGACCAATAGAATGTGTGGATTTCTATTGAATTTGGAAATCTGATTGAAGACCTGGTTACTGGTACTGGATTTGAGTTTATTTTTTTTTGTAATTTTGTCCTTTGAAAGTTGTTCTCTTGTTAGTATCGTTTCATGTGGGACGGTTTACATGTGTTGGATTATTGATACCACTATAAATAGCTTCAGTTTAAAAATTTGTCACCTAAGTGTATTCATCTAAGTTACTTTAGAAGTATATATGGTTCACTAGCTGCGCCCCGCGGATTGAACGGGTAACCGTTTAATCTGTTTCACAAAGTCGGAGTGCAAAAAGGATTATTTTATAAAAACATCAGAAGGAATTGAACAATTTTTATTATTGGTTGAGAACCAAAATTTGTAGTTTTGAGACTCTGAGGGCTTATAAACGCTGTAAGATGTTTAGTAGCGTTATTTAGTTAATTATTCCACATGGGTTGACTGCTTTGTATTTTTTAAACCCATCAATTACATGGGTCCAAAAAAAAGCTATTATAAGTACACAGCTACCACTTTAAAATAAAATCTTTTACTCAGATCTTTTTGTTCGTCATCCGAATCCAATTATCCATCGAGTTAAATTACAAGATCTCTAGGGATAAATAATTCAAGTCTAATGTTACTTAGTTTAGATTCGTATACGCTACTTATAGCGCATACCTTCTAGTAGTCTGGACAACATATTTTATTATTATCTTAAATTAAAATTAACTGGTTATTTACAAGTTTATGTATATAATTCTAGAGCTCAGAAGCAAAAAGTCGGATGTTCCATTATACCTCAGAAACATTAGTCATATTATGTGCCTTTTCGTAAACTGCCACTTACGACCATATGCTTCTAAAGTAAAGTAAATACATCCAACCTTATGTTTTCCAGTCTAGAATTGTATTTTACATCCGTTGTTTTATCACTCATATGTGCTTATAATGCATGTATGTTGCATTTGGAACAAGTGCATTCGAGTCCGCTTATACCTATATGTCACCGGAAAAAAATACGAATCATAAGTTTATCAACTTTTTAGGTTTAGGTTATTTTTTTACTACCCGAAACCTCGTCAGTTTATCCACTAGCTAGACAGTTGATCAACTTATGATTTTTATTATTTTACGGTGACAAATATAAGCGTAACAACAAATCTATAAATTAACAATACAAAAACCTTACTCATAATTAATCACGAGGCAAGAAATAGGTAAATTTGGTAACATGCGTATTTCTCATGAATGTCATTAAACCCTTCAAATGGCGAACGCAAATGAAATCTCCTATAATTAAGTATTTAAGGTTCAAATTCCTTAACCAACATTAAAGTCCCATAAATCTGAACACTTTCAAATAGGAAATACTTGCGGTAGACAAGGCGTGGAACAAATAACTGGCAAAATTTAGTGTTTCCCGTTTGCCGGCCAGGCACGCGGGCACCACTGGGTACCCACATTTGACGTTTATTCGATTTACCACACCACAAGTAGAGTAAATGCCGTGTGAATAAAGTTTAAGCTCTAAATTCAGTTTTGTGTTCCCGCAATACTTTGCAGCAATCAGTGGTCTGCGGGGAATGTAGCGGACTCGGTAGTGCCCGTTGCATGTTTAGGAAATAATTTTATGTACCTAGTGTATTTTAGGTTAGGATTGTTACAGGATTGTTTTGTTCAAGTTACATGTTTTAAGTTAAATGTTTTAAACGGCCGTTACCCAATCGATGTACCATATAAATAATAAATTTAATTATTTATGTATAATAATTGGCTTTTACATTTAATTTAATTGTGTCTAACAAAGGTATATCGCATTAGTGTTTAAATAAACAAGGTATTTACCATAAATGTGTTAAGGTAATTAGGTTTCAATAAATATTTGTAGGGCGTCGGACTTGTGATCTTGTGGTTGCGGGTTCGATCCCCACCCATTGCACTACGACGTGAACTCACTCGTATCACAAGTATTTTAGCTTAGCACGACACAAGAATACTAGTAGACTGCAAAACTCTGCTAGTCTTTCTAAACTGTAAAAAAAAAGTTGCGTTCAGAGCTTGGTAAAGAGAAAAAGGCGATGCATTCCTTTTCTAACAATTTAGAAAAGGAATGCATCGCCTTTTTTAAATTATTTTATGTATAAAATGTAATAATAGTATCATAGTGTAATAGTATTAGGTAAGTGATGCACTACGCGTGCTCTTAAAGTAGAGTATAGTGTTAAGAGTTGCTCGCTATTTTAATTTTTTTATCGAATTATTATATCAAAAGCATTCATTTACTTCGGTAATTGTGAACCATCAGCCAGGAAGAATGTTCGTTTGCCGCTTAACCAACACAATAACAATAACACAAAAAATATAGACCTACGATCTTTACATTTTATTTTACTCATCAACTGATATAGTATATATGTAAATTATGAGGTTTTATCATTGTAACAAATAACCGATTTAATTCGATGTTTAGGAGTATTTCTCTTTCAGCAGCAACTTTTTTGAGCAATAATGGTTAAAGCACCAAAATTATTTCTGTTTCAAAATAGCTTTGATGCTGAAAAAATTGGTTCTGAATGAGGCATACTCCGATTATTGGGGTAAGAAAAAACGACTACAAAAAGGAGCCGTATTACCATAAACTGTCGGAGTTGCAATCTTCTTGATTGAAGTATTGATCCGGCCATTGACCTATCAAATTCAAATAGAAATAGGTGCCTTTGAATCCATTGATAACTAAAATAATAATCGAATCTCGTTAGAGTGTTGCCCTTTCGTTACTATACTAAACCTGCTACCGTAAAACGGTCAATTAACCATTTCAATTCATTACAAAATTGAGTTCTAGGCTCAATCCACACCGGTCACACGCGTCATCGCGTTGCGACTTTTTTTAACTACACCATGCGGTTGCACGTAGACGCTCCAGTACAGAGACCTTTGAACTTTCATAAATAGCGTCTGACTCGTCACTAAGCTCGCGTTTCCATACCACAACTTTGTACCTAAAGCTACAGTGACACACGCTTATTACTAGTAATGGAAACATTGATATGAAATATGCTATAGGCGAAAATCATGCTGCGTCTCGGCGCTTCAGTTGCGGCGCGGCAGTGTGAGCTGAGCCCTACACTCAACTGTAGAACATTAAGTAGAATAAATTGGAATAGCCTGTGGCTAGACGTATAAAGGTAGGGTGCTGGCTAATAAACCTAGCAAATGACATTTTGAATACCATATAACCAGATTACATTTTGAACTTAATATAATGTAGGTATTCTAAAATAAATATAAGACTTCAAGCCCTTCTACGAAGTTTGAGCTCAATTGATTTAAGATAACTGCTTTTAAATTAAGTTCCAATATTTTATTGGAACGAACATACAAACATTGCAAGTTAAAATAAGCTCTGTATGTCTTTTATAGCCTATGTTACTCAGGAATAATGTAGCATTCTAATGGTGAAAGAATTATCGACATCCGTCAGTAATTTTTGAGTTTATTCGAAACCACATACAAATGATATAAACATTTCCTCTTTTATAGATATGGTAACCGAATGTCTTAAAGTGTCAATTGTAAGGCAGTTTTTGTGTATTATAAGAGCAATTATTTGATATTAAAGCTTTTATAAGCTTTAATATCAAATAATTGCTACAAGGTTTCAAGTATAAAATTAATTGGTCGAAATAGAAATTTCGAATTAAGTTTCAGAGGTCCAACGGTCAGTGCGGTGCCTAGACGGCAAATTACGACGATTCATCACGACGTAAATCGCAAACATCTGGACCAGACAACTATAAATCAGAAATTAATATTCATGATACATGCTTCTCATACATCATTCATATCTATTATGCATAGGTAGATTTGTCGCACCTAACTATCGTGTTTGCGCTGAGGCATATATACTAATAGAATGACGTATAATGAAGATTAAGTGTTAAGTGCTCAAAGACATTATTAAAAATATTTTAATTTTCTCTGAGTTTTTCAATGGATTTAACAAAAAAACAAAACGTTCGAAAAGAGTTCGTATAAGTACAAAATCTTTTCAAAACAAACACAATATGACAACATTTTTGTGACTTGAAAAGACTTTGTACTTATTTTTATTATATAAATAATATATTGACACAAACAATAAATTATAATGTATGAATTGATTACAATATTAATTATTAGAGATGAAGGAATATCATATCAATTGCAGATTATAATATATATAATATATAGGTACCCATATTAGGTATACCTCTTGATGCAGCTGGCAAAGGCAGCTAACAATTCGAAAATCAAAATTATTTATTCGAGAAATAATATGAAATCAGTGAACAATAATTTTCATCAGAAGCAAGCAAAGGCCGTCACATAATAAACACGAACTAAATTGAGGTATTCCATCGAAGTGGCAAAAGTTTATTGCATTTTTAAACAGACTTCTTAAAATAATTTATATAGAACAAAAAAAAATCTTGTTTGCGACAAAAAAAAAGAGATAAACGGTGTTTCCTGGTGTCATCTTCATCATCCACTGCTGAACAGGCCAATGTTTAAGGTCTCATCGATTTCCAGCGATAACTATTGCTAGCAGCCTGCTACAGGCCATCTACTAGCTCCCAATCTTTATTAGGTTTCGGTCGATAGTGCAGGCGGTCGTCACAAGATGCACTTGCCAGTTCGTGGTCTCCACTCGAGAAACTTTTACCCCATTGGCCGTCAGTTCTTCGAGCTAGGCCATGGAATAGTAAACCAAAAGTAAACTGACACAAATATAAAAAACTGAAATGTTGAATACTTTCCTGAAATCACAGATTAATATAATAGTTACTACGGCAATATAAAAGCTTAAATGTGTAACAACTAGACGTAGATACATTCAACATAAAAGTATGTAGGTAACGCTTCGAAAATCAAAATTAATTACACAAGACCTACCCCATATTCTTTAGAGACGTATAGTAAATTAAATGAACAATATTTTTAATCAAAAGCAAGCGATGGCCAGCACACAATAAACACGAAACTTAATAGAGATGCTCCATCGGAGAAGCAAAAGTTTATTACATTTTTAAATCAGACTTTGCAAAATGAGGTATCGATTTACCTGTGCAATGAAGATTTATGAGTTCAAAGCTATATGCTTGTAGTCTCGTTCAAAAGATCGTTGCAAAGTTAATTCATGAATTTTATATACTGATGTACGATCTTCATTAAAACGTATTTTTGAAGTAAAAATGTTTTTATTTTTGCTTGCGAAAATGTATAAATATTTAATGTAGTCTGAATGCAATATATCAGAATTTTAAAAATGTCTATAGTAATCTGAACTCCAATGCTATGTTTTGTTTAATGGCTTATGTGTATTTATGGCATTTTATTTATAACTTAAAAGTTCAAGAAATACTTCACAAACTTTGACCCAATTGGTAATGCAAAAAAAAACGTTTTCACATTTTAATGTTGATGTTATATAATGCGCATAATTATATACTGTATACTAGTTACGAATAATTTATTTAAATTTTTTATGTTACTACGAAGATTTTCTTTTATTTTGATAAATAAATTGCAACTAATTATAAACACAGTAAGTACAATTACGGGTTCATGTGACCCGAAATACTCTATCCGCATTTATTTCGAAAATTTGTTAGATATTAGAATATATGCAGGGAAGGATACGGCTTTTGTAATATTATTTTACATAAAATTTGTCTTTGAATTATTCATGTAAAGTGCAATAAGACGGAAGGGTTGCCCTTTAAAGCATTTCAGCTAAAAATATTTTGAATTTTAATTTATACATTACTTAAAAGTAGTATAAAACCAGGTATTCCTATAAAAAGTGTTTAAGGACGCTATAAACAATATCAATATAGAGTAGTTATTATTAATATTTTAAATTGCATGCTAAAACAGATGGGTTGTTATCATCAAATAATTGTTGGTTCCACCATAGTCAGAACGCTGCAAAACGTCTCCTAAATGCCATATTTCCTCAATCCTTCCGCCAGCTACCACCCCGATCGGAGGTTTAAGTCCCACAGGGGCGACCTCTTGTATGGGGTTTGTTAGTTTGTAGTTTTTAAAAGCTACAGCCCTACTCGCCTTTCAGCACGATGAAGTATCAAAAACTTCAAGTATAACTGCATAATCTAAAAGAAAACCTCATAGTCTGGCAAGATCTCTTAATATTACTACTACCGTACGATTTTATTTCAACAAATAAAATTCTTCGCCATCAGGCTAAAAATACCCATACAGATTTTATAGAAGTTACAGTTACACGGATTTCTACAAAAACGTTGTTGACGCAATCTTCCTAATGCTCGTAAATATGATTCTTAGTACTACGTAAGCATAAGCATGCTTTCCAATATGGAGCTTAAAGAACATGCATTTTCTACGTACCTATAAATTCTTTGCTCATTTTATCGAAAGGTCATTTATTCGTCTTATATTGGCGGACGAGCTAGGAGCCATTTAACTCTATCTCGCAAAGAGCACTGCCATTTTTGCTTTGAGATTTACTATGAAGAATGCTTTGTATTTTGAGTGATGTTTTATTTAGACACTTAGCTTGACACCTACACCTGTTTCTGAAAGGATAATTGCATCGTTAAAACTAAGTAATTCGCTATCAAAAACTTGTTAAATGTCAAATGCGTTTCCGTAAGCATGATTTGCTAATTTGATTTGATAATTGTACCAATTATATAATGAGTATTTTCGTTCAGTGCCTAATGGCTAACGTCATTAATTAATGTCAATTTGATTTGGCAACGACATTAAGTAAACTGTTATGTAAGTTGGTTTTTCGCGTTTGAGAAACCGGATGTAAGAGATTGGTCAAATACAGTTGTTTAAGAAATGCTGGTAATGTGGCGATTGGACCACCAATTTGATTACCAAATCAATGTTACAGTCTAGTCAATTTATTTATATCACTTTATTTATTCACTGTACTTATCTTCTTCGCTGAATACTTTTATGCCCAGTAAAATAGCAAAATCCGTCATGGTCATCCGTCCGCTAACAACATATGTCCGCCCAAAAAAAAGCTGATTCTCGACACACAATTAATACATGCTGGATCAAATTCCAGCATGTATTAATTGTGTGTCGAGAACAGACAGTAGCAAAGTGATAGAACAATGATCGCGCTGGAGTTAACGAAGTATTTGTGACAGTTTAAGTCAACACACAGAACACCTATTTGTGTGATTCACACGCAACCAATATTAGTCTTTGAACCAATGAAGTAGTTATTAGTAGAGTCCCTTTGCAGTAGTTATTAATAGGTATGTATGATTTTGAACTTATTTTGTATTTAGCCAATAGCTATTACTATATCGTCGTTTAAGTTATCACACCACGTTACTCATTATTTGCCAGTTTGATGCCAATAGCTAGATAATGGAAAAACACTTTGTTTTGCTAGCTACACATCGTGCAATAGAACAATCTTACTGAATATTTTAATCAAACGTAAGAATAAGACGAGACAATGGTCACTTTTTTAAGATTTATTATTTCAACCTAACATTGCATTGGGGCTCTGTAGTTGACATAGTATTTACTAATGTATAAATAAGATAAGTGCTATCTGCAAAAAGCTGTAGTTTCCTTAAATAAATAAGTAATATATTGTTTATTAAAATAAACTGCTATAGTTTTGGTATTTTTTTTAATGAATACTAGCAGAGTTTTGTTTTCTACTAGTATTTTTGTTAACCACCCGTGCTAAGCTAAAATGTTTGTGCTACGAGTGGGTTCACGTCGGTACCTAGTGCAATAGGTGAGGATCGAACCGGTGACTGATTTTTCGGTTCTTGATTGGGCTACGGCCGCTCATAATGTCAAATTCCAAAGTTATTTTTCACTTTCCTGAAAAGTTATTATTTCTGACATAAGTGATGTTATAAGTAAAGCGACGATATTATCTGATCCGATCAATAATTAAACGCTACGAGTCACTTTACAACACTAATAATAATTGTGTGTGTTAATTGAGAAGTGCTGAAAAATATACTTAACTTATAGGAATAACTTAAGTTCTTCCCATAAGTTAAGTATATTTTCTTATTATTGTATAGCCCGTTTAATGGCCACGGCTGAAAACATGGTCCTCGTCCCGAGGGAGGGTTTTTAACATATTTACCATGCTTGGCAGGCAGGTTGGTGACCGCAGTATTATGTAATAACACGCATAGGGATACGCTGCGGGACGTTCCGTGGTATACAATTGATATAGGCGGTGTAATATCCCATACTACAGTCCCCTAACCAACCAGATCTAAAAATCTTATATTCATTTTATTCATTTTTACACTAAGATTTTTTGTGCAGCTCACGATCGAACTCGATTACGAGACTTAAAGCAAGACATGTACCGCTACGCCACGGAGGTTTTCATAGCAAAGATATATTTCTTACCACTAACTATGCTACGAGTGTAGGTATTTAACTATCATTCCGCGCACGGTTTCACCCGTGTAGCTCCCGTTCCCATAGGAACTTCATAATTAAATATAGCTTATAGACTTCTTCGATAAATGAACAATCTAAAACGGAAAGTTTTTTTTTATACCGACCAGTAGTTCCTGAGATTGGCACGTTCAAGCGAAAAAAAACGAACTCTTCAACTTTTAATATTAGTATAGATAATCAAGTAAACATTAAAACGCTGTCATGATATTATGTTTTACAATAAATTCTACTTCGTAGTTGCTACGAAGCGGGAAGCTACATCCCTCGTAGCAACTTCATTTCTGTAGCGTAGCATTTTATTTGTCAGCAATATTCAAACTTGTAAGCTTCAAGTCGCATTGTCGCGGTAGTCTTGCACGTATTAAAATATGCTCGTGGACTTTTGTGTTAAGTTTTATTCTAAGGACGATGGCATCTGTGCATTTATTCAGATATAATTCGTTTTTATTTGTGCGATGCATTATAGTAGGCTAGAAGTAACCTAAACCGAAGGACATGCATGAGGGATTCATGAATTTGGAGAAGGTGAAAGTGTGAGTAGTCTCTGCTTACCCCTATAGGCGTGAATGATGCTAAAAAACTGTAAAAGAAATCATGTTTGTTGTATGAAAGCTCCACTTGAATGGGAAGACTACGAAGACTACGAAGTCTTTGTAATACGGTCCCATTTTTACATTTTGGATATAGATCCCTAAAAATACAAAATCTATAAACAAAAATATATTAATGCACAGGAGGGCCTTTTCCAGAACTCATCCAGGTGAGACGTGGATATGTGGGTAGTTGACGGAAAACCAAATAAACGCCTATACTGCCCTTAATAAGTTACTATAGTAAATTATACGGAAATAAGGTCTTAATCATATCAATCACTATTAACACTATTGAAAGGCAAACCAATGTCGCTAAAATACACTTTGATTAACGCGATGGAATTCATCTCAAGCGTGTGCGCTAGCCTCTATTCTCATAAAAGTGTTTCTTCAATATGGCTGCCCCGCTTCCAACGACACGATGCTCCGCTAGAGTGACGTTGACACGTGTCACTTTGGACAATGACATTTACGTGACGCGCCGATATATATTTATATTTTAAGTTGGCGTCGGAATATGATATTCAAAAATATTCAAAATAGTATAGCAAAATAGTAATAGCGCCAATCTCGCAATAAAACAATCACAAGTTACGCCTCGATTGCGGTGCACTTTTAAAATGAAACGCCCCGACATAAATCCTTTCAGATTAGATGGAAGCTAGATGTAACAAGGCCGTTTATAACACACAAACGTTGGTTGCATTTTAAAACAAGCTGAGATTATGGTTCGATGAATTTATAACCATTCGAAAGGATAAATAGGTATTAGAAAGTATTTCACAGAAAAAAATCAGCAAAGACATTGAAGTTTTAATACGATTTGACTGAGTAATTTGTGAATAGTCCTTGATTGTTTTATAGAAGCTATTTTGTTATTTAGAAAAACACATTTTATTATTTTTAGGCAAAGAAACCAAATAATTGTTGCAATGATCACTTTTTATAATTATTAATTAAAGAAGGATTATCAAAAATGTTCTTAAGAAGTCAGAAGCGATATAGGTATTACCTATCCATTATACGATTTTTTTATGTAATTACGAATTGTTTGTTTTTTAAAGCCCAGGTGGAAAGAAATAGTGGACTGTATATAATAGGTTTATTGCCGGTATTACAAATCTAATTATTTTAAAAATACAATAAGTGTTGCACGCGGTCGGGACGGACGATTCTCTCTTCTTTTGTTTTCTTAATGTTCTCTTTTTAATTTTCATTTCGCGCGCTTTTCCAGTTGGCTATGGTTTGTGTTTATTTTTAAATGTAGTTTATAACTTTTAAAAATATGTTAATGGTTTTTGCATTAACACTTGCATCAGCCACTGCTGAACATATGCCTCATAAGATACTCCCATCAGGATAGAATTTGACTTAATGCTGTCTCAAATCAGAAGGTCAGTGGTTACGGTACCTGCTTCTTCTTGGTGTTTTGGGTTTGTTTCTCAGCGGGGACAATTACTTCTGTGAAGCATAGATAAGTTTGGGTGTGTTTTCCATCCACATTTTGAGTGTTTGGTGCCCCCGTGACTCAGGGATAAAATTCTCAAGTGCGGCAAATGTCTTTAAAAAAAATGTCATAAATGCAACAACCTAAAGTCGTTGACATTTATGACTGGCCAATGGTTACCGTAGTAGGTTCTGAGATTTGTTTTTATGGTCGATCAACCCGAATCAACGTTTTGCGTGAACCACAGATATTTAATCTGCGTGTTCTATGTCTGTGTATAATTCACACACGTTGTTTGTGAAGTCCCCCGCGACACAAAATAATTTCATTGGTGCGGATGTAGTACTCAAAAAACATTATTAACTGATTTAAATTTAAGTCCACAATATTCTGAATGTTCACGTAAATATTTAGAACTTTTATTTTTTAAAATATTTTAAGTTAGTTTTTTGTACTTTCGACGCCCGCCCTATAAAAAATTGTTTATTCGTTCTTTGAGAAAAGTAATTTGTCATAAGATATTTCATTACAAAGCAAATAATATATTTCTTACAAATGTTATAAAACTTATTTTGTGGCCATTTGTTATACTCAGGAGTGTAATTTGAACATTTCAAATAACAAACATTTATTTTTAATTGAATGTATTAGATTTTTTTCGTGAATAGTTTTACAAAATATTTTTAGTAGTTTTTCTGAACAGGCAAATTACCTCCCTCCACCAGTTGTTAAGTGGCAAATGGGTCCAAATACAGGGAAAGCTAGTGTCAGTACAGTAGACAGCAGTGGCTTATCTTTATACTGTCGCTCTCCTTTCCCCATAAAGCCTCGTTTACGGAGACGCGGGGCGTCGTGCGGCGCGGCCCGCACTGAAATGAAACATATGGCGTTGCATGAGTGCAAGTGCGATGCGAGACGGCACGCTGCACGCGACGCGCGTCGCCCCGCGAAAGTAAAAGAGGCCTAAGATCTGGCGACCTTCCTCAAAGGAACAAATCTTTAATCAATAATGTTATTAGGCTTTATTGTGTAAGGTGGAGGTATTTCCCGTGTCGAGCAGCTTATTGTGCTTTGCTTTACTTCCTTTGCATAAATTAAGTATGTAAATTACATTAATTGTTGCATTGCTTCCTATATGATATAGAATAGTTTATAATCGATTAATTGATTTTCAGTCCCACAAGAACTGAAACTAGTGTGTGATGGTTAGTATTAAAAACCTTAAAAAATACAGGATTATTCAAATAAGAAAATACTGGCCAAGTGCGAGTCGGACTTGCTCACAAAGGGTTCCGTACCATTTTCAAGTACCTACCTGTTGCCGTTATTGACATTAAGCAAAAAAGGGCAACAAAAAAGTTTGTTGTATGGAAGCCCACTTAAATATTTATTTTATTTCTTTTTTAGTATTTGTTGTTATAGCGACAACAGAAATACATAATTTGTGAAAATTTTACCTGTCTAACAATCGCGGTACTTGAGATACCGCCTGGTGACAGACAGACAGCGAAATCTTACTTTTATTATATTTTACCCTTCGGATACGGAACCCTAAGTATGTTGTCTGTAATGTAGCGGTGGACTGTAATAAATTAAAATACATTATGAGTTTGTAATAAATAATTATATTGCCTGACAGCCTGAATTGTAATATGACAATAAGATAATGTTGACGAACATAAGAGAAAATAATAATAAAATTTCTTACATTACGTCTATAAAATACCTACAATTACATGCTAGTTACAGCTGAGACTTACGTTTTGAGTACTACACTCAAAACGTAAGTCTCACTTACGTTTTGAGACGCGTTGGACTGCAGCTATAACTCTGCTCCAGTGGATTGTGTCGTGATATTTTGTAACCTAAATGTTAATCTAGCTTAACTAAACAGCCAAATCCGATCAGTAGTTTGGGCGTGAAAGAGCAACAAACATCCATCCATGCATATAAACTTTCACGTTTAAAATCATAGTTAGATTTTTTAAATGTTTTGAATACTTTATGGAAAAGTCTACCTTATACTATATTTCAAAATTGAGATTAATAAAATTCGACCACCGGCAGGACTCGACCCTGCGTCTTAGGTTTAGCCCCTAATGTCTTAGGCTACGATGGAACCGCAGCCGGTCATCGAAATTTATTAATCGCTTTGTAACACGTCCCTAAGGGGGACGTTAGTGCCATCTATCGGTAATGAATAATACTTAGATCCATCCATGCATATAAAATTTCGCGTATAAATAATAGTTCGATTTTTTAAATGTTTTGCATACTTTATGGAAAAGTTTACCGTATACTATATTTCAAAATTGAGATTAATAAAATTCGACCACCGCCAGGACTCGACCCTGCATCTTAGGTTTAGTCCCTAATGCCTTAACCAATTAGGCTACGGTGGAACCACAGCCGGTCATCGAAATTTATTAATCTCTTTGTACACGTCACGTCTCTTAGGGGGACGTTAGTGCCATCTATCGGTAATGAATAATACTTAGATGCCAACAATTCAGGTTATTTCAATTTAACTTCGACTAACTTTGTGGGGTTATTTGTTTCTGTGAGTAAACTATAAGTTCAGAGGTTAGAGGGGCCTCGTTAATAGGTTAACCTACGATCATGTTCATCAAAAGGTCAATTTTCGGAGCCACGGCTTAGTGAAACGTGTTATCTTGTTAACAATATTGCTCTTGATTTTCTATAAATATGATAGTGATATAAGACTGTTATATTGAATAGCAATTCAAACATTAAAATAGTAACTACTTAGTAAGAAAAAATAAAATAAAGTAATAGGATTGCAATATATATGCAGTTTAAAACTATTATTGACATTTAAAGTCCATAATTTAAGCTCTTTTATATAATCAGCTAGTGTTTTTGTTATATGCATCAACTTACAAATTGTATAACGGACTTAAATTAAACTGACTAAAACTTAAGTTTGATTGTACAATATTCCTCGCTATCTAACCGATTAAGTGGTATGTCTAGAAACTCTCACCTGCATTAAGTTACATTGACACTGGAATCAATTGGGTACTTGAGAAATCGCGATAATATTACAAGTTAAGTCCTAGGTCTATCTTTGTTTTATAGGTGTTTTTTTTAAGTTGCATACCGCTGCGAATGTATGCTTAAGTAACATTTTAACAATCTTATCATTATAAAATAAAAACCCTTCGCCTCATCTGTCTGTTTGTCTGTTTGTATTTTGGCAATCAACGGGAAAACTACTAAATGGATTTTCATACGATTTTAAACAATGAAAAGTGGAATTCATCAAGAAGGTCTAAAATGTGTAACATTAAAGGAAAACATCTACACAAAAATAGAAAATATATTATAAAAGAAAATCATCCCCCTTATCGTGACGGAAATAAACAGTTGAACACAATTCTCACCCCAATAACCCGATTTAAAACTGATCAAGTAAATGGTTTTATTTAATGTTCTATTAAGACCATTCGAATGACACGAGTAGCCCAATCCTCGAATTGCAATGTCGATATATTTCTGTTTGAATAGCGTTGAGATTCAGTTAAATTTTCTCTATGGCCAATCGGATTAGCATCAGTTGGCTATTACACGAGCGTTTAAGTATTCAACGATAAAAAATGTTCAATTTCAAGCCAGAAATTAAAAATATATTTTACGTTTGTACGTGCCTAATTTATTTACAGTGTCGGGCATGAGGAGAAATACAAATTAGAATTTCAGAGTTTTATTATAAAGCAGCGCATTTTGATTTATACACGAAGGGAGATAGGTTGAAGGTCGTTTCCAAAATCTATACTAATATAAAGCAGAAGAGTTTGTTTGTTTGCTTGAACGCGCTAATCTCAGGAACTAATGGACCGATTTAAAAAAATATTTAAGTGTATAATAGTCAGTTTATCTAGGAAGGCTATAGACTAAATGTATTATTAAGTTCCCACGGGAACAGGAGTTACGCGGGTGAAACCGCGCACGGGAAGCTAGTACTATTTATCTACAGCCCAACCCTGGATACAAGTAAATTTGAAAAAAAAAAACATTGTGTAAATTTTTCCACAAAATACTATGTACAGCTACCATCCTGAAAATTAACATATTATTATATTATTCGTTCTCGCTTCTAGCCCTTTTGTATAACAAATAATATTCCAAAATTATGTACTTAACCTTACTAGTTACCATTCTTGATTAAGAGTTACATTGAAATAAAGCACCCAATGTAAATCTGCAAAAAAAATAAGAGAGAAAAAAGCATTAAAATATGTAAATGTTCTTAAAGGATATACTATAAAATATACACCGCGATTTTATATTCGTTGCTAATACTCAGTAAATGATTTATTTCTTATATTAAAATCGATCGGGAACTTTGTTGGGGTGCCCATTTCAAACAAGATAACGTAGGATGTACAAACAGCGATAGTAAAAAATTCACAGTTTATTGTAAACTAAAATTAGTTTTTCATTATATTTTTACCAAAACGATTTTTACGGAATTAAAAATGTTTTATCATGTACAAGCGAAGCTCTTTCATACGTATTTTCATTAGAAGTCGTCCTTTGTAACTCTTCAATTTCATAAACTTTTTCTGTAGGGAATTTTAACATACTTTTATTTTATATTTTCATGCCAAGTATATTTTTGTGTTTATAATTAAAAGAAAAAGTCGCATTGTATTTTTTGATTCAGTCGATTTGTATTAATTAATTAATTCGTCAATATTATAAAATATAAGCGTGACTGAGTGTCCGATATAAAACTTCAACCGATTCACATAGAACGCTAAAATTTTCGGTGAAAAGAGACGTTTCTTTTTAGGCCCACTGAGTATGGAAGCGTTTACACACTGTATTGTACACAAAAAAAAGAGACTGATTTTTAATGTTGAACTGACTATTTTTTTATATAAAATGGAGCCGGAATTAAAAAATTAAATTAAATAGATAATGTTTTGATATTGGTATTCCAGTTATATCCTTGACGCTATTATGTGCGAACCAAACGCGTATATTGAAACGTTTTGAACATTTTTTTTATTTAAATAAATTAAACTTACTTTAATACAGTCCATGTTGGTAATAAAAATATTTATTTTATTTACTTGGAATTATGGTTAGAGAATAACATTTTTTTTTTTAATGATGCTGGTCAAAATCTGCATCGATGAAACACCGTGAAAACGAAACGTATTGTCACATTATGTTTTGGCATTCATTTACAGCAGTGTTGCCAATTTAGCCGCTAGAAATTACAACTTTTGTTTCGAATAAACTCGAACTCGGATACCTACTGAACGGATTTCGATAATTCTTTTACCATTAGAATGCCACATTAACATAGGCAATTTTTTACTATAAAGTAAAAAAATAACCTACACATTTAGATATTCTTACTAAAACTTCGATAATGTAGGTAAACCAAAGTATGAAAAAAAAATCCATAAATTGTCTTTCATCGTATGCGCTACGGAAACTATGAATTGATAGAACAAAATAATCTTTCATAATATTAAAGAACATATCAATATCTATAATCACGTTTGCGGTACCATTTGTCTAATTATAGTAATAAAATATATAAAAATAAAATTACTTTTTTGAAAGAAAAATTATCAAAAACCAAACCATGCCTTAAATACCACGTTATTCATATTTGTGTATTAATCCTTATCCAAATAAAATACTTTTCATTTAAGACTGTTTCAATACCTGAAGATGACTTTTTAAATTATTAAAATGGGTCATTGCATTTAAAAGATATTACAAGTTTAAAAATGTGAACCTAAATAGGTATTTTACCTATTAATATAAGCCGTGACACTGAAGACAACAGAAGACATTTAATTTTCTTTCTGTAAGATTATCAAGAGTATGATCAGTTTGATCATGAAGCGGCTAGGGCGTCGGACTTGTGATCTTATGGTTGCCGGTTCGAACCCTACCCATTGCACTACCGACATGAACCCACTCTTAAAACAAGCATTTTAGCTTAGCACTAGTAGACAGCTAAACTCTGCTACTAATCTTAAACAAAAAAAGTTTGTGCCAATCCATATAATATGCTTATTCCAAAATATTTAAAATGAAAGTCCAACCGTGTGAAGCCGGGGCGGGCCACTAGTTTATTATATTAATTTAATATCTGATTTTAATTTATAACGTCGTTGGACATGAATTTCTAGGAGTTGGCAACACTGATTAACAGTCTGCGCTTTGTGCAATTTCCGTCGAGTTGCGTGCGTGAGAGTGCTTTCATGTTTTTTGGACTATTATTTGAAGGATTTTATAGGTATGGCATCTGCAAGTTCAGTATATTCTCCAAAAGGACGCTGTTATGCTAATTGTTCAGTAAGATTTTAACGCAATGTGCGAAGGCACTTACTGGTCGAGACAACAGCATGTATACCCCAACTTATATCTTTGTACTTTGTGGACTTCTCGCGAGGTGAGTGTTACAGATTAATAATATTATTCAATCTAATTCACTTCTTTTATTTATATTAACATTGCGAAACTGTAATGATACCGTTACAAGATATGAAACAATACGTGTAAGATAGATTTTATATTTGGCATAAGAATACGACGGTGTCGTTAATTAAATCCCCAATAAATAAGATCCCATACATTTTCTAGGTTAATAATTTGCTTATCTACTTGTTTTAGTTAAGCCTGCTAGATGCTGTTTGTGGAATGTGTTTAATGATAGTGCAAGAATTTATTCAAACAGCTAATCCAATTAGAAGATTTGGGTACAGGAACATTTGCATTCCCTGTGGTTCTTCACTGTTAAGAGCACGCCAAACACATGCTGTACCTGCCCACTCTGAAGAAAGGCAACTGTTATTTTACAATGGATACCATCTCAACAGGTAATTTTAAAATAGTATTTAAATATAATTATAACATTATTATTTGTCATTGTTAAACTCCAATAAATAGTCAGATATTTTCCCTTACATACAGATTTTGATCATCATTTATACAGGAATATTTAATAGGATAGATGTTTATAGGAAGGTTTATAAATATAACTATATTTAAATACACCTGTGCGAAGCCAGGGTAGATTAATTATAACAATTAATATATTTTTAATAATAATAATGATAATGAAACCCATCCGAGCTGCTGGTGGGGCCCTATTTTTTATATTATTATAAATATATTTAAAAATGTAAGTAAGCAAGTAAAATTGTAATTTGGTAAATGAAAAAATTATGAGAAAAAAATATAGTTTTTGTCTTATTTTCTCCCGCTGAACTAAGACTTCTTTCTTATAATTATTTTGTTTACCTAATTACAATTTTACTTCCTTACTAACATTTAATTCACTGTAACAATTTTTTATATTTTAGGTGGAACATTTGAAACAAGTTTGTATGGCTTGTTGGCTTTGACCTACTCGTGTGGTCCAACGGCGCAGGCATCATGATGTAAACAGAGATGCAGAGATACAAAAAAATAATTTTGAAGATAAAGGTGCCATCCCGCAATCAACACCTATGCCGGTATCTTTTTTTTTTGTTTTTTGTCTGGGGTGAAATGCATTGACGCATTCCCACCACCGCTGCAGCGTATTCGCGCGTTGTCTGTGGGATATGTGGGACTCGCCCTCTCCATAGCGTGGTATGCTTAAGTCATACCACGAGGAGAGGACCCTACACCACTAAAACCTGCCATACACTCCTTCGATCCGCCGTTGACGGGGGTTGGTTACGCATGAGCAATCCGGCCCAAACCTATGCCTATGGTACCTGCTATTCCAGTGTTATAAGAGAAATCTTGTTATAAGAGAAGTACCAACTATAATAATATAATAATAATATCTAGGGACAATGTCACACAGATCATCCTAGCCCCAAACTAAGCAAAGCTTGTACTATGGGTACCAGGCGACGATATACATACTTATATAGATAGATAAATACTTAAATACATAGAAAACATCCATGACTCAGAAACAAATATTCGTGCTCATCACACAAATATTTGCACTTACCGGGATTCGAACCCAGGACCACCAGCTTCGTAGGCAGGAGCACTACCAACTAAGCTACGGTGACCGTCAAACTATTACTATGTCTAATTAGGCGTGCTGCTGGTACGTCACGTCACTGTATATTTTTATTATGTGTAAATACTTCTAGACTCCTGGTACCTAATATCCTTAAGGAAAGATTATTGCTAGATCACTCATTTTATGTGCCCCGTAGCTCACGTATCTGTGAATACCATTTGAATGAACCTCATAATGACTGGAATAATTTATACACAATTAGTAATTGTGCAGAATTTACTGCGTTTCAAATGGATGATTTGTGTTCACTACTTAAAAGTAGTGTGACACGAAATTATGAAATACTAAATATTATAGAATATAATGCAAATTACAAATAACAGTGATGTACTTACAGAGATACCGGACGACCTGCGAGCGATACAGCACCGACACAGCTGGGAGGGAGAGGACCCGAGAACAAAATACTAGGACTCCACTGAAAGCGGCGCAGGATGAGCTGGAGTTCAACACGTCGATGAACCGCGTCCCGGCCGAGGTACTTGATCGTCGCCGTGCTCCCACCAAGAGGGAAGCACTCATATGACCCTCTGGGACTACTTAGCCATTATACGTTCCGAGCTAAGATCGTGCTTCAGAGCCTGTGGCGACTACAGATGGCCTGGGACAAACCTGGGGCGCCCTCTCACTAAGTCGAGCCGACTATACAAGCTCGACTCAGTGATCGAGGGCGGACTACTGCGAGTGAGGGGCCGCAACCGTGCCCCTAAAGACCCAGCGGCCCGTCATCATGGACATCACCGGGCTCATCGTGCTGCGGGAACACTGCGCTGCCGGACACGCCGTGTGACCAACGACCTGAGGCAGCGCTACTGGATACTGCACCTGCGGCCCGCGTGCGCCGAGGGAGACCGCGGCCACCAGCACCCGGGGACCTGCCCGCGCCCGACTGGAACCGTTCCAGCGCCCGTTCACAAACTGCGGGCTGGACTACTCCGGGCCCGTGGTAGTACGGGTGGGACGCCGGCGACAGAAGAGATGTTTCACATCACGCGCGGTGCACCTGGAGCTCGTGCCCTCGCTGTCCACGAGCTCGGCGCTGATGGCGCTGCGGCGGATGGCGGCGCGCAGAGGGTGGCCGAGGACGATGTACTCCGACAACGCTACCAGCTTCCACGGCGCGGACACGGAGCTACGGGCGGCCTACGCGGAGTGGGAACCAGCGAGGAGCGAGGAGGGACTACTGCACCGCATGGAGTGGCGCTACATCCCGCCGGGAGCACCGAACCAGGGAGGCGCATGGGAGCGCCTGGTGCGCTCAGTCAAGGTGGCGCTGGCGGCCACCCTGAAGGAGCGGGAGCCGACGGACGAGGCTGTTGGCGGAGGCGGAGTTCTCGATCAACGCCCGGCCGCTCACGCACGTCAGCGTGGACCCGCAAGACCCGGAGGCGCTCACCCCGAACCACTTCCTGCTCGTCGTCGACGGGCCTGCCGACCTTGCGACCTCGACGACCGACGGACGTGGCGAGCCAGCCAGGCGCTGGCCAACTGCTTCTGGCATCGATGGGTGCGCGAGTACCTACCTACGCTCGTGCCCCGAGGACAACCGACCGACGTGAGACGACCGCTGCGGGTTAGAGACGTTGTGGTGGTGGTGGACCACAACCTACCCCGGAATGTGTGGCCGATGGGGAAGGTGGAGCGCGTTTACGAGGGACCCAAGACCGGCATCTTCAAGCGTCCCGTCAGCAAGCTCGTCGGACTCGTGAAGGAGGAAGCTACGCGGGCTGCGCTGGGGGAGAGATGTGAAGTACGACGACCGATCGAACAAGTTAAGACTTTTTAAATTCTACGCGAATGTAAATAAATGTGATTTGTTAATACGTAGTTGCGAGCGCCCGTAAACCACTACCGATTGCAGGTCGCTCGTGTGAGTATAAATATAGGCTAAGTTTATGTATTGTCATTCTGATTTGGAGAGCTGTAATAAAGATAACAAGATACAACACGCTTTATTTTCTTTAATTACTTAATCAAGCAAAAAATATAGCACTGACCTACTCATCCACCACTGTGTAAATACTACTGGGTGAATATAGATGCATTTGTTCAAAAGCATTACTAAAACTTCGCTGTCTGTCACCAGGCTGTATCTCAAGAACCTCGCTACCTAGTTAGACAGTTGAAATCATCAAAAATGATTTAGGTATTTTCTGTTGTACAAGAAATACTAAAAACAAAATTAAATAAATATTTATTTAATTTTGTTTTTAGTATTTGTTGTTATAGCAAAAACAGAAATACCTACATCATTTTTGATGGGGTTTTTTGGGGGGTTCTCATTCAAACGAGTTTTTTTTGCCCGACATTAAAAACGACCCCAGATAGACGCTTGAAATAATCACGAAATATTTAGTTTTTGTAATGTTGCTTACCTAGTCAATGTTACAGAACCCTTCGTGCGCGAGTCCGACTCGCACTTTGCCTGTTTTTATATATGAGTTCTATTTATTTTTCAACAGTGCATTACTTAGAATATTAGGATATTTTAATAGTTAATTAGTTTTCCTATATACTCACTAAATAATGTACCTATCGTAACAGCTTTGAGGTTATGTCACATTCGTGACTTTGATGGCGTTTTTCTGTCGTATCGCCGTAAGAAAACGTAAAACTAATATTACCACGGTAAACTAGAGATTACAACGAATAAATCGACGTATATTTCATAAGTATACACTACAATTTATGGTGGGCCTATTGCCTATAGAAAGAAGAAATATCTCCTTTGCATCACGCATTTCTTCCGCTACCGCAGGGAGACACGTAGAATCACCGCACCAGTGAATTGATATAGATTATATACTAGCCCTCTCACCTTTAGCAATGGTATGCTAATCATCCCACGATGAGAGGGCCTAACTACTGCGAACTGCGTGTCCGCCGGTTAGTGAAGGCCTAGAGCGTACATACTAACTGTTTTAGTGCCCTCCAGCAGTGCCCTACCGCGACAAATACGCGGTGTATTTGTCGCGGTAGGGCACTGCTGGACTATTGTCGGACTATTGTCCGAGAGTAACTCGGACACAAGTCTCTCGGACATTACTCTCGGACATTAGAAATGACTCACGAACTCACCTGGGCATACAGGAGGCCCAGTATAACTCTTTCAAGAACGCCCGGAGCACCAGGACGTCTCTTCTCCGCATGAGTAACCTAGAAGATGGGTTTTTAATTATAATCCGCCCGTAGTGAAATTTAAGGACGGATCAAATTCTACAACCGAATGTGTGTAATGGGGATCAAAGTAAATGCGAAGAAATCTAAATCGTGTTTATGGTGTTTTATTTATTTCTATGAATTCAAATTAGTAAAGATTTGTACGCAGTATTTATACTGCGTACAAATCTTTTCTTCATATTGCGTGATAAAGATAAGCAAGCTCTCACATGAATAGTATTAGTAGGATCCACTCTTCCAACATTTTCCTGTGCTACAGCATATTTGGATTTCCCAGGCCAGTTGGTAATCCCCAAAGCTTAGGTTCCTATTGCTGAATTCATTTTACGATGTTATCTATATAAATCTGTTATCATTTTTAAATACATAAAAATTCGGCCAATTATGTAACTTATCATAACATATTAAATACTTATATACTATATGAATGCGACAGCAGATAATTTTCTATAATTTTGTAGATAAATCGCAAAACGTAAAAATAAATCGCGTTATCATAGCAATTTGTGGTTAATAGTCAACTAATAGCTAAAATTTACGTTATTGGCGGCTATAAGAATGTCGCGTTGCTATCGTATTTTTTTTACTTTTTGTAATTAAATAATCTGAAAAATTATCGCTTCACGTACAGTTTACATAATTGGCTGCTGGTAATTCCCTGAGTACCCCCAATGTACGAGGTACCTTTCCCGGAGGGATTCAATTTATTTGTGTTAATACAAATAAATCAGAGCGATTCAAATGGAAACCTCTTCAATGACTGAAAGAAAACTGCTGCGAAATTTTTAAAATTGCACGATCTGTGCAATTTTCAAAATTTCGCAGCAGTTTTCTTTGGGTCTTCGAGGGCATCGGAAAGTTCTTTTCAAACTTATCTTTATCACTCACAAATAATGTGGCTTTCTTTAAGTAAAGAATTTTTAATGTTGGTTTATTTGATCCAAAGATTACTTCATAAAACCACAAACTCACAGTCTCTACCTCTTAATATAAGTATAAAGAATTTAAAAAATCACGGTTATTTACTACAGTTATTATAATATTATATTAAATATTTGCTACCGATTTAATATTACGTGTATTGCTTGGGTCAATATACTAAGGTATTGTTTATGCCCGTGCAGAATGTGATCTGTAACACATTCTGTAAATCGTATCTACAGTTCGCTCATATACTCTGTAATTCCTGTTCATACGATTCAATTTCTTCTACCCCATTGTTAAGTACCGTTCGGCCCGGGCTGTTGCGAGCCGATCAATTATCGAACTTTTACTTTGTGTCCATGAATTAAGTGTTTGTAAAGTCCCCGCAACGCAGAAATAAATTTCCCAAATGCGGAAATTGGCTTATAAAAAGAAACTTGAACATATATAACTACGAAGTTCTCGTGTCTGCAATAAGTCCACATGAACCTCATCTTAACAATAATCCTCATTTTAATAATGATACAAAAGACTGTAATGTTCATGAAATACTCACTAATCTAGAATACCATTTTGCAGCAAATATTAAACCCTATATTATTAAAACGAACATTTCAACTTTAATCCAAAGTTTGTCTGCTCTGCCAAAAGCAAAGTGAAAACAATCAGCCAACACATTTTCAGGCTTATACCAAGTGCTCATGTAAACGTTGCTTCAAATAAAACCACCATAAAATATTATGGTAAAGTGTAGCGGAGCATAAAAGCGGGGCCAAACAACTTTTTTGTAACTTATCTCATTTCTCACAAAGATGTGACTTTTATGATATAAACGAACTTTCAGGTTATTTGTATGCTACAAATATCCGAGATTTGTTCTGATATTCTCGACTGACTGCGAAGATAAGCTTTTTTATGGTCCAGATTCTATCGAGAGATTTGTTTATACAATTTTGGGATCAGCTTATTTTACACGGATCATAAAAACAGCTAAATTGATTGTTTCAGATGTTGATTCTTTATTGAAACTAATAATATTACACGAATACAACATTCTGTATAATAAAATAAAAAAAAAATTATTACAAATGAAAAGATTCTGGTAAATATTTCATTTTTATTTTTGAATTCCTAGGAAATCTTACAGCTAGAGTATACATATAAAACAAAAAATGGCATTAGAAGGCCAATAACAAGTTTCCACATGTATGCAAGAGTTTAGTGCTTAGGTGAGTTGGTAGACAAAGTGAAGAAAACGTGAATTACATGAATTAATGTATAAAGGTGAAGGAAGTTTAATCTGATTACAGTTATTAAAAAATTAAAAAAGCTACTATGGGTTTGTCTTGCGCATATTTAATTTACTCCAAAATATATGCATTTTGAAAGCACTAGGTATAACATATTATAAATGATTGAAAGAGAAGCACTTCTTTAATTTTGTAAACATTAAATGGACTCAAAAACTTGTTATACCAGACTGAATTTTAAAATCTTTTAGCATTAGAATTTGAACTAACACTCGGTAGACATTTTAGCACACAGGCACATGAAAATAATCGCAAGGGAATAGAGTTTCACTATTGAAACCAGTACAATATGTAAAAATTTGGATAACACAAACATTTTAAAAGACTCTTATCTTATGAGCATTTTTCTTTGAACAATTTGCTTCCACATTAAGATTTATAAGGCGCTTAATTTTGTCTGAACATTTTAGTATTTCTATATAATGAAAAATCTCTAACATTACGTATTATTATTTTTGTATAAAATGTTGTTTACTTTCAATTTTTTGTACCTACTCAGTTTAGTCTTTAAGTTTATACATATTTTCGAATGATATCTTGGGTAATTAATTGACGAGGGTATTGTTTCTACTCCCGTTCCCGAAGGAACTTGATAATTAAACATAGCCCGCAAAGAAGGCCTTCCTCGATAAATGGGCTAATACTGAATTTTTTTTTTCTAATCAAACCTTTCCTCAGATTAGCGCATTCAAGCAAACAAACAAACAAACATTTGAGAGCTTGTAGTGACACGAGGGACGATTAATACGACGTAATCATTGTTAAGTCAAAAAATATGTATAACTCTAAATCTAAATTTTGGCAAACAATTTCTCGGCGTAGATATTTATACGTCGAAAGATATGTACGTTAATATATTTTTGAACATTGAACTTAAGTGGTTATGATATTTAGGAATTTTAACTTTTTGGTGAAGTACCTAAAAAAAGGAAACACAAGGCCTTTTTTATTACCTTCCTTCATGGAAGGTCAAAAAAATTCGGCCAAATTACTTGAAGCGAAGCGAAGAATAAAAATAGTCAGGTTCAGATTGTTAAGTTAGTTAGTTGATAAAACATTGCACTAGCTAGTAGGTTATTAAAAAAAAAACTGTAGCAACTTAATATGATTTCTGTTAATTTTCCGATTCGTAGAATAATACTCGATACCGGATATTACATACATATTATAATTAATCAGCATGATAAGTAATCAGCATTGCTTGTAATAATTACAATTTATGAAATTAAATAATGTGTGTTGTCTGCAAAATATAACTTTCAAAATACCGATAGTAGGATATCCGTATATAATTTATAAAAGTTACGAGAACTTTCTCAGATAGACCGATTTCTGCATCGGCGGCCAAACTTTAAGGAGATCAGCCATCTGCGGATGACTAATTTATAGTGTACAAGTTTGTGCGCAAACATAGGTGAACTCTTTATTCCTTTACTTTGAAAAACCAATAGGATGGTTTTACGGACACGTCCGGTGATAGATCAGGAGCAGGACTGACAGTTAGTTAGACAACCTGTACAACAAATTGAACTGATTTAAATATTCAATTTATGGCCTGCACAGATGGACAATCTCCTTAAAGTTTGGCCGCCGATGCCGAAATCGGTCTCTCTAAGAAAGTTCTTTAAGCTGAAACTTGAAGCTGAAAACAAAAATACATAACTGAAATAGTCTTCTTACAAAAGATCAAAACAAATGTAAATGAATAGATACAAAGAAGTATCTGAGCTCTTATTATGTATAGTAATGAATGTGTATCAGCGTACATTAGCTTAATTGAAAGATTCTCGGCGTACTGGCTTGAATTACAAGTTTCAAGCCTAATCATCTCTTTTAAGTCTAATTTTCATATATTTTATTCAAAATGTTTTTGAAAGCAACTTGGTGGGGTAATTCGGTTGGGTTAAGATTAAAAGACTCCTTAAAATAATAAGAGTACGTAGAAGGTTCTATGAAATATACTAAAGTTTTCTCTGTCATTGGCGCACGAACATCATTAGGGAGTTTTCATCGATCGAAGTTATTGGTCGTTGGAAGCTGTTGCAAACGTTCATTCATCTGTCAATGGACGTCAGCTGTTTGGATGTGAGAGGGCATGGAAGATATTCTGAGATAATAGACCCTAACTAATTCTAGTCATTTACAGACTAAGTCTGATAAAGGTTGGGGTGACCACTGGGAGACAGTTGTTCTATAATAATGGGTACAAAAATAGCTAATGGTGCAACTGTACAGAAGTCAGACGTATGTAAAATCAAGTATATCTGGACGTGGGCCAAGAAATCATATGTGAAATGAGTGAGAGGAATGGAGAAATATGGTCGAAGGTCATATATTACTATTTTTAAGCATAGTGACAGTGAGGTACCTTTCGATTCATTTATATTGCAGCTCCATGTTATATACGAAAGGTCGACGATGTCCGTTCCCCCTAAGGATTTGGCTCTGAAGCCACTATTTGTTTGGAAGAAAGTAAGTCACTAAACCATGGTGATTGACTGATGTCCATACGCCAATGACTATAGTTTCTAATATCTATCCGACAAATCGAAGCATATACATATTTCCAAGATCAACTGGCGGGTCTGTACGATGCACTGACGACCTTTTACAATAGATTAAAATGCCACATTTGGAAAATTTGTCCTGTAATTGGAGGATTATCTTTTCAGCTTAAAACGGGATTTAGAAGAAACTTTCTGATCTCGCGTAACGTATAGCGTCCGCGTAAAATAATTTGCGCATTTGACCTGTCAATGATATCAGCAAGTTCCGTATCCCATATATATTAAATAGTCTACCTGCAGAGATAAGAAACGAACCCAACATTGTAAAATTTAAAAGTAAACTGAAAAAATATATTTTATTAGTACCTTACCATAATAATTATAAATTATAAAATAATAAATAAGGCTAAAAATGTTTAATTTATATAAATATAATGTCCAAAGATTATATAACGTAACTTAATTAATATTATTATATAAATAGATACCTACCTATGTATACATACTTTTATATACCTGTCTACATTCATGTTTCATTATTATTGCTCCATTTGTATCATACTATAAACGTAAAACAACAACATGCCTAATTAAATATCTCATGTTTAACCATTGATCTCACAGGCAAACTGTGCATGTACTGTTTTGTGAGACATAACCTTTACATCATAAGCCTACTTTGTACCTTTTCTGAAACAATATATATATTTTTTTTATAAATAGTTTAGCGTTTGACTACACACTGCCTGATGTTAAGCATCGGAATAGCCTAGGATGGAGCACGCTTACCTAGAAGGAACCGGTTTACTCTTGATTTGAAGAGGCCCATATTGTACTTATCGGGAAATGTAGACCCCGGCAAGGAGTTTCACATCTTCGCAGTACGTACAAAAAACGTGTCCAATAACGTTATCTACATTGATAGAAACTATATAAACGGCAATAATGTCGATGTTCACGGTAGTTGACTTGGGCTGAGGATTCTTTGCCTTTTGCACCTGAGGTTAAGGAGTGTCAGATTTCCCTGAGGCCACAACTGGTGGCGTGGTGACTTCATTGATAGTTTGTATATTAAGAATTATAAGCTTGGAAGCGGCCACTACCCGAACTTGGGCGGAATCGATATAGGGTACAGAAGAGATCCGAGCAGCTTTGGACCTGCCTAATATGCTTCTGGGTTCCTTAAAATCTTGCATTTAGTAAAAACCTATAATTTTTCCATTAACGGCAGACATTTTGAAATAATTAATTTCTATAGACATATTTAAATATTTCCGAAAATCCATGAACTAATGTACAACCAGTACGACATGAAAACAAATTGAATTATTCTTTGAATTTATTTTATAACTTATAGTACGGGTGTAGTGTTTCTAAATAATACTCTTAGTATTATTTGGAAACACTACACCCATTATATTCTTAATTGAATTTTATTACGCTACGCTTGCTTGGTATTAAAATTTAGCACTTGCAATAAAAGCTTATTTATGTTTTTTGTTGTGCTATAAATAACTATTTATATATAACTAAATATAAACATTAAAACTACATTTGAGTTCAAATAAACCATTTAATGGTTTACTAACGTAAAATAGTGTGTCTGTATTTTCTCTAACAACTATGTCCTGCGGTTTTTATAGCGCGAGTTTACGACTCCGACCAATTTAGCGGAAAAGTCTCTTTCCGAGTTCTATGGTTATATTTTCTTCAAACTATAACTATTTAAGTAGTAAAACGAAGGCAGGTATAGTATTTGAGTTACAATTGTATTTAAAACAACGACCGCGCACGGGTTAAATGCTCATTTATTATAAATATAAATCGTCCTCTTCAATTACTCTATCTATTGAATAACCGCATCAAAATCCTATGCGTAGTTTTAAAGATCTAAGTATACATAGGAACAGACAGACAGCGGAAAGTGAGGCGTAAGCGTGCGTCCACTAATGATCTTTTTTGGTTTGATTTTGGCAACTTTTTACATCTTTTCCCGCACGGGGAGTAAGTTACAGATACTTTTAAATAATTGACATACATTAGTAGTCTATTATCTGGATTACTACGAACCTATTAAACTATAAACATAATTAAGAATTTCGGCCATATTGCTCTTGAATTACCATTGAAATATATATCGAATGTAGGTGATTCATTCTGTTCAATACAGTGGTTGACCTTTAACTGGGTCCTTAGTTCAAAGGTCAACTCAATAGCCATTGCTAGAAATTGAGGTATTGAATAGGATACTTTGGAATGCCTACTGAACACAATCCGTTAACTGTGCTTACAAAAGCGTTTGTTGGAATCTGAAGCCTTGAATTGTTGATTTGATGTGACTATGTTAATAACATCAGGCGCTAATTAACTAATAAGTAGCCCTGTCTCTTTCGCGGCGTACATTCCGTTACCGTGGAAATTTTACACGAAATATTGCCTTTATCACTCCTGCACAACGTAGTTTTTCTGATGCTTGTGTATATTGTGTTTATTTGTAGGTAATAATTCTTATTAAGAACAACCTCCGAGAAAACACGTTAAGCTTAATTGTTAATGACGTTATAAAAATCCGGACTTACGAGTCCCGATTGTTATAACATCATCTATCACAATTGTATACCAGGGAACACAGGGATCATATAATACTGGGGTCATCAACCCGCCTGCCATGCGTGGTGACTATGGCAAAAAAAACCCCCATTGGGAGATGGCCCATGTTCAGCAGTGGCCGTTGTACGGGCTGCTATGCTAAATTCTTATTCAATTAAATATTTATTTATTTATCTTTACAAAATTATAAAGATTTTTATCATTCGATATTTGAGTTTGTAATTATTAAAATAAAAAGTACAGGACTGATTTCAAAAATACTTGGCAGTTACAAATGTACTTTATACAGTGGTAACACAAGGAGTAATGAGTAGTAAGGAATCATACCGCGCGGAATATGATATGATATGCATGCATGGGGAGAAATTGTACCCCTACTAATCCCTTTCGGGTGCTCCTAATGCTATGAATAGCATACCATTGCTGACGAGAAGCTTAATTCTAACTAGTCTCTAGGCTAGTCTCTACTGGCTCCTTTATTTTCATGCTCGTTTATTGCAGTTTTATTGACTCATGGAGCATCAGTGGTCTTCCGAAGCCCTAGAGACCCGAAGTCTGAAAGTAGAACGACGCTTCCGCAAAACTCCACTAAAAGACTAAGAGTCATAATTCCTCAATCCTACGTTAGCTACAGACCTGAGTCTAGGTTCAAGACCCACAGGATCAAAACTACAAATTAAGCAACCTGCGCAAGAGGGAGGTCCCTCTTGCGCAAGTTACTTATTTGTAGTTTTTAAATTATTTAATAAAGCTAAAGTCATACTCCGCTTATATATTCTTTGTTCTTTACCGGAGGGCAAAAGCCTCGTGGCTCAAAAAAACAAAGGAACACCTTATGTATAAGCAGTATATGAAATTTAATAATAAAGTATAGGGATCGTAATTTTATCTAATTTTAAATACTGTCCTTATTTGTATTGAGACTGCAGTATTATAGCTCAATATTACGGGACAGCTTCAGTGCTTAAGCCGTAGCTCGATGGATGGATGAATGGCTTTCTGCATTGCCTGAAGGTTGTACGGTATACTAAATATACCCATACCTTATTTATGTTGAAGCGTTTAACTAGTTTAGCTTACTATCAATAAAGTAAGTTTACAGTTAATTCACCTTACTTCTATAGAAAACTATATGTAGACTACTGAACATAGCTTAAGTGTTAATTATTCTGATTAGTTGTATTCTAAAATCATCCACCACAATATTTCAACAATTATAATTTTCGGTTGCTGTTTGAATACAATTATATTCACAAGCAATCAATGCCAATCATCAATACTAATTGTAAGTATCCTGTTGGGAAATATAAACATAAACACACTCTTAACACAATAGTTCAGAGCTAAGGCGGATTGTGAGCAAACATTCGATTGTCGAATATCACCAATCCATCCAAGTGTAAACAGGGAGCCAGGTAAACAATGGCCACATGCAACCATCGATGTATATAAGCCTTGTGTAAATAGTACGCTACCTTATAAGAGGAAACACCTCCATCTTACATAATACCAGAGCCACATAACATTAGTGACTTACACTGCATTTCTGTTCGAAAGTAAGTTCACTATGATCGGCAACTGAAATGTCAGTGAAAACTCTTGTATTAAAGGAATTTATAGTCAGCAGTAACCGTTAACCATTTAGCTGATTATATGCTTGTTTATATTGCTAGTATAATTAATAATCAGTAATAAAAAATATTTTGTCAGTGCCTGGTTCAGTGGTGACGGTAGCTTCTTCTGACACATGGTGTTCTGGGTTCAATTTTCCACCCGGGTCTATTATTATTATGCAACACGGATTATTCTGCTGAATGTACTTTGTATCGATGACCTGACATACCAATGTTTTTGTAGTCATCCGCGACAAGACTCTACATCTCTTGTGCGAAAGTAGTCTTAAAAATCAATATCAAGAAAAATACTTTTTTTTGCTTTAGGCTGTCTTTTTCGCTCTGTATCTAGAATTCGTCTTTACAACAACACACAATGGAAATCTCTTTGTTATAGAAAAAAATACTGCTGGCGGAATAGTATAGAAGACAATATACAACCAGATGCATATAAGTGAGATTTTTCACATCTTTCTTCCATTACACTGACAGACCTCCGAAACTTAACACGTAAAAGCTGTTTCGTGAAAATAAGCGTATTGTCTTTGTTTTCTACGGCTTATTTGGAGAAACTCTGTGAGATTTTTCACGGAGAATAAACTTGGTTTGGGACAGTTTAAGAACGACTTGAATATAAATCTGTGAACAATTAATTTTAATAGGATTTGGTTTGTTAAAATTCTATTTAGTTCATATCTTTACAGCTTTACCATTTTTCTTATGTTTTAGCTTTAATATTTAGCTTATATATTATTTAAATAAGTGAATTCCAAAAAAATTCATTGTCTTCCAAAACTCATATTTCTGGTAGTTAAATAATATGCTGTTTAATTATGACGAACAGGGAACTCTCAAGAACACTTAAACAGGAGTAAGTGAGCGCGCCGACTACCGACTGTGCAACATAGAGCGTTTTGTAAAACTCCATATAACGAAGCTTGTTATCTTACTGGGAAGATTGTGAGGACACCTGAAGACGGCTGGGAAAATGGAACTAATGACTTTGTTGTTCTGTGCACTTGTAGCGAATTTGCCGCAAGCTTTAGGTGAGGCGTGCATTTCTTGTATAATATGTTAGTATATTGAACAGTTTGTAAATTAATGAGCTCATACAATAAATAAGGTGGTGCTAAATTAGATTTTTTTTAGCGTATTAAAGTAATTTATAAATGTAATAACTTTCGATTTACCGAAGTAATTATGCCACCCTAAATGCAAAATTGTTTTTTTTAACTGAAATAATTTATATTCATGTGGTAAATTATAAATGATTAAAGCTCAGTTCTGTGGATAGGTTGAGCACATTTAACGTTTAGAATATGATTCAATTGATTTACATCTTGACATAATTTGTTACAGCGTTTATGAATCTAGATCTGCTTAAAGTAATAGATACAAAAGGGACTGAAGTAAAATTCAATAATTCTAAAACAGTAAATCAAAATGTACAAAGAAAGAAAGTTTTATTGAATATAAACGGACCACCTCTTGTCAACGTGGTCAGAGACCTTCAACTCGTTTTCAAAGACGAAAAGTGCAAAAAATGCATTTATTGTATGGAACGTACAATCAAAGCATATAAAACCAATGAACTTAAGGCTGATCATCATTTCGACAGTGACAACATAAATGAAAAGCTTTTATATGATAACCAAATACCAAGGCTTCGGTTGAAAAGACAAGTAAAATCAAAAGAAACGCCATCTACTAAAAGCAAAAGTAAAAGAAGATCTAAAACAAGTCAAAACAAAACTTTTGCAGTGACCAAATATAATGTTGATGGTAAAATATATGCACTAAAAGTTAAAGAATTTAGTTCTCAAGAAATGGAAACTTTAAATGAAGTAAAATCGTGCCAAGTCTTCAGTATTAAAAAGTCTTTTGATTGTTTTGATTCTGAAGCCGATTCTCTTTTAAGAGCTGCTAAGAAGAAGAAAAATAAAATAGAAAAAATAGTAAAAGGGGAAAAGGGCAATCTACCTTTAAAGGTCACTACAGATCAATCTCATTTTGTACAATCTTCATTTAGAAAGAGACAAGCAGATAATTCTCATGTGCCAGAAAACTTTATGCCTTCCATAGAAGAGAATATGTATTGATTTTTGTATGCGCCTTTTTCTAATTTATAGATTTCAAATGAGTATTAAATATAATATTTCTTATGTCAAGTGTCGTTCTCATTAATTATATTCCATTCATAGCTAATCTAGTTCATAGTATAACAAATCTTACTTCATCCAGAGGTGACAACAGTAGTTAATAAATTTCTTTGACTTTGGCTTTGAAACGTAAATATATCTGTAAAAAAGTGCACACCGAAAGGCTATTATGAAATGGACTGAATTGATATTTAAGAATTTTTGCAAGTATATTATTTAATTTGAAACTTGATTATAAATATTCTTTATGGCGTTATGTAGTAGTAGTCATTTTATAAGAATATGAATAATGTATTTTTAATGGAGTCAGTTTTTTAATACTTCTTACAAATTAATGGTTCTTTAAAATTTTCATTGTAAATTAAATATTATACTTTGATGGAGTAAGAATGCTAAATATTTCTTTATTTACACTCAGCTAAATAGTTAAAATTGAAATTTAAGAAACCACGACACGAATGTAAATATTGACTATGATTTGACTTAATAATTAAAAAAAATATTATATGAGGTTTTGTTTTAAGATTTGTTTATTTTTACCACTTATCTAAAAAATTCTGTATTCATATTAGGTATATGTGTAACATCAGTAGTTTTTAATAAAACAATTTAATATATTTTCATAGCCAATATAATATAAAGAATAAGACTCTTATGAAATTGGCTCAATATCTATCATCTGTCGGTCTCAATATTTCAACCCTTTTCGGTCGCCATTCGTTGCAGACATTTCGAATCTGTTCTAGGAGATATCAACTGAATCTTGGAATATTATACATATTACCCATTTATGTAGTTTTTTAGATATTAATATTATGATTACTTAGTTTTAGAAAAATGTATTCATCTTTAGTAAACTTAATTACCTTCTGTAGACTATACCTTCTAAGTATAGTCTTGAAGTATACAAAATTCCGTCTAATTCGTTTGGTATTTTTTTGCAAAGCATATTCAATTATTTTCCCTTCAAAGTTTATGTTGCTTGTTTTACATGTTATAAAAATAAATTAAACTGTATTCTAGATTTATTCTATGATTCATCCTATGATACTTGCTCGGTATTATAAAAAAAATGATTAAACATAACTGGAAAAACTACATTACTTGCTATTCTAAAATAGGTTTTAATGTAAAATATTTACAAGCATAATGAACCGAATATCAAAGATTTTATTCAAAATGCCAAAAGAGATTCTCCAGCCGTTATTGCCTCTGATTTAAATAAAACAAATGTGCAATTTTGAAAAGACACATTTTGTACGTTCGATCAAATGCGATGCAATATTAAGATTCCTTTTTAATAGTAAAATAAATAGCATTTATAAGTAGAAGTTTAACAAGTATACAAATTATAAAGGACTCGACATGAATTTATATTCTTCAGAGACTCCTTTAATCAAACTTTAGTGCGTTACTTAACCAAGTTTGACAACTGTCAGTCATAAATTTAACACTAAGGATGCAGCAGGTGTTTACGACATCCCACATGGCCAACACTAATTGTGTCGTGTTGTGTAAACAAATTGACGTTGCGATAAGTTTGCTCGTTTAGTTGTTCGTCCAACTTCTGTGGGCTTGGGATTACGGCGACATTTGTGTCAAATGTTTCAGCGATGAGAGTTACGCTAAATTGTCTATCTACACATTTAGTTTGTCAAATGGTGTAATTACTGATTGTGTTTTATTGGCCACTAATATTATACAGACGGAAAGGTTCGATTATTTGTTGGTTGGCAACGAATAAACAGATTTTGTAAATTCTTCCACCATATGGATCTACGTTCTTCAGGAGTAATATTTAATGGTATAGTTCCCACAGGAACGGGTGCTACGCGGGTGCAAACTCGCTCCTGCTTCGCTTTTTCCGAATTCGGTTTCGTTCACATTAGTTTGCTACTTCACATGTTTTAGTCTGAGTATTTATAGCTAACATGTTAATCTAGATTATATCTATGTACTTTTTTACAAAATTTGACCTAGTGTCCTAGTAATTAGTTTATTAATTTGTATTATTCTTTAATAGCTAAAATTTGTTCCCGTAGAACCTCTCCCTCTACTTTCAAAAACAATAGACATTGTATTGTAAGCCTTAAAATTTCTAATAGCTCCAAAACCGTCCAACCATGATAAAAAACTTCCATCATCTCTGTTGACCCTCTTTACTGCAGAAGCTATTTCCAGAATACAAAATAAGTACCTAAAATACCATTTCTCCAATGCATTTCCGCCATAAATTACAATCCGAAAAATGCCGGTGTAGAATCGTGGTAAATTATGGGTAGTAAAATGGTAAGTAGGTAAGATAAATGCACCAGCAGATAGTTTCCCATCAAAATGAGAAAATCGTAATAGGTTTTAAACGGAGCATAAAAGGCTGTCCGGTTTGCTAATGTGATTTTATACAAACATCTTTTATTTTCCAACGCTGTGCCAAGAAATACTTAAAACTCCCTTAAGAAATTGTTTTTTTTGGATAAATCTTGAACTTAATAGTTCTTACTAATAGGATTGTTTTATGATTTAAAATAGGTTTCACAATGAATTCTATTAACAATTATTTCATTCCCTGCACTTTGATTTCCTGCGTCAGGTGTTTACGCGTTTTTGAAGATTGATCAAAATGTCTTAGTGTCACATATTCGAAAAGCATATTGGAGATAGCCGAGAAGCGCTGAAGTTCAAAGATATATTCAAAACTAGCTATCCCCCGCGGTTTCACCTGCGTAGGTACAGTTCCCGCGGGAACCCTGTCTTAAAACATAGCACACAAATAATGTGACTCTCTGTAAATCGGTGATGGTTATTTCACTCAACTGACAGTTATGTCAATTACATTAGAAGAACAGTAACAGTAATCTTACTGTTTATTTTTCTATTTTTGTTTCTAAATTTCCTAGCAATATTCTTATTTTATTCTTTCATAAGAACCTTTTCCAGACAATAACAAACACAACAAAAAAGGATTAGCCAAATCGGTCTAGCCGTTCACGCGTGATGCCGGTACCAATGTATATAGGGATTAATTTATATATATATATATATATATATATTTTTTGTCCACTTTACGGCAAATGTTGATCTTGTAGAGGCTTGTAGCTTAGATAATTTTGATAATATCGTGTCATACTTCGAATATAAGAATTCCCCTCATTGCGACCCAGTGCCTAACTACGCCGCAAACACTCTAGCTCGTCACCAACTCACACGGCAATTGTTGATTTTATAACCGCCATTTATTTTACACTTTGTGTGACTTTGTTGATCAATATAAACGTTGGGAGATATCAACAAATGCCGCGGAAATGTACACCGATGCTGCGGAGCGGCAACATCGCAAGCGAAACAAAAGATAGTTCCATTTCACAATAAATATAATATGAAAGTATACAACACCGCGTTAGTGGCAATAGCTAATAAGGTTGAAAATCAAATGTAGCAAATATATTTGATTGCCGTTCAAAACATATGTAAAGAAAATATTTCATGACATATGAAATCACACCTTATTAGAAACTGTCGCTTACGGTGTTGCAGTATCAACGACGACACGTATCCTCCGTTAAATTATAATCTATCCCGTTGTAAAGTGTCGAGATATTTACTACGGCGTAGTTACCCCAGAGGTCCATTATAGAGGGAAGAGGGCTACAACAGGGTTGGTACCCTGTAACAGGCCCTGGTACCCCGAGGCGCAACATTAGTGATATTATGACATGTTTATACACCCTCATACCATTCAGCTTTCGGCACGTGCTCACTTTGGCATTGCATCCATCTAATCAAATATAATTTACATTCAGTTATAACAAATGGAACGAACTTATTGGATATATGGATATCATCTAGGACGAAAGTACTAAATATAATAATTAAACGAGCCCAAACTCGATGTGGTTGTGTCGTTTGATTACGGACTTCCTACGGCCACCTTCCAGCTCCATCATCAGACCCTGGATACCATTTAGGACCAAAGTACTCATCAAGACTAATCAAACGAGCCCAAACTCGATGGGATTGTGTCGTTTTATTACGGACTTCCTACGGCCACCTTCCAGCTCCATAATCTGACCCTGAATACCATTTAGGACCAAAGTACTCGTCAAGACTAATCAAGCGAGCCCAAACTGGATGGGATTGTGTCGTTGTATTACGGACTTCCTGTGGCCACCTTCCAGCTCCATCATCAGATCCTGGATACCATTTAGGACCAAAGTACTCGTCAAGACTAATCAAACGAGCCCAAACTCGATGGGATTGTGTTGTTTTATTACGGACTTCCTATGGCCACCTTCCAGCTCCATCATCAGACCCTGGATACTATTTAGGACCAAAGTACTCGTCAAGACTAATCAAACGAGCCCAAACTCGATGTGATTGTGTCCTTTTATTACGGACTTCCTATGGCCACCTTCCAGCTCCATCATCAGACCCTGGATACCATTTAGGACCAAAGTACTTGTCAAAACTAATCAAACGAGCCCAAACTCGATGGGATTGTGTCGTTTTATTAGGGACTTCCTATGGCCACCTTCCTGCTCCATCATCGTCCCTGTATACCCTGGACCCTGGATACCATCTACAGACAAAGTACTCATCGAGACGAATCATACGATCCCAAACTCGATAGGGTTATGTCGTATTATAACGGAGTTCCTATGGCCACCTTCCAGCTCCATCATTAGATCAGCTCCATGTCATCATAATATTGCATTGTCACGCCATATACATATTATGCGTGTAAAATTTTTACTCAATCGGAAACCGGAAAGTGTGTCAAATTTAACTTGCAAGATTTCATTACAGGTCGAATCTTATGGAGAACCAAGCTCCTAAGCCCTATTCTACATGCCCTAACTTAACACTGTCTTGCTTTCATCATAGCGTATAGATTGCGAAGCGAAGTGGCAACAGCGCATAACAAAACCAACCAATCATGGCAAAGGTGACCTCTGATTGGTCCATTTGAATCAGATCAACAATAGATGGAGCGGATTTGTATAAATAATGCAATGAATAGTTCTTATTTGTGTCGCTAGAGGGTCAGCAATTGTTGATCAAATTGGAGCCACAATTGTATGCCGAATCATACATTAGATCAACAAAAACTGTTTTGATCAACAATTGCTAACTGATCAACAATTAACTGATGCTACAACCCGTCTGATCAACATTTGCCGAATGGATACATCTATATATATATAGATTAAGAAATCTGAGAAATTAACGCGTCTTGTCAGCTAACTCAAATACACGATTTAGAGTCTTAAAGGATTTGTAAAATTTAATGTATGCGAATTTTAGCGGTAAGCGCGACCGTGGTAGGCAGTAACATAATTGAAAGTTTCTGTAGGGTGTGTCATCTGTGCGTAAAATCGACATGTGTTTTTTCTCGCCTACCCCAATTTTTGCAATTTGAGAAAAAGGTTTAGGGATCGGTTTGGGAAAAATTTAAATATTAACGCTCAATATCCCTATTGAAATATACAAAAGAACTAAAATCAAGTTGAAATAAAATAATTATTATAAAATCTCAGAAAGCTAAACCTTCCTTTCTAAAATATTGGCTAAAATAGCGTTAGTGTTAGCCCAAAACTAAACCAATTGTGAAGCATCCAAGTCATTAAGAAGCGTTAATCCAACGTCTGTAGCATCAACAAAGCCTCAAGATAAATAAGCCCCTAACTAAAACACCGTCTACCACAGTGGTTCTCAATCTGCAAGCAATAAAACACCATTTTACAATATTATGCAAAATGACGATCGCGCTAACACTTTATATCACTTTAAATTTTTTTTTAAAGACTACTCCTTCATTGAATAATATCCAGATTTACTACACAAGGTTGCCCAAATGAAGGTAGTTTCAGTATAAGTATGTCCTTGATTCAGAGAACAGATAAGTACTTTGGTACAGCGCAATATTTTGGAGGTCTACGAACGTTCACGGACGGTTACGTGGGTCGCAGATTGGGAACTATTGGTCTAACAGAACACTAACAGAGGGAAACTCAGAACTCGTTAGAGACTCTTTATCGAAAATAAAGTTTTTCGGCCGCGAGAAAGGAATGCGAGTTACCAAAATGTTGATAACGAAACTTCGATACGTGAGCCTTTTGAACCAACTTTTGTTATTGGGGTGGCGAACGTTTTTTTATTAATTTAGTGGCCGGACAAGCAGCCAATCTGTGGAAAATGAAATCTGGACTGAGTAAAATTTTATTCAGGTGGCTTCGGCTTTTTCTTGAAAGCTTCATTTTATGCCGATATTTATTTACAAAAATATATGCCAGGAATATTGTAAAAAATATCAACCGTTTATTATCAACGTTAAACTGTAAAGTTTTATTTTAAGTCGCGATAAATAAATTGTGTACGAGAAAACTTGCAACGCATGTATGATAAGAAAAAAAAATACTGAAAAAATAAATACCGAAACGTTGAATGCATACATTCCATATTTTCCATGCCGTCATTGGAAAAATATGGAATTAACTCCCACTTTCCACTGCCTTTAAAAATGCAAACATCCCGGATGGTGGTCATAAAAAGTATGCAGACGTACCGTGACATCTAATCTGCATGATGTAACCTCGTGATGCCCCCGGGTATACGAGCGAAATCTCAGGTTAAAGGTAAAAAACTGCAAACCAAAAAAGACTAGGTATCTCGACAATTAAATAGTTTAGTTGATGTTTTTCGTGTTTTCCGTCAAAACCATTCTAATGCTTAGGAATAATACTTGAGTTGAATTCAAAAAGAAATAGGCTATTTGCGAAACAGAATCACTGGATCTCTAATGGTTTAGTGGCTTTCCATTAGAAAATATTTTTACCAATAGAAAGCCACATTATTATATGGTCATAATAGCCATGAAGACTTAAGTCCGTCAGTTAGATTGGAAAAAATATTGGACACGTTTTTTTATTTATCAAAATTAATATAAATTGACAATGATACAGAGCAACAATAAATTATAAAGTTCAAGAGGGAGGCTTGTGACACCACTACTTGGTGACGTACCTAAAATGGACGTCACAAGAAATTTCAACGTGCTGTATCTTTGTAAATTTTTGTTTGAGAAACGAAAAAAAAATACGTGTCCTATATTTTTTGGTAACTGACGGACTAAATATATTTTTTTATCGTCATACCTATTATTTTTATGACGCGAATCAAACGGATACAGGATATACGCGGGTCATTGACGACGAAAGTTGTATTTTTCTATATTAAATACCTGCCGTATCTAATACAAGAGAACACTTTAAGCTATATTTTCTCAAATGACATGTTGGTACAACCAAACCACTGAATTTTTGAGAGTAAATAAATAGAGAGGGCACCTGTGTTTGCGCACACACATGTACACATAAATATGTTCTGCGCAGATGGCTAATCTACTGAGAGTGGAACAAACAAATTCATTTATTTATTAGATATAGATAATAAACTAATATAACAGTAATTATGTGATTACGAATCGATGAAAAAGGATTAGGTATGACGTATGGCATTAAAACGTATTATCATCAACACTTTTAAATTTCATTGTTATTGTCTGGTATATATTTTAATACAAACACACATATTTATTCTTTGAATAATAGACGCAATGCAGTGCTTTATGATTCAGTACATTTTTAACACCACAATTGTGATGTAGGTGTTTATACATACCTACATTAAAATGAATGCATCTCGAAAGGATAAATAACAAAAAATAATACACATTTATATCAGTCTGTGTAATCTATATCTATACTAATATTATAAGGAGTTGAAAAAAGTTTGTATTTTTGGATTATATATTTTTGTATGTTTGTTTCGAATAAACTCAAAAACTACTGAACTGATTGCGATAGTTATTTCACAATTAGAATGCAAAATTATACCTTAATAACATGGGCTATAGTTATTACCAGAAAACATTAAGGATCCATACTAAAATTCAAAAATTTCAAAAAAACCTTGTTTAAAAGGTATGAAAAACAATGCCATAAAATGTCTTTCACCGCCTGCACAACGGAAACTATGAATGATAGAACAAAAAAATGTTCTAAAATATTAAAGAACATATCAATATCTATAAAAAAAACTTTGCGGTACCATGTGTCTAACTATAGTAGTTGTTACTGTAACAATTTTTTTGAAAGAAAGTTAACAAAAATTTCTTCGGATTATCCCAATCAATTCTGACTGATTCAGTAAAATAATCTACTGAAAATAATCCTTTAATTATTATCACTTCAAAAACCGTGACAAACATTTGAACTTGGGGCTAATTAATTCTATTCGGTCGAAAATATTGAAGAAACCACTTGTCTAAACCCTCAGGTATAACATAAACAGTCCGCATCGAATCTAGGAACCAACTCCAACTGATAGAACAGGCATAGAAAAGTGGTATTATTGCACTGGACAGATTTCTATAAATATTATATTTAGGTTTTTATTGTAACGGTACAATAAAAACCTTTGGTAATACGGACTACCAATTAAGAGATTTAGCAATAGTTACCCAATTATACTATGCATCGTAGGATTGCATGACTTTAATTTTTTGTTTCAATTTTCAAATAATTAGCATGGAAATACTTAATCAAATACTAAGTTAGCCGACTAATCAAATCCCATTAACACAAAAAAGTATGGTCATCAACAATTTACAAAGTACCTAGTAACTCAAACTAGAAAAGAAATCATTTCTTAAATCGAAATTTAAAATAATGTTATGCCGCAACGCCAATTTATCTGTAATATCAAATGGCTAAAAGTAATTATTGTAAAGACACATTTGGTTGCGTGTCACTATTAAATTGAACCAGCGATATGGTACTCATCGTAGGCACGTTCAAAACATGAATAATAGAGATGACGAATAAACAATCTATTTAGTCCGTCAGTTAGATTGCCAAAAATATTGCACACGTAGTTTTTTGATTTATCAAATCAATAAAAAATGATAAAGATACAGAGCAACAAAGTTAGGAGAGGGGGGCTTGTGACGTCATACCTAGGTAAAATTTCAACGCGCTGTGCCTTCATCATTTTTTTGTTTACGAAACAAAAAAACTGAACTAACTGAAAAAAGAAGACTGACCAAATAGAATTTCAAGTCGTTATCCCTATCATGGAACATATAAAACTTCATCTTCAAATGGCGACTTAAGTCTTAAACATATGATTTTACGAACTTTTGAAGAAAGATGCATATATTTTTCATTGTGAACATATTTATGATGTCTGGTACTTAAGAGCTATCTACGATCACTCTAATTTCCCAAGAGGTCTTTAAGTTTTCCCAATCGCAGTATATCTGTTGTACTCTTCGAAGATATATTTCTAACTTTCTAAGAGATTCGTATTATCTTAAAACTCGTGGAGCATTCTTTATTTCAGATAGTTTGTTTGGCGTCCGCAAAGAATGTTATAAGAAAAATAAAATTTCGTATCAATGCGAAACGTTTATGTTGGTACATAAACGTTTCGCATTGATACGAAATTTTTCGTACTCAAATGATGAATTGTAACCATAACTTAATGCATTATCTGTAGAATTAAAAGATATAATAATATGATTAAAAGTATTAATTGGTCTAAAATAAATTACGTTGCCGCCTGCTACGTCCAGTAATTATAGAAGGATACAAAATAAAAGATTTAAGAAAATTCTAGAAGATCTGTATAAAATCATTTATTTGCAAAAATATATCTCTGACTTAAGACTTCCACTATAACCATAGGAATGGGTGATACAAGAAGCGACTAACGGACATACGACTGATAGATGAGCGACATCATCTATTAGCTCAAGGATACTCAAGATGTTACTGCTTTATCAATCCACTACCAAGCGTTGTGATTATGGCACCATCCGATGCCCTCGTAGATCTGAAGTCCGAGAGGCCCGCGAACTGTAAAATAGAGCAACAGTTGCACAAAACCCCCTAAAATACTAAAAGTTATAATCCCTCAATCTCATCGCCAGCGACCGCCCTGAGCCGAGGTCCTAGCCCCACATGGGGCGCCCTTTTGCGCAGGTTGCTTAGTTTGTAGTTTTTAATCTATTTATTAAGGCTGGAGCTCTGCTCGCCTTTATGCCCGGTGAAGTAGTAAAAGCCTAGTGGCTAAAGAAGTAAGAGCTTACGAAAAGAAAAAAGTTGTGAATATGACAACGACCCTGGCTTGGCAAAGATTGTTAAGAGGTGGCTCAAGTTCAGCAGTGGACGTAACGTAAACAGAAATAAAAAGAAACAATACTAGGAAATATAAGTACATTTACGAAATAACAAGGTGACAGACTCAGTTAAAAACAGTAAACATTTATAAAGTAGACAGGGCGGCGCTACGAGGCAAATACTTAATAATATTTTGAAACATAACTACCTCGGCTTGAGATATATAAAACCATCGCATAGGTTTTCAATATACGGATTGTACCGACACTCATTTGATCTTTGATCCTGTATATCGTTATTTTCATCCCCATCGTAAATCGTTCATGTGGCCTATCCACTTTATGGCCCGAGTGAATTTTGACAAAGTCAGTTTTTGAGCAGAACAACATCCGAAATCGAACTACTAATTATATATAACTAATTCTGTTGTAACATTGACTTCCCGCCTTCGTTAAAGTACCAATATTATTCTACTATCACGATACCTTATTTCGATTTACGAACTGGGACAAAAGTAAAAGTAATTACACAGTAAAAGCACGATAGTACTACTGTAAAGGGAAGGGGAAAAACGCTCGTTAACGAACAACGCGCTAATTTGCAGACCAATTGTTCCGAGCTCCTTTACGTGGATGTTTGCAAATGTGTGCTTCGGCAATATAGCTAAAAACAGCGGAACAAGGATTTGATACTCCTTTTATTTTTTCTTTTGTCTCAATTGTTTTGATTTCACCTGGAGTTTGGTAGTTCGCTAATAAAATGCGTTTTTTTTTTTACTTTCCGAATGGTTTTATGCGCGTAGTTCTAGTTAACGTAGAAACCTTTTTATAACATGACGTGACAGTGTTCCTTATAGATTTCTTTTGAGTTCAGGTATCTCATAGACGTAAAGCAAAAATGTTGCTTGTGAGTTATGATTTGTAGTAAAATATTCATAGGAAACGAAATTCTCAAGACAAGACCACTAGTGGCCAAGTTAATTAAATCATTGTGGTTGAAATCAGCATTATTATATATATCGGCGCAACCACATAAAATAAGCATAGCAACAACACTTCATTAATGATAAACACATAAATACAATTACTCGTCTCATCAAAATAAATAAATTGTGAATCAATGCATGATTTGATAGAAACACAAATATGTTCATAAAATGCTAGACTAATAAATAAGTATTCAGGATCAAATTATGATTTGTAAATCGTTGAAATATTTGTAGAAATAATTATCTGTTCACATAGTTTGAAAATTATCAAACTAAATTGTTTACTGTTTGTGAGCCGCTCGTTTAGTATAAATACGGGCGGCGGACCGATTGCAATTCAGTCTCGCTCGAGCTGCCGGACTGTACGGAGCTCCTCAATTTACTGGAATAAAACTTGAAAACCATATTATGGAGTTTTGCTGTTACTATGGATCAACAACCCTCGATAGAGAACCATCCTGATGAATGTGACGTCAGCAATGATGACGTCACACCTTATTAAAAACAACGATGCTCGTCCTTCCTCGTCATATATTATCAAAACGCACTATTATCATTTAGTGTCCTTTACACCACTAAATATTTGTTATAAAATGTAAAAAATATGTGTAAAAATAAAACAAGTCGGGTTGACCAATCTGTGATACTAATGTTGCACATAGATTTTTACTTTTCACAAAAATCAATGGATACAAAGCACATCTAGAATCAGAACCACCATGTTTAAAACTAATTTTAAGAGTAATTTCAAAAGTGGCTTTTCATATAATGAAAACACAAAGTGTATGAACGTAAACATATTAACGTTGCAGCTACGCTCCTCACCGCTACCTCATTTAGGTCTTGCTTCAATACGTACTAATTACCCATTAATCCGTAAAATTTTAACTAAAACTGAATCTTTAAATTTTTTAAACAATGTTTTGCTATTTAAATAGCTACAGCAGTATTTTAACTTAACTCAGCTTTAACTTTTAAATCATAAAGCAAAGGACCCCCTACCAAGTGCAAGGTATATTAGTGCTAGTAAACGAACGAATTTTCACAAAGATTGAACTCGGGGCCAGCAGTTTAGATTAGAAAAGTTCGCGGACAACGTACAGACTCTGGGACAAATTGCTTTACTAATACAACAGATTTCCGGACTCGTTGTCTAGCTAAAATCGGGCAAAAACAACGAGTAAACACGTGCTGTTAGGCCGCCATTTTGGTGTAATTTCGGAAATAACTTGCTAGATTAACGACCGTTATAACTGTTTTTGTTGGTATTCAATTGAAAAGTGATTTTGGTCATGCTTATTGTATCGCTTTTCTATGAAACGTGTTTAAAATAACCACTATAAAGGTATTAAATAAAATGAATTGTGGAACGCAATTTAGTAAGGGTTTAAAGATTAAAGCTTAACAATGTGCTGCCCTACGGGGGAGGTAAGCGAGGGAAACATTATAATGGTTTAAAATTTGAAATATTGATACTTATAACATAATTTAGACTCATGTTCTGGAACTTTGTGAACAATTACTTGCATAATTTAGGATTTAATACACACAACCTCCGTAGCGAAGCGGTATTTGGCTCTTTTTAAATCTTGGAGGTCGTGGGTTCAATCCACACGCCGCCGGACAAGAAATATGAGTGTAAAGTCTCAGATTTCTTTCCGGGTCCAGACCCGGAACCCAGGGTTATACGTATGACGTATAACGTCCACTGCTGAACATGGGCGTCCTCCCGGGGAAGCTATTTGCCATGGTCACCACGCTTGGCAGGCGGATTGGTGACAGCTGTATTATGTTTTACCACACAAGGAAACGCTCCTGCCCATTCCTCGATATACGATTATTATAGATAATGTTATAACAAGCGGGACAAACGGCTTAACGTGCTTTCCGAGGTACGGAGGGTAGTCCCTCAACCAATCAGCCCCGGAAAGAAATCTTAGAATTCACACAAAGATTTCCTGTCCGGCGTGGGGATCGAACCTACAACCTCTGAGATTTAAAGCGAGCCAAATACCGCTACGCTACGGAGGTTGTCGCTGTATTAGTTGTTTTAGTACTAAGTATATTAGTTTAGATGTGTGTAGGGATCTACAACTGGAGGTCCATTATCTCTGCCTACCCCGCTGGGAAACAGGCGTGAGCTTATGTTTGTATGTATGTATATTAGTTGTTGTAGCTATATTATATAATAGACAAAGGATGGATGTTTTGCCAACTTTATTTTGCGAGTTAGTTAGTTTATTTGTTTAGTTAATGTAGTGTAGTATCTATAGAAAGTAAACGGACATAGAAACGTAGATTCAAACACGTACATATCTAGTATCACAGAACACTTGCCCTCGACGAGTCACGTACTATGAAAGTTACGCCCCTTACGAAGTGATAAGGAACAAGTTTTTCAGGAGTTCCCAACTAAAATAATAGGGTTTAATTTATAACGTGAGAAGAAATAGCATTGTTATATTCGATATGGGTAGGATACATTTTTTGTAGATAGTTATAATATAGCAGTCCTTTGATTAGAGTATAAGGACGACGTTTTTGCAAATTTTAGTTCATTGACACATCCTAGATAGATTTTTAATTTAAAAAAAAATCTTAGTTCTTGCATTCGAATTTCTTGATTTTTTTGTTTACTTGACAAAGATCTGACTGACAATTCCTTATGAGCAAAATAAACTCCATGTTACCTTTCGAAAGAACAGTATTTAAGCTGTCAGTTCTGCTCCTGTTTTTCCACTAGTCGTGTCGGTAAAACTGATATTTACTATGATATTTCCAGCACACATGATCTACTTAGATGTGGCCGATGTGACCAAAATGGGGGTCTACATTATAGAACACAGTATTACAAAGCACATTCAGACTCAAATTACTTAAAGTGTTCCAAACAAGTTACTAATAGTACCGGTGGTTTAGTGGTTACAGTAAACAGTGGTGTTCTGGGTTCAATTTTACTCGAAAAAATAAACTATTTGTAGAAGCCACGGATAATAGGAGAAGGAAAAGGAATCTTTTTTAAAACAGAACCAAGCTGTTTGTAGTTATATCGAACCCATAACGGCAGTTCTGAAAAGCAACAATAGTTATCATTGAAATGCCACTGCAGTTTAAATACATTCTATTAAAATGAAACAACTTCAACGGCGGTGAACAAAGAACTATATTAAGTGCGGTTAGATACAGTACACTCATTGAATGAAAGGATTATAATTCACTCTATTAGTGACGTTACATTATATTTACTATACAAGCCAACAGATGGAATTACTAGTTTCATTTGATGTATAAAATAAATTTTAACACCCCCACTACATCACATGAAACTATAAAACAATAGTAATTCACAAATTAACCAGTCCTAAAGCTTCAATACATTGGTAGTGTTTTACTGTACCAAGTGCCTTCGTGAGAACATCAGCTGGCATATCATTAGTAGACATATATTCAACATTTATAACATTATTACAGACAGCATCCCTTAGAAAATGATACCTGATATCTATATGTTTACTTTTTCTATGCAAAGTATTATTAACAATAAATTTTTGAGCACTTTGGCTATCATTGTATAAGGTAATAGTACATACATTCTGATTAGTGACTTCGGCCAACAAAACTCTCAAATACATAGACTCTTTACATGCCTCTGCCATTGACATGTATTCAGCTTCCATACTAGAAAGGGCCACAGTCCTCTGTTTTCTACTCTCCCACGATATGACACCCCCCGCCATTATAAAACAGTATCCTGTATATGATTTCCGGTCAATACTATTATTAGCCCAGTCGGCATCAGCAAATCCTACCAACTCTAAATTTCCTTTTACATACCGTATACAATAATTTTTAGTTTTCTTTAAATATTTGAGAATGCGTTTAGCATAATTCCAGTGAGTACTATTATGACAAGAGTTAAATTGACTTAAAAAACTGACGCTATATGCTATGTCGGGCCTTGTTAGCACAGACAGATACATGAGGCTACCAATCAATTGCTGATATGGAATATTAGCATCATTTACATTATTATTTTTATCAATATTTAGTTTTGACTCCATAGGTGTGTTAGCCTCTTTGCAATTTAACATGTTAAATTTGATTAACAGCTGATTAATGTACTGTTCCTGATCTAAGGTACAAGTTTTATTAACATCATCAAAATTTACTCTCATTCCTAAGCATTGCTTTACCTGTCCAAGATCTTTTACATCAAATTTAGAACTCAATGCTGAAATTAAGTTTTTTGTTTCTAATTTACAATTTGAATACACAAAGAAATCATCAACGTACAGAGCAATAATCACTTTTACATTATCATGAAATTTAGTAAATACACATGGTTCTATATGACTCCTCTTAAAGCCTAATTCTGTCAAATACTGATCAACTTTTTCATACCACGATCTTGATGATTGCTTTAAGCCATAAATAGCTTTGTTTAATTTAACAATTTTTCTACTACTTTTATTATTTAAATCAACTTCTGGATGAGTCATATAGATGTCTTCTTTCAAAGTACCGTTTAAAAAGGCAGTTTTAACGTCCAAATGAGAAACATTTAAATCTAATTGGATAGCAAGTGCAAATAACAATCTTAAAGTACAGTGACGCACTACAGGTGAGAATGTCTCGTCATAGTCTATTCCTGGTTTCTGGGTGAAGCCCTTAGCCACCAAACGAGCACGATATCGAACACTGTTATCACTTTCTAACTTCCTTTTATAAACCCATTTACACTGAACTAAGGTCTTTCCTTCAGGCACTTCACTCACCACTACCCAAGCATCGTTCTGCTCAAACGCTTGAAGTTCCTCCTTCATCGCAGCGATCCACTTGTCTTTGTCCGAGCTTTGTAAGGCTTGTTGAACATTGACTGGATCACTTAGACTCTCAGCATTTGACTGCATGCATAAGTTTGAATAACCATATCGCTGTGTTGGTCTCCTGGTCCTTTTTGATGTTTCTGGAGGTGGAATCTCGGTTACATTCTGCAATATAGAGTTATCAATCTGGTCAGTATTATCATCTGTCTTTTCTGGTTCTGGTTCTGTACTATTGACTATATCATCAGACTCATCTATTTCACTCTTAACTTGTTGCGTATCTAAGATTTCCCCCACTGAAACAGATATTTGATTATCAATGTTACTCTTTAAATTTTCTTGGATTATGACATCTCTACTCACAGACACACATTTCTTTTCTGGGTCATAAATCCTATAACCTTTAACATTTTCAGCATAACCAACAAGAATATGTGGTTTAGACTTAATATCCCACTTTAGGCGTTTCTCTTTTGGGATATGTACCATGACCCGACCCCCAAAAATTCTGATGTGACTAAGGTCTGGTTTTTTGTTAGTCCAGAGCTCAAAAGGTGTCATGTTCTGTAATCCCGATGCGAGTGACCTATTTCTAAGGTATACTGCCGTATTTACGGCCTCAGCCCAAAACCTTTTATCTAGTCCGGCATCAAACAACATACAACGGGCTCTTTCAACTAAGGTTCGATTCATTCGCTCACTAATAGCATTCTGTTCTGGGGTATATGTGTTAGTTTTTTGATGAACTATACCAGCTTCAGTCAAATAACTATCAAACAAAGCATTACAAAATTCTAGACCATTATCTGTTCGTAGGATTTTAATTTTCTTGTTCTGTTGATTTTCAACTAAAGTTTTAAATTCTTTAAAATATTTAAACACTTCATTTTTGGCCTTCAAAAAATATACGAATGTCATGCGTGTGTGGTCATCTACAAAGATCAAAAAATACCTGCAGCCACCAATCGAAGTCACCTCCATGGGTCCGCACACGTCTGAATGAATGATGTTGAGTGCTTCACTGCTTCTGGTGCCCACATTGTTAAACGGCAATCGTGACTGCTTTCCTTGGCAGCACACAACACACGTACTTTTGTCAATAACAGCCTTGTCCACGAAGTCTATACCCAGAACTGCACCTTCTTTCATTTTATTAAGGTCATTGCTATTCAAGTGACCCATTCTTCGATGCCACAGTTCACTGTTCACACTGTCAGGTGTTGTAAACAAACAGCCATGTTTATCTTCCACAGAGAGTTTATAAACACCATCAACTAATCTGGCTTCACCAACCAGTCGATTTCTACTGTTATAGATATTGCAACAATTTTTTTTAAAGTCTACTCTGTTTCCATTCTCAATTAATTTACTCACGGATAACAAGTTCGTAGCAATACTAGGCACACATAACACGTCCTTTACTGTGACGGATTCTTTGCCTTTCGATGTGATCGTAACAATATCGACATCACCCGAGCATAATACAGGCATCACGCCTTTGTTAGCTGCTGTAATTTTCTTTATACTCGTGTTTTCTGATGCGTTTTGAACATTGTTTACATTTGAGGTTATATGCACACTTGCACCTGAATCCAAGTACCAATCCTTTTTACTGAAGTTTCCGCTTAAAAATACTGCAGAAAATGCGTTAGTAGAATTGTTTATCACTTGTGTACATTTATTCTTGTAATGCCCGATCTGTTTGCAACGATAACACTTGATGACTTTCTTTTTGTTGTTTACATTTGACGTTACGCCATCTTTGAATGAATGAGCGGTTTTATGCGGCTTCACATAATGCTGGCTCCCTCTGTGAGTGTACAACGCCATGTTTTCCGTCGAATCATCACTTCCGGTCATGTCAAGTAGTTTTGATTTAACGACATCCGCTGTAATAGCTATTCCGGAATGTTCTATGGCCATTAGCATTGGAAAATATTTCTCGGGCAATCCCGCCAGCATCAAACATCCAATCCATTCATCATTAACCAAAAAACCTGTTCTGGATAATTTTTGCCCCGTTTCTATAATTTGAGTAATGTAACTTGTCATGGAATCTGAAGTTTCAAGACGTATTGAAATTAAATTTCTCAACAACATAATTCTTCTTGAAAAACCGCAATCATCAAACATTTGTTGTAATTTCTGCCATAGTTCTTTAGTAGTTGCAGCGCTTTTAATATGTACATATAACGTCGGATCTATTGTTAAAATCAACTTGGCTTTCGTCATGGCGTCATCTGCAATGGCGGCACCGGCTCCTTCAGTCTTGAGGAAATTTAGCTTCCCTTCTAGCACTAAGAGATTTTCAGCGGCAAACGCCCACTCATTGTAATTATCTCGGCCTTTGAGTTTTGGCACATTTGCAATAAACGAATTGGAAGCCATATCTGTTGAACAACCACACCGACACGTTCTGTGGGATCACTTGTAGTAACACTATCACGATTTATAGTTTCGTGATTACAACGACGCAATCGTCCACTGTACAGTCACTAATTATATTGTTCACAAGCGCACTAAATAAACTATAACTTTACAATTTTGCTTGCTGGGCCCATAACCTATTAAAATGAAACAACTTCAACGGCGGTGAACAAAGAACTATATTAAGTGCGGTTAGATACAGTACACTCATTGAATGAAAGGATTATAATTCACTCTATTAGTGACGTTACATTATATTTACTATACAAGCCAACAGATGGAATTACTAGTTTCATTTGATGTATAAAATAAATTTTAACACATTCACCTCACAATTTTATAATATTAAAATTGTGAGGTGAATATAAATATAACATAAGAACATGCCTACGTAATACTCAAATATAGCCCACCGAGCGTGGATTGTCTGAATTTTGTACTGACTATGCATTGATAATGTGAAAGAATCGATGCACCGGTCTCTGGAGCTCGCTTTGCATTCAGCTTCCTTCTTACCCGACGGCTTATAATACCGTTTTCAGCGCAAATGTACTACAAAATAGATATGATCTATTGAATGACCTCATTCGTCGTCGATATATAATATCAAGTAGAATTAAAAGTGTGAGAGTAAGATAATGATGAGTTACTTTTATTATGAGATAAGTTCTCTGTAAGTAAAATACCTACCAAATAAAAAAACCCTATAATTAAAACTAACTAAAAATAATTACTTTAATTAGTTATTATTTTTATACACTGCCCAGTGGCACCATTTTGGAATAGCTTACTATTCTAAAATAGTGTCACTGGGCAGTGTTCCCAGAATGCTGGTGTAACGAATCGAACCTCTTTGGAACATTAATATTGTCTATTCTAAATTTTAGTGTACTTGTCATATTTTATATCCTTTTTTTGTTTGGATTTTTTCTTGTCAATTAGAAGACATTACCAAGACCAGCGCCTTTTATTTCTATAATATTAAAATAAAATAAAATATTAGTGCGTAACAGCTGGCATGCAGCATTGCCACGCTGAATGGCAATGCTTATTTTCTGTAAATAGTATCAGCACTCAGGGATCACGTAACATTATTAAATGCTGCCGTGAGCTCTTTATAGCTACATTGGAGCAATATTATTATATTATATTAAAATCTAAATAAAAAGCACTCGTGGCACCATAATTGCGCCTTTTGAGGTTCTCCGCCGATTTAGCCACCAAATCTACACTAATATTATAAAGAGGAAAGATTTGTACCTATTTTTGTATGTTTGTATGTTTGTAATGAATAGGCTCAAAAAGTACTGGACCGATTTCAAAATTCTTTCACCATTCGAAAGCTACATTATCCACGAGTAACATAGGCTAAATTTTATTTTCGAAAAAAATAGGGTTCCGTAAGATATTTGGGTTTTTCTGACACAAGGTGTAAAAAATCAACCAGAAAAGTTACTTATTTTGCGTACGCTGCCTAAACTATAAAAGATAGAACCATAAAATGTTCTAATTAATTGTAGATCTTATAAATATCTACAAAAAAGTCCGCGACACACTATACCTATCTATGTCGAGTGAGGCACAACGACCACTTTTTTATTTAGAAATCTTGAATTTTTTTTGGACTACATTTAAACGCGTTTATTTTACTCATGCTATTAATCCTTATCAAAATTAATTATTTCATCACTAAGTACAGTTTATGTAGATAATATTTGGCCTTTGAATGATTAAAATTGGACGTTTGGTTTTGAAGTTATGGCGAAATTAAAATATTACGATTTCTGCTGCACGGCCCGTTGTGAAGTCTAATAATTTTCGTGCGATTTTTTTTAGATTTCGTTCTTAAAACTACACCTACGCAAAAGTTCTTCTCAGAGCTAATCAACATTTCTTCTCAGAGCTAAACAACAGTTCTTTTCAGAGCTTTGAAAATGCCTAAAATGCCTAATCCCTAAAATGCCTATTAATTACATCATTAATTATATTTTCATCATTAACAACTTTAACATCCACAGAAAGACAATCTGTGCAGCCTGCGGATAATGACTGCGTTGTCGATGTTTATGTCGGTGTCTGTGAATTGACCTGGGAATCATTTTGCTGACCGTGTCTTTCCTGGGTAGGCTTTTTGCAGCGGTAACCGACATCCGCACGGAGCCGCGGGCGACCGCTATCACTACATCAATATTATAAACAAAGTCCCCTGCCGCGTCTGTCTGTCTGTTCGCGATAAACTCAAAAACTACTACATCGATTTTCATGTGGATGTTACCAATCGATAGAACGATTCGTCCGGAAGGTTTACGTATATGATTTGTAAGTTGATGTGTACATTTGACTAATATATATTGATATTTGTCAGAGGTGTCGGAAAAAATTAAGCCATTTGGGAGCTTTCAACGAAAACGCTGCTGTAATAACAAAACAATGTATGGTGGCAAATATTCTTCTCTTTTAGATCTACAAAAAAGTCTGTGATAGCATATGTCTATCTTTCAAGGTTAACTTGCTATATCCATTATATCTTAGAATAATGATAATTTCTAATGCGGTAATTGTAAAGCTAATCAGACGGATTCAGTATTTATCGTTATCATTTTAAATGAGTTAATATTCTTAAGCATTTCATGCAGATTATTTTACCCCTACACTATATACTTTTAATGAATAACTTAGAAGTTATCGCAAAATAACAGCGCGTGTTTTAGATAGGCCTAATGCGATTATGCGCGCTCGATCCTTAAGAATTATAGGGCAAATTTTTTGTTTTGTGTTCGTTGTAACTATGATGGATAGATACTTGAATACTTATTTATTTAGTGTTTGTTGAATTGTTAGTCCTGAAGAGTATAGGTATTTCATACGATAAAAGTATACCCACCTACTTATTTCACTGAGTTTTAGTAGGTCATCATCATCATCAGCACGTATATCGTCCACTGCTGAACATATGCCTCCTCCCGAGGGAGGGTAATGCCATAGTCACCACGTTTGGCAGGCGGGTTGGTGACCGCAGAATTATGTTGTAACACACAAGGAAATGCTGCTGCCCCTTCCTTGATATACGATTATTATAGATGATGTTATAACAATCGGGACCAACGGCTTAACGTGCTTTCCGAGGCACGGAGGGTTGTCCCTCAACCAACCAGACCCGGAAAGAAATCTTAGAATTTACACAAAGATTTTATGTCCGGTGTGGGGATCAAACCCACGACCTCCGAGATTTAAAGCGAGCCAATTACCGCTACGCTACGGAGGTAGGCCGAATGCGATTATGCGCGCTCGATCCTTAAGAATTATAGGGCAAATTTTTTGTTTTGTGTTCGTTGTAACTATGATGGATAGATACTTGAATACCTATTTATTTAGTGTTTGTTGTATTGTTAGTCCTGAAGAGTATGGGTATTTCATACGATAAAAGTATACCCACCTACTTATTTCACTGAGTTTTAGTAGGTCATCATCATCATCAGCACGTATATCGTCCACTGCTGAACATATGCCTCCTCCCGAGGGAGGGTAATGCCATAGTCACCACGTTTGGCAGGCGGGTTGGTGACCGCAGAATTATGTTGTAACACACAAGGAAATGCTGCTGCCCCTTCCTTGATATACGATTATTATAGATGATGTTATAACAATCGGGACCAACGGCTTAACGTGCTTTCCGAGGCACGGAGGGTTGTCCCTCAACCAACCAGACCCGGAAAGAAATCTTAGAATTTACACAAAGATTTTATGTCCGGTGTGGGGATCAAACCCACGACCTCCGAGATTTAAAGCGAGCCAATTACCGCTACGCTACGGAGGTAGGCCGAATGCGATTATGCGCGCTCGATCCTTAAGAATTATTGGGCAAATTTTTTGTTTTGTGTTCGTTGTAACTATGATGGATAGATACTTGAATACCTATTTATTTAGTGTTTGTTGTATTGTTAGTCCTGAAGAGTATAGGTATTTCATACGATAAAAGTATACCCACCTACTTATTTCACTGAGTTTTAGTAGGTACCTATATTAATTTGTTTCTGTTTGTTTTGACCAAATTTCGCCCGTTTGTTAGAGGTTTAAAGACATTATGTAGTATAATTATCAGTATTGTACCCGTGCGAAGCCGGGGCGGGTCGCTAGTTATATTTATAAAGATAATAAGTAACTATCGGTGCTTAGATAAGAATTTCATACAAATTTCAGTGCATTTAAGTAATAATTAATCAAATTTCAAAGCTTAGTTAGTGGGACTATGTTGCGGACAGTGGGTGAACAAATTAATGCTAAAGTTGCCGTTATCACATGCGCATTAAATAATTATTATATTATTATTACCACCATATTTTAACTTGGAATAAAAGACAAAACTTTTAATATCTAGAATAAAATCATAGTATCGATAGGTAATGGATTCACCTGCATGGCCATGGCTGCATGCATTCTATGAGAATCTAAATACATACAACACATACAGGATAATTATATCATGTACTAGCAACCCGCCCCGGCTTCGCATGGGTGTAATGCTGATGTATTATACATATAAACCTTCCTCGTGATTCACTCTATCTATTAAAAATACTGCATCAAAATCCGTTGTGTAGTTTTAAAGATCTATGCATACATAGGAACGGACAGACAGGGAAGCGACTTTGATTTATACTATGTAGTGATAACTCTTTCGATCTCGGATTTATATGATTCAATTTGTCCTGAATACAACACGAAAAAAGAGAAACAGGGTATCAATGTGTTTATGGAGAAATATAAATATAAGCAAATGAAGTCACTGGAAAACGCACCTAGTGTATCTTGTTCCTAAATAAATATAGCTTGATAATAAACACTGATAGTAATATAGCAAAAATTATTGCACAAATTTGTGATATCGTAGTGAAGTTAGGCATGAGCCTAGTTTAGTACTCATATAACATACGAGTTTATACTCGTTTTCAGAATATAATTAAAGTAGTTTCTATATTTGATATTTTTATTTTCCAAATCGACTCTGCTCTACTAAGCTTTTTAGGTAATTAATTACTATAAATTTGGTTAATCATCATCATCAGCCCGTATAACTTCCACTGCTGAACATGGGCCTCCTCCCTAGGCAGGGTATTTGCCATAGTCACCACGCTTGGCAGACGGGTTGGCGACTGCAGTATTATGTTGTACCACACACAGAAACGCTGCTGCTCGTTCCTTGATATACGATTATTATAGATGATGTTATCATAATGACTGAATAATAATAGACCAACGGCTTCACGCGCTGTCCTAGGCACGGGGGGTAGTCCCAAAGAAATCTTAGATTTAAAGCCTCCGTGATTAAAAGCGAGCCAGATACCGCGACGCTACGGAGTTAGTTAATACAAAAGAAGTAAAGAACTTATACCATTTAAAATGGCAGTAAAAAGTATAATAAACTATTCATTTTGACAACCCTATTATTTCAAAGTCAAATACTAAAGATACATTTCCAAAACTGTTCCGAAGTTAGATACCGTTTGGAAAGTATTATTACAGAGTCTTCAAAATAAAGGGTCTTAAAATTATACGTCACGAACGCACCCATCTACTCCAAGCGACATGTCTCTGTATTTTCATCAAATTTTCCCGATTGTTAAATGGGTGTCTTCCAACATGAACAGGAGCATCACCTATTATTTCAGAAATGTTATCGGAATATCAAACAGCGATTCGTGTAAGTATTACTCTTCTGAATCTAGTCGGCATATACGAAATCCGTCTTTATATGGATTCGATTAGGAGTGGTAATTGCATGCGGATGGTTGAGTATTCGATTCGTTTTGTTGCTGATGGCTTGCGGAGTGAGGAGTTGTGAGGAGCGAGTGTTTTTCACGGTCTCATTATGTGACGATTCGTATTCGAGACCAGACAGAGTTACCAGTGTAAGGGAAAGGTTGAACCGTAGCACCCACTTACCGACACGTATCACTAGACCGTGCTTACGAAGTTCGTAAAGGATGATATTGATTTTATCTCTCTCATCCGAAATATATACTCCATTAGTTTATTTGGGTCACGTTGTATCGGCGACATTAGTTGTCTCGTTAAGACTATAATTACTTGTACAGAGGAGTCTGTAATTATATCGAGACGTCGCGTCGCGTTGGAGAAATAAAAACGGTAAATACGGTTAAGTTAATCTAACTATTTGTGTTATAGTATAACAGCTCGGTATAGCACAGTGTTTATTCATTAGAATAACAAATAGTTTAATCGTTTCTAGCTACACGTTTCCAATTGCTTAGCGTTGAAATAGTATCATTAATTTAAATGTTTAACATTTTGTAATCCCACAAATATTTTGAAGCACGTCTGTGAATCTGAATCTCCTTCTGCTTCTTCCTGCTCTTATCCCATATTACTTGGGGTTGGCGCAACACGTTTGTTTCTTCCATTCTGTCCTGTCACCCGTCACACTATCACTAACTCCTTTTTCTTGCATATCTCTTCACACAATCCATCCAGCTTTTCTTTGGTCTTCCTCTCCCTCTCCATCCATCTACATGTTTGTTAATCTCCTTGCGATGCGAAATATAAAGAAGAGACCACAACCGCGATCCGGCGGTGGTTTAAATCTACGTTAATTCTAGAACTTCAATAGATTTACATTGCACATCAGGCAGTCAAACAGAAGAGGAAGGCCACGTACCTTGCAGAACTAATGTGGGTGGTAGCCAGCAAATAATACCCACACCTTTTTCAGCTGCTTACTTATTAGGATCAGTCTCACACATGTAAATATTGTAGTTTCTTTTATATAAGTTTCCCAAAAAACGGCGGTAAATCCGCTGCGTTGTATAAATCTTAACAGTGAGAGCGATGGTAGCATAAAATGAACGCGATTCGATTACTGAGAGAAAAGAATGCGTTCCATTTTTTTAAATTAAAAACAAAGCACCAGTCTGACCGTAGTAGCAACGCGACAAATTCAATTCGTTATTTTTTTATTCCTGAAGACTGGAACGTTTACTTTATCGTTCCGTATCCGTTATAGATGGCAATCAGGAACAATGGCTTAAAGTGCTTTCCGAGGTACGGAGGGTAGTCCCTAAACCAATCAGACTTGAAAAAAATCTAAGAATTTATCCGGCGTGGGGATCGAACCCACGACCAAGTGAGACTTATTCCGCTACGCCACAGCGGTTGTATTTCATGTGTACCTGTTTCAATTTATTTTACCGCCTTATAAGATACCCTGGTCGATATGAGTCGAGCCTTTTTTTTTTGACCGGGGAAAACGACGAAACCGATGCTGCAGCGTATTCGCGCGCTGGCGGTCGGATATGTGGGACTCGCCCTCTCCATAGCGTGGTATGCAAACTCATACCACGCGGATAGGACACTACACCACTAAAACCCCCCGGACACTCCTTCGATCCGGCGTTGGCGGGGCCCGGGCACGCATAAGCAATCCGACCCATATGAATCGAGCCTTGGTTAGACAAACAAGTCCCAATATTCTTAAAAGATATCGGAAAAATTTATGTTAACTTTCTGTTTATTACAAATGTTCGTAATGACATGTGACAGAATTTGAAAAAGTATATTTTTGAGTTGTCTAGAAAAGCTTTGCAAGAACTACTAGTGCTCACAAGATTTTATTAAAGCAAACTTTTTTCATTTCTTCTTTATAAGATAGTATAAGAATTTGAGAAATGTTTATCATTTTGGTCAAAATAAAGTTGTAAAAATAAGTTTTCAGACATTTTCAGCAGATTTTCTTCAAGATTATAAGAGGAATGAACTTTCTAGATAAATATAGAATATTGTCTAATATGCGTGTTCACATCGTTTATCGTAATATTAATGTGTATCAGACTTTTCATTTCCTCCACAGTAATATAATTCTTATTATATACATAAGTATACTAACTAAGCAGAAACTTAACCTTTACCTAAATCTAATAAAAATAAATAAACTTAATCTAAGCTCATAATGATAAATTTGTGAATTTAATTTTAAATTTAGGATATAAAATAGCTAGAAATTTATTGATAATTAACTACTGTCCGCGACTATTAGTTATGACAGTCCCGTCTAAATAAGTTAGTGCTACCGTATTGAGGATAAGGCGGAATAAACGGATGATTAGCCTGTTTTATACCTAAGTCCCGTCAAATTCGCCATTTGAATAAGGGTCATTTTGGGAGGACCTAATTAGAAAAAAAATATTTTGCAAACCTGTGTCATATATAACTAATGAAAGAACTCGAACGGTTCTTTGTTTATTGCCATAATTGGTCAGTAGTCAGGTAGTCTTAGGGGCGTATTTATCAAGGATAGTGAGTATCGTTGACCATGCAAATACTTAGTCTATAATTTGGACCCTAAACCACATGAAATTATTCCATTTACTGTTACTATTTGCGAGTAAAATAAAAATCGAAAGCAATTTACGATGTAGTTTTTGAAAATGAGAGATGTGAAGATTCGTGGTGAAATAGTACTATTCGAGTAGTATTTGTAAAAGAAAGAAACGGTGTAAAGTCGATTCTCCATTAACGCATTCATACAACGTCATATGTTACGCCAACGCCATGCGTGAAGTCTTGAGCCTCCGCAAACGAATTAACGCTGGAGTATTGAGATCGTCATTTCCTTTTCATAATAAATTACGTTAGAAAACAAATCAAGTGAAGCTAGTATGTTCTCAATTAATTTTCCGTCCACCTATTTTTCGTATTTTCTTTGGGTGAAAAACCATAGGGTTTTTCTTAAACCATTCGAATGCTCAAATTTTTCTTCATCTCTAGATAGCCACCACTTGGGGCTAAAATAAAAATAAAAACCTCATATTTCTACTGTTAGTAATTGAGTTCACCCCTGTATACGTCCCTGTTGATAAATTCGAGATAATTGCTTTTTTTTAAGCAATTGTTATCATTTATGAAATTACAACCTTTGGACTTCATTTTAATCAGTGCATAATATTATCACTAAAATGTGTTGCAGTAATGAGATTAAAAGATAATCGTGATACTGTAAATTTAATCAAAACTAAAAAATAAGATAAAACAATTGATCCTTGATTAATTGCAAATAAATACTAGTGGGGGGTATCGAATGCCAAATTGCGGCCTCAAAGTGTAAACGATGCAGACCAGTGTTTTGATATTGTTAATTGCTACGGGTAAGATTTAATACTATTTTGTTATTTAACTACTTAAAATAAGTATGCTAAAGCTGGATAACGTAGATTTCTAATGGTGAAATAATTTTTGTAATTATTTCAATTGTTTTTAAATTTATTCGTTACAATTATACTAAAATTGGTACTAATCTTTTCTCTTTACATATTAGTGTTGAAACTTATTTTGTGGCGCTTCTTTGTAATTTTAGTGCTTAAATTGTACCGAAATGCATACCCTATTATTCAATAAAATGACGTGTATCTTCTTAGTCTGCCTAGTGCAGGACAAAGAAAGTAGTTACTTCTAAAGTAGTTGGCTTGTTTAACAATTTTCAGTTGATTAAGATGTTATTATTATTAATAACTTATAAAGTCTCCGTCTTAGGTGGTTAAGTCTGCTGATTTCTTGATTATTATATACATAAACATTGTATTATTGGGGAAGGTTTCTGTTTAATGAAATTCAGGCGTTGAAACAGACAAACTTGATGACTTTGTTTTATGAATGAATTGACTAGCTTTCAGATCAAACCACGCACGGGAAGCAAGTCAATGAGCGTAACTCTTATTCCTGGATGAACTTCATTATTAAATAGATAGGTTATCTAACACTAGAAGAATTTTTCAAATCTGACGAGCAGTTCCTGAGATTTGCACGTTCAAGCAAACAAACTCTTCAGCTTTATATATAGAAAAATATATAGTTCAGAAGTATAGATACAACATTGAAGATTGAACTTCTTAATTATCTGTTAATGCTAAAATATAATATGTAATTTTATATTTTAGCATACACCGTCTCGGCGGGACCGGTCACCAATGATTTCACAGAGAATCGTATGCAGTACCCTCGCTTTATGGAGATTCCTGGTGGCGACGGGCAAATGCACACTGTAGATCTTGAAGCTGAACCCGATATGGAACTGCTTGATGAAATTACCAAGAATCCGGCAAACAACTTATACTTGCTATTTACAAGGTTTGGTGCTCATCATCATCAGATTATCATAGATAAAAATATCTTAACTTAAAATAGTTTGTAGGGGGCAAATTGCATTCTGTTTTATAATTGAAACGTAAATTTGAAAAATGGTATATATACATTTTACAAAAACAGTTTTCCCAATGTAGGCAGCAATAATCACAAAATGAGCTCTAGTACTTCAATATAATCTACGTTGTAAGAACGGAATCGAATCCGTAATTTTAATGCTACTGTAACAAAGTATATACAAAAATCAATAGTGATACCAAAACTAAATCATTTCGCTGTGTATAGGTAACGCCAAAAAAATTACGATGATCTTTACCAAATGTATGTAGGGCTTATTATAGTCGCAAAATTTATAATCATAAAAAATTAATAACTATGAAGACAAACGAATCACGGCGGTTTATGTCATCAAAATTTCAATAAATTTCAATCGCTGCTTTCCCGCCCAACTATCGTATTAAAAAAAATGTAGTTGAGAATACAAACAAAAGCTTTTAAGGATGACAAAGTAATTGTCCCCGACCTTATATTACTTACTACTAATGAAAGTCAGCGATCGATTTCTGGGATCCGAACTAAATTGACTATTTGGCCTCATTTGTACAAAGTGGAATCCATGGCGTTACGAACAAATATAACTATGCTCAACCGCATCGATAATACATTATGTCCCATTATATGGTGATTATTAAAGACTAGTTTTACATTAAATTTATATATGCACATAATTTTATGATTTTTAAGATGACACTTCACTTATTTTTAAAGATGATCGTTTAATATTGATAACGGTTAATAATTTAGTAATTAACGCGAAAAAAACAATATGAAAAAAATTCACTACGCCCAATGTAAGAAATACTGGACCCAATTCGATAATAAATAATAAAGTGCTGGAAGCTGTTAACTCCACAGTGTTTCTCGGAATAACATTAGATAACAATTTGAAATGGAATGCTCATGTATCGAACCTTGCTTAGAAGTTGACGTCTGCTGCTTATGCTGTTAGAAAAACGTAGAAACTGCCCGTATGGTCTATTTTAGTTATTTCCATAGCATTCTTTCTTATGGAATTCTACTTCGGAGAAAATCTGCCGATATCCAAAACATCTTTATTTTACAAAAACGGGCAATAAGATCTATTTATCAGCTAAGTGCCAGATCCTCTCCAAAACGTTTTTTTAAAGATATAAATGTATTAACGGTAGCTTCTCAATACATTTTTGAAAATATACTGCATGTTAGACATAATATAAATATATATCAAAAGAGAAGTGCTTTTCACACAATAAATACTAGAAATAAACATAAATTGCGTGCCGAATACCACCGTTTTCAGTGAGTTCATTCTTCTTTAGTGTGCGCATGTATAATAAGATCCCAGAATATGTGCATGATTTACCTCTTAATAAATTTAAAATCGAGGTTATTCAATGTACTCAATGAGATTTTGTTAAAAAGTATGTTAAAAAAAAAGTAAAACACAACAAAAGATGACGAAAGTTCTTTTTCGTCATCTTTTGTTGTGTGTTTACTTTTTTAACCCAAGAGTTTTTTTCTTTCTTTCTTCTCCGGGTCGTCCACTTAGGCAGCTAGTCAAAAGTTGAAGGTTAGCTAGGGTACGATTGTCACCGGCGAGGACCGCGTGGCGCCCCTACCCCTGCCCTGTAATTGAGCGCCTGTAGTCGGTGCCAGTGATCACATCCTCTTTATATATCTGCCTTTTTACTTCAGTGGCATCCTGGGTCGTGGGCCCCATAAGGGTGCCCTCAGGTGTGTGTCACTTAGATATAGTGTGACCACTTGCAATTTGGATGCGGTTTTAATTTCTTTATAGTGTAAGAATTATCTGTTAGTTATCGTTTTTTTATTAATTTATCTTCAAAATTAATTATTTCATTTACACTTTTGCAAAGATTTTCTATTTTTGCGCTTTATCATACTCAAAAGCAAGGCCTTTAGTATTTTTTACACATTTTAATTAATGTTACAGGCGTAATGCTAACTCTGGACAAACTTTGGTAATCAACAATGCTGCGTCCATCACCAACTCCAATTTTAACCGTAATGTACCCACAGTCTTCATCGCCCATGGCTGGCTCAGCAACCAGAATACTGACATTAACCCTACAATCAGAAATGGTAAATATAAATTTCCACTGATTATATTTTATCTCCTCACTCTTAGCCCCAGACTATAATATAAATAGTCATCTGAATTTTGGTTCTAAGACCAAAAATATACAAACGAGAGATAATTCTTAAACTAGCTTCTTTTACTTTCCTGTTATCTATATGATTGATGTCACATGTTTTCATTATGTTACAGCTTACTTATCCAAAAGTGACGTAAACGTTATTGTTCTGGACTGGAGAAGACTGGCTCTATCAGACTACGCCACAGCTGCTTTGGGAGTACCCGCCGTTGGCCGTGGACTGGGACAGTTCATAGCTTTCCTAAACCAAGTTACCGGCGCCCCTTACAACACTATGCATTTGGTTGGCTTTAGTTTGGGTGCTCACCTCGTCGGCAATGCTGGAAGGGAAATTGGTGGAAGAGCTGCTCGTGTTACTGGTATTTTTTAAGAGATTACCATCGAATAGTCTGCTTCAGTTCACTATCATATAATTGCAACATATTTGTTTAGCTATAACACAATCCAATAATTAATTCAGCTCATTAGGTCTTAGTTGTACCTTACGTTGTCAAAGGAGTGATATTTGACAATGTAAGGTACAAGTAAGACCTCTTGCTGGTTCTTGGGTACAGTGTTACTGGTATTTGACCAATTATAATTGCTGTCAGACATCTTTATGCAAATCTTCATTTAAATTACTAAATTTCAAATACGTTTTACAGCTTTAGATCCTGCTGGTCCTCTATGGAACTACAACTCCAACCGTGTCAATCCCAATGACGGCGTCTACGTAGAAGCTATCCACACTGACGGCGGTTACACCCTAGGAGGTCTTGGTATTGGCTCCAATGTTGCTAATGCGGACTTCTATCCCAATGGTGGAATTTCACAACCTGGTTGTCTCACGAATATTTGCAATCATAACCGTGCTTGGGAGTTGTTTGCAGCTACCGTCACGTATAACCACTTAGTAGGAAGACAATGCACAACCAGTCTGCAGATTACATGGAATACTTGCCGTGGTTCAGAAATGCGTATGGGCAACGATATCTTGAACAAATGGGCGTAAGTAACTAAACATACTTCATTGAGGTAGTTCTGGAAATTAATTAGTAGCTTCTTAATTCTCTCCCGTTAAATGGATTCTCAGCTCTTATGGACGTTGTATTATATGGTAATCCACTTAAGTAAAGTGGCTTATAATTTGTGGGAGATTAAACAACTTTTACATAATTTTATAGTTCACTTTATACATATAAATCTCAAACAATGTTAATATTTAAATTGGCCCCATTGTTTTTTTAATTCAAATCTTTAATAAAAACAATTTTATTGTTTTCAGAAATGGTATGTACCGCCTGGACACCGCTAGGAATTACCCCTACTAATAAAAAAATGACTATTAAACGTACCACTGTGCATTATTAATAAACGAAGTTTTCAAACTAATAGTTATTTTTATTTATATAGACTAATAACGTTTTTTAGTAGATAAATACCGTAAAGTGTGTTTTAAATATCATCCCACTAATTAAAAAATGTGCTCAGCTGCCATGTATGACCCAACAACACTATAAGTAGACATTTATAATGTTGCTAGGTGTATCGTTGGAATAATTACTTTTATAAAGTAAAGTTTGCCGTCTGATCAGTATCATCCTTACATAATATAATCAAGAATCGGTAGGTGTTTACAATAAATTCTAGAAAGCCTTATCAAGTTTACAGAATTAATTAGTTTTTGTGTAGTATTAGGTACACTTGATATGATGTTAGAAGTACCTACTTAGCTACTACCTATTCATAAAGATAACTTACTTATCTATTAATATAGATAATAAAGTAATATCAGTCTTAAAATGAATCCCTTTTTAATCTTTGTTATTGCAAAAGGTTCTATTTAGGCCTAAAATCAAACTTTATTGTTAATTCACTGTTGATACGGAATGTTGTCACTGGCTGGTTTTCATATTAACATACAACAAACTTCAATGAGCTGCTTCCCTTTTTCTGCTAAAAGTCTGAAATAGATGATACTTCGACAATCGGGAATAACGACTGGACGTACTTTCAGAGGTCAGTGGTTGGACGCACCAGCAGGCGCAGTCGCAGCCATAAATTTTGGAGGTAGTCACTAAAAATAATTCAATATGTCGAGTAAATTAGACATTATTCCACAATACACAATATTATTGCACACATACAACGAATGGGAGTTTTTCATTTTTTTGGCAATTCGTTAGCTATCTCCATCTATCTCTTTATGAATATTTGGAAGAGCTACACCCGTCGGTCTCTCTTCTAACATGTTTTCTCCCAACCAAGTTGTGACTTGTACGATGCTACCCAACCAGACCTCTAATTAAATTAATTCCTATACCGATTTTTGATCCAGCGTGAGACCCGGACCCACGAGATGTAACGCAAAGCTGTTTTGTCCAAATTAAACCCGGACCTATAAATTCAAAACTGCCTGAAAGTCCGAAAAATTCAAATCACAAATATAAAAATATACACTTATTAAATTATCTATACAGTAGAGAATGCATTTACTCTTAATGCTACTAAAACATTAGAGAAATTAACAAAAACCCAGTATTAGAAACGAAAATTATTTAATTTAATTTTTCACAGTCTTCTTAGTGCTACGCTACATTGAACGTGACTGCACTGGCTAGTGTTATTGGATAAAGCTCTAGAAAAATGTGCAATTCGAAAACACTAGAAAAAAAGAATCGACTGTTTTCTTTGTGTTTTTCTAATGTTGTAAGTAAAACAAATACGAAGATTAATGAATTCGTACCAGAATGAGTTACTTTCAATATTGCAAAAGAAAATAAGACACGTTTTTTCTCTTTTGGAGAGTGAATGAACATTTTCCGTGTGGTCTTAAGGTGCCCCCACACTGCTGTTAAAAAAAATTAAAAACATTATGTGACATTAGTACATTCACTAACAAATGTCAGGTATTTTTACATTAGGTTAGATATTGTTAGATGCTCAAAAGGTTTGACTTTACGTTGTAAGCAACATTTTTTTAAATTTTGTTTTACAAGTTAGGTAGTATTTTTTATAGAACAATTTTGTTTTTAATGTTTTGAAAACATTGTGCTAAATATTTTAAATATTTTAATAGCATGGTGGAGCACTATTAGCTAGTGACACACACACTTTTTTTAACCTTCTACACAAGGGAATTAAATCCAGCCCGCACATCAAAACTCACTATTTCTTTGGTAGAGAATTAAAATTTTCATTAGGAATCATTTGTCGCAGTGACGGGTAAGTTGGTTTATAAGCTATTACTAACTAACATTGATATCATACGAGGCAAATGTCTACTAACTGGAATTCTTCCCTCGGAGCCCCTCCGACTGCCAGTGCTGAAAGCAAGGCATAATATCTAACCCGAAATAAAATAAAACAGTTTTATCGTATTATTGATGATAACCGGTAATTATTGCAAGAACTTTAAAATACCTATCAACATTTTGAATATTAGTGCAACTGTACTATATTTCGTAATTAGAGCTTAATATTGTTAAAATTCCAGCACATTTCGTTGTTAAAATTATAATTAGGTCGTTCATTTTATCGATAAAACCAATATTTTTTACATTTCTGTTTTATTAATGCATTGTGCCAGCGGGCGCGTTGGAACAACCCTATTAGCGACGAAATACTGGCATAAGCCTTCGTTATGAATAAAAAACATCTCATTTAATATATTTTTGTGTTTGTATTTTAAATAGAATATATAAGATAATGTTATCAGACTTTTGGCATTAGAGATACGAATATGAGTCAAGTAGAAAATCTTTAATTTCAATTAGATTTTACTATTTGCACAATATAGCTACAATAAAGTGGTAGGTATAAAATAAACATTTATGTATATTAATTTTAAGAAGAAGAAAGATTTGATTTGTTGTTTGCATTGAATAGGCTCTGGTAATGGACCGAAATCAAAAACTCGTTCACCATTAGAAAGCTGCTTTATTTAGGAGTAACATAGGCTTTATTTAATGATGAAATTCCCACACGAACGGCAGGTACGGGAATCTAGTTAAAGATATATAATCCAAATAATAGTTTATAATTGAAATTACAAATCAATTAATTATTTATAACTAGCTTCCCGCACGCGGTTTCACCCGCGTAACTCCCGTTCCCGTGGGAAATTCATAATCAAATATAGCCTATGTCCTTTCTCAGGCTCTAGACTATATCTGTACCAAATTTCAGTAGTTAAGGCGTGATTGCGTAACAGACAGACAGACAGACAGAGTTACTTTCACATTTATAATATTAGTAAGGATAAACCTTTGACTTTCAATATGATTTTATATTCTGATACAAAAACTGACGAGACGTTATTAAATGCTTTCAGATTTTCATTGTTACTTTGTTCAAGAACAGTTAAGCCTATTTTATATCATAGTCCCGTTAAATTCGTAATTTTTGCATAAGGGTCGTGTTTGAAGTACCAAATTAGGAAATTGTAAATAAAAGATTTGCAAACCTTTGTCATATGTATCCAATGAAAGGGCTTGTAATCAGGATCTATTATATATGAATAGGGATTTTAATGAAACAGTCAACGGTTATAAGCATTCTGTAGGTTATAAGCACACTGTCTTTATGGCCTTTGCAAGCGTCGAATCACCGTTTGTTTGCGAAACTAGTTTTTCTCTCTCAGGCCCCGGAAACAGTCCCAAGATAAAACGATCTCGTAACGCCTCCTCCAAATTTTGAAATTCACAGTGCGCAGCCAGTCCTCTTATGCGCGCTGCCCATTGTGTAAAAGATTCTGTCGACAACTGTGTAGCCATGTAAAATCTGTACCGCTCGGCGAAACCGCAATGTTTGATGGTGAAATGTTTACTTAGTAAATTGCAGATGTCTTTAAACGGCACATCATTCACACTCTTAGGTAATGCTAAATCCGTTACCAACTTCTTTTTTTTTCTTTCTTGTTAGTAGATTACAGGAAAAACTTTAAAAAATCTTTCAATAGAAAATAAAGTGATACACTCAATATAATACGTTCACTTAAGTACGGAAAAAGTTAGCTATCCCTATTTTCCGTACTTAAGTGAACGTACGGAAAATAGGCATTATATTGTCATCCTATTGTAATATCACAATTGAATAAAAATATTTGACTTTGGAATTGCATGTAACCGGCCAAGTGGGAGTTGAACTCGCGTGGAGAGGCCACGCGAGTTCAACTCCCACTTGGCCGGTTTTTTATATTAGTGGGTACCCTGTGTGGGTTTGTACCTTAATACACACCTAATAACAACCTTTTAAGAAAAAACGAAAGAAGTTTCTTTCTTTCTAATAACAACTTGTTATTTTTTCATAACAAACAGCCACTTTAATTTTATTTATTTGTATTGGTAAAGTGATTACCAATCTTATCAAGTTTATGTTTTGTTAAAATATTTTTCTAGGTCCATTCGATATTAATATTAATGCATAACATCAATTTATCATCATCAATTAATTTATTAATTACATATCGTATTTAGGTATACCTACGAATTATTAGATAACGTTATAATATATAAGGTGTTCCTTATATATAACATTAAGTAATACAAAAATATAATCATTTTAATAGCGGGTAATATGTACCAGATAGAATAACTATAGTCGAACAATATTGACTCTTAGGGCCACGAATTTAGCTTAAGAAATTAAACAAATTTACTACAAATTTTTGTTTATTTTAATTTAAAAAGACAAAATACTTATCTCGTGTTAATACCGCTAAAAATGTGTATTTATGCTGTAATGCTATTCTTGAAAGGCCCTCCCGCCCGCAAAAATCATGCACATGCAGGAAGGAAAAATATCTTTGCTTATTGCCATATTAGTGGGTAGTCTTAGGGGCGTATTTATCAAGGATAGAGAGTATTGTTGAGACATGCTGCTGCCCATCCTTCAGCTGTATGTCACTTTGTCGCTTCTTACGCCACCCATGGAAATACTTAGTCTATTTTGAATCAAAACCACACGACATTATTCCATTTACTGTTACCATTTACGAGTAAAATATAAATCTAAAGAAATTTACAAAGTAGTTTATGAAAATGAGAGACGTGAATATTCGTGGTGAAATATTCGAGTAGTATTCCTAAAAGAAAGAAACGCGTGTAAAGTCGCTTCTCCATAAACGCATTTATACAACGCTATATACCACGCCAACGCCATGCGTGAAGTCTGGAGCCTTCGCAAACGAATTAACGCCGAATTAACGCCGAACGATCGTCATAACTTTTTCATAATAAATTACGTTAGAAAACTAATCAAGTGCAGCCATAGCTATTATGTGCTCGATTAATTTCCCGTCCACCTAGGTATTTTGCGTATTTGCTATGGGTAGGTACCTATGCTTTTTCTTACACCATTCGATTGCTCACATTTTCCCCATCTCCTGATATTCCCCAACTGGAGGCTAAAATAAAAAAAATCCTGATATTTCGACAGCCAGTAATTGAGTTCACCCCTGTATACGTCCCTGTTTTTAAATTCGATAGAATTGTTTATTTTTTCAGTAATTGTTATCATTAATGAAATTGCAACCTTCGGACTGTATTTAATCATTGCATAATATTATCACTAAATGTGTTGCAGAAATTAGAATAAAAGATATTCGTGATACTGTACATTTAATCTTAACACAAAAATAAGATAAAACAATCAATCATTGATAAATTTCAAATAAATACTAGTGGGGGGTATCGAATGCCAAATTGCGGCCTCAAAGTGTAAACGATGCAGACCAGTGTTTTGATTTTGTTAATTGCTACGGGTAAGATTTAATACTATTTTGTTATTTAATTACCTACTTTATAGAAGTATAAAGGCATTTGGTAAATATAATAGGGCGAGTATGATTCGTGCGAATTTTATAATTAAATATAGCTGGATAGCGTAGATTAAAATAAAATAGGTACAAATCGTATTGTACAATTTTAATATTGAAAACTTATTCTGTGGCGCGGTCTTCTTTGTGCCTTAAGTATAAAAATAGTACCCAAATACATACCCTATTATTCTATTAAATAACGTATATCTTCTTTGTCTGCCTAGTGTACTGACAGTTTTACGAACTTACTTGCAGATTTTTTCAATTTATTAACAACAATTCAATTAATTTGGCTGTCAACAAATCAGGTGAAAATTATTAAACAGTAATAATTTTCAGTTGATTTAAGAGACAAACTGCTTGGTATGGCAAATAACTTATTTAGTGTCCATCTCAGGTCAAGTCAAAGTCAAAGTCAAATATCATTTATTCCGTAAAAATGGTTACATTTATTTGGAATCGTCATATTATTTCCCCTACCGTGCAGTGCGTGACGTGGAGACTACTGAGACACTGCCAAAAAAACTCAGTAGAACCCTCTTTTTTATAAAAATATTTTACAAAATTTTATTAAATTTATACATAATTTTCTATTTTACATTGTAATTGGACTTTGCTCAAGCAAGCATGTTTGCCCAAGCCCAAGCATTTTTGTCACTAATATAATCAGAAATTTTATAATAAGCCCTGCTACACAATTTGGCTTTTATAGTTGTTTTAAATTTATTTATTGACAATACTCTTATATTATGAGGAAGTTTGTTGTAGAACCATATACAATGCCCCATAAAAGAGTTACTTATTTTGCGGAGACGACTAGCATGTACAACAAGATTATTCTTATATCTAGTATTAATGTTGTGTGTATCACTTTTTTTACTAAATAAATTAATATTTTGATGTACATATATGTAATACATTTTAGAAAATATACTGCGATGCAACGGTTAGAATATTTATTTCTTGAAATGTTTCATTCAAGCTCTCACGGGGACCACGTTTATAAATAGCACTCATGGCACTCTTTTGCAAAAAAAAAAATGCTGTTAATATCCGCGGAGCTACCTCAAAGAAGAATCCCGTACGACATTTTGCTGTGAAAGTAACTGAAATAAACTATTCTAGCCGTATCAACATCAGTGAGCCGTCTAATTGTTTTTACAGCATATGCTACAGAATTTAATTTTCCTGACAATTTCTCAATGTGTGGTCCCCATTGCAGTTTGGAGTCAATGGTGATACCTAAGAACACAGTGGTTTCCACAGGGTCCAAGCCATTTCTATTAATATTTACATTGGTGGAATCCTGTCTTACGTTAGGTGTAGAAAACTGGATCACGTTAGTTTTTTTATCATTTAAACACAGGTTATTGACACTAAACCAATGAACTACTTTAGAGAGTGGATCATTAACTTCGTCATAATCACGTAATTGTCTATTAATTTTGAAAGTCAAGGAAGTGTCATCCGCGAATAATAAAATCTCATGTTTATCCCTTACGTAGTAAGGTAAGTCATTAACGTATATTAAAAACAGAAATGGACCCAGAATTGATCCCTGTGGAACTCCCATAACAAATGGTGATCCCGAAGACAATTTACCATTAATATCGACCTTCTGTGAATTCTATTGCCCATATAAGAGGTCAGAAGTTCGAGAGCCTAATTCCTAACGCCATAGTCATGTAGTTTCCTGACAAGAGTCTCATGGTTCACGCAATCGAATGCTTTGGACAAATCGCAGAAAATTCCTAAGGTATCCTGCGATTCCGATGTGGTTAAGTCTGCTGATTTCTTGACTATTATATACCTAAACATATTTATTGACTATTATAAACATTGTATTCATTGGAAAGATTTCTGTTTGGTGAAATTCAAGCGTTCAAACAGACATACTTGATGACTTTGTTTACGAATGAATTGACTAGCTTTTCGGTAAAACCACGCACTGAAAGCTAGTCAGTGAACGTAGCTCTTATTGCTGGATGAACTGCATTATTAAATTAGTTAAGGATTTTTCAAATCTGACGAGCAGTTCCTGAGATTGACGCGTTCTAGCAAACAAACTCTTCAGCTTTATATATAGTACAGAAGTATAAATACAACATTGAAGATTGAACTTCTAAATTATCTGTTAATGCTAAAATATAATATTATGTAATTTTATATTTTAGCATACACCGTCTCCGCGGGACCGGTCACCAATGATTTCACAGAGAATCGTATGCAGTACCCTCGCTTTATGGAGATTCCTGGTGGCGACGGGCAAATGCACACTGTAGACCTTGAAGCTGAACCCGATATGGAACTGCTTGATGAAATTACCAAGAATCCGGCAAACAACTTATACTTGCTATTTACAAGGTTTGGTGCTCATCATCTTCAGTTTATCATAGATAAACAATATCTAAAGTTTGTAGGGGGCGAATTGAATTCTGTATTAAAATTGAAACGTAACATTTTTTTATAATAGCATAATACATGTTTACATAAAACAATTTTCCTTAAGTAGGCGGCAATGATAACGAAATTATCTCTCGTGGCTTGCACTTTAATATAATCTACGTTGCAAAAACGGAAACTGTTACAAAATATACACATTTCAATCAATTGTTCTACGAAAAATAAATCTTTTCGCTGTGTATTAGTAAGTAGTAAATTACGATGATCATTCCCAAATGTGTATAGGGCTTATTATAGTCGTAAAATTAATTATAATTAAGAATAAATGACTATGAAGACAAACGAATCACGGCGGTTTATGTCACCAAAATTTCGATAAATTATATTTTACGAAATAATTCACAATCAGTAACAATTGACAACCGCTCCATTCTCGCACATGTATCGTATTTAATAAAATGTAGTGGCGAATACGAACAAAAGCTTTTAAGGATGACAAACTAATTGTCCCCGACCTTATATTACTTACTACTAATAAAAACCAGCGATCGATATCTGGGATCCGAACTAAATTGACTATTAGGGCCTCATTTGTACATTTGTACAACTTAAAATCCATGGCGTTACGAACAAATATAACTATGCTCATCCGCATCGATAATACCTAAGTTGATGATGATGATCAAAGACCAATTTAACAATTTATACGCCATTGCAAAGTTTTTCTATTTTTGCGCTTTATAATACTCAAAAGCAAGACTAAATTATATTTTTTTAATAATGTTACAGGCGTAATCCTAGCTCTGGACAAACTTTGGTTATCAACAATGCTGCGTCCATCACCAACTCCAATTTTAACCGTAATGTACCCACAGTCATCATCGCCCATGGTTGGCTCAGCAACCAGAATACTGAACCTAACCCTACAATCAGAAGTGGTAAATATAAATTTCTAATTATTATATTTTTATCTCTTCACTCTGAGCCCCAGGTATTCACTGTCATCTATATATAAAAAGGCCATGTGTTTTGTCTCTATTTTGGTTCTAAGACCAAAAATAAACAAACGAGGGATAACACTTAAACTAGCTACCTTTACTTTGTTATATATATGATTGATGTCACACGTTGTTTTTTCATTATGTTACAGCTTACTTAGCCAAAAGTGACGTTAACATCATTGTTGTGGACTGGAGAAGACTGGCTCAATCAGACTACGCCACAGCTGCTTTGGGAATTCCTGCCGTTGGCCGTGGAGTGGGACAGTTCTTAGCTTTCCTCAACCAAGTTACCGGCGCCCCTTTCAACACTATGCATTTGGTTGGCTTTAGTTTGGGTGCTCACCTCGTCGGCAATGCTGGAAGGGAAATTGGTGGAAGAGCTGCTCGTGTTACTGGTATTTTAATGAGATTTCCATTGAATAGTCTGTTTAAGTTCACTATCAAATAATTGCAACATATTTGTTTTACTATAACACAATCCTCTGCATTCAATTTATTCAGCTCATTAGGTCTTAATTGTACATTACGTTGTCAAAGGAGTGATATTTGACAACGTAAGGTACAAGTTAGACCTCTTGCTGGTTTTTTCGTACAGTGCTACTGGTATTTGACCTATTATGTTTGCCGTCAGACATCTTTATGCAAATCTTCATCAAAACGACTATATTTCAAATATGTTCTACAGCTTTAGATCCTGCTGGTCCTCTATGGAACTACAACTCCAACCGTGTCAATCCCAATGACGGCGTCTACGTAGAAGCTATCCACACTGACGGTGGCTACACCCTAGGAGGTCTTGGTATTGGCTCCAATGTTGCTAATGCGGACTTCTATCCCAATGGTGGAATTTCTCAACCTGGTTGTCTCACGAATCTTTGCAACCATAACCGTGCTTGGGAGTTGTTTGCAGCTACCGTCACGTATAACCACTTAGTTGGAAGACAATGCTCAAGCACTCTGCAGATTACATGGAATACGTGCCGTGGTTCAGAAATGCGTATGGGCAACGATATCTTGAATAAATGGGCGTAAGTAATTAAACATACTTTATTAAGGTAGTTCTGGATATTAATTATTAGCTTCTTAACTCTCCCGTTAAATGGATTCTTAGCTCTTATGGACGTTGTATTATATGGTAATCCACTTAAGTAAAGTGGCTTATAATTTGTGGGAGATTACACAACTTTTACATAATTTTATAGTTCACTTTGTACATATAAGTCTGAAACAATGCTAATATTAAAATTTGCCCGATTGTTTTTTAATTCAAATCTGTAATAAAAACAATTTTATTGTTTTCAGAAATGGCATGTACCGCCTGGACACCGCAAGGAATTACCCCTACTAATAAAAAATATACTTATACAATTAAACGTACAACTGTGCATTATTAATAAACTAAGTTTTCATACTAATAGTTATTTTGATTTATATAGACTAATAACGATTTTTAGCAGATAAATACCGTATAGTGTGTTTTAAATATCATTCCACTAATTTAAAACTCACTATTTCTTTGGTGGAGAATTAAAATTTTCATAAGGAATCATTGGTCGCAGTGACGGGTAAGTTGGTTTATTAGCTATTACTAACTAACATTGATATCATACGAGGCAAATGTCTCCTAACTGGAATTCTTACCTCGGAGCCCCTCCGACTGCCAGTGCTGAAAGCAAGGCATAATATCTAATCCGAAATAAAAAAAACAGTTTTATCGTATTATTGATGATAACCGGTAATGATTGCAAGAACTTTAAAATACCTATCAAAATTTTAAATATTAGTATAACTGTACTACATTTCGTAATTAGAGCTTAATGTTGTTAAACTTACAGCACATTTCGTTGTTAAAATCATAATAAGGTCGTTCATTTTATCGATAAAACCAATATTTTTTACATTTCTGTTTTATTAATGCATTGTGCCAGCGGGCGAAATACTGGCATAAGCCTTCGTTATGAATAAAAAACATCTCATTTAATATATTTTTGTGTTTGTATATTAAATAGAATATATAAGATAATGTTATCAGACTTTTGGCATTAGAGATACGAATATGAGTCAAGTAGAAAATCTTTAATTTCAATTTGATTTTTCTATTTGCACAATATAGCTACAATAAAGTGGTAGGTATAAAATAAACATTTATGTATATTCATTTTAAGAAGAAGAAAGATTTGTTGTTTGCATTGAATAGGCTCCGGTAATGGACCGAAATCAAACACTCTCACCATTAGAAAGCTGCTTTATTTAGGAGTAACATAGGCTTTATTTAATTATGAAATTCACAAAGGAACGGCAGGTACGCGTGTGAAACCGCGCGGGATCTAGTTATTTATATAATCCAAATAATAGTTCATAATTGAAATTACAAATCAATTAATTATTTATAATCAACCTTTGACTTTCAATATGATTTTATATTCTAAATCAAAAACTGACGAGACGTTATTAAATGCTTTCAGCTTTTCATAGTTACTTTGTTCAAGAACAGTTAAGCCTATCTTATATCATAGTCCCGTTAAATTTGTTATTTTTGAATAAGGATCGTGTTGGAAGTACTAAATTAGGAAATTGTAAAAAAAAGATTTGCAAACCTATGTCATATGTATCCAATGAAAGGGCTCGTTATCACGATCTATTATATATGAATAGAGATTTTAATGAAAGAGGCAAAGGTTATTAGCACACTGTAGGTTATAAGCACACTGTCTTTATGGCCTTTGCAAGCGTCAAATCACCGTTTTTTTGCGAAAATAGTTTTTCTCTCACAGGCCCTGGAAACATTCCCATGATAAAACGATCTCGTAACGCCTCCTCAAAATTTTGAAATTCACATTGCGCAGCCAGTCCTCTTATGCGCGCTGCCCATTGTCTAAAAGATTCTGTCGACAACTGTGTAGCCATGTAAAATCTGTACCACTCGGTGAAACCGCAATGTTTGATGGTGAAATGTTTACTTAGTAAATTGCAGATGTCTTTAAACGACACTCTTAGGTAATGCTATATCCGATACAAACGGTTCTTCTAAGCGCACTCAGCGATGGCACGTATAGTGGCATCGCTAAGTGTACTTAGAAGAACCGTTTTTCGCTTAATCCATCATCAGTCGAATCATTAATATCGTTGGCTATTAACCATTGTATTAACATAATTATATTTATAAGTTTCCCACGTTTGAATACTATGATCAAACGATGAAAGAACTCCAAACTAAATTCCCGTCGACATTTTTCACTTTCTTCCAGAACCTTCGTTGCCAATATTATAATAATTATATGAATAGGGATCGTAATGAAAAAGTCAAAGGTTATAAGCACACTGTCTTTTATTCCTATTATACAAGAGAACGTCGTGAGTGTTCTATGTTTGAAACATGGCCAAGGCTCTCTATACAGCCAACCTTGCAGTCACATATATTAAAGGATCTCAAACATATTATATTTTGTTCTTATTGATTTATTCATAAAAAAGAAGACAATTGACCATTCTCCAAGCATTTCTTAAACTGTTGAGCCTTAATTAATTGAAAATAAAGTGATAAACTCAATATAATACGTACACTTAAGTACGGAAAAAGTTAGCTCTCCCAATTTTCCGTACTTAAGTGAACGTACGAAAAATAGGGATTATATTGTCATCCTATTGTAATACCACAGTTGAATAAAAACATTTGACTTTGGAATTGCATGAAACCGGCCAAGTGGGAGTTGAACTCGCGTGGAGAGGCCACGCGAGTTCAACTCCCACTTGGCCGGTTTTTTATATTAGTGTGTACCCTTTCAACCTTAATTCACACCTAATAACAACCTATTAAGAAAGAAAGAAAGAAGTTTCTTTCTAATAACAACTTGTTGTTTTTTCAAAACAAACAGACACTTTAATGTTATTTATTTGTATTGATAAAGTGATTACCAATCTTATCAAGTTTATGTTTTGTTAAATATTTTTCTAGGTCCATTCGATATTAATATTAATGCATATCATCAATTATCATCATCAATTAATTTATTAATTACATATCGTATTTAGTATACCTACGAATTATTAGATAACGTTATATATAAGGTGTTCCTTATATATAACACTAGCGGCCCGCCCCGGCTTCGCACGGGTGGACTTTTATGCCCTACCCTTATCCTACCCGTACCCTACCCCTACCCTACCCATACCCTACGCCTACCCCTACCCTACCCTACCCTACCCCTACCCTACCCTACCCATACCCTACGCCTACCCCTACCCTACCCCTACCCCTACCCTACCCTACCCTACCCCTACCCCTACCCTACCCTACCCTACCCCTATCCCTACCCTACTCCTACGCCTATCCTACCCCTACCCCTACCCCTACCCTACCTCTACCCTACCCTACCCTACCCTACCCTACCCCTACCCCTACCCTACCCCTACCCCTACCCTACTCCTACCCCTACCCTACTCCTACCCCTACCCTATCTCTACTTAACCCCTACCTACCCTTTTTGTCTTTGCGTTTAAACCTTCCCTGTGTTAAAGCGACGATTACTGCCAAATTTCATCAAAATCGGTCCAGCCATTCGCGAGTTTTAGCGAGACTAACGAACAGCAATTGATTTTTATATATATAGATCAGTGCCCCCTCCACCCCGCCCGCCGCGATGCCCGGCGCGCTTTTCAGACTGCATCGCAAACAACGGCCACGGCGCTATGGCGGTTTTGTTTACTGTTTGAATTTTTTAATTCGTAATATCTTTTGAATGGAAAGTCCAATTTAAATAATTTAAAAACTATTTTATAGGTAGTTAAATGGTCTTGACCATAAAATAATTTATTTGGATAAGGATTAATATAAACACATAAATAGCATGGTTTGAATTTGGTTAGCATTTTCATTAATGTTTAAAATGAAAAAAGTTGTTGTAGTGACATAACTACAATAGTTGGACATAGTTGTTCTTCAATATTGTTGTACATTATTTTGTTCTATCGCTAATAGTTTCGGCAGCGCATTCGACGAAAGACATTTTAAGACTCATTTTTCTACACCTTCGGTTACATTGTTCAAATTTTACCAAGGATCCCTAATTTTTTTCAAAATGAAATGTAGCCTATGTCAAATTGGAAAAATGTAGCATTCTATTGGTGAAAGAATTTTTTAAATCGGCCCAGTACTTTTTGAGCCTATTCATTACAAACATACAAACATAGGTACAAATCTTTCCTCTTTATAATATTAGTGTAGATAAGTAATACAAAAATATAATCATTTTATTAGCGGGTAATATGCAGTACCAGATAGAATAACTATAGTCGAACAATATTGACGTTTAGGGCTACGAAATTGGTTTTTGAAATTAAACAAATGTACTACAAAATTTCTTCTTCTTCCTTGTTTAGTGGCAAAACAATTCTAAAAAAATAAAGAACTCGAAAGAGTCTTTGTTCATTCTAATTTAAAAAGACAAAATATCTTGTGTTAATTCTGCTAAAAATATGTATATATGCTGTAATGCTATTCTTGCACCGCCCGCAAAAATTATGAACATGCAGGAAGGAAAAATATCTTTGTATATTGCCATATTTGGTCAGTGGATAGTCTTAGGGGCGTATTTATCAAGGATAGTGAGTATCGTTGAGACATGCTGCTGCCCATCTATCAGCTGTATGTCTCCTTGTCGCTTCTTACGCCACCCATGGAAATACTTATTCTATTTTGAACCAAAATCACACGACATTATTCCATTAACTGTTACCATTTACGAGTAAAATATAAATCTAAAGCAATTTACGAAGTAGTTTATGAAAATGAGAGGCGTGAAGATTCGTGATGAAATATTCGAGTAGTATTCCTAAAAGAAAGAAACGCGTGTAAAGTCGCTTCGCCATAAACGTATTCATAAAACGCTATATACTAAGCCAACGCCATGCGTGAAACCTGGAGCTTCCGCAAACGAATTAACGCCGCATTGTCATTTCTTTTTCATAATAAATTACGTTACAAAACAAATCAAGTGAAGCCATAGCTATTATGTTCTCAATTAATTTCCCGTCCGCCTATTTTTCATATTTGCTATGGGTACCTATGCTTTTTCTTACACCATTCGAGTGCTCATTTTCCCCATCTCCAGATTTTCTCCAACTTGAGGCTAAAATAAAAAAGTCCTGATAATTGAGCTCACCCCTGTATACGTATCTGTTGATAAATTTGAGAGAATTGGTTATGTTTTCAGCAATTGTTATCATTAATGAGATTGCTAACTTTGGACTTTATTTAATCATTGCATAATATTATCACTAAAATATGTTGCAGAAATTAGATTAAAAGATATTCTTGATACTGTAAATTTAATCTAAACGCAAAAATAAGATAAAACAATCAATCATTGATAAATTTCAAATAAATACTAGTGGGGGGTATCAAATGCCAAATTGCGGCCTCAAAGTGTAAACGATGCAGACCAGTGTCTTGATTTTGTTAATTGCTACGGGTAAGATTTAATACTATTTTGTTATTTAATTACTTTATCTTATATATAAAATTCTCGTGTCACAATGTTCGTACCCGTACTCCTCCGAAACGGCTTGACCGATTCTCATGAAATTTTGTGAGCATATTGAGTAGGTCTGAGAATCGGCCAACATCTGTTTGCCGGCTCAGCTAGTAGAAGTATAAAGGCATTTGGTAAATACAATAGAGCGAGTGTGATTCGTGCGAATTTTATGATTTAATATAGCTATAGGATTCAATAACACTGAAGATTCAGAACTTCCTAATTATCTGTTAATGCTAAAATATAATATGTAATTTTATATTGTAGCATACACCGTCTCCGCGGGACCGGTCACCAATGATTTCACAGAGAATCGTATGCAATACCCTCGCTTTATGGAGATTCCTGGTGGCGACGGGCAAATGCACACTGTAGACCTTGAAGCTGAACCCGATATGGAACTGCTTGATGAAATTACCAAGAATCCGGCAAACAACTTATACTTGCTATTTACAAGGTTTGGTGCTCATCATCATCAGATAATCATAGATAAACAATATCTACACTTATAATAGTTTGCAAGAGGCGCTATTCATTCTGTATTATAATTGAAACGTTACATTTTTTTTTTGATAAATAGCATATATTTTTTTTACAAAAACAGTTTTTAACTTTAATATAAGTAGATTATATTAAAGTGCAAGCCACGAGAGATCATTTCGTTATCATTGCCGCCTACTTAAGGAAAACTGTTTTTGTAAAAAATATATATGCTATTTACCAAAAAAAATATGTAACGTTTTGTAAGAACGGAATCGAATCGGTAATTTTAATGCTACTGTAACAAAGTATAAACAGAATTAATTGTAATACCAAAAATATATCATTGCGCTGTGTATTAGTAACAACAAAAAAATTACGATGATCTTTCCCAAATGTATATATATATATATATTTTAGTCGCAAAATTAATTATTATTAAGAATGAATTAATACAAAATAACTATGAAGACAAACGTGATTCGTTTGTCTTCATAGTTATTTTGTATTTTATGTCACCGACGGCGGTTTATGTAACCAAAATTTCGATGAATTATATTTTAACGAAATAATTCACAATTGACAGCCGCTCCATACATTTATCGTATTTAATAAAATGTAGTGGCGAATACGAACAAAAGCTTTTAAGGATGACAAAGTAATTGTCCCCGACCTTTTATTACTTACTACTAATGAAAACCAGCGATCGATATCTGGGATCCGAACTAAATTGACTATTTCAGCCTCATTTGTACATTAGAACAAAGTAGAATCCAGGGCGTTACGAACAAGTATAACTATGCTCAACTGCATCGATAATACATATCGATATGTCATATTTGATGATGTGATTATCAAAGACCAGTTTTACAATTTATATATGCACATAATTTTACACTATTGCAAAGTTTTTCTATTTTTGCGCTTTATCATACTCAAAAGTAAGGCTTTTAGTTTTTTTATTAATGTTACAGGCGTAATCCTAGCTCTGGACAAACTTTGGTTATCAACAATGCTGCGTCCATCACCAACTCCAATTTTAACCGTAATGTACCCACAGTCATCATCGCCCATGGTTGGCTCAGCAACCAGAATACTGAACCTAACCCTACAATCAGAAGTGGTAAATATAAATTTCTAATTATTATATTTTTATCTCCTCACTCTGAGCCCCAGGTAACCACTGTCATCTATATATAAAAAGGGCATGTGTTTTGTCTCTATTTTGGTTCTAAGACCAAAAATAAACGAACGAGAGATAACACTTAAACTAGCTACCTTTACTTACCTGTTATATATAGATTGATGTCACACGTTGTTTTTTCATTATGTTACAGCTTACTTAGCCAAAAGTGACGTTAACATCATTGTTGTGGACTGGAGAAGACTGGCTCTATCAGACTATGCCACAGCTGCTTTGGGAATTCCCGCCGTTGGCCGTGGAGTGGGACAGTTCTTAGCTTTCCTCAACCAAGTTACCGGCGCCCCTTACAACACTATGCATTTGGTTGGCTTTAGCTTAGGTGCTCACCTCGTCGGCAATGCTGGAAGAGAAATTGGTGGAAGAGCTGCTCGTGTTACGGGTATTTTTTATGAGATTTCCATTGAATAGTCTGCTTCAGTTCACTATAAAATAATTGCAACATATTTGTTTTGCTATAACACAATCCTTTGGATTCAATTAATTCAGCTCATTAGGTCTTAGTTGACTTTACGTTGTCAAAAGCGTGATCTTTGACAACGTAAGGTGTAAGTTAGACCTCTTGCTGGTTCTTGGACACAGTGCTACTGGTACTAGACCAATTATGTTTGCTGTCAGACATCTTTGTGCAAATCTTCATCAAAACGACTGTATTTCATATATGTTTTACAGCTTTAGATCCTGCTGGTCCTCTATGGAACTACAACTCCAACCGTGTCAATCCCAATGACGGCGTCTACGTAGAAGCTATCCACACTGACGGCGGTTACACCCTAGGAGGTCTTGGTATTGGCACCAATGTTGCTAATGCGGACTTCTATCCCAATGGTGGAATTTCGCAACCTGGTTGTCTCACGAATCTTTGCAACCATAACCGTGCTTGGGAGTTGTTTGCAGCTACCGTCACATATAACCACTTAGTCGGAAGACAATGCACAAGCAGTCTGCAGATTACATGGAATACTTGCCGTGGTTCAGAAATGCGCATGGGCAACGATATCTTGAACAAATGGGCGTAAGTAACTTAACATACTTCATTGAGGTAGTTCTGGAAATTAATTAGTAGCTTCTTAATTCTCTGCCGTTAAATGGATTCTTAGCTCTTATAGACGTTGTGTAATATGGCAATCTACTTTAGTAAAGTGACTTTTAATTTGTAGGAGATTATCCCATTTTTACATAATTTTATATTTCACTTTATACATATATATTAATTCTCAAACAATGTTTATATTAAAATTTGCCCTATTGTTTTTTTAATTCAATACTTTAATAAAAACAATTTTATTGTTTTCAGAAATGGCATGTACCGCCTGGACACCGCAAGGAATTACCCCTACTAATAAAAAAATGACTAATACTATTAAACGTACAACTGTGCATTATTAATAAACGAAGTTGTCAAACTAATAGTTATTTTTATTTCTATAGACTAATAACGTTTTTAGTTCGTATAGTGTTTAAAATATCATCCCACTAATTTAAAAAATGTGCTCAGCTGCCATGTATGACCCGACAACACAATAAGTAGACATTTATAATGTTGTTAGGTGTATCGTTGGAATATTTATTTTTATAAAGTAAAGTTTGCCGTCTGATCAGTATCGTCCTTACATAATATAATCAAGAATCGTTAGGTGTTTACAATAAATTATAGAAAGCCTAGTCAAGTTTACAGATTAATTAGCTGTTGAGTGGTATGATTTGACATGATACACAATATACAATACTATTGCATACATTAGAGAACGGGAGCTCTTCATTTTTATTGGCAAATCGTTAGCTATCTCTGGATGAATCTCGGGGATGAATATTTGGAAGAGCCAAACCTGTCAGTCTCTCTTCTTACGTGTCAAAGTCAAAGTCAAAAATTCTTTATTCATATATACACATTTATAATATGTTAAGTCATGCTCTTATGATGCGTTCCATTCTTTTACTACCACCAGCTCTGGACGTGGCAACTCTGAGAAGAACTGGCAAGAAACTTAAAGGATTCCTTCAATGTTTTCTCTTAACCAAGTTGTGACTTGTTCGATGCTACCCAACCATACCTCGAATTAAACGATTTTTGAACCAGCGTAAGACCCACGAGATTTTACGCAAAGCTGTTCTGTCCAAATTAAACCCAGACCTATCAATTCAATGCTGCGTGACAGTTCAACAAATTCAAATCACTTATATAAAATTATGCACTTATTAAATTATCTATAGTTTACAATTAGTTTTAATGCTACTAAAACATTAGAGAAATTAACAAAAACCCAGTATTAGAAAAGAAAATTATTTAATTTAATTTGTCGCAGTCTTCTTAGTGCTACGCTACATTGAACGTGACTGCACTGGCTAGTGTTATTGGATAAAACTCTAGCAAAATGTGCAATTCGAAAACACTAGAAAAAAAAGAATAGACTGTTTTTTTGTGGTTTTCTAATGTTGTACCTAAATCAAATACGAAGATAAATTAATTCGTACCAGAATGATTGACTTCTAATATTGCAGTTAGAAAATAAGACATGTTTTTTCTCTTTTGGACAGTGAATGATCAATCTTCGTGTCGCATTATGATGCTCCCACACTGCTGTTTAAAAGAAATTAAAAATATTATCTGACATTAGTACATTCACTAACAAATGTTAGGTATTATTGTATTAAATTAAATTAAATAATTCTTTATTTCAGGTATACACCCATAGTAAGACACAATTACATAAAATAATAAACATTACATTTCAATAAAACTACAGAACAACAACATAAGCATTATAAATTTAAATAAACAAAAACATAATAGAATTTAAAACATAAAAAAAAAATATATATAGAACTTATTTGAGTGAGTATTAGACATTATTATTAACGAACTTTCTTTGTGAATATATTACATTATATACCGCGGTCACCAAGGTGTTGTGGCTAGAACTCAGTCGGTTGTAAAAGGAGTTCCTGAGTCTTGTCATTATGGTAAAGAAGTCTGTGACCCTGCTCTCGGCAAACATATCAGTCGCACTACACCGCCACTATATACCATATCATCGTAGACATGTCCCTGTGTAGGGCGACCCTCGCTATTCCAAAGTTGATAATGTAATCTAGCTACCGAATGACATTCTTTTAGATGGAAATTCCAACCTATTATTCTCTTTTTCTTATAAGTATTTACTTTGCCCTGATGTGAGAGTTTAGCTGCTTGCACTATACTAGCTTTAATTTGTTTATAATACTCATCTATTAAACTGTGATGGTCAGAATTAGAACATAGGGTCGTTTGACATGACAAAACAGACCATTAATATAAGACATGATATATTTATTACATAGACTAGCATATTCGCAACACTGCTCATGGGTTCTGTTCCCCAATATTATTTTATTATTTATTCGGTTACCCGAACTATATGTTTTTGGCAAAATACAATTAATATCACAATCTATCACTAAAGGGAAATGATCGGAATAATAAACATCATTTATTACTCTAATACTATTAATAATACTTAAGCCCGCTGAGGTAACAATACAATGGTCTAACTAACTTGTGGTACCATGGGCATCACTTAGATATGTAAATGTTTTAGAGTCATTACCTAAGAAGCTAAGGTCCGCACCGACCCAGTTTTGATCGTTACAGAAATCCAGTAACTTATTACCAAATAAGCTATTAGATCGTGACATATCCGCGTTAAAATCACCCAACACTATCACACTTTCTGTATTATTAGTCTCAATCACTGCACTTATTTACACCCAAGCATTCCGTGAAGAGAGGTATGTTGTGATCATCTTCAGTCGGCATGTATACGGACATGATAATGCAGCTGCGGCCGCCGGACATCCGGTGTCAATCAGTGTGACGTAAGAAATGGCTACACCTCCGTATGATCGTCCCTTTAGGGCACCCGTAGTAGTGTCCACAGCTGATACGCCGTGGTAGGAATTATAACATAACCTTAGGAATTCTTAGATGCTCAAAAGGCTCGCAGTTGTAAGCAACCATTTTTTACAAAGAAACTCTTCGTGGTTCACTCAAATGATTGTCCCAAGTAGAAATCTTAACCACAGTACAAGGTCTCAAAAATGACTAATGCAATTACTGACCGTACCAAATCAGCATATATATATTTTGCTGGTTGGGAAGCGCTTTCATTCGACAAATTTATTGTAATATAGCAGTGCGGTTGCAATCACTCGACTCTTTGATCGTGTGAATGCAACCAAGCAGCAATCATAGACCATTTTATTTCTTCAATTATCGGAGCTGTATGTGAATAGAAATATTTTATTTTATTTAATATAAGTATTAAATTTTGCCATATTATTTGTGCCATACAATTTTACAGTCATATTGACAATTCGTGACCTGAAGTTAACTCAAAGGTGTTTACTTTCCTATGCGGGGTTAAATTTTTCGTCTACATTCTTTACATTTTAGTTAATATTTTCATGGGCCGTAAGATTTCTTTGTAAATAATTAATTACAAATAATATTAATTTAAAAGTTTATCTAATTCGCCATTAATAGCAATTTACTTATCATCACAAAGCATTCACTCGGCTTTTAGCTGAGAAACAGACATGGGGTTTCAACTTTACGACTTATAGGACCGCTATTGCAGTTAGTTTGGGGTTCCTTAGCGCAAAATGTTAAATCCTTAATATTATATCAAAATACTGTTATGAATACTCCAGAGGAATTAAAAAAAAATTAAACATAAACAAAAATAAAATATATATTAGTGACTGTTTCAAATTATTTTAGTGGCAAATTAAATGGTTGACCACCATTAGTTTAATTATATACTACAGTGCTGTAAAAGACTTTATTCAACTTTCATACCACAACTATGCTGTAAGACGGCTTTCAAATGATGTTTAGAGCACCTTTGGGGCTGTAGATATAGATAATTTTTAAGCGTTTTCTCAACTTTAAAAATTAAGCGGAATGAAAGCCTTGTAATAAGCTATTATATGATATTAAGTGCCGGTAACTATACCGGTTAAGATGCTATTTTATCGAATAAACAGCGTTTACTCTATAATTATGCTGTAATAAATACATGTCGAAAGATAGTGCTATAAATGCTAGTTTTCCGACAAATTAGCAATTCAGTTGCTTTCAAAGAGCTGTCATAGGACATACGGTTGCATGAAGGTGATCAAGAGATATCTTAATATAATTATCGAGTAAATGCAATATGAATTCGTCGAGTACACGTTTACTAGACATGTTTATAGAGCCAAAAAGCGTGGAAAGCTAAAATATCTAGCCAGCTGCTTTTAAACGGCTTTTTGAAATAATAGGATCTTTCATACGAGTGTTTTTCGATTCATAGTCGTGAGAGTAATTGCTTATACGATCTCTTTGCTGGTTGGGAAGTAGTTGAATAGATTTTTTTTTTTAAGTTTACTTGCACAGTTTTATGAATTTTACTAGTATTCTAGTTAACCCCTCGCTTGGTTTGGTTTAAATATATCGTTTGTCAAGGTTTTAGGGAAATCTAACCATATAAAAGGAGAAGTTCCCATTGACATATAGACGCAGCCGTAACAGCTAATGGTGAAATTTGGAGTTGTTTTAATTCACAATGCATACGCACACTAAAAAGAGATTTAAGATGTTAACCATAAACGACTGATAAAGGAGATCCTGGTTTGTTTTGATTAAACTAGATTCATGCTTCTAAAAACATTTATTGAAAACGAGTTTCATTATTTTTTACTTATCGAGCTCTTAAATATAAATAACAGAACATGTTTTCCGTTATTTTGAAAAACATCCTCAAGAGTATTTAATTAGGCGTTCATATTTTCTATGGATAATATTTTAAAATGTTGATTGTTTGTTAGTATTGAATAGGCTCCGGAACAAGTGATTTCAAAAATTCTTTAATCATTAGAAAGCTACGTTATCCAGGTGTAACAGAGGCTATATTTAATTATGATACTCCCACGGAAACAGGAGATACGCGAGTAAAACCGCATGCATTTTTGGGTAAAAAAATATCGTCAAAGAAACTGATGAATGTATAGCTGAAGTTTTAGTTAAAATTCCGTTTTTCGTTAAAACATTGTAAATCCTGATATCTTTTTCAATTATTATCGTTATTTCTAGTAATTAATAAATGAAAAATAAACGTGATATATTTTCCTAGTAATACAATAAAACGATCTTAAATAATAAGACTTTTATTTGATTCACTAGATATTTTTGTTATTGTTCTAGTAAGGGTACCTCCATCTGGTGTTGACGCGGTACATTCCAGATCTGTAAATAAAAGTATTATAAAATACCAATTCATCAGCAAAGTTACGGGGGCTTTTAAAACAGGTTATGGTAATGTAACTCACCCAGATTTGAACAAACTGTCATTTCCCATGTGCAGTTCTTCACCTCTGCAGGTATTCAACGTGAGTTGCAGATTGTTGGAGCAACGCCTAGCAACCAAGTGGTTATAGGTTACAGTAGAGGCAAATAACTTCCAGGCCCGGTTATGGTTACAAATGTTTGTAATGCAACCGGGTTGGGAAATACCACCGTTGGGGTAAATGTCAGTGTCACCAACATTGGTACCAATACCAAGTCCGCCAACTGTGTAACCCCCGTCAGTGTGCATGGCTTCAACATAGACGGCGTCACCAGAGCTCACACGGTTGGAGTTCAGATTAAACAAGGGTCCAGCGGGATCCAAAGCTGTAATGAAAAAATATATATGATATATCAATATTTTTTATTCAGGTTTATTAGCGTCTTGCGGCGCAGATGCGGGAGTGGAGGAAGGTGTTTCGGAAGTCGATCTAGTCAAATGCCCTGGGCCACCTGCTACAAGCATCTGAGGTTGGCTAATGCGGTGGTTTTAGTGGTAACCGGATACACTCGCAAGCTGCACAGAGCAGAGAGCAAGTAAAGGAGTCCCACACATCGTCTCTTCCGAGACGATGGAAAGTCTATACAAGATTTCCATCATGAAAAAAGGGGTGCAATTTGTCATCATTTTATTCCCGTTATGCATTATGCAAAAATGAACCAATTTTTAAATATAAGAATTTTAAACGACCTTAAGTTTGGTTTGAATACAAATTTAAGCCTGCTTCCTTCGTAATGCTACCTTTTTGTTTTTTTTTTTTAAATAAATTCCTATTTATTATGCATTGTCGAAGAGTTATACAAACTGTTATGTTTTTAAATAATCTGCTAGCTAAGTTTCATAACATTTCATTTTGTATTTAAGGCATATTAGTAGAAAAAAAATTGAGATCGTTTTTTGCCTGGCATTGTTTAAGTTGAACCGATAGTTGTTGTTTTAGTATTGAAAAATAACGTTAAAACGTTTTTAAAAATCAGACGAAATAATGAGATTCAAATTGTTTTTTTTTTATACATTTTTTATGCTGGATTTTCGGCTTATTTTTCAAAAAGTTTTCAAAAACACGATCATTCTAAATATTTCACTTTTGCATAATGCATATCACAAATAGTCACCCTTATTTTTTATTATACTTCAAAACAGATAATCTATTAAAATCAATACCTGATATGGATAATGATCCCATTATAGAAAATAAAAATAATTGAGAATTTGAGCATATGATGATGAAAATATTGGAGATAATGTTCATAGTTATCCAAAACAATAAAAAAATAAATTACCTGTAACACGAGCAACTTTTCCACCAAGCTCTCTTCCTGCATTACCAACGAGATGAGCACCCAAGCTGAACCCAACCAAATGCATCTTATTGAAGCGTGCGCCGGTGACTTGGTGTACGAAAGCGAGGAACTGGCCCAGTCCACGACCAACATCAGGGACTCCGAGAGCAGCGGTGACATAGTTGGATATAGCAAGTCTTCTCCAATCCAAAACAATGACATTGACGTCACTTTTATCGAGATATGCTGTAAGAATAAGAAATAATTTAAGTGACTTTAAATATTATAGCGGGAATATTCGGCTTTAAGGAATCAATCCTCCCTCCGATTAATTTTAAATATCATTGGCAAATTGAAAATGCGTTTAAATAGAAATTTAATATTGGGATTAAAGATCGATAAAATTCTTCATGAACCATAACTAGCTTTTATGCAGGCGTCTTTTGATTTCTCTGATAATATTTAAATAATATAAATTCTACACCCTTAACCAAGGACCAAGGGACCTACACACTTAAACTTCACGAGTGGGTTTTTAAACCGCCGATGTTGCGAATAAAAACATTTGACTTTGGCATTGTACGAAACCCTCTCGGCGTAGGTTCAGCTCTATTTGGTGTTTTTTTATCATTTTGACCTCACTTGTTCTTATAGGCCCATGAGAGGCCCATACTTACACATGAGAGGCCCATGCCTGGAGCTTCAGGTTAGTCTTCCTCCTCTTGAGCGTAGTCTCATAGTGAGCAGTACCCATGTTACCTACTCCCCGAGACTACAACTAAGGCGGTAAGCATACATATCCATAACCTGACAATTATATTCCTTTTTTCAAATTGAAAAACAAATTACCATCTCTGATAGTGGGGTTGATGTCCGTGTCCTGATTGCTGAGCCAACCATGGGCAATGACAACTGTGGCTGCCCTCGGGTTGAAATTAGACCTGATGATAGATTGAGGGTTGTCGATCTCTAGAGTTTGTGCTGTAGTAGGGTTTTTTCTGTAACAGTGTATATTTTTATGTTGTTAAAATATTCAAAATATATTATATCTATTTTATTATACTTTATGGTATAAGGATCGATTCTCAGAAAAAAAATTGTTTTTTTCACTGAATCTATCTTTTAATTGTTTTTCTTGTTCGTTGTGTTGGCATGGCAAAGCTGTTATATTAGTCTCTTTCAAAATCATGCTATATTTACAAAAGCTTTGCATTTTATCGATAAATTGAGTAGATAACATTGAGGTGATAGGAATAAGAAAAGTTAGAGAGAGTATAGTAGGCTGCTCTACTAAATGCTGCGTTATATCAGGTGAATAAAGGTAAATAAGAGTAATTTTCCTGATCAGGAATAAAAAGAAAAACAAAATATATGATATTCATCCATTCCATTCCATATCCATTACATTCCTATGAATGTTGACGAAAGACAAACCTGGTAAATAGCAGGTACAAATTGTTTGCAGGATTTCTGGAGATTTCACTGAGCAGCGCAACATCGGGTTCCTCTTCCAGATCTACAGTATGCATGACACCTTCACCATCAGGTATCTGCATAAATCGAGGGTATTCTGGACTGCCATTGCTTACAGGCCCAGCCGAAACGCTGTAAGCTATAAAAAAAACATGATTAGCAATAATACCGAAAAACATTCTCATAATGATGACATGGTCCTGTCAACCTCCGAGACGTAGCGGTATAAATCACGCTTTAAGTCTCACGGGCCGTGGGTTCGATCTACAAGCCATTCCATTCCCGGATACGTTAGTTATCTTATCTATTTAATATTTCATTTTTGTCAATTTTACTGGTTTTACTATAAATATTTGTGTAAAAACATCGATTTCTATCCGGGTATCATTGGTTCAGGGACTACGCTCCGTGCCTCCATAAGCACGTTAATCTGTTGCCTCTGATTTTAATCACATCATCTATAGCTATTGTATACCAGAGAATGGACAGCAGCGTTGCCTTGTGTGTATAATTACATAATACTGCAGACACCAACTCGCATGCTATGCGTGATAACTATGGCATAAATAGTAGATGGGCCATTTTCAGCAGTGGAAGCTCTGCGGGGTCACAATGATGATTTTAAACATGAATCAAACAAGTGTTGGGTCTGTTAATAGTTCTTGACAAATAATTATTTACCACAGTTTTGAAAATAATCAAACTGATGAGTATCGAGAAAAGTTGTTATTGATTGCAATAGCAACTTCTCTTGACACTCTTTAATCTAAAACGCGGTGATACAAAAAACATGGCTATTTGCTAAACAATTTGACTTTGACCTAACTTGTACTCCTAATCTTGAAGATACTGTATATACCTACAGAGGCATTTGACGTAAAAATATACAACCAAAATGACGGGTCTTTATAGTGGATACTGATTCGGTACTTTACAAATAATAATTGTTAGTTATACTAATATATAAAGCTGAAGCGTTTGTTTCTTTGTTTGCTTGAGCGTTAATCTCAGGAACTACTAGTCCAATTTGAAAAAATAGTTTTATTGGTAGGTATTTAGTTAGTTTTTTTCAGTACTTGATATCCCATTTATAAAGGAAGGCTATATTTTATTATATAGCGGGTACTGGCGTGGGTAAAACTGCGCGCGGGGAACTAGTAAAAATATTTCTTGTGTCGCGGGAGACTTTATAAATATATAATTCACAGACATTAATTAAGCACACTCAGACTCCAAACGTTCTCTCACGCGCTGTATCTATAGTATACACAAATAATTGCCCTGGGTGGGACTCGAACCCAGAACACCAGTTCTCAGGAGCAACTACCGTCCCCACTACGCCACCGGTACAGTCAGTTTAATATTATACATTTTTTTTAATATAACTTGGTCATGACCCATAAAACACAACACGTGAGGAATAAAAGTTAAGGTTCCATCGACCATTTTATTAAAAAATCTTACCTATGGCAATTAAAAAGAATAAAATACTATTCCGCATCGTGTTTATTTTTAAGAAGAACTTAGCGAATTATTTAGCCCTTCTGGTATTTATATCGGCAAATTATATCAATGATCGTTTTTTTTATCAAATTGTGCCCAGATTACATATTTTATAATACTTAGATAACGATAAATGTTTTATTATAGTATAAATCTATAATATCTATTTCACTCTAACGCTCAAATCATAAACACATGTATGCATACCTATAGTAAAACATTGTCCAATCAAAGTACTTTGATAATCCGATTATCTCATGATCATATATTTTTATGTATTAATAATAATGGTATTTTTATGTATTAATAATAATAGTATTCTTGTTGCTAAGCTGAAATGTTACGAGAGGATTCTACGTCGGTAGTGCAATAGAATCGAACTGGCAGACAGGACCGACGCCTCTAGCCATTGGACTACGGCCGCTTTTCTTATTAATTCTATACTTATTAATACTATGTATTTATTTTAATATATAAATAGGTGTCGAAACAATAAAATGAATACTCCAGAAACTCTAACAAGGACGTCTTATTGTTATAATCGTCAGAGCTTGCAATCCCTGATTAGAGATAATATCGTCAGAGCTTGCTATTTCTGAGCTTATCACTTATGGCTCATGTGTATTATCAAACTATTATTATAACAACGGAACCATTCATTCCCAACAACGAAGGTGAAACTTTATTTCGACATTGTTAAGCATTCGTGTGTTAACCCACACCGAGCTAGTTTTGAGTAAACAGCCGTTAAAGTTTTTTACTCGATAGCCATTTTTGTACTATAGAATATTCTGCAATTATTTTTCAATAAAATGGATTGCACCATCACGAATGATCTAAAGCATCAGACTGCATTCATAACTCATTTTCCGACGAAACCCACGAATGCTGAACAGCGTCCATTTATTCAGCGCACCTTTTAAAGTCAAACAAATTTTAAAATCTATGTATTTTCAGAAAATGCTAGATGACCAACATTGGCCCTTAAGCTAAAGAGTTCCCGTGATATTATTGTCAAAATGGTCAATGTTGAATTAAAAATAAGTATTATATATATATCCCTACGTATTGTTTTAAATTAGTGATCACTACTAAAAACTAATGCTCGGTGAGTGAATCCAATTTGGAGTCAATTATTTTAAAAATTAGTTTATTAACTTAATTTTTGTACGGGATTGTGATCCGGGGTCAGATAAGAATGTATGAGCTGATAATTTGCATGCTATAACAGATTAACTTAAAGCAGCTAAAATAATCGTTATACTTTTTACGCTAAAACTTTGGAAAAGAAACTTCAGCCTGATTTAATACAGTCTGTTGGCCACATATTACACTCGTTGCGCATTCATCCATCGCCTTTGGACGCAGTTACAAAAAGAAAACGGTATTTTAAATAAAATCGTTCAATGTTTCTTGGTGAGCGCGGAAACTTTGGGTGATTTAAATAAAATATTGGCACAAGTTCAACTCATGCGCCATTCCTTGCTAGGAAATTTGATTTTGAAAAGAAATTTGTCTCGCGCCGAGTTCCGTGACATATTGAAATCAATAAAATCAGAAAGTTTTATATTGGGAATTGTAAGTTGAGAAAGTATGGTCTTATGAGTTACATATTCTTTGTACGAACTGTTATACCTACCGGTTATTTGCCATCCGAACCGATGAATAAGTAAGTACCAACGAGTCCCTGTTGCAATTGTTACTAAAACATTAATATTATTATGAGTAAATGAAATTGATTTATCACATTAATATTTACAAAATTGTACTGACTCAACAGATTTATCACTTATTAATAATTGATTTTCACTACATATTAATATTTTGTTTCTTTTTCGGACGGACGTGTATTTATTTAAGCCTCGAGGCTTTTGCCTTACTAAATAGTTCAAACGTCGCCTGTGGGAGTTGGAACTTGGTTCAGGGCGGGGGAATTAAGGAATTATGCCTTTTAGTTGTTCCGGAGATTAGAGACGCTCTTGTGTTAAACGCAATTTATTCGCAAGGGCCTGTAGTCGATAGCTGATACGGCCGCGGATCCGAAATAGAAGCAGCGCCGCTTCTTTCATCCATAGCTTGAAGGAAGGCTGTTTAGACTACACATTAGTTATTACACTGTAGGACAATTGTTTGTGATTCTGTCACATATAACTTTTTAATATATCTACTGATAAATAAAATCGAGTATGCTTTTGTAGTTTCAAAATATTATAGTATCTGTTTGTAATATTGTAACAGTTTAGTTTTGCGAGTTTATTTAGACGGTGAAATTTTTGTGTTGTCTTTTTAGCGCAATAATTTTACTATAGAAGTAGACTTAGCAACAGCATATCAAATTGCTTTGACCATTAAGATGAGTATAAACAAAGAGCATTTTCTTGTAACAAAACCTCGAATATTATACAAAATTCGATCTTACCGATGTCACAAATGATCGATGTTCTGTTACAAGGAAATGTTCTAGTTTATACTTACCTTTAGTGGAGCACCAATGGAATTTCGATGTTTCGGTGTATCGAAACTATAATACATTTCTATAGTTTTGAATGAGTAAAATATTTTTAGGAAAAAAACAAAAAACTTCTACAGTACTACAATTGGACGGTGTATAAAAAAAAATAGTTAATGCGACATAACTGGTATGAAATAAAAAGATAAGTGGACCAATTAAAGTACCTACATCATTAATTGAAATAATAAATGTCGATTTTTTGAAACAGTAATTAAATAAGAAACATTTTAATAACAAAGGAAATTAAAAATTCGTTATAGGTCCCGAAAACGCGATTGTAATATAAAATTATAATATTTAAAATTACGCTTCTGATAAAATTTTAAAATATAATTTATTTTGCTTTCATAATTTCATGTTAAGGTTGAATGAAGTACCTATGTAGTTTTATGTCTTTCAATTATAAGGTATGACTTACTGCTTAACAATCATTTATAATAATAATAATTATGTTTATATCAAAAGAGAAAAAAATATATCCGTTAAAGAAAAAAACAAAACAACGAACAAACCGTTCCACGTGGTTTCGTTCGAGTATTCTAGTTCCTACAGAAATTTCTTTATACTTTTTCTATCCTCATGAATTCCTCTGCCCAAAGTATAAATATATAATTGGTTATTTGGAATGTATTCGTTTCAAATAGGCACTGAGTTTAAAATACTAGGTGGTTTGTTAAAAAAACTTATTATTTCAGCACGAATATTACTAAAAACAGTTAGAAATGTATTTGAAAAATACATTTTCAAATCAATTTCAAATAGAAACCAGTTACCGTAGCATCAGTATGTTTAATTGACACCTGAATGAGGCAATTGTCTCGATTCGTGGATGACTTTATTAGTGTTAACGACAAAATTGACTAACAGCGGCATGAACAATACTTGGTTTCAAGTATTCACTTAAGCAGGTAGTGTCTTAATGTCATGGTCTCTATTGCTATAGTAATAGAAGTTATCAAAGTGACACCTGGCATTTTCAAATAAACTCGTAGTCTCAGTGTTGTTTTAGCATACGGGAGTCACATAAGATCATTGAAGTTCAATTTCTTTAAACAACTAACCTATTCATTTGTCTACAGGTTGTAAGCTGCAGTCGAGTTTGTTATTTCTTTATTTGTCGATATCATAGATGTCACCCTTTTATAATGTCATGTCATCAAGAAGTCCGAATGAATGTGTATTGTTTAACTAACATTCTTAATGTGTAAGATGGTATTTGGATTGTACGTATATTTTTCTGGATTTAAATTCAAAATTACTTTACAGTTTTAATATGTTTATCTAAATCTATTTTTTTAGCCTGTTGTTTGCGTCTGCGCTAGCTTTTCTTGGATATTGGGCAGTAGATAATTTTGTGATGCAAACTCCTCCGTCTGTTGCCACTGGTTCACCATTGACCACAATAACGGACTTCACTTTCGATGATTGTGGATACACAGGTATTTATACCACGTGCAACTGTTTCATTGCAATTAGTAGTAGCATGGTAGTTTACATATTCTCGCAGCGTAGCGTTTGTAAATGTTGAGCGAAAAAAGTATATTAGTAAATTATAAGTAGTATATTATAAGTAATTTTATATTGGAATAAGAACACTTACTCAAGTTTTAAATTACATGAGAATTTATATCAAAAATAGCCATAGAAAATATATTTTAGTAAAAATATGCTATGACAATAATTGTCTGATTTTAAACTGTCTGCACCGGTTGTATCTGTGACTGTTGTATCCATTAATTGAGTGTTTGTAAAGAACCCCGCGACATAAGGATTCGTTTCTCTAGTTTGAGTAATTGTAGTAAAATATAACAAATTAGTCAGATTCACAAAAATGGGCCCGTCCTGCGCGGGCCTTTTTTAACGTTATTATAAAAATCAGGACCTCCCACAGACTTCTGACAATGCTGTTTATAAGCTTCGCATTAGTTTAACTATTTATAATATTACTAAGATCTAAGATTTCTTACTCCCCATTTTAAGGAATCAAGTTTCTTGTACATGAAATACAAGTACAAGTAAATTTTCTATCGTTACATCGATATCTGGGGGCACGGCAGTGCCCCCCCAAGTCGAGTAAGAAAAAAAAAAAAAAAAAAAAAAAAAATGGTGCACGGCCGTACCTATCTTTTCTCGAAGCAACTCAGCCGATTTTCGACCCTCTATAACTTCGTTGTGGATGAAGATAGGAGCCTGAAATTTCAGAACCTAAGCAGGCTTTGTAAAACTACAGCATATTTCAAATTTCATTCAATTTGAACCAGTACTTTAAGAATTATAACTACTCAAAGTTCGGTAATTTCGGTAATTTTGTCACTCGCTCACACGTGATTGACCGATCATCAAAATGTTTAGGCACTTCTAGCAGACGTAGAAGCTTCAAATTTTGAGTACTAGTAGAGTTTAGTGTAAAACTCATGGGAAAATTCCAACATTTTGCAATTTCGGTCCAGTTGTTAAGTTTCATCAACTGCATTAATAACTTTGTTATTTGTTATAAATGTATAGGATTACAAAGTTACATTTGCAGTCAGTGAATCAGTGTAAATGAATATGTATGATTTAATGGAAGAATAGGTGTAGATAGGGACCTAGATGCGATTATGTTGAAAGGTGGTGGCTAAGTGGTTACGTTAGTTGCTCCAGAGACCTGGTTTTCTGCGTTCGATTCCCACCCGGGACAATTATTCGTCTGAAATTAAAACAGTTGTATTGAGTCAGGGGGTGCTTTGTTTTCGTTAATCTATCGAGCGGTGCGACCTTCGCGACACAGGGATTAATTTAACAAATAAAAAAAAAATCGAAGGAAAAAAAAAAACTCAATGGAATGTAAAAGCAACTGTGCTATGAACGATAGTATACTAACAGGCCGCGGTCCCTTGAGAAGTAGGGACCCCGTGTACTCTGGCATCCCTGAAACTGGTTATTTGGACCCAGGAGAGCCCGCAACACCATTTGAGTCGCGGACGCTGCCATAGGGTATCCCAGATAGGCAACAGTTCCTGGGCCCCTCACCAATTGTGGTCAGAGAAGTAACCGGGGGTTTAAGTGTTTTTCTCTCAAGGTATGATTTGCATTCCACTGCTATGGAGAGGGCGAGTCCCACATACCACACCGCTCGTGCGGGAACGCCGCAGTGTCGGAGGAGATGCGTAAAATTCTTGCATTCCCCCCGGACAAACACTACGGCTTCCACGCTTCCCGTTCGTCACAGAAAGACGGTCACTTTCTTTCAAGTAATTAACAAGTCTTACTGCGATATCGCAGGTATACACACACACCACGTTTTATTATCTGACACAAACTGTATTTGCATATTCATTTTATCAAATATTTTTTACACAGTTTGATGTTAACTAGGTAGCTTTAAATTTACTTATGTACATATTAGCTTGTGGCCGCGACTTTGTCTCTGTGGAAAAGTTACTTTGACCCGCGACATAGATAATAATTTCCCTAGTGCGGGAGCTGTCTCAAAAAAAGCCAAAATCGGACATGTGCCAAAGTTCCATTAAAAACAGTTTAGTAATCTCTTTATTTAAAAACCTTTGACAGTGAGGCCGTGAGTGCCATACATCATCATCATCATCATCAGCCCGTATAACGTCCACTGCTGAACATGGGCCTCCTCCCGAGGGAGGGCATTGCCATAGTCACCACGCTTGGCAGGCGGGTTGGTGACCGCAGTATTATGTTGTAACACACAAGGTAACGCTGCTGCCCGTTCCTTGATATACGATTATTATAGATGATGTTATAACAATCGGGACCAACGGCTTAACGTGCTTTCCGAGGCACGGAGGGTAGTCCCTCAACCAACCAGACCCGGAAAGAAATCTAAGAATTTACACAAAGATTTCTTGTCCGGTGTGGGAATCGAACCCACGACCTCCGAGATTTAAAGCGAGCCAATTACCGCTACGCTACGGAGGTTCATGAGAGACATAAGTTCATGTTAATCCTCTGTTAAGCTTGATGTTGTAGTTTTCGATTAGGTACATTGACAATATTTATAATGAATGAGAGATAACAATTTTAAATAAGGATTAATTTTAAATGACCTTTGACGAGTGCGACGAATATCAATAAACCATAAAAAAGTACACGACGCAGCTGCTCTTGTTACGTATGGTGAGTGTTGCCATGCCAGCTAGGTACGTGGGTATTCATATATTCGTAAGTTTTTTTGTAAATAAAGGCACCGAGTTACGAGTCTGGACGGTTTACATTTAATTTAAGTCTACTTTGGAACGATTAAAGCGCAGGAATCCTCCATTTGTGCATACAATAGACTAAAACCGGCCAAGTGCGAGTTGGACTCGCGCACTAAGGTTTCCGTACCATTTTCAAGTGCCTACCTATTGCCGTTATAGATATCGAGCAAAAAAGGCCGCAAAAAAGTTTGTTGTATTGGAGCCCCCCTTAATGTATGTTTAGTTTGTTAATATAGCAACAGAAATACATAATTTGTGAAAATGTCAACTGTTTAGCTATCGCGGTTCTTGAGATACAGCCTAAATCCGTTGTAGGTATTCAAAAAAATTATGTAAATTGTAAAGCAAAGGAAAAAAGGTACAACTATCTACAAAAAGAAATGAGATGCCATCAAAAACATACTTGTAAAAAAAACCAAGTCTCGTAACGCAGTTTTTTTACCGTTAAAAGTTGTGAGATCTATGTAATACCAAGTCGGTTAATTTATTCAGTCCCTACTTAAAGGACCTTCTGTCTTAAGCTATTACGTAACTATCTCACCTAACAGACTCTTAAAATGATCTTATCAAAATTCAAAACTTTTATGTTATGAATATTAGATTGACTTGGCCATCGCAATAAACACTTGTGAGACACATTCTAATAGTATCCGATGGCCAAGTTAATTTATTATTTAAAACTTAAAAGTTTCGAATTTTGATAAGATCATTTTAAGAGTCTGTTAGGTGAGATAGTTACGTAATAGCTTAAGACAGAAGGTCCTTTAAGTAGGGACTGAATAAATTAACCGACTTGGTATTACATAGATCTCACAACTTTTAACGGTAAAAAAACTGCGTTACGAGACTTGGTTTTTTTTACAAGTATGTTTTTGATGGCATATTGTTTACAGGTACCGAACCACCTTATTACATTAACTTACATAGCAACAATCACAACTATACCGATGAAATAGAGTACAATGGATACAAGGTCAACTTAAAGGAAGCCCCAGATATGCATGTTGTTTATGACGTTTTGAAGAGAGGACAGAACAGAAGGTACAGCCTATACACAAGGTAACCAATGATTCATCATCATCATAATTTCAGCCGCAGGACGTCCACTGCTGGACATAGGCCTCCCTCATAGATCTCCAGTTGTTGCGGTTAAAAGCGGCCTGCATTCACCGTGATCTCGCGGCCTTAACCAGATCATCCATCCATCTAGTAGGTGGATAGTAGGTGGAGTGGAGTATAGTAGGTGGAGGTCCTACGCTACGCTTGCCGATCCGCGGTCTCCATTCGAGAACTTTTCTGCCCCAACGTTCATCTGTTCTCCGTTCTATATGGCCTGCCCATTGCCACTTCAGCGAACTAATCCGTTTACCAATGATTATGATCTGTTGATTCTCAAATGATTTTATTCCTGACAAACATCACCATCATTAAGATCGTACCTGCGCTACGGTTATTTTCCAGCCTTAAACTAGCCGGGTCCCGCGGGTTTACACGCTTTGGTACACTGATACTCTAAACCAGTGGGTCGTAACTTAAATGTTATTCCAGCTTATCCCCATGAAAAAATTCAGCCACATCTGTTCAATAGTTGTTACGTAAAAGACAATCAAAAGAATATCCATGTAGTAGGATAATGAAATGCATTTGTCTACATTAGCTCGCGTCCTGTCAATTGTTTATCGTAATATGCTAAGGGATACATTAAGTAGTTAGCCAGCATTTAAAATTATTAAGGAAAGCGTCATAATAATCATAAAGTGGCTCTATTACTTAACTGTTTGGGATGTAATTCAGTTACTCCGTTTTTTTTGTTGTAGATCCAACCCACATTTACCACAGGATCTCAAGATGAACGACCGTGACTCCATAATTAACTCACTGTTTTCAGCACATACCAATATAATAGTAGTCGCTCATGGTTGGAAAGAAAACTATAACCTAACTTCAGATGAAGCAATGGAACACAAAATCGTTTCCGGTATATGGCACTCCAACAAGTTAACGTTTTCAATTGTGTTTGTTATATAAATTATATTATATACTATCTTCCCGCGCGCGGTTTCACCCGCGTAACTTCCGTTCCCGTGGTAGCTTCATAATTAAATATAGCCTATGTTACTCAGGGTGAATATAGCTTTCCAATGATGAAAGAACTTTTGAAATCGGCACTGTAGTTTTTGAGTTTATTCATTCCAAACATATACACAAAAATACAAATCTTTAACAGTAGATAGTATAGTGATTCGTATTCGTTTTCTATGTAGGTATGTATATCATTCAATAAAATAATCTTTATTAATATATAAAGCTGAAGAGCTAGTTTGTTTGATTTAAATGAATCACAGAAACTAATAGTCAGATTTAAAAAAAATATTTTGGTTTTTGATAGCCCATTTATCGAGGAAGGTTATAGGCTATATTTTATTATGAAGTTCCCACGGAAACGGGAACTATGCTGGTTAAACCGCTCGTGGGAAGCTAGTTGTGAATATGTTGCGGCCAGGAAAGTATATTTGGAATTAACGTCTTGAGACTTACAATGAGTCTTAAAGGAAAGTGAAATAAATCTAATGTCACTTTAATCTAAATTGAACAATCTAAACGGTAGTTTCTTCTGAGAACTGGTGACTGGTGTTTTGGGTTAGTTTCTAAAAACTTTCTGTTAGCCTTTGGTAATTAATTACGTTGTTCCGTGTCTGGATGTACGCTTTATATTCAGATATTGTAGGAACGTAAAGTAAAAAAACAATTTATTTACTTATTCATCTGTTGAAACAAAAACTCAGAAGTTACACTAATAAAATCATGTTATAACAATCGAATATAGTTTATTGACGTACATATGTGTCATATTTAATCATTGATTGATAATGATGTTATTTAATACAGATTTAATATTTTCTTTTGTTATTTTATCTAAATTATATGCCTTTTTTAAATATAAACATAACGTATTGAGATTTGATTATCATCTAGTATCGCAAAGACTGCTTTAATATTCTAGAATTTTCGGATTACTTTTGCAAATATAGCAAGCTCATTCAATGTTTCATTCCACGAGGTTTTCGTCTCTTGAGAAGTTTCACAAAATTTGAATAGTTTTTGAAAGAGGTGGTGGTATAAAACAGTAAATGCATCCAAATAATAATGTATTTTTTTACAGCTTCTCTTGGTAATGATGACGTGAACGTTATAGTCGTCGATTGGTCACGAGTCGCATCAAGCAATTACGTCACCGCTTTTCTAGCCGTTCCCAGCATTGGTCGCGATCTTGGCCATTTTCTCCGCTACCTTCACAAACAGACTGGTGCTAACTATACACAAATGCATTTAGTTGGTTACGGTTTTGGTGCCCATCTTGTTGGCAATGCTGGACGGATTCTCGGAGGAAAAGTTTCACGTATTACCGGTAGTAATGTTATTTTTGTTCTTAATAAGGCTTTCTTTTCACTATCAATATTTATTTGTCCAATATTTATATTTGGACTAGATAAGTGCACACTCGACCTGACACCTGATGTTTTTTTTCACTAGTAGGCAGGTAGAGCATACTTCATTGCGAAACCTATATGGTAGAAGTAAAATTAATACAATTGAATTGTACACATTACATTCTATTAATACAATTCGATTCTTAAAAAATGCATCACTTAATAACTATATTATATAATTTCAGACTGTTTACAAACTATTTTATTAATATTTCTAAAAATGGTCATACTTTTGCATTTTACTTATTCACTAGGTACTTATAAAAAAAATTATAAACTCAAAGTAGCTTGTTAAAACTGTTTTTTTAAATATCCTTTAGACATGAAAAATAAAAGCGATTAATAACCCTAATTACTAATATCAGAGTTATAATATTTGATTCTCTGAAATGTTACTTCATTTTTTTTTCTTTAGCTCTAGATCCAGCTGGCCCACTATGGAACAAAAATGACTACCGCATCAGAAAGACCGATGCTGTCTACGTGGAAGGTATCCACACTGACGGTGACTACCGCAGCATGGGAAGCCACGGTATTGGTGCTCGAGTTGGTCATGTAGATTTCTATCCAAACGGAGGATTCTCACAACCTGGATGTAACGAAAGTACCATTGAAATTGAATATCCCGAAAACTTTTGTAGCCATTTACGCTCATGGGAATTGTTTGCAGCTTCAGTGACGTACAATGATTTCCAAGGATACAAGTGTGCGAGTGACAGACAGGTTCTAATCGATTTCTGTCGTGGATCTGATTTGCGCATGGGCAATAATTATCTTAACAAATCAGGGTTAGTTTTGCTTATTTTATTTTATAAGTCAGGTTTCGTATCTTTGGCTGGATTGCTTATGCGTACCCGGCCCCCGCCAACGGTGGATCGAAGGAGTGTCCGGGGGGTTTTAGTGGTGTATAGTCCTCTCCTCGTGGTATGAGTTTAGCATACCACGCTATGGAGAGGGCGAGTCGCACATATCCCACCGCCAGCGCGCGAATACGCTGCAGCGGCGGTGGGAATGCGTAAACGCATTTCCCCCGGACAAAAAAAAGGTTTCGTATCTTTGAATATGACACATATGACTGCCTCATAGGTTCAATCCCCAGGCTGAGCAAAACATTGTAGGTACTACTAGAAATTTAATATTTAGAAAAATGTAAGTTACAGCCCAAAATCAAGAATTTGGTGGCGTTTCCTCTGAGCCTCAAAGAGAATACTTAATAAACTTTCGGTCCGATGGTATCTATTATAAGTAGAACCGTCCTACGGGATTTTGAGAATATGTAAAGGAATAGAGTATACACTTGTGCTTGCGTACACATTTGTCCACAAATTATGTCCTGCGCGGATGGCTATTAGAGATTTAGAGATTGACCGCCGTGGCTGCAACCGTTGGTAGAATTATTATTAATATTAAACACAACCTAACTCTATTTTATAAAACTGATAACATCAAATTTTAATAATATTAACTCTAACACTTCATAATAATTAACTTTTATTAAAGTTACGTTTTTTTTTTTCGGACGGACATTTGTAGTTAGCCCTGAGGCTTTTGCTACTTCACCGGGCATAATTAAAGTAACCAAGTGTTTAATAATGTACTGGTATTTATTTTCAATCAGAATTGTATGTTTAAATTACAGTTAAATAAGACCAAATAATTTATTTGTTTTTGTTTCAGAATGGGTATGTATCGAGTAAATACTGGTGCTGTATATCCTTATTTCCTTAGTTATAATTTCTAAACTGCTAATTACTTTACAAATTGCTGTTTTGAATCAATCGATAATAATCATCTATAGCTACGTGGAAATACATCAATATATGTGGAATGTATTTAACAATTTAATAAATAAAACAATTGTATGTGTACTATAACTGTAATTTTAATAGCTTTTCCCTTTTTTATGGATACGATAGGTAATTTGATGACTTAAAAGTTTAGATCAAAAATGTTGTCTACTGGCCTGTATCTTAGGCAAAGCCTAATCCGTTCGGCCACGAACTACTAAACAATTAATATTTTTTCTACAAGTCATATTAAAGAGAAAATAATTCATGTAATAATGCAATAATGGAAATGCATTTACGCATCCCCTCCACCGCTGCAGCGTTCCGGCGCTGGCCGGGGACGAGGATACACCACTAAAACCCTCTGGAAGCTCCTCCGGCCGCCGTTGCTGAGGGCCGGGTACTCGAGGCAATGCGGCCCTCCGACGGCACCCGCGGCCGTCAAGCGGCGCCAAGTTGGCGCCGCGGGCTCTCCTGCTGTATACGTTGGTCCTGCCGTCATAAAAATTATTATTATGATAAAATTATGTAATAGTAGGTAACAACTGTTTGCTGTCTATTATTTTTATCACTATATAAAATTACTAGCGACCCGCCCCGGCTTCGCACGGGTACAATACTGATAATTATACTACATAATGTCTTTAAACCTCTAACAAACGGGCGAAATTTGGTCAAAACAAACAGAAACAAATTAATATAGGTACCTACTAAAACTCAGTGAAATAAGTAGGTGGGTATACTTTTATCGTATGAAATACCTATACTCTTCAGGACTAACAATACAACAAACACTAAATAAATAGGTATTCAAGTATCTATCCATCATAGTTACAACGAACACAAAACAAAAAATGTGCCCTATAATTCTTAAGGATCGAGCGCGCATAATCGCATTCGGCCTACCTCCGTAGCGTAGCGGTAAATGGCTCGCTTTAAATCTCGGAGGTCGTGGGTTTGATCCCCACACCGGACATGAAATCTTTGTGTAAATTCTAAGATTTCTTTCCGGGTCTGGTTGGTTGAGGGACTACCCTCCGTGCCTCGGAAAGCACGTTAAGCCGTTGGTCCCGATTGTTATAACATCATCTATAATAATCGTATATCAAGGAAGGGGCAGCAGCGTTTCCTTGTGTGTTACAACATAATTCTGCGGTCACCAACCCGCCTGCCAAACGCCCGAGCATAATCGCATTAGGCCTACCTAAAACACGCGCTGTTATTTTGCGATAACTTCTAAGTTATTCATTAAAAGTATATAGTGTAGGGGTAAAATAATCTGCATGAAATGCTTAAGAATATTAACTCATTTAAAATGATAAGGATAAATACTGAATCCGTCTGATTAGCTTTACAATTACCGCATTAGAAATTATCATTTTTCTAAGATATAATGGATATAGCAAGTTAACCTTGAAAGATAGACATATGCTATCGCAGACTTTTTTGTAAATCTAAAAGAGAAGAATATTTGCCACCATACATTGTTTTGTTATATCTCATAGGGTTTAGGCAGCGTTTTCGTTGAAAGCTCCCAAATGGCTTAATTTTTTCCGACACCTCTGACAAATATCAATATATAATCATTATGAGCGAAAATGTAAACATGAATAGATATTATAAGCGTCCCCGACAGGCTGACGACACTCCACCGCAAAGTTTTGCTTTTACATCCCCGCAAGAACTCCAGAATACGCTTTATGAGTGGAAGGAGGAACAGAATGCCACGATCTCTAAACTGATTGCGGATCAGACGGCGGCTATGACCAAACTCACAACTGAAATTGGTGAAGTAAAATCCCAAAATACTAAGATACAAGCTTCAAATGCGGAAATACACAAATCTAATGAAGAGATTGTAAAATCGATGGCTTTCATGAATGTTCAATTTGAAGAATTCAAGAAAGAAATCGAGGATCTTAAGAAAGTCCGTCAAGAACAAAGAAATTATATAGAAAATTTGGAAAGAAAAATCCAGGACTTGCAACAAAAGTCAAGGTCTTCTGGTATCGAGATTCGTAACATACCGCAATCCGATTCGGAGTCCAGTGGCAGCCTTGTTAAAACTGTCTGCAATATCGGTAAAGCCCTGGGGGTACATATAACTGAATCTGAGCTCCGGGATATTTATCGCCTCCCTGGAAAATCATCCACCTCTCTAATTACCCCACGACCAATTATAGCGGAATTCTCTACCGTGCAAAAAAAAGAAACACTGCTATCCGCCGTCCGATCGTACAATAAAGACAAGGGAAAAGACAATAAAGTAAATACTGCGCTCGTCGGTATTCCAGGAGCATGCCAGCCAGTGTACATCGCGGAACAGCTTCCTTTCAACACCAAAAAGCTCTTCTACTTGGCACGACAGTTTGCCAAAGACAACGTATTTAAATTTTGCTGGATTTCGAACGGCAATATCTTCTTAAGAAAAATAGAAGGAGCGAAACAACGGTTACCACGGAAAAATGCCTCCTTGATGCCAAAAACGTATCTATGTGACTATCTGAACTACCCAATAAGTGCTTTATTTATGTCTTTAGATATAGGATAACTTGTATATTTTACACACACTTACTCTTATGCAGCTTACACGAATATCCCTTACGCAACTCACTTCTAAACAATCACCCAATATATTTATTACTTATAAACAAGCAATGTTCTTCCAATCTTGAGCCCAGTCATATAAAAGCCCCATTCGAAATTCACACAACCATGTCACGACTTGTAATTTCTGTTCTATTCAAATGGCTATCATAAATAATATTAACAACGAACTAGACTTGCTAAACGTAGGTAACTCTTTCACCTGTAGTCCAGAGGACTGCCTTAAGTTTGTAAACAATACCGATAGCAACCTAAAGTTAATACACTTAAACATACGAAGTATAAATAAAAATTTTGATCAACTGCAAGTTCTACTTCACTTAACAAAAATCTCATTCGATGTCATAATCTTAACAGAATGTTGGCTCAGTAAGATTAGTAATTTGCCTGTGTTGCAGGGTTTTCAATCTCACTTCACAGAAACAAATTCCAACCAGAACGATGGAATAGTCATCTACACAAAGCAGGGCCTCCAAATCTCTGCCTGGGAACCTATCTTTTTGGGTGGCAACTGCCTCGTTTGTCAAATAGACAAAAAAATGGCAATTGTTGCTGTCTATCGCTCTCCATCATATAACTCTAAGGACAGTTTTGATAGGTTTTTAGAAAGCTTAAACAGTGTTTACAGCAAACTTTCCTCATGGCAGAATATAACGCTCATTGGCGACTTAAATATAGATATAAAACAGAATAGTAATAATGACCGAAGCGTTGACTATATGATTCTTAATACATCTCACGGTCTCCTGCCAACCCATTTGTTTCCCACTAGGCTCGAAAATTGTATTGATCACGCATTCGTGAAAACTAACTTACCCATCACCACCTTAGTTCTAGAGTCTCATATCACGGATCATAAACCCCTCCTGCTTAGCATTGCGAACACCAATCCCAAAAGGGAAACTGGTCACATTTCTACTTCCTTGAATTACGCAGCAATTAAGTTAGAACTAGAAAACTTTGATTTTACAGTCATTTATGATATTGACGACCCTAACACCTCTATGAACAATTTCATAACAATTTTAACGTCTGTAATTGCCAAACATACGACTCAAACCAAAATCCCGAGGAAAAAAAGAACTATTAAACCCTGGATTACCCCTGGACTTTTGAAGTGTATATTAAATCGAGACAAGATGCACGCGAGATCTAACAAAGAACCAAATAATTTTATACTCAAAACCACGTATACGCGCTATCGTAACTTTTGCAATGCCCTGCTACGAAAGAACGCCTACGAAAAAAATGAACTTGAAAAAGCTAAAAATAACCCTAAAGCCCTATGGAAAGCAATTAAAGATATTTCAAATACAAGTAAAATGAAAACTAGCCCAGTTGAGCTGCTTAAAATATCTGGCAACCCTAAATCTTCCATTAATGATGTGTGCAAATTCTTCGCTAATGTAGGAAAAAGTATGGCCGCTAACATCATATCTCAGCGCCAAAACTTCTCTAATCAGTCTAGTAGTGAAGTTCCAAAAATCAGTGATAACACCTCACGCTCCCATGCTAATTCCTTAGCGCTACTGGAGGTTGATGAAACTGAAGTGGAATCCCTAATTCTACAATTACGCAATGATTGTGCATTGGGTTGGGATGGTGTATCGCCCCTATTACTGAAAATGTGCTGTCAGACATTGACACAACCTTTAACGCACATCTTCAATGGCTGTCTACAAAGGGGTGTTTTTCCTGATGCACTTAAAAGAGCTATTGTACATCCGATACATAAGGCGGGGAACAGAGGCTGTGTCAACAACTACAGACCCATCTCGGTTCTGACAGCTCTTTCCAAGCTACTTGAAAGGATCCTTACCCGCCGTCTAAATAGTTTCTTGGACAAGTACGAGATCATAGCCAATAACCAATATGGTTTTCGTGCTGGAGTCTCGACCGAAGACGCAGTCCTCGACTTGACGCAGTTGGTTGCCGGGAATCTGGACAATAAAACGAAATGTCTAGGAATATTCCTAGACCTGTCGAAGGCATTCGACACAGTCTCTGTTCCCTTACTTTTGGCTAAATTGGAACATATTGGTATAAGAGGCATCGCTCTTCAAATATTTAGGGACTATCTCACTAATCGAACCCAGATGGCTAAAATAGGTAGCCTCCTAAGTAATGAGGAATTCATCTCTTACGGAGTGCCACAGGAAGCATCCTAGGTCCCATATTATTCCAAATCTACGTAAATGACTTGTGCAAAATGACCCTACCTAATACCAAAATCTTTGCCTATGCTGATGACACTGTTATTATAGTTGATGGGTCAACGTGGGATAGCGTTAAAAATAGCGCAGAATCAGCTCTATCTGAAATAATAAAATGGCTCAACCTAAATCTACTAACGCTCAACTTTGACAAGACGTCTTATATACCTTTTTCTATCCGCCAGAACAACGCTCCAGACTGTACATTTGCGATAATAGCTCACACCTGCACACGACTATCACATCTGTGTCAATGTCGGAAACTTACAAGATCTGAGAATGTAAAATATCTTGGTGTCCAAATAGATGCGGGGTTACGATGGGATAAGCAGCTTAATGCCTTGACATCCAGGACTATGAGACTGATACATATTTTTAAGTCTCTTAGAGAGTCGGCTAACCCTGACACTCTGAAAATGGTTTTCTATACTCTGTGTCAATCAATAATAGGCTATTGTATCACGGTATGGGGTGGCGCAAATAAGACCAGTTTCATCAACGTCGAAAGAGCACAGAGAGCTATATTGAAAGTAATGCTACGTAAGCCGTACCGATATCCTACAACACAACTGTACTCGGAATGCAAGGTGCTTACTGTTCGTCAGCTCTTTGTGCTTCGATCGGTTCTTAAAAGACACGCTTGCATCCCTCCCTCTGATACTAGGAAACGTACCAACATTCCCCCAGCCACACAGCATAAAACATCGTTCGCCAGGCATCACTACCGCACACTTAGCGCATATCTGTACAAAAAAATTCATAAATATCTCAACATCCGCGACCTCAATAGATATCAAGTAAAGGCTAAAGTGACAGAATGGCTCCTTCAACAAGACTATTCCCAAACCGAGTTCCTACTTACTTACATTGCTTAATAATAATAACTCTTTCTCGCTGCACACTCACCCACACTCTCCATATACACATGGGTGTGCAGTTACATACATACATTCACACCCTCCTACATTCTTGAGTTGCACACCCTTCTCCTCCTCATTACTTTATTATTCTTTTGTTTCTCCATAAATATGTTTTTAGTTAAACACATACATAATATATATAAGCACGATATAAACTTATATACTATAGTAATATAATAAACAAATACTTACATGGCAAACTGACTCACTTCACAAGTTTTGTATTTTTATGACACCTTATAGCTGATCACTGTCTCTTAAGATACAGGTCACCCTAGTTTAAGAGGCAGGGCTCACCCAATTGATGTACAGACCTTGTAGTTACAGCATGTTTATGTAGTACATATTTAGTCTTAAGCCAACCTATTGTAATTTATCTTTAATTTATCTTGCACTAATGTTATCATCATCTACATACATATGTATCCTCATCTGTACTTTTTTGAAATAAATTATATTATTATTTATTATTATTATATTAGTCAAATGTACACATAAACTAAACAAATCATATACGTAAACCTTCCGGAAGAATCGTTCTATCGATTGGTAACATCCGCATGAAAATCGATGTAGTAGTTTTTGAGTTTATCGCGAACAGACAGACAGACGCGGCAGGGGACTTTGTTTATAATATGTAGTGATGTAGTGATAGCGGTCGCCCGCGGCTCCGTGCGGATGTCGGTTACCGCTGCAAAAAGCCTACCCAGGAAAGACACGGTCAGCAAAATGATTCCCAGGTCAATTCACAGACACCGACATAAACATCGACAACGCAGTCATTATCCGCAGGCTGCACAGATTGTCTTTCTGTGGATGTTAAAGTTGTTAATGATGAAAATATAATTAATGATGTAATTAATAGGCATTTTAGGGATTAGGCATTTTAGGCATTTTCAAAGCTCTGAAAAGAACTGTTCTTTAGCTCTGAGAAGAACTGTTGTTTAGCTCTGAGAAGAACTGTTGATTAGCTCTGAGAAGAACTTTTGCGTAGGTGTAGTTTTAAGAACGAAATCTAAAAAAAATCGCATTATTAGACTTCGCAGCGGGCCGTGCAGCAGAAATCGTAATATTTTAATTTCGCCATAACTTCAAAACCAAACGTCCAATTTTAACCATTCAAAGACCAAATATTATCTACATAAACTGTACTTAGTGATGAAATAATTTATTTTGATAAGGATTAATAGCATGAGTAAAATAAACGCGTTTAAATGTAGTCCAAAAAAAATTCAAGATTTCTAAATAAAAAATGGTCGTTGTGCCTCACTCGACATAGATAGGTATAGTGTGTCGCGGACTTTTTTGTAGATATTTATAAGATCTATAATTAATTAGAACATTTTATGGTTCTATCTTTTATAGTTTAGGCAGCGTACGCAAAATAAGTAACTTTTCTGGTTGATTTTTTACACCTTGTGTCAGAAAAACCCAAATATCTTACGGAACCCTATTTTTTTCCAAAATAAAATTTAGCCTATGTTACTCGTGGATAATGTAGCTTTCGAATGGTGAAAGAATTTTTTAAATCGGACCAGTACTTTTTGAGCCTATTCATTACAAACATACAAACATACAAAAATAGGTACAAATCTTTCCTCTTTATAATATTAGTGTAGATTAGATAAATGTTTTATTCTATTTTAATAAGTCATGATTACATTATCTGTGTATCCGGAATGTAGAGAGGTAGGCTTGGATCAATTAAATCCATATTATTATATATATAAAGTATGCGAAATTATGTACTTATTGTCTACAATTACGATTAGAATTAGAATAGTATCACGTCTACGTTTCAAGCTTTTCAAATGTCATGGCACGGCAGCTTTTAACTAATGCATGTCTATTGTCATTTGTAGTACAGATTAAATACAACCAAAGCATAATTCTATGAGATTAGGTGTAACAAGCTGATGACTGTTAGAAATATTCGCTATAAGATAATAATTTAATTTATAAAATCGTTAGTTTTGAGATTTGAGAGCTCAGTAAAACTAACTGATAAGTTATTACCTATAGGTAACCTAACTTACCTATTTAGAAGCGCAAAGCCTTTTTCTATTTGAATGATTTCGAATAGGTACTTACTAACCTATTTTAGACAAGAATTGTGAAAATTAAACTAGCTAAGTATTTTTTCCTAAATAATCAATTTATGTATCACGATTTCATAAAATATTAGCGATTCGTCAAATGCGTGGTGAACGGACCGCTTTTAGATCAAAAGAGAGCTTTTAAACATGACTGCTGCACTCCCATCACCATGACGCTCCGCTAGAGTGACAGCTGTCATTCCAATGAAAGCAGACAGCCATCATCCCAAAGACAACTGACACTCTTATTCTAAAGTAACATAAAGTTATTGGCAGAAATTCACAGAAATCTCTCTCTGCCAAACGCTCCTACAACCTATTCTTGATTACGCCGATAGTTGCTATTTGGATGCCACCGAGGAGCTATTAGACAAACTTGAGCGTCTGCAAAATGTTTGCATTCGATTTGTTTATAATCTTAAAAAGTATGATCATGTTTCAAAGTTTCGCAAAGATCTCAAGTGGCTCCCTATCCGTTTCCGAAGGAATGCTCGCATCGTATGTTTGCTATATAATATCCTTAACAATCCTTCCTACCCTTCTTATCTGCGAGAGCGCTTTTCCTACACTCATCCACCTGGCTCCTCCTGCAGATCACATCTCCGCTACAACCTCTCCATTCCTCTCCATAAAACCATTTTCTATTCCCGATCCTTCACTGTTCAAGCGGTCAGGCTATGGAACGACCTACCAATCGAAATAAAAAGTTGTATTTCAAGTGTTTCCTTTAAAAAACGAGTCAAGGAGTACTATCTCTCTATCTCATCCTAAGTTTATTTAATATATAACGTAGCATATTATGTGGTTTATATTTATATGTATGTATCTAAGTATATATGTAATTATTAGTATGTATGTTTATTTGAGACCTACGCACACTATTCGTCTTTTCTTTTTCACATTTCCTCTTGCGGGTCTGCTGGAAGAGATTTCTTTTGAAATAAGCAGTACCTTTGTACAATTTCTTTCCTTATGTATAAATTTTTCTTTTTGTTTCTTTTGTGTGTTTGTACATAAATAAATAAATAAATAAAATAAAATAAAATAAAAAAAATATATCCGTAGATTCCCATTAAAAACATAAAGTATTACAATAAAACAAAAACTACCAGACAAAGTAAAACTCTCTGGTTCTCATTGTTGAATGTAGTAAATTCTAAGTAGGTACATCCTGTAATGCAACATCAGAATGAGTGTGAATTCATACAATCAAAAGTTCTCCATGTGAACTGAGAATTCAATAGGCATCACTTCACATTGTTTGATCCGGTAATTGGATGTACAATGTTATAGCATGTTTCCTTTCTTTACTCTTTGATAAGACAGTGTATTGAACACAAGCGTTGTGATCATAATGAAGCTAAAAATAATCATAACATATTATATATTATTTTACATGTACTAAAAAAAGTTAAAATATGGTGTTCGGATTGTAAGTTAATAAGCATTTCAAAGCAATTCAATTTCAATGTGATTGATTTAATTCCCCAGGAATGAAAATATATTTTCTTACTACTTGAAATTATTATTTAGAAATAAAAATAAAAACATAATTATTTAGAAAGGTCAAGATTTTACTTTATGGTTATTGAAATTGTTAACAGATTACTTGAATTAGATGATATAATAAGTAAAATAAAAATAATTTAGAGGTATTTACGTACAGCTAATGAACAACCAGTACTTTTCAATAGTCAAAACATTTTTTATGAATGAGTTACTGGCAACTTTATTTTATTATACAAATATTAAATAAATTTGATCATTTTAATACATATCTAATCGTATGTTCACTCTGTATTGAACAAGAATTTCATAGTGATACTAACATTATGGACATATGTCGGAAATAAAGAATTTGAATTTGAATAGTCATTTATTTAGGCGGCATTTATAAGTAGGTACGTACTATAGACGCTTTTTGTAATAACAGTGCATAGCAAAACTATTTTATTATGTTTTCTTTCTTTTACAGCTTATTATTTGCTGCAGTGTTAGCTTTCACAGGTTATTGGGCTGCCAATTATTACGTGTTGGATCCTCAACCAGCTCCTGCAACTCTTAGGCCGACGACGGCGGCGATTGATGTGACGAAGGATGATTGCGGATATACAGGTTTCTGATCAACTTTAGGCTGAATAAATTGAATATTTGTTTATTAATTATATCTTCTGTATTATGGTTCAAAAGGTCCCGATTGTTATAACATCGTCTATAACGCTCGTTTACCAAGGAACGGGCAGCAACGTTTCCTTGTGTGTTACAGCATAATACTGTGGTCATCAACCCACTTGCCAAGCGTGGTGACTATGGCAAAAACCCTCGCTCGGGAGGAGGCCATGTTTAGCAGTTGACGTATACGGGTTGATAATGATGACAGGATTTTTACAAAAAAAAAGTATTATATGTGTACCTACATGGCAAAATCAGCTCTAATTAAATTTAATATAGGTTGTACGAACGGGCGCTCCTAGTACAGGGACTTAACTTTAATCGCTCGAAGTCCCTTTAATCTATAATAAGCTATCGAAAAGGTGTATACAAACATTTTTGTAAAATCACGATACATACAAGTCTTAACTCGCTATTCGCATTTATTTCTTTTAATAACATTGATATTAATGTTATTTATTTAAGGTGTTATGCCAGCGTATGTAATAGACTTCATGAAAAATAATCACAACTATTCTAAAATAATAACTTACAAGAAATACCAAGTCGATTTGACTGAAAATCCAGATATGACTCTCATTTATGAGATCCAGGAAAATCCTGCTGACAATGTGTACGAATTGTTTACAAGGTTTTTATCTTTTGTAATATTTATTATATTACTTAAGCATTTTAATAATACAATTTTACTTTAACACTATTTAAATATAATATTTATTACAATATAAAAAGCTTAATAATTTATTTTTTTGCTTGAACGATTAAACATTAATCTCAGGAGCGACGTCCGATTTGCAAAATTATTTCAATCTAAGATTTATCGAGAAAGACTATATTTTATTATGAAGTTTGTGGACGGGAGTTACGCGGGTGAAAACAATGGGTGTAAGTTAACAAGTAAAAATAGCTTATTTAAATTAAAACTAACTTGAAACATACCACCGACCTATGCTTTATCTATACACCGCTCAGCAATGGACGCTAAATGACGTTATGTTGATGTTGATGAATTTATGATAAGTATACCCTAATTATTTTTTATTACTGTTTCAGAAAAAACCCTAACGAAGGGCAAATTCTTCAGATGCACAATGATACGTCTATAATAGAATCTAATTTCAATGTTATTTCACCCACTATCGTCCTAGCACATGGTTGGAAATATAACAGCAGTGTAAATGTGTTGATCGACAGTCTAATAACAAGTAAGTACACTTCTACTATACGACTAGGGAAGAAGGCTGTTTCAAGGCTCATAGTTATTTGGCCCGTGTTACAATTCCGTGAAGTAATTTGGTTAATACACTCAAATTTAAATTAAATCTATCATCTTCATCTCCAATTTATCTTAATATTTACCGAGTGCTGGAATTTACTGTGCACAGCAGATAAGAATTGCCATTTAACGAGGTACCTGCCAGCATTCTAGAAATATCGCCAATTAATATAGTTTTTCTTTCGCTTTTGGTTTATGTTAATTACTTGAGTTTTTTTTTATATATGCATTATATTGATCTACACAAGAAACTAAATACTAAATCACAAAACTGCTGTTTGTACTGTACGCGATATCATACAAATATACAGTAATCACGAACATTATATGGATAAATTTACGTTTATTTACTTGAGCGTCATAAATATTTACAGACTCTTCATTGAACATGATAATGCCGATGAATAAACAGCCTAATTAATTCTAAGCAATGAAACGTATCCCGCAAAATTTAACTGCCCGACTCCGTTCAGCGGTTTTTGTTATATTGGTGTCAGACATTAAAAAGCTTTTAAAACGTGTTAAATGTATTTATTCTGGTTGCTTATTAATTAATATCGATAGATAAATTGAAGAGGTTGTTTAAGCAATCAATATTAATTAAAGTTTTTTCGTATTAAGACTTCTCCTAGAGAAATTAATTAATAACTTAACCAACACTCAATCCCGGACACAAAGCACACCCAAACTCAAAACTTTCTGTGATTCATACAAATAATTGTCCCAGGGAGGAATCGAACATAGAACACCAGGACTCAGAAGCAACTGCCATAACCACCAAGCCATCAGTGTCATTGTTTTCTTTAATAAATACAAAGACATGTAACAGGATGAAGATAACACTTCTGGTACTTATATTATCGCCGGCTCTTGAGAAATGTAATCGAAATATTATTAAACAAAGTTTGGTTTCCATCATAATAATGTTATTTTAAAATGTATAAGAAATATCAAATCACAATTCCAACTGGCTTACAAAAATTTGATATTCATGAGTGTAAGGCGCCTAACGCCAAAACCAGCACCTAATTATTCAACACATTTTATCGATCAATGTTAACTGTAAATTCAGAGCTATGAAAGATACATAAAGATATCGACAATACGGTTTTATGCAGGACAAATAATTTACCCTCTACACGGGTTTGGGGGTTGGGCTACCCTCAAAAATGCTAATGTGAAAATTGGATGAAATTCAATTTGTTCATATGACATACAATGTTTTGTAATTCTCAGTAATCCTGGCCAAGCACGACGTAAACATTATTGTACTGGATTGGGAAAAAGTAGCTCAAGCTAGTTACGTTACTGCTTTGATCGGAGTGCCCAGCATTGGTCGTGGACTTGGTCAGTTTCTGCGATTCCTCAACAGCGTGACCGGTGCTAAATACAGCAACATGCATTTAGTTGGTTTTGGGTTCGGCGCTCACCTTGTCGGTAACGCTGGAAAACAATTAAAGGGAAAAATTGGACGAATCACTGGTAAGCACTATAATGATTTAAGTAGTTAATTGTTTTATGAGAGTGCTGATTTAAAAAAGATTGTTTATGAATATACGAAAGATACACTATTTTGAATGAAGACTACAAGTTGTATTAATTCAATCTCATCTTTAGTAAACTAGCCAAGAAAAAACTTTGTCTCTATGCACCACACCCAAACTTTAATATAAAAAAACCATTACCTGTATTTGTCGATGTAAGTAGAAATAAAATATTTTAAATATTTTTTTCATTTAACGTAAGATACCACCAACCAACATTCACGTATAAGCGTGTAATTTACTTGCATAAAACAAAATGTTGCTAGACATCTTATAATATTATTATAAAATGTTGTAGCTCTAGATCCAGCTGGTCCTCTATGGAATAAAAATAAATACGGCATCAAACCCATTGATGGCATCTACGTAGAAGGCATTCACACCGACGCTTATTACGTAAACGGGAGTCATGGTATTGGCGCACGCGTCGGTCATGCTGATTTTTACCCTAACGGTGGTGGTAGACAATATAATTGCAGTAACAACGATAAATCAAAGGAAGATGAACCAGAAGATATTGCGCTAGAAAATATTTGTAATCACGATCGTTCATGGGAGCTATTTGCTTCTACTGTTATACAAGATACTTTAATAGGGAAGAGGTGTAGTGACAGCAGGCAAGTGCAAATTGATTTCTGCCGCGGCAAAGAAGCATCTTTGGGCAATCTCAATATGACGAAGAAAGTGTTAGTATTATTTCATCATCACCATTATAACGACACACTTGGCAGTAGGCGAATACAATATTATGTACACACGTAATAGTTGCTGTCCCGTTACGTGGTAATCGATTGCCAATCTAAAATTGAGATTAATTTTGCAAAATTTATTACAATTTCAGCCACAAATTAACCATTTACCGGTAATGAAAACGCTATTTATGGTTTATGCCACTTCTATTGCCAAACGGCCGCAAATCATGTTGTTTATTGAGTTGAAAATAGCTTTCAATCTAAGTAAGTACATACTGTGATTGGAACTGCTCATTTTAACATAAAATTTGGAAAGTAAACATTTATTAGCACGAATAATTTAGCAACATTTGTTAATTTTATCGATGTTATATGTAGCACAATTAAAAGACTTATGTTCTAGTGTTTTTGAGAACGTGACGTGCGGAGTAAGTATTCTCAAGCGGCTCCAATTATTTCATGATATTTCTGGCAAAGCTTGAATTTAAGTGGCATTAAACTAATTTGCCTTTATAAAAACAGCAAAAAATTTACAGCATTATATTAAGGACTTATTTCTGAAACAACGCTCGACATTGTGATTTAAATTTATTGAAGATGTACTCATCTTCAATAAATTTTAATATAATATTATAGTAAATTTTATTTATTTATAATAAATTTTCCTAAACTAAAATGTTCCAGATTTGAATAGGTACTATGATAATTTATCAATTTATTGCATACAGTGATTCTTAAACAAGATTGATGCATGAACTGAATCCATACCTCTATGACCTTACGTAGAAATAAAACACATTTCGCTTGTTTATTCTTCATTACTATTCACGTCATTAAATACTGATAAACTATTTTTTCTTGATTTCAGGAGAGGTATGTACAGACTTAACACACGAGTTTTGGAATATGATCCACCAGACATAATATTGTTTGAAAATATGGGATTAAGGTGAATTTTGACAAAATTAAGAATTTCACTTGGTAATTCAATTCAATATGGTCATCCAAAATATCATGATGCATTTGGAAAGTTATGATACCTCGATAGTAATATTTTACATCACGAGCAGGTGGGTTTAATATCGGTTAATTGCCCTTTGTTTCTACAAAATAATGATTTTAAGCAAAAGTTTCGAACAACTGTAATAAAATTATCTTATGACTATTGAGGCATCTGGTTTATGAGCCTTTGAAAAAGTTTTGGTATACTCACATTATATCATAGGGTTTGATAGCTGCTACATATAGAGATAAGTACCTTAGTACTGAATTACCCGACTGATCTTATTGATTTTACATTTTACGGCAGCATTCTCTTGATTGTTATGGTTTGACTTTTAAAAGTAATATACAGAAGCTAGAAGCAATTCAAATTAGATTTTTAAAATGATTAGTAAATGAGAAAACCAAAAGCAGTTATAAAGGAGACTATAATAGGTTATTCAAAATATGTAAAATTCTACCAGTGAGCCTTAACCAAAAATACCTATTATTGGTCAATAACCATGGCAGTCGGGATAGTGACTCATTGATATCTAACGGGTATACTACCAAGTCGATGGCAGCAGGTAAATATGATGTACCCAGAGTTTGTAATTACTATGGCGACAGAACCTTAAGAAAACGCATTCCCTGTCTATTGAATCCTTTGCCTGTTGACATCAGACAAGAAGAAAATAAATTAAAATTCGCACGTCAGCTAAAGAGATATTTATTAGATAGGTACTATGTAAAATGTAGGTATTAAGTAGGTATTTAAAGGTTATAGATGTAACTGACAGTATGATTGTAATAGAGACTCAATGATCTCACAGTTAAACTGCGTAAGCAGTTTTGTGGGGCAATGTAATTAGTTTTAAGAAATTTTAAGTGAAATAAAACGTTCATTCATTCATTCAAAGCGTTCATTCATTCATTCATTCATTTATATGTGCTTATATGGGATCATATTCCATCTTTTCCTTTTTAAATATAATGATTTGTAATTGATTATTAATGAGATTGCGATGTAATTTTGGCGTTATTTGTACCCCTCTCCCGATGTGGTGAGATATCGTGAGATTAGATTCGACCGTTTTATCTCACAAAAGATAGGTACCTAGTTATACAAATTAAGGATAAAAATATAATAAAGAATGAAAGTCAATAGATAGTAAATATTTTTATTTTAACTGATTATGTCTAGTAATTATTATAAGATAAATGTATTTTTACCTATTTATTTACTATTGATTTAACTGTTGTACGTATAAGTTACTTATTCAGATCTATTAGTATCTGGAGGCGTGTAAACCGTTCGCAGTATTGTGAAGTATGACCATGAAGTGCTTATTATCTGAAAGATTAAACAAATATATTATGTTTAATTGGAAACACATTTTTTTTTAATTTAAGTACAGAAAATGCCATATTACGTCCACAAATCATTTTAAGATTGTAACAGACAAGAGTGTTACCATAATTATGTGGAGAGACCTAAATAATGCACCAATTTTGGGCAAATACAGTATCCCGGTGATGGTAGGGGGATGCCTAAAGAATTCGTAATTCCTAAGCAATCCTACCAGCATTTTTGTGTACGTTTTTGCATCACTTTGCGTTGCATCGTCGTGAAGGCGTCGGCGTAGCAATGTTTCACTAAATAGCTCCATAAACTACGGGTTTTCAATTTAATCTGTTACCAAACTACTGAGAATTTTTCGGCCCTGTAAAAAACTTTATTTCACTATATTGGGACATTCAAGTCGAATATATTTATTCTCAAATAAAAATCGCAAGCAGCGTTTTAATATCATAAGTCTTTAATGAATGTACAATCTCTTGATGCCTTTTCATTTAGAATTGAATATTTGAATGTATGGTTGACTGGATCATCATCAACAGCCCGTTTACGTCCACTACTGAACATCCTCTTAACAGACCTTAGCAAGCCAGGATCGTTGAGGGATTTTGCCATAATCACCACGCTTGGCAGACGGATTGGTGATCGCAGTAATATGTTAACCTTGGGCTAATAGACGCTGCTGCCCATCCATCAGCCATAAGTCCCTTTTACGACACCCATGGGAAGACACGGGGTGGTCTATTCTAAGCCGGAAACCACACGGCATGGGTGGTGGACAGGTTGACTGGATAGATGTTCGTTACTCAATCACACCAGTATCAATGAACTTATCTGGATGAAAACTAAAATATACTACACGGATTTGGCTGAAAGTTTTTGGGATAGTTTACAAGCTGTATTAACATTTAGGCTACAAAACATTACGCTCCGACTCACTGGAGCAATTATTAGCGCAGCTAGTCATTTATAAAGTGTAATTGACATTGCGTTAGAGATCTGAGGGGTGTCTACTTGCTTAATATTAATACTTCTTATCTTCTCTTTTGTTAGCTCATCATCAGCCCTTAGAACGTCCACTACTGAGCATGGGCTTCCTCCCGAGGGAGGGTATTTGGCATAGTCATCACGCTTGGCAGGCGGGTTGGCGACCGCAGTACAATGTTGTACCACACAAGGGAACGCTACTGCCCGTTCCTTGGTATACGATTATTATAGATGATGTTGTAACAATCGGGACCAACGGCTTAACGTGCTTTCCGAGGCACGGAGCGTAGTCCCTCAACCAACCAGACCCGGAAAGAAATCTTAGAATTTACACAAAGATTTCCTGTCCAGTGTGGGGCCCGCTTTGAATCATGGAGGTCGTGGGTTCGACCACGACCTCCATGATTCAAAGCGGGCCAAGTACCGCTACTCTACGGAGGTTGTCTCTTTTGTTTCCTAACAAAAATAAAAAAAGGTTACCTTAGTAAAGCTTCCATAGCTTATAACCGAAAATTTGTACGCAGTTAATCGTTGTGGCTTGTGGGCTCTGAAAAATATTAATGGCTTGTAAACAAATTGTTAATTTTCTATTGAGTACATTTTATTAGCCGATTTATTGGTGTGTAATGAATTTGCAAAAAAAAAATAGTTGGCCTCGTTTAATCTGTTGATTTTAATTTTGCTGGATATCATTTTTCTGTAGGGTGGAACACAATAGTGTGTATTGTTTTAAACACAAAAACCGTTTCTATGCGTCACTGGATATGTATATTGGAAAAAGATTTTCCTATTATTGTAGAGAGGCGTCCGGTTTTATTGTGTATATTCAAATATAACTATAAATGTTGCAAGGGAAGTAGTGAGTTCAATTCTGAACATTGAATAGAATCAAAACAATTCAAGCCAGGTCTCGTGGATCTGCGCGTGATTGAGTGTGTATAAGAGATAGCCATGTTGAAGTCACTTATACTTCTGGCTAGCCTAATAACCATGACAAAAAAAAAGACATGTGAGATGACAAAATTCAATGATGAAATGAAATGAAAAGACAATAATGATGATGATATTTTTAGTAAGAGGATACACCAGTAACTGTGGTTTAAAGTCTGCTTAACTTGATAAAGGAATCATTCCATACGAAATTAATTTTTTTGATCTTAGTGCTTGAAAATTTCATATTATGATTTTCCTTGTAATAAATAGTGATGAAGTTATGAAGATTATTTTTTAGACTAATATAGAAAGCTGAAAAGTTTGTTTGTTTGTTTGCTTGAATGCGCTAATCTTATTTTGCGCGTAATCTACTACTGGTCGGATGTAAAAATCTTTCAGTGTTCGATAGCCCATTTATCGAAGAAGGCTTTATTTTATTATGAAGTTCCCACGGGAACAGGAGTTACGTGGATGAACGCGCATGGAAAGCTAGTTGAATCATAAACAAAAAGGACTTACCTAGTAATTATAGTCAAAATAATTTTCTTTGAATTTGCATCCATTTCAACCCAGTTGCACAAGAAAGCCGCATCGCTAATCTTAATACTCTGTTGATAGAATTATGAATTATATTTGAACTCATTTTTTATCTTTAGCGGAAATAACACCAAAGTTTTGTAAACCATAAAAACTATAAGATCAGTAGATATTATTCCCAAGAATATATCTACCTCTACACCCAGATTTTTAGCCGTTGCTAATATTCAGCGCGTAATGTTTTTTTTTTACTACAATCGATCTATGTATATAGAGTAAAATGACTTGGAAACTGTGCTAGAAGCATCACTTAACGCAACCAGGAATAAACTTACTTATAGAAGTCGTTGTAGAGCTTTGTGCTCAGCAACACATTCAATGATACAAAATTGTATTTTTATTAATAATGAGATCTACATCTTGAACAAATAGAGCAATTCGATATACATTAAGTATATCAAAATGTTCTATTTGTTAAACATGAATACATCAAAACAAGACGTTTCAATTATTAAAATTGTCAAGCTTACTTCTCTTAAGATATTTTCACCGAAAACTGACATCATGAGGATTTGCAGAAGTACAGAAAACAGAAATAGAACATATCCAGGAACTTGTTCCCAGCTGCCCGTCTGTGAAAACGATATAAAAAATGTCATCGGTTAAAAAGAAATCTTTTATTATAAACACATTACGCTAAATTTAGTAACTTAATGTTTATAATATAGATGATAAATCTGACATGACATGACAGCTGACATTTAATTAAAGAACCCAAAATATTTAATAAACTCAAAATAAATACAGTATTTAATTGTTATTGATCCCGTTATTATAGCAGCACCAGAAACTTATAACACAAATAATGGCAACCGTAACATAAAAGAAAACATTTTAATTTCTCTTCGTATAAACAAGAAACTGTAGGTAAAGTAAAATGGTAATTATATTAATACACCTCTAGATTCCTTTAACGATACTCGTATTGTTTGTAGATTTATGAAAGCATTTGTGAGGAAACTTACCGTTAAATTAAATCCCAGCGCGCATATTTCCAAGGAACCAACCAGCACATTAAAAAGATTCGGTGCCGTAAAAATATCTTCCAAATCTTCTCCGAGTCTGCAATTGTTGATAAAAATAGCAGTAATTTCTATTTCCTCTGTGTTCTGTCTAATTAAATAACCTAATGAATGTGGCACAGCTGAACAAAGCTTCCCTGAGGTGGATTTATTGGGGCAACCCAAGAAAAACTGCTAAATTAGTTTTTTAATGTCGTGAAATCAAGATAAGTTGAAGGTATCTATGTGGGTAACAAAGAAAGATGGAAAATTTCTTTCAATTCGGTGTACAAATAAGTTTGTATTGGAAGCAACTGGTTTTTTTTGTAATGTTACGTTTTCGCAAAGATGTGAAATTATACATTCATAGTGTGTAGGATTAGCAAATTTACAATGTTCCAACGAATGCTGTTTCATCAATAAAACAATTTTCGCAATAATATTAGTGTGTCTGTCATCCAATCGATTTCATTTCCACCAGTCTACTCACTTAGGACAGGCTAGTTTGGTTGTTACTACCGGTTATTAATGTATAATGTGTTATATGGTAGTTATCTTTGTTTGGCTTAATTTTATAATTTTTCATATTTATTTATGGCACTGCAATAGTGTTGCACATAAATTTTGTGTAGGAGCATTAATAGTATTCACATCAACAATATTTATAAAGGAAAGTTAATATAGTTTAGTATTATTAAGGCCGGATTTGAGGGAGGGCAACCAGGGCCCCGGGGCCTCCACAATAGAGAGGCCCCCACAATAGAGATTTAAAATCTTTCAAATTCTCACGAGTAAACTCTACAACTTTTTTTTTTTTTTGGGTTGCACCTTTACTTACAGTACTTTATTGTATCATGATTAATGTAATAGTTCTTAAATATTCTTATAACGGCTATTCATATATACTAGTTCACTTCAATAAGACAATCAGTAAAATATCAGAATTCAAATCGTCCTGAAAAGTAGTATACAGACACAGACAGATACGTAGACATACTTGGAATTTTCTACACATTTAGAGGGAAACTAATTTGTTACTATACTGTTCTATGTTGTAACTTATAAGGAAACGCTGCTGGCCATTCCCTGGTATACGTTTGTTATAGATGATATTATAACAATCGAGACCAACTGCTTATCGTGCTTTCCGAGGCACGGAGGGTAGTCCCTCAACCATCCAAATCCGGAAAGAAATCTTAGAAGTTACACAAAGATATCTTGTCCGGCGCGGGGATCGAACCCACGACCTCCGAGATTTAAAGCGAGCCAAATACCACTACGCTACGGAGGTTGAAAATAACATTTATTCACTTCTATTCCAAAGTCATTATGTATTTATTATCAATTATATAAATGAAGCCTTTAAAATACTATGACATGAAAGGATATTTTTATTTTTTATAATTGCTACACTACTAATACAAATGAAAGTGTCAACCGTTGTAATTATTTGACAATTTTAAAGCTGCATGTTATAACATATTATTCCTTTTTTTGTATTATATTATTGTTTATTAATTTATTATTATTGCATAAATGCGTTTCTAATAATCTCCAATACAAATAATATATATTTAAAGTGTCCATTTGTAATAATATTTGAATTGTTATTTTTAGATTATTCATTGAATGAATTTATAAAGGTGGCTTCCAATAAAAACACAATAAAAAATGTCTGTCTCTGTCTCTTTTTTTCGGCTAATCTTAGTAATTGCAGGACCGATTTTGACGAGACTTTTCACTGAGGGTTGCATATTTAATTTTGTATTATTTATGCTACTATTTATTTTATCTGTCTGATTAATTGTCCACATAATCTGATTTATCTCCAAAACAATAACACCGATTTAGACGGGATGGAACTTTCACTGTTGGATAGCTTAAAAAATCCTTACAATGCTTATCTATTTTTACGTGGACAAATTTTTACTTACTGTAAAATATATTGATGGTCTTTCACTACATTTTTTAAAAGGTGTACTTTGGTTTGGTCTATTTTCTTTAATGTATCACTTATGACAGAGAAATTCGCGCAAACGTGTGAAGTTAAAACAAAATATAATCCATCGACTGTCGTGTAGTACAAAACACAAATAAAACCTGCAAAATAAGGTATTATAACATTCAAAAGTGTTATTTTCGAGATGTTTGTAATTAATGTTCTTATACAAAAAAAATATAAATACACACAAAAAACGAACATAAGATTATAAGGATATTCGAGCATTACTTCGTAGTGAATTCTAGAGGTAATGTTGATTACTGTTTAAAAATCGTTAAGTTACCACTCATACCTAATTGTAATTTATTGCATTATGATATATTATGTAACTTTCATCATCATCATCAGCCCGTATAACGTCTACTGCTGAACACGGGCCTCTTCCCGAGGTAGGGGTATTTTTCATAGTCACCACGCTTGGAAGGCGGGTTGGTGGCCGCAGTGTTATTTCGAAGTAAACAGGACACGCTGCTGCCCGTACCTTGGTAAACAATTTTTTTATTATTATATGATGTTATAAAAATCGGGGCCAACAGCTTAACGTGCTTTCCGAGGCATGGAGAGTTGTCCCTCAAACATCTAGACCCGGAAAGACATCTTAGATTCTACACAAAGATTTCTTGTCCGGCGTGAGGATCGAACCCACGATCTCCAAGACTTAGCGCGAGACAAGCCACTCAAATTTAAAATTTAAATTAGAAAATGTTATATGTAATCAAAGAAAGTCAAATCGTCTTACGTCTAATTAAATTAACGAAAGTACACTTACCACAAATTATTGAATACGTATATACAATTACGTACGGAATCCAAGCATCAGTGGTAAAAGGAAGAAGAACAGCGTAAGGCAACTTGAAATCCCATACATTTGTAAAATAATAATGATACCATGAGATAAAAAATGTAGCAAAATTGTAAACATTGATTAGAACAATATTTAGTACAAAGAAATATCTCATTAATATATTAACTCTGACCAGGTTCGTTCTCACAAGTTTGCTTTTGTCGATGTCTTTTAGAATTTTCTCATATAGATGGCCAAGGCTCCTAGTCAATTCGAAAATTTTGTCCCGCTTTTGCACCGTAGCCCAGATTTTGAGTAATGATAATGCACCGATGCATATACATGGGGCCAGTTCAGTTAGTTCCAAAAAATTTTCTCCAGATATTCTAGAACCAAAAAAAACAGCTTCAGCCATAATCATCATAATCAATATAATTGCCAAAAAAAAAAATCTAATTTTAATATCTCCACTTCCGTATGGGATTCCAGCGAGCCATAAATTTTTCTTGAGTTGTTTTAAATACTCTTCATAATGGGGCATATCCATTTTACTTATCAAGTTCGAAATTTCGTGATTACTCTACCAAGCTCTGAGAATTTATAAACCTGAATATGAGTTAAAATATATAAACCGACAAAGCTACAATATTCGATTGAAGTACATATTGGGTGTAGGGCTGTCAACCCACGATAAAATTTAGTTAAATTTTTGATGATATGACGTTATCTATACTAATATTATAAAGAGGAAAGATTTGTACCTATTTTTGTATGTTTGTATGTTTGTAATGAATAGGCTCAAAAAGTACTGGGCCGATTTAAAAAATTCTTTCACCATTCGAAAGCTACATTATCCACGAGTAACATAGGCTAAATTTTATTTTGGAAAAAAATAGGGTTCCGTAAGATATTTGGGTTTTTCTGACACAAGGTGTAAAAAATCAACCAGAAAAGTTACTTATTTTGCGTACGCTGCCTAAACTATAAAAGATAGAACCATAAAATGTTCTAATTAATTATAGATCTTATAAATACCTACAAAAAAGTCCGCGACACACTATACCTATCTATGTCGAGTGAGGCACAACGACCATTTTTTATTTAGAAATCTTGAATTTTTTTTGGACTACATTTAAACGCGTTTATTTTACTCATGCTATTAATCCTTATCAAAATAAATTAGTTCATCACTAAGTACAGTTTATGTAGATAATATTTGGTCTTTGAATGGTTAAAATTGGACGTTTGGTTTTGAAGTTATGGCGAAATTAAAATATTACGATTTCTGCTGCACGGCCCGCTGCGAAGTCTAATAATGCGATTTTTTTTAGATTTCGTTCTTAAAACTACACCTACGCAAAAGTTCTTCTCAGAGCTAATCAACAGTTCTTCTCAGAGCTAAACAACAGTTCTTTTCGGAGCTTTGAAAATGCCTAAAATGCCTAATCCCTAAAATGCCTATTAATTACATCATTAATTATATTTTCATCATTAACAACTTTAACATCCACAGAAAGACAATCTGTGCAGCCTGCGGATAATGACTGCGTTGTCGATGTTTATGTCGGTGTCTGTGAATTGACCTGGGAATCATTTTGCTGACCGTGTCTTTCCTGGGTAGGCTTTTTGCAGCGGTAACCGACATCCGCACGGAGCCGCGGGCGACCGCTATCACTACATCACTACATATTATAAACAAAGTCCCCTGCCGCGTCTGTCTGTCTGTTCGCGATAAACTCAAAAACTACTACATCGATTTTCATGCGGATGTTACCAATCGATAGAACGATTCTTCCGGAAGGTTTACGTATATGATTTGTTTAGTTTATGTGTACATTTGACTAATATATATTGATATTTGTCAGAGGTGTCGGAAAAAATTAAGCCATTTGGGAGCTTTCAACGAAAACGCTGCCTAAACCCTATGAGATATAACAAAACAATGTATGGTGGCAAATATTCTTCTCTTTTAGATCTACAAAAAAGTCTGCGATAGCATATGTCTATCTTTCAAGGTTAACTTGCTTTATCCATTATATCTTAGAAAAATGATAATTTCTAATGCGGTAATTGTAAAGCTAATCAGACGGATTTAGTATTTATCCTTATCATTTTAAATGTGTTAATATTCTTAAGCATTTCATGCAGATTATTTTACCCCTACACTATATACTTTTAATGAATAACTAAGTTATCGCAAAATAACAGCGCGTGTTTTAGGTAGGCCGAATGCGATTATGCGCGTTCAATCCTTAAGAATTATAGGGCAATTTTTTTGTTTTGTATTCGTTGTAACTATGATGGATAGATACTTAAATACCTATTTATTTAGTGTTTGTTGTATTGTTAGTCCTGAAGAGTATAGGTATTTCATACGATAAAAGTATACCCACCTACTTATTTCACTGAGTTTTAGTAGGTCATCATCATCATCAGCACGTATATCGTCCACTGCTGAACATGGGCCTCCTCCCGAGGGAGGGTATTGCCATAGTCACCACGTTTGGCAGGCGGGTTGGTGACCGCAGAATTATGTTGTAACACACAAGGAAACGCTGCTGCCCCTTCCTTGATATACGATTATTATAGACTAGCGGCCCGCCCCGGCTTCGCACGGGTGGTGTTTTATACCCTACCCCAGCCCTACCCTACCCCTACCCTAACCCTACCCTAGCCCTACCCTACCCTACCCCTACCCTACCCCTACCCTACCCCTACCCTACCCCTACCCTACCCCTACCCTACCCCTACCCTACCCCTACCCTACCCCTACCCTACCCCTACCCTACCCTACCCCTACCCTACCCCTACCATACCCCTACCATACCCCTACCCTACCCCTACCCTACCCCTACCCTACCCCTACCCTACCCCTACCCTACCCCTACCCTACCCTACCCCTACACTACCCTACCCTACCCTACCCCTACCCAAAAGTATCCTATGTCCTTCTCCCAGTTCTTAGCTACCTCCCTACCAATTTTCAGCCAAATCGGTTCAGCCGTTCTTGAGTTATAAATAGTGTAACTAACACGACTTTCTTTTGTTTTTAAAATGTATTCTGCTATTCAGGGCGTAGACAAATCCAACGAAACAAAAACCATGAAAATTGATCCAGCCGATCTCGAGTTATAAGTGTTGTAACAAACCCGTCTTTGTTTTATATATATACTAGCGGCCCGCCCCGGCTTCGCACGGGTGGACTTTTATACCCTACCCCTGCCCTACCCTACCCCTACCCTAACCCTACCCTACTCCTACCCTACCCCTACCCTACCCCTACCCCTACCCTACCCCTACCCTACCCCTACCCTACCCCTACCCTACACCTACCCTACCCTACCCCTACCCTACCCCTACCCTACCCTACCCTACCCTACCCTACCCTACCCTACCCCTACCCTACCCCTACCCTACCCTACCCCTACCCTACCCTACCCTACCCTACCCTACCCTACCCTACCCTACCCTACCCTACCCCTACCCAAAAGTATCCTATGTCCTTCTCCCAGTTCTTAGCTACCTCCCTACCAATTTTCAGCCAAATCGGTTCAGCCGTTCTTGAGTTATAAATAGTGTAACTAACACGACTTTCTTTTGTTTTTAAAATGTATTCTGCTATTCGGGACGGAAACAAATCCAACAAATCAAAAAGCATGGCAATCGGTCCAGCCGTTCTCGAGTTATAAGTGTTGTAACAAACACGACTTTCTTTTATATATATAGATAGATGGTTAGCATTTTCATTAATGTTTAAAATGAAAAAAGTTGTTGTAGTGACATAACTACAATAGTTGGACATATGCTACCGCGGAGTTTTTTGTAGACATTATGATGTTCTTCAATATTGTTGTAGATTATTTTGTCTATCGCTAATAGTTTCGGCAGCGCATTCGACGAAAGACATTTTAAGACTCATTTTTCTACACCTTCGGTTAAATTGTTCAAATTTTACCAAGGATCCCTAATTTTTTTCAAAATGAAATGTAGCCTATGTCAAATCGGAAAAATGTAGCATTCTATTGGTGAAAGAATTTTTTTAATCGGCCCATTACTTTTTGAGCCTATTCATTACAAACATACAAACATACAAAAATAGGTACAAATCTTTCCTCTTTATAATATTAGTGTAGATGATGTCATAACAATCGGGACCAACGGCTTAACGTGCTTTCCGAGGCACGGAGGGTAGTCCCTCAACCAACCAGACCCGGAAAGAAATCTTAGAATTTACACAAAGATTTCATGTCCGGTGTGGGGATCAAACCCATGACCTCCGAGATTTAAAGCGAGCCAATTACCGCTACGCTACGGAGGTAGGCCGAACGCGATTATGCGCGCTCGATCCTTAAGAATTATAGGGCAAATTTTTTGTTTTGTGTTCGTTGTAACTATGATGGATAGATACTTGAATACCTATTTATTTAGTGTTTGTTGTATTGTTAGTCCTGAAGAGTATAGGTATTTCATACGATAAAAGTATACCCACCTACTTATTTCACTGAGTTTTAGTAGGTACCTATATTAATTTGTTTCTGTTTGTTTTGACCAAATTTCGCCCGTTTGTTAGAGGTTTAAAGACATTATGTAGTATAATTATCAGTATTGTACCCGTGCGAAGCCGGGGCGGGTCGCTAGTTCATTAATAAAGTCAGTCAGATTTAAATAAATTTCCATCAAAATCAGTTGTAATGGTCATGGTGATAGAATGGATACATATCTCAAACCACATTTACACTATATTTATATGTATAAATTGTGTTTTTATTATCCCATTCGAAACACCTGTAGAAAAAAAGTGATTTTACAGTCGACGTTAAATTTTATTATAGCAAAACCAAAATATTAAAGTTGACATTTATTTTTAGACATTACATCGACCACCTAAATTGAAGTGGTTAAAGTCATGTTTAAACTGCTTTATTTTTTTATGGAACATTTTATGTGTTTTTATTTTAGGTGATTTTAGGTGTAAATGTAGTTTTCGTCAGTATACCTAATAATTATGTTTATTACTTATATACCATATTATAAAATAAAAAAAACACGTATGAACGCTTTTATAAAGATTTCAATCAAAGGTTCAACCCTATGGACTGCGATAATACTTAGCTTATAGAATTATTCACTTTCAGTTGACGTCTTTTAATGTGACATTTAAAACGTTGAAATAAATCAACACCTATTTCGATCAACTCCGTATTGAAAATTCTCTTTGAAAGCTACTAACATTTTCACATGTCAATTTAGGAAAGTGATGTACAAAGGGTTTATAACATAAAATTCCTTTAAAAGGAGAATATGATTTTACTACGGCAATTTTGTGTGTATAAATCGGTTCTTCATATCTGGAAAACAGCCGTTACCATAAGTAATTATTCAAATTGATGTCGATAGTCAAATAAATATAAAAAGGTAGGTATTTTAAATTTACGACATACCTATCGTATTCAATTCTTTGAAATCCTAATTACTATCAATAATAAATAAATACCAGTGTGGAAGACTTTAGAAATACGCAATTCACGAACACAACACAAATAATTGATCTTGGTGGGAATCGAACTCGAAAATAGGAATTAATAGTATTAGGATTTTAGCCCGCGACTCTAATCATCCACATCCTATTTAAATAGTAAACAATATATTACCTCTATTTCAAAAATAAGATTAATAAAATTCAACTACCGACAGGATTCGAATCTGCATCTTCGGTAAAGCCCCTAATGCCTTAACCAGTTAGGCTACAGTGGAACCACATTCGGTCATCGAAATTTATTAATCTCTTTGTCACGTCTCTTAGGGCAACGTTATTGACGTTATTAATCTCAATTTTGAAATATAGTATAAGGTAAACTTTTCATAAAGTGTTCAAAACATTTAAAATAATATATGTTATCTGCTTATAAATTTGTTATTTGGATTACCTGGTGGAACAAACTGGTGATGGATTACGATCATCATTTCAGCCGTAGGACGTCCACTGTTGGACATAGGCCTCCCTCATAGATCTTCAGTTGTTGCGGTAAGAAGCGGCCTGCATCCACCGTGATCCTGCGGCCTTAACCAGATCGTCCATCCATCTAGTAGGTGGACGTCCTACGCTACGCTTGCCGATCCGCGGTCTCCATTCCATAACTTTTCGGCCCCAACGGCCATCTGTTCTCCGTGCTATATGGCCTGCCCATTGCCACTTCAACGAACTAATCCATTGGGCTATGTGGGTAACCCGCGTTCTTTTACGTATCTCCTCATTTCTAATTCGATCTCGTAGAGCAACCCCGAGCATAGCCCTCTTCATAGCTCGTTGAGCGACTCTGAGCCTGTTCATATGGCCTATAGTGAAGCACCACGCTTCGGATCCATAGGTCATCACTGGCAACACACACTGGTTGAAGACTTTCGTCTTTAGGCATTGAGGAATTTTGGACGAAAAGACACAGCGAAGTTTCCCGAACGCTGCCCATCCGAGTTGGATTCGCCGATTGACCTCCTTCTCGAAGTTGGACCTACCTAATAGGACTGTCAGTCCTAGGTTTACATACGCGTCAACAACTTCAAGAACCGTATTCTCAACCGTTATAGGGGTAGGCACAACATGGACAATAGACATGATTTTCGTATTGTCCATGTTCATTTTTCTCACATGGCTTGTTCTTTGGTAATGTGTGTGGATGCGCCCTCCGTTTTCAAGTGCTAGAGGTTTATGAGGCTCTTACTTACTTTTTGCTTGAGGATTTTTAATCACTATTTAGCTATATCTATGAAAACGTCTAGAGCGTGCATTAGCGCACATGCTTCATATTATACTTTAAATGAAATATTGTAAAGAAAACATATATTTAAAAAAAAATGGACACACTGTGATAAAAAAGTTGACGAAAAAAAAAATCCCGGAGTTTCTTTCTCCCTTTCTTCTCCGGGTCGTCCACCTAGGTAGCTAGTGAAAGGTTGCAGGTTAGCTAGGGTAGGATTCTCGCCGGCGAGGACCGCGTTGTACCCCTACCCCTGCCCTGTGATCCAGCGCCTGTAGGCCGTGCCAGCGATCACTTCCTCTTATATCCACAAATCTGACTTTAATATCAGTGGCACCTCTGGGTTGTGGTCCTAACCTCATAAGGGTGCCCCCAAGTGTGTGTCACTTAATTGTATGCTTTCAAATTTTTTTAATGTAAGTATTAACTAATTATGAGTAGAGGAATTAATGACACACGGACAGACGGAGTAAATTGTCTGTAATGTCCTACAATTAGCAGCACTCACAGGTTGCATTTGTTAGTTATAGTTACCTAAGTAGTTCTATTCATAGAATAAGAATAATAACCTATTAATTATATTTCTTTGTTATTGTGATTTTGACAAGTACAAGTGTATGTAAATACCTAAGTGCTGAATAAATTCATTATTTCATTATTATTTCATTATCATTATTTCATTATTTCATTTTAAGACCTACCCGTTGGGAAACTCGGTTAAGGTCTTCGAGCATTGTACTGAGTTATTTCATCGACTTTGCCATGACCACGATATCATCAGCAAATCGAAGGTGAGTAATGTATTCGCCGTTGATGTTGATGCCTAGATGGATTACGACGAAAATTGTAAATTATTGGCGAGTCACGAGTAATTCTTGGCATGTAACCGTGAGAGTTACACCATGACGAGCGAGTTTATTGTTTTATTATTACTTAAAATTTTCAAATTTTAATGAATAATTTACTTAAATCCAAATTATTGATATCTGGCGCTCAACTAGATACAGCTGCGCTCGCTTAATAAAACTCCATAAATGCGGCAACTCAATATTACAAAACCCTACCGATGGTATACGATCCCGATACCCCTGTTTCTCGAAGTGTCATTTTTATAGTTTACTACGCAAACTGGCATTTTACTTCCGTTATAACCAAAATTTTATAAAATGTTAAACACTTTCGACACACTCGAACCTTCTTCGCACAGAGCGCGATTGGCTCGAGTTCGGCGTCTATTTTTTGCCGCATTTGTCAAGTACGACGGCGTTATCTAGTTAAGCGTGCGAGATCAATCATTTATCTTAACCTAAATCCAATTTCTGTTCCTATTTCTTACCACAGAAGGAAAATTAGGACCCATTGTAATATCAAATAACCAGCAAGTCCTTCAAGTCCTTCAAGCAACCAGCGAAACAGTTAGCATTATATATATGTTTATACATAGTCATATATTATACGTATTATTATATGTAAGAACGGTACGAGTTATCGTACTGTGAGTGTGGCAGTCCAATCAGTATTTCTTTCATACTGACAAGCGCAAATTACCTCATATCACGCATTCTGCGTTAAATAAATATTTTTCTTTGGATAATTTCTGGTTTTTGCTCCGCGTTTACCTCGAGGCGCTGAATTGTGGCAGTTGTATGAATTAGTAATATAGAAAACATTTGAAAAATAATGTAAATATGAATAGAATAATTCTGGTTCAATTCGAGTGTGTGCGGTATCGATTGTTTGAACTTAGTTTACAAGTGTTCAATATTTTTTTGATTGACACTTCGAATTTTAGAGGAATTTTGTACATCTGACTTCAGATCTGAGGGCATCGAAATAAGATAGTACTAGGTCTGTATAAGTATTGGAAAATTTTGTTTACTTTATATTTCACTAGCTTCCGCGCGCGGTTTCACCCGCGTAATTCCCGTTTCTGTAGAAACTTTATGATAAAATATAGCTTCCTCAATAAATGGGCTATCTAATACTGAAATAATTTTTCAAATCGGACCAGTAGTTGCTGAGCTTAGCGCGTTCAAGCAAACAAACTCTTCAGCTTTATCTATTATGGCAAATAACTCATTATTAGGTACAAATTCTTTGCGTTTTTATACTCGTGATAATTTCTCAACGAAATGTCCGATTGGAATATAACAAAAAGGATTTTACTCCTACATAAATATCCTTGATAACATAATGCTTAATTTGGATAAGGATTAATATTACGATATACATTTAACGTAGTTTCTTTCTTCAGACGATTTAATATTTTTTTATGAACATAAAAGCGGTAATTGTGACTAAACTATGATAGTTATATGCTCTCGCGGGCTTTTTTGTAGATCTTGTTGTAGATACAAAATCGCAATTTTCTTACGGATCCCTAACTTTTTTGAAAATAAAAGTAGCCTATAACCTCCCTCGATATCCAACACTGAAAGAGTTTTTGTAGTTCCTGAGATTAGCGCGTTCAAACAAACAAACAAACAAACAAACAAACTCTGCAGCTTTATAATATTAGTATAGATTAGGAGTATAGTATAATGATAGTACGCTCCATGAACCACTTGGCTAGATAACTATCTCTACCTTACGTAAGGATATTGTAAGAAATAAATAAAAAACATAGCCAATAATGATATGGCTAATGTTCCTGTGCGTGAGTAACGTCGTTGAGCAAGGAAAAAGGGACGGCAAAGGCAGAAAGAAGAAATACAATAGGCGTGACGACAGTATCAAAAAATTAAAGATTTAATGTTTTTAGGGGAAAGTACATATAAAAAGAAATTATTACACTTAGGTATTTATTTTTATATATAACCTTGAGATTAATGTGATTTTTAATAAAATAAAAGATTAAAATACTGTAATCGGCCATTTTGACTGAAACACCAATCACGGCGCATGACGTCACGATATTGTAACCATCAAAGAGATTTTAACCACTACGTTAGGTTTGGCGGACACAATGACATTTTTTACAATAGCGTGACGTCATAGCCGACGCCATGACACTTGAGGCCTTTTTTCGCGCGCTATTTAAAATTTAATAGAAATATGACTTAAACTTCGTTAAATTTAAATTTATTACCGAAATATTGTGTTTTTCGTACTTAGAAAATGACTACCCACGTTCCGCAAGAGGATTTCAAAATCTTGCCTCATGCCTATTGAAATGGTCAAAAACGTACCTGTTACGTTAACTGTAGATATATATTATATTATATACTGTTAGATTGGTCCGGACATATAGAATAGAATGATTTAAAGGAGACTAACTAATAAAACTTATAGGGCAAATGTGAACGGAATTCTTAGAAGGGGAAGACCAAGGCGTTCCACGTTCAAACCGAGGCGTTCTTAAGAAAGGCCAGGTTAAAAGTACAGTGAAAGTGGTATGTCTTACCTGCTTACCCCTATGGAAAAGAGGCGTAATTGTATGTATCTATATAGCTATTTTTAACTTGCTTATTTAATTTATAATTTATAGAATCAGGCGCATTTTGCGGAAATCAATACTAATCTAAATGAAAAAATCACAAAATATCTAGAGTTAATTCCGTTCAAAAATGTGTTTAAATACTAGGATGCATTTTTGCACTGTCCGTCAGTCCACAACAAAATATGCAAAAATACAATCACAATTCGTCACAATAATTTTTGAGCAAAAAGCAATTCACACACCTGCCGAAGACCTTTCATCGGCTGCTGACTGTATTTTTTGTGATTGACACTAGATTGAGATTGTTTTGTTTTTTAATTTAGATTACTTTTAGTGTAATATACTAATATATAAAGCTAAAGAGTTATTTTGCTATAACTATTTGAAAAAAAATCTTTTAGTGTTAGATATCCTATTTATCGAGGAACGGGAGTTACGCGGGTGAAACTGCACGCTAGCTCTTGCGTGCAGTTTCACCCGCGTCACTCCCGTGTTGTACATCCTGTGTTTATACGAGAATTTATATATAGTAAAAGTCGGAGACTAAAAAAATATACCTGGTTCTTCACAGGTAAATATTGTTACTCGTTTTGTTTTATGACTATTTTGTTTTATGTCATTCAAATAAGTCATCAAGAGCTTAAGTAATAAAATAAATTATTGAATCACAAATAACTACCATAAACGCGAAAGATTTGTATGGACGGTTTTTTGTTATCCTTTCAGGTCAAACTACCAGACCAATTTTTTCTGATATTTTTTACGAAAATGTAACGACGGTTCGAGAACAGTAGTGACCGACGCAAATACCCCGGGGCGCAGTTAGTTAAAATATAAATTAAAAACATTTTAAAATATTAATTTATTTTTATTATTATAATCATTGTCGTTTAAATGAACCTAAAAAATAAATAATTTGGATATGTTTCGTAAACTTAGCATAAGTAAGAATTGGGTTTTGTATTATCATTCACAGCCTTCAATTTTATTCTATTATTCTATCACCACAAGTGACATTGATCGGCCAATCACACCATTCCATTTTGGGGTTGTATAAAAGACCAGATGGACATATAAGGCTGACAGGTCTACCTCCAGAACATTTATAGAAATGATCACAATTTTCATGAGCTACTAAAACGCCATCAGAGTCTGCAGCTGCGCAAATATCAAGAGCTTGACTGGGATCATCATGTCCATGAATCACATTGTGTTCATTATCATTTTCATTGTTACTGTTATCATTTCCTTCACTAGAAACGTTTTCGACAAATTCGGGAATAATTCTATCACCACAGTCAACATTTTTAGGGAAATCGCAATAAAGTTTCTCCGGATTGTACCAAAAATTTGGTGGACAGTCTAAAGCCCATGGAATACCGTCAAAGCATTGATAGAATTGACCGCAATTTTCATGAGCAATCATATCACCATTAGAATCTTCTTGAGCACAAATCGCATGGGCTTGACTTGGGTCATCATTCACGATAATATTTTGTTCTTCGCTTTTTTGATCTTCTTCACTATCGTCTACAATAACTCTGCTACCACAGTCAACGTTTCGAGGCCAATCACACCATTCCATCGGGGGATTATATAAAAGACCTGCAGGACATTTTAATGTAACGGGAATACCTCCATTACATTTGTAAAACTTATTGCAATGCTCATGTGCTACTAACACACCCTCAGAATCTAATGCAGCGCAAATAGCTGACGCTTCCGAAGGATCGTCATGTCCATGGACAACGTTATGTTCATCATCATTGTTATTATTGTTGTTCTCATTGTTACCGGAATCATTGGACTCATTATCGTCAATTTCAGGAATAATTCTGTCACCACAATCAACTTGGTAGGGCCAATCGCAGTAAAGTTTTTCAGGGTTGTAAAGCAAGTTTGGTTGACAATTTAAAACCCATGGAAGGCCATCGAAACACTTATAATACTGATTACAATTTTCATGAGCAATCATCACTCCGTTAGAGTTTTCTGCGGCACAAATAGCAGGAGCTTGACTTGGGTCATCGTTGACTGTTATATTTTGTTCTTCGCTCTTTTCGTCCTCTTCACTGTCTTCAACAATTATTCTGTCACCGCATGCTACGTTATGAGGCCAGTCACACCATTCCATTTCGATGTTATAAAGAAGGCCTGAAGGACATCTTAAAACAACAGGCTCTTCGTTAAAGCATTTATTAAACCAGTTGCAATTTTCATGGGCAACTAAAATGCCATCAGAGTCTAAAGCTGCACATATAGCCTTAGCTTGACTGGGATCGCCATTGCCAGCTTTTACTGACTTTCCGTACGCTATAGCAATAATGCAAAACAAAAATAGATAAGTACCTGAAAAAAGAAAACATACCTCATTATTCTTTATCTCGGTTAGTTCCAATATTTTTAATGTTATATAAAAATACTAATTATAATATCATTTCATATCATAATTTTTATTGTTTTAAGTATACGTGTTAATTTCACAAATAAAATATAATTAGACAATTTTAATATAAGAAAAAAAAATTTACCTTTCATTTTGATTTGGTTGCAATGACTGACAACCAATCCACTTAAAATGATAATATTATTAGTGAATGCACTGTATTTATATGTCTAAAATCTACCATATATAGATAATAATCATAATGATTGAGGTAGCAGTGATTTTAAAATTGATTATATCCTTAAATCTGCCGACAAAAATGATATATCAGAAATAAGGTGAAACGTGACATGGATTATGTTGTATTGAAAAGACGTACCTTCGTATCCCTTCTGGAAGCGTACATCATTATTTTTCGATCAAATATAGTTTATATTTGATTCAAAATCAAACATATTTATTTGCAGTTGCAAATTCAGTTGCTTAAGTAAAAACAATGGATCCAAGTGTTATGATAACGAAATCAGGAAGCAAAATCACCATCTTGCTCAGCCCACATTCTTTAGGGATGATTTTCTGTAGGTCTAACTTTTATGTTCGGGTGCTAATAACTAATTCCAAAATATTTCCATTAGATCCTTGTAGTCCAATAATTGTTTACTAGTTAAGTATGTATATAAACTAAAGAACTCCACAACAAAAACATTATCATCAAATCAATTTCAATTGCCGGAAATGTATTAAATATGAAAGAAGCCGATTCCAGGTAAAATGGTATTGATAACATAAATTCAGTATTTACCATATCAAATCAGAATTGTCATAACTGCATATTATTCACACTGCATTATCAGTATCAGTTATTGAGAATAAAAAATAGTAATTTTAGTGATTCATAAAAATATTAATATTTAGTGATTAATAACAACAATTGTCCACAAAAAATGTAAATAGAATCATCATCATCATCATCAGCCCGTATAACGTCCACTGCTGAACATGGGCCTCCTCCCGAGGGAGGGTCTTTGCCATAGTCACCACGCTTGGCAGGCGGATTGATGACCGCAGTGTTATGTTGTAATACACAGGGGAAACGCTGCTGCCCGTTCCCTGGTTCGTTTGTTATAATTGATGTTATAACAATCGGGACCAACGGCTTAACGTGCTTTCCGAGGCACGGAGGGTAGTCCCTAAACCAACCAGACCCGGAAAGAAATCTTAGAATTTACACAAAGATATCTAGTCCGGTGTAGGGATCGAACCCACGACCTCCGAGATTTAAAGCGAGCCAATTACCGCTAAGATACGGAGGTTGTCACATAGAATACTATTTATATATTAGAAGTAAAATATACGCTGTTTGAAAGTACAGCGTATATTTTACTTCTAATATACTACGTATACGTTCTTAGTATACTAAAACATCAAACATAACAAACATTAGTTTGCGTTTTCATGAAATGATAATATAAGATGCTTCAAAAATTAAAGCTATGCCTTTAATCGGATCTTAAGTGCCACGTGTAGAGAAAAAAAGCGAAATAATATTACAAAATTTTCAATTAAATAATATTTTTTTCTTCTTTGCAACATTAAAATTTCTTCACTAACGTCGTGGATGTAAAATATATATCATGTGTACAACAAGCCGTTTCAATTAATAGTATATATTTTGGAGGTGCAATAGGTATATTAGTTACTAGCTTCCCGCGCGCGGTTTCACCCGCGTAACTTCATAATTAAATATAGCTTCATAATTTAATAAGTATATATTAATCAGTGATAATGTAGCATTCAAATGGAGAAAGAATTTTTAAAATCGGTCCAATACTTTTTGAGCCAATTCGTTACAAACATACTTACATACAAATCTTTCCTCTTTATAATATTAGTATAGATAAATAAATAAAAGGTCAATTGTGTTGTTTTTAAGTCATCAGAGTATAAAATATTTAAAATTGGTACAATATGTTTTAATGTATTGCTATGTCTTCTTTCAACCCTTATTTCTGATCTAATCACGCTGTTTTTCACTCTATTTGTCAATTTCATTGTACACTTTCTTTTCAGTGCTCTCATATTTACAGCATTAACCTTACTTTCATTCTTCATCATACATCAGAGTTAAAACACAGTATGGTAAGCCGTTTGGTATCAAATCGCTTGCCATTATGGAATATTCCATCACCATGGAAAGCACCATCAACGTTGTTTCCCGCTTTCACTGTCCTTTCAATATCTTTATCACACTTAAAAGATTGAGAAGGAATGTTGCGATGGTTTGGGCATATTGAATTGTTAAATCAAAAAGAGTTACGAAAGAAGAGTATCGCATGATTGCGAAAGGAGACACTGGAAGTAGGCGCCCCAGAGGTAATGTCAATCAGATTAACGACATATAAATCAAAAGTACCTATAACCGGCGAGCATACATGAAGATAATGATGAAGACGGAAAAAGCGTAAAAGGAGTGCCACGATCGAAATAGTTGGCGTTCCTTTATCTTTGTCTACCCCTATAGAGAAAGACGTGACGATATGTGTGTTTCATAAACTTTTCCTAGAAAATCTATTACATTCAAAATACCAGACGCAGGTATAAAAGCTTTCAAACACTACTATACACGTTTCTAAAAAAGTAAAATAATTCCCTTACACGGCTAAAGGAAACAATGAGACAGAGATAGTGTAGCAGATTATTCGCAAAACACAAAAAAATGCCCCGTTGCTAGGTATAGCAAAAGGTGACTAGTTGACAATCAAAGCTAAAATTTATGTTGTTGGTTGCTATGGAAACGTAAAAAAATATCGCACTAGGACTCTGTGTCACTTTACCTTTTTTGTTTTATTTTTTACATTCTGCTAAAATATCGTTATTGCACTTTTTATGTAATTACACTGCCGGTAACATAAATATCAAATAGAACACGAGTTTGATCAAATATGGGAGATACTGTTAGGAAATACACAGCTAATGCTGCCAGTAGCTTTGTCATCCGCTATATTCAGAACACAAAGCTTGGCGGCTGATAATTCAATATAAATGATTTTTATAATATTGTAAAAATCAGTTATGATAGGATATCTAAACATTGTACTTTTCAGGAATAATTTGAGCGACTATGAAATAGAGAATAAGTAAATAATAGTTATGTCCCTATACAAGACGAATGCTGTCTTTGACGATATGACATGTCTCACAACTTATTTTATTTCCAAAGTCGGAAAACTAGAGTAAAAAACATAACAACTTCCACTTTCAAATGACAAGTATTAAAGTTGAATTGCATACCGTAAATGTGTTTCAGAGCTCTATTTCCTGTGTTTTATGTATAAATAATGTATACAGAAACTTCTCATATTTCCACTCGACAAAACTTAAAGAGTTTTGTGAAGAATTACTTCTGATATATCATAACATTCGTAACAAAAGGCGAGGATCCGTATTCATATGTTTGTTCAGACGATTAAGTTCATGCCGTTATTCCGTTTTAAGTTTCATCCCACATTTTATTGGAACATTGCAAGATTCGTTACACATGCTTATCGCTAGCATTATAATAAAATTTATTGAATGATTATAGTAGCGGATAAGTTTCAGTTTTTGGTGTGTCTGATAAAATTAATCTTAATATTTGATGTCCTGATAAAAAGATAATTTGCGTAAATATTTTTCATGCATGTGAAAGAAATAGGCATTCAAATGTAATTTAATTAAGTTTTTAATAGAGCAATTATGATAAGAGTAAAAGAATTTCAAAATCGAACCAGGTGACGATCTGCATTATACTCTTTTTTGGGAAAAACAATACAATAATTAGTATACCAAAATAAAATCCGGTCATACCTTGTGCTCTATAAACGACAACTGGTGTTGGTAGGCTGGCTTATATTTGATATCAGATGGGCATTAAAAGAAAAACAGCCACTATCTGCTAGTCACTGTTTGATATTAGGTATATTGAATAAATATTAGTTCTTTTGTATGCGTTGTGTGTTTTTCTTTAAATTTGCGTATCATTTTGAAAAAAGGCACAAGTAAATCATAGATAATAATATACCCGATTTGTTTTTTTCCGAACTTAAAGACGCATAATGAATTATTGCGCATAAACTGCAAATATTATCAGTTGCACTAAACCATCTATTGTTTTGCTTTTTGTTTATATTCACTATCACTTAAAGTAAGTCAGTGCTCCTATAATCTTTTAGATTTATCTATAATAGTAAAATTAACCATGTATGTATAAATAAACTGCACGGATTGAAAATATTATTAGTTGCACTGGATTATTCAAAGAAACTAAACTGGTACTGCAATATCAAAATGCAAGGTAAGATACAATTCGTTACTTTCAATTAAAGAAATTAAAACAAATGCATAATTATATATTATCTTTATTATTATTTTTTAATATTTTGCACTTGTTTGCAGACTTGAAAATAATAATATATTTAGTAAGTGCCATAGCACTCTCTCATGGGTTATTATTAAAACCTCAAGACAATGGTTGCCCATTAGATCCCGAAATTGAAAGATTGCTGCCTCATGAAACGGAATGTGGTTTATTTTACCAATGTACTAATGGTCAACTAATTCTAAAATTTTGCCCACATGGCCTCCATTTTAATCCTGAACTAAGCATTTGTGATTGGCCTGAAAAAGTTCTATGTGACATGCTTATTAACCCTATAGAACATTTAAACAAGAGAAGTGATATTGAAGTTCTCAGTAATCACAGTCCAGCACATGCTTTATGCGCAGAAAAGGGTTCCGATGGGGTCTTAGTTGCTCATGAACACTGCAACCAATTTTATCAATGTTCTGGAGGAAGGCCCGTAAGCTTCAAGTGTCCTAGCATACTTTTATACAATCCTTGGCTAACAATATGTGACTGGCCAAAAAATGTTAAATGTGGTGATAGAATTATACTAAAAGATAGCGAAAATGAAGATCACGATGACAATAAACACCCACAGCCAGATTCAGGCCATCATGATCATAAAGGAGACAACAGTGACCCCAATCAAGCATCAGCCATATGTTCAGAAAAGGGTTCTGATGGAGTGTTAGTTGCCCATGAACACTGCAATCAATTTTATAAATGTTCTGGAGAAAAACCCGTTAGCTTTACGTGCCCGAGTGGTCTTTTATACAACCCAAGACTTCAATTGTGTGATTGGCCAAAGTATGTCAAATGTGGTGATCGAATCATACCAAAAGATAGTGAAAATGAAGACCACGATGACAATAATCATCCACAGCCAGATTCAGGCCATCATGATCATAACGCAGGTAACAGTGACCCCAGTCAAGCATCAACCATATGTTCAGAAAAGGGTTCTGATGGAGTGTTAGTTGCCCATGAATACTGCAACCAATTTTATAAATGTGCTGGGGGAAGGCCCGTAAGTTTTACGTGCCCGAGTGGTCTATTATACAACCTAAGACTTCAATTGTGTGATTGGCCAAAGTATGTCAAATGTGGTGATCGAATCATACCAATAGATAGCGATAATGAAGACCACGATGACAATAAATACCCACAGCCAGATTCAGGCCATCATGATCATAACGGAGGTAACAGTGACCCGAGTCAAGCATCAGCCATATGTTCAGAAAAGAGTTCTGATGGAGTGTTAGTTGCCCATGAACACTGCAACCAATTTTATAAATGTTCTGGAGAAAAACCCGTTAGCTTTACGTGCCCGAGTGGTCTTTTATACAACCCAAGACTTCAATTGTGTGATTGGCCAAAGTATGTCAAATGTGGTGATCGAATCATACCAAAAGATAGCGAAAATGAAGACCACGATGACAATAATCATCCACAGCCAGATTCAGACCATCATGATCATAACGGAGGTAACAGTGACCCCAGTCAAGCATCAGCCATATGTTCAGAAAAGGGTTCAGATGGAGTGTTAGTTGCTCATGAACACTGCAACCAATTTTATCAATGTTCTGGAGGAAAGCCCGTAAGTTTTGAATGTCCTGGCATTCTTTTATACAATCCGTGGTTAGAAATATGTGACTGGCCAAAAAATGTTAAATGTGGTGATCGAATCATACCAAAAGATAGCGAAAATGAAGACCACGATGACAATAAACACCCACAGCCAGATTCAGGCCATCATGATCATAACGGAGTAGGTAATAGTGACCCCAGTCAAGCATCAGCCATATGTTCTGAAAAGGGTTCTGATGGAGTTTTAGTTGCTCATGAACACTGCAACCAATTTTATCAATGTTCTGGAGGAAAGCCCGTAAGTTTTGAATGTCCTGGCATTCTTTTATACAATCCGTGGTTAGAAATATGTGACTGGCCAAACAATGTTAAATGTGGTGATAGAATTATACCAAAAGATAGCGAAAATGAAGACGAATATGACAATAAACACTCACAGCCAGATTCAGGCCATCATGATCATAACGGAGTAGGTAATAGTGACCCCAGTCAAGCATCAGCCATATGTTCAGAAAAAGGTTCTGATGGAGTGTTAGTTGCTCATGAACACTGCAACCAATTTTATAAATGTGCTGGGGGAAGGCCCGTAAGTTTTGAATGTCCTGGCATTCTTTTATACAATTCGTGGATAGAAATATGTGACTGGCCAAAAAATGTTAAATGCGGTGATAGAATTTTACCGAAAGATGAATGATCGTCGTTTTAGCATTGAAAAGTTGAGTATAGTAATAAACGCCTTGCCTTAATAATACATCAGTTAAAGCAAATTTGTCATTAAAACACGATATTATTATAGAGAGCTTGTACTTGTTTGTATTTAAAATACTTAAGGGATACATTATTATATTTCCGATCAATGGTGCGTAAAAGACTACATCTTATAAGTGATATATATTATTATAGATTAAGTATAGTATAAGCTTATTTTGTTATATTTTTATGAACTAGTTTTACTCATCGTTGTTGGATTTAACTTGTAATAAAATAGTATAGCACGATTTTGATTTTATTAAAATGACTTTGAAATCAATCATAGAATAGAGCAATCCTGAATCGATACTTTATAAGAGGAGGAGTATAGCGTTAGTACGCTCAATGAGCTGCGCGACTGACCAACAGGATAAGGGTGGCTAGTGTATTTACACTAGTTGTCCTTTTATTTGGACCCTTAACATTATATAGTATTTTGGTCAGGAATAAAAAAAAAATGTCTTATTGACTTTGTATCCATACATAATTCCTATTGCACATTTTATTCTACTAAACTTGTTTGTTACTATATGATGCTTGAAATGTATAAAAATAGTTTAGATCGAAAAATCTGTGCAAAAATATTACCACTTATCGCTGCGCGGTGTTTCCCTGCGTTTCTTTGTCATTATACTTTGCTTAAGGCTAAACTAAGACGGGTAGTCTTTCTATTTGAACGCGGTGCACCCAAAAAGTAGGAAACGAAAGGTCTTGGTACTTTACGACCTTTCGTTTCCTACTTTTTGGGTGCACCGCATTCAAATAGAAAGACGGGTAACCACATTTTAGTTTTACTATTGACATTAGCAGTCACATGAAGTACTTTTTAAGTAGTCACCACGCTTAGCAGGCATTTTGGTGCCCTCCCAATGTTTAGTTTGCAAAGAACTTTCCATTGGCTTCAGACCTGAATTAAACAAGAGAAGTGAATTCCAAGAGGTCTGCGCACTGTAAAGTAGAGCAATAGTAGCACAAAACTACCCTAAGCAATTTAAAGTCATCATTTCTTAATCCTTCCGCCAGCGACCGCCCTTAGCCGAGATCCAAGTCCAAAAAGGGGCGCAGGTTGCTTAGTATGCAGTTTTAAACCCATTTAATAAGGCGGGAGCTCTGCTCGCATTGAAGCCCGGTAAAGTAGCAGAAGCCTCGTATATAACTGCATATGTGCTTCTAAAAAAAGTCACAACTCGACAAAGTCATGATAAAAGGCCTTTTTTAGGGAATTATCTATATTTGGCAGTGAACAAATGAACGAGGGCTTACAATACTAGATAATTATAAGAAATGAAAGTTAACGTTAACAATTTCTTTTTAATTAAAAAGGGTCAGATATTTTCAATGTTTCTCTAGGGTGTCATGTCCTCACAAAAGGCTTGACTTGCAACTCTAAAGCTCACTTCAAACATCAAGCTCAGGTAAACGTATCAGAGTTATATATTTTAATTTTAAACATAGACCGAGCATTCTGGTTGGCTCCCTTATCGGTGGAAATTTACATAATACCTACACGGCTGCAAACGGTTTGATATTGCGCCTCAGATTATCGCGGTATAAGCCGGCGTCTTTGCTACAGTCATTGAGATTCAGTAGGCAGGTTTCCACACAGAAATGAGCGAGGCTTTGCTAGATGACTAGCCGATATAAAAGTTTAGCCACTTTATATGTACCTACTGTAGTTAAATTGAAATTAAATTTTAATAGTTAATTTATAAGTACATGTTCAGTAAGATTTATAAATTGCTTTAAAATACCTATGTTTAGAAGTCCTTATTGACTTATTGTTGAAAATGTTTATATTCCATCTCTAACCATACCATCCCATGAATCTAATGTATAATTTGGCTGAAAATTTATTTCCAATTTCAGTTACAGTGTTAATTAGAACATCAAAAATATTACCTATTAAGTGCACAAACCATTTTTAAATCGTTTCTATAAGATAGGTATTAGGTACACATATCGTGATACCTAAGCTATAGGGCTTAGATATGACGACATGTATACCTATCTACATAGTCTAGGCTGGGCTAAACATTATAGGTCCAGTGAAGTAGCAAGACTCCTAGTTAAATACATAATATCTTTGTCCGAAAAAAAAAATACATTATATTACTTTTCTCCTTTTGGTGAAAACGGTTATATAGTTTTGTAACTTACCGTACACCTTGTTTAACGCTTACATACATCGCTTATCTTAAATGGAAAGCAACCCTAAAGGCCGATGCGGTGAAATAATCTCAACTAGTTGGTATTATGGGACAGTATGGCAACCTGAAATTAGATTGGAATTTTTGTGATTACGTTGTTGCTTTTATGGCTGCGGTATTCTATTCATCTAAGATTGATATAATAAGACTCTTTTGTAATCTTTACCATTGCTATGAAGAAGATAAATAAGTGGTATTGTATGTATGGTTGAAAAGTTTATTTAAAATATGTTTATTAGTTTTTACTAATAAACATATTTTAAATAAACTTTTCAACCGGTTTACGTCCATAGCCATGTTTGTTTATGGACTAAGAGCTGACAACCGAAACGGCAAGGTAATTTGATCATTCATAAAAATGATTTATCAGCTTACCTGGAGGCACATTACCGAGAGAGCACGGACGCCGTCGTCGCGCGTATCCCCTCCACGCGCTCTTTTTCATGCCCCTTAGCTCTTTTTCGTGCAAAATACAATTTAAAATATAAATTTTCAATTATTTTTTTCGACATGTTCCCACCACTATTATTGGCTGGCTTTTTTTTCCTAGCCTCTGGGAATAATAAACTTTAAGCACAAAAAAAGCCAGCCTTGTTCTTATTACCTAAAAATATATTTTTTTTCCTCACTTTAATTAAGCCTGGCGATACCTTTCCACCAACCAAATGACGCCAGATTTTTTTTGTGTACTTTGGGGAGGTAGGCAAACCATTTGGCATAAAAAGTAATCCTGATCACATTACCTTTTTTTTATTTATTTCTCACCCCATAACTCCCACATCCACCACGCGAATCCTGCCAGGTCGACGTCTTTATGCTTAGAATGCTCCAGGTAAGCTGATAAATCATTTTTATGAATGATCAAATTACCTTGCCGTTTCGGTTGTCAGATCTCCGTCCATTAGGGATATTGCCATAATCACCACGATCGGCAGGCGGATCGGTCATCGTAGACAAATGTTCAGTAAGTTTGAGCTGATAGATGCTGCTATCCATCCATCATGTGTAGGTATGTAGTCCTTAGTCACCTCTTACGACAATTCTAAGACAAAATGGGAATTCCGGCAGTTTAGTTTTTTTTTTTAAACAGCTAACGTTTCTTAATTTGTGTAATCCTTTACTACTAATATTTTTTATTTATCTCTCCCAAAAGGTACAGTGCATGATATAAAGAAAACTACTACATTTTTTGTTGTTTTTCTAAAGTTTAATGATGTACCTAAACAGGATACTCATGTAAACTCGCGTGTCAATTATCAATATTCATATCATATTTCTTGTACGTGATTTAAAATTTTAAACTCCTTATACTCCAAGCAGATCTCATTTAATTTTATAATCCTATTAAAATATCACAGATATGAATCATCTGCTAAAAATACTTGGAAAAATAATAAATAATATTGTTATCTTATCAGTTTCTTATAATCTGAAATAAGCTACTAAAATCAATTATTTACGAGGCAAAGATAATAAATAATTTGCTACTTTAGATAACGCCAATGCGAATCTTATCAATCAGTGTAAGATTCTTAGGACTGGGGAATAAACAAACATTAAAGCGTATTCATCAGTTATATACGACACCGCAATGCACAACCGTAGCCTGGTTGCCTCACGCCTACCGATTTTAGGATAGCAACCGAGAATCACTTTACAGAAAAAATAAGCAGTTAGGAATATCGAAATCTCAGGTAATTTTTGATGAGAAAATTACAAATAATAACATCCAGTACAAAGTGTAATGGATGTTACTTGAGTTGGACTCAAGTAACAAATTTCTAGGCTCTCCACGAAATTTAGAGGAAAGCCGGGGTAAGGAACCATATAAGTATTAGACTATTCTGAAGTTATGTCGCCATGTTCAAGTTAGTGGGCACAGTATCCATGCGCTTGTAGACGCGAACACTTTTTAAATAAGTAAATCAATTTAATTAATTATAGATAGATTTAGAATAGTATTTTGTAAGTTTTATTTTAAATTAGCTACTTTTAGTTGTATTCATTATATACATTCGTATAAAAACAGTAAGAATTTAAAAGGTATTTTTACTCAACTGTGATCAGTCGTACTTGAAAATAAAGCATATTTTTCAAATGTTTGCAAAAGAAAGTGCCTTCTTACGTTTAAGTTTAAGAATCATAAATCTCCAAAGTTGTTAGCTAAGTGGTTTGAAAATAAAAACTGAAACAAATCGTTAGCTTAATTTCGAAATGTATCTCTAAGCACCACAAAATAACTTTGTAGGAGAATATATTATATTAATGAAAATAATGTTGTAAACTGTACTTAAAAAGTTATGCCACAAACTATTAAGCATTTATGTGAAGTTTACTAAAACTTCGATCATTAAACGAAGATATAGCTAATTAGTTATAATACCTAATTTGTTTCTGTAAAACTTATAATAATTAAATATACCTAAAAAAAAATTTAAGGCGGAAACATATTATTAAAACGCCACGCCACCCGACGACACGCCACGCGTGTTGAGTCGAATCAAATGTATTGTTTTCCAGACCAGAAACACACTATGAACACCCGACACGACGCCACGCGCGCACTGATGCACAGGTGTTGACACGTGGCGTATCGTGGCGTTTTAATAATGTGTTTTCGCCTTAATTTTCCTACCTACACTTTAGACTCTCAAAATTTTAAGTTAGGTACTTAATTGTGAAACATCTTCTATACTAATATTATAAAGAGATAAAGATTGTGAATTGTTTGTGAGGTTGTAAGGGGTAATCTCTGGGTCTACGTAAGCGATTTTGCATTTTCTTCTACCAATAGAAAGTCACATTGTTTGTGAGTATCATAGGCTATTTTAAGTCAAGATTTCCACGGGAACAGAATCTATGCGAGTAAAACCGCACGGGGCAGCTAGTATTATTTAAAATACAATAGGATGTTTATACTTATGTCTGCCAAAACTTTGAAACCATCCAATCGATGTACCCGATTCCATTAGAAAGGCAATAATGCGAGAAAAGTTTTAGACTGCTCAAAAACTGTAATCCTCTTTTCGGCCATAGCGGCCAATCTCTAAGGAAATTAGTCATCTGTGCAGGACATATTGCATAATACATAATGGCACAATATTGGACACAGTACACAAGTATGTGTGCAAACTCAAGTGCACTCTCTATTTCCTTACCCTCAAAATCCGAATGGAGGTTCTACCGACACGGTAGGTGAGTGGATAGGCACAAAACTGACAGTTAATCATGCTCTCCGAGGTACGGGTGAAACACCACCAATTTTCAGACTTCGAGCATCAGCTCGAAGTCTTTTTAGAAAAATTCTAAGAATCATCTTAGAATTTCTCTAAATAGAAAGTTTTCGTCAGACCAAGGGGTTTGAAGCCGGAATCTCGTTAGTTACGGTCAAAATTATTACCGCTAGACTAACGAAGCGGTCACTAAAACAATGCACATAATGGGTGTACAATCTAATTTGTTCTTACGCGTAGCAGCACATGCTGGGTATCCGAGAAATTCAGATAAATGTTAAACGAAAAAGCAGATGAAATGAATACAGTCAGTCTTTATGAATATTCCTCTTCTATATAAATGAATTTCCTGTTTCACGGGTTTCTAGAAAGTTTGGAATATGGCCAGCCTTGATGAAAATTTTTGCTGAAGCGAACGGAGTTGTTCCAATATCATAGATGTCAGCTGATTTTTCAACTATACCAAAGTTGAAATCATAAGAAACAGAGACTTTTCACAGTTTCAATATGCAATCTAGTAGTTTTAGAACTAAAATTAACAAATATACAAACATTTAACAAGTGTATTTAAAGCACAAAAGACAACATCCGTAGCGTAGTGGTATATGACTCGCTTTAAATCTCGGAGGTCGTGAGTTCGATCCCCACGCCGGATAGGAAGTCTTTGTGTAAATTCAAAGATTTCTTTCCGGGTCTGGTTGATTGAGGGACTACCCTCCGTGCCTCGGAAAGCACGTTAAGCCGTTGGTCCCGATTTTAATATCATCATCTATAATAATCGTATATCAAGGAAAGGGCAGCAGCGTTTCCTTGTGTGGTACAACATAATACTGCGGTCACCAATCCACCTGCCAAGCGTGGCGACTATGGCAAATATATGGCGTTATGCGGGCTGATGATGATGATGATGAAGAAAGTTATACCAGATGACATACCATATATAATAGACTGCACCGGTGACTCTGTGGTTACGGCAGCTGCTTCTCAGACCTGGTGTTAAGGGTTCGATTCCCAGCCGTTACAATTATTTGTGTGAGTCCAAGTCTGGGTGTACTTTATGTCCGTTAATGGAATGTTTGTTAAGTCCATAAGGATTAATTTCCTTAGCTGGAGTTGTCTTTCTTAAATAAAAGCTATCCGCATGGAGTTGTCTTTATTAAATAACAACTTCTCACGCGCGGTTTCACCCGCGTAACTCCCATTCCTGTGGGAATTTTATAATTAAAAATAGCCTATGTCATCGGTCCAGTAGTTTCGGAGCCTATTCAATGCAAACAAACAAACAATCAAATCTTTCCTCCTTATAATATTAGTATAGAAAACAACAAAAAAAACTGTCGCTAACTTACCAGCCAACCACTTTGAAGGAGGCCTATGTTCAGAAGTTGATGGTATACGGAATGATATACATTAATTTAATCATCATCGAGCCAGCGTATTGGCCTTGTTAATTATTCTATTTTATATTATTATGTTGTTACATTATACTGCCACGTGTTTAAAGGAAGCCGGTCATATGAAGGCATTATGAGGCCGAAGCCAGCATTGAAACCTTTTAATAGAAAAATGAGAAGGCTGCAACTATGAAGGGCTACACACAAAACACGAACACATACATATTCACATATATGTAGTACTATTAAAATTAAAAAAAAAACCGTTAAAATTGTTACTTATAAATTAAAACTGTTATTGTATTGTCTATTGAATATGTACGTAAATCATTTCTCTGTGTAACCTCTGCTATGGAAGAGGGTGGTACCATAACACGGGTATCATGCATGCTTAAAATGATACCTCCAGTCCTCCATCCTTAGATATACCTCTATTGTATAACTACGAGTTAATTAAAAAAAAACATTTTTCATTAGAGATTCCACTGCTTCCGCCTACAACCACCTGCTTGCATACAGCTCATCTAGTTAAGAGTTGTTCCTCTCTGTTTTGCCCAATGTTTATAATTATCGGTTCATTGATCCAACCACAGCTGCCTTAACTTGTTAATTGTGGGAACTATGCCGGTAACTTCGGTCTGCGAATTTCCTCGTTCCGAATTATATCACGCAGTGAAATTGTAGCTCGTTGAGTGACTTTAACACTATTCTAGAAGCTACGCTTTAAATTACCAAACTTTCTCTAAACTTGACATGTCCTAATTTGAAGTTCAGGATAAATCTTCATATTTAGCTAGCTGCGGTCCGCGACTTCATTCGCGTAAAATAGGGATTTTCTAAGCCATGTAACAATGAAAGACCCGTCTAAATCGGTACCAACTCTTTTGAGATTAGGTGGAATATACAGAAAGACAAAATAAAAATATTATTGTATTAAGCCTTATAAAATTTGCCATGGAAAATGCAGTGAAAGTCAACTTCACTGCATAGCAAATTTTGCCGTTACTGATATTAGCCGAAACAAACAGACATTGTTTTTTTTAATCTGTTTTTATACTTAAATATGCATTAAGTAACCTGTTATTTTTTCAAAACAAACAAACACTTTAATGTTATTTATTTGGAAATACATTTTAATATATTATAAACTAGTTGGTTCCCGGCGTCGACTGTAATTGTCTAAACTTTGCATTTACTCTTCATAATTACGAACCCAATAAAAAATGTTCAGTGTGGATTGTTCAAGTGGTTTTAAAGTTATGCGTGTAAATACTTTTAGCGATTCATTTTTATTTATAAAAATGCGAGAACTCAATGATGCAAAAACTACCGAACAAGTTATTGTTGAATATATAAAAAAAAGAATATTACCTAGATTAACGTTACCTATCATTCTACATAACAGTACTTCAGAATGGAATGGCAAACTAATGCCATTGGGACGGGACGCGATAACAATACATCGGGACATTGTTACTTTTCAATAATTTATAAACATACTAGCTTCTGCCCGCGGCTTCGCACGCGTGGCCTACAGGAAACAAAATACAATATTTTTATCTGGAAACTATTGTTAAAAGCCCTCTCAATTGAATGAAGCCCAGTCAGTGGCTTACTGGGCGGCTTGAACAACTCTAACACCATTGTAGCCACTACATTTACGATAAAAAGAGAGGAATTATAGTACATTACGATATTAGTGCGTTATGATGGTTATAACATGCGAGGCGGAATTTCAGCCCGAGCCGAAGGCGAGGGCGTAATTGAACCGAGCATGTTATAACCAATATGCACGTATATCGTACGACGTTTTTTAACACATTTGCGAGGAAACAGAAAAAAAAAACATTTTTCACAATTCAAGTACAAAGAAAAGAAAATTTGAGAAAAATGGCGCGAGGATTATTTTCTGCCGTAGCTGCGTGAAAATGTTGGCAAAGACGTTAGAGCATGCAGCCAAGTTTTTTTAATTACCGAATAAACTGTTTTTTTTTATTTTAAATAAACTGAATCTGTGAATGCACACTGTTGCTTTCCCGCCATTTTAACAGCGCGCTAGCGCTGCCTACTGACTGGCGCCGCGCGGCGATTAGTTCGAAATTTGAATAGCAACAGCGCGCGAAATGGCAAATAATACTGTTATGGAATTTGTATGGACTATAACTTAACTATTTGCTTTGGTAACACACGCGTTTTTTATGACCCGCTTTACATATTTAAAACCGATGGAATTACATCAGCTTTACGAGCAACGATGTTAAAAAAAATACAAATGGACAATATGCCAAACAAAGCAGTAAGGACGAAGTTCTCCGTAAAATTTCTTTGGGATGAGAGTACTATGGTTTTAACAGAACTTAAGGCGTGTTTGAAAATATGTAATTAGGAGACAACCAGAAGTGGATAATATGTAGCTAATACTGGTAACAACGAAATACTGCGACTACCTATTGCAGTATTTCTTTGTAAACAATATTTCTTGTTTAACCTTGAGGTGCTAGAATCACCAGGCTGCACCGTGAGCTTACTCTGGAGCAAGCCACGTATAACTGACCATGTGAAAAGCAGTTCTCCCTTAGGCCTACCCCTGCTAAACCTTGATTTAGGAGGGGTAGACTTAAGGGACTTAAACTCTTGAGTTTGGCCCTGAGATTTGTCAATGGTCATGGCAAAGCAGACTTTGAGGGGAAATTGCACTCTTTTGAACTCGAAGGGGTAGTTCGATGGAGTTAGAGGGAGAGGGATTTTCGGAATAAACACAGACTCCCCTCGGGAACAACCGGTCAGTAAGTTGCCTCGATAACATTTCGTTGCAATGTTTTCACGCGTTACCTGGTGCCATTGCATAATTTTGGCGGGTTTAAATTACGCAGCAACATATATGGGGTGCCAACTTTCAATTTTAATATGTGAGTTGGGAGACCGGGAGGCCTCAAAGTGTTAAGAAATTCAACCGGGTAATGTATGGCATCATCGTTGTTAATTACTGAGTTCACTGATTTATAATCATTTTCAACTCCCTCGAACGATTTCAAAATAATTTCATTGATGATTGTTGCTTGGTCGTTTTTTGGTGTTAGGATGGCACGCTCGCACAACCATTCTGCAGGATTATTGTGGATATTCCTAATATCTGGATAGATTTTATCAATTAACTCTTCTACAGTGATCACGATTGTGCCTAACTCTGTAGGAATAATTATCTCACAATCCGATTCTGGGTAGTTACCATTTCCTAATTTGAGTAACAGTTCTGAAAATTTACCGGCAGAAAAATCTCCTCTCAGGTGGACTCTCATGTTTTTTGTAAGACTAACTTTAATCACTGATGGCCACAAATGAGACCGCTTCACACACGCTTTCACTTCATCTGCTCGCGTTCCTCTAGGCACTATTGGTAATGTCTGCCGGAAATCACCTGCTAACAATACAGTTACTCCCCCCATTTTACTATTATTATTCCTTATATCTTGTAAAGATCTATTTCAAGCTTCGAATCCCCCCTTGTGAGCCATAGTACTCTCATCCCAAACAATTAATTTAGTTTTACGTAGCACTTCAGCCATATTGCTTTGTTTAGAAATATTACAGAGTGGGGTTTACGTTTGTGTTAAATTGAGAGGGAGTTTAAACTTAGAGTGTGCAGTTTTGCCTCCTTCCAGTAGCGTGGCAGCAATTCCAGACGATGCGACTGCTAAGGCGATACCACGATAACTTCTCACTTTGGCCAGTAGTAAGTTAATAAGAAAAGTCTTACCAGTTCCACCAGGAGCATCTAAGAAAAAGATCTCACCTACCCCTGTTTCTATAGTAAGAAATCTATTTATAAATTTAAGAAAAAGTTATAGCACAAAATTATTTGAGGAAAGTATTGACTAAGCAGACGTGTTACCAAGACAAAGTTGCATAGATCAAAACACACTTACCTCCTGAATTAACAGAGTAAGATGGTAGTGCGTAGATTAATATAGTAGGTATGTGCCCATTTTTTTTTACTTATAATGTTGAATATATAATAAAAAATAGTTAGTGTAAGTATTTAATTTTATTTAGTACAGAAACAAACTTATTTTTTACCATTACGCATTTAAACTTAAGGTTTCTGGCGAGTTTCAAGTCAATTGACTCAAGGAATAAGATTTTTAATAGAAACTTTCATCTCCATTTTTACCCCTTTTACGGGGTAGTTTAGGAAAAATAAAAATGTCAAATTGTTGTAATTCGTTTAGTTAAGTATTCGTAGGAAGTTTCAATTCTATTAACTCAAGGAATAAGATTTTTCATACAAAGTTTCATCTCCTTTTTTACCCCCTTAGGGGTAGAATTTCGAAAAATCCTTTGTTAGTACAAACCTACTCTTTACAAAGAACATACCCTCCAATTTTCATATCTCTAGGACCAGTGGTTTAGGCTGTGCGTTGATATATCAGTCAGTCAGTCAGTCAGGACTTGAAATTTTATATATATAGATGATGTTATTTTTTATAAATTTGGATGCATTGTTAAATCAAATTCACCAAATTAGAACCAAAAAGTTGACAACAACAAAAAACTTTGCTTTGCTTTTGTTTCTTAGTATACGAACCTCTATCACATCGAGTACGGAAGATTAAAGGAAGCGATAAATTTCCCGTCATTGGTATCACTAAATCCAGCTCTCAGCAAATCTTAGGAAACTTATTGCTGGTACCGCAGGACCTAGAGTTTTTCTCGCCCAGGGTATCTGTGTAAAGTGGACTTCAAACGTTTGAACAATTACCAGACCAATGTTCGATCGCCGATTGATGCCATCGAACGACTTTAATCGATTGGTGTGGAGTCTAGTTGTGATTGATCGACGGATCTTGTAACTAAAACCGTTGACTAGACAATCGATCGGAACAATCGACGTTAATCCCTTATAATAAAATAAAAAACAAAATGTTTATTTACGTAAACCTATACAGGCTTGCAAATAGCCAAAACAGATAAGTATTTAATTAATTAAACAATAATGATTACATTTTATAAATTTGTTAATTAAGCAGGTATTTGCAGTTATTATTTTTGTAATAAAATTTTAACCACAGCATCTGAATGCTGATCGGATATTCGAGCGGATATTCCATAGTTTATTTTACAATTGATTGATCGATCGGTGTGGTAGAAACGATCAACGTCGACAAGTCAACCATTCATCGATGCCACCGAATGAAGATCGACTGATTGCTCTGGTCAGACACCATTAGAAAAAAAAACGGATTGATAGAAAAGAATATACATGCGCCAACCCGTTGATTTAACGGCTCCATTAAAATATAATCATCCAACTCACTTTCAAATTGAAAGTTATAAGGGGATTTTAGCTTCAGTCACATGCATATCTTCTAAAAGACCCCATGGTACCGTGCTAGCATAGTGTATACCAATATTTTTTTTTTATTATTTTCTTGATTGCGTTTGACCCTAGTCTTGCCTGATGGTAAGCACAGACAGGGTCCTAGATGGAACACGCAATTCAAGTGACACCCTTTCGGGCTCTGGCTCTCACATACTCACTACGAAACACAGTAAAACTGTTTGGCGCAGGCCTTACATGTGAGGGTGGTTGCTAGCCAGGCGGATAATTAAATCCTACCATCAAGCGTGCTGGGTTTTGGCGACTTTTACGCCACGCGTTTTTTCCCAACGTGCGGGGAGGAAGTATTTTATTCTTAGCCGTCCTCCCATAATACTAATACAATAACATTTGTATGAACTGCTATAAGGAATTCAACCATTTTAGTCAGTCGTTATAGCAGTCAGAACCTCCGTAGCGTAGCGGTATTTGGCTCGCTTTACGTCTCGGAGGTCGTGGGTTCGATCCCCACACCGGACAAGAAATCTTTGTGTAAATTCTAAGATTTCTTTCCGGGTCTGGTTGGTTGAGGGACTACCGTCCGCGCCTCGGAAAGTACGTTAAGCCGTTGGTCCCGATTGTTATAACATAATCTATAACAAGCGTCCACCAGGGAACGGGCAGCAGCGTTTCCCTCCCTGTGTATTACAACATAATACTGCGGTCACCAATCCGCCTGCCAAGCGTGGTGACTATGGCAAAACCCTTCCTCGGGAGGAGGCCCATGCTCAGCATTGGACATTGTACGGGCTGATGATGATGATGATTATAGCTCTGGATAATCAGGTCATGGTGTCGTTAAAATTATATGATCCTCTAAAAATGTATGAATTACTAGGCTAATGAATATCATAGATAGTAACGTCTCGATTGAAACATATTTCAACCAGCTAATTTGTTGCTGACACGTGATCAAATAATCACATATAAAAAATTATAAGAAAAATAAAGTTTCTTTTTTTTGTCCATCAAAAAACCACATTTCCCTATTCCAAGTTTCCCTGAATACTGTTACCAAAATTATACTTAAATATTAAATTACCCAAGTCACTGAAGTGTAGAACGCTTTGATATCAATTTAATAGATTTTCTAAGGAGACATCGTAAAAAACAAGAATCAAACTTTACTAAATAGCTTTGTAAAATTACGATGAGAAACTTGTGAAATATCTTTAGTAACTGACATAGCAGCTTTCGGAGATACGATAGCACTAATATTATCTTTTACAAGTTTCAATAACATTTAAACCAATTCAGAACCACTTTGAACAATGATGTACTTTAAAGCTATTTCATCAGCTACACTTAGAGTAAAGGTATTTGCCCATTATACCTACTCTCGCTTTAATTTTGATTGAAATGTAAGATAAATATATTGACAAAATAAACACATATATTTTTTAAATATAATACATACATACGCTCACGCCTGTTTCCCAGCGGGGTAGGCAGAGACAATGGACCTCCACTTGCTACGATCCCTACACACATCTTTCGCTTCATTCACTCTCATAACATTCTTCATACAGGCACGTCGGTTTAGGGTGGATCTTATTTGACCTTTCGCGAGGATGTCTCCGATTTTTTTTATAAGTAACATAATTTAAATAAGTATTGTAAAACGTAAACAAAATAAGTAACATACAAGTAAATATATGTGGTCTGGTGTTAGAATTCGTCCGTTTTTGTGAAGAATGTGATTTGACTACCAAAACGTTGTTTGGCATGATATCTTACTAAATGCGCTTCAATTATCAAGAAAAATCTCTGCCCAAATTATAATACGTATTTAACTTCGTAACATTGAAGTATATTTTTGTGTTAATTACTAAAAATAAGGGTTTTAGGTGTTGATACTTTTAGCACCACACCTTTTTAAAGTGTACACGAGACCACGGACCGAATAACATCCCCTCTTCTTCGTGAATTTTACAGTATGTTACAGACATTATTCGTTGCTATTCAATTTGGTGGCAAAACCAACCCACACATCGTTTCTTCTGCACCCTTCTGCATTTACCTGGACATCATTTGTGATCATTAAGTTTAAATTAATTAATTTAATCCTCTAGCTAGATGAAAGTCTAAATGTATTTATATATTTTGATAAATTCAAAATTCACGTAAATTGAGTTAAATTTTAATAATCTAAGTATATCCAGATCATTGAATAGATTGACAAGTTACAAGGGCGCTTGATTGATCTCGAGTGGCTGAATGTGCAAGGACCTTATCTTTTAAGAATACTACAAAACTTTGCACAGCAAGCTAGCTAAGTACCGCATATCACTCAAGAATTAACTTAGTGAATATCGATAAACTTTAGTTGCTGTTTATAATAAACTAACTTTTATCGATGTAGTTATTACTGCAATAATAATTTTAATGCAATAAATGGAAATGGTTTACCATTTTTATTATTTTTATCGATGTTCTATTTTTTCTCTATTATGAGCCCGCAAATGTTGTGATCATTCGGTAATATTTGTATTGTTAGAAAATAAGTTTTAAGCGAATCTCGGCGAAGTCAAAACAATGCAAACATTCATCTCGATTACAAAAATTAATTGAAGCGATATTAGTGGAGTGGTGAGGTTTTAAAACTGTGACAAAAGTGTCTACTTAGATCAATTTTAAAATTATTTATTTTATATTTATTAAATATTAATTAGACCCAAAAATGATTCAACTAAGAGGCATAAATTTATTCGTTTTCAAGCCGTATCAAAGACTCAAAGAAATAGTTTTCTTTAAACTTTGTATTACGAATATTTTAACTTACATTTTCAAAGATTCTGTTTACTCCACTTTAAATGAGAAGAAAATAAAATTGAAAAATTACAAATGGATCTAAAGGAATGTTATACAACGTAAAAACTCAGTCATGTTAAATTAAATCTTTTGAAAAGATTAAGTATTGATTAAACATATCAATTAATTAAACAATCCAATTGAAAAATACCAATTTCATTGTTTACCATTTATTGCGTTAAGCTGCGTTTTGCCTTATGAAATAACAATGCAATGCATGTAATAATGTTTTTATTTATTTCACTTAAAAAAATTGTTTTTAATTTAATTTTTACCAATGGACGTAGATATTCAAAGGTTACTTATCTATAAAAAACATAAAATGTTAAATTTCATTACTATTATGCCACACATTGTATAATTTATTAGTTTATATAAAAAGTGAATGTGTATTATTAAATTCCCGCAAAGTACCAAACGAACATTTGAATTAAATATTAGTTTTTTTTACCTATGGAATATTAAGTTCTATCGTTAAAAGCTAGCTGCTTAACAAATAATTTAACTTATTAGAACAAAAAGGACGGCGATGGCACTAGAAATATATTAAATAAAATAAACCAATAGCACGAAGAGATAAAACATAACGAATTAGCAGGGCTGGATTTATAGGTCTGAAGCTATCAAAGGAGCCCCGTGGCCACAAATTATTTTTGCACAAATTGAGTAGGTAGTAAATTTGAAGTAGGTATTTGTCTGAAAGATTTAGAATTTTGATATCTTGCTGATTTAGGTAATCAGTTGGAATCATTGGAATGAATAAATATAGACAAATAGTTTTTTTTTCAATATTTAAAACACATCGGAATCTGAAAGTCTCTATTGTGTGGCCCCTCTATAGTGGAGGCCCCACATCTGTAATGTGTAAACGATGATATAATTAGCAAGGGGGTGACTGTTGAGATGGCGGCTAATAGAGGAGTATAGAAGTAAAGACATGTTGCGCCGACCCCAAATAAATTGGGATAAGGGCAGGAGAATAATGAGACTATTTAAATTACTAGTACAATACGAAAATAAAATGACCATAGAAATCTATTAAAACATCAACTCTTTGTATGGCTTATATGCACGAACCCCGGATCGTGGCCTCCGAGCATATCTATTACATTTCTTTGATAAATGCTAGCTCAGGTGCATTACCGATACATTGACAACTTATAGACGACATAAAATTGAATTTCATTCTTTATAGGTACAATGAAGGCGTAATGTTTACTTATATTAAAAAGGAAAAATGTGTGAATTATCTGTGAGGTTGTAGAGGGACTTTTACCAATAGAATACCACATTATTTGTGAGTGTCGTAGATTATTTTTTAAGTCACGGTTTCTACGGGAACGGGATCTACGTGGTGTTCTGCGCGGGATTTTTTTTAGTTTACGGTCTATGGAAATGTAAGCCTAGGAATAGTTTATTTATTATTATTAATTACGGCCCGCCCCGGCTTTGCAGGGGTGGACTGAGGGATAATGTAGCATTCTAATGGTGAAAGATTTATCGAAATCCGTTCAGTAGTTTTTTGTGTTTATTCGAAACAAACATACAAAAATATAAAAAATACAAACTTTTCCTCTTTATAATATTAGTATAGATTAAGAAAACCGTTCCTTTCATCTATCTATCTCTCTATCATTACGATTACATTATTAAAAAAAAAAAGGTGGATTTTGTTCATAGATTTTTTTTTGTGATAGAGGTCTAAAGATTAATAATTAAAACGCACGACGTCAATTTTTATCTCGCTTTTAAATGATTGTGTGAATGAATAAACTTGGCAGATAGATATTTTTTTATTATAATACCTTTTGTCGTTATAAAGTAACGTAGCTTACATTAAACTTCATTAAAGAAATGTTAAGTACGAATTCTAAACATATTACTATTTCAAATTACTATAAACCGTTCATACCCATGTATGAAAGCAATATCCAATTTCCATAAAACATACATAGAAATATCACTCTCACAAGTCAAGCATCCTATTTTTTTAGTTCATTGATTCTGACAACGACTCATGGGATGAGAAGTGAAACGCTCTTGACATCTCGATATGAAGATGAAGATGTGCTTCCAAATCTCTCTCAAATAAGGACTGAACGTAAAAATATATTACCCATCAAACGAAATTTTTCTTAACTTTATGGCTCATTTTCATGAGAGTCGACGTTTGGCGAAAATCCAATTACTAAATTTGTGGTTCCAGTCATTTTCCTGTTTATTATATCTATCGTGAGAAGAACTTTAAGGCATTAATATGATTAATAAAATTAAATATTCTGAATTAATTATTAATGCTGATTTGAGAGTGAGTAATATGCTCTTTTTTTCTATATTTATTGATATTAAATGTATGGTTCTACAATAGAAATATTTTTTTCGCATTTTTCAAAACGATTTTTTACTATGGGTTACGTATACTTATTTGGTATTTATGTTTTAACTTTTTAATAGCATTTAAAATTACCGATTAAAATCACTTTAAATCTGTGTTTTCAAAACTGTCTAAAAGTTATTCAGGCAATTCTGATATCATAATCTATAATTTTTTATTTTTTAAATTTTATTCCTTATTTTCATATCTTCAAAGAGTTTCCAAGAGTTATGAAGGAAGCTCCATGCTTCGTACATGACATATTTTTTTATATATTCATCTTAATTAACTAAGAACCCTATTCAAAGTCAAAGAAAATTTTTGAAATGGGTTTTCTAGAAACTATTTATTTGGACGTAAATAAAAACCAGCATAGGTATTTTCTAAAGGATCTTTTATAATCTTTAGTAAATCGTATCTAGCTTGATATATGCATATAGTAAAGATCGTGTTTAGTGTTTAGATTGTTTTTTTTTGCCTTCATTCGCTGACTAGCAAGCGGCACACCTGATGGTAAGTGTTAACCACTGCTCATGGACAAAAGCAATGCCAGGGAAGCCGACTGTCATTGTAAAAACCGTCAATTTTTATGTTGTGATTTTTTTGTTAATGTATATAGCTTTTTATTTTATTGAAGTATTATCCTTTAATTGTCAGCAATCCATTTAAATAATCACCAACACAAACTGCTATGCCAGAGCTATAGGTATGATAAGTACACCTTCAAAAAAAATATCCAGGTTAATATTAAAAACTTATAGTAGAATAGTAAGTTATACTTCAAAACTGTCTTCTAATAATATTCATGGGAATTGGCGCTAATAGCTTAAATACAGGCTTAGCCTAGTTTGACTACAGATGGTTAGTTCATTACTTTTATATAATTAAGACTATGCATTGTATAGTCTTATACAAAAATACAAAGAACGTTAAATAATAATAATTTCGTGATAAAGAATATTATTATATTTATTTAATGAAGAGCTTTAAGGTACAAGTTGGAAGCGGATGACATGACGCAGTGGCAAACGACGTGTCGCAGCGACACTACTGGTTTCTATGGATTACTATGAAACGCGTCGCTAGCTTTATGTCGCTAACTGCGAAGGGAAGGGCTACCAACTTGTACCTTTATATTAAAAAGAGCGTAGATAGCCTGAGCTTTTCTATAATTTAGGTATGGATTATTATGTAATTTATTTTAATTAAGCATACGACGAACTTTTATAGGTACACTTACTTATTTTTAGTTTATTCGCCCTACGGTTTTTAGATGGAATGTCTTCTATTTGAAAATTTAGACTTTGTTGAAATTTGTTGACCTCAGGAAATCTATAAGAAAGGGAAAGTTTGTTTGTAGAACCATTATCTTTCACCATAATGACACACACATTTTTCTAAATGACACAGCAATATATTATGGTAAGGTTCCTTTGAGAACGGAAGCTATGCTAGTCCAGTTTCTTTTTATTAATCTTTTATTACATAAATTGAATACGTAATATACAACTGAAAGTAGCTCATTTAAAATAAAACTAACTTATAAAATACTACTATTCTAAATATATTCTACTTAGCAAAGTTCCCAGAATGCTGGCAGAATTACCACGTTGAATGGCTGTTCAAAGTAAAAACCAGCACTCGGAGAACGTGCCGCACTAAAGAGGGCCGCTGCGAGGTATTTATAAAATTAATTTGGCTCCCGGTCCCCACGGCCCCAATGTTTCGACACCAAAAGGCTCAAATATATAACCACTATCAAGAGTACTATATTTGCGCCTCTTGCGATTCTCCGCGGATTCAGCTGCCATGCCAGCCCTACTTTGAGTCCCGGAAAGATAAGACGGCGCGAGGGTCCCACACCAAAGGCCATCCCATCCTCCAGGGCACCAGAATCATTCTGTCTGGTCTCTTACCGTCATCACGCATAAGGCCATTAGGCTGGCATATTTGCCGAGCTGAAGGGCCGACGGATTATAATAATAGTGGCATGATGTGATAATTATATTTATAGCATGTAAAGGTGAAATTTCCATTCCACCAGTTTCCAATCACATGGCTGTATAAAGCAATAGGCAACAGATAATTAAAGAGCACGTTCCTTTATAATCTCTTGAGGTTTAAAACATAGTTCTGTAATCAATGTTTTGAAGTGATGTGTCAATCAAGAGGTTTGGTCAAGGGGAATTGAGGTCAAGTGGTTATTTGGATATCAAGTTTGTGAGATCTATTTTGTCCTTTGCCTGAATTTTGAATGGATAATACCTACTTAAACATAATTCATTCTCAATAGGGATTTTAATACATGGAATCTTCTATATGTTCTATTTGAATTTTCTGTATGGCTATTTACAATAGAGGAAAGATTTGATTGTTCCTTGTATGAAATAGGACCCAAAACTACAGGACTGATTTTAAAAATGCTACGTTATCCAAAAGTAGCAAATTTTAATGCTACATTTAATTATTAAGTTTTCATCTAGACTAAAGCTACGCGGGTCTAATCGTGCGCAGGAAATTAATATTTAATCAGGTTTTGAAACGTACTTGTTTATCTTATAATCTCTAAGGACATTAGACTTCTGCGCAGGACACATTATAGTGCATAATTGTCTCAGCAAACACAGGTAGGTACATTCTTTATTCCTTTATTTGCAACATCTGATGAGGCGGTTGCATAGTGTGAGATCAGGCGAGAGACCAAAAACAAAAAGAGCTCTTCGAGGTACGGATGAAACACCACCACGACTTTTTCTCAATAGTAAACTTCTTGCAACAAATTTGGTCCGACGTGGGGGATTAACCCGGACTTTTACAAAATCAAAGTAAAATAAATGACAATTATCTAATGCTAATGATGAAAATCTGCACTGGTCTGATTGGCTGAGAGCTACGTCTCTTGCATCGGAAAACTCGACAAGCGGTTAGTTTCTATCATCTAATAATCATAAAACGGACAGCAGTAGTGACCGGTTTACATTTTGTTTAAATATATAAGCTACCAAGTGTGGTGACTTTCGCAACACCTACTTGAAGGGAGGCCTATGTTCAGCCGGTGAAGTTACACGTGCTGGTAACGAGGTTAATCTATGTGAATTGAATAAGTTGTACACTATCTATAAATTGAATATTATCCATATCTATTCAGCAGAATTGGCGTAATTGAGTAACTCACACCCGAAATCACAATCATTCAAACATCAGAACTTACTTCATCTTTGTATTGTAACTATAAATCGAAAAATTTACTCCGCTTCGATGCCATTGAACTAACATCGTACGATATTTTTTTAAATTCTTCGTCACCTTTAATATGTTAATGCCGACTTCGGCAACTTTTAATCATAAAAATAGGTACTGTCCATCGTTTTATTGCTTCAGTTAATTAATTTTATATATGCTGTCTTCTCAAAAAACGATAATAATCAAATCATTTTGCACTTTTTTATTAAATAATAAATTTATTTGCTTCAATTAGGAAATTTGCTCCATTACGCATAGGTGTGTTCATATTCCATGTCCGTAAAAATTATTGTGACAGTTTCTTTTCAGGAAAATTAAATTTCATATTGTTTTTCTTGGAAAGCAGTTCCTAAACAAAGTTATAATTTAGCTGGTAATTGTCTCAAAATTTTACTGACATCACAAATAAAATGTAAAAGTATTGGTCTCGAAAAAAATTCTGCTCTATACAGGGTGAAATTTTAATCACCAGCCAAATTTTGATATGTTAATCTTTAGTAAAAATCATTGAATACGTGTTTTTTCATTTAGTATCACTCAATACAAAAATATTGAGAAATCACGTCACAAAGGCCCGCGAAGGGGTGCGCGTGGCCGACTAGATCATAGGTAGTGCCGCTCAGGGGTAGTGGGGGCGGGGGTAACGACGTGCGCTCTCATTGATGTTCGCGCGGCACGTAGTATTATTAACATTTTACTTGGTGACCACGCAGAGCGGATAATTCCTTCGAGTAAATTATAAATTATGAAAATTTTAGGTATCGTTTTTTTTTCAAAATTGGTGTTAGTGAATGATACCTAATGCCTAGAAAAAATTTGGCTGGTGACTAACATTTCACCCTGTATATATTTTGAAAAAAAAAATGTACACAGATGTTTTCTTTTAAAGAACATGAGAAAATATTTTTAAAATCTCATTGGTTGAAGCCTATCGCGACATTCGATTCTAGAGTCACGTAAACCGGGCTGATGTCGATTTCAATTTTACATGACTTTTATTTCTGCCATCATAGGCAGCTTTTTATAATTGCTTAGTCGTAGTTTAAACGGAGTTTACTATCTGATCGAAGCGAAACTTATTTGTGGATGTTCCAACATGCCGAACATGCGAATGCACGAATACTTTCCACCATATTGGAAGTTCAACTCCAGTCCCGAAAGCAAATACAGAGTACCTACAAAAACTTCGACTAACGTACACTGGATATTCGGTGGCGTGGAGTCGTTATTTAAAATTGCACATTTTTTATTGATTGCATCAAATTTCACATTTTTGGATAAAAACACTGTAACGTACTTTCAAACTAACTAAAAAAAATACGTAAGCGAGTCATTGAGAACAGAAATGTCGGTTAAGTATTTGCTATGATTTTCAAATAATTTTATTTAAAAATCGGCCAAATCTGAAGATTAAAGCAACACATTTATAATATTATCGGTCTAAATACAATTCAGTTATGAATTTTGAATCTTTAGAAAACATGAAACTTTTATCATACTTCGATTCGCGATCCTTTCTACGCCATACTTTGTTCGAAAGGAGGATTATTTTCTCGCCTAAAGGGAAAAAGAGTGCGAAAACTTTAATTAAACAAGTTTGGTGAGAATTGAGCTCGGGACTTTTATAAACGGATAATCGAAGTCATTGAATACACCTGAGAGAGGATTCGGACTAAACGGAATGACAGTTGGACAATGTTAGAACGAAGTGTGATGTTGACATTCGCAATCGGTTCCAATATTTTGATAGAATTTTTGCTAACTTTTAGAAGGGTGCTAAACTTACAAGACATGTTCTTGAGATGTTTGAAAGTTGTATTAGAATTATTGATGTTTTGTGCGGGCTGGTTAAATGTTCTGTGGTACGGTTAATCGCAGATGCCTTCTGCGGATGCCAGGAGATGTGCTTGGCCTTCGATTATCATTTCCATTTTAATGTAGCTTAATATGTTTTTGGTGTATAATGCACTTAGGCACAATGCTACTTCCCAGGGGATCGTAATTTAGTTGACGTTATTGGTAACATTAGTCGATGATAATGATAAGATATATAATAATATTTATATTATGAATATATATTTATCTTTGATGTAGTTTATTGTGGTAGCACATGATAATTTATAATTTAGCATAAATAAATCAATTCTTTTCCACTATTAAATGAGACTGCTATAGAGCCAATTTGATGATGAACCTTGCCAGTGTGTCTTTTCATGCGCTTGCGATCACGAAATTCAGAAAACTATACCGGTACTTTTAAAAATATTACCAGTTCATGAATGTTCAGCGTACAGGTACCTATTGATATCTCGTCTTTCATCATAATTATTGAATAAATGACTAAATATCATGAAGCATAGCAAAAGACTCGAAATATAAAACTGGTCTCCCTTTTAGACCGAAAGGAGATCGAGGCCAACAACAAAGAACACTAAAAAGACAAATTTCCAAGGAAGACAGTGTTTTCACTCTGCAAAATAGATTCGTCAGGATAGATTGAGACTTACCCTTAAAGATCCATACATAATATAAAGTATCTCGCCCAAAAAATCTAAGATATCAGACATTACTTTTTCTTGGATTAAATATTTTGCTGCGATGCAGAAAGAAAAAGAAAAAAATGTTGCACTCATGTTTCAATGGTTACGGTAGTTGTTTCTGAAACCTTATGTTCTGTCCTTATTCGATTCCTACCCGAGACAATTTTGTTCTGTCTCGGTGAACACCCGCGATTTTACGAGTTGTCTTATTTAAAGAAAATAAATAATAATAATTAAATACACTGCTTGCTCATCAAACTGCAAAAGCCATTAAATAGATTTTAAAAGCAGAATAACCGTAGCCGTAGGTAAATATGAAAGAAAAGTGAAGTATTAAAAGTACAGCGTCGAGTAAAATCTCTCAACTTGGTAAGTAGCAGCTACTGTAAACATTCAAGTGCTTATAACACTTATGGAAATGATACTTGAATTTATACAAGTTAAACGTAAGTGCCCCTCTTGTATCGTGTGGTGTGAATACTGTTTGAGTTTCGATATACTATTTGCAGATAGAAGGTAGATGATAAATAGGAAGGTTGGTAAGCTATTTGAAAATTGGTAGATTATTAGTAAGGAGTTCAGTTGGAACGATAAATTTAGTCTTATTGTGTAATAAATTGGCACGGTTTGAAAAAGTACGTACCTATAAGGGGAAATCCTACAGTCAATGGCCCCCATACAGTTTTTGGCCATTTTAACTTTGCCGTTAACAGCTTGACACTCAAAAAGCAAAACAGAATCTGGAGTCGCTTAGGAAGTCAAAATTCTGCCTATCTTAGGCCTTGACAAATAAACGTGGTTCAGGTAAATAAGTAGAAAAATAGGTGTCGTGCCGTATGCAGAAGTTAAATTACTAAGTACAGAATGAACTAGAAGGGACTCCACCGACAAGAGCTTGGCTCTTAAAGTTAAGATTATATGACTATATTTATTAATCTTTATTTCAAAAAAGTAAGTAACTTTTATACGTTTTGTAGGGCTTAGTTAGAGTAAGAATGGTTTTGTAGGGCTTAGCTTATAGCTAAGCCCTACAAAACAGTTGCAATGGTTTGACTGTGGGGTCGATGAGTCTCTAGACATATTAAAATGTACTAAAACTTTATGTTTTTTAAACTAAACACACAATTATATAAAACATTTCTAAATAATATAATTTTAACCTCGTTCCTTATGTCTGCCGGCAGACTGTTCAATAGGTATGGTATTCTCTTGTTAAGTGTCACCAAAATTAAATAAATAATATTACGTAGACTCACTGTTAAGTAATATATTTTATCAAAGTATACCTTAATTGTAATACTGAGTCATACATTAAACGGAATCTGCTATGTCTACGCGTGGTTGACTTTCTTTAAGGGGTTCGCCTTGCGTAAATTAGAACAGAAACCCGAAATATATTCCCTACAGGCGTATTCCTGTATTTGGAGGGAGAAATTTAAACGAACATTCTAATTGTATCAGTTCTTGTAATGAGTTATAAATAAAATTATAATACTTATATAATTAATAGAATCAGACGTTACTTTGCGAAAATGTATACTAGGTACTTCAAATTAAATAATTAATACTCGATATTTTATGTTTTTAATTTAGATTATTATAATCTAAATTAAGAACATAAAATATTGTTGAGTGTTAAGTTTTAGAGTTTGATGAAGAATCGACGACAGAAGAACAATGTGTTATGTTAGTAAATAGCTATTTACTAAAACATTGTTCGTCTGTTGTAGTAACGGTGCATTATTAGCATGTTTAATATGTTAATAGCTCTAAGCCTAACTGATCCTAATATAATTTTTATTTTATTTTATAGGTTATTATTTATTATAACTAATCTCTCCCATTTTTACAGTTCTGTCGAATTTTTCTCCGCCATCCACACCAAAACATTAAAATCATGCAAACGTGGAACGGCTTGTATTATATTCACTAAAATTCTAACAAATGCTTACTTAGGACACTAAAAGCCGTTTATCTGAGTCTAACAATGAATGTAGGTTTTAGTACTTATTCAACATAATTTAGAAGCATACTAACTTCCGTCTCTCGTTTCATAAATCTCTGTTAGCACGTTCTATGATATGTAGGTATCCAGCTAAGTGTTTAGTCAATAGATTTAGGTACCGACGAAAATTTTTGTAAAAAAAAAATATTGAATAGTTTTGAAACATCTAAGTCTCAGTCACTGAACACAAATATTAATTGTTATACTTTTGTACGACAATGTATATAGCAATGTACACTAACAAGGACTTTATTTTCATTTCCGCACAACTGAAAAACATGACACTTGTAGGAAAGCTAGTCTAGCTAGTGAAAAAAGGACCGGTCATCATCATCAGTCTGCAAAACGTCCTGCTGAACATCATCATAATTGGCTGGCGGTTTGGTGACTGCGGCATAATGTCCCGCGTATAACACTCACAGCCGCGTATAACAATTGCTTATCTTACTTTCCCAACGGCTCACCATTATTTTCAAGTCGCGGGGAATAGTCCTTCAACCAAACAGACCCGAAAAGAAATCTTTGATTATCGAATCCTCAAAACCATTCAGTACCATCGACCGAAAACCAAAGACACTCATGCAATAATATATTTAAATGTACTCTTAATTGGCTTTGCTTGAAGCGAAAAGAATTCTAATTTCAAATTAATTTTATTTTAAAAACATGGATTTTTTTTTCCAATAGTATTCATTTTTTTATTGATTAGTGTTACATTTTCATCGCATTTCAATCTTTTTCGTCATTATGGATACGTTAAAAATTCGAGTAATTATGGAATATGAGTACCGTCATGGCAGCAACGCGGCACAAGCGGCACGCAACATCAACGACGTTTACGGAGCTAACACTACAAACCAACGCACCACCTGTTATTGGTTTGCTCGCTTCCGTTCTGGAAATTTCGACCTGAAAAATGAACCTCGCGGTCGTCCGAAGACTTTGGTCGACAATGACGAATCAAAGGCGATTGTGGAAACCGATGATACACAATCTACGGCTGAATTAGCAGCAGCTTTCGACGTTAGCGTCAAAACAATATTGGCCCATTTGCGTCAAGTTGGCAAGGTTAAAAAGCTTGACAAATGGGTGTCCCACGAACTCAATGATCGACAGCGCGAAGTACGCGTCGAGACGTACCTTGCACTGCTCAACAGACACACAAATGAAGAAATTTTGAACCGCATTGTTACCTGCGATGAAAAAAGGATTCTGTTTGATAACCGCAAGCACTCAGCAAGTTGGTTAGATCCTGGTTCAGCACCTAAACAATGCCCTAAACGAAAATTTACCCCTAGAAAAGTGATGGTCACTGTTTGGTGGTCAAGCACCGGTGTGATTCATCACAGCCTCTTACCAAACGGGGTGAGCATTACTGCAGATGTGTATTGTGAAGAACTGAACACAATGATGGAGAAGCTGGCACATCTCCAACCAGCATTGGTCAATCGCTCGTCTCCACTGCTCCTGCACGACAACGCGCGACCTCATACTGCACAGCAGACGGTCTCCAAGAACTGGGGTTGGAAGCTCTCCGCCATCCGCCCTACTTACCAGACCTTGCGCCTACAGACTACTACTTTTTCAAGAATTTGGATAACTTCTTGGCGGGAAAAAAATTCAATACCCGAGAGGCAGTACAAAATGCCTTTGAAGAGTTTGTGGCCTCCCGTCCAGCTGATTTCATTAAGAAAGGCATCAATAAACTGCCACTGCGTTGGCAAATATGCATTGATTGAATGGGTGATTACTTTGATAAATACAAATAAAAAATACATGAAAAAAATCGTTTAATTTTTTTTATACAAAACGGCAATTTCATAGACCTATTATATAAAAATCAATTGTTGTTCGTTGTCCCGCTAAAAGTCGAGAACGGCTGGGGCAATTTAGCTGATTTTGGTTTTGAAATGTTTGTCGTGGTCCAGGGAAGGTTTAAACGGTGAGAAAATATGGGAAAATTGAGATGGAAATACTAAAAGTAATAATTTTATTTTCCCATAGAAATAATTATAACTGTCAAACGTTACAGTTTGGTCCCGTCATAGATTGATTGAGAAACGGTGGTATTGAAATCTAGAAAACTTACTCTATCCACGATCGATGGCGTTAATGAAATTACAAATTTATAATTCTAATTTGTGTGTGAATTGTTTTATTAATTCTTTTTGTTCGACGTGACCACATTTTGAACAAAATAATAACTGCTGCAGTTATTGCTTTGAATTCGACAAAGCGTAAATAAATGTTGCTACTATAAGAAATTCGTCGTTGTCGTTCAGTATCCATTTTTTTCCCGGTTGAAAATGCATTAGGAACCCACGGCCACAGTGGCGGGGTATGTAGAACTCCCCTGTTTATAGCGATAATATGCTTATTATATCACTAAAATATGGTTTACCCACTTAAACTCAGGATGATCCTCTAAATGCCAGTAAATTGAACACCAGGAATACCTAATGCATATACATCCGGTCCCCCGAGCCTCGGCTTTAAGGAGTGAGGAACATAGTCCAAATTTCTTTTAGAGGCCGACCCATGATGAATAGAGCCGTAGTTGTGCTCCGTGCGCCCCCAAAAGGTGCATTGAATGGACCCTAAAATAAAAGGTCCAGGAGAGTCCATGACAGCTAGGTTATAGGCATCGGATGGTACCGGATGTACCGTGTATGGATTAGCTATTACCGGTGCTCCATTTACTGGCATTTAGGGGAACACCTTGGGTTCAAGTGGGTAAACCATCTTATCGTGACATAATTGTCATAGCATCGATCATGGATAGAGTAAATTTTTTAAACTTTTTTATTGTAATATTGTGGCGTTTGACATAACATTGACAGAATGCGTGCTACTCTTAGTGCACATCACGGTTAGTTTAGTACTATCACGCCTTATATTAAAAGTTCAATTTAATTTAGAGTTTTAGCAAAGGCAGTACAACGTCTGTCGGGTCAGCTAGTTTTATATACAAAAATATTATTTATTAAAGACTTCATATATAATTTCAACTAACTAAGAATTCAACGTATAACGTCTACTGCTGAACTGGCCCCGAGGGAGGGTTTTTGCCATAGTCTCTACGCTAGGCAGGCGGGTTTTTGACCACATATTATGTCCTACCACACAAGGAAACACTGCTGCCCGCCTTCCTTGGTAGATAGTTGTTATAAATGACGTTATAACAATCGGGACCAAAGGTTTAACGTGGTTTCTGAGGCAAAGAAGGTAGTTCCGCAACCAACTAGTCGCGGAAAGGAATCCTAGAATTTACGCAAAGATATAATTTTTGGCGTAGGAATCGATCCTACGACAGCGATACTTATACCGCTACGCCACTAATGTCTGAAAAACTAAGAATTAAACTAGGAAAAATAAAAACTAAACTCACTAAACCCCGTTGGAACAGTACATTTTTTATTGAAGAAAAATATTTCTGGAATAAAGAACACTAATCAGGTTCATTCTTACTGTAATTAAACAGAAAAAACAGTAACTAAAATGAGAATTGCTACGTATGAACGCGGAAGCTTTTGTTCAATTAATATACCTAGCCGAACATTTTAAATTATCAGCAGTCTTTGATCTGCTATTATCTTTATTCTAGGTAACCACGCACAACAGTGAGATAGATACAGATACATGATATGTAATATCACGGTTAATTGTAGGCTCGCTATCCATCTCCCGAATATCCACAACAATAGTGTCCACCGCAGCTTCAAACAATGTAACGCTGGTCATCACGCACACGCAAAAAAAATACTCACACATGCGTCACAGAAATCGCATGCGCACAGCATCTGTGTTCCTGCCCCGATCTCGGTGTGCTACAGTGAAGAAACTGCCATTTGAATTTCAACTTTATCTTTTTGTATATACGGTTATTTTTGCTTTAGATAGTAGTCATCCGAAGTGAAGTTCTAACGGGAGACTGTTCGGCAATAAGCTTCCAGGATTCGAATTTTTTAGATGACTCGGGATCGCTTGGAAGTCGGGACGTACCGCTGATGCGCGGTCTCTCTACTTAATATTGTTACGCGATTTGAACTGAAACTGTTCTTTGACAGCTGAGTGGTGACAAATATATTTTATGATTTAGTGTTTGTGTGATGGATTGTCCGTCTAGTGAAATGTATTGGAGTGTATTGTTTCAGGAGTGAATGTAAGTTGTTTAACTTTACTTATCTTTGATTATAATTATGGTGTTGCGAATTTTTAAAGGCAATATTTAGAAACGATTATTTTTTATCTAGGTATTTGTTTTAGTTTTGTTTTTGTAAGGATTAAGTTATTGTATAGGAGTGCATTAGAGAACTCATGATCAGATCAAATGTAAATGATATCAATTATCATTTTGGAATTTCAGTTGGTAATTCAAAAATAATTTTGACCTTAAACTTACCTACTGTGGGTATTTTTAATGTCAAAATAATGACTATTTGGTACACGCATTCAAGATCGGAATCATGGCTATAACTAACATAAAAAATGGAATATTGGATGCGAAGGGTGAAAAAAATATCTTTCTGGATAATTTTCCCTTAAATAAAATACAGAAACAACGGAAAATAGGTTTGTGATTTTCAGCATAAATTATGTTATTTTACATTACGTTAAGTGAAAACCTTATTTAGCATAATTTTGATTTATTAAACTAATATTTAAGCAAACTTTTTAACAATTGTATCGATAATATTGACATTTTTAAAATTTTACTACCCATTTTTTTTTAATTATACCTACGTATTTTTTATAAGCATAGCACTGCTGTGGTAATATTTTAATAAACTTGATTTCTTTTCTTTTTTATCCATATTATCACCTGGCTTTAAAAATAACATGCCGTTTTTAATGTTGATTTGAATTTTTTTTTATTAAAAGTGATCCTATTATATATAGTTTATTTTTATCACGATCTATTAGGCATGAAAAACTCAGGTGAGTTTTTCATGCCTAATGGAGAATGAAAGAGCGTTAAAAAAAAACCATAAATAAATATTATGAATACAATTTTTGTTCTATTCATTGAACAATTTTTTTTCAATTTGGTTTTCACAATTAATTTTGTTGTTTGCATTTAATAAATAATATCACCACCCTGCTTGCCACTTGTGGGACCAGCCCTTTTTGAGTGAGATCCATGTTCAGCACTGGACGTTATACGGGCTGAAGATGGAAAAAGGAGCGGTTGGTGAAAATGTTACTCTTGATGTTTGTTTTCCCTCTAAAATCCGGTTACTCCAAAGCCAATTAAAGTAACAAACAGCTGATTTGGCTATAGTTACTGCTGAGTCAGCTAACTTCAGCATTGGACCTACCATTTCAAAATAGAAGCTTCCTTATGATGAGCTTACCGTAGTTTGATTTTAAGTGGCCGCATTTACCCTGATATAAAATTGTTACCGATAATGTTATGACAATTGCTACGTGATAATTATAACGATCAGTTAGTTTTTTTTATATTGCCATATGAAAATTTCAATATGTTTGCCATCATTGTCTATTGTAGAATAGTTATTTATTCCCCAGGCGGTTATACCATAGTCATCATGTTTAGTAGTAGACCAGGAGGCTAATAACGTAACGATATGGCTAAAACTTCGATAAAAATGTCTTCATTGTTATGATTGTAATACTTTTGCTATGTTATTGTTCTGTATTTATAAACTAAACTTAATATATTGGCATAATTATTTCAAATATTTTTACATCATAGTACCTAAACGCTGATTAGCAAAGACTTTTTAATAGTTCTCAGTACTTTCCTCCTAATGTAATCGAATGTATGATGATTGTAATATAAAAATTAGGACCCATGGTTTAACCTGGTTTTCGTGATATGAATGGACAGTATAATTATTATTATTATGAGCCTACGTTGTCCCACTTCAGGGCAAAGGCCTCCCTTCTCTCCTTCCATCTCACGCGATGTAATGCGATTGTAGGCCAATCCTTTAAAAATGAGTCCAGCTCATCTCGCCATCTTCTTCTGGGCCTGCCGCGTTGACGTTTCCTGCCAGTAAATAAATCTTTACATACATAAATACATTCACGCCATTTTCCCAAAGGGGTAGGCAGATACTACTTCCTTCCACTTACTACGATTTTGATATTCCACTTTCATGTCCTTCGGTTTAGGGTAGCTACTAGGTACTTCCTACTTTCAAATAAATATTATAATAAAATTAATATTTTTATACACCCACAATGTTTTGTTTTTCTCTCTCTTGAATTATACAAAAAAATATAAGACTATTTTTGTGTTTTAGTATCTCGAAAGGATTTTGAAATGATCTAATTATAACATCAGTGTGTTTTGAAGAATATTAATTTAAAAATATTTTGATTCATTTAGGATTTAACTCGTCTAGGGCTCGATTGTAAACTCAATAAATTAATAAGTATTATGTGACAAGCGTGCGTGGGACTAAAGCAATTTGTTTATAAGATATACCAAATTTTATACTCAAATTTCGACCAACCGATATTCACACACAAACACACACACACACAATTATTGATACGCCATATCAAGTATTTCACTGAGTTTCTGATTGATTTCACAAGTCACTTTTCATTGCATTCAGCTATCAGTCTCATTAAAGAACAGTCAAATAAAAACAGCGGTATTCACGTTGTGGTCATCAATAAATAACCATCAGTTGGAATCAAACTCGCACCCGATCATTTGCAAAAAGTTTTGTGTATGGGTAAGAGCCTACTAAGGGACATACACTTGATGGATGGGCAGCAGCTTCCATCATCTTATAGACCCAAGGGTGGTGATTATGGCAATATTCCTCAACGAACCTGGCTTGCCAAGGTCTGTTAAGAGGAGGCCCATGTTCAGCAGTGGACGTATACGGGCTGATACAGTAGGTACAGTACAGTACATTACGTATTATTATCATCTTCAATCTGTATAACGTCAGCTGCTGAACATCAGTATTTTCTTTTTCCAGACGAAAATACATTACGCATCCGGTTTATTTTTTCGGACGAAAATATATAACTAGCCATGGGATTTCTGCTACTAAACCGAGCATATAGCCGAGCAGGGATCCAGTTTTATTAATTGGTTAAAAACTACAAACTAAGGGGGCGTCGACCTTAGAGTTGGATATCGGCTAAGGGCGGTTACTGGTGGTGGATTGAGGAATTATGACTTTAAGTTTTAGGGCTATTTAGAGGATACAAGTAGAGCGACATTTGCAAAACAAATTTCGCTCTACTTATATTCTCTCCACCAGCAGCCGTAGTTCTCCATCGCATATGTTTTTAGTCAGCCGTTGTTTTTGCTACTTCACCGAGCATTGCGCTCCATCGCAATGAAATGCTACTTATACCACGAGGAGCACCCGAGGATTTAGTAAGTATAAGTACTCGCAAAATCCTCGAGTGTCCTTCTAAGTACCTACTAGTGTTAGTAACAACGAAACCCGCTTGATTATAAACGTTACCCGAAAGTGACGTTTTCCCATAATTATCGCACTACGCAGACGGATCAGCATCTGCATTATCATTATACATAGATAATCGCTGCTGCCCGACCTCTGAGATTGAAACCGGGAGTTATTCCACGAGACTATGGAGATACTCGTAGTCTATGCAGGGACGGCTAACTGGTCGATCGCGATCGACTGGTTGATCCCGGCAGGTATTACAGTCGATCTATTGATATTGTAAAAACGGTTATTATAGTAGATGTTAGCCTTCAAATATGTACCACAGACGCAGAAGTTAGTGTTTGTCGTATAATAATCTAAAAAACTACCTATTTATCATTCGATTGACTTATACGAAAGCTGATTCAACGTCATACTTATATGATATTAGTCAATCGAACACAGTAAACAGGCGTCGGTAGTATTAAGATGGCCACCAGTCTATAGAATTATCTGAAATAGGTTAGCATTATTTGATTACAATCTTTATCAATCACCCATCACTTGCATCCATTATCGCCTTACATTACGTTGTATTTACATAATCATTGTTCTTTACAAGCATCTTACATACCTTAGTTTAGGCATAAATGAATAGGTTTTTTGCTATTTCCCCACTGAGGCAGTGATGCTTGTAAGTTTAGTTAACGTGTTACGGTTTATATTGTACAATGAAAGTAACTTTTATGTTATTACTAGGAAATAGTCAAAGTCAGTCATAAATAATAACAAAAATCCTCTAAACAAAGATTCATTATAAAATTAAATTTTTTTCTCCAATAATAAATATTAACATTTTTTTTTCTTTCATTAATCCCGAATCAATAAGAAAAATTACACAAATTAAGATTTTTTACATAAATAGGAAGTTAAAAAATGCGTCATTTTGCAGAATCCCATTTTTTACAACTAACTTACGTGTAAGATTTATTTAGAGTTCATAGTCTCTAGAAAGGTTACTTCGTCTCTAGGTTGTAAAAACGAGAAAAAGCTATTTAAAATTGATAACAAAATTATTTTTATGTATTTATAATTGATTGTACTGACATATTAACTTTAATTGCACCATAATGCATCTACCACATAAGTCTCTGTACCACCCTTTTGTTAACTGGGAGAAAAAAGAATTAAATTTACCATGTACTATCGTCGTGTTAGTAATTAAAAAATAAAAATAAGTGACCGGCAAAATATACTTTACGTATTCATCATCACCATCATCAGCCCGTATAACGTCCACTGCTGAAAATGGGCCTTCTCCTGAGGGAGGGATTTCGCCAAAGCCACAACGCTTGGCAGGCGGGTTGTGACCGCAGTATTAAGTGGTAATACACAGGAAAACACTGCTGTTCGTTCCCTGGTATACGCTTGTTTTAGAAAAAGTTATAACAATCGGCTAAACCAACGGCTTAACGTGCTTTCCGAGACACGGAGGGTAGTCCCTCAACCAACCAGACACGGAAAGGAATCTTAGAATTTACACAAAGATTTCTTGTCCGATTTCTTAAGCATTTCAAGCAAAGTGTGGATCATCTTCGCTAAAATATTCTGTGGTAAAACTCAGATAAATATTTACATTCGTGTCCATTCGGCGCTCTTCATTATTTTAAAAGGAAAGTTTAAAAATAGAACAATGGGAGAACGTTTTCAGCCATTTCGCTTTCTGTAATATAATCACGTGTAGTAAAAATGACAAAGTGTCTTATTAATTAGCATGTTGGTCATTAAAGTCTTCTTTATTGGACGTTTGTTGCCGATAAATTATGCTCTCCACTGTTAAAAAGCTAACTGCCGCTTAAAACTCAAAACGTTATAAAATAGATCAACATTAAAAGCGTACTTACCGAAATGGAAAATAAGTAAAGTGCATTTAAAAGGTAGTCAAATATTTGCATTATCTTTGAAGTCATATAAAAAAAGGTTTTTTTTATAAATAAGTTATGGACTTATTGCTTAAGTACAACGTACTTAGTTTAAACAATACGAAAAATTACTTTGTCCTATTTCTTCATTATGATTTGACTTACAAATACATTATATTTGTAGCAAAACCATTCTATTGGCTGGATTTCTACAAAATGAGTAAATATAAATCAGTTTCCAAAGAAACGTATTTCTGACAAAAGAAGTTTATTTTCCAAGGGATGGATAACAGTCAAACGTGACTGAAGCAGGATCGCATTCCAAACACGTAAAATTTTAAGATGTTCAAACAGTCCACTTATTTATTCTAAAGCGGTCACGCTTGTTTTTGAATAAACCTGTGTAGGTACAACAGAGTTAGGAAAAGGTAAAATCTTATTTGGGAACAACGGTTGGAAGTTACGAATCACAAAACCCAGGGGACACCTGATTTTTGCAAAGGTATGGCTTTCACCAGAATATGAAGTGGATTTAACACCTGTGCTCATATCATATCATGTTTGCAATTTTTTGAAATGAGATACAAGGGTTTGGGAGGGATATTTTTAAAATGGAATATTTTCTGTAGAACTTGTTTAATCTGTGATGTATAGATATTTCAGACAAATCTCTGTAGTTTATAGCAATGTTTTAAAATTCGAATAAACATTGAACATACATATTTGATAAATTATAATAAATAAATTGATACAATTTTGTTTGCCTGAGTAGTCAGTACCACATACATTTTACTAGCTGCGCCCCGCGGTTTTAACCGCGTTACTATGCTCCAGTGAGTCGTAGCGTGATGTTTTGTAACCGTTATGTTAATCCAGCGTATAACATATCCCGGTGCAAAATTCCAGCCAATTCAGTAGTTTTGGCGTGAAAGAGTAAGAAATATCCATCTATCCTTCCATACTTAAAACCTTTCGCGTTTATAAATTTAGTAGGATAAGTAGGATAATCTGTTTCTATATTAAGTACCGCTGTTATTGTCTCTGCGCTACAAAAAAAAAAAGATAAGTATGTACCTAAAAGCAATTATTATTGTTTAACAGATTTAAGGAAGTTAATATATTGGAATTCCCTTTTGTATTTTATTTGTTAAGACATCTGTTAGATGCAAGGAAATGACATCTGTCACTAACATGGGGTTACGCTGCTGGCGAGTTTCTTTCGTTTGTTTAAAAACTTAATTATTATAGTAGTAGTATAAAAATAACCTTGGTCTTTGAACCTTCCCAGTTCGTAGACCATTTCATGACACAATTGGGAATTTTTATTAACAAATACTGTAGTTTGTTATGAAGCACCTAATACTGCGATAGAATGACGTATCGACTGATTAGGTATGGCATAGTTTTGGTACGCGTGTGTGCGTAAGCTGTGTATGAATACGTCAAGGCCGAGCTTTAACCGGCTTCAGTGTCTTACTCGCAGCGCTCCGTCTTTACTATTTATGTGGTCTGAGAGTAATGTATGAATGTGAAGTTACATTTTTTTTAAAGATTACTTGCAGAATTTTTGCAATCTACCTACTACAATTCTTGTTAACCCCTCGTGCTAAGCTAAAATGCTTGTGTTACAAGTATTCACGTCGGTAGTGCAATGGGTGGGGTTCGAACCGGCGACATCAAGATCACAAGTCCGACGCGCTAGCCATTGGGCTACAGCCGCTTCAAAATTAAATTACCTAAAAATAAAAAATGATAATGTCAGATGTTTTAGCACAAATTTCTATATTTAACTCATTCACATACGCGTTTCCTCTTAAGTTACGTCTCTCGGTGTCGCGGCGAAGCTTATTGTAAATTGCGAATATTTTTCATGTGGAGAACAAAACGACGCGCAGTAAGAATTTTGAAATTTGTGTTTTCAACGCTGAAATTTAAGGCAGAAATTACTTTCATTTATATTTGTTTAATTCTATATATAACTTTTTCAATTTTTTATTATAATTTTAACTGTAAATGTATAATTTAAATTTAGTTTTAGCCGTAAAATATATCTACTGAGCTTCGGTAATATTGGCTCTACGTCATGAGTTAAAGGCTTCCTCTTAAGTCCTCTTAAATTCCAATAGGATTCACGGTATAATTTGTTATTCGTTTTTATAATAAACCTTTGCTTTACGGCGCTAATACATGGAACTACCAGTGATAAACGTTAGAAAATATGAATGTGTTTGATACCTCATTACTTGAAAAATACCAGTATAATCAACTGGGCATCGCTATTCTATAGGTACCTACTTAAATTATTATATATAATCCATATATGGACAATGTTAAGAATTCGTGTGTTAAACCACAATTTTTTTTTGACGTTAACGGATATTGAGTAATGAATGCAGTCTGACGCTTTAGATCATAGGATTTGTGATGGTGCAATCCATTTAATTGAAAAATAATTGCAGAATATTCTAGAGTACAAATATGGGAGAGAATAGGCGTGACGACAGTATCAAAAAATTAAAGATTTAATGTTTTTAGGGGAAAGTACATATAAAAAGAAATTATTACACTTATTTATTTTTATATATAACCTTGAGATTAATGTGATTTTTAATAAAATAAAAGATTAAAATACTGCAATCGGCCATTTTGACTGAAACACCAATCACGGCGCATGACGTCACGATATTGTAACCATCAAAGAGAATTTAACCACTACGTTAGGTTTGGCGGACTCAATGACATTTTTTACAATAGCGTGACGTCATAGCCGACGCCATGACACTTGAGGCCTTTTTTCGCGCGCTATTTAAAATTTAATAGAAATATGGCTTAAACTTCGTTAAATTTAAATTTATTACCGAAATATTGTGTTTTTCGTACTTGGAAAATGACTACCCACGTTGCGCAAGAGGATTTCAAAATCTTGCCACATGCCTATTGTATTTAGTTTAAAACTTTAACGGCTGATTACTGAAAACTAGCTCGATGTGAGTTAACACACGAATGCTTAGCAGTGTTGATATACAGGGTGGCCCGTTTACAGTGGTCCAAAGATTTTTTTCAGCTTGTGAGCATCATGAGTGATCATTTAGAACATACTTTAGTTAAGCGAAATCTCATGCTTTAAAAATTATGATTTTTTTTCTAAGTAATCCGAAATTTCAATATTTTTGACACATAAGCACTCTGCTTTGAAAACTACTGGACCGAATCGTATGAAATTTGGTATACGCAAAGTGCAATAACCTACTTATCGCGCTATAGGCTCATCTAGTGTAAATAATTAGACTGCATCTTTTTATTTTAACTTTTTCTGTAGTTCTTTTTAACTTTTCATCAAAAGAATAATTTTCGACAAAATCCTGTGAAAAAAAATGTACCGCCAAAATTTTGCTGACACAGCTAAAAATTACCTTAACATACGGTTATTCTTTACACAAAAAATCATAGTCGTCCTTCGATTGCAACATCTTCAAAAACAACATCATGTACATTAACACATGAAAATCGGAAAATTACCAAATTTGCCATTATTTTAATTTTAATGTTTTGACCGTTATTTTTGATTACAAAAATCGTTCGCTCCATAAAAATCGTTACAAATCAGTATCCACGTGGCTAAAAATTAATAAAGTAAAATTTTAACCTGCTAGCCAAGTTATCTTAACTTTTCATCAATGATGTGAATTTTTTAATTGAGCCTAATGTAGTTATTTAGCCACTTGGAAACTGATTTGTAGCGATTTTTATCGAAATAAACGATTTTTTAATAAAAAATAACGGCCAAATGATTAAAATTAAAATTATGGTAAATTTCGTAATTTTTAGATTTTCATGTACATGATGTTGTTTTTGAAGATGTTGCAATCGAAGGACGACTATGATTTTTTGTGTAAAGAATAACCGTATGTTAAGGTACTTTTTAGCTGTGTCAGCAACATTTTGGCGGTACATTTTTTTTCACAGGATTTTTTCGAAAATCATTCTTTTGATGAAAAGTTAAAAAGACCTACAGAAAAAGTTAAAATAAAAAGATGCAGTCTAATTATTTACACTAGATGAGCCTATAGCGCGATAATTAGGTTATTGCACTTAGCGTATACCAAATTTCATACGATTCGGTCCAGTAGTTTTCAAAGCAGAGTGCTTATGTGTCAAAAATATTGAAATTTCGGATTACTTAGAAAAAAAATCATAATTTTTAAAGCATGAGATTTCGCTTAACTAAAGTATGTCCTAAATGATCCCTCATGATGCTCACAAGCTGAAAACAATCTTTGGACCACTGTAAACGGGCCACCCTGTATAAAAACGCGAATCCCTAAACTTTATAAAGTTGATATTTGATATTACTGTCAGTTGTTTGAAATAACTGTCAACGATTGTCAGATAGCCACATTATTTGTGAGTTACAGCTGTATTTCAAGTCGATATTCCCACATCGGTACGAGACGAATCTACGTTGTTGAAACCGCGGATAAGGACAGCTAGAAATATATTTGTTATAGCTAAACGCGAAACATTTTTTACTAAATATATCCAGATAAGGTATAAGAGAGTAAAATTATTGACATTTTTTTTTTAAATGCAACTCCCGCACTCTGGATATAAATCCCTGTATCGCGGGGGACTTTACAAACATTCATTTCACGGACACAAAGCACACCCAGACTCAGAACAACTATTTGTGGTTCACACAAATAATTGTCCCGGGTGGGAGTCGAACCCAGAACACCAAGTCTCAGAAGCAACTACCGTAACCACTGAGCCACCGGTGCATATCTTAGCATAATGTAAATAAATTGTAGGTATGCGGTAAATAAATTGTAGGTAAATCTTATAACATTGTAAACGCTTAAGTGTGTATGGATGTTTGTTACTATTTCTCGCTTAAAGGACTAAACGGATTTGACTGAATTTCATTGAAATTATGCACAGGCGTAGCTTATAAGCTAGAATAACATATAGGCTATAAAACTTTATGCTATAACTCAGTGGGGCAGAGTAGTAGTCCAACGCGAGTAAAATTGCTGGAGGCAGCTACAATTAAACAATTTTATAGAATGTATAAAATCATGAATATATCAAACTATGGCTAAATACACACATACCTACCCATAATTTTCTACTCTACCTCAGATATGAAATTGTTGAGAAGAAATACTTAACGGTACCTACTGTTTATGAACATATCATTCTCGGATGACTGGTAAAATTAATTAAACACTAATAATTTCCTCTTATATCAACACAATAGCCAAGTATTCCTTTCACAAGAGACCGGCTCCATGTGGCGCCAAAGTGTAACCCATGTCAGAAGTTTTTCAATTATGTTCACGAGATAACATGAACGGTGTGAGGAAGAGACTAAAGCGAATTGATGTTATAATGACACTTTTACTTTGTTCTATCGGCCAGTTTTGTTTATTTCTTCAAGCATGTAAGACTACGCAGTGTTGAAAAAATTTGAGTATTTAGGATAGCCGGTTAAAACGAAGGATACTCTACGGTAAATATTATCATTATTTATTGATGGATGAGCAGCAGAGTTTGTTGATGTATATGCATACTTATATATATTTATAATACAAGTTGTGCCCTGCTGTTTTACCCGCGGTACTCTGCTCAAGTGGGTCGAAGCTTGATGTTTTGTAGCCTATATGTTAATCTAGCTTATAGCCTATCCCCGTGCAAACTTTTAGACAAATCCTTTTAGTAGTTTTATCGTGAAAGAGTAACAATCATAAATTCTTACAAACTTTCGCGTTTATAATATTAGTAGGATTTGAAATGTTGAGCCTGATGATGTAATGAAAATGAAATGAAAATGAAATGAAAATGAAATGAAAATGAAATGAAAATGAAATGAAAATGAAATGAAAATGAAATGAAAATGAAATGAAAATGAAATGAAAATGAAATGAAAATGAAATGAAAATGAAATGAAAATGAAATGAAAATGAAATGAAAATGAAATGAAAATGAAATGAAAATGAAATGAAAATGAAATGAAAATGAAATGAAAATGAAATGAAAATGAAATGAAAATGAAATGAAAATGAAATGAAAATGAAATGAAAATGAAATGAAAATGAAATGAAAATGAAATGAAAATGAAATGAAAATGAAATGAAAATGAAATGAAAATGAAATGAAAATGAAATGAAAATGAAATGAAAATGAAATGAAAATGAAATGAAAATGAAATGAAAATGAAATGAAATGAAAATGAAATGAAAATGAAATGAAAATGAAATGAAAATGAAATGAAAATGAAATGAAAATGAAATGAAAATGAAATGAAAATGTAGACGAATCTATCGTACTTATTATAAGTCAAATACAATAATAAAAATATACAAAGAAAAAAACTTGACTAATTAATTAGTATACATTTCAACAGTAATGTTATTAATAGAATTTAAATCTACCAATGTGGCATGTGATAGTCGCATACTATTAATATAATTAGAATCAACCAGCGCGGGCTGGGATTAGGTCAGAAGCATAGAACGCGTCGCGAGCCTCGCCTTGCAAGGACGACCGGACCCTATCCTAGCTTCCTACGAGTCTTTCTCTATCTACCTACGTTGTGACACCCGGAGAAGAAAGACTGTAAGAAACTCCGAGTTTATTCTTTTTGTCATCTTTTAAAGTCTTTGATTAATCATTTGTACATCTATTGAAAACATTTTTAGTATCTAGGTTAGTGATCCCTATACATCGATATGTAGGTACTCGCAGCAGGAAATTGTGATACAACTAAAACTAAAACGTACTTAAAACAATTCCAATACAAATATGTCAAGTCTATGAGATTTTAGTACGTTATTGGTTAATTGAAATAATTAATTTAAAAAATAATGATATATATAACATGTGATAGATTGTTTCTGTGCTATTTTGCTTCTATATGTTGTAGCTTACATTATTATGTTAATTCAGGAACAATCCTATACACAAACACAAGGTAGTTTATGCGTAAATTATATACAATTTCGAACGTTTCCCAATTAATTTTGCCTCAATGCTTAGCCTAATTACTTCTAATGAGCCTAATATTTAGCCGAATTAATTACCTCACAAAGGTGACAAGAATGCCCTATGGCATAATTTTTTCCAAAATTGCGTATATATAAGACAGAACCGAACTTTTAGCTTAAAAATATAATTTAAATAATTAAGCTATCAAATGCCTATGCTATAAAAATAAAAAATGTTTTGAAGGTGAGCAGGATGAGCAAGCATAATTGTTATTCTGCTGTTCTGTTAAGCTGAGACCCGAAAGAGCAGATAACATGATTTAAAATATGTTATAATATCTTTTAAATCATGTTATCTGCTCTTTAATAAACTAATTAGTTATCTGTTTATTGAAAATGTAATTGAATCGTTTTTTACGCCGTTCATTGAAGAAATTATATCTGACTGTTTATCATAGGTTTGAATAAATTGAATAATAATATAGAAGGGCTGAGGGGGGCTTGTGACGTCACTACTAAAATTGTACCTAGAAGTGACGTCACACGAAATTTTAACGATGAATCTTCGACATTATTTGTATGAAGAACGAAAAAATAAATACGTATCTAATAGTTTATGGTAATCTAACTGACGGACTAAATATATTTTTATAATCTTCATGCCTATCGTATAATACGTCTGCGTCAGGCTGTCCTTTACTTCTTGTGTGCTCAAACATATTTATTATATAAAGTTGTGGTAACCACTTCAACCCTCCCTTCTATAGTTTCATAAAATATCCGAGAACGAAGCATTTAATAAATATTTATAATTTTATACTGAAGTACTATTTATTTTTAATACCTACAGCAAGTAAATTTTAAGTTTTTCTTTCAGATACAAAGTAGTAAAATTACCTTTGACAATAAATCATTTTATAAAGAACTTATCGAAATATCAGCTCAAAATTTAAATATTGCACAGCGAAACGCATATGATGGTCGTAGTAAACATTAATAGTCAGATTTAATATTTTAATTTGTTAATTAAAGAATAAAAGAAAACACATTGAAAAAAAGCGATCTCTTATACAACGCCAAATATTTAAAATTTGCTATGAAAATCATTTTTTTCTCTAAAAAACAAAATATAATTTTAGTACAGTAAAAGCTCTCTATTCGCGGGGTATACGTTCCGTAAATATACCGCGAATACAGAAACCGTGAATATGGAATGGTAATTTATATGGGATTATAGGGGATACGTTCCTAGGAGACAGTAGATGGATCAATTTTCATTAAAAAATGTCACGTTTCCAGTGTTTGTTCCACATGCACTGGAAACGTGACTTTCCAAAGCGTAAATGATCAAAGCATATCTATTTCCACTTAAAGCTGTAATACAGATATTTTTCGTGTCGAAACACTTATTTTTAGTCGACATTATAAAGCACAGTACATCTAATATGTGGCAGCATTAAACAAAAACTTAAGGCGTAGTCGTAATATCACTATAATCTTCATTTCTTAGTCCAATTACCGACACGTTTATAAAGGAACCCGAATCCTTTCTATTAATATATGTATGTATGTAGTGATGTACCGATTAGTTCCGCGAATATGGGATTTTTTTGCCGCGAATACAGGAATTCGGTCGCAATTTTTTAATCCGCGAATAGTGAAAACGCGAATGAAGGAAGCGCGAATAAGGAGCTTTTACTGTAATTCAATATCACCATCATCAATATCAATATGATGTCACCTAGCGCAATTTGTCTTTCACCATATATGCATAAAGACTTAAATTGAATAATGTTTTTCTACAAAACACAATGTAAGTAATAAATGTATTTGTATAAGCAATGCCTATTTCGATTCGAATTACTCAATATAATCACATTTACCGTTTTATAAAGAGATGCTGTCAAAATAGCAAAATTGGTTTGCCAAATATGCGCTCCAAAAAAAAAAACTTCACGCCGAATAAATGTTTGCCATAGCATTATATCACATAACTATTTTACTTTATTGTGTTTTACACAAACAGATTCCCAGACCTAAATATGATAAACTAAAACAATAATAATAATTCACAAAATACGCGCTTATATAAGTATTTTTTCTTCTGAGTTCTTCTTTATCCAAAGATTTATGATGTAATGCTTTTACCATAAATTAGTTCGCACTGAATTACATTTGGTTTTGTCCGATTTGAACATAAAAGTGCTTATTTAACCATTAAAGATGGTCGTAAAAAATAAAATATACCTAGTATGTATTTCAGGGTATGCTACTGTAAGTAATATTGTTGATATAAATGGACATACATACTACAGGTAACTTCTTGGGTGTTTGTTTTAAAATTTAACATGAATGTTGATTATAATGTTGGCAATGATTTCATGAATGCTAGATAGTAAGAAATTTCCGGCAAAGAACTAAAGTTACCGACATAGCCCACAGAATAAGTGACTTGAAGTGGCAAAGATCAGGCCATGTCTGCAAAATAAATGCTGACAGCCGTTGCGTTGGAGCAGACGCATGCTAGAGTGGAGACTGCATAATAGCAAACGTAAAGTGAACATCAACATGGACCGATGGCCTTACAGGGGTAGGCGGAGGACACTAGATGTGGAGGGCGAAGGACCGGGTGCTATGGTGCAAATCAGGGAAGGTTTACGTCCAGCAGTGAAAAGAGATAGGCTAATTTATTCATATTATTACCTCATAGTATTACCAGTACACATTTTTTACCTTCCCAGTTCCGCAACTAAAGTCTTAACTATAAAAAAGGTACAACAAATTAATTAACTATTATCAAAAAACTCTACAGAAGTAATCGATATAGAATGTTCTCAATTTAACCTGTTCTGTTTCACTCAAATAGTCACTTCGTTTAAAAACGGAACACCATTCGTGAGATCAAAATTTAAACTGTCGTGTTTCATTCAGTTATAAATCGTTTTGGCTTTAACCGTTTGATACATTGAAGAGCAATCCAAAGAGTCGTTTTGTGTGACTGTTGCTTTTCAAAAGCTAATTTTAGGATTTAAAATAGCACACGATGCGAAGATAGACATCCGAATGGATGACAACTTAGAATAGTTTTCTAAATGTTTTGCTTTACGACATAACAGTGACACTGATAATTATTTTAATATTGCAATTAGTACAGTATCTAATATAGTACGTGAACTTTTATAGCATTTTTTAACCATCTTTTCCATCTTTTAACACTGATTTTTAAATATATTTTTTAATAGGTACCTACATATTTTTTCTGTAAGACGTGGGTTATTTTTTATAGCTAATAGCTACTAATTACAAAATTCACAAAGACAGCCGAAAAAAAAAGAAAAATATTTGTTTCATTCTAAAATCCTTGATAGTTTTGATCTATTTAACCATTTAGTGTTTATCATATAATGTTTTGTGTTCGAATTAACTGTAAAACATATTATAAAATAGTTTAACCTCTTCTCCTGTTCACCTACCACATTGTTTCTGCACCACCCAATGGTTGACTGGTAGAGAATGCCTTTGGCATTAAGTCCGCCAATGTACTATTTTGTGCAAGAAGTTTTTAAATAAATATAAAATAGTTGTCTTTCGTCTGACCAATACTAACCTCGCCTTTCATCCAAATTTTGATAGATTTTCGGCTCTGACAAGAGCGCAATGTTTTATCAATATACTCGTCCATAGAATTTGCAATTTCAAAGATAATCTGGAACGACTTTTGCTATCGAAATACTTTTATAATACGACTTCGTCAAAAACTGTAACTAAACTACCGAGAATACCGCATTTTATATGTGAAAATAAAAGTTCAGAAGCAAAACCTCATTTTGTTTAGTAAAATAAAATGCCTCTATTACGTTACTATTCAGAACGTGAAAGAATTTCGTTTACTCCGATATAAAAAACTGAATCCAATTTGCCCTGAGGGTAGATAGAAATCTGTTATGTTTCCTACGAATTTATTGTAGATATTGTTTATTTGATTTCTAAGGTCCAATCGAGGCAAATCGTAAAATGGGATTAGGATAGGTACACTTATATTGATAATAGAGGTCAATTTACATGCTTGGTTGTGAATAATAAATATAAATAAATACTGTTCCTGAGCTTAGCGTATTTTGACTGACTTTGATAGGCTATTTCATTGTAATTGAGGGAAAATCAACCAAGCATAGATGTATTTGGCGATGAGAATCGTCAGAGCTTCGGAAAAACGACCAAGAATTTACATTTTGTGGGTTTTTGTATCCAAGTGGCTTCCTCTATGAGCCATAACGACGGTGAAAAGCATTATGCAAATGAACCTGACTGTATCGGGTGAATTCGGGTGCATTAGATTAGCTTGTGGTGTACAATATTTGGATTCCGAATGTAGTTACATAGGCAAATCATTATAGGAAATAATTAGCTTATTCCGAATTACACAGAGTAAGCTGATTCATAATTATATATAATGCATGCATAAAATAAAGTTTTAAATATTTTAAATCATGCTCTGATGTTGCGTGTCTTTCTTTCTATCACAAATTCTAAGTTCAATTATATTTTACTTTAAATTTTAAACATTTCTTTACAATTAATAAGGAACCACCTCATATCACGAAATATCCTGAATAAGTTACTAGCTAGCTTTGAGGGTTTAAAATTGTGGTTAATATTTTGACTTTACAGTATATTGATAAGTTTAATAATTGCAAGTAATTAATTATAATGTAAGATACATATATAACATACATATACACTTTTTCTATGCTATCTAATATTATTATATAAAAAAAATTAATTAAAATTTCTGCTAGAAACATGGTTAATATAGACCGCTACAGTTAATGAGTCTAATTAAGTACTTTGATGTCGAACTCTGTTAGTTTGATATTACACAATGTTTTCGTAGATATTTACAGGAATTCGTATAAATGAAATGACCTGTCACTATATTTTAAAGCGGAAAAAGCTTTTACAATATACACAATAAAAAGCCACTATTCATTATATTACGTTCATTAAATAAAAAATAAATAAATGTTCCTGTACGTTTCAATAATTCCGTCCAATGCATATTGAATAAATAACTCGATTACCAATAAAAATTATACATCGCATCAAAATGCAAATATAAGCAATCAAACAAAATTGAATTTATATAAATTAACAAAATTATTTTACAATTTAATTAAGGACGTGCATTGTGGGAAAGTTTCATTGGACAATTTTATGGTTTTTCATCTCGACCCCACCCAATACCCTCCAGGCTATGTGATAAAATTAATCTGGGGACGGTAATTAAAATTAATGTGCTCAATTTACGGGGACATCACGCTTGTAAATTCAATGGTTAGAAAGTGACTGTATATTTTTCAAAATGAAATATTTATTAAGCAACGTGACTATGTCGGTTAAAATACAACTTATCATTATCATTAATGATTTTCGTATATTTTCTCATCTACCGTGCAATAGGATTGAAGATTTCGTTAATAAATGAGTCTTATTATTAAATACTTTGATGACGAAAGTCTGAAAATTTTAAATATATATGTTAATGTGTATCTCACAAATAAAAAAAAATAGAACTTACTCTAATGAATTTGTCAAAGCTTGGAAGAGCGAAATCTATCTCACATAAGCCAACCGTTCCTTAAAAGGTTCATGTAACTTAAATATTATTAATATATAAAATTATAAATAAATTAATATAAAATACATACATACATACATAAGCTCACGCCTGTTTCCCAGCGGCGTAGGCAGAGAGAATGGACCTCCACTTGCTACGATCCCTACACACATCTTTCGCTTCATTCACTCTCATAACATTCTTCATACAAGCACGTCGGTTTAGGGTGGATCTTATTTGAACTTTTGCGAGGATGTCTCCGATTTGGTCAGAGAACGTTCGCCGAGGTCTTCCCCTTCCGACTGTGCCACTCACACTTGCCATGTATACCTGTTTTGTCAATCTTTCTTCATCCATTCTTTCCACGTGACCAAACCATCTCAACATTCCCTTCTCTATCTTTGTAATCACATCCTCTTTCACTCCACACCGTTCTCTTATCACGCTATTCCTTACTCCTTAATATAAAATATTGTAACTTAAAATTAAAAAGTTTAGTTGGTGAAATAAACTTTTAATTTATTTAATGAAAAAATACTGTTACATATAATACTGCATATTCGTAGAATTATCGAATAAAGTTTTCTCTTTAATACATTTTATGTTTGCTATTCTATACCTCTCGCCAATTCAGTGATTTCTCGTCACATAACTGAAATCTATAAACATCCTGGAGTGATAAAGGTCACATAATTATCATGAACTTTGCTGCTTTGGGTCCCAAATTGTTATTACTGCCATAATTAAGGTTCTTTAACGTGGTCTAATATTTCACTTGTAAGTTCAAATTACCTCATATATTATACTATAAGTGTTAGTTGTAACTTTAGTTACTGTATACCACGTAATGATAAAACATTATGTAGATAATTTAGGTAACCTTCTCTCTGTAATTTGAATTCCTTTACTTACATGAGTTATCTATTCAAGAATCAGAAAGTGTTATGCGGATGTATAACAGGTACCAGTCTAGGACAACGGTGTTTTGTAAGTAATAAATATATTTTGTAATACGAACAACTTTTATCTATACAATTATTATAAAGAGGTTTCAATGTTCAGGTATACATGGCAAGTGTGCGTGGCACAGTCGGAAGGGGAAGACCTCGACGAACGTTTTCTGACCAAATCGGAGACATCCTCGCAAAAGGTCAAATAAGATCCACCCTAAACCGCAGTGGCGGACTTACACATTTGCCGCCAGTACGCTATTCCAATTTTGCCGCCACTTCAGACTCTAACAATTGTCTAGTTACCTCTAGATGCCCATACTAAATTTAATTTTCGAAAGTATTTGGCATAATGAAGGGGCGCTGCACGCGGTTATGCGTGATTGAAAGGATGACCAGCAAATCAGATTCACGTTGAGACAGATTCTCTGTTCAGACGTTGGAGTATTCTGTTAAATATTGTTTAAGTACCTACTTAGTACTAAAAATACTACAATTATAACGTCTCAAATGTTTAAATCTCGAAAATTATAGACGTTTACATTTAATTTCCCAGTAAAAAAAATGTGGGCCTAATTTGCCGCCCCCGCAAAATCTGCCGCCCTAGCCTCCAGCCTACTGAGCCTGCTGGCAAACCCACCACTGCTTAACCGACGTGCTTGTATGAAGATTTTTATGACTCTGCCTACTCCGCCTACTCCGCTGGGAAACAGGCGTGAGCTTATGTAAGTATGTTCATTAATTGTTTGTTTGTATTGAATAGTCTCCGTAAGGTAAGACTGCTTACCACTGCTATGGAAAGCATATAATCCGTCACCGGTAGGTTACAAAGAAAAAAAATTGTTATTTCGAATTTTGGGATTTCATAAGGCTTTAAAATAACTCAGGTACTGGCTATGATATAGTTCCTGGCTTCCAAACACCTCTATAGCTTCTCCTATTAATTTTATGTCAGAGGGTACTCATTAGGTGAGAGTTTCCAAAGGTTCATTGTAAGTTGGGTCATTGTACCTACGTAAGCTCGTCAAAAGACCCAGTTTTCGGACAAAAACCTATTGTATTCGTAAGGTCGCGTGTATAAAGTTGCTGTATGCCATATGTAAGGAATACCGCCACAAAAACTAATGGTCATAGAATACCAAAATATAGTAGTAAATGTAGTTTCTTCACATTTTCTTGTATGTAACAAAGCACTTAGCCTATGTTATTATTTTTTATCTTAACTCCTTTAAATCTTTGGAGGTGAATATTTACGTACAATAGACGTTTTAATACAAAACACTTTCAATTTCGCTACGTTTTTTGCCAATGTAGCTAATCAAAACATGCATCACTAAATACAAATTGAAAAAGAAGATAATTTACATTAATTTAACAAAATCGCACATAGTAGCTGTTATAAGGACAACTGTTTACATTATTATTTTGCACATATTTTCTGAGACATCTTTCAAATATTTTAATTATAAAATATATAATAATAGTACCGATATCTTCAGTATCAAAATCCACTTAACCGACATTTTAGTGCGAAAACATTGAGCAACCAGATTATATTGTATTTTATACTGCTTTCAGAATATTCATTATGTTTTATAACTGGGGCCCGGATTATCGTGATATTGAGGTTAATCTACTGTTTTCGTGTGCAAACCATTTAGGTTTCTACGCGTCGGTTTATGAAAACAATGAACAAAGATAGATCAAAAATGTCTTAATGAAATAATAAAGTAAACCCTTAACAACAACATAATTTAGGATGAGTACACACTGGAGGTTTGTGAAGCATTATAGGCATTTCTCTTCTAATATACATAGATTTCCATAATGTTTAAAATTATAATATTAGCATACATAGGGTAAATAAATAATGCCTATTATTGGCACCCCACCAATTATTGGCACATCTTTTTTTATTATATTTCTTTTACCGATTTCGCTTAAAGTGCCAATAATTGGACGTTTTCCCCTACATTGACGATTATTTTATATATTAAATGTCTTGGGGAGAATAGACGCTTAAACTGGTAAATTTATTACCTATGTTTAAATTCTAACGACCCAGCTTTAGTATTCAAGACTTTTCTAAATGCCTCACCAGAATGACTACAGGTAGGTAATAAGACTATTTTTGATCACAGCACTTTGATATAGTTTTATCCGTGCTATTGACATTTATTTTAGAGAAGCCTCTTGAAACAAAGTACACCCGGACTCAGAATAACTATCTGTGGTTCGTACAAATAGCTGTCGCAGGTGGGAATCGAAGAAACCACGACAAATCATCATCAGCCCGTATAAAGTCCACTGCTAAACATGGGCCTCCTCCCGAGGGAGGGTATTTGCCAAAGTCACCACGCTTGGCAGGCGGGTTGGTGACCGCAGTATTATGTTGTAACACAAGGAAAAGCTGCTGCCCGTTCCTTGATATACGATTATTATAGATGATGTTTTAACAATCGGGACCAACGGCTTAACGTGCTTTCCAAGGCACGGAGGGTAGTACCTCAACCAACCAGACCCAGAAGGAAATCTTAGAAAATACACAAAGATATCCTGTCCGGCTTGGGGATCGAACCCACGACCTCCGAGATTTAAATCGAGCCAAATACCGCTACGCTACGTAGGTTGTCCTAACCATCACAAAAACTAATACTATTTACTAAACTAAATAAAAACCCACCATTAGCGACTTAAATAGGTGACAATTGAAGGTTATTTATGTGTAAAATAATAATTTTCTAACAAAGACTACATTAGACCTTCTGTCACTGACGCAATCATTTCGTGACCCATCCGAATCAGTGATCGCAATTTCCCTTTAGAAATCAGCCCCTTTGATTCAGTCGCACCCCGAGTTATTATGACCCCATGCTTATAGGGTAATAAATACGTGCCGCTTATATCAATACAAAGATGAGAGTTATCTGTCCTAGTCTCTCATGTCTCAATTTCATTTTTAATTTGAATTATGAATTTACATATGTTAAACCATACAACGTTAATTTAACATATATGCTTTGTTTCAATTTATGACTTAATAAATCTATGAATACTACATCAGAAGAGGGCATTTGCCCTTTTATGTTATTTTGGCAAAACGTTATACCTTAATTTTCTTCAAGAAAATACATTTATAGGTATTTCTAGAAGCAAAGCAAAAATATCGTTAATATTAAAATAACGTATCGGAATTTGACGTAGGTAATATTTCAAATACGGATTACTTAGTTCCAATACCTAATTCAAAACCGAAAAAATAACTGTACCTAGTTTCCTTCCAATAAATCAGATAAAAATGAAATATGTAAAGCCAACTGTCCCTCCATCCATATTCACTTTCATATTCATAGCCATGAAATTGGGACAACAAAAAACTACAAAAAAGAAGACGGACCAAGTTTCCTTTAGAACAAGATAAAGTTTTCCACATAATAATAGTTGTCGTTCGTGTTTGGTCCTACGTAATTGTCCCTTTACCCATTCTTTGATGTTGAAATGAGATTATCTTTGGACCAAATTTGGAAAAGTTGTAGGAATATGCGTAGCATTGCCAGCTACATATTATCTTGTTTAGTTTCATCTTCGCTCGTTACTTAAGACTTCGTTACTTAAAAATACTTTGATACAATAATTAACAAAGTCAAATACACACTTTAATATATATAGTTTATTTAAAACTAGATTCCTCGAATTTCATCTTGAAGCTGAATAAATAAAAGTTGTTTATGTATTCATAACTGAGCGGAATATTAAGCAGAGGTCGCAATACCTTTTTTTGTTGGCCGTACCCTTTTAAATTGTTTTGGTGCATGACTGTGATATCGGTAAATAATAGGGATATTATACTTTTGTGTTAAATTTTGATGTTCAATTTATGTTAAGTATCGGTTGGCAAATTCATGGGTCATTACAAATGGGCAATATTTGTGTAGGTATTTTGTAATTTTGTATTACGTATCAGAAATATTGTACATAGCTCGGAAGAGTAAACCATTCAGATATTTAACTTTTCACCAACTATATATACAGGGTTACAGGAAAAGTCGACCTAGATCCGTTAAGGGCGTGTAGTACACATCATTTCTGAATGATTTCACTATGGAACCCCCTATCCTAAACTTAACCGTTTTCGAGATTTTCGAGTTTTAATTTTTTTTATGAAAAAGCCCAATTTTTCGGCTATTGAATTGAATATTTTGAATTTTTTTGACTCTTATGATTATTTTTTTGATTTTTTACATGAAGAATGAGATGCTTAATGACCTCAATGACTAAAATTGCACGTAAGTTAACTAAATAGGTCGTTGTAGACGATCGAAACCTAAGAAAATAAGTACAAATTATAAAAAAATATTTTTCTTTTCTGTATATCGCAAAAAAATATTATGGCACTTGCTCTGCAAATGTGCTTAAAAACATCTACATTTTATCAGCTATCCAACGAGGTATAACAACCTAGGGTTGTATTTAAACTCATAGAAAAAACCATAGTTAAAAAGGTTCAGGTAGTAGGTCTAACGGGTACCTCGGCTATTGTCCTTCACGTTAATCCGGTGCGTGTGAGCGAGACAACTTACGATTTATGCAGGTGAGAGTGAGAAAAATAATGTGCAAAAACAAGTTTGGGGATACAACATGCCCATTGTTTTGTATTTGGTCGTTTGTTTGCTTGCCATCCATTTTAGTCTGCTCATGCGACTCGTCCATGGTAGATGCGAATTATTGTGCTTCCGGATTCCCACTCGACTTGGCTTTGTTTCTGGACTGATTTTTCTAACTGTGACTACTGTGCTTGTTTACTGGACTCTGATTTGTGCTTGTGATACTGGACTGTTGAAAATGGCAACATACTCGAACGAGGAATATGCGGATATGCTTATCTGCTACGGATACTGCAATTGCGTGTCCGCACAAGCTCGGACTGAGTACATACGACGCTATCCCGACCGTCGAGTACCTGATGTGAGCGTTTTCGACGGAGTTTACCGACGACTTCGTGAAACTGGCTCTGTTTCGCGACGACGTACGGACTTGGGAAGACCACGTGTCATTGATGACGACGAGGAACAAGACAACGAAATCGTAGAACGGTTCAGAAGAGACCCAACCACTTCGACCAATATTGTTGCCCGTGAACTGGGCCTAACTCAGTGGAAAGTGTGGTTTACGATTCATACGGCAGGCCTGTATCCATACCACTACACGCCGGTTCATTTAATTGAAGAAGGAGATCCCGCGAGACGCATGGACTTCTGCAGATTCATGCTCAATGCAGATATCGAGGACCCGAATTTCCTAAAATTAATATTGTGGACAGATGAATCCAAATTCGATCAGGACGGGATTACTAATTACCATAACGCACACTATTGGGCTCCTAAAGAACTAGGCAATCCAAATAAGAAAAGAGTAAAGGGGTCACAACGACGATTTAGTGTAAATGTGTGGATGGGCATCATTTCCAACCATTTGATTGGGCCTTACTTTCTTCCAGACAATCTGAATGCTGAAACTTATGAAAATTTCTTAAGAGGTGACTTAGGTGATCTACTAGATGATCTCCCATTACAATTACTGCGGGACATGTGGTTTCAACATGATGGCTGCCCTGCTCATTTCAGAAGAAGCGTTAGGGAATGGTTGGACACTAACTATCCTAACAAATGGATTGGACGAGGTGGGCCTTTACCCTGGCCAGCCAGAAGTCCCGACCTGACCCCCATGGATTTTTATGTATGGGGGCACATGAAGAGCCTCGTTTACAGTGAGCCCAACCCCATATCGTCAGTGGAAGTTCTCAAAGAAAGGATAATTAATGCTGCTAACGAAATAAGAAGAACATTAACCACTGGTGTAGTGAAAAGTGGACTACGTGAAAGAATGAGAAAATGTGTGCGAAATAGAGGTGGACACGTAGAACATGAACTATAAAAAAATATTCAAAAACATTAGGTGAATAAATGTTATTTTGAACTGATTTATTGTTTCATTTAGCTTACTACAATCATTGACGATCTGTACGCCAACTATGAGTTGAGCGTGAGTGACTTTGTATGCGAATTAGCGTTAACAACGCACCGATTACGTTATTTTCCAAACAAAAGCCAGTAACTAGTCACTTACGCTCAACTAATGGTTGGCGTACGGTCATTATTTGTACGATCGACGATCTGAACAAAAAAAAAAGCTATAAAAACTGAATGATCTCCTAGGTAGGATGCATGAAGGTTGTACCCAGCCGAGGGAGGCCTATGTTCAGTAGTGGAAGCCAGGAGGCTGAAATGATGATGCTGAACTAAGGTCAAATTAATTAGATTAAATAAGCGCTATTTATTCTGACTGCCATGTAGCCTTAGAAACTAAGTTTCACCTTTGAGGTTAATAAATACCCTAGAGTGTTATACCTCGTTGGATAGCTGATAAAATGTAGATGTTTTTAAGCACATCTGCAGAGCAAATGCCATAATATTTTTTTGCGATATACAGAAAAGAAAAATATTTTTTTATAATTTGTACTTATTTTCTTAGGTTTCGATCGTCTACAACGACCTATTTAGTTAACTTACGTGCAATTTTAGTCATTGAGGTCATTAAGCATCTCATTCTTCATGTAAAAAACCAAAAAAATAATCATAAGAGGCAAAAAAATTCAAAATATTCAATTCAATAGCCGAAAAATTGGGCTATTTCATAAAAAAAATTAAAACTCGAAAAACTCGAAAACGGTTAAGTTTAGGATGGGGGGTTCCATAGTGAAATCATTCAGAAATGATGTGTACTACACGCCCTTAACGGATCTAGGTCGACTTTTCCTGTAACCCTGTATATTTCAGTAACAACATAATAATATGGAAAATGTAATTCCTTCTTCTTCTTTTATTTCTACTATTCTTAAAAAAAAAAGATTATTAGCAGCATTTCGCAGTCTACTAACGTTCTTTTTAACCCCCGTGTTAAGCTGAAATGCTTGTGTTACGAGTGGGTTAAATTAAATTATTAGGCAGCTAAACTATTAGTAGTAAAGTCGCGGGTGGCAATCGTGTGCAGCTGCCTTGAACAGACTGACGACAGTCTATGGCGAGGAGTCGTTAGATGCAGATTCAGGATCAGTCGCTGAACAAGTCACCAATGGACGACTACAAACTGAAAAAAAAGCGAATCAAGTATCAATCAATTAGTCTATCTCTGTTCTCTCCTAATTGAGGCTATAACACTCAACTCTTCTCCCCCCGCATCCAGTGTATTCCGTCTATCCTGTCTTACACAGCTATGGTGCGAGCTATGCATAGAGTTCCCCAGAAAGATAAACACTCAATGAAGTAACACCTAAGTATTAAATAATATACCCTTCGAATGAATTCACGTTAAACTGTTGGTGTCGATTGTCATACCATTACACATGACAATCGTATATCAAGTAACGGGCAACAGCGTTTACCTGTGTATATGCTGCTAACTATACGCGGACATCAATCCACCTGCCAAGCATGGTTACTAATGAAACACCCTCTTCGACCTTTGGTATGCAGTAGTTACGTTAAACGGGCTGTTTACGAATTATCTAATTAAATGTTTAAGAATATTCCTGTTAAAGCATTATCTATGACTATTGCATACAAGGGCATGAGTAGCGTTTAGTATAGGTACACAAATTTATAATGTCTTTGCACTCAATATTAATGATAATGAACTGAGCTCGAAAGTATACGTATTTATTAATACAATAAAACTTTATATATATACCATTTAACTTAAAGAGGAATAAAAGGATTACCTGAACTATGTATAACAGTCATGACGCTAACACAAATCAAACGAGTGAATTTTCCAACTACTAAAACTAGCAAATGTAATTGAAATAAGATAACAAAGTTTCTTAATTAACTTTGACCTGTCAGTGCTTTCTATTCACTAATAGAAGTCATTGTAACCAAAAGTAAAGCTCCATTATTCAACATAGTTTTCTCCTGAAATATTTATTAGTTAGGGACCTTTCGATTCCAATGTCTGCTAATTACGTTTTGATAGTAATTGGTTGGTTCTTTGTTAGATAAACTAATTATTCCTATTAAATACTTAGTTAAACAACTCATCTTAGACAGAAATCTTTGCTTTTCGGTTTTAGCTTCAATCATAATCATTTTGATTATATTAAATCTTAACTTTCATATAGAAATTTTATTTAAATATGTTAACTTTCATTAGATACTTTGTAGTGTTTGTACTTTCATTATGTACTCTTTAATGGACTTGATCAGTACCTACAGGTGCTGTATTTCAAAGTTCATAAAGAGTATCAATGATATCTCCGTAGCGTTGCGGTATTTGGCTCGCTTTAAGTCTCGGAGGTCGTAGGTTCGTTCCCCACACCGGACAAGAAATCTATGTGTAAATTCTAAGATTTTTCCGGGTATGGTTGGTTGATTGAGGGACTACCCTCCGTGCCTCGGAAAGCACGCTAAGCCGTTGGTCCCGATTGTTGTAACATGGCAGCAGCGTTTCCTTTTGTGTTACGTCATAATACTGCGGTAGCCAACCTGCGGTTGCTTGCGTTTTCTTAACAAACTTTTTCGCTTAGTTAATTATGCCATGCATTCTTCGGGTACTTTAAAGTTTTTGTAACTTAACGTTAAGATTACGCTTCGTAACAGTCGTATCTAACTCTGGAAGTATTTTTCAGTGTTAGATACAACCAAAAAGGCACAAACAAATTTTATAACGACCACAAACAAAAACTATAAACATTCCAATATTGCAATCAATAAACCTTTGGGACCCGACATGTCTAACAGAAATCCCAAATAGAAAATCGACCAAAACTATAACTTCACATCAAACAAGCATACAACGACATAAAACCATATCAGGTACACAGATAGTTTATTTGGGGCCAGATGGTACGACCGAGTCACCAAGGCATGTGTACACTAGCAGAATTTATTGCTAACGTGCAGTGCTACTGTTGCTGTGTTCTTTTTTTTCATGTGAACCTGGCTTAGTTGGCTGTCTGAGATGCGGTAGATATTTTAGGTAGATTGGTGTTCGAATTTTGAATAATAATTGTAATCAGTAATGAGATTTACTGGATGCTGGCAGTATTACTCTATTAAATCGTAATTTGTGGATTTCCGATTTAAAATAGACCACCCCATATCTACCTGTGGGTGTCGTACGAGGGGGCTTAGGAACATTAAATACAGCTGGTGCTGGCAGTTGCATCTATCAGCTCAGGGATACTCCCATCTTACTGCGATCACCATGCGTGGTGAGCGCCAAGCGTGGTGATTACGGCAATATTCCTCAACGAACTTGGCTTGCTAACGTTTGTAAAAGAGGAAGCACATATACGAAGGTGGACGTAAACATGCCGATAAAGTTAAGTAAGTAAAAGTTTATTTGCTATGTTAAGTGTTTACTTTTACTATTTACTTACACTCACAACATACTAGAGACAAACTTAGATACTAAGTATTCTGTACTTTCGCATCGAATAAGTTAGGCTTATTTACAAATTGCTCATTCAAAGTCTTCAATTTATTTGTTTTGTTTCATCATCATCATCATCAGCCCGTATAACTTCCACTGCTGAACATGGGCCTCCTCCCGAGGGAGGGTATTTGCCATAGTCTCCACCCTTGGCAGGCGGGTTGGTGACCGTAGTAATATGTTGCACCACACAAGGAAACGCTGCTGCCCGTTTCTTGATATACGATTATTACATAACAATCGGGACACGGCACGGAGGAGGGTAGTCCCTCAACCAACCAGACCCGGAAAGAAATCTTAGAATGAACACAAAAATTTCCTGTTTGGCTTGGGGATCGAACCCTCACACCACACAAATACCGTTAAACTACGGAGCTTGTTTTGTTTAAAGCATACCAATGGACCAGTTAAAATAAACTTATATACTTAAATATAAATTAACAAATGCATGTTGATCGATACTAAAAGAGCAATAAATTGAGTTAACTTAAACTACTTAACTTAAACATTTAGTTTTATCGTTTAACTTCCCAATAAAATTCGTAGTTCTAAAGATAATACGTTAAATACATTGTTAAGCACGTCACGTAAGTTATATATTGTACAGCATCTTAGTAAACAGATGTCCACGACCATAAAGAGTTAATTATCGTTTCAAAATATACTGCATTACAGTATAAGTAGTCCAGTACGTCAGTTTACGTTGAAAATGTCATGATGCGGACATGACGATGCAGCGATTCTTTTTATGGAACACATTAAAATTTATACAAAAAAAAAAGTTTTTGTTCTTCATTAGTTTACTTACCTTTAGGTGCTTATAGAGTTTATGGTATTACCTGCAAAAATTTCATCACTAGATTTTATTTTGTTTAAATAGTGACGTTAAATATGTAGTATTACGTTAGGAGTTACTGCATCACTAATATTAAAACGATGTATGAAACATAGTCATTTTTTCATCAAAATTCAGTAACATAACTCATATTCGTTTTACGCAGTCAGTTTTTATGAAGCTGTTCGTAAAGTATTGTAGTTTGTAGCTTTACAAACTACAATAATTTACAAACAGCTTCAAAAAATGACTGCTGACAGGGCGGAAACAAGCATAACGCATAGTCAAACAAACGATTTAAGAGCTTTAAAACTTTTATTTAGAGAGTTCCAAATATGAATTGTTCAATTTTTTTTTAATCCATAAATATGGAAACGGCTTTTAATTGCACTAAGTTAATTCTTGTACCTAACTACCTACTGTACTAATTGACCTAATCTAGTAATTTATTAGAAGTGCTAATTAATAAGAAGTTATGTTAAATCTCAAAGAAATGCAAGAGATAGCCCACTATATTTTCTCAGCTGTGACGGCACGAGAATAGATCTCTAGGGAACTTGACGTTGCGGCGCTTACTTTTTGCTCTGCCTGAGAAACTTGATATATTGAAAACTGTTACTATTTTATCCATTATGTTGATACCTACTTTAAAGAAAAACATAGTATTCTTTAATAGTATAAACGATTTAACAATAGAATTATAAAAAAATAAAGTCTTCAAAGATAAAATATTCTGACACAATCTTTGAAGGCTTTAATTTTTAGTATAGTTTAGTTTCATGAAAATAAATAATTAATATTGTGATTTAGAAATCGACATTCCGAAAAATAACATTAGGTAAATGTCGTTTATTTTCTTACGTGTGAAGCTTTATTATCTACTGAATACTTTTATTTGTCTGAATGATTTTTTGTTCAAACGTGTTACAATAAAAAAAAAACTTTTCTTACTCAGAAACTCAATTCGGTTCGAACCTCACCCATTGCACTACCGACGTGAACCCACTCGTAACTTTTAGCTTAGCACGGGGTTAACAAGAATACTAGTAGACTGCAAAATTCTGCAAGTAATCTTTGTATGTATGTACGAGTACAAATATGGAAAAGACAGAAACAAATACAGAAATTACTTAAAGGCTGCCAAGGTAGGTAGGTATAATTGGGAACATAGTACAATATGCATTAATAAATATATAATTTTTTTTTAAAGCAGAAAGCAGTCATAAATTTATTGAAATTTGTGGTTGTCTGTACTATAGATGTCGACACATTAAATGAAAAACGAGGGATTCAAAATGAATGAGAAATTTGTTCTCATGTCTCATTCATACTTCCGTAACAGTCAAATTTTGGTCTTATCACATTCCAGTATTTAATAATATTTTACCACACCGTGATCGCTTTTGCAGTTAGGATCCAGCCTAACAAAACAACAATATATAACAGTGATTCCTCAATGACAGTTAAAATCTGTTCCAGCTATGTTTAATGCAAAATAATTAAGACAAAAAACAACGCATCTGGTGCTAAGTGTACAACGAACATTCCGAGCGGAGGAGATACGAGAAAATAATCGTAAATCAATATTAGTTCGCAATCGAAATCCCCATCCCTTTGCCCCTTGTTTATACAACGTGTACCATGAAAGTGTAGTCATATTGATGGATTGGGTTCTGTAGAGATCAGAAGCATACGGTGGATGTGCCATTATACGTCAGAAACATTCATCGTACGTGCCTTTATAGAAATCTGGCACTTACCACCAAATGCTTCTGAAGTATAATGGTACATCTATCCTTAAGCTTCTGAGGTCGGGAATCGTCGGTAATATGACACTTACGCGGTAAGTGACAATTGTTAATAAGGTATAATTTCGTCCCTTAGAAATGTTTTCTTTATTTGTAAAGTAAATGGCTAAATATTAGTTTGGTACGTTCGATTTTCAACCTTATTAGCTATTGTTACTTACTTGGTATCACACTATCACCGACGGTATAATATTAGCCAACTAACTAACCCAAATCATGGTTTCATATTATACTTAGGTCGAATTATGGAAAAACGTCAACATCATCATCAGCCCGTATAACGTCGACCGAACTTTCCCAAGGGAGGGTTTGCCATTGTTATCACGATTGGCAGGCAGATTGGTAACAGATTGGTAACAGTATAATGTTATAACACACGTTGATGCCCGGTCCTTAGTATCCACTTGTAAATTATGTGTTAAAAGTCGGGAGTAACAGCTTATCGTGCTTATCGAGGCACTGAAGGTAGTCCCTAAACCAACTAGACCCGGTAAAAAATCTTAAAAACCGAGATTTCATGACATTTCCAGACTTTAAAAGAGACCGCTACGCAACGAGGTTGTCCTGTAAACTGGTGACTTCATAAACTAAAATACAACTACACGTTCATGTTACACCCTGTATTGGTACAATTCAACGCTATAAATATCTTCACTTACCCATAAAAACTAATTTAATACACATTAGTGCATTATGCCTCTAAAAGTCAGTTAAAATGATTTCTTTCATACATTTCCGCTAAGAAATGAGTGACAAATGCTTAGTCGTATGTATAACTCCATCATTTTGAGTCATTAGCGGTGTACCATGATGTGAGAGATGGGATGCTGATATCATAATTTCTCATACAACTTAACTGTGTAACATCTGGGGTAGATATGAAATGAAATGTTCAATTTTTATTTCTTATTTTGTTGTGAGCTTGTATACCTACTATATGCTAATAAATAAAGCTGAAGAGTTTGTTTGTTTGCTTCAACGCGCAAATCTAAGGAACTACTGATCCGATTTATATAATGTTTCAGTGAAAGATAGTTAATTATGCCATGCATTCTTCGGGTACTTTAAAGTTTTTGTAACTTAACGTTAAGATTACGCTTCGTAACAGTCGTATCTAACTCTGGAAGTATTTTTCAGTGTTAGATACAACCAAAAAGGCACAAACAAATTTTATAACGACCACAAACAAAAACTATAAACATTCCAATATTGCAATCAATAAACCTTTGGGACCCGACATGTCTAACAGAAATCCCAAATAGAAAATCGACCAAAACTATAACTTCACATCAAACAAGCATACAACGACATAAAACCATATCAGGTACACAGATAGTTTATTTGGGGCCAGATGGTACGACCGAGTCACCAAGGCATGTGTACACTAGCAGAATTTATTGCTAACGTGCAGTGCTACTGTTGCTGTGTTCTTTTTTTTCATGTGAACCTGGCTTAGTTGGCTGTCTGAGATGCGGTAGATATTTTAGGTAGATTGGTGTTCGAATTTTGAATAATAATTGTAATCAGTAATGAGATTTACTGGATGCTGGCAGTATTACTCTATTAAATCGTAATTTGTGGATTTCCGATTTAAAATAGACCACCCCATATCTACCTGTGGGTGTCGTACGAGGGGGCTTAGGAACATTAAATACAGCTGGTGCTGGCAGTTGCATCTATCAGCTCAGGGATACTCCCATCTTACTGCGATCACCATGCGTGGTGAGCGCCAAGCGTGGTGATTACGGCAATATTCCTCAACGAACTTGGCTTGCTAACGTTTGTAAAAGAGGAAGCACATATACGAAGGTGGACGTAAACATGCCGATAAAGTTAAGTAAGTAAAAGTTTATTTGCTATGTTAAGTGTTTACTTTTACTATTTACTTACACTCACAACATACTAGAGACAAACTTAGATACTAAGTATTCTGTACTTTCGCATCGAATAAGTTAGGCTTATTTACAAATTGCTCATTCAAAGTCTTCAATTTATTTGTTTTGTTTCATCATCATCATCATCAGCCCGTATAACTTCCACTGCTGAACATGGGCCTCCTCCCGAGGGAGGGTATTTGCCATAGTCTCCACCCTTGGCAGGCGGGTTGGTGACCGTAGTAATATGTTGCACCACACAAGGAAACGCTGCTGCCCGTTTCTTGATATACGATTATTACATAACAATCGGGACACGGCACGGAGGAGGGTAGTCCCTCAACCAACCAGACCCGGAAAGAAATCTTAGAATGAACACAAAAATTTCCTGTTTGGCTTGGGGATCGAACCCTCACACCACACAAATACCGTTAAACTACGGAGCTTGTTTTGTTTAAAGCATACCAATGGACCAGTTAAAATAAACTTATATACTTAAATATAAATTAACAAATGCATGTTGATCGATACTAAAAGAGCAATAAATTGAGTTAACTTAAACTACTTAACTTAAACATTTAGTTTTATCGTTTAACTTCCCAATAAAATTCGTAGTTCTAAAGATAATACGTTAAATACATTGTTAAGCACGTCACGTAAGTTATATATTGTACAGCATCTTAGTAAACAGATGTCCACGACCATAAAGAGTTAATTATCGTTTCAAAATATACTGCATTACAGTATAAGTAGTCCAGTACGTCTGTTTACGTTGAAAATGTCATGATGCGGACATGACGATGCAGCGATTCTTTTTATGGAACACATTAAAATTTATACAAAAAAAAAAGTTTTTGTTCTTCATTAGTTTACTTACCTTTAGGTGCTTATAGAGTTTATGGTATTACCTGCAAAAATTTCATCACTAGATTTTATTTTGTTTAAATAGTGACGTTAAATATGTAGTATTACGTTAGGAGTTACTGCATCACTAATATTAAAACGATGTATGAAACATAGTCATTTTTTCATCAAAATTCAGTAACATAACTCATATTCGTTTTACGCAGTCAGTTTTTATGAAGCTGTTCGTAAAGTATTGTAGTTTGTAGCTTTACAAACTACAATAATTTACAAACAGCTTCAAAAAATGACTGCTGACAGGGCGGAAACAAGCATAACGCATAGTCAAACAAACGATTTAAGAGCTTTAAAACTTTTATTTAGAGAGTTCCAAATATGAATTGTTCAATTTTTTTTTAATCCATAAATATGGAAACGGCTTTTAATTGCACTAAGTTAATTCTTGTACCTAACTACCTACTGTACTAATTGACCTAATCTAGTAATTTATTAGAAGTGCTAATTAATAAGAAGTTATGTTAAATCTCAAAGAAATGCAAGAGATAGCCCACTATATTTTCTCAGCTGTGACGGCACGAGAATAGATCTCTAGGGAACTTGACGTTGCGGCGCTTACTTTTTGCTCTGCCTGAGAAACTTGATATATTGAAAACTGTTACTATTTTATCCATTATGTTGATACCTACTTTAAAGAAAAACATAGTATTCTTTAATAGTATAAACGATTTAACAATAGAATTATAAAAAAATAAAGTCTTCAAAGATAAAATATTCTGACACAATCTTTGAAGGCTTTAATTTTTAGTATAGTTTAGTTTCATGAAAATAAATAATTAATATTGTGATTTAGAAATCGACATTCCGAAAAATAACATTAGGTAAATGTCGTTTATTTTCTTACGTGTGAAGCTTTATTATCTACTGAATACTTTTATTTGTCTGAATGATTTTTTGTTCAAACGTGTTACAATAAAAAAAAAACTTTTCTTACTCAGAAACTCAATTCGGTTCGAACCTCACCCATTGCACTACCGACGTGAACCCACTCGTAACTTTTAGCTTAGCACGGGGTTAACAAGAATACTAGTAGACTGCAAAATTCTGCAAGTAATCTTTGTATGTATGTACGAGTACAAATATGGAAAAGACAGAAACAAATACAGAAATTACTTAAAGGCTGCCAAGGTAGGTAGGTATAATTGGGAACATAGTACAATATGCATTAATAAATATATAATTTTTTTTTAAAGCAGAAAGCAGTCATAAATTTATTGAAATTTGTGGTTGTCTGTACTATAGATGTCGACACATTAAATGAAAAACGAGGGATTCAAAATGAATGAGAAATTTGTTCTCATGTCTCATTCATACTTCCGTAACAGTCAAATTTTGGTCTTATCACATTCCAGTATTTAATAATATTTTACCACACCGTGATCGCTTTTGCAGTTAGGATCCAGCCTAACAAAACAACAATATATAACAGTGATTCCTCAATGACAGTTAAAATCTGTTCCAGCTATGTTTAATGCAAAATAATTAAGACAAAAAACAACGCATCTGGTGCTAAGTGTACAACGAACATTCCGAGCGGAGGAGATACGAGAAAATAATCGTAAATCAATATTAGTTCGCAATCGAAATCCCCATCCCTTTGCCCCTTGTTTATACAACGTGTACCATGAAAGTGTAGTCATATTGATGGATTGGGTTCTGTAGAGATCAGAAGCATACGGTGGATGTGCCATTATACGTCAGAAACATTCATCGTACGTGCCTTTATAGAAATCTGGCACTTACCACCAAATGCTTCTGAAGTATAATGGTACATCTATCCTTAAGCTTCTGAGGTCGGGAATCGTCGGTAATATGACACTTACGCGGTAAGTGACAATTGTTAATAAGGTATAATTTCGTCCCTTAGAAATGTTTTCTTTATTTGTAAAGTAAATGGCTAAATATTAGTTTGGTACGTTCGATTTTCAACCTTATTAGCTATTGTTACTTACTTGGTATCACACTATCACCGACGGTATAATATTAGCCAACTAACTAACCCAAATCATGGTTTCATATTATACTTAGGTCGAATTATGGAAAAACGTCAACATCATCATCAGCCCGTATAACGTCGACCGAACTTTCCCAAGGGAGGGTTTGCCATTGTTATCACGATTGGCAGGCAGATTGGTAACAGATTGGTAACAGTATAATGTTATAACACACGTTGATGCCCGGTCCTTAGTATCCACTTGTAAATTATGTGTTAAAAGTCGGGAGTAACAGCTTATCGTGCTTATCGAGGCACTGAAGGTAGTCCCTAAACCAACTAGACCCGGTAAAAAATCTTAAAAACCGAGATTTCATGACATTTCCAGACTTTAAAAGAGACCGCTACGCAACGAGGTTGTCCTGTAAACTGGTGACTTCATAAACTAAAATACAACTACACGTTCATGTTACACCCTGTATTGGTACAATTCAACGCTATAAATATCTTCACTTACCCATAAAAACTAATTTAATACACATTAGTGCATTATGCCTCTAAAAGTCAGTTAAAATGATTTCTTTCATACATTTCCGCTAAGAAATGAGTGACAAATGCTTAGTCGTATGTATAACTCCATCATTTTGAGTCATTAGCGGTGTACCATGATGTGAGAGATGGGATGCTGATATCATAATTTCTCATACAACTTAACTGTGTAACATCTGGGGTAGATATGAAATGAAATGTTCAATTTTTATTTCTTATTTTGTTGTGAGCTTGTATACCTACTATATGCTAATAAATAAAGCTGAAGAGTTTGTTTGTTTGCTTCAACGCGCAAATCTAAGGAACTACTGATCCGATTTATATAATGTTTCAGTGAAAGATAGCCCATTAGTCGAGGCAGGCTATAGGCTATACTTAATAATGTAATTCTTATGGGAACGGAAGTAACGCGGGTGAAACCGAATGCGGAAGACAAAATTATTAACTTAAGAAAAATGGCTAAATAGCTGTCAAAGTATACCTCCTTAAAAGGAAAAGCCTATAAAAAGCAAAATTAAAATAGCCTTTACCTAGGCTCTATTTTTCGGTTCAAAATTTATGCTAAAATTCAAGTTCAAGGCAGGAGTTGTCAATTTCAAAGGACGGCGGAGTTAAATACTGAAAAAAAATACATCTCATCATAAAGTGTAAGTGTTAAAAAAAATAGTTGAAATAGGCCCTACAGTTTTTGAGTTTATAAATTAATATACAAATATCTTCATAATAAGTAAGAAAAGTAAAATAAGACAATATATTATACTAACCACGCCATATTATTTAGTTGCGCCCCGGGGTTTTACCCGCGTCACTCTGCTCCAGTAGGTCGGAGCGTGATATTTTGTTGCCTATATGTTAATCCAGCTTATAAACTATCCGCGTGCAAACTTTTAGCCAAATCCATTGAGTAGTTTTTACGTGAAAGAGTAACAAACATAGATACATCCACACATACAAACGTTCGTATTTATAATATTAGTATTTATCTATCTATTTTTTGTAATTTAACGAACTTTTGCCGAGTAACGAGTACCGAGTTTTACTCGGCTCAATTTTTTTTCAACCGAGTACTCGGCCGAGTAACTTGGTTCTATCAAATTCACATTTCGCGCGCGTACATAAGTACAAACAGGTTCGCGCCGGTCGAGAGGCCAGCTCGCGTTGATACACCCCTCACCCCGCCCCGCCCCTTTCAACTACCAGTCGCTATATCTATTAAAAAAAGCAAAATATTTGTTGCTTTTGTTAAACAAAGTATACTCGGCATTCAAACCGAGTTTTTCGGCCGAGTACGAGTATCAAAAAACCCGCCGAGTACGCCGAGTACCGCGTATCAACCGAGTACTCGGCCCATCTCTAGTAATTATAAATGCATACTATTTTCAATCTTTAATTAATTAGAAGCTTAATCCAGCTTTGACATTGTATTCAGTGTAATAATATCATTAACACCACATAAACATAATGCTGAATATGCAACGGCGAAATAATTAATGCGACATGTGACGCAATACACAATTAGAAACTGTACACGTAAAGCTTAACGGACACTAATTATTTAATTTAAACATAAAGGTATAGCCCAATGGTGAGGGCGTCAAACTTGTGATTTTGTGGTCGCCGGTTCGATCCCCATCTATTGCACTACCGTCTTGAACCCACTCGTAACACAAGCATTTTAGCTTAGCACGGGAGACTGCAAAACTCTGCTAGTAATGTTTTTGAAGAAAAAAAACGTAGAGTTGGATTCTCTTGTCTTTAATACTTTAATTCCATATAAAGAATCCTTACGTCTACGCCTGTACTTATTAGAGATAGAACCAAGTCACCCGCAATATAATAAAAATACCAGGACGTTTACCAACCACAAAAGAGTAAAATCTTGGCAAATGTACAGAACAAAAGGCTATGTAAAGTCAGCTAATTACTTTACCATTTAATTTAATCATTATAATATTATTATAATTTTAATAACCATTTACCTGCTAATGTTATGTTCTATAACATTAGCAGGTAAATGGTACAGAGCAATAAAAACCGGCCAAGTGCGAGTCGGACTCGCGCACGAAGGGTTCCGTACCATTTTCAAGTGCCTAACGGTTGCCATTTTTTTTTTTGTTTAAAAAAGACAACTCCCGCACTAGGGAAATAAATCCCTGTGTCGCGGGGGACTTTACAAACATTCATTTCACGGACACAAAGTACACCCAGACTCAGAACAACTATTTGTGGTTCACACAAATAATTGTCCCGGGTGGGAATCGAACCCAGAACACCAAGTCTCAGAGGCAACTACCGTAACCACTGAGCTACCGGTGCAGTCAAATATCATTATTAATATCAAGCTAAAAAGGGCAAAAAAAAATCACATGGGAGCCCACCTTAATTAATTATTTTATTTTATTTTTAATATTTGCTATTAAAGCGGCAACAGAACTACATCATTTGTAAAAATTTCAACTGTCTAGCTATCGCGGTTCTTGAGATTTATCCTGGTGACGGGCAGACAGCGAAGTCTTAGTAATAGGGTCCCGTTTTTACCCTTCGGGCACGGAACCCCAAAAATGAGAATACTGGTATAAACAGAATAGCACGCAAGTTGCTCCATTCGCATAATGGGATTCTTAAAGTAATGACGTCTTGAAGTTGAAAATCTTCACGCATAGACACGATACGGCTTAACGTAAAAAGTTTGGTTTGGTTTAACAAAATGATTATATAATTTTATTCAAGTTTGAGCAACTCCATGTCTTTTGGTATTCTTAAATACTAATAGTGTACTCACATTTTGGTAGTGTCAACTTTTATACTTAATTATATTTTCAAGTAAATTATAGTCTGGTTATTTGGTTTAACTTTAGCATGTTATCACATGTTAAAGTTAGCCAGTCCTTGTTTTGACGCCAAGCATGCCAAACATCAAATAAAAATAAAAAAAGTATACAGATAAAATTTGGCAATAATACATTAAGAACTTAAAATAAAAAGAATACAAATAAATTTCATTATCAAACTAATATTTTTTGTTGGAAAGTTTACCAACAAAAAATAAAATAAAATAAATAACAACACTAATCAGAAATAAAATATCGAATTAATTTAAAAACAAAACGTTTAATTTAGTTAAACGGTAAAGTTAGTTATAGTAAAACATTGTTTTAAATCCAACACTTGAAGAATTTACAAGATTTCACACTGTCACTTGAGATTGGAAAAATTACCACTGAACGTAGTGGCATGCCATTTATTGGAGACGAAGACAATACAAATTGTTAGTGGGGAGCCTGACTAATGTTGTTTGAATCATACTAGCTAACCACTGAACGTATAGTAGTGGCATGCCATTTATATAAGACGAAGACAATATAAATTGTTAGTGGGGAGCCTGACTAATGTTGTTTGAATCATACTAGCTAACCACTGAACGTATAGTAGTGGCATGCCATTTATATAAGACGAAGACAATATAAATTGTTAGTGGGGAGCCTGACTAATGTTGTTTGAATCATACTAGCTATTGTGCTCAGATTTCCGCGTGTTTGTAAAAATAAAAGTATTCTCATAATACTCGTCATTTCAGTAGTTGGTTTAGAACTGTCAATTTAAAAATATGTTGGAGTTTCAGATCATAACATCGTAAAGTTGCCTGAATAACATAACTATTTGATGGCGATGATTAAAAGAATTGGTACTGCAGTGCAGTTTCCGAATTTATTCATTACATACAAAAATACTACCCGTCGGGAATTCTGATATTTTCCGTAAGTTTTATAGAAACCTTATCCTCAAATCATTACATTGGCAGAAATTGCTGAATGTGTCGGCAGATTGCCGTAAAAAACCCAACGCAATAAAAGAAGAATCAGCCGCATTAATACAGTTGTTATCAAGTTATGCGCATACATATACATTTTGGCGATTCATTTTTATGTAGTATTTAGTATACAAGATTAAATTTTATTTATATAGATAAGTATTCAAGTTTAAAATTAAAATAGTTTCTGAGAAGTCAAAGTGACTCGGTGCATACAACATCTTCAAACATGTGTGTTGCTAAGACTATAAAGGAAAGGGAAACAATTTCCTGCTATTAAAATAATGGTAAACCTGTTGACTCTTGTATGTTACTGAAACACTAACCTTCTTTTTGTCACCATTATATCAATGAATTATATTACTTGAATATTGAGAAAATTGCTTGAGAGAACCATCGTTATCCTGAAACATGGCGGATGAAACGAATAACGCGTTATGGGAGGGTAGGCGAGCCTTGGGAGCAATTGTTTGTGAATCTGATGCCAAAGGTCAGCTATGTATGATATGATTTGCCTTTCTTTAACATGAAATGATGTTGTTATGTATGTATTTTCGATAATTTTAAGCCAATAAGGGCAAACAACATCTGACGTCGGCTCGGATTTAATTTAAGTATCACTAAGCAAAATTATTTTTCAATTACCGCATTTGAATGGGGCACATTCCTTGAGGGCTAGTATTTACTTTGCACAGCAGCTAAGCATTGCCACTCAACGGCGTAATGCTGTCAGCATCTTGGGAACCTTGCCAAATAGCATAGAATATATATTTAGAGAGAGAGTTGTTATATTAAAAAATATCACAATATCAAGGATAGATTTCGTGGCCAGATTTTTTCGTCGTGGTCGTGAGGACAATATTTGTGTAAAATTCCTATCCAGATCTGGTTGGCAAATAATGTTAAGTCATTGCTTCTGAAAGCATAACATGAAACCTAAGTTTTTATTAGTAGAGGACATCTTTCGCAGTGGACGTTTACGTCCACTGCTAAAAATATCCTCTTAACAGACCTTCGAAAAACAGGGTCATTGAGGAATATTGTCATAATCCCCAGGCAGGCGAATTCATCCGCATACCGGCGGAGGTGTGAGGGGGCGCGTTCTGGCCGCGACCCTCGCGACCCATCTAAAAAAGTGGACCGGTCGCCGTCACGGCGACGTCACCTACCACGTTGCATAGGTAGTAACAGGCCATGGCTGCTTCGGCCACTTCGGCTGTCACCACTGTGACTGTGCCGACGATGCGGCACAGCACACGGTGGTGGAGTGTCCGGCGTGGGCCAACGAGCGGGAGGAGCTCGTTGGCGTGGTGGGAGACGACCTCTCGCTGCCGACCATCATTTCGAAGATGGTCCAAAGCGAGAGGTCGTGTGAGGCGGTTGCCTCTTTCTGTAGACAAGTAATGTCACAGAAGGAGGCCGCGGAGCGGGAGAGGGAAGTAGATCCCTCCGCCCACCCTCTTCGCAGACGGCGTGTTGGCCGTCGGCGGCGGGCCGGAACCCGCCGCCTACCGCCCTAGGCTCGGTCTCGGGGAGTGGGGGACATGGGCCCCTCTCCCTTCGAGGCTGACCCATGAGGAGTAGGGTCGCCTCTACACTCCGGGCGTCCCTATAATTGGGCATATGGGCCACTGTAAGTGTGGCCCCGGAGATCCCGCGGTACCATATTGGCCGTGGGTGCCGTCGGGGGGCCGGATTGCTCATGCGTACCAGGACCCCGCCAACGGCGGATCGAAGGAGTGTCCGGGAGGTTTTAGTGGTAGAAGGGTCCTCTCCTCATGGTATGAGTTTAGCATACCACGCTATGGTGAGGGCGAGTCCCACATATCCCACCGCCAGCGCGCGAATACGCTGCAGCGGCGGTGGGAACGCGTAAATGCATGTCGGCCGGAAAACAAAAAAGTCAGTAAAGTAAGTCACTAAATTCATTTATAAAACGAAATACTTTTTTATTTTAACAAATAAAAATAATTAATATTATACGTTATGTAAGAGCGGCGAGCTTATAGCATTTAACCCTTCTTCAGACAAAAACGTCTGTAGCATGTAGGTATTTTCCCCGTTTCGTAAAGAATTGTTGGGATTAAATGATACTTTGTTTTCGGATTCCATTGTCTTGATGGAATCGGGTCATTGATTCTTTTATTTGGTATTGGAAACATTTTAAGTTTTATTTTAGACATCTACGAAGTTTGTGGTATATTTAGTTGTTTATTCGTGGAGTGGTTATGCAAAGTTATATTTTTAAATGTTGGTATAGTTATACAATTTTTTTAAAGCATATTTTCATGCTATAACTTGTAAACAATTTGTTTCTAGATTTCTAAAGTAGCTTAACAATTAAAAACAAGACTATTGCACTATCGTTATAGTTGTGTTATTCTATTAAATGTCCGCATTCATCACAACACAAATTAAATTTGTAGCCATGGTACCGCATTTCCAAGATCGCGGTCATGGTTGCGAAGTTTGAAGTGGCAACTTTTCTTTTGCACATGTAGTAAAGTAATGTGTAGTTTCATTTGATTGAGACATTCAACGGCTCATCAAACCGAACCTCAACCTCATTGTAAAGTCCAAATATGCCCGTTGCAATCTGTTCCATAGATTCCATTCAGATAAAAATAGAATGAGAATGCCATCACATTAAAACAGTTTTTTCAATCAAAAGAGATTTGAAATCCATTCATTTGTTAAGCTTGAATCCATCTTTAAATTAACGTTTTAAGTACCTACCTAACCTACAGCATTATCATAAATCTCAAAGGTTAAAAATTACAAGTAAAAAAAGGAAGTAAGGGCAGCCTTCAAAGTAAAATTAAGTTGAATTAAGTAAACAGGAAATCTTTTAAGCATCCTTATTTTATCTTCAATACAAAGAACATGTATTTTTTTTTGCTAAAATACATTTACAAGGCGCAGAGTATTTTTATCTGATCGGTCGACGATAACAGTAATATATTAGGTTTGCGAACCTTTTTTTCTATTTTAGTCCTTTTTCAAGTTAAATGTTCTGTGCAAAATTCAGCTCTGAGTAAATGTTTTAAGTTTTAATATATTTCATTGAAAGTGTGATTAAACTAAGATACAGACGATAATATTTTGTTAATTTAACAAAATATTTTTTTTTTCTTTACATTCGCATAATCACATAATCAACGTTGAATGCACCACTTTTAAAAAATGTAATAGGTATCAATTTTTCAATCAATAATCAATTTCAATAATCAATTTTTGATGATATAGACTGGTATTAAAATATTTATTATTCTAATAATTAAATTTAAAACCATGAGAAAAGCTGCCTTTACGGGTAAGCTCAATGTTACCGTTCCTTTAAATTTATTTTTTTATTTACAAAGCAACTCATAGTAACACGTAGCAAGTAAAATGCTAGCAATGTTATGATTTATAGTACAACTCATCTGATCCTTAGGGTTTTCCAAAACGTACCGCAGAATTTTATCTACAAGAAAAATAGTTGGAATTTCAATCCTCTTGGCGCTATGTCAAAGCTGCAGCGTCTATAAATCGTTTTTAAACTGTGAAAATTCAACAAATTGTAACTCTGTTCCTTTTGTTTCAGATAAAAGAAAGCAGAAAGACAAAAAGAAAAGCGACAGTGTCAATGCATCGTGTTCTACGCAAATTACTTTTGTCGTACGATATAAATTCAGTGAAGTAAAATTGGTGGTCGTAATACAGGCAACACTCAGTGTTCATAGCAACTTTTGTTTTGGCCAACAAAGTGCTGTGATGTTGCGACTCTCGTCTATAAAGAGCGGCATTGCCGAAAATTTAGCTGTGTATGAAGATGGGCCATAAAAGTGAGTTATTTTGCTCCCGCGGTGGCAAAATGCTACTTACTATATACACGGCGCTGCTTCTCTGGAGAATAGACTGCGTCGTCGAGAGCACCAAAGGTAATACCACATATATTCAATGTTCGAAACAATGATATGCCACATGGTTTATGTCGATCTGACTCGAACTTATTACGGTGGCACCAATTCGGAAGCCGATAGGTTTGTGTTTCGGGGAGGAAACGTAATACCCAATCATTCGGTTGATGTTTTCTACGCTTTATTGCGATTTGGTGGGGTAAAGCTAAAACAGAGATACTCGTAATTGGTTTTCGTCCGATGACAGCACTGCTTTAAATCGGGAGCTTTTCACTAACTTCAATTCATTTAAAAATAATAGTGCAGTTGGCATATAGAATATTGTTCAGAATACAAAGAGATTAAATGCTGCATGGTGCAGATATCAATATAGCATAACGACTTCAAATAAAATTTTAAATCATATATTGTTTTCTCCACAATTCCTAAATACATTTTAAAGTTGCTTTGCTTTCTCTAAATGCTTTCAAATATAAACAATGTATAAAGGAAATGAACATAACGGTACCTAAAGCGCTGACAAGAAAGTTGGAGCTAATTAATACGTGTATTTTAACAAAAACAAAGCTGGATGTAGGAGTCCTTTACGTCACAAATGTCTCCAACCTTAACAGCCACAAAGAGACACATACGTTATTTATACAGACAAGGGGTTGTAGCAAAATACCTTCTTGTTAAAAACAATAGTGACATATTTCTACTACAGGTTGACCTTTATTTATTTTATTTTTAAATAAAATTCATTAACATTTAACATATAACTTCACTTTGACTAAGACTTTATTGTTACAAAAATATAAAATCTAATTCAACCTTCAAAACTAATAAAAAAAAGATGAAGTCATTATTTTTGTTCGCAACGAACTTTAAAAAACTTTCGATCGAATTTTGAAAAGCTCTGTTATCGAGAAGTAACATCAAGTTTCTATGAAGGAATTTTCAAGTGAATTTAATGGATACAAAGAGGTGAAATAATTATTAGTAAGATCTGAATACCGATGACAGTCGGAAAAAACATTTTTTTTTTGATTAAATACAGTTACGGCTGGGTCTTTTTTATGTGTTGTAAAAAACACATGCCCCTTTTACCGCCACTTATACAGGAAAATCGTTATATTTTTGTACGTGAGGTTGCGATGGGAGGTCTTCGGTAATTTTGTATGTTGGGTCATGCGTCTGTCATATAATATTTTTCTTGTTTACCGTGGCAGGTAGCCAGATTTATATACTTGTATATTAATATTATAATAATGTATTTATATGAACGTGAACGAACCTTGTCGTTTTTACTTATTGCAACAACATAGATGTATGCTAATATGTTACTTATTTTTATTGTGTCTGAAGTATGCAGTAAACTTAGCTACACAATCAACCTAGGAAAATAATGTTTAAACGACTGCACCGGTGGCTCAGTGGTTACGGAAGTTGCTTCTGAGACCTGGTGTTCTGGGTTCGATTCCCACCCGGGACAATTATTTGTGTGAACCACAAACAGTTGTTCTGAGTCTGGGTGTTCTTTGTGTCAATAATTTGTAAATATTATAAAACATGGTAAAAAATAAACTCTTTTTTGTTGTTACAATGATTTAAAGATTGTTACAAAATATAACATTATTTGACGGCAACATTGTGAACAAAAATGGTTTCGTAATATTTAGAAAGCTAATGGTTAAGTGTCGATTTAGTCTTTAATCTTGATTCATAAAATTTTTGAATAAAATAAATATATGAAATAGTTATTAACGTTAATATTAAGAGCTTATTAACTAACACAAGACTGACAGACTTCTGGCACACCTGAAATAGCTTTTAACATAATTTAATAGTAAATGTTAGCTATTTTTAAATAATTTTTTTTATATGCATTGTGAATTTTCTTGACAAGTACAAGTGTATGTAAATACCTAAGTGCTGAATAAAAATCATTTATTTCGTTTAATAATTTACTATAAAACCCTGAAACATTTTTTTATTGCAAATTAACAATTGAAACAGGTTTAATATATAATGTTATACATATATAAAACCTTGAAACAATTGTTAATTGCGAATTAACAATTGAAACAGGTTTAATATTAATACATACATACCTTGGAATACTTATCTTGGGTCAAACATTATTTTAACATCTTATTTATAATAATTAAATATATAATTATACTAAAATAATTTATTTATGATGATCAGTGCCAGCTGAATTTGCTTTTAGTTTTTTATTTATCACTTGGGATGACCAAAGTGATAAATAAAATTAAATTAAAAATGATCTTATTTAGTCAGACGGTACTAAACTGTTATATATTATATACGTTAACCCAAAATGAATTCATATTATAATATGTAATAGTTTAGTACCAGTCCGACAAAATAAGATCATATTCAGAAAAAAAAGGTGATCTGTCGTCTGAATAAGCACATAAGCTTTTCCCTGAATAATTAACTGAATACTTAATTAGCTTTTGAGAGTGAAAATAATGTTATCTACCTAACCATAATATATTATATAATATATCTCTGTTTCATTCAGATCTTTTTAGGCATTTGACGTCATTGTGTTACATACATCTATCCATAACAAACACCAAAACTTTCACCACCAAAACTTTCACCACCAATCTTCATATTTACGGTAGAGCAGGTATAAAATAAACCAGAAAATATGAAATCCCTTAACAAAGTCGCTAATTAAATTTTACCTATTACGGTAACTCGTCTGATAATCTTTGCGTACACAGAGAAGGCATTAATTAAAACACGAAGCTATAGATAGATAAACTGCTTTGAAAAACATGTTAATACACTGTTTAGATAATTAATTCCGCAGTTATTCTCTTTACATATTAATAAGTATTAGGAATTTTCTATTTTTAAGCTCTCGAGCTCCTAACCTATCTGTGAAACAGATATAACAACATTTGTAGACTTGACAAATATCAATTTCTCATCTCGAAATCATATTAATAGTGGGATCTAACGATGTTTGTGTAAGCAAAATTGTTTTTTTATTTAACAATCATTTTTGGTTCAAAGTTACTCCGTCAGCATAATCTACCTCATTGTGTAAAAAAAATGTATGATAATCGTATACTATCAGCGTTTAACCGTGTACGTATTAAAACTTCGATAAAATCATAAAACTCCCTTTAAATGAGACCTATGATCGGTAGTTAATGTTAAATACTCCAATGTCGATTAAACTGTGAAACTCTCGAAGCAATGATAAATTCAATAATTGATATTATTTAAATTTTCTCTCAATTTAAGTACCTACATTACTATGTTATATTTGAATTCATTCCATCATATTTTATATTCCGTCCTGTGTTTTCCAATACATGTTCTTGATTTAAAAATAAATAATTTCACATTTTCTTTAATCAAGCTCTGTTGAAATAAGTGAATTGAAAATTCGGTTCGCTTTATTCTTCAATGAAACATTTTAATTAATGTTGTTACTATCGCGCGTAAAAGTGGCAGTGATTTAAAATTGCTTCAGTAATTTTCGTATTGTATGAGAGTATAATAATAAAATCTTTTACTTGTATACGTAGGTTTATAGCCGTTTCAACCGTAGCGGCCAACTGTGCTGGACACATCACCTATAGTGTTTAACTATATGTACAAACACAGCATTATCTGTATTCCTTTATTTTTAAAATCAAACTATGATAATAAAACGATTGAAAAAAAAATGATGTTATGTTTAGCTTGGGTGTTAAGGCATAAATAGGTCACAAAGTAATAAATTGTATTTGGGCAAAATTCCCTATTCCCAAAACGATAAGACATTGCCGTTTTTATTTATGCTCATTACTAATTCTATCTTGAATTATTTTATGGCATAATTTAGGGACAATAAAATAACGCCAAAGTGCCCGAAGCCTTGAACTCGCAATACGAAAAACAATAAACACGCCCCTTTATTGCTCAACGTGGGACAACAGGCGGCCATAAACTCAGTCGACTAGTGGATACAAATCTGAATTGTGACGCAAGCATAAAACATTCATGTACGAGCAGAGCTACTAGCCCACCGCGCGAGGCACACCCCTGGGAACGACAAAACGTAACGAACCGACCTCCCACCATCCTTTTATGTCCCAGATACATTTTTCTGGCTGCCAGACACCGCTGTCTTCGAATGGATTATTTATGTTGTCACACTAACCCTTCGCGCCGAAAAGGTGCGATGATTATTCCAAAAGCAAAACTTTCAGATTTCAAACGTTGCTATTATTTTCCTAGTTCATCTCATGAAATTGAGTGGCTTTACTTTGATAGTATATCTAAAATGACTATTAAAACAATCACGTTTTCAATGAAAGTGGTATTAGGGAGAAATCCCAGGAATCCCTTGCGTACCTTCGACAAAAAGTCGGTCTGCGGTAAGGCTTTCCACTAATTCTGAATTTAAATGCATGAGATCGAATAGGTTCACGCAGAGTGGATCCCGCGTCGAGTTTTCCGATTGCCAGTGCTTATGTATTTAGGAGAAAAATGGGACTTCAGGTCGTACTTCAGCTTTTACAAAAGACCATTATCAAAAGGATCTTTTGAATAGATTTACATGTGCTAAAAGAACTCGTCACATTACTTTTGTGCACACTCACAATATTGTTGGAATCGATACGTGATTAATTCTTTATAGTGCAGTTTAAAGTGTTATTTTTATGATGTAGTTAAGTTTTGCTCAGGGACCGGACAACCCCGCTTAATAGTTAAGCCTTTTGACGGGGTAACCCGTACATGGGGTAACTCATATCGCAGTGTTATCTTTTGTTCAAATGACATCTTCGAAACCCAGGGAAATGATTAACTCCTTTATAATGGTAACCACGTGAAGAGGTTAACCCCTTTAATGGCTTAATCCTTTGAAGGGGTTACCTTCACGAAAAGCTTTTATTCGTGTTACCCTGAATTACCCAATACTTGATTTGTATGTAGGTGAAAGGATACCTGCACCCGAGCGGCGCCTCATTGTCTTACCTACTATTTTTATTCAGTTACGAATTTGACAACGACGAGTGAGTTACGATACGACTGACGAGACGACAGATAAGCGAGCTAATAATTAGGATGAGTAACACAGGTACGTAAGTATTATTTCATGTACTGAGTTAGGTACCTTAATGTTAATATTGTGTCATGTGATTGTATTTAAATAATTATTGTTATTATATTAGGTTACAACCGAATTACATAATCTTTTACTTATATAGAAACATATACTTTAATTATTATTTAATTACTAATATGATTGATCATATTCCAGGTGACCCTATCGATACTGATGATGATATACTGTTCCATGAATATAGTCAGCCGCTTTAAGGCGAGGTTTTCCGGATAAACATCGTCTTGTATTGGGTTTTATTCGTAGATAACGCAGATTAAAATTATGAAAAAAACATATTTTATACTTCACACTTCGATCTAGATATTTCGGTTGTGCGATACAAGATTGCTTGAACTTTACTGCATTTAATTAAATCGCAAAGACAAGTCAAAATTATCATTATTTTATTTGAGTTACATTAGGCTTTGAACAATAAAACTTATGCCATAATAAAGGTCGTAATAAATGTGATCTAATCTATTCATGATCTGTCAATCAGATTTTAAAACCACCTTATTCACAAAAATAATTAAGTACCTATACTTATTTTAAATTATAAGTCATTAGTAGGGACCGGATTATATGCATTTGCATATGCATTGGCATATTTAAGCCATTCTCAACGGTACTAGCATATTTTACCTAATATCGAGTTATAATGCATATTATCGGTATATTTACAATATTTTTTCCAGTGCAGTGCAGTCATCCTGCGTTCCGATATTCTATAAAAGTGATAATATCGCGAATTAAACCAAATTATAGTCACAAAATAAATATATACATTAATAATAATAATTGTGATATAGGTACATTTATAAAAATAAAAAATAATGTCACGTAATAAACTGTAATGTGTAGTGACGCCTGACGATGCCTTTTCAAGGATAATTTACTAATTGTATGCTGATGTTGAAATTAGAAAAAAATTAAACTAACTTTTCTTCTTTTTTTAAGGACTAAATTGATTGATTGAATAAAAACTTATCATTTAATTTTGCATATTCTGCCAATTTTTGTGCAAATTTCAAGCATTTTTCATGCATATTTGCATGCATATAACAAGCTTTTTATGTTGCATATAATCCGGTCTCTAGTCATTAGGTTCAAGTATATACAATATGTAATCTAGAATAATAATACTTAATCCTAATATATCCATAACCTTAAAAAATACTTACTAGAAAAATTAAACAAAATAAAATAATACTAATCAATTCAAGTTGTTCTACTGCATTGCTCTATTCTGAGACGCAGAATATACCTACTCAAGTTTTTGAACTCATGAGCGACGACGCGTTTGGCGCGCGCAAATCTCGCGCTTCGTAAATTGTTACGTATCGCTACTCCTTGCGGGGGCTGGGGTAAGCGTTGAATGCCTATGGCGCTCGGGTTAAGGTGGAAAAATATTGTTAAAACGCCACGCGATCTGACGAAACGCGACGCGTGTTGAGTCGTGTCGTCAGGTGGCGTCGCGTTTTAATAATATGTTTCCGCCTTTAACCTCGCCTTAACACTAAGGTAATGTTATTTTTCATATGTTTAAGATCAGGTGAATTAACAAATATCAAACCTTACCTTTAAGGCATTTCCACCTAAATTACATTTGCTTGTGTTATTTGATGCATCATATACAAAATAACGGTGTTCAGCATCTCGCCTCGGCTGTGGCATTTTCACAGAAATAATAGGTACTTACGTAACTAAATTATATGCCAAATTTGTTATAATATAATAAGTAGAGACCGAGAGATTATATGCAACATAAAAAGCTTGTTACGGAAATGTATGTAATCCGTCATTGTATACAATTCCTAGGAAATGTATGTAATTCCTAAAATCGCCCGGAAATGTGTGAAATAAATTATATTAGACATATTTCCTAGGAAATCTATCCTAAATAGCAATCGGATATATCAATGGGTAGGTTTAGGTTATTTTTTTTTTATAACCATCCGAAACCTCGTTTATCAACTAACTAGGTTGATCAACATATGATTCTTATTAATTTCTGGTAACAGTGATTTTCCGATAAATGCACCTTAAAAGTTAATAGATACCTAGTTGATTTTTGAAGCTTTAATTGGTAAGATAACATTAATCATATTTTACGGTATGATTGTTACCTATTTGTATTACTAAAAAATATTATTCTCGTTGAAGCAACATGTTTTATTACAGAAAGCATTCTTTTTATACATTTCCTGATACGATATAGGAATTATATACAATTCCTAGGAAATACATGCATTTCACAGGAAATGTATGTATTAAGGAATCTTTGAAACATTATTTTACACATTTCATAAGTAGGCTCGGAAGGGTATATATTTCCTAGGAATTGTGTACAATTCCTAGATTTCATACATATCCGGTAACATATACACGAAAATTGGCAGAATATGCATAATTAAATTATAAGTTATAATTCAATCAATCAATTCAGTCCTTAAAAAAGAAGAAAAGTTAGTTTTAATTTTAATTTATTTCAAAATTAGCATACAATTAGTAAAATATCCTTGAATAGGCGACCATAGGTGTCACTACATATTACAGTTTATTACGTGACATTACTTTTGTGTTTTTTTAATTTTTATAAATGTATATCACGATTATTATTATTAATGTATATGTTACGGCTAATAGCCGAAGTGCGGCTACACCTAGGTTTAGCCGGCTACATGCGGTTAAACTTAGATCAACCTCAATAAGTCCCTGTTCAACTCCATTGGTTAAGGTTTCGGTTTTTTTTTTTTTAACCACCCCAACATCTTTTTGTGTCGTGCATAGGTATTGTTTATTTAATTAAAACCTAGTTCTAACCGAAGATAAGTAGGATAGGTACATCTAAGTTTAACCGCATGTGGTCGGCTGCACCTAGTTGTAGCCGGCTAAACCTAGGTGTAGCCGCACTTCGGTTATTAGCCGTAACATATATATTTATTTTGTGACTATAATTTGGTTTAACTCGCGACACTTTTATCGAATATCGGAACGCAGGATGACTGCACTGCACATATTGTAAATATACCGATAATAATAATATGCATTATAACTCGATATTAGGTAAAATATGCTAGTACCGTTGAGAATGGCTTAAATATGCCAATGCATATGCAAATATGCAAATGCATATAAGCCGGTCCCTAATAATAAGGAAGTACGCATTATAACACGCACTTAAACTGTAACACTGATTGACTTCCGTAGCTTTGTCCGACTTCCGAATTAAATGACGAATGATGAGACTAAACAAGTTTAAAACACGAATAAAGAACAATGGCCGCCGCCGCGCCGGGCGATAAGATGACACATGTGGTCTAGGTTATGCAATTTTCAAACTAATGTTGATTATGAAGAGTGCATTTTACAGTGTCATGGGTTGGAATGGGTTACCCTGTTACCGTGTTACAGGGTATTGAAAGGGTAAGCTGTTCGGAAGCAGTTACATGACACCCGTTCGAGGGTGTACCATGTATCGTAGGGTTTTTTTTTCAGCGCTTAAAAAAACCCCTTCAAAAACCCCTTGAACGAGTACCCGGCCGGTCCCTGGTTTTGCTGGACTTATATGAAGTCATAAGTCTTAGTTGAGCTAGCAAGTGGATTATGTTCACAATATAGGTACTTTCATAAGCTTTAATAAAGACTTCGGTATATATACTAAATTCCTTTCATTAGTAAATCAAATTACACCCTTAGCTGTTCTGAGCAGACAGCGTCTGGCATTGAATGTCACAAACCATATTTATTAAGAACAATCATTCCCTAACCTCTCTTATTAAGAAGGGCTTGCCAATCTCAATACGATGTTATCAGTGCATGATGTTCTCATAATAACATAATATCATAGGATTTGATTGCTGATTTCTACGAACATGTTGATATAGATAGGTTTGGTTTATGAAATGATTGTTGGTAAACAATATTGGTAAGATTGGCTATCGTAATATACTTTGATTTTCTTTAGTTGCCATGTTGTAATATATCTTACTTATTTGAAGAATAATAAAATAAGAGACTATACCTAGGTTACAAAATAAAGTTGTAGACTTAGACATAAATGCAATTGTTTACAATAAAAAAAACAGATAAACTTACAAATATCCTTAAACCGTTCAATACCGTTATAATTAGCATTTTTTTTAAATATTATATTAATCATACAATTATTTGTTACGAAAAATATGGCTTATACTGTTTCGTATAATCTAATACATATATCAATATGCTAAAAGTAGCTAATTTAAACTAAATCTAACCTAAAACATACAGTTTAGTTTTTTATCGACATTAATGAACTTAATTAAAAACAAAAGTATATTATATTTCGATTACTATATCCATGATGATCCTAAATCTTTTTATAGTCCAAATTTAAACAAGAAAACCCACTTAAAAATCTGATATAAAATAATTCTCTCTCAGCTTATAGCGCTTAAGCTGTGAGGCCAGTCATGCTGCTACAGAATATCATTAATTTCGTCGCATGACTAGCTAGAACTCCAAGTGACGGTAAGGCATTGAACATTACTCGGAGGAAAATTAATGTTCAGCTCAACTCGGAGTGATACAATGAAATTAAAAATAACTCTCATATATCGACTTGATACATACTGTAGAATATTTGGTCAATGTAAAAATGGTGCACATTATTTTTGTTACTAAATACAATAAAAAAAACAGTATAATAAATTTAGATTAACGACAGGATTTAAACCTGCTATCTTTAGTAATTCAATTCAATTCAAAACATTTATTTCAGACTTTTCGGTCCATAGAGTGTTAGTAGTACATCAAGATGACTTAAAAACTAATATGTTAGTAATTTACAAATACAACAAATAAGAGAAGAGATAAAACGCCAGTCAGCCTACAATATGTGCAGCCCAATCCAATGCCTCCAAATTGGACTATGGATGTAGTCTGCAATTACCCTCAGGTAGCCGTTGGGACTGCCCCTCACCCTTCGCATCAGCGATGCTGTCCTCTTACGCATAATGGCGTGAAAGCCGTCTACTTGTGCTTCAGCAAACATCGCTGACGCACTACAGTAGCGAGGCAATCCCATCAGCAACCTGAAAGCATTGTTATACTGTACCCGTAGTAATGCCTTGACCATTTAAACGGAAGGAATTGACGGTTTGCGATTAATCTGCAAATTAATTATGGAAAATCTACAGTTGCGGTGCTGTGGAAAGTTTATTATTGGCCTACCGGTTTAAGTCATAATTGGTCTGCCGATGGCAACTGATCGTAACAAAGCAACAACTTAAAGCAAATGACACCTAATCGGAAATTGTACAATTTATTAACGTTCTAAAATTAATAATCTTTTCAGTAATATAAATATATATTTATCGAAGCATTTTTACTAGCCAGCAACTTTATCAAAGTTTGATTCCTAGTTTAACTCCAGGTTATCAATAAAAAGCCCTTCCTTAGTATCCATCTTCAGCAATTAAAATAAACATACTCTGAATTACCTACTTATAACACTTTGCGTCATAAATCAGTCAGACGGTCACATACATGAATTTAACAATATATATAAAGCAATAAATATGTAGGTATGTGATATAAGAAAGAAAGAAAAATAGGTAAGCATATTTATAAGCCTAAAATGTCACTTAATGAACGTTTTAAAAGAAAATCGTTAAGAATACAATATCGTTGACATCCCAGCTACAAGATTTCGAATGTAATTTACTATACGGAGTTTATGGAACAAAATAATGGACATAGTTCAGATTGCTGGAAAAAACCGGAAATCTACCAGAGGGCTGATCACGCAAGCATAAGATTTAATAACTCGGCACTACATATAATATTTTGTTGTGGTCGTAATATACTTCACATTGTTAATCCGATTATAATAATAATAATAATAATAATAAAAATGTTTATTTTATCCCCACAAATTACACCAAGAAGGTACATACATTATTCAGCTGACATTATAAATTTTTACAAGTTTGTAATTTGTGGAAGATCTGGAGTCTAAACTAAGTCGAGGCCTGTACTATAGATCTCCAGGCCCCCCATTTCATAACATTTTATAGATTGTCAACATGTGAGATGCAAACGTGTGTGTGCGTGCGTGTGTGTTTGTGTGTGTGTGCATGTGTGTGTGTGTATGTGTTTGTGTGTGTATGTGTATATAATTCAGTAAAATAACAATTTTGCATGTATTAGCATATTTATTAATATAAATAGGGTGCCTAAGTGTTGGGGGTAATATGTAGATTAATATATGTAATGTATAACATAATAATTGTGATTAAATGTGATATTTAGTATTTAACCTAATGTGATATATATAATGAAATATTGTAGATATATGTATACATAGTACACATCAATTTATATTGTTACCTCGAGGATTTTTTCAGTTTCAGAGTAATTAAGTGTTTGTAACCAATTATAAATTATATTTTTGCATTCTTTTTTACAATGGTCGGAGAAGGGCACTATTTTGTTTACTTTGTTGAGCAGCATACTTCCTCGGTATGGAAAAAATCTTTGTGCAAAAGAGGTGAATACGGCAGTCGTCTCACATACCGCGTACTTTCTTCTGGTTTGAGCTATAAGATTTCTTCTGTCCTCTGTTACGTCACTCATCTTATGAAGTATGGAAAGCATTATGTAAAGCTGGCGCACAGTGAGGACTTGTGCTTCTTCATAAAGTTTAGAAGTAGGAAATAGTCGAGGTTTTGATAGGCTTACTTTTAGTATCATTCTTTGAGCTCTTTCAAGGGTTATCATTTTAGTTTTACAAGCTCCTCCCCAGGTAGTGATGCAATAGGATACAATTGATTGCGCCAAGGCTTCATATACTAACCTTACAGTTTGTTTGTCTGCTACGTCACGTAGTGTTTTAAAAATATATGTTAATTTTCGAATTCTATTGGATATAGTTTGTATATGATTTTCAAAATTTAGATTTGCGTCAATTTCGATTCCTAGATATTTAAAAAATTTAGTGGGGGTAATTTTGGGACATGTGCAGTTTGAAGTAGGAGGAAAATTACACTTAATTAGTAGTATTAAAATAAAATAGTCAAAATGATCAAGGATTACATTTATTTCATGTTTGTATATATACACGTATAGCGTACCGTATCTTATCGTATCGATTACATCATAATTAATTGGTGGTATGAACATTACAGAAGCCTTGCAAATAAATCTCCTGTTAAATCGGTTTCTAGCTAAATATATTTTATTTTCGAAAAAAAAACGTTGTAAATATGCCCAGTTTTTCCGAGTTCTAGATGAATCTGGTTTGTTTCCAAACAAAGCTTGTTCACCCAAGTAGTAGCATTGTTTTAATTAAACAAATCGCCTTAGAAAATCCGATTTAAAAAAATCACAAATGACATTAAAAACAATCAGATTATTATACTATAATTCCCTAGCGATTACACCATAATTTATAGGTGGTGTGAACACAACAGATGTCTAGTGCGAATAGATCTGCCGCATTTAAATAAAGGCGGCTGTAGTTGACATAAAGTGCTATTGTGGAGCCCCATGCGAAGGGGCACAAAAAAGAGCTCCTCTAATTGTTTGCACATTTCGTATCCCTATGGCCCGCGCGCGACGACAGAGGGGACCCGTCGATTACTGAGCTGCCAATTAATATTTTATGGGCCCCTCGGTATGACAGCTCTATATTATACGGAGAATAATTAAAATGTTTGATACTGGTTTATAAGTTTTTGTTTTGGTCGAATATAGTGAAAGTACCTACCTATAGTACAATAATATTACCTGTATCCGATCAAAATCACTTGTATTATGCATCTTGTTATATGATATGCTAATGAGCACAGTGTTAAAGTGAATATCTAATTGAAAGAAAATCAAATAAAAAAAAAACAAGAGTTATTTTCTCAAACATGCTTTATCTCACTCGGCTTCCTTTTACGATATATTATGTTAAAAAAATGCCATACCTAGGTATTTATCTTTTTGTTTTTTATTTCCCTTAAAGGGGACATTATTTGAATTTTATTTTCAAAGTAACTGATATTCTATTATCTTTATCCAATAAATTAGCTAAAATATCTTTAAAACCATATTACATTTCAGACAGCTAATTAGGAAACTTCTTGAACATATTCTCATTTACATCTGTCGTTGACAACTAATTAGTCACGTCATACTAAACGAATATACGACACGCCAAATCATTAAGAAGTACTTTTAACTCGGAAATTGGTATTTATAGACTTTTGTATTTATGGAAAAAAAAAAACAAAAAATTTTGCTGGTACAGTCAACAAAACAGATAGGTTTACACATTGTGAAACGCATTTTAAATTTATATGCGAAGATGATTTGACATTTTAAATCTTTATGAGAAGAGTTTGCATTTTTATACATTTAGCAGCGAAATGTTCACCCATAAAGAATTACCTGCTGTCGTAGTGACATAAAAATAGTTATTTATATTATTTGATACTGACGGTGTAAACCTATCTCCTTTGTTGACTGTACCTACAATTATTTTCCCTATCCATAGTGCAATAATTCATCAGTCCCCTACATATCTATTGTGTTTTAAAATCACCATTGTTGCTGCAAGTGGCTATTTCTGGAGCTTTTTTACTCAAGAGAGCCCCTCGTGTAAATTGCCACAGATTATTTTATCAAACGTAAGATTTTTAACGTTAAACTAATGAATGTTATTAAGATGCGTCATAAAGAGAAGAATGCAGAATCTGAAATTGGTCGTAGCTTACGTTCTTTCGCGTTTCTTGTGATTTGTTTTTTTAGTTAAGATATTACTTTTCAGTGTTTTTTTTTTAAATTTAATTATACTTGGTTTTCCCTGGTAACTCTAAATCTCGCAGGAATCTATATAGGTAAATGTGTGAGTAAAAAATTGGAATCAAGATTTTTATTTTGATACATTGAGGATATTTGGCTCGCTTTGAATCTTGGAGGTCATGGGTTCAATCCCCACGCCGGACAGGAATTCTTTGTGTCAATTCTAAGATTTTTTCCGTGTTTGGTTGGTTGAGAGACTACCCTTCGTGCCTCGGCACGTGAAGCCGTTGGTGCCGATTGTTATAACATTATCTATAATAATCATATATCAAGGAACGAGCAGCAGCGTTTCCTTGTGTGGTACAACATAATACTGCGGTCACCAACCCGCCTACCAAGCGTGGTGACTGTGGCAAATACCCTCCCCGGGATAAGGCCCATGTTTAGTAGTGGACGTTATACGGGCTGATGAAGTACAATAAAGAGTTTATTTATTTATCTATATATTTATCTATGTATTTATCTATCTACTTTTCAGTGATTCTTTTTCATGTTGTAGTAGATATATTGGCTAATCCCCGGAATTCTCCCGCGAAACTCTAGTACTCTATATTGGATAATGTATAATTAAAACATTGAATACTTGCAAGATTTTTTATTTTGCTACTAGAGTGAGACCCTAGTCTTCTTTTTTAGTTTGCAGTTTATAAACCATTTAATTAGGCTGGATCACTTAATTAAATAATCTGTGGCATCTGCTCGCCTTTATGCTAGATGGAGTAGCAAAAGCCTCGTGGCTCGTGAATATCCGTCCAAAACAAAAGGTACTACAATACAAATACAAACGCTATTCTTGGAAAACCATTGTTCCACTAAATTAAATAAATTGAGTAAAAATGATATTATATTGGCATCAAATGTAATACACATGATATTTTCAGACATTTCATTTAACTTTATTACGTAATAAAACTGAAATTTGCTTCCACGCTTCATACTCATTGAGCGCAGGATAATATTTTCGAAGCAAAAATGTATAGTAACTGTTTTATTCATTGGCTAAAATAAATAACTGTAGTGTAAAATTCAGCACAACTCGTCCAGCTTAAACCTAGTTTTGTTGTGTTTTTATAATATATATGTAGGTATGTTATAAAACATATCTATAAATAAATAAAATTGAAATATCTGCTTGTTATGGAAAAATAACCGGCTTTTATTAAATGTATATGAATGTAGGTAAATAAGGTCTAAACTAGGTCGGACTAGTACCGGGTCTGGTTGGTTGAGGGACTGCCTTCCGTGTCTCGGAAAGCATGTTAAGCCGTTGGTCCCGATTATTATAACATTCTCTATAATAATCGTAGGTATAGCAAGAAACGGGCAGCAGCGTTTCCTTGGTAACAACATAATTCTGCGGTCACCAACCCGCCTGCCAAGCGTGGTGACTATGGCAAATACCTACCCTTCCTCGGGAGGAAGCCCATGTTCAGCAGTTGGCATTATACGGGCTGATAATGATAATGATGATGAAGATACTAGGTAATAATATAAACGGCCCCTTGTATGTGTACGCTAGAAGAGCAACCTTCATATAGGAATAGAGGCGTGCTGTCAAAGGTGTCACAAGGAGACACCTACAAAGAATAATAACAAAAACACGATAAAAAAATCGTTGACCTGTGTGTCTATTTGTTCAGACTAATTTCAGTCGACGAGAATTTTACTTGTAATTAGTACATTTTATAAGGTATACCTAATATGCGCTACTTTTCATTTAATCTTTGTGTATATTTGTCCGTCTATTACGCCTAATACCGTAAAATCAAAACCGTAGTACCGATTTAGACGAGACTTCCATTAATAGATAGCTGATTAAATCCATATTTTACGTGAACAAAGTCACTGGCAGCAGCTTTTATATTACAAAAACATAGGTAACCCAACTTTTAAATGAAATATATAAAATAATATGCACCACATATTACTATGAGTAGTTCGGTGTGAATAATTGCCGAATAGAGGCAATTATCGGATCGTAGCCCCTATATCGTAGAAATACTGCAGATCTTCGACTCAACAGCCAATCCGTTTAACGTGTAATAAATCACCCCGGCACACCCCGATGCTGTATCGAACCTATTATCAAGGGTATTCGTGCGTTGTAGCTTCGCTATAGGGTAGGTATAAAAGGGATGCCGAGAGCAGTGCGCTGGCTTGCAATATTATGAATTGAAGATGTGAATTGACGGAGCTTTCGTAGAAAAGTGTATTAAGAAGTAAGAAACTTTTCTGATAGTATGTTAAATATTTTGAATACTTTCCGGAAATGTTGACCAATTACTTAGTTTCAAATTTAATATTAATTTTAGACCATCGGCAGGACTCGAACCTGCATCTTAAGTATAGCCCCTAACGTTCCCCTTAGATACGTGTTATAATATATAAATAGATAAATTTCTTCTAGTCTTTATTATAAAGAGATCAGTTAGAATTTCAAGATTGTTCTTTGGTGTACTTTTGTTGGTAATTAAATTTAAATTATTTATTTAAAAGCATCTATTTCAAAAACCTTTTCACCTCTCCTCAACTGTTTTGGCCTCTTTCTAAGGAGGCGTCACCATAGATACCACGCTTGGCAAGCGGATTGGTGACCGCAGTTTTATCTACAGTATATACACAGGTAAACTCTGATGGCCGTTACCTGGTATACGTATGTCAAACATGATGTTATAGTAGTCAGCATGGGCGGCTTTTCGTGCTTTCCGAGGCATGTAAAGTCGTCTATTCGCTATAAGTCGTTTCACTTTAAGAAAGTTACGTTATCTAATTGTTACAAAACCAATATTTTAGTATTAGGTTACCTCGGAAATGAGAGCCACACTGAAGGAGGTGAAAATGTTGTATGCTCTGCCGGAATAGTCATCAACTCAGCATTGGCTAGATAACACAAGTAGTAAAGTACTGAAGCAGCTGTAGCCCAATCGCTAGGGCGTCGGACTTACGCTCATATGGTCGCCGGTTCGATCCCCAACTATTACACTACCGACATGAACTTACTGGTAATACAAGCATTTTAGCTTAGCGCGAAGGGTTAAAAAACTCTTTAAAAAAATGATACATGAACAAATACACTAAAACAAATTAAAGTTAAAACACAAATAGAAATAAATAGATTCTGTAGTATCGATATCACCCTATCAATGTCTTAACAAATTTCGATCATCCCTACTCTGTAAACCATATCAAAATTGCTAGGAGAAGACAATTTAATTACGCCATTACACCCCGCGAGCCCCATTGTTGAATTTACATCGATATTATTAATGAAGAACTCAGAAATATTGACAATGTTTGTAACACAAAATATTACACATCAATGCTATCATGTTTCTTAATTAAAATAACATAAAAACAAGCAGGCGTACATTTTCCTGAACTAGCGATATCCTGACTAATATTATAAAGGAGAAATTTTGTATGTATGTATGGATTGATGGATGTTTGTTACTCTTTCACGCAATAACTACTGAATGGATTTGGCTGAAAGTATGCACGCGGTTAGTATATAAGCTGGATTAATATATTGGCTACAAAATATAACGCTCCGACCCACTGGAGCAGAGAGACGCGGGTAAAACCGCGGGGCGCAGCTAGTAACTTATAAATGTCGGAAGTAGTAGGTAGGTTATTGCGTCGAACAAGAAATATTTTAGTAGAATCTAGTATTCCTTGTCATGTAAGGTATGATTGTGTTGTGTTGAGGAACTACTGGTCTTGTTCATCTCACAATCACACAGAAAACGTATCAAGGTTAGGGCTAAAGCAAGTAGCGATACATCATAACGAGAGAAATAAAAATGAAATTCAATTGAAACATTATTTATGACGTTGATCAATAAAACATTTATGACGTTGATTTGTACCCATTGTTTTTTATCATTAATACTTAAAAAAACAGGAGTTTGATTGTTTATTAATTTACTGAACATGAGCTTTCTTCTGAGGGTGGGTTTTGCAGTAGTATTACATAACTAATAATACTGCAAAACCCAACCCAGAACGTGCAAACGCGTTTCCTAGTGTGTTACCATACATAGTAACACACAAAGAATCGCTGTTGCACGTTCCATAGTATACGATTGTTTTAGATGATGTTATAGCAATCGGTACTAACAGCTGAACGTGTTTTCTGAAGCAGGGAGAGCATGCCATCAACAAAAAAAACAAACAAAACAACACAAAAATTTAACACACGTGCTGTTATACAAATTTTCATATAAAATTATGGTTTACTGCTTTCATCCACTTTGTAAATCAGTCTAGTGAGTTGCCGTCAACTTCGGAAATCCTGCTTTCCCGTCCATGATCGATGCTTGATAAGCTATTGGATTGCTGGAAATTCACAGTATAGATAGAAGAGCATCGTTTTATCTTGTTAATAGGATTCAAATTTATTACATTATATTACTAGCCGCCCACTCCGGCTTCGCACGGGTGCACAGTTCTAGTAAAAATATAGCTTATGTAGGCTATATTTTTTGGATGATGAAGCATTTCTACTGTTGTTTATTAGAAACCAACATACAAAAAAAACACACTTTTCTTTTTTATAATATTAAGTGTAGATATAGACTAGCACATACGTGAAGCAGGAGGTCTGTTACGTAACGATATGACTTTGGTTAAAATACTTTTATTACTCAACGATACTAGAACTAAGACTTACACCGCCACGTCACAATGTAAATGTATTGCTCTGCATGACTTTTTAATCACTCAATCAACCCGATCTCATTTCACCCAATAAACTTTGGACGTTTTAAAATATACACAACTAGCTTCCCGCGCGCGGCTTCACCCGCGTAACTCCCGTTCTCGTAGAAACTTTATTCTTAAATATAGCTCATAGCCTTCCTCGATAAATGGGCAATCTAACACCGAAAGAATTTGTCAAATCAGACCAGTAGTTGCTGAGATTAGCGTGCAAGCAAACAAACTTCAGCTTTATCTAGGTATAATGGCAAATAACTCATTATTAGGTACCCATTCTTTGCGTTTTTATACTCGTGATAATTTCTCAACGAAATGTCCGATTGGAATAAAACAAAAAGTATTTTACTTTTACATAAATACCGTTGATAACCTCATTTGGATAAGGATAAATATTACGATACACATTTAACGTAGGTAGTTTATTTCTTCAGACGATTTAATATTTTTTATGAACATAAAAGCGGTTATTGTGACTAAACTATGATATTTAGATATGTGCTCTCGCGGACTTTTTTGTAGATCTTAATTAGACCTACAAACCCGTAGTACCTCATTTTGTTCTATTATCAATAGTTTTTGCAGCGCATGCATAAATAGGTTTTCGATTGTACACCTTGGGTTACAAAATCGCAATTTTCTTCTGGATCCCTACTTTTTCTGAAAATAAATATAGCTTTTAACCTTCCTCGATAAATAGACTATCCAATACTGGAAGATTTTTTGAAATCGGACCAGCAGTTACTGATATTAGCGCGTTCAAACAAACAAACTCTGCAGCTTTATAATATAAGTAGGTATAGAATACAGTCTTTGTTAACAGTTACCTAACTTCAATTTTCCAATCAATACTGTAACATGTTAAGTATTTAATAAAATTCATATTATTCTTATAAGGTCAATTAATTTTATAATAATATCACGTATACAATTCATTTTGAAATTGAAATCCTATGACCCGTTAATAATGAATGAACACGAAAGGATGCCTTATTAATTTTCACTTATAACAAGCTTCTAGAAAATGAAATAAAATGTTTGAGACGGCACTTCTCAACCAATAGAGGATGTAATAAGTACCGCAGTCTCTGTGGAGGATGTATATCACAAAGAGATACCAATATAATTAAACCATCCTCGTATTGTTACATAATATTAATGTTGTATAATAGTTTTAAATTAAATATAAAGAATGTCATCATCAGCCGATATAACGTTCACTGCTGAACATGGGCCTCCTCCCGAAGGGTATTTGCCATAGTCACCACGCTTTCCAGGTGGGTTGGTGACCGCAGTATAATGTTGTACCACACAAGAAAACGCTGCTGCCCGTTCCTTGATATACGACGATTATAGATGATATTATAACGATTGGGACCAGCGGCTTAACGTGCTTTCCGAGGCACGTAGGATAGGCCCTCAACCCACCAGACCCGGAAATAAATCTTAGAATTTACACAAAGATTTCCTGTCCGGCATGGGAATCGAACCCAAGACCTCCAAGATTTAAAAATGTAAAGAATGTAATACATGATTATTCTATAGATAATTAAAAATGTCCATAGGACAACTAGTGGAAACACAGTCGTCGAAATTCGACCATTAAAAATAATATTAGCATTCTTCTTCATCTCTTCTCTCCTTCTCTAAGTAACTAGGTGTAAGTAAGCTAAGCTAAGTGTTCGAAATTTCATACTCCTCTGTCCGCGTAATTTTTGTAAGAAGGGGGAAAAAGTTTTTGCTTGACGTATTAATACTATGTACTCTTTTCGATTTGGGTCATAATTAAATATAAAATTTATTTGAAAAAGCATCTCCCTGAGTTTCTTGTCACTTCTTCTCATACACGTCCAGAACTTGTGGCATTAACAACAGCATCATACGATTGAAATTTTTAAAACATATCTAAATGAATAAAACATATTTTGTTATAGGTAATTGTTATGTATAAAGTAATATAATATTAACTGTATACCACGTTATTGAATGTTAAAGTATAGGTATATTATGATAATTTGATTGACTGAAATTATTTGCATGCCAATATTATGATTATAATCTACCAAAGCAACATAAGAAAAAGTAAGTAGAGAGATTTTTTAAAACACTAAACAAGTAACATTAATGAATATAATACAAATTATATATCTACTACTAAAAAAAAATAGGGAGTAGGACAACATTGCCATCAAAGACATTTATTATAACAATTTTCATACTCAATCTACTATTAATACCTACCTTCTCATTAATAGAGTAATTTCGATAAGAGTACTCTAAAACAAAACTGTAAGCAAATTGTATTTGAAAATGGTAAGAATAAAAAACTGCCCGGCCAATTAAAAAAATCAATAATAATACTACTTTAAGTTATTTTAAGTCTGTTTATTACCTCTGCCCATTTTTTTCAGTTCAATGTTTATTTTACAAGATTATTCAAGCTACAACATTGTACCACCTTCAAGCGAAGATTAAATAAAATATAATTCATCAAACATCTCACAAGTGGTTTTTAAATGTAAAATTAAGAAATGGCAAAGCAACTATGAAACAAAACTAAAATAGGCAGCTACAGAGAGTAACTTTGGAAATAACAAATTAAAAAAATAAAAGTTACTTGAATAAAACTTTGCAACCAACCACTTTCTTACCACTTGAGATAGTCTAATGAAAAGCTACTCGTTGCTCTTAATTTGTTTGAATAGTGTTACAGTTTTCATTTCTAACTTTTTACTTAGTTTAGTTTTAGTCGTAATAAGAAGAAAAGTATGGAATAAGACTTTCTGAAGATATTTTAGGTTATTTTAAAAGTTAAAAGGGCATATAACGTAAAAAGTGCAATATTTCTTGAAACTATAATATGGAAGTAGTAACCGCTGAGTGGTTTCCAGCTTAGAATAGACTATGGGTGTCGTATGAGGCAACTGGGGGACATACAGCTGATCTAGACTCTAGGTTTTTTACCATCGTACTTCGATCACTAAGTGATGATTATGATAAAATCCCTCGCTTGATAAGGTTAAGAGGAGGCCTAAGTTCAACAAGGCACTTAAAGACTGTTGAAAAATATAGTAAATCTGTCTGAAAAAGATCCTTACCTGGACATAAGCGCCTTCGAAATCAATTCCGTCATTTACACTTCGATTGACAAGTTACAAAATGGCTGCAGTATCTTATTGGATGCTAAAGTAAACGCTGCTATTACCTAAAATACTATTGTCACAGATATTGCTTTTTTAAGTTAGGATGTTTATATCTGCAACTTTCCGTGTATAAAGATGATTTTGGCGAGATAATTTAATTCCATGATGTTGAGGGGCTAGCCAATGGAGGTAGTTAAAATAAAATATAACATACAAGTCTACGCTGGTCTTAAAAAGCACACATTCACAAACTTGAAAACTTGGTTCAACCAAAGTATCACCACATTGGTTTAAACAATGTATCAACATATTGATTGAACCAAGTGCTTAAGTTTGTTAAATGGTGTTTTTTAAAAACAGCTAGGACTTATATATTATTTTCACCACCTCCGTTAGCCGGTCCGATAATTTAGTATAGATTCATAATGTGTCAGTTATGGAGATATCCATGCATCGTATTCTGAATACAATAATCTCCACATACAAAAAAGTTATCAAAATGAAAACAGAAGGATATTTAATATATTGTCTCAATTACTTACATAATTGCTCATTTACTAGGTTGATGAGGGAATTAACGTTTGATGGTAGACGTTTCATCTGTCTCGCTTTAGCGTTGATCGCGAGTGTTCATTACAACGGAGTATGGAGCCACAAGCTGATATATAGCTCTCATTGTCGCGAACTAACAACAGTACATTCTGGCTAACGGCCCGCTTTACTGACCTCATACGTCCGGGATAGTGTAGCCAGTTTGGATATTGTGAACGGGATTTGGATATAACAATGGACCTTCTTTGAAAACCTACGTAAGTATTGGAGGCCTTCCCATTGTTATATGATGTGAAAAGATACCATGGACTCGACCTCAGTTTGCGGCTTATCTATTCACCGTTGAGCTGAGTTTAAACTAGCGTAGGCTTTTTCTATTTAGAAATCTACGGATGTTACATGGCTTGAATTGCGATAAAGCGTATATTTTTGTTGCAGTGCTGTAAAGTTGGACTGTACGTAGCTCGTAGCACTGCGACGTTGAAGCCTTTGTAGCAAGTTGATTAACACGCTAAACGAAGTGTGAGACTTTGAGTCAGCTTCCAAATATCTTTTAGCTGTTAAAAGAGTTTCCAAAAGCTCGACAGCTACTTTGATTCCACTATCGTGCAAGTAAATCAATGATTAAAATTTTAAAATTAAAAATGGTAACTGATATTTTTAATAAACAGGAAAGTTTTCTTCTTTCATGTTTTTAAAACTGTTAATTTGATAGCGAAATTTAGTTATTTTCAGGAGATTTTGCTTTGATTGACTTTTGATAAACCGGATATAAGGTAAGTGCAACACGAAAAAAATTATTCCAAATGGAAATATTACTACCACAGTATCTCTCTTATAGTAAAGGAGTAAATATAGTATATTTCCTTAATCAGAGTCCCTTGTTGTGTATCGCATTGAGATTCCGGAATAAGACCTGCCGACGGATTTTGGCCACAGCGGCAACAATAAGAGCCGTTGAGAGATCAGGCGCAAGACGGACAGCTTAACGTGCTCTCCGCGACATGGATTACTGGAGACTGGTACTTTCTAAGTAGGTTAATGATTTTTAGGATCACAATTTTTTTCTTAGACACTGGGATCGAACCTCGATATATACGGTCGAATAAACTAACGAGGCAGTTTCTGAAGCTATGATAATATAATTAGCCTTGAATGTTATTATTACTGTCTACCACAGTATACTACAAATAGAATTCTATTAATTGTTTAGGTAGTATATACTATAAATAAAATAGGTATAATAATAATAATGAGTGCAAAAATCGTTGAAGATGCTTAAGATGTATCAATCAATGAAATATTCTTGAGTTTCCAAATTCGTGTTATTTCTTGCTGCTTTTACTTTGTTTTATTTTATTTGATATACTTTCAAATATAAAATATATTAAGGTTTTAATAAAAGAAAATCTAGTGAAACTAGCAGTTTTAATCGCAGTTGTTTTCGGAAGTCCCACTAACAAACGTGATCGTAGAAGCATTAGTCTGCAGCGCCATATTGTGGAAAGACAAAGAATGTTCAAACAACAATAATAACGCACATATAATGGATATTTAATTGTTGCCCTACCTATAAATATTTTGCTCTGATATTACTTTTGTATAGAAGTTGTTTCTCTAAAAAATAAGAAGAAAGACTAAAACTATAGACATTGTCATTGTCATTGCACGTGGTTCCGGCTTAGAATAGATCACCCCATGTCCTCCCATGGGTGTCGTAAAAGGCGACTAAGGGACATATGGTTGATAGATGGGCAGCAGCATCTATTAGCTCAAGGTTTACATCTTACTGCGATCACCAATCCGTCTGCCAGGCGTGGTGATTATGGCAATATCCCTCAACGATCCTGGCTTGCCAAGGTATTTTAAGAGGAGGCCCATGTTCAGCAGTGGACGTAAACGGGCTGTTGAAGAAGAAGAAGAAGATAGACATTATAGCTCGTATAGATCTCTTGAAATGGGGATGGAAGGTACAAATGCTACATAGTGGAAAGGACAAATGCAGTGAAAAAGTGACTTTATGATACTCAAAAGAGGACTGTAGATAAAATGGGCGCCCAAAAGGAGTTGGAGTGACGATATCTACCTAACATCGGGACCCTACTGGACAGGCAGAGAATAATACTGAGTAGAAAGAGCTGGAGAAGGCCTATGTCAAGGCACGCCGAATTGAGAGACTTAATATAAAAAAGCATCCAAAAATTTATTGCAAAAAATTGTAATGAATTTGGAATAAACTGGCTTTATTATTATTACTATTATATAAGTTGCTTATGCTTCCAAAATGTATGCCATCTCTTAAATAGGAGATAGTTTAACTAACGTAACCGCTGTACATGGCCGTATTGTTTCCAGCTTAGAACAGACCACCCCATATCTTCCCATGGGTGTCGTAAGAGAAGACTAAGGGAAATAAACCTGACAGATGGGCAGCAGCATCTATCAGCTCAAGGTTACCTACCATCTTGTTGCGATTATAGCCATATCCCTAAACAACCTTGGCTTGGTCTGTTAAGAGGAGGCAAGCAAGAAGGAAATTTCAGTGAAATCTGTGTAGTTGTATTAGTTGCAGTCTTTGTACTTCTAGTAAGCAATTAGTGATTTCGTCGTCCATCCGAATGTTCTAGGAAGGCCCGAGGACGACCGTGCTTACGTCGCTTTATTGTTAAAGGCTTATAATCGGATCCTGCAACGACCAAAGTATTTGGGTTGAGCCGCGGATTCTAAGAATCGTTTCAATACATAGGTGTCGGTGATTCATCCACTGCTTAATGGAAGGTTGAAAATCGAAATGTATTAATAAGTACCTTTAAATTTATTGTCCAAAAGAAATATGTTCTGCGTACTAACTGGCAATTAACCTAGAATATCAAAGATATAACAAAGATTATATAAACCTTATCGTATGACATACTAAATACGTAAGTAAAGTAATCGAAAATCCAGTAAAACTCCCAAATGTAATATACTGAAACTCCCGAAGCAGTCGACGAGGTAATTTCAAAGTTATCGTATGTATATGAACATATCATCAATTGGAAATTTGTTTCTAATGATAATGTTCGGATTTGAGACTTGTTCACTCAATTTGCTGCCAATGATATTGAAGATGGAATGTTTGTGACTTTAAAGTGAATTGGAAATTATGGTTATATAAGTGAATGATCAAAGTTTGAAATACTTTGATTACTTTAACGGAGTTATATATTAAGTAATGTTCGTCCTCATTTAACATTGAATATTTGTCTTTGATTATGTATAGTTAAAAGCCCAGTAGCAGTCTCACAAAACTATTTTCAATACTAGTTCTGCTTACGACCTCCAGCTTTGAAGACAATTTACACATACACATAAACATAATTTGCTTGCTGAGTTGTCGCTCGTATACGATTGATATTGTTAATTTCACATAACTAATAAGCTATTGTAAACTTTGTGATGCTACTACCCTATTGAATATTAACTGTACCTATACAATAAGTAACAATAATCGTGTGGCTAATAGAAAATTCTAGAAATAGAAACCAAATCTGTAAAAAATATCTAACTTTGAAATACCCTATTATTTATGTTGGGAATGCCATACTAAATATCACTTTTAAGTTTCGAACACCTGGTATCGCTTCAGGTTTCATTTTATTAATTTAATACCGAGAATTCTTTTAATGAAGATACAAAAATACCCAAATACCAAGGTTAGTAAAAAGATTAAACATCTGCAAATCACAAAGTAATATTTTCAATTTAGATTAAAATAAATGAGATAATAAACCCTTTCAAACTCGAATTTAGGGCGATTTTAAGAAACTTTAATCAGTTAATACTACAAATATAGTATGTTAGCAGTTTCTTGAGCAACGTTAAAACTTTGGAATACCGATTTTAAGGGAACATTCTTTACTGTACATTGATTAATTTTTTTTTATAAACCAATTGAATGGCTGGAACCAATTAATCTTCCTTATTGGCATTTAACAAATACATCCCTCGCTACGCATCTTTGCTCATCACTGGTGGAAATGCAGCCTAAGGCCGAGACCACACTGGTACCGTAACAGCGACGCGACCGCGACGCTACGTATAAATTTCGCTTGTCGTTGCTGCAGTGCGGCTGCTGACATAATTATGTTTCTATTATGAGTTTGTTTTAAAATGACATCAAACCGATGTTAGAAGTGCCCGTTCGTATAAACTAGCTTTTTTATTGCAAAGCACATGAGCAAATTTTGCCATGTACACTCCTGAGAGGAACCCTGCAGAAGAAAACTCTCTTCGTAAAATATATGCGCCTTTTGAAAAAAAAAGTAACGTTTTGATAGTAATTTTGTAATTGGTGATTAAAGAATCACGGTGTGTAGTTGTTATTTATTAAATCTTAAATACCATACACAACACAATATGGACCGGCGAAACGAATGCGATACAATTTTGACGTTCATAAAAATTTAAAACAGACATAACTGTCTCGAAATTATACCTACTGTATAAAGAGTTTCAGCTTGCGAATGATGGCACAAATTGTTATGAAATATTGCAGAAAACGAGCCGTCCCAGTTAAATTACGTAAGTGTCGGAATTGTGCACCAGATTTCAGTACCTTGAAGGTGTAAAATGTTGCTTTATTTTTTACTTTAGTGTTATAGGTATATCTTGAAAGGCTAGTTGGCTGCCTTGCTGTAGTATGTTTTACATTTGCTATATACATCTTTGTTATATTAATAATAATAAACCTTTATCATCGACGTATATTAAACTGCTGCCGTGTGGTCTCCGGCTTAGAATAGACCACCCCATGTCTTCGCATGGGTGTCGTAAAAGGCGACTAAGGGACATATGGCTGATGGATGGGCAGCAGCATCTATTAGCTCAAGGTTTACATCTTACTGCGATCACCAATCCGTCTGCCAAGCGTGGTGATTATGGCAATATCCCTCTTCGATCCTGGCTTGCCAAGGTCTCTTAAGAGGAGGCCCATGTTCAGCAGTGGACGTAAACGGGCTGTTGATGATTATGATATTAAACTGCTACTTAAATAACATAATAATAATTATAATAACGTCGCCGGACGGTGCAATCCCCATGCCGGACAAGAAATCTTATACTAATATATAAAGCTGAAGAGTGTTTGTTTAGGTCAACGTGCTAATCTCAGGAACTACTGGACCGATTTGAACAATTTTTTTTTTATAAAGATAGCTACCAGAGTTTTGCAGTCTACTAGTATTCTTGTTAACCCCTCGTGTTAAGCTAAAATGCTTGTGTTACGAGTGCAATGGGTGGAGTTCAAACCGGCGATCTCAGTATCACAAGTCCGACGCCCTAGCCATTGTTGAGCTTTAGGTTAGTATAGGTTTACGATTTAGGAGGAAGGATATAGGCTATAATTAATTATGAAGGTCCCACGGGAACTGGATTCACGCGGATGAAATCGCGCGGGGGAAACTAGTAAATAATAAATTATATTGTTCATTGATTTCATCAATTGCGTACATATTATTCTACAGATAAATCACTGATTTAACTTTGATTATTAAAAGTAGAAAAATATATTAACTCTTAATAATAAATGCAGATAATATTTTAGGACCTTAGAAACATAATGATTAATATTATAATTTGGTCCAAGACTATAAGCATAAATTAATATGGATGTAGATACTATTATACTTTAGAAGTATTTGGTCCTAAGTGCCGATTCTGACGTATAATGGCACATCCGACCTTATGCTTCTGTTTTTTTTTTTCTGGCGGATTTATGTATTTAGCCCTGAGGCTTTTGCTACTTCACCGGGCATAAAGACGAGCAGAGCTCCAGCCTAGATAAATGGTTTAAACGCTAAAAACTAAGCAACCTGCGCAAGAGGGCGTCTCCTGTGGGACTTGGACCTCGGCTCAGGGCGGTCGCTGACGGGGAGATTGAGGGATTATGGCTTTTAGTTTCTTTAGGGGAGTTCGCGGGCTTCTCGGACTTCGGGTCTTATGCTTCCGAGCTCTAGATTTATAGTAATGCCTTAACAATAAGGGAATTCTTTGTAATTTACTAACTAAACACAAAATTTTTAAAATTGCTGTTTAATTTTGTAACAAACAAATCTTTTTAGTTTATTTATATAAGTATGTGGACACACTAACACAGTCGTAAATTGCTACTAATGTCCATGTAAACTTCGTGACCCCCTTTCTATTTATGAAACTACTACTATGATGGCTTCCTAATTGATATCTCAATAAAGCTGTTAGACATCGCTGAAGTAAAATATATCAGCGGATCATTTCCGTGATATTTAGAAGCTAGAGAGAAAAGTGTGTAGGACAGCTACAGGGAATTTATACTTATATTCTGGGTGACTTTTTTAATATCTTGTAAATAATAGGGCTTGATATATATATTAATAATCATAAATGTCTAAAGCATAGTTATATTATCTTTTTTTTACTGGCATAGAGTGAAAATCGTAACCGTAAAAATGCGTACCTAAGTAGGTAGTAACGCTATTTCACTCACTTATTTCATTCATATTTGATTGCGGCCTAGGTATTATAGACACCTATTTTATCGAACGTAACGTAACTACCTAATTAAGTACGTATTTTTATCGTTATGATTACACTGAGATTACTCTATGTCAGTAAAAGAAAGAGATAAAATAACTATACCTAAGACAATTATTTCATATTGTTATCACGGCCTATTATTTTCAAGACGGTAAAAAAGTCACTCAGTATAAAGCTGAAGAGTTTGTTAGTTTCTTGAACAGGCTAGCCTCATGAAGTACAGGACCAATTTGAAAAAAAATTGATCGTTGCAAATAAGGCAAGCACAATTAATTTGACATCAATGTTACTTCTATTCCCATAAAGAGTTCAAAACATTTAATAATCAATGTTACTACTAAAATGTAACATAACATTTTTGAAAGCGAAAAAATAGTTGGCCTCAATGAATAATGTACGTATGCAATAAAGTAACATATATCTTTGAGGACAGCTTTTGTTTTACTTATGCATGATAAATGTAGGTAGGTATATTGCAAAATAAATTTAAGTGCGTTGCAGTAAATATAATATAGGTTGCAATACGAGCCCGAAGGTTTGAAGCATTTTAATCTGTTAGTTTTAATGCAATTAAAAAGGAGCATACTTAGATTGATTGTACTAAAAAAATGAATCATTTCGCTGAAAATTAGCAACGATTTAAAAACACCTCGGTGCATAAGCAGGTGCTTACACGAAGGTACATAACTAAAGGCATATTGGCAAGATTGTTATGTATGCAATATCCGGATATTTCTCCGTCCGATCATCAATCACCACACTTTTCACTTCCATACTCTTATTATTAATGAAAATACACATTAATCATGCAACGTATAAAAAAAACTGTTACGCTATTGAGTATTCCATATTTTGCCAACAACTTTTATTACTCCCTTGTTTGTTTTTATATATAAAATTAAATATTTGCAGCTTCCTTTGTGATGTAAAGTTAAAATCTACATTTTTATAGTGCCTAATTGGGACGGAGTTGCATTTCGTTTTTTAAGCGCGTTGTAGTGTTTTAGCATAAGTTTTACTTATAATGTTTTATCTGTAGAGGTATAATATATGTATCTATATATTTAAAAATGAATCCCTTTTTCCCTTGGTCACGGCATCACGCGTTAACGGCAGGGTCGGTTATAATGAAAGAAAAAAATAAGAAAATTGCGCGGATAATTAGAAAAATTAAGAATACTTTACCACAATTTCAAATTTTCTCATGTAACCTTAGCGTTTTTGGCAATATCAACTTTTTTATTGTAATCTTATGGCGTTTGACGTAACATTGACCGAATGCGTGCTGCTCTTAACATCACGGTTAGTTCAGTGCTATCACGCCTTTAGAGTTTTAGTTAAGACAGGAAAGGACAGCGTCTGACGGGTCAGCTAGTCTATTTATAATATTAAATAAAAATGAAAATTTGAAGGTACCTAAAGATACATGATTATTACTCAATCAAGTATAACACTTCGTACACTTCAAGGTCTCAATTATATTAGTAGATTTACAGCTTGAACAATGCCAAAGCAGCGGTAGTCCGCGTAGATTTTTCACATACTCCATACAAATGGATTAAAAAAAATGTCTTAGCTGTAATTTGACGCACCGATAGTTATTGTAACGTAGGCATCGGCGGCATGGTAGTTATCTGCGCGTCGAATTTTGCGATCCGTTCTCGCAATTTAAAAGAGTAGTTAATTTATGAAATTTAAATACTGCAAAAACGACGAAATTTAAAAATCTATTAGATAATCTTTTGTTACTAAAACATAATGTATCAAATCGGACTGAATTGGAGTGCCACTATTAGTATACATACTTACGTCACTACCAACATATGGTAACTATATTCTGTTATGGGCAGAAGCCAAAGTGAGGTTAAACGCAGGTGCGACCCACTTCAACTTGGTTTAAGATAACTTAGGTAATATCAGTGAACAAATATTGAAGCGTACCGTAATAACAAGCTAGATTCGGTTAGAATAGCACTCAAGTATTCAACTAAATTGGATATCATTTGTTAATTTTGTAAGCATCTACAACTTTCTTCTATTTTAGCTTGAGTACATCAGTTAATATAATTGGGAGTGATATCCTCCTAGGAATACTATTATAAATGCGAAATTTTGTATTTGTGGATGTATGTATATTTGTTGCTCTTTTACACAAAACTACTGAAAAGATTTGGCTGAAAGTTAGCACGCGGATATTTTATAAGCTGGATTAACATATCAGGCTCCGACCCACTGGATCACAGTGACGCGGATAAAACCGTGGGGCGCAGCTTGTAATAAATAAGTAAACATAAACATTTTTTATTATCTGTAGAATTTAGTATCTGTTTAATCTTTTTATACATTAAAAAAAAAATACTCAAAAATATATTTCTTTACAACACATTGTTTTTTTTAAGTATTAGAAAGGACCCCTCTCTCTCAGTACATCAATATGGCTGTAGTTACTTACTTAGGTAGGTATGTCAGAAAAAATATATTTAATAACTATGCCTTAGACATCTATTTCATAAACATATCACGCCCTATTATTTTCAAGACGATTTCCAAGTCAAGTGTGCAGCCATCTAGTTAGATCGACCATTTAATGGGAAAGCTAGCCCGTTTGGACGCCGACATTCAATGAAATGACTAAAAGACAAATAGCCCAAGGTTGATATTGAGTGATTGAAAAACAAAACCTCAACTAAATTTAAATCACCTACCTGATTTTACGTCACCCGAACGCAAAGGACAAGCTTACTTTAAGCCAACTAGTTAATCACTAAGTGATCATAGTTCAATCAACGATTGGCCTAGGCATTTAATTAAATATCGGTGCTTGATTGGCGGGCTGGCCGTGCCATTGAATGACTTCTTTTGCTAGATGGCTGCGTTATATTATAAATATATATACCTAATAATTAAGTAAACTGCATGTACGTATAAACAGTATAACATTTAAATGATCACGTTCCAACTTTTATCCCAAAGTAAATGAACGTTGGTCGACAGAATTTTTAAATAGGTACTTTAATCCGATGTATTTAGTCACATGTCGTTTACAGCCGATTAACAGCATGTTTTACACCGAAATTTAATTAATATGTAATTATTCTCGCGTATTTAAATAAAAGAGCGATGTGATGTGGTTCATATTTATTATTAGGTATATGATGTTGGTTTTTGTTCGTCAGCCACTAGTCTAGTGCATTGTGTTTATTGTTTGTCGAATTGTTTTATTCAAATCACATGTTACACTTGCTTCTTTGACAAATTCTCTATGAATTCATCTTATATTTGGTGAAAACTGTTATAATCAGTTACAATCACTTCAGCTTATATCCTATAAATTAAAAAAAATCCCGGATGACTACACAAATTTCCGTAAAAAATAAAAACTTGAGCTTACTGTGGTCACACGAAATGAAGTTTAACGTTGAAGTTTGCTTATCAGCTGTCAATACTTTTGTTAACTGTCAAGTAAGTTCCCAAAAGCGTGATCAGCTGATGTGATTTGATTATCGTGATGATTTACATATTCCTTGAAAATAGAATGAGAAACGTCTATTTAGATGTACTTTTATTTCTTTGATGTTTCAGGAATTGAATGTGATTTGGTTTCGCAGGTAATAGCTATGGTAATTGATGTTTGAGAAACGGGGTGTCAGAAAGATACAAGCGCTGACGGCTTTTGTTTTTAAATAGGTAGTGATAAAAGTGGGTAAATAGTGTGTCTTCTGAAAGTGCTCGTATTCAAATGGGTGAAAATAGGTATAAGGGGAAAAGTAATTTAAAACTTTAATGTTTATTATTTGATGGGCTTTTAGTGTTCTTCATTAACAGCTGTCACCCAATACAAACAAACTGTTTTTATGTTTTTATTAAATTTTATATTAAAATTACTTATTTTTCTGATAAAAGGCCGCCTTAATTATTATTTAATTTAAAAAAATAATAAATTGATGAATTAAACTTTAATTTATTATTATTAAATAACCCTTGCCATATCGTTTGTTATCATCCAAAAAAGCCTTGCTCTTTCTATGTATATACCCTTTCCGTTACACCTTGTATACTCACAACATTTTACATTTCTGAATAAAATATATGTGTACTTATAAACAACTAACATTAGCTAATTTAAATAAAACTAACCTATAAAATACAACATAAAATATAATTCAATTTTCTAATTTAGTTATTTCGTTTCTTATTAAAGAAATATGTGATATTTTATTTCTGTAAAAAGAAAATAAATAATTTGTATAACATCGGTCGATAATTAAAACACGTAAATTATATGTAGAGAAAGATTAATTACATAATAACTTTAACTTTCATAATTAATTTTAACTTTCATAATTTTTCAATTATGAAAGTTAAAATTATTACAACTTTCGAAATGAATTAACTACAAATTTATATAACATACATTGTAGTAGGAATATTCCGACGCATTACAGTTTGTCATCACATAACGATTTTCAATTCTTGTTGATCGTTAATTAAGTACTAAATTAGTTACGTGTCAAATTTGATTGAACCAAACGATGGTGTACCGAGCATTACATTTCAGTCGTTCTATTAGTAAATAATATTATTTTTTGTATATTTTGTTATTTCATATAAATATTTCAATACCAATATATAGGATTAAATAAGAATAAAAAATATAGTGTTACACTCCAAACGAACAATGGAATTAACATTTTATATAAAATATGTTTTCGGTCACAGAATAAACAATAGTACTGTTCGGATGCGACCACGAACTCTGCGTTCGGCGGCAGGGTATGGTGAGTGCGGCGCGGCGCGGTTTTTACACTCGTCGCTGTGCTCGTGCCCGGAGTAATTTACAACTATGCATTAGAACGCGCTGCTGCCGCTTTTCCGTAGAATCCTGAGTTCATGGTCGTGGCTCACAGGTCTTATAATAGTAAATTACTTAATTATATAAGTATGACTTAGTGTCAATTAGGATCTATACTAATATATGAAGCTGAAAAGCTTAAATGCGCTAATCTCAGAAGATACTGTCCAATTTGAACAATTCTTTCAGTGTTATAGTGTAAATATGCTATCTGCCTATTTATAGGAGAAGGCTATAGACTATATTTAATTATAAAGTTCTTACAGAAAGCTAATATAAAATAAAACTTTTAGTTTTAATAACAAAAGTAATTTTAATTCATAAAAACAAACAAAGTACGACGAGCTTAATTTCTCTTTTAAAGCTAGAAACCTCAAAAGAGAAAAAGAGGAAAACATTCAAAGAGGAAAAACAAAACAAAGCCAGCTATGCGATAAAAAATATATTCGACAGTTCGTGTAGCGACAAATCCGAGTGTACATATTTCAACACTGCCCAATATCTGCGATGTTAGTAAATTCATACGTGACTAGAATTTATAATTGATGTGGTAACAAGACCTAAAAAAGATTGCGACCACACACGCATAAATTCAGACTTTTATGTTGCCTAACTATTGGGAGGCAGTGATTCTATACAAGCTCCTAAAAATACGTTTCAATAAAATTCGATTACATTCGAATAAATAGAAAAGTTGTTGTTTACATTGCTCTACAGTAACCGTTTTTCTTTTTAACGTTTGGACGTGTTTTATGTTATGTTATTATTTATTATTTTACAAAGGTAGATAACTAATAAAAATGTGAAATCTTAAAGTTTTTTTAAAGTCACTCGATTGCTATCTATATTTAAATATGTAACACTAAATTATGCGACTCATACAGATGCTCAATGGTTATCACGTTATCAGCTTAAGATTAGTTACCATCTTATTGCGATCTGCAATCCGCCTAACAAACGTAGTAATAATAATGGTAATATCCTTCAACTGTTAAGAGGAGGAGGCCCATGTTCATCAAATGGAATTTCTCACTCTCCAGTCCTATAAACAAGTCCGTAAATCCTTTGTACCATGGACTAATCAAAATGAACTCATCCGTCAAATTCAATCGGACAGATTAGATCCTAACTGCTTATATTCAAAATATTTGGACTGCCGACAACTGATTCCATACCGGTAAGCGTTGATCTTATTTCCTGTTTCAATCCTTTGATGCCCGATTATGTAAATATCTTCAATCATATCCATCCATTTGGATGCCTTTAGTGGGTTGAAGGTAAACGGCACTGAAAGTGGCTTGAATGGTCCATTATTCGCGTCTAACAGGTCATCTATCACGGGGCTTTCAACAGCCCATAATGAACGAACACCTAGAACCAACGTGACGTAAATACTGTTTAAAAAACTTGAAAAATAAGGTAGAATTTTGTTTGAACTTAAACGGTAGGTAATTCGCGTATTTTTTTGGCTTAGGAATTACAATTGCTGATTATACGACGTTTGAAAGTACAGTCTTATATCTTAGTACTTGCATATATAATTTTAATTCAAATTGGGATACTATGAAGAAAACATTTTTATGTGATAACAGGTAACAGGTTTACTTAAACATAACTCTAAAAATACTAAATATAGTATATTCGATTATTTGTATTTTTTTTTCTATTTCTTGGTTTGCGTGATTCTATACGAATTTTCTTTGTACCCTTGGAATTTTCTCAATGCACATTGTTATGGATGAACCTATATAATGTTATTTATTAAAGCTGCATACTATATATTTATTTTTATTTACAAGAATTTACATACACATATGTATACATAGAGCGGATCCTTGGCTCTAAAACTAGGTTTGTACCTGTGTTATGGGAATTAGTGTTCCTCCATCTCATTTTGACGTATATATTGCTTACTACTACATATTACGTCACAATCACAAAGGATCTCAATAGCGTTGCTGAAATGTCGAGCGTTTGTCATTTACCAAAACCAACAGAATTTACCCAGCACATATAGCATAGAATAAGGTAAAGACTAAAATTGGAATGCCACTCTAAAACTGCACATGGAAATTTCGAACGAGTTCGTATGTTCAGCTATTAAATTTATTTTCCATATGTCTGCGATCGATAAAGGCGCTCTAACCAATGTCCTTTGTAGTTTCAATGAGATTCTCTATTTCGATAGCATTTACTCCGCTTAAATTTATTCAAATTGTCCAGCCTAGCCCAGATTTTAATCAAATGATAAATGTTGATCGTTTAAATAAAACTAACTGAGAACAATTGAAACTTAAAACCAATGCAATTTGCTTTTATTCTTAATGGACTTCAGAAAATCGAGGAGATTCTTAATTTGTACAAATCTTGACTTTTTTTCTTCATATTTTAACAGGATTTTAGTAGAAGTAAACTCTTATTTTTTTTGCATATGTCCATCTACTTATATTCTGAAATTGAGATGAAGACATTAAATTTTTTTGGGCAAGGATTTTTTTGCCAATATACTCATAAAAAGTAATGTATCTATTATAAAATAAACATCAATACCAGATTTTATTATTAATATTGAGTTTCCAAACTTTAGAAAGTTCAGTGCACAAAACCTTATAAGCTTTCATAAAAATAAGAAGTATTTTATTTATAAGCAGTACATTTTATACCTCTATACAAAAATACATTATTGCTTACTGTGAAACACAAAACAGTATTCCCCAAAGAATAGGTGTGTAAGTGTCATAGAAAATCAATACTACCATCAAGTTGTGATGGAAAACAAAATCTCATTTTTCCCCTTATATTTCCCCAACAGAGGGGTGAAGGTACATCAAACAGATGATTTATTAGTAGGTACTTTTTTAACGAAATATTCGCATTATAACATTAAATATTATTAGACCATGCTATGTAATTATAACTTACAAAAGTTTCGTCAAAGTTGAGACTTTATGTTGTTGCGCTTAGTCAAAGGAACTTTGTTAAAATAAGCTTATGAACAAAGGCTTTGGGTGGCAACATGCTTTAGTGCAAGCTTAATTGTATGTATTAAATTCAAGAATTTTAGACTCTTTTTTAGGGTTCCGTATCCAAAGGATAAAAACCGGAACCGGGACTAAGACTTCACTGTCTGTCTGTCACCAGACTGTATGTCATGATCTGTGATAGCTAGACTAAAATTTTCACAGATGATGTATCTAATAACGCTATAACAAAAAATACTTAACCAGATTGAAATAAATATTTTCAGTCTTTTCAAAATTTTAAGAAAATTATGTGTCTAATGTAGTATATATATTATGATAATTGTACGGAACTTATCGTGCGCGAGTCCAACTCGTACTTGTCCGGTTTTATTTTGAAATATGCGGCTTTTTGTGGCTAGTTAAACGATATATTAAACGACCCCATAGAAAATAAGGTAATAAATAATAGTATTTCGATCGATTTATCTAACTGTGTTAATGTTACGTATTATACGAAAATCACCACCATATGAAATCCACTACTACCTATATTAAGTTATCTCTGTATTATCTACGCATGTTACATCAGATTGCAATGTTCACATGTCACAAACTTTAGCTACACAATTACACCAATACCTTTATCCAATCGAAACTATATAATTGTTCAATTAATGTAGGTAAATTGCTCTAAAATTAATCCTTTGTCCTAGTAATAAACCGATCAAATCTATACATCATGCACATGAAATGTACATCAAAGTTAAATATCAGTATTCAAAAATAGATTTGACCTCGCAAAGAAGTGCAAACAGGCTTCAACTTACCTACACTAATATTAAAATGTGAATCCTTGGATCGATGTTTAGACATGATGGGATGGTTATATGGACAATTTCCATCCATCCACATACATCATAATAATATGTGGATGGATGAAAATTTGTTACTCAATCATGCCATAACCGTTAGACAGATCTGGGTAAAATCTCGTACAGTGATAAATTATAATCTTTTTTTATTATTATGGGACTTATCCCACCCATACTCCCACCACTGCAACTCCTGCATGCCAGGATCAACAGTGGTACACACTGGAAATGGCAATGAGCACCAAGGCTAAAAGCGGAAAGACCGGCAACGCACTTGCGACTCCTCCGGTGTTGCGAGTGTACATGGGCGGCGGTGATTACTTACCATCAGGTGACCCACTGGCTCGTGTGCCTCCCTCTTCGATAAAAAAAAAAAAAAAAAAAAAAACCCGTCCTGGGAAAAAGTTTAACCGCCCAAGGCAGTTTAACGTTTCGCTCCTATTGTTTGTCTGATCGGTCTCATATCTATTTATTTTGTTTTATTCCTAACCAAGCAAATGATCCCCATCAACCTGAGGTTATATGGCGTTGCAGTTTTTTTCCGAACGGACGTATATGTAGGAAGTGCCACACGAGGCTTTTGCAACTTCACCGGGCACAGAGGCAAGCAGTGGTCTTATTAAATAGTTTCTAAACTACATACTAAGCAATTTGTGCAAGAGGGCGCCCCCTGTGGGACTTGGACCTCAGCTCAAGCGGTCGCTTGCTCCCTCCAGCCGTATGTATAAAATATATTGTATGATTAACAATTTATTTGCCAAGTGCGGAAGTTGTGTTAATTTTATTTTCCTATTTTTAGAAAATTGTGGTTGTTTCGATTTTTTTTTCTATATAATCTAACTACTATGAAGTTATTAGGTTTTTTTAATACAAAGTTCAGCGCTATCAACTTTTAAATATATTACTTAAATACTAACGCCAAAACGTGTAAAGTAACATTAGTAACTGCGTAGGTACTGTACCTCATAATCCTATTTGCAAATAATTGAATGGTTGTCAATTGCGTTCAGCTGAATCTGACATTTTATTAGAATATATAATAAACATTGTTAATAGTACCGTCAGTCACATGAGAATGGTTTATTCATATGTTATATCACATATTTACTCGTAATTATTTGACAAATAATTATGTACCTAAGTACCTCTAATGTGGGAATTATCTTTATGTCCGGTAAAGTAGCAAAAGCCTCCTGGCTAACTACATGATATCCGTACGAAAAAATGGAGTAACCCTTTAAACAAAGAAAAATATAACACAGACAAAAACACACACATATACCTCAGAAGCATTAACGGTCGGATGTACTATATACTTCAGAAACATTTGGTCGTAAGGCACATACGACGTATGTTTCAGACGTATAATGGCATATACGGCCTTATGCTTCTGAGCTCTAGATGTATACTTTAAATTGGTTTCTGTTGCCTGCGACTTCGGACGCATAGATTTCACCATACAAACTTTTCAACCTCAAATCTTTTCTTATCGGATCCATCATTGAGGGAATACACCCAAGTTTCAGGTTTCTAAGATCAGTGAATTATCATCATTCCGTAAAACGTCCACTGCTGAACATGGACCTCCTCCCGAGGGTTTTGCCGTAGTCAAGATATCTTTCCGGGTTGGTTGTGGAACTACCCTCCGTGCCTCGGAAAGCACGTTAAGCCGTTGGTCCCGATTGTTATAACATCATCTATAATAATCGCATATCAAGGAACGGGTAGCACCGTTTCCTTGTGTTCCAACATAATACTGCGGTCACCAATCCGCCTGTCAAGCGTGGTGACTATGGCAAATACCCTCCCCCAGGAGGAGGCCTATGTTCAGCAGTGGACGTTTTACGGGCTGATGATGACTGAAGAGCCGAAATCTAACGTTCTATCTAAATTAAAACGCCATATGACTTGTGCGAATTAGCTAGTGTGGTAAATATTATATTAGGTATATTGAAAAGAAAGTTATAAATATTCCATTTGAAAAAGTTGTCTTTTCGGTGATTAATGTAAGTCCACTAGATCTACTTTTCACATGTTATTCCGGCATTAAACTAAATGTGTTATGTTCTACACTAAACGTTCATAAAACTGGCACAATCAAAGTTATGCCAGCGTCCAGAATGTTTATAATTGGTGCCGTCGGCTTAATGGTTTAATTTGCATATCTACATTTTTATGTACCACGTTTAGAGGAAGCTCATTTTCATATTTGGTTACTAAAGTGCCTGTGCTTTCATATTTTACAGCGCTTTACAAAAGAATGAGTTGCTTGCTAATTTTTGGTTAAAGTGTGCCATGTTTTGGTGTTTAACTAAAGGATAGTTTATTATTACTAAGCTGGTATTAAAGCCTGCGCCGCCTGCCAAGCGTGGTGACTCCGCCTGCAGAGCGTGGTGACTATAGTAAATTCCCTTTTTTTTTGCTGTCCGGGGGGAAATGCATTTACGCATTCCCACCGCCGCTGCAGCGGATTCGCGCGCTGGCGGTGGGATGCGTGGTATGCTAACTCATACCACGTGGAGAGGACCCTACACCAATTAAACCCCCCGGACACTCCTTCGATCCGCCATTGGCGGGGGCCGGGTATGCATAAGCAATCCGACCCCTATAGCAAATACCCTCCCCCGGGAAAAGGCCCATGTTGAGCGGTGGATGTTATACGGGCTGATGATGATGATGATGATGATGACATAACATAGAGGCTTATTATGATTTTAGGTAAAAGTTTTTTTTAAATAATACTGTGGTCGCCAACACTATCAACTGTGGTGACTATGGCAAAACAGGGCCCATGCTTAACAGTGTCTCATCGCTTGGTATAGATGATGTTATAACAATTGGGATCAAGGAATTAACTTAACTTGCTTACTTTATTTAAGGTTTCTCAATCAAGTAATTTTCATATCTAGCATCAAACTCACTGATTTATTTTCTTAAATACTACTTTCTTTTAATACTTACTACCTGATAGCCACAGCCGTGTAATTAAACGAATACGCAAGCGTTTTTAACCGCAGTTAATGAGGTTCTTAACGGAAACAAAAAGTGTTAATGGGATTTATAAGAGTATTAGTTACTAGTATCTACGAATTCAGGGCAAAAAAGTGGGAAGCTACTTTCCGTAAGATGTTATAAATGGTTGTTACCTAACATCATTTTTTTTGTAGAAATTATTATGTAACTTTAAGGTACATATTTATTTATATTTTTCTGATATACAGAATATCGAAGTTCTAAGTACTGTATCAATACTATACGGTATTTAAAACTTCGATATCCAGTTAAGTTAATAATTCTTTATTTAAAAAAACCTAGGGATTTATCACAATTTAGAAACAATGAAAGTACTAAACTGTTACTATCTTCTCTAAATTAATGTATTTTTCCAAAAAAAAACGTAACCTTCATTTAGATTTTTATTTGAAGCTGTACCATTTTATTCTTTGTAAAATACGCATCTGTTTTGCAACAAAAAGGTACTCTTGTGAATAAATAATTACACGAATAGAAAATGCTCTATTTTCGCCTATGTGTTTGTTACATTGAATAATATGAGCTAGGGAATCAATCACGTAAATTCTCCGCTTCTAATCTGTGATACTTTGAATTTATGCCTCTTTATAACCCTAGGCTACTTTACCATGAGCGGGATTCGTACCCAGCCCTCACCAACGGCGGACGGAGGAGTGCCCGATGGGTTTTAGTGGTGTAGGGTCCTCTCCTAGAGAGAGGGAGTCCCACATATCCCTTCGCCGGCGCAAGTACGCTGCAGCGGCGGAGGGGACTGCATTTCCGTCTGCCGGACAAAAACAAAAAAGGCTACTTTACCATAAGGCTAACCCCAGGCGTGGGTCATTTCATTAATTCCATATATTGGACAGTGTTATTGTTTATCTGTTTGTTATTATTGTTTATTTTTTGTATTACTTTTTTTAAGACAGACTAGATTTACATTCTAGTTCTCGAATTACCAGGCCAACTGAGTACCTATAATAGATCGGTAGTTACGCAATTAGTCAGCTAAGGCACAGGCTACGGTCAGGAAGGGTCCTATGCTTTTACATTAAGCATTAGACCCTTAATCTTAATAATAATATTCTTGTGACTATTAAGGAAGTTCATTGTTTAAACATAATTCCATTAACTAAATAGAACAATGTAGACTTAAACCTTAAAGCGTCTGAAAACGAACCCAATAGCTCGTTATGTTACTCGTATAATTGTATAATAAATACTACTTAAAACTATCGGTCTCGTTTAGTTTATTGGTTGTTAAATATAAAATACGATACCTATGACCCCCTATTACATAAAGAATATCACACATAATATAAACCTTTCTCTTAAATAATTCCACTTAGTGATTAAAACTGTAAAAACGTCTGTTCAATTTTCTTTATATCGTAGCCTATGGGCATTTATTTGTAACATTTATATCGTATTTGTAACACCAAGAGTTCGTTACATCACTTAGGCGTTGCCGAATCCGTAGAAACCTTTCGATTCCTCTTTTGAAAAGTCCCATGCTCTATAGTCTCTTGGAAAAGTGAGGGTCTTCCTAAATACTAGAGCATGGGACTCCTGCACGGAGTTGTTCGTTTATTTTTTGTTATGTTTATTAAGTAAGTGATTTTTTAGTTTGTTGTGTACTTTCAGATAGAGTAACACCGTAAGTTAACAGCACAATTTTATCTTTTTTGATGCTTACGATATGTATCTGTTCGATCGTCGTATCGAAGTGTCTACTCTTATTATACTGTAATAGGTTTACGTTTTTTTTTTTAATAACCTTTTATTTGGTGTACAATTATTTCTCTTTAATAGTAGCTAATTTAATTAGAGAGAGAGAGAGATTTCGGTTCATTATCATTATAACGAACCGAAATAATAATATTGTTTTTAAATTATCCCTTTTTCATACGGGGTATAATAATGTCTTTGCTGTAGAGATAGGTTTGAATTAAAGTACGGTGTAAGAAAAGTCGCGTAAAAATCCTATAGAATAGAAAGCTGTAAAATAAAGGGCTGTAGCTTATATATTTGTCTATACTAATAATATTATAAAGAGGAAATATAAGATTTGTGCTGTTAAGCAATTATTTATTCCCTTTCGCAATAAAGTAAAGAAACATAGTTTTCTAAATACGAATACGTAAAGACAATCACTTTTATGCAAATTTAAAAGTAATACAAATTAAAAAAAATTGGGAGTGTAAGTTTTATCTACTGACAATATCCAACACAACAAAAAAATAGTAACGAAATCGGTCCAGCCGTTCAAGCATGATGCCGTGACCAAGGAAAATAGGGATTAATTTTTATATACTTACTTATATAGATTAATAATTTAATCTATCTATTTTCTTCGCACTAATGTTGTGACTGCGTCATTATAAAGTTACACTATTATTTGGATTCATATTAGTTGCATATTACAATTAAAAAATCAACCAATTACTTACTCCTCCAAAGAAATCCTACGACCGATATATTTTTTGAATAACAATAATTTGACTCCAAAACAGATAAATTTTACACGGCTTCACAAATACCTTGACTGAAGACATAATACCCTTTCGAAACAAAAGATAATCATTTATCACTAAGACACATCAGACTAGAACAGGGACGATGTAAGTTGTGGGTAGGGTTTACACACCATCCTTTGCCTTTCCACAGAACGTTCCCCATTACCAAACTACAGGAATTTGGAAGCATGGTCATATATCACACGACCGAAGTAATCTGTTTTGCTATTCAAACGAATGTAGTATTAGAGTTTAATGTAAACTTTTGAATGCTTAACTATCCGCGGTTTTACCCGCGTTGAATTTCTGTTCAGCCAATATATTAAGCCTGGTTGTTATCTGGGTGTTAAATTTCATTCGTGATTGAGTGAAACATGTCCGAACGTACAAATATCTGAAACTCAAACACTTATCTTAACAAAACATCAACAAATAGTATAAAATTTGCAGGACAGTGTCCTGTAAATTTTATACTATTTTTGTTTGTGAGATTATAAAAAAATACTACAACTACAACAGCCTGTTTATGTACACTGCTGAACATGGGCCGTTTTAAAGACCTTGCCTAGGCAGACCCTGTCTAAGCAAGGTCTTTAAAATGGCCCATATTAAACAATATATGCCATAATCATCATGCTTGGCAGGCTGATTGGTGATCTCAATAAGATAGTAAGTAACCATGAGCTGATGGATGCAGCTGCTGCTACCATCTGTCAGATGTATGTATGTCACCTCTTTCAACATGCGGACATAAACAAGATGTTTACTTTTTATATCCAGTGGATGATATAATAATTCCGGTTTTCAGCATCGTCATCGTGGAGGTCATAGCTCAAGGGATATTTTTGTTAAGTCATCATGCTTATCAGGAGGATTGTAGACCGCATTGCTTCTGTCCGTTTGTGGAGAAATAATTTTCATAGAGGATGACACAGTAAAACAGCAACAATGACTTAACGTATCCAATTGCCAAAGCTCGAACCACTCGAATTAAAAACATTTTTTTTTCACATGACACAAATATTCTTCCCATCGTGGCAAACTGTACTGTTTGCCAAATTTTTAGAAAGCTTGTCCTGTCCTGTTGTATTTTGGAATATTATTGGCAATGTAAAACAAATTATCATTAATATAATTATTCCAAAATAATCTTCGTATTCATCAAACGTTTACTTACCTACAAAAATAAATTGATAGAGGAGATAGCGAGTACTTAGTTTGTGAGTGCTGTTCACGTTGTCTTATTAATTACGTCATATTCGTTAGAAACTGTTCTCTCTTTGAAACCCCTTCCTTTTTAGGCTTTACTGCAGTTCGTTAAAAACTTGGACCATTAAAAATATCCACTTACAAAAAAGTCAGTTTACAAGGTTCGCAGTTTCAAAAATCTTTTTAATAAAAAGAAGAACTAAATCCTCCGTAAAACAATGTGGTTTTGGCTCTTAGCCATTGTAATGCTAAGCGAAAAGAAATGAAACTGCGGACCAAATTGTGGAGTTTGTTACTCAAGACGACTCAGAGATATCAAGTGGCAGATTGACAAACACGATCCCGGCCTCCCCTTTGAATTTTCTTTTTTGGAAATTTGAACCGTAGATTTATTCTTGTATCTAAATAAATCGTTGTTGTTAGTTCTCAGTGACATAAAGGGCTTTCTGTTTCTTTCAAGAAATGTTTGAATGTTTGAAGTATATAAGATGAAACAAAGTCTAAGTAAAGTGTGGAACGAATCAATTGAGTTGGAAATCAGAACAGACCACAAAATTATATACGTTTTTGTGTGACCACAATATAATAAAGTGATTATTGAAAAATATTTCTATTTGAATATTTAATGATGTTTGGTTTGACGTTAAGCTTCTATATCAGAAATTCTGATTGAGTTCTAAGTATATTTACTTGTGACTGATAAAATGTTGATACTGGGTTCCATTTTGGTCCTTGAGTACGGAACTCCACAGTGAGCCGTATTAAGTAAGCGCTTCTTTGACTACATCTGCAGCGATTCTCACGATCACCCAACAAAGAATATTTTGCCCCTAGACATTAAATCGTTTCTGTTCTCTTTCACCTCAGGATGGTTCGTTAGAACCAAAAATAATACTCTTTGATTTTGATCTTATAATTACGTAAAACTTTTGGTAAAGGATTTGGTAAAAAAATATGTGTGCGTAATTTATACCTTCTAGATGTAGCTTTTAGATGTATAATAATAATAATAATATACCAAACAGAAAGAAACTAAACTCTTATCCATTGGATATTAATAATACAGTTAGGTGAGTTTATACTAAACCACCGTGTATAAAAGAAAACAAACAACGAATGCTATTAAACTCAAAAATTATAACCGAAAACTAAGAATATGTTTCGGTTGTGAACTTAAGACATGTCCATCATCATCAGCCCGTATGACGTCCACGTCGCACTGCTGAACATACGCACTCTCCCGAGGGAGGATTTTTGCCACTGTCACCACGCTTTGCAGGCGGGTAGATGACCGCAGTATTGTGTAATAACACACAAGGAAACGCTGCTATCTTCCCTGGTATACTATACGATTGATGAAAAATTATGTTATTATATCGGGACCAACGGCTTAACATGCTGAATGGGAGTGTAGTCCCTCTACACCTAAACCCGGAAAAATCAATCAATATTACTCAAAATTTCTTGTCCAGTGTGGGGATCGAACATACGATCTTTAACATTGAAAGTTAAGCCTATACCGCTATGGACTAAATCATATTTTTGGATAAAAAAGCCCTTATTCATGTTTACTTCTTTTATTAGTTAATTGTGCCTTCGTAATCATATATAGTTATGATATAACCTGAAAAGGGGAATCGAAGCGAAAACAAGTAACATAGTGGATCTAATTTGAAAAGGCTCAGAGGGTCGGACCTTCGCAGTTGACTGAGGATCAACAATGTGACATAAATTATAATTTCGTACGTTTCTGTAAGGCGGTGAATAGAAAAATAAAATGTCCGGAAAATATTACGTGGAAGTTTGATTCTGTAGGTTCGAAGTCTAAAGATAATAAAATTTTCATATTATATATGCACAGAACTTATATAAAACTAACCTCTTTTGGTTTGGGTTTTTATAAATAATGAAATAACTTAGAAATAATAATGAATTTATTAAGCACTTAAGTATTGTAGTGAGGTTAAGGTTTTAGTCCTTCACTACATTGATTGACCGGTATGTCATTCTGGCAACTAAAATATTAATTCGATTTAAAGCCTAATCCAAAATTAAATATGAACTTACGAATTACAAATATCAATAACATTTATATTCTACAAAGAGATTTGTTCTGTCGAAGATTTAGGTTTAATTAGATTAAGTGATAGTGATCGTACCCCTCACAAACCTTCTTCGAGTACCTACTAGCAGCAGTGAGCCCTGCTGAGCTACGAACCCCAGCTCATAGGCGTTACAGTTTACCTTGACAAGCCAGGGTTGAGGGATATTGCCGTAATAACCTCGCTTGGCAGATGTTGCTGTATATTTGAGCTGATAGTTGCTGCTGACCATTCATCAGGTGTATGTCTCTCAGTCGCCTCTTATAACTGCCATAGAAGATATGGCGTGGTTATATTATTCTAAGCCGGAAAACACACGGTGGTTAAAGAAATATTATGGACTTATAATAATTAAGTATTATTAGATACATTGACAAAAAATGTTGAATTTGCAGAAGCATCGCATATTTATCGTTGGCCATAATCGATATTTCGTCATTTTAGAGGAGACTTTAAAGGAACAATAAATTAACATCAAAATCATCGTAAAGTGCTAATCTTTAAACCCAATTAATTTCTATTAATAAAATTAACATGTTAGTAGGGTTACACGCTTGATTCGATTTATGAATGCCGTTCATAAATTGGAGTCGGATGTCACGCATAATCAACCGAGTCACATAATATAACTTTCGAACGCATTTTATTTCTGTAACTCTAATTTCATTATTTGACTTTATATTTTTACAACGACAACAACAATAAAATGGCACTACTGAAGTGCTAGAAAAAGAAGGACAACTTTTATTATTGTTTCATTAAACAATAATGGATCAAACAAAAAGACTACCCCAGTGCTGTGATATGGACATATCAGGAAACTCTGCTGCTCGTCCATCAATAAATAATAATAATAAGTTTTACTTAATCAGCCCATTTACGTCCACTATTATACGTGGGCCTCCTCGTAGCAGACAGGCAAGGGTCGTTGAGGGATATTGTCATAATCACCACGCTTGGCATGCGAATTGGTAATTGCAGTAAAATAGTTCTTGAACAGATGCTGCTACCCATCCATCAGCTGTTTGTCATTTATTCGCTTTCACGACACCCATGGAAATACGTGAAGTGGTATATTCGAGCCGGAAACCACACGGTAAAATCCACAGAAATATTTTTGGAGTTATTAAAACGTGCCATGTTAAGCCGTTGGTTCAGATTATTATAACAAACGTATACCAGGGCAGCAGCGTTTCCTTGTGTGTAACAAATTAAAAATATTGTTCTACGGTCAGCAACCCGACTGCCAAGAGTGGTAACGCAGTGGACGTTATACGGGCTGATGATGTTGAAAACTTACTACTGGATTTTTTTAATATAAAATACCTATTTATATTTATTATAATATTTCAATTGTAACAATACATTTCTACCTTATATTGTTATGTCAGTTTTATTCATAAGATTGCATCACATTTATCTCAGCGTTAAAATCCACGACAATTCTTCTACATCCAACTATCTTTAGTGACTTTTATCTACTAAGTTACAAATATAAATGATCTGTCTAAATTTTTAGGGTTCCATATCCAAGAGGTTTAAACGGGTAAAAACCCTCAATCCCCTAATCAATAGATATTTAGTCATTTTTTCTCTTTAAAGGACTTTTACCTGAAAAAATAACTAATGCTAAATTTTTCTTTGTCCCCAGTTGTCAAAAGCAATATGAGGCATATGACGACATCGCCGATCAGTAGAGTGGGTCCTACCGTCTCCTTGAGGGATGCCGAACCTGACTTCATAGGTCCCATTGAAAATGTCACAGTGGCTCTCGGCAGGGAGGCCGTGCTTACGTGTTCTGTCTCAGACCTGGGAGATTATAAGGTAAGAAAGTCTATATAACACAATCATTTAATAATACTACAATAGGAATAAAGACTAAAAAAATGTATACTTAGTCGTTCAGTTGGATAAGTAAAAAAAATTGGACACGTATTCTTAATTATCAAATCAATAAAAACTTACAAAGATAGAGAGGGGCTTGTGAGGGGTAAAATTGTACCTAGTAGTGACGTCACAAGAACTTTCGACGCGCTTTATCTTCGTAATTTTTTGTTTGAGGAACGAAAAAAAATACATTTCCAATATTTTTTGGTAATCTAACTGACGGACTAAATAAAAATTTTAAGTCTTAATACCTATTGTGAATATTTTGATTTGAATTAAATTGTAGCAAATAGCATTATTATAACATCCAATATATAAATATATAGGTGTGTCATAAAATAATATGAAAATAAGAAGCTTATTATAGTCCGTTATGAAGCTGGACAAAATAAGGCGTATTAAAAAATCTTCGCGATCCACTTATGTTTCTTTGCCATCGTCATTTCTCTTACAAAATTATCTTAATCCTGAGCAGCTTAGCAAAGTTTGTCTTCGTTGAAACTCATTCCGGACGTTATCAGGGCATGGTTGGAGCCAACTTTCGTCAGCATACTTAACCTTGATGTACTTATATTACACGTTTAGTTTTACTCAACTTAATATCATAAAACTTTAACGAAATAAGTTTAAACGAAATCTTAGAGTAAGAGGTCTTGTAAATCATAGAATTACACTTCATATATTTTCTTAGCGCGTTACGTACAGCATTTAAACTACCTTAAAGTAAGTAGGTAGTAACTTATTTAGTTTATCATAAAAATGACTATCTGGCACCAAAGCCTTAGCTCAAGTCTATAAGTAGTATATAACAAAACAATTAACATTTTAATTTAAACAATATATACATCACTAGCAGACCCGACAGACGATGACCTGCATGACAATGTATTAATATATGTATATACCTATATATATTGATTTGTTAATCTTAAATCGGTCCAGCTGTTTAAGAAGAGTTTAGTGATGTACACAAGTACAGTTGAATTATATATATAAAGATAGACTAGAGGTGCAGCAGATGAGTAACCCGATGGACCGAAAAGCCAAACGAGGAAAATTGTAAATTTAAAAAAAAAACTAAATAATGATTTTATTTTCGGAAAATTAGTTTTTAAACGAATATTAAAGAGATGAATTCTTAATGTTGCACTCTTTATTTGATCTGTGTCAGATAATCATTGCAAAATGACGAATAACTTCTTGAAGACTTGCTAAAAGTCAACTGTAAACGATAAGTAATAAAATATTTATTTTTATTACGTATTGGCTGAATTCATGTTCTCTTTTTCGCATTTTATTCGATGTGCGCTATTGAACTACGTTTTTACGGAGCCGATGATTGAATTTGGCTACGGTCGTAAAACCTAACTAGATTCTCTAAAAATCTCACGTACACACTTACTGTTCACCCAATCAACTACTGTTCAGTAGAATATATTCAACAGCCAATCTTATATATTTACTATAAAAACAAAATTAATGGTCCTTCAATCCTAAACACTTAACATTTATTCGGATTTTCTATTCGTCACGTGTTTTTTGTGGAGGAATAAAGTGGTCCGTAAATAACTCACATTTATCGAAGCTCCATTTACTGTCCTCGGTCTTGACAAATGAGCTGCTTTCCTTTTAGGAGCTATCGATCAAGTGTAATGACATTTAAGCAGTGCAGCATATGAGTGACTTGTCGGATGGAGTACAATCTAAGAGTATACATAAAACGATAGAGAACACCGTATCGCTGACGTTGTGTCGATTTTAACCAAGTGAACCGAATTTATGGCATACCACTTTTATAGTGAAAAGAAATACTTCAGTTTTGTAATTATAATAATAATCGATATTGGTTCCGCGAGTCACATTTGCTACTTAGTACTGTACATTTCATTATAATCACAAAATATATTGAATATAAGTCGCCGATTTAATAATACTATTATTATTTGATCAAGCCACCACGGTCTTGTTCATACTCGTATAGTATGAACTGATTATACTCTGTTGGGCCGTAGTAACTATTTATTAATCTGTGGTTGGGCGCGCTCTTTGTATAGTCGTTTACGGAAAGCGGATGACTATAGTTCTGCCCTGCTAATTGTACTTGCAGTACCTAATCGTCATATTTTGGGATTTTCACTTTTTTGCGAAAATTACATTTCAGGACCCTAATCCATACATAAAGATTGTTTTTTCTTATTTTTTAGGTTCACTTTAAAAGTCGTGTAATATAGACTTCTTGTTTAGATATCAAAAAATGTGTTTACCGCGTTTATCTCGAAATCGCGATTTTGCAAGTACTGCGTTTGCATTAAGGAGGGCAGAGCTCAATTGGGCGAAATTTTATAGCATTTTGTGTTAAGCGATGGCATTAAAAGAAATAACTGTAGGGGAAAGTGGTCACCATTTGTACGTGGGGAACATTCGTACAGTTAGTATTACAGAAAAACTTAATGGCACACAAATACGCCTTTGCTTGTGTGCATAGACATACCGGCCGCCATGTTGCTAGTGGAGTGTCGCGCCAGTTGCACCACGGTGTATCAGCTGACAAGACAAAAGGTGTTTTCAGGCACGGTCAGTAAATTTTTTACCTAAGTTTCACTCACAATGGTAAGTAGAATTGTTATGTTTTTGATAAAATGGTGATGATTCATTAATGTTAATACTGTTTATTTTAACCTTTAACTGTTTAACTTCTCAAACTAAATAAGAATTTGTTTAAAGTTGTATTTTTATTTAGTGCAAGGCATTGAGCACATTCGTACGCGTACAAATGCTCTCCTTTAGATTTAATTAACCGCCAGGACATCAACATGGGATTTTTATGAAAGATATTTAAGTAACAAAAACACAATTACATATTTTTCCTTTTGTGAAGTATTTAAAGCAGAGTCAAAAACTTAAAGATGGCTCTTACACAGACGGTCCTTTACGAATATTTCAGGAGTCTACAAGTCTTCTTTTCGGAAGAAGAAACACGCTTAAATGACATATGAACGGAGTGCATATCTTCCCATAACACCAGAAGTTATTACTACTGTACGAACGTACCCCATACGTGGGGTGCTTTCGCACAAATATCTTATCTACTCTTTAACCCTACTCTTTAACCCTTGGACATAAAAGTTTCGGACTTTTTTGTAACAAACAACAGTATATTTGTAAATCATAAATCATAAATCTTTATTTGTATAAATGTGGTGAATACAGGTCTTATTGTCTACATCAAGTAAGTTTCACACATTTGCCATATTGTACCTGGCATACAAATGTTGCACTTACAATCTAGGTATATTAAATTCAAATATTTTACTCATTTGCGACACACCACTGACATATTGGTATACATTTACATTATTATTTATTATACATTAATATTTGTACCAAAAAAAAATAAAACAATAATAATTATATTCATTCAAAATTATCAAAAAACAAAATAAATAAATAATAGGGAACAATACAAAAAGAAAAATTAAAAACATTACACATCAGTCTTTACATTTTAAATACTCCTCTACCGAATAGAAGCATTTTTCAATTAAATAATTAAATAACCGTATTTTAAACCTTCCGACAGGCAACTCTCGCACACCCTGAGGAAGATGGTTAAAAATTCTCACAGCCATGGCATAACTATTCCGACTACACAATTCAGTTCTTACTGGTGGGAGAGTGAGTTTGTTTGGATACCTAGTGTTAAAGTTACAAACATCCTTTTTACACTGAAATAGATTACGATTCAATTTAACGAATACACATATTTCAAATACATATAAGCATGGGACTGACAGCAGTTTAATTTTTCGCAACAAAGGTCTACAGGATTCCCAAGGTGCTACGTTACATATTGCTCTTACACATTGCTTTTGCGCAATGAAGACTCGGTTAATATTTACAGAGTTTCCCCATAGCACGATACCATACCTCAAATTTGAGGCGACAAAGCCATGATACGCTTTTAAAGCAGTATCTTTTGTGGCAATTTTTGTTAATCTCCACAAGGCATAAGCAAATCTATTTATTTTATTGCATAATGTTGTGACATGCGCCTTCCAGTTGCATTGGAAATCCAATGTTATGCCTAGAAAAGAGATTTCATTTACTTCTGACAAAGTTTCTCCTTTGTATTCAATTTTTAAATCTTTTTTTTTCCACCTCTATTAAGAAATTGTATGTATTTCGTTTTATTAATATTTACTTGTAAATTATTGATATTTAGCCAATCTACAACATCCTGTACAGTTTTATTGATAGTTTCATTGTAATTACATCCCGTCTTGTTTGGTACAATAATAGAAATATCGTCTGCGTAGAGTATACATTCGTGATCTGTTACAGAAGGGAATTCATTAATGTAAAGAAGAAACAAAAGGGGGCCGAGAATACTCCCTTGTGGTACTCCTACTCTATTATTACGTTCGCGAGATTTTACCGTTATTTCTTGGTTACTTGAAATAAGACCTGTAATCTCAACATATTGTTTTCGGCCATGAAGATAACTAGCTAACCAATCATTGGCAATACCACGGATACCATAAAGCTCACATTTTTTAAGAAGCAAGTCATGCCATACAAAATCGAATGCCTTACTCATATCAATGAAAAGAGATGTTATTTTTGTTTTAACATTGATGTGATTTACAATATTATTAATTAATTTAAATGCTGCTAATGAGGTGGATTTACCTTTTAAAAATCCATGTTGTTGCGGAGATATTATATTATGTTTATTAAGAAACGATGTTAACCTACTATATACAATTTTCTCAAAAATCTTAGCTAAAACAGGTATTAACGCAATCGGACGGTAATTGTTTGGGTCATCTTTAGCGCCCTTTTTATGTAAAGGTTTGATTACCGTGGTTTTTAATCTATCAGGGAACTTTCCTTGACTTAAGGACAGATTGATAATATGAGCCAATGCTGGTGCAATGATTCTACTACATGCTTTTAAAATGTTTGTTGGTATATTATCATAACCTACAGATGGGGTGTCTTTAAAGGAAATGATAATTTTATGAATTTCTTCTATATTAGTGGGATGTAAAAATATTGAAAACATGTTTGGATTAATATTAATGGAATTTTTCATAGCCTCTACTTTAGTACTAACATTATTAGTCTGATTAGTAACATTTATAAAGAAGTCATTCAATACATTGGCAATATCATCCGGATTACGACAAATTTTACCATTGCATGAAATCTCTGGAATAATTTTAGTGGAAATGTTAGGTCTTAAATTATTATTAATAACTTTCCAAGAAGCCTTAGAAACATTCGACGCATTAGAAACATATGACTGATTACCTAATCTTTGTGCAGTAGTTATACATTTTTTTAAGAGTTTATTGTAATTCAAATACGTGTCTTTATTAGTTATTTTTCGAGTTGTATAGCTAATGTATCGTAGGCGTCGCTTACGATCACAAGCTATTTTTATACCTTTAGTGAGCCAAGATATCGTTTTCGACTTACATTGAATCTTTTTTACGTAGACAGGAAAACATAAATCGTAAAACAATAATAAGTTATCATGAAATATATTAAATGCTCTATCTGTATTATTTTCAGACATAGAGTCAGACCATGTAAGTTGTTCCAAGCAATTTAAGAACTTTTCTATATTATCTTTATGAAAATCACGTTTCCTTCTAAATATAAATGGCAATGGACTATCCTTATTTTCTATAGTGAAACTCAAGAGTTGCCCCGTATTGTGATCGGATAATTCCAAAGGCAATACACTGCCATTTGCATCTCGAATATTACTTATTATTTGGTCTATGCAACTGTTTAATCATGTTGGCTCTTGAATATGTATATTAAAGTTATTATTTTGAACTATTCTGCGAAATTCAGACAACGTATGTGAATCTTTTAACATGTCGATATTAAAATCTCCTGCTATAATTATTTTTTTATTAGTTTTATTACGTATTTTTGTCATTAATAATTCTAATTTATTGAGAAAAGTGTTCGGATTGTAGTTTGGTATGCGATATAAACAAATAACTATACATTTATATTTAGGTATCTCTATACCACAACACTCGAAGGTTAATTCAGTAGAAAGTTCATTTAAGAATGTTACTTTTTTACACTCAATATAGTCTCTACAAAAGATAGATACACCCCCACGTCTTTGTTTAGACCTAGAAAAATTATTTACCAGCTGAAAACCGTTCAAATTCATATTAAGCTCTTCTCCTGATTTTAAAAAAGTTTCACTAATGCATAGTATATCGATGTGTATCCCTGTTTCTGATAGGTTCTCAAGAGTAATCTGTAGTATATCTCTCTTACTTAGGATGCCTGCAATGTTTTGGTGCAAAATAGATAGTTTGCGAAGTTTGTTACATTTAATCACATAAACTATATAAATTCGACCATAAGTCATAAAATAAAAAAATTTAATGGTGTCGTGGGACACCAGTTAGGAACGAAGTTCCTTCGGCTAATGTAGAATCGACGGTACCAATTCTTTTTATACTCGTGATAATTTCTCAACGAAATGTCCGATTGGAATAAAACAAAAAGTATTTTACTTCTACATCACCCTTGATAACGTAATGCTTAATTTGGATAAGGATTAATATTATGATATACATTTAACGTAGTTTCTTTCTTCAGACGTTTTTTTTTTATGAACATAAAAGCGGTTATTGTGTCTAAACTATGATAGTTAGATATATGCTCTCCCGGACTTTTTTGTAGATCTTAATAAGACCTACAAACCCGTAGTACATTATTTTGTTCTATCGTCAATAGTTTTTGCAGCGCATAAATACGTTTTCGCTTTTACACCTTGGGTTACAAAATCGTAATTTTCTTACGGATCCCTAATTTTTTTGAAAATAAAATAGCCTATAACCTTCCTCGATAAATGGACTATCCAACACTGAAAGAATTTTTGAAATCGGACAAGTAGTCCCTGAGATTGGCGTGTTCAAACAAACATTTAACGGTTTTATTCCACGGTTTTCACTATCACATTTTTTTCAGTTCGGTCGCGCAGCAAAATCCCTATCTCCTCCAAGCCTGCCGTAAGGAACTTCGTTCCAAAAATAAAATCTAAAAAGCGTACGAAGGGTAACCACTTTCCCCTACCGACCTAGTTACTTTTGCATTTGTAATATAAGCTACATAGTACCTATAGACAGTTAAACATCATACATAGAAGGTACTCAAAATATTTTTCTTTTAACATTTCATTCAACATTATACTGGAAATACAAACATTTTTGTAACAAACCCATTTTTTTAGTTCAGATTTTTTTTTAGTATAATGGTTAGGGTGTCGGAAATGCGATCATGTGATCACCGCGCCCGTTCGATCCCCACCTATTGCAGTACAAGCATTTTAGCTTAGCACGAGGAGTTATCAAGACTTGTTTATTATCAGATTATACGAGTAGTGTGCAAAACTCTGCTTGTAATCTTTTTTTTTATAATAATTATTATAATCTGATTCCATATTATTATAATAATATGCCATCTTCTCAGTATAAAGTTAAAAATATTATTTTAATACTAATGATTCATAGTTACAACATAAAGTAGCAAATTTAAACTTAACTTAATACTTATGAAATACTAACTATTCCTTCTAAATGTTGGCAACATTGTCCCGTTGTATTGTATTGCATTGACATAGAGATACGCATATTATGGCAATGCAATACAAATTGAGTTTTTCTTGATACATATAAATGCATATTCAATATTAAATTATTCATGATATGCCACAAAGTATTGCAAGGTAGTATTTCAGATAGGATGCGGTACTATATAGAACCTTTCTAATGGAAACGACAGCGTGATTTCAAACGGCCATATTTTTTAATCTATCTTAGTGTTTGTTCATATATTTTGACGGTTGAGTCGCATGGAATACATTGGAACCATTCATCCAGATCAGTGATCACGAAATACACAAGAAAAAGAAAATATTATGTACGATAAGAATTTTACGCCTGAAATAAGGTCATTGTGTTTTTTTACAGTTATGATTTGTGAGTCTGTAGATAACTGTACAAAGATACTTAAAATATATACCTATATAAAGAGACTAGATTCCTGCCCGCGTAACTCCCATTCCCGTAGAAACTTTACAATTAAAATATATTATTTTTATCACATTTAAAAAAGGCTTTCAATGTTAGTTTTTTTTTTAATCAATTAGTTTATTTAGTTATTAATACTAGGTGTAACACATACGATAGCCCATTTATCGAGAACAGCTAAAGGCTATATTTGATTATGAAGTTTTAGCGGAAGCGCGAGTTACGTGGATGAAATCGCGCGCGGTAATGTAGTTATTTAGTAATTAAGTGGTAACACCTTAATTACTAAAGAACTAGATAACCGCGCGCGATTATAAGTATACGTGATCGTTTTTAGATTAGATAGTATCATGTGTATTGATGACGTCAGTGACGATATTTCTTTAAGATAATACATTTTATTTCACCAAATTGGTTTACTAAGTTAAAAAATACAAAAACAGCAGCAAAATGAGGCCAATCTCACTCTACGATAGATTGTAGGTACAGTGCGGCCACCAAACAATGATTGACCATGTATGACCATTTGGGAATGAGTTTATTACCATAAAACATGTATTTAAATTATTTATTATTTTATTTTGGTCATGGAAAAATAAATAAACCTTCTTTAGTAACGTAATCACTAAACATGATTTTATCTACTGTGAAAGGAAGGCATATATTTCGGAAGCACTTTATGTAGCATTTAAATTGTTTCATTTGACTACTAATAAACAACTGTAAACAAAATAACGAATCGAGTTGGTTTATTTCCTCCAATTTCATTGAATCGTTAAATTGGGTATCTTTGGAATGGCTGTAAAATTACAATAGAGATTTTTATAGAGGTTGCTGATTGGTGGATTGTTACTAATATGGCAACCCTTAATTTAAATTCCTAGTATGTAATGAAGAAGCTATTTGTAGTTGCATATTTTCTTAAATCTGTATCCTACTAATATTATAAACCCGAAAGTTTGTAAGTATGGATGGATGGATGTTTGTTACTCTTTCACGCCAAAACTACTGAACGGAATTGGATGAAATTTTGCACCGGGATAGGTAATACGCTGGATTAACATAAAAGCTACAACACATCACGCTCCGACCCACTGGAACAGAGTAACGCGGGTAAAACCGCGAGGCCCACTAATTATATAACGCTGAAGAGTTTGTTAGCGTGAATACGCTAATCTCAGGAAGGTATTAGTGGTTTGATTTGAAAAAAAAAACAGTGTTAGAGGAGAATCGAAGATTGAATTACGAATACCTTGAGGAACGTGAATAAATGAGTGAAACCGTGCGCGGGAAACTAGTAAAGAATATAGCAATTATGCTCATAAGCTTATGTTGTACTAGCTCTGTGCGTGGTTTTACTTATGTGGAACCTATCCCCGTAGGAACTTCATAATTAAATATAGCCAATATTACTCTCGGATTATGTAGCTTTCTAACGGTGAAAGAATTTTTCAAATCGGTCCAGTAGTTTCGAAGTCTCTTCAATGCCAACGAACAATCAAATATTGCCTCTTTAAAATTACTAGTAGATATAACATTATAATATTGGTTTCAAAGTAAATAACACATTATAATAGCGAAGGTTATGGTTTTAATTAGTTTTATTATTGTAAGTAGATTATTTTAGTAAAAACGTGAACGTGAGTATCTGATTTATATAAAAATCTATGTTACAAACTATCAAACACACTTAAAACTGGTTCCCATACAACTATTATACGCTTCAATATTTTCCTTATTCCGGTCGCGAACTGTCGCCCTACTTCTGTGTCTATTCACCCGTCAAAATCGTTTGCATTTTACCGAAGCGTTATCTCATTAGTATTTGCTGATTCCTCTTATTTATAATCTCTACAATCATTATATAAGTCGTTTCACGACAGTCTTTCACAAAATTTATAAGAATCTGTCGATGCTCGTTTGGAAATTCCATCATACTTTGAGAGCTTATTATACTTACTAAAGTCGTGCCGACAATTATTACATTGTTACAGTTTTAATCAGTTGAGATCTTAGTCTGGAAGTTGATGAAATCTTATAGCGGTGTTCAGGAATAACATTTGGCTTTATGTAGGTATTTTAGACGTTATATCTTACTATTGTGGTGTCTATTTTCAGTGCTCTGGTATATTTTTTTATTAAATAGAATATGTGTGCGACTTTGTCAAAAACAGGAAAAAAATTGACGGATTAAAAAAGCCTCATTTACTACTTATAATATTAGCAACCTACGTGTGAAGTCATATCTCAATCGGTACTACCGTTTTGGAGATTAGACGCAATACACGGATGAACAATCAGGCAGACAAAATAAAAAGTAGCCTGTATTATGTATTATAAAACTAACTTACAACACATAATATATAATCAAGCAGCGAAGTTCCCGTCAAACTCGGTGCAGCCGTTGATATTAGCCGGAACAAACATTAGTTCAACTCTATATAAGTTGAAATGCATTTAAAAAAAACCCCGTTAATTTAAAACCATTATAAACTTCAAAGTTCTGTTATATGTTAGTTATCTATATTGAGGTATAGACAACTAATTGTAAGGTGCTTTTAGTTTTTCTGTATTTGTTTGTCCCTCTATTCCGCCTATTCACCAAAACAGTAGCACCGAATAAGGCGGAACTTTATGAGTTAAATCTCTTAATTTACGCTAGTGAATGCGGGTAGTAAGTAGCTCGAATTGAAATTAAATAAAAATACAACCTACAACAATTTGTTTGAATTAGAGTTTGTTAAAACAACGGGAAATGAAAGTCGATAGCAAATTTCCCTAGTAATAGCTGGCAGGGAAAATGTCTAGGGTTTCTCGTTAACTCGTGTAAATCTTTAAAGGTTGAATCTTGCAGCTCCTCGGGTCTCTACTTACAGCTTTAAATTTTTAAGAAGTTATATTTGATTTTTAGTTTTTGATAGATCGTCTTACTTGTTTATTCAGATAACAAATGACTTTTTATTTTACTATCAAAATGCTATGTTATAAAATAGGCGAAGGTAGGCTATATTTTATTATAAGATTCCTAAGGAAACTGCGTGGTAGCTAAATTGTATTTTTACCATGTTCTTAAAGATACATATAAAACGATTTATTATTGTAAAGATCATGATCATCATCATCATCAGACCGTATAACGTCCACTGCTGAACATGGGCCCCCACCGAGAGAGGTTAGTTGCAATAGTCACCACGCTTGGCGGCGGGTTGGTGACCGCAGTATTATGTTGTACCACACAAGGAAACGCTGCTGCCCGTTCTTTGATATACGATTATTATTATTGACGATGTTATAACAATCGGGACCAACGGCTTAACCCTAGCCTAGCCTAGTAGTCCCTCAAGCAACCAGACCCGGAAAGAAATTTTAGAATTTACACAAAGATTTTCTGTCCGAACCCACGACCTCCGAGATTTAAAGCGAGCCAGAATACCTCTTCGCTAAGGAGGTTGTCATTGTAAAGATGAAAAAGTTAATTTAAACTTCTGACCAATTTTCACAATTCGAAAATCTTTTTTTTTTCACAGATTTAAGTCACTTTTATTCAAAGTTTCTTAAATGTTTCAACTTCTAATGAAAGTTCATCCTTTCTTTCTTTAGAAGGTTAGTCCAATGCAACATTTAACCCATTTTCTGTTGAATTGGCTTAACGATGTCTATTTGATGGCTTTAATTGTAAATTCACCACAGTTTAATGTACCTAAATATAAAAGCATAAAACTGAATTGTAATAGCCATTTGTTATATAAAAAAACATCTTAAATATCTTTATTCATACTTTTTTAATCTGTTCACGGTTAATTTAATATTTTCTCTGAATTATAATAAAAAAATTACATAGGTTTGCATTTTGTTCATTTATTTTGACAACAGATTCATAATACTTATTCAGAATTATTTGACTGAATGTGCTATTTTATTATTTAAGTTAAAAGTGCTGGTTTGACAAACGAATATTGGTAAAGATATTTTGATAACACACAACTGCCAGTAAACTGTATTAAAAATAACAAGTAAAAGAGGTAAAAATGTTCTGAAAAGGTTTGATTCGTAACAATGATAAAGGAACATGCGACCCGACCATTCTGTTGTATAATGTCGTATACGAAAATGCTTCTAATGTCGAAATTTTATATGAACAGTTAAATGTACGCGTTTATAATATAACAAAACAAAAAGCAAATTATAAAAAAAATACGTATTTAGCCATTTTTAATTTGAATAAAATAATTTTAAAAACTTTATTGTAGTTACCAATATTTATAACAGTCTGTGCATTTAATTTAAAAGTAACTCCGTGAAAATAGTTCAAAAAATCGGTATATATAAAGGCTCGGCTTAAATTTAAATAATTAAATTTGAGTTGAGTATTATTCGTAAAATCTATCCTTATTTATCCTTACTTATTGTATTTTACGAAAAATTTCGACGAAATTTCCATTAGCAAATTGTGTAACAATGAAAATTCTGCATAAATTGCAATAACGCTTTCTATTTTAAATACCTATATTTTAAGTACAACTGTCATTAGTCCAAATAAAGTCGAGTTCTTCCATGTAAAATAGTTAAATTTACTCTCAATAATTCAAATTACATTCCATATTCAATTTAACCAATTTTTAATTCAATTTTCATGAAAGTTTAACTTCATAAGGCATCGGCGAATCAATAAGTCCGCATGCTGAGGTAGTAGGATCAGCTATTTCCTTCACAAAGGATGGCTTCGTTTGCAATTTCCCCCCACGAGCTAGCTAAGAGCCAACTCATCATAATTTAAATCCGTGTCTACAACCTCTGCCTATCAGCGTGGAACGCAATTCTTTTCAATCATTTAAGAGCATATTTTTTCAAAGAGATATTTCAGTGACTTACACTTTTGATATCTGTATAAGTGAAAGTAATGAAGTGTGTAATTATGTTAAGTTTATTATATTGATTAGAAAATAAATGAAAAAGTTCAATAATGGAATACTTATATAAAAACGTAGATAGATAACTCTTTTTTGTACACAACAAATTACATAGATATCAATAAAAAAAAAGAACACAATATTTAGTAGTACAGGTACAACTGGCGGCCTTGTCACATGTGATCTCTGCCAGGCAACCTAGACGGAGTTGTTGAGTGGGTAGAAAATAATGATACATACATAAATAAATAAATATTAATATAGCAGGTACGAAAATGTGCTTAACATCTAATATTGCTGTGAACCGTGTTGTGACAAGTAGTGCTTATAGACTCGTCTCTGGAGCTCTTTTATCGTCTACCTATACATTCAATTAAAGTTACAGTACCCAGAAGTTTGCACCGCCAGTTGGCACCACGATTCATGATTTATTTGTTTACCAGTCGTTTTCACGTGCAATAAATTACAGGTACACTGAAGGTTCTTGACAAACAGTCACTTTGTTTGACAAATACTGAACGTGGATAAGTCAATAAAGAATGCTGTAACTGATAACTGTTATTGTTTTATTTATTTGTACTCTATGGTAGCCGTGTGGTTTTCGGTTTAGAAAAGACTTCCCCATCTTCCTATGGGTGTCGTAAGAGGTTACTAAGGGACATAGACCTGATGGATGGGCAGCAGCATCTATCAATTGAAAGATACTCACATCTTACTGCGATCACAAATCGGCCTACGAAGCATGGTGATTACGGAAATATTCCTCAACGACCCTGTCATGCCAATGTCTGTTAAAGAGGAGGTCCATGTTCAGCAGTCAATGGGCTGATAAAGTATGTAACGCAGGGCCTTCGTAATAGCAGCGATCTGTCATTTCGGTTATCGACTTGCGTAAGTAGGTTTGTCATCTGTTTTTTTTTTTCGGACCGAACTATTAAACCTCGAGCCTTTTGACACTTTGCCCTCGGTCATAAACGTATGAAGGGAAATGACAAAGAAAGATCCAAGGGAAATATATGTTAGTCTGTGTAATATTATAAATTAATTTTGTTAGTGACTTGGGATATTAATTATTTTTAAATGACTCCTAAATCGATGTCCACGATAATTTTCACATATATACCTACTTAGAAATGAAATGGTTTATTATAACGTACACGAATAATTCACGCTTGTTATCCGTCATTTACGATGAATTAAAACATTTAATTATATTTTTTTTATTCACTTAAATTTAAAACATTATTTATTATATATATATACAGAAAGTTTCAATAGATGCCGTGTGGTTTCCGGCTTAGAATAGAACACCCCATGTCCTCCCATGGGTGTCGTAAAAGGCGACTAAGGGACAAATGGCTGATGGATGGGCAGCAGCATCTATTAGCTCAAGGTTTACAACTTACTGCGATCACCAATCCGTCTGCCAAGCGTGGTGATTATGGTATTTTCAAATGATTCTTTAAATTTACTTTCACTTTATCAACACATTTACGTCCATTACTGAACAAGGCGCTCCTCTTTAACATACCTTGGCATGCCAGAGTCATTGAGGGATACTTCCGTAATCACCACTCTTGGCAAACGGATTGCTGATCGTAGTAAGATGGGAGTATCTTTGAGCTGCTAGATGCTGCTGCCCATTCATCAGGTGAATGTCTCTCAGTCTCCTCTTACAACATCCATCAATGATATCTGTCTGTTTCAGTTAACCATGTAGGTACATATTGAAATCGTCAATTACTTAACCGTCCGTGTCCCATGCCCAGTTGTCATCACGTACACAAAGCACTTGCACAAACAGTAATTCTCTATCGAAGACAAATGTACGTTCTACGGTATTTTGAAGTGTAGGCACTGGTACTTGAGCCTATTGAATTGAACTACTAGCCTCTTAGGAATAACAAGCAAACGTAGTGCAATGAATTAAAATACTTGATGTGTTTGCTTCGTATGATGCGATTGTTAATAATACTTTGTTTATCATGTGTCTTAAGGTACATGATCCTGGTTTAAGCGACAGAGTCTATTATTTCAAAATTGAGATTAATAAAATCCGACCACCGTCAGGATTCGAACCTCTATTTTATCCTAATTGGTTAAGGTATTAGGGGCTTTACCTAAGATGCAGGTTTGAATCCTACCGGTGGTCGAATTTGATTCATCTCAATTTTTAAATATAGTATTAGGTAAACTTTTCTATAAAGTGTTCGAAACATTTAATGTTTTGAACAAATGTCTATCATGTATGCTAAACCCAGTCAATAATTATGAATACAGTCATATTTACCTAGTTTATGTAATAAATATGTTTATGTCAGTATGATAGCCAGTAAATCTGAACGAGTGAAGGGTTCGATTACAACTGTATACAAATACACACAACAGTGAACTCCTCACGTAGACATGGACATATAAATTTGAAATGTGTTTTACAACGGGGAAACATAATTCATTGTTCATCTGTACTATAACTAACTGTAACCGATGAATGTTATAGTATGTATTTTATCTATACTATAATATAATAATATTATAAAGAGGAAAGATTTGGTTGTTTGTTTGTTTGTATTGAATAGGCTGCGAAACTACTGGAGCGATGTGACAAATTCTTTCGCCGTTGGAAACCTACACTATCCCCGGATGACATAGGCTATATTTAATTATGAAGCTCTCACGGGGACTGGAGCTACATGGCTGAAACCGCGCGCGTGAAACTGTAGCAGAAATAATAATAATATTAATAATTATCTTTATTTATCCAAAAAACATACAGAGTTTGAAATACAGTTTGATATTTGGTTTAGAAATACATTTATAGTTTATGCTAAGTTAGTATATTTATATAAATAAATTGTTATTATTATGATTGTAATTATGGCAGGTTTGCCTTTCCTTACCCCTTCCCGGAGGGTGTTGCACGGTGGCGGACTGAGATCCGTCGCCAAACCCTCCGGAAATGGCAGGAGCGGCTAGAGGCCGCGCCGCGGAGCGGATTGCGTACGGTGGAGGCGATTCGGCCCCATCTAAAAAAGTGGGCCGGTCGCCGTCACGGCGACGTCACCTACCACGTTGCACAGGTAGTAACAGGCCATGGCTGCTTCGGCCACTTCCTGTGCAACGTGGCGCAGAGAGAGCCGGACACTCGCTGTCACCACTGTGACTGTGCCGACGATACGGTGCAGCACACGGTGGTGGAGTGTCCGGCGTGGGCCAACGAGCGGGAGGAGCTCGTTGGCGTGGTGGGAGACGACCTCTCGCTGCCGACCATCATTTCGAAGATGGTTCAAAGCGAGAGGTCGTGGGAGGCGGTTGCCTCCTTCTGTAGACAAGTTATGTCACAGAAGGAGGCCGCGGAGCGGGAGAGGGAAGTAGATCCCTCTGCCCACCCGCTTCGCAGACGGCGTGTTGGCCGTCGGCGGCGGGCCGGAACCCGCCGCCTATCGCCCTAGGCTCGGCCTTGGGGAGTGGGGAACATGGGCCCCGCTCCCTTCGAGGCTGACCCATGAGGAGTAGGGACGCCTCTACACTCCGGGCGTCCCTATAATTGGGTAAATGGGCCACTGTAAGTGTGGCCCTGGAGATCCCGCGGTACCATATTGGCCGCGGGTGCCGTCGGGGGGCCGGATTGCTCATGCGTACCCGACCCCCGCCAACGGCGGATCGAAGGAGTGTCCGGGAGGTTTTAGTGGTGTAGGGTCCTCTCCTCGTGGTATGACTTTAGCATACCACGCTATGGAGAGGGCGAGTCCCACATATCCCACCGCCAGCGCGCAAATACGCTGCAACGGTGGTGGGAATGCGTCAATGCATTTCCCCCCGGACATAAAAAAAAAAAAAAAAAAAAAGGTTTGCCTTTCCTTTCCTTTCCTTGTTTTTATTTATTTATGCAAGCTACTATCATATAAAGCTGCTATTATTATGTTTACTTTGCACTTGCTTTTTTATATAATAAATAATTAAATTTAAACTAATTTATAAGTAAAAAAAAATGTCATTATTGTATTTGATGCCAATAAGTGTTATCATTCTTCATCATCTTCATCATTACCAATAAACGTTATAATTTTCATTTCATTACATAAATTTAAATCTCGTACGTTATTTAGTAATCGCATGTAGCACTATATGTAGCGTAGGTATGAACCTACGAATCAGTTCCCATGTAGATTCAGTAATTTGATATTTCAATCAAATCCCGGTTGATATTATTCAAAACCTCTATACTGATAAACAGAATTGGTACCTACTTATATTCTATGAATATCCACATTTGTTGTGCATGTCAATAATTGTATTAATTAGTAGTAATGACTATTGTTAAGCTAAATGCATTGTTGTGTTGATTAAGTTGTGACCGATTATTGTCTTGCAATTGTTTCACATTGTCGCTGATAACAATAATCTGTTGTATTATTTCAATCACACATGAATGACGTAGGGTGGTCTCATTGGCGTGGCTATTGTAGGGCCAGGTGGTGCAGTGCACCAGGGACCCGGAACTCAGGGAGCCCTCTAACCTAAACTTTGGAAAGAGTGGGTCAGTCAACTTACCAGCTCTTGAAGCTATGAACCGGGGCCCTTGCCCACCTAGCTACGCTAGTGGGTGATCTAGTCTAAGTCGTAAACCACACGGCAAATAGACCACCCCATGTCTCCCCATGAGCGTCGTGAGAGGCGACTAAGGGACAAACAGCGGCAGCAACATCTTATTTTACCACTCATATTCTCACCACTGCAACTCCTGTAAGCCAGGATCAACAGTGGCACACACTGGTAATGGCAATGAGCACCGAGGCTCACCAAGTCCCGGGAAAAGGATAAACTGCCTTGGGACCCGCAACGAATTCATCAAAAGATTAGGAGAAGTAAGAAAGACTAATGTTTTCACTTCCCTCCATTGCAAATAAATTAATAAAACAAGTAGTCTTGAGGGGTAATAAACAACTAGAGAAGCCAGTTGTAAAGCACCACGGACGGGTATTAAATTACGGGGCCTACATGTGAGCTGTTATTTTTTATTCCAGTAATAGGTATGGCAGAAACATCTATCAGCTAAAGATTACTATCATCTTACTGCGATCACAAATTCGCTTGCTAAGCGTAGTAATAATGGCAATATTCCTCAACAACCGTTTTTTTTTCTGGTGCGTCCCTTAATGACCCTGGCTTGAGCTTGAAGGTCTGTTAAGAGGAGGTCTAAGTTCAGCTATGGACCGGCCTTTTTAAGTGATACCTATATACTATATATATATATATAACATCAATCCAATTCATCCAATTTACTGCACCGATGGCTCAGTGGTTACGGAAGTTGCTTCTGAGACCTGGTGTTCTGGGTTCGATTCCCACCCGGGACAATTATTTGTGTGAACCACAAATAGTTGTTCTGAGTCTGGGTGTTCTTTGTGTCCGTGAAATGAATGTTTGTAAAGTCCCCGGCGATACAGCGATTTGATTCCATAGTGCGGGAGATGTCTTTAAAAAAAAAAAAAAAATTAAAAAAAAAATCATCATGATTTTCACTGTCAGTAAAAAAAAAAGATAAAAAAAATAACAAAATTCCGTAAACAAAGTTAATCTTATATGTATACATCTGTACCAATTTAACATTTATTTTTGAAAAGAAGTGAAATCCTTATTTGAATCGAACTCAATCACTAGATTACTTAACAAAAATAACAAATTCCGATATAGAAAATACATTATAAGTTACACAACGAAAAGGGCTTTGAAGGATTATTTGGATTTACGCTTAGAATATTTCGCTAGAGGAAACTTCACAATCATGAAGGATTGTAATAATACGTTTCAATGAGCGAATGTTTGCAACGCGTAAAAGTATGCAAAAAATACTTAGTTAGGTATTTGTTTTACCTCTGTTAAAAGTATATCTAAATCTACTGCAGGTATTTGTAATTGTAGAAAAAAATATACTCGCTACAGTGAATTGTAGCGTAGCCACAAATAAAAAAAACAAATCTTAATTAAAACTATCGTGTATCGATACTAGTGGGCAACGTTATTAAAATTTCTAGAAAATAATTGATAAAACATGGAATATTCATTTTGTATTCTAGTTAACCGTTATTTCACTCCACAGTTTTACCGGGAAAGAGAAATATTTGCCTATTTAATCCAATATTATTTTAATAATGAAATAATTGGCTGGCAGTGTAACTCGACGAACTTGTCTGTATATGTAAATTGATCAAGATTCCAGGGAAATTTATATTATATTTCCAATCAAGGATAATAATTATAATATTATATTTCCAATTCTTTATTACAGAACTTACTTCCCGCGTAGTAACTCTCGTTCCCATGGGAACTTTATAATAACATATAGTCTTTAGCCTTCCTCGATAAATGTCCTATCAAACACTGAAATATTTATTCAAATCGGTTCAGTAGTTCGTGAGATTAGCGCGTACACGTAAACAAACAAACTTTATACATAAGTAAAAATGTAATAAATAATTCATAAGGTGTCCTTGGCTTACCCCTCGTCGTCCGATAAGTTCGGTACGAGGTGAATAAGGGACATACAGCTGTAAATAAGTAGGAGTATGTAGGTTACTTACCATCTTACTGTGATCACCAATCCACCTGCCAGGAATAGTAATTATGACAATACCTTTAAACGACCCTGACTTGTTAAGTCCTTGCCAAGCCCAGCCCATGTTCAGCAGTGGACGTAATTGGTCAGTTGATTAAAATAATTTACATACCTACAAACGAGCAGTGGAACTTTATTTTTTCAATGAATGACAAGAGACAGTTTTGATTTTTAATAATATCCAACTATTCATAAAGTTGTCATTGTTGAAAAAATTGATTGAAAAGACATACGTAGACAATTTGAAGTATTGATTTATACGTGGCAGATAAATGTCTCCTGTTTTGTTAATCTATTGGAATTGTTACGTATTAATACGTATACCTATTGAAACTGGATATTGTGGTCACCGGTTCGATCCGCACCCATTACCCTAGCGACGTGAACCCACTTGTAATACAAGAATTTTAGCTAACCAAGAATACGAGGGCCTAACAAGAATACTAGTAGACTGCAAAACTCTGCTAGTAATCTGTACAAAACGAAAAAATAATAATATAACTAATTCATTTGCTTTCGCATTTATAATATCTGTTTCTTTTGCTACAATAAGATAATAATAATGATTTTATTAATTAATGAAGGGGTAGGTAAGGTTCATTTAAATAAGGATATCTCTTTAGATATCATAAAATAATTGCAAGACAAAGGACCCTCGTACAAGATAACAATAAAATACTATACCTAACCGTACTGAGTATGGTAATAAAATGGTTTCCTTTTCTTACGAGCTTCCTTGTTACCCTTTTACGCTAAGTATTATATAATTTTCTCTGATTTCTAAGCCGTTTTAAATGCAGTCTTTTTATATTGTTAAATACTTAAGGTAGAAGATAATTTGCATTCACAAATCTAATGGTAATTCAAATCTATAAGTCCCATTACAATTTTTGTAATGGGACTCATAGAATTGAGTTTATTGGTTGCAATAAAAAAATAATTGGGATGCCATAATCAGGGCTGGATTGAGAAGTCCGGAGACCTCGCGGCAACAAAGGAAAAGAGGCCCCCTGGCCACAAATTAGTTTCCCTCTAAATGTGTAGAAAATTTAAAGTATGTACCTACTTTTCAGGACGATTTCAATTCTGATACTTTACTGATACTGAGTTATTTTAAGTGAACAAGTATACTTAGATGAATAACCGTTATTACAATATTTAAGAACTATTACATTAATCATGGTTAAACAAAGTAGGTAGTTCACATGTAAAGGTAATAAGTAAAATAAAAGTTGTAGAGTTTACTCTATTATGGAGGCTCCGGGGCAGTTTCCCTGGATGCCTGCCCTTAAATTTGGCCTTGGATATAACCGTTTCGTCATGTCTTGTCAGAATAACAATGAATGGGCCTAAAGCTGAACCATCACACGCATCCCTGGAACGTGTGTCGGATGTTGACATAGGCCCACGCCAAATGTTGTGTCAGCCATGATCTAAAAAAAGCTTATTAAAATGCAAATAAAAACAAAATATCACGAGAGGCCCTCTTTGGTATAGAAATATGGTGCCTTTAAACTGCATAATTCGCCATTAAAAAAAGTGACGATATAACAGTTACTAACGGCTGTGTATTATGAAATTATTCTGCGGTCACTATGCAGCGGATGTTATACGGGCTGATGATGATGATGATGATGAACAGTAACTAAAAGTTTTATTTCTTCCAGGTGGCGTGGATTCGTGCTGATGACCAGACAATCCTGACACTCCATACTCGCTTGGTGACACACAGCTCCCGCTACGCTGTCACCAACGACTCGCCCCGATCTTGGCAGTTGCACATCCGACCTCTGAAGGTCGAAGACCGAGGCTGCTATATGTGCCAAATCAATACTAGTACGATGAAGAAGCAGATTGGATGCGTTGATGTTTTAGGTAAGTCGTTGTTGGTATCGTATAATATAACAATAATAGATACAGAACAAAATATAAGAGGGTCTTATAAATTTATACATCCTATTTTAATCCCAATAAAAAATCCCAAAAATAAAAAAGAAATATACATAAAATATTCAGTGCAGCAAAGGAACTACTAGTTTTTTAGTTGCCAAATATAAAAATGTTGAAGATTGTTAGTTTGCATAATCTGTTACTTTATCATAAGATTAGGTACTTGTTAAAAACTTAATGGACTCAAATTAAATAAAGCTTTAATGGAACACAACCTGAATTTATATTTAATTTATTTTATTTAGCTTTTAGTCAAGTTGAAAACTCAAAACATCTTACAGTGCTTATATCACGTAACGAGTTTGTTATTCAATTAGTTTTTTTTTTTTATATTAAAGACCACTCCCGCACTTGAAATAATAATCCTTACGAAGCATGAGACTTAACAGACACTCAACTATCAGAACAAATATTTGTGGTTCACACACAGCATGTTTCAGAAGAAACTAAAACTGATCCATGTGAAAGCATATTTATTCTTTATTACTCGCAATAAAAACATTACATTAAGTTTAAACAAAGGAAACATCATATTACAAAGACAAGCTTAATTCAATCACTTTTGGAAAACATCTCTTAAAAACAACTTTAATTAATAATAGACTATCATATTTTATATTTATTGTTTCTTAAGAAATTGATTTTAAATGTTCTCTAACAAGATTCTTAAGAAATTACCTACCTATCACTTGCAGACTTCGCACGCCGCTTAGTTAAGCTCGTACGCTGTGAAACTATTATTAAAATAATATATTATATGACTTGCATCAGTACTACATACCATAGTTATTGTTTTCTTAGAAAGCAAGACTAGTATTGATTAATGTAACGTTACAGACAGCTTCGTAAATACAAAAAAGTGTCAGCAAATAAAAATAATCCAAGAAATATAATTTACGGTATTGTTAACACATCTAATATCTTCCACAGCCCGCTTACGTCCACTGCTGAACATGGGCCTCCTTTTAATAGACCTTGGCAAACCAGGGTCGTTGAGGGATGGGCCGGATTGATTATGCGTGGTATGAGTTTAGCATACCACGCTATGGAGAGGGCGAGGCCCACATATCCCACCGCCAGCGCGCGAATACGCTACAGCGGTGGTGGCAATGCGTAAATGCATTTCCCCCAGGACAACAAAAACAAAAAAAGGGTTGTTGACGGATATTGCTATAATCACCAAGTTTGGCAGGCGGATTGTTAATCGCAGTAAAATGATAGCTAACCTTGAGCTGATAGATGCCGCTTTCCATCTATCAGCTGTCTATCCCTTAGTTGCATCTTATGGCACCCATAGGAAGACATAAGGTGGTCTATTCTAAGCCGAAAACCACACAGCACCCAGATATCACATGGCATAGACGGCCACATATCTGATATAGTTATAATGAAATGCAAGAAACAGATATACTTATTAATAACTATGGGCCGGGCGATTTTCTCTCGCTTCATAATATGAGAATTATAATAAGCCTGTTCCTATGAACACAATGTGAATAATGTGACCTGTTATTACTGTTATTATCCTTTTAATTACCTTAGTATTCATTATCCCTTATATAAGGTAGGAAGAAAAAAAATAACCAGTTATATAGAGTCAATTCCTGCTTCATTTATCTGCATGGTTCCAACACTAAACTAATTCAACGAATACATACATACAATAACATTCAAAGTATTCTTAATAATGTTCTGTCGCAATATTTTTGTGGCAAACTGTACTGTTAGTCGGGAATAAAATACGTGTATTTTTCCAAGAAAACAGGCAGCTTTGAAACAGAATGAAAATAGGAATATAACGCTTTAAAAGTGAATGGTGGCAATAAATACCCATTATGGTAGTATTATTAAATGTACAAAATAAATAAGTTTATTTCACAAGGCAAAAATATTTAAATATTTGCTATAAATTATTTTATGAACGTTACAATTGGTTGATTGCAATTAATATATTATTATCGTATTCAATTTAACACATTTTTTCTGGACTTTTAAATAACCCCTCATTTAAAAGTATATTCATAAGTCATCAACTCATGATCAACAGCATCATCACTCCGTAAAGTATCCACTGCTGAACATGGTCTTATCTCCGAGGGAGGGATTTATATAGTCACTACGATTTGCAGGCGGGTTGATGAATGCAGTTATGTTGTAACACACAAGCACACGCTGTATGAATTTGATAAACGGGCTATCAAACAATCAAAAAAATTTTCTAATGGGCCGAGTAGTTCCTGAGATTAACGCGATCAAGCAGACAAACAAACCCTTCAGCTCTGTATTTTGATATTGATGTACCATGTTAAGGTATTTTTTCTCAAATATCAAAATACGCACGTTTCGCTTAACGGATCTGAATGCAAGACTAGTTATTATATAGATTAAATTATATTGTGAATGGTAAGCTATATAAACCACGACACAACATGTGCGTATCTCTTCGTTATATCTATATTGTGTATAAGAAAAAGGTTAATAAGTGTTCAGAAATCCTCTTAAAGGCGCGTCCGTTATATCATAACATCAATACGTTTCTCTGAAACATTGTCTCCGGGATAGAGGCCTCAAATAAGCGATAAATATGAAGGATAATGCCTTAATACCGTAGTAAATGAGATTGTGCAAAAAAATCCTCCAAATGCCTCACAGCCATAACTCGGACAAGTCAAAATTTTCGTCTATTGTTATAATAACATCAGAAACAGGAAAGGAGATTGTTTTGTTTATTATTACGAAATACTAAGTGCTAACATGGTTTAATATTTATGCAGCTGCCGTGATACGTATCCATACTAATATATAAAGGTTAAGAGTTTGTTTGTTTGCATGAACGCGGTAATCTTAGGAACTACTGGACCGAATTGTAAAATACTTTCAGTGTTATATAGTTCATTTATCGAGAAAGGCTATAGACTTATAAAGTACCCACGGGAGCGGGAATGACGCGGGTGAAACCTAGTAGCTAGTTTTATATAAATAGATCACACGATATCATCATCATCAGCCCGTACAACGTCCACTGCTGAACATGGGCCTCCGAGGCACGGAGGGTAGTCCCTCAACCAACCAGACCCGGAAAGAAATCTTAGAATTTACACAAAGATTTCTTGTCCGGTGTGGGGATCGAACGCATGACTTCCGAGATTTAAAGCGTGCCAAATACCGCTACCCTACGAAGGTTATCGATACACGCGGTATTAGATATGGTAATTAGTCATCATTTTTTTAACTAAGCTTGTGACATATTAACCTCCCTACACCTTCTCATGGGTCACATAAGAGGCAGCGGCATCTACCAGCTCAAAGATACTCCCATCTTACTACTATTGAAATATGCATCAACGACCTTTCTTTTCTGGGCAAGCATTTAACATGCTTTAATGTTTTCGTCTTTCCCGCGCCGGCGAAGGTGTGCGTCGGAATCGTCCATCCCTCAACGTCTTTTTTTTATGTCCCTGCCGCTGCAGCGTATTCGCGCGCTGGCGGTGGGATATGTGGGACTCACCCTCTCCATAGCATGGTATGCTAAACTCATACCACGAGGAGAGGAGCCTACACCACTAAAACCCCCCAGACACTCCTTCGATTCGCCGTTGGCGGGGTCCGGGTACATCCCTCAACGACCCTGGCTTACCAAGGTCAATTAAAGAGACCCATGTTTAGTTGTAGATGTAAACTGGCTAATAAAGTAAAGTAAGTAATAGTGTCACTTAAATGTAAAAATGCTTAGTAAGAACCGATTCTATCAGTATGGGCAATTATTATACATTTTATAACATCGAAAAATATGAATAGGAATGTTAGTAATGTAGATATGAGTCCAATATAGAATAAAATAAAATTATATACATCATTCATACACAAGAAACCACACAAAGACTAGCAGTGCCATCTAGAACATAGTAAAGCAATTAACCTATATGGCGCAATTAAAGTTCGCGAGCCAATTTGAACATATACAAGTTCAAGCATTAGCGAATGTCCGTCACTCTATTTTTTTTCGGATGGACCTGTAGATTTGTAGATAAGGCTTTTCCCACTTTAACGGGCGTAAAGACGATCAGAGGTCCAGGTTTATAATGATTGTCACCTAACGAGAATTCTCGCAAAGAATATATTCATTTTGTGTGGAGCACCACAAGCCGCTCTTCTTTAATATTCTCCTATTAATGACCTGACCAACTTGTTACCTAGTCTGGTGATTAACGAAACCCATTCAGGAGCACCTCAGCAGTAGAACTTTTACAGACACCGATTTCTTAGGTTTCCATCAATCAATAAAAGATCTTAAGAAATAGTTACAATTATATTTATTTTAGTTAATATTGTGGTTGAACGCATAAATGAAATCCTATAAATCTCATCAATTGCTATAACTAAGACAAAGACAGCTATAATATCTAGCCAGTCGTGAAACCTACATAGCTCAGTTGTATTCCTTTGCAGAGTCATTCAACAATGCTCAACTGATTGTTAGAAGCTTTGTACAAGCTTACTACGTATACCTTTGACATAACATAACCTGAAGAACAATTATACTTCCTCGTATTCGGAAACCAATCACAGAAACCAAATTAAACAATGTTAACATGTCTATGTTTCATAGAATATGACGCAGACGTCACAAAGCCCAAATTAAAAAGAAAGAAAGAAAAATATTTATTCATGATGCACTGAAAAATACAATATCAAATAAATTAATACAGAGATTCCATGTGCACCATAAATAGGCACCAACTTCAGCTTTATACTACATGCACACATTTGTGTATGAATGTCGCGCTGGTATTCTAGTTGGCCCCATTGATGACGCCACTTTTATAAGCAACCAAAAATAAATCAATCAATCAACTATGGACATTTGAAAATAATAATATGAATTTTTACTTAAAAATTAAAATAATAATAGAAAATTAATTTATTACTAAAAGTTCAATTTAAAAATATAAAACAAATTCAATGAAAGATTTTCTCTGAATAACTATATTATTTAGAACCTTTCACAGGCAAAATATCTAACTATAACATTATTTTTCTATAAATCATGAACAACCATAATCTCCACCTGATTGTAAGCGGTAGCCCAGATGCTTGCAATACGAGAAGTATCAATCACGAGTTCTCATAGACGCACATACAGGTACATAATCTGTTCGCGATATGCTTAAAAAATACTGAACTGATTTTACCGATAGTTAGAGTACGATATCAAGTAGGTTTTGGTACTAAATTTGTAAATGTTGTGAGTCAGTTATACTTTACAAACGGCTCACAATTTATTCCATAAAGGTAGTTGTGATATTCTATGGGGTCCAGTAGTACTCATGGAGCGTACTAACGCTTTGCTCTACCGCTATATCTCTTCATCATCATCATCATCAGCCCGTATAACGTCCACTGCTGAACATGGGCCTCCTCCCGAGGCAGGGTATTTGCCATAGTCACCACGCTTGGCAGGCGGATTGGTGACCGCAGAATTATGTTGTAACACACAAGGAAACGCTGCTGCCCGTTCCTTGATATACAATTATTATAGATGATGTTATAACGATCGGGACCAACGGCTTAACGTGCTTTCCGAGGCACGGAGGGTAGTCCCTCAACCAACCAGACCCTTAAAACAATCTTAATAATTTACACAAAGATTTTCGGTCTGGCGTGGGGATCGAACCCACGACCTCCAAGACTTAAAGGGTGCCAAATACCGCTACGTTACGGAGGTTGTCTTCTGACTACCTCTCTTAATTTAGCTTTATACAAAATAGTAAAACTAGGTTTCCAAACACATGCCATTTCAGTCATCGCAACATGGATAGTCAGTCAGATTTGTGTGCAAAATGCAATGCACTCTTTATTTCTTTACGCTCATAACCCAGCGGGACACGAAAGGACGTAAAACCGGTATTTCCAACTTTCAAACTTAACGCCTCTGAGAGTTTACTTTGTTTGAAAAATCCCTGACGTTTCGGTCCTAATCCGGGAATTAGCTAAATAACTCATTATGTAAAGTTATTTCCATGACAGTTTATTCTGTGTCAAGTGTTACTTTGTACAGCAAACGTACAAAAGTGCTGCAACATCTCAATGTTTTTAATAACTTATTCGGTTGAAAGCGTATCTATTTTATTTACTTTATCATCATCAGCCAATATAATGTCCACTGCTGAACATGGGCCCCTCCCGAGGGAGGGTATCGTCAAAGTCACCACGCTTGGCAGGTGGGTTGGTGACCGCAGTATTATGTTGTAACACACAAGGAAACGCTGATGCCCGTCCCTTGATATACGATTATTATAGATGATGTTATAACAATCGGGACCAACGGCTTAACGTGCTTTCCGAGGCACGGAGGGTAGTCCCTAAATCTCGGAGGTCGTGGGTTCGATTCCCATACCGGAAAAGAAATATTTGTGTAAAGTCTTAAGTCTTTCCAGGTCTGGTTGGTTGAGGGACTACCGTTCGTTCCTCGGAACGCACGTTAAGCCGTTGGTCCCGATTGTTATAATATCATGTATAACACTGCGGTCACCAATCCGCCTGCCAAGCGTGGTGACTATGACCAAAACCAAACCATAATGATGATGAATGTTTATGTATCCTTATCATATCCTGATTCCTTTTAAACGGAGCAACATAACAATATAGGTTTAAACGAGATAACATAATACGTTTTCCTTTAGTATTTTTTTGTAGTATGTTAGAGAAAACACTGCAAACTATTCTAAAATTAAACTCTGTCGCTGTACCACACAAAAGGAACAAATTATGCCTCGCCGTAGCTTTCTTAAATTGTTTTTGTTTTCTATTATACTTCTTCCCGCTTGTGCTTGTTTTTACACTCTGAATTATAATTAATTACGATGTATTTTTGGTCCTTTGTTTTTATTCAGAAATGGAGCTGAAAAATATAAACATTCGACCTCTTTTTTTTTAACATGTTACCCTTATTTGAATTGCAACTGGTTTTCGGTTTGTAAAAATTATGATTATTAAAAAGAGTGGCTTTATACAATTATTAAGTAACTAGATTCCCGCGCGCGGTTTCACCTACGTTTTCGTTCTCGTGGGAGCTTTATAATTAAGTAAAGCCTAGCCTAGCCTTAAATAAAGCTTGCCTTATAATACTGAAAGGATTGTTCAATTCGGGCCAGTGGTTCCTGTGATTACCGCGTTCAAGCAAACAAACTCTTAAGCTTTATATATTAGTATAAGATTTGACTTTTCTTAATGCATCTAACAACCTAACATTAAAGTGTTGCATGTATCTACAGCTATGTGTCGATGTCATACAATAACTCACTATAGCCTCTACTTTGATCATAAGTTACAACCGCAAGTAGGCTGTAAAAAAAACTAGCGAGATAATTACCTACATTCTCAATTGCTTCATCATCATCATCAGCCCGTATAATGTCCACTGCTGAACATGGGCTTCCTCCCGGGGGTGGGTATTTGCCAAAGTCACCACGCTTGGCAAGCGGATTAGTGACCGCAGTATTATGTGGTACCATACAAGGAAACGCTGCTGCCCGTTCCTTGATATACGATTATTATAGATGGCGTTATAACAATCGGGACCAACGGCTTAACGTGCTTTCCGAGGAACGAAGGGTAGTCCCTCGACCAACCAGACCCGGAAATAAATTTTAGAATTAACACAAAGATTTATTGTCAGGGGGATCGAACCGACGAGCTCCGAGATTTAAAGCGAGCCAAATAGCGCTACGTTACGGAGGTTGTCATGAAATAAAATAATATCTAAAATCAAACTGAAGTCACTACATAAACACCAACCTATAAATATGCTGTGATAATAAACAAGTCGCGACAGCAAAACCATGCGAAAATCCCTCTATGATTAAAACTTATTTATAGCGGTCGCTTAAATACACGAACGTCTAAAGTTTGCCCGTTAGCATAGTGGCTTAACATTCAAAATTATGTTCAATAATCCTCTGTCAAAGACATACATTCAGTGCTTAAGTACTATAACATAAACGTTATGCTCTTACGGTTGATAGTCGCCTAGCATATTGTCACATGAAGTTGTACGCGCAACTGTAAGCGTACCATACCTGATGTAAGGAAGATCGTAAAATATATATCGATAAATTGTGATTTTGAATATAACTTCATATTCATATTCATTACTTGCATACCATATGTATAATAAGTTGTTATAAAGACAAAACCAGTACAAAGTTTGGACCCTGTCGGGCAAGGCAAGTTAGAAAAGAGAATCACTACTAGATTGGTTTCTATTTTGATTACGTTATTATTTTTATAATTAATTTATATCTACACTAATATTATAAAGAGGAAAGATTTGTACCTATTTTTGTATGTTTGTAATGAATAGGCTCAAAAAGTACTGGGCCGATTAAAAAAATTATTTCACCATTCGAAAGCTACATTATCCACGAGTAACATAGGCTAAATTTTATTTTGGAAAAAAATAGGGTTCCGTAAGATATTTGGGTTTTTCTGACACAAGGTGTAAAAAATCAACCAGAAAAGTTACTTATTTTGCGTACGCTGCCTAAACTATAAAAGATAGAACCATAAAATGTTCTAATTAATTATAGATCTTATAAATATCTACAAAAAAATTCGCGACACACTATACCTATCTATGTCGAGTGAGGCACAACGACCATTTTTTTATTTAGAAATCTTGAATTTTTTTTGGAATACGTTTAAACGCGTTTATTTTACTCATGCTATTAATCCTTATCAAAATAAATTATTTCATCACTAAGTACAGTTTATGTAGATAATATTTGGTCTTTGAATGATTAAAATTGGACGTTTGGTTTTGAAGTTATGGCGAAATTAAAATATTACGATTTCTGCTGCACGGCCCGTTGCGAAGTCTAATAATTTTCGTGCGATTTTTTTTAGATTTCGTTCTTAAAACTACACCTACGCAAAAGTTCTTCTCAGAGCTAATCAACATTTCTTCTCAGAGCTAAACAACAGTTCTTCTCAGAGCTAAACAACAGTTCTTCTCAGAGCTAAACAACAGTTCTTTTCAGAGCTTTTGGAAAGCTTAAAATGCCTAATCCCTAAAATGCCTATTAATTACATCATTAATTATATTTTCATCATTAACAACTTTAACATCCACAGAAAGACAATCTGTGCAGCCTGCGGATAATGACTGCGTTGTCGATGTTTATGTCGGTGTCTGTGATTTGACCTGGGAATCATTTTGCTGACCGTGTCTTTCCTGGGTAGGCTTTTGCAGCGGTAACCGACATCCGCACGGAGCCGCGGGCGACCGCTATCACTACATCACTACATATTATAAACAAAGTCCCCTGCCGCGTCTGTCTGTCTGTTCGCGATAAACTCAAAAACTACTACATCGATTTTCATGCGGATGTTACCAATCGATAGAACGATTCTTCCGGAAGGTTTACGTATATGATTTGTTTAGTTTATGTGTACATTTGACTAATATATATTGATATTTGTCAGAGGTGTCGGAAAAAATTTAGCCATTTGGGAGCTTTTAACGAAAACGCTGCCTAAACCCTATGAGATATAACAAAACAATGTATGGTGGCAAATATTCTTCTCTTTTAGATCTACAAAAAAGTCTGTGATAACATATGTCTATCTTTCAAGGTTAACTTGCTATATCCATTATATCTTAGAAAAATGATAATTTCTAATGCGGTAATTGTAAAGCTAATCAGACGGATTCAGTATTTATCCTTATCATTTTAAATGAGTTAATATTCTTAAGCATTTCATGCAGATTATTTTACCCCTACACAATATACTTTTAATGAATAACTTAGAAGTTATCGCAAAATAACAGCGCGTGTTTTAGGTAGGCCGAATGCGATTATGCGCGCTCGATCCTTAAAAATTATAGGGCAAATTTTTTGTTTTGTGTTCGTTGTAACTATGATGGATAGATACTTGAATACCTATTTATTTAGTGTTTGTTGTATTGTTAGTCCTGAAGAGTATAGGTATTTCATACGATAAAAGTATACCCACCTACTTATTTCACTGAGTTTTAGTAGGTACCTATATTAATTTGTTTCTGTTTGTTTTGACCAAATTTCGCCCGTTTGTTAGAGGTTTAAAGACATTATGTAGTATAAGTATCAGTATTGTACCCGTGCGAAGCCGGGGCGGGTCGCTAGTTTTTAATAAATATCAATTGACAATGATCATGATATTCAGTTGTAAACGATTATAAAACAGCGAGTAATTCTTTAGTGACACGTAACGTACAGTTTTCCTGATTTCATTGTCATAGATTAATATTTATCGGAGGTAAAATGTATGTGTCACAACGGAATTAATGCGATGATATTATTTCAGATTTCCAAATCACATGAATTAAATGTTCTTTCTTTACGTATCTTAAATAAAATACAGTCCAAACAAAGCAGTACACAGTGTTCAGGAAAGGCTTAGACTAAATGGCATTAATGTGAGATCGCTTACTTATCGCAAACGCTTATGAGGCCGGATCGTTTCTTGTGCTAGCCTAATCGCTTATACTAAACGACAGCTTTTTCTTTTCAATCAATTGATAAAAATGACAATAGTAACTTGATAAACTGAATTTGATGAACGAAATAAGACTAATGGGTAATCATTTCAACCGCAGACTGTGAAACAACTTAAACATCAAGAAATGACGCATACAAATCACAATATTTCTATGTTTAGCATCGTTTAATGTATCCAGTAGTGTTTTTACTATTTCTTTATACTCACGTTACTTATTCTATTTCCTCTGAGGGCAAAGAAACTCTTAAAAGGTTTTTACGCGCATCTTTAGGGATCGAGACATTATGTTAGTTCCGCTCGTACCAAGCCCCAAAGAAAACAAAAATCTTAAGCCTTATTACCGTGATCATTTATTCAGTAACCTTAAAAGCAAGCTGGTTGATAACAAAGCAAATTACTAAAAGTACCTTAACATAAATATTAATCATTTTGACACTTTTATCTTAACGCCTTTTAAGTGGTGCTTCGATGTAATTAACATTTTTTTCTAAAAACCGCTTTAATAATACGAATGAATTTTGGGAAAGGTTGTGGATTTCTGATAGAGAAAGACTTAATAATAAAACAAATGACTATCACTTTAAATAGCAATAAATAATCTTATATGAGATAAGATAAATTATTTAACAAAATATGTAGAGGTATACCTAAACATACATTTTAAGTAATTTCGTTTCAAGACCATACGCTAAGCTCTTTCAGTTGGTTAATGATATTATTCTTGAATTAATAGTTATTTTTCTTTTGTCTGCAGTGCCTCCAAACATCGTAGACGAAGGTACAAGTGGTGACTTAGTCTCCAGAGAAGGTCAAGATGTAAGTTTGTCCTGCAAAGCAGAGGGCAGGCCGCTCCCTCGTATTCTGTGGCGAAGGGAAGATGGCACTAATATACAACTGAGGAACGAAGCTGGGGAACTAAGAAAAGGTAAGAAAATAATTGGGCACACCCTTCGTTTATTGAGACAGTTGTCTTGGCGTCTAGTGAAAGAGTAGGATAAATAAAGGGCAGGGGTTTGGGCACTATACTTGCAAGTGACGACGGCTTAACCGACGTATTTTTTAAAGTTATCAATCAGAACTAATACGGGAATCAGGGAGGGTAGACCCTCTAATAACCAGACCCGGTTAAAATGTTTGGTTTTACAAGATTGAAGGCCAGTCTTACACTGCAATATAAGACTCAGCAGAATAAGACTTCGGACAGTCTTACACTGCAATATAAGACTCAGCAGATAAGACTTCCGAATCGGTATTCCTCACTCATCCTTACTCAGTAAAATCCCGTTCTATTTTTATCTGTGTAAATTTGTCCCAAAAAAAAAAAAGAAATGAAGGCCTTTATACCGTAGAGTTAAGCTGCAATCTGTCATCCAAATCCTTCCTGTTGTCATCCAAAAAAGACATTTTGGTGAGAACTACGGGATTTAAAATGAACGTCAAAGAATAGTCTGCACTGACTTTATTATATAAACATGAATAAAAAAGGAATGTTAAATTTTCTGGTTACAATTTAATTAATAAATGTGTTAGCAATACATTTAATGCAGATTCACAGAAAAACAAGTTCTTTCATTGCAAATGAATCTTAATTCGCTAGCCATTTTTATATAAATATTGTTTAAAAATTTATTGCATTAATCAATATAAATTAAATTGGATTAAGAAATAAATAAAAAACCAACAGTCAACGTTGCAATAACCAAAAATGTTTTTGTTTCTGTAAATGAAAATAAGTAAATCGTTAAGTATATACAATCATAAGGGACACATTAATCACGTTTAAATAGTAGTTTTATACTTTAGTATCTAGTAGCGCAAAATAGAGCGTGGAATTTTTATTTCGAATCAGTATTTTAGGTAACGGTATTGTACGGAAATTAGACCTCTCTAAAGACCACATCTGGAACATTCCGTAATCTATCAATCGAATCAGTGCATCGTAGTTCGAACGGATCAGTTCCTATCCAAATTACACCACAATTTGCGCTTCATGGCTACTGTAATCCTGTCTAAACCAGTGTTGCTTTATATTACATGACTGGTTCAAGCCTGAATTCCAATTCATATCTATATAAATGAATTCGAAACAGGCTTAGATTTAAACCATCATAGAAGAGCCTTGAAAATTGATTATTTAGGTACATAAAATATAATAATTTCATTAAATATCAATTACGTCTATCCACTTCATACGTTTGATTATTTTATTTCTTGTCACAATTATTGTATTGGTCGTGAGTTCAATCCCCACGCTGGTAATAAATCTCTGCATACATACTGAAATTTCTATCTAGGCCTTGTTGTTTGAGGGAATTCCGTGGAAAGCACACTGGTCCCGATTTTTTATATCATCATCTATAACAAGCGCATACTAGGAAACGGACAGTAGCGTTTCTTTGAGTGTTAATGACTATAAAAACCCTCTCTGGAGAGAAGGCCATGTTCAGCAGTGGACGCAATATGAGTGATTAAAGCAAGTCAACATTTTACTTAGTTAATAACAACAGTGATTTCTACCGTTATAACAAACTGTAAGTACTGCGCCACGCCATAATCACCACGCTCGACCGGCGGATTAATAATCGCAAAAATATCGTGAGTATCCTTGAGCGAGCTGATAGATGCTGCTGCCCATCCATCACCTGTATATCCCTAAGTCGCCCATTATGACACCCATGGGAAGATATGAGGTAGTAAAATGTATGGTTGGAAAAGACTTGATTTATGCCAATACTAGTGAATGACCCAACAAAATGAACGATGCTGGGTCGATGATGGCCCATCTGATCCAGGGTCATTATTGCCTCTTAATTACCAACATACACTGTTTTTGATTATATAGTATATTGTGATTATAATCAATTGAAATTTCGTTCACGTTGATAGCATCAAATTTGATATATATAAATTAATAATTTCGCAAACATTAATTAACTATGCTTGTAAATGTTAACATCAAAATTCGGTTCAATGTGAAGTTAGTTACATACATGTATATTAATAGTGTTCAGTTAAATATAATTCAGGATCAGACGAGCTTATCTTAATGAAGTTTATAATTATAGAATAAGTTATTTTAATAGGTTTATAAATAAACAACAAATGTAATTTAAGATAATTAATTTTCAAATAATGTTTGACGATTTATAAGTGCCTGTAATTGGTTTACGTAAATAAAAATGATTTTTATTTATTTTATTTATTTATTTAAGAGTCTCAACTGATTCGAATTGATTTCCCTTATGCTGAAAACCTCCGTAGCGTAGCGATTTAAGTCCCGATTTGAGTCTTAGAGGTGATGGGTCGATTCCCAGGCTGGAATCTTTTATAATCTTAGATTTCTCCATGCATCAGAAAGTACATCAAGCCGTTGAGCACAAAAGCCTGGTGAAAATTACAAATACAGCATAAATAGAGTTATTATATTAGACTAGTTATTTTGTAAATAAAATTCAATGTTCTCATAAAAAAGTATTTAATTTTCATATTTTCTTAATCTTATAAAGTCTAACGTCTTATCTATATCGTTATATCTCATCTTATAAAGGCCCGTCGGAGGGGCAGATTGCTTCGTGCGTACCCGGTCCCCGCCAACCTTGGATCGAAGGAGTGTCCGGGGGGTATTAGTGGTGTAGGGTCCTCTTCTCCTGGTATGAGTAGGCATACCACCGCTATGGAGAGGGCGAGTCACACATATCCCGCCGCCAGCGCGCGGATACGCTGTAGCGGCGCGGCGCGGCGATGGGAATGCGTAAATGCATTTCCCCCCGGACAACAAAAACAACATAAAAAAGGTCTATCTAGCAGTAATCATATGTTCAGCTATAATCAGCAACGTAGTTGACAAAAAAAAGGCTAGAAATTTTCTCCCGAGAAAAGTCTTAAGTATGCAGACTCTATGCTCAACGTTTCATATTTTAGAAAACCATATGTTTTTCTGTCACTTTCTAGCTACAGCGATGTAGTAACCGTCACAAACAAATTAATCTTAGCTTAACGTTCTACTGTATTATGAGTTTATGTGCTTTGTACTATAATCCCTTAGCAGCCGGTAATTATATTTATCTCAAACCAAGCCGCGATAGTTTGTAATGTAGGCCAAATGAGCTGAAGATTATAGCCTGTCTTATTAAGTATATAATATTAATTTAAGTAGATTCATTTGTTATAATTAATAAAGACAATGCTATTATATTCAACTGAGGAAATTTAGACTTATTTTAATAATCACAAAGCCTCTAGTTAGAAAACACAAATCAACATTTTTTTTAATAATATGTCTTAAATTCTACAATCAATAAATTGAGACAGTCACGAACAATTTATTTACTTTTTTAGTACTTAAATAATAGACATCTAGATGTAGGGTATATTAACTAGATGTAGGGTATATTAAAGGACAAGGCGATAGGTAAGTCATCATTACTATCGAAACATAATATTAAAATGGACATGTGTTTTTTAAGAGCACAAGTAACCCTTAAGTAGACATTAGTAAAAGGGAACTTTATTGCTTTCCAATAATAATAATAATTATTATTATTATATCAGCCCATAGTGTCCCACTGCTAGGCAAAGCCCTCCACTCTTTCCACTTCTCACGGCTTTCTGCGACCGTGGTCTAGTCTTTCAAGATCTTCGCTTGGGACGACGTCGAGTTCTCCCTTTTGGCACCCAATCTGATGTTTGTTTTGATTGTATGGCATTCGACATACGTGGCCTGCCCAGTCCCATTTCAGTTTGGCAGCTTTTTCTTCCACATCGGCAATAATTAATATGTTTTATTAATAATTACGAATAGGTGCTCCTAACACATACCTACATTTTAATCTCTCATTTGTGTAAAAATTGTGGTTTTTTTATATCGACATAATCCTGCCAACCGAAAAAACATAGGCCATTTACGCAAGACATATTATAGTGCACAAGTGAGGGCATAATCATAAGTGTACTCTCAGCATTAATTGTCAACACGGCTAGTGAAATCACACGTATAACCGACAATTTAACGTGCTCTCTGAGGCACGGGTAAAACACCACCAATCTTTTGGCTGAATTCTTTCTCAATAAACATTCTAGTGACACATTATTTTGTACAGCTCGGGACTCTAGCGTGGAACTTGCTAGTTACGTTCAAACACCGCTAAACCAAATACAGACACAAAATTGTCAACCAACACTGTCCTTCTAACTCCTTTCTAGCATTGATAGCATGTTGGGACCAACAAAGATTTAAAAAAAATATACTTACTCGTAGTATGAAAGTTATTTCAAACCAAAATGTATCTTCCTGCATAATACAGTGATGACAGTTTCGATTTACGTCGGCAACGGAGCGGTACATTAAAGTACAGCGGTATATTGTAGTTATTAGTTTAATTTTTCTTTGTCATTCTCTCGCCTGTGCCTCATTCCCTTGTGGTTTTTTGGTATTTATCCAGAACTTTATTAGATTTTTTTAACTTGTTTTAATAAACATGCAACTATGAGGTATTCAGAGTTAATATGTTTTAAATAATTATTTTGTCGTTGCTAAGTTTCTGCAAAATGTAATAGGTACCGTTATCATGGATTAGAGCTTGTACTTTGAAATACGGTCCCTAAGTTAAAGTTTTGAGAAATCTTAATATAATTTAATATGAATATCCGTAAAATTTAATCAATTAACCTCTGGTCGCGTGAACAAAATCATATTAGTGCTAATGTTATTTTAAAACTTAATTTATTTTTTGTTGACAGTTGACATGTTCATGGGGCCCAGTTTGAACCTGACGAAAGTGGAACGTCGGCAGATGGGAGCATACCTTTGTATCGCTTCTAATGATGTACCTCCTTCAGTCAGCAAGAGAATCATGTTAAGTGTAACTTGTAAGTATTTTACATTAATAAAATAAGGTACATAATTGTATCACACCTCTTAAAATCTTGGAGGGCGTGGGTTCGATCCTCACGCTGGATCCAGATCTTTGTGTACATTCTAAGATTTATTTCCGGGTCTGGTTAGTTGAGAGACTACCCTCCGTGCCTTGGAAAGTCGTTAAGCCGTTTGTCCCGATTGTTATAATACCATCTATAATAATCCTATATCTAGGAATAGGCAGCAACGTTTCCTTGTGTGGTACACCATAACTGCGGTCACCAACACGCCTGCCAGGCGTGGTGACTATGGCAAACTTTCTCCCTCGGGAGGAGACCCATGCTCAGCAGTGGATACCGGCTGATGGTGAATGATATCACACCAGAGTAGAGAGTGAGAGATTTTTAGTAAAAAAACACGATATTATAACCTTTAGATATCTTAATGAAAGAAGACAAGCCATTTATTACATGTAAGTCCATTTTTCTTACATCTAGGTTTTAGGAAAACAATTTCACTCTTTAGTGAAGCTGTTGCAACTATTTTACCCCTAAACAAATCTGAGGTGGTTTGTTCGGGCGTAAAATAGAAAAGCCAATGATAGAAAATATTTAAGCACCTAGGTACGACTAAAGACTTAAAAGCAAAATTGGATTTTCCTTATTAATTTGTGTTTATAAAAATAATATTTTTTTCTTAACCACTTTATCATAAAACTTCTTTACTTTTCCCGTATACCTACTCGATAATAAAATAACAATTTCCCCATCACATGTGACCGAAGTCGGCAAACACTTTACATGCTTATTGAATTTCATCAAGGCCGTTGTGGTCATTTTGTGTTGCGACACAAATTTTCCACGTCATGTGATGAAACACCACAAAATGTTTTTACCAAAAATGCTCGGTTCAATTTATTTATATTTTAACTTAACTTTCGATAAAAAGATTATGAATAGTGGGAGCATATTTAAATTAAAGTATAAAATAAAGATATTGAACTATTTTCGTCCAAAATAAACAGCGATAATTTAACTATCAATTCTAATTAATATAATTTGAGTTTATATAAAAATATTGTTTTGTCACCATATTAATAAATTTGGATAAAATTTAACCCAAAAATAAGGTAAATAAATTAATATAGTGAGTAGAGTATGAATAAAAAGCAAATTTAAATTTATTCATAATTTTCGTTTGCGAAAATATACTTGAATTTATTTCAATACTTATTCAGTTAATGAACATCTGTTTACAGCATATTTTCTAATTAACTTTATGTCGAAAAAATATTGTTATATTAAATAATTCATTCTGTGTGTTGGTTATAGAAAAGGAAGGATAATTGGAAATTTGCAGTAAAAACAAAAGTAAATTGCCCACCATCGTAGCTTTAACGATCAAAAACTGCGCATACTGCTTTGGCCAATTAAAACCTTTATAACTTTGGTTATTATTTTAAAGCGATGACTTACTCAATAACTGACTAACTTATGTAATGGTCAATTAATAGTTCAATACAGATTAGTTTTGCTTTTTAGTTTCTTTACCCCGGGGTTTTACTGGCATTGGAATGCTACCTTCTCAATTCAAAAAAGTATAAAGTACAATTTATTTATTAAAAAAAAAAAAAATGTTTTCATTCCAGTGCCAGTAACACCCACCCACCAGTAGATGCTAGTCATGACAACTCTGAAAATAACTGGCAAGATACCCAGTAGATAGCTTTTTGAAATAAATATTTATATTTCAATTATCAATAAAGCAGTATTGCGTCAGAGCAACTTACTCCTCAATGGTTTTGTCATTAACATGCTCAGAAATTATATTAAAGAATAACTTTTTTATTTAATTTATCTTTAACATATTGTTCACAATGATACTTGTATAATGTTTTATTTTTAGATTTGTTGACCTATAACGCAAAAACTAAAAATAATTAAATAATAAGTATAGCCTACTTACAGGTACCTAATTAATAATATAAAATTAGTAGATTTTTTTGTTCTCATAGCTTTTGGAAATACCTCCTCGCTACAAATATAACAAAATTGATGTTATTTGTAAGTTTCTAACTGTTTAAGCTTATATTCTTTAGTGTTTCTCTTTAGAGAAAAATATATATTTAATATAAATTCGACCATCATAGTTTCCTGGATCAATATATTTGTATTTCTTCTTTACTATATTACATAAATTTGTTCACAGTTCCACCATCAACGTTGGTTGCCACAAAGGTCATCGGAGTCCCAACAGGGTCACCTGCCAGACTCGAGTGTTTTGTAGAAGCTTACCCTCAAGCCATTCACTATTGGCTCAAGAGTGGTGAAGAAATGATCCTCAATGGGTAATATAAAATATGAAAGATATAAATTATATTCATAAATTAGATCAGCTTAAAAATACGTATGTATTCTATGTATTAATACTGACGCGTTAATTTTGTATCCCTTTTTACTTATTATACAGAGCAGGAGTACAGAATACCTACAAATTTTTTTTTGTTCGAAATTTGAACTCATCTTTAAATAAATTTATTGATTTTTTTTATTATATGGCAATCTGCTGACTTATTCAATTTTAGATTTCGAATTGTTTTCTTCGAATTTTCGAAGAGTTAATATTAACATTTTGAAAATTGTTTAGTATTTTAACGTGAGGAAAATTAAGGCATTAATATGAACACACGTAATTAAGCCAACATAAATACAAATAAATCACAGATTCTATAGATACAATTCAATATATCCAAAAATTGATTTTGCCGTAAAACGCATAATTGAAAATGTCAATTTAAAAACCTGTCGGTCGTTAAAAACGCTACAGGAATTCATTAGACGTAATCAAAATCAATTTTATGCTTGGGTAATGTATTAACCTTTTGTGTAATAATATCACACGGTTGTGATTGTGTTGTTTATATTGACAATAGGCTCACGAAGAAAAATTAAATATTTGTTTGTCTATAAATGTAAGACATGGAATGATGCGCCTTACATTATCCTAAAATAACATTGGCGAACAAAAGATTTTCGGGTGACAGTTATGACCGGATGAAATGATAGAAAGGTCTATACTATTATAATAATTAAAATATTCAATTGTAAATAAACATACATTGTGTATGTATGTTTATTTACGTTTTAATATTTTCAGCTTAAATTAAACTTACCAGCTGAAATCTCCATTGTTGAACCAGGCACTGTGCAACATATTAACAGGTAAAGCTGATGTCCGTTACCTTATATACGATTGTTATAGATGATGTTATATCAACCGGGGTACTCCTTCAACCTACCAGACCCGGAAAGATATCTTTTATTCTTTGATATTTGTCTGAAGCGATAATCATATAAACACTTACATCCACAAAGTTTTTTACATACACAATTATATTAATGACATTTGTGCAACTCTATTCAATAAAAATAAATTAAGATACCAAATTACTAAGACATTGTTCAAATCCATAACAACATACTGGACTCAGAGCTGACGACCGAAACGGCCAAGTAATTTGATCATTCATAAAAATGATTAATCAACTTACCTGGAGCACTCTAAGAATAAAAACGTCGACCTGGCAGGATTCGCGTGGTGGATGGGTGTTATGGGGTGGGAAAAAAAAGTAACATGATCAGGATTACTTTTTATGCCAAATGGTTTGCCTACCTCCCCAAAGCACACAAAAAAATCTGGCGTCATTTGGCTGGTGGAAAGGTATCGCCAGGCTTAATTATAGTGAGGAAAAAAATAAATATTGTTAGGTAATAAGAACAAGGCTAGCTTTTTCTGTGCTTAAAGTTTATTATTCTCAGAGGCTAGGAAAAAAAACCAGCCAATAATAGTGGTGGGAACATGTCGAAAAAAAAAATTGAAAATCTTGTATTTTGCTCGAGAAAGAGCTAAGGAGCATGAAAAAGAGCGCGTGGAGGGGATACACGCGACGACGGCGTCCGTGCTCTTTCGGCGCGTCATTTATGTTCGGTAAACCGAACGCGCCTGGCTGTCCTCGTCGCACTCGTTGAGCGGAAAGAGCCGAAAGTTTCCGGAACGCCAGCTGTTTTAGTTGTTGTGTAGTTTTTATTCTTAGAATGCTCCAGTTAAGTTGATAAATCATTTTTATGAATGATCAAATTACCTGGCCGTTTCGGTCGTCACCTCTCAGTCCATACCTTCCAATGGAATACAAAAATGATAACTTATTTTTCGGAATCAGTTAAAATATAAATCTTTATAAAACTGTCAACTGTGTGCTTTAAGCATTATCGAAAAACTCTGAAAATTGTAGACAGATAAATATTTACTCGTCTTTTCAGTATATTCTGGAATGCTATAACATTCCCGTATCTCTAATCGTAAACCATGGGTTTAAGTTGTTTTGGTTACTAGTGATCTGAAATGGTATATATTTTAATTAAAAAATTATATAAAGGATTACTGGCAACGTTTGCTTTATATTTTGTAAATGACATGTTTACATACATACTTATATTTTAATACTCAATATGGCCAATCACTGTTTCATTCATATACAATCATTGTATTTTATAACAGTCAATAAAAATACTTTCCAATAGATCTGACGATTACTTAAACATATTCACCCCCCAAATATTCGCCCAGCTCAAAATGACAAGTAACATGTTTGAAATTGGTGTCATTGCTGTTAATATATTTTTTATTCCGTTATTTACTCCCCATTTCAGTATCGCCTACTTCTGCTTTAGGTTCAGTCTCCGACTCTGGAATGCCATAACATTCTTGCTATCCAATCTCGAACCATTCCGAAAATTTTACGCCTTTTGTAATTAACATGGAAAATAATACTAAGATATTGTGCAAATCCAACACAATATATTACTTTTCTTAAGTTAAATACATTATCGATATTTCAATATTAACTCCCCATTCCAATATTGCTTCATGTATTTATAAGTTCAGTCTGGTTTTGCTCTGGAATGCCATAAAATTCACGTCCACTATTCTTAAATCATGGGCTTTTATTTGTTTCGGTTACTATAAATCTGAAAGCGTTATTTTTATTTTACGATATGGGAATAGTTCATCTTGTTTTTTTTTAAGTTTCGTTTCCTTGTTTTGTCGTGGGAACCTATCTGAATCTGAATAATATAGTTGTCTTATTAAAAGTTTCAATTCTGGGAGTTTGGTTGCAAAAACACTATTTATTTGATAGTCTTTATTTTATCACTATAGATTTTACTCTTTATAGAAGGACTAAATTAAATATTACTGCAATAAATTAAACACTTGCATACCCGTTATAGTACCTAATTAATAAACAGTTTTAAGCAGTTTAATTCGACATAAAATACTTTAGACTTTTTAATTTTATCATATATCCGACCATAAGCTTAGACAAAAACTCATGCTGTAGAATGTTATTTTTATTTTCGTAGCGACTTTCGAAATAAGTTCATACTAAATAACATTCTTGTTTACTTCAAATTTAAGATTAGTTTATGAATATAAATTGGTATTTAGAGATTATCCTGTTTGTTGAATACTTGATCTGCTTTGATGTAAGCAAGAAATAAATCACTTCGGGTGTTTTACTTCTTACTACACACGCCAAATTAAGAATAAGATAATATGATACTTAATGTTTTAGTGATATACAAACAATTTGCTGCTTTTAAACAAAAGGACTACAATATTTTTTTTCCAAAATAGTTTTAATTGAAAAATTGTGGTCAAAATTAACTTTATTTACTTATTTAACGACCACACTTGCCGCAATCGATGACTTACTTCAGAGCAAAGCCACCGTATTTTTGTAGTCTTGCATACGCAAGAACAATACTTGGCTTGGCTTGACTCTACTTGATTAAGTATTCACTTCATAAAGTAGAGTCTAACTGTCGTAGTATCTGTTGCTATGGTAATAGAAATTATCAGCGACACCTGAAATTCCCAAGTAAACTCATTCTTGAGGGAGTTGCTATCTAACAAATGGCAAAGCGGTAAAATTTTCAAATGGTTTTTCATTTCGGTTTTCTACAATTTGGAAAGTGTCTATTTAGCTGCAAAAAATCTTAGTACTTTAATTGTAATTGTTATAAACTTAGGCGTTGTTTGAATCGTTTGTTCTACTGAAATTAGTATATTTGTGAGGTTCTGACATTTTCTTTTAAGACAAAAGGCTTTAATACAATTTGTTATTGCTGTTTTTGCTTTATTTTAATATTTTGGGTAGTGCAGTAAAACAAAATTTTTATCTAACTACACTAAAGCCAGCCTTAGTTTTGATATTTTTGTTGTAATAGGGACTTATTTGCCGCTAGTTATAGTCACCATAAGTTAAATATAAAAAGGACACATAGATATAAATATAATATAATGTAAAATAAAAGTGTCGAAAAACAAAGAAAACATTAAATTAAATATTTCAGTTTACTTTCTTGTAAAAATAATATTTTGATTTGTGGTCTCGTTTGAAAGCAGTGAACTGTGTAGATGACATTTCAATTAAAAGTTAGATCACTACCATTTAGTTGTTATTGTTTTGTTCAGAGTCATGTATCAAGCACATTTTAAGAATAGCTGACAAAATATCGCTTTTGAAATAATACATATGGATAGAACTATTCAGAATTTCCAAACATTTTAGGACTTAATTAGGAATGTAGCGAAGATTTAAATTTTAATATTCACCTGTACTTAATAGTACTAATAATGTTTAGTTCCAGTATTTTACATGTATTAAATAACATTTCACATTAATGAATAAAGTACATATATGAAAGTAGCTAATCTTAAATAAAACTAACTTATAAAATATTATTATTCCAAATCTATTCCACTTGGCAAGGTTCCCAGAATGCTGGCAGCATTACCCCGTTGAATGGCAATGGTTACCTGCTGTGCAAAGTAAAAACCAGCATTCGGAGAACGTGCCGCACGAATAGTTTTAATTTTGAATAAACCATATTTACTTTCGAAAAACATTAAAACTGTCATGTTTTCCTACTAAAGTAAAACTGCGTCCAAATTTTAACTGATTCGTATTGTTTCAGTGGCAAACACGACATTTCAGAAGAAAGGATCTCATCATACCAGCTGCGAACAATTTTAGTGATATCTCAGTTCAATGCTGATGACGTAGGCACTTACACCTGCGTTGCTACTAACACTATGGGAAAGGCTGAAGGAACATTACGTCTATATGGTAAGTTCAACATTTTATTAAATTGCGATAGAAATAAGGATATTGAGAGAATTGTTAAATGACTTTCAGTATGAAACATCCGAATAGTTTTGATTTTTTTTTTTAAAGAAGTGTATTCGTTTCTCTTCTTTTAACGAATCAATCTAAGCATCGTCGCTGACGTTTTGTATTTTAATAAATTTTTAAAAGCGTAAATCGCATAAGTTTCCATAACATATGTCTATCTATATATGAAGCGAAAGTTATATGTAGACTTATGTTATAAGTAGGTACGTATACCTATTGTGTGAAGAAAAGTCTGCCAATATAAAAACATTCATTTTATATCATTCATAACAGTTGTTACAAAGCTAGGCAGTTAATCTCGCTTCCTTTAAATTAAAGTAACCTGTATGCCACTAAATAAAGATAATTTATTTTATTCAAAGCACCGACGCTACACTTGGTATATGATCAATCGATTGTTAATATAACCAGAACCCATAGTCACTACACCATAAACTAATCAATCTTATAATTAACTACTGCTTTTGGTGTCTAAATTATCTATAGATTGTCCGACATCACCGATTACTTACAGAATCGATTTCATCAGAATACAAACAAAATCGATTTGGAAAGCAATAAAACAATATACTTTTAGCAATGTTTACTCGATACAGTCAAAATGTAAGTTTAAATGAAAACAAAATATATTGGTGGAATTAATCCGTAGACTTTAATGGTATTTAAAATTTGAAAATACATTGTATTCAATTTCATTAATTACTTTGCTTTATTGCCTATTTATATTAAGTAAACTAATATCGTTCCATTTAAATAAATGTAAATAAGGTCGGTACAAAATAAAGAAATCAGTTTTATCATAAGCACAAAAGCTTCGTTTGTTATCTAAATTCCCAATCGATTGTGCAACTTCACCGCTGTACAAACAGAATCGATTTGGAAAGCGACCGAACATTCCTCTCGCCACACTTGGTATTTACTCGATACAAACCACTAGATGCTCTACAGAGGTTTTGCCTTTTAAATCAAAGCTCTCTATCTAAACACTCGAGTCTTTTAGATTAAAAAATATATTTTTTAAAGATAAAATGTGGCTAGAGCGTTGTATATTAAAGCAGTACAACATTTTATTGGCTTAGCATGCAATTTATAAAGGACGGCTATGTAAAAGAATATTTTAGTTCTGAAAACTGAGTAAAAGATCTCGTAGTACCTATATGTCTTGAAAAGTCATACAAGTATATAAGTGAATACTGGGTTAAATCCTGTTCAAGTAGCACAACATCTCTCGTTATAATAAGTTTGTTTAACTCAATTTGTTCAGCGCATTTCTTTCTAAGTAGCTCTGAGTATAAGAAACTGGTATCCTCCTATTACAACAAATATGGATTTTAAATCGTTTTTTTTTTATAAATTAATATCATAATAATATATAAATAACATTCGATATAGAGATTTAAAATAAATAAAAAAACAATTCTTCTGTGTGTTAACAATCCAGTCCTTCCCAATCTTGTAGATTTTAAAAAATATTTATTTTTTGAACAGAAATAAAGATAACTACGACTACGACAACAACTACCACAACTACAACTACAACTACTACAACAACTACAACTACGACGACTCCCGCGCCTACTACAACTGAGCCACCTAGTAAGTTTTAATATTATTATTTTACAATATAAAGAGGAAATAGTTGATTTTTTATTTTCATTAATTAAATACTGGACCAATTCCAAAAATGTATTGCCCATTAAAAAAAAAGTACGTTATTCAAGTGTAGCACTACTACATAGTCACTACAAAGTATAAAACAAAGTCGTTTCCCGCTGTCTGTCCCTCCCTATGTATGCTTAGATCTTTAAAACTACGCAACTGATTTTGATGCGGATTTTTTAAAAGATAGAGCGATTCAAGAGGATGTTTTATACATATGTATGATATATTAACATTGCACCCGTGCGAAGCCTGGGCCTGTCGCTAATAAACTATAATAATGAAGTTGCCACGGAAGTGGGGTCTACGAGGGTGAACTCGCGTTGCCTCATTGCTGTGGATTGATATTTTTTATAATATTAAAAAAAAGAATTAGATGTTTGTATTCGTGTAACTCTGGTTACTTTTGAATAACGTAACGTTTTACAGGTTAATATTTTTTTAATCTTCATAAGTAGTTCTTTTTAATCCATAACAAACAAAAGAAAAAACATATATTATTAATAATTTTTTTTATTTGGAAGTGTTAATTCATTGTAAAATTGTGAGACACTATCAGCACATCTATCATCAAACATTGAAATTATACGGCATTTGGAATAATTTTTCTTATTGGTGTTGAGAATGGTTAGTTAACTTGCATTGCTTATTAAATAAGTCAAAACAATCCTAACATCGACAATAAGAAAATACCATAAAATCTAAATGTTTTTTATAGAATCTTATTATTCATTCTGGTACGTAAAACAAAGTTATGAGTAGGTATTTGTGTTTCGCCAAACCTTTTTACCTTATTTGGCCACAACAATATTTTTTTAAAGGCCCTATTGTTGTTAAAATATGATATCTCTTGTTTGTAGATAAATATCCTTATATATTTTGACGCAATATGACATGTTTCTTACTTCAATAATATTTATATTTTCATTTCTACGAATAAGGCACAGATTGTATAGAATTCAGGTTAAACATAAGGCAATTTTCAGGATTCGTAGTACCGCTCCAGCCAGCCGAGCAAAAATTCTACACGCCAGATGTCACAACATATGGTAAGTTACTTATTAAAATCTCTTGTTATGAGAATCTTTCCTGTTCTACGAAACAGAATTCCGAAAACGACTCTGAAAGTTGTTTATATCAATTATTCTATTTATATTAAGTACTCTGTTTATTTTTAACTTCTTTATTATTAAAAAATTGCGTTCATTTCGAATTGCGACGGCCTTTCGTTAGTTGTGTGTGCCGTTTGAAAACAAATAATTTGACTTAAATTTTAAAGCATTAGCATACTTTTATATAATTATTTAAAAAAATGATGAAATTAACTATTTAATCAGAGTATTTTTTCAGTTGAGGTACATAACTTTATATTAATATGATATTATTTTTTTAGACACTATGCAAAACGTGATTGAGCAATCCGTTCTGGACAACAACTGGCTGCCGACTGCCGAATCTAGAGGAACCACCCATAATGCTTTCTCTATCCCCACTCTTGTATTTATCGTTGTGTTGCCATATCTAAAACATATTCTTTTCACTAGTTTTAGCGTACTCATAGAAGTAATTAGCAAGGATTATGAAATTCTAGTACAGGGTGCGAGATGATAAGTTATGTTATGTATGGATATCAGTGTCAATTTAATATATTAGTTTGCTGTATGCAGCAAATAGATACTCGTTATGCTTGTATTTATATTTTGATGTATTTAAAAAACACTATTGCCATATTAAGTTAGTCATTATTTTAAGAAAGTATGAAACTGTACCGTGTTATTTAAATAAATTACGATGATTGTCCAATTATTTGACATATGGGTAACAAACATGTATGTACCATCGTTTTACTTACGTTAAAATATGATTGAATATTATTTATTTTACTGGATTACTTACGTCATCATTTCCGCCGTAGGACGTCCACTGCTGGACATAGACCTCCCTCATAGATCACCAGTTGTTGCGGCTAAAAGCGGCCTGCATCCACCGTGATCCCGCGGCCTTAACCAGATCATCCTTCCATCTAGTAGGTGGACGTCCTACGCTACGCTTACCGTTCCGCGGTCTCTATTCGAGAACTTTTCGGCCCCAACGGCCATCTGTTCTCCGTGCTATATGGCCTGCCCATTGCCACTTCAACAAACTAATCCGTTGGGCTATGTATATGTAGTATGTGATTACTTACGTGTATATTATTAATTATTTTTTATTTATTAATGTGGTACATTTTCATAGTCATGTCAGCAAAAATATTTTAGTATATGATTAACGCTCTCGTATATTTAACTCTAGTTTTAACTGTGCAAATATTCGAAAGACATTACTTTAATCGATTAAAATAAGGTGTTGCATTTGTAAATAGTTATATGGTTTTGAAGATCATTGTGATGGATCTATAAATTAAGATAGCTTAAGAAAAGCCTACCTTTAAATACTTAATTTAAAATAACCTTTTTGTATATTTGTAGTTTATTCAGCTGAAATAACATTTATAAAAAGCCCGTAAACGTAGAATTAAATAAAAAAAGATTTATGTATGTCAAGTTTTAGTTTTAATTTGTATAATAAAAGTTATTATTATGTTCTTTTTTTATTTCAAACATATTTATTAAGTAACCATAAAAGTATTTATAGGTAGGCTTGTAGATAACCAGCGTAATGTACAAACAATAAATAAAATCTTATCATATTGTGTTTTGAACACAAATAATGAAGACGATTTTTTTTAAGTGCAATGAAAAATTTCCAAGTTTTTTCTTAAGTAATTTAATTGTTAAATCATTTCAGAGGCTAGACAAAATAATTTAAATTAAAGGATTAAAATCCAATGTGAATTTACTAATGACTATTATTATGTAAATATTTGCATTTAAGGTTGCGGATGAAAGGAAATACCCGGAACAGAAGAACCTTATTAAAAGGTCTTAAGGATAGCAGACTGACTTTTCGTATGTTATTGTAGTATACATTTATGTGTATGGCCTACGTTTATGTAATATGTACCGACATCTTCCGTATTAAAGTATATTAATCGTACAGAAGCATATCAAATAATTGTAAAATGAATTGTAAATAGTAGTAGTGTAAAGCATTTAGCTAATTTAATTAAGTGGCTTCCATCGTTTTGAGTTGTTTGTGGCATATTTAACATTGGTAAGACATTTTTTATAGCTTTCATACTAGCAACAGTACGAAACACTTACCTTATCTAAACTGGCTTAAAAATGTAATGAAGGAAATAACGAATGAATGATCTATTTATTTTATTTAAAGTTATTTCCTTTTCTTCGTACTTATTGCATTCCTTATTTGCAAGTGCAAAAACAAAAGATTTTGATGCTTTCACTGACAATGTCAAATTTGAATAATAAATCGACGATACAATTAAAATTTGCCAGTTTGGTTTTTCTTTTATATATCGTCGTGGTAAAAAATGCGTGTTACAAGGCATGCTCTATGGTCATTGATAGATTCTATGTCGTGGTCCATAGTTATTTAAATTTAGTGTGAAAATGATAAATATTAGATATCTATAATCTTGGAAAAAATACCGATGAATGATTTTCTGTTTTTTTTTTAATAACAATTTCATTAGGCTGCTTTCTTACTCACTTTTATTTCCAGTAAAGTAATTGAATCCTCATAGCAAACTATGTTCTACCGAAAAACATAAAAATAATTATGGAATAAAATACTTTTGTAAATAAAGATAAAATATACCTCAATATTCGAAAAACAAAACTCTTATAACTAAACGTCAAAAATCGATTGTATACAACACTTAATGGTGTGTTATACACAACTATTATTGTGATCGCTCTTATGTTCAACAGCAACATCATTAATTATCCAAACTGGAATTAAAGTAAGTAATTTTACTAATGGACTACGTATTATAGTTCAAAGGAACTGTTAATTACTGTACATTACTTGGTTTAAGAGGCCTTGTGTTAGTACATTATGTTCTTGAGTAGATATCTACATCACCCTGAAGTGTTTAATAAGCGCTGGTATTTGGGTTACTTAGTTGATGTATAGATATGTATACACAATGTTGATTAATGTATATGTCGCCGGAAAGTAATAAGAATCGTAAGTTGATCAACTTTCTAGTTAGTTGATAAACTAACGAGGAAAAAAAACCTAAACCACTGGAGTTCAATAAGACTTATTGAAAATATTTTTTTTTGTTTTGTTACATAAGTAGCATAGTCTTGTTTGGTTAGGTTAGGTCAAGTGTATAATAAGTAAATAATATTATAATTATGCGCGTTCACTGAAACTGATAACTAAATTTAACAATATAAGTGCCACAAAAGTTGATAGGATTACTATTCACATTATTTTCCGGTGACATGTATACATATATACATATTGTATACATGTATATATGTATACAACATCTATATATAAAGATATACAACGTGAAAGTTGATAAGTTGTTTAACAACAGCGGAAAAAATGTCTGAGTACATTTTTAAATCGTAAACCTGTCATTTATTTATTTTCATTTAATACGATTGCTCTAGTAAAATAAAGTCATGGTCGACAACCTTACAAATGTTATCCTGTATAATTTTTTTTATTATAAATTCAATAGAGAACACTTGTTATATACAACCATAGAGAAAATCTCAACTAAGCTCATATTAATAACAGTAATGTATATGAAAATATATTTTAACTCAAGCATATTAAGATTACATTTTTTTATTAAAAAAAAACAAGAAATACTCTGAGTTCTACAAATATATTCGTATCTTTTAACCAGAAATGTAAACCAAAAACTCAATGAGGGGTCGATATTTTCAATCTTCAAATAAATAATAAATGGAATAAGTTTGATTTTTCCCAGAATTTCCAGATGATTAAAAAATCGACCCTAATTTAACATTTTGAATAGAATTCAAAAATATTAATAGAATTCATCATTTAAAAACACCTATTTAAATGCCTGAAGGCGATCTGACCTTATTTGAAGTCTGATAATGCATAATTTGCAGTCTTAGCATTTAACCCTTATTTTACATATTCGCTTCATAACCCTGTACCGCAAAATTATGTTAATATTTAAGCGTTAATTAGTTCTAGGATGAACGTTATGTAAATATTGCTGGTAAATAATACTGACAGCTATGTAATAAAGTAACCGTTATTTTAAATTAAATACTTAGGTACTGCCACGGAATACATGTAAATACTAAGAATATCAATAAACGAAGAATTTATAATTACGATGTGGTTTCATTTAATATAATAATACATTTTAGTATCGCAAACCTTCTGCATGTGCAAACATATTATATCAAAATAATCTTGAAATACTCGTTTGAAATCATATAATTTATACATAGAATATATTATAATTGTTGGTCTTCTGTTGAGAAATATAAGTACCAGTTGAAGGCAGGATGGTGGTGTTTGACTTATGTATTGGAGAGAACATTAAATTATGGTATAGTATGTTGGTCCTACCCCTTATCTCACCGGTCAGAATCAAAATTCGGGGGGACCTGACCGGATTTTCAAATTAAAGGGATAGAGAGTGTACCTTTGTTTGCAAAAACACTTGAGCACTATGATGTTTTTGTGTAGATGGTTAATCTTCTTAGGGATTGGCTGCTATGGATTAAATCGTTTGAAAGGACTATACTATACTTTTTAAAATAATTTTAATATAAATGTACATTAACTGCCGAGCGCCGTACGATAGTAAACGGGCAACTTTGTTCTCACTAAAAATTATACGAAGGTGTATTACTCGCTACGTCGTAGCAAATCGTAGTCACAATTGCTACGATACCCTACAGTTCTAGCCCTAGAACTACACCATGCTGAAGGGATCTACATATTTAAAAACGTTGTTACGTTTAGTTTAACACTACAGAGCCGCAAAATATTATCAACTTTCTTTTGAGACATGGTTTTTTGGGTTCAATTCCTAATCGGAACAATTAATTGTGTGAACCACATCAAATTCTAGTTACTTCCAAAACTGTGTAATTGTACCTATTGAGAAAACTAGATGAAATAACGATGTAGTTAATATAAAAGAAACTTGCATATTTAGCTCCCATCACGACTCACGTTATTAGTCTGCAATTCTGCATCCATTGCGCGCATCGACAACTTCCTCTTAATGTCAGTACTAGGAATGCCAGCTATGGATGATTGATGTTGCGCGTAACTGCAATATAAATTCGTAGTTTAACCTACATCGTACGTATTGGATCCGATGGTAACATTAAGGCGCGTACGTCGTTATTTACTCATGGGCCGATTAAATAATGATAACTGTTCTAACACAACAGAGATAGAACAAGCAATTTACACAATTTAGTTTAAAAATAAAACATATCGCAGCTTTAATGTAATAGTGACACAAAATAAGGTTATGATTCAACACAAATTGATCCGTAATATCATGCGACTAAAATGCATTATCGTTAAGTTACACATTTGGTTTTGTGTCACTATTACATTGAAGCAGCGAATTATCTCAAAACCCTGTTGAATTTAATATTTATAAAATATAATAAAATTATAGATAGATCCTTTTTGAATATTTGCAAGTGCCTGTGATAGGTGCAAAAATGATATAAAATTACTTTTATCCATTTTTTTTATTCATCTAAAAAACGTTAGTAATCTTCTATACACCGTAATTTTATTCGTTGCTTTATCCAGCGAAATATATTATATTCTCAATCATGACATAATATGATTGAGAATAATGAATTAAGATTAATATGATTTCAACCCTGTGCTAAAGGCGCCCGATCATGCAAACTATACTGTTTTGTATTGCAAGGCACTAGAACTCATTTTACTAAGTTCTGTTGCCGTTGCCAAAGTCTCCTTGAGGGAATCATTTTATGTCTTTATGTGTGAAAATGTCTTTTTAGGGTTCCGTAGTCCACAAGGCACCCTTATAGTTTCGTCATGTTGGTCCGTCTGCCTGTCCATCCGGGGTCGTACTCCGCCGTTACTGTACCGATTGTCACAAAACTTGATGGAGAAATGGATAGTGAAGATCTAAAACTATATATATATAAAGTATGGATTTTTTTTTTCAGACCCGCTAAAGGAAAGCGAATCTTTTGGTACTATGTAGATTAAACACCCCAGTCTCGAGATCACCTAATGCAAAGGTAAAATTAGAGCGCCTCCCCCCCCTTAAAGCTTAAAATATTACTAAAATAATTCTGAAAAAATGTGATATACCTCTAAGTAAGTACTTTTGACTAAAATGATAGCGGACTCGGTATTATAGATAGTTATTTTTATACAACTCTACCAACTTATGTAGTTACAGTCGTCCTAACAATATGTATGGAGTCGACCGCAAAATGAAATTTAACTTTATTAATTAAAAACAAATTGGCATTTTAGATATGCATGGCTACGTAACCCTTTCATGTGCGTGCCCGACACGCTCTTGGCCTGTTTTTTTAATTATTTCTAATGATAGTAATAATGGTGGTAAATTGTCACAATACTGAATAACTGTTGACGAAAGAGTTTTTAGAGTTAGTAGAACCAATAAATCATTTATGGGAAATTGCATTAGGTTTTATAACAAACTCCCTAGTCATGTAACTGATTTGCCTGATCCAACTTTTAAAGTATATACTAAACGGGTCCTCATATCTAAAGGCTATTATAGCATTAAGGACTATATTGAGGATAAAGACGTTTGGCTTCATAAACCTACTTGCGTAACACTTCCTAGAGACCCTGTACCCAAATAAAATAGTAGTACGCATAATAGTGTGATGTTCTGTGATCTATCTGTAATTGACCTACTTACATAATAGTATATTATATTCATAGACCGCTAGTTCTGTCTCAAATTCTTTTATTTTTCTATTAGTATAAAAACACAATAAACAAATATTTCAAAGACAACCGTTTGGGCAAAAAATGTGTATGCCAATAAATAGTTAAAGTAACTGGACCAAAACCTACGTTCTGCCCATTTGAGTATGTTTCGCCGGACCGTCTCATGTGGGTCGTGTTAAAACCGGCAGTAGAATAACCCACTGAGTTTGTTTCGCCGGATCTTCTCAGTTAGGGCGTATTGGATCCGGTGGTAGCATTAAAGCGCGTCCATCGTTATATACTCATGGTCCACCTAAATAATGACAATTGTTCTAACCTACTATAGACAGAACAAGCTATTTGACACAATATAGTTAAATAATAAACTAAGACGTTAAGATTAAAATAATAACTTAAATACTTGTTTAATTTGAAAATTTATAAAATATGATAATTAATAATAATAATATTATAAAATATGATATTATCTAAATAATACTTAATACTAAATTATTGTTTTGACTATTTGCAAGTGCCTGTAATAGGTTTACGTAAATAAAAATGTTTTTTATTTTATTTATTTATTTTTTATTTTAAAGTAGTACTAACTAGAAGTAGTCAATACCCTCCGATGCCCTCGTAGACCCGAAGTCCGAGAGGCCCGTGAAGTGTAAAGTAGAGCGACAGTTGCACAAGCGTCCGCCCTGAGCCGAGGTCCAAGTCCCACAGGGTGCACCATCTTGCGCAGGATGCTTAGTTTGTAGTTTTAAACTATTTATTAAGGCTAGAGCTCAGCTCGCTGTTATACCCGGTGAATTAGCAAAAACCTCGTATGTCCATTCAAAGTAATAATAAAGGTTTATATTAAAAATAATCATTGTTCTTTATTTAAACAGTTCAAATGCTATTTAAAAGGCCGTCAAGCTACAAAGAAGTAATCAAACGATAATAAAACGTGGAATAGAGTTTTTATATAGTGATTTAATGCTGAAGGCCATACCACCATGTTTACGTAAATACCTACATTTCTTTAGGAAGATAATATAAATAATATTTATGGTAAATACGTTCTCATCGTAAATGTATTCAACAGTACGTTGTTAAAAATTTAAGAGGTTTCATGGTAAAAGTTTTGAGCCACTTATGGAGTAAACAACGAACAAACTTACACGGTGTTATTTATATATATTTATACGTTGAATTGAATTTTACTTTTGCTTCCGTTCACAGCAATAGTTGGCTGAGTATATAGTCATACTTGCCAAATTTTAGTGACCTCGATGAAATATTTATTAAAACAACATAAAAGTACAATCAAAAAAATCAATGCAACTGGAAATAAGAACAGATTAGGTATCAAAGAGACAATTTACCCAAAATAGCTTCAAACTAATAAATAATTTGTTTTGCGAATACAATGGTACCTAATAGTAAAACTATTTCAGTTATCATTAGCTTATTTAATTGTTTTATGCTATATTTATCTATGAAGTTCTTACGGAAACGAGAATTATGTGGCTGAAACCGCGCGGGGGAAGCTAGTGTGTATGCTTTTTAAATCTAAAACTAAAAATTAAGTTCCACCGTGAAAGAACGAAGCAGACAACCTCCGTAGCGTAGCGGTATTTGACTCGCTTTAAATCTTGGAGGTCGTGCGTTCGCTCGCCGGACAGGAAATCTTGGTGCAAATTCTAAGATTTCTTTCTGGGTCTGGTTGGTTTAGGGACTACCCTCCGTGCCTCGGAAAGCACGTTAAGCCGTTGGTCCCGATTGTTATAAGATCATCTATAATAAAGTGTTCCCTTGTGTGTTACAACATAATTATGCGGTCACCAACCCGCCTGTCAAGCGTGGTGACTATGGCAAATACCCTCCCTCGAGAGGAGGCCCATATTCAGCAGTCGACTTTATACGGGCTGATGATGTAAAAGAGCAACCATGCAAGTTAATACGTATTATTAGTTGATAACTATCTTTATGTTTTCAATGAATTTACTAGTTAATACAATCAATGCTTTGCAATGAAAATTGAACGTCGCCTTCCCTATTACTGCTGATTATAAGTCACCGCGCAAGGCAAAGGTCGTGGGGTCAGATGAGGGTGGATTGTTCTACCCAGAGGGTATAATTCTTTAGATTCTTATTGGATGAAAAACTGAGTGATTTTTGATATAACCTTGAATATATTCGGATAATACTGCACATACAACTCACAAGTACATTTTATTGATCTAAAATCTATCTAAAAACTCCATGAATATTGCAGAATTAGCTATTAGGCATTTAAGCCTAATAATATACAAAAAAATAAATAATAAGTGGTTTTGTTTTTAGAACTTAACAACAACACTTGCCATACTGAATTTTATAGTAATAAGTGATAAATTTTTCTGTACCTTAAATGGCTTGATTTTGTCAATATTGCAGAAAAAATATCAGAAAACGGTTTCAGCAGTTTTTACAATATTTATATACTAACATTACTAACTACACTAACTATACATTTTTGTTTACATGGTACCTTGTCCTATGATTACTTAAAGCTAAATATGAAGCTTTTATCATCATCATCAGCCCGTATAACGACCACTGCTGAACATGGGCCTCCTCCCGAGAGAGGGTAGTTGCCATAGTCACCACGCTTGGCAGGCGGGTTGGTGTCCGCAGTATTATGTTGTATCACACAAGGAAACGCCCTTTCCTTGATTTACGATTATTATAGATGATGTTATAACAATCGGGACCAACGGCTTAACGTGCTTTCCGAGGCACGGAGGGTAGTCCCTCAACCAACCAGACCCGGAAAGAAATCCTATAATTTACACAAAGATTTTCTGTCCGGCGTGGGGCGAACCCACGATCTTTTATAGATCAAATAAATTAAATCATAGTTAAAACTAATGAGTCTATAAACGCACAGTAAGTACCAACTTAACAAAACCACGCATCTATTATAGTTTATTATCGCTCACATACAAAACGTGACCACGTACTAAACTATCTTTGTCATTCCATTAATCATACAGTTGTTTCGTAGGATATATCACGTACAATATAATGTTAGGGGCCGACAATAACCTTCTTACGAGTAACAAATGTAACCTTCCTCTCAATCGCTAAAAGAGGAACAATAAGAACTTAGCTCAAAATACGAGGCCAACTATACTGTAGTCATCATATGTAGAACATGAAATAGAGGCAGGTAAAAAATATAAGAAAAGGCAATAAAAACATGACCCTACTTTTGGCGCAGTCACGTAAAAATCAGTCGATCGTAACGGTTTTGCGTTTAAGGAACGATGGTATTAAAATGTAGATTGCCTAAATATATATTAAGTAATTACTTAATTCTGATCAACTTAACAGTAGGTGAATAAGCAATTTACAACAGAAATTTTATCGTTGTTCAGTAATTTTTTGTCAATAATGTAGATAGAAATCTTCGGTTTTTTTTTTCTAAAAGTTCCTTTACACTTTGTTTATATGCAAAATTTACAAATGCTTGTAAAGGCCGCCAAATTTATTCTCTTATAGAATTGCAGTCAACAGGACGTATTCATATTTCAATTAATTCATTAATTGTTATGTTATGTCTTCGAAAGCTAAAGTGTTCTAAGCTTTCAGTCATCATCATCAGCCCGTAAAACGTCCACTGCTGAACATGGGCCTCGGGAAGGGTATTTGCCATAGTCACCACGCTTGGAAGGCGGGTGGGTGACCGCAGTATTATGTCGTACCACACAAGGAAACGCTGCTGCCCATTCCTTGATATACAATTATTATAGATGATGTTATAACAATCGGGACCAACGACTTAACGTGCTTTCCGAGGCACGGAGGGTAGTCCCTCAACCAACCAGACCCAGAAATAAATCTTAGAATTTACACAAAGATTTCTTGTTCGGCGTGGGGATCGAACCCACGACCTCCGAGATTTAAAGCGAGCCAAATACCGCTACGCTTCGGAGGTTGTCCGTATAATTAAGCTTTCAGTATAATGTAACAATTTAAACCGACACAATATTAACAAAACTTAGAAAACAACCCATGTTTACCATCCTGTCAGAACCAAAGAAGGGATTAAGAATCTTTGTAATGCAAATGGTAGGACAAGAACAATTTAAATGTTAATTTATTTATCCCAACATAATTAAGTCCGTTGTTTATCTGGCCATGTAAGAAAATTGTGATTATAAGTACCACAGAATAAAGATTAATATAGCATGACAGTAGCACACGGAATTTTGTAAGGGAACCGTTTTGGGTCAATGCAAACAATTCATCATAAATGAAGATAATTTTTACGACATTCGCTTTGAAAGTAATGGGATAATTTATTAATGGTCTGGTGAATAATGTTTGCGAACCAAAAACAATTAGGGCTGACCAAGCATTTTCAGCATTTTCTGGGATGGATTATTCTAGGAGATTACACCTTTGTACCATTATGCCATCAAATTCATTTCCATAGACCAAATAAAATAAAATTGGGTATTTTATATATAATAAATATAATATCACAAATAACCGTATTATAATACTGGGTGACTTTTTTACCTTCTTGATAATGTTATGACGTATTGTGTTAGTGGAATAAAATCTATATATCACAGTATATTTGTGCAAAAATCTCGTGTTTTACTTAAAAGAAATACACCCTACACAGCGCGTGCATAATAATAAAATAGGTGCCTATTATTATAGGCCTAGGCCGCAATCTCACATGAATGAAAAGAGTGAGCGAAATAGCGTAACTACTTACTTAGGTACGCATTTTTACCGTAACGATGTTCACTGTACGTCAGTAAAAAAAAGATAAAATAAATAAAATATGCCTTAGACATCTATTTCATATACATATCACGCCCTATTATTTTCAAGACTGAAAAAATGCCACCCATTATTTATTGAGATTGACACAGGCAAAGCACTTGAAGCTGTTAGTTCCGATTGTTATACTTAATTAAAATTAACGGGTAGCAGTACTGCATACTACAAAGATGATTCAACGTTCGCCAATAAAACTGGCAAGCGTGATGAATACGACAACACCAGACGTAATAAACGTATGAATGAAACATTGAGATTAATTAACTAAAATCACCGGCAGAAGCATGACATCCATCTTAGGTACAACTCCTATGCCTTGACCATACGGTCACAGTAACTTTGACGATGGGTTGGGACCGATCGTTGAAATTCTTTTTTGAATAACTTCTCCAACGGGGATGAAACCAACGGGTCTAAATTGATTAATTTCATTTTTTTAATTGATTTTGTGCTAAACAGTAGGTACTTCCCATAAAATTTTTAAAAATAAAAAAACGGATGTACTATGTAATTATGTTGTATAACTAGTATAAAACTGTTTTAATATAATATATTATTAATCTCCTTAATGAGACAAAAATGGAACCATTATTTTGACATGAATAGAGGCTATCTTAACAACTGATTTATAATTGCTAACAGCCCTTCTTAAAAGGTTGTGTTTGCGGCTTAGTATACATATATTTATCTGTATTGATAACCTTCTAAGTCGTGTTTTATAAAAGAAATTAAAAATCTATTGTTAAAAGAGCCCTACAAAAATTACATCGCAATTAAAAAAGTGTAAATACTAAAATACATGTGACAGATATATAATTATTAACAACGTTAAATTGTTTCTTAGAATGTAATTATTTTAGTTAAGACCTAATTAAATATCAAAAAAGGAATATACCTAAATACTCTCTCAGTGACCAGTATAAGTAAATATCTATCTAAACTTAAAAACTTAATTGTATTTAAGTAACACTATTATGCCATTGCAGGGAAACTTCTGCGTACTTAACTGTAGTTCAAATAATAATTAAAACCAAGATATTCCTTCCTTATGACAGCAATTCACCTTATCTTCCTTTAATAACATAGCTAAATGAAGTTTACACACACGTAACTTAGATTAGGTATTCCAATCACGATTGCAGTAGATATATCCTCCAAAATAGCGACGACAGGAACAAATTTTAGATTATATCGGAATATCGGTGGCACGCCGGCTTTGGAATGTTTGAGTTAGAATTCAATTTGAATTCTAAGTTTATGGCAATAAAAATCACATTCGAAGAGCTAAATAAACGGATGGTTAAGAATGTGCTATGTAAGAGTAAAATAATTGGTTTCTTTGAAGGATTATACACGTATGAATTAAAATGTACATTAGTTTAAATTCAGTGCATCATCAACTCCTTAAACATCCTCTACTGAATATGGTTTCCCTGAGAGGGGTTTTACTGTAGAAACCACGTTTGGTGGGCGAGTTAGTGACCGCATATTATGTTTTAAAACACAGAGAATATTGTTGCTCGTTCTCTACTACACGATTGCTACAGATGATATTATAACAGTCGGGACCAACGGCTTAACGTGCCTTCCGAGCCACGTGGGGTGGAGGAACAAAAGTTTAGAAACACGGGTTGATGGATTAATTAATTTTTACTGTGCTCATTAAGAATAACATATTCACAGAGGGAGAATATATTTACAAGAATAGTATAGATTTTTTAATTACATGTTAATTTACAGTTCAAGGATCATTCAAATTTGATGATGAAAAACCGATTTTTTCGAGCTCTTGACAGCATTGGCGCGCTCCTGCACAGTGGCAACGCAAAGCGCCTTCACGGAGTACACGCTGCAAATATTTTTTATAATGAAACTATAAATAAAAAATATCCATCGAAGTTAAATTATAATAACACAGAATCTCTCATAACTGAGTCGGAGAGCTATCATGAAATAGGCCTCCGACTCTCCTATACTTACACAAACACACCCACATACAAATTCATACATACACACACACACGAACACACAAGTAATTGTAAACCGGGGGTGAGTGTCCTGGAGTCCTTAAATACAGGGATTCCCTAGATTAGGCTCCAGTCCACCATTGATGGTCCTTAGAAACTCAGTAACCATTAGTCACCCATAACTTCTTGGTGGAAAATAAACGTTATTTTATTATTTTTTTTATATTATGTGATTCGGAGGCCTAATGCCACAATAGAGTAAGATAGTTCACTTGGATCAAAAGAAAAAAAAACGATAGTCGTTGTTGTTTAGCCTCTACTAACAAAACTGCGAGAAGTAAAATAGCAATCCCTTACGAAGCAACATATTATAATGACGGTCTAAGAAAGAAAATCTGTATATATTTTCTTTTATTATACTCTTTTAATGGTTATAAAGAAACCATATCAGATATTTCTAACAGCAAAACACTTTTGGAGTAAGATTCTCAGTCATTTAAACACTTATCTACTAATATATTCTCAGTACTTCTAACGACCAATTTAACCGACTGCAATAAAGCTTATGCTTATATTGAACATACTATCAAAATAACTCAGATCAATACAATAATAAATAGTTACTTATTAATAAAACTAGCTGATGCTTCGATTTTTTAATTATCCCACGGAAACTCATAAATTTTCTGTGATTAAAAGTATTTAAAATATTGACCGGGGATGTAAGGTACCCGCACTAGGCATTAGCCCGTACAAACAGATAGAGAAGCAAAAAAAGTGGATGTGTTCTATTTTACAGACATTCGACCTCTACAGTTTTATTATATGTTACATAGGTGTGCTAAATAAATTAATGAAACAGAATAATTCTAAAACTAAACTTAACAAATAAAAATAACCTATAAATAAAGCTAACTAACAATAAAAACTATCAAAGTTAAAAACTCATATTTCGTGTTTTTTTTTTTAATTACTACTAACTGAATTTTGCTGTCTACTAGTATTCTTGTTAACCCCTCGTGCTAAGCTAAAATGCTTATGTTACGAGTGGGTTCACGTCGATAGTGCAATGGTTGGGGTTCGAACCGGCGACCTCAAGATCACAAGTCCGACGCCCTATCCATTGGGCTACGTCTGCTTAAACTAAAGTAAACTAAAAACTACTCTAAAATGGCGTCACTGGGAAGCGTTACATACATGTTATAATTAGTCTGATTACAAATTTAGACATTTGGAAAATTCATTCTCCGAAAATATAAGAATTTTACTAAGTGTAAAAAAAATCCTACCACAAAATTCAAATACGAAAAAATAGGTCAAATATTAAAAATGTTAATGAAATAAGCTCTCTTATAATCCTTCATAATACCTTGGCATAATCTGAATACGCGTGGTAGCTTAGCCAATTTTGTAACCTCAGCCAAATTAAATGAAACTTTACGAAACCAAACAACTTTTGTTTCACAAACTTTTCTAAAGTCACGTAAAGAATTAATCTTTTCTTTGAATTTTTTGCTGCCTCAAATTATATTTTATAAGCCTTTTATTTTTAAGGGTTAAACTTTGGACTAAGCCTTACAATTGTACAACATAAGAAAAGCTTTGGTTGATGTCGGCATTTGCGAATTTACTTAACTAAAGTGTCATACTGTTCCATACAAATGTACATAAAATCCTCTTTCAAAGAAAAATTGTATTCAAATTGAGTCGTATGTGTATAATTAAATTATAAACTAGACGTACATATTTTCAAAAGAATTACTTGTACCTACTTAATTAGGCGATTGACGTGGTACACTTCCTTTTATACTAATCTTGTTTAAAAAATATTAAGGTAAGCAAATAAGAGAGAACAAAATATTAATTTTATTAATAAATATATTTATCATTCTTTAATTTCACACAGACTTAGATTAAAATGACAAAAAATCTTGTTTTTAATATCATTACCTTTCCTGCATATTGTACCTACATAGTTTTTTCCGCTGGGTGACTTAGTGAATGCCAGCATTTAGCCATATTATTGGGTGGAATGAACACTAGATATCTTGTTACATTAATCTTGATAAACGGTTTACTTAATACTTAAGTAGGTGAATAAGATTTGCAAGTTTGAATTTAGTTTTAAATAAATCTTTTACCATTGAGTACCCCCTCATTCGATATTAACACCCTTTTCATATTCTCCGAGGGGAAATGCATGACGAATCTCCGGTTAGCAGGGCTACCCACTAAAACTCTCCGGATCTTTTCCGAACGGCAGTAATGGCACCAGGAACTTCAGAATCACGACATAGGTGCCACTAGCCCGTGGCCTTGTTCATCATTCTCCCGAACCCGCTCCGTGGCCTCCTTCTGGGATATGGCACATCCACAGAAGGAAACCAGTTTAGAAACGATAGTTAGACACCACAGCGGTGAGCTACTCTCATACGAGAACAGTCCCTACGTAAATAAAAAACTTGACAAGATTTCAATAATATAACGAAACAGCTGTACAGTAATTGTACGTTTATAATTAATTGCATGTTATGTATTAAATGGAAGTTGCAATTAAAATTAATTATCTGACCATTCCATTAAGCTTTCAATAAATACTCAGCTGGTGATGGTAAACAAATGCTTTTAGCGTTAATGTTGAAATAGTGGTTGATATTTAGTTGCACTCGGAGTTACATATATACGTGACAATAATAAAATCATCATCAGTCCGTATAACATCCACTGCTGAATATGGGCTTCCTCTCTCTAGAGGTACCACGCTTGGTATACGATTGTTAAAGATGATGTTTCAACAATAAGGAACAACGGCTCGTACTAAAAGACTTACAACCAAGCAGACACGAAAAATTACGATCTCCAAGACTAAATTATATCTCTACGCTACAGAGGTTGTCTAAATTGCAATTTCTGTTTGTAATGTCAAGTATACAAAAGTATATGCAATACCAATACAAAAATAAATAAATAATATGTTACTGCGTTCGTTTGTTCTGCGTAATCAATAGAGATTTTGGTCAGGGTGATAACTGATGTCATAACAAAATAGAAAACTATAAAAAAAATTGAGTTTTACAGAAAAATCATTTTGTTGAAAAAACCTACTACTTCATAACACCTTTGTTTCCCAGAAATCAAATCTAGTAGTTATTTATAAAATAGGTTTCACAGCAAAGCTTTTTTTTAATTTAAAAAAAAACTATTTTTTTTGTGGATAAAGAGAGTAGTAATAGAATTATTTCTGTACAAAATCACCTTAATTTTCTTTTGTAATGAACAGCAGTTAAACACTTTTGACATAATTATAAATGAAAGTAAAAATACTTTTACTTTCCCCTATTGCACCTACAATACCATCTACACTATTTACTATAACTGAGGCGTAATAAAGACCTTTATTAAATAGCAGCCACAAAGCTAACTTGTCTTAGTTATATGATCTAATATCTCAGATATTAATAGACTCTGAAATTGGATTATGTAAGACAAACGTCTCCACCTAAATGATATTAGTTGAATGATCTAAAGTGAATTTTCGTTTCAGATGAAAATGCCTCCGAGAAATTAAGTGACAAAGCTTGAATCAGATTTATTTGATATCTATGAATTATATTGTAGAAGGTTGAATTAAACAATAAGCATATCATCTTCAATCTTAAGCAGCAATTAAATTATTAGTTTTTTTTTAAGTTCCACTCTGATCTTTAGAAATAAATCTTTATTAAGTTTATTCTTTTTTTTTCTGGTTGTTATTACAACTAAAAGTCATTATCCCTCACTCCCGTAGGCCTCGTTTACGGAGACCCGACGGGTCGCGCGACGCGTTGTGCGGCGCGACCCGCAGTGAACAAAAACATACGGCGTTGTATGAGTGCGAGTGAGATGCGAAACGCCACGCCACACGCGTCGCGCGACGCCCCACGTCTCCGTAAACGAGGCCCAAGACTTTGAAATTGGCTTAGGACAGTCCCAGTGACTGTCCTCTTCTTCTATTCTTCACCATTAGAAAGCTACGTTAACCAGGTGTAACATAGATTATATTTGATTATGAAGCTTCTTACGGGAACGGGAGCTACGTAGGTGAAATCGTCCGCGGAAAGCTGGTAGTTTAAAAAACCATGTAATAAGGTTGGACCGTTGGACCCCTTTTCGCCTCATGCTATGAAGTAGTTCGTTACGTAGCCTCATGGCTGACTACATAAATATCATGATACACGTATACTGAGACTTCGAACAACTATTATGGTTTACACAAATAATTGTCCCGGGTGAGATCTGAATCATGAAAACATGTTCTTTGAAGCAACTTCCTACACCGCTAGCTACCAGCGTAGTCTATCTGTTCCCTAGCAATATAATAAAATATTAATATATTTATTTATTCAATGCATATACAATGTTAACTTAGAGGTAGTATAAAAAATAAATAACACACTCAGATTATGCTTGAACAATAACTATTACAAATATTTTTCTCAACCTTCTTTAACAAAACGTATCTATCTGATATGTTTTGTTTTCTTTTTGTATCCTTCAAACGCAATTGAACATAAAACCTACACAGAAAATAATTTTATACTCTTCATAGGTCCATAGTCATAATGGATTCTGTCCAAAATAGCATTTGAGGTGGTTAATTGCTTTATTCGTTTGTAAGGGTTGAAGAGGGTCACAATAATGCAAGGGTATTTATAGCTACGAGTGACTGACGTGCCATGTCAACTGAGGGGTTTAGATGTCAAATGGACAGTTGGTAAATGGTTAGGGCACAGTTAACATTATAAAGGGTATTTTTGTATTTTTACTTAACCACAGCAAAAAATTTTGGGCACACAATATTAACAAAATACTTTTATGTTTTATTGTTGTGTTACCAGAATAAGTTATCGAATTTTTGTTCATTTATATGAAATAGATATCTAAGGCATAGTTATAATATTGTTTTTTTTTATATATATTATTATGGATTAGGTAGTCGCGACTCTCTACGTAACCTTTTTAAAAATATAAATATACTTACCGTGCCCTCTGAGTATACAAGGTGTAACGGGAAGGGTATATACATAGAAAGAGCAAGGCTTCTTTGGATCATAACAAACGACAGCCAAGTACAATAGTTGTAATTAGAACTGTATCTTATTCAGTGAACTGTCTGTAATTGATTTCATTCTATACTTTAATTATGAACACCGCTAGTTGTGTCTCAATATCATTCAATCTTATTGAGTAAAAATAAAATAAATAATAACAAGACAACCGTTTGCGCAATAAATGTGTATGCCGTCTCATGTGGGCCGTGTTGAAAACAGAAGTAAAGTAACCCACTGAGTTTGTTTCGCCGGATCTTCTCACTTGGGGCGCATTGTATCCGGTAGTAGCATTAAAGTGCGTTCGTCGTTATAATGCTCATGGTCCACCCAAATAATGACAATTGTTTTGGCACAATATAGATAGAACAAGCATTTTGCGTCGCTAAGAACAATATAAATAAATTATAATAATAGATAAATAATAAATTTGATAGATATAAATAAATAACAAATATAATTAATACATTTTCTAATTTATGTTTGACTATTTACAAGTGCCTATTTACGTAAATAAAAAACCGGCCAAGTGCGAGTCGGTCTCTCGCACGAAGGGTTCCGTACTAGTTGCAAGTGCCTACCTTATTTTTGATATCAAGAATACAACAAGTAACATAGTATAAAAGTTCTTGTAGTTCGTTGTAACTTTGATTGAATGAAAGGTAAATTGCGGTTTACGGTTTATGACGTATTAAAAAAAAACTACTTGCTTGATCTCGTTTAAGCCAATTTTCGGTGGAAGTTTGCATGGTTATGTACATCATATATTTTTTTAGTTTTATCATTCCCTTATTTTAGAAGTTACAGGGGGGGGACACACATTTTACCACTTTGGAAGTGTCTCTCGCGCAAACTATTCAGTTAAGAAAAAAATGACATTAGAAACCTCAATATCATTTTTGAAAACCTATCCATAGATACCACACGTATGGGATCGATGTTTTTTTTTTTTGAGTTTCATTTCTAAGTATGGGGAACTCCAATTTTTTTTGTTTTTTTTTTCTATTTTTGTGTGAAAATCTTAATGCGGTCCACAACATACATCTACTTGCCAAGTTTCAACATTATAGTTCTTATAGTTTCGGAAAAAAGTAGCTGTGACATACGGACGGACAGACAGACAGACAGACATGACGAATCTATAAGGGTTCCGTTTTTTGCCATTTGGCTACGGAACCCTAAAAACGATTTTTATTTTACTGACTTAGAGTGGCAATCATTAACGATAAAAATACGTACCTAAGGAGGTAGTATCTATACTAATATTAAAGAGGAAAAGTTTGTATTTTTGCATGTATGTTGTTCGAATAAATTCAAAAATCATTGGAAAAAAAATATAAATCATTTTTATTAACGTAAACCTATTACAGGCACTTGCAAATTGTCAAAACAATAATTTAGTATTTAGTATTATTATCATACTTTATAAATTTTCAAATTAAACAAGTATTTAAGTTATTATTTTAATTATCTTTTAGTCTTAACGTCTTAGTGTATTATTTAACTATATTGTGTCAAATAGCTTGTTCTGTCTATATAAGGTTAGAACAATTGTCATTATTTAGGTGGACCATGGGTATATAAAGACGGACGCGCTTTAATGCTACCAGCGGATCCAATACGCCCAACTGAGAGGATCCGGCGAAACAAACTCAGTGGGTTATTCTACTGCCGGTTTTAACACGACCCACATGAGACGGTCCGGCGAAACATACTCAAATGGGCAGAACGTAGGTTTTGGTCCAGTTACTTTAATATTTATTGGCATACACATTTTTTGCCCAAACGGTTGTCTTTGTAATATTTGTTAATTGTGTTTTTATACTAATAGAAAAATAAAAGAATTTGAGACAGAAATAGCGGTCTATCAATATAATATATGTAAGTAGGTCAATTACAGATAGTTCACAGAACATCACACTATTATGCTTACTTATTTGGGTACAGGGTCTCTAGGAAGTGTTACGCAAGCAGGTTTATGAAGCCAAACGTCTTTATCCTCAATATAGTCCTTAATGCTATAATAACCTTTAGGTATGAGGACCCGTTTAATATATACTTTAAAAGTTGGATCAGACAAATCAGTTACATGACTAGGGAGTTTGTTATAAAACCTAATGCAATTTCCCATAAATTATTTATTGGTTCTACTAACTCTAAAACCGGGTATGGCAATTTTATGTTTATTTCTCGTGTTAACATTATGAATATCACTTTTTTTGCTATATTGATCTATATTTTTTCTAACAAAAATGATATTTTGATACTGAGAATGCTACATTATCCAAGTCCACCCATGCGAAGCCGGGGCGGGCCGCTGTTACTTTATATAGTTTGCGGTATCAAAAAGTCAGTTAAAAATAAATATTACGTAAAGTGAAAATATCTGGTCATCCAGTACCTACTTACTTAAGATAACCAATATTTTTTTCCTTATTACATTAATTACTAGGAGAGTTTTGCAGTCTACTAGTATTCTTGTTAACCCCTCGTGCTAAGCTAAAATGCTTGTGTTACGAGTGGGTTCACGTCGGTAGTGCAATGGGTGGGTTCGAACCGGCGACCTTCGGATCACAAGTCCGACACCCTAGCCATTGGGCTACGGTCGCTTATACGGCTGCTTTTGTCGACATTAAACACCAATATCGACGAAAATTTTACGCTTTACAAATCTATCAATATTTTGAAGCAGGATCGGTCTATTTTTAAATAAAATAAAAGAAACAACAATCTCATCTAAAAAAGAAAATGAGGCTTGAACATTTTCCTAACATCGCAACATGTTAGCACCACAACTTATTATCTCGCGCAAGATTATCCTCAACGCAGGAACTGATTGTACATAGATAACAACAACAGATAAGAAAATAAAAAGGAACGAGACCAAATAACTATAGTTCTGTATGCGTTTATATAATAAAAGGCGGCTTTTCCACCAGAGATGTGTTAGGATCCGTAGCCAGGGATGTGTTTGTTAAAAACTTAATTTACCTAGCCTCTTTCATCGGTGTTCTGGCGAAGGCTCGGGTTGGTTTAGCGGAACGAGGTTTTTATGCATGCAAAACATAGGGAAAATGTGTAATACGGATGTAAAGCGAGGCATAGAGCTCACCCGCATGCATCAGAAGCGAGGCCGCTATACATCCTCGCACCACTCATCCACACACCGTTTCACAGCATTGTTACAATTTCTAACACCATTCGGCAGCCTTACTGGTAGAAACACAGCTTCGCTACGCAACCTCACTCCGCCCATCTACCTCGCACATCACAGACGGAAACGAAGCCTAACAAGAAGGAAAACCCAAGAAAGGTGAAATAGTGCTAATGAGCATTCTGAGTTGTGTACGTACAGGTACATAAAGCCACAACGATATGACACAAGAAGGGAAGCTAAGTCTTTATTCAATTACTGTCGTTTATAATAAAGGAGCAAGTACTGTTTTACTTGAACCACTTCTGTGATCAAGTGTCTTTTATTAAATTTATGTCTGTCTCTGTTTGTGGTGAATAAAAATAAAGTTATATTCAGAATGCGAATGCTTCCAAAATATATACCTTCTCTTTAATAGCAAGCAGAAACATCTACAATGATTAAGTTAGTGAAGAAATTTCTAACATACCTACTTTTATACTAGTTAAGATCTATTATTTTTGTCCACCCATTAGTTCAATATTATAATAATAGTACCTATGTACTATTATTATAATATTGAAAATAAATAAAGCAAACTAGACTTGTAAAATAAAATTACAAGTACAATACTTCTATAATCATAGCTGGAATAAACCACAACCTCCGAAGCGTAGCGGTATTTGGCTCGCTTTAAAATACCGGGTTTGGTTGGTTGAGGGACTACCCTCCGTGCCTCGGAAAGCATGTTAAGCCGTTGGTCCCGATTGTTATAACATTATTTAGAATAATCGTATATCAGGGAACGGGCAACATAATAGTGCGGTCACCAACCCGCCTGCCAAGCGTGGTGACTATGGCAAATACCCTCCCTTGGTAGGAGGCCCATGTTCAGCAGCGGACGTTATACGGGCTGATGATGATGAACTGGAATTGTTTGATTTTTTTGGCACTACAATTTCAACCTTAAAAACATCAAAAATATAGCGCATTAAGTATAAATATATAACTATCACGTAGAAAATAATAGATGGCAGTTTTGTTTTATCTATACCAATATTATAAAGTGGAACAGTTTATATTTTTGTTTCAAGTAAATTCAAAAATTACTGAACGGATTTCGGTCATTCTTTTAACTACCCACCTTTAGAATGCTACATTATCCCTGAGTAACATAAGCTATAAAAGTCCATCTGTGTGAAGCCGGGGCGGGTCGATAGTACTTCATAAATTAATTTGCTTCAAGGATCAAAGCCCTTCAAAGAAAATTAGAATTAATTGACATTTAATTAACTAGAGGCATCACATTTACCTATTGTAATTAATCAATTTAAGCAATACGAGATTTTTTTTAATTTTTCTTTGAATATTTCTTGGAATATTATGTAAAGTTTCTTCATAATATGTAGTAGTAATGGTTATGGGTAGTAAAATTATAGTAAAAGATATTGTATCAAATTAATTTTTATCTTTTCTTTTTGGTTAACTGTGTTTGATTATGCACAAAAGGGTTTCGATAGAGTAAAAAAAATGAAAGTTTTGATGATTGAATGGTTACGGGTATAGATAAATTATTACTCTAGTTCTTTATTATATGTTATCAATATTTGTCGGTGTAGACGACAGATTTACCATGTTTAAATAAAATTTAATTTTTGTAACAAACAAAAAAAGTTCAAATATATATAATTTTTTTTTCCTTTTTGTTAGATTGTAGACTGTAAAAAAGATGCATTTCGCTTTTCAATTTAATTGATTTCCAAATTGTTGGCTCGTGGACACTTAAGTACAAATGTTTGTTTTATTTTGGGAACGCCAGCGACCGCCATTATCTACAGTCGGGATTTTATAAAAGCGATTCATTGTTTGGGCAAGGAAAATAGCAAAAGCAATTGTTGTGAACTACAAGAATACTAAATAACAAACAATACACAAGGTACACAAGTGGCATCAAATGACACAGAGCAAATAAATATCTATGGAAAAATACTTTAACAACTAGAGTTGTGTTAACAAGCAGGCAAGACACAAAGAAAATGTATTGTTGAAATAGAAATATTAAATGAAATATCTTCTATGTATAAAATGTGACTTCCACCAATTTCAATGAACATAATAATATATATTTTATAGGTATAATATTCCTGAAAGATTTCGAGCATCGACCATTCGACATGGATTAGTCTCGGCGTGTTTACTAAACAACATTTTGGTTTTGTCCAAATATATGCCGTGACTGACAAATTGAGATGCTCCTTTTGAGCTGATCAGCATTTTTGCCAATGATTTCAATGTTTCCGCAATTATGTCGTCGGAAAATCAAAAATGCAGGATTTATTCGCCGTTGAAATTAATATTGACATTAATCCATATTCATTTCAACGGCGAATAATACATCCAGTCCAGTCTAATGTCGTCCTTCAACGCACAGATAAAGATTTTGGGAGAAATAACATCCCCCTGCCCCACGACAGATCTGAGCTGTGTAGTTCAATTGGATCTATCGTGTAATCCTATATCCGGACGATCATTGTGGCGGTGTAATACTGGCACCTCAACGCTTCGATGTTACTCCACAAAAATTTCCAAGGTTTCGATGGAGTTAAAGGTTTTGAAGTCCATAAATGCCATGCACAGCTTGTAATTATACTAATTTTTTATTGGTATACGGCGCTGAAACCTTTTCAAAACTTAATTTGTTCCGACGACTAGAACTTGTTGAGGTTTCTACTAAGGTAGTATGTGATAAATGTCGAAAACGATTTGTAGATGTGGCTTAGGAGTGAGATAGATTAAACCTTGGTGAATGACGGAATAAAACAGACTAGCCAGTTTTTTCAGGATGGACTTTCCTGTTCAGAGAAGCTCACGAGTAATTCCATTGTCCTCTGATGCCTTACGGTTTTTGAGTTAAGCGAGATCTATTGTAATTTTGCCCTGGTTGACATGCGGACTATCAGTGTAATGGCGCGTGAGTGGGGCTCTGAGGTTCACCCTGTTAGGTCTCGTTGACTGTGTAATTCGTTATAAAAGATTTTAATGATTAAGTTAAGTTAAGTTAAGTTGTGCATGTGATATTAAAACCTTCCACCAATCGTTCTTCAACGATTGATTCTATACTAATTTATATGTATTTAGAACAATTTAATATTGGACAAATTATTTTTGGTTTTATTAATAACTAGTGTAACTCCCCCCGTGTAAACCCCTTAATATAGCCTATATCAATGAATTTTTGGAATCGGCACAATATTTTTTGAGTTTATTCATTACAAACATACATACAAAAATACAAATCATTCCTCTTAATAATATTAGTAGAATATTACACTAATTAAATAGTAGTAGTCTGGAGCCGATCACGAGACTACTAATAATATTACTAATAATATCAGGCCGATCTCTATTAATTAGAACTAAATCTCATCAGTAGATTACTCAATACCCAATGGTCTACAAAATGTTATTTCAGAAAACCGTATAATATATTGAGGCAAAAGCCTGTGGTATAAGTTGTATACTATATGCTTTTGAATAAGCTTAGTCAAGTATGAACCACTATTTGAAGTGCCTAGTGTGTCAAATGGAGCGAGAAATCAAACCAAGACTAACGTCTATAGATTTCCTTATTATAAGGGGCTTCCAAAAATATATACCATCTCTTAAGCAGTATTTCAGTGATTTCTTTTTTGTAATATTTTGTTTTACTTGATACGCGATGAGATGTTTCTCACACTCCTCGATACACCAGGAGGTAAGATGGTAAATAACCTTGAGCTAATAGATAGCTGCTGCCCATTCAACAGCTATATATTGGAAAACATAGGGTGGTCTGTTCTAAGCAAGAAACCTGACGGCAAAATAAAATGTATTATTTCACAGCAACTTTTTCACTACCGTTATCACTATAAGTGACACGACTGTTAAAGGGATGGCATTTAATTTGGAAGCGCCTTATATACACTTGCTTTGTTACGTAATATGTAGTTGTAGTATAGTATGTAGCCAGAGTGAACGTGTTTACGTTCACTGCTATACATGGGTCTCCCCTTAACAGACCATGGCCTTAATGTGCTTTCCGAGGAACGGAAGGTAGTCCCTCAACCAACCAGACCCGAAAAAAATCTTAGAATTTACACAAAGATTTCTTGACTGGTGTGGGTATCGAACCTTAAACTTAAAGTGAGACTTATAATGCTACGCCATTGAGGCCATTTGTCTTAATAATAGGTAAATAACATATTATAAATAAGGTAACAGAACATTTTGTAGGCTGTTATTTCAATTAAATCACACAAAAACATTGCTTACCGGCCGGATAAGTTATGATGGAAAATTTAATTAAAAGATTTTTGTCGACAAAGAAACTGTGAAAATACCTACAGGAATTAATAATGTTTGATAATGAGGACCTTTGTTTTCTTTTTCATAAAAGGGTGGTTTCATTTTTCATGAAATTAATAAGAGCTTTGATAATTTAAAACATTGATGTTTTACAAAGAAACATTGTCAGTGTTAACTCTATATCTATATACTAATATTATTACGAGGAAAGATTTGTATTTTTTTATGTTGCTAAGGCTTGATTACACCTACCGAGTAGAGTGGCGAGACAGTGCCCTCGGCCGAGCACTCGCTATTTATAAACACATTACCGAGTGCTAGGCCGAGCGCTCGGCCTAGCAACAGGCCGAGACAGTCACTCGGACCCCGTTCTATTTACTAGGCCGAGTATCCACCTTCCCGCTTCCCCGTACTGTCTCGCTTTGTCACTCGGTGGATCTTAACAGTACTCGGCGACCGCTTGCCACTCGGTGCGTACACGTCACATCATTCCGATCCATTTTAAGCCTCAGTTGTCCTGGCACTTCTTCTATTAACTAAACTGTTCGCCACAATATCAAAAATACGTGTGGTCACTCACTCGGCTACAGCACTGTCGCGGTCGAGTTACATTTTACTGTCTCGCCACACAACTCGGTAGGTGTAATCAAGCCATTAAGAATTAATTCAAAGCCTACTGGACGGATTTCGACAATTCGTTCACCATAATAAAGTAAGAAAAAAAATACATTTATTTACAGCACATACAAGGAAATAAAACATTAAAATTGATAAATACTATAACAGTTATATGCACCTTAAATGGGAACCGGCTTCAGCATTAAGCTACATCAAAAATCTAAAAGATTTGCATTGCGCAGCGCTGGTTTTGACGCCACGCATGCCAAACGTCAAATAAAAATATATTTTATAGATATGGATAATGAAATCCAAGAGTAACGTAAATATATCTAATGATGAATTTTCCACGGAAACGGGAACAACGCGGGTGAAACCGTGGAACTAGGGAAGCTAGTATTGTACAATTTCCAAGGGGGACGTAATTTATCGAGTTAAGGTGTATCATTACCGATGGAAGGCACTTACATTCTGCGAGAGATGAGAGACGTGTTATAAAGAGATTGATAAATTTCGACGACCGCCGACCGGTTGAAATTTACCATGGCCGAAAGGTTAAGGCATAAGGGGTATACCTAAAATCCTAAAATGCATGTTCGAATCCTGCCGGTGGTCTAAATTTATTAATCTCAATTTTGAAATTTATAAATTAGTAAACTTATAAAAAAAACGTTAATAGTATTATACAAGTTTCGGCAAAAGTATGTAGGTATGTATGTGGTAAAAAATTAATTATACACCATTGCCACTAACAGATCAAGTTATTGACTTACGGAAGGTTTTCTTAGTCTTAGGTACACACTGCATAAATACATTGAAACTTCGTACCCACGACTTTTTAGAATGTTCTAGTAACCGTCTGGTTACCTACTGGTATCAACGTATACCAGTGGGTATTCAAAGTCTTGCATTATAAGCTTGTTGGTTCATAAAAACAGATTATAACATAAGATCCAACATGAGGTTAGGTTCGACCAAAGCCCAAATCCAGGCCCGCTGGCTGAGAAGTGGCCCGCCAAGGCTTTTGAATTTTCCCGTCAGAGTATTAATTGGCCATTCTTCTTTTCTAATGTGTAGTTTTTGTAGTTACCCCTAAAAATAGTGGTCCAGCGCCACCTTACACTTAAAAAATACATCCCATCTAAATTCGTCAGCAGATCTTGGGTAAGACTTTTGATAGTAGGTAAAATAATTATTCATTACAGCGACCCGTTCTGTGCAATCTACCTGTACAGTTGAAAATCACGTCACGCACGAGTAGGCAAAAATGGCACAACGCCGTCAATATTTATTACAATTTTATCGACCCAAAGAATAACATTAATAACGCGTATCTTAAACAATAAACCCAAACCACAAAAACTAGGCGAAGAAAAACTAAACGAAAAGGAAAATGCGATGTGAAGGAAATGGGAGAAAATTGCAATATCATTCAGTCACCACTAGGTTGGGAAGTTTTTCCTCGACACAGATGCATGTGATAAACGACCCGAGGATTCTCTTGTCACTACAGACTTCTGACTTCTATTATGTTTGAGTAAGTTTACTTGTGGTACGAATAATATTGTGCCATATAAGTTTATTTGGGATGTATAATATATTTGTAATTATACTACTATTATTATGAATACCAGAGTTTAAATTATTGTACATGCACTCGGTGTGATGTGTAAGTTCATCGTTCAAAAATGTTTTAAAGACATTATTATAAGATAAGGCGAGTGTCGCTTATACGTTTTTTTTTTTTACTTGTCAAACCACTTTTCTATCGAGCTAAATTATATTAAGATTTCAATCATATAATTAATTATTGTTAATACTATACCTATGACGTGATACTGTACTGACAGATAGATGATTAGCTTATCTATAGAATTTAGTAGTCATATGATGTATTTAGTTATTTTACTATTATAAGGTTATCACAAGGTGTTCGATGTTATGTTATCTTCGTGTTATTGGTTTTAAACCACATATAATATAATTTCTAAACATTACTACAATTTTCATTCGTTCTTAATCCAAATACAACCTGGCTAAATGCAGACAAGCCTATATACAAAACAACTCTGTCTTTAAAAGGCTTTAATGTATGCTTATAAACGAACGGTAAATTTTACAATAATAAATTCTCCTGTGACATTGTAAATATTAAATTTCCATATATAGTGTGAAAACATATTATTATATCATTGTATATATAATAAATAATAACACACCATGTACGTCTATAAACTGTAATCAAAACATCATAATATTAACTGAGCTTTACCATCATTGCATATATTTTAAACGAAGTGGTAATAACAAAATTAACGTTATTCCCAGTGAGCCACTTTACACTAAATTCATCGCATACCATTTCTACAAGTATCATTAAATTATATTAAATTTCAGTGAAATATCACCGCATCGCAGTTGGCATAATTCCGACAACACATTGAAACCACGTCGTCATTAAAATGTAAAACTCGACCCACACGCCCTTATGTTAAGTGAATAAGATAAATATGGAAACCCACGGAAATTTGCGTTTGCGTATTTCTCAAATAAATTAAACGTGTCAACCTCACGCCTATTAAATTAAATTAAACTAAATCGATAAATTCAAAAGATGCTGAGTGATTCTAAAAAGCTGTTGCCTGACTTATTGTTATAAAAATACTTTTCAAATCCAATATTTTTTTTACGATGACGTACTGAAGATTAGTCTCGTATTCTAAATCTCTATGAGAGATTTGACAGCTTGAAATATTATCTACATAGATCTCTGTAACTTGCAAGCCGATTGCGTTTAAAGAGGCTAACGAGCGATCAATAGAAAAATGTACAAGTAAACGGTACCTTTTATTTAAAAGAATCAAATAGCCTTAATAGCGCATTGTGAGAACGGTAATCGTAACTATAATTGGCAACTTGCCACCAACGAGCGATCTTAAGGCAAGTTTTGGTGGGTTTACCCGTGTGAGGCAGCTTTTGTTTTGTCGGTTACATTGATATTTTATAGCTTCCTAGCTTCCCGTGGTTTCACGCGTATAGGTTCTGTTCCCAAGGGGACTTGATACTAAAATATAGCCTTTGTACTTATGGATAACGCAGCGTTTTAATTGTGAAAGAATTTTCAAAATCGGCCCAGAAGTTTTGAAGCCTCATTCAATGCAAACAAACAATAAAATCTTTCCTCACAACATCGTAGGAATAGATTGAGGCTTAATAAACTCCAGCTTCAAAACTCCAACGATCAAATAAAAATGCAATCCATTTCCCCGCTAACTTACTTCATACATAATTAACTATAAACCAGATTAAGCGCAAGAAAACTCCTAATTATTCGGAAATGGGTTATTTATTTCTTACAAACTCCAACTTCCGAAGGTATCCGTTGCTGCAGCAGTTTCGGGTTAATTTCACGTTAGGTAGACTTAAGTGGTTTACTTTGCGGATGCCGTGCGCAACCTGCTATTTATAGCCAAGCTCTAATGATCTTTGTATTACCTTAAGTACGCTGTTTTAATTCTCTAGGGAAAGAACGATACAAGTTTTCCTGTGGAAACGAGGTTGAGGAAACTGATTTTCGTAGATCGGTTTAGTAATTAGAGTTTACTAGCCTAGTAAAATTGAAGATTGGATTGTGCTCGAAGCAATAGATATACCCACTGTTATATTTGCGTATTGAAAAGTTGTAAGTTGTCGTAAATTGAGAGTGACAAGTCACTTAAGACATTTAACTCAGATAGCTACAAACAGCTGCTTACTTAGAAATTCAGAGATAGAACATTGTCTCAGAAAGTAACAATACCTACGGTTTTAAAGGAATTAAAATAAAGTTTTCCAGGAAAACCAAGTCTTTTAGTCTTTGTAAGTATAACACAAATACCTATCTTAAGACGGTACCTTTGTGAAATAATGATACCTAAATTGGGTACCGCGGCGCGCGGTGTTCTTTAAATGGGTATGCCACCAGAGTTCTTTGCAATTATTCATTTCTATGTTGTTGATTTAATTATATTTATAATAATATAATTATGTTTTATCAAATGTTTTGATGCAAAGATAACTTTTAAAGGAGTTTTATACTTGGACACTTCTATTTACAATAATAGGTGTTTAGCAAGAATTCAGATCGAAATAAGTACTGCGACGCTGTGGTAGTTTTTAATTTTATTTTATTATGATATATTCACATTGCTTGTCTATGGTCAGCCTGATAGAATAGGCATGTGGACTAAAAAAATCTACTTAGTCCGTCAGTTAGATTACCAAAAAATATTGGACACGTATTTTTTTTTTCGTTCCTCCAACAAAAAATGACGAAGATACAGCGCGTTGAAATTTTGTGTGACGTCACTATTAGGTACAATTTTACCTAATAGTGACGTCTCTTAGTCTCCTGAACTTTATAGTTTGTTTTTGCTCTGTATCTTTGAAATTTTTTATTGATTTGATAAATAAAAAATACGTGTCCAATATTTTTTAGTAATTTGACTACCTCATGCGAATTGGCGGCGCGCATAAATTGTAATGCCAATATTAAGAAAGCATAATTCCCGCGAAATTTGAACATGGAACGCATTCTTTCCGCGTAGATTCGCGTCGCTCTCTTCTCTTCGCTAACATCGCTCTTACTGTAAACATTTATGACAACGCATCGCATATTTTACCGTCGTTTTTGAGAAACTTATATCAAGAAATCGCAATATAACTTCGCCTATGTACTGTGGAGGATTGATCAACGAGACGGATCCTGTTATCATCATTATTATGGTGGATAATCTAATCGCTATTTGATATAGAGTTTTATAAAATAAAATGTAATTTAAGAGGGTTTGGTCATTTGAAAAGTTTCAGAACCCCAGCTTTAGAAAATTTGGGTATATTCGATGGTTACATAGCAACCTACTTACTTTCTTTTTTCTATTTAACGTAAATAAATAATTTTGTCTTTAAATTTAGCCGCTGTTTTATATATTATATAGGGATTTTGCGTGGGTTCTTCTACAAATAGGAGGCTCGCCATACATTTCAATTTATTTAATCTACATTAATTAAGTATTAATTTATGAAACCAGAATAAGGAAATATGTTAGAAGTTCTTTTTACAGATGGCATTTAAGCCTAAAAATGCGTAGGTGTTGACTTATTGTTATAACTCATTTTCAACCTCAAAAAAGGTAATAAAAATTATATTATCCTCACGCAAAAAGTACACTATTAGTAAGGTACGCTATTTTTTTCAAGTTTGGTTCATCCAACGTAATAGCTTGCCCGGAACAAATCCCAATTAGCGACAAAGCCGCCGCGCTTCTATTGAAAAATAAGTATACAGTAGTTATTTATTTATTTATTGCATTATTTTGTAAATTTCGATTTTTTATATTTTAACTTCCCATATGCTACTACTAGTATTTATAATACTTTCCTTGTGTGGACAATACATTATCACTACAATTTCAGCATACCATATCGCGGGCTTCAAGCCTGAGGGACGTATAAGAATTACTCCTACTTTTCAGGAGAGAAAAACTTGATAAATTTTCTACCAACTAATAAAGTGTGGAAAATACTTCCATATTCATGTACCTATAATGCTTGATTTTGTTGTAACAATTTAACAGCCCGCTATAATTGAAATTGTTATACGGACTTTTGTTTATGTCTGCGATATTTATGTTATCTTCTATTAATTTAACTCGTATGAAGAATATAATATATCCCTATAATTTTCTTTATTGTAGTCAATTTCCTATAATTGTGGTAATTTTAACACTAAGAACCTCTATACTTCAAAACTTCCCAATGATAAACCGTATTAGGTTTCTATAGGTATATTATGTAGTAACATATTTTCCTGACTGAATTACTGATTAATCAACGCCGAGGCAAAGCTACTGAAGCTAGACACATGATATTTAGACCGTGACTTCCATTTATGTCATTTAGGTCCACTAAGAAAGGATTTTGTAAAATTCAACCCCTAAAGAGCTGAAAAAGTTGGCATTTAATTATAAAAGAAAGCGTTTGTAACATGATGAACGCGAGGCACGGCTCAAGCCTTCCCTACTTTTTAAGCTACAGAAAAAACTTGTACCCGTCTTGTACAACGTCTTTACACTGTATAATTAACAAAATAATGTCCTTTACAGTGTAATACTAAGATTCTTAGTTGAACAACAACACGGGAGACTCGCCGCTCCTCTTACTTTAGTTGTATTTTAAAAACTAACCTTATAGTTAGTAAATATCCAAGCAAGAAACAGTCAGTAAACAGGTGAATATTATATTAATATACTTACATTTATTTAGCCGTTATGAGCAAAAATCTATATTTAACGATATCTATAATAGTTGTTGAGGGTTAGTGTTATATTATTTAGCCAATGGCTAGGGCGTCGGACTTGTGTGTTGTGATTGCCGCGCCGGCGGTTAGATCCTAACCCATTGCATTACCGCCGTGAACCCACTCGTAACACAAGCATTTTAAGCTAAGCACGAGGATTTAACAAGAATACTAGAAGACTGCAAAACTTGACTTACTAGTCGATTTTTGCAGTCTACTAGTATTTCTTTTTACAAGTACAGCTTTTATGTGCACTCTGAGCACATAAAAGCAACTAGGAAAATAGATCCACCTTAAGGAAACCTAATAGCCAAACTACATAGATCTTGTGGTCAAGTCCGTATAAAATATACCATACCATGGTATTTCACAGTTTACACACAAACTTAATTATTTTTTTAAATAATTTTAATTATAAATAAGACCTCATAATTGTCGCGGGGAGTCGGTGGATGCAGGCCGCTAGCGATCGATCCCGCTGAAAACCGATGTTGGAGGCCTATGTTCAGCAGTGGACTACAACAAGCTGATGATGATGATGATGATGAATAATTAATGGTACCTTAGGAACGGACAAATAAACCACTACTTAATATCATAAAAAGAAGCATCACTTTTTATGGGGAAAACCCATCCAAAGTAACTATTCCAGGCAAACAAAGTCGCAGATAACAGCTAATTATTACATACATACATACATATAATCACGCCTTTCTCCCATGGGGGTAGGCAGAAACTACAGAACGCCACCCCACCTGCTACGATCCTTACACACTTCCTTTGCCTCGTCCACGTTCATACATCTGGTCATACACGCACGCCGGTTGTGAGTACTACGCAGCTAATTATTAATAGAATGAAATAATTTTATATTCAAGAGGTTTTAATTTAACTGTATCAGTCATAAGCAATTCGGTTAGAATATAAATCCTAAAAAAAATATTCCTTAATACATTTAATGATTAACCACCATAATAGTAACACCTTAAAGTTTGTGCATTTATTAACTATTTATAAGTTTTTTAATTTTTAAAATAAATTTATAAATAAATAATAGCAGTTTATTTCATTGTTTAAAAAAAGTACATAAACAAAAATCTCGTTGGATTCAAAGCCAGTTGTCAACGAACATGCCGATACAAACATGCCGATGTTTACAGTGGAATAGCTTTAGCTTTCACATAACTTTTAATTAAATTGGAACGAAAATACTGCTTCTACTGCAACTAAAACTTATTATCAAATAAACAATATTGTTTACGGTTCATGGTATCTTAAAAAATATACTTAAAGATAGTATAAGAATGCCTGCGGCAATACGAAGTCCAGTGGCTAATACTAAATGACCTCCCACACTCTTTGCTAGACGTTAAAGCTAGTACTTTACAGTGATAGAAACGGTATTATCGGAGGTCTACTTAGCTGGTTTGGTTATTGTCTGATCGCATTGCGTCTAGTGGGTCGATAGTATCGTTTTGTTTGCATTTCTATCTATTCTTCTGTCTTTCAAATAGTGATGTACGATCCGTTGCGCCTTTAAAATATGTAGGGTCTGTTGACTCGGCCTCGCTTCCACGAAAATGGTTTGAATATAATTTCAAACGAAATATAAATTGTACGTGAAATGAAATGTTTCACTAAAAGAGAGTATGTACCTACTTAGTCCAGGAATGTTATATTGTAAAGTATGAGGAACTTAACCGTTCTATTTGGATAGCGATGTAGGTATTTTTGAACGAATATATTATGTAATTAGCTATGAAGCTTTTGCTACTTTAGCGCCAAATAGGTACCTAAGCGTTCAGAGGTTCAGAAGACTCAGCGTTATTAAATGGGTTTGAACCTAAAAACTTAGCAATTTACGCAAGAGGGCGCCCCCTGTAGGGCTTGAACCTTGGTTCAGGGTGATAGCTGGCGGTAGGATACAGGAGTTGAAGAAAAAAAAAGTTTTTTTTTGAATTTGTGCAACTGTATGTAGGTTATATAATTTCCTTTTAACTTGACAAGTCTACATGAACTTCTAAATGTAGAACCTGTGTCTTGTAGCACATACCTTTTTCATTTTCAGAAATATTTAATGTTACTTAATTGGACCTCATCATCATAAGCCCTATAACCCAAAACATGGACTTCCCATGGTTTGTGAGCGCCGTATTATCTAGTAATTCTAATTCTCATAAATCTCATAGAGTAAGATGATCTTGTATTAATCGGTACTAATCGTGGGAATTGACCCTACAACTACATACAGACATACATATCGTTACGCCTTTCTCCCATAGGAGTAGACAGAGACAAAGGAACGCCACCTGTCTCGATCCTGGCATACCTCTTTTGCTTCGTCTACATTCATCAGTCTCTTTATGCATGCTCGCCGGTTATAAGTACTTTGTATTTGGCCCTTTTTTAATACGTCGTCAATTTGGTCGACATCTTTGCGCCTTGCCTTGGGCATCCTCTTCCAGCTTCTCCGATCACTCTCATTCGATATACTTCTTTCATCCATCTTTTACACGTGCCCAAATCATGGCCCACCACTACCTACGCCACAAAATTAACTTAATTGTTCCAAACACTGTGTATTTTACATTTAATGCTAAAGCCTAAATTACTTTGGTCCTAACCTTAAATTAATCCAAAAAAATAAAACAATTACAAGGAATTAGTGATTCCGAAAATCTCATTCAATTTATCTATTCAGACAAATTGGATTCAATCATGAATATAATTACTAAGGATATCCATCTCACTAAAACAGATATTAAGTAAATGTTAGGCATTTTGTGTGTTAGAAACTTTACTGAGGTATAAATCATGCTAACATTGAATTGTGAAAAATGAAAGCCAGACGTACTCAATGACAAAGATGAATGACTTTAACGAATGCTTTGTATTTTGCCTTTTAAGCTTCAAATCCGCTAAAAGGCCTAAATATATACTCATTTTCTGCCCAAATTCTGTAGTGAATAAGTAAATATCAGAAAACATCATACTGTTATAACCTCATCTAACCCAAATGATTCACCAACAATAGAAGGGATCTGGCGCTATTGGTCATGGTGTTAACCTAACCTAACCCACATGATTCACCAAGCATAGAGGGGATCTGACGCAGGTATATATGAGGTGAATATGAAATAACAAAAAAACGTAGAATATTATACTAACTGAATATTAGTTCAAATTTGCATTATAGAAAATGTTTATTAAATCATATTAAATTAGGTAAACTGAAATTATATAAATAATTCATTATATAATTTCATCATTATACTAAAATAAAATTATATTAAATGAAATAAGGTCATGTGATCGTTAGAACTTTTGTTATTATGTCAAATGGTACGCACCCGTTAATAATGGTCGAATTTTGACCACTGGGCGATCACTAGTATATGTATACAAGCTGCCTGCGCGCGGTTTTATTCGCGTAACTCCCGTTCTCGGTTTATAATAAAATGCCCCCCCTTTTCACTTCCTTAGGGGTTGAAATACCTAAGTCATTTCTTAGAGGACATATACGTCACAAAAGGAAGCCACGGTCCAAATATCACTTTTGTAGCTTCAGTAGTCTTGCCTGGGCGCTGATGTCAGGACATGATACTTTATATATATAGATTTTTAAAGATAACACTTTACTAAACAAAAAATAGGTTGTGACATCCAGATACATTACTAACCATATTGTTAATTTCTGTCTGTACTGTATATCTATAAGTATACTGTAAACTTAGGCTTACTCCACATTTGGCGTGCGAGTTTCTCGAGGATGTGACATACGGACGACGGCGGAGGTTGTCGGTGAGGCCAGGAGCTAGTTACGATGAACTATCTCCCTTTAGATATATGCATAGTCGGCCCTAAGTAGATGTAGAAACAATTAATGTACTTGTGAAATTATTGTGCAACCGAAGTTTAGCTTATACACTAATTTATTTCTATGTAATTTTTTTTATTATTATTTTATTTTAATAATCATTCTGTTTTTAACTTCTTCTTCTTTCGTGTCGTTGTTTCAACTTATTAGTTTTTATACTTTATTTAAAGCCATTTTGAACAGTTCTTAATTAGAGAGTTAAGAACAGAATGTCAAAAAACTTATTACAATGTTTTTAGATAGAGCTCTCAAGATATTGTTATTAGGTTTTCGTATTTTTTTTAGAAAGTTTACATTTCAAAATCTTGTCTAGCCGTCGTAAACGACTCAAAAACCAAGCTTGAGTCGTTTACGACGTTCACATGCTCGAGAACAACGCACAAGGCCAATGTGGAGTGAGCCTAAGTTTGTCTGAGATAACGAGTCCATTCACTACAAAATATTGCATTAAATTGGAAAATCAGTGAGTAGCGTCTGCTAACAAAATTACATTTCTTTCACCAGCTTTACCGGACTGCAATTTGAAATTATTACGTCGGGATTAAAGTGTCTTCCAAGCTGCGGTGAAAGTTGTGTACTAGAGGTATATCATGTTACTAAATATTTGGAATATACGTATTTAATGTACTTATACTTTGAATTATATTATGAATATGGAAGGTTGCGCATTTAAATGCTTGCATATTCGAATATGTGTTATTCAATTCAACATAACGTTGAAAATAGAAACTGACTCCAAGAGCAAAATGCATTACACAACCCCTTTGGTGCCACGAGAGGGCCTTTTTTTCCAAAGGGAAATACACTAGGCATCCGCACCCCCGCAGCAGCAGGATATGTAGTACTCCCCTCTTCGTAGCAATGATATGCTAAATATACCAAGACATGAGGGTTTACGCACTAAAACTTCCAGGTGCACCTCCAAACGTCAATAATTGGAGCATCAGGAATTGCTAAAGCATGACATCCAGTGGACGAGGAGAGGACCTACCCTGAATTACCCGTAGTCATTTCGGAAGGTACCGAGTACCATCGTTTAGATATCTGATACACCCAGAAATAATATGGATTCATACACTACAATATGGGTAAACTAGCAGTCTAGCACAGTTGAAGCTTCAGGACGTTAACATGTAAATTACCCTATACCCTAATATTATAAACGCGCAAGTTTGTATTAATGGACGTATGTTTTACGCAACAACTACTGGATCGATTTTTTCCATATTTTGCATGAGCTTATTCTTTAAGCTGGATTAACATACCTATGGGCTACAAAACATCACGCTACGACCCTCTGGCAGACTAGTCCAACGCGGGTAAATGTGAATTTACCCACGTTGGACTCTGTAATAATAAATTTAAAGCTATTTTATCAATCTGCAAAACTAAGCCGACGGTGAAGAGTGGTAGTTGCGTCTTGCTTATGTTGGTTTTTAGCGTCATTATCATCATCATCATCAGCCAGTAAAACATCCACTGCTGGACATGGGCCTCCTCCCAAAGGAGGGTATTTGCCATAGTCGCTCACGCTTGCCAGGCGGGTTGGTGACCGCAATATAATGTTGTACCTCAAAAGGGAACGCTACTGCCTGTTCATTGACATACGATAATTATAGATGATATCATAACAATCGAGAAAATCTAAGAATTAACACAAAGATTTTCTATCTGGCGTGGGGATCAAACCCACGACCTCCGAGATTTAAAGCGAGCCAAATACCGCTACGGTACGGAGCTAAGCTACGCTACCTAAGCTTAATTTGCTCCACGTTTCCGAGGAGCATTGTGAAGGCTTCGCGACAAATGACAGTCAGTCACCTCACGCATTACAAAACTGCGTGGTGCTGCGGAGATGTGTATTATTCTTTCTTCTTAGACGGTCCCTCATATTTGAGGATAGCGGTCAGCATGAGAGTTCCACCTGGAACGGACGATCTGTCTCCACCGCTTTTTGTCCAGCACGTCTCTCACGATACGACCGGGTGGAATTTCAAGGACGACGAGTCTTTAACTTGATCGGTCCATCTTATTGGTGAATGTCCGCGTGATCTTTTGCCAACCACTATCAGTTTTTCTAGGCTCTCGCCTCCTTTACGTACTGTGTGACCAAAATATGATAAAATGCGTTGTTGGCATATTGTAGATAAGCGAGTTCTTATTTGCATCTGTGTCAGGACCGATGCATTGGTGCGTTTCGCAGTCCACGGAATTCTAAACATGCGTTTTCAGCATCACATTTCGAATGCATCAATCCTCTGTCTTTCTCGGGCCAGCATTAACCACGTCTCTACTACATAGAGGAAAATAGGGAATACTAGCGCTCGTATCAATTTGATCTTGGTCTTGATACCAATTCCTCTTTTCTTCCATATGTTGTTTAAACGGGTCATAGCGTCTTTTACCATCGCGATACGCCCTTTTATCTGCTGCCATCATGACAAGTTTCGGAACCCAGATAAATGGAGCGACCGTAGCATCGTCAACCGTCAAATCGTCAAGTGCCTTGTACTACATTTTTAATGGAATTTTCTATACAAGCTCAGATGAAAAATTAAATTCTACGGCAACGCAAGAGCAGTAAAGTGGGGAAACGGCCTTAAAATTCTATCAAAAAAATCCTGTGGATACCAATATTTTACCTCTAAAAAGTTGTATAAATATTCAAATCTGTACGCACGGTTGTTTGGCTATCTGGTAACAAAATCGTTGGGGATTTTAGAGTTTTTTTTTATTTTGGTGACTGACCAAATTGCTTTTTGTTTATAGTATTCAAGTGGTAAACCTATGTTGTTTAGTAGTTCTAATACCTAAAATCGTTTGGCTTAAAACAATTATGCATTTTGGGCAAATTTTTCAATACTCAATAAATTAACAGACCAATAAATTTTTAATTTGACGCTTTTCATATAGAAATTCATTTGTCAAAATTATTCTTCTGATTGAGTTTTATCCCTAAATGAAGTTAATAGCTAAAGGTATAAATTGATTGTTGCTTTAATTGCCGTCTGAAATACCGAGTTTATTATATTTATACTTTATACTCAGTGTAACAACAAAAATTTTGATTTTAAAACAAGAAAATGAACTTTCAAATAACAAAGTTGAAAAGAAAGTTCTGTAGATGATCCTTTATAACTTTGCGCGACGCAAGTTAATTCTAAGAATAGCTTCTTGACGATCCTTGAAAGTGAAGTTGAGAAAGGAATATTTAAGATGCTTTGGCACTGTTTTAAGTCCGTGCAATCAGTTAAACTGCAATTTTTTCCTAACTGAATTTTATTTAAAACCATTTCGTACTCATCATTTTTCATTGCATCAAATATGTTTGAGTATTTTTGTTATATTTTATATAAAAGTGGTTAAAGGCACTTTGTTTTACTTGTTTAAATTTCTGACATTTTCCGTGGACTTACCAAAAAACAAATTAAGCCCGGACACACAAAAAGAAAACAGCAAAATTAATTAGGTCGTTCTCGACATTTTAAGCTTAACAATTACAACATTTATTTTTAAAATTTTAACACAGCTTCAGTGACTTAGGTATGAAGTTATGTCTCGCTTTAACTCTTGGAGATTGTGGGTTCAATTCCCAGGCCAGACAAGTATTTTTTGTGAGGAAGTAGGCTGAGAGACTACCCTCCATGTTTTGGAATTGGAAAGCACATTAAGCCGTTGGCCTCTTGTTATAACATCATTTATAACAGTCGTAATAGACAGCAGCGTTTCCCTGTGTTAATTCTGCGGTTATGAAACCACCTGCCCAACAGCGTGGCTATAACAAAATCCTCGCTCAGGACGAAGTCCATGTTCAGCAGGCGAAACATCCACTGCTGGAAATGGACCTCATCAGCCAATATAGCGATATTGGCTGATGGTGAGAATTTAACACAGATACTTATTACTTCCGGCTAATTACTGCGACACATACTAATTATTGCGTCAATTGCTTCTGAGACCTGCTTCTAAGTTCTGGGTTCGATGGTCAAGTTGACGTGCCTTTAAAATTTGTGTGAACCACGGCTAGTTCAATTTCAAAATTGAGATTAATGAATTTTGACTACCGGCAGGATTCTAACCCGCATTTTAGGTATAGCCCCTAGTGGTTTATCCAATCGGCCACGGTAGAACCCGTCGAAATTTATCTTTTTTTTATAATACGTCTCTAAGAGGGTATGTATGACGGCTAGGTCTGTTGTTCTGAGTCAGGGTGTGTCCATGAATTATTTGTTTGCAAGTCCCCCGCAATAGAAGGATTTGTCTCGCTAATTTGCTAATGTCTGTATTTCTGTGCAGTAACTTGCGTTATATTTAATTTATGAAATAAGATTACAAACTCCTTTATTTAATTAGTGTTCGAAAAAATCATGTATTAAAATTTTGTTAAATGTATTAAAAAATGTATTAAAACTGTTTCAACTTTCCATATTATGTAATTAAATGTTGTGTCTCTAAGGAAACAGCTGACGTATGCACTCCAGCTCAACGTGGTTAAAGTATAATAAGAGACTGCTGTATATGATAAACTTACTATAGACTAGTTGACACATATGAAATTTATTTCTAAAAGACGTTTATTTCTAAAAGTATTTGTCATATGGAACCTAAATATAATAATTTCTGTTCAAAAAACATGAATATGTTTGTATAAACTCCATATGAAAATGATTTATTTTGTCTATGTCTTTAACTCCCGAAAACGCTCAGCTATTTTGTGACATCATACATCTCGTTAAAAACTTGAACGCGATCCTTTACTATTATACACCTTTTGAGTCCTGACTTCAGCGATCTTGAACACAGTGAATGTATTTAGATCATTCTAGATCTCAAATAAATGCCATATTTTTTTCTTGATCTAGTAAAACCATTCCTAACCCTATAAAAATAATTTAAAAAAGTGTCAACTAGCCTATTGAAACTTAATGTATTCTGTTGTATACCTAGAATGTTAGTCATATAGCTTATTATTTCAAAAATTTACATTAATAAATTTAGACCACCGGTAGAATTCTAACATGCGTCTTAGATATTGCCCCTACTTGCCTAAGCTATTATGCTACGGTGGATCCCAAGCAGTCGTCACAATTTATAAATCTCTTCATTTAACGTAAACGCCATAGCATCTATCAATAATGGTTAACTTAACAAATATCTACGAAATTGTATATGTAAATAAATACCTTAACTATGACACCGCGTATTTACATGTTTTATAATAATACTCATGGTACCCATTATCTAAACCATTAAAAATCATTGTGAATAAATATATTGTATTAATGGAGGCTAATACCTTGTAGGACTGTTAACCATAAGGTCCACTAACAAAACATAAAAATAACATGTTGAAATAGACATATTACTATTTATTTATTTTTACAAAACTTTTTTTTCTTTCATTTATGGCAAAATGAGCTCCCAAGAATAACATATTTCGATAAGTATTATTTAGCTAGGTGGCCGTAACAAAATCACGCAGTATTATAAACTAGTACAATTCTTAAACAAAAAGTGCAGCTCTTGTGATGTTTTGTGAATTTAAAATTAGTCAACTGATTTGGAGGAGACATACAAAATTTCTGCTCTGCAAAAAGTGTTTACACGTAAACGAAATTGCTAAATGTGAAATGCATTCAATATTTATTCGAAGGTATGAATATTAATTAATGAATTATGAATATTAACCATTCTTCAGACAAAAACGGCATACAAACGATTATTTTATTAGCCCGTTCACCGTTGAACATGCGCCTTTATAATAAATCAGGTTATTGGCATAATATAGAATATTGCCATAATCTAGAACAGGGGTCTCCAAACATTGAAGCCTTAGGGCCATAACGGTTTTTTAAATATGCTCGAAGGGCCAAAACAGTTTTAATGTTTCTACCCTTAACTATACTTTTATTTCTAGACTACTGGCAAAGTGTGCGACCGAGTAATTATCATTTTGTGTTTTCTTTTTTAACTTATCATAGCAATAGTAACAACAATAAGACTTTGGGTGTCGCAGGCCAGATTGGTGGTACTGGCGGGCTTGATTTGGCCCGCAGGCCGTAGTTTGGAGACCTCTGATCTAGAATATTGCTATAATCTAGAATATTGCCATAATCACCAGGCTTAGTTAGCAACTTGTTGAGAAGCAGTAAGATGGTAAACATTCTTAAGCTGAAAAAAGCTGTCGGAAAAAATCACATCTTACGACACCCATGGCAAGATATGTGGTAGTCTATTGTAAGACCAGGAATTGTAAGAAATTTAAAATTAAAATACTTAATTGCTAATTTCGAATTCTAATAATTATTTAAATAGAATAATAATGAATTAGTACCTATAGATAAACCTATATACACTCACATGATTTTATAACGAGGACAGATTTGATTGTTTTAATTCTTGACAAAATAATGAGTTTTTAATATAACCAATAAGATGTTACAATTCAACTTTGGATCATCACATGCTTTTTTTTATTTATAATGTCAATCATACAGCCATAGGAATTAAGGATGGTAATCTAACTAATCAGACTTGGAAAGAAATCTTAGATTTTATACACCGCTTTCGTATCCAGCGTGGGGATTGAACCCACTACCTCCGAGACCTAAAGCGATACTTATACCACTACGTCAAGAAAGCTGATATGGAACCTTTGTAGGAGGACTACTTAAATTAAACAAGTATTATGTACACCCAAATTCTTCCCTGTATACTTTTCCTACGTCACCTCGAACCAGTTGAAATAACGTCCAAGATTTTATCCTATTTGCAAAGAAAAAATACATTTTATTTGCAATTAAAATATACTTTCCAAGTTCAAAACAATAGGTAAACAAATGTATAAAAAAAAGAATACCAAGATACTAATATCGACGAAACCGTACCAAATCCAGTGCTGATTTTCTAATGTCTTACCATAAAACAAAATTACAAAATCACAACCAACAAACCTCACAAAGTTAAGTGATATTAACGAACACGAGTCGAACGAGTCTTTCTCAACTTCTCGTACAAATGTTTTCTGCTTATTTCCGAGATACCCTATCAAACTTGATGAACCTTTACCAATGTACTCGTTAACTCGAAGCCTCTCGGTTAGTCGACTCGAGACATCCAAAATATCCTCAGCTAGGCGTTGTTTCACCGAACGCGTTAATTTTCAACTCGAAGCGTAATCGAGTTAGCGAAACTTGTTCGACTTATTCCCGGCTGGCTAATGAACAAACTCGTTGCAAGTGCAGGCTTAGGACGTGTCTCAAATTACATATTCAAGTCTCACTTCAACGTAATTAGTATGTATTGTTTTCTTGATTACGGCTTCTAGTAAAGAAATGGTTTGATTAAAGTTTTGAGTTTAGCTTGCCTATGCATTGTTTATTCTAATTGAATACAATGGTAGTTGCATAGAATTAACGACGCTAAATAATAATACTATATTGAATATTCAAGGTCGGTAGAGTTCGTCTTCGGAGCTCTTTTGTGAAGGTTATTATTATTATCATTTTAAGCTGTGAAACTAACCTCACATTGACTGGGTAATTAGTAAGCTTGTTTGCGTCCATGCCTTTTTTTAACGTTATATACGATTTTGTTATGTGTAACTATTGTTCGAACACTATAATTTAATTATAACTTAAATTAGTTAAGACTATTTTCACTTTCATATATTTTTAAGCCGTATTTATTACCACTTCTCAAATTCATGATTAGGCAGAACTATACCCATATTGTACGTAATGTAACATACAGTTTGAAGGACTATATTTCATATAAAACAATTTTCTATACATTAAATAAATAATAATAATTTAAAACACATTTTTGTCCTAGCCAAGCAGCTCTCTCCGAAGTCTGCTGTTGCGTGCCTTGTCGCGGTTCTAACTTGGCAATTTCCGTTCAATTTAGAGCTTTTAGTGGCATAACTGAGGATTTTAACATATAAGCGCAATGACAGAAATGTGAAAAAAAAACAATTAATAATAATAAGTTTTATTGTTCATAAAGAAACATAACAGTTGTTCTATACAAATCGGTGAGCCACAAACTAAGCATCTTGTGGCTCAAAAGGCTTAACTATGAGGGACAAAATGACTCAAGACTCGTAGAAAGGCACAAATAACAATATCACATTAATCACGATTAGTTGAATTAACATTAATGATCATTCGATACAAGTAATTTTTTTTTATTTCTTAAACAACACTCGTATAATCAATTATACATAAAAGTTATAATTCACCATAATATTTTCTCAATTTACCTTTCATATTCGGACATTTTATGGGAAAAAGTACTCTCTTGACAAAGATCTCCGAGAAAGGCTCGTCTAATTTATGTAGTAAGCCGAGCCCGTGCATCGTAGCATGCGCAACTTCGGTTGGCATTGAGCATAGAGGAGTTAAAAGAACCAACTGAAAAACAATCATATTATAAATTATTTAAGATACAATTCAGCCTAACCGGCTCGCATCAACGACATTGTGAAATCCGGTAAAGTAAATTGAAACGTGTAAACAGGAATTAAATTTGTATTTTTGTAAATTTTTATTTTGAGTCTGTCAGGAGCCGTCCGTATCCATACAGCCGTAGCGGAATGTGGATGTCATTCAAATATATAATTTTTGCACTTTTAATTTCCTTTTTTTTATGAAGTAAAATGCCGCCGTTATTTTTCGGTAAATTTTATCTGAACCTGTTTATTCGAAAATATAGTTATCATAAATATTTAAGGCAAATAGATCAAAACTGTCGATTTAAATTAAAAGTTAAATCGAAATATGAATTTCATTTGATTAAAAATTTAAATAAACTAGCTGTCGCTAAATACTGAAAACTATTTTTTGTTTTACACTCTACTGCTACCTAAAAACGAATTATTCATTTATTAGTTTAAATATATTTATCGTTATGGCTACGAGGTAACACCGAGTGCGGCCTACTCGGTCGTGCGCCAACAAACCATAGAGAATGCGCGTTGTCTTCTTAATTCAGATGTCAATTTAGACTGCTACGATTTTTACTTTTAAACTTTATTATTACAACTATTTTATTCATATATCTCTTGTATATATTATAAACTACGGAAATCCTAAGATTGATTAAGGAAGTTTTAGTATTTACCGAAATGAATTGGTAAAAGTAAGGATTTATTAAAATAGGAACTATATTCTCGGGCTTTAACTTTTACATAGAAATTAGTAAATCCTAGGTTAATATTCGTTAAAATTTACCTAGTGAATGGTGGTAAAAGTTCGAATCGCAAATCTGTTTGGACTTTTATCGATGTTGTAACGTCTTAACGTGCTTTCCGAGGAACGGAGGGTAGACCCTCAACCAACCAGTCACGGAAAGAAAGCTTAGAATTTATACAAAGATTTATTTTCCAGTGCGGGGATCAAACCCACTACCTCCGAGACTTAAGGCGATTTCTATACCGCTACGCCACGGAGGCTCTGTGAAAGTAATATGCTTTCATACAGTATTTTTTTTTTCTGATGATTAAAATCATTTATCCAATTTTAAAATAATGAAGCAATGACCATATCATACATACCCGTCGACCATTATTCGCACCACTATACTTAAAATAGTTCAAACAGCATGACTCTAATACTCCAGAAAATGAATAAAATAGGTATGTATAGTTTTTTTCTTTCGCCGCAGTCACAGGATTGACTTCGACAAAATCGAGACAGGATCTCTTTTCTAGGAAACGATGACCTCTTGTCACTAGACCAATAAGACGTCGGATACCAGCTGAAAGAAAAAATACAAGCAGGTTTGGGTAGTTCAGAAACTAACCAGACTTTCGAAGAATCGTGCAATAAATATTTTGACTGGCATGACAAATGGCCCACGAACTCCGGGACGTAAAGCAGGTGTCATACTTTACCAATACCGCTAAATTACAAATCTAGCCAATTAACTGCTAAAACTGAGGCTTTCCTCGAATGAGGATTACCAGTCACTGGTAACTGATTCTATACTGACTGACATACATGGCAACTGATTTATCATCATCATCAGCCCGTATAACGTCCACCGCTGAAAGTAGCCCTCCTCCCAAAGGGGGGTATGCCATAGTCACCACGCTTGGTGACCGCTCTATTATATTGTAACACACAAGGAAAAGCTGCTGCCCGTTCCCTTGAATACGATTGATATCGATAATGTTATAACAATCGGGACCAACAGCTTAACGTGCTTTCCGTGGCACGGAGGGAATAACTTAAGCCTTTTTTCCGCATAGACCCACAACCAACCAGACCTAAAAAAAATCTTACACAGAAATTTCTTGTCCGGTAGCAATTGATTCCAGGATCTTTGAGACTTGAGACAAGACTATTTAAGTAATATCTCAACTAATTATAATATCGTTGTTGCTAACTCTGTTCTAGTATTGATTTAACAACTAAGTTTAGATAAACCAATCAAGATGTTTTATTTGAAATAGATCCCTCGATTTCCAGCTTATTCTAGAGGCATTGCCTTCAAATCGTTTGGGAATAAACGAATACCTAACATGTATAGGAATTCTACTGTAAAGTTATTTGTAGTACGTTTCTGAATTTGAACTGTAGCGCTGTTCTTTTGTTTGAAAACTAGCGCTAAAACATTGTTCTTTTCTGTAGAGATTTATGTTTGTATCAGAGGGATATCATTTCAAAAGCAACGTGTTCATAACTTGTCAAGGCTTTTTATAGTAAAATAAAGCCTTTCTTGATAAATGCCTTCCTCGGCTATCTAATACTGAAAGAGATTTTCAAATCGGACCAGTAGTTCCTGAGATTAGCTCGTTCAAACGAAGAAACAAACTTTTCAGCTGTATATATTTATAAATATAATTATACTGTACGTGTGTAACACTGAACTCCTACTAAACGACTGCACCGATTTGAATGATTTTTTTTTTGTATGCCTTTGGTTGGCGCATTGGATGGTTTAGATTCACAAATCATATATAATATATATATATATATATATATATATATATATATATATATATATATATATATATATATATATATATATATATATATATATATATATATATATATATAATATATTATCGTGCAGGACGACGTCTGTCGGGTCCGCTAGTATTAGTATGGATATAATATTACTAGTCTAAAATATATATATATATAACAAGACCCAATAACAAAAGAGAAATCGCATACAAACGCTTTGATATATAATACTCACTTAAAGTGTAATAATTAAAAACAAACGGTATTTTCCCAGAATTCCAGTGACACGGCCAATTAGAAGGCATTTTGACCTTTACTGATGTATCTAAAATAAGAACAAAATATATTCCATGAAATACTTCTCCAAGAATGGTAACTCAAAAACATTACCGAAATTGTATCGTACCGTTAATTTGATCAAAATGAACATTGTTATTTTCAACACAAATTTGTGAACTAATTACGCTTAAAATGTAAAGTAAAACAAAAAGATTTATTAACCAATTTCCGTTACTACACAGCGCAATGTTTACACGCGTCATGGTTCAAATTCAACAATGAACAGTTATCGATCTCATTATTTTTCTACTATAAAATATGATGTAGTTTATCAAAAATGGCTATGAATTATGGGCTTTTATGAATATTGGTATCGGGTAATATTATTCATGTTTTGACCACATTGTTGGCTAAAACTTTATAAATATATTGTGGTTTCGTCATTAGAGTAAATTATTAAAATTAAATAAATAAATGCAAATTAATTAATTTTAATTCCAACTGTTACTAAAAAAATATATCATCTACGGTTCCACGTTATTTATCGGTGGGAAGGACACAGGAATAATTGCCATTGCTTGCGGAACAAAATAGCATGCAAAGTTTTTGAGATACGAATTTCAAGCGTCACTTATTAAGAGTTAAGTTAATACGTTTCTTTTATATTAAGAAATAATGATGGAATGCTAATCTGAGGTAAAACATAGTGTTACTAAAAATTGCCCAGTAAGATTAAGTTTATACCGTCGAATATGTTTCACACCCATTTTTTTACGGATAGTTTTCCATTAAATGTTTGTAAAGTTCTCGCGATACTAGGATTTATTTGACTAACAAGGGCATTCTCCTAAAACAATTTCAAGTCAACTGAGCCGCAAGGGTTATTTTGAAACACTATATTATATTTAACAACAAAAAACCTTACGATTGAATAACAAAATATAACTCCTTTAACCATACATCATGTCATTACAATAGGTATCTACGCATCATCTAAAATAAGCAGGAGAAAATGTGGAACATTTACCTGCATTCTAATATGATTTATGTAAATTAAATATTATACCACAGATGTCGGAGTTATTTGCATGAATAGTATACACACATGATTATAGTCATATTCTCGTACGAAGCACATCGTTATTATAGTGCAAACTTTTGAATGCAAATATCGATTTTCTTCCTATTCTTTTAATCCTGACTTTATAATCCATAGGATGGGTGTTCCGAGATCCAGGCAAAGTGTTGATTTTGCTTGGTCTCTTCACCATGGGTACTTGGGTACGGTTACTCAAAAAGACGCTATTAAATTATGACTTAGGAACACAACCTTACATAAGTACAAAACAAAATCATTTGTCAAAAATTTCACACAAAAGTTCCGCCCTGCCGAGACTTATCGCATTAAGCCTTCATAAAGACAATAAGCATTGAACTTCAAAAAATTTATTCAATTCAAAAAATATAATAATTTAATTTCATTATTCAAAAACATTTCATGACAGTAAACCACATATTCTTTGATAAAAGTTCAAAGTCAAAATATACACACATAAGCTACTTTATAAACACACTGTTTGTACACAACATTGTTTCAACAAAGTAATTACATTGAACACGGACATATCGTACCGTTTTGCCTCACCCGCCGCCGCAAAGGCTAATGAATAATTTTCTTATACCAAAGAGTTCTACCAAAGTACTTTGACTGCAAAGCGTACAAAGAAAACTGTATTTAAAGTTTTAACTTGGTGGTCTTCTGGCATTACTCTAGACTGGTACCCGTAGTTTTAAAAAAAGAGATTTGTATTCACCAGAAGAATTTCAATTAGCTCATCGGTCAAGTTCAAATTGGATCTTTAGGAAGTTTGCATAAAATAAAATTGTAGGATAAAAACGGGGCTGCTATTTTAATGTAGGTTTTTCCGTTCCAACTGATTTTCTTGTGCTTGGGAAGTGTTAATGAGGGTTTTTTGCGTCTATATTGTCTTTTAGGGACTAAAAATAAAGGTGTGTGCCACTGATACCTTTGAGATTCCTTGTTTTTAGAATGTGATTATTCAAAACATGATTAATTAGTGTTAGTGTTTTACTTTTATAAGCTTTATAACATTTAAAGACTTGCTGTCAGCATTTAAGATGAAGTCACCAATCAAATCATCAAAAATGTCAAAGCTAATAAATGTAAAAAAATATATTGAAATGAGTAGTTATAATCTAAAAAACTTATTCTTTATAAATGTTCGTATATGCATAATCCGGGTCTGAGTTAAAATAGAACCACGTCCATTTTGACAGACTTAATTTTGTCAAATTTGACATAATTTTTTTCAATTTTAATTTTGAATAATAATTAAAATTCTTCGTTAGCAGCGTAGAACATTAATTATTTTTCAAATTTAAAAAGCGTGATGCGTATAAAACAGCTCAATATAATGGTATTTTACAGTCAGGTTGATATTTTGCTATCAAATCGTATCTAGTTAATATAATGGAATAGGTCATCTAACCACTGAATTCAATATAGACCTAGGCACAACTTATAATGATATGATAATTGGTTCGGACAGGTAGTTGTTGGTTGACCACAAACATGTGGCCACACGATACAAATATTTTGTATATGCTAATATTAATTAAATTCTAAACTGTCTCTTAAAATATTAATTAATTTGAACAAATATTATGAGTTCAACGGGACAACCTCAGTAGCGTAGCGGGACTACCTCCGTAGCGTAGCGGTATTTGGCTCGCTTTAAATCTCGGAGGCAGTTGGTTCGATCCCCACGTTGAACAAAACATCTTTGTGTAAATTCTAAAATTTCTTTCCGGGTCTGGTTGGTTGAGGGACTACCCTCCGTGCCTCGGAAAGCACGTTAAGCCGTTGGTCCCGTAACATCATCTATGATAATCCTGTATCAAGCAACGTTTTCTTGTGTGGCATAACATAATACTGCGGTCACCAACCCACCTGCCAAGCGTGGTGACTATGGCAACTACCCTATCTCAGGAGGAGGCCCATGTTCAGAAGTCGACGTTATACGGGCTGATGATGACGATGTTGATATAAAGCTGGGAATTTTAAAAAGTAAAAATGCATACTTAAAACATGTAACTGAAATAGAATCTCAACAAAATGAAATAGACCGACTGCAAAATTCTCTCCGTTCCCTAACAAATAAATATAGATTGTCTGAAAAACAAATTCAGGAGTACATACTAGCTATGGACAAGCTAATTGACATTGGAAATTATAATAATGAACGGTTTAATTCATTTACAAACAATAATACTTGTTTATCATGTAATCATTCTCTTGACCGTTCCTCGCTTGAAATTTGTAATTCTTTAAATGAATGTAAAATTAATGAAAAAAGTATGGTTAGTAAAAGTGTAACAATAAACCAAACTCACAACACTATTAGTGAATGCCAAGAATCTGTAAAAATAGATATTAAATCCCAAATTGTGATATTCGGTGATGAAATTGGTAAAAACTTAGGGTCGTTATTAACTACAATGGGACATTCAAATGTCAACTTTTGTATGCCTGGTGCTTCTCACTGCCACATAATTAGAAAAGCTATTGAATACAAATATAATAATGAGAACAGTTCTTTAATAATTTTTATGGGAAATAGGGGCAATATGAACAAAAAACTATTATTGGAATATTTTAATGGCCTTAATTGTTTAAATGTAAAAAAAATTGTAATGTTCACATTCCCCTATAGTAATAGTTTGTCACAGGAGGAAAACAATATTAGATATAATTTAAATTTGAACTTGCACACTATTTGTGCTCATAATAAGGAGAAGTTCCATATTATTGACACTAACAATCTTGTTAGTAAAACTTTTTATTTGACCAAAGATAATTATTATTATCTTTCTAAATATGTAAAAAGACAGATAGCATGTTCGCTATCCTATTTATTTAATATTTTAGCCAAAAATTTGGCTACAAATGTTGCTTCTATTGAGCAATGTACTGTTGACACATACAATATCAGTAATATTGCTACTGATCATGACATTAATAATATTGAAGATAATTATTTAAATACTGACATTTCTCAGAATAATTATTTAAATTAAATAATAGGACAAAAGAGGACTTCTCTTGCATTATGATTACGATGAGTGCTTCAAATCAACAAGTAAATAATTGTGATTTAGCATATGTACACAAAAGCGTGAATAAAAATGTTAACCCATCAAGTATAAATCGTAAAAATAAATCAACAAAAAAATGTATCAACCTGGTGCATCAGAATATTCAAGGCTTGATGGGAAAAGAGTTAGAATTGGAGTTGTTCTTGAATTGTTGTAATATTGATATTTTATGTTTAACTGAGCACTGGCTAAAGCGCCATCAATTCATTTTCAGCTTCAATAATCACCAGGTTGCAAGCTCGTTCATCAGAGAAAAGCATATACATGGTGGCTCTTTAATACTAATAAATAAATCTTTAAAATTCAAAGAGAGAAATGACATTACGAGCCTCTCCGTTGAGCGAGTTATAGAGATTTCATGCATTGAGTTGGAGCGATTCGTTGTTGTGTGCCTATACAAACCTCCTTGCGCGCCATTTGAGGCTTTTTCAGATATAGTGGAGGATGCCTTGAATAAATTATCCAATAACCATAAAACAGTTGTAATTTGTGGAGACTTTAATGTAAATATCTTAGAAAATAACTCAATGAGCTTCAACTTTTTAAATTTATTTAAATCATACAATTTTCATAATATTTTTAAGGAACCCACTAGAGTAACTGCAACGACTGCTACCTGTATTGATAATATATTCAGCACCGTAAAACCTTTACATAAATCTATTATTAACAAAATTCAGTCAGATCATTCAGGTCAACTGGTTTCTTTTGAAAATTTTGTAGCTACACAGAAAAAAAGAATAAATTATGTACCATTTAGTGAAAGCCGTATGGAAAGATTTAAAGCGAATATGTTAGAAAAAATTGTTATGTTGCCCTATCACGGTACTCCGGATCACATGTACAACTCTCTATTCAACTTAATAAGTAGTGAGTTTAGATCAATTTTTACGCCCAAACAATTAACTATAAGTGACCGTATGACGTTCAGTGATTGGGCAACACCTGATATTTACAAAACTCGGAACAAATTGTATGAACTTTATGAAGAAAAGACTTATAACCATAGTCCGACTTTTCAGGCTCATGTTAAAAATTACTCAAAGTTATTCAGAGAAGCCTGTTCTAATGCTAGGTCCATGTATATAAGAAATAAAATTAAAAATTCAACTAACATTATTAAGTCCACTTGGAATATGATTAATAGTGAGACTGGTAGAGCAAAAGTACGTAGTCGTGACTTTCATTTGAAAATAAATGATGTAGATGTTAAAAAAGATATAGATGTGGCAACGGAGTTCGAATTATATTTTTCTAACATTCCTATTATTGCAACAAGAACTCTTTCGTCTTCTTCTGTATCTGCTGAGCTGCTCCTCAAGCAAAGTGTACTTGAATGTGATACTTTCTTTGAATTTATAGAAGTAAGCCCTAAAGATATTTTAAATGCCTTTAAATCAATAAACATGAAAAATACTAAGGATTTATGGGGTATATCTGTAAAGACAATCGCATCAATAATTGCGTTGATAGCTCCACACCTAGCTAGCTTATTTAATTGTTGTGTTGCAACTGGTGAGTTTCCTGACTTGATGAAACACAGTAAAATTATTCCATTATTTAAATCAGGTGATAGTTCAAATCCTTCCAATTTTCGCCCTGTTTCTGTACTTCCCACTATTAGCAAGATATTCGAAAAAATTATGCTTAGCCAGTTGCTCAGTCATTTTAATAGACATAATTTGCTTCACAGGAAGCAATTTGGATTTACGAAGGGATGCTCAACTATAGATGCGGGAATAGATTTATTGAAAAGTATATTCGCGGCTTGGGAGGAATCGCAGGATGCTTTAGGAATTTTCTGCGATTTGTCCAAAGCATTCGATTGCGTGAACCATGAGACTCTTGTCAGGAAACTACATCACTATGGCGTTAGGAATAAGGCTCTCGAACTTCTGACCTCTTATCTGGGCAATAGAATTCAGAAGGTCGATATTAATGGTAAATTGTCTTCGGGATCACCAGTTGTTATGGGAGTTCCACAGGGATCAATCCTGGGTCCATTTCTGTTTTTAATATACGTTAATGACTTACCTTACTACGTAAGGGATAAACATGAGATTGTATTGTTCGCGGATGACACTTCCTTGACGTTCAAAATTAATAGACAATTGCGTGATTATGACGAAGTTAATGATGCACTCTCAAAAGTAGTTCATTGGTTTAGTATCAATAACCTGTGTTTAAACGATAAAAAGACTAAAGTGATCAAGTTTTCTACACCTAATGTTAGGCAGGTTTCCACCAATGTAAATATTAATGGAAATGGCTTGGACCCTGTGGAAACCACTGTGTTCTTAGGTATCACCATTGACTCCAAACTGCAATGGGGACCACACATTGAGAAATTGTCAGGAAAATTAAGTTCTGCAGCATATGCTGTAAAAACAATTAGACGACTCACTGATGTTGATACGGCTAGAATAGTTTATTTCAGTTACTTTCACAGCATAATGTCGTACGGGATTCTTCTTTGGGGTAGCTCCGCGGATATTAACAGCATTTTTATTTTGCAAAAGAGAGCCGTGAGGGCTATTTATAAGCTTGGTCCCCGTGAGAGCTTGAAAGAAAAATTTAAAGAAATAAATATTCTAACCGTTGCATCGCAATATATTTTCGAAAATTTATTATATGTACATAAAAATATTGATTTATTTAGTAAAAAAAGTGATACACACAACATTAATACTAGATATAAGAATAATCTTGTGCTACATGCTAGTCGTCTCCGCAAAATAAGTAACTCTTTTATGGGGCTGTGTATACGGTTCTACAACAAACTTCCTCATAATATAAGAGTATTGTCAATAAATAAATTTAAAACAACTATAAAAGCCAAATTGTGTAGCAGGGCTTATTATAAAATATCTGATTATATTAGTGACAAAAATGCTTGGGATTGAGTCGCTCCAATTACAATGTAAAATAGAAAATGATGTATAAATTTAATAAAATATTATTATAAAAAAAGAGGGTTCTACTGAGTTTTTTGGCAGTGTTTCTCAGTAGTCTCCACGTCACGCACTGCACGGTAGGGGAAAAAAATATGACGATTCCAAATAAATGTAACCATTTTTACGGAATAAATGATATTTGACTTTGACTTTGACTTTGAATTTGGTTGTTCAATTGAAAGCCATAATCATAGGAAAACTACAGGTCCGATTCGAAAAATTCTTTCAGTGTTAGATAGCCAATTTATCGAGTAAGGCTATAGGCTATATTTCATTGTAATTTTTTTACGGGAGTTACGCGGGTGAAACCGCGCACAGAAGTCGATAAACTTATACTTTTTCTACTAAAGTACCAACAGAATGACGAAATGGACTCAGTAATAAAATAAAGGCACAGCCGTAGACCTCAATTTAATTATTTTATTTTGTAATTATTGTGTTAACAATACCTTGCAGCCGTAAATGTTCCGAGCTACGAGATAAAGTGTTTTGTAAGTTTCAACAAAGAAGTGTTAGTTCCTTTCAATATAAGATTTGAGAGTACCAGCGCATTTTAGCTGATGTTGTACATAAAAGTCGGAATAAGAACTTTCTGGTCTTCGTTGGCCGTAATTGCCTTTGTTGAGCTTAAGAAAATCTTTTCTCTTTATTAAAAGAAAATGTGGCCGATATGACAACGCACAAGAAATTGACACGTGGATTTTTGACGTTAATACAAAAAAGATGAAAAGTTTTTTTTTTTAATTTTCCCTCTATTGCTCTAATTGTTGTCATCAGATCATTATCAGAAGAATAAATGTTTATTAGGACAATATGAAATCTGTCATAATATTAATTTATTACGATATTTTTTATCTGAGGATTGAAAAATTGCCCTAATAAGATGAAACGGGAGTCAAAATATTATATGGAGAAAAAGAAATACAAAGGCCAGACGCTAATTTTTCCTAAGGTTGAATCAATATGAGCACGTTCAACACTCAGTCCTGCTTTTCAGCACATGACTGTCGTGTCAGATCGCTATTCCACTGGATTATAAAACGGAAAACAGACTATCTTGTGCACCGCAATATGTTCTGGATTTAGCTTTCATCCAAGGGAAAATTGCGTTTTATAATTTAATTTTTCTATTACAAGGTTCCAATTCAAAGTTGCAGCGCGACTGCGGTCGCGAATGCATAATCGTACATCACCTTTATTGCATTAGCGTCGGGAATAATAAGATGATTAGAAGTGCAACTGTGTCCATGGTTGGGCATTCCGCCAAGCCTACTGCCACAGTTTAAAACATGCACAGTAACTAAAATATTAAATTTAAATAATAAATAAAGATACATACATCTATAATTCTGTTTCAAGCATAGAACTAAGACTACCCACTGACCTAGAATTGTAAAGCAGAGTGAATATGTACAGTCAACCAAGGAGATAGGTTTACACCGTCAGTGACACATAATGTTAATAAATATGTTTATGTCCCTACGGCAGCCGGTAATCCTAAATGAATTAAGAGTTCGCTGCTAGGTGTGTACAAAATGGGAAATTGTACACACCTAGCTAGTATAGTAAACTCTTCTCATAAACGTCTACATATAAATTTAAATTGCGTTTCACAATGTTTAAACCTATCTCTTTTGTTGACTGTTCCTAATTTTATTGACTTTTTTTCTTGTTCCATTGACAAACTATTAAGATACTTACTTATTTTATCAGCCCGTTTACGTTCACTGCTGAACATCCTCCTTTTAACAGACCTTGGCACGCCAGGTCGTTGAGGTATATTGCTATTATCACGACGACGCTTGCAAAGCGGATTGATGATCACAGTAGATGGAGTAGATGGCCCATCCATCAGGTGTCTGTCCCTTAGTCGCCTTTTACGACACCTGGTAAGACATGGGTTGGTCAATTTTAAGCCAGTTAAGTTAACCACTTTTAATTTTAAATAGTAGATAGTCGTTATTTTTATTTCAATCAGGACATTTGTTTGTTCTAATGTACATTGAAGCCAGTATTTTTTTTAATCCATTTAGATTTTACGCGGCGCAGTATGTACTGCATAGAAGCTCATTGAAACTAATAACATAGCAGGACCGGCAAAACACATAAAATAATAATAGCTCATGGCTGAAGATTGAATAATGAATGATTTTACATCTATACGAATATTATAAATAGGAAAGATTTGATTGTTTGTTTGTATTTGATTTAAAACATTATTTAACGGTTGGGAAGCTACACTATCCCCGGATGACATAGGCATTTTTTTTTTTAATAGAGATTACTAGCAGAGTTTTGCAGACTACTAGTATTCTTGTTAACCCCTCGTGCTACGCTAAAATGCTTGTGTTACGAGTGGGTTCACGTCGGTAGTGCAATAGGTGGGGTTCGAACCGGCGACCTCAAGATCACAAGTCTGACGATCTAGCCATTGGGCTACGGCCGCTTAAATAATTAATTATGAAGTACCCACGGGAACGGAAGCTACGCGGGTGAACGCTATCTATACTAATGTTATAAAGAGGAAAGATTTGCATGTAAGTAGGTATGTTTGTAACGAATAGGCTCAAAAAGTACTAAACCGATTTTAAAAATTCTTCCACCGTTTAAATGCTACATCAAAACTGATTAATATAGGCTATATTTAATTATGAAGTTCCCACGGGAACGGAAGTTACGTGGGTGAAACCGCGCGCGGGAAGCTAGTAACTTTATAAATACCAAAAAAAATATATTAATCCTTGTAGAACCAAAGTATGAGATTATACCTCGGTAACAATTAATCTAAATAAATACATTTGTTTCAGAAAAACAGCTGGTAATAAACTACATACACCGTGATTTTATAGTCGTCACTGATACTGAATGATTTATTTGTGCTAGTACAATCAACAAAAACAGATAACTAATTACGTGCTGCCAGCGGGAAATCTTCGTATTAAATTAAACATATACACTTTTTCACAAAACGCTTTAAATATTGTTTTGACATTTTAAAGTAGTAAAAGCACTTTCACTTCTTATAATGAACCAGTTTTCTATGTGACTACTTTATTATTTGCATTCGCAAATTCGCGCTATGCTCGCTATTGTGACAATTTTCGAACTACTGTCTCATATATTTTACACGTCGGGACATTTTTAAGAGACCACTAGTTTCACTGTGATATATATTCTGACGTTTGGAGATAGCAGGTAATGGCTAATATTACAACAGAAATGCAAACTGTTATGACAAAATGTACCGAAACTTGCGTTGTATGTAAAACTACATTGTGATTAATTACAAAAAAACTTAAATATTATGGTTGTTCTTATGCAGCGGTGGACTGTATAATAAACAAAATGAGAATGCATTATAACTCATTTATTTGATCATATAGTATTTATTATTGGATTTTTTTATTATAAAAAATAATTAAAAAGCACTGATCAATGCAATATATTGTTGTAAAATCAAAAAGAATAAAGAAACAATAATTAAAAAAAAATGTAAATATTTTTATGGTACACAATCATTGCATAATTTGAAGATCTGCATAGTACACTTCTTGCTCCCCAATCCAATCACGTTTTCATAATATTGTGACACAAAAACACTAATATAAAAGTTAATCAACCTGAAAAAGTCGCCCTACACTATAAGGTATTTTCTATTACCCACTGCCAGTTGAATGGTGGCGAGACAAAACAGTGTTAGTAAAAGCCCCATCAACATACAATACTCCGATGACAAAACTATATATACTCTGATATTTAATTATAAAAGTAACAAATAAAGACATATACAAATTTCGTGTTTAATATATTTGTAATATTGTTTGTTATCTAATTCATTTAAAGTTTGAAGCATTATCATTTCACTCATGTAAAATGAGAACTTTTGGATTAGTTATCAAGTTACTTAATACGTTATCTTAAGAAAACTTTCTTGAAACAAAGTACAAACTGCTTATCTTTTATAACCGCTCACTGTATTACTAAATAAGTCCGAATGTGTAAAGAACTCTGGAAGGTTTCGTGTACTCTATTGTCTGGAAAATTCAAGAACTTAATCTTCAGAACATTTCACGTATGTAGGTTTATGATGTTCCACTGGGTTGAGATGCTCTTACCGAAACTAAAAGTAAAGCTGTCAACTTTAAACGGTGTTAGATTTCTTGGGATTACCTACTACGATTTTCGTTTTGATCCTTTGAACCTCTTTATATTTGGAACGATAAAATAAATAGGTGAATATTTGTAGGAGCTGCAAGCTTCTTGATTGCTAGCATATTTTATTGTTTAATTTGTAAATATATTAACGTTTCAATATAAATAGTATTTGTTTGCAAATAAAAAAAATGCAAATTTTATGACATAAATATTGTTTTTTTTTAATTATCAATCAATATTTTGCTTAGTAAGTCGTAATTAAATTGTAGGCACAGATTTGGGTCGTATTTAGTGCATTAAGTCCTTTGGCACGGAAACCTTGATTTAAAACAAATATGAAGAAAGAAATCTTTCACGACTAGAAAGCTAAATAATCCAGGAATAACATATATTTTTAAGAAGATAGTCTAGTTTTAATACAAATAAGTATAACTCTTTCCATGAAAACATAAAAGCTGTTACAGCAAAAATAACATAATTTAATCGAGTTAATTCATCTACAATATCAAATATTTTTAGGAAATTTGTTTGCGTTGAAATGTGAAGCTAGTTTTACCAAAAATACATTTCTCTACCTTTAATTTTATTATGTTGTTAGTGATCGAATAAACACGAAACCCAAAAAAAAATCTTTTAGCCAAATTTTTTAATATTCAGCATTTTAAGTGATCTTAATAAATTAGGTACTTTAATTACATCTCTCTTGAAAATACAAATGAATTCTACTATGAAAATATTGTTTTTAGCATAATTCTGTTCTAAATAAGAAATGTTTTACAAAATTGTGCCTTCACTTCAATTTAGTTTGGGTACTTCAATTAATTAGCCTGGATCATTAATGCTATTTAGAAACTATATAAAGATTGGTGTAGGTTAATAAGATTGATGATATTACTATGAGAAATAGAAATAATATGTAGTTTACCAAAACCATTAGATTTAGCGTGGATGATAAAAATGTGATGTTTTGATGGAGTTTGAACGCATTTAGTGCTGGTTTCACATCATAGTTAACTTTAATGTTTATTCATATGACTTTCATGTATACATTTTTGCCATTCTTCAGTTACGTATTTTTAATATAAAAAGCAATCGAAATAACGGCTTTAGTCGAGATCATTTGTACACTTATACCATTCCTTTATCATCTCTGCTATAAGTAAAATATTGGATGGAGCAAACTATGAACATAAAATGGTTCTAGTCGTATAATAGGTAGGTAAATGTAATATTTAGTACAAAAAGTGCTTAATTTACGGTGATACTTTATAAATTAAAAAGCAAATAAGATGTGCGGTTCTTTTACAAAAATACTAAATGTTATCCTCCTATAAAATTAATATTTAACATACAAATTTTTCTTCAGTTTCCCTATTTAAGCGTCGCGGTTATTTTGTCATGTTTTCATAGACTAGATTTGATATTTATAATTTTTAATATCAAAGTGTAATATTTCATCAACAGACTTGAAGCATATTTTTATCATGTATTATACTACCTTGTAGTAACGGTGGTTATGAAGTGTATATGTGTGTGCGTTATATGAATTGTTGGAATTATTAAAATTGAGAATTGAACAATAATATTTATACTATACGTAATTTCACAATTTATCTAAAATCAGTGAGCAATTCGGTTGTTCTAAATATCCATTGTACATCATCTTCAAATGTTATTATATTCAAAATTGCTTTCATGTGTACAACAAATAATAATAATTATTTTTTTTAATCAGGCCAGAATAACCTCAAAAATATCTTCTATTCTTAATACAATCTAATTCAAACCTTACACGCTTCCACGCGTTTCTTTTTGAAACTTAATGGTAATTTAACTCATAATTGATGCTGGCAAAATAATACCACATGGTAGGTAAATGGAAATCCTTGCCAAAAATGGAAGCATTCCTTCGGGTCGATTAGGTCGCTGCGCTGTGACAGCCCGTTAAAGGATGATGAAAAAACGGACAGCCCACGTTCCCTTTTATTTATTACAAGTACGTACAGTATTTTTGTTATGTACGATTTGGGACCGACCGTCGACCGTTATAGATAGTTCCATTTATAAAACTGAATGGAACTTGACTTGAATTTGTTTTTTAAATTATGTAATACGAATGGTTGTTTTGGTGACCCACGTTCTTAGTTTAAATATATATATTTTAACGACGAATGTGATACTATAATATTCAGCGTAATTAACATTAGTTCTATGAATATTTTGTATTGTTAATATCGGTTCTCTTAAAATTTATGATTGTTTGTGTTTAAGCGACTACATTTTAATTTAATTAAAATAAGTATAATTTGAATCTTACGTCCCATTTTAATGAATGATGAATTTGAACCCGCTTAATTGAATACTGGTATATTTACTGGTTGGCAATTTACTGAACGTTAATTACACATTCATCAAAGAGCGCCACGACCCGTTTTTTCCGATTACTGCCACTATTGTATGGTCCCGTTATGGCACAGTATACACTGGTGGGTTTGATAGTGGAACTATTAGAAATTTTACTAGGGTGCCGTAGCGGAACTTACTAGTCCGTTAAGTTAACCGTTTCGATATCATACCGCAGTGGAACTGACCGGCCATAGTGTGGCCAATTGCCACTATATTTTCTTGAGAACGCCACGCGTTCTTGTGGCTTTTCTTGAAGACTTCTCCTGTAGCGGAAGCGTCCGTGCTTTATCCGTCTAGTGTATCTGCTACGTCACGTCTTAACCTTATGTCTGTGTATAATTCACGCCTTTACATACCTATACTAGATGTTAGATACGTACTTGCTACTTGCTCCAAGAATTCAACGGAGGCCACAGTTAACGAAAATCGAAGACGAAAATTTAAGGTTTTCGTTACCTATCACGTGACATTTTTGATGTAATTAATAAATTGTTTTGTCGTCATCATCAATATCAACAGCTCGTTTACTTCCACTGCTAAACATGGGCATCCTTATTACAGACCATAAGAAGCCAGGGTCATTGAAGGATATTGTCATAATCAACATGCTTGGCAGGCGGATCAACAGTAATGATCTTAAGTAACCTTTAGTTGAAAGACACTGCTACCCATCCATGTATGTCCCTTAGTGTATACAACACCCATGGGTAGACATAGAGTGGTCTATTCTAAGCCGGAAACCACACGGTAACACTGATCTTTCACTAAAATTAAAAAAAAAAACAATGACAATGAGATCCCAAAATTAATAAGATTACCGAGAGTTTGGCTAATCACAGCCATAAAATATGCAAAAATATCGAATCATAATCATAGCTCTATAACAATTATAAGAACAGATCCAATACCTTATAAAAATTACGTAGGTACTTTAATAAATATTCAAATACGCCGTGACATAATTCGATTAGCATTTTTTCCGTCTTTTCAAAAATGTATATTCAAATTAATTTCCGGGACGATCTGGTACAGACTCGTTAAACTTTTTATAGCGATTCTCTGTTAATAAAGTTTTTTCGTTTCAGGTGGACAAGAATAATGCTATTGAATTCAATCAAAAAAATCTTTGTAAACCACTGAATATCATTTCATAAATATAATGAACTTGATTGTGGTTTATCTGATACTTTATTCCTGACCAAGCAAGTGACTCCTAGTAATGACCAAGCTTATAAAAAGACAACTAGTGTTTGTACAGCACTAGCCAACCTTATCCTGCCGACCTTTTCCCCTTTCCCTGTTCAGCTCTGGTGACATGACTCAGGCACAGAACCACAACATTAATCAATAACGTTTTTTTAGGGTCATATTCTATATTGTGGAGATACTTACCAAGTCAACCTCATTGAGCGTATCAATGTGCGTAGCAGTCTTTGTACCTTTGTAACTGAGACTGCACTAAAACTAAGATTCATATCAAGTTATATCTCAATCAACAAAACACATAACAACGGGTCTTTTGACGCCATAGACATATTTACCTTAGTACTTATTCATTTTCATTGCTATCCACCAAATGAAAGTAACGACATTCAGTAAGTACCTAGTTGTATTATTCATATTTCATAAGAATTTCTTAGTAAAAGATGTTGAATGAGTATATTAGGAGGAGCTTTGAAAGTAGCACCTTTGTTAGAAAACTTGAAAGAGAATCGGTTGTCTTGGTATGGTCATGTACAGAAGAGGGATGATTCGCATGTGCAGATAATATAGATGGATGGAGAGAAAAGGGAAATCCAAAAAAAGATGAATGGATTGTGTGAAAAGTGATATGGAAGAAGGACAGAATGGAAGTGAAAACCGTATTACGCCGATTCCAAATAAATTAGGGCAGAATACCTTATGAAGTCTATGATAATAACAATTATAATCAGCGCAACCATTACATATTTTAATATGAAATGATTGAAAATGAAACGATATTATGTCGACAACTTGTACTCAATTCCACAAAGGGTTTTAATAAAATACTGCAATTATAATAAAAGCTGTAATCAAGCCGAATGCATTAAAACAATTCATTTAAAATACAAAATAAATGAATGAACAATAGATCTTATATCTGCAGCGTAGTGCGAGAGTTGTCAAGAGGATATTCCCGTCACTTTACTGAGATTATTTAAAGCCTAGAATAATACCTCAAGGCAACACTATCGCGGTTAAAACATCTTATAATTCCATTGTGGGTTTGTTTTGAATACTGTACGCTTTATCACTAAGTAACATACATTATAGTTAAACGATTTTGATGCTGCTATTTTCTTTTGTGAATCTAAACTACTACTATTATAAATTTCTCCTATCTATTTTATCACGGGAAATGTTTTCAACCTCGTGGTATCAAAAGCATTTTGTTAAAGTCATGCAGATTAAATAAATATGGGTCAAATATTTGAAATTTAAAATATGAGGCTTAGAATAGACCACCATGTGTCTTCCTATTGGTGTCGTGAGAGGCGACTTAGGGATATACAGCTGATGGATAGGCATCTTTTAGTTCAAGGCTATTTACCACCGTACTGTGATGACCAATCTGCTCACCTAGCGTGGTGATTCTGGCAATATACCATGGTATGCAAGGTCTTTTAAGAGGAGGCCCATGTTCTGCAGTGGACGTAAACGGACTGTTCAAGTCATACGAAATTATTAATTTGATTAGTTGTGTCGGTTCTGAGCAATCTCGATGCACGCTCGATGACATTCTTGTATGACATCCGCGGAAGGCTGGCTGCAGTCGCATCCATAATGTTGTGCTACAACGCATTCAATTCGGTTGAAATATATTTTACATATCACTTATGTACTTGAGACAATTACACAGTTAATTTAGGTTTAAACAAACAGTTCAGACAGACTGTCTGCTAACGCATGAACGGTAGTAGGTAGTTAAATAATTTTTGAACACATCACGTAAGTAAGGTAGCCATATTGTAAAAAGAGTAATAGGCCATATATAGAAAGAAAGCTGGCAGCCTACCAGCGCCTATAGGAACCAGTCCATGCAGGTAACCGGCGCGGCGCAGGCATTTATATGAACAAGCGCTGATAAGCGTCGAACGTCGCCGACAAGTTCTAAAAACCTTCGGTCAGCGCTGGCGTCGTCGTCGTCGTCCAAGTCGTCCTTTTCTTTTATTATGTTTTTCGGTGTTGTACTTTTACATACAGTACTTTGTCCAAGTCGTCCTTTTCTTTTATTATGTTTTTCGGTGTTGTAAAAGTACAACACCGACAAAACATAATAAAAGACATACAGTACTTTGTAGAATCATGATTAATATTATAGTTCTTAAATATTAAAATAACAGTTATTCATCTATATTTGTTCACTTAAATTAGACAATAAGTTTAATATAAGAATTCAAATCGTCCTCAAAAGTAGGAACATACTTCAAATTGTCTACACACTTAGAGGGAAACGAATTTGTGGTCAGGGGGCCTCTTCTCTTTTATTGCCCCGGGGCCTCCGGACTTCTAAATCCGGCCCTGTATTAAACGTTATGTTTTATAATATAACCCAAAATATAATTTGCAGTATTATACTATTCATTTTGTGCTATTTCTGCCTTGTGAGGGCTCAAAGTGAAACAAACAAAAACAATATTTGGTTTATAAATTTTCTTTGGTTGAAGGAATGTTGAATCCAGTACTTATTGTCCGTAATATAGAAGTATTTGTGATAAAGGCCCTTACTTCTAAAATGCAATGTTAAATTAAGAAAGTACGTCATAAGACATATTTTTTCAGCCGGTTTAGAAAAAACAAGCCTATAAAATTTGGTTACATTTTTAAATCTTTCATAAATCAAATACAAAATAATTTTAATCTCTTGCGGCAGAATCAAACCAAATTTCAGTAGGACAACTATCCCTATACTTTGAAACCAGTTTTATACCAGCTGTCACAAGTTATAATACTCTGTCTGGCTTACTCCTGGTGTCAATGTTCCCACATCAACCTTGGATTGACAGTTTAACCCTGTGTCCAGCTCAAAGGATATTGATATAAAAGTGCTCACCTATCTGCGATCATTGGTGGTTACCCAATATAAATCACTCACATGGGTTGAGGTGTGCATAAGTTTGAATAAGTTAGTATAAATTCCACGGCCATTATAAAATATACGAAAGAATTTGAATTTAGAAGATTTGTATTAGATATTAGGGGCATAGCGTGAATCCATATCCCTTCTAATATTATAAATGTTAATGTAAGTTTAACGTTTACCGCGAAAACTACTTAACTCCATGACATGTCTAAGATTACTTTCCGTGAGAGGTTGAGGGCCGACTCTCAGTGCTTCGGAAAGCATTTTAAGAAATTGGTCACCATTGTTATTACAATTGTTAACCAGGCACAGCAGCAGCGTTTCCCTGTGTGTTATAATAAAATCAAAATTGCGGTCACCAATCCGCATGCCAAGCGTAGTGAAATTCTTCGAAGGAGGCTTCAATTCATCAATAAAAATAATAATATGGTGTTAAAATCGTTTAGATATTTTTTGCCAAACAATTTATTTAAAATCTTAGCGTACCTATCTTTAACATAAAAAAATCACCATCTACAATTACAAATTAATGAGTATAAAACTTAGGTATCATATTTATTCACAATATTGTTCCTAAGTTAACTTTAATTTGTAATATACATCATTACATACAATATATAAAAAAGATCAACTCGCGCGAGTTACAACGCAATGTTACTCATTTTATTTATGTTCTACAGTTTCCAAAACAATACGACTAGACTACGAAAAACATTTTAATTAAGTTAACGACTCTCTCAAAATAATACAAAACCTATTCAAATGTCACTACAAAGCTCAAAATGTTTGAAAATGTTTCAATTTCATCCAAACATGGTAACAACGGGAATTTATATTAAAAAAACACAGGATAACGAGGAGAACACGGCTTTTGAGTGTCCATTCTGTAGAAATTTACTAGCCCGTAAAAATCCGGGGTTTTGAAGAATCGAGTGTCCTCAACATGATGTACAAGTGTGTCCTAATGGGAAGAGAGCTTAAGAGCCGGCTGTGAAGGTTGCCTGTCCACTTCTTAGCATCTTAATCGGCTTTGAGATTCTAAAATGACTACGGGCTTTACTTTAAAGTGAAACTTTAAGATTATTAATCTGTTAGCAATAATTTCATGTAATCAATATATAAAATATCAATGTAAATAATTATCAATATTCATTTATTTTAAACTTTGTATTCAAAATTTGTATGGTGGTTATTATTTATTTCGATCTGACAACACTGACTTTAATCACGTGATCGCCCCAATAGTGCAGTGCCCTAATAGTGCAGTGGTGTGTGTTATTAAGTTGGTATTGGATTGTCTATTTAAGGTACATACCGTGTCATATTATAGGTTTAAAGATATTTATTCTCAAAAAAGACACAAAGTCACTTACATGAGAACAATGCTTAAATAAATTATAAATATAAAGTTCGTCACAGTCGTCACTGTAGCAATTATGATGTAACACACATCCAATCCATTCAGCTTTTAGGAAGGGTGTTATTTGTGATGAAATATTCAGCTAATTGGGTTTTGAATGCATTGAATGAGTGTAACCTTCTTATACACGAGGGTATATTGTTGTATAATTGTGCTCCTTCAAAAGTTAACATTTTTTTGCCAAATTTAGTTCTCATCTTCGGTAAAATCAGAAAACTAGCTCGGCGAGTGCTACGTTGGGTTACTTGTTTGACTTTAGTAAACGATAAATTAGTCTGTATACTTTTATTGAGTACCTTACGAATGAAAATACATGTATTGTAAATATATAATTGTCTAATGTTCATTATTTTGGTTTCTTCATAAATTTTGCATGTTGATGTTAGATACGGGTAGTTAAAAATCATTTTTATTATTTTGTTTTGTGCAACTTGGAGACTTGCTAGCTTCGTCTTGGCCGCGCTACCCCAAATTTCAACCAGATATAGAAGGTGTGGTTTTACTAAGGCGTTATAGATGGTGTGACGCAGTTTATGTGGAATACATCGAACTATTTTTCGGAGGGATCCAAGTAGTGACGTAAGCTTAGTTCTTATATGATCCAAGTGAAGAGTCCACGATAGAGAACTATCCAATCTTAAGCCAAGGTATTTTTCACATGATTTTTGCTGTAAGGGAACATTGTTAATGAGTAATGGATTATGTGAAGGTATTATTTTATTTTTTGCTTTAAACAAGATGTAGCACGTTTTGGAAATATTTATCGTTAATAAGTTATATTGGAACCATGAAGAAAGGGTGTTTAAATCATCTTGAGCCTGGGAAATTATATCATGAATGGAAGATCCAAAATAAAATAAGCAAGTGTCATCTGCGTAAAGAGTAAGATGGCCATGTAGTTGAATTTCCTGAATATTATTTATATAGATTAAAAATAGTAGGGGCCCCAAAATTGAACCCTGGGGAATTCCACACGTTATAGGTAATGCGCCACTTTGATAATTATTATCGGTTTTAACTAACTGCGACCTGTTTTTTAAATAAGATTCGAACATTTTTAAGGCAATCCCGGTAATTTTTATGGTTTCTAGCTTTTTAAGTAGCAATTCATGACTTACGGTGTCAAACGCTTTTTTAAGGTCAATAAAGATTCCAAGGACTATGTGTTTTTTATCTACATTTTGCTTAATTTTAGTAACGAGGTCAACTGTAGCTGTTAGTGTGCTGCTTTTTGATCTAAAACCGTATTGTCTGTCTGAAAGAAAGTTGATAGAAGTTAAATGTTTATCTAATCGGTTGTGTAGGATTTTTTCTAAAATTTTTGACAATACAGGCAGCACTGAAATAGGTCGGTAGTTACCTGGGTCCATTTTTGAACCCGATTTGTAAATGGGAGTTACCTTCGCCATTTTCAGGGTATCGGGAAAATTACCTTCAGCTAGCAGTTTGTTGAAGCATTTGCTCAGGTTGTTCGCTATTATATTGTTTATACATTTGATTGCTTTGGTACTAATTCCATCTAATCCTGTACTACAGTTAGGGTCGAGATTAGATATAATTTTTGTAATTTCAGTTTCAGAACATGGATCAAGAGTTGATAACACTGGAGTCTCTTCTGCAAGAGTTTTTGGTAAAGCATGTATGTGATCATCATGAAATGATCTAGGTATTTTATTCGCTAAAAGGGGTCCTATCGTGGCAAAGTACTCGTTGAAAATCTGGCAAATTTCGTTTGGGTTTGTGATTTGTTTTGAATCTATCAATAGTTTTGAAGGAGCACAACTTTGTTTAGTTTTATTGTTTGCTAAGATGTTTACCAAATTCCACATTTTCTTGGGTTTATTAATACAATCGCTAAACTTTTTATAATAGAAAATATTCTTTGTATCTTGCATGTGTTTGGCAACATGTTTTCTTTGTGTGATAAATTCTGTTTCCAGGGTGGTATTATTTGGATTCTTCTTTAGTTCTGTCCACAATGCGTTTCTTTGGTTGATATCATCAATTATGTTTCTATTTATCCAGTCTTTTTGGGGTAGGTTCAGAATTTTGGTCTTTGCTGTTTTACTTTTGTCAATTATGGATTTTATTTTGTTTTCTAGTAGTGCGTAGTCATCATCTAATTCTTCAAGGTTTGTTGTTTCTAGTATATCATGTAGTTTAGTGAAATCTATTGCTTCGTATTGGGTCCATATTTTTCGAGGGGATTTGGTTTTTTTGAGTTCAACATATATTTGTTATACTTATTTTAAAATTAATAAATATCAAATAAACAACTGTGAATTAGTCTTGGCGTATAATTTGTCTAATTTAAACATTATCTACCAAATTATTATTTTTTCTAACATAGAACAGCAAATATTTTTACGGATAAGAATGGTTGGGAACACAGAAGGCAAAAGATCACGCAGACTTTCACCAACAAGATAAGCCGATCTCATTAATCCTTAAAATTCTACATGACGCGCTGGTAACTGGTGGAGACAGATCATTTGCTAAACATGCAACACTGATGCTGACCACGATCAAGCATGATCTCTCTCTGTAATCGATCACTCATGTCTGAGGGATCGATTACTGAGAGAGAGAGAGAGACAAAATAAGAATGTTACTCGGATTCTTACGCGTAAGATTGCACCATCGCTCTTACTTGTGGTTGTGTAGTATTTGACCAATGCTGTCAACTTTAAGTTTATGTTATCGGAACCGAAACAAACTGATTTAAATATAAATCAGAGTTTGTTTCGGTTTGTATATATTTTATTTACAGTCATTTTCTTGGTAACTTTAAAACACAACAGCTACAATCATTCTAACTAAAATCAACAAAATGGCAAGGGAACGTTATTCAACTAAAAACCAAAATACTCGAAAACCGAGTACGAAAACAAAAGAGATTGAAAAGGGAACGAAGTGAAAACACAAATGATTTATTTCACAAAAAAATGTTACAGTATTTTTATAGAATCCGGGATCAAGAGATTTTCTCTTTATTTAGTTAATATTCGTAGGTATTTGGATATGAATAATTTTATTATAACCAATCTGGGTTCACCTGGGTGTAGCGATTACGGCCATCAATTTTGTGGATTTCACTTAGCACTTAATCGCTTGGGAGAATAAATTTTAATGAATGAAATGTAATAAGCATTTCCTTTTTTATTTTGATAAATTTATGTTTAATGAGATATATACCTGCCTAAACATTTATCACAAGGTAGCTAAGAGTTCTTGAATGTTCGCTAGGAATTCAATTATTGCATCGATATGTGTGTCGAATGTCGAGGTTGTGTCTCTAACATGATGGATTAGCTATTGATATATTTGTTGAATGTTATATTCCTTATATAGACTATCGCCTATATAACAATATAGCATTCAAGTAAGCGAAGTCATAATCCCTCAATCTCCCCGCCCTGAGCCGAGGTACAAGTCTCACAGGGACCCTCTTGCGCAGGTTGCTTAGTTTGTAGTTTTTAAACCATGTGTTCAGGCTGTAGCTCTGCTCGCCTTTATGTCCGGTGAAGTAGCAAAAGCCGGAAGCTAACTACGTATGACCCTCCAAAAAAAAATAAGTAATCGAAAACGAAATATCCTCAAACATAAAGGGCATAGCAAAACCCATGGTGCAAAGAAACTTACATTTTATAAAGGTTTATCGTTCCTTACTTATTAGGTACTTGTACCTCGAGGAAAGGAAAAATGAAGAATAATATGGATTTTAAACTCTAAGTGGGTGTTAAAGGCGTCAAATTATGTTTAAGACTTTATTATCGGAGCTTCCGACCGAAGATTCGCTCACGTCCAAGTTAGGACAAATAAACAACAATGTCAACATATATAAACAATGTTGGACACTATAAACACAGAGTCATTTAAGTTATAACAATTGTAATGTTTGCTTGTCGCTAGTATCCAATCTTGAAAAACATTTCCTTGAGGTTTTAAGCTGTCGTTCGTAGATTAATTGTTTTCAATATTGACTTAAGAATAATTAAAATAAAATAAACTTATAAAATGGTACTATTCTAAATCTATTTTACTTAGCAAGGTTCCCAGAATGCTGGCAGCATTACTCCGTTAAATTGCATTGCTTAAGTGCAAAGTAAAAACCAGCACTCGCAGCAGCACTAATGAGGACCTCTGCGAGGTTTTTATAAATTAATTTGGCTCCCGGTCCCCACGGCCCTAATGTTTTGACTCCAAAAGGCACAAATACATAACCACTATTAGACTTATTAGTTGATTTACAGGATGAAACTTTATTGTTTGTCTAAGCGCGTTAATACTATCTACCCTCAGACAGAAAATGAATCATTGTCATTTTATATTTACTATATTTTATTACTTCGTATAGTATTGTAAGTCTATTAAATGTTTGTATGCAAATTAATTCGGTCCTCAACAATCCAGTTAGAAAATATAGTTTTACACTCGATTAAAGTTTGAGAAACCAAGCTTTCTCAAACGTCAATCAAAGTTAATTGTTAACGTAACATCTCTGTCAAATCATGACGTAATCATGAAGTAAAACTTCCAGAAAGAAAAGTTTGCCATTTACGAAACTATAATATAACTAGCTTTGCACTAGCTCCCGTAAAAAGAAAAGATTTGATTGTTGGCTATAAATAAGCTATAGAACTACTGGGCCGATTTCAAATTTTTTTTCATTATAAGAAACCTACGTTATCCATGGCAGTAACATAGGTTTTATTTAATCACTAGCTTTCCGGTCTTAATTCCTAGTACCGTGGTAACTTCAGAATAAAGTAATGCCTATAGCCAGCCTTTTTTGGTAAACGGCTATCTACCACTGAAATAATTTTTCGAATCGGACCAAGTACCTAGTTCCTGAGATTAGCGAGTTTAAACAAACAAACTCTTCAGCTTTATATATTAACGGAATGGGGTCTACGCGCATGGAACCGCGAGTGGGGAACTAATTTATTTATGCTTAAGAACCAGAAATCATGTTATATTTACCAAAATTAAATAGAATAAAAGGAGTATCATTCAGAAGGCCGCTAATTATAAAATGATTATGACTATACAACATTATGAACATACCACTCTTCATCCAATTACACAAGTACCCATTATATTTACTCGTCTATTTGACGAGGCAAGTCAAATGAAAGAATTATAATTTAATCATATTTCTTATTGGTAGCGTCTATTTACCCTTTACAACATCAAATGGATTCCTTTCAGAAAGACTCATGGCAACCGACTTCAAATAAAAAAGTATTTGCGTTTGTTTTCTTTAAAAAAAGACGTTCAAAGAAATGTTAATAAAAATACTGTGGAGGTGAAGCTATTCAAACCAAGTATAAATGTTATTTCAAACATTAAAAGAGATTACTGTTATTCATTGCAAAGTAAATAAGTAGAGAAAAATGCGAAAGTATCGAGTTTTTTTCTTCTTCTTTTATAAGAAACACAAGGAATGGGCGTTTGTTTTGTTTGTATACTAAGCGTATTTATGTATGAAAAGTTTGTTATTTCTGGTATATTATAAAATAATAAAACAGTTATAATGGAGAGAAGCTGTTGCCCGTGATTTAATTCGCGTAGATTTTGGTTTCTTCATATAATATTTGCCAGCCTTTTCTAATAGGAATGCAATTACAAGATTCCTTTCATGTCGTATGTGTACATCGGCGGTATAGGCTGTGTGTTGATTAGTTAGTCAGTCAGTCATTCAGGACTTTAGGATTAATTTTAAAACAGGATACCTAACAGAAGGTATTGAGTTTTTAAATTAGATGTTTAGAGCAAACATAAATAGGCCGGATATGAAAAATAATAATTTAAAGTAGACAACACATAAATAATAAAAAACTGTTGGTATTTCTGCAGAAACCACACAATCATTCCCCCCTCCTCCCCTCGACGACTCAGGGCCCGTGAAATGTAAGGTAAAGTGACAGTTGCACAAAACTCCCAAAAAAATGTCCCCGCTAGCGAACGCACTTAGTCGACGTCCATGTCCCAAAGGGGACGCTTGAACAGGTTTCTTGAACAGGTTTTAGTTTGTATGCCAAAGGTATACAAAGTCTGGAGCATTGCACGCCTTTATACTCTAATAAGTAGCGAAAGTCCACTGATTAACCATTTAATAAACAATATGTACTTATTAAGCACTCAGATTTGACTTAGAATTTTTCAGCAGAACATGCAAGGCGTCTTATTGTTTTGTACATTAACTATATGTTATGTTTGCTGTGTAATACCTTGTGTGTTATGCTGAATAAATGTATTTGCTTGATTTCTATTTGCACTTGTCCAAAAATAATATAGCTTATTGACCTTTTTGTTTTCGGACGGACATATGTAGTTAGCCACATTACTTTAATAACAAGTCAAATGGCGAAATTTGAGGTGCTCTGCTAAATTGTATTGACATTGAAACAATATATGCCTTGTGGCATCCTCAAGAGGTGAGGACCAAAGCTCAGGGCGCCGGTAAAGCTAAAAGGCACACAATAACTAAAAGTTAATCAAGAGGACCACATACTACGTCTGGAAAAAAACATAAATGTTTTAAACAATGGAAAGACGAAGATCGTAACGATGAACAAATAAATCTTGACCTCAGAAGTATAACATTTGGTCAGTGCCAGTTGACGATAAAGGCACATACGACGAATGTTTCTGACGTACAATGGCACATCCGACCTTATGCTTCTAGGCTCTAGAAATGTTAACCTGTATTATTATTTACTAATGATTACTTCTATTGTCTTAAAACTATTGTGTTTGTAGAGGTGACATACTTTTGACAAATATTTAATAATGTAAAAGTATAATATGTTAACGACCAGCAGATATAGGTACATCTATACTAATATTATTAAGTTCTTTCACCGTTGAGAAGCTACACTATGCTCGGAAGACATCGGCTATTCTACATTTAAAACCAAATATTTAGTGTCAATTCCCCAAAAATTTTTTAGCTGATTTAACACTAGATATTTGATTTAAAATTTAGATTAGTATGGATTTCCGCAAATTAACGCCTGATTCCATTAAGTACATAGGCTATATTTCCCCCGAGCTCCCCCGTGGGAACTCCATAATCTCGTGAACGGGAGCTAAGGGAGTGAAACCGCGCGCGGGAAGCTAGTGTTACATAATTCTGTTACTGAGGTGAATGTAAATGTTGTTTAGACGTATTGGTATTAGTCTACCGGCATGATCTATTAAACGTTTACATTCGCAAATATACAAAAATATTATTATTTATAATGTGGTCTACATTTCAGTAGAATTTTCAGGCTAATTATGACTTTTTTTATTTATCCAACATTTCACATCCGTGGTCCGTGGGTTACACCATTGGATGTACAGCTGGTCATCAGTCACTTGATTGATCGACAGTGTCATCATTTTCGGGTTTAGGCAACTAGATACAGTCAACAAAAGAGATAGGCTTAAACCATCAGTAACAAATATTGTAAATAATTATGTTTATAATTTTTAGTAGACGCGGGTCTCAATCGCGGTACAATTTTAAGGCAAATCATTACCTACCTTTTTAATAATCCGTCGTTTCGCATACCCATGTCGAAACGACGGATTATAAAAAAGGTAATGATTTGCCTTAAAATTGTACCGCGATTGAGACCCGCGTCTACTAAAAATTATGTGTACAAATCGCGAAAGTTTAAAAATATGTTTATGTCACAACGACCACTGGTAAATCTTTATGGATGAAAAGAGTTCAGAGTCATCAGAGTGCTATGTGCAAATTCACATAATAGTAAACTCTTCTCATAAACGTGCACATATAAATTTAAAATGAGTTTCACCAAGTGTAAAACTCTTTTGTTGACTGTTCACTCCTTTGGTCTTAATATTTTTTTTATTATAAATGTGTTCGAAACTGTCAGTAGTTTGACACACTACACTAATTCACACAGTCTCCGGAGATGCTATATTAATTTCGCGAGGTTGGTATTTGATGATAGCATAACAGTTACCCTTTTCTCAAAAAATACTGATCGGATTTGGAGGAAATTTTCGTGGGAATAGTTTATAATCAGAATTAACATATAGAGTTCAAAACATGATGTTAGAAGCCACTGGAGCAGAGTAACAGTCCATCGCGAGTAAAACCACAGGGTGCAAAAAAATAAATAAAAAGAATTCATTATACAAAAAAAATTTCGTTGTTCCATAAAATTGGAGAAGCATTTCATAAACCATTAACTAATTATTATTAAGATTGTGGATTCTCAAAATTATCAGACAGATTATTTTTCAGAAGGCAAATAGTAACAGAAGTAATATATTTTAAATTTTTTGGCATACCTACTATGACCTAGACAGTCGTTTTTATAAACGACAATTTGTTGCTAAAACACAATGTTAATTTATGTTTTTAAGTATTTTACGTGCAAAATCAGTCTATCCGTTTTTGGGATACGATTCAACATCCTAACAATTAAACACATTTTATAAATTGTTGGAAATAGGATAACTATCTCTAACATAATATGTTACCATAATTACAAACTCGTAGCACGCAGTACTACGCCGTAGCACTGACGTAGCATATTATGGGTGCTCCTGTAATATCGCGTAAGTATCAGTTCCTTATAAGGTTTGATTTCATCTAACAAAAAATATTTCCGTTATTTATGTTTTAAAAGGCAAAAAAACAATTTGGTACATTCGATTTTTAACCTTACGCGGTATTGAAGTATCACCGACGATATGGAAGTGTTCCTCCGCTTAACTTATTTAATCATGACCAAGCATATCTCTAAAATAATTCGGATTCGCGCCTCATTTGCTACTAATTTTGGCAACGTGTATATTCTTAGTATATGACCATACAATATAGGCAGGTGTGATTACATTAACGATCCCTGTCATAAAAGCCAATGGACTCATCGTATGAGAGTTGTATCGTTTTATTTTACTGTTATGATTCTAACCATTTCTTCGCAGTCAATCTGCAATTTAAAATGTATGATGTGCGAAGGACTAACGTATACGGAACGGAAATTATGTTAAATGAATAATTATCTTTTAAGTTATATAAAATTATGAGTAAGTATTAATATATATATGTTGTTTAATTTTAGGAAAATTGCCGGAGCCGTTAGTATTGTGTGTAAATATATTGTATCAGTATAACTTACAAAACATCATCATCATCACCATCATCAGCCCGTATAACATGGGCCTCCTCCCGAGGGAGGGTATTTGCCATAGTCACCACGATTGTCAGGCGGGTTGATGACCGCAGTAATATGTTGTACCACACAAGGAAATGCTCCTGCCCGTTCCTTGATATGCGATTACTATAGATGATGTTATAACAATCGGGACCAACGGCTTAACGTGCTTTCCGATGTACGCAGGGTAGTCCCTCAACCAACAGGGAATTTACACAAAAAAAATCTGTCCGGAGTGGGGATTGAACCACTCCGAGATTTATACCCGCCAAATACCTACGCTTCGTAGATTGTCGGAGATTACTAAATATTAGAAACTAATATTAATAAAACTCATATAACCACTTAACATCATTGGGAATCACAATAAAATCCATACATTTATAAATCAATGTGTATACTTACAGAAAACATGATATAAGAATATGGTTTTAGTCATTATTTATACCGACTGGCTAAGTTATTCCCAGTGAGAATACATGAATGGAATGAGATGGCATATCTTGTGCCGTATACAGAGTGAAGTAAACCAAGTATAGATTTATCTTGCATATATTTTATAAGAGAGTGAACGACTCGAGAGAATCACTGTAAGTATCTATATAGTGATACCCTGATATTTTCTATTCTGTATTGAAAACTTTGTTCGTGTAAGAATGCAAGATTTTATTTAAGAAGCACTTATTTAATTTATTGAAGTTTTATATTTTTTTTCTAGGGTTATCAACTGAAATCCATTGCTACGTGTTGCTAATGCTTCTAGAAGAGACCGCGAACCTTACCGGAGGGCACCATGAAAAGTGCGTCAGAAGTCACTAGTGCCCTGAATAATCGGTGCACTCGTAGGAGCAACCGGGAATTTTGCCCGGAAAACTCAAAAGAAAAAAAACCTTATACCAGGAAAAAAGGATCACTTTGTTGTCCGTCTGACCCTTCTTGTCAGGAATAATTCAAAAATGTATAATTGTCTTTAAGCTGTAAAAAAAACGTATATGTAGTTACCGCAATGACCGCGACTTATTTCTATGTATGTGGAGGGGACAACATTTTTCAAACGGCAAAGACGAACTTATCGTCATTCAATTACATTATGCAATAAAAATACCATTTATATGACTCGATTATCGTGATGAGTGAAATTTTACTTATATACATACAGGTTTGTGCGAATACCTCAGTCCGCGAGTCCGACTCGCGCTTCTTTTTTAATTATTACTTCTCTTACGGAATACTTACTTGTATATATATTTTTTTCTTTTTTGTTATATTTCTAACTGCACTAAATTTAATTTGTTTTTTAATACATGTATTAAAAACATTTTTAATAGTAAATTTATGGCAAATGATATGAACGGTGGTAATGTGCACCAGGACTAACTGGACTGTTTTTTTTTTTTAATTTAAGTAAAAAAAAATCGATAATAAATTTTATTTGACCAAAAAAATTATTTAAAAAAAGTATATATAAATACACAATAAAAGCGCGATGTGAGACCTTTTTCACTTTAAAATGCAAAGGGATATCCGACCAGCATATTAAATTTCCAATTATATAAAAATAACAGTGTCACAAACAAAAATATAAACAAGCTTTGCCAACACCAAAATTAAGCTTTTATCTTTTTTCACATCAAAACGGAATCTAATATATTATGCAACAGAATAAAAGTAAATGTGTACCGCCAGTGCCATTTGGATATCCGACCCACCTAAATTTAGCATACCGCGTGATCCCACGCTCAGATATCCCGTATTGAATAAAAACTCGTATTTACACATAAACGACGCGATCCACAAATACACGGTTTGGTTATCGTTCGGTTGACCTCTTTGAATCAATGATGAATCCAATTTCACCCTTCCTATACCGAAAAACGTCTCATTTGGTCACAGGTAAAAACATTTACGTGAAATTCGAACCAACGAACCACTTTGTCACAGAGATTTACAACTCGGAAATAGATTTATTATTCTTTTTGTGAACAACTATTGTCCTTCCCCCGCGGGTATAAAAAGAATTCAAGTGAAGAAAATGACCCAAGTTTTGTCTTTAAATTATATCAGGCAATTCCCTTAGAAATGTTGGTGCGCCTACTTTTCTTATATACAGGATTATTGCAAATGTGACGTATTCCTGTTACAATGTTATAGATAAGGTCAAAAACAACAGATTTTTTCATATATTTTTTTACTCCAAAATCGTTTCTGAGTTATTTGAGATTTTAAATTGTAAAAATAAAGTTAAAATGTAAACCTACCAAAAAAGTGCTGTCGTTTTTGCCAATATTATTATTTATGTTGATTGTAAATATTGTTTTCTATGACATAATATTGAAATAGTTGGAAATATTGCAAGTATTTCATTAAATTTTGAATTTAACGAGGTCCAATCTGGATTATTATGTAAAGTTCAGCGCAACATTGTATCAAGAAAAGGTCACATTTCCAATTACCCTGTATATATTCGGTACTAATATTGGAAAGGTGTGTTTTGTGTGTTTGTAGTTATGTTTATAATTGAGAAATTTGAAAATTACACCATTGATTTAACTATTTTATCACCATTTCATTTTGAATGTAATTTAGAAATAAAAATGGCTATATTTTATCATGAGGTATCCACAGAAATGCAAAACAACGAGGATGAAAATGTAAAACAAATATGAGTTTTGGAATTACGCCGTAAATTTGACGGGAAGTTCACAACTAGAGTTACCATTAATAACCTAAAAAACGGTGTTTTTTAAAGTGGGGCTTCGTAAAAAAAACTATATTATTACACGAGTGGAAAAAGGCGGTTCAGTTAGTATTCAATGAATACGAAAACTCGACTTTAGTATTCAGGGTAAACACAAAAGTTTTTGTGTCTTTTATTGCAAATTAGATTATTGGATTTGCTTATTGAATCTATGGGCATTCAATTACGTAGATACTGATCTATATTGTTTATTTATTAGTCACTTAATTGAAATACGTTTTGTGGGTTCATTGTGAATGTTGACCAATTTGTATTTGGAATCCGAGTATAAATAAAAGATAAGTAAGCAATAGCTTCCGCGCGCGACTTCACCCGCGTAACACCCATGGGAACTTCATAAAAATACAGCCTATACTTCCTCGATAAATGGGCTATCTAACACTGTAATATTTTTTCAAATCGGTTTAGGGGTTCCTGAGATTAGCACGTTCAAGCAAACAAACAACAAGCTCTTTAGCTTTATATGTATAATTAGTATAGATTTATTGATTTGATTTGATTTGCCCAAACATTTTCATACGAAAACTATTTACTGACCTCTGAACAAGAAAGACTTACAAAAAATGTGAATGCTGTTTTTGAGTCCAATTTATTTATAAAACTGCAACAATATAATCGCTAAGGCTCCACTAAAAATATATTACTAATGTTAATATTATGTTCTACAAGTAGAATTTATGTTAGAAGATTAATTCTATTAGACTCAAGTAGGTACGCAAATTAAATGAACGCTAGTTCAATCTCGTTTAATATAAAGAGCTGATAATTATGGTTATTCTATCTTCCCGACGTATTTAGGTTATAGTAACCCCGTGGCGTAGCGGTACAAGTCTCAATTTCAGTCTCAGAGGTTGTGGATTCGATTCTTTGATGCCTGAAAGAGAAATCTTCTTATCGGGTTTGTTTGCCTGATGAATTACCTATGTGCCTTAGAAAGCACGTTTTATTATAACATTATCTATAATAATCGTATAACAAGGAACGGGCAGCAGCGTTTCCATGTATGTTACAATATAATATTGCGGTCTGGTTGGACTGCAATATTGTGCTTGCCAAGCCTAGCGTGGCGACTATGGTAAAACTCTTCCTCGGGAGGACGTCCATGTTCAGCAGAGGACGTTAGAGACTGATGATGATGATTGACCCGAATTCACAAATAAAATTCAAATATGACAGAATAATCTTTTTAGCCGGGGAGAGTAAAGACTCATCTATACATACATCCACTTGTCTCACCTAAGAAAATCACTCTCAATCTTCTTTTTTTTACTTAAATTAAATACCGAAATAAATCTGAAATAAATTTTCATGATAGTGAAACTATCTGGGGGCACGGCAGTGCGCCCCCAAGTCGAGTAAGAAAAAAAAAAAAAAAAAAAAGTTGCACGGCCGTACCTATCTTTTCTCGAGGCAAATCAGCCGATTTTCGACCCCCTATAACTTCGTTGTGGATAAAGATAGGAGCCTGAATTTTCAGTAACTAAACAAGCTTTGTAAAACTACAGTATATTTCAAATTTCATTCAATTTAAACCAGTACTTTACGAATTATAACTAGTCAAAGTTTGGTATTTTCGGTAATTTTGTCACTCGCTCACTACTGACTGACCGATCATCAAAATGTTTAGGCACTTCTAGCAGACGTAGAAGCTTCAAATTTTGAGTATTAGGAGAATTTTGTGTAAAACTCATGGGAAAATTCCAACATTTTGCAATTTCGGTCTAGTTGTTCAGTTTCATCAACTGCATTAATAACTTTGTTATTTCTTATAAATGTATAGGATTACAAAGTTACATTTGCAGTCAGTGAATCAGTGTACATGAAAATGTTTGATTTAATGGAGGAATAGGTGTAGATAGGGACCTAGATGTAATTATGTTGAAAGTTGGTGTCTAAGTGGTTAGATTAGTTGTTTCAGAGACCTGGTTTTCTGCGTTCGATTCCCACCCGGGACAATTATTCGTCTGAAATTCAAACAGTTGTACTGAGTCAGGGGGTGCTTTGTTTTCGTGAATCTATTGATTTGAAATCTATTGAAAAAAAAAAAAAAAAGGCGTAGGAAAACAAAAAAAGACAATGGATTGTAAAAGCAAGATAGTACATAAGTTGTGCTATGAACGATAGGATACTAACAATCATAACAGCGTCTGATGGAGGTGGCTTGCCGGCTTGAGCCATGTCTCAGCAGGAGGCTGCGGTCCCTTGAGAAGTAGGGACCTCGTGTAATCTGGGCGTCCCTGAAACTGGTTATTTGGGCGCAGGAGAGCCCGCAACACCAATTGAGTCGCGGACGCTGCCAGGGGGTATCCCAGATAGGCAACAGTACCTGGGCCCCTCACCAATTGTGGTCGGAGGAGTAACCAGGGGTTTTACTCTCATGTTATGATTAGCATTCCACTGCTATGAAGAGGGCGAGTCCCACATATCCCACTGCCCGTGCCGGAACACCGCAGTGGCGGAGGGGTTGCGAAACATTCTTGCATTCCCCCGGACAAACTTACACCACGGCTTTCACGCTTCCCGTTCGAAACACAGAAAGACGGTCACTTTTTTCCAAGCAACTAACAAATCTTACTGTGATATCGAAGGTATACACACAAACCACGTTTTATTAATCTGACACAAACTATATTTATATAATCATTTTATCAAATATTTTTATACACAGTTTGATGTTAACTAGGTAGCTTTAAATTTACTTATGTACATATTAGCTTGTTCCCTAGTGCGGGGGCTGTCTTAAAAAAAGGCCATAATCGGACATGTATTATGTAGTTGTACCAAAATTCCATCAAAAACAGTTCATCAATTTCGTAATTTTAAAAACCTTTGACAGGCTGGAGGCCAGGAGGCCTTGAGTGCCATACATAAGTTCATGTTAATCCTCTGTTAAGCTTGATATTGTAGTTTTCGATTATGAGGTACATTGACAATATTTATAACCAATGAGAGATAACAATTTTACATACGGATTAATTTTAAATGACGTTTGACGAGTGCGACGAATATCAATAAAGCATAAAAAAAGTATACGACGCATCTGTTCTTGGTTCATATGGTGAGTGTTGCCATGCCAGCTAGGTACGTGGATATTCATATGTGCGTAAGTTAAGTTATTTTGTAAATAAGGGCACAGAGTTACTAGTCTGGATGGTTTACATCTAATTTAAGTCTACTTTGGAACTATTAAAGCGCAGGTATCATTCATTTGTGAATACAATAGACTAAAACCGGTCAAGTGCGAGTTGGACTCGCGTACTAAGGGTTCCGTACCATTTTTAAGTGCCTACCTGTTTTTATAGATATCGAGCAAAAAAGGTAAAAAAAAAGTTGTTGTATGGGAGCCCCCCCTAAATACTTATTTTATGTTTAGTTTGTTATTATAGCAACAGAAATACATAATTTGTGAATTTTTCAACTGTTTAGGTATCGCGGTTCTTGAGATACAGCCTGGTGATAGACAGACAGACAGCTAAGTCTTAGTAATAGGGTCCCGTTTTCACCCTTCGGGTACGGAACCCAAGCATTTACCGTCTTATTAATAAACGTGGACTAAAGAAAGATTAACTTTACTCTAAGCATTAACCCGGTACTAACAAATTTCACTATTAATAAACACGGACTAAGGAGTGATTAAGCTAATTCGACTCTAGTCTCGGTGTAAAAGTTAAACCATAGGGATACCTAGTTTAAGGACGGATTAAGCATAGAGTAACTATCTTTGACAGCTGTTTTTACTTTTTAGGTTAGATTGTAATATTGTTTGGTAAAAGTTAATTAAAATTAATAGACTATTTTAGAGACGACTTATGGCTGATAGACGAAATTAATGAAGTTCAGAATCAGATGGACTACATTCCAACAATAAGGCGTGTTAAATTATACAAAATTCGTAAGAATCCACTTGAAGAACTTGAAGCTAAATTTATATCGAAATATAGGTTTTCTCGATCTACGGCTGTTTTTATCATTGACATGATAAAAAATGATTTAGCTGGTGATGTGAGAAGTGGTTTCATACCGCCCCATATGAAAGTTTTAAGTGCAATAAGATCTTGGACACGCGGAGAGGTAAGAATTTGACAATCAATAAAATTATATTCAACAATCTTTGCTTCTTCTGGGTATTTGTTATGTTAAATCTTATATATTTTGTGAATTCAACAGATTCAAGATGACGCAGGAGATATAAGTGGTAAGGGATATCTGCCAACAATATCACTTGTATGCAAACAAGTTGCTTTAGCATTGGTGGCAAAAAGTGCTTAATGGATCAAAATTCCATAAAATGATGCAGAACAGAGCAATGTGATAGAAGAATTTTATTCGATATGTGGATTTAGACAAGTGATTGGAGCCATTGACTGCACACATATTAGAATACCAAAAGTCAGTGGAAATATTGGACAATATTTAGGATATAGTTCAATTAATGTACAAGTTGTGTGGTATGAAGCCCAACTGTAGCAATATATGTATTAAGTTTCTATATAATTTGTCTTTTAATAAAGTTTACTCATATTATATCATTTGTTCTTATTTAAGTAGGTATTATACCTATATTATTATTATTTTGTAACAAAATAATCGAAATCTCACAATTCACATCCAAACGTCCATATCATAGATGATAGAAACAAACATCGTCTGTCATCTGTCACTGTCATTTGTTTTATTTCATTCGGTAGTTCATTCTTTTTATTTTTAATTTCAACGGTGTTGCCATAGATTGTCCTTTAAACCAGGCGTAACGAATGTATAGCTAGTCCGAGCTTAGTCCACGTTTATTAATAACGTTATGAAAACGAAGTTAATACTTAGTTACACCAGAATTAGCTAAACCAAACGTAACTTCGAATTAAGCAAGAAGTAGGCCATTTTTATTAATAAGACGGTTAATGTCTAGACATGCTTAATATGTTGCATCAAAGATAACGAGAAAAACCCATAGAGAAATGGAGTGGACTTTGAGAAAAACTGTAGGTAGCTGAAGTTCAAGAAGTAGTACCGGTAAAGAAAAAGAGGAACACAACCTACAAAAATTGGAAAGCTCATAAGACAGTGACAGAGTGGTAAAATCCATTGTTGGTATTTTAAAAAATAATGTAAATTGTAAAGCAAAGGAAAAAAGTACAACTATCTACAAAAAGAAATGAGATGCCATCAAAAACATACTTGTAAAAAAACCCAAGTCTCGTAACGCAGTTCTTTTACCGTAAAACGTTGTGAGATCTATGTAATACCAAGTCGGTTAATTTATTCAGTCCCTACTTAAGGGACCTTCTATCTTAAGCTATTACGTAATTATCTCACCTTACAGAATTTTATTTTGACCTTATCAAAGTTCAAAACTTTTATGTTATGAATATTAGATTGACTTGGCCATCGCAATAAACACTTGTGAGATACATTCTAATTATATCCGATGGCCAAGTTAATCTATTATTTAAAACTTTAAAGTTTCGAATTTTGATAAGATCAAAATAAGATTCTGTAAGGTGAGATAATTACGTAATAGCTTAAGATAGAAGGTCCCTTAAGTAGGGACTGAATAAATTAACCGACTTGGTATTACATAGATCTCACAACGTTTTACGGTAAAAGAACTGCGTTACGAGACTTGGGTTTTTTACAAGTATGTTTTTGATGGCATATGATTTTACCAGTAAACCCAATACAATACCTACCATTTTACTTCTTATTTTTTTACGCGTTTCTATTATACGATATGTTTCTAATTGGTTGAAACAACGTGTCTTCCGACTCTCTATCAAATGGCATCATTAAACGAAAATGTCCCCAATAATATTTTCCCTTCATATCAAATGATGTCTTTGCTAAAAAAGTTTGATTTCTGTCAAACCGGTGAAGGAGTTGGAAAATAATGAAATGTCCCAGACACAGACTGCTTTCCGCAGATGTTATATATTATGTATGCGTTTTAAGGGCTAAGGAAAGTCGAGAAAAAATAAGTGGAACTGTGCATTATGAAAGATCTAGTACGAAACATCATCACTACAGTGCACGCTGTCAGATTGTGGAATTCGCTGCCCACTTATATCCGTAGTTGCAATACTCTTTCATCATTCAAGATCAAATTAAAATAATATTATCTCTCCTCTTCGTAACATTATATATACGAATATAAGTATGTATTCAGATATAGTATGTAGTTTATGATTAAATTGTATGTTTGTATATATGCAACTATTGTATGTTTGTGTATCTACCTACACGCTTTTAAAATTTTCTACTTGTAACTTTTCCTCTTGCAGGTCTACTAGAAGAGATTTCTTAAGAAATTAGTACCTTTGTACATTGATGTGTCTGTCTTGTTGTATTTATATCTTCAAAATTCATGTGTAAATAAATAGAAAAATAAACACTAGTCCATACTTGTAATAACTCTCAATGAGGCGCATTGTTTAGTCTTCGATACTAACAATACTCAATAATAAGTTGGTAACCTTATACGGTACTTGAATACCTACCAAAAACAATTAAGTAGGAATCATGCTACCACAATCTGAAATAAATACGATCAAAACAAAATGAAAGGTATTGTTTATTACGATCGAATTTCGTATAAAATTTGAGCGATATAACAAAAGTCGATTCTACTTGATACCATTTTGTGAACAAAATGTAAGTTCTTGAATAAATCACAGTAAATCCGTAAGGCTAAAACTTTAACACCTCGGCAAAACATATGCTGACTCATAATCTTCTTAGCATTAACTTATCAGTTGAATGCACGAAGTTTCGACACAAAAGTGTAAAACTATCTCAAAGCCTTACATTTCTGTGGCATGTAGTTAAAATTAACAAACAATTAAATATTTCGTAACTCCTAGTCTATGGTCCAGTGAAGTTATGTATGTAATATCAATTGACATTATAGCGCTAATTAGCCGAATCCCATGCCTATAATTCGTGCATTGAAATCTCCGATGTGAGTGATTTTATTACTGTGTGTTTTAAAATTAATATACATACACAATGTGACACTAATATTCAGTTCAATTCAGTCTTTTGCGGAGAGACAAAAATATTAAAATAAAAAGTAGATAATTATTTTCGAAAATGGTCTGTTATAAAACTTATTAGTAATTTTGCAAAAAAGAAATGTTTACAAATTCTTAGACTCACACTACAACTTCGGTACTACTACCTACATTATTTGCTCAAGTAAACTTTTTTCAAGCAAAGAAAAAAAGCACATAAATATCCTACATTTGAATAAAGAAGCTATTTCCAATGCCTACCAAGTTAATAAAAACCGTACAAAACGACATCAAAGAATGTTTTTTTCCTGTAAATACATAGAAGCTAGAGGCCAACAACCACGGACCGCGATAAACAACCAGTTTATGTACATTATATTATATAGAAAGGTTGTATTAAAAATCAGTTCCAATAATGTTTGGTATTCAGCGCAGAGCTCGCAGTGGTATCAGGAACACTAAAATTTATTTTGCAGTGAAAAGGAAATGTGATTATGTTTCAATAACAAACATATCCGGGGCCACACGTAACAGGAATAAAAAGTCACACGCCAGAGAATTTATTTACTGAACGAACTATTGTGCCGGGTGAATTTTATACCGGCGTGATGTGCGTTCCTGAATATCTTATTTATACTTTATTGGCAAATATTAAAATAAAGTATATTTATCAATATGAAAAAAAAAAATTGTAGTACTTTTTTTTGCTGTCAGTACCTTTTTTTATGTCTTTTAATTCATGTTTCTTTCTGCCTTTTGACTTTTAATTCATTTGAATGAACGTCAAAAACTTTATAGTTTGTTGTTACTGTGTATCTTTGACATTTTTTATTGATTTGATAAATAAAATAATAGGTAGGTACATGTCCAATATTATTTTTATGCTGAATTAATTCTATTACTTATACATTTTTTAGTCTTCACGCCTATTATGTGCGTTACCTGAAACTAGCAATAAATTTAACAATATAAGTGACACGGAAGTTGATCAAATTACAATTCGTATTTATTTTATACATATTTACTCTCATGATTACGCAAGAAAGTAGTTAATTTTCGAACGGTTGACTCGTATTCCATAAAATATTCGAAAAATATTAATCGGATTAAAGTTATTTTCGCTCAAAGGTAGCACGTGTTATTCGGGAGTTACAATATTAAATAAAAAAAATAGTACTGGTATTTATTCGTATAAAGTATTACAAAAAAACAGTTTACACTTTAACCCGGCATTGCATTGATGTTTTATTTGCTGCCCTCAGGGAACGCTGCCCAGTAGCATACATTGATAGGTATAATTTCAGATGAGTATTTAGGTTTAATTATTTATTTTAGTTGTATAAATACATAAAAATAAAAACATTTTAACTAATAGTCAGTTAGAATACTTATGTATAACCTTGAAAATAAACAGATACAGTTATGGAAAGCTGAAGAGTTTGGTTTTTTTGCTTGAACACGCTAACAGGTGGTCCGATATGAAAAAATATTTTAGTATTAAATATTCCATTTTGCATTATTATAAAATTAATTAAGAAGGAGTTACGCAGCGTGAACCCACTTGTAGAAAGAAAGTAGCAAATATACATATTCAGTTTTTCCGGAACGCTATAATCTGGACATCTTTAAGACTAAAGTGAAGAGACACTTTCTAGCTTTTCTTTAAGCGTGTATCCTTTTAGGCCTTATCTTCGCCTTCCATCAATCGAGATTATGGTCAAACGTAGGCCTATATTTAATGAAAAAAAAATATAATTTATTTTTATTTTTTTTACATAGTTATGTTACCTATGTAAAAAATATTCATCCCCTACCGTTAACGTAATCCAAACAAGTTTATTTCGATACATTCACCGACGTAAAAACATAATAAATAAAGTCAATTCAATTTCGAAATATGCATTCAATTTTATGATCGTATATTTTATGATTTTATTATGAATTGCGCAACATACACAAGTATATCAAACCACTTTCATATAACAAAACCGATGCACAATTCGTGTAGCATTACAAATACGAATATAGATTTGACTTCTGAATTAATTTCCTAAGCTCCAATCAAACACAGCTCCCGTCAAAATTTATTCACAACGCATTAATTAACTGGTAACAAACACAACTAGGTTATCTTGTTGGCATATAACCACAAATACTAATGCCAAAATCCGGACAATCCCTGTTCTGCATGAACTCAGCTTAGAAATGTAGAAGATGAGACTAAACTACTGAAAGGTACGCGTTTCTACCATTAACGGAATAATAGAAAATAACTTCGTCAGCCCTTTTGCGGCCACTGCTGAGCATGTCCTTTTTGCCCGACGGACCGATACGACAGAATTAGCCACTAGGCTTTTGCTACTTCACCGGGCATAAAGACGAGCAAAGCTCCAGCCTATAAATGATTCAAAAACTTCAAACTAAGCAACCTGCGCAAGAGGTTGTCCCCTGTGGGACTTGGACCTCGGTTCAGGACGGTCGTTGGCTGGGAGATTGAGGGATTACGGTTTTAGTTTATAGGGGAGTTTTTTGCACCTGCCACTCTACTTTACACTTTGAGGGCCTCTCGGACTTCAGAGTCTGGAATATTGCCATAATCAACACTCTTGGCAGGCGAATTATGATCGCGGTATGATGCTGAATATTTTTGAGCTGATAGATACTGCTGCCTATCCATCAGCTGTCCCTTTGTCGACCATGCGATGACAATGGGTACGGAGTATTAGAAAGCATCAATGCAACTATTTGATTATGTTTAAAGAAAATTTGGGAACACTACAGCGTTCTAGGCAAGATAAACCAAGTAAAGTGCAAGGATACTACCTACCCTCACTCAATGCGTTTCGTAGTCACCTTATAATATTTGTAACAATAGATGACTACCTCGTTGGTCTAGCAGTAATTTGTTAAACCGTAACTAGCAAGGTCCTGAATTCAATCCCCGGGTCGGGAAATTAATAGTGTTTCTAGAAAGTTTATATTTAGAAAAATCTAAGTAGGGTAAGGTACCAGCCCGAAGTCTAAAAGTTGAAATGTTGTTTCACCCGTGCCTCGAAGAGCACGTTAAGCTGTTATTGCTGCAACTGTTCTCCCACCATTCGTGTCGGTAGTACCATCTCACCTTATCATAAAGATAAAGGAATAAAGAGCATGAATTGTCCCGCGTAAATAACTCGTCTCCTGAGTCGTGCCGTCGTGACCGAAATCGGTCGAAAGGAAAACTTTGTACCCCTTTTCTAAAAATTCGAAAGTCGAATTTTGATGGCTAATGTACTTAATATTTTCTTACCCATGTGGAGTGACCAATGAACATACTAGAATATGTGGATCATAGTATTCAAACTAATTTTATTAATATTTTATATACATACTAGCTGACCCGGCAGATTTCGTACTGCCTCAATCGATACATAAAAGACCTAAACATTTGTATAAAATAAACTGGGCCGTAGAGACTTCGTTTATGCGGTACTCCTACCCCTACCCTATACTACCCCTACCCTACACTACCCCTACCCTACACTAACCCTACCCTACACTACCCCTACCCTACACTACCCCTACCCTACACTACAACTACCCTACACTACAACTACCCTACACTACCCCTACCCTACACTACCCCTACCCTACACTACCCCTACCCTACACTACCCCTACCCTACACTACCCCTACCCTACACTACCCCTACCCTACACTACCCCTACCCTACACTACCCCTACCCTACACTACAACTACCCTACACTACCCCTACCCTACACTACCCCTACCCTACACTACCCCTACCCTACACTACCCCTACCCTACACTACACCTACCCCTAATCTACCCCTACCCTACCCTACACCTACCCTAAAAAATCTTGGCAAAAAAAATCAAGTTTTTAATTAACAAAATAAAGCTCAAATTGACTCTACATTTTAGTTAGAAAACGTTTGTATGGGAAAAAGAAAAAGGCTGTTTTAAGGGGTTTTCAGGCAATTGTTCGATTTTTTCTCGCCGTAAAAACCATCCTTGAACTTCCACGAACATTAAAAAAAAAGAATTGGCCAAATTGGTCCAGGCTTTGTAGAGTTATGCGCTTACCAACACATTTTGCGATTCATTTTTATATTATAGATTAGTGCACCAACTTTACGTTCTTTTTACGAAAATTGCGCGGACGGAGGAGTATGGAATATCGTACATTTATAGTTTAAATAGAGAAGGAGGTGCAGAATGCTATTTTTTTATTTTTTATTCGCGCACATACTTGTAAAGTATTATCAATCTAAATTTGAGTAGGTATCTGTTTGAATTGTATTCATGCACAAAGTTATGAGCACATATTATTATGCAAATATATTATGATAGTATGACCACGCGAGTACCTACCATTTGTCATGATACTGTACAGGAAGTTTGTTTTGGCCTAATTACTATGTTGACTGAGTTAATTAAACATTGCGTAATTGATAGTGGTTTTAGGTAAAATGAGGGTTGTAGTACACAGCATGCGGGAGTTTATTAATTTCATATAATATTATAACGAGACCAACAATTTATATTCAGAGCAGACCACGCTATATTAAATTTAAACGAAATTTGTAGTAGACATATCGTCCATGTTTAGTGTGTGGGGTGTCTGATCCCCGCTCTTATGTATGAAATAGTATATAAAGTAAGATATAAGATGATGGAGAAAATATATAGAACATATAAAAAAAATCTATTCTTTTATTCAGAGTCCCCTCGTTACACATGGCCGGACTATGATAAACTTATAATACTCGATATTGGTTTATTAAAGAATATTTATATATTTTTGAGATTTGAGATAAACATGTATAAGAGTAGAGTAGTATCTTTTTAGCGCTGTTTACACTTTGAACCACACTATGAACACCCGACGCGACGCGACGCTACGTGTTCATAGTGTGATTCTTGTCTATAGAAAATAATAAATTTTATTCGACTCAACACGCGTCGCGTTTCGTCAGGTCACGTCGCGTTTTAACAATATGTTTCCGCCTTTAGTGTAATGTTACACGCCCGTTCCGCCTGCGCTGCATTATCACAACGCAACAATTTCAACACAAAGTCACACGAACACTACGTCATCACAGCTATCCTTACGTCGCAGCACACCACTGTCACAGACACACCACTGTCTTAGCTTTTGAACGTCAATGGAGTTGAATAAACGTATTTCATGTACTTGTGAGATAAGATAATCTAAATCAATACTAATTCAGCACGCATTTAGAAAATAATTTAAAAGTCAACTGTCGCCTTCGATACGTTATTAAATACCGCTCCGTCGTTTCAATGTAGCTCCCTTTCTCACCTCGTCTCCCCCTTTTCCTAGTGCGTTGCGTTGCCATCCGTTATTCTGATTTATATGTAGAACGACGGAACGTCAACGCTCAGTCGATGCAACGCAACGCAGCGCACAGAGTAATAGGTATTGGTCTATTGGTTCGGATCCCAATCTACAGCAACATTGCGTACAGAATCCTTAATCCATTGAAGAGTTACCATTTAGTGTTGGCAATATTCTCTCATTCTAATTCCATAATAAAACCGCTTTTTTATTTGCTTTTGTATAGTATACCTTAAAACAGACAGGTAGAGTACCTGTGTTAATGTGATTGATGAAACTATTTCCTTTACTAGACAGTACCGCTGTTGGTGAGACCTACCCCTTAGTTTTTTATCGCGCGACAGAACGCATAGTTCGTGGTCGCGACCTAAATATATAGGTGATGATTCTTAACTTAATTTATTACAGTTTTACAGACACAAAAACATCATGTTCTTGTGTCTCAACAAACAAATATTGTGTAGGTACCTATTGACCGCAGATTTTTTATTCATTCTCCCCACGTACGGTAATATAAAATAAAGCATGTTCCGTACAATTTCCATACACAAGTTATTTATTACTACCGACGCCGAAATATATACGTTATGAAGTAATCTAGGTGCCATTGTTTTATTATAAGTTATTGTGACCGCGTAAACGGTTTATGACTGTAATGAAAAATGAATTGAATATTCTAATGTAGGTGCCATAGTGTTGTACGGTATAATTTACTGCATATTCGTTGTAATATTGATGTAACACAGCTCTAAAATATCATGGCTTTTTATGGAGATTAGTCAAATGTGATGTAGGTAATACTTATTTATATCGATGCCAATATTATATTAAAAAAGATATAATTTTCTTGTTACGAATTAACTCAAAAATTACCAGACTGATTTCAGTAATACCTTCACCATTAAAATGGCTATATTTAATTATGCAGGATGATTAACTGCTACTATTAATATTAAAAAACATATGATTAAAATTTTAATAAAAATATTTTTGAATTTTTAATATAAAGATGTTATTAATGCATCCCCAAGGAGGCTAAAATTGATGAATATTCATGGATAACTTAAGTTGCACTTAAGTTTCCTACAATATAAAATAATCCAGTTTGTATGACCCGGCGCCCTGAAGATGATGTTAATTTTATTATAATCTTCAATTTGATCTATCAAGCATAAATTAATTAGCTGAGTATTAGCAACCATTACACAATTAAGCGGCCGAAGCCCAATAGCTAGAGGCGTCGGACTATCCAGTACCAGTTCTATCCCGCCCATTTTAAGCTGACGTAACAAAACTCAAAAAAAATACTGTGTACCTGTATGTATATGCCTTTTAGCGGCTTTACTTTATCAGAAAGAAATATCTTTATATTCTTCATGACTGATAAAAACATTCTTCAACAGCCCGTTTACGTCCACTGCTGAACATGGGCCTCCTCTTAAAATACCTTGGCAAGCCAGGATCGTTGAGGGATATTGCCATAATCACCATGTTTGGCAGACGGATTGGTGATCGGAGTAGGATGTAAACCTTGAGCTAATAGATGCTGCTGCCCATCCATCAGCCATATGTCCCTTAGTCGCCTTTCACGACACCCATGGGAGGACATGGGGTGATCTATTCTAACCCGGAAACCACACGGCAACGATAAAAACATTACCAACTATGTATATGCTAAAGGATCAAAATTTGAAACACTTAATCAAATATTCAACATAATAACGCTGGTGTCCCACAAGGAACATAATGGGACCACTTATGTTTTCACTTTATATTAACGACCTTTCTAATATTGCCTCTCATTTTTTTACTGACGATAAGTTTTTTTAATTATTTAAAGTCATATAATAAAGTAAATGAGTTTTTTTAACGCTTTCATCACTGGTCAGTCGGATTCAAAACATTACAAAACAAAACATTTTGTAAATCACTACATAGTATAAAACAAAGTCGCTTTCTCTGTCCCTATATCCCTATGTATGCTTAAATCTTTAAAACTACGCACTTGATTTTCGGATTGTACTATTGACGGATGAGTGATTGAAGAGAAAGGTTTATACGTATAATACATCAGCATTGCGCCCGTGCGGAGCCGGGGCGGGTCGCTAGTAAAATATAAACAAAATAAAGTTTTTGTCACGTATTACGTGTATTTGTAAAAAGTCAAAACATATTTTGGCTTATCAATTTACTATGTTAAATTAATTAAGTTTATTTGATTATTGCTACTTATTATAATATTAGTTTATGTAGCTTTAGCCTGTTAGGTACGAAAATACAACATTATTTTATTATTTTTATATCTATGATTTAATATACATAGTTCTGTCCTTTGAGTACCTATGTTATTATTTAGACAGACCATAAGTATCTCATTGAACAGCTAGGCCTATAGCCTGACTGGCATGATATTTAATAAATATGAGTAGATACAAAAATTTACGTCACAATACCATATGTTATACCTATTTGAAATAACATTTTATAAATATTAATTTTATAATATCTCACGTTTAAGCATTTTTAATGGGGCTTTTGGTTTTTTTATTTCATCGTTTTCTACGAGCCGTATTTTTACATAATGAGTAAGACATATAAGAATTTCTTTGATCCATACATCAAATATTGATAAAGCTAATTAATATTTTGTACGAGTCAAATTTCGCCAGTCATTTATCGACTGCGAAACATCGTTAACGAGTATGTTGAGTATATAAAGCAGTATATTATTTGCCTGAAATTGTAGACTAATGAGTTTTAAAGTTAATTTTCCGAACAATCAATAGCTTTGCCTTGAGTTATAAAATATGTACCTATAATTAATTTCATTACATTTATTTTTTCAGATAGTGTACTGACTAATTTAGTATAATAACGGAGAAAATAATCATTTTCTCCATTACTATCGTATACTGTAGTATAAGATAGTTATGGAGAAAATAATCTAGTTAGATTCGAGAACATTTAGACAACTTTTACGAGTTCTCTTTGCCTTTACCACAATATTTAAAAACGAATGTCTATGGTTCTTACCTGCCATGATTTATTGTACCGAGACACGAACATTTATATCTATGCCAGTTAATTTTTAATTTTAAAGAAACCTTTTAGCGAGCTAACCATGGAGTTTCTCTAAAATATAAACTTTGCAAAGAAATAACGCTAAAGATACCAATCTCCCAATTGTGACCGAGACAAGCTGACGAATTGTATCCGTAAGGCACTCAAATAATTATTCGATTCTAATCATATCAAAAGCCCTTAAGTATCGATATCTACCTATATCGATATTCTAATCATTTTTAAACTTAGAAATCATTATTCGTAGGAATTACTTTTATTCTACAATTAACACATAAGATAAAAACAGTCTAAAATAAAATTATCAGTTAATAAAATAACTTCTTGCCATAGTCTACAACGATCAGGATGTCTAGATGAGTTTTGGACTTAGATACTTTGGACGTATTGCCATAATACTTCAGAGACTTAAAACATTATTCTTATTTGTTTTAGTAAAATATATCCGAATTTTAGGCGTTCCGTGTTCAAATCGGAAACCAAACAAGCAAGCATACGACTAATTAAATCTATATATATAAAACAAAGACGGGTTTGTTACAACACTTATAACTCGAGATCGGCTGGATCAATTTTCATGGTTTTTGTTTCGTTGTATTTGTCTTCGCCCTGAATACCAGAATACATTTTAAAAACAAAAGAAAGTCGTGTTAGTTACACTATTTATAACTCAAGAACGGCTGAACCGATTTGGCTGAAAATTGGTAGGGAGATAGCTAAGAACTGGGAGAAGGACATAGTATACTTTTGGGTAGGGGTAGGGTAGGGTAGGGTAGGGTATGGTAGGGTAGGGTAGGGGTAGAGTAGGGGTAGGGTAGGGGTAGGGGTAGGGTAGGGGTAGGGTAGGGTAGGGGTAGGGTAGGGTAGGTGTAGGGGTAGGGTAGGGGTAGGGTAGGGTAGGGCAGGGGTAGGGTATAAAAGTCCACCCGTGCGAAGCCGGGGCGGGCCGCTAGTAAAATATATTTGAATGACTCCAAATAAACAGATTCACTGTGACTTTTATGCTGAAATACGTTCGCAAATTTTTAATTTATGTTCGTACAATGTGATTGGATTCAAAACTAAGTACTTTTATTTTGATACTGTGTAAGAAATGTTAAATTGATTCGATACTACTTGGTATCGAATTAAAAGCATACTTCCTCGTATTTAATTGTATCGAAACATCGCTACCTATATAATAACAAAACGACTGAATGAATTCTTCCTAATATTTTACCAAAATAATTTATAAAACAACCTAAAACAAAACATGGAAACACTCCATCAGTAATTGGTTTTTAATCCCTATTGGAAACAAATCGTTTGAAAACGTTTTAATATCTTTTTGTAATAAAAACATTGGAATGTCAAAACAAGCTTTCTACAACGTCGATTTAAAAAAATACGTTCGTAAGCTTGCTAAGAATCTCATTTTAATCAGTCTGATTCTGAAAAGCGTTGGTCTCTGAATAACATTATGTACTAAAAGAAAGGAATGTCTCGAGAAAATGCGATTACAACTTACAATCTGTTTTGATAGCGGATCATTCATTATTTGCGAATAAAATGCACTCTATGCGAATGTCCTACGATGGGCATAGTATGGATCTGTATCAAAATTATAGTGTTTCATGTTTTGAGCGTAAACGAAATTTCAACATTTCTACGGGGAAATCAAAATCTACACGGATGTACCTACACACGGGTAACAACTAGCATAATATATTTGTTTTTAATAAATAAATCGAAATAGGGTATATCCACATTGCTATAGACGGATGAATCATATCTTATGGTGAGAAAAATACGGCTGTCTTCTCGCCGAGCGATAATTAATCAAAATCATTTCATAAGTACTTACAGGAAAATACGAGTAGGTACTCGCAGTACTGACTGATATTCTTCCCTTTATGAGATACCTACTATGTGAAATTGTTTTATATAAAGTGCGTAAAAACCTTGGTGCGTTATGAGTTTGATCCCCACGCCAGACAAGGAATCGTTGCGTAAAATCTAAAATTTCTTCCCGGGTCTGGTTGATTAAAAGACTACCCTCCATGCATCGGAAAGTGCGTTTAGTCATGGATTGTTATAACATCATCTATAACAATATTTATACAAGGTTATGGACTGCACTGTTTTCATTTTTTTTTTAAGATACCTTGCAGACTTTTGTCGTCTGCTAGTATTCTTAGTAACCCCTCGTGCTAAGCTAAAATGCTTGTGTTACGAGTGGGTTCACGACGGTAGTGCAATGGGTGAGGATCGAAACGGCGACCTCAAGATCACAACAACACCCCTAGCCATTGAGCCACCACCATATAGCATGTACACATATAGCATGTGTTATTACATCATACTAAAAACAACTAAAAGTCATAATCCCTCAATACTTCCGTCAGCGAACGTCCTGAGCCAAGGTCCAAGTCCCACGGGGGGCGCCTTTCTGCGCAGCTCTCAGTCTAGTTTGGACTGCATTAACTATTAAAACACATTTTACGTCATAAAACGATGCAGCATATTAGTTTACGTAAAATTAAATCCCAGAATTTAATAAAGGGCGGTCATATGGGAAAGTATTGAGCTAGTTTAGGAGAAGTAAAATTACTCATACTGTAAGCGTAAGTATGTGAAGTAGGTACTCAGGTCTTGTATGTAAGAACATTGTTATAATATGAGCTGGGATAAATTACATAGAAGCAGTGCGATACAAGATTCAGGTCACGCGATCGGAAGCCTACGATAACTGATTCAAAATGGTTAAGAAGATAAAATGTACGTCTGACATTTTCTTTTCTTCTTCTTGTTCTAGCGATCTGTCTTGTCCACATTTTACTAGTTTTTCGCGTTTTTGTTTGTTATCGTATAGGTCACAGTATCTGTGTAATTAACTACGTTCAACATAAAATAATAATGAGTCTAACATCAAAGATCTGAGAATTACAACCATAAATATAATGTTACTACGCTCAATGAGCCACTAGATAGTACTGACGTACTAACCTCCACCTCACAGAATATCACATCCATATAATATTGTTGATATGACAAATGATGTTGTGTTGAAGATCGCCAGAGCTTACGTGGAGGGGAGGGGGGGTAAGAAAGCGTTTTTTGGCTACGACTTTCTGTCTTTAAAGTTGTTGAGCGTCGAGATGAACAACAACACATCATGAATATACTATTCATTTTAGACTACAGACTATAAAAGACGTCGCCTGTCAACCACCCTGGATATAATTATCGACTTTTTTAAACCAGTTATACTCAAGGCTTTTCTAGTTGGACCCGACGAGATATACTGTAATGGGTTAAAGAGATAGACTAATGTTGTAATTGTTATAGGAAAATGAACTAATATACGCAGCGTATAAGGTACATTATAGAAAGTATCCTTTAATAGTTAACTGTATCAAAGGTTCCTCGTATACAAGGAGCATACCATTCGTTTTATTTCGTCGCGTTGATTTCTTGTACTGAAGTGTTTGTACATTCATGATTTTTACTTGTTCGACTACGACATAAAGAAAATTTACTGAAATGCATTTGTAGCGACAGATGTTTCACGTCAAATGCCGTCACGAATCTTAAACCGCGCAATAGAAATGCCTGGAAGAATACCAATACCCATTCCTCTATACTTTATAATCCTCTACTAGCTTCCCACGCGCACTTACATCCGCGTAACTCCCGTTCCTGTAAAAACTTCATAATCAAATTAAATACTTCACAGTCGCTTCTTCCTAGATTGGCGCGTGCAACCAAACAAACTTTTTAGCTTTATATTATAAGTAACCTACTACAAATTGAAAACTTACAAAAAGACAAACCCAAAAACATTTACCACAACTTCGCCTAAACTTAATTAAAAATAGAAGATTTCCGAAACACGAATACGAAAGCAAAAGAGATGGAATGCTTTGAATAAGGCTTTTCATTTGGGTTTTTTCATTACATCAACAAGGCACTAAATTATAGTAGGTACTATTTAGTAGGAAATGAATTGGCCAATCTGGTGCACATTTTAAGGTCTGCATACATTACGTGAATGGTTGCCAGCGGTCTGTGTGGTTGCAACGTGGTTAGTAATGACGTATAGAGGACTCGTTAGATGCGAATGAATTACTAATGACTTTGTAAATAGTTTGGTAAATAATGTTTAAAAGCGGCAAAGGTTTTTATTTGGTAACCTAAACAGGAAAACATAAATAACAGGAAAAAAAAATGTTCAATTCATATTCGATGAAATGACGAGACACTAGTTTGTCTCATCTGTAACGGGGAAATGCTACTTCGTTTTTTTACACTTTACGTACAATTATCTGAAACTTGCGGCTACCCACGACTTCATCCGCGTAAAATAAGGAGGACTTTATAGGCTATCTTACAATAAACGCAAGTCCCGTCTAAATCGGTACTAGCGTTTTGGAGATTAGGCGGAATATACGGACAAATCAACTGTTCAAAATAAAAAGTAGCCTTATAAATTATCTGACAGGAGAGAGATTAGCCGGAAAAAACATATACACCGGCACACAGATATACTTTTGTAATTATGTTTTTGTTAATAGTATAGGTACAGGTAATGTATATAGGGTAGGCCCTACATACACTCATATTCCTTAACTTCAAACCTGTTAGTTTTTATTGCAAACATACACTTCAAATTTATTTATTTGTGTAAATTTAGATTACGGAATAAATGACGGGTACGGAATATGGGGTCGAAACTATTTCGTTTAAATAACACTAACGCAATGCGCCGAGATGTCGCTTTTTTTGTTTCGCAGATTTGGCTGAGACACACTAAAAGTGAAAAGTGTAAGGTTCAACAAATACGATGCCACACACATAACAAAACAAAATCAATAATAAATTTTGTGGTATAAAATATTATCAAAAGTAACAGTTGGCACAAACCTTAAGTTCAACGCAAGCGCTGGAAGCATTGAAAAATGACAACACAAACCAGCAGCACTATAAAGCGATGAAAAAGCGCCACAAGATGCACTCTAAGGTCTGCATCTGAACTGTTTACAGCGCTGCAGCTTATATTGCGTTGTGACACCACTCCCTATTTCCGTTCCATTTTCACGATTTTTAGTCAAACTACGCTCCACATTGCCAATATTGAAAAGCGAGGCGAATATTTGGCAAGGGAAAGCTTTGAACACCCGAGGAGTTTTAGTATATGAGACACACGATCGTTTCGGCTGAATGGACTTATTTAATTTTTGCGCATTTACTTAACCATTTAGCTCTCAGTATTTTAGTTGGAATCGTTGCTTTCAAAGTAAGTTTAAAGTCAACAGCTTTGCTTTAAGTACCGACTTCATAGTATAAACAGTTCGGACGTAAAATCGATATAGTAAAACATGGAACGTTGTTTCAACTGTCCGCACCTAGTCGGAAATTGTTAAGTTAGTCAAACGCGTAGCATTTACTTATTAGTTCCGACAAGCGAAGTTTCCCAGCCAAGTTGAGTTGCGCAAGATTTGGTGCACAGTAACGAGCACTAAACTGGTTTTATTAGCTTTATATCGCTTAAGCAAACTGGGAACAGTAAGCCAAGTTGGTGCGAATTAGCATCAATGTAGGAGAAATAGTTGGAAACAGGTCAATAGTCATATGTACGACGATAATGTAGAATATTAGCATACATCCTTAGAGTTAGTAAAGGTGCATATATATTTGATTATTTTCTGTGTAGTTTTAAGACTGCATGTAAAACGTTTTTAGGCGTTATTATATAAGAATAGATCATTCTGACTCAATTTAAAGTCTGTATCAAGTTATTGCTTGACGTAGGTCAATGGTATCATTTCTAGTAAATCCATTTATACGTTATATTTAGGTTATATTTTGTCATAGTAATTTTTACTATAAATTACTATTAAAAAATATCACCTCTGCCTCTACCTTGACTGCTCCCTTTTCTTGAGTTCGGCCTCAATAGTTCAAAAAAGCATGAAAATGCGTAACTTTATATTATCTATTTGTAGAGATATGACTAATGCCAATTATATACATTAATTGAGAAAATTCATAAGCAAATGGTACATTATTTGAACACAGAAGATACTTACCTATAGAATAATACAACTTAATATCAAAAGATATTTTTACAAATCTGAGGCAATATTGATGAATATTAATCAAAACATGATGAACAAAATATAAGTATAACCGTGACATTCTAAGAAAAATATTCACAGAGTCTCCATAAATTAGTTGATCGATGAAGACAAAACTTCGCATTTCTACAAAACAGAAATATTATTGATAGAAATAAATGTTGGGCTATTTTCGTCAAACAATCGGTAATTTATTTATTTACGCCTCCACTTCGTATTTGTCGGTATTATTGGCTTTGACGTTGTTACGTACAAGGGAAAAGGATTTCCAAACTTCCTTATACATTAAAACAATGTTTCGATATTATATATTTAATATAAAAAATTGTTTGTATTTAGTGGAAGGGAGGAGGAAGGATTTTTTCGAAGGAAGCCGTGTGGTTTAGAATAGACGACGGTTCGATAGGCGATATGCAGGTAATGGATAGGCAGCAGCATCTATAACCTCAAGGATACTCAATATCTTCCTGCTAAGCACCAAGGTGTGTTAATAGGAGGCCCATGTCAGTAGTGGACGTAAGCCAGCTGATGAAGAAGCAGTGGTAATTTGTATATGAGTAAACAAACCAACAGAAACATTATTCGTACTGAATAATCAAAATAAATATCATGTAATATGTATAATGCATGGTTTGATATAAAAGTGTATTTGTTATATTCCCTAGAAGGACATGACAGATCTGCAGGAAATTTGACATGGAGATAAATTATAGTTTCGAATAGCTAAAAGTTTTATTGGTGCGAAGCCCTAGCTAAATAAATAATATTCTGCATTATCATCGATATCATCATCTTTAAGAACTCTCATACGGTCTAATGGATGAAAAAGGCTTTAATTTTAAGTGCAATACTTAAGTTTTTTTTTTCTGACGGACATATTATGTAGTTAGCCCTGAGGCTTTTGCTACTTCACCGGGCATAACAATACTTAAGCGTTTATCCCGATAAGTTGAGTAATTCTTGTATGTAAAACCAACAAATATCTCGTTTATATAATTTCTGAAAGCTTCGCAATAAAAACATAGTATTAAATTAAATTAAAATATTTTAGTGACACAAATAAGTAATATACAGTTTTTAGAATTCCCTGACACACTGGTATATACTGTATCGCAGGACTTTGTTCCCCTTGTTAAAAGTCACAATATTTATGTCAAGGAGAATGTAACAATAATATAGAACAAAAATATAAAAGGCTAGTTGACACTTTTTTGATATTGTTTTGATATGGTTAAGAATGGTTTTACTAGATCAAGAAAAAATATGGCATTTATTTAAAATCTAGAAAGCAATAAAATAAATATTTTAAAATTGGCTTGACATTTAGAGATAAAAACGATGTCAGCCATGGTGGTCTATGTACAAATAAAATACATTATCTGTGTTCGAGATCGATGACGTCGTAACTCAGAAAGTGTAATAGTAGGAGGTCGCGTTCGTGTTTTTAACGAGATGTATGACGTCACAAAATGGCTGATAGCGTTTTCGGAAGTTAAAGACATAGACAAAAGAAATAATTTTCATATTGAATTTATACAAACATATTCAAGTTTTATGAACAGAAATTATTACATTTAGGTTCCATATGACAAATACTTTTAGAAATATTATTGTAAAATATTTTTTATGTATATCTAGAAAGTAACATATACAGAAAGTAATGTAGGTACTTATAAAAACTTTTCACATTTCACCGATTACTGTAAAATCTTAACGGCTTAACTTGTTAGTTTACTGTAATTTACTTGTATCGTGTCATATTAACCAACATAAATAGTAACTTTTAAGCTTCCGTGAGAATTACTTTTGTAAGAAACTGGAGTAACGGCTTCATGGTGAAGTTTTTGATATTAATTAGTACCTACTCGACGTAAACATACTGTCGTCAACACTGTGGTTATATGAAATGAATAAAAAACATTAAGTTAATAAGTTCACAAGTTAAAATCGCGCGCGGGAAGTTATAATAAATAGTTGTATAAAGTTCGTGACAAAATTGTTAAACACAACAGGAAGTTTATTTATATTGTCAGCGTGTGAAAAAATAAGTACCTATATTAAATCGCTCATATATAAAAGTACGTTTAGTTTCCTGTTCCATATTTATTAGCTCTGTGAAATGAGAAAAACGGCTTGTGAGCGAAGAGGGAAACGTAACGCTTAACGTATTTAATCAATTTCCGTAGAATCCTATAATAAATCGTTTAAGAAATATGTCCTTTTTCCTCGAATTCGTTATAATAATATTTCCTATTATATCACTGTAACCAAAGCCATGTTTGCTTAATTTATTTTTTAAGTTTATTTTATAATCATGCTTTATTCATAACTAGCTTCCAACGCGCGGTTTCACCCACGTAACTCCCGTTCCCGTGGCAACTTCATAATTAAATATAGTCTATGTCATCGTGGGCTACTGTAGCTTCCCTACAGTAAAAGAAATTTTCAAATCGGTCAAGTAGTTTAAGAGCCTATTCAACAAACAAAAAAACAAATCTTTCCTCTTCATAATATTATTATTATTATAGTATTTGATTATAATGGCAACAACATTAATAAATGATAATAAGAAGGCCATAACTCGAAAGTCGAAAGGTATACAAGTAAGTTAATATGTCTGAAGTTTAACAAGAACGTCTTTAATGTATTTTATATATATGTAACTGAAAGTACCTAGCTAATTTAAAACACGTTCCCCAAGTGTTGGTATATTTACGTTGCAGAGCTAACAAGCATTGCTATTCAACGGGACAATGCTGCCAGCATTCTGGGAACGTTGCTAAGTATCAAAATTAGAATAGTAAATAATTTAGGAATAAGTTAGCTTAAGTTAGTCAGACAAGTTGACTAGATAAGTGTATGAAAGAAAATAAATCTTTGATTGACATGTATTTTCAAAAATGGAACTCCTTTTTCCTATAGATTAAAGTCGAGTACCTACCTATATAATATATACTCGACAACTTCTATAGCGTAGCGATGTATGTTTTGCTTTAAATTTCGGAGGTCGTGGGGTTGATCCCCACCCCAGACAGGAATCTTTGTGTAAATTCTAAGATTTATTTTCGGGTCTGGTTGGTTAAGGGTCTCCTCTCCGTGCCTCCCGATTATATAACATCATCTATACTTATAATAATCGTATATCAAGGAACGGGCAGCAGTGTTTCCTTGTATGATCCAACATAATACCTACTGGGGTCACCAACCCGCCTGCTAAGCGTGGTGACTATGGCAAATACTCTCCCTCGGGAGGAGGCCCATGTTCAGCAGTGGACGTTATACGAGCTGATGATGATAGTGAAACTTAAATATCACTTAAGTTGGTACCAGTTTTCATGTGTACATTAGCATCTTCCCTGTGGTGAAAAATGTTTAGCTATCCTCTTTTATAACTACCGCATTAAGCATAATTGCGTATAATACCACAACTGAAGATATCTTTCCATTCTCTCATACAAAAAAGTATAAGATTTTCATAGCTTACAATATTCCACTAAAATTTTCTTTGTCATTCAGCAGATGGAAATGATAAATAATTCATCATTCGAGCCTTACTTAGACTAAGTACACCATAATTCACATCGCGGCCCTTCGTGGATGCGACGTAAAATACAGCGGTAGTAATCCTATCCATTCTTGATTTATATTGAAGAAGGGTCAATGTGGAAATTTCATAAGTAATTTATTACCATTTTTTATGCAAAACTATTAAGAACTAAAAAAAAGAATGTTGTTGTACGGTAATGTACCATAACTGATTTATACATATTTTTATTATTCGAAGTATTTTTTTGTTGAATAAATTTAAAATTTGATGAATAAAGTGTTACAAACTTAATTTGTAACACTTTACTATACTAGATAATCTTTTGAATACAAGCGTGAATTACAGGAATACCTAGATCCGATCTCCGTCATCCGATTTCTTTCCAAATTTCTAGACCAATATTTTCACAGGTTGGGATCGGGTTCGGATCGGATTCGGATCGGACATAATGCGAAACCGCTCTAAGGGCGAGCAATCCGGCCCTCCGGCGAATATATATAAACTAATACTAAGTTCCATAAAAAAGGAAACTATGTAAAAAATATATTACATTTCATATACTTAGCAAGGATATCAAAAATACAAATAAAGGAAATACGCGAGTCAACATTTATTCTCACCGCGCGAGATCTAATTAGGTACTACTGTTTACAGCAATTGTTTGAAGAGAATAATAATAATACCCAAGCATTTACACCACAGCATCAAGTTATTAGATTTAAGACCATTTATTTACACAACTCTTCAAAAAGCCGCTATCTTAAACACATGCAGAATCGTAAGAAAGTTCATGCAAACAGATGAATCAACACCACACACATAGCAGTACATACCACACGCCGCATTTACTTGGTCTTTGACCCGTAAATGTGGTTTAATCCAGCCTAGTGCTGAGAAAAAAAAATACACACAAAATAATAATAATATTTATTTGGCATATACGTTTTACACAGAAAACTATGAAGCCTCTGGTTGCCGAACTAGTAAAAACTGTGCTTCAGCAACCAGCGTCTTCTCCCATTTATTTGCTTAAGGTAATATGTCAACAAATTTGCAACAATGAAGTGATACAAAAATAAAATTAAAAAAGAAATACATCTATATAATATTTTATATTACAAGAAAACTGATATATTAGCGAAGGAGTGCGTGGGAGGGAGTGCGAGTGTGTGTTTGTGTGTGTATGTGCAGTGTTTGTGTCTACGTGTGTGTGTATGTGTGTGAGAGTGTGTGGCTGTGGGTGTGTGTGTGTGTGTGTATGTGTGTGTGTGTGTGTGTGTAAATGTCGGGTTTGCGTTACAGAGCAAACGCTTCTAAATATATTTTTAAGTGTGTCTTTGTTTATACTGCATATATGTAAAATGCGGAAGTTATAACGCTAGCTTTATAACGTTCGTATTTGATGAATTAAATTTGAATATTCAGGGTTATTTTTAAAATACCAACATTCTTTTGGGGGATTAAAGTACTCATGATTATAAACAAATTTAACTATGGGACCAAATCTGAAATAGCGAAAAAAATTAGCTGTTCCATACATTTATGTTCACTTACATCGACAAAATTTAAGGAACAGCTATTTTTATCTCGCGATTCGTTGTTGGTTAGTAATTTCTGAAAAATATCATAAATTAAGTGCGGCACTTGCCAAGAATGCTAGAATAGATTTAGAATAGTAGTATTTTATAGGTTAGTTTTATTTTGGGTTAGCTACTTTTAGTTGTATATTAAGTATTTAATTCACAGTTAATTAATTTAATAAATTAAATATATTTATTTTCAATTTTCCAAATGCACCACGTTTCGTCGCTCAGCGTGGAATGGCTGATCATTGGCCTCTCTTCAAGGGGTTAACTAAACTCACCAGCTTTGGCAGATTGGTGATCAATATTTTTATATAGATAAACGCTGCCCGGTACCTAGTACACAATTTTCATAGTGAGAATGTTGAAACAGGCGGCACTAACGGCTTAATGTGTTTCTCGGCTTAATAGTCCCTCAAACATCCAACGCTGAAAAGTAATATTTTATTTTACATTTGTCTGGCACGAAAACCAAATCTCAAACCTTGGACATTTGTTCGGCTTTCTATATAATTATATCGATAGACTGTAGAAACTTTGAAAGACTGACTAATAAAAAAAAACAAAAATTACCAATCAAGTCTGCATTCTAAAAGGTTATTACTGAAGCCAATATCCAAATTAAGTAAGCCATTCAATTTGTTTCTTTCACAATGAGTTCAACTCAAAGTATAGGAACGCTGTATTAGAACCATATTTAATATAACGTTGTTGCTTCAGAATGAGCGCTCACATCGCGGTTGTTATTTATTATAACGCCTCGCCATATCCGTTTTACTTATTACTTTACTGCAATAAGAAAATACCCATAATACAGCCTTAAATAAAAGATATTTCCTTCCTGTTCGCCTTACATCATTCCAAATGTCGTAACGTATTTAGCTGGGCGAAGTGTTCACCTCGGCTATAAGATTTAACATAATATCATAAGATATTTTGAGGGAGCCGACGCGGCACCCTCTTCACGTAACCGTCGAAAAGTTGTTTATATAACTTTTGATTGCCTTCTTTACTCCGTTTGTTTACTTTTTTACTTAGAACGGGAAATATTATGAAACTTTTTTCGTTAAAAGCCCGAAGATATATAAATGGGTTTAGAACTCGTTGTCCTAACTAAAATTTGTTTACCTATGCCATGCTTTTTATTGGAGTTTTCAAGAGTCTGAAAAGTTTTAGTTGATGGAAGTTGAAGAGGTTGCCGGGTGTTAATTTAAACTTTGAAACACTTAAGTTTAAACTGAATAAAAAGAGTGAAAATCAGGTGCTTACTAAAATAGGGAATTATGCCGTAATTAACTATGATAATAAAGTGGTGTGACAAAGATACAAATTGAATTTATACTCTATATTTTAAACAGAATGGCCAAGTCGTTCTTTTGTTTTATACGACATAAAATATTTTTAGTATGGATATGTTCACTTTGAGATGTTGTTAGGTTAGCTAATTACGTGACAACTCAAATAGGGACTGAATGAACTAACCGACTTATTTATTACATGGATCTCACATATTACTTTTTTATGGTAGAAGAACTGTGTTGCGAGATTTGTGTTCTTTTACAATTTTTGTTTTTTGGTGGCATAATATTATTCTGTTAATATTTAAGAAATTTCCCTTTACAACGCATTTGTTTTTTTAAGACATAATTTATAGGAAAATTTCTTAAATATTAACAGAGTAATAATTCTGTTAATATTTAAGAAATTTTCCTTTGTTTTTTTAAGACATAATTTAATAAAATATATCTAGGCTACGACCGTGGAGGTCGGCTAGTGCTCATACATTTATTTTTTAAATTAATTTTTGGTTTTATTGTTACTAACGATAATTCAATCATAAAAACATTTTAACCATGCTTGAATGCTTAAACATTTTAACCATGCTTGAATTAATAAAAGAAATGGGTATAAAATTGTTGAATATTTTATAAATCTCTTTGCAATTTTGTTTTGGTTTCGATAGATTCTTCAGCCGACTTTTAATTCGGAAAGTAAGCTCTAGAAAATATTAACAGACCTAACTTTTGTCTCACTACTTTGTCTTTTAGTTTGCAGTTCGGACTCGAAAATTTATCTTTTAATATTGCAAAGTAAACTCACAGGCCAATTACGTAAAAATATGACAGGGTAATTGCTATTACAGTGCGATATTTTTTTGACATTTGGCGATTCATTTACAGAATCGTCGCTGTTGTATTTTTTACGTAATTAGTTTGCGGGTTTGTGTTTGCTTTCTGAAGTATTGTATTCCCAAACCAATTACACAATTTACCCACTTTAATTACAGAACTTGTATTCAACTTTCCGCTCAAATTAGATTTAAAGTAATTTATGACTTAATTCCAGCTTTATAAATTACTTTGGTTAATTAAGATCTCAATTAAAAAGTTGTGCTCTGTTGACCCGGATACGTGATAATGAATGGGTTAAGTTCTCTATTTGGATCACTTATATCTAAGACGACCCAAAGAGACAAAATCTTATTTCAAGTTTAGATTCATTCAAAATTATGCAAACCAAAACCAACCCATAAATTTGGTCATGGTCCCAGGTGCATGGTCTGGTTCAAATTCATTGGTTTTTTAGCATATGATATAATGTATAGTAGATTAATATATTCCATATATAAATTTTCCTTTGCTAGCCGGAACTACACAACCTTCTTATGGGTTTTTTTTAATGAACTTATTCATTTCCACTCCTGAGTTTCCCTCCATTCCTTCCACGTTTCCCGATTCTGTGCCCCTTCCTGTTCACTGTTCAGCTATCAACCCGCAATAGATAAGCATGATTATTTAAATGTGTAATCGTATCCAAAAAAGCCATCAAAATGTTCTAAAATAAAAATGATCTCAAAACTGTTATCGTGTGGGTTGGTTATGTTTCGCATAATTGCATCAATATATTTTTTTATCATCATCAGCCCGTATAACATACCGTGTTGGTCATGAGCCATGGGCAAGGCATGTTAGTGATCACATTACTATGTAGCAACATAAAGGAAACCGCTGATATTTTGTGTAACGCTGGCATACGATTATTATAACAATTGGAACTTCACACGCTCTCCGAGAAATGGAGGTACCAAATTTCTCAACCATATGTAGTAGAACGAATCTCTTCAATTATTTTCTGGTAAAAAGAAAGGAAAAAATTCGTTCTACTATGTATCTCCTCATTTCTTTTCTGGCTGAAAGTCGCTGGCATAATTCAAAGGATTGGTAATGGGCAGGGCAGATAGCTCTAAGAACTGACGGCTCATTGGGCAGAAAGGGTCTCGAGTAGAGACCATGAACTGGCAAGTGCTGCATATGACGAACGCGTACACGACGAATCCACTGACTAGTGGATGCAGGACAATAGCAATCCTTCCCACTGTATATCGATGACAAAGACCTATGTTCAGCAGTGGACGTCTAATGCCTATCATAAATTAGTAGTAGGTGCCCGCGTCACACGTGCGGAAATTTTCTTACTGAACTTATCCTTTTATATAGACCTTGTCTTCATCATATCGAACATAATAAAAAAAAACATCAAATTGTTGAAGTCGTTTTCAATTTATGCGTGTACATCTTGATTCTATCACTAATTCCTCCCACACCCCACTTTAACTTCTAAAAGACAAGATCAACATGCACACACATGGAAGACAGTCTAAGCTGTTAGACTCAGGCTGGTCCCGAGACATCTTAATATTAAGCAAAAGGAGGGATGTATCTTCAGAAGCATTTGGTCGTAAATGTCAGTTTACGGAAAGGAAAGAAAAATATTCACACGAAGCAAATACAAAATAGTAATTAAAATCTTAAAAAAAGAAGTACATAAATACAATACAATACTTGAAGCTCGGACGCCATACACACGTAACACAAACATAGATAAAGGGAGAGAAAAAAAGGCGCATACGTGAAATGATTCCGAGGTATAATGACACATCCGAGCTTATGCTTCTGAAGATATAATGATCAACGAATTACGTAGAAGCGTTTATAGAAGAAGATCAAAATTTAATCTATCACAAAACATTTCATCAGAACTTATATATCAGTTTGTTCAACATAATAACTCCAAATTCTGTCCGTTTCTCAGATTTATTTTAACACCAGAGTTAGTGTTATAATATATCATCCCGTGGCTTATGAAATCCAACTGGTTGTGGTGTATGCGGTACAGAGAATATTCAGATTAGCCAGTGTATTTGCAGTATATCAGCTGTTAGGTTAGGATTATGTCTGGTCTTTTGTTGAACCAGTGTTTAATACTTACAGAATAATATTATTTATAGTAGTTTCGGAGGCATTAATTTATCGAACAATAACTATAAACACTTGTCGCGGTATTTTGATCAGAAGTCTCAAAATTTCTATAGCATTGGGATCATGTCCCTCCCTACCAAGATGGCAAAAAGTTATCGAACAAAATTGTACCTACATACTTTAGTTAAATGTAAATAAACGATGTTAAAAAATGTTTTGAATTTTCTTAAAAAAAGCGATGAAACTTTTTCTTCAACCTATTATATAGGTACTATAATAATATTATAAAGAGGAAAGATTGGTTGTTTGTTTGTATTGAAAATGTTCTGAAACTTTGAAACAATACTAGTGGTAACAATAAAGTAACGATGCAATGAATACCTCTGGTAAATTTTATGATAATCAGTCCGTATAACGTCCACTGCTGAACATGGTCCTTCCTCTAAAATGGTGTTGCCATAGTCACTATACAATAAGAAAGCTACTTTATCTAGGAGTAACATATATTTCTAGAGTTCAGAAGCAAATAGTCGGATGTGCCATTATACGTCAGAAACATCCGTCGTATGTGCCTTTATCGTAACCTGGGACTTACAACCAAATGCTTCTGCCCGGCTAGCATAGGCAGCGCGACTCTAGTCTACTCTACGGAGACCGACCAATCACATTGCAGAAAGTGTCACGTGACAGTGCGTTTCTGCAATGTGATTGGTTGGCCTCCGTAGAGTAGACTCGAGTCGCGCTGCCTATGCTAACTGGGCTGAAGTATATTAGACATCCGTCCTTATGTTTGTGAGGGAAGTTGTAATTATTTTTAAATTAATCATTATTCGATTATTCTCGTGAGACCCAGACACATTTTGGGTTTACTGGGCATTAAAACCGAACAGTCCGAATTTAAATGGACAAAATTTTTATAGTGCTGAAGTCCCGAGACTTGTTGTTGAAAATTTGACATGTTAGAGTTATTGGTTTGAAGTGAGACTTTCAGGGCATAGTTATGATAATATATAGATGCCGTTAAATATAGTTACGATAAAGTTCATCATTCTTTCATCCGTAAATTGGTAGAAATAGCTAAAGATTTCTGCCTAATTAAAAAAAAATTTGAATGTTTTCGTAATATGTCCATTTAAATGGCTAGTAGGCTATAATACGAACTCATCCCGCAAAAGCTGTGGGTTTGAGTCACCAACTTTATTTTGGGTATTTAAAGGGCGCGTCTGCCTCACTAGGTTATCTTAATTAACGAATGTAGCTACATCTATATAAACATGACAATAAATGAAATATACTAACGTTTAAAAACATTTTTAATTATTCCGCAATAACGTGGAAATAGGGTCGGGAGCCATTTACACACATTATTTCTCATAATTTAATACCGAAGCTGGAGGTAACAATCTGGTAGAATGCACGATTCAATTTGCTTCTAATAGCTAATTTATTTCCCCTCGCGGCGAACACACTCAAACGCATTAACTCGACAATTTTGTCATGCACAAAATCTTTCCGTATATTTTTGCCTGTACAAGTTTTTAAGGAGGTGAACATTTGGTAATGTAATTTTAATGATCGGATATCGTTATAGACACCCGTGTTATGAATAAATTCAATATTGGAACTGAGTTTAAGTTATACAGTTGCTTAGATACTTAGTTTTGGACAGTTATTAAGAAGTACTCCAACCTCCATAGCGTAGGTTGATGAGTCTCGAAGTTCGTGGATACGATCCTCACGCCGAACAAAACCCCTTTGAGTAAAATCTAAGATTTCTTTCTGAGTCTGGTTGGTTGCGGGACTACCCTCCTTAGCTGAGAAACACGATAAGCCATTGGTCCCGATTGCTAGGTATAATATCATTTATAGCAATTGTATACGAGAGAACGGGCAGCAGCCTGTATGTGTTATTTTTTCTCAATTTCCTCTATTTCCCCGTGCTCCTAAACTACATAATACTCCGGTCACCTACCCTGCCAAGCGTGGCGACTATGGCAAGAACCCTTCTTTCCACGTTCAGAAGTTGACGTTATACATAATGATCGATTGACAAGTAGTCACTTGCCGATCGAAATTTTCTAAGAACATAAGCCGAAAGTGACTACATACGGCCTATGTTCTTAATAAAAATTAAATGAATCGAATCGAATGCGTCTTATAAAACTCACGTAGGCGACACATAGTCGCTAGTTAAACTGTTCACGGCGATTTATAACAACCATATAAAGACGAAAGCACAAAATAAAAACGAAACAGCGCTATTCGTATCTCAGTCACACATAAAATTCACAAATTGACCCATTTCAAGTTTCACATAAAACTAAAAGTCCCAACACATAACGCAGGCACCAAGGACGATACTTTACTACTTACAGACCAATAAAAACGCACGTACGACATAATTGGTGTAATAACGTTATGAAAGTTAACTTCTTCGTAGCGTCTAGGCCTTTGTTTACTTCCCACTACAAGTGTAGCTCTGACTTGAAAGAAATTGGTATTAAGTTACGGAGCGTCGTCGTCCAAGCTCATTATTATTAAATTGTGACTTCTTTGTAGTTTTGTCGTCTGGTTTTACATTTTCAGTGATTTATATTAAAGTTTATAAGTATTTTGGGTAAGACAGTATTTTGTAAATAAAGAAAAATCTTTAGTGCTAAATAATTACTACCCCTGTATTATATTACTAGATTTAGCTCCCGTTCCCATGGGAAATTAAAAAAAGACATATAGTCTATATAACTCCTGGATAAGGTAGCCATCTTATGGTGAAAGAATTTTCGAAATCGGTCCAGTTGTTCTGGAGCCTATTAAAACCAACAATTAAATCTTGACCCTTTATGATATTAGTATAGACTACTATTGCTAAAAACTAAGGTTATAAAAATGGGTTGTACACCTGAAGTTACCATCGGACCTCTTACGCGATTCTCGATACTCTTAAAACCCATATTTCAATTCGTCATCAGACACATTCCATATTCCGCAATCAATAAAAATAGCATAGTGAAATAATAAATCGAAAAAAAGAAAGCCTCGCAAATTGTAATCTCTGTAATGATGCATTTTAATGACGTCAACTCCGATCAGAAACACGGACAACAGCTGCAGTCTCATCAGACTCGGCGCGAAAATACAGCACACAAAAATTACACTTCCATTTTTGTGGCAATTTCTTTTAATTAAGTTCGTTTACGATGGAGTTTCGTCACAAATATAACGAATCTGTTGATCAAAGATGAAAATTGAAACAAAAGGTGTATTTGTAATTTATAATTGTAACCGATTTACTTTAACAAACGAACCTCTTTACAAGTTAATTATTTTCTGACTTCCACTAATGGCTTAATTTTGGGGTTCTACTATTCAAGCTGTAGACTCAAAAATTATTACTAAAGCAAAATTAGTAGTAATTTTTATTTAATTACTAAGCTTATGGTATTTCGGATAGACTAAAGTGATATTAAGTTTTATAGCGAAAAGTAATCACGCAAATTCAAGATTTAACAACAGAACTAAGTTATTCCGGACTTTAATTTTCATAGATAGGTGATGTGACTTGCACGAATGCCTCGCAAATTATGCGTGTTATTTCTTTAGAAGTTTAGAACTACGTACATACATCTTGCATATGATTGCTGTTAGTTCTAACATATGTAGAGCTAGAATATACACTTCCACTAGTCACGTAGCATACCAAATGCTACTGGCAAGAAAGATACTTTTGTATCAATTATACCCACCTATAAAATTAATTCTTACATTAATTGTCTATTTAGTATTTCGTTTTCTCGAATAAATATTTATTTTATTATTATTTTATGTAAATCAACTTATTCAAAAGAATATTCTCTAATTTATTTACTAAGTATCCACTAAAACAAATATTCGCAACGTCAGAACAACATAAATTTTATATAAAGCGACCATCATCTTGGCACTGATTTAATAATATTGAGTAAAAGCAAAGTGGTGACATAAAATCCTGCGGGAAAATTGCTTAAGACACTTGTCTTTACTTTCGAGTTTGCATAATGAAATACCTACTCGTGGAAATACAATATAACTTTACTAGCGCCGAGTTAAGCAGGCAATTTGTATTTTGCTAACTTTTCATTTAGTTATAATAGTGGAATAATATTGTTAGGAGTTAGTGACGTTGCTAATAAGCCTTCAGTAGTCACGTAATCATAATATGTAATATAAAACTAGCATTCCCGCGCGGATAGGTACCGTTACCTTGGGAAACTCCATATAAAGATTTTATCGTTAATGATTTGAATTTTACAAGGCGTTTTAAAAACTTATACAATAGACATCAAAGATAAAATATCATCATCATCATCATCGTCCCCTCCCGTCGCCCGTACAACGACCACTGCTGAACATGGACCTCCTCCCGAGGGAGGGTATTTGCCATAGTCACCACGCTTGGCAGGTGGGTCCGACCGACCGCAGTATTATGTTGCACCACACAAGGAAACGCTGCTGCCCGTTACTTGATATACGATTATTATAGATGATGTTATAACAGTCAGAACCAATGGCTTAACGTACTTTCCAAGGCACGGAGGGAAGTCCTTCAACCAACCAGACCCGTGAAGAAATCTTAGAATTTACACAAAGATTTCCTGTCCGGCGTGGGGATCGAACCCACGACCTCCGAGATTTAAAGCGAGCCAAATAGCCTTCGTTTCTCAGGGCTAATGTAGCATTCTTACGGTGAAAGAATTATCGAAATCCGTTCAGTAGTTTTTGAGTTTATTCGGAACAAACATACAAAAATAGAAACTTTTTCTCTCTAGTTTTATAATATGAGTAAAGATATACACTAATAAATATATAGATATGTAGAATTATAACATAAGAATATTCAAACATAATACAATCTAAAATTGCATGCCACATACCTATCACGTAAATCATCCAAAAAGCAACAACCATGTATATAAAACGCAGTACTTACGAAAACTTTTAAGAAGGCAGTCCCTAAAAGTATCACAATAAGACAGAAACACCACCGCGCTTGAATATTTTTATCATTTTCATTAAACTCTCAACCCAAATGGAACATAACTGTGAAGAGAAATAAGTGTGGGAACGTTGCTAGATTTTCTGTCCAAGTTTTAAGAGAAGCGGGCCCGAGGGAATATTTGTCATCGCCCGGGCTCGCAACACTACCCCTTTAATTCCTTTGATTTTTTACTTATTATTTCTACTCCTTAGGGATTTAAGGCCTACCGTAGGTACTTACGAACCTTGACTTAAAAGGTTAATTATGTCTTTGAAAAGAATTTTTTTAATGAGAAATATTTTTTGAGCAATAAACGATCATACTGAATCCCTGATCACTGAATTGTTATGATAAGATTTTTTATTAAAAAAAGCTCGCTTTAAATATCCGAGGTTGTGAGTTGCATCTCCACGCCGGACAAGAAATCTTTGTGTAAAATGAAAGCCTTTATTTTAGTTGATGAACTACCTTCCGTGCCTGGAAAAGTACGATAAGCCGTTGATCCAGATTGTTGAAAAACTATAATACTATAATAATCCTATACCAGGGAATGGGCAGCAGCGTTTCTCTGTCACAATCACAACGCAACGGTTAGACACTGCGGTCAGCAAACAGCTTGCCAAGCATGGCTCTTATGGCAATGCTCTTATATCACCAAAGCGTTTCCTCTTATATTACCAATGCTTATACAACTATAAATTTATAAACAGTATGAGTAGAAATACCTACTAATTATCATCAGAATAGTAAAAACCTATCTTACCTTTTATTATACAAATAAGAGTTGTTAATCAATAAAAAAATGTTAGTTAGCGTATAAATTATTAACAAACATTTGAATTAGTCGGTATTTTGAAGTCAGTAATCAATGTTTTAGGATAATAGTGTACGTACTCGTCAACGTAACTAACAATGCTTCGCATTATCGCTCTGTATTAATTCTTATTACTATTTTCTGAATGACGTAACCATTAAGTAAATTCAATAAATATTCTATTGCTAGCATTGTTGTGCTAATAGAGATAGCCGAGGTTCATTTGATCAGTAATTTGGCAAGTTCGTGGCACTCAACAGATCCAAATTGAGATAGCAGTTGGCATAGGCCATGATTTAATAAACCAATGGACAGGCATTAACCAGTGGCGTAGCATGGGGGGGGCGGAGGGTGCGGTCCGCACTGGGCGGCACTTTGCCGGGGGCGGCAATGCGGAGGTAGAAGTTAGAAAAAAAAAATTAAAATTAAAAAAAAAGTTAATTTCTTTCAGTGTTTTTTTTTATCTTTTTTATGTTACCAAATACCCAGGTACCTATGCAGGTTCTATGCATGGGTGATGCAAGCGCAAGGTTTCTCAATAACTATTATTTAGGAAACTTATTTCGTTGTACTTCACCGTAATACGGTAATGACAGACCGTCGTGTCACAAGGCATTGATGACTTTGAGTAAAAAGCAAGATATGAAAACAAGCTTGCGGATTGTTGCCCCAATTTGTCGATTTCGCGGCTTCTCGTATGAAACTACGTACATATTGATATTCTGCGTATCTAGTTTGCAGTATAAATCCTTTGATGAATACTTAGGCAGTATATATTAATATAATAGTTGGTAAACGGCCTTTTGAGCTAAAAGCTACTGGTAAAAAAAACACGAATTACACCTTGGAGGCAATCGACAGCATTTTTTGCTTACAGAAAATAATGATTTAACGATTACCGATGACCGTTTCATTGGATATATTCACAAAGTTAGCGAGTAAAAAGATTAAAAAAAAATAATTTTTAACGGTGTTTCGTGTCAACTACTACTGCTCAAAAAGTTAGATACCCGGAACGAGTCCTTTACTCCTTTGGTGGGCGGCAGCTAGCGAGCCTATTGCACTTATTACATAGTAATAGAAGACAATGTAATAACATAACGTATTAGTGATTCAATGACTATCGAAGACGTCCTGCGTGCGAAATAGATTACTACTGAACTGAAGCAAAAAGGTGAGTGTTTTATTATTTTTCAATATGTTTAATATTTGAGATCGTTAAACGGTTAAACGCGATAACGCCTCAGATTTATTGGTTGGGTGGGGTGAATTCTGAAGCAATCACACCTCTTGCGATTTGCGATATAGCGTAGATTTGTGAAATTATTGTAATAACCACTTAAACGTTCGGGCCTCTTTAGTTGCCCAATACACATATAGCGTTGAACGTTCGGGCCACTTTGGTTGCCTCTCCGACTTGTAACCTTTAAACGCGTTTTTATCTGTGGAACGTTTCTAAAAGCTTCATAAGTGTAACCTATTTATGCGTGCGCTGCAAAAACTATTGACAATAGAACAAAATGATGTACTACGGGTTTGTAGGTCTTATTAAGATCTACAAAAAAGTCCGCGAGAGCACATATCTAACTATAATAGTTTAGTCACAATAACCGCTTTTATGTTCATAAAAAAATATTAAATCGTCTGAAGAAAGAAACTACGTTAAATGTTTATCGTAATATTAATCCTTATCTAAATTAAGCATTTTGTTATCAAGGGTATTTATGTAGAAGTAAAATACTTTTTGTTTTATTCCAATCGGACATTTCGTTGAGAAATTATCACGAGTATAAAAACGCAAGGAATTGGTACCTAATAATGAGTTATTGCCATCTATACTAATATAATAAAGCTGCAGAGTTTGTTTGTTGGAACGCGCTAATCTCAGCAACTACTGGTCCGATTTGAAAAATTATTTCAATGTTAGATAGCCCATTTATTGAGGAAGGTTATAAGCTATATTTTATTATAAAGTTTCTACGGGAACGGGAGTTACGCGGGTGAAACCGCGCGCGGAAAGCTAGTCATTCAATAAAACTAATAAAAGTACTCTTTTTACCATGCCCAAATTTTTTATAATGGATTACAAAAATAAGAGGGCGGCAAATTTGGAATCCGCACCGGGTGCTAGTGACCTATGCTACGCCACTGGCATTAACAAGTGGGTAACTCGATTTTTTTAATAGTTTGTAGACACAATTATAACATGTGTGATAGAAGTATTGGGACCTGTAACACGTTTGCTTATATTCGTTTTTATATAACGCGATAAGGAGTAATACAGTGAGACAGTTTTCCAAAACAGTGACTGCCCTGAGTCGCCGCAAGGAGCGCCCTTTTGCGCAGGTTGCCTAGTTTGTCCCCATGCTCGCCATTATGCCCGTTGGAATAAACAACATCAAAAACCTTGTTACAAATATACACCAGACCAGACGACAAATAACGCATCAAGAAAAAAATATCCAAGTACCATTTTTTACTGAAAATAAGACGATCCAATTGATATTCTTAATACAAAAACTGATTTGTTATTCTATTGAAAACTCAATTCTATTACTTCCAACTTCACAGACAAGTATTTTTTATTTGAAGAGTTATTCTTTAAAGAAACTAAACTATTATACCTATTACTGATTACCGAAATTTGTCATATTTTATAATATAAAAAACAGTTTTTTTTTGTCCTCATAACAGCTTTGACCCAATTTTATATAGACAATTGCCAATATAATGTCTACATTAGTGTGTTTCCATTAGGTTGGGATGATTAAGATAGCATGTACGTCCAGTTCATCAGTGAATTCACAATATTGAAAAAGAACCATACTTAATTCTTTGTACTTAGACTGACCATAATATATATTTTAAGGGCATAATAAAATTTCTGTTTATAGTATATTCTGATCTGATTCTATACTATAAACAGTATAGAACATCTACATCTTCCTCATTTCCTTCCTATTTAATGGGCTATAAATGTTGTTTATTTTAACTTATCTTAATTAATCATTTAAATAAAGATCTGGGGCCACTTTAAGAATGATCTCCGCTATCTTATCTGCCTTTTCATCTTCACTATCCCGTATAAACCTTCGCAAGAAAGGACTAAAATAAACTTCTTAATTCTTGGGCGACGGCCACATTGTAAATCACTGTAATCGGTCGTGGGACGCGGTAGACAAGCCTCCCTGACTGAGAGGATTACAACCCATGCTGAGAATACCGTAAAATCCAACCTTGCGTCCAACAAAATGTGAAATTGGACAGTTTTCCTCTGAATTACATGCCGTTGAAGCGTTAGCAGTGTAGTTTAGAAAAATAATAGTATATTTTTCTCGACGCAGTCGCCGATGTCAGTCTAGAAACAAACTTGTAGTTTGTCCAAATGTCAGGACTGTCGGCAACGTCTATTATGTTAGGTGTAAACTTGTTTCAGGTGAGACGAGGAAACACTTAATCGGATTTTGAACATTTCAGTTAATGTATAAAATATATATACAATATTTTCGTTAGTATACCATAATATACGAGTAATTCTCGCCTAGAAGACAAATCTTATATCATATTAAAAGGTATATTAAAGATCCTAATACACAAATTAAGTATACAGATTATATAACTGTGTTTTAAATCCTTCTATTGCTTGAGAATCGATCGATATTAATCTGTATTAAATATGTATTACACATCACTGAACGTATTTTCTGTAACTTCCCCATAGATAAAATTTATCCTGGCATCGTGAAATGTGAGATGCCAAACCTAAAAGCTGGCAAATTAAAAGGGGTTATGACCATTAACACTTTGCCAAAAGTTTTAATTATAATGATTGACCTTAGTAATCATTAAATTAATTATGATTGAAGCGTTTCACAAGTTAGAGGAGTTCAAAGTTTCAAATTATATTAAGGATTGATTGAAAAATAATTAATGTAGTAAAATTAAGTTATATACAGTTTGAGTCTCTGGATATTGTCTTATGAATAGACAAATTATTTAATTTTGTTCATCATCATATCAGCCTATTGTCTCTCTCTCAAAACTTACCATATGATTTCTGAATTAACAACAAAAAAATCTCACACACAATACAAAAGCCCTTCTAGGTATGAAAGATGAATGAGCCTAAACTTTTATTAAACGCCTCTCGACCCGAAATGTTGAGATAATGACCAGGCTGAGAAAGGGTCTCGAAATTTAGCAAGTCTTAGCTTGAGTAAGGGATTAGAGAGACATTGCCTTTATGTTTAATAGGTGAAACCAGCTGACAAAACGTTAGAGTGAAATTAGGAGGACCAAGATTAATGTTAGGTTTTTGCGACACGTTAATAAGAATAAAATATTCATCATTGGTTTTAACGCTCTTTTTAGAAAAAAAATATGGGAGTATATTTATTTTTACGAATATATGACGAATATATGAATGCTAAAATATATTATTTATTTTTATTTATGTAATCTTTTGCTTAATGCCATAGGCATTATCTACTAGAAGTAGTTGATAATTAATTTACTTCCTATACTGGATAATTGCTCCTAAAATCCTATTTCACAAATATATCACCATTAAATAGCAAGTTTAGCAGCTTAGCTAGTTAGTCCAGCAGAAATGAAGGTAGTTTATGAAGAAATATTCAAGGCATCTGAAACTTCGTGGTGGAAACCCCGTGGGATGGCTAATGCATTATTTAAAATGGATACGGTGATTTATAATTGTTGCCTATGAATGCTGTACTTCAGATAGAATTGATTTCGGGTTAGGTTTAAATGGTATACGATTTTGTATAGAAAATGCATATAGTAGGTTAGTTAGACCAATCTACATCTAAAAAAGTCACGATGAAATTACCGAAGCTTCCTACATCATGTTTTATTTTAATCTTAGGTACTTTTGAAGATTTTCGGTGAAAGATTTCCTAAAGAACTGAAGAAAGGAACAAAATTAACTGAACTGTAAAAACTGCGTTACTGTGTCGAATGACCTAGATAACTGTTTACAATTGTTTGTTTCTATTGACGTCCGATCTGGCACAGTCTAGTTCAAATACCCTTTGAATAAAATGTATTTTCTTTCTTCAACGGAAGCTCTTTCAAAAGGCTTTTCTCATTGTTTAAGAAAGGTTCATATTATTATAGTACTGAAGTATATTTAGATATAGGTACTTACATGGACCGCTTAAATTAGGGGGTATAATAAATAATAATTTATAATGAAAATTAATAACAACAAAAAAATGGTTGTTAGTAACAAATTAGTGTTGCAAACTATTCATTGTTGCAACCTCTTGTGTATGTTTTGAATGTTTATGTTAATATTTTTTTGAAATTTGATTCTATGTCATTACATATTCACGTTTGTCGTCTTTTTGTCATATAAATTGATTGTAATTTAATATTTTTTCTCATTATATTTAAACATCAAACTAGCTTTTCATTTATAAACTGGATTTCAGCACACATCCCATCTTCTTCGCATAGCATATTATTAAACCTTTTTACTAATCAAACGCTGTTTACAGGTTTAAAAGCATAAATTATATTGTCATTTACATTGACAAAGAAATTCACCATTCAACAATTTTATTAGCCCGTATGACATTCCCCTCCCTCCCCACAGGACTATTTTGCCATAGTGACGACCTTTGTACAGGCACGGCGGGTTGATGACCGCAGTATTGTGTTGTAATATACAGGAAACCATCCTTATCGTTCCCTGGTATACGGCTGTAATAGATGATGGTATAACAATCGAGACCAACCGGGCCTTTCTTGTCCGGCGTAAAACTACGCCACCGAGACAATTCCGAAGGAGAAGAGTTCAAATTATCATATAACTAGCTACCCGTGCGCGGTTTCACTCGCGTAGATCAAGTTCCCGTGGATCCGTGAACTACATAATTAAATATAGCCTATGTAACACGGAGATAATGTAGCAAGCAATCTAATGGTAATAGAATTATTGAAATCCGTTCAGTAGGTTTTGAGCTTATTCATTAATATAAAAATACAAATGTTTTCTCTTTTTTTTTTCTTTATAATATTAGTATAGATATAGAAGTATAGATTTGCGATGGCCTGATGATAATGATTCATCATTATAACAGCCTTTTGAAATCTTGGGTCTATTATTTTCCGAAAAATAAGGATATTTTGTTATACTCTTTCATTACACAACCTTTGTTCTTTATTGCAAACAAAATATAAAACGTCCTAAACAAATATCATACATTCTTAACAATATAGGAAATATTACTAAGAAATTGTACACGACCCGAGCAAGTCCCCGAGGAGTGAATCTCTTACTTTATGCCAACCTATCGCCAGTAACATTACGACATGTCGTAAAATGAAACCTTTATCTTATCAGACATGTCGCTATTTATTACTACTATTATTGCTATATTATGACTTAAATTTTTGGTTAACTTTTTATTCAGTACGTAAAGGCAATTACTATGACAGAAATTAATAGGAAAAGGCTAAGGCTCCATGGCTAAGGGCATCCGACTTGTGATCTTGTGGCGGTTCGATCCCCACCAATTGCACTACCGACGTGAACCCACTCGTAAACAAATAGTTTAGCTTATATCGAGGGCTTAGCAAGAATGTAGTAGAATAGACTACAAACCGCTGCTAGTATTCTTTAAAAGAATGAAGCTTTTTTATTGAGTATGTGATTTAACGGAAAATATGGGCCTTCGATATTGCTTGGAAATGATATGAAATTGTATTATATCAATAACATAAACGATAAACATATTCTATTCATGATTTATTAATTGGGTTCTTCTTATAAAAACTACTTTTACAAAATATTGAGCTCTATTAAAATTCATTGCTGTAAAATCAAAACTGGGACTGACTAGAAAACCAGCGCTGCCGCAATGATCTTTTAGATTATTTAAGTAGCTTAATGCTGAAGCCAGTGCCCATTTATGGTGCATATACCCTAAGAAATAGTATAAATTATCAAATTCTTGTTTTTTTATTTCTTTGTATGTGCCATAAATAAATGTATTTTCTTTCTGTCTTCTTCTTTCTTCTAAAATTGAAGATAAATGCGTGCCGGATAGATTTATAAAAGTTTATAAATTAATCAATTCCAAATAAACTCAAGCACAGGTTTCGATTCGATTTAGTAATGATATTTTTTTCTGTCTAAATACTGACCTAAAAGAGTGTTCAATTTAAAACTTTTAAATGTCCTACTAACACAATTCTGTTTTGTTTGCTATTTTACTGTTATCCAAATCTTTCATATTTTCAAATCCATTATAACTTTGTGGGAACTACGCGTACGTGTTTATTGGGTTTATTCCAAACAAATCACATTAATATCTCCCGCAGTAATAATTTATGATTAAAATATAATTGGAATTGAGTTCAATTATTTTGGGCGCATGTCCAAGGGCGAATGCGACCAGCTGCCTTTATCTGTACGTGATTTTAGAACTTATTTCAGAAATTTAAATTTATTGCTTGTATGTTGAAGCATGGATTTCCTGGATACTCGCAGAAACTTTCGTTATCCTTTTACCCATTGTAAGAAAATTACACTTCATACTCCTTTTGGATTTTGGATTGGACGGTGAAAAAGTATATTTATAATAACAGCGTCATGTTTGGTACATTATGACGCTGTTATTATTATTAACACTATATATTTTGGTAATATACTCTAGACTATATTATCAATTTCTGAAAAGTAACGCCTGATTCTGTTATAAAGAGAGGAAGGAAATTCAAGTTTGAAATTCTTTAATTATTTCGTAATACCCACTGGTACCCACAGTTACGATTCCCGAGAGAAAAAAAAACCTTTTTTTAAGGTTCCGTGGCCAGAATAAAATCTTTAGGTATAAAAATAATTATCATATTTTATGTTTTGAAATGAAGGTTAAGTACCTTCATGAAAAGAACAGGGAATATCCTTATAAATAGATTTTGAAACAGTTAAGAAGACATCATTTCGGTCTTAAACAAAAACGCTACACTATCTGTGACTTTTTAAAAAATTGGTTTTGGGTATTAGGCTGCCACAGGCAAAGGTGTGCCTTCAAATAATAATCTAAACACAATTCAAAATGAATTAAATAATAGTGTGAGACCCAAATAGGTAGCCAGAGCAGCCTAACGTCAAGCAGGTTATTTTTCCCGTACCCGGCATTCACTAACGGCGAACGGAGGAGTGTCCAGGGGGTTTTAGTGGTATTCGGTTCTCTCCTCGTGGTATGACTAAAGCATACCCAGCTATGGAGACGGCGAGTCCCACATTCCCCTTCTGAGCGGCGCGAGAACGCTGCAGCGGTGGAGGGGAAGCGTAAATGCATTTCCCCCCGGACAAAAAAAAAGGTTATTTTTCTCAATAATAATAAAAAATTATATAAATTTTAGATTATAATTTTGGCGTTACTGATGTAAATACTCTTTGATTTTAATAGTTTTCTTTTTATTTAGTCTGTATTCATGTTTTGTTTATTTTCTTTGATTATTACTATTGTCATATTGTTTGAACTAAAATACATGAATTTGTATCTACTATCTCGACCATTGCTTTTTTATTTATTAATATTATAAAGACATTGCTTTTTTATTTATTAATATTATAAAGGCAGCGCGGTTCGCGATTCTGTCGACAATATTTGGTATCCAATTTTTTCCTCAACAATTAAACATTTGGCTCGGTAGTTAGGCCGACATAGCTCTCATGGATTTAATTGTTCTTGACACCATGTAATTAAGTGTATCTCTTACGGCTCGTAATTCAATGGTTCCAACTATTAAAACATGTTTTAAAATGATCTCTTACAGAACCGTGTTTAATGCATCCTTACGCACTTGACTATATTTAGGTAAAAGCTTGTCACTAGCAGATATTTTAATAACTCGCCAACTTGCAAAAATTAATTAATGTTTGGAACAAGAAAAATGTGGGCGGTTTGTGTCTGTTACGAAGAAAAGAGGTTATTTTCCAAAAATGAAATATTTTAACGGAGTTTTGGTAGATTTTATTTAATTTTTTTATTGCTTTATATGTATTACTTGATTATACCTATCGAATGAATTGTTTACGAACATTTTCAATGTGTAAAACCATTTTTTCATCCAAAAAGTTATCACCAGTTCTAAGACGAAGTTAGTCAAGGCGATATTCAAGGGAGTACCCCCCGATTTTGACTCTAGGGGGACGAAATAGAAATTTTAGTTTCTAGGAGAAAAAAAATCTATCCAAGGGAGAAATGAAGCTAGTTACACGCCATGTCTGACTATTACTATCTAGTAAATACCTAAGTGTAGCTACCATTTGCTGGCTCCGCTGCTTGTTATGCACTTATTTATTTTACTATCAATATTTTTATTATATATTATACATAAAATGGCATGTACGTCTTGGAAATATGTAGTTTCGTTAAACAGAACCAAAACTGGTTTAAAAAAGCCTCCGATGTATACCCAAGAAATACGAGAAATCCTGATAGACTTGTATTAGAAACCGCTCCCAGGAAAACTCTATTTACAAAAAATTGCTATGCAATGTGTGTAAAAATTTACAATAGAATTCCGAATGACATAAAACAATTACCCATTCAACGATTTAATCGTGAAATACGGAAATGGCTATTAAATAAAATATTATATTCAGTTGATGAACTTTAAATTTGCAAAGAATGATATCAATAAATAAATGTTAATACAATCTTAAATTAAGTAATGCTAATAATAATAATGGACAATTGGACAATGTTATTCAATTTAACTAACTGCTGTATGTCACGTCATGATATTGAGTGTATTGGATCATATCATTTAATGCAAACAACTTTTGTACCACACTTTATGACAATAAAATATTTCTATTTCTATATTTCAAAAACAAATAACATACAAGAAATGTATACAAGTGTGTATGTAGTAAATTATAATCATAATATTGCTTAAATGTAACGCTTAATAATAGTTACTTAAAAGCATAATATATTCTCTACTACCTGTGGCAAGCCTAAAACCGGTACAGGACGTAATTATAAAGAAACTTCTAATATCTAGCTTTACTAACATAACCCTATATAAACAACCTTAGTACAAAATGTTCTAAACTCTTACCACTAACACCAAAATACATGTTAAACTAAAACATACATCAAATTTCTAACATAAATCAATTTCTTAAAACCCAGCTACATCCTAGAGCTTTAAATTTAGCCTGAAGACTAAAGGGGATCTAGTTGTGTAATAAATTTGTGAGAGGAACATTATTAAACACACTGCCAGCTACCTCGCCAACCGAAAGGTGAAAGTTATTAGTTTTGAACTTTCACCGTTCGGGAATTATGGGAAGATGAATTAAGCGCACACGACACTACTAACATTTGCAGTTAAATTAGTTAAGATGTGTAAATTTGGATGCATAATGACGCATATTCTCGACAACCCCCGTAGCATAGCGGTATTTGGCTCGCTTAAAATCTCGGAGGTCGTGGGTTCGATCCCCACACCGGACAAGAAATCTTTGTGTAAGTTCTAAGATTTCTTTCCGGGTCTGGTTAGTTAGGGATCTACCCTCCGTGCCTCGGAAAGCACTTTAAGCCGTTGGTCCCGATTGTTATAACATTATCTTTAATACTTGTTAGTCAGCTAACGGGCAACATAATACTGCGGCATGCGGTCACCGACTCGCCTGCTAAGCGTGGTGACTATGGCAAATATCTTCCCTCGGGAGGAGGCCCATGTTCAGCAGTGGACGTTATATGGGCTGATGATGATGATGTTGATGAATGACGTATATTTGGTTTCTTTTTGGAGGATTATTACCTACTAGCTGTCCTGCGCGGTTTCATGTTCGCGGAGATACCGTTACCGTGGGAAGCTCGTATTAAAATATAGCCTATGTTAGTCCTGAATAACGTAATAATCTAAAGGAAAAATAACTTTTGAAATCGGATCGGAGTATTCGTAGTACCGGAGATTCCCCTTATCCAAACTTTCAAGTAGATAAGGTTCAGATTTTTAAAGTATAATTCCACCCTCACTCCCACCACTGCAACTCCTGTAAGCCAGGGCCAACAGTGGCACACACAGGAAATGGCAATGAGCACCGAGGCTTACCAAGTCCCGGGAAAAAGTAAAACTGCCTTGCAACTAATTTAATCCGAAAAAGAATAGGAGGATTAAGAACGACTAAAGTTTTCAATTTCCTCCATCACAAAGAGGAAATATAAAATAAGACATAAGTAGTCTTCAGGGATAATTTACAACTAGAGAAGCCAGTTGTAAAGCACCACGGGCAAAAAAATTATGGGGCCTAAACGTGAGCTGTTATTCTTGATTCCAGTAGTAGGTATGGCAGGAGCGTCTCATCATCATCAGCCCGTATAACGTCCACTGCTGAACACGGGTCTTCTCCCGGAGGAGGGTATTTGCCATAGTCATCACGCTTGGCAGGCGGATTGGCGACCGCAGTATTAGGTTGTACCACACAAGGAAACGCTGCTGCCCGTTCCTTGATATACGATTATTATAGATGATGTTAAAACAATTGGAACCAACGGCTTAACGTGCTTTCCGAGTCACGGAGGGTAGTACCTCAAATAACCAGACCCGGAAAGAAATCTTAGTATTTACACAAAGATTTCCTGTCCAGCGTGGGAATCGAACCTACGACCTCCGTGCAAGCAAGCCAAATACCGCGACGCTACGGAGGTAGTCAAAAGCGTCTAAAAGCACGGAAATTCTGTTTGGATGCCACAAGATTCCTGTAGTAAACAACCCCCGACGAAACGCTCAAGTAAAGTTAATCAATAAAGTATAGACAACCTCCGTGGTTGTCCTGTATAAGTCTTGCTTTCAATGTCAGACAAGAAGTGTTTTTGTAATGTCTTATATAACATATAAGTTCGTACGACAAAAAAGCATCGATTTATTACCGGGTCTGGTAGGTTGAGGGAGTCGGCACTTATGATTGCAAATCGGACCGCCTTTATATATATTATTAAAGATGATTTTACATACTTACTTTTTCAAATTATTTTTATTTCTCCACGTATTTGAATACGTACTGCTGTTTGTACTCACAACAATAATATAATTTTCCGTATCTTAAAATTATTATAGTAGATATAAGTATATGTACAGAGTTTTGGCCAAAAAATTTAGCTATATTTAATCAAATTTCTTAAAATATTTCCACTAATTATGATGGATGACACAACTTTATATTGCAATATTCATTATTTGTTGATTGAATGGAAAACGGACGGAACTTATTTAATTTCCGAAGTTAATTTATCATACTAAATTAATTGAATTGGATTTTGGTAACTAAGTAATATCTTTTTGCATGGACGCAGCTACGCAGTAAAGAGACAATATTGTCATTCAAAAATGTGTTTTTATGTTTTTGTTAAAAAGACAAGAAAAACTGGTTCACACAAATAATTGTCTTTAGTGAGAATCGAACACAGAACACCGTAATTACTACCGAAACCATTGAGTAGTTAGCTAAAGCTACCCATTTGTATATAATAGGTAGATAAGTAATTTAATTAATTAACTAGTAAGGTCCCAACTTCGAATCCTGGTTCTAGCAAAAAAAAGTGTTTTAAATCTTCAATCAAAAAAACTTAAAGATCTAAGAAGGTAGCCCAAAATCAGAAGATGGTAGCGTTTGTCCTGTGCCTCGAAGAGCACGTTAAGACTGATATTTTAACAGTCCTGTCGGTCAAACCATCCCTCCGAATTATGAAAGTAAAGGAATAGAGCCAGTAGAGACTTTTTCCACTTGTCCATTATAAAAAATCCTGCCCAGAACCAGTCTATTCAAAGTTTGACCGGCGTGACTAAAATCTACACTCGGTTCGAAAAATAACGGGTCAGTCACAGAAATTGAAATACCTCCAGAACTGTAAAAGTTAAATCAATGAAATAAAAAACAAAATAAAGACTTTTTAGTTGCGCTTCTAATAGCATATTATTTAAACTGGTTGATGAAAAAAACTTAATTAGAAAAACAAAATTTAAAAAAATTACTATTTTTAAAAACAATATTTTTGTTTCATGTCATTATGGATGCTTTCCATTTCTATTCTGTCACAAAAAAAAATATCGTGAACGTCTTTCACGTGCATAATTATTATTCTGTGAGGTGAAGCATGGCAGTCACGCTAGCGAAATGTACCAGAATCCTAACTTTTTTGGAACTTGGGCGGAGCCAGCGTGAAACAGCCAGAAACATTGGTGTATCTTTGTCGACTGTTCAGCGGGTAGTCCAGCGGTACCAAGAGACCGGATCACACCTTAGAAGACCAGGAAATGGCAGACCAAGATGCACAACGGCCAGGGAAGACAGACAACTGGTGGCTACAATGCTCCGAAATTGTTTTCAAACTGCTGTTGGTCTAAAACTCACTTTATTCGCTTTGGAGGTGGCAATTTAAGCGCTCAAACAGTAAGAAGACCTCTTGCTGAAGCAAATTTGAAATCATTGAGGCCCGCAAATGGCCCCAAACTGGAACGGGGACATCGAATTGCAAGACAGAGATACATGCGCGAGCACCTAAACTGGACACTAGACGATTGGTCTAGGGTAATGTTCACGGACGAGTCTAAATTCATGCTTTATAAGCATGATGGTAGGCAGTTGATGTACAGAAGACCAGGGGAGCGCTTCCATCAAGTGTGTGTGGAGGAAAAAGTGGCGTACGGTGGAGGCTCCGTACAAGTTTGGGCTGGGATTTCTGCTGAGGCCCGCACCGAGCTGATACTCATTCAAAATGGAACTCTAAATGAAGAGAGGTACGTGGAAGTGATCCTCAATGAACATGTAGGTCCTTTCATGGCCAGGATGGACCGGCATGGCATATTAATGCATGATAATGTGCGTCCCCATACCGCCAGAATTGTACATGACTACCTTGAAGAGGTCGGTATCGAACTCATGCAGTGGCCAGCGCGAAGCCCGGACTTAAACCCCATCGAGCACGCCTGGGACGATCTTCAGAGATGCGTGAAAGGTCGAAACCCCCCACCAATCACGCTTCCCGAGCTCAAACAAGCACTGGTGGAGGAATGGGAAGGTATTCCTCAGCACCGGCTCCGAAATTTGGTGTACAGCATGCCTAATCGCCTGGAAGCTGTCAGAAGAGCTCGTGGAGGCAATACAAAGTATTAAATGAAGAAAGTGATGAAAAACAGCAAAAAAACAATCGTAAAAAAATGTAATCTTAAGAAAAATATTACTACTTTAGTTTTTTTTTAATTTAGAGATTAATATTGTGGGTGCAACTAAGTTTTATTTTATTTTTTATCTGTATAATTAAATTTTCAATTGAACAGTCTTCGTTTCATTAGGATGGCATACGTAGTTCGGGAGATATTCAGGTTTATGTGACTGACCCGTTATTTTTGGAACCGAGTGTATATACCTAACCATACCGTAGACCATAATCCTTCACTGCATTTTTAATTAGGCAGAATAAAGATGTCGTGAAAATAAAAGCATGAAATAAATCTAGCGTATGAGAATAGGCATAATTTTTTTTAGCTATCCTCATAATTATGCATTGTGAACTAAGTACTTTTATTTTAAAAAGGCCATTTAAAACAAAGGCTCGGACCATTAAAGTCAACGCCATCAGGTTATAAGTTTTTTTTTTCGTTTGTGATTTAATTTATGACTAATTAATTATTATTAGTCCTCCGGCCTCATTTCCCCACATGTTTGTTTTATTTTACTGCTCCTTTACAACACTACGTTCGTTATTCTTTTATTCGTTTCTAAGTCATGGATGTTTTCTATGTATTTAAGTATTTATCTATCTATATAAGTATGTATATCGTCGCCTGGTACCCATAGTACAAGCTTTGCTTAGTTTGGGGCTAGGATGATCTGTGTGACATTGTCCCTAGATATTATTATTATTATTCAAACTTTTTAACGTGGGTTTAGCCTGATTCAAAGATTGATGTTAAGAAATAAAAGCCATAGAAATACAACCTGCGGGCAACGGACTGAAAACGGACGTATTTAATTAACTTTTAAACCTGATATTCTATTGTTTATTCAGTAATAGAGAAATATTCTTCGTAATCAATTTTGTGCACACAAACGATATTAATTGTATTTGAGTTCAACTCACGAGGTTTTCATTTCTATTAATACTTTCAGTATTCAATGTAGGTAGGTATCATGTTTCACGTCATCAGTTGAATATCAGAAAAGCCTATCCTTAGAAAATATTGCAGTTATCAACTGTGTAAAACACCGATAAATATTGAGAAACTAGCTATCAAAGTCTTACTATTATACACTTTATAACAACAGAGTCACATCGTACTTGTAACAGTTTAAAAATAACAGGAACTTCAGTACCATCTATCATTTTCTATACTCGCCTTACTGTCAGCTTAGCTGGTTCCAACTACATTTTCCGAGATTTCGTACGAGGTTACGTTATCCATTATTGCATTTTAAGGATCCAAAGCATATGATATAAAAATCAAGTGGAATAACAACTATACTTTTAAAAGTGATAACTTTGGATCGTATGGATCGAGATAATATTGTAACCATATTTTTCTCAATACCTACCCGCGAACCAAACGGAACCAATGCCCCGTACCACAAAACTGCCAAACTTTACTGCTCACTAAAGTGTTCTTTAGTCCGTAATACAAGTCATTCCTCTTTTAAGTTCACCACAGCCGTTTGCCAAATGGCCAAGCCAAATCGTCCATAACACCAAGTTCGTCTTTTTTTCTTTTATGGTGAACAGAAATTCAATTTATGTGATATGGAAAAATATTCGAATCACTTACTTGGCTTACTGTATGCCAAAAAATTTTGTTTATTTTTCTACGGTGATAAAGGATGTGCGGTATGGTATAATTAATGTTCGAGAAAGGATAAGCAAACGCTTATAATTGTTAGTTCAGTATGCTGTATTCAGATTTTTGATATTGATATGTACTTAGTTATACCTACACATTGACCTGTTATATTCCTAGAATAGCAAAGTCCATACATACTGTCAGCGGAAAAGTTGTCTCATTCCATCTGTCAATGAGTTTTAACTTAAAACATGTTACATACTAAAGAGAGAAGAAATGATGTACCTGTAATCCAAGGACTTTATAATATCTATATCTATACATATACCTCTAATAAAACTGTAAAGGTCGAATGTCTGTACATAGAAAACAAACGCTAAAAACCGAGTCAGGGGATGCTTGAAGTAAAATAGAATACATCCACATTTTATTTTATTTTATTGTTACTTTCTCTGTTTGTGCGGGCTAATCTCCGAACCGTTGCATCGTTTTAAATGAAATTTTGCATGACGGTACCCTACATCCCCGGTCAACATTTTAAAAACTTTTAATAACAAAAAATAAATGAGTTCCCGTGGGATATTCGAAAATTAATAAAATACAACTTTATAAATATTACGCGATGCCCTGAGCTAAGGTCTTAGCCCATTGGATGGGCCCTTAGACATGTACCGCTTATACGTCAAAATATTTTTTTAAAACATAAGATGTCACTAATCCGTCACTAATGCCTCCTTTCTTTGGAGCTCAATTATATTAAGATTAATTTCTGTTATTTAACTAGGATGTGATCAAGTATCACAGACCATCACCGGATGATTAGCATATATCCGCACTAGATTTTAGTTACCTTTTTTTTTTTTTTGTCCGGGGGGTAATGTTTTTACGCTTTCCTACCGCCGGTGCAGCGTATTCGCGCGCTGGCGATGGTATATGTGGGACTCGCCCTCTCCATAGCGTAATATGCTAAAGTCATACCACGAGGAGAGGACTAAAACCCCCCGGACACTCCTTCGATCCGCCGTTGGCGGGGGCCGGGTACGCATGAGCAATCCGGCCCCAAGATTTCAGTTACCTACCATATTTTGTATTTAATGACATTAAATAATTTATATTATTTCACTGTGTATAATTCTGCTAATATCTTAGTGCTGAATAAATATAATGCCTTCATTCCAATAAAAATAATCAATTATGAACGCAAGCTAGCTATTGAAAACACTGCACGTTTCTCTTGTTGCTTCAAACAAAGCATTTAACCCGTCTGAACATAATACCTTTGTAACGAAAAACCACGTTAAGCGCTACGGACAATATTACTACGGTACCGTGTACATCGGATTTGTCCCAGATCCCCTCAAATCCGGGGTAAGCACGGTTGAACCGCTCTTTAAGGGCTCAGTAACGATTGTCTAATTCGTAATTCGATATTGGACTTAGATACGGATATTATTTGTGTCTTGGATACTGATTTGCATAGCTTGCTTGACCCATTTTGAAAACACGTGTATTTTTATTGAGCTCGTAAACATTTTATTATTAACTAGCTTCCCACGCGCGGTTTCACCCGCGTAACTCCCGTTCCCGTGGGAACTTCATAATTAAATATAGCCTATGTGATTCGGGGATAGTTTAGCTTTCCAACAGTGAAATAATTTTTGAAAGCGGTCCAGTAGTTTCGGAGCCTACTCAATACAAACAAACAATCAAATCTTTCCTATTTATCATGTGATTATAGCTTCTTTTTAAGTATACCTGGTTTAAGCAATACGCTATACGTGAAAGCTATTGTCTTAAACTTCCCTAAACTGTTTAAACTATACTATGTTTCTGTACTATCCGAATAATATCCCAATATTTGTGTAAAACTTAAAATATGCCTGTTGTCACAATGACGAAGCATGCTGAACCTGTTTAGTTTTTAGTACTTAAGTTTAATCACGCTCCGACACACTGGAGCAGAGTTACGCGGGTAAAACCGCGGGGCGCAACTAGTATGAAACGAATAAATCTTATGATAAATTACCTAATAGCTGATTTCTATCCTTTACAATTAATTTATAAGTAAACAAAACGATATTATAGCAGAAAAATACAACGTTTCTAAAATATGCATCTACCGTTCGAAGGAAATTACTCAACGTTTAACTTACTACAATTTACATAAAATTAAGAGCATCACGTACACCAACAAAATATATCCACCAACTTAGAACAAACACAGTATTTGGGACCGATATGTTCAGTTTACTTTGCGCCGTTTAAGCTAAAGATATGTGCTTGCCAAGAAACTGGGAACTCATTAGATGCACTAAAACTCGCGCTGTAATTTGCTGCTAGTTACATCAATATGTACAATTAAGATTTGGTTTAACCCACTTGTTACTAGAACTGTTTTTTTTTGACGTAACCAAACATATAAATTTATATTACTAGAAAAAATCCTAGATTCATGGAAATGTTTGAAGAAATTAACCATTTAGAAAGCCAGTGGTTAAATATATCCTCGGTAATAAGGCCTCGGTAGCCTAATGGTACAATCTGCTTAAGCTCCTCTGATCTCGTTAGGTTTCGGTTTTGACTTCCGCATAGAGAAAAAATGAATAAGTAACTAAAATACTGGATCTAGATGTTATATATTCTGTAGTGGACGGATGAAATTTATAGTAGGTATTCGCTTCGATGCCGCGTGATGATGTAGCGTAATAATATGATTTCATATAAATTGAAGCTGACTGGTTTTATTTTTCAAGTTTTGCAGCCGTTTGGAAAGAAGACAACTATTCAAATTGCTCTGTCACGTATATAAACAGATCGAATCTATCTACATAACCAACCAATTGTGTTGCTCCCTGGCCTCCATGGTGTGGCTTTTGATAGGGGGCCCACCGAAGCTAACTCGTTGGTTAGCGTCAGACAGCGAGTCACCGTCTGCCAATATAAAATAATTATGTGAGAGTTTTCGAGGCAGATGTCCGATCTCACTCCATAGCCCAGTATTCCAGTACTTTAAAAATCCCATCCGTATAGCCCAAATCAAGTTTCTTCCTTTCAGGCAATAGTTTCGTATCTGTGGAGGACTGTCCATTGGTATATCTCAATGGCATATCAGTGGATAGACCTTCATATATGCAGCCATCTCACTTTTATATTAAAAGGTACCAAAGGCCTCTTCAATGTTGGCTTCGGCCCCATGAATGCCTTTCAAATGACCGGGTCGCCATGGGCCCGTGACATTAAAACGTACCAACATAATAATAATAATCGTTTATTTCAGGTATTTAACCCATATTTTACAATTACTAATACATACACAAAGAGATCACATATAAAATAGGTACAATCAAGTTACTAAAAACTATTTAAAAACTAACAATAATAAACATTTTTTAAATAGATATAAATAACAAACTAAATAGAGATCTTTAAATTGGTGATCGAAATAAGTATATGTGATAAAATATTACAGACACTAATTTATTATCACATACCACGTGGATTTTGTTTTTACCGAGTTTTTACATAAAAGCGAGCAGAGATCAAGTCTTAATCAATAGTTTATCAACTATAAACTAAGCAACCTGCGCGTGAGGACGCTTCTGTGTGACTTAAACCTCGGCTCAGGGCGGTCGTTGACGGAGGGATTATTATTTTTAGTTGTTTTGGGGAGTTTTATGCAACTGTCGCTCTACTTTACAGTTCGCGGGTCTTATATCAAACTAGCGGCTCCCTGTGATTTTACCCTCGTTACTCTGCTCCAGTAAGCCGGAGCGTGATGTTTAGAAGCCTATATGTTAATCCAGAAATAATAATAAACATTCCAATTCCAAATTCAATCCAGTCTTACTTACAAACTTTCGCGTTTATAATATTAGTAAGGATTATAGTTCACTAGCGACCCGCCCCGGCTTTGCACGTATGAAATGCAATGTATTATACATAAACAATCTTCTTGAATCACTCTATCTATTAATAAAATCTACATCCGTTGCATAGTTTTAAAGATCTGAGCATACTTAGGAACAGACGGACAGCCGAAAACGACTTTGTTTTATAATATTTATAGTGAAATTAAATGAAATAGTTTATTAGTAACTTAGACGAATAATTTTCGCTTATTATACGTCATTTACAATGCATTAACACATTAAAATTTAAGAACATTATTTTGATTTACTTCATTAAGAACGATATTTCTAATATTTTATACAGACAGTTTTCAGTAAATAGTATGAGTTAACTGTATGTGTATCAATAAGTGAAGAAACAAGCAAGCTAGTGAATCAAATGTTTCATCCGTATTTGTTGCGAAGTTGGTGTAATTACGACTGAAACTATAAAAAGAATAGAAGAAGAAATAATACATGGTTAGCCCGCGCTTTTTATCTACCCTTTTTATTTTCAGCCATTACGCTTTCTTATTAAGTGTAACAGTGTATCATTAAATTGACTGGGACTAATTAATTATTTACATATACGTTACTCACATTATGATGCGTAGGTTTGACGTACACCTACGCAACATGATATTGCATTAATTAACCGAAAACTGAAATTAAACTACCGAAAAATTTATGTAGGTACATTTAAATAAAATTACACCAAAATTTTGAAGAATTCGTGGAATTCGTGGAATTCCATAATCTTGCAAAGAAGTGTTTGACTAAAGATTTCGAAGAATTTTATTAAAGTGCTTTTGCTTAAATGTAAACATAACTAGCTGACCCGACAGACATCTTCATGTCTTAACTAAAACTAAATTAGGCGTCAGCGAGATAAGAGCTATCTTAACTAACCGCTATGTGCAATGTTATGTCAAACGCCATGGGATTACATTACAAAAGTTTATATTGTTAAATAAAAAGCGCACAGGTTAGAATGCGACCCTACATTAGAATATTTAATATGGTGGTTAAGTATTTCTGAATTTTCTGCGCAATATTCTTAATTTTTTTTTCATAAGATCCTTCTCCTTAATGGATATAGGGATGCATTTTTATATATATAGATAAATGTTATAAACAACTAACTGTCCCACGCGGTCATCCACGTAGATCCCGTGGGAATCTCGTCTTAAAATAGCCTATGGTGCTCAAAATAATGTGGCTTTCCTGTCGAACGGTGACAGTTATTTCAAACAACTGTCAGTAATGCACTTTTATTAGAAATATATTATCGCAGTTAAGTTTTTTTTTTTCTAACGTTGGTCATGATGTGATAGCGGCTAGCATAATCAAATCAACAAGGCCCTCTAATATGCCATCATCTAAGTCATATCCTAAATTTGTGCATAAGTAATGGTGTTTACCCCTCGGTTTACCCTGATCGTTTAAAAGTAACTATTGTTAAGCCGCTACATAAAAAAGAAAATAAGGATCTAATTAGCAACTACAGACCTATTGCACTTATATCAATAATTTCTAAAATCTTTGAAAAATACATTTACAACGAAACTTACCAATACTTTGAAAAATACTCATTATTCTGCCCACAACAAAAAGGCTTTCGACGTAACATGACTATTAACATGGCTTCATATAACTTTTTAGTAAACATAATGACTAATATTGACAAGCGGACTCCTGTGTGTGCTTTATATTATGACATGACCCAAGCATTTGATTATGTAGATTATAATATTCTAAAAAATAAACTAGAGTGCTACGGTATAAGGGGCATTATCTTAAATCTATTCAACTCTTACCTCTTAAACAGAACACAAGTAACTGTAATTTCTAAATTGAACAGTAGGACAAATACACCAGTACTATACACATCGAGTGAACGTCAAATTAAATTTGGCGTCCCGCAAGGTTGTGTAATTGGACCGCTTTTATTCATTATTTACATAAATGACTTTCCTTATTCTACTAATCAACCAATGACTCTTTTTGCGGATGATAGTACATTAATAATGACATGTAAAAATCCTGACTTGTATGAAAATCAAAACATCGTTAATCACGTGGCTGAATAATAATAATTTAAAAATTAATCTCAATAAAACAAATATAATGCATTTCAGCCAGCGCATTGACACCCCATCGGAAATGTATATAAATTACAATGATATAGCAATAAAGGAAGTAGACAACACTAGGTTCCTTGGGCTAATTATTGATAAATTGTTGAACTGGAAGAGCACATTAACAATCTCAGTAAGTGGTTCAGTAAATCTTCCTATGCTCTATTTAAACTGGCCCCTACGGTAAATAAAGATACTTTACTTACTGCATATCACGGTTTGGTAGCATCCATATTAAGATATGCAATAATTTTTTGTGGCAACTCAACCGACAACATTTTAATTTTCAGGCTCCAAAAAAGATGCTTACGCGCAATGTTTGAACTGAATGTCACAGATAGCTGTCAAACGTATTTTCGCGATTATAGCATTTTAACTCTACCATCATTGTTTATTTTAGAAGTTTGTCTCTTTGTGAAAAGCAATTTGAATTTATTTCCAAAACTATCGGATACTGTTCAACGTAATAGGCGAGACAATGAACGACTACGTATGCACAGCGCCAAAACTACTCATATGGCTAAGAGTGTTATCTGTATGGCACCTAAAATTTATAATAAGCTTCCTCAATAATATAAATCTTTGAATCTTAATTTGTTCAGGATTAAAGTTAAAGAAATGTTAATAAAAAAGTGCTATTACAATCTTAATGACTACTTAAATGACAAATTTTAAATTCATATCTTTTCATTTACTACACTACTATATACCATTAATAATTATTATTGACTACACAAATTTAAATATTATTATCATTTGAACATTGCAATCTGACATTTTTTAATTTGACATTTCTCTAACGAATTTTTGTTTTTATCATTATACCTTTATAATTAAACTAGCGACCCGCCCCGGCTTCGCACGGGTACAATACTGATAATTATACTACATAATGTCTTTAAACCTCTAACAAACGGGCGAAATTTGGTCAAAACAAACAGAAACAAATTAATATAGGTACCTACTAAAACTCAGTGAAATAAGTAGGTGGGTATACTTTTATCGTATGAAATACCTATACTCTTCAGGACTAACAATACAACAAACACTAAATAAATAGGTATTCAAGTATCTATCCATCATAGTTACAACGAACACAAAACAAAAAATGTGCCCTATAATTCTTAAGGATCGAGCGCGCGCATAATCGCATTCGGCCTACCTCCGTAGCGTAGCTGTAAATGGCTCGCTTTAAATCTCGGAGGTCGTGGGTTTGATCCCCACACCGGACATGAAATCTTTGTGTAAATTCTAAGATTTCTTTCCGGGTCTGGTTGGTTGAGGGACTACCCTCCGTGCCTCGGAAAGCACGTTAAGCCGTTGGTCCCGATTGTTATAACATCATCTATAATAATCGTATATCAAGGAAGGGGCAGCAGCGTTTCCTTGTGTGTTACAACATAATTCTGCGGTCACCAACCCGCCTGCCAAACGCCCGCGCATAATCGCATTAGGCCTACCTAAAACACGCGCTGTTATTTTGCGATAACTTCTAAGTTATTAATTAAAAGTATATAGTGTAGGGGTAAAATAATCTGCATGAAATGCTTAAGAATATTAACTCATTTAAAATGATAAGGATAAATACTGAATCCGTCTGATTAGCTTTACAATTACCGCATTAGAAATTATCATTTTTCTAAGATATAATGGATATAGCAAGTTAACCTTGAAAGATAGACATATGCTATCGCAGACTTTTTTGTAGATCTAAAAGAGAAGAATATTTGCCACCATACATTGTTTTGTTATATCTCATAGGGTTTAGGCAGCGTTTTCGTTGAAAGCTCCCAAATGGCTTAATTTTTTCCGACACCTCTGACAAATATCAATATATATTAGTCAAATGTACACATAAACTAAACAAATCATATACGTAAACCTTCCGGAAGAATCGTTCTATCGATTGGTAACATCCGCATGAAAATCAATGTAGTAGTTTTTGAGTTTATCGCGAACAGACAGACAGACGCGGCAGGGGACTTTGTTTATAATATGTAGTGATGTAGTGATAGCGGTCGCCCGCGGCTCCGTGCGGATGTCGGTTACCGCTGCAAAAAGCCTACCCAGGAAAGACACGGTCAGCAAAATGATTCCCAGGTCAATTCACAGACACCGACATAAACATCGACAACGCAGTCATTATCCGCAGGCTGCACAGATTGTCTTTCTGTGGATGTTAAAGTTGTTAATGATGAAAATATAATTAATGATGTAATTAATAGGCATTTTAGGGATTAGGCATTTTAGGCATTTTCAAAGCTCTGAAAACAACTGTTGTTTAGCTCTGAGAAGAACTGTTGTTTAGCTCTGAGAAGAACTGTTGATTAGCTCTGAGAAGAACTTTTGCGTAGGTGTAGTTTTAAGAACGAAATCTAAAAAAAATCGCATTATTAGACTTCGCAGCGGGCCGTGCAGCAGAAATCGTAATATTTTAATTTCGCCATAACTTCAAAACCAAACGTCCAATTTTAACCATTCAAAGACCAAATATTATCTACATAAACTGTACTTAGTGATGAAATAATTTATTTTGATAAGGATTAATAGCATGAGTAAAATAAACGCGTTTAAATGTAGTCCAAAAAAAATTCAAGATTTCTAAATAAAAAAATGGTCGTTGTGCCTCACTCGACATAGATAGGTATAGTGTGTCGCGGACTTTTTTGTAGATATTTATAAGATCTATAATTAATTAGAACATTTTATGGTTCTATCTTTTATAGTTTAGGCAGCGTACGCAAAATAAGTAACTTTTCTGGTTGATTTTTTACACCTTGTGTCAGAAAAACCCAAATATCTTACGGAACCCTATTTTTTTCCAAAATAAAATTTAGCCTTTGTTACTCGTGGATAATGTAGCTTTCGAATGGTGAAAGAATTTTTTAAATCGGACCAGTACTTTTTGAGCCTATTCATTACAAACATACAAAAATAGGTACAAATCTTTCCTCTTTATAATATTAGTGTACTTATTTGCACCATTCAATTTGCAAGCCGATTATGGCAAGACATGTTGACACAATTTAACCCTGTACAACTGTTTTAAGGATGTATTTCCTGTAACCACACATGTTTCACGCAAATAAATATATCTTTATCTTTTTATCTTTATCTTTAAAAGTTCCACTCAACTTTATTTTTTTCTTTGATATGAACCTTCTACTGGCAATAATAAACACAACAAAAAGAAAGAATTTGCGAAATTCGTCCGCGGGCGAAAGAGTTCCGCAGGTATAACCGCATACGGAAGCTAGTCAGAAATAAAAATTGTCATGAGAAATGCAACCTTATTTGTTAAGACACCTAGTACAGGTACCAAAAGTATACATACGGTCAGGATAGGGCCTTATATATTATTTGACGGCTTTTATGTATTTGTCGGTACATTCATTTGAATATAATTTTTTTTCATTGTATGCCGTAATTTATTTCCTGTAATGGACCATAAACTAGATTATTGCTTAATAAAACGTCATAATATAAAGTTTAAAGAATCCATAATCTTAAGTTGTTGTTTTATTTCATTAAAGCATTTAGTTTTATTAATAAGTCTTTATTGACAATTTCAGTGATAATCTATATCGTATCGTGTTTGTTATTGTCAGGAGAAGGTTTTAATAAAAGAAAAAAAAAAGAATATTGCGCGTAAAATTTAAGAATACTTAACCATCATGTTAAGTTTTTTATGTTCCGTTAGCGCTTTGGACAATATCAACTTTTTTAATGGAATTTGACGGCGTTTGACTTAGCATTGATAGAATGCGTGCTACGCTAAGTGCACATCACGGTTAGTTCAGAGCTATCACGTCTAATATTAAAAGTTCAATTTAATATAGTTCTAGCTAAGACAGGACAACGACTGTCGGGTCAGCTACTTCCTAATAATGAAGACTACTACTACAGACTCGTTAATTTTGTATGTTTTGTCCCTCCACTGTAAAGAATGTCTCAACCAAACAACATAATCGATTAATGTTGTGTTTCTATGCAATACACATGCGTATATAGGTGTGTGGGGAAGAGGATAGGGCTGGCATTATATGTAATCTAGTACTGTTATGTATGCCACTTATTCATTAGAGATAATTTGCCTAGTAAATAATAAAAAGTAGTTCCTTTTCCAACACCCCTTTTCAATATTCTCTCACTGTTTAAAAAATCGTAAGAAAATCTTCCCTATCTTTGCCATAATCTCAAAATTACGCATTTTGCCAAAGTGCTATTTTATATAACCGGAGATTGCCAAATCACTCGTCAGCCTCTTTATAGGAAAATATCTGCCGATATTCATAAATAAGCAGCTTTTGGAAGACATGACGTGAAAATTATTCAATAAATACGACAAAAAAAGGCTTTCAACCTTCAAAATATAATACTGGAGGTAATAACAATACAAATAGGCAATACATGTAATTTTTCTGTATCATTTATTTCACCTTTCTACATACTGACTTTCAACGTATCGTTTTCTTATATTAAAAGCCGCTTAATACATACTTTAAAGTTTCAAAAATGAAAACTTTTAACGAAGTAGTTACGCGCTGTTCTATGTGATTTTATCCACATAACTCAATTTCATAGTAAAAAAATAGATTTTTCATAGAGATATACATTGCCATTTGTAGCTCACAGGTGTTACCCCTGCTAACATATAACATATTTATGTAGGCAATATTCGTTTTTAGCTAAAATCAGGCCATGACTAAAATAAGCAATGCCCGTAGCAATGATAACTTGAATCAAATTAAATGAGATTATTTTTTCTCCTAAGTGTTTAACAAATTTTACTCTATTAGTAGCATTTAAAACAGATGGATCTATCCTCACCTTTGCTAACTTTAATGACTCATATATTCTAAACTTTATGACCCATAGACATTATAATTATAAAATAGTTAGGACAGTCGTAATTCCACCCGGAGATGCTGAGATATTCCGGCTCGAAGGACCAAGTTCGTACTAATTTAGCAAATAAATGGACAATTTAGTCGGAAACTTGTTGGAAGTTATACTTCGACTTGTCCTCGGGTTAGACATGATGTCATCGTATCCTAATGCTTTGTGGCTTCGTATTATCGTTGGGCCGATATGGAATATTGTAGTGTACAACTATTTAGAGTGATATATAACTTGCTAAAGTAGTTTGTGGTTAAGTGTAAACGATTTATAATAATAAATGTAGGACACCCTCTGAGGCGTAGCAGTCTACAGGTTTAAAGGTCATGGCACCATAATCTTCTATTTCCTTTCCGGTCAAAATTCTTTGTGTGAAATGAACATTAAATTTATTTTCAAGTGTGGTTGGTAGAGAAATTATCATGCCTCAGAATCACATTAAGCAGTTGGTCCCCTTTCTTATAACAATATTTATGACAATCGTAGGTATACGAAGTAACGTGAAGCAGCTTTTACTGTGTATATGCATGCCAAGAATGGTGACTATAGCCACACCCCCTTCAAGGGAGGTCCATATTCAGCTAAGTGAATTAGGAACTCATGAAGAAATTAAGTCAAATGTGATTCATCTTTAAAAAAACAATTGCCTAAAATGTCTGCCCGTGTATTGATTAAGAACAACTATACCTTGGTCATTTCTATACTCATTTTGTTTAAATACTTCAAACTAAGCAATCTGCACAAGTGGGCGCTACCTGTGAGCTAGTTTTTTGTAACTGGTTCCCTACATTACAGTTTACGGGCCTATCGAAATTAAACAAAGTTTTTATATGGGAAATATTATGTAGACATGACACCAAAAACATCCAGTTAGTCATTTAGAAAAAGTATTTAGTAGTTTTTAGGAAAGAACCTCTTTTAATGCTCTTAATCTGAGATATCTCATGTGATCTTAGGTAGAAATTTTACTCTTAGAAGTCGAACAAAACCTTTTACTGAACTATGGTTACCCATGGCTAATCTACTAGACATAATACGGAAATTGATTCCATATCGGTATCGTAATCATTAAAACGTTCGCCCGAACATTTTAAACAAGAACGTCACAATATTACTGGTATTATTAAACTATTTGCTTTGCCGATCATTTTCACGGAACTTAATTTAATGACCACAATATTTTTATATTTCTGAATAGTACGGGCCATAAAAACGGAGTGATTTGATGGAAATAGCGCTGTGGAGTAAATTTCGTGGCAAAATAATGCTAAAAGCAAACCTTTATAAGGCTATAAATACGTATAATATTATAGTCTATCAGTATAATACCAAGAAATTTCGCCATCTTTATGTTTATGTATACAATATCCGATTTCTAGAAGAGTATTTTTAAGAGTATATTTAAATAAGTATTTTTCATGTTAAAAAAATTATCTGATGACTCTTTTTATCCCAGAAAAGTGTACGTTAACACTTTTCTGGGATTGAACAATGATATTGAATATTAAAATCAAATACAAGGACCTGAAGGCAATCCGTTTGTAAAATCAAGTCTGATGTTATTGGTGGAAATTATATTCTAGTAAGGGAGCAATATCATTTATATGTACATTACAATATGATAGCTAATCATTATGCCTATGGTAAGCCATAGCCAACCATATCCAGCAGAAAACCATACACGAGCTGATGATAATGAAGTTGTAATTTTGGTAAAGCATTCGAATTTTGGTAAGGCTGCCCAACAAACAGATTTAGAACAGTTTTTTTCAATAGTTAATTTTAGTTACCCATAGATGCTCATTACATCAACAAAATCTAATAACTATTATTTAAATACACTAACTAAATGCATGTTGTGTCCATAAATCTTTTTAATTATCAACAAAATCTCGTACTAATTAGTTTTCCCGTCGTATTATAAAATAATGACTTTGTTACGTACCAACAATGTTTCTCTAATGCAACGAGTGAGGCTTCTAACAAGCGGCACGCTTTCATAAAATAAAAACCCCGGTGAGAAGAAGAAAAACAACTAAGGAGATTTAAAACAGGTACAAAGAATGTTATTAACAAGAAAACACAGCTTTTTTTCCGCTGTGTCGGGACCGTACTAAGCAATTCATTTACAATCAGGATACGGCGCCCCATTTTCTTCAATCCTACATTATCGCTTTCAATGAGAATGGATATCGATTGGTTTGCCAATCAACAACTGCAAATTCCGTGTTATTTATCATTTCTTTCATCAAAATTGTGAAATGTCAATCAAAGCAACAATCCACTAATATACCGTGAGCTTGACTTCACGATCTAATCAAATTCAGATTCAGAAACATGAATGATGAAATTTGTAAAACGCTTTTCATACGATTCATGGAAAATCAAATAAAAAATTACAACCGTAAATAATCTTTTTTTAGCATCAACCATCCATTTAGAATCTAGGTGAATTTGGAATTTTGTACAACATACAAGGTTAGTTTTCTTCATCTCACTTCAAATCTCACAAGGAACACTTTTCATAAATAATAAAAGCACCAATATTCGTTTATATCATTCAAACGCAAATTGATTTCTTTCCCCCAAATATGGAAAATGATTCAAGTATTCCGTCCAATTGAAATTGAGGCATATCGAATCTATAAAAACAATTTTCCTGGTTCTGTGTTGATATAGAAGAATATAAAGATATTTTTTTCGACACCATTTCGCTTAGAAATGTGTGCGAATCTAATACGTGACTGTGTACGATGAGATAAGATCGATGAAGGCAATGTAAGCAAAGGATTGCAGATATCTACAGAATGTATGGGCCACGAAACAATAATACGAGTACCTACGTATCAGAAATCAGAATGCTTTATTTGTAAGTATCTTGTACTGTTTACAATCTTTTATTTAACTTGCAATGTTTGTGTTTTGATTTGACCAATATCTTGCAAATGTGTTTTTTAAGCAATCCTTCAACCTTTTTTGGATAAGGATACGGTTGAATAGTTTTACGGAGTTCACAAATAGGCATGTGGACTAAAAAAATCTATTTAGTCCGTCAGTTAGATTACCAAAAAATATTGGGCACGTATTTTTTTTTTGTTCCTCAAACATAATATAACGTAGATACAGCCCGTTGAAATTTTGTGTGACGTCACTATTAGGTACAATTTTACCTAATAGTGACGTCACAAGTCTCCTGAACTTTATAGTTTGTTTTTGCTCTGTATCTTTGTCAATTTTTATTGATTTGATAAATAAAAAAATACGTGTCCAATATTTTTTAGTAATCTAACTGACGGACTAAATAGACTTTTTTAGCCCTTATGCCCATTAATGGGTATAAACTTAATAATATACGCAAGTAGCGCAAATAAGATAGTAGTTTTTTTGTGCCTTTTGGCGTCGAAATATTGGGGCCATGATGACCGAGAGCCAAATAATTAATAAAAACCTCGCAGCGGCCCTCTTTAGTGCGGCACGCTCCCTGAGTGCTGATATTTACCTTGCACAGCCAATAAGCATAACCATTCAACGGGGCTATTGTTCCAGCTTTCTGCGAACCTTAACAAGTAGTATATTAATACAATAGTTATTATTTGATAAGTTGCTTTTATTTAGTAAAACGTTGAATAAATAAAATGTTATAAACTAAAGCAAGTGTTGGTTCATTGACTGTGAGTTTGTTATATACGTGCAAGTTCATTTATGTGTTTATGGTTGCCATCGTTCACGTTGAAATAAGCCGATTCAAGTTTAAGAGAATTCGAAAACGTTGACCTTTTTACTAAATATTAAGTATAATCCAACTATTTTACAGACACAAATTCCTAATAAAAACTAAAAAGCTTCAGCTTTTTTTTCAATATCAGTTGATAAAGTATCAAGAAATTATGATGGCTAATAATAACCTTACCTAATCCAGTCAGTTCAGTAAGTCTAAAGTCAGATTATGATGTAGAATCTAGCTACTTGCACTTACTAGCCTAAAGGGTGATTTGAAATGTAGATTTGGTGATTGGCTATAACAGTTATGTTTACTCTATCATGTAAACAGGTTTGAACTGGCGTCCAACGTTTACAGAACCAGTACATTATTGCGTTTCATTATTAGATATGGTGATTTAGTTTAGTTATGTAGTAAGAAATGATTGCGCTTGCAGAGTACAGAAGAGTATGTGAGAAGTATGAGTCATTTTACTGTTACATATAGTATAGTAGCGTTCATATCTCCAGAAACATTATTACATAACTATAGTGCAAATACTATTTCTACTAACGACCTTCTTCTTTAAAGATAGTTCGCACACATTTAAAATATAATTTGATTGATGATTTGCCGCTCACAAACGATCGATATTTCAATTTTACAAATAGAACAAGCTATTATAAACATTGAAAAATAACAAAACAAAAATCTTTATTGTAATAAACACGCATACTTAATTCAACGGCCCGTTTACATCCACTACTAAACAATGTCTATCTGTAAACAGACCCACAGTAAAATGGTAAGTATTGAGCTGACAGATGCTGCTGCTCATTCAGGAGACAGAAATCAAATAGGTTCATGGTCTATTCTTAGCTGGAAACAACACGCATACAATTGTATTGAAAAAAGGGTTTATAAATATACGGAAACACAATATTAGAAGTTTGACTTATCTCATCCCTACAGTGATAAAGAAACTACTCATTTCTCAATCCGCTATCTTAATCGCCTTTGTCTTAGCCTCTTGTCTACTGAATCATCACTACGTACCTAAGGCTAGACGCATACAACTTACAGGCTCCTTGCGATTACTGAGTGCATCCAGACGAGTGATCCACTGCTTGTGCGGCGATGCACTCAAATGTTTGATACGCTAACAATCAACACGAATGCCGGTGAACCGTGAATTTCAGTGTGCTATTGAATGTCAGTAACTAATAACTATTTCGCTGTAACATAAATTCAAACTAAAGATTTACTAGCGTTTTGCCACTGGCACGAATTTACCCCTAGATACTATAATAACAATGGGTGTCAGAGGCGACTAAAGAACGTACACCTGATGTATGGGTATTACGTACTTACCATATGACTTTGTTGACTGCACCGGTAGCTACTGAGCTACCGGTGCAGTCAAAGCACGATAGTTGCCTCTGAGACCTGGTGTTCTGGGTTCGATTCCCACCCGGGACAATTATTTGTGTGAACCACAAATAGTTGTTCTGAGTCTGGGTGTACTTTGTGTCCGTAAAATGAATGTTTGTAAAGTCCCCCGCGACACAGGGATTTATTTCCCTAGTGCGGGAGTTGTCTTATAATAATAAAAAAAAATATATATATATATATATATATATATTACTGAAAACACCAACTCCTGCAAAGCTTGGTTATTATGGTGGATTCCCTCAACGACTCTGCTTTGTAAAGACCCAAGGTTTGTAAAGAGGAGGCCCAAGTTCAGCAGTAGACGTAAACGAGCTGATGAAGTGAACTATACTAACATTTAATTGGTGCAAACTCTTTAGATTTTTTTTTTCCTTTTGCTAAATATATTGACGTTACGGTTGACTGTGACAGCAAAAAACATTGTCTGATTTCCAAACTAAAATAAACAATTGAATATTACATCTTTCCTCATTTATTATTATTATCACTCCTCATTTTTATCATCTCCTCAACAGTAAATAATGTCATCATCATCAGCCCTTATAACGTCCATTGCTGAACATGGGCCTCCTCCCGGGGTCATAGTCACCACGCTTGGCAGGCGGATTGGTGACCGCAGTATTATGTTGTACCACACAAGGAAACGCTGCTGCCCGTTCCTTGATATACGATTATTATAGATGATATTATAACAATTAAGTTAAGCCGTTGGTCCCGCCAACGGCACGGAGGATAGTCCCTCAAGCAACCAGACCCGGCAAGAAATCTTAGAATTTTCACAAAGATTTCTTGCCCGGCGTAGGGATCGAACCCACGTCTCCGAGATTTAAAGCGAGCCAAATACCGGCACGTTACCGAGGTTGTCAATAATATACATGTAACAATTATATTGCATTTCTAAAGATACTCTTTATTTATTTTTGCATTGTTTGTATTGTTGAGACATTGTTATAACTTGTTGACTTCACGGTGATTTCTATTGGCAATATCGTATTCTGATACAGATCTCCGCAACTTAGTGGTACTAATATATTTTGAATTGAATAACGTTATATAAAAGTGTAATGAACTCTCTTTGTTTACATGATTGCTTGAAACATGATAGACTTTTTAATAATTTTTAACTGCAACGGTGGTTATGGTAGTTGCTTCTGAGACCTGATGTTTTGTGATTGATTCCCGACCATTGCAATCATTTTTGTAAACCACCGATATTTGTTTTGAATCTGATTGTGCTTTGTGTCCATGAATCAGGTGTTATCTTCACTACGTAGTATAAAACAAAGTCGCTTGCCGCTGCCTGTGCGCCCCTATGTATGCTTAGATAGATCTTTAAAACTACGCAACAGATTTTGATGCGGTGTTTTTTAAATAGATAGATTGATTCAAGAGGAAGTTTTATATTTATGATACATCAGCATTGCACCCGTGCGAAGCCCTAGTAGTCGCCCAGTGGTCCATATATTTTTAAAAGTTGCATTTTGCACTTCTTCTCTGAAAAATTTCATAGGTACTTTTCCGTCCGCGCAAGTTTCGCAAAAAACCCGAAAACTGTGCGAAAATTGCGCGGACGGAAGAGTCCTACAAAGTTTTTGCTTAACGTATTTATATAGGTATATGAGTAGACCAAAGGCAAATATATTATAATGAATCATTACACTTTTACATTACATCGTGAATGGAAGAAATTTTACAAAGTCGTAGCAAACAACTGATTTCTACTTAATAAATAGTTATGTGCAAAACATCATTGTAGTGTAATGAATATAGTCGAGTTGCTTCCAAAGCCCTTTCGTTTCAACTTGAGAAAAATAAACAAGTTCGACTTAAAAACTTCTTTTGGTGCGCTCACATACGTTTTATTTAATACAATGTGTACACTGCTTATTAGCTTTTCCATAGCATAGCACTAATAATTCAGTATGGTCTGGATTTTGAGGGTATATATAGTATATACCCGCGCCATTAAAAATATTTGATTTGTATAATGTCGAAATTCACTGTTGTCCATTATACCTGGTTCTTTATGTAATTGGCCTGCTAGTTGACATTTCAACTAGCATGCCAATTACATAAAAAATGGTACAGCGTTAATTTGGCAGATTAATTGGAAATCAACAAAAAAGTCACATAGTTATGGTCATCATTTTTTTACGTTGTCATCGTAACCAACAACGTAAATAGCTGTAGTTGACTACCCCTTGAACCCAACAAATAACGTCATTTACGAGTGAGTGCCTCAACTAAACACCCGAACACGGACTTCTTTATGTGTCTGGTGATTATTTTTGTATTTACTCAAAGTTTTTTCTGCTTCTGCCTAGGAGCCTGAAAGCGCGAAAAAATACACCCAGTATTTTTACAATAGTTAAATCTGTAAGTGTGTCAAAACAATTTATTTCGAAGGAAAAATTAATGTTGCTTTTAGCGGTACTTTTATAAGACAAGCGTAATATTTTCTTGTCTTGATATCCACGTAATTTAATGTAAAGCCGAAACATAATTGTACTCCTATATTATAGACATTTTTTAAATATTGTTGTATTTCTCAGCGTTTAGAAAAACTATACAACTATGAGTTATAGAAAAGGTGCATGTGAAGTAGATGGTGGTGCTTCTACATAACAAAGTCTGCATTATTCTGCACAATTGTTAAAAAATAGCACGAACTTGCAAATAAAAAAAATGAATTGGCATGAAAACTACAAAATTATAATTTGTGCGTTAGTTAGATTACCTGCTAAAAAATATTGGACACTTATTTTTTATTTATCAAATCAATCAAAATTGACAAAGAAGCAGAGCAATAACAATCTATAAAGTTCAGGAGAGAGGGCTTGTGACGTCACTACTAGGTAAAATTATACCTAGAAATGACGTCACACGAAATTTCAACGCACTGTATCCTCGTCATTTGTTTGTATTTTTTGGTAATCTGACGGACTTAATAGATTTTTTATTCTTCATGCCTATTCAAAGCACCTTACGAAATCCAAATAAAATTGATGTACTCGAAGGAACTTTTTTGTTCGGTAGCAGTGTACAACAATCGTAAGAGTATGTCCCAACTTTGCTGAAGTTGGTCTCACAACATGAAAAATGCATTTAGTTTTAGTTATAAACTCCAAGCAGACCTCGTATTGGAAGACGAATTTTCATGATTGAACGAACACCAGCGTATTTTGCTGACACCTAATTTTAGTTAGATTTTTAATAGGTAGGTATATAAATAGATGATGCGTTTAGATGTGATATAAAATGATTCGCTAGCCTAGTACTATTAGGTTTTATTATTATTATTTTTTAGTTCTAAATCAAATTAAGAAAAAGTACGGATGGCGAGCAAGTCGTCGCTTATTCAAAGTCCAAATACCATCTACACATACCTATGTATATGCTGTTAAATGCAATAACATGTTGACTTGCTTTTATCCCAAACAGAGAATGTATTATTTATTATTTAATTCCTAATTGTTAAAGCTGCTCCAAGATAGCTTAACTTTGCAGGAATAAATTGAGGTATGTGATATTGGAGTCATACTCACTCAATATGTAACTAAAGGCTATAAGATAACAAACCCGAATAAGCATAAAAAAAAACAATTATACCAACTTTCAAAGGCTACAGTATCCCTTATCTCTATCTGGCATGAGGTGTATTCAGAATACACCATGGCATATGTTTTATAGATTCCTACGATATACCTATGTCAATTTAAAAAGTATTTTATCTACATATCCAATGAATTTAAATTATACCACTGATTTTTACTGATTATTCATTGATTAAGTTCAGTTTTCAACTAAAATAATCACACCCTTTTGAACGTTCCTTTGCAATTTTAGTAAATTGATTGCAATCTTAATAAAACAACCACAAGTTTGGTATGTGGCCCAATTTTATAGTCCACCAGAATAACGGTTACTTCATCTATTTTTCCAAACAATTTCCAAACACTCACAGCTCATATAACGCAAAACCCATCAATAAGCAACGTAACTTTTATAACTTTAAGAAAGCTAGTTCCTACTTTATGCATTGTTCACTAAAGAAATCACTATTTCGTCTCAGAAAATGTAGTGACCCACTTCCAAAAGTGTTTTAAAACTCGTTGAGAGCGCTTAAGAAATCAATACAAAGTAAGTTTTTTTCGTTTAGTCTCCGTTTTTGCCATTACCGAAGCAAAATGGATTGTTTAAACTTGATTACCATTTTGGGAGTCCCTTTACAATGATTATATTGATCGGTCAGTAGTTATTAAGCAGGGTAACCCAACTACAATATATTTTATTCTCGTTGATGATAATTAAATCTAAGAAGGAATTCATGTATTCAAAATTAATATAAATGTTCAAGTTTACGCCGCACATCGCAACGTACTTGTTAGTGAATAAACACTTACTTTTAGTGGTATAATAATTGATTATAATAGATTTCTAGATAGGGGTTGTTTCCTGAGGAAACAACCCCTATCTAGAAATCTAGAGGTTGGTGGTGCTTCATCTTTGTCTTGGAGAGAACGTGTGCCCGAACGTGCTACGCCTGATCTCACCATTTCATGGCTGCCATCGAACCACTCGATTTTGAGAGTTAAGGAATACATAGACTACTGTATACATACATAGTCTGTGTTAGCGTCCATCCTTATGCACTCTACTGTCCTGAGTAGATAGTCAGTGTTCATTGAACTTGGTCAAAACCGATCAGAATTACATTAACATTACCACAAAAATACATTTCCTCCGCCAAAACGTTTAACCAATAATCTAAAAGAACAAATCGTGCTTAGAACCATGTCGTTGGCAAGTACGTAGACACGTGACGTAGTTTTAATTGGAGGTTTGTCGTTATGTGCCAGCCTTGTCTTGGCAGAACATTGGCTAAGCTGAGTGTGTGACCAGAATATTACAAATTCATTATCTGCAAATCGGATAAATGGAAAAAGAATGAGCATGTTACAGATTCTAGCGGACTGGGATTTTCTTTGGTCATGTGAGTGGAAATCGCAAAATAGCCTTTTTTAATTCATTGTTTAATTAAAATTTCCAAAATTAATTCATTATTTTTTAAATTAACTGGACTGTTTTATTTTTGTTGTCATCTCATTGTATGTGTTTTCCACTTCCTTAGAAATTCGGTTACTTTAGCGAGGCATGACGTTGAGGCATCTTGCAATCTGGAATGACAATGTACAACTGTTCCATTGACTATAGCTTTCCTCGACTTCGGATTCCTCTTCCGCTTAATATCAAGAAATCGAGGTGTTTTACCTGGAACTTCAATAAAAGAACCCTTAATTCACCAAATCAAGGTTTCTTTATCCAGTTAAATAATATAATCCTTAGTAATATTATAAAGGCGAAAGTTTAGTATGTATGGATGGATGGATGTTTGTTACTCTTTCACGCAAAAACTACTGAACGGATTTGGACGTTTGGACGGAGATAGTTTAAAAGCTGGATTAACATATAAGCTACAAAATATCACGATCCGACCCTCTGGAGCAGAGTGACGCAGGTAAAATCGCGGGGCGCAGCTAGTATAACATAAATTTATCCTAGTGGAAAAAGGATTTCAGATTGTGCTTGCAAAAGAAATCCCATAACATTTTTTTTTTCGGGACATCCAACAATTGCCTAATAATATGTTACATTGTGTACCTTATTTCTAAAATATAGTAAGTAATTACGCAACCAGCACCTTTATCCACAAAATAATATTAATGAAGTATTAGTAGTATTAATTGTTTTAATTTTTGTATAACAGAATCTTTAAACTTTTTAGGTGTAGGATAAATAAGTCAATGTCATAAGCGACCTGCCCCGGCTCCGCGGGTACAATGCTGATGAGTTAAACGTGCAAAAATACAATCACCAGCCGAAGACCCGACACGTGTTTCGCTCCTCCACGGACCATCATCAGGGTGATTCTTTGCGAAATTAACACGAGATATAAGTCTCGCTTAGTCCCGAATAGTATATAATAGTCCCGTTGTGAATTCGATCCCCATGCCGGACAAGAAATCTTTGTGTATATTCTATGTTTTTTTTCCGAGTCTGGTTGGTTGAGGGGCAGTCCTTAAACTAACCAAACCCGAAAAAAATCTCCGTGCCTCGGTAAGCACTTTAAGCCGTTGTTCCCGTTTGTTATAACATTGTCTATAACAAGTGTATACCAGGGAATGGGCAGCAGCATTCTTTGTTACAACAAACGTCCCGAGGGATGGCTTAGTCGGGTTTAGAGGGTTTTCCCATAGTTACTATAGGAACTTAAGCACATCAAATCAATAACGGGACTAAATTAATAGTACTCGATAAGACGATTATATAGAATCAGCGTTAGACAGCCAAATCATGTGTTGATTATAATTCGACTTTCTGTCAGCAATTTCCATAGCTGAATAATAATATATTTTATGTTAAAATATCATAATAATTATAACAGAACAACAACAAGCAGTAATTTTATTAATATTAAAGAAAATAATGAAACAGATATAGGTAGGTATAAAATATTATGAAAGTATACAACAGTTGGGGTTCGCATTCATCACTGATTAGCAATGAACCGACGATCTCTAATCTAACACTCCTCCAATCCAAATGTATCGAACCATGAAATTATAAAAAGGTTGATTTATATTCTTCGAGAAAATTAACTGGTCGTTCTATAAAATATCGTATAGAGTTGAAATGATTCGCAGATTTTATTTCATTATTACAAAAAATTGTTGGCTCATAGATTTATTATTTAATTTTACAACTAGCGGCCCGCTCCGGTTACGCGCGGGTGGTCTTTTATAACCTATGTTATTCAGGGATATTGTAGCAATCTAATTTTGAAAGTGACATCCTCCGTAGCGTAGCGGTATTTGGCTCGCTTTAAGTCTCGGAGGTCGTGGATTCGATCCCCACACCGGACAATAAATCTTTGTGTAAATTCAAAAAATCTTTCTTTTCTTGAAAGCACGTTAAGCCGTTGGTCCCAATTGTTATAACATCATCTATAACAAGCGGTATGCCAGGCACGGGCAGCAGCGTTTCCCTGAGTATTATAACATAATGCTGCGGTCACCAATCCGCCTGTCAAGCGTGGTGACTATGGCAAAACCTCCCTCGGGAGGAAATATGGAAATGCCCATGTTCAGCAGTGGACGTTGTACGGGCTGATGATGATGATGATGAATTGTGAAAGAATTGTCGAAATCCGTTCAGTAGTTTTTGAGTTTATTCGAAACAAACATACAAAAATTTAAAAATACAAACTTTTCCCCTTTATTATATTAGTATAGATAACTTTTCATGTTTACTTATTGATTTTGATAGCTAAAAGGTATCGTAAAATTTTAATAATATCATGGAAAACTTTCTGTAATAAAGCCGGATTATATTTTGTTCATGAATTGCGAGATTCAGATTGTGAAGCAAATAATAATTAAGGTCGACTTATTCAAAAAGCTGAAAGCTATGTAGGTGCGGCCTAGGTAGAAGTTTCATTTAAGCTTCGTAGTTCATAGGTTCGATTCTGTAGGAAATGTTTGCGTAAAGCCATAATTAATGAAATACATAAGGAAGGTATACAACTTAAAGCAACTAATTTAATATAAAACTCACTTATAAAATACTACTATTCCAAATCTTGGCGAGGTTCCCAAAATGCTGGCAGCATTACCCCGTTGAATAGCAATGCTTACCTTCTGCTGTGCAAAGTAAAAACCAGCACTTTTTAATATAATTAATATCTTTAAAATTATATTGCCTGTGGTTAAACTCTCCTTTGGAGAATGCCCATCTCCAGCAGTGATAGAATACGAACTGATGATTTTGAGTTATCTGACTCAGATGTCTAAGCAAACACAAATCAAGAGAGATATAATGGTACCTACTTAGCATATTGAAAAAAGTTCTGAGTACAGCTATTTATAGTCTATTCTAACGGAACAAAGAATACCCCGAGGACGGGACTGAATCAACAAACAACCTAAGACTCGGAAAATGAAATAGTACGAAAACTCTCCGAGCACGATTAATATATTTTTTTTTATAACTTAACATTTTTTTATTTCATACCAATTAATAAAAAATGTAATAAAGTGGATGTAAAACATTTTTCAATAAACTCGATTTCCATCACTCAAATTTTATTGTACCTACACTTAATGTTGGGTACAGGTACGATTTGATCACAGAATTTTTAGTTAACAGAAATGGAACGTTCGATCAAAGGTTTATAACTGGATCCCAATTTATTGGAAATATCATCATCATCATTAGCCTGTTTACGTCCACTGCTGAACATGAGCCTCCTCTTAACAGACCTTGGCAAGCCAGGACCGTTTAGGGATATTGCTATAATCACCCCGCATGGCAGACGGATTGGTGATCGCAGTAAGATGTTAACCTTGGGCTAATAGACGCTGCTGCCCATCCATCAGCCATATGTCTCTTAGTCGCCTTTTACGACACCCATGGGTAGACACGGGGTGATCTATTCTAAGCCGGAAACCACACGGTTGGGTTAGGTTCAGGAAATATCGAAACTATAATATTATATAGTTTTTTCTTTGTTATTATTTAAATGTAAAGATTACTAACAGAGTTTTTGCATTTACATTTTATTTTTGTTAGCCCCTCGTGCTAAGCAATAATGCTTATGTCACGATTGCGTTCACGACGGTAGTGCAATGGGTGGGGATTGAACCGGCGACCAAGGGATCACAATTCCGACGCCTTAGACATTGGGCTATGGCCGCTTATTAATGAAATATAATGAATGGAATAGTTATACTCTTTGAGTGTGATAATTTACATTGTCGAGCATAGCATTGTGGCTTGACTGAGGAAGTACTTAAGAAAGACAGCCGAAATAACATTATTGATTAATGCTGTATTCCTGTATCAGGTCGCAAGCCCACACAGCGGGGGTGGGGGGGATAATTCATTTCTACCGTACTAGAACTACCTGTCTTTGAATCATTTGGCATCAGATGTCCGGAAAGACCCGGATCTGATCAAATAAATTACCGCCTTCATTTGCCTGTTCAGACATAAAACATAATAATTTAATAATTCTCAAATACAGTGTTTTTTATGTCAGCCAAAAACAATTCACAATTTCAGCAAATTTAAGAATATATTTACTCAATGTTCATTTGAAATATATTTTTACCGTGTTCTTAGTGTGTAAAACTCGTTTATTTGTACAAATTACAGACAATTTCGAATATAATAACATTTGAAGATGATATATGTACAATGGCGAGCTAAATTCATTAATGAGTTTTCTTCCAGCAAACCATATTCAGAGTGAAAATTAAGGTACACGGGTAATATCAGTAAGCACGACAGACTTTAGATATGATATTTATGGATTTTATTTGGACATAAATCAAAATTTTACATTCGGTAAGTAATTGCAGGTTTATCTAACACGTCGGAATAAATCAAAAAAATTTAAGACCGCCACTTCTCTTTCTGTGTGCAAGTCATCCTGTGACCTGAAGACCGTCCGTGTAATAAGAACGCAATAAAATACGTTTTATTAGCATTCATTTAAATAAATACCTCCGGCAAAATGGCGGGGGACCAGAGACACTTTCCGCTGGAAATCAAATTGTCCCTCCATTCCTGCCGCCATTTTAAATTGCTGTAATTCAAAACTATCAATTAGTTTGTAAAGCCATGAAGGGAATTAGCTTAATGAGAAAACGACTATTACAAAGGTGGTAATCACATAAAATTCTTAGATGAAACCTAACGAAGCATATATTTATTCAAACGGTTTCGATTATTTTCGCTACAATGCATTCACTTAGTTAGCGCTTGCAATATAGCAAATACGAAACATATTCGCATTATGTTTACTAAAATAATAATCGTGAATGTTTGTGAGTATTTGTGGATGGAGGTTTTGTAACTCTTTCATGCAAAAACTACTGACTGGATTTAGACATTTATTAATACAATTAAATAAACAAGAGAACTATTTTTGTCGCATTAGTAACTCAATCATTTATCGACTAGCTTTCTCTCGTGGTTTTACCCACGTTGGTCCATTCTCGTAGGCACCACCTCATAAAATATAGTCTATATTAATCAGCGAAGATAACTTCTTGCATTTAAACCGTTTAATTTTAGTTGTGATTTATCAACCATTTATCAATGATTTTACTATCTAAATTGACCTTTTATTGTTATTACATACAAGCTTCTCCCGCGTAGATTTCGTCTTCTGAAACTTCTTATACTTATAGCTAACCATCACCATCAGTAAGCTAAATAATTTCTGAAATAGGATCAGTAGTTTCAAAAAAACGATCAAATCCTTCCTCTTTATATAATTTAATATTAGTATAGATGTACTTGTTAAATTACTATTCATTTTCATCCAAAAAAAAATATGTTCCAGTATTTTTAGTGTTTATATACTTATTTTAAAACGAATTAAAATGGTCAAACAATACTTCAAAATAAGTAGGTAGTAAATTCATGTCCAGACTAAATAGAACCTAAACAATGGTCAAGCCAGACATTGACTAACACCATCAAAATAAATTAACGGACTTACCAGACAGGAGAAATACGTATAAAGCATCCCCTGTAAAAGGGTGCTGTACAGAGAGGGAACAAGACTAAAAATAAATAATTAAAAGGGCTTAAAAACTATAAATTCAAAATTCGTCTGCAAATGATGAACAGGTTTAATAAATATTAAAAACTGTATAGTTTTGAATCTTTAAATTGAAGTTAAGCCGTTGGTCTACGACAATTGTATACCTATCAGGGGTAGAGTAGCTGCGTTTACTTGTGTATTCCATTCTTCCACCCTTTCAGCAGTAGCAGTAGCTATGTCGTAGCCAAATCGTATAGTCCGCCGTGTTACATTACGGCTAGCCGTTATCAAACAGGGCCGCTTCGAAATACGGCGATACAAAAGTTAGCTGGACGAAATGCGGCTGAATAAATATCCGCCGGCCAGAACGTCATACATTTTTCAACACAGCTAGGCGTAATGTAATACAGCGAGAGCCGCGTTGAACACCACTGGTTTCAGTTTAGGTTATTTTACCCAATAAATCCGCCGTTATAAAAAACTGCTAGCCGTAATGCGGTGGATTATACGGTCTGGCTGTGACAGCCTATACTCCTTTCGGAGAGGCTTATTAATATTGTTTTAAGAAAATAATATTTAAACGTTGTAATTCGTCCGTTTGTAAGATAAAAATAATCACAAAGTTTTCCCTAATTCTAAAATTTTACCCAGGTAGTAATATAATATGTAAGGAAAACACCCCTTTAAATTAACAACCCTAAAAAAGAGATCCTCGACTACGTCCCTGGTGTTAAGGGGAGCAGAATTAGGTATAGCGTTTAAATTGAAATACTGGCAGCGCTAACTCAATTTCTGGGGGGACGTACGAAGGCGGGACGTGTCTCTGTATTGACGGATTGAGTGCTCAGCTACACGTTACGATTTAGTTATAATAGCACAGCAGTTCTCAAACTTTTTGGTAACGAAACCATTTAAAAAATGTTTATTGGAAGATGCTATTATATAATTGGAAATACTTTTTACATTTATTAAGGAACTGAAATAACATAACACAACGAAATGAGCTACGGATTACAAAAAGTGCACACAACCTTCAGTACCTAATGAAGAATGCTACTCAGAAGAAGAAGTATTCATTTTTAGATAGGCATAAGATCATCTAGATTCATTTGACATCTTCTTATTTATTAAGAATAAATAATTAAAATGTTATAATATTTGCATATACCTAGGTACTACTTTACTCCCTTTACTACTACTTTTGCTCTGCAAATCCTTGTTTGCTAAATGAACACTTACAATGGGGACGTACCTTCAAAATACCTAAACAAATAACATTTTGAACAACGTATTGATAGTATTTATAGCCTTCAGACTAAAGCATTTATCTGTTGTTAATATAATATCGAACTTTTGCGAAACATTCATCGAACATTTTAACACAAAGAAGAAGAAACCTTTCCGAATTGACAAACCTCGAATATTTAAGTAAGAATTCTACTCCATACTCACCTCAACATTAGTTACAACACAAATAAACAAAGACGATTTTAAATCATTTAATAACTAATAATATATGGGTATTTAGTAACTAATAATAAATAAATAATATTTCGTATAAGGAAATTCGAAATAGGAATAGGACCCCAGGGGGGGCCCTGGGATCCCCGGAACAAACTTTGAGTATAGCTGTAATATACTAGTATATACTAGTAGTCTCGTTAGGTGACTCACTTAACCGTGACTTGAGCGATAACATTTATAACCCAATATTTATGTAAAATGTACTGATGTAAATAATGTTTATTTAATAACTGCTATGCTTAAGTTACCAGTGAGGAACCCTAATTGTCACACAATCAAATTGCGACATATCGCATCTCTCGATCAAGTGAATCCACACTTAGGTTAAGAAATAATTATGTAATTTACTTTTAAATTATATTCATTAAATTTTTGTGGCAAATATCTGTCTCGTTTTTAAAAACTCCTCTCCTGTGGCCATTCCCGTATTTCTTATAACAATATTTTGCTTCTTCTTTCATAATGCGGACGGCTAAGGAGTGGAATTCTCTGCCGGAGTCAGTTTTTCCGGAACCCTTTCAAACGTAAGCTTATATTTAGTAAAAAAAAAAACTCTAACACAAAAACAATATTCAGGAGTAATCATTGTATAGCTTCGTGCGCGAAGTATCACCCGCGTACCTCTTTTTCCCATGGGATCTTCGTTATTATGTATAGCCTATGGTACACCTAGATAAAGTAGATCTTTAATGGTGAAAGAATACTTTAGTGTAGTTACATAAATACTTGGTTGGTATTACTGGTATATTTTAGTTCCTCTATTCACCAATTGTTGCCTTTAAGTATGTTAATCTGGCGCTAGTAGTATGATGCTAATGTTTTTAAGTAAAATAACAAACTCAAGTGGTTACTGGTTAGCAACAATAATAAGTTTGTCTATTGGGCTATTGAGGAACTTTATGCATGGTATTTTATTACGCACAATAAATCCAGTCCAATAATTACACTACGTCACTTCTATGAGGTTTTATAAGTTTATTTTAATCACATTCATGTTCACTGATGTTAAAAATGATAATTAATGGCAGAAAACAATATTATGGAATTATTAAGTTATTACGAAGTCACTGTTGTTATTTTTATTTTTTAATTGGTATCCACTTAGTTTTTCTTCCTAAATTAATTTTAGAATTTTTTGAATTACGGAGCTACTGTTTACATACTATTCATTCGCGTCCGTTGAGTCACCGACAAGCCGCTTTCTGACAGTGAGATATTAGTATAATGCCTCACTGTCGTGATATGCATTTGACTTCCTTCCGATGCCCTCGTAGACCCGAAGTCCTAGAGGCCCGCGAACTGTAAAGTAGAGTGACAGTTGCACAATACTCCCCTAAAAATACTAAAAGCCATAATCCCTCAACCTTCCCGTCAGCGACCGCCCTAAGCCGAGGTCCAAGTCTTACAGGGGACGCCCTCTTGCGCAGGTTGCTTAGTTTGTAGTGTTTAAACCATTTATCTAGGCTAGAGCTCTGCTCGACTTATACCCGGTAAAGTAGCAAAAGCCACGGAGCTAACTACAATACAAGGGAAAATAAAAGAAAAAGTGATGTTACAAGTGTAGTCACTGTTGTTTTTATAAAAAGTTAAAATTAAGCCTTTAGCCTAAGTAATGAAATGAATTTATTATTTATATTTATATATTTAAAATTAGCCTAAGTAATGAAATGAATTTATTCAGCACTTAGGTTATACACATATACTACTTGTCAGAATTGCAATGTAAAAAAACTATAAGTAATAGGTTATTATTCTTATTCTATGAATTAAACTAGGTAACTAATAGGTGCTATCTATGAGTGCTGCAAATTACAAACAATAATTATTACTTGGAAATATCATGTCACGCCGAGCAATTAATCTTTGTGTAAATTCTAAGATTTCTTTCCGGTTCTGGTTGGCTGAGGGACTACGCTCCGCGCTCTGAATGCACGGAAAGCCGTTGGTCCCGATTTTTATAACATCTTCTATATTAATCGTATACAAGGGTACGGGTAGCAGCATTTCTTTGTATGTTACAACATAATACTGCGGTCACCAACCCGCCTGCCAAGCGTGTAGATTAAGGCAAAATCCTCCCTCGGGAGGACGCCCATGTTCAGCAGTGGGTGTTAAGCGGTCTTATGATGATGATGATCATGTTTCACTTGATAATGTTTTTTTTTTTTGCCTTTAGCCACCATGAAAATTACAAATGATATTCTTAAGTTATTTTTGGACATCTTACTTACACAAAGTTAGTCTTTGTATTGACGCAATTAAGTTGTCAGCTACATGTTACAATCTAGTTGTATATGTATTACCAAGAACTATCTATTACGAGTGTCGCACCGTAGGTATATAGAGAAAGACTCGTAGGAAGCTACGATAGGGTCCGGTCGTCCTCGCAAGGCGAGGCTCGCGACGCGATCTATGCTTCAGACCCGATCCCAGCCCGCGCTGGTTGATCTTAATTATATTTTATAACTAGCGATTATCACATGCCATAACAACATTGGTAAATTTTATTTAATAACATTATTATTGAAATGTAAACTTATTTATTAGTCAAGATTGTTTTTTCTTTTTTGTTTTCATTATCATTGTATTTGACTTATGTAGGTACGATCGATTCGTCTACATTATCAATAAACGTTTTCATTTTCATTTTATTTTCCAGGTTATAAATATTACAACTAGATTGTATTTCAGCTAACGAGACTACTGGTATATACCAATATACCTCATAGTCTCGTTAGCTGAATCACTTAACCGTGACTTGATCGTATGACGATAACATTTTATAGCCCAGTATTTACTTTGAATGTAGCGATGTAAATAATTTTATTATTAAACAAGTCATATTTATTTAGTTCCGGTTTTACTCGAGTTTCTCACGTTCCCGTGGGAACTTCATAATTAAATATAGCTATGTTCACCGGAGATAGTGTATTTTTCTAACGGTGAAAGAATTTTTCAAATCCGTCAAGTAGTTTCGGAGCCTATTCAATTCAAACAACTAAATCTTTCCTCTTTGTAATATAAGAAAAGATAACACATTGTGATCGTCAGTCACTTACAGTCAGACAGTGCTATGTGGCTTGCATAGCACTCATTGTTGTAAGACAAGTTCCTCAAAACACTCTTACAGCGGTTTCGCACTACGTCCGATCCGAATCCGATCTGGACTCGTGAAAATATGGTCCGTAGTAGCCGTAGCTAACTATTTTATAGTAATTTACGCACTAGATCCGATCTCCGTCATCTGATTTCTTTCCAAATTTCTAGACTAATATTTTCACGGGTTCGGATCGGATTCGGATCGGACATAGTGTGAAACCCCTCTTAAATAAAACGTTATAGCAATGCCAATATAATAAAAATAATAAAAAGTATTTATTTCCAAAAGTTTGTACATAGTTTACAACAAGAATGGAACAATACATTTACCAGGTATAGAACGAAAGTACCATTATATAATATAAGACTCAAAAGTATGGGGACAATGCACTTAATATAAATTTGCAAATTACAAGTATGCTCACATATATTATTAAACCCTGTCACTTAAACTAGGAAGACCTGTTTCTTAAGTGACAGTTTTCGGTGACTTAGATTTAAGGGTTTATTTTATTTTTTAAATTAGGTTTTATGCTAGCGAGTGTAAGTACCCTGTCGATCGATGCAACAATCTATATACATACCTGTACGAGTGTGAATGTTTATAATTATGTGTTATGTAACAGTAAAATTGAATACCTAATAATGGTCGATAAAAATAAATGACTTACTTTTCAGCTCACCATAGTTTTAAAATATTTTACAAATTTTCGAAACAGCTTTCATACAATATTAAATATACGCTTGTTTGTACAACAAAATTCAACCTAAACTACAACGGAGCATTGCTTTGTAACAGAATATCGAACATACGCCATTTTTAGGCCGACCTCACATTGGATTTGCGTGTTAGTTACGCGCGCAATGTTTGCGTTATACACAAGCTGTGCTATGGTAAAATACGTACATATCTATGGGGTCACCCCTACACAAGAACCAACCATCCCGATGTGACAAATAACATTTCCTCTACCTAGTCTACATTCACCTTAATGCTGCCACTCTACGTGTAACCTCATCGAGATTGGAGTTCATAGATGCAGAGGAATTGAATTGTCCCATACATTACTCGCATTATGAGTCTATAAACCTTTAGTAATGGAACGACAAAGCAAGTTATGGTTTAAAATTGGTTTCTGCAGTTTCATGCACACTTAACGGTTCATACCGTTAAAAGTGCATGAAACTGCTTCTTAACGTTGTAATCTATATTTATATTATTAACATGAATTCCCCGTCGGTCTAGTGGTAAAAAGTTCAACCGTAACTAGAGAAGACCCGGGTTTGATAAAAAAATTGTGACAGGTTCAATTCAAGTATTTAATTTTTCTATTTGGAAAAATCGAAGTAGGTACCAGCTGGAAATATCGAAGCTGGTGGTATTACACTTGCGCCTCGAAGAGAAGAGTAGAACTTTTGAGAACCGTCACACCGGATTTTAAGAATAACGGAAAAGAGAGTGCACTTATGTTTGCGAACAATTCTTGTGCACACATATTATTATGTCCTACGCAAATAGCTAATCTCAATCTTAGAAATTAGCCTGGAAGGCAAACCATTACGCTATATGTGGCATGAGGTGAGATGTGTTATTATATCCACCCAAAAAAGTAACTCAGTGATGATTTATTAGAATTCATCAACTCTGTTAATATTATAAGCCAATATGTGATACAGTATGCTAGAAACTTACTTTAAGCCAGCCTAGTCTTCCATCTAGGATTTTAATGACGGAGCAAAACAATCAACAGCTTATATTAGGCTGACGCCACACTGGGCGTCCGCGTTCCTCAAGTGTGTAAAAAAGTGAGCGCCGAGCTCGCCCCCCGTCACTCGCTATTGCCGCCACCGTCTGCATGCGACACGCTCAAAGAACGCGCGAGACTACTTGAAGTATTAGCATTTTTATAAAGGGATTGAATTTGTAGGCTAATTTATTAAATTTGAATAAAATAAATAAATACAACTAAAAGTTGAAAATTTAAACTAAAACTGACTAATAAAAAAATAAGTATTCCAAATCTGTGCTACTTGGAAACGATCCTAAGCCGGCAGCATTGTGCCGTTGATTACTTAGAATATTTCTACAGAAAATAAAATCATGCAGATGCATTATTGCAGAAAATATAAAATCTATGAACCGAAAAATATTTACTTTATCACTTATGTTGTCGAATAAATCTAACAGACAACTGACAACGAGACTTATAACACAGTCACAGTTCACAGTCTCAATTTCGTTTACCACATAAAGTTGCATTGATTTTATAAATCCTGTTAAAATCATAAACCAATATGCAATACGCTACCAGAAACATACGATCCAAACATAAATTTCAAAATTGATATTTTAATTTTCGCTTCACGGAATGAATGACGAAACAAAACATAAGTTATATGTAGGAACGTGCACAAACTCGATAAAGTAACTCCGCAAAATGAATAGACAATAACTGCGTCCAAAACTAATAAATTGTACTGCGACAAATGTTTTTATGAGTCTGCATGGGTTCCAATTCCAATTTACGACTGTATGAAAAATGTTCAAATACGCGTAAATTGCGAAATCATATAACGTCGGTCAAAGATAATGCCTATGATATTTGTTGAAACTAGCAACAATGTAACGAGATAATAACAACAATGGAAAGTAATAACGAGAAAATATGTATTACGTACTTATATGTTTGCAATGTGATAACTAAGAAACAATAAAACTGATAGAAAATTTTCTACCAATTTATTGATTAATTTCAGAACAAGAATGACGAATATATAATAGTAAGTAAATATACATACAACTAAAACTAGATAATTTAAACTAAAACTAATTTATAAAATACTAACTATTCTAAATCTATGCTACATGGAAACGTTATCATAATACTGGCAGCATTGCCTAGTCGATTACTCAGATTAAAGGGTCCTTCAAGATTCCCACAGAAGAAAAACTATTACAATACTAATAATAAACCCATTAACAGAAGAAATATAACTAAAACACAGATTTCCAAAAAAAAGAATGCCATTATACTATTGGCCTTGATTCATTAAGAAATTAAGAACTTGGGAGATTAGCACATTTGGTGCCCTCACTAAAAAACATAATAATATACTCGTTAGTCTAAAATTGTTCCAGCTCTATCTGTAAAAATGCCCAATACATCATCTCCAATAAATGAAACATGATGTTTAAAAAATTCCTGACCATGTCACCTTTTATACTTCCATTCTATGGAAGCAAGAAGTAATTATTCATTTTATAACTCTGTCAATAGACATTGTCTAAGAGACGGATGCGATTGTATAAACCGAGTGAACGGATTGTTGAAATCTGATTGTAATTCACCTCTGGTTCAACGTTGTAACAACACTGAACACCCTCGTTTAATTATATAATCGGAGTGATATTGTTTGGATGTTGATCAGACGATTTTGAGATTCGGCAAGAAGATTAGGCTAGGATTTGAAATAAATACAATTATTTGTGTGTCTTGCTTTAAGTCTCGGAGGTTACGGGTTGGATCGCCACGCTGGATAAAAAATCTTTGAGTAAAATCTAAGATTATTTCCGGGTCTAGTCGGTTGAAGGACTACCTCCGTGCCTCGTAAAGCAGGTTAAGCCATTGTTCCAGATTATTATAACATCATCTATAGCAATTGTATACCAGAGAACGGGCAGCAGTATCCCTATGAGTATGGAAACATAATCACTATATTCTATTCAAAAGAACACATGACATTGAACAGTGGCACTAAAACAGAAAGGACTCAGTCCACACAAAGTTACTTCTGATTTATTGGCGTTAGAAGTTTGAGCTGTAATTACTCTACCACTAAGTATGTTTTTAATTGCTCCATTATTATAGGAAATTAGGTTTAACTAACTCATAGAAATGCATTACTCAAAAACAATTTATGTGGAATGAGTTCGTTCAGCTAATACTTTCGATGTGCTCTTTATACTGTGTGTGTTAAGTCGAGGTAGCGAAAAACCTAGTTTTTGTGTATATTTTCAAAATTGGATTTTTACTACATGGTAGATTCAATTCTACTCTCAGGAGTACGATGGCATAGTTAACTCAATTTTGGCCAATGTGTGGATAGAGTATTAGCTATGTCCAGTTCTATTTTTAAAGCCTTCTTTTAAATGTAAAAGTATTGTTAGTCACAATAAAATTTGAAACTTCGTAATTCCCAGTATGTTGATTATTTTTAGGCGCTCAGCTAGAAAAACAATGAAGAGTATGGAAGAGAATATATCTGTCATCGCAATTTTTCATTTGTTTCGCACAATATCTAGATCCCACATTTAAACTTTTGTTTGAGTTCTCACTAAATACTGTTAAAAATGGAGCAAGCAACCAACATCCTTCAGGGCATTATAATATATGTATGTGCTTGTATTATAATATTCCTTGTACGAAATATCCAAATAGTAATTATACTATAGGTTTTATTTTGTTTAAAATACCCATACAAAAACCCTTGATGGTAAGCAGTATAAAACTTTGCAACACATATTACCTGCTCGTTGCCGAATTAAAATCCCACGCCAAAACACTGGTGAACTTAGTAATGCATTTTTTTTTTGCCGTATTATTCTATAATACCTAGTAGCACCTTATCATATCGCAGTGCTCACTAAAAATGTAGATCAAAAAACATGAAAGCCATAAAAAAGCTAAGAAATAATAAGTTTTAAAATGATTAAAGAGACATCATTAGAATAATGTTGAGCACAAAAATCTCGAAGCTGTGAACAACGTGGCCACTCGACACATACAGAGAACACTCCAATTTGTTGCGAGCTTGCTCCATGCTGTAGGTCAACCAATACTTTGTGAAAAAATGTGGAAAATATTGGAAATAATACATACAACGGCCTTTTTTATGTTTCTGATGTGTGAACTGTGTGTCATTAAGGAACTTCACATGGTATTTTTTGATTTATGGATGTATTGTGTTTTGGATTGTTGTTTATGGATTTTTGAAAATAGAATAATAATAGAAAAGCTAAAATTTTGTTTTTCTATACTAGAATAAAAATACGTGCCGTTCCTTTTTAGGGTTCGGTACCCGAAGGGTAAAAGCGGGACCCGACGTCGCTTTATGTCTGTCTGTCTGTCACCAGGCTGTCTCTCAAAGACCGCGAAAGTTGACAGTTGACAGTTTCATAAACTGACTGGTGGACTTTTTTTTATGAGCAATGAAGAGTATTGTTGGGTGATCTTTTTTACCGTCTTGAAAATAATAGGTTAGTTACACTATTTCACTCTCTTTTATCATTCATGTATAATTGCGGCCTAGGTATTTATAGGCACCTATTTTATTATTATGCACGCGCTATGTAGGGTGTATTTCTTTAAAGTAGTTTATGAGATTTTCTAAACTCTAATTACCGAAATACTAGTACTGATATGCTGTGGCCTATAGATTCTATTCAACTTACACAACACTTACAACAATGTGTTAATATTCAAATATATTTGTGAACGATACAATGGTTACCCTACTTAGTAAGTACAGACAAATTATTATTATTGGGTATTTGCGTGCATTTCACTCAATGAGAGCGTTGCCCCATTTGTGTAAATATAATATTCTATTTGCTTTATTCGCCAACTCGTAAATTCGCATAAATTTCACGTTTATTTTACTTTTCTCATTAAACATATTATTAACATGAGATTAAATTTCGTAAGTTTTGTATATTAACCGTTGTATCTATAATAATATGCTTGTATAAAATATATAGTGGTTTTCACATGGTGGGTCATGAAACGCTATCGAAAACATTACACATTTGAGCTTTATGGATCGGTTAGATATATGTATTTTAATAAAAATAAACTTTAGGATTAAATAATATTTTTTTAGGTCGCGGGAGTCTTTACAAATGTATTTATTACTAGCTGCGCCTCGTGGTTTTGCCCGCGTTACTCTGCTCCAATCGGTCAGAGCGTGATTGTTTGTAGCCTATATGTTAATCGAGCGTATTAACTATAACCGTGCAAAGTTTCAGCCAAATCCATTCAGTAGTTTTCCGAGAAAGAGTAACAAACATCCATCCATCCATCCATACTCACAATTAGTAAGGATTTATATTTCCAAAGCATACTATCCTGACTGGAAAAAAATGTGAGAAACACTATAACTTCTAGCTTGATATTCTAGAGAATCCAACTTAAAACATTAGGCCTCATTCTGCCGTAACAAAAAAAAATAAGCAAGTCAATTACGGTATTCATAAAAGTTATAATTATAAATGAAAACCACGTATTCTGTGTTTTCAGATGAAATTTATCAAGTCAAATTAAGAGCACAGACCTCTTCGTCTCTTAGCAATATAAAATGTATTGTCTCCTTTAATACGATAGATAATTAACGCTAGAGCAATAAATTACTATCAGTACTGTCACAAAGGTAAGTTCATTGTGCAAAATGCCATAATGAACATTCTAAGTGACAGCCGTACGATACGTGTATTAATTAATAGAAAATTATATAGAAGACACTCAATCAGAGAACCGATTCTGCTAATTTAAAAATACTTCAAAGGAATGGGGTGTCTATAGTGGTTTCTAGGCATTAGGTATACTAGTAAGTAATAAGGTACAGTGTCATTCCACTAATACACCATTCTGAAGGCCTTTTTTTTTGTTGTGAGAGCAAAAAATAATTCGCCATCTTGTTTTTTTTTTGTAGTCTGGCATTTATGCGTTCCCACTGCCGCTGAAGCGTATTCGCGCGCTGGCGATGGGATATGTGGGACTCGCCCTCTCCATAGCATAGTATGCTAAACTCATACCACGAGGAGACCTAGACCACTTAAACCCCCCGGACAATCCTTCGATCCGCCGTTGGCATGAGTAATCCGGCCCACCATTCTGAGGGCCTAAGCAAAATTCCACAATAGCGGAATGATCGCTAGCAAAAAATCTAACACAGATGTATATCACTTGAAATTTGTCACGTCATCGTCAGCCCGTATAACGTCCATTGCTGAACATGGGTCTCCTCCCGAGAGAGGGTAGATGCCATAGTCACCACGCTTGGCAGGCGGGTTGGTGACCGCAGTATTATGTTGTACTACGCAAGGAAACGCTGCTGCCCGTTCCTTGCTTTCCGTGCTTTCCGAGGAACAGAGGGCAGTCCTTCAACCAACCAGACCCGGAAACAAATCTTAGAATTTACACAAAGAATTTCTGTCTGGCGTGGATCGAACGCTACGGAGGTTGTCACGTAATTAAGCGATTCTATTTAAAAAATCAACGGCTTTCACTAGTTGATTCTTCTTTAAAATGAAGCGATTCAATCATTCGGATTTCGCTTAGATACATTTTGTAAATAGCATAGCGATTATTATATTAAATTTAAATGGTAAACTTTTCGTTGCTTAAAAACTAAACAGCCACAAATCAAAAACAAATGAAAAGTTAAAATCGTACCAATTGTGCCAGTATTTATACTATTTTTTCATTTCATTTCCTTTCCATTTGTGGCCCTTTTGTATTTAAACAATGTTATATTAAAATATAAAACTGTTTATCTGATTAAAACTTAATATTTTATCTATAATAAAACTAGTGGCGTAGATTAAAGGCGAAAACACATTATTAAAACGCCACGCCACGCCACGTGTCAACACCTGTAAATCAGTACGCGCGTGGCGTCGTGTCGGGTGTTCATGTGTTTCTGGTCTATAGAAAACAATACATTTTATTCGACTCAACACGCGTGGCGTGTCGTCGGGTGTCATGGCGTTTTAATAATAAGTTTCCGCCTTAATGCAACCGAAATCCAAACGATCAGAAAGCTCGTTTTTAAGAGAAATTAGCCCGTCAATTTATACCTACTAATATTATAAAGAGGAAAGATTTGATTATTTGTTTGTATTGAATAATCTCCGAAACTACTGAACCGATTTCAAAATTCTTTCACCGTTGGAAAGCTACACTATTTCCGGATAACATAGGCTATATTTAACTATGGGTAAAACCGCCTGTGTAAGAGTTAGCTTCTGATCTCAAATAACTAAATTTATTATTTCATACTTATTGCATTGAGTTATTTGATTAGCATTTTTTTTTTTGCTCTTGTCATTTTTTAAAAAACAATGAACTTTATAGAAGTATTAATAAAAATTTTAGCAGAATACCAAATGTGCCACAACCGTAATGAAATCACAGTTGAATGTCGCTGGAACATCGATTCTGGCACTTTTATATATAACTAGCTGACCCGGCAGACTTCGTACTGCCTCAATCGATACATAAAAGACCTAAACATTTGTATAAAATAAACTGGGCCGTAGAGACTTCGTTTATGCGGTATTCCTACCCCTACCCTACACTACCCCTACCCTACACTACCCCTAACCTACACTACCCCTACCCTACACTACTCCTACCCTACACTACCCCTACCCTACACTACCCCTACCCTACACTACCCCTACCCTACACTACCCCTACCCTACACTACCCCTACCCTACACTACCCCTACCCTACACTACCCCTACCCTAATTAATTAACAAAATAAAGCTCAAATTGACTCTACATTTTAGTTAGAAAACGTTTGTATGGGAAAAAGAAAAAGGCTGTTTTAAGGGGTTTTCAGGCAATTATTCGATTTTTTCTCGCCGTAAAAACCATCCTTGAACTTCCACGAACATTAAAAAAAAAGAATTGGCCAAATTGGTCCAGGCTTTGTAGAGTTATGCGCTTACCAACACATTTTGCGATTCATTTTTATATTATAGATAGCGGAATTGAGCGTCAGGTGTTTAATGAAATTGAGCTTCTTATTGGAAAAAGAGAATAAACGCCACCGATATGACAAAGCATAGACTACCTTATACAAATATAATAAAGTGCAAAATAAGTTCTGCCTTTTTATAGTTTGATGTAGTTGAATCTTAACTACATGTGCTTATAAATAAAAATAAATAATTGGTCTCATGTTAATTAGTTTTGAAAATGCGGCAACTCAATATTGTAGTGTTTTTAGTATCCTGAACCGATGGTATGTGATTATTTACTACGCAAACTGGCATATTATTTCGATTATAACCAAAGTTTAATAAAACTATCGACACGATCCCCGCACAGTGTCTGACTCGGGTACGCCGATTTCGGCGTAGTATATTTTTCCGCATTTGTCAAGTATGACAGCGGTATCTAATCGAACGCGCGTGACCAATTATTAGTTATTTAGGTACATGTGTCTTTCATTCTGCACCACCCAATGGTTGACTGGGAAAGAGCGCCTTCGGCATTAAGTCAACCTATGTATTATTTAGTGCTAAAGTTTTAAATAAATAAATAAATGTGTAACTGTACGTGAGCTCTCTGACATAAACTTATGTGTCTAGCGTATTTTACGCAACATCACTGATATTAGTATTTTCCGCCCTCAGGTAAAAGTTTACAACCGAAGCAGATATAAAATAACATATTGCAACATAGTGTACAGAATATCTTGAGCGTTCCAGATAGGTCACAATATAAGTATGCATCTTCTCTGGAACACAATCGTAAACATAAAACATAATATAGGACGGGTGGTGGAACAAGCGACAGAAGGATATTGTTTAGTTTTATTTTTACTCTAACTAAAAAAGTGAAACTAAATTGAATAATCATTGAATATATAAGGTGTTTCAAAATAAATGCCATCCTTTTAACAGTTGTAGATTATGTGTGAATCATACGTGTTTCAAAATATATGCCATCTAGTTAACAATTGTATCGTGCGTAGCGATAACGCTAGTGGTATTTCTTTGTTAAATAATAAATTTCATTTTACCAACATGTTTTTCTAGCTAAAATACAAGCGCGTGCTGATGCCGCTCCTACCCGGCTTTATACTGGAAGCTGCGGTCAGCACAGTTAGTATAGGGGGGTGAGTTTGGATGAGACCCAAAAAAATATATATCGCAAAAAGATCTCTTGTCCAAGGAAGAATTCTAACCCACAACCTCCACGACTTAATTGAATACCGCTACGAAATTGTCGACCGTCCTTGGCCAATCTAACATATTCTACATAAATGAGATTTTTCTCATATTTTAATTCACTTCACTTGTGTACAGGTGTTGGTCAAAATTTTACGTGAGTAGTTTAGTGAAGAAATCACGCCTTTCCAAGCTGCCACGGCCCATGGTGCATCTAAACACTAAGCTTATACGACACCTGACTACACTCCTTAAATATGTGTAAGGAATTTGCTTACAGCCTCATGAATTTCGTATATAAAATAGCAGCGTTTTAGACTGCAAGGTATGGTGGCAACGAGGCTGTTGGACAAAATTTAAAGTCTTTCTTACAATTTTTTTAGCACTACTCTAGTTGAATGTGTGTTTTCTCCGGCTTAACCATAAACATTTATATCCATTAATACATTTATCCTAAAATTCTGTACACTGAAAATATTTTTTTATTCGAGCCCACCTTTCAAATAAGGAAACCTCCCTGTTTCGTTTGGAGCAAGGACCAAGGTTTTAATGGAGAAATTTATGCGGACGAAGTCATGTGCGACAGCTAGTGTACAATAGGTGTTACTTAATTGGCTATACGTAAGTCCAAACTTAAAACTCTTAAGAGAGTAGTACCTTAGTACGTGTAAGGAAATACCTCTATAGTTCCAAAACTCTTAAGTTTGCCCAACCTGCATTCAAAATAAATTATCTTAACTTTAACAATTAATTAATGTGAAATTAGACAATGAAAACATTCGCCACTTCGCTAAGCCAAATGAAGAAAAACAAAATCATGTTCGCAGTGTAAATAAATTAAATCGAGATTCACTCTCATCACATCCTCATTTAATTTGTTAAGCATCGTAATTAAATTTATATTGTGGACTCGGTCTGAAGTTTTAGCGGAGTTTCTCTTCATAATTATAAAACATTCAAAAAACTTTTCTCCAACCAAAAAAAGAAGTTTAGATCATTCGAAAACAAAATCAACGGAGCATATTTTCCCCTTGTTAAGTTGGGGAAAGTTTTAGAATAAACATACTTCTCCATGAACGACGGCGCCTAGATGTCCCTACGTAAAGTGGAAGTATAAAAATCATAAGTTACTTTTCCAACCTCCAACCTGCGTAGCGTAGTAGTATTTGGCTCGCTTTAAATCTTGGAGGTCGTAGGTTCAATCCCTACGGCGTAGGGATCGAACAGACAAGAAATCTTTGTGTAAATTCTAAGATTTCTTTTCGTGCCTCGGAAAGCACGTTAAGCCGTTGGTCCCGATTGTTATAACATCATCTATAATAATAAAAGGAAACGCTGCTGCCCGTTCCCTGGTATACGATCAGGGAACGGGCAGCAGCATGGTGACTATGGCAAATACCCTCCCTCGGAAGGAGGCCCATGTTCAACAGTGGAAATGATTCGGGCTGATGATGATGATGAAGTTACTTTCAGACAAGGGTATAACAAAAATGGGTCCTTTTGGTAGAGCTCAAATTATAGGTATACCATTTGTATAACCTACGTAATCTAGCAGTAAGCGGATCTAGTGGCAAGATAAGTCAATAAAAAAATGGTTGTACAGAATATTACATTATTCCTGTTGTGTTTGGTTGAGTGACTACCGTCTGTAAAATGGAAAACACACACGTTAAGATGTTGAGCACGATTGTCATAACAATGTTTATGGCAATCGTTTACGAGAAAACTGCCTTTAACAACCGCATGCTGACTAGATGCAGCCATTGTTTCGTTCTACGGCCCTTACATCCCATGAGAAAAATCGTACTATACTGTAACACATTCCATGGGATGACAAAGTATTTTTTTTCGGTTTGATTTTTTGGGGGAATATTGTGCAACAATCGGTTTGACCAGTGGATGCGTCGGTGATTGATACCGCGAAACGCCCTTTGACTCTATCGCCACATGGCGTCCGCAGATTCGTGTTTCTCGACTAAGGAGACACGAATATTGAATAATATCAAAAAGTCGAGAGGCTAGGCTAGGCTTCGACTAAGGAACTTACAAAATACAAAGAATTTATAACTTTATTTGAAATGACAAATATATGCGATTTTATAGGTCAAGTAGTAGTAGTAGAGTAGAGATTAGTTTAACCTATCAGAATCTATACGTTAAGATAGCTCGCATGGGAGGTCTTATTCTAAAATAGTCATACCGCAAAACAGCTTGCTATCTAATAAATTAAATAATAGCTTGCTTCTTATTGTATCAAAAAAATACGTACGTACTTTTTTCTACATCAATTCTGTACTCTTATAGTTTCTATAGAGAAGGAGTACAGAATGCTTATATTTTTTAAATTATTATGGTCGAATTTTGACCACTTGGCGACCTCTTTATTCCGTGTGTAGCGTAGTGTAACGGTACAGTTCTCAGAAGTCGTGGGTCCCCACACTGGATAAAAAATCTATTTATACATAAAGTAGTTGGTTAAGGGACGGCGTCCATAACTCGAACAGTTCCAAGCATAAAATCAACATCATCTATTATTATCTTATATCAGTGTATGGGCTGCGGCATTTCCTTATCTGAAACTACATGATACTGCGGCCAAGCGCCGCCAAGCGTGGGGACTGTGCCAAAATGTTCCATCGGGAGGAGGCCCATGTTCATTGTCATTATATGGGCTAATGAAAATGGATAGTGTTTGAGTAATGATCATATACCTGTCAGCAAGTGATTCAATATTTTAATTCATGTGATAAATTTTAAAATGTTACCATAAAAATGTTTTTGGAAATTCCAAAATGAAGGATCGAACCAAAAATCCCAATGTGTTAATAAAAAATATCAGATTTCCAAGCATATTGTTTTACACAGTGGCCATAAAAATGTAGAGAGATACATAAATATTTTGCAAAATGTTTTGCTCTGACGAATTTTGCTGTTCAAATTTTATTAAAATTTAACTTGACACGCATGATGTTCCTAATGGGCATAATTTTTTATAGCAGATGGATTGGTAAGTATAGTATTATGTATAACATATACACAGGTTAACGCTGCACCCCATTTACCAGGTCATAAATGATGACCAACGACTTAACGTGCATTCCAAGGCACGGAGGGACTATCCTCAACATTGTTAAAGACCCTAGGAAAATCATTGGTTTTACATAAGGATCCGGGCATTGAACCCACGACCTCCTAGATTTACTCGCCTTAAATCTACCGGTACGCTACGAATTACAACTGTTCACACATTTCAACCTCCTTTATCGTATTGTAAAATGCTCTACCTTAACGCGTGTTAAACACATATATTACTAGCTTTCCGTGCGCGATTTCATCCGCGTAACTCGCGTTCGTGTAGGATCTTCATAATTGAATAGCCTTCCTCAATAAGTAGACTATCTAACGTAGATTTTTTTTTAAAACGGACTATTAGTTCCTGAGATTCAAGTTATTCAAGCAAACAAACTTTACAGCTTTATATTAATATATAAAACGGAAGATTTTTATACGTGAATGTCAAATCCATACTCTATACATAATAGATTTAATATCCACGTCGGTAACAGACGTTGGCATATAATATCTATGGTCATGACGATGACTGCGTGTGTGACTGACATGTATAGTTGCTGACATTTGTCAGCTAGTGCATCGGTCATTTAACTGCAAATACATTGACTAGAAAGTATGTATATGTAGATTGTGTCATTTTCATCGCATACTAGCTGACATTTAAAAATTGTATATCAAAATCTAGTTAGGTTACATATTATGAAAACTTTTTTTTATCACATCTATTCAAAAAGAGCTAGTTTATTCCTCGTAAACAGGGACCAAAATAACTCATTAATCCCTAGGGACCACAATTGATTTGAATTTGGAATGTGGATATTGTTAATAATTTTTCAATCAGCAAAGAGGTGAATCACAAACCATGCGGGAACAATGTATTGAATATGTGACTGGCTGAAAAACTGCGAGCGCGCCAAATTTAAAAAAAGTTGATGAAAAATAAACAACGCGCGAAATTAAATGCATTCTGCTTTTGTTCGTAGTTGATTCATATTCAGATTTTAGAATTATAAAAAATGAGTGCGTCTTCCTCAAGTGAAAGTATTATTATGTGTTATGGTTCCTCATTGTACGTAAATAAATTCTTGTTCATAAGTTGCACTTACTTATTTTCTCATAGAGGGTGATATATACTATTTTAAGCTCGAGTGACATACTTTCTGCGCTCAGGATTCTAGTTAAGAATCCCTCGTTCCGCTCGGGATTCTACTCTAGAATCATTCGCTCCGCTCTGGATTAAAAAAACACTCTCGCCTTTAAAATAGTTGTTTGCTCCCTAGATAAACAATCTACTATTTTAGCACTCGATTTCGTGTGTCGAAGTGTCATGATAATTCACGCGAGCCATACACAATATTTCATATTTTTAATGTTCCATCACAACTAGCGACCGTGAAAAATCGAAAAGCAAAAAACTTTCACAACAACTTTCGGAATGCTTTGACCAATGAATTCGTGTCAGTCTGAAATCAGCAATAATGTGATCTAAGTACTCTTACATTATATTGACTCATCTTACTATATTTAGAGCTTTATTCTATGTAAATTTGCCGAAGAACATTATTATAATAACAAATAAGTTTGCGTTAACCCGTATTCAGGGCACAGGGCAAAAGGTATTAGACTCTGTGAGACGCGTTTCCTGACATTAAACTCGATTAGTATTCTGCCTGTGGCTCGAGCAGATAGGTAATAACTATACTTTTTTATTATACTATTCTATTCACTTTATATTACATTTGCGAGCTTCCTTGATCTTACTAATGTAACATTTATCTTTAGTGATGTCTCTTTCTTTCGTTTATGTGGTAAAGGAACGTAAAAGTAATGTATGCATATATTTGTCTGTCCTGCTCGCTCTTCTGCCTGGGAGGAGCAAAAGGCTTGTGACGACTACATAAAATATGTCCACAAAAAAAACCTATTCGATGCGCGATTTATAAGCACTTTGCTGGTTATAGTTAGTTTATCCTTTAAGGATTTTTGTTCTCATTTATTTCGCTTCTTTGTTTATGTTTATAGCAACCCAATTTTATTATTTCATTCGTTATAAAAAAATATCGGCTGCTATTGTAATGGGCGGATTCAATGTATTATCTATCAGTTAATGTGATGTAGTGATATAATGATACGAGTAGGTACATATACCTACCATGATATCAATGTAAAACTAGGTGTCTGTGCCCGGCGTCGCTCGTAAGTCGTACTGACATTTATTAAATTTTTTCATTCATGTAAACCTTGTTCCTATAAATTCAATAATTACAAAGATAAAAAAGTAACCAAATTGTTAGTGCTAGTCATTCTTAAATTTTGAGTATTTTCATTTATATAGATAGAAGATATTTCATATTCAAATCAAATACATAATAAAAACACAACATATAATATGTACGATATATATACATATTACAATAGTCCAGAAAGATACGATATTTGCAACGCTGGCACCTGAAGGTGGTCCTCTCCTCGTCGTATGAGTTAGCATACCACGCTATGGAGAGGGCGACTCCCACATATCCTACCGCCATGCGCCAGCGCGCGAATACGCTGCAGCGGCGGCGGTAGGAAAAGGAAAGTAGGTATGCGTAAAAGCATTTCCACCCGGACAAATAAAAGGCACCTGAAGATACTAGTGATGTCACTGTATCACAAGTGTCAACGCCTTCCATTAATAGAGATAGATGATTAGAATTGTCTGTCATAAAAAAAGCAACTACCCAAGTCGTATGTAATTCGTTAGATAGTCTTGCTGGATTCATTATGTTATTTACAGTAAAGAGTTTATTGGTTAATGTGGTAACTACATACATGTGAGATCATCTATTTTCAGATAATTAACAGGTAATTAATCAACACACATTCGATCATTTGTGTTATAGCGAACAATAATTAATGTTTGCTATTTAATCACAAACACAACTACTATTTTAATCAGTTTATAATGAAACGCAGGTCTAATAATTGCAGTTATCATTGATTATTATTATTTGACTATTTACTGAATAAGGACGTAAGCGACAGCATCACAAAAAAATGAGAAAGTTTTTAATTTAGTGTTTTGGACCTCATAATCGGGTGGTTTATTCTAAGTCTCCCTATGTATCAAAAGACTAAGGGTCAAGGCTGATGGATGGGTAGCAGCAGCTATCAGCATAAGTGTAGATACCATATTACTGCAATCATTAATCCGCCTGCCAACCGTGGTGATTATGGTAATATCCTTCAACGACCCTGGCTTGCCACGATATGTTAATAGGAGGCCCATGTTCAGCAATAAACGTGAAGGACCTCTCAAAACAAACTATTTGTTGAGGCAAAACATTTTTGTAGACAATTTTTTTCTTTGAAATGTATCTTGTTTTAACATTGATGTTGCAAATACGGTTTCATCATAACTCCACCTAAACCAAAACGAAACCATTGAGACCCAATGATCTTTTATCTAACAGCAGGAAATAATCTTAATCTTCCTAGTGTCGAGTGGAAGAGAAGTCGAAATAAACATTTGAACTGCAAGTCCTAACAAAGAATGACATAGCAGAAGGTGGAGCAAGGCAACTTGTGAGTGATGAAAAAATTGAGTATTTGGAAGTGCGATAAAGAAAAGTATCCACTAATATTTTTGTTTGAAATCAGATACGAACTATAAATTGTTAAATTATGATGTCATAGTTTCAAAGTTGCGCACCTGCTGTATTGAATCCTTAAGAAAACATTCATTGGATATGGTAACCACTTAACGCCACCCAGGCTGTAAGCTTGTTTGCTCATCTCTTAAACAAAAATACAAAATTGATAGTTAATTAACATAAATACATTTATTTATAAAAGTAATTAAATTTTTTGCTTACATACTTACAAAAAAATAACTATTAAATCTGGCGGTGGGTCACTTAAATGTCATTGTTCAGAGTGGCATGTATCAACGTCACTCTAGCGGAGTGTCATGTCTTTGGAAGCGAGGCAGCCATCTTGAAGAAGAGGACTTCTTTAAGAACAGCGGCTAGCGCACCACGCTTGAGACGAATCGCTATCCATCGCGTTAATCAAAGTGTATTTTAGCGAGACCGGTATGCCTATCGATACTGATAATAGTGATTGATGTTATCAAGATATTATTTCCGTATAATTTACTTAAGTAAATTATTTATGTTTTTTTTATTCAACTACCCATATATCCACGCTACACCAGGATTAGTTCTGGCGAAGACCCTCCTCCGTTTTAAATCTATAGAGCAATATTACTCCTCGAAATTGGGTCAATAATAATTATTTATAAGCCTTTCATAGCCTTCTACGAAATAAATTTCAATTATATTGAAAATAAACATTGTACAGCATCGAATGACTAAATAAATTCATACAGAGTATATAAAATACAGACCCTACAGTAATAATTGTTCAAATGAAAAAGTACCTTATTATCAGATTTCCTAAAACCACAGACAAAAATGGAGGAAAATTAAAATACCTTCTGTTTGCATTGCGAAACATAATAAAGCTCTAAAGAGCATTCAAAGAGGCCGGCTTGTAAAGAGAATTAAGAGTTGTAAAGTTTTTTCATTATACTTCGTAAGTATTCCTTATACCTGACTACAAATTGCAATTAAGGTGCCTTACCGCTTTGAACTAATCCTGTCCCAGTTGAAGACCACTACCGGTAATGGAATTGGTTAGTTCGCGACTAAAGATTTATTTTACGTTGAGTTTGTAGTATCTCTAAAGTTAAACAAATACTCTTAAGACTTAGACCGAATCTATACGACTTTTATATTTTTCTAGTTATTGCCTTACTAACTTTTTTAGAGATTTTTCCATTCAAACTTTGCCATACCTTTTCATCCTATTAAAGATAGATTTTTTTTAAATCTTTTAGTATCAGATGGATTCTAAGGATACATATTAAGAAATATTAGTATTTTGCATGCATATGTATTATATTTATTACCAAAATATAACTAGACTTTTATATAGTTACAAAGTCATTAAAAAATGTTAAACGGTTTAATGTAAAGAATGACGTAGATAATGTACTAAAAGCTTAAAAAATAAGTCGATACGTAGGTACCACTAGGTTTCACACAATTCTCCTAATCAATCTAATGGTCTCGTAATTTGTAAAAAAAATATACAAATAGCCACGATCAAAAATGATTTTTTTTGACGTTGCTTTTTTATTTAGGAACTTAAAATAATTTTAACTATAATAATAATGTCACTGTTACGTTTAGAAATTCACAAAGCGCCACGTAAAAGTATAATATGCACAAACATCCTCTACGTACATCACGCTTTAAAATAAATAAAGATTCTATTCTATTCTATTATTCGAAACTAAATTCAGACATCTATCTACTTTCTGCAGGTAAGCAACACAATGAAAAGAAGATCTACACAAAAGATACTGCGAGTAGCTTGTTAAATTCAATACAAATGGGTTTCCGGCTCGACTCAGGTACACTACAATGGGTATGAAAGTTGCAACAAAGTGAAACCAATTTCATTACATGATATGCATCATACTATATACATATATTGCATGATGCATATCATACACTTACGTCATGCACTTACGGGGTTTTAAAATACTTGAGGATATGAGAGGTTTTAATAAAATAAAATCTTTACTAATACACCTTCCTACTATAAAATAATCGTCAAAATCTGGATTGACTAAACATTTTTTTTTTTTTTTACCTTTTTTGGCTGATTTTATAATGTGTCTATTTTTATCAAATATTTAAATCACATTATGATGTAAATGGCCACATTTTGATAATAACGAGATTCCCCGAAATGGTTGTTGTAATTTTTCGGTATTAAGTATGTTATTTTACTTTAGCACATGGGCGGAATATTTAATTATGTAAATACATAATTGCCTTGAGATTAACTACATGCAGTTGATTCAACATTATCAAAATTAAAATAAAAACCAACTTAAACTATGGAATCTAAATGAAAATATTTCTAACTACGACTACATGACATCCTTAGGGTTAAGTGGCATGCGACCGTCTGTTATAACAATATCACCATGACAGCTACAAATCTCAGGTAACAAGATGGCGAAATACCTTTTGCTCTCTAACCTTTTTAATTTCGTCCCCTCTACATGTCGACCAAATGAGTTGGCAGAGATTATAGGGTACACCCTTAAATTTATGGGATAAGTTTATATAAAATCCCACCAAAAACATAAATGTAAAAAAGGAAAGCCAAGCTTATAAAAAATTAAGCTTGGCTGTCGGCTTCGCCGCAAAAAGAATGGAGATCTGAAAGAGTTCTATGCAAAATCGAAATATGTATTTATAGGAACAAAATAACATTATGAACAAGTATTAAACTCTAATTCTTTGCTTTAATGGATACCTATAACAATTGCTGTTATTTAAAAATGTGAGATCTTAAAGTAGGTTAGATTTGAATTGGCCAGTTTTCATTACATCAGTCATTTTATAAAGTTATTCATCATTTGAATACTGATAAAAACTGGCCAAGTCAGATTTAACCTACTTTAAGATCTCACATTACTTTTTGTAAAGAAAACAAGGCAGGTATTGAGATTTAATATGTTAGTCAAATAAATTTAGTCGAACGACGCAGCATAAAACGTAATTTAATAGGTGGGTTTCAGCTAAACAACCGGGCATAACGATGACGCTGGCGAATGAGCGCCGCCGCCGCTAACAGCATACTTTGGTTCGTTCGCATTTTAAGTCGCTTGTGAGCCTCGCGGGCATCGGGCGCGCGTACAAGCATTCTTAAATTAGTCAATACATACATACCTATATCGGTAACAATAAGACATCGCTATTGCCTTGACCCTGGTATACGTACACATTGGACTTTCTTTTAAGTTACAAAGAGTTCGAACTAACAAATTTATACCTTAAAATATTATTTATTAAATATTAAAAAATATTATGTATTAAATATTATTATGACGTCAGTATAGCGTTTTCTCACTGGAACTAGAACTGAGTGAGTGAGACAACGCTAAACGCGTGACAGTTGACAGCGGCAAACTTATAGCGAACGGGTTGTAGGTATAAATAAAGTATTTATTTATTCATTGAATCTCATCTATGTACTCTTTTATACTGTTATTGGTTTAGGCACGAAGAACGTTTGTGGTTATAGTATGACAATCATTTCATTCACCGTTGAGAAAGAAGCAGGATGAACATAAATGTAATAAAACAATAAATAACTAAATCGGTATTCGTAAGCGATGCCTATGTTTATGTGTTGCTCGGGAGCACTTTTATGTAGATTTACTTCTGTTTTATGTATGATTATGTGTTGCCGCGCGCCGCCGACGACACACCGTTGGTCGGTTTTTTAGAGCGTATTAAAAGTTTTTTCTATGGGGATAACACTTTTTTTTTACTTTTTTTGAGTTTTTGATTTTTTCCTGGGCTTACACACAATTACTGAGCTGGATTCCAAATTTCATCCTTCTAGGTCATCTGGAAGTAGGTTAGAATTAGGTACTATATGTCAGTAAGTCAGTCAGTGCTAAAATTTACGACTTTTTGACCTTCATATCTTTATAACCGTTTGAGCTAGCTTCATGAAATTTCGGCTTCTACATGTCCTTATGGATATAATTAAACACACGTAGTTTTATTTGTTTACGTTAAAGAGGTTTTGAGTTATAGAAGGGTCAAAAGTGGCACCAAGTGGTTCGTGTAATATTACACTTGGCGCTGGCTAGCCAGTTCTTTGCTTGAACTTGGCTTTGACACGCTGCCGCGTGTCTAGATACTAATAATTTTCAAAATAATTGCTATTGAGCGCCATTTTAAAAAAACCCTTCTTGCTTCTCGGTCTAATTTTAATGCTGTTTTGTTTTTTTGTGTCGCCGCAATAACACTTTTCAGGAAACTGGGACATTGTGTATCGCTTTAGTTTTATTAATAATTCTCTTAGGAAGTAGCATTAGAAGATATTTGGCGGACGCCTCTCTCATTGCAACCACTTCGCTAAACTTTGTTGTCTCATAATCCCTCGAGGGCTGTTCGCCGTCGTTTTTGAATTTCTTTACACTCATTCTTGTTTTAGGAAGTCGTAAAACTGAAGTGCAGCGCCGAGCCTTTTTCTTGGACGCTTTGAATAAAATACTGCCATGTTTGGATGGTACGAATCTAGCTGAGTAATTTATTTGAAAAATTGCCTCTTACATTTGCCTTACTTTTTTAAACATAATGTAATTATTTAAATGTTAGGAAATAATAGTACATTACGATATTAGTGCGTTATGATGGTCATAACATGCGAGGCGGCATTTCAGCCCGAGCCGAAGGCGAGGGCGTGATTGAGCCGAGCATGTTATAACCAATACGCACGTATATCGTACGACGTTTTTTAACACATTTGCGAGGAAACAGAAAAAAATACATTTTTCACAATACAAGTACAAAGAAAAGAAAATTTGAGAAAAATGGCGCGAGGATTATTTTCTGCCGTAGCTGCGTGAAAATGTTGGCAAAGACGTTAGAGCATGCAGCCAAGTTTTTAAATTACCGAATAAACTGTTTTTTTTTTATTTTAACTAAACTGAATCTGTGAATGCACACTGTTGCTTTCCCGCCATTTTAACAGCGCGCTAGCGCTGCCTACTGACTGGCGCCGCGCGGCGATTGGTTCGAAATTTTAATAAATAAAACTCAACAGCGCGCAAAATGGCAAATAATACTGTTATGGAATTTGTATGGACTATAACTTAACTATTTGCTTTGGTAACACACGCGTTTTTTATGACCCGCTTTACATATTTAAAACCGGTGGAATTACATCAGCTTTACGAGCAACGGTGTTAAAAACGCATTTTACTTGATACTTCAACTCAAAAAATGCGAGGAAGATGATGATAATTCCATCTCCTGGCTAAAAGGCTTATTTATGTTTGGACTACTTAGTAGAACTTAGTGCTATCTGTCAAAAATTCATAATTATATTTATCATTGTCTGTTTATTTTAAACGTAAATACATCTAATACACTTAGCATTTTATAAAGATACTACATTAACTGAATCGCAAATGTATTTATAAGTTGTTTTTGTTTTATCTGTCGCAGCAAAGTTTTGATGTCCAATTTTTTTTATCCAACTTTGTACCTTGGATGCTTAATGCCGCGTCGAACATCTAGTTGTACTTTTAACACTATCATCGACAATTAATGTTAATCATCATCACCAACATCAGCCCGCTTACTGTATAACATGGGCCTCCTCCCGAGGGAGAGTTTTGCCATAGGTACCACGTTTGGCAGGCGGGTTAATGATCGCAGCGTTATATCTTAGTACCCAAGGAAATGCTGCTGCCCGTTCCTTGGTAAACGGTGAAGTTAGGACAATCGGGACCAACGCCGGCTTAACGTACTTTCCAAGACACAGAGGGTTGAACCTCAGCCAACCACACCCAGAAATAAATTTATACTTAAATATCATATCCAGCGTGGAGATCGTACCCACAACCTCCGAAACTTAAAGCGAAACTAATACCGCAACGCCACGGACGTTGTCAACTGTCAAATATTTACTCAAACTAATATTGCATATATTTATTAAGTCCAAGTCCAAGTCGGTCCAATAATTTCAACACCTAGTATCAGCTCAATTCCCAAAGGAGCAAGTTTCGTGTTTCGGGATCTACTTCATGAATTTGGAATGACAACGAACCCAAACCAGAAATATTTCACTGGCAATAAATTTTATTCAACATGTCACCGACCACTCAAATTGTGTTGTCCAATTTTGGTGGACATGTTTGTTCGTACTTACGTTAGTAAATATAAGAGACATGAATTTTAATAGTGGCCAAATTTTACAAAAAAAAGGGGCAGTAAAATTATTGTTCGCAATACACTTATAAAATGTAAATTAAAAGTAGCTAAGTAAATATTGTTTTGTATTTCGAAATAAACTACAAGGATAAATTAAATGTGTATACATGCAAGACGCATAGCGTCTGTACTGTACTGCTATACCGCGTAAGTGACAGTTACTAATAAGGTGTGTTTTCCGGCTTAGAATAGACCACCCCATGTCCTCCCATGGGTGTCGTAAAGGCGACTAAGGGACATATGGCTGATGGATGGGCAGCATCATTTATTAGCTCAAGGTTTACATCTTACTGCGATCACCAATCCGTCTGCCAAGCGTGGTGATTATGGCAATATCCCTCTACGATCCTGGCTTGCCAAGGTCTGTTTAGAGGAGGCCCATGTTCAGCAGTGGACGTAAATGGGCTGTTGATGATGAATAAGATGTAATTTCATCTGTCAAGAAATGTTTTCTCAATATATGTTGTAAAAGGCAAAAAAACAAAGTACCACATTTGATTCCAACCTTATTAGACGATAGATCTTATGCATCATCGCGTTATTTCTTGTTTCTAAAACCACGTTGCCTTTGATTTCTCTGATTAAAATGTCCTAAGTAACAAAATATTGCCACTTAAATGTCTTTAAATACTATGGTCCTACTTAAGTTTTATCTTACAGATATAAATTGTTTAAGAACTTAAGCTTACATATAATATCTACGACGACTATAAGTAGGAAATACGTACCTAAGTAGAAGTTAAGTAACAATCGCCCACAGAATGTTATTCAAACCCACAAAATGTATACACAGTAAAGTGAAACAAAGCCGTTAAAAAAACGATGTATCCGTATGAATTTCCCTTTGATAGACATTTTTTTACATAAAATGTAAATGAATTATTCAACAAAGAACATAAGTTATACTTCCGCTTTTGCAATTCCATTTTTGGTAAAAATATTGTTTTATAGGAAAGCTTGTTGTTATTCAGTTTTAAAGTTATGTTATATTAACTAGCTGCTGTCTGCCACTTCGTCCGCGTAAAATAAAATTTAATAAGCTATCTAACATCTTAAATCCTACCTGTACTATCGTTTTGAAGATTAGACGGAATACACGGACACACTAGCAAACAGATAAAATAAAAAGTAGCTTATATTATAACTTATCATATTGACTACCTATCTACATTAAAAGTCCCGTCGGAATCGGCTAATCAGTAGCTGATTTCGATGGGACTTTAACTGGTATCGTCGGAACAAACAAACACACAGAAAGATAGTCATTTTTTTTGTTGTGTTTTTGTTATTTTGTTATTCATATGCATCTAGTAAAATCCAGTTATGTTTCCATTATAAACATACACTTCAATTTTATTCATTTGTATATATGTTGAAAGATGCGTTTAAACAACACTATAGCAACAGAATATATTTATTAAAACTAAAACAGTTGTACAAAAATCGAATATTTATCAAAACAACTTTTAAATTAGACTTTGATTTAGATTCAAATGAAATAGTTGCTTAGGTTGGCATAAGATGAGATTCATGGATAACTTCTAAATTCATTTAAATAATGCATTAAATATTCTTAGCATTACAAGAAGCTATAATTATAGAATAGACCCCTTGTATAACTGACTTCTACGCCGTAGTGTAGACGTCGCACAATTCAACGTAGTAGTTGTTCTACGCCGCAGTGTAGTTACTCTTCGACGTAGCAAGTACTCTTATTTCTACGCCGTAGTCTATCTGCAACCAAACATTATTAGTAGTTCTACGCCGCAGTGCATTTACAAGTCGACATAGTCATTCGTTCTATGCCGCAGTGGACCTACAAGTAGACGTAGTAATTCGTTCTATGCTGCAGTGTACCTACTAGTCGACATAGTAGGTAGTTTTATGCCGCAGAGTTGGCTGCTGTAAGTAAACAAATGGATATTTTAAGTAGTTCATTTTAGTTAGTTTTTACTTATTTTAGATTACTGTAAAAGTTCAGTAAAATGTATGAAATAAACATTCTATAGTTCGGCATGCCCTTATTATATTCGATTATCGGTCTGAATGGAACGTAAAAAGAAACGTTTATGTGTTCGCAAAAAAGTTTTGAACCAATGCAAAAAGTCACCAAAAAGTTGTCGTTTACTCCAAATCACACATTGTGGAAGTGTTCCAGAGTCTGCCAGGCTCTTATTCTTACAAATAAAGTCTCATTATATGAACAGTGAGTTTCACCGATATTCGCGTGAACTCGGCCCGAGATGAATGGGGTCCATTCATCTCTATCTTGACCAGCTTCCTTCGCCTCGCCTCTAACGTTGGTCCACAATTGAACATCTTTCTTCAAGACGTATCTCTTAACTGAAGTACCGTTATTTGATAGAAGCGTTCGCTTGTGGCTTTGTTTGTGTAAGATTTGGTTGAGTGGAATATTTCTTGATGGTTGTTTAGGTAAGTATATATACTCTTATATTTATCATCAGACCGAATAAAAATACAAAATATCTAGTGTTCATTCCGAATTCTCGAACGCTACTTCGCAAATGTTTTTTTTTTTTTGCGCAGTTTCATTCGATTAATTAACCTCACCCTGATGATGCTCCGTGAAAGAGCAAAACACGTGTCGGGTCTTTGACTGGTGATTGTATTTTTGCACGATTTATTTTTCCTTTCTGCATGTGCCTAATTTTTGCGGGGGGGAGGGCGGTGCAAAAATAGCATTACAGCATATAGACACGTTTTAGCGGAATTAACACTAGATATTTTGTCGTTTTAAATGAGATTAATATGGATTTCCGCAAAGTAACGCCTGATTCTATTAATTACACTGAAGCTGATAAAACTCTGCCTTGGCGTGTACACATACAGTTTACCCACACACGCGTACCAAAACTATGTTTTACCTTGTCAGTCGATATGTCAATCTATCGCAGCTTTAGGTGCTTGATATTACCTTAATTACGTATTTAGTAACAAAACTTCCCAATTGTGTCATGCAATGATGTACAAATCAAAGTTCAACGTATTTTTTATAATATTGCGGTAAGGTGGAAATTCATAGCAACTATTTAACCCAGCATTATTTGACAGCGCTTCGTCTTTCCTTTTATGTCTGAGTGTGAACTGTACGGAATTAATCACAAGTTTTTGTACATCATCATCATTGGGGTGACATTATCGCTGTGCGATAAAACCCTTAAAAATAAAGAAAAAAAAAAAAAAACATCATCATCATTAGCCCCTTATAACGTCCACTGCTAAACATGGGTCTCCTCCCGAGGGAGGGTATTTGCCATAGTCACCACGCTTGGCAGGTGGGATGGTGACCGCAGTATCATGCTGTACCACGCAAGGAAACGCTGCTGCCCGTTCCTTGATATACGATTATTATAGATGATGTTACAACAATCGGGACCAACGGCTTAACGTGCTTTCCGAGGCACGGAGGGTAGCCCCTCAACCTCAAGATTTCCTTTCCGGCGTGGGAATCGAACCCATGACCTCCGAGTTTTAAAGCGAGCCAAATACCGCTACGCTACGGAGGCTGTACACAAAAACGAAATTGTAGACAATTATAGAATACCCAATAACGTCGCTAAAGGAGAAGCTTAACATCAATGCTTGGTAACATGGCACAATGTAAATGTAAACACTTAATGAAAAGTATGCTTTATTCAATTAGTCAAAATCAAATGAAAAGAATATAAAGAACCTACTAACTTACTCGTAAGACATAAGTAGATGTACTGTCGCGTTGGTCTAGGCGATTATAATTGCTTGACCGTAACTAACGAGGTCATGAGTTCGATCGCAGTTCGGTCAGGCAAAAAAATTTATAAATATAATTCTATTAATTTCTATTACTAAAAATTTAAGAACCATATATTCTGAAAGTAGGTGGTGCAACTTCCAGAATGGATGTTACTTACATTTTTATTATATTTTATTACGCATTATAACTTATTAAGCGTAATTTGGATAGTACGTTAAGCCGTCAGTCCCTTGCCTTATCTCTCAGTCGTCTAGGTAGATCCTATTTTAATTTTAAGCAATGTTAAGGAATAGAGAGTGCAATAATGATTTCTATGCATACATGCCCTGTGTAGATGGCTAATCTCAACAGAGAATACACATTATACAATCATACTCATACATAAAATACACAGACATAAATATTATATCGTGTGTGCAAACCTAGAATTATTATACCATATAACGAACGGATATTGAACTAAATTTGTTTTTTTGTTTATTTCGCGATATTTCGATCAAGTATCGGTCGTGTTCACAGGCCAACTGGCTCGATGAAGTAACTTCATTATTGGAGGCGACAATTTTTTATCTACTCACTAGATGTGATGTTTTACTCCTCATGCAAGTGATTCACATTTTGAACGACTGGAAAAAAAATATGGTTAATGGATTTCATGCTGCTATATCGGAAATATTAATTATAACTAGCTCTCGCACGCAGTTTCACTCGCGCAGCAACTTCATAATAAAATATAGCATATAGGCTTTCTCGATAAACGAACTATCTAGCACTGAAAGAATTGGACCAGTACTTCCTGAGATTAGCGCGTTAAAGCAAACCAATATAGATTATATATAGATTACATTAGCCTAGAATACACGCACGGATTTACCCGGCGAATCTGCCCGTACGGGTACCTGACGGGCATATCTGTATGTGTGTGGCGATAAAAGTCACGGATATGTCTGCGTGTTGCCTGCCCGTCGCCCGTGCCCAAAACGAACGGATCGGGTATAATCCGAGCTCTGCCTGTACGTGTGTGCGCTAGTTCAGTTGTGCCCGTCGGGTGGGTGGGCAGTAGACATGCGAAATGTAGCTCACTGAAAAGAAAAGAGAGATATAGCTCTTTTGATCAAAAGAACTATATCACTCTTTCAGCTCTTTAGCTCAAGTGATTTACTTGCAAGCTACAGATCAAATTGAGCCGCGCTACTATACGCAAGTCAAACAAGACAACTAGCTCAGTGGCTCTATACAATATTTGAAGTTATTTAGTTCATTTCTTCATTCATTCAGCTGATCAGACATACTGTTCACAACAAAGTCACGATTATAACTGATGCCCGTGAACGTGTGTGTTGAAGTAACGGATCGGATCCGAATAGTGCCCGCTGGTTAAATCCGTGCGTGTATGCTTGGCTATTATCAACTGCTAGTTACGAGGTATCATGTGTATTAAATATAAAAAAAATGCAAATTATTGGCTAGAATTTGCATTTTTTTAAAGAATAAGAACATTATGAAACCTTTATACCATTTTTTTAAGAACAAGAACATTATGAGAACTGTAAAACGAACGAAAACAAGTTCATTTAACTTCACCTTCTTTCAGTTTTTTCCAGCGTTTGTAAAAGTCGTTTGCGGTTAGTTTTAGTTAGTGCTAGCTTAATCATTGGGTCTACTTCACAAAAGTTTGTGAAGTAAATGTCTTTCCCTTGTTCTTTGAACTTACCGGCTTTCAATGTAAGTCTGATTTTCTTAGGATGGTTAATTTATTCAGTGGGATTAACGGAAATGAGTTCGTGTAGGCAAGGTTTTTTAATTAATATACATTTATACCGATGAGTTTTTTTTTGTTTTGTTTAAAAAGTTGTGTTTTATTAATAAATCTTTTTAAAAGAAGTCTAGTAAAGGAAAATAAAATATCCATTTAAGTACATCTCTATTTAGTATGCAAAAAATAGTATCTAATGTACAAAAATAATTTTGAAAAATTTACCGCAAAACGACAAAAAATAGTAGATTGTTTATCTAGGGAGCAAACAACTATTTTAAAGGCGAGAGTGTTTTTTTTTATCCAGAGCGGAGCGAAGGATTCTAGAGTAGAATCCCGAGCGCAGCGAGGGATTAAAAGTATGTCACTCGAGCTTAAAATAGTGTTGCTCCCGAGGTGGACACTCTACTTTTTATCACCCTCTATGAGAAAATAAGTAAGTGCAACTTATGAACAAGAATTTATTTACGTACAATGAAGAACCATAAGACATAAAATATAATTTTCATCAACTTTTTTTAAATTTGGTGATTCAGAAACAGCCAGTCACATATTCAATACATTGTTCCCGCTTGGATTGTGATTCACCTCTTTCCTGATTGAAAAATTATTAACAATATCCACATTTCAAATTCAAATCAATTTTGGTCCCTAAGGGATTAATGAGCTATTTTGGTCCCTGTTTAGGAGGAATAAACTAGCTCTTTTTGAATAGATGTGATAAAAAATCGATTTCAGAGAAAAATACTATTTCAAAACAAATAATATGCACTAGAAAATTAAAATAACACATAAGTAATCAGAACCGTACCAATCTACTCCAGAAGTACATCAAATAAATAAATGAAATAAATGCATTTTATTCAGCACTTAGGTATTTATATGTACCGTGTCAGAATTACAATGTAATAATGTAATAAATAAAAAAAAAACGATAACCTATAGATATTAAATTCTTACTCTATGAAATATCCGACTAGGTAACTAACAGTAGTAGGTAATAGCAAATGTTTCAATTCTACTGACTACATAGTCCATCCGTCTGTCCTGTGACATCTATACTAATTAATATTATAAAGAGGAAAGTTTTGACTGTTTGTTGGTTTGTTTGTTTGAATCAAATAGGCTCCGAAACTACTAGACGGATTTAAAAAACATTTCACCTCTGGAAAGTTACACTATCTCCGGTGAACATAGGCTATAATTAAGTATAAAGTTTCCACGGTAACGAGAGCAAAGCGGGTAAAACCGCGCGCGGGAAGCTAGTTAACAATAAAAATAGCATTAAATGGCCTTGTCAAGGATGCCATTGTCAGTACTAGACCAAATTGGAGCACTAGCTTACAAATAAAAAAATAATCATCAATTCGAAAGTGTTCAGGTAGCAAACAAAAAAAATACAGTCGAGTTGAAAAACTCGTTTTTTGAAGTCAGTTAAACACGGTTAACCTACTAAGTTTTGTGACTAAGTTTTCTTTTGGTTTAGGCTAAAAGCACGACACAATCTGCTTAACGTTAAATAAAACAGGCGAGATAAGAACCTCATTTTATGAAGACAGTTAAAAACGATTTACCTTCTAAGCTTTGTGACTAAGTACTAATTGTTAGTTGTTTGATTTACCCCTACTAAGTTTTGTGACTAAGTTTTCTTTAGGTTTAGTCTAAAAACACGACACAGTCTGCTTAAGGTAAAGAAAATACACCCGAGTTGAAAACCTCGTTCTTTGGAGTCGTTTAAAAACGATTTACCTACTAAGTTTTGTGACTAAGTTCTAACTTCTTCTTGTTTGTATTACCTAATAAGTTTTGTGACTAAGTTTTCTTTTGGTTTAGTCTAAAAACACGACACAATCTGTTTCTATATATATCGTATACTGAGTCTAGCATTTGTTACGTAATCCTTCATCAAAGCTGATTGCATTCGATATGTCATCAATGCTCCGAGTACAGATAGCTACATAAATGTTATTGTTCATTGGCTTTTGTATTATTTCTGTGCTGTATACTTGCTCAATAAGAAGCCCCACAGCTCTTTGTGTGAGAAAAGGGTCGCTGATTTATTGTGAAAGGATACCAGTTAAAAACTTGAATGGCTTTGCCCTAACCTTAAGGTTTGGGCCATTTTTCTCTTAATGAGAGAGTTAAAATGATAGTATTTTTACTTTACAACCTTAATACCTTTATTTAAATGTTTTTGAACTCTTATGGAAAAGATTACCTTATACTATATTTCAAAATTAAAATACTTTTATTTTAAAATTAAGTTCCCCCTTAGAGACGTGTTACAAAGAGATTAATAAATTTCGATGATCGGTAGGGTTCCACCGTAGCCTAATTGGTCAAGGCATTGTGGGCTTCACCCAAAGATGCAGGTTCGAATCCTGCCGGTGGTCGAATTTTATTAATCTCAATTTTGAAATATCTTAATACCTTTATTTGTGTTATAAGTTGAAATCAAATAGTCGAGTTCATTTATTTAAACTTCGAGGAAGCATAGAGTGGTAATAATCAACTCATGCAGTTGTATAAAAATAAAATGTTTATATTTTTTTTAAGATTATAATATATGATAGAGAGTTTACATAAAGTGATTTAAATTATCTTATACTAGCGGCCCGCCCCGGCTTCGCACGGGTGGACTTTTATACCCTACCCCTGCCCTACCCTACTCCTACCCTACCCCTACCCTACCCCTACCCTACCCTACCCCTACCCTACCCCTACCCCTACCCTACCCCTACCCTACACCTACCCTACCCTACCCCTACCCTACCCCTACCCTACCCCTACCATACCCCTACCCTACCCCTACCCTACCTCTACCCCTACCCTACCCTACCCTACCCTACCCTACCCTACCCTACCCTACCCTACCCTACCCTACCCTGCCCTACCCCTACCCAAAAGTATCCTATGTCCTTCTCCCAGTTCTTAGCTACCTCCCTACCAATTTTCAGCCAAATCGGTTCAGCCGTTCTTGAGTTATAAATAGTGTAACTAACACGACTTTCTTTTGTTTTTAAAATGTATTCTGCTATTCGGGACGGAAACAAATCCAACAAATCAAAAACCATGGCAATCGGTCCAGCCGTTCTCGAGTTATAAGTGTTGTAACAAACACGACTTTCTTTTATATATATAGACTAGCGGCCCGCCCCGGCTTCGCACGGGTGGACTTTTATATCCTACCCCTGCCCTACCCTACTCCTACCCTACCCCTACCCTTCACCTACCCTACCCTACCCCTACCCTACCCTACCCCTACCATACCCCTACCCTACCCCTACCCTACCCTACCCCTACCCTACCCCTACCCTACCCTACCCTACCCCTACCCTACCCTACCCTACCCTACCCTACCCTACCCTACCCCTACCCAAAAGTATCCTATGTCCTTCTCCCAGTTCTTAGCTACCTCCCTACCAATTTTCAGCCAAATCGGTTCAGCCGTTCTTGAGTTATAAATAGTGTAACTAACACGACTTTCTTTTGTTTTTAAAATGTATTCTGCTATTCGGGACGGAAAAAAATGCAACAAATCAAAAACCATGGCAATCGATCCAGCCGTTCTCGAGTTATAAGTGTTGTAACAAACACGACTTTCTTTTATATATATAGATAGATATATAGATTTTCGAAACTTAAATGCGTAATTAATTTGACGAAGTATTAGTAATGAGTTGAATCGACGGTGACGGTGAATCACGGCGAGCTTGTTTTGGCATTAACTTTCTATTCTTTTGCACGATAATGTCATTGAATTAAAAGTCAGTGACAATATCGTGCAAATATAGCAATCTTACCGTAGCTAAGGCAGTCACAGAAAAAAAATTACTTAAAACTGAAATCACACATCGCACACATCAGTTCCTTAAGTAAAACTGTAACAAAAACTGCTACTCACAAACGCGCCACTTGAGGTAAATATATCCAAGACTACGTAAAAACTCGATAACTTGGTGAAGTTCAAAATGAATTGTAGTTTGTCATATCTGTTTAGCGGAACATTTTTCATTGCAAACTCAATTTATGTTGGTACGAAATGTTGGAAAGTTGGATAGTTTACGTCGAGGCAATCACACTGCTACCGTGGAACGGTACAATAGCAATATATTCGCGTCCTACGTGTCGAAGTATTATCGCAATTGGATTAAAAGTAATGCGTTCATATTTCCTTTTAACTGGTTATGTTATAAGTGTTATAACTTATATTGAATGTGTTAAAAATAATAGACTTTCTGCTTCGTGAGTGTTTGAGTTTTAATTTTAAAGTATAAATAAGTGACAGTATTTTACTGTGTACTCCGTGGCGTAGCGTTTAGGTCTCGGAGGTCGTAGATTCGATCCCCGCGCCGGACAATACATTGTTGTCTTAATTCTAAGATTTCTTTCCGGATCTCGTTGGTTGAGTACCTACGTCGTACCTCGGAACGTACGTTAAGCCGTTGGTCCCGATTGTTATAATATCAGCTATACCAAGCGTAAACCAGGGAACGGGTAGCAGCGTTTCCTTGTGTTGCTAAATAATATTGCAGTCACCAACCCGCCTGGCAAGCGTGGTGACTATGGCAAAACACTCCCCCGGGAGAAGGCCTATGTTCAACTGTGGACATTATACGAGCCCATTCAATGCAAACAATCAAACCCTTCCATAATATAGCTCATTTACTCAACCGTGACAAACAAAATGTCACTTATAGTTCAGATTGCTGATTGCTAAGCTTACTTAATTCTCGCCATGTCTACTATAAATCACGTGTACAAAACGCGTAAGTTTCAAGATATAAAAATGGCAACCACAATTGTAGAACTATGCCGTGCTATAAATATAAAATTGAATTTTGCCATTCCTTTCAACTAACGACCACTTTTATTATTCAGTTTGAAAGAAAAATCCGTGCAGTTCAAAGCAGTCTCGTCAGTGGCAGCCGCTGCCACGGTAAGTAAATACAATTACAGTTGAAACGTTGTGGACTGTAAAGAGAAATAATCGCAAATTGTACAGTTAAGCTATGAATTACAAATAAGAAAATATTCTATGAGTTTTCAAGGATTTACAGAGAGATTTTAAGGTTCCTTATGAACATTTAGGGAGGGAGATGGATTGGTAGGTTACCTACATATTAATTTCGAGTATTTGGTGAAGCATTCCCGTTGTGTCACCAACGCCTATTTTTCTTGTTGATACAACAAAAATAAATAATATTTTATTCCTTTTGTATCACCAATGATTAAGGATGTGGTTGAATACAAAACATATCGATAAAATATTACATACTGTTTTAATAATGAACATCAAAATATGATCATAATTCCCTTTATATCTAAAGGGAATTATATAGGTGATACATGAACTGGTGATACAACGGGATACGGAATCGGACGGATAAGTAATCGGATTATTAATAATAACCAGGGATTGGAATTTGTACAGTTTTTAAGCACTAAATGACGTAATTTTAATAGCGAAATCATAACATAGAAATCAGTATTCATTATTAAAAAAATCAACCGAATCATAGTTAAATTAGACCATAAATAAATCCATTTACTAAATAAACTTACATTAAAACGTCACACTTCACGTTCTTTTTTAAAATGTTATAACTGACTCGAAAACAAACCAAAAAGGTGTGCTAACATGGCAAATGAAATGTCCACGCGTTTTATGTTTTATTATGTTTTAATTACTTCCATGTATTCAGAAAATTTGAAATAATTTTGTAACTAATTTAAATATTTCTGATATGCCGTTTGGCGCTGTGTTTATTTCTCGTTGGTTTAGCTGAAAATTACTTTTTTAATTTGTAATATTATAAAGAAGAAAGATTTGATTGTTTGTTGGATTACATTGAATAGGCTCTGGAACTACTCAACAGATTTCAAACATTTTTTTTACTATCAGAAAAATAGGTCTTTCAAAAGTAACATAGGGTATATTTAATGATTAGGTTACCAAGGGAACGGGATGTTTACGGATGAAACCGCCCGCGGAAACTTTGTAGGAAATAATTTTATTGATTTAATAATTTAATTTGCGTTTGGATTCTCGTTAGTACACCTGTTTTTTTTTTCATTCAGTAAAATATATAATCTGTGGATAAAATAAATAAAAAACAAACCACGACCCGTAATATAGTGATTACGCGTCGTGTTTTTTTAAAAGTCATCATTCGGTAGTCCTTAGACCGTCAACAGTCTTAAGACGAGGCCCAAACCCTAAAAAGCCCACTTGCGCAGGTTGTTTAATAGTTTATAATCTGCTGCAGCAAAATCCCCGCAACTAAATACATATCGTCAGACAAGTTCTAACAACACATAAGTCAGAAATAATTACTTTTCAGAAAAGTGAAAAATCCTATAGAATTTTCAATAACTAGTACCAGTGTACGTTTTACATGTACCACCCCATATCTAACTAAGGGTATCGTAAGACGCAGCAGCATCTATCAGCCCAAAGATAGTCCCATCTTACTGCGATCTCCAAGCGAAGCCAAGTGTGGTGATTACAGCAGTATCTCTTAACGACTGTGGCTTACCAAGCTCTGTAAAAGAGGAAACTTATGTTCAGCAGTGGACATAAACAGGCTGATGTAAAGTAAATAAGTATCATTTTGCATGTTTATTTTTAACAATATGTGTAATTAATTTGGCTGAAACGATGGGTCTTCCAATTCTCAATACCGTAAATGCCATCAAAATGTCGTAAACGCCAAAAGTTACTAATGTACGTAGTTACGAACTTTACTGACAATAAATCCATATGAAAAAATACATCATCATCATCATGAGCCCGTATAATGTCCACTGCTGAAAATGGGCCTCGTCCCGAGGGACGATATTTGGCATAGTCACCACGCTTGGCAGGCAGGTTGGTGACCGCAGTATTATGTTGTACCCCACAAGGAAACGCTGCTGCCCGTTCCTTGATATACGATTATTATAGATGATGTTACAACAATCGGGACCAACGGTTCAACGTGCTTTCCGAGGCACGGAGGCCCTCAACCAACCAGACCCGGAAAGAAATCTTAGAATTTACACAAAGCCAAGCCAAATACCGCTACGCTAAGAAGGTTTATCGCACATATGTAGAGAAAAAATACTAACAAGTAATCCTTAATGCGCGTAATATTCAGGATTTGATCAAGAATGTTTGCTTGACGTATCTGTATTACGCTTTATTATATAACCGAACATTCATACGTTAAGATCTATTGCACATGTAACTGTTATTACATAATTAATCGCCTGTCAGCTTCTGTCTACACATGCTCATTAGCCATCCTAATTATAGAACAACTAACACATTAAGCTCTTGTTAACTTGCGGAGCGATAGCCTCACCGCAAAGTGATACTGTCAATACTATGACACAAGCACATGCTATGGGTATTACGCGTTATTATAGTGGGTATAATATCAGACTAAAAAAATATAATTAGTCCGTGAGCTAGATTGCTAAAAAATATTGGATACGTATTTTTTTATTTTTCAAGTCTATAAAAAATGACAAAGATACAGAGCAACAACAAACTATAAAGTTCAGGAGAGGGCTTGTGACGTCGCTACTAGGAAAAATTGCACCTAGAAGTGACGTCACATGAAATTTCAACGCTGTATCTTCGTATTTTTTTGTTTGAGGAACGAAAACAAAAATTCGTGTCCAATATTCTTTGGTAATCTAACTGATGGACTAAATATACTTTTTCAGTCATCATACTTTTTTTTTTAAAGATTACTTGCAGAGTTTTGCAGTCTACTAGTATTCTTGTTAACCCCTCGTGCTAAGCTAAAATGCTTGTGTTACTTGTGGGCTCACGTCGTGGTAGTGAAATGGGTGGGGTTCGAACCGGCGACCTCAAGATCACAAGTCCGACGCCCTAGCAATTGGGCTACGGCCGCTTCAAATTCATACCTATTATTAGTTTTCATTTTGCACTCGTCACTTTAATTCATCTGGATAGAGTACAAAATAACAAAGTTAAGGCTTTTTTTACATAAGTATACCTGCTAATCTCAAAAACGACAAGTCCAATTAGATTATTTTATTTTTTACTTTGCCTTTAATGTAATAGTTAAATATATTAGGCAACACAAATACAATAATATCTAGCTTTCCACGCGCGGTTTCACCAGCGTAGCTCTCGTTCCGTGGGATCTTCATAATTAAATATAGCTTATAGCCTTCCACAATAAATAGGCTATATAATAGAACAATATCTATCACTAGCTATACAATATAATTATATCTATAATAGGCTTTATTCACTGCCATGCAAAAACAATTTGAAGTTTATAAATGGAACAATTTAGTTGATAATGTAGCAACTTGTCGAGCTACCAAACGACTTGGACGACAAACTTGACACAAAATATTGACACAAACTGGCTTTACTCTGAGGTCGATGAGATTGAGTTTGGTTAATATGACTGAGGCTTGTCTAAGTTTTTTTTTTTACTTATCCACTGCAGAACATGGTGAACACCTCCTCTTTAATAAACTTTGATAAGCTAGGTTCATAGATATTAGGGCCGGATTGGTTCGTGCGTACCCGGCCCCCGCCAACGACGGATCGCAAGAGTGCCCGGGGTATGTAGTGGTTTAGGGCCCTCTCCTCGGGGTATGAGTAAAGCATACCACCGCTATAAAGAGGGCCAGTCCCACATATCCCGCCGCCAGCGAGCGGATACGCTGCAACGGCGGTGGGAATGCGTAAATGCAATTCCCACGGACAAAAAAAATAAAAAAAGGTTCATTGATATTTCCGTAATCACCACGCTTAGCTTGTGAATGACGATCATACTAAGATGAGAGTATCTTTAAGTTGATAGATGCTGCAGCCCGTTCAGTCTGAAGCTCCTTGTAGATCACCGGTCATTTCTTAAATTCCCTCCTCACAAAACAGACTTCTTTTCTTACTCCTTTACAGTACAGGCTGTAAGGCTATGGAATTCACTTCCGCCTAAAATACGTTCTTCTAACACTATTCTCATGTTCAAAAAACTTGTACAAGAACACTATATTTCCTTACCTTAAGTATATATTTATGTATATATATTCTAAATATATTAGTGTATGTATATTATATATAATATTGTATTTTTGTATTTTATATTAAATGTTTCCTATCGCGGGTCATTCAATTACTATTGAAATAAGCTGTACCTTTGTGCAATTGAATCCTTATTTATCTAGACTCATATTGTTAGTGTGTACATAAATATCTAAATAAAAAAATACCACAAATATCATAATATGAAATAACATGCATAACTTACGGGTAGCAAGTATTCACATGAAGTATGCGAGTTAATAAAATCGATAGGTATTTTGATATTGTTACAATTTTATTGTGAATGCCACTGCATTCACAATTAAATTGTAATATAATAATAATATTATTAAAATTGTAGCTGACGTTAGACGGTTTGTGTAATGATAGTTTATTAGAGGTCTACGAACTTATTGTTATGTAAATTATTTGTGAATAAATATACTTAATTAATATTCTCCTCTCTATACTACTACCACCTAAAACATTTTCAATTACTAATAATAATAATAATCCTTTATTTCAGGTATTTAACCCATATTTTACAATCACATAATTCTATCTAATAGGTAATATGATTGTACGTATTCACGTACAATGATATTACCTACTATAGACTAATTAGCAACTAATAATGATAAACACTTTTTAAATAGACTACACAATAATACAATAAATATATTTTTTTTAATTGACGATCAAAATAATTATAACGGACATTAATTTATTATCACATTCACTTAATCGTGCCAGGAAGGATGATTTGAGAATTCGCATGAGCCCGTAAAAATCAGTGATTGTTCTCAACAAACATGCCAGTCGCGCTACACCACCAGGCCCACCACTTACTATTATGTGCTTTGTTTTATTTATTTTTTACAATATTTCCACATAATAAATAAAAGTTATTTTTAAACACAGAACGACACACAGCGCGCCACGAACAAGCAACTTTATTTTTTACCCAAGACTTTTCTCTCGAACACAATTTTTTAGTCTCGATTGATCATTGTTTGTCAGAACCGCGGCTTCTTTGCCGAACTTTAGTAAATATTTGTATGGCAACCCGTTATTTTGGCAGACTATCTATCACTGTCCAATGCAGAAACTAACAAAATTTGAGAGAAAATATTTTCGCCGGCTGTATATAAATATGTCAATAAAGTTTCGACAGCGGAAAACTAATAAAATATTGTTATTGACGTATAGGCGAATCATAATAGTTATCATAGTACCACGGTGTTGGTACTTTATTGGGGAATTAAATTCACGATGCAGCTTTATGTACTTGTTCTAGTTTAGGCGGAAACGGACTGTACAGTACATTGAACAGTATATTTATTCCATGGAAAACTATAACGTTAACTGACAGTCGTCAATGCATTTGATGGTATGATATTGACCTCCCTAAAATGTATAAATTTGTATCATAATGCAAACCTCATTGACTTTTTGAATATTCGTAGAGGCAGCAAGACAGTGCATCTCCATTACTGGCGTTCGGAGGGGCACCAGGAAGTTTAGTGGGTTTCTGTCGTAGAGATTAACAATACAGACAAAACAAACTACTCGACCTAAAAATTATAAGATAAACGTATGTTAATTAAAATACCTATATTAATAGTATTTAAATGTCACCCTTTTAAATCGTTTTGACTATTTACAAATGCCTGTAATTCAAAATAATTTAAAAATGGTCATCGTAAATCAAAATATTTTTTTTATGTTGAAATTGATTTCTTACTAAATTGCTGTGCATTTGAACTTACCGTTTAATACTGCATTTACGCGTAGATAGTGTTTTAAACCCTCTGATTCAGTAGTATGAAGTTTGGTACGTGAATGTTTTGCATAAGTTCGTTTAAATCCTAGAGGTAAACAAGTTTTCGAATAATTATATATTTCATTCGGCATGTTTAGCGTTAAAGTTAAAATGGTTGCAGGAATAGTAAATTTGTTTAGTGCGAAGTTTGTAACTAAAGTGATTTATGCAATAAATAGAGTGTTTTACTGCATAAATCACTTTAGTTTCAAAGCATAAATAACAAAATATGTTATTTAATGTATTGACTGTACATTTAATGAGACATGTTACAGTAATTTTACACCATGCGAATCGACAATTTTCAATGACCACGATTTTCTCTAATAATAAATGTCCTCCCGCTTCTTTCAAGAAATATATATTTACTAGCTGCGTCCCGCGTCACTCTGCTCCATGTTTTACTCGCGTTACTCTGCTCCATTTCACTCTGTGACATTTTGCAAGGCCTTAAAAACTGGAGTTAATCCAGTTTTTAAGGCATATAGGGTACAAAACATCACGCTTCAATCCACTGGAGCAGAATAGCAATTCAACGCGTATAAAACCGTGAAGCGCAGTTAGTATCCAACAAATGCATTACACATAGAAGGTTCAGTATTGGCGAATACGTAAATACAGCTATATATACGCGATCATACCGCATTATGACACTCTCGCCAACACAACACAGTAAATAAAACGCCAAACTATCTCCTATTTGATATTATAATTACAATTTTCCCGACCAAATTCCCACAAATTTCAAATCCACTCAATCAAAACAATAGCCAATTCGCTCCAACAGCTAACGGAAAATAGGCACCAAGTTATCCATATTAGCCAACTGAACTGCTAGTTAGTGACAAGTAAACAATATATGTAGTTGAATCTATTAAGCGCGCGGCTGGGTGTCATGAAAATCAACTCATTCATCGTACATTCGCAAACACGGTCCACATCCAATTAGATTCCACGAATGCGAATGGAAATTCGAGTCGTACTGTATTAACCTTATTTGCTTGCCAACTCTGATCCAGCCGTGTCCGCTTGTGGCTTATTGTTCCAGTGCGCAATAACTATACGCGGTGACAATCCAATTATAATCTGTGCAAAGAAATCACGTGCTATTCATGTATTTGTTTCGGGAATATTCGTTTGGGTTGCAGGGTTGGATGTGGAGGTAAACGTGTTACGTGAGCGGAAATCGTAGATGTTTTCCTAATTACTTGGGTTATTTTTGTAACTGACTGTGGTTAAGTGGAATGGGATTGCGAGAGAATTAACTGCGACTACTTAATTAGAGTTATAGGAAATTGTAACCAAGTAAAGCTATTTTTAAATGCGTACGAGCTGTAAGACCAATTTCATTTGATAATGATAATGGTTTTTTTTAAAAAGGTCCAATATGTACTTATACAATACGCGAGGAAGGTTTTTTGTCATAGTCACCACGCTTGACAGGCGGGTGGCCGCCGCAATATTAATTAATAACACACAAAAGTAAAAGCTGAAATCCGTTCTCTGATATATGGATGATATTATAACAATCGGGACCAACAGCTTTCCGAGGCGCGGAGGTTAGTCTCTCAAACAACCAGACTATGAAAATTCTTATATTTTGAACAAAGATCTATTGTAATTTATAGCACACATATATTTACGCGATAAAAATTACCTTTTTATATTACCCGACGTTTCGATCAAGTTACATTGATCGAGGGCGCGGGCAGACAGAAAAAAAAAGATCTATTGCCTGGCGTGGGGTTCGAACCCACAACCACCGAGGTTTAAAGCGAGACTTAGCGTTGCGCTACAAAGGTTGTACGCGCCACGCTTACTATATTATCTACACATATTAAAGTAGCCAAATGCAATTTCCTTCGTGCCGCCATTTTCAACATATGATCGCTATTAAGCTGGAGGATAACTTAAGATAAGGCATTCTGATAGTGTTAGTATTACAATATGTATTCAACTGGATAGTTGAAACCAGGTGTATTCTATAGAATAATATTATTAGACATAGTAGATTGTGCATATATTTGTATGTATGTATGATCGGTATTGGATTATACAAAGTGTATTCGATTTCCTCTAACCATGATCGTAGCATTTGATAAAATGACAAACCTAAGTAAATATATGTTCTACTAGCTGTGCCTACGACTTCGCCCGCGTGGAAAAATGACTAAGTAGCAGTTTTAATTATTTTAATCCCTTTATGAAACCCTTTTTGGCTATAAAAAGTAACCTATGTCCTTTCTTAGGTTCTACACTATGTATGTACCAAATTTCATCAAGGTTCAGTACTTTTGGCGTGAAAGACTGGCAGACACACAGATAGACAGAGTTACTTTCGCTTTTACAATATTAAGTAAGGATTGCTATTACAAAATAAAAAAAGGTTTTGCTGTATTTCAAAGTTCAAGTTGAAACCTTTAATGTAATGTGTGTATTATTATGGTTTTTTTGTTTGCTAATGCATTTCTTGAGGCCCAGTCAATAATGTATTCAGATATGTATCATAACATCTATACCAATAAAAAAAAATCACCAAAATGTATGAGCATAATTCGAGGCGCCCGTTCTTTTAACTGAAATTATGTTTTATTAGATTAGATTAGTTGGTTTCGTCCGCGTAACTCCCGTTCCCGTAAGAACTTCACAATTAAATACAGCCTATATCATCCGGGGATAGTGTAGCTTTCCAAAGGTGAAAGATTTTTTTGAATCGGTCCAGTAGTTTCGGAGCCTATTCAATACAAACAAACAAACAATAATATATTTCCTCTTTATAAAATTATAGTATAGATTGACATATTAACATATAATCATTAAAATCGTCCTGCCAATAATTATAAAATTATATGTTTGTGCTTTTGGAAGGAAGAAGCGATAATTCCTCGTTTAAGGCGAAAACACATTATTAAAACGCCACGCCACTCCACGTGTCAACACCTGTAAATCAGTACGCGCGTGGCGTCGTGTCGGGTGTTCATGGTGTGTTTCTGGTCTATAGAAAATAATACATTTGATTCGACTCAACACGCGTGGCGTGTCGTTGGGTGGCGTGGCGTTTTAATAATATGTTTCCGCCTTTACGGAAACGCGGGGCGTCGCGTGTCGCGTGCGGCGTGCCGTCTCATTTTTTTTATTTTATTTTTTTTTATAGAAGAGGGAGGCAAACGAGCAAATGGGTCACCTGATGGTAAGTGATCACCGCCGCCCATGTACACTCGCAACACCGGAGGAGTCGCAAGTGCGTTGCCGGCCTTTAAGAAAGGAATAGGCTCGCTTCTTGAAGGTTCATATCTCACTCGCACTCACACATCGCCATATGATTGATTTCAGTGTGGGCCGCGCCGCACATCAAAACAAGGCCTTACACATATTTATATTAGGTACTCTACTATCACTCGCATATTTGATTATGTAATAAGCTTTGACTATATAATAATAGTCGCCGTCCTTGCTAGGCGGATACCAGACCTTTTCAGTATTTCATGTACCGCGCGGTTTCACTCGCGTAGCACCTGTTCCCAACGGAACCTCTTCTTAAAACATAGCCTTAGTAATTCCAGGATAACGTAACTATCTAATAGTTGAGAATTTTAAAAATCGAATCGTTTTTTAAACTTGCAAAGATTCCATCTTTCTTTTAATAGTATAGATATCTAAACGCCCAAAAATGATTGGCATGAAACTCGAACCGCCTCACTATAGGCCGAGAAGGTAGTTACAACGCTTATCAAATTAATCCAGTCCTGGAACTAATTTAATATGAATTTAATACCTTTGTCGCTTTGTCGCATCGGTTATCTGATATCTCAATAGAATTTATAGTTTACTATTCCAATGCAAATAACCAATCCAATATTGACCAATATGTGTGTATATTAATGTCTGTATGTATCTACAATACCTACATAATTCTGATACTACGATAGTTTATAATAAGTTAATATAGGGTATGTCAATAGTAAGTTAATATACATACCATAGGGTAAAGGTCAAGTCACAACCTCCGTAGCGTAGCGGTATTTGGCTCGCTTTAAATCTCGGAGTCGTGGGTTTGTGTAAATTCTAAGACTTCTTTCTTTGGTTGAGGGACTACCCTTAAGCCGTTGGCCCCAATTGTTATAACATAAACTATAATAATCGTATATTAGGGAACGGGCAGCACCGTTTCCGAGCCGAAATCAGTAGGGAGGTATATAAAAGGTAACCAGTGAATACATTTAGATTCATTTTTGAAGTTTTTTTTTTCTTCTTTTTTTTCATTCAGTTATCCCCTATACAAAGACCAGGTAGTACCAGTGCATTTGGTGCACAGCCATAGCCGCCCTCGACCTGCCGGATCTTCCCCAAGTGAACTCTGGTGACCTTACGCACAGGAACGCAACATTAATCAATCAATAATGTTATTTGGCTGTGGGATTCTGTAAATATGTATTTCCCCAGTCGCCCAGCTCATTAAGCGTACGAACGCTAGGCTCATGTAAATCTTGAGATTTGGGGATCGTAGCTCAGCAGTTTACTCTTCTTGAAGATGTATAAAGCCATTATAACGCAATGCTACATCGATGTAACGTCCGCTGATGAACCCCATTTGAATTCTAATTACACGTACATTTATTAGATATATCAACACAATTAAAAAAAAATTAAGTAACACATGTCCGCTTTATCAATTAATATACAAACAACATAATTTATCGTAAAGCATCACTAACAATGCAAACAATTTAATTATTTGTTTACGTTACCCTATTACACGTTGATAATTCGTTTAAGCTAATAAACCGTTAAGCTTTTCATAAAATATAACTATCGGAACAAAACTCATGCACTTTTGTCGTATGTAATCAAAAAGGCCACAATAACAATGTGTCGAACAAATTTATTTCACTAAACCGATCCGCAGAATGATTAAATTGCAAACGGTTTTGTTAAATATTTATCCTTCAATTTATAAAACTAAGTAATAAAGTTAACTGCAGTATCCAAACTCGTGGTTGTACCGGTCATTCGATTAAAAATGTTCTACCATTAATTGGACAGCATGAGTCTAATTTAAGGGGAGTGGTTTTAACAAAATTATCGTATTACCTACGTAAGCTAATTATGGATCCCAACTTCATGATAAGTTTTAATAGGAGCAGCATGTATGAGCGTTCCAAATTAAAATTGCTTAATTTCCCAGAGTGTAGGTATTCTGTGTCTGCATCGCGCCTCGTACGAAGGTCCCTCGTAAAAGACTTCATTAAGTTCAAACGTTGCCACTTCACTAGATATCGTGCAGATTTAGTTAAGTGGACTTTCAGTATTAACTTTTTGAGAGTTTTAATGATGTCTGCAGCTGATATAGAATTTTAAACTTGCCGGTAATACACAAAAGACTGCGCTTAATCCGCATGAAACTTAAATGTAACATTAAAGCATTATTGAGCGCGTTGATTAGTACCTACTTTTAATAGATACATAGATATTCTGCATTCAGTCATGGGTCCTTTGAAGAAGACTATTATTATTACTATACTATGTCATAACTGGGGCTGGCTAGAATACCTGCCCCGCAGCAAAGCCATACTGTAGCGTTCCGAAGAACTCACGACCGATAGGGCAGAGAGGTTCTCGCGCGTAGGCCACACACATACAGGCAAGTGCAGCGTGGGACAACCGCCTACACGATGGACCGACGATCTAATAAAGGTCACAGGGAGCCAGGCTAGATATAATATTTTAAGTTAAGGTAATATCCTAGCCTGGTGACCTGAAATACATGATGAAACCAGGCTTAAACCTGCTTCAGGCACAAGTCTTACAAAGTTAACATTGTTATGATAACACTATCTACATTACTGTTAATGTTTTAGCATACCTATGTAAAGGGAATTTGGGGGTTATGGAATTATTAAATTAAGAGTAAATGTTTAACGGTTAATGTTTTAGCATAAATAAACTATTATATTATTATCGAACATATAGAACGAATACGTACCAAAATTAAATAAATACACACCTACCTTTAAAATTAATATGCTAATGTAGCTGAATTAATAAATATTTGCTATCCTTTTTTAAATATATGTACGTCCTTACGTAAACACCTGTTTATGGAAATGGTTACACAAAATTGAATTCCAATGTACATTTATTTCATATCCAACCAACACCTCCCAATACTGAAAGTCAAACATAAATACAGCTCTCACCGCGAAATAGCTCACGTTTATATTTATTTCGGCTGTCTAACTAAATGAGTGTCAATATAAATAAAACAGAAGTAGGTCTAGGAACGCAATAAGGTAGACCGTACTCATAAATAAAAGGTAAAAAATATTTTATTACATCCACGTAACGATCGAGATCTTAGCGTCAATGTTAAAAGGCATAACAAAAAGGAAACATAGACATTAACGGTTTACACCCAAAAGCTTTTAGCCCGTAAATATTTTCCGTACGAACCACAGTTTCACGAAGGTATGTTGTTATGTTTGATGTAAAAATATTTTTTCTGTGCGTAGAGGCACACTCTAGATGTAGACCGTAATCGTATATATAAGTTTAACGTAATGAATATATTTTATTAGACAATTATTCTTAGTGGTTCTCCAGGGTCATCTATTCTACCACTGCATGTCATGCAGTACTAGTTCCCAGCGCCTCCATTATTGGCGTTTGGAGGACCTACTTAAACCCCCCAGGTACCCACCTGGGGGCTTTAAGTGGGTAAACTTTATCCTCGTGGTATGATAAGCATATGATCGGTATGGAGAGGGGAGGCCTTCATACCCTATTGCTGCGGCGGTGGGGATATCTAATGCATTTCTCCCCGGAAGAAAAGGTCGTTCATCCTCATTTTATTACCCTTACTAATCGAATGAACTGACTGGAGCCTTGTTCGTGCAAGCCTTTTGCTGCTTCATCGGTTTTGACACCGACACATTTAGTTAGCCACACTAAATGTGTCGGTCAAAACCAAAAGCAGTATGTAGGTATTTTAAACACCGTGAGTTTCTTGTCGTTGCACTAGGACAGGGTTTCTCAAAGTGGGGTTCGCCATTCGACGGCAGGGGGTTCGCGACAAGATTTACGTAATGGCGGCTTGAAAATTCAATATGCGGTCCAAAATTACTCCTAAAATTGAATCCATTTGCGACAAGAAACAAGCACATCCATCACATTAATATTAAAAAGATATTTCTTTTGGCACTTTATTTGTTACCTTTTATTCAAATAAAAACCTTATTTTCTTCAACAGTCAATTTTATTATTTTCTTGGGGGGGGGATTTAATTAGTTAGTTAGGGGTTCGCTTTCACCTGGAAATTTTAACAGGGGTTCGTGGAGCCGAAAGTTTCAGAAACCCTGCACTAGCAACTAGTATTAAAACGGCGAAATCTATATCTATACTAATATTATAAAGAGGAAAGATTTGTACCTATTTTTGTATGTTTGTATGTTTGTAATGAATAGGCTCAAAAAGTACTGGGCCGATTTAAAAAATTCTTTAACCATTCGAAAGCTACATTATCCACGAGTAACATAGGCTAAATTTTATTTTGGAAAAAAATAGGGTTCCGTAAGATATTTGGGTTTTTCTGACACAAGGTGTAAAAAATCAACCAGAAAAGTTACTTCTTTTGCGTACGCTGCCTAAACTATAAAAGATAGAACCATAAAATGTTCTAATTAATTATAGATCTTATAAATATCTACAAAAAAGTCCGCGACACACTATACCTATCTATGTCGAGTGAGGCACAACGACCATTTTTTTATTTAGAAATCTTGAATTTTTTTTGGACTACATTTAAACGCGTTTATTTTACTCATGCTATTAATCCTTATCAAAATAAATTATTTCATCACTAAGTACAGTTTATGTAGATAATATTTGGTCTTTGAATGATTAAAATTGGACGTTTGGTTTTGAAGTTATGGCGAAATTAAAATATTACGATTTCTGCTGCACGGCCCGTTGCGAAGTCTAATAATTTTCGTGCGATTTTTTTTAGATTTCGTTCTTAAAACTACACCTACGCAAAAGTTCTTCTCAGAGCTAATCAACAGTTCTTCTCAGAGCTAAACAACAGTTCTTTTCAGAGCTTTGAAAATGCCTAAAATGCCTAATCCCTATTAATTACATCATTAATTATATTTTCATCATTAACAACTTTAACATCCACAGAAAGACAATCTGTGCAGCCTGCGGATAATGACTGCGTTGTCGATGTTTATGTCGGTGTCCGTGAATTGATCTGGGAATCATTTTGCTGACCGTGTCTTTCCTGGGTAGGCTTTTTGCAGCGGTAACCGACATCCGCACGGAGCCGCGGGCGACCGCTATCACTACATCACTACATATTATAAACAAAGTCCCCTGCCGCGTCTGTCTGTCTGTTCGCGATAAACTCAAAAACTACTACATTGATTTTCATGCGGATGTTACCAATCGATAGAACGATTCTTCCGGAAGGTTTACGTATATGATTTGTTTAGTTTATGTGTACATTTGACTAATATAAGTATATTGATATTTGTCAGAGGTGTCGGAAAAAATTAAGCCATTTGGGAGCTTTCAACGAAAACGCTGCCTAAACCCTATGAGATATAACAAAACAATGTATGGTGGCAAATATTCTTCTCTTTTGGATCTACAAAAAAGTCTGCGATAGCATATTACCTATTATATTTTTATTATTATTATTTTTATTATTATATTTTTTTTGTAAATGTCTATCTTTCAAGGTTAACTTGCTATATCCATAATATCTTAGAAAAATGATAATTTCTAATGCGGTAATTGTAAAGCTAATCAGACGGATTCAGTATTTATCCTTATCATTTTAAATGAGTTAATATTCTTAAGCATTTCATGCCGATTATTTTACCCCTACACTATATACTTTTAATGAATAACTTAGAAGTTATCGCAAAATAACAGCGCGTGTTTTAGGTAGGCCTAATGCGATTATGCGCGCTCGATCCTTAAGAATTATAGAGCAAATTTTTTGTTTTGTGTTCGTTGTAACTATGATGGATAGATACTTGAATACCTATTTATTTAGTGTTTGTTGTATTGTTAGTCCTGAAGAGTATAGGTATTTCATACGATAAAAGTATACCCACCTACTTATTTCACTGAGTTTTAGTAGGTCATCATCATCATCAGCACGTATATCGTCCACTGCTGAACATGGGCCTCCTCCCGAGGGAGGGTATTGCCATAGTCACCACGTTTGGCAGGCGGGTTGGTGACCGCAGAATTATGTTGTAACACACAAGGAAACGCTGCTGCCCCTTCCTTGATATACGATTATTATAGATGATGTTATAACAATCGGGACCAACGGCTTAACGTGCTTTCCGAGGCACGGAGGGTAGTCCCTCAACCAACCAGACCCGGAAAGAAATCTTAGAATTTACACAAAGATTTCATGTCCGGTGTGGGGATCAAACCCACGACCTCTGAGATTTAAAGCGAGCCAATTACCGCTACGCTACGGAGGTAGGCCGAATGCGATTATGCGCGCTCGATCCTTAAGAATTATAGGGCAAATTTTTTGTTTTGTGTTCGTTGTAACTATGATGGATAGATACTTGAATACCTATTTATTTAGTGTTTGTTGTATTGTTAGTCCTGAAGAGTATAGGTATTTCATACGATAAAAGTATACCCACCTACTTATTTCACTGAGTTTTAGTAGGTACCTATATTCATTTGTTTCTGTTTGTTTTGACCAAATTTCGCCCGTTTGTTAGAGGTTTAAAGACATTATGTAGTATAATTATCAGTATTGTACCCGTGCGAAGCCGGGGCGGGTCGCTAGTATTATATAAAAATGAATCCCTATTTCCCTTGGTCACAGCAGCACGCGTGAACGGGGCGGGGTGCATTTCGTTAATTTTTTTTTTGTTGTGTTTGTTATTGTCAGGAGAAGGTTCTTATGAAAGAAAAAAATAAGAAAATTGCGCAGATAATTAGAAAAATTAAGAATAGTTTATATGGTGGTACCCATACAAAATTCTCGAATGTAACCTTATCGTTTTTGACAATATAAACATTTTTAATGTAATCTTGTGGCGTGTATAACATTGACCGAATGCGTGCAGCTCTTATTGTACATCTCGGTTAGTAGACCAGGGTAGAAGCCTTTAAAAATAATGAAAAGTGAAAAAAAATTATAATAGAATGAAACCCATTAGAAAAGGAGGGAAATATGATAAAAATGAAAGGAAAAATAATTTACGGGCGATCTGAGGTTGGGAAGGGGATGGGGGTGAGTTTTTAAGGGTAAAAAACGGTTTTTCTCGATTTCCGGCAAAACTAAAAGTCCTATCGAAAAAAGTCAAATGGAAAAGTTGTAGATAATAAAAAGATCTAAAACTTTTGTATTTACACTTTTTTCACATAACCTCAAAATTTATGTGAAAAATTCAAAAAACCAAGTTTTTGGTTTTTTATTTTTATCTTTTACAAATTTTTTTTTTTTTTAACGAAATTTTGTGAAAACTTACCTTTTTATGTCCCAAATACGCTGTAATTTATTTAATTAAAAATATTTATTTTTTCACCTTATTTTGAATTAATATCGAAAAAACACCCTAATTTTCAATCGAAAATTCACCCGTCAAAATATCAGCTTTTTTCAAATAGTTGGTGTGGTTTCTGTTCGTTGGAATCTCTACTTTCCGATGGTAAAAAAAAAATATATGTTACTATGGTAAATCTTCTCAGAAAATGCAAAAATTCAAAAAAAACTTGAATTCGAATTTTTTTTTTAATTATTATAAATAATTTTGAGCTATTTATTAAAATTTAGACTTTAATTACTCGAAAAACGTTAGATTACATGTGACGTTGATAACAAAAAAATTGCAAATAAAAATATACTACTATAATTAACAAACAAATAAGTTAATTAAATTAATATTTAATAAGACATCTACAATATTTGGAGAAAGTTGTCTAATTTTCTTTAAATTATGTGCGTAGATGCTTATTTATAACTATTTTGAGATAAATTATATATATACCTGAGTAGATATACCTGAGTGACCTACGAAAAATTGTAGCCCATCAAAAGGTATTTCGTGGAGAAGTGGGGAAGGGGCTAGGCGGGTCTGGGTCTTACTACATACATACCTACTATTATATACTATATATTTCGTAGCAGCTGTTACAACCGCTAGCCTAACCAGTATTCGAAATACAGTACAGTATACAACATCGTTTATAAAAATACACGTGCACGCTGAGTTTCTTGAAGATAATTGTGACAAGTTTACTTAAAAAAACAATAAAACTTTTCGAATCTGCATAGGAAGGTAAATACTATCTCTATTTTTATCTGTATCAATCAACTCAACCATAAAAATCGTAATATTTTCTTTAAAAAATAGTATGCTTAACTTAACATAACCTAAAGATTGAAATTAAATGATATTTTAGTATAAGATAAAAAAATAATTATCTCCTTAATTTTGCACAAACAAATTTAGTTAATCCCATGAAAAAAAATATATTTCAAAATCTATAAAAAATATATTTAAAATCTATAAAAAATATATAAAATATATATCGTAAATATATTTCTAATAAAACAAACTTTTGGCCGATTTTCATATATATTTTATACTTTTTTATAGATTTATAATATATTATTTATACATTTTGACATTGATTTCTTTAATTTTTTTTTTTTTCATGGGAGTTTATTCACGATTAAATAGTGAAGACATTATTAATTCGATTTTGTCTTTTCAGATTATCAGTATGGATGAATCTGTTTGTATCATTTGCAATAAGGCAGATGATAAGCAAGTGTATGCAATAAAAAAAGCAGCTTTGAATCGTTTAGTGGTATCCAGCAAAAAAAGAATCGACAATAAATACAAAAAATTTGAGACTTTGACATCAGCTTTTATTCATCGAAGTTGTCAAAGTCAATATAATGACGAGACCGTGTCAATATAATAATATAATTTTTTAGATGAAATTATTTATAATAATTAAAAAAAAAAATTCGAATTCAAGTTTTTTTTGAATTTTTGCATTTTCTGAGAAGATTTACCATAGTAACATATACTTTTTTTTTTACCATCGGAAAGTAGAGATTCCAACGAACAGAAACCACACCAACTTTTTGAAAAAAGCTGATATTTTGACGGGTGAATTTTCGATTGAAAATTAGGGTGTTTTTTCGATATTAATTCAAAATAAGGTGAAAAAATAAATATTTTTAATTAAATAAATTACAGCGTATTTGGGACATAAAAAGGTAAGTTTTCACAAAATTTCTTTAAAAAAAAAAAATTTTTGTAAAAGATAAAAATAAAAAACCAAAAACTTGGTTTTTTGAATTTTTCACATAAATTTTGAGGTTATGTGAAAAAAGTGTAAATACAAAAGTTTTAGATCTTTTTATTATCTACAACTTTTCCATTTGACTTTTTTCGATAGGACTTTTAGTTTTGCCGGAAATCGAGAAAAACCGTTTTTTACCCTTAAAAACTCACCCCCATCCCCTTCCCAACCTCAGATCGCCCGTAAATTATTTTTCCTTTCATTTTTATCATATTTCCCTCCTTTTCTTATGGGTTTCATCCTATTATGATTTTTTTTGGTTTTAAAAATTATCGACCCTGGACTATAGGTTAGGTTCAGAGCTATCACACCTGATATTTAAAGTTCGATTTAATATAGAGTTTTAGTTAAGACAGGACAACGTCTGTCGGGTCAGCTAGTTTTATATTTATATTATATATATTTGGTACTTCAATCGATTTTATATACTTTTTCAATAGCATTACAATTTGATGATTAAATTTACATCAAATCTCGGTTAAGAAAGCCCATTAGTACAAGGCATGAGAGCTCATTTTGCTATGTAAAATTATCATTGCCGTCTCCACGAAGAAAATATTTTTTTTGTTATTTTATTTGAAATATACATCTTTTCAAATTTCATCATGTTGATGATCATGCAATCTTGCAGCAAGAACAGCCCGTTTAAGTCCACTGCTGAACATGGGCCTCCTTTTAACAATCCTTGGCAAGCCAGGATCGTTGAAGGATATTGCCAAAATAACCACGCTTGGCAGGCGGAAGGGTGGTAGCAGTAAGATTTTGACCTTGAGTTGATATAATGCTATTGCCTATCCCTCAGTCGACTTTTACGACACCCATGGGAAGACAATTTTCAAATTTATTGTTACGTTTTAATAATAATACTGATAGTAAATCGTCCTTTTTATTTTTTGTTGTCGGGGGGGAAATGCATTTACGCATTCCCACCGCCGCCGCTGCAGCGTATTCGCGCGCTGGCGGAGGGATATGTGGGACTCGCCCTCTCCATAGCGTGGTATGCTAAACTCATACCACGAGGAGAGTACCCTTTACCACTAAAACCCCACTAACACTCCGATACCCATGGTAAATCGACCTGCCAAATACAAATAAAGAAATACTATTAATTTATTTTCATATAGACACAAAGAAGGACTACAGATAGCTCGGATAATAATTTGAATTACATTTTTTATTGGACATCGTTTCTCAAAGGCATTTATTTTAGCGTTACAAGTTGTGTTTTATTATACCTATTCGGTGATTGAATGGCCGTAATAAAACCCGATGAAATCTAACTCGATTGAGCAAATAGGCGGTAATGACTTTAACTACCATTCCATCAATAATTACAGCTATTTTGTTTTTGTCATTCAATTGTAATACTCTGAAAACAAAGATTTTTTTATTAGAATTTACTTTAAATTGATATTACGATTCAGTTTTATATAAGTAAATAGATGCCCGCGCGCGGTGTCTCCCACGTAGCTTACGTTCCCATGATAACTTCATAATTTAATATAGCCTTTAGCGATAAATGATCTATCTAACAGTTAAAGAATTTTTCAAATCGTGCCTGAAGTTCCTGAGATTAGCGCGTTATTAATTAAAAAATAAAATAAAAAATTAAACGAACAAACAAACTCTGCAGCTTTATGTATAAGTATAAGATAAGATATTAGCTAAGATTTGAAGCGGCCGTAGCGGCCCAATGGCTAGGCGCATCGGACTCGTGATCTTGTGGTCGCCGGTTCGATCCCCACCCATTGCACTACCGACGTAAACCCACTCGTAACACAAGCATTTTAGCTTAGCACGAGCGGTTAACAAGAATACTAGTAGACAGCAAAAGTCGGCTAGTAATCTTAAAAAAAAAACATGTTGGCGGTCACGACATTTTGATGCCATTTACTAAAGAATCGGTAGACCAACTGCCAATAAGCACACATCTGCCGTGTGGTTTCCGGCTTAGAATAGACCACCCCATGTCCTACCATGGGTGTCGTAAAAGGCGACTAAGGAACATATATGGCTAATAGATAGGCAGCAGCATCTATAAGCATAAGGTTTACATCTTACTGCGATCACCAATCCATCTGCCAAGCGTGGTGATTATGGCAATATCCCTCAACGACCCTGACCTGCCAAGGTCTGTTAAGAGGAGGCCCATGTTCAGCAGAGGACGTAAACGGGCTGTTGATAATGATGATGACACATCGTCAAATGGGCCTGTAAAATAAGGTTAAAAGTAACATAGTATAGTCCTGTTGTGGTATCTATGTCACATTCTATAGTTTTCTCACTCTCCTGAAAAGTTACTTCTTCTAATTAACGCGGTGTTAGAACCAAATATTATTATTATTTTATAGCTCATATTTTATAATCTTTACAAACATAGGATTATGAAAAGAATGATAACAGATTTTTATAGTAATTACTTCGAGACATCAGACATGGGGTCACGCAGTACATGTCGACACAAAGCCCTGAGTCTTTATAAATACATATTTCACAAATATGGATATCCGTGTGTCTCAGAAGTTTTTTTTATTGTGGTAATGAAGGTCTCAAGATCCCGTCTTGTCTTTTTGGTATTCTTCCGGGGGTACCCGCAACGAAAATGCCGCAGACACCCCTGAACTCTCATCATCGTAAGAGAACGTCTACCTCACCATTAATGGGGTGTGAATCTAGAATACAAGCCTCTGTAACCAAACTCTATATCTAACCAATAAAAAATAAACACCTTCACATGTATCTTATTTTAGCCTGCAATAAAAGTGATTTAGACTGGACCCAGTCCCGTCTGAATCAGTACTACCATTTTGAAGATTAGGTGGAATACAGGGACAAACAAATAGACAGACAATATAATACAAGTGCCGTCAAAATCTAGCCATTACTAAGATTAGCTGGAATAAAAAAGGGAGAGTTCTTGTTATAAGTACCATATCATAATCATCAGCCCTTATTACGTCCAGTGCTGAACATGGGCCTCCACCAGAGGGAGGGTATTTGCCAGTCACCACGCTTGGCAGGCGGGTTGGTGTCCGCAGTATTATGTTGTACCACACAAGGAAACGCTGCTGCCCGGTCCTTGATATACGATTATTACAGATGATGTTATAACAATCGGGAACAACGGCTTAACGTGCTTTCCGAGGCATGGAGGGCAGTCCGTATAAGGAAAATTCGACCAAAACAATTCGTCTTAATCAATTCGACTAAAACAATTCGTCTAAAAAATTACTCGACTAAAAAAAATCAACTAATAACAACTCATCTAAAAGTTGGAAGATGGAATCCTGGGTTGGAGTGTACTACCGTTTGTCGTAAAAACGATGTCGAAGGCGAAAATATCACGAGAATTTAGGAAGCAAGAGCGAGCGAAGCTAGCTCGTTACTTGGAGCATCCCCACTCGGATAGATTAGGTTAGGTTAGGTTTGTGTCCAGACTTTGGTCAGCTGAACTTTTGATCAAATGACCATCGTTATTTTGAACTTTGTTGATTTGTACGTTGTTCTTTTGAAATTTGCTCAGGAAAGTTTTGATTTTCTAATATGCAACCAATTAAATTTAACATCAGTATAATAAACTGAGACTACTGTCTGGATTACAACTAAGCTAATCCACTCTTTCGTCCCACGCCGTTTTTATCTCTTACAGAATTTAAATAGTTTTTCGTCGAATTGTTTTAGACGACTTGTCAATAGTCGAATTGTTTTTTAGACGAATTGTTTTAGACGGATTATTTTAGTCGAATTTTCCGCAAATCGGGCAGTCCCTCAACCAACCAAACCCGGAAATCTTAAAATTTACACAAAGATCCGGCGTTGTGATCGAACACACGACCGCCGAGATTTAAAACGAAATACGCCAAATACCGCTACGCTACGGAGGTTGTCTTGTCCTTCAGCGCTGTAAGAATCCGACGAGGGTCAAATAGTTCTTTTGTTTCCGATGATTATTATTGATATAAGAGTACGGAATATGGACAATATAATTACTTAATTAAATAAATCTACATTTAATTAAGTAATTATATAATCCATTTTCCGCACTCTAAGTTAAATCCGTACGTGAAACGAATATCGAAAAGAAAACAAACAAAAATTAAAAGTTTGCAAAAAAGGTAGGCGCCGAGTACCTAAGTATAGTCGCACAGACGTTGAATGAGAGATAACGACCAGAGTTTGGTTATTTATGACTAACAAGCGTATTCAGGAGCACTGCCTTCAAATGAAGATTTATGAAACAGAAAATGTAGGTAAAACCTACCTACTTCTTCAACGTAATTTGTTGAGGTGCGTGAAGAAATTAGGAATTATTTTATTATCCACTATAAAAAGTTAATTATGTATTATAGAATGGAATGGACTTTTGAATGTAGACCTAAATTTTGTTTGCTTTATATTATTTTTTTTAGTTAGCCACGAGGCCTTTGCTACTTCACCGGGCATAAAGGCGAGCAGAGCTCCAGCCTTAATAAATGGTTTTATAACTACAAACTAAGCAACCTGCGCAAGAGGGCGCCCCCTGTGGGACTTGGACTTGGATGAGATTGAGAGATAATGACTTTTAGTATATAAGGGGTTTTTGTGCAACTGCCCTGTTAAGAGAACGCCCTTGTAAACGGACTGTTGAAGTAGAAAATAAATTGTCAATTTTATCTTAAATGTTTCTTCAATTTCAAACCGTTAGGATATTGTATTGTAATTAACGTCGTGGATCGATTCCACGACCTCAGAGATTGAAAGTGAGCCTTTTAACTTTACGCCACGGAAAATATTACAAGAATCACGTTTTATATAACTACTTTACGAGTAATTTAGTTGTGCAGAAAACAGAATTGTACAGAGTACAGGTTTTAGTTATAACCTATATAAATAATTAATGAGTTACTGGGCATAATTATTAGAGTGGTTTCAATATCGTGCTTGTGGGACACCGCAATATCCTGCAACTCATAATAAATTTGTATAGGTATAATTGTAGCGTAGCCTAGGAGTTCTACATCCGTCCATCTTGTTGGTAGACGTGCATCCAACGCCCTGCATCCGCAGTAACTGGAAATCTATGAGGGAGGCCTATGTCCAGCAGTGGACGTCTTATAGATGAAATGATGATAATTGTAAGCGGTGCACCACGGAAAAGTGAATAAATTGAGTACAAACAAATATGATGGAAGCGCGGTTACAAATTATTAGCTGTAGATCTATTCTAATATTATAAAGAGAAAAGGTTTGATTGTTTGTATTGAATATGCTCCGAAACTACTGAAACGATATGAAAAACTCTTTTGCAGTTGGAAAGCTACACTATCCCCGGATGACATAGGCGGATGACATATATTAAGTTATGAAGTTCCCACGGGAACGGGAGTAACGCGGGTGAAACCGCGCGCGCCCATCTAGTATGTAATAAACATCGTCCAGTATATTAATGTGCATCTAGGAACAGGCTTACGCATCTTCTTATATCAACAATAATAATCGGAATCCAAATAACTATTTATTCCTCGTCGGACTTTTACAGAACTGAAGGGATAAGAAACAACTAAAAACTACCTTAAAGAAAGCCTTTAATAAGAAAGAATAATAACTTATTTACAGGAAAGTGAACCAACCATAATAAATCTGAAAACACTTCTGTCATTTCTTTCTTGGAAAACACATACGCTATATTATAAATATTATATAACTGGAGAGTTTGTTTGTTACATCAGGAATTACTGGTCCGATGAGAAAAAATATTTTACTATTAGAAAGCTACGTAATCTAGGAGTAGCATAGGCTATTTAATTATGAAGTTCCTATATGAGCGGGTGATTCGCGGGTGAAAACGCGCGAGAAGCTAGTACATTGATTAAAAAAATATATATTTTTATCAATCGTATACTAAATAAAAGTTGTAATTAAAACTAGTATCAATGTTAGTTATATCCAAAATATATTTTTCCGTTATTGAAATATTTTGAATATTTTATGGAACAGTTTACCGTATACTATATTTCACAATTGAGATTAATAAAATTCGACCACCGGCAGGATTCTAACCTGCATCTTAGGTTTCGCCCCTAAAGCGTTAACCAATTAGGCTACGCAGCTACGGTGGAACCACAGCTGGTCATCAAAATTTATTAATCTCTTTGTAACACGTCTCTAAGGGGGACGTTAGTGCCATCTATCGGCAACGGTCCGCATGCAGGTTCGAATCCTGCCGGTGGTCGAATTTTATTTATCCCAATTTTGAAATATATTTTTCCGTATTAAAATATCACCTCTGATATGGAAATACTTTTTCATCTTTACCAACATTGTTCTTACATCGTACACTCGATTTTTATGGTAAAAGCATCGCATTAATTCCAAAATAAACACATTTTTATTCCGATCTCATGCTAATAAAATGCAAATGGAACCCTTTTGGCTTAGGGTTTAGCAATTTTCAACAAATGGTAGGTACCTACCTATTGAATTTTATTTGATTTCCTTAATTGCTGACCATTGTACTTATCTGTTATATTTATTGGAGTGTAGCTGTTTTAATTTCACATGTTTATGCCAATTAATCCCGTTAACCAAATTGATAAAATACTGTATACATTGGCGATGGTAGAGGAGTGAATTTTCGAAATCGCTGGTTTCCGCGACAAGGTCACAATGCGTGAATTTTAATTGGTAGTTTGTCATTGTAACTACAATTTGCCCGTGGCAATTCGTTGGTGAAACAGTTCTGAAACTGTTTGAGAGTAGATTTATTGAGGGAATAACATTATGTTTACTAACCGAATTGTAAATTGGTAAATCTTAACGGAAATTTTCTGCGTAAAACATACCTACAGTGCTCGAGAAATGTAGCTTAAATTTCAGGTATACATTCTATTTCACAAAATTTAAATCTAAAGTCAAATTCAAAGACATCTAGCACACAATTCATTACATTACGACCTCATTAAGGCCCAAGACGTCGCCAATTTCTTGGCTGAACAGAAATTTTTAGTTTCCAAATAAAATTATACAGCTACGTCTATTCGATTAAGTAGATTTAAGTTCTGATATAAATATAGATTAAAGTCAATTTTGATTTGCCAAGCTTCGCCCGAGTTCAATTTCTTGATCTCGCCATCAGGTGACGCTATCGAGTTCAAATTTATTATTACTGGACAAAATAAATTTATAGAATTTTATTCAATTCGAAGATTGCGTGTACAGTCATTGCTTGAAAATTATGTCATGAGATTTAGGTAGTTTAGTAAGTAGATACAGAGATTATCGTAGGAGTCCCTATTTTTCCTAATAAAATGTACGAGTAGTTAACGAAGGACGCATTATAAAATTTATATATGTATATGACGGGAGTTCACTGTTATTTGTACACAGCTAGCAGCGAACACTTCACCTATAAAGAATTATCATCTGTCGTACGACATAAACATTTATTTACATAAATTGATATTGAAGGTGTAATCCTAGTCGCATCTCTGTTTGGTCGACGGTACATGTAATAATGCATAGTCATATGCATGTTAAGTTTAATAAGAATGTACCAACTTATATTTATTCATTTGCAGAGGTATCGTTTATAAGTTAGATTGGACATAAAGGCTATAAAACATCACGCTACCTATTGGAACAGAGTATTATTGTAGAAATTACATAAACACATACATTCATAGTTACCTACTGAAATTAGCCGAAATCAAATGAAATCCAATTGATTGCATTCCATTATGTACATTTAACAGGGGGAGAGTTTATTTTCTAACAATAACTAGAACATTGCAATGCATTTTGTAAAAAATCTCTTATATTTTTCGATTAGGTACAAACAGACACTTCAATATTATTTATTTGTATGCAAAACGGATTAAAAACTATATAAAACAATCTAAAGAGATTTCAACTCTTGAACATATGACACAAACTTTCACATTCAATAAAAGTAGGATTATAACCGGTCTTATCATTTGTTCCCACACATTTTAGAAATGAACTGTGACCTATATTTAACAAAGCGGAACCATATGACAAATGCATTATCACACTACGATATTAAATTTTCCATCAGAACAAGAGAGTACCTACTGAAAAGGATTTATGCATTTAATGCAGCCCTGTAGCTTATAATAAGTTTTTTGTACAAAATCAAACATATAATCGAAACGTGTGGTTTCCGGTTTAGAATAGACGACCCAGGCTTCCCATGGGTGTAAGAGGCGACTAAGGGACATACAGCTGACGGGTGGGCAGCAGCATCTACCAGCTCAAGGATACTCACCATCTTACTGCACTTACCAATCCGCCTGCTAAGCGTTGTGATTATGGCAAAAGTAGTAGTAAGATACAGGTTTGACCTCAATTTGAGGCTTCATTATCATCATCAGCCCGTATAACGTCAACTGCTGAAGATGGGATTTCTCCCTAAGGAAGGTTTTACCATAATCACCACAAATTTAAATACTCTTTCAGTCTTCTACTGCTAGACATTGCCTCCCCTAATTTGCGCCATAACACCCGGTACTCCACCCTCCGCATATAGTTACTACTGGCTATACCCTTTGTAGGTCATCGGTAAGTTAAGTTTGCCGAGACACTTATTCTATTGTAAGATAAATCTGCTCCAACGGCTGTCAGTCCTTTTGCAGACATGGCCAGCCCATTGCTACTTCAACTTACCTATTCTGCGGTAACTGTAGTACTCTGTCACATAACTTCATTGCAAAGCTGATTTTATATACGTAAAGTTATTATTTATGCACAATTTACTAAATGTTTAATGTAAAAGGTAAGTATGTAATTAGTGTAAGTACCTACTACAATAGCATGGCGCCAATTTATTGGAGTAAGGTAAATGTTTGCTATTGATATGTATGCAGGATCAGGGCAAGTGCCGTCTGTCTACCAAGAAAGGGTCGAAATAATAATAATAATGTACAAACGTTTTCTACGATCGTTAATAAAACCTTAAATTCAAGCACAAAGGTTAATTAAATTGTCTGTTTATTGTTTAAATGCCTAAGGCCAGAATTCTAATCAAAGGGTTTTTGTAATGATAATTTTGAAGGCACCTAAATATATTTATACTAAATATCGTGGACTGATGTTTGGAATATTTAGTTGATAAATAAGTATTTGAATAATTAGGATGTTTGTTTGTCAAATAATGAGCATTGTTTGAATTTGCTTGTGGCGTTTGTTGTTTGATCTGAGTCCAAGCTTAATAAAAAATACTTTTTATATACTAAAACATACAATGTAGTTTTTATATTCAATATGTTGCCCACCTCTTCATCCGCGTACATTTGGATTCTTCCACACAAACTTTGGATTTTTAAAAAGTCTATGCTTCTGGATAATGCGAAGTTTTGCGCGATTTGCCCGGTAAGTCATCGAGTCATCTTCACTACATAGTATAAAACAAAGTCGCTTGCCGCTGTCTGTCCGTCCCTATGTATGCTTAGCTCTTTAAAACTACGCAACAGATTTTGATGCGGTTTTTTTTAATAGATAGTGTGATTCCAAAAAAAGTTTTGTATGTATGATACATCAGCATTGCAATTTGCACCCGTGCGAAGCCGGGGCAGGTCGCTTGTTTAATATTAAATATTCATAAATAATGAAATTTAAAGCCGAAGTTAAAAAGTAATAAGTTTTTCTAAATAATCCTTACTTCGTTTTTTATGTGGCTTATTTGTAATGTGGGCCCTAATAAACTTCATAAATAGTAGGTATCAAGCATTGAGAAATGTTTAAGTTTCTCAACCAAAAAGTAAACGTATTCGCGTATTAAATCAGTTGATTAGATTTATATCACCACCTAATATCGTATATTGGGTATACTCAATAATATATTATTCGTTAAAGGGTCGGTTTATCCGAACCCTCCGTTTTATTCGTCGATTATGTCAGTTTTATGAGCGATTCTAACTTATTTGCTTTTTATTGGTGTGCAAATAAATAGTACTATTAAGAATGTCATAAAGTCTGCAACAAATTACGATTCTTTAAAGAACCTAATGTATGTAGAATCTGCAAGGAATAAGTTAACATGCCTTTCTTGAGTACCTACAAAAATTAATGTTATGTCTATAAATATATAACTAGCAGCTGCTGAACTATATCCACGAAAAATAAAGATATTATATGCTACAATGACAGTCTTCACTAAATTAATACTGCCATCATTGTTTTATTTATTTACGTTAACCTATTAAAGGCACTTGCAAATAGTCAAAACAATAACAATAATATCACTTAAGTTATTAATTTTAATCTTTACTAATATATACAGCTGAAGAGATTGTTCGCTTGAATGCAATAATCTCAGGAACTCAGTAGTTCCCGCATTACTCCCGTTTCATAGGAACATCATAATTGAATATAGCCTATAGTCTTCCTCGACAAATGGGATATCTACCATCGAAAATTGTTTTCAATTGGACCAGTAGTTTCTGAGATAAGCGCATTCGAGAAAAAGACTCTAGCTTTATTTATTAATATATAATAATAATAATAAATTTATTCACTTCTTACAAGGATTTTACAAAAACAGTAATTTATATACATTTCTTATATTCTTTCCTTGTAAGAGTCTGGAGTCTGAACTAGGTCGAAACCTGTACTACAGATCTCCAGGCTCTCATATATATGTAATGTATGTATTTGGAATATGTATATAATACCTACATATAATAAATATATGTAAACGAGTGAGGTGTGCAGTAGTGGGGGCACCGTGAGCAACTGTTCGCTGGGCACTCGCAGTCTGACCACCGAGCGTGTAGTACTATCATATTTTATTAGTGAGCCTGTCTTTTATTAGAACCTACTACGTAGTGCACACAACAGTACCTATAGATTAAGATAAAATTGTCCAATAATTATAATTAAACAGTTATTTGACGACCTGAACAATAGCACCGTCCACATTACCTATTGCGGCAATAAACAATCAATCAACGTCAAATGAACAAACACTTGTAATAAACTACCTACACACAACGTAATTGAAATTTGATGTAATTATAACGACCAAATTCCTTAATTGTCCAGTTATTATAAATATATGAAGATGAAAATTTAAGTGTTTGTTTGTAATGGAGAACTGACAGGTTTTTCTTATCTATACTTACTAATATTATAAAGAGGAAAAATTTGTAATTTTTTATGTTTGTTTCGAATAAACTGAAAATCTACTAAACATATTTTGATAATTCTTTCACCATTAGAATATGTCTATTCTTTAGACATTTGGAGCTGGATATGCTCAAATGATGATTAAATAAAACTCAGATTATTACAACCAGTTTTTACAATGTGTAATCATAGACAAGAGAACAATGTTTTTTTATTTATTTAAATATGGCGGCTCGCTGGCTGGCTGTAATTTAAATATGGCGCCTCCATGAAGGTCTCTCTTCACGTATAAAACCTATGCACGCTAGGGACGAACATAATGCTACAACTACCCTGAGTAACATAGGCTATAAAAATCTACCCGTGCGAAGCCGGGGCGGAAGTACATATATATATAATACATGTACTTATAACAATACAGTGTTTTTTCTCTGGTGTCTGTTTAATCAATCTAATTTTTAAATAAATGTACTTACAGTAATCGACATTTATGAGATTTTCACTTTTTTGCGAAAATGATATTTCAGGACCCCTAATCTATGCATAAAAAAATTAAAATCATATTTTTTAGGAGAAACATTTTATTTTATTTAACGGGAAACTCCGTACTTGCCAAAAAATGTGTTTACCGCGTTTATCTCGTAATCGCGATTTAACCAGTAATGCGTTTTCATTAAGAAGGGCAGTACTATCGAGTAACTGTCTAGTAACTGGCCAGTTTTACTCGATATCAAATAAAACATGGCGACTTTAAGAAAACTGACAGCTCTCGATTTTGAGATTATCATAATTGTCAATTATTGAGATAAGTATATTGAAAAATGAGATTTTTTTTATGAACGTAATTACGTAAAAAATAACACACTATTTTTATTTGCAACAAATAGATTAAGATAAATCTAATATTACTGTATCTAAATCTATATTACTGATATTTTATTAATTAACATACACCATTTTTAAATTATTTACACTGCTTTTTGATATTTACACGAAATAATATTACACATAGGTTAAAGTGAAAAAAATAAACATACATCAGTAGCATTACTACTCAGTTGCAGGTGGCGCGATTTTTAGTTTTTATCTAGTTTCGCTGGCCAGTTACTGGATATGCTTACTGGCTAGTTACTAGATTTGATCACTGGACAGTTACGAGATTTAATCGAGTAAAACTTGGATAATTTCTACTAGGGTTAGCAACTGCCTAAAACACTGAGCTATCGGTTAAAGTTCACAAGTTAAAGTTCACAGCACTTTCCGAGACACCCAAGATAACAATACTTAGCGATCCAATCTAACAATCTAAGATAATTAATCCAATAATTACGAACTCGTCACACTCATTATTAGCCGTTATTATAATAATTGCTACCGTAATTGGGACTAAATTACACAATTAATCGAAGGAAGTATTGATAAATTGGAGTGTAATCAAACATTTTTGCTAACTCAGCGTGTTGTATTAACCAGGGCTCGGAAAACGAAATCTTTTTCGGAACGGTTCTCACTTAAAATACCTAAAGAACGAAATGTTTCGGTTACGTTCGAACGGAACGTTAAAAATAACGTTTTTGAAGAAGATCAAAATTATATCGTTCTTGGTTTTTTTAACGTTTAAAACCGTTTTATTTCATTCATTTCTTATTCTCATTTAGTTAGTAGGTTATTACATATTTAACTGCCACGCTCGTGGTCGAGTGTCTTCGTTTGCTATTGTTTATGTGTAATATACTTAGCTGTTTACATAGGTAAATAAAGTTCAATAATAATCGAGTAAGAGAGAGAACTATGGATGATTCAGGAAGGACTTACTTGTCAATGTTTTTCTAAATAGTCGAATATTTTTAAATCTTTACAAAATACGCTCTAAATTTCGTATAATTATATTCTGTTAATTGATTTAATTTTTTTTAGATCTTAATAAGACCTACAAACCCGTAGTACATCATTTTGTTCTATTGTCAATAGTTATGCAGCGCACGCACAAATAGGTTTACGATTTTACACCTTGAGTTACAAAATCGCAATTTTCTTACGGATCCCAATTTTTTTTGATAATAAAGTATAGCCTTGTAACCTTCCTCGATAAATGGACTATCCAACACTGACAGATTTTTTGAAATTGGACCAGTAGTTCCTGAGATTAGCGCGTTCAAACAAACAAACAAACAAACTCTGCAGCTTTATAATATTAGGTATAAGTATAGATAGGACTTGATAACTTGGCTGGGCGGGTTACAGTTAATCGCTTTAGTTATGCCAAATCTCACTCTTCTCCGTGCCCGCAGTATTAAGATTTCGCTTAGCGTTTTAATATTAAACAAGGTGTAACGGAAAGGGTATATACTGTTAAGCGGAAGAAAATCGATCGACCAAGGACTGCACTAATTTGGGCTGTGTGTCCCATCCCTATGATCTGTCAGTTGTTATTGGTTTTGTTACTTTTGGCGCGCAATGGTTGTTTTGTAAAAAAAACTTATTTTAATTTAATAAATCTATGTTGAAAGAGAGTTTTGTGTTTATTAGATTTCAGAAGTGCGATAGATATTCACGACTACAAACTATTTTGTACTAACAATCGAATAAAAACGTAAAATAGTGCACGGAATGACCGAACGCTAAATATAATTTTGGTGGGCGAAAAATTATCACGTTTCAGTTTTATTCGGCAAAAAAGGATGCTTTACATTGTTTGTGTGTGTTTATTTTCGAATTGGGTGTATATGTTTATCGTTCTAGTTATAATTTTGTTGTAAAAAGTGTGTTTAGAAAAAGCTTACAAAAACAAGTTCTGACAAGTTTGTGAGGTGACGGGGTACCTTGTTGAAGAAGATTCTTCGACTCCTGTGTGACTAGGTCAAGGTCACAGGTCTTGGGGCATTAGCCCTGAGGTTCTGGAATGTGCTGTGCATGCTTTTTAACATCTTGTCTGCTTTCAAATGTGCTTCAACAAACTGGTGAGCTGTATCATTTCTAATTGTTCTAAATTTAAATTTCACTAACTTTAAATCCTTGGAAACTGATTTTTTTTATTGGTGTGTGAACTATCACTAGTGTAAATAGACTTGGTTTAGTGTAAATTATAGACTTGTTAATGTCTTACTTTGTTATAATATTTGATGAACAATTTTGTTTCTATTACTGAACTTACTTTCTTTTGTTTTTATAAAGTGGACTTGTATATTACAGAACCTTTAATCTGATTTGATTGTCTCATGACTATGCATGCTAAAACTGCACTACTTTACTTGATCTGTGAATTTTAATAGTTTATAATGGGTCGGTCAAAACATAAGAAGCGGTCTCATAGTAGTAGTTCTAGCTCATCTTCTTCCTCTGAACATTCAAGGAAGAAGTACAAGAAGGATCTAAAGAACAGGGATAGACGTATAAATGCTTTAGAAGGTTTAATAAAGGAATTAAGGAAGAACAAAAATTATCACAGAGAGCAAACATCACCACCACATTTGGCATCTACTTCTGGTAATGTTGTGCGTTATGTAGGACGTAATGATTTTATACCAGAATTCAATCCGCAGACTTCATCTGTGTCTGTAGAACATTGGATTCGGAATTTGGAGAGTACAGCAAAAATGCATGGTTGGGACGAGCGTACACTTATTTGTAATTGTACATCAAAGTTGAGTGGGTATGCCAAAGGTTGGTATGAACAGCAAGCTTCTTATGAGATCACCTGGCCTGAGTGGAAAGACAAGCTTATAAAAGCATTTCCATTTACCAAAAACAAGTTATCGCAGATACGGGAATTAGTGAACAGAGTTAGATTGCCAACTGAAGACCCAATAGGATTTTATTATAATAAATTGGGCATTGGCATGTCATGTCAATTGAGTGACGAAGTCATCACTGAGGCTGTCATTGGCACTCTTGGCAATAAACTGTTAGAAGTTGGTGCAAAGTCAGCCGGATGTCAGGATACAAGTTCTCTACTCCGATATTTGGCTAGTATTAACATGTCAGATACTAGTGTGGAACAAGATAAGCCAGCTTCATCTTCAAAGAGAGAGAATTCTAATAGGAATATAAAATGTTTCTCATGTGGCAAAATGGGCCATAAAGCAGACAGGTGCCGGAAAAGCAGGGAACTACTTAAAAATAAAGAAAATAAGAAATGTTCATTTTGTGACAGAGTTGGACATATGGAATCAGAATGCTATAAAAAGAAAAACCGGAATAAACATTGCACATTCTGTAATATTAATGGACATACTATTGAGGAATGTAGGAAAAATTCAAAGTCGGGTCCGCAGAACAGACTAGTGAGGAAAATACAAACTGTATGCTGCGAGTCCTCTGATAAAAAATACTTTAAAGATGTACTTATTAATGGTATTTCTGCCAACGCTTACCTAGATTTCGGCAGCTCATGTAACACTATGACCCAAAGTTTTTATGAGAACCAGGACTTAGCACTAACACCTAATGATGAAGTTGTCATAAAGGGATATGGTGATGCATTAATCACGCCACTAGGAACTGTCACAGCTTCTCTTGTAGTGGATGGTGTTGAACAGAAAAACAAATTCTATATTGTACCTGACAAAATTCAAAATGTGGATGTCTTAATAGGACAGACATTCACAGAATCACCAAATCTGGTTGTAGTAAAAACTCCAACTGAATTAAACATTTATGAAAATGAAATTGCCTTTCAACTTACCGAATTATGTGATACTTATCAAAAAATCCGCCTGTATCCTCAGACAGATATGGACATTACTCCTGGAATAAACAAAGTCCCAGTGCGATTAGATCCTGTTGTTAGTGGGCTAATGAACATTAAACTGAGTGAGCAACGGAAACCCCTCTGCGAAAAGGACATTCTTGATGATAATGTTGAGTCAGCTGATGGTCACACTATTATAAAATTAATCAATAAAACTAATACAATTTTAAAACTGAAAGAAAATGACTGTATTGCAAGAGCAGCTTTACTTAAACAAAATCTGGAAAAGGAAAACAGGATAAAGATGGGTCAACATTTAGATTTAAATGAAAAGACTTGTTTAAATGATCTATTGAGTAAATATGACCATTGTTTTTCTGGGAATGGAATGGAACTTGGCAACTGCAGTGTAGAAATGAGTATAAAATTAACAGAAGACAAGGTGATTAATTACAAACCTTACAGAATGTCATTCCATGAGAGAGATATAGTAAGAAAAATTATAGAAGAGCTTCTTAAGACTGGTATTATTGAAACATCTAAATCTCCTTTTGCTAGCCCAGTCATATTAGTGAAGAAAAAGGATGGTGGAAATAGATTATGTGTGGATTACAGAGCACTCAATAAAATCACAGAGAAAGAACGCTATCCCTTACCAGTAATACAGGACTTGCTGGACAGACTTGTGGGACAGTCAGTATTCTGTTGTTTGGATTTGGCCAATGGGTACCACCAAATCAAGATTGCTGAAAACTCTAGACCACTTACAGGGTTTGTGACGCCTGATGGCCACTATCAGTACAAGATGATGAGTTTTGGGCTTTGTAATGCTCCTGCAGTATTCCAACGAGCCATGAATGAAATATTGGAACCAGTAATTCACTCTTGTGCTGAAGTGTACATTGATGACGTCATTGTGTGGGGAAAAGACACAGAAGAATGTCTAGCTAACCTTGAGACGGTGTTAAGCTTGATTGAGAAGGCAGGTGTTAAACTGAAGAAAAGCAAGTGTTCATTCCTTACTGAAAGCGTTGAATATTTAGGCCATGTAATTTCAGGTGGAGAAATTAGGCCTTCAACCCACAAGATAACGGCTGTATCGAATTTTAAAACACCAATAAATGTGCATGAACTGCGTCAGTTTCTTGGTCTTGCGAGTTACTTCCGCAAGTTCATAAAAGGATTTGCAACCATCGCACGACCACTTACCTCACTTACTAAAAAGACAGTAGAATGGCACTGGGGGGCTCAACAAGAACAAGCTGCACAAACCTTAAAGGATATACTCACCCAAGATCCTGTCCTCGCAATTTACCATCCAGATAGAGAGACTCAAGTTCACACAGATGCATCGAAAGTTGGACTTGGTGCGGTTCTTCTTCAAAAACAACCGAACGGTGATGTGTCAGTTGTTGCTTATGCAAGTAGGCAGACCACAGCTACAGAAGAAAAATACCACAGTTTCGAACTAGAGGCGCTTGCTGTGGTGTTCGCAATTCAGCGGTTCAAGATATATCTTTCGGGTATCAAGTTTCGAGTTGTAACTGATTGTTCAGCTTTACGCATGGCCTGGCTAAAGAGGGATTTGTCCCCACGGATTGCTCGATGGTGGCTCGATCTACAGGAATATAATTTTGAGGTAGATCATCGACCCGGAACATCCATGGGGCATGTCGACGCCCTTAGTAGAAACCCTATATTAGTGCAGCATATAGAAGAAAAGGATTTGATTAATGCATTACAAGAAGGAGATGAAGAAATTCAAACGTTGATTCTAAATTTAAAACTGGAACAAGAAGCGGGTAAGAAAAAGAGAGACGGTTTGACAAAAGATTTTAACATTATTGATGGGAAACTGTGCAGATTGGTGGAAAAAGAATTTAAGCCTGTCTTGCCTAAAAGTGCAAGATTTCACATTTTAAAAATATACCACGATGAAAATGGTAATTTAGGATCTGAAAAGTGTCTGGAAGCTATTCAGGCTAAGTACTGGTTTCCTAAAATGAGAAAATCCGTCGAAAAGTATGTGGCCAGCTGCATTGGGTGCCAATTCACTAAGAAACCTACTGGTAAACAACCCGGTCTTCTTCATCCAATTCCAAAAGTGGCTATACCATTCCACACCTTGCATGTGGACCACTTGGGACCGTTTAGTAAAAGCAATGGAAAGGCTTATATTTTTGCTACCGTGGATGGATTTACAAAATTTGTCTGGTTGGAAGCCGTCGCCAGTACCAACGCAAAGGGGGCTATCGCAGCATTAAGTAAGTTCAATCAAGTTTTTGGTTACCCTGAACGGATAATCAGCGACAGGGGTTCTGCCTTCACTGGCAAGGAGTTCCAGCGATATTGTGAAGATCATGGTATCAAACATGTTCTTAATGCCGTGGCTTCCCCACGTGCCAACGGACAGGTTGAACGCCTAAACCGCACGATCCTAAATTCATTAACCGCTCACATGGGCGAGGAGCAGAAGGGCTGGGATGCATACCTGCCGAAAGTGCAATTGGGTATAAATTCGTCCATCTGTCAGGGAACAGGCAAATCGCCCTTAGAACTTTTGTGCGGTTTAAGACCCCGTTTAGCCAATGATTTACGAGGGGCAGTTCACAGCGAAAATATTGAAGCTCTGAGAGATGAGGCGGCACAAACGATCGAAGCCAAAGCTGCTAAAATGAAGACACGGTATGACAAAGGTCGGCGTGTTGGTTCTTCAATATCAGTTGGTCAACTTGTGATGGTTGAGCGGAAAATCTTAAGGCCTGGTTTGTCAAGTGGAAAATTAGTGCCGAGATATGCAGGGCCTTATAAAGTAACTGCGGTTCTACCCAATGACCGTTATGAGGTGACATCACCTGATAAGGGCAAGCGATCTTATAAAAATATAGTTGCCCTTGATAAGCTAAAGGTTTGGCGCCCCAGATGTGAAAGTACATCATCAGGCGAAGATTAACTGTCCAGATCTCGCTCTAATTTTACGTTATGAATTACATGCTTGCCTATGGGGCCTATGTAGCGTGCTTATTCACTATTATATTTTTATGTTGTTTATGTGACTTCTATCTTTAATACTCCATCTCAATTCAACGCTTGCCTTCGGGGCTAACATAGCGTCTGTTTGTGCTTGCTTATGGAGCTTTACAGCATTAATCAATTATTTATTATTTTGCTTAACCCTACGCTTGCCTTTGGGGCCTACGCAGCGTTTATAAGGTGTTTGCTTCCGGAGCCTTCAGCACTATAGAACTGTACGCATGATCTTGCACGTGCCTACGGGGCCTACAAAAGGTTACAGTATGCTTGCTTCTGGAGCCTGATAGCATTAATTAACACTAACATATTGCCTCTGGGGCTTTCACATAATGTTACAGCAGTACTTGTTTTCGGAGCCTTAATAGTACTACCTGTAAAAAAATGGTTACGCTTGCTTTCGGAGCCTACAAAGCGTATTAATCTGTTCTACGAACATTGCCTAAGGGGCCTCATCACTTTGCTAGTTCTCGCCTTCGAGCCCTAGTCAGCAATGGGCAAGTGTTTGCTCTTGGAGCCTAAGCATATTCTACTGCCTGAAGACATGAGCCTCTAGAGAAGGGAAGCAGCCGGGTGCGCGTGGGCATCTATGGCGTGCCCAACGGACCATTCACTCCTTCGGGGGCCGAAGGAAAGCAGGATGGCCGAACTGTTAAGCGGAAGAAAATCGATCGACCAAGGACTGCACTAATTTGGGCTGTGTGTCCCATCCCTATGATCTGTCAGTTGTTATTGGTTTTGTTACGTTGGCGCGCAATGGTTGTTTTGTAAAAAAACTTATTTTAATTTAATAAATCTATGTTGAAAGAGAGTTTTGTGTTTATTAATACATAGAAAGAGCAAGGCTTCTTTAGATCATAACAAACGATATGGCAAGGGTTATTTAATGCTATCTCTACAAGTCCGGAGGTAATGATTTTTTAAATTCATAGGTAACAGAAACCAAACTTTTCAAATTGAAATAAATACATCACTAGCACTCAATCAGCTGATCGATGTCAACAAACTATTTGCAGGTAAAAATAAGCCACTTACTCCTGGTAATTCTGAATAAAGAGTTCCGCATTTTTATTTTTTGTTTGCAATATAAAAAATTCTTGTAGTATTTTATTTTGAGTTGAAACCCTTGCCATATCGTTTGTTATGATCCAAAGAAGCCTTGCTCTTTCTATGTATATACCCTTTCCGTTACACCTTGTATAGATTCGAATAATTACTTTAACAGTCAACAAACCATAGCGGACGTTAATGATGATAAGGTGTATTTAATTTTGAATAATATGATAGGGTTTTAAGTAAATTGAATATTTCAGATGTTAATCCCTTTACAGATATACCATACAGTCAACCAGTGTTTACTGAAGCAGAGGATGTAAATCCAATTACAGATTTACCAGACAGTCAACCAGTGTATTGTGAAGTAAAGGATGTAAATCCCTTTACAGATTTACGAGACAGTCAACCAGTGTATACTGAAGTAGAAGATGTAAATCCAATTACAGACTTACCATACAGCCAACCAGTGTTTACTGAAGTAGAGGATGTAAATCCGATTACCGATTTACCAGATAGTCAACCATTTTTTATTAAAAATGAGGAGGAAATATTGACAAGTAATTACCTAAGAATTTGATTAAGTGCCTAAATGTATGTATGTATGTAAATGTAGCAGAGTTTTAATTATAGATACACTACTGTTAAATTTTGCACAAAAATAATGTTACAACAACAACGGGATCGTCAAAATCAAAGATCTGAAACGTCTGTTGTCGAATTCAAAGGCCCGGGACAGTTATTCAGAGAATGTCGAAGTCGATCAGAATTCAAACGTTCGTTGCGCTCTTCTTCTGTCTCTTCATGCCGTACTCCAGAAATTCTTTCTCTCTCACTTTCTAACGGATTATGAATATTTTGATGAGTGCGTGTTCGGGACAATGTATGATAATCTCGATCAGCAGTTAGTCGCCTAAAGACTAAAGACCTGTAAATAGATGTGCTAATACGCTAAGAACTCTATAAAGAAATTAAACACTTACACACAGCGTGATTCTGTATCGGTAAACGTTTCCGACTCGAGAGACAATGCGTGACGTTCACGATCAGCGGACAGTCGCACATCACGTTCCACACTTGTCTCTAGAGACCTAGAAGCAGGAGCGTAGATACGCTGAGAACTCAAGCGCAATTCTCTATCCGTGAACGTCTCTGACTCGCGAGACAATGCGTGACGTTCACGATTAGCGGCCAGTCGCGCATCACGTCCCGCACTTGTCTCTAGAGACCTAGAAGCAGATGCGTAGATACGCTGAGATCTCAAGCGCAATTCTCTATCAGCGAACGTCTCCGACTCGCGAGACAATGCGTGAAGTTCACGATCAGCGGACAGTTGCGCATCACGTTCCGCACTTGCCTCTAGACACCTAGAAGCAGATGCGTATATACGCTGAGAACTCAAGCGCCATTCTCTATCAGTCAACGTCTCCGACTCGCGAGGACCTAGAAGCAGATGCGTAAATACGATGAGAACTCAAGCGCAATTCTCTATCCGTGAACGTCTCCGACTCGCGAGACTATGCGTGACGTTCACGATCAGCGGACAGTCGCGCATCACGTTCCGCACTTGTCTCTACAGACCTAGAAGCAGATTCGTCGATACGCTGAGAACTCAAGCGCAATTCTCTATCCGTGAACGTCTGCAACTCGCGAGACAATGTATGATGTTCACGATCAGCAGTCAGTCGCCCATTATATTCTTCACTGGTCTCTAGAGACCTGGATATAGATACGTAAATACGCTGAGAACGCAGACGTGCTTTGCGATCCGAAGAGGTTTCCATGGAGCGAGTTGCAGCCTGATGTTTTCGAACAGCATCAAGTCTCTCCTGACGCTCTTCGGGAGATTCTTGGGATCTTGATGATCCTCAATCGTTTAGCTCCTTTGGAACATTGGGAAAAATTTGACCTATTTCTAAGCATGGTTAAAGTTTTATTCTGAAGATACCTGATCAATTAAAATCTAAGTGACTGCTCCCCTGCGTTGCCGGGTAGGCTACCGTGTCACGAAGATAAATGGAAAAGGAAATTAAACACTCAAATAACATAAGCCCGAAGGCATATTTATTCGACAAAATAAAAAAATGAATGGGAGTTTTGGTCAGAAGAGTCAAATTTTCAATGATTCATCGAAAATCAGTCCTAAACTGTCACCGCCTTCACCGCGTCGAGGTACTCCCAGCTTGTGTTATTTTATAATTATACAGTGAAATTAGTGATAGGTTTGATTTCCTGATGTGGAAATCATGTTTCTGATCTTCGATTTTTATAAGTCAACAGGAAATGCCCATCAGACCAAACAACTTTTGCTAAGACGTCATTCCTATATGTGTTATGGTGTAGCTGGGCGCTTCGAATTCCACAACAGGTGTTCAAGATCTTCAATTTTTATACGTCTACAGAGAGTGCTCATCAGACTGAACAACTCTTGCTAAGACGTCATTCCTATAAATGTTATAGTGTAGCTGGGCGCTTGGAATTCCACAGCAGGTGTTCCAGAACTTCAATTTTTATGCGTCAACAGAGAGTGCTCATCAGGCTGAACAACTCTTGCTAAGACGTCATTCTTACATATGTTATAGTATAGCTGGGCTCTTGGAGTTCAACATCGGGTATTCCAGATCTTCAAATTTATTCTCTCAGCAGAAATTGCTCATCACATGGAACAATTTTTGCTATGGTACCATTTTTGTATCTCTTATAGTTTAGCTGGTCTGTTACGGTTCTGCATCAGGTGCTCAAGCGACCAAGATAAATTATAGCCTATATGTTGCCCAGACTTAATAACTATACAACAAAAAAAAAAACATTCAAATCCGTTCAGTAGTTCCGAAAATTACAAACAGACAGATTATTTTTTTTGGATTCGTGCTCTATTACTGTTTCTAAACCCCCCTCAATTATCATTTTTTTAATATATTCAATGTACAGACACAGTATTTTTACTGTTTTATTTCATTGTTAAATACGCACAAACACAACCAAGGTACTAAAGTATTAACAATATATATATCTTTAATATGAAGGAAAGTAAACGAACTTGGCCTAAGCGTCCGGCGTCCTCAGTAAACAAGCGCATCGGGATGAATGATAGAATCAAATCAAATAAGCTTAAATAAACACGTCTACCTAGCGCGTACGTCGCTCGCGCCGCACGCCATACGGCTTGCGCGGGGCGGGGCGGTGCGGAATAAACCGGTTTTCGATAACGTTCTCATTTCGTTTTCGTTCGAACAAAATGTTGTGCAAGTAACGGTTGGAAACGTTTTAAGAACGTTATTTTAAATAACGTTTCCGAGCCCTGGATTAACCTTATTTCTAGAGCTCAGAAGCATAAGATCGGATGTGCCAGTATGCGTCAGAAACATTCGTCGTATGAGCCTTTATCATAAACTGGCACTTACGACCAAATGCTTCTGAAGTATAATATACATACATACTTCTGGGGCCTAGATTTATTGAGATCTAGATGTTTGTTCGCAGCGACACCCATCAAAAATTGTTTGCATATTCCATAGCCATTTAAAAACAAAAACTTATTTTGCGAAATCTACTCATCATTCCTTAAGTTTTACGTTTAGCAACAATTAATTGATACGTGTAAGTTGTTTGCCAATTTTATCACATAAAACATAGCTTACTCTATCACAACTTAGGCCATATTATTAATATTAATATTATTAATGAATACAGCAGTACACTTGAAAACTCAACGGGATAAAGAATTCATGTCAAATAAGGCAGCGATATTATACAGCTCATTTAGCCGGGTTTACCTATTTTTTATTATTTGCAAAAAGCCACTTGATAGCATTAAAAGGTTATTTTCACATAAACGTGGTAAAGATGTTTTTTTATCTTAAGTTTACTAGCAGATTTCTGTATTCTACTAGTATTCTTGTTAACCCCTCGTGCTAAGCTAAAATGCTTGGGTTCACGTCGGTACTGCTATGGGTGGTCATCGAACAGGAGACCACAAGATCACAACCCGAATCGAACCGAACCGAACCGAAATCGGCCCGATGCCCGATGCAAGTCATTGGACTACGGTCCAATGTTTAATATCCCATCATCCAAATCAGTTTAGTATATTATTTAATCTACATGAACACCTACTTCAATATCATATTGTAGTGTTCTTATCGGCAATAGAATACACTGTGTATTTACAGCTGCTTACACTCAGAAATTTACAATGTAATAAAGTAGCTATTACTATCAGTAATGTTCTCCGTTATGATATAGACATTACAACTTATGCACTTACACTTAAAGTTTAATATGCTTGCGATCGGTAAAGTTAACAACGTAAGGATAAATTGCTGAAAAGTGAAGCAAAAGATTATTGCTCAATTTTGCGCATCTAAAGGGTACTTAAACAGAGCTGCAGTAAGACCGAGGCCGTATACTGCGACGACTGTAATTTGACAACGACTTCGTGAAAACAAATAAATATAAATATATGTCGGGGGCCGCGCTGTAGGAACGGCAAGCGAACTTTATTTGCTCGAAGCGTCGTCGGCGCCGCGGCACTGTCATTGGATAATCTGTGTCTGCGGAACAATGCCACATAGCTACGCCAGTGTAGCATTTTTTTTTAATCTTTCTAACAGAGTCTTGCAGTTTACTACTACTCTTGTTTACCCCTCGTGCTAAAAAATACTTGTGTTACGAGTGCGCTCACGTCGGTAGTGCAATGGGTGGGTATTGAACCGGCGATCACAAGTCCAACGCCCTACCTATTTGTTCGAACGTGGCCCGGATAATCTGTGTCTGAGGAACAACGTTGAGTTTTAGAGTACAATACCGCATAGGCCCAGTTTATACGATCCTTTTTAATAAAATAAGGTACTAAAACATAGCGGAATTTTTAATCCACAAATTGTCAGTAAAGTTCTTCACATAAGTAATGTTTGATGTGTTAATGCTATTTGCTGGAGAATCAGAAGACCCATAATTTCAGCCCAACCAATTATTAAAATTTATCGTCAAATAGAAACTTACGTAAAATATTGTAAAATTGAATAGTTTTTCGTTCTCCTGAATAGTTACTACATAATTCTGACGAACGTAAAAAAATCAATGACGAAATGTCGGATTAATATTAAATAATATACCTACATATAATGTTCAGGATATACCAACATGTTGTCATTCGTGGTCGAAAGTCTTTACAGAAACGCATTTCGACAATGCGTGTCGCTTGTTAGTACATAACTAGATGGAATTGTCGCTCGTTATGTTACCTTCTCCGTCGCTACTTCATTTTCGCTATACATTTAATCAATATAAATCGGACTTTATGCGTCTATCCAATTAGGTGTGTCATACAATGTCACGGCGCGCGGCGTACACTAGCAAACGTTCGCTAGCACGGAAGTTACAACTTCAAACAATAATTGTCGTGATTAAATATAGCTACTAGCTAGCTAGAATATTTTAACTTTAAGAGCCTATGCACACTACGTCTTTTTTACGCGCCGTCGACGCGCGTCTGTAGCGATACAGACGCGATACGCACGCGAGTCAGACGCAGCCAGCAGACCTTTGCACACCTGCACGCTTATGAATCGATACAAACGCGCGTGTGTATCAATACAGACGCGATGCAAAAACCACCAAATTGCTAACGCGCGTGTGTATCGATACAAACGACAACAAACTGCTCTGTAGGATAAAAGCGCGCCGTCGACGCGCGTTTCTAAAACGCGCGTCGACGGCGCGTAAAAAAGACGTAGTGTGCATAGGCCCTAAGACATTCTCTTTTACCAACAGAGATAGAATTTAGATATATTATTATGTATTGTAATTGTTCCATAGCACATTTTCAGTCCCTTATATACGAGTGATAGTCGTGTTGGTTTAGTTCTAATCCGATCGACCTGAACTAGCGCGGTAGCGGACATGATTTCAGAGTTGGCCCAAAAATTTTCAAGGTGACAAGCCTGAAGTCGGACATGTAAAGTTGCCGGCCCTGGGCTAGATTTCTTCTCGTTCATGTCGGTAAAATCGTGCCACCGAATTTTGAGACTAAGGATGTTGCTTATTATATGCTGGATATTGCTAAGGATATTGTTGTGTTTGCGCACACACTTTTGGACTACAATTTGTCCTGCACAGATGACCTATCCTTTTAAAAGTATATATACATATATATATATATATATATAGATATACCCATTCGGCAAATGTTGATCAGACGGGTTGTAGCATCAGTTAATTGTTGATAAGTTAGCAATTGTTGATCAAAACAGCTTTTGTTGATCTAATGTATGATTCGGCATACAAATGTGGCTCCAATTTGATCAACAATTGCTGACCCTCTAGCGACACAAATAAGAACTATTCATTGCATTATTTATACAAATCCGCTCCATCTATTGTTGATCTGATTCAAATGGACCAATCAGGTAACCTTTGCCATGATTGGTTGGTTTTGTTATGCGCTGTTGCCACTTCGCTTCGCAATCTATACGCTATGATGAAAGCAAGACAGTGTTAAGTTAGGGCATGTAGAATAGGACTTAGGAGCTTGGTTCTCCATAAGATTCGACCTGTAATCAAATCTTGCAAGTTAAATTTGACATACTTTCCGGTTTCCGATTGAGTAAAAATTTTACACGCATAATATGTAAATCGCGTGACAATGCAATATTATGATGACATGGAGCTGATCTAATGATGGAGCTGGAAGGTGGCCATAAGAACTCCGTTATAATACGACATAACCCTATCGAGTTTGGGCTCGTATGATTCGTCTTGACGAGTACTTTGGCCCTAAATGGTATCCAGGGTCTGATGATGGAGCTGGAAGGTGGCCATAGAAAGTCCGTAATAAAACGACACAATCCCATCGAGTTTGGGCTCGTTTGATTAGTCATGACGAGCACTTTGGTCCTAAATGGTATCCAGGGTCTGATGCTGGAGCTTTAAGGTGGCCATAGGAAGTCCACAATAAAACGACACAACCCCATCGAGTTTAGACTCGTTTGATTAGTCTTGACGAGTACTTTGGTCCTAAATGGTATCCAGGGTCTGATGATGGAGCTGGAAGGTGGCCATAGGAAGTCCGTAATAAAACGACACAACCCCATCGAGTTTGGACTCGTTTGATTAGTCTTGACGAGTAATTTCGTCCTAGATAATATCCATATGCAACTCTATCAGATTTAATAAAATAAGTTCGTTCCATTTGTTATGACTGAATGTAAATTATATTTGATTAGATGGATGACCCAATGCCAAGGTGAGCACGTGCCGAAAGCTGAATGGTATGAGGGTGTATAAACATGTCATAATATCACTAATGTTGCTCCTCAGGGTACCAGGGCAAACCCTGTTGTAGCCCTCTTCCCCCTACAATTGACCTCTGGGGGAAAAATAAAATAAATAAAATAAAAATCATTTTTATTTGGGGAAAAATAAAATAAAAAAAATAAAAATCATTTTTATTTCAACCTATTACAGGCACTTGCAAATAGTCACAACAATAATTTATTATTAATCTATGTATAATTTTAACATTTATAAATGAGCATATTAAGCAGGTATTTTAGTTATTGTTTTTAATCATTTTAGTCTTAACTTTATTATTTTACTATATTGTGTCCAATAGCTTGTTCTGTCTATATTAAATTATATTAAGAACAATTGTCATTATTTGGGCGAACCATGAGTATATAACGACAGACGCGCTTTAATGCTACCACCGGATACAATAAGCCCCAACTGAGAAGATTCGGCGAAACAAACTCAGTGGGTTATTTTACTGCCGGTTTTAACACGACCCACATGAGACGGTCCGGCGAAACATACTCAAATGGGCAGAGCGTAGGTTTTGGTCCAGTTACTTTTATTATTTATTTGGCATACACATTATTTCGATGGCCGATTACAGATAGTTCACAGAACATCACACTATTATGCCTACTATTTTACTTAGATACTGGGTCTCTAGGAAGTGTTACGCAGGATGGTTCATGAGATCTAACATCTTTATCCTCAATATAGTCCTTAACGCTATAGTACCTTTAGATACAAGGACACGTTTAATATATGTTTTAAAAGTTGTATCAGGCAAATCAGTAACACGACTAAGGAGTTTGTTATAAAACCTAATACCATTTCCTACTACTACGCCGTAGTAAATCCCGAATCATAAACACTAAAAAGTAAAGAAACAAAATGTTTTTTTTATCTCATCTAGTGTCTATCTTTTCTTTCGCTTGCGATGTTGCCGCTCAGCAGCATCGGTGTACATTTCCGCGGCATTTGTTGATCTCCCAACGTTTATATTGATCAACAAAGTCACACAAAGTGTAAAATAAATGGCGGTTATAAAATCAACAATTGCCGTGTGAGTTGGCGACGAGCTAGAGTGTTTGCGGCGTAGTTAGGCTCTGGGTCGCAATGAGGGGAATTCTTATATTCGAAGTATGGCACGATATTATCAAAATTATCGAAGCTACAAGCCTCTAAAGGTGGATCAACATTTAATGCATATTTCGGCCTGATCAACATTTGCCGTAAAGCGGACAATATATATATATATATATATATATATATATATATATATATATATATAGTTTTTAAAAACGTCTCCAAATATTACTAAGCACAGCTAACCCTTAACTTTTAAGTTATCATACCATGAGCTAGAACAAGAGCGTGAGGACGATGAAGTGGAAATTAAGATTATTATTGATAACAACACATTATTAAAAAGAGAATTAGTCAAAATCACTCTAGACTTAGAAGCTACCTCTGAAGAGTGTGTCAGACTGCGGGTAGAGGCGGAGTCCTTTTATGAATGTAGATCTCTCTATGAACAGGCACTAAATAAAATTAATGAACTTGAGATTGAACTGATAAATTATAGAAGCAAACAATCAAGTAGTATAAAGAATGAGTCTTCGGTAATACAAACAAAATACAAAGATATGGCAGATTGTGATTCGGAGCATATTCCTGTACAAACAACTTTAACAATAGATTTGACTGGAGATGACTCTGTTGACTACCAGCCAAACATTAGATCCTTAAATAATAACCAATTAAAAAATTATATACTAAAACTATCAAAAGAACGCAGGACTTTACTTAGTAAGCTTAAAAATTATCAAATTAAATTAGAGGATAGTAAAAATATATATGAAAAGGACACTAAGGACTTACTGACTGAAATAAAAACATTGGAAAAATCCTTAGCGGTCACATACAGCAAATACAAATCTTTTGAAAGTAAAATGCAAGATTTGGCTAATGTGTGTAGTTGTAACTCTGTAAAGTTAACAAGTAGTTCTATATCCATTAACAACAGTGAAGTACCATTTCAATTATGTACAAACCTAGAGCATATACCTCAAACTAACTCAAACTGTACCTCTCCGGTACATACTGAATGTGATTACACATCAGTTTTGTATACAGATGACATAGGTAAAGGCCTGGGGTCACTGCTAAATAACAAGCTAAGTCTCCCCTCATATAATTGTTGTATTCCGGGATTGCACTTCAAAGATTTAGTAGATAAAATAATTGATAAAAAACATAGTGATAAGTCCTGCGTAACATTATTAGTAGGAAATTGTAAAAACCTCACCAAGAAAGACATTACAGACAGTTTTGCTAGGATGTTAGATTTGAATTGCAGTAAGATAGTATTGTGTGCCTTCCCTTATATAGATAACATGCCTGACAGTACCAATAAATATATTCATATGTTGAATAACCACATACAATTTTTGGTCAGTCATTATAGTGACAAATTTATATTTTTTGATATAAATAGCTTTATGATTAGTTGTAAGGTGACCAGGAATACAGTGTATGTCCTGAAAAAGTCATAAAAAGTAATTGCTACTTTATTAGCAACTCATATTAACACAGTCATACATAGTATGACAAAGCCTATATTTTTACAATACTTTAGTAATGTTACTAAAATCAATTTAGATAGTAATTTAAACCTTTAAGTGAGACAATGGAGTAGTGTGATAATTTTTTGATTTTATCTCACCAGAACATTAACCGCTTCTCTGGCAAAATACTAGATATAGAACTTTTTACAGAAAAGTTCAATAATGTTGTTTTATGTTTTACAGAAACCTGGTTGAAGGCACACAAAATGGGTTTTAATGTGAATGGCTATACAGTTGCTAGCTTCTATAATAGGGTATCGGCTGAGGGAGGGGGTGCACTTATTCTAATACGGAACAATGTAAAATTTAAGGAACGGAAAGACATCAGTAATTTATCCGTGGAACGAATATGTGAGATAGCTTGTACTGAAATACAGTTTTATTATATTATATGTGTATATAGACCTCCATCATCAGACTTTCAGCTATTTATTAAAACTATGGAAGATATTTTAAAAAAGTTAGTTAAAAGCAATAAAAAAGTTATTATTTGCGGTGATTTTAATATAAATATTCTATCGGATTCACTAGAGAAAAATAATCTTCTCTGTCTGTTTAGGTCTTTTAATCTTAGTGTTTTATATTCTGAGCCCACTAGGGTCACATCGACAACAGCTACCTGCATTGATAACATAGTCACAAACTTTGAAGTAGTTGATAAATGCCTGGTATCTGGTGTTCGTTCTGACCATAAATGTCAAATAGTTAAATTAAATAATAAAGTTACTTTTGACAAGTCAATTATTCGTTTCAGATCAGTTTCAAAGAAAAATCTAGACCAATTTAGCAATAATTTAAAAATTAAGATTAAATAAAGTTACCTTAGATTCAAGTTGCTGTAATATTATGTATAATACATTATTCCAATGTATACATGAGGAATTTGAAAGGGTTTGCAAAATTAAGCATATAGAGATTGACCCAAATAAGTTGAAATTTAGTACTTGGGCAACTAAAGGCATAAAGCGGAGTAGAGATGTTTTGTTTGAACTGTATGACATAAGGTCCTTTACACCTGATGAAATTTTTCCAAATTATGTAAGGAAATATTCAAGTATTTTTAAAGAAGTATGTATACATGCTAAGTCAATATATATAAGAGACAAAATACAAAAATCAGATAATAAAATAAAGTCTACTTGGCAAATGATAAATACTGAAACTGGTAAGAATAAAATTAAAGATAGATCAATAACGTTAGATATAAACGACAATCTGGTATCAGACAAGGATACGGTTGTCAATTTCTTTGCCAAATTTTTTACTGATATTCCGATTGAAACTACCAAGTATCTTTCATCATCCCCGAAAGATGCTGAAGAACTCCTTAAAGCAAATATTAATTTAAATGTTCCCAAATTCAGTTACCAACTAGTCAATTATATAGATATCGTAAAGGCGTTTCGGACTATTAAAATAAAAGGTACTGAAGACTTGTGGGGACTCTCAGTAAAAGTTATTGATACCGTTATACAAAATATTGCTCCAATTCCAGCGGCTATCTTCAATAAGTCTATAACTGATGGTGTTTTTCCTGACCTGATGAAATTAAGCAAAATTGTTCCTATATTTAAGTCAGGTTGCTCTAATAATGCGACTAATTATAGGCCTATTTCAATACTACCAACTTTAAGCAAAATCTTTGAAAAAATAATGCTTGGCTAAATGTTGACTCATTTTAATGTGAATGGGATATTGCACGACAAGCAGTTTGGATTCACGAAGGGTCGTTCAACTCAAGACGCGGGAAGTACTTTGATTAAATCAATATTGGAGGCTTGGGAGGGTTCGCAGGATGCTCTGGGAGTCTTTTGTGACTTCTCCAAGGCATTCGATTGTGTAAATCACGAAACGCTCGTGCTAAAGTTGAAATATTATGGTGTTTGTGATAAATCACTTGATCTTGTAATATCCTATTTATCAGATAGGAAACAAATAGTATCTATAGACGGCGTGAATTCTGAAGGGCATTTTGTTAAAATGGGGGTGCCCCAGGATCAATCTTAGGTCCTTTTCTTTTTCTAGTTTATATAAATGATCTCCCATACCTAATTAATGAATTATCAGACATTGTTCTGTTTGCCGATGACACATCATTGATTTTTAAAGTAAAAAGAAAAAATACTGATCTAATTGAACATAATCGAACACTCGGTTTAATTGCAAACTGGTTTTCCGCAAATAATCTTTTGCTTAATGCAGGAAAAACCAAATGTGTCAAATTCGTTCTACCAAATGTAATCAATTCCATCCCAGTAGTTTCATTGAATGGAGAAACATTAGATTTGGTCACTTCAACCATATTTTTAGGAATTACCTTAGATTCTAAACTACAATGGGGCCCTCATATTGAAAAACTCGCTGGTAGATTAAGTTCAGCTTCGTATGCTGTGTGGAAAATCAGACAGTTGTCCGATTTAGCCACGGCTAGGCTAGTGTATTTCGCGTATTTTCATAGCATTATGTCTTATGGAATCCTGCTGTGGGGGTCAGCCGCCGATGTAAATACTATATTCGTATTACAAAAACGAGCGGTCAGGGCCATGTATGGATTAGGTAGTCGCGACTCCCTACGTAACCTTTTTAAAAATATTAATATACTTACCGTGCCCTCTGAGTATATATACCAAAATATTCTTTTTATTAGAAAAAATATTGATAAATATAGTAAAAAAAGTGACATTCATAATATTAATACTAGAAATAAACATAAACTTGTTGTTCCAGGATTTAGAGTTAGCAAAACGAATAAATCATTTATGGGAAATTGTATTAGGTTCTATAATAAACTCCCTAATTATATTACAGACTTGCCTGATACAAGATTTAAATCACATGTCAAAACTGTTCTCATGTCAAAAGGTTACTATAGTATTCAGGACTATATTGAAGATAAAGACGTTTGGGTTTCGGTACCATCTTTGCACCTACCTCACTGAAGACCATAATAATATAGCCAAGTACAATAGTTGTGACTAGAACTGTGTCTTATCCTGTGAACTGTCTGTAATTGACTTCTTTACATACCTTAACTATTAATAACGCTAGTTCTGTCTCAATATCATTCAATCTTATTGAGAAAAAATAAACAAATAATAACAAGACAACCGTTAGGGCAATAAATGTGTGTGCCTACTAAAATATAAATTAAAATAACTGGACCTAAACCCCGCGTAATTGCCCATTTGAGTATGTTTCGCCGGACCGCCTCATGTGGGCCGTGTTGAAACCGGTGGTAGAGTAACCCACTGAGTTTGTTTCGCCGGATCTTCTCAGTTGGAGCGCATTGGATCCGGTGGTAGCATTAAAGCGCGTCCGTCGTTATATGCTCATGGTCCACCCAAATAATGACAATTGTTTTGGCATAATATAGACAGAACAAGCATTTTGCCTCCTAGCGACAATATACATTAATTATAATAATTAATTTAATTATAAATAAGTAATTTGAATAGGTTTATAAATAAACAGCAAATGTAATTTAAGATAAATAATAAATAATGTTTGACGATTTACAAGTGCCTGTAATTGGTTTACGTAAATAAAAAAAAAAAAAAAAAAAAGAGTCTATAACAAATAACAACACGTGATTCTAAACTTTCTATTCACGACGCTGTAAAAGCCACTAACGAGCAACAACAGCGGGAAATTCGTCAAATTATAAAATTTGATAATTAAGATTTTTTTTCTTGAAACTAATGTACTTAATTTTTTTTAAAGTACCACGAATTGAATTCACGACCTCCGATATATAAGGCGAGTCTTACAGCGCTATGCCACGGAGATCGATGATCCAACTCTTGAAACAATACAATTATTTTTTTTATTTATAAAATGTCTTAACTTCCATTATAAGCTTTCTATACTGGGTGACTTTTTTACCGTCTTGAAAATAATGGGGCATGATATGTATATGAAATAGTTGTGTAAGGCATTGTTTTTTTATCATTTTCACAAGACTGTAAAAAATTCATCCAGAATATATACAATCCTACATCACTAATTGTAGAACACACCATCAATCTCATATTTAAGCCAACATCCACTAAAGATGCACCTGCAGTCCCCAACTTCTATTCAACATATCCATCTTTACCCCAATCCAGTCACATCTGATTGTTTAAATCGCGTTAGAATCTGTCCGTCATTGTCAATGTGATGGATCTTTGCATAATATCCCTTTCAAAGTGGCATTCATTACATCTCGTGAGGGTGGATACGACATTTGTCTACTGCGGATATCTAGTAAACTCTGAGTAATCTGCCATTTGTAAACGTCCCGAGCTTCCTTCTGGAGCACGGAGACAAATTGTTGTAGAGGGTGCCTGGTTAACCTCAGTCAGCTACCCAATGTAATGTATATAGTTGCGTCCTTGTGTTTTAATGACCAATACATAATAGCTGTTTAATTTCAAACATCACGTAGGTATTTTTTTTTTACATTTCATGCCATTTTACTGATAATTGAAAAACACGTTGATTCAGACAACTAGAAATATATCGCCCGATAGAAACTTGTAAAATAAAGTCAAGTTGTATTGTATTATGTATATGTAAAATTAGCTGTAGCTTAAACTTTGTCCGCCTAGATTTCGATTTTTATATACCAACTTTGCAACCCCTTAGGGGATGAATATTCAAAAAATCTTCCTTAATGCACACCTTTTTATCTTGTTGTCCAGAGGGAAATGCAATAACGCATCCTCTCCGCCGCTGCAGCGTTCCCGCGCCGGCGAAGGGGTATGTGGAACTCGGCCTCTCCATAGCGTGGTATGCTAGTCATACCACGAGGAGAGGACCCTAAACAACTAAAATCCCCGGACTCTCCTCCGTCTGCCGTTGGTGAGGACCGGGTACAACCGATCGGGCCCTCCTTAATGCACACGTTACTTAAGGAACGTTTGTGCAACATTTCATGGAACTAGACCCAGCGGTTTCAGCTGCGCATTAATCGATCGGTCAGTCAGTTATTATTTCTGACATAAGTACGTGAAGATACAGAACTTAAGTGACGATATTGTGAAGGTATCGGTTTTTTTAATAGATAGAGTGATTCAAGAGAAAGGTTTATATGTACTTATACATCAGCATTACATCCATAAGACGCTGTGGCGGACCGCTTGTTCAAAATAAAGCGTAATTCAGTAAAATGGTTATTCAATTACTGCATTTAGATTTTTTTACGCTTTCTGGGATAATATTATAAATATGATTCAAAAAGTGATTTGTAGGTATTTGAACAGTCAGGTCTTTATCTAAGTATAAATAGTAGATACTTATACTTAGATAAAGATGTGACTGTAATGTATAAAGCTAAAGAGTTTCTCTGTTTGCTTGAACGCGCTAATCTTAGGAACAATTATAACAAAAAATACGGGTCCGATTGAAAACAATATTTCAGTGTTAGATAGTCCATTTATCGAAGTACGAGTATAAGGCTTATAGGCTATATTTCATTATGAAGTTCTTACGGGAATGGAACAAGGAAGCGCGGAAGTTATTTCTACAATATAGCTAAACTAATACACGATAATTCCGATGCAAATAAACCCACGTCAACACTTTCATTGTTTTGACAAAATTTGATAATGAAGAAAACATTAAACAGAACCACGCGATACGTTTTATCGATAAAGTAACATTTTCGATCCTCGTAATTTTCTGAACTAAAAACGAGTGCCGCCACAATTTCAATATTTTACACAACGCACTACAGATTAAATTTGGTAAATTAGTTCGAAATTGAATAAATTGTTTCGCTATTCTGTCCAATAAACTTCTGGCTTTACAAGCAATTTATTTTTAAATATCGTTACAACACTGGCTTTCATGAAAATTGTATGGATAACAATATTTTCCGAACGAATGAAACATATATAATCGTGGGTTCAATTGAATAGATATTTTAATGTTGGACAAGTAGTTTGGTAAATAATATTCTGAAATTATTTATTTGAACCTTGATATCTTACACACAAAATAATAATTTTATGCGATAATTTGCATTGTCTAATGAACCATTACACTGGCTAAAATGCTACTACACTACAAGTATGCTTATTATCAATACCTACAAAGAAAAACATACTATAATAATATTGAACATTTGCTCATACAAAACTTACATATGATCATCATGACGGACAACCAAAATTATCTATACTAATATATTAAGCTGAAGGGTTTGTTTGTTTGCTTGAACACGCTAATCTCAGATACTACTGGACCAATTTGAAAAATTCCTTCAGTGTTAGATAGAATGAAGTTTCTACGGGAACGTTAATTAGGGGGGAGAGGCCGCGCGCTTGAAGCTAGTCTTTACCTAATTAGTTTCGTTACGTAAGCATACTTCATCTAAGCTTAATCTACCACCCCTCTAAAGTCTCCCTGTCTTCCTTTCTTCGCTAGTTTTACATAAATTATACTTGCAACTTATTCCAACGCTGAAATTCCTGTAGCTAAAATGTGTAGAATATAATAAACAAGTGTCACTAGCATTTTAATTAGCACTTCTCCGTATTTAACTTACTCGTACGTAGACTATTCGACTCGTCGAGTGTGTAAATTAGCCGTAAAGTGAAAATTGGAACTCAGGTAATCCCGAGCTAGAGCGTCCCGACTTGTATAAGTTAATTAATAAAGGGACGCCATGACTTTAAAGTAATACCTATTTGTGCACATTATTGGGGTTGGATTACAGTACAGGTATTGAAGTGCTTCTGTTTTATAGTGCGCCCTGACCGCAACTTTAAAACCTGAATTGTAGGGTTGATAGATATTTCAATATATGTTTTATTGAATAATCAAAGTTAGTCGCCTGATACCTCGACTCACGGTGAATGATGCCGAAAAATAATTAATAGAAACGTTTATGTCTAACTACTCTCCCGCGTAACTCTTATTTTCGAAGGAACTTTACAACACAATATAGCTAATGGCCTCCCTCGATAAATGGGCTTTTTTTATCGGACCAATAGTTCCTGAGGTTTGCGCGTTCTAGCAAACAAACTGTTAGTAGTAGTATTAGTATAAAATAAGATGAGTTTTGTCTGATGTGATTTTACTTATAATTGGCAGCATGATTTGGCCATCAGTTTTACTATCAAAACGTAACATTAAGATGTAAAAACTTTCCCTGATGGAAACAGCAAAGATAAATGTATATAGCAATGACTTCTAGTGATTTGCTATACAAGTTAATTTAAAAGGTTGTACGTACGGGCCCCTAACACGAGTTTAAACTCATTTTAAACTATAATTTTTAATACTTTTGAAAACATTTATATTTATGTATATGTTTCAGTCAAAACTTATGATCGGTCAAAACCACTTTTGACTGCAAAAATCAGGCAAAAGTAGTTTTGACGGTTGTATGGAATTTGGATCTGGCAGTCTGGCGTTGTGGTCACAGTTCTAACCTAACCTGACCTACAGAAGTTGGAATCCTGGTGATTTTTTTAACCTTCGACCAAAAATAAGGGCATCTCATTTCTGGAATTTTATGTGATCCAATATGGACCCGTCAAAACTACTTTTGTCTGATTTTTGCAGTCAAAAGTGGTTTTGACCGATTATTAGTTTTGACTGCAACATATATAATATGTATTGCTTGATTGTATTGATTGACCCAAAATAAGTAATTATGCTGAGTATTTGAAGCGCCAAAAAAATCATGGTGTGACCGAAAGCTATATTATTATACAAAATGGTGTCTTACATAATGTAATCTCTCTCTCTAATTTAGTTGAATCTCTATATTATTTATTCCTATAAATTCTATATTTACATCTTTCATATGTTTTATTTATTTTATTAGAAATAAGAGGTGACATTGAAAAATGACTCAAATCGTTCCCCTTTGTAATAATCTGTTCCTAGTAATCATATTAAGTCGAAGTTTGATTTGGATGATTAAAAAAGCCTTTTAGAAACCTGTATTACCCAAAATTAACGTGGTTACGTTATTTTATGAAGAAGTTCTTACCTGAGCGACAGTCATGCTTAACAAGCTACACGATGTGGCTACCTATTTGTTTACTGACGAGTTATTGATATATAGACGATATTATCCGAAACTACTACACCAAAAACGTATTTTAGATAGGAATCTTCACTCAGAAATGGATTTGAGTGGAAGTGGTGTACGAATAAAACCAATATTGTCATAGTAATAGAAGTGATGTGACCCGGCAACAGCGGCCCGCCACAAAAGAGTCACGTACGAGAGGAAATCTGACCCCCCGCCCCACGCATGACCTGCCTTTATATCTTGTTTACGCTTTTAACCGATTCCAAATAAAGATGTAGGATTCTGAGTTTTAGTTCACCACTAGGTTTCGTGGCCCTGTGTACACCATTTAAAACCGCTCGCCCGTTTTCAATGGACTCGACTGAAAATACAAATTTTAATTTCAGTTTTGTTTTTGTTCCGCCATACACCGGTTTTATGGGAGAGTTTGTTGCAGCGTAGTTGAACTTTAAGCTTTTAGGATACTGTGCATGTTAAAGTTATAGTGCATTACGGAGCTGGACTGGACATTTTAAATGTAAAGGGCTTGTAGCCGTAGCGGTATTAGGCTCGCTTTAAATCTCGGAGGTTGTGGGTTCGATCCCCACGCCGGACAGGACATCTTTATGTAAATTCTAAGATTTCTTTCCGGGTCTGGTTGGTTGAGCCATTGGTCCCAATTGTTATAACATCACCTATAATAATCGTATATCAAGGCACGGGCAGCAGCGCTTCCTTGTGTGATACAACATAATACTGCGGTCACCACCCCGCCAGCCTAGCGTGGTGACTATGGAAAATCCCCTTCCTCAGGAGGAGGCCCATGTTCAGCAATGTACGTTGTACGGGCTAATGATGATGATATATGACAATATGTGATACCTATATCATCATCATCTTCTATGGCTAGTTACTAGAAAAATATGTTAAATGCTTGTGTAACTCGCAACGTAGACATTCAAGAGACATACTGCTAAAACGCTCAACGAGGTGATTGACTAATTAAGTCCAACGTACAGAATACTATAGCCAAATAATATTATTGATGAATGTTGTGTTGATGTGCGTAAATAACGTCCTATGAGAAATAAGATTAGGCAACGCGTAAGTAAGTAATAATTGTTCTCGTATCATCAGCGTTCATAGGCTTCGGTCAGCGCTTAACATCAGACGTGCCGCTAATAAGCCGATTATAATTATTCGATTTTTGGGTAGGGGTAGGGTAGGGTAGTGGTAGGGTAGGGTAGGGTAGGGGTAGGGTAGGGTAGGGGTAGGGTAGGGTAGTGGTAGGGTAGGGTAGGTGTAGGGTAGGGGTAGGGGTAGGGTAGGGGTAGGGTAGGATAGGGGAAGGGGTAGGGTAGGGGTAGGGTAGGAGTAGGGTAGGGTTAGGGTAGGGGTAGGGTAGGGCAGGGGTAGGGTATAAAAGTCCACCCGTGCGAAGCCGGGGCGGGCCGCTAGTCTATATATATAAAAGAAAGTCGTGTTTGTTACAACACTTATAACTCGAGAACGGCTGGACCGATTGCCATGGTTTTTGATTTGTTTCCGTCCCGAATAGCAGAATACATTTTAAAAACAAAAGAAAGTCGTGTTAGTTACACTATTTATAACTCAAGAACGGCTGAACCGATTTGGCTGAAAATTGGTAGGGAGGTAGCTAAGAACTGGGAGAAGGACATAGGATACTTTTGGGTAGGGGTAGGGGTAGGGTAGGGGTAGGGTAGGGTAGTGGTAGGGTAGGGGTAGGGGTAGGGTAGGGCAGGGGTAGGGTATAAAAGTCCACCCGTGCGAAGCCGGGGCGGGCCGCTAGTATTAGTATAGATTCACCACTTCATAACAATTATTATTTATTATTATAATATTTGTACGCCGCAACGTAAAACTCTAACTGTAACGGATAAAAATGTAACTTCGTAACTATACGAATATCTTGCAGACTAGTTCTGTATAAACATAATAAACATACCAAAAATATTGTAATGCACACCGCAAAGTTCTGGGGCATACTCTGCGGAGAGGTCATAATCTTTTCTTTATAACGTTGACATAAAGATGTTTGTTTCGTGTTGCGCCAGTCCCGTAGAGCCACTTTTGAAGAACTTAAGCTTGGGAGAGACAGAGAGGGGAGACAGAGGTCTATCCACATTTTACATGACAGTATGTTGCTAACCAATCCATAAGAGAGGATGAGTTAATAAAACATAGTGTTTACTAAATTGCCAACTTCCGTAGCGTAGCGGTATTTGGCTCGTTTTAAATCTCGGAGATCGTGAGTTCGAGCCCCAAGCCGGACTAGAAATTTGTGTAAATTCTAATATTTATTTCTGAGTCTGGATGGTTACTACCCTCCGTGCCTCAGAAAGTAGGTTAAGTCGTTGGTACCGATTGTTATAACATCATCTATAACCATTGTATATCAGCAGCGTTTCCTTGTGTGTTACAACATAAATGAAATAAACGATATTTAATCACCACGTAGGTATTTTCATATACTTGTACTTGTCAAGATATATAACGGTCACAAAGTCACAATACTGCGGTCATCAACCCGCCTGAAAAGTGTGGCGACTATATCAAAAACCCTCTCTCGGGAAGAAGCCTATGTTCAACAGTGGACGGGCTGATGGTGATTACTAAATTGCCTATATCACTTTGTTCGCCCATCATCATTATAATAAACTAATAATTGGCAGGATGATTTGGCATCAGTGTCATTGAAACTGAACAGTAAAATTTAAAAATGTTTCGTTTTTACAAAATAAAGTTGCTTTCAAGACACTGCAAAGTTAAATTGACATGGAAAAATGAGCTCGAGTGCCTTACAATAGAAGATAGTCTAGGTTGTAGGTACGAACGGGCTAACACAGATTTGCAGTCATTTTAGTCGGTAATTATTAATGTTATTGAAAAAATATATGCATAGATCAACTCTACTGCCAACAATAAACCATTTCACTATGTATTATATAGCAACGACTAATCACCAAATTCACTGCATTAAAATTGATGAATTTATTAGCACAGTATTATAAATTATCACACAGAATGTAAACGATTTATAAAGTTAATATTTAATACAAGAATTTTGTCCTTTTTAGTGGTCCTGTTAAATTAAAACTGTGGAAGCAACATTAACTAGATCAACTAGTGACCAATGGAAATAGTAGACTTTTTTTCGGAATCGCTTACGTTGTTAGTTAAGAGGCTTTTGCTACTTGGCCGGGCATAAAGGCGAGCAGAGCTCCAGCCTTAATAAATGTTTTAAAACTACAAACTAAGCAACCTGAGCAAGAGGCCGCCCCCTGTGGGGCTAGGACCACGGCTCAGGACAGTCGCTGGCGATGAGATTAAGATATTAAACCATTGTTAATTTTGTTTACAGCCAACTTAACATACTTTTTTACTTCTGCGCAATTTATTTTCTTTACACCATCCGAGTTCATATTCAATCAATATAATTTTGTACAATAAATTTATGACACAAAGCTCGAACAAGTATCTTCGACCTCATATTTTGTATGGCATATAGTGTTTCCAACCGAAATTCAATGCTAGTAATAAAATGGAAAAATGTCGAACATCCTGAATAATCCAACCATTTAATATTACTACATGATTCCGAATTATCGGTAATGATGTTGAACAAGTTTTAAGTGGGCTCGAACGTTTAATCCTATTAAAATTTGTTTCACGTCAACGAAGCGGTTTTTGATGCGGAAAAACGCAATGTTTGCGACAAAAGTGGATTGATGATAATAAATGGTAATTTTTTAACATATATCATACATATTATGTAGTTAGCCCCGAGGCTTTTGCTACTTCACCGGGCACAAATATTAACAGCTTAATACATTACAGCTGGTAAACAACATTGATGTATTATAGGTATTACTTAAACTAACTAAGAAACTAAAATATAACTACTCTAAAATATAAGTATTAAAATATCACTGCTCCTAATATTAATAAGTAAATCAAATAACTATAATAACTTTAATTTAATACATGTTTTATATCAGAGGTGTCAAACCGGTCGATGACGATCGACTTGTCGATCCCGGGAGCTGTCAATATCAATTTATATATTCTTTATTGCACACAGTAAATATTTAACATACAGTTTATACAACGGAAACAACATGTACAAAGGCGAGCTTAGTTCAATAATGAATTTTCTTCAATTTTTACTAGAAGAATTTATATTTTAGTGCTACAAATACGTGCCGCAGACGCACAAAGTCGATGATTGTCGTTTAATAATCTGAAAAAACACTCTTTATTGTTTTGACTTATACGAAACTTGATTCAATGTTATGTAAACAGTCGATCTTAGGTCTTATTCATTTGGCCATTCCTGTTTTATATCATAATCAAGGTTCCATTTATCCTGTCATAATTCCAAAAATATACACCACGTCATCTTTCGATACCCTTGGTTACTCCTAACTAGAATAATTATTCCCTAAATAATATATGAAATATCTGAGAGAAATATTTCCCGTAGCCAATAAATATTCATTAAGTCCACCTTATATGAATCTTTCGGCAATTTGGTAGCTAATACCTGATTCACAAACATTTTATCCGGCCGCACGATCAAGATAGATTTACCCATCTCTAACAGCTATCCACCATTCAAATATTGTTCCAAATTGAAACGTATACTCGTTAAAATAGGAATGAATTTTGAGCTGAATTAAAATGGATGTATGGTTGTTTAGAACTAGGTATGGCAAGAGAGTAAATTATGATTTATAGAGGTAATATAAGGCCAACAGCGTCAACCTGCTTTACTATGTTTGCATTTACAGTATTTGCGGAACGCCAGAGTCGTGCATTGAAAATTATTTGGCCATTCAATAGAGCTACATGAAATCGCCAGTATGGTTATATTCACTCAGTACTATTAGTACCATTTGGTTTATATGGTACAGTAATTTAGACTCTACGTGTATATATATCACGTACTTAATTGAATATATTATTTATGTATTGTATTGTATAACTGCAGTGGCTTTGCTGCTCTACCGCAATGTGTCGGAATGTGATGTTTAATAGCTATTGGATTAATGTACGCTTTAATGTATCAGCATAATAAATTAAAACAAATATGCTTTTTGTTCATGCACACATAATTACAATATCACAAAAATGAGGTATTCCTCGAAGCGCTACCATTTTGAGGCGCTCCTGTTTTATTCCTCGGAGCGCTCCTTTTAGTAGCGCCTACCGATAGTAATTAAAAATATTAAAATTGAAGAAAACCTTGAAGCCCACCCACGTTTAACAATAGGGAATAGCATGAAGTAAACGTAATAAATTATATCGATGATTTTTAAAAACTCATTTCAAGTGCATCATCATCATCGAAGTTGCTTAACCAAAAGTTAAGCAACTTAGATGATGATGGTGGCTTCAAGGTATAACATTTTAATATTTTTAATTAGTATCGGGAGGCGCTCCTTTTATTAAAAAGGAGCGCTCCGAGGAATAAAAAGGAGCGCTCCGAGGAATAAAAAGGGAGCGCCTCAAAATGATAGCGCTTCGAGGAATACCTCACAAAAATCACCGTTTCTGATTGAAATACTGCTGAGTTGCATTATATTTCTACTTAATAAATGTTAAAAGAGACATTCAATTTAAATCTTTCCTTGTTTTGCCCAACTCTTTAGATAACTTACTATTTGAATATGTAGGAAAAAGGACAGCAAAAACTATTTCAAACGAACGCTTTAATAGCTTTTATCGACGGGTCTATTACGAACACGGTCCCCTAAGTTGAAACAGTAAAACTGAGCTTAGTAAGTAAATACACCTTTCTCTACCAAGTTATTTATAATGGAGAATAATAGCTTCTCTGTAAGGGTCCACCTAAAAAGTTCAACAGGGTAAAACATTAAGGGACTTCGGCCACAATCCAATTCCGTTATTATGAAGCCAAAGTAAGTTCTCTTAAATGTAAAGCATGTATATCGAAAGAATGTTTAATTTGGGCAAAACATCGCAAAAGTTGTCTTCCATGTGGAAATATCTCCGAAAGGAACACTATAGGTATGTAAATATCAAAAACATTCGTTAAACCATGCAGATAAAAGGTTTTCCTTTCCGTTCATGAATATTTATGGGTCTTTATAAATATACAAGAGTGTCACGGCCAATATTGTGGAAGGTTTAGCCGCAACGCGCCATCAATTATGTCATTTGCGATCTAACCCTGTGTCCATCTACCTACCATTTGTAAACGTCGCACTTCTCTAATCGTACCAACGTTAGCATATTATTGCCAAAAGAAAATGATCCTTATTTCCTTGGACTTAGCGTTTAGTATGTATGCATAATTTATCTTGGCAGCAAACACGCGGGGTCGTAATTCGACCACGGTGACAAAACAATCATTAATTAGATTAGACGTTCGATATTCAGCGAATCATTGGTCGGACGCAACCAAAATGACAGAGCATTTGTTTTGTTCGTTGTGTGACAAAGAATTATATTATCATGGTTCTCTTTTTCTTCGGTATAAAATATTCATTTATTATATGTAAGTAACTAACTATTCTATATGTTATGTGGGGTGTAAGGGAACTGCTGTGTGTGTGTGTGTGTGTGGTTTGAGCTGTGTGTTGATATATTAGTCTGTGATTGCTTGCTTTTGTCTTCATAGATTATCTTAGTTTTATAAACTATTTGTTCTTATAGAAGTGTTATTCAGTACCTCTATCATCATCATCATCATCATCAACAGCCCGTTTACGTCCACTGCTGAACATAGGCCTCCTCTTAACAGACCTTGGCAAGCCAGGATTGTAGAGGGATATTGCCATAATTACCACGCTTGGCAGACGGATTGGTGAACGCAGTAAGATGTAAACCTTGAGCTAATAGATGCTGCTGCCCATCCATCAGCCATATGTCCCTTAGTCGCCTTTTACGACACCCATGAGAAGACATGAGGTGGTCTATTCTAAGCCGGACACTACACGGTACCTCAATCATTGTACCTATTTCAGCTATACCTACTTGATTATATCACTTTTTTAAAGTTTAGTTGAAATGTTTCTGACGTGTAATGGCACATCCAACCTTATTCTTCTGAGCTCTAGATAAATTAAACGGCTACATAAATGTATTTATAACAGAACTCTAAACCCCTCCGGTCAATAGTTTCGCCGCAGAATACTTGGTCTAACGTGACATACAACAAGAGAACTTGTAAATTCCATTATCAGAGTTGTATACGAACTATTTGTCGACCGACTTCGCTAACACTCGCAATGGTACACGACGTATGTGAATATCATATTAATTTTGTACAATATCTTCTAACTTATGACTTATATTGTACATTTTTATATTAGAATCAACCTCCGTAGCGTAGCAGTATAGCAGTTTGGCTCACTTTAAATCTCGACGGTCGTGGGTTCGTTCCCACGCCGGACAAGAAATCTTTATGTAGAGTCAAAGATTTGTCTCCGGATCTGAGTGCATCCGCGTAAAATAAGGATTTTATAAGCTATGTTATAAATGAATGTTGCGTAAAATCAATACTATCGTTTTGGAGATTATACAAACTGAAAAACAAAATGAAAAGTGTTCTGTATTATACGTTATAAAATTTGCTAACTACCTATGAAACTCCGAAAAGACACGTGTATCATTTATTTGGACTAATTCCAGTAGAGACTGGGCCGATTTTAACTTGTCAACCATCATTAGAAATGTTTTCTTACAAACATTTTTTGTAGTATTTGTCATTTTGTTATTCGTTGAACCTACCCTATACACATTCACATTCATTAAGTAAACACCCGTTATTTTGCTATTACAAACACACTTAAATTCTATTTATTTGTACTAAGGTTTTTCGTCTTTCTTTACTTCTATTGTTGGATAAAATTGGTTCGAAGCTTCGATGCATGATGATGTAATACACATCATCATGCATCGAAGCTTATACCACTCTCGTAATCGAAATGACAGACCTTCTGAATCCCTGAAATCATTTTATTTCAACTAAACTTTAAAAATTGAAACTTCAACAACCCGTTTACGTCCACTGCTGGGCATGGGCACAAGCCAGAGATCGTTGAGAAACATTACCATAATCATCACGCTTTGCAGGTGGATTGGTAACCGCAGTAAGTAACGGGCAGATGCTGCGGCCCATTGATCGGCTGTATCTCCCTTGACGTCCCTTGACGAAGACATGGGTGGTCTATTCTAAGCCGAAAACCACACAAACCATCATTTAAAACTTCCCTTCAAGTTTCTTTTAAGGATACTGTCCGCTACGCTAAGTCGGTCAAACGGTCAAATTGCCGCAAATAACTTGATCTCTAAGATACAATTTATTAGATAAGATACGTAATGTCTAAGATAAGATAAGAATTATTTTAGTTACAAAGTTGAGTAGAGCCCCAAATTGTAACAAAAATAACCAATATTTAGTCACGTTTTTGTCTTGACTTAAGACACGTCAATCGAAGGATTTATTGGTCAAACAAGCAGTCGAACTACTTTCACGAGTCTCACATTACTTCAGTCAACAATGGCTGACAAAATGTTCAATAATGGTATGTCTACAAACATATTAGAACACGGGCGTTGATTGTAAGCAGGTGTAATGTATGGCATGGTGCTTTTAAATGTGAATATAATTTTTATTTATTTTATTTAGTGATTATGCGATTATCTTCGAATTACTTTGCTGTTTGGTACGTAGGTCCTTTAGATTTCATTAGTGGTCACGAATATTACGAATATCATGAAATTTAACAAAAAAACAGGTCTTATGCAAAATTCCTTTTGCGAAAAACAAAACAGAGCAGCAAACATCAGCCAATCACATCATGTATTCCATCATAAAACTCTGACTACAATTTCCCATTCGTTTCATAGCGAACTTGTAAATTTTGTTCGTACTAATGCCACCTGGGAAAAAACGCTGCAGAAACGAGTATAACAATTGAACTCCAACACAAAACAGTGCATTTACAGGATGGCTTCCCGGTTCTATAGAACATTTGCACTCATATCAAAGTAAAAATAGTCTAGATTTATTAACTTTTTTACAGTTTGAGAGTTAGACAGGTAACTTGCGGATATCTGTGGCCACATTAATCTTGCTCGAATGACCTAGTTAGGCATGAAAGAACATGTACATAAGTCACTGGTTATAGTAGAATGAAACAGATAGGTATGAAACTATGTAGAAAAATATTTATAGGTTCATTCGTATCGTTGATGCGAAAAAAGTGCACGTTACTAACTTAATGGTTAAGTTAGTGGCTTCTGAGATCTGGTGTTTTGGATTCGTACCCAGGACAATTCTTTATGTGAACCACGGATAGTTAATCTGAGTCTAGGGCGTTTCTCGAGTTATTACACGAACGACACGAGCGCCCAGCTCCCTTCGTTAAGGTATTGAAATACCAATTTGCCAAAAAAAAAATATGCCCATATTGTTTTTTTTTCCAAATTTTTATTTCATAATAAAGGGAATAGGTAAAATACCATGTATTTAAAGACAAAGTTAAGAACATGATCATTTATTAAATAAATTATATTAAAAGAAAACTTTGCAACAATAGAAAATTTCATGGTATCGAATATCAGTTAATCACATGGAAATATTATATATAATAAATCAGTTAAATAGTTCCTACATCTACATTTAAAATGCTTAGGTAATAACTGAAATAAATGTTGTTTTCACGCTTTTAAAGTGCATATACATTTTATATAAGGTATTCAAAAGTATAACTGTTATTTCTAGTGCTTTTCCAACGTCATTGCCCGTTCTCGTTTTTAGGATGGAACCTGCCCTTATAAGATTCGTCGCACGAAGCCTTCCGTACCATTTTCAAGTGTTTGTTATAGTGTGTGGATGTTATAGCGGCAACAGAAATACATCATTTGTGAAAATTTCAACTACAACCGCGATAGCTAGGTTCTTGAGATACAGCTTGGCGACAGTCAGACAGCGAAGCCTTTGTAATAGGGTCACCTAGGGAACCCTAAAAAATTAGTTAATTGATTATCAAAATGAACACCTCTATTTATTTGTTTGAATAGGATAATGTAATTTGAATGTGCACCGGCACATTAGAATTTAATTTTCACACATATTTTTAAATGTTGTTTTGCTTTTAATTGGACAAGTAATCATTGTGTAAAATCAAAGATATCTTTCTGGGTCTGGTTGATTGAGGGACATGTAGCAGCTATGATAATGCCAGGTAAGCCCTTCTTTAACATACAGCGCAGCGGTCACCAACCCGCCTGCCAAGCGTGGTGACTATAGCAACCGCCCTTCAAGAGGGGCAAATGTTCAGTTCATTTTACTAGTACTAGCATTTCTGTTATTAAATCCCAGAATCCAAAAGTAACTATCGTCCGTTCTCATATACTGAAAAAGAATATCTTACATATAGCTACATATCTACAAGTTCATTTCTATGTTACATGCTACCACTGATTCAATCAACATAAAAATAAATCCAAAAACCCTGAACGACGCTTCAAGTACACAACCAAAAATGACAAAATAAATATGATAGAGGAAAAACTTCGTCATCGAAATACCGTGTGATACGATATGACTAACATTCCCAAAAGACACGAAAATATACGCCTGAAAGCCGACGCAAGCATTATGTGACGGCGCCGCGGCTACAGAAAAACATGATAGTTTTATTTGACGAAACTCCTCTGGTAACTCAATATCTGTCAGCGAAACTAGAATTTCCCGCCGCGGAGGTGGGGAAATAAAATAAAACCCACAATGGCGTGCCAACAACGTTTTTGGGGCAATGCACAAGTAGGACGGTTCCTACGTAGTCGCTACCACTCACCATTCCTTATAAGTTTGAGAACATTTCCTACATTTTGTACGTGGATTTTGGACAATGTGAAAAATGGGTTCTACAATCTTTTTAGACTTTCGCACGAAGGAATGGGATGAAATCTTACCTAATGATAACGGCGTCGTGACTTACATTTTGATTAGAGTGGGAAATTTAAATCTTAAACCGCTTAAACTTGAGTCTGAATATTCCTTTCCATTATTTAAAAGTTGGTGGCTCATTTGATCTGATCTCTTCGCGTTATTTTGAATTCCTTACTTTTCGAAGAAAAACATAAATGTATGTGTGCCCTCGAATGAGTGAGTCCACTCTATATGTGCGGCAATTTTCGAGTGATTTTCTATTTTTTAAACTGTTTAGGTTAATGTACCTGAAAATCACGTGTTACGTTAGTTTTAATTTAACTATTTTATCCCGCATAGCTCCTTATTTGGTTGCTTTACAAACAACAAAAATAATTGAATATTTTTCTTTTTTACAATGGTAAATATCCACCTTAAATCGGACCTATTAATGCCGTCCCGTAAATTGCTCAAGATTAACCGATCTGGGTTCAAACCGGTCGATCATTTCTCGAACCTGTATCTACTTATTAACATCGGCTCGTTTATGTGTGGATTTACCCTTATAACATGTTTCATGTTATTATTTAAGATATAAAACATTTCAGAAACCTACCAACCTTCTTACATAAACTACCTTTGATTTTCAAATCTATTCAGATGTTTTTGCTGAAAGTAGTTGTAAATTAAAATAACAATAAGATTTCACTTTTATTGTACCAAATGATAAATGAAAAATGCTATCTGATAAATGTCGACCACAACCACGGTTACATAATAATGTCGATTTTTTTATCTTAGTTTTTGAAAGAAACGGTATACACGTTCAGCATTTAAAGACTTCTCAACAATCAGTCTTGGATTTTCAGAAACCCAAATGTTAAAATTTTGTAATGTGAACATAGCCTGACAAATAAAAAATAAATCAGAAAAACCAAAGGCTTCTTAAATTATTAAGCGAATCTACGGCAATGTGAATTATAGGCTGGCTTTCAATTGTTGCATATTTGGCTTTAAGGCCTTACATGGTGCAACAATTGAAGCCGGCCTTACGCAGTATTGGCCATGTGGTTGTTGTAAATTTTAATCTTCTTCAACACTGGCTGCGATGTATTCCCTTGAACGACTCGGTCAAACATACGTTGGTTATTTGTATTATTTGCACATGATGTAGCAAATCGATTGACGAAATTCTTAAAAGCGGTCTTAGGAGGACGATTATGCTGACCGAAATGTCACGAATTTTAAGAAATGTAACTTAGACAGATCCTCCAATCCTTCAGCATTGAGTTCTAGTGTGACTCTATTGCAAAACAAAGTTCTTGGTGAACAACCCTTTATATATATGATGAAGTTCAGCTATCTTACCTAACGGATATATTTCATAAAACAACAGCGCAATCCATATGGGAGATATTTACAAGAGCTTAAATCTTTAATTGGAATGATGGCTCAAAAATCTTTCCTCTTTTAATGCAACTTTCGCACTTGGGAAATTAATCCCTGTCTCACAGAAGACTTTACAAATACATCCTGACTTAATACAATTGTCTGTGGTTCACACAAATAATTTTCCCAAGTGGGAATCGTCTAGAACAGAGGTCTCCAAACTACGGCCCGCGGGCCAAATCCGGCCCGCCAGTGCCAACAATCCGGCCCGCGACAGTTTAAGACTAGTGTCATCAATCTGGTTCGCGACACCTAATGTCTTATTGTTGTTACTATTGCTGTGATGAGTTGAAAAAGACAACATAAAATGATAATTACTCGGTCGCGCACTTTGCGACTAGAACTAATAAGACTAGAAATAATAAGAGTATAGTTAAGGATAGAAAAATTAAAACTGTTTTGGCCCTTCGAACTTATTGATAAAATTGTTATAGCCCTAAGGCTTCAAAGTTTGGAGACCCCTGATCTAGAACATAAGGTCTCACACGCAAGTACCCTTACACTTAACCACCAATGTAGTCAATATAAAAAATTAACCTAATATCGTTTCACATTATAAAGCAATGATTCCATGCAAGTGTAACTCCAGCCTATAAGGTAAAAGCACCTATTACGGAGGTATTTCGCATCATTTGAAAGTAAGAAACAAAAATAAGCATTTGTAGGTATTTCTAAAGGTGAAAAAAAATTCTATCGTTAAAAGTGGAATTTATATTTTGTATTGCTGTTGAGACTATGTTTCTGTTGATGATATTTCTTATTATAAAGAAATATTTAAATAGTCTGGTCGATTTTCCCTAATACGGAGGTACAATTTTGGTCTGATCCTATTACTGCGGTAGACGGCTCCTAATACGGAGGGTCAGAAATTATATTCATTAAAGTTCCGTACAAATAATATTTATTAAATAATATTAATGTGTTAGTAACGTAATTCGTAAGTTTTTCATTTATTGACCATTGATTTTATTACATTGCGTAATCAAATTAATGGTGAATGAATTATTTTTAGAATTACTTTAATCACATTTATATTATTTAATAAATATTATTTGTACGAAACTTCAATAAAATTAAAAAAATCTTTACGTTGTGACAAACAAAAAGTAAAAACAAAAATAAAAATTATGTAGATTGCATAAATTTAAATAAAACAATTACATAAATTTTAAAGTTTTCATCGCTTTTGATTTTATCAAAAAAAAACATGCATGTCAAATAAGAATCCACAAAAAAAAGATACAAAGCTTTTACGGAACCCTAAAAACTTGTAATTTTATGTTGTATGAATAGAGCCGTAATAGGAGATCTTAGAACCCTACACGGAGTTACCTGGAAATAATTACCGCCGTAATAGGAAAACTACTCATGTTTTCGATAATCCTAATTCTGACCCATAAATATTTCGATAAACAAAAGAGTAAAAATGCCTAATCAAACATTAACAGTTTTTTGGCTCAGATTTGTAAAACTCAAGTCAAAATTTATACAAAATAAATGTTTTGTGATAAATTAAAATACACCTTCCCATATTTGCCTCTTCTAAGAAACTAACATTTTGTACTCGACAGTTTTCATATTTAACTAGATTTCTAATTAAGAACACATACCACAGAATATGGTTTCTAAGTTATGTGATTAATAATTATTTCAACTAAACTTGAAACTAATTCAATAAGTTAATCAATTGAAAGTTATAAACAATTAAACATGTCCAGTACTTTTCCTATTTCGGAGTCATACCACCGTATTAGGATTAATCTACAAAATTTGTATCGTATTACGGCGGTATTTTATTTTTTATTTTTTTGTTAAAAAATCACTTACAAATATAAAATAAGCTATTTAAATAGTGAGTGTAATAATAAGAAAATGCTATAAATAACAAATGAACAAACTCGAACGGCATCTTAATACGAAAAACTTAGTTTCTAAATATTTGTGTACTTACTTTTGTTGTTCCGCGTTTGTATGGAAACACCTCTCACGTCGATGACGTTACACAGACTGATTGATCTTGTTGTGTTGTCTATGTGCTATACTTGCAAACGTCAGTTAAGTCATAAAGTAATAGATTTAGAATAAATAGTTTCGGTTTTTGTGTACCTACACTGAATAAAACGGGAATAAAACGCGAAAATAGAAATACCACCGTAATAGGAAGCGATTTTGGCTACCGCCGTATTAGGAGCGTTTACCTTAGTTATCATGCTGGTCGAACAGGTTTAATACCAATATTCAATCGATTAGTGTCAGCAAATATTTTTTGTTGATATTCACAGAGTTTGTTTGAGCATCCCAAACAATGTTTATTTAGTTTTCAATAACAACATATACGATCATTTATTTACGTTCGGAGATTGCATTGGGACTGAATATAATGAAAATGTACATAGGAGTTGAGAAACCTCTCAGGTTAATGAGGTACTGAATTCAAATACGTTTTTCGTAGGTATGTTCAATGACACGTTTCGAAGAGTCATAAAATTCGGTCATTATCTCTTTATTTGAAACTAGCTGGGACATGTTACTTTTCGTGCCAAACATTATTTATTGTTCTAAGCTTAAATCAATTTATTTTCATATACGTCTTTTTATATATTTATCAGTGAAATTCCTTTCAAAAAGTGTTGCAATGTCACAAACTTTCAGCTTAAATCTCGCCTGAGTTTTGTTTTTTACTTTTATATTGGTTTCAAAATTCGCTACATTTCCAAATTGACAGATTGACTGAAATTGTCCTAGCAAGAAGCTAAGGGAAATGTCAGCCGTATTTATTGAAATTTCGCCCAACATAACATTAAGCTCAAAATAACTCTAAGTAATATTATATTTATTCTGTATATTTACTTACTGAAAAATGATATTTCCTAAAAACATCTTACTTAGAAGACGACTCGAATTAAATGAAACATGTTGAAGATATTTCTGGCGATCGAATAAAATGAGACTAAAACACCCACAAAGTCTACAAACTTTTAGAGCAAATCTTTTACTGCCCACTACCAAGACTGAGTGTGGAATGAAATAGTTTCAGCTACTTTAAAAACCGATGAAGAAACTATCTGTCTAGAAGTAATTTATAGACAGTGACATCGTTTAATGGGTTATTTCCTGCTATTTTATCTGTTTTACGTTTGTATGTTTAGTATTTGGAATGATGCTTTTTTTAACTAACCCAAGTATGTATTTACTCCAAACTAAAATATTATGTTATTAAAATAACTATAAGCTATACAAGCGTGCCCTATTGGCCTTACCGTCAAGATATATAACCTTAGCCTTCCTCGACAAATGGGCTTTCTAACATTGAAATATTTGTTAAATTCAGTCCCGACAGGACCGAACTTGAACAAGCACCTGAGATTAGCGCGTTCAAACAAACAAATAAACTCTTCAGCTTTATAATATTAGTATAGATATATGGCACCTATTACACCAATAAAAGATATGTCACTTATAACTCATACTCTCTGTTTTACGCAAATTGCCCGCAAAGTTTTACAGCAACATTTTTACTACCCGCTATCAAGAGGATGGAATAAGGCGGTTTAAAAACCGGCTTCTTTAAAAACCGATGAAGTTACATTATCTTTCTAAAGGTAATTTATAGATAATGACAATGCTGTTAAATTGGTATATCTAGCTGTTTTATTTGTTTCACGTCCGTACGGTCATTATTTGTAATGATGCTGTAGAGAATTACAGTTCGCTGGGAATATTATTCTAGACTAGCTGCGCCCCGCGGTTTTACCCGCGTTATTCTGCTCCAGTGGGTCAGAGCGTGATGTTGCTGTTGATGTAGCTTATATGTTAATCCAGCGTATAACCTATACCGGTGCAAAATTTCAGCCAATTCCGTTCCGTACTTTTGGCGTGAAAGAGTAACAAACATCCATCCATCCATCCATACTTACAAACTTTCGCGTTTATGATATTAGTAGGATTGGGAAATTATAATACTATTACTTTACTTACTTACTTAATCAGCTCATTTAATCCAAGTCCAATGCTGCTCAAGGGCCTACGGGCCCCTGGAATCTTGGGGTAAATCCGTACCTAATAAAACCGTTCAATTAAAATGATTAAGAAACTAACGTTTACTTTTAGTTGCTGTGTTTAATTTAAATCGTCAAATTTTCAGGTACATATTACCAAACCAATAAAAAGGCACCTAGTTAATCTATGGAAATACTGGTTCATTTATTAACAATTTTAAGTGAATTAATAATACCTACGCAATTTATTTATATCCATTCTAAGCCAAAGTAGTCTTTAAAGTACAATTTTGATAACCTTTGGGCACAGCCAATATTAGTTTCATTTCTGAATATTTGTACGTCTTGTTTATTCCAGTGTTGTTACAAAGAATGAAAAATTGATGCAATAAAACAAAAGATTTTGTACCCATCCCACCGAAGATGGTACCATTTATCAACGGACATAAGGCACGTGTAAGCGATCAACTTCGGTGTTGTCGCGGATATTGTCAAAGAACTTTTAACTTAACGTCCGTAACTTTTGTTTTATTGAAATGTTTTAAGTCTACTTTTAAACTTAACAAAAGTTACACTTACTAATATAACTAAATGAAATCCTAATATAAAACCGACGACGGTTACTATACTGAAAAGCAGCGCAACTTATATACTTACTATTAAAACATTTTTTTTAAATATGCTACTTAGTTTCTTTTTCTATGGAAATTATGAATAAATTACAATTTTTAAACTATACAAAATATTTATTATATGTACAGAGTAATTTTCTTAATAAGTGTAGCAATACATTAATGTGGCAGTACAAAGTATAACAATTGGGACCAATGGCTTAACGTGCTTTCCGAGGCACGTAGGGTAGTCCCTCAACCAACCATGCAACCAACCACTTAAAGAAATCTATAGCCAAATACCGCTACACTACGGAGGTTGTAGTTGTAAAGAATACTTTAAAATAAATAAGATTTGGAACTCCGCCATTTTATGAAATTGACTTTAATGGCATGGACGGACTAGCCAAGGGCAGGCATGACATGCCTGCCCCCTCATGACGGGCGAAGACATGAAAGGTAGACATGACTGTAAGCCTGGCCTTACGAATAGGCAATGGGTTTGTGCGTGGAATTGTATTGCAACAGTATTCCGCAGGTTAAACTGCATGGGGCACCAGTTGTAACATGATTTATTTTCAACAGTGTACTGTGTTGTGATAAACCAGAGGACATTACTTTGTGTTCGTGACACAAAAACTGGCAAAGATCGGGAATCCCAAATTATTCGAGGACAAAAAGTATAACGCCACGATTTTCACCGTATTTTTTATTTGTATCTTCTCTGGCTTTGACTGCGTTTGGAAATAGATCAACCCACCTGACGTTGAAATTTGAACCTGTCGAATGTTGAGGTTGAATGATGAGTGATTGTATTGTGACTTGGGAAGCGTTGATATCTCTGTAGAATGGGAAGCCGACACGTAGTTCTCGACTGTCACATGGGTGAAACTTTAAGCGTATTGACAACTGCAGCTACGTGACTGGTATATAAAAGAAACATTTCACTACGTAAACTACATTAATAATGAATACAAAAATAATTCTTTAATGTTCAATACTATACTGCTATATACTTCATACTAATAATATTAAGAATGCACCGGTGGTTCAGTGGTAGCCACTCTAGTACAAAATTTATACACACTTAGTACAAAACTGCCGTAGGGTAGTGGCTTCTGTGATCTGTTCTTGGTTCGATTCTCACCCCGGACAATTATTTATGTAAGCTACATATATTAGGGTGTACTTTTTGTACGTATATGGCCAAGAATTCCCTAATTTTATTATTTCAGCTAGGAGTCATACCATTGTATTTTCACTACGCAGTACGGCGTTTCAATAATCAATGGTAATAATAGAAAGACGTTTGTTTTACAACCAATTGAAGTGAATTAATTATACTCTGTGATTTTTTCCCAAAAACATTTAACTAGTTAATAGGCACGTTTCAAATAAATCATTATATAATGCTGATAACAAAAAAAATGTAACGAACAGTAACGTTAATATTCAAGTTAAAAATGATGTATATTTAGATATTGCAACTAACTACCACTATATAGCAAAGGAGTAAGTAAAATCAAAATTACAGACTGCTGAACTAGGCCTTCCCATCGATTTCCAGCAGGAAAGAATGCTAGCGACGTGCATACAATGACACATTTTTTTTTTTTTTTTCCGGGAGGAAATGCTTTGACGCATTCCCACCACCGCTGCAGCGTATTCGCGCGCTGGCGGTGGGATATGTGGGACTCGCCCTCTCCATAGCGTGGTATGCTAAAGTCATACCACGAGGAGAGGACCCTACACCACTAAAACCTTCCGGACACTCCTTCGATCCGCCGTTGGCGGGGGTCGGGTACGCATGAGCAATCCGGCCCCCCGACGTCACCCGCGGCCAATATGGTATCGCGGGATCTCCAGATACACTGACACCCTGCGATCATTATGAGGTTGTCAGTCTATCGTGCAGGCGGTCGGCCCACGCTTCGCTTGCCAGTTCATAGTCTCCACCATCCGCTGTCAATTAGTCGCTGACTGTGTGCCTCACAAGAAATAAGGCACAGTGAGAGACCTATTTACAAAATACAAACACTATTTACAAAGACAGGTCGGCCAGGTTTAACTGTAATTACAGGCATGACAACAATCTTAGCATGGTTATAACATCATGTCATGACGCTACCGCATATTACACAAGTCGTAATGTGCAATGTACACAATATTTAACGCTCCCGCCACATGTTGTCAGCGCGTTGGTGTGAACACGCTTAACGTTCGAAACGAATGGCCTCTATAAACATGTGCTCATTAACCGCTACAGACGTAGATAGCTAATTGTACAGATAAGTTTAAAAAAAATGCAGGATATAAGTATATCGAAGTAGATCTAGACATAAATAATAATCTCGGAGTTTCTCATAGTCTTTCTTCTTCGGGCATCACACGTAGGTAGATAGAGAAAGACTCGTAGGAAGCTGGGATAGGGTCCGGGCGCACTCGCGAGGCGAGGTTCGCGATGCGTTCTATGCTTCAGACGAGATCATAAAGGCGGTAACATATTGTTAAAACGCGACGCGACCCGATGAAACGCAATGCGTGTTAAGTCGAATCAAATGTATTGTTTTCTATAGAATCGTGAATCAGAATCAGAATCAGACTATGAAGTCTGATTCTGGTCTATAGAAAACATAATATGTTTCCGCTTTAATACGCGACTATCACATGCCAACATTGGCGCCATTTTCCAATAGTTTTTAGATATAAGTTAGATTTTACTTTAAAAAAATAACATATTAGTTAAAATGTAAACTAATTTATCAGTACTATTTATGTCATTATCATTGTATTTGACTTATAGTAAGTACGATCGATTCGTTTACATTATCAATAAACGTTTTCTTTTTCATTTTCGTTATCTTCACTTCACTTTAACAGCCTGTTTACGTCCACTGCTAAATATGGGTCCTCTTAACAGACCTAAGCAGGCCATGGTCGTTGAGAGATATTGCCCTAATCATCACGCTTAGCAGGCGGATTCATGATGATGATGGCCGGATTGCTCATGCGTACCCGACCCCCGCCAACAGCGGATCGAAGGAGTGTCCAGGAGGTTTTAGTGGTGTAGGGTCCTCTCCTCGTGGTATGACCTTAGCATACCACGCTATGGAGAGGGCGAGTCCCACATATCCCACCGCCAGCGCGCGAATACGCTGCAGCGGTGGTGGGAATGCGTCAATGCATTACCTCCCGGACAACAAAAAAAAAAAAAAAAAAAAAAAAGGCGGATTCATGATCGCAGTAAGATGGTGAGTTCCTTGATCAAGTTGTTACTATCGAACAAGTGTATGTCTTTAGTCGTCCTTTAGTATGTCCCTTAGTCCAGTACCATACCAGTTGTATCATCCATCATCCATATTCGATTCTTACGATACCCATGGGAAGACACGGGGAGGCCTTTCCTAAGCCGGGAACCACACGGCTACGGACCCTCGATATAGGTTTATAGAAATAAATAAGCATTGGGCATTTTTTTTTATGCCCAATGCTTATAGGTACATATATTATAGCCGAAATCAGAACGATCAAATCGTTCGTTTCATAGAAGAATCACCCAATGAACGCCGGTCATATACAAGTGGTGTAAATCCTAACCTTATTATCAAGTGATAATTTACTGCGTGGATTTCAAAGACAGTGCAGTCGACTGAGCGTAAGTAAAGCGCGTGCACGAACGGTTTCTACATGCGCTCTAAAGTTTAGTTTTCGGTCAAGGATTACGCCTAAGTACTTGGCTTGTCGTTCCCAAGCGATTGTTTCGCCGAACATCTTGCCGGTGGAATGTCCGGTGGACTGTTAAATCTCGAGAAGAGTACCGCGGCACTCTGTGTCGGATTTGCTTCGATTCTCCACTTTCTGAAGCATTTACCTAAGGTATTTGTATCCATCCATCCATCATTCATATTCGCCTCTTACGATACCCTTGGGAAGACACGGGGAGGCCTTTTATAAGCCGGGAACCACACGGCTACGGACCCACGTTATAGGTATATAGAAATAAATAAGCATTGGGCAAAATTCCTTTATGCCCAATGCTTATTTATTTTAGCTGAAATCCGAACGATCAAATCGTTCGTTTCATAGAAGAATCACCCAATGAACGCCCTTCAGTTTTTTCACCGCCCGCTTAATCACATGACAAATGTCAAATTCCGCAGAGCGGCAGCTCGAGGAATGCGAAACTCTAAGTTTAAATTTTGGGGAAGCTAATTCAACATGCTAGTTACACGTTAAAGTTTGAAAACATTATTTGAATTAGTAGTACCTATGTATTTTTTGCTTAAAGATGTATTTATTTCTCATAGGATTATTAAATAATAATATATATACCTATATACAACTGATATGACCTTATATATTATTATCTACCTACTATATTTAATTACAATAACAATTTTAATATTCTTTTTAAAACTAAATTGTTTTCGATTCGTATAACTCTACTAATTACATCTTATTTACAATTTGAATAGATTTCAGCGTCGAGTCTAGGTTTTTCAGTCTGTACACCTATGATGAAAATTAATTGTGTTATAACGTAACATTATGTAGGCGTGTCATCGGCATGCCTGGCAAAATGGGTGCACAGCGAGCAACTTGCGCCATTTCAATTAACACGATACGACTAATTTGGTCCCCGACACCGCTCGGGATGATATATACCCCTTATCCTAAGCTAATTAGTTCACCCGTAGCTCACACCAACCTTTGTTTAATGACCCTGTGCATTGCACTTACCTTAACCAACTTATTTAAGCATAATTTAACACAAACTAAACTATAAACGTGCGTTTAAAATTGGAAACTTTAGATTCGAATTTATATTAAAGAAATACAGTCCCTTTTTGTAACTTTATTATCAATAGTTTTGTCTATCTCATATGACTATTTTATAATTTTTATACATAGATAAAGACTTCGTCCACCCAGTAGGTCGATTGGTTAACTGACATTAAGAAAACCGTTAGTTGCTATATTCCTTAATATGATCATCATCAGCCCGTATAACGTCCACTGGTGTACATGGGCCTCTTTCCAAGGTTTTCTACCATAGACACCACTCTTGGCAGGCGGGTTGGTGACCGTAATATTATGAGCAAAAGATAACTTGGCTGCCTTATCCCCGGTATACGCTTGTTATAGATGGTGTTATAACGATCGGGACCAGCTGCGGGAGTTCCAGCCTTATTAAATGGCTTTTAAACTACAAACTAAGCTCAGGGTCGCTGACGGAGGGTTTATCATATATATCAGGGGTGGCCAACCGGTCGATAGCGATCGACTGGTCGATCCCGGCAGTCATTGCAGTCGATCCACATAAACAATAAAAAGTGATATTTTAGTCCATGTTAATCTACAAATACGTGCCACAGATGCACCAAGTTGGTGGTTGTCGTATAATAATCTGAAAAACGACCTATTTATTATTTTATTAACTTTTACAATACGAGATTCAACGTTATGTATGCCATATGGTCGAACGCACACAATAAACAGTCGATCTTAGGCCTTATAAAGTTGGCCACCCCTGATATATATCATATCAATAGTAGACAATAATACCCTCTCACTTTTTATTCTTCGCCGAATTTCAATAGCACTTAAACTCAACCGTGACTTTAGACCGAGACACTCCACAACAAAACTTTGACAGTTAAACAATATAACTCTATCAATACTCGTATATTCAATTTTAGGATAATTGGACTTGACCTAACACCAATAAGTATTTTAACGGAATACTTGTCAAAGTGCCGACACATCTTTGAAAATCTTAGTAGGTACTTAGATTAGTGTCAGTAAAAGCGAGGATTCATTGAAAATTCACAAGTAGTATATTAATTCGCGATGCTCTACTTTAATTTTACATAAGACACCTTTGTCCATTTATCGTCAGACTTTGGCAGAATTGTCGTCATTCGGCACAGTCCCATTAAATAATAAAAAATTAGATTATCACTTATTTTGTAGTCAAATGGTTTAGGGGTTCCTCAATTCCTTGCATTGTTCAGCCATTTTCGAGCGTGCGAGTGGACTGTATTTAAAAGGCGAAATTAAATGTAAGGAGAATATTTAAATTATATATTAATATAATTATTCGATAGCCAAAATCACACGTAGAACGACACCGACACTAGACCAAAACATGACATAATAATATTTATAAAAAGAAACAAGTTTTCGAAATAAATGTCTTATCCAAAAAAGTCTGTTTCCCAGCCACAACACTCCATTGGTCCCGATTATTTAACATTCTCCACTATAACAATCATGGTATTATGGAAGCAGCATTCCCCTGTGTGTTACAATATAATACTATGATCACCAACCCGTCTCTTAAGCGTGGTGAGTACCGCAAAACCTCACTCATGACTCATGTTTTGTGGATGTTATAAGGGCATTTGTGTCCCAATTATTGCTAAACTTAAAATACAACAATTTCATAATTAGGACTAAATATATATACAGGGTGTCCCAAAAGATTACGTAGCTGGGAAGGGGGGTGATAGGGATGGTCACAAGGGTCACCAGAAAAATATAAAAAATTCCCTCTGGGTGTTTAAAAAAATAAATGGCATTTTTTAAAAGACTAAAAATTTTACACCTTGTGCTAACTGTACCTACAAATATGGCTGTATTAAAAAAAAATGCTGTTATGTAATCTTCAATAACAACAAGGTCATCAACATCAACATCAAAAATAACAAGGTGTAAAATTTTAAGTTTTTAAAAAAATGCCATTTTTTTTTAAATACCCAGAGCGGATTTTTTTTTATTTTTCTTGTGACCATTGTGTCCACCCCTGTCACCCCCTTTCCCAGCTACTTAACCTTTTGGGACACCCTGTATATAATAAATAAAAAGGCGACAGCTGTAAAATAGTTCTACAGCCTTTTTCTTTATAAACATATAAAATAAACATATGGTTCACTTACTAATTATAATCATATTACTTGCATACTACAACTATTATAAAAAAAAATAGAACGAATAAATGTAAATAACATAGAAAAAATTAAACGTACAATTAATGTTTGACACTCCTCAACCTCTCCTCACCAACAATAGTCTATGGTCACCCAACGTTTGGCTGCTACACAAGAAGTCTTAAACTTTGATTACGATGCTATAATAATAGCCCAAGTTCTCCCAATAAGAGGTGGGACACAAAACTTAGTCGAGTTTAGTCGAATAGTATGAATTAATCAGGAACTTTTGAGTTGGTCAAGCTTCTCTTCCGACAAGTGGCTGACTCTTGGGCAAACTATGTTCGAACTAAGTTAACCAATACTTGCTCTTAAGTATTATTTGACTGGTCGACTTCATGGAGATTATTATTAATGTATTTGAATAGTGCCGCCTCTTGAGGTTTTCCATTGTGTCGAGTGGAAATTTGAAACTAACCGATATTATAGTATGATTGTGTCTTTGCACATTGTAAACAGATTTCAATACATCCTGCAGTTCGAATGTATGTATACTAATATAATAAAGAGGAAAGATTTGATTATTTGTATTGTTGTTGTTTGATTGTGTGTTACATGCTCCCAAGGAACTGTATTTGCCATAGGCACCACGCTTGGGAGGCAGGTTGGTGGACGCAGACTACCGTAATGCTGCGGACGTTGGCAAATGCTGCTACCCGTTCTCTGATAAATAAATGTTATAGATGATTTTATAACAATCAGGACCAACGGCTTAACGTACTTTCCGAGGCACGGAGGGTAGCCCTTCAACCAATCAGACCCGGATAGAAAGAAATCTAAGAATTTACACAAAGACATCATGTCTGGCATGGGGATCGATCCTATTACGTCCGCGACTTAATCACTCAACCTGCTACACCACGGAGTTGTTATAACTATATAATGTAATCAAAACCAACAATCTTCTCAGTAAACACATTAGTAGGTCCATTTCCTTTTACTCACGAAAGAAAACACAGTCAATAATGCATACAACCACATAAAACATTAAAATAAAAGAACTTTCTTCCATGAGAGTTGTAACAGCTGCTGGAGTTTTGTCTCCGCAAGAAATCTTACCCAGGGGGGATATAGGGGGTGGGGGGATGTTTACCGCGACACTTATTATCTGTGTCTTTTGTCTGCACCCATCTTTGTTTCGGACTCATTTCATTACAGCCCTGGCCGGAAATATTTATGTAGTAAAAAGTGTAGCATAACACCATATTTCGTTTCTCCAAGATTGTTTTTTTTTTTTATCTCGAATGTAAGAACGATTTTAATTTTTTTTGGTTGATTGCTTTCTCAATTATTTATTTGTAAGACCGCGTGCGGGTTTGCCCTCGTAACTTCTGTTCTTATGGGAACTTCATAATTAAATTTAGCCTATGCTACTCCTGAATAACGTAGCTTTTTAATGATGAAAGAATTTTTAAAATCGGTTCGTTAGTTCCGGATCTTATTTGTTATAAAGTAAATGAAAGGCATGAGTAAGCACTCATGCCTTTCATTTACTTGATAGTTTTACTAGACAACAACTGAAATATATTAACTATCACTTTGACATTTATAAAAATGCAAATAACTCGAAAAATACGTATATATTCAACTGGCCTTCTTATCTAACTAAAATAATAGTTAATTTTCTTCGAAATAGATCACCGTGTTTTGGAAAATATAAAAAAAATGTTAGGACAGCATTTGTATGGGACCTGTACGAGCTTACAGAGAATCACCCTTAACATAAACAAACCATAACATCTTCCCCTAATAATTAAGTTAACATAACAAAAACACACTGTTCTTAAATTATATCTACTAGATTTTTCTTCTCAACAGAAACTAAAGAAAGGTAAGAAATAAACATTAATACATAACCAAAACATTACAAATTCCACATAAACAAATAACATGTAAGAACTAAAATTCAAAGCGAACAAACAATCAAATCATCATCAACAGCCCGTTTACGTCCACTGCTGAACATGGGCCTCCTCTTAACGGATCTTGTCAAGCCAGGATCGTAGAGGGATATTGCCATAATCACCACGCTTGGCAGACGGATTCTCGATCGCAGTAAGATGTAAACCTTGAGCTAATAGATGCTGCTGCCCATCCATCAGCCATATGTCCCTTAGTCGCCTTTTACGACACCCATGGGAAGACATGGGGTGGTCTATTCTAAGCCGGAAACCACACGGAACAATCAAATATTTCCTCTTTATTATATCAGTAGGTATAGATACACGTTTATTCAACATGTTCTTAATATATAGTTCTCCCGGTCAATTCCAGACACGGCGGCCAATTTCTGACGTGATTAGTCAGATGACTGATAGGTCACGGCGACCAACATCTGAGGAGATTTCCTCAGAGATTGGTCGCCGTGACCGCAGATGCGATATTATAGCACATAAGTTCGTACAGGTGCACTCTCTATTACTTTACTCTTAAAATTCGGTGGAACGGTTCTACTGGTTCTACCGACACGCCCGGTGAGAGATCAGGCGCAAGACAGCAGTTTAACGTGCTCAGAAAACGGGTATGGGGACATTACCAACCCTGACTGACTTCGGGCTAATACTTTTTTTTGCGGCCTGAGAATTAAAACTCGCTAATTATGTACAAAATACGACAGTGAGTTTGTTTGTTACGCAGTCACGATCAAAGATACGAACTAATCTTGATTTTATAGTAGGTATCTTGAAAAAGATTCCCTTTATTGTTGGTATAGTGGAAGCGATAACTTTTAATATAGAAATTATTTATTTTTTCAGTCAAAAACTAAAACTTTATAGTAGTTGAATTCACAGTTCGTCTTAGCCTGACATTGGGCGTATGCCTTTCTTCGAGATTGTGCACGACGAGAGCGCAGAGCTACCCCTTATCACCCGCTACCCCTACCTACTCCTGTACAATTACAATAACTGCAAAAGGGATGAAGATTATAAAAATCTTTTAAGTCCGTTAGTTAGATTACTAAAAAAACCTGGAATCGTAATTTTTTGATTAATGGAATCAATAAAAATGTACAATGATACAGAGCAACAACAAACTATAAAGTTTAGGAGAATAGGCCTTGTAACGTCACTCGTAAGTAAAAATTGTACCTACAAGTGACGTCACATTTTAACGTGCTGTATCGTCGTTATTTTTTGTTTCAGAAACGAAAAAAAATACTTTCCCAATATTTTCTGATAATCTAACTGACGGTCTAAATTTGTTTTTGTCTCATCCCTATGGTGCATTTGTCTTACCGAAGGCGCGATATGTAATTCACACAAAACACCGCTAGCAATCCTCCCCTCCTTCCGCCTCTGCCTTCCTACTAGTACAGAAATCTGCCTCCGCAATTGGGTAAAGTGAAAAAGTACTACAATAAATGAAAAACTCTGTTCCGTATCAAGAATTCGTTGTCTAAGCAAGTATAATAAAATGCAAGTCAAGTGATACCTCAGTGGTACGCCAATTACTTTCAGAAAGATTTTATTTACTTATTATACTAGACTTGCATTACTTAGATACTCAGACCAAGATTTATTCCGTTTTTCTGTCTCAGCACGCTATTTGCTGTAAATAAGAGTTCTCTTTGTACAATCACAGAAAACCTTTGTGGTGTTATTGTAAAAGTTTCATAATAATGGAAGACATCATAAAGAAATAAATTACAGCGAAAACTACGTCGCATTCTTGGCGAATTGTTCTCTTATATATGCTATTTGAGAATAATATAGTGTCGAATTTTAAAACACGGTAAAATATTGTGTTCGCCGCACTAAATGTAAACTTTTCGACGCCTTCGTAGTCCCGAAGTACAAGTGGCCCGCGAACTATAACGAATAGTTGCACAAAACAACTAAAAGTCACAATCCATCATTCCCTCCATCTGTCGCCCTGAGCCGAGATTCAATTCCCAAAGCGTCCTCTTGCGCAGGTTTAAGCAACCTGCGCAAGTAATTTAATAATTATATGTAATTTATGTTTATGTAATTTATAAACCACTTAATACGGCTAGAATTTGAATAGGACATAAAGCGAGCTCCGGCTCGCTTTATGTCTAATGAAATAATAAAAGCCGACTACATAAATAACAGTTTGAAAAAAAAAAACAACGCTCTAACAGTAAACTGACGCTTGTTAAAAGAAACCTAGTACTGGATTCTATTGAGATGTTTAAAAGCATAGAATCATCATTTCGTCATTATCAGCCACTATAGTCTAGAACAGCTATACTCAACCGACCGTTTAAAATTTAGCGCCTAAGCAGCTGTACGAGTTAAAAATATTTAAGACAGTAAAAATTCCAATGTAGCTAGCCAATAACTACTAGCCAATAGTAGTTATTGGCTAGTACAAGTTGTAGTAGTACAACTACAGAATAATACGTTTATAGCAAAACAATTACGGAACACATTAAATCCGTCACACAAATGACAAAAATCTATAGCAATAGCTTTTGTTATTCCTACAGGCATTGTACGCTCAAATTAAACCGCCCCAATTAAGTTGAACAATAGCTCAACAAAAGGGAACACTCACAATTTCGTATAGATTAACAGATCGCACTGATCCATCGATATCGGTCGTTGTGAATCCAATCTGTACAAATTGTAGCGATCCATTTGCTACACGGAACAACACAACACGAGTGCTATTCAGTGTCGTAGCTAGAGGGTATTTTAGATTAAAAATGAGGCCGTCACTAATATTTACTTTAAAGATAAGTTATATAAAAATAATCATAAACCACTACATTACTATAATGCGTCTATTTTATTGTTTCTTGTTCTCTCTTCTTAAGGACAACTGAACAACGGAATTAGGGAGTATTAATAGCTTGTTTGTGTATCTTTAGAATACTTATAAATTACTAGCTACGCCCCGTGGTTTTACCCGCGTTACTCTGATCCAGTTTTGTAGCCTTTTATTTAATCCAGCGTATAACCTATCCCGGTGCAATTTCAGCCAATTCCGTTTAGTAGTTTTGGCGTGAAAGAGTCACTAACATCCATCCATCCATCCATTCAACCATATCTACAAACTTTCGCGTTTATAATATTAGTAGGATAAACATCTAAATTTTAATATGCCCTGTTGATTATTGTCTTGTTTCCTTAAAGACTATTATTAATTGTCATCTAAAAAAAAATATTGGAAGACATTTCCACATTTTAGTATTTTTGATCAATTTAAAGAAATGTCTTGCAGTGCACCGAGATGAAATTACGCCACTGCCCTTGTTCATTTCACACTAGCTATGAGACAATAATGTAAACGTCAAACGACACGGCAGCGTTCCAGTTACTTCCATTCTCCTAAATGTTATATGCAAATTTACCGATTCCAATCACATTAGAAGTAAAATCGTTCGATTAGGAGACGCGAAATTAAACTAGTTCTAATGTTTCTAATTTGTGTATTGGAAAGTAAAGGTTAAACGAAACAGAAGCCCAGATAATTAAAATTGAGTCCACCTAAAAATAGGATTAAATTTAGATACGTATTGTGTTTCTCTTTTAATAAGATTATTTATAAATTCTTTTAATAATAGGCTTGTGTGAGTTGACATAAAAATATGTGTTGAATCTTGTTGCAATGAATCGAATCGAGTACATATTTGTCTTTTTATTAGTAAGGGAGCCGACGAGGCTAAATGGGGATTTACTCGAGCGTCGTAGAGACCTATTGGGATGCAAAGCTTAGATGATGAGAAGAAAAAAATGTTATATGATATATACCTTTACATCGGTGGGGGAAGCGGCTATAGATTTTTAAATATGTAAAAAAAAACTGTTGCATGGACATCCTCGAGCGCGTCAGATATTGATAGCATCAATGACCTACGTATTTTTAATAATGTACGTATGTTAATCTGATCGTTTGCATGATGCGGGTGGCTGTATATAAGGGTTGAAAATGAAAAATTTTTTTTTACTTATCTGATCCTGTATCCTTCACGGGCGGCCTTATATATGGGCCTCATGTTTTGTGGAGGTACTTAACCGGGTACAAGGTATCCCCCTGTATATTAATCTGCCGCGCTTTAGTAAATCCCGAAATCCCCGCATGGGCTCCCCTACTATATTGACAGTAAAAATCAATAATGTCTATATTAATATTATAAAGAGGAAAAATGTGATTGTTTGTTTTCATTTAATAGGCTTCGGAACTGCAGATTCTTCTGACCGATTTAAATTTATTTCACCATTACAAAGCTACATAAACAGGAGTAACATAGGCTATATTTTATTATGAACTAGCGACCCGCACGGCTTCGCACGGGCGCAATGCTGATGTATCGTACATATAAACTTTTCTCTTGAATCACTCTAAACTATCTACTAAACTCTATCTATTAAAAAAACCACCCAATGTCCTCCCATGGGTGTCGTAAAAGGCGACTAAGGGACATATGGCTGATGGATGGGCAGCAGCATCTATTAGCTCAAGATTTACACCTTACTGCGATCACCAATCCGTCTGCCAAGCGTGGTGATTATGGCAATATCCCTCAACGATCCTGGCTTGCCAAGGTCTGTTAAGAGGAGGGCCATGTTCAGCAGTGGACGTAAACGGGCTGTTGATGATGATTAAAAAAAACCGCATCAAAATCTGCTGCGTAGTTTTAAAGATCTAAACATACATAGCGACAGACAGACAGCGGCAAGCGGCTTTGTTTTATACTATGTAATGAAGTTCGCGGGCAACTTTAGTAGTTATATAATACACGGTTTACGGCTAATATAATGTTTTAGTTCTTTAATTGAATTAACCAGCCAGGCACTGTATTACACTCTTACAAGCTCACAGAGTTCTAAATATGGTGGTCACAATGAGATCACTGCCTAAGCATGGGTTAGCGTCGAATAATACATTCACACAGGCACAAGCAAACTGTCGAATATGTAGGGAAAAATTGGGTAATAAGAGTCAGTGGGCAATAGGAGTTACCTCAAAATAAGAAAAACCGAACGCAAACAACTGACTTATCAACTCGTAAGCTTAACGCCATTTTCGAGCACCGTCAGCAACTCACTGAGGTCTCACGACAACGCGTCGAGAGTGACAGAGGTGTCAACATTTTGAACCATTTTGATGAGTTAATAAAACTGAAGATAATTCCTCAATAATTAAGTATTTATCTCTATACTTGCGGTATGTATGACACTTAACATTGATAATTAAAACATAGCTAGATAATAATTATGTTATCAACTTTTTCGTCACGATTAATTTCTTCTCATTTTTGCCCTTGCGGCCTGCGGGTAATTGAAACAGCTGTAAAAGTATCATCCGATGAAATCATAGTAATAAATAAATATAGGTACAGTCAGTGATACTGCAATACTGCATAACTGTCAGTTGTAAAAAAGGTAAAATTTCATCTGTCAATAAATATTTTATTTGTATGTGTTGTAAGGTCAAAATATCAATTTAAGCTACTAGTGTCACTGATTTCAGATGCCAATCACCTACTTTGAGTTGGATCTAGCTGTTAAGCGCAGCACACATTGTTGACACTTTTGATTTGCAAATACACTCACATATACTCTATATATATAGTGCAATTAAGTATAATCACTAACAAATGTGTTTCAAAAAATATTTTCGTTAAATACGCCAATTAAGCGTGATTTATTCAGATGAATGCAATTCATTGGATAGTGTGCCTGACCAGGCATGGCTGCAATACGGACGCCGACTATGTGGGCCATACTTATGCATCATACGTATGAGGCATAAGTATGGCCCAAGAAAAGTACCCGGGCCCCCGTACCAACGGCTGACGGAGGAGTACCCTGAGGATTTTAGTGGTCCTCTCCTCGTTGTTTGATCAGCATACCACCGCTATGGAGAGGGCGAGTTACACATACCCCTTCGCCGACACGGCTGTAATAAAATTGAACTTGCGAAGAACACGGGAGCTCGTACGTTCATAAAATTTAAATTTGTTCCTTCTGTCGTTCACGAAATAAAATGTAATATGTAGTGTAAGGCCAGGTGCCTCGGTTCTTAGATATGTCTTCATATCATATAGATAACTACAAAGCATAAATGGAACTAGGACACTGAAATGATAGTACAGGGGTAATAAACCAGGTCAGATGCGAAGTAGCTTTTTAATAACAAAATTATACTATATTAGAGCAACAGTCTGTGATAGTAATGAAGCTATCCATATTATTTAAAGAGGTGAAGTTTGTGAATTGTATGTGATGTTGTAGGGCAGGGGTGGCCAACTTAATAAGAACTAAGATCGACAGTTTACAGTTTGCGATCGACCATATTACATACATAACGTTAAATCACATTTCGTTAGAGTTACCCTAATGATAAATAGGTATATTTTCTGATATTATACGACAAACTCGTATGATAGTATGATATTTTTCATGATATTAAGCTTACCTATCATAAACAAAGTGCACCTACCATGTTTTCTCTGCATCACCCTAAGGTCGACTGGTAGAGAATGCCTTTGGCATTAAGTCCGCCTATGTACAATGTTGTGCAAAAGAAAAAAAATATAGGTATATAACTTTATAGAATAAAACATCACTTGTTATTATATAAGTTGATCGACTATCATAGCCAGCCAGCAGGTTGGCCACCCCTGTTGTAGGGGTAATCTCTAGATCTACTGCAACGATTTTGCAAATTATTTTACCAATCGAAAGCCACATTATTAGTGAATGTCATAAGCTTATATATATTTAAATTCATGGTTTCTACGGGAACGGTATTTACGCGGGTGAAACTGCGCTTGTCAGCAAGTATTTTATATATATATATGATTTTATAATTATAATGGAAACATGTTATTATCACAATCTCGTTGTATAAGTACAACGAAATTGTGATTATAACATGTTGAACATATTAGAGCAATACTACTAATAGCGGTGGAATAGGTAGCTACCTAAGTAGAACGCTAAATATGCTACTCGTCAGGAATAACCTTCACCTTACAGAATACTATCATCAACTTCATATATCTTCGTATAACTTCCACTGTTGAACATGAGCCTTCTCCCGAGGTAGGGTCACCACGATTGGCAGGCGGTTAGGTGACCGTAGTATTATTATGTCCTGATTTGTACGATAGTTATTAATGATGTTATAACAATCGGCACCAACCAGACCCGGAAAGGAATCTAAGATTTTATTCAAATTTCAGATTTCTGGTCCGACGTGGGGATCGATCCCACGACCCCTAACATTTAAAGCGAGACTTACACCACTCGCAACACCACGAAGGTGCTCCATACAACCATATTATAAAAATATAAATAGTAACATGAAGCTTCGAACAGCTTTGTAAAACTTCGTCTGTATCTATATTATTATACAGTACCAGATATATATTCTGTAAACACTTACTTACGTGTTTTGCTCGAATGTATCCATTTTTCGAAGTTGCACATCTAAGCTGCGTCGAACTCCCCATGGATATCTGACACTCTCAATCTGTGAATTCATACAATTCTGTGTTTTGACTCCACTACGTAGACTATTTATTTTAGCTTGTACCTTTTTCTTTTTATTGTAAAGCGTTCTCAAGAAAATGGATGTTAATCTTGTTTTTGTTAAAGTTGCAAAGATTTACATTGTGTTTTGAATGAAAAACGAGGTGGGACTGTGTTAAATAGAATGTATCCGGTGTTGGATGAAGTCCCTTGGGCATATAATTCTTTGTTCGGTGTTCGTTTTGAGTGTAAATCCTACTTTAGAATCGTATTCTAGCTCGACTATAAACTGCTGAACTGTCTGACATTCAACGTTACAGGCCGTATGAATAAAATTGAGAGTTATGTTGACTTACTCAATGTTTATATACCAGTATAATAAACATATTGTCATTGAGAAGAGATATATATATTTATAATTTCATCTGGAAAGCTTCATTTTAAGAATTTGTTTATATGCCATAGTCATAGGTCGATATGCAGTTTTTTCCCGGAATGACTGGCTTATCCTAAGTTTGACAAAAGCGCCTTCGAGCAAACGCCGAAATAAAACCCGTTTTCGGCCTTTGACTAAAGTATTTTTAGTCAAACCTAGATGTTTCTAACTTTTCAGTCAGACGTTGAAAGTAAAATTATCGCTTTGGGCTTTGCCTAGACTATCGGTTTGTTCCGAGGGGATCTCACAAACGGATCCCATTCATATGTTTCATTAGGTGTGGTGTAAAAAGCTGAGCGTGAGGCAAAACTGTAACCATACCTAGCCCTGGCTTCAACAGAGCTAAAGGAGACATTCGGAATGTTTCAACCTGTATTTACCTAGCTTGATGGTCAATACAGGGTAGGGAGAAAACACGGAAAGATAAACACACTTTTTTCGAGGACTAAAATTATATAAAGCAGCGAGACCTTTCTTAATATCAAAGATGTGGCCTACAGGTTAAGTTGTCTTAAAGAGAAATAAGTGCAAAAGATTTTAAAGTAAGCGGCCAAGGCTGTATTAAATGTCATTACAAGAAAAAATGCTCTTCAAAGTTATATAATTTAAGAGATCTAACGTATTGTGCAATTCTAAATGTCCTAATGCCTTTTAATTTTAAAACGTAGTCTTTATTTATACATGGCGAACTTATCTAACAAGCTAAAACATTCTAATGCTTAATTGAAATTTGACCGGTGAAACCCTAATACGTTGCCTGACCAAATTTGACGTTTCTCCTAGGTTTGACAAAAAATCTTTTGTCAGTGGTTTTTCGGACTACAAATCAAACCTGGATTGACTAGTCAAACCTAGGGGCGCCGAAGCTTCGAGGATGGATACTTGACTATAACATATATATAATTTTAAAACTATATTAACTAATGAAAATTTGAAACGATATTACTATAATTTAAAGTAGACGCGGGTCTCAGTCGCGGTACAATTTTAAGCCAAATCATTACCTTTTTAATCTCTAATCCGACGTTTCAACATGGGTCACACCAATTGTGGTCACGGATAGACTCAAAAAACGCGTCTACTATAAATTATGTGTAGTACAAATCGCGAAAGTTTAAAAACTATATTACTATGTTGCTGCGCCGACAGTGTTCATAACTATATTATATCCCGATTAAACACGTGAAAGGCAATTTAGTTTTGAGGATTGTGTGAAGTAATGTATACAAAACAAGGTATGACACTCTATATATATATATATCATGGCAATCTATGTAAGTAGCTATTGACGAACAGAACTTTTATTTATTTGAGCGATATTAGTATTATTTGTATTTGGCATTTTATCACTTTTAGTTTAATTCATTTTTTTTTAAGTCTTTCTTACGGTGAAACATACACATCATTCATCATCAACCCGTATAACGTCCACTGCTAAACATGGCCCTCCTCCCGAGGGAGGGTTTTTGCCATAGTCACCACGCTTGGCCGGCGGATTGGTAACCGCAGTGTTATGTTGTGATACACAGGGGAAACACCGCTGCCCGTTCCCTGGTTCGCTTATTATAGATGATGTTTTAACCAATGGCTTAACGTGCTTTCCGCACGGAGGGTAGTCACACAAAGATTTCTTGTCCGATGTGGGGATCGAACCAACAACCTCCGAGATTTAAAGCGAGATTATTACCGCTACACTACGGAGGTTGTCAAAAACATACACATACTAGACACATAATACTCATTAAGATTTCTCGGGTATGCTTTCAGAAGCAGCTGTGTCTGATAGCATACGCGAAAACACAATTTATTAAAAACTTAATAAACTTAGCTTACTTACTTTAAGAGGGGTAATATAACTATTTAAACCCGTCTACAAGTACTCTATAACTTTGGCACTAAACTAACTCTGAAAGCTTAAAAACCTAATTAAAGTCATACTGTAATCTTATACTTAATCAAAATCTTTAAATTCACGTGTCTGTTAATATAACTTTATAAAATATATTAGGATAGTACGATGAAGAAACTCATTTAACCCTATGTCGTGTAAAACATTAAGTCATTTACTTCTTACCATCATCATCATCAGTCCGTATAACGTCCACTGCAGAACATGGAACCTCCCGTGGGAGTTGCCATAGTCACCACGCTTGGCAGGCGGGTTGGTGACCGCAGTATTATGTTGTTGTAATACAGGGAAACGCTGCTGTCCGTTCCTCGATATACGATTATTAAAGATGATGTTACAATAATCGGGACCAACGGCTTAACATGCTTTCCGAGGCAGGAAGGGTAGTCCCTCAACCAACCAGACCCGTAAAGAAATCTTAGGATTTACACAAAGATTTTCTGTCCGGCGTGGGGATCGAAACCACGACCTCCGAAATTTAAAGCGAGCAAAATACCGCTACGTTATGGAGGTTGTCACTTCTTACTATAATAAATATAAATCAAGTTTTTATAAGAAAATAGCATATCAATACTATGAATTATTCTTACTGATTGCATAAAATGTAGGCCAATGCTTTAGTAATTACTACGAACATTTTACTGGCAACCGATTCAATGGGACTAGTTAATAGAACTTCGTAATCGTCTGGGACAGTGTTTCCCAAATATTTATGTGCCTACCCCAGTAGTATGCAAACTGGGCATGAAGGGATACCGCGACAGTCTCAGAAAGATTTAGAAAATTTTATCAATAAAATCATTTACCATATTGTATTCTTTAAAAGATTCTGTAAAAAGATGAATGAAAAAAGAATGCCTGTAGCGGAGATGACAATGTTGAGATGGATGTGTGGTGTGACGAGAAAGGATAAGTGAGAAATGAGTATAGTAGAGGGAGTTTGAAAGTAGCGCCAGTGACTGCAAAGTTAAAAGGGAATCGTTTATCTTAGTATGGTCATGTGAAGAGGAGGGATGAAACGCATATTACTAAAAAAGTTTTAAGTATACATGTAGATGGATGGAGCGGGAGAGGAAGGCCAAAGAAAAGATGGATAGATTGTGTGAAGAGTGATATTAAAGAAAAAGGAGTTAGTGATAGTGTGACGGGTGACAGGACACAATGGAAGAAACAAACGTGTTGCACCGACTCCAAGTAATATGGGATAAGGGCAGGAAGAAGAAGATTCTTTATCGACCATTGAAAGTAGGTAATTCGCAACTTGCATCTATCGAAATACATTGTAGTTTTCAATCCATGTACGGTGTAAATGTGGTACTGTTATAGAATTAACATTCCGGCAATAACACACAAGGTATTTTAAGAGATACTCCTTTTTATAAAAACAATAGAGCTCCTTTTAGTAAGGTACAAATGTTTGCGGTATTTGAAAAGGAGTACTCAATTAATTCTAATTGAGAACCACTGATCTAGAAATTACCATGTTATCGTAGTGTAACAGACGGAATTCAGACCCACGGAATTGAGTTGTAACATATAATTTGAAATTGAATCAATCCTATAAGATCCTTCCAACCGAGGTACAATCGAGATAATTTTCATTAATCGAGCTGGGTTCTAAAATTAGTTTTATAGTGTAAGTATAACATTATAAATATTGATTTAACAGTCTATGGAAATGTAAAGGGGTTACTTTTGCAAGAGGACTCGCTTTCTACATCGGGATTATTTTTTTCTGTAAAAATAAGTGTGCGACTACAAAAATCATAACATTATCTACGTGGACCAGGGAATGGACGGGAACTTTTCATTGTGCAGTGTTTGGCACCGCTTTCTAATTCACTTGAACAGATGATAATTTAAGATTCGAACCTATATTCGACCTTCCCCGAGCTGATAATAGAATGAAACATCTTTAATAATAAATTTAGTATATAAGAAATATCTATAAAAATCCTGCACAGACTATTTTTATGAAATGTTAAAAAGATTAAATTTAATTAACGCAAAAACAGCGCTTATGTTCTTATAATTTTGTTTATGTTTATTATCCAATCAAGTGAAAGTAACTGTCATCTACACACCTTGTACCTGGCCTTTAACCCAACAGCTAAACGTTCTATACGTTTTAAAGTTTGAGTCAGAATAAAATTTACTTATTATCAGTAGGGTATAATTGGGGGTTCTGCATCACTTGCTCTCGCTGCGCTCGAGCTGCGTGATGCAAAAGCCCCCAATTATACCGCTTATGCAGATCGTAATGTGCATATCGTATTCAATAACAATACAGTCGAATAAGTATTGCTTTCGATTCGCAACTGTTCATTCAACGGGAATCCGACTCCCTAGTATCGTGATGCAATGCGCTGTAGTTTGTTTTGCATCTGTTGCATTATAATATGTATGAGATTGATCGTCTAAACCTAAACTTACGATGTAGCATACAGAAATGCAATCGGTTAAGACACGCTTATGTCCCATGTAATAACATTGTATGAAATCCTTTCCTTTTACAAGTTAACATAAAGAATAAACGTTATAAGGCGCAACATAAACATAGAACAGAGGTACATAATAGTAGTAAGCAGACTGTCTTTTTGGTCTACTGACTACAGGCGCGACTACTGAGCATGAGGACCTTGGGTGAAGTGAGGGTTAATTCCCCAGAACGGGTAAAGGGCTTTTATTTTTTTATTTTTTAGGCATCAGGTATTTGGTTTCAGAAAATGAAGTGAAAGGGAAAGGAAGTGATAATTTATATTTCAATTTTATACATAGCTTCGAAAAACAGTCGAGATGATTCGAACTTGCGCCCACTCGTATAGAAAGCGAGCGTTCAAACTACTAGGCTAACACTGCGTACAATGGTACATACAACTTCCTTTTTAGAATTCCATCTCAGGTATCCGCGACGCTGTGGCGCCGTTTTCTAAATTAGGAAAGAAAAAGACGTGTGCTACATATTATCAAATCGAACTCTATGTTTTCAGCACATAGAGTTTAATTTGTATCATTAGATTTTTAGAACTTGTTCATATATATGAGTGCAATAAATTAATAAAGTATATTTAATTGGTAACAATTACTGCGAGTGGTTTTTATTTTGGGATAATTACATAAAATGTCGGTGAGTATTTTTTTTCTGCTTTTTATTAATAATATTTTATCCTTTATTACGTGTATACTTAGTTTTTTAATTTGTTCCAGGACTCTGAAGACCTTTTTAATTTTATCCCATACCCGCCAAAGGAACCAAATGCAGGCGAGTCATCTAAACTTAATTTAAAGAGAAAAGGCGGAACATCATCAGCTCCACAAAAGCGCCAGCGAGTTCAAGTATACTCCTATACGAAGACAAGGGCTCAAAATACATCTGCATCGTCAAGGACGATCAAAATTGAAATTTATGAGGCTGATAACCAGCCTGAAAAGGCTTGCGAGTGCAGCGCGGACAAATGTGTGCAATACGTAGTAAAAAATATTATTTGTGATGATATATACTTAGCTTTAGAAAATATAATTGGAAAAATTCATGAACACATACAATAAAATTGAATTTTTATATTTATATTCAGACTTTCATGACTGTGTAACATTCCTTTTCAGTTAAGTTTAAATTATCTTTGTTTATGTGTATAATCATAATTATTATATTGTTATTATACTATCATTATTATATTAGCCTATAGTGTCCCACTGCAGGACAAAGGCCACTTGTCTCTAATTATATTGTTATATATTACATAAATAGTATAAAATTATAATCATTAAATAAATAAAATTGTATAATAAATTATATTAAATAACAGTAGTAGCTAAAATTATGTAGTTAATATATTATACCATACCTATGTATGTTAGCTTTAAAAATAAATTAGACATATGGTGTTACTTTAAACATTTTTAATAAACTTATTTCCTTGGTATTATGTACACAGTTTGGTTTTATTTTAAATCAACTTATCACAATAAAAGTGGCCTAAGTCGAAAAAGGGACTTAAAAAAGAATAACCACCTTATGACTACGCAATGAAGTCGCATTTTCAGTGTAAACACTTGTACTAATGCCAGTTTACTATTTAAAAGCGTATTAGTTCGTGCATACATAATATGAATGGTTCTCATCTAATTGGTTATAAGAAAGTTTCTTGTTATGACCGCAGTTAATTGAGCTCTTATTCCTTTTACGAATTTCATCTCGAATTGCTTGGTGAAAAACTATTTTGGTCAATATGATGAGCAGACATATTCCATATCTGTATCATTAGGATGCATTCATACCTGATACTAGTAAAATAAATTTATTCAATTAAAAGTATGCTCTAAGTACTACTGTCATAGGGACCAAATATCATAAATATTTATTTATTGTAATTTTTTTTTTGCTTTAATTTGTTACAAGGGGTTTGTATATAAACACGGCTTTATTTTTAAGGTTTATAAAAGTATGCACTCGATGAATTTGCTTTACTTTACTTTCTTACACGTAAGTGTGCATATTTAATTTGAGCTGTGTTCGTTAGTGTCACAAGTTTTTCCTGCGTTTTTTATTGTGCCGGAATTCTACAACAGTAAAGTATGTAAGTACCTATTTATTATACCTATATTTTCTAAAAGTCACAATCATAAAATCTTGGCTATTTTCCACTGACCGCTTACAATAATTCAATATTTATTAACATTTTTATCATTACTCATTTGGCCAGTGGTCGCAAGTGCATCTACTGAGCGAGAGGTATTGGCTTTGATTTCCAAATCATTCTAGGTCAATTCCTAGGTTCAATATATAATTAGATTTTTTAGGGTTCTGTACCCTATTACTATTTGTGTATATCTTCTGCAAATGTATTTAGGTGTACAATAAAGAATATACAATATATCTAAGACTCCACTGCCCGTCCGTCCGACTGCTGTCTGTCTGTCAAAAACAATAAAATAATATTTAATTAATTTTCTTTAGATAATGGTACGGAAGCCTTCGTGCCGGTTTTTTTTTTTTTTTTTTTAGTATTTAAACTTTGAAATCTTCCTCAATCGTAGTGACACAAAGGCGAAGTAAACTTTTGATTTTATTGTATACAGGTGTGATAATATTATATCAATTACTTTTCAGGGCTCAGGTTAACAATCCATTTTGGTTGTATGAAGAGGATTCGGCACAACCTTCAACTGCCGCTAATAGTAGTTCTAAGAACAAAGCTGTACCAGTGAAGCGGGCTAAAAAGTCTCAAAAGAAAAAAGTGCTGCCCATGAAAAATCCATTTGCTGGGGGATCAGATTCCGACAGCGATGCGATAAAGCTTGCCGAGGATACTACTCCACCAGCTATCAAAAGAAAGAAAATTGCTGTTTTTCCTGACTCCGAGGTAAGCTTATGCTATACTTTAAACTAGGTACACTTTTATTTAATTTTATCTTCTGTTTACTTAAATCTATCGATAACCCCCGCCTATCACAGCCTAGGATATATTTCCTCTCCAGGCAAAATAAAGCAGGAAAGTGTTTTTTTTTTTGTTTTCCCTTATTCTTCGAAACGTTAAGTGGCGATACACACCTTGAATTGAACCTAGATTCTTAGAATCGCTATCACATACTAGATGTTAAATTGTAATTTTATTGTTTTTTTTTTTTTTTTTTCCCAGGATTAATTATCGCAACAACCGATTCGAGCAGCGACTTTAAGAAGTGCTTTCTCTCAGCGTGTAGCTTCGGGTTATAGCTACCAATCAGACCCGACGAAAACAGGGCAATACTTCTTCGAACTGAGAGTGTACAACACTCGTGAAGCTGAGCGACTGTCATACAACGAGCGCTGGAAGCAAGCTCTCGTAACTTTGAAGCTTGCTACTGACCAGAACACAGGTGTTTGGGCTGCATTAACTGGTCTAGTTAATGCTGGTCGAAATGAAATGAGGGATATTCGTCCGGTACTGTACCCTAATCCCAATAATTAGGATATTATCCTAGCTATCCTAAGTTTTCTTTTTTCTTTTATTTTTTTAGTTTCATGTAATCCCCCGTCTTAGGTTTATAATAACCATTTAACTTTATAGCAAATATTTTATTGTATCTTATTATTACCTATGTAATCAATATCATCAATATAATCATCAATATAAAATAAACATTGCAGGCTTTATAAATAACAATTAAATTTTATTCCTTCTAATTACATCAGTATGTATTCTTTTACAGACATTTTACATATGAGAAATAAAAATTGATTAACTGTACAAATGAAATAATAAATTGATTAAAAATTACAATTGAGACTTTAAATAAGATTAACTTGTTGATTGAGACTTTAAATAAGATTAATATGTATTCTTTTACAGACATTTTACACATGAGAAATAAAAATTGATTAACTGTACAAATGAAATAATAAATTGATTAAAAATTACAATTGAGACTTTAAATAAGATTAACTTGTTGATTGAGACTTTTAATAAGATTAATATGTATTCTTTTACAGACATTTTACACATGAGAAATAAAAATTGATTAACTGTACAAATGAAATAATAAATTGATTAAAACAGAAATTAAAAATTGATGAAATTTACAAATGAGATATTAAATTGATAAAACATAATATAATAAAACATATAAGATAAAATATATCAAATATATGCGCGTTAATATTTTGTATTATAAATTAGAACTAGTATACAATAACTTACATATTAATTTAAAAATCTAACTAAAAAGGTATACCTACTTTCGAAATGTTTTTTTTGTAAAGATTGCAAGATTTATGTTTCAAAATTGTCATCTCACAATAGATCTAATATTCATAAATCAAATCGCTTGTCGAATTCTGAAATTGACAATGTTCAAGTTATTGCTTCTGCATTTAAAAAAAGGATTATAAGTTATAAAATAAATCCGATTGTTTTCACTATAACTCCCGAAACGTTTTTAAGTCAAATTTCAAACACTGTGTATAATATCATAATAAAATCAATTAAAAAACATAAAGCAATTAAAGTAAATTTTGAACTATTTGTTTCTTACATTTTGCCTAAAAATGATGATATATCCATGAAATCATTTAACACAAAATTTAATATTATAGTGCAAAGCACTGATATTGTTGATGTTTACCTAAAATGTTGTGAGAAATTAATATCAAAATGTTCCGAGTTTGAACTTTCAGACTCAGGTTGGACAATTAATTTTATAAGTCATTTGGAAGTAAATATAAATAAGTACAATCCTCTAAGAGCTGGAACTTACTTACAGTTGCCCGCTGTCATAAGAAATACAAAATCTTGTTTAAACATACATAACAATGACAATTATTGTTTTTTGTGGTGTCTTTCAGCTCATATGTATCCAACTGCACAGAATCCTAATCGTACAAAATCATATCCGCACTATAGGAAACTATTTAATTTAAATAATTTATCATTTCCTCCCAATTTTAATGACATAAAAATATTTGAAATGAATAATCCATTTATAAGTGTGAATGTTTATGGTCTGGAAGCTAATAATCATGTAACAGGTCCTTTATATTTGACATGTAAACGTAAGCTTATCCATGCTAATCTGTTATACATATTTAAAAATGGAAAAGCGCATTTTTGTTTAATAAAAGACTTTAGTCGCCTTTTGCATCGTCAATTAACTAAACACAAGTCTAAAGTATTTTTATGCGATGAATGTTTTTTATACTATGACCAAATAAATAAATTGATGAATCACAACTGTGGTAGAAAACAAACCATTTTACCTGAAGAACATAGCAAATTACATTTTGTGAACTTTGAAAGAACTCAAAGAATACCAATTGTGATATATTGTGATATATGGTGATTTTGAAAGTTTATTATGTGAATACTCGGACAAAAATAAATCCATTTTTACTGAAAGTGTACAAGCACATAAAGCATCCTCATTTGCTTACTATATTTGCTGCAAGGCTAAACCCGAACTGAATGATTTTGTTAGTTATAGAGGTCCAAATTGTGGCCAAACATTTGTTGAAACAATAACAAATGATGTCAAAAGGCTTCATAATATTTTACAAGAAGACAGGCCTATGTTACCTCTTACCCCTGAGGAGTTAACTGTTCATAATGAAGCTACAACATGTCACATATGTAAAACTCAATTTGTTGAAAACGATAAAATTGTTAAGGACCATGATCATTTCACAGGTAAATATAGAGGACCCGCACATAATACCTGCAATTTAAATTTTAAAAAATGTCAATTTATACCAATAATTTTTCATAATCTCTCTGGATACGATTCTCATTTATTTATTAAAGAATTATCTGGTATCCTTGGTAGAATCAATTTAATTCCTAAATCAAAAGAAAAATATATATCGTTTACTAAGTTCATACCGGTTAATAAAACAAATACCGCACAGTTAAAATTTATAGATTCATTTAACTTTTTGAGTACTAGTTTAGATAAATTGGTAAAAACTTTACATTCAAACGATTTTCTTCACTTGCAATTGTATTTTCCTAATGAAAACTTATTTCAATTAGTTCGTAGAAAAGGTGTGTACTGTTATGACTACATAGATACATGGGAAAAATATAACGAAACTCAACTGCCTGAGCGATCTAAATTTTTTAACAAACTTACCGGAGAACATTCAACAGATGATTATGAACATGCCAAAAAAGTGTGGAAAAGTTTCATAATAAAAAATTTAGGAGAGTATACAGACCTATATTTGAAATGTGATGTACTTTTACTATGTGATATTTTTGAAAAATTTAGAGATATGAGTTTAAATTATTATGGTTTGGATCCGTGCTTCTATGTTTCATCCCCATCATTAAGTTGGGATGCTATGCTGTTACACACTAAAGTTGAATTGGATTTAATTTCGGATGTTGATATGTACCAAATGTTAGAAGATGGAATTCGGGGTGGTCTTGCCCAGTGTTCACTGAGATATGCTAAGGCTAATAATAAATATCTATCGTCTTATAATAATAAAGAGCCAAGCTCCTATCTAATTTACCTAGACTGTGTTAACTTATATGGATTTGCTATGATGCAAAAACTGCCTATGCGTAATTTTAAATTTATGAATGAAAATGAAATAGTCAATTTCAATGTCATGAATGTATCTAAAAAGAGCAAACAAGGTTATATTCTTGAAGTAGACTTATATTATCCAACTAGCATTCATAATTCCCATTCAGATTTACCTTTTGCAGCTGAAAAGTTTTCGCCTTTGCAAAGTCAATGTAAAAAATTAATAGCAAATCTGTATAACAAACATCGTTTTGTAATCCATTATTTACATTTACAAGAATGTTTAAAAAATGGTTTAATATTACTTAAAATACATAGAATACTAACATTCTACCAGGATAATTTTTTAGAGCCATATGTTTCTTTAAATACATCTCTAAGGCAAAAAGCTAAGTCAGATTTTGAAAGAGACTTTTTCAAAAAACAAAACAACTCTATTTTTGGAAAAACGATTGAAAACAAGCGCAAACAAGTTGATGTTCGACTAGTTCAGTTATGGAAAGATAAATTAAATACAACTAACAAATTACATGGGGCTGAAAAATATATAAGTGCTCCAAACTTTAAAGACTTGGCAATTTTAGACAAAACTTTGGTGGCTATTCAGTTAAATAAAACAAAAGTAATTTTAGATCGCCCCATTTATATTGGATTTTCTATACTCGAAATATCTAAAACACATTTATATAATTTTCATTATTCTGTTATGAAAAAGATCTATGAAAATAACATAAAACTGTGTTATACGGACACCGATAGTCTTCTTTATCATATAAAAACTGACGACTTTTACGCTGACATGAAAAATAATATTATGTATTTTGATACAAGCAATTTCGTAGAAAATAATATATATAGTATGCCAAAAGCTAACATGCAATTACCGGGTTATTTCAAAGACGAAATGGGAGGAGATGTGATCTCGGAATTTGTTGGTTTACGTGCTAAATTATATTGTATACAGTCAGAGAAAAAAACCATTAAGAAGGCAAAAGGGGTTACAAAGCCGGTAACAAAAAGATTGGATATTGAAAAATATAAAAGAGCTTTAAAATATAATGAAAATTTAAGAGATGATATGTATATTATACGATCAAAAAATCATTGCATTTTTACACAAAAATTGAATAAGTTAATTCTTAACAGAGATGACAATAAACGACAAATGATAAAAAATCGTTTTGAAACTGTGCCTTGGGGGCACTATGGTACAATACTTTAATAAGAATTCGTATTTAATTATTATGTATAATCTACTATTGTGTGTATGTAAAACAAGCTGTGTTGATAACATGTATACTTGTATTGTATTGTATGCCAAATAAATATTATAAAGTGCTTTGTTCTTTTATTTATAAATTAAAAATATACCGTATAAATATATTGTTTACTGAAAGGTAAATAAAAGGAGATTTGAAATTTTGTAACATTTTATTTTCAACAATAAGTAATAAGCAGCAAAATAAATATTTAACACTCCTGTTGAAATAAGATTTACTGTTGATTAGACAAGCTAATTTTTTTTACTATTTTACCTATCAAATATTCAGTTTCATCCATAATATCATCACAATGGTCTTTCACTAGGTACTGAACACTTACACGAGCATTATTATTTTCACTGCAATTAATACAATAATACCCTTAATGATGTTATTTACAAATACAATCACACACACCATCGCACTATTAATGAAATCCCTGCTAATGTGGGCAATAATAATAAAAAACTGATATTAGAAAGGTATTTAAAGTTGCTAAAAAACGATAATTTAAAAAGCAAGTACAAAGTAGGTGATTTTGTGCGTATCAGTAAATACAAAGGAACATTTGAAAAAGGTTATACTCCCAACTGGTCAACAGAAATATTTAAAATTCGTAAAATACAAAATACAACTCCTATAACTTACTTAATCGAAGATACTATCAGAGGTCAACCTATTTTAGGTGCATTTTATACACAAGAACTTCAAAAAACAAAACATCCCAATGTATATCTAGTCGAGAAAGTTCTTAGAAGAAAAGGTAGCAGGGTTTTAGTAAAATGGTTAGGTTTGTCTTCAGCTGAAAGCAGTTGGATTGTTAAATCGAATGTTATATTATAAATAAAATAATATTATCAACAAACTCGAATCGCATAACTATTTATTAAAGTATTCAAACCGGAATCATCAGTCTTATAATGTGTTTTGGAGAGAGTAGTCTTCTCAATTGGCTTATTAATAATTTACCATTTGAATTACACTTACCAGGATATAATTACTGTGGTCCTGGTACTAAATTAATAAAAAGACTTGCACAAGGAGATAACGGTGTAAATAAGTTGGATGAATATTGCAAAGAGCACGATATTGCATATCACAAGTCATCAAACTTGAAAGATCGACATAAGGCTGATTTAATTTTGTTAAAAATGGCAAAACAGCGAGCGGTTGCTTCCGATGCCAGTATAGGCGAAAAACTCGCGGCACGCTTAGTAAGTAAGGCTATGTCGACGAAAATTAAAACTGGTTCTGGTTTGAGAAAAAAGCGTTCTCCAAAAGTTACATCAGGAAAAGGATTAAAAAGTAAATTAAAAACTGTTATTACAAAAGCAAAAAGACACATAAAAAAATTAAAACCTAAGAGCAAGAAAATGGCCATAGAATTAGCTATTGCGGCTACCAGAGAATTAGCTGATGATTCATCGATTAAGATCCCTCGTGTTATTCCTATTCCAAAAACTGGGGGAGTACTACCTCTGATTCCTATTTTTGCGGGATTATCAGCGGCGGGAGCTTTAGCAGGCGGTGCAGCTGGTATTGCCAAAACCATAAATGAATTCAAAATGGCTAAAAAGCTGTATGAGGAATCGAAGAGACACAATGAAAAAATGGAAGCTCTATGTATTGGGAAAGGACTACACCTTAAACCACATAAAAGCGGCCTTGGTATTTTCGTATCAAAAGAAAAAAACTGAGATATCGGCTACCCAAACGGGCCTTAACTAACTTTGACATTTTAAAGTATGGAAATAGAATTCCTCATTTTAGAGGTGTCTTTATGAGAGATGAGCTCCCTAAATATCCATATAAAAAAGAATGTGGAGTTATTAATTTAGATGGTTCTAAAAATCCTGGTTCTCATTGGGTAGCCTATGCAAAATATAATGATTATGTTGAGTATTTCGACAGTTATGGAAATCTTAAACCTCCAAAGGAATTTATAAAATATGTGGGTTCTAACATTCAATATAATTATGAAAATATACAACGTGATCACCTCTTCAACTGTGGACATCTATGTTTAAATTTCTTAAAGAATTTTTGGTATAATCAAGAAATAAAATAAGCAGGATCATTTAAAAGAGTTCAGTATGCAAGCATGTCTACTACGGTTACCATCTCTGGAAATAAATCAGAACTGGTTTCGTATTTTCAACCACCTCTTCATTTATCTGATCAATACGAATGCGGTTTACTATACTTTTCAGTATTAAAAACAAGACCGAATGTGCCTGTTAATAACAGCAGTTTAACAGCTGTAATCAGAATCGAATGTGATCTTGTGCACGGTTCATATGACAACGGATTACCGACTCATTTTATTCACGAATTCATATCTGATACTACTTCAAGTCACGGTTACACAGAAATACCCCAGAACGTTATTTACTTCCCAGTGAACAAAAACATAATTTCATCCATATCTGTCAGGATCGTAGATCAGTTTGGTTACTGTATTGACTTTGGTGAAAAACATATTCAATTACGTCTTCATTTAAGAAAAGCAAAATGATAGTGTATGATAAAAACCCTCCAGTGAAAATAAAACGGTCTAATCCGTCAACAACCGTTAAAGTGCACAGACGTAAGAAAAACGTGAAGAAATTGACTAAATCAAATAAAGATTTTCTGAAAGCTTTAGGGTTTAAAGTATGAGTATACTACAGGTTACTGATTTACCACACTTTGATAGTTCAATCGAAAGTTATGAAGTCCATTCATACAATCCCTACAATAACAGCTTTAGAGAAAACGATGAAATCAGAATCCCCATACATCAGCAAGATATATACGTGCTACCATCAGCCAGTTCAATCTACATCGAAGGTCAGGCAAAGCTGTTCGGTAAGGATGGGAATCCGATCAAGAAAACTGTCACGTTCACTAATAACCCTGTTATGCATTTGTTTCAAGACATCAGATACGAAATGAATGGAATTGAAATAGATCGTATAAAAAATTCCGGAATAACATCAACAATAAAGTCATACATCTCATTAAATGAAGCAGAAAGTAAAGTTGCTGCATTATGGGGTTGGAATTTAAACGGGTTTCAAAGTGATGGGCATTTTAGTGTTGTGGTGCCGTTAAATAAGATTTTAGGGTTTGCAGAGGATTACAAAAAAATTGTTATAAATTGTAAACACGAACTTATATTGAATAGGAGTAATTCTAACTTAAATAGCATTATGCTTACTGATGAACTCGTTCAGGTTCAAATAGATATACAAAGGGTGCAATGGAGAGTACCGCATATAAAAGTTTCAGATCGAGAACGTTTAACACTTTTAAAGCATTTAGAAAGAGATAAACCTATTCAGATGGCTTTTAGAAATTGGGATTTATATGAGTATCCTTTACTACCTAAAACCACAAAGCATTCTTGGTCAGTAAAGACTGCTTCTCAATTAGAAAAGCCCCGGTATGTAATTTTTTGCTTGCAGACTAATAGAAAAAATAATAGAACTAAAGACAGTTCAGTGTTTGATCATTGTGAGGTGACAAACGTAACGCTCTTTTTAAATTCGCAATATTATCCTTATGAGCCTTTATCTTTAAAGTTTTGCGAGAACAAATATAGTATATTATATGAAATGTATGTGAAATTTCGTCAGTCGTATTACAACTCTCCGGTAGACCCGTTGCTTGATCTACAGGACTTCAAAGAAAAGGCCCCAGTCTTTATTTTAGACTGCTCGAGGCAAAACGATAGTTTAAAAACTGGTCCAGTGGATGTGCGATTGGAATTTGAATGTTCAACACAAATACCAGATAAGACAACTGCATATTGTTTGATTATAAATGATCGACTTGTTGAATACAAACCTCTCAGCAACATTGTGCGCAGATTATCATGATCGCTATTGTGGATATTCAAGGCTTTAAAACAGAAACAAATGAATTTATAATAAAAGAAATCGATATATTGTATGATCAAAAATTACATGTGTTTTTAATTAAGCCACCATTTCCATTTGAAAAATTAACGAAACAAGAAAAAAAACAAGTTAGTTGGATTGAACGTAACAGAAAGATACACTGGCATGAAGGATTTGTACCCTATTCTAATTATCAGAATTTGGTTATAAATATTTTAAGAGATAAATGTATTTATGTCAAAGGTTCAGAAAAAGTGTTGTGGTTAAAGCATATTTTAGAAAATAGTAATTTAAGTATATTCAATTTAGAAGATGAAGTTTGTCCTAGTTTGATAAGTTTATACGATCAATATAAATATTCTCAAGATTTATATAACTGTATTTATCATAACTCTGTATGTGCTTTAAAAAATGTATTGTGCTTAAATAAATGGTGTATAAATAATAATATTTTTAAATAATTATTTTCTTGTTTAATTTTCAAATCTTTTATCCCCCACCAATCAAATGATAATCTTTATAATTTGCTGGCTACAGTAGTACGATATCATTTCACTTTTATAATTATCTGTATAAAGAACTATATAGTGAGTGAACAGAACATGTCTCAAAATAAATGTAGCCCTCGTTATGACATCTATAATACGTATAAAATGCGTGAAATTTCGTTTAGACATTATTGGGCAACGGCTAATACAAGGAGAAGGTTGGTGATGGAAATGGCTGAAGCCGGATTTTTTTATTGTGGAAATGGTGTAAATGATAAAGCAGCGTGTTTCTCATGTGGAGGTGTTATAGAAGATTGGGAGATTTACGACGATCCTTGGATGCAACATGCTACACTTTTACCTCAATGTTTTTATTTGAATGCTGTGAAAGGAATATATTATATTAATAACTGTCTGAAACAATTACTCTATTAGAATATGCGCTATTGCATTGTGCTCCGAGTCGGATTATATCTAACCTTTTAGAATATATTATGTATACGATGCCACATTGCACTTAAAATGAGTCAAAGTAATGAAATTTGATTTGGAAGATGAGATTCCTTCTATTTGAACCTTTTTATGAAAATTACTTCCATACATTACGATCTGCATTGCACTTTTATTAATCTTTCACGATCAATAAATATTTGTGAAACAGTGAAATAATTGTAGTATGCTAGTTACCATGACAATGAACGTTGGAGATCGAGTACAGATATGTATAGTAGAAAAGCGGTTAAGTGGACTTCACATCGCAAATATTTTGAATAATGAGCAATATAGTGCTATATTATTACCCTGTGATAGAAAATATGGTAAAGCCTCAAAAATTCGGTATAAGGGGCTTACGTTGCGGGCTCGAATAATAAGAATATACAACCACTATGTAGACCTATTAGAAGATATCTAAATCTATTAATATACCACTAGATCTGTCTAGAATACTTACTTACCAGTTTATTAATTACATAGCAGACATACGGAGGAAATATCAGATCAGGTCTGATTATTATCAAATTATAATAGATGTACTTTGAATAGAAAATGAGTGGTAAGACAATTTAAATGGAGTGATCGAATTCGTTCATTCATTTCGAATACAGTGACAAGATGTTTTGAATGGAGTAGGAAACTGTATAATGCAGAACCCCCAATTATACCCTACTATTATCTTATCTTTTTTTTAAATGATTTTTAATTAACTGTCGCAAACATATAATTAAAAATCATTAAAATAAAATAAAAATAGCCTGTCCAGGGTTTTATTAGCCATTTTAAGTGTATTTTCTAAGATACTAAATTCATTATAAAACATGTTTAATTCTATTATCAGCAGAGGTCGGAGTAGGTAGATTGATTGAAGGTCGTTGACGTCAAACGTAGAGGATAATATGGATATGCCTCCAAAATACCGGAACTTCATATTTATTGTGATATTTGTTCCGGAAATTTTAAATTAGCACGAACTTGTGTTTAAGGTGAAAAACGTATTAATAATATCAATCTACGCTACCAGTGTTAGTTAATAATTTATGTATGTTTTTGTTTAATTAAAAATAATTGTTATTGAATTCAATTAATCATTCATTTAATAATCGATTTTGTTAGCCTATCTGTATGTTTTTTATTTTATTTTATTCCATAATTCCAATTCCGGAACTTTTTCCGGTACTTCCCGCACATTATGGATAAAATGGCATGTCCATATTATAATATCTTGACGCAAGTATATAAAATCAATCTACCTACTCCGACCTCTGATTATCAGCTAGGTGAAGGTACATATAGGTTCGGATCTTCTACTATGATTCAAAATCGCTATCTACGAGGCTTATGAAACTGAAATCCAAACGATTTAATAACTTGTTAAAAAAATAATCAAGCAATAAATGTCCGTTATTTCGCGAATCGCTTAAAAACGTTACAATTTTCAAGTGCGTTAGCGTTAGTGATGTCGTGCAAGCAGATTGCTCCATTGTTGTAGCATTTTGCCTAGACCCTAAGGTCTTTTTGCACTGATAGATAACCTGGTATCTGGAACGAGTCCCAGAACGATATAAATATACACGATAACATATTTATATACATTCTATATTCCAATATAGTACACATTTTTATGGTCTGCTTAAATATGTATTAATATTTTTGAGCAACGGTGTTTAAAATGTTTGTAGATATAACACGGACACTCTCGGATCTTTGGTTACAAATTCAGTTTAGTAATATTTTACTCCAAATTAGCTTGTCTGGCGAAATCTGATATCGGGTCATCGGTCGCAACGTTCTACAACTTGTATACTTTGGGGCCGTGAGGACCAGGAGCCAAATTAATTTATAAATACCTCGCAGTGGCCCTCATAAGTGCGGTACGTTCTCCGATTTCTGGTTTCTACTTTGCACAGCAGGTAAGCATTACCATTCAACGGGGTAATGCTGCCAGCATTCTGGGAATCTTGCCAAGTAGAATAGATTTAGAATGGTAGTATTTTATAAGTTAGTTTTATTTTTTATTAGTTACTTTTAGTTATGTATTTTATTCATGTTTGTTTATTAAATAAATATAATGACTTGTATACCTATATATACCTACTAGCTTCTAAGAAAAGTCTTGTAAACGTTCTTTTTTATTACCAAAATAAATATTTTGTGGCTTCGGGACTGAATTACATAGTATTTAGATTTCTGATTCTGGCTGCCTCGTTGGTCTAGCGATAATATGTTCAGCCGTAAATACTAAGGTCCTTTGACTCCCGGGTCAGGCAAAAAAATATGTGGCTAGCAATTTTCTCTCGTAAAGATTCTAAGTACAACCCTAAAGTTAGGAATTTGTTGGTGTAACTTGGAGAAACCGGTCCTGCTGGCAGAACGGTCCCATCGGATTTTAAAGGTGAAGGAATAGAGATCATACGTCTGTTTGCGCGCACACTTGTGCTCTATAATATATCCTGCGCAGATGGCTAATATCCTTAGAAATTGGCCGCAGTTACCGAAATCGGTCGGGAGGATTAAGTAGAGCACAGTGAATTCAAAAGTTGTTTCAATCCTGCTACGATAAAGTTCTACGCGCTACGCATAAAATTCGTAGTAGAACGTAGTACATCAAATAAAACATACGGAATTGCGTATGGACTACGGCCGTCTTCTATTATTATGTTTTTTAACCTATGAGTAAAAACTTCTTAACTTTATCAAAACAATTAAAATTATATTTTAAATAAAGACATTTTTTCGTTAGATCGCCCATAACATTATGCAAAAAATATACGTAGAATACAACCTGCTTATGAATTCTTCGTATATATGTGTCACTAGCTTCTGGCAAGTGGTTTCACCCTCATAACTCCTGTTACTAACGTCGAATTTCCCATTTTATATATAATTTTATATATAATAACCCATTTTTCGAGAGAGGCTATGTTTAAACATAGCCTCTCTCGAAAAATGGGTTATTTAACACTGAAATAATTTTTCAAATCGTACTTGTAGTTCCGTTACTTCCGTTCAACCAAACAAACAAACTCTTCAGTTTTATATATTAGTATACAAGTTGATGCTACTGTTGGCAACTGACACAGTAACAGGCCTTTTTTGATACCTGGAGATCCCGCGGTACCATATTGGCCGTGGGTGCCGTCGGGGGGCCGGATTGCTCATGCGTACCCGGCCCCCACCAACGGCGGATCGAAGGAGTGTCCGGGAGGTTTTAGTGGTTGGTAGGGTCCTCTCCTCGTGGTATGAGTTTAGCATACCACGCTATGGAGAGGGCGAGTCCCACATATCCCACCGCCAGCGCGCGAATACGCTGCAGCGGCGGTGGGAATGCGTAAATGCACTTCCCCGCGGACAAAAAAAAAAAAAAATTTTTGTAACTTGTTCCTTTCAATAAATATTATTGTATTGTCATTTTATAGTGTCTTTGTGTGTTGTCTTACGCGTGATTTTAGTATCAGAAGAATATTATAATTCAACCATCCTCTTTTCTTTTAAATTCGCTTTTTAGGGTTTCGTACACGAAGGGTAAAAACGGCACCCTATTACTAAGACGTCGCTGTCTGTCTGTCTGTCTCTCTGTACGCTACCAGGCTGTATATCAAGAACCGCTATAGCTAGACAGTTGAAATTTTCACAAATTATGTATTTCTGATGCCGCTATAACAACAAATACTAAAAACAAAGTAAAATAAATAATATATAAGGGGGCATACATACAATTTTTTTTTTTAATACATTCCCCTCTGCTCACATCAACGTTACATGAAACCACGATGCAACGTTATCGACATAGCAGACATGTGTTTGTAATTCGACTTTAACCAACTTAACAGCACTATTCCGTACCTCACATACCAAACCCCGAAGCTAATAACAGCCAACAATCGAAGCCTCCAGTCAGCTATTTACAAATTAAAACCCATTACGAAGATTAACAAGCGATAAACCGGAACAAAGCCGCTCATAGCCATCAACTTGTTGTGATTGACACGAATTCAAATCAAATCTAAATCCATTCATTTATTAATGAAATACGTATGGAGTGAAGAGACCGGGTTTATCGACGGTGCGTCATTATAAATTATAATAACGTACTGTCAATAGGAATGCGGTCATGGTGAGCTGATTAACCGTCTGATTGAAATATATCGTCGGCAAATTTGATATCTCCTATCTATGTTCAATTTTTTTTAAAGTCTATGAACAGTAAAGTTTGTCTCTTGTCACTTTTTAATTTTCTCATACAGTAACAGTGTCATATTGAGACTTCATTGAGTTTAAAATAAGAATAGGCTGATCAAAATATTTGGCAAAATTGTTGCATTGAAGATTTGAATATGCAACTACCATTTATAAACCAGGGTCGAAGCTGTCGAAAATAATTAATTAATTTTTACTTTAGGTCTTTCAGTACGTCCTACTTACACCTTTTTCTGTCTTCTTTATACTAAAACTCAAACTTTGTGTATGTATTTTGAAACCGTCGAATCAATTTTTACCAAACCGCTTTCATTTGGAAATATTTTTTTAAGTTACGGTCGCTCAATAGTCAAAATTCGACCATTGTTAAAAATAATATTAGCATACTCCTCTATATAAACTACTAGCTTCCCGCGCGCGGTTTCGCCCGCTTTTCTCCCGTTCCCGTGGGAAATTCATACTTAAATATAGCCTTTGTTATTATTTATTATTATTATTATTTATTTATTTATTATTATTACATAATAATAAATAAATGTTCACCGGAGATAGTGTAGCTTGCCAACGGTGAAAGACTTTTTCAAGTCCGTCACGTATTTTCGGAGCCTATTCAATTCAATCAAACAAACAAATCAACAAAAAATAAAATCTATCCTCTTTATAATATTAGTTTAGATCAGTGTGTAAAATGTCATCCGCGTCCGCGCAATTTTCGTAAAAAGGGGTACATAGTTTTTGCTTCAGGTAATAATATAGATTATATCTAATATGTTTATGGCGTCTTGCGTAACTGTTGCCGTCAAAGTCAAACTATCCTACTAATGTTATAAACGCGAAAGTTTGTAAGTATGGATGGATGGATGGATGTTTGTTACCCTTTCACGCCAAAACTACTGAACGGAATTGGCTAAAATTTTGCACCGGGATAGGTTATACGCTGAATTAACATATAGGCTACAAAACATCACGCTCCGACCCACTGGAACAGAGTAACGCGGGGCGCAGCTAGTTAAATATATTTGTCACTTCAAAACAATTTTTAATTTCTCATCGCGAACACATAGCGATTTGTGACAGTTCGATGTTAAAGTTTATAGGAAGTAGAAGTGTGGATACTTTAAATCTGTCCCACACTTCTGACGGGAACCTAAACACAGCGATGCATAAGCAGTTTCAGCTGAAGTGTACGTACAAAATTGTCTTCTAAGAAACCGAACACTTCATATACAGGTTATTGTCCCAAGATACCGTCTAAATATTTCGTATGAATGTTATTACATCATGCCGTATATACAAAAGGGTTGTAGGTACCCCATAACATTTTATTTACGTAGAAACAGAATGTAACTGCTATGTCTGGGATGTTAGGGAGCATTAATAAGTAGGTTTATTTATTTTATATGTTGTCGGGATTACGATATGGGGTTGTTTTATGGGGGGTGAACTGCACCTGTCACTACATTGTTTATTTATTGGCTGTTCTAGTTTGTACCTGTTTGAGTGATGTATTTTGTATGTATTCGTCATCATCATCATCAGCCCGTATAACATCCACTGCTGAACATGGGCCTCCTCCCGAGGGAGGGTATTTGCCATAGTCACCACGCTTGGCAGGCGGGTTGGTGACCGCAGTATTATGTTGTGCCACACAAGGAAACGCTGCTGCCCGTTCCTTGATATACGATTATTATAGATGATGTTCGGGACCAACGGCTTAACGTGCTTTGCGAGGTACGGAGGGTAGTCCCTCAACCAACCAGACCCGGAAAGAAATCTTAGAATTTACACAAAGATTTTCTGGCCGGTGTGGGGATCGAACCCACGACCTCCGAGATTCAAGGCGAACCAAATACCGCTACGCTACGGAGGTTATGTGTTGTGTGTATTATTCTACTAATATTATAATTGCGAAAGTTTGTAAGTATGGATAGATGGATGTTTGTTAATCTTTCACGGCAAAACTATTGAACGGAGTTGGCTGAATTTTTGCACCGGGATAGGTTATACGCTGGATTAATATATAGGCTACAAAAAGCCACGTTCCGACCCACTGGAGCAGAGTAACGCAGGTAAAAACGGGGCCCAGCTAATTTTATATATTGCTTCCTTTAAATTTTTTTAAACGATATGATGGTAGTAGTTATTATGATACATAATTTACAAATAAATATTTTGAACTCTCAGAACTGATCCATGGGACTAACTTTAATGTTTTCTTTTAAGACTAGCTCCCCGCGCGCGATTTTACCCGCGTAACTCTCTTTCTCTTAGGAACTCCATAGTTAAATATACCCTACTTTACTTAAATAAAATGTAGCATTCTAATGCTTATATAACTCTCGGATAATGTAGAAATAATCGTGAAAGAATTATCGCAATCCGTCTAGTAGTTTTCGAGTTTATTCGTAACATGCATACATTCAAAAATATAAATCTTTCCTCTTTAATTAATAAATAATAATTAATTAGTATAGATCATTTCCTTTTCATAGTTTTATACGAAGAAATTATTTATTCCAATATCTAAATAAAAAGTCGTATACTAAAGCACTGTATTCTATAAATCGGAAGTACTTATATCGTCAGTAGAATATTTTGATTTCTCTACCTTCCATAAACATTATGTATTTAACAATCGATATTTCTCAGAAATTAAATAAATTAATGTCTAGATTGGACTATTATACATTATTACGTAACTAATTCAAAGGAATTGTGGTACGCTTGTAATACTATATGTGCTTGAGACGTACATTGTTACTGCATAACTTGAATACCGTAAGAGGGAATCGAGGATCATTATTATAGACTAAACTATACTATTTATCATAAAATGAATATCCCTTTTTCTCTCACTCAAGCCTTAACTTCAGAACATCTTAACCGAATTAGAAGATTTTTGTGTGTGAATTAGGTCGGTGAAGTAAAAAAAGAACTAAATCTAAATCACCAGCCCGATCAGCCGTCTAACTAAAAATAATGTTTGTTTTAATGTTCTCGATTGTAAAAGGTATTGTTTATTGTAATTCATATTTTTCAAAATCGTTTATTATGTTAATTTATTCCAATGCTATTAATTTAATAATGTATCAATTTTAATTTAATTTAATTTATTGACAAAAAATTTGTACACCGATGATTTCGGTAGAATATGATGATACTGTATCAAATGTGACCAACTAAATGTAACTTATATTCTGACAAATAAAATTATTCTATTCTATTCTATTCTATACGTCAGCCAAACTAAAATGGCTAGCTTACTATAAGCCAACAAGATAAACGTTAAGTAACGTTAGTTAAATCAACGATTTGCCTAGGCATTCAATTAAATGTCGGCGTTTAATTAACGGGCTAGCCTTCCAATTACATGGCTGATTTAACTACATGGCTGCGATATATACGCACATACATATACTATGTACTCATCATACCTAAAGAATGAGTGTCCAGATGACTCGTTAATCTCGATTAACGGGTCAACGTACTTTCCGAGCCGCGTAGGGCAGGTAACTTACGCAGGAGATCCCGCGGCGCCATATTAGCCGCGGGTGCCGTCGGGGGGCCGGATGGCTTCTTGTGTACCCGTCCCCCGCCACCGGCGGATCGAAGGAGTGTCCGGGGGTTTTAGTGGTATAGGGTCCTCTCTTCGTGGTATGAGTTAGCATACCTAGCTATGGAGATGGCGAGTCCCACATATCCCACCGCCAGCGCACGAATACGCTGCAGCAGCGGTGGGAATGCGTAAATGCATTTCCCCGGGACAAAAAAAAAGTGCATGTCACTTAACCATCTCAACCAAGAAAGAATCATATGTTCTTAACAAAGAGCTTTGCCCGGCGATTTTATTAGATAGTGTTGGAAAATAAAAATAATCATTTCACATCTATATTCTATACTTATCTAAATGCTAATCTGTGAATATGAACTAACAAACATGTAATATATGCAACAACACTTTAATAGTTGACTTAAGCAAATTCGTAGCTTACCCGAGAACGTACTACTTTAACTGAGTAGGTGGCTTAACGTTTTCCCCGTTTCATCTAATAATAATAATGTGTAAGTTTTGCAGTTACTGAGTTTTTGTGAGCGGAGAGGCTATTGTTTTAATTGTGATTGTATTCGAAAGTGTTGCAGTTTAAGGTAGTTTAAAATATTATATTTAGAATTGCCTTTTTCTTAACGAGGGGAAATTTGTGATGCATTTCCTATGCCGCCGCGTGGAGACACTTAATATCTCCACGCCGGCACATGTAGGACTAGAGGAGTAGCTTCCTCGTCATACCATGAAAAAAGGGCGTACCCACTAAAACCCCGGGTGCTTCTGCGAGTGCGCTGGTTAGGGAGTTTGAATTATCTTCGTAGGTTCGATACCTAGACTATTTTGTTCTTTTATAGAAGCACGTAAATAACCTTTACTCATATGTTATTAAGTTGTAGAACAGTTCAAAAGCAATAGATAGTGCTAGTGACTGTAGGGGCAACTAGTTCAGGTGCCCAAGCTATATACGAACCGAGGCCTGAAACGAGCCTATGCTGCAATAGTAGCCGCCGCTAAAAAGCCTGTTGAGCCACTAAACTCACAGGTTAAAATAGCGGACAAAGTGAAAGGGGGTAAACGGAGCCTGCCAGAACCAAAACAGGTTCTGAAAAGGCAGGCTCCAGTGAAGGACACGGACGACAGCGATGGTTTCATCAAGGTGGAGAAGAGGAAGAAGAAGCCCCCTTGTCGGAACCAGTGTGGTACTGCGCTGGCAGGACCCAACATGCTGTTGCGTCCAGCCGTACCGACATAGCTGATGTACGTGTCAAGACTGCATCATTCCACGAAAGTTGAAGAGGTCGTGGAGTACATGCAGGTGAAGACCAACTGGACTTTGAGGGTCGAGATGTTGAAGCCGCGTCACAAAACGAACTTCAAGTCGTTCGTGGTGCGTGTTCCGACGCATTATCTCGAGAAGGTCCTCAAAGAAGAGTTTTGGCCGAAGGGTGTTATGTTCCGCCGGTTTCGTGGACAGCTACGTGACACCAGTCAGCGAAACACGACGCCGACACTTCGTGTACATTAGTATTAAGTTTTTGTTTTTAAAATATGTATTAGTTTATTACTGTTTAAGATTATTGTATGTATTTTATTCTATGGGCCTCCGATGCCTGAAATAAAATGATTATAATATATTATATTATATTGGCTTTAAATATTAGACAAAGCAAATATCTCAGCACATTATAATGGCATTTAGTGGGAGAACAGTAGACTGCAGTAAACAGGAATAACTTGTATTAGTTTCTACTAACTTCTGCTTGTTTGATAATTAATAATAATAATCTTTATGAGAAGACTACAGTATCGAATGCACTGGTGTCGCTCTCGATCCAATGAGAACCTTTTCATAAAAAACACTTTCTTGTTATTGTAGGATTATGTAGGTGAAATATATATATGGAAATCTGTAAAATCCACAGGAGCAGATCTATTTCCCAGATTCCGCGTAGCAAAGTTGCTGCAAAACTGCTCTGAAAGAAAATCGTTAAGAGAAATAAACTTCTGTAAACCTACGCGATTGAGGAAATACGCTAAAATCAAAAAAGAGTGAGGAAAAATGCGACTGGAATTTATGCTACGCGGAACTAACAGATTGGAAGAAATAGATTTTGTACTCTAAACTTAAATTTTGTTTGTTCAGCGTGCCTATAACATTATCGTAAAATAATAAAAAGTAATTTTTAACATCTTCACTTCTGAGTTCACATCCCGTTTACGTCCACCGCTCAACATGGGCCTCCTCATTTTGAACCATGGTAAGAGGGAAATTGCCATAACCACCACGCTTGGTAAGCGGTTTGGCGATCTCAATAAGATGTTAAGCAACCTTGATTTGATAGACGCTGTCCATGAATCAGGGCTACTATCATAATGACGTGTTCATGAACTGTTAATGACAGTTCAATGGTCGGTTTTTTCCTATTTGGTAATCTACTAATCCAAATAACGTGTCACTATGACACAACGATGAAATTAGCGTAGTTGAATATAATAACCAAATTATACATTTATAAGTTTTGAAATCGCCTAAATAAACATTACAATCTTCCTAACCATCTCCCCTGCTACTTCTGTTGACGGCCTCTTTCTGCGGTAGCAACACCGACTGCCATTCCAGCGCCGACTCCACAGTGAGATTAGTAGATTACCGTTTTTGGCATTATAATATAAACATGGCACTATGGTGGCACAATACTTAAAAAAATAGCAGACTCGGCCCCTAGGTATATGTATTTGCCCAGAAAGCCATGAGTTCCTGGGCACCTCACCAACGGTCGACGGAGGAATAACCGGGGAGTTTGAGTGGGTAGGGTCCGCTCCTCGTGGTATGACTAGCATACCACCGCTATGGAGAGGACGAGTTCCACGTACCCCGTTACCGGCGCGGGAACGATGCAGCGGCGGAGGGAATGCGTGACATTAAAGAATTTCTCCCCGGACAAAGAAAAAGGTTTTAGCTTAGTCAGCCCTTAGTAGCCTCTAACGACACCCATAGGAAGTCATGGATTGTAATCCGGAAAAAAAACGGCAATTTATAATTTTTAAGGTCATCAACATTATCATCAGCCCATACAACGTCCACTGCTGACTATGGTTTTACCATAGTCACCATGCTTGGCAGGCGGATTGGTGACCGCAGTATTATGTTGTGATACACAGGGAAACGCTGCTGCCCGTACCCTGGTATACGCTTGTTATAGATGATGTTATAACAATCGGGATCAACGGCTTAACGTGCTTTCCGAGGCACGGAGGGTAGTCCCTGAACCAAACAGACCCGGAAAGAAATCTTAGAAATTACACAAAGATTTCTTGTCCGGTGTGGGGATCGAATCCACGACCTCCGAGACTTAAAGCGAGCCAAATACTACGCTACGGAGGTTGTCATATATTTTAAACATATTCCACATTATTTTACATAATATCTTGTTACGTTACTCTCACCTAATAGACGCAAGTATGTATAACCGTACTAAGCCACACTAATTAGGTTAACCTGTAAACTCCGTTCCACTTTGCACACATATAGTTTAAACAAGAAGTGTCGTGGGCTCTCATTATACCTGTAGCAATGCTAACGGTAATAACACAGGGACAATATCCTCATTAGTGTATTAATCTAGCCACTGGGATAAACGTAGTTACCGACTACTGGCGACTAGTAAGTGTAGGTGCTTAAACTTATACATAAAGGAAAGGTATTGTGTTATTCTGTTGTCTTTTTCTAGAGTTCCATGCCCGAAGGGTAAAAACGGGACCCTATTACTAAAACTTCGCTGTCTGTCTGTATGACGGTCACCAGGCTGTTATCTCCGTGTTAGCTTGGACAGTTGTTATATTCACAAATGATGTAGGTATTTCCGATGCCGCTCTAACAACAAATACTAAAAATAAAATAAAATCAATATTGAAACCATACAACAAAAGTTAAATTTTGCCCTTTTTCGCTCGATCAACAACAGGACAACACTTGATACGGAACCCTTCGTGTGCGAGTCCGACTCGCTCTTGGCCGGTTTTATTTAAAGATTACTAGCAGAGATTTGCATTCTATAGTTTTCTTGTTAACCCCTCGTGCTAAGCTAAAATGCTAGTGTTACGAGTAAGTTCACGTCGGTCGGTAGTGCAATGTGTGGGGATCGAAACAGCAACAATAAGCTCACAAGCCCGGCGCCCTTAGCCGGGCTGCGACCGCTTCGTTCGCTTGTTATCTTTATTGTTATACTATTGAGGTAGATTTCCAACAAGCTCTTTGTTTAATAGTTCAAAATACTCAATACTTTATTGTATTTCACAGTGTCTTTACACATGTTTCAACATTATACACACCTCCGTATCGTAGCGGTATTTGGCTCGCTTTAAATCTTGGAGGTCGTGGTTTCGATCGGCACGCCGGACTGGAAATCTTTGTGTAAATTCTAAGATTTCTTTCTGGGTCTGGTTGGACTGGACTGGACTACCCTCCGCGCCTCGAAAAGCACGTTAAGCCGTTGGTCCTGATTGTTATACCATCATCTATAATAATCGTATATCAAGGAACGGGCAGCAGCGTTTCCTTGTTTAGTACAACATAATACTGCGTTCACCAACCCGCCTGCCAAGCGTGATGAGTATGGCCCATGTTCAGCTGTAGACGTTATACGGCCTAATGATGATGATGATGAACATTATAATAATACTAGCTTAATACTAGCTTATTTCAGTGTCACAAAGAAATTGCGCGCGGGAGCGCGCAGTTTCTTTGTGACACTGAAATAATTTTTGAAATCGCAGTCAAGCGGTCGATCTCGGCAGCTATTACAGTCGATCTACTTATACAAGGTGTAACGGAAAGGGTATATACATAGAAAGAGCAAGGCTTCTTTGGATCATAACAAACGATATGGCAAGGGTTAATCCTGCCTCTACAAGTCCAGAAGTAATGATTTTTTTTAATTCATATATACCAGAAACCAAACTTTTCAAATTGAAATAAATACATCACTAGCATTCAATTAGCTGATCGATGTCAACGAACTATTTGCAAGTAAAAATAATCCTCTTACTCCTGGTATTTCTGAATAAAGGGTTCCGCATGTTTTATTTATTTTTTTGCAAAATAATACTGACTTTATTTTATTTTGAGTTCAAACCCTTGCCATATCGTTTGTTATGATCCAAAGAAGCCTTGCTCTTTCTATGTATATACCCTTTCCGTTACACCTTGTATAATAAAAAGTGATATTTGTTGTAATCAAAAATGAGTTCAGTTGTCAACTAAAGTTATCTTTGATAACAACAAATGATTTGATTTGATTTGATTACAACAAATAGTGTGGCCGAGCAATATAACCGCTTAAAATTACATTTGTTACTTTATTTTTTAAACCATCACTGCCACCATGTTGTCAACAAAGATGAGTTTAGTTAACTCATCTTTGATTACAACAATATTTTAAGTTCATTTTGGTCTACAAATACGTTCAAAGATTCAACGTTTCAACATTATGTATGGCATTGTTCACTCGCACACAGTAAATAGTAGGTATTACGTGCTTATTATTAATTTGGCCACCCCAGTTACATATATATACAGGGTTATTTGTAAAACACCGGTAAACTCTCAGGACTACGTTACTAACATCATAATCAACAACTTTTGTTCTATGACTTTTAAAAATTCATCATATTTTAATTCATCAGATTTACACACAAAAATAAAAATATTTAAATTCAACGCTCTAAATGTTACGAAGTATATGCAAAGCAAAAGAAAGCGATAGTACCGACAATAGCGAGGGGAGCGGGGAATACAGAGTTGAAATGTGTTAGATAGGACAACAAAATATTGAAGATTTGTTTTTGGTAAATGTATTATGTTTTATAAAACGTCTAGACCAGGGTAGAAGCCTTTAAAAATAATGAAAAGTGAAAAAAAATTATAATAGAATGAAACCCATTAGAAAAGGAGGGAAATATGATAAAAATGAAAGGAAAAATAATTTACGGGCGATCTGAGGTTGGGAAGGGGATGGGGGTGAGTTTTTAAGGGTAAAAAACGGTTTTTCTCGATTTCCGGCAAAACTAAAAGTCCTATCGAAAAAAGTCAAATGAAAAAGTTGTAGATAATAAAAAGATCTAAAACTTTTGTATTTACACTTTTTTCACATAACCTCAAAATTTATGTGAAAAATTCAAAAAACCAAGTTTTTGGTTTTTTATTTTTATCTTTTACAAATTTTTTTTTTTTTAACGAAATTTTGTGGAAACTTACCTTTTTATGTCCCAAATACGCTGTAATTTATTTAATTAAAAATATTTATTTTTTCACCTTATTTTGAATTAATATCGAAAAAACACCCTAATTTTTAATCGAAAATTCACCCGTCAAAATATCAGCTTTTTTCAAAAAGTTGGTGTGGTTTCTGTTCGTTGAAATCTCTACTTTCCAATGGTGAAAAAAAAAATATATGTTACTATTATAAATCTTCTCAGAAAACGCAAAAATTAAAAAAAAACTTGAATTTGAAAAAAATTTTTTAATTATTATAAATAATTTTGAGCTATTTATTAAAATTTAGACTTTAATTACTCGAAAAACGTTAGATTACATGTGACGTTGATAACAAAAAAATTGCAAATAAAAATATACTACTATAATTAACAAACAAATAAGTTAATTAAATTAATATTTAATAAGACATCTACAATATTTGGAGAAAGTTGTCTAATTTTCTTTAAATTATATGCGTAGATGCTTATTTATAACTATTTTGAGATAAATTATATATATACCTGAGTAGATATACCTGAGTGACCTACGAAAAATTGTAGCCCATCAAAAGGTATTTCGTGGAGAAGTTTTAGATCTTTTTATTATCTACAACTTTTCCATTTGACTTTTTTCGATAGGACTTTTAGTTTTGCCGGAAATCGAGAAAAACCGTTTTTTACCCTTAAAAACTCACCCCCATCCCCTTCCCAACCTCAGATCGCCCGTAAATTATTTTTCCTTTCATTTTTATCATATTTCCCTCCTTTTCTAATGGGTTTCATCCTATTATGTTTTTTTTTGGTTTTTAAAATTATCGACCCTGGACTAGTCGTAGAACAAAAGTTGTTGTTTATGATGTTAGTAATAAAGTCCTGAGAGGTTACCGGTGTTTTACAAATAACCCTGTATATATAATAAAAACAGTCTCGTGTACCATTCCCTTGTGATTCGTTTTCAATTAGCTTATTAATTATGTATCTATTTAACAATAACCGTAAATGTGATGTACAGTCGGTTACTCAAATCAGTTACCACAATCAGAAATCTAATTGCTTCTAAGAGAGCATTGGTGTTAATACTATTTAAAAGTTGTATCTATGAGTGACAACCTCCGTAGCGTAACGAAAACCTCCGTAGCATAGCGGTATTTGGATTGTTTCAAGAAATGTTTTTGTGAATTTTAAGATTTCTTTTAGTTGGTTGAGAGACTACCCTCCGTGCCTTGGAAAGCACGTTCAGCCGTTGGTCCCAATTGTTATAACATCATATATAACAAGCGTATACCAGAGAACGGGCAGCAGCGTTTCCCTGTTATTACAACATAATACTGCGGTCGCCAATCCGCCTGCCAAGCGTGGTGACTATGACAAAAACCCTCCCTCGGGAGGGAGCCATGTTTAGCAGTGGACGTTTTACGGGCTGATGATGATGATGAGGATCTTTAAGCTAATATCATTTATTTGTTTATTTCCACACTACTTGAATCTATTTTGTAACTTGCAATTTAAAAGAACTTATATTTTACACACAAACATAACATATACTGTTTTTTTCTTTACTTACGTTTAGTTAATGGTTTTTCTTACATTTTTACCATATGAACTAGTTATACTTAAGCGAGGAAACTGACTTTAAAATTTTTCTAAGTCTCCTCCCTAAATGAAGTTTGCAAAAGTTTATAATATCATTTTAAAGCAATCTATGTTGCTGAGAATACCATAACTGCTTACAAAGAATTTCATTTATATATGACCGTGAAACGCGCTCGGGTGTGCGAAGCAACACGTACATCAAAGGAAAAGGGAAATTAACGTTATTTCATTTATCAGGTTTCTGTACCCAAGTACGACGATATGTATACAAATAATTATAATTGAAGTGTCTCTTTGTAATGTAAAAATAAAATAGGCTTTACAAAAATATATATTATGTGTATAGGGTATGCAAAAAAACTTTTTTAAACACATTTATAAATTTCGACGAGCGATTGGGTTCCACCGTGGCTGAATGGTTAAGGCATTAGGAACTATACTTTAGATGCAGATTCGAATCCTGTCTGTGGTCTTAATTTATTAATCTCAATTTAGAAATTTTGTAATCGATAAACTCTTCCGTAAAGTATTCAATAATTTTAAAACCTATGCAAAATCGCAGAGTTGTTGATAATTATACAAACACTTATCACAAATTAATTTTCTTTCTTTCCTGAACAAGATCTTATAATAGTTTAAATGATAATAGAGTATCATGTTAAATTTTTGAGAAGTGTCAACTAAACATGCAACTACACTGTTATACATTCCTAAGTACATAAGAACATAGGCTTAAATGGGGATTGATGTCCGTCTTGTACCTCAAAAGCTAATCAAAGCCCCTCGGTAGTAATGTCGACTCGGCACAGTATACTAATGACCTCTCAGGTCAAAGGATTCGTAAGTGACGTAATTGTCAGATGTCAATGCTAAGCCGATAACGGTGTCGCTTACAATGCTACGGATTTAGGAAAGGATTTCTTGACGTAAATAAGAACATTAAATTTAATTTGAATTTAATAACTCAAAGACTTTTATGTACTTATACTAATTACAAGCTTTTCCACGCAGTTTTACCCATGTTTATTTCGTTCCGATGAAAACCTTTTCAAGAAATATTTAATCTATGTTACCTACTCGATAAGAGATTTTAAAAAATCATTTTCGAATAAAGAAACACACTGCTGGGTAAACCTTTCTTAATAATAAAGGTTTTCATCATCATTTTGTAAATCGAAGTAAAACAATTATTCAAATGTTAAAGTATCTTTAATAGTATAGTTTGACAATTGACAAACCTTCCGAATGGATATCAACTGTTCGTTTCTCGAGAAACTTTTTACCGCGCACGACCTCTCTGTGGAATCAATTAAAAGCGGGGGTATTTCCGATCCGGTATGACATGGCAACCTTCAAGAAGCGAGCCTATTCCTTTCTTAAAGGCCGGCAACGCACTTGCGACTCCTCCGGTGTTGCGAGTGTACATGGGCGGCGGTGATCACTTACCATCAGGTGACCCACTTGCTCGTTTGCCTACCTCTTCTATAAAAATAAAAATAAATCGTTGTCGTAGTGTACATTTATCAGATATCATTTCTTATTAAAAATTGCCAAACCTTACTTTTTTAGATGCAATAATTTTTTTCATCTTTGTCATCTAAACTTATTGGTTTCTTATATGTTTTACAAAAGTTGTTGTTAAACTCCCTTATATTAGTGTTAATAAGGAACCTAGTAATCATTGCCATTGACCACTTATTACTATTACCTACCTATTCATAATTGATTGGTACTTTTGAAAAAGTTAACAATATTGAGACGTTTTAATTAAGAGCCATCGACAATCGGTTTGGTTAGGTTAGTACTGCGGCCATACAACGACGAGTGCCAGAATCGAATTGTGGGCAAATGACAATCGGTTAGATGATTCTTATTGTAAACTTCCTAAGATATGATAGTTCTGCCTTTTAATTTTCTGCGAAATGAGGTTTATGCTTATTTATTTTATTTATTAAAAAGACAACTCCCGCACTAGGGGTGTCGTGGGGGACTTTACAAACATTTATTTCACGGACACAAAGAACACCCAGACTCAGAACAACTATCTGTGGTTCACACAAATAATTGTCCCGGGTGGAAATTGAACCCAGAACACCAGGTCCCAAAAGCAACTACCGTAACCACTAGGCCACCGGTGCTATACGTTGTTATACAAAATTAAAATGATGACTAAAAAAACCCCCAATATTTATCCTGAAATACAAAATGCAATAAAAATAAGGATTTATAATTACTTTTGTATCATTTAAAGAGATATATTATATTGCCTATTATGACGGGAATCATGAAACCCAATAAGTTGTGTAATGGATTAAAATTCGATGTTTCACAATGCAATAAATACTGAATACACGCAACGCATGATATCAATGACCTTAAATGTTAATGGATTTTATGTAAATGCTTAAATGATTATCGATTTTGCACACACACAAAACTAAAATTGTCCATTATATGTACTGTATATGTCCTTGAAACTGTGATCAAGTATATATTACTGTTATACATATAATATATTATACAGTCAGACCAATTTCACAAAACTTCCTTGGACCTAAAGCTCAGTCAGATACGTTTTTATATCCACTACAGAACATGGTCCTCTTATGCCATACCATATTACCACCTAATGTGCTTGACACGCTGCTGCTTATTCAAAATGATTGACTTTTTTTTTCTCTAGCCCAACTGCAGCCTCTAAATCCTTCCAAGAATAATTTTCCACGTCATCTCGAGCGCCATTCGATACGCGTCGGGGTCCCCGGCGACGCCGTCCATCGTTTGACACCCAATTTGTTAAGATTTTTGCCTAGCAATCACTGCATGCAGCTCACGCCCAACCCTTTTTTAAATGGCTGTTATAAAGGAAGACACTTTACACTAACACTGCAAATCAACAGCTCAACAACCAACGAGGCCTGGAAAATACCTTTGATTTTATGCATATATTTTTTTGGCATTTATACCACTCCGAGATTTATCTACTACTTATCGACTTTACGATAAATTATTTATTTTGCAATCTCAAGTGGGGTTTATTCATAATTGAGATAACAAATTAAATAGTTTATCGGTTCGGTTAATTGACACTCTATACGTGAATCACAATTGAGATACAGCCGATGTTATTAACAGAGCAAAGACAACTTGGATCAGAGGCATTGACCAAAAGAACTTAGCAATTCATTTCTTTGTCATGCTGCGAGAAAATAGTACTTTGTCCCTTTTACATGGGACCCTTTAAACGATGCGTGTAAGAGTGGAATTGGAAAAATGTTCAGAGTTAATGTTGAACATGTTTTGCGTTAGTCTTGATATTTGGATTCCATTCACGCTTTAAATTGGATAGAAAAAACATAGCTTTACCTTATCATCGTGGTGTTTGTTATTTTTTTTCAACTATCCCACGGGAACTCATAAATTTTCTGTTATTAAAAGTCTTTCAAATTTTGGGATGTAAGGTATACTATGCAATATTAAATTTAAACTAATCTCTGAAACTGTTGCACAACAGTTTCAGAGATTAGTACACACAAACAGACAAACAGAAAGAGAAACAAAAAAAAAACAAAAATCTGGATATGTTCTATTTTACTTCTTACATTCCCCACACTCGGTTTTTAGGGGTTTTTTTTTCTATGTACAAACATTCAACCTGTACAGTTTCATAATATGTATAGAGTATGGATATATAGAAAATCAGTGTTATAAAAGTTGATGATAAGAAACATTTTTACTGATAGTGAAGCAACTTTAAAACCCACACCCTTGAACAGTTTAAATATATATGTTCTAATATTTCAACGCTAGAATTTCAAACTGTACAGTACCTATGTTCTACAATTTTATTGGACATACCTTGTATCTTCGTATCTCTTATTTTTATTTTTTAAACATTGACAATAATTTATTAATACAAAAAAGATATCTAGAAGGAAAATGCTCTGATTTGTAAGAATAATTTGTTTAAGGAAAGCTTTTGATTCTTTAAGTATAATTTTAAATATTTACATAAACAATATAAAACACGTAAATATACTTACTTTCAATATAAGTAAAAATATTTTTTTTATATTGAAAGTAAGTACCATAATACGTTTCAAGGATGTGAACCTAATTAAAATCTTATTCACTACCCAGAGTCAATATCATTAAAAGACTTGAAGTACATAATTAATACTCAATTATAATTTGAGGATGTGATGAAAATTAATTTAAACGAAACTTCGTGTTTGGTTGAAATTAATTGAACCCATTCAAGCTAGACGAAACGACGTAATGTCATGATGTATTTGTTGAGGCTTTCAACATAAAACCTTATTAATAACTCAATTTCACTAAATTCATATTTAAATAACCTAATTAAGATAATTCATATATGACAGATGACTGTAAACATTTGATATTTATTGTCGTCAGTCAAACTACGGGAAAAAGATGATGCGAGCAAGTGGTAACAGAGAGAATTTACAATGAGCTTTATGTTGTGTGTCGTAAGTTTTATTTTGGTATGTCAGAGTAACTTTATATGTGCTGTCGCGATAGGGCGAGGACACATGGATTTACAATTTTGCTGGCGGGAACTAATTGGATGCAGGTAACATTCTTTGCGCCGGGCTCAGCTTCCCTCGGCGCCGCTATTCCGAATAATTTTATTGCTTTATAGCTGGAAACTTGCTCGATCGTGATGCATATTTTTCATCACATATTATCAATATGTCCGGCATGTTATTTATAGCGAGTAAATTTTTAATAAAAATAACAAAAAAAAATAAAGCTTACCCATTGTATGTTGAATTTATAAAAAATGTGTATTATTATATGCCATGCCATCCATTTAATAGGAGATAGTCTATAGAATAGTGATTATGCTATACTATTTCCATTTCTTTATTTTCTCGATGACAGTTCTAATTTGATAGTAGTGTTAATACTAGTGTTGTGACCAAATAAGTAATGATATCGATCACATATATTCATTATATTTTGAACAAAGAAAAATACAACAACAAACATTCAAATATATTTTTTCAAGGTCACTATCACTCAATGGCCCACCGCCATTGTGTTTGTTTATATAATATTAGTTAATAATTTTGTACAAAGTATCCGGCAGTAGTTTTGTTTCTTACACTTTGTAAAAAAATATCGGGTCTGTTATCGTGTTATTTGTTATTTGTCCCTATCGGTTTCGGTTCGGTATAACCTTGTACGTGTGTAAGCGTCATATTTTTATAAAATAATGCATACATAATGTAAAAAGACGCCCATTAAAGTTTACCACAGGAGCTGTCATCGAGAAAATAAAGAAATGGAAATAGTATAGTGAAGAAATTTGTGGAAAAAAATATATTTTATTTTTCCACACTAATAATAGAATGATATTTCAATCTTCCTTATGCTTAATATTTCTTTTGAAGGTCTCTATAATACTATGGACTAAGAGCTGACAACCGAAAAGGCAAGGTAATTTGATCATTTATAAAAATGATTTATCAGCTTACCTGGAGCATTCTAAGCATAAAGACGTCAACCTGGCAGGATTCGCGTGGTGGATGTGAGAGTTATGGGGTGGGAAAAAAAAAAAAAAGATAATGTGCTCTCACATCCACCACGCGAATCCTGCCAGGTCGACGTCTTTATGCTTAGAAGGCTCCAGGTAAGCTGATAAATCATTTTTATGAATCATCCAATTACCTTGCCTTTTCGGTTGTCAGCTCTCCGTCCACTAGGCGTGCTGGCTGTACTTACATATGTATCGCTAAGTGGAAATTTATACAAAGTATTTCCAAAAATATATGTTGCATAAAATGTATTATTTTATAGAAATTTCTTCAGTAACATAATATCTACATATGATTCTTTCTACTGTTAAAGGGATGGCATATATATTTGAAATTTAAAGGATACTCATGTTTACTATACATTGTTATCATCGACTTTTATAAGATTTAAGAAGAACTTCTACTTAGATAGTTAGACTTTATTATCAGTATCACTACCTAAACGCGGCAGGCAGCATGCGGACAACACCAACAAAAGCACTCGAAGTAATATTTAACATCAGACCACTCCACCTACACATACATCAATAGTGCAATATGATATACATTAAATTAACAATTTAAATTTGACATTGGCAAAAACACCAGTCACTGCGGTAGAAGTCTTTTTATTGAACAAGAACCAGCATTATCTACGATTCTTTATCCAGATACCTGAGAGTATCTTAACATGGATTTATTTCTATGTATTATTTCTTATATAGGTACTAGTAGACAACCTCCGTAGCGTAGCGGTATTTGGATCGAATCTCGGGGTCGTGGGTTCGATCCCACCACCGGACAAGAAATCTTAGTGTAAATTCTAAGATTTTTTCCGGATCTGGTTAGTTGATGGACTACCCTCCGTGCCTCGGAAAGTACGTTAAGCCATTGGTCCCGATTGTTATAACATCATCTATAATAATAATATATCAAGGAACGAGCAGCAGCGTTTCCTGGCATGCGTGGTGACTATGGCAAATACCCTCCCTCGGAAGAGGCCCATGTGTTTAGCAGTGGACGTTTTGCGGGCTGATGATGATGATGATTATTTCTTAAGACACAAAATCGGACAGTGTAACGCAATATAATTTTGTATTAGCCTACACAATAAAATACTACTAAATAAACCGATCTACTACTGAGAATCCGAAAAATCACACATATTAAAATATCAGGAATTGAAATGAAGTGAAGCATCAAATTAGCAAACAAGCCGTTAGCGAGGCGGATTATCCAGGTCATACGCTGAATCTATCAGCTGGAGTGTGCCTCGAGCTACTACTAATATACCTACCTACTTATCTCAGTAAGCATACATTCGCATTGAAAACTTTCTTGTAAAAGAAAGGCAATCATTCACGCAAATATAGCACTATTCTAATCTGATTCCAAACTGAAGACAGTGGAACAAATTTGACTATTTTTCTATTCCAGCACCTAAATCAGAAAAATCATGTTGTCAAGTTCATGTGAAATTGAACACGAAATGTTGCGAGCGAGACGCCGTAGTGCAAAAGTTTCATATTTCGAGTTTTCGGCACAAATATTGGAAACCGCCGCAAAGCGTACATTTTCGTCATAGTTAAATAAATAAACTTTTTCATGGCAGTCTGTGGAAACATCTCATCGAACTCGGTGCATACATTTCCCGTTCTGACGTCTTTACCATTACGAGGCGGTGAAGTGTCGGCAACAGTAATATTTTACGTCGAAAACCTTTTAAATCGTAAACATCAACGCCTTGTTGGAAAAACCGAGTGGCAGTCAATGTTGCCAGATGCAAATATTGAAAAAAGTATTTCAGAAACAACATAAAACGCTTTCCTATGTTTTTAAATCTTGGAGCAAAGAAAATTTGCCTCTTCCATTAACTAGTTTTATAAATAAATAAAATATTAATTATTTCATTGTTTACAACTAAGTTAGTTATTTATTTGACTACTTCAGTAGTGCTGTAAAACCCTTAAAGGTGTTGGTATAATATTAAACTATTCACGTAAAAATATTCACAAGATATGTCAGATAAAATGAGGTCGGACCCGCGCTTCACCTATGTTCTCCACCTGGGTGAAGCACGGGTACCTACTATAGCAACTAGATATTTGAAATATTCCAGTACAGATATATTGAATCATCATCATCATCATCCACAGCCCGTTTACGTCCACTGTTGAACATGGGCCTCCTCTTAACAGACCTTGGGAAACCAGGATCGTAGAGGGATATTGCCATAATCACCACGCTTGGCAGACCGATTGGTGATCGCAGTAAGATGTAAACCTTGAGCTAATAGATGCTGCTGCCCATCCATCAGCCATATGTCCCTTAGTCGCCTTTTACGACACCCATGGGAAGACATGGGGTGGTCTATTCTAAGCCGAAAACCACACGGCATAATATATATTGAATATGATTATTGAAACATATCCAATATATCTGTACTGGATTCCAAATACTACCAATTATTAGTTTTGTTTTGTTATTTGTATCGATTTAATTTTTTATACTATTGACTTTGTAATATGTAAATGTAATTTAAAATAGATTAATATTATTTTGAACAAAATTTGCATGCCTTGTAAACCAGGCGGAATATTGTAACTGTATTTTATGTATGCTAAACCACCTGTAAATGAACTTATACCTATGAATAACCTGCGAATAAATGATGATTAAATAGATTATTTTTGTTTTATCGTAATATACCAATACCTACATAATGTAAGTATAAGGTACTAGAGGTCTAGGTTGTCCGAACGGGCGGCCCTATCACATGTTGGAAATAATTTTACTCTGTAACAACCATACAAGGTATACGTTGAACTTGGCACAGAAGAAAAAAAAGAAAAAAAAATTGAACTTATCATTAATTATTATTGATTGTTAATTCAGACTTAGAATAGAATATATTCCCATGAGTGTCGTAAGAGTTAACTTAGCAACATACTCCTGATAGATGGGCAGCAGCATCTATCAGCTCACAGATACTCCATCTTACTGTGACTGCCAATCCGCCTGACAAACGTTGTGATTACACCAATATCTCTGGACGAACGTGGCTTGCCAAGATCTGTTAGGCCGCGTCCTGGACGCCAGCGGGCAGAGCGGGCGGCGCGGGCGGTGCGCGCGGTGCCTAAGGAAAACCTGCCGCCCGCACCGCTGTCGTCGTAAACAGCTTCACACAAATCTATGAACTTTGATAAAGACGCGCGTGCCGTCGACCGCACCGCCCGCTCCGCCCGCTGACGTCCAGGACGCGGCCTAAGAGAGGAGGCCCATGTTCAGCTGTACACGTTAACGGGATGATGAAGATAAGATACTCATTATTGCACACCAACATAACAACACAAATACAAATACAGTAGTAAAAAGTAATAGTTAATAATGTACAATCGGCGGAATGAAGATGCATAAGAAGAAGCATAAAGGGTAGTAGTAGGCAATAGGTAAGGTAAGTAAATCATAAACTCAACTTATTAAATCTCTTACACTTTGCTAAGGTAAAATAGGAACAAATTTGAACGTCTGGCAACCCTGACTGTGGGCGAAACATGTAATGAAGTTTTGAGATTTATGCTTTTTACAAAGTGGTGCTCACTTAAGAGAGCTGTTTCCGCTTCCTCCAGATAAATTGCACAGGTAATTTTATATAAGCAATTATACAGATTTTACAACCACCAGTTACTTTTCGAGATTAAAACAACTTTAAATCTATTATACACACAGGACAATCTCCGTAGCGTAGCGGTAATAGGCTCGCTTTTAATCTCGGAGGTCGTGGGTTCGATTCCCAGGCCGGACAGGAAATCTTTGTGTAAATTATAAGATTTCTTTCCGGGTCTGGTTGGTTGAGGGACTACCCGGACTACGGGCAGGAGCGTTTCCTGGTGTACCCGGCCCGCGCCAACGGCGGATCGAAGGAGTGGCCGGGGGGTTTTAGTGGTGTAGGGTACTCTCCTCTATTATATTAGTTTAGCATACCACGCTATGGAGAGGGCGAACCCCACATATCCCACCGCCAGCACGCGAATACGCTACAGCGGCGGTGGGAAAGCGTTAATGCATTTCCGCCCGGACAAAAATAATTAAAAAAAAATGTAGCGTTTCCTGGTACAACATAATACTGCAGTCACCAACCCGCCTGCCAAGCGTGGTGACTATGACAAATACCCAACCTACGGGAGGAGGCCCAAGTTCAGCAGTGGACGTTATACGGGCTGATGATGATGATGAAAATATTACAATACAATAGCTTCCCGCGTGCGGTTTCACCTGCGTAGCTCCCATACCCGAATGAACTTCATAATTATATTATATCCTACCTTAGTTACTCCTGGATAAGGAGTTTTCCAATGGTGAAAGATTTTTGAAATCGATCCACTATTTTGCAAAACAATCAAAGAATATTAATATACATAAACAATTCTGACATCATCATGTTACCAGAACGAGTAAAATTCTTGTTTTACAAAGATAAATAACTCTTTATTCTAGACCTCAGAAACATAACGACGGATGTACTTTTATCTTCAGAATCATTTGGTCGTAAAGGCACATACGAATGTTTCTGACATATAATGGCACATTCGACCTTATGCTTCTGAGCTCTAGATACCACAGCAAATTATATACAAAACATCTGGTACAACTGGCGACGATAATACACTACATAACACTGGCGACGATAATACACTACATAATTTTTTGTTTATCTTACCGTAGTTGTAATAGCTCTTACTACTACTTACTTGCCGTTTAATAAAATTAAAATATTAAACATAGAAACCAAAAATAAGGTAGAAACTTGTTATGTATAAATAGATTTAATTTAATTTTGTTTATTATCAACAGACAACAATTGTTCATTATTACAAATGTACAGCGTATGTTTCTCGTTCAGGTTGCAGGTCTAAATGCGCCATTTTGTAACTTTAAACATGAACATGATTTTATAGTCAAAGATCTCGTGAAAAAAACATTTCTTAACGTACTTCTAAGCGCGTAAAAAGGGGCGGCAAAGTTTGTTTGAAACCTCTATATCTTTCGACACACATCTAAATTTTCACGCGAACAACTACATATACAGGTAAACACTGCTATCCTTTACCAGCGACCCGTTTCATTCATTTCATTTCATGAAAAACATAGAAAACATTAGCAAACTGCAAAGCAAAAACTTTATCCAACACAGGTTTTATTAATAGAGAACACAATAGCCTACATGTCTTCATGTCATTGGATTTTGTGCCATTCACATGGAATCCAGGATTACAATGTGTAATATAAGATAGAAATGTAAGAATGGTTATTATTATTTTCATAAGTACTGTCTAGTATATGAACTGAGAGAGAATAACGTGAAATGTGCGGTACAGGCCCTACGTAACATTCTTTTCTAGCATGCCATATTATCTAACGTACATCCTTTTTATGTATGTATTGTACTTCGAGTCTATGTGTATTTTATCTAATGGATTAATTGGTAAAACATATATTAGGTCCAAGATAACCAAAAACAATTTGACTGGTATATTTGTAGTTATCAAATCATTAAAAAATACTAAGATAAAACTGTACCTAGAAGTCTTGTCACATGAAATTTCAACGCGCTGTATGTTTGTTTTTTTTTTTTGGGATCCATTTATCCATTTGGATTTATTTACTGAAGGAAAAAATAAACAAGTGTCCAATATTTCTTGGTAATCTAACTGACAGAGCAAATACATTTTTTTAGTCGTAATCCCTTTTATCAAATGAGTTCTATTATTGACGTGCATATTTGGTCACTCCTTAAATTGTAACTACTTTGTTAACGTGACCTAAGGAAATAAATCAGCAGATTTTTTTTAGTATTGAGATATATTATTTTAGATAGGGACAATCTATGTTCCACGTCGTTTTATTGCATCTTTTTTATACAAGTTATTATATCAGGGTATTTTCTTGTTAAGAGCGCTCGGTTTATTTATGTATATTTTATTAAATACACTTTTGTTCTCCTGACTAAGCAGCTGAAATGCTGTTACACAAATGTTTACATTGTATTTTGTACTGCCTGCAGCGGTTTAAACTATTATTCGTTACTCCGCTTAAGTGCAATTTGTTTTTAAACGCCATTGTTTAAGACAGATGCGGCGACACAATGAAATGGAATTAAAAATGTATTGCGTTGACTTTGGACCACAAATGTTCACCATGAAGTTTCCGTAAAAGGAAGCAATAAAAAACTAGCTTAAATTTTACCATGAAACTTACAGTGAATCATGATTAAGAAATTAAAGTGTAATAGTTATGGCAATTAATTCCAAATATCTAAAATTCCTCCTACAACCTTCGTGGTATAGCGATAAGCAAAAGTCTCGCTTTAAGTTTCGGAAATCTTGAGTTGGATCCCCATGCCGGACAAAACTTTCTCGTCCTCCTGACCCTTAGTTTGCAAAGAACCACCCGATGCCCTTGTAGACCCGAAGTCCGGGAGGCCTGCGAACTGTTAAGTAGAACGACTGTTGCACAAATCTCCCTTAAAAACTTAAGTCATAATCCTTCAATGTCATCGCCAGCGACTGCCCTAAGCCGAGGTCCAAGCCCTACAGGGGGCGCCCTGTTGCGCTGGTTGCTTAGTTTGTACTTTTTAAACCATTTATTAAGGCTGGAGCCTACTCGCCTTTATGCCCGGTGAAGTAGCAAACGCCTCGTGGCTGCCAACGTATGACCATCCGAAAAGAAAGGGATTAAACTTTGTGTAAAATCTTTTATAATTAGTTGAGGGGCCCTCTGTACCTCGAAAATCACGTTAAGTCGTTGGTCCCAATTGTCATAACATATAACACTCGTATTGGTACTAGGGAACGGGCAGCAGCGTTACCCTACATGCTACGCCATAATAATGCAGTCACCAACCCGCCTGCCAAGCGTGGTCACTATGGCAAACCCCTCGAGAAGACGCCCATGTTCAGCAGTGGACGTTATACGGGCTGATGATAGTCTCAAATTAATACCGAACATTCATATTATAGAAAACTAGCGGCCGTCCCGGCTTCGCACAGGCGAACATTTACGAGGACCTCTAACTTTTCATAGTAAAAAATATAGCCTATGTTACTCAGGGATAATGTAGCATTCTAATGGTGAAAGAACTATTGAAATCTGTCCAGTAGTTTTGAGTTTATTCGAAACAAATATACGAAAATACAAACTCTCCTCTATTGATATTAGTATAAAACAGAGGTCTCCGAACTACTGCTCGCGGGCCAAAACCGGCCCGCCAGTGCCAACTATCCGGCCCGCGACAGTTTAAGACTAGTGTCATCAAACTAGCCCGCGCATCCAATGTCTTATTGTTGTTACTATTGCTGTGATAAGTTTAAAAAGACAACACAAAATGATAATTACTCGGTCGCACACTTTGCGACTATTCTAGAAATAACAGTATTGTTAAGAATTGAAAAATTTAACTGTTTAGTTTTAATTTCTCAATCCTTAACTATGCTCTAAGCTTAATAAGCCAAAATATGTTTTGACTATTAACAAATAGCTGTATCTGTTTTTTTGTTTTTTACTCTTATTTCTAGACAAGTGGCCCTTCGAACATATTGAAAACATCGTTATGGCCCGTTAAGGCTTCAAAGTTTGGAGACCCTGGTATATAATATAGATGGTTTGGTTTAGTTATAAATCCGTTTAGTTATAAACTTAGGTATACTTTTTTTATATTCTTTAAGTACGGTAAAGTATTACCTCTATTACTTCCATACAAAAAGTCTACAAAAAGCTTCAAAAGAACATTTTATTTACGGACTCCTTTGAAGTCTGGAGGGTTTTACATTTTGTTAAGTTGTTCCAACATTATGATTTATTTGACCACTTTTATCCGAAGTGGTCCAAAAAGGAAAATTAGCGTACATTAAACTTTTTTTTAGGGATTTGTAGTAAATACGGCTGGTTTTATAATTTCCATTTGATAGTTTATCATATCAGCTCAGAATACTTTAGTAAAACATACTTTTATAATTAAACACGGTAACTAACATAGTATTTGTAGCTACGGTGGGACCGATATCCGTATTATAATTATGTAAATCACTAATATATCCTTACTAATATTGCCGTGTGTTTTCCGGCTTAGAATAGACCACCCCATGTCCTCCCATGGGTGTCGTAAAAGGCGACTAAGGGACATATGGCTGATGGATGGGCAGCAGCATCTATTAGCTCAAGGTTTACATCTTACTGCGATCACCAATCCGTCTGCCAAGCGTGGTGATTATGGCAATATCCCTCTACGATCCTGGTTTGCCAAGGTCTTGTAAGAGGAGGCCCATGTTCAGCAGTGTGGACGTTAACGGACTGTTGATGAATATTATAAATGTGAAAGTAACTCTGTCTGTCTGTCTGTCTGTCTGTCTGTCTGTTACGCAATCACGCCTTACTGAAGCGATTTAAATGAAATTTGGTACAGATATAGTCTAGAGCCTGAGAAAGAACATAGGCTATATTTTATTATGAATTTCCCACGGGAACGGGAGTTACGCGGGTGAAACCGCGTGCGGGAAGCTAGTAATATATAAAGATGAAAAGTTTGTTTAGTTGAACGCGCCAATCTCTGAAACTACTCGTCCGCTTAGAAAAATTCTTTCAGCGTTAGTTTATTATGAAGTTCCCAAGGGAACGAGAACTATGCGGGAACCGCGAGCTGGAAGCTAGTATGGTATATCTATATTACAGCAAACTGGTGGTACTAAAATAAAAGCGTTACTGTTCAACAGTTGCACAAAACTCTCCTAAAAATCTAAAGATATCATTCCTCAATCTCTCCGCAAGCGATCACCCCGAGCCGAGGTCCAATTCCCACAGGGGGCACCCTCTTGCGCAGGTTGCTTAGTTTGTAGTTTTCAAAACAATAGTTAAGGCTGGAGCTCTGCTCTCCTGCCCGGTGAAGTAGCAAGAGCCTCGTGGATAACTACGTACGTTCGTCTGAAAAAAAAACTAACTTTATTAATCCATACCATAGCCAACATACAACAGTAGCACATCAAACCTTTACGCATTAGATATGTTGTAAAATAGGAAACATCCATCACGTTGTTATCATAATCTTTCTACTGTATCATAATATAAAGGTACAGTTACACATGTTCATTGGCATACTCAAAACAAGCGTGCTCTTTAAACTGCCACATTTGCTTTTGTTTAGCATGCTTTTTAAATAAACGTATACGTATACGTATAACTTATAACGTAACGAAAGCAAACAGTTAAAAACACATTCTGTGCACGGGCTTTGATATCAAGATTCTAGCAAATTCTTTGAAAGATTACAGTGCAGTTAGTGCGACCTGCTGCGAAAGACTGATCGATACTAGCATGCTTAATAAGCAATCCTGTTCAGACGCGCAAAATCTTGTAAAGGCATGCCCCCTTCCACCCGCGCATCAGGTAGCAAGCCCAGATTGCTCATAATTAGCAAATTCTCGACACACATGATGTGATACTAGTAAGTAGCAATTGCTCAATAATATCATGCTTTAATGCTAGTATGAGCTTGTGTAATTGTAGCTTAAGGCTTAGCTAAGCTGATGGTTGAAACTGACACGTAGCTCGTGGCGGCGTCATTGTGCACCGTGTGAATGTTATCTCGGAGTGATTTACTGCCTACCACTATTTAATTAGGGCTGCCGCCCTACAGCAGTGACAAGACTCATGTGATATGTGCATTTTAATGCTACTCATTTAACTTTATCGTGAGAACGCTTTATACGGAGCGATGAGCGATGAGGTTCAGACGAAGGACGATTGGACAATCGCATTACTGGTGTGATTTGTCACGGCTATGTGTGGGTATAGCTTCTAACTTATTGATGTCCATTAACTACGTTCTTCTTTTCTCTAATAGAAAGAAGTGCGTGTCGAGATTTCAGCTGGTAAATGAATTTTAGCGAAATGTTATTATAATCTATATCTCACCGGTCAATAATAAGAATCGTAAGTTGATCAACTTACAATTCTTATTATTTTCCGGTGCCATATATACACCGTGGCCTTTTTGTAGTTGCCAATACTAAGCGAAATGATTTCGTTGTGGAAGTACAATCGATCTATGTAAATCCCTTTTTAATATCATTTAAAAGCAAGGCACATGGCGTAGGCAAGAATGGTTTAGCTAGGCAGGCATTTTTTCGGTTTGCTCCTAATTGCTCATTAAAAATAAAAATTTAATCTTAAAGCATCAGGGTGGGCAACGCACACTTTAATTTGCGTTTGCGTTTTAGTAACTGAGAAACAGGCGGTGGTATAACAGACAAAAGCTCCAATAAACCTATCTAAAATGTCACAGTTATAGAAGCTCGCACAGGGCGCAAAAAAGGCTATTTGCGGCACTGAACCTGTGTGTTAGACGTCCGCATTCATAAATCGTTAGATTATCTTTTGTAGAGCATTTCATTAATTTTAAATTTTTATTGCCGTCTCTTGAAAACCATATGTAAAAACCATATGCCATTAAAATATATGCATGTTACGTTATGTTAGTAAATCATAAAATCATCCTACCAGTTATGAGCAATGTCCAAAAAAGTATTTTATGTGTATATCGTTTCGCTACGCTTAACGATTTTTTACTATTGTCGAGAACGGGAACCACTATGACTTCATCGCTTTGCAAAGAAGGTAGACTTGTTAAAAAAACAACTATGGAAATAAAATATAAACAAAAGATTAACGCATAGTCATAAAACAACATAAGACAGGATTTACGGACACATAAAACATCCAGATTTAGAATAACTATATATAACACTTTCGACTAATTTACCGGACATTCACTATGAAACAAACCATCAGGCTAATTGCCATGCACTCGTTCTCTTTCCAACGGGTTTCACAGCATTCTGATAGACCAAATTTCTACCTGTCAAGCCAAATTATATTACCGTCAAAAGTTTGCGACACACAATTATTCTAATAGGATCACTGACGAGAATGTAATTAGCATAATAATATGGGCTTTTTCAAGCAAAATTATACCGAACGATACGTTATAATGTTAGGTATCCGTAGTCTATATGGAGCTGGAGACGATTGGACAATCGCATTACTGGCGTGATTTGTCATGGCTATGTACGGGTATATCTTAAATCTTTGTAACTTTTCCGTTGTACAGATAGTGGATTTACCGTTTCGTATTACTAGCTTCCCACGCGCGGTTTCACCCGCGTAGCTCCCGTTCCCGTGGGAACTTCATTATTAAATATAGCCTTTGTGTTATTCTGATGTATAAGCTATATTTTTGTAAAATTTCATCAAAATCCATTCAGTAGTTTTTTAGAGAGGCTTAATACAGGGATGTTATATCTCCCAAAATTTTACGGCTGTTTTGGAGGACGCCTTCAAGCTCCTGGAATGGCAAGCACACAGTATCAACATAAATAGCGAGTTCATCACTCACCTTCGATTTTCCGATGACATTGTGATCATGGTAGAATCGCTCGAGGACCTTGGATAGATGCTCAATGACTTCGATGGAGTTTCCCAACAAGTTGGGCTTAAAACGCCCATGCAGTGCCCAACTCCATAGTCGTTGGGAACTCCATACCTAAGTCAAACGATCCAACTAGGACCAACTTAGAGAATGAGGTCAATCGTCGAATCCGTCTCGGCTGGGCAGCGTTTGGGAAGGTTTTGAAAATTTTCTCGTCTAAAATACCTCAGTACCTGAAAACAAAGGTCTTCAATAAATGTTTGTTACCAGTGATGACATATGGATCTGAGACGTGGTCTTTTACTGGGTACCTGATGGACCGACGACCTCATAAAGGGTGCAGGGTCGCAAGTCAGTGAATGCAGGCCGCTAGCAATCGTTCCCGAAGGGGGAAGCCTATGTTCAGCTGAGGACGACAACTGGCTGACGATGATGATGTTGCTTCTGGATAACGTAGCTTTCAATTGTGAAATAATTTCTTAAATCGATCCCGTAGGTCCGAAGCTTATTTAATATATAGAAACAATCAAATATATCCTCTATATAATACTAAATATAAATGCAAAATTAAAGAGATTCACGGAAAATTTAAACCATTCCAGTTTTCAGAGCAAACACAAAGTATTTTCTACTTACGTATGGAATTTAACATCAAGTGGGTTATTATTCTTTTTGCATATATAAAGTATACCTATCTTTAAGCTTAATTTTATACATATTCATGTATGATGATACCGCGTTTAAATGTAAAGTAAGAAAGGAGTTTAAGGCTATTTTATAGTAATTTAAACCTTTTTTAAATTTGAGAAGGTATCTGGTAGCCTTCGTACAACCTAGCAGTATAATTATCACCGTAAATCTTGAAGGTTTGATTCCGGCGCCGAAAAATCAATCTTTGTGTCTTATAAAAACTATTGTGATGTGTTAGAAAATATACGGAGTCTATTAAAAAAAAGATTTAATATTTCTATTTATTCATTTATATTCTTTACATATCTAATGTTAACCTCCGTTTCGAGTTCGATGTGCGGGTTCGATCCCTACGCCGGACATGAAATCTTTGCGTAAATTTTAAGATTTCTTACCGAGTCTGGTTGGTTGAGGGACTGCCCTCCGTACCTTGGAAAGCACATTAAGCCTTTAATCCCGATTGTTATAATAACATCTATAATAATCGTATAACAAGGAACGGGAAGCAGCGTTTCCTTGTGTGGTACAACATGATACTGCGGTCACAACCCGCCTGCCAAGCGTGGTGACTATAGCAAATACCCTCCCTTGGGAGGAGGCCCATGTTCCAGTGGACTTTATACGGGCTGAAGATGATGATGCTATTTACCCAATAGCGTTGCTTGAAGATTAAATACATATCTTATAAACTTTATGCCTTCAAAATGTAATTTTGGGCAACCCTATAGGCAGTGTGGACACAACTTAATCATAGGCGTACGTTGTGTAAATTCTATGAACATTATTTAATTAGGTTTATTGCGTTCTAAATTAATATTGTTAATAATCCGATCCGTTGATACTGTGTACAATAATTTATGATGGTATTTAATTAACAACAACGTTAAATACTCTTCTTATTTGTTTGTGTAGACTTTTGCCTCTTAAAAAGACCTTGACAAGCCAGGGCCGTTATTACCACGCTTGGCAAGCGGATTGGTGATCCTTTTTTTTCTACGAGTTCCCACACGACACGTTTTTCGAGTGTTGGCATTTACATTGCACAGCAGCTAAGCGTTGCCAATTGGTATTTTATAAGTTAAGTTTTATTATAGATTAGCTATTTATTAATTTCAGTGAACGCACATAATTATTATTTTATTTACTTAATTATTAAGACACTAGATTCAACCTAACGAAACGAGACTGCTATTGTTGTAATAAAACAAAAAAACTACAACGTCAATAAGTCCGGTTAAACTCCATTGGTTTAGGTCAGGGATGGCGAACCAATGGCACGCGTGCCATTGATGGCACCCGACGATATATTTTGGGCACGCAACTATGAAGTATATCTAATATATATCTAAGATCGAACGCGATTGATCCAAGATCGATAAACGTCCACTAATGAACATGGGCCTCTTCCAGTGGGAGGGTTTTGCCAGTATTAGTTCTAACACAAGGAAACGCTGCTTTAACAATCGTGAGACAGATGATGTTATGACGAGATCAACGGCTTAACGTGTTATCCGAGGCATGGAGGGCAGTCCTTCAACCAACCAGACCCAGAAAGAAATGACACAAAGATTTCTTGCCCGTCCGACCTGTGAGACTAACACCGCTAAGCCACGGAGGTCTTGGTAACTACGATGTCACAATTGTTTGATGGCACTTCTGTAGCTTAACTAAACATTTCTTTAAAAAAATGGCACCTCCATGGATAAAGGTTCGCCATCCCTGGCTTAGGTTAACGAAACCTCGTTAGTTTAGCAACTAACTAGAAAGTTGATCAACTTACGCTTCTTATTATTTTCCGGTGACTTATATTATGATTATGGTGATTTAATTTATATGTTTGTGGAGAGTAGGTAAGTTAAATCTATGTCCAGATCCCAAAAACACTGCGTTCAATTTAAACTCGCATTGTACCCGTAATAACTCAAAAATATACGACACAACACAACCAATGAATGCTCTTATATTGCTCAAAGGCTCAATGTTAGGCTTTCAGTAATGCAAGAGCTCTATAAAACACTATTCAAATGCAACCAAAGCAAATATGCTGACAAAGTCTTGCATAGTTTACGGGATATCCTGTTTGAGAACGTATTTTATATCAAATCTATATCCATATCAAGATAAATGATTTGATTGTGTGTATATTTTCTAGCAATGCACTGTTAAACTATTAAAAACGAAGACTATTAAAACGCTATGTTATCCAAGAATAGCATAGCGTATGTTATGATGAGTTACCATGGGAACGGGAGTAAGAAGTTTTATTTTATAAGGTGAAAGGAGGGAATCAAAACTATTGGGGTAAACTCAAAAACTATTGTTTGTCTGTGTCACACAAATAATTACCCCGGGTGAAAATCCAACCCGATACATCAGGTTTCAAAAGCAACTACCAAATTTATTGAGCACCCCACTTATAGATATCAATAGTCTCATTTCTATTTCCCAAGGATATATTATTTTAGGCTGTACCTTGCCACTTTTTGCATAAAACTATGGCCTTCCATACATCAATGCAAAATTATTGGCTAATCAATATTTAACACCAAAACCATAATTACTTGTTAGCTTTTCCTAAAAATAACAAAGCTCAGACTTGGTTTACCCTAACACATTATTCCGAGTCGGAGCACCGTCGCTCTCATAGTGATGTAAATTAAGGGATTACGTGTAGGCATGTGAATTAATATCTGTTCCTCTAAGACAGTGGCTCCCAACCTTTAAACGACCACAGCGGTTTACTAATGTTTGACCAAAAAATTATTGACAAATGGTCATTCGACAAACAACGTTTCACCAAATGTTCATTTGGCAAACGAGACATTTGACAAAAGTATCATCTTACAAAAACTCACTTAGCAAATGATCCATTAGCAAACACTACACTTGGTTAATGTGTTTAATATTACTATGTCAATTGACCTTTTTTCATTTCACCAAATAATATATTTCGCAAATTAAGCATTTGTCCAAATGTAATTTCATAAAAATTACTTCTTTGACTCATTATCATCATGAATCACTATTAATGGAAAAAACGCCCTAAAGTCGTTTCTGGCACTGTGATTATATCAATCTAACCCGCTCGTCGCTTCGGTCCTCGCTAAACTAAGCTGGATGGGTATGACCCTTTGCCTTTTTATTAATAAACGAAACACTTGTCATTTAATACATTTTATCAAGCGTTTTTAGACCAATAGTAGTTTTATCTGATAACTCAGTTGCTAAATGTTCATTGTGTAAAATAATTATTGATAAAATGTAAATTTAAGTGTTGATCATTTGGAAAAGTGAGTTATTTGTAAAATTATAAGTAGTAAAATTATCAATCGGCAAACCATTGTTTTACCAAACGTTGTTTGTCAAGTGTAATTTTGCCAAATGACTTTTGGTCAAACAGCAGGACCCCGACCGCACCACCTATTGACCACATTTTGTCGCTGTGATATGTGTGGGTCAACCCCTATTCGTAATGACATTAAAACTTTCTTACTGTGCTTACTTAAAAGAGAAAGTAGTCTCTTAACTCGTGAGAGTAAAACACAAAATTGCGACACATGCATTTATTTCGCTAATATTTTTAGAATAGATCATTTATGGACAAAAGGCATATAGAATAGCCACGGATGGTCTACAAAATCAGTACCATTAACATCAGGTATTTTATTAAAGAAAGCATTATGACGAATAAAATATTTCATTGAAATTATTTCTTTTCGTTCCGTAAACAAAAAATTACGAAGATATAGTGCGTTGAAATTTCAGTGACGTCACACACGAACAATTTTACCTGGGAGTGAACCACTAATGAACTTTAAATTGCTCTGTAGTTTTCATTTATTTGATTAATTAAAAAATACGTGTCCAATATTTGTTGGTAATCTAACTGACAGACCAAATATATTTTTAGTCGTCATCACTAAAATAAAATTGTTAATACTTCGTTCAGTGAACCGGTACGTTGGTACCGACAGTGCGTTATTTTATTACGGGAGTTTCAAGTACCACTTCGAGTGCTTCCAGCAGTCACCGGTTGGGAACCACTGCTTAAAGATTATATGATGGATTGTTTACGAGAGGGCTCGTTTTACGATGTCATTGATATATTATTTGTGGAGCGATATAAATAACAACATTATTATACAAGGCTGACGGATTGGCTAGTCTACTTACTCCTGAATTAATACGAGGTTTTAATTGGGTTTTTAATGTAATTAAAAGCCTGTTTGTTAATAGGATGATAAACATATACTTCTAGATTTTGCGTATCGTATTAACGTAAAGATAAACTTTTGGGTATTACCGCGACTATATTTAACTTTTACGTTCTAGGCAAGTTACATTCTTCTAGTGATCCTATAATTAACATTTTCGTTCAGAATCGATTGCCAAACCTTATTTTGGGTGTACAGAAAGTTTCTCATTATTATCTTCTGTAACAGAAACTGAACTTTGATTTGACAATAAAGATAAATAATATGTCAGCTAATTGCTACCTACTTTGATTGACTTTGAGAAACCTGGTGTAGGTTCATGAAAGCACATCCGTGTTTTCACACGCGTTAAATTGTTCCTACCCCCAAGTGTTACTGAATGATGTATAAGTTTTTGATCACTATTTTTAAAAGTTTATATATACAGGGTGTTAGGGTAGACACCGTTATCCTTGAAACCAGAGGTTTAGTTACACTTACAGAACGCAAATACAAAGAAAAAAAAAACAAAAAGGTATTTTATTTTCAAAATTTAAAAAATATTCTGTCCGACACCATCCGTCGATTCATGGATATTCGCGCGCTCTGTCTTCTTTGCCAATGCGTATAGGGTGACATATATAATTTTGAGGAAAAACTGGGAATTTACCTTTTTTTTAAAAAACTTTCTTTTTTTTCATTGAATTTGCGTTCTATAAGTGAAACCAAACCACTGGTTTCAAGGATTACGGTGTTCACCCTAACACCTTGTATAATAATTATTATTATAATAAAATTTATTCTTACATACCTAAGCCGAGCAGCACTGAAGTCCTGCTCGGCTTAGATATTAAATGGTTTAAAAACTACAAACATGGTAACCTGCGCAATAGGGCCTTGCCTATGGTGTCGCTCTACATTACCGGGTAAACCGGGTCTAAATCCGGTTTACCCGGTAAAGGTGTCCGTCAAAATTGCGGGATCAAACCTGGAATCCAGATAATTTTGATACATACATATACTACCTAATTTCTACTATTTGCTACCTTGTCATTTAATACATTTTAAGTAGAGCAAGAGGGTATCGGGAGGGTAATCTAGATTAGTCAATAAATATCACGCTATAACACATTGGAGAGACCTACCATTTAAATGATACTGCGTGTTCGATATAGTATACGTGTTCGTAGTTTTTGTATCGCCCACTAAATATTATAAACTCTCTACATATACTTCTGTATTCAACAGTACCACAAAGGTGGTTTGGTATAACGTTCGAATAAAAATGTCACGTCCTCTGTAAGCCACGTTTGTGTCACGTTCTCCTCAGGGTTGTCTACAAACTTCTAACCGTATTCTCTTAAGAGGCGAACTAAATCCGTTTTTTTATTACGATTCCTTTTTAGATTTATTTTCTTGCACATGAAAATTGAGTTTATTATTATTTAGTTTTTTTTATTTTATGGTTATAAAATAAAATAAAACGAAAATAAGTAAGTGTCAATGCAGATTATCACCATAAGCACTTAGAACGCTCAGGAAAATTCCTGGGAGAGAAAATGAGCCTGCTCTCGGAGGAGGTTTATGGCATAGTCAGCCAGGCTTGACAGGCAAGTTGGTGAAGGCACTATTAAGTATCCTACGTACATAGGTATACGCTGCTATCCGTTACCTCCTAAACGATTGTCATTAAAGATGTTATGGCAATCGGGAATAACGGATTAACATGCTATCCGAGGTAAAGTAGGCCATAAGAATAACTGCAGGTACTTTTAATTCATAGGAAAGCTTTTGTATAACTAGCTGCGCCCCGCGGTTTCAGCCGCGTACTATCTCCGTGCAAAATTTCAGCGAAATCTGTTCAGTAGTTTTTCATGAAAGAGTAACAAACATCCATCCATCCACACATACTCACAAACTTTCGCGTTTATAATATTAGTACGGATTAACAAAGATTTGTCAATACTTTTATTCATAAAATAAACTGAATAGAGAAAGAGAAAATTTACCTATTATAACTATTATACGAACTAATAAATGCTTTCCGAATATTACTTTCAGATTGATCACAATACACACCTTAAATCCTGAAATGCGTGTTGCATATCAACGAACAGTTGAGGCTAATAGAACTATAAGAAAATAAAACTATTCCGTAACTATTTTTGGAACTTCGTCCCTTTCACATATTTTATCGTGTTATCTCTTCATGATATTATTATACTTATTTATTTTTATTTACTACCGGGTTCTAGTGATTATTACGATATTTATGAAATCCCTAGTATAGCATTCATTATTAGTAAAAATAAATAATTTCACACGATCATTAAGCATAAGTTAAAAAAATGTACCTATCAGTCATTCTGTTCTCTATCTTCATATAGACTATAAGTGTGCGAAATTTCATAATCGTCTGTCCGCGCAATTTTCGTAAAAAATAATTTATTTGCATGCATTTTTATTGCATTCTTCGCGAAGAAATGACACATTACTTAGTTAAACCCACAGCTAAAACGAAACCCTACAAAATAACTACGTTTAACATACACAATGTGTAGTGATGTGCACAGTGTGTAAATGTAATGTATAGATAAATTAGAGTTGAGTACTTTAAATACTAGGTATATTCTAGATACTACATCTGTTACAATTAAAACTTTTCAGACCCAAAAACGGGCTAGATTTCGAAGTCACAGCACTAAAACACTTAATAGCTCTTCAATTACAAAGACGAATGGATCTCGTTTGTTCTGGTTTGCTTCCATTAACCCTGCATAGGGTTTCCATATATTTAGCTATTGCTGCTGGGACTAATCAAGTCATTGAGCTAGCTTTTACCCATTCCATATAAGACAGACCTTCTCAAAAGTGGTATATTATATCACATACCAAAGGTAGATAATGATATAAACCGAGTAGATCGCAGTCGAGGTATGATATCATTTGTTACTGTTAGCCTGCATCATCCCACTACCAGGCAAAGGCCTCTCCCCACGACTTCCAGCTCTTTCGATCCACGGCTAAAGTAGGCCACTGGTCGTTTGTTTTGTCGAGCTCATCCCGCCATCTTCTACGGGGTCTGCCGCGACGCTTTCTAGCTGTGACAGGGCTCCACGTGGTGGTAATTTTGGCCGACAGCTTATTGAGCATACGGCAGACGTGTACGTGACGTGATAATATTATAATAAAATTAATGAAATTGCACGTAATCTGAACCAACTGGTTAATTCAAAGGCTCTTAAGACGAGACGAAAACAATAGTACTTGGAACTTTCGTTTGGTTTGGTGTGCACTATCCGCCACTCTTTCTATTTTATTCCAGTTATAAGCCAAATCGAATACTGGGTACTCTACGGTTTAAAGAAAAAGAAATATTTTATATTTAAAAAAGACAACTCTCGCACTAGGATCTTTTATTCCTGTGCCGCGCGGGACAGAAACACTATTTGTGGTTCACTCAAATAATTGTCCCGGTTAGGAATCGAACCCACAACACCAAGTCTCAGAAGCAACTAATATCTATTTAGCCACTTGTGCAGTCATCTCATCAGCTTAGACCACATTCTATAGGTACTCGATTTATTATAGGTTCTCATCATGACCAAAAGCCAATTTAGCCAAGTTCGAATGCAAGCGACAATTCCCAAAACTAATGAAGTATTTACACGTATATGATTTATATCAACGTTTATTTTATCACAGATTAATTGTTAAATTCTTGGACACAAAGCTATGCGGTGCGCTATTATAATTGTGTGTGTTTCGCTGGCAAAATTACGTCACCGCCAACATAATGGTTGGGATTTAATATTGTATGGTACAATTGATTTTCATTAAATATTTTGATTGCGTAACATTGATGGGATGTTGGTAGTAGCTAGTGGGAAAAGCGGGAATCGGCAGTGTTGGATAATAAACCACAATGGACCATATATGTATTTAAAAACCGGGCAAGTGCGAGTCGGACTCGCGCACGAAGGGTTCCGTACCATTTTCAAGCGCCTACCGGTTGACGTTATGGATATCGAGCAAAAAAGGGCAAAAATAAAATTGGTTTATGGGAGACCTCCTTAAAAAAATATGTTATGTTTTTTTTAAATTTTTGTTATAGTGGCAATAGAAATAGGTACATCATCTGTGAAAATTTCACCTGTCTAGCTATCGCGGTTCTTGAGATACAGCCTGGTAACAGACAGACGGACAGACAGTCAGCGAATTCTTAGTAATAGGGTCCTGTTGTTACCCTTCGTGTATGGAACCTTAAAAAAAAGCTTTAATTACCCTTATTTTATTTTAAAAGTAAAATGATTTTTTTTACTACATGATAGGTTTTTATTTTTTTATCGTATGAAATTACGGAAAAACTAAAAACAAAAAGTGACGTTCTTTTTTTTTTCAGAAATGCTTTTCGAAAAGTACGTGAAAATAGCTGAGAAATGGTATCACTATCTTGGCCCTCCACGCAAAGTCACCGTCTAAATGTGATCCACACTAAAGATAGACATTACCAATAAGTCGAGTCTACAGGGGTCATATTGTACACAGTTACATCTTAACAGTTACTGATTGTGACAAATAGTCTTACAGTTTATTCTCAAAGAAGATTAGATCTCAATGATATATTACAGTTATTATGCGACTATCTACTGAAAGTTATAATTGTATAAAACATTCAGCAATAATAATCAACCAAAAAAGAAAATGCTTTTATATAGGGCACTCCTAAAATCGCACGCTTTCCATTGAGGTAATAAGCATTACATATATATATATAGAAATACATAATTGAATATAGCGTTTAGCCTTTCTCGATGGTAGCCCATCGAGAAAGGCTAAACGCCTTAAGAATAAAGAATTTTTCAAAAACACTTAAAGAATTTTTCGTAATCGGACCAGTAATTCCTTAGAGATGTTAGAATAGAAAGAACCGTGTATATAATAAGTAATTTATTGGCTTTTTATTAATAAGCAAAACTTTTTATTTATTGGTAGTAATTGCTCATTTCCGTACCTTCGCAAATAATGGTAGAAAATGTCTAATAAAAATCCATGTTTACAATAAATTTAACAACAGTTGCATAAAACTCCCCTAAAAAAAACTAAAAACCATTATCCTTCAATCTCCCCGACAGCGATCGCCCTGAGCCGAGGTCCATGTCCCACAGGGGACGCCCTCTTACGCAAGTTGCTTAGTTTGTAGTTTTTAAACCATTTATCTGGGCTGGAGCTCTGCTCGCCTTTGTGCCCGGTGAAGTAGCAAAAGTCTCGGGGGCTAACTACATAACAGAAAAAAAAGCAATGAAATTAACAAACATTACCAAATCTCTTCGAGCAGAGACAAAATTCAAACTAGGCCAAAGGGTTTGTGTTGTGTTTTACTTTGACACATTTCTGTGACAATACTTTATGCCACTAGTTATAAGTTGCGAACAAAGACCCGCAGCTGTTCGTGATAATAAACAATTGTTTGGTTAGCTCGCCGCTTAAGAATCTGCGTCAGCCCAGACTACTGTTGGCACGTTATCGAGTACTATTGTATAGTTACTAACGTTTCTGCAACCCAGGGATTAAATACTTTACTGAATCTCCAATATAGATTCATATTTATAGCAGAATGGACAGTTATATATTTTTAAGTACCTTCCCGCGCTTGGTTTTCATAAGTTTCCGAGTAGGAACTTAAATCTATACTACAGTGGGCCTTCGGTAATCCGGCCTCTGTCTAATCCGGCGCCCCTGTAATCCGACATGTCTATTCATAAATTTATTGATTTATATTTTGATTTTGATAATTTAATTGTGCATTTGTGCATTGTTTGTACACAATTATTTCCTAAAGAGTTATTGTTTTTTGTAAGATCTACAGCATGACAATAATTTTATAATAAAACTTACCTCGCTTCTGTGTTGTTTTATGTAATGAATCCCACATACATCATGAAGTATGATTTGTTCTTCAGAGTATGTATAGAATAACATATAGAATCTTATCATTGGATCTGTAATTTGTTGGATTCCAAGGTACACTTTTGGAAAAAATCTAAACTATAGGGGTCTTAGGTAGTATTTGTCGGATTATAATCCGACAAATTCGATAGTTTGACACTGCCCTGCAAAACGTTTGTCCGATAACCGGGGGCCCGCTGTACTAGCATTATAAAGGGAAAGATTTGATTGTTTGTTTGTTTATATTGAATAGGCTCCGAAACTATTGAACCGATTTGAAAAATTCTTTAACCGTTGGAAAGCTACACTATCTCCAGACGAAATAGGCTATATTTAATTTCACCGCGCCGTTTCACCGGCGTAGCTCCCATTCCCGTGGGAACTTCAAAATAAAATATTCGCCATTAGCGAGATTAGCGCGTTCAATCAAACAAACTCTACACCTTTATATATAAGTATGAGATTAAAGATTTTCACACATCATCAGCCCATATAATGTCCACACGAGCTTTGCAATTAACTGACTACACCATTATTTGCAGTGGTTACGATAGTGGCTTCTGAAACCTGGTGTTCTGGATTCGATTTCGACCCGGTATAATTATTAGTGTGAACTACGTGAACAAAATAGAGGATATTGATCCTCTCCGCGGTGTCCGATTAAGACTTCTTATTTTGACTCGATCACTTTTATTAGGTCACTTGTGAGTTTTTTTTTTTCGTACGGACATCGTTATGTAGTTAGCCCCGAGGCTTTTGCTACTTCACAGGGCATAAAAGCGAGCAGAGCTCCAGCCTAGATAAATGATTTAAACACTACAAACTAAGCAACCTGCGCAAGAGGGCGTCCCCTGTGGGACTTAAACTTCGGCTCAGGGCGGTCGCTTACGGGGAGATTGAGAGATTATGGCTTTTACTTTTTTTAGGGAAGTTTTGTGCAACTGTCGCTCTACTTTACAGTTCGTGGACCTGTCGGACTTCGGGTCTACGAGGGCATCGGAAGGGTTACCTTCTACTCTCACAAGTTATTATGAGAGTACAATTAATGGTATACCAAACACACCGTTTCAAAATGTACGTAAAGCTTAAGTACCTCTGTGTGAACGAAACGATTGCGAATTCTAAATCTCTAAAGATATTGATGAACGCCATCTATTATTTATTTACTGAACTACTTGACTTGACAGTACAACACGTTTAAGTCGCAATCGTTTCGTTACACGTACCTAATAACGAATGGTTGTTCTGAATCTGGTTGTGCTTTGTGTCCGTGAATAATGTGTTTGTAAAGTCCCCACTACACATGGGATTAATTTCCATAGCGCGGAAGAAGTAGAAAAAAAAACAGACTTCATTTCAATCCGTACATCGGTGTCTGTATCTATAGTCCACTGCTGAACATGGGCCTCCTCCCGAGGGAGGGTTTTTGCCATAGTCACCACGCTTGGCAGGCGGGTTGGTGACCGCAGATAATATTGTAACACACAAAGCCCGGTTATACGATTGTTATAGGTGATGTATAACAATCGGGACCAACGGCTTAACGTGCTTTCCGAGGCACGTTGGGTAGTGCTACAACCATCCATACCCGGAAAGAAATCTTAGAATTAACACAAAGATTTTGTCCGGCGTGGGGATCGAACCCACGACCCACGATATGTAAAACGAGCCAAATACCGCTACGCTACGGAGGTTTTCTATATTTAATACGAATAAATTTGAATTTGAATTAAGCTCGCCTTTGTATTAATTGTATGTTATGTATTTACTGTGTGCAATAAAGAATTTATAAATAAAATAAATAAATTGCAAAATTTCTAGTGAAACCGTAGATTTTAATATTCATATGAAAACCGATACCAATTCAGTTTGAACGTAAAAAACAGATATTTTTAGAAATCCAGGATTATTCAACCGCTATATTTAGAACCGAGGTTCAATTGTAACACTCGTCTAATAATAGATATTCAGCGTGTAATTTCAAAGGTCCCTCTTGTCGAGGGTTGATTGAGTTAATAAGTTCGAAGAGGGTATTGGGGAGAGGCTTTCATTAATATATCACGAATAATTACAATGAGTAATGTTAGGCGTTTGTCAAATACATGCACATATAAATCTTGCTGATTATTCTATCGTGATACCGAAGGCAGACACGCCATGGGCACAGGTGTGCACCACATTTATTGGAACCGAAAACTATGAAATTTGTTATATAATAATACTAGCTTCCAGCGCGTTACCCCCCTTGTCCTCCTGGCCCTTAGTTTGCAAAGAACCATCCGATGCCCTCGTAGAAGCCGAACCGACCCGAAGTCCGAGAGGCCCGTGAACTGTACAGTAGAGAGACATTTGCACAATACTCCCCTAAAATACTAAAAGTCATAATCCTTCAATCTCATCGCCAGCGACCGACCTGAGCCGAGGTCCAAGCCCCACAGGGGGCGCCCTCTTGCGCAGGTTGCTTAGTTTTTAGTTTTTCAACCATATATTAAGGCTGGAGCTCTGCTCGCTATTATGCCCCGCGAAGTAGCAAAAGCCTCGTATAGGCTACCTAGGTATGTCCATCAAAAAAAAAACCAGCGCGCGGTAACACCCGGAGACTCCTACGGGAACTTCATAATTAAATATAGCCTATAGCCTTCCTCGATAAATGGACTATCTAACACTGAATTTTTTTTTTAATCGGTCCTTTATTTCCTGAGATAAGCGCGTTCATGCAAACAAACAAACTCTTCAGCTTTATATATTAGTATAAGATAGATATAGTTGTGCCGTGTGGTTTCCGGCTTAGAATAGACCACCCCATATCTCCCCATGGGTATAGTAAGAGGCAACTAAAGGACGTACAGCAGATGGATCGGCAGCAGCACTACCAGCTGATGGTTACCAACTATATTACTGCGATCACCAATCTGCCTACCGCATGGTGATTATGGCAAAATCCTTGGCTCGCCAAGGTCTGTTAAGAGGAGGCCCATGTTCAGCAGTGTATGTAAACGGGCTGCTGAAGTGACGAAGCGTTAGTTATGTATTTGGTTTTGCTTTACATACAAATTTTGTATCTAGCTCAGAATCATTAGGTCGTAAGTGCCAGTTTATGATAAAGGCACATACGACTAGGGCTTGCAATCCGGATATCCGGATATCCGCCGATTTTCAAATCCGGATTTTACTTGCATCGGCATCCGGATTTTTCGGATGTTACGGATAGTTGTATTCCTCTTTTAAATCTATATACAGGGTGAAATTTTAATCACCAGCCAAATTTTGATATGTTAATCTTTAGTAAAAATCATTGAATACGTGTTTTTTCATTTAGTATCACTCAATACAAAAATATTGAGAAATCACGTCACAAAGGCCCGCGAAGGGGTGCGCGTGGCCGACTAGATCATAGGTAGTGCCGCTCAGGGGTAGTGGGGGCGGGGGTAACGACGTGCGCTCTCATTGATGTTCGCGCGGCACGTAGTATTATTAACATTTTACTTGGTGACCACGCAGAGCGGATAATTCCTTCGAGTAAATTATAAATTATGAAAATTTTAGGTATCGTTTTTTTTTCAAAATTGGTGTTAGTGAATGATACCTAATGCCTAGAAAAAATTTGGCTGGTGACTAACATTTCACCCTGTATATAAAAGAAAGTCGTGTTTGTTATAACACTTATAACTCGAGAACGGCTGGACCGATTGCCATGGTTTTTGATTTGTTGGATTTGTTTCCGTCCCGAATAGCAGAATACATTTTAAAAACAAAAGAAAGTCGTGTTAGTTACACTATTTATAACTCAAGAACGGCTGAACCGATTTGGCTGAAAATTGGTAGGGAGGTAGCTAAGAACTGGGAGAAGGGCATAGGATACTTTTGGGTAGGGCTAGGGTAGGGTAGGGTAGGGTAGGGGTAGGGTAGGGTAGGGGTAGGGTAGGGGTAGGGTAGGGGTAGGGTAGGGGTAGGGTAGGGTAGGGGTAGGGTAGGGGTAGGGTAGGGGTAGGGTAGGGGTAGGGGTAGGGTAGGGGTAGGGTAGGGTAGGGGTAGGGTAGGGGTAGGGTAGGGGTAGGGTAGGGTTAGGGTAGGGTTAGGGTAGGGCAGGGGTAGGGTATAAAAGTCCACCCGTGCGAAGCCGGGGCGGGCCGCTAGTATTAAATAAAAAGCTGTCATCTATAATATAAATTACATAACTGTTAACTTTATTTATTATTTTAATATATGTAGTTAATCACTCTTGCAATTATTTATTTAGTGGCAGAGATCAGAACAGCATTGACCACTTGTTAACTTTAACTCACATCCATACTACACGCATTTTCGCACGCACGGTTGCTTCTCACTTAAACGTTAACGTTCCAGTGTTCTAATCTTTTCACCATGACATATTTGCACAACCCTCACAATTTTTATAAAGTTGTTGAGCGAAGTACACACGACTGTCCTATTGAAAATCCTTCAAACGAATCTGTGAGAAAGACGATTGTTAAAATTCTTTCAACATTTTTGACACACAACAACCAGATCAAACAGTCTTAACTTTAGCGCATAATACAAAAGATACAGAAGGTTGCTCTTCTTCAACTGGAAGCGTATCAGTTAGCACACAAATACGAGAAGTAATCATCCGACTTCTTCAACAAATGATTTAGACACTACAATTCGAGTAGAGATGGCACTATTTGATGAGAATGGTCAGAAAAGCAGGAATTAAGAAAGGGTTTATAATCTACTTTTATCGATACCACCGACCAGCGTTGAAGCAGAAAGAATGTTCTCTGCTACAGGTTATATATGCAACCATTTAATAACTTTCATGATAGAAGATTCATTAGATATTTTAAACTTGTTAAGATCCTATTACCAGAATTTGGATATATTTTTTTTAAGAATTACCTAATATTTGGGCTATTTTGATAATTTTATTATTTTGAGATATTTTGTTAATTTTCGTTCTAATATATTATATTTGATTTATACTATTGTTGTTTAATAATTGAGCTGATTTGTCAGGGAACGTGATATTTTTATTTAATTATTATGTTTTAAATAAGTTGATTTGATTGGGATTTTGTGATATTTGTGATATTGTGATCGGTATTTTAACCGATACCGCACGATTTTTTTTATCTATTCTTCTCATACTAAAAACTTTTCTAATTAAAAATTAGATCTTACATATATCACAAATCACAAAATCTTATATTAATCTCTCAAAACTTGTTATTTTATGTGATTGTTACTTGAAATATTGGTATAGTTTATTATTTCTTTGTCATTTTGCTTGAAAGACTGATTAAAACGTGTTACAAAAGTTTATTAGTTTGATTTATAATAAAAACGAAAAAATATCCGTATTATCCGCACTATGCGGATTATCCGGATAGTAAAATATCAATTTTCGAAATACCCGGATTGTAAAAATGAACGGATATTGCAAGCCCTACATACGACGAATGTTTTTGACGTATAAAGGCACAGCTTCTGAGTTCTAATATTATTGTTCTTTACATTATGTAAAACGCGAAACGTTTTTTTTTTTCGGACACTTTTATATAGTCAGCCACGAGGTTTTGCTACTTCACCGGACATGAAAACCAACAAGTCACCAGCATTATTAAATGGTTTTTAAACTACAAACTAAGCAACCTGCGCAAGAAGGCGCCCCCTGAGAGTACCGCGGCACCCTTTGTCGGACTGGTTTCCATTATCCAGTTTCTGAACCATTTGATGCCGATTGTACAGCGATTGAATGGTGGTTGGACTACGGCCAGAGTAGTATAAAACGGTCCGTGAAGTGAGCTAGGTAAGCTATCTTGAGTATGACACACGTGTTTATGAGGCTATCTCTTCGTGATTTCATGTAGTCCGTGTCTTTATGGTAGCGACACATACATACTCGTAGGTTTTATACTAACCCGGTACGGAAAGAAAACCCACAACAGCAATCTATATTAATATATAAAACTAAAGAGTTTATTTATTTACTAGAACGTACTAATTTCAGGTTTTTTTTCAAACCCTAACACTGTCTTACTAACAATGTTTTGCAATTCTTTCAGGTGTGTTAGATAGCCCATTTATCGAGAAGGGCTATAGGTTATATTTGATTATGAAGTTGCTACAGAAAAGGGAGTTACGCGGGTAAAACGCGCGCGGGAAACTAGTTATTTATAATCCAAAATTAATCTACCTATACTAATATTATAAAGCTGAAGAGTTTGCTTTGTTTAAACTACAGGTCTGATTTGAAAATTTCTTGAAATGAGTCCTTTTTTCAAACGATTTCTGGCAAAGTTTTACAGTCTACTAGGTAGTATTCTTTTTAACCCCTCGTGCTTAGCTAAAATGCTTGTGTTACGAGTGGGTTCACATCGGTAGTACAAATGGTGGGGATCGAACCGGTAACCACAAGATCATAAGTCCGACGCCCCTAGTCATTGAGCTATGGCCGCTTAAAGGAAGGCATTAGTCTTTATATCATCACGCTACCAATAGGATTCCACACGGACAAGTTATATGCAGAGAATAAAGCCACAAGCAATAAACAACAACTATATCACCAGCATTAGTCTAAAACCTCTTAAATCCAGATAACAAGATTGTTATTCCGGTCATTAGCCTATAAACCGATAGTAAATTGGACCACGGAGCAGTCTCGTAACTTGCAGTAGGCTACTAACACGTTCAATGTGCCTTCGCTTAGGAACCTACTAAGAAACGATTATGACAGAATCCCAAATGCGTTTTTCGTGTCCTGAAAAAGTACTGGCGCGTTCGCCTCTCGGGCATTTCACGAGATTTCTGATAGACCACAGTGAGTGGTAGAGATAGCAGAAAATTACAATGTATATGTTTTATGACTCATAATATCATTGTCAATCGTTATAGATAGCTTTTTTCAGGAGATTATTTACAACAAAAAATGTAAGAATAGGCATGTGGAATAGCAACTACAAATTATAAAGTTCATGAGAGGAGGCTTGTGACGCCACTACTAGGTAAAACTGTACCTAGAAGTCACGTCACACAAAATTTCAACGCGTTGTATCTTCGTCATTTTTTGTTTGAGGAACGAAAAAATATATATATATAATATGCACATACATTATGCTTTGACATGTTGTTATTAAATATCTCAGAATAATAATATTTAACGTGGTAAATAATAAATGTACCGATAAAAAGTTAATATTATTTTTTGTATTCCTCATGTATATCATAATTACTTATTTTATATCTATACTAATATATAAAACGAAAGAGATTGGTGTCTTGAACACACTAATCGAACTAATACGACTTTAAAATTCTTATTCATTTATAGAGGAAGGGCTATAGGCTAAAATTAATTATGGAGTTCCAACGGAAATGGGCGTGACGCGGATATGCCCGGTGAAGTAGCAAAAGCCTCCTACATCATGTCCGTCTGAAAAACTAGGAGTTACACGGACCTGCGCGTGGTTAGCCAGTACCTATTATGTAAAGAAGAATATAAAACCTTTTTAACTCAAGAAAACGGTACCATTCAGCTACTACCCCGTTATATTCAAAATTGCTCGTATAAACCGCACACAGTTCTAAAAGATTCCAGATTATCACCCTCTATAGGTGAAAGATTCTTTATTCAACACTAAATCGCAAGCGATGCATATTGGAATGAATAAAAGATATCCCCTAGGATCTAGATGAGGAGGTAGAAAGATAGGAATATTTATAAGTATTAAAAGAAAAAAGCAACCTACGAATAACTATTAAGAACTGTTTCGTGGCTTTAAAACTAAAAAATGAATTATTTGAAAAAGGTGACATTGAAAAGGCTACGTTAAACGATACAAATAACAATAAAAACTAGTTTTTATGGTTCCGTACCCAAAGGACAAAAAACGGAACCCTATTACGGCCTGTATCTCATGAAATTACAAATGTAGCTGTCGAGATAGCTCGACAGTTCAAATGCTCACAGATGATGTATATCTGTTGCCTCTAGAACAGCAAATCAGAATTAAATTGATATTTACGTGATATCTTTGCCGTTTTTTACAATATTTGTATAGATTAATTACCTTCTTTCACGAGGCCGATTCTCACTTGGACCGTTTTTTATTGTTAGTTATATATATACATACTTTCATCAGCGCCGTTTTGATGAAGATCGAAGATCGATATGTATAAATATATATAAATTATTATAGTTATTCAGAAATGGATATTAAATGGCTATTTTGTCTTACGGAAATAAGACTAATCTGTACTAATATATTATTAGGGAGGAAACATTTTATTGTTTGTGTGTTTGCATTGAATAGGCTCGTGATAACTTTCTAGAGCCGGACTATCTAGAGATGAAAGTATGCAAATTTTTGAAATCGAATTTGAACTCCAGATCCAGTACCGATTTTAAAAATATGTTCACCATTAAGAAGCTACGTTATCCAAGAGTAACATGAGCTCTATTTTATTATGAATTTCCTACGGGTACTGGAGCTGAGAGCGGTTTCACCCGTACGAAACCGCACGCAGAAAGCTTATCTTATATATATAGAATGTGCAATCTAGCACACTTGTTAGATTGTGTTCGTCCTCTGCTGAATACGTAAACTCCAAATTTGATTTTCTTTATGTTAGGCTGTGATTGTTCTACACATCAGTCACAAACTGTTTTATAATTTAGATCAACCGCAGTTTGACAGAGTGCAACATGAAACAAATCAGTGTAATAGGTTAGGGAAAAAGTTGTAATATATATAGTTTATTTACATTTAACTAAAGTATGTAGGTACCATTTTGTTCGATAACTTTTTTCCATCTTGTCGGTAGGGACATGATCCCATTGCTATAGAAATTTTGAGACTTCTGATTAAAATACCGCGACAAGTGGTTTTGGCAGTCCTCTCGTGATGTTAACCTGACACTGCCTAAAGAGACCGAAACAGGTGGAAATCTGAAGGTGCTAAGGACTATACGGCGGATGCATTAACACCGTCCAGCTAAACTCTCTTATTTTTTGCTGAGTGGCTAAAGATGCGTGAGGTCTAGGGTTATCATGATGAAAAACCACACCCCTTCTGTTGATTAATTCCGGCCGCTTTCTCTCAACTTCTTACTTTAATCTCATCAGTTGTTCGCAGTAGAGTTCAGAATCGATAGTCCTGCCTGGTGGTAACAGCTCATAATGAATAATGCCCTTCCAATACCACCACACACACAGCATCACCTTGTTGCGAGTTAACCCGGGTTTTGCCACAGTCTGTGAGGTCTGACCGGCCTTTGACCACGACCTTTTTCGCACGTTCCTGTCGTACGTGATCCACTTTTCATCACCAGTTATCAGCTTCTTCAAAATGGTTCGGTTTCATAAGCTCGTGAGGTACCCAAATATCGAGCTTTTTTGTGTACCCAGTTTTTTTCAAATGCGCCAAAACTGTTTTGTGGTCAATTCCCAGTTCTTCAGCTACGTCGTAACAACTGATATGCCGAACTTGCTCCACTTTTTCAAAAATGGCATCCCTTTTATCCGTAATAGGGCGACCAAAGCGACGTGCATCTTTGACATCAAAATTTCCGGATTGAAAACGCTTAAACCAAATTTGTGCTACTCTCACAGACACTGCACTAAGTCCATAAACATAGAAAAAAAAATTCGCGGCTTACGTTGCATTTTTACCTTTTTTGTAGTAAAATTTTAAAATGTATCGAATTTCTTCATTAGATTCACTCATCTTGACAGTACGAAAAACAAATGAAATCACACATTTTCCAAATTTGAAATGATGTTCTTTAAATTTAAACTTTCAATAATACCAAAACCAGCCAGATACAAATAGTATAGCCAAAAAGATTTTATTACAAGTTCATACATACTATAATGCGAAAGTCTTTTCGCCCCAACCTATACACATTTTTTGTGTACACACAGAAAATTGAGGTCATTTAATCAATTAAAACTAATTTTTGGGGTGATGATGAAAGCTTTAATCTGTAATCGTCTGTGCAACTTGACGTTTATATACAACAAAATTAGATTGATTTTTCCCAATCGTATTGCTTCGGAACTAAATACATAGTAACATTGCGAGATACCATAAAGCAGCAATTTACTGCAATAGTTCCATTTTCCTGTTCGTGTAATTGGAAATGCCGACAGAAACAGTAGGGAATAATAAGCTACTTAGAAAATAAGGGATATCCTTGGATTACCAGTACTGTAAAGTTACCTATCATATAATTATGTATAATGTCTACCTATGTATGTAAATAATACAAATATTTTGAGATTACATATTTTGTTATAAACCTTTTTTCCAGACATATGAAGCAGCAAAAGCCTAGTGGCTAACCCACTAGACTTTTGCTGCTTCACTGGGAATAAAGGTAAGCCCCTGCTAACCTTTCTAAATGGTGAAAAACTATAACCTGTGAGACTTGTATGATCCTCTACTCTATCCTTTTTGACTATAATGCTCCCTCCTATCTCCGTGAGCGCTTTGAGTATTTGATACCTAGAGGCAAACCATGTCGCACCGCCACTTCTCTTCTGCTAAAAAATCCACCACATGTTTCCAGTAGATATGATGGTTCTTTCACTGTGCAGGCGGTGCGTTTATGGAATTCACTTCCACATTTCATTCGGACTAGTCCATCTCCACACATTTTTAAGCGAAGAACTAAAGAATATTTTCTGTCTCTATAACATTATATTAATAGATATGTTTAAGTAGTATATTATATATACATACATATATGGTATGTATTTTGTATAAGTATTGTATGTAAATATTAGCATGTAAGTATATGAGCTCATAGATGTTTACCAGATCGGTAAACTAGATTTGTTGTGCACTAGCTACCTTTTTATTATATATCGGTCCTTCGAAGGTTTGCTGGAAGATAGTTCATAATTGAATTAAGCTCGCCTTGTACATGTTGTTTCTTTGTCTAAAACGTATTGTTACTTGTTTTTCTGTGTGTACAATAAAGAATAATAAGACTTGGCTCAGGGCCAGGTATTCGCTGATGAAATTATAAATTTCAGATTTTATACGACTTTTGTACAACTTTAACTCTACTTTATAGTTTGCGGGCCACTCAGACTTCGGGTCTACGAGGACATCGGACTTTGTCACTGTCCATCAAGGCTGGAAAATGTTAAAGCATATTTTTTCAACGTTTGTCCTTTGTTATGTATTATATATTCAGTTTCAGTTCTGAGCCTCCTATTCTGTGCTACCGCTTTGCAAGGCGTTTCTCAGAGTCCTTTACTGTTAATGGAAGCAGAGCAATTATAGTGAGCATAACGATAACTCCACTTCACCGGAATGGTAAACGTCTAGCTGCCTAGCCTAGTTTCATTTTACAGTTATATCAAAATGCACTCAACGCAATCGTTCCCGCCAAAAGTACCGCTTAATGTCTTCGAATTTACATTTAGAACACACTGCACTTTGAATACAAATGTCGCATGTCGGCTAGATGCCGCTTTTATGAAACATTTGCTTCTCAAATGCCTCACAAGCTACGAGTTGTACGAGTCTTCACGCTTCAACATGTTCTTGTTCTTCTGTAATAGTATCTAGAATACGTTACGCAAGTGTGCATAAGTTGGAATATGTGAAATAGAAAATATTTTTTTTCGTTTTTTTATGATTACTATCAGTTTTTTTGCAGTCTACTAGTATTCTTGTTAACCCCACGTGCTAAGCTAAAATGCTTGTGTTACGAGTGGGTTCACGTCGGTAGTTTAATGGGTTCTTACAGTGAAAAACTATTTATTTTTATACTTTAAAATGTATGCCAATGTTCAGGCTACCTAAATATATGTAGTTCCGATTATGGTAGGAGAGTTGGGATGTATATCTTACCTCATACCTCATTTGCTAAATATCCTGCCAAAAAACGTAAATCAAAAACCCCAAACGCATAAATAGATCACAAAAAAATTACTTCTTACGTGATACATACTTGGGTCCCATGTCCTGTAGTAAGTAGAAAGATGGTAGGACTCGTTGTAAATTTAAAATAACCCGATCTGAAATAGACATGATAAATTTAAAAAAAATACATCACGCTAAAGAGGTATTTATTTTAAAATAATATTTTGTATTTAGTAATGCAGCTGATACAAAATAATTATATTATTTTAAATGCTAAACAAAAGAGAACAACGATTTGAATTCAAAGGAATTAATTTCGGTTTCAGCTGCTCAAATAAAAATATTCTAAAAACCAATATCTTCTTGTTCTATGTAAACCGACAGTCACAACAATTAATCTATACATATAATAAAACTGTAGAGGTCGAATGTCTGTACATAGAAAAAACCGGCCAAGTGCGAGTCGGACTCGCGCACAAAGGGTTCCGTACCATTTTCAAGTGCCTACCTGTTGCCGTTATTTATATCGAGCAAAAAGAAAAAAAATAATAGATTTCTTCTAACATCCCAAGACTTGGTTTTTAGGGTCCCGTTTCGTATGCTTCGTATCCGAAGGGTAAACCCTTCGGATACGAAACATTTTTTAAATGATTTTGTTTCTCTGTCTGTTTGTACGGGCTAATCTCCGAAAAACGGTTGCACCGAAATTGAATTTTGCATGGTGGCACCTTACATCCCTGGTCAACAGTTTAAATACTTTTAATCACAGAAAATTAATGATTTCCCGTAAGATAGATAAAACAACCGAAGGAATAACAATGTATCATCTTAGGCCTTATCTTCGCCTTCCATCAAGCAAGATTATGGTCAAAGGTAAGCCTAGCCTAAAAAAAAAACAACCACCACGTGGACCAAGTCGCGGGCATCAGCTAGTTTACTATATTTACTAATATAATTGAGAGATTTGTCAAGATTAATTTAACAATAAATCGTCATTGGAAGGGTAGGTACGTGTATCCATGGCCGGATTGCTTATGGCCCGGACCCCACCAATGGCGGATCCAAGGAGTGTCCGGGGAGTTTTAGTGGTGTAGGGTCCTCTCCACGTGGTATGAGTTAGCATAACACGCTATGGAGAGGGCGAGTCCCACATATCCCACCGCCAGCGCGCGAATACGCAGCAGCGGTGGTGGGAATGCGTAAAAGCATTTCCCCATGGACAAAAAAAAAAAGGTACGTGTATCCATGAGTAGCAGACCTTGACTATAATGCTGAGGTGATCACGAAATGGGAATATACGAGAATGCTAGTATTGAATTATTTGACCGCACTAAGGTTATCCCTTAATAAGAACTTTAATAGGACGTAACTCAACAATTTTTATAAGTACGGAAATAATTCTCGCGGTAAAACATTATATTTTACGTACTTATTTACTAGCCCCGAATCAAGATTGCTAAGAACAAAAGGAATTTCAGAGTTATGGGCCAACGTAATGAAACTCTCCATTTCCTCTGCGTGCTTACGTAAATAAAAAGGAAGCATTCAAAGGAAATGCCTCCTCTGAAGGCAAAAATACTCAACAAACTTGGCTACGAGAACATTCAAGTCCTTTTAAATAAAAGTTGCCTTTTATCACTGGCTAAAATGCCCATTTCTCAGGGTTACTATTAAACGGACCAGGGCCGGATTTGGAGTCCGGAGACCCCGGGGCAACAAAGGAGAGGAGGCCACAAATTTTCCCTCTAAATGTGTAGAAAATTTGTACCCAATTTTGTTTTTTTTTTATTACCAAATCTAATATTTATAACATTTGAGTACCGTTCTTACTGCCACTTAAACCACGGGGGTTTGTGTGTGACAACAAATTCGATTCGACTCGATTTGGTCCGTTTAATTAATATACACGACTAAGTAAATATTTTACTGATTGTCGAATTTAAGTGAATAAGTATAGATGATAACCGTTATTAGAATATTTAAGAACTATTACATTAATCACCATTCTACAAAGTACTGTAAGTATGTAAAGGTACAACACCGAAAAAATAAATTAAAGAAAAGTTCTCTTTTGTGGAGGCCCCGGGGCAGTTGCCCTGGATGCCTAAATCCGGCCTTGAAACGGACAAAGAAACGCGAGGCTGTGACGACATTCGCCTGCTATCTGTCTGTTTCTGGACTTTTCTCTGTTTTAGGACTAAAAGTTTTAGAGGGTCGAGTCACGGAATGGCACGTGCAATAGTAAAGCAACATTAGGTAAACCCTTCTACCTTTACGGTCACTTAATAAAACTTTTGCTGTAGTCTTAACAATATTAGTAGGTGAGTACTTATTATCAGCATCATCACAATTCCGTACAAAGTCCACTACGGTATATGGTCCTAAACCGACGGGGGTTTGCCATAGTCACCACGCTTGGTAAGCAGGTTGGTGACCGCAGTTGTGATTATGTTGTAACATACAAAGATTTTACGCAAAATTATCTTGTCGGACGCGGGGATCGTACCCCAAGATTTAAAGTAAGCCTTTTACTTTCTACACCACGGAAATGTCTCATTAACGATATGTTCTCATACGTAGTATATAATATCAGTTTAAAGTTAAGTATATTAAACTTTGCAGACGGCTCGTTGCGACATTCTTGGGTAGGTACTCTTTTATTGAATTCTGTAGGTACAGTCGACCAATGAGATAGGTTTACACCGTTAGTCTATACTAATATTATAAAGACGAAAAGTTTGTATTTCTGTAAGTTTGTTTCGAATAAACTCAAAAACGATTGAAGTGATTTTGTGATAATTCGTTCAGCATTAAAAAGCTATAAAAGTTATCCCGTGCAAAGCCGAGGCGGGCCGTTAATATCAAATAAAGTAAATAATTATATTTTCATCCCACCATCTCGGAAAGAGTATTTTTAATCTTCAGTATCTGAGTGGAAAAGCCGTTTTTATTCTATCGAGGATAAGTAAGAAACTTAGTGCACACGATGTTCTAAATTCAGTTTACTTTAAATTGAATTTAGAACATCGTGTGCACTAAGTTTGTGAATTAAAAAAAACATTAAACCTATTTACTGCTACCTCTATGGTGCCGAATATATCATACAACTTTTTTTTAATTTGTTAAAAACTCAGACTCGGAACCTTCTTGGTGTTCTTTTTTCAATGTGCTTTCTACGCGGATCTTTACGCGGCATTTTTTCACGTCATTGTTATATTAAAAACAAGAAACTTGAAAACAAGTGAAAAAACTAAAATGAGTGATTCTAGCGACGAGGAAGTTTGTTTGACGCCAACAGAATTGACTGAAACTGTTAATAATGCGCATTTCCTCGCTGAGGTGGAATGAAAAGTTACGTGTTGCACTCGAGTGCAAAGATTTTTCACCTCGTGCTCTTTTGATTCCCTCGCTAACGCTCAGGATTCTAATTTTCCTTCGCTTGCTCGGTCATCAAAATTGAACATGCGGTTAAAAAGCAACTTTGCACTCTTGTATAACAAATAACTATTATGTCACAACGACAGCCGACATGCTTTATGGGTGAAACGTTTGCTGGTAGCTTTGCACAAATGCACACAATAGTAAACTCTTTTGTTGATTGTACATATAAAATGGAGGTATATATATTTAGTATTCTGTGAAAAAAACAAAGCGTGTTGTGTCACAAGATAATTGCGACGGGAACAAAGCAAAAACACATAGAAACACTCAAACCAAGAAAAAGAAATAAGTAATATTTCGTTTCTACCCATATAGGGTTAAACCCGGGTGCTTCTTAATTATGTAAACATGTTAGCCCTCAGAGAGGGAACGTACAGCTACTCGATGACCAGAATGGAGGTCTTTGATAAAAACCAAAGTCAAAAACTTTGAAGTGATTCGCTGTTCAGAGCTAGATGCTAGACGGGATCAAATAAAAGCACGCTCATCTTGTGCTATCGCCTATAATTTTTGCAATGGTGTGTTCACCTGCCTGCATTGTGCGCGAACTTTCAAAAACGGCGCGCCAACGCTAACTTGAAAGGAGTTGAAGTGGTCGCCGTGGCCGAATATCGGACATGGAAGTAGTATTAGAAATAGTGTTACAAAAGAGGCCAAAACCTAATTAAAAACATAACTTAAACTAGTAACTGCTACTGCCCAGAGACATAGGCAACAAACAAGTAGGTATATATTATATTTGGACACTCCTTCCAACTTTATAAAACAAACATTCATTAATAATATCGTAACATCCCTAATAACTTGAATTTAAGTATATTTGTACAAAGCCTATTCATATGATACACTGTTTGCTGTAGTAGCCCTTACGTGTTCTATCTACTAACATAATTTTATAAAATTTTACTTAAGGTAGGTAATTATTAAAAATATAATTTACCATATTTTACATAAATTTCTCAATTTCACGTTTAACATTGGCAGAATTGTCGAGATTTGGCACATTGCTATTAAATACAGAAGAAGAAAAATGTATAATTAAAAAGCAACAAATTTAGTAACTTTTAGCGTGATATGCAGTAATTATTGTCATTTTACAGACGTCAATCAAATTTTGTAGAGAAACAACGTTGTTTCCAGCGACATAGAAACGAATGGTGAGTAAATATTTAGGAATTTACGCGACGAAATTTTCTTCCTTTCATTAATTAAACAACAACAACAGATCGGCTAGATAAAGGGCTATAAATCTCAATGATGAATTGGTAGCCTCACTCTGTGGAACCGAATTGTAAATTGCTTATTTGTGCCCATTGCGACCGACGAAAATCTGATTAAATGTATAGGTGATGCTTGTACCTCAAATGAAATACTTACGGTAGGAATTGAGTGGACACCGAAATTGTAGGTATATTACAGAATTCGTTTAATACAGAGTACCTACCTACAATTTCTTTATGTTTAAAACATTATTATTACGTATCGTGTACGTCAGGTTTTGTTCATATTTTTTTGTATTTGTAAAGTTCATACGGCTCGGGGAAAAATTATATTTCCCTTGCTTGCTTTAGTTTCTATTTCATTTCTTCACTTCAACAGTCCGCTGAACATTTGGCAAGCCAGGGTCCTTTGAGGTGGGATGCATAAAGGCATTTCCCACCGGACAAAAAACGTCCATTTAGGTATAATGCCATGAGCACCTCGCTTGTTTAGTGATTGCAATAAGATAATAAGTAACTGGAGAGGAGAGGGCGAGTCTCACATAAACCACCGCCAACGCGGAGACGCTGCAGCGGCGCGGCGGTGGGAATGCGTAAATGCAGTACCACCGAACAAAAAACAGATCCATCAGCTGTATATCCCTTAGTCACTTCGTACAATACCCACAGGAAGACATAGGGTGGTCCAATCTAAGCCCGAATCCACACGACAAAGTGTGTCTGTTTGCAGGTTCAAATTTAAAGGTTTTAGCCTTTCCCAAGACCTTATTCAACCAAGGCAGGAAACTGTAATGTACTTAAAAAGTGTAACCGAAGTAGACTGGAAGTGGAAGGTTTTTTCTGACTGACATACATGTGATCAGCCACGAGGCTTTTGCTACTTCACCGGACATAAAGGCGAGCAGGCCCCTAGCCCTAACTGGTTTGTAAACTACAAACTTAGCAACCTGCGCAAGATAGCGCCCCCTGTGAGACTTGGACCTCGACTCAGGCCGGTCGCTGACGGACGGATTGAGGGATTATGACTTATAGTTATTCAGGGAAGTTTTTTGCAACTGGCGCTCTACGTTATAGTTTGCGGATCTCTCGGACTTTAACGAAAGGCGAGGGGGACGGACGTCGCATTCGCGGGCACACTCTTCTCCGATGGAGCGGATCGAGTATTTTAGATTGGTGCGGTAAGCGGAAGGCAGAGGATAAATTAATTGAGGCTGATATCCAGTAGTATTGTGTGTAGTGAGACATCGGCTGTACAACCAAGAATGTTAAAATTACAGCCTGTATATTAATCTAAAGTTATATATAAAAAAAATCTCACACGGACACATAAAGATATATACAGAAAGACAAGTGGTCTATATTATATCATAAAAAATTAGCTATCTACCAACCAATACCAATGAAAGTCCCGTCAAAATCGGTTCAACAGTTCCTGAGATCAGAAACAATTATACAGACGGATAAAAATTGATGTACCTAAGTAATTGTGTTTTTATTATTGGTACTCTATATACATATTGTACTAGGTATATGTAAAACCTGATATTTTTCTATTACTAACAGATAGGTACTTCAATTTTATTTATTTGTACAAATATATATACATACCTAGATATATCCTTACGCCTCAACTGAAGTTAATTGTATTAATATACAAATTATATATGTACGTATTCCCTTCCGAATCCGCGGCTTTGCATGATTAATTACGCTATAATTATTGTGTGCGGATTGTTACAGCGGAACCAATTAAACGACTGATTAGGCAATGACAAAATATCAATAATTAAATGAGGATTTAATTGGTTATTATTTTATTGAAATTACCAAAAAGTTTTAGGTAGTCTATAGTAATAATATAAAGAGCAAATATTGTTTGCATTGAATAGGTTCCGAAATAGCTAGTTGACACTTTTTTGAAAATTATTTTTAGGTATATGCATTTACTTGAGATCTAGAAAGCACTAAAATAAATATTTTAAAAATGGCTTGACATTAAGAGATGAAAACGATGTCAGCCATATTGATCTAGGTATATACATTATCTGTGTTCATGATAGATGACGTGATGACTAGGAAAGTGTAATGGTAACAAAATGGCTGATAGCGTTTTCGGAAGTTAAAGACATAGACAAAAGAAATAATTTTCATATTGAGTTTATACAAACATATTCAAGTTTTTTGAACTGAAATTATTATATTTAGGTTTCATATCACAAATACTTTAAGAAATAAACATCATTGTAATATAATTTCATATGTGTCAACTAACTTTCAACAATAGAATGCTACGTAATCCAGGAGTAAAGGCTGTGTGTAATGATGATGTTCCCGCGGAAATAGTAGCTAAGGGTGAAACAAAACTTTCTTATAAAATTAATGTAAATATTGGACAATCAAATCAAATCGGGACGGGCCGCTAGTTGAAAATAATTCCAGGACATGATAGAAAAGTTAATGAATTAGTTTCCTTCTAGATATTAAAAGCTTTATACAATACACATTTTTTTTTACTTTTTAAACATTTTACAATAATATTCAATTAACATTTATAATTTTCGACCACCAATTTGGACTCGAAACTGCCTAGGGCCTAATGCTTAGACGATTCGGCTACAGTTAGTCTCAACTGGCCGTTAATATATATTAATCTATTTAATTAGCTAATAATGCAACATACATCAACTACATATACTCGTAGTAAACCATCTTCTAGTTCATAAATTATAATTTCGGCACTGAATTTAGCACGATGGCATCTACTTCGCTTTCGAGTAGGTACAATACCGTGAAATCCATAGCATTACCTACGTACCTCACTAATAAATGCTACACCTCTCTTACAGTATATATGAAACACACAGTAGCAAAACTGAGTATGATTAGTTTAATTATACCTACATATAACATGCAATAGACTCTTATTTCTTTGAGCAACAATTTAGGAACAAAGAAAATCACTTTGTTTAATTCTTGCTTTCTTCTTGAACACTTTTGATAATGTAACTTTAATTGCAGTTAAAAATACATTTATGTAGGTACCTACCTGTATCTTTAATATGTTGTTTTATTAAACTCTAATCTTAAATCTAACCTAAATGTTAACTAACGTAATGGACTTAGGTATATTGCAAGAATTTAAGAAACTAACTAATTAATTTAAGAACTTAATTCTTTACAGGGTGTCCCAAAAGATTACGTAGCTGGGAAGGGGGTTGATAGGGGTGGTCACAAGGGTCACCAGAAAAATATAAAAAATTCCCTCTGGGTGTTTAAAAAAATAAATGGCATTTTTTAAAAGACTAAAAATTTTACACCTTGTGCTAACTGTAGGTAACTACAAATATGGCTGTATTTAAAAAATGTAATCTTCAATAACAACAAGGTCATCAACATCAACATCAAAAATAACAAGGTGTAAAATTTTAAGTTTTTAAAAAAATGCCATTTTTTTTTAAATACCCTGAGCGGATTTTTTTTTATTTTTCTAGTGACCATTGTGTCCACCCTTGTCACCCCCTTTCCCAGCTACTTAACCTTTTGGGACACCCTGTATATTAATATGTCACTCAAAAACTTTGTACCTACCCCTTTTAGTAAATGGAGGACTCCTCCGCGCAACTTTCTTAGAAGGAGTATAAAATTTCGCACACTTAAAGTTTAAATTGAAAAGGACTGCAGAAAGCTCATATTTATTTTAATGATGGTCGAACCATATTATATTCAACCACTACGATACACACGATATTCAACCACTGGGCGGTCGCCCAGTATTATAATAATAGTATGAGATAGATATCATTATCTCTTCTTAGAAACACCTGATTTCTATGGCTCTAGTGTTCCTTCATTGGCGCAAGCTGAACGTAACAACTGGTCGGGAGAGATACTCTCACTAATACTTCAGTAAGTCTAGCCAGGCTTCACAACGTACTCATTCCTATCAGTGAACCACACTTTGGGGCAATGAAGTAGTCTCTTACGGCTTAATCATTTCTCTGTGTGAGAATTAAAGCAGTAATGTTTGGATTTTAACGGTTTTTTGTTTGCTTAGCCACACTACGAACGTCCGCTAAACCGTGTTGCCTAGCTTAGATTGTTTTCTTTAGACTTAAAATTTACTTTAGAATGTCAGATCTTTTTCCTGACTGACACGGTTACACTTAGGCTTCCTCCAACTAGTAGTAAAATTATCATATTTTGGAAGATGCAAAATATTTCGCTACATTTACTGTCACTGTCTATATGACGCTGACTATACCCTGTATACATTCTTATGCCTTTAGTTATTTTTTTATTTGTATTTAAATATAAATTAGTTAGATATTGCACGCCCCTAGGCATAGGCACCAACTTGCCATGTCGATCAAAATATTTCATGTTCTGTGAAGAACGCTATCACCCATTAATTTACAGTTTCTTTCGGTGTCCTGTGAGTGATTAATTAACAATACCCATTGCACAAAGCAGCATTCAAAGTGCCTTGACAAGCCAATTGAATTCACACAATCGATGGATTAGGAATTGTCTAATTACACACAGTATCTAGACTTCACAGGGACAGATCTCGACGGAAACGTAAAATATTTAAATTGCATTTTAATGTTTTGTTTTAAGTGCGAAAAATCAGCCATTTGTTAAATTATAGGCTTCTAAATTGTAAGGCCCTAATAATTATAATTACAACCGGCATCCCACGGTTCCTAAATGCCACCTGTAATACAGTAGGTACATATCCAAATCGGCCCAATTGTTCTAGTTCGAAAACTCGACGGGAATCTACGTTGACGTAAAAGACAAGCTGTAATGGATAACGTGTTCAGGCTCCACTGTTCTACGTATGTATATCACGTTCAAACAAACAAAAATTAACCAGCATAACGTTTCCACGGAAATAATTTCAGCGGCAGTTAATCTCCATCGTCCAAACTCGCGTCCTCAACTTTTTTGAGCACGTTTCTCGACATGGAGATGTGTCCATAGAACAACTGGTTGTGCAGGGCAAAATGAAAGGTACCTACCCGAGCACGAGGAAGGTCGCCAATGTGGTGGACCAAACGCGTTGGACGATTGCGCTAGACAAGATACAGGTCTTCAGGGAGTTGTGGAGGCGAGCCTTCAAATGTATCACAAGAAGAGAACTTCAATGATGACCAGTTGACCCTCTGTCAAGAATGTCCCAATTGAGAGGAAGAAGGGGGTTGTAAGTAGAAAAGTAAGAAGTCCATTCGTTGCTAAGAAAAAAACAAATCTCTTAAATTGTGATTAGAATATCTAAATGCTTAAAATGTAACCACATTCTAAGCATTATTACTGTTTTAACATTATTATAATTATAGGTGTCAAGACGAGGTTTACTATGCCAGAGCCGTCCCTGTCAGACAATTTCACGGTAGCACATGATACGTCTCGACTCGGTGTAATTCCCCAAGTTGCTCAGCATCGGCTGGAATTACGCGTCGCCGTAATTACGCCACGTCACGCTAATCACTCGAATTTCCTTTGAACTGACTTAATTGTTAATTATATTAATTGCTGAATAAAAATCGACGATTAAGGACTGAAGATTGTAATGTAAACCAACGTCATTTTCATCATCTTTTCTTAAATAACTAACCTACAGAATTTGTTTGTGCGATTATACCTACCTATTTGGACATGCCATGGTTTGATATATTTGTTGGTTTCGATATAAACTAGCGATCAATCCACAGTTTCCACATGTGCCAGTACGGTTGTATACTTTTGGGCCTTATAATCTGTCTCTACAAATAATTTCTCATATCGATCATGAAAACCTAGTAGTAGTAGTTTAGATAAACATGTAAGCGTACAGAGGAACAATTAATTTACAAAAAATACATTAGACTATCACATGAACTGCACACCAGCTATTAAGGTTTTGAAACTTCTCGGCGGCTCCGGATAATAAAAAGTAAAACTATAAAACAAACACTAGGTACAGTCCTTAGCAAAATTTTACCTATAAGGCTATAACGATGTTAAAATATTTTATGAAATTGCAGAGGTCTTTGTTTTCAAATATGGCGATCCTAGTGTATAGAGCGCGTATATCGCTGCGGTGCGCAATGTCGAGGGTAAGCAGGTGTAATCTATAGAATAAGAGCGTTCATACGTAGTGAAAGTAAATGTTTCTTTTACTTTTAATTTGGTTTCCGAATCACTTTTGCAGCTTTGTTTTGTAGGTTTCCTAACAATTATCACCAAACATATAAAATAGTGGCTGTCCAGCGCGGTTTTACCCGCGTAGACCTCCTCGTCAGCGACCGCCCTGAGCTGAGGTCCAAGTCCCACAGGGGACGCCCTCTTGCGCAGGTTGCTTAGATTGTATTAGTGCTTAAACGATTTATCGAGGCTGGAGCTCTGCTCGCATTTATGTCCGGTGAAGTAGCAAAAGCCCCAGGGCTAACTACATATGTCCGAAAAAAACCCGCGTAGACCCCGTTCCCGTTGAGACTTTAACTTAAAATAAAGCCTATGACACTCACAAATGACGTGGCATAGTATTGGTAAAATAATTATCAAAATCGATTCAGTAGATCCAGAGATTACCCCCTACAATGTCACAAATTCACAAACTTTACCTCTTTATCATATTAATGTCCCTTTATATAGGTCGTCGCCTTAATACATTTGGTCCAGACACCACTGTGCTATTTTCATGTCCAACGTTACACGTTACAGTTTGTTGTGTGCCTCCTGGTGGTGTCCCTTCACATAAAATAAAGATTTATTATTTCTTAATTGCCGGGCGAGGTGGTAAGGTCGACGGCCATTTATTGTTGTTCAGAACTTGAATGTGTTCTTAAACTTGTATTGCGCGATACAGGTTAATTGGGAAGCTAGGTGCTAGATGGCGCTACTAGTCACCTAATGGTTTCTACGGCTACTGTATATCATCTTGTTCTCAAGAGCCGGCGATATATCAATTTATTTTAGTTGGTCTTTCAGAAAAAAAAGATCTCAAATGCAATTTTTTTAGGTTAGTAGATTTTGCTACTACACCGGACATAACGAGTAGGGCTCTTGTCTTATTAAAAGATTTAATAACTACAAATTATAAGATATAATACGAATACGATTTAATAAGTGCAACCTGCACTCCTATGGGACTTGGACAACGGCTCAGGGTGGTCGTTAGGGCGAAGGATGGCGAAAAAAAAACTTTTCGATTTTGAGGGGAGTTTTTTTCGCGGTTCGCAGGCTTATCAAAATTTGTTTGTCTTAAAGATAGTATCTTCATATGAAACGTCTCCAACATTTGGTTACTAATCTATATTAATAAAAAGCTTTGTCCTGAATTACTGATTGTCTGACGAATCAATGTACAGCCTAATCCGCTGTACGTGAAGACCTGAAACTTAAAGGTTGTAGGTCTTTATATGACCTAGACATCCGATAACGAAAGTTTATTTTTAATTCCACCTATGAAGAGGGGTGTCAAAGTTTGTATGGAGAAATTTTAATCTACGCGGGCAACAGGTAGTTAGAAAATAAAACCATACATCATTTTAACTTCATTATATTTCAATATAATTAAACAAATCAATATAAATGCATGAAATAAGTTACATAAACATACATTTATCTCATACATACATCAAAATTTAAATTAAATTTAACAAAACATGATCTTAAGTGTGACCTAAATTTATAAATAAATAGGCAAAACTTGGCAACTATATCGCAATGTCTTTGATAAAAATCTATTTTTAGTATTAAATCAACTTTTTAAGGAGAATGTTAATTTTTTACGACAATTTAATAACATGGAATTATCAACAATAGCAACATATTTAATCCACTTTTTCTATTTATTTTATAAACTTAAATCCATACCATAAAAAGTATCATTATAAAGAATAAGTATATAAAAAAGCGTGTATAACATAATTCGGTTTATGGTACAATGTAAGACGAAAAATATTTTTCAATCCGTACAGCATATACATCGATTTATATTAAAGTTAACACTAGATAGGCAAAAGTCGCTTAAAAGCGTGACAACAGAACTGCAGTCTATAGACTACACACTGCCACTTTTAAGCCGGGGCCGCACTGGTACGGTGACAGCAACGCGATTTCGTGAAAACAATCTCTTTTAAACAATAAAATCTCTCAAAATTTATTCATTCATAGCGTCGCAGTCGATGTACCAGTGTGGCACTGGCCTTAATGTCAAAACACACTATACCGAAAACACGCGACTGAACTTCGGCGTTAAGTAGTAATTAGTAGCAACCCATTTTCCAAAATGACGTCACGTTTTGGTGTACACCAAAACGAACAGCGTAAGTTCGGCAGAAACATATCCTACATCGCGTAATTTCCACGCATACGTCATATCAGACCAATAGGTAGAAACATAAAATCAAGAACTTCGGTCATGTAATTCGACATAGTGTTTTCAGACACCGATAAAGGCGCGTAAAAGCTGTTTGACAACAAACGGTGTCGTCACTTTTCCGCTGTCAAAAGTCACGAAGAGCAAAATTTTAAATGGTGAGATTTAAAAAAATTGACAGATGTTGAATGGAAATTCAGTCGAAATTAAATTTTAATTCCTTTGACAATTTTAATCTGAGGATTTAAAATTTAGCCCTAAGTATTAATAAATGCTTAGAAAGTCCTGTATACAAATAATTCAGTTTAACAAATTTGGTCACATTACAGATCGAAGTGACGTTAGAACGCAGTTGAGTATCTACATATTACCTCAATTCAATAAGTATTTTTATGATTATGTAAGTATTAGCGTGCCCTCCTACGTCTTACTTTTTGTAGGGCCGATAATCGGGCAGATTTTTCCCCCTGGCAAATGCAAGTGGCCGACTGTCGGTGAGCAATGTGCGTTAACGCATACATTTCCGGACGTTTACAACGACAATCAGGTCGGTCGGAATACCGATTTTATTTCCGACCGACTTTTAGAAGGACGTGTGCGTGATACTATCGCAGTCAGTACGTTCTCTTTTCTCCTACAAAAAGTCACCGATTGTCGGACGTGGGCGGGCACCCTTTATGTTGAATAGCGACTATTTTAAGATGAATAATTTTATTTATCTGACTAAACAAACCATTCTTACAAATAGCAATGATTACAACTGATTTTTAAAGATGGAGTATAGTTATACTCTATCTTCTAAAATCAGCCCTACAACGCTTATATAAGAAGAGTCTGATCAAACACCCATAATTCAATTGTCTTCAAAATAATTGTTTTTTAACATCAACATTTACGTAGCCGCTTCAAAGATGTAATTCAGTTCAAAAGCAAATAATTTGATATGAAAAATGCGATTTGTGTAAAACATCTAAGAATATAAATATTGGGTTTTGATCAGACACTCCGAAAACTGTAATTCATTTTTCAAACTGATTAAACTAAGAATTCTATAACGTATTTTTGAACCCAAGTACTAACTAACTTAAGCAGAATAGCAAAACTGCGATCTAACATGTTTGTATAAAACATCTTAAAATTACATTTTGTGCTATGATCTACTATAAGACATACCATCAATTCAATTACAATAGATATTTTAATACCAAATAAAATAGTCATATTTCACTTTCGCACAAAGTCCTCATATATCACTTACAATTTTAAGTGAAAAGTAAATCTCAATTTTTCTTTTATTCAGGGCCTGCCAAGGGTACAATTAATCAATTTTTCGAAGAAACATAAATCGAATTATAAAAAAAAATTACCTACAAAAATCAAGTGACTCAAAATTTTACTTTACATTTTTCAAGAATTTCGGCATTAGTTTTCTGAGAACTAGTTAAATTGACCCTATATATGGGACGCGCCCGTTCGACGAGCGTGTGAATAACGAATGACACTCACTACCCCCACCGTACTCCACATGTGAGAAACGCTCGAAGAACTTCATTAGTAACATGACGAGAATATAATCTTAAAATATGTCTACACTTTCGTCATAATAGTGTAATATAAAAATGCCACAACACTTTATTGTTGGTTATATCTTACAGTAAATCATTATTTTTGTGCAATAATTTGATAAACACCTACCTACTGATGCACATGGCACGACGCGAGATATCCGCATATTGTACTATTACGCTAAATTACTCGTTGTCCAGTAATGACATCGTTACGGGGTATTGGAATAAGCATCATTTTCTGCTTAGTATGCTAATGTATAGATGTTAAAAAAACAATAAGAATCACCTCCTTCATATTTGATGTTTACATAAATTACCTACATGCATTGCAGTGAATCAACTGCAATAGACTCTAAATCTACTAGTACCTAGTAGATCATAGACACCGTATGTGATATTCGGTTTTGCAAATGCTACTCTATGGTGACATATGAATCTGAGACGTGGTCTCTGACTGTGTGTATCATGAGAAAGTTCAAAGTAGCTCAGCGAGCTACAGAAAGAGCTATGCTCGGCATTTCCCTGTGTGATCGAATCAGAAATTAAGAGTCCCGCAGGAGAACGAAGGCACTGACATAACTTAACGGATTATTTGAGACCACGAACTGGCTAGCGAAGCGTGGGACGACCGTCTGCACAAAAGACCGACAACCTAATGAAGGTCGCAACGAGCAAGCCGCTAGCAATCGTTCCCACTGTAAATCGATTAGGGAAGCTTATATCTAGCAGTGGACATCTGACAGGCTGATATGATGATGATCATATTATGGAATTCTAATAAATTATAATTTTACATGACCGATGGTATCATGCATATGTATTAAGACCCTACGGCAATAACTTTATGTTTTAGTAACCCCCAATACACTAACATATACAACATATATCATAGAACATAGACTTTCATTCGTTTTTAATTGGTCGAGGTTTCTAGAAATAATTGAGAAGCTGTGTAGTTAATTGGTGAATCAATGCTTTCTATTTAGTTCTTTTTCCTTTTTCCATATGTAGCCACATGCCTTTTGCTTGTACATAGTTAAGAAAACATAAACTAAGCAGCCTACGCAAAAAAACAAGTGACGCATTGCTTTACAGGTCGTAATTCGGGTCGACGATGGTATCTGAAGTTTTCTTGCAAACTGAGGGTCTGGAAGGTTTTTAAAGACGGAGACTTCTCAATAATATAAACTTGAGCTTAGTAACATGAATGGAGGTAGATAAATTAGTTCTGAGACTTCTATCTACTATAAATTCGTATTTATTTTGTATAGAATTCATGTTTATAGGCTATGCAAAAAATTGATGCTATTTTCCAACCCCTTTAGGTAACAAATATCCAGTGACGTAACCATAGGGTAGCAAAACGAGAAAAAAGCCGCGACCCTGTAGAGTTACCTAACATATAACTGGAAGAAAATATAATGAGATTTAGAAAAAAATACTAATTTGCCACGAGCCCCAAATATAGTTACACCACTGAAAATACGTATTCAATTAGCACCTATACATTCATTAACATTAACATTAAGTACTAACACTTAATTTAATATTATTTCTACAAGAGTAGCAGTAGCAACAGTACCAAACTTCAGCACAATCAATGAACTTAACTAATAGTAGGAGTGCTGGTACCAATATTTTGGTAGGTATTTGAGGCAAGCTGAAAACTTGTCATATACCTCTCCAGTCTCCAGTTATACCCCAACACGGATCTGCAGACCTAGCTGATGAGTAGCGGGGCTAAGACCCCTAATTTTTTTTTAATGACTGACACTATTAAAAATATATTTGAGGCAGTAAGCAATTTTTATATGTTGCAGTATTATGTTTAAAGAATGCAAAAAATTATAAGCTAGACGATTTAGTCGGGATTTTAACATTGCTAGGCGCATGCAAACATATTTTGTAATATAAAAAAATGTTCTGAGGCAACCTCAAATTTTAAAAGAGTCTTATTCATATCTAAAAAATAAGATGTTAAAAAAGAAAATGCCTTTGCCTCAAATATATTTTTAATATTTTCGATTATAAAAAAAAAAATAGGGGTCTTAGCCCCGCTAGTTTTAGACAAGTTTTCAGCTTGCCTCAAATACCTACCCAAAAAATATGGCCAGCTCGAGAGGTGACTATAATAATTTTGGTAGGTAACTCAAATTCTTTAAACTGTAATCTGTTTATAAAATGCAAAAAATATTTTCTAATTATGAAAGGTTTTCAGACTTTTAAAGACCTTGTAAGTATACGATTTATTTGTTCGTAATTATTTTTTTAATTGAACTTGGTCCTTTATTTAGATTTTAAACCTTACAGTGTAATGATTTGTTCGTCATAAAAAGCATGTGAAAAAAGTTGAATATCAAACTTGTATATAAGCTACGGAAATCTCAAAACAGTAGCATTCATCAGAACATTATTATTAAATCGGGAGCATTGTTATGTTCCCGTTATAAATTGACGCTCAGAAAATATTGTGTTTAAAGGTAGTATACAGGGTTATTTTTAAAACATTGACAACCTTTCAGGGGTGATAGTACTGATGATTATAAGCAACTTTTACTATGGGACCATGCCTGAAATTGCAAAAAAAAACAGCTGTTCTATACATTTTGTCGAGGTAAGTGAACATAAATGTATGGAACAGCTAGCCCAGATATATTCTCAGATTTTTATGAGAAAGAACCCTGATTTCCCTGAATCTATAGATTCTGATATGCCCTAAGACGGATGGATATTTTGCAGCTATTTACAACGGTTTCCACAAAAAAAACGCAGCGGTTTTCAACTACCAAAGCATGCAATTACGACTATAAAATTTCTCACTCCTTCATATTTGATAATTCACAACATATTTTAACTGTTTGACATTAGCAAAATAAACGGCCAATTGCGATTATTGCCAGTAATTATTGGGACTAATAACTCCTGTAAGCCAGGATCAACAGTGGCAGACACTGAAAATGGCAATGAGCACCGAGGTTCAATAGTCCCGTTCCTAAATAGTAAAAAGTTAAAATGCCTGGAGACCCGCAACCAATTTAATCAGAAAGAGATTATGGGGGAGTATGAAAGACTTATGTTATCATGTGAGATTCTGGTACCAACTGTCTTTATATCTTTGTTCTACGTCATTCATAATTAGAAAATACTTTTACCCAACACTGAGGTAAAAACACGCTATGATTCAGCCGCCCACCTCGCGTGTATCGTCTTCAGATGATCAAAAGCTCTTTTAGTTATATTCAAATCTGGTACGATTTGTAACAAACCGCTCTCACCTATCAGACTAAGTCCCGACAGTCCAAGATACGTATGCATAGGATCTGTACAAGTATCAGGCCATTTGGAAAACCCTCCTACCACGATATCTTGGGTTTCGTATACATATTTTCGGTTGCTGGCAAAGTTTGAATATTGTAATGTATCTAGAATTTGGAGTGAGGCTCCTACCCAGAAACTGTAGCATGTATCCACTGGTTTATTCGGTCTTCCTTGGAAGCCGTCGACTTGTCGGAAGAGAAGCCATCTTTTCAGGCCTTCTAGTTGTTGTTCTGATAGTCTGTGCAGTTGCTTCGTGAGACTGAGCGTGGCAAGAGCGCAGTAAGTGGTGCCTCCGTGGGATTCTAGCTCTGGGCATTGAGCAATTCCATAGTCGTAACCCTGGGGATAACAGATAAATATGTTTTAACGGTTGGATGTCCGTTAGCTTTGGCAAGGAGACACATAAAACAAAGTATAATATAAAACTATCTGTAAAACTGAGCAAAATTATTTGCAACTAGCTGTGTCCGCCACTATATCCGCGAGGAATTTAGAATTTTAGAATGTTTCTAAAAGAATAGTAGCTTAAGTTACACTGCCAGCTGTCTAGCCAAAATCGGTCCAGCCTTTCCAGAGATTAGCCGAACAAACAAGAGCCACTAGCCATTGGGCTCCAGCCGCTATCTATGCAGCAAGTTCACTGTATGTTGGGATAATTCAAAATAATCAATATATACTCACTATAGACTTAATAATATAATCAGTCGCCTTCTCGATATCGAACCCGGACCAATCGTCCAGGATGTAACTGACACACGCGGCGCAGTACACGAAGCGCATGTCCGACTCGCATCCCGAGAGCGTGGCCGCAAAGTTACCGTCTTGAGACTGCAGTGCCTTTACACCTATAAAGATAATGGCAGCAATTAAACAATAATAACCCGTATGGTATCTGGCTTAGCCGTGCGGTATTCGGTGACAACCTCCGTGGCCGTGGGGGTCATCCCCACGCCGAACAAGAAATCTTTGTGTTAATTCTAACATTTATTTCCGGGTATGATGAGAAAGATTGACAAAACAGGTATACATGGCAAGTGTTAGTGGCACAGTCGGAAGGGGAAGACCTCGACGAACGTTCTCTGACCAAATCGGAGACATCCTCGCAAAAGGTCAAAAAAGATCCACCCTAAACCGACGTGCTTGTATGAAGAATGTTATGAGAGTGAAAGAAGCGAAAGATGTGTGTAGGGATCGTAGCAAGTGGAGGTCCATTGTCTCTGCCTACCCCGCTGGGAAATAGGCGTGAGCTTATGTATGTATTTCCCGGTATGGTTGGTTCAGGGACTACTCTCCATGCCTCGGAAAGCAGGTTAAGCCGTTGGTCTCAATTGTGATAACATCATCATACTAAGCGACCAGGAAACCAACAACAATTACAACATAATACTGCGTTCACCAACACGCCTGCCTACGGTGGGGACTTTGGCAAAAACCCTGTTTCAGGAGGAGACCAATGTTCAGCAGTGGACGTTATACGGACTGATAATGATGTTGAAGACCCGGCTTAAAATAGACCACCCCAAGTCTTCCAATAAGTCGTATGGAGTGTAAGAGGCGACTAAAGGATTTACAGCTGAAAGATAGACAGCAGCACGTTAAATTACATTAATTTAACGTGCTGCCGTCCACTCAGCATTTTAGTACACAGGTCGGATAGAGGCTCACACTGCCCACGACGTACGCTGCCACATATAACTAAATTTCAAAATTGAGATTTAGATCACCAGCAGGACTCGAACCTGCATGTTAGATATAGCCCCTAATGCCTTAACCATTCGGCCACACTGGAAGCCAACCGGTCGTTGAAATTTATCAATCTCTTTATAACACTCTAGTCTAGTCTCTAATAGCTACTACACACATGCCGGCGGCAATGCCGCCGGCTATATGCCGACCGGCATGTATTTGTATGTGTATCCATGCCGGCGGCTTCTTTGAATGCCGCCGGGTGCACGGCGGCTTGGCCGGCGGCTTGCCCGGCGGCCCTGTCGCCGGCACTGTGTGTAGTAGGGGGACATTGGTGCCATCTATCGGTAATGACAAACATTACTCGCCAAATATCTCCAAAGTTGCATTTGGAATTAAATATTTAAACAGATTTGGAATTAAATATTCCGCCAACGCCGGATCGAAGGAGTGTCCGGGGGGTTTTAGTGGTTTAGGGTCCTCTCCTCGTGGTATGTGTTTAGCATACCACGCTATGGAGAGGGTGAGTCCAATACATGCCACCGCCAGCGCGCGAATACACTGCAGCGGCGGTGGGAATGCGTAAATGCATTTCCCCCCGGAAAAAAAAGGTTCCGCCGTGGCCGAATGGTTAAGACATTAGGGGTTATACCTTAGATGCAGGTTCCAGTCTTACCAGTGGTGGTCTAAATTTTATAATCTCAATTTTGAAATTAGTAGGTAATAATTCAAATACATACCTACAACTATTTGATGTACACTTACCTTCGACTAATCCCTTCCTGTTTATTCTAGACAGATCATCACCCAATGTCAGCAGTATACACAGCCCAGTGTACGTCATCGCTAGATGTCCACACCGATAGTGGTTGTTAGGCGGAGGCAGGTCAATGTTGATCGTGGAAGAACCTTGGAAACCGCACATTGACATGTCCCCAGCTGGAAATATAACAAAGAACTTATTTATTAACTACTAGCTGACAAACGTTGCTCTTAACTTAAACTCTATATTCAATTGAACTTTTAATATTAGGCGTAATACTGCACTAAGAGCAGCACGCATTCTGTCAATGTTATATCAATCTTATTTAAAAAAGACAAAATATCTAGTGTTAATTACGCGTAATTATGTGCCTATATGATGTAATGGTATTTTTGCACCGCCCTCCCTTTTTCTAATTTTCCGCGCAATTTTCTTATTTTTTTACTTTTATAAGAACCTTCCCCTAACACAACACAACAAAAACAGAATTGGCGAAATCAGTAAAGCCGTTCCCACGTGATGCTGTGACCAATGGAAATAGGGATTCATTTTTATATAATAATATATAGATTATAATATTACCATGACATTATGGTGAGCCGCTCAGTGGGTCATGGCTGCGCGCATACCACCAAGTACTTATAAAAGTAATTAGCTATTATTATAGATAAAAATTAAATTACAAAAAACAATAAGATAATCTACGTGGCATAGATGTATAAACCTCACTTTATAACTTGAAGATCGTGGGTTTGAAACTATGAAAGGGGCCAAACAAGAAATCTTTATTTAAATTCGAAAATTTGCTTTGAACATATGACATTTGGACTGCTTCTATGCAATCTATACTAATATTATAAAGAGGAAAGATTTGTATTTTTGTGTGTTTGTAATTAATAAACTCAAAAACTACTATGCCGATTTCAAAAATTCATTCACCATTGGAAAGCTACATTCACCCTGACTGACATAGGCTATATTTAATTATGAAGTTTCCAAGGGATTGGGAGTTACGCGGGTGAAACCGCGCGCGAGAAACTAGTGAATATTAAAATACCCATCAAAGAAAAAGTTATTGTAATGTAGCGGTGGTCAGTAACTGCAAAGTATAAAACTAAATCGCTGGTCTGCCTCTGTATGTAAAGCCGCTACTATATAAATTAAAATTAATCGCCAAAATCTATGTACGCGCATAACTTCATAACGGCTTAATAATTTAATGGTTTATTATATTCGTAACTATGAGGACAAGGTTTGTAAGAGAGAAAATTTTGGAAAAGCCAGGGCAAATGTCAGTACGACCGACGGGCACGGGCGACGCCGGGCTTGTACAGCTAGTTTCAAATAAATGAGAATGCATTATAAATTGATAAATACAGTTATTAATTAAGAGGTCGAAAATCTGTTTTTTTTTCGGCCGGACATACGTAGTTATCCACTAGGCTTTTGCTACTTAACCGGGCATAAAAGCGAGCAGAGCTCCAGCCTTAATAAATGGTTTAAAAACTACTAACTAAGCAACCTGCGAACGAAGGCGCCCCCTGTGGGGCTTGGACCACGGCTCAGGGCGGTCGCTGGCGATGCGATTGAGGGAATATGACTTTTAATGATTGTATGGGACTTTTGTGCAACTGCCGCTCTACTTTACAGTTCGCGGGCTTGTCGGACTTTAGGTCTCAGCCAGTCGCCATTAATAATATTAAAATTGGCAACTTCTGACAAAAGTACTTGTTGTATCGTGTATATATCATTATTTCTTGATAACCGTTTTACCTAAAACCTAATTATTAATAAACCAATTTATAAATTAAAAAATTTATAATAAACCAACAAGCGCAACACCCTTATTCCATTTAATATTCATGTTTACGCTAGTGATTACAGATAAGTAACCAAAGTTTTGTCAATACATATTACAAGCACGGTAATATTACTGTGATACAAGTACGCATGTTATCATTTTATAACTATAAAGTTACAACGTACGTGTGAGATTATAAGCCTACAAGTACGCTTACGAGGTTGTATTACTTATTTGTAAACTGATATCTTGTAGTATGACAATAAAAACGCTACTAGAACTGATACATGATTAAATATAGTAATTTAACTAAGCATTACAGTTTAATTATTGAGATTAGGTAAATAAACCTTGATATACAAATGTGTAAAATTTCAAAAAATATTGTAATAATTTTATTTATCTATATATAAAAACGAATCCCTATTTACCTTGGTCACGGCATCACACGTGAACGGTTGGACCGACATCGTTAATTCTTTTTTTGTTGTGTTTGTTACTGTCAGGAGAAGGTTCTTATGAAAGAAAAAAATAAGAAGAACCACCGTATTTAATTTTCTAATGTAACCTTAACGCTTTTGACAATATAAACTTTTTTAATGTAACCTTATGGCGTTTGACGTAACATTTACAGGTGCTGCAAATAATAACATAGATGCTTCGATCGGAGTTATGAATACCAATTCGAATTTAATATTCATAGTTAAGAGAGGACGACGTCTGTCGGGTCAGCTAGTACATTAAATTTTATTTATGTATAGCTTGTGTCCCTCCCCCACTGCTGCTTAAACAAGCACCTGGCTAACCTAGGAATACCGGACAGCCACCAGAAAGGTGTGGGGGTTTTAGTGGGTAAAGTCCTCTTGGTATGATTAGCATACCACCGCTATGGAGAGGAAGAGTCCTACAAACCTACCCCGCCGCCGTCACGGGAACACCGCAGTTGTGGCGGGGACGCCTATTGCCTTCTCCCCGGTCAAAAAAGAAATAACGGACAGTCCACTATGCAGGGATAGTACGGAGGCTTGTAAAACACCGGCACACGTAATCCTTGACTACGAAAGCGTATATCAACGCTTTCGTAGTCAAGAATTACGTGTAACAACGGGCAAACCTCCTAAACAACTCAAAATGCCGTGGGGTGCCGGCATAGAATGTCACCCCCGCAAATCTAATCGTGGTTGTCGCAAAAGGCGACTAAGAGAAATTCCAGAGGACGGGCAGAAGCGTTTCTTGTGATGATAAAACAAAAAACATGGATTGCGCTCGCCAACCCACCTGCCAAGCGTGGCGACTTGGTGAGTATTGGTAAACACACCCATCATTATGGCACATATTAAATCGATGGGGGAGGCCTACGTTCAGCAGTGGAAGACAACGGGCTGATATGATGATGATGATGATGAGAATATACATCTAGAGCTCAGAAGCATAAAGTCGGATGTGCCTTTATCGTAAACTGGCACTTGCAATGGTCAATGCAGGTGAAATCACACCGGACTGCTACTATAATCACATTATAGGGAAGTACATTAACAAATAACCATACAGTTTTATTAATCACTAAAGAAAATCAGATAATTTCTTAAACATTATCATTTGTCCATTGACCATTGAGTTATCATATGCCAAAGCACAAAAATATTCAAGCATCTAAGTAATTTAAATTATCTAGACATTTTGTAGTGTTTCATATCAAAAAGGATGCCAATGCAATACTTTTAATTTTCTATATGGTATGAAACATGAATTACCTAGTTGTAAACAATTATTAAGTAAATTAAATATAAATATTATAATTATTAATCTTTATAATTATAAATATATATATGTATGTATAATTTTTCCATATCTGGTAGTCTAAAAGAGATGACAATAGCAAACAGACCACCCAGAGGTGGATTATCCTTAAGGCAAACTATGCACATGCTTAGAGGCACCAAGATACAAAGGGGCTCTCGGGTGGAATAGACGATGGAACAGTAACTGTAGTTCAGGCTACTACAAGTTGGAATAAAGAAATGCCAGATCCAAATTAGAGCAACGTCTACCACACATGTAGTAACACCAACTATAGTGATAAAATTTTCATTAGTACTAGTAATTTATAAAATAGGGGCACCGATGAGATGCTTGTCTATCAATGTTTAATCGCCTCTAAGACCACCCATTAAACTTAATTTAATGTACAAAACTACAATTAACAAATTATGGTGTACAATAAAGACTACATTAATTTTGACTTAACATTAAAGAAGTAAATTGAACTTACTTTCTCTATCAGGCAGCACCTGAAGTCTGTAGAGCCACTCAATGATCCTAGACCTGAGATCCAGAGATATTGATGATATTGCACCAAGGATGTCTAAGCCCGATACAGAGAAATATGCTATTGTCACTCTGTAAAATAAAAGAGATAAATATTAAATATATATCAAAGGTTAAAAGGCAAATTGATCTAAGCAACATCATGAGGATATTGGATTATATACCATAGGAATGGTATCATAAAGTGTATAATTCAATGTTGCCGAAGTAAACACTTAATTTTACCTGTTGATATGCTTAAACATTTTTGTTTATGCTAATAATTTGCCATCAATATTACTGAAACATAATATTAAAATTTAAAAATAATAAAAATTCTATATTTTAATCTGTAATTTTTATGAGAATTATTTATTTATAATATATGGGTTTTATATACATTTGCAGGTAGTTTAGCATATTTTATGTGTAGTTATAATATTCTGCATGGAAGTCAAACATTATATAGTCCTTTCTCTAACAGAATAACTCTTTTGCTTTGTACAATTAATCATTTCTTTAATTGTTTTTGGAAAGGTAAAAGGTAATGGAAGGTAAAGGAATATTAGCAAAAACAAAAAGAATATAGCTAGTGTATACCAGTTATACCATCACATTATTGGCGACCAGTCTTTATTATTTAGTTTTCCATTCTCAAAAAAAGTTTGTATTTCTAGGAAATATTTTTTTAAACAATGAATAGAGTTGCAGAAAATATCCTTTGCTAAAAATCTTGTTATTGTTAAATATGCTGTATTTATCAGTAGCATGTTTTAAAGTAACAATTATTAAGTGACATTGATGTAATTTTATTAATTATTCACTTTTTTATGATAAGGTAAATTTAAATTAAGCTTTACTTATTTTTACAAATCATATAATTTTTTTTTAACAAACTATTATGCTAATAATTTATAATTATAGTACTTTTTTCGTTTTTATAATTATAAGCTATTTTATTTGGAATATGTAGGGTTTAATAGTAGATTGTAAAATATAATTAAATAACATTAATACAAAATTTATGAATAAAATAAGATATTTCAACACAACATTTGTGTCTTAAGGCTTTAAATTTTATTATAATATACAAAATATTACCTCTAAGGTATGACTCATTAAACAGATATGTATTGGTTATTGACACAAAATGTAGCTTAATCTATTTAAGTAACTCAGTTCAAAAACAATAATATGTAAAGAAAATGAGATTGAATGGTGAAAGTAAGTTTAAGTAGCTTCTATCACAATTTGTTCATAACCAGTTAAGACATATTTTACCTGGTAGTGTCATGAGATGATAACGAATCTGGCAAGATGTTCAGGAACCGCATAAAATACTTCACATGCTGTCTGTGTGCCATAATTTTATTCTCTTCGTTATTCATTATTAATATTAAAAATTGTATGATAACAATTATTTCGATTTAAAAAAAGAAACAACACATAAACGTAAATAACTAGGTACTTTAAATTTTACTTCAACAATAATTTTATTAAAATGTGCAAGAATTTATTATAATTACAAAAGACTCATAATTTAAAAACTTCTAAATTTACGACACACACAACCTTTCCGATGATAATTTATAAATGTGTAAAGAGATAAGCTAAAATGCACTCTATTTTTAAGAAAACACCGTAATTCTTGACAATTGACATGTCATTTAGTGAACTGTCAAAACCCCTTTTCATAAATCCATGCCTTATGACTCTGAGCTTTTAGCTAATCAAAAGCATTTTCACTATAATCATTAATCAGTTTAGTAATACTTTATCATTATGGTTAGTTATATTTCGGAATGTCTTTCTATTGACCTTTGAACTACTAATCAACATACTTAATTTTTTTTAAATTTAAATACAGAGAATAATATAAATAGTCTAAAAAAACAGATAGAATGAAGTCTGAAATTGTGGGTAAAGTAGTTGGGTGCTATGTATTTTAATAAACGGGTAAACATTTTAAATAAAATAAAATAATAATTGTGAATTTTATACAAAAATGCCAAACTAAGGTCCCAAAATTTATATTCAGCTATTATAACATGAACAAGGCTTAGTAATTTTATTCATTTATGTGAAATTGCATTTTGAACTTATGTCTCGGAAAGATTGATTTAATAAACAAACATAGATTGATAAAAGTAAAAAAATTTTTTATAATATTTCAATACTGCGGTATATATATAAAAAAAAAATTAAACTTTGTAGACTTTGATTGAATTTCACTTAATGACACATGTGGTATTAAATTAATTCACGTGCTCTAAGCCTCAGCTTCCTTCAGGAACTCATTCCTAAATAATTTTTATTGAGTTTTTCACTCACTAAGAATATACATAAAAATAAATCTAGTTTTTATTCGACTATCGACAGAACGACTATAGACTTTTTAGTTTGTGGTTATACTTTGACATCTCTTGTACTCAAGTCTATAATAGTTTTTGGTCTTTTTCATGGCTGACGTTCACGGATACTAGCCGCAGTCATGAAGGTTCTCATGTTTTTTAATAAAATTCATATTATAAACAGAAAATATGGTTGATAAGTGATACTATAATTATTAAAGTAATTCCTGGCATTATTTTTTTGTGAAAGCCTAGTATGATTTCTGGGAATAAGTTGGATAAGTTGTGCCTTGTTGTGGAAAGTGATATTATCATGCCATAATTTTGCCGAGTGCGGAGTGGTATTTTTAACCACTTACAACGTTGTGTTATCATCGTATACTTATTCAAATTTGTGTAGAATTACGTTTTGTTTCATAAGTGAAGTTAAAAATGTGCGATTGTGTTTATAACCTCACTTTGTTTGTAGCTGAACGTCTCCTTCCCGGCTACGGGATGTCAGAAGTTATTCGAGGTAGTTGATGAGCACAAGCTTCGCATCTTCTACGAGAAGCGCATGGGCGCTGAAGTGGAGGCTGATCAGCTAGGCGATGAATGGAAGGGTTACGTTGTCCGTGTCGCCGGTGGTAACGACAAGCAGGGTTTCCCCATGAAACAGGGTGTCCTCACCAACAGTAAGTACCTTCTCATCATTTTAATATAGTTCTTTACGCAGTTCTTTAATAATTCCTTGTTTTTTTCAGTGGGTAGTTTTAGGGTCGTAAATCGTAACTTGCAAGTTAACCTCTACTTTACACACAAATCACTGTTTTTTTTATTTATTGTTAAATCGTATAACAATTTATTGAAATTCAAGTTCTGTGTTTTCATTTTCGAATTCGACTAAGTACACCTCTATTTCAGGTCGTGTCCGTTTGTTGATGTCAAAGGGCCACTCTTGCTACAGACCACGCCGTGACGGTGAGAGGAAACGCAAGTCTGTCCGCGGTTGCATCGTCGACGCTAACTTGTCTGTACTGGCCCTCGTCATTGTCCGTAAGGGTGAACAGGTTAGTTACACTATGTATTGATATTTTTTAACATTTATAGTTATTGATAACCTTAATTAATTAAAAGCTTTTGAAACTTTGATATAGAAACAGCTTCTGTTTTGACGATTGCTTACAATATGATGGCAGTATTTACATACAGCTTTTGGTCAGTGAGCCGTCTAAAGGTCGCTACACTCTAACCCAGCTTTGTTGATGTTTACCTTTGGAATATTAGTATCTACCCCTAAGACAATACAATGCCTTGATATAAATTAATTAAATTATTAGGTATCTTATAAATATCAAATGTTGCAACTGTAGTCATGGGTAATTACAATATATTCTTGACTAGCTTCCTGCATGCAGTTTCACCTGCGTAGCTTTAGTTCCTGTGTGAACTTAAAGCCTATTTTAATCCTGGATTGTGTAGCTTTCTAAACATAAAAAAAGAATTAAATTGGTTCAGTTGTTCCAGAGTTATTCAAACCAAACAAACCATTAAATCTTTTCTCTTTATAATATTAGTATAAATAACATAAATAATACTTTAGAAACCAACTGTGTGGAAAACTGAAATCTTATAGTTTACTTTCATAAATGTATGTAAACTATAGTAACTATAGTTCTTAAGTTAAATTAACATCAAATTACTGGTCTAGATTGTAGTAACAATATTTATTACTGTAACCCAGTTCTTACTGTTTCTAAGATCACCAAATCTTAGCAATTATATGCGACTGGGGATAACAACTGGTATTTGGCATAACCTGTGGATTACTTGTTCATGGGTCTTTTATCAAACACCATACAAAAAAAACATAAATCTATTTGTTATGTACAACTATATTGCCAATATCATTGTATTTTTTATATCTAAGTATCAATGCTTTCAGGAAATTCCTGGACTTACCGATGGCAATGTACCCCGTCGTCTTGGTCCCAAGCGTGCTTCCAAGATCCGCAAACTGTTCAACCTCTCCAAGGAGGATGATGTCCGTCGCTATGTAGTCAAGCGTCTGCTCCCCGCTAAGGAGGGCAAGGAAAATGCTAAGCCCAGATACAAGGTATTATGATTAAGACAATAGACACTATCACGAATGGCTTGAACAGAAAAAATTTCATGACTAAGAAATAAGTTTGTTAAAAATCTACATGGTTTTTAAACTGTGTCACATTACTGTTCTAACATTCTGTTGTAAGATATTTGAATATGTGTTTCTTCAGGTTATAAATATGTTCATTGTCAAACATTACAAATTTATACACATTTACTGTAAAATGATCAAAGTCCTTAGTCATATACCATTACTTTTTCTTTACAATCATAGTTCCAAAAAATTACCAAATAAAAAAATAATTACCAACATTTTTTGGAAATAATTAAGTATATTTATTTGAACACTTTACTAAGTTTAATAAAACTAAACTTAGCGCTCGCTGATTTGATATGAGGTGAATTGGTAACTTGTTTTATGACATAAACCACTACTTAGGCAAATTACTCTTTCTGCAATCTGATCTCTATTCAAATAGCACCATCATAAAAAAGCTGTGTGAAGTTTCAGACTATTACTAAACTTCTAATTATACACCTATGTAAAACGTGATATGTTATGTGTCTATGTTATTTTGTTACATAGACACAACATCATTCTACAACCTATTGAAACACAATTTGTAGTGGCAGGTAAACTATAAATTAAATTAAAACCATTGAAAATGAACGGCAATACTGTGAAGTTTAAATCCATATTGCTAAGCTAATTTATTTGTATCCCTGATATATTATTGTTTGTAAGCTACCAAGGCTTGTAAACAGCAGCATCAGGGTAGAACATATCGGCGCCGAGCAGAAGATTCAGGCTCATGTCTGTCTACTTTTACAGTGTGCTGAACATTATAACCATTAACATTAAATTATTGTGCATACTTTATCATTTCAATACAACAATAATTTGATGTTAATGTGTCATACATTCCATCAAAGCAATTGGAAGTAATTTATCTTGAAGTTGCTCTAGTGTCATATTATATCAAAGTACCTATATAAGTATAGTGACTACATAAAGCAACTGCTGCTCAAAGATATGAGGTTGCAGTTTTGGTATAAGCAATTTAAAAAAATGTGTCTGTTAGAAACTTTTTGAAGTACATGTACCATTGCAGTGTATTGTTTTTCATTTGCTGTTTTAGTTAATTAATTACTCAATATTGTTAATTTTAATTAATAATAAAAAAAAATTACATCTAAGTGTCAAATATAAGATATTTAATATTTTATTTAAACAAAATAGCAAAAATCTTGTAAATTAATTGTATAGTGCTAAATAAAAACGAATGACACATTTTCAGTCCATAATAATCTGCTCTAAATGAATAAATGAATCTACATAATTGTGCAGGCAAAAACAGTGAAACATTTCACTGTTGTTTTAATAACTTTGGCCTCTTGTTAGTATACTTTTACCTATATTTGAATATTTTACTTAACCATTACTTGCACACATCTGATTTAAAATTGACAGATGCCAATATTCTATACTAAAATATTAATTTTTATTTCACAGGCCCCCAGAATCCAGAGGTTAGTCACCCCTGTAGTACTGCAGCGCAGACGTCACCGTCTCGCCCTCAAGAAGAAGCGTCTGGCGAAACGCAAGGCATCCGAGGCTGATTACGCTAAACTTCTTGCACAGAGAAAGAAGGAATCCAAGGTATGTAATAGAAACTGTAATTATCAAAATACAGCAAATATTTTAATTTTATTCTAGCTACTGACCTCATAAAACAATGATTTTATAAGTTGTTACATAGCTTGAAAGAAAGATGAAAGTCCCATCTATGTTGGAAGATTAGATTGAATATACTTAACAAAATTAGCTAATATAATACAGTTGAAGTCTTGTCAAAATTTGTTCAGTTGTTATTGAGATTCACCATATCAAACTAACAGGCAGCTTTTTTATATTGTTTTTGTTCTTGTTATCTTATATCCATTAAGTAATGTTACCTGTTAAATTTCGATTACAAACAGACACAATTATATTTATTTGTGTATTGTAAATTTATTATCAATAATTTGATGTTAATGTGTCATACATTATTTATTATACTTACTTTTCCATAAAATTACATTTTACAATTAAATAAAGCTAGAGACCTACTTTCTTTTTGCCTGGTAAAGTAACAAAAGCCTCGTGGCTAAAACACTGGCCATTACCTCAAAAACATGATATTTGATATAAGAAGTAACAATCCTCATCATATAATCCACAACTATTTGTGGTTATTTATGCTGGGTTGTAAGAGTAAGGTGCTGTGTCTTACCCCTTGGTGTATTCTATATAGACCAAGGTATTAAATCAGCAACAATTTACTATATAAGTCAGCGGTTCCCAAACTCACCGCGTCCTAGTGCGCCGTTTCTTTGCTCTGTATTCAATTACCTACTAGTAAAAAACTAGTCTCGCAAAAGTATGGCAACCACTGATATATAAGCCATTTAGATTTGATCCTAATGGATAATGGCAATATAGTTGCAACCATATTTTGAACTATATGGACTTGTAATAGAGTTCAAAATCAATCGATGTTAAACATACCTATTGTTAGTTAAAGATTTAATACTTTGTATATTAAACCACGACATTTTGATTATAGGTTCGTCGCCAGGAAGAGCTCAAACGCAGGCGTTCCGCTTCAATGCGCGATTCCAAGAGCTCCGACAAGAGTGCGCCACAAAAGTGATTTACTTTACACAATAAAAAAATGTAAAATCTATCAGTTGTTTTCATTATCATTTACCAGTTTTGAACATTAATGTTCTGGACGTGGCAACTCAGAAGAACTGGCAAGAAACACGGGAGGAATCCCTTTTTATTTTATTTTTTGATATTACAACTAGCATTTCTTTTTCATTTCATCAAAGCAAGTCACTCCCAAGCCGTTTTATCGTTTACATAACAGTAATTTTATAATATGCTCAGTTTTATTTTGAAAAAGGCTTAAAATTTATTTATAGTTAGGTTTTTTACATTAAAAGGGAGTTTGTTATAAATCATACTCCTTTAATTCCATAGACTATATTCATTTATTTTAGAATTACTCAGCAGATCCGGTAGTTGTACATACGCCATTAACTATATAGGCTATGAAATCTCGCCAGATCTTGAACTTGGTCTAGGTCTAAGGGCCGGCGCTCAATGCCGGCAAGGCATGGCAAAGGATTTTATTACTAATCAAGTTATTTTGAATCTTATTTCAATGAGTTTAGAGTTCATGTTACTTTATTTTGATAACACGTTGCCGTGACGTGCCGCGGGATGTTGCGGCATGCTGTTTCATTCCATGTATTGCCGCGGCACGCCATTACGTCTCGCGAGACGTAGGTATGGGTCACTTTGTGTCGAGGAATTATGATTGTTAAATTAGTTGAAATAAGGTTGTAACTTGTGCAGCGGTCATTTCGGTTAATACGGCGCCGACCGTGCGCGGAGGGAGAAGACGCACTGGTTGAGCGTGGCAAGAGATAAGCAAGTGCGTACGCGATATTGTTAAATTGAATTGAAATATTGAATATTACTTTCACGTAAAATACGGCAAAATTGATGAAGAGAAACTAATTAATCTGGTTCGTTCGCATGAGTGTATATAATAAATATAACCTGCCATGCCACGGAACGCCGCGGGATGCCGCAGCAAAGTCTACCGTGCCATGCCGGCAGTGAGTGCCGGCCCTAATGGAATGAGGAATCAGTATTCTGCAATACTGGTGTTCGGAAGAACACCTGACGGCTGACGGGGGTTGTAGTGTCCACTAGAGCTTGTGTGTAGGACAAGGAAAACTATTAGAACATCTGTTTAGCGATGATCCATGCCAAGATTGATTATTGCTAAACAGATGTCCTAATAGTTTAACACACACCAAGGCAGCGGTGTGCTAAATGTGTTGTGCACCACAGCAACGCCATTTTTTGATATAGGCTATTTAAGTATGTATACTGCAGAAGTAGTGTGTATCCATAATGTGCGTAAATACAATTAGTTTACAGGGAAAAATTTAGAATAGTGTCGCACGCGGAGGGTTGTGGGAGGGGGGAGGGGGGGAGTATCCCCTCTCCCCCGGTACCACTCCCATGAAAAGGTAACGCACCGTTTTTGAGAAAATAACATTTTTGTAACCTAACCTCAAAACACTAAAATCACCTATTATGGTCGGGAAAAATCATGTGCAGGTCTAAATTTGGTTCTAAACATCAGTAACAAAGGCGTCGTCGACGGAGGCCCGCTTCGCGGGGCTCCTACTTCTGCATAGTTAAAAAAAAAAAAACCACGAAGGGGATGGCGGGGTCTTTCAGACCCCGCCATCCCCTTCTAACCTAACCTATCCAAGTCGGGTTGCCCCAAGTTCGAAGCTCTCTCTTTCATACTAAAGAGCCCCACATTTTTCTAGGTAGTTATAAAAATAAAACAACAATACATATAAATTTTCTTCATTTATTGAATGAATAATTAATAACATTGATTAATTCCTCAAAAGGATCTTTTTTATTCATCTCTACATATCTTCTCCACAGATATTCATAAATTAAATCATTAATGTTTTCCCGATTATTGTAATTGTCTTTACTAAAAAATCTTTTTAAAACACGCCACTGCGATTCTATCCTTTGTGGTGTGTGCCATCCTCAGCAACAAAAGGGTTATCCGGATCACTGTGATTCACCTTTAGGTGGATAAATCCATGGTCGCCCAGACAATCATAGGCCCGCCAGTAATCGGTATGAATTGTGGTGCCATCAGCAACATGTTTTTTTATCAATGGCACCAGAACTTCAGCAGATCGGACATTGTCTGGGCAGACTTCCAGGCGAAGATCCTCACTCCCATCCTGGATCATCCCTAAAATCCAGTGGCCTTCAACTTGACGACCTGAAAGTTAAAAAATTAGATTTAGTATGGTTGCATTGTTATGCCTTGAAAATAATACAATGTCATTGTTAATATGTTTAGTCGTACCTTTATTATATTTACGTTTCCCAAACTTGCTTTCGTCTATTTGAACAACTTTGCCAGGACCTCCAATCTTCCCGGCAAGTGTTTCTTTATGTTTTTGGTGTGTAACAACTGCCTCTCTACAGTAATTGAACCAGTCATTAATAGTTGCGCTAGAGAGGCAGTGTTCTCCTTCAGCGAAATCTTCCTTTTTAGTTCTGTCATAGTTAAATTTATAAGCGTATGCATATAAGAGGTAAAACACGTGGATGGCCGTGGTTCATCTTCTGCCACAGAACGGCTCGTGGACGGCCGAGGTTCGTCCTCGACCACAGAACAGCTCGTCGATGGCCGAGGTTCATCCTCTGCCACAGAACGGCTCTTCGATGGCTGGAACTCCTCCATAGTTGGTAGGCAGAAAATCGGTGTCCGGTGTACAAGCGTAGGTCTGTCGTAAAGGCACTCAACAGAAGTCCAGAGAGTAAGCCAAAGTCGTCGAAGAAATCCACAAAAACACACCAGGATACACAGAGAGAACATTCACGCAACTCGAGGAGAAACGGAATGATGAACCAAAACAATAACACAAATGACACATGACGCAAATACCATAGTTTTTTTTTTTTGCGTTCACACGTTCACGTTTTTTACATCACAGACTACTACTAGAACACATTCAGTTGTAAATCGCCCATTTTAACATTCCGTTTCACGTAACAACGTTGACAGTTCGCTTTTTATCTGATTTTAGGTTAGAAACTATTTTTATTAATTTCTCGAAAAATATCCATTACCTTTGAATAAAAGTGGTACCGTTATAATCGGGGGCATACCCTCTACCAGATTTAACCACTTTTAAACCCCGCCGCGTGCGACACTATTCTAAAGCCAACCCAATTATTTTCTTTAAATATAATAATATTGTAATGGTTTCGATCAAATCGGATAATTTTAATGTAACTTGTGTTTTCTTATGTATAGGCAGAGACAATATAATATAATTATCCTAAACAAATGATTTCTAGTTTGGAGGATTCGTAATAAATAGACCATGTCATATATTAAATACTTTAATACCCGTATCAAAATAAATAGTCACAATAAATTACACGACGATTAAATGATGTAATTCACTTTGTCGAAATACTTACACAAAATTATTTTTTTACCGGAGATTTCAACAACCCAAGGCCCACATACCGAGCCATCACACGAAGGTACGAAGGATTTAATTTTTTCCGCTTCTCCAAAAGAGACCTCAGCAGCTTCTCTGATGATTCGTTAAATGGTCGTTGATAGTCTGAAGCCTGATATAAATAAATATATTAAATTTTATATCGTATTTGCACTTTTATCTCTACTAATATAAAAGCTGAACAGTTTGTTTGCATTGAACGCGCTAATATCAAAAACTACTGGTCCGATTTCAAAATATCTTACATTTTTAGATAGCGCACTTATCGAGGAAGGCGATAGCCTTCTTTCTAATGCTTTATTTAATTATGAAGTTCCTACGGGTACCTAAGATTCGTAGGAGAAACCACGCGCGAGAATCTGGAAAATCACATCCCATTCCAACTTATGTACTCGACTAAAGTCTGGGGATGTCCATTTTGTACTAAAAATATTATAAAAAAAAATCTTACAGTAGTTTTAGCGATCCAATACAACTCCTCCATAAGATTATCGTAACTTTCTATTGTTTCTGGCAAGTATGATATGCCCTCGTGCTGCACGTAAAAATTGTTTTGATAATTAAAATTATGTGACAGTATTGTTTTAACGTTGAAATTGAAATAAATAAAAAGGTCAAAAATTATGAAGATGACGAAAACTAATATTCATACCTGAGATATTTTATTAAGATTTTCTCTTTCAATTACTTCTATTTCCATATCCAATTCTGTGACTCGGGTGATCCTATTTACCGCTATACCTTGTAGTAATATTGGTCGAAAACGGGCCAAGTTAGTCGTGTCTTTTTTATTTATCAATAATAACACCAACAGCGCTTGATGCGGGCTTATTTCAGATATCCAATTTTTCATCTATGTAAGAACAAATTATTATTTTTTCTATTCTATTGAAATAAAATTAGACAATTGGTACTTGCAAAAAGGTCTTACCTCTGTCACGGAATTCAATATCTTATTGGCCGTGTACCCATCAAACATACTAGCTAAAGCTTTCTTCGACCCAATGATTTGAAGAAAATCTTCTAAACTCTTAACCTTACTCAGTAATGTATTCATAGATTTCTCACCAGAATGTAAGTGTGTCGTAGATTTGCATTTTCTATGGAGCTTGTGACATCTTCTTTTAGTTTTATTACATAGTATCTCATTGTATTTATCCTGAGCTTCATCCGCAAAATAGTTCTTTGGAAAATCTAAGCATCTAATTTCACTATTATTTTCGTTGTTGCTTACACATATTTGCATAGATTTTTCAAATCCTCTTGTCATATTTAGCTTAATATCACTTTTTTCAAGATACATCTTCCGTATATCCAAATAAGAGGACAACTTAAATTCTATGTTCAAATTATTATGTTTTAATATATCCCACATAATGGACAGAAGGCCAGAAATTTCACATGTTGGTATTATTTTTTTATTTTTAACGGGGTCAATTCTTAAACCCTTGCTAGTTGTTGCAAGTGCATTATGTTGTAACGAATGAATAGACGATATCGATTCGGTTTTCTTTTCATTAGAAAATTTTAAAGTACGACGAATAACATTACAATTTAATAAATTCAGGATTGACACACAGGGCAGTAACCCCATGAATTGATTCGAGTTCAAAATTATGCTACCTGTTGATATGGTTGTTTTTCTATACGAACTCTTCATATTTGATAGAGAAAATGTACCACCAAAGAATCTTCTTAAAATTGGGGATGTTATTATATTGTCACATGGAGACAATATACATCTAAATGGAATGGAGTAGTCATATGTGTTTTGTTCCGATATAGTAGACAAACACAAATTAGATTTATCAGTAGCAATCAATGACATATTAGCATTTATATTGAGATCTTTAAAATTGTTCATAAATTTTGGCAATAAACTACATACTTCTGCAGGTAGCATAGCGTTTAGAATTGATGTTCTATATTTAAATACTTTTGTATTACTTTCGGTAATATCTAGTGGAATCAAATGTTGGCTCTTATCCATAATATTGTTTTTATTGGAATTGACTGGAACAATTATGTCAAATTGAACCATTACATTGGTAACACAATTTTTAATCGCAATTTGTTTTCTATTTAGTGATTTAATTTCTAGAGCTGGTAAAGTATTATTAAATCCTGGTATAGGGGCGTATAAGGAACGATCTATTTCTTTTTCAACTAAATTCTTAGTAATATTAGGTGTAGTTCCATTTGTTTGAACTGCATGAGATATATGAATTGATGTTGATCCTACTTGTATGCCGGTTTCTTTCAAATTTATATTTGATTTTGTTACGAAACCCTCAGAATTGACTGCATCTTTTAATTTAATAATCTTTTTTAAAAGTTTACTTTTCGCAAAAGTTGGCTTACTTCTCAAATCTGTAAAAGATTATAAGTAATTATATAAATTGTAAATTATACCCAACATTATAGTGAGATGTAATTATAATTGAAATACCTTGCGATGTTTTATAAGCAAAATTTCTATCGTCAGGACTGTAATAAACTCCATATCGAATGTTTTTTATTACATTATCTACAAAATCACTTGCCCATTTGACTTTTGCCCATGGATGCAAAAGATTTTGTTTTGTTTTCTTTGTATTTACTGAAACTGTATCCACTGTATCTTTGTATACCATATACGGCCCTATAGGTATATGATTACTAATTTCGAATTGGCTTTCAATACGTTTGATTTCATTATTATTTGTATTCATATTTCCAGTGATTATAATATGTTTCTTGGAAGGTTTTTTGTACAAAAAGTTCAACATCTTATCCTCCAATTGGAAAACTGATTTTTCATTTTCTTCTATTGTGCCGTTTAAGACACTAAGCGGGGCTATTTTTGGCTCAATTTTCTTTTGACACCCTTTAATATTACTATCTTTAATCCTATGATCCTTGTTTTTTAAACTCATTCGTTGTATCGTCGATATTTCTTTGCGTGATTTGTTCAATTTTGTAATCGAAGACATGGGATTATTCTTTGTGATAACAGTTTTACGCAATTTTGTATTTTCATCTTTATTCTTTTTAACTTCTTCTGACCAATCTAACATAAATGGCCAAACTTGCTTATCTAAACCGTAGAACTGCGGAGGATCGTAATTCAAGACTTCAAATTCAGAACTAAGTTGGTCTTTGCCTAAAATTACGATAGGTGTTTTGAGACGAGAGAGCCTTCTTTTAATTTCAGTTCGAGTTAATATCGGTGACATAGCTTTGCTAGGAATTGTTGTTTTTAAGCACGATTTATTCTTCGGTAAATCTGGTATTTTCATAACTTTGACATTTAAATCTAACTCATGTATACTCTTAAAGTTATTATTCCTTTGTGTATTAGTTTTTGTTCGTATCATTGCTTTTTCAGCTTAAAGTAAAGATACGTAAGTTAGTATAGTAGGTTACTGAGATAATGGACATAACAGGTTTCTATCATAAACTCTACAAAAAAAACCTAGGCTTAAACTAAACATAGGTCACCCACATTAACAGCGTATAATTTTGAGATTAATTAAACCTACAAATGTGGGAACAAAGGATTGACTGACACATTTTTATTAAAATTTTAATATTTACCATTTCCAATGTCTCTAATACCAGTCAATTCAGCTTTACTTGATCCTGAATCAATGGAATGTACAAAGCTTACATAATTATCAATATAATTTGGTATGTTATATTCTGTTATTTTTTTAGATTTTGCAGACTTCAACACTTCAGACGTTTTATTATTGTTACTGCAATTTTCTTCTTTATGCACCAACGTTTTATATGCATTTGCCTTGCGCGATTCCAGATAATTGTTAAACTTTTTGCTATCTTTATTTCCATTAGCTCCATCGTTGATAGCATGCTTTTTATTTGTAGATATGTTTCTATGTGAATTTTGAAATAAAGGTTTTCTTTTAGGAAAATCTTCTTCAAAGTGTTTAATAATATCATTAAAATTCTCTTGTCTATCAATAACTGTTACACGACCAAAACTAGATGATCGTGACATGGTCCGTGAATCCTGTTCATCAAGTTCATAACTTGATATATATGAAAATTCTTCAGTTCTCGTTTCAATCATTCTGAAAATTCATTAGATTACTTATTTAGATTGTTACTTTAAAATTATACCAAAAAAAACAAGAAGTTTACGTACCGAGTATCTTTATGTTGAGTACATTTTGTTGGCGCTTTTTGTTTTTTAGTCACGAGACTATCTATGGATACGGCGGGTGAAGGTCTAAACTGAAATCTATTCATATTTCTTAGAACTGTCCACACATTATGAGCTTTATTTTTTTCTGTTGAATATTTCTCGGACTTATCAGAAGGTTTAATTTTTTTATAGTCTCTTTTACAATCGCCGTTATGGTTCTTCGTCATTTCCGTGGAACTACTGTCTAAGGCGATATTACATTGTGAGCAATATGGGGCGCCTCTGTCGTAAAAAACGGGATCTTTCTCTCTAACTCGAACTTTTCTTATATTTTTAACAGATCGTCGTTTTTTTATTCGTTTCTTATCATTGTGGTCGCAATACTCAGATTCGTTCATGTCGCTGACTGTACACAAATGCGGCAGTGGTGCAGGTTTAGTTGGAAGAGTTAGTACCGATTTTTTAACTTTTTTGTTTGCCTTTTTGGTTGTTTTAAATTCATCGGAATTAACTTTGTACAGATTAGTAGCTAAAGGGAACGATGATACAAAATCAGTTGTCATTTTATGAACCAGTCGTTTCTCTGTTACTCGCGAAATAACTTGAACTTTATCACCATTTAGGTAAGGATACAATGACATATTTTTGTTAGACTTAGTGTTTTTAGGTGAAGAACTTGGTGTTAGGTTTCTCATGTTTGTTTTCGACAAATGATTCTGGTTGGAACTGCCATTCTTTATCTTTAGTAGTAAGTTATCGGGCGATACACCCAGCGGTGTAATTGCCATGTTTTCTGTATAAAAACAAGAAACAATGATTTCTGCAAGAAATAGTAAATTAATTATATCACTTAACAAAATGTGAGTGTTAAAGACAGTCTCAATGAAATACCGATACTTGAAGCTGTTTTTGCAATGTGTTACAGTAAAATAAAGACATTAGAGTCGTCCAGCTACAAGACTAATTAAAACAAAGGGCAGTTACATTTGCTTATATTTATGGGCTGTTATGAACGATAATAGTTTCAAATATTATTATTAAGTATAGACTGTACTCACGAGTTTCCTCACAATAATTTCGAGTTTTGAATCCGAACCCAACAGAATCTCTACATGGAACTATATTTAAAGTAAAGTAATTTATTCAAATTCAAATCGATAAAATATACCTAAAATTGACATAATGTAGTGACATTTACAATTTGAAATATAAATTATTTCAGAAGAAGTCAACAGGTTAATTTGTATATCAGCCAGGACTATATAGGTGAATGAGTTTGGAAATTATGGAACAAATTTACATTTTCTTGGTAAAGAGTTACAAGTTATCTTTTAAGATCTATTTTTACTTAATTAATCTGTAATAATCGACTAATTTGTATTATTTCAATTAAGTGTACAGCACTAATGACAATTTCTTATTTCAGCTGACTTGACATAAAAGTCCAAGTGACCAGGTCATTAGAACCCAAAAAAATAAAAAATGTTTCAGCTGACTTTGACAGTTAACAGATGTCATTGTTAAATGACAGTTCGTTGTGTACATACCTTGCATATTTTGTCTATAAAGTTTTCGTACTTCGTCTCAATAAAATTATAGCTTTCCTTCTAAAATGTCTTTATCTAAAAGTAAAGAAGAAATCATACAATATGTGCCATTCATGTCATTTGTGCATCCCTCATTTTGGCACAGTCTTACCGACCTGAAACTCGATGTGGATAAATTAAACGATACAACAAAAAGCATTTGGGGACGCTTTACTTATCGTAGTGATATAGGGGCCCTTTTTGAAGTTGACGGCACATCTTTTAACACGTAATTACCTTGAACATTACATTGATTTAAATCTTTAAAGACATCGAGTCTTTCGACACCATGAATATCAAATCTTTAAGTCGCTCTGGATATTTTTTATCAACCCGCTTACGTCCTCTGCTGACCATGGACCTCCTCTGAAACAAACCTTGGCATGCCAGGTCGATGATAGATATTGCTGTTATCACCATGCTTGGCATGAAGGTGAATTTGTGATTGCAGCAAGATGGGAGTATTTTTGAGCTGACGCTGCTGCTAATCCATTGGCTGTATGTCCCTTAATCGCCTCTTACGACAACCATAGGAAGATATGGAGTGGTATATTCTGAGCTGGAAACCACTTGGTATATTAGGTTGCTGTAATTATGCATTAACACTATTAATGTTCAGTAACTTAGATTTATAAAACAAAGTTTATCTCAATTTTCACCACAGAAAAAATAAAAGCTGCTCCATGTTTCTACAACAATATACATTTTGTCTTTGGTTCTTTTCTTTTTGTAAGATAGCCACATGGTTTTTGCTGCTATGCCCGGTGACATAAAGGCAAGCAGATTTCCAACATTAATAAATGGTTTAAAAATATATCATTGGATGTGTGATTATTAACTTTGACAAAGGTGATCTTAAACCTTTTGGTTAGGCTGGATCCTTTCTCGCCTTTATGCTAATGGAGTAGAAAAAGCCTAGTTGCTAAGTATTGAAAAAAAAACAAGTCTTCGGAGATTTTTTTTTAATTATATCTGTATTAAATAAGGTTTTGAATGTTATAATAAACTAGACATACTTATAATTATTTCAGTATACCTGAAACAGACAACTTATATACAAATGTAAAAGGAACTATAATGAACAAGAATACAATAGATGAATTCAAATCCATGGATAAAGCAGCGTTATTGAATGATGTCGGAAAGTCTTTATGGAGCAGTTTGAAGGAAAACAAATGGATTGAGAATCCAAGCAGTTTGTTAAATTTCATTATCTTGTCATTTGCTGTAAGTTATACATTCCTACTTAATATTTTAAATGTGAATTTAAGTTTGTACACATATTATTATTTGTGGAGGTATGAGAAGAAACATAGGGACATTGGCTTCAATGCAAGCAAAGCCGCGGGTAAAAGCTAGTATTTAATATCTAATATATAAAATTCTTTGTTACAGTACAGGCCACCTGTCCATGTAATTTTGCCACTGTGCCTATATTAACCCAAATTATGTCAATTTGATCTAACTTGTTAAAGATGCAATTTTACTATGGAAAGTAGCAACAAGTTGAAAGTGGTAAAATGAATACTGATGAATTAAAACATGTTTATTCATCTGTTTGCCGATGAATTAATTACCCCTATGGTGTAGTGGTATAAGGCTCGTTTTAAGCCTGGTGCTCATGGGTTCGATCCCCACTCTAGACAAAGAAACTTCGTGTAAATGCTAAGAATTCTTTCTTTATCTGGTTGGTTGATAGCCTACCCTCCATGCCTCGGAAAGCAGATTAAGCGGTTGGTCCCGATTGTTATAACATCATCTACAATAATTGTATACAGGGAACAGGTAGCAGTGTTTCTTTTAATAAAAATAATATTCTTTAATTACAGGATCTCAAGAAGTTTCACTATTACTACTGGTTTGCATTTCCGGCACCCAACCAGCCTATTCTTTACATAAAAGAAAAAAGTATCAATATCCAAGAACATTTTAGCCACAGCCAATTAGAAGATTTAGCACAAAACTACAAAGACCTAGGAATGGAACAAAAATCTTTTTTCGCTATAACTAATGAGGATGGCAACATTAAAACTAAAACACTGTCCAGTTTATTACAAGTTGCTTCAATGGATGTGTCAAATACATATTTTGTTTTTAATGATCCAAGTAATGGGGAGAATCCTGGGTGGCCGTTGAGGTTGTTTATGGCTGCTTTGATAGATTATTGTCCTAGTTTAGTAGGGGCTGATATTATAGTAATAGGTTTACGATGTGGACCTACTGGCGGTGTTGAAAATAGCAAATTATTTTCAATTAACATTCCAAAGGTTTGTTATTTGTATTTTTGTATATATATATATTTTTTTACATAGACATATTAAGGTTTTTAATATTATATTAATATTGATAAGTCACACCTGGCATATCCATTAATTAATACTCAATACTTAAATATTAATTAATATAATCGCATTTGCCCTTACTGCAGGTAGGGTTTGCCAGATGAAAAAACTCATTTGCCCTTGTGTTTGTTTGCTTGAATCAAAGACCTTTAAAACGATATAGGTCTATGACTTGAATACACTAATCTCAGAAATAACTGGCCCAATTTGACAAAATCGTTTAATTGAAGATAGCTTATTTATCGAGATAGGCTATATATTATCACGCTAAGACCAATAGAATTCCATGCGGACAAAGTCACCTGCCCAAGTTATTTTCACATATTTAGAAGTTTAACTACCCAGTTTTTTTAACTACCGTCGTCCGTATCTATGATACGGGGGCCCAAGCTATAAGGGCCCTGAAAACGTTCCCAACAAGTTTTATACTCAGCCCGCCTAGGGCTATCTACACCACTGATCCATGATTACTTCTAGTAGGTAATAATTAAGCTCTTCCTACACTAAATATTTAAGCCTATAATTAACTTATTTTCTTCCTACTGGTTTCTTTTTTTAAATCTATGTGCACCTACTGTTATTTTCTCTGCACCACCAAATAAATAAATAAACTTCTGACCATAAATTCGTCAGTCACAATTCAAATTATACCAAATGACATCATAAATAGCTACTCAATATAATGTAACAGAATTGTTATTAATTTTAAGGATGTCCAAACTGTTGATACTGCTGGTTGGGTTGGATGGGAAAGAAATGATAAAGGAAACTTTGGACCTAAACTTGCCAATATGGCTGCATCTTTAGACCCAGTGATGTAAGTATAATATGGCAATAAATAATTTAGTAATATACTGTACTGTATTAGCCTGTATACGTCCACTGCTGAACGTGAGCCTCCTCTAAAGAGAACATGGCAAGCCAGGGTCGTTGAGGGATCGGGGAGTGGGGGACATGGGCCCCGCTCCCTTCGAGGCTGACTCATGAGGAGTAGGGACGCCTCTACACTCCGGGCGTCCCTATAATTGGGCAAATAGGCCACTGTAAGTGTGGCCCTGTAGATCCCGCGGTACCATATAGGCCGCGGGTGCCGTCGGGGGGCCGGATTGCTCATGCATACCCGGCTCCCGCCAACGGCGGATCGAAGGAGTGTCCGGGAGGTTTTAGTGGTGTAGGGTCCTCTTCTCGTGGTATGAGTTAAGCATACCACGCTATCCACGCTATGGAGAGGGCGAGTCCCCATATATCCCACCGCCAGCGCGCGAATACGCTGCAGCGGCGGTGGGAATGCGTAAAAAAAAAAGGGTCTTTGAGGGATAATTTACCAGCCTTGGCAAGCGGATTGGTGATCGCAATTAGATAGTGAGTATGAGTATCCTTGAGCTGAAAGAACTATCTACTACTACTACTGATCGACAACCATGGGAAAACATGGTGATCTTCAAAAATAATATAAGCTGTTATTTCATTATCATAGTTTACACCTACACTAATATCAGAACAGTGTTTTTTAGGCCCTGGCCCTAGGGGGTCGTGAAACGAGACTAGAAGGGGTCGCCAGCAAAAATCTTTGTCGTGCTCATTTCCAAAACTCTCGCACTTTATTTAAAAAAAAACATTTAATACGTACTCATTTAAATAATTTAGTTGTCTGTGTATAGCACAAGGGAGGTCGCCAGAATTTTTAATCCTGTAAATGGGTCGCAAAATCAAAAAGATTGCAAAGCACTCGTGTAGATACATAATCGAAATGTAGTTGCTAGTTTATCTCCAAATAAAAGTCTATAAACAACCAGGCTCAAGACCATTGATTAAATTTATTGTACGTTTTTTTTAAAGTCATACATTTAATCAAACATTATTTATATAGATTTGTACCTATTTATTTAGTTACAATAAAGTTGTCTGGAAGTTGTGAATTGCTAACTGCGATGTGATCACCTGTTGTACATATTTGTTGCTGGATTATTTTTTATGTATGTGCAATAAATATGTGTGATCTATAGTCATATATTTTTAAATATAATGTATGTTAACAACGCTCCAAAGGATTGTGACAAAAATCTTTGGCCTAATCTTTTTTTCCTGTAATACTGCCACGTAAACTCCCAATGTCGATATTGACAGGCGTGTATAATAATTTTACTATCTTTTGGGAATCAGCTCCATTTTATAGTTACGTGAGTAGACTAGTGTTCTGGTTAATTTTGGCTTGATTATGTTAAATAATAGATACTTTACGGCAAAACTTTCCATAAACTAAATTTCGAAATTGAGATTAAGCGATAAAGACCACCGGCAGGATTCGAAGGTGTCATCAATCTGGCCCGCGACACCCAATGTCTTATTGTTGTTACTATTGCTGTGATAAGTTGAAAAAGACAATACAAAATGATTATTACTCGGTCGCACACTTTGCGACTAGTCTAGAAATAAGAGTATAGTTAAGGATAGAAAAATTAAAACTGTTTTGGCCCTTCTTATTGAAAAAATCGTTATGGCCCTAAGACTTCAAAGTTTGGAGACCCCAGGCCTAGACCATTCGGCCACGGTGATACCCAACCGGTGCCGAAATTTATCCATCTCTTAATAAATGGGAATGCAGATGCAGCTTTCTTATTATATTATTATTTATTTTAGTTTAGCTGATACATCATCTGACCTGAATATAAAGCTTATGAAATGGCGGCTAGTACCGGACTTAGATGTGGATGTAATGAAGACAACAAAATGCTTACTGTTGGGAGCTGGCACTCTTGGATGTCATGTTGCTAGAGATTTACTGGTAAGAAAACACTATAGCGTTGAAAAACTTATTAATATTGTAAATATTAAGTCTAGCAGGTCGTGGGTTCGATCCCCAAGCCGCACAAGAAATCTTTGTGTGACTTTATACCAACTGGAAAGCATGTTACCCCGTGCCTCGGAAAGTATTTTAAGCCATTGGTCCCGATTGTAATTACATTATTAATGGCAGGGGTGGCTTACCGTGGCCCAGGAGAGCTCGCGACGAGAATCTGACCCCGGGCGCTGCCGGAGGGTGTCTCAGAAAGCCATGGATTCATGTGCTCCTCATCAACGGCGGACGAAAGAGTGTCCGGGGAGTTTAGTGGTGTAGGGTCCTCTTCTCGTGGTTTGACTAGCATACCACCGCTATGGAGAGGATGAGTCCCACATAACCCTTCGCTGGGTACGCCGCAGCGGCGGAGGAGTTGCGTAACATATTAAAGCATTTCCCCTGGACAAAAAAAAAGTGTGGACAACCGGTTGATACCGGCAACTATTACAGTCGATCTACTTATATAATAAAAAGTGATATTTTAGTCTCAAAATATGTGCAACAGATACACAAAGTTAGTGTTTGTCGTATAATAAACAAAAATATATATTTATCATTTCATTGACTTAACTAAACGTGATTCATCGTAATGCACGACCTATGGTCGATAGCACACAGTAAACAGTCGATCTTAGGTCTTATTAAGTTGGCCACCCCTGATTTATAGCAATTGTATACCAGGGAACGGGCTGCAGCGGTCCCTTGCTTGTGTGACAATAGTACTTACATTTCTATTGAAAAATTTCCTAAATAGTTGCACAATCTGGATGGGGCCCTATATACCATGTGTCTAGGGGCTCTTGGTCTCAAAATTCTGGGCTACACCCATACTATTCAGCTCGTATTTCTCTCTAACAAGTTCGTGCTGAGGTTGTCGGAAAGAGATCGCAGCATCGATAAGACCGCCATTTGTATTTGTTTTTATTAGTATGCAGAATTTATTTTGTATTATTCCTAGTGTACAACAAAGAGTATTTTACTTTTACTTTAAATTATTAGTTTGTTTTATGTTTCAGGCATGGGGTTTCCGCCACATAACATTCATAGACAACGGCAAAGTATCGTATTCTAACCCGACTCGTCAGGTGCTGTTCACTCACCAAGACTGTCTGAACGGTGGAAGGAAGAAAGCTGAAGCCGCAGCCGATAACTTGAGAAATATATTGCCGACAGTTGTAAGTATTTATAATAACAAGCTTTTATGTAGCTTTTCAACCTTTGTGGCCTAGCGGTAAAATATAGTGTGAAAACAAATCTATATATATAAAAATGAATTGCTGTTCGTTAGTCTCGCTAAAACTCAAGAATGGCTGTACCGATTTTGTTGGAATTTGGCAGTAATCATCGCTGTAACACGGGGAAGATTTAAACGCAAATAAAAAAGGGTAAGTAGGGGTTAAGTAGGTGTAGGATAAGTGTAGGGCAGGGTAGGGTATGGGTAGGGTAGATGTAGGACACCGCGTAAACAAAGTCTCGCCGGGCCAGTTTATTTTATACAAAAGTTTAGATCTTTTATTAATCGATTGAGGCAATACGAAGTCTTCCGGGTCAGCTAGTAAAATAATAAAAATAAAACTTTTATTGATCAAGTAACACATGACACAAAACGTAAAACACTGGCCTCCACACTAGGATTCCCTGTTTGTGGAAGCAAGTCTCACACCCACATACACATACTGATTGATTTAACCATTTATTATGGCTGGAGCTCTGCTCGCCTTTATGTCCGGTGAAGTAGCAAAAGCCTCGTGGCTACATACGTAAGTACATCCGAAAAAAAAAAAACTGATGTATGAAAACTATGTCAGTACCTACTACTAAGTCTTTGAAAGGTGTCTGTTGGCACAGAGAACCTTTAATCATAATCTCGTAACTTATCTTAAAGATAAGTTTTAATGTGAGATTTACATTTCAATTTGCTTATAGAAAGAATGTTAAAGCTGTTGTTTAATTTACAACAGAGAAAAGGACCCATATATTAGGTTGGGGAAAAAGTCTTTTCGCATTATAGTATGTCTGAACTTGTAATAAAATCTCTTTAGCTATACTATTTGTATCTGGCTGGTTTAGGTATCATTGAAAGTTTAAATTTTAAAGAACATAATTCCAAAATCAAATTAGGAAAATGTGTGATTTTCATCTGTTTTTCGTTAATTTTAAAATTAAAATTTTACTACAAAAAAGTAAAAATGCAACGCAAGCCGCGAAAAAAATTTGCGATGTTTATGGACCTAGTGCAGTGTCTGTGAGAGTAGCACAAATGTTAGATAGCTCATTTAACGAGGAATATTAAATTATGTTATTCCGCCGGGGACGGGAGTGAAATCGCACGTGGATAGTTAGTAGGACATAAAAGTTAAAGCGTTACGTAAATGGCGCCAACAGCGGACCGTAAACAAAACGTCATATTTGAAAATACAACTAATTACCTACTCGTAATTTCGGTTAATTTTAAATTAGAATACATACCTTAAATTGGTTCATTTTTTTATTGATAGTGGTAAATCATTGCAGTATAATCCCCTTTTTACCTAGTCTTATTTATTTGTATTTTATAGAAAAGCAAAGGCATAGCAGCTCACATTCCGATGCCAGGCCACCCTATAGGAGAGTCACTTATGGAAGAAACTATAAACAACATCAAAGTGATCACCGAGGCTATAGCCGAGCACGATGTTATATTTTTACTACTGGACACGAGAGAAGCTCGATGGCTACCCACACTTATTGCAGCGCATTATGGAAAGGTAAATATTACAATATAAGGCTTACAAGCGGCCGTAACCCAGACAACAATGAAATAGACAAATAAACAAAACACTAATACAAATCATATAAAAAGAAAACTATTCAAACCAAAGAGTATTTATGTCGGTAACATTTAACACTTTTTGTTAAGTGTTACCGACATAATTAAACGTAACGTATGGTCGATCGCACACAGTAAATAGTCGATCTAAGGTCTTATTATGTGGCCACCCCTGATTTATAGCAATTGTATCCCTTGTGTGACAATAGTATTTATATTATATTTGCTAAATTTCCAAAAAGTGTTTCACCATCTGGATGGGCACCTTAAATACTATGTGTTTAGGCGCCCTTGGTCTCAAAATTCTGGGCTACACCCATACTATACTGGGCCGTAACCCAGTGGCTAGGGCGTCGGACTTGTGATCGCTAATTCGATCCCCACCCATTGCACTAGTGACGTGCACCCACTCGTAACACGAGCATTTAAGCTTTATAGTTTAGCACGAGAGGTTAACAAGAATACTAGTAGGGTGCAGAAACTCTTCCGGATTGCTTGCTTATTCGTGACCGGCCCCCGCCAACGGCGGGTTTATGTGGTGTAGGGTTATCTCCTCGTGGTATGAGTTAGCATACCACGCTATGGAGAGGGAGAGTCCCACATATCCCCAAAAAAGAAAAAAAGAAGGTGCAAAATCTCTGCTAGAAATCAATTTAAAAAACAAACAATATTGCCGTGTGGTGTACGGCTTAGAATAGACCACAACATGTGTTCCTATGACTGTTGTAAGAGGGACGACTTACGACGATGGATAGGCAGCAGCATCTATCACCTCAAGGTTACTTTCCATCTTACTCCGATCACGTATCCATCTACCAACGTGGTGATTATGGCAATGTCCTTTAACTCTAGCATGGCAGGGTTGGTAAACAGGATCGAAGGAGTGTCCGGGAGTTTTTAGTGGTGTAGGGTTCTCCTCGTGGTATGAGTGTAGCATACCACGATATGGAGAGAGCGAGTCCCACATATCCCAACGCCAGCGCGCAAATACGCTGCAGCAGCGGCGGTGGGAACGCATAAAAAAAAACTGTAATTAAACGGGCTGTTGAAGATCGTATAAGCTGTATTTGAGGACAGTAACGCGAGCTTGCCCTTGTATTGCAAATTGTGCCGTGCTGTAAACTTGCTTGCCCAATGACATTTAAATATATAATTTCTCCGCAGATAGTAATAAATGCAGCCCTTGGTTTCGATAGCTACTTGGTGATACGGCATGGTATTGCCGAATCTTCAGAAGACACTCCTTCTCTTAACGCCACATGGATAGCTGGTGGGCAGTTGGGTTGCTACTTCTGTAATGACGTCACGGCCCCTGGGAATGTAAGTAGATTAACGCTTAACTCACACTGGCACAGAATCGAAGTGTGACGCTTCATACTTTTATATAAGTACAATATGGTACATACCGATATGTACAATATGGGTATCTTCAAATCAAGAGTAAACCGGTTCCTTCTAGGTAAGCGTGCTCCATCCTAGGCTATGCCGATGCTTAACATCAGGCAGGGTGTAGCCAAACGCTAACCAATTGCTCATTAAAAAAAAATTGCCTAGAACATTTTTTGTTGCATATTTATTTTGTTGTCCACGAGGCTTTTGCTACTTTACCGGGTATTGAGGTGAGGAGGGCTTCAGCCTTAATAAATAGTTTATAAACTACAAACTAAGAATCCTGCGCACATTGTGGGACCTGGGCCTTGGGCTCAGGGCGGTCGCTGGCTAAAAATTGAGGCTTTATGACTTGTCGATTTTTGAGGGTTTTGTGCAACTGCCACTCTCATGTCTAGTTCACCGGCATTTCGGGCTTCGGGTCTACGAGGGAATTGGCAAGTTCTTTGCAAACTAAGAGTCGGGGAAACTAGGGCATGTTTATATTTCCATTATTAAGGAAACGCTCGGCGACTTGCGATGAAAAAGAATGTATGAAATGGAGCGGTGTTGTTGAAAAACTAGTCGTGATGAGACGCTTGAACCAGGGCTAGATTTAAGGATGGCCTCGTGGGGATACAGATCCTAGGCCCTAACCAAAAGAGAATATAAAAAAATGTTACTTTGACAGTTGTGGCTGTCATAGGTAGTTGAGTTTTATATAATAAGATAAGATAAGATATCATTTATTTTCTCACCACAATTTACAATAACAAAAATAAATTAGTCTATTACAGAGCATAGCTTTTGTGGGAGACTGGTGCCTAAAAGGGGCGTTAGCCTGTATTTCAGGACACCAGGCCTCCATCCCAGATATTGTTTTTAATTATATATTACAAATATAGAGCAGGTTGTGCTATTATTGAAGTTTTATTGTAACATTTAGTTTTTTACAAGGGTGATGTCTATGTTAGTAATTACACTGTATGTGTGTGTGTGTGTGGGTGTGTGTGTGTGTAGGTATGCGTGTGTGTGTGTGCGATTTCTTGAAGATATTTGTTATTCGTCGATTTTGATTATTTTTTCAGTGTTCTCATAGTTTAATGTCAGTAGCCATTTGGTTAATCGATTTTTGCATGCGGATTTTGTTAGCGGGAATATGTTAGAAGTTTTATTAATTTTGTTGTATATGTATCCTCCGATGAAGCAAAAGAAGTGATTTGTAAAGCGGGTATGGAAGTGGTGTTTGGTGACTTCAGCAGGATTGTAGCGTCTTTTGCCCTGTATTGAGGATGGACTAAAGCTCAAGAGACTGTGTTGTTTGAGGATTGTATGTAAAATAAATAGTTGTCGGACAGTTAAGACTTTCGTCTCTCTGTAAAGGTCTTCAGTAGGGTATCGGAATGGCAGCGAGTACGATACGCTGAGCGCGTTCTAATTGCAACAAAGTGGTTTTGTGTGTACCGCCCCAGGTTGTGATACAATATGTAAGCAAGGACTGACAAAGAGTGTAGTAGACCATTCTTCTTAAGCTCTCATCCGCCACGTGTCTTAGGTTCTTAAATATATATATTAATTTTCGTATCCGTGAAGTAAGGGTTTCGATGTGCGGATGAAAGCTCAGAGAAGGATCTAGGATAACTCCTAGATATTTGGTGGCTGGTGTTCGCTCTAGGGGCTTGCATGTACATTGTGTATAGTGTAGGCTAGAGCATGTGTGTGTGTGTGCGGCAATAAAGTGCTCGGTAGTCGTTGGGGGGGCACTTCTTATGGAGAATGGCATGTATATGGTTTTCTCAGCGTTCAAAGTCAGGATATTGCTACGCAACCACTCCGACACAATATTGAAGCCACATTGGGCGATTTTAAATACATTTGTCCATGTATCGGAATGAAACAAAAGGGCAGTGTCGTCTGCGAAGGTAAAAATTTTGCCGTTTCTCAGGTTTAGATTGCACAGGTCGTTAATGTAGATAAGGAATAGCGTTGGAGAGATTGGGCTACCTTGTGGAACGCCGTGGATAGTTGTAAGTTCATTGCTTAGGTACTTATCTACTCTAACGCTCTGTGTACGATCCCTGAGAAAGTCCGAGAACAATTCAAGCTGGGTTCCCCTTATCCCCATGTGTTCCATCTTCTCTAAAAGGATACCAACAGAGACCGTGTCGAATGCTTTGGCCATATCGAGGAAGATACCAAGAACTTTTTGACCATCGTCTAGTTTTTTTACGATGTGGTTGGTAAGGTCGTGGACTGCGTCACCTGTTGCCTTACCTGCGCGGAAGCCGTATTGAGAAGTAGACAAGAGGTTATTTTTTTCTAGATAGGTTATCAATCTGTTATTCAATATGCGCTCGAGGACCTTAGATAAAGATGGCAAAACTGCGATTGGTCTATAGTTTGTGACGTGGTCTCTGTTGCCCGCCATATAGATAGGGTGTATAATGGCTTTTTCGAATACTTTGGGGAATAAGCCAGTGCTAAGGGACAGGTTGCAGACATGAGTTAAGGGTGGAACAATAACATGTATGTTTTCTTTAATAATATTTACTGGGATATTATCCCATCCCACCGCACAGTCATTTCGCAGAGACATCGTCACTCTCCTGACTTCTTTCTCATCAGTTAGCAATAGGGACATTGAGTAACTTGGGGCTTCTGTCGCGTTCTGGATTTTACGGGGTGTTGGGTGTATATTGCCAGCTAAGATCTTACCAGTATTATTAACAAAGAAATCGTTAATAATATCGACCGATTGGTTTGGTCGGGATGCAAGTGAGAGAAGGTTAGTAGCGCCCGGCCTATTGGTGGATCTATTGGTTATCTGGTTGATTGCTTTCCATAAGGTTTTGGTGTTAGCATAAGGTTTTGGTGTTGTATAATGACACTATGGTTAGCTGTCTTCTAGCTAAGCTATGAGCTATTTTCTATTATTGTCTTTGATTTTATAATTTTATATATTAGATAATTTAATAATAAAATATGTTTCTTGGCGCAGTCATTGAAGGACCGTACATTAGACCAGCAGTGCACGGTGACGCGGCCAGGTGTCGCTGCAATCGCGGGGGCGTTGGCAGTCGAAGTTCTTGTCGCGTTGCTACAACATCCGCTAAGGTAATATTCATTTATAATTTTCTAAGTATTCTAGAAAAAATTGTAATATTTTTTTTGTTTCGAAACCAATACAAACAAAAGTTGATGGAATGATGTTAAAAATACTTAAACCACCATTTTATATGTAGGGCTATATATTACGAAAATGTTGATATTGGCATGCATCCGTCGGTATTAAAGCTAGTTTTTATTAAATTTATATATATTATGTTACGGCTAATAGCCGAAGTGCGGCTACACCTAGGTTTAGCCGGCTACAACTAGGTGCAGCCGACCACATGCGGTTAAACTTAGATGTACCTATCCTACTTATCTTCGGTTAGAACTAGGTTTTAATTAAATAAACAATACCTATGCAACGACACAAAAAGATGTTGGGGTGGTTAAAAAAAAATAACCTAAACCTAAACCAATGGAGTTGAACAGGGACTTATTGAGGTTGATCTAAGTTTAACCGCATGTAGCCGGCTAAACCTAGGTGTAGCCGCACTTCGGCTATTAGCCGTAACATATACACCAATTGGCAAGACAATTTGCAATAAGTATAACTATCGAAACGTAACAATTATTATTTAAATAAAGACATAGTTATGTGTTTTACAAAACAAAATCATTGTGGATACGGCAATGATACCTAAAGAAAGGTAGATGGAAAAATGAGCTCTAGTATAGTATCTTGTAATACACGATAATCTAGGTTGAAACAACAGACGCCCCTAACATAGGTTTGAACACATTTATATCTGTTAAAACTAAGATAAATTATTTCGCTGAGTATTGGCAAAGACCAAAAAATATTAAACTTTATTATGCACTTTACACCCTTGATTATCAAATAAATAATATTTCTGCCCTGCTTCCATTATTTGGGGTCGGCGCAACAGGTCATCCTCTTCCATTTTTCCCTTTTAGACGTATCTTCCATATTCACACTTTTCTTACACATCGTCATTATGTGCATTTCTTTTCTAGATGTGCAATTTTAACCTTAAAACATAGCTTCTGAAATAACAATGTGTAGCAATTTTTGTATATCTATTAAGTCCTAAATAAATTTTAATAATATTGCATCAAAATATTTGCGGTTTTTTGTTGTTTCCAAAAACCTTGCATATATCACACTAGCTTTCCGGAATTTCATAATTGACGTAGCCTATAGCCTTCCTCGATAAATGGGCTATCTAACACTGAATGTTTAAAATCGGACCAGTAGTTCCTGAGATTAGCGCGTTCAAGCAAACCAACAAACTCTTTAGCTTTATATATTACTTATTATAGATATGAAACTTGTCACGATCTTTCACACAGTCCGTCAATTTTTTTTTGGTCACAACTGAATTATATATTTATAAACACAATTTATGTAAATTTAACACGATTTACAGAGTACAAGCGCCTGCGATCTACAACCTCCACAACGATGAAGATATACCACCACACCTCGAAGGAGTACTCGGTCCTATCCCCCACTCCATAAGAGGTTTCTTACATTCCTACCAAACTGTAGTACCAACCTGTGCTAAATTCAAGCAATGTATCGCATGCTCCGATGTGGTAATAAATCAATACAGGGAGGAAGGGACCGAGTTTTTATTAAAAGTGTTCAACAGTGGCACCTATTTAGAAGAGGTTACTGGATTGTCCGAATTGCATTTGGCTGCGGAAATGCAAGATGTGAGTTGGTTTCTTACTTCCTTCTATCATCCCGTTTAAATCCACTGCTGAACTTGAACAGATCTTGGTAAGTTGGGGAGGGATATTGCCGTTATCACCACGCTTGGCAGGCGGATTGGTGATCGCAGTAAGATGGGAGAATCTTTGAGCTGATAATTGCTGCTGCTCATCCATCAGGTATATGTCCCTTAGTCGTCTTGCGACATCCATGGACAGGAAGATAAGGATTGGTTGATTGTAAGTCAGAAACCACTGGGTGTTTTTTACTTTCATCATCATCATCATCACCAGCCCGTTAACGTCCACTGCTGAACATGGGCCTCCTCTTAACAGACCTTGGCAAGCCAGGACCGTTGAGGGATATTGCCATAATCACCACGCTTGGCAGACGGATTGGTGTTCGCAGTAAGTTGTTAACCTTGGGCTAATAGACGCTGCTGTCCATCCATCAGCCATATGTCCCTTTGTCGCCTTTTACGACACCCATGGGTAGACACGGGGTGGTCTATTCTAAGCCGGAAACCACACGGCATATTAATATTTTACTTTACTTCATTTTAATCTGAGTATTAAGATCTCCATGAAATAATTATGTAAATAAAACTTAATTAAGAAAGTTATCATCATCAGTTCACTGCTGAATGTGAGGTGTTGCTATAGTCAACACGCTTGGCAGGCGGGTAGGTATCCACAGCGTTATGTATGTACATTATATACACAGGTAAACGCTGTTACCTGATGTGCGATTGCCACATGTTACATGATATTATAACAATCGGGACGGCTTTATGTGCTTTTCTGTGACACGAAGGTAGTCCCTCAACCAACTAGAACTAGAAAGAATTCTTGATTTTACCTTTTTTTCTAAACCGAGAATCCAACCTACTACCTCCGATAGGTCTAGAGCAGAGGTCCAAGTCCGGCCCGCGACAGCTTAAGACTAGTGTCATCAATCTGGCCCGCGACACCCAATGTCTTATTGTTGTTACTATTGCTGTGATAAGTTGAAAAAGACAACACAAAATGATAATTACTCGGTCGCACACTTTGCGACTAGTCTAGAAATAACAGTATAGTTAAAACTCTTTTGGCCCATCAAATATATTGCAATCGTTATGGCCCTAAGGCGTCAAAGTTTGGACCCCTGGTCTAGAGGGTAATTTTTTTTTTCGGACATTCTTAATTTATTTAGCCGCGAGGCTTTTGCTAATTCACCGGGCATAAAGGCGAGCCGGGTGCCAGCCTTAGCAACTCATACCGAAACTTAATCTAGGCCAATGTTCAGCTTTGGGGGCTGATAATGGATTATCAATTTATTAATACCGACAAATAATAACTTTTACTATTTCGTATTACAGATACTCACCCTTTCTGAAGAAGACGACGAATCGAACTAAATTATCAATAACTAAAAAGATTAACTTATGATTTTCATATATCATGACTCTACTTTGTTATTTATGAAGAAACTAGCTGCTTCCCGCGACTTTGTCAGCGTAAAATAAGGATTTTAAACGAGAGAATATTAGGCGGAATACACGGACAAATAATCAGATAGACAAAATACAATCTTATATATACAAGGTGTAACGGAAAGAGCAAGGCTTTTTTAGATGATAAAAAACGATATATCGATGTCAACGAACTATTTGCAAGTAAAAATTAAACCTCTTACTCCTGGTATTTCTGAATAAAGGGTTCCGCATTTTTATTGTCTGTTTGCAAAATAATACTGACTTTTTTATTTTATTTTGAGTTGAAACCCTTGCCATATCGTTTGTTATGATCCAAAGAAGCCTTGCTCTTTCTATGTATATACCCTTTCCGTTACACCTTGTATAATACCTTATAAAATTAGTCCTGCCTTCTATCACTGAGACAAGCCGGGACAAACACACACAGCAGACAAAATATTTTTGAAATGTTTTTTGTTATTAATACCAGAAGGTCTATATATCTTTCTTAATGTGCATTTAGTAATAACCTGTCATATTTGCAATTCAAACATACACTTCAATGTTATTTCTTCGTATTTATTATGTCTAAGGAATGTGATAAATAAAAGCATAGTATTTACGCTACATAAAGATATTCAAATATAACCGACATTATCGCTTTTTTCGACGGCCATATATAGTCAATCACGAGACTTTTTGCTACTTCACCGGGCATATAGGCGAGCAGCCAGCCTAAATAAAACCGCTGTGCCGTGTCTTAGGTAAACGCGGTGAGGTGGGGGTCGCAGAAGAAACAGCACAAGTTTACATAAGATCGATGAGTGAGCGAGAGAACCGCGACTGTTGTCGGAGTTTAAAAACAGAGTCGCCGGATACTCGCTCCCCCGTCTCGCCCCGCGCATACCTAAGGCCTTGTCGGTGAAGAAAATAAAACACTCATTCAACGCCATATGTTTGTATTTGCCCAACGTCACACGTGTCCACGAATGAGTCCTAAGTCGCGGTACTGTGGTTTTTAAATTATATGAAACTAGCTGGCCCGGCAAACTTCGTACCACCTCAAAATCTACGAGGTGTCCTATATCTACCCTACCTACCCCTACTCTACCTCTACCCTACCCCTACACTACCCTACCATTATCCTACCCTACACCTATCCTACCCCTAGCCTAAATCCTATGTCCTTCTCCCAGTTCTTAGCTACCTCCCTACCAATTTTCAGCCAAATCGGTTCAGCCGTTCTTGAGTTATAAATAGTGTAACTAACACGACTTTCTTTTATATATATATAGATTACTAGCTGGCCCGGCAAACTTCGTACCGCCTCAAAATCTATGCGGTGTCCTACATCTACCCTACCCTACTCCTACTCTACCTCTACCCTACCCTACCCCATTTGTATTAGATTTTTTATAGCTTTAGCGTAAAAGCTGTCAGGTATAAAAATAGAATTTTATTTTTTATCTATAATTTAATAGTCTAAAGTTCTGTCATTTGAGTATGTTATAGATTTGTGTATTATTATATCTACTGTTAGTGATTAAAATAAGTGTTTTTTTCTCATAATAACTCTCATTTTGAAAATATTTCTGGGTGTAGTAACTACTCATAGTGTCAGCTAATGCATTTGTATATAATTATTTAATCATATACATTAGCTATAAATAATGGCTATATTGAATTCGTTTAATTATAACGTAAGTTTTTTTTTAATGTATTTTATATCCCCAACTCCACAGTCTTCTCCGCCAAAATTAACAAATGTATTTCTCCCTCCCCCTACCTATATGCTATGCTTACGTTAAAGTAAATCCATGCTCCCCATGTCATCAAAATAAGAAAACCATAGATCGTCCCATCCCACCTTTGATATTATGCTATTTTTTATTTTAGGACAACCAACTAACCATACACCAAAAAAAAGTCATGTTAAAGTACACATGAATATTAGATACATTTTCTAGTGTAGCCTTAATTAAAATCTGCCACGGCATGCATTAGACATAGGAGTAGAAAATGTTGATACAAAACAGATTTTACTTATTTAGATAGCTACTTAAAAAATACAAAAACAAAAAAAAATAATGCTACATCCTTTTAATATAATATGTTTTTATTGGATATACTCTTGCAGCTTTGAGCCTTTTAAGTCCTGACATTGTGTTATTTTTGAGTAGGATGCTTTAAGTAAATATTTATCTAGGCAGGTCGGCTTTATATGTTGTGATAGGTATTTATCGTTATATGAAATACCCAAATAAAGTACTATGAAATCTAAAATTGTTTTTTTTAAGAACATGTTTGGAAATCAATTACGCACATATTTTTATTATAAAATTCTTGGAATGTTTGAATGTCCTTTCATCTATACTGTTGACTTTTAAGAAACTACTGAGCATATTTCAAAATTCTTCACTATTAGAAAACTCCTTTATCCAGATGTAATAAGCTATTTTACGAACAGGTTCCCTCGGGAATGACGCCTACGTATCAGCTGAATATAATTACATCAACCATTTAACAAGAAAAATGGATTTATTAATGTCAGTCAATAAAAGATGGTCATTAGCGATTTCGGTTTTATTAATTCATTAATCCTAAAATCATCTCCATATAAAATGAATCGGATAACAAATTTATGACTTTTCTAATAAATATATACTAGTACATTAATTTACAGTTCAGCGGCGTAACTAAATTCGGGCCCCGTATCAAAATTTGTTTGGAGAGGTTTTCTTCCACACTTCCGTGGCCCTGGCAGGCTGATGCCCCGAATCATCGATACGGTAGTAGCTACGGCCCTGTTACGTTTTAAAAACTAAGGACACATAGTCAGGTGTATAGCTGGTAAGGTTTTATTGCCTGGGGCACAGATTTCCTTAATTGGTTTAGGTGGTTTGATCTTTCTTCCATGTTTGCCTGTCTTCCTCTGCCACAGACCAGAGCGGGGACGGTTACCGAGCCATCTGTTGCGCTGAGGGGAACCTATTGGGGTGCTTCCATGTAAAATATTGGAAAGACGACCTGAAATTGAAATAATTAAGTATGATTAGAAGTGTTTTCCCGCTCTCTGTCTGTACCTATGTATGCTTAGATCTTTAGAACTATGCAACGGATTTTGTTGCGGTATTTTTTAATAGATTAAGTGATTCAAGAGGAAGGTTTATATGTATAATACATCAGCATTACACCCGTGCGACGCCGAGGCGGTTCGTATCATTTGTGAATCTACACCATCCAGGGCGCCACCAAAACAATTACAAACAAAAACATAAAAATCGGTCCATCCGTTTAGGAGAAGTTCAGTGATATACACACGTACGTAGAGTTATATAAAGATAGTAAAAAGAATATTGACTGCTACTCACCTACAACCGCCATACAATGGGGATCAAAGCTAAACAGTCTTTTCGATGGCATTTGAACAATGATGCGGTCATCCTGTTTTCTTAAAATTGTGCCATAGGTGCCTGCAGCATGAATGTACAAACCTCCCATTCCTGGAAAAATTCAACTAAAAGTTATTAGAATCAAATATTAAGTTTTCGTCTTTTATATTGCTCATATTTATGTATGCTCCAGTGGGTCCAGCTTATATATTATCCGCGTGCAAACTTTCAGCCAAATCCATTCAGTAGATTTGCGTGAAAGAGTAACAAACATCCATCCATACATACAATATTTCGCCTTTATAATATTAAGTAAGGATATAAGTCTGAAATTGCCTGATAAGACAAGATTTTTTACAATTCACCCCTAAAAGGATGAAAAGGGGTGGCAAAGTCTGTAAAGTAACTATTCTGAATTCCAATTAACATTTTTAGTATGTTGCTGTAATGTTCTTATGTGAAAATATTAACATTTGAGTGACATCAAATATTGAATTCTATGCAGACAAAGACCTTTTTTTTCTGGGGGGCGTTGCATTTAGGCATTCCCACCGCCACTGCAGCGTATTCGCGCACTGGCGGTGGGATATGTGGGACTATCCATAGCGTGGTATGCTAACTCATACCACGAGGAAAGGACCCTGCACCACTAAAACCCCCAGACACGGCCCATGCAGACAAAAACCTAGCCTTATGAAATACAAAAATAAAATAATATAGTTTGTACAGACCTGGTACTTTCTCAATGCTGTGAACCACTGTACCACTAGGCAAAGCACCCAGTAAATATGCATCACCTTCATTTGCTCTCACTGAAAACAAAATGTTACATTATGATAAGCTGCAGTACATCAATAAAAGAATAAGCTAAATTGGTCAATCCATTCACGCATGATGCAATGACCAAGGGAAATAGGGATTCATTTATATATGTTATGGCTAAAGGTAGGTGTGAACATAAAGATTAGCCGGCTAAACTTAGGTTTATCTTCGAGAAGCAGCTAAAGTTCGATAACAGGTTAGTTTGTGTCGTGATATTCTAGGTTTTAATTAAATTAAACAATACCTATGCAAGACATAAAAAATGGTGTTGGGGTAGTTAAAAAAAAAAAAACACCAAACCTAAACCAATGGAGTTGAACAGGGACTTATAGAGGTTGATCTAAGTTTAACCGCATGTGGTCGGCTAGACCTAGGTTTAGCCGGCTAATCTTAAGTTTATGTTCACACCTACCTTTAGCCGTAACATATATACTGGGTGACGTTTTTACAGTCTTGAAAATAATATGGTGCGATATGTATATGAAATAGATGTCTGAGCTATAGTTATCTTTTTTTTTTTACTGACATACTGTGAAAATCATAACTACCTACTTAGGGAGCGTTCAAGTATTAAATTAACGCAATTTTTGAAGATTTTTGACCCCCCCCCCTTGTAACGCACCGTAACGTTTTTCTGGACCCCCCCCCCCTCCCCATCTCTAAACGTTACGTAACACTGAAGTGATAATTTTTACCCTTAAGTCGTAAAAAGTCATGTAATAGTTTTTACACTTGGTATAGTTTTAATCTACTAAATAAAACAAGAGAATTTTAATTCGCAACACCTGCATATTTTGTTTATTTTTTATAAATTTTAGGCTTTTAATTTTTTTTGGTTTTAGTTTGGGAGTTTGAATTCCCTATTTTTTTAGAAACAATGTTACGTAACGTGTTGTAAGAACGACGCCCTCCCGCCCCTGTAACGCATCGTAACGTTTTAGGGGACCCCCTCCCCCCCCCCCCAAATTGTGTTAATAATAACGTAATACTTGAACGCTCCCTTAGGTAAGCATTTTTACCGTTAAGATTTTCACTCTATGCCAGTAAAAAAATAATGGTAAAATAACTATGCCTTACACATCTATTTATACATATCACGCCCTATTATTTTCAAGACAGTAAAAAAAGTCATCAAGTATATATTGAAGAAACTATAATGACTTCTTTCTCCCTTTGTTCTTTCTGAATTTGGTAGTTTTGGGATCTGACTTTCTATTATTATTTTAGGAAGTATATTAAGCTGTTGGTTCTAGTGTAGGAATTGGGTTGGGAACAGCTAGATTGAGACTACTTGATGACCTAAATACCTTCTTCTCCATAAATTGAAGTTAATTCATAGAGAAAAAGGTGCCAGGTTAAAGATTTTCAAACAGCAACATTAATTAGTGCGCTCTTAATGTTATTATTTTGTATTGTTTCTGGTTTCCTTTTAAGAATAATGAAGATAAGGGACACAAAATAAGACATTAATTCACAAATTTGAAATAAAAAAAAAAACTCGTAAATTTTAATGGATAATCAGTTCATGAATACTCTTTATCAGGTTTATGTATTTATCAATATTTATTCATCATCATCATCAACAGCCTGTTGACGTCCACTGCTGAACATGGGCCTCTTCTTAACAGACCTTGGCAAGCCAGGATCGTAGAGGGATATTGCCATAATCACCACGCTTGGCAGACGGATTGGTGATGGCAGTAAGATGCAAATGTTGAGCTAATAGATGCTGCTGCTCATCCATCAGCCATATTTCCCTTAGTCGCCTTTACGACACCCATGGGAAGACATGGGGTGGTCTATTCTAAGCCGGAAACCACACAACCAATATTTATTAATTAAAAAAAATTGATTTTCTTTTACCTGGTATTCTAGGTAGTTCTCTGGATGTTTTAAGGATATCTCCTGCCTTCATATTTTCTGTGGCTAAAATATATTTTAGCTTATCTCCGACAGCAACTAAGGCTATGTGAGATGTTCTGCAGCCATCTTCCAATACCTTGAACCCAAATTATGATACATTACTTTAATCTAAGATTAAATATATCTGGTGAATAGTTTTAAAGTGACTGCAGCAATAGCTCTGTGGTTACTCTAGTTTCTAGTTTCTACCTGGTATTCTGGGTTGGATGCCAACCCTGAACAATTTGTGTGAACCACAAAAGTTATTCTGAGTGTGGGTGTGCTTCGTGTCTATGAATTGAGGGTTTGTAAGGTCCCCCACATAAAAGGATTCATATCTGTATTGCAGGAGTGGAGTATGGATAGATTTTTTTTTACACTGGAGGCTCAAAGATTTTCATTGCTTTTGAGACCTAGGTGGGGTGTTTGAGGTTTTATTTCTACCTGGGACAACTATTATACAGGGTGTCCCAAAAGATTACGTAGCTGGGAAGTGGGGTGATAGGGATGGTCACAAGGGTCACCAGAAAAATATAAAAAATTCCCTTTGGGTGTTTAAAAAAATAAATGGCATTTTTTAAAAGACTAAAAATTTTACACCTTGTGCTAACTGTACCTACAAATATGGCTGTATTTAAAAAAAATGCTGTTATGTAATCTTCAATAACAACAAGGTCATCAACATCAACATCAAAAATAACAAGGTGTAAAATTTTAAGTTTTTAAAAAAATGCCATTTTTTTTTTAAATACCCAGAGCGGATTATTTTTTTATTTTTCTAGTGACCATTGTGTCCACCCCTGTCACCCCCTTTCCCAGCTACTTAACCTTTTGGGACACCCTGTATAGGTTATACGAAATATTAGTGGTTCTGAGTCAGTGTGCTTTGTGACTGTGAAATATACGTTTTAAATGTGCTCCCACAATGAAGGGATTTATTTAGATAGTTAAAAGGTAATTTTAAGAAACCCAATTTTTTTACTAGAGGATTTTGTCTGGTGGCTCCTTAACTTTTACCTTTACGTACCTGAATAACTTTTTCTTCTATTGGTGGCCCCTCTTTAGGACCGTCTCTGACCCAATCAATCCAATGGTATTTGTGTTTGATGCCACCACCAATACCTTTGGCTACAACTCGTCCTGAAAAAAAAACATAAATCGATTTTGAAAGTTTAAATTTAGAATTACAAGAGACGAGATAAATGGAAGGCTCATTAAGATTACGTTCTTAATTTAACTTGGTCACGGAAAAGTAATAAGTACATTATCAGAACGTTTTAAATAAAATAAAACAGAAAATATAAAATATAAAATAACTTACCCGATACAGGATCTCTACCAGCTAAATTAGTTACTTCTAAAGGTTTTACAGTATACTGTTCCGGAAAATGAACAATTCTTCTGTAAGCTTTTCCTAATCCAGGTTTAGGTTTAACAATATTTGGTTTACTGGCAAAATTTACGGCGGCGACATGGAATGTCCGCCGCGAAACTAACGTGGGTGTTATGGATAAACTTGCGAATAACCTATTTAGCGCCATACTATAACATTTAATGTTATTTAATAAAATAAATATTCGTCAATATTATTTTTTTAACCTAACCTAAAAAAAAAGCAACTGGCAACTAGTGCTGTGCTGACACTGCTGATGCACTGCTGACTATAGTAAGTAGTTATCGATAAATAGCGTAAGTTAGTCGATAATTTACTCGTTCAAATCCATACTTTTTATCTTATTTGTATCTGCTTTTAAAATAATTATACTTAATACTATTCACGAACTTCGACTGTATGGATATATTTTAAACAATACTGTTAGTGTTTTTGAACTAATAAAATAAATGAAATCTATAAAAACATGACTGATGATAACATTAACTTAGAATTCTTTTTAAAACAATAAATCACGTACATGAAGCTCCCATAAAGCAAATGAGTTTGTGGTTCAAACCCAGAACACCAGATTTCAGAATCCACTGCCGTAACCACTGAGCTGCCAGTGCAGCAGTGATTTAGCTAGCTATGTGATAGCCTCTGGGGCAAAAAAAAAACTGGTGCCCCTAAACTGTTAATGTATTTTCAATATATATTTTTTATACAGATTTATATATTTTAAAAGACAATAAGAGGCAAAATAGATAATGAAGTTTTCGGGGGGCCCTAAGCTCAGGAGCCCCGGGGAACTGACCCGCCCACCCATTCGGTAACTACGCCAGTGTAGAGCAGTCTATTGTTATAACTTCATCTGAGAACTTCATTGTCAAGTTTTTTATTTCAAAGTCGATAATAATCCTCCATATATCGACTGTAGGGATGTTCAATATGCAAGATTAATTAAAATTCATGAATACTTGTAGTGAAAATAAATAAACACTCAACTATATTAATAAAAGAAAAAGATAGCTACCTTTTTCCGCTTCAGTTGCATTTTTTGTCTTATTTTCCGGTGCAATAAAATACGAGATTGATGATTCAGAACCGACTTTTGCTCGTTTAAAAAAAGATAAAACTGGGGCTACCAGACTACTTATTTTTCCACTTAAGGGGAGTAATTAAATATGGACTAAATACAGTAAAAAGTCCGCTAGGAAATAAAATAAATATTAAAAGCTTTAAGTAAGCGATTAATTGGTTTATTGAAACATATTATAAAATAAAAGCTAGAGTAAAATTTATTATATTTCTTAAAACATAAAGAATAATCTTATAAAATAAATTAGATGTATTTTCAGCTTACCTTTTATTAATTTACTAACAGTCCCGTGAAATTTTCCTTACGTAGATCCAACTTCATCTGAAAAAATATTTTATTGAGAAGGTTGCGGTTACAAGTAAGTATATCAAATATCTTCTTTTGAAAGAAAAAATTTTTTTCTTTAACTACTGCTTTCAATAACACTGGCATTTCTTATAACCTACTCTTTTTATTTTCAGTAGATAGGTATTAAAAGATGAAATAAAAGTAACATAATTTTGAACTTATCGTTAGTTATCATACTATTTAGTAGTTTAATTCATTATCAGAAAAATATTAACTCTTTTTCGTTGCATGGGAAATTTAAAATGAATGCTTGGCACCCTCAGATTAAGACGCCCTCTAGCGGTAATTTTGTCACACAAGTACATCGTGAATGTGGCGTGTGTTGTTTGGAATATTACGAGTCGTAAATAAAAATGCTACTGATGCATTACTAAATCATGTTATAAGTGATCTCTGTGTGTGTTAAAACATTGAACAAAAAGGAGGCCGTCTGTAAATAGCAATAACTGAAGCTAAAAAGTGGTTTACTTTTGGTATTTTGTCATATGTTGCACGCCTGCCTTGGGATCTCGATGAAGACAAAAAAAAATAATCAGTAATTCCGATGCTAAATTGATAATGCTGTAAGTTTTATATTATTGTTTTTCACACATCCTGTCCCGTTATAGTTGTGTTTGTTCAAAATGCTTGTGTTAATTTTGTTTTTGATCATTTTTATTGGCAGGTTACTAAGTTAATGTCACTCTTGAGAATCGTAACAATCATCCTACAATATTTATTAGATAATTCAAATCAGACACCATGATATTGCCGTGTGATACCATGTTTTTAGTGAACTTATAAAATTAAATAGAAGAATTGTACAAAACTATATTATTTTTTTGTTACAGAAATAGACACAACCAGTCTTCCGGCACGTTATTGCGCTTTCTCGTGACAATGCGGGGTCTTATGTGCAAATATATTTTCTAAAGTGTTCAAGTCATCAATTATCATAATGGTTGTTAGAGCAGAAACTGAATAGTGTCATAATGAGTCACAATCTGGCTGGAATGCCGTCCTACAGGCTCCCAGGTCCTGGGCTGGGACCTCCGGACTTTAAGCCGCCCATGGATACGCCGACACCTCCAGCGCCGGCGCCAAGTAACCCCAAGAAAAGAAGGAAAACCTCCAATGCTAACAATGCTCTGACACCTCCCCAGCCAACCCCTACACCTCAAGATCTGCTGCCTCCTCCTCTCACTGGATATGGAGACACTATTGTTGCATCCAACCCTTTTGATGACTCACCCTCTACTGTATCACACAATGGGCCCATGATGAATCAGAATGGCTCAATGATGAGTCAGAATGGTCCTATGGGAATGATGGGACCAATGCATAGTATGGGAGGACCACCAATGAGACTAATGAGTCCGCACAGTATGAGTCCCATGAGCCAACAAATGCCTCCTCGGGGTGGTATTAGTCCAATGGGGAACATGAGTCCTATGGGACATATGGGTGGTATGTCACCAATGGGAGGACCAAATATGGGTATGGGTAATCACAGTATGGGTCCAGGAATGGGTCCCACATCAAGATCTATGGGGAGTCCAATGAGTCCAATGAATTCAATGCCAATGGGTTCACCTATGTCTTCAGGTCCAATGGGAAGTCCTATGAATATGGGATCAATGGCAGGAAGTCATATGAGCAACAGTCCTATGGGGCCTCCTATGCACAGTCCTCTAGGTGGAGGTTCAATGAATGGACCCATGAATGGGCCAATGGGAGGAGGTGGGCCCGGTATGAATGTTCCTCGTATGAATGGACCAATGGGACCAAGTTGCTCAAATGGTTCTATGGGACCAAGTAGTTCTATAATGTCTTCTAACCCAATGCAGAGTGGAGGAATGGGCCCAGGGCATTGTGGTCCTATGAGACATGGTAGCCCAATGCCATCAGGGATGTCAGGGGGTCCCATGGGTGGGAATGGACCTATGACATCCATGGGACCAGGACCACCATATTCAGGTAGTCATATGGGACATGGTGGGCCTATGGGGATGGGTGGGAATGGATCTATGGGAATGGGACCTGGACCTGGTAGCATGGGGAATTGTGGACCATTAGCTGGAATGAGTGGAATGGCGATGGGTGGTCCAGGAGGGCAAGGGGTGGGTCCAATGGGGCAGAATATGGGTATGTTTGGTCCCAAGCCAATGCCAGTGAGTGCAGGAAAAGTGTATCCACCTGACCAGCCAATGGTGTTTAACCCTCAGAACCCTAATGCACCCCCTATATACCCATGTGGGGTTTGTCACAAGGAAGTACATGATAATGATCAAGCAATACTATGTGAATCTGGCTGTAACTTCTGGTTTCACAGGTAATTATGTTTTTTTTATTTTCATATTTTATTATGTAGACTACATTTGAATAGGAATAATTGTATAAAGTGTTACCTATGTAGGGATGCAATCTTTTTTTGAAGTTTAAATAGTATTTTTTCAAAACTTTAGAAATAATATAGTACTTTTGGTAAATTTAAGAACAAAAACATTTTTTGTAGTTAGGTCAACAAAGTCTGAAATAATATTTGTAGGTTTGTCAATAATGCCTCTACAAATTCTCCCTTTACAATTTTGGTAAAGAAAACTAAGCCCAATACTGCCAAGAAGTTGATATTTACTTCTCATACCGTGAATACTGAATAGCCTATGAAAATATAGTATTCATCATCATCATAAACACCCCATTTAAGTCCACTGCTGAATGTGGACCTCCTCTTAACAGACTTTGGCAAGCCAGGACTGTTGAGGGATGTTGCCATATTCACTATGCTTGGCAGACGGATTGGTGATCGCAGTAAGATGTAAACCTTGAGCTAATAGATGCTGCTGCCCATCCATCAGCCATATTATTATGTGATTTGGGGTGGTCTACTCACCACCCATTAAATATAGTATTATTCATACTATATTATTTTTCTATAACATATAGTACAATGGACTGAAATATAGCACAATACTGTATAATATAGTACGGGTGGCAACCATATACCTATGTGCCATTTTTAATATTTAAAGTTGTTATGAGCATAGAGACAGTTGAGTTGATGAGTATTATGAGAGGTTCTATGATGAGAGGTTAACACTCCACCTACCCTTTTGTTTATTTTATTTTAAACTTAAACTTTTTTCTCAGCAATGATATTCCAATATGTTTAATTAAGCTAGTATTGTGATGGTCATCTTAAGGAAGAGTGCTGATGTCTGAGATACAGATATTTTTATCTAGTTCAGACACAGATGCATTCACTATAAAACTAAGAATATTTTAAAAATTGATTTGTATATCTGTCTAAATGAAACAAATTTTGTTAAAAATAAATAAATAATAATTATTATTATTTTCTTTAAACACATTATAAAATAAAATTCAGTATTAAGTATGAAAAGATTAGAGTTAAATGACAAAATTAAACATTATAACAATTTAGATAAATGATTACAAAATGCTCATAAATAAATTTGTTAATTAGTTGTAACAAAATAGAAATATTTATAAATTAATACTTAATTTATTTTATGAATTAATCTTTAAAAAACAAAATGATACATGATAATATTGATTCCTGTGATTACTGTCGTAATCACATAATTTTGTTTTTTAAAGATTAATTCATAAAAAACAATACGAAAGTTTTTCTAAAAATTTTATGGTTCATGATACATAAGTTTTATTAAGGATAAGTGCAAATTGTGATGTTTCATTTTGAACACCTTGACAGAGTCTTGTGAGTTTGACAGGACATATGGGCTATATGTCCTGTCAAACTGTATGGGACCATAACAATAAATAAAGATCTACCAAAAATCTTTTGTGTTTAAAAATTGACACAGTCACAACTTTTTGAAACGCCTATCATTTATTTTTCCTATTTTTTGTGCCAGTGGTCAGATTATAAAACATACCACTTGCCATGTTAAAACAACTCAAAATCTGTCTGTTGACCATCTAGAGTAGGGACTTCAATTGATTGTGAGCATGCAAGACACTGTCAGCATGATTTTTAGTCTGGGGTTCACATGTTAACATATTTTATCAATACTTTCAACTATACAAAGCTATATAAAATACATACTAATTTAGATCTACAAGACTAATTATTAGTCATATGTATTTCGCATGAAGCAGTTTTCATAGGAATGGGAGGAATGGTGAAACTGCACAGGAATTCAAGTATTTCAACATTAAGTAGACAAGCATTAACGTTGCATTAACAGTCTTTGGCATAATATGCAATATAATAATTATGTACTTTAAATTTTGTTAAAATATACTTGTTATGTTTGAACAGTTGTTTATTGATTTAATTATTACAGACATGTATACATAATCTTCTTAAAGACTTTATAATTTATAGATTGTTAACTGAAATATTTATAATTTATTAACAATGTACATTTTCATAATTCCAGGGGCTGTACCGGATTAACGGAACCAGCCTTCCAATTGTTGACAGCAGAAGTTTATGCGGAATGGGTGTGTGATAAGTGCCTGCACTCTAAAAACATACCCCTGGTGAAGTTTAAGCCATAGCGTTGCGCTCTCCCCTCGCCCCTCCTGCCACCCATTTGAGTCAAACCCCTCCTAGCATCACAAGTATTTATTTTACTTTATAACGGACACTATGTGAATACAACTAGTATAATAACTTTGGGCACGAGTTGGTTATTTTATAACCACATCAGTGGTGTGTTACTAGCCTTACTAAGCAAGATCTCATGTTGGATAGTTACATTAAATTAGGAAACTAAATATATTGAAGACTTAAAATCATTATAATTTACTTTAATTCAATATATCTACATTATGATCGCTAGTAACTCCACAGAAAGAATAATAATTAGGTTATTCATAAAATTGCAGACAGTCCTTTTATGTCTAGTCCGTTATGATTGTCATTTTATTTATTTTAAACCTAAATCTAAGGACAAAAGGTTTGTTGTAAGCCTTGTGTGGAATATTGTGTTCCTGTCAAACGCATATCTGATGAAGCAAATAAATGTTACAAGTAATGGCAGCACATAAGGGATAGAGTAATCCAAAGGATAAGCAATATAAAGTCTGCCCAAGATGAAATTTTGATGCCTGTTATGTGTGTTGCTTTAGTATCTGTGCATATTGTAAATATTTTAGGTAAATAAGTTAAACACTCTCCGCCTTATGAAAATGGTGACCTAAATGTATTTGTTCAACTTTCAATGGACGATACATTAGATCCGTTAGTAGGACTTTTACACATTGTATTGCTGTAGTCATACTTTTGAATATGCCTAGTTGAGTATGGTAGTACAGTTTGTAAGATGCCTTAGGAGATCTTAGTTTCACTATGTTGGTAATAATAAATAATGTACTTATTATTTCGGTGCCCTATTTTGCATGTAACATTATGCGCGTTATCTTTATGTACTTGTAAATACGATGAATCCATACGCTTTGTTAAGTATAAGGGTGTTAAATGTGTTTGTCAATTTTTTAAACTTTTGGAGATTTTTTTAAGAATAATAAACATGTAATATAAGTTAAATGTGTAAATATAAATGTAGTTTATAATTAATTGAGATTTTACATTAAAAATGCTCCAAACATGCGCGAGGTTGTGATTTAATCGCGTAGTATGGTATTGCGTGCAACTTTTTGACTAGATACCTGCTTGGAGCAAAATCTATAATTGTGAATCTTTATTGTTTATATCATTACAATAATAAAAAAAGAAAGTGAGTAATAATTTACCCAATGTGACTGCCTTAAATGCAATATTTTATAACGATAATATCAGTTTGCTATTTTAACAATCAATCGTATAACTAATGCAATTAAATATTTTAAGAACTAAGTCATATTTCAAAATATCATGATATGAATATAATATATATGTTATCTTGTTAAAGGTGCATTCTAACGTGGGTGCTCGCCTCGCTTAAATTAAATATAAAGCCAGTCGTACGCGCACTGTGCCAATTATACTAATGTCATAATATTCTCATGTGTTTTAAACGTTCGCCTTTTAATAGCATAGTGAATTATCGCAGATTGTGAACACCTCAGTAAGATTGTACAGGATTGACTTGTCAGATATTTTATTGGTTAACTTTTTTTTCGTTCACACTCATTATTGAGGGCTTGTCATAGTATGAGGAGCCAGCTATAGTTCGCTGCTAGATTATTCATATATCAATTGTATAGGACCTTCACTACACATTTTTGAATTCCGAAACAATCCGGGCGCTTAATTCCCTTACAAAGAAATAAGATGTTCTTATTTCAAACACCAATAGTGTTTTTATTTTATATTATAACGTAGCAACGATTCTGCAATAGCGCATCTGTAAGTGCTCTTAAGATGGTTTTAATTAAAATTATAGCTGATTTTATAATGTGGCTGAAATCAATCAATATAATATCAGCGAACAAAATCTTTAACCACGTAAAATATAAATATTTAAAACTAAAAAAAAATCTATCCACCAAAATCATCTTATATCATCAATTTTATAATTTTATCCTTATTTCAACTTCGACTTTATTAAAATTTGCATTCTTCCGTATAATAACGTAATTCGAAAAATAAATTATTGTTTTCGTTATAAAAAAAAATATGGTCATACAGTAAGTAAACCAAGGCCCATCTGTTGTACTTAATGGCGAAATAGGTAATTGATTGTAATTAGTTAATTACACAATGTTATTTTTACTATGCATATTCTTCGAAAGAAAGGTACTTATTATTAAGCTAAGGTCTAAGCAGATTCGTAACATAGATTGTTAGTGAACGGCGATGTGATTAAAAAAAAATGTTTTTTTTTATTTCCTCTCCATCACAGAATAGACTCTTCTATACTCATATCCCAGACGAATAATAAATTGAAGTTAAACAAATAAAACAATATGAACTGGCTTATTAAAATTATTATTCTCTTATAAATTGAATATCACCTTTCACTCATTGGTAGGTTCATATATACATAAAGTTAAGTCTACTTCCTTAATGTATACCATCCCGTTTAATGTATAGTAATTTCGTTAACGAAGAAATGGAACAATTAAATTATTGTTCAGATATTCTGTACAATAATTTAAGTGTTCGTTTTTTTTATTTCACGAAAGAATCTTCACTAACCTAATGGATATACATGCATGACACTATATACTGTTGAAGGGATGGCGCATATTTTAAGCGCCTTATTTAATTATGAATTATGCTTACTTATTAACAACTTATGGCATGAATAGGATGTTTTTATAAACGAATTCTGGCACAGGACTGACATTCATATAACAATTTTAAAATTTACATTTTCAAGATAATTAAGCATTTTTAATAAACAACTTATTTATGTTACATCATGTTTAGGACTTGAAGTCTGGTGAATTAAGCATTTTTATACGGTAATAAAATAAAATTGGACCATAGTAAAGCATGACTCGCGATGATGAGACCGAGTGACCAATTTTGGGTTGTTTTTACACAAATCAACGACGATTGTAGCAATATTGTCAGATGTTACAAACATATGCATAGTTTAATAAATTTTGATTAAAATGTTTTTAAATCACCAATCATTTAAGTTTTTCTTTGGATGCACTTAATAATTTTAAGATGTGCTAAGCATGCAATACTTTCTTGCAAAAATATGACCGTGGTATCTAAATTAAATAACCGGTTTATTTAAATATGACTTTAGCATATTTTGCTAATATTAAACAATTTTTATTTCAAGTTTTCGATGTAACTAGGTACAATTCCAATATTTCATTGTGTAATATGTAAAAATAGAATAGGCATGACTAATAAAAAATCTATTTAGTCCGTCAGTTAGATTACAAACAATATTGGACACGTATTTTTTTTCGTTCCTCAAACAAATAATGACGAAGATACAATGCGTTGAAATTTCGTGTGACGTCACTAATAGGTACAATTTTACCTAGTAGTGACGTCACAAGCCCAACTTTCTTGAACTTTTTAGTTTGTTGTTGCTCTGTACCTTTGTCAATTTTTACTGACTTGATATGTGTCCATTATTTTTTAGTAATCTAACTGATGGACTAATTATAGTTCTTTTAGTCTTCATGCCTAGTGTTATAAGTAATGGCAAATTATAGTGTCATAGTCATGATTTTACGAAGGAAATGTATATTTAAAGTGCTTTAGTTATAATGATTCTCAATGTGACCGTATGAAACTTTTATTACTTAATGGTTAAAACTGTTTTATCTTATGATCTTCTATAATTTGTAGAATATCAGTATCTTTACCTCAGACAAATAGTATAGGATGGAATTAAGTTGCTTTATATATTTATAATCGATACCTTAATATTTTTACTTAATTTTCATATTTTGCATTTTAAGATGAAATCAGTGTTTAATTATTTTCTTTAGATGTATTAAGTTATTAATGATTACTATGTGAATATGAGAGTTGGAATATATATTAATATCTAAATGCCGACTTTGAATCATAAATGAAAAGAGATTATTAAAAAACAATCATAATATTATGTAGGTATAATCAAGGATTCAAAATTACAAGAAAGATATCACTTAACTCTCTTTAGGGCTTTAATTTTTCAATCCTCAGATAAAAATAATCAGAGGAATAAATTGTAATGTTGATAGAATTTGTATGGTTCCGTCATGTCGTCATATAAACACCATGAGAAGATTAATTTTCTTATCTGACGATTGAAAAGTCGGACCTAGGATTCACCACAAATAAATAATTGTGACTAGTTTGAAATTTTAGGTTTATAAAATTGCTTGAACTTTATCGCAATTTATATTAATGGTAGCCTTATTACTTATTTGAAACAAACACAAGAACCCTCATTCATTTGTTATAGTATAGTGAAAAATATGTGGAGCAGAATACTTAGTTTTGATAACAAAATGTTAAACATTTTTATAAGTACCTATTATTTCATTTTTCATATCCATGACATTTAATTTGATATAATTTGTAATTGTAATTGTTCCGATTATTATAATAAATAGTATATATCCATATTTCTTAATTCCATGTTTAATACTTGTCATTTTTAAAGGGAAGATGCAACTACTTATATTATGCAAATCGAATGTGATCGTTGTTCAACGATTGGCAACTGAGAGAAATACATTAGTATTTAAAATTGTGTAAATATAATTTAATGTGAATCCACGAATAATTGCTGATAATTGTACAGTTAATTATAATTAGAATATTCGGCCATGAATGTAATAAATAATATTCTTAATGCCGTGAGCACATCACAATTACTTGACGACAGACTGCTACTATTGTATATTAATTTTCACCTGTAAATTTTATTCACAAGTTATTATTAATACTTGCGACGCACCACGACAGTTGTGATTGGCGGTGGGTTGTAATCTGAATATTATATGAAGTCTAAATAAAATAGAATATCAGTGGTCTTAAACTTGTGCATAGTTTATTTTGTATTATGTGAATAATAACAAGCAATAATAAAATTGTTATTGAGTAATTTTATTTCATTTATTAGATTATCACCTACCTATAATACCTAAGCTTAAATAAATTGTTGCCGTCGCGCGTTAGACGAGGCACCACCGCCGTCGTACTAGACAATTGCGATTTTTGTATTGTCTCTTCTGTGGCAATACAAGTCTGTAAGTAGATATGTGTTACACGTTAGATATTATTTACACAGACACGTCATTAATAATTATTTCACTCATTACACCTGACTTGAAAATCAACAACTCTCCACCCGCTGCCCTGAGCGAGGCCTCCTAACTTGATGCTAACTATTGGAACAACATAGGTGAAACTACGGAGCAAGTATTTTATATAGTTAACGTAAATAGTGCACTCGACGTGCCACTGAAGCACTGTGGTTAAATCGTTATCGCAATTTACATACCAATCTGACTGCTTTTCATGCAGTGGTACGTCAGTATGCGTGGTATGTAGTGGTACGCGGCAATATTCAAACATTTTGGTTATTATGCTATCCGACGCGAGCGAGCATTATCGGCGTGATGATAAGAGATGAGAGAGACGAAGGTGCTTAGTTTATAAATGCCTGGTGAACTGGCAAAAGCCTATGGGCTAAATCATCATCATCATCAGCTCGTATAACGTACACTGCTGAACATGGGTCTCCTCCTGAGGGAGAGTTTTTGTCATAATCACCTCACTTGGCAGGCGGGTTGGTGACCGGAGTATTATGTAGTCACACACAAGGAAACGCTGCCGCCCGTTCCCCCGTATATGCTTGTTAAAGATTATGTTATTATAACAATCTCTAATCTGACCGCTTAGCGTGCTTTCAGGCACCTAACTCAACCAGCCGGACCCGGTAAGAAATCTTAGAATTTAGACAAAGATTTCTTGTCCGGCTTGTGGATCGAACCCACGACCTCTGAGACTCAAAGCGAGTCTTATACCGCTACGCTATGTAGGTTGACTAAATACTAAGGAGGGGCTAAATACACTATAACTAAAGCCACTTGAATTTGTATTTGAAGTATTGCTGCAACTGTAGGTCATAAGATTTTTCTTTAACCTGCTAATGTAAGACGGGTTTTTGTTAATCTTCTATTACAAAATAAATGCTTCTTTTTTTTGTACCTAGTTAGCCATGAGGCTTTTGCTACTTCACTGGGAGGTAAAATAATAGCCATCAATTTACTTGAGTATCATTTTATTGACTTTAATGTCAGTATGGCATACATTTTATACTAATGCTATGTTATAGATGTTTCTAGATAGGTACTTTCTTACACTTAATATATTTGTAGATTATAATACAATATTGTAAAATTAAGTCTACAACCATCTAAATATTAAATAATTTCCAGAATGTTAATGTGGCAATACAATGCATTGACCATGACCATAATATATAAGTAATATAATCATTTTAAATCTTAAACAAGTAAGCATTAAAGAACTTATTGAAATAATGTCAAATATGATGAACATATTTCTCTTAATTTATGAATAACCCATCAATAATGAGTAAGGTGTTTCACATATTGCCTATACACTAATCTGTGGGTCTTACTAGGTGCATGACCTGCAACACTGCGCGTGAATGTCTTTTCTGTGTTTGAATGTCAAGCGAGATACTTGCAAACAACACCAGAGTAGCACTAGGATGCATGATAGGGGTCAGTGTGAAGTGTCTTATTGTTAAAAAAATTATATCCATGTTTCAAAATCAGTCACTTGATATGTTTCAATGTATGAAACTTTGTACTCTACTACAACATTTGACACCAGAACAGTACAGTTTCTCACAGAAATTTAATATCACAATAATACTTCATATTTACAATTGATTTAGTTAACAAATCAGGAAAGAATAATAATAATTAAAATACTGATTTTATGGCAGAGCTTTATAGCTTCCATGGTTACTGTTTGTGCTTATTAAGTCTTTATACCAAAATATTGTCAGTGATAGAGTCATACTGCATAAATTACAGTGCAGTCATTCAAGTGGTCATGCCATGTGGTTTCTGGCTTAGAATAGATCACCCCATGTCCTCCCATGGGTGTCGTAAAAGGCGACTAAGGGACACATAGCTGGTGGATGGGCAGCAGCATCTATTAGCTCAAGGTTTACATCCTACTGCGATCACCAATCAGTCTGCCAACAGTGGTGATTATGGCAATATCCCTCAATGATCCTGGCTTGCCAAGGTATTTTAAGAGTAGGCCCATGTTCAGCAGTGGACTTAAACGGGCTGTTGAAGAAGAAGAAGAAGTCATTCAAGAAATATTTTCTTAATTTGTGTAGAAATAATAAATTGCTACATTGGACCTTCAATCTTATTAGCTTTTGTCACTTACACAATATCACTCTATCACCAACAGTATACTATTTTTGAGGGCTTATTATAAATGTTCTGTTTTTAATTTTATTATCCGTAATCAGTACCAAATGTGGTTAAACCTTTACTTTGAATAGCAAACAAAACTGCAGCATCAAGGAAATCACAGTGATCATTTTGTTCGCACTCTGAGTTAGTATTCTGGTTATCATTTATGTACTGGTAAGATAAACTCGATGAGTCAGGAAATAAGGGAAATGATGATAAGTCATTAATATCATTTTTTTGCTCCACTGGGTAAGTCCACCCCATATCTAGATCGTTCGACTTACCACAGTGGTTATTGTTTGATTCATGAGATTCATCATCAGAAGAAAAGGGGGACAAACTTCTGGAAGGTGATGGAGAATGTTTAGTTACTTTAGAAACTTCTGTTCTTTCTTCTTCTTCTGTTTCACCTGTGTTGCTATTACTACTGCTAGAGTTTGATGTGTTTTGTAAGCCATGAGCTGAAATTGCCATCAGTATTCCTTCATTTTCAATGCTGTTGTCACTGGGCAGATTATTGATAAAATCTGCAACATCAAGTGCAAGAAATCTTGAATCATTTTCCTCAGCTGGTACTTGAACTTCTATCCAAGAATCCAAAACACGGTTTATAGTGTTGTCAACAAAACCTTTCGCCATCTGGAAATGAGAAATGAATCATTTTTATACATAAAAAACCGGCCAAGTGCGAGTCGGACTCGCGCACGAAGGGTTCCGTTTCAGTTACAAGTGCGTACCTATTTTTGATATCAAGAATAAATAAAAAAGCGTATGTTTATGAAATGAAATGTTATTTTATATTTTTATATTCGAGTTGATTGAATGAAAGCTAAATTGCGGTTTACGATTTTTGACGTATTAAAAAAAACTACTTATAAGATCTCGTTCAAACCAATTTTCGGTGGAAGTTTACATGGTAATGTACATCATATATTTTTTTTAGATTTATCATTCTCTTATTTTAGAAGTTACAGGGGGGGGGACACACATTTTACCACTTTGGAAGTGTCTCTCGCGCAAACTATTCAGTTTAGAGAAAAATGACATTAGAAAACTCAACATCATTTTTGAAGACCTATTCATAGATACCCCACACGTATGGGTATGATGAAAAAATTTTTTTTGAGTTTCAGTTCTATGTATGGGGAACCCCAAAATTTATTGTTGTTTTTCTATTTTTGTGTGAAAATCTTAATGCGGTTCACAACATACATCTACTTGCCAAGTTTCAACATTATAGTTCTTATAGTTTCGGAAAAAAGTGGCTGTGACATATTGACGGACAGACAGACAGACAGACAGACAGACATGACGAATCTATAAGGGTTCCGTTTTTTGCCATTTGGCTACGGAACCCTAAAAAGTGTGGATGCATAAAAACTATGTCTATCTAACATAGAATAAAAAAAAAATTAAGAAAAGTATTAAGTTGTTCTTTAACTTTGATGCATTGATTTTGTGTGATTGTATTCAATGAAAGGTAAATAAGAATTTAAATTTTGGTGTCAAAAAAAAAAAATTAGATTTAAATAGAATTAGAATAATGAAACTTCACAAAATCTTTTTCATGATCAGACAAAGTAAAATATGTGTTTCATTGGTGATAGGAACAAATAATTTTGGCAGTATGTACAACATATAAGTTAAATCAACAAATAAAAAATATTTGTTGATTCCATATAAAAAAAATATGAATTAAACAAGGTTGCTTATGATTTTTACAACATTATTCTGTTTTATTATTATTACCTGTCTAGCTTGCCACCTTGCTATGCACTGGTCTTCTGAGAAGTTTTGAGACACTACCATTGACATAGGAAGGGAGTCCATTTCATTATTTACATTGTGATCAGAGCCCATAGTTCTTTTTAAGACATTGCTAGTAACATTCTCATATGAACTTACATATCTTGGATACTGTAATTTATCTGTAGAAATACTTGTACTAGGTTTCAGAAGGGATTTATCAGAGTCAGTGATCACGGAATCCAGAGGGCTATAGTCTTGTTTAAGTAAATAATCTCCTAACATATCTAGGTTTTGTTCTGTGGCTATATGGCTACTGCCTCCACTACCAGATGAGCCTGCTACATCGGGTTCTGGGGGCTCTGCATTCGAAGTTTTAGAAACATCACTTGCATCATTCTTCAAATGGTATTTTCCTTTAACTTGCCACGCAAAACGTGCTTTCTTGAGTGGGCGCTCAGAACCATTCGAAGCGTCGCCATTTTCTCGTTCCTTACACGAAGTTCCTGCTCCCGATTCTGTTATATTCATTACGAAACCTTACAAAATATGTTAACTTTTGCCTAAACTTTCATTAGTAAACAAACTGACATCACTAATTGCTAACATATGATTGAGTGACAAGTAGATAATTACAACAATCTAGCTACTGTTGTTAACTTTACAAAGGACACTTGACACAGATATTACACGTTAACTAAAGTTAATTCAATTACATTATTTAAGCAACTATAGAAAATAATTTATTTCCAATTGATTATTTTTAATTTACAAAATATTACAGAAACGAAAGTAATCAAAATGTATGCGAAACATAGCTTTATATTTTTAATCTGTGGCAATAGAATCGAAAATTTCTACGTCTTGACCTCGACCAATATTAGTAAACGAAAAAAAATCCTTTGAACGTTTATATGAATAAACAAATAAATAATGATTAAAATTAATATTTTATATTAGTTAGCACTTGATCATTTGTTTTTTTTTATATTAACTTCATCATTTTCGTAAAATACCTTATTTAAATATGGCAATGATCTTTTAGCGCCATTTTTAAATGTGTCTCTCCCACTGATGCGGCCTACGGCCTACGGAACTTCGAATTTGAATTCCTTTTACGCCACAGAACTTCGGTAAGGTACCGAAGTTTTGTTATGTTGCGGATTACTGCATCTTGAATATGTTTAAGTATGAATAATCGCTTTAGGATTAAATGCCAATGCCTGTGATTAGTGAAGAACTCATGTCAGTGAAGAAATTTTTGTGAAATACTTAATAAAATTTATTTTTCCATAAAAAAAACATTTTTTAATTAAGTATTTTATGTTTCTTTTTTACTAAAGTCGCTCGTCCCTTGTCATGAGTGGGAGGCAACTTGCCCTTGAATTTTGTATTTTTATGTATTAATATATAGGTAAAATATTTTTGGTAGGTAGGTATAATAAAATCTATTATTTTACTTAATTTCTTTACGAATCATCATCATCACTACGCGTGTTACTATTAACAGTTTAAGGGTTGGCATATATGTTAAAACACTTTTTCTATCTATTCTTCTTAATAGGTATTAATATATAAAGCCGAAGAGTTTTTTTGTTTACTTGAATGCGATAATATCAGGAACTACTGGTCCAATTAAAAAATATTTTAGTTTTAGTTAGTCCATTTATCGAGGACGGTTTTTATGTAATTATATGAAGTTTCTATGGTAATGGGAGTTATGCGAGTGAAATTGCGCGCAGAAAGCTAGTTATATAACACATGGAAAATCAATCCGGATTTTTATTTAATAATTAAATAAAATTAAATTATAAATAGTTATGAAATATTATCGTATTAATCTTAACTGTACCTACACATGAATGTCAGTTACGAAAGAATATCCTTTAAAGATATAGTATGCGTATTTGTATTAGTCGGATATATATAATAATCTACTCTACTTATTATTGTTTTATCTAAAGTCTGTCGTGTACACTGTTCTTGCCCATTTTACCTTAACTTACACTCTGAATATGGTTTGCTGAAAGAAAACTCATTAATGAGTTAAGCTCGCCATTGTATCTACATCATCTTTTAATGCTGTATTTTTACTCAAATTTCATGTGTATCATCATCATCATCATCATCAACAGCCTGTTGACGTCCACTGCAGAACATGGGCCTCCTCTTAACAGACCTTGGCAAGCCAGGATCGTAGAGGGATATTGCCATAATCACCACGCTTGGCAGATGGATTGGTGATCGCAGTAAGATGCAAATGTTGAGCTAATAGATGCTGCTGCCCATCCATCAGCCATATGTCCCTTAGTCGCCTTTTACGACACCCATGGGAAAACATGGGGTGGTCTATATTCTAAGCCGGAAACCACCTGTCATGTGTATAATAAAGAATAAATAAAGATGTTGTACAGTGGCGAACTCGTCTCATTTCTTCCAGCAGATTGTATACAGACTGAGATTGGTGATAAACGGGCAAGAACGATATATTACCTACCGATAGTTATGCAAGTTTTCTGCCCCTCTATTACGTTAGTATAAACTTATGGATTTTAGCGAAATGCATTTATATCTATTATGGCCGGCCTGTAGCGACATCTACAGTAGCCGCAAAAATCACACGATTACCAGCAGCGCCATCTATCACCTAGCATCCCACCTAACCTGTATCGGCTGTATCACGCAATACAAGTTCACAAGCCAATTAGAACATATAGGTGGAGGAAGACCACCGTTCCTCTACAGGTCCATACAGTAAACGGAGTGGTCGCACCAGACATAAAGGGACGCGCCACATTTTTTTTTTTTCGGACGGACTAATTCTTTAGCTATGACGCTTTTGCTACTTCACCGGGCATAAAGGCGAGCAGAGCTCCAGCCTATATAAATGGATTAAGCACTACAAACTAAGCAACCTGCGCAAGAGGGCGTCCCCTGTGGGACTTGGACCTCGGCTCAGGGCGGTCGCTGACGGGGAGATTGAGGGATTATGGCTTTTAGTTTCTTTAGGGGAGTTTTGTGTAACTGTCGGAGGCGCCACAATATTATTTTGCTTTATCCTAAAATAGGCATTGGACCGTCCAAAACGATGCATGAAGTAAAATAATCTATTCCATTATATGTTTAAGTTAATGATTTAGATTACATACTTTATACAATAACATAGGAAATTATTATAACGATTGCTCTATAAAATGATATTAATATATATCTGCTTTTTGTTTAATCGGGAAAACCACCACCAACAAAAATCTTTCTTTTGATTTCACAAATACCTAAGTATATTACGAGTATTGACATTTTGTTTCTTTCTCAGTTAAAAATTATCAGTGGAATAAATTTTACATAAGTATCATAGAATTTCTATGCAAAATCTGTCAAAATTAAAATATCTAGTTATAAATAATCTTAGAATATGTAAAAGTAAAAAAAAAAACTTAACATCAACGAACAACTGTTTTAATAACTTTCTTAATACATACCTACTTATCTTACTTACTCATCTTAGGTCAGATTAACCGATAATCCGAGATTTCGTGGAACAAGTTTGGTGCCTTGACCACCTACTGCCTACTTACAAAGGATTATCTTCAACTACTTATCGCTAAGGAGCCCTATTCCGACTTAATAACCACACAAAGAGGGGAGAACCGCATTCCCGGTGACAATATTAACACGATGATTGTGGTCAGTCGGACCCTAATCGTTGCTCCGTAACCCGAATTTGGGAACACAGTTTATTTGTGTTAGATTATTATATTCTTCGTTGGTTGTGGTGTTTATTTTGCGACGGCAGGCGATATGCAGGTAAGAAATTTAAATTTGGAACAATATATTTCGAATATTAAAACAAAAAATAGAATTAATTGGTTTTTTTTTACATTTAATGGGGTGCATATATTGGTAAATTCGTCAAATACAAATTGTGTGTGTCTGTCACTTTACTAAAAAGATCAACTTTGTGCCAGTGCGTAGTTATTCAATCGGTTTCAACGGAACTTCGTAATCAATTTCATTTATAAAGCAAACCTGACTCATTGACACCGTCGTCCTGGGTTCATGGCCTTAGTTGTAAAACTGAGAAAAGAGCCCTAAGGGCTATAATATAGGTATTATTTATATTAAAGAACCAAATAGTTTCATGTTAAACACCCTATTTTTTTTTATTTGAAAAGAAATAACGACGCATTTAAGTTCTTTTACTTAAGGTACGATTTTTATAAATATTTTACAAATAGATCGATGTACTTTGAAAGTCCATATCGACATTTAATTTTACGCAAGTAAGTTTTCCAAAAGGGCATACTCATGAATCGAAAATGAGTTTATTGACTCGAGTAAAATTAAATTATTCGAGGTCAACCTCTTTATATTTAAACGGAACGAAAAAATAAAACGGAGACCGGAAGACGATCCTGCAGTATTTTTTTAAATCAGAGATAATAAAGTTTGTATGAACAGAACACTCACTAAATACGTACATACCTTTTATTTTATGAAACCCAAATCATTGTCTACTTAGCTGTATTCGCGATAAAGATATGATGTTAGGATTTTGATAAAAATGTATTCGCTACTTAGGGTTCACTTACTATGATCCGGATTGCTTATGCGTGCCCGGCCCCCGCCAACGGCGGATCGAAGGAGTGTCCGGGGGGTGTAGGGCCCTCTCCTCGTGGTATGAGTTAGCATACCACGCTATGGAGAGGGCGAGTCCCACATATCCCACCGCCAGCGCGCGAATACGCTGCAGCGGCGGTGGGAATGAGAAAATGCATTTCCCCCCGGACAAAAAAAAAAAAAGGGTTTACTTACTATGCATGTAAAATATGTGTAATATGCCAATTTATTATGTTAATGTAGCTTCAATAATACAGTAACAATAGGAAATGGGTTACAATAACCCTACAGTTATGAAGACATTTTTATGGAAGTCATAGTAATATGTAGCCGTGTGGTTTCCGGCTTAGAATAGACCACCCCATGTCCTCCCATGGGTGTCGTAAAAGGCGACTAAGGGACGTGTGGCTGATGGATGGGCAGCAGCATCTATTACCTCAAGGTTTACTTCTTACTACGATTACCAATCCGTCTGCCAAGCGTGGTGATTATGGCAATATCCCTCTACGATCCTGGCTTGCCAAGGTCTGTTAAGAGGAGGCCCATGTTCAGCAGTGGACGTAAACCGTTTTTGACGGGACTTTCATCTTTTTCTTTCATCGTACTTAGATATCAAATTTTATAAGCTTTTTATTTTGTCTGTAGGTCTGTTTGTTCGTCAGTGTTTTTTTTGTTACACAGCTTATAAAATCCTTATTTTACGCGGATGAAGTCGCGGGTAGCAACTAGTCTATACTAGATAATCACAACATAGTATAAAACAAAGTCGCTTTCTCTGTCCCTATATCCCTATGTATGCTTAAATCTTTAAAAATACGCAACGGATTTTGATGCGGTTTTTTTTAATAGAGGGATTCAAGAGGAAGGTTAATGACATCAGCATTGCACCCGTGCGGAGCCGGGGCGGGTCACTAGTATTATATTATTATAAAAACAGGAAATATTAATAAATTTGTTTGTTTGCAAGAGGCTCCGGAACTGCTCGATCGATTTCAAAAATTCTCTCACCATTAGAAAGCTACGTTATACCAGAGACTATATTATAATATTATATAGTCTCTGGTTATACATAACATGGCTTTATTTAATGATAAAATCCCTCTAGATTGGGAGCTACGTGAATGAAACTGCGCGCGGGAAGCTAGTCAAAAATATGTTTTGCATGCATAATAAGGAACTTGATAATGAATATTAGCAACAAAGACATTTTCATCGAAGTCTTGGCCATATTGCCATTTATCTAAGATCAACTTCTCGCGGGTGGTTTCACCCGCGTAGCTCCCGAACCAGTAGTTCCTGAGGTTAACGCGTTCCAGGGCCGGATTTAGAAGTCCGGAGACCCTGAGAAGAGGCCCCTGGCCGCAAATTCGTTTCCCTCTAAGTGTGTAGGAAATTTTGAAGTATGTACCTACTTTACAGGACGATTTGAACTCTGATATTAAACTGATTGTGAATTTAAGTGAACAAGTATAGGTATATATGAATAATTTTTATTAAAATATTTAAGAACTATTACAATAATCATGATTCTACAAAGTACTGTATGTAAAGGCACAACACCGAAAAAATAAACTATTCGAACTATTTGAGAGATTTTAAATCTCTATTGTGGGGGCCCCTCTATTGTGGAGGCCCTCCTTTAAATCCGGCCTTGACGCGTTCAAGCAAACAAACAAACTATTCAGCTTTATATATATTAGTATAGATTACTTTTCAAATATTATCTTATTTTTCAGCTCCTCATATTGTTGAGCTTCCTGTGTGCGAGCGTGGTGGTAGGCAAGTACGTGCAGGCGGCTCCACAGATGTCTGACGCGCAGTTAGAACAAACCTTAAGCGACAAAGTTACGATGCAACGACACATTAAGTGCGCGCTCGGAGAAGGCCCGTGTGATCCCGTGGGCAGAAGATTGAGAAGTATGTATTCCTTTATCTTTCTTTTGATGTCATTTAATCGGTGTGATGTCATATAGCAGGCAATTCTTTTTGTATCTTAATGTAGGATTAGGTATTGATATAGTTTTTCCTCGCCAATTCGGCTGTATAGTATAGATCATAGACAGCTTATGTTATGAAAAATGTTGGCTGAATGCTGATCTAACGTAAAATGTTGCAAAACATTTTAGAGTAAGGTAGACTGTATATTCGATGACATTTATGGAGTATCTAAAGTAGTAGGTATTAATCGGAATACTTAGTCATTTTTTCTAAGTTATCTACATATATACTGTATTAGGTACATATGTCTCATATAATTGAATGTAATACATTCAATTATATGAGTGGGCAGTACAAAAATAAATATAAAAACTAAGAACCATTCAAACTGAAAACTATCAGTAGTTACCCAGTTGTTAAAATTCGACCATAGTAGGTAATTAATAAAGAATAGTAGTAATAATATCATATCTGGTACATCTATAACCTATATATACTTAATACCTACATTTTACATAGTATCTAATAAATATCTCTATAGCTGACGTGCTAATGTTTTATTAATTTAATTTTCTAAAGTTTCCTTCGCCATAGTTATAACAAACTCTGGGTACATCATATTTACCTGCTGTTATAGGTATATAGACCAGCTAGTAGCTAATAATTAAAAGAAAGCACTTCGTCTGTAGATGTTTCATTATCCTGACATTTCAAGCAAGTGTTCATCTATTTCCTGCACGTCTTTATTTTAAACCACAAAGGGAATTTAAATATTTATGTAAGTATTTATAGAGTATCTAAATTAGGTACGAATTCCCGTAGGGATTTTCGCTGAGGATGTTTAGCTGTACACAAATAGGAAGTTAAACTAACAAGCGAACTACTTGATTCAATATTCCTGAGTTAGGTGTGGGGAAAGGATAATATTATATTGAACTGTATTCGCGTTTCTAACGAACTTTACCTTTAGCTGTAGCAAACTTTTTGTACACAGATTTCGTCCTATATGAATGTTAAATAACATATGTATGTATACATATTACATATGATCGTAATATTTGAATACTGAAATGATTTCTAACGGAAAATTTGGAGGCAGATGTCTATTGTTCGATAGTATGTTTTAAAATATTGAATGAGCAATATATTTATTATTCTATCCATTTATTGGCAATCTCGTGTTACGGGCTTGTGTCTATACTTGCTTTACCGTAGGTACTCGATTCTATCATTAAATTCACTAGATCTTAACCATGTTTTTTAAGAAATTTGGGTCATTCGAATATTAATTGAAGTTAACTTAGTCAGTAAAGATAAATGTGTACATTCCATACATTCCTTTTTCATATATGAAGATATGAAAATGGAATATGAGATGGACCAAAACCCCGCGTATTTGTCCATTTGAGTATGTTTCGCCGGACCGTCTCATGTGGGCCGTGTTGAAACCGGTAGTAAAGTAACCCACTGAGTTTGTTTCGCCGGATCTTCTCAGTTGGGGCGCATTGGATCCGGTGGTAGCATTAAAGCGCGTCCGTCGTTATATGCTCATGGTCCACCCAAATAATGACAATTGTTTTGACATAATATAGACAGAACAAGCATTTTGTGTCGCTAAGAACAATATAAATAAATAAATTATAATAATAACATATAAATATATGATAATATAAAAATTATTAATTTTATAGATATAAATAAATAACAAATATAATTAATTAAATTTTTCTAATTAATGTTTGACTATTTACAAGTGCCTGTAATTGGTTTACGTAAATAAAAATGATTTTTATTTTATTTATTTATTTATTTATAATCTGTAAACGTATTTGTATGTAAATTATATGCACGTAATCAATGCTCGATACCAATGCATGAATTATGTATGTACCTATTTCCATCTCATAATAATATGCGAGTAATGCCTTGATACAAGTACCTTATGTTTTTGCGTCAACATTGAGATTTATGAAACTTACACATAGTTTTATGAGGAAAACTTTTTAGATAAAAAATTGAAAGCCCTGGGAGCACGTACATGTTTCTTATTCCGATATTATGTCACTGTCAGAGTTGATTTACTAAAGTAAATCAGTGTCACGTTGGATGGGCTCGGTGACTGTTGAGATATCAAAGATTTGAGCAGTTTTTTAAATCCACAGTTAACAATTCCTCTTCATGTTTACGTGTATTGTTTGCAAACGAAAAATCTGTTTTTTAAAGTGACCTGATTGTTTGTGTCTTAATCTATAAATAAAATACATCTGTTAGGCCGTCACCCGCAGGCAAGTTGCAAAACTCTTACTAGGTACATTACCATAGCTAAGCTTATTCGTTGGCCGAGGTGTAACCAGCCCTTCTCATGCCAGGGTCACGTCAGCCCTTCTCCGGTCACCCGACTCCTCCACCTTTTTCTATAAATATTCTAGGATTTCTCCTATTATCGTTTTGCTATGGTAAATCGACCAATACATTTTCAAGTCAGCTGTTTCATTAATTGTATAAATGTTTGAAATAGCCGTAGTAGACCCAATGTATTTATGCAAGAGGTAGTTACCTTTTTTTAATGCATTTATGCATTCCCACCGCCACTGCAGCGTATTCGCGCGCTGGAGATGGAATATGTGGGACTCGCCCTCTCCATAGCGTGGTATTAGCATACTACGCTATGGAGAGGGCGAGTCCTCATACCACGAGGAGAGTACCCTACACCACTAAAACTCCCCGGACACTCCTTCGATCCGTCGTTGGCGGGGGCCGGGTACGCATGAGCAATCCGGCCCATGCAAGAGGTACCTCCCTACTTGCATAAATACATTTTAGTGTTGCGGAATCCCTACGATAGGCCAGCAAGGTAGTTTCAATTTATCCAAATGTTTAAAGGAAGTCGTCATAGTTTAGTCTGAGTAAAGAATTTGTTTAAAACCCATTTGTCAGAGGAGACAAGTTGTAGCCACTGGCCAATTGAGATGCCGCCGTGCAATTCATGTAGGCGAATGAGTTGCAAATTATTATTGTAATGTATGTAGCTTTGCCTTGATGTTTCGTCTGTTTTAGATACCTACTCTGCTTCATTGGACCGATGTGAGGTACAATTTATATTACAGACGATTATATACAGGCTTTCATACGACATAGCTCGATTTTAACTATTTTGTTTCTGCACCACTACAAAAAAATAATAAGTAATTGAACAAATAACCTCCGTAGCGTAGCGGTATTTGCCTTGCTTTGAATCACGGAGGTCTTGGGTTCGATCCCCACGCCGGTCAAGAAATCTTTGTTTAAATTCTAAGATTTCTCTCCGGGTCTGGATGGTTGAGGGACAACCCTCCGTGCGTCGGAAAGCACGTTAAGCCGTTGGTCCCGATTGTTATAACAATATCTATAACAATGGTATACAAGGGAACGGGCAGCAGCGTTTCCCTGTGTATTGCCAACCCGCTTGCCAAGCGTGGTGACTATGGCAAAAACCCTACCTCGGGAGGAAGCCCATGTTCAGCAGTGGACGAATACGGGCTGATGATGAACAAATAAATATTAAAAACATTAGAATAAATCTCTTCGAAGATATATTTGTTAACTCTATCAGTCCGATTACATCCACTGCTGAACATGGGCTACTTCTTTGGCAGACCTTAGCAAGCTATGGTCTTTGATGGATATTGCCGTAATCACCACGCTTGGCTGGCGGAATGGTGATCGCAGTAAAATGGGAGTATCTTTGAGCTATCAATTGCTGCTGCCCATCCATCTCGTAAGAAACGACACCCATAGCAAGCCATGGGCAGGTCTATTCTAAGCCGGAAACCACACGGAATATTCCAAGATAATTTATTATTTGGTAAACTTTAGCCAAATAGAGTTTTTAATTGTCGTCCCTATTGCGGTTTTTTTTAACTTTATTTCACTACGTTAAGGTAATATACTTATCTACTTACCTTTTTGATTAGTTTTCTTGAAACGATTTATTAGATATCAAATCGAGATTAGAGTCAGTTTCACTCAAATCTCGATTAAATATCTAATTAATCGTTTAAAGAAAACGACGGCGAATAATTTAATACGTCCAATTTTAAACTGAAATTCGGGTAGTTTTTTTGTATTTTATTTACATAAGGCTCAAAGGGTTGCAAAGGATGTAAATGAGTGAAGATAGCGTATATAAGAGTTCAACGCGTTGCTAGCATCTATTATAATATTGATTCCTCATTAGGGCCCGTCCTAGCGGCCCCGGCCTCGCACGGAGTGCACAATTGCACATATCGAGTAAAAAATATAGATACGATATCCGTTTGGTAATTTTTTAATTTATTCGAAACATACATACAAAAACACAAACTTTTCCTGTTAATAATATTTGTTGCGTTGTAACAATCAAGGATCATTGATCTTTAACAAAATGCCATTCATTATTCCTATGTGTTTTAATAGTAAGCATGACTTGTAAATAGATTTTTTAGCATAGCATTCGGCTGCTACCTATTTCCACCACTCGAGGACTTTTTAGGACGAAATACACTCTCTCTCTCTTCCTCCTTCAAACTGACCATACGTCCGTTTTCTTTGTCACCTGTAATGTCCCCAACCGAAGTTTTGGTATAGAAAATAGTCTCGTTTCCCGAAACCACGTGAAAATATTATGGGGAAGGTTTAAGATAAATGCAAAAAGCACTGGATGTACTGATTGAAAAGCAATATATTAGTCCAGCCGTTTCTGAGATTAGGCGGTTCAAACAGACGAACGGATTAATTATTTTTCCGTTACTAACGAACAACAATTTATCTATACTAATATTATGAAGAGGAAAGATTTGTATTTTTGTGTGTGTGTGTTTATAACGAATAAACTCAAAAACTACTGTGCCGATTTCAAAAATTCTTTCACCATTAGCAAGCTACATTCAACCTGAGTGACATAGGCTATATTCAAAGTTTCCACGGGAATGGGAGTTACGCGGGTGAAACCGCGCGCGAGAAGCTAGTTTATTTATGTATTGATTGATTTTGATTGGTGCAAAAAGTAATATTAAATTTTGATTTAATCCCTAATGTTGAACCAAAACTACAAAGAAGTAATGTTCCCAATCTAAACGACCAGATAAAACGACTCAAAATAATTTATATCGTTCTACAAAACGAATCTGTATACAATTTGAGCGCACGCGATAATCGTGCTGTTTCAGACCAATCATACACAATGCCTAAATGATTGCAGAATAAATTGGGCTCTCTACCTCTATCTGGGTTAAGGTTTTGCCGGACACATTGTTTGTTGTCTAGAAAACCACTAAACTGCGATTGTTGACGGGGTTTTTTTTGCATGTTGCAACCTATTGAGGAAATAAAAATATTTGCCTAATAATTCTTAGTATAAGATGAAATTACATAGCAGAATATTTGAGAAGAGAATATATTTTTATACTTCAAAGCGCAATTAAACATAGGTACTTACTTATTTAGTGCAGTAAGCAGGTGGTATTCACAAAATGCTTTTGTTCAATTGATTTTAGCGGAACACCAATGAAAGAATAGAATTATTCCTTCCTTAGAATTCCGCCAAAATCTCCCGAAAAGTTATCGTCATTAAAAAGCTTCAAACACATATTAAATGCTATAGATTTTTTTTCAGATTCATATACGCCAGCAAGTGCGAATATTAACTAAATCTTACGAATAAAATAAAAAATTGTCTATAAAATAATTGTCGCTAGTATAAGAAGCTAGTATATGTCTGTCGCAAGCGGATCGGTTAATCTTCCGTATAAAATTACGGCTCATTTTTTTATAACGGCTGATATCAAATCAAAACTGGGTGGTTTTGGATGCGGCGTGTCAATGATTCTGCTAGACGTACCTAATGTAATACGGCGGATTATACAATCACCAATCTTAGTCTTCTTAAATAACATCTAAAGTAAATAAATCGTGTCTTTTCGTTTCAGCTTTAGCACCGTTGGTACTCCGTGGTGCTTGTCCCCAATGTTCGCCGCAAGAGACTCGTCAGATCCGTCGAACCATGGCACATGTTCAGAGGAATTATCCTTGGGAGTGGGCCAAAATTGTCCGCCAATATGGTTGAATTCAAAAGACTCGTGACGAAATGCACTAAGAACAATGAAAAAAGAACATATTTTTTTATTAAGACTAACTACCTATGTACATAATTATTTTAAATTTAGAATTGGTACAAAGAGTTAAAATTACGTCATATTTTTTGTTAAATCCAGTAGTAACTATCTACTGAAAGGTTTACTTAACGGACTAAGTAGGAAATGACTTTCGGTCTAGCGATTTTCAAATGGACTTAAAAAATATGAAATGCACTTTACTTAGTCCCTATAATGTATTTTTTTTTATAACAATGCAATAACCGTTTATTACGTGCCAATAATAAAATATACAGATAAAATATGTCTGACAGTTTAATTCAATACCTATCTACCTAATTCCTAGTAAGAATAAATGTTTCGACTCCGATTTCTATAGATCCGTTTTAAAGGTGTTCTTTTACATCGTAATGTAGAGTGACATTTGACAACAGTTGCACAACACTCCTAGAAACTTAAAGAATCATAATTCCGCAGTCTCCTCATCCACCGACCTAACCGCAATCCAATCTATACACGAGGCGCTGTATTGCGTAGACTTCGTATTTTGTAGTTTTTGAACCTATTTTATTTTTTATTTTATTCTATAAGCTGGGGCTCCTAACCTTTTGATGAAGTAGCAAAAGACACTCTTAGGCCAAAAAAAGTTTTTATCCTTAAAGCGATGACATTGGTATGTAAGGTGTGATAACCGTAGTTAGCACAATCGATTTCAAAGAAACATGTCTCATCAATGCAAACTTCTACGATAAGGAATTGTTTTGTTGTACAGTGTCCAATATTTGTGGTTGTTATGAGTCATTGGGACAAGTTTATTGCTCCATGAGTCCATGAGGTACCTAAATACAAATAAATCTTTAATACATAATATTTTAACGAAAATAGGTAGGTAGATAGATGAAAGTGTATGCGATACTTACTGGATGGCGTAGCCACCGAAAGGCAGGGCGCAGGGCTGGAGCCGAAAAGAAGGGACTGCTTGCTTTTTTAAAATATGTATTATGCATTTATTAAAGATTTAAAAAGAAGGTTAATTTTTTCTCCACAAATGACATCCTTAGAAGTAATAAATTACAGTTGACAGGAGATCTGGTATAACTTACGATTTGTGGGAGATTTGTAACCTGAACTGAAGCGTGTTCTGTATTTTAGAACTCCAGGCCCTATTGACAAAACCTTGTCCCAGGACCCTAGATCACCTAGCGACGCTACTGGCGATACTAACAAAATGTATATTTTTTAAATGTTTGTCTGTCGGTTACGGATAGGTAATTCCTGAACAGCTGGATCGATTTTCATGGGATTTTCATGGGAGAAATATAGATTCAAATAAATTAAATTACAATTCATTTGAACCGAAACTCGACTAAATTGCAATAAGAAAATATCGTTGTAAGTAAAATTAATCTATCATTAGATATTAAGTGTGTCAATAACAGTTCTGTGAAATTCATTATAAATAACTATAATTAATGACAGGATTTAAACCGTATATTTATCAACTACCAAATCGAGCTTAAACAAATATTTGCTTATCGATAATTTTAATTAGGTACGAGTAACTAAATAAAATAGTTACATTTAATTACATCTACTTCCTATCAATGTATTTATTTAGATATGTTCTAATGAATTATGTTGTCATTATCCTTATTAATTGACCGTTAATATTAATCCATAACAAAATATTTGTTGTTGTAATCGTTTCTTATTTAATTTAATATGACATACATAAGTAAGTGACCCACAAATGCAATGTTGACGCGGACTGCATCTTGAAATTGAGAACATAAACACATAAGGCGCCATCATTTATCTACATCCCTGTTCGAATTATAATAGGAAGTTCCTATTGACATTATTTGCGATGACGCATGACACACACACCTTTCACATAAGAATAAAACGAAATAAATAGTATTAAAATACAATATTTTGTGTTTTATTCACAACGAGTGATCACGTAACGTTGACGCACAATCTCAGCAGTCGTGTGTACGGCGAATAGAGGGGATCGTTGAGTTAAGTAAGAGGTTACGGCACCACAGCTCGCCCCAGCATTCTCCAACCAGACGCACGCTTAAACGCTTCACTGACCACGAGAAAATATCGTGAAATTCTGTAGAAATCATAATACAAAGATCCGGGTCAATCACGAACAGTACGACGTTGCAACTTAATAGTGCACGGAAAGCAAAAGTGTATTCAGAACCTACCGCTTCACAACAAACATGCAGGTACGTTGCATTTAACTGCATTTTCTCTATGCTCAGTTTTCCTGTCTCTGTGATATTCGTGTTCCGAGCTTTTGATTGCCGTAAGGCTGTTGAAGGACAGTCAGTTCTCGATTTTACTACCTGTTAAGGTCCATATAATTCAGCTCAGAATAATTAGTAGGTAGGTACATGTGTAAAGGTATAAACTGTCCGAAAATAAGTTTGTATACAGTATATATGATATAAGTTTGTAAAATAGTAATATAGCAAATGTTTTGCGCGTGTTTTTCAAATCATCATATTATTATCTGTAACGAATTTTTAATAACCAAACTCGTGATTGAAATTGGTTTTTCTTAGAACAAAGTTGTTGCTAATAATGTATGATGCTTGTTATCTAATTTCCGTGAATAATTTGCGCAAAAATTATAGCAATCCTAGCGTAATGAAGCCGTTAGTTTCGTATCGGTCTGTAACTTAGCTACCAGTTACATAAGGCGTCCTAGTTAAAGTCGCATTAGGGAGTGTGTTCTACTTAACTGCATTACTTTGTTAAATAAATAAGTATTGTTACAATTCATTGTTTTACGTAACATTTAAAGTTATAAGGCGCTACAATAAAAATTCTTGTTTGTATTGATAGTACAACTTAACTTTATGGTCTTAAAATATTCTAGTACTTGATAGTAATATTAGTACCTACTTTGAGTTTAATGTACTGAGAAGCGGTTGATTATAAACATACTGCTGCCTACATTTAGCTACGAAAGTTCAAACAACTAATAATCCTATCTAATTATCTTTGCGATTACTGTTCAGGCAAATTTTAAATCGTGAGATAAAAACTGTAACTTTGACATATTTTGTATGGACGTTCTGTCAAAACTTAAATTAGTCTTCTGATATTTTTTATCTGAGGATTGAAACTTTGCAATTACGGGCCTTAATAGCTAATATCCTTATAATTTTATGTTTGATAGGTATAACTTGCTCAACATTATCTAGAACAAGTGCTACTTATATGTGTGTGAATTTCCATTATTTAAAAAAGTGCATTGAACAGTAACCTAATTTATTAACTAAAGTAGTTTACATGTATATATAATCCAGTCCGACTTTTTTTTTACTGGGACTAATCCCACCCACTCTCCCACCATTGCAACTCCTGTAAGCCAGGATCAACAGTGGCACACACTGGAAAAGGCAATGACCACCGAAGTTCACCAAGTCCCGGGAAAAGTTAAACTGCCTTGGGACCCGCAATACCCGCAATACCCGAGAGAAAAGGAGGAGTAAGAAAGACTTAAGTTTCCACTTCCCTCCATTACTAAGCGAATATATTACAAAAAAGGAAATATAAAATAAGATATTAGTAGTCTTCAGGGCTAATTTACAACTAGAGAAGCCAGTTGTAAAGCACCAAGTCCGTCTGTAGTAATTCATCATTTTGCAACGTTCAATTACATAAATAAGTACATTACAGAAATTGAATTGGGAAAACCCTGTGCAGACTTTCCCAATCCAACTAGTAACTAGCTACTATATACTACCAGTATGCAGATAACTTGTTTAAGATTAATTAAGTTAGTTAAGCTTTACTACCAATGGACGTATTGAATTTGGTATTTAATACCATTTTACATTAATGACTAAAATACTGATATACTTATACTTATTAACAACTAAAAGTAGCTAGTTAATTTTAATACCCGGTCTGAATGAATGGATAAATGTTTAAATTAATAATTATAAAACTTTCAAAACTATTGTTAAATGTCAAACGATTTTCTGAAAGCCTGTTAAGCTAATTTGAATGGATCATAGGGTTAGTTAATAGGTAAAATTAAAAATGTTGTTAAGAATCAAACGACAAACACATCGTTTTTTAATTCATGTTCAGATACTGAATTTGATAAGACAGCAAAGTTAAGTTAGCGAAGTTACTTAATGCTTTGATAGACGTTTGAAAACCAAATGTACGAATCGTATACACCATTGAGATTATAAGGAAAAAGTACTTCATAATTAACCGCAAATTGCATAAATAAAAGCCTGTAAAAAGAGACAGTGCCGGGAGTTGGTTCTGAGATTTAGTGTTTGTTGTAATATTGGGTTCGATTACCACTTTGGACAACTATAGTTAACCACAAATAGGGATTTATTTCTATAGTGTATATATTAAAGGCATAGTTATAATGTATATGCCATGAATAAAAATAGATAGTAAGGCTAAGTAGAAGTTCAGGGCAAAATATAGTTGGGAACAAATTTATTCCTTCCTTAAATATATAGACGAGTTAAAAGCAGATTAATTTAGCGATGTGACACCATGGCCGATATTGAATTATACAGTGAAACCTGTTTAAGTGGGACCTGGATAAGTGAAAAACCTCTATTATTGAGAACTACAATGAGTTCCCGGCACTTTTTCTTCGAATTACCTCTGTTAATGGGACTTTTCGATCCTGGTTAAATGAGATTTGATTTCTAGGACTTTTTCGATTTTTACCTCTATAATTGGCACTCTGGAGCTCAATTCCCTTTATAAGTGAGACAAATTAACAGGTTGAGACAGGTTTGGACACGATTGTTTACAAACATTTGAATTTCTTTCGCACATACTTTGTTTGTCAGTACTATGACGTACTATCTCCAATTTTGACCTCTGTAAATGAGACAACTAAATTTAAAACCTGCCTAATTGCAAAACTGGATGAATTGAAACCTCTTTAAATAGTACAAAATCTTCGGTCCCTTGAGATCCCAATTAACCAGGTTTCACTGTATATTTTATGCATAATTTGTATATGTGTGTGTATGTTTGTAATGAATAAAATAAAAAATAATTGCGCCGATTAAAAAAAAATCACCATTTGGAAAGCTATATTCACCCTCAGTGACATAGGCTATATTTAATCATGAAGTTACCACGGGAACGGGAGTTACGCGGGTGAAACAGCGTGGGAATAAACTATATTAGACTTGCCACAATAAACTAAATGGAGCTTATAAAATAAATTATAAAAAAACACAAATACCTTCATAAGGTAACTATAATATAATATCAATATTGTTCATGTTGTTTTGCTTAGCCCAAACAGCCTTTTTAGCATTTAAGGACAAAAATAATAAAGAAATGAAAAATAACTGCGAGTTTTATCTTGAGTTAATGGCGCCGCTGATTCATATGAGTACAATAATGTCTAGACAAAATACAAGTTTTGTTAGAATTATATAACAATTTGCCCGTTTAAATTCACCGTAACAACCACAAACTAGGCGAAGGGCAACAATTTTATTTTATTTATGTGTCAGTGCAATTTTACATCATTTGTGTGAATATTTGAATGGTGGATCCTATTATGGGATTGTTGAGAATGTATTACATGGTCGTTAAAAAACTATACACGCTAAGATATCTAGTGAAGGTTATTTCTATTTAAGATGGAGACCTCATAATGTTCGCTTTAATTTGAAAACAATTGCCAATAAATAGATAAACAATTGCTATTATGTAGGTTACGCCGTGAGGTTTCTGGCTTAGAATCATCATCAGCCCGTATAACGTCCACTGCTGAACATGGGCATCCTCCCCAAAGGGAGGGCATTGCCATAGTCACCACGTTTGGCAGGCGGGTTGGTGACCGCAGTATTATGTTGTAACACGATTGTTATAGATGATGTTATAACAATCGGGATCAACAGCTTAACGTCCTTGCCTTAACCAACCAGGCCCGGAAAGAAATCTTAGAATTTACACAAAGATTTCTTGCCCGGTGTGGGGATCGAACCCACAACCTACGAGACTTAAAGTGAGACTTATACCGCTACGCCACGGAGGTTGTCCACCCACGGTTTAGAATAGACCACCCCATATCATCCTTCTTATCTTCCTATGGGTGTTTTAAGTTGTGACTAAGGACATACCTACGGCTGATGGATTGGCAGCAGTATCTTTTAGCTCTAAGACTTACATGTTACTGCGATCACCAATCAGCCTTTTTATTTTTTGTTGTTCGGGGGGAAATGCCTTTGGCTACCGCCGTTGCAGGGTATTCGCGCGCTGGCGGTGGGATATGTGGGACTCGCCCTCTCTATAGCGTGGTATGCTAACTCATACCACGAGGAGAGGACCCTACACCACTAAAAACCCCGGACACTCCTTCGATCCGCCGTTAGCGGGGGCCGGGCACGCATAAGCAATCCGGCCGATCACCAATCGGCCTGCCAAACTTGGTGATTAAGGAAATATCCCTCAACTACCCTGGCTTGACAAGGTCTGTTAGGGAGGCCCATGTTCAGCTGTGGACGTCAGCGGTCTGATAAAGCGTGTAAAAGTATTAGGTAGGTATTAAACAAACTGGCGTATGACGCGTAGACGGTTCGATTGCGGTGCTTCGATATAACTTCACTCGGCATAAAGGCGAGTAGAACTCCAGCCTTAATAAAGTTAAGGAACAATTCACGGGTCGGGATAAGGAATTCAAGGTATTTAGTCTCGCGCGAAACTTAGGGAATAAGACTTGAAAATTCATATAGTACTTATTATTTTTGTATGAGATTTTCAATCCCATAAAAACTACCAAAGGAAAACATTAAAATTTTACAGAATTCCTATATAAAATCGGCCAATTTAAAAATTAATTTCACTGATTTTTTTTTTCTGAACATTGAATTATTTGTCCTTATTTTGATGAACGTTTTGACCATCGTTCAGTTTGTCATTAGGTAGCTATACCAGTCATAAAATAACTATTTATCATTAAATATTTTAATATAAGTACAATAAATTATCTTCAATGATAACTAGTTAGTAAAGGAAATTAAAATTATTCTATAAGTAGGTGTGTACCTACATCGCGATTGTTTAGTTGTAGCTAATAATTGGAAAGACGCTTTAACATCACTATTACTATCGAAATGTAACATTAAAATATAACATTTTTTTTTAAATACCATATGTCATTGTGTTATGTATAAAAAAAGGTTGCCTTCAGGAGACCCATTTTTATAAAAGCTATGATAGCAGAATGAGCTCTAGTGCCTTGATGTAAAATACATGCACGGGTACCTAACTCAGGTTAGAAGCCATTTTAATCTGTAATTTTTAATGCAATAAAAGAAATATGCATAGATCGATTGTACTACCAAAAATAAATCATATCGTTGTGTATTATCAATGAATAAAAACTCACGGTGTATAATATTAATAAGATAATACCTATACATAATCATTTGGAACAGGTTTTAATTTATAAGTACATATATATTTTTAATATATGTACCTTATTACGTAACTCTTTGCGTAATTTTGGTAAATTTAAATGAGTATTGAAACTAATAATTTATTTACACAGATATATAAAATATCTATCACCGAACTGACCGAACTTGTTAGTTTGTTAGTAAAACGGAAAATCCTTGGAAAATATCACCTATTTGGATGGACTTCGAACGGTTTGAACAATGAATTTATAAATAATGAAATGTAATAGGTGTCCCATTTTAATACTTCAATTAATCGCGACATTATTAACCAAGTTAGCCATAGACGGATAAAGGCAAGGTCTATCACGATTCCTTATTTATTTCATGTAGGTACGTGAAAAATATCTGTGACTAGTCAGATAAAATTAGAGAGAGTCAGTGAAAATATGATAGATGCTGTAAGAGAATTCTGTCAAAATTCTAATTTGTTTCTCTGATATATTTATCTGAGCATTGAAGAATTAGCCTTAAATAGTCTTCGAGAGCGAACTCCAATTGCCAATTGACTCTATGGCTTAAAACTCGCCCTTGGGAGAAGGCCTATATGTTCAGTAGTGGACGTTATACCTACGAGCTGATAATACTAGCTGGTAGTTGTAAGTATGACTTTTATTTAATAACACTTGCATATTGTATTTTCGTGGCTACGTAATATACCGCACTATACATACCAAGTGAGAAGGTACCTGCTGTGCGATTACTTAGTACATTTATTTGTATTTGCAAGCATCGATCATTACGATTACACACTCATTATATTTCAAAGCACGCACGCCGACGATACTGACTCCTTTGTACCTCTTTATTCAAGTACACTTCCACTGATAATGTTATAGCGCAAATTAATGACGTAAAAAAAAAAACTATCCTAGGTCGTAGGTTACCGCGTTGGAGAACAAATCTTCGTTTAAAATTCGGATCTGGTTGATTGAGGGACTAACGTCCTTCGGGGGTGGCCCATGTCCAGCCGTGAACGTTAAATAGGACCATGTCCAACAACAGCATTGTGTTGTGAGCCGGCCAGATTGTTTGTACTCGGCGAAATCAATTATTTTCGGTACTTAGTAGGTACTATCGATTTATGTCTATATGAATTGCATTAAAAAATACAGATTAAAATCTGTGCTATCAATAGGCGCCTATTCGTACAACGTAGATTATATTTTATATATATTGCAACGAACTAGAGGTAGTTTTGCCATATAGGTTTAGCCAGCTTGAAAAAAACCTTTTTTTGTAAAATCATAACTATCTTAAATTTTTAATGTTTCGTTAAGTAATACTGATAAAATATTTCGGGTTATAATTCAAAAAATGGAATACATAAGAACGTTACAAGTTTTTTTACTAAGAAGGTGTCTATTTAATAAGTTTCTTAAAATTATTGCAAAAAATATTATGTAAGTAGGTATACGTCGGTGTACCAGAGTTTGTATAACAATAGAATTAAAAACTTATAGATTGAAATAACGAAGGAGTTCTTGTATTGTAAGCGATAATAAGTGACAAGCTTACAAAGTTATTGTATAAAAATAAATTGTTAAGAAAAATAAAAATAGTAGGTATATAAAGATATTTATTTTTATAGCACAGTGTGACCTAAACCCGCATTTTACGCACGCTTTTCCGTGACCTAAGTTGCCAATTTCAGCACGGTGCGTAAATAATAATAGGCTGCTTAGGTCACACGTATCGTAATCCACCACCCCCTGCGAGTCCGGGGCGGGTTTATGTCACATCTGCTATAAAATAGTATACGATACTCGTGACCTAAGTAGCCTATTAATGCACGGCGTTTAGCACCCTCGCTACGCTCAGGCGCTAACTTCACGCCGTGCGATAAAAGGCTACTTAGGTCACACGTATCGTAATGTACCTACTATTTTATATGAAAATATAATTGATTATTTTACAGAAATATTTCATTAATGAAATATTATATAATTATGATACTATCTGAACTTAAAGGGACGGCATATATTTTAAAAGCACCTTAGATAGATTTATCTTTCCTAGTGTCTGAACTAAACCACTAATAATGGATAATACCACAAAGAAAGATTGCATGCCGCCTTTTTTATTGTACTATATTATTTCATTTAAATTAGGTAGATACTATTATGCTAGAAATTTCTACCTATTTACAATGATGCTATAAATCATTACCTATGTATTAGTTTCATAATATATTGTTTACACATTTTAATTTATGAATTCTTACCTTATCTTCTAGGCAGACTAAGAGCCTATATTGCAACATATTTTTTGTACCTAAGTGTCATTGATTCCTGCCTATTGATATATTTTGTAATTCCTTTTTTTATAGTCTCTTCCAAACTATTATTAAATGTTGTCATACATATAGTGCGATTATGTCGCTGATTGAATCTACCATAGCAAATCGGACGCGACCCACCAAATCGTTTCATAGTACCTACCTCTTGCGAGCCTTGGGCAATCACTTTAGGTTTCACTTGTACAGAGCCTTCAAAATTATACAAGGACTGCATACATTATACCAGTTGTGCACAGTAGCGTAACAATAGGGTTGCAAGACGGGCAAAATGCCACGTGCCCCTGCCTCATTACGTACCCAGAACGGCGACGAACCCATATGCTCCTCAAGATTTACCCCGTGCCCCGTATACCTAAAAACCCCTAAAATTCTAAAGTCATCATTCCTCAATCCTCCCGCTAGCGACCGCCCTGAGCCGAGGTCCAAGCCCCACAGGAGACGGCCTCCTGCGCAGGTATCTTAGTTTTTAGTTTTTAAACCATTTATTGAGGCTGGATCTCTGCTCACCTTTATGTCCGGTGAAGTAGCAAAAGCCATCTGGCTGAAAAAATAGCCCCGTATTAGATTTGACTTATTGAAATTGAGCGTCTCAAAATTCACTATTTAACATTTATCTATTAACGTGGCCACGTCTTGTCGCCTTCAACATAAGGAGCTTTACTTATACAAAATGATGATATAGGTACCTATTATTTTACTAGTATCAGATATATCTTATGGTTTTTGCAACAAGTTCACTACACAAATAATAAGATTAGTGATAAAAAAATGTGTAATATCAATATTTTTGTTGCAGAGAATTATTTATTAAAAATGTCCATGATAATAGGTACACAGCCTCTGAGCTTTAGTTCAACGAATTTGTCACAGGCGCCAGATTATATAGTAACTAATTAAGTTAATTACTACCAGTTTACGTCACTGGTTGTGCACCCTTGATTTTTTATGTTAATAATTCCGATGCACTACTTAATACTCGCGCATTATCAGGGTCATAATCCATGAACTACTTTTTTGAATAAAATCTTTTAAATCTGCGCAATTAGTGCATAGAAGATATTATAATATTATCTTCTCGAATATACTAAGCTTTATAAATAAAATCATTGGGCACTAGCTGTTCGTGCCTGGCTTTGCTCGTCTTAATCAATTTTGCTAATCACACTAACTTTCTGACGCCTTAGACCCATAGTTCGAGAGGGCCGAACTCTAAAGTAGAGCGACGGTTTTACTTTGCAGTTTCGGTCAAATAATTCTTAGGTACACAAGGTCCTTAAACCCTGAAGGTCATAATTCCTTAATCCCCAGTCAAAGACCGCCCTTAGCCGAAGTACAAGCCCCATACGGTGCGTACCTACTATTGCGCAGTAGTAGTTGTAGTTTTAAAACCATTTATTAAGGCTGGAGCTCTGCTCGCCTTTATGTCAGATGATGCAGGATTACTATAATAGCTAAAATATACTATGGAAATATCGCCGAAAAACAAAAGTGCCACAAATGGAATGATTGTCGGTACCAATTCTGGCAGCAGTGGTACGGTTTTTCATTTAATTTTTTTGTATTTGTGGCCCCTTAATTTTTAGCTGCGATATGTGTCATTTAAATATTGGTAAAAATAAGAAAAACTTAACATAATAGACTGTAAATAAGTTAGAAGTTAGCCAATAGAGACGCAATTCCAAACATTGTAACATCATTAACAAACCAAAACCAATACATTTACGAGGAAAACAACATTTTATCCTTAAGCGAATTCACAAAGTTGCTTTATTTGTATGCCCATAAGTAGTTTACTCTGAAGATTCAAATAGGACCTTAAAAGACGTTTTAACCTTAGTAAATAACGTGAGATAAGATTTAAAAATAACAGCTTGACATGTGATAAAAATGAATGCACCAATAGTTAGGATCCCTTTAGGGAATGAGTGTAGACAGCCATACCTAGGTATCTGTGGAAAACCATTTAATATTTAAATTTTATTTCATACTAGCGACCCGGCCCAGCCTCGCTTGAGTGCAATGCTTATGTATCATACATATAAACCGCATCAAAATCTCTTGCGTAGTTTTGAAGATCTAAGCATACATAGGGACGGACAGACAGCGGCAAGCGACTTTGCTTTATACTATGTAGTGATTTAGTCCAGAAACAATTAACCAACTCGTACCTACATAGATAAATAGGTGAACGCAGCTAGGAAAAGACTCACATCCAACCTGACCCGGAAAGTCAAGACTTCAGTTTCATACAAAGACTATTTGTCCCGTGTGGGAATCAAACTCACGACCTCAAACTACGAAGACTACCTTGGATATCAAACACAGTCGGAGACAACTTTCGTAAGGTTATCTTAAACTGTGTTTGGTCACCGATGTATGATTTTAATGTGAGTACAAAACTGCGCCAAATATAATTCCAATATTGTTTAAGTGGAATAAAGAAGTGAAATTCGACTGTAATAAAAAAAAAATAGTATTCTACACTTCTTCTAGATATAACTATACCTAAGAAATGGAAATTTCATATTAGGTACCTCCGTCCACGCAATTTTCGTAAAAAGGGGTAGGTACAAAGTTTTGTTTCGCGTGTTCATATAGGTAGGCAGATGAATAGAAAGGAATGTGAATTTGAAGGTGTCGTGAAAATTGAGGTGAGGTAACCTTTGTTTAATTATTCTATTTGTTGGGATTGCCCATAAAGGTATTTATGGCCAGTGCGGACATATTGGCCGCGCTATATTTATATATAAATAGCTAATTTTTTATTTAATTTCGGTTTTACCGCGATACGTGAGCATATTATTATCATTGTTTAACAAAAAGTCAAGCAAAGACAAGGTTTTGTTCCAACGACAAAAGAGTTTGAAACTTTCACATGGCGCGACAAAGACGGAAGCTACGAAATGTCGCGTATTGTTTTACGTTTCTCAATTTTCCCATACTTACCTAACTACTTGTTGGTATTAACCATTATTCAATTTTTATTCAAGACTAGCGGCCCGCCCCGGCTTCGCACGGGTGGACTTTTATACCCTACCCCTGCCCTACCCTACCCCTACCCTACTCCTACCCTACCCCTACCCTACCCCTACCCCTACCCTTCACTACCCTACCCCTACCCTACACCTACCCTACCCTACCCCTACCCTACCCCTACCCTACCCTACCCCTACCCTACCCCTACCCTACCCCACCCTACCCTACCCTACCCTACCCCTACCCAATAGTATCCTATGTCCTTCTCCCAGTTCTTAGCTACCTCCCTACCAATTTTCAGCCAAATCGGTTCAGCCGTTCTTGAGTTATAAATAGTGTAACTAACACGACTTTCTTTTGTTTTTAAAATGTATTCTGCTATTCGGGACGGAAACAAATCCAACAAATCAAAAACCATGGCAATCGGTCCAGCCGTTCTCGAGTTATAAGTGTTGTAACAAACACGACTTTCTTTTATATTATATAGATGTGTGTAACTAAATAACCATGTAGGTATAAATTACGGTCGTTAGTAGTTGAAAAATGTACCTATGAGCTAGTGTTTGATACGTAAATCACATGTTAACTGACCCACTATTGTGTAAAACTGTACATGTGTGTACACATGACAAGACAATAATATATTATATACAAAAAGGAACAAGTTTCAAAAATAAATATTTTATCATAAAAGGCCTGTAACCCAGCCAGTCGCCAATAGAATAGGTTCTATTGGCGACTGGCTGGGTTAACCTACACCCTGTAAACATAAATAAATTATTAATATTATGTCCCACTGCTTTATTTTAATGATTCTTAAAAATCACTATAAAAAGAAAACTGTGAATTATAAATATACGCTTTTACTAAGTTTTCTTTCTTTCATAGACAAAGTAACGATTGTCAGTGCTTAGAATTGTAACGCCAGTGACAATGATTTTTATTTTTATTCTTCCAGATGAAATACGCTCTAGCGGTGTGCTGCTTAGCAGTCGCTTGTGTCGCTCAAAGTCAGCGGCCAGCAGTCTCGGACACCGCGCTTGAAGACGCTCTTAACGACAAGCGGTTCATTCAGAGACAACTCAAGTGCGCGCTCGGCGAAGCACCCTGCGATCCCATCGGCAAGAGATTGAAGAGTAAGTTAATCTTGACTTGTATTGACTTAATACATCTTGCGATTATATTACGTACTAAGAAAACACGGTTGCACCAAAAATTTTGTAGGTTTACAGTAGAATATGAGTAAATTATTCATCTTATAGATAACTATTATTTTTTTGTTTGAGTAAACAAGAAAAATAAGTTGTTTTTTTGAGATGACTACAAAAGATGGGCTTCGATTCTATAAGAATTATAAAAATAGCGTTTATCTAATCCGGGATCTTAACCAACTAAGAAAGAATCCTATTGATGATTAATAAATAAGTCGCCTCCTACTAAATGTTTTAAATATTTAGCTGTGTTTATCTTAATTCTGATTTTCTATTTAAAATAAAACGTTATCATTTCTAAACGTTTCAACTAATCCTTTTTTTATTAATTTTCAGCTTTGGCGCCACTTGTGCTCCGCGGTGCCTGCCCACAGTGTACGCCACAAGAAACCAAACAAATCCAGCGCACTCTATCCTACGTCCAGCGAAACTACCCGCAACAGTGGGCTAAAATAGTCCGCCAATATGCGGGCTAATTGTTAACTTTAATTATAATTATAAGAGTAACTTAAATTACGAAATCGTTATTTTATTTGTGGTTAGTGTATGATGTGTTAAAATTATTGCAAATTATGCAAAATTGTAACAAAAATGTGTTACTAAAAAACCATTTTGTGTGAAATTCAATGAAGAGTAGGCATATGAGCCTTGTCTGATTTGTAAAACATAGATATTAAAATTCACATATCTTATTTTGGCAACTTTATTCGTAAATGCTAAAATACAAAATTCGAAGATCTTTTATTTATCATATGTTATTTTGATTATTTTGTTTCGTCAGTATAAATGCTTAATAATTAGTGCTCAAATTAATTCAAACTTCATTTTTAGTTAAGTATACCTACCGTGTTCTTCATTTGATGGGACTGGATCTAAAGAATTTTAATACCTACCTTAGATAGAGAGGTACCCTATATCATTGTAAAAATAATACACATTTTTTTCCTTTTTTCGTTTTATTTAAGCTCTTAACATCTATACCTACTAAAATTATAAAGAAGAAAGATTTGATTGTTTATTTGCATTGAATAGTTCCTGGAATTCAAAACATCTTTTACCATTAGAAAGCTAAGTACTTATCCAGTAGTATCTGCTATATTTAATTATGAGGGAACGAAAGATACGTGGGTGAACCCGCACGCGGGAAGCTAGTGACTTTATTATAAATTATGGGAGTCAACCTTTACTGCACTACTTACGTAATTACCTGTAAACTGAGAAATAAAATAAAACAAAAAGTGAATTCTTACTTAGCCATTTATTAAAGAACTAGAATCATTAGTATAAACAAGAGAAACCAAAAAAAATGCAATCTCCTATTTGCTAATAAAAGTAGGACCACCATCTCCTAGGCCTCTCTAGATCCCAACACAACATTAACTTAAACAAATCTATGACATGAGATTAATTAATCAATATATTTTTCAATATTTCGTTATTTATTTACTTAAGTTTTTTATTTTTATTATCAAGGCGTTTGTTCTTGAAAAACGCGCGGCTTTTCATTTTCAGGTCGTGCTTGACTTGCGATAAAGAAATAGGTGCCTGGTGACAAAAAATAAAATAAAAGTAAACTTTACCAAAGTCTGAAGGATTTTGCAAGATTATATTAAGTACCAAAGGACCTTGAAAATGTATCTATATGATGATGTTCGTCACTGGATATACAGAATAACGCTGAATTGATTTTCCTTTTAATATTTTTTTTAATTCAAAAAATAACTACATTCTGATCTGATCTGGATGTTTCTGAAGTGACGCCAAAGCCATATAATTTAGACTTATTGTTGCTATAGTAGAAGATCCGGACCTACATCGACCTTCACCTAGCTGATAATAGAATGAAACATGTTTTATGATGAATTTAGTATCTTAGAAAATATTTACACTAAAAATGGGTTGGCTAACGAAATCCTAGACAGACTATTTTTAATTTTCTTTTATGATTTTTAATTAATAGCTTGCAACAGTCAGTTAAAAATCATTTAAAAAAAGGTAAGATACATTTCATTCTGACTCAAAGTATAAAAAGTATAAAATCTTCAGCTGTTGGGTTGGACCTGGACGAACTCCTGGGTTGCCAGGTACAAAAAGGTGTGTAGATGACATTTACTTTCACTTGATTGGATAATATATACAAAATTATAACAACATAAGCGCTGTTTTTTGCGTTAATTTAAGTTAATCCTTTTAACATTTCATAAAAATCACGCTTTAAGTAATAATTAAAAATAGTTTGTCCAGGATTTTTATAGCCAACTCATTTTTTATATATTTTCTAATATACTTAATTAATTATAAAAGATGTTTCATTCTATTATCAGCTCGGTGGTGAAGATCGATGTAGGTTCGGATCTTAGAATACTAAAGGTTAGGTACTAATCACCTATGGATGTCTCATTTGACAACCGCATAAAACCGGGTCCAGCCCGACCGAGATGCACCCATAGTGAACCATAGGACAATGCTTGATGCATTTCGGCCGGGCACGTACAGGAATACGAAATGCCGGACCATTACTTTAAAAATATCTTCAGGTATCAGTAGAATAGCAATGAAATTTGGTAATTACCAAATAATAACAAAAATAAAAGAATGTTTCGTAATACATAGGGGAAGGGGAAATCCATAGTTTTTTTTTTCGGATGGTCATGCTTAGATAGCCTCGAGGAAAGCCTCGAGGTGCTACTTCACCGGGAAAAAAGGCGACCAGAGCTCCAGCCTTAATACATGGTTTAAAAACTACAAACTAAGCAACCTGCGCAAGAGGGGGCCCCCTGTGGGGCTTGGACCACGGCTCAGGGCGGTCGCTGGCGATGAGATTGAGGGATTACGACTATTAATATTTTAGGGGAGTTTTGTGCAACTGTCGCTCTACTTTACAGTTCGCCTCTCGCCTCTCGGACTTCGGGTCTATGAGGGCATCGGATGATTCTTTGCAAACTAAGGGTCATAAGGACGAGGGGGGAAATCTATGAAGTACGTCACATGAAGTTCATTATATTTTGAGCCCACTTCCATGTCACAGCTGATCACATTTACAAGACTATCCTCAAAGTGAAGTCAAAATGTTTCGCAATTTTACATCCAAAAATTATAAAACGGCAATTCCGAAATTTGTTTCATTTCCATTAATTTTCCTTATACTTATTTTGAAATGTATTCCACGAATCCTCTCATATCCAGTAAACCCCATTCCTCCTTCTTAAAGGATGATGTACTTTCGATTGGCTCACGTCAAACTTACAGGCGCATGTTGCATCGCTCCGGCGGTTGCGTTGCGTGCTATGCACGCAAAACGACGACCAACGTCTCGCGGCTGAAAAAAAAATAAGATTGCGTAAATCTTAATATTAATGTAATTTGGCAGGAGTTTGACACTGCTGTAGTTGTGTTTGTAAAGGTAAAAAACAGACAGAAAATATTTTGTATGGACTAAGACGAGTCTCCTTCGATATAAATATAGGGAAATCGTCGAAGACAACAAAATTGGACAATATCAGTTTATTTCGGAATGTTTCAATTTGATGATTTGGTGAAAAAAAATTAAATTAAATCTGTTGTACACTTGCTATGCACTCATTATCTTATATATGTCAAGAAGGTCGTATTTACTACAAAGAACCTTTTTGATAATAATATATTTCATTTATTCTTTCTATAACTGTTGGTTTTGATAGCTTTAGTCTTATGTTTCTATGTCAAGAGTAGACAATATATTTTACAAAGATTGGTTTTATTAATTTCTTAAAGGTATATATTTACTAAAGGTTTGCTGGAAGAGAGTATATATTTGAATTAAGGTCGCCTTTGTACATTTTGTTTCCAATTTATGTAATGTAACTGTGTGTGCAATAAAGTGTAAATAAAATGTTTTTTATTTATTTACAAAGAAATATTATAATAAATAGGTATATACAACTAAAAGTAACTATTCTAATCTATACCGTCTAATTTACAAGGTTCCCAAAATGTTGATATAGCATTAAAATGTTGATATAGCAAGTAAATAGTTAAATACCACCACTCGGGGAAAGTGTCGCACTAAAGAGAGCCTTTACCCCTTCTTCCTCGTCGTTCCACCAACTTGTTCCACCAGTGGCACGAGAAGGAATTGTCATTCCTCGTCGTGCCACTGAATGCAGATACATGCAGGGATGGTAGCTCTACTTAATTTCTCTTTAGATATTACTCAATAAATAATTGTTGTCTTTAACACAATTTTCCTGTAACTGCAACTTTAGTATTATGTATAGTAAAATAGAACAGTAAAATCAATAGGACTATCAATAAAAATAATGTGTCATTGACCAGGCTGTTAAATGCATTGTTAAATGATGCCGCCTGTTCAAATTTCAAAAAAATGCAGTTTGGACTAAATATTTCTACTGGCAGACTCGCACTGCACCAAAACAAAAAAATGAATTTGTTTTACAGACGCAAATGGAATTAGTAATCCACGTAATTAGTATCAGTCATTTTTTGGAAAAATTAGGATAACTTTATTTTGATTTTGTTATTGTAGAAGTTGTGATTTTGTTGTTTGTTATAATGCAGGACCGGGATTGATTAAAACTAAATTTATGTTTTTAGATTTTTTTATTACTAGTAGAGCAACAATCATTCAATAATCATTCAATGGTACGACGAGGAATGACAATTCCTTATTGTGCCACTGGTGGAACAAGTTGGTGGCACGACGAGGATAAAGGGGCCTTTACGAGTATTTTACAAACTAACTAACATAGCTACCGGTCCCCGCAGCTCCAATATTTCGACGCTAAAAGGCACAAATTCATACCCACTATCAAGGGTACTGTATTTGTGCCTCTTGAGAATTTAAAACCATATATTGCTGAGTAACCTGTTAATACATGAGTCACACTTACGTCCAGCACTTCTCCGTCCACACTGTTGTCGCTCATGAAGTTGTACAGTGAATCATCCAAATCATTTGGCACGGGGGGACGTTTTATTTTCGGCGCATCTTTTTCTGGGGGTTCACTTATAGGCATAGCCAACCGACCTGTGAGTTCCTTCTGGATATTGTCGATGGTATTCTGCATACCACGGATTTTATCTTGTAGACGATCCTGTACATAAAAATAAAACTCAAAAAATACGTTATCGTCAGAACCCCTGGACCAAGTGTGATATTTTATGTTTGGAAACTATCTAATTTCAGTACCTTTTTGATACTATTTGATACCTTAATTAAATTATTTAGTACCTCTATGAATAGTGAAAAAACATGAAAAGAAAGTGGCCAGACATTCTGACGTCAGGTTGTCTGGACCACATTTATTTTTAAATAGTTGGATACAGTATAACTTAATAATTTCTTTGTAAATATTTAGTACCTTTTTAGTACCTTTACATACTTTTTTCACAAAACTTATAGCATACATAAGTACAGTTTGTTTTATCATTATCATCATCATCAACAGCCCGTTTACGTCCATTGCTGAACATGATCCTCCTCTCAATAGACCTTGGCAAGAGGATATTGCCTTAATCACCACGCTTGGCAGACGGATTGGTGATCGCAGTAAGATGTAAACCTTGAGTTAATAGATGCTGCTGCCCATCCATCAGCCATATGCCCCTTAGTCGCCTTTTACGACACCCATGGGAAGACATGGCGTGGTCTATTCTAAGCCGGAAACCACACGGCATTTGTTTTATACTATGTAATAATAAAGTACTATAGTTAACTAAACTATTGGTCTTCCTAATAATATTACTACTACCAATTAGCCAAGATGACCTATTTAAACATTAATAGGCTTTATAACGTCCACTGCTGAACATGGGCCTCCTCCTGGGGTATTTGCCATAGTCACCACGCTTGGCAGGCGGGTTGGTGACCGCAGTATCATATTGTACCATACAAGGATACGCTGCTGCCCGTTCCTTATTATTATAGATGATGTTATAACTAAATAGGCTTGTTGACTCATAAAGTAAATTATCATTTCATTTCTTAAAATCCACAAAAAATACTATTTTTTTTCCTGGTCTGGTCTAGTTACCAGTTTTAACTATAAGAGTATAAAAGCAATTTAAAAAAAGCTTCAACCAGTTAATGGTTTTTAAATAAACCACCAACCTTCTCGCTCCTCATTTCCACAATAATACTCATCTGTCCTCTCATTTCGTCGTCTTTAGCGGCAATAGTGGCTTCCAATCGTCGTATAGATTCGGCATTCGCGGTATCTCTGGCGCTGGCGGCATCTCTTTCGGCTTCGGCCTGTCGTCTAGTGGAAGTTAGTGTAGCTTCTGCCCGAGTTCTTGCGTCTGTCTCGACCTTGAATTAGAATGTTAGGATCTTAGTTTTATTAGAAAAGGTGTGTTTTAACTGTTATTTTTAGATTAGTTGTATTGAAAGTGTTAACAGCAAACTGTATGATTTTTTCTTATGTCTGCTATAAAATTTGTGTGCATTGGAATTGATTAGTGAGATCACTCAGTTACTAAGTTAAAATACAAAGTTTTTGAATTAAAAAACACGCTATCTGGAAATCTCACTAACCTTTTCTGCTTTTATTCACCTATGTCTTGTATGAATACGGTTATCCGTTTTCTGAAATTTACTCTATTCACGGTGTTCAATATTGCCGTTTATGTTTGTAAAATCAGTAACTAAACAACTAGTAAATAGTAATCACCTTTTTTGATAATAAAATGGTATAAATACTAAAATTGCTTGTTTTACCTTAAGGTTTGCCATGAGTCCTGCTATGGCGCTGGCTTTAGCGTCCAATTCACGCTCGTGTGCTGCATCAGATTCAGTAAGCTTCGTAACGTAGATAGCGGTCTGTTCACTAAGTTAAATTTTAAAAATGTTAGAAATCCTTTAGAAAAAAAATCTGGATTAAAGTTATTTTGTGTAATTATAATAAGAATAAGGAAGAGCTTTTTATAAGATAACTTTTTTAAATAATTAGAGTTTTATTAAATTTGGAATCCTAGAAATATACGCCTATGTGTGTTCAGAATTCATTGGTTTTGATATTTTTTACATTCCAATAGAAACATGTTGTCGCTATGTGATTACAGTCTGGCCAAGGGTAAAGATCTAGCACATCGTATTTAGTTTCAAATAAAAATAAAGTCGAGATAAATAAAAACTTCACCAACCGCTCAGATTTGAGGGACAACTCCATGTCAGCCATTTTGCTTTCCAATTCTTGAATAGAGCTAGTCATCTCTTGGATAGTAATAGTCTTTGAATTGGATTCTTCTTGTAAATTTTTAGTTTTTCCCAGAATATCTAGTTTTTCAGCTTCCAAAGTGGATATTGTTTCTTTCAGCGATTTTATTTCTGTTTCTAATTCCTGAATATCCTATAAAACGGGCAGTGATCAGAAGTAGATGTATTTTTTTTGTTAAGCTTACAATATTGTAAATTATTAACTTTTTGAATAAAAAATAATTATATACTTACTTTATCTCTATTCGCTATTGTGTTCACTAAGCTACGTTTTTCGTCACCTAGGAAAGACAATTCTTTTTTCAATTCTTCGATAACGAACCCTGTCTCCTAGAAAATATCAAACATTAGGAAAGCATAATTAGTAGCCCAAATATCAGATTACTCTTATAAATAGATAAGTAAGGAGGTAGCTACTTACTTATCTTTGCTCCGTTGTAACAGCTTCACTTTAATAAAAGTGAAGCTGTTACAACGGAGCGCTTGATTATACTCTAAACCTTGTATTTATAACGTTATGGATGTCATAGAATATCACAAAAAATTAAAAAAAGACAGCTCACTCTCGTAGTCAGAAGCTTCTTCTAGGCTAAGAAATATAACACAAAATATAATCACGGAAATACTTTATACCGCGACTTTTAACTAATTCTAAAAGTAGTGCAGAGCATATTGAGAGTGCATATTATGTGAATGATATATGAGTTCTATTGTTTATTAGCTGTTGTCCGCGTAGAATGTGATATTTTCACACAAACTTTTCCACCCCTTTTCATCTTCTTAGTGGTGGAATTTTCAATAATACTTTATCGGATGCCTACGATACATAGAGAATAAACCCTCCAAGTTTCAGGTCTCTAATATCGGAGCTTTAGACTGTGCGTCAGTTAGTCATTTAGAACAAAACGTTTTATTAATATAGAATGAAAACGTACTTTCAAACGCGTTGCTTGGTCACGTAGCATCACTTTTGCTTCTTGTAGCTCACCGTTGGTAGAAGATGCACGAGAAGCCATTTCACGTGCTTGACACTCAATCGCATGAATTTCATCTCGTACTTCCAGCAATCTATATGAATCATATCTTAACTAACTAATTCGATGACATTATTATAGCCACAAAATTATATCGATATCATCACTAAGCTGTTAATTTTTTAATTTATACTTTTTTGCACACAGAAAGTTACATGACATAAATTGTATTCATTGGAAACAGCATGTACAAAGGCGATACATATTAGACCAAGGCTTCTCAATTGTCGGTCGCGACGCCCGGGGGTTGATCAGTTAACCTGAATCAATTCCAAAACTTGAGCTCCGGTTTAAGAAGCTATGCTCAAAAAGGCAAACACATCCTTTACAGTCACGTCACAGTAAAAATAAGTTTAGGAAGCCCTGAAATTCATGTTTATATTTAAATCAAAAATAATATTTGTCCTTTGCAAAAATAATATTTGTCCTTTGATGTCATTAAACCTGTGTTACATAGCATAAACCTGAATGTATAGTTACATAATTATTATTATGAAAATTATTAAATAAAAATAAATAGTAGGTATTATTTTCATTTAATAATTTTACTAATAATACTCACTGTCGTTGATGTTCCCCTCTAGCTCGTTCAAACTCCACACGCTGACCATCCAGTTCCCTCAGCAATCGCTGAACTTCCGCGGTACATTGATCACGCTCAACTTGCAGTGTTGCTAATTCGGCTTCCCGCCTTTCTAGCTTTATGGCTATCTCTCGACGTGAATTAAGTTCGGTTTCAGCTTTTGCTCGGGCTTCACCTAACCTTTAGTTAATGTATATAGTATTAATAGGTATATATTTTCACTTTTTACGACTAGGTATATATCCGTTTACAATATCATATCCTTTATTTTATTCACAATATATTTATTTAATAAATGCACTAAATTGTTGCATTAATACATAATATTATAGACAAAACAACACAAATCGCTATTATGATGTTAAACACAATTAATTTTCGTCTAAAAACATTAATTGATCAATAACCAGTAGATGTATAATATAATGATTAATTATAACTAGGTAATCAGTACGAGAATGGTAACAACATAACTTTGTAAAGTAATTGAAAATGTTGGCTAACTTTTCGGCAACGGCGGTACGATGCCGCGATTCGGTCTCGGCGGCAATCTTCGCGTCTTGGGCACTTTGAGCCAACACCCGCACGCGTTGTCCACACTGAGCGTAGGCGTCGGCGAGAGCGGTCTGGTCGTCGCGACAACGAGCTAGAGTGCGCCGCAATCGTTCACCATAATCTTCCAGTACGTCGCAGATTTTACGAGTGCCGTTCAACCTGATAGCGAGTGTAGATACTAGATTCTGTGTTATAAATACATGACACAAGAACAAAATTATTTGACATGGAATGTAAAAAGTTTAGAAATAATCATGGTATATGCAGTAGGTAGCTGTTCCAAATTTTATTTTCGGGGAAGATTGGTTTATTCGCTATAAGCAGATACAAGACCGTCATATTTGTCTCATGATTCTGGGGGCTAAGAAACGGCAGAATGAGAGTGCCTATTATTGTATTTTTATCGCATTGTTTAGCTAAGTATTATAGCATTATCTATCCTTCTATTTGGATCCTTTTACAGGGTAATTTACACATGGTCATGACAAATGACCTACAATCATGCATCATCATCATCACGCACAACATGCGTGATGATGCATGATTGTGGGTACGAACGGGTATGAAAAGCTACAAAAAAGTGACAGAACTTAAAACTCTAAAAAAATATAAGTGAAGTAAATAATTCTTGCTTGTTAAGTGTGTCAGGGCGTAGTCTGAGCTCCTGCTGATATTGCGCTGAGACAGTCTCGTGCTGCATTTGCACTTCTACCATGTTCTGTTGCAGGCGCTCGTGGTTACGGGTCACCTGCTGTAGTTTCTCTTTCAGATCCCAGTATGCCGTATCTTGTGCAACCTGACCGTGAACAACGCATTCTGTCAGACAGCTTTGTAAACTTTGGAATAGGTTTTGAACATGACACCTAGCTGGATTTAATTTTATTTCATGTTTGTTTGCGTCCGGAATAACATGATTATAGGCTATTTTAATGATAATGATGACTATAATGATCCGGCCGATTATGACCAGGGCAACTGCTTTAACGTGTCTTTCATGTGCTCGCATGTGGCTTAAGTAGGTATATATGCAATCCTCTTTGTGCAGATCCTTGCGCATTGAAGACAATCCATCAATTATGTTATTTATACCTGATTAATTATAGCAGGTGGTTGGGCTTTCAATTTATCACGCTTGATCTCAAGCTCAGCGCAGTGTTGTTTTTAAATTCGTTGACTCTGGGTTTAACCAACCAAAGTCCTCCATTCTTGTCTTTGCGCAGCAAGCTGCTCCCATTGAGCTGATGCTATATTGCATCTTACAAATCAAGAATGATACGAGTAACATATAACAGTTATCGGATTACTCCGAATTGCACGCATTCCAACTAACGCTACTACAGGACGAGATTGGTGTTTCGCGGGAGGTGACGGGAAATGCTTCGAGCCAGGTGTCATGTTAATTCGCACGAGTTATAACTTTTTTAAAGCCTACAATAGCATCATAAATCTTGATAGTCCTGGGTTCGATTCTTGTGTCGTACACAGGGCCGGATTTAGAAGTCCGGAGGCCCCGGGGCAACAAGGAAGAAGAGCCCCCCTGGTCCACAAATTAGTTTCCCTCTAAATGTGTAGAAAATTTGAAGTATGTACCTACATACTTTTCTGGGCGATTCGAATTCTGATATTTTACTGATTGTCTAATTTAAGTGAACAAGTATAGATGAATGACCCGTTTTTACAATATTTAAGAACTATTACATTTATCATAATTCTATAACGCCGAAACAATAAATAAAAGTAAAGTTGTAGAGTTTATTCGAATTTGAAAGATTTTAAATCTCTATTGTGGGGGCCCCTCTATTGTGGAGGCCCCGGGCGGCTGCCCTGGAGGCCCTCCCTTAAATCCGGCCCTGGTCGTACAAGAAATATTCGTATAAAATCAAAAATTCTAATCACGACAGTACGTTAGGCCGTTGGCCCCGATGTTCAAGGCATCATCTATGACATTGATGGTACGTCAGAAAACAGAGAACACCGTGGGAGCCCCATGTTCAGTAGGGCATTTTATATAGACTAATAATGATGATGAGTTCTTTTTTTTTTCTTTTTTTCTCTTCGTTCGTTTTATGAGATTATTATTTAGAGAATGTAGATATATTTGCACGCGGATTCCATGTATATCCATTGAATCCGAGTCGGACAAAGTTTTATGTCCTTTTCAGAAATTACGAGGTACATTAAAGATTTATATATAATGTAGATTTTGACTTTTCAATTTCAATATTGAGACCCCTACGACTTATTGGGAAAGTCGATTTTACAAATACAAATTATTAGGTTCTTCGTTACCTCCTAGAAAAAGCTGATTTAGCCTCGCGGGAATAATTACAGAACCAGTTTAGAGATAAGGTACGATATATTGTTGTCTATTCTAATAATATTAAAAATAAAAAAGATTTAATGGTTTGTTAGTTTGCTTTGAATAGGTTTCGAAACTACTGGATCGGTTAGAAAATTCTTTCACCGTCAGAAAGTGGCGTTATCCAGGAGTGACATAGGCTATGTTTGATCATGAAGTTCCCACGGGAACGGGAGCAACCCGAGTGCAACCGCGCGAGGGAAGCATGTTTCCAAGTATCTATATGAATACATAAAGAGCAAGAAAATTTACCTTCAACTTTATAATTTTGGCGGTTTCCCGTGAAACTTTTTCTCTGAGTTGCTCTGCATCTGTGTTTAGTCTCTTTCTACTTGCAACTTTACTAATATCAGATACATCCATTATTGTTAGTTTTAGAATTTTGCTTCTGCAACTATTGTCCAAAGTATTGTAATTTTCCTTTCCCGCCAAATTCTAAAAGTTTATTTTTCTTTCATTTAGGTTATTGGAATGCAAAGATCCGAGTCAAACAGCCATAAAATATTTAAACTGAAATCGATTTTAGTAATACATCGAAGTATCATTCAACTGATTTATAAATTACTCTTTTAGTTATATATAAATTTCATTGCATTATTTAGTATCTAATCTTAATTTTCACCTTTAATAATTACTAGGTCAATTTCTGGTATAACATTATCTGAATAAAAAAAATAGTTAGACTAAATTCCTTAGTGTGTAGAGTGTTTGAGTAAAACATATTATTATGTCTATGGTTAGAATTATTCTGGCAACACGGGAAAAAAATTTTGAGTGTTGGTATCTGCTGACGCCAACCATATTGAGCATTTCCGTTTTATAATTTTATATACTTTTTTCTTATTTTTGCCATATTATAATTATGTTTTGCCACTCAACTGACCTGTTAAATTAAAAAACTAATTATAGTTGATAAAACTTTGGTAAAAATTATCAATAAATGTGTAATTGCAAGTTTAGTTCGGTCAATGCTACCAACCTCAGTATGAAATAAAATAATTTCGTACGCAGTCGGTGATATTTACAAGTAATATTTTGCTAATGTTTTGACAATTAAACCACTAAATTTCACATTTCATTTTACTGAAGACTATTCCGATTGCTAAGATAGTTACATCGCCCTAACGGAGGTGATCTGAAGAATATGTTGTATTAACTGTTGCACTCGGCATTCTGTGACTACTTGACAAAATATGGTCGTGCGATCTGCCTGAACATATAAGTGGTGATGTGTGAAAAGACTGAGGATAGTTATTTGGATGGGGAGGTGGTATGGGTGAAGTTAGGTTCCTGCTTCTGGCCTGGCGAGGTGGTGGGGCCGGAGAAGCTGCCTCCAGATCTACTACCTTCGTTTCGGAAGCCACCAATAGCAGTTGTGCAGTTCTTCCAGGAGGACACATAGTAAGTGAGCATGAATAACCTGCAGTACTTACGAGTTATTAGGCTATATAAGCTTTTGCTAATGATATGTATGGGTGTTCTTTCTTTGTTCTCGAATGTTATGCTGGTTGATATTTACATAATTATGCGAGCTGAGGTGTATTCTAAATCTCCTGTAACACTATTATTAATATTTTTATACTGAAAATTTGATTCCTTACTACATGAAGTAAAATGAATTTTGAATTTGATTATTGTGATAGATAAATTAAATTTTATTATAAAACTCTAAAGTTTTCATAAGGAGGTTATATATTTTATTTCTCATCATTTAGAATAAAGCTAAAATTAAATATATATATCATGATGGCAGATCTTCCAAAGAAAAATGCCTGAAATGTGCTCATATACTTAAAAATGTCCTTTTTTGTTGGAGTGGTTACTGAATAACACCCTGAAGGACCAAACGCCAATAATGTTACACACGGCAGACACACACTTAAAAAAATGGATTGTGATGGCAATGCATTGTAAATTGTTTGTGGTCAGTTCTATAACTAAAACTCTTTTTCTATATCTAAATCTTAAACTAATTTAAAAAGCTAAAGAGTTTGTTTGTTTTGCTTGAACGCACAAATCTCAGGAATTATTGGTCTGAGTTCAAAAGTTCTTTACATGTTAGAAAGCCCATTTATTGAGGAAGGTTATAGGCTTTATTTAATTATGAAGATACTACAGGTATGGTGGTTATGCAGGTGAAACCACACATGAGCTAGTTATTTATCTACCAGTCTTCTTGTATGGGTATGGCAGTATTAAATGTTTCAAGCATGCACATTATTTATTAACATTGCTATTTGGATACCAAAGTATAACTATAATTATGCAATATGTAAAATTTTCAAGATTGACAATTAAACCACTAAATCTTACATTTTCATAACACTAGTCTAGAAATACTTAAATATTAATTCATTTCATAGAGTAAATTAATTTTTATTTGTATGTTACACTTAAAATGTTAGATGTTTTAGGAATGGCCCATCACATGTTAGTTTTTAGTTTTAGGGTAATTCACTCTTGTTCTGAAATTGCAAGCCAACTATTTAAAATTTGTCCATAATCTTCACGAATAATATATGTAGATTATTGAGTGTAGTAACTGTAATCATTTTAACAGCCCGTTTATGTCCACTGCTGAACATAAGCCTCATAACAGACCTTGGCAATCTGTGGTAGTTGCTATTGCCATAATCTCCATTCTTGGCAGGCATTGGTGACCGCAGTAAGATGGCAACTCACTAGGAGCTGATAAACGCTGCTTCCCATTCATCAGTTGCCTCATATGACACCCATAAGACAATATGGGGTGGTATATGTATATTTCTAAGTTGGACACCAAACGTCTGTAATGAGTAAATTAAAAAAAGTGGAAGTAAACTAAAACCGTCAAAAAGATGTAATTGATCATTTTTCTCCACTGTATGATTTCATTTATGGATATTGTTTATTAGATAATCTAGATAAAATTTTGATAGTTGTTACATTGATTTTAAACATGGACATATTTAAAGGGATTATTACCTATATATATATAAATTAATCCCTATTTTTCTTGGTCATTGCATCACACATGAACAGATGAACTGATTTCACTAATTTTTTTTTGTTGGGTTTGTTATTGCCCAAAAAAGGTTTTTATGAAAGAAAAAAATATGATAATTGAGCAGGAAATTAGAAAATTGAAGAATACTTAACCACCATATAAAATTTTCTAATGTGCATAAAAGTTTTTAGAGGTAACCTTATAGCGTTTGACATTGCATTGACAGAATGTGTGTTGCTCTTAGTGCAGATCACAGTTAGTTCAGATAAAAGGACAATGTCTGCCGGGTTTGCTTATTAATATAAATGGGTTATGTCATTTAAATGTCTTTTTTTAATTAATGTATTCTATTAGTTAACATTAATATGTTAACTAATAGAATAGAATACAATAGCAACACCATGGACAATATTGAATTAGGTACTATGTTAAGTAATTTATTTTTTGCTTTTTGAATTCAATTATTATGTGTTTTGTTTCCAGTGAATATGTCAAGAATCCTAACTCAATATTCAAGTACAATTGCAGCCGAAAGAATGAATTCATCAACAAAGGACTTTGTAAGTAATTTTAACTCATATTTCTTTAATCTTTAACTATTAGCTGTTGTAGTATTAACTTTAACATAAAAAATCTGGAGACCCAAATGGCTATATTATTGCAAAACCAGATTATACTGTTTATTCATTTTAATGTTTGATACAAGATTTTTTCTACTTCATAATATTTTATTATGAAGCAGAAAAAATCTTGTAGATTAGAATGACGAAATTTGATTGCTGTAATGGGTTGGTTTTTGTGGCTTGGAGGGCAGTCAAAACTTATCTTGCACTGCCCTCTACCAACCCACAAAAAAAAATCACAACATGCACAAAGGATATAAAAAATACATTAAAATATAAACCAGCTTAAAATCGTACATGTTTCGCCCATCCACAGAGCATCATCAGGTGTTGATAAGACAAATGATTATGAATTAAATTTAACAATTATGTTCAAGAGTCCATTATACTCTTAAACAAGTGAAAAGAGTCTCATGGAAACATGAGCTATGTAGATGACAATTGCATGGAAAGACTACTATTTATAAAACACTAGCTATCAAACAGTATAGCTGCATAATGCAGTTCCATATTCGTTTACAGTATCATGTCCATTTGTTATCTCGCCCTCCCAACCCTTAGTTTGCAAAGAACCTTCCGATGCCCTCATAGACCCAAAGTCCGAGAGGCCCGCGAACTGTAAAGTAGAGCGAACAAGTTCCCTAAAATACAAAAAGTCAAAATTCCTCAATCTCATCACCAGTGACCGCTCTGAGCCAGGGCCCAAGTCCACAAGGGACGCCCTATTGCGCAGGTTGCTTAGTTTGTACCAGGGTTGTTTAAACCAGGGTGGAGCTCTGCTCGCCTTTATGCCCGGTGAAGTAGCAAAAGCCTCGTGGCTAACTACATACAGGGTGTCCCAAAAGATTACGTAGCTGGGAAGGGGGGTGATAGGGATGGTCACAAGGGTCACCAGAAAAATATAAAAAATTCCCTCTGGGTGTTTAAAAAAATAAATGGCATTTTTTAAAAGACTAAAAATTTTACACCTTGTGCTAACTGTACCAACAAATATGGCTGTATTTAAAAAAAATGCTGTTATGTAATCTTCAATAACAACAAGGTCATCAACATCAACATCAAAAATAACAAGGTGTAAAATTTTAAGTTTTTAAAAAAATGCCATTTTTTTTTTAAATACCCAGAGCGGATTTTTTTTTATTTTTCTAGTGACCATTGTGTCCACCCCTGTCACCCCCTTTCCCAGCTACTTAACCTTTTGGGACACCCTGTATGTCCATCAGAAAAAAAAGTCCATTTGTTACAAACAAAAATATTATTCTTAGCTCTTCATGATATGACTACACATTTATTTTGTTAATTTCACATTTAAATGACTCTAAACATAATTTTCATAATTAATTGCACACCCACGAGTTTTAATTTTAGACATATTTTGTATAAAATATTTATTTATTTTAAGGAAGCAAAAAATGAAGACAGTCAGAAAGCTTCAGAAAGACATATTAACATTTTAGGGCTATGTCATCATATTATTTACCCAATATTTAACTTGTTATTTCCAGATATGTACAGAACTAAACATGGTCACATGGAAAAGTTTCCTGAAGATGTGATCCGTGCTGAAACTGCAGTTGGCGGAGACATAGAAATACTGACTAGAGATGAGTTCCAGGAGAAGAAGAAAGAGAGCTATGCTGGAATCTTTGGTGATTCAGCTAAAAAAACACCTGGCGCTGGTAATACGATTATTTTTATTATAATACTTTAATCTTAAGCTCAGTAAAGTAGCAAAATCATTGTGACCATCATATTTTGGACTGAAAGAAGAAAAAAACCTTTATTTGGCTGCATTGTTAAAGATGTATTAGAACTACTTCATAAATATTCATCTGATTTTAAATAAGCATTAGTCTATTATATTATAATGAAATAATGTACACAGTAAACAGTACTGTGATAAGTCACTCAGAATTATAGACTATTCACAGTGTAGGAGAATGCCAGACCATTCTCCTACATTGTGCATAAAGGCGGCTAGTGCTGTATATCTATTGCTCTCACACTACCTGTCATTGTGTTTAGACAACTCTGCCATTTTTGGTATATTGATATAACAAAATGATTTAGAAATATAATATTTTTCTTGAATAAAGTCTTGCCTTAGTTCGGTACTTTGGTACCCAAGACAAAAGTTAAAGAATTAAGATAAAGAAAAATAATTAATTCATATTTAAAGTAGTAATTGTCTTGACAATCACTACTAAGTAATAGTTTATTAAAATTGAACCCTCAAAGTAGTTTACCACTGTAATGGTAACATTTTAATAAATCTATTATTAAATTCAAATCTATTATTTAAGTAATGGGCAAAAGTTTAAATTGATATCTAATTATGCACCTCTTATATCAATTGTCCACACATATGTGTTTTGTGCGTATTTTCAAATTTATTATTAAATTGTAGGTAAAGGCAAAAGAGGAAGACCATCAGAATCTTCAAGAGTATCCACTCCATTTAGAAGGGTAAGTTAAATATTTATTCTTAAATTCAATTGAAAAATATTCAGCAATGTTTTGAAATGCAATGAGTTATTTCTTTATATGAAACTTTTTCTCCACCAAACCACTCATAATCGATACTTAATTTTTTTTGTGTTGCCAGAAATGTTATTAATTAACATTCTAATATCAAACACAACTTACGAAGTATTATGTCAGGAAAGTTGTTTTTTTTTTTATATTTTTTGAAGATTCCCATTGTTTAACAACCCATGCAACTTTAAAAAGAAGTTAAAGATAATTCTACTTTTTTGACAATATATAGCTTTAAATACTAACAGAATCATAATGGAATTACTATCAATGCTCTGCGGTTTCAATCGCATTAGGATGCTGACCATCTATACTCTATGTCCATATCTTGGTGATAGGTTTTATCTAGGCAATATTCATCCAAATCCATTAAGTTATTTTTTTCGTTGTTAAGTTACAAACACCTAATTTTTCACCTTTGTTTATGTGTGTAGAAATGTGAAAGTAACAATGAAAATTCCGTCTAAAATTGAGAGGAAAATACGGAATAGAGAAAGACAAAATAAAGAGTAGCCTTTATTACACCTTATAAAATTAGCCATTTACTAGAGAAAGTCCCGTCAAAATCGATCCAGCCGTAATTGAGTTTCGCTGAAACAAACAGACAGACAGACAAAATTAAATTTTGTTTAAATTTTATTTCTTTATTAGTACCTTATATATTATTCTTGTTTTTCAGGGCAAGGAAAAAGTTGATTACAAGGTTCACATCCTCGTTCAAGGCTCGAAAAGTACTCCCACGTCTGAAAATACTCCTGCTGAAAGCAGTACATCACCAACAACTAGTGTAGAACCAACATCTGACAATAAACAAGAAGAATCACAAGAAACTAATCTGGAAGAAAAAGCAGAAAGTAAGGAAAAAGTAGTTACACCCTTTTCTACTCCAACAGCTTCAAGTTCTGGGATTTATGCATGTCATGCATGTCAATTTACTACTACTCGTTTAAATGTCTTAATTCTACACAACAAATCTCATAGTGTCTCCTTTATGCCATATACCCCATCACCTGTCAGGAAAAAACCAACCCCCAGCCAGACAACTCCAGTACGTCGTAAGACTGCGAGCGAGACTCAGCCTCGCAGTTCATTAACGAAAACCCCTAAAGTCAAAGGTCGACCGCGTAAAGAAAAACCCAACCCAGAGGTACCCAAAAAAACATATATAAATAAAAAACGAGCAGCTGAAGAAGAGACAAATAATGCTGAAACTAAAAAGGCAAAAACAGACGAGGAAATCAAAAGTAGCCTATTGGCAGATTGGGATGATGGAGATGACGAATCTAATGATGAATCTACAACGATGGTTATGGCAGGGTCACCAGAAGTGCCTGAAGCTGCGAAATCTCCCGCTGTTCCGACATCTGCAGAATTGTCTAGTGCACCAACTGAGTTGTCATCACCAACTGATAAGAAATCGAATAATTCGCCTGCACGTGAAAAGCCAGAATCTTCCAGCGATTCAAAGTATGAATTTTGCGAGGATGAAGATTGGCCTGTTGAAGCTGGTGTTGGCCGAATGATTCCGCGAGTCAAAAATAAAAAGCGGAAGGAAGATACAAAGAGTATCAGTATAGACGAGGATGAAGTCGCTAGAGAAGTCGCTGAATTATTAAATAAAACAACTGTGCCCGAATTACCGTCCGCGCCTGAACCCTTAAAAGTGGAGGAAAATTTTCCTGAGCCTTCTATCGTAAAATCTCCGGACAAACTTGACAAATCGCCAGATAAGTCTGAAAAGCCGCCTGAGAACATCACTCCACCTACGAAAGCTATTTTTAAAACTAAAACGTTTTTTCGAAGCCGACACTCAAGAAGCCAAGATGCTATTGGAAAATATGTCGCAGAGCAGTTGAATGCGGTGGAAAGAATGGACATAGCTGATCATGACTTGAACGGCTCAGAGGTCGCGTCATCCCCTGAGGCAAGAGAGTCACCGCCGATTGAACACGTTAAAGTGGCACGTTTGGCGCCAAAAATACAGTTAAAAAAAATGAAGGCTGAGGCAGCACAACTACGTGAACGGGAGAAATTCAACTACGAGCAGTTCGGAGAGGCACCTGATCTCAATCAACTTGGTGATGTTGCAGTTACCAATACACCAAACCTATCAAAGGGTAGTCATAATATTCAACAGAACAAAACAAAACCTTTAAAAGATGTGTTATATCCTACACAAGAAATTAAACCAGTCAATACAGATAGCTCTGACCAAGTCAAGCCAATATCTAACATGACGATAAATATAGTTAATACTACGACGAAAGAAGGGAAGGCTATTTCTGAACCAGAAACCACCCTTATAGATAATATCGCGAATTCTGCGCCTATTATAAAATTCCCTGAAACTAGTCTTCACAAGTCGTGCCAACAGTCAATGGGACCATATATGAATGAATCGACTGCTTCAGCAGTCGACGCTTTATTAAGCGTATCGCGGGAAACCGACAGAGTCACAAAGGTCATTAGTGATGACCCTCCAGAGGATTTATTCGAAGATGACAACAAAGATAGTAGTGCAACGAGCAATGATTTGAATGGCTTCAGCGTAACCGTCGAATTGGAGACTGCCGCGAACAATGAACTTGTAGAAACAGAACAAGAAAAATCTTCGCAGAAGGAAAATGAGCTTATTAGTAACTTAAATGAATTTGCAAATGACGTTTCAGAGAAAACAGAAATTAATAATACCGAAACCGTTATCCAAGATGCAGAAAATGTTATGACAGATAGTGAAAATGTTATAGCACATAGTGAAAATGTTATAGCACATAGTGAAAATGTTATAAAAGAACTTAATAAAACAACTAATGAAATAAGTAATGAACCTAAAGAAGAATGTAGTGAAACTAATAACATATCTTCTGAACCTATTGAAAAAGCAACTATTTCTAACGAATTACCTGCAGAAGTTAATGAACGACCTTTAGAAACTAATGAAACCTCTTTTGAAACCAATCAACTATCTAGTGCATCGAATGAACCCTATAAACCCGAAACAATCAGCCAAGAAGTGATGGAAACTGATTCAGAGAATGTTACGACGGAAGCGGAAAGTATTCCGTCTGAATCTGACTTGCAGATTGCAGAAACACTCATCAACTTACCGGCAACAGCAATTCAAAATAATACGAGTAATGATTTCCAAGTGGAACATTATAATTTGTCTTTATCTAATGAAAATAGTCAAGACACTGCGACTACGTCGTCTGAAAGCATGGTTTTAGATACAATGGATGACAAATCACAAGAACTTATTGTAAAAGAAGCACCTATTCCACAATCCAAATCCCTTTTAATATCTAACAATGAGAACATAAATGTTCGATTTGAGACTGAACAGGAAAAAAGTGAAAACTTAAATGCTGCACAATCTTTGGTTCAGATGTCGGAATCTATCGACCATAAAATTAATATAGAGCATAATCTAACGTCGAATACTCTTAATAATAACAAAGAAATTATTGACAAAGGTGCATTTAACGCAAAACAAAATAATGGTTTGGATAATACAGTAGAACAAAAACTAGCATTGATGTCCAATGACAATTGTAATGATAATGCAAATGCTAAAAGCGTGAAATTGGACACAACATCATCAAAATTGTTAAAAATACTTGAAGAGCCTTCTATACCAAAGCATATTACAAATAAATCTGCTACTAAACAATTAATTACTGCTAAAGAAAAGATCTTAAATTTTGATGTTGCTCGAACATTTAAGGGAAAATCTGACTCACCAAAACAAAAAATAATTATTCGACGTACAACTCCAAGTAAAACTGTTATAAATAATATTAACGATGTTACTCCTGAGAAAATTATTTTATCGCGAAGCCTTAATCCTGCGCAAGATGGATCTGTGCAAACATATACAATACAAACATCACCTGAAGCACCTACCGACGCTAACACAATCATATTTCAGCAAAAGTTAAGAAAGATTGCTAAGCAACCGACTACCAAGCTACAAAAAATAAAGCCACAGACCTCCCTGATCACTTCCGTAACTGACGCAGCAAAGATTATAAACGAAGCGACGTCAGACGACGCGATGTTCGACATTAACTCTATGCCTATTGTGTTATCTGAAGACCTACAGTTAACACCAGAGAATATCGAAAAGATGCCGATCGTCATGTCAGACGGTAACATTATACCTCACACGCCGAACCCGCCTAAACTCGTCAAAACCAAACTACCTATCGAAACCGAAAAAGTAGTTATTAGTCCAGCGCCCAGTAAATCTTCAGACGTTAAAACTCTACTGATGAATCCTATCAGCGAAGTGAACAAAGCGACTACTCCCAATATTCTATCAAAATCTTCAAAATTAAGAGGAGGCAAACCTATGTTAGTGATTGACAAGACTACTGGGAAACAAAAGATAATTATGACCAAAGAACCTACTGTGAAAGAACTGAAACAACCACCAACATTAATACAGACCGTGCCTCAAAATACTGGGAAAGGAGAGAAGTTCATTATATTACCTACAACAAATGCACCGCGGCCCGGTAGAACACAGAAAATTGTTATCGATCCGCAAACTGGAAAAGCACATGTCCTTTTATCTAAAGGTTCAGAAACGCAAATAGGTGCTAACGATAATAAGTCAGTCTCAGCTAAACTACTTCCGACGTCATCCGACGCTAGCACACCGGGCAATACGGTCATGATCATAACTAATGCTCAAGGTGCACAATCTAGAATAGTCCTCACTCCTGAACACGAGAAAATGCTTTTCCCGAAGAAACAGCAGCCGAATTTATCTCAATTAAAAACAATTACTCACAGAATATCTACAAACCCTGCGGTAGCTCCCAAATCCTTAATGACGACTATCGCACCAGCTAAAACACAAACTATCGCCCCAGTCAAAACACAAACTAGGATTGTTCCCAAACAAAAGAGTACTATCATCACGTCTAAAGGACAATTAATCGTGGGCGGGAGAGTTGCGACCACATCACAAAATATAGCTCCGATGCCTGAGATAAGACCGGTACCGAAACGTATAATGGCGTCGGAGCCGAAGAAATTAGTGCAAACTATACAAAAAAACTCATCGGAACCGTTAATATTTTTACAACAAAAATCGGGCGCGGTCATGCAATTGACGACGGCGCAATTCGAACATCTTCAAAGGACCGGTCAAATCGTACAGAAAACGGCGGTGCCGGTTCCCGAGAAACTAGTAGTACAAAAAACACTCGCGATCACGCCCAATGAGGTCCCCGCCCCGGTCACTCCCAAATCGCGAATTCGGAAAACTATTGCCGAATCTGCGACGTCCGCTAAGAAGTTTAAACAAGAGATAGCCATAGCCCCGGCGCCCGCACCCATGTCCCCCATGCCGCCCGCGCTCACCCCGCTGTGCGCCAGCGCGCCCGCCCCCGCGCCCGCCCCCGCGCCCGCCCCCGCGCCCGCCCCCGCGCCAGCCGCATCCAAGACCAATGCGTATTCCGAGTTCGAAAACTTCGAAGAACTTCTGCCTTCGACCGCGATCGTGAAGCAGCAGCCGGAGCCGGTGCCCCCGCCCCCCCCCGCGCCCGCGCCGCTGTCGGACGGTCAGCTGCTGGCCGTGCCCGGAGAACACTTCGGCGGACCGCCCGGCTCGTTTTACCTTTGCGTCGAGGATAACGGTACTCTGACGCCAATCGACAACCGCCCCCTAGTCTTGGAAAATAATCAGTTGGTTCCGATGGCCGTGGAACCCTTACCCGTTTTAGGGACGCAACCCGAACGTAGAGACATTCTCGAGGCGGCCCTGGCGAATAGTGACGTATTTAACGCGGACACGGCCAGGGACGAGGCGCCGGATTTCCGGGATTTGAACGCCAACGTGTCGGTTCATTGCCGCGTGTCGGAAACTAGCACCACGCTGAATCAACCTATCATGACTCCCGTCGAGATGCCGAGCAAAGCGGACAGCGAACCGACCATCCCTTCCAATTTAGAAGACGGCCTCGCCGTCATCGGTGTCACGACCCCGACGGTTCCCACCTCGTTGGAGCTACCGATCACCGTCACAGACCCCAGGATAGCGCCGGCCAAGACGACGGATCCCCTCAGCAACAACAATTATGGCGCCGGCGGAGTTTTATTGCCTTCGCCTAATACCGAGATGACGTTCGTCACGACGGAAGAAGTGGACGTGCCTATCGGCGGGCCGATATCCATGCCCCTGCTCACGGACGATGAATCTGTCGGTAAATCTATGCCAATCCTGACGGACGAGGTGACGGAACGGACCGTGTCGTCGGTGGAGTCGACGGTCGGGTCTCCGTCGTCCATCGACGTGCGGGAGTCGGAGCCGGAGGACGGCGGGCCGTGGTCGCGCCGCCTGCTCACGCCCAGCTCCGACACGTCCGAGGCCTCCGCCGAGATACCGCTGCAGCCCGCCATCCAGCTCTCCGTCAATGAGCTGTCGCGACACAGCTAAAACACGGGCGTGAGTGTTCTAGTTTCATGTAGCAACGTTGCGACGTCGCCCATCGTACGTGGATGTTCTTAATAAACCTTATTTATTCGTGCCTATACTTTTATATATTATTTGTGCAATAGATTATGTTTTAACTTTCTTTGTTCGATCTTGAAGTGTATTTTATCGATAGAAATTGGTTTTATCTGTTGTGGAACCCTTTGAACGATTTTTATCGTATATGGTGCCGCTATTGTCTGAAAAAATGTTGTATGCGTTTGAAACGCGTACATAACGTGACTGTAAATAAATTATCTATTATATAGAAAGCGAAACTATGAAAAAAGTGTCTCTCGGACCTGTCATAAAAACAATTAAGTATAATGCATTACTGCATACTATATTTAGAATAAGGATTTACGATTGTAAATTTGAATTGAATTATGATATTTGTTGGATCGTATTGTGTAATATATAAAAATGTAGTTATATATTATTTTTATAACGTCTAGCGAGTTTGGATATCGTGTGACAGTGTCGCAGACTTGTACATGGAAAGTGATAAGTTATTGTGAAGGATGTTCACACGAGGACTGCAAGAGTGTGCGCCGACTGCGTCGGTACTGAAAGTTGAATATCTTATATCAATAATGTAGGATTAATCTTAAGTACAATATTGTTGAAGTAATTTTAAAACATACATGTCAAAAGCACTTATTGGTTTGTTTGATTGATCTATGTAAAATTTAGATCGAACTAAGAGAAATGGAGTCTTTAGTAATAACATCTGTGTAGTTTTATTAAATAAATTTTAATCAAGATTTTGTATTATTTCTATACTACTGATGAAAAAGGCATTTTTAGTAAAAATGAAACAAAATTAGTTATATTGATGCTTTATTTTATCTACTTCGATTTGAGGTGACATTTTATTAGCTATACCTACTAAAGAATTGATCTATAAAACATACAGTACTCAAAAAATATGTTTATAACATTCTGATATGAATTATATACATGTCGAAGTAATTTCAAAATATTCTATACAAAACAAAGTGATGATGAACCACAGTAAATTCAAGTATTTGAATATGCCTCATTAAATTACAAAGTAAGTTTTTAAAATCATTGGCAATCTATTGAATGACTTATTTTGCAAAAATATTTTCTCAAAATTCTCGTGACATAAAATGGCAACGATCAATAATAATTTATTATATCACATCTCTAATGTTCTATATTCTCACTATATTCTACATAACTACAAACTACGGTAACAATGGTAATTTATAAATTCGTAATAGTAACGTGGTTGCAATAATATACAACGTTATAATGAATGATCCTTAGCCTATAATACTTTAAATCCAATAAAAAGATCTGACGCGTAACATTGGGCGGTATTCAATTTCAAACAAAATGTAGGTATTAAAGTTATAGGTAACTTACAACAGTCGATTGCTTTATTGCTATAATATGTATAATCTTTCGTACTTTTATTTAATTCATAAATAAAAAAAAATATTTAAAAAATATTATTAATAAAGTATTGTACACAAAACTAGTTACATCTGGATCTTTCGTCGCTTAAAATAATGATATCACATGACGGCCGCAACTCTCGTGTGAACCAACATGGTGTTGGTGTTAGGAGAGCGCTTGCCGCGTGGTGTTGGGCAGGAAGAGGCACATGAGGCCGCCGCCCGCGAGCAGCGCGGCCACGATGAAGGTCGGCGCGGGGCAGTACGTGTCCAGCAGAGTCGCGATCACCACGTTACCGATGATGCCACCCAGGCGGGCGGCTACCATGGATACCGCCACACCCGTCGCACTGGAAATAAATGGTTTATGAGTATGTGCCAGATAGGAGGCTAATTACATTAAAACTTCGATAAACATTTCTTCATTACTGTAGGCTTATTGTAACGCATTTCCTATGTAAATTGTTACTGTATTATTCAAGCTATATTAAACTTAATAAAGTAAACGCCAAGTACGCGAAGACATTTTTATCAAATTCATACTAATAACGTTATATAATTTTCTTACAGGTTTAATACTGCTAGACTTTCTGTGTTTATATATGTATGTTTTAATAAGCAAATCTAATTTCCGTAACACTCGTTTTGCCTAATTTACTAGCGGCCCGCCCCGGCTTCGCACAGATGGACTTTTATAGCCTATGTTACAGAGTTAATGTTGCATTATAATGGTGAAAGAATTATAGAAATCGGTTCAGTCGTTTTTGAGTAAATTCGAAACAAACAAACAAAAGTACAAACTTTTCCTCCTTATAATATTAGTAGGTATCTATAGATTAAATCTTACTAATATTATAAACGTTACTAGAGGACGTCAAAATGACCTGTATCAAATATGGTACAAAGATAGTGTAAAATAGCATGAAATTATTAGTGGGGGTCTTTATACGTTACACGATTTTAAAAAAATCGTTTCTTATCTATATCTATGTTTTTGAGTTTAAATTTCATGACAATAGTTTTACTTACCGTAAATTAGTTGGGAAGACTTCTGTGATGAGACAGTCGAGCGAAGCGTTTCCACAAGAGATGACTGAACTGAATATGGCGCTTACGATTAGATTGTTAGTCTTATTGTACACGAAGTACATAGCTGCTGAGCATAAACCGGCAGAGAACGTCGCGAACACTGGAAAAAAATGATAGAACTCTTAACAAGCCGTGTAAATTATAATATTATTGCTACTATTTACTATGCTTTTGTAGAAAAATAGGTTGTCGATATTAAGATTCTTAAGGTGTAGATTTTTGGAGCCAATCCGTCTGATGTTTACCGAGTTTTTTATTTTATAATTAGTTTAATAACATGTCAGAAATCACTATAATTAATTTAATATTCCCTCATATTTTAAAAAAGTTAAAGAAGAGTGGATGACTAAATACATTTTAGAATTAAACTCCAAGAAAGTATAAATATAATGCGTAATTTAGTTTGAACTCTTAACTTCGCCTTTAACGTCTGCAGGGTCATTTAAATCTGCAGGGTAGTATGGCGACTGGAATCTTGTCCGTGCTTTCATTCCCAATAAACTTGTATAGATTGAGAGAATATATGCAATTTCATTGGGAATTAAACGGCCTCATTTCAAAGAGATACTGGTTCCATTATTGCATTGCAGGTTGGATACTGTATCGACAATTTGAGAATAAATGCTGATAGATAGTATAAAAATATTATTACCAAGGAAGAACTTTCTTCCAAGTCTGTCCATGCCGAGTACAGCGAATACGTTGGAAGGTATAGCGGCGGCGACCGTGATGAGCGACTCCATAAACACGTCTGAGTGTATTTGGGCGTTGCACTCCGAGGCCTCCGAGTGCGTGCCGAACTTGGTGACATAAGCCGTCACTTGGCAAATGTCCGCCTCTGCGTTGTCGTGAGCGCGAGACCATTCGTCGAACCTGTTGAACATCTCGGGAAACCACATCATCAGTCCGTAGTACCCTATGTGGAATGTAAAGTTGAGTGTGATAGAGATCGTAGTGAACTTGAGTATAGGCGGTACAAATAATTGCTTGCTGTGTTCCACAATGTCGCTCAACATTCTCCTCATCTTAGACTTGGGTTCTTTGGGTTCCTTTGCTTCAATTTGCTTCTCCGGCTTGGTGTGTAACGGCTCTTCAACCAACAGCTGTTTGACGGGGTATTCCTCCTTAGGTCGCCCGGTGTTCATCATATAGATGCCTCGGAAAACTTCCAGAGCGTCTTCATGACGACCGGATGATATCAAGAACTTTGGCGATTCTGGCAGCAAAAATAGTAAAGCTGCTACCAAGAACGATGGCAGTGACATTACCACTAAGAATATACGCCATGAATTGTAAACGAAGCCATTGGTTGATCCACCGATTCCTGAAATAAAGAGAAAAATCATAAAATATTGCTACCAGATAAAACACAAAGTGTCTTAGGAATTTCTTGCCCGTACTGATAGGTTTAGGGACTACTACCTACGTCTCCGAAAGCATGTTAAGCGGCTGGCAAATGTTGGCAAAGCTGACAATCGTATACCAGGGAACCAGTAGCCATACTTACTTTGGCTGGTCCAGGTCCAGTATTGAGCCTTATATATACAATCAACTATATTCAACTTACCACTAGGAATTATGACCCACGCCAAACCAGCGACAAACAAGTTTCCGATCGTCCAGAAGGCAGCCATGAAACTCAGCATAGCACCGCGCTTCTTTTTAGGCTGGAACTCCGCGAAGTATGACCAGATGACAGGGCCCGAACCACCCAAACTGTAAGTTATATATCATTTAATTTATTCATTATGTTTTAACTTAGTTCATCACGCTAGTTGAGGGGTACAGGCCAAATACAGGGTATGCCTTAATACATAGATTTTGAGAGAAAAACAGTTAAAAAGTTATAAAGAAAATATTCTTTAAAGAGATCATCGTTTGGAAGGTCTATGAACAAGAATGTATTTGTGGCGCCATCTGATATATCTTTTAAAACCATGGTAAAGAAAAATAAATATAAATAATAATTGTCAGATTCCCGAGGTAAAATTACTAGATTTGCATTTACCTGCAGATTGTAAGTTGGTAGAATTATTAGGCATGTTCAGCGTCTGTACCTACCTAACTTTTTATTTTTACTACGTTCTTAACTTAGTATGTACTTACTTGTTTACACATTCAAGGACAGTTAGGAAAGTATTCCTTGGTCGGTAGCTCTTGTTAATCATATCCTCACGTGAACTACACACTAAATACAATATTACAAGATATCCTGTATATCGCGAACATTATGATTTTCGTTACAAATGAAAAGGAGTTATTTTTTTTATTACGTTATAAAGTAGTTCTAGTAAAATATTTACCAACTTAAACTATAGAATCAATCAAACGTTATGTATATCTCGGGTATAAGAAATACTTACGCGGCGCCGTTAATGAAGCGGAAGAGCATGAAGAGTTCGTAGTTCTGGCTGAAGGAGGAGGCGACGATGGCGACTGCGTTGATGATGGAGATGGCGATGAGCACGCGCTTGCGCCCCAGCGAGTCGGCGACGGAGCCCCACGCGTACGCACCCACCATCATGCCGATGAAGATTATGCTGTTCAGCCATCCCTGAGTTCAGACAAATATTTCATTTTTATATAATATTTTATATAACGTCTACTGCTAAACGTGGGCCTCCCTCGAACAGTGTTGACATACTCACTAAAGTATAGTTGTTGTTGTGGGTTGTTGGCCCCAATATTAAGTAAGAAGGTACAGCATATTCTAGATTGTCATAGATAATGTGATGACCATCGAGACTAAAGGCATTACGGAAATAAATCTTTGTCTTTTACATAAAGTTAAGAAGCGGGGATCCACGACCTTCGAGATTTAAGTATTATTAAGAGTTCCTAAGTTTAATGCAAAATTATAAAGCATAAAAGTAACTATGGCCCCAGGTCCAAAAAAAAATCTTATTTTAGATATACGACAAATTTAGGTTGTATAACTCAGTAGACCTTGGAATTTACACGAGTTCTATTAATTTTATTACATATGTAGGTATAAAAATTGCCATAAATTATAATAATATGACGTTCCGATAATATTGGGTACATATACATAATGGCGAAACCATTAATATATACTTATAAAATGAAAATCGTGACAACACATAGCTATGGAAAAATTCAATTTTTCGTCGTGAAGACAAGAGTTACAAATTGAAATAGTAATTTGGGAGAATTCCCATAACATTCAATTTTGTCTGACAAAGGAACCAAACCTTACAATTATGTGAAACAATAATACCCACGATGATACCACGATATAGGTACCTAACATATAGCGGTAGTTATGTGGTTATATAATAACAACATATTATAGTGTTTCGAGAAGTCACAGATTCTAATCGCCAAAATCAACATACGATAAAAGTACCTACCTACATAGTAGGTATGATCACATTGATGGATCGCTCAACAAATGCAACCTTGAAGACTATAAGTCAATGAAAACATTTGCTACGTATAACAGTGTATGCGACGTATGTACTTAAAATATGTTTAAATTTTTGACTACTTAAAGTCAAGGTTGACTTAGACTTACTTAGAGCACATACTAAATTTCAAAATTTAGATTGATAAATTTAGATTACTGACAGGACCTGACGGACTGACAGGAACCTGAATTTAATGTATAGGTACTTATCCCTTATACTCAGACCATTAGGCCACGGTGGATCCCAAGAGTCGTCGAAATTTATCAATCACCTTTTAACATGGCTTGCGGAACCTAAATACCATCTATTGATACTCGGTAACATTACTCTATAAAGTATCTCCTAAGATGCATTTGGCAGTAAATATTTGAATGCAATAAAGATAAATGGGTACCTACCTATGTAGTTCGAATTCGAAAATCAAATTAGATTATTCTACATTGAGACACTGAAGTTCATTGCAATTTTAAATTATTCCTTGTTTTTGTATTTAAGACGATGGTTGATAATATTTTAGTTCATTATAGCATCGAAATTGTAATAAATGATTATACCAACAAGTACAGTCCACAAAGCAACAGAATTATCTTTTACATTGAAACTTTGCATCCTTACGTCAACAGCCCTTTACGACCACTCCTGATCATGGGCCTCCGTCAGATCTTAGTAAGCCAGGGTCGCTGGGGTTTAGCCATAATCGCCACGCTTTCAGGCTTATCGGTGATCGCTATAAGATGGTAACCTTGAGCTAATAGATGCTGCTGCCCATCCATTAGCCATATGTCCCTTAGTCGCCTTTTACGACACCCATGGAAAGACATGGGGTGGTCTATTTTAAGCCGGAAACCACATGGCCGACATAAACATATTTATTTACATTATCTGATACTGACGGTGTTAATCTATCTCTGTTGTTGACTGTGCCTAAGGAACCTTCTTTAGCAATCAGATAAAAAAGGCATGGATTATGATTACTTAAGTTAAATTAAATTACAGATAAGCCCTTTAACAATTCATTTGTCATTCGATCATAGTAATTAATTGACTTGGCCAATACAAGTTTCTGGTAATCGAAGTTTTTCTCGTATTTTTTGTTACTTTTATAGAGCTTATAGTATTATGTTTCTATGAACGGTAAATATTGCAATAGATGTTGCGTTACTCTATTTAGTTAAGCTTCATGAATTAAACATTAGACATAAAGGTGTGTATTTATGTATATAGTGGATAATGTTGGATAAATACATATGAAAATAATAAAAACCACCAATAATATATAAAGTTATTATATATACACATTGTACTATAGAGATATGAGATTTTCTTATGAAAATATTTGCGTTAATCAAAAGTAGGTAATTTTTTTTTCACCACAAATAATTCTTTAACCTTTTTAAAAAGCCGGCGTTATGTCGCTCTAAAATAGCAAACGTTAGTAAGATCTACATACGTATACTCTCTTTCATTTACCTACCCAAAATTCTTGTAGAGACAATCATAATGGATCTCCTCTCTTTACTCTACAGCCCTTGTACATCTGTATCGTTTGAATAATTTTCATTATATGATGTTGTATTTTGACGACCAGCTTCAAATAACACTCTCTTAACATATTCCAAAAAGTTTTTAAACCTGTATATATTAAATTCGTAAAGTAAGGGTTACTGACAGGTCAGTAACCCGTAAGATTTTTCAACTACTTATGTGATAATAGATCAGGATCTATTATCATATAAGTAGCTGAAAAATCCCAAAAAGGAGTGTGCTAACATAAGACAGCCGCCAAAAATGCATTTTCCAAAGTCCGAAGGTTTTAAGTGTGCTTTTATTTGTTTCACAGAGTAGTTTACTTACTTTGGTCTGTGTTGTAAGGTCTAAGTCGCACTGCGCCGATGGGAGGATGAATGACATTGAGATGACGTCCATCTCCTCAGAGGTGCTGACGAGGCCGCATACTGCCAGCAGCAAGTAGTGGAACCTTCCATAGCCTACACAAATAAAACATGCATAAATAAGTTTTTTTTAATTAATGATACAAAAGCAACCCTTTGTTTTGGCCGTACTGAAATCCCTTACGCATTCCCTCTGCTGCCGCGGGGAGCATAGTTATACCTAATAATTATTATTATGCTCACCGCGACAGCTGAGGGTAAACACAAAAATAATCTAATAGTATCTCTGCTTCAACACTATCCAAAAAAATTAAAATGTAAATACGGGCGGTGTAATCGTTTAAATATTTAATTCCAAATGCAAGTTTGGAGATATTTGTCGAAGTAATGTTGATAATTTCAGATAGATGGCACTAACGTTCCCATTAGACGTGTTATAAAAAAGCTTGATAAATTTCAATGACCGGTTGGGGTTCCACCGTAGCCTAATTGGTTAAGGCATTAGGGGCTATACCTAAGATGCAAGTTCGAGTCCTGCCGGTAGTCTATTAATCTCAATTTTGAAATTTAGTCAGTGGTAAACTTTTCCGTAGTGTTCAAAAATTGTAAAAAGTATATCTGTTGTAGGTACATTCGCCACAAAGAAGATTCGGCACGAAAGCAAGTAGGTATAATTTGTTTGTTTGCCACAATTACATTTTTATAAAGTACCTAAATAAGTCACTGATATGTGGTGATATTGACCACAATCTGAAAAATTACAATATGTCACATTGCTGATTTTCCAGACTCGTAAATTAGTTTCCATAGTACTAATGCTGATAGAATTAAGTATAATGCCATTCTTATACTTGGATAACATATAAATAAATAGGCACTATCAAACAATTAACTAAACGGGAAGCTAACGACAACTAATTACCTACTTAAAATAATTTACTCGTAGATACATTATAATTGACCTCTTACATTATAAAATAATATAATAGATCGTTTTTAATTCATAACTATAGATAAAAGGCAACATTTTTAATTTAATAAAATATGGCGACGACCATGAACTTAAAATAATAATTTCCTAGTCATACCTAGGTAGGTATATTTACTCATCGCAATAAGATATAAATCTTAAGCAAACATTATTTCCTGTCCATAAATTTGAAAGCCAAGTTCAAACTCAAACACAAAATCGTGTGACCGTAATATTGTTTTGCTTACTACTGACCTTCATTAATTACGACGGAAGGTAGCATAATTAAAAACAAGTATCCAAACCTCGTGTCGGGCGTCATGTTACAACGGGAGCATCGCACGATGCGTTTCTTAGTAAAGGTGGTGTGTTTACATCGCGTGGAGTAACGTATGCAGTGGCGTAGTTAAATGTGTGAAAGGATGGTGAGAGGTGTACTATTAAGTACAAAAAAGTAAGTAACATAGAGTCGTATATTAATGCACATAAAGCTAAGGCCAAACTATTAATGTATTTAAAGGATTTTTTAATTAATAACCGTAAAGAAGGTAAAGCAATAAAAAATAATGTAATAGCTGGTAAAATAGTTCAAATTAATTCAATTATTTGTCTCTCTAATAAAAATCGATTAATATATTTATTAAATATTAAATATTTTTATTTACGTACACCTAACAGGCAAATAGTCAAAACAATAATTTAATATTAATCTATCTATGATGATAACATTTTATAACAAATTTGCAAAGCAGGTATTTGAGTTATTATTTTTAATAATATTTTAAGCTTAACTTTATTATTTAATTATATTGTGTCCAATAGCTTTTTTTGTTTATATTGGGTTAGAACAATTGCCAGTACTTGGGCGGACCATGACTATATAACGAGGGACGCGCTTTAATGCTACTACCGGATACAATACGCCCTAAATGAGAAGATCCGGAGAAACAAAGTCAGTAGGTTATCGCCGGTTTTAACATAACCCATATGAGACGGTTTAGGTAAATAAAAATGATTTAATGTATACACGTCTCGAAAAAATTGATAGTGCTTTAATTGTGTTGGCTTTCTTAGCGGTGGTCATTCATATGGCTTTAGAAATAAATCATTTATTTGCAACATAGTAGGTATCAAATACCTCTAACACGGTGGTCATAAATCTGTCGATACGCATTAATTGGCGAATAGGTATATATTAGAATACTTTTACTAGTAAATATGTTACTTTCGCTGTCTAGGAATTTCTAAATGTGAGTTATAATTGATGACTAGTCAGCTATAATTTAATTCAAGCTAGTATTTTTAAAAAAGGTAAAATAAAAGGCTTAATTATAAATTACATAAAAAATAAAATTACTTCTTTCTAATAGTTAAATGTAATATATTACATTAAATAAATGCATGTAATTCTACCTACTAGCATTTTGGGGATGCTGCCCAGTAGCATAGACTTTGAATAGTTTTAATTTTATAAGTCAGTATAGGTTAATTTTGCAAATGTTAGTTATGTAGGTCTGCATCTCCTTTAAAATTCTATTATTCTATATTTAGAAAACTATTTTAGATTTTCAGTAAGTAAAGGTCCTTGCCCAATACTAGCTAATAAATTTACTGTAGCTACGACAATGCACTCCAGGAATGTGCATGGACACTATTCATTCATAAAACCATACTGAGTACTACTTACTACGTTCATATTACAGCAGGGTTGGAATCAGACTCTCAAAAAATTATTGTCTATGGACGTCAAAAAGATAGTATTTTGCCAAAAATTATAGTATTTTGCCAAAAAATACAGAATCGTTTTTTAATTGTAGATTTATATAAAAAACAAATGATGTGTTGTTTTTTTTTATTAATTAAATGGATAACAAACATGGACAAACATTAAAGTTACTGTGTTTGAAAAATTGCACAGATTTCTGTCTGGAAAATACTGAGGCGAATTGTTCTGCGGGCTTCGTTAGCCGTTCAAACTTCAAACTATATATCTATCTTTGTCCCACTTATACACAATACGCATATTCATCTCTTTCTGTCAGAGTGACCGAACCAATTAATGCATTGCAAGCTCATAGATGATGTTGCCATACGTAATAAAATTTCTTATAATTAAGGGTAATAAAATAAAATGTAGGAATACTATACATTTTTTTGTGGTGTACCTGACCAACACAAAATTATAGTATTTTTGCGTCCAATCCTGCCCTCGCGATAGTATATAGTACACGTCGTGAAATTGTAGTACAAATACTATAATTATAGTACGAAATCCAACCCTGTATTACAGTTTACTAACAACCAGTATTTCCTGTGTTGCCATCTAATATTTTAATTGCGCATTTTTGCATTTAATAGGTCAAACGGTTTACAGCGAATTAATATCCAATTTCGTTTACATAACTAGTTCATTATGTGTGTACAATTAATTTATTGCAGCGGTAGTAAAAATCCAGGAAATGGCGACGTTTATTTTCTTGTGGATATGTATTATTGAATGTTAATTTGAAGTATAATAAAGTTTCTTTATTTATCTGGCGTCCTCGGAACATTAGCAATAGATCAATATGTTTGCAAAAATCTCGCGTGGAGAAAGCTTATGTAGGTTTGTTCATCTGTAGACTTATTAACAGTACTAGATTTCCGCGCGCGGTTTCACCCGCGTAACTTCCGTTCCCGTAAAAACTTTATAATAAATATATATATATAGCTTATAACCTTCCTCGATAAATGGGCTATCTAACATTGAAAGAATTTTTCAAATCGGACCAGCAGTTGCTGGGATTAGCGCGTTCAAGCAAACAAACTCTTCAGCTTTATCTATTATGGCATATAACTCATTATTAGGTACCAATTCTTTGCGTTTTTATACTCGTGATAATTTCTCAACGAAATGTCCGATTGGAATAAAACAAAAAGTATTTTACTTCTACATAAATGCCCTTGATAACATAATGCTTAATTTGGATAAGGATTAATATTACGATATACATTTAACGTAGTTTCTTTCTTCAGACGATTTAATATTTTTTTGTGAACATAAAAGCGGTTATTGTGACTAAACTATGATAGATAGATATATGCTCTCGCTGACTTTTTTGTAGATCTTAATAAGACCTACAAACCCGTAGTACATCATTTTGTTCTTTTGCCAATCGTTTTTGCAGCGCACGCATAAATAGGTTTTCGCTTTTACACCTTGGGTTACAAAATTGCAATTTTATTACGGATCCCTATTTTTTTTGAAAATAAAATATATCCTGTAACCTTCCTCGATAAATGGACTATCCAACACTGAAAGAGTTTTTGAAATCGCACCAGTAGTTTCTGAGATTAGCGCGTTCAAACAAACAAACAAACAAACTCTGCAGCTTTATAATATTAGTATAGATTAGCCTTAAAGCAAATGAAGTTTTTGTCTTGAGCGTCTCTATGTGGGGGCACCAGATTGCTAGGATGAAGAGTAAGGCTATTTGAAAATCTTGCATCGAGTCATGCGCTGCTTGCTTAGGGCATCCAGTAGTCCTAATTCGTCATTGCCTTTCTATACTAACACTATCTGTTCATGCCCGGCGTCGTCCTTTCTTCGTACTAAAATTTCCCGTGGATTTCCGAAAAATTCTTTGATACAATACTATGTTGTATCTACAGTTACAAATACGATAGATAAGTATTAACCAAATTGGAAAAGCCGTTCTCAAGTTATGTACTACTAGCTTCCCGCACGCGGTTTCACCTGCGTAATTCCCGTTACCGTGGGAACTTCGTAATTAAATATAGCCTTTGACACAGCTCAGGGTGAATGTATCTTTCCAATGGAGAAAGAATTTTTGAAATCGGCACAGTAGTTTTTGAGTTTATTCAATACAAACATACACACAAAAATATAAATCTTTCCTCTTTATAATATTCGTATAGATGTACCTACCTACCTAAGTTATGTACATACATACATTTTGGCGTTTCATTTTATTTATATAGAAAATTATAAAGATGTAAGAATTGTATTTTTGTATGTATACTTACCAATAAACTCAAAAACTACAGGACAGATTTCGATAATTTTTTTACGACTAGAATGCTATATTATCCCCGAGTAACATATAATCTATCATTACGAAGTTTTCATGGGAAAAGCAACTATGGGAAAGAAACCGCGCAAAAAAAAAAAGTTGGAAAGCTAGTATAGTCGGTACCTAAACTATAGATATAGAAGTCCTTAGTCTGAGTACTGTGTTTGTTTCTGACAACAATTCTGTCTCATTCCTACTATTATTAGTTTTATTTAAAATTAGCTACTTTTAGTTGTATATATGTATTTTAGTCATGTAATAAAAAATCATAACTTTATGATACATATCTATATATATAAAAGAAAGTCGTGTTTGGTACAACACTTATAACTCGAGAACGGCTGGACCGATTGCCATGGTTTTTGATTTGTTGGATTTGTTTCCGTCCCGAATAGCAGAATACATTTTAAAAACAAAAGAAAGTCGTGTTAGTTACACTATTTATAACTCAAGAACGGCTGAACCGATTTGGCTGAAAATTGGTAGGGAGGTAGCTAAGAACTGGGAGAAGGATATAGGATACTTTTGGGTAGGGGTAGGGTAGGGTAGGGTAGGTTAGAGGTAGGGTAGGGTAGGGGTAGGGTAGGGGTAGGGTAGGGTAGGTGTAGGGTAGGGGTAGGGTAGGGGTAGGGTAGGGGTAGGGGTAGGGTAGGGTAGGGCAGGGGTAGGGTATAAAAGTCCACCCGTGCGAAGCCGGGGCGGGCCGCTAGTTTAAAATATAACGAAAAGACTTTAAACATCCAAGAAAAAAAAAATTGAGGTCGTTATACTTTGTATTGTTCATAACAAAATACCTAGTAAGCAATTTATTTTACCATTGACGTGAAATAATGCCGCTATTTTATGTATTAGGTACACAATGTGACAATGGTAACACATTTTTCTACTTAAAACTATTTTTGGAATAAAGAGTTCTTCTATAATGATTAGTGATAACTGTAATTTTGTTTAGGAAACAATAGAATTTTTGTAACGATTTGGTGACTAATATATGCACTGTCTTTATTCTTAAAGTAAAGGCTAAAATTTAAATATCTAATCAATTATTAATATTTTAGACAATCTTACTAATATTATAAACGCGAAAGTTTGTAAGTATAGATGGATGGATGGATATTTGTTATATCCACCTACACGCCAAAACTACTCAATGGAATTGGCTGAAATTTTGCACCGGGATAGGTTAGCTGCGTCTCGCGGTTTTACCCTTGTCACTCTGCTCCAGTGGGTCGTAGCGTGATATTTTGTAGCCTATATGTTAATCCAGCTTATAAACTATCCGCGTGCAAACTTTCAGCCAAATTCACTCAGTAGTTTTTGCGTTAACAAATATCCATCCATCCATCCATCTATACTTATTGTCTAAAATATTAATAATTGATTAGATATTTAAATTTTAGTAACAAACATACAAACTTTCATTTTATAATATTAATAAGTAGGATTTTGTATTTTGTTTCAGTGTAGGAACATGGAATCCAATAAATGAAACCGGAGCAAACAACTTTTAAAACTCAGACAGACATTGCAAAAATGACGATGATAAATGTTGTAGATCATTAAAAATAAAGTTGACTTTTCCAGTGTGGGACACACTAATTTTGGAGTAATTTGGATGCTAAGATGTTGTTATGATGCCTAGCACTGGCTTGGGAGTAGTTAGTTGGGCAAAAGGATTTCCGCACTTAGCCTCCTAAGTGGGCCTTTGTACGTTGGCGTTATTAGGCGTTGTGGGTGCTCTGGTATATTTGTACACATAGGGTAGATGGTCTGAACAATGAGATCTCTGTAGATGCCTCCTTATTAATGATGATTTTGGATTGGATTTTGCAATATATTTGAAGCCATATTGATAGCAGAAACATGAAGGTAAGCCTCATTATATTAAACATAATATTTTACATTAACCATCTATTTATAAATGAAAACCTGTAATTTTGTTAAATAACACGAACTTTTTACGACGGTCCAAGACAAAAAAATAAAATAAGTACTCTTTACGAAATGAAGATTAATTAAATATATCTACCTACATCTTGATTCAATTTACATGCAACTACTCCGTAAGCTATGTACATAAAATATATAATAAATTACCAGAAAACATCAGAAAAGAATCCAAAATGAACATAGATATTTACAAAAAAAACTTATAACTCCGGCAACAAGCAAATCCTACTATAGAGTAGATGAATATTTAAAAGACAGCGTAAAACAGTAAAATTTCTTAAAAAGCATAAATAAAAACTTCCTCTGTCCTATTTTGCAAGCAAAAAAGATTTTAATTTTTATTGTAACTATTTGTGTACTGGACTGTGCTTCAAATATACAGCGACAGTAGCTATTGCAAATACACGAGTAACATTTAAATTCTTATCATACATTTTAGTACATAATTTTATTTTAGTTTCATGTTCTTTTTCTTGGTTTACACTACGTGTTTCACTAAAAACTACAGTTAACAGTAACTAAGTAGTAAGTTATTCACTTATTAGCTATTATTTAAACAAACAAGATAATTTCCAACAATGTATGGTTTTGGTTTAGTTTATTTAAGGTAAACAATGTTTTATTGTCCGCGTATTACATTGTAAGTTTACTATACCTACGTGAGTAAAAATCTTTAAGGCGCGGTGAATAGACGACTTTTACGTATTAGTTTTGTCACTGTTGCTCCGCGTAGAAATGAAAGAGAAGCGAAGAGACGCCGCGATGGCGCAACGTTTCGTTCGACTCGTTCGAGTTATTTAATACATTAATCCTTGCAAATATCTTATTCCAATCGATAAATAAAAACAACAGTTCCCTTTATTATTATATATTACATCACTGTTATTAATATATATATAATATATCAAGATTTGTTTATAAATAATACAGTTACAATTGCTACAATTTCAATTTAAATGGTTTTTTTATGGTTTTTTTTTATCGAGAAAATTTACCGAAAACGTGTTTTGAACACAATGGTCCCCCCATAAATATGATCAAGATTAACATATATTTTTTTAGCTGCTCTAAAATGTAAACATTTGGCTAAAAAACTGTTTTGTGAAGCCTATTTTGACTAGGTACAGCGCCTTAACGCTTTATAATAAACCTATGCTCAAATTACAAAGATTTTATTTTATAGTAATGAATGAGTTAACTCATAAAATTACTGTAAAAATATAATCACCGACTTAATATTACGAGTATTGTTTTAGTCAAGACACCACGGACTGTTATACCCGTGCTTATAGTTCATACTTTGTAAGGCGAATTCTATAGTTTATAGCTTACTAGCGACCCGCCCCGGCATCACTCGGATGCAATGCTGATGTATCATACATATAAACCTTCCTCTAGAATCACTCCATCTATTAAAAAAAAACTGCATCAAAATCTGTTGCGTAGTTTTAAAGTACTAAGCATACATAGGGAGAGACAGACAGCGGCAAGCGACTTCGTTTTATACTATGTAGTGATACACCGTGATATTTTAGTCGTTGCTAACGTAGAACGCGCACGCCCAATGTGTAGGTACTAATGTGTAGTCAACCTTACATTACATCTATAAACTTACCGGTTAGTTCGATAGCCCTCTCGAAATCAGCTAATTTTTCCGTTGGACCTTTCTCCGGGTCGTGCTTCACTGGTGTCTTCAGTGATGGTACGACGCCTGGAACAAAAGAATACACCATGAACAATATAGAACACTATAGATTTTGATTTGTCCATACAAGCTTGGCCACCTATTTTCGTTGTCTTAGGGATATTATTCTTTTTACAATCCTTTCTTATTTGATGTCTATATCATACAGAGAATTATCCTCAAAGTTAAAAGTCTCTACGATTAACGATTAGACTGAGCGTTGGTCCGTCAGTCAGCTATTCACTCAGGACAAAGTGTTTCATATTATATCATATAGATTAATTAAACGATATTTTTTACTCACACAAAAATAAGTATATTAATAAATAAAAAGTAGTAGGTATCTATTATTTTTAAGATCACAAAACCAGTGAAGCATGTCAATATGTATTTAAATAACTAACCTGTGTTTTTATAGTTATTTTATCATAATAATATGCAAATTACCTACTGAAAACACTCCGAAATATCCATAAACGTGTGTTGATTAATTAAAATAAAAACAAAAGTTTATTTGACTGCAACCAACATTAAAACCCAGTTTCTGAATGAATAATAATAATCAAGTTAGTTAATCAGCTGTTTAAATTGTCAATGAGTTTCCGAAAGCATGGTCGGGCTATTTAATTTGATTATCGTGTTTGTTTGTCATCTATCTAATATTTTTTATGATTAACATTTTCGATAGGTACTTTCTTAAAGATAATCTTTTTTAATACTTATTTTAGAAATTGACTTTATTTCAACTATTTGCGTGGACCGTATATACCATTTTTTTTTTCGGACTTCCATACCTAATTACCCACGAGGCGTTTGCTTCTTCACCGGGCGTAAAGGTGAGCTCCTCCCTTAATAAATGGTTTAAAAATTACAAACTAAGCAACATGCGCAAGAGGGCGTGCCCTGTGGGAATTAGACCTCGGCTCAGGGCGGTCGCTGGCAATGAGATCGAGGGATTATGACTTTTAGTATTTTAGGGGAGTTTTGTGCAACGGTCGCCCTACTTTACAGATCGCGGGCCTCCCGGACTTCGGGTCTAAGATGGCATCAGATGGTTCTTTGCAGACTAAGGGTCGGGAGGAATGACAAACGTCAAGTTTATCTTATTTAATCATTATTTTAGGAACAGAATTTAATTCAACTATTGATTAGGACCGTATATTCCTATTAGTTATATCTGAATATGGGTGTGTTTTGTAATCGGTAATAATACTCAACTCTCTCACAAAATTACTTTCCCGACTTTTTAAATAAAAATATCACTAGCTTATTATATGTTTCGCTGAAGTTCATGAATGTTCTCAGCGTTCTCCATATTTTTATGTTTGAGAACTAAGTTAACTGACTGAACAAATTTAATTGAGTGATTCTCTCTTTTTATTTTACAGACATTATCTTATATGACCCTTCGTATAAGATGAGTATCTGTTGCTAAAATGGCTTGGTTAATTACCTAAAAACTTAGATAACTTACCAAGTTCGGCGGTTTTTGTACCTGGGCCGTTAATTTGGTGGTCACTTTTTACATCACAATCTGAAACAAGGCAAAATAAAGATTATTAAAAAAAATCTGAACGCATTTGGCTGACATATTGCACAGGCAATAGTTTATGCGGTCGAATAAAGTATAGGGGAGAGAGCGGGGTTCAAAGTGCCAGGGGTAAGTATTTTTGAAATCGGTCCAGTAGTTTCGGAGTCTATTTAATACAACTAATCAAACCTTCCTCTTTATAGTATTAGTTTAATAAAACATAAGGAGAGGTCCGGCCTGTGCCGGATTAGTTAATATAGCAAGAGTAGCAAATGCTACGGGCCCCTCACACCAAGATTAGCAAGCAAGAAATTGTATCCAATAATCCCATGGATCCGAATCACGGTGCTTCACAATATGTGACCTAATATAGGCCTAAAAAGAACCTCGTTGAGCGACTCTTGAGTCTAAGAGGGACCTTCGGACATTATTGCTACAGGCCGCCGCTGGCTTTATCCGGCACTGAGTCCGGTACGTATAAAACAGAAAGTCATAGTAACATAAATAATTCGTCAACTACGATACTTGCAACTTAATCGAAATGTTGAGAAATAGAAACCTATCTTTTTTTTCATGAATGACTGACGCCTCATAGGACAGCCTAGAGACCTGAAATTTCCTGAAATTCTCTATAGTATGGCGTTAGCATAAAGACAAATGATTCTGAAGTATATAGTACATCCATCCTTATGCTTTTGAGGTCTAGATAAATTGAAATATAAGCGGACTAATGATATAAAAATCAATTCGACTTCATGTTTTCGTCGGAAAAATCATATTAAATTATATAATTATTAGACGGGCCAGGCCGGGTGCAGATAATATGTAATATCTAGTGTATATATATAGTAGTTTTTACATATTATAATCAATGCACCAAATTTATAGGACCCAGGAAGAGCATCAACACTTGATAAGATTTACATAAACATAAATGGTCTCTAACAGTTCACAAGTAACACAAGGCCTCATATATTAGATTCTATTAGCACCTTATGTTATTGAAATATTCTATGCAATTGGAATTCCTCTGTTTAGTACCTACGTACGGAAACAAAATATTGACATTAAGTATTGTTTTTGCTTATTAATAGTGATCACAGTATTTCGGTTGGTGTCGTATAATTAAGTTCCATTTAAGTAACGTGTCGTCATCCATTATTATTTTTGGGCTGATATGTCAAGCCTTGAAGTTATACTTCGCCGGCTATTAACGCGAATGATTTTTTCCGGACGGACATTTATGTATACCACAAGGCCTTTGCTACTTCACCGGCCATAAAGGCAAGCAGCGATCCTTATTGGTCTACGAACTACAAACTAAGCAACCTTCGCAAGAGGCCCCCTGTGGGACTAGGACCTAGGTTCAGGGCGGTCGCCGACGGAGGAATTAAGAGATTATGAGTTTCAGTAAAAGCTCTAATGATTATAATTATGTGAAATTTTCAACTCGATCACATTTCATGAAATGTGATATCTAGAAAGAAGATTATATGAGATTTTTTTACAGATGATCACCCTATTACTAAGACAGTGGAGTCTTAGTAATCATCATCATCATCATCATTTCAGCCGTAGGACGTCCACTGCTGGACATAAGCCTAGATCTCCAGTTGTTACGGTTAGAAGCGGCCTGCATCCACCGTGATCCCGCGGCCTTAACCAGATCATCCATCCATCTAGTAGGTGGACGTCCTACGCTACGATTGCCGATCCGCGGTCTCCATTCGAGAACCTTTCGGCCTTAACGGTTCTCCGTGCTATATGGCCTGAACTAATCCGTTGTGCTATGTCGGTGACCTGCGTTCTTCTACGTATCTTCTCATTTCTGATTCGATCTCGTAGAGAAACCCCGAGCATAGTCCTCTCCATAGCTCGTTGAGCGACTCTGAGCTTGTTCATAAGGCCTATAGTGAAGGACTACGTTTCAGATCCATAGGTCTTCACTGGCAACACATACTGGTTAAAGACTTTCGTCTTTAGACACTGAGCCTTAGTAATAGGGTGATGTTTTTATCCTTTGGATACGGAACTCTTAAAATGAGTCTCAATTGATATGTCTATTGTATTGTAATATAGTGTAGTTTATTGTTTTCTAATTACGACATAAATGAGTTTAATGATCTTGTTTTAAAAGAGCAATTATCTTTAGTTTCTTTTCTTAACGAATGAATACCAATTAACTTCAGTGTTTCTAGCTATGTATTATTTATTTTATTATTTCTTTATCTGTGTATTTGTAATGGATAAACTCAAAAACTATAAAACCTGTCCCTATATCTGCCTGCATCGAAAATGGTTTCCCTATTTGGAAGTTATTTAATTCAAGAGTAACACAGTCCATATGGTCCAAATCAAATTTACGCGAAATACTAACCTAACCTCTAAAGAATATTCTTTAGAGGTTAGGTTAGTATTTCGCGTAATTTTTTGAAATATGTAGTGTACCTAACTACTACTGGATGTCCAAAAATATATGATACGATATCATACATGAGATCGTTGACCTCATGTAGATAAATCTGTTTACTGGACGGAATCCATCGAGCTGCTTCAGGTGCTTAATTGTTTTATTTAATTGTTTGTGTTGTTCGATGACTTATACTTCTCAAAATACTTACGTTAATAAATTCATTATTTTCAGGTATGCTTAAATATATTTTTTTAAGATCACTCAAACTTGAAACTAACTCTAGTTATAGTAAAATATTAGGAAGTACAATATTAATGTTTTTATACTTTCGCGATTTGTACCTACACATCATTTGTTTTCAATTGCGGTACAATTTTAATCCTGTATCCTGTACACCAGTCGTGGTCACGGATAATAATGTAATTATGCCTAGTGTTTTACCTTACAATCGATTGGGTTTCTGTACATACAGAATTTATAAAGCTGAAGAGTTTTTTTGCTTGAACGCGCTAATCTCAGGAACCACTGGGCCGATTTTAAAAAAAACCTTTCAGTCTTAGATAGCCCATTTATTAAGGAAGTCCATAGGCTATATTTACTTATGAAAGTCCAACGGAAACGAGAGTTACGTGGGTGAAACCGCACGCGGGACCTAGTTATATATTTCTGTAAATAAAGGCTAAGGTAATCGACAAGGTCGTACGTACAAATATTATTGAAGGACCAGGTCACATCGAAATCGAAATTAACAGATAAAGCACGATTAGTTAAATATTTTGCATGTATTGCTTTTTGCATTAGGGTGTTAAAATGGCTGGTAATAGGCCGTTAGCTACATAGTACGGTTAAAAGCGAAATATGTCCGTTATAGTAGCTGTAATCACGTCTTTGTTCGTGTAGTACTACTTTTATAATAAAATAACTTTCCACGCGCGTTTTTACCTATTTAACTCGCGGTTTTGGAATTTCATAAAAAAATGTAGCCTATAGCCTTCCTCGATAAATAAGCTAAGTATATAACACTGAAATAATTTTTCAAATCGGATCTACTACTTGAATAAATTATTCAAGTAGTTCCTGAGATTAGCGCGTTCCAGTGAACAACCAAGCTCTTCATTATTAGTTTAGATAAGATATTATAAGTGAATTTAATAAAAATAAAAAATGGTAAGTGACATGCGAGTTTCCAGCTTAGTATAGACCAGAGGTCTCCAAACTCCGTCCCGCGGGCCAAATCCGGCCCGCGACAGCTTAAATACTAGTGTGTATCGATCTAGCCCGCGCATTTGATGTCTTATTGTTGTTACAATTGCTGTGATAAGTTGAAAAAGACAACACAATATGATAATTACTCGGTCGCGCACTATGCCACTAGTCTAGAAATAAGGATAAATCATAATAAGTATGTACTTGATTTGGATATGAGCACATCCTACTAATATTATAAACGCGAAAGTTTGTAAGTAAGGATGGATGGATTTATGTTTGTTACTCTTTAACGTAAAAACTACTAAATGGATTTGGCTGAAACTTTGCACGGGGATATTTAATAAGCTCAATTAACATATAGGCTACAAAAAATCACGCTCCGACTCACTGAAGCAGAGTTACGCGGGTAAAACCGCGGGGTGCAGCTAGAAAACCATAAATAAATACTGAAGAACGCAGTTGAATGACAACATTTTCTTAAAGATGTTCCTTTTGCGGTTTGCCACTCTACAGCCAAGTTATTGTTAAAACAATGGAAGTCGGTAAATGTTCATAATAAAGTATAAAATATACTAATGCAGTAATATTTTAATGCGGTATTGCCTGAAACTACCAGTCGGATTCGCAAAAATCTTTTTGCATTTGAAAAATACTTTTTGGAGAAAGAAAGAAAGAAATGATGAGACTCTTTGGAGAAGAGTAACGCAGATTAAACAATGATCTTGAAATCCTTTGTAAGATACTTTTTTCTGGTGGATATTCGTAAGGATACAATTAGGTTGCAATGTATCGATGTACCTAATTAATTTCTTCGGACATTGTAAATATCATACTAAACATAATTATCTATCGTTAAATAAGGTAATCACTACACATGATACTCAAACGATGATATCTAACGTTAAAGGGATTGCTTATTTATGTTGGAAGCACCTTATATATAAAAGGTAAAGGTTATATTATATAAAAACTTATCACGAGATCTCAGAAATTACAAGTGCTAGGATTCACAAATTTTGCCGGGGTGTTCCATAAGAGATTTTTATGAAATTGTACCCTTAAGGGGTGGAATTTTTTCTACGAAAATTCTCTACATTTTGGTACAAACAAATGTTAACGCATACATCGTCACAGAGTCGCAGGTAACATCTAATATAGTATGAGTGTACCAACAATTGAATGGATATTCAGTGTTGAACTGAATTCTCTCAGTTCACGGCCGTATGTACATTATTACATAGTACAGTACATAATCCGCGTCTGTTATAATGGCTCATTGAAGTGCCTATACAAACCTAATAGAAATACAAATGCTTTTATATTATTTATCGTTTATTATGTAAACACAGAATTATAAAAGAACGTTATAACAGAGTTTGTTATTCTGTTACGAAAAATGTTAAGTTCTATATAGTATTAGACAACCTCCGTAGCGTAGCGGTATTTGGCTCGCTTTATATCTCGGAGGTCGTGAGTTCGATCCCTACGCCGGACAGGAAATCTTTGTGTAAATACTAAGATATCTTTTCAGGTCTGGTTGGTTGAGGGACTACACTCCGTGTCTCGGAAAGCACATTATAACATCATCTATAATAATAGTATAGCAAGGAACGGGCAGCAGCGTTTCCTTGCGTGGTACTACATAATTCTGCGGTCACCAATCCGCCTGCCAAGCGTGGTGACTATGGCAAATACCCTCCCTCGGGAAGACACCCTTTTGTGAAAAATGTCTTCGCATCTCAGCGTTTACTATGCATGCAAAAAATATTTGAAATATGTCCATTTATCAAGTTAATATGTAGTTTCAATAATACAGTAGCAACAACATAGGAAATGCGTTACAATAACGCTACAGTAATGATGACACTTTTATCAAAGTCATAGTCATATCGTCACGTGATTAGACTTGTGGTCCTCTTAAAAAAATAAGGTACTTACTGTGAGGTTTCTTGGGCCCGGGGTCAGTTTCTACCATCCTATGCGGCCGGGCTGCGATGTATGTCTGCGGTCGCGGGGACTCTTAAAACTTGTTACTGTGATGTGGGTCGCTTCCAACGGCGAACGGCTCGTCTGAAACAATTAATAATGTACTATTAGTACATTTTCAACACACCAAAATGATATGAAAGGAAACGAAAAAATATATTCAAATATATATAAGGCAATATTGGGCCTGCGGAAAAAGGAAAATTACATTTTTATAGCTTTAAAATAACAACTCGATACGAATGTTTGCTTAAAATATAATTGGTAATGAAAAAAAGAATAAAGTTAAATTTTGACAGATTTTGTACGGAAATTCTGTCAAAATTAAAATTAAATTTCTCCTATTTCTTATTTGACGATAGAAAAATTCGCCCCTTAGTCAAAGCAGTTTATTTTGTTTTTATTTGAAAAGATACAGTCTCGTACAAGGGAACGGAATAAAAGGCTTATGTTGGGAAGTATCCCTTAGTGGTTTGAAGATAATAACCGTTTTTTTTTGTCCGTGGGTAATGCATTTACGGATTCCCACCTCCGCTGCAGCGCATACACGCGTTGGCGGTGGGATATGTGGGACTCGCCCTCTCCATAGCGTGGTATACCACGAGGAGAAGACCCTACACCACTAAAACCCCCCGAACACTTCTTCAATCCGCCATTGGCGGCGGCCGGGTACGCATAAGCAATCCGGCCCTGAAGATATATTCCTGCCGGCGCAGAGACATTTCACGTTGCCGCGACGGCGGAAGGACATAAAAAAGGTGTCAGAACAAATTATCGTAAAATTGAAGTCACCAGTACAGTTTTTATTAAAAACCCTACCAAAGGGTTACCGAACGAATCTTTACTCTTCAAATATTATTACTATATTGTTATATAGAGACAACGGATGAATGACCACGCATTAATAATAATTATATTAGTGACACTCAATCGTCGCAATGTAAACTAAACGGTTCTAAACATACCGATAAAAAATAAACATAGATCCTTTCTTCTTTAGTTATACTCATTAATAAACTAGTTACTTATTTGTTTTAATTTTTATTATTGTTTTCTTTCTTTTACTTAGTGCTTGTAATATATAAATATTATAAAAAGAAATATTATGAAAAGAAAGTTAATACAAAATTTATAAAAATTTTGTATTAACTTTCTTTTCCTTTATTTTTAAAGCGGCCGTATCCCAATGGCTAGGACTTGTGATCTTGAGGTCGCCGGTTCGAATCCCACCCATTGCACTATCGACGTGTACCCACTCGTAACACAATCATTTTAGCTTAGCTAGAGGGGTTAACAAGAATATTAGTAGAATGCAAAACTCTGATAGTAATCTTAAAAAAAAAACTACTGCTTCAATGTATTAGCGTTTGGAAGGATCTGGACCCCACGACACAGGGTATCCTAGTGTGGGGACCAGAGATATCAATCATTTATTACCTCCAATCTAAATATTATTATTAATTATTATCCTACTAATATTATAAACGCGAAAGTTTGTAAGTGTGGATGGATGTTTGTTATTCATTCACGTAAAAACAACTGAATGGATTTGGCTGAAACTTTGCACGGGTCAGAGCCCATTCGTCCCCTAAAATTCGTCCCCCAGCATAAAAGTTGTAGATTCGGCCCCTATATAGGTGCCCATTGGTCTCCTAGTAGGGGACCAATTAATATTTTAATAAAAAATATTATTTTTAAGGTACCCATTCGTCCCCTCTAATATATATACAATATAAGTTAAAGATTCGGCACCTATTCAGGTGCCTATTGGTCCCCTGAGATAAAATTAGCTATATTTTACATAAGAAACGGTTAACATAGTACACTTGTGAACAGTTTATTAACGGAATTAATTTAATAAATCATAACAGATCACTGAAAAAAGAGCTATGACTGAAAAAAGAGCTATGATGAATGATAATCCTTCATGATAATAATATAACCTGTCGATAGGCTTACGATGTAAAATCGTCTCACTACGAATGGCTTGTTTAAAAAATGAATTTATCAAAAAATAAAATGGATCAGGTGCAAAGGGGTGTCCAAACAAATAATCGGACTCCTAAATCGATTGAAAATGAAGCGAGAATAAATCGCATAATTAGCCAATTTTTTGAAAATCAGATTTCACTAGGCCACTGCATGGAAAAGCTATGCATATATTATTAATTTAAAATGAAAAAACAAATATAAGATTAGTTTTATACTAAAATAATGTTGATTTGTTTAATCTTCAATAATTATTGTGAAATTAGTCATTTTTTGTAATTGTAGTTATAGTTTGTTAGATTTAAGTTATTATGATTTTGCATGTAGTTGGTAAATATACAAAAAATACGGTGATTTTAGCCAATTTTTATGTATGTAGGTACTTCTAGTTACAATTTATTAGATTTAAGTTATTACGATTTTGCATGTAGTTGGATAATATACAAAAAAAATATATGTTGATTTATCTAGACTTCAATAATTACTGTGATTTTAGTATTTTTTTTGTACTTTTATATTTTTTTAGATTTAAGTTATTATGATTTTGCATGTATGTAGTTGGTAAATATACAAAAAAATAAGAAGTGATTATTTACTGTTGCTATGTGTTCTATTTTTTTTTTGCATATTTTATATTTAATGTTGATTTATATGATGGTCAATCAACTCTGATTTTTGTAAAAGAGTTGTATTTTGTTAGTTTCTAGGACATTGTGATTTTGTATGTGTTAATCTTATTTGAAATAAACATGATATCTACCGAATTACTATATTTTTTATTTTAGCCTTTTCTGCGCGACTGTACCAGGACTACCAAGCTGCAGTATACACATATACATGTACTTATATTAGAAGAATGAATAAAAATAAATATTCATCAGGAGACGAATGGGCCCCTCAAAAGTTCCAGGGGACGAGTGGGCACAGGGTGCGAATCTTAGGAGACGAATGGGCTCGGACCCCTTTGCACGGGTATAGTTAATCAGCTCGATTAACATAAAGGCTACAAAAAATCACGCTCCGACCCACTGGAGCAGAGTAACGCGGGTAAAACCGCAGGGCGCAGCTAGGTTGCTATATAGGTACATTATTAATTCAATATAGGACGATGCGATCAATTACCATATTACCTATGTTACGGATATGTGTCCTTAATTTAAAGTAAATACAAAATATTCCATTTACATACCTAATTTCAATACTCTCTTTATAATGGCATAAATTTAGTATTATTTGCGTATAGAATTTAAATTTTCAGTATAATTAGCCATTAATATATTATTATTATATTATAATATTATTCCAGAACATTCGATTACTTATTTTTCTTGGTATAAGTATTCAGTTTTGTACATTATTATTATAATTATAATAATGTACAAAACTGAATACTTATTTGGAACTGAATTATATACATAATGCGTTAATTAGGTGGCGTGTGTAATTTTAGGTGCAAAAAGATAATGTATTTATATTGGTACCAAATAAACTACACTTAAGCAACTGAAAATTTGCTTAGATAATAGCGAAAAGCAACCAAGTTAAAATTTGAACTTATTACACTTAAAAATGATTAAAATACGTGTGCTATTACGGATTAAGCTTGTTTTTTATATGATCCAATGAATAACAGTAACGGCCAGTATTATAAAAAAGTTATGTACCGAGTGATTTTAAGGTTAACCTTTTCACATACATAGGTACTTCAACAGCCCATTTACATCAACTGCTGAACATGGACCTCCTCCTTACAAACACTGTAAAGCTAGGGTTGCTGAGAGATATTGCCAAAATCACCACGCTTGGCAGGCGAATTTGTAATTGCAGTAAGATGGTCACTAACCCCGAGCTGTTATGTGCTGCTGTCCATCCATCCAGTACCTTAGTGGACTCTTAAGACACCCATTGAAAGACATGGATAGTCTATACTAAGCCGAAAACCACAGACACAGACAAGAAAGACAAGAAATGATTAGTAATAAATAAAAAAACATAAACGCATTCCAAATTCAAATTATCAAACAAGAACACTTACCAAATTCAAATTATCGAACAAAAAAATGAAAAATTGCGTAGAATTAAACGGTACAACGCAGCATCATTAAAAAGTTAATTTAAAAAACAAACCAAATTATGTGTTTAGCGTTGAGTATTGTCCATTGTTACATAAAACTAAGATGGCTCTACTGTGATGGGTGAACAAAGGGCGGGAAGTAGCCGTCCGCTGTACCCACTGAACTTGGCTCGCTCCAATGCTAAATTATGTTACCATTGCCTAGCCTTCGAGGCCTCGTTGGATGATGAATTTTATTTGACTACAACTCAATAAGCGAAATTGTTAAAAAATTAGCGTATTAATAAGAAACCCATTTTTTCGATATATCCGTCGAACGTCATTTAAATCTATATTAAAGTAACGTTTTGAAATTATATGTAAAGTGAGCATATGTATATTATAGATTACTATTACACCGAATATCTGAAAACTGACGATTAGCTGTCCTATAATAATAATTAGGTAATTTAAAGACAAGAAAGATTTTAAGGTGCATTTCCCGCGTATTGTAGGTACAGTATTGGCGTTTGGAGGAGCACCCGGGGGGTTTTAGTGGGTGAACGAATAAAGAATGATCACGAAGGTTTTTATAGTCTTTCTTCTCCGGGTGTCACAACGTAGGTAGATAGAGAAAGACTCGTAGGAAGACGCGCGACGTCGCGATCTATGTTTCTGACCTAATCCCAGCCCGCGCTGGGTGATTCTAATTATATTTATAGCGACTATGACATGCAACATTGGTAGATTTAAACTATATTTTATAATATTACTGTTGAAATGTTCTCTAGCTAATTAGTCACGATTTTTTTTTCTTTGTTCTTTATATCATTGTATTTGACTTATAATAAGTACGATCGATTCGCCTACATTATCTATAAAGGTTTTCAATTTCATATCATTTTCAAACCCTCTCCTTGTTTTTATTATTTAAGACGAAACTTATACCGGTACGCTGCAAATATTTTTGTCAAAATTTTCATTTTTTTTTAAAGCTTACTGCCAGAGTTTTGCAATCTACTAGTATTCTTGTTAACCCCTCGTGCTAAGCTAAAATGCTTGTGTTACGAGTAGGTTCACGTCGGTAGTGCAATGGGTGGGGGTCACAATATCACAAGTCCGACGCACCTAGCCATTGGGTTAAGGCCGCTTAAATAGCGGAATGAGTTTTATATTTAGCCAAAATATAAAACTCATTCCGATACTGTGTCTGAATTCAGAATGATTCAGACCCGGCATCCGTATAATTATTCCATTAGAGTAACAATTTATTAATTAAAAAACAAGGCTTATTATGGAATTCTGCGCCGCTAGAAAAAGGTTAAATTGAAATTAGTTAAATACCAATCCATGATAGATTGGCATTAAGTTTTAAGTTTAAAGAAACTTTATTCTCAATAAAAACATAACATGTCACTTACTTGAGAACAATATTGGTCATAATTAAAGTATAGTAGAGTCCTATAAACTATGTGCCATATTTCAAAGTTACATATAAATATACAATTTCCCCGCGCGCGGTTTCATCCGCATAACTCCCGTTCCCGAAGGAGGTTTATAATAACAAATTCCCCCCCTTTTTCACGCCCTTAGGGTTTGAATTTTAGGTCCAAATATCACGTGTATACTAGTATTCTTTTTTACCCACCGTGCTAAGTTAAAATGCTTGTGTTGCGAGTGGGTTCACACCGGTAGTGCAATGGGTGGGGATCGAACCGAAAACCACAAGATCACAAGTCCGACGCCCTGACCATTGGGTTACGGCACAGAATAATAGATAGGTTACGGCCGCTTTTATAATTCTAGACGTATTCTATAAAAGGTAATAATTTGCCTTAAAATTGTACCGCGACCCGCGTCTACTAAGTATAAATTACGTATTCTATACGTCAGAATCATTCGTCGTATGTGTCTTTATCGTAAACTACGACTTATGACCAAATGCTTCAGAAGATAAAAGTACATCCTTGCTTAAATGCTTCTGAGGTCTAAAATTATAAGAAAGAATCCTTGAATCTAATGTGGACAAACTTACAAACGAAAGATTACCACATGAGATCTTCCGCAGTTCTTATTAAATATTTACAACTAGGAAATTAATTGTGTTCGACATTTCAACCGTGTTAATTGTTTAATTTGCTTTGATTATTATCAATGAAGTGTTGTTATGTTACAATGGACGACTGCACGTAAGTGCAGCGCAGTCCTTGGTTTAACACGCATCGTGTGTTACAAATATTTGTTGATACCAATACGATTTCTAGACCAATTATGTATATGATTTTTATAGCCAATAAAATAGTTTCGTTTCCCAATCTAAATCTATATAGATAATGATTCGAATCAACAATAGTGTGTATGTATATGTATGCGAATACCTGGAGAACGACAATTTTTATGTTTGTAACTATACAGACACGGTTTGTGCAAAGAAAAATACATAGAAAATATAAGATATTTTTATGAGCAATACTGGGCACCAACTACTATATATAATATATAAGTCAAAGGAAAATAATACGAATTGTGAGTTGATCAACTTGCGAGTTAGTTGATCAACTTCCTAGTTAGTTGATAAACTAACGAGGTTTCGGTGGTTAAAAAAGAATGACGACCGTATGCTGTCAGTCGTAGGCTAGACTCAGACTCGGGAAGTAGGGAACAAGGGCCCTGCTTCCCTAGAGACCGACCCGTGAGAAGGAAAGGCGCTTTAATGCTCTGGGCGTAAATAAATGGGAGCTGGAAGCTAAGGCTTGATAAAAATGTCTTCGCTTCACAGTCTTTACTATGCATGTACAAAATATTTTAAATATGTTACTATAAATCTACAATAATAAACATTTTTTTTTATAGAAGTCATAGTTATATCGGCCGTAATTGGCCTCCTGCCTTTCGGTACGCTTATATAGTTTGTGTAGCAAATTAGTTTTCTAATATAGACACACGAATTACACCCATCAAAAAAACTTATTTCTGAAACAACCTTCAAAATTATCTGTATTCAAGTTTTATTAATAAATTAAACAAATAATAAAACGAGCTCTTATTAATTTACGGTTTCGTGAACTGTTGAATGAATAGATAATTATTTATAGTTTTCTTTTAACTACATACCTATTTATTATCAATTCAGCTGGCTATTGTAAAAAATAAGTGTTCATATATATGACTCATACTTGCAGTCAACTACTTTATTAAGTGCATTAAAGATAAATATCTCGTTAAAATTTTATGTTTTTTAAGCTATAAATGGAAAAAAATATTATGATCTTTATATAAAATCCTTACTAATATTTTATACTCGAAAGTTTGTGAGTATGGATTGATGGATTTTTGTTACTCTTTCACGCAAAAACTACTGAATGGATTTGGCTGAAACTTTGCACGGCGATAGTTAATAAGCTCGATTAACAAATAGGCTTCGATTAACAATAAATCACGCTCCGACCCACTGGAGCAGAGTACGCGGGTAAAACCGTGGGGCGCAGCTAGTTTAATAATAAATAAAAATGAATCGCTAAAATGTATATTATGCGAATAGGTACTTCAGGATAACTGGCCTTTTGGCTAATCCTTTTTTTATTGTTTTCGTAATTATATGAGTATTTATAATTCGAATAAAAGAAAATTCCAGATAATCTACGGGATATATCAGTTGGACGGTTGACAAGGATTCTACCCAAAAATAATTGTCAAATATATTAATTGAATGAACTCCGATTTAAATATGTAGGTTATTAATTAATAATAATCATATGAATTCTAAATTACCTGGCTTAAATAATCTCTGTATGTTTCTTTTTTATACTAATAGTACGAAGTCTGCCGGGTCAGCTAGTGACCCGGCAGACTTCGTACTGCCTCAATCGATAAATAAAAGAACTAAACTTTTGTATAAAGTAAACTGGCCCCGCGAGACTTCGTTTACGCGGTGTCCTACATCTACCGTTCCCCTACCCTACTCCTACCCTCCCCCTACCCTACCCTACCCCCTATCCTACCCAATACCTAAATGTGAAATATTTCAACTAAAAAACTCCGAGGCCTATTTCCAGAAATCCTCATATTTAGCAATGAAATAAAAAGGGTTATTTGCTAAAGTGAACCAATCGATGGCACCTATCATAATTATGATAAGGTTCCCAACAGTAGCTACGCGGGTAATGCATTGTGAAACGCTTTTAAGAGTTGGCTGTTATTTGTTTCAGTCAAAACTAGCAGCGAACTGTTCACCGATAAAAAAAATGTATAGCTATCGTACTGTAACGCCTGAGGGTGCGCAGCTCAGCAGGGCTCACTGCTGTTAGTCCTCGAAGTGTGTGAGGGGTACGATCACTATCACTAGCACTCTTTTACAATGAAAGATGATATACTTTATAACTGTATATTATTGAACTCTTTAAATATAAATATTAACTCCACTTTTTATCAAATTAACATCAATTAACACATGTGACTTTCAACGTCATCATTCTTAAAGTCTTGATTAATTTCTTTTTTTTATTTAAATATAAAAATAGTTCTTTATTCGAATACGGCCAGTACGTCATGTAATGAGGGATTAAAACCTTAACGTCACTACAGTACTTACATAAACATTAATTGATAGAAAAGGTGTGAACCTATGTCCTTGCTCGACTGACTTTATTTTTTGTATTTGTGTGTGTGCGTGTGTGTATGTTTGTAATAAATAAACTCAAAAAGTACTGTGCCGATTTTAAAAAATCTTTCACCATTGGAAAACCTCATTCACCCTGAGTGACATAGGCTATATTTAATTATGAAGTTCCCACGGGAACGGGAGTTACGCGGGTGAAACCGCGCGCCGGAAGCTAGTAATAAATAAAAGTACCGTGTAAGAAGTGGTCGTAAAATCGATAAATTACGAAAGTATATAAAATAACGGATGTTTAACTGTGTCACCATAATGAGGTGAAGGATATTTTATGTAAAATGTTCCACATGGGTAGACCCATTCAGATATAGTTTAAAAGCATTCAACTGACATTCCAGCCATGTGTATTGTGGAGGTAAACTCCTGATATAGTGCAGCTGATGGTTTCATATTATACGTATATTTTATTATCTTTGAGGAGGAACGGTGGGTGAAGTTCCTCCAGAAGAAATAAAGATCTTCTTTGAGCGGCGAGGTTGTATGCCCGGCGGCCAATGAGTTTAGAACTTTTATACGTTCAAATTGGCTTGCGAACTTGTATATCGTGATACAGGATAGTTGGGATGCTAGCTTCTAGATGGCGCTGCTAGTCTTTTAATAATTTAAGCGGCTATTGTAGATGTCGCTACAACTTAATTTTTATCTATACTAATATACTAAAGAGGAAAGATTTGTTACATACAAATCTTTTAAGTAAGTTTGTAACGAATGGGCTCAAAAAGTAGGTACGGGACCGATTTTAAAAATGCTTTCACCATTTTAATGCTACATTATCACTGATTAATATAGGCTATATTTAATTATGAAGTTCCCAAGGGAACGAGAGTTACGCGGGTGAAACCACGCGCGAGAAGCTAGTCTAATATATCATGATAAAATAAATCATAATCTATATCTATACAAATATTATAAAAAAGGAAAATTGATATTTTTGAATGTATCTATGTTTTTTACGAATAAACTCAAAAACTACAGAACGGATTTCGATTAATTCTTTTACATTTTTTTCTAAGTAATATACGCTATATTTAATTATGAAATTTCCACGGGAACAGGAGCTACGCAGGTGAAACCGCGAGCGAGAAGCTAGTATTAATCATTTATTGTATTCTATTAGTAAATTTACTGCCTAGAGCCGGATTTAGGGACTTCAAACAGAATTGTTGAATAAAAAAAGAAAGGCACCTGTCAAAGTCCAAGTTCTTAATATGAAATGTAAAATTTTTAAAAGTGGGATTCTGGTGACTGAATCACACAGGCTTCGCGCCTAGCTTAGGCACTAGTCTCCTACAATATCTGTTATAAGAACAAATGTAAACCTGTTCACACTTAATTCTAACAACATATACTGTGGTTAGAACATAAAATAGTTTATTATTATTAATTGTACCTACACCATGTTTATGCAAGATTATTATATTATGTGATAATATAAAACGTGGTTTCTCAGTAATGGGTATGAAGACTAAAAAACTATTTAGTCCGTCGGTTAGATTACTAAAAAATATTGGATATGTATTTTTTTATTGGCTTGTGACGTCACTACTAGGTAAAATTGTAACTGGAAGCTCTGCTAGAAGTGACGTCTCACGAAATTTCGACGCGCTGTATCTTCGTCATTTTTTGTTTGAGGAACGAAAAAAAAATACGTGTCCAATATTTTTTTTTAATCTAACGGACTAAATAGTTTTTTGTTGTCTTCATGCCTATGAAGAACGTGGTTTCTCAGCAATTCTGTATGTTTATGTGGTTAATAGCAAATGAAATATAAAAATAAATTCCGATATCGTTATTTGCGTCAAGGAAAATCACCTTATGATATTCACATAATCGTACCCCATACATAAGACAACCATGAGTCTTTAATTAAAACACAAGTTAATTTTTTATGTACCTATTTAAGATAGAACTTTTAATATAATGGTATAGAATTTTTAAATCGTCAGATAAAAAATATCAGAGTAATAAATTTAAATTTTGACAGAACTCCCGTCCAAACTGTATCAAAATTTTAATTGACTCTTCTGGAATTTTGCTAATTTTAAGCAGAAGAGTAAATTAAAATGATGTCTAAATTTTAAAATTTAATCTTAAAAAAATAAGATTTTTTTTAGATTAAATAATCTATCTATATACATGAACATGAATGACAAGATCAATTTCCTAAATTCGTTTTTTAGTGTACCAATTCATAATTATAGGGACAAGGTTTGTATGAAAGAAAAATATGGAAAATCCACGGAAAAGCGCAACGGCATAGACGGGCATGAACAGGTAGTATTAAAAAAAACTCCTCTGGCCAAGCGACTGACTAAGGACTCCAAACTCCAAATCCGGCCCGCCAGTGCCATCAATTCGGCCCGCGATGTCTCAATCTGGTCCGTGACTCCCAATGTCCTATTGTTGAGTTGAGTTAAGAAGGAAACACATAATAATTATTACTCGATCGCGCACTTAGCGACTAGTCTAGAAATACGTGTAAGTTAATGGCAGAAAAAAATTAGATGTTTTGGCCCTTAGAATATTCTGAAAAAAGTATTAAGGCCCTAAGGCTTCAAAGTTTGAAGACCCCTGGACTATAGTTTGGGTTTTTCCGAAAACCCTGTTTCGGAAAAACGCCCACGTTCAGCAGTGGACGACAAACCGGCTGATGATGATGTAATAAATGTTACTTTGTCCAAAAAAACAGTTAAATGGCTTTAATTAACCACCTGTCACAACAAAAAAAGGATTCTATTTTTAAATTGAAGTGCTTTGATTTTTTTTTAAGATTATATTTTTAAATTGATGTGCTTTGACTATTTTAAAAAAAGATTCTATTTTTAAATTGATGTACTTTGCCTATTTTTAACCTCATGGTTGCGTTTTACAAGTATCTAAGATGCAGTTGTCAAATTGTTTTGACGTGTGAAACAGACCCATATATCATACAAATAGACAACTTAATTCCATTGTAAATGGCACATTGATAGGTACAGCGACATTGTAATACTTAGTATTTACTTCACTTATATCTGTATTAACACTAATCGAGGAATTATTCGTTTTGCTTATATTTTTAAAACTAGAATCGACTTCTTTTATTAATACATTAATACGGTAGGAACGGGAACTACCGGGAAACCTCGTAACAGGAAAAAAATGTACGCACAAATGTAATTTGTTTTATAACAATTATTATTTATGATGTGTACTACGAATAGTTGTTCTAAGTCTAAGTGTTCTTTGAGTGTAGTTTTTTTTTTCGCACGGCCATATGTACTTAACCCCGAAGCTTTTGCTTCTTCACCGGGTATAAAGGCGAGTAGAGCTCCAGCCTAGTTGAGTCTAGTAGTCTCTCTAGACTAGACTGAAAAATACTGACTAGTCTTACAAAAATATCAACTTCTAGCTTCCGCGCGCAGTTTTACCCGCATAACTACCGTTCCCGTAGAAACCTCCTTAATAAATAGTCTATAGCATTCCTCGATAAATGGCCTATCTAACACTGAAAGAATTTTTCAAATCGGACCCGTAGTTCTTGAGATCGTAGATAATCAGATAAGTCATTCCGCCACGAAACTAGATGTTATTTTTTGCGATTAAACATTTCTGTACTGCTTTAATATAATTCTCACAGAAAATCGTGCAAAAAGTCTGTTGGAATTCCCATATTTTTGTGTGTGATACAAATCAGATGAATTTGTATTACCATGTTTAGTTAGGTAAGTATAATTAACGCAACACGTTAAAATTTTAAATACAACATATAGCAATACTAGCATTTTGAAGCGACAGTAGCCCAATGGTTTGTGGCTTAGGACTTATGGCCTTGTGGTTGCCGGTTCGATTCCCACCCATTGCAATAGTGAAGTGAACCCACTCGTAACATAAGCATTTTAGCTTAACGCGAGCGGTGAGAGAGATGAGAGTTAACCCCTCGTGGATTAACAATAATAATAGCTCTCATCGCCAGCGACCGCCCTGAGCCCAGGTTCAAGCCCCATAGGGGGCGCCGCCCTCTTGCGTAGGTAGCTTAGTTTGTAGTTTTAAAACGATTTATTAAGGCTGGAGCTCTGCTCGCCTTTATGCCCGGTGAACTAGCAAAAGCCTCGAGGCTAGCTACGTATGTCCATCATACAGAGCTAGGCTGGTGGAACCGTGTGAGAAGGCTAGTGTTTAAATCGGGTATAATGTAAGGCCTAGTGATGTTGCCTTTATGTCAGGGTTGATATAAACACGCGACTTCGCGTTTGAGAATGAAATTGGGGATTGGTTGTAACATACAATTAAGCTACATATTTACAAGCTCCGTAACTTATCTAATTAAATTCCCAGTAAGTACATTTAGTATGTATTAGATACATTAAAAACAAGGATTTTAGACACGAATATAATCAACTTTTGATCATATTTTTAAGGGATATTATAAAAATATAGACTAGATAATATATTTTTTTAATATTTTATAATAGGTACCTAATTTTCTCTCTAACAGACTCGTTGAATTCTTTTACACGGAATTTTCATCCTTGTTACATTTTGTAACACATTTCATATCTATAGCAAGCAGAGAAGCGCCCTAAGAATATTACTAACACCCAGTTACTAAATACACAATGATCATTAAAATTAACTAATACTTCTACTACATTCAAGCCTCTTTCCCATAGGAGTAGGCAGAGACCACTTCCTTCCACTTGCTACGATCTAAACATACCACTTTCGTCTGTTCTACATTTTTTAATCGCCTCATACATCTGCTTCGGTTTAGGGTAATAGCTTCTTCTTCTTTCGTGTCGTTGTTTCAACTTATTAGTTTAGGGTATTAACTAATTAGTTTCCAAACACTAGTGGTTTGCACCGGAGCGAGATTTTGACAACCGATTGAATCCACCGGTGATTGAGCGATCTCCGGTTATTCTCCGGTGAATCACCGGAGAATGAAAGCATATTTAAATTATAACTAACTTGATTAGCCATAGCATAGATAATCAAGTGTTTTTATTTCTTGGTCAGGCTTTATTCGGAGTTTAAAATAATAACACACACCTTTTATTCATTACACGTTTAATCAACATAAAAATATTTACGAAGATAAAAAAAAAACTGGACAAGTGCGAGACGTAGGTAATGAAATTTAAATAAAAAAATGTTCCGTAGTAATTATTATATTTTACAATTCTAATAAATTATGGTTTTCATGTAGAAAGCATAACATTTCGAGTAGCTAGATCTATTCCCCAAACTCGTTAGTTCCGTGATGCATAAGTTCCAGTCGAATTTTTCCCCACTCGCTTTTTTGTCTGTTCGCGCATTTTACCAATCGCATTAGTTCACAGACGTTTATTTCTCAAATTTTTTTTCCACACGTATTTTTTAGGAAGCACTTAATAGGGGGGCGCCCTTTATATAGTTTTTTTTATTAAATATTATTTTATAAATGTTATTATTTGATTATTTATATTATATTATTTATTTATATTGTTTATAATTTTAAAGGCGCAAACAAAAGAATAATAAATTTAGACCACCGCGAGGATTTGGAACAGCATTCATTTTATGGTCAGCTCAATTCCATAGCTCAGTCCATGTCTTCCCATGAGTGTCGTAAGATACGACATGGATGGGTAGCCATGGACTGAGCGTATGTTACTGCGATCAACAATCCACCTGCCAAACGTGGTGATTATGGCAACATCCCTCAAGGATCCTAGCTCCTCTTAACAGGCCTTGTAGGTCTGTTAAGAGGAGGCCCGTGACCGGTAATGAACATAAAAGTGCTCATGAGTGAAAAAGATGAAGATTAATTTCAAAAACATTTTCGTACAAATAAAATTAAGCACATTAATTAACTAAAATATGGATTCACATAGAAACAAAAATATTTTTTTTAAACACCTTTCAAAGACTTCAAAATAGTCGCTAGTAGTTATTATTCATAATTTGATAATAATAATACAAACAATAAATAAAATGAAAAACGAAAAAAGGAGAGCGTTAATAGTTTCTCAGAAAAATACGTGTGGAAAAAAAACGTTAGAGAAATAAACGTCTGTGAACTAATGCGATTGGTAAAATGCGCGAACAGAAAAAAAAGCGAATGAGGAAAAATGCGACTGGAACTTTTGCCACACGGAACTAAGGAGTTTGGGGAATAGATCGAGCTACTCAAATGAAAACTGCGTCATTACGCAACATGCACATTTCTTCGGTTATTAAGAATGTAACCTGTTGTTGAAAAGACTGTTTCTGATCTCACTGACGTTGCCGGTACAGTAAAGTATTTAAACGTACACTTACACACAATATCTAATGTTTTGTAAGTTTATTTCGCATGAACTTGAACAATGAACAATATACTGGCAATAAACGTTATAACATTATGCAAAACATTATAGAGGCTTTAAAAAATAATGAATAAAATTGTGTAATAAAAATATTTTTAAAATAATATAGATAAGAGTATCGAATACTAACACCGAATAATAAAAATAAAGAATAATCATACACTAATACAGGTTTATTATTTCACCGGAGATTAATCGATTAATCTCCGGTGATTTTAACCGATTACTTTTACCGGTTCATCACCGGAGATTCTCCGGTACTCACTGCTCCGGTGCAAACCTCTACCAAACACTTGGTAAGATATTTAAAAAGTAAAAATAAAGAATACTACTTATTACTCATTTTTTTTAATATTTTAGCTCTATTTCTTATTTTGCTTTTATAACCTTAAGTTTTGTGTTGGATTAAATATTTTTTGTTGTCAGTTGCGTATCTAGAATAGCTATACTTTCCCTTAAACTTTTAACGGGCAGAGAAAATATAGAACCCATCATATTTAGAACTCTGTTAGTTTGTAATAAAGCCTGACTGATGTAAAATATGACTACTACACGGGAATATGCAATGCAATAATAAGCATATTCCAAATAATAATTAGGCATATTCCAATTAATTCTATTATTTCATTAAGTAGATAGTATCCAACATAACGTGAATTATCTTATTGATTATATATTCCACGTGCCAATATATATTTATGGATATTTTATTTTTATTATATTAATTGGTCTTGTACTCAATGTATATTTAAATCAAAAGACGTCATGTTAATGTAATCAATTAAACCAGTTTATCAAGTAATACTTGCAGTTTAACGATCTCTTTACGACGATTTTAATAAATTAAAATTGTACAATAAGTTGCAATGATATTTGTCAACAATCAGAACAAAATATATGTTAATTTTATTGATTTGAATTTAGATTATGTCAATTTACATTTTTATTGAAATTTTATTTTTAGACATGTACCTAATCTCAATGAATTTGTGACCAATTATTTGTTTAAAAAAAAAGTGGTGTTTTAAATTGTTGAATCGAATCACTTATACTTACACTAGCGACTCGCCCCGGCTTCGCACGGGTATATGGATGTATCATACATATAAACATTCCTCTTGAATCACTCTATCTATTAAAAAAAACCGCATCAAAATCCTTTGCGTAGTTTTAAAGATTTAGGCATACATAGGGATATAGGGACAGAGAAAGCGACTTTGTTTAATACTATGTAGTGATGTACTTTGTTTTTTGTAAACAGTTAGCTATTAGTGACTTTACTTTACCAGCCGGTTAACCTGCTGAACATGGGCCTCCTTTACAGACATTGGCAAAGCCAGGGTCGTCGAGGGATATGGCCACGCTTGGCAGGATGTATGGTGAACGCAGTAAGACGGTGAGTAACCTTGAGTTGATAGATGCTGTTGCCTATCCATTAGCTGAATGTCTTAGTCACCTCTTAACCCATGGAAAGACATGGGGTGGTCTATTCTATGCCGCTTTCACTTGTAAATTGATTTCATCACAGCATAGTATAAAACAAAACAATGCCGATGTCTGTCTGTACCTATGTATGCTTAGATCTTTACGACTACGCAACGGATTTTGATGTGTTTTTTTAATTGATAGAATGATTCAAGAGGAAGTTTTGTATGTATAATACATCTGCATTGTATCTGCGTGAAGCCGGGGCGAGTCACTACTTGTTTAATATAATGTCTGTTATAGTACCTAATTAGGTAAAGTTTTATCTTGCGGGTATCATATCTTGACGGAATAAAATTAAATGTTGCCATTTTTTTATATAAGTATCCATATTTTCATAACATTATAAAATATAGGATGTTTGGTTATACAGTAAGTATGTAAATTATTTATTACTATAACACAATGTTCTCGAATAGATGCTATCGATAATATAGTTGTAATTTTTACTTTACTTACTTATACAAACTGAATCTTGTAACGTATAGTAAACGTAACATTGTGTAATCAATAATCTGTTAGATCTATGTATAACATAACAGTTCTCTGTTGGCTATCACAATGACTGCAATAGTATTCACTATACCTACAACATAAATAATGTCTGCAGGAAGTCTGTCCCATTGTATTGCTGTGACCACAAAACCTTATATATTTACTACGACTATACCAATTATAATATATATTAAAGTACTATAAATCTTGTATACTTAATCTTTACTTATATTGTAAAGAGGAAAGATTTGATTGTATTTGTTTGAATATAATAATTAATAGGCTCCGAAAGGATGGGGGAAGGATTTTTGAAATCCATCCAGTAAGTAGTTCTCCGTCGTAAGTACTGTCAATAACTACTGGATAGATTTGAAATATTCTTTCACCATTAGAAAGCTACTTTAACTAGTAGTAACCACTGGAACAGCTAACGAAGGGCTAGGCACCGGCCCCCAAGCGACTATATTACGACTTATTTAAGAGAAAATTTTCAAACTGTAAAAAATCTCAGGATATTTCAATGGAAATGAGGCCTTTTCTCCGGGCTTTTGATTTTTTCAACTGGTAACCCTACTGGTGTGGCCAAAAACATTTTTTAGCAATCCTCTTAGTGTATTTTTAAAAAATGTTTATAACTTGATAAAACCTATGTTTGAGGCACCAGTTTTTTTTGCCCCAGGGCCCTCGATCACCTGCTAAACGGTATTAAACTATACCCTATGTTACTCCCAGTGGCGACTGGGAGTAACATAGGTTATAGTTTAATATACAATTCCCACGGGAACGGGATCTACGCGGGTGAAACCACGCGCGAAAAGCTAGTTAATATATAAATGTAAACATTAGTATGTAAACAAAAATAAACAGGTTTTGAAAGTCGTTATACAAGTATTTTATAGGCAAGGCTCTTTACAACTCGCGTTTAGTTATGATGCATTTATCATGCCTCTTGATGTATATCTACATGACATATATAGGAAGTAATATTCATGGAGCTCAAATACATATATCATAATATGTACAAATATAAAAGATTATTCTCACAAAATGCGATGTTAGACTGACGAAATAGTATAAAGTATTTCGTGAACTTTAAATTGATATTGTATGAGATAATTATTTTGTATTGTAATTTATTATGATATTCTGGATGATGGCTGTTCAAATTTGTAATATTTAATACTTGAAACATTTTCTATAGCAATTAAGAGCTTTCTCCCGAGGGAGTGTTTTTGTCATAGTCACCATGCTTGGCAGGTGGGTTGTTGACCGCAGTATTATGTACCTGGTGTCCAATGGCTAAAGATGCTGGAGAACTATTGTTATATATGATGTTATAATAATCGGGATCAATGGCTTAACATGCTTTCCGAGGCATGTATGGGTACATGGTCCCTCAACCAACCAGACCCGGATAGTAGTTAGTTTTATTAACACAAAGATTTCTTGTCCGGCGTGGAAATCGAACCTATGACCTCAGAAACTTAAAGTGAGTCATATACCGCTACTCCACGGTCCTTAAACCTTTAATTAATCGAAACAATTTGAACTTGAAAAACAATTATACTGGATATGACAAATTAATTTAGTTACTCAATATTACAGCAGTATGTCAGTAATCTTGTATCAATGACACTTCCTAGTGCCTAGGTCACTGGACGGCCTACACTCCCTAAAGGTCGCTTGTTCTATTGAAACCGACATTTATTTCCGAAACTTGCTTTGTGAGACTCAAAGTCAAAGTCAATTTTTTTTTTTTTTTTCGGACGGACATATGTAATTAGCCCTGAGGCTTTTGCTACTTCACCGGGCATAAAGGCGAGCAGAGCTCCAGCCCAGATAAACGGTTTAAACACTACAAACTAAGCAACCTGCGCAAGAGGGCGTCCCCCGTGGGACTCGGACTCCATATTTTTGGAGATATTTGCAAAAAACCGATGAAAAACGTGAAAAAATCCGGAATTTTCAATTGCCAATAACTTGAAAAGTATTGGGATTTTAGATGAAAAACTTTATAGAACATTTTTTTCATAAAATTAGCTCTTCTATCGATAACCGAAAAAAAATTACACCACCGAGAAGGGGTGGCAGATCATTTTCACTTTTGAAGTTAAGGGTAAGATGAGCCTAATTCCAAAATTTCATGCAAATCGGTTCACAGTAAAAAAAATCGGACCAATAATGCTTCAATGACTGCACTATGAGCTCTAGATTAATAAAAATGATGTCTATATTATTTTCATGTATTAAAATCTAATAATATAAAAGGTTAATATTTTGTTGCGGACATTTTTTGATAGTTTTGTACTAGGTATAAGAGCTAAGCCTAACTATAGCCTAAAAAAACAGGTGTGTATAGGTTTAGGCGCGCTTTAAATAAAACTCAAGAGGAATAAACCAAGTAGAAACACATTATTTTTATATTTAGTTAGCATAGTTTATTGTTAAACTAAATAGAGTATACCTACATCAAAGATGAGTACATCAAATTAAGAACAATAAATATTTTTTGTCAATTGATGCAACTCATTTATTAACCTTTATAGAGCAGCAGGTAGAATGAAATTAATAGATTTGAAACTATATTACAAAGTCAGAGAATTCAAATTATGGTGGCTAACTGTATTGACACTGCCCGTTATAGAATGCTACAGGTCACCAAATATTACCACGAATTTGAAGATACCTAATACCTAACACAACACAACACGGGAAATGCTGACGACAGTTTGTTTACGGAGCGGTTTTATTCCATCGCTTCGATAACAAAATGTAGTATAGTTAATACGAACAGCGCAATGTACCACCAATAAAAGAGACAGGTTTACACCTTGTGAAACGCATTTTAAATTTATATGTACACGATTATGAGAAAAGTTAACGATTACGTGCATTTGTACACTACTAGCAGCGAACACTTCACAATTTATGTACTACCGGCTGTCGTAGTGACATAAACTTATTTATTTGCATTATTTGAGACTGACGGTGTAAACCTATCTCCTTGGTTGAGTGTACAATGAGTTTGTCATCAATCTCAGCTGATAACTGATACGTCAGTAGAGTTTAAACAACATGAAGATGTATTTTTCGAGTGATTTTTTTTAGCTTAGTTTCGTTTAGTTAGTTAAAAGATTTTTTCACCGGGAATTTAAAGGTGAGCATGACTCGTGCGCATGGCCGTGGACACGAAGTCTACGTCCTGTGGGGTAGCAGTAGGGTTGCCACAGGAACATTTATATACGTCGGGATTTTAGGATTATCGTCTGGACAAATAATTCAAAGATCTTACAAATTTTAACGGTAAATGTGTTGCGTGACTTGGTTTTTTTACAAGTTATGTTTTTGATGGCATTTAAAATTTACAAGAAGTTATTTTTCGGGACATATCATATTTTGCCGGAAGTCTGGACATCATATGAAATGTTGGGACAATATAGACGAAACCCGACCATCTGGCATCCCTAGTTAGTCGCGGAATTAAATATTTATAGGTAAGCAGCTTCATTAAAACAACCAGCTGTGCTATAAAGGTGACGCTCTTGTTGGGCCTGAATTGTGGAATGCGGAACTGGATTAGGGTAGTTTAGTGCAACAGGCGCTCTACTTTGCAGTTCGCGGGACTTTGGGTTTTCGAGGAAATCGGACGGTTCTTTAAAGTTTATTCTAAGGGCCGAGGGAACTTGGAACACCATGTAACGTAATGTCTAATCAATCATTCGTTGTATTAGGAATAGCTCCACTTTATATTGTATTCAGCCACATTTTTTTTTTTTATAAATACTAGTTTGCGATCGCGGTTTCACCTTCATAATATTTTTTTATGAAGAACACTGAAATAATTTTTCATCGGACCTGAGATAAGCGCGTTCAAGCAAACAAACAAATTATTCAGCTTTATATATTAGTATAGATTACTTGGAAGGATAATTTAGGCTATACTAATTAATATATTCTTTCATCAAACATACTCGTATAGGTATTTAGCTTCGTTCTAAGGAGCTCAAATGACTAGAACTTAGGTTTAACAAGAAATCATATTATTTAAAAAAAATGCCAGGATATAAGTCTAATGTAAAGCCGTGTACGCATAAAATATGAACAAATTTTATTGTTATTCATGTAGTCAGCCACGAGACTTTTGTTACATCACTGGACATAAAGGCGAACAGAGCTCCCGTCTTATTAAATGGTTAATAAATTACAAACTAAGCAACCAGCGCATGACGGTTTCCCATATGGGTCTTTGCTGGCGACTGGAATTGTGACTTTTTGTTATTTCGGTTTGCGGGCCTTAGTTTAGGTCTACGAAGGTATCGGAAAGTATGCGAACAAAACATGTTGAACACATGATTGTATTTGTTCGTTCGTGCGAACACAGCTTAAGTATGACACGTCTTACGAACATGACATTGATCCACACTTGTGTACATATAAACAATATTGACTGTTGGAGAAAGATGTTTCAATAACATTACATTTTCTATTCTTCATAAGACCATTAGAATTGTTGCTATATACAGATTTTTTTTTTTCGAATTAAAATACCAATCTAATATTTTCCTATCTTTAGAACATGATAATAGAGTTCGTGTAATACTCGTCGTTCCGAGTGGTTTCACCCGGTTAGCTCCATTGTCCTAAATTTTCTATCGTAATAGTAATTCAATTAATTGTTTATCATTATTTTTATAACTAGCTGTGTCGGTACTATTCTTGGGCATAACTCATTCCCAAGGGATTCCTATAGTCACCACGCTTGGCAACCTGGTTGATGACCGTTGTATTTTTTTCTAATCTATTGGTAAACGCAACAATCTTTATCTGGCTCTACTATTGCCGTGTATGATGTCATGGTAGAGCCAATGGCTTAACGTTATTTTTCAGAAGGCGTATCATCGATAGCATTCAATCACAACAATATGCTCTATATGTAGATAGGTAAGTTTTTTTTTTAGTAAATAGTTGTCTAAACTGTTACCTACCATTAACACATTTTAATTGGTTCAATTGCAGAGTTCATACAACCTCCGTAGCGTACCTAAAGTTTGACTACCACTCTGTACAAAAAATATTTGTCTAAAATCCTGGTCTGGTTGGTTAAGAGAGTCTCCGTGGTTTAGAAAGTATCGTAAGCAAATGATACAAATTGTGATAAAACATTTACGACAATCGTTTACCAGGTATGTGTTGGGTATATACTGTACACAATAGTGCAGTCAATAACCCATCTGCCAAGGGTAGTGATAAAATCAACACAACCTTCGGTGAAGACTCATGTCCCGTATGACTTCCACTCCTAAACATGCCCAGGCCTTCGGTGAAGGCCCATATTTAGAGTGGAAGATGATAATAATATCTGGGACCCAGAACTATTCAATTAGGTATCGTGATAAAATAAAGCATAAGATAAAACTACATTTTTAATGTAATATGGTTCAGTAAATACTGGGTTCGTGTAGTAGGAACAAAAACTTGTTTTTATGGTTCTTTGTTTACAACAGATAAACATACTTACGTATTTTTTAATATTTAATCATTTTAATATAGATTTAGAAACGTACAAAGCGTAACCAACAGTCAGAGACAGAGAAAGTCAGGCTTTCGAAATTCGTGATATACATTTTGTGTAAACATTTGTCACACATATGTGTGAATTACTACCTTCTATTCATAGCTAGCGATGTTTTAAGAAAGGATAATAACACAGGCCAACGAGAACAATGTTTGTAAATACTTTTTAAACCAATTTGCTTAAATGATATGCAAATCATTTTTGGATTTGGCTGGAACCGTATTTAAAATAAGTTTTTTTTATCGCCCACAATTATTCTCACACAATATGACATCATAATGAAAATCATATGAAATATCGGTGGGTGATACAACTTTTTTATTTATTTTTTCATAATCAGCTCATCCAATTATATTAAGTTTAGCTAAAATTATTAAAAAAGTTTTTCATCGTTGGCCTGTGTAATTATAATGGAGTTTTTCGAGGGATTATATTATAATAACTACCACTGACCGCAGCTTTCGTAAATTAAAAATGACAAACGTAATTTTAGTTGTATTGCAAGTTGTTCATAATTCAAGTTTCAGAAACTAAATTTGATTTAATACCTAGCTAACTTAAGTTACTAGCTCTTAGTTGCTTTGCTTTGACGTTTAAGAAAACGAGTTCATTTAAAATCTGATCCTACTATTGTTAAGTTCTCAGTTAATGTTTATTATTGAAATATCCTCATACGATATATAATGAAAATACTGTTAAACGTCTTTTCAGTCTTTTTTCAGGGAAAAACAAACGCCTTTTGATGTGAGGTCAACCTTCAACAGAACGGAGGCATAGTGATAATTAGGGAAGCCATTTTTTTTGTATGTGTATTTGTTTTTTTTTTCTGTGTCATATTATGTAGTTAGCCAAGCTGTTTTTACTTCACCAGGCATAAGGGCAGAGTATTAGTCTTTAGCAGGGAAATCCATGTATGAAGTACATGACATAAGGAGTACACGAAATCAAGAGGTAGGTACTAATATTATTAAGCTGTTTAATTTGTTGTTAATTGTTTGTTTGCATGAGCGCGATTATCACAGCAACTACTGGTCCCATTTGGAAAATTAGAAAGCTACGTTATCCAGGAGTAGCATAGGCTATATTTAATGATAAACTTTTTAGGGAAACGCGAGTTACGCGGGTGAAACCGCGCGTGGAAAGATAGTAGTTTTATAATATTGTTAGTATTTTATTCGATTACGATAAATTGGGTTAAACAGGGCTTGTTTAATTGTTGAACGAAAAAATATAACAACTCTTAGATAGATTTAAGTTATGCCATAATCCCACACGATTTTTATTTTAAATGTATTGTATGAACGTCAGAAGACGGACGTCTATCCCTTATTCTGTTGACCTATCTATTATGAATCATAAATGTGATCATAAATCTTTTTATAGAAAAAAATAGAATAATACAATTTAATGAGAGACAGATGTTTTCATTGTATCTATAGCATATTTATTATTTGTAATCTTCAATGAATAAAAGGTTTAAGTATTGTGAGAGATCATTTTCATTCAGATTAGAATAATTTATAACTATTGCGATATTATATGATAAAACATATTATGTTATTCAGTATAAATATAATATATATTATTAGTTAAGTCTGTTATTAGGTTCCCGTGGGAACTTCGGGAGTTAATTTCTTTTTCAGGATACCTATACTGTAGGTAACTACCAAATGTAACATAACACAATTGAAGAACAATTTAACTTCTCCGCAAAATGTACCTATGTATATAACAGAAATAAATAATGTAATCAATTCGCTTACCGAAGTACAAAGCAAACAATCAAATTAAATTTCAGTCAAAAGTTCCACACATGAGCATGATTTCATAAAGCCAATATTCAAAGTATCGGATATATCACAAAAGACTTATATTATTCGCTTTAAATAACACTTTTGATAAACATTTCACGTCACTTTCGTATTTGTAAATCCACATATGGATAAAGAAGCGCACTGAGGACCCAATGTTTTGAATATTCCGGTCAGTTGTTGTTACCGTAAGTGTAGAGCGGCGCGTGTGTGTAACGCAAGTCGGGCACTCGGACTGAACCGACGCGAGTTTCTGACTCTCAAAGCCTCGCTGTTACCGTTTTCCCAGCGACACCCCACCACTTAATAATGTTCTGATAATTAACTTATTTAAAGGTTAAATATATTTACCTACCTACTTAACATCTTTCAGTTCCGACTTATTAAACGGCGTATAAATTGGTCAGAATTATTCGTCATAAATATGTGCCTTTATCGTGAACTGGCATTTACGACCTTTCTGAGGTCTAGTAATATGTCGTCAACATAGAAAAAACTTATAGGTAGGTGTAATTGTGTATGCGCAACGTGTTTATATCTGCGATGAACTCTTGTTGTTGGACTCTTTCGTTGTTTTGTCCCACGAATCTTTTGTCCTATGAGACGAATCGTAGACAAACTATCCATATAGTAGCTTCTATAGGGTGAAAAAGTCGTGAAACGAAACAGCGAATGAGTCGACTGGTCGACTACTCTACTTCAGTGGGTCTTACCGTCATGTTTTATAGCCTATATTTTAATTCATTTTATAAATAACATATAAGGCAATGACAACTGATGGATGACAGCATCTAAGTAGGTATAAGCTAGATGCTACTTACCATTTACTCCGATTACCAATCCACCTGCCAGGCGTGGTGATTATGGCAATATTCGTAATGACTTTGACGATTTGAGGGATTATGATTCATCCAGACATTGGCGTAGGAATGAAAAAGTCATAATCCCACTATTTTGTCGCCAGCGACCGCCTTGAGCCGAGTTTCAAGTTCCTCAGGGAGCGAAATTTGCCGTCCTAGGCTTCAGCCTACTTAGCCAGCTGGTAAATCCGCCACTGGACCGTTTACTGCTGAATAATGGAGTTAAAAGGAGACTGTTGCAGTAAAACGAAGAAACATTCATACAAACTTTTGGCGTTTATATCTTCTTATACATAATTATAATAAAAATGTAGAGGATGTAAGTCGAACGTCTGTACATAGAAAAAGAGAATTTTACGTACGTAAGATTTTTACGTTAATGACGCGCAAAATAGAAAACATATAGATAAAAAAAAATAGTTTCTCTGTCTGTTTGTACGGGCGAATCCGAAGGAATAACAAACACCACGCGGACAAAGTTGCGGGCATCAGCTAGTATATAATATTAGTCGGATTCAAATCGATTACAAAACGAAGGAAGTGTTAGAAGCAGTATGATACTGTACAGTGTAACGTGCTTCACTGAAATAGTTGTGTGCATTAATTAAATAAACTGGTTTTATTGTGCACGCAATAATCAACCATTCCCAATTATGCAAATCTACATATAATATAAAGATCGTGCGATTATATCAAGCGATGAACCTACTTTGTCTACTAAACACTATTGTTAAGTATGAATCATTGTATGGGAAAAATAATATTTATGCTCTTAAACTAAGCTGTGACGAAAAACAATGTGACAAAAATGTATGCATCATCTTTCTTTTAAAGTGATTGATTGTGGTAGGTAACTGATTAAACCATTATATTGACCCTATGATTTAGTATCGCTATTACTCTTGTAATAACGAAGTTTTTAATTACGTTTAATATTTTAATATTATGTACAAACTAATGTATATGTGGTAACAAGTAAATAAATAATAATAATTGTCACATGTCACTAATAGCAATGTTTTTAATAAACAATTTTTTGTCCTCAAATTATATAATTATGATAATTCAACAGAAGATAAAATATATTTTTTATAGAATTTTACAAACACTATCAAATTGAAAATTACTTTTCTGATAATTTATATCTGAGCATTGAAAATTGGCATTTAATCGGATAAATCTCTTTATAACTATTTTACATAATAATATATACATAATACACCTTCGTCATACTTATATAATAATATGGAAGCTCTTTCAGTATACAAAAAAAAAACTTCTCCACTAAATGAAATAGGTACTAAATGTGGCTCTTCCTGACATTACTTACATTTCTTTGATATTCATTCTAATATATAAAGCTGAAGAGTTTGGTTGAACGCGCTAAGCTCAGAAACTACTGGTCCGATTAGAAAAAATCTTTCAGTGTTGCACAGCCCATTTATCGAGGAAGGCTTTATTAAAGTATAAAGCTCCCACGAGAACGGGAGTTATGCGGGTGAAACCGCGCGCGGGAATCTAGTTTTATGTATCAACATTAGGACTTTTCCAACGGCACAAGACAATATCTTATCAATACCGTGGTTTCTTCCACAATACTACGAAGTAGGGTAGTCAATGTTTATACAAATTATTACTTATCTACCTACGTTTTGTTAAGATGTCTGTCCCACATAGAAAATATTTTACATATACTTAAATAATATCAACAAATGACACTCAGACATTAAACAAACAACTAGGCATATGTATTATGTGGATTACGCAAATATACTTGGCGTATGTTACATCACCGGGCATAAAGGCGAGCAGGGCTCTAGCCTATATTATAACAGCAAACTAAGCAACCTGTACAAGAGGGTGGCCCTTTTGCGACTAGGACTTAAGAAAAGACTTAAGTTTTTTAGAAAAGTTTCATGCAACTGTCGCTCTATGTTACTATTCGCGGGCCTCTCGGACTACAGGTCTACGACGGCATCGGAAAAATCTTTGCAAGCTGCAGGTCGGAGGGTGTGGGTAAATATAATTGCCTTACATACCTATCGTAATTACTGAGACAGTAGTAAACTCAAACTGTAGTATAAATATCACTATATAACAATGCTCGCTCAGTATGTAAAGTAGTTGCTTGTAAGATCTGATATGCTTGGTTCGATTATCACCAGCTATTTGTGCTAACCACGGAATGTTGTACTGAGTCTGATAGTATTTTGTTTCCGTGGGTTATGTGTTAATGAAGTCCCCCGTGATAAAACGATTTATTTCCCGAGGGGAGTTGTCTTTTAAATAAAAGATAAAGCGCATGTTTATAATTACCCCTGAAGACTACTTATGTCTTATTTTATATTTCCTTTTTGGTAGGTCCTACTGTCTCCACTTTATAATGGAGGGAAATGAAAACTTAAGTCTTTCTTACTCCTCCTATTGTCTTTGTGAATAAATTCGCTGCGAGTCCCAAGGCAGTTTAACGTTTTCCCGGGACTTGGTAAGCCTCGGTGCTCATTGCCATTTCCAGTGAGTGCCACTGTTGATCCTGGCTTACAGAAGTTGCAGTGGTAGGAGTGTGGGTGGGATTAATCCCATAAAAAAATAACAGCGCAAGTTCTTTTTTTTTATTCGTCACTGTATCAACAACGTTAAAACAGTGTCTCATTATAGGAATATTAACCAAGTCTAGAACAGCATATAAAGGATTCAAGTACGTATACTAGGTACGTATTTTATTTCTAAGTAATATATTAGCAGTTATAATATTCATACCGTGGCCGCTAATCAATAACTAAATGAATCATGGAAAAACCGCCGCAGTTAACATTGAAAATAGCGAACATGTACCTATGGAAAACAAGCCATATTTGGAAATGCTAGGAAATATCAATTCTAGATATCTGATTGACTGACGAAGTTTGAAAAAGTAAAAATTACATTTTTATAAACATACCTATGTTTATAAAGCACGTGACTGATTGTAAAATAAAGGAACATGATCAGTATAAAATCAATGCTAAATTCATTGGATATACTGAAGAATTTTGACTTAATTATTTTAGAAAAAGCATGACTTTTAAGTTACGATCCTCCCTAATTAACATTTATACCTACCTTTATACCTATGTAAGTATAATCATTTTTAACATGTATATATTTAAAAATATTTAATCGTACCTCCTAATTCGACTTATAATTACTAGAGATGGGCCGACTATAGCTTTTGCCGACTAACCGACTAGCCGACTAATCGGTTTTCAAAATGCCGATTAGTCGGCCGACTAATCGGCAATGCCGATCATTCAAATACCTACTTGTCGGAGGTGTTCGGGCTTTTTCGTCGTCACTTGGCTTAGTCATCGCGCGGCCGCTGCGCTTAATTACTGACTGATTAATACGTTCCTATGTTTTAAAGACTGTATCTTTAGATAACTACTCTAAGTAATGTTTAGAAATTATAAAACAAGTACTAATTATTTGTTTTATTTTATTTGTAATGCGCCGATCATAATCGGCATATTTTGCCGAATAGTCACCGACTAGTCGCCGACTACAAACGATGCCGAATAGTCGGCTTTCCCGACTAGTCGGCGGCTAGTCGGCCCATCTCTAATAATTACCTACTATTAAGTTTTGTTCCCACACCGACCGCACAAGCTTATTTCGCAGGAATTGTATAGTAAACAGGAAGTAACAATTGTTAAGCTACATGAAACGCAATGAACATTATTATGAATTATAGCGATGCATTATATTATAAATTAATAAAATTATTTAAGCAAAGTACATACACGTAGCTTATACACAACAGCAATAAATGAGTGGCTGGTTAATTGGCTTTTAAATTTACGCTCCCTATAAATAATAATTAATTATTGTTCTATATATCATCATAAAAAAATACCAAAATAATATTAATCTAGTCAAGAAATACTTTGCAAAAAAAGATATTGTTGACATAGTCAAGAGAAATGCCTCTGGCATAAGTCCGACTACGTACTTTTACATTCTGTAGGTACTTATGTAAGTTATAAGTATAATTCTATACATATAATAAAACTGTAGAGGTCGAATGTCTGTACATAGAAAAAAAAACTAAAAACCGAGTCAGGGGGATGTTAGAACTTAGAAGTAAAATAGAACACATCCATTTTTTTTTCTCTTTCTTAAAATATAATTATATTGGTCTTACGAACTATGGCGCGCTTCAGGCTGAATTTCAAAAAGCGTCCCACAATGTAAAAAAATTAGCTTTTCATAAACATAACTTGGAAACCTCTTCAGTACCTACATTATTTTAAAACCCAGCGTACTTGGTAAATGGTATCGTAATAATTAAAAGGGTGAATAAGAAGAAATAGATAAGTATCGTGTAAAGAAGCCTAAAGGCAATTAAATAAATATTGATTCAATACTCCAGCGAAGGACTAATTCTTTCAACGAGGTTATACACCTTTCACCATCATCATCATCAGCCCGTATAACGTCCACTGCTGAACATGGGCTTCCTCCCGAGGGAGGGTATTTGCCATAGCCGGATTAGCCATATAGCAAAAGTAGCAAATGCTACGGGCCCCGCGATTCGGGGGGCCCCGCATACCAAGATACGTGCTCAAGCAAGAAATTGGATGCAATAATTAATCCTATGGATCTGAATCATGGTGTTTCACAATAGGTGGCCTTATAGGCCTAAAAAAAGCTCGTTTAGCGATTCTGAGTCAGTACTAAGAGGGGCCTCGAGACCGAATTTGCTAAAGGCCCCGCGCTGGCTTAATCCGGCACTGCTTGGAAGGTAGCCCCTCAACAAACCAGAACCGGAAAGAAATCTTAGAATTTACACAAAGATTTCCTGTCTGGTGTGGGGAACGAACCCACGACCTCCGAGATTTACACCTTTCTATTGTTATTTTTTACGCATTTATTAATTTATTTCTATAATACATAATCAAACAGATTATCCTATTAGGACAAAGTTATATGACTCAATTACAAAAGATAATTAATTGCTGGTTGCTGCGACGCCCAGGTCACGGCAGGATGACTTAATTATTAACAAGAACTTTGTTAAAAGTAGGATAGGTAAATTTTTCTGTTTTTTTTTAGTTTATGGTTGTATTAGCTGACCTAGATTTAAACGTCGCACGGGATTAGTACATAATAAATAGTTCAAGGAAAGAAATAATAACTCTACTTCAGGTTAGTTTTAGTCCCATTTTAGCAATGCATTAGATTTGTTAACAATTGCCTAATTTATATTTTAACAATATGTTGCATTTTTTGCTCCATCGTTTTAATGTATAGGTAAATGGATCAGAGCAATAATATAAAGTTAACTTCCTGTCTTCAGCAATGGGTTAGATTTTATTACAATTGCGTTAATAGCGCTTTAACAATATGTCTAAGTACTTACTAAAGCAATCGATGATATGACCTATATTGATAAAAATATTATAGCTAAGTCGAATAATCTTTAATTGAAGACTTTCATTTATAACAACATATTATAAAACAAAGTAGCTTCCCATTTTCTATCTCACTCTATGTACGCTTAGATATTTAAAACTACGCAACGGATTTTGATAAGGTTTTTTTAATAGATAGAGTGATTTGTGATGAGGACGGTTTATGTGTATATCAGCATTGCACCCGTGCGAGGTGGGGGTGGGTCGCTCGCTAGTAGGTACATTGTAATCGCTAATCCATCGCCAATTAGAGGTAGGCACCTCGCATCCCGTGCAAGCACGCTGGAAACCGGTCAAGCAATTTGAAGGCTATTTTCTCAAACGCTATATTGTATTACACTTTCAAAAGACGTAGAACGATAGGTGTACAAAACACCCTTGAAAATCGAAGTCATAATATATCTATCCCTACGCCAGCGACGGCCTTGTGGTCAAGAGGTCAAAGTCACACAGGGGGCGATCTAAGAGAGCGCCCCCTGTGTGACTTCGACTTCGATCAATTCAGGTTGCTTATTTTTTACCTAATTTATAAACCATTTATACCGGAAGAAGCAAAAGCCGAAGTGGCTAACTAAATATGTCCATCCGCCAAAAAAATGCTATCGTATCATAATCGAATCATACAGCATATAATTACTTCCATTATATTAATTTTATTATCAGCTTTGTATCCTACGAAAAGTCATGTGTATCATTAAAATTGTTTACTTTTAAACGCATTCATTAGCCGGTGCTCATTATAACATTTGTTTCGCATCATTGTCATAATTGTTTCACTGCTTTGCATTTAGTTTTGTTTGTTTTCGACAATGCTGTTTATATTGTATGGAAGCTCACCTGATTATTATTAATTTTGTTAACGTAAAATACTTAACAATGCAAAATACTTGGGCCGCAGACTTAATGGATTTTCATGTAAATAAATATTAAGTTTATTGCCTCTAAATGTACAGAATATACTTGGAATCATTTTTTTTTGTAGGTAAACAAAACCTAGCAGCGTATGTCATGAATCTACAGTTCCTGGTACCCTTACAACTGGCGTTAGCAGGAGCAGGGATTTTAGTAGTTAGACCCATTTAATATGAAATGGATAAACAGTTTAACCGTCTCCTTGTTATATAATTAGTGATACATTTCGTGTTTAGAATTAGTTTAGCTAATAATAAAGTATCTCGAGATAAATCCCTGGCGAAGTTACTTCCGTGTATTACTTACAAAATATTCCATCCAAGTATACAAAATATGAACCTAAAACTAAGCTACTTTTCAAGAAACAAAAGCATTAACCAAAACTCACGGTTAATTCGTTAATAATTTTACCCCTGGCATGAATTTATCGCGAGATACTAGGTATATATATTTTGAATATTTAATAGTATACAAATAATAATGATCATATGCACAAAATGAAAGACTATTTGCATATCCTCTCTGGCGCCTGATTTTCTTGTGTCGCTGACGTAGGTTATACCAAAAACATAAGAATAAATCTCTTAAATGTTTATTTAGAAAGCTGTCCACAATCTTGATCCTTTCTCTTTAAGTATAATCTAAAATAATATTTTTGTAGTTCATCACATATACTTATATTTATTACAGAAATATGTAAAATAGGTGTAATTGACTTCGCCACTTTTAAAAAGCTAAACAATTTATCTTTTTTAGGGTTCCGTAGCCAAATAGCAAAAAACGGAACCCTTGTAGATTCGTCATGTCTGTCTGTCTGAGGTCTGTCCGTCCGTATGTCACAGGCACTTTTTTCCGAAACTATAAGAACTATAATGTTGAAACTTGGCAAGGAGATGTATGTTGTGAACCGCATTAAGATTTTCACACAAAAATTACATTTTTTTAAAAAAATGTCATTTTTTTCTAAACTGAATAGTTTGCGCGAGAGACACTTCCAAAGTGGTAAAATGTGTGCCCCCCCACCCTGTAACTTCTAAAATAAGAGAATGATAAAACTAAAAAAAATATATGATGTACATAACCATGCAAACTTCCACCGAAAATTGGTTTGAACGAGATCAAGCAAGTAGTTTTTTTTAATACGTCATAAACCGTAAACCACAATTTACCTTTCATCCATTTAACTATTTTTAACATCGATCAAAGTTACAACGAACTACAAGAACTTTTATACTATGTTACTTGTTGTATTCTTGATATCAAAAATAGGTAGGCACTTGCAACTAGTACGATACCCTTCGCACGAGAATCCGACTCGCACTTGGCCGGTTTTTTTTCGTATTTATGTAGTCAGATATACTTGATAATCTGTATAAATTTTACCGACTTATGATACTATTATTTTAATTAATGTAAAAGAAAGACATAATATCGAAAGTTAATTTCGCTAAATCAGAGGCTCCCAAACATGTTTTCCCGTGGAGCCCTTTAAAAACTTTACTGATTACGGTGGGCCCCTTTTTTCCAATTCTATGATATGATGCACTTACTATATACTCACTTAACTGAGCCCAACGCCCCGTCGAATATCCCGTCTACCTACTTAGTCCAAAAGTGGTCAAGATGAACCCTGGGTCTACCTGGATCACTTTCAACACTTTGGAAATCACCAATCGCTAATCGCTAAGTTATGTCTATGCCGCAAAAATGTATAACGCAAAGATACGCCTGATCCTATTAACAATTATTTATATTAAATAGAAGCTGTTAATATTTTTAATTTAATACAGAATTCATGACTGGTGGTTCATAATCAATGTTTTATATCCGTGACTCATAGAACTATTTCGTGGCTTTTGTGCTTATAAAACATAATTGAAGTATATTAGAATATTAAAGATATTGCTTTTATGCATATCTATTTTCTAATAACTGCACTGCACTGGTAGCTTAGTAATGATGGTAGGTGCCTCTGTAGCCTCAGAAGGTTCGATTACCACTTGCGTACCACCAATTTCGAATGAATGATGTGTCATATTCTATGGTTTGTAAAGTTCCCCGCGACACAAGGATTGAATATAGCTAATTCGGTAGTAGCTATAGAGCGCGCCTTACAGCGCAGCGTTTAAACTGATGGTACGGGTAGGAACAACAACGTGGTATCTTGACCAACACTACACGTTATATTAAGTTGGCGACCTATCTATACTACGACTAATATAAGGATCATCACTACATAGTATAAAACAAAGTCACTTCGCTGTCTGTTTGTATGCCCTATGTTTGCTTAGATCTTTAAAACTACGCAACGGATTTTAACGCGGCTTTTTTCAATAGATATAATGATTCAAGAGGAAGGTTTATATGTATAATACATCAGCATTGCACCCGTGCGGGGGCGCTAGTTATCTATAAAGAGGAAATGTTATTCTTAGTTTGCACTGCATAGGCTCAAAGATTTCAAGAATCTTCCACCATTAGAAAACTATGTTATTCAAGAGTAACATAGTATGTATGTAAGTATTTAATAATAAAGTTCCCAAGGGAACGGAAAGAAATATAAATAGATACATATTTATTTAGCACTATATAAGCGCCTTGCCATAAATTACACCTGTTTACAATCAACGCAACGATATTCATGCTCTATAGTTCATACCATATATTTTTTTACGTAAATTGTTACTATAAAGCAAGGGTCTCCAAACTACGGCCCCCGCACGCCAATGCCAATAATCCGGCCCGCGGCAGCCAACCTCTTAATGTTGTTACTATTGCTAGAAATACGAGTAGATACCTATAATTAAGGGCGGAAAAAAGTAAAACTGGTTTGGCCCTTGGAACATACTGAAAAAATTAGAATGGCCTTTCAAAGTTTGGAGACCACTGCTAATAGTAACAAACAGACGCATTAAAAAAACCATGAAGGTATAAAAATTTTGTGAACGTCACACCTAAATGAAGCCAAAAATTGTAGTCATAAGATACTTATAACCCTTTGATTACCTTATTAAAGAACAAAAAGACTTAATTTAAGCATTCACGTGCACTACGATCACGTTGTATGCTTGTGATAAAACTTGTTTTATGACAATTTGTCACAAGGAATGACAAGGATTATTGAAAATACTTTATATTATAGTTGTGTGTATTTTTTTTTAATGTTTGTTGATACTGTTTCCTATCCTAATGTACTACTCATTCTTACTATGTATGTATCTAACTACTTAGATACATAAAACAAGTTAGGTACCTAAGCGACCGTAGCCCAATTGCTAGGGCGTCGGACTTGTGATCTAGAGGTCGCCGGTTCGAACCCCACCCATTGCACTACCGACGTGAACCCACTCGTAACACAAGCATATTAGTTTAGCATGAGGGGTTAACAAGAATACTAGTAGATTGCAAAAATCTGCTAGTATCTTTAAAAAAAAATGCATTTAGTGCTTAACTCTTTAGATTTATTCATTTTTTATTTCTAATTTATGAAACGTTACAAAGACTTTTGCAGTTTATGAGAGAATTATTAGTTTATTTTTTCGGCTTTATAATATTAATATAGATACAGATAGCAAGTCATCTTATTTACATAGTATAATTCAATTCATCGGCCCATTTACGTCCACTACTAAACATGAGCCATCTTACATACCTCTGCAAACCATGGTAGTAAGGGGATCTTGTCATAATACGCGGCAGGCGGATTGGTGATCATAGTAAGATGATGCTGATAGAAACTGCTGCGCATCCATCTGCGTGTAGCTACCGATGGACTGAGTGGGACAATAGCCCGGGGCCCCCGGGGCCCCCGAGTCCGGTGTTACCAAAACATTATTAGCAATACCCTCTTTTTAAAAATGTATATATAATGATAAAACCTAAAAGCCGCGGCACTGTGCCCATCTATTAGCTGTATGTCCCTTAGTTGCTTATTAAAAGTCGAAAACTACATTGCTTAAAGTTGTGTGTTTATTACGTCTCTACATTAAATAAAAATTGAACCTCCGTAGCGTAGCTGTATTTGGCTCGCTTTTATTCTCGGTGGTCGTGGGTTCGATAGCCACACCGGACAAGAAATTTTTGTATAAATTCTAAGATTTCTTTCAGGGTCTGGTTGGTTGAGGGACTACCCTCCGTGCCTCGGAAAGTACGTTAAGCCGTTGGTCCCGATTGTTATAACATCATCTATAACAAGCGTATACAGGGAACGGGCAGCAGCGTTTCCCGTGTATTACAACATAATACCGCCGTCACCAATCCGCCTGCCAAGTGTGGTGACTATGGCAAAACCCTGCCTCGGGAGGAGGCTTATGTACAGTAGTGGACGTTGTACGGGCTGATGATGATGATGATTAAATAATAGCCTACGTTCAAGTATTGTGTTACACTACTCGTACATCTTAGATCATTCATTATCACAGAAAAATCACAGTCTATGTTTACTTATGCTTCTTGTGCGATTTCATGAGACGAATGGGAAAACCTGTTCTATGGGTATGTAAGTGTATTTTGTATGTGACGTAAGTTCATTTTTCATGTGAAAAAGTACATATTTATAAATGATAATACCATTATGGCTATCTATAAGCGATAATCTAGGATCATATATATAGAGAATTTAAACTTAAGTAATTTTTTTTTTAATTTTTGAACTCTTCATTTCATCAGGTTATATTAATGAATTTAAAAAACTGAAGTTTAATTGCGAAATGTTTAGTAAGTACTCAGTGTTTGATAAAAAAATACTTTTTAAATTACAAAATAATATTATCTGCATAGCACCATTTCCTTATTCCGGCCCCTTCCTGGGATTTTTTTAATTGTATAAAATGTCAATAAAACTTAATTTCTGTATGTCTTATACCGGAAGTAATGACGTAATATCTAAGCCTCACCTTGTAAATTATAATTGGTTACTTAATAATATTCATTTATTATGGTTATTCCAACATATAAGGGACGTTAATAATAAAAATATTATTACTGTATATAAAATTGAAAATGTTATGGGTTATTAAATTAGGTTAACCCTTTAATATGAACTCTGAATTGCATCATATTATTATTTATATTACTTTTGCCAAGATTATTGTTTTTAAAATACAAAAATAAATCTATAAGTAGTAATTCTGAAGAGTTTGTTTGCATGAACGCGCTAATCTTAGGAACTACTGGTCCGATTTTAAACATTCTTTCAGTATTACATAGCCCATTTATCGAGGAATGCTATATTTAATTATAAAGTTTCTATGGAAATGGGAGTTATGTGGGAGAAACCGCGCGCGGAAAGCTAGTAAATAATAACTCTTAACCTCAAAGTATACTATTATCTCCAGAAATATTAGATCGTAAGTGCCAGTTTACGATAAAGGTACATACGACGACTGTTTCTGACGTATAAGGCACATCCAACCTTATGCTTCCAAGCACTAGAACTATACACGTGACAGATGCAACTGTCAAAACAATAAAAACTTTGTTCAATGACAATCATTTTACATTTAGGCTTTCCTATCCTTTTAACTCTGACAATTGGCAAAATTATAGTACCCTCTCCAAATGCCAATATTGAAGAACTGAACTGAACCAATAATATATTCATAGCAAATTATTTATTGAGCACATTATCGTCTAGATTATATTCTCAATAAATAAAGTTAAGTTTGGTGCGACAGATACACCTTTTATAGACGAACTCAAAAAAACTACTTGACAGTTTTCAAAAATCATAAAGCAATAGAGAGCTACTTTATGCAGGAGCAGTGTGGATTTACCAGCAGGCTAAGTAGGCTGGAGCCTAGGGTGGTAAAATTTAGGGGGCGGCAAATTTAGCCAAATTTCTTATAGAAAAATTATCTTAAGGTCTAAAATTTTAAATAGTAAAAATTTTATTAGTTTAATAGTAGGGACGGCAAAATTTGAACAGCGGCGGTAAATATGTAAATCTGCCACTGTGCAGGTGTTATATAGCTTTCATTTTATGATGAAGTTCCCAATACGATAGTGGTCTACAAGAGGTAAAATGGTACGTAACTAAATATTACGATTCATTTCAGAGATGAATTAATTTTGTACAGAAGACACGATGTTAAGTAGGTTCTTTTCTAAAGACTTGATCATGTAGGTACGTGATCGTAATTGTTTGTCTTTTGTGTTTGTGTAGCGAATGTTGATCGGAGATAGCGGTAGAGGATGCACCTGTCACCTTGTGACTGACAACCTACAGTCAACACTGTCATTTGTCATAGACAAGGGGAATAGACAAGTTCATGCACAAACAGTAGAACACAACAATACGTATTTTATATGTACTTAGATCGCCGCGGCATGTAATTTGGCAAAAAGGCGTTAGCTATATCCAAGCTGTTAATAAACGATCATTCGAAAAATGTATTACGCTCAAATCTTTTTTTTTTACATTACTTTGTGACAGTGGATGGTTGCCAATTTTTTAATATTTATGTTCTGCTATTAACTACCAGAAACATTTATCTGTGTTTCTGTTTGAATGGAAAGAATACCACTGTTATTAGATCGGAATACATCTTTGCGATTAACCGCTCATTACCAATTCTGTAATTGCTGTCGTATCGCCTTTTTACGTATCATCGTGGAACTACCAAACAGTTCATCTCATTCAAACGTCATAATACAAAAACGTACCGAGTATTTAAAAGTAAATCCAACACGATTAAGTTACCTTTAAGAATAAACTAAGTCTTATAAAATCTTTTAAAAATATTCTTGTAACACAATTTTATAGACCATTGTTACTGAAATTATTCTCGGGAAATCAAACAAGTTTTTTTTTTCATTGTACGTGTACATAATACTGTGGCAACGACGAATAGAAATAATGGCAAAATAATTAGGCAGGTAATTGTAATTTAACTTTAGTGGAAAAACAGCGTGTACCTAACATAAATAAAGTAGATATTATTTACGAAATCGACTAATAGTAATAAATAATTTTATGGACATTAATAAAAAAAACTATTTTTTTACGTATTTCATGTTACAAATACTGATAATTTATTGGAACACGATATTTTCGATATGAATTATGTGACGTAATGCGTCGTTATTAAACAATCATCATCATCATCATCATCAGCCCGTATAATGTCCACTGCTGAACATGGGCATTGCCATAGTCACCACGCATGGCAGGCGGATTGGTGACCGCAGTGTTATGTTGTAATACACAGGGGAAACGCTGCTGCCCGTTCCCTGATTCGTTTATTATAGATGATGTTATAACAATCGGGACCAACGGCTTAACGTGCTTTCCGAGGCACGGAGGGTAGTCCCTCAACCAACCAGACCCGGAAAGAAATCTAAGAATTTACACAAAGATTTCTTGTCCGGTGTGGGGATCGAACCCACAACCTCCGAGATTTACCGCTACGCTACGGAGGTTAATAAACAATAGCTGCATATAATTAAACAACTGTATTTACCTAATAATATTATAATATTCTATTAGAATTTAGAACCATAGCAATAAAGAAAGGTACATTTTTTTCGTGTAGGTATAACTATTTTGAAGTACATTCTGGAGTAATTCCACTTTGCCCCACCAAGCCCGCCACCCTGGTGTGGCAAAGTGGACTGCCTAAAATTTTGCAGTGGAATATGCCCCACTATTCTGATTTGATGGGGCGGATAACACTAGCATAAACACTTTGTGGATTCTGCCCCACTAGGGTTGGCACCTCAGGATTTGTGTATGAAGGTTAACATGTATTTTTACATTTGTTTGTAAAAAAAAAAAATGTATACCTATATCTGTAAGTAAAACGTTATTAGTGCTGGAAGCTTAGATTTAATACGTAGCGAAGTGGTTTAAATAAAAGTAAAAAATAAATAAATAATTTTAATGTACTATTTATTTCTGGAAGGAATCGGTTTATAAATCACAGATTAATTACCTTTTACAAATAAAATTTTACTAACTAAGATAAATCTTGATAATCACAAATTAAACAATGATTTGTTCTTATGATATGTTCTTAAAACGAAACATATTTACTACATAACTATTCAAAATCACAGATTCGTCATCATTTTGTATGGTTTGTGTAGATATAGGTAAATACTTGTAATTATAAGCTCATAAAATTAGCTACGAGTCGTATGGTTACATCACTAATTACGCCGCGAACACAAATGTCAAAATAGGTCTATTATTTTGAGGTCCTTTACGTACAAACATCATGGCTTCATTTGTTTGTTAGTATTTTTTTATTTAATCTGAGATTAAAACATGCCCTCGAAAGTTGGCATAATAAACTTAACAAAAAAATTCTTAAAAAAAGCCCCAGTTTATTAAGACTTCTTAATGTCTTATACGAAGACATAACGCTTTCAATAGTTAAATCTATGCAGAACCAACCTTCCAAGCTACGCCTTGATAAATATATACAAAACGATCAGAATATACAAGATGCCCAAATGGAGCTCATAAACGGCGACATTACGGTTGGACATTTTTTGGAAAAACTAAGATAGTTTTTCCAAGAAATCTATTTTAGTTTTTCCAAAAAATGTGAACTAAACAAATACAAAATCTATGATTTTAGATGATTTTAATTCTTATAAATAGTCAGTACTCAAACTAATATAGTGGCTGTTTGTTATGATAATTATTTTGTCAACAGTCAGTATTTACCTACTTTCGTTAGGATGTTTCTTATTTGTATTAATAAGACTTTTTGCTATGTAAAATTTTATCATTCTATAATTTTAGTTTTTGTTTTTTAGCCGGAAGTAATTTCGTGGCTGTTTTTTTTGCATATAAATTGTTTTTATTCATAAGGTAATACATAAGACTGTTTTATACCATGTCGATCAATGTGTGATTCTATAATCTGTGACTCTATAATCTGTGATTCTATTTTTTGTAACAAGTAATTTAGTGGCTGTTTGTATGTATATAGTTTAAATTTATTTTTTTTATTTATAACGTAATCAGTAAGAAAATACCTATATCTACACAAACCATACAAAATGATGACGAATCTGTGATTTTGAATAGTTATGTAGTAAATATGTTTCGTTTTAAGAACATATCATAAGAACAAATCATTGTTTAATTTGTGATTATCAAGATTTATCTTAGTTAGTAAGATTTTATTTGTAAAAGGTATACCAAATGATGAAGAATCTGTGATTTTGAATAGTTATGTAGTAAATATGTTTCGTTTTAAGAACATATCATAAGAACAAATCATTGTTTAATTTGTGATTATCAAGATTTATCTTAGTTAGTAAAATTTTATTTGTAAAAGGTAATTAATCTGTGATTTATAAACCGATTCCTTCCAGAAATAAATAGTACATTAAAATTATTTATTTATTTTTTACTTTTATTTAAACCACTTCGCTACGTATTAAATCTAAGCTTCCAGCACTAATAACGTTTTACTTACAGATATAGGTATACATTTATTTTTTTTACAAACAAATGTAAAAATACATGTTAACCTTCATACACAAATCCTGAGGTGCCAACCCTAGTGGGGCAGAATCCACAAAGTGTTTATGCTAGTGTTATCCGCCCCATCAAATCAGAATAGTGGGGCATATTCCACTGCAAAATTTTAGGCAGTCCACTTTGCCACACCAGGGTGGCGGGCTTGGTGGGGCAAAGTGGAATTACTCACATTCTGATTAATTAAAAATATAATACCCTCCCTCGGGAGGAGGCCCACTGCTGAACATCAGCAGTGGACGTTATACGGGCTGATGATGATGATGATGATAAAATATATAATATATAAATATAAAAATATTATTGAGTGAGATGGTTATTTAAACTGTTTTACTTCTCCATCTAAGTATAGAGCAAAAAAACAATATCTTCGTAAACTGCATCACTATACAAAATGCGCAGGCGCACGGTTTTGCCCAACGTTTACCTTTGTTCCATACTTAAAGTTAAAATATAGTTCATTTAGTTAGTACTCGAAAGACCATTAAATAATATCACATAACACAACTTATCTAATTTCGTGAATAAAAACTAAGGTCTCGTCCTACATCGCACTCAGTAAATAACTATAACAGTTTTACAACTACTGAAATTCCGTAATAAAATCCCAATTGCCAAACAGAACTCTACTCTACTACTATGATATAGAATATAATTTACTATACCGAGAATATTACTGCTACGGCTATTTGCGATACGATAGTGTCATCTACCGATCACGCGTTATATAAAATGGTTAGATTACAGTCATTGTACTACGCGTAGAAATTTTGTTCTATTTGATGACACCTAAAGATGTTAGTGATACTATTATGTAAAGTATGAGTCAGCTAATATTTAAGAAATACTCTGAAATCAATTTATACTAATGTTATAAAGAGGCATAGTTTGTGAGTTTGGATGTTAGTGGTAATCTTCGGTACAACTGAAACTATTTTGAAAAATATTTTAAGACGAGTTTCTCACGGGGACGGGATTTGCGAGGTTTAAACTGCACAGAGTTAATAATAAAAATGGGTCAATATTATGTTTATAGTAAATTCCTATAAAAATACTTTCAATGCAAAACCTTACTTGCAAATAGAGTTTGAGGATCAAATTGCAAAAACAACAAATACATGCCCATAATAATTATATATATATATATATATATATATACTTATTCATAATAAATTTTTAAATTCTATATAGGTACTTAGGGGAATGTCACATAATCTTTTTTTTATATTAGAGTTAGAGAGCTGTGTTGAATTTGAGTCTTCTTCAGTATAAATATCGAATGTGTCTTTCTTCTACAAAGATTATAACTATCTAAGAGTACATGATGTATCTGACTAATATTCTAATTGAATATTACCGAAGAAACTAAGTATAGATACTAGGTTCTTATTCTTCCCATTGCAAACAAAATAGCGTTATACACTTAATTTTTTGGAGCCAGTTCTTGATACCTTTTCATATGTAGGTATGGAAAATCATAAATAATACAGCTAAGTAGGCACAGATATATGACAAACATTTAAATACTACCAGTACACAGAAATCATTTGCTAGAAAAAGTTACTCCATAATTTTAAAATATAAAAGATCTTGTAACACAATTTGCCCTAGCATAATTAAAGAAAATAATAGTTCTATGAAGAGGAGGGTCTGCCATAATAATAGGTTGCCCCATTACTATCAATAAAGAAAATAACAGAAACTATTTAAAATGCAACGATTGAAGAATTAATTATATAGAAGAAAATAACATAAAAATAACCTTTCCTTGGAATACTTATGATGACTACCAATGTATACAATCTTATTTGTGAGTAAATTTAGACGTGACAAAATATAATTTTAATTCTTGAATGGGCTACTGACCAGTCATATTCAGTTCAAAATTGAATTCAGTACTGTACAAGAATACGATCGAATTTTGAACAGTCTGCGACTAGTCAGTTTGGTCGCTATAACTCAAGCGTCAACTGATTACAGTTTCGGGTCTAACAAGCGTGAGTCGTGTTTGGTCAATTATGAGCTTGACTTACCGATGTCGGTCAGATGTGTCTCCTGCGATGACTTCGGGTGAAGGTGTTCTGCCACTGAAGTGGCTATGAACAAACTGTTATGAAAAATGAAGTGAACTTAATTACTAGAATAGTACTCTCGGGAGCACTCTCGAAAGAGTGTGAACAGAGTCTCGGTTCCACCTCCTCTATATATCAAGCGGAGGCCTCGTAACAGATCAACACGTCGATCCTATAGCAAACACGACGCAAAACACCTAAATACTATTTGATTAAAGATTTGTGACGCCAACTGAATAGGTACTGAGATTAGTTTCGCTAAGAATATTTAACAATGTATGGATATAATACATTTGGATGTGTAACTGATTACAAACGTGCTCATGGCTCTGCTAGACAATCTAGGAAGACATACCATACAACTGCAAAAACTCATACAACTGCGCAGCACATACCTACATATCATTATCTAATTAGCTGCGCCCCGCGGTTTTACCCGCCTCACTCTGCTCCAGTGAGTCGTAGCGTCATATTTTGTAGCCTATATGTTAATCCAGCTTATAAACTATCCGCGTGCAAACTTTCACCCAAATTCATTCTGTAGTTTTTGCCTGAAAGAGTAACAAACCTCCATCCATCCATCCATCCTTACCTACAAACTTTCGCGTTTATAATATTAGTAGTTAGGAAATACTTCGACTGTATTTTTCAGCGGCTTTCAACAATGCTCTTATAAATAAGCCGGTGAACCCGTTTGTTATTATTTCATACATGCAAAATATTCAAAATATGCCAATTTATTAAGTTAATGTTGCATAAAGAATACAATAATAAAAACATAGGAAATATGTGTATTATCGTAGGATTATACATACATTTTCTATCATCATTTCCATTTACTATAGAGTAATGAAGATATTTTAACTTTTAAGATACTTTAATTAAAACTCCTACATATGTATATGTGAAAACCAATTAGGCTTCAAATGCTATTTTTGTTTCATGTTGTACTACTACTAGTACTAGCTGTAAGTTTTCAGAAATAAAATAAATAAATAAAATATTCTGTGTGGCCATTACCATTACATTATCTTTAACAATCTACGTGTACCCGGCCTCCGCCAACGGCGGATCGAAGCAGTGTCCGGGGGGTTTAGTGATGTAGGGTCCTCTCCTCGTGGTATGAGTTTATCATTCCACGCTATGGAGAGGGCGAGTCCCACATATCCCACCGCCAGCGCGCGAATACGCTGCAGCGGCAGTGGGAATGCGTAAAGGCAGTTCGCCCCGAAAAACAAAAAAAAAAAAGTGTATACTACCATACCATACTTGGATTACGAACGAAGTTTTATTATTCGAATGTCAAAATATTCTCATAATAATCTGATTGACATAAGGTTCAAATTTTAATATATTTGGTTACGGTCCGCTATCGATTCTTACTGCAATCTCTCAAAACATAGTTTCAGAATAGGGGTGCAGGGTTAAGGCAGCAGCGTTGTCCTTTGTTCTGCATGCTACAATATTCTACGGTCGCCGACCACCCAACTAAAACTGGTCAATACGTTTTTTTTGGAAGGACATGACATGTGTCCCACATTATTAAGGTGAGCAAAGCTCCAGCCTTATTAAATGATTTAAAAACTACAAACTAAGCAACCTGCTTAAGGTGGTGATTGCGCAGTCCGATCGCTGGCGGGAAAATTGGAGAGTGATGACTCATTTTAGATTTTTAGGGGTATAGCACCAAACTCTTTGAAGGAGGAATATGTTAAGCCAACGATAAACATACTGATTATAATGTTATAATAATAGGCATCAGATAATTAATTAGCTGTATTATTTCTCAATAGCGTTGTTAAAGTATAATAACAAACGTCATGTGTGCAAACTAATAAATGTGGTGGCAAAGATAACGTTGAGATGTTCGTATCTTGTAAAAGAAAACAAAATCTTGCTATTAACAAACAGTATACCTATCTCTAAGAAATTCTTGTTTATTTCAGTTGCTAAAATAATAGTAATTTCTTAATATCCACCTTATGACAATAACATAAGGTTCCAAATATTTAATTTACTTTTTTTACTTAGGTTTACATCCACTGCTGAAAATGGGTCGCCTCCTAAGACCTTGGCTAGCCAGGGTCGTTGAGCGATATTGCCATAATCACCACGCTTAGCAGACTGGTTGGTGATCGCAGTAAGATAGTAAGTAACCTTGAGCTGATAGATGCCCATCCATCATACATGACGACTGCCATGGAAAGAAATAGGGTGGTCGTTTCTTACCCGGAAACCTCACGGCGGTATATATTTGGATACTATCGAATCTTCACGTAAAGTTACAATAATTACTTTTAGAAAAGGGGATATAAATACTTAATATTATACATATTATGTATAATTTTTGTAAATGAACGTTAATTGAGAAACATTTAATTGTTTAACATGTATTTTCTATGAAACTAAATTAAAAATAAAGCAACCCATAATTTTTTCTTTTTTCAAATTCAAAGTTTTCCATACAAAAAAAAATATTTTAGTTAGCTCATCCTAAATAGACTTAAGCGCCGGATGACGTCATTATTTAGTGTTTTTTTTTCAAAAATACCCGACGCAATATAATATTTTTGGGATCAAAATTCATCAAAACAGAAACGATATTTTTGTTTTAGGGTGTTACGAATTTTGAAATGTTGTCAATTAGATTCTATTATTAAATTATTTATATTATAACTTTTATTCGGTAGTGTGTTAAGTGTTTTACAATTATTAATTCTATTATTTAATTATTGTCATCCTTTTTTATTTATTTTAATCTTATCAAACTGAATGATAATTTTATCTTTTCTTTCGGTTTCAAAATTACTTCCGAAATAACCACATGCATGGCAGTGCAAAGATCATACTTATATTTATAACATACTTACTTTTAATTAGCAATGCAAATTTTAATACATATATGCAAATCCGTACTTTACAGGAGAGTGCTCCAAAGTTCAAATTGCTTATATTTTCTAAAATAAAAGAATTTAGATTTACTGAAATATATTCTTAAATATATTATTTTTTTATTAACATAATTTCGTATATTATAAAATATATATAATTATGCGATTTGAACTTTGAAGCGCCTTGTAAAATACATACTCGACTGGCGAAAAAATTGTTTATTCTGTATGTACTTATGTTAGGTTGTGAGGTCTTTATTTATGGACCACTGCCTACGGGTTGTATGTAATGGTAAAATAAATCTAAACTTATATTATAATGTGGAAAGATTTGTATTGTTTTGTATGTTTGTTACGAATAAACTCAATAACTACTGTACGGATTTCAATAATACTTTCACCAATGCTACGTTATAAAGAAGTATTATAGGCTATATTTAATTATGAAGTTTCCCAGGGGAACCTGGACCGGATTGCTTCGTGCGTACCCTGCCCCCGCCAACGGCGGATCGAAGGAGTGTCCGGGGGGTTTTGGTGGTGTAGGGTCCTCTCCTCGTGGTATGGAGTAGCATACCACCGCTATGGAGAGGGCGAATCCCACATATCCCACCGCCAGCGCGCGGAAACGCTGCAGCGCGGTGGAAATGCAAAAAGGCATTTAGCCCCGGAAAAAAAAAGTTGATCATCAGCTACGAGGGTGAAACTGCGCGCGGGAAACTCGTTAAATATATAAAAACTAGATGCGTCCCGCGGTTTTAGCCGGGTCCCTCTGCTCCAGTGGGTCGGAGCGTGATATTTTGTAGGCTATTAGTTAATTTAGCTTATAAACTATCCGCGTGCTAACATTCAGCCAAATCCATTCTGTAGTTTTTACGTGGAAGAGTAACAAACATCCATCCATCCATCCATCCATACGTACAAACTTTCGCGTTTATAATATTAGTAGGATGTATTTATAAACATAATCTAGAACTAATATGACTGTTAAAATCGAAATGATATACCCGGTAATTTATTGGTTATTTAAACAGATGAAATATATTTTTAACTTTAAAGTAAACCTACATTGAGACCATTATGTAATATTATTATAGGTAGCAAAGTGTTTCTTTAATTTACGAAATTCATGGCCATTATTCCGATGTCAATAATATTATTTACAATGTATTTATAAGTTAAGTCGCTATTTACTTAGCGACAGCATTATAATTATACATAGCAATGAGTACATTCAAATAAACAGCTGCAACATATTCGTCTGGAACGTACAATTTCAATAAAATATTGTATAGATTTTAAGGGTTTTCCAGGAGTCGTTGAAGATATACCGTTCATGGTAATAGTCCTAACGACCAATCTCTAAGGAGTTAAGCCGTCTGCGCAGGATATATCATAGTGCGCAAGTGTGTGCTCAAATACAGGTGCACTGTATTTATTTTCTCTTAAAGTCCTGTAGGACGGTTCTACCATCCCGACCGGTTAGGATCAGGCACTGGACCGACGACTTAGCGTTCTCTTAACGTAATGCTCTCCGAGGCAAGGAAAGAAAGAAAGAAAGAAAGAAAATACATTTAATTCAGAACAACACACAACATGTTACATATATCATTTAGCTAAATCTACAAAACAATGACACGCCTTGCATGTTCTGCCGAAAAAGTCGCCACCTCAGCATAGGCTAAGGCTATACCTAGCGCTGGTTTTCAGTTGGCAACTCCAGTAGTGACTCACGGACAAGGGATGGTACACTTAAACAGTATAGGTACCATTCATGCATATTTATAGGGCAAACTAAATAAAAAAATAAAAAGAGTAATAAATGAATGGAATACGTAATATATTATTTTATATATAGGTATACATAGCTTAACGTCAATCGAAAATAAATATATTAAGTATGTGTCCTTATTAAACATAAATACATATTTGGTAAAAAAATATATTTTAAATAAATAAATAAACTTTAACTAACGCTATAAATTAATACTGCATATTCCAAAATGGCACAATATTTATTTAAAATATATTTTTTAATTTATAGCGTTAGTAAAAGTTTATTTATTTATTTAAAATATATTTTTTACCAAACTTCCGGTGCAACCGTCAGCGTGACATGTGGGTGAACTGCCGATTAATTTTATTTTCAACTCAGCATGTTTAAACCTGTGGCTCTTTACTTAATGTTAAAGCTAAATCTAAGTAAACCAAGATAAGTAATTCAAGATCTTCAATTTAATTATAATATTAAAATTCGAATCAAATAACAATAATTACAACTACCTACATACATTTATTTAATTAAATAATAACACAAATAAATTTATTGAGATTAATACTTTCAAAAAGTATCAAGGGTGAAACACCACCAACTTCCAGACTTCGGGCTATCACTAAGACGTTTTTAAATAGCAAATATCTAGTGATTTTTTTTTATTTGACCCGGGGATCGAACCCGGAATCTAAACTAGTAACGGTCGAACATTACCGCTAGATCCACGGTCAAGCAGTAGGCGGTAATATTAGTAGGTATGTAGTAGTTGAAGTGTGTAGATGCACTTCAGTTACCACATATTTAAGTTCTTCTTAATCTTTAGTAACTCATTATCATCATCATCATCAGCCCGTAGATGGAGTTTACCTTAATCACCAGCACCACGCTTGGAAGGTGGGTGGGTGACCGTAATACTACTCGTAAATGCTTATAATCTGAACAGTAATTCGCATCACATCAATGTTATAGTTATAAATTACATGTTTTGGTAAGATGGCCGCTGCTGATTCAATAGTAAGTAGGTAATACGTAGATGAGGAAAATAAAAAATGAAAAATATTTATTTAGTGATATCAATTACTAAGTTCGGACTATATATATACACATAGATTTTTACAGCCCTAAATTTAGTGATAAAAGCCTGTCAAGATAGCAAAGTAAGTATTTATTTAATTGCTTTAAACTGTCATAAAAGTACAACGAAAAGATCAATCATTAACGAAGTTTTAGTGAATCCTTAAAATTTAGAAAATATCCCTACATTAACAATAATCCAATCATTAGAACATTTTTCAAACACTTTTCCCGGAATTGAGTACAGTTTTCGTGCTGTGATTTCTTTGTCTTTGTGTGCTCTTTATGTCTTCTACCGAAGGTAAGCGGGTGCCACGAAATGATAATTTGAGTAAAGGAAAAAGAAATAAGTCGGCTAGAATCTGAAGAACAAGTTGGTTACTCGATTATATATGTCATAGTTTTGGTAAAAAAATCGTTTACAATCGTGATGCAAAATTCAAAATATAGATATCCTTTCCACAATTTTGACTGGCTAAAATAAAGTCTGAAACTTTGATCTTTCGGCATGATTTCTGAGTGCCACGATGACTAAATTTGGCGTCATTTTTTCAGTTTCAGTTCAGTTGGAACGTGCCACTCCGAAGCTTGTTTGCATATCAAACTCGGAAATCTACGTATTTTTATTGGTAACAACGCATTTCATGAATGTTGCGTCTGAAATCTGAATTGACTTATTATAGCAAGTTTTCAGCAGAACCATTTAAACATGAGCCATTCCCGATACTTTTATGGGTGAATGAATATAAAACACGTTACCTTTTTTCCTTTTTATTTAGCTTTCATTTGCAGCCTTCCTGACCTCAAATGAACAGCATATTCGAAGTCCAAGAACTCCGCTAAAATCTTAAAAGTCATAATTTCGTAATATAGATCTGAATTCTGCAATCGATCCAGACTAACATAGGATGCCCCTTTGTGTAGGTTGCTGAGTTAGTGATTTTCAATCTATTTGACGAATTCTGATTTCTATTATGTCGGTCCGAATAAAAAGCGTTCGATACCCAATTAGAACACATAAGTATATTATTATGAGTGCACCACGGGTAGTCATACATGATTCTGGGTGAACACTAAAATATGCAAAATCGCAAAGATGTAGACCGTGTGTCATAAGTATGACACACGGTCTACAAATATTGCTGTGTCCACTTGGACACAGCAATATTTCCTAGCACGGAAGTTAGATTTGCATATCTTTTGTGAAATATTTTGCTTGGCATTTTTAACGACTAAACCTGCATTTTTGAATCTTTTCGAAAATCTCATTTTTTATTTTTATTTACATGTTTACACAGGGATACAATACTTTATAAGTATACATTTGTTTATTGTACTTAATCATATTATTAATAGAATAAAATATGTTCATGTTGCCTTTTGCATAAAGATAGAGCCGCGATTAATTTCAGCATTCTCAAAGAACTCTTGAAACATCTTATTAATATAGGATTTGTCCCCTCCTGTCATTGATGAGATGCGGTATTGTCCCCTCCTGTCGTGACAATGAATATATTAGAAACTTAACGCCTAAAGACGGCTGTCTTACTATAAAATGACACATTGCCATCCGTTAGACGGCAATAGACTGTAATCATAACTGGTTCAACTGCAGTATGATTAAGTTTGAACCAGTCCCCCCATTCTGCGTACTATTCTCTTGGGTAACTCAATGATGAATCCAAGGAGAGACACATAAATATGACATGTTCAATGTTCATTCGGCAAATATAATTGAGTAAAATATTCTCTCTACTTTTCCATTTTTAAGCATTTAGCAACACTTAACCACGCCCATAAATCAAGCTCTTATTTGTATGCTATTGTTTACAAATTTCTGAAATTAAATGATACAAGTACTTACTGTCAGATCCTCTATGGTAGGCATTATTTATATTGTTTTTAATTTTTGATATTTGAGAGCATTGTTGAGCGCATACTACATTTTAAATAGTATTTTTATTACACTTCAATTCATTCATCCCATTTCCTTATGGTATATAATTACATTCATAGAATATAGTTTACAGTGGGTATCTGAGACACATCACTGTGATATTATGATTCTCTGCTCGCCTTTATGCCCGGTGAAGTAGCAAAAGCCGCGTGGCTACGTACGTAAGTCCATCCGAAAAAAAATCTTAATAAACTCAATATGTTTTATTTTACTCTAAATCCATAAAAACTTTGTGATTGCCCAAAGGGTTCCAGAAACGTTAAAGCTGCAGATTATTCTATTTTACCCTAATTGAATTAAATAGAAATGATCTTTAATAGTAACTATGTCCAGGGGTAGCGACGTTGAGGTATTTTTCGACTACTATGGTGTTTTGTACATTGTCTTTTTTTGTATATTTATAACTATATTACTATGATCTTTTTGGCCTAATAGGTGTCTAATAAATGTCTACAGTTCATTACTTAATAGTTAAAACAATCACGTCAAGTTTATCCTAATTCTAAAAATAACAAAACACATGTCCCCTGTTCCGCCAGAATGTAACAAACTATCTAACATGACATTGGTGCGAGGTGTGATCCAGGCTGTGCACTCGTAAGCCCGTCAAATTGTCGCGGTGGCAATTTATCAATAACGACACATCAAGTGTTCCGGCTGAACAACGCGTTTTCGGCAATCATGATCGGCGTCCGTCCGCTACATGCGACCCATCACGCGATGCGTGTTTAGAGACTAGTACCAGATCACATAACACACATAGAAAGAAAAGTTGTCATACTGACGTACCTTTTGCGAAGATTTAGATTGTCTATAGGTATAATCTTTAAACCCTTATTTCATTCCTTTAGGGTTTTTTTAAATCCCTCGTTGGCATTAGCTTACCTACTCGTTTTGGGTACCCAAGGTATGTATTCTCACATTTTCACGTTTTTATGTCTAACGTTTTAGAATATGTTGTCTATAAATCAATGAATCAATCAGTCACGGTAATGTTTTATATATAATACCTACTTACTTTGATGATGTCGAACAACTATATAAAATGTTCACTGCTATGCTATTATAGAAATACTGGAGATTCTCGTGGGTTCTGACTGTTACCTTATTTCCATATTCCTAAAACTGTTCCATTTCCTTTTAGTTCAGTATTAACTACTATTTTATTATGAACTAGCGTAATACATACCTCTTGAGTCACTCTATCGACAAAAAAAATCCGCATCAAAATCCGTTGCGTAGTTTTAAAGATTTAAGCATACATAGGTGCAGACAGACAGCGGGGAGAGACTTTGTGTTATATGTATTGATGCCATATTGAAGCTGTAATTTTTTTAATATATAATCGAAAAAGTATGTAAAATACATAAAGTATATTAAATTTATAAATTATAAAAAATGTTAATGAACAAATAGTAACAAATAGATTAGTCCGAGCCCTAATCTACCCGTCTAACTACTTCCAAATAATGCAAATTAAATGTGAAAATTATGATTTTTTATACAGTTGTAAAAACTAAACTGAATCGTATCACTTTTCTTGATAGGTACCTACGTTACCTGCAATTTAAAAGATTCCTACGGTATTCGAGTATTCTAAGGGTTAGCTTGCAGCTAAAAAACTATTAGGATTAAAAAAATATTGATAAAAACCTCGCAGCTGCTCTCGTTTTAATAGGTACGGCTTTCCCCAAGAGGTATGGTCCTGGTATTTACTTAGTACAGCAGATAAGCGTTGTCATGCTGCAAGCATTCTGGGAACGTTGTCAAGTAGTATAGAATGCTATGTTTGGTATTTTATAAGTTAGTTTTTGTTTATATTAGCTACTTTTACATATTATGTATTAGAGTTACAGATGGAACAATATTTATATTCGATTCCCGTGAACGAGTTAAATAATAATGTAGCCTACCTGTTCAAAAAAAAGTATGACAAATAAAACAAATAAATTAAACAAATACTAACTAGTAGTTATCATAAGTAAAACAAATAAATACGTCATTATAACACAAACGTGAAACATTAAGTCGTCTAGTGTTTTGTATAAGGCGAAGTATGCCCGAAATACACGTATTACTACCTCCTTAACTAATGGCCTGTTTCCTTCCACCGATTTTCCGACAATGTTTAAAATGATAAAATAACTTGTAAAATATGGATTCTATGCATTCTAGACTATGTATCACTTGAAACACCTAAAATAATGCACGTCACATAATGTTATCCAGCTTAGTTTCTTATAGGTCCTTGCACACAAAGCGTTGTAAGCACCGTCGGCCTCGGAGCTTCCTAGACAACCCAGACGACGAGATAACAACCAAGTAGCAGTACAAAAACTGCAAGAAACTAAAACCACTCCACAGATACCACTTTATCTGACTCGCCGGAGAAGAGAACGCCTGCAAAAGATGCTCTCCCGCGCTCTCTATCTTAGTTTGCAAAGAACCTTCTGATGCCCTCGTAGAGCCGAAGTCTGTGAAGCCCGCGAAGGTAGAGTGAGAGTTGCACAAAACCTCCTTAAAAAACTAAATATCATTAATTCCTCAATCACCAGCCAGCGACTACCCTAGGCCGAGGTCCACCTAGAGAGGGTGCCATCTTGCACAGATTGCTTATTTTGTAGTATTTTAACCATTCAATAAGGTTGAAGCTAAGCTCGCCTGTAATGACCGGTGAAATAGCAAAGACTAGTGGCAAAATACATTTTTATTTCGGACTAAAAATATATTTTAATGTATTTTGCTATGAACCCACGGTTAATCGATAGCTTCACCTTAAAAAGATAACGTTTTCTTTGACTAATGCTTAAATAATAACTTTAGACAAATAGCTGATTACAGCAAATAGCACCTTCCGAGTTAACTATAATATCAGATAGCGAAGACAATAAACTAAATGAATAATTATATTAGAAACGTGAGTCTAGTGTAATTAGATTTCATTTAGATTAAATAGAGATTCATTTAGATTATTTTCTAAGTATTATCGTTTTAGGATTTTGCCCGAGTTACACGTGTTTAGTGATACAAGAAAGCAATCTATACATAAACATGAAAGATTTTATTGTTTGTTTAAATAGAATAGACTCTGGAACTACAGAAGAAATTTTAAAAATTCTTTCATCAATACAAAGCTATCTTATCCAGGAGCTACATAGTAGGTAAGTATTTAATACACAGGTTTCTTCGCCGAGGGCGTTAATAGGCGCTGAAGCTCTTCTTGGGTGGCAGATCTAAAGTAGTGTCTTGCTACTGCTATTTTTAATAATTTATTAAAAAACCACGGCCCTCAGTCAAAATAAGTGGAAGAAAGAAATACTTTTTTAAATTGTGATTATAAGACACAGATATATATATGAAATAGATACCTATTTCATATATATATAGTATAATTGGTAGTTTTTTTTTTCAAAATGGGCAATGGGTTACATACACCTGAAAGTTGTTCCAAAATTTGATGATTTAAAGGCTTCTGAAATATTCTGAAAAGTGTAATTAAAACTGAAAAGCAGACCACGATTATATTTTTGAAAAACTTTATCTCATCAGTTAAGAATGTTTCATTTTCAAATACAACCTACATTTTAGTCAACAATCTATCTCATTAGAACAAACATAAGTAAGCAGTAGTAACTGATAACATACATCACAGAAGTCTCTAGAGGACACGTGAAAAATAAAAGTGTGGCTAACAATACCTACTTATCTATTCTAGTACCTACTTATTTATGTTAGCTTTGTGACGACGGGATAGAATATAACAAGTAATTCCATACTGCACGTGCGGACTGCGACTGCGACTCAATCAAAACAAAGATTAGATGTGTGCTTTAAAAATCATTTCAAATGCTTTACTTTGTTTTTCATAAGGTCAACAAACAGCATACGGCCCGGCCCGGTGGCCGTTATCGTACTAATCTCGAGTTGTATGCTCTGGAGGAGTAAATTTTCCAAAGTTTCATATGGAGATTATATGAGCTCTAACGACTTGATTCACGCATGCACAGCAACACAACATTAATCAATAATGTTATTTAGTTATGATATTTTGTAAGAAGGTACTAATCGGGCTGGACATCGGATTCTAACATTATGCTAGAGCATATTGTTACAATTAAGTAAAGGTAGATCTTAGGTTTTCTTGAAAAGTATAGGTATTTGTCATAGTTACTCTGACACCACCTTTGTAGTTGCATTCGACTGAGGTACCTACAGTCCTTGGTATATGATAGTTATAGATAAAGGTTTTTAAGGAATTCCTGGTTATTAAGGAGTCTTTAATAACCAGAAAAGAATTTGTAGAAGAACGGTTGGTGGTATTCCTCCACAGAAAATAAAGATCTTTTTTTCCGGGCCAGATTTTTCACAAAAACGACCAGGAGCAAATGTTTAAAGTATGTAACACTTTAATACCCAGGAAAAAAATTGTAGACGAACGGTTGTTGGTGTTTTTCCGGGTGAGGTGGTAGGTATGCCTGGCAACCGACGGCCATGTTTTACTGTTCAGATTTGTATCTATTCGAATTGGCTTCCGAACTTGTATATCGCGATACAGGTTAGTTAGGGTGCTCAGTGCTAGATGGCATATATTATGCAGATGCGAACTGAAAAAGTACCTATTGCGCAGGGTTATAACTGCTTGTCTGTTTCTATAACCATTGCTGATACACTTTATTCGTCAATGAAATATTGAAGGCAGAAGAAACGAATTGTTCCCTTTATGTCGAGTCCCGTTATGTCGAGTCTGGGAGTCTATTGTTCTCCAAAATATTGATATTTTACGCTTTCTATTCCCGTTATGTCGAGTTTGGTGAACAGGTACAGTCAGGATGGAAATTAAAAGACAGTGGCATTAAATCATTATTATATTTTAAACTCGCCACGGACATTGCACACATAGTGGGTATGGGTTTCAAGTCTGTCCGTACGACATTTTTACATTGATTAAACTTTTTTTCAAATTCTTTTTTGTAATATGGCAAACTAACATGATCTCGTGCTCCATTCCTTAGAATGTTTGCTTCCTTTCATCTAAAGTTAAGGTAGCTATAACATTTTTTTATTTGTGCAGTACCAAATTGAGGAGCCACATTTATTTATTTTATTAATGCGGTACCTGTAGCCATCTTTCAATAACATTTTACCAACTTTTTGGCTTTCGACGAAAATTAATTTATTATCAGTATTCCTTCATGAACTGCGTCCAAGTTCTTGATTCTCTTGGCTAATGTCGTCATGAGGTCTTACTTATGTGTTAAAATTACCCCATGTGCTGCAACCGGGTTCTTGATTATATTCATTTTGAGGTGTTGATGTGCTACATTCTGGTTTTTGAATTATATCTACACTGGCGATATTTTGTTGATAGAGATTTAATTTTGATTTTGTTTTGGTGTTGGATAGGTTCATGTATACTCCCATCGCTTACTTCAGCATTAATGTCGCCTGTTTCATTGCCTTCCAAAATATTGATTTTGGTAATTAAATCCATAATTGATATTTGTGATTATACTTCATACATGTCATCCTAGACATGTGTATATGTGCGAAAGAGAGGTGACATCTAAGACTTTATACCTGATATTCGAACTTGAGTTGCGCTAATGTACCTACCTAATGTACATATTATTTTAGGCACACCGACAACACGTCTTAAAACTGCTAGTATAGCTTAAGCTAGTACTTCATTTATGGAAAATCACCAATGCGTCATTGAATTTCGGTTAGTCAATATAGTCCAATACGTATAATAAATGAACTTTTTATTTTAAAATATACTTTTTCATCTAACTGTACTTCTAAATATGATATTATTAAACTCGACATAAAGGTAATAGAAGCGTGGTAAAGAAACTCGACATAAAGGGAATAGAAACGGGACAGAAAACGTTGACTCGACATGGGGGTAATAGAAGCGAGACAAGGTTTTCGGCTCGACATAACGGGACTCGACATAAAGGGAACAATTCGAAGAAACATAAGTAGTTCTCCAGAAGCAAATGTTTGCAAACAAACAAAACTAAAACAAATACAATAACATAATATTATTAATTGTAAGAAGTAACCATTCGCTTATAGCTGATATTATAATATGTAGCTTACTTATATAATCCTATGCCAGCATTCTGGGAACGTTACCCAGTAGCATAGATTTTAAATAAATAAGTTTATTTATTACTTTTTTTTTTAATTAGTTAGTGTGCTAGTTGCAAAACACTAAAAGAACATTGTTATGTACAATATTATTTAAATGATTTATTTAATGTTTCTATAGAAAATAATAACAAAAATATTATATAAAAAGATATACCCTGTTTCTGACAGAGTGATAAATAGTCGTCGAAATTAGTATCAGGTGTCAAAACTCTTATGTCTTATATTTCGAAAGTTTGATTAGCTATAGATATAAATATTAATTACTTTATATAAGAGGGTAGTTAACAAAAATATAACTTGATTAGTTGACAAATGTTTTCTATTTCGACGAGTCAAATGCAAGTTTCAGCAATCTATTCTCTATTTTTTATTTAATATTGATAAAACTTATATTATAACCAGCGTGATTGAAATAGTAATTTCGCACATTTAGGTACACTGTCGTGCTAAATAGCTGTCACATTATAATAAAGTAAATGGCACGCTATCCATGCTTATTTTATAAATACGAAAATAACTCTTACTGTTCGTGCCTAAACCACTTAAAAAAATAAACTTTGAGCACAAAGATATATTACGCCTTCGAGAAGGACAGACTAATACAATGTTTTTCGTAAATTTGAAGCGGATCAGTAATCCTAGTTAAATGAGTAGTAGATTTTTGTTGAAGTTATTTGCCGCTCATTATAGAAGCCTGCTTTAATTATTTTTATTTCATGTATTAAAAATGCTTGGGTCAAGTCTTGCACGTAATACCTACACAGTAAAAACTACAAAGCATGCTATCAACCAAATTAAAATATACTTACAAGAACATTATTTCACTCGAAGAAAAAGGTTTTGCACACGGATATAGATGTAGATTCCCCACAACAAAGTTTCTCATGCCGCGGTGGACCAATTCGAACACTTTTTAATCGCACCAAATACCAATCAAAAAGGTAACGAAAAGTCGGATATCAAGTAACAAAAGAATTCGATTATTTTCGATAGCAACTAAACAATATTGGTTGTTAAGTGTTATATTATAATCGGTGAACCAGTGGGCCTCCGATCTGTGGACTGAATAACAGCAGACTGCACGTCCTGCTGCCATACCCTACATCATTTCACTTTATGAAATAATTTTATTATTACAACCACATTACTCACGCGTAATTGTGGCCAATCAATCAATTACAACCTAGGATGTCTTTTTATTGGTGAATCATAGGCTTGGCATAGATTAATACAGGATTTGCTTCTTTTATTTAAGTAGATAAGCTTAATTCCTTCATAAAATGTTAAGCAAAGCCTAGTAAAAGTAAAGTTTTAAAACAGAACACTAAGCTTCCATATTCAAAAAGCTGTTACAGTTTTCTTCGTTATTCTTTTTATGATACCTATTTGCATAGAGAAACAATGAGCTATCAGTAAATAATACAGATTCCCGAAGTCGACCTGATTAGCACATAGGTACATACTATTATTCCATGAGAACAAAATATCGTGGTCTTGCTTTGTGTGTCATCTTTAACAAACTGACTAAATTAATTCAAACATATAAATAAAATTAAATAAATAGGAGAATGAAATTTGTTTTTTAAGATGATTTAAGCTTAAATTGAAATCGGCTAAAGATTGCATGCTTAAAATATAAGCATTCATATATGTAACATTTTTGATCAAATAATAATATTGTTGTTATTAAAAAAAAGGTGAAGGGTACTCGCGAAAATCTATATACGTGAATTATTTGAGAGCTACTTGACCAATTTGGCTGATATTTTTTTATTAATTGTAAGTATTGGTAATTAAAAGGGCTAAGTGTCTGTAAAAGGAAAATTTAGAAAAATTCAACCGGAAATGTCAGAATTTATTGACGGGCGACGTGTTGATAATAGAACATAACTATTACACGCAAGAAGTTGGTACAAAAACAGATTTCTATGAGGCTTTTTCTACAATTTCTCTTTTCTTAATCCCATCTCGGGTAGACGCAGTTAGTGTCTACTGAATATACTTACGTTAACGTGGTCTTAGAGAAAAAATTGTATTACATCCCTATTGCGCAAAAGACGACGAACAAAGATCACCACTCGGAGAATTTTAATGGATTAGGCAGACTGTCTTCTCGTGGCAAAAATCGCAGACTGCTCCACACAAGAATACTAATATGTATATACTTAATAGTAATAAAATGTTAATTTATTTCTTAATGAAATACTCGTACATAAAACATATATTAAGATAATTAAGGAATTAGATGTTCAAAAAGAAGCAATTTGAATAAAAAAATATTTATTTCCTTATGGAAAATCTATTAACCGATATAAAAGAAATATATATCACGATTGAAAGGCTACGCAATCCAGTAACACTTCATTTACTTTTTTTTATTTTATGAAGAGCTTGCCACGGTGACTGAAGACGGAAGACGACGACGAATGCATTAGACAGATCAGAGTACATAACAAATGAGTTTTTAACTCCGTAGCACTCCCATGCTACGCCGTAGTTAATTCCATGGTGTAAGACTCTTTCGCTTTGTTCCATAGCTTAATGTCGTGCATATTTTGCAGTTCTGCATTTGCATGAGTCGCCTTTCCATAGGGATAATATATGCTGATGATACCACGAGGAGAAGGTTTAACCTATTAAAACCCCAGTTGATTTTTCCAACAATAATAATGGGGGCAACGGAAACAACAGCATCAGCATATCTGCTGCTGCAGGATGAAGATGCTTCCAGTGATCCCTGGAGGTGCTCGACCAGATGTTCTGACCAGTGTTCTCCTGGGGAAAGTTCAAGGGGGAAAGTTAAGTAGGTATTGATGTAATACTTATATCATTATATTTGACGCATTATGTTATTACATTTATACCTACACTTAGGTGCGGCTAAATTAGCAGGTCGATTTTTCTTCAGTGTTACTACTGAAAGGTAACATTTAAATTTTAATATAGACATGTTTTTAAAAAACGTGTGTTGACCTCCGGGAGAATAAACATGTTTTTACAAAACGTAAGTTGACCTCCGGGAGAATAAACATGTTTTTACAAAACTTAAGTTGACCTCCGGGAGAATAGACATGTTTTTACAAAAAAAAAATGACATCAGGGGGCAATCATAAATGTACTGCCTTGTAATAAAAGCTAATTTAGGTTGTACGAACCATGTATATAAAACTGTATGTAACTATCAATATTATAAAGAGGAGATTGTGAGTTTGTGACGTTGTAGGGGGTAATCTCTGGATCTAATGAACCGATTTTGCAAATTCTTTTGCCAATAGAAAGCGTCATTTGTGAGTGTCATAGGCTTTATTTTAAGTTAAAATTTCCACGGAAACGGGGAAACGGACAGCTATTATCTACTTAAAATTGATTGTACTACCAAAAATAAAATAATCTCGTTGAGTATTAACAACGAGTAAAATCACGGTGTATATTAGAAGACGGAGCTCAACACTGGCGTTGGACTATGATAGAATTGATTAAGCGCAACTTGAGTCAAACAATCGTTCATTTCCGCCGACGACGTACAGAATGAGAGCTCGACGCAGTCAACCGGATGAACACACTTTTTAAAATAATAAACATCGCGATTCATACAACTTACGTTCACTCGTGTTTGTAATACATTCTATATTATCCCATATACTCCTGAAACTTTTTAACATTATACAACTTTAAGATGATAAAAAAAAGTCCTTTTTGTCTGGAAAAATTGAAAGACCATGGGTGTTATAGCGGCCAGTAGTAGAAATCCCTTATATCGCTAATTTCTATGGAAAGAGTATAATTTAAAAAAGTTATAGGTAGGTATATATTTATAGTAATATATATTTTGTGGCGTTATAACAACCGGTAGGAGTAAATGGTTATATACTTAGTTACTTGGTAGAATTTGTTATGGAATTTCCCACGAAATCTGCACTAACAGCATATCGTCGCCTAAGCTCTAACACTGTGTATGTAACAGTAACTTTTCAAGAGAGTGGAAAAGCTATGTTATACACAAACTAGGCTAAACAAGCAGTTAAAACTATTCTAATAAGGGCCACTTTTTCAATCCACAGATAAAAATTATCAGAGGTTATTTTGACGTGCATAAAAAATCTGTTAAATTTAATATTTGTTCTTCCGATATTTTTTATCTGACGATTGAAAAATCGGCCCTAAGTTAGTTATGGTATGGCACTTTTTTGTTTTTTTTTCTGACACCTTTAGTTTGCCGAATGGCGAGCAAGGCTCTATCCTACTTGTGACACCTGTATCAGATAGAAGTGGGAACTCCAAAGATAGATACTTCTGGAAAATAACAAACAAAGGTAGGTATTAGCCATCACTTAGTATTGCGTGATATGAGAGCGTGCGGGCGGACGCTCGCCCAATCTTTTCATTGCGAGTGACCCCAGTCACGCAGACATCGCGTCGCAGCACCAGGACAAATCCGTAAATTGTTATTTAAGGTCAATGTTAATCCATTTATTTAGTTCAACCAAAACAAGAAAGGACTAGTAGATGTTGGCAATAGGTAACGGCTCTGGCAGTTGTAAAAAAGCAAATGCTAATCATCTTAAGTCATAAAAATAAGTAGGTACAATGTAAACTTCGTGGTTAACTTCCTTTTACTCACGTAATGATATGATTCGATAAAAAAATCTTCATTATTGTAGGGTTATTGCTACGCATTTCTTATGTCATTGTTACTGTATAGCTACATTATAAGTTTTAAATATTTTAAATTGACATATTTAAAATATTTTTTACATGCATAGTAAACGCTGAGTAGCGAAAACATTTTGATCAGTCATAGTAATATCGTTACTTACATAGTAAGCCTCCTGCTCATAAAAATAGGATTGAAAAAAATAAATGGGATTTTATTTAATAATAAGTACAGCCACATCACATACCTACCTACATACAAAGGGCAAGCCAAAGGGAATAGTAATTCATGTAACTCAACTAGGTATATTTCAAAATATCCATTAGTACCCGCAATACGTACAACAACAATAATCTAGGTAACAATTACATTGCGACATAACAAGTTTTGTTCCTTGTTGTTTCGTTGTAAGACCTCATCACTAGATGTCGCGTTGTCCGGACCAATCTTATAATTCAGACAATAGAAGATGATGGATGCTTGAAGGATAATTTAAACTATAGAAACTATCCATATGTACTATATATTTAATCCAATATGAAAGCAGTCATGAAAATAAAGCTCCCAAATGCAGTTTAAAAAATAAATATAATATATTAATTATGCTAGCAATCGTTCGCTATATACCTACGCTAATACAAAATAGCAATCGATGATAATGATAATGATATATTATTTTCTTACAAAACATCTTGTATCTTAATTTTATTGAACGTAATATCGATATCTACGGGAGTTTCCTTAACGTACTATTGAATCTTATATTAATAAAGTATCGTATACCTACCTATATAAGTACCTACATTATGCATCAGCATGTTGGTAGGTGCTTGAATATATCCTGCATGGGAGAAAGCATCGGCTGACTGTTGGAGTTGCCAGATGAAACTATATAAAAAAATAAAAAATAATTTTAGCTACAACAGTATTTGGTATTACTATTTACTGACTTCCAATTTCGATCGCTTCGTACTATTTTTTTTTAATTTAATCCACAATCAGTTTTAAAACTATGAGCGGATGGGTTGTGAGGCGGTTATCTTGGTGGGTGTGCTCTCCAGTGAGGACTATTGAAGTTAGATTTCTAACTCGAACAATTTCCTCACTTTAGAAAGCCGCCATTCAGATTATTATTATTGTTGTAAACATGATGTAGGGAGAATCTAGACGTTTCTCGAAAATCTATCAACCCTACTGCCCTGGCCTGTGTGAGACCAGCCACGTACGCTTGTTATCTTACTACGGAGTGTGGGCCTACGACTCGCTATGGTAGGTACGTACTAACCTACGGCTACGTCGCAAGTAGAATTGATTGGCCTATTTTAGTTAGAGACTGTTATACAAGGTTGTCTATAAGTCTACAGATTTATATATAAGGCCAGGTAATTTATTGGGCCTTGGTAAGATTACTTTTCATGATGATAGAATAATAAACCGTAAGAACATCTTCGAATTTTGTATTATGTTCAATAAATACATTTTATTATTTGAATCACAAAAGAATAATAAGCAACATGTGGAAATATTACCTGCGTAGCTCATGTTGCTGTGTAATGCTCATGTTAATCTACGTAAAATATAAAATACTAGCATTTGCACATGTGTACCTATATTAAATCTTCCCAGGAAAAAGGCTAATTCCATCATAATTCTATACGTTTGACGTTGTTGTTAATAGAGCATTCAAAACATATGTACCCCCCCCCACCGGTGCTGCCCCTAACGGATCTTTTTTAAATCTTCCCAGGAAAAAGGCTAATCGAAGTAACAAACAAAATTAAATAGTCTAAGATCCGAACCTACATCGACCTTCACCGAGCTGATTATAGAATAAAACATATTTTACAATAAATTAAGTATAGTAGAAAATATATTAAAATGGTTTAGCTTTAAAAAATCTGGAAAGACTATTTTTAATTGTTTAAAAATGATTTTTATGAAATGTTAAAAAGATTAAATTAAATAAACGCAAAAAATAGCGCTTATGTTGTTATAATTTTGCATATTTTATCCAATCAAGTGAAAGTAACTGTCATCTACACACCTTTTTGTACCTGGCAACCCAGGAGTTCGTCCAGGTCCAACCCAACAGCTGAACGTTCTATACGTTTCATACTATTACTTATTATCTTAACTTTTTTTAATGATTTTTAACTGTAGCAAACATTAAGTTAAAAATCATTAAAAAAAGAATCGTCTGTCCAGGATTTCTTAAGCCAACCTATTTTTAATGTATTTTCCAAGATACTAAATTCATTATAAAACATGTTTCATTCATCAGCTAGGTGAAGGTCGATGTAGATTCGGATCTTCTACTAAAAGCAATCATTCTAGTTTTCGTAGGATTTATTCATAAGCGTGCCCGCCCACGTCATACTTTTTTGTAGGGCCGATAATTGGGCAGATTTTTCCGCCGATTCTTATTACCGATTTTGTGACAAGTGCAAGCGGCTGACTGTCGGTGAGCAGTGTGCGTTAACGCAAACATTTCCGAATATTCCATTTATTATTGACAATCGGATCGACGGGATGCACCGATTTTATTTCTGACCGACTTTTAGTAGGACGTGTTTGTTATATAGGTTATACAACGCACACTACGTTCTATTTTCCTCCTACAAAAATTCGTGTACATCAGGTGGACGGGTGTACCTCAAAAAATAATGATTCTATAGACGTGAAAGCAATGTTCTAGCAATGTGACGAATGTGCGTAAAATTTCAAGCAATGTGCTCTTATAAAACTAGAGTTATTTCAAAAAGTTAGTGAGCCGCCAGCCTGATATCAGAATGACGGGTGTAGTTTTAATCTGAACTAAATACTTACTATCTATGTATGAAAACATTAGCGTAGCAATTTGCCGGCAATGTGCTCGAACGTATTAAAAGCATAATCAGATGGGACAAAAGGTTTCCAAGCAATATCGAAACTGAAATTTAAAAATTTAAGCGCCTGCTTGTTTTATACTGGCTATCACGACGAAATATATAGAGTAACATTTACATCACAGGGGCTTCCTGCAAATGACACAACTATACTATTTCCATTTAATTATTTTCTCGATGACAGCTCAAATTTGATAGTTTTAGTGTTGTGACCGTATAAGTAATGATACGATCGCATATATATATTTTACTAGCTCCCGCCCGCGACTTCGTACGCGGATCCTGTTGCTCATGGCAGCGACAACGGGGTCGTCAAAATCGAAGATCTGAAACGTCTGATGTCGAAGTCGATCAGAATTCAAACGTTCGTTGTGCTCTTCTTCTGTCTCTTCATGCCGTACTCCTGTGGGTGCCAGTGACAGTTTAGGGCAAATTTTCGATGAAAATTCGATGAATCAATGAAAATTTGACTATAATGGCCAAAACTCCCATTTATTTTTTTATTTTTCGAAAAAATTTAATATGCCTTGAGAATCATAAGATCCCAAGAATGTACCGAAGAGCGTCAGGAGAGACTTGATGCTGTTCGAGAACATCAGGCCGCAACTCGCTCCGCGGAAACCTCTTCGGATCGCAAAGCACGTCTGCGTTCTCAGCGTATTTACGCATCTACATCCAGGTCTCTAGAGACCAGTGAAGAATGTTATCCGCGAGTGACCGCTGATCGTGAACGTCACTCATTGTCTCGCGAGTCGGAGACGTTCACTGATAGAAAATTGCGCTTGAGTTCACAGCGTATCTACGCATCTGCTTCTAGGTCTCTAGAGACAAGTGCGGAACATGATGCGCGACTGACCGCTGATAGTGAACGTCACACATTGTTTCGCGAGTCGGAGACGTTCACGGATAGAGAATTGCGATTAACTTCTCAGCGTATCTACGCATCTGCTTCTAGGTCTCTAGACATGCATTGTCTCGCGAATCGGAAACGTTTTCCGATACAGAATCACGCTTGAGTTCTCAGCGTATTCGCACATCTACTAACAGGTCTTTAGTCTTCAGGCGACTAATTGCTGATCGAGATTAACATAAATTGTCCCGAAAACACACAAAACAAAATATTCATAATCCGTTTCTCTTTGACTTTTTAATTAAAAAGTGAAAGAGAAAGAATTGCTGGAGTATGGCATGAAGAGACAGAAGAAGAGCACAACGAACGTTTGAATTCTGATCGACTTCAACATCAGACGTGTCAGATCTTCGATTTTGACGACCCCGTTGTCGCTGCCATGAGCAACAGGATCCGCGTACAAAGTCGCGGACCGGAGCTAGTAAAAAATATATATGCGATCGTATCATTACTTATATGGTCACAACACTACAACTATCAAATTTGAGCTGTCATCGAGAAAATAATTAAATGGAAATAGTATAGTTGTGTCATTTGCAGAAAGCCCCTGTGATGTAAATGTTACTCTATACATTTCGTCGTGATAGCCAGTATAAAACAAGCAGGCGCTTAAATTTTTAAATTTCAGTTTCGATATTACTTGGAACCCTTTTGTCCCATCTGATTATGCTTTTAATACGTTCGAGCACATTGCCGGCACATTGCTACGCTAATGTTTTCATACATAGATAGTAAGTATTTAGTTCAGATTAAAAGTACACCCGTCATTCTGATATCAGGCTGGCGGCTCACTAACTTTTTGAAATAACTCTAGTTTTATAAGAGCACATTGCTTGAAATTTTACGCACATTCGTCACATTGCTAGAACATTGCTTTCACGTCTATAGAATCACTATTTTTTGAGGTACACCCGTCCACCTGATGTACACAAAAATTCGGTCACCGATAGTCAGGCGTGAGCGGGCACTGGATATTATGCTGACGGTGTTGCAGTTCTCGGTGTCCCCAACACTGGCCTTTGAACAATTATCAGTGATTTTAAGTGGTATACCCTCGTAGCATACTACTAAGATAGAGAGGGAAAAGCGACAGCGGTCCCTCTGGATGAAAAAAAAACAAGATTAATTAATATCTAGGGACAATGAACTTCTTGTACTGAAATTTTAATTATTAACTACGTTAACCTAATTGTATACACCATTATTACGAACGTACAGACGATGAAGCTTTGCCTTTTGGGGATATATTTTAATTGAATTGGAAACACATGGAAAAGTGCCATTAGATACTTAATATACGTAGTAAAAACTGTGAAATTCACAAAAAAATAAAAATAAAATATTGATGCATTTAATTTATTATTAAAACATGAGTTACAACAAATGGCATCTTAAAACATATAAATAGTAAAGCTGCTTGTTATATCAAATAAGTAATTTATAATAACAATTTTAATAGGTCAGCATGTGTAAATAGTTTGAATTCTTCAAAATGATTGTTTTAATTTAATATAATAAAAGTAATAATTTGGCCAAAGATTTTAGCGAAAATATAATTAAAATCGCTAATTATAAAAATAAATAATTTTAATTCATGATTTGCCAGTCAAAAACATTATGCATAACATTATGCAATAAAAAACACAAATATTTTAAATCAAACTATTTACACTTACAGAAAAAAAAACAATAAATTTTGACGACAATTATTAAAGAAAATATAATTTTGATCCCAAAATATCTCACTTATTTGAAGGTGGCTCCAAGAGATAGGATGCTAGTCATCCTTCATGCACGAAATAACACACAAATAGGCAATGAAATATGAACCTTATTACTAAACTATTATTGACTATTGAAACTATTACCTCCATCACTAGTTAAGTACATATTTGAGAATTTCCTGAATTAACTAACTGTAACTATAGATAAATTCATGGAAATCGTAACGGAATATGTCATGCTATGGTACTTATGGTAGACTGCTCATTATTTAGTTACCTACAAGGCGAACGTACTATTGACGTAAGTGCAAATGCGAGCAAAAACAGATACATATTCATCATTTTAAACATTTTATATATCTCGTTTCTTATTTACTGTCAATGTTAACTATCTAATAATATTTGTCTAGAAGTGCGCTTTATCTTTATCTTAACAGACAACTGTAATAATTAAACTATTGTAGAATCAAAGAAACTGAGTCAATCAGGTTCTTCATAATCTCAGGGTTATTTATTATTATGATTATGGTGGGTATTTGTACTAGATTTTGGGACCAAATGACCTCAACAAACACCGCTACAATAAGATTAATAAACATTAAACCATAATAATGGAAAAATACTATAAATGGTCTCTTAATACTATAAAAAAGTCGTCCAAGTCGGAATCACTAAGAAAGTATAAAAACTAACAGTAATTTACAAATAAATTAGAAACAAAAACAACTTTGTTCTCTGGGATCACAATTTCAAGGCTAGCATGAGACGCGTATCGAGACGCGTCACCGAGACAAACAAGCAGAGAAAACTCATACGCGACTAACGCACGGATCGTACAATAAGTAATATATTATCATCTCGATTTAAAATTAAACAACCAACCACCTTACATTCTAAAATATGTACAACTTTAATGAACAGAACGCGTAAAAAATTAGAGAGATTTTTAGTTCACGGCAGAGCGTGCGAGCGGAACAACGTCTCGCTCGCCGCGACCACGGAATAATGACCAGACGACCAAAAAAATAATCCAGTTCCTTAACGTTAAATCTAGCGGAAGATGATCCAAAAGAATAAGTCGACATTAATATCAATCAATCGCTAACATACTTCAAATCAACAACCTCCCGGACCTCGCATCCTAACCACTATTAAAACTCTTCAACGGTCAACATCGGTTCGCACCAGCGGCCGCACGGACCGCACACAAACAATAACACCGACAAGTCTCGGCTCGTGTAAAAATATAACCACTGATAAATGATCAGTCTCGCGTACTCGACTAGATACCGCCGTCGTGCTCGACAAATGCGGCAATTGACCAATTATGCACTTATGTTACAAGTAGGTCACGCAATTAATATATTTTATAATCATCAAGCCGTTATGATTTAGCAAGTTCTATCAAGAAAGTCGTTCGACAGTAGCAAGGTTCCACGCAACATTGGAATCCGACTCGAAGGACCACAATGTCGCGGGGAGCCTTGGTCTCACTCGCTACGACTGCTATATTTTGACCAGCTAATGAACGTAATAGTGTAAAACGCCGACGCAGTACATGTACGGTAATTAAACCGTTCAAGTAAAAAACAACATTTACCAATATAAAAAACAGCGTGTGGCTATTTTCATTTCAATGTTTTACACGCACTACATTGTGTCGCCGCATTTACGGAGCTATGACGTACACAGTCGAGCGCGCGAGAGCAAGTATTTATCTATCTATGTGTAGAGGCGGGGGGGGGCGCGGGGGGCGCGGGGCAGCTGGGGCAGCGTCAGGACACGGCGCGGCGCACGCGGCGCGGCGCCAGCAGGTAGGACGCGTCCACGGCGCCGCGCCCCGCGCCGCGCGCCAGCAGGCGCCGCGCGATGCTGTTCACGCGCTCCTTGCGCGCCGCCGCCGTCTGCCACACAACACTTCCGTCAGCACATATCGTAGCTTTCATTTAATAGAGTCACAAACAATTTTCCAATTCAAAGCAAATTGATAAATATTGCCGAACGCTTAAGACTCATTATCAATAAGTTATACATTTGCTTTTGTGCCACTATTTAATTGAAGCTGCGATACGTAGAGCTCAGAAGCATAAGGTAGATTGTGCCATTGTACGTCAGAAACATTCGTTGGATGTGCTTTTACCGTAAACTTACGGCCAAATGTTACCAAAAATAATAATACATCCGTCCATAGGCTTCAGAGGTCTACAAATGTACAGTCGACAAAGGAGCATACAACATTTACTAGTGATCACCCAGTGGCCGAAATTCGAGCATAATTATGATGTCTGCATAATTAAAAAAAAAATAAGCATTCTGCTCTTCCATATAAACTATATATGTGCGAAATTTCACACTCCTCCATCCGAGCCATTTTTGTTAAAAAGGGAACAAAGTTTTTGCTTCACGTATTTCATTATATCCTCGATGTTGTGAATCGTGTCGTTGATGAATAAGCTTCACTGTTATGATTTCTATTACACAGCTAGCAGCGAACTCGTTACCCATAAAGAATTACTGGCTCGTATATTGACAAAAACATATTTAATAACATTATTGTTATGTTTTAAATCATATTGTTGTGACGTGCCTATTTATGCCCGTTTTTTTAGCACCAATATGGTAAGTCCGCTGTTTTCTCGTAGAAGAATTGATTGTGATAGCAATTTAAACTGTGCATTTAAATAAAAGTGAAAATCAATATAGAAATCGGAATGGGCATGAGAGTTGACGTGGGCTGATGCCCATTTCATATCCCTGTTTCCGCGAATACGCTGGTCAGGCTATGTTAAATAATCATATACGATTATTTTTCTTAAATACTTAATCCTAAGAACAGAAAATATTTAGCATATAAATAATTTATGCATAACTAAATAAAAAAAAGTTTAAAACTCACCTTTACAGTTTCAGTCATGGATATAGCGGGTAATTTCTTTTTGGAATCCTTGGCTACTGTCTTGTTAGATTTCTCTGTAGTAGCGACAGCATTTCTAGCTGCTCTACCTTTTAGATACTCAGGAGACACTTCGTGAGGCTGTTACAAAATAATTAATAATTAGTTGACAATATCAAAAAATACCGCATCAAAATCCGTTGCATAGTTTTAAAGATCTAAGCATATATAGGGACAGACAGACAGCGAGAAGCGACTTTATTTATTTATTTAAAAATATATTTAGACACATAACAGTTAAGGCGCGGTGAATAGACGACTTTTACGTATTAGTTTTGTCACTATTGCTCCGCGTAGAAATGAAAGAGAAGCGAAGAGACGCCGCGATGGCGCAACGTTTCGTTCGACTCGTTCGAGTTATTAAATACATTAATCCTTGCAAATATCTTATTCCAATCGATAAATAAAAACAACAGTTCCCTTTATTATTATATATTACATCACTGTTATTAATATTATCATGATTTGTTCAAAACACGTTTTCGGTAAATTTTCTCGATAAAAAAGAATTTAAATGGTTATTTTATGGTTCTTTTTTATCGAGAAAATTTACCGAAAACGTGTTTTGAACACAATGGTCCCCCCATAAATATGATCAAGATTAACATATATTTTTTTAGCTGCTCTAAAATGTAAACATTTGGCTTAAAAAACTGTTTTGTGAAGCCTATTTTGACTAGGTACAGCGCCTTAATGTGGGTTCCCACACTAAGTTCTAGACTTGTATCGCAGAAACCTGATATACTTTAACAAAATTATTAACCGTGCGGACACCAGCTGACTATAAAGCTGATTAACTAACATAATTATATTACTAATAGACTAATAGAAAAAACGAAACTATAACAATAATAATATTAAGTGAAATTAGGGTATGGTCGTGGGTGTGGATTTGGGGGTAGATGTGTGTGTGTGTTTTGTGTGTATGTTTGGTGATTTATCAGCTATAGCATGTGAGGAGCAGCTCTGTATCCTCCTAAGAAAGTGTCATAAGTCAGTGCTTCACAATCAGCTTCATTTTGCTAGTACACCATTTGACTATTTTCGAATGCTGTCGGCAAATTTTATAATAGATTACAGGACAAAGGTAGATGGCCTGCCGTTTTATGAAAGAGGTCCTTATCAAAGGGACTGGAACTCGAAAAACCAGCCGTTGAACAAGGTAGCTGAGATCAGGAAACCTAATAATTTGCTTATGCATAGAAGTTGCCGCTTTAAGGATATAAATTTGTCGGACCCTAAGTACTTTGCAAGCATTATATAGTTCATCGGTAGGGATCCTAAATGGCTTATGCATTAAGACCTTCAGAACCGCACGTTGAGCTGTTTCTACTTGAATTATTTTTGTTTTAGCTGCACCACCCCATGCCAAAGTGCAGTGGTAAAGTAAGACTTGTGATATTGCCTTGTATACCATAAAAAGAGTTTCTTTTTCGGCACTGTTGCGTAAACATTTAATTATAAAGATGGATTTTCTGATTCTCCCAGACAAGGATGCAATGTGTTTTTCATACGTTAATTTTTCATCTAGTATTACACCTAAGTATCGAATTGAAGATGAGATAGCAATCGAATAACAGTTGCAAACAGATTTATCTGCGTCGTCAAAAGTATGAATGGTGAGAGGGAGCAGGAATGGTGGTCTAGAGGCCAGAGTCTTGTGAGGTGCGATGTACTTGGTTTTATTAAGATTAAGCGTGAGAAGGTTTCGGTCTAGCCATGGAGAAATAGTTTTCATCCCTATCTCAGCTAACGGAAACACCTCCCTCCAGGACTTACCACGAAAAATGACTGCAGTGTCGTCCGCGTAACACAAGATTTTCGCATTAAGCAAGTCTATATCTAAAATGTCGTTAATGTAGATACAGAACAGAGTTGGACCTAAGATGCTTACTGAGGTACACCTACACCAATGTACTGCTGTCCGCTAATAGAAGACCCTACTCTTAAACATTGACGCCGCGGCCGGTTTGTTAGGTAGCTTCGGAACCACTCCAGTGCGATACCTCTCACGCCCTTGGTCTCTAGTTTACTAAGTAGTATGGGTATAGATACGGTGTCAAATGCCTTTGATAGATCCAAGAAAATAGCCAAAGAACAATAATTATTATCCAAGGATTCCGACACCGCATCCACCAGCGTCACCACAGCATCCTCAGTGGATTTGTTGCAACGAAAACCAAATTATTTTTCTGTAAGGCGCTTATTTACCAGTTTTTCTAAGAGCTTAGAGAAAATATTCAGCAAAGAGATTGGTCTATAGTTGCTCGGTGCCAGCTTCTCGCCATCCTTATGAATAGGAGTAACAACAGCCATTTTCCAAGACTGAGGAAACACTCCCGCAGACAAGCTGATATTATATATGTGAGTCAGAGGACCTATGATATATCTTTAATAAGTTTTAATAATTTTGGTGTGTAACCGTCGAGACCAGGGGCACTTTCATTCTTGAGATCATCAATGAGACTGCTTATTTCAGTTGGCTGCAGGAAGAAGGAACCTCCATTTGTGGGTGGTCTTTTTGATCGATACTCAGAAGCGAGGGAGATTTCGGAGACATTAAGCCTTGATAAAACTTTGTCAGCCAAATTTCTATCGATGTTAGTTGAAGTTAGATGAAGTACTCATTGCAGTAATTAAGAGATTCGACGGGGTCAGAGTGGATTTGGGTCAATTCTATTGGAGCTGAGTGGATCTTTTTCATATGACATATTTCTATTATTGAATTCCACAACTGTTTTGGGTTATTTTGATTGTCTTTTATTAATTTAGTCTCATATGCGTATTTGATTAGTTTTTGAAGGTTATCGAGAAAGTTTCTATATCTTTTATATGTTATTTGGCATATAAGATCATTGGGAACGTCATACTGGTCAATCAATGTAGTGAGGGATTAAAACCTTAATCTCACTACAGGATTATTCCTACTTTGAGTGTGAAGTTTGTCGCGGTTCATTTGACACCTTATGAGCCACGGTGTGATATGGATCACTGGTTTTAATATTCTGTGAGATCGTTTGACGATCGTCACCTTTGTGTTTTTTTGTAATGTTCTATTTAGAATTAGGTCAGTCATCTGCAAAATAGCTGCCCAATTGGTGGACCGTAGCTCATTAATAATTTTGGGAATGTGAAGTTTTGGTCTAATGTTGATAGAGCACTTTGATTTAAACTATGTAGTGAGTTTTCACAAGTCATCAACTTACTAATAAAAAGTATACATATAATATAGCAATGTTTAGTTTAAATCGGAGATAACATCATCGTCGATTTATTTTGTAATAATTTATTTTATCTCACAAGGACTTATTGGCGTCGTAGTCTTGACTTCCTTTTGTCACACTTCTGCTTAGGTACAGTCTGTTAGTAGGGATTATGACGCTGGGCGATCGCGAGAAGGTGAGCGGGGAAGCGGGCGGGGCGCCGCATTCCAGCGAGGTGCAAACTTATCTCGGTGGAATAGCAAGTTGGCGAATAAAGCTCGGCTCGCGCATACGTACCGCGTAGGTGCGCGATATCTTGAGGCGGTGCGGGAAGTGGTCGAAGGCGTAGGGCTTGGTGCACAGCGGGAACTTGGCGCGCGCCACCTTGCTGAACAGCCGCGCGCCGCGGTCCACGCGCAGCTCGCAGATGTACACGTGCTGCTCCGCCGCGCCCGCCGGCCGGCCCTGCCACGCACGCGGAACGCGGGGGAACGTTAAACATTGCACGTATGTATAGCAGTAAGTTAATATGACGGTGTCCTGGCACACATCACACTGTATACTAATCGGAATTACACAAAAAAAACATGGTACGTGCTACGCCAGCATAATGTATGACAATTGCTGACTGGGCGACATAAAAAAATATATTAATATAAAATATGGGATATATATATAACAGCCAATTGAAGACGATGTCCTGGCAGACACTGTTCACTGATCGGAATTACACAAAAAAAATGGGATCCCTTCTTTTCGCATAATGTTTTTTGTCCTAATATACTTCGGCATAACGATTTTGGCACAATTTGTTTTGGCATAATAATACTTTGGCATACTTTTTTTAGGCATACATTTTATGTTGGCATAATCATGTTAAAGACTAATTTGTTTTGGCATAAATTTGATTCCCATAACGTTAGTAGGCCTAATGACTATTATGCAAATGATTTATTATACATAACATTATGTAACTTAAACGATTTTTCGGTGCCGCGGCCGACTTGTAAGCAAATGACAATCGGTTAGGTTAGGTTAGAACTGCGGCCATACAACGCACGAGCCGAGCGAGCGAAGCGAGCGGTGCCGCGGCAGCGGCCGGCGAGTGGGTTATTCTAAAGCCTTAAAAAAGTTATGCTTTAGAACTTTATGCTTAATAAGTTTATGCTTTAAAATATTATGCCTAATCATTATTATGGTTACAGACATAATGCTTAAAAAAATTATGCATGAGTTGTTATGCGTAATTATATTATGCGAAAATATAATTATGCCAAACAACATTATGCTAAGTTATATTAGGTCTTAAAATTTTATGCTAATGGATAGGGAACCAAAAAAAATCATGCCATAGAGGTACGGGTTACGTAAACATTATATGTGGCAATGGCTAACTGTACGCCGGCTCAACAATACAATTCCTTACAAGAATTGAGTTAACAAAACAATTGAGACTCCTTAAATTAACTTAAAGCATAAGTTTAACTTTAAACCACTCTACATACCTTGCAGTAAGTATTGAGGTCCATGACCCAGCACTGCGACATAACGAGCTCAATAGGCACCGCCTCGTACAGCGGAACGCGCATTACTTCGTTGTGGAAGAACCTAAGCAAAATATAAACATTTATATATTTTATATACCGCTGTAGATAAAATAAATTCAAAAAAAATATATATATTGGCATAAAATGATATAAAACGAATACATAAATAATTAGCCTTATATGATTCTTGTAAATAATATCGTCGGCTTATTGCAAGAACTCATTAACTGCAAAAAGTCACTAAATACGGGTTTATCTATAGTGGACTTCTTTTGACACATTCTACAAAAGGCAAAAACTCACTAATTTCCATCTAGGCAATTTTTTGCCGTTACGGCCTTGCCATCCTTACTATCCTTACTAATCCTTACTAATATTATAAATGTGAAAGTAACTCTGTCTGTCTATCTGTATGTCTGTTTGTCTGTCTGTTACGCAATCACGCCTTAACTACTGAAGCGATTTAAATGAAATTTGGTACAGATATAGTCAAGAGCCTGAGAAAGAACATAGGCTATATTTTATTATGAATTTCCCACGGGAACGGGAGTTAAGCGGGTGAAACCGCGCGCGGGATGCTAGTTATATCCATAACTCCAACTTTGGAAATCAAGCATTTACAAGAATCACTAAGCTGCACAAGTTATTTTTATTAAATAGATAATAATTAAAATACCTAAATCACACTAAAATACCATAATGACTTCTTGCAATAAGCCGACGATATAATGTTAAAATAATGTTGTAATTGAACATTTTGTTATGTGTATCTATAGTTATGATTGGAAATTACTATTGTATTCTAATTATCATCATCTTCATATCAGCCCGTTGACGTCCAATGTTGAACAAGTGCCCTCCCCATTGATTTCCAGCGAGAACGATTGCTAGCGGCCTGCATCCCTATTTTTCCTCTATTTTCACCTGTGTTTGGTTGCGACAACTCATGTTTTAAGAATAAAGTATTATAACAGTACTTACTTCCTAGTGGGTTCATGGAACGTCTCGTGTGGGCGCAGATAGTGATGTCCGTACACGAATCTTTCCCGCGTATCCTTGTGTTTCCACAGACGCTCTACCCGGAATATGTCTAACTCAGATACATTGACAGCTCCTATACTCTGGTACGTGTGTTTGCGTACTGTTCCATCCTGTGGATAGATACAGAAAGATTAGGTACATTGAAATCTTATTGCTATTGAATTACAATGCAAAATGTTAGGATACTGTCACTAAATAGGATAGGAGGATCTATTGCAGGCTCTCCTGCTATTGTTAAGTTGTGATCTCGTCGACCGGGTATCGTCGACACCTTTTGCGCAAAGGTTCGGCTGCCACAACAACCAAAATGATAAATCTATTACTATAAGCGAGACGAGAGCTTATTTAAACCCCATACAAAACAATTTTGGTGTAAAATTGATATCTTTCCGGTACTGTTCCATGAATTTCGGGAACAGGAATTGAAACCGAAACGTGCATCATTTCAATTTAGCGTGATAGACGTTTACATTATCTCTTCTAAATTGCTGTACCCGACAGGGTTCCTTACTTTGCCCTAGTTTTATCTTTGTTACTACTTATGAAACAAATAGTGTGCAATAAACTAATATGAATTGCCCCAATTTTTATAAGCATTCTATAGATATATTTCTCTTTAAAAGGTTAGTTTTAAATTTAAAGCATGTCATAATGTAAATTTTACATGTACATGTAAAAATTATGGACCCAAAGTTAAAGTAAGTCAACATGTTTATAATACTGTATCTGCTGCATACCTTATTCTGCTGCGTATCTTCAGCCTTATCCTTGCCCTTAGCTTTAAGCTTCTTCCTATCCTTCCTTAGCGTGTCGGTGGTCCGCTGGCTCACATCTGGTCGCTCGCGGTCCACTGCTATATCGCGCAACACGTACACGGTGTCCCCTTGCCGCACTTGCAAGTCTCCTCGCATTAGCGACAGGTAGAATTGGTGGCCCTCCTCTGTGTATTCATCTAATGGAATCTCGCGATCCACCTGATGGGAGATGTAACGAAATTATAGTATTTTAAAACATTTTACTTAAAGATAAGAAATTTTCAATTTGATTTTCTTGCATGAAGTATATAATAATTAGAGCGCTAATATTAATGTAAAAGAGTATGAGGATGGATGGATAGATGGATATATTTTATTCTTTAACGTATCAAACAATATAAAGATTATAATATATTATTATCTAATAAAACGTCAAGCTACGCAGTAAAATTTTAATGAATATCTGAAAAAGTTATATAATTCACCAATAATCGTGAGTTTCTTCTACACCCCGTGCCTTTTATGTCTGTTTTTCCTGCACCTAATTCGTTTATTTGTATAAACAAACAAATTGACCTTGAAAGCTTAACTTTAGAGCGCATGTGGAAACCCTTCTCGCACGGGATTCACTCACGCTCAGACGACTACATTGTCTTTTAAATTCACGCAGTAAACGCAGCACAATGCAGCGCGCGTGCTGCCACACGCCGCATCCCGCGCCCCCGCACTGCACCATGTAGCACCTAGTTGTAAGTTGTCCTACACTACACGTACCTGGGCGGGCTGGCACAGATGGCAGTAGTGCGGCGCGCGCGTGTCGGCCACGCGCATGCAGCGCGCGTGCTGCCACACGCCGCAGCCCGCGCCCCCGCACTGCACCATGAGCCCCTCCTCCACGTGCAGGCCGCAGATGCACATTATCACTTCTTCTGCGAAAATTAATACAACAATACGTTAGTTCCACGGTTCAGCACACGGAACAGCAATGTCATACGTGTGAGTTATCCTTAAGGCTGGTTTTAGTGTCACGCGGACCGTTAGTGCGGATCGCTCCGCGCGCACGTGATCCGCACTGATGGTCCACGTATATCGTTTTAGGATCGTCCTGACCGCTGCGGTGTACAGACGCACGACGCACGCAGAAAAAAAACTGAAGAGAAGGAGACACATCCTCACCCTATAATAGAGCAGAGAGCCGTCGCGAGACAATTCGTCACATTATACGACAATTTGAGGGCTGACAAAACAAAGGTATTCAAGTACTTTCATATGTTGACCAGAAGTTTTGACGAACTAATGTCAAAGGCAAAAAATAAACTAATATGTGACAGCTTACAACGACATACGTATCAGAAGCATTCCACAAATATTTCCTCAAACGAACTTCATCGATCACTCGACTTGATTTTACATGGCTGACGATAATAAAACTCACTGCACGCAGAGGCGCGCGAGTATCGGTCCCTGCGGATAGCTCCGCGGCACGCACACGCTATCGTCCGTACGGACCCGTCCGCATTACTCTAAAACGCTCCCTAAGCTTAATACAGATCGGTCTGTGCGAAGCGATCTGTACTGACGGTCCGAGTGACACTAAAACCAGCCTAACTTAAGACTCTTTTAGTAAATTCTTATTGTATAGAAAAACAGCTGCGTATATAATTATATACAATAATAGAACGCTGTGTTTCTCGTTCTATAAAATCAAATTCTGTGTAACGTATTTTACGCAATTATACTTTTTGCCCATGTTTATTAAAATAGGTAAGACATTTTTTTTTTGTTTCTGAACATTGTTGATTTTTTTTCTTTTTGAAAAATGTTACTATGATTTTCAACTCAATATACGAAAAATAAGAAACTAAATAAAGACTGCTTGTTAAAAATAAACTTTCGAAATTAATAGGTTATACCTATTAATTGCAATCTTACCAGTTTTTGTTTTTTGGAGGAATCCCGGCGGCAAAGGCTCTTCTGGTCCAAGTATTTTAGTCAGAATATCAGCATATTCTTGCTTAGCAGAGTTGTATGCCTATAAGAAAAATGGAGAATGTAGTGTACAATGTGATATTTTACGTATTTTCAACCAGTAATATATTTTAGGAATTCGTGCTATTATAATAAATAGTCATATTTAACATCAAAAGAGGTTTCAGAATTAGTTCTTATGATTACTTTTTTGAGCTGGGCAGCTGCAATTCCCTGGTTAGAGAAACGACCGTGTTCTTTCACGATGTTCGATACTACTGCATTCACGTCAGTATCAAACTGGGCTAAGTTGGTGTAGTGACCGGCGTCCACGTTCACTTCGATGGCCGCAAGCTCCGTCATACCGGGTTCTTGAGACTTTCCTTTTTCACCTTTCACACGGGGTGCGGATGATTTGTTTTTGTCATCTGTAATAAAATAACATATAAACAAGTCTGTCTAACAAACACTAATAGCGGAAAACATCGGAATAGAGCTATACCGAGGATAATAGAATATTAGATCTAACGCTCAAACTGACCTGGTGACAGAACCGCCCTACAGAGCGCTCGTAGCACGGCAGCTAGCCGCGTAGCGCGCGGAGCATTGACGTCGTCTTGAGGGCGAGGCGGTTTCGTAGCGTCTCGTAGCGCGCGTAGCCTCGCCAGCACGCCGGCCTCGTCCACCCCGCGCGAGGGGTTCAGCGGGTCCACCATGCACGTGCCGGGGGCGGGCAGCCGAGGAGAGCTGGTGACGGGGGGGGCGCTGGGCTTCTCCGCGGAGGGGGGAGGTGCGGGCGGCGGCGACGCCGGGATGGATAGCGTCATTCGCTCCCGTATTTTACGAACCTGGAATGAGAAATATGATGAATTGATATTAATGTATATACTAAAGAAATTTTAAATATACTAAAAAAAAATGTTTTTTGCACTTACATTATCCAAATTCCTCAAAAGGAAACAATGTCGATCCCTCACGAGATTCTTTTCTTTAGCGGTGAGCGGTTTCATCTGAGGCTCCTGCCACAACTTGTTCAAATGCTGCTGATATTTGTTGAGTATTGTCATGTTCTTTATGTCGCAAGCGATGACCGCTTGTTGTTCTGACTTCTTGTTGCATTTTACCGCCTTTCTCGGTCGACCCACTCGCGGTTGGTTGCCATTAGAGCCTTGAGATTGGTTGGACGCGTTTGACGGCGTTCGTGATTGGGTCTTAACTGGCAGTTTAGTGATGCGCTGTGATTTACCACCAATCACTCCTCGACAATCTTCAGAATCACATTTGCAAGGCTAAAAAAAACAAAGACAATTTTATTTTTTAGGAAGCTATTATAATAAAGAGGTGCATTGGTGCAAAAAAAACTGTAATTAGACATACATATTCATACACGTTAATCGAAAAAAAAATGCATTATAGCATTTTAGATTATATTATGGATATACCTCACTAGACACTGATTATTATACCTTTATAACATTATCTAACAATAACAGTAAGTAACAACATTGTCTACAACATACCTGGCCGACTGCAGGGTTGAACAGCGAGAAGTTGTAATCATAAGTGAGTTCTTCGCCTGGTTCAATGTCACGGAGTGCAAAGAGGGCCATTCGAAACGTGCCTATGAAATAAAAAAAATGAACACTGAATATTATAGGATATACTAGTTTTGTTCTAGTAAAATGTAATGCTTTTTTTTATTTATTTTTTAAAGACTACTCCCGCACTAGTTAAATAATCCTCGAGTCGCGGGTGACTTTACAAACATTCAATTCACGGACACAAAGTACACCCAGACTCAGAACAAACTGTGTTTGCCTTGCATTATCAAAATTAAAACTAAATTAAAAGTTCTTTAAGGAGTTATACCTGCCCGCAACTAAAAGAGAATGGAGCATAAAGATATCTTGTTCATAATGTGGTACAGAAACATAAAAAAATGGCCACACAATATATGTAATTTTTAAGTATGTAATTATTTTTACTATATTCTATTTTGGTCGTTTAAAATAATGGAGGAGTATGTAATTTTGGGTAGGTACATAAGGTGCTTCCACAATATAAGCAGTCCCGTTATCAGTAGATATTATCACGTATAGAGATCATGTTAGTGAAGAAATAGCTTGAAGCTTTACTGCCTGTGCGGGGCGGGTCACTAGTAAAATCTTAAACTGTCTTATTTCACAGAAATTTATTCACTAACGTAATCACTATAGGTGAGCTGATCTGTTAGGGCAACTTCGGCATCCGAACAGTCTGCTCATACAAAGCGGGCGGCGGTGGCGGCATGGGGCGGTACGACCCCACAGTTATTTACTGAGACGCGATGCGTACATTGGCTACGGATTTAATTGTGCCACGGATCTTGTTTTCTATACTAATATTTATATAAAGAGGAAATATTTGATTGTTTGTTGGTTTTTTTGTTTGAATTAAATAGGCTCCGAAACTACTTGACGGATTTGAAAAATTATTTCTCCATTGGGAAGCTACACTACCTCCGGTGAACATAGGCTATATTTAAAGGCTTATGTTTAACTTACCATCAGATATAGTAAAAATGATCACCAAAATTAAACCCGCATTTTAATGTAAAATTGAAACCAAAGTTTTAACATTTCGCTATCGTATTTAAGCAAAATGACTCCAAATAAATCATTGTTAACCCAAAAGTAGTAAATGATCACCAAAAGTACCTAAATGTTTTACTAATTTACTATTCGGTTCTGGCAATGTATGGCCGCAGCTCTAACCTAACCTAACCGATTGTCATTTTTCATTGATTTTATTAAGGTAGAAATAGCGCTATAATTTGCTCGCTAAGATTTGGTGATCATTAACTACATTTGTTGATCATTAACTACATTTGGTGTTCGAATACAATTTGAAGTGCAGTCGTGACTAAAATAGCTAGTACTATTATAATTTTAGACTTTATTTTTCTGGTGTCAAGTATATATTTTTGGTGGTCATTATATTTTATCCCATATTTAAATATGAAGTTCCCACGGGAATGGCAGCAACGCAGGTGGAACCGCGCGCGGAAAGTTAGTATATTAATTTTTTATACTACTTTGTTCGACTTCGCTCCTATAGTTTGTTCGCGTTAAGAATGCAGTGACACATCAGTGCAACTGAAGGGTAAAGGCGTATTCACAGTGGTGTTAAAATTCAAACAAATTATATTTTAAAAGATTAAGTTTAATGAATTTATAAAAAATACACTTAAAAGTTTAAATTCAATATTAAACCATTAATAGTGCAGTGCATTGCACATTGACGCGAAAAATAGGCTGTAACCTCCGAATTTTTTTAACTGTGAACCGATTTGCATGAAGTTGTGGAATTAGGCTCATCTTACCCTTAACTTCAAAAGTGAAAATGATCTAAACTCCGCACCCACCAACTGGGGAGGTTGCCACCCCATCTCGTTGGTGTATTTTTTTTTTTTTCAAAGTTTCGGATGTGTTTCAATATTCGGCATTTTTCACGTTTTTCATCGGTTGTTTGCAATTATCCCCAAAAATTTTATGATATACAAATTGTAGCAAGTAAAAAACTGAACAAATTAGTTTTTTTATAAAGTGTTCTAAGTGCAATATTAAGCTAGATATTAAAGATCAAAGCTGTTTTTTTATTTTGTCTGAAATTTAATCGATGTATTCAATGCCATCTAGCGGCGAGCAGGTACATTTTATGCATTCTAATGAAATAGGGTTTTGTAGTACTTGAAATAAGCTTTAAAATGAGCACTGTAAAAGTCTTTTGCACGTAAAATGAGTGAGCTGTAATGCAAATAAGAGGAACATCTAATGGTTTTTCCTTAAAAATCAATGGGTTTCATAAGTGTTAAATTGTAAATTACTTTTCTTTCCGCACTATGAATTACCGAACCACCTTTATTTTTACGAATTGTAGAGGTATTAATTTTTTCACATTTAAATTAGTTAACACAAATGACAAGACTGTCGTCACCGTCACTGTGAACTTGACTTTGTAATTTGACAAGATTTGATTGGTTAGGGGGCGGGGCTACGCCGGTTGACATTGATGACTCACTGGATTCTTAACGCGAACGAAGTATATAGATAGTTAACCAGTATACCGCCAGCTACGATTAGGTCAAGGCAAAACTGTATATATATACAATATATAATATACTTTGGAAGCACTTTATATTCTCCACAAGTGAAAATAAACTCTATACCAAATTTTCAACACTTACCATTAGAAGTCCACTTCTGCATCTCACAGTTGGGTCGACACGAATGGTTAACAAAACGTCCGTCGCCCCCCATTCGGTGTCCGTCGATAACCAACCCTCCGTCCAAGTGTAGGCAGTAGTGATGTGTGTCGCGCGCGTAACGCGTTGCCATACGCTCCTGTCGAATATAATATAATATCAAGTTAGTTTATGCCCGGTGAAGTAGCAAAAGGCTTGTGGATGACGATATAAATGACCGTCCGAAAAAAAAGTCGGGTTAGTTCAAAGTATTAGGGTTATATGTTGAGAAGAGTTTACTATTCTTATCCCAAGGTGACAATTTGTGGTAAGAACAACTTGTAGGCTCAACATCGTTTATAACTTTTCAATAAGTTCCGAATCAACTAACTATCGAGGAACGCATTACGAGACAATAATAACAGAACGAATTAACATAGGGTCATTCTATTAAGATGAAGTATAATGGGTACATGTACATTGTGCAATTACTTTTAAAATAACTTTAAAAAGCCAGATATTATACTTTGTAGCCGCATGGTGTTATGTTATAATTATGTACATATATACCGTAGTCAATATCTTTATATAAAATAAGAGAAAGAGAAAAAATTACATTTAATAAAATATTAAAATATTACCTTAAATTCTTTATCAGAGACAACCTCTCCAACATATTCCAATATAAAGTCGCCATTATCTATCTTATGTTTAGTTTTCACCCCCCAGCCTTTGTTTTCAGTCATAAACCTCTCTAGCCCTGAAGCCCATTCATGTCTCTGTATTCGTTGGTTTTTACATTTGTCGCTGAAAAATAAACATAAATTTAGTAAAAAAATATCTGGACATGTTTATAATTTCCATTAATTATTATTTTCATATTTGTTCACTTTATTGTTTTATGCCATAGCAAAAAAAAAGCCCTATTTCTTTCCATTTGATTTGATTTACTGAAGAATCCATTTTTAAAATATGTATACAATACATGTTTTAAAAATGGGTTCTTCATACATGCATATTTGCTAATAAAAACTGTAACCACACTTTCACTTATATTTATTCCCCAAAATACATTGTTTTTCTAAACCATTAAATAAGGATGTAGCCTTGCTCGCCTTTATGTCCAGTAAAGTGATAGACGCTTCGTTGCTAAATACATATATCCGTCCAAAAAATCTATATTTTCTACAAACAGTCATCTATAACTAATTTAGACTATATACTTCCTATTTTTGTGAAAATTAATTCTTAAATACTTACCCGGTAGGACATAACTGTGGCGAACATTCAGAGTAAACTAATCTATTGATACAGTCTTCATTACACGCCGACGAGGGGGCGCAGTTACAAGCGACACTCTCACATTCCTCCGCAGATGGTTTCACGTCGTAATAAACATCTGAAAATAATAACAAAGATTTATTTTTAAAGACAATAATTTGTTGAATTAATAGTTATATTTTATTTTATTTTATTAAATATAAATCTGTACTTTGATTACGCCCAGGTAAAGTATTTTATCTACCCTATATTATAATATGTTTTAGTTACTTTTGCTATTCTCAACATTTTGAATGGAATACAATAACTATTACTTGTGAATATGTAAAGACTTAACTATGAGTTTTATTCTTCATATAATATAGATAAACTTTGATTTAATTCTGTATTTTCTTACAAATTAATTAAGATGAAGGAAAGCTCAATAATGCATCGTATTGTACTACTATAATAAATTATATACGCCCCAAAAACTTCTTAACATTCACTTACTTGTACGAATCTTTTTGTAGTTCCATGAAGGCACAGGTTGATTGTAGTGCTGCTGCCACCAGATATCGTAGGGTAAAGAGAAATGTGTCTGTCTTCGTCGAACCCAACGCTCGCAGTATGGTGGCGGCGCTAGCAGCCCTGGCGGGAACTCAGTTTGAGTCACTAAGTTTTTACCCTTTCCTTCAGGTCTCGGACTGGAAAAAAGATTGAATCTTGAATATACAATCTTTTCAATCAGAAGCAAATATTCAAAAAGTAAAAACAATGTTTTTCGATTACGATTAAATAAATATAATTTAATGTATTAAGAGCTAGTTTTCAATCCTCAGATAAAAGTTATATAAAAATTTGAAAACATTGTATGGTTTTGTCCAAAATTAAGTTATTATTTCTCTGTTTTTTTTTTTACTGAGGATTGTTAATTCAGCCCTTAAAGCTGTAAGGAATGTACTTACTCTTCTTTATAATATTCTGAGAATAAGCCGGCGGCCAAGAACTTCTTTCTGAGCCGTGGATTTCGTTTGGAAATAACTGGTTTATCTCTGTTATCAACACTACTGGCTGGACTATCGTCACGAGAAGATGCGACGCGTTTTTTACATATTATGTTCTTTGACAAAACATCAATACTCTTTTCGAAATCTATTTCTTTCTCGTTGAGTGGCAGAGGGTCATTTTCATCGTGATCACGCAATGTGTCCAGGGAAGGTTCTCGAGATTTTGACCGACGTTTCCGACTAATTACAGTATCTACGGAACTCTCTCGAGAACTTGACTGTATTTCTCTCTTTTTGTTTACCGTGCAAGATCTTGATTTTCTTCGCGCCGCTATACCAACCGGTTTAGTTGTCACTTTTTCAATTTCTATTATCAACCTTTTATTTTCAGTTTTCTTTGTCTTAGATTTTACTTCTTCATGTACATTGTCTGAACTTCTTGTTAGTCTTCTTTCGCTAGGACATAGAACTGCAAGGCTCGATTTTGGCCTCAGGCTGACTTTGGGATTCCTCTCCACGACCTTTCTTTTAGAGAATATTTCCTCGATTTCATGAGATGGTGACATAGCTCGAGTTTTGCGTTTAAGTCTTTCTAGATTATCCAAACGACTTACAGGTCTATCAGGCTTTAGGTTCAAAAGGCTTAAGGGAATGCTATCTTCGGGATCATTACTAAGAGAACTTGCTAAAGAGGGTATACTATCTGTTTCACTTAGTACTTCCCACTTATTAACATGATTTTTAAGCTCTTTTTCAGTCTTACTTTTCAATTGTAATGCTGGGGCCCTTAAAATCGACGAACTTGTCACTTTTTTCTCAGGCACGGCTTTATTATCAGCATTGTTATTTGTTTTATTGTTATTATCACTCGGAACTTCTTTGCCCTGCAATTTTTCGAGTGCGACTACGGTTAACCGTCCTTGTTTAGGACATTCTTCTTTATTTAACACCACCTTGAGTTCAGTTTTCTTAGTAACAGTGCGTTCTAAGAAACTACTCATCGCTTCGCCATCTTTGGGAACCCTTTCAAAAGCAGTATTATTGTCAGTATCTGATGTAAAATGATTATCAGAAGTAACATTTACGTTACTTTCAATCTTCTTTTTCTTCTTTTTGACACTTGGAAAACCTGTTCTGTTGATCGCCTTACGTCTTCTAGTTTTCTTTTTCAATGCCTCACCTGTCTTGTTATCGCTTGATTCATTTTGTTCTACTTTTTTAGCATTCATGCTTAACTTCTTCGTACTGTCAGTGATGGCTAGACGTTCTGCTTGAACTTTAGGCACGAGCACTCGAGACGGTAAAACTAATTTACTCTCTCTAATAAGATTATTGGGTTTCTTCTTTTTCTTGTTATCGCTTGAATCATCATTTTCATTTGTTAAATTTCTTTTAGTTTGACGTAAGTTGTGGCCACCAGTTTCCTGCAGCTTATCCGATATTACCGCAGCTATTGATTCTCCTCGTTTAGGCCTAATAATCGGGTCAGGTGTTTCTGATATTAAGGCTAAAGGTATTTCAGATTCAGTATCAATTGGGGTTAGCAAAATCGTTTTTGCATCATTATTTTTTCCTTTAGATTTGGATTTATTGGCATCATTTATTATATTACTAACACATATTGATGACTTAGGTATTTGGTCTTCTAAATCAATGGATGGCTCAAATATTCCGGTAGGTTTATCAATATTAACCACGGACGATACATTTTCGGTAGGTTCCGAGGCTTTGGACTTTTTGGCGTCTAAGATTTTACTTTTAGAAACTGGTGATTTAATAACGGTAGCTCTAGTGTTAATTTGGGACGTTGTATCTTTTCCTTTGCCTTTGTCCTCACTGGCTTTAGTAGATGGTTCCGTTCCATTTTTCTCTTTTTCTAAAATACGAGATTCTATAGACTTACGAATATTGTTGTTGAGTAAGGTATCTAAGACCTTAGTAGCTGCACTTGGATTGATTTTAGATACTAAATTACTTGTTAAGCCTTCTAGTCTATTTTTCTTTCGTGTCATGATTTCAGATTTCTGTGCTGGCGGAATAGAACTTTTATATAAAGTGCGGGCCGACATACTCTTCAAAGGGTCTACGGCTGAATTATTATTAGGCGATGAGGCACTGACAGGAACCGTCGCTCCTGGCTTTTCCTGCTCTCTAGAGTCTCCTTTAGAATTGTTTTGATTTACATCCTTGACCTCTTTTGATGCAGCGGATATTACTGATTTGTCTTCGGATAATTTTTTTGACAGTGATTGTACAACTTGATCCAGACTCGAATGTGAGATAACTTTTTCTGCTTCTAGCCTATGCCGCTTCTTTGGAGTAACAATAGGTGCGGAATGTCGCGTGGGTGAAGATTTGTATTCAGATCGCGGTGAAGAAACTTTATTTGTGTCCTGCTTATTTGATTCAGTTTTAGGCTCAGATTCTTTAGAAGATTTCGCATTTGGTAAAGATTTTTCTAAATCATGTACCATTTTATGCACTGCCTTCAGTTTTTCATTGGTTTCATAAATCTTTTTCGATAGTTCCGATTGTTCGGCAGTTGGCTTTTTAATAGAAAATGCATCATCCACTGAATTTGTAGCAGTTGACGATTTATTAACAGTATCCTCTCCTTTAATTATTCCCACATTCGACTCTTTTTCTACAGATGCTTTAGCATTTTTTGCCGTTGCATCAGCGTTTACATTTTTTGAATCTTGGGTACTCGAGACTTGAGTAGAATTTTTGGAACTATCGCTATTCTTTTTTCCTTTTTCTGGTCTCTGCTTTGGAGATTCTTCAGTCATATTGCCTTGAACTTCTCCCGTACAATCAGTTTCAGTACACAAGAACTTTTCGGGACTAACACCGTTTTTTGAAGCCTCGTCAAATTCACTCGTTACTAAACTTAGACTTAAAGAATTACCAGTGGAAGAGTTAATGTGATAATGTCGCTTTTTAAGCGGCAATTTATGTTCATTAGTATCTTTACCACCTTTATTCTGAGATTCTGCCAATTGCTTCTTGTGCCTTCGTTTCGAGGTAGGCGTAGCAATTTCTTGGTTATCTGATGTCTTACGTTTTTTAGTTCCTCTTTTGACTACTTTTGTTGGAGCCGAATCTGCGGATGCCCGTTCCACTATTTTAGGTGAATTAAGCGTAACATTTGTAAGTAATTTTGGGGCCACTTGACACAATTTTATAAAATTTGATATAAGGCCATCCATATCTTGACTAAACTTTTGATCTACTACTTCTTCTTTTGGATAAGTGTCACGGCATTTTGAGACAGATCTCGATCGATGACGCCTTTTACTTCTATGTCTGTGATGTTTATTTTCTGTTTTAACAGTTACTCGTGATAATCTTTCCGTTGGCTTTAAATTTATCTTAGGCGGTGCTAAAACGACTGTTCTTCTGTGTTTCTTGATATGAAATGATGGTTTTATGTGAGGTTTTTTGAAATTTAAAAATACATTTCGAGAAAGCAATTTGTTTGGAACATAACTGTTTTTTGCCTTCTCAAATATACCAGGAAGTGGTTTAGGTGTTCCATCTTTTTTAGCTCCATTAGGAAATAAGCTGTTACTATTTTTCTGCTGTTTTCGGTTTTTCGGTGAAACTGTTCTAGGAAAATATTTAAAACTGTTATCATTTTCCTTCTTCGTTCCTGGCGTTTTTGAAGCCGTACATATAGGTGAGGACCCAAACTTATGAGTAAATGCAGGTTTTAACGCTGGCAAAGCACCACTATTGGAATTCCCTTTACTTGGAGATTTAAGCAATGTATTATTGTTGTTGTGGCTTACTTTAAATATGTTGTAGGTGGTAACGGGGCGTTGTAAACCACTAAAGACTGGACCTGGAGCAAATGGGTCGGATGAATTTAGCCTCAAGACATGCTTTTGACTCACTTTTGAAAACCCAAAGTCATATTTAGAAGGTAATGGATACTTTGTGCAAACACTTATATACTTTGGACTAGCGCTAGGTTTCCGTAAATAACTATCACATTCGGAATCACTCGAGCTGTGTCCCAAAGTTAAGCTGCTAAATGTTTTATTAGTTAATAATAAGATTTCTTGATCCGAAACAAAGTGCTTTTGATTTTTATAGTAAGATCTATCCCTCACAGATCGAGTTTTCTTGAGTTTTCTAGTACGTCGACGCATGCTTCTCACACTGTTATCAGTCTTATACCCAGATTTATCACTTTTATACCCCGATTTATGATCAGTTTTATAACCTGACTTGTGGTAGTAATCACTTTTGTATCCTGACCTACATCCATAATCACTTTTATAGCCGGATTCTATAATGCGACTGCAACTTTTGTAAGGTTTGAAGTCATGATCGCTTTTATACCCAGATAAGATATCTTTGTATTTAGGATTTAAGTCGATTTGTTTCCAAGTCGGATCTAGTGGGTCATCGGCGGCAGCTTCGTTTTCACTCTGATTATCCCTCCAAGTATTACCGAATGTTTTATTATTCCTTTTGGGTGAGCTAGCAAGTTTGCTATTAAGTTCTTTACGTTTAGCATACACACCCGATAACACAGATCTATTAGATGGAAGTGTCGTTATCGAGTCCTCATCACTGTCACCTGAATCATACTGATTTTTGTCCTTTAACGTTTTAGGTGTGTTCTTAACAGCTTTCGATTTTGCTGCTGGTTTGCGACCTACTTTCTTTCTAGGAGGATATAATACCCTGTCTGTGGCATACAACATTCTATCTAAAGCAGCTATATCAAGCTTATGATCATTTCTCTTGTTCTTTTCGAATTTATTCTGTTCCTGTTTTAATGGAATTGGAGACGGAGCCTCAGTTTTGATTTGTTTCACTTCCTTTTCTATTCTCTTTTTTTGGTAATCACAGTCACTGGAGTCAGATCTGATCTGAGCACGACTTCTACTTTTAGATTTTGATCTCATTGCCCTTCTTGTAGTATTCTCCTTCTGAATAGATTTTCTACCTAGTCTGTTATGACTCTCATCTACGTCGTTTCGTCTTAAGGGAGAATGTGTTGGAGAGTTATGGTTAGAAAGTATACCAGAATCTGGGGATACGTTCGGAGGATCATTATTATTGTGGAAATTAATTACATTAACTACCGACTTCTCTTCTTTCTGAGATTCTATACTTTTATTATCAAATTCATCGGCTTTTCGAACTTTACGGGGCCTGCCTCGTTTTCTTCTAGATTCTACAATTACATTTTTTACATCCTCTTGAGATTCAACTGAATTTGTGCTGATTGTATCTAACTTTTGAGAATCAATTTGACTTAGGTTATTCATATCATTACTAACTGTTAGGGGAGAACTTTTTAACAAATCACTTGCACTTCCTAACTCAGAGCCACCTTGCGTGATATCCAATGCCATGAAATCATTATTATCTTCACAATCTACTAGACTGGGTGGATTATGTATTGACATATCCACTGAATCCGTAACTGAAGTAATTTCTTCAAGATTAATTTGAGATAGTTCCTCTGTATGTTGAGAGCTAAGATGTTGTCCTGTGGCTAAAAAGCTGGGCGCAATTGGTGTAATTTCAGGTAGGTGATTGATTTGTCCCAGAACGCAATCACTAATCGTTCCCACGCCTTCTATTGGATTAGGATTTAAACCACAGCTTATCGATGGGCCCGCTGTTGAATTAATAGTAGTTAATGGGGCTGTACTACTTAAGAGTTGTGTTTGCGCAACGAACTCTTGCAATAAACTGGATGCGTAATGAGTGGTGTTTTGATGTCCAGCATCCGAGTTGGAACATTCATTTTCAGAACTCGAAGAATCAGCTGTCGCTCTCTGAATGGCAGCTGTCACCAACTGTGGTGTCAGCTCCATTTCACTACTCGATCCGTCACCTGAAATACAAAAATAGTATTAGAAATTCGAAAACAGAAGACAGTCGAATAAACCCCTCAGAAATTAAGTAAAGTAAACTTTACCATTATCAGCGATGGACTTGTCGTCGTTGTCCGGCGCCGTCGCGCTGTGCTCAGTAAAGGTCGCGAAATTGGGCTGTTGCGCCGGCGCGCTCGATGTTTGTTCTGGAAATAGTTCCGCAAGGTCTGCATCGTTGATGACCTGAGAAAAATATTTATGTAGCTGTAACATTCTAAATATAAACATGAAACATGATCTACTAATTTCATATTAAAGGTAAATATGAAACACTGCCTAATGTTATTATCTACTATGCTAAAGGTTACACATGCTCATAAAAAAGCATGCTTATTAACATGCTCGAAATAAGCATGCTCATTCTTCGAAATTGTTCGACACAGAGGCTTCTAAATAGGAATTGCTCAATTGCAGCATGAAAGAATGCTAGTAATGAGGATGTGTAACTGTAGCTTTATGTTCATACCTGTAAGGGGTATGTGGCAGCAAGTGCAACATTGGAGTCATCAGCGGAGGCGTTTGCAGAGCCGCCGGCAGCGTCTGCAGTGTCCGAATCCGATGATGAAGAGGATGACGATGAAGACGACGATGAGGATGACGAACTTGACGATGATGAACTTGTGCCGCACGCCGCGCTCTCCGGGACTCCAGATGTGAACTACAACAAAGGAATAAAATATTCAATGTGGTGCTATTTATTACAATTTTATATAAATTATGAATATCGGAAATTACACGGTTTTCTTATACGTCAATTTAAGCTCTCCCTACTTTTTTCCTTATAAACGTAACCATATTAAACATAGAAAAGCTCCGTACGCGCAACATTCTATAAAAAGAATAGGTACAATGTTTTGTCGCGCATTGTGTTATAACTTCGTAACTTAATTAAACTTAGGCAGTAAATTCTAAGATTTCTCTTTACGCAATCGTACATATTTCCTACCAAAGTGCAAAAATGCTTTTGCCTTTAATCATAAATAATTATCGTTACAGTTTCATATTGCACACTATTTCAACTGGCCAGCGAGAGGTGCGATTAGCACTAAGATTGATTTGGCGCAACCAGTACCGACAGCGGGGTGACGCAACGCTAGCTAGTAAGTTCCTCGCTGACCGCAATACACACCTTTACTCTCATAAGTACCCATTCAGATCTCATACGCAGCTGCATAAAGTTTAACGATCACCGATCAACTATTTACACACATATTTATAAAGCAAACTTCTGTCATGTTGTGCAATTGAACACAAACGTGACTGACTGAACAATGATACAGTTAATTAATTAGCTGAGACTTAAACTACATGTAACAGAGATTATTTAGACTATGCAATGTACATGTATTTGTCCCCTTATTCCCAGTTTGCCTTTTCAAGAGCGAATGTACATCTCACGATTCTCGATAGTACAATGAAAGCAACCGATTTACAACACACTCGTACTATTTGACTTAACTAACACGGCTCGATCGGTGTCTAACTGGTCTGCGCTCGCACGGTTTACTACCACTAATAATAGGGAATGGGTCTATCTATATCAAAAAGCATTATTTGCTTGTTACCACGAATGAGGCTTTTAAGTCTATTATAAACTAATGAACCCATGATTAGTATAGTTGGTACATAAAAGTACGACAATAATAAAAAATATAAAAAGCTGGGTTGAAACATAGGCAAGAAGCCTATTTATTAAAATTTGATTCAATAGTTTTCGTTTTCAAATACAAATCCATCATTTTTAGCTATGTAACTGTTGGGGGGACTTTGTAACTACTAGGTTCATCGATATCTATTTCATATTCAAAATGGGAGGCAATCATGACAACGTGTATGTTGTTTTTACTATTAAAAGCTTATTCTCGGAGGGTGCTAATCAATAAGGCGGAAGGGCGAGCTACCCTCGGCACTGGAAGGGGTTGAGCAAGTGTCGCGTGGCTGCCGTTCTTATCACGGCTAGCATATCAAATATAGCGGAAACTACCGACCCCTAAGTCCGACAGACCATACACAGGTAACGATAGCCTCAACATCAAACCGAAACGAAGCAATTTCATTTAATACTAATATTTATTTTATTTTAGATTTTACGTATTGCAGAGATAACGTCTTTAATAGAATCACAAAGGCATTACTAAAAGAGCTTAATAATGCTACCTGTACTAGTAGTGGTACGATATCGATCTGTAGCACAGAACTAAATCGTACAATAGTTATACATATATATACAAATATGAAAGAGCGGACCATTTGAATCGACAATGGGATAACAGTACCGATCTGAGGCGGCGCCGACACGAATATCGCATTAACGACCTCGTGATCTACGGAGATTTATATCTGACACCAAACTCCAAACAAAAGGAAAATGTTATTTGTGTTGGCCTATTTTGGTTCATATCGATCATGTTAACTTATTGACTTTAAAAACTAATAATAATATAACCTAAAAATGTCTTCAATCGACAACATCGTAAACGGTTGCACTTGACAGGCACATAAAGGCAATTAGAGAACATGCTGCAGTGGCAAACAACTTTTTGTTTATACTAAGTAGGTACTCGCCGACAGTAACTGTTTGTTTTATTAATTAAATGTTTATTCGTTTTTTCTCAATATCGTGACAAAATCGTAATACAAACTAAGCCTGTATAAAATTACATCTAAAAAAAAATTATGTTGACCGTGTAAAACAAAGACTAAGTCTTAATAAACGATTCAAATATAATATTAAAATGTTAAATCTACTTTAGTAAATAGATCTCCTTCGTATACATTTGATAGATCTGGTTCGACGACCCGCAGCAAAATGTCGAGAACAATACACGTGATTCTGTTGAAACCGTCGTATCATACCGTACGTTCATTAAGTTTGCTACCTACTTTAGTAGGTACCTACCGAGCTTAAATAACAGTGAGGTCGTGAAAAATTATACGATGATAACATCAGTCTTTAAACGTGCAAATGTAGTTTATAAACATTATAAACTAGCGATAGTTTATAAAATACAAAAGAACGATACGGATGACAGCAGAGCAAAGCAATCCAAGGCAAATACACCCTCGTACCAAACAATTAAGAATGATATAAACGGAATACAATAAAAGTTAAAACTTGAACAATAAGCAACGAGGGCTATCAATAGCTTTGCTTTCAAGTTTCAAATCCATATATCGCAATAATAAATAAAGAGTAACGAGACAGAACGAGGAAATGTGGCGGAACATTGGCCGAGGAGGCCGTGAACTTGACTGTGACAGACTGTCGAGCGTCGCGGCTCAGACCGGTGCCGCGGTGTCAGATACAGACATTGTTGCGAACCACTAAATATACCAGATTATCTCTTTTAAATACTAACTAAATCTTACATTTAAGTTTTGTAAACCAAAGAGCATAAAACCTATGGGCGTAAAAATGCAGAACTAATTGGTCACGATAAAAATAATAGCTTCGAAATTTAGATTGATTAGGTTAGTATTTTACTTAAGTACATTATAATATCTTAATAAACATATTATTTGCATTGAAAAATAAAATAAATATGTAAAGCATCTCATTTAACGTATATTTTCTTTTCATCCTAACAATTTTACTAGAAAAAACAATATAAATTAGCTTTTATCAATAAATAAAATATACCGTGGAGGAAAAACAATTCACCACAAAGTTAAGACTGAAGAGTTCTGTGTAGTCTTTCTTATTAAGTTATGATCAAATAAATAAATATAAAAATACTTTTATTTCGACACAAAATATATAACACTGTGGCTCAAGAAATATTGTTATTGAAAGAGTATGTGAATGTTATGTACTTATATAGAACTTATATTATCCATTTCTGGCATTTTCTGGATATACAATTATTGTTGTACCAGTAACCAAAATACGTTTAAAATTGGGTAAGTATGATTGAATTGCAGTTATTTTATATTAGCATTTCTGAACTCAATAACATTGTTTAGTTTGTTTGATATTTAGAATGGTCCAATCTCCTGTTCGTAGTTTGTCAGCGATGGTTTCATAACGTCCAGCTTTTCTCGCGGTGCCAGTTAGGCGGACCGGCCGCCGCACCTCAAGACGTTGTCGACTCGTAACAAAAAGGCCAATCAAAGTCCCATTCGACAATTCATTCTCTCCCTTACATGCCACCGCAAAAAGATCTTAATCCTTCGTCGTAATCGGTCGTTACAGCATTTCTGCTAAGATTGATAGCGCGGTACGAGGCCGAACGCTCACATAATTGGTAACGATTATTAAGAGAATTTATATTCGATAAGTTGACAGGTCGTGGCTCGAGTTAAATTCAATTTAAGCTGCGACTGGATTTAACGCGTGACATGTTTACGTATTCGTTTTGATTAAAACATATTATCTAGACAGATGGATGCATGGCGGCAGTGATAATGCCGGGAAGTTGTTTCAATGGTATTTAGTATAATGATTAACGTTTAACTTTCCTTGTTATTGTTATGAAATAAGAATAATTCTTGCGATAGCGTAAATAAATGGATTTAACATGAATGTGCTAGATCATAAATTACTTTGTATCTGCTACATTATATCCGCCACTATTAAAATGTGGCGCATTGTGTTAAACACTGAAAAAAGGTTGGCTCCTGAGGAATTTAAATTTAATCATCTAGTTATGTACAAATAAGGTTAGTTGTCTCCGTATAAGTAGGGACAGCGATGAGTACAGCGCTAATAGGCGTTTGGTACCTATTTTATTTTCAGTTATAGACTTTATCGTCACACTCGCACCTACGCAACATTAGTAATTCAGGGTTTTCATTAAATTGTTGTTAACTATCTGGAATCTGCAAATAAACATTTTTTAACCATGTTCAATTAATGGAAACAGTTAATAACGACTTAGGAGGGATTCTTGATACGTCAATGATGGAACCTGAAATTACCTTTACTGTAATTCCAACTCTAACTAATGGAGAAGGTTTACTCACTAACTACCAGTGTTTTACTACTACTAACATTTAAGTATCGTGTCGGTCTCTTCGTATCTTATTTTCATGATTGTAACGACTCTTTATTGTTATATTATAAAAAGGTTTAATGCACAGTTTGTTTTATTTCTCTCTCTTATTTTATTTTATGTGACGTAGGTACTGGATATTCAAAAAACTTCCTACCAACATTTAATTCTTCATCAATAAGTTTATTACATTCGACACTGATATGACCATCAAAGCGAGTAATAAATTATGAGTAAGGCATAAGCTAGTTTGCGGGAGAAGTGGATATTCAACAGGTTGAATTGAAATAAGACTTACATTTCAACTTTATATAGTTAAATATTAATTGGCAGCCCTAAACAGAGACGACTATCCGGTGGCGGTTGATTGTACTCATCAAGGATTTCTGCACTCAAGGACGATAGCGGCTAGACGATCGTAGCTGTCGAACGCCTCTTATTATTTCTCTTCAGACACATCTTGTTTTTGTCTTGACTCATTTATATTCATGATACGTATCGACGGTTATTTCTATAAATTAAAAAAAATCCATTCGTCTCTAATGGATGTCCATAGTTTGAAATACTTGAATGTCCGTTAAACTTGCTGTACATCATTTTAATTCATGGTTGATAGACGTCGCCGTAGTCGTTAGCAGTTCGTATCTCTGTACTAAATCTTAATCTAAAGCCTTAATCTAAGAAACATATATTTTTTTATTTATACAATGAATATTTAAATTTTATTTATTTTGCCTTAATTTTTTATTTTTTTGTTTAAAATGTTGCAATGTCACGCCATAAGAGATGTTGTTTTTTTGGGATCCATTACTTTCATCCAGTGATATTTTTTATTAATGCTTTGGGTAAAGATTACTTAAAAACTTTCCGTAGCTAGCTTGGGTTGTGTTACTGGTAGAATAACATGAATGAAATATAAATTTCATACCTACTTCCCTCCATTAAATTTATAACAAAAAGCATACCTCTTTAAGCTTTGCTATTTTAAATCAATTTAGTTAAGTTTAGTGCTGTATTACGCACTTCAATATCATTAGCCATCTATTTTGAGTTGTTCATAAGATATTAAATGCTAACAACCGAAGCGCGCTTGTTTAGATATATCTCATTGCTCGAGGCAATTTATTTAAAGTAGTTTTTGTAAAACAACAAAAACTATTGACTATGTTTTTGTACGGGGTCACTCAACTCTATATTTTAGAATGTGCGGACCTCATTGTCTGCTACTATTTTTTGTGGCATATGGTTACTGGTTAGGTCATGATAATGTAAGCAGATGGTAAATACTCATAATACGCCACATGTATTCTTAACTGACTGATAAATTCGTCATTTGGGTAGGCATTAAAGATCCCAATATTATTATTTTGATCGTATCATCGTATAAACATTGCGGGTACGTCTGTCAAGGCAGACCGCTGAGTCAAGGGTAAATGCAAATATGCATCACGTCAACAAAGCGCATTGTACGTCGAGCCAAAAAAAATAATGAGTAAAGCATCCTTATGTTTTACTTATTTCGATTGAAAAGAACAAACAGATAAAACATGTGTTTCTAAGCTACCTGTCAATGCCTCAATCGAATTTTGAATCAGATAAATTATTCGCAAATTATTATAGCCGCAATAACAATCAAAATGCCCTACAAATCAATTAAGTATACCTAGCACATTTTATATGAATTTCCTGAATCATACTTTTTCTTGAATCCGTTAAACGTTATTTATAAATATCATCGAAATACTTATTATTAATAAATAACGGAAATTCACAATGTTTTAAGTTTCCTATATGTGTTTTTGAATAGAAATTGTGAAATAATGCTGTACTGAGCACTAGGCTTGTTTATACAAGCCTAGTGCTCAGTACAGCATAAATGTCTAAAGGTATACTTGAGTTTAAGAAAATTTAAAATCTATATACTAATTTATAAAGCTGAAGAGTTAGTTTAAACTCTAATATATTAGTATATAGATTTTAAATTAATTTTGTTTGCTTGAACGCGCTAATCTCAGGAGTTAAATGGCTATCTAACACTGAAAGAACTTTTCAAATCAGCCCAGTAACTACTCGACTGATTTGAAAAGTGACTGACTGATGACACTGATCTGTCAGTGTTAGATAGTCCGTTTATCGAGGAAGGCTATAGGCTATATTTATGCAGTTCCCACGGGAACGGGAGTCTAATAACTAAATAACAAAGGCCTGATTCTTAAAAAATGGTTGAGCTTTTAGCGTTTTACTGTGTTCATTACCTACTGTTTTTTGCCAAATAAATAATCATGCAATTTTAATGTTTTTTGCCAAATAAAAATCCTTCAATAATACAAGTCTAATAATTTAGCAAGGAACCCAACGACACGTATATCAATAAATGTCGCCACAATTACGACCACTTAAATGAATATATCGAGCATCGTGACGACTTGATGATGAGTAAAGAAAATAATTGATTTGACCCAAGGACGTTCCTTGGCGCCAGAAATGTGTTTCAATTAAACTTACTTTCATTTAAGATTGAAGATAAACCTACGCTAGTTGCTACTACTAGCTAGACCGCAAAAATTAAAATGTTCTACCTCTCATAACTACGTTTACGTAAAATACGTCATCATCATCATCATCAACAGCCCGTTTACGTCCACTGCTGAACATGGGCCTCCTCTTAACATACCTTGGCAAGCCAGGATCGTAGAGGGATATTGCTATAATCACCACGCTTGGCAGACGGATTGGTGATCGCACTAAGATGTAAACCTTGAGCTAATAGATGCTGCTGCCCATCCATCAGCCATATTATTATGTCCCTTAGTCGCCTTTTACGACACCCAAGGGAAGATATGGGGTGGTCTATTCTATGCCGGAAACCACACGGCAAGTAAATTACGTAAACACTTGCATCTTTGTACAGTCATCAAAAGATATAGGTTTACACCGTCAGTATCAAATAATGTAAATAAATATGTTTTTGTCACTAGGACAGCCGGTAAATCTTTATGGACGAAGAGTTCCCTGCTAGCTGTATACAAATACACATAATAGTAAACACTTCGCATAAACGTGTACATATAAATTTAAAATGAGTTTCACAGGGTGTAAATTTCTTTTTTGTTAACTGTACGTATACTTTTGATTGAAAAATTATTATTAGTAGGTAGTGGTCGACATTCGACCGAAACAAAAAATATATATTTGCATTCTGCTCTCCCTCTCTATACCAATCCTACTAATATTATAAATGCGAAAGTTTGTATGTTTGTTACTGTTTCATGCGAAAACTACTGAATGGATTTGGCTGAAAGTTTACACGCGGATACTTTATAAGCTGGATTAACATATAGGCTACAAAATATCATGCTCCGACCCACTGGAGCAGACTGACCCGGGTAAAACCGCAGGGCGCATTTAGTAAACTATAATTGTGAGAAATTTCAAACTACCTCCGCCTACGCAATTTCCGTAAAAATTAATGTATTAATATAATATATTTTATATGAGCTAAGTATAGAACTCAAAATTGAAATCAATATCTTAAGATGTTGACAAATTTGACATCAGTCATAATAATTTACTGGTCCAATTAATAAACTGTCAAAAAATATTCATTTAAAATTAGAAGCAACATTGAATAACACAATTCGACGACCACATGTGCCGTTTAGCGTGAAGGTCATTCACAAGACTCTGTGGAAGCTAAGTCGAGGGGAGGACGGTTATGACATCATAGTTTTTCAGAAATTAAACGGCCACATTAATATAAAGAACCATTGCTGAAATAAAACTTAATGGCACGTGACTCCCGTTCCGGAACTTCATAATTAAATATAGCGTAAAGCCTTCCTCGATAAATGGGCTATCTACACTGAAGAAATTAAAAAATCGGACAGTAGTAGTTTCTGACATTAGCGCGTATTCAAACTCCTCAGCTTTATATATTAGTATAGATAGATATGCAACAAGGTAAGTCACTGTACATACTATTTACCCAAAACTACTGTCAGTAGGTTGTCTGAAATATATTTTTTATGAAGTGCGTAATCTGATTGTCTAGATTTCTAATTTGCCACCATAGTACTTACTGACACAGTATATTTATATAATGCGATCTGCCAAACGGGTGCGGTAAATAACAAATAAATCACGTACCCAGTTGACTGCTTGTGGAAGTGTTGCGGATACGGCGCCATACTATTGCGAATTTACAACAGCTATCAACTACCTACTCTTCTATTCTTCTTGCTATATATCATAGTTATTTTTTTAATCATAATATACATATAACAGGTCTTATTAACGATATTCTTTCCCTCCGATCTGAATGTACCTATTACATATTATGTCGATTCTAAGTTTAAAAAAATTTACCTCAAAGCAAATTAAGATGTAACATTCGCAGTTTAGATATATAACGGAGAATACGTTGTTTTTTTTTAAATCTTTTATATTAATAGATAATTTATTTTGCAAATGTACCTAAGTACTCGTAAAAGGCAATAACGGGTCAATGCGCATTAATTCCGTAGTTGTAGACCAACGAGTTTTAATACAATAATGTTATGCCTGGTGGAGTAGCAAAAACCTCCTGGCAAACTGAAGCGGCCGTAGCCCAAGGGCTAGGGCGTCGGACATGTGATCTTGAGGACGCCGGTTCGAACCCATTGCACTCATAACACATGCATTTTAGCTTAGCATGTGGGGTTAACAAGAATACTAGTAGACTAAAAACTCTGCTATTTTTTTTTTTTTTACGAAAAAAATTATCTACATCCTGTCCGTCCGAAAAAATATCAATACAATAATAACAGTTTAAATTAAGACGGGAGATATGCACAAGGTATTTTCCAAGTTTTTGACCTAGGTCCATTATTGTCTATTACATTCGCAAAATAAATTATCTATTAATATAATAGTGCGAACATTTCATCTTAAGTTAAAAATAAACTGGTATCTATTAACTGCTATTAACTTATTGTTTTAATCTTATCTGATCTGATCTTTTCAACGTGTCATTGTCATGTAGGTATGAATTAAGTACGTTGACCGTCTCTTTATGTTTTAGAGGACGTGTCATTTGTGTAGCAAGTAGATGGAGTTTTAGATAATATATTCGTAAACAGGTTTCCATGTCAAATGTGGTCGTTGTAACATAATTAATTGAAAGTCTCCTTGTTGAATAATGATGGAACATATTCATTAGTAACAATATCAAACATATGAGACAAGCCCTCTCATTATTACCCTAAGTAGTAATTTTAATATCATTAACGCGCGTTAGCTAGTGGTCGGTAGGAGAAACATATATGTATATATTAATGTACCTACGCATGACGCAGTCTGCGAACGTGTTGATTTTAATCCAACCAGTCATCGTGGAATTAAGTATGAGAACATGTATAAAATTAAATACAAGATTTAAGAATTAATACGTACTTGACAAAATCATTTTTCTGGTTGCTTTTATTTATCAACAGATTGTTATTGTGATCGTTATAATTTTATGTAGTTAAGTTAACCGCGCTAAAATAAGTTTATGTTGCCGCGTTTTATACCTACAATCTACACATATAACAAAACTGTAGTGGTCGAATGTCTGTACATAGAATAAAAAAGCAAAAAACCGAGTCAGGGGGATGTTAGTAGTAAAATAGAACACATCCAGATTTTTTTTTCTCTGTCTGTTTGTACGGGCTAATCTCCGAAACTGTTGGACCGATTTAAATGAAATTTGGCATGGTGGTACGTTACATCCTCGATCAACAGAATTTATGTTTGTACCTTAATAGAAGCTTAAAACTTTACAAGCTTACATTTTGTATCGTAGGAATAACAAACACTACGCGGACAAAGCAGGTATCAGCTAGTTGATAAATTTTAATATTGACAGCTTCAGTGCTGCCAGACTGGCAAGTCAATAAAATGATTTTACTTTCTCAAACTTATTGCCAAATATTAATCAAATACCTATATACTGACACAAACTTAAGTCCATTAATCCCAAAAGTACCTAATTAATTCACAAGATTCAATTTGCTTTTTTTCAAACTCGTAATACCCAAGTGTTAGCAAGTTTCCAAGCGAGTGCACAAACACACAATGCCATGCGAGCCGCACCGGCGCCGTCCATGACTTGGAATTAGGCGTCCTATTACCATACCTGCAATCACAATCTACCGCCACGGATCCCGAACGCATTTAATTAAGGCATACATATTTTAGGGGGCAAAAAGAACGAAAAATTTCATATAATAATACCCCCCAACTACTTACAACACTTGTGCATTCGTCGAATGCTTTGTTATGCTTCAATATACGATTTATATTTCAGATACACAAATTTGTAATTACAATTGCCACCTGCCTTATTGTTTTATATCAAAAGCGAAACACATTGGTCTGTTAGTTCTTAAATAGTTTATGCGACCGTCATTAAAACGCGTTACTTGAAAATCAGAAACGAAATTATCCCTAATTAAAAAACAATACTCGTCATATAACTTCATTATGTCAAGTTAGTAGGTACGTTGTTTTCTTTATTAGTAGCAGAAATCATTTGAAGGATATATACGGAGCGAGTAACTTACAGCAACGAGTGGAAGTGTGCATATTGTCTAAAACCAAGCTTCATATTAAAAACACGACTTGTGCTTGTTAGTTAAAGGCACAGTGGCTGCATACTTGTCGATTACATGATAGCAGCCGCGACTTCCTTATCCGTTGCGCGATATAATCTACTTAAGAACGACGTCTCATTTGAATAACTACCGACCTGCATTTAACTTAAGAAAATAACTAACATCCTTCAAGGGGAAAAGTATCCCAGCATAAACCGCTCATTATAAATACTGTGAGAGTTTAATTATTGAATAATAAATATGAATTTTAAATAAGTAACGCGGAGTCAAACAGCATAACATTTATTTAATTCTTGATTAAAATGTTCGTGAAAGGAAAACTGGACGTGTGGTGTCTATGTATACCTCGGATAGTTAAAACAGTGAGGCCGGTACATGTACATATCTGTGCAGATAGCACCATTAATATCTGTGTAGCATTTACGTTGGAATTCTCTAGAAACTCTCCCGGGTTCCCGCGAGGTTCAGATCGTGACTGCGCGTCGCGTCGGCGCAATTTGCTTACCCATACAGTGCCAGTGTGCACCGCTCTAATCATGTGTAAAATATTGCCGTGCCTCGTCACTGCAGCAACACAGAATCAGGACGGCACGTCAAAAGTCACACAAGTGTATGTAAGATTAATTGACAGCGATAGTCGCATCTCGGGTAGAATCGACGACATTTGCTACTTCTATATTAATTGTGAAGGTGATGCCTACACCGCGCTACACTACTATACTACTTTAGGTTATTGAGGTAGCATTATGCTGAAGACACCCATTTATGGCACATTTACCTATAAATAAATAAATTTTCTTTCTTTCTTTACAGGGGCACCATGGAATCGGTATTAAATGTACATAGTAATAATAAGACATACTACATTCGTAAACAATATACCATAAATGCAATATACAATAGACGGTAAATAGCGATTGATATAAACAATATGCATAAGCGTTAAAAATCGGCAAGAACAAGTTAAATGTTTGACCTTTTAGTCGAGTAACAAGGCGGGTAGTGGTATGAGAGAGGGCTGAGGGCACTAGAACAATAGTGGCGAGCAAGAAGCGTGCGATCATAAAGTTACACCTCCAATCAACGAAGGTGTAAGAATAATACTTAACCTTCCCTAACTAAGGTCCCCGTCTTGGCCGTTTTGTAAGAATTTATAACTAAAATAAAGTAAATCGAAACATTGCTGGTATGCGAACGTTCGTAGAATAAATGAAACAGTAAAAATGCTTACTTGACTATAATGCCTAGGCATATGATTTAAATTTTGTTTGTATTTTATAATATGTTGATATTATAAAAGCTTTATAGAGTATCATCAGAACAGGTTAATGTAGTTGAAAAAACCATATTAATTATTTTGTCGATTTATTACCTAGATTCAAGAAAATACACAAAAATACATGCCAGGGTCGTAAAATCTCTATCTCCATTAAAAAGCGATACTACATTTTTTAGTTTGTTCATAGCATAAATTCCACAAAAAATACTTGGCAAGAATCCCAAAATTTTCTGCGAGTTTCACGTGTATGTGCACGATTGAGTGTTAGGAAGAATAAGTAAAGTAATATTCTTAAATTTCCTCGAAAAGTAGGTAAACTGTTTTTCAAATTGCTTATAATTACGAAAACAACCATACCGAGCCGGAAGCGTTAATGCTTGTCATGCAGATTTTACTAGTAATCCAATAAGACAGTAGGTAGGTACTCAATGTTCTGTAGTAAGCCGAATTTCAGTGACGATAAATGGGACAAACAAAGAAAGTTAAAGAACTCTTAAGTTTCAATAACTCCACAGTTTAACAGATAAAGTCATAAAGGTATAAGTCGTTCAGTTCGTAGTGTAAAAAGGGTGTGGAGCTATGCTGTTAAGGCATTCCCACGCATACAGACCGACATACGCGGATACGGCGGTTCCGATCACCGCCCGCACTAATTGAGTAGACGATGCTATGCACGACAGCCAAGGACACCCAAATGAATATAACAACCAAATCTGGGTGACTGGCTCCTTCACTCCTTGATAAAATTATAACTGTGTTGATGTTACTGTTAAGGTCTATCATTTCTGTAAGTAAAGCAATTTATTTTAATATCAGACGCTTCTCGTATATAAAACCTAATAAATATGTTTTATGACCTGTTAGATATGGTACATAAGTATATATAGATGGTACAGAAATAGTCTTCAATGTCAATTCTTATATGCCAATATATCATAGTTTATGTTTACCAACATAAGATCGTATTGATTTTATACAATAGAAGTAGAATTAGTTATCCGGTAACCATTGAGTAATATTATAACTCTAGTAAAAATTCTTAGAAAAGAGCTGCAACTCCAACTGTATCGATTTTTGTACTGGCTTCTAATAATATAATATAAAATAATAATACAATTTTCCCACGCATTCCATCGTTGCTAGAAACAATATGAATAATAAGGCACATGTGAACAAATACCTATTCAAAACACATTCATATATGGAACAATAAGCGATGCTCATCTCAAGTAATTGAAAATAAGGTAAAGACTATGAAGCGTAGCAGATGCAACTTCGACGGACGGTGGAAGTTTTTACAATAAATATACGACATTTAAAACCGCTACTTTTTTTTTATGCTTGTATCGGTTAGATAAGAAACGTTAATGAGGTAAATTTGAGTTAACTAGTAAGTGCAACATAAAGGGTAGGCATATAATCAAATAAATTTATACATGTTAAAGCGTTCCTGATCATAAGTAACGAGACAACGACAACCAGCAAAACGATGCGTGGGCGACGATTATCTGATGTTATCGGGACCATGTGCTCTGCAGTGCACAGACTCGACTTAACTGATTAAACGCCAAAATATTACACTCAGACTAAGTGCGCACAAGTTCTTTTTTTGCCATACCTACTATGGCTACAGAATGCCGCGCTGCATTTTTGTAATAGTTAATACTAATTAGGTGCATTTACAAATTTAGTCACTGTGGTAATTAAGATATTTAAATAAGTTCCTACAAAGAATTAAAAATATAAATGCATAAACTATGGAACTTGCCTTGTTAAAATTTACCAATTAAGTATACGAATAATAGTACATCTCTTTACAGTTTTATACACCAACTTACAAAAATAACATTAACCAGTAAAATAGACACCAAAACGCGTAAGATCCATGCACCTCTTTAACAACATTACCCTATTAGTCTGGAATACTTCAAAACCAACAAAAAACCACAAAATAATGTATAAAATAAGACCTTGTCGTAGAAGTAAACAGTGGTCAATTACGGTGGTAGCGCCCGGCTCTATGGCGCGTTCAGAAACAATCGAAGCGGTGCGATGGACGAGATACCAGCCCGTAATAACTCTAATGGCGAGATAAGACCGCCACTGCCGCGGATACATGCCGTATCGACCACACAAATATACCTATTGCAACTTTATGCGTACGCGCAGTTTACTTTGAGAGTCTCTGATTTGTTACTTATCGGTACTAATTAATAATAAGATGTAGAACATTGCAATTCTATTTTCACGATACAGATTTTATAATCTCGTACAGTAAGAAAACGGATATTATCTTTATGAGTATATTTGAATATTGTTATCTCAACGTTGGCACACAAAATATAGCCGAGCAGTTTTCATTACAAGTAGTGGATCTATAAGGATTATTAGTAATCAAGTGTGATTTTCTACGTCCGTGTGGTATCACGCAGTCGGAGTTGTGCAGCCTGCGGGACCAGTTTACGCCGACAACCATGTAAACGATTTATTCCCGAGTCTCGTTTTGCATTACCCGATCGGAAGCCAGGGTTGGATCACATCACATGTCGCATCGTATAGCAGGTGCATTTATTGCATAAATTACATCTAAAATACTTAACTTCGTAAAATGAAATATTATTACCGTTACAACTGAATGATTGTACGATGTATCGATAAAACTTTGTAACATTTACGGTTGCGTTCCAATATTGAGATAGTCATATTTTTACGTTTGGTTAAATAAAGTAAGTCTACTTATGGGAATATGAATTTAGAATAAATACAATATAAACGTTCCTGCACATAACTTTAAAGTGGTATTGTCAGCAGACAGCCCTGATAAAGCGTGCAGTTGTCGCGGGAGCTTTATTAAACGACGATGCTATGCTAAGACGGCCGTTGGACCGGCTTATCCCGATTCCCGATGCACCCTTCTCAATGTTCTCAATAGGCAATGCTTGTTCAATGTCCCTACTTGTTTAGTTACCTATCTAATCGCATGAAAACACGATATGAAGTATTATAACTACCAGGCATACATTGGCATTACTAGGCATAAACTGGGTAAGGGAAGACTTCATAATTTAATACAAGTGCCAGTTGTGTTGATTTAGCTGCAGTTATGTAATTAATACTTCGAGAAGGATTTAAAGCAACTAGCAATAATTATTTTTCTCATTGTATTAATCGGTTAACAAACACAAAGTAACTATCGTCATACGTATATATACCTATATAATCTGAGTAATCACACATAGCCAATGCCAACTAACGAGAAGAACATGTTCAATACTACCAATCAAACCAAACACACCCCATATAAGGTTTTCAGAGAAAGTCTTGAGTGATCAGTGAAACACAATAATAATCAACTAAAAAGTGCAAGACTAAGAACGTCTTCATAAACATGAGGTAATTGGCACATGACGACGGAGTTTGATGGAATGGGTTTATTATTAATACAACAGTAAACAGGCCCCTATTTGGGTCGGCCAAGTATAAAAATGCCGATGAATATGAGGTATGAATTGATGGTGCATATCATTATGTATTTGTAGATGTGAATGGGTCGAACATGCAGCAGCTAACTGAACCAAGGACGGGCAATAACAACTTAAAAACCTGATGACATTTTGTTGCATAGACATAACATGGAGAATAATAAGATTGGATCACTGTCAAATATATGAAACAAATCACGTTATTTACTCTCCGTAACTCTGTAAAGAAATCATCATTTTTTTAAGTCAACACAGATAAACGCATTTCTATAGAATCATTACGCGTGGTGGAAAGTGGGAACTGAGAACACACCGCGTCCCTCTACATATATATGGGATAGACAGAAACCAACCGGTTCAAATAGCAATTCCAGAAAATCAATGCGTTATATAAAGAAATGGGCTATAGCTTCTTGGTGAAGTTCGGTATGGGCGCATCGATTAAGAGCCAACCGAACTCACTTCACATGCCATTGCGCACTTTTTGCGGATATCACCAAAAGCCGGTGGTAGCGCTGCGACAAAGGTGTTCAACCGGTTTACGTTACCGCCGCCTCCCGCCATCGTCATAAGCGCGTCTGCAAATTCAACACTCGTCAAATACCGCAAAATGCAATTCAACCGCTATGCGGCATTAATGTAACCATCCTCGGCCTGTATGTCGCATATTACCAGTTGTACCAATCGTCTTTATGGTAGTTTTGCTGTAATTGATGACTGTAATTGCAAAACGAACGTCTCCGTGCATCATAATTGGTTGGAATAGCATATTTAACAATAACGGTACATAGAAGTAATACGTCTTTATTATGTCTTGTATCTACTAGATACGTCCACATTATTATATGGATGATTTACCACCTTAGTTTATACTTATCTAGCTTCTGGAAGAATTACGCTTATTGCGCATTGCGATAAGACTGCCTATTGTTATGTATTATTGGTCGCATAATCTTGTGTTTAATGTGTGCAGTATTATGTTAGTTAATACATATGTAATATTAAAGATGGTAACAATAATAAAGGATGTAAAACTTTATTATTGCAGAACATGGACAAATATAAAATCTAGAACATCATGAATAAAACATTGTTAATCATGAACAACAACGTCAATGAAGAAGACATTCAATAACAAGAATACACCCTTGAACAAAATGCAACTGCGTTTAATCATCGCTTACATTAGATGGAACCATGCACGTTGCGTAATCGGTCATTAAAGCAGATCGTTATAATAACAGCGGGATCGCTCTCAATGACAAACAACGACTTCGCCGAACAAAAGAATATTGTAGCATGCATAATGAAGACTACATAGGGACACGCTTAACTACTAGTGCATTTTATTACGTGGCTACTAGCTTCTGCCTGCAATTATATTCACGTACAATTGATGTGATTTTACCACCTGTATTAAAGTACTTATTTAAAAATAAACTGATATATATGAAACGGTCAATGGAAATTGATCGTTTTATATCATCTATCGAATTAATACCTACATTCAGTTTATACTATAAGTTTAATTAAATAAATATCAAGATATTAGGAACTGTTCAAGTCATCTCTACAAGACAAAATAGATTGTCAGACTTACGCAACACATAATGTTTGTATAACAACAATACTTTTAATTGATTTCAATAATACAGGTGTTAATTTATTTGCGATAAGAATGCTGATTCTTGTCGTAAATAATGATGAATGTACCTAAAGAAATTTTCAAATTTGATAAAACATAATTCTGTTATTCTATCCTACTAATAAAATAAACGCGAAAGTTTGTATGGACGTTGTTCACGCAAAACTACTGGACTGATACTACTAATATTTTTACAGGCATCTTTTATTTACACTAGCTGTTGCCTGCGACTTCGTCCGCGTAGCTTTCGAATTCTTTGGGTGGCAAAGAAATCGAAAGGGAGTTGAAGAGAAGACACCCCAGACGACGAAAATAAACTTTTTTTAGTGAACATATACGTCACTAAAGGAATATTTGTGCAAAATTTCATGGTTCTAGACCCGCGTTGATCGCAGTCAGTCAGTTTCTGCTTTTATATAGGTATACATACAGGCTCATGTAAAGTCCAACGCGGGTAAAACTGCGAGAACTAGTGGCTAGTAACAATATAAAGAGGTAGATGAAATTGAACAAAAAGACGGCCACCGTGAAGTTTACAATTTGATTTAAAGTTATTTGAAGGAAATAGAAATAAATTAAAAATTCATCTTTAGATTGGAAGATCTTGGTGATTCGATTAATTCGGAGACCTTGGTTTTCAGAATTATTATGCATTCCAATATGGAAGCCAACTCAGAAGAATAACACAAAACTTGACGATCAACTAAGTTAAGACTTTTGAATCAATCAAATCCCAATCAACTAAACAATGGCGGACGTTTATTTATAAGCAAATTCCAAGTTATCAAAACTCAAGTCATGTCTAAGTCACCAGTAATCGGTGCAACTGAACCAAGGTATCAATGTAAATTCCGATGGGTACCGTAATCTCGTTAAACCCATTAGATAGCTGAGATAAGATCAAGCAGGGCTTTAACGGCAAACGACATCAATCAGGATTGCGGCCGCTATACTTCCATGTTTAATAATAACAATGAATAATATATAATGTTCAATCGGGCTACTGGATATATGAATTCTTTAAACGAATTAATAGTTTCGAATAGCTGTTAACGTTTTATTTTGAATTAAAACGGATTATTATGAAGTGGCGCATCGGAGGATTATGTTCTCAAATATTATGATAAGTAATTATGTGATTGTTTTTGTTTAAAACCATATCTATCTATCTAGACATAGAAAAAAAAACGCTAAATAGGTAAGGGGGATGTTAGAAGTAAAATAGAACACATCCGGATTTTTATTTTATTTTTTGTTTCTCTGTTTGTACGGGCTAATATTCGAGACTGATGGACAGACTAAAATTACCTTCAACATTTTAAATACCTACTTTTAATCACAGAAAATTAATGAGTTTCCGTGGAATAGTAAAAACACCGAAGGAATAACAAACACCACGCGGACAAAGTCGCGGGCATCAGCTAGTATATAATAAATATACTAGTATATCTTCTAATATATAAAATTCTCGTGTCACAGTTTTCGTTGCCATACTCCTCCGAAACGGCTTGACCGATTCTCATGAAATTTTGTGAGCATATTGAGTAGGTCTGAGAATCGGCCAACATCTATTTTTCATCCCCCTAAATGTTAGGGGTAGTCCACCCCAAAATTTTTATTTTTATTTTTCAGACAAAGTTAGGGGTAGATTAGAGGTAGGTGTAGGGTAGGGGTAGGGTAGAGGTGGGGTAGGGGTAGTGTAGGGTAGGGGTAGTGTAGGGTAGGGGTAGTGTAGGGTAGGGGTAGTGTAGGGTAGGGGTAGTGTAGGGTAGGGGTAGTGTAGGATAGGGGTAGTGTAGGATAGGGGTAGTGTAGGGTAGGGGTAGTGTAGGGTAGGGGTAGTGTAGCGTAGGGGTAGTGTAGGGTAGGGGTAGTGTAGGGTGGGGGTAGTGTAGGGTATGTATCGATTGAGGCAGTACGAAGTCTGCCGGGTCAGCTAGTAATAAATATAATCATCTAATAAACTATAATAATAAAAAATTACAAAATAAATTGAATAAATATATTCACATAAAAACTAGACCGCTAATCAGAATGCAACAAAATTTGCGAAAATCTGATTCATTTTAAAAGACAAGAAGTTGTCTATTTGATCATGTGTGATTTTTTCGCTTCATAAACAACCTTGAATGAGTTCAAATTATAATTCAGACAAAAACTCTTCTGTCAAGATAATAAAAATATTGTATAGGTATCAAAATACATAACAAGTATTCGCGATTTTTGCTATTTGCATAATTCTAATGTATCCATGTGTAAAAAAAATCTTGAGTAAGTGTTGATTAATCGACCTGATGCCGAATTAATGACAAAGAACTCAAAATTTATAGCATGGACCATAATTTTAAAAGTTTAACGACGTGAGGTGTAAACTTATGTAGATAATACACGTTTTCCATTAGTTGTTTAAAAAAATGTATGTCTAATTTTGTTAATAAAGTTGATATGTGATACTATTAAGTCATAAGTAGATAATACGATAATAATTCATAGCTTTGAGAGAGCATTCCATACTTAAGTGCGCGAAACGGTCACGCTCGGCCGATCACAATTTCATGGTCAAATAGACCGAGTTTGATTTGTCTATTACGTGGCACTTCAATGCTTTTATTTGAACATACAAGTTCAATGATCAGTAGCCACTAACATTCAAATTGTGACTAATTAACTGTAACTATTTTAGTGAGTAAATTCATAAATATTCGAGATACTTTTCTGATTCGTCAGCATTAAGTTGTACATTAGAATCGACCTTTTTATTGCTTTTTGAGTGAGTACATGAATTATAAGAATATAATTCATGTAAAATAAATGTAAATAGATTAAGAAGTAAATAATCTTTTTTGCATTTCAAAACACCTGCCGCGCTATTTGAACATCTCATTAGAGTAGTAAGAGAAACCAATTCACATTTCTATGTGTAGAGAGTTAAAGAAAACACACTTATACAGCAGTGTTAAGTAATTAGGTCCTGTGCATGTATAATGTTCACGTATGAATTATAAGAGGCGTTAATGGGTCGAGTCCCACGTGTGTTCTGTTATTATCGATGCGCTCGAACGCTTATAAGTTGGACGCACATGTAGCAGTGTTGGTTAGTTTATTAGGGGGGTTAAAGTGGCACCTGGCAATCGTGTTGTTCGTGGTACGAGCTGACGAGTTGGCTGACGTACTCCCAGACTTCGCCGGGTGCAGTCCAAGCCGATGCCGCATTAGCTGCGTGCCGCATCATGCCCACATTACGCCTCCAGTAATCTCTAGTTGAAGATGTGTCGATAACACTACACACAAACACTGAGCACCGCACTATTCAAGAGTTACGGACGGTTAGCTCTCGCCGGCACGTCCACAAGCGTTGACGAGCTATTTATATTGTTTTATCCTCAATCACGCTCAACTAGGTCGCGATCTACATCACACACGCTGAAACAGATTTATGTCGGTGCTGTTTAGCACACCTTCATGTAAACAAATGCCATGAAATTCTTGTTTGCTATTCGGCTTTTAATTTTTTGAAATATTGTAGCAGGAACATATCTCGTATAAAATGATTGATTTGATAAAGCTATATGATATTTTAATTTTTTTTATTTCTTTTATCGGTTAGTTATTTTTTATTATGCAATTTAATCGATGGGTCTAAAACCTATAATGGTTTGATTTTTGATTATCCACATATATACATTTTACTATACTTATTTGTTAAACATACACATGTAACTTTGTTTTATCTTCCGATAAACTAGACTAGACATTTTTTTATTATTTATTAATCGAATAAAGTTAATTTATGCAAAAAAAGCACTATAATGCAACAATAGTCGCAATCACGAAACAAATCCGGCAACCGGCGCGAGCGCGGGTGATATCGCGCGACCTTGTGGTACTCTAAACGCTTGATAAGGAAATTTCGGCGGTCGCCCGCTCCGCGCGCTCTCACAGCTCCTTATCAACTGCCGTGTTTGTTTTGCATGAAATTAGTGTCGCGTCCCACATTATAATGCGGTGACATGATCACGAATTAATCAACTGTTGCCTAGTGATAATGAATTTTAGCTTAATGATATCTTAAACTTTGGAAATGAGTTTATATATATATTTTATGAATAACGTAATAAAATATTTTTATAAATACCGAAGCAATCAAGAACTTTTGGCAACTATAATTTAATTTATTTTTAGCTAAAATTACCGTAGCACTATAAAATGTATAACAATATGTTACTTCTTTTAATAAACACTTGTATCACACAGCGGCACATGATCACATCAGCCAATCAATCGAAGAGGACATCGCGCGTGTGTACACATACGACAGTGTGTGCGGCGTGTACGTTCGCCGGTACCGCGTACGCAAGGAGTCGGGACGCGCGCGCGCTTCGCCGCGAGCCAGCTAATGACCGGCATAGCGCGTATTCGCGACCCCCACTCCGCCACCGTACGCGCTATCAAACCAGTTTACGTGAAAAATTTTAATTCCTCAGCGCGGGTGACGACCGGTCGCGCTTTCCTCGCACGACGCGGCCTCCCCTGACTCGAGGAAAAAGCGCAGCGCCCCCGGGGGCGAGCCGGAAGTGCACCGCGGCCGCACGCGAGCCAAGCGCACCCACCGCCTTAATTAAATGCACGTTGTACACCTACCCCTTCGCTACGACACAGCCCCATACGCCACCTATTAATATACATATCACTCTATTTCACGACACATTCTTATCATAAATAAATATCTAGCACAAACATATTCTTATAAGTATTCCAACGTCAAGTGCAGAATTCATTCCTTGTTTTATTTTCCATATTTTTGAATGAAGAGCATCAGTCCATTGAAAGACAGTAGAAATTAAATCGGTCACGAGTGAATAATCACTTCATAGGCATTGAGTGTGGGAGCGTTGATCTAAATACTTTCACGCATCCTCCAATCACAATGATTCATAAGTGCTGAAATTTAGCAATGCAATATTAACTACTTTCCTATGTAGATGTAATTACCAGTGCGAGGGCATTGACTTAGGAAAAATAAAACCTACCTAAACAATAACGCTTTTTATACATATAAATAGTAATGGTTTTTATTTTTGGTTATATTTTTCTAAAATTGTAGTATGTGTAATAATAATTAATCGTCTATTATTGTGAAATTAGTAAAGGTCGACTGCTGGTTTTAACAATAAAAAATGTAAGAAAACTCAATAAAACCACAGCATTTTTAAGTTCTTATATCGCTTGGAACTTCGTACCTTAATACAGTATAATTAAAGAAAACAGACAACGTTTCAGATCAGGAAGCCAAAAGACGACATCCATAAAAGAAACACATCGTCGATACAGATCGTCGCGATCACTCCGGGCAATTGCAACACGGACAAAACAGTTTAATCCGACCTCCAAAGCCGAACCTACCAATGCAACAGAAACTCAACTAACTGATAGGATATTCGCACCAAAACAATATATAAAGAAGTGCAAATTGTCAATCACAACAGCATACGATCGAGATTTTTTACTGTTGTTTGACTATGAAAGTATCGCCAACGCTGAAATGCTAAGCTATAATTTGATAAAAGCAGTCAGACCCGCGGGACACAGCAATATTTCACTAACTGCGCAGCTTACATAAGTTTTTGTATCGATCGAGTAAATAATCTCACACATATAACTCAACACGGGTATTATAATACAAAGAATAAGATTCCATGACACATGTGTCGGCACTGGTACAAATAAAATAGGGGAATTATTGCTTAAACCTTCACATGTACCCAGTGTATTCATGTGGTAACCAAGAATAATAAAATATGAAGAAAAAACTGGATCAAATTAAAGGCGCCATAAAGGGTTCCTCATAATTTCAAAGGTAATTCATCCATACATTAACAAGTCCCCTAACATTATACGCTTTCGGAGAGGGGTACACAAACAAGTTAAATAAAGTACATAAGTAGCTCTTTTTAAATATTTTACGGATTGACCACTCTCGCTAGGGATAATCGTTTTCGTACAACTTCGCCCCGAGACCGAATGAAGCCAAATAAAATATATCCTTATTATTAAGTTTTGAAATAGAATTCAAATATATAATATTTCTTTCATAATTAAAGATATTTAAAAAATTAAGTCTTGATTAAATTCGCTACTCATACTTGATAGTTCGTATTTTTTTGTGTACTGTGCGGTATATTAATTATTTTTTTATTACGTTGATTTTATAATTTATGCATATTGTACGAATGGATACGTATGTTTATGAATAGTTTGAATATCATTACATATTATTTACAACCTGTGAATAATATATTGGTTACAAAACTTCAAGGAAGTCTGAAAAGAATAGTAGGTACCCAAGTTTTTTTTTTTTCTCGGACGGACATATGTTGTTAGCCCTGAGGCTTTTGCTACTTCACCGGGCATAAGGTACCCAAGTAAGGTTGGCTATTTAGTACGTAAAACCACTTATATAACAAACATGAGCACACAACTAGAATTTTGAGGAAAGGAATCGCTTCGGATACAAAAAGTTTCAGCTAAAGCGCCTCGATCATCTACTATCAGAGTAACGAGGTTCGCCAGTTCACCGCATCCCGGTTAAGAAGTGACTGGCCGTGTGCGTGGAACACAATTCGCCACAATTTCGGGCTTCTTCGCCTAAGCTTATACCGCCTGTTTTTCTTGGCGTGGGCTACCGACTTTCTCGTTCCTTGGACTTCTTTACAAACATCATCACCTTGCGAAAGAAGGTAGTGTTCTAGGCACTCACTGCTCCGGCAGCACTAAGAACATGGCGTTGTGTCGTCCAGACAGGACTCTCCACATGAATGTGGGCCTTGAGGCCACCGCACTTATAACACCCGAGTGTTTCTTCTCGGTCATTTCTCCATATAAGTCTACCACACAATTGTGACTCGCCCCTATGTCCTTACTCTAATTTTGTCTCTTTAAAAAAACTATACAGCCATCAATATTCAGTTACAACGAAAATAACAGACTGACGATAAGTCTGAGAGCGCTATGTTCAACTTAGAAAAAATATAGGTAAGAATGTAAATTTGAAATATCAATTTCTGGGACAAAACATTTCAATCAAGTTATTCATTCGAACGTAGGTATGGCACAATTGTACCAAAAATAGATTGGTAATGGTGTTAAATGTCACGTACACATTTCAAATTAAATATCAAGATTATAAGTGACTGTAGTATCAGTAGTCTTTTTTATAATTATGATCAAATGTCGGATCATACTTAAAAAAAAATATCGGCATTCTGCACTTCTTCATTTCATACTCATCCGACCGCGCAATTTTCGATAATCATTTCATTTTGCGGTCGACTCCATAAATTTTGTTAGGACGACTTTAACTACATAAGTTGGCCGAGTTGTATAAAAATTAATTAAATTTAGGTAAGGGGTAGGTTAGGGATAGGGTAGGGGTAGGGTAGATGTAGGACACCGCGTAGATTTTGAGGCGGTACGAAGTTTGCCGGGCCAGCTAGTATATATATATAATTAAATATATCACATTTTTATCAGAATTATTTTAGTATTATTTCAAAATTTAAGGGGGGGGGGGCGCTCTAATTTACACTTTGTATAAAGTTATCTCGAGATTGGAGGGTTTGATCTACATAGTTCCAAGGCAGTGTTTGTTGCATTTCAGGAGACCTTTCCAACCAAAAAACCAATACCCTATACGATGGAGTAAGTCGAATTTTTTTTTTTTAATTCACATTTCATTGTATCGGAGTGGGGATGAAAAAAAATGTTTTTCCATAATTTTATAAACCAAGTTTTGGATCTTCAATATACATCTTTCCACCAATTTTCGTGACAATCGGTGCAGTAACGGCGGAGTACGAGCCCGTACGGACAGACGGACGGACATGACGAAACTATAAGGGTTCCTTGTGGACTACGGAACCCTAAAAAGGGTTCCAAGTTCTTGCTTCAGGTATTAATATATAATATATATATATATAGATGACAGTTTTGGTTTTCCATCATTTTTAACACGGGGTAAACTTTGAGCTATTAGTAAACCCGATTTTACTCAGACTTAAAAGTTATCAATGCTGTACAGTGTAGAACATGATTCTTTAAATGAATAATGTTTAACTATAATAATAAATTAAATAATAATAATAAATTCCAATGACACTAGTTTTATCAATCCCGGAATATAATCATAATAGTAATTTTTGCGGGATTATCAACTTTCTGTTACTTCCTTCGTTGATGTTTAGATAGTCTGCCTATTCCGATCTCTGCTGATTACGTATGATGAAACGCACGATCAATTGCAAATCGACATAAAACCAATATATTCATTTAAACAATATTTCTATACACTCGTTGATATATGCAAGGGTGGTGAAAAATTAACGCATCCTTTTTGAAAATAAAAAATAAGCTATATGCCACTTTCTTCTTGAATCTGAACATCTTCACATTCAGAATTTGAAATAGAAGAGGTCGAAGAAAGTGACGATTAACTCCTATTAGTATTAGTATTCTTCCTCGTCAAATTAAGATTTCATATATTTTTTATGTAATTTGTTGATCAGTAAAACCTATTCCAAATCATAAGTTCTTCTTTATTGTACCATCATATCAGTCCATGACACTCAATGTTGGATAAAAGCCTTCACAATTCGTTGCACATTTTAGTAAGTCTTTATTTTAACAGAAAAAACCGCAATGAATTTCTCGGTGTTAATAAGTGACGTAGCTCCCGGAGGATTTAAGTCGGTGGACTGATGATCACAGTAAGATAGCAAATAACCTTGAGCTGATTGATGCTGCTATCCATCAAGTAGGAGCGTGTTCCTTAGTCGCCCCATACGACACCCATAGGAAAATACTGGATGGTGATATTCGAAGCTATAACCGTGTAGTTTTCATACGGCTATAGCATCCAAATGTCTAAAGTATCCTTATGTTCTGTATTCTTCTCTTCTACTTGTATTTCCAAGACTAATTTAAGCATCATAATTTAAAGTTACAGAATAATTATAGCTCTGTATCCACAATCGATCGATTCGATGGAATCGATGACAACCTCTGCGCTCCGTAGCGTAGCGATATTTGGGTTGCTTTAAATCTCGGAGGTCGTGGGTTTGATTCCCACTCCGGACAGGAAATCTTTGTGTAAATTCTAAAATTTACTTCCGGGTCTGGTTGGTTGAGGGACTACCCTCCGTGCCTCGGAAAGCACGTTAAGCCGTTGGTCCCGATGATTATAACATCATCTATAATAATCGTATATCAAGGAACGGGCAGCAGTGTTTCCTTGTGTGGCACAACATAATACTGCGGTCACCAAACCGTCTGCCAAGCGTGGTGACTATGGCAAATACCCTCCCGCGGCAGGAGGCCCATGTTCAGTAGTGGACGTTATACGGGCTGATGATGATGATCCGCAATCGAAGGGACCTCCGTGATTAGCCAGTATCTAATTGTAAACTATGTCTACTCACATCACATTACATAATATGTATCAAAATCATAAAAATAATATTTTTTTAATGTGAATAGACAAATACACTGAAGTGAATAAATACCTAACTCATTTTTTAACAAACATAAGTACTGCTTAGGTTTTATAAATACTGTCACATTATTTTTGCACTTTGTACCTGAACATAATTATATACGTTGTATGTGTTGTTTAAATGAAATAACTACTTATGTTAGACCTGACATTGTAGCTCAGGGTTTCTCAAACTTTCGACTCCACGAACCCCTGTTAAAATTTCCAGGTGAATGCGAACCCCTAACTAACTAATAAAATCCCCCCTCCCCCAAGAAAATAATAAAATTGACTGATGAAGAAAATAAGGTTTTTATTTGCACAAAAGGCAACAAATAAAGTGCCAAAAGAAATATCTTTTTAATATTAATGTGATGGGTGTGCTTGTTTCTTGTCGCAAATGGATTCAATTTAAGGAGTAATTTTGGACCGCGTATTGAATTTTCAAGCCGCCATTACGTAAATCTTGTCGCGAACCCCCTGCCGTCGAATGGCGAACCCCTAATCCCACGACAGGGGAAGAGGCCAACACGGTCCTCGGTCTGTCCGGCGAGGTCTAGCCTGCAGGCCTACCTAATAAACACCAGCATTTCACTTGTTAAATCAAATGAAAAATGAAAAGTTTCTTAGAACACTCACCATGTGGAATTCAATAGAATGTGCTAGAGCAGGGTTCTCTAAACTTTCGACGCCTTAGGCCCTTAATGATTTTTTCAGTATGTTTCTAGGATTTATGCCCGGTGAAGTAGCAAAAGCCTCGTGGCTAGCTACGTAAGTCATTCCGATTTTCTCATCGGGCTTTTTCAAAATCCGAGTTGGCAACATAGATAGGATGGTTCTTTGCAAATTAAGGGTCAGGAGGGTAGTGTAAATAAATATTTATACTTGTTTTATTTCCGAATCCAATTTGCAACTTGGTAGGTACCGTACATTTCATCATAATTATCACCAAACATAAAATATATAGATTGCCGACTTATATAACGATATTTTTTTGTGGTTTGTTCATACTCGTCCTCACAGTTAATGCTCTGTGCAGGGCGGTCTATAGCTAGCATGCTATACTAAGTAACCTTCTAGCACACCTTTAGTGTCTCATGATTATCTGTGACCTCGGCAGAGGCGACAATAGATTACAAGCCGTCCAAAGCATTTACAAAATACTTTGCAGACCTATTCAAGAGTGAGAGCAAAGAGCTATGCTCGGCGTTTCCCTGCGTGATCGAATCAGAAATGAAGAGACCCGCAGGAGAACGAAGGTCACTGACATAGCTCAACGGATCAGCTAGCTGAAGTGGCAATGGGCAGGACACATAGCTCGAAGAACTGACGGCCGATGGAGCAAAAAGGTTCTCAAGTTGAGACCAAGCGGCAAGCGCAGCGTAGGACGACGGCCTGCACGATGGACCGACGACCTCATAAAGGTCGCGGGGAGTCGGTGGATGCAGGCCGCTAGCGATCGTTCCCGCTGGAAATCGATGGGGGAGGCCTATGTTCAGCAGTGGACTACAACAAGCTGATGATGATGATGATTCAAGAGTGAAAGAGAGATAGCCCAAATCAGTTCACTTATTTGATAAATATAGTCGAAAAATATTTTACTTATAGTTTTTACGAACATACATATACTTTAAAACTTTCTCGTATCATAATTATAATTCCCAGGTTTTAACACGTTAAAAAATACCTTTTTTATATATTCCGATGTTTAAAAAAAGTAGCATTGATTGTGTTCTGCCCGCGACCACCTGTGAATAAGGCCGGGACTCCACCAAAGCGGAGATGTGTGCGGTGTGCTGTGTGCTGTGCGAGAAGAGATGTTTTTCAGCTCGGGTGAATCCACCGAAGCTGTGCGGTAATGCGTGGTCTAGCAGATATGTGAGCTGGCTAGCCTTGCGAGTGTGCGAGGCATTGAGAGCTCAGTACACATTCTGCGCAGAGGCGGGAGGGGGGAGGGTGACATGGATCACTACACGCCGCCCTCATCTCTCGTCTCCGCCGTGCGTCGTCCGCTCACAGTTCACATTTCCGCACAGCGATCTCCACTGAAGCTGAGCAGAGAGGAGATGTCTCAATAACGCAATTCTATTGGTTGTTTAAAAAACATCTCCTCTCCGCTCGTCTCGTCTCCGCTTTGGTTGAGTCCCGGCCTTATGCATACATATACTGCTTGAAGCTGTCAGGATAGACTGCTTCAAGCTACGATGCATATTTCTTGAACTCTAGAACTTCTTCTATACTGTCACATACATACATGAAACCGCTCAGGCAGTGACAAGTGCTTGGATGGTTGGCAACACAGTGAAATTTCATGGAGCAGTCAAGCAGTTGCCAAGTATACTGCAAAAGTGATCTGTGTATGATGATCACTGGGCTACTATTCAAGGAATCCATATATGGCTGGCCTTAGCAACAATATTTTACCTCACAACAGAGACGAGAGAGTAATATGCTATGCAATAACAAATTTTCTGATCATGCTTAGCCAGTGTGAATTTGCTAGTCACTGAGTAACTGTTTATATATCTGGGTTATAACAAATCTTTAACTAATGTATGATGAGACACTCATTCACGGATAGGTGGTGCAGCAACACTAACCTCAAACATATATGTATGAGTGCTTTGTTAATCACTATTAGATCAAGAGGCCTCTATCCATTTCAGGGCCATGGGCACTTGCTCAGCGTCATTGAGATACACAGCCTGACAATTGTTGCTAATATTTTAGTAACCAATCAATGTTTTAATTTAATAAATACTAACATTGTGTTCTATTAGATATTCCAATTATTTTATTTTTCTGTTTTCTGTACATAACTTAACACATACATAACTTGGGTGAAATAAATAAAATTACCCCAAGAACATTTACACTAATATAAAATTGTTTGGTTGCTTGAAAGCACTAATCTCAGGAACTACAAGTCAGATTTGTTTTATATAGCCCATTTATTAAGGAAGGCTATAGGCTATATTTAATTATGAAGTTCCCAAGGGTATGCGAGTTATATCTATGAGTTCTGATCTCTGAATAACCCTTTTAACATCAATCAGTAATGTCATTACAATAATGATATTGGTTTATTGTATTAGGCACTGTCTCTTGTACTTAATATGAAAGATTTTCTGCTCCAGCCATATGTTGTATTTCTTGCTACTGACTGACATATAAACCAAAAGCGTAATTAATATGCCTTAAAATAAAGGATATCATCAGATTCAATGGCACCCATGGTTCAGTGGTGAAGGTTGGTACTAAAACTTGAAGTTCTTAAGCAATAAAATAAAAAAATAACTCTGTCTTGATAGTATAACAATGTTGGATGATCCATTGAGAGCAGTGAAAAATTCTATCACTGTTCTACTATTGCTATGTTAGCTTACACATCACATGAAATGGTGGTAATTCATAAATTTGTAGCCAAGTCATTTGATTATGGTCAAGATCTGATTATAAGCTAACTAGCTGTGCCCTGTGGTTTTACCCGTGTTACTCTGCTCCAGTGGGCTGGAGCGATGTTTTAGCCTATATGTTAATCCAGCATATAACCTATCTCGGTGCAAAATTTCAGCCAATTCCATTCAGTAGTTTTGGCGTGAAAGAGTAACAAACAAACATCCATCCATCATCCATACTTAAAACTTATGCATTTATAATATTAGTAGGATGTTAATGATTTATCTAAACCTACCTTAGTCCTCGGCCGACCTCTCCCTCTCTTCAAAGTGGTGTCATTAGATTCATCACTTTTAGTCTTTTTCACATTACTGTTAGTTTTAGTAACACTTTGTTTGTCCTTGTTCGTTTTAGCCACATTGTCTTTGATATCACACAGTTTTCTTCCTTCATCATCAGTTCTGTTAGAAGTTTTAACTTTACTCAGTGCTTTTGTGACACATTTGGATGGGAGTGCCTTCGAAACAACTTTGAGCGGTATATCATCATCACTTGAAGAATCAGAGGAGCATTTACTACATGACTCTGAACTAGAAGAGGTGTCTGAAAGCTGAGATTTCTTTTTCACTGGTGTTCTATCCTTACTTTGAGGTTTATTATTCAATTTCTTTTTCACAGATGGTTTAGCTGTCCTTTTTGGTGAAACTTGTCTGGGTGGTATGGCAGCTATCTTGAGTTTTAGGCCTGTGTCACAAGATGTAACTGAAAAATGTGCCTTTTGAGCACTTTGCTTTGTGTCAGAGCACTCCCACTCACTCCGGGATGACTCACTTGAGCTGCTGTTCTGTAATTACATACATTAACAATTAGGACTTGATTAATTTGCCTAAATTTTATTGGAAAGCATTAAAAACTATTTTCATGATAGTTTGTTACTACAATGAAAAGACACTAAGTATATCTAGTGATATTTATATACATATTCATGAATTTAATTAGATTAAAATGCCAAACTACAAAGATATTTCGTAAAGACAGACAATCCGGAGACTGTACAATATTTAAAAAAATTACAGCTTGTTGGGAGCAGTCTCTTATTAACTAGTGGTAAAAGGAACATTTAATGTGTGTCTATAAAATTTAATATAACATGTTTAAATACAAACCTCAGAATCACTATTGGAATCCGAGTCTCCACTTGAATCATGAGTTTTTGGCACCTCTGTGCCCATTTCTGGAACATGAAAAATAATAATATTATCAATAATATGCTAAAACATCATTGTTAATGATATAATTATTGTAAATGCCGATGTAAAATTGATCTTAAACTGCCTTGAACTTGAAAAATTGCAAAATAAATATTACTTCACAATTCGAGAATCCTTTCTGTATGTAATTGTAAACAACACCAAATACACTTAAAACAAGTTATTCTGTCGTGTTATATATAACAAGGTACTCTTACATCATTATTCAGAGAAAAATCATTATTAATTACGATGTATCACTGCTACAGATGCCCGAGATAGGTACTTACTTCAAGGTTGGTCAAGATGTTCCCAAATACAACAGCACGATTTTCTTCATTTCAAGCGCAATTTCACCATAACATCACAGTAAACTGAAATACGAGAATTGTATTCATGAGAGATATCGTTATGCACACTTATTTAGCGAATTAATCTATTTCAATACAACATTTTGTTGGAATGACAGATGTGACGACACTCAAGAGAGTCGCAAGACCAGTTTACCGCGGTGGAAGTTGGAGATGTCGTAGACATACAACACAATCTAGAATTATTATCAGTAAACTATCTAACATTGCACAGTATTCTGTTTTTATTCATTATAAATCATAAGCGATCATAACGGTCTTTTAGGACATTGGCGCCAAATAAGTGCATACGTTTACATTCTCACATAATAATAAAACCTTAAGCTACACCATGAGAAATTAGATTATTTACTTCTAGAAAAACAAAAATGCATGTTTTACTAACCATAACATAAATTCCGTAATACAAATAACACAAGGCTAAACGATGAAATTACTTCACACTATTAGCATAACACTTGGCCTCCATGTTTACAAATCATTGGTATAAAAATTGTCTATACACAGTACATAAGTCAAGAGAAAGTTTGTGAATTTTGCATCTTATTCTTTTTCTCGTATGAAAGTTACGTATGAAAGAATGAGACTTATTACCATTATAACTACATAAGATGCGGCGCAAAATGGCGTCTCCTAGTTTATTAAAACGATTTCAATAATTTCATGAAATATAAAGATATTTTGAACTGGAAAATAATCAAAATAATAAAATATTCACCTCAATTTCATTAAACTTACATAATTTCAGTTTTACTCATAGAAAAACATAAATAAAAGCTAGTTTGAAACATCAAAATTATTTTTGTTATGAACGCCATCTGTGAAAATAATACTGAACTATGAAGTACAGTATAATTCCTGATATTCTCTTGATGCATATCGACGTAATAAGAATTGCTAAAACTTACACACAAATTTTTACGATGCAATAAAAATAAATGTTTATCTTTGTTTTGAAGTTATAATATTCGACTCAATAAAGTAAAAATGATTGAGAAAACTTCGTGGAAGAATTGTTGTTATTGTTTGAATTGTTATTGTATTGCAAAGGAAGAAGATATTAGAAAAAATGTTTACATTATCTAAAAAAATTGTGTCTCATAAGGTCTGCACAACTCTTAAGCAACACAGGGTGTCGATGAAATCCTATTCTTAATCCTCGGCTATGAGCTGTATAACATTTTTTTAAACAATACATTTAATACTTTGCGGTGAACGAACGAAACTGGACTTATAATTTTTTTTCTTGTACCTTGTACTTTCCTTTTTATTAAAAACTAACTACAAAAATATTAAAATAGGTATTTTGAAATTATACTTATTTTAATCATACTTTTGCTAAAATAACATTGACGGGAGCTCAAATTATTGAAAGGTAGAAAATATCAGGCCATCTGATATGATAATTTTTATTTGTTAAGTTTATGCTTAAAAAAGGAAAATAACTAGACCTCAAAAGTTTAAGAATTTGTTAACAGTGTAACAACAGTAAATATTTGCTATTTTAGAAGATATCAAACGAATATGAAAACAAAATAGTAAAATAATATCTAATACTCTGAAAATATGCAAACTTGTGAAAGTCACTACACAAAGTCCCCAACAGTAAAATTTTATCAATGTCAGGGATGAAATGAAGAAACAGCTTGATTTTCAGCTGATATTTGGCAGTTTTTGTATTTTGCAGTTAGTTACACTCTGGGGCACAAGTGTCAATTTCGATCGAACTAATGTCAAATTGTAATAATTTAAATGATTTGAAAACGCAATGATAGCGATAATGTTTTTGATTAATTATATTTAACTAAATATTTATGTATAAAAATTAACGAGAAACAACTATCGATGTTTTATAATTTAAATAAATATCTTATTTCATAAGTTAACTAAATACTCTAGTCAATATGAGATCCAGCTGTGAAATGACCAATTACCTAAACGACGATCATTAAGTTTTCTAACCTACATAAAGCATTATTCTACAAATTACTGCATTTAAGCAAATGGTAATAGATAATATCTATTGATTTATTTTTACTAACTTTATAAAAGTTTTTTATACTTTATATTCCATTCAGTAATTATGGATGAATTGGAAGTCTGGGAGGACTTGGCTAACATACCAGCTGAACCTCCTATAATGCGAGAACTTTGTGACAACTGCAAGTAAGTTTGCAAGTATGAATATATATATACCTATCATTGAATATTATTTTGATTATACGTATATAAATTTTGTAGATATGCTTACTTTTATTATGTTTACATTTTAGGAGACCTTCTGTTGTTTGCTGGTGTCCAGCATTACCTCCAGAGAGACTACAGCCTCGCAGTAAAGTAATATTACTTCAACATCCAGCTGAAGAAAAAAGATGTCTACGCACTGCCCCAATGTTACAATTAGGTCTAGAAGAAACCAAGTGCCTTATATACAAAGGAAAGAAGTTCCCACTGCCACGACACGAAAACTTAGAAGCTATCTTAAACGAATCAAACACAGTGTTATTATATCCTAGTAAAACAGCAGTAGATTTGAAAGATTTAGAAAATGATTCAGATACTTATAATCTAGTACTAATAGATGGGACTTGGCCACAAGCAAAAGCAATATATGCTTCCAGTCCCATCCTTCATAAACTTAAGCAAGTTAAGTTAATGACAAACAATAGTAGTAGTTATATCATAAGGACACAACCGACAGAGGGATGCCTCAGTACTTTGGAAACTGCGGCTCAAGCTTTATCACAACTGGAAAAGAACCCAATTTATACTGACCAACTTATAAAACCATTACATGCGTTATGTCATTTTCAATTAGAAAATGGTGCTGTGACTCATCAATCTAAAGAATTTTTAATTAAGACAAAAACATATCCAAAATTGATTGGAAAAAGATTATCTAAGTTGTTAAGATCTACAAATGAGGAAGAAATCAGTCAAACATAGAGGAACCATGAGACTCGTTTTTTGATCAATAAAGCTTTTGATTGAAATAGTTTTTTAATTACAACATCATAATGTTTGTGTCTGTTGTCCTAATCATTGTTATATATATTTATACTATTATATTATTAAGAGGAAATATTTGTATGTTTGTATAATTAATAAACTCAAAAACTAGGTACCTACTGTGCTGATTTCAAAAACTATTTCAACCTGACATTTATAGTTACATTATCCAGTAGTAAAATAAATAATCGTATTTTATCATGGCAACCAATAAAATATATAAGAATTCATGATAATAGAAACCAATTTTATTGAAGTATTTAGGTCGAGTCTGATACTCTAGTTCGAATGACGTTACCTCGATGGTCATTACCTCGATGTCTCGTCACAGAGGCTATAAGAAAATGTTTACAGAATTTCCATTATATTCTTTTTATCATAGAAGAGAAAATATTTCTTATTAAATCTTACTTTTATTTTTTGAGTGTGTGTTTATTTTTCCCTGTATTCTGCCTATTCTTAAAAATGGTACAGACTTCTGTTGTTGTAAGCTGATTAGTCTGGATATATATTTATTAAACAAAATAATAATTGTCCTTATTTTACGCAGACAAAGTCGCAGGCAGCATGTATTGGTCGTAGAAAAAGAGTTGCCATGCCACGAAAAAAAAACAAAATAATGCTCATTTTAGTATGATAGACAGTTTTTGGTTTCATTGTTTATTTGTTTGTAATTAATAAACTCAAAAACTAGGTACCTACTGGACAAATTAATAGTCAGTAGATAACTAGGGACCAACAAAAGATTTATTTCAGGACACGGTTCCTGCGGCAATGGAAGCAGCTAGGCGGGTACTACGCAAAGGATTTCTTTAATAAAAAAATAGCCAAGGCCACGGGCTTGGGTGGGGGCGGCTTTAACCACGCTGAACAGTAGTTTTCTGTAAGGGCACAAGGTATTTAATTCTTTAATACAATTAGTTGGTAAGAGACAGCTTTTATTTTGTTATTTTAAAACATTTAGGTAAGTATTTTGTATGGTAGGTACTTATTTATAAAGGACTTTCAAAATTAAATCCACAGAAATGTAATCAGAAATTTAAACATTTTAAAAAGAAGTAATATTAATAAGCGCGGTTTTGTATATTGGATTAATTTGGGCACTATCTAATGGACATTGGAGAATTTCAGGAGAACCAACTTTTTGAATTCGTTCCGCATCAGAATACGTGTTCACATTGCACAATTCTATTCTATCAACGCGACTCTCGTGTTTAAAGTCGCAAATGGTATTTTTTAGTAGTGCTAACTTGTTATCTATTTCGTACCTCTGTTTCATTAGCTTTCAATTTAGCGTATTCCATCCAATTTTTTACATTTATTATGAGATTGGCCTTGAATTCATTGCATTTGAGAAAAAAAAAACGTATTATAAAGTAGAAATTATGTAGCTAAACTTAAAAGCCAAAAGACCAAGATCACTAAATGTAAAAAAAAATATTTAACTGTCAAATTGACGGTTGTCTGATTCTTCTCTCTTTTCTCACGGTTCTGTCAAAGAAATCGGAAACATGGCTGAGGTTTGTAAATAATTTTATGAAAGATATCCGTTTATATGCATTCAATCGTACTCAGAATCTTCAATTTTGTGATGGTGCATCATATTAGTGTTGATGAAGAATAGTGTATGAGTGGTATTTTGAGTGAGAAACAATGTTTACGTTTTACAGGTCGATGAAACTCTTAAGAAAAAGCGTACCTTCAGGAAGTTTACCTTCCGAGGTGTCGATCTGGATCAGCTTCTGGACATGCCCAAGTAAGTTTCATAATTTTTATGTTGATTTTTAATCGTATATCAATGCTCGCTGACAAGGCGGGCGGCTACTTGTTAACCTTTTAGGATTCATGTTATTTTCATATCCTGCTCTTGTATACGTTCAATAAGTACAGCACTTGCTTAATTGTACTACCTTTCATGTTCAATTCGTATGCTAGGTTTCCGATACTTCTTAAAACTTATCAGTACGACACACAAGTATAACCTCCAAACATGTTAATTTCAGTGAACAGCTTATGGAGCTGATGCACGCGCGCGCCCGCAGGCGATTCGCCCGTGGTCTCAAGCGTAAGCCAATGGCCCTCGTCAAGAAACTGCGTCGTGCTAAGAAAGAGGCTCCCCCAAATGAGAAGCCCGAGATTGTCAAGACCCACTTGAGAAACATGATCATTGTTCCCGAGATGGTCGGATCCATTGTTGGTATCTACAATGGAAAGACCTTCAACCAGGTATGTTATACTATGTACAGTTCAGTTCTTTTGCTGTGGACTTTGTGGAGAGACTTCTAAAGTTTTGCTAAAGTCAAGAGTTTGTACGGCCAAAATGTATATAGATCTTGAGCATGATGAGTTCCACAAAATTTAAAGCTATGACTCTAGAACAATACAAAAAACAAATAAATGTCAAGTTACAGAAATAATTAATGATTAAGTATACTATAATATTAAAATATGGAAAATAATAAACTATAATTTTATTTTATTTATTCTGATAAATTTACTAAATAAATAAACAAATGGAGTGAATACAAGGGAAAGAAGGGATTTAAAAGAGAGAGGATGAGGGATGTGGGAAAGATAATTATAACAAAGGGATAAGAGTAAATTAGAAGAATTGAAAATGTGTGGTATTATACTATGTATATTTACATTCTGAAGATTAAATTATATTAACTTGAAACTCCTAACCATATTCTGCAATTCATGAAAACATTTTTTTTTTGTATGGACATATTATTATGTATTTAGCCCCAAGTCTTTTGCTACTTCACTGGGCATAGATAAAAACTGTAACATCTTAGAAAACAATATAAACATGAAAGAGCTGTAGAGTGAATGGGATTATCATGCTGTTATGGATTTCATTAAAAAAATATATTTTACAAATGTATAAGTAACTATTTTCAATTTTGTTTATGATTTATTTTCTTTGATCAAAGTATGTCATAAGTGGGTAGTCTCAGCGGCAGGTTAAACATTTTCATGTTTGAATGAAATGAAATTACAGTCTGTTTTATCTGGAATATATTATGTGTCAGCAACTTTTGCTTTAAAAATAAATACAAATGATCTTATCTATTAAAATAATATTATGGCATAAAAAAAATTAGTCAATATGGACTATTTTATAATGGTGTTTAATTTATGGGTTTATATTTTCTTAATCAAAATTTGGGATGGGACCAACATAATGTGGCCAATAGTGATAAATTTAATTATCATATTTACTTTTTATTCCTTTGGATGGCCTGTTGCAGCTAAATATACACTTGACTACTTTTTAATACTTCTCTTTTTAGTTATAATTATATATATATATTTTATTTGATACTATTATGTATTTATGTAACAAGAGTTTTATATTATCATTGACAATAATATAGAGCCCACTATAATTTGTTGTAAATAATAATTAATGGTTGAATGTGTTTGTTTGACCTTAGTTGGGCAAAAGGATTTCCATACATGGCTATTTGTGTGGGTCTTTGTATGTTACATTTGAACCACCTTAAATTATTGTTCCAAATGTCTGCATGAAGGTATGCATGACATGTGTCATTCATACCTTCCAGTTTGAAATCTGACTATAAATACAATAATATATTTACAGTAATCTTGACTATACATTAAATATAAAATATAAATAAAAAAAATACACCCTGTGGTTTAACTACTACTACTTCTTTGCTCCAGTGGGATATATGGTGATGTTTTTTATAGACTTTATAGTATTGTCATGCTAATTTCAGCCATATATGTTGACTCTGTCCAATTTGATTAAGGCACTTCTGAATTAGTTTATATTTTACCTGATCAATCTTAATACGAAAATTTTAATTTTACTATTGGCTGCAATTCCAAAAAATCAAACTATAGCGCTAGTAGCTTTGACTTTCGATATATTTTGTGTCTGTTATTTAATTGTAGGAGTGAGATGTCTTTAAAAGTACAACACCATGTATTACCATATTATGTATATTTTTAGACCAAATAATAATATTGTTATTGTCTCTTTTATTTTCAGGTTGAAATCAAGCCCGAGATGATTGGTCACTACCTTGGCGAGTTCTCAGTCACATACAAGCCTGTCAAGCACGGTAGGCCCGGTATCGGTGCCACCCACAGCTCCAGGTTTATCCCACTCAAGTAGGGGATTACTGTCTTAGGCTAAGTCTAAAACTTTAAATGTCAAAGAGAATACAATAAAGTATCTTCTGCGGCCTTATTTGTTTCACTATACCTACTATCCCTAGTTACTAATGAGATGAAGTACATATTTTTTGCATCATTCTTCATGTGTCCTAGCTGTTAAATTACAACCATTGATAGGTAAATCGGAATGCAGATACAAATTACGGACAATAACCATAATATGCTCTTATTACTTTTTTATAAAATTTTAGTTCATCTTTTATGGTATAACTAGCTTCCCGCACACGGTTTCACCCTCGTAGCTCCCGTGCCCGTGGGAACATCGTAATAAAATATAGCCAATAACCTTCCTCGATAAATGGACTATCCAACACTGAAAGATTTTGAAATCGGACCAGTAGTTCCTGAGATTAGCGCGTTCAAACAAACTAACTCTGCAGCTTTATAATATTAGTATAGATATGAAATCAAGCTTCCAGGTTGTCCCTAACAGCAACATTCTTATTTATCTCAACTCATATAAGTAACAAGTACCACGAACTGTAAATTCAAAAAACGCCGCGTTTGAAATATTCTTCGTTTGTGGTCCGCAACTGTACTGATAAAAAAAAAACAAATAATATCAATAGAGATGATAACTACAAAACAATATTTGATCCCTCCAAAGATACGTGTCTATATTCAACGGGAACAGTTGTCCTATTATAAAAAAACACGTTAAGAAAATATCTCTATTTAGCGGAAAACTTTTTAAGTTAGGTAAGTCTTATAACTTAAAAAGTTTTCCGCTGAATAGAGATATTTTCTTAACGTTTTTTTTTTATGTATTTCATGAATGAAACCCATGTCTGTTTTGGCTTTTATGTGTTCACATAGCATAGCCCTAATTGTAGAAAAACATTTCAGGGTGATCAACTTCGTTTCAACCATTTATTCTGAAAATAATACGGAACAAATTCCAGTTCTATTACTATTCGATAGCCCAAATATACAGGCATATTACCTATAGGAACTTAGGCCTATAGGACAACTGTTCCCGTTGAATATAGACACGTTCCAAAGATTGTTGTAAGATTAAAATATAAAGATACAGAGCAACAAAGTTCAAGAGACGTCATATGAAATTTCAACGGGCTATACCTTCGTCATTTTTGTTTGAGAAAAAATAATTCAATATTTTTTGGATACTTCGGTATAAGTCTCGCTTTGAGTCTAAGACGTCGTGGGTTCGATCTCCACACAACAATGAATTTTTTTTAGTTGACTTCCTTTATTCAAACCTATAAATCTTTTGTGATTTTCTGTAACACTTACTTACTGTCGAGGTAGTCACTGGACACTTGCGCTGAGTTGCGCTTGTCGAGTATGGCCGACATTGGCTTTCAAAAGGTTAACCTGTATATATGTACTGTTTACACAATACATTTATACCGGGTTTTTTTTCTAAATGTAAATTTCTGAGTTGTCTATTGTTTGGTTTGCCTGAAAATTATAAGCAATGATACTCATATGCCCGAATTTCATTTGCCCGAATTGTTTGTTTACCATAAAAGTTATGTGACATACTCTTGTTTCAGCGAAAGATTGTAAGGAGCTCATTTACTAAATCCAGGTTGGCTACCGGTCCCTAGGGCCCTAATATGTTGACGCCAAATATTCACAAACACATAACCATTAGGTAAAGATATTATTAGGTAAATATATTATAAGGGCAGGTGTTAGAACTATAATGTAGAACAATATTATAATTACTGCATATTTCTGATAGCTTCCTTAAATTGTCTGTAGAAGAAAATCAAAATCGTATAGGTAGGTAGGTAGGTAACCTACCTACCTATACGATTTTGATTTTCTTATATTTCCTATAAATTCAATAATTGCATCTGTTTTTGTTATACATTAATTCACTATTTAATTCTTCAGTCTGATAGTATTATTGTTAAAATTATATATTTATACCTATTTAAAAACGAATGTACCTACTTGAGTTACATAATTGTCATCAAGTTAAAACCCGTCTGCTATGAGAACTCGAGGAACGAATGTGTAAACGTATCGTTAATAGAAGTGCATCACCATCGTACGTTGCTTGGCAGACATCACGAAACCAGCTTCGACCGGAGTCGACCGCCACTTACCGATACACTCCGCCTTCTAAGAAACTCCGTCGCGGTGTCATGGGCGCAAACGCCCCTTAGTACCTAAGTCTTTATATTTCTGCACCTAAATATGGATTTACCAATTATATAAACACATTAGGATACACGTGTCATATTTAAACGCTTCAACTTATGGAGATGTTGCGTGTTGTAATATTTAAACAGGGTTTTAAATATTTTGTCGTTTACACCATAATAGTCGATGGTCACACTAAAAGGAAGACTAGTACCTAATTCTTGCATCTTCCACTGACGAAGCTGAACGACTTCTAAACAAAAGCATAAATAATACAATAATTCCCGAATTTAGTTTTCAATTAATTACAGATATTGATATAATAAAAACTTTTAAGACTATTAAAATCAAAGGCACAGAAGATTTATGGGGATTGTCCGTGAAGGCTGTTGAACCAATTATACAGAATATAGCTCCGATCCTAGCGGCCATCTTCAATGGCTGTATAATTGACGGAGTCTTTCCGGATTTGATGAAGATAAGTAAGGTAGTGCCCATTTTTAAATCAGGCTGCTCTAATAGTGCTAATAATTATAGGCCAATTTCTATCCTACCTACTTTAAGTAAAATATTTGAAAAAATTATGCTTAACCAAATGCTGTCGCACTTCAATGAGAATGGGATACTACACGACAAACAATTTGGATTTACTAAGGGCCGTTCTACGCAAGATGCAGGAAGCACTCTAATCAAGACCATACTAGAGGCTTGGGAGGGATCACAGGATGCTCTGGGAATCTTTTGTGATCTCTCTAAGGCATTCGATTGTGTAGATCACAGTACGCTCGCTGTAAAGTTAAAATACTACGGAATTTCTGGTACGTCCTTGGACCTTGTAGTATCCTATTTATCTGGTCGCGAACAAGTAGTAGCCATAGACGGAATAACTTCGGAAGCTTCTCCCATCAAAATGGGTGTGCCCCAGGGTTCAATACTAGGTCCGTTTTTGTTTTTAGTTTATATAAATGACCTCCCATATTTAGTAGATAAAATATCAAATATAGTTCTTTTTGCGGATGACACATCCTTGATATTTAAAGTAAATAGAAAAGATAAAGACTTTATTGGACACACAAACACACTTAGCCTAATCTCAAATTGGTTCTCAGCTAATAATCTATTGTTAAATGCAGGGAAAACTAAGTGTGTTAAATTTGCGCTACCAAATGTAAATAATGTCACACCTACTATTTCACTGAATAATGAAACGTTGGATCTTGCTTCATCCACGGTATTTTTGGGAGTGACATTAGATTCTAAATTACAGTGGGGTCCTCATATTGAGAAATTATCGGGTAGATTAAGTTCTGCTTCTTATGCCGTATGGAAAATAAAACAATTGTCAGATGAATCCACGGCTAGGTTAGTATACTTTGCTTACTTCCATAGCATTATGGCTTATGGCATTTTGCTCTGGGGGTCAGCTGCTGATGTTAATACTATCTTCATCCAACAAAAGAGAGCGGTCAGAGCTATTTATGGGCTAGGTAGCCGCGATTCTTTGCGAACCCTATTTAAAGATATAAATATATTAACTGTGCCATCTGAGTATATCTACCAGAACATTTTATTTGTTAGGAAAAACCTAGATACATTTAGTAAAAAAAGTGACTTTCACAATATAAATACTAGGAATAAGGACAAACTAGCTATGCCGTGCTTTAGGGTCAGCAAAGTTAGTAAGTCATTCATGGGAAATTGCATTAGATTTTATAACAAACTTCCCTCTCATATTACTGACATGCCTGATGCATTATTTAAAACACATGTAAAACGCATCCTAATGAGTAGGGGCTATTATAGTACTAAAGAGTATATAGATGACAAAGATGTATGGCAGGCTATACCCTCGTGCACCAGATCGGATACCCTATAGCTGATGAAGCATTGAAATGTGAACTGAAAGATCATGATAGTGTATTCTGTGTACTGTCTGTAATCATAATCATAAAAATAACACATGTTCTGTCTCAAAATAACTTTTCTGATCTGTTAAATTAGCAAAATAAAAATAAAAGTTGTATAAAGACAGCCGATTGGTAAATTGTGTAAGCCAATTAACTAAATAAAGACAGTAACTGGACCTAAATAATGTTGACATGCCCATCTGAGTATGTTTCGCCGGATCGTCTCAATGAGGCCGCGATTAAACCGGCAGTAGAATACCCCACTGAGTTTGTTTCGCCGGATCTTCTCAGTTGGGGCGTATTGGATCCGGTGGTAGCATAAAATCGCGTCCGACGATATGCTTATGGTCTATCTAAATAATAACATACTCAAATGACAGAACTTTAGACTATTAAATTATAGATAAAAATAAAATTCTATTTTCATACCTGACAGCTTTTACGCTAAAGCTATAAAAAATCTAATACAAACTATTTATTATTATTATAACTATAATAATTAAACTAAATTAATAAATTAAATATATTATATTAATGAGCCAAATATGTTTTGACTATTTGCAAATGCCTGTAATAGGTTTACGTAAATAAAAACTTTTTTTATTTATTTTTATTTATTTTATTTATTTTATTAAAGAGCTTACTAGCTTTAGATATTATTGTCATTTATTCTTCAGATATACAAAACTAGCTTCCCGCGCGCGGTTTCACCCGCGTAACTCCCGTTCCCGTGGGAAATTCATAATAAAATATAGCCTATGTTCTTTCTCAGGCTCTAGACTATATCTGTACCAAATTTCATTTAAATCGCTTCAGTAGTTAAGGCGTGATTGCGTTACAGACAGACAGACAGACAGACAGAGTTACTTTCACATTTATAATATTAGTAAGGATTAACATTACGCCATTATAACCATGTTATCAATGTTGATTTAATACCTATATATTAGTACACATATATTACCTATGTTGTTTTTTAAACAATTAACATAGGTAGGTAAGTAAGTAGGTATATTGACGTAGGCAACAATAAAAACATTCCCACGTTCATTCCCGTGCACACCTATGAACTTAAATAGTGCTACCTACTGCAGATAATATCGGTTACGGATATTTGTCCGTAATCATAGTTATTACAATTATGTAACCATACATATATAGATACTAAATTAAGTTATTATACCAATATAAGTTATTGCTTAGCTATTATATGTTTCGTATCGGGTTCAAACCAACATTTTTGACTTTACTAATGGGATTACAAAAAACTCCTACAGCTGAATTTCAAGTTGTTAGGCTGTGTTCAAACCAAACTGACTGTCAGCCGCCGAATATGAGCAGGCTCTCTGTGGGCCCCAGTGTAAACGTGAAAATAAATGGTCTTTTTCGTTTACAGTATGCTGACAATACGCTATAGTTTACGTCGCGTCCGTCCGTGCAATCAGCGTCCGCGGAGCGTAGTGACACGCTATATTAATCGGCCGCCGAATGTCAGCGTCTACGCATAGCGTAATAACGTATTGTCGGTTAGATGTGAACGAAAAAGTGAATATGTATGGAAATACAATAAGCTGTGTAACGTTCGCTCACTTTCGGCGGCTGACTGTCAGTTTGGTTTGAACACAGCCTTATCGTTACAAGATAGATAACATATTGGTAGTTATGCTTGCACACGTTCAGTAACGATGACAATACTTGCTAGCTAAACGACGTGAATAAAAGATTGTTTCTTTTTTATTATACTTTTTAACTACTTAAATACTTACTTATTTTACTAGATTGGGCCGAGACTTCGTCTCCGCGGAATAGTAACTATGGGCATGTTTTTTTTTGTGATAAAGGATCTCGGAAAACCGAGGTCCTTTCCGAAGGTGGAGGCTAACCCTGTAGGTAAGTTAAGCTAAGTACCAATTGGGTTCGGCGCGAAAGATACATAAAACCATAGACAGACGTGTTACAAGTAGGTACTTTTGAATTTCGGTAGAGCCCATATTGGGTTCCTTCTATATATGTGTGTGACATGCGGACGACGGCGGGTGACGGAGTCAGGAGTCAGGAGCTTTGTTAATAGGGACTACATAGATATCATAGTAGTTTGTATAACCTTCAGTAACTACGTTACGCGGGTACCTACTAACTAAGTACATAAGCACCTTGATGTTGACCTACCAAGTTTCTATTACTTACTTTCCACTCCTCCTTTCCGATTGGGATGTTATTTACTCTATTTAGATATCGTAATGTAATATAGTTACGTAAGTGCAGGAGCACATGGTGAAATTTTTGCCGTGCGGAACCGCAACGCACCGTGTGCCCCTACACTATCTAATGTAGGTAGTGGTTCCCAATTAAGGGTGCAGTGTCTACCTACGTCCTATTCGTAGTTATTTAACTTTATCGGGGCGGACTTACTGATTAAATCAACGCGGATTTCCAAAGGTTTCCATAAACCTCATGATAGCAATATTGATGAGAAAATAATTAGGTACCATGGTCAAATTATACAGGCTTGTATCAAAGGTTTTCTGGTATACCATCGTCAAAGGGACTTAACATTCAGTCGAGATTCTACTCTAGTATTCTAAAATTACTATAAATGTTTAATTCTAAAATACCACCCCCCAATTACCTACTATTAACGGGCAGGTCTTATACCTACCTATTGTAAAATCATGGAGCTGATGCGATGAGAACTCCGGCCCCCATGAATAGGTAATGGTAGTCAAAATATTGGCTAAGCAACTTGCAGTGCCGGCATCGGGGGGGCATGCTTCCCCCGTCAAACGCGTGTCAGATGGTGGGGATAACTAAACATTCGAGCGTGGCGCGAGGTTGCCGATTTGTGTACTTGCCCTTTCGTCTCGGGCTTCTCCAGATCGAGCAACGAGAAAACCGCCTTCTCGCGTCTACGACCGTTTATAATGTTTAAACTGCTACAAAGGGCAGAAGATAACATTCTTTATACACGTTCACAATGGTTCGGTACCTAGGTATATGGCTCCCCTCACCGATGAAAAGGGATATATTATATGACATTTTTTCTGGTTATCATTTAAGCTTCGCAACCCAACAGGTCTCTATGACGCTCGAGTAGGTAAATCCCGATTTAGTATCGTAAGCTCCTCTGCTACCTCTGGTACCAGGTGTATTTAAAGAAAGTTTTTATATTGATTTATTTTTCATACAAAGCTTTCAGACACATACTTATCGGTTATCCAATAATCTTCATATATATCGTGCAAAATGATGTTTGACCTAGTAGCATGAGCCTTTAGGGGAACGGTTGGTGGTGTTCCTCCACAGAAAATGAAGATCTTCTTTGCCAGGCGAGGTGGTGTGCCCGGAGACCGTCGGTCATTTGTTACTGTTCGGAACTTGTATATGTTCGAATTGGCTTGCAAACTTGTATTGCGCGATACAGGTTAGTTGGGATGCTAGGTGGTAGATGGCGCTGCTTGTCTTCTTGTAGTTTTATGTGCCGCTACAAGCCCAAAACAAATATAGGTATATTTGTTTTGGGCTTGTAGCCTAACTTATTGTTAACTTATACTTATGTATATATGAACACAAAATATTACCACTCAAAACTCTTTAAATTAAACCAAATAAGTATACCTACGTTATTAAAGCAAGACTCACACAAAATAAATAATGCACAAGCTATACTTTATCTATAATAATATTTTCTATAAAGAGGAAAAAATTGTATTTTGTATTTTTTCGGGGGTGTCCTAAAGCCCCGAACAAAGGACGTATTATAAGTAGATCCAGGAGCACACGTGGCAGGTCCAATGTCGCTCGGTACCCCTCTGTTCTGTCCCAGTGTCCGGACCGTCTCGTGTACATCATACGAGACTAGGTAGTCCGAGAGGTCTCGGGGAGAACCTTTAGGTATCGTGTAGAAGGAGATTACTCTTCCCCTCACCCGATCCAAGCAGGGGTGCCACAAGGCTCAGTACTTTCGCCACTCCTGTTCTCGCTTTACACAAGTGACATCCCGAAACCCAAGAAAGCCCATCTGGCACTCTTGCGGACGCTACCCCTTTATACTATTCGGGCCGCAGTCCTACCGTAATTCACGACGCTCTACAATCCGCATCAAATGCCTTTGGCAAATGGTTCAGAAAGTGGAGAATCGAAGTCAATCCGACAAAGAGTGCCGCTGTACTCTTCTCGAGATTCAACAGTCCACCGATCATTTCACCGGTCAAGATATTCGGCGAACCAATCCCTTGGGAACGGCAAGCCAAGTACTTAGATAGGCGTAATCCTTGACCGAAAGCTAAACTTCAGAGCGCATGTAGAAACCGTTCGTGAACGGGCTAAACTTACGCTCACTCGACTACACTGTCTTTTAAATTCATGCAGTAAATTTTCACTTGATAACAAGGTTAGGATTATGACGGACGTGAGCACCGTATTCGCCCATACAGCGCTGCAGCGTCTAGCAGTTTGTACCGCTTACAAACTGTTCAAATATAAACTTTTAAACTTTCGCGTATCATAATTATAATTTATAGCACACAGGTACCTATTAACGCGATAAAATTACCTTTTTATATTACCCGACGTTTCGATCAAGTTGCATTGATCGTGGTCTGCCCGCGACCACGATGCTGGAGCTCTGCTCGCTTTTATTCCCGGTGAAGTAGCAAAAGCCTCGGGGCTTACTACATAACTATGTCACTCCGAAAAAAAAGTATTTATGTGTGTGTGTATGTAGTATGTAGGTATGTAGTTAGGTAGGTAATATAATAATATTACATTACACTACTTACCTTACAACAAAAAATCCTATGTGATTTTAATGTCATGATGTGAAAATAATAAACAAGTTGACTTCCACACATGATGTGTAACGATTACAAGTCATATGACAAACCGTTTTAGTACCCTAACTAATGATATTCCATCAGACGCTAGTTCCTCTGACTTCATCGTGAAGGCACGCTGCCGACTAGTCAAATGATTTGCTATTCATTTGTCTGTCGTATATTTTAATTAGTTCGGTCTGGTGCTTTTTTAATACGCTCAGACTCTAAAGGATATGAAAGACTATGTCTAGTGCACTACTGGTGGCTGAGTGGTGATGGTACTTGCTTCTGAGACCTGGAGTTCGGGGTTTTTTTCCACCCTGAACCATTTTTGTGTATTTCACGGACATAACTGCCCGTAAATACAGTAATGAATGGAAATACATGAATATATATCTCAAATCTAAGAGTTAGGTATCTTTAAAAATAATTATAATAACAATAGGACTTGTTAATCTCTCAATGATAAAACATATCTGCCCATAATTAAGTACGTAACTTCATGACTATCAATTAGAACCAAATTGCTTTGTTACTCAGATAACCATGCATTACTAGAATTATAAATAATTAATGTACATGTACATAACTATTACATCACACTTGGTTGTTATCATTTAAACGTAATAAAATCACACCAGCCATCCCCCACGTTTTCATCTGCGTTTGATTTTTTCTATAGGTAGGTAAGATAATGGTACATAGCGAGCCATAGACGAACCCGGAATGAAAACTTGTTGGAGAGATTATTTAACACGCACTTTCGGGTCCTTCTGGGCCGGGGTTTCCATTCATTCATACGTCTGATAAGGCGGTAGCTATGTCCTTGCTAATTATAGGTGCCTTCTCCTAAAACTTCCTCGCGAAATCCTATTAGTGAGAACCGTATTAAAAACCGGTTGCTAATCGCGTTCAGACGGACCCACAGTCCCGTTAACGTCCACTGCTGAACATGGGCCTTCTGTTACCAGACCTAGGCAAATGAGGGTTATTGAGGGATATTGCCATTATCACTACGCTCGGCAGGCAGCTTTGTGATCGCAGTAAGTCACCTTGAGCTGATAGATGCTGCTGCTCATTTATATACCTATGCCCAAGATATATATCACTTTGTCGACTCTAACGACACTCATGGGATGAAATGGGGCCTACGATTAATTGGTTAGTCAAGGAACAGTTAGAGAAACACTTCCGATGCACTTGCAGACCAAAAAGTCCTAGAGGCCGCGAACTGTAACGTAGAGCGTCAGTTGCCCCATCATTAATCCCCCCGCCAACGACCGCCATGGGCCGAGGTCCAAGTCCATTGCTGAGTTTGTAGTTTTTAAACAATTTATTTAGGCTGGAGCTCCGCTCGCTTTTATGCCCAGTAAAGTAGCAAAAGCCTTCTAGATAACTACACAATGTCCATCCGAAAAACAATAGAAAATTACTGAAAGCCGTAATTACTTATTAGGTAAATTGTTGAAAATATGTGATTAATCAATATATTTAAATCAGACAGAGTGTTTAAAAAGTTATTTAATAGTTTTACTGCCAGCAAATGCAAGATAATTAGTTGGACTTACTACCGCTTCTCACAAAAATATCCAATGTCCAATAGGGTTCAGAACCACTCCTGTGAGCCCATTTAAAATAAATACTATCTGCTAGTATATAGGCATACATTTCCATAGCCAAATAAATTTATAAAAACCTCGCAGCGGCCCCTCGTTAATACATAGGAGATAGGTATGCATTGCCATTCAACAGGGCAATGCTGCCAGCATTCTGGGTACATTACCAAGTAGCATAGATTTAGAATAGTAATTATGTGTTCGTTTTAGTTTAAATTAGCTTCTTTAACTGTGTTAGTTAGTAGGTATATTCTTTTTTAATACATGCAACAACATTAAAGTCACTTCTAGATCCAGATTTTACAACAAACAAAACCATTATTAAATGTTTTGAACTCTTTATGGGAAAGATTACCTTATACTATATTTCAAAATTGAAAAACTACCGTCCCCGTTAGAGACGTGTTACAAAGAGATTAATAAATTTCGATGATCGGTTAGGGTTCCACCGTAGCCTAATTGGCTAAGGCATTGGGGGCTTTACCCAAAGATGCAGGTTCGAATCCTGCCGGTGGTCGAATTTTATTAATCTCAATTTTGAAACAAAACCACTAATAAGTAAGCTAGGTTGGACGAGAATGAGAGTAATCAATGGTTTTGTATGAAAACATACCACAATCAAATATACCTATAATGCTACCTCTATAGTCTCTCAAAATACATAACTACCTTTCTATACTTAAGGATACTTTTATCAGAGACTATATATAGTTAGTCTCTGCTATTATATGAAAAATAATTAAACGTATTGTTAGATAGGTATTTTATATTTACTTCGCACATCTGTGGTGGTCGCACATCGGATGTATGACCGTGGAATGAGTAAGACGGAAATTTTATAATATGTTTTCCTTTCTTCTTCCATTGCAATAAAATCTTCGTGGATAAGGATAAAGCTTGTAGCTTAAAAAACGTATTTATTTAATTCTCAGCTATATTTTTTTGGATGAACACAAAAGCGAGCAAGGCTCCAACCTCATCAAATTAAATACAGGGGGCTTGGACCTATGCTCAAGGCGGTCCCTGGCAGGGATTAAGGTATTTTAGGGAAGTTTTGTGTAGGTAACTGTCGCATTACTTAATAGTTCTCTCTCGGTATACGAAGGCATCGGAAAATATTCTTAGCATCCCAACAGAAAATAAATGATTATTTGATTTATAATAACTAAATTATTCACAAGCTTGATTATTTTTTACCAATTATTCACCCAAACGACTCTTTAATGTTATTCAACACGAGCTCGCACGTGTCATAAGTGAGCTTATTGAGTAACCTTATATATTTTCCTTTCCCTGTGTACCCTCTACTGCTACCCTTTTTCTTTTTCTTTTAACTTTTGGTCCAACCTATGCATAAGCTTGCCTGGATTTTTTTTTTTCGCTTTTATCGATAAGGCCTTATCGCCGATTGCAAAATATAATTAGGATAATCCTCATATGATGTTATCAAAGGATGATGGGCAGAATGTATGGAGTCTGGTACCCACTCCAATAGAAACATGTTATACATCATTGAAAAGGTATTTTTGTGTAGAATAATGTAAACTTGAGCGCTTGTCTCAAATATTAGTATTTAAGGAGTTAGAGCGATTTTTGTGTCATGCGTTTTTGCTTGAACATGCGGGTGTGAGTAGTCACTAAGAATAAAAATACTTACACGTTTATTTTTTTAAATCAGGCACGTATGACAAAAACGCATGACTCAAAGTCATTATACGCTCAAGTTAGTTATTTACTTATTTGAGTAAAAAAATACAAGTATAAATCAAAAACAACTTTATTTTTTTTTATAGTTTTACAATTATAGACTGTTTTCGTTGTCTACAATGACATCATTGAGAAATGCTGCTGGAGCAAGGAACCCTTCGCGTCTGGCCGATATATCCCGTGGTGCCTCCTAGGTTGGTATCAGTAAATCAAGTTTTCAGTTGTATCGCTTAAGTTTTTAATATGACACTTATATTGTTATGGTGAACAAATGAAACATATTCATATATCAATATCTCTGAAGATACTAACATTCAGGTTTCATCACCATACAATTTTTTTCTCCTATAGGTTAGACCAATTCAATAATACAATAATTATTGTTATTGGACCGGGTACCAAAATGTCTCATCATCCTTTACTGTATTGTTTTAATATTATAATGATTTAATAAAATAATACCGATACGGCACTTGTTCAATGCATGCATTTATAGTGTAAATGAATATTGTATTTCTCAGATAAATGAATGTAATACTCCTATGAGAAATAAATCTCTAAAACTAAATATAAAAGAAAGGCCCACAATGTGTCCAAATAATCAAGGTATATAAGTAAGTCTCCAAATAATATTTAGTTAGGTCTGAAATCATCAACACAGGTGACCAAATAAACTATAACATACGCTTGACTCCAAATCAGTTATACATTATCATCATCAGTCCGCATATCGTCCACGGTTGAACATGGGCCTCCTCCTGCGCAGGGTATTTGCCATAGTCACTACATTCGGCAGGCGGGTTGGTGACCGCAGTATTACGTTGTACCACACAAGGAAACGCCGCTGCCAGTTCCTTGATATACGATTATTATAGATGATGTTATAACAATCGGGACCAACGGCTTAACATGTATTCGAGGCACAGAGGGTAGTCCCTAAACAAAGTAATAGTTCACAAAGATTTCCTGTCCGGCGTAGGGATCAAACCCACGACCTCCGAGATTTAAAGCGAGCCGAATACCGCTACGCTACAGAGGTTGTCATGAAATCATCAACACGGGTGACCAAATATGAACTGTAAATATACGCTTGACTCCAAATCAGTTATACAGAGGTTGGTTTAATTACAGTATTTTTTCGCAGTCTTGAAAGAAAAATACACAAATGTCAGCCCGTTGCCATTATAGGTATAGATAATATTTATTTACGTACAATAGACCACGGCAGCATTGTTTGACATTGGCCTACCTATAAAAATGAGGCTGTTATGTTTACTTTTTCCGTCATTTACCTATAGCGTTGAGGAAATAATGGATTTAATACTTACCATAATGTATCCAAACATAATAGTTGTGTTTAGTTGTCAAATGGCGATATAACTACATAAAGAATACGACCCAGTTTTTTTACTTGGTATGTAAAATGTTCGCTAGGTTATTGAAGATGATTGTATGACATTGGACTAGATATAAAAGTGAGGCTGATTGCAATCAAACATACTTTTTCCGTCATTTAGCGTTGAGGAAATAATGGGTTTAATACCAACTGCCATTTATGTAAATGTATCTTGACCAAGTTTTAATTAGGATTTTAAAATGTTCCCCAAATTATTGAAGTGGCTTTCATTCTTGGGCCGGATTGCTTATGCGTGCCCGGCCCCCGCCAACGGCGGATCGAAAGAGTGTCCGGGGGGTTTTAGTGGTGTAGGGTCCTCTCCTCGTGGTATGAGTTAGCATATTACGCTATGAAGAGGGCCAGTCCCACATATCCGACAAAAAAAAAAACTTTTTTTTTTGTCTTTCATTCTGTAGGATATTTTAACGCATTTCCTATGTCATTGTTACTGTATTAAAGCTACATTTACTTCATAAATTGACATATTACTTAAATATTTTTGAAGGCATCGTAAACGTTGAGTAGCGAATACATTTTTAATTTGTATCAAAGTCATAGTAATATCTTTACGTGATTAGCCACCAGATGTATTACAAACTATGCCTACGAGATTTTTTTGTCGTTACTCCTACGGTAATGAAGACATTTTTATCGAAGTCATCGGACAACGAGTGGCAAAACGAGTCTTTTACTTACTCTGAATTCGAGGAAAGAAAGCGCAAGCATGGCGGACAACTCCTTAGATATAAGGATGTTCTCAAACGACACAAAAGTTGCCATATAGCACCAGCTCAATGGGAGCAGTTTGCTGCTCAAAGACAAGAGTCAATGAATTTGAAAAACAACGCTGCGCTGGGCTTGATGCTAAGCGTGATGAATTAAAAGCTCAACCGCCTGCAATAATATATTATAACATCATTGATGGAGTGCTCACATGAACGCAATGTGCGAGGACCTTCACAAAGAAGATTGGGTACATAAGTCATATGCAAGCACATGAAAGAAGTCGCCCTGGCCGAAATCGGTCGGATCATCATCATCAGTCATATAGTTACGTGATTACCCTCCAGACTTCAGTTCTAAGGTACAATAGTTAAGTATGAGATTTTTTTTACCAATAAAAAAAGTCATAAAAATATTTTGATTTTTTTTATCTTAAATTAAATAACTTAAATATTAACTTGTACTTTATCTTGAAATAAGAGATAAGCGAATCAAACAAAGGAAGATTTGTTAGTGTGCTTGTTTGTTTGTGCTAATCTTTCAGTCGTTAAGTGGGTAGTCAATTGCAGATAACTATAGAATAGATCTTTGTCAGTATGTGAATGTTGTGAAAGACCTTTTACTCAGTTGATCGACAATTATACTATTTAACACGATTGCGTTCAATTGATCTCGTCACTAAGATGATTGATCTGTACCTATTCAACTGTCCAAAATACTGTATAAGTATGTTGCAGTCAAAACTCTTCACCAGTCAAAAGTACTTTTAACCAGCAAAATCAGTCCAAACTAACATAACATAACCTAACCTAACCTAAAACTACTTTTGACTAATTTTGCTTTAGTCAAAAGTACTTTTGACTGGCTAAGAGTTTTGACTGCAACATATATACCTATTGTGTAGATTATTGAGTAACTATCCCGGCCGATTTCAGCCACGGTGGCCAAACCCGGAGGAGATCGGCCTCGTGAGCACTTGAGCAGTACCTACACTAGGTACGGACATAGTGCGTAAACACAGATGGTATATGGTACAGGTTGATGGGAGCTGGTACAGGCTGAAAGGACCGGTAAGAGATCAGGCGCAGAGTCGACTATTCTTTTTTTATTTTTAAGTAAATTATGACAATGACATTTAACGTACTTTCCGATGCAGTTAAAAATATAATGTTAATATATCTGATGTATGGAGTGAAAGTGGTAGGAACGTCTCAAAAATGATCAAATCGGACTCACCAAAGTTTGTACCATTTTTATTTTTAAAATAGGTATGCCTTCCTTGAGTTTTTCAATCGGTAAATTACTAGTACCAATCTGTTGTTAAACACATACAATTTATAATACAAGTACGGTAGATAACGCGCAGAATATAGGTATAACTGAATTTGTGAATACATACTTATTACCTACAGACACGTTAGCTTGAGAATATTTTATGGTCGCAGTTTGTTCCAATGTAAATAATATTCGGTTCTGAGTTGGACTATAAATAATTATAATAAAATGAACCTATAATATGCATATGTATGAATAATCCTACTAATATTATAAATGCGAAAGTTTGTAAGTATGTATGGATGTTTGTTACTATTTTACGTTAAAACTACTGAACGGAATTGGCTGAAATTTTGCACCAGGATAGGTTATACGCTGGATTAACATATTGGTAAAACATCACGTTCCGACCCATTGGAGCAGGGTAAACGCAGGTAAATATAGTACGAAATTAATTTAACCGTTTTGGCACGGAAAAAATATGAGGTCCGTAGAACAACGGGCGTCGGACTCTCGGATCTTGTGACCTTATGGTCGCCGGTTCGATTCTCACCCATTGCATGCAATTTTAAGGCTGGAGTCCTGTTCGCCCTTATGCCAAGTGCAATAGCCGCGTGACATAATAATATGTCCGCCCGACAAAAGACTTTTGTTTTAAATTAAGTATTATACTTAATTTGTATACTTAAATGTTGAATTATATTTTATATCTATTTATTATTAATTTATTTACAAAAATTTATCGACGTAATATTATTTTCCTTCTAATCAAATTGGAGAAAACCTTACGGAATGCTCTGAAATACCATTCTCTCAAATATCTTGCCCTTTTAGTTGTCTTGTCTTGTTATAGAATATGCGAAATAAAATTGAGACTGAAATGTTTTTGTCCCACGCGGTTTCACCTGCATATCGCGTTCCTTTAAGTTCGTATTAAAATAGCCTTTAAAACATACAAATATTGTCTTCCTCTTGGTAAAAGTAGGTATTTTCAAAATCGGTTCAGAAGATCCACGGATTGTACTACGGTTGTTGGGGTAATCTCTGGATATACTTCTCTACTCTAGTTTTTGATGTTTCGCAAACGTTACTTCTTTGTAATATTACTAGATTCCCGCGCGCGGTTTCACCCACGTAACTCCCGTTCCTGTGGGAACATCATAATTACCAATGGTGAAAGAATTGTTGAAATCGGCACAGTAGTTTTTGAATTTATTCATAACAAACATACTCACAAAAATACAAAAATAAAAATCTTTCCACTTTATAACATTAGTATAGAGTATAGATATAATATTATTATAGTATAGATTGTGTCCGTGAATAAACGTGTTGGTGATGTCCCCGCCATACAGCAATTTATTTCTCTTGTTCTTGAGTTTTAATATTATTTTAATAAAAATATTTTAGTTTAGGTACTACTTTTTAAAAATCGATCATCCTAATTTTACTTCTGGAATTCTGAATAAATAAATGATTATTGAACTGGCATATAAACTTACAGTGTAAGCTATACTTTTTAAGCTCATTCATTTAAAGTAGCTGCCACTTTCGGTGGTGTTCCTTACCGATGGTCGCTGAAACTGGTAGTAATCTCGCCCTAACTAGAATGAATAATTGTTCTAATTAACAACTGGAGTTAGGGCGCGTGATGATTGTGTTTATAAAGTCGGGGCTGAGGCTTCACGGCTCTGGTCGATCCGTACTGTGGCGACGGCCGCACGCGTCATTGCGATTTTCCGCTTCGCAAAACACGGCTCGTGTGGTGCGCGATTTATTTCAAAAACCAGTAACGGTTTATAAATCTAACTTAAATATAAATATTGTTGCATTTTAATCAACTAAATTTATATTTTTAGAACATTTATTGGACTCTAATGACAAAAGTTGTGATTGTTATTGTGTTGTTTTGTGGGTAACAGTGACTTTTTTTTTGTTTTAAGCACGATAGCCGAACGAACATTTTGAGGTAAGGACAAAAACTTATTTGTATTCCAATGTTTTTTTTTTTGTTCTATAGAACAATTCTATCTTTCAAAGTTTGCTTATTTACTAATAGCTGATTTGTCATGAGTCGGTGCGTAATTAAAACTATATTAAATAAAATATTTTATACCTATTCATAACTTGTTTTTGATCGGAACGTTTGTGAATTACTCTATATAAATTTCGTTAGGAGCGAACAAAACAGTTGTGTTTCACCGTTCAAAGAAATAACGATGCGATTATGTTTTTGAGTTTAACCGTTTTGTTAACACATGATAGATGAGTTATTAAATTGCGTAATTACGTATTATTATTACGTTAATTATCTATTAAAAATTAGGGCTTTGCATATATTGATTTCATTCTAATTAATTTTATTCTAGCCGTCAGAAGCATATTAACTAAAGAATGGTTACTCCAACCGAATGTCGTATATTAAAATATTAAATTCAATTGTATCAGTGCCTGTTTCGAAATAACTAAAATCAAATCGACCTCAGTATATCATTTACAAAGATAAGCACGGCAAAAAGTTGGGAAAATAAATTTGTGAATAAAAAATATAATTTGCAAAAATTAGTTTTAATGGGTCATTGTAGTTTTTAAACCACTTAAGCCCTTTGCCGCGGGGAATGCATTACGCATCCCCTCCACTGTCGCGGGGAGAGTAGCTCAACGATGTCGAAGCCTCATGCATTAACAATGGTATCCTTTTCATATCACGACAAGTTTAGCTACCCACTAAAACCCGGGTGATCGGGGGCCACTTGAGAGAGTGAGTACCTACTAAGATCTGCAAGGCTGGAACCCGCTCGCCTGCCTATATGTCCAGTGAAACAGCAAAACCTCAAGACATTAGTCCATCAGGAAGAAAGGGGAGATTACGACCGTGGGGCAGCCTCTAAATATTTACTGTTTAGGTGTTCAATTATTAAGAACTTATCTGGCGCTGGTTAGCATTTCAAAGAAACGCCGCGTTATTTGATGGTATGGATATCCAGTCCTGGATTAGCCATATAGCAAGAGTAGCAAATGCTACGGGCCCCGCGACGATTTGGGGGGCCCCGCAAACCAAGATACGTGCGCAAGCAAAAAATTGGATCCAACAAATAATCCTATGGAGCCGAATCATGGTGCTTCACAAAAGGTGGCATGATAGGCCTAGTTGAGCGACACGACTGAGTTCACAAAAGGTGGCATGATGGGCCTAGTTGAGCGACACGACTGAGTTATTTAAGACCGCCAGCGCGCGAATACGCTGCAGCGGCGGTGGGAATGCGTCTATGCATTTCTCCCGGACAAAAAAAAAAAGGTTCTTCCGGACAGAATTTGCAACAAGCCCCGCGCTGGCTTAATCCGGCACTGTGGATATGTGGATATCTCTCTTAAACATCAAACCACGTGAGTTGTTAAATCCCCACGATATTTATCTTTGTGCAACGTGGATATCGTGTTTGAAAATCTAGATGCAAATGATGCAGGTTGTAATTTGAGATACAGAAATATATTACCTAAGCTTAAATTATTTATACCTACCTACAGAAATATGAGTGTGGCTACAAAAATTCGAAAGTTCATTGCGGATTTCTCGTTCGGATGAGAATAATAAATTTCATTAATGCATGATGATGATGAGTAATAGTTGTGAGATGACGTTGTTCTTTTTCATCATCAGCCCGTATAACGACCACTGATGATCCTGAACATGGGCCTCTTGGCGTGGTAACTATGGCCAATAGTCCCCCGCTAGCCTCCCTCGGGAGGAGGCCCATGTTCAGCAGTGGACGTCATTAAAAATTAAGTCAATACATTCCCGAATATTTATTAACTAGAGAGCCAGTGACAGGCTATCTGCATGTATTTGACCAGACCTATTATTTTAAACAGTGAATTATTTATACCAGGAGGCTAATCACGTAACGATGAACACAATACAATTCTGGTAAATAAACATTTTCATTTCATTTCATATGACTTTGATAAAAATGTATTTGCTACTCAGCGTTTACTACGCATGTAAAAATATTTTAAATATGCCAATTTATTAAGTTAATGTTCTTTAATAATACAATAACAATAACATAGGAATTGCGTTATAATAACCCTACAGTAATGAAGAATTTTTTATCGAAGTCATAGTCATATCGTTATGTGATTAATCATCAGGGCTTCCCTAACTGTGGGTCGCGACGCGCCCTGCGGTGTCGCGGCAATTTCCAACCGTGAGCCCCGTTTTGAATAGCTATGCCCAGAAATGCAAGCATATCCTTCTCATTCAAAAATGTATAACCGCGCAACTAACTCATATAATGTTAATTATTGTTTTCTTTTGTTCTTATTTTGTTATAAAAATATGTAAGTTATTTTGAGTTTTTCTAATAACCTTACTTACCGTTACTAGGCTAGAACTACTACTGGTATGGTAGGAAGTATTTAAAAAAAATAAAAATACCCATCATACTTAATGATTCTACTTTGGTTTTTGGTTGGTAATATCTGATTTCTTACTGCTATTAAATCTACTATCATAATGTTTTACTGAGTATGTATCTTTTTTTTTCATATGTTAATGATCATCGGAGCCTGGTTTTTATAATTATTTGTTATCATTCTTCGTAATGAGGTTATGATCACTTGAGCCTTGCAGTCAGAATTATCATTTTCCGGCACTTCTCAATTTTCAAGACGTAAATAATAATAACCTAATCTCTGATATGATAAAAAGACACCTGTTTTGCTTACTAGTACTTCCTCAGAAATAATCTCTATTAGATATGTACTTGAATACTTTATAATTATGAAGAGCAATAAGTATAGGTACACGAGTTTCTGAATTGGAGAGGTCTACTTCTTAAATGAAGATACTTGACATAGACACATGTGTGAGTCTTGCTTCTTCTAGGTACTGAAAGCTAATCTTGTATATGACTTTGACTTTGATAAAGTGTAAAGGTCTTTTTGTACATAATATTGTCAGATACAAATATATTGTCGTAAGTTGATGCCTGTGTTCCATGAACGAATTTGAGCATAATACATTATTTCGAATAATCGAAACTTATTAAATATCTTAATAATGTTATTTTTCGCTCTTTGATAAAGATACGACACGAATGACAATTATGCGTTATTTTAGCGAGAAAGAAAAAATATAAAGGGAGATTTTTTTTTCGAATTGTGTGTCATTTTATGCTTAGTAGTTAGGTAAGCGTATCTGTGCTACACATTTTTGACCTTTTTCCAAAATGTTGAATTAGAGATATACATTACTTGCCTTTAATATTCTACAAAATTTTGGAAGTTATCCGATCCTAATTTAGTAGTAGTCACTCATGTAGGTAATCTAGGCTGATTATTTGATTCGAGGCAGTATTAACCTTACAATTCTTGTTCTAGGTATACTTTAAATTCTTAGAATATATATTACATGAAATACAACATATTATGTCGCTATGTGCAACCCTGAATTCATTACAATGTCAATACATCGGCTAATCAATAAGTGTCTCCAAGTGTAGGCGAATTTAAGAGGATCGTAAAAGACTAGGTACTTACGTATTATATTTATAGATTGCCTACGGTATTTCAAGTTGTCGAGCACTTCAGACAAAATAATTGTTTTGTAACGTGCCTGTCTATTGACAAGTTTCAAGTGTACAAGTGAAAAATCTGTACCTCAGTGGTACATAAGTCCAGTTTTTCATAAAATATGTTTCTTGTCCCACTTAAAGCGTAAACATATTTTTTTTTTTTAAGAAAAAAAAAAAAAGAAAAAAAACATTTAACTGGTTGGATATAACCTGCGCCAATAAAGAAACGAATCTAAAATGGCAGCGGCGATCATGCGCTCTCACTCTAAACTGTTGATGTCTTAGTCACACACGGCGCGTACTGCATGCAAAAAGAAATCCGTAAAGAAAGCTAACGAAAAAAAACGACTTATTTGCGAGTGGTTAAGGTAAAAAATATTAAAGAAAAGTAAGCAAATAAGCAGTTCTAATTTTTATGAAGGATTATGTATTTTTTTGTATACGTTACACATTTCAACACATAAAACTAACAATTGTATTTTACCTACATAAACAATAAACAAACTTTCTTTCTATCTTTCTTTTTATTTGCTGACCCTATCATCTGTCAGTGACATTCAGGGACGCCATTTTAGATTCGTTTCTTTATTGGCGCGGCTTTTACCTCTGAGGTAAAGAAATAGAACGAGCATATATTATTAATGTTTTATGTATGTCAAAGATATTTAGGATTTGAGTATTATTCATCATCATCATCATCAACAGCCCGTTAACGTCCACTGCTGGACATGGGCCTCCTCTTAACAGACCTTATCCTAGATCCTAGAGGATCCTAGAGGGTTATTGCCATAATCACCACGCTTGGCAGACGGATTGGTGATCGCAGTAAGATGTAAACCTTGAGCTAATAGATGCTGCTGCCCATCCATCAGCCATATGTCCCTTAGTCGCCTTTTACGACACCCAAGCGACTTGAGTATTATTAAATTTCGTTAATTGATAAAATTAAAAAACAAATACGATCCACCCACAATCTCGATGTCATGAATGTATTTTTATTTTGTATTAACTATTAAGATATTTATATTATTTGGGATTTTCATAATACTACAAAGTTTTCCTAAGATCATTATTTAAAAAACCCATATAAGCTATGATTTGATGGACGTTGGCTGACACGAAACAGCAAGTTTTTAATATACCATACTTTGTTTTTTTTTTTTGAATACTTCACGTAATAGTTTACTTAATTTTACCCTTACTAAATTTCAAAATTGGGATTAATAAATTAAGACCACCGGCAGGACTCGAACCTGTATTTTAGGTTTAATTCCTAATGCCTTAGTTCTCCTTAGAGACGTGAGATAATTTATAAAAGAGATTGATAAATTTCGATGACCGGTAGGGTTCCACCGTAGCCGAATTGGTTAATGCAATAGGGGCTAAAACCTAAGATGCAGGTTCGAGTCCTGCCGGTGGTCTAAATTTATTCATTTCAATTTTGAAATATACTATACTTATTGTTTTTAATAATTATATATTGAGGAATGACGTAAAATATCTAGATTTAGTTAATAATTAGTCCACTGTAATAAATACATTAATTACATTTTTACAGCGTAAATGTAGCTTAGGTCACGGGGAATTATTCAGATAAAGTGTTTATTTTATGGAAAACGTAAATTATATTGCTCATTCGTTTACGCAGGCAATAAATAAAATAGGAAACAAATATGGATACCATATTTACAATGCATCCAACGTCATGCAATTAATTAATTTTAATTAGTAGTAAGTACTAAATTACTTATTTATTAACAATTGTTCATACTTTTACTGAATAATATAATACAAATAAAGTTGCGATACACATCAATACGAATGCTATACCTAATCATTTACAGCATGTTATGTACATGCTGTAAATGATAAGGTGATTTCGAAATATATGCCATCCTTTAACCAGAAGAAAGAACGTGACAGACGAATTAAAAAAATATATATTTGGCTGAAAGTTTGAAAGCTGGATTAACGTATAGGCTAGGCTATAAAACATCACGCTCCGATCCACTGGAGCAGAGTAACGCTGGTAAAATTGCGAGGCGCAGCTTGTAATTTTTAAAAAAATAATAATAGATACATATCCTATTTTAAAATTGATGGTGAATAGGTCAAAAGCGAAATCAGGCAGCAAATTTGACATAGTTTCAGCGACACAACTTTGCAATACCCTTATATAACTAGCGACCCCCCAGCTTTGCACGGGTGCAATGCTGATGTTTCATACATATAAACATTCCTCTTGAATCACTCTATATGTTAAAAAACCGCATCAAAATCTGTTGCGTAGTTTTAAAGATCTAGGCATAAATAGGGACGGACAGACAGCGGCAAGGGACTTTATGTACTCTGTAGTGATTCTATGTCTATGATAGACTCTATATCACTCTAAGTTATGGCCACTTAAAACTAGATATGAGCTCTTTAAACTAGTTACCAACTCTTCAAACTGGCTATAAGCAGTATTAAGTAATAGATAGTGTGTTATGAGCATTGAACAAAAAATTCAAATACAAATTATTTTCGGTCTAAGACCCTGATTTTTTATAAAAGCTTCTTTAAATACACATGTTTTGGCATTCACTATATTACGTTTTCCTCTGCATAGAAAAAAAAGAGCTAATGTATTCCATAATGTCACTTTTTATAAGGTAGAACAAAATTGTTTATGGTTCACCTTTTTTATAACCTTCAATATCACGTCGCTTTGTTATAATTTGGAAATGGCTTGACTTCATAACCGTTTATTTTATTTTAAAGTCCTAATTTTGACGAAAACGATTTTTTTTAAAGATTTTGAATTTATTTAAGAAATTTATTTTTCATCTAATTATACAGGACATTTTAAACACTCTCGTATCTAGCTCGTAAATATCTACTTACGGGTAAAATGCTAATTGAGCTATGCGACACTATGATCAATATTGAATTACCTATATGTTTTACTAGGTATATTCCCGCGCGCGGTTTCACCCGTGTAAGAACTTCATTATTAAATATAGCTTAAAAGTTTCCTCGATAAATGGGCTATCTAACACTGAAATAATTTTTCAAATCGGTCGAGTAGTTCCTGAGTTTTGTGAATAAAGCTGAAGACTTTATATATTAAGTAAAGATAATATCCTAGTTTTGCAACAGTATAACGTCAAAAGTGTACAATTAGTTAATAGTGCGGTCGAACCTTTTACATTAGGGCGGAAAGAAAACGCGCAACAAGTTGAATGAACTCACTCTGAGAACCAACAGGTGGTATACGATAACGTCTGAGGCTACCCTTACGACCTTAGAGCCTTACACTTGCCTTACTATATATAAGAAAGGTATACAGCGCGCCTTACAGAGAATGAACTATTGGCACGGGTATGAACAACACCGTGGTGTCTTGACAAAAAAAAACTCATTATATTTTATATTAGCTGCGCCCCACGGTATTACCTGCATTACCCTGCTCCAGTGGGTCGGAGCGTGATGTTTTGTAGCCTATATGTTAATCAAGCTTATTAACTATCCCCGTGCAAAGTTTCAGCTAAATCCATTAAGTGGTTTTACGTGAAAGTGTAACAAACCTCCATCCATCCAGCCACCCATCCATACATACAAACTTTCGCATTTATAATATTAGTAGGATGTTTTGTGATAATAGGCATGAGGACTAAAAAAATCTATTTAGTCCGTCAGTTAGATTACCAAAAAATATTAGACACGTATTTTTTTTTTCGTTCCTCAAACAAAAAATGACGAAAATAAAGCGCGTTGAAATGTTGTGTGACGTCACTATTAGGTACAATTTTACCTAATAGTGACGTCACAAGCTCCCCTCTCCTGAACTTCATAGTTTGTTTTTGCTCTGTATCTTTGTCAATATGTACTGATTTGAAAAATAAAAAATATGTGTCCAATATTTTTTAGTAATCTAACTGACGGACTAAATAGATATTTTTAGTCCTCATGCCCATTATGATGAATTGAAACTTGAACTTGACTATAGCAACTGCAAAAGTGATTCGTGGTACTTCAGAAAAACATATTAATATTTATTTTCAGTATAATAGCGCCATTAAATCTGCTTACAATGCAACAGAACACAGCGATATCCACGTTCTATAGTTTTATGTATACTCTAGGCTTACGACAGGCTTACTTAAATATTTGGTGTTAACGATGTCAGTCTTTTAGTCAGACACATTGATCACTAGACCAGAAAACTGTTAACAAACAAAGGGAGTAACAATGTCGCAAGGGCATTTATAGTGACGATTATTATGATAAAATATTCAGTTATAAAACCATTATCACACAATACAATATTGAAATGATTTAGTTTGACATTTTGTATAGGATGGGAAACATCGCAGTGTTTTTTTTATATTACTAGGTTTTGTGCCCGCCACTTCTTATCGTAGATTTCGATTGTGCGGTACAAACTTTGGACATAATATAATATAATCTTTCATTTCTTAGGAGTTTTTTATAGTCTTTCTTCTCCGAGTGCCACACTGTAGGTAGATAGAGAAAGACTCGTAGGAAGCTAGGATATGGTCCGGTCGTCCTCGCAAGGCGAGGCTCGCGCCGCGTTCTATGCTTCAGACCCGATCCCAGCACGCACTGGTTGATCTAAATTATACTTTATAATAAGCGATTATCACATACCATAACAACATTGTATTTGACTTATAATAAGTACGATCGATTCGTCTACATTGTCAATAAACGTTTTCATTTTCATTTTTCATTTATTTTTTAAGCATTGCTTACCAGATTCTTACGTCTTAATAAATATCAGCGTGACCAATTTTAGATAGATAGATTCTTCACAATGCGTCGGGCTTTGTGTTATAAGTAACGGTTGTCTTTTATATATTTTATACAGATTCAAATGTGTATTAGAAGTGTAAATTGCATTAATATATAGTTACAACACATTATTATAATAAAACTTGATTAAAATCACACTTGTTTTTATATGCTATTGTCCAAGAAGATAAATATCTAAATATTATTAATAAAATATATTATGAATATATTAATACTACAAATAGGTGGATGCTACCTCGAATTGCATTATGTTGATTAGAGGTTTTATTGGTTATATTCAATTGCGCTCCGCGGTTTTACACGCGTCACTCTACTCTAGTGGGTCGGAGCGTGATGTTTTGTAGCCTATATATGTTAATCCTGTTTAGAAAATATCAGCGTACAAACTGTCAGACAAATCCGTTCAGTAGTTTTTGCGTGTTGTAAGAGTAACGAACATAGATACAGCCACACAAACAAACTTTCGCATTTATAATATTAGTAGGATTGTATTTATTCACAAGGAACTACTACGGCGTAGTAGGTCCATGCTACGCCGTCAACAAGCGGTTACGTCATTTCTTCCTATTATAGTGCTGTCTCTATTATATACGTGTTTGTTCTTTGCATGTTGTTTTTGTTCCTTCGTTCTCATTTCTAGTTGAAACAAGTCAATGAATTTATTTTGGTGGGGAGTCGCTCTAGGTTCACAAAGTCTTAGGAAATTTTAAGCTAAGCTAAATTAAAATGGTATACTGACTATTTACACAATTATTTTGTAAATATTATAGTTGTTTATCTATCCGGAAACTGTAGCCTATATAATTACAGACTATTACTAATATGTGTCTATATAAATTTTAATCCGATTCGTTAATTTATTCTGGATTCTGATTGTCATAAACATACATAGTCATAGATCCAATCTATAAAGTTACGTATCGTGTTGATTTTAACAATCATATTCGTTATTCATAATGTCAATAATATTTATCATAATTAACACAAAATCAAAGATTACTTTCTCAAAAGATTTTTTCTCCAATATTACTTTACCTGTCTCGGCAAGGACGTAAAGCCGTCAGTCCCAAATGTTATAACATCATCTATGACAATCATATATCAGGAAACGGGCAGCAGCGTTTACTTACGTATACTGTACATAACACTGCGATCATCAACTCGCCATCCCCTTCCAGCAAGACCCATATTCAGCAGTGGACGTTATACGGGCTGATGATGATGATGTATTATTTATAGTATAACATAGTTTGCACTGCTTAGTCGAATGTCCAAAGCGTTAGAAATCAACACAAACTTTGTATTTATTATGTCATATGTCGTAATTTTGTGTGCACATGTACATAGTAATATTACCACTGTAGATACATACAGCTAGTAGGTTGTGAGGTTTACTATGTTTAACAAGTGCTGATGTTTTGTATTGATTGGTTCTGGGAAGCCAGTTGAGGATAACTATTATTACGTTCTAACTTCCCGTGCATGGTTTCACCCGCGTATCTCCCGATCCCATGGGAACTTCATAATTAAATATAGCCTATGTGACTTCTGGATACCATCATCATCAGCCCGTATAACGTCCATTGCTGAGGATGGGCCTCCTTTGCCATAGTCACCACGCTTGGTAGGCGGGTTGTTGACCGCAGTAAGTATTATGTTGTACCACACAAGGAAACGCTGTTGCCCATTCCTTGATATACGATTATTATAGATTATAGATATATAATAGATTATAGCAATCGGGACCAACGGCTTAGCGTGCTTTCCGAGGCAAGGACCCTTAACCAACCAGACCCGGAAGGAAATCTGATAATTTACACAAAGATTTCCTGTCGTGCGTGGGAATCGAACACACGACCTCCGAGATTTGAAGCGGGCCAAATACCGCTACGCTACGGAGGCTGTCAATTTCTACATAACGCAGCTTTCTAAAAGTGTAAGATTTTTTAAATCAGACCTTTAGTTCTCTTTATAATATTGGTATAGATTTATAACTTCTATCTATATATCCCAATACCTTTATATATTCTATATATAAAAAATGGGATAAGATTTAATTTATACTTCGTTCGCGTTAAGAATGCAGTGAGTCATCAATGTCACCCGGTGTAGCCCCGCCCCCTAACCAATCAAATCTTTTCAAATTACAAAGTCAAGTTCACAGTGACGGTGACGACAGTCCTTTCATTTGTGATTTAAATGTGAAAAAATTAATACCTCTTCAATTCGTAAAAATAAAAGTGGTTCGGTAATTCATAGTGTGGAGAGAAAAGTAATTTACAATATAAAAATATACTAAAAAAAAATTATGACGCAATCCGCTTAGTGGACGCCGATCGATGGAAGAAAGGCTGAGACCACGTCTTACAAGAAGAAAATACCATGTGGGATTTAGATAACTTCATGGAACTCGCTGCAGAAGCTACTTTTGTTACACCTAAACGACTATACTAACGAGGATACCTACTAGTGATAGTGATTAAAATATGATATTAATGGTTTAATTTTTATTTTAAATTTTTAAGTGTATTTTTTATAAATTCATTAAACTTAATCTTTTAAAATATAATTTGTTTGTATTTTAACACCACTGTGAATAAACTATAGGGGGTTCTCCTTATTTTATCGTTAGGCCAATTATAATACAGATAATAAAATATTTATTAAAGTTGGTTGTTGAAAAGAAAAAAAACAATAATTGCAGGAAAGAAAGTGGTTTTACGTCACGTGAGTATTTTGTATTTTGTAAATAATTTAAAACAATGGTTTATTAGTAATTAAAATTTGAAAATTATTAATTAGAGACGGCATTCTTTTTTTATGTCGCTATTTTAATGAAAGTTTTGTAATCATATTTAATTCGTAAAATGAGTTCCATAAAAAATGATTTAAATAGGTAAACCATGAAATTTATTAGCGTAAGATCTTAAGGTCAAGGTGCTTTGGGCTATGAATAAGCTATTTCGGATCAAAATATTTTTGTAAGGACAATCTGCTAATGATAAATGTGTAGAAAACCTTTAAACAGAACCTGCTGGTTACATTATTTCGGAATCAGGTTCTATTCTTAGAAAAATGTTAAACACCAAAACATGAGCATCTTTCACATTAACATTCCTTCAGTGTTGAAATAGCGACTCGATACATTATATTACAGAACCCTTATTTGTTATATAATTTCTTAACCATTCCAATAGAATTTAATTCTATATGTTGTATTATTTGAAATAGAGCAGACTTCCCGTGAAACAAACATAACATAAATAATTCAATTTTCGCTATTGACTTTCACGGCATGCGGCATGCGGCAGACATAGACAACCGATCAATCAATCAACTGTCTTTTATTTAATTCTGAACATTTATCGTATTGTCTGTGGTATTGTCCCAGGCGGAATACTGCTAGTGAATTGACTGAATAGCTGGTATTATAATAATATTTATTTGACTAAAACATAGTTTTTGTAGATATATGTAAGATACAGATAAAAAGTCCAGCATTATTTACCGATATATCAACATGCATTTTTTTTATTTTTTTATAAATTTTATTTTTGTTTCTAAACGAAAATATAATACACTGATAAATTTATTATAATTAACAAACATGAATAAAATACACATGCATGCATTTGTAGTTTATTTTCAAGTAACGGTATTAACATGACTTTGATAAAAATGTCTTCGCTACTCAGCGTTTACTATGCGTGCAAGAACAATTTTAAATGTGTCATTTTATTAAGTTTATTAAATATTAATAATACAGTAACTATAACAAAGGAAATTACATTAGATAAATTCTTTGAAAAAATCTATGGAAGCCTGAAGTTTAACACCCGTGTTGCGGAGAGCATGTAAAGCTAATGTCGAACGATCGTCTCGGTCACACCGGAGTTGGATCTAAATGGAATGAATGTGTATGCATTTGTGCACTACGATAAGTTCTTCGCAGATGGCCAATCTCGTTTGAGTTTGGTCGCCATGGTTGAAATCGGCTAGGAAATTTCTCATGGTTCTAAGCACAGATACTATTGTTCTTTAAAGTTGTAGTATTTTTGAGGATTTAAAAATATATATTTTTATGTCCTTAGTGTTATTTCATTCGATTACATTCCTCTAACTCTAGAAATTAAAAAAAACTGCATTTCATTTGAGTGTTACATTTACGTATAGACAATTCACGAAATTTATTATATTAAAACGATAAAATCGTTTCAAGATCAACCACTGTTAAATATGATCGAGCTTATTTCAACCACTACGTTATACTTCTGGTATGTCACTGATCGGAAACATGTACCTATACTTCTCGTGCGATGTTGTAACAAACGCAACGGGATCTTCGTATGTAAACAAATACAAATATTTCGAGATGATCGCCATAGTTCATGGTTGTTGCAACCTTTGGGCGGGCGCCAAAAATATCCCCCACATATGACGCGATACCAAACTAGGAACAAGTACCAAGTTTGTACATACATGACAAATATCAACTACCAAATAAATTGACTTTGTGACTTCTTATGAGAAGGCGCGAAAACAGATGTACAAAATAGGACAAGTAAGTTTTAGCGAACTAATAACAAAATGTTAATGGTGAAGAATACAAACTTTGTTAAGGTTTTTTTATGTTCAAGGTTTTATAGTCAACCAAGTTTCTTGAAGGCTAAGGTCGCATTCAGCCATACAAAGCTACTATATACATATTTATATCATCGTTGACATTCTTGGCCAAAATATGGTTTCCATACATTAGGAAAGTTAATACCTATTGTTAGAAAAACCTTCCATGTGAATGTCTCAATATTACTTACTGTATAGTAGGTTTCCGGCTTAGAAAAGACCATCTCATAGATATACCACACCCATAGGAAGATACCCATGGGTGCCGTAAGAGACGACTAAGGGCAAGGACTATGGACATACAGCTGATGGATTGACAGCAACACCTAACATTACAAAGATACTGCGATATTACTGCGATCAACAATCCACCTGCCAAGTGTGGTGATTACGGCAATATCCTTCAGCCTCAACAAACCGAGTGAAATTTGTTTATCAAGTTAGATGGCCAGGCTGGTATTTTGCGCTGCGTCATCCTTCCGGTTTGTAGGGTCAGACACGAATCCCGGCCTTCATTTTATGTTATACATCTAGTACCTTTAGCAAACCTTGGCAAGCTTGTCTGTTGAAGAAGAGACTCATGTCAGTAGACGTAAACGGACTGATATAATAATTTCATTTCAGAATTAGTTTCTGTATATATATGTTACGGCTAATAGCCGAAGTGCGGCTACACCTAGTTTTAGCCGGCTGCAACTAGGTGTAGCCGACCACATGCGGTTAAACTTAGGTCAACCTCAATAATTCACCTGTTCAACTCCATTGGTTTAGGTTTAGGTTATTTTTTTTTTAACCACCTTTTTTGCCGTGCATAGATATTGTTTAATTTAATTAAACCCTAGTTCTAACCTAGTCGATCTAAGTTTAACCGCATGTGGTCGGCTGCACCTAGTTGTAGCCGGCTAAAACTAAGTGTAGCCGCACTTCAGCTATTAGCCGTAACATATATCTTATTTTATTCTTCAATAGTTCTTGTTGACTTTCTGACTTACTGATAACATAGCCATCCAATAAAGATTCAAGTTTCTTCAGGAAAATATGAAAACCTTCGACGGAATTGAATTTGTAGATTGTAAGGATGGGTGTATGTTTCTTTCTCTTTTTGGCCAACGTACAAAATAATACAACGATATAAAATATCAGATTACGACTCATTCGGACACAGCAGCAATCCTATAGTAGGTTAAATCGCAGATAGTTTTGAATTGTTAAAGACCTTAAAATATCAGATTACGACTCATTCGGACACAGCAGCAATCCTATAGTAGGTTAAATCGCAGATAGTTTTGAATTGTTAATGACCTTTTCCGTGACTTACATCACTACGACCGGTTTTTTAAAATTAATGTACATGCATGCAAATTGAATAGCGAAATGGTGTGACGTCAATATGAAGATAGCCCTGACAAAAACACATACATTCTAATTAACTTATCGAATAAGAAATAACATAAAATATATTATTCAATATCACTCCTGGTGCCGTTTACCTGTTGCTGGGCATAAAGGCGAGCAGAGCTCAAGCCTTAATAAATGGTTTAAAAACTACAAACTAAGCAACCTGCGCAAGAGGGCGCCCGCTGTGGGGCTTGGACCTCGGCTCAGGGCGGTCGCTGGCGATGAGATTGAGGGATTATGACTTTTAGTATTTTAGGGGGTTTTGTGCAACTGTCGCTCTACTTTACAGTTCGCGGGTCTCTAGGACTTTGGGTCTACGAGGGCATCGGATGGTAACCCGTTTAGCTCAATTAGCCTTTTACTCGTCGATATATACAATATATATAATCTAAACTAAAACTCACTGACTACTATTTACTTAATCAACTCAATATTTTTTCACCTTTTTCCTCCAGTGTGAAATGCAGTATTACGCACCTCTTCCGCCGCAACGGCGAGGTATGTGGGATTTCCCTCTCTCCATGCCGAGAAATCCTTTACTGATATAGGGAACTTTAGAAACATCTACTCTTACAAAATATACCAATCTATCATTGCCTTTGTTTCTTACCTTCCGATGCCCTCGTAGACCCGAAGTCCCAAAAGGCTCGCGTACTGTTAAGTAGATCGACAGTTGCAAAAAAATCTAAAGTCATAATTCCTCAATCCCCCGCCAGCGACCGTCCTGAGCCGAGGTCCAAGTGGCAGGGCGTACTTTTGCGCAGGTTGCTTAGTTTGTAGTTCTTAAACTATCTGGGTATTTAGACTGGAAATTTATTAGTATGTAGTATATTTTGAGCTGTGTGTATGAGTTTGATTTCACGATATCGCCGTCGCGTCCTATTTTGCAGTCGTTTTGGTAGTACGGCCTCGGCCTAAAACGTTGGGAGCCTCTGATCTAACATGTATCGCCAAAACGTTAAATTTGCAACTGAAATGTTTGTGAGAACACGTTTTGAATACAATCTTAAGTTAGTCCTTGAGATGAAGTAACCATACGGCGGAACGAACATCACTCGAAACCCTCTCCATACGAGTTGAATCCAGTTCAAATAGCACTTGTCCGGTTATTTACATGTATAGTCAGCTGCATCAATATTATGTGTACAAGCAGTTTTTATTTTAGATTATAATTCGTATCTTATCAGTTTATGTGGCATAATAATGAGCTTAACATCTAAGGCTATAATTTCATTTTAGCTATTTATCGAATAAAGAGAGCGATCTTTTATAACTTCTATTGGTTACCCCAAAAAACATTTCGACCGACCAAGCGTTTGCTCATTAACTTAAATTAGTTAGAGTATCGCTTCACAGCTTTAATTATTTATGTGCATTAGTCACATACAAGCTTAAAGGCACGTTATGGGTAGTAAATAAATAGTCATGACTTTCTATCTAGTCCTTCTGAAGTTAAATACTTGCCCGCATGCCTATACCTTGCTCCATATTATGCCTACAAGTTTGTATTTGACTAAGCACATAAATCATTATAATAATTATAAGTGATTTAATAAACGTCCTTTGCATTACATTTTATTCAAATTTGCTACTTTCATAAAATAGTTAAGTAATTAAAACAATGTCAATTAACTTTTGTTTAAAATATTATTATTCAGCTGCGTATATTATTCTAAGGTTACACTATTTTTTCAACTTACTATTACTAAAAAATACAAAATCTTGTTAATATTATAATCTGGAACTTAATTAACAATTATGTATCACCAAGGGAAATACCCTAATCGTAGTTTTTGTTCTAGTAAAACATGTTCGAGTTCGTAACACCAACAAAGAGGATCTCAGTTAATTGTATTCTAAACTAATAGCTGGAGGCTAATTATAAGAAAAAAAAGAAAGAAAGAAAATACATTTAATTTAATTTAATAAAGATATTACCTACTATGACTTCAATAAAAGTGTCTTTGTCAGTCAAGGTTTAGGATGCAGGCATAAAAAAAATATATATAAAAGTGGGTGTTTATAATGGAAAAATAACAGATTTTTACGAAATGCATATGTATAACCAAAACACCATTGTTTTTTTTTGTCTGACTGTATGGTCCGGATAATACGGCTTGTGATATGCTCTATCTCTTCGAGAAAATTGATCTATGTAGGTAAAAGGGCGATGATGAATTAGATACTAAAAAAAATTAGGACAAGAGTGAGTGCAGTAGTGTCGTATCGGTCATTGTTATTGTAATAATCACGATCCGCGGCCATTGCTGTAATTCGATTCCTATGACCTGAGATACTAATCTCAATAACTACTTTAGGGTACCAGATCCGTCAAAACTAGTTGATAGTTTTTGGGTCAACGCTGTATGAACTATGAATTTCTCTCTGCTCTACTTAAATAGATAAAAAATATTATACCTACGATTGTCATAAATGATGACAATCGGGTATTAATCCGGTCAATTTAATAAATCTTTGATTCCACACAAAGATTTTTCGTCCAGAGTGAGAACCGAACCGACTCAGGATTAGCTTCATACCGCTTCGTTACGGTTGTCTGTTATGACTAATTTGGTAATGAACTAATTATATACATATATTTAGAATTGTATCGACCTATTGTGGGAAGACCCAACCAAAAATCTCTCTAAACTTCTTTGTCATCAGGCCTAGGGTATTTGACGATCGCAGTATTTAGTATTATGTTGTAATAATTAGGTTCACGCTCTAGACCGTTTTATGGTATACGATTGTCATAGATGATTTTATGACAATCGGAACCATCGGCTTAACGAACGTGCACAGATACCTACAGAGATTTTTGTGTCTCTGTCTTCGCGAGAGACTAATACGAGGCTTAAACCGCTTCTCCCCGAAGTTTGACTATAAACTGTCAATGGTTTTTTAATCGAACTCATAAATTGTTGGCAGTAGGTGCTATCTTTTGGCTGTTGCTTACAAATAAAAATAATAACATTAACACATATATTTATCGATCTGATTGAGATAAAAATGTACAAGCCTTTGCGTGTTCCATGTTTATTGTTTATCTGTTGAAATACCGGACATCATGCTGACCCATTTCCTATTTCCTTTAAACTAGCGATGTAGGAGCACCGAGAGTTTTAGTGGGTACTGGGTAGTCCGTCTAATCGTGGTATTACTAGTTTATCATGACGTACAAAGGCCCACTCAGGAGGCTAAGTGCGGAAATACTTTTGCCTAACTAACTACTAGTTTACCAATGGTGGCGAAAATCCCACCTACCCCGCCGATATAGAGACGATACACCCCTTACAACAGCAATGGGAGAAAACAGCCCAATGCATTTCTCCCTGAAAATAATACAAAATGCCTACTGCAAAAGCCTCATGGCTAACAACATATGTTCGTCTGAAAATATAAACAACAAAATATGGTTCCCTTGAGAAAAAAATAATTAAAACCTGTATCGTGTGTTGCGAATCTCTCGGCCACTGTGACAAAATTACCATTTATTTCGTCTATATTTTAAACAGTTCGACCAGATAATATACAGGTGGCTGGACTTCGTATTACCGGGCCATAAATAAGTGCTCTTTTAACATGATATATGCTACTTTTAATCTAGTCATTCTTACAGCAAGCTCTACTAGACGTAGGTCTTCTCCCCAGGGAGGGTATTTGCCTTAGTCACCCGATTGAGGTTGATGACCGCAGTATTATATTGTAACACACAAGGACAACATCCATAGCATAGCGGTATTTGGCTTACCTTAAATCTAGGAGGTCGTGGGTTCGATCCTCACTCCGGACAGGAAATCTTTGTGTACATTTTAAGATTTCTTTCCGGGTCTGGTTGGTTGAGAGACTACCCTTCGTGCCTCGAAAAGCACGTTAAGCCGTTGGTCCCGATTGTTATAACATCATCTTTAATAATCGTATATCGAGGAATGGGTAGCAGCGTTTCATTGTGTGGTACAACATAATACTGCGGTCACCAATCCGCCTGCCAAGCGTGGTGACTATGGCAAATACCCTCCCCCGGGAGGAGGCCCATGTTCAGCAGTGGACGTTATACGGGCTGATGATGATGTCATAAGGACACGCTGTTGCCCGTTCCTTGGTATACGATAGCTAATGTTATAACAATACCACAGGATCAACGGCTTAACGAACTTTCCGAGGCACAGAGAGTAGGGCATCAATCAACCGAACCCGGAAAGAAATTTAAGATTTTATACAAGGATTTCATAGCGTGTCAGACAGCGCGATACTTATGTATACTGCGAATGAAATGTCCGGAAATGCATTACCTACGCATAAATACTATTAATACTGCAAATCACTTTTTTTCGTTAAGATTACTAGCATAGTTTTGTCATCTACTAGTTGTTGTTTACCCTTAATGCTTAGCTAAAATGCTTGTGCTACGAGTGGGTTATCGTCACCGCGTGGTTGTGCAATAGGTGAGGATCGAACCGGCGACCACAAGATCACAAGTCCAACGCCCCTAGCCATTGTGCTACGACCACTTACAATGGTATTAACTTAATTCCCATACAAATCAAAGTGGCAGCCAGTTAAAGAACATTCATCATCATCATCATCATCATCAGCCTGTTGTAGTCCACTGCTGAATATAGGCCTCGATTTCCAGTGGGAGCGATCGCTAGCGGCTTGCATCCACTGACTCCCCGCGACCTTTATGAGGTATCGGTCTCGGTATCGGAAGTATCGGTGTTCAAATATGATTCCGTCATCACCCGGCGCCTTATTGTTTTTAAGCTGTTTAAGGGCAATCCTAATCTCGTACAGGCTGATGTCCAGGAGATCTTCAGTATTGTGTCGGGTCAGCCTTGCTCTGGGGTCCTCGGCTTGGCTGTTAGCGGGCTTGACTATTGAGCGCATACAGCTGATTATAGAACCTCTTTATCTCCCGTAAAATCTCTGGCTTACTCGACGTCACTGCCCCATCTTCCTTCTTCAGTTTTGTCAACTGGCTTTGCCCAATAGAGGTGTCTCTTGCGAACAAAAACATTAGGTATCTATAAATACCCATAGTTCACATTTGTGGCTCAGCTTAACAAATCATTATCTGTCCATATAATAATAGGAATATACCGGTCTCCGTTTAATGTTTCCGCTGATGTTTTTATAAACTCATTAAACAAACATTTTCGAGAATGAATCAAAGTGCAGGTAGGTATAATAATGGATTATATAAAAAACCGTCCAAGTGCGAGTAGGACTCGCGCACGAAGGGTTTCGTACCATTTTCAAGTGACTGCCTACCGGTTGCATTTATTGATATCGAGCAAAAAAGCGCAAAAAATCACGTTTGTTGTATGGAATTAAATATTTATTTTATTTTATTTTTAGTATTTGTTGTTATAGCTGCAACAGAAATACTTACATCATTTGTAAAAAAATCAACTGTCTAGCTATCGCAGTTCTAGAGATACAGCCTGGTGACAGACAGCGAAGTCTTAGTAATAAGGTTCCCGTTCTTGCCCTTCGGGTACGGAACCCTAATAACTAGCAGTAAGCGCCCGGCGTTGCCCATCAAATATTCTGATACTTCCAATATGTTATTTCATACAAACTTTAAGGCTAATCGCGTAACGATATTATTATGATTATATATACTTTGTTAAAAATGACTTCGCTACTTAGCGTTTACTATGCACGCCAAAATATCTTAAAGATGTCAATTTATTAATTAGAGCAACATTTGCTCTAATTATACAGTAACAATAACATAGGTAATCTTTTACAATTAAGCTAAAATAACATTTTTATCTAAGTGGTAGAAATATCGTTACGTGATATAATAAGCCTCCTTGTCTTTATAATTAGTCTTTACAATAAAAAACAAAACAGCCAAATTGGTCGATTCATTATCAAGTTATGCGCATAGATACAGATATGTGATCCATTTATTTTTTAAGATTAACAGTAGTGGCAAATCTTCAGATATCTTTATGAAAAGCTCTAGCCTCTTTATTATCCTATCGTTCGTTCATGAGTTCCTCCTATGGTTGTAGATTAAGGCTGGGCCAATAGGCGTGCGCGTTCCTCGAACGTTTGAGCGACGCGAGAGACGCGAGTACCGAGATCCTGTCACCGGCAACTCCATTAATTGTCTCTTACACAACTCTGGTGGAAAGCGAGTCCAATATGGCGTCAGCCTAAGAATCGTCGGCATTATATTATTATATATTTTTAGTTCTACTGTTTCGTGTTAATTTGTGTTAATAAAACATAACAGACATAATAATAGATTACTTCACGCTAACGCTATACTTATTCTAGGACTAATAACAATGAAAGCTTTTAGTTGATGAATAGCACAATCTACAAGAAGAACCAAATAGATCCATTGTACGCCAAAAATCAAATATTTATATTTTAGCACATTTTTATAATAATAATAATAAAAAAAATCTTTATTGTACACACATATATATAGAATACAAATTTGAAACATAAAAAAATAAATAACAACAGTAGTATACAATGGGCGGTCTTATCGCATAAAGCGATTTCTTCTAAACAACCTTTGGATGGATAGGAGTAACGTGCAGATTAGAACCAGTAGGTGCGCAAAAATCATACCATAAATTTACTTGAAAACTATATTAACTGATACGTACAAAAAGAAATAAAAAAATAATAATAATAAATAATGTAAATCAAAATAATTAATAAATACCTAAATTGTAAATACATACATAGGTACCTCATAAAAAGTATTGTGAGCAATTCATTCACGCAAAAAGTGCCGTCTCAATAACTTTTTTGACTCTTGATTCTCCCAATCCCCTACCAAGGAATAGTTCCTTTATAGAGTTGGGTGATTCTTTACTCTCGATCCATTTACTAAAAGAAATAGATGTGCTAAGCTAATTTTAGCTTAGCTCAATGATAATAATATAGGCTACTATCGCAGTTAAATCGTACGTGCAACGAGTTTCTGAGTATCGTGGATAGAAAGGCTCAACTCAAACTGGCGCATCGCGACGCGTCAAGAGTCGCCTATCGCACATTCATATCTCAATTTATTCTCATTATTAGAGCCTAATGCCCGAATAATAAATAAGTAAAATATTTTGTAAGATATTTTAATATTGTAACTAAACGCAGTCTGTAACGTTAAGTTACTAAGAGAGAAGTTCATTAGATATTTAATTGTGTTCAAGCAACTATTATTTTACATAGAACTGATGAATAAATGTAGACCTACCTCCTTGTTGGGTTCATAAAATTATAATAAACCTCCTTGGACACAATTATGTCATCACATGTCACATCATCACCTCTATGAAACTCTATAGGTACTCTTTGCCCGTTTTGGCGGGAAACACGATCGTCTTATGTTTTTTGCTGGGAGATTGAAAAAACTATGGAACTATGCGATAAAAGTAATTGTAGTATAATGAAATATAACTATTTTTACAAATAATTAGATTACTGGTTGATTAGATAGCAATAATGGTTTTCAAGTAAAAGAAGTTTAATTTTACGGATTCTGGTTTTGGTTGTCGAATGGAAAGAAAATTTATATTTCAAACAAAGACAAAAATGTGGTAAATATTAGAGATTAATAGTTAATTATTTTATACTACGAAATCAATTATCATACCAATGTATAATTTGAATTAGGTATACCTACCTACTTTGGAAAACAAAAGGGAGAGTATGTCTTTTTTTTGACCTGGTAATTAAAAAGGAGATCTATAATATTGAAACCAAGGACTTTAATTAATAAATATATAGATTTTTTTTATATTATAAAACTACTTCTCAATTAACCCAATATACTCTTTATAAATATAAAAAATAGCATTTCCTCAAAGTCTATGAGCTATGAGTCGTTTTCTATCTATAATACTACTATTCTCCTATTTTGATAATAACTACGCGGCGTGATAGTTAATATTTAGTAACTTCAATTTTAACTTTAACTAGGATTAGTTAAAGAATTATTCATTAATAAATAATCAGTATTCCTGACCATTTGATGATCAATCTCTACTCTAATACAAATCAAAGTATACCTAATTTATATAGGTACTATAAAGTTTGGTAACTAAGATGTTCCTCTTAGGTAGTTTAGGTTTCATTAGGCCGTGAACATCGAATTAAGATTGGATATAGTTAGGTCTAGGTCGGTTTGGCTGGTGGGTTCAAGCCGTTAGGGAGGGGGGAGGGGGTTGTAACAATATGGAGACGTGCGTTATTGTGATCCGGGCGCAATATTTTTCAACTAAAACACTTGACGACGCCTGTTGCGTATAGTTGCAAAACTGGTCGCAACTGGATGCTTTGACTTTGCACCATTGTGAGTTCAGCCTAAGTGAGAGCCCGTTCATTAACCTCTGCTGGTGTGCCCCGCCGATCCACATAATTATATGTTTTAGAACAATATAGTTATGCGTATTCGCTACTTGCGTTGGAAAGCTGCTGTTGGAATCGTAACTTTATGCTTTAATATGCCTATGTAAAGTCGACTAAGATAGGTTTATATGTCCACATTTACACGTTTGTTTGCTGTTATGTGTAGGTATTAATACACAGTTAGAGCGAATTCTTCATCTTTAAAGAGTTACTGGCTATTTATATTTGCATAAATTAAAACTGAAGGTCCCTCAGGAAAGGAATCAAAGGATCCCTCAATTTAAATTCGTTTACTCTCGGATTTATTAAACGCCGGTTTTGGCAGTAGACATGTCCTAATAATATACCTATACTCGAGCTTGATACTTAACTTTAAGCAACCTTTAATAAATCTCATTTTGAGTGCCAAAAGGACAGACCGATATTTTTTCTCTAGCGGTTTGAAATAGAATAATAGTATGGATTTGTCCTTTGTTCTCTTGGTGAAATTTCTGATAGTTTAAAACGCATTGTCGGTAGTTGGCTTCAATTAACTAATTGTCGATTCAAGTCCATTAACGAATTGCCAAACTCATCGATCAGTGGTCACATCGCCAGTATAGTTGGACGATGGTTAAAGGAAATACATAATACCGGACTATCTATATTATAATTGTAGCTTTTGCTCGCGAATTCGTTTGTATGAAATAGTGATGATGAACATCCATACATACATAATTAAGGGGCTTAAGGCTTAAGGGGTTGAAATATGGGAATCATCCCATATTTCAACCCCTTAAGCCTTTTCATAAGCGATTAAAGGTAGCCTATGTCCTTTCCTAAGATCCTAGTCATAATCTATCTGTATATTTTATAAAATTCTATCTTACAGGATATGACATCATCATATTAACCAAAAAAAACCAAAAAAATATGTGCAAATTATATCACAATCCCTTAGCATTACTGATTGTAAATATTTTATTGTTTCAGATATTGGAAGACGAAAATTATGTTGTTACAAGCGACAACAAAGAAAAACGCTGTAGACTTTATTACACATGAAATAGACTAGTTCCAGAAGTCCTTTTTTTAAAAATCAACATGCAAGACAACAGGTAAACACAATATTCTACCAATAAATAATCTGTATAATCAGTCGCTTGGAGATAGGATTGGCTGGTCGTGAAACCGAACCGGGAAAAAAGCCGGACACACTTCATTATTAAGGTTTTTTTTTTTTCCGACGGACTTATTTAGTTATCCCTGAGGCTTTTGCTACTTCACCGGGCATAAAGGCGAGCAGAGCTCCAGCCTAGAAGGGATTACGTGTCTTAGTATTCAAAGTTACAAACAGTTCCACCTACCAACAACTCAGACTATTCGGTAGTTAAGAGTTCGAAATGTTTTTTAAAGTTTTAATAATAAAATTTCCTTTTTAACAGTGAAATGGATTATTACAAAGGTAAAATTCATATTCTCCAACAGGTTTTCTGTGTCTATGGTTGAGGGAGAGTCCAAGAAAAATGGTATCCACATGGGCGCTAGTATTATTTCGAGGCCGCTTCGGTCTTCAGCAGAGACAGTGGAACGAGGTGGGGCTCCCAACTCTGCCCCCGACACATGGCTACACGATGCGGGCTGGAGAAGAAAGAGATCTCTGGCTCAGCTCACCAGAGAAGCCTTACCGAGGTTGGACAACTATAGGAACTCTAAAAGGGCGCTGAAAAGACCGAGTCTGGGAGAGCTGCATGGAGATCATTTAATTACTGAAGAGGTACGTCAGTTTTGTGTACTCTTAGATGTTTTTTGCTTGTCTTATTTCCAATGTGAAATTTAATTTTGGAAAGAATATTTAAATCACCGAATCGCAGCCGAGTTTTTTTTTAATCTTTGCGTCTTTAGAACCGATTTCTTACGGTATCCTGCGGGTACTACATGTAAATTATATCTGTAAGTTAAATACAATTTACAAGTCAACCAGAATTGCAAAGTAAGGCTTAATAAGAATTCGTCGGAAGACCTTAAACAGTTCTTCTTTTCTTCGTTTATCCAGTTCAGTTCTGTTTTCGAAGGAGATTGTCGCTTAAAACTTGAATACGCTAAATCTAGAGCATTTCGAGATTCACAAAATTTTTAATGACGGTTCAACACCAATTAATGAAATAAGAATGACGTCAAGTCGTAGAGATAAATAACTATACAATAATAAAAGAAGAAATATAGAATGTATTAGTTCTAATGAATTCACATTAAGTTATAAATCTGTCACATTGTTGTATGACGCCTTAAACATAGTTATTTCTTCAGAAATAATGTAACTTAATTTATGGACACCTGGGTCAGAATTCTGCTAATTTTAAAACACCTGAAATCGCATGGAGTTTCGGTAGTCAGTTTTTATTTGTCTTTTCACTGCTGGCCCATTTTGCTATCTACCAACTATTGACGGGGAACTCTATTGTGTTATCCCTTTTTCTCCTTACCATACCGGAAAACCTGCACTGGTTTTCGTTGTCATAGGCTTACAGTGACCACCATTAGCGAATAAAGAAGTTTGGGTACCCTTTTCTGTGTCGCGTCTCTAAAATGGAATTCTCTCCCAAATTCCTCTCTGGGTCGTTCAAGAAAGCCATGAAGAGGCATCTTGTGGCCGGCAGCAGTGGCGTAGCGAGGGCAAATCTAGACGAGAGGGCAAGAAGCATTAGCGAGGCCCTATAACAGTATTTTATATCTAAAAACTACAATATCATACCGTTTGGGCTCATGGTTGTTGACATTAATAATAGTAAAGTATGCAAGGAATAATAAAAAATATAATTTGAACGTGTTGTAAATATGAAGGTATATTTAAAATAAGATCAAATTATATATTGCAGTGTAACGATTTGTTTGAGATTACGTATCAGAGTGAGATTACGTTGGTCTTAAGTCTTTTTAAATCATTCCTTCAAAGTGACTTCGTTCTAGGTCACTTTGATGATTTCTATTATCATAGCAATAGAGACCACGATAGTGAGACATTACTTACTCAAGTGAATACTTCAAGTCAAGTATTGATATTGCGTGCCACTGTCTGTCTTTTTTTGGTTTGACTAATTATGTTGTTGGATAGATATAGATTTGGCATTTTTTGGCACGGTAATACTATAGATTGTTGCTGGATTACGATTTTACGTAATGTTACTTAAATTTGCAGAATCGAGTGTCTATTTTAAAGACTTATTAGATAACTAGCAATAATAATATTACATTGGAGAAGTATTAACGAGCTAGGTCGTAAACTACAAGAGTTGGAGAGTTTATGTACGTATACATTTACTTTGTAACGAATTGTACTTATTAGTGTTAGGTAATTATGATTTAACGTCTTGACAGACATAATGTTAAATTGTTTGCGAACCAAACCTGTTGATCTGTCGGATTAATACGGCTGGAGATATATATCCGAGGTCTTTTAAAATATTCCTGATATGGACAAACAAAGCTTAAGCTTTGTTTGCTTGAACGCGGTAATCTGAGGACCTACTGGACCGATTTCAAAAATTATTTCAATGATAGATAGCCCATTTATCGAGGAAGGATGAAGTTTCCTTGCAAATGCCAAAATCTGCTACTGCAAACATTCATGTATAATGTCAGTGAAGTAGCGAGCTCTAGACGGGCTCTATATGAAATTTGCTGGAGAGGGCCTCCACCATGCACTTTTGGGGCGCTTGTAGCTCGGGGACCCATCAGTAATACGGCGGTATCTAACTAGCAGGTAACTAAAAAAATGCCCATACAAACTGTAATAGCACACAATTTCAATCGATAAAATGGAACAACCACACTAAACACTTACGAGGACCTTGTAGCCCGGGTGGCGAGGTGGCACCTGGATAATATACTTAATCCTGCAATTTGTACAAGTGTTTCGGAACTACGCTAAAATCCGTTAAAGATACATAACGACAACTGTAAATACATCATCATTATAATAATAGCAGAGAAAAATTACAGACATGACATAATAAGTAAGGTAGTCTCAGAGGTTGTGGGTTCGATTCCCACGAGGGTGCTTTCTGTGACACTTGGACCTGGCTCAGGGCGGTCGCTGGCGGGGGGAATGTAGATTTTAAGGGGAATTTTGTGCAACTGTTGCTCTACTTTTCTTTCCAAACTAAGGTTCGGGAGGGCTAACCCGCCAGCTAAGCTTTCTGACTATGGCAAAACACATTTCAAAGGGAGGCCCATTTTCAGTAGTTGTCGGGTTGATGACAACGGCGATATAAACTAGGTAGGTCACACCGCATCAATAGTAATTCAAACAAGTCAAACATTAACTAATCAACAAACCAGCTTTATTGGTATTCAAATAGATGACATTATTGTACACTATAAGATTATTTGCATATAATGTTAGCAAAGTTCCATCAATTTAGCAAATTGATAAGTTTATTTAGCGTATTATTGTGATATTATTCACAATAATATGCGAATGATGAATGCCTCGACACAAATAATAAATATAAATACACTAGCTTAGGATGCGACTTCGTCCGCGTTTGTTTAGATTTCTCAAAATACCTATATTTAGGACCCCGTTTCAAATCCTTTCGTACTAGATGTTACTTTCTCCGTGCTAAATTTCACTGGGCTGTCACTATTAGATAGCTATTATTACAAGGTATTATAATAAAAGGTACTTATTATGTTTTTTGTCAGCTTCTTTGTCTTATCTTATTTATCTCCAAAACGCGTTAGACTTTCCTTGTTAGATAGCTTATAAAATCCTTTCTTTTATGCGGATAAAGTCGCGGGCACCAGCTAGTAGTTACAAATAAATATACTCGACCAAAATCTACGTTCTGCCCATTTGAGTATGTTTTGCCGGACCGTCTCATGTGGGTCGTGTTAAAACCGGCAGTAGAATAACCCACTGAGTTTGTTTCGCCGGATCTTCGCAGTTGGGGCGAATTGGATCTGTTGGTAGCATTAAAGCGCGTCCGTCGTTATATACTCATGGTCCGCCCAAATAATGACAATTGTTCGTAATATAGACAGAACAAACCATTGGACACAATATACCTAGTTGAATAATAAAGTTAAGACTAAAACATTTATAAAAACAATAACTAAAATACCTGCTTAATATGCTAATTTATAAAATGTTAAAATTATTCATAGATTAATACTAAATTATTGTTTAATTTAATAGGTTTACGTAAATAAAAATGATTTTTATTTTTTATTTTATACAACTTTGATGAGCGTAAATAGCACGTCATTAGATTAATTATTAAAAATATGAGTCTTCCTTTAATTATCTATGTTTTTATCGCACACCATAATTTTTTAATTATCCTAAAAATTATAATCACAATGTCACTTTATTTCATGGAAAATAAGAAAAGCTTAAAAATATTTAAACAAATAGTTATTCTACAATTAAAAACGAGGTTACGCATCGAATGACTAACGTCATTTTGGATGTTAGGTACAACACTATCACATTATAGGTTTTTTTTAATTTACGTTTCATATATTGAGTTTGGTGTGGCTACAAAGTTAACTATGGCTGACGCGTCGACGATGAGCTCCCGTTAGTTAGTTGCAGGAAATTTATAAATTTTGTACAGATAACAAAACAAAAATGTATGTAAGAAAATCAAAAAAAGGTCATTATTACTTAATTACTAAGGCTTTGCTTAAGCTTAAACATAAAAGTTTTACACAATAATAAATGTAATTATTCATATACTTTTTTGTACAAATTTATTAAGCGTGGTAACGCGTTCCTACCATCATTTATATTATATGGACAAACAAAACAGTACCTACACCGTGTAAAATGAACACAAAACAATAGACAACACGCTATTAGGAACGTACTACTATGTATTTTTGTGTAAATTCGGCATATATTTTCTACTATAGCAATAATAATTACGGTTTGTTTCAAGTAGGGTTACCATTTCAATTAGGACAAGAAGTGTGAAAACCCAAAAGTTAAAGCTCACAATACAGCCGTTTGAATTTTTTTTTTATTAGGTACCCATTAACATATATTACCGACACTTTAATAAAAATAATAAGTAATATAATGTTTATTTCATCATAAAAACAGATTGGTAGGTACTTATACATACTAAGTAGTTTTGACAATTAATGTGTACTAATTTATCGCCAACCAAGTGGGTGAGGTGCTGTTCTCCTACCTAGTCTATGGAACAAGGAGCCTGGCGTAAGGATTCCGAGCCGAGCCCCGCTATTTAAGGGTTTTAAATCCAAACCTATATTTCAATTTTAGTGTAAAACTAAAAGTGAAAGGCAGACCGGAAAGTCCCCGGACGCCTACTAAACTAGGACTGGTCCGTTTGAAACCCAACCGTATGGCAACCCTAGTTTTAACATAAGGCAGTTGTGTCAGAAAGTGAACCAATGTAGTTATGACCAGTGTGAACCAGTTGCTGCCGGCCTGACCCAAGGATGACGCGATACTAGCAGCCACTTCGCATTTATTCAAAAACCTTCCACAATCTTTTATAATTGTTTGATTAGATACTTAGGTTTGATAGGCTTCGTTATAATATATATTATGGGTGTAATTAATAGTTGAATCACCATCTGGAATGGCGCGTGTAGTAAATATGTTAATGATTAGTAAATAGCAGAGCCGGTCACGTGCAAGTCTCGTGAGTTGGGGTTTCTGAACTTATTAGTTTTATAACTAACATTTATAATGAACTTGCCGTATCCACGACTTCGTCCGCGTGGAATAGTGACTTTGAGTACCTAGCAGTTTGAATTATGTTACAAGCTTCTAGCCTAAATAATGACGATCTTCCATACAATTTTCCTTTCAACCCTCTACTCAACCCTATATCGCTATAAAAAGCCTGGACATAGGATTATCTTTCTCTTTCTCAAGTTCTACACTATCTGTGTACCAAATTTCGTATTTCGTGGCGTGTAAGGCCGACAAACAGACAGACAGACTGACGGACAGAGTTACTTTCACATTTATAATATTAGTTTTCTGTCAGTCTAGAACCCATGATTGGAACATAGGTCTTTACTAATCAGATATTTTTGGAGCTTTAACATTATTGAGTAGGTATAAAGTTATAAGTAATTTTTTGGCAAAACCTTTGATTTCGTGGTTAACATAAGTCTCCGATCCGATTCACAGCTTTCTGTTTTAGCTTAGAATATCTGTGTTAATAGCGGACAAAAAGAAAAGAAAAATAAATAACGATATTATGACTACCATTTGTGACAATTTCAACTGTCTACTACTATATAGCCTGGTGACAGACAGACAGCGCATTCTTAGTAATAGGGTTCCGTTTTTACGCTTCTGGTACGGAACCCTATAAAGGCTCGTCTCTTTGCAATGATGTAAAAAATATCGTAAATATACCAATTTATTAATTACTAGTGCCCGCTACCTCGTCCGGGTGGAATTTAACAAAACAGTTTCTCCTATTACATCAGCTATTTGCCAGTGAAAGTCCCGTCAAAATCGGTTTAGCCATTCCAAAGATTAGCCGGAAGAAACGGACAGATAGACAAAAAATTAAAAAAAAAAATGTTACTTAGTTTATATATCTGCCGTAGTATACGTGTACGTATTCTTTTTTTTGTCCGGGGGGAATTGCATTTACGCATTCCCACCGCCGCTGCAGCGTATTCGCGCGCTGGCGGTGGGATATGTGGGACTCGCCCTCTCTATAGCGTGGTATGCTAAACTCATACCACGAGGAGAGGACCCTACACCACTAAAACCTCCCGGACACTCGTTCGATCCGCCGTTGGCGGGGGTCGGGCACGCATGAGCAATCCGGCCCAACAAACAGATACCTACCTACTTTATACCAATTTTATTTATTTGTTTAGATTATAGTTTATTGTACGTCACAGTAACATTAACAGGAAATATATTACAATACCCTTACAGTAATGAAGGCATTTTTATCGAAGTCGTAGTTTACTACCATATACATTAATTATTGATGACGGAACTCTTAAACATATATCAGCCATTAAAAGCGTGATTAAATTCAAATACATAGTATCTGTCACACACGATTCAACAATAGGTAGCACTACATCATACATAACATACCCACATTTAACAAAAGCAAACAATAAACAAACCTAGGTGTAATACATAAACCAATAAATTGTCGGTCTTATGTTGACCATCGTAATTATACTGTCCATCACACGTGAAGTCTTTTATAACTATAATCTGTGACACATTCACACAATCATATGTGAATAAGCTCAAACAAATGTGCACGTTGTATACGTAACCTTAATCCATATAATTATGTAGGTGTTATGCCCGTGCATTGTGTGTGATAATTCCGTCTGCAACACTGATTTACTCCTATCTATGAATAAGTAAGAAGTATACACTAAAGTAGACAACCTCCGTAGCGTAGCGGTAATTGGCTCGCTTTATATCTCGGAGGTCCTGGGTTCGATTCCCATACCGGACAAGAAATCTTTGTGAAAATTCTAAGATTTCTTTCCGGGTCTGGTTGGTTGAGGGACAACCCTCCGTGCCTCTGAAAGCACGGTAAGCCGTTGGTCCCGATTGTTATAACATCATTCTGATTGAAACAGACTGTAATATTGACAATGAAATATTTGTTTTAAGATTTTTACTGCCCAAAATAATAATTACTGATATTTAATGTACATAATTGTCATCAAAAATATGAAAAATTAATAATCAATATCAATGCGATTAAATAATGTATGACAGAAAGGTTTTCAGGATACAGGTTACCAATGATTGGTTAAATGAGTTAGTAAGCACAAAACTATTCTCTGTATTTTTAAAATGTCTTGATTACCATAGAGTTTTCTTTATTTTGATTCCAAAGAATGAATCCCTGACTGTCATTACAATAGACTTTCAAATAACAAGATGATTTTGATATTGAATTACAATAATAATATGTAAATAGTAGCCTTAAATTTAGTTTCTTTATTTTAGGAGAGTTATTGTTATGCTCATGTGTAATGTGTAATATTATATAAAATGGTATGTTTTGAAATAATTTAAATAAAATATTCTATATTACACACATGAGTTATTATTATTTTCAGGATTGTTATAATTAAACATTATTATTATTATAAGACACAGTTTGAAGCTACTATTTACATTTCATCATCATCATCAACAGCCCAGTTTATGCCCACTGCTGAACATGGGCCTCCTCTTAACAGACCTTGGCAAGCCAGGATCGTTGAGGGATATTGCCATAATCACCACGCTTGGCAGACGGATTTGTGATCGCAGTAAGATGTAAACCTTGAGCTAATAGGTGCTGCTGCCCATCCATCAGCCATATATCCCTTAATCGCCTTTTACGACACCCATGGGAGGACACGGGGTGGTCTATTCAAAGCCGGAATTTATTTACTTATCAAAATTTATATCAAAATCGATTTTATGGGTATAATATAATCGCCTTAGATAAATGACTGGTCTCCCGCACTCGTCTAGATACATTGCACAAAGCAATATAATCCGTAAATCCTCCGTAAATGTACAACTCATCATTTTTGTGAATGTGTTTAACACATTGTACCGATGGTATGTGATCCCTATGTTCTTGTAGTTTAATTTAACCCAGTTTAATACGCAAACTGGCATATTATTTCGATTGTAAACAAAATCAATGAGCTACAAGCATGGCGTAGTCCTGCGATATACTTGTTTAACTTCCATTGCAGGACTAAGCCAATCCGATTGGAAAACTGTAGCTGTCCTGTTGTCTGGTCTACAACACTGGTGTTGTTACAGCGGAAACTCAATCATTGAGTGTAGTCAATCAACCAATAAAATAAAATAAATAAATTACAAAATGTACCTAATTTCGTAAATTGTTAAAAAATACAAAGACGATATGGGCCCTCAAGGACTAAGGGGAATAGAAACATAAGAAATATTTGATTTTTCTGGCGGAAGGCTAACCACTTGCAGATACGATGTCTCTACTACCACTATACCAGATTAGCCACTCAGATACGAGGTCGCTACCTGTAAATTAGACTAGATGAGCTATAATCAAAAACCTAGAATTTCGTACACTAACTCTATGAGTGTAATAATTATAATTATCTTTTAATATTATATATACGTCATTTTAAGTATTATGTTTTTTTCAGGACGAAAAAGAACACACTCGGGATACCAAGTCACCAACTCCAGCAGTCGTGGGAATCAAATTAGGATGGATCCAAGTAAGTTTCCATCAACTTATGCTTTGTTATTTTGTAAATGGATTACTGAAAGAAATAAATTAATAAAATAAGATAAACATATTAAAATGTTTTATAATAATATGTTTTGCATTATTTTGTTATTAAAAACCTAGAATTTATAGGTCGTAAATCTCTAATAGTATGGTTCGGTCTCTGAAGGCTTATCAAGTTATCACGTCTCGATATGACTATGTCTTCGATATACCTAATGTCTTCATTACTGTTATTGAAGCTATATTAACTTGATAAATTGACATATTTCAAATATTTTTTACATGCGATATATAATATTTCAGTAAATTCTGAGTAGCGAGGACTTAGTAGCAAGGAGTTTACTGTCGATTATCGGAACAAAACTAACTTTAAGCGGTTTTGTAATGTACCTAACAGGGAGTCCTGATACCATGTCTGCTGAACATCTGGGGGGTGATGCTGTTCCTGCGTATATCCTGGGTGGTGTCGCAGGCAGGCGTGGGTCTGTCCCTTGTCATCATCGCCATATCCGCCTTCGTGTGTGTCATTACCACGCTTTCTATGAGCGCCATCTGCACAAATGGAGAGGTGAAGGGAGGTTAGTATTAGATAAACTATTAACTAGGCCTTGTAAAAAAAACCTAAAATTATGCTATTTTAAATACTAAAAATAAATAACCTCATGTATGTGAGAAAAAAAATATGATCTCACTTGTCATCCATCAGAGTTTCTGTGTTAACTAAAACTCACGAAAATGTTTAATTACAGCGTCTTGACTTGTATGAAAATAATTTAGTTTATATTTTTATAATAAAAAATATATCGTCGGTAGGTATAATAATAGTACAATACCGCGTAAATGACTATAGCTAATAAGGTTGGAGGTCAAATGTAGCAGATTGATATTTTGGGCGCTTTACAACACATATAAAGAAGATATTTCTTGACAGATGCAATTAAACCTGGTACTGTTACTAAGTTACGCGAAATTGCACTATTACCCCTACAGTTATTACTATTACAGTATTTATCCCTATGATCCGAATGAATTTTCAATTATATCTATTCATCCATTCTGGAATGATTAAATAACAAACATTAAATCTACTCAACGCTTGAAATTAATAGTATTTGTCCAGATTATAAATGACTTTACACTTTAGCCTAAATGTAATTAGGTAATAACTACCTAAAAGTCAGTCACGTTTTATTGAATTAATTTTAGCACGATAGTTTTCCTATTAACTTCGTTATTATGCGAGTACATACTTACTTTATGTTTCTACTGGTTGTCGGGGTTTCTTTATCTCAATTAATTATGCAAACAGAACGCTGAATCAATGTCATGACTTTTGGTATGGTAACAGCAATATTGGAACAATCTTTCCAACTATAAGCCATTTTACAGTATACATAAAACTAAAGCGCGGATATCGCTCCCGTCCGTTGCATTGATTGTTAGCATTGCGCTTTTATAGACAAAATAAATTTCATTTATGCGTATCACTTTTGCGACTTTGTACTGCAGATTTCATCATAATTATCACAAGACATCTTATATGTTTTTGTGAACGCGCTAAACTCAGCAACTACTATACCGATTACAAAAAATAATTTTAGTGTTAGATAGCCTATTTATCGATGAAAGCTATATTTAAAAATGAAGTTTCTACGGGAGCGGAAGTTACGCGGGTGAAACCGCGTGCAGGAAGCTGGTATAAAATATGATGACGTTTAATAGAATGAGGAGTTTCTGGGGCAAGACACCACACATGATTTATTTTTGGTACAATTGATCTATGTAATATATTTTTTCAATAACATTAAAATGACAGATTAAAATGAATTTAAATTTTGTGTTAGAGGCGCCCGTTCGTACCTATAACTTAGATAAGCCATGTAGGTACTTACATTTACGTATCATTACTGTCTCCTGAGGTCATGATTCCCACTACATTTATCAATTGCAGTCTTTTGAGGCAGACGTATTTGTGAAAAACATATTATGTTAATTTTAATGTTGCCTTTAGGTACTGATGATATGAAAATTTGTCCTATTATCTGCAGCAATCACTAAAAAGTCACGGTTTATAGGTACTTTTTTTGACGGACATATGTAGTTAGCCACATTATACATACTTTTAGTGATGCACAAATATGCACAAATAACTAAACGGGATAGATGGAAAAACAATCATAGTTATTATTTAAATGTTTTGAACTCTTTATGGAAAAGATTACCTTATACTATATTTCAAAATTTGAGATTAATAAAATTCGACCACCGGCAGGATTCGAACCTGCATCATTGGGTAAAGCCCACAATGCCTTAACCAATTAGGCTACGGTGGAACCACAGCCGGTCATCGAAATTTATTAATATCTTTGTAACACGTCTCTCGTCTCCAATTTTGAAATCATAGGTATATTAAATAAGATTGCAACAAAACATTAGTCAAGTTTTTTACTTCGTTAGAAGTATACAAGACATTCTGATTTGAATAGTTTTTTGCTAGGAATCTACACAATAATTAAAACACTCGGATGCGTGTAACAAAACTGGATTTTAAAAAGCTATGGGTGCCTAGTTTTAATATATAATTTTATAGGTATGTATCGAATGCAGGCTAATGTCCTCCGACGTAACCGGTCGTCATTCTCAACATACATAACATACTAGCAAATAAACTGTTATCTGCATGCAAGTTCAATTTCATAAGAAGATTTCTTAAGTTATATCCTTATTTCATTGGACTCGTAGAAAGTTCTAGACGTTAAAGCTTAGATCTGTTTATAGAAATATGTAATGCTAATAATAATGCGGACGGCTAAGGAGGACGGCAGGAATTCTCTGCCGGGGTCAGTTTTTCCGGAACGGTATAATCTGGACATCTTTAAAACTAAAGTGAACAGACACTTTCTAGGCAAGAGTGTATCATCTTAGGCCTTATCTTCGCCTTCCATAAAGCGAGATTATGGTCAAACGTAAGCCTATATTTAGTAAAAGTAAATAAAATAAAAAAAAATAACATTTTCCTTGAACATTCATTGACAGATGATAAGATTTTATTGAAAATAGCTTGGTTAGTAAGTTTGATTTTAGAGTTATATCACACAAAAGCTGAATGATGTGTATATATTTCATACTAGCTTCACCCGCGCGATTTCACCTACGTATCTCCTGTTCCCGTAGAAACTTCATGACTAAATATAACCATTCTCGATAAATAAGCTATCTAACACTGAAACTAACTTATAACCTTTCTCGATAAATAAGCTATCTAACACTGAAATAATTTTTCAAATCGGTCCCGTAGTTGCTGAGATTAGCGCTTTCAAACCCATTGCTCTACCGACGTCAACCTACTCGTAACACAAGCATTTTAGCTTAGCACGAGGGGTTAAAAAGAATACTAGTAGACAACAAAACATAGCTAGAAATATGAAAAGTGTTTTTTGGCTGTGGTATTCTGTAAGATGTACTGCCCCAGTCGAGCAGCTTTTTATCTTATTGCATTATTCTAGGTGGAATCTACTACATAATTTCAAGATCGTTGGGCCCCGAATTCGGCGCTTCAGTTGGCATCATCTTCGCTTTTGCCAATGCTGTAGCTGCCAGTATGAACACCATAGGGTTCTGCGACTCCCTCAACGACCTGCTGAAACAAAGTGGGTTGAAGATCATTGATAACTCGGTCAATGATACGAGGATAGTTGGAGCCGTCGCTCTTGTGGTGATGTGCATTATCTGCGCCGTTGGAATGGATTGGGAGAGTAAAGCGCAGGTTAGTAATTTTTTTATACAGTCATCATTATCATCAGCTCGTTTAACATCCAATGCTGAACATAGGTCTCCTCCCGATGGAGGGTTTTCGCCATAGTCACCACACTTGGCAGACGAATTTGGTCACCGCATAATTATATCGTAACACACAGAGAAACGCTGCCCGTTCCCTTAAAGAGGAAGTTAGAATTATTGGGACGGATTAACGTGCTTTCCAAGGCACGGAGAGTATTCCCTCAATCATGCAGATCCGGAAAGATTTAAAACAAACAAAAGTTAAAATAATAATATTAACTTACCTAATAAAGATTACCTACTCCCAAAAGCGCCACAAAAAAAATTAAACTCAAGTAATCTATTCCGTCGAAAATATTGAAGAAGACACTTGTCTGGGCCTTCTAGTCTCTAAGTTCTAGATTTTGTTGCCTATTTGTAAATAGTTTATATGTAGGTATGATGGTTATGCCATTGATAAAATAAACATGATTAAGTATATAAATAACACATCCATTAAGTAGTTAACATTAGTGTGTTAATTGTTATCCTATTATTTATCCATTTATTATAGATATTATTGTAATGCTTAATTGATTGTAATGGCATGTACGATGTGTTAAATGAGATGTGGATAGAGAAAATTAAATTTCATGAAATTTATTTAAATTCGTTTTACTTTGCATCACTTTAAGGTTGGCCTTAACGTTTTTGAGTATGTATACATTTAAGTAGGTATGTGACGTGCATACCGTCAAAGGCAATTAGATAAATCAAAAATCGAAATACAAAATTACTCTGAAAGTTTAGTTTATGCTTATGAAGCTTATGAATTATACAATTTAACTTTACGAATCTTAGGCGCCTGTATCATACGCTCGAGGAATGTGCATCCAATGTGGGAGCAGCCGTAGGATAATTTCCTAATGTCTTAATGAATTAAGCCACGTTGAATACTTACCGGTTGTCTAAAATCATTCCCTTTCCATTTATCCAAGACGAACGAGTAGGTATATAGAATTCTAGATTTAGATAGGTACATTTTAAGATTCAAAACATTTATTTATAAATTAATTAACCTTACTCGATATTCTATTTAAATAAGTATACCTATATTGCGTGTAACCCCAAATAAAAACCATCATAACCACATAAATAAATAAGATTTTGGCGAAGCTTTTGAGCGTTGGCCATAAGCGATGGAGAGTTATTTGGTTTTCTCTGAAGTAATAAAAACCAAAAAAAATTGCAAAACCCAAAAAAATGTGAATGTTAGGAATTTATATCTGTACAGTTCTTACTACCTATACTGCAACAGGTAAAGAATAAATGGTCTGATGATCAAGTTTGATGGTATTGTGGTACGTGCATCATGATCATGTCCATCATTGCTAATCATTTTATATCTACAGTTTTACGAAAATCAATTTTAATTGAATTTTTATTATTCGTGCACAACCTTTCCTTGTTTCAGGATAGCAAATTTCCTAGTATTATGAGCAAGTTGTTTTACTGAATCAACAAATCAATTTCTTATACTTTGTCATGTCTTTATCAATTGCTACAATGATGTCATTCGGTAATATCACTTACATCTAAACAGCATTTAAATTATGTTATTGGAGCTATCAACACGTGTCAATTTGCATTTGGCCTACTGCCTAATTCAACTGTGAGTCAACTGCATAGGTGATAAATTTTGTTCATTCAATGGACTAATACTGTTATAGGTTCCATATGGATTTTGTTTCATACACTCAATGCAATGCAACTAGTTTATATTGAGTATTCAACTTTTGTTAGGAAGTTAGTCCAAAGCTAGTAAAATGTGGATTATTCCTACGCAAGGTACACTTATTGCGCAGGTCACTCAGAGCTTAGGGCACCAGTCGGCACATTACTGCTTAGCATTTTGGGGCCCTTTTGTTTAACAGCGATATGTTAGCACAAAAAAAATATTGCAAATCTATTTGAGATTTCTTTAGGTTTCCTTTTGGAATAACCAATTTTCATTGTTTATTCTATATAATATTTTCAATTTTAAACATTCCTTACTAGAGCATGAACAAATATGGTAATGTCATTTATCTTTTTTATTTAACTCGCACGTGGATCACGTTACATTGCTTGTCACTAATGAGGTTGATACCTCGTGCGGAAGGGATGTGACGATGGATACTGGATTGAATAGAATTCAATAATATACACACTCTTATTGTGTTTGTACACCTATTTTATATTTTTAATGACATCTTCCACACTTACTACGTTTTAATTGACTAGTTATATTGTGTGGGGCTTTATCATTCATTGACAATTAGAAACTCAGAACCATAAAATAATTATCTGCGGTGCAAAACACCGCAGATAATTATTTTAACTAAAAAAGTTACCCTTAGAACAGGCTTTAGTAGAATATTGAAGATATGTTCCAGTTTATAATGGACACTTGATAACATTAACTTTTAGATTTCTAGGTAATTTTAGTTAGGTACCTACTATATGACGAATCTTTTTTGTATTTTTTTTTAAGATTCCTAGCAGAGTTTTGCCTTCTGCTAGTATTCTTGTTAACTCCTCGTTCAAAGCTAAAATGCTTTTTGCTATGTTCACATCGGTAACGCAATGGGTGAAAATCGAACCGGGGCGGCGCGGCGACCTCAAGAACACTGACTGTATTGTTATTAATTTAATGTAATCGTCTTTATTGTCTTATTTCTATTTTATTTTATTTTATATAATCTAATTCTTTAATGTAATATGATATTTTAGTAACAATAATGAGCTTAACTGTAAGTGCTGTGCATTTCTTTAAGTGATGTGTTTACTGTAAATTAAGAACCACTGTAAATTTTATAATTACTGTAAATTATTTGTAAACATGTCGTTGAAGTACCATAAATAAATAAATAAATAAACACAAGTCCGACGACCATAGTCATTGGGCTACGGCCGCTTTTAGTTTTTTCCTTTTATTTATTAAGCGTTAAATGCGTAAACTGTTAGCTCAAGGTTTGCTTGATTCCTAGCAGCAAAGTTTAGATAGGCACAAGTAAATAAGATATAAGTTAACGGAGGAATAAATTTTAATCATTAATTATTTGACTCTTAAGATAATTTTTATCTGAAAAACTGAACAATTAGCCCTAAACCTTTATAAGAACTTATTATATAGTTATTACAACACCTCCATGTCTTATTTTTATTTTCTAAAACAATGGCCGTTTATTTTTATATAGTACTAAATAGTTGCTATCGTTTGACATTCAATTGATCTCTAAATAACGCAAAGTATTAATAGCACTCAATCAATTCACCTATGTGTAAAAAGCAATATCAAAATGTATGTAAGCGTCAATAAAAAGGCCTGTACTAAACATAATTCAATAAAATACCTAAGGAAATTCGTTGCTTAAAAGCGTTATAATGTAAAATTAAGAGCGATATAAATTTAGAAAGTTTCCTGTGGGACTTTTATGTTGCACTGAACTTTTCGATGTCTTAGCAGATCCGAAGTCTGAAAGGCTCGCAAACTGTAAAGTAGATCGACCGTTCAAAATCTAGTCTTCAATACACCTATATATTTACCACCATTACAGCTAACACATTGAAGTCATTAAATTGATTTGTTCATTATAGTGTGTGTTTATGTCAACGACGTTGTGTGTTCTCAATTAGCGAAATTAAAAAGCTGGCCATGGTCGTGTCAGGCCACGCAAAGTGTACCATAACATAGCGTATTATTAATTGGCAAGAAACATAAAAAATGTCTCTGTCAACCTTTTTATTTTGCGTTGTTAAGACTTGTTCAAACCAATTGTAATTATAAACGTTTCATGCATTTAATTGGTTTTTATAGGCCTGTATTTGTAGTTTGAACAGTTAGTGACGAACTTATGTAGGTAGTTAGGTATAAGATATCCTTATGGTATAGTGAAAGTCGTGGTTTATGATGATGGCTTTGGGAATAGGTATTTAGGTAATGTGAATAGTTAATGAGGTCTAACATTACCTTAATATAAGTTATGATATTAATCATAAACCTCTTCGATTCCAAAGATTATTTTCTTCGTCTCTGTCTTTGAAAAATCCAGCATTTCTTGTTAAATTAATTTATAGATCTGTACGTTCGTAAATGTAGCGAGCCTACTAGCTAAATATGTACCAACCATTTAATTTAACAGTCTCCGAGTCAATTGGCAGTGATATATAGACGCATAAAACGCGTTTATAAGACTTTCGCGTTGTACATTTAGCTACGAAACCCTTAACGACAATAACGTACTCGTATATTGTAATGATTGGACACAACACTCGGTCATCCCCAATTGACCTAAGTAAGTAAATGAAGAGTCCTTCAAACTTCAATCAATAAATTCATTTAATGGGCCTGTAGTGACATACGTGAAACGTTACATGATGTCACGAATTGAAGCGCAATAGAAGTTCGCTTGAGGCTATGTAGAAGATCTCAACACGAACAATTGGACATACCACTTCGTCCAGTCAGGAAGATCTCCCCTTTGTGTGGAGGAACTCAAACACCAGTTCCTCGACAGGGCTCCTAGAATTGCATGTAATGGCTGACGGTATCTTGTTGTAAACTATGTTACAAACTACTTAATTTGATTTTTTTTGTGTATATGTTGAGGAGATGATTTTTGAATACTATGTTTTCGTTCATACTTTTATGAAAGCACGCGGTTTTTGTTGCGTCAAGCGTCAACGTCTTGTTTTTGACACGTAATTCTATAAAAAATAAAATTTTAAATTAATTTAGTTATGCTAACCAAAGGGATAAATATTCGGACACAGGTAAAAGTGTGTGTAGTGTCCCACCGAGGACGCCCTCTTGCGTTGCTTAGTATGTAGTTTTTAAACTATTTATTTATGCTGGTGATTTTTCTCGAAAACACATAGTAGTTACTTTTGCTACTTCAACGGGCATATAGGCTAAGCTCTGCTCGCCTTTATGCTTGGCGAAGAAGCTTACAGGGGCGCCCCAACAACTATCGTGATTATTTATGACATAAGTAGTACGTTTTTATTAGTTTTCCCAAAAAATATTAAAAGATTCATTAGATTTTTAATTAACACGACAATAATTTATTTAATGTTCAATAATCACACACATCTTTCATTGTTTATATAGTATTATTCTTTATACCTTCTATCTAGCGGTGACACAAGTTTTCTAATAACACTTTATTACAAGATTAGATGATGGTATGTTAATTGTATAGTATTAAGTTAAATACTTGAAATGCTCTACAATTAAAACTTCTATTTATATATTATTATGTAGTATTACAATCATTCACGGGTCACATATTTCTATGTAACCTACATAGATTAACAGAACAGTAGGTATTCAATATATTTTCAACATGCTACATGCTATACTCCATGAAAAGTACAAACGATACTGTAGCAACTGTAACTAGAGTACAAAATTGTACTTTATTTAATAACAATATGTTTTTATTTGGGTTTAGGTAACACATATAATAAAAATTGTGTGAGGCATAAGTTACAAATAACGGCCAATTATAAGTTTTCACAAATTACAGTAAGTTTAGGAGTACAGGTTGATGGTTGAAATAAATAACACTGTTCTCACTATTTACAATTATATATATACAGAAGCGGAAATACTTATATTTACAATGATGATGGTGTTGCAAAAATGGTTATGTACATGATGTCAGAATGGAAATTTTTACAATGACATTTAATTTTCTTTTTAAATAAATAAAGTGGCGTCCGTCTATGGTCACGAAGGAGGTCGCTACATAGGTATAGGTACTGATATTTTAAGTCTATGTGCTATTTTTTCAACTTGCTGTGAACCATATTGTCATTTACTTCACTTCACTTTTAACCTAAACATGGCATTCAACGCGTATGGGTTGATTCATATCGATTATGAGTTATTAAAATAAAGTGTTTTTTTTTCAACATATTATAGTTGAATAGTTAGCCTCGAGATTTTTGGTACTTCACTGGGCGATGAGAAAAGTAGAGACTAAGACCATGAGGTCGATATTATATAGAAGTAGAACCTCTACCGAGCCCTATGCTAACAAAAAAAATGCAGAAGAGCAATAAATCAGAATTGATTGTGATTTTTCCCAATAAACTGTCATTGAACCAAATTTAATTTCCTATGACAGTCAAGTCCTACATGAAATGTATAATTGCATTAATTTAACTATAAAAGCCAATGGTTCCGTGGGGCTTAATGGGTGTGTTTGCAAATTACAGTTCCAAGTTGATAATCATCTTTTGATGGACATGAGCCTGCCTTCTAAATTATAGATAGTCCATTTAATTTGCAGCTCTAAGTGCTGGGAATGTAGCCTTGAGGTTTTAACTCTCATTAATGTTATTGCATTTTAATTGATTCATGTAACATTTGTTTACTTGAAAATGGGCTTTTAAATTTAGGTAATACATCTGTGTTGCTTTAAATACTTATGTTGATCAATTCAACATATCTTAGGTAGGTATATCTTCGTAGGATCTACTTAATTAATCGAATGATTTATTCTGGCAGACATAAGTAGTTAGCCAAGAGGCTTGGGTTAGCCTGAGTACCACGATCTCTGAGTCCCGGAGGGGCCCAATGCGTTGTGACACTTGTCCAAAACCCCAATAGATTTGTATGTATCAATTGGGGTTTTGGACAAGTGTTATGGAAGCCGGTGAACTCGGGGAGTATTCTCGAAGTTTTTGGTACATCTCCGGACGGGTAGAGCTCTCCAGCCTCATTAAAATTAGGCTATTGATAATTCTTAAATATTCGTCCCCTAGTTATTGTTAGATATATTTTGAGTGATAGTTACTTTTTATATGACACTAGCTTCCTGCGCGCGGTTTCACCCGCATAGTACCCATTCCTGTGGGAACTTTAAAATTTAATATAGCCTATGTTCACCGGAGATAGTGTAGCTTCCCAACGGTGAAAGAATTTTTGAAATCAATCAAGTAGTTTCAGAGCCTATTCAATTCAAACAAACAATCAAATCTTTCCTCTTTATAATATTAGTATAGAAAACATTGACGTTCTATATCTATGTCCACATACAGTAGCATCATGTCTGGGGAGTCTTCATTAATATTGTAATCAATATTTATAGTAGGCTGTGTAACTGGTGTACAATAAATTGTATTCATTGTATGAAACAATGAATACAATTTACCTTTTGGAAGAGGACAAATTGTAGTGATAAAGTAATGGAAATTCCATTAACTTAACCTCGATACCGTGGGTACTACGATTTGTCCTACATTACGAGTCATAATACCCAAACATAATCCGTTTTCCAGAACTCATTTACGTATTTTACGTAAGTACTCGTATATTTACTAATGCGTTATTTTTAATTCTATACATACAATATTGGCTTATTCACTCTAAAATGACTACAAATTCAGTTATTACGAAATTCACTGAATCATATAGAAAACTTCCTATATTTCCCTCTCGGTTCCAAGTCCAATGTAAAAATAACCCAGTAACAGTACCCGTATATCAACATTGATTGCTCTGATGAATTACTACTCTAGATTTCTGAGTACAGTACGAGTAGTTTGTATTTCTTCTTCCGCTATACATTATTTTTGGAAATAAGGAAATGGGAGAGTCAAGGTTGAGGAGTAAATGTATATTCATAGTTTCTGACTATTAAGTAAACATTCACAGTAGAAAAATATTTAGATAAAGTGTAGAAGATGGCGAATATTGTCTAATATAAACATGTGTTATAAACTTATAACATTTTAATGTTTAGTTATAAAATTCAATTTGATTTTTAAAATTTATTAACCGTGTTCAAATTTATTATCTTATTCTCTGGCTTTGAAGTATCAAAACATCTATATCTAATTAAATATACAACATCTAAACACGAAACTTAACCTACCTCCGTGCCGTAGTGGTATGAGTCTCGCTTTAAGTCTTGGAGATCATGGGTTCGGTCCCCACACTGGACAAGAAATTTTTGTGTAAATTCGCAGATTTCTTGCCGTGCTTTTCAGAGGTACAGAGGATTTATTTTCAATATACCCTCTGTGCTTCGGAAACACATTAAGCCATTTGGTCCTGATTGTTATAACATAACCTATAACAAGGGTATATCAGAGAGCTGGCGCAGCGTTTCCTAGTGTGTTAGAACATGCTAATACTGCGGTAAACAACCCCCTCGGGAGGAGGCCAATGTTCAACTGTGGACGTTGTACGGGCTGATGATAAGTGCAGTTGCAGTATCAACATAGTTACATTAGTCCAGGAATTTTAGCACCAAAAATCTGCTGCAGTCCAAGATTTTTAGAGCGAACATCTAAAAATCTTGGACTACATAGCTAAATAGTAGGTACCTTACATAATGTTACTCATTATTTATTGCAAACATTGTCTGACTATGCTATTTTGAATAATTTCGAATTTGATTTTGATCTTATATCTGTTATCATTAACCACTGGCAATTTGAGACATCTTAACGTCAAATTATATTGCTATTTACCTGGTTACCTACTCTCATAATATCTTTTATGGCTATCATAAACAAAAAAAATCCGTCGGATTGTCCACAGAATTTCCTGATCGCGATTATCGTTGGCGCCATGGTTGACTTCGTGGTGGGAACTGTCATGGGTCCAAAGGACGTTGTAGAAATTTCTCAAGGATTCACCGGCTTAAGTAGTAAGTATTTTAATTCAAATATATATAACGCAAGAAGAATATAATAAATAAGACAATTTAAAATACTCTAGTTGGGTACCTACTTATCTACAAGGTAAGGAAATTAAGGATGTGATCATAAGACGACCTTTGCAAAGACAAACCCATCAAGGAAAAGTTGTACAAAAAAAAATTACCTAGTACCTATAACAAATATATTCAAATCATAAAAAATCGTTATTTTTTCACACATAAAAGGTTTGTTCTTCGTTATAGCATGTCATTATTTTGGTATGCTACCGAGCTTAAATGTATTTATGCTTAGGTTTTAGCCGTGTAACTCTGCTCCAGTGGTTCGGATCGTGATGTATCCATATTAATACCGTAGCCTATATTACAGCTTGTAAAATATCAGCCAAATCTGTTCCGTAGTTTTTGCTTGAAGGAGTAAAAAACATCCATACTTCCAAACTATTTTGTTTATTATATTAGTAAGAGTTTGATTACGTTGTTAATTAGCATTTCGAGTTTTTATTTAATAATTGTTAACAATTTAGTATAAACAAGTAAGAATTTAGGATTTTATATAGATATTCATTGAACATTAATATTTCAGCTGCAACTCTGGCGCAGAATTTCAAACCCGACTTCCGGTACAGTGAAAATGTAAATCAAGACTTTTTCAGTGTGTTCGCCATATTTTTCCCCTCCGTCACCGGAATTCAGGCTGGAGCGAATATTTCTGGTGATCTCAAGGTATGTTTAGACTGTATAAAACTATTTATTTTAATAGGCTAGTTGACACTTTTTTTGAAATTATTTTTGTATGGTTAAAAATAGTTTAACTAGATCAAGAAAAAAAATTGTATTTTTTTGAGATCTAGAAAAGCGGTAAATTAATATTTTTAAATTGACGTGACATTTAAAGATGAAAACGATGTGCGTTATTTTGATTGGTACACAGTAGTGTCCAATGAGTACCCGGAGGTACCCAGGCACCCTATGGTATCGGAGGCCCTCCTCGATACACACCCAAGGGATGGTGTTGAAGGCGTTTTTAATGTCTAACGACACCACCATCAACACCCCCCCCTGCTCGATCGCGTCCCTCGATAGGGCCTGAAGGCGAGAGATCGCAGTATATATCAGTCCTGACGTCAATCCTAGATGGATGACGTCATGGCTCAGAAAATGTAATTTGTAAAGGATAGTGTTAAGGATAGCGTTCTTGTTTTTTAACTAGACCTATGACGTCAAAAAATTGTTGATCGCGTTTTCGAAACATAATGACAGACACAAAACAAGCTATTTTCATATAAAGTTTATACAACCATCTTCAAGTTATTTGAACAGAAATTATTATATTTAGGTTCCATATACAAATACCTCAGATCAAATAAACATCGCTGTAATATAATTTCATATGGGTCAACTAGCCTATTGATTAACTGACTTTTAAAACACAATTAGGACCATAATTGGGTTAGGTATACAATGTAAGTATTTACCCTCTAGTGGTGAATACAACATGCAAGAAAAAAGATGCACTCATGAGGTAAATGGGTACTTATGCAGTAGGGAGATAGTTACCTCTCAACAATATGTTGTTTTTAAATCATGTTTTGTTTTTAAATCTCATAGCCTAATATCATATTAAGTTCATCGCGTATGGAATTGGCTGGATAATCAATGGACAAATATTTCAGCGAACCCGCGTAGCTCGAATTTATTTTGTTAAAGTGTACCTATTTCACTTCTGGTAAACGAATTTTAATAATCTATCTATTTGTATTATCACTATCACTACATGCATAGTATAAAACAAAGTCGCTTTCTCTGTCCCTATATCCCTATGTCCCTATGTATGCTTAAATCTTTATAACTACGCAACGGATTTTGAGGTGGTTTTTTTTTAAAAAATAGAGGGATTTAAGAGTAAGGTTTATATGTATACATCAGCATTGTACCCGTGCGGAGCCGGGGCGGGTCACTAGTTTGTTATAAATAACACGATCCACATTTTTTTTTATATTATATGTTTAGATTGTGATCTATCTACCTTAAACCTAAAGCCAATAACATCAATTTTGGGTTATTCGTGATTAATATTTACCAAATTTTCTTGTATTTGTTGCCTTACATGATCAATGTTTTTTGAACACTTTAAGTTGAAACAAACACATTTTTTAAATACAATATAAAAGTTATATAGTAGGTACCTTCATATCTTTATAATATTAGTAAAATAGTGGCAAGTAAGTAACAACACATAAAACGTAGCATGGCTGACGTCACTGGTAGTGGGTTTAATTAAACGATGGGTGTGCCAGGAATTGTTCCATTTTCTTCGTACTACTGTGTTTGTCAAGAACTGTCCGCTACCCTTGTTTTCTATAGGCGATATATTTCAAGTAATGGCGTTATTTTTATTTATGTAGGTAAATAAATAAATGTTTAATCTATGACTTTGGTAGCCCACGTAACTATTGCATTCAAGTTCATTTCATCATCATTTTTCGTTTTATATACTTGCTTACTCTTTTCCCAAAAAGTTTATGAAAATATGCGATAAACGATCATTAGGTGGTTTAATGACAAACGAATCATTATTACTCCTATCAACGCATAAATATGATTAAGTTAAAGTAAATGCTTTAAAATTGCAATTACATTAGCAATGTAAGGCTTTTACCTATTAATTATCGGTTTTGGTGGATTTCCCAAAATATTCTTACATTCACGCCTTGCACACAGTTACGAATAGGTAATAGAAAAATAATTATCGTTAGTGCTCCAACATCCTCAAGTTATGCGCGTACATATATTTTTATTTATAGCGATAGATAGATTAATATATCTAGCCAAAACTTTAAGGAATTATATCCTTTTTTATATTTTTACTACTTTAGTACAGGTTTGTAATTGACTAGGTACAAACCTGTACTAAAATAGGTTTTAATTAGGTAAAGCGCCACATTCTATTAATTACCTTTTGGTTTAGATCAAAGCGACTATTAAAAAATATTTTTTCCAAGGGATATCCATCATGGTTATCTACCCACATAACAATGATTAAACTAAGTAACTTTCCACGTACACAAACAACGCTTTCTTCACTGGGGAAATTCCTACATCATATCTATTTCTGTATAGGGAAATGTATCGTGTTCGTTTCATATAAAAGCCTCGATAATAATTTGTGGTAAATGAAAAATAGGTATAATTTATATGCTTGTTTAATAATAAAATCGTTGCGATTTTTTTTTTTAGCCTATGGCTAAATATGCTATCCGCGTTAGATGTGTCTTATCTACACTAATATTAGAGCAAATATCTGATTGGTTGTTTGTATGTTTATTTGGCGTAGGGGGAAACTGGCCTCTGGTCCGCGGCCCATATTACACGGAGTAGAAAGAGTAGTGGAAAACTGGGCCGAATGCGTGGGCCAGATTACCATGGGAAAATAGTATAGTAGTCAAATCGACCCAGTGGGATTTTTATTTAATTTAAATGAAAACATAAGGGTGCGAAATAAAACTTCAATATCAAAATACGTGTACTTTATTAGTTGAGCTTTGTATTTAACAAGCTCAAGAATTATTGGAACGCATTAAATGAATCTTTTATATATAGCGTATGTTAATCCTTATCCAGGAGTAACATACGCTATATTTTAATGATGAAGTTCCCACGGGAGTGCGAACTACGTGGGTAAATAAGCGCGCGGTAAGCTAGAGTATTTATACGGGTGTATGAAACCAAATCGGTATTACCGTTTTGGAGATAAGGTAGAATACACGGAAAAACTAACAGACATACGAAATAATTATAAGTCTGTATTATGCCTTATAAAATTACCCATAATATGCTAGTGAAAGTCCTGTAAATCGATTAACACTTTACTGATACTCGTCGGTACAAACAGATAGACGGACAATTGTTTCTTAATTGTGTTTTTGTTATAAGCACCCTATACACATTCACATGCATTTAGTAAAAACCTTATTATAAGTATATTTTATAGATTAAGATGCATAGGTACCTAATGATTATTGTTTCATAAAATAATTGAAACAATCAGTCGAATATTAAATGTTGTCGTTAATAGAACATTAGATCTCGTACTAATTAGGTGTGAGATCAAATGACAGCACGATTATTAACACACTTTGTCATCGTTAAGATATCGTTAAGACAGGCTAAACAAATCCTAGAAGAACGCGCCTAGTGCTTGTATTTACAAGCTAACATCACTGTCATGGCTTCCGTTGTTTTCGTAGACCCGAAGGCCGAGACTGCCCGAGAGGCCCGCAAACTGTAAAGTAGAGCAAGAGCTGTAGGTACACAATTCCCCTAAAAATCTAAAGCCACCATTCATCAATGCTCCGGTCAGCGACCGCACTGAACAGAGATCCAAGTTCCACAAGGGGGGGCTTTGTTTGTAGTTTTAAAACCATTTTTTAAGGCTGGAGCGCTGCTCGCCTTTTTGCCCGATGAAGTAGCGAAAGCCACGTGGCTAACAACATATGTCCGTTCATTAAAAATAAAGATTGTAATGCCTGTTAAATTGCAATTGCAATGCATTATAATGCAGATACACAGTTATTTCTGTGTAGCGAGAAACGTTTCGAAAATTTAGAGAACACTACAAACAAAATATCACTCTCAACTTGCGATGCATGTATTATTATTTCTATTCAAAAGGTACCGACGTACATAATCCTAGTAGGTAATATAAATTACTATATTACATAGGATTATGTTCGTCCGTCGGTGCCTTATTTATCATCGGATTATATTTATTGTTAAGTTTTAATCATTATAGCTTTTAATAAATAAGGAATGCTTCATTAATACAAATAAAATGATCAAATATCGTAGAAAGCCGCTATCATACCCATTATTCAACAATATAAGTATTATAATGTATTGTAAATAATAGAACATAAGTAATGGTGCTTGGTAACAGTTATAGAACAACATATTTATGTAAATATTTATTATGACTCCTTTTGAATATCTAACGGTCTGTGTAAGCTAACAGTGATGTAGCGATATCTAGTCGGGTTAAACGTATCACAACTTCTTGGAGAGACGTCCGTTCTAATACCCACATTGATATGGCTGATACAGCGATAGCTACGCCCCAATAGGCAAGGTTTAACTTAGAGTTTGGCAAAATTTAAAGGTTAAGACTCATCATTATTTTAAGAGGAGGCACCTTTAATGTGATTATAGAACCATTGTAAAATCAGTTTTAAAATTGTAAAAATGATCTGTAAAAGTCAAACGCTGCACATTTGTACCATCTTTCAAATGACAAATATCAAATAAGGACTTTACAAGTTAACACAGATTTTCTTATACCGATGCGTGTATTGAATTAATCGGCGTCTATATACGAACAAATGAACTCACTGCTGACCACGTGTTTGTCTTGCGTGTCATTGACAGCTCGTGGTGACCTCACTGGTAATGACGTCACGGGAAAATGACCAACGTCAACATTCACCTACGTGCGTATATTTCTATACGTTATGTGTAGATGTGTAGTAGCTACGTTAATGTGTACCAAAACATTTACAGGTTTCATGCTCTAATATTAGCTATTATTTCCGGATAAAGTACTAACTGCGTTTGATGATTTTCGGTATGTTACCTAAATTATTCCAATGCACAACGGATAGTTGTAATTTAGCAGAGTGGTATAATATTTTCCGCGTTTGTAATAATTCGCCAATCAATCTTAATATGATCTGAATTCATTGATCAGCAAACAATATTCAAAAGGAGGAAAGTTAGTGAGATTATTGGGGATAATCTCTGGATCTTCAGAACCGATTTAAAAAATTAGTTTACCAATAAAGTGCCATTATTTGTGAGTGTCATAGGCTATTATAAGACAAGGTTTCCACGGGTAAACGGGATCTACGCGGGGAAACCGCGCGGGACAGGTAGTTTAATATATGTAGGTATTCATACCTATACCGGGGAATATAAGTAAATTATTTACAATATGAATGAATATGCATGGCACACGTTCTCTGAATACAAGGATTCAAAGAACGTGTGCCATTTTTGTGAACAATAATATAAATATAATATTGAATTACACCCATCCCTATAATTTTAGTAGTTTTATTCTTCTCAGGCCAATGATCTTCATAAAAAAACCCATTAGGTATTTGTTACTCAAGAGTATGGATGACTCATATGAGCGAAATCAATTGGTATTGACTATTCTCAAAATTGTACGGGTTAACAGGGTTAAACAAATTGACTTTGTGTTTGTCTTAATATTCGATTTGTATCATAAATTATTTGATCACCGATGCACAAAAAATATTAGTCAGCTTTTGAAAAATGGTTTTGCCGAATTGGATTGCTACCATCCAATTCGACAACCCATTTTTCAAAACAAGTTTCAAAGTCAGAGTATTGAGTGCCAAAGCTATTTTGAAACCGGGAAAGTGTTGGTGCTCAAACCGTTGGTGTTCAAATAATTGAAGGTTATGCATCAAAGCTATACTGAAACAGGAATAGTTTTGGTGCTCAAACTGTTGGAGCTCAAAAAGGAATACTCTGATTACTCTGACCCCACATGGAACGTTCGCGTTCTTCGAGCGTGTACCACATGCGGACAGCGGCGGTAGAGCGTAGCGGCTGACGGGGTTGCGAGCTCGTTTCATTTGGGGTCAGCTTAAGTAATTTGGTATTGTAAGAGTATACCAAATTCTACTTATTTTTGGACACTATATAGGTGTAGTCATCATTTTAAGGTGTGTTATGAATCACCTTCAATCACTTTAAAAACGCACTAGTGCCGACTAGTGCGCTACTTAACATTGCCTTAAAATGGCGATGTTCCATTTATGACGTGTGTCAGACTTTTCCCCTTGGCTTTGGCAACTGCACGGGTGATTTTTTTTTGCCTATTAGTTTAGTTTAGCCATGAAAAATAGAATGGGAAATACCTAACTTGGCATTTAGTTTACAAGTTTTCAAATATAAAATAATTTTTGCAGTCGCTGTATCGATTTAGAAGTTCATTCAACATTAATTTCTAAGAAACATATTTCATCTATATTATGGTTATTACATAAGCAACAACATTCCAGGACCCGGCATCAGCTATCCCTAAAGGCACAATGCTGGCTCTTCTCCTCTCGATGGTGAGCTACGCCCTGATGGTGCTCTTCTCCGGTTCCGGAGCCCTAAGGGACGCCAGTGGCAACATCACAGACCTCATCATGGTTAATGGCACAGTTGTGGCAGACTACTCGCAGCTGGCAAACTGCGTCGCCAATAATACTTGTCACTATGGACTGCATAACAGTTATTCGGTAAGTTTTCTTTCTTATGGCTAATTTTTTTTATTTTTTTGCTTAACAAATAGAATCTTTACAGTATTCATATAAATTAGCGATAGTATAAAATATTTCAATGTTTGGCAGAGAATTTACATGATAAATCAATCCCGATTTAAAAATCCATAATATTTTACAGACTTTATTAAAAAATGCCTAAGTCAAAATAATTCAGCAAAAGCTTAGCATGAGGGGTTAACAAGAATTCTAGTAGTGCGCACTCTTCAATTCTTTCCGTATAGGAATAAGTAGGTACATAACCTTTTTAAATTGTCTAACACATTCGTTTGATCTCAGGTGATGCAACTGATGTCTGCATGGGGCCCATTCATCTACGGTGGTTGTTGGGCAGCCACTCTCTCCACCGCTCTAACCAATCTGCTGTCAGTGCCCCGACTGATCCAAGCCTTGGGCGTGGACCGGATCTACCCAGGACTGATCTTCTTCTCCAAGCCTTATGGAAAACATGGCGAGCCGTACAGAGGATATGTGCTTACATTCTTCGTTTCACTAGTGTTTTTGCTTATTGGTAAGTGGACCTTTTATTTGTTTTGATTATAGAAAATACCTTTATTTAAGACCGATTTTAACCTACTTGCCAAAAGAATACGTACCGCCACCTAGAAAAGTTTTCGTGATTTTACAGCTTTTTTCCGCGTATTAATACAATTCTCCACATTCCCAGCACATACCTACACTCGTATATATTTCTACGACAAGATTATTTGCGATTATTTTATATATTTTTTTAACAGCAATAATCTTTTTTTTCTCTACAGCCGATCTGAACACCATAGCGCCTCTGATTTCCAACTTCTACCTGGCGTCGTATGCGCTTATCAACTTCTGTACGTTCCACGCGGCGCTCGTTAGACCACTAGGCTGGAGGCCTACCTTCAGAGTGAGTGATCAATTCATATACCTAATAGATTTAAAACTCATTATCTTTTTTATTTGAGTCCATATCTTTTCTTGTCTCTAATTCCTGTATGATATTATACTTGCGACTTTGAGTTGACTTGGGAAGTTCAGGTGTCGCTTTGATTATATCTATTACAAAAGCATTAGAGACCATGACAAAGAGACTCTACATACTCAAGTGCATGCTTCAAACCAAGTATATTGTTCGTGCGTACTACTGTTGGTAAGACTTGATCATGCCCCAGATCTAAGGTGACAGTCGGTCACCTTAGATAAGTGATCCTCTGCTGTTATCACAATAAATCGCTACTCTGCGAGAATAATGACAAAATTCAAAAAAAGAATAAAAGTTGGAATACTTCTTTAATGATTGAAATCATAAGAGTAGTTTTCGCAAAGTTACTCATTTCGAATTGTGTCAAAGCTGCATGCGAAATGAATATAATGTCTTAAGAACTGCTCAATTAACTAGTGCTGTACTCTTTATATCAATAGATCCACACGACATGACTTCTCTTTCGAATAAGGATTTTAGGAGTAATATATTATTTTCATCCATCCTTCTTTATTTTTTGACGCAGTTCATAATGTCTCATTTATAATAAATTATGTCCATTTCCAGTACTATAATGTTTGGTTGTCGCTGGTCGGTTTCCTGAGTTGCGTGTCTATCATGCTGCTCATCAGCTGGATCATGTCTCTCGTTACATACGCCATATTCTTCACGTTATACCTCATTGTGCACTACAGAGACCCTGGTAAGTTAAAAATCATGATATTGGTATTAAAACTAAATATTTTGGGCGACTCGACGTGGTCATACAAGCCGACATAGGGATTGTTAGAAATTGGCTCAATTGGTCATTAAAAGATATTGTGGAAATGGATAAATCATGATACCTATAGTAGAAAAAACATGTACAACTTGATTCTAGCAGTCTAGATTATACGGTTTGTATCACTCTACATTGTAAAGTAATCTATCCATCAGATATAAAAAAATACATCGCTAAGAAAAATTATGAAAAAAACATACATAGATGTGCAATTTCGATATAAATAGACACTATAACATTTCTATGGTTGATTCCTAAGCGGTGTTAATTACTATATAATCATTGTAGCTTCCCTTTTGTGGTTTCACCCTTGTAACTCCCATTCCTGTAGAAACTTCATAATATAATACAACCTATAGCCTTTCTTGATAAATGGGCTATCTAACACTGAAAGAAGATATTTACAAATCAGATCAGTAGTCCCTAAGGTTAGCGCGTTCAAGCTAACAACCAAACTATTCCGCTGTATACTCTCCAGATTCTCGCTTCATCAGCATCAGCCCGTATAACGTCTACTTTTGAACACGGGCCTCCTCCCGAGGGTGGGTTTTGCCATAGTCACCACTCTTAGGAGGCGGGTTGGTGACCGCAGTGAAATGTTGTAACATACAAGGAAACGCTGCTGCCCGTTTCTTGGTATACAATTATTACAGATGAAGTTATAACAATCGGGACCAACGGCTTAACGTGCTTTCCGAAGCACGGAGGGTAGTCCCTCAGCCTACCAGACCCGGAAAGAAATCTTAGAATCTACACAAAGATTTCCGGTTCGGCATGGGAATCGAACCCACGACCTCCGAGATTTAAAGCTAGCCAAATACTGCTACGCTACGGAGGTTCTCGCTTATCACAGCTTAAATTTAAGGTCAGGTAGAGGTCTGTTTATGACCACTTAAGTGGAAGCAGTCTTAACGCTGCACAACGCTACACATAACCACTTTAGTGTGGAAATCCTTATGATTTATGTTTTTAGTAGTATATACGCAGTTTATAAATAAATATAAATTCTCATACTCAGTTTCGTCCAAGAATTTACAAATGAGAGCTTTCATTATAAATCGTTACGTACATGACTGTGTAAATGTAACACACTTACGATTTCATAAACAATCAATCATTTCTACTCAGTGGAGAACCACAAATAGCTCACATTGATCGAATAATACTGGTGTTAAGATCAGCTTAACGGAAATTTTATGAAATTCATAGTTACATGAATGATGTAGGCCCGTCGATCTTAGGTTAGTGATTAAACAATATGGTATAGTTTAGAAAGCATAAAAAAAATCTTCGTATTCTTATCTTCTATTGATTGATAAATTCTAACAAACTAAAAATTTCATGCTTCTTGGTCAGACAAATTCGTTGGCCTATTGTTATAAGTTTCGCCTTAACTGTCGGAGGTCGTCGGTTTGATTTGAAGACTTTTTTCCGGGTGGTTACACATTAACGAGTTAGTTTCGATAATCATCATATCAGCTAAGATAATTAAATACCGGATAGCAGCGGTGATAAGTCCTGAACTTGGGCCTCCTCCCGATGGTGGGTTTTTGCCATAGTCACCACCCTTGGAAGGTGGGTTAGTGACCGCAGTATATAAACACAAGTAAACACTGCTGTCCGTTACCTGGCATACGATTGTCATAGATGATGTAATGACAGTCGAACGACTTAACGTGCTTTCCGAGGCCCAACCAGACCTGGAGAGAAATTATAGATTTCTTTTCCGAAATAGAACCTACGAACTCCGAAGTTTACAGCTAGACCATATTATACCGTTACACTGCGGAAGTTGCCCTTTTAGTTCAATATACACTACCTTTGTTTACTGATTCGGTATGCCTTTACTGATATTTTACACAAATCATTTCATCGATTACGTCATATTATATACTTAGTTCATAGAAATTGATTCATAGCAAAATTTCGCTTGTATTAGTTACTTATGTCCGTTGGCATTGATATTAATATGACGGGAATATTTCACGGGATTGGCACGAATTAGCTTCATGAATCATTTCTCGAACGCACTGCCGAATCTTGATGCAAATGTAACAACCAAATAATTGGATGTTAAAATAACATTCTTGTTATTGCCCTCAAAATGTTCTGCTCTTATAGTTAACCCAGCATTCTAAATTTATGGGAAATTGTGGAATAACAATCTGTAGAAAAATATTTTTCAGCAATCTGAAAGCTTGTTTTCTGTGCCTATCATTTTAATTAAAATCATCATAATAGTTGAGTGTTATCCTATCATCTTTACTGCATTGACACTATACTCTATCTGTTACATACTGTATGAATGAACATTATTCTAAGTAATTTCAAATTATTTCTCTAGACGTAAACTGGGGCAGCAGTACCCAAGCTCAGATCTACAAAACGGCTCTCTCCAGCGCGTACAACTTGGCCAAAACCGGTGAACACGTGAAAAACTATTGGCCCCAGATGTTGGTGTTGGCTGGCCGGCCACAGACCAGACCAGCTCTAGTAGACCTGGGCAACTTGATTACTAAGGCTGGCTCGCTAATGATTATTGGAGATATCTCACTGGTAAGTCTATTACAATGTGAAAATGCTATCTGCTATCTTTAAGTCTATTAAAAACTTGACCAGAACCAGGGCAAACGTATAGTCCCAAGCGATACAATTTAACGAGGATGAAACCGCGTTGTGGAACATAATTTTATCCGCATTCGTCAACATCAGCCTTAACTACTTAGACGACTACAATAAGATTGATTTACCAAATTTTATATACTTCTAATCAACCGTTATATCAGAATTATGTGGTACACTTCCAAATCTCTCAATTGATATTGATCACAAGTGATTTTTTTCTGGATATTGACAAGTGATAGACACATTTAACTAGTTTTCTTTCTAGCTGTGCACGTTTTTATTTTATTTTATCGGAATGTTACTTAGCTCCTGAGAAATTGATCTGTTTGGATGCTAAGCGAGTGTGCGAGTCCTTGTTAAAACCCATTTCTGCCATATTTCTTATATTCCAAACTATCTTTCTAGGAGAAGTTATCATACAAAGAGCGTTCAGCCAGGTCTCGGGCAGACGCTGAATGGCTCCGCGGTCGGAAGGTCCGAGCGTTCTGTTCCCGAGTGCATGGGTTTAACTTTGAGACTGGAGCCAAGGCTCTGATACAAGCGGCAGGAGTGGGAAGACTAGCACCTAATGTACTGCTCATGGGATATAAAACCGACTGGATTAATGCGCCTGCTGAAGACTTAGTAGCCTACTTCAACGTGTTGCAGTAAGTATTATAGTTATATGGGTCATCCATCAATCGGCTTAGGTATAGGTTAAGACAATAGCAAAGCCCTTCTAAAAGAAGCTACTGTCGACTTTTGAAATGTGATTACTTACAAAAATTCTAAATTATGGGCATAACCTTGTGTTTGGAGGACGTTGTTAAGAAAAGTCAGATTAATAGTAATAATAATAATAGGAAATTAATGAATGTAAAACAGACGAAAGTGGTATGTCAAGATCGTAGCAAGTGGAAGGCAGTGGTATCTGCCTATCCCTATAGAAAAGAGGCATGAATGTATGTATGTATTTTGCCATGATGTTATGAATTAGCTAAATATACTATGGGATTTACTTGCAAGACCGGAGTCTGTGATTCATGTAATCGGGGTGATTTAGACTAGAACGAGCTTAGGTAGCCTGTGTCCATTATGGATAATGATGTCTGCAAGATTTATTCAATCCAATACATTGTATGTAGATGTGTTAAAATGTAATCAAAATAAATGTACTGTATTCTCCATACTTTTCCTGATATTTGTCACCTTGCCTATTTCTTCTAGCACTGCATTCGAGAACCGTCTTGCCGTAGCCATATTACGACTGAACGGTGGTCTAGACTTCGGTGCCCTGAGTGCTGAGACTGCGGCCACCAGTTCTCTTACCGGCACCTCTACTGGGAGTGCCGATGAGCTGAGGGTCCGGAGACCAATGCCCATTATGCATGCTGACTCTGACTTGGATATACGCAATAATACTGACCAGCCATTGAGGCATGCACTCACAAGTAAGTGATTACTCAACCTTCTTTCATGTATAATAAGGGTGTATATGCGGTACCTTCAATGATGTTCCCTCATAACAACCAGCAGCCAGGAGTTAGAGCGGTTTCGCACTACATCCGAACCGAATCCGATCCGAACCCGATCCGAACCCATGAAAATATGGTCGGTAGTAGCCGTAGAACTATTTCTATGGTAATTTACGCACTAGATCCGATTTCCATCATCTGATTTTTTTCCAAATTTCTAGACAAATATTTTTACGGGTTCGGATCGTTCATCATTCTTCTAAAATTAAACACTATTAAATATTTGTTTAATATTATTAATGAAACATTAGTTAATAATATAATCTATCATCTTCGAATTATATGTGGCGAATATAATTTTATTATGATTGATTGTTCAAACAATAATGCGATAGATTAATGACTCAATTCACTGTAATCAATGTCTAAGGCTATAATGGTTATTCGCACGGCGGACGATTATATTTTCATTCTTAGATTTCTATCAATCTTAATATTAAGTATGGCAATTCTTCAAGTTTCTACTGTTAATATTTGAGAGGTTAAAATGCGGAAAATTTACAACAATATAACAAAAAAGCAAGGACAATGTTTAAGGTCTCCGGAACAAGGAAAAGGTTTAAATTATATTCACTTGATTCTATTTACTTCAAATAGTGTCCATCATACAGCGGGAATTTAGCTTAACAAAAACGCTTGATGACGAGCCCATAAGCTTGAAGTTGTACGGCATTTCATCATATCGGTGGTTTCCGATTTCGAATAAACCACCCCATATTCCCCCAAAGGTGTCGTAAGAGTTGACTAAAGGACATACACCCGTTGGATGGGCAGCACATCTATCACCTCAATGATACCATCTTACTGTGATCACCAATCTGCCTGCCAAGCGTGGTAATACTGGCAATACCCCTCAACAACCCTGGCTTGCCAAGGTCTGTTATAGGGAGGTACAAGTTGAGCTGTGGACGTAAGAAGAGAAGTTCAATTTTTTGCAGAAAAATAACAATTATTGCAATATCATTTTGTTCCAGACGCATTGTCTCTACCTATATCACAATCGTTCACAATTTCCGAAGCCAAAGATACGAACTCGAGTGCTAAAGACAAAAGAAAGAAGGACAGAAAGATAGCTAATGATATGCATCGACAAATTATATACAACACTTCCACTGGACTGGAACTTTCGAAAGAGCAGTTGGAGAAAATGACAATATTCCAAAGGAAACAGGTATGGAAGTTTACTGCAGCTTTTTTTTACGGACATGCCTAGATAGCCACTAAGCTCCAGCCTTAATAAATGGTTTAAAAACTACAAACTAAGCAACCTGCGCAAGAGGGCGCCCCCTGTGGGGCTCGGACCTCGGCTCAGGGCGGTCGCTGGCGATGAGGTTGGGGGATTATGACTTTTAGTATTTCAGAGGAGTTTTGTGCAACTGTCGCTCTACTTTACAGTTCGCGGGCCTCTCGGACTGCGGGTCTACGAGGGCATCGGATGGTTCTTTGCAAACTAAGGATCAGGAGGACGAGGGGGGATTTACTGCAGCAATTTATATATTTTTTATTGCTAGTGGTCACCCAGTACTAGAAATTTGACCATAATTAACAAAAAAAAAAATTCAATTCTACAGTCCTTCTTTATAAACTATACGTAATTTCATACACCTTCTTCCACGCATTGTTTTGAAAAAAATGGCACTAAGTTTTTGCTTGACGTATAGTTAAATATTTGTACAGGACGCTGGCACTCTAGACGTGTGGTGGTTATACGACGACGGTGGCTTGACCATCTTGTTGCCGTACATCATTTCCCAGCGGTCAACCTGGTCACATTGCAAGCTGAGAATATTCGCCCTTGCTAACAGGCACCATGAACTGGAACTGGAAGAAAGAAAGTGAGTGTCTTTGACGATTTTTTTGGCAGATATTTGTAGCCACGATTTGGATTCTTTAAATATTTAAAATGACGTAAATTTATAATGCTTGGTTACGATGCTATAGAGCAGTAATTCCAAAAGTGGTCAGGTAGGAGGACTTGACTCGACTTAACTTGGTTTCCAAGTTGTAAGTGTATATATATGATAGAATGGGAGTAACAGGGTCCACCGAAATTAGGTAAGTTTTAAAAGGGATCTCCGAGCCGCGCTTTTGCTTTAGTTAGAGGATCAAAACGCTAGTACTATTAATAATGTTATATTATTTATTTCCATAGATTTCATAGGACTGAATGTAGTAAAGTATTATGTAGAACTGGTTCTTGCGATTTTAACGGTACAAGAAACATATTGTTGGAAAAAGCTGAGTTACTAATGACTCTGAGTTACCATTATTACGCATGAAATATTCACTATTTTGATGTCTTCCTCAAAATATTTACCACCATCACATTATACTCACATTCACAGCATGGCGAACCTGCTGGGCAAGTTCCGCATAGACTACTCATCCCTGACCATGGTGCAGGACATCACGGAGCCTCCGAAGCCCGAGACCATGAAGCTCTTTGAAGAAGTCACCAAGAAATTCACGGGAGAAACTGCTAACCCAGGTGAGATAAGTTTCACTTGTATAGTCCTACGGTGTTATGGCAAGGTTGTGTAGAATGTATCAGCCCGTTTATATCCTCATCTATCTATGCCTGGTGAAGAAGCAAAAGCATCGGGGCTAAATACATAATGTCCAACAGAAAAAAAACCTCATCTGGCAAGCCAGCGCGTCTTTCAGGTCATTGCCTTAATCACCACGCTTGGCAGACGGATTAGTGATCGCAGTAAGTTGGTGAGTAGGTAACCTTAAGCTGATATATGCTGCTGCTTATCCATCTGCTCTATGCCCCTTAGTCACCTCTTACATCATCCATGGGAAGGCATGAGGTGATCTATGGGTGCCATTAGACAGTCAATGGTGGTGTCAAGTAATGTGACAACAATCCAAATCAAGTTATATCAGTCTACCGCGATCACGGATCTCGATCCAGATTGACAGTGTCATGCCTATTATAAGCCGAACACCTCACGGCTAAGGGTTTTGTAGTATATTCGTCTTGAACGCATTTTAAATGCCAAAGTTTGGCCGGATGTCTATTCTTTCATTTAAAATGTTAGTAGAAACTTCATATTCTTTATTTTATCTCCAGAGAGTCGAATCACGGACACCGAGCTACAGACCCTGTCCGAGAAAACGAAGCGCCAGCTCCGGCTGAGGGAACTCTTGCAGGAGAAGTCTAAGGACGCGCGAATGGTGGTCATGTCACTGCCCATGCCAAGAAAGGTGAGGACATCGGAGCTTTCATCATCATCATCTCTTATCCTAATCTTATTTAGGGTGGATACAGCATGTTTCCTTCTTCCATACTTCTCCATCTGAGAAGTCACCTTTCTTCTGGGTGGAAATACAAATCAGTCGCATTTATTATATGCATTCTTCCGCCGTTTTAAGGAGTGTAGAGTCTTCACGACGGAATCGGGGTATGTGGGACTGAACCTATCCCTTAGCGATGGTATTGTAGTGGTCACGTGGTAAAGTTTGGTTATGTTCCTCCATAGAAGGTCTTTGCTGGTTGACTGACGGCCATTCATTAGTGTTTAGAAATTACAAATGATCGAATTGTCTAGCGAACTTCTCGATGGCGCTGCTTGTCTTTCGTGAGGTTTATTGTGCGGCTACTGTAGATGACGCTAAAACACGCCCAATTTTTTTTTCAAATCGGTTTATTAGTTTCGGACCCTATTTAATACAAACAATCAAATCTTTCCTCTTTAAAAATATTACTAGCTTCCCGCACGCGGTTTCACCCGCGTAACTATTTAGTAATAACGTTTGTTCCAGGACTCGGTGTCAGCGCCGCTGTACATGTCGTGGCTGGAGATGATGTCCCGCGACATGCCGCCCATCATGTTCGTACGAGGGAACCACACCTCCGTGCTCACCTTCTACTCCTAGTCTAAGGGGAGGATTGTCCATAAGGCAAACTAGGCAGGCAACTAGCAACTAGGGGCAACAAGATGTTGCTGAAACAGCAACTGTAGTAGAAGCTACTACTAGTCGGAGTATAGATATGCCAGCTCCAAATTGACAACATTTCATTGTCTTAACATGTATTTTTATATTTTTTTACAAAACTAGATCAAAAATTAACGAACCCATATTTTTCCTTTTTCACACAAAAAAAATGTTTTAATTTGGCTCATTCTAAATAGACGTAAGCGCCGGATGACGTCATTGTTACGGTTGTTTGATGAAATTTCTTGGTCAGAATTGAAAATTAAATAAAAAAAATTAACATTAGCTAATGTTAAACGCTTGTGATTAGATTTGCCAACTTAGGAATCTTTTAATAGTTTTTAATGTTAAATAGGCAAAGGTCCGTAATAAACCGACCGTAACGATGACGTCATCGCACATTTTTCTGTTTTTCTTAAAAAAAATGCCGGCCAAAAGAAAATATTAAGTAGTTTTGGGATCAGAATTTAAAAATAAAGAAATGGTATTTTTGTTTTTGCGTGTTACCTATGTATTTTGAAATGTTGTCAATTGGACCTCTACCACACATGACGTAAATACAGTGATTACTTTTTTACGAGTAGGTAGGTACTAGTTATTTATAAAATGGAGGCGGCGATGAGATGCTTGCCTATCACTCTCTTAACGTTTAATCCTTTGCTTAGTCTGTTAGTATTACTGATATCATTCATTTACTACGTATTTGTGACCATTAATTAATTTATATTAAGGGTTTATAGGTACAACTCGATTTAGACATTTGAATAATTTTCATGGACTATATTCGAATATGAACAGTATAGATAATTAGATTATTAATAATCATATTATAGTGGACCATCAGTGCAATAGCGGACTAACCTAAAATGTATATACTTACTTACATAATTTTTTAATTTATTTATAAATTATAAAAAAAATAATCTGAATTCATTCAATTGTTTTTTTTATATTTTATTTCATTCAATTTTTACTTCCTAATTCTTTATTCTGTTATTTAAGTTAGGTCACTCTTACACTAATGGGCCCAAATTATATTATGATTCCGATTTAGTTAGAAGACGAAGTAATTAATAATACTGACCACGTCACTACGCTTGGTAAGCGGGTTGGGGATCGCAGTATTGTATTTTACCTTAAACCCACCTCCTCTGGGCTACTATTATTTTTAAATGCCTAAACAAAGCCGGAGTTCGATCTTTTAGCCGGACCATACATCCGCAATAAGTACAAATAAAACTTTACTGAGCCCAAATGGAGTTAGCCACTAACCCAAAGTTTTGATCCGGAGTATGAAATCCTTTTAGTTCTTATGGTTGGTAACCTAATCCGGTTTTTTTTTCGGAGAGACATTTGTAGTTAGCCCCTAGGCTGTGCTACTTCTCAACAAGTTCATTGTCATTTCATTGAGGTGCAGACTACAATAAAACAATTAACATAAAATAATTATATCTAATCTGTTCATCTTGTTCTGAATTCTTGTTTGACATGTAAATAATATTATCTCTCTTAATGGCGGTTTTAGTTGTAAAATACCTAACAACTGATTAAGTGATAATTGAGTTTGTATACTAATTAGTACTTACTACTCAATTGAGCCGTTATTCTATAAAGTAATGAAGCTTAAAACAATATAAAATTTATAGCATTTTAAAAACCAATTATGCTTTGCGTTTAAAAAAGGGAGGACGTTTCTTCTAAAGGGTTTATTTTTTTAATAAACTTATCAAAAGTTTGATTCTATGTGCATAATAAATTGTAGACATTAGTTTAAACTTTTATTTAGACTAAATAGTGCAGTCATTGAAGCGAAAAATAGGGTGTAACCTCCGAATTTTTTTACTGTGAACCGATTTGCATAAAATTTTGGAATTAGGCTCATCTTACCCTTAATTTCAAAAGTGAAAATGATCTGAACTCCGCACCCACCCTGGGAGAGGTTGCCACACCTTCTCGTTGGTGTATTTTATTTTTTTCAAAATAAACTCGGATATCGATAGATAAAAACTTGATAGAACATTTTTTCTTGAAATTAGGCCTTCTCTCGATATCCGAGTTCATTTGGAAAAAAATAAAATACACCTACGGAAGTGGTGGCAACCTCCCCCAGGGTGGGTGCGGAGTTCAGATCATTTTCACTTTTGAAGTTAAGGGTAAGATGAACCTAATTCCAAAATTTCATGCAAATCGGTTCGCAGTAAAAAAAATCGGACCAATCACTGCACTAAAAGTAGTAATTTAAATTAATTTTATATTCCTAAGGTTGTTATTATAAAAGAAAATACTTAGTAAGTAATTTTTATCATGAACAGCTTTGTAGTTTAGGTACTTACCTATAGTGACATGCCAAGTTATTGGATTATTATTTAGGTAATAATTCAACCTCACGTGAGTTTGAACAAGGCAACTATTTTATATAATTATAGTACAAAAGAACAATAAAAGTATTATTTATTTTTACTATTTTTTTTTAACACAAACCAAAAATTTTAACCAAATATTAAATAGGTTATTAAATAATTTTTACTTTTAATTTTTAACTCTCGACTATAACAAGAAAAGTGCTATAAAATGGGGTGAATTACGTTAGGCTACAATGAGAAATTAGGTACAGCTAAGTAGGGTCGGTAGGATGAACAGAGTCTCAAACATTTGAAATAATTTATTAAGCTTGCCTGTTCCACCTGTAGTAACTAACATATTCACCCTAATTTACTGTAGCCTTAATTGAATTCAATGTTTTTTATTTTAACTTTAAGTAAATAGTTTAGATAATTTGGAAGATTTTATGAATAAAATTATTGTAATGTCTTAATTAAGTGAGCGTTAAACGCTTTCGTATATTTAGCTACTTACATCGTATCCCAAATTGCTTATGTAAAAAAAAATTGTCAACTAATTATTTAAACAAATATAGTTGCAAATTTTTTACACCGATATGGTGGATAGTGGTTGCTAATATTCAGGTAAAATAATAAAATTATTGTTGGTACGTAAAATCTATCTATGGACCTAATCAAATAATGACCTAAATATTGAGAATCGATTTATCCATACTTGTTACTATGATCAATCTAAATTATAAAAATAAAATCTAATAATGAAAAAAATACCCTTTTTTTGCAAAATTCCATTTTGATTGTATGTACCTAATACCGAGAGAAAATCCTCCTATTAAGTATAAGCATTTATAAAAAAACACGGTGTATAGGTATTGATTTATAAGTTTTTATAAATCAATGTGTCTAGGTATGTAATTTGTAAAACCTAATAAAATGATATAGTATGTAAATGTTAATTAACTTAATGATTAATACTATTTTAAGTTTTAGTTTAAATGGGACATTAAATATAACATAATTTTATGTAATATAGAATATTTACGCATTTCATTGTTAAAAATATACCTCTTTATAAACAAATTTATATTTAAACTTTGTATAAGTAAATAATTCTTAAGATATCAATGTACCTAACCCAGAGGAAAGACAAAACTATTTCCTCAAATAAATTCCTTTTACTATTATGAAAACAGTGTTTGAATTTTCACATCCGTATATATTTATGTAATATTTTGTTTTATCCATATAACCAGTCCAATAGTTTAGAACTTTTAAATAATAATTTAGAACAGATTCTCCTCTCGCAGTTCTACCAGAAGAGATTTTTATTGATCAGGGGTCGGACGAAACGAAGTTAAATTATGGCCCTTTTTTATATAGTACGAAAAATTGCAACTGTTCGTTGCAATTTACCTCTCATGGCAATCTCATTGGGCTCATGTACTCAAGGGCCACATCCAGCCATTATCTTAATATTATTTTTTTCAAATATAGGTCGGTGAAATTATTAAAACATTACATTTTATGATATTTTTGAAAAATCCGTAAAGTTACAACACATACAATGCGAATCATTAAAAGAAAACGAATATGTTATATTGCGAATTGTTCTGAGATGCGTTTCAATTCCGATCAATTAAGCACGCCCTAATTAAACTCTATGGTACTCAGGTTCTAGCTCGACTCAACTGCTTCGATCTTGCTTGTTGCCGGTACTTTTATAAGTCAATAACCAATTTATCATGATCCCCAAGGTGCATAAGGCGCTGGACTACCTATCAAAAAATATCCAGTGTTTTCTAAAGTGTCCGTTTGTAATGGACAAATAACAGGTTTTTACTAAATGCATATGAATTCTTCAAAGTTTTTTATAGGAGCACAGCCAGCCAATCTTCGTAGTGTAGTGTCGATTAAGGTCGAAATTAAATGTAATACATACATACGTAATAAATGGTGAAAAAGGCGACGGCTAGTCGTTTTTTTATAAAAAAGAACCTAAATCTACACCAATTGTGTTCAACGCGGATATTTACCCGCTGTGTTACATTAGCCATGTTGTAAAAACGTATGGCTTTTCATTCATTTTCATCGGTGCTGCACCGATGTGCAGTAGATTGTAAAGGTAGCTGGACAATATAAGTATACCTTTTATTTTGTCCGGGCGGAAATGCATTTATGCTTCCCCTCCGCCGCTGCAGCGTTCCTGCGCTGGCGAAGGGGTATGTGGGACTCACCCTCTCCATAGTGGTGCTAGTGGTGGGTATATACTAATCCTTTTAAATATAAAGGGATGATATTTAAACCGTCAATTAGATTACCAAAAAATTTTGGACACGTTCCTCAAACACAAAAAGATGAAGATGGGTGGGACGTGGCGTGGGTTGTGTGTTAATTCTAAGATTTCTTTCCGGGTCCGATTGACTGGTGGTATGCTAGTCATACCACGAAGAGAGGACCCTACACAACTTAAACCCTCCTGACACTCCTTGGGGACACACTTGGGGGATAATGCTATTCGCGTCCGTGGGCTTTAGCTCTAGTAGCCCACACGTGTCCCCTGGGTAGCGCCAAATGAACAGCACATCTGGTGGTAGGTTTCGACCGCGGTTTGTCACCACCCTCAAGGCAAAGCTATGCCGCCAAGTGACTTTCGTCGCGTTCCGGCAAGTTGCCTTGAGTGGCCATCGCGGAAGGGGAGTCTGGGCAGTTGTGTGGCTTTGCGAACCGGTTCCGGTGCTGCGTGGTGTCTGTGCTGGGTGACTGTTCGTGGAGGGTAGCGGGATCCTAAGCACGGTCTTCCGCTGGCCGACCGCAGGTAGTAGGGGGCCCAATTAGAAGGAAAGCCACCTATGAAAGGCTGCCCCGCCAACTAGCGAAAAATCCCAGGATGCGTCACCGTGCCAGTTGGCGACCGGATGCGAGGGCCCGGTGAACATCTCTGGGGGGGTTAGGGCGTCCCCGCGCGCTCCAGATCAGTCTCCCGTCGGTGCAGCATCATGTGTGTATTGCGTGGTACTCGTTTATGTTACGCCTCGCCCAACTGTCCTTTTTCTACTTGTCTGTTCGTCATCAAAAAGAAATGAAAATAAAAAACAATAGGAAACTGGTAAAACAGCGGTTGCACTCCCTCGCACTAAAAGTGCACCTTTCTAACATCCGAGGTCTGCACTCCAATCTCATCCCGGTCCATCACCACCTTGAGACCGAAAAACCACATTTGCTGTTCCTCACGGAGACGCAAATCAGATGTCCAGCCGACGCAGCATACTTGCACTACCCAGGGTACACCCTGGAGCACAATTTCAGGCCACGCGCTGGCACCTGCGTGTATGCTCGTGATGACATCTGCTGTCGACGTCTCCGTAACATTGAGGATTCCAGTTTCTCTGTATTGTGGGTTCTGGTGGACACTGGCTTGAAGCAGATACTCTATGCCAGTGTATATCGGTCGCACACCGATAACATGGAGACAACGTGAGTGTAAGAACCGCGGAGCCATGTCAAAATTTTGCATGTTGGATAGTGTACATGTTTAATACTATGCCAGTACCTTTTAGTACCTTTATTTAAAATATTAGTACCTTTGTATAGTTCTACTTTATCTTATTTTTAAATGGTCCGCCATAATGACGTCAGGACCGCGGCGCCACTGCCGATTTACGAAATACCACAAGGTTTAACAAAGACTTTAATGTAACAACCTTTAATACCTTGTGTATTATAAAAAATGGCATTTAAAATTTGCTTGTAGATGCCACCATCTTTAAATTATAAGCATTTTATTTATTCACGCCTGTTCGTTTATGATAGCAATGTGAAATAAAAAATATTAATGTGACCTAAGTTGTAGGCGCCTTATGAGATTTTATGCTTAATAATGCTTATAATTTAAAGATGGTGGCATCTACAAGCAAATTTTAAATGCCATTTTTTATAATACACAAGGTATTAAAGGTTGTTACATTAAAGTCTTTGTTAAGCCTTGTGGTATTTCGTAAATCGGCAGTGGCTCCGCGGTCCTGACGTCATTATGGCGGACCATTTAAAAATAACATAAAGTAGAACTATACAAAGGTACTAATATTTTAAATAAAGGTACTAAAAGGTACTGGCATAGTATTAAACATGTACACTATCCAACATGCAAAATTTTGACATGGCTCCGCGGTTCTTACACTCACGAGACAACCAGGTTGTTTCAGTATCTTTCTGACTCAGCTGAATTAGCTAAGCTCAGGTACCCATCGGCGCAGCTAGTTGTTCTGGGGGACTTCAACGCCCACCACCAGGAGTGGCTGTACTGCCATACCAGAACACCGACCTTGCGGGGAGACTACCGTATGCATTTGCTCTGACGTTTGGTCTCTCCCAACTGGTAACTGGGCCGACACGGGTGCCCGACATTGATGGCCATACGGCCAATTGCTTAGACCTTTTGCTGACAACCGATCCAGACCGATATCAAGTCGCGGTTTCCTCACCGTTAGGTAGCTCCGACCACTGTCTGGTAAAATCTGTGTCTGTCTACTCGCCACCCGATCCCGATCTCAAGAGGACTAGGCGTGTATGGCGATACAAGTCAGCAGATTGGGATGAGATGCGGCATTTCTTCGCGTCTTACCCTTGGCTGCGCTTATGCTTCTCTTCAGACGACCCGGCTCGCTGCGCGGAGGCTGTTTCTGGAGTGATATGCCAGGCAATGGAGTATTTCATTCCGTTTTCTGATGTCTCACTCCAAGACAAATCCCGCCCATGGTTCAACGCTGAGTGTGATAGTGCTGAGGCACATAAGAACTCTGCTTACCAAGCGTGGGCGGATGCTCGAGCCCGCAAAGCGCCAAATATTCGGAAACTGAAGAAAGCCTACAATAGTGCTGCCAAGTCTTGCAAAGGTGCCCTACGCAAGGCCCGCTTTGACCATATTGGCCGCATTGGAGCCAGACTAGCATCTTACCCATCTGGGAGTAAAGCTTTTTGGTCTCTTGCCAAATCGGTCGAAGCCAATTTCTGTCAGTCCTCTTTGCCGCCACTGCAGAAGCCGAACGGTTCATTAGCTCACACCGCCAAAGAGAAAGTAGACTTGTTTGCGTCTCTATTTGCGAAGAATTCACAACTAGATCCTGCTGGTAAAAGTCCACCCAGGCTACCACATTGCACTTCCACTATGCCTGAGGTGCACATTCGGCAAAAAGTGGTACTTAAAATTCTCAGCACTCTAGATGTGAATAAGGCTAGTAGTAAGTGAATAGGGCCTGACGGCATTCCTGCCATTGTCTTGCGGTCATGTGCGCCTGAGTTGTCTCCTGTTTTGACTCGCCTCTATCGCTTATCCCTGAAGACTGGTCTAGTTCCAGCATCCTGGAAGATTGCCAATGTTCAACCGATCCCCAAGAAAGGTAGTCGTGCCGACCCTGCCAACTACCGACTAATCGCAATCACCTCCATACTCAGTAAGGTTATGGAGCGTGTTTTAAACAACCGTCTCCTAGCATACCTGGAAGACAACGATCTCCTCTGTGACTGCCAATTCGGATTCCGTCGAGGCCGGTCTACTGGGGATCTTCTTATTTATGCTACTCAGTTCTGGAGCGAAGCCATTGAGAGACACGGTGAGGCTCTTGTCGTGTCTCTTGATATATCTAAGGCTTTTGACAGGGTTTGGCACGCAAGTCTCATTGGTAAGCTTCCGGTTTACGGTATTGCTCCCGGACTTTGTACCTGGATTCAGGATTTCTTGAGGGGGAGGTCGATTCGAGTTGTCATTGATGGCGCCTCGTCCGATCTTCTTGGTATTAATGCCGGTGTCCCTCAGGATCTGTTCTCTCCGCGACTCTTTTTTTGCTGCACATCAACGACCTGCTAGCTACTCCCGGTATCTTTGGGTACGCAGACGACAGCACAGTCTCGGTGAGATACTTGTCGGATGCGAAGTCTGGGTCAAAGGTTCAGTCGCTCAGGGAGTCGATGATGGAGGGGGTGAACTCGATCTTGGAGGCTGTCTCCTTATGGGGTGATGCCAACCTGGTTGGGTTTAACCCCTCAAAAACACAGGCTTGTCTTTTTTCGGCGAAACGGAGTCCATTCCAACTGACTCCGACTTTCCGGAATGTTTCCGTTCCGATCAGCGACCATCTTGAGCTGTTAGGGCTAGACCTCTCTTCTAATCTAAACTTCGGTCGTTACATCGAGTCCATTACAAACACTGCAGCCAAAAAACTTGGCATTCTCTCCAAGGTGAGGCGGTACTTCACATCGGAGCAGCTCTTGAGTCTCTACAAGGCTCAAGTTCGCTCCTCAATGGAATACTGTTCTCATCTTTGGGATGGGTCTGCTAGATATCAGCTGGATGCGCTGGACTCATTGGAGCGCCGAGCGAAGAGAGTCATAGGCAATAACTCACTTGTGGAGGCAAGTCTTCAGAGCCTCAAACACCGTAGAAGAGTAGCCTGCCTATCAGTTTTTTATCGGTTACATTTCGGGGAGTGTGCGGAGGTTCTACATAACCTGATACCCCCTTCACCCTTCCGTCACCGTGCGACCAGGCGCGGCAAGCGGTTTCACCCTTATGTTGCAGACATTCCTTCAATACGCACGAAGCGATTTGCTTCTTCTTTCATAATGCGGACGGCTAAGGAGTGGAATTCTCTGCCGGGGTCAGTTTTTCCGGAACGCTATAATCTGGACATCTTTAAAGCTAAAGTGAATAGACACTTTCTAGGCACGCGTGAATCATCATAGGCCTTATCTTCGCCTTCCATCAAGCGAGATTATGGTCAAACGTAAGCCTATATTTAATAAAAAAAATACTCCTTTGTCCGCCGTTGGTGAGGGCCGTGTACGCTGGGCTATCCGGCCCTCCATTAATTAGCATTTACAGAGGTGTACTCGTATTCCGCCAATACTGTCTACTGTCCAATCATACTATAATATAATCATGTGTTTCAAATTACCAACTTGTTACTACTGTGTCTGCAAGTGTGTGTTTGTTTGACAACAACACAATGTTAAAAGCTTGTTTTCAATTATTTGTTTTGTAGGTATGTAATTATAATAGTGTTTACTAAAGAAACAGTGCGTCGATTTTAATATTCATGTCAGTGACCAATTCGTTTCACACCCTACTACAAACACACGAGTATCTGCATGTCAAATCATCATAATATGTGAAACAGCTCTATGCTCTATGACCGTGGTCGTCAAAATCCCTTTATCCTCGTCGTGCCACCAACTTGTTCCACCAGTGGCACAATAAGGAATTGTCATTCCTCGTCGTACCACTGAATGATTATTGAATGATTGTTGCTCTACTAGTAATAAAAAAATCTAAAAACATAAATTTAGTTATAATCAATCCCGGTCCTACATACCTTTAACAAACAACAAAATCACTACTTCTACATTAACAAAATCAAAATAAAGTTATCCTAATTTTTCCAAAAAATTACTGATACTTTACGTGGTTTACTAATTCCATTAGCGTCTGTAAAACAAATTCATTTTTTTGTTTTGGTGCAGTGCGAGTCTGCCAGTGGGAATATTTAGTCCAAACTACATTTTTTTTTAATTTGAACAGGCGGCATCATTTAACAATGCATTTAACAGCCTGGTAAATTACACATTATTTTTATTGATAGTCCTATTGATTTTACTGTTCTATTTTACTATCCATAATACTAAAGTTGCAGTTACAGGAAAATTGTGTTAAAGACAACAATTATTTATTGAGTAATATCTAAAGAGAAATTAAGTAGAGCTACCATCCCTGCATGTATCTGCATTCAGTGGCACGACGAGGAATGACAATTCCTTCTCGTGCCACTGGTGGAACAAGTTGGTGGAACGACGAGGAAGAAGGGGTCAAAATGCGGTTTCTGTAATGCAACTTCAGCAGCATGCGGTAAACAATAAAATATTGCCGGCCCGCTGTCATACCCTACATTATGATTTAAAATAATGGCCCTTGAGCAGAAATGTGTGACGCCCACTGCTCTATGACTATTGTGCTAAATATAATGTTGTATACTATTAAATGTTGTTTTTCTCATAGAATGAATGTATCTCTCTATCAAGAGTATACGAAACTGGTTTAAGTGAGTTGCAGAAGCGTTCATTCAATGTTCACAGCACACAATATACAAATATACGAGGCGTACGTTATGCACACTAATGTACTTCACTCACACAAACGGGCTAGCCTTTAGTACATGGCTAGATTTGGAACAAAGCAAACGGCCGAACCCATGATGTTTTCACTACTTTAAGAACAAATAAAAATATTATTTTTATAGTCTTCTAATCTAAAATAAAAACAACGCATGTAAATATATTACAAGTTTTTTTTTATTTCACACATATTTCACAAGGGTATTAATTTAAATTTAGAACAGAAAATAATTAAAATATTTACAGATACAAGAATCAACAGTCGTTCCAGATTAACAATGTTCTTAATATTAAATAATATTACAAGAGAAACATGTTTTCATAAAACTTTATATAAAATTAAGGGAAGAATTTCATTAGTGCCATAAATTGGCCGATAACATCTCCCATTAAAATAATTTTCCAAATGATTTGTGAACAAACCACATTCATATTCTACATACCGCGATAAACCGGATAGGATTAGCGACCAGTCGATTTCACACATTATTGGGATTTTTTCTATTTTATCAATGGACGTAATAATGTTATCGGTCAATTTAATTTTCTTAGAATTTATTAACATGTACTAAATTTTCAGAATAATTTCAGACTGGCTTATTCCGTGCATATTGCAGCAACAAATATTTACACCTCTGTTACATTCACTATAAATTCAATTGCGTGCTTGTAGCAACGAGAATAAGTCTGTTTGAAACTTAATTATGGGATGTATGCGATGGAAATATAATATCGGGAGCAACATACTGTGTCGTGAAGAGAGAATAAGTTGGAAGTGATATATGGCTTAGCAAGCTTTATATAGTTTCATCAGGTTCTCTGTCATAACTCTACTCCTATCATTGACTGACAAACGTCGCCAGAACTTACAATAATCTTTATGGTATTTTTTATCTGAAATGTATAAAAATAATATTCTTTTAGAACAGATAATTAAAGACGATCTCTAACAGAATGTGCAGTATTAAATCAACTATTCTTTTGTTGAAGGTTAAATGTTTATGATAAAGAGAACCAATGAAACATTGAAGCTCTGCACTACACAAGAGGTTCGCGTGAGCAGGAAGGAACCACCGCGGAGCTAAACTCTACTGCGATATGTATGTTACAGGACGGCGATACAAAATATATAGATCTGACATTCATTAGATATGTTGCTATGTTTCTTTTGAAAAATAAATATTCTGTCACATCAAAATAGTTCACTTTCAAATTATTTTACTCCTGAGAGGAAAATGTGCATCTTTTTTATAAATTACTAATTTTAATACAACAGAATTGTTTAAATATAACTCTGAATAAATCATTTAACTTTAATTTATATGTGGTTAAGAAAATCTTTTATAAAAACTATGATGATTTTCGATATAACATCAACCTTAAAATCGTTTATCAATCTGAAAATAATTATTTTAATTCGTATTCTTCGTCACCACGTGTACAAATGTCGCATATTTTCCTCACAGGCATCTAGTTTGATACTTCTTTCCGTTTCATAAGAACATATTACAAATATTAGAAACAAAGATAAGGATGATTTAACACCGAGGTTACAATAAATTTACGCTAGTACGATGGGCCGCGTGTCAACTTTTAGAACATATTAACATTACTCAGTCTATGTAAAATTTATATAATAATCATTTATGATAATTCGTAACGACGTCTAAGATGCCTCAGTGCACTAACTTATATTGGCTCGTCACGAGCAATGGCGATTATAAAAATGTTTAGTGAGTTCCAAGGTTTAAATGCACTCTCAAAATGCTTAAACTTTTTTTTGTATAAGTTAGGCATCAAGAGGTAGCAGACATACATTCCACACTCAGGCTGTTTTATAAGCACAACTTTAGGAATGCATTTAAAATTAGAACTCGTAATTTAATTTATAATACACATGTTGCGACAATGGCGAATGAATTACAAATGATGCGATGAAAGTTAAGCCTACCAGCACCTCGACAAGCCTAGAGTCAGCGGACATCTGTTACAATGTTTATCATTTGTGGCGTTTCATAAAATAATTTATTGAAATAAACATAACTATACATATATATAGGTTACAGACAAAAACTTCACACAGCCATAACTCCTTACTTCATATAAATAAATATTAAAAATCTAAATAATCATGGAAATATTTTTGGTTACTGATTTTATAATATGCAAATAAATACTCGTGTTCGGGGATTTCCTTCCCGTTACTTGATTCGAATTCAGTCCTTAATCATGCTACAGGAACGATCTTTTCATATAATGTATGGTTTACTTAAGCTATGTAGGCGGTAGCGTGCTGTATCAATGACGTAGCACAATGTTACACACTACTGATGTTGAGTCACCGATGACAACAAACTCGACCTTAGCAGGGAATTTATAAGCTTCAGTCCGATATGCCCCAGCTGTTTGCAAGTTGTTGTGTGAGAACATCCTTACTAGTTCGTAGACAGATTCATCGATAGACCAGGCGATAATGAACACATTTCTCATACATCAGAAATGGTAATGAAATATATTCATGTTTCTGTACCCTTTTCTACAATGGGCTATATTGTCGGAGATACTACAAAACCGCGTTATTTACAGTTGTCATTTCATCTGTCAAGAAATATTTTCGTTATATTTGTTTTAAAAGGCAAAAATCTATTTGCTACATTTGATATTTAACCTTATTATCTATTGTCACTGAGGCGGTATTGCAGTATCACCGACGATATGCGTGTAGCGTCGATTTTTTAGACTATCCACACCACTCCAACTGGGAAGAACTTTTGTATTCATTTTTGTCCACTTTTTCAAACTTTTGTGATCTTGCAGTAGGTATTATCGGCATCAAGAAGGACACATTGAATTGAGGGCGTCCGATAAAAGAGTCGGCATAATTTTCTATTTTCCTTGTAACTATTACATATTGAACTACACTTTAAGTTAGATAAAATATTTTTCATTTGTGCAGTAATGGCAGATAAACGATTCCATAGTTTTACTATTAAGCAGTTGCGAACATGGAGGTATTTAAAAATATCAGAATAAGAATGTTTAGTTTGTCGCTATGAGAGAAAAATCATCGTAGAAAATAGCATCATGGCAGTCTTATTCTCAATTTGTGTATTATAAATACCTCTACGTTCCCTGCTATTTGACCTACTAAATACCGTTATAAACTGTATATATTGAAGAAACTTAATTAATTACGCTGAGTAATTTGAAGAACAAAATATCAAGATACATAAGCATTCCAGAAACACTCATCGTTATAAAACGCGACAGTAACATTATAATCACTATTTATTACTATGTTGATGTAATTGCTTAAGGTGAAGTGTTTATATATTACGTATACAACGTCTTGTACAATTAGAAAAAAATATTGGCTTATAAATGTACGAACTATACTAACTATCACAATCACCCTTGTTACTCAGATGATAGTGTTACTCTTAGTCGCTGTTCTATTGCCGACGCTCGAGCGATGATGCAACGTGTTGGATGAAACGTATCGTGCGTTTAAACATTATATATGCGGTTTCTTAGCATCATCGAACAAGCGTCAACAATAATGCAGCGCCTTAGAAATGTAACGTTTCTATCTTGTTCATCAAATTCCTGAGGACAACGAGTTTCTTCAATAGACCAGTACACAAGCTATGTCTATAAACACAGAACAGTCAGTCATGTCACTGTTAGAGAAGGGCGCAGGGCGGGCGCGACAGTCTTCATTCGGACTCCTCTTCGTTATCGTCGTCGAACCCGGTCAGATCCGCTGAGTCGAGGTAGCCGTTCATCACCTGTAATTATGACAGTTTGATCAATTTTTAGCTTTTCGTAGAAGATAAATATCCGATTATGTGTATTGGGGTTTAACTCATCGATGCAAAGAAATCAATATGGTTTCTCTTAGAAAAACCTGCATGAGTTCATTTTGGATAACGTTTGTTTTTTAATCACGGTTCTATGCCATTCTGCATAGAAGTATGCCTATGATTCATGACATATTCAGTAATATGAAAAAAATACTATAAAGATTAAAATACTTTATTGTAACCAAAATCATAATAAACATTTCAACACGAATTCCTTGCACACAAAGTGACTGGCTCAGGTATTTTTGCCGCATTTTGTGTTTAGTCGAGCGCGCAATACCAATCATTTATCTAAAAGAAGAGCTATACAAGTACAAGTGCACTGACCGCGTACTGCAGGATGGCGAGGTGACAGAACACGTACTGGTCGGGCATCTGTATGGAGTGCGCGCGAGACCAATCATTAATCTAAGAGTAGAACTATACAAGTACAAGTGCACTGACCGCGTACTGCAAGATGGCGAGGTGACAGAACACGTACTGGTCGGGCATCTGTATGGAGTGCGCGCGAGGCCAATCATTTATCTAAGAGTAGAACTATACAAGTACAAGTGCACTGACCGCGTACTGCAGGATGGCGAGGTGACAGAACACGTACTGGTCGGGCATCTGTATGGAGTGCGCGCGAGGCCAATCATTTATCTAAGAGTAGAACTATACAAGTACAAGTGCACTGACCGCGTACTGCAGGATGGCGAGGTGACAGAACACGTACTGGTCGGGCATCTGTATGGAGTGCGCGCGAGGCCAATCATTTATCTAAGAGTAGAACTATTCAAGTACAAGTGCACTGACCGCGTACTGCAGGATGGCGAGGTGACAGAACACGTACTGGTCGGGCATCTGTATGGAGTGCGCGCGAGGCCAATCATTTATCTAAGAGTAGAACTATACAAGTACAAGTGCACTGACCGCGTACTGCAGGATGGCGAGGTGACAGAACACGTACTGGTCGGGCATCTGTATGGAGTGCGCGCGAGGCCAATCATTTATCTAAGAGTAGAACTATACAAGTACAAGTGCACTGACCGCGTACTGCAGGATGGCGAGGTGACAGAACACGTACTGGTCGGGCATCTGTATGGAGTGCGCGCGAGGCCAATCATTTATCTAAGAGTAGAACTATACAAGTACAAGTGCACTGACCGCGTACTGCAGGATGGCGAGGTGACAGAACACGTACTGGTCGGGCATCTGTATGGAGTGCGCGCGAGGCCAATCATTTATCTAAGAGTAGAACTATACAAGTACAAGTGCACTGACCGCGTACTGCAGGATGGCGAGGTGACAGAACACGTACTGGTCGGGCATCTGTATGGAGTGCGCGCGAGGCCAATCATTTATCTAAGAGTAGAACTATACAAGTATAAGTGCACTGACCGCGTACTGCAGGATGGCGAGGTGACAGAACACGTACTGGTCGGGCATCTGTATGGAGTGCGCGCGAGGCCAATCATTTATCTAAGAGTAGAACTATACAAGTACAAGTGCACTGACCGCGTACTGCAGGATGGCGAGGTGACAGAACACGTACTGGTCGGGCATCTGTATGGAGTGCGCGCGAGGCCAATCATTTATCTAAAAGAAGAGCTATACAAGTACAAGTGCACTGACCGCGTACTGCAGGATGGCGAGGTGACAGAACACGTACTGGTCGGGCATCTGTATGGAGTGCGCGCGAGGCCAATCATTTATCTAAGAGTAGAACTATACAAGTACAAGTGCACTGACCGCGTACTGCAGGATGGCGAGGTGACAGAACACGTACTGGTCGGGCATCTGTATGGAGTGCGCGCGAGGCCAATCATTTATCTAAAAGAAGAGCTATACAAGTACAAGTGCACTGACCGCGTACTGCAGGATGGCGAGGTGACAGAACACGTACTGGTCGGGCATCTGTATGGAGTGCGCGCGAGGCCAATCATTTATCTAAAAGAAGAGCTATACAAGTACAAGTGCACTGACCGCGTACTGCAGGATGGCGAGGTGACAGAACACGTACTGGTCGGGCATCTGTATGGAGTGCGCGCGAGGCCAATCATTTATCTAAAAGAAGAGCTATACAAGTACAAGTGCACTGACCGCGTACTGCAGGATGGCGAGGTGACAGAACACGTACTGGTCGGGCATCTGTATGGAGTGCGCGCGAGGCCAATCATTTATCTAAAAGAAGAGCTATACAAGTACAAGTGCACTGACCGCGTACTGCAGGATGGCGAGGTGACAGAACACGTACTGGTCGGGCATCTGTATGGAGTGCGCGCGAGGCCAATCATTTATCTAAAAGAAGAGCTATACAAGTACAAGTGCACTGACCGCGTACTGCAGGATGGCGAGGTGACAGAACACGTACTGGTCGGGCATCTGTATGGAGTGCGCGCGAGGCCAATCATTTATCTAAAAGAAGAGCTATACAAGTACAAGTGCACTGACCGCGTACTGCAGGATGGCGAGGTGACAGAACACGTACTGGTCGGGCATCTGTATGGAGTGCGCGCGAGGCCAATCATTTATCTAAAAGAAGAGCTATACAAGTACAAGTGCACTGACCGCGTACTGCAGGATGGCGAGGTGACAGAACACGTACTGGTCGGGCATCTGTATGGAGTGCGCGCGCTGCGCTCGGATGCGCTCCACGGCGCCGCGCACGTCGCACGCGCCCTCGGCCGACAGCCGGCTCGCGCAGATGTCCAGCGTCAGGAACGTGCCTGCGCATTCGTTTGTATTACACAACGGATCATTATACACTGGCCGATCGAGATACAAAGAATGCTCACGTATTCCGTGTCAACTAAAAAAAATTACGTATGATATCTTTACAAATGAAGTTAAAATGTACCAAGATTGCTATTTTGTATGGAAAAATCTATAAATTAGCTACGATTTTGATCAAACTTGAGATTTTTGCTTTTAAAAACATTTAATTGAATACGTGTTTCATGATTATTGGGTCCCACAGTCTAAGAGGACAAAATAGGGGTTAAACATTTGAATGAGAAATCTTTAAATTAGCAACGATTATGAAAATCTTGCGATTTATGCTCTTAAAATATTTAATTGAATATGTGTTTCATTTTCATGTATTTTTAGAATTCACCTCTTAAGGGTCATAATAAGGTGTGCAAATTTGTATGGAAAATCTTTAAATAAGCAACGTTTTTGATAAATCTTGAGATTTATATTCTTAAAACATTTTATTGAAAACCTGTTTCGTGGTTTATTGGAATTCAACCTCAATTCAACCCCTATAGGGGTAGAAAGTTTATATGTGAAATAGTTAAAATCTGCACCATTTTTTTATTAAATTTATTATCCGAACTCTTAATAATATAACAAAAAGTACAAATGTTTTCGGTTTCTCTGAAAAACATGCCCTTTCTTTTTTACCGTCTTGAAACGCATTTTTACCGTTACGATTTTCACTCTAAATAACGTAACTACGTTTCACTCGAAATAACGTAACTAACTAGTTACGTTATTTCGCTCACTCTTTTCATTCATGAGTGATTGCGGCCTAGGTATTACAGGCACCTATTTTATTATTATGCACGCGCTATGTAGGGTTTATTTCTCTTAAGTAATTTATGAGATTTTGAAATTGTAATTACGGAAATACTAGTACAAATATACTGTGGTCTATAGATTCAATTCCACTTACACAACACACCATATTATTATCAAGACGGTTAAAAAGTCACCCAGTATATTAAAAAATATAGGGTGACTGGTAATTAGTGACCGATACCTAAACACATGATTGTGCTCATGATCAACTTTTACTATGGCACCAAACCTAAAATCGCGAAAAGAAATCAGCTGTTCCATACATTCATGTTCACATAACTCGTTAACATGGTAGGGAACAGCTGATTTTTTTCGCGATTTCAGGTTTTATGCCATAGTAAAAGTTGTTTGTTATCATGAGCACAATCATGTGTTTAGGTATCGGTCACTAATTACTAGTCACCCTATATATATTGTTTGTTTTCATTGAATATACTCCGAAACTAATGATGTAACTAAAAAATCGTTCACTATTAGCAAGCTACCTAATCTGAAAGTAAGACAGGCTATATTACATTTTGAATTTCCCTCGGGAATGGAAGATATGCGGGTGAAACTCGCGCGGGAAGCTAGTACATCTATTATATTAGTTGAGTTGTTGCAACATCAATAATGTGTTCTATCAAATGTAAATAGAAAAATGACAGGTTTTAACTAAATATTGAAAATTATTAAAAAAAACATTTGAGGCAATACAATAACAATACATTTATGTTAAATGAAAGAGACTATCGAACTCACCTGTTCGCCCGATACCAGCGGAGCAATGTACAACGATTGGAGGTCCTCTACTGTGACCGGCCCACGCATCACCCAAACTGAAAATAGCGATACCAAAATTTAATACGGTACTTTTTTTATAAGGCAAAACAGAAAAATGATATGGTTATGTAAAGTCGTAGTCGTAATGTACGAAACAAAAACTGAATGACCAAAATAAATTTGGCTTTGTATAAATATTTTTACATCACAACATGACGCTTATTTCCCCCGCTATACGATCAGGAGGGATTATAAAAAGAGAATGTTTTCTTTTTGACCAATAAAATCAAAAACTAGTGGACCGATTTCAAAAATTCTTTCACCATTGAAGTTTTCTATTAGAAATTGATATTCAGACAAGGACATAGGCAAGCGCGGAGCAAACATGAGCGTAGGAATGAGAGGAGCAGGCATTAACATAAGAAGTGGGTGGAAGGAATGGACGTAAGTACGGGAAGATTAGGCATGAGCGTAGGAGTGGTGGGGCAGGCATTGGCCTAAGAAGTGGGGGGAGAGCCGGCAAGATCGTAGCAATGTCGTGGCAGGCATGGGCGTACGGGACAGGCTGTGGAACGTAGGTAAGCAGGGGTGCAATCATGAACGTATTCATGGACGTGGTCGCGCAAATGTAACTGAACATAGGCGGTGTATATGACAAGTAACTGACTGTAATGGTTGTTGACTCGGTGAGCCTCGGTGCTCATTGCTATTTACAGGATGTGCCACTGTTGATCCTGGTTCGTATGAGTCGCAGTGGTGGGAGTGTGGGTGGGATTAGTCCCATTATTACTTTAGCTTTAGCCGAGACTGGTGCCATTTTCTGGCATGCATAAAAGGTATCATCGTTTAAATATTTAATTCCACATGCAACTTTAGGGATATTTGTGGAAGTAATGCTGATCATTACCGATAGATGGCACTAACGTTCCCCTTAGAGACGTGTCATAAAAGAGATTGATAAATTTTAAAGACCGGTAGGGTTCTACCATAGAATTGGTTAAGGTATTAGGGGTTAAACCTAAGATGTAAGATAAAGTTTGAGTCCTGCCGGTGGTCAAAATTTATTAATCTCATTATTGAATTGTTTGCACAGAATGGGTCTGCAATCTGTGCATGTTATTAAAGAATAAACAAGGAAAGCGACTGACTCAGTGCGGGCGCGCTGCTGCGCGCGGCGCACGAGCTGCAGGAAGCGCAGCACGGGCAGCGCGGAGCCGCCGCCCGGCACGCCGTAGTCCGGCCAGCGCGTGTACTGCCCGTGCCACACGCGCCGGGACTGCGAGCGCTGCAACACCACTCAACGTTACCTAGCGTCCTACTGCCTATCCTTGCCACCCCACCATTTATTGCTACGGCTTCGTTAAATGTAAAAAATAATCAACTTTATCTACAAAATGTTTAGATTTTTCTATCATCATCATCATTTCAGCCGTAGGACGTCCACTGCTGGACATAGGCCTCCCTCATAGATCTCCAGTTGTTACGGTTAGAAGCGGCCTACATCCACCGTGATCCTGCGGCCTTGACCAGATCGTCCGTCCATCTAGTAGGTGAACGTCCTACGCTACGCTTGACGATCCGCGGTCTCCATTCGAGAACTTTTCGGCCCCAACGGCCATCTGTTCTTCATGCTATATGGCCTGCCCATTGCCACTTCAACGAACTAATCCGTTGGGCTATGTCGGTAACCCGCGTTTTTCTACGTATCTCCTCATTTCTGATTCGATCTCGTAGAGAAACCCCGAGCATAGCCCTCTCCATAGCTCGTTGAGCGACTCTGAGCCTGTTCATAAGGCCTATAGTGAAGCACCTCGTCTCATATCCATATGTCATCACTGGCAACACACACTGGTTGAAGACTTTCGTCTTTAGGCATTGAGGAATTTTGGACGAAAAGACACTGCGAAGTTTCCCGAACGCTGACCATCCGAGTTGGATTCGGCGATTGACCTCCTTCTCGAAGTTGGACCTACCTAATTGGACTGTCTGCCCTAGGTATACATACGCGTCAACAACTTCAAGAACCGTATTCTCAACCATTATAGGGGTAGGCACAACATGGACGTTAGACATGATTTTCGTCTTGTCCATGTTCATTTTAAGACCTAACCCGTTGGGAGACTCGGTTGAGGTCTTCGAGCAATGTACTGAGTTCTTCCATCGACTTTGCCATGACCACGATATCATCAGCGAATCGAAGGTGAGTGATGTATTCGCCGTTGATGTTGATGCCTAGTCCTTCCCAATTCAGAAGTTTGAAGGCGTCTTCCAAAGTAGTCGTAAACAGTTTCGGAGAAATAACGTCTCCCTGTCTTACGCCTCTTTTCAGTGGAATCGCCTCCGTATTCTGTTCTTGTACTCGGACCGACATTGTGGCGTTTCTATATAAGCACTTTAACACTTCGATATATCGATAGTAAATACGGCAACGCTGGAGAGACTCAAGTACGGCCCATGTTTCGACCGAATCAAAGGCTTTCTCGTAGTCCACAAACGCTAAACAGAGCGGCAAGTTATACTCTTCCGTCTTCTGTACAACTTGCCGCAGCGTATGTATGTGGCCCACGGTACTATAGCCTTTTCGGAACCCGGCTTGTTCGGGAGGTTGGAAGTCATCAAACCGTCGTTCGAGGCGATTTGCAATAACCCTGGAGAACAGCTTATAAGCATGGCTCAAAAGTGAGATGGGCCTGTAGTTAATTAATAAAGTGGTATAACCTTTCTTAAAGAACAACACCACTTCACTCTTGTTCCATGCTTCAGGCGTGGTACCTCCGAGCAAGGTGGAATTGAAGAGCTTCTGAAGGACTTTAAGTATCGGTGATCCACCCGCTTTCAGGAGCTCTGATGTGATTCTGTCCTCACCCGGCGCCTTGTTGTTCTTTAGCTGTTTCAGGGCCATGCTTATCTCGTACAGGCTGATGTCCGGGATATCCTCGGTATAGTGTCGGGTCAGTTTGGCTCTTGGGTCTGTAGCCGCACTGGTAACAAGCTTGGTGAGCGTAGCTGCCCATAGAACTTTTCCACTTCCCTTAACACTTCCGCTCTTGTCGACGCAAGACTTCCATCATCCTTCTTCAGCTTTGTCATCTGGATTTGCCCAATAGACATGTCTCTTGCAAACACTTTGGAGCCCTGGTTCCACTCTATCGTATCTTTAATACGGGACGTATTAAAGCTACGGATATCGTGCCGCAAGGATGTTTTTATTCGTCTATTAAGCTGCCTATGTGATCTTAGCGAGCGTCGTTTAGCCATAATGTTAAGGGTATATTCGGAGAGCTTCTGGGTTCTATTGGAACGATGAGTCTTAAAGAACTGAGACCCGACCGTATGGACAGTCTCTACCAACCTATTATTGATGTCATCCACAGATGCGTTCTCATCTAGGCAATTGAAACGATTTGGGAGCTCGAGTTGAAATATCTCGGGGTTATCGATCTGAGCGCGAGTAGGTCGGAACGTAGACTTCATCAAATGGGACCGGTCACGTTTAACATTCATATTCAATGTGCCTCTTACTATTGATCACTACCGGTTTTCACCCTGTGAATCACAGAGACATCATTGAATATCCGTTTCTTGTCGGTCATGATGAAGTCGATCTCATGTCTCGATTTTTCTATATTCTTTGTAAAATGGCAACACTTGAAGTGAGATATTTAAATGGAAATGGTGGCAAGAGTTATCTATGTCAATGTTAGGACAAACATATCAAATTGAAGAAAAGTATTATTTTTTATCGTAAAATTAATTATAATTAATGTTTTCAAACAAAATTACGTGAAAAAACATTACTAAAGTCACTATTTAGTATTCTCTTCTCTTAATAAGACGTATAATTTTCACAAACAATATTTATTTTGCCGATTTCAGTTTACGTGCCAATAATTGGACGTTTTCTATTACATCTTTATACCAAATTATTGGTATTAAATTAATAGATCTCAATTTTTTATTTAAATACTACCTACCTACGTAATTTACGTCATAAATTCCACTATCCATCCAAAGGTTGTCTGGAAAAAATTGCTTTATGCCATAAGACCGCCCATTTTACTGTATCTAGTATATTTCCTATAAGTTACTTATGTGTGTACAATAAAGACTATTGTATTCTATCATCATCATCAGCCCATACTACGTCCACTGCTGAACATGGGCCTCCTCCCGAGGTTTTGCTATAGCCACCACGCTTGGCAGGCGGGATGGTGACCGCAGTATCATGTTGTAACACACAAAGAAACACTGCTGCCGATCCCTTTCCGAGTGGATTTGTTCGGAAAAGGAACTCAATTCAATTGTCATCTCGTTGATTTGAATTTAAAAGCAATGACTTTGAACCTTAGAATACTGAAATAGCTGTCAAGAACATTAATTTACGTGTCATCGTATTGTCCGGCAGTTTAAGTAAAAATGTAATCTTTGTATATCTCAAGATTCCCTGGGATTTTTTCTTCAATACATAAAGCCTTTTATTTTGACGTTATCCAATTACAATATACTTAATCTATACAACATTTTTACAGTATAATATTGATTAGCAAAAAGGTAAATAAATCTTTCTTAATAATAATAACAACTCACCCTCAAATCGGTGAGCAACAGATGTGTGATAGTGTAGTCGTCCTCATGTTCCACGGCCTCCGTGGTGACCGCGAAGTCCCCGTACACGACGCGGGTGCCGCTGGTGAGCGGCCAGTACTGCCCGCACTTGACGCGGCCGCGCTCTATCGCGCGCGTCGTCATCACCACCACCAACGTGCCTTGCTCCCACACCATGCGCCAGAAGTCGCCAAATGTTTTTGGTAGGGGACCTGGAAATGGCGGAGTTGTGTTGTATAAAACATATCATAAAATTGCTGATTGTGTAAACGAGAAAACGGCTTGGGAGTGAGTTGCTTTTATGAAATACTGTTAAACTTATTGTAATATAAACCAAAAAAAAAGGATTCCTATGAGTTTCCTGCCACATCCAGAACTGGTGATAGGAAAAAAAACAAAGGACGCATCATAAGAACATTATTTAAAAATGTGTATGTGAATAAAGATATATTGACTTTGTCTTTGAATAGGCAGTAATGTAGCTAGTTGCTGCTTAGTTCGTAATAACAAATCACGATAAGCGCGGTAGTAAGTAGTAAAAAGAAAAGGTATCAAACATTATCAACCCTTTTACACCCACAGCTGAACATAAGCCTCCTCTTAACAGACCTAGGCAAGCCACCAGGGTCGTTGAGGAATATTGCCATAATCACTCTTGAAATATAGTATATGAAATGCTTTAAATATAACAATTTATTTTAATGAAATTAAATTTACATCGGTAATTGATTTCATTATGTATTTACAATTCTTTTTATTAAAATTACTGTCCAAACAATTTATCACATCCAAAAAATTCCCACCATCTGTGCACTATTGACCTATACGACGACCTAAATTATGAGCTACTAGCTTCCCGCGCGCGGTTTCACCCGCGTAACTCCAGTTCCCGCGGGAATTAAATATAACCTATATTAATCAGTGATAATGTAGCATTCAAATGGTGATAGAATTTTTAAAATCGGTCCATTACTTTTTGAGCCCATTCGTTAAAAACATACTTACATACAAATCTTTCCTCTTTATAATCTATATATATAAAAGAAAGTCGTGTTTGTTACAACACTTATAACTCGAGAACGGCTGGACCGATTGCCATGGTTTTTGATTTGTTGGATTTGTTTCCGTCCCGAATAGCAGAATACATTTTAAAAACAAAAGAAAGTCGTGTTAGTTTCACTATTTATAACTCAAGAACGGCTGAACCGATTTGGCTGAAAATTGGTAGGGAGGTAGCTAAGAACTGGGAGAAGGACATAGGATACTTTTGGGTACGGGTAGGGTAGGGTAGGGTAGGGTAGGGTAGGGTAGGGGTTGGGTAGGGTAGGGGTAGGGTAGGGGTAGGGTAGGGGTAGGGTAGGGGTAGGGTAGGGTAGGGGTAGGGTAGGGGTATGGTAGGGGTAGGGTAGGGGTAGGGTAGGGTAGGGGTAGGGTAGGGTAGGTGTAGGGTAGGGGTAGGGGTAGGGTAGGGTAGGGGTAGGGTAGGGTTAGGGTAGGGGTAGGGTAGGGCAGGGGTAGGGTATAAAAGTCCACCCGTGCGAAGCCGGGGCGGGCCGCTAGTATTAGTATAGATTACTATAATTACTGTAAAAAAATTCAAATTACTAAATGCAAGATATGGTATTCGACATCCTAAAAAAAAACAAAAATGTATCAACAAAACATGTAAGTATGTGCATTTGAGAATTTGGTTTATTATTTTTATTGTGTTCGTAATTATAAGCACCAGGTTTCTATGAAAGAAATTTTTGGAAACATCCACGGGAAATGTATGAACTTTTTTACGGGCAAGCCGGGCACTACCTACTAGTTTTAAATAAAAAGTACATTACATTTATATATAACAATGTTCTTCTATGGAAATCAAAATAATAGGAAGTTAATGAAATGCAAACAGCTATATAACATACAGAACGTGGAAATACAAAATGATACGTCGAATGAATTCTCAGAAAATGCATTTTACCCCTGTGTTTATAGTTTATTTCCAACTAAAATTACCTACTGATAACAAATAGTATGTTAGCATATATCATCAACGAATTCGAAGTAGTGTATATTGTGAATAGTTCCAGGTAGTATGGGAACAAAGCCAAATCGTGGAATGCCACAGTAGCAACAAAATCAATAGTTGTACAATGAAAGTTTGAGTCTAATTCGAGAACCATATCTAAATGTTTACAATGTTAATATTCCGTAACCTAATTTAGTACAATGTAGAGCAAAAACTATTATCATAATCAATTTATTACAGAATAATTAAGATGATAACTACATTTGTATATGAAACGCTGAATTGATTGATAGGTACTTGGAATTATTGAATAACTATTATGTATAACGCCCAACCGAAATCGTTTTTATATTATTTTATAGCTTTTATACTCAACTAGCGACCCGCCCGGCTTGGCACGAGTAGTAAACCTTGATAAATATATCTAAACCTTCAATCTATCTATTGGTGAACCGTTTCAATTCGTATCGCGAATAGGTAGATAGACAGACAGACAGACAGATGTGGACGCGGCGAAGGATTTTGTTTTATTATATGTTGTGAAAGTAGCCACGCCCAGGATACTTTTTCCCATAACCACCTTGCATGGATTGATGGACACAGTTAATTAATTATATCATTATGTATTCAATTATTCAGAACACTCTCATATAACAACTAAGCCATTATTATAGGAGAGAATGCTGAACAATACAATAGTACAAGAAAAAAAATGGCAATCATGTACAAATTGTACGAGCCTGCCATAGCACATAGTCTAACCACCACCATGCTCAGATTAGATCACTCAATGCTTCCGAACTTAATTACATTCCCACAGAGTCCAAAATACCGTGGCAGTTTTACCAGCTTAATAAGAAATTAAAACAAAACTTAATATAATTACCTTGTGTACAAATATATGCATTCTTCTGCTTGTACCCGTCGACATAGTTGGCATTGATATAGTCTGTGGTGGGATCGTCGGGGTCCGTCTGTGACAACAACACTCGCGAGTGGTCGTAACACAACACGTCTGTGTAGCGATTTTTGGCTAGATTACTCGGCAATCTAAAATAAAAGTATAGGTACAGGTAAATATTTTTTTTTGTTTAAAAACTTATTTTGACTTTTTGACGAGACTTCATAGATCATATCTAAACACTACAGCAATATTTAATCAAACCTTGAGCGTCCCAGATGTTACAAAATCCCACAAATCCAGATTTAGCACAATATTTAGAATATGGCTCGAAGGACCAAATTTATTCGGCTCGATTTGCACCCTCAAAACAAATTGAACCTGAACAGTACAGTTAGTTGAATGTCATGTTGAAATTAATCACGAAATTTGTATTACAGAACGAAAGGTTCATCTTTTACAACTCATATGATCTTTAACATATTTGTCTTATTTTAGGTTAACTCACTTGGCGTGTTGGAAGGTCCCATGCGGCGGTCTTGAGCGAATCTCTTCGTACTCCGCGACAAGTCCGCGGCGCCCTAGAGAACGGACCCTGGCGAGCAGCGCCGCCGGGGTCTCGCCCCCCGCGCCGCCGCCCCCGCACTCCTCGTCCGACAGCCCGGGGGACACCTCGCCTGATGACCAAGTGCCTCGCGCTGAAGGAGGAAAACCATTTACTACACTGCCATAATACAGTTTAATAGGTGTATAATTAGCTAGTATTTTTTACAAATGGCAGCATTTTCCTTTTCATGCAACTTGTATAGGTTTTATTTAATATTCATCTATCGCCTTCCACAGCTTCTGATATACTACTTATTTTCTTTAATAAAAAATAAAAATCAAATGCCAAATTTATTTCCTAAACCCTAAATGATACCAAAAATTTCCCATGAAATATGTCTCAACTTATTGTTACTGATTGAAATCCTTTCCAGCGAAAAAAGAGTTCTACTTAACATTTACTCTTTTCAATGCTTGGTACATATAGAAAAGTTATTAATGCTGACGATTGCAAATCTGCAAGTTACGTTTTAGTTTTGGGAATTTCGTCATGAAAGTAAGTATGGATTCCAATTTTCAGAATAAAACAAAATATATAAGGTTGAATATTCCCCATGGCGCTACTAAATAATGCGATTATACTAAGTAATAATGAGTTTACCGACCAACGAATTATTAATTCGCAAAACGTAATAAATGTCGCGTTGACATAGGAATTGATGACTAATTGCTGGTAGCTATAGTTGCTAACTATAGCTACAACGTATCTTGTTGGTTGCTACAACAAAGTAAATGTCGCATTGCTTAGGTAATGCATTTTTCGACGTCAGTCTGCAAAATTATTGCTGTCGCATTTTAAGTAATAATCCTGCGAGAAATCAAAATAGAGATATTTGAAATATTGTGCTTGTTTACATAATACGATAACAAAGTTTTACCTTATTCCAGTGCCATAAACCTAGTTCAATCATACAACAAAAAAAAATTAACATAGGTATCAGACTTTTAATCTGTAGAAAACCGAGTTTCCCGTAATGCGATAGCAATCATTTTAATTAAAATTGACCTACCCACCTACATTGTTCAACGTTTGTGCTAGCTAAACCATTAAATTTTCATACTGAAATAATAGTACCGCATTCATAACTCACAATATGCGTGAAACAACAGAACGTTAGCAAATATCACAAAATATAATGAAAGTTTACACTTGATCGATCCGCGTAACATTATTGTTTGTTTTACGACCGATACCAACGAACGCTGGTCGTGAATGATGCTTGTAAAATATGCTATTGCGATCAAATATGTTTTTACCGACAATAAGTCAGTTGTATTGTAACGACATCGTTGTGAAATACCATAGACTTGCAAATCGTTGAAGGATCTATGAGTAGTAACAATAACTATAATAAAACTTTTGTTATTGGAGATTTTATTAGTATTATGAACGAATAATAAAATATATCATCTTCAATTTTCGCATTAGGTATTTTAATGATCTATAATTGGGAAAATGGGCCACTGTAAGTGTGGCCCTGGAGATCGCGCGGTACCATATTGGCCGCGGGTGCCGTCGGGGGCCGGATTGTTCATTCGTAACCGGCCCCCGCCAACGACGGATCGAAGGAGTGTCCGGGAGGTTTTAGTGGTTAGTAGGGTCCTCTCCTCGTAGTATCGGTTTAGCATACCACGCTATGGAGAGGGCGAGTCCCACATATCCCACCGCCAGCGCGCGAATACGCTGCAGCGGCGGTGGGAATGCGACAATGCATATCCCACTGGACAAAAAACAAAAAAGGCAAAGGCCTCCCTTCCATCTACATTCATTAAGGCGTTTTTTAATCATTTCTTATCATAAAGCGTTTGTTTGTGCTGTGCGTTGATCCGTCAATTTTTTGAGCTTTTTAAAGCGTTTTATTACAAACTGTTTAGTCATAAATGCCTTGTAATTCAAGTCTCACTAAGTACGAAGACAAATATTTCTGCACCTGCTTTAACAAACCCACTTCGGTGAGTTGTCAAAGAATATTAATATTCAGATATTGAATTTGCATTAAAGATCGCTACTATAGCATAAACTAATGGGAGGAAAGACGTACCACAGTCAATTAAAGTTTTCAAAGGTTGACCCATTAAAGCATTGAAAGATTACCGTTAAAATTAAACATTTACATACCAGAATTTACATACCATTTTATATTATAATGAATTAGGATTCATTATAATATAAAAATTACAAAAAAACTTAAATTCGTCTATTGTTAAACATCAAATATCAAAAATGTCAACGTCAAAATAACGATGACATTTGCATTTTTTTATTTTATTAAAAAAGAATAGTTTTCCAAGGAATAGGTACTCTATAATTAGGTATGTATCCTTTTTAATATCCTTCCCAACTCGCAGGAGCGTTTTTAAGGGGTTCCGTAACCGAAGGGTAAGAACGGGACCCTATTACTAAGACTTCGCTGTCTGTCTCAAGAACCGCGAAAGATAGTTAAATTTTCACAGATATAAAATAAACATGGGGGCTCCCATACAACAAACTTTTCTTTATTTTTTGCTCTATATCAATAACGGCAACATGTAGACGCTTGAAATGGTACGGAACCCATCGTGCGCGAGTCCGCCTTGCACTTGACCAGTTTTTTTTTCCTACACCCACACATGTGACAAGACCAGTACGCAGCTAAGATCACCTTGAAACATTATTTATTTGTTTGAATTATATATTGTGAATTATATATTTGTATGTTCGTCTATGGTGTCTAATGATACATAATACTTATTATATTATTATGTAAGATTATTTTTTATTCATCATACTGTGCCATTTAATCTAATTTTTTTTCTCTATTTCCTAAACCTACACACTTTTCTATATGTATTTTCCTTTCACTGAAAACTTTCTTTTATTTTTATATTTTGCATTTTAATGTTATGTGTGTACATAAATCATTGAAAAAATTCAAAAGCTATGTTAAAAAAAAGGTTTACTCACTGCTTATATCTAAGTCTTCTTCGTCTCCCGAATTTATATGCCTGCCTTTCATATCTCCATTATAACCGTGTGAATGCCTGTAAATGAACAAAAAAATATGAATATTACTTTAAAAATATTACTATATCCCGTTCCCGTGGGAACTTCATAATTAAACCTATGTCATCCGGGGATAGTGCAGCTTTCCAGCGGTGAAAGAATTTTTCAAATTGGTCCAGTAGTTTCGGAGCCTATTCATAACAAACAAACAATCAAATCTTTCCTCTTTATAATATTAGTATAGATAGACTAGGTCCGCGGGCGGTTTCACCCGCGCAACATCCGTTCCCGTTTGTAACTTTATAATAGCCTTCCTCGATAAATGGGCTATCTAACACTGAATGACTTATCTAAATCGGACCAGTAGTTCCTGATATTTGCACGTTTAAGCAATCAAACAGACTCTTCAGCTTAATATATTAGTACTAACTAGCTGTCCTGGTTTCACCTGCGTAGATCCCGTTCCCGTGGAAACTTCAACTTAAAATATAGCCTTTGACACTAGAAAATAGCGTGGCTTTCTATTTTTAAAAGAAATTTTCAAAATCGGTTTAGTAGTTCCAGATATTACTCCTAAGGGCCCATGCACACCAGATTTTTTAAACGCGCCGTCGACGCGCGTTTTAGAAACGAAGTACTGACTTGCGTGCGTATCGCGCCTGTATGGGTACAAACGCGCTTCAACGGCGCGTTTAAAAAACGTGGTGTGCACAACGTCAAAAACTGCACAAACTTTATAATATTAGTATAGATAAAGAGGTATAAGATTTCTGTATAAAAACGAGACAAGATAATTAACACCCACTATCGAACTACTTATGTCATAGCTATGAAATGTGACCCACTTATTGGAAGACTAGATTACCAATGACAGACTATAATAGCAATATGAGTCACTATACTTGAATACTCATGTACTCAAGACCCGTAAAGGACTTCTAGCATTCTTAAACCTGCATGACTGAACATTTATTTATACTTAAAATTATTATAACGTTATGTGCACAAAATCATCCCACGTCTTGATAAGTAAATCGATCATCGTCATCATCAGCCCGTATTACTTCCACGGCTGAACATGGGCCTCTTTCCGGGGAGGGTATTTTGCCATAGCCCCCACGCTTGGCAGGCGGGTTGGCAACCGCAGTATAATGTTGTACCACACAAGAAAACGCTGCTGCCCGTTCCTTGATATGTCATTATTATAGAAGATGTTATAACAATCGGGACCAAAGGCTTAAAGTGCTTTCTGAGGCACGGAGGGTATTCCCTCAAACAACCAGCCCCGGAAAGAAATCTTAGAATTTACAAAGATTTCCTGTCCGTCGTGGGGATCGAACCCACGACCTCCGAGATTTAAACCGAGCCAATACCGCTACGCTACGGAGGTTGTGTGTAAGTAAATCTATACGAATAAATAAAATCCATTCAAATGAAGTGTCTATTTGTAATGGTAAAATAAAAGGTATTTACTAAATGCATAGGGAACAAAAACAGATTATTTGTCTTACTGTTTGTTCGTGTATGGTAATCTCAGTAACTGCCGTGCCGATTTTGACAGGACTTTCACAGATAGATAACAATTTTTTGGTAACATATTTTTTTTTGTCTGTTTATTAGTCCGTGTATTCTGCATTATCTCCAAAACGGTAATATCGATTTAGATGGGACTTTCATAGTTAGATAGCTTATAAAATCCTTCTTAATGTGGACAGAGTAGCAAGCAGCAGCTAGTTAATTAAATATTTTTGAGAAAACCTTACAATTCTAGAGCTCGGAACCATAAGGTCGTATGTGCGTTACGTCAGAAACATTCGTCGTTTGTGCCTTTATCGTAAACTGGCACTTACGACCAAATGCACTAAAGACAATAGTACATCCGCTCTTGATTCTTAGTTGTAGAATTGTATTTACTAAGTTAATTATCGTTTAGTTTTATCGCAGTGCGACCGTATAGATCCATTTGTTTAACATCGACACCATTAGCAATGTTGACAGCCTTGAAACTTGTTTTGATAATACTAGTTCTTTAAATAGCTACATTTAATTAACAAAAGCCCTTTAATAACAACACAAAATAAGTTGGTGTACTCGGGTACTCCCGTAGATGCAGTCGGCACCGCGTGAGCGATTATGATCTCTGCTCCTAATGTAGCAGAGATCATAAAAAATAAAAATAATAAATATTTATGTAAACCTATTACAGGCACTAGCAAATAGTCAAAACAATAATGATGTATTACTTTATTTATAATTTCATCACATTTTATAAATTTTCAAATTGAGGCAGGCTTTTTCGACTTTTTGAATATTTTAGTTTTAACTTTATTATTAAATACTATAGTGTCTAATTGCTTGTTCTGTCTTTATTATGTTAGAACAATTGTCATTATTTGGGCGGACCATGATAATATAGGCCACGGAAACTTTTTTTTATACGGACTTTATGTAGTTCGGGAGGCTTTTCCTACTTCACCGGACTTAAAGGCCAGCAGAGCTCCAGCCCCAATAAATAACCGCTTATCATCATCATAAGCTTGTTCGCCGAAATTAAGACATGAAAAATATAAAGGGTGAATACCTTAGTGGACTGGGGTCGCATGTGTAAGGTGGGTCGCCGCTTATGTGCATGTCTGTGTCGCTGTCACCCAGTCGCGATGCGCGGTCGCTGGTCATGTCACATGCACCCTCGTTCTCTATTATACCTGGACCAAACGTCGATAGTTATTCACTACAAAACTTAATATCTACACAAACAAGTGAGACAATATAGTAATATGTAAGACCTTATGTATGTATGGGGTTAACGACGTAAATTGCGTTCGTTAGTGTAAGACTTGCCGTTTGGGGTTAAATGACTATAGAATATGTTATATTCCCATCTACATGTAATGAATAAGTCAAGATTATAAGGGAAGGGAAACACATAAAGTTGTGTTGGTAAATTATGTAAATTAATCTCACCATTTTGCGACTTGATCGGTGGTATGTGATTGCTGATAACATATTCATCAATGACACCGTCTAATTTTGCGTTTTGCAAATTATTTATGTAGCAGTTTTTGCAGTGCTCCAACCTGCGGACAAAGGGAATTACCATTTAAAAATATACATCTTAAATAAAATAAAGACTAAACGATGAGTAACAATGACTAATTAACAAGAATAATCATATTATTTCCCACAAGAATTCTTCAAAGAAACAACTGCGCCGTTACTTTAGAATGAATCACAATGATGAAAGAGAGGAAAAACCGCCATATTTTATACACCAATCACCGAAATGCAAAGTTAATGTGCTCTGAAATAAACCGCGCAGAAATTCGGAGCAGATTTATAATTTATAGTGAAATGAAGCGGTATATTATTGTGTAAATCACCGCGGTAAATTATGTAATACGTGTCGGTAACCATTAGACTGCCAACGTTACTAAAACGTGTTACGGGCCCCGTACCTACACAATACACACGGTTATATATAATGTATAAGGGACAGCTTATCGCAAACCCAACGACACTACAATGTCAGTAATAAATTATGCTAAACCAAGGTTAAGGAAATTGCCAGGGGTTTTTAAATGACTGATTAATAAATTGCGCTACCATTTTCATTACAATCTAGATACAATGCCAAGAGCTTGTCCTACTATGTCGCTGTCGACAGTATAATAAAACTCAGTTTTCTTAAAGCTAGTTATTTGGCTTTACCTAATATCCGCAGATATTCAACCAGCATTACCAACGGCAACCGGCATCATATATGAAGACTAGACAGTAAGAAATGACTATAGGATAAATATAAGTCATATAAATCCGACGTTTATGGTTTCAAAGTGTATACATATAGAAAGTTAATGTTTACAGACAACTACTACAACTATTTTTTATAATTGTATAAAAATACACCAAAAGCCACCAGATAGTATCAAAAGGTCATTTTCACGAAAACATCTTAAAAAGCATTATACCTAATATGTTTTAGTTCGATATTTTCAAGTGTGTGTGTGTGAGTGAAACGGTAGGGTTACAAACTCCCTGTTTTCTATCTTGATTAACTTCAAAGCCGTACGACAGTTTTTGATACAATTACTATAATAACTACGTATATTATGCTAATAATATTCTTCATCATCATCAGCCCGTAAAACGCCCACTGTTGAACATGGACCTCCCCCCGTGGAAGATATTTGCCATAGTCACCACGCTTGACAGGCGGGTTGGTACCAGCAGTATTATTTCCAGACCCGGAAAGAAATCTTAGAATTTAACACAAAGATTTCCTGTCCGGCTAATAATATTGTTAATATCTTTAAAAAAACTCAAGGTTGTGATTTGAATAAGTCTGTTCCTTACACCCGGTATAAAAACAGCGTCTCCAAAGGTTTACGTAGACATCCATATAAGCGTACACGGTCAACAACGCGTAGGCAGAGGCAAAACATCAGAGCTATACTTGTATAGTCGCGACGCCGACTGAGTATGTTCTTATACATGTATGGTAGGTACTTTAATAGAAGCACATAGCTATGTCAAAGATGGCTTCTAGCTGTTTTACATAATCACTATTAGATTCGTTTTACAAAACGACATTTAAAAATGACATTACGAAACGCAGGTCACTGAATGTATTGTTTCGTAAAGTCATTCTAAATATAAAAACTTCAATATAAGACGTCGTTGATTATAGTAATTTTGTAAAGACACATTGAAACGGCTACTTTAGTGCTAGCAATACACTGTACAATTTCCTAGAAATAAATTGTTTGATGGTTGTCGTTGAAAACGAGCTCAATTCCTAGAATGTAGTATTGATTAAAGGGTTCGTTCATTATCTTCAGTATTTTATCATGAGCTTTTTTTTTTTTTTTTTTTTTTTTTTTTTTTTTATTAGAAATAGGTTAGCGTTTGACTACACCCTGCCTGATGTTAAGCATCGGAATAGCCTAGGATGGAGCACGCATACCTAGAAGGAACCGGTTTACTCTTGATTTGAAGAGACCCATATCGTACTTATCGGGAAATATAGACCCCGGCAAGGAGTTCCACATCTTCGCAGTACGTACAAAAAACGTGGACTCGAAGCGCTTCGTACGTATTTTGGGAATATCGACCATGTACTGATGGCGCCTCTCCGAGTGTCTTGTTGTCCGATAGAAGAAAGGGGAAGGCAGAACTAAGTTGTGCAGTTCCTCAGCACACTCTCCGAAATGTATCCGATAAAAAACCGACAAACTGGCAACCCTTCGTCGGTGCGCAAGGCTTTGCAGCTGAGACTCGGCTACGCTGCCTATTAACTTTTTGGCGCGCCTCTCAATCGACTCCAGTGCCTCTAGTTGATACTTGGCGGAACCATCCCAAAGATGAGAACAGTACTCCATACATGCTCTAACTTGGGCTTTGTATAATGTGAGCAGCTGATTTGGTGTGAAGTACTTTCTCACCTTCGAGAGGATGCCAAGCTTTTTGGAGGCTATTTGGGCCTTCGACTCAATATATGAGCCAAAATTTAGAGTCGATGAAAGAGCAACGCCTAACAGCTCAAGCTTGTCAGTTAACTGCACGGATACATCTCGGAAAGAAGGAGACAGTCGAAACGGCCTCTTTTTTGCGGAGAACAAACACGCCTGGGTTTTACTAGCGTTAAACTGAACCAGGTTGGCATCGCCCCAATCGGAGACTGCCTTAAGGGACAAGTTTAAGCGTTCAACCATGGCCTCTCTGAGCAACTCTATATCCGGCCCACTGGCCCGCGCATTGGAAGTGTAGCTCTCCACGACCGTGCTGTCATCTGCATACCCAAAGGTACCGGGCTTCAGCAGATCGTTGATATGCAGCAGAAAAAGCGTCGCAGAGAGTACAGACCCCTGGGGAACACCGGCATTGATAGCCATTTGCTCAGACGAGCAGCCGTCAACGACCACTCGTAATGACCGATCCCTCAGGAAATCCGAAATCCAAGCGCAGAATGCAGCAGGTAGACCGTATGCAGGAAGCTTGCCAATAAGGCTATCGTGCCAAACCCTGTCAAAGGCCTTCGAGATGTCCAGAGAAACGGCAAGCGCTTCCCCGTGTCTCTCGATGGCCTCACTCCAGATGTAGGTAGCGTACGCTAGAAGATCCCCAGTGGACCGGTTTCGGCGGAAACCGTATTGTCGATCGCTGAGGAGGTTGTTAGCTTCTAGGTACGCTAAAAGCCTGGTGTTGATAACACGCTCCATGCTCTTGCAGAGTATGGAGGTGATGGAGATAGGCCTGTAGTTTGAAGGGTCAGCACGACTACCTTTTTTGGGCACGGGTTGCACATTTGCTAGCTTCCAAGACTTCGGCACCAGTCCAGTCTCTAGAGAGAGGCGAAAGAGGCGTGTTAAGACAGGAGTCAACTCGGGTGCACATGTCCTCAACATAATGGCGGATATACCATCAGGGCCACTGGCTTTATTCACGTCAAGATTACGAAGCGTTTTGCGAACTTCCTTTTGGCGAATGTGAATGTCATTCATGACTATCTCGCTTCCTGGAACGTTAGGAGGAATCGCGCTTCCAGCATCTAGTCGTGAAGATTCCGCAAACAGAGAAGCAAACAAGTTGGCTTTCTCTTCAGCAGTGTGAGCCAGTGTTCCATCAGGCTTCTGCAGTGGAGGCAGTGAGGGGCGGCAGAAGTTTGCTTCGACTGATTTAGCTAGGGACCAAAACGCTTTACTACCCGCGGGGTACGAAGCCAGTTTGTTCCCTATTCGGCTAATATGGTCAAAGCGAGCCTTTTGTAGAGCCTTTTTGCAGGACTTGGCAGCCTTGTTAAAAATTCTCTTCTTTGCGTGTATATCCTTTGCCTTGCGCCTACGAGCATCGACCCAAGCCAGGTATGCCTGATGTTTGCGCGCCTCAGCGCGTCCACATTCAGCCCCGAACCATGGGCGATCTCTGCCAGACGACGGTACGTCAGTGAACGGAATAAAATATTCCATCGCTAATCGTAGCACATCGGTCACAGCATTGGCGCAGGTGGTAGGATCACCAGAAGAGAAGCAGACAGGTTGCCAAGGATAAGATGCAAAGAAGGACCGCATCTCATCCCAATCTGCTGACTTGTATCGCCACATCCGCCGAGTGCCTTTTGGGCAGGGATCGGGCGGGGAGTAGACAGATACAGATTTCACCAGACAGTGGTCGGAACTACCTAAAGGTGAAGAGACCGACACTGAGTAGCGGTCTGGATCAGTTGTCAGCAGAAGGTCCAAGCAATAGGCTGTATGCGAGTCAACGTCTGGTATCCGTGTAGCTCCTTGGACCATCTGGGTGAGATTTAACGCTAAAGAAAGCTTACGCGTCTCTCTCCCAGCGTGGTCGGTGTCCCGGTATGGGAACAGCCAATCCTGGTGATGGCCATTAAAATCCCCCAGTAACACCATTTGAGCGGATGGGTACTTTTGTTGAGCTGCGTCTGCCACCTCACAGAGGTATTCAGCGAGCCGAGTTGTCTCCGGATCCCCGGTGTGCGAGCGGTAAACACAGGCATACAGAATCTTATCAATGCCTGTGTCAACCAAAGCCCAGAGTACGGAGAAGGTGGGGTCCTCGAATCGACGGAGACGGCGAATGCAGATGTCGTCCCGAGCATATACACATACTCCCGCACGTGGTTTGAAGTTGTGCTCCAGGGTATACCCTGGGTAACTAAGGTACGACACGTCGGAAGGACGACCAATCTGCGTCTCCGAGAGAAACAAGAGGTGAGGTTTTTCAGTCTCAAGGTGGTGATGGACAGGAACGAGATTTGAGTGCAAACCCCTTATGTTACAAAGGTGCACTTTCAGTGAGAGGGAGTGCAGCCGCTGTGAAACCTTTCTCTTTTTATTATTTCTCTGCATGGTGTTGGGAGTAAAAAGGGTCGAAAGTCGACAGTAGGACGAGGCATCACGCATTGCTTTTCCAGAAAAACACACACAAAAACTAAACGCACAACAGGGGGACTAGTCTGGAGACTGCGGGGACGCCCGAGCCCCCCCAAAGACTACCATCATGCCCTCTCGCCCGGTTGCCAACCAGCACGATGGCACATCCCTGGGATTTTTCGACAGTTGGCGGGGCAGCCTCTCATGAGTGGCTGGGTCACAATTGGGCCCCCTACTGACTGCGGTCGGCCAGCGGTGCACCGTGCCTCGGATCCCGCTACCCTCCGCGACTAGTCTCTCAATGCGGCAGTTCGTTGTGTTTAATGTTCGGTTTGCAATGGGACGCTGCTGTCCTGACTCATATATATGTTCAATGTTTCAATACTATAAAACAATTCATAGATTAAAATTAAATGAGTCTTTCTTCCCGTCCTCCCCTTAGTTTGCAAATAACCTTCCGATGCCCCGAAGAACCCGACCCCGGAGTCCGAGTGGCATGCGAACTGTACGTAGAACGACAATTGCACATAATTTCCCTAAAAATCTAGTCATCATTCCTCGATACCCCGCCAGCTGCTGCCCTTAGCATAGATCAAAGTCTACATGGGACGCCTTCCGAAGCGCAGGTTGCTTAGTTTGTAGTTTTGCTCGCTTTATGTCCGGTGAAGCAGCAAAAGTCCCCTGGGTACCTACATAATGTCAGGCCAAAAAAAAAGTTTCTTCCAGAGGTTACAGTTGAAATGAAATTTTACACATCGAATAGTTGATACCTAAGAATATGTGAGTGTCGAAATCTCCTCATTTACACTCATGATTACAATACACAACATCACTAGAATGTTCCATAGCATTGTTAAACTCAGTACACGTCATGCTGGTTCCTTCACGTCGCGACGTCAGCCTGACGACGAGGATATTAAACTAGGACACAAGATTTCCATATAAAGCTTCTACTTAAGATTTGACCTAATTCGCTTGATATTATGTTGTGTTCATAAAGTTAAAGTCTTTTGTGTTCCAAAATAACGAGATAAGTTTTATTAAGGACTGTGAAAATGAGACTTTCAAACTTTTATTTGAACGGAAACAAATTGGGATTGCATTTGTTAGTCTCCCGATGTGAATACGATTTAACAAATTATCAAAACTTTGCAAAAGTTAATTGCCTTTTTTTTCTCTCCGGCGCGCGGGTGTAGTCGTGCCTATGTGGGATTCGTCCTATCCATAGGAAAGGTATGCGAATTAGGACTTAAACCCCCGGGTACTCCTCCGTCAGCCGTTGGTGAAAGGCCCAGGGATACATGGCGTTCTGGGACACCCTCCGGCGGTGCTCGCGATAATATTGACGCAAAAGTTTGTTTCTTGTTAACCCCTCGTGCTAAGCTAAAATGCTTGTGTTACGAGTGGGTTCACGTCAATACTTAACCAGCGACCACAAGATCACAAGTCCGACGCCCCTAGCCCAATGGCTGCGGCCGCTTAACATCAGGCTCTCAGGCGGATTGGTAATCGCCGCCATGGTAAGTTTCTTTGACCCGATAGATGCTACTGTCCTTCCATCATCCATGTCCTTTTTTCATCATTTATACCTTGTAATTTCATATGGTAAGTCAGTCAATCTAATTGCTATTTATTTATTTATTAATTGCAGGGGTAACTCAATAGTAATTTAATTTACTGATTTAATTGACAAATACGACCATTATGAAGAACACAATAAGACAATCCAAGTGGGCATATAATACAAAACAAACAGATACCTAAACATTCAACATTGATACACTGTTTGTATTTGGTGTGTAATGTTCGGTGTATAAATACACCGAATTAAAATTCGGTGTAGACCCGGCAACAAAGATACACCATCCAAATATGTTAAACAATTAATTTGTAGTTAGCAAATACGTGAATATGTTCACAAAGTTTTAACTTTTGTCATATAAAGGTGCGTTCCCATTGTGTCATGACGATTGATTATCGTTGAACGACTGTCGTCTCCAGCTGTTCCCATTACATTGCCTGTTCATCAATTCCTTAACAATCTGAAAACACTGCGGAAAAGTCATTGGAAGACAGTTAATCATGTCTTATGTGTATACAATACCTTCATTTAAATACATAAGCCACGACTCTAAACGATACGATGATACGTCGTCCTGACAAAGTGGGAACACGCCCTTAGTAGGATATGAGAATTTAAAGTTTATACCGCGTTTGAGATTCTCAAAGTTAAGTTGGTTGCAAACTACTTGCTAGTACGAATTCTACGGCTCAAATCAATATGTATACCTACATATATGTACATATATAAATGTGTTGTTGGATGAAATAAAGCAATGGTATCTCTTGGGAATAATATATTATTGTTTAGTTTCGACCTCAGAGCCCATTGGTAAGAGCACATAAAACCGACCACCGTAAAGATCGGAGAACAATATTTGATTAGAACCGAAATGTTACCAACATTTCCACGTCAGCGAAAATGAAGTTTTTTTTGAACATCGCACAGGGATTTATGATAAATTGCTAACATATATTATTTCTATCCAACTGATATTATAAACAAAAAAGTTTGAAACAGTTTATTTTTATTTTTGAATACTTTAAGGAAAAGATTAACGCCTACTAAATTTCAAAATTGAGATTAATAAATTTCGACCACGGGCATCTTAGGTATAGGACTTGAACCTGCATCTTAGGTAAAGTCCCTAATGCACTAACCAATAGGCTAGTTGACACTTTTTTTTAAATTATTTTTATATGGTTACGAATGGTTTAACTAGATCAAGAAAAAAATATGGCATTTATTTGAGATCTAGAAAGCACTAAAATTAATATTTCAAAATTGGCTTGACATTTGGAGACGATAACGATGTCAGACATGTTGATCTATATAGATTATCTGTGTTCAAGAGGAATGACGTCATGACTCAGAAAGTGTAATAGAAAAGGATCGCGTTCATGTTTATTAACAAGATGTATGACGTCACAAAATGGCTGATAGCGTTTTCGGAAGTTAAAGACATAGACAAAATAAATAATTTTCATATTGAGTTTATACAAACATATTTAAGGTTTATGAACAGAAATTATTATATTTAGGTTTCATATGACAAATACTTTTAGAAATAAACATCATTGTAACATAATTTCATATGTGTCAACTAGCCTATTAGGCTACGGTGCAACCCGACCGGTCATCGAAATATATTTCTTTTATAACACGTCTCTGAAAATTGTAAATATCTAATGGCGTTAAAAAAACATGTACGATAAGTGATAAAAAGTAATTATACTGTTGAAACAGTACACACGTGTACGGTGCATACGACCGTAATTTAAAACAAAACAACCTACATTGCTAAACTCTCAACTTAAGCCGCTAACAACGCCACAAATGCACCCACAACTTTGCGACTTTATACGGAATTAATTCATTCATAACTCACCCTCTCACGTATACAATATTTATAGCCTAACTAATTACGCTTCTAAACTAAGTTATAATAAATATGCAACGTTTATGTGGTTTAGGACACACACAGTAACGTAATATATATGTATAAAATATTGCTCCTTTTCATAACTTATTCGTTTAGACAACTAGGTATTTGACTCGCTTTATATCTCGGAGGTCGTGGGTTCGATCCCTACGCCGGACAGGAAATGTTTGTGTAAATTCTAAGATTTCTTTCCGGGTCTGGTGCCTCGGAAAGAACGTTAAGTCGTTTGTCCCGATTGTTATAACAACATCTACAATAATCGTCAATCAAGGAACGGGCAGCAGCTTTTCCTTGTGCGGTACAAAATAATACTGCGGTTACCAACCCGCCTACCAAACGTGGTGACTATGGCAAAAATACTTTCCCTCGGGAGCAGGCCCATGTTCAGCAGTGGGTGTTAGGTATACGGGCTGATGATGATGATGATGATGATGATGATGATAACGATGATGATGAATGGCTTATTGAAATAATAAAGTAGCAATGAGATAAGCAAGTTGTGTGATATCCGGCTTAGAATAGACCACCATTCTTTCATTTGGTGTGCTAAAGGGCATAAAACTGTTCGATGGGCAGCAGCATCTATCAGCTCAAGGATACTCAACCATCTTACTGCTATTTACCAAGTGTCGTTATTATGGAAATGGGATATTGCAACGAACCTAGCTTGCCATGGTCTGTTAAGTGAAAGTCCATGTGCAGCAATGGACGTAAACGGGCTGATACAGAAGCTTTTTTTTCGTATGGACATACGGAGGTAGCCACGAGGCTTTTGCTACTTTACCGGGCATAAAGCAAGCAGAGCTCCAGCCCTTATAAATGGTTTAAAAACTACAAACAAAGCAACCTGCGCAAGAGGGCGCCCCCTGTGGGGCTTGGACCTCGGCTCAGGGCGGCAATGAGATTGAGGATTATGAATTTTAGTATTTTAGGGGAGTTTTTTGATACTGTCGCTCTACTTAACAGTTCGCAGGCCTCTCGGACTTCGGGTCTACGAGGGCATCAGATGGTTATTTGCAAACTAAGGGTCAGGAGGACGCGGGGGGACGCGTCGCAATCGCGGGCGCACTCTTCTCCGGCAGGTTGGATAGAGTGGTCTCTGTGTAGTGGTGCTAGTTTCTTGCAGTCTTTTTACTGCTAGTTGGTACGTTGTTATCTTGTCGTCGTCCGGGTCATCTAGGACGCCCCGAGGCCGACAGTGTTGATGACGCTTTGTAGGCAAAGGCAAAGTCGGATGCTGCTGATACAGAAGCAAGCAAAGCAGAAGTGCCTTGAATATAATACCTACAAATAGCCACTACTAAATGGCATTCTTATTAATAAATGTTGTGTTACTGTTAGTGACTTTGTAAAAACAAAATAGTTCGTTAACGAGTGAGTTTACATCTTTTATGAGTATCGTAATAGTTCAGAACAGTAATAGTAAAATACTGGCTTATGATATAAAGAATGTATGCAGTAACATTTCCTTAAACAAGAGACGCCTGCAGAATACTAAAATAAAAGAAAGAAACAACTTCCGAGCTAGCTAAATAAATCCTCAAGTCGCGGGAGACTACTAACGTAGCTACAATTTACGGATACAAAGAGCAAAGCAATTGAAGACAGAAGTACGAAATACGTATTCATTGAAAGTATCATCCGTTAATCACACTTTTTTTGCCTAACTACTGCCTGACTAATTCATTAAGAGTATAATATATACTTTAACCGCTACCTATAAGAATACGCAGCGCAATCAGACTCATGGCATCGCTCGTTCTTCGGACCAGCTTTTTCAATCACCTAGTCGGCTAACAGTCCGGGGAACAAGGATAGTCACTTCAAATCATAACTAGGTGGGGGTATTCAAATGCCAATACCCTCGTAAACCCGAAGTCTGAGAGGCCCTCGCACTTTTACGTAATGTTACAAAACAAAACACAAGCATAAAACTCCCCCAATAAACCAAAAGTCATAATGTCATAATGTTCACAGAAACTTATAGAAGTTACTTACCACGCAGCGTGGTCTGGCTCGTGTTGCCCTCCTAACTGCTTAGGCAAGCTGTTCCGAGGCACGTGGAGGCCTAGCTGCGGAGCGTTCACCGTGTGCACACGTTCTCTAAGCTTCTCCCGAACAAACAGCCGGAGGATGCGGAACGGTGCTTTGAACCACAGAGGCGCTGTCACTATTAGCACCTTCTTCAATTTAGCTGGGTAACCGCCCTGCAACAAAAGCAGACAAGAAATTAGATACATCGAACAACATGATATGTATTGAAATTCCACAATGTGGTAGTTTAGTCACAATTTGAAAATCCCGACGAAATTAAGTGTCTGTGACGTTGTACATCTTTAGCAAGAGACGTCAAAACTACACGGATCAAACACTAGATACATTCATTTTAGCTCCCTATAGGAAGTGTGAGAAGATAAGAAAAAAAATGACAATTGCAAAGTAAACAACCAATAATATTATAGCATACGATCTCGCGGTAATTTTTAAAGATATAATTAAAATCTTTATCTCTTGCTACATAAAAAAATAGAGATACGAGTGCAAGATGCATGCACTCGCATCTCCCAACAAATTATTAAATATTAATAATAGTCACCTATCATATTATCTATTTAATTAGTCATCCAAAAATATATTTGCTCTATATTGATGAGTACAATGCATCCGACAAAGTCAAAAGAACAAAATAAGAGATCATTTTCATTTTCACCTCTGTCAAAAACAACACTTACAACTTTACAGAAACGGCACAACAGCATTCTTGAAATAATATAGATTAAAATATTACTACTAGATGCTTAAGATACACGAAAGACTAATTAATGACTTAACAACACTTAATTAGTAATGTGAATAATCCAATTACGTTACGCAGTATCTATATTTTTCTCTATTCTCGCCAAGGACAGTTAATGCTTCTTGATTCGGGAAAAGCTCTTACCGTCAGCCTCTTGGCGGAAAATACATAAATATACTTAAAAGAAATGCGGTGAATCACTGAATAATAATCTAACAATTACTATTCCTTTGATAAAATATAGGTTAAGATGCACGGAAAAGCTGTAGAGCTTTCAAACTGTGTCACCCGAAGGAAAAATACTGTAGTAGTTCGCAATTGCAATCTAATATTATTTTCTAGTAGGCGAGTGAGCGGGCGGCGGCTATTAGGGCCACGCCGGCCTCGGCATTACGTCGCTCGCCAAAACGACTGTACCGCACGCCATGACGTCATAATGTACACAACCACAACTACCCTATATAAACCACTGCGATTTATTTAAGTTTTACTCTTAAAAACACTTTCAGCCAAGTATATTTAATAATCTTTAAACATACAATAAAAGTCTGAGTCATTAGCACAAAGCTTGGAACTTTATATATAAAGTGATTGGAGGCAAATTTTAATTAATTTCTCTTAACGAAGCCCTAAGGAGTGACAAAACTTAATAATAAATCCAACCGAATTGGAAGTTCGTCTTATAAATATTCAATAGCGGGTAGATTTAGAAGCATTCAAGGATAAAATAGGGTCTTCAGTGAAGAAGGCACGACATCAAAAAAGTCTTCGATCAACCGACACCATTATTAAAGCTCTTGCAGTCTGCAGTTTTATCGTTAATCTATAGCCAAAACTAGGTATATATACCTGATATTTTGTAATCAAAAACATATTAAGAGATAACTATGAATATAATTAGCGTTCTTGCACATATCTTTGCATGCCAAATAAACCCAATGCGAATCTAAGACTATTCGCCTTTGGAAAATCAGGTGTGTCGGTTCTCTTACGGTTTGTGTCACCTGATTTCAATATGCGTCGTTTACTCATTCTATAACCTCTATGAAAGATATCGACATATTTTTATTGGACGAATAAAAATATGTAGATAGGTGTCCTTTAATATTGGCAAAAATATTTTCATATTTATCGGATAGTCGTTTTAGTTCGTGCACAAGTAAATCAAATATGAGTTGTTGGGCTACAACCTAGCTTAGGAAATGTAAAGATTTGTATAAAGTATGGCAAATAACATTCTCGTTTCTCTAATATCAATGTAAGCAACGACCATTTAATATAGCTGTTAATGTTGTTTCACTGTCAAATCAAATTGAGTTTCTTTATTTCGTTTGTTATTCAATTCTGAATTAAAAGATTATAGATTAACTTTCAATTTAGTCAAACTCATTATGGAAATTACACATATCTAGAGTTTGACAGTAATATTAATTCATTTCAATAACATTAGTATATCTCAATAATCTTTTCAGACATGGGTCATAAAAATCTTGAATAATCGCTATACTCACTATTCAGTCATTATTAAAAAAAAAAATAGGTAAACAAGACTATTTGTGAACAGATTTCGTTTCCCAAAACTCCAATAACGTATAACAAGGGAAATGTTCCATCCAGTCCATATTATGTTCCACCCACACGCGGCCACTATTCACCTTCCGATACTTTACAAAGTGCGCAAGGAAAATAACAAGCTTCCCTGGAATATTTCATTTCTATGGAACAGCACTAATAAAAGATAAAATGGAAACTGTGTCACTTATCTGCCACCTTGTTACGTTTGCCTCATACCAGATAAAAATACCGGAATTTTTGCTTTCTACGGCAGAATCAGCTATAGAACTGATTCGATTCATCTATACTAATATTATAAAGAGGAAAGATTTGTATGTAAGTATGTTTGTAACGAATTGTCTCAAAAAATACTAGACCGATTTTAAAAATTCTTTCGCCATTTGTATACTACATTATCACTGATTAATATGGCTATATTTAATTATGCAGTTCCCACGGGAACGGGAGTTACGCGGGTGAAACCGCGCACGGGAAGTTAGTCGGCACATATATAAAACTGTATAGGTTGAACGGTTGAACATAGAAAAAAAATCGATTCGGGGGATTTTAGAAGTAAAATAGAACAAATCCAGATTATTTTGTTTCTCTGTCTGTTTGTACGGGCTAATCTCCGAAACGGTTGCACCGACATAAATATAATTTGGCATGGTGGTAACTTACATCCCCGGACAACATTTTAATCACATAAAATTAATGAGTTCCCGTGGGATAGTTAAAAATCGGATGAATAACAAACACCACGCGGACAAAGTCGCGGGCATCAGCTAGTTATTTATAAAAAGATAACGATTATTCCTTTCTCAAAATACAATAGAAATGTATTGTTTGCTCATAGGTTTTTGTTACTTTATTAAGGGGAAATTATTGTTCAATGAAATAGCAACTATATAACCAAAACGTTAGAAAGGTAATTTTGGGGAGCGCAATGCATAGCCAGCTCATGATCGCTAAGAAAACTAGGGGTGAGAGGTCATTGGCCCCGACTTGGGCTCCCTTCGGCTCTATAAAATGATACCTGCCACCGAAATCTTACCACTCAACCCGTGTTTGAAAGCTATATAAATGAATTCTACAAAATATGCTTTTTTAGAAACTTCGTCACATTCGTTACAAAATTCTGTGAAGAAATTCAGTACGAATTGTTTTGGCAGAAAATACTATTTTATGTTGGAAGGTGTAGAAATATTTCACAAACTACCTCTTCGGCAGAGACATAGAGAGAGAGGGAGATAGCGGGAAAATATGTTACATTTTAATAAGTACCTTTTTATTATTAAATTAAGCGTTTTTTGTTTATTACTAAAACGTATCCTTTGTTACTTTTAATACCTTCAAAAACGTAAAAAGAGTTTCATGATGATAGGTTAAGTAGTTTTAGCGTGAAGCGTAACAAACAAACTATTTATTATATTAGTAGGGATTATTAAAATTCAGTCTAGATACTGAATTTTGAACATGTCAAATCGTCAAAATAACCTGCTATTTTATATCTGTTATAGTGCATTGTCCTTGGTCTTCCTTATTGCGTCGTCGTCTAGACGAGACCCTAGGGTTCGTGGCGTTGCTCTGCAGGGGACGCGGAGGTTCAATCCTCTTAACGCCAGACGATTTAGACGTGCGTCCATAACCATCCATAAACTAATGTTAAATTTGGTGACTAAAACTTTATACTGACCATTTATTTGACTATTCATTGGCGGTATTTGTTTGCTCTTTTCTATACATTTTTCTTCTACCTATATATCCTATGGAGGAGGTCAAATACATTGTCGATATTCAGAATCGTTTAGTGGAGAACAGTATATTATCAATACTGAACCGAAAATGTAATGAACGCGCATCACGTCGAAATAACTGGGGATTCGAATGAAACTTATGATTTATACTATGAAGTAGTATTCTACAAACATTTTATCCCGGATATGTGCATACCTCCCTCGGGAGATAGGATGATAGTCAAAATATTTACATCTCCTTAACGCGTAACCCGATATCTCTCATTTTTTCTAATGGTAATAATCTAAGGATCAATAAGTACAACGTCGTTGGTAATAGTCGTTTTTATATTTCTTCGATTATCCATCTAAATAATTGCGACTAATACTCTTTATATGAATGAAACGGCGGTTCAAAGTTTAGTTCAAAGAAATCGTAATTTTCGTGGACGAAGTCGTGGGCGACAGTAAGCGTTTAATAAACTGAAAATGTATTATGATGGTTAAGTTTTCTAGGATTAATGGCTATATCTTATTGGCATATTAACTCCTATTACATTTTTACTATGTTTTAAGAAACAGATTAACATTATAAATTATTTATTATTGCAAAATATATTCACAAAACATAAACATAAATACCATGGGCCATGGTATGAGTCCGCTATATATTTATAATAATCAGCGTAAGAACAATTTTACCTACTCTGCAATTTTTCCTACCAAAATTCTATTTGATAAACTTCGGAGAAGTCGGAGGAAAAATCAGGCGTCAACTACTTACGTGCTCTGCATAGCTTATCGGTTTAACTTTGTCACATCAGCAATTTGTGTTGTCAAAAGACCGTCTAAATCTTCATGAATTATAATATTACAAGATTTGTTTTCCATTTACATTTCCATCTGTAGTAATATATGTTTGTATATTTATCACTGCCGTATCCTTCAGTATTTTTTTTTTGTAAATTCATAATATGCCTAAGAGTTTTAATGTTACGTTTCGATAATTATTATTATACTGATGGCAAATCGTCCTACCAATTAATAGCAACAATAATAAATAAATCTAGACCTGAGTAGCATAAGGACGGTTACATATTATACTTCAGAAGCATAAGTCATAAGTGCCAGTTTACGATAAAGGCACATACGACGAATGATTGTGACGTATAATAGCACATCCATAATTAATACGCTTATAAAATGAGTAGATATACTGGAAATAATAGTAACTAATGGATAGACATATATTGATTAATGCTGTACACAATATGTGTTTGTGTTGGTACCCATTGTCAATATATGTACCTATAACCTCTAAAAACAACTGTACTAACCACTAACGAGTCCTATTTCCCGCTTATATATCCGTCTAAAGCGCGTAATGACTAAAGTGTAACAAAGAGAAAGTTCCATAGGTATATCTAGCTTTTTTTAAAGTTCCACTAAGTTCATCTTCCGTTCTCACCAATAAAAAGAACTTAATTAATTGCTAGTACAATTAACTAGCATGTCCAAGTAATACATGGGCTTTCGTGTTGTAATTTAATTACTTCCCTCGGCTACAATATCACCCAACGAAACGCGCCAAATAAATCCGAGGTTACATGTGATAATGTAGCATACGTGGAATTGACAATCGGTTAAAGGTAATCACAGCTTTGAACTGTATTTTCATCGGCCTCGTTTTAAATAATACGAATAAAGAAAATGGACGATACATTAGCATTACTCTAACTTAACCTAAAGATTTCTCTATACGATACTAAGAATACAGCCCATAGCTAACTTTTAAAGATTCACTAAAGCTCATCTTTCGTTCTCACCAGCAACAAGAATTCGTAATCTATACTAATATTATAAAGAGGAAAGATTTGACTGTTTGTTTGTTTGTTTGTTTATTTGTATTTAATAGACGCCGAAACCACTGGACCGATTTGAAAAAATCTTTTACCGTTGGAAAGCTACACTATCCCCGGCTGACATAGGCTATATTAAATTATGAAGTTCCCACGGGAACAGGAGTTACGCGGGTGAATCCGCGCGCGGGAATCTATTCTATTAAAAGTACAATTTACTATCATGTTCAAGTAATACATGGATTTTCGAGTTGTAATTTAATTACTTCCCTCGGCTGCAATAACATCCAACGAAAAGTGCAAAATAAATCCGAGGCTCCATGTGACATAATTGTCATGAATTGACAATCGGTTAAAGTGAATCATAGCTTTGCACTGTATTTTTATAAACATCATTAAAAAATACATGAAAAGAAAACTGGCAATACTTTTATAAAGCTTACGAAAGCTTTGAGAAATAACTTGCCTATCTTTTGGTGAATAAAATGTATTGTGTAAATGTACAGATTTACTGTAATGAATTTCTAAGTGGACTGTTAGGTAGGTAAGGAGTAACAATTATTAAAACCAGCACTTGCACTGCCAAAATAATATACTTTTTATTTAATTGCACAAAGTACACACTTACAGACACGTAGCGCAAGAGAGAGAGGGTTAACAAAGTTAAAAAAATATTGAAATTATGTTGGTGTTGCCAACAGTAAAAATTGTACAACAAAATTATCTACAATTATATTTTGAATGTATGAAAATATCATAAATATTTTCATTTAGTATGTACATAGACTTTAACTTGGCTAAAACTTTTTTTTTGCCTAGTATTATTTACAATGCCAATGTCTAGTAATAAATCTATATGGCTCTCTAGTTCTAAGAATAATATATAAAAAAAAAAACAAATTGAGCTGTTATCACATACCTACCTACTTTTCTATCGTAAATCATTTGAATGTTGACTTGAAGTCTGCTTCAACTTTGAATTCGTTCCTAAACAACTATTACTCATCTTCCGGTATATATTAAGGTCAAGTTCCATTAATGTAAATATCTACTTCTTAGTATAAGGAAACCTGTAGCTGCACTTTCCTTGTATGGCTAGAACTTGCTAGTCCATATTTCTAAAAGGAAAGTGTCAGTACTGCACGTTTCCATACATAATCTTCATATCTGATTACTTACACAGCTTAAAGAAATATCATTTTAATTTAACATGGCTCATAATAACCATATGAACGCATCAACAAAGGTAAATTTCATAAAAATACTGTAGCAATCCTATATCAGCGGCTAATATTTAATTCATTAAGCGGTTTGACCAGTTCATATACCTACAATACCTTTTAAAAAATTCACCCCTGTCTAGACTTAGGATCATTCCTTTATCGCGGCAAACTGTGGGACCGAGGGACATCTGAATTATAGCATCGCGACCGCGGCCCAGGCGCGCGGTGTAAGTTCCAACAATTAGTTGTCAAGTCGGCATTCAGTTCTTGGAAGTAGGGCACGGGCGCCGAGTGCTGGTCCGCAAGATAAACCTTCTGAGGCGCCAGCCACTCAAGTTGACGCCTCTAGGAACACTTCACATTGCGTATTGTGTGCCACAAACTACTACTTCTATTGTGTTCAACACTCACATTTTACGATGAAAATGATTATTAAACATTTATACAAAGCTGAGTCATGTTTTCATACAACAATTTTTTATGGATTATGAGGTTAATTTAGTTAAAAACGTAAACTTATTTAAAAATTCAAAGAGAAGAAATTTGTAATTGCATTAATTATCTAGGCATTGCAAATGACATTCTACATATAAATCTACACACGTATTAACATCACTGAAAAAGCAGTACAAGAGCTTCAATCAACCCTCGTAACCCGTTTATATTAATGGACTCCAAAACAGTGACGTACAAGGGTTTAAGCGTTCGTCAACATGAGTCGAAACACGGAGCCAGGTGTTAGGCAGGTACACATCGGTGTGAATGAAAAGGAGAGCTCTTACGATCACAAAGGGGTTGCACTTTAACTGCCTACAGTGAGTCCGCCGCCGTCACAGCTGCGTCTCTATACAAATGATGTTTTACGCGACTACGCGTGCTCCCTAAAATAAACTCGCAACATATGTATGACGACGAAGGATAATAGATAACATTTGTCAAGTGTACTTATGTAATAGGACTAGTGGAAGAGTGAAAATTACTATACTTAACAAAATAAAACAAAATGGCGACCTCCTTTGTACTTTTTATATTTTCGCCCAAATTCAGGTCTTACACGATAAAACAAAAATGACAAATCTCAAAGAAAAACCTCTATTATTTTGTTATAAAATGTTAGTGACGGTCAAAGTGGCCATCAAAGAATCTTCATTACTCAGTACCCGCCAAGTGCTTTTACCTTAAAGCATAGTCATGTACTAACTTAGGCGAGTACATACCGACGAAGATTTCAAAAGAGTCAAAGGTTCAAAGGAGACGCCTTCCATTTCACCAAGAAAATGAACCGTATTCAAGCTGTAAATGAGAAACGTCTCAGGTGGAAATCACATGTCTACAATACTTGAGTATAAGATAATACGAACCATTAAAACACCTCACGACGTATTTTTATGAAATAAATATTGTCATAAATACTTACAGCTGTTATTTTTAGTCATTAAAAGTGTAATTACCAGAGATATGATAGGTATAGGTAGGTATATAGATAGGTAGGCATTTTAGGCACTAAATGACATTTTCATGGTAAAATCAACGTGGACCTGCCTACTATTGTCTACGGTAGCTATGCATATTAAATACTGTGGCATATTTTATATACTTATTGGCGTAATCTTAAAAAGAACCTACCTGAATTAACAAAAATCGCAAACTAAATTATATGTACGTCTAGTTTATTTTTTATTTTGCGGAGACTTTAGTCACGAGACTTGCTACTCCACCGGGCATAAAGGCTAGCAGCGCTCCAGCCTTATTAATGGTTCATAAACTACAAACAAAGCAGTCTGCGCAAGGGACTTAAACTTCAGCTCAGGCGGTCGCTGGCGCAGTAGATTGAGAAATTATCATTTTTAGCTCTTAGGGCAGTTTTAGCCTATTAATAGTTCGCGGGCCTTTCGGGTCACAGGTCGACGAGGGCATCGGAAAGTTCTCTGCATACTAAGGGTCGGGACGAGGCAGGAATTATTTGGATTGCATTATTCCTCGATACCTTTACAAAATAAAAATACAGATAAATTGAAAATAGGTATTTTTTTAAAGTGTAGTTGATGTAACATTTACGTATGTATACCCTTGCACGTAGCAAGGGATTAGAAAAAACTCACTAAAAACCTACCAAATTTTTTCGAAGGACCTGATCTTCGAAATACTCTGGTAGGATTTTCCTTTCATAGTGTAAGTACCTCGATACTATATATAATTTCCTATTAGAACATTTAGAGTTACCGAACCAAATATACATTTAACAATATGTTATACTCTTCACTTAACTTTATGAATGTAAATGGAATGTGGAAGCAAACAAAAATAAAGATCGCTGTAACTGATCGGAAGTTTTGAAAACTGCTTTCCATAAAATGTAAGTATTATTTTACACACTTGCATGTTATATGCCTAAAGATTCAACTTATAGATACAACATAAATTTCCTGTACGTGCGTCTATGTCGATAACATCACAAGTCTAAGGAAAAATCCTATAGGTCGACACGTTACTTCACAGCTCATAAATTATCCTAGTAATTTGGCACCTACTCAACATTCGACGACACAGATAGCTTGTACCGCTCGAGTCTTAAGTTTAAATTAAATGTCAACGTCACTTCTCGAGCACTAATTGAATATCAACTCATATAATATGAATGAATATGTTTTTGATAAGACGTCGACATCGATAGATCCGTACCTACTTACTTTTTAACTAATTTAGTTAGCAAAAATATTTTGTTATATCAAAATAAAATATTTTTGGAAAGTAAATTAGGTAGGTACTTTATTTATTTTCTTTTTCTAACAAAATATGCTTTTTGGGCTGAAATTGTGAATTGACGATACAAATAAGGTTTTGAAATATGAATTTGTCACGCCGTTTTAACAAGATATAGACCAGCATAGTCCCAGAGACAGTTTGTCCACGGTCTTTCGTCACAATTGATGGAACGGTTTTACAAACAACGCGGTGTCTACGTCAGCTGGCAATGCGCCAAGTTTAAATAACACTGATCGGCTTTACACTGTTTTCTGTGGTATATAAACCAGAGTATCGATGTTATCTTCTGAGAACACGTAGAACATTATAATTGGCAACTAATGTAGTTCCTCTATGCCCGCCGTGTGGTTTCCGGCTTAGAATAGACTACCCCATGTCTTCCCATGGGTGTCGTAAAAGGCGACTTAGGGACATATGGCTGATATGGATGGGCAGCAGCATCTATTAGCTCAAGGTTAACATCTTATTGCGATCACCAATCCGTCTACCAAGCGTGGTGATTATGGCAATATCCCTCAACGACCCTGGCTTGCAAAGGTCTGTTAAGAGGAGGCCCATGTTCAGCAGTGGACGTAAACGGGCTGTTGGTGATGATGATGATGGTGATGATGGTGATGATGATGATGATGTAGTTCCTCTATTTTCTTACGGACAGATGGTTTGGATACAACGTAACAATAATTTACAAAAGCTGTTTAGCGAAAGCTTAATATAGATACGTAACAGGATTTTGCAAATATCCGGAATATCGTTGGCAAAACATTATTTTGATTTTCCTTACGCATGCTTTCATAAAATTGAATGAATCCATAAATTACGTGGGCGATCTTCTATTTGCGCAATACATATTATGTAGATATATTTTTGAACAAATATACATTCCATATGGAAACTCATGAATGTAGTGAATATACATAGTATACGAACACTTTGCCTGCGTAACACGGTGCCTGTGGGAAATCAAATCAAAAGATATACCTACTAGAATGAAATTAAAACGAATTCAGACCGTTGCAATGCACATCACCTTGTAATTAAACAATGGAGACGAACACCCGCGATGGCGACAAATAATTAATAAAGTGATGCTAAAAATGGTTAGTTTAATAAGCAGAATAATTTTAAAGTGACGAAATGATAAAAGTTATAAAAATACGTTATATAGTTCGTGTCATAATTGGTTAAAAATAAGTATAATAGACAACAGCTAAGTAAGTCCTGGTCTAAAATATCTAGTCAAAATCATACTAAGTCTAAAATAAGATGGTACAGCTCAATATAATAAAAAGGCATGATATATTACGCCGACCATAACACAGTGTATTGAGAACGGTACCTGGGAGACAAAACGGGTATAATAATTCATTGTCCAATTACAGATAAAAACGGATAATATCAAGGATCCAGTTGCCTAGATCACATATCCATTGTTATGTTTTATAGAGTTCAATATTATCTACATTTATTTATTTTATCGTTGACGACTAGAATACATAAATGTGTCCCGTGTAGTTTGCGGCTTACAACACCACCCCATGTCCTCCAATAGGTGGCATGAGAGGCGACTATGGGACATACGCCGCAACAACCCTGGCATGCCAAGAGACCCATGTTCAGCAGTGGATGTAAACGAGCTGATGAAATGACGACGAGTTACTGCAGATTAATTGTCAACCTTCCTTATAAATTATAACTGACTTATGAATGGTACTTACACATTGTGATATGTATCATCGTAATAAATTCGTAAAATAATAGAATTCCATAACTATCCGTTAGAATATAAATTCTTTATAACATCATAGCATCTATGATAATAATACATTATTCAATGTAAAGATGGCTTATTTTCTAAAATTATTATTTTAGTTTAGGATAACATAAAATGATTATCGTTGAAAGATCTATTCATACTATAGAAAATACATACAAGCTTTAATTTTATGTAAATTCCAAAAGGATAGATCTTTCAACGATAAGTAAATCAGTTCATGTTATCATATCTCAAACGAATTTAATAATCCCGAATTAATTTAGGTTCATATCTTATTTCACTAATTGTTCAGTAGCTCAACTAAAGATATTAATAATTTAATGCTGTATTTCTAAATTGATAACTAAATGGAAGTGGGTTTAGAGTGGATCAGGAAATACAACGTTTGTTTTACAATCATGTATTTTATTAAAGCGATCGTCTAAATAAGCCCTTTGTATTCACTCTAATTCGCCAGTCAAACAAAATGATTTGACGTAAATACATATACCTACAAATTTATATCAATAATTTTCGTCTCGTAATTTCGAAACAAATAGAAAATTATATATAGGTATAAGGGAAATTTATACCAGCATGTAATCACCTTATCAAGGTTAATTACCCTCGACAGATTCTATTAAACCGTGCAAAGAAGGCAATGTTCAGCGACCTTTACCTTAACAAAGTTAGGAGTGGTTACAAAGTCGCCGCGTTACCTCGGGGAAAATCTGCTATTACTGGCATTACGTGCATTGAAAAAGCTAAGGATACGTAGTCAAACATTTTTAAAAGTTCATTACTTTTTAAATAGTGACTGAAGTCTGTTATCACAATAATAGTCTGAAAATCTTAATCCGATAAAGACAAATAAATATGTTACTGCTTGTTTTAATCTATAATGTAAAATTGTTTAATGCATGATAAATATTTTTGTTTATGTAGGTACATATCCAATCTCACTCTGCTATACCGAAATCTCGTAATACAAGTAGGTACAAGGATCGCGCGTAGTTTCTAATCTCAATTGGAGCGGTACACGACGTGGATACGGGATTAAATCAGACCGAAATGCTTTTTTTTTAGGTTTTGTTTACAAAAGTAGCCATAATATAATGGATAAACATGTTTTACCTACCTATTAATGTCTGTAACACAGTAATATAGCAAATCATAGCTTATACAGCTCAAAAATCATCCATGCTACAAATACAAGTTCGCAAATAGCCAGTGGAATTGGATGCCCTTCGTCTAACCTAGCGAATATTAGTCAATTTCCTACTAGCACATACTCGTACATGGTTAGTTAGCAGTTAGGTATACGTAATTCCGTACCTCGTCCGTTTGACCTTTGTACATAAATGCCAGCAGTATAAATCTCATCGTTTTTATATATATATATCAATCTGCGAAACACTTTTACCTCGCTTGAAATATACTACAGGGAATCGGGCTCTGAACAAAAATACTATTAACATTTTTAACAGAAATGTTATATACCAACTACCAAGTAACCGTCCGTTAATTTATTCCGTTTGCAATCGTGTTTGGCAAGTTATATTCTAGGGAGTTCTAACGAAATAATTAGCGAATCTTCGTTTTGTTTTCCATCGCTAATTCTAATGTTTGTCACATGTAGGTATTACGTTACAAAAGAGTTACGACTATAATTTCTACGTAGTTAATTTCCATACAATAAGAAAGAATGTAGACACACCCGGAATGTGGACGAAAAATAAATACGACAATGAATTATATAAAGATGGGTATCACGGTAGTGAAGCGTATCGGTGTTAATGCAATGATGCAGTGTGAGATAGCTCGGGTGGGTCCGATGCATAAATAATCCCTTATCACACGAGCGACAAACATGCGTGAACATCGCATTGAAGCCACGAGTTATCTCACGCGAAACCAACGCGATTACATGTGGTAACATCTGCTCACAGTATAATGGTTACGATATACGATACCGATTTGTAAAAACTCAATTTATCGAATCACGAACATGTAGAGCGAGATGTTTTGTTTTTCTCCCTCTCTTACCATCTCTGGTCATTGCAGGGTTCAATCTCTTAAAAAGGAAGAATAAATCACAATTTAAGATACCTAATTTCATTCACATCCGTATTGGGTTATGTTTGGAAACAATCGAGCATGGATATTTCGCATAACTAATAAGGGATACCCCTTATGATTGAGTCGATTATGCAATAAAAATGAAGTTATATCGAGCAACAACCATATTTATTTGTTGTTGATTAACAAGAATGTTATTTACGTTCCGAGAACGAATCGATCGATTTGGCTGTTTTATTTGTATTCGCAATAGTCAAATGCAAAAATTAATTGGATAACTAAATAATTCATGTTGAGTATTAAAAGTTAAGCAGCCATAGCCCTATGGTAAGGGGCGTCAAACTTGTGATGTGATCTTGCGGTCGCTGGTTCGATCCCCACCCATTGCACTACCGACATGAACCCACTCGTGACACACGCATTTAAGCTTAGCACGAGGGGTTATCAAGAATACTAGTAGAATGCAAAACTGTGCTAGAAACCGTAAAAAAAAAGTAAAAAACGAACGTTGTATAGTCCACAAATTCTGCGAGTCCTGATTAATATCTCATCGGTGTTTTATAAGGCCAATAATCCGTTATAACCCCCCTATAAATTCTATCGAAATCCGTAATAAATTGCTTCATAATCGAATTGATCTAGTAATACGATCCCATTGAGGCAAATGAGATTAATACAATTAATATAACGTAAGAACTCTCTCGTCGCTCTTGTTATTTCTAACTGTGATATATTACACGACTAAATGGAAATGTTAATGCGAAGGTCAAAGGTGAATGGGGTGGTTAGTATTTAATAATACTAATATGTAATAATGTCTTATATGTACATATACTTAAATATGTATATTATCTCACCTATTGCAAATAGATAGGCAAGTAGCAAGCTTAGAAAATATACCTATCACGTAATTAATTTGACGTTAAAGATAATTATTGTAAGATGCAGTTTTATATTTAACTCTAGCTGTTGATTTTATATGCTATCTAACAATTAAAGTCCCGTCTAAATAAGCACTACCGTGGAGATTAGGCAGAATATACGAACAAACACAGGGACAAAGTTAAAAATTGCTTACATTATAAAAATAGCTAAATACCATCGAATGCCCCGTCAAAATCAGTCCAGACATTACTGAGATTAACCGAAACTGACAGGCACACAATTAATGGTGTTTGTGTTATTAGTAGGTACCTTACTACTTTTTCTACCATTCAATAAATACCTGTTATTTTTCCATTACACGAACAAGAAGTCGTATTCAGAAATAACTGACTTAATCAAATTCAGAGGAATGGAATAATTTAATTTTCACTCGAGGAGGCTCGAGCGTATTGTTTTAAATTTTGAACATAATTTTTATATTTCGCTTCATGAAAAAGAACTGAAAGTTTGAGTGACAAAATCAAATACACAAATTTGAGCACATACATCGATGTAAAATCAAACACTCAAACCTTGAATGCATTGCAGCTTTGCGATTGGAATAGCAGCATCTTTTAAATAGAAATTTTATCGAGAACTCCTTTGCATTCCGTATGTTAGTTCATACTTTTTCTTAGAAGTCTATAATTTGGGAAAATAGGAACTGAGATAGGAAACGTTAAATATTTTTTGTTATGCAGCCACCATACTAAATCAGTTCCAAGTTGCCACATAAACATGTAATTGAGGACGTTGAACTAACACGATATTATATATTATATTCTTTGATAACTTTTGTTATATAAAAGGCGCCAGCTGCAATATAAATGAATGTGAGAACATTCCATGGATTTACAACCCGTGTTAGTAGATAACTTAATAAAAATGCACACTTTGGCCTAGATACGATCCATGGCTAACTTGAAACGACCTCGTTAAAATAAATGCAGCAAATCTGAAAACAAGAAAAATAGGTACCGGGTCCAAGCACTATGCTCCGAGGATGGGAGTTGGCGATGTCCCAGACAACCCCGTTGTGATGTAGGTCAGGACTGGCGTCCCCGTTTTGCAATGCGACGCTGGCTACGACACCAGTCCGCTGACAACAAACACGGTAAAGTTCGGTGGAGTGTAACACACAAAACGAGGAGCACGACAGGAACCGTCGGTTATAAACCAATTTGACACGAGTGGCGTAACATCGACCGAACGCCCGCCCTCCGCTTCACTTCACGCAAAGTTATGCCGCGACATGATGAATTTTACGAACATAATGTCTGTTAACCCGAAAAGTGACGAGCCTGTAAGGATACTTGTTGAAAGTTATAACATAACACCGCTCTTTTTACCCAAACTTAGTGAAACGCGAACCCGAAATTATTTAAATTAATATCGCTCTCGGCCCGTGGCACAACCAAATAAATATCAAAAACATCGTCAGACAAAAAATTGAAACGGCCGAGTCAGCAGCTGTTCTTTCTACGACATCTGCCAGGTGCGAGAATTTTTTGCTCCTCGATCAATAAAAGGACGCTATGAATGAAAAAGGTATAATGCCGTTATATTTACCAAAAAGAAAACTTTATATATACTTTAAGTTTGGAACGGCATCGCATCGTTCCCAATGATCGAAATCCGATCGAACATTATGAGCCATTGTGTAGTGAACACCGGAAGCGAGCCAGTTTGACTTCCGCAAATATTTGATTTGAGCGCCGCATTCTGAATGCAAACAAATATTTTATAGTCCTACATCAGAATAGTTGAGTTTTAATGTGAACCACATTATTTTAATAATTACAAACTACAAAAAATAATATCTAGAAATGAGAAATATACTAAAACATGTGTATTTACAAAGAAATAAAATATCATTAACAGAAAATACCAGGAATAAAATACAGATTTTGGGCTGCTAGCCGCTTTTAGTGGACAGAGGTAAAGATAAAATAAACTAAATTGTATTATTATTATGTTATTTTAATGGTTGGAAGTTCTGATAACAAAGTAAATTATTTCCAGGTTCTCATTATACAGATTTATAATAATGTATGGATGTTATAAGGTACAATAATGAGAAGAATGACTTTGCGAAAGAGAAGTTACGGAAGAGTATATCGTACATAGACATGACACTTCATGGAAAAATCTGCTAAGTGTATGTTTAATTCCAGGTATGTTTCATTTAATTTTTTCGTCGTGGTGAAACAACTCGTAATTGGTGTACTTTAACCAAAAGCAATTTACCTATCGGTCTATTGTAATAAAATAAAATAAGTACTTACTAGAGATTTTTAGACTTGGAAGTCTAGGATCGTGTAAAAAATCTAATTAATTTAATGGAATCAGGCGTAACTTTGCGGAAATCCATACTAATGTAAATTAAAAACGCAATATCTAGCCTTGCCTTTTTTGCCCGCAAAATTTATGCACAACAAGCAGAAAGGAAAAATTAACCGTGCAAAAATACAATCACCAGCCGACGACCCGACACGTGTTTCGCTCCTCCACGGAGCATCATCAGGGTGATGTTACCTCGTCGAACGCTACTGCGCAAAATTTTTCATTCATCTTGTGAAGTAGCGTATTTTTTTGCGGAATTAACACTAGATTATAGAATATTAGAATTTAGATTTACAATCTAATTATCTCCGTCGGCCACTAAAATTATACATAGATAATATTGTTTACTTGTACAACAATACTGTACGTATTTCCGGTATGTTCATTGAATGTTTCTATCAGTTCAGATACATTCTAACACACAATTATAAGTATAGTAGCTTTCTGACCAGTTCTTCTGAAAATTAGAGAATTTTTGATCTCACTGAATATTCTCAATTCAAGGATTGAGGCAGGAAAGTAGAATAACATGTTGCAGCATAAAAACGTGATATAAATGAAAGTGAGATGTGCACAGCTCGTTAGCATGATGCCGGTACAATGGCTCGCTTGCATAAACACAAAGATGCATACACTCCGATCTCATTATGCCGGTCGAATGATGAAAAGCGCAGGGCTACGACAAACTGCTGCCGATAAATGGGGCAATCCTATTGTTTCAGTGGTCCATATAGCATTGTGCCGTTGAATGCCGATCTATAGATAAACAACCACACCCCAATAATTTTGTTATTGGGATTGGACGAGACAATAACGTGGACGGCAACCACAATGGCTTAGCGCTTAATGATTTTGGTAATTCATGGGTAAAAGCCCAGTGGTCGAAATTCGACCATTAAAAACATATTAGCATTCTGCACCTTCTCTATATTAAATGTAAGTTTGCAAAATTTCATACTTCTTCGTCGGTGGAAATATCGAAAAAAGGGGTACGTGTTTGCTTGACGTACCCAGATTATTTTAAAATATATTCATTTTTATAGCAAAATTAAACATTTTTTGGTATTCAACTGCTTTTAGTTATTAATATTATTTTGAAGTTTAATCAATTTTCATAGCTTATTTTTTCAATTTCTGATAAATGTAATTATTCAAAAATTAGAGTTTTTTCTAGTCGTATTGTCGAATGGATGAAATTTATAGTAAAAGTTGATCGCTTATTATACACTCATAATATTACGAATACAATTGGCTATACTAATATCAAAATTAAAATAAATAGGAATGAGAAATATATAAATTATATTTAGTTAACGCGATTTGATGGTGTTCATTCTAAGGCTAACCGTTTATTTTTTTAAGTTCTATCTTCAATTGGACAACAATGGGCATTGTCTCTAATTTTACTAAATGATGTTTAAATTAATGAAGGTCTTATCTCTGCAGTAAAAAACTACCTACTGTATTCGTTCAAGGCTGAAGCGAAGAAGCTCGTCTCGAATTTAACACTATCCAATAATTATGTAATAGGTTAGTTAAAACAGGAAGAAGCCTATTGCTGTAGTAACATTAAAACATTTGAAGTAGGTTAGGTACTCAGATGAAGGTGAAACGTGAAGTTAATTTTAACAGTAGTCCAGACTCAACAAGTTGCCAATGTTACACGCCCCTGTTTTTAGGAACCAAACTACGCTCCCACTACTAGCAAAACAATTAAACATCAATAAAAGTACACGTGTCGCGAGCGGAAACGAGTTACGGGCGGAGGTGACGTCACCGCGCAACCTTCTCCTAGCGGATATTAATCATCCCGGTGCCGATGCCCAATTCCACGTACATCGATGAACGCACCCGCTAATTGAAAACTAGATGAAGCACCAAACGACCTAACTTCATTAACTAGGTAAAGTAGATCAGGTACTTCGCCTTGTCTCTTACGTAGCGGAAAATATCGATACTTAGGAAACTCGTCAACATAGCTAAATTGTTCGGAACATTAATAGGGAAACCTTCAAACTGATTACGATAGAGAAAGAAATTATGGTGAAATATAATATAGGTATTTATAACACAGATAATTATAAAGATAATTAACATTATTGATCACTATTTCATATCAAAATCAAGCGGCCGTAGCCCAATGGCTAGGGCGTCGGACTTGTGATCTTGTGGTCGCCGGTTCGATCCCCACATTGCACTACCGACGTGAACCCACTCGTAACACAAACATATTAGCTTAGCACGAGGGGTTAAGAAGAGTACTAGTAAACTGCAAAACTCCTTATTTATAAAAAAAAATATGTATTATGATGCAAAAACGTCAATATATATCAAAGAGCGATATAAACAATTACAATGTAAACATTGGAAGTTGACAAACGAATCAAGATGGTACGAGTGTAAGGAACTACGCAATAGATAATTGTGTTTACCAGCCGCGGTGCGCGGTGCCGTGAGTCAGCGCGAAACGTGACTTCAAGGTGAAGATACAAAGATATCGACTGGCACTTACACTTCTCGCCAATACCCACCATTAACTTTATATGAAAAGCAATAAAACGAATTCGACCTTTATGACTTCAAACGAAATGTATTCAACATACTACTAATATTGAAGGCGACGACGCGCGTTACCAAAGTATCTACTAAAGCCAATACACACTCACAAATAAACGACGCAATTCGTCTACGATTTGGCAAAGTTAGCAGTAGAAGGTAAATAACAGACTGACCTACGCAAATCGAATGATTGTTTACTCATGCTGAGACGATTAAGGATTTAACGTTCTCAGAAAATCAATTAAAGTGCGACGTAGATATATCAAAACATTCATACATTTATTGTATAATAAATCTATTTAAATTCTTTCGCCCATATATTTCGCTAATTTATAAGAGACTAGCTTCCCACGCGCGGTTTCACCCGCGTAACTCCCGTTCCCGTGGGAACTTCACAATAAAATATAGCTTATGCCACTCAGGGTGAATGTAGCTTTCCAATGGTGAAAGATTTTTTTTAATCGGCACAATAGTTTATGAGTTTCATAACTATTCATAACACACACAAAAATACAAATCTTTCCTCTTTATAATATTAGTAGACTAATTAGGTACTATGGTTGTAAAGGTCAGTAAAACAATAAAGTATGTGAAATAGTGAGGAATGCTACAAAACCGTCATAGAGGCGATATGAAGCGCGACCGGGCGGCGTCTTGCTTATTGCGACCTTGCTCTTGAAGACTGGTCGGCGAGCCCACAACGGCCTCCGCAACTACCGTCTCATATCGACATTGATCCGTTCACGATCGATACACATCGTCACTAACTTATATTCCAACATATATAATGTTAAATCTCAAACTTGGATAACAAGAACTTGTTAAGTAAAATCAATTTACAGTTGAAAAAGGGGCGAGAAAATCCTTACCACAATACAAACAGTTTATGTTTGCAAAAGAAAATAAACGGGATACTGAATGAGGAAATCAGTAGAATTTCATAATAACCGCAGCGTATTGTTTAGATATTTTACATCCATTAGCGCCGGATGCTTACGACGTGATAAATGACCTTGTCAAGTTTAACAAAAACATGGAAGACATTTAGAAAAACTGAGGGTAAAACAAAACCTTATATTCTTGAAGCTATTTAGTAATCAACGGATGTTTACTCATAATCATTTTGGTATGGTACCGGGCTGCCAAATAATTGAACGCAATTATCCAATTAGTATTGTTGAAAAGTGATGTAATTTCCGGCACGTAGCGCCAGTTGATGAGTTGATCACACCTACTCATCGATTAATGCTTCGATAACACACCGCAAATATTTTTACAATTCAGTATCGGATGCAACAATAAAACACTCTGAATGTTCATTCAACAGACTTAATTTAAACCCAAAATAGAAGATGCCAAAATGCTATGCAGCTTACAATACAACAGATTCTGAATCAAATAAATATAACTTCGGCAACAAAAAAAGACATTCATTTCGAAATCAGGGTAGAAACGTTATTGCATCTACGTTGTTATAAAATAAAACAACTTAAAGGTAACCATAGAATTCCATTCAACAGACCCTATTCACAAGTTAACTGTTAATTTTCTGTCTTATTAAATAAATCCACTGTACCTATCACCAACAAATTTGCTAAAATCTACTGAAAACCGTGCAGTTTTATTATAAAAATGGTAAGAGTTAACTATAAAAATCGTTTCCGATGAAAAGTTATCTAGACATGTACGAAAGACAAATGTAAAAGGGTATAAGAATGTCGAGATATACGATTCGAGAGTCGGCAGGAAAATTACCAATGCAGTAACCAATTAACAGCCGATGGCAACTTTAGCACCAGATGGCAAGATATAAATAACAACACCAAAAAGTCGTATAAGCCACGGACGTTACGTACTATATGAAGCGTTTTGTTTCCAAAGACGAACTTGAGTGGTTTTCCGAGACCGTTGTCTACTGTTCAGATTTTCCTAAAGGTCAATTGACGTTTACAAAAAATAAAAGATAAGTAGATGAGTGTTCCAACTAAAGATGTTTTTCATTTGATACGTGATGCACGTGTAAGTAATGTAGTAATAAGTAGAAGTATTTTCTTATTTTATTCAAAAACAAAGGTCTATCTATATCGCACTTAAAAAACTGAATAACAAAATACCTAAACGATACATGTGCTTGAGTTTATGATTAACGTAATTAAAATGTGAATATAAAAGTAGCAATAACAGTAATAGTTAATACGCATGAATATTGTATATCATTACGGGGATTACAAATAAAAAAAATTATAACACCCAACTTTTCCATCACAAATATTTACGTGATAGTGTGATATTGGCAAAGATTTACACATAAATTATTGGACAGTTGGCCAATACCTATGTATGTTAATGAATTACTATTCATTATTATACTAGTCCATTCATTAAAATAGGTACAAATTAATATCAATATCATTAAGGCAGTAATACAAAACAGGTTTTGTTTCCTTTGTGTCTCATAATATTGGTATATTTTGCCGATTTTTATTTTTATTTAATTAAGTTAATATCTATTGATCGTATTATAAATAGTTGATTGGTAAAAGTTATGTCAATTAAATACACACAATATGATAGTCTACATTGATTTTCCTTTGTTTGTTTTGATGATTGATAAAATTGAGCGATATTTAATTCGAAACCTGAAAATATTTTAAGGAAATAGAGATTAGTTTAGACTAGAAAACCAAAGTCCAAGTTGTTAAGAAAATGTTTGGTGATCTTTTAACTTCGCTTCCTTAACGTTTGGACTACTTTCCTGATTACTTGGAAACTGTTGTGAAGTGGAAAGTGAACAGCTAGACGAAATATTTTATCAGGATTTGAAAAATATAGATCATCGCTATCAGGAAAAGAGAGAATAAAAGAATAATGACACACTTTTGTTGGTAGATAAAGGGAGATGATCCAAGTCGGAAAAATCACAATCGGAGCTTTGTTGAAAAAACGCAAGATACCACAAGTCACCTATGATATTTTTTTATTTATTTATGTATTAAAGTTGTTAAACAAAAATGTAGTATTGTCAGGTTCTTTTTCCTAATTAACGGAATTAGGAATTAACGGAATAGAAAAAAACTGCCCTCAGTTTATTTGCTAGGCTTTTGTTTAATAGGATTCGTGATCAGCGCACCAGAATACCCAAGATCAGAATTTACATCCTAAAGGAGAAAATAAAACTCAAAATTTGCAGAGACTACCTAATGACCGTAGACATGTGATAAAACATGTAACAACGAAAACAGTCAACTTCACTCTCCAGTTTTTGAACCTCATTTAATTATTGAAACAATAATACCATCTCTAAACTTTCAGTCAATTAATCAAGAAATTCTAAATAATAATACGTTACTGACACAATAAGATGCTATCTACAATTTATGTTCCGTATTAATTAAGTGCTGTAGATTGTTATCTCAGACACTATATCTATCGTAAACAAGGCAATTTAACAAATATGTGAAAACAATTTATTAAAGGCACGGCTCGTGCGTTTGATACGCAAATATAGATTGAGAAGACCCATTTGCATCACGAAAGAAATACGACGTTTATTACTCTTTCTCCGAAAAGTCTCGTGTATTGGTTTCTTCGTGAAATTTGGAACACTGGTTAAGTGCCAAATTTCATTGCCAATTGTGCTGTAAAACTTTTCGCTGCGACTCATTGGAGCGGAATAGCAATCCCGAAACAGGTAAAGCCGCAGGTCAGTTAGTATCCATAATAACTAAGGTACAATAGACTGTATTCAAGAATTATTTTTTAACCTTTGTGCCTACCTACTTGACAAAATGAACAGGTTACTGAAGTATGACCGCAGAATTTTCTTGGAAAATGTTTTTTCTTGTTTTTGTAACAAGATTTTGTTAACAAACAGATGCTGGAGGCCGAACGTCTTCATTGTATTCAGAGAAAACATTGGGACGGATTTGTAATGATTGTGTGTATGTACTTTAAATAAGTATACCTATACTAGAATCATACTATATATACAGATAACGTTCTATTAAATGTCTGAACAATAATAGATGTTAAATTGGCATGACCTATTTTACCTTGTTTTGTCCTATTTTTATCTACAGAGACGATCTAAACGTGTTTTACAAGGTCTATACAAACGACAAATGACTGCTACAACAACGTATTAGCATATTATGTATGATAATGTCACATGGTCCCAACAATGGTGCGTCAAATGGGTCAATGAGAGTATTATCAGCATACCTGAGATAAGCAATGCGGGTAAATACAATCGGCTCAGCTGTTGCTATTGATCCGCAGTTAGTTGACGGTAAACTGTCGTTACACAAGCCGTTCCAACTTCCACCGAATGCACTTCCGTCTACCAAGACTAGACACTGGCACCGAACTTCACTCGACGGCACAACAACCAATAATAGCACTGATATGCAATCGCCACCTGTTAGCGACCGCTTTTCGCTAGTGGGATTGAGTTACAAAGTCACACTACACCGGTAGCACAAGAGATGTATAGAATGTTATTTATTTATGTAGAGTCCAAACACAAGATGTGTGTGCGGATATCGAGGTAAATCGTCAGCGTTAGATTGTATTGCTCACGACGTGCACTAAGGTCGGCGGAGCGAGCTCGACTGACGTCAGATCGTCGGTCGGGCGCACGGGCCGGGTGTCGGGAGGCCGGCGCGTAGGGGCGGGCGCGCTACGAGAGGACTACGGTCGCATCCGCCCAGCACTCTACGCTAAAATGAAGCTACGAATTTCAATATAAGCGATGAGATAGCTAAAACGGGTAAATACAGAATCACAAAACGGAAACTTTCAACTGGAAAAGCGCACGTAATTAAGAAAAGCTAACTCTATTGATTACGTTTCTAATATTATTGTAGATGTTTTGCGATGTTTAAGCGGTAATTGAAGACTGAACGTTTGCAGAGTTTATAACTGTGATTGTACAGGTCATAGTTCGGTTTAGTAATAAGTTTGAACTACTTGAATATTCAAGATACTTCTTGTTATAATTTAATGGTCGTAGCTGGCAGAGTTACAACTACTGCGGATTTTAATAAGACTGCATTCAAAATAGATAAAGTTCTCTCAATGAATATATCAGAGTAAAAAAGCCTTGTCATTGTAGCCTTGTCTTTATATCAGAGTAAAAAAGCATAATACTTCATTCTGAAGTTTTATGAGACCCTTGAGTTGCATACTTCGTTCATCGCGACTTTCAAGTCTGCAAAGAGAAATCGCTACGATTTATGAATAGTTTGAAAGCATAGGTACCTACATCTTAAGGTAGGTAATCTTACTACCTAGAACTTTCTACACCTGCTCTCGTATTAATAAGAAGAAATTAGCATTTTGTGACTTGTCCGTAGTTTAGTTTATAATAAACAAACTTAAATATTATTAAACCTGAAAATTACACAGATTTTATACATGAGCTCGAGTGAAACCGTGTGGTATGTAAAATATGTATTAGTACATTCTACCTTCATAAACAAACCTATTGAGCTTCTACGTGTAATTATATAGTAAGTAAAGTGAAGTCTAAGCGCCCACGTCATACTTTTTGTAGGGCCGATAATCGGGCAGAATTTCCTCACTATTTTGACCGATTTTGTGACAAATGCCCTGGCAAATGTAAGCGACCGACTGTCGGTGAGCATTGTGCGTTAACGCATACATTTCCGGACGTTAAAATTGCACCAACAATCGCATCGGTCGGGAAGCACAGATTTTATTTCTGACCGACTTTTAGTAGGACGTGTGCGTTATATTATTGCAATCAATACGTTATATATTCCCCTACAAAAAGTCAGTCACCGATTGTCGGACGTGGACAGGCATCCATATACAGCGTGAACCTATGAATACCGATTTGTTAAAAACAAAACGTTGTAGGTGGGTCCATATTGCCTCACCTAAAGTTCTTTACCCGAAAATTGTTCTTCCTAACGATTTGTAATCCGAATGATCACTCTTCCAAAAATTTTTATCCTAAAGTTTTCATTCATACTATTTTTAGTGCTACCGGCTATGTTCATAAACTTAACTTATGTTTCCAAAAATTGTAATTAATAATATCATTAATGTAAATATATTTAAACTCCTACTCATTTTTATCATAACGCTTTTATCCCTAAACACAATTACCATAATATTTTCACTCATACTCAGAAATAAACATTTATCAAGTGTAATAAAAAATATATGTTTAGAATGATTAAAGGTCGTTTCACAGATTTTTGTCTTAAATGAATGAAATTCATAAAACACTACTCATTTACGGTTATGTTTATGGCCTGGGAGTTTATACCGCAGGTTTAACCGTACCTAAACCAATAACTATAAGACCGATTCGGTTCTGGCACTTCGCCGGCCGCTGCCGCGGCACACTCGTTCGGCTCGTGCGTTGTGGTCATAGTTCTAACCTAACCTAAACCAATAATTATGAATAGGACCGATTCGTTTATGGAACTTGACTGAATGACTGGAGCGGGACTCTGGCTTTGCTCGCTCGGCTCGTGCGTTATGGTCGCAGTTCTAACTTAACCTCAACCAATGACTATAATAGTACCGTGGTATATATAAGTATGTATGTGAAAATAACTTAATAACTAAAACTGTAAAAGTTACGCACAATTATTAATGTATATAATACTGATAATTATGAATAAAAAGAAATCTAAACAAAAAAGATATAACTTTAAATAATAGTGTAAAAGATGGTTATGACATGTTCAGAAAATATAGGAAAACAAATAAAAGTATAATAGATGTTTATTGCTACTAACATTATGAAGTTGAATGCTTCGGAATTATGAACATTAGAGACAGAGTAGTTAGGAATTGTGATTGTTAGGATGAAAAATGTTAGGAAGAACATTTTCGGATTTCCAATGATCGGAGTTGAAAATTTAGATGAACTTTGGCGCTCCCGTTGTAGGTTACATTAGGTACCTACACGAAACTGAAATGATTCAGAATGTTAAATTATATTCCGAATTTAATATGGTACGAAGCCGAAATGTAGCAGAGTTAAACTAGTCAATACACGTAATAAATATGTTATGATTTACACATTAAACCAAGTGCGAGTCTAACTCGCGCAAGAACGGTACCTACCATAGTACAGTTATAGTGAGGTTAAGGTTTTAATCTCTCACTACATTGACCGGTGTGACGTTCTGGCAACTAAACTGTTAGTTATTCCGTTTAAAATGTAATCCAAAATTAAATTTGATTTTTAAAAAAGAATGTCAATAATATTTACATATCATCAGATTGTTCTGGCGAAGGTGCTAGTCTGAGCCCGTTGTAATTAGTTGTAAAAGTGTTGGTGTTTCATAACATTTTATCCAAAAGAGTGCCATCTTTTATTTATACCAGTGCTAACTGCTAAGTGATAGTGCTCTCACACACTCCCTTCGAGACCCCCCTCGTCTTCCTGACCCTTACTTTACAAAGAACCATCCGATGCATCCGTAGACCCGAAGTCCGAGATGCCCGCATACTGTAAAGTAGAGCGACAGTTGCACAAAGGTCCACTAAAATAGTAAAAGTCATAATCCCTCAATCTCATCGCCAGCGATGGCCCTGAGCCGAAATCCAAGCCCCACAGGGGGCGCCCTCTTGCGCAGGTTGCTTAGTTTGTAGTTTTTAAACCATTTATGGAGGTCTGCTCTCCTTTATGCCCGGTGAGGTAGCCAAAGCCTCGTGGCTTCCTTAGTATGTCCATCCGAAAAAAAAAAAAACAAAAACTATCTTCGAAGACTAGGAGAGCTGATATAACAGCGCAGGCCTTACAGTACCCTATAAGGCCACTACACTAAATTATAAAACGTAAGTACCTACTAGACGTTAACGTTTGTTGTAATATAATGGGCCAATTTTTTTCTGTTTTAGTAAGTAATGATCTGTCATTCCAATTGTCTATCTACCACGGTTCATGAGATATAGCCTCGATAGAGGCAGATAGAGGAGTCTTAGTTATAAAGTCACGTATATCTTTGGGTACAGAACCCAAAAAAATAAGACTTAACGTATTTAGAATCAGATCAATCCTAAACTTCTAAAGTCTTTTCACAGATTGTAAAACTTTAACGAGTCCCGAAAAGTCTCTAAACAACATAAATTCTTAGTAAATTGCATTACTTTATATAACAAAAGCTTTTTTATGAAATGAAATAGTTCAACAACTGAGTAGGTACTCCCGCTGCGCCAGAACGACAGTGTATTAAGTTAATTATTTTAATATTTAAGAAGGCTCGAAATTTAACCACTAGAGAAAATAAGTATAAAAGCGCAATATAATTACGAATTCATGGAATCTGTTAATAAATAGTCCCAATTAAAATATAAGCTGTTTAAGTTTAACACATAGAAACAGAATGTACAAAGGCGAGCTTAATCCTACTTATATTATAAACGAGATTTTTTGTAATTATGGATGGATGGATGTTTGTTACTCTTTCACGTAAAAACTTCTGAATGGATTCTGAAAAAATCACGCTCCGACCCATTAGAGCAGAGTAACGCGGGTAAAACCGCGGGGGCATTCAATATATGATTTTACTTCCAGCAAACCCGGTACAGATATATCTATACAAATATTATAAAAAGGGAAAGGTTGTATTTTTGTTTGTTTGTTTGGAATAAACTCAAAAACTACTGAACGGATTTCGATCATTCTTACACCATTAGATTGCTATATTATCCCTGAGTAACATGGGCTATATTTAATTATGAAGTTTCCATGGGAACTTGAGCTACGCGAGTGACACCGCGCACGGGTAGCTAGTATTAAATAGTGTACAATAAACTAGTTTACCGAACTGGTAAACAAATATTATAATGAGGTAAAATTTGTGAACTGTTTGTGAGGTTGTAGGGGTTAATCTACTAAACCGATTTTGCAAATTCTTTTACCCATAGAAAGCCACATTATTTGTAAGTGTCATTACTACATAGTATAAAACAAAGTCGCTTTCTCTGTCCCTTTATCCCTATGTATGCTTAAATCTTTAAAACTACGGAACGGATTTTGATGCGGTTTTTTTAATAGATAGAGGGATTCAAGAGGAAGGTTTATATGTATAATACATCAGCATTGTACCCGTGCGGAGCCGGGGCGGGTCGCTAGTATGCTATATTTTAAGTCAAGGTTTCATCGGGAACAGGTGAAACCGCGTGGGACAGCTGGCTTGCTAATAAACTTAAATGCTAATATTTACATACAATAATTTTCAATATTTCAAAAAACTACACTGTTAAATTTTAGTTTGAAAACTCAAAAGCACCGGGTCTTATGATCTAAGTGTTAAGAGTGTGCCAAACACAAAGATTTTAATACGCGGTGACCTCCCGGGGACTGCCAAGTCTCGATCCAATGGATTATTCCGCCAGGTTAAGTATTATTAACTCTACATCCAGTCTGGCGTTATAACAAGAAACCATTGTTCTATTAAATGAAGTTAAAGTTCATATTTATTTATACACGGTACTTATAATATCAAAGTCATATTGTAGAATTGGAAAGTTCCAATCCTTTGTAAATAACATTTGGAAGAAAATTGGAAAGTAAGTACTTACGATGAAAAACCACGATATTTTTTATCATCAGCCTGCCCATACAAAATGATTCATTAAATATCATCCTTTGCCCAGCAGTGGGATGAACAGTAACATAGTATAAAACAAAGTCGCTTCCCGCTATCTGTCTCTACCTATGTATGCTTACATCTTTGAAACTACGGAACGGATTTTGATGCGGTTATTTTGAATAGATAGAGTGATTCAAGAGGAAGGTTCATATGTATAATACATCAGCATTTCACGCGTGTGAAGTCGGAGCGGGTTCGCTAGTATCATTAAAAATCTTTCTACTTCTCCGGAATGCATGTTTTTTTCACGAGGAAAACACAATTCTGCTAGGTTTAATTTTACATGCAGTTCGTAACGCATGTACTAATAGCATTAATAACACTTTCACTTGCTTATTCCAAAGCAAAGATTTTTATTTCACATGATAATAAAACCACGCATTATGTTGCAATGGATACTAGTAATTACGTACCCATAGCACATACGAGTACTTATGACTTATCGCTTACTAGATTGCGTTAATGTGTTGAACAATATAAGGCATTCGAAGAAAATATATCCAAGGCAACCACAGGGCGAAGACCGCAAAATGTCTGGATAAGAAAGGATACTCTGTTTTGTACTTCAGACTGACATATTTAGTTATCCACGAAGCATTTAGTACTTCACAGGGCATAAAGACGGGCATACGGCTAATTAGGTAGCGCTCTTACTATGACTTTGATAAAAATGACTTTGCTACTCAGCGTTACATTAACCCTACAATAATGAAGACATAATCATTATTAAATGGTTAATATAATATAATGGTTAATGGTTTCAAAACTATAAACTAAGCAACCTGCGCAAGAGGGCGCCCCCTGTAGAGCTACGCTTGGATTGAAGAATTATAACTACATATTATAACACATTTTTGCCACATTTAATAGAATCGATTGAGTTGACTAATTTTATTTTGACAGTCTAAAAGAGCAAGAAGTCGTTCATACACATAACCACCAATATCTATTGAAGACGTAGTTATTGAAGCTCGTACCGGGCGCATAAAAAGCTACACTGTGCCAATATAATTATATTAATCGAAAGACAGTTCTGTTTGCGAAAGAAATGAGTGTTTCAATAAAAAGCCTATAAAGTAATTCACAACCCATGGCCACTTAGATAATGTAATATTTTATGATTATTAAAATTGCCAACCATTCAATGGAATTAATATCGATGGAAAGGCGCTTGATATTGGCTCATACATTACTTTTAATTCTGCCTACATGTTACCGATAAATGGTTCACGCTCATAACATATACCTATTTTTCATTGTTTGTACATACATACATATATCGTCATCATCAGCCCGTCCAGTGCAAAACATGGGCCCCCTTTGAGGTATGCACGAAAATAATGGCGTCGTAGTAACCACGCTTAGTAGGGGGGTTGGTAACTGTGTTATATGCGATATGCTGACTGAATACGATTCTCACATATGATATTACGTCCATCAGAACCAACGGCTTTTAAACACGGGAAGAAATCATTGATTTTACACAAAGAACCGGGAATCGATCTGACGACCTTCGAAATTAAAACTAAGCTTAAACCGCTTAAGACCTTCGTTAGGAATTTGATCTATGCGATCACAGTTAAGTCGGCATTATAAACATATATTAAAATTACATAAAAATATGTTATTATTTTATATTATTTCAATAAAGTATAAGTGTACACTGAGCCTTTACGAACGAAAGTTAATTTACGTTTTTTTATTTAGATTACTTGTAATTTAAAGTATTAGTTAACGAAATAGAAAAAGTAGTTTGCAGATCCGCAGTCAATAGACAAGTAAGTTGTTTTTTCTACGACGTTTCGAAAACTGCGACATTATTAAAAAAGTATAACTACAAATTATAAAGCTCTTAAAAGATTTAAGCTTTCCAGTTTCCTATCATTAATCACCGTACCACTTGTAGATAGAAGTAGAACGACCTATATATTTATATAGATATAATGTTATGCCAGAGATATTGAAACAAATAGAATCCTACTAAGCTACACAAAACAATAGCCTTTAGATAAATAAATAAGCAAACAACTTCCATATTCCTAGTGTATTCATTTGGCTCTTTAGCAGTAGTCGGAGAGCAATCTTACTCGTAATTGGTGCAATTTTTCGATTGCTCTTGTTTCACCAGCTTTACTGCACTGCGGTTATGATACAGATATCAATACAAAATTATGGATGCATACGTTGAGTAAGTTAATACTTTAATTATATCCAATATTTGTCTTTTCATTTTATTGGTTTACGCAAGTGATGATTTTTCGACCTACATTCATTAAAAATGATATCGTCCTTGCGTAGTTAATGTAACCCTTTAAATCCAACGCCATTAACTTAATGGCCATTTAAATATTCAAATCATTGTACAATTAAGAATGTTCAACAAAGACCTTTATTTTTAAATGTTACACAGAGAAGATAACTAGAGCCTTGTCTTCCTGCGCCGTTTCACCCGCATGGCTCATTCTATGCTGGAAACCATCCGTAAAAATATACAAGAGCGTGGCTACCGCCATATTGTTCGTATCAATGACACGGGGCCCACGATTACAAGAGCCCTGAAAGTGTGGGGTAGATAGCCTCCCCCACAAGTTTTGATACGGGGCCCGTCTAGAGCTTGCTACAAAACTGAAAATATAATCTTTGTATACTCGTTATTCTTGATTTTTTAAAGTAAACTATTAAAAAAAAATGTTCTCTCTTCTTCATCGGGCAACTCTTGACAGAGTGGTCGTGGTCATCATTGTAGGTGAACTTGTGAAACATTTGACGGCTCGCTACCACTCCTCCCTGACATTGGCTCGTCTAGCGTAGTCGTGAAAGGGACCATTACCGCTTTCATTTGGTCCGTTTGCCTCATGGGCGATATTTGTTCCATTGCTACAGACTACATATTATAAAAATCTCATATAGAGAACATCAATACGTGCAAGTAAAATCAATCATTGGAACCTAACTAACTCCAATTAGTAGCCAATCCCGCTGACGCCATTGAATTTATTAGCGAAACAACCAATAACCAACGTATTTAGCCCCAACTAAGTTTAATCATTGATAAAAATATTTTACAGCGCCAAATTAGTATGTAACCTGTTACAATATTAATATTAATAACAGAATGAACGAACTAAGAACTAAACTATTCAGTTTAATGTGTGTATCAAAGGTGTTTTATTAATATTAATACCAGAAGGGATGCCTTTTTAAGTATATTGGGCGCACGGGGGAGAGAGAGGCATAGTAATATATAATTAAGTAAAAGGAATATGGAAGTCAACATTTTAGCAGTTTAGATCTAATGTATAAGGCTAAATAATTATATTTGGTACGTGTTAGTTAGATTACCAAAAATTTATCAACACGTATTTATTTCGTTCCGTAAACAGCGAAGAAACATTGCATTAAAATTTCACGTCATATCACTTCTATGTACACTTTTGAACTTTGTTGGTCTGTATTATTAATTTATTGGTTTGATAAATTAAAAAAATACGTGTCAATTATTTTCTAAATAATCTAACTGATGGACTAAATAGAATTTTAGTCGTCAGCCCTATTTATTAATTTATCACTGCTTTTGTTAGTTAACAAACCGGCAGAGTAAGTGTGAGGCCACTCCTATTTTAGGAGTCCGTTTTATCAATACAGATCGTGTATTGAGTGGCTGAAATTCGACTGCGATCAATGGGCCTATTGGTCTCTGTCTGTTTCAAGCAGGAAGGTATAGCTAACACATTCAGAATCGGTTTTCAATAATATAGATTTCAGTATGGTTTACTTAACTAATAAACATAAATAGGCATAGGTTGTATAGAAATATGTCAATACTCCTTCGTTAGCGGTGTTTTATTAATAATCAGTTGTGTCTACCTAATCTTCATTAAGATAAAGTATTGAGTATTGATATTTTGTTTCTGTGGTCATCTTAAATAATGATCCCTATAGTCTAGCAAATACAGTGTTAATTAGGAAAATTTAAGAAATTGTTTAAATGCAGGTTTTTTTTTTACTGTGCAGGATTGCTCTTTTCAGTTTCAACAGACGCTCTTACTCTAACAGACTTGAATACACATTATTCCATAGGTTAGGTTTACATATAAAGCTTTTAAAATACTAGGGCACTCAGACTTTGAATATAACAAATAAAATAATCATAAACCCTCTTTACCCATATATAAGGTTAATGCTTATGCTTGTTTGCGTATTTCCATTCAGCATTATTCCATGTTACGCTTATTGGGTCAGTATTTGTATCACGCAGTCACGGCAACACATAGCGTGCGACCTCTTTACGAAAACTATTCGTTTGTTTAATTTTGCAGAACCAATTAACTTGTCAACGTTTATTAAGCTTTTTTTTTCTTTTTTTTTATAATTATTTCTGAACACAAGCAGTTCCATGGAAATTGACTTACCGTTCCTTTTTTTACTAAAGTTATTTTTTATACAAGGTGTAACGGAAAGGGTATACACATAGAAAGAGCAAGACTTTTTTGGATGATAACAAACTTTTGACTGCACCGGTGGCTCAGTAGTTACGGTAGTTGCTTCTGAGACCTGGTGTTCTGGGTTCGATTCCCACCCGGGTCAATTAATTGTGTGAACCACAAATTGTTGTTCTGAGTCTGGGTGTTCTTTGTGTCCGTGAAATGAATGTTTGTAAAGTCCCTCGCGACACAAGGATTTATTTACCTAGTGCGGGAATTGTATTTTTCACAATAACAATAATAAAAGGCATAATTTATTAATAAAATTTCCTATGCAGACCTTAACCAAATATCAGTCATACAGACGTACTCATGAAAATATTCCAACTATTTTGGGCTCCTTCATAAAGATAAGAAGGTCATACATTTTTCTAATATATGTAAGCGTGATGTTATGAGACCTTTGTTAAAATTTATATAATAGAACTAGTGGGAAAAAAAGTCTCACTAGTTCTATCATAGAACTGTTGAAAAGAACTACTGGGAGTAAACCTTTTTTTTAACAGACCTTTGTGCTTCAACGGGCTTTTTAAAATTCGTATAAAGTGACGAATTTCACGACCTCCGAGATTTAAAGCGAGCCAATTACCGCTACGCTACGGAGGTTGTCATAGTTTATTACTTAAAATTAATTAAATGAAGCTCTCTCTTCATTTCCGTGGTTGTATAATTGCAGAATCAGGCCTTTTTATAAAGAATAAATTGTTCAAATGCACTTATGACTTTATTACGTTGGACGCAGGTGATTTTGGAATTTCGGGCCGTATTGCTTATGCGTACCCGGCCCCCGCCAACAGCGGATCGAAGGAGTGTCCCGGGGGTTTTAATGGTGTAGGGTCCTCTCTTCGTGGTATGAGTTTAGCATACCACGCTATGGAGAGGGCGAGCCCCACATATCTCACCGCCAGCGCGCGAATACGCTGCAGCGGCGGAGGAAATGCGTCAATGCATTTCCGCCTGGACAACAAAATAAAAGGTGATTTTGGAGTTCCGACTACATGTCACCTGCTCATATTTTTTTAGTATACACCTTTAGTTACCAATAATTTAATTTATATTTATTTTAAAAACATCTCCCACACTTGGTAAATGAATCCCTGTATAGCGAGGACAAACATAATTCATGGACACTAAGCACACCCAAGCATACAGGTGACCATTCTAAAACCATCAGCATTATCCGTATCTCCTACACATTTTACAATAGCACTATTCTATTACCGTAGCCCTACTCACCTTTTCTCTCAAAAACTTCGTGGCTTTGGCCACTTTAGCCATTTTGTATGTTCGTAAAAAGAGAATTAAATCAAGCGTTACTTTGCGGAAATCCATACTAAGTAGGTTAGAATGGAAACATATATGGTGATAGTTCTTGTACTATTTCTTTAGCCCTGCTAGCCTTAATGCTCGGTAAATTAGGAAAAAATCAGGCATTAGTCCACGGAAATCCACACCAATCGAGGTTAGAAGGACCAAATATTCAGTGTTAATTTAAAAAAAAGCTATGATATTACTAACCTTGAGCATAGTGAGGATCTTCTGTGACAGTTCATAGTCGAAGTTGGTGTACTTGGAGTCGGTCATATCGTATATGAAAACGAGACCAGCACGTTGAGTCTCCACTGATTGTAGCGCCACATCGAGTTGGTACACCACACCCTAGTAACAGAACAAATATTGGTTACTTATAGTATAGTACACAACCTTCGTAGCGTAGCGGTATTTGGTACATTCTAAGATTTCTTTCCGGGTTGGGTGAGGGACTACCCTCCGTGCATCGGAAAGCACGTTAAGCCATTAGTCCCGATTATTAATACATCATCTATTAGATAACAATTGTATACCAGGGAACAGGCAGCAGCGTTTCCATGTATGTTACAACATAATACTGCGGTCACGAGCCCGCCTGTCAAGCATGGTGACTATGGCAAAAACCCTCCGTTGGGAGGAGGCCCTTATCCAGACGTTGTACGGGCTAATGACGATGTTGATATAGCATAGTAATATCTATTCGAATTAAGGACAGACAAATAGATCTTGGCCCTAATATAATACTTAACTATAACTGCATGCTCTGCTGACTGTTAACTATTACTAATTAATAAATCCTGTATTTTCCTATTATATTTACAAATAGTACACGTGTACAGACAAAGTAGGTAAAGAGGAAGTCACTTTTTTTAAAACGTATATTTGTCTATGGTAGTTAAATAAGTACCCAATCACATAATTTTCAAAAACGTAAACAGATGGCGTTGAAAAGACGTTTTTGTTTATGACCGAAACGATAATCTTATTAAAAACGACATACTCCTTAACTTTTAATTGCGTTTTATTTCAAATGTATTTATTTGGACATTCCCTGTTCTTCGCCTGTAACAAAACTACAAATGACCTGTTATCATTTGTAGTATTGTTAGCATCGAGTAGAGGCTATAACTTGCTGAACCCGACTTGACCCTTCATTTCCGTGCATCGGAATTATTAGGCATAATATATTGAAGACCTTGGAAACGGCTTCATACATTGTCTTGTTATCTTTAATTGTTTACCAATATTTAAGATTTTAATCGGTTTAGCATGCAATACCTCAAACTTAGCTTTAGTAGCGCTTGAATTATGCCCGGTGAAATAGCAAAAGCCTCGAGGTTAACCACATATGTCCATCGGAAAAAAAGCCATTGAATAAAACGGAGTAAATATTTTATTATTGCTTATAAAACTAATTTAAAATAAATCAATTACATTTAGATGGGACTTTCATTGTTAGATATTGTTATATGAAATCTTTATTTACGCGAATACCCGGGCTGCATCTATCTATATCTCAATAAAAGTATTTTCTTTCTTTCTTTCATCTAGACATAAATAAAGTGTTGTATTTGTTAAGACATATAAGGTTCAGGAGGAAATCATACAACATTATGTATTTATTAATTCACTCAGTCTGATAGAACAGTTGTGGTAATTCCATAATAAATATAGCTTAACATAGAATTATCAATAACTATTTTATTTTGTAATATTAATAACTATATTATACTGATATATTTACCTCAACGGTATAATTCTATATTTTATATTATTCGCTTCTATAATTGCACCTACCACGTTATCTCTGCACCACCATATGGTAAGAAAAAAATGTTTCAGGCATTAATATATGCTTTCGTGCTAAAATTGTTAATTAATAATTATAACCTAATTTGATAAATTCACTAAAACAGTAAATAGTAAAATTTACCTAAAACATGTACAAGGTTCACACTTGGGTAATTCAATATGCGGAATGACGATGATTATTCATGTTTTTTTTTAATATTAGGTACTAGCAGAGTTTTGCAGTCTACTCTTGTAGTCTTCTTGATTTCAATATACTTGTTAACCCCTCGGGCTTAGCTAAAATGCTTGTGTTACGAGTGGGTTCATGTCGGTAGTGTAATGGGTAGGGATCAAACCGGCGACCAACAAGATCACAAGTCCGACGCCCTAGACGTTGTGCTTCGGCCGCTTATATACTACTACACTTTCACATTATCATACCGGTCAATGACCTCTCAGGAGAATAAAATAGATATTTTATTCTATTACAACCATAGCATAACTATATCTAGTTAGTTATCTATAAAACTGAAGAGTGAATTTGTTTGATTGTTTGCTTGAAAGCGCTAATCTTAGTAGAGACTTTTTTTAACAGTAGCTAATTTATCAAAAACTGGAAAATAAATGAATGAAAAATATTTTATTTTGATGTTCCCACGGGAATGGAAGCTACGCGGGTGAAACGGCGCGTGGAAGCTAGTAATAAGATATTAATATCTAGGTCCTAGTAGAGCTAGAAACTAAAAACTTTCTCTAATTAAAATATGCATAGTGGAAGTAAATCGTAACACTTTTGAATCATTCGTGACTATTTCAAAGGTGACTTGTAGGAAAGTAGGTGAAAGTTAATTCTTAAAACGCGTAAACAATTCAATTATTGTTACCAAGTATCAAATATTCAAGAATAACAATACTTTAATAAGAAGAGGGCAGCACAAGTGACAAAGAAATGCTTATAAATTTTGTTCATGGTATTTATTTTTGTATTATTGGACATTGAACATCTAGTGATGTCCAGGTGGACCAACACGGAGCCCACGGGAAACTCGAAGGGGGTCAACTTTGGCGTAAAAAAATGACTTCACTAGTTTTAAGGCTCGAGCACACCGAATGCGTATGCGTTACTACGGCGTAATCACAGACACGCGCGTAGTTACGGCGTAACCCGATGACACACCGGGTTACGCATACACTTACGCATCCGAGCCGAGTACGCAACGCACATGGCCTATTGCGTACCCGGCTGCGACAGCCATATTTTATTCTGTTTTCGAAGGTTGTGTTGTGCACGATGTCTGACATGACGAGGAAGAAGCAATATTAATACTATTGTGCCAGAATAATCCTGCGGAATATATATATTTATACGATGCATTTTTGTAGAAATTACTTTTTGGATTGTAGATACATTCATAAATACGCACAATTTCAATAAGTTTTTGTATTCATTATAAAAACAATACAAAACACAACTACGTGCCTGTATATTTGTAAAAAAATACAACTGACTGCAAGTTACGCGCGTAGGGCTACGCACAGCAAAGGTACGTGCGTGTACACGCACGTACCTTTGCTGCTCGGTGTGACGTCCAATAAGGCGCGCCATTGAACACAACGTCATCATGCAACGTTGCCGCTCTGCTCTGCGTAAGGTACGGCGTAGGTCACGCAGTCAGTTTGTGCCTTGGGAGCTGCATTGCGTAGGGCTACGCATTACGTCTACGCGCACGTCTACGTTACGCAAGCGGTGTGTCCTGTCTCATACGGTTCCATACATTACAATTCAGTGGCACGTGCACGTCTACGCTTACGTCTACGCATACGCATCCGGTGTGCTCAAGGCATTAAGTCCACCGAAACGAGATTTTTTTAAAAGGGTATATGAAATAAAAATGCTTCGGGTGCTTTACCAATAAAATTCAATTGAAAAAAATTTTGGTTCTCACTAAATGTAGAAAAATCTTAGTTATTGAAGAGACAGATTTTTTTTTTATTGATGTTTCAGTAATTATCACAAGACAAGATTCCATCATGATGATATTTTATAACATGGAACTCCCCGACAGTGGTTTTTTGCAATTTACCACATACCATAACATTATGATAGATTATCATGGTTTCCAAGGCACGCAACCAACCAGAAATCTTTAATTTCAAAGATTTGTATAAAAAACAATTACTATTTGAATTATTTAAAGGACGAGACGGGATAAAAAGGATAGCTTTATATGTCGTAGGCACATGGCAGATAGTTGGATCGGCCATTCAATTGGACGACTAACCCGTTAATTGGACGCCGACATTCAATGAAATGGCTAAAGGACAACGAGCCAAATCGTTTATTATGGGTGAATAAAAAATAAAAATAAAAATTACCTAAACCTTAACAAAATTTTAATCACCTGCCTGATGTTACGTCAGCCAAACTCAAATGGCTAGTTACTATAAGCCAATTAGTTAAACGTTAAGTGATGTTAGTTCAATCAACGATTGGCCTAGGCATTTAATTAAATAGCGGTATTTGATTGGCTGGCAGTCCCGTTGAATGGCAAATTTGACTAGATGGCTGATATATATCAATTTTAGATAGTCATAGTGGCTTTAAATACCCGAATTATTAAAATAACACGCTACCGACTTAACACAATTTTAATATATAACTTCATCATAATTCTATAAATGGAAATCATTGTGTTTTTATGTTAATTAATATTCTCGGTCAGTTATTTTTGCCTTACAATTTATACTTAACTTGAAACCTAATGTATATATTGCTATTTCAAATTTTACAACCTAGCTAGGCGGTAGTTGTTTAGAATTAACTGGTTTTATACTTTATTACTAGCCCATAGAGTTCTAAATAAACTGTATTAGGTGTCCTAATAGTTTTTAACACCTACTGTCTGACCACAAACAATTGACAACCGTGGTTGTGGTAGACATTTATCAAATATTATTTTTAATTTATAATTAACAAACCTTAAGTATATGATTTACAAAACAAAGTTCTTATTGCACAACCCTTTATGTTGATACTGCATTAGTAATTATATAAACCACAATAAATTGGAATGTTCTAGATGACTACCACTTACATAATGTACACTGGTGTGGGACGCAATCAATATAATAAATGGTGGTGTTCCGTTACACACAGAATCTTTAGTAATATATACATTTGAAGAGTTGGTTTGTTTGTTTGGTTGAACGTGACAATCTCAGCAACTACTGGACCGATTTGAAAAAATCTTTCAGTGTTAGATAGCCCATTTATCGAATCTTAATAATATATACCAAGTCAAAAGTAGACTGATAAAATTAATCGCATGATAACATCCTAGATTCCATTAAGAGCCTAAAAATATTCAAAGAACAAAGATTTTAAAATATATTATTTTAAAAAAGATTGAAAGCTTTCTGAATTGGTCCATGTAAGTTATGCAGAATTTCATTAACCTACTGATCCACACTGACGACTCACGCATAAATTATTTGATATTATACATAAACATTGCTATAAAACGAAATGTATTTTTTTTCAAATGTAACAGAAGAATTTACTTTTGTCTCTCTGATAAAGGTATTATGAATCATCACAAAAACTGTATTCGCAGCTGACGGTCCAATATATATATATTTTTTTGTTCAACTTCTTTACTATCAGGGCTGCAACCTAATTAAATGGTTTAAAAACCACAAACTAAGTCACCAGTGCGGGCGTTCCATCGAACTGTTTAAATCTTGAAGTAAAAAGAAAGATAGGAGTGGACTGTATTATAAATTGGGTTTAATGAGGATAAAGTAAAATACTAAGGAAAAAGCAGTAATTAATGCAGTGGCAATGAGAGCTTTGAGAAGTATGTGTGGGTTAACATTGAATGACAGAATAAGGAATAGCGTGATAAGAGTGTGATAACGGTGTGGAGTGAAAGAGGACGTGATTACGAAGATAGAGAAGGGAATGTTGGGATGGTTTGGTCACGTGAAAAGAATGGATGAAGAAATATTGACAAAACAGGTATACATGGCAAGTGTGAGTGGCACAGTCGGAAGGGGAAGACCTCGACGAACGTTCTCTGACCAAATCGGAGACATCCTCGCAAAAGGTCAAATAAGATCCACCCTAAACCGACGTGCTTGTATAAAGAATGTTATGAGAGTGAATGAAGCGAAAGATGTGTGTAGGGATCGTAGCAAGTGGAGGTCCATTGTCTCTGCCTATATACCCCGCTCGGAAACAGGCGTGAGCTTATGTATGTATGTATGTACTAAGGAAAATAATTAAATGCGACCGACTGCCGAGTTCGGTTCAGACTGAATGTTAATTCGTTTCCATGAAAACTAAAATCACTGCTAACGTAGGCAGGCTGCTGTTGCGTTCATGTAAGTATGTTGTACTCCAACAGGACGGTATAATATTCTCAAATTATAAAGAGGAAAGATTTTATTGTTTGCATTGAATATGCGTCAGAACTACCGGACCTATTTCAAAACTTCTTTCACCATTAGAAAGCTAGTTATCCAGGAGTAACATAGGCTTTAATTTAATTTAATGATAAAGTTCTTACGGGACCGGAAACCCGTTTTTTTTCTGACATACGTAGTTATCTATGCTACTTCATCTGGCATAAAGGCGAACTCCTGCCTTAATAAATGGTTTAAAAACTACAAACTACTGTGGGACTTGGACCTCGGCTCAGGGCGGTCGCTGGCAATGAAATTGAGGGATTATAACCTTGTTTTTTTAGGGGGCATTTGAAACCGCGCGCGGGTATCTGGTACTATAGAAAAAAGGTGGGGAGAATGTTGTTGCAATTATCTAAAATACATATCGCCTCTTTGCTTCAATAACGTGATAAGTTTTTAAGTCCACTTTTCAAGATATCACATTATTGAAGCAAAGAGGCGATATATAGTTTACCTGTAAAGTTGTTTGATGCGTAGTCAAAGTAGGAAAATGTTTGTTTGCCGTGAAAACCGCGATGGCAGCACCTGTCGCATCTCGTGTCGGCTGTCGAAATCAAAAACAATCATTATTTACAGCCTTCTTCTTTGTCAATTACTTTTATACAACACAGAATTTATTCACTAAATAATATTCATTCGGTTGTATTTACGGTTTTTGATTACCATGCTTGGAAAGTCGATTGGTGGCCGCAGTATCGTATCATACTAGATATATACAAGTAAACCTTCTGCTCAGTCTTTGTCATACTATTATCTTAGATGTTGGTATGGCAGCCCAGTCCAAAGGCCAGGAAATCCCTTAAAACTCAGACCCGGGACAATTATACAATATTTTTTCTTCTGTAGGAATCGAACCCACACCGTGGACTTTCAGGCCAAACGCAAATCTTATTTTGGTACGTTTTGGCTGAATACTACGGTTCCTACTCAGGCTTAATCATAGATAAAAAACAACTTCAGCAAGTAAAGTGGATACAACATTATAATACCAACCAAAATAGTAAATTTTCCAGTATCTAGTTCTGACTTAAGCGGGTCTTCGAAGGGCTCAAACTTATTTAAGCCCTCTCGACGACGCGTCGCCTCATGCTGCCGCCAAAGCGCGTGCGCTCGCGCAACATCGAACTTGCGCGCGAGCAGAAACTTGATCGCAGTGGCTCGCGATACGCACGCAGCACCTGACTCACTCAACGCGTCTAGAAACGCCTTCGTCGCCTGTAATTATAAAAGTTATTTAAATCTTTATGAAAGTTAAAAAGATTTTAGTTGAAAGTTAGCATTACACGGACTTTTTTTTTTTCAAGAAAGACTTAATCGTCATGGAATTGGTGCGAGACTTTATTCGACAAATAATAGATGCAATATTTATTTTTTTAGTTATTAGCTCCGTTCCGCGATTTATTCACTTTGAATGGCTACTCTGAAGTAGTAGGTCGTAGCTTCCTCATACAAGTATAACACATATCTATACTTTTGGCATAGATTTTATCGTTTGGCTCCGGAACTACACGGCCCATTTCAAATATTCTTTCACCATTAAAAAGCTACAGTACCCAGTAACAATATTGTTATTTTTAATTATGAATTTTCCACTGGAACGGATGAAACCATAGTATAGTATGAACCTTCTATCATATCTCAATATTAAAAAGAATCTCAAAGGATGATGTGATAAATAATAAAGGCAACAACTAAATGTTAGGTAGGTTCATATACAACAACAGAAATATGAGACGGATGACTCAAAAATATGTATTGATACAAGCCAGTGCAGTAATACGTATTAGAATAATAATATTTATAATAGTAATAGTACCCGAAGGAATTTGAGATAACTCTGAACAATCGCCGCCTGCAGCATCTGCCTCAAACGTTGAGGGTCCATGATGTTCACTAAATCACTTATTTATATTATTGATCACTTGCATAAAAGTCCGTTTCTGTTAAACAGCAGTTTATAGCACTTTGATTTCACCATTTCGTCACACTTTCGTTGCGGTTAAGTCTCAGCGTGGAGACAGACGACCCTAACTGAACCCAAATTTATAATAATTTTATACCCGTTTACATAGAAATAGACGTCAACAAACGAAGATTAAATGTAGTAAACATCAGCAAAAATTTAACATAAACTTTGCTACGTTGTTACCCTTAATTTTATTGCATTAAAACTTTTGTTAAGGTTTATAACTAACGATAAAAGGCATACCAATTCTGGTTGGTAAATAGATTAAATTAATTATATTCAGCTTTATAAATTGAGCAACATAGGTGATTGATGACTTTTTACTAAATAATTGAAATCGTAGCACTACTTGAGTAATTAATGCATTAGACTTATATTGGTTTCCATATTAGTGAAATACCTATTAAACAACATTTTGACATAGCGCTCTTATGTACAGTAATACAAATGGGTTAGCCGAGTTACTAATTCATGTATCGGAAAACCAAATTATTACCATGTCACTGGCATGGCCCTGTAAAGACAAAGAGGCAAGTGGCAATTTTGGAGGACACTTGAGACCACCGAGCGGATGGAAGCGACAAACACCGCGACGTTGCATATGTATATCGATGCAAATAAGCCGGGTGGGACGGCGGGTTAATTCTTCCGGGATGTGTTTCCTGTGCGGGTGAGCCCGGGCCCCAACATTAGTATGAGCGGGCACGCGCTATAGCTACTATGTACACGCGCGCACGTTATTATTAAGTATGTATTTTGATGCCTTTCGATGTTGCGTCACAATACATTACAAGCTATTGCTTAACCACAATGTTCATATATTACTAGAATTAATGCATTTTTTCATTACAACATTAAATATGTCTATCAATTCATCGAACAGTAAACAATAATGTAGTAAGCAACTTTCATATTTTTTTGTTGGTTCAGACTAGGAATTTGTTCATATTATATTTATGTTTGTTGATTTCCGTACGATTTTGTAATGATCTACGATATAAAACATTATAAGTTTTACTAACCATAATAAGTTTCTCTAACTAATGTGTCATACTAGTGAAAAGACTACTTTAATAAGACCTTCATAAATTGAGAAAGTTTGATGGAATCACAGTATCTCAATCTTTACCATCATAATTAGATTTCTACCCACGGCTTGACCCACGCTGTAAGTTTTGCTTTGAACATCAAAGGTTTCCGAGGTGATTCGTTACAAATTATACTATTGTAGCACAAACTAAGCTTGTCTGCTATTTTTGAATAGAAATGCTCCGAATATGATAAGAATGTCAATAAGAATGTCAATAAGGAAAGTAATAAAAAGTAAAGTGCCTCCTGACCCTATAATACATTTTGCACTTAATTTGATCTGTAGTGTTCGATTTGTAAATGGCTTCGATCTCACTGTGGTATTCCCGTGAGTCGTGAGGAAGCTGCCTACAGACTCTTTCAGCTCTACAGACTCTTTCAGCGTCAGCTTAAGCATGCCTCAAAAATATCACCGAAGTAACAGTACTCCAAATATCAAATCAACACGATCTTTAAAAGTTTCTTGTCAATTAAGAATTGAGCTGATATTAATAAAACGGCTACGTCTAACTTACCACCTTTTTGTCAGGGGTTAAAAATTGCAATTTATGTACAATGTAAGGTACCTACTTGAATTAGGTACCACTTATGTTTAAACATAAATGTCTAAATCAGCTGGCAATACCGCTGCTTTACATTAATGTTTCCTCAACCAAGAACTCTGTCCTCAACGGAGAACTCGGCCCTCAACCGAGATTAATTAATACGACTCAGTAAATAAATAATTGAAACAGCACAAAGTACGGCACAAACGTAAAACAAATCCATTAAATGACACACAAACAACAAATTTACCGAATAACAGACATGTAACAATGTAATTAATTACACAAATAGTTAGCACACTTGTTCGTATTACGCGAGTAACAACAATAATACGCTAACAATAGGCAGCATTGATCGTACGCACGATCGCACTGCAGCGGGATTCACCAGCTACTGTTCAATTCTCCAGCCGAATAGGTAATTGTCGGAAGGAATTTCCGAGTCCCATAACTATAATTGTATAAGGAAATAATAAGGAAATAAATAGTCAACCATATGAACAAAATGCTACTTGTGTTCATATTTAATATTTACTCATTTTAAAGCAAGCGGCGTATATGCTAACACATTAACAACTTTTAGTTCCTTCCTGGAGGAAAGTAGAAGTTATATTTATGGTACGATTAAAATAATTTAATTTAATTTTAATTTTATATAAAAAGACAACTCCCGCACTAGGGAAATAAATCCCTGTGTCGCGGGGGACTTTACAAACATACATTTCACGGACACAAAGTACACCCAGACTCAGAACAATTATTTGTGGTTCACACAAATAATGGTCCCGGGTGGGAATCGAACCCAGAACACCAGGTCCCAGAAGCAACTACCGTAACCACTGAGCCACCGGTGCAGTCAATAAGTATTTTATTGCTTATTTTAGATAAGTTTTAAGGGACTATAAGATAGGGAATTTGAAGAATATTCCCTTTATGTAGGTACTAACCCAAAAACAGGACATATGAGCATAATTTATAAATACCAATATGAACTTTTCCTAGAGAACAGATTGAATTTAATCTAAGGCAGGCTCTCGTATTTAAATAGAGAGAGTGTGTTAGTCAATGTAATTTAAGGAACATATTTACTACATTTTCTCGAGGTTTTTCTCAATCACGAAACACAACATTTTACATGTTACAATGTACAATTTTGTAATAGCTCATTAATAAAAAATCCATAATCCCTCAGGTTATATATCTGTCAGAAGGCTATATAAAAAAATAATGTTAGCTTGCTTTCCCACCACTTCCGCACCACGGTTTTACCAAGTAGTTGTAATGGTTTTTTTTTTCGGTCATTTATTTTCGGAAACAAACATACAATCAAATCGTTCCTCTTTATAATATTAGTATCGATAAGTTGGATTATAATTACCTTTAATCCAAACCATCAACATATTAAAAGAAACGTTTTAAAGCTCCATGGAAATTTAATGTCATTCAACTAAATCAATGTTCCTTTTTTGATCTGCCATTTCTCACCTACTTCGAGTATTTATTTAAATTTCCCTAAAAATATAAAGCGTTTGTTGGTTCAAAGGTAATCTACAATTCTAGAGCTCAGAAGCATAAGGTAGGATGTGCCATTATACGTCAGAAACATTCGTCGTATGTGCCTTTATCGTAAACTGGCACTTACGACCAAATGCTTCTGAAGATAGTACATCCGTCCATATGGTTCCGAGGTCTACAATTCTTGAAAATGAAGGTTAAGCTTTAGACGATTTTCTTACCCAGTGAACCAAGTAAAGGCGAAGAATGAAAACAAACAACAGTTATCCGTACTCCAGTTACAACCGCCTAAAGAATTTTCGTTTTTCTCACTTACGTAAAACGAATAAGTTATTGCACAATACACGCATATACATAGGCACGACAACCTCCGTGAAGTACCTGTATTTGGCTCGCTTTCAATCTTGGAGATCGTGGGTCCGATCCCCACGCAGGACAAGAAAACTTTGTGTAGATTCTGAGATTTCTAACTGGGTCTTGTTGGCTGAGGGACTGTCCTCCGTGTCTCAGAAAGCACGTTAAGCCGTTGATCCCGATTATTATAACATCATCTATAACAATTGTAGACTGGCAGGATTCTGTAGTATTCTAGACTGGCAGACAGACTATTAGCTAATCCGCAATAGATTTTAGTTGCGATATTTTGTATTTAATTATATTTCATTGTGTATAATTGACAAGTACAAGTGTATGTAAATACCTTAGTGCTGAATAAATATCGTTTAATTCGTTTAATTGTATACCAGGGAACGGGCAGCAGCGTTTCCTTGTATGTTACAACATGATACGTTATACGTTATACGGGCTGAAGATGATGATGATGATGATACATTTAGGACTTCATTTGTCCTTAGTCGGTAAAGAGCAACGAGAGCTCTAAAAACTCTATAATAAGTGGATGAATATTGTAACAAAAATAATTATAATTTTTAACTATTTTACATAATATACTGCTGCTTTACTGCTGATTTTTCTTAAAGAGCAATTCTTCATTTTAGTCAATTCACCTCAGTGTATTATAAAACTTTAAATGGCATTGACGTCACACACAAATTACTTTTAACGCGAAGTCAAGCCCTCGTTCTATCCCTGGCACCGTTCTAAGAAGCGAGGATTCCGCGAACACACCTGAGCTGGCGGAATGAGGGATTAAGTACGGTCATTATAAATATTCGTTTGAATTATCTTGCTCTAGAACATAGGTCGTCACACTTTTCTGTTCAAGGACCATATACGATAATGTAGAGTATCACAGCTGGTCGGCAAAATGTTATTGTTTACCGTGTGCTACCGCAGATGCATTACAGAAACCGTCCGCCGCACTGATATCGTCCACGGGCCCGCGGGCCCAATTTGACGACCACGGCTCTAGAACATCTGAAGTGGACTTGGAGGCGGTTCATTAGGTGCTTGAACTAGCCAAGCCAACCAAAGTGTTGTCACTATCAACATAAAACCACGTCAGCTGCGGTTGTTTCGAAAGTCAAAATAGGTATGATACACACTTTATAAAATCTTAGGTATCCTATAAATGGCAATGTAACTTGTCAGCGACTATAATACTGCAATATCATTCATCACAAAACTATTATAATATAAAAGAAATTCATATGTTATTATGTATTTTCTAACAAGATCTTAATTTTTTTCACCAGTTAGTTACCGAGTTTTCTGGTAGTAGAAAAACACATCATATGAACACAAGTATAAAATATTATTACGTACCCATTATAAAAAAAATCACCATCCCCTTATCTCACCAGAACGACGCACGCGAAAGGGCGTACGTCGCGTACGTCGTTCTGTTGAATACCTATCTGTCGAATATAAACAAAGTATTTGAGAAAAATATGATTGCCCCCAGATATCATATATTTAATAACCTATTTATGGAAATATATGAAACACTTATGTTATCGTACAAAATTAGAAAGCAAGTCGATCATCACGGTAAATGCTAAACGATGAATTCATGATTGTCAAATTGCAATCACACATATTCTTGGTTTAGTTGCGGAGGCATTATGCGTTTAACTCGCTACCACTCCTACAGAATTACCGCACCCTTACCATTAAAGCCGCCCACTGCAAATTACATCGGTACAATTACGGTTATACATAATAATAAAGAGGTTTCCTTGGTGTATTTTATCATATGTCAACAATGGTCTTTAGAGCGGAAGTTTAGTCTTTGCTTACCTAATACAGCCCAATGTTACTAATGCCAGGTGAAACCTACATATCTATGAATAGGGTTGCCAGGTCACCAAAGCATACATCCGGACAATACAAGCCAGTCCGGCCGGACATTTGGGTAAAAAAGCCGGACTCCCTAGTACATTGAGCAAAAACCTAACAAGCCGGACGTATATTTTGGCCGGACATGCAGTCAAAAAGCCTAATTATGCCGGCTTTATCCGGACGCCTGGCAACTATGATCATGAAAGTGAGTAAGGCTTATTATAAACTGAGTAGGACTTATATCAATTTTAATGCGGTTTTAATTTCTTCTTATAATGATTATAATATTAATTGGATAACTGAAATCAAAGACACAGGACAGACGGACGGACTATGTAGTCTGAAGATTTGTATTATTCCTACTGTTAGTAACCTAGTCGGAAAATTCATAGAGTTGCTGAATCATACAACCCGTTCGTCCAGTTGTTGTTTATAAGAACAGTGATTAATAAGTACGTCAGCTGGTAAAACGCGATGACTAAACTAGAGGATAAAGTAGCATAATTGCGGTCCGACACTCGTGTCTTATGTCAATGACACCACAGGATAAACGATACTTCGCAGAGAGCGAAGCCTCCGAACCGTATCTGTGCAACAACGTAGCATGGTTCCTTGAACACATTGTAGTAATTTGCTAACAGTCACACAAATAAACGTGCTCACATTTCGTCGTCAACGAAAACGCGACACCATTTCGTGGGGCTATTTATTCGTTATAAAAAGTATCGTATTCACAAAATTTACTCCTTGTGTAAAACTGGTGTTATTTATTATACAAAACGGCATTTGTAACGTATAAAACCCTTTTGATAATATAAACCAGGTGTTTGCCAAAATTGGAACATTAGGATTAACCTGGTTTGAATTGAGACTTTCCGCCTTAGCTCCCAAATTATTCGATTATGAATAATCCAATGACGCATTTGGTTTGTAAAATTTGTCTCCAGCCTAAGCTGGAGTCTGACAAATTGTTCTCTTATGTTTCGTTATTAAACGTTTTCATCAATACATCCAAGACATGGATGAAATAATTTGTGGATTAAAATTGACGGTTTTCTGCAAAAAAAAATATCATATGAAACCTAATAATACCTAACTTATATATTTTGGTAAGAACCAATTTAATATTTCACTCATGCTGGCTAGGCTATTCGAATTGGCTAAAACTCTTTCGAACTTAATTGTTCTGTCGATTAAACTTTTCTTCCACCAAAGGTGAAATTCTAATTGATGATCGAAATATTTCTTGGATTGCAACTACCCAAAGGCTCCAACCTAACGGCTAATTATGAATAAGCTACTTGAACCGTTTTTACATTAAGATATTCATTCTGATTCTTGATATCTATTCTGAATCTAAGGAGCTAATTTATTTCGTTCAAAAGAGATTCAGACGAATTATCACATTCATCTCTATTATTCTTTCATTTCATTGATTTGTTAAACGCTCCATAAAAAACCGTTTAATTGTCGGAAAAAGGCTCTAATTCACCAACAAGCAATCTTGTGTGTTTACTTGCCTCAATCTATTTGTGTATATTCCAATCTGTGTGAATAACAGCGTGAAATATTAACCGAATTGTAATTCCATCAAATCCGTGTCGCCAACAAGAGGGTACTCTATCAAGTCGTGCAGAGCGGCCGCGTCCGGTCTTTCTGTCACTCACACTTTGGATTTATTACTTTCATTTCCTTTAACACTCAATTCGCATAAATAAAACATTCTCAAACATTGCATGGGAAAGCAAAGAGCCAGAATTGTTTTTGCGTAGGGAAGAAGGATCATGATTTGGATTGACACACATTTAACGACGCGACTGATCGCGTGTTCAGTACCAACTCGTTCCTTACCGACGTTCAACCGTATAAAGTTCAGTCATATCGCCAGTTCCTTAGTGGAACATCCAAAGTTAGATTTAATCATATAATTATATACTTATCTTTGTTCCAAGGTGAAGAGAAATTGAATTGGAGTTGGGTTTTAAGAGTTCGTACTACTAAAATATTATTATGTAGAAAAATGGTAAACGCCGTTAATCGCCGTAATCCTACCTAACATAAAAGATTTTATTGCAAACATGTTCCAATGAAACTACTTATAGACCTACCTAACCAGCAACATCTTGCAAAAAACTTTCATTCAACTAAAGGCACAAATTTAAACATGTAGCCTAATGTTTTCTTTTTTTTTCCCGTGTTTAAAAACACTTCCGAATTGGAATAGGCTATCAATGCCACGGTCGTCGACCGTTCGAAATGCTTGCAACATCCGCCGACCTGCGACGCATCTTTGTCACGACGAATTGTTATTGATCAGTAACAATATTTTACATTTTTGTGTTTAAATTATTACATCCAAGACATTTTTGAAAAATGGCTAGTTTAGGCAGAAGATATTTGTCTAGTTAAACATATTCCACACAAGTAATAGGTACTCGTATTTATTCAAATATAATATATACTAGCTTCCCGCGCGCAGTTTCACCTGCTTAGCTCTCGTTCCTGTGAGAACTTCATATTAAAATATAGACTTCCTCAATAAACTGGATATCAAACACCAAAAGAATTTTTAAAATCAGACCAGTATTTCCTTACATTAGTGCATTCAAACAAACAAACTCTTTACTTTCATATATTAATAGAGAGTATAGATTAATGACTTAACTCTGATTAAGTAAACATTTGAAAAGTCACATTAAAAAATTGACACTATTATTGTTCTGAAATACACAAATATCAAAACATAAAAATCATATGTCAGTCAACTGTAGCACAGTCCACTTGACATTTTTTTGCCATACTTATATTTTGGCAAACAAAAAAAATTCCCATCAGTCCACAAATATTTCAACTAGTAGGAATAATGGGAATATTTGCCCTTCCTAATAACCTTTCCAGAGGTCTGTATTATGAAAAAGAGTGTTAAATATTAACTTTCCTATACAAAATTTATCGCATAACTTGTAAGTTAAGGTTCAAACCCAAACATTTATATATACTAATATTATAAAGAGGAAAGATATGTATTTTTGTGTGTGTGTGTGTGTGTGTGTGTGTGTGTGTTTGTAATGAATAAACACAAAAACTACTTTGCCATTTCAAAAGTTCCCACGGGAGTGGGAGTTACGCGGGTGAAACCGCACCTCACACTTTTCACTCTGAATTGAATTATTCTGTTAATAACTTAAACTTTATTATAATTTTATTTTGAGGTGAAAATTATTTTCTATTTTTTAGTTTGGTTAGCTATAAAAGAGTGTTTTTTTAGTTTTATTAAACCATTATTTATTTTTTATTTTTTAAGGATAATGGGAAACTGTTATCAAATTATTGCATTGTCATCAGTCCTTGATACATATGCAAAGTTTCAAATTAATCAGACGTCTGGAAACAGGTGAAAATTAATTTCAAAGATTCTGTTTCATACCTATAACCGAAGCTAATAGAAGCCTGTTAAAAAAAAGGAAATTCAGGTTTATACACTGACATTGTGGAACAAAACCTTTGTTTCATTATTATGAATGAAAATGACTACAAATTCAGTAATACTGAGAGTATTATGAACAAGCCTAAATCTTTTCCATCACCACTTTTCCAATTTTTGGACAATCATAATACATGTCATAAATTGAGTGAGTTATAATAAAACACTTATAGCACAGTTGTGGTGTTTAGTTCTTGGAAAAGATAATTTGTATATAATGTCATTATATGAAAAATAGAATGCTATTGTTTAGCTAAAATAACTAGCTAAATCTCTACTAAGTTAACTTCTAAACTCCTATTGTCTCACTATTAGAGCAAAGTTTTGTAAAATATGATTTGTAATAGGTACCGAAATTCGGCACAAAACGTAGCATGAAGTAGAAATGGTTTAGAACAATTGATTTAATTTAAAACTATGTTAACTGGTTAGTATATCACTTACACATAAATCAATGAAACATACACTTCTAAATTAGCGTTTTATACTAAATAAGTTCTATAAAAAGATTCAACGGAAATAGGAGGGGCTACGTGCATACTGCAGTCAGAATTGTAAGGTAAGCGAGTATTTTATCACACAGGATGCGACGACATACCAATTTGTAGAAGTTGTTAAAATAATGAAAGTTATAAAACCATAATACAAATACTTTTGAGGCGAATATAGCATGATATTCATAATAGGAAAGTGTAACAACAAGACACGAAGTAATCAAAACAAACATTGATGACATGGTAAACGATCCAAGTTACAACCCACGTATTTAGATAAATTCAACAAATTAGGGTGTTTAAATATAATATAATAAAGCCGCAATGTAAGTCAGGATTGCGTAATAATTGGGAGCAAGATATAATAATTACATTTACAACGTTAATAAATTAATTTACTCACCAATTCCTGATCGGGTGACAGAGCCACCGCCATCTTTACAATAAACTGACAATTTGCGTTTTTATTGCCATGACAAAAACTAAGACGGTTAAAGCTAGGCGTACACTTTTATTTAATAAATGACGCTGATTTTGCATCCATACTATAAAATTGCAGAATTTGATATTAGCCTTTATACCACCGTATAGATTTTAGTATTAATCGAGATGTTAGAAACATCTCGATTAATACCGTGTCGCTTTTCTATACGGAAAATTTAGTTGATATAAATTTGTCTGATAAATTAATGCCCCCTCGACCGTTGGTTTGTTAAGAACCTTTCTACCTATGGCAAAGTAGACCGAGAATTATAAAGCAAAGTGATAGCTGCACAAAACTCTTCAATAAAGAATAGAGTTTTAGATAAGACAAGACAACGTTTGTCGGGTTAGCTAGTAGTTTATAAATATAATATTGTTTTGTTAAATCAGATTAAGATTTTGGATTTCTTTTACTGATGTTCAAAAACATAAATAAGTAAGAGTCTAAAGAAAAAAAAATACTTAGATGTTGACAATTAACTTGACATTGACAGCTAATGAATGAAAGAGGTTAGAATTTGTGTGAAATAATATCTTAAATTTAAAGAAGAAAATGTCTACACGCTGGTAAGATTTGTTCCATTTTGGAATTCCAACATTACTTTAAGTCAAATTACATTGACAAAATGTTACATTATTTATTTTACTTTAGTTAAGACTACTTAGCATGTACGCTTCTTACAACTGTATTTATTTTGAAACCAAATTATGAATTCCAGGTATCCAATCTACCAAAGGGGAAATCCCCAACTAAGAGTATTTCTGCCTAATTTTTGGATGAAAATTGTGAAATCCAAACCAAATCAATTACCAAATATAGTGCAATTTCACTGTTCAATGGAAATGACAAAGTATGATATAAAAAATTACTTGGAAAAAATATATAAAATCCCCGTAGTTGATATCAAGACTAAAATTAGTCTAGGAAGATTCCACAGGGACTTGGGCAAAGGATATGTTGTCAAAGATGATGATGTAAAAAAAGCATTTGTCACCTTAGTAAGTAAAACCTTATTATTTGAAAGTATTTAATAACTTTACAATTTAATATCGAATTATAAGGTAACATATGAATACACATGTCTTCAGTATAGGTCAATGAAGAATCTTAATTTTTCCATAAATAAACTACCACTATCACAGCAAAGATGGTGTTATACCAGCCCTGTTATATGTTTATTTCTTTATTTTATTTCAGCCTAAAGATATGAAATTTGAATTCCCCAATGTTCTGGGTGAACAGAAAGATGATGAGCAGGAACAGGAGAAAGCCATGGCAGAAGCTAAAAAGTCATTCAAGAATTACATCGACCGTAACAAAAATAGATCAGATGTACCCAGCTGGTTTACCATTTAAGATATTAATAATGTAGGATAAGATGCAGTGTAAATTATACAAAAAAATATCTAGTTACTAAAATATAATAGCTTTATAATCTTTTTTTCTTTTCATACCTATTAAATGCTACAAAATTTAAAAATATAAGACTTTATCACTACTTAGAAAGTGATGTTATAGAAATGACAAATAACTTATTTTTTAAATTTTTTAAATATTTTCATTCAATAATAATAGTCCTAAATCCTAAACCTTATATTATGTACCTATTACACAGTTCAATCTTGTGTTCAGTCCAGCAACTTCTTTCAATTGGTCACCAGTGATGCAAATACCCAATAAAAAAAACATTTGTTGTAGTTGTTTTTTTAAATAGTACATTTAAAAAATACAACAACAAGAAATGTTATTTTTGGTTTGAACAATAGGTTGATTCATTTGAGTTATCCCAGTTAATAGAAAATTTCCCCCCTTTAGTGTAAAGTGACATATTTTGCAAGTAAAAATCAATAAATTTATATATCACTTCTGAAAGTCAAAGGAATGAGCTTGTTAATAAAACAATTTTAACCCTAATCACTGATTAAAAACTAAATAAAACCAAATGAAATGCTAAAATAGTACCAATTCTGCCAACATTGGTAATATTTTTTCATTTCACTTCCTTTCGATTTGTGGCTCTTTTGTTTTTAAGCAACAACAGCAAAAATTGAATACCTAATCTACAGAACCCTCCATGTGTCACTATTATAAGAAAGACTACACCTACATATGTTGTACCATGTCATAGGCTCTTTTTTATTAAGTTATAATTACAAACAATACAAAGGGCAGTTTTAGATCCAGGGAGGTGCTTGACCTTTAGCCCATGATAAGGGTCAATTTTTAAACTAAACAGCATGGATAAATAGATAATGAGGAAAGCGTCAAAGATCCTTGGATGCTTGTGAGCATCAATCACATTGCATTGAACTTATCCAAACTAAAATTGCAGATTCTTTAAACTGTAAGCAATAAAGAACAAGTTGTAATAACATTTTATTACACAACAAACTAATCCAATAATTATAATAACAATATATATTATTTAACACAACTAAACTTAAAAATTAACATCATAATTTGTGGTTTTGATAAATAGGTTCCACCATCTGCCCATAATCCCAATGTCAACAATCCTGTTGAAGTAGCTGCTGTATGTCGGTTGCGTGTAGGCACAGTGCTTTTTGTACAAATCACATGCATCATTCAATTCTGAAGTGTACATAATTGAAAGGAATCCTAAACTTCTGTAATGAATCACTCCTTGGTTATAACAAGTATCTAGAAACCGTAAATGGTCGGCAGCTCGTGGATTCAAACATTCATCACCCACTAGAGCAATCTCATTATTCATCACCTTGAGAGTATCTTTGAAGTCGATTTCATTAGGATTGTTAACTGATAAAACAGACAGGGTGGTCAGCCCTGCAACCCATTTAATGGCCTTGACAGGTTCATCTTGGATATCAGTCCTGAGGTCTTGTAACATCTGACGATAGTCAATAAATAGATTTTTCCAATAATCAGCCCATTTTTCTACTATAGTTCCTTTAAATTTCTCAGGGAACTTTACTTTCGTTTTCATCACATTAGGAACTCTTGAAAGACTCTTTATCATTTTGAATGAAACCAATTTGTTTACAATTTATTTCTGTCAAAATATATTATAGCTTAAGAAATTTAAAATAATAATTACCAATTTTTAGGTTATCTTTGTTAACTGTCAATGTCAATCTAATGTATGACATGACAATTATAGAATAATAAGCCCTAGCGCTTTTAGTCTTTTGAATACGCTAATAGTTATCCGTCGCAATCGTTTGCATCAACTTGGTTGTTATTAATGTGTGTCAACAAGTATTTAATCGCTTGTTAAGCTTTTTAGGGGATTTAAATTTTAATAATGCTTAAAAATTATAATATACTTACTTAGTTTTGAATATGAATTGATAAAATATCTAAAGTAAAGTAAAGGAATAATTTCATAAGTCTTACAGCTAGTAAGACTTATGAAATTATTCCTTTGGAATTCATACTTTTAAAAGTATCTTTAGCTGATAATTATTTTTATTTTTTTGTCCCCCCCCCCCCCCCCCTTTGACCGATATTATGCACAAATCATTTTTACTGAGTAGCTACGGATGCTTTTATAAATTGTGAAAGAAAACTGGATAAAAATTAATATTTATTCCCCCGTTGGGGAATAAAATATTTAAGATAACTAAGTATTGGTTTTTATGTTATTAGGTTTCAGTTCAAAATAAATGACCGTCTGACGCACTCAATTTGCTCCGAATCTACTAGACCAAATTAGAGGATGAAACTTAAACATTACCCCTTCTCTGATCTCCAAAACTACTAAACCTAAAATTTTGTAAAAAAAAACTGTTTTTAGCTCATTGTTTGTAGATTACACAAAAATCTAAAGATTTCCATCAATTGAAAATGAAGCGGTGAACTACCTATTGTAAAACATACTACTATTGAATTAAAACATTTGACTATGGCATTGTACGGAACTTACTCCTCGTGAATTTAACTCGCACGTGGCCAGTTTTTTATTTTGTTATGGATTAACTCAAAGAACGAAGTAATGAACTGATATTAAAAGGAATTAGTATAGCTACTTCATCCAATAATTACATTTATTTATATCTTTATAGTTAGACATTGCTACAGAGTCTAGGAGCTAGATGTATAATATAACGGCAACATGGGATTAAAAGAAAGAAAACAACAATTATTAATTATGTGTCATGCTTTAATTGATTATAACTAACAAAAACACTTTACTTATATAAGTATTATTGTCATGCCAGTGTCGTATTTTGAATGAATATCGCTTTTTCGTATTATCTCAAAGAAAATTTAGCCTTTTCTTGTCGGCATTGCACCGCCACCTTTAGCTTCTCTTTTCCTTCGTGCCATATCTTCGAAGATCATACCAGGTGGCGGAGGTGGCGGCGGAAATTCTGGTGGTGGAGGTACTTGGCGAGCAACCTGTAAAGTGTAAAATTCTATAATGTGTATGCAGAGGATATTTTTAATTGCATTTTCTGGTGAATTATGGAATAATAATTGTGTTGCTTATATTCAAAACTTTAGAATACATTGCCGTTTATTTCTTTGATATTAAATTATATAACTAGGAACACGTTTAGGATTCCGTACCCGAAGGGTAAAAACAGGACCCTATTCCTAAGACTTCATTGTCTGTCTGTCTGTCTGTCTGTCACCAGGCTGTATCTTAAGAACTTCGATTGCTAGACAGTTGAAATTTACACAAATTATGTATTTCCGTTGTCACTATAACAACAAATACTAAAAACAAAATAAAATAAATATTTTATTTTGTTTTTAGTATTTGTTCTCCCATACAACAAACTTTTTTTCCCCTTTTTTGCTCGGTATCAATAACGGCAACAGGTAGGCACTTGAAAATGGTACGGAAACCTTCTTGCGCAAGTCCGTCTTGCATGTCACAGTGAATTATTAAAAATATTGAATAGGTACTATAAAAACTTACTCGGCTTAAAGTATGCAGGTATTCCTGATTTTGTATGACTGCCTTGTTCATAGATTCCGCTGGTGCAGCCTGCACTATCGAATTGAATCCATAGTTAGCCGCAAAGCACAAAGCAAAGACCATTAAATAAAACGGACGATTCATCTTCACTGGTCACTACTATTGCAATTCGCTCAAAATATGTATTTTTATAGCCTCTAGAAACGTGCTGTTAAATGGAATCCTTTGACACACAATACAACAACTTCCTGTGTGATATGCGTGAGATAAAAGTTAATGGCAGCAGCCGTTGTTTAAGTGATAAAATTAATTGTACTTCTCCAATTTATCATGCTACGTCTACTATGTAGATGTTAATCAAATAAAAATGTGTACCTATAAAAAGTTGAATATTTACGTCATAATAAATTATTTAATAGTATTAGAGCTATTGTTGTCAGTAGATTCATATCACTTACAAGATGAAAAATATTTACGTTGCATTCATAGCACGCAATCAAAAGTAGTGCAATTTTGTCGCTCGCACGTAACACCATGTAGCACACCTAGTATCGCGCCAGGATCGCTGTTTAATCAAGCTTTGTGTATAGGCACCGACTGCGTGGGTGCTCGGGGGCTCGAGCATGCATGAGAAAAATACAGTGGGTGCCATGCACCCCTTACAAAAAAGGGAAAGTGCAATGCTTATGTTTTGATTTGAGCACGTAACAAGTAAGCCTACATAGTACGTCTCCTCTGCCCCGCCATTAAAAATGATCCCATGTGCTATTACCGGTGATAAGCTATCGAAGTACCCAATTTCATCCAAATCAGTCCGGTAATTTTTGATTTGAGTAACAAACATTCCTACATAAGTCCACGCTTTCCCATTCATATTATGAGTAGGTACTTTACTAAATAAGCCCGTTTACGGCAACGGCTGATCATGAGCATCCTCTTTAAAAGACCTTGGCAAGCCAGGGTTCTTGAGGAATATTGCTATAATCACCACGCTTGGCAGGTGAATTGTTGATCGCAGTAATGATCGTATGGGAGTACCTTTGAGCTGATAGATGCTACTGCCCATTCATCAGCTATGGGTATGCGCCTCTTGTAAGTTTTGTAAGTGCCTCTTATGACATCCATGCGAAGACATGGGGTGGTCTATGCTAAGCTGGAAACCATACGGTTCAGTTCATAAAACGTAATCAATATGATTCACTTTTCAGTCATCAAATGAGCATGAGCATCCATGAGGCTTACTAAAAGCCGGCGCTCCGTGTGGCGCCCGGTGTGTATGTCACTGGAAAATAATACGAATCGTAAGTAAATCAAATTTTGTGCCATTCATATTGTTAAATTTAGTTGTCAGATTTAGTGAACGCGCATAATTTATTTAATTATAGTAACAAAGCAAGAAACTTCAATAAGTCCTATTGAACTCCCATAAGTTTTACCTATTTATTTTTCCCACGTGAAACCTCGTTAGTTTATCAATTACTTAACTAAAATAAAAGATCAAATAGTTAATGTTTTAAGCGTTTGTATATTCGTAAACGGTTTAAATGATACTAGGTGACTTTTTTTACAGTCTTGAAAATAAAAGGGTTAGAAAATATAGTGATATGTACCTACATATTGCGATGCCTTAGACATCTATTTCATGTACTATAAAATAGATGTCTAAGGTATCGCAATTTTTTTTTGTTTTACTGGCATTACGTGAAAATCGTAACGATAAAAATTCATATCTACGCTACGTTATACGATAACTTACGCTACGTTAGTTAAAATAGGTACCTATAATACCAAGGCCACAATCACATATGAATGAAAAGAGTGAGCTAAATAGCGTAACTACCTACTTATTTACTTATTTTTATCGTTACGATTTTCATTCTAATTCAATAAAAAAAAGCTAAAATAACTATGCCTGAGACATCTATTTCATATATATTACGCCCTATTATTTTCAAGACAGTAAAAAATTCATCCAGTAGGTATAATTCATACCATAACTGATTAAGGCTTGAACTATGGTCAATGCAATCCTATATTCATAAAAGGGTATCTAGTTACTGTGTGGTAGAGGGCTCTCCCACTTTCCCTCGTAATTTTAAAGAAAGCTTTTTTTTTGTTATAATGATTACTATTGATATTTTGTTAATGTTTTGCAGTCTACTAGTATTCTAGTTAACCCCTCGTGCTAAGCTAAAATGCTTGTGTTACGAGTGGATTCACGTCGGTAGTGCAATGGGTGGAGTTCGAACCGGCGACCTCAAGATCACAAGTCCGACGCCCTAACCATTGGGCTACGGCCCAATTTGTTAAAATGTTGTATGAATAGCTGATGAACAATAATTTACATCTAGATAAAACCTTATGGAAGCGTACCTATTTGTTACTTAACTAACTAATGGTACCTAATTTTAGTTGTAGGTACTATGCATATTTTATTTTATAAAATCAGAGTGCCTCACATTAAATATGAATAAGTGAAGAATATATTTGTTTTTTTCACATGTTTCTTTCTACGAACAAATCCAAACACAAATAAATTAGCGACTAAAATGCAATGTGATGTACCATGGCATATTATTATACAAAACGATAGGATCTTATCGCCCGTGAGCGAAAAAGGTATTTCCACAATGCTAACTTGACAATTACGGCCCTGTCCCTTAATTACTTATTAGCATAGACTAAAAAAAAGACTCAGACTTATGACCATTGACAAATCATAATCAAAAATGTACCTACTTTAAAAGTAACTGTCTTAAATTTGCTTATACTGTGATTTTGCGAAGTACAAATTATTAGAACTGAATAAAATACCTATTAATTGTATTAATATGGAGATAACTAAATCCACGCCCGTCGTAGCATCTGCTGCAGGCAAAGTTTATAAAGTCCCGAATCGTTTAGGCCGTGGTGTACCAAAAGTCAACGATCTTTACAGTAAAAAATGTTCTTGCAGCAGGGAGAAAACCATTGTATTTTGCAGATCCTGTGGCTATTATTGCAATGGAAGGATTCGTCTGAAGTGTGAGAAACATCCCCGTGTAAGTTTTTTAAATTTTATTGTCGATAATTATCTAACTTAAGCTTCATTAAGAAGAAGCAACTCGCGGTCAATTTAGTCCAGCGGACCCTGAAATTCATTCTATACTAGAATAAAATTCAGGGTCTACTGGACGTTGAACTAATATCCAAGATTTTAAAATTGTAATAAAACATAGAAAAAAAAACATTATTTCAAATCGAACACATAATTCATAGCTACCCTCATACTGTACCTATGTTGAATGTCCGAAATTAAGAAGTAACATAAATCACTGCTTCATTAAAATGAATTTTAATACTCCTCCAAATTAACATACCTTATACCTAGCAAGACTATCCACTGACCCCTGACTTGAAAATCAACCAGTCCCTCCAGATACCCCTGCATGCAATTTGAAATAATAGGGTTTTTGTTAGTTAGTTTGTTGAGATGGTTATTCCACAAAAAAATTATAAAATTCAAAATGTAACATTCTGTACTTCATTTAAGCCATGTGTTATGTTAGTTCTCGCAGGTAGTTCAAATGTCATAGTACCTCATGTCTGTTTAGATTTGGTACCTACATCACTAAACTAACTACCCACTGACCAAAAATTGGTTAAATTTTATTTTTATCATTAGGAAAAATAAAACCCTGAGAGCCAAAAAAAATCTGTTCAATGCAGCTTCAGTTATGGGCTGTTAATCACTCCTTTAAAATATAATATAGGTGTAATCTAACCTTATTATTCTTGTCCACAGGTCACCTTCCTTCTAGATATAGCTGAGTGTCCCCGGTGCCATTCTTCAGTATTTCTTGATGAATATTTACGATAAGAACTGAATTTTTTCTACTTATTTTAAGACTTCAGATTTGAATATGTTACGACTGTTATATTTCATTTTTATGTTTTATGTATACCCTTAGGTTGGCTCATCAATAAATTTTGCATATCATTATTATTTTAATAATTGATAGTAAAATAATATATTAATGAGCTAATCTAATGGATACCTAGTTATTTTAAAGAGACATTGTTATTTAAGTCTTTTATATGGCATAGACTTTCTTTTATTAGATGGTAATGAATGCCAGTATTAAGTGCCTAAAACGATTGAATATAATTCAATTTAAAAAAATTAGCATATTGTGGAGTGTATGAAACTCAGGGGTTTTAATTATAAAATCCACTTAGTTTCAGATCAGTACACTTCATTAACTAAGTGCCTATGTTAAGCTTGATTGTTTTAATTTAGTACAAATAAACAAAGTTAAATACTAGTTGTGTTGTGTTGTTTCATTCCCCTATTCCTTGGAGGATTAAGAAAAATTAATGTGATTTAGAGTGAGGTAATTAGACATGGGTTTCAATAGCTATTTATTTGAAATTATCTTTTTATTTTATTTACTTTCCCTTGTGAACTTCATAATTCTAATGGTCCAAAAATTATCGAAATCCGTATAGTAGTTTTTGATTAAAAGACATCTTTTCCCTTTATAATATTAAAGTATTGATAATGCTAGCTATTCACTAAAAAAGGGTAATGAGCGGAAACGGACCTAGCGAACTGAGCGGAGCGGAGGAAATTAGCTGTGCACTTCCACTAAAAAAGAGTCGGCATTTGCCTTCCACTGCCAGCGAGTAGCGGAGCGAGCGAGGCTGGAAATAAGGCTGAGCGAGTTTTAAGCTTCCATTAGAAGCGGACTTGGAGGCCTGCTAGCAGTAGTATACAGACAGCCGTGATAGAAACAAGTCATGTGCACGATGTCGGACGATTCAAGTGATGATGATTTTTATGAAACATAATGAAATGTTTGCTTTTTTACCACTGTAAGAAGAAAAAAAAATCCATAAACAAGGATATTACGGCAATTACTAGACCGTTCAAGGACGTGAAATAATGAAATGAAGGCGGGCATAAGGGTGACCATGACTGGTGTAACCTATGTTGAAATATCGGACTTACGAATTTGAATGATCAAGAAACTTTAAAAACAAAGGGAGATCTAAAGGGCTTTATATTAAATATAAAGCCCTTTAGATCTCTTAAATTTTAAGAGTAAATTTAAATAACATGGTCTGTTTGCTTACAAGGCATGCTCATGTATGTTGTTTAGAATCAGTGTTGTTATGGATATCCATATCCGTAACCGAAACTATCTGATATCCGAAATAAAAAAATAACCGTAACCGAATCCGAAATAAAAGTTTTGCATAGTTTCGGATAGGGCGGAGTCTTAACTAAATACTGCACTCGTACGAATTAACTGTGCACTCCGCTGGAATGCGACACCTCTCCCGCTACGTGATGTCGTCACAGCGCGAGGTGCACAGCTAATTCGTACGAACTAATTACTTAAGAAGAAAACAGTTTTTTTTTTGTATACTTAGATAATTCTGTATCTTGTATACTTAAATGGTTACCTACTGTAATAATTAGATTCAATTTTAGTTACCTACCTCTTTATTTTAATTAAAACACAAGCAATTTTTATGAAGACTGATTGATATGTTATGGTGTGACAATTTTTATAAAGATGTTGATTCATATATAACAAATTACGAACGTTAATTTTGATTTTGCATTTAATTAGTTACCTATATAACATTTCAAAACGAGTAGCTGTAAGAAAGAATAACTTGTATGACAGATTGCGAAACCTACAAGGTGCAATTAAAGTCGAATATATTCTTATTTGTATTTCATTTTACAGTTCCTTAAATTCAGTGCGGTTTTCGCAAGCGAAGCGCGCGCACGCCGCGCGCCGTTCAATTTTAGTGCTTTATTATTTTATTACTATATTTATAATTATATTATTATTTTATGGCTTAGTGCTTTATTTGAAGTCGGTTCTCTTTTTTTAAGGCTTTTTTTTTCATTTCTAGTGAACATCTCCGAAGATCATCATCAAACTAAGAAGTATTATACTTATTTTAAAACGTTCTCCTAAATGTAACAAATCCTTTTCTGAAAACCGCATCGATATCGGTTTAGCCAAACGCGAGATTATCGCGCACAAACATACATACCTACAAACCATACAAGTCAAACATCTCAGTTTGGCCTGTATGTCTGATCACCTCCTTTTTTTAAATTGGTTAAATATTTTATAAATGATAAAATTTTTAACTGCCACATAAAAGTCAGAACATATTCACAGTTCTCAATAACATAGATAAAAAGTTATGTTAATTTAATTTTATCGAAGAGGCAGCCCTGCGATTACTGTGGAATCGCGCGGTGCGAAGCAATCACTGCTGTACGCTTGAGCATTTAGGCGCATTTTAGCATACAGTGGTTGTTGACGCGAGGGAGTAGGCAATTATCGTAATAGGTATTGGAAATTTTCTACTGAGTGAAGTATCTGTTACGTAGTAACTATTCAGTAATCTGTGGTACCGAAGACACCATGAGACTGGACTGAACAAAAGTAAAGTACGCGGGAGGAGGAAATAACGTCACTAGGCGCAACAACGAATTTTAGTCAGCATTGAGCACTCAATAGTGACGTTCCCTAAGCGATTTAAATAAAGGATTGACCCAGTTGAAAAAGTAATGACGTTTAAAAAGAAAATATTATTTCTAAACGTCATTACTTTTTCAACTTCATGTAAATTACAACATAATCTCAGAATTTTTGAGGCTTTTGCAGCAGGTGAGTGATTACTTCAATATGTTGTGATATACTTTAATTTCCGGACAACAAATGAACGCACACCGGGTTGAATCCGCGACGTGAGTCATTATTTAGACAATTCAAATATTTTTGTACCATGGACATAAAATCCCTTGTTTGCACATACCTTACCTTACATTACTATGCTGGCTTTTTGTATTATTAAGATGAACCTTGCATGTTTTTATTTTCGTAAAATTATGGTACCTACCACACAATTATGGTAAAATTATGGTCACCCTTTTGTGTAAATACAAACAGTTACAGCATCATACCTTTCCTCCAAAGCCAGTTTACACAATGTGTATGGCTTAGAATTTCAACAATAAGCTTTATAGAATTTCAATAATAAAACTTTCATGAGGTAGTTATAAACAATGAAACAAGAACATATTGAAGACAATGTTTTGTATTTCTGTTTTCACTAATGTGTTAAAACAAATAATGTATAAAAACTATTATGTTTCACAAATCATTTCATGCTTTAGGGTTTTACCAAAATGCAGCTATAAAAATGGAAGTCACATTTAAGTGAACACTGGTAATATTATATATAAATATATACTCTTGCCTATATATTACGATGTTGAACACATTCTAAAACGAGTGATGGTATTCTAAGAATTAAAACAAAATATTTTCAATCCTTGTTAGAAGTAATTGTTGCCATATAGAGCATATATCACAATTGCAATAAAAAAAAAGATAAAAGCATCACTCACATTAGTAAATAAAAAAAACTTAATATTAATTGTGTCTCAAACAAAGTTCAACAAAGTTACTTGACTTTAAATAAAAACAAGTAAGCTTCAGCTAAATATGTTGAAAGCTCAACAATATGTTATATGTTGCAAGCTTTACAAAATAAATTTTAACCAAATTCGACTTTGCACTAACAACATCCATTCATAACTAAAACTGTCTGAAACAACAAAAACTTATTTCCACATTCATTTAATTAAAAGTTTCACCTATTAAGGTAGAATAAAGTCTTAAAAAATATAAATAGTAATTGATTTTCAACTGTGATTAAACAAAATCATTCTTTAATAAAAAAAAAACAAATAAAATTCACCACTTTGATTATATTCTTAAGTTCTTATAAATGAATAAAATCATAAAGTTACAATAATGACATAAAAATGTCTGAAAAAAGATTCTAAACTTAAAAACTCTCATCCAAATAAGAGCAAAATATTGGCGTGCTCCTCCAACCGGCATAACAACCTATTTATATATAGAAAATCAAGCCAGCTTAATATGATTGACCTGTAACTTGAAAATGAATGTAAAATGAGTATGATATAAAGTATATCAACCAATAAGTAACTTAAGCTAAACAAATAATTAGGCCCATCATCCCAAATCATATTAAGCTGGTAGTGAATCATGGACACATAAATTTTTAAAAATTACAATATCACATTTCCATTATTTGATTTTTAACAGTAAATATATAATAATTAATGTATGTTGGCCATAACAAATATTAGTGTTTTTATTTCTATGAGGTAAGAACGATAAGGAGTTTTGTCGTCGTGTTAAGTATAAGTTAAACATTTCTACTGAACATGGAAGAATGTTTAAAAAACAAGCATCTTAATATTATACCCTATAACTATTGAATTAAAATGTTATATATGTACCTTGACAATCAAGAATAAACATAGTTATGATCAAGCTGTAATTAAACATACTAATTTAATTGCGGTTACGTTTATAACCAAACGTTTTAAGTTTGCATAAAATCAGAAATGAGGTTTGAATAATTTATTTTATCACAATGTTTCAGACTTTGCTTATAGTATATAATATGATACATCAAAATGTTTTATATATATAAATGATAATCGCTACAGCTAAATGAGATGCTGGACTTGATGTTGCGGAAATAATGTTTCATCACAGATAATATAAATAACAATTAAACTATTATAGTATTAGAATTCATTGTCAACAGCCTAATGATATATAACATGTATTACAGTTGCGTCGCTACTATAAACTCTAAAGCAATACACGGTTCAACTTTGAACTCAACTATCACAAATGACGAATATTTTTTTGTACCAACTAGTGGTTGAACGTGGACCGTAAATCGTGAAATCGCTAGAAATGCATTGATAACGAATTTTATAACAGGTATATATTATTATTACGCATTGCAATTACTTATTGCCGGTTTTGTTCCTACAGTACAGTTTCCTATTTGTTCCGTACTAGCGAAACGTCAAAAAACCCTTATTCTTTTATTGCTTAGTTGCCATATTTTTTACGTTTTGCGATTACAGAACAATTGTGGTACAATATCTTCTATCGCGTTACTACGGCAAGATACATCATTGGCCAGCGGATATTATGTAATTTACGTAGCGCATTACTATATACAGTAGAAACTCGAATAACCGGATTAATTGACGTTAAACATCCGGAGAATCGAATGTATAAAGAAAAGCTTGTTATATGCATTTGTAGTAGGTAGGTATCTACTTAATGTTATGTGTTTGTTAAAACAACAAATACCTACAGATTAACGAAAATCAATTTTTATTATATTTTTGATTTTGTTTTAATTCATGTACTTTATTTATTAACGTTTAATAATAATAACAATAATTTTCTTGATAATTTACGAAGAAACTATTTTTTGTCTTTGTCTTTTAATGCCTGATACCATATCATACAATTAAAACACTATAAAACTATAACGAAACACGTGGGACATCTACTTATGGCGGCGTAAGTGTATACACGTAGCGGCGGGCGCCGAAATTCGACTTGTAGATATAATATAATTAGTCGCGGCTGGTTGTTCAGATAATCGCGAATCCGGATAACTCCTGTAACGTAACTATAATCCGGCCCGGATAATCAAGTTTCTACTGTTATAGGTAATATTGGATAGATAGATATATATATTATATAATTGTTATATAATATAATAATATGATTGTTGTTATAATATTGCCTCAAAGGCACGATGTTCATTTTCGGAGCATTTATGTAATTATATATATATATATTGGAAAATAAACCAAGGCGAAAATAATAATACAACAATTCTTATAAAACTAATGACTATGAAACGGGCGATATATATTTATCAGAAAAACACTATAGGTCGATTTATGTATATTATTTATCCAACCTAAATATTATTATTATACTTTATTTGTATTTTAATACAAATACAGCTCCTTAAATTACAACCATATAATAATATAATGAAGCTGTATTTAGGGTAAAACAAACACATTTCGCTTCGTTACTGAATGATTATTAAAATAAGGTGAATGACATGCAAAAATGGAAAAGAGAAAAAATAAAATCGAACTTATATAGTACCTTGATTTACTTTTTACAAATAATATAAACAAAACCACTCGCATTCAAACGAAATAACTACTTCTAATTTTTAGTTTTCAAGTACACACGCACATTACACAATTCACATTGGGGCACTGCTGAAACTCTTAGTATATTATTGCAATGGACGCTAAGCGATGGTAGCCACAGGGAAGTTAAAACACTCAAAGCCAAACCTACATTTAGTTTTGCCAGTACACTTGATTATTATGTTAACTTGTGTATGTCACAGGCATAAATGAAATATAGTTCTGATTTTGTAAGTTTGACATTTCCATAGTTGTTAATAATCCTGGCATTGTTAATGATGGTTTTTGACGTGAGATACAGCAAGAAAGCTCGTTTTACAGTAATATGATGTCGGGCGCGTGAAGACCGAACTGGTATAGTCCTTCGAAATCATCTAAATCTTCGTCATCCAAGTAGATTTCGTCCTCTGCAAGGAAATTTAATACGAATAAAATTTTCATATCCTATATACTTATTATTATATTTCAATAATGGGATAGAATAGTGGATCGTTCCGTATAGATTCTTCTTTAATATAATCCCACATTAAATCGCACGATCACCTTGACTTCTTAACAACAGAATTCTATCATCTAACCTACTCTGATGAAAGAATCAACAACTAAAATGTGGTCGTGATTTTTTTTAATACATACAATACAATCTATTTTTCTATTTTGACTTCGAACTTTAAGTTAATAAAGAGAGAACCTAAATTCCATTGTATTGCAAGGTACTAGACCTCGTTTTGCCATGTATATTTATCATTGATGCCTGAGGATTTTTTTTTTTGAGAAAACATATTGTCTCTTATTTTTTATGTCTCGATACTGCCAATTATAATTAATGATTCAAAATCACTGTCTCAGTTTGAAATCCATATTGTACATAAATTGTTACGACTGGACCAACGCCGGGGGTGCGCGGGGCAACGGGGCGGGGGGAGCGCGGTCACTAGCCTACACTGAGCATTCATTAAGAACAGACTATAATGGCACGAGCCTCTGAGAGTTAATTTATTTAATAATGTATAGTATTAATACAATTCTAAAAACAATACACGACCATTTTTTTTTAACAAACTCAACATAAATTATATTATAATTGATTATATTGATTGTGTGGGGATTTATGTACAATTTTGGTATAATAATGAAAAAATCATAATTTCTAACGTAATTAGTTGAAGGATGTACGTTTTGTAAACTGTTTGCATGCTGCGTATACCATCTCTGCACGTACCATGTTTCTGGCAAATAAATAAATATTCTATACTATTAAATCAATTTTAGAGTACATACCAGGGCCGAAAAATTCGTCGAAATCGTCGTGATCATACAGATCACCGAGGGAATCATCGGAGCTATCTTCAAAAATTCGATCTACGAAGTCTGGTCGGAGGTGTGGGTTGCTGCGATCATCGTGTATGTCTACTGTCATCAGTTTGTGCGTCGGAAACTCCTGCTGCAACAACACAACACAGTATCGATCATTAGCTTGAGGATAGAATATAATAAATTTATTAATCAAACATAGATGTAACATGTAAAAAATCTGAGAAATTAAATAGAGCGTTAAGTTATGTCACTTTTGAATTAAGACATATTAATATTGAAATCTACTCTTGACTATTATTAAATGTAATATTAAAGGTAATAAAATGTGTTGCGCAATCCTAATGTTATAAGTATTATTACTAATTAACAATGATTAGGCCATATACACTAGGCATAAAGACTAGAAAAATATAATTAGTCCGCCATATTACTAAAAAATATTGGACACGTATAGCAACAATAAACTATAAAATTCAGGCTTGTGATGTCACTACTAGGTAAAATTGTACCTAGAAGTGACGCCACACGAAATTTCAACGCGCTGTATCTTCGTAATTTTTTGTTTGAGGAACGAAAAAAAAATGCATGTCCAATATTTTTTGATAATCCAACTAAAGGAATAAATAGATTTTTTTATTCTTCATGCCTATTATTTAAATAGTACATAATAATTCAAGAACTCGTCAATTAATAACATTTTTCTGTTATTTATGAAGTAAGGGTTACATATAGAACAAAAACATTTGAGAGATATTTGACTTGACTTTTTTAAATTTGATAATAATATTTATTAAAGATTACAGATCCAAATCCTTCATGCTGTCTAAATTTTTTTTACAAAAACAAAAAAAAATTGGCTCTTGGTCTTGTCCTAAAATGTCATAGTATACTAATATATTTATTCACGTAACATTACTATACACATACAAACATAACACTACTACACATTCATACATAACATTGTTAACTACGTAAGCTCATTTCTTTTTAATATTGAGTTACACTGTGTATTCGTTTTATAATTTATGTCTACCTACATAAATATTTATTTTAAGTTAAAGCTGCAATGCTGGTATTACGAATGGGTTCACTTCGGTAGTGCAATGGGTGGGGATCGAACCGTCGACCATAATATGATCGCAAGACCGATGCCCTAGCAATTGGGCTACATCCGATCCGTAGCAGAGTTTATATTAAATGTTTTATGGTATTTAAACTCAGGACCATGGCCTGGAAATACAGGCCTCGTGCAGGAAGAAATTGATGTATTTTACGTTTAAGATATTTCTTATCACTTTTATTTGATATACATTTGTATTTATATGTATTTTACAGCAAAGTTTGTAAGTTTAGATGTAGGACAGATTGACACATTCAGGCAGTGGCGTAGCTAGGCGTAGGCGACGTGGACCCTCGCCCACGGCCTCGCACCCTCAGGCTGCGCTGGAAGTCACTTCGAATGAATGATTTAAAAGGACTTAAGAACAACAACCCTCTACGTAATGACAAACAAATCAATGTTTATGTTGTGAAATATAATAAGTTTTTTTTACTTACTTTAAATATACTTACACATTTAAAATAAGTTCTAATTATATTTTGTATTATGCATTGTCTTATTCCTTGCGCACATCACTATTATTAACGTCAACTACCATGAGCCCTCTGTGGTTCTTTAGGTATGAAATAATGTTACAGTGCCTCGCTGATGCGACTCGGCCTCAGCTAGATTTGCCCTCGCTACGCCACTGGGTTCAGGGACAGATTATATGAATGTTGGTTGATGGTTCCCAAGGGAATGGGAGTTTTATAGGGGATAAAATATAATGACCACCAAAAATATATACTTGACACCAGAAAAATAAAGTCTAAAATTGTAATAGTACTAGCTATTTTACTCACGACTGCACTTCAAATTGTATTCGAACACCAAATGTAGTTAATGATCACCAAATGTAGTTAATGATCACCAAATCTTAGCGAGCATATTATTGCGCTATTTCTACCTTAATAAAATCAATGAAAAATTACAATCGGTTAGGTTAGGTTAGAGCTGCGGCCATAAAACGCACGAGCCGAGAGAGCGAAGCGAGCGGTGCCGCGGCAGCGGCCGGCGAGTGCCAGAACCGAATAGTAAATTAGTAAAACATTTAGGTACTTTTGGTGTTCATTTACTACTTTTGGTGATCATTTACTACTTTTGGGTTAACAATGATTTATTTGGAGTCATTTTGCTTAAATACGATAGCGAAATGTTAAAACTTTGGTTACAATTTTACATTAAAATGCGGGTTTAATTTTGGTGATCATTTTTACTATATCTGATGGTAAGTTAAACATAAGCCGTTTTATAGTATCACCCATACTGCACATGAAGGCTAGTTTATAATACACCGTGTAAAGTCAAATTGAATATTCAGTGTACACAATTGTATCTCATTGTGATTGAAACAAGTTTCATTACAATGGGCATGTAGACTAAATATTCTATTTAGTCCGTCAGTTAGATTACTAAAAAATATGGGACTCGTATTTTTTTTATTTATCAAATCAATAAAAATTGACTAAGATACGGAGCAAAAACAAACTATAAAGTTCAGGAGAGAGGTGCTTGTGACGTCACTATTAGGTAAAATTGTACCTAGAAGTGACGTCACGCGAAATTTCAACGCGCTGTATGTGCGTCATTTTTGTTTAAGGAACGAAAATACGTGTCCAATATTTTTTGCTAATCTAACTGACGGAATAAATAGATTTTTTTAGTCTTCATGCCAATTATACGTACATACATATATACTTACTTCCAAACCTAATTATAAAAAAGTAAAAAACGTAGGCTCACCGCGGGTATTTGCCCCGTATCTTCCTTGGAAACTGCGTCATAAAATATAGCCAATGTTATTACTCGTAGCTCTCTAACGGTAACTGGTGACAATTTTTTAAAACGTCCCGTAGTTTTTGAAATTATCCGTTACAAATCTTTTCTTTTTATAATACTAGTATAGTAATAGGTTTATGTACTGGGTTCATTTTTAGTATATGTATGTACTCGGTTTATTTTAAGGCAGTGCAGTAGAAATAAATTGTAGTCTCACCTCTTGCTGCGCGGCCGCAGTGCTGGCCAGACGTAACGTGAGTGTCCGCGGTTTGGTTTCCAGCGCACGCATCGCTGCGCACACTACTTCTTCTGACACTCCGTCACACCCACACACGTCCACCTCCTAGAAAATTATAAGAATAGATACACAAATTCATGATTTCATGAAGTATGTTTGTGTTCGAGCAAATAGTGGTTGCAGTGTCTATGCAAGAAAGAGGATATTAGGAACCGAAGATACAGCTGCGCGGTGGAGAGGGCGGGGTGTTGCGCTACTGACACTCACCTGCAGCAGCGGGCAGGCGGCGAGGCAGGCGGCGAGGGGCGCGGCGGAGAGGGCGGGGGTGTTGCGCTACTGACACTCACCTGCAGCAGCGGGCAGGCGGCGAGGCAGGCGGCGAGGGGCGCGGCGGAGAGGGCGGGGGTGTTGCGCTACTGACACTCACCTGCAGCAGCGGGCAGGCGGCGAGGCAGGCGGCGAGGGGCGCGGCGGAGAGGGCGGGGGTGTTGCGCTACTGACACTCACCTGCAGCAGCGGGCAGGCGGCGAGGCAGGCGGCGAGGGGCGCGGCGGAGAGGGCGGGGGTGTTGCGCTACTGACACTCACCTGCAGCAGCGGGCAGGCGGCGAGGCAGGCGGCGAGGGGCGCGGCGGAGAGGGCGGGGGTGTTGCGCTACTGACACTCACCTGCAGCAGCGGGCAGGCGGCGAGGCAGGCGGCGAGGGGCGCGGCGGAGAGGGCGGGGGTGTTGCGCTACTGACACTCACCTGCAGCAGCGGGCAGGCGGCGAGGCAGGCGGCGAGGGGCGCGGCGGAGAGGGCGGGGTGTTGCGCTACTGACACTCACCTGCAGCAGCGGGCAGGCGGCGAGGCAGGCGGCGAGGGGCGCGGCGGAGAGGGCGGGGGTGTTGCGCTACTGACACTCACCTGCAGCAGCGGGCAGGCGGCGAGGCAGGCGGCGAGGGGCGCGGCGGAGAGGGCGGGGTTGCCGCGCGCGGTGAGGCGCTGCAGGCGCGGCAGCGCGGCGGCGGCGCGCAGGCCCGCGTCACTGAGCGCGCCGAGGTACGACACGTCCAGCGCGCTCAGCGCCCGGCACCCGCGACACACCGCCGACACGCCCTCGTCGCCCACGCCTACGGAACAAACGCAATTCACGATGACACTACATTATTATAATACTTGGCATATGCAATTTGAATGGCAAGTGTGAGTGGCCCAGTCGGAAGGGGAAGACCTCGACGAACTTTCTCTCACCAAATCGGAGACATCCTCGCAAAAGAACAAATAAGATTCACCCTAAACGTCCGTGCTTGTATGAATAATGTTATGAGAGTGAATGAAGCGAAAGATGTGTGTAGGGATCGCAGCAAGTGGAGGTCCATTGTCTCTGCCTACCCCGCTGGGAAACAGACGTGAGCTTATGTATGTTATGTTTACTTTGAATGTTGAATTAAACTTAAAATTGAATTGTACAAAACACTTTACCTTGATTTATTTTGACAAACAACTAGATTAAATTGGAGTATTTTGGTAATCTATCAAACGAGAGGTCAAAAATCTGTAATCATCTCCCGAACCCTTATCCACCCGCCATCTCATTTTTACCCATTAGGCTTCTGGGTTCTGCGGCTGTATTAGGTGTTCAAAAAAAGCTTAAGCCCTATACCAAATGTTTACTATCTATATTACAGTAGAAGCCCGATTAACCGGACCTGTTATACGGAGTCACGATTATCCGGACTACCAGCCGCGACTAATTATATCTACAAGTCGAATTTCTGCAAGCATGAACGTGTGAAAGTGGCATTATTCCGCCCACGCCCCTTCAAGATCGGTGCCCCACGCGTCGTTTGTTTACAAAACAAACGACGCGTGGGGCACCGATCTTGTTTTGATTTTATGATGATATGATAGTTCTTATTTTCCATGCTATGCATATGCATACTTTAAACTATAATAATAAAAAATAAATAGGCATTACTAGCAATAAAAAATAAAATAGTGACTTCGTAAATTATCAAGTAAATAAATGTTTTTATTATTAAACGTTAATAAATGAAGTATGTGAAATAGAACATAATTAGAAATTTAATAAACATTGATTTTTGTTGATATGTAGGTATTTGTTGTTTTTATAAACACATAATATTAGGTACCTACTTACTACATATTATGCACAAACCCCGCTTTTCTTCATACATTCGATTATCCGGATGACAGATGACCTAAAGACAACTATTAGTCCGGTTAATCGAGTTTCTACTGTATATAAAAGGAGACATTGCCACTGACATATAGATGCACGGACCAACGTAACCGATGACAGTAGAGAAGTGAAATTGGAACAGTTGTTTGAATTCAAAACGCAAGAAGGCATATTAAAAAAAAATATACTATAGGGATGAAATTAGTATGGAAAAATCATTTATATAAAACTTGATATTTAAGCTCTTTAAAATATTACATTGAATACATGTTTCGTGGTTCATTAAATAAGGAATCCCCTAAGGATTAATAGCAGTTTGTATGGTTAAATCTTTTAATTGGCAACGATTTTGATAAATCTTAAGATTCATGTTCTTAAAAACATTTCATTCAGTACGTGTTTCATGGTTTATTGGATATCACCCCCTAAGGGTGCAAAATTGTATGGGTTGCGAGTTTGTATGGAAAAATCTGTAGGTGTTTACATTAACGATTTTGATAAAACTTGAGATTCATGATTTGAAAAATATTTACTTGAATACGTATTTCGTGAATGCAATAATCCATTAAACACGTTTCAAGAAAATATTTCAAAAGTTTGGAATAAAAAATTTATGGAAAATTTTGTCCTCTACAAAGAAGATCCCTTCTGTTTTTAACGTAAAACTTACCGTTTCCGAGATATATGCAAAAAAACGGTTTCCAAGATGGCGGCTAACGTTCGCATTTTCGGGCGACAGAAACTCGGTTTCTGTCGCCTGTCTGTTGGGGGTCACCCTCTGACATACTCCAATCGAAAAAAACACGTAAAAGGATTTTATGTAGAGCGAACATCTAACAATCTTGGACTAGCCTACAAACACAACAATTTAAGGTGTGTTATGAAGAAGCACAGCACTCACCTGGATATGGAAACATTCTTCTAGAATTACAGCTTGAAATGTTCAGCGTCTCCAATTTGGGGCAACATTGTGCGACTCGTTTAAGTACAGAATTTGTTATGTAAATATTACGACTCAGGTTCAAAGTTTTCAACTCCGTTAGATTCGCAATCGCATCACAGAAGGCTTCGTTGCTTTGCGCAGACAAACACATCTCAACCGAAATATATTCACTTAACGAAAGTTCTTCCAACTTCGGTAGTTTGGTTAGTATCATCGGTATTATTTTCCACATGGTATGAGGGCATACGTCTAGTTTTAAGGTCGTAAGTCTAGGGAGAGTATCTATGGCAGCGCTCAGTACTGTTCCCTGCAGACTGTAGCAGTTATAAAACGCAAGGGAGCTTAATTTTTCTGGATTCGACCCGGTGAGGAAGAGACCAGTAACATGTGTGTTGTTTGCTATGGTCAAACTTTCGATGCATGATTCATTTTTGACTAGGTGTACTAAACTAGAATCGGTCAACTGAAAGATAAAATAATAAAATCAATAACAACAATCACAATATCGCCGCAAAGTGAAATTCGGTACCAATCTATACTATACCTTATTGCAGGATACAAAAGACAAGCTTTTCAATTGTTTACATCCATAAATTAAAGGATTCCAATTTCGTGTGTGCATGCCGACAATCTGCAATAAACATTTTATAAATTAGAATATAATTTAAAATCAAATAACAATATAACATTGCCCATTTGCAAATATTTGGAGGTGGCTTATGTTTAGCAGTGAACGAAATAATATTCAGCATTTTTACACACTTGTATACTTCAGAATCACATCCATCCACAGGCCATCAACATCAGTATCAGAGTTGCAGTCTTAGAGCTGACTAAATATATTTTTTTGTGTTTTAAATTCCTGTATGTATTTGCTATTGGTTAAGATCATCGACTAATTTGTGTTTTCTGGTGTAATTATATAGGAAGGGATGAGGGGCCCCTTTTTATTAAGCTAGCACGGAATGAAAGTGAGACTTACCTTCAGCTCCTCAAGGTTGGGACAGAACTTGCCGACGGTGTGTGCCGTGCGGTCGTTGAGCGCGGACCAGTGGTGGTCGATGTGCAGGCGCGCCAGCGACGCGCCCACGCGCTGCAGCACGCAATGAAAGTGAGACTTACCTTCAGCTCCTCAAGGTTGGGACAGAACTTGCCGACGGTGTGTGCCGTGCGGTCGTTGAGCGCGGACCAGTGGTGGTCGATGTGCAGGCGCGCCAGCGACGCTCCCACGCGCTGCAGCACGCAATGAAAGTGAGACTTACCTTCAGCTCCTCAAGGTTGGGACAGAACTTGCCGACGGTGTGTGCCGTGCGGTCGTTGAGCGCGGACCAGTGGTGGTCGATGTGCAGGCGCGCCAGCGACGCGCCCACGCGCTGCAGCACGCAATGAAAGTGAGACTTACCTTCAGCTCCTCAAGGTTGGGACAGAACTTGCCGACGGTGTGTGCCGTGCGGTCGTTGAGCGCGGACCAGTGGTGGTCGATGTGCAGGCGCGCCAGCGACGCGCCCACGCGCTGCAGCACGCAATGAAAGTGAGACTTACCTTCAGCTCCTCAAGGTTGGGACAGAACTTGCCGACGGTGTGTGCCGTGCGGTCGTTGAGCGCGGACCAGTGGTGGTCGATGTGCAGGCGCGCCAGCGACGCGCCCACGCGCTGCAGCACGCAATGAAAGTGAGACTTACCTTCAGCTCCTCAAGGTTGGGACAGAACTTGCCGACGGTGTGTGCCGTGCGGTCGTTGAGCGCGGACCAGTGGTGGTCGATGTGCAGGCGCGCCAGCGACGCGCCCACGCGCTGCAGCACGCAATGAAAGTGAGACTTACCTTCAGCTCCTCAAGGTTGGGACAGAACTTGCCGACGGTGTGTGCCGTGCGGTCGTTGAGCGCGGACCAGTGGTGGTCGATGTGCAGGCGCGCCAGCGACGCGCCCACGCGCTGCAGCACGCAATGAAAGTGAGACTTACCTTCAGCTCCTCAAGGTTGGGACAGAACTTGCCGACGGTGTGTGCCGTGCGGTCGTTGAGCGCGGACCAGTGGTGGTCGATGTGCAGGCGCGCCAGCGACGCGCCCACGCGCTGCAGCACGCAATGAAAGTGAGACTTACCTTCAGCTCCTCAAGGTTGGGACAGAACTTGCCGACGGTGTGTGCCGTGCGGTCGTTGAGCGCGGACCAGTGGTGGTCGATGTGCAGGCGCGCCAGCGACGCGCCCACGCGCTGCAGCACGCAATGAAAGTGAGACTTACCTTCAGCTCCTCAAGGTTGGGACAGAACTTGCCGACGGTGTGTGCCGTGCGGTCGTTGAGCGCGGACCAGTGGTGGTCGATGTGCAGGCGCGCCAGCGACGCGCCCACGCGCTGCAGCACGCAATGAAAGTGAGACTTACCTTCAGCTCCTCAAGGTTGGGACAGAACTTGCCGACGGTGTGTGCCGTGCGGTCGTTGAGCGCGGACCAGTGGTGGTCGATGTGCAGGCGCGCCAGCGACGCGCCCACGCGCTGCAGCACGCAATGAAAGTGAGACTTACCTTCAGCTCCTCAAGGTTGGGACAGAACTTGCCGACGGTGTGTGCCGTGCGGTCGTTGAGCGCGGACCAGTGGTGGTCGATGTGCAGGCGCGCCAGCGACGCGCCCACGCGCTGCAGCACGCAATGAAAGTGAGACTTACCTTCAGCTCCTCAAGGTTGGGACAGAACTTGCCGACGGTGTGTGCCGTGCGGTCGTTGAGCGCGGACCAGTGGTGGTCGATGTGCAGGCGCGCCAGCGACGCGCCCACGCGCTGCAGCACGCAATGAAAGTGAGACTTACCTTCAGCTCCTCAAGGTTGGGACAGAACTTGCCGACGGTGTGTGCCGTGCGGTCGTTGAGCGCGGACCAGTGGTGGTCGATGTGCAGGCGCGCCAGCGACGCGCCCACGCGCTGCAGCACGCAATGAAAGTGAGACTTACCTTCAGCTCCTCAAGGTTGGGACAGAACTTGCCGACGGTGTGTGCCGTGCGGTCGTTGAGCGCGGACCAGTGGTGGTCGATGTGCAGGCGCGCCAGCGACGCGCCCACGCGCTGCAGCACGCAATGAAAGTGAGACTTACCTTCAGCTCCTCAAGGTTGGGACAGAACTTGCCGACGGTGTGTGCCGTGCGGTCGTTGAGCGCGGACCAGTGGTGGTCGATGTGCAGGCGCGCCAGCGACGCGCCCACGCGCTGCAGCACGCAATGAAAGTGAGACTTACCTTCAGCTCCTCAAGGTTGGGACAGAACTTGCCGACGGTGTGTGCCGTGCGGTCGTTGAGCGCGGACCAGTGGTGGTCGATGTGCAGGCGCGCCAGCGACGCGCCCACGCGCTGCAGCACGCAATGAAAGTGAGACTTACCTTCAGCTGTAGTGGATTACCACTCATAATAATTTTATTTATATTTCATTCTCTATTTCTAAATCTTAAAGCTAATATTTACATTGCATTATATACATAATATTTACATTTTTATTCTAATCTTAATAGTAATTGTATCTTATTTATCGCCTTGTTAAATAGCTATTAAATATAACTTTAATATATTTGTTGAAAGTAAACGGACCTGCAAGCATATAAAATATAACTATTACAAATTGATAACATTGTACACCGCGATGCGCGGGCGCCGGTCCGCGGCTTCCGATCGTGTGGGCTCGGCGGAGCTCGGCTACGCTCGGGGAAGAGGGCCGGCCGACCGCCGCGCGAGTTATTACTGCAGGTCATCGTCCAGTAATGCATAACCTGTTCCCACGGCGAATGCACGTCCGTTTGCGCTCCCGAAATAATTACGCTTTTCGCATTTAGATCGCTTATTTCTAGTTGTAGTTCGCATAGTAGTGCTTAAATAGTTAGTGCTTGGCTAGTAATTAACTTTAAGATAGTTTTTACGCATAAGGACTTCATATACGTGGTTGTATTGAAGGTGTATTAAACAACTTGAGATACGGAGTTATTCTTTTTATTGCGCGCCTATATACATCTCTATAACCACTATATTGGTGACCCCGACGGTAGATAGGAGCCCGCAGCGCGACGACTACGTTTCGCCGGTCGACGTTTTTGCCGAATAACGTTTAAATTTGTTATTTTTTTTTGTGATTTTACACCGCGCCGTGACCGACCCAGCTTGAGTGCCTGTGGTGAAGCAAATCAACCATGCCGAACGAGACGATGCCTATGCAGCAACCCGCACCCGCGGCTTCGCAAGAAGATGCAGCTTCGTTCCCAGCCGGCAACGTGAGCAGAGTGGGCGTAAAACTACCGCCATTTTGGGCCGATGAACCGGAGCTTTGGTTTGCACAGGTTGAAGGTCAGTTTATTATATCTGGTATTAGTGCGGATACGACAAAGTTTTACGTAGTGGCATCGCAGTTGGAGCAACGCTACGCAGCTGAGGTAAAAGATGTTATTACTAAACCTCCAAGTACTGGGCGCTACGACAAGCTTAAAATTGAGCTTATTAAGCGTTTGTCTGCCTCGCAAGAGAAAAAAGTGCAGCAATTATTAATGCATGAGGAGTTAGGTAGCCGTAAACCCTCACAATTTCTACGCCATCTTAAAACGCTTGCGGGAGCCACAGTACCAGACTCATTTATGCGTACGCTATGGTCTAGTCGCCTACCCACTAACGTACAAACCGTAATTGCTTCTCAGAGTGAAATGCCACTTGAAAATGTTGCAGATTTAGCGGACCGAGTGTTTGAGATAGCACCGACAGCCCCCACCGTAGCCAGTACGAGTACCAGCGGAGCCAGTACCCTGGGATGCAGCGAGATCAGCGTGCTTACCCAACAAATTGCTGAGCTGACGCGGCAGGTAGCATCACTACAATCTCAGGTACACTCACACTCGCGTTCACGCTCATCAAGTCGGTACCAACGTGATGGCAGAGAGCCACGTCAACGCCGAAGCCGGTCGAGTTCCAGACCCCGCAATAGCACATACTGCTGGTACCACAACCGATTTGGAGACAAAGCCACTAGATGCACTACGCCTTGCTCGTATGCGGGAAATGCGGACGGCAGCCGGAAGTAGCGGCTAACGACTGCCCTAACAATCCACGCCGCCTTTTTGTTACTGACCGCACCACTAAAATGACTTTCCTTGTGGACACAGGTTCTGACCTCTGCGTGTATCCGCGCACGGCAATTCGACAGCTGCGTAGCAAAACTGGATACCAGCTCTTCGCCGCCAATGGAACCCCCATCGACACGTACGGATATATCGACCTTAATTTAAATTTAGGACTCCGTCGTGCCTTTCACTGGAAGTTCGTCGTGGCTGATGTGTCCAAACCCATAATCGGTGCGGATTTTCTAATTTACTTTAATTTATTGATAGATTTAAAGAACTATCGCCTCATAGACGGTCTCACCCAACTTTCTGCGACAGCGTCGGCAGCGGCCATGTCTACAGCGGATATAGCTTCAATCAAAGCCGTAGGTGGAAGCTCGAGCTATCACGAGATCCTACGTAAGTACCCTAATATAACTAGACCTGCTGGTACTTCACGGCAGATCAGCCATAGCACGGTACATCACATCCGCACAACACCCGGCCCGCCGATATCCAGCCGTCCACGTCGTTTGCCACCTGATAAGCTGAAGATCGCGCAGAAAGAGTTCGAGGATATGATGGCCAATGGTACAGCTCGTAGATCAGAGAGTCCTTGGTCTTCTGCCCTCCACCTTGCACCTAAAAAGGACAATGGCTGGCGTCCCTGTGGTGATTACCGAGCGTTGAATTCTCGGACTATCCCGGACAGGTACCCGATACGCCACATCCAGGACTTTGCTCACCAGTTGTCTGGCAGCAGATTCTACAGTAAGGTAGATTTGGTCAAAGCCTACAACCAGATACCCGTTCATCCAGATGACATCCAGAAAACGGCCATCACTACGCCGTTCGGTTTATTTGAGTTTCCTTTTATGACCTTTGGCTTGAGGAACGCTGCGCAGACCTTTCAAAGGTTCATGGATGAGGTGCTCAGAGACTTACCTTTTTGCTACGGATACCTAGATGATATCTTAGTCTTCTCTGAAACTGTATCACAGCACACTAACCATCTGCATCAGTTATTTCAGAGGCTGTCAGACTACGGCATCCTGATCAATTCAGCCAAGTGCGAGTTTGGCCAGTTATCCATTACATTCTTGGGACACGAGGTCTCATCTGATGGAATTCGACCGTTGCCAGAGAAGGTAAAGGCATTGCAGGACTACCCATCACCAAAGACAGTTAAGGAAATGCGTCGCTTCTTGGGTATGTTCAATTTTTATCGTCGCTTTGTTCCGGATGCGGCACGATTACAAGCACCGTTGAACGTAATACTGACAGGCCCCAAACGCAAAAGTTCGCAGAGTATTGTCATGACACCCGAGATGCTGGAAGCCTTCAATAACTGTAAGACCAGTTTATCACAGGCAGCCCTATTGGCTCACCCGGAACCTGACACAGAATTAGCGATCTACACGGACGCGTCTGACACTTCAATTGGAGCAGTACTCCAACAGAATACTAACGGTAACACCTGGAGACCACTAGCTTTCTTCTCTCGTCATCTTTCTACCGCACAGAAGAAGTACAGCCCGTATGATAGGGAGTTGTTGGCTATTTACGAGGCTATTAAATATTTCAGACACATGGTCGAAGGCAGACACTTCACTATCTTCACGGATCACAAGCCCCTATCATACGTGTTTGATTACAATCGCGATAAGTGCTCCCCTAGGCAGTTCCGATATTTTGACTTTATAGCACAGTTCACCACAGATATCCGCTATGTGGCAGGTAAAGATAATGTTGTCGCGGATGCTCTGTCTAGGGTAGAAGCCATAGCAGCTGTGCCCATTGATTTTGACGCTCTTGCACGTTCTCAAGACAACGATCCTGAGCTGCAAGAACTCCTGAGTAATGACACATCCCTTAAGATTAGGAGAATACGACTGCCAGATACTAACGCAGAACTTTATTGTGACGTTTCCACTAATAACTCTCGTCCTTATGTTACAGAGCCATTCAGAAGGCAAGTCTTCGACGCTTTGCATCGCCTGAGTCATCCTGGGACGAGAGCAACCGTCAAGTTGGTATCTGAGCGCTTCGTCTGGTTTGGTTTGAGGAAGGACTGCAGACAATGGGCCAGAGAGTGCGTAGACTGCCAAAAGAACAAAGTTTCTCGGCACACATCCTCTCCAACTTCCACTTTCCTTGTTCCTTCCCAACGCTTCTCCCATGTCCACATGGATATTGTTGGACCACTACCAGTTTCTTCTTGTTACAGATACTGTCTCACGGTCATCGACAGATTTACCCGTTGGCCTGAGGCATATCCATTGGTCGACATCTCGGCCGAGACATGCGCCCGCACCTTCATTGCTGGCTGGGTGTCTCGCTTTGGTTGTCCAGAGCGCATCACGACCGACAGAGGAAAACAGTTCGAGTGCAAGCTGTTTCACACCATGACTGCCATCCTTGGTAGTCAGCATCGCCCGACTACTGCGTACCATCCTGCCTGCAACGGCTTGGTCGAGCGACTGCATCGCCAGCTGAAGGCAGCCATCAGATGTCACACGGACTCCAACTGGACCGAATACCTTCCTCTCGTGCTGCTGGGCATCCGTAGCGCCTGGAAGGAAGACATCAAAGCTTCGGCAGCGGAGCTCGTTTATGGTGAGCCCCTACGCTTGCCCGGTCAATTCTTCGCACCTGCCCCTACCAACACAGTCGACATCACGGACTTTGCGACACGACTTCGACTTCATATGGCGAAGCTGTCTCCAGAACCAACCAGTCGGCATGGGCAGAAGATCTTTTACATCCCCAGAGACCTGGAAACATCAGAGTACGTGTTCTTGCGGAAGGATGCTGTACGGCGACCATTCGACCCTCCGTACACTGGGCCGTACAAAGTACTGCAGCGAGGTACGAAGACGTACAAGCTCGACATCCAGGGCAAGTCAAGTACCGTCACTATTGACAGACTGAAACCCGCATATTTGGACAGGAATGATGACAGCGAAGTACCATCGAGTCCCATGAAGACGAGCGTTTCACCAGCCCCAGTCAGTGTCGAGCGGAAGACTAGATCAGGTCGCACAGTACGCTTCCCTGATTACTATCGACCTTAGCTTGGTGTAGCACCGGTCTCAGCAGGGGGGTGATGTAGTGGATTACCACTCATAATAATTTTATTTATATTTCATTCTCTATTTCTAAATCTTAAAGCTAATATTTACATTGCATTATATACATAATATTTACATTTTTATTCTAATCTTAATAGTAATTGTATCTTATTTATCGCCTTGTTAAATAGCTATTAAATATAACTTTAATATATTTGTTGAAAGTAAACGGACCTGCAAGCATATAAAATATAACTATTACAAATTGATAACATTGTACACCGCGATGCGCGGGCGCCGGTCCGCGGCTTCCGATCGTGTGGGCTCGGCGGAGCTCGGCTACGCTCGGGGAAGAGGGCCGGCCGACCGCCGCGCGAGTTATTACTGCAGGTCATCGTCCAGTAATGCATAACCTGTTCCCACGGCGAATGCACGTCCGTTTGCGCTCCCGAAATAATTACGCTTTTCGCATTTAGATCGCTTATTTCTAGTTGTAGTTCGCATAGTAGTGCTTAAATAGTTAGTGCTTGGCTAGTAATTAACTTTAAGATAGTTTTTACGCATAAGGACTTCATATACGTGGTTGTATTGAAGGTGTATTAAACAACTTGAGATACGGAGTTATTCTTTTTATTGCGCGCCTATATACATCTCTATAACCACTATACAGCTCCTCAAGGTTGGGACAGAACTTGCCGACGGTGTGTGCCGTGCGGTCGTTGAGCGCGGACCAGTGGTGGTCGATGTGCAGGCGCGCCAGCGACGCGCCCACGCGCTGCAGCACGCAATGAAAGTGAGACTTACCTTCAGCTCCTCAAGGTTGGGACAGAACTTGCCGACGGTGTGTGCCGTGCGGTCGTTGAGCGCGGACCAGTGGTGGTCGATGTGCAGGCGCGCCAGCGACGCGCCCACGCGCTGCAGCACGCAATGAAAGTGAGACTTACCTTCAGCTCCTCAAGGTTGGGACAGAACTTGCCGACGGTGTGTGCCGTGCGGTCGTTGAGCGCGGACCAGTGGTGGTCGATGTGCAGGCGCGCCAGCGACGCGCCCACGCGCTGCAGCACGCAATGAAAGTGAGACTTACCTTCAGCTCCTCAAGGTTGGGACAGAACTTGCCGACGGTGTGTGCCGTGCGGTCGTTGAGCGCGGACCAGTGGTGGTCGATGTGCAGGCGCGCCAGCGACGCGCCCACGCGCTGCAGCACGCAATGAAAGTGAGACTTACCTTCAGCTCCTCAAGGTTGGGACAGAACTTGCCGACGGTGTGTGCCGTGCGGTCGTTGAGCGCGGACCAGTGGTGGTCGATGTGCAGGCGCGCCAGCGACGCGCCCACGCGCTGCAGCACGCAATGAAAGTGAGACTTACCTTCAGCTCCTCAAGGTTGGGACAGAACTTGCCGACGGTGTGTGCCGTGCGGTCGTTGAGCGCGGACCAGTGGTGGTCGATGTGCAGGCGCGCCAGCGACGCGCCCACGCGCTGCAGCACGCAATGAAAGTGAGACTTACCTTCAGCTCCTCAAGGTTGGGACAGAACTTGCCGACGGTGTGTGCCGTGCGGTCGTTGAGCGCGGACCAGTGGTGGTCGATGTGCAGGCGCGCCAGCGACGCGCCCACGCGCTGCAGCACGCAATGAAAGTGAGACTTACCTTCAGCTCCTCAAGGTTGGGACAGAACTTGCCGACGGTGTGTGCCGTGCGGTCGTTGAGCGCGGACCAGTGGTGGTCGATGTGCAGGCGCGCCAGCGACGCGCCCACGCGCTGCAGCACGCAATGAAAGTGAGACTTACCTTCAGCTCCTCAAGGTTGGGACAGAACTTGCCGACGGTGTGTGCCGTGCGGTCGTTGAGCGCGGACCAGTGGTGGTCGATGTGCAGGCGCGCCAGCGACGCGCCCACGCGCTGCAGCACGCAATGAAAGTGAGACTTACCTTCAGCTCCTCAAGGTTGGGACAGAACTTGCCGACGGTGTGTGCCGTGCGGTCGTTGAGCGCGGACCAGTGGTGGTCGATGTGCAGGCGCGCCAGCGACGCGCCCACGCGCTGCAGCACGCAATGAAAGTGAGACTTACCTTCAGCTCCTCAAGGTTGGGACAGAACTTGCCGACGGTGTGTGCCGTGCGGTCGTTGAGCGCGGACCAGTGGTGGTCGATGTGCAGGCGCGCCAGCGACGCGCCCACGCGCTGCAGCACGCAATGAAAGTGAGACTTACCTTCAGCTCCTCAAGGTTGGGACAGAACTTGCCGACGGTGTGTGCCGTGCGGTCGTTGAGCGCGGACCAGTGGTGGTCGATGTGCAGGCGCGCCAGCGACGCGCCCACGCGCTGCAGCACGCAATGAAAGTGAGACTTACCTTCAGCTCCTCAAGGTTGGGACAGAACTTGCCGACGGTGTGTGCCGTGCGGTCGTTGAGCGCGGACCAGTGGTGGTCGATGTGCAGGCGCGCCAGCGACGCGCCCACGCGCTGCAGCACGCAATGAAAGTGAGACTTACCTTCAGCTCCTCAAGGTTGGGACAGAACTTGCCGACGGTGTGTGCCGTGCGGTCGTTGAGCGCGGACCAGTGGTGGTCGATGTGCAGGCGCGCCAGCGACGCGCCCACGCGCTGCAGCACGCAATGAAAGTGAGACTTACCTTCAGCTCCTCAAGGTTGGGACAGAACTTGCCGACGGTGTGTGCCGTGCGGTCGTTGAGCGCGGACCAGTGGTGGTCGATGTGCAGGCGCGCCAGCGACGCGCCCACGCGCTGCAGCACGCAATGAAAGTGAGACTTACCTTCAGCTCCTCAAGGTTGGGACAGAACTTGCCGACGGTGTGTGCCGTGCGGTCGTTGAGCGCGGACCAGTGGTGGTCGATGTGCAGGCGCGCCAGCGACGCGCCCACGCGCTGCAGCACGCAATGAAAGTGAGACTTACCTTCAGCTCCTCAAGGTTGGGACAGAACTTGCCGACGGTGTGTGCCGTGCGGTCGTTGAGCGCGGACCAGTGGTGGTCGATGTGCAGGCGCGCCAGCGACGCGCCCACGCGCTGCAGCACGCGCCGCAGCACGGCGGTCGTGAGGATGACCGGCACGTGCTGCCACCACGACGTCTTGAACACGCGGATGCCTGACGTCACAAATATGTTAGTGTTCGTCTACTGACTTCTATGGCCGTAGTCACGTCAGATAACTTAAGACCATATCAATTTGAGTAAGATACTCCAATTTTAAATATTTGTATTTTGTGGTGCATAAAGATTTTTTTTTTGTGGTGCGTAATATTATATTTTCTATTTATAATTATTTATATCAATCTTAATATTTGAATATCCCATTGTTAAAGTATGAAGTTATCTGCTTTGAACTTGAATTTTAATTCAGTGCCCACGCCGCCTCTGTGCGTTAAATGACATTAACGACATGTCCGTAACGCGTCTGTGCATTCTATTGTTATTATTTCGGCTAGTCACTAGTGTCCCGCGACACGACTGTGAGTCTATTGTTTTTATAGGTTAACATTAGGGTTAGTACACACAACATCACATTGTCATTGCGCCTTCATAATCTGCTATGATTTAGGCAAATTGTGGCCAATTTTCCAAAGCGTTTTTATTTCGGGGTTATATTTCAAATTATCATGTAGTCCGATTCAATATATTGAAATTCGGTACCTATTATAAAAATAGTTATTTTAAACTTTAGGGATATTTGAATTTTGTACTTAGTTTATAAAAAAAAAACAGAATTCTTATTTTTGTAAATTCAAAATATTTACAGAAACACTTGCATTTGTATTATTGGTCGGTTTTAGTCAGTAAAAAAAAAACATATTTTACGTATACATAAAATATGTAATTTTTTTTGTTAATAAATAAGATGTTTAATAGACATATACAAAATTAACTCATATATCCTTTTTTTTTACTTTCCAATAATATATTTACAGTGTTTTTGCTTTCGAAGAAACAATCATTTGTAACAGTTTGGAGTACTTAGTGTGCACAGACCCTATTCATTATACCTTTTGTTTTGACTTGAACTTTTTTTTTTGGGGGATGAACCGGACTGAACGCTCAGATGAGTCGCCGTACACTAGGATTCAAGGAACGTATGACGCGTTATCGAGTTATGGACATCTTGGTATATGAAAATTACGACCGTATGCATTTGGGACACTGAGATATAGTAAAATCTAGGAGCACCTAAAATTTTTAGGTGGGCAGTGAATGCGTTAAAATTGCATACAGAACTCAAGATAATGAGATAATGTGTAAAATTAATCTAGATAATTTTCATATTTCTAATGAGATGTATAAAATTAAGATTATACTATTTCTTGTTATGTAATATTTATAACATTTTTAATTTAATTATTTACTTACCGACTAAAATACTAGTGTCATTCAATAAAACATTAAATACAAAAGTGAATATATATATACATATTGTATTTGTAAGTGACATGTATATTCTGTTGTAAGTTTAATGTAATAAAGTGAAACTACTTCTTGTATGAAAAAATAAAAGTTATCGTAATTACTGCATATACTTTGGAAAACGCCTCATATAAAACTAAAATGTAAATATAAGTTTTACCTTGAATATATTCTCGGATCATGGTTTGCCAGGTTTTACTGACCCTCTCGGATCTAATAAGGTCTCTTATAGGAACGTATGCCATAATGTGCGTCAGGCAATCCTGGTTTAATATATCGAGTATGGTATAACAGGACTCCTCTTCAGAGTTATTCTCTTCAGCAGGTGCTTCACATGTTTCTTCCTGAAATATAATAAATAAATAAATAAAATTATAGACTGAATCATGTGACATAGTTTACTCATATTTTTCGTTTTGTATTCGTATGATATCTCCCGTTCTCTTAGGAGCTTTATAATTAAATGCCCCCTATTTTTCACCCCCTAGGGGTTGCGGGTGACGTCACAAAATGAAGCTACGGTCCAAATATCATCTGTCTAGCTTCAGTAGTTTTGCCTCGGCGTTGATGAGTCAGTCAGTCAGTCATGACATGTTACTTTATAGGTTACAATTCGACGCAGCACCGCTGTGCCACGCCTTAGGTATGTGCGCGGCAAGACGGGGGAGAACATTGCCGGCACCGTTCCGACAGCCCTGTCATTGCTCACGTCATGCTGTTCCCTCCCCGGCCCGCACCTCGCCGCGCTTTCCTACGGCGTGGTTCGGCCAAACAATAAATACTTAAATGCTATATCGAGGTACTTATTGCAGTCCAAAACATGGGTCATATCACTTGACTCATGAAATCTCAAAGTATTGATTTACATTGTAATTAATTTTTTTCGTGTATAAAAAAAAACGATTATAATGGTATTACTTACTGGGGGCACTTCCGTAGTACTGGTAGTGGGTTCACTCGAATCTTCAGCGATCGAAACAGATTCCAAGGCAGCTGCCACTAAAAGGAAGTAACAATTAGTCTTGAAAAAAAATTTAATACAAAATCGTAATAAATGACCCATAAGGGTCCCTGAGTACTCATTCACGTTGTATTGACTCGCGGGCGCGATCACAAAATATCAAAGATATGGCGTTATATACAAGTGTTCATGTACGAAACGCACGTGCGGTCTAGCACGCGCGCACGCGCGGCGCGCTCACGGCAATATAAAAGTTTTATCAACCTTTGATGAACCAACTTTGTATAGTTATAAGAACAAATATGTAATAATAAAATTTACTACTATACTCTGTGGCATTGCGGTATAATTCTCGCTTTAAAATTGGGAGGTTGTGGGTCCATCCCCATGTAAATCTTAGAATATAGACAAAAAATTATACTGCTATCACTAACCCGCCTGCCAAGCATGGTGACTTTATAACTAACTATTTAATTAATTATGTGGTGTATGATATATAGATGATACCTTCTTCTTGACTGGCATTGCTTCCAGTAGGCGTAGCCTGTCCATCAGGGCGGACACCACCTCGGGACTTCCATCTGCCACGGCCATCAGCATCCTCGGCAGGCTGGTGCCAACTATCAGCAGGTGATATTCTCAAATTGCGACCTCTCAGAATTTTCTCGTGTACCGGCGCTTGAAGGGCTCTGAAAAATAGATATAAAACAGTTGTTATTTGTTAACAGCTGTAAAATGTATTATTTAATTTTTTTATTGTAAACTTGTGAAATACACCGGCACTTAAGTGGCTATGCGTGAGACCAGAATTTAATATTATTTATAATCAATCGGTTACTTTCGAGTCACTGGAACGACGGTCACGGTGACGGAAAAGTAACAACTTTGCACACCTCTAGAAGGTATGGTATGACAGATATGTCAAATACGTTTTAGAGTTCCATAGGATCATAGGGATCCAAATAAAAGTGCAGCTAGCTGCCAATACAGTAGATGTATTAAGTGTGGTACTTCCCCAGTTGAGGCTATATGTCGAGTAAAGCGGCCGTAGCCCAATGGCTAGGGCGTCGGACTTGTGATCTTGAGGTCGCCGGTTCGAACCCCACCCATTGCACTACCGACGTGAACCCACGCACGAATCCACGCCAACACAAGCATTTTAGCTTAGCACGAGGGGGTAACAAGAATACTAGTAGACTGCAGAAACTCTGATTTTGTTTTTAATAAAAAAAACCGCAATGACGCACCAGTTCCGACATGACTGGCACCATTTCACAGGATCTTGACCTCTAGCTATACCTGGCTTAATATTAGTAAGGTTATGACAGAATATATCAAAGTAAAGAGTCAAATACTTACTTATGTGCATCTGCTGGGTTGCTATAGGTAACAAATGCATATGTAGGTGTTGGTGTTCTGTTAGGTCCTTTGTCACCCATCCGCAGCCAACAGCTTTTAATAAAACCATACTGTGCAAATACACCAAACAATTCTGACCGGGTAGTCTGGAACAAAAACATAAATTATTTTTTGTGCTATTCTAGATGTGTAACTCTTGTCCCATAGAAATCTGTAAATAAAACATACTCCATGTAATGGGTGTTTATGGGGCAAGGTATTTGCTTTTATAACAAACTCCCAAATAATATTAGAGAATTATCTGTTAATAAATTTATATCCATTGTCAAAGCTAAATTATGTAAAAAGGCATATTATAAAATATTAGACTATGTAAATGACAGAACGGCTTGGAAGTAACTTGCTCTGCAATGACACTGCTGTTAAATGGATTATTTAAAAAAGGATTCCTCTGAGTTAGTAAACGCGGTTTGAAATAGAAACAAAATTCAAAGACTTGGATCATAGCTGCCAATTGCTAATAGAGAAAATTTAAAAAAGTAATTAATATGTTATGAATTATCTCACTTGATAGATTACCAAAAACAAGAAAACAAACAACAAAGCTCCAACAGACACAATGTTCCGTTCAACATTATAATTTTATAGCATAGGGATATTTCAATACCCACAAGGCATTGTCACATTATATCTATTTACATCAATACTTTCATTTTTTTTTAATGAAACAGAAAATTTACGACAGTTTTTTTTTTAATTTATTTTATTGTGTATAACACACAATAGAAAAACAGCCAGAAATAATATAATTAAAAGTAATTACTTGCGTTTGTCCACAATTCAATGCGTTTTGAAATGCTTAAATAAATCAGAAGTATTGCCATAAATTTAACAAACTTAAACATACACATTGTGTACATGTTGTAGTATTTTAATATAATTTAGGTGGTAACAATGGAAACCAAACAGGTAAACAATCAGCCAATTAATAAATAGTTCAAATTACTCAAAATACACACACATTCACTATGACTAGTTTCTGAAGATACATTTCGAAAATTTTAGTTTACTTACATTCAGTCTGATTTGATTTGATACCAATTGTAATGAATCAAATCTCTTTTTTTATGAATGATTTTAGACTTTTATTTGTCATTTTTTATTTGATTTGTAATGTCTGTTTCTTTTGCTATCAAATATACACATAATCACAAATAAAAACCAGTGTTTTTTCATTTTAATTCTAATAAATTTATATCTTAAAATGTACCACCAATTACATTTTGAGGTCTCAATACTGCATATATATTGCACTATTGATTTGATGCTTATAACAGCACTTGGTAAAGAATCAAAAGTATTAAGTACATACTTATATTTAAGTACTTATGTTGTAATGTCACTCAGTAAACATTAACTTAGCTTGTTAAAACAAAGGTTTTGTGAATCTTTTCCAGACATATTACAAATTCTTTCAGACTTGTATAAAATTGTGATAATAGTAGACACTTGTTTAATATTGGAGGTGACTGATTCCTGTTAAAATGAATATTTGAATATGTCTGGCAATGGCTTTTGCCACAGATCTATTCTTACTGACTAGTAAGAATACATTACTTATGAAAAGTGTCACAAGCTTCATGTGTGCAATTCTTTTGTGAAACTCATTAGAGTATAATTTAATTGTCAACTGATTGTTGGCTATTAAACTATAAGGTCCAAATAAATACTGCAGTAGGTTTATTGGAGAATAGAAAAACCATGCATGGTTGCAAAGTTTTCCATTTTTAATGAGATACCTATTTGGTTGATTGTTCATTTCAGTTCAAGAGAAGACATGGTTTTAATTTTGAACCTAAACTTTTATATAGCAAAAAAATAATTAACTTGATACACTTTTAAGAGTTATGTACTGTATATAAAAATATTTTATTTACAATCTTATTATTATGTCCAACATGTAGTGTATGCATTCACTTAACACAAAGGATTATTGTCAATATATCCCATTTATTCATTTCTATACCACAAACTGAAATGAGAACTACATAAAAACACAAAAGAAGTTAAATTTGCATGTTTGAAAAATATCTTACCTTTGGGGGTAAATTTGACACATACAACTTTCTGATTGGTATTCCATCTTCTGTGTGAGTGGGCACGTATTTTAAACCGTAGGGAGTCACTTCAAGGTTGGAGTTGATTGAATCTACAAAATAGAGAATGGCACATAAAAATATTTGCATCAGAAATCTATAACCACATGGTCAGAAGAAAAATGGACTGTCATGAGACCCACAGTATTCTGACCATTAAACCTTCTTTATGAAGTAATAGTACTCTAGTTGAACATATTAAATGTCACCAGCTCAACATTTAAGCCCTTGAAATGATTGTGAACGATACGTTTTGAACAATGATATAGAACTGTCAAATATAAATCACTACTAAATCTGATATCGACATTTAGTCTACAAATAGATAAAACAGTGATTAAAGAAATTTAAAAACATACAAAGCTCGCGACGGACAACATGAAGTAAATCCGGATGAAGTCTCTCTTCTTCTTCGAAGTACATAGTTCAGTCTTAATATACCGCAAAGCAAATGGAACTTCTGAGTGGAGTGCTTACAAGTTAAACATGATATCACGAAAATATGAGAGAACACACAAAATTTTGAGTAAATACTAAAATACAGTTGATAATAATTATTGCAAACGCAGACAACATACAACGGCCGTGTTTTTTTTCACAAACAAGTTGCCATATGTTCTCAAAGAGTATATAATATTTACGGCTGATGTAAAAAAAGTTTTTAATTATTTAAATCACAAATGCTGCAAGAAACTCATAAATTTAAATTTTTTTTAATCATAAATTCTTAACATTAATGAGACTGAGACTTAAACAATGGGATAGTAGAAAATAGTCGTAAAAACACAAGTTAGCCTACACGATAAGTTTATGAATAAGGCTCGAAAGACCAAAGGAGACAGTAGTTTAAAAGTGGGAAGCATTTAAAAAATACTCGACTCGACTTAGATTTGATGTGGTATAAGCCGCGCCAATAAAGAAACGAATCTAAAATGGCGTCCCTGAATGTCACTGACAGATGATAGGGTCAGCAAATAAAAAGAAAGATAGAAAGAAAGTTTGTTTATTGTATATGTAGGTAAAATACAATTGTTAGTTTAATGTGTTGAAATGTGTAACGTATACAAAAACATACATAATCTTTCATAAAAATTAGAACTGTTTATTTGCTTACTTTTCTTTAACATTTTTTACCTTAACCACTCGCAAGTAAGTCGTTTTTTTCCGTTAGCTTTCTTTACGGATTTCTTTTTGCATGCAGTACGCGCCGTGTGTAACTAAGATATCAACAGTTTAGAGTGAGAGCGCATGATCGCCGCTGCCATTTTAGATTCGTTTCTTTATTGGCGCAAGTTATATCTGAGTCTATGTATCTGACTTCTGAGGTTCATTTAAATTCTTTCAATTTCATGTTATTAATTTTTAAAATGTTTAAATTTGAATTATTTATCAATGAAAAGTTGACTAATTAGGCCATACGTATTACACAAGCAATAGTAGTAGTAGTAAATAGTTAAATTAAAAAACATAACTTTGGCAAAAAAATTATGTCTGATCAAGAAATCAGGCGAAGAAATAAAAACAAAGATATTAATGTTGCCCAAAAAACTCAAAAGAAATTAAACACACAAGTTGAAATAAAATCGAGGTAAGTACACCGAAATCTTACAGTATATTAATATACTTTAAAATCTATTTCGACCGACACTCAGTAACCCGTTATCTTTTTATTTCAGCTCAACGAATAGAATACCGCTACGCGTATTTTCTCGTGTTGTTATTATAACGTCTCTCCTTATTATTGTATATTTCTCTTCCAAAGATGACAAATTTAAGCCTTTTGCCAAACAATCTGACATATTACCTGGCAAAGGGTTAGTGGTGGAATGTTCAGAGTCATATAAGAAAGAATTGGGAAACTACGAAGGTTGTGCGCCTAAGGAATGTAAAAGATTTGTAACTGACAAAGTAATATCTGTAAGAGAAGCCAATGAACTGTTGACTATAGCTAAGAAGGGGCTGAGATTAGGTGGCTCTTCAGGAGGTGCATCTATTCTAGATTTGCACAGTGGTGCCCTATCAATGGGACAAAGCTTTATTAATATTTATAAACATGATATAGCTAAAGATGTATTTGATGAAAATGATTTCAATACCTTTAGAGTAAGTTTATTTCTCTAATGTTATTTATTATTAACTAGCTTCCCGCGCGCGGTTTCACCCGCGCAACTCCCGTTCCCGTGGGAAATTCATAATAAAATATAGCCTATGTTCTTTCTCAGGCTCTAGACTATATCTGTACCAAATTTCATTTAAATCGCTTCAGTAGTTAAGGCGTGATTGCGTAACAGACAGACAGACAGACAGAGTTACTTTCACATTTATAATATTAGTAAGGATTTGAAAAGTTAATTAATGTTTATTAACAAAATAGTGTTGTTAAACAATTTACTTTACTTTAGCTATATATAATCTTATATGTTCCTCTCTGCTTATGCTATAAAAGCAATTATATTACATTTCAAAAGTCTTCATTATTTACTTTATCTATACTAATATTATAAAAAATATAAAAGTTTGTATATTTTTAGGTTTGTTTCAAATAAATTAAAATATGACGGATTTTAAATGATCCTTCACCATTAGAATGCTAAATTATCCCTGAGTGAAATAGACTATAATAATATGTTTAACTAGACATTAAACCTGTGCAAAGCCGGTTCAGCCGCTAGTTATTACTAAATTACCTTTTAATTTATCCTGTCTTGCAGGTGGTGAAAGAAAAAATTAAATATGCAGTTGCCCACCATTTTGGAGTAAATCCCACAAAAATATATCTGACTCACCCTACATTCTTCTCTGAGATCAATTCAAAGGAAGCAGTCACCTTACATGATGAGTATTGGCATCCCCATGTTGATAAGGTGATGTAAAAATAATATAGGATGATCTAGTTTTAAATAGCAAATTAATGAATTTTTTTTTTTTATGATTATTTACATTTGACTATGGCAAAATACCCTGAGCTCTCTTCAGAAATGGGCTTCGTACAATATGATGATGAAACATATATTTTGTATATTATAAATATCTCGCAAATTTAATAAACTTATTAAGTTACTTGTAACTTTCTTATATACAGTTTAATATACCATTAACATTTGTTTGTTTCAGGAAACATATAAATCATTCCACTACACCACTCTTTTGTATCTAGGAGACTACAACATTGATTTCAAAGGAGGTAGATTTGTATTTATTGATGAAAAGTTCAATAGAACTGTAGAGCCCCGGAAGGCACGTGTCAGCATGTTCACCAGTGGTAGTGAGAACTTGCATTATGTAGAGAAAGTCACATCTGGTGTTAGATATGCAACAACTATATCATTCACATGTGATGAGAAATATGCGATTGGAGATCCTACTACAGCTAAATACCATGTGCACTAACATTCCTTTTAAATAATATTTTAGATATTTATTTTAAATAAACTATAAGTAACATAATAAGTCTTTAATTTCCATAAATATGGTTGAATGTGTAAGAGGAAATGTCAGTATAATTGTGCATGGAGGGTATGTATACATAATACAAGGTGGCCAAGGAGTTGATGTTCAAACGCAAAGTTTAGATACTTTATGATGAGTATCCGAATCACCCCATGTATGTTCTACGATTTTGCGTAGTTTTCGAGAGTTTTTTTTTTGAAAATTTCACCTAGCATCAGTTTTCTATTTTTTCTCGTTCTGTTGAACATTTATTCTGGTTCAGTTTTTTTGTGATAACTAATGAGCATAGTTTAACCTCATACCCTAAAAAGTGTGGTCTATCTAATCATTGCAGAACTGACTTAGAATTTATTCGAAAGTTCAAAATTAGGGTTGGGCTGCCCCCGTATTCTAATTCATTCGAAAAGTTCCGACTGCGGAATCAACGCTGCCGATCGGAAACGTATTGCATTCCGACGGAAATGAAAAAGGCTATTCATAAATCCGGACGGAATGATCTTCGGTAATCTTCGGCATTTTCCGATCGGAACCTTGGCGCAAACCGTTTACAGAGAATGCTTTATGTTGGTAGAAAACGGGATCCTTGGTAGTTATTTAAAAGAATAAAATATTGGTAATAAACTCGTTAGTAAAATAATATGTGACTTATTTTAAATTCAAGTTATAGTTTTCAAAACAATTTATGTACTTATCTATGTTGTATTTAATTATAATACTTTACAATAATATTGCGTTATTGAAATCACACGTAAACATTCTTCGTAAAGCTGTCAAAATTGTCATTTACAAACAGTGTGACCATTTGTGCAGATTTGGCTCCTAAATTTTAACTCTGGCGGAATATGTTAACGTTTTGAAAAAAGTGGCAGATTTAAAGAAAATCCTTATTATTACTGAAATATAAAAAAAATTAACATGCAATTATGATTTATTTGGGAGGAAATTTTTATGTCCCATACAAGATAGTACTGGGATTTCCGGTTTATTCTATTTTTATGTTGCTACACCATATGTTTGTGCAAGATTAATAAGGGGCGTGCAATAATCACCGTGATATTTTTTAACAACTTTTTAACACCCCCCCCCCCCACCTTCCCTGGTGATACATGATGAGATTTGAACAATTGTGGATTGCTTACGCACTGATCGTGTTGGTATTTTGATGTTAAAATACACATAAAACAATTTACAATTTTATGCAGGCTGCACAAGTCACTCATCCATCTTCCACCTTCTATTATATATAAATTTTTCGAATAATATATTAAAAAAAAAATAATAATACACATGATAAATCACTCCCCCCCTGCCCCCATGTGATATTTCGTGATTTTTTTCGAAACGCCTCCCACCCACCTTTGGGTTTGATAGATCCAGTATTGAACGATGTAGATTTAAGGCTTGGCGTCGCCGTCGTGCTCCATCACTACGGTTAATTAGGCGCATAGCGAGAAGGTGCTCCATCTAAAATTAATGTTTACCTATAATAACTAACCTCAAAACATAAAACAACAATTAAACGAATGAATGTAGTTAGGTATATATAGATTTGTGATGGACAAAAACTCTCATTAATTACTACTTACTATACACTGAAACAAGTCCTGCGACAAATTGTCTCAATTTATATTAAAAAATAATAATTCGGAATGACTTCCGACAGCAAATAGCTCACGGAAATATTTCCGAGAAAAAGCCGCTGATTATCCGATTTCAAATGTCAAAGTTTCCGCATTCGGAAATATGAATAGCGTTTTTAGATTCCGTCTCGGAAACAGCTACTTTCCGATCGGAAAGGCCATTTCGAATGAATTAGAATACGGGGGCGACTCATAAATTTTCAAAAAAAAAAGTGGGGAGATTATGGTTTCAAAGTAATTTTAAAATCTTCTGACATTAAACTTTAAAACAAGGCCAAAGAAAGTTAGGATTTATGGGGGTTTATTTTCTGGACCTTCAAAATAAATGAAGGCATTTTAAAAGGCAAAAAGGAAAAATTCATTTTATTTAAATCTTTGAGTTTCTTTGCTAAACTGTGCTAATTAGTTATCACAAAAAAACTGAACCAGAAATGTTCAACAGAACGAGAAAAAAATCGAAAACTGATGCTAGGTGAAATTTACGAAAAAAATCATTAAAAAAATTGTATCCCGAAAACTACGCAAAATCGTAGAACATACATGGGGGTGATTCAGATACTCATCATAAAGTATCTAAATTTTACGTTTGAACGTCAACTCCTCGGCCGCTGTGTATATTTTCAGCCCCCGTATTCTAATTCATTCGAAAAGTTCCGACTGCGGAATCAACGCTGCTGATCGGAAACGTATTGCATTCCGACGGAAATGAAAAAGGCTATTCACAAATCCGAACGGAATGATCTTCGGTAATCTTCGGCATTTTCCGATCGGAACCTTGGCGCAAACCGTTTTCAGAGAATGCTTTATGTTGGTAGAAAACGGGATCCTTGGTAGTTATTTAAAAGAATAAAATATTGGTAATAAACTCGTTAGTAAAATAATATGTGACTTATTTTAAATTCAAGTTATAGTTTTCAAAACAATTTATAAATGTATCTATGTTGTATTTAATTATAATACTTTTCAATAATATTGCGTTATTGAAATCACACGTAAACATTCTTCGTAAAGCTGTCAAAATTGTCATTTAAAAACAGTGTGACCATTTGTGGCAGATATCTGGCATTTGAGCAGATTTGGCTTCTAAATTTTAACTCTGGCGGAATAAGTTAACGTTTTGAAAAAAGTGGCAGATTTAAATCCTTATTATTACTGAAATATGAAAAAATTAACATACAATTAAACAATTGTGGATTACTTACGCACTGATCGTGTTGGTATTTTGATGTCAAAATTTTCAAGTAGGTCACTATCAATTGAACAATTTACAATTTTATGCAGGCTGCACAAGTCACTCATCCATCTTCCACCTTCTATTATATATAAATTTTTCGAATAATATCTTTAAAATAAAAAATTAATACACATGATAAATTACTCCCCCCCCCCTGCCCCCATGTGATATTTCGTGATTTTTTTCGAAACGCCTCCCACCCACCTTTGGGTTTGATAGATCCAGTATTGAACGATGTAGATTTAAGGCTTGGCGTCGCCGTCGTGCTCCATCACTACGGTTAATTAGGCGCATAGCGAGAAGGTGCTCCATCTAAAATTAATGTTTACCTATAATAACTAACCTCAAAACATAAAACAACAATTAAACGAATGAATGTAGTTATGTATAGATTTGTGATGGACAAAAACTCTCATTAATTACTACTTACTATACACTGAAACAAGTTCTGCGACAAATTGTCTCAATTTATATTAAAAAATAATAATTCGGAATGATTTCCGACAGCAAATAGCTCACGGAAATATTTCCGAGAAAAAGCCGCTGATTATCCGATTTCAAATGTCAAAGTTTCCGCATTCGGAAATATGAATAGCGTTTTTAGATTCCGTCTCGGAAACAGCTACTTTCCGATCGGAAAGGCCATTTCGAATGAATTAGAATACGGGGGCAGGAATGTCTTTGGAGCATTAAAATGTATTAATTGTTGTAGGGAAATTAGAAGAAGTTAACTGAACTGTAACTTTTGGAAATTTGATATAAATTAGGCACAGCTCCCAAAAGAAAGTTGCAGTGAAGTTTGTTTTTTACATTATGAAATTGAGTACATTATGTAGTGTACAGTTCTTTTTATTTTGCAAATCCATTTCATTGTGAACCTCAACTTATTATGTGATGCCATTCAAATGATTTAATAATACCTAGTTGGAATTTTACGGTTGCAATGTTAGAGATTGAGGGTTTAAAATACTAGTTTATTCGGTCATTTCATTTTGGCAGCGTAAGAGAACGAAACACTGATATAGTAGGAACGAAAGAAGCGATCGACATTGACAGATTTGACATTTTATTCATTCAATCGAATATCAATTTCATTCGTTCTTTATAGATTATCTGTGCCGCATTCAACTTTCAAAACAAAACATAATCGTATGCGTGACAGTGTCGTATTTTTATAAAAAAAAAAAACAAAATAAAACATGTCGCAAAAATTGTAATTTACGAAAAACAAAATTTCTGTGTAACTGGATCTTTCCAAGCATATCTACTGTATTGATCATCATTAGTTGTAAGAGTTTCACAATAAGGTAAGGAAATTGATGCGCAAATCAGTACGTATACTATTGAACTTGTTTATCGACTCAGTTGTCCATTTCTCCTTTGTGTATGGCCTTGACCTGGATCCTTAAGGTTTTGATATTGTTGCAGATTCTTAAATGGACGGATCTATTTTAGACCATAGTGATTCGGACTCAGGTGAAAGTTGGATTCTATTAGAGCCCAGTCCAACCTACGGGGATGATGCTCCAGATTTCGCCGGGAATCAAACAACATTTGAACAGTGAGTTTCAAATTTAAAAATAGCCTTAATATATTATACTTGTGCGAATTTTTAGATTGGTGTCTTTTGCATCTTTTGTTCCTCTGTTCAGAGAAAAAGAAGGACAACATCAGTTAAACTTTCGCTCGCACAAATTTCGCATTTATTTTTAATGAGAAATAAATCCCGTACAAAATAAAAAATAGCAATTGTAATTTTTTTAATTTCTTGTTTTATTTTTGCTTGAATAATTTTTATAAATAGAACATTCTTTCTAATGCTAGGTGTAATTAAATACTACTTATTAATTTATAATATATTATTATACACATGTTGAATATTTCATTTAAATGCAATAATTACCAATAATGGTTTTGGAGTAGGTATATTAATTAATATTTTTTGATTTGCAGGGAAACAAATGAGACAAATATTGATAAAGATGAGGATACTGATGGTATATCTGTCATCAGCGATAGTGAGCCTGAAGTTCTTCCATCTTTTGATATAAGTTATGACAAATGTATTCTTGAAGAACCCCTGTCAGAAACCCATCCAAATGAAATGTCCAACCCTCCAATTATTTCACTAAATTCTAATCAATCTAGTAATGATGATATTCAAGAATCCATAAGGTGTGATGATGACTTCCTTGGAGTAAACACGGGAAAGCACAAGACTTATGTCCATCGAAGAAATAAGAGACTCAGTACAGTACTCAACATCATAATGCTAGGCAGTGTCATCACTGCAGCAGGGGTGGCTATTGGTCACATGTGGGGAGCTAAAAATGAATGCTTTATGCAAACACCACCATCAATTAATAAAATACTGTCTAATTTATATAAACTCCAAGAGGAAAATGCATATCTTCGTACCAAACTTAAAGAGCTTTCTCTTGCAAGTAGTATTCACATGCAACAAAAGAAAATCAATTTAGAAAAAATACCATTTAAGCAACAAAGATGTAAAAAAGTATATGAGGAGCCTCTTAACAGCAAAAACATAGACAAAATAACTAAATGTGTTGAAATTGACTATACAAACTCTGAGAAAATTTTGTCAAGCAATAAGATACCTCAGTTTGAAAAAGAATTCCTGAATGATATTGACAAACTAAAAAATATTTATCTCCAGAATAAAAGTTGGCTTGATGAAGAAGCGGCCAGAAGAATAAAAAATGAGGAACAAACTGTGAAAAAGATGGTTAAGTCTCTGAAGACACCTTTAACAAGTATCACTGAAGAACAGAAAGTTGTTCTTGATGATAATATTAAAGAACTATCAGATAAAGATCATTATTTGCCGAAAATAAATAAAGATGCAGAGCAATTAATCATATCAGAACTTGATTCAATAACCACCAATATTCCCATTAAGACTCCACCAGCAGAATGGAAAATAAGTTATGCTGATTCATTGAAATCTGATCAACCATCCCACAGAATAAAAAAGCGAAATATTAACACTGCCAAGGAATCACAAAATGACCATGAACATGTTCTGAAGAAAAAGATAAAAAAAGAGGAGGATGCAGCAGTATATGACACATTAAGTGAGGAAGAAATAAAGAAAGATGATAGATATGTTCACCCAAAAATGAAGGTAGACAAAAGAAAACGAGATAGACAAAAAACCCACAAGAAGCAAAAAAGGAGAAATAAATATGAACAGTGGGAAATGAAGGGAGGATATCTTAAAGATTATGATGAATTTTCTTTGACATCATCTCATGAAAATGAGTTTGTTTTAAAAAAACCTGATGAAAATCATTTCGCCCAAGATTTTGAAAAGAAACATTACATGAATCAATTCACTCAAAACTATGATGATCACAGCAGCAATCTTAAAGGTGATTTATCTAAAACTGCAGTTAAAACAAAACAAGATACCAACTGGTTTGACCAAAGGGCTGCTCTAAGAACTGAAGCAAGAAAGAGATTGGAACATGAACTGTTTGGTGAAACTCCTAATAATGCTGGCTGGTATTTTAATCGCATGAAAAAACGCGAACAATGTCGCGTTAAATCAGACAATAGCACATACAAGAAGCTGTTTAAACGCAATATGAACTTCAAGATGAAAAAATAGTTTTAAACTGTTTTAATATTTGGTGTGTTAAGTAAAAACTTGCGATACTTAGATGATAAAGAATAGAGATTAGACAAATCTGAACTTAAAGTTTTAGTACTTAAGGTTTAGAGTTGGAAAATCTTAGAATATTCAATAAGTCACTATTTTGTTATCACATTTTATGATGATGTTATCAGCTGCCTTGAGTGGTAAAATGATTTGTGTAATGTAGCACAGCTAATCAAGGTCGAGGTTCTTTTGATGGATGTGTTAACACTATGCACCAACATACATAGTGTTATACAGTAATATGCTAATACCATTATCTATTATTGGTATTTATTTAAAAACACTGTTTTAGAACGTACTTATTTGGTGTTACCAAGGTAATGAATAGCTTTATAAGGTGCTAGCCACCAAAAATTATTACTAATGTCAATTCTCTATTTCACAACAATGTAACATGCTTGGAATTATGCAGAATTAACTTCTAGTTTCTAATTAATCTAGAATTGACTTGTTTACTAGAGTTTTAGAGACTATTTTAGCATGAGCACATGCATTTGCTTACAATATTCTTATATATAGAACTGTTTCTTAGATATAAATATAAGATATTCATGTGGAGATATTCAATTTATATAATATTTTTATAATATTATGTATCCTTGTGGACTCTAAGCCCGTGATAATTTTATGCAGTATTTTCAAAAAATTACTGGTACCTACTTATTTCAATAAAAGATAAAATTCAATAATGTAATCTTTTATTTTAATTACACATGTTGCATACCATTACAGTAATTATAAAAAAAAAAACAATTTTTCAGGAGTTAATTTGTATGTTCAGTCTTCTGAAAGTAACAAAAAGGTTAAAACACCATTAAATTCATGTAGTAGGGCTAAATATGAAAGGTTTTAAGAGAATAAATATTAATTTGAAAACATCCTATTCATCGCCGATAGCTCCACTGAAGACCAAATTTATAGCTGCGTTTACATCACCTGAAACAAAGGAATAATATATCTTATAACCTTATAATCACATCTATACAAATAAATAAAATAGAAGTGTCTGTTTGTAACAGAAAAATAACCCTTCCTTAACCGTGGTACCATCAGATTGTACCATTAATGGTACTACGGCAAATAATGTTTGCCGTGGTTCCATTAATGGTACAACCGAAGTATTTTATTGCCCTGGTACCATTGATGGTAATACGGAAAAATAAATGTTTACTACTTAGTACCATTGCGTTGCATAGGTGCCCATTGAAATTCAATTACAGGAATTATTTCAAGAGGTTATTAAGTACCTAGTTTATCTGTACTTCTCTAGTATGTGTTAGTAACGTGTTGTGTAAATGATGCACAAATCGCATCACCAATCCATAGGCATGAATAATTAAAAATTTGTTTTGTGGACTTGCATCTTTTTGCTTGTTTTTTTTTTGTTATAAGTGGTCTTAAATTAACCATTACCCACATGACTGTTAGGTGAATACCAAATTCTCCATTTTCCAGTACCATGGCTAACAAAAAATAATATTAGCCGTAGTCCCATTGACATAATGGAACCACGGCAAACATTATTTGCCGTGGTACCATTGATGGTACAATCTGATGGTACCATGGTTAAGGAATGAAAATAACAGGTTTTTACTAAATGCAAATGAATGTATTTATGGTACTAATAACTAAAACAATTAGAAAAAAAAAACATTGTCCGTCTGTTAGTTCCAGCTACTATCAGTAACGGCTGGAACGATTTTGATGGCATTAATTGGTTTTCATTCGGTATTTCATTGGTAGATAGCTAATTTGTCCGTCTAGTCCGCCTATTTAGACGGGAATTTCATCGTTAGATATCTTATAAAAACCTTATTATTATGCGAAGTCGCGGGCAGCAACTAGTACCTAGTCAACAATAAAAGTCTTTTTTTTATCATAACATGTCATAATATAAGATTATTATCACGATTTGCAGAATTGGAATGTAGGTAATGAAAATCATTGTTTACACAAGTGAATAATTACGACCACGTGTCGCTAGGGATTCCAATATCCTACTTATGTTATAAACGCGAAAATTTGTCGAGATGTCTTTTATTTTTTTTATTTGATGTGAAATAAAGACACGAAAATAACAAAAGGAAATGTACAAAGGTACTATTTATTTCTAAAGAAATCTCTTCCAGTATACCTGCGAAATAAGAGATAAAAATAAAGAAATAGTAGATTGTTTATCTAGGGAGCAAACAACTATTTTAAAGGCGAGTGTTTTTTTTAATCCAGAGCGGAGCGAAGGTTTCTAGAGTAGAATCCCGAGCGGAGCGAGGGATTCTTATAGAATCCTGAGCGCAGCGAGGGATTAAAAGTATGTCACTCGAGCTTAAAATAGTGTTGCTCCCGAGGTGGACACTCTACTTTTTATCACCCTCTATGAGAAAATAAGTAAGTGCAACTTATGAACAAGAATTTATTTACGTACAATGAAGAACCATAAGACATAATAATACTTTCGCTTGAGGAAGACGCACTCATTTTTTATAATTCTAAAATCTGAATATGTATCAACTACGAACGAAAGCAGAATGCATTTAATTTCGCGAGGTGTTTATTTTTCATCAACTTTTTTTTAAATTTGGCGCGCTCGCAGTTTTTCAGCCAGTCACATATTATTATTCAATGCATTGTTCCCGCATGGTTTGTGATTCGCCTCTTTGCTGATTGAAAAATTATTAACAATATCCACATTCCAAATTCAAATCAATTTTGGTCCCTAGGGATTAATGAGCTATTTTGGTCCCTGTTTACGAGGAATAAACTAGCTCTTTTTGAATAGATATGATAAAAAAAATAATAACGTGTAGGTAGGTAGGTAGATATTAGTTTTTCTTCCACCCAACTACTGCACCGAATTTGCATTCATTCAGTCATTAAGTCATTGTTTCAATATTAAATAAGTTTACTCCCGCATAACGTTGCTTTCCAATGGTGAAAGAATTTTTGAAATCGGACCCAGTAGTTCTGGAGATTAGCGCAGTTCAAACAAGGAAACAAACTCTTCAGCTTCATAATATTAGTATAGATTGGGCTATGGGTATTATAATGTTTTTTTTTTATAAAAAAGCCAGTTAAGAAGTGTTTTACGAAATACCATCGGTCGATCACACAGATACTAAGTCATAAAATGTGTGTGGATAGAACTCAAGTAAATCCTACAAACATTATAAATGCGCGAAAGTTTGTATGTGTGGATGTATGTATGTTTGTTACTATTTCACGCAAAAACTAACTACTAAACTAATACTATTTAAACTAAAAAATCACACTTTGACCCACTGGAACAGAGTAACGCGGAGTAAAACCGCAAGGCCCAGCTAGTGTCTTAATAAAATAAACTTCTCCTCTCTCATTCTCTATTAAACGGTCATTCATATCTCTCTTTGGGGATTCTACGATTAACAGTTATTTCTGTAGAAAAGAAAAAAAATAATTAATTGCCAATTATTTTGACAACCCTACACAAAGTCTAGTTTTAAGTATAATGATATAAACTTATTACAATACCACAAAGGATTTCGCACATCTAAAATCCGTGATACGATAGTTTGCTTAGTCCCACAAATAACAAAATATTACTTTTAAAAGCTGTAAAATAATAAAACAATGAATGTTATTCAGCACTTAGGTATTTACATACACTTGTACTTGTCAGAATTACAATGTAAGAAGAAAAATCAATAAAAAAACTATAACTAACAGATAATTCTTACTCTATAGGATATACGACTAGGCAACTAAGGCCTCCTACGCACTATGCGGTTAGCCGGAATGCGGTCAGCCGTCCGGCTAAGGACGCGGTTGCGCTTGCGGTCACCGTCGCAAGCGCAATCTTACGGTGGCCGTCAGTCGGGCCGCAGACCGACCGGAGCGGTTGATCGTCTGCCGCATCACAGTGCGAATAAAAACTACTTTCTCGTCGGCTGGCCGCATCGCGGCTAACCGCATAGTGCGTAGGAAGCCTAACAGTAGTAGGTAGGCAATAGCAAATCATACAAATCTACAGACTACATAGTCCGTCCGTCTACATACATGTTGATCACTATTACGATAATTGATATGTTGTGCATATCTGTAATTGATATAAACACCATGTTCATTCTGATTTCTATAATTCTTCCACCATTAGAATGCTACATTGTTCCCACTCAGGAAGCATAGGCATTCCTGTAGATATTTAATCATGAAATAACGAAAGATAAGAAGTTGAAAGTGCGCGCGGGGAACTAGTAAATAATAAAACCATAATAGCTACTGTAATAAATAATACACGGGACGTATTGAATGAATGAAAGTGGTGCACACTACATTATGGGCAAAACAACCAACAACAACTTATCGCGTATGTTTTTGGTTGCAACGGAACCGCAGGGTCGCCTCTATTGGCAAATTTTCTAATCCAAATAATTTCTAGTCCCAGAAATTACGCAATTACTTTATTAAAGCTTCAAAATCATTATCAAATACATCCTATTAAAAAAATGTTCGGTTCATGCACGACAAGACTGTTGTTTTTGTTGTTGTAATAGAGATTACATTATTTTTTTTGTTCAGGAGGAAATGCATTACGCCTACCTCCGTTCTCTGCAGCGCGGGATATAGGACTCCCTTCTATTATCATACCAAAATGAGAGGGGTCATCTATTAAGCTTTCAAGATGCTCCCCAAGGAGTTTAGTTAATCTTATAAGGACAATCTTTGTGTAAATTCTATGATTTGTTTCCGGGTCTGGTTGGTTGAGGGACTACTCTCCGTACCTCGGAAAGCATATTAAGCCGTTGGTACCGATTGTTATAACATCATCTATAATTATCGTATATCAAGGAACGGGCAGCAGCGTTTCCTTGTGCGGTACAACATAATACTGCGGTCATCAATCCGCCTGCATAGCGGGTTGCCTATGGCAAATACCCTTCCTCGGGAGAAGGCCCATGTTCAGCAGCGGACGTTATAAGAGCTGATGATGATGACTAAGTATGTATGTGGAGTTAGATCTCAGGATTTACCCGTTAAATTAGGCGTTCCGCAAGGGTCTATTTTAGGCCCTTTTTTATTCTTAGTTTACATTAACGATATGCCGTATTATTTGGAAAACATGTGCGATGTAGTACTTTTTGCAGATGACACTTCACTTATCTTCAAAGTGGATCGAAATAGACATGATTTTGACGAAGTAAATAGTGCTCTTACACGATTAACCAAATGGTTTACGGTAAATAATTTGGTCCTTAATACCAAGAAAACTAAGTGTGTAAAGTTTACGACGCCGAATATCAGGAATAAGGGACCCGAACTAATAATAAACAACGAGGTTTTAGAGACCGTCAAATCTACAGTCTTTCTGGGTGTAACGCTAGATGACAAATTACAATGGGGCTTCCATATATCGAGCTTAACTGGTAAATTAAGCTCCGCTGCCTACGCTGTCAGAAAAGTAAGGCAGCTGACCAATGTGGAAACTGCTCGTCTTGTTTACTTCAGCTATTTCCACAGTGTCATGTCTTACGGAATCCTGCTCTGGGGCAAGGCAGCTGACTTTAAAAGTATATTTATTTTACAAAAACGAGCGATTCGATCAATTTATCAGTTAAGTGCGAGATTTTCCCTTAGAGAATTCTTTAAAGATATAGACATATTAACAGTCGCTGCCCAATACATATATTCTTGTATTCTTTATGTTAGACAAAACATAAGCTCTTTTAAAAAAAGAAGCGACGTGCATAATTTAAACACTAGAAATAATCATAAATTATGTGCCGAATATCATCGTTTACAGAGAGTGCATTCTTCTTTTGTGGGTCTGGCTATTCGCATTTACAATAAAATACCGAAATGCTTACAAGATCTTTCTTTTGCTAAATTTAAATTAGAAATTAAGAAAATTTTAATGAGAAAGGCTTATTACGCTCTGAATGATTTTTTAAATGATAATAACGCTTGGTCGCTTGGCTAACCAGGAAAACGAAAAAAAGTATTGAAGTCTTTAAGAATAGACGTTTAAGTATGACATTTTAATGTACCTATTTTATTTTGTATGATTTTATCTATCATAAGATTTAATGTAATGATTCATTTTGTATTTGACATTGCATATTATTTTTATATATTTTACTGAAACATTCTACACAATGGTCAATCCAGATGTCACATACTAGATTCTGATACTCAAAACTGTAAGATCGTCATGCTCCCAATGAAAGTCATTTCTTGCGGCGGCGATGTGGGACGGGTCGCCACCTTCCCTCTAATATGGCGAGGGAGCCGATGGCTGTGTCACACGTCATACTCGTGAACGGGTGCTGCTTGCGGTGGCTGGTCGGCTTGCAGTTGAGGGTATTTACTTGTTATAACTAATTAGTAGTCTTCTTTCACATTGATGGTGTCTGGGTTGACGTTGTTTAGTTATGTTTATTTTAACTGTAAATGTGGATGGGGTGTACCCGCCGTTATTTCATTTTTTTTCTTAATGTGCAAGAGTTTTCATCCGCTTGAGTAGAACATTATCTTTTTTATTTATTATTTTATGAAATAACTGTAAGGAGCGTGCCCCAGCCCACATACTTTTGAAACTGTACCAAAAATGATTATACATTAAAAAAAAAGATACAGAACAAAAGAAGACGGAAAAGAATAAACCGGAGTTTCTTTCTGAGTTTCTTCTCCGGGCCGTCCACTTAGGTAGCTAGAGAAACCTGCAGGTTAGCTAGGCTAGGATCCTCGCCGGACAGACCGAGGACCGCGTTGATCCCTGCCCCTGTCGTGTGATCCAGTGCCTGTAGTCCGTGCCAGTGATCACGTCCTCTTTATTTCTCTTTACTTCTAGCTTTTAGCGGCGCCCTGAGTCGTGGTCCTTACCCCTTAAGGGTGCCCGCAGGCGTGTGTCGCTTAAATTTAATGGAATTTGGCTGAGGACGTCTGATCTCGCCACTTGACCGGTCATTGCACTCTAAAATATGCTTTAATATATTTTTTTATTTTTATTCATAAAATGTTTGAATGAAATAAATATAGTAAATAGATATTAACGTTGATATTAAGAGCTTATTTACTAACACAGGACTGACAGACTTCTAGCACACCTGAAATAAATTTAAACATAATTTAATAGTAAATGTTACCTATTTATAATTAATGTTATATGCATTGTTAATTTTCTTGACAAGTACAAGTGTATGTAAATACCTAAGTGCTGAATAAAAATCGTTTATTTCGTTTATTTCGTTTAAGGACATCCAGAACTGCTAATATAAATTGCATTTTACTTCCATATATAGTCGTATCATATGATAATTCTAGTTTCAGCTGCGAAATACTTTCCCAGACCAGAGTTATAAATATCACACTCACCTGCACAAATGAGTAGCGCTCGGATGTTGAGCGCGTCGTCCAACAAGCCCATTTCGTGCATATGATTCAGTTGCGTAGAAAAGTCTTCGCTGCTCTCTCTCGCTACTGGACTTTGAGATGATGACGCTATAAAATAATTCACAAATTAAAATAATCATTTTCAAGGATTCCTCGTGAAATACAATAACACATTTTTGTTGTGACACAACAAAATGTATATATATGACGTATAAATTGGTCGAATGATAGGTCTCGCGCGCTCGATTGATACCGCCGACATACTTGATAAATGCGGCAAAAAATCGTAAGTCGAAATCGGCGTACATGTAAACTTTTGCAGCATACTGCGAAAGTTTTCACGTAGAAGTTAATAATCGATTTGACTGTATGTACATTCGTAGAGTGTCAAATATGTGAGATAGTTAAATAATATCATAAGGATAAGGGATAAATTATGGCCTTTACTTATAAATAGGTATTTTTTTCAGGATATTATACGACAAACACTACCGTTGTGCATCTGTGGCACGTATTGTAAATTAATATGTGGAATATCACTTTTTATTATATAAGTTGATAGCTACCGAGCTATCCCTGTCGGCACGACATACCTGCAGTACTCTGTTCCATGGGAGTGCCGGCAGTGTTCCTAGTGGAGGTCGCTCTGTTCATAGCCTCGGATATAGCCTCGCTAAACATTTCAGGCGTTATCACGGACCGGGCTGCACCTAAACAAATAAAAAAAGATAAATCTAAGGTTAATTTAAGTTTAATATTATTCCCATGTTTAATCACATCTTTTACTGTAAAAGATAAAATACCCGCGCGGTTGCATCCGTGTACATCCTATAAGATAATCTTTCTTTACCATTAAACATCTGAAACTTATTCATAAATATCTCCGTTCATTGTTGAAAACTGCATGAAAATCCATTTAGAATTTTTTGAGAAAATAATTTTTAAATAGGTCAATGTCATTCTATTTGTTTCAAAATTGAGATAGTAAAATTTTGGAAATATTAATCGAAGTAATGCGGATCATTACCGATAGATGCCACTAACGTCCCCCTTAGAGATGTGTTATAAAGAGATTGATAAACTTCGACGACCGGTGTGGTTCCACCGTCGTCTAATTGGCTAAGGCGTTAGGGGCTTAGCCTAAGATGCAGGTTCGAATCCGGTGGTCGAATTTTATTAATCCCAATTTTGAAACATCGTATATGGTAAACATTTCCGTAAAGTATTCAAAAACATTTAAAAATGTCATTCAATTTATATAAATGCTCTTCGCTTATCTGTTTGTTTGTTATTTATTTAGATTATTGTGACTCATATTGCAGTGTGTTTATTATATCGTAACCGCTTAAGTAATTAACAATATAATTATTATTATGTGGGTATTTTATTATTATCATGTAATGTCACTAACATTACGGAAAAACATATCTATATAGCATGTAAATGTTATTTTAGTGTTTTCTTATACCTAGGCGTAACTAATATTATAATTATTATGTAGGAGAACAGCCAATCAGTTGAAACAACTAGTATTCGCCTGCATCAGGTTGCTTCTTTCTTTTGGTATCAAGTAGATTATTTCTTGTGTTTTAATTGTGTGTTTTTGTTAGCAAAAAATTAACTTTCCGGCCGAATTTCAATAATTATTTCGCCATTAAAGGTACTTCATACAAGAATAACATATTTTATAAAGAGATGACATCCGGTGCCCCCAGGCGGTACTTCCAGTTCTCGTGGGCACCATATATCAGCACCCGTTTACCACAGTTCAGGTATGCACAGAGCACCAGGGCGTTCCTACATATCATGGGTCAGCCTCTAGAACCGGGCATATTTTCCACACTCCTCGAGGCTGAACCTAGGGCAGTGTGCGGCAGGTATGAGCTCAACACCTTCGGCCAGTCATCTGCGGTGCTGTTGGGCGGAAGGATCTGATCCCTCTGCTGTTCCGCGGTCTTCCTCTAGGCCGTTACACGTCTACCTAGAGACCTTCCACGATCTTTCGCTTATATTCACCTTCACCGAGAGCGCAGGGATGCCCTTCACTGTCGCGGGAAACTTGAAATAGGGAATGTGGGACACGCAATACCCTTTCCAAAAAATAGCTTAACCCCCCAGTTTTTTCTTTGTCCTCCGATAATGCCACAATTCCTGGGCCCTCAAGGGGCCCAAATCTACCCACCTAATAGTAATCTACCTTACCGATTAGTAACATGTGCTATATTTTACGAAGATGTTCCAACAAGAAATGTATCTCTACAAATGAAATCCCGTAAAGTCACTTAGTAAAATAAATATACATATACCTCCAGTGGGTGTGCCGGACTCGGTGGCGGAGGACGTGGTCCTGCTGGACTCGCCGGCGGACTGCAGCAGGCGCAACAAGCTGTCCTGACTGCCGGCCCCGCGGCTGCTCGACGAGGATACCGCTTCTGTAGCCGCCTGTCGATGACAACTACATTTATTGAGATGAACTATTAACATACATATAGGTTACTATATTGTAACCTTTATATTCAAAGACAATATATGTTTTTTTTTTTTTAATTGTTTTTTCTACAATTTTTTATTATATTTCAATACCTAAACTAAGATTAAAGAAAGGATCTACTCAAAGTAATTCATCATCATCAACATCTGCCTATATAACGTCCACTGCTGAACATGGGCCTCCTCCCGGGGTAAGTTATTTGCCATAGTCACCACGCTTGGCAGGCGGGTTTGTGACCGCAGAGTTATGTTGTACCACACAAGGAAACGCAGCTGCCCGTTGCTTGATATACGATTATTATAGATGATGATATAACAATCGGGACCAAAGGCTTAACATGCTTTACGAGGCATGGAGCGTAATCCCTCAACCAACCAGACCCGGAAAATCTTAGAATTTACACAAAGTAATTATATGCTATTTAAAAACTATTCGTTCATTCTTAATATTTTGATTTACACAGAATTTTGTTCCAAACCTTGCTGGTGTTATTATACATTGTTTTATTAAAAAATAAAACAATGTATAATATATATAATAAATATATTCTGATACATTGTTTTATTAAAAAAAAACCTATTTAGCGAAAGTGTTAATCTGCATTTCTATGTAGAAAATACATGACAATATATGAGTCCAGTGGATTAGTCATTAGTCCAGTGGACATATGCACTCTCTAAATCACGATTCTATAAAAAACAGCATGGTTTTAGTACCTGCAAAGCGGCAGCAAACTGCTCATGAGTGATGGGGTTCCTTTCCCCTTCCTCGGTCTCTTCCTCATCTGCATCTTCGTCTTCGGATAATGCTTCCAGTGAATATGCAAACCCTGATGTTGGAACTGAAAAGTAAAACCAAGTATTAGGCGCTGTACTGTTATCAACGCTTGTGCGTTGATGGGATACGTATCCTGTAGAAGTAGTTAGTTAGTTATGGAATAAAAGGATTTCCGCAATTTGCCTCCTGAGTGGACCATTGTATGTGATAATCTGAATAATTATTTTAGCCACCCTAAATCCTCCCAATACTCAATCAGCCCCTTGCTGTTTTCAAGGGCTTTGGATATTCAGTTTTGGTCGTTCAGGAAGTTTGCCCAATGTTGACATATGCTTTTGCAGTCCATAATTACGGGAGCTTCCATGCATCCTCTGCATAGTAGGCAGTCCGTTATTCCTAGGTTGGCCAGATGCTTGAATGAAGTATTATGCTTAGTTTGTTCCTTGGAAGGTGCAGTAGCTTACGTGTTAGAGGATTGTCTTCTTTTTTAAATTAAATCTAGTCTCATGTTTGACTATAATCTCGCTTGATGGAAGGCGAAGATAAGGCCTAAGATGATACACGCTTGCCTAGAAAGTGTCTGTTCACTTTAGTCTTAAAGATGTCAAAAATATGTCTGATCTCGTACCACAGCTCTAATCCTGTAGAAGTAATAAGTGGGCGCTGCGCATGTGCCATTTTTTTCTGACGGATATTTAGCTAATCAGCCAAGAGGCTTTTGCTACTTCACCGGGCATCAAAGCAAGCAGGGCGTGAGTCTTATTACGGCGCAACATACGCACTTCGAGTATTTAACGGAGAAATAGTCGGAAAGTGGCATTTCTTATCTGATATATTTGTCGATTATTTATTTTGCGAAAGTAAGTGGCAATTACAGACCTACGTTAAGTCATGATTAGGTCAAAACATAGAACAAGCCTTGTGTTGTAGAATATCTGTCATCTAAATTTTATACTTTTATCATTGTATTGAAATTCCTTGGTCTACTGATGCTATTAACTTTTAAGGCTTATTAACAATAGACCCGTTATTGATTGTTATATTCGCAAAATAAAGAATTATTTTAGTATAACAGTTAAAATATTCCAACATATTCATCGATAAATACTTAAAGTGCGAACGTCTGGCTTAAATGGTTTATGAACTACTTACTATATAACCTGCGCCAGAGGGCGCCCCCTGTGGTACTAGGACCTCGGCTCAGGGTGGTCGCTAATTAAGGGATATGGCTTTTAAAATTTTTTTGGGAAGTAGTATGCAACTGTCGCTCTATGTTACAGTTCAGTCCTCGGACTTCGGATCTACGAGGGCATCGGTAACTTCTTTGTAAGCTATGGGTAAAATAAAAGGTTTTATACCACTGTCATTAGATGGCGTAGTACTAGATCTTGATCGCACTAAGCGGGTAAGGTGTCTCAATGCAGCGGGTAACTCTGGATGCGCGCTAGCACCTCGCCTCATAGTGTATGTGTTAGCACCTAGGGCAGCAAGCAGTTCTACTTCATGTAAAATAGACAGAGCGACACAATCTTCTCCTATAGATGGCGCTTGTTCTATTATTTCTGACATTGCTGATTCTTCATTTAAGAGCTGCAACATGAAATAAAGGAAAGATTACAAAATGAATGAAAATATAGAGAATTGTTACGGTTTGGCTTAATCCATGAAATTCTACATGGTCATGAGAGATGTGCTGGACCGAAACTGGTGGACACAGATCATCCGCTCCAGATGCAACCCTGATGCTGCTGACCACGATCCTCACATATGATTGACTAACTAAGAAGAAGTATCCATGAATATAAACATTTTTGAAGTATTAACTAATTTACCAACCAAACTTTCACCTACAATACACAACATTGATCTGTCAGCAAAATTAACTATTTCAAATCACCTTGATTGGGATAAATAGATATATTTATACAAAAATAATTTAAGTTAGAAAAGCACTGGACAAGCGTTTCAGCGATACGTCATATATATTTATATAAATATATATTTTTATAACTCTTATATATATAATGGGATGTTAAGTATCAGTATTGATATTTTTTAAATCTTTGGGTAAGCGTCAAATAGTAAACATTATTATTTTAAACATAATATTTTGAAAATGGTCAACTAGAATTTCATTCCATATACGCCCACACATCTCATTATTTTCAATCATATTATTTTTAGATATGATTTTTTTTACAATGATGTGATGAGTGACCAATCATACAATCAATGGTGCAAACAAAACCTTACTAACTTGCATGGCTCTAGTCCAGCCTGGAGCGTTTGGAGTGCATCCTAAAGTCCTTAGTGAAGAATTGAGTTGTTGCAGCTCTGCATCTGTGTAGCTTGGTGGTGGGGTAGCAACTGTTGCTGCCTTTTTCTTAACAACATGTACCATTTCACCACTCTTGATTCCACTGTCTTGAAGTGTTACGTCATCTTTTAAGATTTTACCGTGATGTATTAACTCTATAATTTAATAGAAGCATATTAATTTTTGAACAGTTTTAATTGTTTCCGGAAAAGTTATTTTCATATTTATCAATTTTTCAAAAAGTATGTTCTTATATATACGTTAATGACCTGATTCAAATTAAGCAAATATACTGTCAGTAGCCTCCGTAGCCTAGTACCTCCGTAACGTAGCGGTATTTGGCTCGCTTTAAATCTCGGAGATCGTGGGTTCGATCCCGACGCCGGACACGAAATTTTTGTGTAAATTCTAAGATTTCTTTCTGGGTCTGTATGGTTGAGGGACTACCCTCCGTACCTCGGAAGGCACGTTAAGCCGTTGATCCTGTATTATAACATCATCTATAATAATCGTACTTCAAGGAATGGGTAGTTTCCTTGTTGCATGACGCTTGGCAGAGGTGTTGATGACCACCAACACCCCTGCCAAGCGTCATGACTATGGTATATGCCCTCCCTCGAATGATTTGCCTTAAAATTGTACCATAATTTGGACCCATGTCTACTTTAAATTGTGTACAAATTGCGAAAGTTTAAAAACATTTGATATAGTTTTACCAGACCTTAAAGAGTATGAATTCAAATAAAGAAAACAAAATTAAATAATATTTTTTTATGACTGCTTGTATTTGATTTAAATACCTATTTAGAAATAATCAAAATATATAGTATAGCAATAAATAATTTACCCAGAGAAGTTGATGGAACATTTGTCTTCTTTTCTGCTTCCATTTTCAAATTATCCACTGTGTTATCCAGAGCAAAGTTCTCAAGTTTGAATCTTTCTATTGGGCCAGGCTTAATTTTAATTCCAAGGAATATACAAGGCTGGGTTTCCATTACTGAAATTATATAAAACAATCTGTTGTTTATATTTTACTTAAATTATGTTACAATTCAATATATTTCTAGCATTCCACAATGTGAACTTAGGTGGTAGTTTACATAATTATAGTAGTGCATGATAGAACACCATGGAAAATGTTAGAGGAGGCCAATGCCAAGGGGCAAACTGAGCTAGGGGATATTCTTTAAAAACATAATCATTTTTTAGTAATAGAATTGTAAAATGTTCAGAATAAAAAGGGCGTATTATTATTACAATTAAATTATCTGAGTTATTCAAAGAACTATTAAATAAAATATTCATCTATAGTATGTTTGTCCAAATCTTTAGCAATTTCTGCCAGTATCATGTAATGACTATTAGTTGATAAACAAGGAATCTTTTGAATAAACACTGCTATGTGGAATAACTTTTAACAATATGATTTCAGGTAGTTTGTTAGCTGGGACACAGGAAGTTTTAGTGGGTTCTATAGCATAGTATATAATTATGTTGGTGGTGTTGTCTAGTGATGTAAAATTGTGAATAATTGGGTACAAATTTCTTATATATATTTGTTTGACTGTTCGGATTTTGTGTTCATGGTAGAGAGGCTTAAAGATAAAGATATATTTATTTGCGTAAAACATGTGTGGTTAACAGGAAATACATCCTAAAAACAGTTGTACAGGGTTAAATTGTGTCAACATGTCATGCCATAATCGGCTTGCAAATTGAATGGTGCAAATTAGTTAGAGTATTACTTAAAGAATTAGTTAAATTTAATTATAAAGGTATAATGATAAAAACACAAATTCGTTATAGAAATGTCAAATTAAAAAATGACAGATTGCAATGTTCAAATGATAATAATATTTAAATTTGTTTAGTCAATAATAATTATTAATGGTAAATAGTAGTGTAGTAAATGAAAAGATATGAATTTAAAATTTGTCATTTAAGTAGTCATTAAGATTGTAATAGCACTTTTTTATTAACATTTCTTTAACTTTAATCCTGAACAAATTAAGATTCAAAGATTTATATTGTTGAGGAAGCTTATTATAAATTTTAGGTGCCATACAGATTACACTATTAGCCATATGAGTAGTTTTGGCACTGTGCATACATAGTCGTTCATTGTCTCGCCTATTACGTTGAACAGTATCCGATAGTTTTGGAAATAAATTCAAATTGCTTTTCACAAAGAGACATACTTCTAAAATATACAATGATGGTAGAGTTAAAATGTTAAAATGCTTACAATGATTACTTTATTTAATTATCAGATTATAATATACAATAAGTCAGTACTGGTGATTGGTGTCAGTATTTACTTCTGAGACCTTACTGGTACCATTTTGGGTTTGATATCCACCCATAACAACTATTTGTGCCAAACCACAAATATTTTTAAGTTTTGTTTGTGTCTTTGAATGATAAGTTTGTAAATTTCCTAACAACACTGGAATTCAGTTAATATTATTAATCATTTATTTGCAGGAATATGCGAGGTTTAAAATACATTTGCAGGTGATTATTAGTGCGCGGTTGCGTTTTTTAATAGCAAAAGGAAATAAGTCTCAGACAATAGGTTATTATTGTTAAGTTTACATTTATTTGAAACCAATTTAAACAGACTGCTGAAGTTAGGAAATAAGATTATAATTTATTAGATAAATTATAATATTAGTTAATATTGCCGATTTATAAAATACTAATTGAATTCGGAATAAAGGTAATAAAATAAATTTATTATTGTTACAACATGAACTGAGTTGACTGGTTTGGTTATAGATATTTATATCCTGTTTTTTAAATATTTTACTCACTATCGGATTTCCTTGGAGGTCAATATTATTAAATAATAAATAATATTAGCTTTTTTGAATGCACATCAAGATACACTATTTTGCTGTCAAAATTTCGCCCGTCATCATATTCCAAAAGAATGTAAGTATTATTATATTATAATTAGCGTTGCCAAAGTTATTTATTTGAATCTAATAAATTTATATACATCTGAGATTTTAGGAGAGTTCTTTTATTTTTACTCTCAAAAGTAACAAAAATTGGTTTGTTTATGAACTGAAATGAGTCAACTTGCCTATTACTCTATATAACTCAACTAAGACTCAAAAGGTCCATAAATTCACGATATTTCTCTTATCATGATTACATACTCCATGAGGAAACGTATGATAAAAATAAAAAAAATCTATCACCTCATTGTCACCACAAAAATACGCAAATAATATAAGAAAGTGAATTAATTACTTTAATATGGTAATAACAACATGAGTTTTGGGCATATTCAACTCTGTGATTGGGAACTAACAAAAGAAGTATTTTTACTATCAACATCTTGACAAGTGCATAAAATGACTTGAAAATGAAGAACGGATGTAATGAAATTTTGGAGGCTAAAGCTGCCGAGCGCTCGGAGCGAGCCAGAAAACTCTATCGGTATGTGATATAAAAAAAACTGAACCAAACAGTGTAAGGGCTATTTGTTCTAAATTAACTGAACTTTACACTTATGAAAAAATAGTATAAGGTCAAAGGTGAAATTTATATGCTTTATTTATCTAGCATGTGGCACATAAATATTTACAATATCTGTTCCACTTAATGAACAAAGATAGATCTAAGTCGATTGAGAATTCGTCGTTGTCTTCATCTTTATCTGCATCTTTACAATCATGATTACCTCAGTGAATAATTTTAGCAATTTATAATTATTACTCATCAAAATGTCATATTTCAGCTATGTGAGCGATGTGGGAAGACGTGTTGGAGAGATGACTGCTGCAAGCCGCTCCATTGATGACCTCTTTGCTACCCATCTAGAAGTTCAAAGGCAGAAAATCAGAGATAATTGCGAAAAGTTGCTCTTTCTAGATGCTATCAACTATGGTAAAAAGTCACTTGAACTACTCTGGAGAAAGGTATACTATGAAACTGTGTCAACAGCTAAGAAATTGAGAGAATCTGACACTGAAAATGACAGTTATCTTTACACACATATTGAATGTGGCATAGGCCATTTCCATCATCTTATTACCAGGATGGAGGTTGAATTGAAGGTTGAATTCAAAGAATTAGACTATACATCTTATTGTCATGATGAGGAATGTATTGAGAAGGTTGAGGCAGTAACTGATGATGAACTCCAACTGAATCGTTCAGTTCTACACTCTTGTCTTGTTTACCTTGGAGATTTAACGCGTTATCAAGTAGAAATATTTCATGCATCTGAACCATCTATTGCTGCCAGATATTATTTACAAGCTGCTCATGTTGATATGTCATTGGGAATGCCATACAATCAATTAGGCAATTTATATCTTGATAAAAATTTTAATCTGGACTCAGTTTGTTATTATATTCACTGCCTTAGTTGTACAACCCCTTTTGAAGGGGCATTGGGAAATTTGACAAAAATATTTGAGAAAAACACTCAAAATTCAGTCCCTATAAACAATACTGAATCTATAACTCAAACCGAACATATTCAAAACACAGTTAACAATTTCCTATCATTGATAGAAATTTGGTATCTAAGTAAAAATGATACAAACATACCAGAAAGATGCAGCACTATTGCCCAAGAATTGAAGGTTGCTCTTGATTTTGAGAAGACTCCACTGCCTGATATTGAAAAGAACTTTAATGAATATACAATGGCAATTGATGATGAAAATACTAATCCATCTTATTTAAATGCCAATCTTGTGCACAAAATTGTACTTATTTGTTTATTTACTTTATCTAAATTAACAGAAACTGATGAAGTGAAAACTTTTGCATGCAAAGCCTTTACATTAGCACTACTATCACAAATACTTCAGAAACTACTAAGTCAGTTAAAAGCACTTGGCTTGAAAAATCCTGCTTATAAATATCATCCAAAGCAAACATCTCTGAAAACTTCAGAAACTGACAATGTCAACATAACTACTGATATATCATCTAACACCAAAGATCTTCCTGAAATTGTGACTGAAATTCAGAGTGACACAAAGAATGAAATTAAAGATGAGATATCAGAAGAAATTAAAGAGCCCATCCAAAATGGAGATGCAAAAAATAATGCAAAGAAAACCCTGACGAAACGTAGAAGAAGGCGACGTTTGACATCCACAGATAGCTCTGATTTGAGTGACGGTGATACAGAAAGCAGTGACATAGAAACATATGAGTCATGTTCAGATGAAGAGCTTTCAGATTCCACTTGTCCTACAGATGGTACTGCTACCGATGACTCATGTGATGAGGTTTCTGATACAGAAGAAATCATTGTTAAAAATGGTGACGATCTTCATGAAAATACCAATGAACCACACACCAACAACACTTTAAATGGTAATGTTACTGAGAAACAAAAGACAACTGAAAAGGAATTGAATCAAGATAACAAAAACACTGTACTTAACACACAAGGGTTGCAGAACTTCTTGCTTGGTGACAACTTTCTATCTAGCATAAAATTATTGCAGGATTGGGCTCTTAATGAAAAAGATTTAATTTTATCATGTGGAGATAGTGGTGAAGCACTGTTCCAATGTGTAGTAGATTTGTTGAATATTTTCACGTTTTATTTTGACTCTAAAAACACTGACACTAAGTGTCAAATTCTTAATTATGTCAGAAGTATATCTATTAAACTAAAATTGGAATATAAAACCATACCATTACCAGAGGATATCAACTTGCGAGGCACCAACATATGCAAATTTGATAAAGATGCTGCAGAATGGCATATATTGGAAAGGTATAAACTGTCATACTATGAAGAGAATGTTATAAGAATTCTAAACTTTATAGATTTTGGAAACCAAATCGCAAAATTAATACCTCGCATAAGGTTCAATAGATCTTTGAAGATATTTTACTTGAAGAAAATTGGTCCCCCAAAAGTAACTGCAAAAATAAACCACAAGAAGAGCAGAGAGTGGCATAACTCCAAAAAACCACAGGTAAGAACAAAAACAGCACATTTATGCTGTTTTTGTACTTAATATTTTGAGATATTATAGGAAATCAGTAGTTTTCTTTATTTTGTGATATTGTCATTGTACATAGAAATTTTGTAAGTCCTTATTGCCTTAAAAATTAACAAAATAGATATTGCATTGAAGAAATTGAAGTATTTTCAATTTACATAGTTTTTAGTTGCACAGATAGGCACACAAACCTTTTTGGATAGGCAATGCTTGATCAGACTATCTTAGCTATGCACAGACATTGTGAAAAAAGAAGTTGCGTATTTAATTGTTGTCTTTTATGCAACTTGTTTCTCTTTTGTTTTAGGTCGAATCTGGCGAGGGCGGACTTCTGAGACGTCTTGGACGTCTTTGGCTCACATCGCAGGTCAACGAATTGGAAAAGAGTGGACAGTCCCCAGTACCTGCATTACTTGCACTAGACACGTCTGCACTTCACAAGCATTTGCGACGTGTCAAACAGTTATTGAGCACCCGGAATTTTATATTGCTCATTCCAACAATTGGTAAGAATTTTATATACTTATCTACCATTCTAATTGTGCCTTGACATTTTATCATTGTTAAACTTCAAAATGTAACTACTTACTCACTATGTATTTTAGATATAAATATTTTTGATAATCAGCTCATGTTTATGACTTATTTTTTCCAAAAAATAAGGCTTTCTTTTAGTAATAAATCATCCATATTATGAAAACGATGGTTTTGAGAAAGCTTCATTGTATCTGCATACTTACATAATATATTTAAAATTTTGTTCAATTCAGTGATGTGTTCTATTTGTTCTGCTAAATAACTTGGTAATCCATTTTCAGTTTTACAAGAATTGGACAATTTAAAACGCGATGAAAGTACTGCGCGCGATGCTATACGATGGCTCGAGGTTCAGTTGCGGAGCAGATCCCGTTTTCTACGAGCGCAGCGGACCGGTCAAGCGAAGCCCCTACCGCTTATGAAGTACCCTCGTAAAGCTCCACCTTACATTCACAACTACATTCAGATACTAGAATTCTGTAATCACTACATCACTGAGGAAAAACAGATACAAGGAGGGAATGGTGAACCTGACAACTTACAGGGAAAATCAACGCCTTTGCTCATTTTATTGACTGGAAAAGAAACAGGAGATGAATCAGAACAGTATAAAGACTTCAGTGTAAAGGGCGCCGCTCAAGCAGCTGGCATTGCTGTGGAACATATTGAAAATTTCTATACTAAGTGGCGTCAAACGGTTCATAAAAATGGAAAGAAGAGATGAACACAATGCAATAGCATTCTGGACTCGACTACTGCGAAAGGATGGACAAAGAGGTTCGGTTTCGGTATAAAGAATTGGACTATCTCTGAGAAACAGATTGTTTCACAAGGCAGGATCGTTTACTAACTTGGAGCGATAATTGTTACGTCTAAAGCTATCGTAATGAATAAACTTTGGGGAGGACTTGAGCCTTGTGATGGGCAATTTTTGGCTTATAAATACTATCTATACTGAATGGTTATGATATAAACATTCTACTCGCTCTCATTATACTTACTCTCCATTACAACATTGGGAGGATCATTTCATGCGTTATTTCAGATAATATATGTTATATCTTCATTTTATATACTAGTTACTGTTTTGTTTAAATTTCGTATGTCCATGTATGGTAATTTTTGTTTTTAATATGATTTTCATTGTTCATTGAAATAAAAAGTGTTGGTCATTACAACATCTTTGTTTAATTTTCCTATCTTCCCTTCAATTCACCAATTTAATTTTTACAGTATTTAAAAATCAAATTAAGCTAATTTTTACGATTTCGTAACCAAAAGGAAAAACGGGTTTCTATTACTAAGACTCCATTTTCCGTCTGTCTATCATCAGGCTATTTCGTGAACCGTGATAGCAATACACTTGAAATTTTCACAGACGAAGTATTCCTGTTGCCAGTATAACAAGAAATACTAAGAACATAATTACATATTTAAGGGGAGCTCCCAAACAACAAACGTGATTCTATTATTGTTTTTTGCTTGATATTTATAACGGCAATAGGCAGTGACTACTGTTGTACAAATAATGGTACCGACTCGTACCAGGAATGGGTCGTGTCGTGGTCCACTTGCTTAGTTCACCTGGGTGGACCACAGGCACAGGCAGGCCGATGGTCCACCTAAAAGTAATTCAACGTGATTCAGTCATTTAACTACAATTGAAAAACAAATTAATGCCGAAATAAACTTTACTTAAATAATCATTAACTTAAGTAAAACAAATATAAAACTTATGGAGAAAATCAACTTAACTTTTTCAAAGCGTATCCTACAGTAATTTCTTTATTTGGTTTTCCTTTTGTTGACAGAACTAGATTCAAGATTCTTCAGTTCAGTTAGGAGGCGCTTTAGTTATAGTAATTAATAGAAAGATGCATCAAAAGAAAGGTAATTCGCGGGGCTCCTATTTTTGGGTGGTTAAAAAAAATAACCACGAAGGCTAAGGCGGGAGTTCCGCTTCGCTTCCTAAAAAAACCTCTTTTAACGTTGCTAGATCGCAAAAACGTGCTCAGTTGACCCGAGTTGAGCAAGTTCAAAAGGAAAGAGATTGCATATTATTTTATAAAGGTGGACCACCGGCAAAAAAAAGTGCCTGTGGACCACCCAGGTTAACTAAGCAAGTGGACCACGACCCATTCCAGACTCGTACTTGGCCGATTTTTTAAAATTGATTATCACGGATTTCAGGGAACAAATATTGTTACTTATAGGTTTTTTTTTGCTCCATTTAGATTCAAATTCATTGCGATGAAAATATATTTTTTATGTGGAAGAAAAGTAGGGATACCACAGCAAAATTAATCATTAAAAAAAAGTGGTCATAGTAATAGCAATGTGATTAGATAAAATAAGTAAATATTTTATTAGTTATAGCAAAAAAGAAATGCAATAAGTGTACACTCTATTTATTATTCTTTATAATATTCTTAAAACACTAGATAAATAAAAAAATAAGTTATATAACAAATATAATGTACAAGTTCAAACCAAGGCGAATGAGCACAATTTTGAAGATCTTCAAAAGGCCATATTTTCACCACACAAATACTAATAAATTTTAAATCTAAAACAATAAACTATTAAGATTTGCAATGCAAATGTTCACCAAAATGCAAATAACAAAGGTGCATGAAAATTTGATGATTTTAAAACTGAACAAAATGGTAAAATATATTATGACATTTACTATGATGTATGATGTTATTGTTAAGTCTCGTTTTCTTAAGTAAATAAAATTCAAAGCATTAGGTGATATTACAACTACAATTTACAATTTTATTATTAACATAGCCTCTCTGATCCCTTCCTGGGTCAATGGAGGTTAATCAAAAACATTTAAATTATTAACTTACTTAATAATGAATCAATACAATAATGTACAAAATATACATTACTTTAACAATCTTTCAACAGTCTTATAACTTTATATATCTATACAGTATTGCACTTAAGACTCAAGTGTCGAGTAATGTGAAGATTTTAATAGATAAAACTTTATGAGATTATTTCTAGTTTAATTTATGCAACATTGTAAATAAAAGCAGTTGAGGTCTGCTGCCATCTTTCATCAGTTGGAGCAGACAAGTTTATAAATGCCTAAACTCACTGTCTATCTGCTGAGGCATTATTTACATTCAGCATTCATACTAAAATATTATCCACATCTCTAACTAGCACCCTACTAATTGTATAAGCTGCTGCACTGTAGAGCGGTCTAATAAACACAAATCAAAGTCAAATGTCTGTGTAGTAACTTCATAGCGGCCTGTTTCTGCAATAAGGTTAACAACCCTCTCAAGATCCTCATTGTTTTTTATTTTCATTATGCGCTGTTGTAGATCTCGTAGCTGCACCATATAATCAGGTGACAGATCACCAGGTTCGGCATCCTCTCCAAGGCTACTGGATACACCATTATCTTGTACCTTAGTTTCAGCTGATGTTGACCCACTACTTTCTCCATGTTCTGTATCATTTAATGCCTGTCCTGGTTCTGTTTTTAGTAGTTTTCTCTGTTCTACATTTTCAAGATTTTCTCTTTCTTCTTCTGCTGCTTTCCGTTTGCGTCGTTTTTCTTCTCTTTTAGCAGATTTGTCTTTATGTTTCTTAGATTTCTCTTTCTGTGGAGGGGGAGGTTCTACTATAGGTTCTGGCTCTGGTTCTGGTTCAATTTCTGGCTCGGGTTCTATTTCTGGTTCTGGTTCAGGAGAAGGTTCATGTTTAACTGGCTCTGGTGATGGATTCTCAACTTTAACTTTGGTTTCTTCTTCATCAGCTATAATAGAACTTTCAGAATCAGAATGACTGCTATTGGCATCTTCATTACCAACATGAGATGATTTTGCAACCCCACTTTTTGAGCTACATTGGGATGCTGTATCAATAGAAATAGGTGAGGCCGGTTCAGGCAATGGACGTTCCTTAAGTACTGGTGTTTCTCTGCTTTTTACAATTTCAATTTTTTCAGGTGGTAATTCCCTGAGTTTTTCATGTTTGTGTTTCTTTTCTTTACTTGATTCTTTATTTTTCTCTCTGGATTCATCCCGTTTTTTGTCCTTTTTCTTATGTTTATGTTTTCTTTCGGGATCTGATTTGTCTTTAGATTTGTGACTTTCTATACGGTCTTCATTTTCTGGAGTAGGAGTTTTTCTAAGATTCTCTAATGAAAATTTATTTACAGCCTTTTCTGGTTTCACAAGTTTTTCTTTCATGACTGGTGCTTCTTTAACTGGTTCCTTTTCTTTTGGGATATCTCTTATTTTAGGGATTTCTTTAATCATTTCCTTAGGAGGCTCTTTTGGGGATTCTTTTAATTTATGACTTTCTTTTCTGTGCTCTTTTTTATCTTTCCTTTCTTTATCTCTGTCATGGCTTTTCTTTTCCTTTTTCTTCTTTTCTTTAATTTCTTTATCTACTTTAATTTCAGGAACTTTTTCTTCTACTTTAACTTTCTTTTGTTCAATCTCAGAAGTATGTTTGGGAGGTTTATATTCCTCTTTCATACTTGATGCACTACTGGAGCGGGGTGGACTAGGTGCTCTCCTAATGGGACTTAAACATCTCTTTTTAGCCACATCTGGAGATTGTGTTCTCTCACTGGGTCTCTTGCTGGCTTTATCTTTAGATTTTTCTTGCTCCTTGTGGATTTTAACTTTTTCTGAACGATTTTTCTCTTTGTCCTCTTTAATTTTGATTTTTTCTGATTTTGAATCTTTATGTTCATGTTTAGTTTTCTTATCAGAGCTAGATCTTTCTTTATCTTTTTTGTCTGATTTAGCTTGTTGTGGTACAATCTTCTCAAGTTTCTTAGGATCTGGTGACACTTTTGGTGGTTTTTGTATAGGAGGACCAAATAAATTTTCAAAACTACTTGTCCTAAGTGGCACTTCCTCTTTGTGTTCCTTAGATTTATGTTTTTTAATATTATCTGATGAAAGTTTAGGTTTACTTATGAGTTGTTGCTTTTCTTCGGTGAAGGAATCTCTACTTCTACTCTCTTGATCTGGGTTTGTATAAAATGCATTATTATTAACAAATATCCCACCTCCCTTTAAAAGCTTTTTCCTGAAATCTTCATTTATTGGGTTTTCAAATATGTACCGGTCTTTTAAAACCCCACTTTGTTGTAGTGTGAAGTCATAAGTGAATTTTATTTTCTTTGGTTCATCTTTATTTTTCAAATATATTTCAATTGGAAAAATAAATCCTGCATAGCCAGATTCTTTTACAGAGAAAGGTGGTTCTTTAACAACTGGAAAAAAAAGAGTTTTTAATTATAATGGATTCTAACAAGAATTGTATATGAAATACATTAAAAAAAATTACCAATATGTTTACTTTAATGTAAACTTAGCAATATCACTATACATAAATAAACAAACTTGGTGGGAAAACTTCTTAGATAATAAATAATCAAATACACTTGTTATCCATAAAATCATTATCTAAATAAGTAATAGTAAATTGGAATAAAATGAATAAGTACCTCGTCTTGGCTTTTTGAAAGTTTCGTGCAAGTGAAAAACGACTTTGTCCACAAAGTGACTTATATCAGCTCCTTCCTGACCGCGCACAAACACTTCCCAATCATGAGTGAATCCTTCCGGCGTCTTCTTCGATCGTACAGACGCTATATGACCAATTTCAAAATTAACTTTAATCCCCGACATTATGCTTCTGAAAGAGTAAGAAAAGACAGATAGTAACGAATATCGAAATCATCGAACTACGCTAGAAAAATAACATCCACCTAAAACTTACGTATCAAGTGAAATGTAAACACTTTCATCGGCAATTTCTTTTCACACAATACAGATCAAACAGAACGAGTGTAAAACAAAGTTTTAATCAGTCACGGATTCGACAGAAATTATAAATATCCAAAATATTCTTTTAGCGCCCTTGTTATTTTGGTCCGCCATATTAAAATCGTCTATTTTTTATTTTGTATTGTTGAAAAGCCTTAGCTACATTGGCTTTTTGAGATAAGTTTTAATTAATAAAAGATTCGTCTTCGTATGGTGAAGTTGTCTAATCAGTGTGAGAAAATGTTAATATGTTATAAAATTTAAAAAAATATTGAGAACAAGAAGTTTTATAGCCATCTCGTTATGCTATCATTTTATAGTGTCTGTTTCGTGAGCAGGTACATGTGGTATTTAACGTAAAATAATGGTTATACAAAATACCGTTTAACTAGCGGGCAGCGACCATTTTCTACCTAGTGTACCACTGTTAAAATTGTAGTTTTTGACGAAAGTATGACTCATTTAAGCTTATCACTTTGTCTATGGATTCATACAAATTATATCAGTGATTACATCCCTATTTAGTCTTTGGTCCGTAAAAAAAAAATCCATACAATTTGGACCGCAAACTGACACTTGATTGACAGTTTACTTCATGTTCTCAATTTATATTTTTAACTTGTCTCTAGTTTCATACATTTCAGTAACAAAACCAATAAAAATTGTTACTTTAATTTAATAAACATGTCTGGAATAATGGCAGCAATTTTTCAACCAATCAAGTGATTATTATTTATAACTTTGATAATTGAATCAGGTTATGTTATTTTCCTTAAAAGGTACTAATGTAAAGTTGTCTTTTTTGTAGGTTCATACGTCAAACTCTTCAAGTGGCCACAACAATAGCACCCACTAATAGTTTAATCAAACCAGATTGTTTCTCGCTATCGTCTATCAGAACCAAAGTTCGTGTTTATTTTCCCCGGGCTAACGAAGTCAGGAGAGTACGCCGTCATGGGTGGGATACCAGGATTTCTACACCTAATGGTCGAAGAGTTATTATGCGAAGACTTCTTAAAGGAAGACATGTGTTGACCCATTAAAATATTACTTTAATAAGGTATATGTAGTTAATTGTTACAATAAGTTTAATACTAGTTATGTAAACATGAAGAATAAATAAAATATTCTATGAATGGAATCTTTATTTAAAACAAATTGATGTTTTGTTAATACACCAGTATTTTTCTAACAAGCTATACATTATGCTTAACATCTAGTAACACCTTACAAAGAGTAACAAAAACATTCAATTAATTTATTCTGTTTTTTGGTTTATTTAATTTATCACAAATAATTAACTTTCAACAAAGTAAAATGTCAATTTATAATTAACAGTTCCTGAATGTGTGTTAATGAGCAACCAAATAAGAATATTCACTGTATTATAGTTTCTATTAGTTGAGTTATCCATGATTATAATGAAACCCGAGTTTTTCACGCATTTTAATAACATCACAATCAACTTGCATAAAATAAATTACACTTACAACTCATCTCTCATAAATTTTCTATATAAACTAGTTGAATAAATATTTTTGTTGTGTTATAGAATCTTCCGAGTTAGTTGGTGATTTAGCTGGTTTCAAAAGATTAGAGATTTCTGATACAACCAAAGTTGTAAGTTTGATGATTGCTAAATGTGCTGCCAATTGTAATACTAATGCACCAAAACCCTTGTAGAGGCCAGCCACTCCTTCTTTGGCTATTGTTGAGTTATAGCAGTCCATGAAACCTTCATAGCCGGTTAGTATTGGTGTCACTGATGTACCTGTGTCCAAGTTGTCAATTATTGTTCTGGTTCCCTGAAAGATGTGATGTATTTAGCAATGCTCTTTAATATTGTGGTTGGTACATATACAATCAGTAGAGACCGGATTATATGCATTTTCATATGCATTGGCATATTTAAGCCATTCTCAATGGTACTAGCATATTTTACCTAATAACGAGTTTTATTGCATATTATCGGTATATTTACAATATTTTTTCTAGTGCAGTGCAGTCATCCTGCGTTCCGATATTCGATAAAAGTGATAATATCGCGAATTAAACCAAATTATAGTCACAATTATATTTTTAGTGCTGTGTGGTTTCCGGCTTAGAAAAGACCACCCCATGTCTTCCCATGGGTGTCGTAAAAGGCGACTAAGGGACATATGGCTGGTGGATGGGCAGCAGCATCTATTAGCTCAAGCTTAAAATCTTACTGCGATCACCAATCCGTCTGCCAAGCATAGTCATTATGGCAATAACCCTCTACGATCCTGGCTTGCCAAGGTCTGTGAGGAGGAGGCCCATGTTCAGCAGTAGACGTAAACGGGCTGTTGATGATGATGATAGTCACAAAATAAATATATACATTAATAATAAAAATAATAATAATAAATAAATAAAATACATTTATAAAAAAACAAAAATGTCACGTAATAAACTGTTATGTGTAGTGACACCTATGGTTGGATGAAGGATGATTTACTAATTGTATGCTGATTTTCAAATAAAATAAAATTAAAACTAAGTCTTCTTTTTTTAAGGACTGAATTGATTGATTGAATTAAATCTTATCATTTAATTTTGCATAATTGCCAATTTTCGTGCATATTTTAAGCACTTTTCATGCATCTAACAAGCTTTTTATGTTGCATATAATCTGGTCTCTAACAATCAGCATTAAACCTGAGATGGAAAAATCTTATTAATTCTCATATCAAATGACAACTTTCCTGTATTTTAATATATCATAGCCTGGTTACAAATTAAAAAAAATACAGGCGCATTACTTAATTTTGACATTTCCAATTTAAAAAAAAATGGACTAGTAGTTGCTTGTCTCAGAACAACTTACTAGTTATAATGGACCTCAAATCTTCATAATTATATCAGTTGGATATGTAAGTTCTGTATCAATCTTACCTGTATATGCAATCTATGTATAATAGTTTCAATAGGGAAGAACACTATTTCCATTGCAATGAAAGAAAATATGTTTGCTTTCAGACTGATATCCTCAATCAAAGGATTTGAAGAGTTTTTGTTGTAGCCATTATAGGAGTCGCTAAGCTCATGCCGATGCCTTTGTTGAAAACGAAGTACTCTCTCAGTTATTCTTTTCAATGTGAGGCTAAAAAAAAACTTTGTTTAATGAGTAGAAACTAACAAAACAAAATTTCCTCTTGGAAAAATGCTATTATCGAATCAAATTAGAAACATATTGACTTTAAATAGAACACAATTATTAAATTATTAATTTTAAAATTTATATTTTTTCCATGTAATCAGTATCGTTAATAGAACACATTTCACGAAAAAAATCATATGTCATTTTTTTGCTAACTATTTATTAGTTATAGTTTATCCACCGAATTTTTCAAATACCACGCTCACCCTATGCACGGGATTGAAAAGCGCGGGAAAGGGCGGGGGAGAGAGAGCGCGGGCGCAAGGACGCGCGCGCGTTTATCAATCAGACAGCTCAGCGCTACCGTTCGCCGTGGGTGTGCGCATTTTAATTATTTTGTTCGAAGCATGGTAAAACAAAAAAACACGGGTATTTTTATTTTTAAAAACCTTTCTGTAGGTAAAATTTGAGCACTGTCTCCGAGGTAACCCTGTATATTCCGGAATTTATCATAACTATTTAGGATTACTAGGCATTTAAATAATTGCGAAGTTCATTCGCCAAATAGGAATACATACTGTACCTACACCGTAACCCTTTTACTTACTGTGTAAGATACTTAGAGATACCAAGTGCGACTGTGGGCAGCACAATGGCCCAAATGGGCAGCATTCTTCCTCTACTTGGGGTACCCCATTCCAGAATGCGCATGAAGCCTTCTCGGAACACATCAAGGAGTGCAGGTTTATCACTGGCAATGTCACTCTGTACAGTTTCCACTAAACTCGCCGAGTAAAAGGGAGTTATGATCGCTAAACTTATGCTGGAAATAAAGAAGCAGATTAAGTGTACTTTCAAGAATTCTTAGTACTATCAACAAGTAATTCATATTGATACAATGAATCGCGAAATTACTATGTCCTTTGAGCTGAATTTGAACCAGTGAGCTATATCATAAATATAAATCATATTCCATAATGTAAGTTATGAAGATAAACTTAGATACCATATTTTTAAATAAATTTTTTGTCTTTTATTTTACGAATTGTTTTCTATTAGTAAGTTGAAGTAAATATCGTATACAAATATATTATGGATGTGTAAATTTACCATTTTAATGTTACATGCTGAAGAAACTGCAAAACAGAACCACATTTTCCTATTTCCCTGAAAGAATAAGAAATATACATTGCAATATAATGTAATGAGAATAATTATTATAATTACTAATAATACATATTATAAGTAATTATATATACTTATATATATATTTTTTTTTATGAGAATATATTTGTATTTACTTAAACAATAACAATTAAAATATTTTTATTTGTAAATAAATGAATAAATTGTAAACCTTTGGATATTTAAAACATGAATAAAAACTTTTTTTTTTTAAGACTGCTCCTCCACTAATGTAATTAATCCCTGTGTCGCGGGAGATTTTACAAACATTAATTTCATGGACACAAAGCACACCTAAGCTTAGGACAAGTATTTATGGTTCACACAAATAATTGTCCTGGGTGGGAATCAAACCCAGAAAACCAGATCTCAGAAGCAACTACCATAACAACTGAGCCACCGGCGCAGTCGAAAGTTTTCATTTCCTACAGAGATAAATTGTAATCCTGAAAAAAAACTAGATACTAACTTGGGCCACCCAGTGCCTTTTGCCACGACATCTTCAACTGCCATATTCAATCCCTTCACTATACATGTGGATCCTATACCTTTCCACAAGGTTGTGAAGTCCTGGCGACGATGCAGTCTGGCGACCACCGGCAGTAGAGTGTATGGTACTATGTGGTAATTTTTCAAACTGTTGTGGACCTACAAAAATAATATTTATTTAGTATTAGAATACTTACTCTGTTACAGACAGTTTAACCCATTTGTGCACATGGTGTTATGGTAGGGGTAGGACACATGTGAATAGCACAGATGAGTTGAAATATTTATCTGGAACTGCTTTGTTTGCAGGATATTCTTTTAATAAATCCTTTAAATGTTAAAAAATTAGTCATATTTACCAGTTATACATTTTAAGAATCATAGAAAGATGTGAAAATCTAATGATGTGAAATTTTTCTCCATTTTTTTTGTACAGTGCTGCCTCTTTATTAAATGTTATTAAACTAAGCAGCCACCGCAAGAGGGTGCCACTGGTAAAACCATTGATTCAGAGCGATAACTTTTAAATTTTCAGCAGATATGCCTTGTAGATTTTTATTAAAATTTATTAATGAATTTAAGCTATTAATTAATAGCTTTGACTATTTTGGGCAATTGATTCCAGATAAAAAAAAAAAAAATGTCTTTCTTGCATGGAATATATGACTTAAATGATGTATCTTAGTAACCAGCCAACTAGGTAGGTATTCTTACTGCAATAATATTCATTGTGCATTGTATTAATGTGTCTCAGGAGAGCCAAAATCTCTTGAGACCCAATTATATGATACTAACTTTTGTTAATTTAATCTTAGAGCATTTAAAACTAATTGCTATCTACAGTTTTACCCATGTTGCATTGCTATTTTAGTTGTATATAGCATAAAAATATACAAATAACATAATGTGTTTTCTAAATATATGCTAGCTTGTCTTGATCATGTGTAGTGATTTTTTGTAGTCAAGAATGCTAATAAATAATTTATTTGTTCCTTCTAAAATGTTAGTGCTGATGTACTGTACTCTATGTGTTTAGCTACATGAAACATAATAATACGCTGATACAATATGTTGCAAAGTCATATTATTTTGTTAATTGACCTTTACTTATGAATTGGAAGATTAAGTCCATTGAGTGTTAGATAAATATGTTCATAGCTAGGTTGCTTTGCTTGTTAGTACTTTATGCCCGGTGAAGTAGCAAAAGCCTCAAGGTTAACTAAATAATTATGTCTGTCCGAAAAAAAAAAAAGTAGTATAAATGAATATCTATGATATTTTCTTAAATCATAATAACAAATAAATGATGAATTATCCTTAGAAAATTGATTAGTGTTACTTTTTTCAGTGTTTGATAGCCCATTTATTGAGGAAGGCGGCAGAGTGGAGCTTTGCAGCAATGATGAATGTTTCAAAATTAGAGATAGCTTAAAGTCCACCATTCCATGTGGATGAATTTGCTGTCACAATCTAGTATTATTATATGATAAACAATATGGCTATAAGAAATATTCCCCCCTCTCCGGTGCTCAACAGAGTCCACAATGATCTCAATTGTACCTAAACTACAACCTAAGTTCACAGTGTGGAATGCAATAAATATATTGAACTGAATTTAATGTCATCAGAAATATTTACTCTTTTATTTTTATATTATTATACCTTAATACAGAATGATTTTGCTACTTCACTGGGCATGAATGCAAGCAGTGTTCCAACCTTAACATGAAATATTATTATTTTGATATGCTTCGAAAAAAGTGAAAGATTAAGGCAGGTGTTATCAATTAGAAATCAAAAGAGTGAAAGTAAAGTGGTAAAACAAAAACTTACCTGACATTGTCTTCTCAAGACAATAAATGGATGACTTAACAAGTTTTCAGTAATGAGACTTGCAACACTTATTGCAGTTGTAACATAAGCATTGTTCTCTGAAATATTTAAAAGTTTTGTTAGTATAACTTACAAACACAATAATACATTATGGGAGGCTAGGGGTCACCCCTTAGCTGAATGTACAACTGTACAAATATATTATTACTAGCTGGCCCGGCAAACTTCGTACCGCCTCAAAATCTACGCAGGGTCCTACATCTACCCTACCCTACCCCTACTCTACCTCAACCCTACCCTACCCTACCCCTACCCCTACCCTACCCTACTCCCACCCTAACCCTACCCTTCCCCTACCCTAAAGTATCCTATGTCCTTCTCCCAGTTCTTAGCTACCTCCCTACCAATTTTCAGCCAAATTGGTTCAGCCGTTCTTGAGTTATAAATAGTGTAACTAACACGACTTTCTTTTATATATATAGATTTGTGATATATATATATATATTCTAGAGACTTTGTATATTTGGTATAAGTGAATAAAAAAAAACTCAGTCAATGAATTTTTAGAAAATGTTTTAAATAAATATCTAAGAATTATATAAATAGCATCATTATCTTGTTCTTAAAACTAAAAATACTATATATACTCTATATATTATGTACTTATAATTATGATGCTGTACTAAATTATATTTCAGTGAATATTTCATATAACAAGGTTATAAGTAGTAGGTGGTACATTAGAATGTTTTATAGATATATATGAATAGCTATTAATTTATTATGGCATTTATATTATTAAATTAAAAGAGATAATAAAAAAATCTGACAGAGTAGATAAATATGATTTAGTATACATATACTATCGATTTATATGCACATAGTGTATATCCATTAAAAATATGTAAGAGAACGAACCATCTTCAGGAATATCATCCATAACAAGAGGCGGTCCCTGGAATTCTTCAGTTACAGGGGTATGGTATCCATATATCTGTTGATAACGAGTATCGTATAGATCATTTGATTCTCTGTTAGGATCCAGGCCATAGGGCCTATTAAATCCAGAAAAGTCCCCAAATCCAGCCATTTTCAACACAATACCATAGCATAAAAACAATATTAATAATCTAAAATAAATCACACAAAAAACTACAAAACTGCCAAAGTGTTTTGTTTTCAGTTACTGAAAGTTCACTTTCAAAACTACTTTTTTATACTGATCATATTTAGGCCAATGTAATAATTAGTGTAACAAAAAAAAATATATTAAACACCAATCGACAGACAACTTTAATGTGTACTTTTTTTTTCGTTTGCGAAAACTTACTGATAATTAAACATCAATATGACATTTGTTGTCACTATGCTGTGCTATTGCAGCACTTGATCTGAGATTTGCAGAGTGCTTATCACGAAAAAAAGCACTTTGGTATCGAATCAATGCATTGGTAAGAGGCTCATAATGTTTAATTTCACAGTCGAGCATTTCATAAATATATTTACCTAGTACTTGGGTACTGTACTATTTAGGACGTGAATTTGTGCACTTTTGGTACTACATATTTCTGTATTTCTGAATTGTGCATGTATAGCGTGTTGTAGCTGTCATTGTTTGACAATCACAATTGACATATACCAATTTGACAGCTGACGGATATAACGCAAACTCGAAACTGGAACCAAACAGCCAAGACGCATGATCAAAAAGATTTGAAACGTCTAGCGAACCACCGACGAGTGAATATCGATTATAAAATAGGACACAAGTTCTCTAACAAAAATGGGTCTTATTTTATTTAATAATATATGATTGAGATGCAATTTTCATGATGTTTGCCAAGGGTGTACTGTGTTTATCGACTTTATATTATTACAGTAAATATTTATTATTATTATGATGGTGAACTATGGCATTTGTGTGATTGAAGTCAGTGAGATGTATTTGGTCGTGTTAGTTGCAGGTGTAGCGACCCAGGAACAATGTACGGATTTGCGCGGTCGACTAATTTCCCACGGCCTTCATTATGTACCTGGCCCCGATACTTGTACGCTATGCGTTTGTGACAATGGACTGCCCAAAGTTTGCAAGGCGGTACTATGTTCGCCTCCTCAAGTAAGTAGCTATAAATTTTTAAAGATATCTTAGGCAGGAGCAAAATATAACCCATTAATGTACACCTAAATTAAATATTTTTTTCTAAGCATTTAGTCATTTTTAAGTAACAAAGACACAACATAGCCATGGTCACAGTCCTACATATAAAAAAATGCACATAATTTAATTTTTACAAATTTAAATAAGCTTTTTTTTACATATCCATTTTGATTTCTATTTATACATAAATTTACTTATTAGATTACATTGTCTTTTACAATTAAATCTTGGTCATCAGAAGTATTTCCAACATATAATAAGTAGTAAAAGAAAATTTTATAACTTTTATAACTGATGGTAAACCTGACACATTTCACATGTGTCTTTCACTGACTGACTTTATTTTTTAAATGGTTTTTGCTACTTTACCAAGCATAAAAGCAAGCAGTACTAATAACTAAGCAACCTGCACCTAAGTGTGTGTGGGACTTGGAGACCAGCTCATTCATCTCGCACTAAGATAACATGGGAAAAACTGGAAATGGAATGACCAGAATTAAATATTTTCTTGTCCAAAGAAAATATGCTACTCTTTTTGTAAGACTCCTTTTATTTTTTTTACCGGGACTAGAACATAAATATATTTTTTACTGTATGGAAGCATTACATTTTTTTTATCCTCATTTTTTTTAAAGGGGTATGTTTTTTAAAGACCAACGTTTAAAACATGACATGACATTACATTCTATATTAGTAAATGGTACTGCTTTACTTTCTTTTTTAAAAAAGCAGGATTTATCTTAAACAAAACTTTGTAAAGTTTAGCTCTGGCAGTGTGTCACATGCAATATAAGGTGGGAGTAGAGGGTGGCAGGGTGGGGTGCTAATTACTCAAGTCTTTTGTGTCATACAAACACTCAAGGAATGCGGACACCTGATGTGGGGTCAGCCTAAGATCATTCTAAATTTCTCTCATTCTACAAGTCTCAAACTCTTGGCTGTTTGTTTTGCTTAACATATTTTTGTTACAAATGTGTTTATTTATAAGTAGTTTAATGAAGTTGCTCCAGACATATCATGAGTTGTTTATGTTTATGACTATGTTGAAACATGTTCTGTTGATATAAAATCTGTACTATATTTGAATTCAAGGTCAAATGGGAACTATGTTTTTATATATACAGAGCTAGGATTGCTTCTATCTGTTTGACTGTGCTGTTGGTAGAGTTACAATTGATTTAAAAATGACTACTAGGTAGGTACCTTCTTTTTTTGTTGTCCGGGGGGGAAATGCATTTACGCATTCATATGTGGGACTCGCCCTCTCCATGGCGTGGTATGCTTAACTCATACCACAAGGAGAGGACCCTACACCACTAAATCCCCCCGGATACTCCTTCGATCCGCCGTTCGCGGGGGCCGGGTACGCATGAGCAATCCGGCAACTAGGTAGGTACCTACTAAAAATAAATGATTTTCTTCCCCAAAAATATTTTACCTAAAAAAGAATGCACTGCTTACAAACTGTTCAAAGCAGATTCACTCGAAGTGCCACCAGTGTACCGTGGTATTCGTAACCGTGACTTACACTCCTATCTCCATCTGCCTTCCATCAAGCATTGGGTGAAAGAGACCTCGGAACGCTTGTTTGAATTCGCGACTCAACACTGGTAGTTGCAGCGTCCGACTAAAGGCTTTTGCGCACAAAGCGTCGAAAGAACCGTCGGCCTCGAGGCGTCCTAGACGAACGACAATACCACAACTTGCCTACTAGTAGTAAAGCGGCACCTAAGACCACTAAATAGAGACGCGAAGCGTCCCCCCTCGCCCTCCCGACCTTAAGTTTGCACAGAACATTCCGATGCCCTCGTATAGGTACCCGAAATACGAGAGGCGACAATAGTCTCCTAAATTATAATCATTCCTCAATCCCCCGCTAGCGATAGCCCTGAGTGGAGGCCTCTTGCGCAGGTTGCTTAGAAAACTGTAAAAACATAACTTAAAAGTACAAGAGCTTTTAAATCATTTATAAAGAGTTCTTTGTTCAGACTTTATCGGTCATAAAGGCAAGCAGTACCTCAACTTGCCTTTATGCCAGGTGAAGAAGAAAAAGCTTCGTGGATAAAGACAGATGTCCATCCCAAAAAAATAAACAAATTTATCCTTTTTAGGTTTCGGTACCCGAAAGCGAAACCCTATTGCTAAGACTTCGCTGTCTGTCTGTCACCAGGCGGTTGTAACAACAAATACTTAAAATAAATATTTAAGGGGGGCTCCCATACAACAAATGATTTATTCGCCCTTTTTTTGCTCGATATCAATAACGGCAACTTGAAAATGGCACGGAACCCTTCGTGCGTGAGTCCGACTCGCGCTTTGCCGGTTTTTTAGATTTGATGTGTTTATAATAGTGCCCAATCTATTTATTATTTCTACCTATTGTATAAAAGTACATACTAAATTATTTTATCTCGTCTGCTTGTCTCCAGGATTGTCGGTCGTTTCGGGTTGGTAATACATGCTGCGAATTCATATGTCTCGATGACGTAGTCAAACCGGCAGAGGGCGCCGAGGCTAACGTAAGGATGGCGGCCGGCGGCGCCGCGGCCGTCGTGCTGTTAACCGTAGCGCTGGTCGTCTACCGAGTCAGGAAGCAGAAGCGACGGCGACCCCCACACGCCGACGATCAGAGGAGTCTGACTAGCATTGGGTATGTAAAAATTACATCCTAATACAAAATTACGGAAGCCTGTTGCAATTTTGTGATGATTTTGGCTTACTTAAAGATACGGAATGGAAACCGCGTGAAACCACTATTTGAGAAAAATACAAATTTATACATGCAAATTTATGTCTCTATGGTATATTTTTATCTTTATGGCTTTATATGTAAGGGCCGGCGAGTAGGGACTCTCTGGCACTTACATATACCCTCCGATCCCTATTTGAATAAGATAAAAAAAATACCTCGATAACTTCATACCGTAGGTACTATAAAGTAATGAAGCGACATCTACAGTATCCGAACAAACCACACGAAGACAATCAGAGCCATCTAATACCTAGCATCCCAACTTACCTGTATCACCCAATACAAGTTCGCAAACCAATTCGAACAGATACAAGTTCTGAATATCAACAAATGGCCGGCGGCCGCTGAGCAAACCACCTCGCTCGGCAAAGAAGATCTTCATTGTCTGTGGAGGAAAACCACCAACCGTTTCTCTACAGTAATATGAATTATAATCTTATTGAAAAGAGGAAAAAAGGAACCTGATTAGAAATAAAATGCCCTACCGTGCTGTCAGTCAGCGTCGGCCTAACAACCAAGGAGCTCAGGAGGAAAAAGTAAATAAAACGCGGGGCTTTGCTACCAGTATAATACATTGATAACATGAGGGGAATATGAGATGATGATTAGCTTTCATTGGCGATGACAGTGTTATATTCTCGGATGCATTTGTGCCAGATACGTGTCCTGTTCATTGTTGTTAGACTACTAACGAGAAAAATAAAGTAAGAAATTACAGTTAACTATAGTAAATTTTTCAAATAGACTAAACGACAACAAAATAAGGCGTCATTTGTATAGTATTATTGATTATTAGCTCTATGCGCCTGGAGTTGTCCGTCAAATATTCTGGCACTTACCGTGATTTTTTCCAACATTTTCTTTCATACAAACCTTGTATTCAGAATTATCAACTTAACAAATACAAACCAGCCAATTCGGTCAAGTCGTTCTCGAGTTATGCGCGTTTATACATTTTAGCGATCCATTTTTAGTTACATATACAAAATGTGACTATTTGCTAATTGTCCATATCAAACGTTAAACGATTCGGTACTCAGCTAAGATAATCGCGTCATTATTAAATCAATGGAGCGACGGAACAACTCCATTCTGTTAATTACGAGTATAATTGCTGACTAACCAATTGTTGCAGACTGTTTTGGGACAAACAATTGTTATATGGTCACCTTGACTAAGGATAAACATACGATTTTGTTCCAACAGTTGTTATTTGTAACTGACAATATTAAATATTAGCTGTCCCGCGCGGTTTCACTCGCGTAGGTACATCCCGTTCTCGTGCAAACTTTAACTAAAAATATAGCTTTTTTTTTTTTTTTTTTTTTTAATATTACAGCTTTGCAGTCTACTAGTATTCTTGTTAACCCCTCGTGCTAAGCTAAAATGCTTGTGTTACGAGTGGGTTTACATCGGTAGCGCAATGGGTGGGGTTCGAACCTGCGATCTCAAGATCACAAGTCCGACGCCCTAGCCATTGGGCTACGGTCGCTTAAACTCATAAATGACTCGGCTCAGTAGATCTGGATCTACTTTTTGTGTTTTGGTTTGGTTTGTAAGTTTGTGAAGTTGTAGGAGGTCATCTCTGGAAACTCCTACATACGTCACAAGTTCACAAACTTTACCACTTTATAATATTAGTATAGAAATAGTCTATGACACTGACAAATAACGTAGCTTCTATTGGTAACAGAATTTACAAAATCGGTTCAGTAGATTCAGAGATTACCCCCAAAAAGTCACAAACTCACAAACTTTACTTCTTTATAATATAAGTATAGAATATATTATTCTTTTGTGATTACTTTCAAAGATTGTGTTGGAGACTTGAATCTGAATTAAGGGTTATTGCTACCTGGTAATCTTACGGACAACATTAAAATTTAGATGTTTACATATATTTTTTGATGGAAGACTCAGATATGGACCAAAATAGAAAAAAATAGTAGGTAGCAGTAGCTATAAACTGTAGAACTATCAAAGTAGATAGTAACAATAAAACTGCTCGTCGCCAACCTTGAATGATCATTTTGAACTGTAACTCTGTCTATATTTAGTATGCGAGGACTTTCCATTTCCAATAATTATAACAACTATACAATTAATGTCGTAAATTGACAACGTGATAGTGTCTTTGAGAATTCCCAGCAAGAGATTATGTTGGTATTAATCAAAGTATGTAGCATTAAACTAGATGTCATTCGTCTTGCAGTTTCCGATATCCCAATAACTGGCAAACCTCTTGAGTGGGCCTTTGTACGTGATCATCCTGGTTTGATTCGAACCACCTTAAATCATCCCATAACTATTAACCTCTTGACGTTTTCAAAGGCTTCAGATATCGTGTTTGGGTTGTTTATGAGGTAAGCCTGTTGTTAACATGAATTTGCCGTAAAGAATTACGTGTGCCGGTGTTTTGGCCTCTATGCATTCTCTGCATTGTGGGCTGTCCGTTATTCCTAGGTTGGCCAGGTGCTTATCTAAGCGGCACTGTCCAATTATTATCCTAATAATTATACTCAATCTATTTGGATATGTAGTAACCTGTGTGTAACACATTTCTTTTCTATTTTATTGATTTACTGGAAAGGGTCAAGTAGAATACATCTTCAGTAAACCAGAAACAGTAAAAAAAACAGTTAATGCCGATAAATATGCAATGGCGGTTTCTCATCGCTATAAATCTTTTCTTTTAGGTGTAGTTACTGGGTACCGACTACCGACACAGTTAGTTATAGCGTGACGGCTAGACACAAAGAGAAAAGCGTGTTGTGCGGACACCAAATAAATTGGTTCAAGGACAGGGAGATTATGATGATGACTGGGAACCATCACCAACTAAAATATGTACAGTGAAACCTGGTTCATTGGGATCTCAAGACACCAAGGATTTTGTACCATTTACCTAAAGAGGTTCTCATTTATCCAGATTTCCAATTAGACATGTTTAAAATTTAGTTGTCTCATTTACATAGTTCACAATTTGAGATAGTACTGACAAACAAAGCATGTTCGACTAAAATTCAAATGTTTGCAAACAATCGTGTCCAAACCTGTCCCAACCTGAGAAATTGTCTTACTTATAAAGGGAATCCAGAGTCCCAATTATAGAGGTAAATATCGAAAAAATCCTAGAAATCAAATCTTATTTAAGCAGGTTCGAAAAGTCCCATTAACAGAGGTAATTCAATGAAAAAGTGCCGGGACCTCATTGTATTTCTCAATAATAGAGGTTTCTCACTTATCCAGGTTTCACTGTAATACAATGCCGCTAGCTTCACAATATTGTACGCAATACGCATTCCATAGCACATGGTTAATTATCCGGAGTAAATGCGTATTCTATTAGTACGTACTGTTTTGCAACGAGTAGATCTGTATTATCGACGTTGTATAGAGTTTTATTAACACAATTGTAGTGCACTAAATCCACAGATGTCATTAAAGTTCACGAAATTAATATTCTTTTATAAATTAGCATACAATAAGACATTCATTGAACAGTCAAAGTTAACAGTTTACGAAACACGTCGTTTTTAAAACGCGTGATAAAATATCTTGATTTTTAAAATAAATAAGTTTGACTAGGGCAATGATTGATCCATGTCTGTATTGGAATCGATCGGCGATCATCGGCGCGCAGAAACATGTTCTAAATTTACCGTTATGTGTTATTATAGGCATGCTTCAATGTTGAATCAGTATTGAAATTGAATGCAAGCGCTCAGCTATTTCCTTTGTATTACTAACGTAAGTGTATTATACGTTACTTATAGCGGATGTCGCAAATTGCCGCAGTCGACTTGCAGTCCTTGTTACGTACCTATAACTGGTTTTCAATACGTGTTATGATTATGTAATAGCATTTTGAGATGACACTATGATTTTTTAATGTTTAACTAATGCCTACTTAGACTGGTCCTTAAGAACATAAAAATTGCTCACAAGTTTCTGCCAATTGACAAAGTCATTGTTGCTAATAGATTAAACTATCTATTTCAACTGTATGTGTAGAGAGAAAAGTTATAAGGAAAACTTTTCTATATCGGTTTAATTGATAATTATTCCTTGCTAGCTGATCCGATAGCCATTGTCCTGTTTTAACTAAAACTAAATTAGATGTGATAGCTCTGAACTTACCGTGATGTGCTCTAAGCGCAGCACGCATTCTGTCAATGTTATGCCTGATTACACTAAAAAGGTTTATATTGTTAAAAGCGTTATGGTTAGAAAATTTAATATGGTGGTTAAGTTAAGTATTGTAATATTTTCTTATTTTTTTATCATAAGAACTGTCTCCTGACATTAACAAATACAATAGAAAAAGAATTAGCGAAATCGGTTTAGCCGTTCACACGTGGTTCACCAAAGGAAATAGGGATACATTTTTATATATCGTCGGTGATACTGTGATACCGCGTAAGAGACAATAGATAATAAGGTTGAAAATCAAATGTAGCAAATTGTTTTTTACCTTTAAAACACAAATAACAACAATATATGTGTTTACACATGAAACACACAACAACCTCCGTAGCGTAGCGGTATTTGAATCGCTTTAAGTCTCGGAGGTCGTGGGTTCGATCCCCACACCGCACAAGAAATCTTTGTGTAAATTCTAAGATTTCTTTCCGGGTCTGGTTGATTGAGGGACAACCCTCCGTGCCTCGGAAAGCACGTAAAGCCGTTGGTCCCGATTATTATAACATCATCTATAACAAGCGTATGGCAAAGTTGCGATGCGCGGTCGAATACGGTCGCGTTTGCGCTGCTCCGTGTAAATATTACATTCGCGAATTGCGCGGCTTTAGCCGCTGCCCGGATTCCGCTATGAGTACTCAAACTCTCATAGCCAATGAAGTTCTGGCATTTATCAAACATGCCATCGACTACATGGACGAGGTCAGCATCTTGCAGATCTGCAAGTCGTCTTTTAAGGAGGATGAGATTAGCAGTGCCAAGTTGCTGCTGTTCACGACGCTCGGGAAACTCAGCCAGATGCCGTCTCGGCGAAGGGATGGCACCGAGAAGAGTATCCAGGACATCGTAACGCTGATGAAGGAGACCGATCCGGACGACGTGCCTGAATTTGTGGCGAAGGATCTGCACAAGCTGCCTCCCGTCACGTTCGACCACGTAGATGTCACCAGGCTGCTGAAGGATATCACACTCCTGAAGCAAAGCCAGGTCGAGATGCAGCATCAGCTGGAGGTGTCCAACAACACCATCAGTGAACTACGGGCAGAAGTAGTGTTATTGCGCAATGCAATTTCTACAAGTAGGTCACCTATCGACGCCGCAAAAGTGAACACGCGTCGCGGGGCACAAAACGCCTCCATCTGCAGTTTAGAGTCGGCGGGCTCGAATGCGTCACCAGCTGCCGAGAATGCATGCGTTGCAACGTGTGCCGCGGCCGTCCCTGCCTCGACACCGGTGGAGGCGACGACATGTGTAGGTTCAACGAGGTTACCGGCGACTGGGACCGCAATTAACTAGGACCGCGGTCCCAGTCGACGGATCCGTAAAAAATAAATTATTTTCTTCCGGCGACTGGGACCACTCATAAATGATAACTGAAATCAAAAAATGTACAGTCAAACAAACATTTTTTAGATGTAATAATTGAAGGAAGATCATTTTTGATTTACAAGCATCATTTATTGTTATAAAAAAACAGCCTTTGAATACAGTTCTGTTATTTAAAACTTTCGTAATAAAAACATATACATAAATCATGCTAACAATAATCAACAAAAAAAAACATATCAATCGTGCTTAAGTATAATAATAATCAACAATTTTCAAACAATTAACATTCAGAAAGTAATTATTTATGACAAAATCAGCCTTTAAGTGGTACCGTAAATATAATAAAAAAATAACATAAATCACAATAAAAATAATAAACGTAGGTACTATCTATGTCAATCACAATTCCTTTAAAATGGCTTAACACACAATCAGTCAAATAAGTAATTCATAGCCAGCTCTTCGCAAAAGTTCACGTCCTCTTTGTGTGACATCAATATAAAATGACTGTTCACCACGGGAAGTTGAAGGACTATTTACATCCATTTTGATAATTCTAAAATCGAAAAAAAAAAAAAAAATATCAGATAATCTTAACAGATGACAATTTTCTTTGTGATATTAAAAAGTCTCATTAAAGATGAGAAGCGTTCTAAAGTAAAAATATTTGTAAACACGTCGTTTAACCCCCTTATTAGCTCGTTTTGTTTATAAATAATTTAACAAAACATTGTTTTACATACCTGAAGACTATTAAATGAAGTCACTACACCACCACTCACATCACACAATTTGCAACAAAAACTGCCTAATGCAAAACTTGACTTTCTTAAATTGATAATCTTCTTGTCAGTGATTGGCCGAGCCAGTCATCGGGCGATGCAAAATTTCCCGTTTATAACAAAAGGTCTACCTGACCTTGAAATCGACAGGCAAAATGGACTCGAGCTAGAGAGGGATAGTATTATACAATCATTTATTTATTTATTTTACTTTAACATAAAAACCATGCCATGGGCCATGGGCCCATGGCCAATTACTTTAGTTAAAGATAAAGAATTTACAATAATAATATACTATAATAAAAACAGACGTATAACATAAATTACTAACAATAAATTAAATACTATTATTTTCACAAAAGTGCAGGCACATCACCATCAAATCAACAAACTTGTCTGCGAATAAATCGCAGTCCAGGTTGGCTTCCACAAGCTTATTTAGCGCGGTCAATACGCGCGGTACGGGAGACGCAGCACGGGCTGCAGTCCGGCGCGGCGGTAAGCTTAGCAGCTGATGCTTTCTACTACGGAGATAATTATCCGGTGTGTGGAGTCGAATCAGCTCATTATGGATGTCAGGAGCATCCGTTATCCCTCTGCAAATTTTGAGCATCATACAATGCTATTCCCCTTGTGTGTTTACCTGCATGTGTGAATTATGTTAAAAACGGGCTAGCTTAATCTATTACTAAGCGCATAGGATAAAATCATGTCTAGAACGAGTCAATGATATTCATATAAATAATTTAGATTATTTTTCGTTTGACTGTACCGATTTTGACTTGAATAATAGTTTTTTTTTAAGTTATCTATGAGTGGTCCCAGTCGCTGGAAGAAAAATATTTAATTTTTCGAATCCGTCGACTGGGACCGCGGTTCCAGTTAATTGCGGTCCCAGAAGCCGGAAACCTCGGTTCAACAACCCCGAAACGAGCCTACGCTGCAATAGTAGCCGCCGCTAAAAAGCCTGTTGAGCCACTAAACTCACAGGTTAAAGTAGCGGACAAAGTGAAAGGGGGTAAACGGAGCCTGCCAAAACCAAAACAGGTTCTGAAAAGGCAGGCTGTAGTGAAGGACACGGGCGACAGCGATGGTTTCATCAAGGTGGAGAAGAGGAAGAAGAAGAAGCCTCCTTGTCGGAACCAGTGTGGTACTGCGCTGGCAGGACCCAACACGCTGTTGCGTCCAGCCGTACCGACAACGCTGATGTACGTGTCAAGACTGCATCATTCCACGAAAGTTGAAGAGGTCGTGGAGTACATGCGGGTGAAGACCAACTGGACTTTGAGGGTCGAGATGTTGGAGCCGCGTCACAAAACGAACTTCAAGTCGTACGTGGTGCGTGTTCCGACGCAGTATCTCGAGAAGTGCCTCAAAGAAGAGTTTTGGCCGAAGGGTGTTATGTTCCGCCGGTTTCGTGGCCAGCTACGTGACACCAGTCAGCGAAACACGACGCCGACACTTCGTGTACATTAGTATTAAGTTTTTGTTTATTAAAATATGTATTAGTTTATTACTTTTAAGATTATTTTATGTATTTTATTCTATGGGCCTCCGATGCCTGAAATAAAATTATTATTATATTAATTATAAATTCCTCCCTCGGGAGGAGGCCTATGTTCAGCAGTGGACGTTGTACGGGCTGATGATGATACTTACGCGGCATTGCAGTATCACCGACGATATTATAGATATATGTACCTACATACACAGGTAGTTATTATACCGACTCTAGTTATAAATACTGGTACATGATAAATATACCTACTTAATTAATACGTAATGTAATAATGTATAATTCATGGTAAATCGTTTCTAGGAACTTTAATATATTAATGACATTAATATAACCACTTGTTACGTACATACTTGGTCGATGCATAGGTTGATAGTTTTATTTTTATACTAGCGGTTGGTACCGGGCGTCGCCCGTAAAACCATTGTGTATTTTTTTCGAGAATATTCCCATATTTATCTTTTATAAAAACTTTGACAGCATAATTTTACACAAAAATAATTATCAACTAAATCGGTAAAGTTGTTCTCAAGTTATGGTGGGACCAAAGAATATATTGCAAGGAATATATCGCAGGTGAAATTTGACTGCACCGGTGGCTCAGGTGCTACGGTGGTTGCTCCTGAGACCTGAGGTGTTCTGGGTTCGATTCCCACCCGGGACAATTATTTGTGTAAACCACATGTAGCGACATCTTCAATAACCGCAAATCTACAAGACTACTCTAAGAAGACAAGCAGCGCCATCTACCACCTAGCTTTCCAACTAACCTGTATCGCGCAATACAAGTTCGCAAGCAAACGAACATATACCTACCTACAAGTTCAGAACAGTAACAAATGGCCGTCGGTCGCCGGGCATACCACCTCGCCCGGCAAAGAAGATCTTCATTTTTTGAGGAGGAACACCACCAGCGGTTCCTCTACACGAAACATTTAATTATTCTGAGTTTGTGAGTGTTTTGCGCCGTGTATTGTGTGTTTGTAAATGCCCCCACACGGATACAATTGCCTTGAGCACTGGAATTGTCTTAAAAAAAAATCGACAACAGTTTACCGGTTAATATGATTATCATTAACATCATATTTTATTGTTTTCTTTATCTTACCTAATGGTGTGATAATTGGAATACATATTTAATAACGCAATTAAGTTAACCACATCAAATTTGTTGATTTTGTGGTAGGTCATAGACAACGATATGTGATTTTGCTAGATTAGGTATAAATTGAAGCGAAACACGACTTGTATATTTGTTATGTAGTTTGGCATGTTTGTCTCAACAAACGACAAGTTTAATGTGTGATAATATTATGGTTATCAGAAATCCTTTAGAAATAGGAGAATAGTAGACACCGCAACAGTTCCATAAAACTCCTTTAAAAAACGAAAAAAAAAATCGTAATGCCGCAATCCCCCCTGTTGCGTCATAGCGTGTGTAGGTTTTATACGTGAAGAGGAACCGTCAGGGACGAGCCGCCATATTCGAAATAAAAAAGAATTGGACTCTCTTGTCTATGATTACACATTCTAAACTGGTTGTAAATATCTGAGTTTTATTTAATTATCATTTGAGCACATCCAGCACCAAATGTTTAAAGAATCGACACCCCCGTCAGCGACCGCCCTGAGCCGAAGTCCAAGACCCACAATAGGTCCTCTTGGTTTCAGGTTGCTAAGTTGGTAGCTTTTAAAACATTTAATAAGGCTGGAGCCCTGTTCGTAGCGGTACAAGTATCGGAGGTCTGGTCGGCTGAGAGACTACGCTCCGTGCCTCGGAAAGCACTTTAAGCCGTTGGTCCCGATTGTTATAAAATCATCTAGAACAATTGTTTACCAAGGAACCGGCAGTAGCGTTTCCCAGTGTATGACTACGCAATACTGCGGTCCCCAACCCGCCTGCTAAGGCACTACGCCTATTAAGTGACTATGGCAAATCCTCTCTCGAAAGAGGAGGCCCATGTTCAGCATTTGACACGTTATACGGGCTGACATGAAAACATTTCACTGCTGGTAACAAAGGAAACGATCGCATTATAAGAACAGAATTATGTCAATAATTGTTTTATCTATATCAATAAAGAATCTATTTTTGATCAAGGGGTTGATAGAGTTTTGGGAGGAATTAAGGTTTTTTAATGAATAATTCGGACGATCACGTACAAAGGCCCACTTAGGAAGCCAAGTGCGGAAATCCTTTAGCCTAAGTAACTAAAGAATATATTAACATAGACTTATAACATGCTATTCATTTTTCAGTTATATAAGCGGCAGTATGGGCTACATGGGTGGTACTTGCGAGACCGCGCTGGCCGCGTGGAAGCCCCCCAGCAACTACCTGCCTCGGGGCGAAGCACCCCCGCCTTACGACGAGGCCGTGGCGCAATGTCGACAAGAGATGAGGTATGATTGCAGAAAATAGGGAGGAACAAAAAAAAACGATTAAGTTAGTTTACCAAAAAATATTGCAAACGTATTTTTTTTCGTTTCTTAAACAAAACATGTCGTTAATACAGCGCGTTGAAATTTCATGTGACGTCACTTCTAAGTACAATTTTACCTAAGAGTGACGCCACAAGCCCCCTTCTCCTGAAATATTCAGTTTGTTGTTGCATATCTTTGTATTTTTTTATTGATTTGATAAATAAAAAAAATACGTGTCCAATATTTTTTTGTTATCTAACTTAAGGACTTAATATAATTTTTTAGTCGTAATCGGTACTGTGCTCCGACTAGCTTAAATAATTGCTTAAAGCTAGACTAGCTTAAATTATAATAGAATAGAAATTTGTCATAAAATCAGTCTTATCGCTTTGTATCCTACAATGAAGTATAAATCATCTACAACACTTACGCCCGGTAAAGTAGTAAAAGCCTCGTGGCTAACTACATATGTCCGTCAAAAAAAAATCCATAACACATATATAAATTTCCCAGTGCCTTAAACGGGAACCTATTACCAAGGCTCCTCTGTCTGTCTGTCACCAGGATGTGTTTCATGAAACCTGATAGCAAGATATTTGAAACATTTATTTCATTATTATTAACTACGAACGTGTTTTTTTGCGATTGTTTTCAGTACTGAGAACGGCAATTGAAGAGCAAAGATTGCTCTTCAATTGCCTTCTTCAATCTATTGCACTTTTAATACTGGAATTGTCTAATAATATAATTGCTTCAAAAACAAAACCTGTCTAGAAATTTCATATGTTATACATTAATTTCATATAATATGTAACACATGTAATTTTTACACTAGGGTAAACGAATCGTCTTACCACCGTACGTACCCTGCCACAATGGAGGCGCTGCCCCGGCCGGACGAGCCCGTGCAGTGCGCGGGACATGGATACGTCAACATACCTCGACCAGTTACACAGGTGAACTAACGCAGTCAATACTTACCTATTTAATGACTTTTAATTCGGTTTGGTTTTCCAGCTTTAATAGACCAACCTAGGTATTTTCGTGGGTGTCGTAATAGGCGATAAACCTGATGAATATCCAATCATCAGGTGTAAGATTTTCGCCTTTAATCTCTATCTCTATCTATAACAACATCTAAGCTCAAGGTGGCTTTCATCTTTCGGTGATCACCAAATCTGTCTGCAAAGTGTGGTGATAATGACAATATACTTCAAACACCAGGGCTTGTCAAGGTTAGTAAAGAGGTGACCCATGTTAAGCAGTGGATGTAAACGGGCATTCTGTGGGTTTGAGGTACAGAAAAATCAAGATGCTCACTAGTACTTTATGATCTATGGTCTATGTCACATCTAAACATATTCCGCTCTGTATACATGGTAGTAGAAGATTGGATTTCCTCATTTCCAGAAAGAACGTTACAATCGTATACCAGAAAAAACGGGCTGCAGCGTTTCCCTGTGTGTTACGACGTAATACCGCGGTCATCAACCCGCCAAGCGTGGTTATAGTAAAAACCATTCCTCGGGAGGAGGCCCATGTTCAGCAGTTTTATTATACGGGCTGATGATAACTTCTTTTTTGTGCTATCAGTTTTCGCTTGTGGATAAAATATATTATATTCTTCCTATCTTCAGATGGCTAATACACAGAACTGTTATAACGCGCCGCTGCTCCAGCCGGTACATCCGCCTGACAGTCGCGAGCCCGCCCCAATGCCACATCACCCTCTGCCTCCTAACAGTAAGTACCACAACAAATACAAGCATTACGCAAACGAACGAATTCTTGTTACTTTCGTCTATTAACATTAAAGAAGTGGTTAAAATCTACCTAATGACATTGATATAAGGCTCAAAATAATCTACAAAATCAACAAGAATTCGTTCGTGATCCGGTTACTGCGGTCAAAATGCGAGGGATTGTGTAGTGGCTTAGTGGCAATGATTTAGCCACTGCTCAATCCCTCGCATTTTGACCGTAGTAACCGGATCACGAACGAATTCTTGTTACTTTCGCATGTCAAAATTAAAGCTTATAATGGTTTAAAATCTACCTAATTACATTGATATAAGGTTCAAAATAGTAAGTCTCATTTGATGTGATGAGTGTCTCGAGCTCTGTACCTATCCTGGCAATTTGAAACCCGGGCGCACTAGGAAGTTGAATTCTGATGTATGTAAACTCGGCTGTATCCTTAGTCGAGAAGAAAAATGGCAGCCAACAACATAGTCCGTGGCTGTAAGATTTAAGATTAAATTAACAAATTGATAGTAGCAACCAGTAATCATGCTTGTATCATATCAAATCGTATGATTACATTCGCATCGATCGATCTCGTATCTTTCCCACAGCCCAGGCTTTTACTACTTCAGCAGCCATAAAGACGAGCAGGGCTCTAGCCTTATTGAGGGGCTTAAAACTATAAACTAGGCTTGAACCTCGGGCCGTTGCGGGCGGGGGAAATGAGGAATGATGACCTACATTTAAGGGGAAGTTATATGTTTATGTCGTCTATCGCTCTACTTTACAGTTCGTAGGTCTCGGCTTTTTTTTCGGGGGGAAGACGGAAAGGGGAGGGGGGAATAAATGCATTAGGTATCCCCACCGCAAGTAGCAGGGTATGTAGGACTCCCCCTCTTCATAACGACTCACTAAAAACGCCCCAGTCTTGGTGCTCCTTCAAAAGCCAATATAGGGGCATCGCGAACTGCCAGAGCATGGGACTTTCGGTTTAAGCTCATATCGTGGCAACGTGAGTGTATGTACAATTCATACAAGTCTAGTGCTGATTGAAAACTGATTAATAATCGATGTTTGTAGTTCCAGTGGTAGGATTCCCGAGTGCGATCCGCCTGACGGGCTCGCTGGGCGCGATCAGCAACCGCGGCCTGCTGTCCGTGCTGCAGCGCGAGCCCGAGCACGAGCGCCCGCACAACGTGCCCGGCTTCTACACCAACACCAACAACGTGCACACCTCGCTGTGAGTTGTAGTTCCAGTGGTAGGGTTCCCGAGTGCGATCAGCAACCGCGGCCTGCTGTCCGTGCTGCAGCGCGAGCCCGAGCACGAGCGCCCGCACAACGTGCCCGGCTTCTACACCAACACCAACAACGTGCACACCTCGCTGTGAGTTGTAGTTCCAGTGGTAGGGTTCCCGAGTGCGATCAGCAACCGCGGCCTGCTGTCCGTGCTGCAGCGCGAGCCCGAGCACGAGCGCCCGCACAACGTGCCCGGCTTCTACACCAACACCAACAACGTGCACACCTCGCTGTGAGTTGTAGTTCCAGTGGTAGGGTTCCCGAGTGCGATCAGCAACCGCGGCCTGCTGTCCGTGCTGCAGCGCGAGCCCGAGCACGAGCGCCCGCACAACGTGCCCGGCTTCTACACCAACACCAACAACGTGCACACCTCGCTGTGAGTTGTAGCTTTTATTTTATCTCTTTACAGGCCAGTGTGAAGATGCGTTGAGGTAAGAGCCAACGGATTTCCGTTGCAGGCCAATTCAAAAGAGGTTGAAATACAAAATTTTCTCGACTTCTGTTTAGTATAAATTACTAAAACACGGTAAACTATGTACGACGGTGAATGTTATACGATGAATAAAAAAAAAAACACCGGTGTCATTTATACATATATATTTATATAGATTGTCATAAGTTTTATATAAATACATTGTAGGTAATAAATATTATAAATATAATATAAATATTTTATTAAATATATATAATAATATATATTTAATATAATAATATATATAATATAAATATTGTATTAAATATAAAAAAATAACAAATCAAATAATAAACATACATAAGCTCACGCCTGTTTCCCAGCGGGGTAGGCAGAGACAATGGACCTCCACTTGCTACGATCCCTACACACATCTTTCGCTTCATTCTCTTCTCATAATAATATTGGGTACACTAAATAATAAAAGACTTAAGTCAATAACGCAACTAACAATACATCATCTTCCTGCCCTGCTCCCATTATTTGGGGTCGGCGCAATATGTCATCCTCTTCCATTTTTCCCTATTAGACGTCTCTTCCATACTCACACCTTTCTTAGACAACTGACAATAATTATATTCATAAATAAAATAGATTTACTTTACTAAAAATTTATGATATGCAGACATAAGAACTAAGGCATTTTATCTACAAATTGAGTCAGCTCACCAAACCCTAAATAAACCTTATATATTTTCATTCCAGCCACCGCACAATCCCTCGCATTTCGACCGCAGTGGACACGACCCTCCTCGACACACCTATAACCGGGTTCAACCGGGCCGACCGATCCCTACACAACGAGATCCGGCGCTCCTTCCACAAGCCCGGGGACAACCGACACAACCCGGACACTGGCCGGAGCATGCCCAGGAACCTCAACCTGGCCTCTGCCAATGATATCACTAGGAATATAGAAACTGCTGATGATACGTAAGTTAACTATATATCCAGTTTGTATATAAATGGTAATATAATTATTTCTTTATTATTTACTGGCTGTCCCGAGTGGTTTCATCCGCGTAGATCCCGTTCCCGTGGAAACTTTAACTTAAAATATGACGTAGCTTTCTATAGCTAAAATAATTTTCAAAAACGCTTTAGTAGATCCAGAGATTACCCCCTACAACGTCACAAACTTTGCCTCTTCATATAGATTGCACGCATTGAAACACATAAAATACAAATATTATGAAGAAATACAATTTGCACAAGGCGAGAAAATTATTAATTAATTTTCTTCCAATAAACCCGTATGAGAAGAAATTGTGAACATAGGACATTGCCGTGTACAACTAACAAGCTACTTAAATGTTTACTGATCCCACTAATACTTACTTACTATACTAAAATAAAGTCAAAGCCAAAGTCAAAGTCAACAATTTCTTTATTCATATAGACACAATTCAAAAAATTAAATCATGTTCTTATGATGCGGCCATTTCTTTTCCTACCACTAGTTCAAGACGTGGCAACTCTGAGAAGAACTGGCAAGAAACTCAGAGGAATCCTTTAAAAAATAAAACAATTTATCGTTACTTTTACAATATTGTTTAGCTGCAGTGTCATTCCAGAGCAAGTTACTCCCATTCCATTCTGTCATTTACATAGTCTGATATTTTATAATATGCCTTTTTACATAATTTAGCTTTAACAATGGCTTTAAATTTATTAACAGGTAGTTTTCTAATGTTATTTGGGAGTTTGTTATAAAAGCGAATACATTGCCCCATAAAAGAGTTGCTTATTTTATGGAGACGAGTTGCAAGTACAATACCATATCAATAAACATAGACATATGTATTATAGACAATTTAATCTACGTATTTAATATAAGTGTATAATATTCATGCCAAAAAACGTTCGCTGGTTTTGAATACCGGACTGCTACTGATACAGCGTAATGTATGTATATGTATGAAGGTATTTGTTACCTCGATATCTATACATTACTTCTTCTTCTTCTTATCGTGTCGACCTGGCGTTCAAATTTGAGAAGACCAGTACTCGGCCACTAACACAGCATTATCAGCGGCGTTGCACAGGTCCTCGCGTGTACAGGTGTTGGGGCACGCAGGGCAGACTAGAAGGTGCGCCATTGTTTGGGGGGAGATACCACACGCACACGCAACCTCTGAGCTATTCATGTTCTCCCGGCTTCGTCCGACTTGAGTCCGCAGTCTATTTAAGGACTTCCAAGTCTGCCAAGGAAGTTCATGACCAGGTGGAAGGTGCTCAGAAAGAGGAATAGGTAGAGTCGTTGGGAACCTCTCCTTCCAAAGACCTAATCGGGCTTGGTTTGCATTACCATCCAGAGGGGGCACTTCTTTTATGAAGTTGTGGCGGCTCCTTAGCCTCTGGGTTACCGGCACGTGTTGGTGTAAAGGGTGCCGGGGGTCGGTGTCTTTTTTAGCCCTTTCAATAAAGCTTGCCACATCTCTGCGGACGTCCGGGGGGGCAATGCCAATCAATGGATACAGCATCCCAACCGGGGTTGGTTTAAGACAACCTGTAACAATCCGGCATGTGTCATTTAGTGCTGTATCCACCATGTGCGTGTGTGCTGAACGGCTCCAAACAGGGCTGGCGTATTCGCCTGCCGAAAAAGAAAGGGCCAAACCGGTCGTCCGCAGCACCTGTGGTGAGGCTCCCCACTTAGAGGTCATGAGTCGGCGCAGGAGGTTGTTCCGAGTTCCCACTTTCTGCTTGGTGTTAATGCAGTGCTGTCTGTATGTAAGCGCCCTATCCAATGTGATACCGAGATATTTTGGAGTAGGGCAGTGAGCAATCGGCACACCCCTCCATCTAATATTTAAAGACCGCTTGGCCTCGCGGTTGCGCAAGTGGAAGGCGCAGGACTGAGTTTTTCCTGGATTCGGTCGCAAGGAATTTTGCTCGTAGTAGTAGCTTAGGGTATCGAGTGCTACGTTAAGGTTCCTTTCGACCTCCTCAAAAGAAGGCGCCTGAGATGTCAGCGCTAGATCGTCGGCGTATAGAAAGCGATCGGTGTCTGGTGTTATGGGCTGGTTATTCGTGTAGATATTAAATAGCAGTGGAGCTAACACGCTACCCTGGGGAAGGCCATTTTTCAGTGATCTCCATCGACTTTTTTCTGTTTGAAGGTGAACTTGAAACTGCCTGTTCCGGAGAAGTTCACTCAGAATTTTTGTAAAGGCGTGATCGCCTGTTAGTTCAGTTACCTTCCACAGAAGCCGTTTTATGTTTACTGTGTCATAAGCCGCGGAAAGGTCCACAAACACAACACCAGTTTCCTGACCAAGCTCATACCCGTCCTCTAGATGTTGTGTGAGGTTTAGGGTCTGATTACAACATGATTTCCCTGGTCGGAAACCGGCTTGTTCGGGAATGAGCTTGGGGTCAGCAATGCTTACTAGGCGGTTCAATAACATCCTTTCTAGCAGTTTGTAAGTATGACACAGTAAAGATATCGGCCGGTAGCTTTTGGGATCATCACTAGGCTTCCCAGGTTTCAGCAACGCGATAACCTTAGCTTTTCTCCAAAAACGTGGAATCCGGGCAGATTCCAGACAACTGTTAAAAAGCTCTAGTAGCCAGGAGACAGCTACGGGTCCAAGGTTCCTCAACTGCTCAACAGAAATGTTGTCGGCCCCTGACGCTTTACCATTTTTAAACGATTCTATCGCCGCAACAATTTCTTCGAGCACAAAGGACCTACTGATAGTATTGCCAGTGTCTGGACAACTGCCGATCTTTGGAGTTGGGGTTTGCCGACGATTATTCTTTCCGTTCAGCAAGAGTTGATGAGCCACTTCATTAGCCGTGACCTGACCCGGAGCAGTTGCAGGAGGAGGATCGCCGGTAAGTTTCCGGAACGAGTTCCATGCTTTTTTGCTGTTGTGAGTCAGGTTGAGGTTGGTCACCATGGCTGTCCATCGTTTACGTCGAGTCTCACCGATCTGAGACGACAGTAGTTCCTCGCCAATCTGGATAGTTTCTTCCGAGAAAGGTTCATTGGTACACAGTTGTTCATACTGCTTTAACAGATCAGCGGAATCGCGGGACAGCCCAGGAACATACGAAGTACGACAACCTCTCGGAATGTACTTGCAGGAAGCAGATGCAATGAACTGTACGAACTGGTCGTAGTTTACAGCAACAGGTGGATGTTAAGAAGATTGTCGTCGATGGTCTTTGCGTATTGTTCCCAATCGGCTTTGGTATAGTTAAAGCGGCGTCTGAACGGGACAGTGACGGGGCAGACCATAGACTTGATTGCGCACATAATGGGCCTATGTTGGGTTCTAGGAATGGGGTGACACACGGACTTGATACACTGTTGAGAGATGCTTGCGCTGCAGAAAATTAGATCTGGATTATATCCGCGCCTCCACCGGCCACTATTGAAAGAAGCCGGAAGCTTAGTGTTGTGAATCAGTGTCAGGCCATGTGCGTCAGCCCACTCTTCAACTGCCAGGCCATCTGTATCTGTCTCCCGATAGCCCCAGCTTGTACTGTGGCTGTTGAAGTCTCCTACAACAATATTGATCTTTTGATCAGAATCGTTGGGTCTGTGGTACCGGAATGGAACGCCAGGTGGTTTATATATAGACATGATGGTAAAGTCTGCGGTGTGTACAGTAATTTGTTCAACTGAGTATTCGGAACAGCAGTTAGTAGACACAACTTTGACGTTAGGGCCGACGAATACGGCGCTGCCGTGTTTTGGGTGTGGGATTTCGGCCACTAATGTAAGTCCGGCAATATATGGTCTTGCATGGTTGGAGCTGCGATGCGTTTCTTGCACGCAGATAAAATCCACTTTGTATTTGTGGCACATTTGCGATAGAATTTCAGATTTGTTGTCCGAGAATCCTTCGATGTTAACAGAAATCACGCTTAGCGCTGATTCTGAGAGCATAGGTTTTGGTACCTTACGTAGATGTTGATGTAGCCTTGACAAAGGCTTTTTGGGTGGCCCTGAGAAGGGCCTTTGGGAATGTGCCATTTGGTCGTGGTGGAAGGATCGGCCAGTCCGCGTTACTGACTTGCCGTCCGCAGACCGTTGCCCAGGGTGCGCCGGACGCATGATAATTTATTTAATACGTCACACGAGGAGGCTCCTTCACAATACTCCCTCCTTCACATACATTACTTATAACAAATAATGTTGACATTAGGCATAAAGAATAAAAAAAATATATTTAGTCCGTCGGATTAACAAAAAATATTGTACATGTTTCTTTGCTTCGGTTCTCAAACAAAAAATGACGAAGGTACAGCGCGTTGAAATTTCGTGTGACGTCACTTCTAAGTATTTTACCTAGTCGTGACGTCACAATACCCCCTCTCTGAACTTTATAGTTAGTTAATATTGGACACGTATTTTTTTATTTATCAAATCAATAAAAATTGACAAAGATACAGGGCAAAAACAAACTATAAAGTTTAGGAAAGGGAAGCTTGTGACGTCACTACTAGCTAAAATTGTACCTAGAATTGACGTCACATAAAATTTCAAAGCGTTGTATCTTAGTCATATTTTGTTTGAGGAACGAAAAAAAAATACGTGTCGAATATTTTTTGCCAATCTAACTGACGGACTAAATAGATTTTTTTAGTCTTCATGCCTATAGATTTATTTATACTTTAGTGCACACAGAAAGTAACTCGACATAAATTGTATTAATTGGTAACAAAATGTACAAAGGCGAGCTTAATTCAATTATGAATTTTCTTTCAGCAAACCTTTAGGAAAGAGATACATGATAATATTAGTGCATAGCAAGTGTACAACAGATTTAATAAAACTAATTTTTACCGAATATATTTTTTTATTTACCTATAGATTGTATGGAATTTATTGAAATAGTATAATAATGGTAGTAACTTGTGGGTGCAGGTCGGCGGGGCGCCTGGCGGGCGGCTGGCGCGCGCGCACGCAGAGCGAGGAGCAGAACGTGGGCGCCGAGCGACACGCGCCGCACCCCGCGCACCCGCCGCACCCCGCGCACCCCGCGCCCGCGCCCCCGCCGCCCACGCTGCCCCTCACCGTCGACAAGGTACATATCATTCTAGAGCTCAGAAGCATAAGGGCGGATGTGCCATTATACCACACGAACATTCGTCGTATGTGCCTTTAGTTTTTCTTCTCCGGGTCACAATGTAGGTAGATAGACTTAGAAAGTTAGAAAGAGTCGTTGAAAGCTAGATAAGGTCCGGTTGTCCTCGCGAAGTCACCCGGTCCTATGCTTCAGACCCGATCGCAGCCCGCGCTGGTTGATTTTAATTATACATGTTTATAATAACATATAATAACAATATTGGTAAATTTTATTTAATAATATTATCGTTTAAATGTTTTTGAGGATTAGATCGATTCGTCACCATTATCAATACACGTTTTCATTTAAAGTACTGAAATAGATGTGATTTTTACATGCAAAATAAGATGTTTTATGTATAATAAATAAGTCGTTAAAACTTAAAATAAATGCAAAAAAATTCGAAAGTTGATCCATCTTTGAAACAAGCGATTCGATTTTCAGATTTCGGTGTTATAAACCTTGTTAATAGCATAGAGTTTTTTAATCAACTGTTCAAGATCTTTAAATTTACTTTAATGAAAGTTTGGTTAGGTTTTGATAATGGGTATTTATTACATTTTTTGGCAAATTAATTGGTCTTCGAATAGTTTTTTTTCTTTGAAGTCTGTATTTTTTTGTTTATATGTTATTGTTAATTCGCAGCCGTCGTGCGTGTGTAGCTACGACAATAGCACCACGGCGCCGGGCACGGAGGACGGCGACGACTACCGCAGTGAATGTGAGAACTGCAAGTCCGCCAGCAGCTCCAGGTGTGTACCAGCTTTGATTTAACAGCTGGCCACTTAATAGACCGCCCAATGTCTTCAAGGGCGCAGTAAGAGGCGACTTAGGGATATACCACCTATGGATGGGCAGCAGCATCTATCTGCTCAAATATTGTTACCATTTTATTGCGATCACCAATCAGCCTTTTTTTTGTCCGGGTGAAAATGCATTTCCGCATTCCCACCGCCGCGGATTGTTTCGAGCGTACCCGGTTTTAGTGGCGTAGAGTCCTCTCCTCGTGGTATGAGTTCGCATACCACGCTATGGAGAGGGCGAGTTCCACATATCACGCCGCCAGCGCGCGGTTATGCTACAGCGGCGGGAAAGCGTAAAAGCACTGCCCGCGGTCAATAACTAAAAAAAAAAAGAGTACTCGAATACTATGTCTCCTCTTCAACAACAACCTTCTTATTTGTGTATCCTTCTTATCTATGTGATCGGTTTTCCTTTATGCATTCTCCTGACGATCACTGTAGGTCTGAGACCTACATTGAAATCTAAAGCTTCATTTTTTTTTTTTTTTTTTTTTTTTTTCGGACGGACACCTTTGCTACTTCACCGGGCACAAAGGCGAGCAGAGCTCCAGCCTAGATAAATCGTCTAAAGCTTCACGTCAGTTTTCCGTCTATCAAATCTGATTTTTATTCCTACTCTTTTACTGTGCATGGGGTCCGATTATGGAATTCGATGCCCGCTTGCATCTGTGAAAGAATTTTAACTCTCCTATTCGACATAATGTATGTATAAGTATATAGTTTGTTCTGATTTTGTATATATGTATTAATGTATACTTTTAGTTATCGTATGTATTAACACACTTATATATTCGTTCTATCTTTCGACTTCTCTCGCAGGTTTAGTGGAAGAGATTTCTCTAGAAATAAGTAGCACCTGTGTGCATAGTCGTCTATTCGTTGTCCCCCCCCAGGTGGGTGCTGCAGGCGCCGGCGGGGTGGGAGGGCGAGGCGGGCGCGGGCACGCAGACGCTGCAGCGCCGCGCGCCCCCCCCCGCGCCGCCCGCGCCCGCCACCGCCACGCTGCCGCAGCCCGTCACCAAGCAGACGTAACTATGCACTTCTTACTATACCGGGGACGTTTGAGGAGATGCATTTCAAAAATTAAATGCTTCGTTTCAATAGTAAAACTAATGAGGAATTGTCTCGCCTTTGATTAGTGTCTATTACGTATAAAATTGTATACGGGGGAAAACATCCAATTATTGGCACTTTAAACGGCATCGGTAAAAAAAATATTTTTTGTGAAAATTATACACCTTTTTAAGTGATGACAATAGTAAAAAGTAACAATAGGATTTTTTTTTCAATAAAACAAATTTATATTTTATTAATTGTACAAATATTAATAATACAATTTTATCCAATTTTATATATTTGTCTTAATATTGGCATAAATAACTCTTACCATTTAAATATCACTTCAAGTGTTGCCATTTAAAAAAGACGAATGAAGTAGATAGTTCATTGTTTTGAGTTCTTGTTTTTTGACATTTCACAATTTGCATACCTTGCCAATAATTGGTGGGGTGCCAAAAATAAGCAGAATAAACCTATCTAAAGTTGCGTGCTAACTTCTATTGCGAATTGTAGGATTCTTGACATTTGACCTTCATGTATAGCCTTCGGAAATATATCATTGAAATTACATTGCGCTACGTTAAATGCTGATTTAACTTTTTTATATGTATTCGTAATTATGAAAATAAGAAATTGTTTAAATATATTTTGGCAATATCCACATTGGTTTACTGGGTTCCACGAACAGCTACTTTTTATATTTACAATAATACCCCGCTTTACGCGAGAGATGCGTTCTAGGGAAAATCGCGTAAAGCGAATTAAGCGTTTATCGGGGTCTTGTAATAAAGTACCAAATTTAGAATCAACCGCTTTTATTACATAATTGTTTACATTTAACACAAGAAATGACGATGAAACCGCTTGTTAAAAGAAATTTCAACATTTTACAATAAAAAAATACACAATAAAGTGCATTTTATATTAAAATGTTTTCTGAGTGGCTTTTTGCTTCCGCTCTATCAAATCGTGCAAGTAAATAATCAATCAGATACCAATTCAGTGACTAATAGCGCACTCGCGTAAAGCGGGGCATAGCGAATCCGCGTTACACGGCGTATTACTGTATATGGTTTTATTATTTGTCCGCAGTCGAACTATGGGCCCGCCATCAAATTGGGAGAACTGGTTCAACACGATTCCGGATTCAGACACAGAATCAGAGGAGGAATAGATTGGAGTCATCAATTTTATTGGTAAATAGTTTACGTTGCAATGGCGATGGTATATGAGGACTATCGTTATAAATATCAGATAAAAAATAATGGTCTACAAATAAATTAGCTGATGAGTAAAACTTCTTCCATGCAATATTAGCAATAAATAAAGTCTTAATTCTTATTGTAATACAGTACAATTTCGTTTGGAGTACTTACCCGTATATTGTGTCTCGGTACACGAACCAGCAATATGAATACTATAGTTTCCAATCCTCTATATTTATGTTTTTTTTATTTGTCATCGTAACACTATGTTATTTTGTTTTTAAAAGTTATCGACTAATTTAAAGTGCTTTAAATACAATTATTTTAACAAAAACTAATAGTAGCTAATTATAAAATGCGTTTATAATGATTAAGATGATATAGTGATATTTTTATTTGGCATAACTAGTCCATATTACTACCGCATTTCTATCATCGCCATTGAACGTAGATAGTTTTTTTCTAATTGTAAGTTTAAACCGTATTATAGATTAAATATGTCATTCCTTTGTTTTCATAAAATAATATAATTAAATTGTGCCAATATTTTTTGAAGATGGCTAATCAATTTGATAGGTAGATTGACATCAAATAACTATTCTTTAAATTTGCTTTAAAAGCATTTAATTATTATATTTATTTTTTATGTTAATGTTTAAATATTATGTTATATCTTATATATGTTGACATTCCGTTTTTACACTTTTCTATACAGTATTGCCAGATCAAAAAATATGCCTGTTCATGTGTTCTTTAGACCAACTCCTTTACTAGAAATGAGTTGGTTGATAAATATCATTTATATTTCTAGACCTAAGAAGCAGAAAGACGGATGTTCTATATACTTCAGAAGCATTTGGTCGTAAGTGCCAGTTTACAATAAAGGCACATACGATTAATGTTTCTGACGTATAATGGCACATCCAACCGTATGCTTCTGAGCTCTTGATTTATGGAGAGAAAAAAATGGGCGTAATTTTCTAACAGTTCTTATTTTTTGAGCTGTAACTATTACAGGTTTTGTGTACACATTTAATGTGTTTATGTTGTTTTTATTAATTTTGTTGCGTTAAAAACTCTGCCTATTTATTGAATACCAAAGAATTGTTATGTTTTATCTCTGTATATTGTGTTAAATGAGTTTTATTTAAGCTCTTGTTTTACTTTTTACCGCCGTTTAATATCTAATGCGATATTAAAAAAGTAGCATTAAGTATCTAATGTAATTATCAAGTTGGTCACACTCGGGAAAAGTCGGCTGTCCTTTTGAATATAATTATATGTGATAGTTATATAACTCTATTTGATACTAAGTACTTTTTCAAATATCTATTGCATTTGAATATATTTTATCATTCGTTTCAGGGACACTTATTTATAGTGTCTATGACTACAATTTTTATTTCATTAAATTATGATCAACATAAATATTTTATGGTTCTTTAATATTGTACTGTGTGTTACGCACTGTTATATGATATCCTATAAATAAAATAATAAAAAGGCGCTGGTTTCTGGTTACGTTATAGCGTATATTTTATTGACAAATGAAATCAAACAATAAAGTATAAAATATGACAAGTACATTAACATTTAGATTAGACAATATGTTCCAAATAGGTTCGATTCGTTACAGTGTGGAGTGTAATATGGTCTATTTTTCACCGAGTGTGACAAATTTGAGAATATTTTATTAATAGTTTTGTCACAAATCAATGTCCAAATTATCCTGTTCAAATGTTTATAAATCAAAACTATCTAGTTTTGAATATTTTGATAGATTACATAGTGCCAAAGGGTGAACTGACTTTTGGTATAGATTCATGAAGTTTCAAATTAAACCTTGCTTAAATCTGCTGTTATAGATGTCTATGTATTAATTTTATTAACTGAAACCCAAGGTTGATGTGACAGTGAATAATTAATATATAATTAGCAAAGCTGAGATCAGGTTTCAGATACAAGCAGTGATAGCGTTCTATTGTGGATACATTAGTCGGTGTATAACGACAAATCTCTAGTTATATCAGTTTTGAACTACTACGGAGAAAATACATAAGCGAACTTTTTTCTGTAAGATACTGTAAAAGTATTAAGGCGAAAACACATTATTAAAACGCCACGCCACGTATCAACACCTGTAAATCAGTACGCGCGTGGCGTCGTGTCGGGTGTTCATAGTGTGTTTCTGGTCTATAGAAAACAATACATTTGATTCGACTCAACACGCGTGGCGTGTCGTCGGGTGGCGTGGCGTTTTAATAATATGTTGTGTATTATGCAAGGATATTTCTAGACCTCGGAATCATAAGGTCGGATGTGCCATTATACGTCAGAAACATTCATCGTATGTGCCTTTACCTGGCTTTTACTGGCACTTACGGCCAAATGCTTCTAAAATGTATAGTACATCCGTCCATATACCTCTTATACTTACTTATTAACCAAAATAATAATTACAACTTCGGTTTTTAAATTTTTACAATTCATCGCTGTTATTGGGAAGCCACTCATGTTTCGCAAAAATATTACGTATCGTTTTATAGGAAAAGCCAGTTACAAATCGTCGGTGATACTGTCATTCCGCGTAAGTAACGATAGCTAATACGGTTGAAAATCAAATGTAGCAAATTGATTCTTTACCTTGACAACACCTATAAAGAAAATATCTTGACAGATGAAATTACACTTTATTAGCCACTTACGCGATATCACAGTATCACCGACGAAATACCGACCGTGGTAATAGGAGGCATAGTATACCAACGCCCTTTCCCCCAAAATGAAAGGCTTTGTGCTCTCTACCGTTTCTTTAGAAGCGCAAGAAGTTTTAAGAACCAAGTTACTCCCGGGCCAAGGAGTATCCCGTCCTTGATTACTAAATCTTCTCCTCGTATTTACTCCGTAGTAGAGATGTCCCTACAATGATCTAATGTTGAAGCATAGTAAAGTCTTGCATTCATATTATAATCGCATGCCAAACAAACTTTTTTTCTTGCTGTTGACGTGAGGTTTAAAGTGAAGATTATAAAATAAGTGGAACCAAAGAATGAAAATAAAATTGTGATCTAATATCATTTAATCGGTTTAGTGTTAGACTCGCTGTAGTTGTTCGAGCTCAATAATAGCGCTAATAGATCTGTTGACTTACATTTGGATACTAAGAGTTATTCATATTACCATAAAGTATAATGTTACGATAAATTACGGCAAACGTCTTAGAGAGGTACATAAAATATATGAAATTATAACATAAAAAATAATAAAGTGTTAAAAGTGGAATACTAAGGCGGACTTTACACTTTCAAATCGGGGACGTTCTTAAGAAAGGCCAAGTTAGGAGTAAACCATAGGACATTAATGTGAAGGTGGTATGTCATGGTCGTAGTTTAGGGAAGTGGTCTTTGACTACCGCTATGAGAATGAGACGTGAATGCACGTATTTGTAAAAATAATACATATTATGTAAAATGTCAACAATTGTGTCGTTAGAGATCTCGTTGGGCACATCATCAGGCACACTTAAGGCTGCATTTTATGGTTGGACTGAATATTTAATTATATAACCAATGTAAAGTTTGGCATGTAAATGACCTTTGTCATTTGGCTACATGGTGATCGGGTTATTATAAAAAAATAATTTAATAAAAATTGTATGAATCCGCTATTGAAGACGCGGACACCACCATATTGAGACCACAGCTAATATTGGCTATAAATGAATTTAAGAATGACCAATTTCGAAAAAGGCACAATTCATATAAGAAGTCAAACTGCCTGAGTCTGCTTTAATTATCACTTTATGTTCTCTATGCTATTTGTGTTACATTGTCATATAAGTAAGTGACACTAGCTAATAAGATTGAAAGTCATATTTTATATAGCAAAATATTTTTTTTGCCCTTTAAAATATGCATTAAAAATATTCTTTGACAGATGAAATTGCACCTTATTAGCAATTGTCACTTACTGTTATTGTACCGACGATAAGTCGTTTGCCGTAAATTACCTTAAACTCTCTATAAATATAACGAGGAAATGCCTAGTTATATATTTTTGTCTAAATAAGATAACAAGAAATAAGATTTTCGTGTAATATAAATAAGGGTCTTTAAATATGTTTCTCTTTTCTTTCATGAGAGTCGTAATTGTGTTTATAAATAAATAAATATCAATGTTTGTAGGCAGTTTGAGATGAAAGAAAATAGAACATTTAATAGTCTGACTTTCCAGGGTTGTATCTATTAATAGCACGTGTATATTATATAGTGGTTATCGGAACAGTTTGCAGTCATATTATTCAATGACTTCAGTGCATAGAATCGTTTTTCAGAACAAAAAAAAATGCTCAGGTTTAGATAAATTTTCCTTTACTTCTTTCATTATTATCTGAAAAATATCGTGTTAAGATGTTTGTGCAATTTAATTTCGATCATTCTTTTTTTAAACACTAGCAGAGTTTTGTCGTATACTTATATCCTTGTTAACCCCTCATGCTAAGCTAAAATGCTTGTGTTACGAGTGGGTTCACGTCGGTAGTGCAATAGGTGAGGATCGCAAGTCCGCCGCAACCGTTACTTGACTAAATATTGTACGTAATTTCACAGCTAGCACACATGTGAGCAATTTTTATGTTCTGAAAATCCAGTCTATATATAGAATTCAATGATCTTTTGATTTGGCACATTCTTTTGGAGTGAACGTACTATGTGGATGGTACCTTAAGTAGTTAGGAATTCATAAATTATGTAAATTATGTCTAATAATTATATTTTCAGAAAAAAGGTTCGGATTAATAAATTTGAATGTTGGTAGATTTTATATGATAAACTATCAACATTTGATTTTAATTCACAGACAAGATTAATGTGCAAATGTAGTTCTAAATATTCTATGATATTTGCTGTTATGTCACAAAACAGGTTATGTTTTAAAAATCACGTTTATGTTTTTTCATAAAGTTGAAATGAACCACAAATATATTTATTTATGGTTGATTTCTAAGCGGTTTATGGTTGTTATGTTCATTTATTTGAATGATGAAATTTATTAACGGGATATAAAAGTAGGATTTACCCTGAACAATTGTTTTACAACTGTGTTCGTTTTTTAGAGAAACTGAACTGTTTAATGTTTGTAATTGATATAATTATTTTTTGTTATAAGCAATCCTCCTCCAAAGTGAGAGAATGATCGAAATGTATGGGGCCTATGGTATAGATTTTATCATTACTTTTTATCTTGATACTACCGACTGCCAGTTTTTATGAATTTAGATAGAAACTGTTAGACAAATATCTAATTTATTTTTTACCAGATAGGCTTATATTTTTGTGTACGTTGTTTCTGATGTAATTATGGCAATGTTAATTTTGATGTGTATTTATCTTCATTGCAATTGAATCATTCATTTCATTAATGTTTAATTGAATTTGGGCATTTTTAGGCATATTATAAAAAATAATATGTAGATTAACTGTGTTGAACATAAATGGCGTGTGATGTATGAAACTCAAGCTATCAATTTATTTGTGACTATAAATTGTAATAATGTGGCTATTCGACAAAACAACGTGGCTCTCTTTACCAAATAGATAATTAAAATTGAGTTTGTGTATATTTTGTGATTAAGTATTTCGTTATTACATTTTCCATCTTGATAGCAGTATTTTAATATCACACACTATTTCTGTTAGTAAAGTATCACAAGAAAAATCTTGTAAATTGTCTAGAAACAAATTATAAAAGATAAATTTATATTATCTATTCATTTTTGTTACATGTTTAACTGTCAAAAACATTTCTTTTACTCATTCCGAACTAATTTGTAAGCACTATTCGATTCGAATTTTAAATCTCATTAATAAGTTTGCAAGGAAAGTGTCGATAGAGGCAGCTAGTGTCGCCTGCGGATAGAAATGATCAGTATTACAAACACTTCCGAACCAATAACCTATGTTTAAATAATTAAATAAAAAGTTATGGGAAATGTGTTTCATTGTTTTATTTCACAACTGAGCAGACCTTAAAATCTAGTGTAAGTGGTCACAAATCTTATTAAGTAAAAATAAGCAGAACATTGATTTATTTAAATCCTTAAGCAGGCAGTGATCTCCATATATTTAACTGTATAGGCTTGGTATAAGGTTAAAAAACCAGTAAATACTAAACATGATTCCGTTAGACATGGCTGACCCCACATGGGGCGTGCGCTTTTCTCAAGCGAATAAATGATGCAAGACACGCATACTCTCGTACATAACACAAGCTCGAGTGGGATTAGGCCCCACTAATCAACCAAGGGGTTAAATATTAATTAAACATTTTTTTTTAGTTCAATAATATTACATTTCATATGGAAATTGATATTAACCGTTAATCAGAACAACAAAGAACAATGGATGGAGTCATAAAAACCCCTTTAATTAATTTTTATTAAGCTCTTATACATTGTGCTGTTGGAAACTGTATCAGACATTAAATTGGAATAAGTTAAAATGTATACATTTTTGCTGAAAATAGCCTCGTTGAATTACATAACTGCGACTTATTCAAGTATCTATGGTTAGCGAGATTCACTGGCTTGGAGCGACATCTACAGTAGCCGCACAAACCACAAGATAACTAACAGCGCCATCTAGAACCTAGCATCTCAACTAACCTGTATCGCGCAATACAAGTTCGCAAGCCGATTCGAACAGATACAAGTTCTGAAAATCAACAAACGGCCATTCCGCCTCATCCGGCAAAGAAGATTGTCATTTTCTGTGTATGAAGACCACCAATCTTTCCTCTACAGGCTAAAAACGTTATTTCTGACTCAAGCTGACGTTGTAATCAAACATCAGGAATCTCTACCTATTATACATCGTGATTTTTTAATCGTTACTTATCATTGTCCGGACGATTTACTATCACTATTACTATCGAAACGTAACAATAAAATTTTAAAATAGACGTAACGCATAATAAAATAGAAAATAACGTTTATCTCAAGAAGACGGGAGTGATAAAAGTTCTTGGCAAAATAAGCTCTAGTGACATGCAATACAACATAATTTAATATAATTAATAGAATCAGGCGTTACTTTGCGGAAATCCATATTAATCTAATTTAAAAAGACAAAATATCTAGTGTTAATTCCGCTAAAAATTTAGCGGAATTAACACTAGATATTTTGTCTTTTTAAATTAGATTAACATAATTTAAGTTGTACGGACAGGCGATTAGGGGCGCCCAGGTTCGAAGTCATTAATATTATTATGTAATTTTTAATGATTGAAAAACTATATCCATCAGGGCCGCATTTAGAAGTCCGGAGGCCCCGGGGCAACAAAGGAGAAGAGGCCCCCTGGCCACAAATTAGTTTCCCTCTAAATGGGTAGATTTGAAGTATGTAGGTACCTACTTTTCAGGACGATTTAAATTCTGATATTTAACTGATTGTCTAATTTAAGTGAATAAGTATAGATGAATAACCGTTATTACAATATTTAAGAACTATTACATTACTGTAAGTAAAGGTACAACACCGAAAAAATTTAAAGATTTTAAATCTCTTTTGCGGGGGCCCTTCTTTGTGGAGGCCCCGGGGCAGTGGCCCTAGATGCCCTCCCTTAAATCCGGCCTTGATATCCATAGATCGATTGTACTACCAAAAACTAATAATTTTGCTGAGTATTAGCAATGACTAAAAACTCACGGTGTTCAGGTATATATTTGAATGCTCTTAACACAATTGAGCTGGTAACTTGATATATCTTTTAAAATAAATTCCTGTTAAACCTACAATAAGTATTGAAGCAAGAATATAAGAACAAATATTGAAGATAAGGTTCGAGGTACGTTAATATTGGTTCCTTTATCTGGTACATCTGGTATCCAGGGTCCGCATTGTCTGTATCCTGCCTCCTGAAATAAAAAGATTTATTTAAACATTATGTTAGTAAAACGCCCTGTGTATTAAGTCATCTTATTTAATTTAATTTTCGAGCGTTGTTAACAATTAAATAAATTAGTGATTTTTTTTTAACTTACAAAAAAATATTTCCCCTTTATAGTATAACACTATATAACTCCCACAAATTTACATGATACCTGGCTCGAAAATCAAACCTCCTCCCGCTACCCTGCGCCAGACCCTGCTCTCGTCCTGCAGTAGCGTTAGCATGACATGCCGCAATTCGGAGTAATTTGTTTGCTGTTATTTGTTACTATTATTGGATTTTATTAAGTTTTAGCTATTATTACGTTTGCACGTTGTGTTTGTTATTGGATTTTATTGATTAGTTAAACTTTTACGATATTTAAATAATTATAATATTTGAAGGTGGCGAAAGTGGTATGTGAAGATCGAAGCAAATGGAAGGAAGTCGCCTCTGTCTACAAGAAGCGGTATCTTTGTGTAATATATAAATAATAAAAGCATATAATTTGCTTATTTGAGACGCAAACAAAAAAAAAATTTGATTCAAACCTTTTCTTCAGTCAGTACTATAAACAAACGTCATTCGAGCTAGGTGGCATAGTTCACTCGCGGGAGTAATATGTACCTACCTAGTAGTTAACCTATAGTACTCCCTACTGGTGACCTACTGGAAGTGTTACTATTGAAAATTTAAGACGTTCAGAATTTTTCCCTAAATTCTGCCGCCCTAAGCTCCAGCCTACTAAGCCTGCTGGTAAATCCGGCACTGCCCACCTCTGTATAGTTATGTGGGTAGCAGTGCGTGTGCGGTGGTCTCGCGGGGAGTGGTTCCCGGTTCCTCCAGCACGCCAGTTTGCTTGCGTTGGGCTGCCTCCTCTTACCCGGCTTGTCAGGCTCGGATTCCACGTACTGGAACCAGAATTATGGAATAATCAGCGTTATGAGCTCTTACAACATATGATATGACGAAGACGGTGGCTTATATGTAAAAAGGTGCAGATTTAAGACTTGCTGTTCATCCTATAATATTTTTTAGCTGCAGCGGTGTCTCAGTGGTAACGGTAGTGGCTTCTGAGACCTGGTGTTCTGGGTTCGACCCCCATCCGGGACAATTATTTGTATGAACCACGAATAATTGTTCTGACTTTGGGTGTGCTTTGAACCCTTGAATTATGTATTTGTAAAGTCCCCAGATACATGGATTAATTCGGTATTGCGGGAGTTGTCTTTTTAAATAAAAAAATCTGGATTTGGCAGATCCACTCTCAGTAAGAATGTCAAGTGCCAAGGCAGCTACTTAAATGTACAGTAGACCAACGATATAAGTTTACATATTTTAAAACGCATTTATAATTGGGTCAGCGTCTCAGTCCAATACTTATAGTGTTAAGTTAATTTTGACGCTCAAAACATTATTGTATATTTTTATATACTTATGTTTATTTTTGTTCAACAGTAAAAAGTATAATGTAGTGAAAAACAGTTTTTAACAGTATAGTTGGCAACCCTATGTACAATAATCTAGTCATAATAAAAATCCAACAAACCATTTTATTTTCAAGCGGATCGTTGAGTGGTCTCTTCGGTTTGCAATGTTTGTATACTGCGATCAGCAAAAGGTTGGTGCCGGGCACTTTACTGCCCACCAGCGGCCAGCTGCAAGGCTTCGCCGGCCGCTTCAGTACTTCAGCTGTTTCTCTGTTATCCTGTTTGTGTCAAATTATAAAGGTATATATGAACATGAATCCTTGTTTCCCATGATCGATTGCCCATTTATAAACGCGTGCTGGAGTGGAGGCCGCGTCTCAGCACGATGGACCGATGGTTAAAAAATCAGTTAATTAGGGGAGGCGTACCTACGTCCAGCGGTGGACTGAAATTGGATGATGAACGGTGTCATGTCGCCCTGTTCTTTATTACATAGTCAACTTCAAGATTTTCAAACAGCCTTAACTTTCAAATGCTAGTTTATTTTGTACTATCCGCAATAGGCGTGAAGACTAATAAAATATATTTAGGCCGTCAGTTAGATTACAAAAAAATAATGGACACGTATTTTTTTATTTCTCAAATCAATAAAATTTTACAAAGACACAGATCAACAAACACAAACTATAAAGTTCAGGAGAGGGGGGATTGTGATGTCACATGAAATTTCAACGCGCTATGTCTTCGACATTTTTTGTTTGAGGAAAGAAAAAAAATAGTTTTTTAGTCATCATGCCTATTCCTGTGCTTGTGCCTATGTAATTGCTTAATTATCTTATGCGGGGTAATCCAGCACGGAGGATAGTTCCTAATACAATGTCTTAAAAAATTGTAGTGTCTACGTAGATTTGTAGGTACCTACTAACCTGAAAGAAGTAAAGAGCCCTAGTTCTATCGCAGGCGGCTATAGTAGTGCGGTTGACAAGAACTCTATAGTCAAACAAATAGTCGAATTTCTCTCGTTGCGTGGTCGTAATCAGGTGTCTGCGGCGCTTGGCCTTATCAGCTGCTGTTTCCGCTGACACCAATAAACCTGCACAACAAAAATAACACATTGACAGCCTCCGTAGCGTAGCGGTATTTGGCTCGCTTTAAGTCGCGGAGGTCGTAGGTTCCATCCCCACACCGGACAAGAAACATTTGTATAAATTCTAAGATTTCTGTCTGGTTGGTTGAGGGACAACCCTCCGTGCTTCAGAGAGCAGGTTAAGCCGTTGGTCCCGATTATTATAACATCATCTATAATAATCGTATATCAAGGAACGGGCAGCAGCGTTTCCTTGTGTGGTACAACCCTCCCTCGGGAGGAGGCCCATGTCCAGCAGTGGACGTTATACGGGCTGATAATGATGAATGAAAATAAATTAAAGGTTTAATCTGTAGCGACATCTACAGTAGCCGCACAAACTACAAGTAGATGAGCAGCGCCATCTGGCATCTAGCATTCCAACTAACCTGTATCGCACAACATAAGTTTGCAAACCAATTCGAACATACAAACGTTCTAAACCAGAACAAATGGCCTTCGGCCGCTGGGCTCACCGCGCCTGGCAAAGAACACCACCAACCGTTCTTCTACAAATCCATTATTATTTCTAATACCAACCTACTGTGATAGTGGTTAGTGGATGGACGAATGTTTGTTGCCCTTTCATGCAAAAACTACTGAACGGATTTGGCTGAAAGTTTGCACCGCGATAGCTTATAAGCTGGATTAATATATAGGCTATAAAACACCACGCTCCGACCCACTAGAACAGAATTGCACGGGTAAAACCGTGGCGCGCATCTAGTATCAAATAATTTTTACTATTTTAGGGTATTTGAAAAGCACTTGTGAGATATTTGATGATTTATGTTTTACTTATCTTTAATTTGGCCGTAATTTATCTGGCTAAATAAAGAATATAATAAGAAATTGTCAAGCTTACTGAACGCCACCGCGTATCATTCATTAGCAGTTCCCGGTGTCCCGATTATTGGCGTTTGGAGGAGCTTACCCTCTGAAACCCCGCTTCAGAGAGTAAACCCTTAACAGAAGTTACAACATTCGCACTTTAGGTATTTAACGAAGATTTTGTTTTTTATTGAAATGTTGAAGTGGTAAACTGTGATTTCAGAATTTCACTTTTCTGTGGTAAAACGATTATTTAATCATATATTATAACTTTTTTGTTTTAGTTTAGAAAATTATACGATTATGCTTAAAGTTTGCGTAAGCTTAAGTATATACATCTTGAACTTACTAGAACTCAGGATCGTCAGTAGTATGACCATCTCCTGTGTTACTCGAAGTATAAGATTCACCGAACGCCACAGTGACATCATGATAGTTGGCACTACCTGAAACAATATATTACTAAAGTAAGGAATTATATTTTTTAAATAAGCCTTAAAAATACTGGCAACCTACTGATATTTTTATCAGCCTATGTTATGTTAAAATAATGGCCCTTATTTTCTAGCCCCGTGATACTTCATTCTCAACATTTATAATGAAGTTGTTATATGATTTGACGATTAAATACCTATTATACAAAGTATATAGTATATTTTTATCAAAGACTCTTTCAGCAAGTGGCGGATCTAGAATTTTGTAGACTGGTAGATTTAATAGGTAGGTTTCCGAGGCTCATGCTTTTTTCACAAAGGCACTCAATGGCTTAATACACTATAGAGGGACATGATCGTTATTAAAAAAAGAAAAAAAAACTTACAGTTACAGCCGCATTCTCCTTGTCCACATCCTCGAAGCAAACTCCCTGATAATCATGTACCCAGTTGATGTCAAACACCTCGGCACTCAGCAAGGCTTCCATAGCGGCCGGGTAGACCCTCGAGAAGTGTTCTCGAAGGGGTTCCTCTGGTTCTCCCGTTAGTTCACGTCCATCTGTACTGGATACTATCCATCCATATTCATCGATCAATACGCAGGACCAATCTTTACCGTCGCAGCGGGCCTCACAGTCTTCGGGGTTTGATTCGGCACACTAAGTACCAGTATAAGTTATTAATAAACTGAAGAATCCGTAGCCTATTACTACAAAATTACTAAAGTATCAGTATACTTTGCAGTGTTCTTGCCAGTGCAAGAACTATTAATTCTGTTAGAAGGCAATATCACAAATTCATATTTAGAAATCTTCTTTTTTTCGTGTTGACCTGGCGTTCAAATTTGAGAAGACACTGCAAAATCAGTGGTGTTGCACAGGTCCTAGCGTGTACAGGTGTTGGGGCACGCAGGGCACAATAGGAGGTGCGCAATTGTCTGGAGGGTTCTGTTCCACCTGTTCATGTTCTCCCGGCTTCGTCCGACTTGAGTCCGCAGTCTATTTAAGGACTTCCAAGTCTGCCAAAGAAGTTCATGACCAGGTGGAAGGTGCTCCGCAAGAGGAATAGGAAGAGTCGTTGGGAACATCTCCTTCCAAAAACCTAATCGGGCTTGGTTTGCATTACCATCCAGAGGGGTCACTTCTTTTATGAAATTGTGGCGGCTCCTTAGCCTCTGGGTTACCGGCACGTGTTGGTGTAAAGGGTGCCGGGGGTCGGTGTTATGTAATAGCATAAAGGCTTTAAGCTAGGCAATAAATGAACATGGACATTTAAGCAACCGTAGCCATTGGGCTACGGTTGCGGTTAGATCACAAATCTGACGCCCCTAGCCATTGGGCTAGGGGCGTCAGATTTGTGATCTTATGGTCGCCGGTTCGATCCCCACCTATTGCACTACTGACGTGAACCCACTCGTAACACAAGCATTTAAGCTTATCACGAAGGGTTAACTAGAATACTAGTATAATGCAAAACTCTGCTATAATCTTTAAAAAAAAATATACATATATATAAGTTCATCTTTAAGTTGTTATGACTATTAATGTCAGTTGGAACAATGGAACCTACTACGCTACGTTTACCTGCTGTGTAAGTGATTTTCGGTTTTTCATTGAAAGTAGGTACTAATTTACACTAGTGCACTACGTTTGGATTTGTAACTGATATAGGTTCGATACACGTATTTTTTTTCGTTCCTCAAACAAATAATAACGAACATACAGCGCTCTGAAATTTCATGTGACGTCACTTCTAGATACAATTTTACCTAGTAGTGACGTCACAAGCTCCTGAACTTTATAGTTTGTTGTTGCTGTGTATCTTTGTTATTTTAAGGGTTCCGTACCCGAAGGGTAGCAACGGGACCCTATTACTAAGACTTCGCTGTCTGTCTGTGTGTGTGAAGACAGTTGAAATTTTCACAAAGGATATATTTACGTCCTATAACAACAAATACTAAAAATAAAATAAATATGTAGGGGGGCTCCCATACAACAAACTTTTTGTTGCCTTATTTTGCTCGTTATCAGTAACGGCAGCAGGCAAGCACTTGAAAATGGTAGGAAACCCTTCGTGCGCGATTCCGACTCGCACTTGGCTGTTTTTCTTATTGATTTGACCATAGATGCTTAAAGCATTAGCTTAAATCTATGGATTTGATAAACAAAAAAATACATGTCCAATATTTTTTAGTAATCTAACTGACGAACGAAATATATTTTTTAGTCTTCATGCCTATTGGTTGGTAATCATAAAAAGGCGTGGTTATAAGGCCATTGTTTTGTTGTTACATTTATTATTTTTATAATTGCTCTTTATATTTTAGACTTCAAAATATTTATACTATATATTTTTGAAAGTCATTAGTGTTTGCGGCACATCTTATCTGACAGGAAATGTTTTCGATATAATAGCAATTAAGTATTTCGTTTTAGATAATAATGTATTTAATCATAATTATTGCTAGTAATTAGTCATCATGTTATCATTATCGTAACAAAATTGTTTGTACAAATATTTCATTCTTATATCTAAACCTCAGAAGCAGTAGGATGGTTGTATTTTATACTTCAGAAGCATTTGGTCCTAAGTGCCAGTTTACGATAAAGGCACATACGACGAATGTTTCTGACGTATAATGTCACATCCGACCTGGGCACTAGATATATCCAAAATATTGAACTTATAATATTATAATTAGCCTAGCCTTGCTCGCGTTAATGAATGAGCAAAAGCCTCGTGGCTCACTACATAAATATCCGTCCGAAAATTTTTCGAACGACCGATAAAACAAACCAAAGTTACCAAACAAAAACTTTTTTTTTTCTGACATATATATATTTAATTAGCCCCGAGTCTTTTGCTACTTCACCGGGCATAAAGGCGAGCAGAGCTCCAGCCACAAACCAAAGGAATACGTTTCAATATAACGACAGATAAAATAAAAAATGCTATTTCTTTTATAATTTTTATCTGGCGATTGAAAGATCAGCCCAAGACAAGTAATTAAATAAACATAAAAAATATGTTAGAAGCTTAAAACTTAAAAGTTGGTGCCAACTATCAACTTTTATATTGGCAATGCTTCGTTGATAAAAATGTCTTCGCTTCTATGCATACAAAATAACTTTTAAATATTGTTAAATTATTAAGTTAACGTAGCTTAAATAATACAACAACATAGGAAATGTCCGTGGGAGGACGGCTAAGAATAAAATACTTCCTCCCCGCACGTTGGGAAAAAACGCGTGGCGTAAAAGTCGACAAAACCCAGCACGCTTGATGGTAGGATTTAATTATCCGCCTGGCTAGCAACCACCCTCACATGTAAGGCCTGCGCCAAACAGTTTTACTGTGTTTCGTAGTGAGTATGTGAGAGCCAGAGCCCGAAAGGGTGTCACTTGAATTGCGTGTTCCATCTAGGACCCTGTCTGTGCGTACCATCAGGCAAGACTAGGGTCAAACGCAATCAAGAAAATAATAAAAAAAAAAAACAAAAAAAATGTAATCATCATCGTCAGCCTGTTGTAGTCCACTGCTGAACATAGGCCTCCTACATCGATTTCCAGCGGGAACGATCGCTAGCGGCCTGCATCCACCGACTACCTGCGACCTTTATGAGGTCGTCGGTCCATCGGCCGTCAGTTCTTCGAGCTATGTGTCCTGCCCATTGGCACTTTAGCTTGCTAATCCGTTCAGCGATGTCAGTGACATTCGTTCTGCTGCGGATCTCTTCATTTCTGATTCGATCACGCAAGAAATGCAATAACCCTATAGTAATGAAGCCATTTTTATGTCATAGTCATATCGCTACATGATTAGCGTTATGTTTTCATTAGAAAGACCGTAATGCGAAGATGATTTACTACCACTAAAACAATGCACAAATTGTTTTTTTTATTTTTTAACGATTGTAGCAGTGTTTACAGTCTAAGTACTAGTATTCTTGTTAACCCCTCGTGCCTTGTGTTACGAGTGGGCTCACGTCGGTAGTGCAAAGGGTGGGGTTCGCACCGGCGACCTCAAGATCACAAGTCCAACACCCTAGCCATTGGGCCACGGCCGCCTTATTTGAAAATTCTCATTGCTTGCGAATTTAAAAAAATACCGTATAGTTACAGCGTGGTTGGTGATAGCATCGAGCAGGTCTTGTAAATGTTGTGGGAAGAAGTGATAGCCCGCGACCCCATACATCGCGTTGTCCGGGGAGCTTAGCGTCCGGGCTGCGGTGAACCATTCCGACCGTATGGTGGGCTGAAAAGATATAATTCTAGAACTCACAAACATTCGTCGTATGTGCCTTTATCGTAAACTGCGCTAACGACCAAATGCTTCTGAAGTATACCTATTATGAGGTCTAGAATTACCTCGCATCATCAGCCCGAACAACGTCCACTGCTGAAAATGCATGTATATATTGTAATACACACAGAAACGCTGCTGCCCGTTCCTTGATATACGGTTATTATACATAGATTATGTTATAACAATCGGGACCATCGGCTTAACGTGCTTTCCGAGGCATGGAGGGTAGTCCCTCAACCAACCAGACCGGGAAAGAAATGTTAGAATTTACACAAAGATTGTTTGTCCGGTGTGGGGATCGAACCCACGACCTCCGAGACTTAAAGCGAGCCAACTACCGCTATGCTACGGAGGTTGTCTTTAGACATAAGAGTTGGTTGAATTACCTAGTATAGAGGGGTAATAGGCTAAATGTGCCAAGCGACACCATAAGCGCTATTAAATTATATACCTACCATATGAATAATACATATCTATACTAATACATAAAGCTGAAAAGTTCGTTTGTTTGCTTGAACGCGCAAATTTTAGAAACTACTTGTCCAATTTGAAAAATTATTTCAGTGATAGATAGCCCATTTATCAAGGAAGGTTATATTTAATTACGATATTCCTTCGGGAACAGGAGTTACGCGGGTGAAACCTCGCGCGGGAAGCTAGTATATTGCTAAACAAAGAAGAAACTTCTGAATGATATTATTCAGGAGTTCTTTTTTTGTTTGGCAGTGCTCCTATTGCAATCGCTAAAAATCTGTAAATATTTTTTTAATTATTCGAATAAGATACAATCTTTAGATTAAAATCTCATCAGTTGATTAATCATTGATATCGCATGTTTCTGATATTTAACAGATAATCTATGACGGATCTAGCCCGTCGTTGCCCTGGTGTTTGCGTAGGTAATTTTAAGTGAATGGAATTTGTATTATATCATCATCATCAGCCCGTACCTATAATGACCACTGCTGAACATGGGCGGAGGCTCATGTTCAGCAGTGGTTATTATACGGGTGGTGACTATGGCCACACCTCCTAGGGAGGAGTCCCTAGGGGGTGTGGCCATAGTCACCACGCTTGGCAGGCGGGTTGGTGACCAAAGGGTTATGTTGTAACATACAAGGAAACGCTGCTTCCCGTTCCCTTGTATACGATTGATATAGATGATGTTATAACAATCGGGACCAACCGCTTAACGTGCTTTCCGAGGTACGGAGGGTAAAGCGTGCCAAATACCGCTACGCTACAGAGGTTATCACCATAACATAATGTAGTAAAAGTATTTGTGTTTCAGTCACCACGGCAGGTAGATTGGTGATCGCAATATGTAGCGAATATGTAGTTGTTTATTATATGTACACATATAATAAACAATCTGTGCCCCGCGGTTTTACCCGCGTTACTCTGCTCCGTGATGTGTGGGTCTACTGTGCTCTGGTCGGAACGTGATGTTTTGTAGCTTATATGTTAATCCAGCGTATAACCGATCCCGGTGCAAAATTTCAGCTAATTACGTTAGTAGTTTCGGCGTGAAAGAGTAACAAACATCCATCCATCCTTACTTACAAACTTTCGCGTTTATAATAATTATTAGTAGGATGTCGCTGTTCATTTCCTTGTAATAAAAAATCATCTAGATATTATAATAAGCTTGACAAATCCTTGGCCGTTATAAATAATCATAAGAGGTGACTAAAGGACATTCACCTGATGGATCAGGTGCATCTTCCATCACCAATCCGAATACCAGGCGTGGTGATTATGGCAATGTCCCTCATCAACCCTGACTTGCGATGGTCTGATAAGAAGAAACGTGCTTCGCATACTATTATACACTAACTGCGCTTCGCGGTTTTACCCGCGTCAATTTGCTCCAGTGAGTCGGAACGTGATGTTTGTCCTATAGGTCCTATATGTTAATCCAGCTTATAAACCATCCACGTGCTAACTTTCAGCCAAATCCATTCGGTAGTTTTTGTGTGAAAAGCTATCAAACAAACATACTTCCACACATACAAACTTTCGCATTTATAATATTAGTAGATGTTACCTACGCGTGTAGTATGCTCGTAGCATTTACGTTTTAGCTACGAAACGTTCGTAGCACCTAGACTTTATACAGTGTACAAACCACTGCTATTCTTCTTATTTCAAATAATATTCTTTCTTCAAACTATTATTTTTTAAATTTTAGAACACGTTACGGAAAAGTTTACCGGTTATATCAAATAATTGAGCTTGACTGCGGGCTAGGTCTCGTTTTAAGGTCCTTGGGCATATTCCAATTAAGTAACTCTCTACACTAGAGCCATAAATTTGTGTTAGTAACTTACTGCAGGTGGTCTTGTCTTACTGATTCTCATCTTAGCGATAGGTGCAACAGGGGCGTGCACTATCAGCTGTCCGGGCTTGGCTGCGGCCCGCAAGTACCACGGCTCGTCGGAGGAGCGCGCCCACCACGAGCCCGATGGAGGGTCAGCGTGTCCACTCGTCGCGTGGTATTGTTGCCACCGGGTTAGACCACTCTCTGTTAAGATATATTTTTTATTAGAAAATATGGTAAAAGGAAATTTATTTTTTCCCGTTTGTAAGCTGTATGAACAGCAACTTCGCAGGTAGCAAATCGTAAAGCTGTACCGAATTGCGACAGTGTACTCAGGCTCCTCACCAACGGCGGACGGAGGAGTGACTTGGAGTTTAGGTACCACCTGACGGTCGTGTCCTCTCCTCGTGGTATCAGCATACCACCGCTATGAAGAGGACGAGTCCCGCATACCCCTACGCCGGCGCGGGAACGCTGCAGCGGCGGAGGGGATGCGCAAAGGCATTTCCCCCCGGACAAAAAGAAGGTAATTCTTAAGCTAAATAATAAGACCTCATAACGGTTGCAACTTTTATGAGGTCTTATTACTTAGCTTATGGGAGTCAGTGGTTGCAGGCCGCTAGCGATCGTTCCCGCTGGAAATCGATAGGGGAGGCCTATGTTCAGCAGTGGACTACATACAGCATAGGCTGATGATGATGATGATGAAGTAATAATTACCGGTGGCAAAGAAGGCAGTGGTGGAGCCCATCTCACAGTTGGAACAGTCCCGCACGTCCTCCCCCTCGTGTTCCCGCGCCCACCGATCTGTTGCTATCACCTCCTTGCAGAGCCGCGCCATCAGGTCTTCGTTGCCTGTATATGTGATTAACCATATGTTTTCCAAGTTTTCTTTAGCCGTAAGGTTTCGGGCTTAGAATATACCACCCCATGTCTTTCCACAGCTTCTCACAGCTGATTGTTGGAGAGCAGCATCTATCAAGCTCAAGGTACCACACATCCAATCACCAATCCGCCTGCGGAGCGTGGTGATTATGGCAACATCCCTCAACGATCTTAGCTTACCAATGTCTGTTAAGAGGAGGACCATATTCAGTTGTGGACGACAGTGAAGAAGATATTTTCAAATGAAAAAAAAAAGACATATTTCAGTAATAATATGGAAAATATATTGCGACTTACAAAAAAAAAACAAAACGAAAAAATAATTAAGTAGTTTGTTTTCCTCCGAGTTAATAGAATAACATACGCTTCTGTGAACCTAATCACCAGCAGATAAGAGATAAGATGATATCAGTACCATTTCTATACGATCGATGGATTAATTTCAGTTTGTTATCATGAAACTGCTATTTTTAATTCTGTGCAATATTTTTCCAGGAACTGCAAAATACTTACTGTTTTTATGTACATATTTAATTATATGTAAAGGTAAAATGGTATTGCTTTATACTAAATTTTGAGACTTTCGAGTTTCATATTTAAAAAACGACAAACTTTCAGGTTTTCACATGGCTACAAGTCGGTAGGAAATGACCGGTGTTAAGGAAGTTGCGTTACTTTATCTAATTGTAGATGCTCTGTCTCGATAACTCTCGTCAAGTGCATCTTCTGAACCTCGAATTTTACTACGATTTTAATTACAATCAATAAAGACCATAGAAAATAAGAATAGAAAGGAGAAAAAATATATTTACTTAATTCTTATTTATGATTATAGATGAAGTAAGTACTTTGAAAGTTAGGTACTGTAATAATTAATTTATGCATATTATTTTTGTCATTTTATGCCTATAATTTTAATGAAATAATGAAATTTATTCAGCACTAAGGTATTATACACTTGTACTTGTCAAAATTACACTGTATAAGACTATATCAAACAAAAGTATCACTTAAGTAGCTAAAAACATTGTTAAAATTATTTGATATTATAGAATTTTTAATCAGTCTGTCCGTCTGTCGTGCGATAATAACGAATGTACACATTATAGTAAGATACCTTAGAGGTAATAGGTCTAAAAATTCCAAGAATCCGGCCCAAGTCTAAGCGACATCCACCTGAGGGCACCCTTAAGGGGTTAGGACCAACGCTCAGTGTGCCACTGGAGTAAAGAGTAGAGTTACGAATAGTGGTGGTCATAGCTGGCACAAGATCACGGTTCGGGGAATAAGCAACAACGCGGTCCCGAGGTCCTCGGTCATGCCGTCGAGGATCCTACACTAGCTAACCTGCAACCTACCTAATGCGATCTCCGCATAAAACAACCGCGCGCTTAAGTGGACGACCCGGAGAAGAAAGGAAGAAAGAAACTCCGAGATTTTTTTTTAGTCTCTTTTGCTGTTTTGTTTTGTTCTGTTTACATTGAACGAGAATACTTGGGTAGACCATAAGTGCGTTGCGCTTTACGTCGGAAGTGCGATCGTCGATCGAACCGGTGACCACAAGATCACAACTCCGACGACCCGAGCCACTGGGCTACGGCCGCTTATGCAAACTTAACAATATCAAAAACAAACTCACATTGATAGGGTTTTTCAAAGAGCGACGGCTCAATGGGACTGAAGTGGTGATTTAGTTTCTGCATGGGGAAGTTGGCCTCGTCGCTGCGGCGCTTGATGAAGTGCCGCACTTCTGCTTCGCGGCTCTCGAAGTGCTTCTCTACGTGTCGGCAGTATAACCTGGCATCCAATAATGTCGGCGTTAATATAATAAAAGAAAACTTATTTGAATTACTTGTCAAACTTATTGATGCAGTTTTGAGCCGTATATAAAAAGAAACTGATAAGTCAAAAAAATATGTAAGGAAATTTTATATTATAGAAATATTATTGTGGCTTGTTCGTCGTGGTCTGTATCTAGATTAAGTACATCATGAAACATTTCAAAATATCCGTGGCCCTAGTTGGCCACCTAGCTTGCAATACGTTAATTTGAAGTGTTCTAACTACTATCTCTGTATAATGGATTTTAGTTTTGCACTTTTCCCGTCAGATTTCTTTATTTTGAATTATTTGTATATTAAACCATTCATTTTCAAAGATTATCGTACTATAAGTAGTTATGTGGTTTATAATTATTTCTAGTTTTATAGGTACACTGATAAGATGAGACCATAAATAGTGCTTTTCAGTAGTAAACATAATTTCGAATATTATAATTATAACTATTATATTATTATAACTAAACAGAAAGTACCTACTTGTACAATATATGCATAACCATTACAATGAACTCCATTAATTTATCAAACAGATTATCCTGATGATCGATAATATAATTAATGTAAAGTTAATGCAAGTCGAGCATAATGAATCAATACATTTATATGATACATATAATAAAACTATAGAGGTCGAATGTCTGTACATAGAAAAAAACGCATTAAACCGAGTCAGGGGGATGATGGAAGGAAAATAGAACACATCCAGTTTAATTTTTTATTTTTTGTTTCTGTTGAAACTGTTGGACCGATTTAAATGAAATTTTGCATGGTGGTAACTTCCATCACCGGTCAACATTTTAAATATTTTTAATCCTACGGGGACAACGGTGCGGTACTTCAACTTTAAAAATATTTCCCGTTGTCCCCGTACACTGTACACTGTTAAGTCAATCAATTTACTAGTTAGTTGATAAACTAAAGAGGTATCGGGTCAAATCGGGTGGTTAAAAAAAAACCTAAACCGATGTCGGTTGAATTCAACCGGACTTATTGAAATTGTAGTTTTGTTTGGTTAGCCGAAAGTACGTTATGGGGACAACGGGAAATAAATTTAATTACGTCCCGCTGTCCCCGTGATGGGGATATGGCATACGGGGACAACGAGAATTAAGTAATTCTTGTACCCTCAAAAGTGTGAACGCCTAGTACAATGAATTAACGATTTCTATTAATTTTTAGTTTAGTCCTTTTCGGCAAGTACTACTCGTAGTTTTAATCGATTATTTTGAAAATACAATTTAAAGACAAGGAAGATTAAGAAAATTGCATCGAAGATATGGTGATATTGTACTTATGCATAAAAACACTCCTTGTACCAAGTTCGATTAGAGTAGCCCGTAGTCATTTATCGTAGTCAGTGCGTAGCACAAGTAGGTGAATTCGTAGCACGTACTACGAATGTAGTATGTATCTACGTAGGGTTAGCTTCAAGTAATTTAAGCACACCCTACATATTAGGAAAATCTAACAGTTAATATTAAACATCCCGCGCCCGGTTTCACCCGCGTAACTCCCGTTCCCGTAGAATATATAAGCTGAAGAGTTTGTTTGTTTGTTTAGTTCAGTGTTAGATAGCTCATTTAACTAGAAAGGCTACATGTTTTATTTAACTATGAAGTTTCTACGGGAACGATATATAAGCGGGGGAAACCATGCCTGGGAAGCCTTTATTTACTATTTATTTATTTTTTATTTATTATATATACCTATTTATTATTATATTTACCAATCAGGATGTACAGCAAACTCTGTATTAGACATGGAATTCCAGGCTGCTTCTGCCAATTTCTTAGTGAACCTACCATCAGGGACCGCATGTACCCTATTATACAGAGGTAGGACTACTACCGCTGTGTAGTGGTCCAGCACTCTCTTCCAAAAGTACTGTCTTCTTTCGAGAATCACTCTCATGCCGTACTCGAAGATATTCTTGCCATACATTGTCATATTGCCTCGATCTTTGTCTATTATCAAAGCTTTGCGGAACTGAAAATATATAAATAATTAAGTAAGTAAGCTAAGCAGTTTTCATGAAAAATGCCTGAGGTTAATCACGTAACATGGTACATACCTTGAGCCATTCTTTAGGGTAATATCTCGGTTTGTGACTGTGCGCCGGTTGTTCAAGATCTATGAAATCCACTGTTCGATACCCAGGCTTCAAGATGTCACCGTCAAACTAACAACAATTGCATGTTACAATTTCAATTCAGAAATGCTAGCAAACATTTTAAATATAAATATTTGTATGTACTTACTGAGGGCTTTAGGTTATCATGTAATACAATATTTCCCCGATGGTCAATGAGTATCAAGTAACCGCCTGCGCTCACCTAAAAAATGTTATTTTATTATTCATCTTAAAGTGGGAATGATATTATTTTCTGAAATGCAACCCAAATATATTAGTAGGTATTTAATTCATTTTCACACGTGCTAAACAAAGGGATAGTTTATGAGGGTAGACTGAGTGTAATCTGTACTATTATATAAATCTAACGAGTTTGTTTTTTTGAATGCGCTAATTTAAGGAAATACTGGTCCGATTCGAAAAAAGAAATCTTACAAGTCAGAGGTGCACGTTGTTCAATGCCTCTTTCCTATGCTCCACACGATGAGATAAAAAAAACTCGTTGGACGGTACGCACATATCAAATTTGCATACATAATCCCGCTGCAAGTTTATATAAACGTTGCCTTTTGGGTAATTCAAAGAATAAGCGAAAAAAATGTCAATAAAAGCGCATGTGTTATGTTTGGAATAAAAACAAAGGATTATTAAGTGAGCGAAAATGATTAAGTAATGATCGAAAAATTTAATTAAAAAAAAAATAGTTGGTCTCTGATTTGTTTCTTTGAAGTATCCTACTAATATCTAGTAAATGATTATATTATTATTGTAATCAGAGTGATTGATAACGGTGTAATGAACACTTAAACACTGAGCACTGATTAAAACATCCAGAGAACAATAAATGATGGGATGATTTGTTAAGTACTCGGATAAGCTATCAGGTTAATTGTGTTATTAAAATGCAAAGTCCTATTTAGGTCAATTACTGAGATAGGAATATATTTTGTTGTTTGATATAAACACTTATTCTACATCTTTATATACCAATACATTAATTTTAATTTTTTTATTTATTTTAGTGTAGGTACAGGTGAAGGGCTTCACCTACGATCAAATAAAACCTAAATTGTAATCCGTGACATTGCTTGTACGCTGTTACAAGCAATGCCATGGATTTAGTTTAAAATGATTTTCTTTGCTCTTTACTATTGTAACTTTATGTTTTATAAGTTGTTCGTACCCAAAGGGTGAAAACTACCTATAACTAGAAGTAACTCATGAACCGTGATCGCTAGACAATTGAAATAATTACATATGTATTTCTCTTGACGCTGTGACACGAGAATATTTTAGTGGAGCTCCCATACATGAAATCCAGTCTAAACAAACAAGTACCAGTTATTACTAGAAGGGTCTATTAATTAATAACATTATTTTTTATTAAATAATAATATTATGTCTTACCAGGTGATAAGGCAGGAGTAATTTGAGATGATCGATGGGAATATCCACTCCGGCTACTCCTAATAGTCGGTTTACGGGATACTGTGAATTAAAATAATTTGAGGTTACTATGTATTTCTAGACAAACTAATAGAAGTACTATTATTATTTTATCAACATACGTTGAAATATAAAAAAAACTACTTTGTACGGTACCATTATATTGGTATCGGCTTAGAACTTAGACCACCTCATGTCTTCCCATGGTTGTCGTAAAATGCGATTAAGGGATATACAGCGGGCTGGGCAGCAGCATCTATTGGCTCAAGGTTAATTACCATCTTACTGCGATCACCAATACGTCTGCCAAGCGTGGTGATCATGGCAATATCGCTCAAAGACTCTGGCTTGCCAAGTTTGCCAAGTTCTGTTAAGAGGAGGCCTATGTTTAGCTGTGGACATAAACGGGCTGGTGAAATGAAATATTTATATGTTTCTCTTCGAGGACAATATCTACCTTCAAGGTAGATATTGTCCTCGAATAGTTAAAATAGATGTCCTCGAATAGAATAGTTAAAATAGTATTTCAAATCATAAATGATTAAAAAAATTATACTATTCATAACACATGTATCGGGAGCAAAAGACAGCCCAATACAAATAGTTTTAGCTGTATTCGCAAAGGAGAGCCTTCTTCACAAGAAGCAAATAAGTAGTAGTTAGAAGTATGCTTACTGTGTTTCAGTTCCTCCGTCCGCGCGTCCTTCAGTATCAGTTGCCTTTTAAATAAGTCTTATATACGTGTCTCATATTTAAAATGGTGTGGAGTGGAATTCTGTAAGCCTCATTGAGCAACATGTTGCTATTCTGTTGAAATGAACTTTACTTGTCTATCACTGAGATAATTTACAGAAAATTTATCTTTTTTGCCCGACACGGCATTGAACCCGGAACTCAGCTACGGTCGAACATATTACCGCTAGATCAACGAGGCAGGGAATATTATGCTATTGTAGCGCCAACTACAGTAACTACACAAACTACAACAAACCTAACAGCGCCATCTAGTACCTACAGTAACCACTAACATATATCGCGCAATACAAGTTTGCAAGCCAACTCGAACATTAAATCTGAAGTTCTAAAGATTCTAAACAGTATCAAACAGCCGTCGGCAGCCGGGCATACCATCTCACCCGGCAAAGAAGATCTTCATTATTTTCTCTGGAGGAATACCTACAACCAACCGTTCGTCTACACCATCAATATAGTCATTCAATCAGTCTGTCCTTTACTCCTCGTCATAAAACGAAACACCTTTCCCCATCTTATCTAATCTTAGATAATAATAAAATAATATTGATTACCGTTCTAGTGGCATTCCTTTGTTTTTCCTGCAAACAAATTACGATCGTTATGAGACCTTGATTGATTTTGGCTTATCTTTTAAACTACCGCGCAGTGGCGGAAGTCATAATGTATGCCTATCTAATGTTACACTTAGTTTTAATGGTTTACTGATGTAATATACTACTGGTAGCCAAATTTCGTATTTGTGAGTAGCATAAAAAGAAATGAATCATTACGTAGCTTCACTGGCTCGAAAATATCCTTTAAAAATGTTTTTTTTTTACATTTTGACGTGTGAGGCCAAGATTATTGGATACTATATTTAAAATCTGAGAATAACAATTAAAAAAGCCTGTCGTTGCGCGTTATCTCCATTCATTATTTCCAACAGCAGCGTTTCCTTGTGTGTTATAACATAATACTGCTGTCCCCAAGCTTGGTGACTATGGCAAAACCCTTCCTGGCAAGGAGGCCATGTTCAACAGGGCGACGTTATCCGGGCTGAGGATGATGACTTACAACCCATGCGAATTAACATGACATCTGACAAAGTGATAACAGCTAAATAATTCCGAAATCATGCACTTCATGCTGACTCTACTGCAGGACGAGAGTGGTGCTACGCGCGGGGTAGCGGGAGGAGGGTTTATTATCGAGCCTATGCCATGTTTATTCGCACGAGTATTAGGCGTGGATTTCACTGACAGATAATGGTGATTAATTAAATATTTTTTTTACGACAGTTATTTTTACTTATATTGTTTTAAAATATTAAAGGTAGTACTTACTTCATCCAGTCGTATAGTAATGTTCTGGAAAAAATATTGAACATAAATGAATTGATTAAAATGAAATATACTATTTTTGAACTTGGCTGTGACCATAGAATATAATTAAAGTCTACCCTTTTAAAAGTATTTTGTCACAACTAGTCACAAGATTGCAAAAAAAAGTAGTTAGGTAAGTGTATTTACTAATATTAGGAGGAACGGACAACAGGCTTTGTTTTTCTTAGGAGGCGCTTGTCTCAATAAAATGTATGAAAAGCTTATGAAAACTTGTTGATACAATAAAACATTTTTTGATTTTCATAAATAAATTTAGAGTTAAATATACTTGTATTATATGTGGATTAATACCATACCTCACTGGTTCTATGTTCGAACACGGGAACAGAAACGCTTATTTGCAACCTGTAGTTCAAATCTTCCCCTTCATAATACTGACCTTTTTCATTCTAAGAAAAGAAAGTTTGAATGAGAGATATCACACTTATTTAAAATGCCCAACGTCAATTGTTATGTCATTGTAACATTTTTCATGGATTTATCCAAAATAGTTTTACAGCGCATACGGCGTATTTTTAATAGCGTTTTCTCTGCCTGTTCTTAAAACGTATTACCAGTTGTTTCAATGCTCAATGTTTATTGACAAAAAATATGTACACCGATGATTTCGGTAGAATATGATGATACTTTATCAAATGTGACCAACTAAATGTAACTTATATTCTTACAAATAAAAATTATTCTATTCTATTCTATTCTATTCAATTTTTAACAGGGTGTGGTGTAACAATGTTTGCTGAGCGTACTAATTGCGTTTGACGCGCGTTAAAATACGCCGTGTGCTTTTGCTCTAAGCTGATTATTACAAACGAAACTAAAAGTAAAATCGTAACCGATTGGATGGTTTGATACGCGCGGACTAGCTTTGGCGGCAATTGATTCAAAATACTTCATATTAACATACTTTTTACAACAACGTGTTTCGATCGTGGGTTCGATTCCCACGTCGGACAAGAAATCATTGTGTAAATTTTTAGATTTTTCTTCGAATCTGGTTGGTTAAGGGACCATCGTTAACAAGGGTATATCAGGGAACGGGCAGCAGGGATTCCTTGTGTGTTACAATATTATACTGCGTTCAAAAATCCGCCTATCAAGCTTGGTGGTTTTATGGACAGTAATGACTATGCCGTGTACTATTTGCCGTGTGGTTTCCGGCTTAGAATAGACCACCCCATGTCTTCCCATGGGTGTCGTAAAAGGCGACTAAGGGACATATGGCTGATGGATGGGCAGCAGCATCTATTAGCTCAACATTTGCATCTTACTGCGATCACCAATCCGTCTGCCAAGCGTGGTGATTATGGCAATATCCCTCTACGATCCTGGCTTGCCAAGGTCTGTTAAGGGGAGGCCCATGTTCAGCAGTGGACGTCAACGGGCTGTTGATGATGATGATGAATGACTATGGCAAAATATTAATTACTGTCCATAAAATGCCTACCTATATATTTGTGTTGGGATTATAGCGTGTATTCAAATATCTATTATTTATGGTAGAAATAAACGGACGCTTAAAGTACGTACATAATTAACTTGGTACATCCAGTCCTTATACAGCTGGCTGCTACTCAGCAGTCTCTTCTTGTTTTTCCTTAGATCCATGTATCTGTTGAACTGTTCTTTGTTCTCTTTCACTCGCCAGTATTCATCGGCTCTTCTAGGGTCCTGTGCAATGCAAATGAATCATACAGTATGTACCTATTATGAATCAAATACAATGTATTACTTATTCGATTATTTGAGATTATCAATTATTTGAGAGAGGCTATGCCGTGTGGTATCCGGCTTAGAATAGACCACCTCATGTCTTCCCATGGGTGTCGTGAGATTCGACTTAGGGATTACAAATGATGGATGGGAAGCAGCATCTATAAGCTCAAGGTTAGTTGTCATATTGCTGTGATCGCCAATCCGCCTGCCAGGCGTTGTGGTTATGACGTGTACGATATACCAGGAAACAGGTGGCGACGTCCCGCATTGTCTCGCCTGCCAGTCGTGGTGACAATGGCAAAATTCTTGCACGTCCGCGAAGGTCCGGGAAGGTTCAGCAGGAAAACAACAATATTTTTATAGATAGTTTGTATCGCGAGATCATCCAGTGCGAGTTAGGATCTAAACTGGAGTATAGAATGTGTCGCGTTGTCGAGGACAATCATTATGTTCTGTATCTGATCAAAATAAAAATAAAAAAAGTTTTTCGCTTATCATAATAACAATATCTATATTAGGTATATACCAAGAATCCTCTTTATTAAAGAATGCCATATAGTTACGAACCGTTGCGACTAAGGTAAAATTTTCACAAGCGTGGCTTATACTACTACTATTATTTTTTTTCAGATTTACATACGTAGATAGTCACGAGGCTCTTGCTACTTCACCGCACATAAAGGCGAGCAGAGCTCCAGCTTTAAATGGTTTAAAAACTACAAAATAAACCATCTGCGCAAGAGGACCTCGGCTTAGGGCGGTCCCTGGCGATGAGATTGAGGGATTATGACTTTTAGTATTTTAGGGGAGATTTGTGCAACTGTCGCTCTACTTTACAGTTCGCGGGCCTATCGGAGTTCGGGTGTACGAGGGCATAGGATGGTTCTTTGCAAGCTAATGGTCAGGAGGTCGAGGGGGGATATACTACTACTACTAGTAGATAATATATATGCAGTCTAATGATGATTATAAACTTATAAGACCAGTATTCACCTCAACATGTGCATAAGCGTCGCTGAAAACGGTGAGCCGGTCCTTCCTCTGGGCAACTAATGGTCTCTCCATGACTTGCAGTACTTTGAACACTTTCTCTGTGACGTCAGAGTCTGTAATGAACTCTGCAAAGTAGCCATCGCGGTCGCAGCTCAGCCACTCCCCGTACAGTCGCGTAAGGTCGCGAAGACCGTTCAAATCGTGTAACCATAGCACAAATAATCTGGAAAAGGATGTTTGAAATTTTTTTTCGAGTAAGGGTCTACTCGCGAATCTAATGCTCGAATAAAGCAGAATAAATCCGCTTTATTCAGCTTATATCCATCGAAAATAATAATGATGTATGGAAATAAGCTGAACAGAGCTAAGCATGTGAAAAACACGTGTAAGTATTTCTATAGGAGATTGATTTAAATTATATGAGGTTACATTACGATTAAAAAATAATGAGCTTAAATTAATGGTAGGTAGTTAGGGCTGGATGGAAATTTAACTGTAGATAATAAAGATTATTTAATACGAATAAGAATCAAGTCAATATTCAAAATAACAAAAGGCTCTGTAAGCGGTAGTTATAGGTGTTTTCTATCTGCCTTCTTTTCTTTTTAATTTATGTTTCCCGCGCTATGGATTTGTGGCAATGATTCCTTTGTTACAACGCTTGTCAATGGTTACCCTTATAATAGGTTTTTATATTGTTTATAGTTTTATTTAAAATTAACAGATAAGTATATTAAAAATCTATTATTGCCATGCATAGGACTTAAAATATATCAATCAGCATTCCACAATACTTTTAGAGTTACACAATTGAAATTATACACTAGGGGCAGGATTTAGTAAGAAAAATATCAAGAGTTTAAAAATAACTAAGTTTACTTATAAGAGCCTGATTTGGAACTTTGAAGCGCGAAGACGTAGGCGCTCTACGGCTTCGCGCTTCGTTGGGACGAGTAACTTCCAAATTACTCACTAATCCCAACTTACAGTAAAATACCTCTACATAGAGACACTATTAGAAACTATTCGACAAGAGTATTTCAAGCCGAAAAAAAAACACGAACCTTAGCAAAGATGTGTCCCTGCCATATACAATTTCAGTTATGTCACGCCACTGGGTCTTACCTAATGTGGCCCTCAGGGTCAAGTTCCCTCATCTTTTCCGTGAAGTTCCCATACAAACTGTCACTGAGAAGCACAATCGCTTGCTGACAGGCTGGAGGCCGGTCCGTATTGTTTCTCTCTTGTTTCAGCAGTTCCACGGCCTTAGTGAGCACTTTCTCCATCTTTGTTTCGTTCCATAGAGGATAGAATTCCATGGCTGCCATCATCGCTGCAGCGTTTACATGGTTTGCCTATGAATGTAATGGCTTTTAGAAAGGGTGGAAATGAGATCATTATGCGATTTTTTAAAAGTTATTAAACATGAAATTAAGTGACGGTTAAAATTATTATAATAATCAGAAAAATTATTAAATAATTATTGTAATCTACAAAAAGTCAAATCACAAATATTCTATTTCTCATTTTGAAATGTACTTATCAGGTACTTAAATGCGTAAATTGAGAATGTTGTTTTTCACTAAAAGGATATTTTAACTATTTCTTACTTCTCCGTTGGTTTCTCGAGAATTTAAGTTAGTAATGGCTGACATACAGTGACATAGCTAGGTAATCAAGTGCCTTGGGGCAAAACAAAAACTGATGAGGTGTTATCAATGTATAAACATATTTTAAAAAGGCAATAAAAAGATTGCCAGTAATGTTTTGGAAGCCCCGGGGCACTGCACCACCCAGCCCTTCGGTAGCTACGCCAGTGTCAACATACCAATAACAAAACATGTTGTTAAAAATACTTACCGGCACCAATTTATCATTAAAGCAATCTATTGGCGATTTGACATCGACGCTATAACGCAATACATTGACTCTGTCATCATCTGTGAGTGCACTCAACAGAGCAAGGGTGTACCGCTCAGCTACCACCAAGTTTGAGGAATTGGTCATGGATCCCGAAGCGTCGAGCAAGATGACTATATCGCGGGGCGCTCCTCCTGCACTCACGTACCACGGCCGAAGACGACAGTCGAATATCTTGTCAGCACCGTCTTCTTCTTCTAAACCCTCGAATTTTAGTTGGTACAGGCTTTCCCATAATGCAGCTAAAAAGTATTTTTTTGACAAGTAGGTATCGTATGAAAATTATGTTATTTTTTTGCGCATGTTACAATTATCCATTGAACTTGCTACGTTTATTAAAAAAGCCATAATTAATGACTGGACTGAATTAAGATTGCCATATACAGACATCAATAATCAAAGTTAGATAAAGGTATTCTCCAAAAATGTACATACATGCATAAGAGAACCCAATCCCGGACGGTAATAACAAATTAAATCAAATGCAGGCCAGGAGATAAAAATGTACAGAAATATTTACGGTGGTATACATTAATGAAATAATGAATTTTATTCAGCACTTAGGTATTTACATACACTTGTACTTGTCAGAATTACAATGTAAGAAGATAAAGTAATAAATAATAAAAAATTATAACTAACAAATAATTCTTACTCTAAAAGATATCCGACTAAGTAATTAACAGTAGTAGCAAATCATACAAATCTACAGACTGCAAAGTCCGTCCGTCTGTCCTGTGATATTTATTGCAATTAACCAATTATTATTATTATTATAAGAAGAAATTAAAACCGCATCCAAATTGCAAGTGGTCACATTATATCTAAGTGGCACACACCTGAGGGCACCCTTATGGGGTTTAGGACCACGACCCAGGGTGCCACTGAAGTAAAAAGGTAGATATATAAAGAGGATGTGATCACCAGCACCGACTACAGGCGCTCAATCACAGGGCAGGGGTAGGGGCGCAACGCGGTCCTCGCCGGCGAGAATCCTACCCTAGCTCACCTGCAACCTTTCACTAGCTACCTAAGTGGACGACCCATTAAATAATAATATAAGAACACCTTAAACTTTTTAGTAACTTGGTTAGTACCTGGATAATGTCGCAAAAATCCTTGTGCACTACAAAAGTATTGGAAATTCAATGTCGCATCTTGTGCATAATTTTTCTGAAATGTTGAAAGTAGTCCTTCTGACCAATAAAGGTTTTCCATTACTATGGGATCTGTAAAAAATAATTAGTAACCTAAGTAAATTATGACCTTTATCTAATTAGATATCTAACGATGCGAAGAATTCTTTTTTTTGCGGATGGGATTTACTTAGTTACCCACGAGGCTTTTGCTACTTCACCGGGCATAAAGGCGAGCAGAGCTCTAGCCTTAATAAATGGTTTAAAAAACTACAAAATAAGCAACCTGCGCAAGAGGGCGCCCATCTGTGGGGCTTAGACCTCTGCTCAGGATGGTCGCTGGCGATGAGATTGAGGGATTATGACTTTTAGTATTTTGGGGGGTTTTGTGCTCTAATGTCTATATAATGAGCTACGAATCTTTAGGCTACGCGAGGCTACCATATGCAATTGACCCTGGCAACGTATAATGGACAATCCTCACTTACTCTTTAAATATTAATATTAAGCTTGGGACGATCCATCTACTCTCTGATTAGACAGAGACCGACATAATAATATGCGATTATACAAAAATCTTAGTTGAAAGTTTAGAGTATTTGGGATGCAAATAGCCTTGGGTTATCTGAATTTTCAACTAAGACTTTTGTATAAATAAGAAAAACACGAGAAATGTTAGGCAAACCTAAACCAAAGATTTGGACACAGATGCCATGAGAGGGTAACCAACACACGGTGTCCAGGAATTGAGTTAAATCAGATCATCAAAGGCAGATCTTGTCTGATGAAGCTAAATACTAAAGATGGCAGAACTGGCATCGCTAAGTTAAATCGGACAAATTTGAAGTTTCTATGGACGCCTGTATGTTTTACGGATGGACCACTGAACCCCGCTCACGCGTCATTACACAGAAGCCAATACGAAAACAATAAGGCACCACCAGGGGACGTTGGAGCTGATTCATGACCCTCATCAGCCCGTATAAGGTCCACTGTTGAACATGGGCCTCCCGAGGGAGGGTTTTTGCCATAGTCACCACACTTAGCAGGCGGGTTGGCGACCGCAGTAATATGTTGTACACAGTGAAACGCTGCTGCCCCATTCCCTGGTATACGCTTGTTATAGAAGATGTCATAATAATTGGGAGCAACGGCTTAACGCGATTTCCGAGGCACGGAGGGTAGTTCCTTAACCAACCAGACCCGGAACGAAATCTAAGAATTTACACAAAGATTTCTTGTCCGGCGTAGGGATCGAACCCACGAACTCCTAAACTCAACTCGAAGATTCATTGGTTATGAGGTTTTGCTGAGATTGTTAACAAGCAGTGAGATGTAACACTCTGGCCGATTACCTAAGTACGCGGACAGTGCCGTATGACAAGCTGGTTATTAATAAATTAATCCGCATGTAGAACATAACTTATTTTTCATTTTATAATGTAAAAACGAGCAGGTGTACATTATCGACCTGCACATCCAGCATGAGAATCACGTTATTAGGTCATTCAATTAAATACGTAAAGGAAAAATGTTTTAGCCCTTTTCACAACAATTTCGTGGCCGGAGAAATATAAAATTTGGATGAGTTTATCTAGAGTGCATTTTTTTTTTATAAAATGTTTTTGACATTCAGTTAATCAAAACAAACATTAAAATCAATATCTGTGTAATATGTATATTATTGTACGGCTTTTTGTTCGAGCTGACATAGATATATAATATTCTAAGAATCTATACTAATTATATAAAGTGTAAAGATTTGTATTTTTGTGTGTATATTTGCAATGAATAAACTCAAAAACTACTGTGCCGATTTCAATAATTCTTTCACCATTTGAAAGCTACATTCACCCTGAGTGACATAGGTTATATTAATTATGAAGTTCCCACGGGAACGGGAGTTACACGGGTGAAACTGCGCGCGGGAAGCTAGTAGTTAATATTTTTATAAGTAGTATACTTTGCTAAATAAAGCTACTTTTAGTTGTATACATTTACTATATTTTTCTTATGTAAAAAGATTCTCATTCTTTTAGAAAAAATAACTAAAGAATGTATTTTTACTAACTCACCACAATCATAGACCTCATCAATGACAGACACACTGGTAGCATCGAGGGACACCAGTGCATCAAAATGAGTGCTATTACGAAGCTTCAGCTTGCGCGTGCCCCGACAGTAATAGGGTTTCATTTCGTTCTCCTCGATAGCATCGACACCTGGGGTCCTTTCTTTCATTTCGTTTAAATGCTGTAAATGGATTTAAATTAAATTATTAGCGCTGTTTCCTTCCATAGTGTAATTAGGATTGCACCCTTTTTCTTTAATGGTACAGAAGAGATGTATGAGTCATGTTTCGGCGTCTATGTTACGAAATATCTCCGATATAAATCCATACTTTTAGTAAATTGGACAAACGAGAGATATCTGTATTAAAATGTTCAAGTGAGTGTGCAAATACATGTGCTCTCTGTGTTTATCTCTGTATTTATAAAATCCAGTGGGACGGTTTTATTGGCACAACTGGTGTCCGTGTCGGTCAGAAATCCAATAAGAGAAAATTTTGAGGAACACCATTTTCAGACCGACTTTGTTCTGATATTTGAACTTTGGTACTCGCTCGTTAGGCTTACTTATCGCATTATGCGAGAATAGTAATATTACATCTATACTTATATTATAAAGAGGAAAGTTATGTATTTTTGTGCGTGTGTATGTTTGTAATGAAAAAACTCAAAAACTACTGTGCCGATTTAAAAAAATTCTTCCACCATTGGAAAGCTACATTCACCTTGAGTGACATAGGCTATATTTAATTATGAAGTTCCCACGGAAACGGGAGTTACGCGGGTGAAACCGCACGCGGGAAGCTAGTCATCCTAAATAAGGGTAACGTCATATCACGTTTAAAAACATAAAAGCTAAGCTATCTTTATCCTGCCAATGCAAATGCATTATCACGACAAAATATATACATATAAGTATATGCATAGTCAAGTGTGTCAATGCTTATCTAAATCCATCCTTTTACCGGATAATCCATAGATAGCAATATTAAAACAGTCTATGTATAAATAAATCATGATGTATGTAATCATAGATCATGATTTTAATTTATACCTCTAATGAAACCTTCATGTATAACTACTATACTTATATATATATGTTACGGCTAATAGCCGAAGTGCGGCTACACCTAGTTTTAGCCGGCTACAACTAGGTGCAGTCGGCCACATGCGTTTATAAGTCCCTGTTCGACTCCATTAGGTTATTTTTTTTTTAACCACCCCAACACCTTTTTGTCCCTTGCATAGGTATTGTTTAATTTAGAGTTAACTTAGAGGATCTTATAGGAACTTATTAAGGTTGACCTAAGTTTAACCGCAAGTTGTCGGCTGCACCTAGTTGTAGCCGGCTAAAACTAGGTGTAGCCGCACTTCGGCTATTAGCCGTAACATATATATATGATACTAATGTTATAAATGTGAAAATAACTGTCTGTCTGCTACGCTTTCACGTTTAAAGTATTTAGGCGATTTTGATGACAATTGGTAAATATATAGACTAGACTGGCTACCTTTTATGGTGAAAGCTTCCCAAAGTAACTATCCCATGCGGATGAAGTCGCGTTCAAAAGTTTGTTCAAATAAAGAAGAAAAAAAGGAGATTTTAAGCAAAAATAATACATCGGCTTAGCCCCTTCTAAAACTATGAGTAGTGAAACTCTTAACATATATGTTATATTTTTGCATAAAATATGTTATATTTTTGCATAAAATATCTTTTTTATATTAATGTCAACATATTAATATGTAGAATACTAACTTCGCTCCGGTCAAATGTATAACGATTGTGATCTGGAACAGGCTCAGCTTTGGCAAGCTCCTCGGCTTTCCTCATCACTTCCTCAGCGGCGCGCGCTCGTCGCAGCAGCACTGCTTCCAGGTCTGCCGCCATCTTGTTCACGATAGCTGTTCCGTTCCGTACCTCCAGCTTTATGTCAGTGAAGTTGAGTTTGAGGACGTCTCTTCGAACTACTTTTTCTTCATGTTCTGTTAAACGTTCGTTAATGCTTTGCGCCCATTCTTGTATTCTGTAAGAAATTTTATAATCTACATACATACATACATATAATCACGCCTTTCTCCCATGGGGGTAGGCAGAAACTACAGAACGCCACCTGCTACGATCCTTATACACTCCCTTTGCCTCGTCCACGTTCATACATCTGGTCATACACGCACGCCAGTTGCGAGTACTACGCACCTGACCTTTCTGAAGAACATCTGAGGTCAGTGTATGTCCTTCTAGGGCGTCCCCTCCCGGCGTTTCCACTCACATCTGCCTTGTAAATACCTTTTGTTACTCGCTTTTCATTCATCCTTTCCACATGACCAAACCACCTAAGCATACTCTTTTCAATTTATAATCTTATAACTAAATATTACTAGTGGTCGCCAAGTAGTCGAAATTCCACCATAATTATAAAAGAATGATAGCATTATGCACTCCTCCTCTATATAAACTAATAACTGTTCCGCGCAGTTTCACTCGCGTAGATACCGTGCCCGTGGATATCTTGACTTAAAATATATGGTATATGACACCCACAAAAAAGAGGCTTTCTGTTGGTAAAAGAATTTGCAATATCGGTTCAGTTAATCCAGAGATTACCCCCTACAACCTCACAAACAATTCACAAACTTTACCTTTTATTTTTTTTAGATATCTAGATAAGTGTGCGAAATTATGTCCGCGCAATTTTCGTAAAAAGGGGTACAACGTTTTTGCTTCAGTTTATGCCTTATCCATATAGATACGGAAGTTTGGATATATTCATAACTACGGATGTTTGTTCCTGAATCGCAACATACACAGCATGAGCAACAAAGTCAGAAATACTGAATTACTGAATATAAGATAGATTTTACCGAGGAATGAGTAACGTTTAATGCCGGAAAGATTTTGTGGGATAAATAAAGAATTTCCGCGTAAGCGTAGCCGCGTGTTATTTTAGTATTTTGTGAATATTCCTTAACAGAACAAGACCTCCAGGACAATGTCCCCTGTTGCGTCAATCATTTTGTGATTGGTTAATTCAATAGATAACTACCGAATAGATTTTCATATGGTTTCATCAATTTGTCAAGATTCGCAAGGGAAAGTTTAGGTCAGAAAAAAAATAATTAGTTTTGGAAGCTATACTAGTGTGTGCCATGTTAAGAGAAAGAGTTAAATGAAAATAATGTATTGCGGAATTATTATTCAAAATGATTTACACAGATCATGTTCCAGGTAATTTACCTATATGCAATCAACCAATAAGTACCAACACTTATATTAGTAGGGGAGCCCACGAGGCTAAATGGGGATTTACTCGAGCGTCGTAGAGACCTATTGGGATGCAAAGCTTAGATGATAAGAAGAAATAAATGTTACCTTTACATCGGTGGGGGAAGTGGCTATAGATTTTTAAATATGTAAAAAAAAACTGTTGCATGGATCAATGCCCTACGTATTTTTAATAATGTACGTATGTTAATCTGATCGTTTGCATGATGCGGGTGGTTGCATTTAAGGGCTAAAAAGGAAAAAAAAAAAAAAATTATCGAGCGCATCAGATTTTCTAAGGGAGTGTTAAGTGCACCAAAAAAAAGCTCTCATTCACTAATCTGACGATTTCGATGGGACGCAAACTCGCGGCCATTTTCATAATGTGCAAAAAAAATTCGCCATTTTGAAATACTCAAGCGCGTCAGATTAAGATATATATGGTTCATCTTTATGTTCTAAACGTACTGTCTCATAATCTGACGATTATCTAGAGGGATTCGCCTGATCTGACAAAAAAAAATTAGAAAAACGGTTCACCTTAAAGGCCATCCCTGCAACTTCCCGCTAATTCCATTCCTGGGCGCTTAAAATTGTACTTATGACATTTTTGAGCTCAAAATATAATTTATATGATATTTTGAGCTCGCTGAGTTCAAAGAAATAATATTTCTATCTAATCATTTAATGATGATTCCATCGACAATTCGAGGTTATCATATGTTCCTCGAGACTTTCGGATAACCGGCTTGCTCTGATACGATATTCCAAAATATTTACACATTTTTTTAATGTTTCTACCGTAAATTTAATTGTTTTTTGTAAGGTACTTTCACCACAAAATACACATTTCAAATTAATGTCACTCATATTAAATATTTATAAACTTTAATTCACACAAATAATATTAAAATAGCAAAAAAAGCCAAAACGTTGGAAACACGTTGTAAACAGTATGCCACGAACGAGTCTTTATGTTCAGCTGTGATGGCGTCATGGCAACAGAAACCAGAGTGGGGACGGAGTGAGAGAGTAATAGATAGAGAAAGAGTGAGAGAGGAATAGAAACGCGGAGAAGAAAATGTAGGCATCACGCAGCTGCACGCATTTAACTTTATCGACGAATTTTTGTTATTTCGGCTTGCGGAAATCGTCAGATTATATATTTTTCATTATTCTTGTATTATTTCCTTCAAAATAAAACAAAATTTAGCTACGCTCGAGAATGTCGAGATGACGTTTTTTTTTACAACTTTGTTGCCCTCCCCTTTTTTTACGTCACTCTCAAATTGTCAGATTAGTGAAATATACACTTTTTAGGATGTAATTAACTCACCCTACCTTAATCTGACGCGCTCGAGAATTTCTGATGGTAAATTTTTTTTTACTAATCTGATCCTGTATCCTTCACGGGCGGACTTATATATGGGCCTCATGTTTTGTGGAGGTACTTAACCGGGTACAAGGTATCCCCCTGTATATTAATCTGCCGCGCTTTAGTTAATCCCGAAATCCCCGCTTGGGCTCCCCTACTATATTGATTGACAATCTACGCAGTCGTAGCGGTATGATTATTATAGTCCTAAGCCTTGGACGTCATGGGTTCGATACCACCCCAGATAAAATACTTTTGTGTATTAAGATTTATATCGAGCCTGGTTGGTTGAAATTTCTGATACAGCTGTCCATAGAATGTGATTATAATAGATCATGCTACAATAATCGTGACCAACAAATGCATAAATATAATAATGTTTAGTTTTTTTTTTTTTTAATTATTTCTGGTGCGAATGATGTCCTCCAGTGGTAATATAATGGTCGTATCAATAAATAGTGTGCCCACTTGGGTATATCACTAAAGTAAGGAGGTCGGACCCGTGATTCACCTAGGTTCTCCACCTGGGTAAAGCACGGGTACCTACCATATAGTGTCCCGTACTCCACCTGATGACGTTATTGTACAGTGATGCAGTAAATTGTATTTTGTAAGTTAAGTAGTTGTGTAGTGGGTACTAAAAGTCTTTGATATTTAAACTTACTGGAATGGCGTGATCATTTTCGGAGGCAACTCAACCTTCTTAGGTGGTACAGGCACTATCTTGCGGTCAATAACATTCGTTATTTTAACCGGTGTCACTTCACTTTTATTTTTAGTTTTCTCTGCTAGAGTAACTTCATGTTTTTCCAACTGTATTTTTTTTATTACATCGTCTGATGGTTTTAATGATGCATTTTTCGGTTTCACTTTTAACGTGCATGAGAGTTGGAATGTAGTAAGAAGAATGAATACTTGTATATTCATTGTTAAGTTACATTTATGTTTTTATCGCCGCATGATAAAGGTTTACTTGTGTTTTATTGATAAGTTTAGCTACACTAATGTTATTTAACTTTTGTATATAAGTTTAACTTGTGTGTCAGTATTATGAGCGTTGTGTCTATGTGTCGGGTGGATGGCACACTGAGCAGGCTCCCTCGCGCCGGCGTGACGGCGGCGGTTCCCGACACTCTGGCGCCAAGCTTTCCATTTGGCGTAGCTCCCTGCAAACTCATTTTCATCTCCTATCGACTACTGACCCACATTCAATGTTCGAAGGACTTGAGTTGTGCCTTGGAGTTTGAGTTTGATCGTCTTTATTTTAAATTGCAATATTGATTAACTGAACTGATACCTTAATTCTCTTTAGGAGGAAGTAACCTTCTTATCTATGTACTACCTTATATATAAAGCTGACGAGTTTGTTTGTTTGTATCTTTTATAGTAATGAAAAGAAATTATGATAATATTATGAACAATATTTTTTATTAGAACCTATTAAGAAGAACACTCCTATAAGATAAAGTAGAGTAGGCATGTTATTTTTATTTATGCCACTTAAGGGACTAATTACACTTATTCAGCTCAATTCAGCTTATGTCCATAGAAAACGCCAGTTTTGTACGGGATGCGTACGCGTCCCCTATGGCATTTTGTGGACATAAGCTGAATTGAGCTGAATAAGTGTAATTAATCCCTAACTTTGTATTTGTATTCGTTAAATGTGTTCAATAGAGTCGATAGAATAATTATCTCCATAGAACAGAGAAATCAGAAGATAACTATAATATTTTAAAATAGTGCTCATACTTTTCGTATCCTTTGGACAATTGATTCAATTTTTTTTTTCAGTATGTACATACTTAAAATAAAATCAATCTTTTTCAATAATGTCTTGACAATTATTGATTTTAAAACATTTTTTGGTTAATGCTTCCACTTCTTACTTCCCCTTTATATCATTTTAATTAGGTACCTAAACATCATAAAAATCACAGTTAAATGATAATTATGCGTCATTTTGACTCACGCGGTTGTAATATTTAAATGTTGATAACGCTTAGCTCAGTAACTTATGTCACATGGAAGCAACATGTGTAAATGCAATAAGTTCAAAAAGTACCGCGACGTATTTGCATTATTATAGAAAATAGAGAAATATTTCGAAAATACATGCGTATTTACGCACTTTTTTACGAAGATTATCTTTCTAGGGTGAAAGTAACGGCGTGCAGTGTTCGTAGCCGGTGATTCGCGTACGGCGAAATCTGATAAGGGACCATGCGGATTATTGGGTTATGAATCTCTTTTTTCTTTTAATTAGCCCGTTGTTTTTTTGCAATTTTAACGAATGTGAAGATAATTTACAAACAACATTAAGTTAAGATAAGATTTTTGCCTACATAATAAATATTCTATGTAACAATAAATTAATTAATGTAAAACTAATGTATATTTTATCTAATAAATATATCCTATATCACAATCATGATTTAGATACATTCCGTTGAGATTATAATGAATACAATCTATAAAATGGCTGACGCATACTTTATTGTTAATCTATCTTAATATGTCTAAGACTAAGTAGGTACATAATAATCAACAAAGCATCGATTTATTATCAGGGAATGTACCACATTATTTTAAAACGGATAAAGTATAAGAATACTTCTGAGTATACATATAATTGCAATTACCGATTTTTAAATCAATTTTAATACCTAATTGTTTTTTGTGTATGGACTTACCTATAGTCAGAGGCTTGGCATCAACGATTTCCACATATATGTACGTACGCTTTCTAGTTAAGCTTTCGATCAAGAATTACGCCTACTTAAGTAAGTTCGTCGAAAATCGTGACAAGTGGAATAACAGGTGGACAATTTCGAGAAGAGTATCGTAGCTTCCTCCCTCGTCCTCCCAACCCTTAGTCTGCAAAGAACCATCCGATGCCCTCGTAGACCCGAAGTCCGAGAGGCCCGCGAACTGTAAAGTAGACGGGCAGTTCCACAAAACTCCCCTAAAATACTAAAAGTCATAATCCCTCAATCTCATCGCCAGCGACCGCCCTGAGCCGAGGTCCAAGTCCCATAGGGGGCGCCCTCTTGCGCAGATTGCTTAGTTGGTAGTTTTTAAACCATTAATTACGGCTGGAGCTCTGCTCGCTTTTATGCCCGGTGAAGTAGCAAAAGCCATAAAAAAGTATCGCAGCACTCTTTGTTGTTAAAAGTCACTAGTTCCTAAGAAATTGTAATAAGAAGGAAATAAATAATAAACATAATATGTACCTTCATAACTTTTTGTTTATTTCTTGATTTACATCGTAGTCTTATTCAAAGTGGTCTATTCTAAGCCGGATACCACACAGCTGTTAAAGTAGCGTGGAAATACATTTTATGAGTCTAAAAAAGTGTTGAATTTCGTATCTTGAATAAACTAAAATAAAAAAGTTAAAGTTTTGTTTTATATGATTTAAAACATCTACAAATGAAAAAGGTGACGTAAATTGTATTGTTATCTGTCAACCTATAGCTATTAAGAGAGGAATGTATGTCAGCCACGAGGCTTTTGCCACTTCACCGGGCATCATAGCTAGCAGGGCATACGGAGACTATAGGAGTTATACAGGCTGACGAATATGATAATCTGTTCACCAACGTTCGCACTAAAGTATATTATAAATTCCTTGTTTACTTGTATATATAGACATAGTCTATTAGTTACTATTTATCGTCTAGCCATCAGTAATAGATTATAAGTACCTATCTATCTAAATCTTTAGACAATTATGTACGTATAAAATATTCCGTTTCTTATTTGTAAAAGTACCTAACATTAAACTGCTACTTCTAGTATTTAGGAAAATAAGAACCTGTGTCACGGGAACCTTTACACACAGAAAACACAACCCAACTCATAAAAACTATCTCTGTGTCTAATACGTAAAAAAAAGTTTGAATTTGCTCTTTACAGCTAAATTAAAATATAATAAGATTTAAATCATAGAATTATTTATTGTTAAGTTAATAATTATATGCTCACGTCTAGCTATGACGTGATACTAGACTGACAGACCGGAGGATTATCAAATCCGCAACAGATTTTCTATTCATTGTAATTTATATTGTTTCATTGACACGTGGAAGTGTACGTAAATACCAAAGTGCTAAATAAATATCGTTAAAATCATTTGTGGTCCATGTAAATAGTTGTCCCGGGTGGGAATCAAACCCAGAAAACCAGGTCTCAGAAACAAATACTGTAGCTACGATAGACCCGTGTATTACTAAAATTATACGTCAGTTTATACAGGTATAAATTAAAAATTGTTTCAAACTTTTACAACACTACTTCCCGCGTGCCGTTTCGAAGGAGCTCCATAATGAAATATAGCCTAGGACTGAAATATTTTTTTAAATTGAACCAGTAGTTCGCGAGATAAGCGCGTTCAAGCAAACAAACTCTTCAGTTTTATATATTAGTATAGATATAGATTATTAACTTGTAAATAATTGTTAGAGTTGCAATATGTAAAATTTGATTTGTGCATTTCTTAGTACATTATTTTCTCTTCTCAAAGCAAACTAGCGTTTTCCATTTTTATATTTAGAACCCTATTGATGGTTTTACCATCAATAGACATGATGCCTATTTAATACTTTTAGGCAATGAATCGGCGCCATTGACCCTTATCAAAGACAACCTTTATAGATTGCAACTGATAATGTATTTAAATCACGAATTTACCTACATTTACATGTTGATAAGTGGATTTTGATTGACCAACAATATCTGAAAAACAAAGATTAGAAGAAACACGATTTCCTACTTCAGTTTGAGTATAAAACTTATAACGAGAACTTCTTTCGCATAATTTGGATTTCAACCGCCATAATGAAAGGTTAGTAATATTTTTTTCTGTAAAATAATGAATAAGTGCCTTAACTTTACTAAAATTAAAACAGTGCATTATCGGATCAATACAATAAGGTGTGACTATGCTTAGCTAATTCTCATTTCTTAATGTTTTTGGCGATCGTACAACCATTACGCAATTTAAATGAATTTGCAAGTATTTTGTAAAATTATTTCAATTTTGAATTTATTATATGAGGAGATTTACAAAATAATCTAGCTATAGTTCATTAAATAAAAACTAATAATAATGATAAATTGTGCAACATCTACGACGCGTCATAACGATTAGTGGTTATTTGCATTCATGTACTACGCTTAATTTTCTTAAATGTTAGCTGCCGCGCAGTCCTTAATTTTAATAATTAATTTATTCTCAGGTATCGCAATATTCCTTCTCGCAGCATGCATGGCGTCAGGGTACGCTCAGGTGGACGAATGCCCTGCAGAACAGGAAAGTGACTGGACAATCGAGATGTTGCTCAGACATGAAGACTGCAACAAATTCTATAAGTGCACATTTGGTGTGCCCATCGAATACTCTTGTTATGGAGATCTCTACTTCAATCTAGACACATGGCAGTGTGATTGGCAATACAACGTAGATTGTGAGGGCAGAAATATACCAGAAGAGACTACCACTAGTACTTCAACCACTGAGGCACCTACTACTACAACTAGTGAGGCAACCACGACCACCACTGAAGCAACCACGACCACCACTGAGGCAACCACCACAACTACTGAAGCTACAACCACAACCACTGAGGAACCTACCACAACTACAACTACCACAACCACTACCAGTACAACAACTACTGAAGCTCCTACCACCACGACTACTACTACAACTACTGAAGCTCCAACCACCAGCACAACCACAACCACTACTGAGGCACCCACCACAACCAATTCCACAACCACTACTGAGGCACCCACCACGACCAATGCCACAACAACTACTGAATCACCCACCACCACCAATTCCACATCCACTACTGAGGCACCCACCAATACAACATCACAGGGGACAACTGAAGGAGAAGGTGAAGATCAGGAAATTGAATTCCAAGAAAACGGTTGTCCTGTGGATCCACATATTCACTGGCTGCTTCCCCACGAGACCGAATGCAATCAATTCTATTATTGTGTTTGGGGAGAGAAGGTTTTAAGAGACTGCCCAGAAACATTACACTTTAATCCAGTACTTCAGGTGAGTTGCAGGGACTTATTTTATTTTTTTAAATGTGCTTATATGACCATCCATATATCTAAACTAATATATAAAGCGGAAGAGTTTGTTTGTTTGCTTTAATTATAAATCCTACTTGAGTTACACGGGTGAAAACGCGCGCGGGGAGCTAGTGGTGAAAAAAAATGAAAGGATGGCGGTTTGGTGACTGTAGTATGATGTTGTAACGCATAGCGCTTCTGTCCGTTCCGTGTTACACCAGCGGCTCAGCGTGCTTTCCAAGGCACGGTGGGTAGTAAATATTATAGTTAGTAGAGGTAGTGTGGTAGTGGCATGTAATTGAACAGATAATAACATTTTATTTTATTTATTTTAGGTATGCGATTGGCCTAGAGATGCTGGATGTACGACAGGATTTAACAAACATTTATTGAATATGTGGACAATGTTAAGGAACAAAATGTTCTGATTCCAGCGTAGAAGAAAACCGAATAAATATTTGTCATCAGTACCTGCTTATTTTTATTATTTTTATAGTCATATTTTATAGGTAGTAAACTTATGAAATTGCTGAGTTATGCGAAATAAATGAAAGTATTTTTTTTATACATTTTATTTTCATTCATTGTAGGGAGAGGTTGCTTCACATCACCTATATTTTATAAGTAATTATATAAATAACAATACATTCGAAATGCCAACCAGGATAGATAAACGCTAACCAATTTTTATTTCATAACCCTTTATAGTAGATTTTTTTATGTCATTAGAAAAGGTACAATTACATATACACAAGTACCTACACATTTTGTGACTTCTAGTATTACTCGTACCGCCATCTATTATTTACTTTGTAAATTAATAACATTGTTTGTTGCACTACGTAGCCGCGTAGTATAGAGTCCAAGTCCAGTCACCCCAGACTTACGTAATTTTAGTAAAAGATGAAATTTTTAGACAGAAATGGATACTCGCTAAGCTAAAAGCGGGGCCGTTTTACAGGTAGACCGTCATTTTAGAAAATATGTTTTTTTTAGGGTCGGTAGTTGATCATAAACTTAGAATGGAATAGATACTCGCTAAGCTGAAAGCGGGACCGTTTTACAGGTAGAGCGTCACTTTAGAAAAGATGTTTTTTTTAGGATTGGTAGTTTATCATAAATTTAGATAGGACCGCGTCACTCTGCTACAATGGGTCGGCGTGTGATATTTTGTAGCATTTATGTAAATCCAGATTACAAATTATCCGCGTGCAAACTTTCTGCGAAATCCATTCGTAGTAGTTTTTGCGTGAAAGAGACGCATACAAACTTTCGTATTTATAAATTTAACCTTCCTTAAATGACGTTAGTTTATACTTTCTTTTACGAGTTTTGAAGTGTCTGGCAACTGTACATGTATGTTTGTTTATAATAATATCATATAATATGACATATGTAGAAACATCATTTTTCGCATCCTACCCTTGGAAGCAGCTCTGTTTCTCCTCCGGAGATCCTGACACTTGTGCCGACTGCGTCACGGAAACGATGCTATTGGGAATGGATCTATACATTCCCATCGCCAAAATACCCGTTGGCGGCCGCAGTCGCCCCTGGTATAATAACGCCAGCAGGGTGGCTGCGCACCAAAAGCAGTCTGCATACGTGGCCTGGAATAATGCTAGGAAGTGTGGAGAGCCGAATGTGAAGGAGGAGAAGCGGAAGTTCAATGCTGCTTCCAGATCCAGCAAAAAGGCTATTGCCGTGGCCAAGGCTGAACACGTTGCCAGAATTGGTGAGCGTCTCAAGAGATATCCTTCCGGATCATGCTTTTTGGGCGCTCGCCAAGGCTGCGCAAGGTAACTTCTGCCAGATCAATCTCCCACCACTGCGTAAATCTGATGATAGTCTGGCCCACAGCGCTAAAGATAAGGCCAACATCTTGGCCGATCTCTTTGTCTTGAACTCGACTTTGGACGACAAAGGAGCCACACTGCCTAACATATCTCGGTGTGTGTGAGAGCTTACTACCTGAAATCCACATTACACAACGTGCGGTCAGGCGTGAGCTCAATCTCCTAGACGTCGGACGGCATCCCCACAGTGGTGCTGAAGCCCTGTTTTAACGCGCCTTTACTGTCTTTCCTACGAGTGCAATAGGGTTCCATCTTCATGGAAGGTAGCTAATGTTCACCCTATCCCTAAAAAGGGTGACCGGTCAGACCCGACAAACTACAGGCCAATAGCGGTGACGTCTTTGCTCGGCAAAGTAATGGAGCGTGTCATTAACAACCGATTGCTCCGGTACCTAGAAGACCACGAGCTACTCAATGACCGTTAGTATGGCTTTCGCCACGGTCGTTCGGCTGGTGATCTTCTAGCGTACCTCACGCACCGCTGGGCGGAGGCCTTGGAGGGCAACGGAGAGGCCCTCGCCGTCAGCCTAGACATCGCCAAGGCATTTGATCGGGTCTGGCACAAAGCCCTTCTATCGAAGCTACCATCATATGGAATCCCCGAGGGACTTTGCAAGTTGATCGCTAGTTTTTTGGACGGTCGGAGCATTAAGGTCGTTGTCTACGGTTCTTGCTCCGATACCAAAACTATTAACGCTGGCGTTCCGCAAGGTTCGGTGCTCTCGCCTACACTGTTCATTCTGCATATCAATGATCTGTTATCAATTGAGAACATGCATTGCTATGCAGATGACAGCACGGGTGATGCGCAATATACCAGCCATCAGAATGCAATACAACCAAGACGGTTACTAATTGTGTCTTAAGTCGAGGGCTCTCTCGGGTGGGCTTCAGAATGGGGTTAAAAGAACCTAGTTCATTTCAACCCCAAGAAGACACAAGTTTGCGCGTTCCCTGCGAAGAAGGACTCGTTTGACATAGCACCTCAGTTCCAAGGTGTATGTCTTCGTATTTCCGAGAGTATTGGGATCCTAGGCGTCGAAATAAGCAGCAAGGTCCAATTCAGGAGTCATGTGGCAGACAAAGCGAAATTGGCTAGCAAAAAGTTGGGCGTCCTGAACAGAGCTAAGCGATACTTCACACCTGGCCTACGACTTGCACTATACAAAGCGCAGGTCCGGCCACACGTGGAGTATTGCTCACATCTCTGGGCAGGCGCTTCTAAATACCAGCTTGACCCACTTGACTCCCTAGAGAGACGGGCTGTGCGTATCGTCGATGATCCCAATCTCACGGATAGACTGGAGTCGCTAGATCAACGGAGGGACTTTGTTTCCCTCTGTGTGTTCTACCGGCTTTTCCACGGGGAACGCTCCGAGGAACTGGTACCAGCGGCACCCTTCTATTACCGTACCACTCGGCGTCGCAACAGGCTTCATTTTTAGGGTTCCGTAGCCAAATGGCAAAAAACGGAACCCTTATAGATTCGTCATGTCTGTCTGTCTGTCTGTCTGCCACTTCTTTCCGAAACTATAAGAACTATAATGTTGAAACTTGGTAAGTAGATGTATTTTGTGAACCGCATTATGATTTTCACACAAAAATAGAAAAAAAAACAATAAATTTTGGGGTTTCCCATACATGGAACTGAAACTCAAATTTTTTTTTTCATCGAACCCTTACGTGTGGGGTATCTATGGATAGGTCTTCAAAAATGATAATGAGGTTCCTCAGGTCATTTTTTTCTAAACTGAACAGTTTGCGCGAGAGACACTTCCAAAGTGGTAAAATGTGTGTCCCCCCCCCTGTAATTTCTAAAATAAGAGAATGATAAAACTAAAAAAAATATATGATGTACATAACCATGCAAAGTTCCACCGAAAATTGGTTTGAACGAGATCAAGTAAGTAGTTTTTTTTAATGCGTCATAAACCGTAAACCGCAATTTACCCTTCATTCAATCAACTATTATTAACATCGATCAAAGTTACAACGAACTACAAGAACTTTTATACTATGTTACTTGTTGTATTGTTGATATAAAAAAAAGGTAGGGACTTGCAACTAGTACGGAACCCTTCGTGCGAGAGTCCGACTCGCACTTGGCCCGTTTTTTTTACCTGGGTTCGTTTCCGTCCAGTACGGTACGTTTTCAGCGGTCATTTCTTCCACGGACGTGTAAGCTGTGGAATGATTTCCCTGCTGCAGTGTTTCCCTTGTGCTATGAAATGTCCTGGTTACCCCGAGGTTTAAAGAGAGCACTCCTATCACGGTAGGCAGCGGCTTGTGCAATGACAGTCTGCTTCCCTGGCATTGCTTGAGTCCATGAGCAGCGGTTAACACTTACCATCAGGTGTACCGCTTGCTAGTCTGCCACTGAAGGCAATAAAAAAATAAAATAAGAAAATAACCAGCCTTCCTACTTTGACGTAAGTTAGCATGATTTTATTTTACCTTTGACACTTGCTACCTGTAAAACGGTCGCGCTTTCAGCTTAGTGAGTATCCATTCCTTTCTAAGTTTATGATAAAATACCGATCCTGAAAAAAACATATTTCCTAAAATGACGTCTGGAGTGATTGGGATCTTACTCTAATAAAACATAATAGCTTGCCATTATCTGTCTCTCCCTATGTATGCTGAGATCTTTTAAACTACGCAACGGAATTTGATGCCGTTTTTTTTATAGATAGAGTGATTAAAGAGAAATGAAAAGAGTTTATATGTATAATAACGGGAGCTACGCGGGTGAAACCGCGCGCGGGAAGTTTAAGTTTTGGTTTCGGCTCACGCTACTAGATGACCTTAGATGGCAGCAATCCCGCCATATTTGAATTCTTCTTAAGAAAAAAAAACGCCCTGGTCTTCTGTAAAATCTGGTGCATTGTAAAATTTATAAAAAATATAAAGAACGTAAAAATGTAGCCGTATCGTAAGCTGCACCTTACGTATTTTCTTTCACTGCTCCGTTATTCGGACTTCACCAGTCCGTTCACTGCCAAAAATGGACCTCCTCTTAACAGACTTTGGCGCGGCAGGGTCTTTGAGGGATGGGCCTGATTGCTTCATGCGTACCCGGCCCCCACCAACGGCGGATCAGAGGAGTGTCCGGGGGGTTTTAGTGGTGTAGGGTCCTCCTCGTAGCATGAGTAGCATACCACCGCTATGGAGATTGCGAGTCCCACATATTCCCACCGCCGCTGCAGCGGCGGTGGTAATGCGTAAATGTATTTCCATTTTTTGCACAAAAAACGATCTTTGAGCGATATTGCTATAATCACTACGCTTGGCAGGCAGATTGGTGATATCCATTGGATGTATGCCCCTTAGTCCCCTCTTATGACATCCATGGGAAGACATAGGGTGGTCTATTCTAATCGGGAAACCACACGGTTGAGTGAGCCTAATACTGATATGTTATGATGTTATGTGTATGTTATGTGTATATGATGTTATGTGTATAGTTTAAGTTCCAAAATATATGTACACTAGCCTCCCGCGGGCAGTTTCACCCTCTAGTTCCCGTAGAAACTTTCTGCGACTTTCTGCGATATGATCGTTCTATTTATATTATTTATTGTATATCATGTTATGGACATAAATAGTGGTGCTGTAAAGGTTACACCTTTTGATACATTATAAATGTTATCTTCTGGTGTTAAGTAAAAAGGAAAATTGCCTAATCTCTACAAAGCTTGTGAAGCAAAATTTGGTGAGCATCCATTCAAGTAGGCATAGCAAATTTATTGGTATTAAAAGATGTGCGTTTATTATAGGCGTTTAAACATTTTGTTAATATGATTCATAAATAAAACGGCACCCTATACAGTATTTGATAACATTAAGAATGGGAGAACACAAGATACACAAGAAGAACCTGTGGGGTTACTTTCCGTTGAGCTATTATTATGAAATTTTAGATTTCCTATGATTTTCAAAATTGAGATTTCTTCAACACGCGCAATGTTGATAGATCAAAACTTTACTTTTTGCAGGTTCAAGAAGACCGACCGAAGTATTAGATTTTAATTGCATCTTATATGAAGTTGTCCCTTCGCGTTCCCAACTTTTTCGGTAGTGATATACTTCCTTAGATCAGGTCAACAGACAAATATACAAACTATTCTTAAATTAAAATAATAACTTGGTTAGTAATTTAGGTCTAAAAGGAATAGGTAACTTACTGTTTCAGCCAAACCTTTTTTTTATTGCTCTAAGTTTTCGATATTATATTAAATTAATATATGTAAGGTCGATTTCCTCGTTGTGTGATTCAACTCGTTTTCTTTCGGCTATTATCTTAGACTGTCTTTGTCTTCCAGTGAAGTATTATTTACTAAGAAGACTATCTCTATTTATGAATAACTCCATATTTTTTTTTTACATAACCCCATGATTATAACTTATCATTAAGTTAACGATAAATGAAATCGTATCCTTGATCATCAACTACCGCTTATGTTCTGTGTATAGATAAAATTGACACGTCTTTCTACTTTGTTGTAAGATATATATTTTGCAGTGAGCCTGCCTTCATTTAGTTTCATTCAAGATATTATAATGAAAGGTTAGAGCTTTGTTTAATTACTTGTTATGCAAACGTATAATTAATATTACATCTTAATGAAATAGTGGGACCAAGACCGTGCCATGATGAAAAAGTGATTTTTAAATAATTTTGATTTTTAAGTAGTGTAGTGTTATATGATATGATAAATGAATGAGTATTGTAGTAAAATATAATGATTTGTATAATATGTGAAAGAATATTATTACCAATACGAACCCGTTGGGGTTATTAAACACTAGCTTCCCGCGCGCGGTTTTACCCGCGTAACTCCCGTTTCCGTAGGAAAATCATAGTTAAATATAGCCTATATTAATCAGTGATAATGTAGCATTCAAATGGTGAAAGAATTTTTAAAATGGGTCCATTACTTTTCGAGCCATTTCGTTACAAACAAAATACAAATCTTTCCTCTTAATATAGTATATAAGTTTAGGTAGATAGTATAGATATAATATCAAACATATATAAAAGGGCGTCAAAGCCTTAAATTTTAAGTAGTTTTTAAGCGCTAGGTTAACATTTGTAATCAATATAAGTTATTATCTATAGATAATAATAAAAAATATGTACAGTGAACAAAAGATAGGTTTACAGCCTGTGAAACTCGTTTTAAAATTACATGTAAACGTTTATGAGAAGAGTTTATTGTTGTGTATGTGTATTTGTACTCAGATAGCAGCGAACTCTTCGCCCATAAAGAATTACCGGCTGTCAGTGACATAAACATATTTATTTATATTATTTGATACTGACGGTGTAAGGCTATCTCTTTTGTTGACTGAGTTTTGTTGAGATGATATAAGATTATATTTATCTTATGAGATGATGCGTTTCCTCTAATATTGATGTTATAATTGCAGGTTTGGTTTTATTTTTGCTGGCATCAAGTCTGGTGTCAGCGCACGCGCAAGGAGAGCAATGCCCCTCGGAACAAGAGAGCGATTGGACGATCGAGATGTTGCTCAGACACGAAGACTGCAACAAGTTCTATATGTGCACATTCGGGGTACCTATTGAATACTCCTGTTATGGAAATCTCTACTTCAATCTTGAAACGTGGCAGTGTGATTGGCCAGAAAATGTGGATTGTGAGGACAGAAACGTGCCGGAAGCAACTACCACAACCACTACTACATCTTTAACACCCACAACTACAACTACTGAGGCAACCACCACAACTACTGAAGCAACCACCACAACCACAGAAGAGCCTACTACAACGACTACAACCACAACAACGACTGAGGCACCCACCACGACAACAACAACTACTACCACAACCCAGGCACCTACCACAACCGAAGAACCCACTACCACTACGACCACTACTGAGGCACCTACTACAACCACTACGACTACGACAACTACTGAGGCACCCACCACAACCACCAGCACTACGACAACCACTGAGGCACCTACTACAACCACTAGCACTACTACAACCACTGAGGCACCTACTACAACCACTAGCACTACGACAACCACTGAGGCACCTACCACTTCGACAACTACTGAGGCATCTACAACCACTGCGGCGGCTAGCACTACTGAGGCAGATGAGACAACATGTCCAACTACAGCACTGGAATTAATATCATGGGATGGCGAAGTGAGGAGTTGTTTCCAAGAAAACGGTTGCCCTATAGATCCCCATATTCACTGGCTCCTGCCTCACGAGACAGACTGCAACAACTTCTATTACTGTGTGTGGGGAGAGAAAGTGTTGAGAAATTGTCCAGAAAATTTACATTTTAACCCATTACTTCAGGTGAGTATCATTTCTTTTGGGTTTTATTATTAAGGTATGGTCTCCAGTTGCGTAATATTGTTGAGCTAGCCTAACCCACTCGCTTGACTGTTCAAGCGGCATAACCTTTTTCTAATGTTGTTGCATAATTTAACGCACTGGCTGACAGAAACTGACAGAGGCGTGATGGTAATTATTCGTAATTATGGTACTATTTAAAAATATGTTTTCACAGTCCATAAAATAAAACCCCACCAGCTACGAGGTGTCCGGCTTAGAATATACAATCCTATGTCTTTCTATGGGTGTCTAAGAGTCAACTAAAAGGGCATACCTACAACTCAAGGATACTCACCATCTTACTGCGATCACCAATCCGCCTGCCAAGCGTGGTGAATATGGAAATATTCTTTAACGACTGGCTTGCCAGGGTACTTCAAGACGGGGCACATGTTCAGCAGTGGATGTAAACGTACTGGTAAAGTACAAAACCTCTCCATACTCTATAAGAATTGTTAGCATTTTAATTACTTAATACATTAAAAAACTTATATTTTCAGGTGTGCGACTGGTCTTGGGATGCTGGTTGTACTTCATCAGCTAATGGACTGAACAAACACCTTCTGCCGATGTGGAGACAAATCGCATTCAAACACCAACACCAGCCCATGTGGCGACAGATCGCTTTCAAACAAATGTAAACCATAGACAAAATCAATCGGAAAAGAGTTTTTTAGTTTATTTTTGTTATTTAAATATATAATTGGCATGTTGAATATGTTCATTTTTATTTGTGACTCAGATTTGTGACCAACCTTGATTCTATTCAATAACATTAAAAAATATAAAATACGTTTTTGGAAAAACAAGAAGGTTATTGATAATTAAAAATAGACAAAGATCTTCAACATGTAATTGTGATTAACATATATTTATATTAGTCCAAATTTTAGGTTACAGATCTTTGTTTATGAAAATATTGTTAATAGGGGCGGTAATGCAAAAGCATACAATTTAAATAGATAAAAAACGTTAATGAGCTTTTTGTATTATAAAAAGATTTTTTTATTATCATGTAACCCCTTGCTGAACCTGCCAATGCCCTCGTTGACCCGAAGTCCGAGAGGCCCGCGAACTGTAAAGTACACAGAACAGTAGCATCAAACAGTACTTAAAATCTAAAAGCCATAAATCCTCTATCCTGGCCTGCAATCGCCCTCAACAGAGGTCTAAGTACTAAGTCCCACAGTGGGCACCTTCATGCGCACATTGCTTAGTTTGTAGTTATTAAACCATTTATTAAGGCTGGAGCACTTGCTCGCTTTTATATCTAGTATCATTTGGTAAATAAGTAGGGGAACCTGTTGTACCTTGACACCCTTTGTACCTAGAGCCACTTATTTTTTTTTATGTTCGCGCCTTTTTTTAGTCCCTTAGTAATCCATTCGGAAGATATTTTAAATATGTTTGTTATTTTTCGACGTAATATCGGAAAACAGAGTTTAAAAAATAGCGCGTATGTGTCGTGAACCTTGTTAAAAGCTGCATTAGTGTCTTCTTCATCATAAACGTCTGACCACGTTAAGCTTGAGATACACTCTCAAAAATTTTAAATGTTTGTCATACTATAGTCCCGTTTGTAAACGTACCATTCACAAAGCAGTATGAATTTATTTGTAATAGGGACATGTAATAGTTGTGCCGTTTCGTGATCTGACAGACCGAGATGGAGAACCTCGGCCTTAGCTTCAGGAATATTACTTATAACTTGGTCTAGGCAGGCGTTGCCACGAGTAGGGACGTGTAGATGAATATAGTAGTTATTATTATGTATAATTCTCTGAAATTCATATAGTACTTTATTTTCTTTCAGTATGTCTATGTTGAAGTCACCCGCGATAATAATTTTCATTTTAGACTTTTTTCGTAGTATTGATAGTAGATATTCCAAGTTATTCAGAAATATATTTGGGTTGCTATATGGTATTCTATATATACAAATAATTATGCACTTATAAATAGGTATTTCTATCACTCGAATGTACATTCATTGCAAATGTTATTTAAAAATGGTATTTTTTTGGTTACTAAATATTTTTTGCATAATATTATTTGTCTATGGTATAGTGAACTTTGACAAGACTAATCAACACGAAGTTAGTTGCAGGCGACCATTGCATCGAGTTTGTATGGGAGATCACTTTTTGAAGTATAAAATAGCAATTCTTAAATAACTTTTGCTTGAATTTGAGAATTAAAATAACGAAAAGAAATGTTATAACGTTTTCGCTGCAATAAAGGAAGATATTTAATATTTTTCATTTCTTTCATTACTTCTGTTACTACATACATTTTTAAAACCATTTGATTTAAACAAGTACTTAAGCCAGGTTTAGAATGTAGTATGCTTATTTGAGTTAATCATAACCTCCATATTTAAGTGCGAATAAACATAGGGTAGGGGTGTTGAACCTTGACCATAGTAAAACAGTTGTATATGGTCAAGGTACATTCAAGAAAAGAAGTTCGAAAAAGCAGACAAAAAGGAAAGTCAAGGATACTAACTGACACTCCGAAAAAAAAATGAAATAGAAAGAATAAAGGCAGCAAAATAAAATAAAAAACTTAAAATAGATAAGAAGGTAAAAGTACAGAAACTTAAAAAAGTTAAGAAAAAGATTTTATTTACTTTGTTGGCCTAATAGTGACTATCAGTGAAGAGGGTGCTCTTATAAAATCCATGAAGAAGTCGCAAAAAAACTGAAAATGGTCAGAATAAGAAGATCTCAACTTATACCAATGGTTAGATATTAAGGAAAAAATAAAAAGTCCTAAAAGTCATATAAATTCTGTTAATTGATATGTCATATTAGATAAGCTTATAAAGATATTTATAGACGTGTTGAAGCTGGAAATAATAAAAATATTTGCTATTTGTCGAGAAATATGGATTTTATTTGATGAGTTCCAACTATGATCAAGGTACAACATAGGCGGATCTAGGTACATCACCACTGTTGTACCTTGATCAACATTCTAAACTTTTTTTAGTTTATGTAAAATCAGTAAAAAGTATGATCTATGCTTTTGTATAATTTATATTATGAACCACATTAGTTCGTCTAATAGCTAAAATTTGTTTAATCGCAATAGCTAAACCGCTTTTTTTTTCAAAAAATCGTTTAATGAAAAAGTGATTAAGGTACAACAGGTACCCGTATATTATTGAAGCTATTTTTAATTACAAACCAACCGTATTCAGCTAATATATAAATGTGGATTCTCCAATGTTCGATGTTGTTAATGTGAAAACGACTTTATCTTAGAAATATCTATTGCTAAGAAGAACAATTCGAAATTCAACATAAAAACCATCTAAATCTGTATTTAAAACAAACTTTTTCCAGTGTGGTGTCGCCCGTTTAAACCCAGAAGATACTTGTGGATTTTTAATTCTTTGAGACAAACATTTCCTTACTTCCAATATAGCAAATTTATTCACATACGTTATTTACTTATAAAGGCTATTTACAAGGATAAATAAAACAAAGTTATATACAACTAAAAGTAGCTTATGTGGATTATACTTCCAGTGAAGCCTTAATTTTAGTAAGTTATTGTAGATTCGAAGCTGAGGAAAAAATGTGTTGTGGGGTTATATAGCCATTGTTGCGTGTTGGACTAGCTTCCAGAAAACTGCTCAGCTCACATAATATTATGTGATTTGAGTAGTCCCAATAAATGTGGTATAATATTATCTACTGACACTTAATTAGGTGTAATAATTACATGCTCTACAACTTATTTTGTAAAAAATCCGAAATTGTGTCGTTTAGACTTTAATATTTTAACTCACTGCGAAGCATGGAGACAATGTCCATCCATATTCAGATTTAGGCGGAAAAGAAATTGAATTTTGGCCCATTATTACAGTCAGGTAAAGAGAAAATACTTGTTAAGGTAGCTCAGAAGAACGTATATATCTTTTAGGTTATATGAAAGAACGAAAGAAAATACATTTAATTCAGTACAACACACAAGATATTAAACAGTAAAAATTTCGTTTAATGTAGAAAACAATAAGACGCCTTGCTTGTTCTGCCGAAAAAGTCGCTACCTCAGCACAGGCGTTACCTTTTGCCGGTTTTCAGTTGGGGACTGCACGGACGAGGGGCACATATACAGTGTATATTGGCTTAACTTAAAATATGATGATATCACAGTTATCTATTTCAAAGTAGGTAAGCAAAAAATGTAGGAGAGGCAAAACTTCTTGACACAATTAATGCAGGCATTGTTAAATATTTGACAGATTTTATTAACAATTCATTGGATAAATGTTAACCAATGAATTGTTAATAAAATCTGTTTCTACTGAAATGAGGAAACTAAAGTGAAATAAATTGCCTGTAAATATTATAATAGCAAACCATAAAACATATTTTGCGGCAATCTACGAATGTGAGGTTGATTAACATTCAATATTTTGACGCACTCAGTGGCGTAGCGAGTCCGGCTAAGCCCCGTATCAAAAGTTCCTGATGAGGTCACACATTCGGGGCCCATGTGGCTCGGGGCCCCTTTCAATAATACGGCTAATACAGTTAGTTTGCGAAAATGTTAAAATTCCCAATTCTGATAAATTTCAATCTAATTGACATAATTATAATTGTTGTTTGCTTGAACGTTAATCTTATGAACTATTGGTTCGGTTTGAAACATTATTTCAGTGTTAGATATACCATTTATCTAGGAAGGATATTTTAATGCTGTATTTTCAACGGGAACGGGAGTTAAGCGGGTGTAACCGGACGCGGGAATCTAGTTGTATATAATTCGTATATACGTTTCATACTTTTCCGGTAACATAATATTTACATGACATGGCACGGACTGCAAAGTTCAATGGATTAGTAGTATTTAGTAGACATAATATGACTGTATTTAAGTATATACTAATATAAAATTACAGATTTACGTCAGCTGACATCTGTAGTGCCCAGTTGTTCTTACTTCAGTTGTATATAGGATAATTTGGATGTGGAATCGAATAATATATTTGTAATGTCGTCACTAGATATCCAGTTTTGAATTCAGGAAATTGTTGGTGTTTAAACTATACCCGAAGTGGGTATACAGCTTAAGGTAAGGTGTACCTTACCTTAAGCTGTAGGTCCTATGCCTAATATTTTGCAGTTCGTGTCGGTAAAATCAATAATTAAAGGAAGAAGTGACCTCAGCAGATGGTCAATCTCCGTCGAGTTTGGCTATCATAGCTGAAATCGGTCAGGAAGACCAATAAAATATAAGCAAGTCTACAGTTATTTTCTGTAATAATTTTTTTCTCACGGACATATTATGTATTTTGCCACGAGGCTTTTGCTACTTCACCAGGCATAAGGCGCGAGCAGAGCTCCAGCCTAGATAAATGGCTTAAACACTACAAACTAAGCAACCTGCGCAAGAGGGCGTCCCCTGTGGGATTAGACCTCGGCTCAGGGCGGTCGCTGGCGATGAGATTGAGGGATTTTGACTTTTTGTATTTTAGGGAAGTTTTGTGCAACTGTCGCTCTACTTTACAGTTCGCCGGCCTCTCGGACTATGGTTCTACGAAGGCATCGGAAGGTTCTTTGCAAACTTAGGGTCGGGAGGGCGAGGGGGACGCGTCGCGTTCGCGGGCGCCCTCTCCTCCGGCGGGTCGGATATGGTATGGTCTCTGGGTAGTGGTGCTAGTTTGTTGTAGTACCTACCTGCACTGCTAGTAGGTAAGTTGTGATCTCTTCGTCCGGGTCGTCGCTGTTTACGACGCTTTGTGGGCAAAGGCCTGTAGTCGGATGCTTTCTGATTAGTCTTATTGGTTTTTGTTGCGGTTTTTGAAAAATATTATAAAATATAAATTAAATATAGTTGGAATAGCATTAATGAATTTATTTGGGTAAATAGTCAATATTGAGAGGTTACAAATTCAGTGAACATGGTTTCTTCGGATTTTAGATTACCTTCATCTGTAATATTTTTTATAAAAATATTTACGTTTATAAAGTTAGAAAGCAAATTTTTCTAGACATTTAAGATACTATATTATCATTATCGTATCAGCCTGTTGTCGTCCACAACTGAACATAGATCACCCTCATCGATTTTGCAGCAGGAACGATTGCTAACGGCTTGCATCCACATCCACTGGCTTCCTGCGACCATAATTAAGTCGTCGGTCTATCGTGCAAGCGGTCGTCCCGCGCGGCGGCGTTTGCCAATTCGTGGTCTCCACTCAGTGCCGGCGTTAGAGGGACTGACACCACGGGCCAGAATATAATGGCGCCCACTTAAGGAAATCAAAATCGAGTGTTAATTTTTAGCTAAACCATGGTGAACGTGAAAAAAAATCAAATACAGAAAAATGGGAATAAAATATTTGAAGAGCATGACACAAAGAATTCTACCCTTTGTAGCAGTTAAAACATTGTAAACTTGATCGAGAGACGCTCGAGACGAAAGAGCAAGTACAAAAATCGGTGACATCGCGCCATGCTTGAAGGTGTAGCCATCCGACACGCGTTCTAGTTTAGCGGGGGAGGCATCCCACCCCCACCAATCGCCCCCTCAATTTATCCCCCTTTAACGCCGGCACTGTCTCCAATCAAGAACCTTCTGCCCTATCGGCCGTCAGTTTTTGAGCTATGTGCCTTATCCACATTACAGCTTGCTAATCCGTTAAACTATGTCAGTGACCTTGTTCTCTTGCGGATCTCTTAATTTATGATCTCGCAGGGAAATGCCGAGCATAGCTCTTTCCATAGCTCGCCGAGCGACTTTGAGCTCTTAATTTAAATCATGGTAATTCCCGATTTTTAGTAGAAGATGGTCTAGCCGGTTAGGCCATGATGAATCCTATTCGATAGAAAGAAACTCAGTGGTTATCATGATAGCAAATTTTAATATTTTTTTATCATAACTGCGGAGCTTCTTTGTCTTCATTTCATTTTTATCAACTAAAATCTGAAGGTATAAAACACACATTCGAAACAGGAAAATTACCTCTATCGAGTGCCATAAGAGACAAATACAAGGACAGCTTGTGCCAATATAGTAGATTTACCTTCCCCCAGTGAGCCCTGAAGACTTTACTCAAAGACAGGAGCACAATCTCAATCAACAATGTAGCTCTATCTAATACTTAGGTAATATTTGAAGCTTGAACGTGCTAATCTCAGTAACAAATTGTCTTTCATTGTTAGATAGCCCATTTTTCGAGGAAGGCTATATTTTATTATGAAGGTACCACGGAAACTGGAGCTACGCGGGTGAAATTACTTCCTCTTAGATTCATAAATCTGACTTTGATATCAGTGGCACCTCAGGGGTACCCTTAAGGGTGCCCAGGTGTGTATCACTTAATTGTATGCTTTTAATAAATTTTCAATAATAATTAATGTAAATATAAACTTATTATGAATTTTTGGGAATTAATGACATAAAGAGTACATTGTCTATAATATCCTACAATTAGCAGCACTCCCAGGTTGCACCTGCTAGTTACCTAGTTTAACTCATAGAATAAGTTCTTTTAAATTATGTTTTTGACAAGTACCAGTGTATGTAAATACCTAAGTGCTGAAATTATTATTTCAAACTGCAACCGGGAAGCTAGTTCTAATATACAAAGCTGAAGAGTTTATTCATTTGTTTGCTTGAACGCGCTTATCTCAAGACCTACTAGTTCGATTGGAAAAAATCTTTCAGTTTCAGATATGTCCGTGTCCGTGAATTGAATGTTTGTGAAGTCCCCCGCGACACAGGGATTTATTAACCTAGTGCGGGAGTTGTCTTTTTTAAATCAAAATCAAAATCAGATAGTCCATTTATCGAGGAAGGCTATATGTAATAAATAAGCCACCACGGGAATAGAAGTTTCGCGGGGGAAAACGTGCGTGGGACGCTAATAATAACTGACTACTGATTATTTTAAATATTTTATTGTAATGTTATGATGTTATAATTCAATTAAATGTTTAAAGTATTATTTAAAATACCTAATAATACACTTCATTAAATCATTTTCATTTCATTATATGGATAAGTGCCATGAAATGTAGTTTCAACATCGCTAATCCTTTAGGTTAAGTGTATAAATAATAATAATACCTCGACATTTTTATATATTTTATTAAGTTCATACTTGAATCAAAAATAATTTTAACAAAATTTTTCGATTAAATTAATTTAATTTACGAATACTGATAATCATCACATAATGTACTAAAATTATATATTTACAGTGAATGCTATTGGTAATTTCATATTTATTTCTAAATAAATCGGTATTATTTATTTTTAAGGGCGTTTCGTGCTTCCAAATGTTTATTCAAAGGGACTGATGTCAATCTGCTTCCGCACTGAACATTTTGGGGCCAATCGCACACTTCTATTTCTATGTTGTAGACCAGGTTGGCCGGACATTCACGTGCTACTGGAATCCCTCCTGCACATTGATAAAATTGATGGCAATTCTCATGCGCAACAAGTAACCCGTCTGAATTGGCATTGGCACACAAGGCTGGTGCATTTCTAGGATTGCAAGTACAAGTATCATCACTCACAGGAGGCACTCTATCACCACAATCTACGTTCCTTGGCCAATCGCAAGCCCCGGTTTTAGTGTTGAATAGAAGCTCATCTGGACATGTGAACACAACGGGTGAACCTCCAGTGCATATTTGAAATTGGTTACAGTTTGTATGAGCCACTAATAAGCCATCAGATCCACTTGCAGCGCATATTGTGGGAGCTTGGTTTGGATCATTGTTGACGTTATTACTGTCATCATTTCCTTCGTTATCATCTGGATCGTTCTGACCATTATTATCTGAAGTTTCATTAGAGTCCTTGTTGTTATCAGAATTATTTTCGGGAATCACTCTCTCACCACAGTCTACTGTATTAGGCCAATCGCATTGTTGCAAATAGGGGTTGTATAACAAATCTCCGTAACATGAGAATGCAACTGGTTTTCCATTGGAACACATATAGAATTGATTACAGTTTTCGTGTGCTATTAATATACCATCGGAACCACTTTCACCACAAATTGATAGTGCTTCACTGGGGTTACACTTACAAGTTCCATTATTGTTATTCCCGGCACTAATATCATCGTTTTCATACCGATCACTACCAGAGTCTTCTTCAGGGCCTGAAATTATTCTGTCACTACAATTAACATTGATTGCCCAATCGCACTGATCAGTTAAAGGATTAAATAAAAGATCTCCAGGACAAGTAAGAGCCATCGGTTTGCTATCTAAACACATATAAAACTGGTTGCAGTTTTCATGTGCAACTAGGACACCATCCGAATCAGATTTTGCGCAAATTGTAGGAGCTTGACTAGGATCACAGTGACTAGCACCAATATTGCTGTCATCATCATTATTGCTATCATTCTCATTGGAAATGTCATCATCTACCTCATTGTCGTCAAGAGAGTCTGGAATAACTCTATCGCCACAGTCTACATAGTTTGGCCAATCGCACTGATCTGTGAAAGGATTAAACAATAAACCATTTGGACAGATTAATGGTATAGGTTTACCACCTGAACATTTATAAAATTGGTTGCAATTTTCGTGTGCGACTAGAGTACCATCGGAGTCGGATTCTGCGCAAATAGAGGGAGCTTGACTTGGATCGCAATTGCCAGCGCCGACATTTTCACTACCATCGTCATCTCCTTTGTCAGTATCGTCGTCTTGGCTGTCGTTGTCGAGATTATCATCTGTATCGTTATCATCATCTGATTCAGGAATTATTCTGTCTCCACAGTGAACATTAGCTAACCAATCACATAGCTTTATATAGGGATTGAACATCAATTTTGCAGGACAAACAAACACAATAGGTTTCCCATGCACGCACTTGTAAAATTTGTTACAATCTTCGTGTGCTACTAAAATTCCATCCGAACCTTCGGATGCACAAATTGATGGAGCTTCTTCAGGCTTACAGTGGCATGTACCTCCATTATCGTCGTCATTTTCAGAACCATCATTATCACTATCAGTATTATCGTTACTACTGTTGTTTGAATTGTCATCAGCATCTTCATCAAGTTCAGGGATAACTCTATCTCCGCAATCCACATTACTTGGCCAGTCACATTGATCTATGAAAGGATTGAATAAGAGCCCACTGGGGCAAGTAAGGTTTACAGGCTTACCCCCAGAGCACATGTAAAATTGGTTGCAATTTTCGTGTGCAACTAAAGTACCATCGGAGTCGGATTCTGCGCAAATAGAGGGAGCTTGACTAGGATCGCAATTGCCAGCGCCGACATTTTCACTACCTTCATTATCTCCATTGTCAGTGTCGTCGTCTTCGCTGTCGTTGCCGAGATTATCATCTGTATCGTTATCTTCAACTGATTCAGGAACTATTCTGTCTCCACAGTGAACATTAGATAACCAATCACATAGCTTTATATAGGGATTGAACATCAATTTTGCAGGACAAACAAACACAATAGGTTTCCCATGCACGCACTTGTAGAATTTGTTACAATCTTCGTGTGCTACTAAAATTCCATCCGAACCTTCAGATGCACAAATTGATGGAGCTTCTTCAGGATTACAGTGGCATGTGCCTCCATTATCGTCGTCATTTTCAGAACCACCATTATCACTATCAGTATTATCGTTACTACTGTTGTTTGAATTGTCATCAGCATCTTCATCAAGTTCAGGGATAACTCTATCTCCGCAATCCACATTACTTGGCCAGTCACATTGATCTATGAAAGGATTGAATAAGAGCCCACTGGGGCAAGTAAGGTTTACAGGCTTACCCCCAGAGCACATATAAAATTGGTTGCAATTTTCGTGTGCAACTAAAGTACCATCGGAGTTGGATTCTGCGCAAATAGAGGGAGCTTGACTTGGATCGCAATTGCCAGCGCCGACATTTTCACTACCATCGTCATCTCCTTTGTCAGTATCGTCGTCTTGGCTGTCGTTGTCGAGATTATCATCTTTATCGTTATCATCATCTGATTCAGGAATTATTCTGTCTCCACAGTGAACATTAGATAACCAATCACATAGCTTTATATAGGGATTGAACATCAATTTTGCAGGACAAACAAACACAATAGGTTTTCCATGCACGCACTTGTAGAATTTGTTACAATCTTCGTGTGCTACTAAAATTCCATCCGAACCTTCAGATGCACAAATTGATGGAGCTTCTTCAGGATTACAGTGGCATGTGCCTCCATTATCGTCGTCATTTTCAGAACCACCATTATCACTATCAGTATTATCGTTACTACTGTTGTTTGAATTGTCATCATCATCTTCATCAAGTTCAGGGATAACTCTATCTCCGCAATCCACATTACTTGGCCAGTCACATTGATCTATGAAAGGATTGAATAAGAGCCCACTGGGGCAAGTAAGGTTTACAGGCTTACCCCCAGAGCACATGTAAAATTGGTTGCAATTTTCGTGTGCAACTAAAGTACCATCGGAGTCGGATTCTGCGCAAATAGAGGGAGCTTGACTAGGATCGCAATTGCCAGCGCCGACATTTTCACTACCTTCATTATCTCCATTGTCAGTATCGTCGTCTTCGCTGTCGTGGCCGAGATTATCATCTGTATCGTTATCTTCATCTGATTCAGGAACTATTCTGTCTCCACAGTGAACATTAGCTAACCAATCACATAGCTTTATATAGGGATTGAACATCAATTTTGCAGGACAAACAAACACAATGGGTTTCCCATGCACGCACTTGTAGAATTTGTTACAATCTTCGTGTGCTACTAAAATTCCATCCGAACCTTCGGATGCACAAATTGATGGAGCTTCTTCAGGCTTACAGTGGCATGTACCTCCATTATCGTCGTCATTTTCAGAACCATCATTATCACTATCAGTATTATCGTTACTACTGTTGTTTGAATTGTCATCAGCATCTTCATCAAGTTCAGGGATAACTCTATCTCCGCAATCGACATTACTTGGCCAGTCACATTGATCTATGAAAGGATTGAATAAGAGCCCACTGGGGCAAGTAAGGTTTACAGGCTTACCCCCAGAGCACATGTAAAATTGGTTGCAATTTTCGTGTGCAACTAAAGTACCATCGGAGTCGGATTCTGCGCAAATAGAGGGAGCTTGACTTGGATCGCAATTGCCAGCGCCGACATTTTCACTACCATCGTCATCTCCTTTGTCAGTATCGTCGTCTTGGCTGTTGTTGTCAAGATTATCATCTGTATCGTTATCATCATCTGATTCAGGAATTATTCTGTCTCCACAGTGAACATTAGCTAACCAATCACATAGCTTTATATAGGGATTGAACATCAATTTTGCAGGACAAACAAACACAATAGGTTTCCCATGCACGCACTTGTAAAATTTGTTACAATCTTCGTGTGCTACTAAAATTCCATCCGAACCTTCGGATGCACAAATTGATGGAGCTTCTTCAGGATTACAGTGGCATGTACCTCCATTATCGTTGTCATTTTCAGAACCATCATTATCACTATCAGTATTATCGTTACTACTGTTGTTTGAATTGTCATCAGCATCTTCATCAAGTTCAGGGATAACTCTATCTCCGCAATCCACATTACTTGGCCAGTCACATTGATCTATGAAAGGATTGAATAAGAGCCCACTGGGACAAGTAAGGTTTACAGGCTTACCCCCAGAGCACATGTAAAATTGGTTGCAATTTTCGTGTGCAACTAAAGTACCATCGGAGTCGGATTCTGCGCAAATAGAGGGAGCTTGACTTGGATCGCAATTGCCAGCGCCGACATTTTCGCTACCTTCATTATCTCCATTGTCAGTATCGTCGTCTTCGCTGTCGTTGCCGAGATTATCATCTGTATCGTTATCTTCATCTGATTCAGGAACTATTCTGTCTCCACAGTGAACATTAGCTAACCAATCACATAGCTTTATATAGGGATTGAACATCAATTTTGCAGGACAAACAAACACAATAGGTTTCCCATGCACGCACTTGTAGAATTTGTTACAATCTTCGTGTGCTACTAAAATTCCATCCGAACCTTCAGATGCACAAATTAAAGGAGCTTCTTCAGGATTACAGTGGCATGTACCTCCATTATCGTTGTCATTTTCAGAACCATCATTATCACTATCAGTATTATCGTCACAACTGTTGTTTGAATTGTCATCAGCATCTTCATCAAGTTCAGGGATAACTCTATCTCCGCAATCCACATTACTTGGCCAGTCACATTGATCTATGAAAGGATTGAATAAGAGCCCACTGGGGCAAGTAAGGTTTACAGGCTTACCCCCAGAGCACATGTAAAATTGGTTGCAATTTTCGTGTGCAACTAAAGTACCATCGGAGTCGGATTCTGCGCAAATAGAGGGAGCTTGACTAGGATCGCAATTGCCAGCGCCGACATTTTCACTACCTTCATTATCTCCATTGTCAGTATCGTCGTCTTCGCTGTCGTTGCCGAGATTATCATCTGTATCGTTATCTTCATCTGATTCAGGAACTATTCTGTCTCCACAGTGGACATTAGCTAACCAATCACATAGCTTTATGTAAGGATTGAACATCAATTTTGCAGGACAAACTATTACAATAGGGTGGCCATGCACGCACTTGTAGAATTTGTTGCATTCTTCGTGCGCTACTAAAATTCCATCTGAACCTTCAGATGCACAAATTGAAGGAGCTTCTTCAGGGTTGCAGTTGCACGTACCTCCATTATCGTCGTCATTTTCAGAACCTTCATTATCACTATCAGTGTTATCATTACTGTTGTTTGAATTGTTATCAGCATCTTCATCAAGTTCAGGGATAAATCTTTCTCCGCAATCCACATTACTTGGCCAGTCACATTGATCTATGAAAGGATTGAATAAGAGGCCACTGGGACAAGTGAGGTTTACAGGCTTACCCCCAGAGCACATGTAAAATTGGTTGCAATTTGCGTGTGCGACTAAGACGCCTTCCGAATTAGATTCTGCACAGATTGTAGGAGCTTGACTGGGATCACAGTTTCCCGCTCCAACATTGCCATCATCATCACCATTACTGTTGTCATTATTGTCCTTGTTTGGTTCATCGTTACCATAATAATCGTCTGGCCCTGTGTCGTCGTCTCCCAACTCAGTATCGGGTACCACAATGGGCTTATCGCCACAATTTATATTTTGAGGCCAATCACAAATTTCTTTGTAAGGGTTGTAAAGCAAAGATTCAGGACACCAAAATCCAACAGGTTTGCCGTTAACGCACTTATAAAACTGATTACAATGTTCATGCGCTATAAGAGTTCCATTCGTATCGTCTTCTTGACATATTGACTCTGCTTCTCCGGGATTACAATTGCAAGAATTGTCGTTGTCTATTCCACTATTATCATTTCCATTTCCCTGATCACTACTTCCCACGTTGTCATGATCAGTATCTTCAACCTCAGCATCGTCACAATCTTCATCATCTGTTGAACCATCAGAAATGGGTCTACCCCCACATTCTACATTTTCAGGCCAGTCGCATATTTCTTCTACTGGGTTATATAAAAGTGTGCCGTGGCAAGTGAATGCTACTGGTTTCCCATTTGCGCATTTGTAAAACATGTTACAATTCTCATGAGCGATTAGAATGTTGTCGGCGTCGAAATTAGCATTGCATATTTTCGTAGCTTCCACTGGATCACAATTGCATGTTCGCAAATTGGATTCTGATAGTGCGTCTGGCAGGCTGATTGCCTGTGCCAGTGCTACTGCACATAGCAGTATAAAAGCTGAATCTGTAAACAAAATTTAAAAAAAGTATATTAGAAAGAAAAATGAATTAGATACTTTTGAAATTTGAGTATTCAAACGATATCCCATTATTTAATTAAGTTCCATTCACAATTATTTCGCATTCTTCACAGAATATAACATTAAAAATAGTTAACTAAAAATGCGCTTTCAACTGCTTAATAAACTAAAACAAGGAACGAAACAAACACCTAATAAAACTAAACTATAATAGTCACATATTTCGTCTCCTCTTCACAAATAAGGGCTTTTATTTACTCCATCAAACACTGCAAGATTCCTTATCCGAGTTATTTAGCCATAGCATTATCGTATGGTAAATTAATTCAAGTAATATTATGATTTAAATTGTCACTGCTCTTACCTTTCATTTAGAGGAATACTTCAATGTTTTTATTTAACAAATTGCACTAAAACTGATAACAAAATTACTGTGTGCAGAATATTTATACATATGCCTCCAGTTGAAATGTTATTCACGGAAGATTATCAAAATTGATTATAAAGAACTTAACTCTGATTTACGTATAAAGATTAGGTTGTATTCAATTATGTTTTATAGTGATAAAAGTAAATAAGGTATAATATAATTAACAGTACTTCATAATTATTGATAAAACCTGAGAATTTATGAACTAGTTTGGCACAGCATCTATTCTTTTATATAAAATTGAAGAGTATATTTGTTTGTTAGTTTACTAGAGGTAAAGGTGAGGTAGCCTATTTATCATAGGCAATATTTAATTATGTATTCCTACGGGAACAGGAGTTACTCGGGAGGAACTGCGCGCGGAATCTAGTCCAACCATAGAAACCAAGCAAAATCAACATAAGAGTAAACATATCTGAGCTGATCGGTGAAGTTATAGCAATACCTACTTCGGTATCATACACAAGGGGATTTCAAAAAGGGCGTAGGAGAGAAGAGCAGCTGCCCCCTCCCTGGCAGTCTAATCCAGTACCTATCGCAAGACCATTTATTACTATCAGTTCAATATTATTATTTTAAATTAATATAGGTTTTTTTTTACAAAACATCCTAGGCTGCATTCATAAATGTACATACTCGTACATATCAAAATTAGCTCTAATATACAAATCCCGTTAGGATAAGTTACATACAAAATAATGTAACTTATCCTAACGGGCATCCCAGCACAGGTTCGAAGTGATTTTAATCTGTAATCTATATACCTATATAAAAATGAATCCCTATTTCCCTTGGTCACGGCATCACGCGTGAACGGTTGGATCGATTTCGCCAATTCTTTTTTTGTTGTGTTTGTTATTGCCAGCAGAAGGTACTTATGAAACAAAAAATAAGAAAATTGCGTGGAAAATTAAAAAATGAAAGAATATTTAAACCCCCATATGATTTTTTCTAATGTAACCTTAACGCTTTTGACAATATAAACTTTTTAAATTTAAATTTTATCTTATGGCGTTTCACATAACATTGACAGAATGCGTGCTGCTCTTAGTGCACATCGGTTAGTTCAGAGCTATCACTAATTTAGTTTTCGGTAAGACAGGACAATGTCTGTCGGGTCAGCTAGTTTTTAATACTATTAAAAAGTTTTTAAATTTTAAATTAAATTCATAAATTTTTAAATTAAATTAAGTTTTTAAATTAAATTCATAAATTGAATTTACTAATAATAATATATCTATTCTTTGAGCAACAATTAAAACTCTCAGTGTATTTATATCTAGTTTCATTTCTACCAACATTTTTTTTTGCCTTCCCTGAATCAAGCTGGATAAACGCGGAAACATATTGGTAAAACCAGAGCGTGGTTTCGTGTACCTAACTGAAAGACCTTACCATTATTTTCTTGAATTCATGTATATTTGAGGTACCTATTCAAATAAAACGTAGCCGTGTGGTTTCCGGTTTAGATTAAACCACCCCTATATCTTCCCATGGGTGTCGTAAGAAGCGACTAAGAGACATACAGCTGATGGATAGGCAGCAGCATGTATCAGCTCAAAGATACTCACTATGTTACTGCGATCACCAATCAAATTGCCAAGCGTGGTGATTATGGCAATATCCCTCAAAGACTTAGCTTGACAAAGTCTGTTAAGACTCCTCTTAACAGACTCTGTCAAACTAAGTGCCTAAAGCCTATGTTCGGTATCGGACGTTAAAGGGCTGATACAGACTAGTAAAACGTTTGATTACCATACAGTTTTACAAAAAACTTCCCCACACTTTAGACTGATGTCCCCCCTTGTCCCTATAAAATTTTGTGTAACAATGAAATAATGAATTTATTCAGCACTTAGGTATTTACATACACTTTTACTTGTCATAATCAGAATGTTACACTATTATTCTTATTCTACGAATTAAACTAAATAACTAACAGGTATTAAATTGTAGGATATTGCAGACAAAGTAGTCCATCCGTCAGGTTGTCATTCATTCCTCTACTCATAATGAGATTAAATTCACATTAATTATTTCTAGGTTTTAGTGGATCAATATAGAAAAAAAATTGGTAAAAACATACAATTAAGTGACACACACCTGGGGGCACTCTTAAGGGGTTAGGACCACGTCCCAGTGGTACCACTGTATTTTATTTTATGTGATATTTTAGTTAAGCAATACACAAAGAATGTCTACCTACCTAGACAGTAGTGGGTTCTATTCGCACTCCGGACAAAAAATCTTTGTGTAAAATCAAGGATTCTTTCCGGATCTAGTAAGTTGGTGGACTCTTCATGCCTCGGAATGCACATTGGCCCAGATTGTCATACGTCACACTAATAAATCGCGGTGTATATGCATTATATACATATATATATCCCTATATTATTATCAAACACCTCTCGGGAAGTGTTTATTATTACCGTAACTTGAGTGTTTTCCACTTCATAGCTGAAATTCCTTATAATTCTTGTTCATTGAAGTTTACTACATCACTTTGCGTCCTCATTTATTTTTATATTTTCCTTATTTGGTTGAAATAATTTTAAATGCTAGTAGGCAACTCTATTAGCGTATGACACTCGCGTATCTTTTTCTTAAACATTCCCCTCTTCATGGCAATGTGGTACCTGCGACTTCGTCTGCATAGACTTCGATTTGTCCGACTGCACCGGTGGCTCAGTGGTTACGATAGTTGCCTCTGAGACCTGGTGTTCTGGGTTCGATTGCCACCCGGGACAATTATTTGTGTGAACCACAAATAGTTGTTCTGAGTCTGGGTGTTCTGTGTGTCCGTGAAATGAATGTTTGTAAAGTCCCCCGCGACACAGGGATTTATTTCCCTAGTGCGGGAGTTGACTTTAAAAAAAAAAAAAAAGGATAAAAAAAAGATATAAATTTTGCTGCCTCTATTCATGCTATTAGGGGTGGAATTTTTAGAAAACCCTTTCTTATCGAATATCTTCGAGTTAAAGAGAATACAAACTCCTTGTTCCAAGAGTACGATCACCGTCAGTCATTCAGGACTAGTGAAGGTACTTATCTCTTTTAGGTTAGCTAGGGTAGGATTCTAAGCGCGATAAAATAATTAATGTAAATATAAACTTATTATGTGTAGAGGAATTATTGACTAACGGACGGACGGAGTACATTGTCTGTAATATAGTTACCTAGTTTAATTCATAGAATAAGAATAATAACCTATTAATTACAGTTTTTTTACATTATGATTTTGACAAGTACGAGTGTTGTTGCAGTTAATTTGAGAAACTATGACCATGTGAAACCTTTATTTTTACGAGTTTCCATGGGATTCTGTTCGCCTTCTTGCTTACAAAAGCCTTGTGGCTCACTACACATATCCGACCTTAAAAAATGGGAAAAATTTCCAATATGTTTTTATTACCTTATATACCGACTTTAGACTTTATCTAGTAATTACTATCTCTGCAATAAACAATAAACCTTGTTTGATTAACAATAATCATGACCTATAATAAGTTATGTTCTTCCCCTTAATTTAGCATTGAATGAAGCGATAATGATTATATTAGTGAACAAATTTCTTTGAAATAATGAATTATATTTATTTATGCTCATCTCTAAATAGGTACCTAAACAAACATTGTATTAAAATTCATGTTCCTTTTGTTGTCTCCCAATACTAGCAGAGGTGTCAGCTCTCCTCTTAACTCACCTCGGGCTTGTATTATGTTTTTAATGTTATTTCATTTTTTGTAGGATAGAATAGTTTTTTAGTTAGGTACCTATATGTTAGTTTTGGTAAGAATTCTAAATTCTTAGTTAGTTTTAATTAAAGGTTAGGTTAGGTTAGGTTTTTATATGGTAGGTTTAGTTTTAGAATTATTCTGTTAAATCAATTTTTATAGATATGATTTCCATAAATAAATAAAATGTTATGTAGATAATAATTTATTTTGGTAAAATTAAATTGAAATTTATTATTTAACAGCATTTTTTTACTATCTTCTGTATAAGAGATGGATTCCCGCGCGCGATTTCATCCGCGTAACTCCCGTTCCCGTAGAAACTTCATAGTTAAATCATCATTACATAGTATAAAACAAAGTCGCTTCCCGCAGTCTGTCTGTATACAGGGTGTCCCAAAAGATTACGTAGCTGGGAAGGGGGGTGATAGGGATGGTCACAAGGGTCACCAGAAAAATATAAAAAATTCCCTCTGGGTGTTTAAAAAAATAAATGGCATTTTTTAAGACTAAAAATTTTACACCTTGTGCTAACTGTACCTACAAATATGGCTGTATTTAAAAAAAATGCTGTTATGTAATCTTCAATAACAACAAGGTCATCAACATCAACATCAAAAATAACAAGGTGTAAAATTTTAAGTTTTTAAAAAAATGCAATTTTTTTTAAATACCCAGAGCGGATTTTTTTTTTATTTTCTAGTGACCATTGTGTCCACCCCTGTCACCCCCTTTCCCAGCTACTTAACCTTTTGGGACACCCTGTATATGTATGCTTATATTTTAAAAACAACGCAACAGATTTTGATGCGGTTTTTTGAGTAGATTGAGTGATTCACGAGGAAGCTTTATATGTATAATACATCAGCATTACACCCGAACGAAGCAGGGGCGGGTCGCTAGTATATTATATAGCCTGTGTTACTCCTGGATAACGAAGATTTCTAATGGTGAAAGATTCATTTTAATCAAACCAGTAGTTTCTGAGATTAGCGCGTTCAATAGAAACAAACTCTTCAGCTGTATTATTTCGGTTTTACCTAAATTATTGATACGATATGTTTTTCCCCTCAAAGTAATTTAGTCTTAGATTAACATAAATGAATATCCAGTTCAAACATCGAGAGTAGAGTACTCTTATAGTAATCTAATGTTTACATGCAAATGTTGTTGTACATTAACATGTTAATGTGATTCGACCATTAACACTTTGATTCCGCCATTGAGGCGCCCTGTTTACAAGAACTAGGTAAATCGATTATTATCAAAATAGTAAGAATTATTTAAACGTTCACTACCATGATTGTCAACTAATAAGTATTATACATCTTGATTTTTTTTATAGTTTATTTTTGATAGTCAGTCAGTTACCTACAATCGATCTATAGGCAATGCTGCCACCATTCTGGGAACGTTGCCAAGTAATAATATTAAAGATTAAGAAAAGTTACCAATTTATTAGTTTATAATTAAATTAGTTACTTTTCGTTGTATATTATGAATTGATCTATGTATACAGGTTTTCAATAGTGTATTAAAATTACAGATCAAAGTGTATGTATTTTTGTTAGCATTATTTTAGTAAGTCGTAAATGTACCTATGTTTTTTTTTGTGAATGTATTCTGTAATTATTTTTTTCTTCTTTCTCCAAAATGACTTCAAACCTGTGATACCATCTAGTGCATAAGAATAATTATTAATCAAAAACAGGGAATCAGTGGGTAATTTCATTTAAATAAATAAATTACTCATATTTAGTATCTACTGCGCACACGATTAATCATAATGCATTTCGGTAAAATCAAAGATATTGTACGATTACAATATTAAATATTACTCTTTCCGCTCGGTTTTACAGGTATCATTTCCTGGTTCTAGATACCTCACCAAAATATACCAACATAGGGTATTTTATACTTTTTTTCTTTCTTTTTCTACCAACAGAGTGTAATTATTAAATGACTGGTTGGCTGTAAACCGAAGGCCTTTGCCTACACAGTCTTTGCTCAAAGATAGAACACTTACGGACTCTTGTTTTGAGATGATAATAAAAGAAAATGTTTGTTGTTTTATTACAATCCCTAATATATCATCATCTGCTCTGCCCTTATCCCAATTTATTTGGGGTCGGCGCATCCTGTCAGTCATTACGCTACCACGTAGTCCTATTCCTTCTTTATATTTTTTTTCGGACGGACCTTGTAGTTAACCAAAGTTCCATCCTTATTAAATGGTTTATAAACTACAAACTAAGCAACTTGTGCAATGGCGATAATCGATGGCGCCCCCTGTGGGACTTGAATCTCGGCTCGGGGCGGTCGAGTTTTATGCAACTGTTGCTCTATGTTGCAGGCCTCTCGGGCTTCGGGACTACGAGGACATCGGAAAGTTCTATGCAAACTAAAGGTCGGGAGGTCAAGGGGGGACGCGTCGCATTCATGGGCGGTCGGATTGAGTGGTTTCTATGCTTCATATCAGTGCCCTTTATATAATACAAACGAAATACAAATGTTCAATTCTTTATCTTTATCATATATTTTCAATTTTATCACCCTATTTTTCAAAAATAAAAACACGCAAGTATTTTGCGGGCCTCACTACTAACGTGTGTATTTATTATTTTTATTTCTCTGTACATTACTAATAAGTTCAACGATTCCTATTAATTTAAAGGTGACATTATTTACTTTGTCATCGCCATAAACAGATTACAATGCAATAAGTGTACAAAGTAATTAAAGATTTTAATCAATCTATTATTAAGGTATACATGTATCGCCAATTAAAATGATATTTTAGATTGCAAATTGATTACAAATTAGTAGATATAACATTTATCAAGATATTATTCAGAGGACTCTGGTTTGTTGCCTCGGACATAAGGCAACATCTACATATATAAAAATTAATCCCTATTTTCCTTGGTCGTGGCATCACGGCTGAATGGTTGGACCAATTTCAGTAATTCTTTTTTGTTGTTTAGTTATTGTCAGGAGAAGGTTCTTATGAAAGAAAAAAATTGCGCAGAAAATTAGAAAATATATAAGATACTGAACCACAATATTACATTTTCTATATGAGCTTAGCGCTTTTGACAAAATAAACTTTTTAATGTAATCTTATGATGTTTGACATAACATTGACAGAATGCATGCTGCTCTTGGTGCACATCAAGGTTAATTCAGAGCTATCACGCCTGATATTAAAAGTTCAATTTAATATAGAGTTTTAGTTTAGACAGGACAACGTCTGTCGGGTCAGCTAGTTCTATATAAATATTCTACATGAATTCTAACAAAGAGATTAAGTAGTAAAAGGATTAATCAAAGTTCCGGTAGTAAGTAATGATTATCATTGATACTTGATTGAATTAACACATCTTGTTAGGTTAATACACTGACCTCATAGGTGATGTTCTTCAGAAAGGTCAAGTGCGTAGTACTCGCAATGGCCTGCCTGTATGACCAGGTGGACGAGGCAAAGGGAGTGTGTAAGGATCGTAGTGGGAAGTGTACTACGCCAAATCGAATGCCAAATAATCGAATATCAATTGATCGACCACTATAAATCGAACGACTAAATACTCGAACGTTCATAACATCGAATGGTTATTAAATCGACCATTCAATACATCGCACACTCAATACATCGAGTGTTCAGAATATCGAATGTTTGTTTGATCGAGTGATCAAAATATCGAATGTTTGTTTGATCGAGCGTTCAACGCATCGCATATTCATTCTATCCAAAGATCAATACAAATATTTTTTAAGAATACAAAAAAAAAAAAAAATTGCTTTGAAAAGGCAAACGCAAGATTGGGAAGACCTTCTTCACAAAAAAGAGGCAAAAGAGATGTTAATGCAATTAAAATTTAGTTTTTTTTTGTATTCTTAAAAAATATTTGTATTGATCTTTGGATAGAATGAATATGCGATGCGTTGAACGCTCGATCAAACAAACATTCGATATTTTGATCACTCGATCAAACAAACATTCGTTATTTTGATCACTCGATGTATTGAGTGTGCGATGTTTTGAATGTACGATTTAATAACCATTTGATGTTATGAACGTTCGAGTATTTAGTCGTTCGATTTATAGTGGTCGATCAATTGATATTCGATTATTTGGCATTCGATTTGGCGTAGTACACCCGTAGTGGGTGGCGTTCTGTAGTTTCTGCGTTGTGACTATATGTATGTATGTTAGGTTAATCTATTGGGCGTACCTCACCTTTACTTATATATAAAGCTGAAGAGTTTGGTGGTTTGCTTGAACGCATTAATCTCAGGACCTATTGGCCCGATTCGAAAAATAATTCAGTATTACATAGTCCATTTATCGGTGAAGGATAATAGGCTATATTCAATTTTAAAGTTTCTAAGGGAACGGGAAATATGCGGGTGAAACAGCGCGCAGGAATCTAGTTTATTTATATACTATAGGTCCCGCGCGGAAATTCACCCGCGTAATTCCCGTTTCCATGAGAACATCATAATAAAATATAGCCTATAGACTTCCTCGATAAAAGGGCTATGTGACCGTGCAATTTTTTTTTTAATAGGACCATATTTCCTGTGATTAGCTCGTGCAAGCAAACAAACAAACTCTTCACCTTTATATATTTTAAGTATAGATTAATAAAACGCTTTGTCCTGACTGTCTGACGGATCAACGCACAGCCTAACCGCTATTTGTGTAGAAACCTGAAACTTGGAAGGTGTATTCTTCATATGACGGCATTCTATACAAAAGTATATATATAGGGATCCTTATTGATCGTAACTTATCATGGAAAGCTCACATAAATGAAGTCAGTAAAAGGGTACACTTCACTTTCCATACACATAAGTGCCTCCAGCATTTCTTGCCGTTTTGGACTATGCTGATATCTGCTACTTGGATGCCACAGAGGAGCTATTAAATAAGCTTGAGCGCTTGCAAAATCTCTGTATTCGTTTTATATTTAACCTTCGTAAATTCGATCATGTCTCTCAATTTCGCAAGGATCTCAAGTGGCTCCCAATCCGCCTTCGCAGGAACACTCGGATATTATGTCTCCTCTTCAACATTCTACACAATCCTACATACCCTTCCTATTTACGTGATCGATTTTCCTTTTTGCATTCTCCTGACGATCAATGCAGGTCTCACCTTAAGTCTCTCCTCAGTTTTCCCCCTCACAAATCCGATTTTTATTCCTACTCCTTTTCCGTGCATGGGGTTAGATTATGGAATTCGTTGCCCGCTCACATCCGCAATTGCAATTCTCTTTTGTCATTTAAGAGAAAGGTGAAAGAATTTTATCTCTCTTCTTCATCATAATGTACGTGTAAGTATGTATTTATATTTAGTATGTAGTTTATTCTTATTTTATATATATGTATTTATGTATATGTTTAGTTATTGTATGTATGTATGTATATCTACCTACACACTTCTAAATTCTTCTACCTTTCGACTTCCCCTCTTGCAGGTCTACTGGAAGAGATTTCTTTAGAAATAAGTAGTACCTTCGTACATAGTTATCTTTTTGTTGTTTCTTTTTTGTATCTTGTGTACATAAAAAAAAAAAAAAAAAAAAAAAAAGTATTTTTTACTCCTAAAAGGATGAACAGGATTGGCAAAGTTTGGATGGAGTAATCGATAACTATGCGGAAGAAGTTGCGGGCTATAGTACCTATATACGACTCCAATAATCTGCTTGAGTGTGGTTCAAAATGAAAAACAAGTGTTCCGCGTTCGCAACAGACATCATCATCATCAGCCCGTATAATGTCCACTGCTGAACATGGGCCTCCTCCCGAGGGAAGGTATTTGCCATAGTCACCACGCTTGGCAGGTGGGATGGTGACCGCAGTATTATGTTGAACCACACAATGAAATGCTGCTGCCTGTTCCTTGATATACGATTATTACAGATGATGTTATAACAATCGGGACCAACGGCTTAATGTGCTTCCGAGGCACGGAGGGTAGTCTCTCAACCAACCAGACCCGGAAAGAAATCTTAGAATTTACACATAGATTTCCTGTCCGGCGTGGGGATCGAACCCACGACCACCGAGATTGAAAGCGAGCCAAATACCGCTACGCTACGGAGGTTTTCTCAACAGACAAGTCGTATTAACTCCAAGTAGATTCTTTTTTCGCACTTTGTTCAGCAATCCTTAGTACCTATATATGAGTGTACCCTAAATTATTAACAAAAGTAAACCTACAAACATCGAAAATGTAATCAGAACAGCCGTTATTGGGCGAAATTTTATCTTGTGGCCCAGACCAAAAAAAAACAGTCATTTATTTCAATAAAACAATCTTACCTAGTGAAATGAAATGAAATCGTGGTATGATCAGTGCCTTAAATAACCTGGATCTTGTTTGTCACTATGTCCCACTTATTAAAACTCAAACGCAAGTTCACTGGTGCAAATGTGTTGCCGAAATGCTTAAGATTAAATTTTTATGAACAATTAGGAGCAAACCGAAAATATAATAGTCCTGCCTGGACAAGCCATTCTTGCGCCCCACAGAGTCTACGCCCTGTGCCTGTTTACGGCACTGGGTATGATTAGCATATCATCGCTATGGAGAGGGGAGTCGTACATGCCTTGCTGCTTCGGCGGTGAGGTCCATTGCATTTCACTCAGGGAATAAGAAAGGGGGAAATAGAGAAAGAAGATCCAGTGAAATGGGGGCAAATGGAGATGTAGCGCCATTAACGGTTTCAGAAAAATATATGTACTTAATAAGATAAATAAATTCACAGTACCTACCTACATTTTGAAGTTAAATGTTTGTTTGTTGCTAGTTTAAGAAAATATAATACTTAAACACCTCAAAAAGTCCGTTAAAATGGAAGATTATTATCGACATATGTTAAAATTAATTGAGAGATATTAAATGTGATCAAATAGTTCACTTATCTACCTATGTTTATGTATAATTAGATATTATCTTGTCATTTAATATAATTAGGTATCCCTTTTGTATATTGCACTTGCCTGATTAAAATGTTTTTCAAGGATTCTGTAATGAATAGATTATGTTTTTTATTTTTAATAGATAAATATCTAAGTGAAATTATTAATTCTTTTTTTATCGATATAAATAAACAATACATAAGTAATTATCGTTTATAAAATTAATTAATGATAACATCGTAACATGTGTGGCTTTTTATAAAGTTCACAGATTGAAAATATTCCTAATTAGCTTCCCGCGCGCGGACTCAACCGCGTAACTCCCGTTCCCGTGGGAACTTCATAATTAAATATAGCCTATGTCATCCGGAAATAGTGTAGCTTTCCAACGGTGAAAGAATTTTTCAAATCAGTCCACCAGTTTAGAGCCTATTCTATGTAAACAAACTAACAATCAAATCTTTCCTCTTTATATACCTATAAGACGTACAGATAAAAAAAAAATGACATTTGATTTGTTTTTTAATAACGGCTGTCTAACCCAGTCTTGATAAATGTCATTATGTCAATAAAACAATTATAATATTTTTATTGTGACTGTGAATCACAATAAAAAAAAAGAAAACCAAGATTTTCTTTTTAGAAAATAAGCACCAAGTGTTAACAGTGAATAGCATATTTTAGTTAACAATTGTTTTTTTGAACAAAACTGGTAATTCATTTCAAAAAAGATTTATAAAGATAAGACATTTAGTTCAAAAATAATAATTGTATGCTTGCACTGGCTACACAGCTGTTAATGGAAAGAAATTAAAACTTAATAAAGCCACGAATTTCTTTAGTTTTTTTTAAAAAAAATCCATGGGCAAAATTTTGTATATTTTCACCTTTTTCTATATATATGTTACGGGCAATTTGATAAGTCCGGGCACTATTAATAATGACCACAGACCGGTCATTATTCATAATGCCCGACTCAATTGGGCAATGTGATTAAAACAGCAAGATTAATCACTTTTCCCTAACATCATGAATAATGCCCACCCTATCTTGGGCAAAGTAATAAAATAGGTGAACTGTAGTGGTTTTGTTTATTAAATGAAATTAAACTTACAAAATATTCATGAAAAGGTATCAAATATTTTATATGAGCAGCGCAAAAGGTTTTTGGATGGTAAAAAAAAACCTAAACCTAAACCAATTTATCACACTGCCCGGCTACAAGTAGGGAATTATTCATACTGCCTCAAAAAATTTAAACTATCTCAAACACTGACTTATTACATGGACCACGGGCCGTCAGGCATTATAAATAATGACCGGTCAAAGTGATAAATTAATCACTTTGCCCATCGCTCTTGGGCATTATTAATAATGGCCGGTCCTTATTAATAATGCCCAGTTAATCACGTTGCCCGTAACATATACACTTTATAAAAGACCCTATTTTTTTTATTTTATTAGGTAGGTAAGTGTTCGTGAAGAAAGGAAGAAAGCCTGTGAGATTGAAAAATCAAATCAATCAAACTGCAAAAGACCGAACCAAGTGAAAATAAATCGTTCGTAAAATAATGATCCATGGTGGTCAAGAATTATACTTAGCAATAACTAATTCAATACGAGATGGAGAATTATATAAGGTAAGTAAAATTCGACGTTTATAATGTAGGTCTATTTACGGAAATAAAGAACGATTTAGGCATATTGTTTTCCGTGATGAGTAAGTGAGATTCTTAGCTGTATTTGTACCAGGAATATGTATAGTCAGACACATGCATACATCTTCAAAGTTCAGATTGTTATCTTATGTTTGGTGATTATCCAAAAATCTAAGAATCAAATGATTAAATCACTGAAAGAAAAACCACGCGGCGCCTGGCGCCAGTTTCATGCAATCATATTTACTGCGATGAAACATACGATATGATATATCGATATACGAGCTTGTTAAAGGTTTTTAAGAATTAATTATAATATACCTATAATATTATAACGCTAATGATATAGATAACTAGTATGTAAGTAAATATTAATGATAAAATCTGAGAAGAAATATATATCTATAGATAGGTACTGAGATACGTGATAATAAATAATTGAAATCATATGAAGATAGAAAACCAAGTAATTTGTAGAAAAAATAAAAAGTAAAGTACTTTACATTATAAATAGATTTATTTTGATTGTGCTTCAGGAATAAATTAAACATATTGTTTGTAGACTATGAATGCTAGAAAACAAGCTGTTTGGTTGATTCTCCTCTTTAATCAAACATCAGCAATAGTTTGTAAATCAGCGATAACGATAACAACATCAGCGATACCTTAGTTACTAATGATGTTCTTCATCAGTAATCGAACAAAATAGCGTTGACTACCAAATAACAATCAGTGATAGTACATATGCCCCAATATAGCTACTAAGGTTTAGTACCTTTATTGGGGCATATATACCATAATAAGGCTTAGTACCCCTTATAGGTAGGTATATGTTTGTAATATACATGACAAACTTAGATAAGGTAATGAACGATGAATTATGACCTCTACCAGATTTTCAGCAACATAAAGAAGTCAGGAATGAAACAGTTCGTCGCTTGTATGATCTCTTCACGGCGCGGCGCCTGCACCTTTAGGCTGTATTAATGAATACCTATACCTACTACATTATTATTGAGTTATTTTAGAATATGGCGAATGTGACCAAAAGTTTGATTTAAATATTGTGTCGTGTGAAATATTAATTAAGTATAGGCAAATATACCCACTACCATTTCCCAATCTACAGGCACTAGGGTTATACGACTAGGTACCTTTTTATTCTTACATAGAATATACCTACCTATACCATTATTTAAAAAACCCTGGGCTTTTAAATTTTAAACAATACCTAAGTGTGATATTATTATCTATATAACGTATAAATCTAGGTAGTTTCAGCCATGCAATTTGTTGTTTTTAATTATTTATAAATTATTTTAATAACAATTGTTTTTTTAACAATTACGGACACAATGAAAAGGAATCATATATAATAATAATAATGCTGTTCCATAGTGTTGCAGCAACAGAGCCACAGCCACAGACATAGGTACGGTCGCTTAAATATGTATTATATACCAACATATAATACATGTTTAAGCTTCATGTATATATGTAGAACACTAATGAGTACGTTGTGTGAAATGGAACGTCATTGGCTACACGTCAAGAAAATGTAAATGTGGTGACAGAACGCGCGGAGTGCGCAGGCGCGGCGAGGCGCGCGCGCTCACGTCACGGCGGCGCGGCGCCCCCCGCCACCGAACTGACTCAGTGATAAACAAACCTTACCGGTGCCTTCTTGTCAGACATGCTGCGCGTTTGACTTCCCGCCCGGGAACCGAGAGCTGCCTTCATGCATCTTTGTTTACATACAACACAGCACAAGTGAGCCTCAGTGTTTTAAGTGTCGTAGTAATGTGTGTGCCATCGCTTGTCGCTCGGAGAACGACCAAATGACCTCGATGGCCTCTTGTTGCAGATGTCAGCCGCCGCCGCACGGACTACGGCGGTTTTATCACATTTTGGAAAATGACTGAAGGTCCCCTTTTGCAACATGACAAGTCGGTGAGTGTTGGGAATTGGCACGATTTTTCTTTCAGTGCCGTTTTAGCGCGCAGCATGCCGTGACGACTATAATTGAGTAATGAGCCGTATTGCCTGACCGTAAAGTTGATAACAGTTTGCGTTGCTTAGAGGAAATCTTGAAGAATTTGAAGATTGTATCGTTAGTGCGGCGCTTATTGACCGTGACTCTATACAGCGATAAAACTCTTAAATTCCTCTAGTGTGTAGCAAGTGTTATAAAGGAGAAGTATCGAATATAACTAAATGTGCAATATGATTCATATTCATGTGGTCCCCATACGATAACTTCGTTCCGTTTTCCTCACAAAAGTTAGGCAGAGGTATACAAAGTATTGCGAATGTGGTTTTTCACGTGACGCCAATACAGCTGTGCCCTTCGTATAAATACATAATTATCTATTTAGTTGGGTGTATATATTTTGCCGCGGTACGTCTCGGTGGAGTGCGTAGAATATCATACGTATTCCTTATCAGTTTTATCTTTGTAGTAGGTACCTAATAACAACAAATTGTTATAATGATCTCGATATCGAAGAGTTTTATAGAAATAAAATTAGTTCCGCTTGCAATTGAGGAAATTATAATTTATGTGGCGCATGTTAAGCCGTTGCGGTCCCAATTCTTATAACATTATCTATGACAATCGTATACTTATCTGATAACTGGCAACCATGCGCGGATCCAGACCGCAAAAAAGGTTCATGGCCACCCAAAAATCGGGCAAGTGTCGACTTAAAATTGAATAGTTTACGCGAATTATGACAAGACGTCACAAATTTTCAAGGTTGTGGGCAATCCGATCTTGCTTACATCGTGGATCCGCTCTTGCTGGCAGCACAGCGTTTATTTACCTCTGTGAATTCTATAATAATATGATGTTGCAGTCAAAACTCTAAACCAGTCAAAAGTACTTTTAACCAGCAAAATCAGTCAAAACTAACTAAACATAACCTAACCTAAAACTACTTTTGACTGATTTTGCTAGTCAAAAGTACTTTTGACTGGCTAAGAGTCTTGACTGCAACATATATAATACTGCGGTCAAAACCGGCAGATTTCATATGAGATTATGAAAACGAGTTTTTCCCGAGATTGTTCACAACAAAATCGCTATCTAAACTAGAACTAATAAACTATTTAACTGACAATAACAATAACAAACATTTAGTTATTATGTATATAAATATTCTACGAATTTGTTACATCATCAATCATATACTACATCATTTTATTTTATACCAATATTTGCTATATACGGAGGAACACTATATGTAGAGTTACTATTATACGTAAATCTGCGAAGCATGTAGATTATTATCTCTACAATATTTGGCAAGTGAAATCGAAGAAATTTCGACGCCAAAGAATATAATTATCCATTATTTTAGTATGGCCGACTTGGCTCTACATCGCATTAGCCCCATAATTCAGTATAAACTACGGAAAAGTCTCTTAAATAAATTTTTGGAGCCTTATTATGCGTAGGTCTTAGAAGTAGGTAGGTATTTAGTATTAAGTAGGTCATTAAGTATCTACTTATCACATCATTATCTTTTCTCTGTGCTAATTATACAGCTAAAGAGTTTGTTTATTTGCTTGCACGCGCTAATCTCAGGAACTATGGGTTCCCGTAGGAAAATCACAATAAAATATAGCGTATAGCATTCATCTATAAATGGGCTATCTAACACTGAAATAATTTTTAAAATCGGACCAGCAGTTCCGAAGATTAGCGCGTTCAAGTAAATAAACAGTCTTGATTCTGGAAAGCAGAGTACTTCTCCAGTCCAACAAGCCAATAAGCGTACAAGTTCTATATTCTACCTTAAATGCCATAAACTTTTAAAATCATAACTCTATTATGTTGGCATTCGGATAAAACATGCAAATCTAGAGCTCAAGAGCATAAAGTCGGATGCGCCATTATACGTCAGAAACATTCGTCGTATGTGCCTGTATCGTAAACTGGCACTTAGGACCAAATGCTTCTGAAGCATACCTAATAAGTGCATCCGTCCATATGCTTCTGAGGTCCACAAATATAAACGCCGAAAGCCATTGTTTACGAAAGCGCGTGTGACAGTTAGTCCGTGGAATATAAATTCTAATCGCGTATGGAGATGACGCGGGCTATGACGTACACATGTCGTTGTCTGATCAATATCGAATAAGTAATGTTTGGAAAAGGAACTGATTTGTGATAACGATATTTTCGCTGTATATCTTTTCGTTATCAGTATTATGTAAGTAATGGAATCATTAAATATTGTAATCGTTTATTTTGGTACAAATTAGACATATTTTATGGAGGACTTCTTAACCATGTATGTCTTGATTAAATTGGTGCAAAATAGGATATTTACACTTGCATGAATATATAAAATAACTAATGAATTGTGTTAATTTCTGATGTTTTCTGCCTGGCAAATTTTGAATATGAACATTTTCTAACTCTTATTTACTAGAGGATCGGATGAAAAACCTGTGTGCGGCCTAACATTCATTGTAATTAAAAAAGCAAATCTCAATCAAACGGGAGTTTTTTCAAATTGAGAAGGATTTTGTTTTTTTAATAATTTAATCACAAACATTACGAATGGTTTTATTTTTACTAAATCTATGATTATTGGCTACGTTCCCAGAATGCTGGCAGCATTGTCCCGTTGAATGGCAACGTTGAATGCTGATAAGCAGCAGATAAGCATTGCATTTAATTATAAAAAGGATTGATTTATTTTATTGATTGATTCCAGCAGAAATTCCAGCATTCATACATTATGAATATCTTTAACCAAGGTACCATGAACTTTTTATTAATTCACCATTTTATTTAGTATATTAATTAATCTTGTTGTACCTAGTTTACCGTATAGAACGAAGGTGTATTTCTACCGGAAACTATTTATTATGAATTGATAGTTAGTTATGTTAATTTAAATTTGTAATTTCATTAAACACTATGTAACTTATTATGGTCTGTTTTAATTGAGGAAAATGTTACACTGTCAATGCTTCCAACTGATTACTAATACTTTACTTAAAATCATTTAACTAGGTACCAGTAGATATATTTACAATCGATTTATTATAATCATTATTACATACGGATACAGTTTAAAATACAAAACATGTTAATGAAAATAGGTAAAAATTATAATTCACTAGTTGTCACCTATGCGGAAATAAAGCGTAATACAAAATTGTCGCACGACTGTAACAGTGCCTTGACCTCATTTAACAAATGCCCTCAGTAGTATATGATAGGTATTTAATATAATATATGAAATTCTAAGGCTGCCTCCATATTGAAGTGCGCGGTCCTAAACCGTGCGTTCGCCGCGACGCGTCTTAAGTGTTCACGCACGAGGATTACCAACTTCAATGTAGAGTCTGCATAATATGTAACGACAGTGGAATTATTAAACGACGAATAAAAGTGTATGAAGTAATAATATATGTACCTATGTCATTTGTTGCCTTCAAACACTTTGATTCAGTTCCTCAGATCAGACCAAGGACACCTCAATTTTAACAGCCCGTTTACGCCCACTGCTGAAAATGGACCTTCGTTTAACAGACCTTGGCAAGCCAGGGTATTTGAGCTTGTCAGGTGGATTGGTAATCACAGTAACATGGTAGGTAACCTTGAACCGAAAGATACTGCTGCCTTGGTTTACCTAAGATAAAGCACGTTCGAACCCTGCAATTGTAAGGCAGTGCGTTTCACTACTACTGTACAATACCCAACTAATGTCTATTACCCAGTCTGGCGAAACAAGTTCCTTCGAACCTCAATACGAGTGCATACTTTAAATGGTCGAAATTTTAAGGGCGTAGCCACAAACATTTCCGTGAGTCACAATAAATCTCATTGAATTGATAAGATGAGTGAAACCCGCGTACCAAATACGAACTGGTTTTGATTGCGGCAGTACTGTGACCTCGGCGGATATTTTACTAGTATTTGAGTTAAATACTTGTGTATGGGTGCCGTGTGGTTTCCGGCTTGGTATAGATTATCCTATGTCTTCATAGGGGTGTCGTAAAAATTGACAAACAGGTAATGAATGGACAGCAGTATCTATCAGCTCGAGAATATTTAACATCTTAGTGTGGTGATTGCAGTAAGATGTTAGGTATCCACCTGCCAAGCGTAGTTATTATCGCAATATCCCTCAAAGGCCTTTTTTTTTGTTTTCCTTGGGAAATGCATTGACGCATTCTCACCGCCGCTGCAGCGTATTCGCGCGCTGGCGGTGGGATATGTGGGACTCGCCCTCTCCATAGCGTGGTATGCCAAACTCATACTACGATGAAAGGACCCTACACCACTAAACCCCTCGGACACTCCTTCGATCCGCCGTTGGCGGAGGCCGGGTACGTATGAATACGTACGATAGATTTATTAAAACTTCAGAATGTCGGTTGACCAAGCGACTGATTATTGCACAGATTAAAAATCATATTTACACATAGACAAACTATATTTATGGTATTATAGTGAACAGTACTATGTGGTGCTGTATCATATAGATTATTTATTTTGATATCAATATCCAACCAGATTTAATGTAGGATGTTACTGCAGCTGACAGCTCTTTCCTCCTACAAATGTATTTAAATAAGCTTATAATAAATACATTTATATTACAATGAATATCTACATAGGTATATAAAACATGTATTTTCCAAAATATTTGCGATGTAATCACTATACTACAATATGTAGATACTTATTGTCCGGATCAGTACCTATATGTTACTAATTTTATAATCATAAAAACCTTTACAACTGTCGAAAACATTCTATACACTAAATTACTGTTTGAACTATCTCTATTATAAATTCGTTGAATTTTTTTTACAAACTAGTCACGATAGTAATATAAATGTACCGTCTTACGCTTAATTGGCGTCTCATACTTATCTTTGTTGTAATGCTATTCAACTAATTACTATTAGTTCTGTGTTCATACATTTTGAAGGTCAACCTTATTCTCTTTATTTACATTTTAAGTAATCAAGGTTTTTCTTAAGACAGTATTTCGTTCGTGATACATGTGCGGTGTCTGCAGTCAAACTTAAGCACGGGCGGCCTTGGTTCGTCCTAGACGACTTGAACGACGAGATCACAATTACTTACTAGCACAGGAGGAAACAGCAATGAGACCGCTCAAAAATATATCATAGTCAAAGAAGGGCAAATCGGTCATCATTTAACAGAAATAAATGGCAGAATTGTCAATATTTAACAAATACTGACAATTTTTTCCAATAAAATAAATAAAATAAAAATCATTTTGAATGACGTAAACCAATTACTTAAATCAATTAAGACACTTATAAATAGTCAAACATTAATTAGAAAATTTATTAATTATATTTGTTATTTATTTATATCCATACAATTAATTAGTTATATATTATTATTATAATTTATTTATATTGTTCTTAGCGACGCAAAATGCTTGTTCTGTCTATATTATGCCAAAACAATTGTCATTCATTACTAATGCCAGGGTTTCATTATTTCCCTTTTAATTAATTTCCCGGTATAATCGTATTTGAATATTCATATTTGAATATGGTTATGTAACACAAAGTGGTACCTACCTATTTATGAATAAATACCTACCGACCGCCACTCGTACCTATAAATTTCAAGATCATTGGTATCAATTGAATCCAGACCGTGCTAGTTATGTCCATCGTACCATGTCTTCATACAAGTACCAATCATTTGGTTACATGACTGTACTGTAGTAATTGTATGCAATAGATATATAAAATTTAAACTTTCGTTTTTAAACTAGCTTTTGACGTTACTTACGTTCTAAACCAAACGCATAAGTACATATATGCAAAATTTAAGCTGAACCTAAAGCTATTGATGATTTAACTGCTTTCAAGCTTTAGTTGCAAAATGTAGCTCGAAATAAAAACTGAAATAAGCTTGGTCAGTGGGTAGTCTTAAGGCTACTACACACATGCCGGCGGCAATGCCGCCGGGTTTATGCCGAGCGTCTCTGCCGACGGCAATACAACCCGCCGGCACAAGCCGCGCAAAGCCGCCAAGCATTATTCTGGTTGTGACAGTTACATTATAACGCGTAACCCGCCGGCACACCCCGGCTGCGATGCCGACGGCTTCTTTGTGTGGTAAAGCCGGCGGCTTTGAATGCCGCCGGATGCACGGCGGCTTGTCCGGCGGCCCTGCCGCCGGCACTGTGTGTAGGTGCCTTTAGGGGCGCTTGTAGCGACATCTGAAATGAAATGGAAATGAAATTAAAATGAACAAAACATGAAATGAAATGATGAAAAGAACCTTCCGATGCCCTAAAGTCGACATTGCATTTGCAAAAAAAGGTCTTAATCCGTCAATCCACCCGCCACCCCGCCCTGAGCCGAGGCACAAGTCCCTTAGGGGTTTCTCGCAGAAAAACACTTCCTCATAATTTTATTTATGAAAATCATCATATAATACCGCACAATTAAATTAACGGTTTAATATAAATAATAACTTAATAACATATCAAAATCATCATCATCATCAGCCCGTATAACGTCCACGGCTGAACATGGGCCTCCTCCCGGGGGAGGGTATTTGCCATAGTCACCACGCTTGGCAGGCGGATTGGCGACCGCAGTATTATGTTGTACCACCCAGGGAAACGCTGCTGCCCGTTCCTTGATATACGATTATTATAGATGATGTTATAACAACCGGGACCAAGGGCTTAACGTGCCTTTCGAGGCACGGAGGATAGTCCCTCAACGAACCAGGCCCGGAAAGAAATCTTAGTATTTACACAAAGATTACCTACCTGTCCAGCGTGGGAATCGAACCCACGACCTCCGAGATTTAAAGCGAGCCAAATTCCGCTAAGCTATGGAGGTTGTATATATAATCAATATAATTTAAAAAAAAAAACAATATGAAGTATGACTCTCTTCGACATCGTCTAACCACCTTTATTCCAGTTGCGAGGTCAACTGCCATTCGCTTGTGTAATACTACTAAATTATCGAGAAAAAAACCTGCAGATTCATAATCATGATTCACACAAATATCTTCCGGTGAATCCACAAATACGCACAAAAAATATAAAAGACCGAAATGGTGACCATCGTAAAACAGAGGTACTTATAGCGATAACTGGTTAAATGCAGTTAAACTTGCTAAACTGGTTCCGGAGTTAATTTTGGTGACCCAAGAAGTGGCGATAACGATGCCAACAATGTTGTTATCTATACCTATACTAGCTGCCCTGCGATCATACGACACGCATATAATAGAATAATTTTCGGATTGACATATCGCTGCTTAGCTACAAATTAAATGCAGAAATCTTACCAATTGACAAGATTTAATTTTTTTTACATGTATTTTTTTTTACTTCTAGATAAAATTTAAGGTTCCAAATTCAAAGATTTTCACAAAAAAAAATATTATATTTTAATTTGGTTCATTCTAAATAGACGTAAGCGTCGGATGACGTTATTGTTACCATTGTTTGTCAAAATTTCTAGGTCAGAGTTAAAATTTAAATAAAAAAAAACTGGCATTACCTACCTAATGTTAAACGCTTACGTAATAGTCCGACCGTAACGATGACTATATCGCATGGCGCAACTTTCAGTTGTTATTTTCTTTTGGAACAAAATCCGGAAATCTTAACATAAAAAATTGTATTGGGGTCAGAATTCGAAAGAAACGGTATTTTTTTAGGGTGTTAAATTTTGAAATGTTGTCAATTCCGCTAGCATTTTTTCAGTTTTTGATTAGTGGCACTTTAGTTTTGAAGCAGCAATAGCATTATTTATGTTGCGTAGTTTCCGGTTTAGAATATACGACCCCATGCCTTCCCATAGGTGTCGTAAAAGGCGACCAAGAGCATCTGTCACCTCAAGGTTAATTACCATCTTACAGAAATCACCAAAAAAAATAAACAAAATATTTCAATTTATAGAATTTGACCTCCACTAGATTTATTAATAGTTTAGCTATAAATAGATAAAGCAATTCATTCGCAATGCGTACAATATATTGATACATCGCCATATAATATTTAAATTACGCATACTTATCAGTCACCTTATCAAACATGTGGCTTACGTAACAATTACCTATTAGAAATAATTATAATTAAGTAGTATTTATAAATAAAATTGCACAGTGGTACTTTGAACTTTAATACGCTTTTATATCGAACAATGATATAAAAGTTCTATTATTTTGAAGTTGTTATTAAGTTGTTATTGCTAAGACTCCGCTGTCCGTCTCGCTGTGACAGACAGCGAGACGGACAGCGGAGTCTTAAGCTTTAACTCATCAACCGTGATAGCTAGACAGTTGCAATTTTAACACATGATGTATTTCTGGTACCCTTGTGGATGGGGCGGCATTTGGTGTGGGACACTACGTATGTCGACGCCCTTGAGCCGTTTCATCTGTCCGGGACAGGCACGGTGGCTGAATCCGCGGAGAACACCTATCAAGAGGCGCAAATACCCTTGATAGTGGTCATGTGTTCGTGTCTTTTGGCGTCGAAACAATGGGGCCGTAGGGACAGAGCAGCTACCCTTTTTCTCGAATACCAGCTCGTTCCCTGAGTGCTGGTATTCTTTACACAGCAGGTAAGCATTGCTATTGGGGCTGATGCTACCAGCATTCTGGGAACCTTGCCAAGTAGAATAGATTTAGAATAATAGTATTTTATAAGTTAGTTTTATTTAAAATAAGCTACTTTTAGTTGTATAATATATGTTTTTTATTCATGAATGTAAAATGAATTTCTTTATGTATAACAAAAACAAAATTAAATATATATTCAAGTTGAGCTCCTATACAACAAACGAGTTTTTTTACGCATTTTGCTCGATATTAATAACGACAACAGGTAGGCGCTTAAAATATTCACAAAATTACTAGATTTAAATTCATTTAAAAAATACAAATCTACTTATTTTCTAATGGAACCCTTCGTACTCGAGTCTGACTCATACTTGGCCGGTTTTTGTAAATATACTATTCTTTAACCAAGTGACAGGTCTACAGTGTTCATCAGGAGTTATAAAAAATAGACCACCGCACACTATCGTTCCTTGACTCCCTGGATCTACCTTCCGTTGCTCTCGTAGACTCCAAGTGCAAGAGACCTGCCAACTGTAAGGTAGAGCGGCAGTTGCATAAAACTTCTTTCAACCAGAGACCGCAGTGAAGCGAGGTCCGACAGTTGTACAAAACTCCCCAAAAAAACTAAAAGTCATAGTCCCTCAATCTCATCGCCAGCGAGCCCTGAGCCGAGGTCCAAGCCCCACAGGGGCGCTCTCTTGCGCAGGTTGCCGAGTTTGTAGTTTTTTAAGGCTAGAGCTCTGCTCGCCTTTATGCTCGGTGCAGTAGCAAAAGCCTCATAGCTAACGACGTATGTTCATCCGAAAAAAAAGAGGCAAGGTCCAAGAGCCCCAGGGGGTGTCCTTTTGTGCATGTTACTTAGCACAGGGGCGCTCTCTTGCGCAGGTTGCCGAGTTTGTAGTTTTTTAAGGCTAGAGCTCTGCTCGCCTTTATGCTCGGTGCAGTAGCAAAAGCCTCATAGCTAACGACGTATGTTCATCCGAAAAAAAAGAGGCAAGGTCCAAGAGTTTGTGGGTTTTAAACCATTTATTAAGAGATAGCAAAAACACCGTGGCAAACGACATAATGTCCGTCAGTGAAAAAATATATCTCTCCGAGTCTAGTTGATAGAGAAAATGGTTGTCACGTCATCATCTATAATATGTATATGATTTTAAATACTGCATTTTTACTCAACTTTTTATCTTTTTCTGAGTTTTCAATCTCTAATTTCATGTAATTATACTACAAAACAAGATAATAAAATTATTTACCCATAAGAAGAACATTATGCTGAAATAATAAGAGCTATTTTTACAATTTATGATAAGGTGTCCATGGGAATGGGGGGACGTTTATTTATTTAGAGGGGTTTCCCGCATGAATACTTATTTTTTTGTTTATCAAATCAATAAAAATTGGCAAAGATAGACACATAGCAACAGCAAACTATAAAATTCAAGAGAGGGGGGCTTGTGACGTCACTACTTGAAAATACGTCACAGACGACGACGTCCACGACGCGTGGTCCGCTCCCAGACGCAGCTTCACGCCGCTCTTGCCAACTCCGGAGGGTCTGGCGACGGACTTCAGTCCGCCACCGTGCAATGCCCTCCGGGAAATCATGCCTATTACCTACCTCATCTTAACCTGACGCAATCCAGTGCATCCTCATGACCGCAGTTACCCCCCTACTGTAGGGGAATTTCAGTCAATTTCATACAACAATACAAATCTTCTCTCCTTAAAATATTAATAAAGAATTTGTAGAATTAATTCGATTCGCTTCGATTAACAATAAGATTATTTTCTTTATCTACCAAGGTAATCAAAAATATTACTTAGCCGTGATGTGGTAGGTAGTTTCCAAGCAATGTGTTTCTTTTTCTAATTTTATATTATTAATACAGTTTCTGAAATCTATTTCCGACAAGTTTCTAACAAGAGTTAAATTGTTTAAATGCTTATTATTAAAACACCGAAAGCTTATTAGGTATTTTTTTCTCTTAAGCGCATAACTAATGAAGTCATCTCCAATGGACGGATCATTGGGGAGACTCTAAAAAATATAGTTACAGTTTTTTTTTGTACTGGGAGGAAATTCCTCCACCGCAGTTGAAAATAGAACCAGTATAACGTCTCTTGCCGTGTGGTTTCCGGCTTAGAATAGACCACCCCAAGTCCTTCCATAGGTGTCGTAAAAGGCGACTAAGGGGCATATGGCTGATAGATGGGCAGCAGCATCTATTGGCTCAAGGTTTACATCTTACTGCGATCACCAATCCGTCTGCCAAGCGTGGTGATTATGGCAATATCCCTCAGCGATCCTGGCTTGCCAAGGTCTGTTAAGAAGAGGCCCATGTTCAGCAGTGGACGTAAACGGGCTGTTGATGATGAACGTCTCCACGTCGACTGAGAATTATAAAGTCTAGCCCTCTCTACAAAAATATTTAAAATGTAGGCACACTGCGCGTTTTACCCGCATACCGTGAGCATTTTAATGCTAAACTATTTTTTGAAATTGGTCCTATAGTTATGGAGTTTTTTTATAACCTACTAGTGGTCGCCCAGTGGTCGAAATTCGACCATAATTAAAATAAATATTGCATTCTGCACTTCTTCTCAATATAACCTATAGTTTTGCAAAACATTGTCCCGCGCAATTTTCGTAAAAAGGCATACAAAGTTTACATTCGATTATAATTATATCTATAGTACCTACCTATAAACCTACTACTTACAGTACACTATGTACAGTCAACTGCAAAATTTACAGTTGTTTACTAGAAGGTCTTGTTCTCACTTCATCATACATTATTTATTTACCTACACCGCATTTTAAGTATTGAAGACTTCAGTGAAGTAGATCTAGTTATCAAGCAATGTTTAAATAGACTATATGTGTCTCGTGGTAATTCCGGTTATTTTAATTATTATTCATAAACGAACACAACATGTTTCAGATTTTTTTAACTTTAATTATGAAATTCGACCACCGGCAGGATTCGAACCTGCATCTTACGTAAAGCCCCTAATGCCTTTAATTAATTAGGCAACGGTGGAACCACACCCGGTCATCGAAATTTATTAATCTCAATTTTGAAATATAGTATAAGGTAAACTTTTCCACAAAGTGTACAAAACATTTAAAACAAAAATTATGAACTTTTTATAGCAATAAAAAAAGAAACAAAGAGTTAAGGTTAGCTTTTTTAAAAAAAAATCAAAACCGTAATACCCTAGCACAGATTTAGACACTATATACATTTTTACATCTGACTGTTACTTATATTAAATGGAAATCATTGGTGTCAAATGACAGAGCGTTCTTGCAATGAATTTTGCACGCGTGCATTAAACACACATATTGTGAAATGTTACACTTAATGCAAAACTAATACGTAAGCGATTGTTGAATATTATAAGTTAATGCTCTATTTCAACTCGATTACGATAAACATTATTTATTGTTTCAATATTCTATAATGTTATTGAACATGTTTTTTTTAATTAAACTCTTTAAAAAAACGGTTTTTTTTTGTGTTTCTATTAATTGTGACATTTGATGTTATTGTTGTCATACGTGAATTACTAAAATATTTGTGTAAAGCTGTGTGTTTATCTTTATATTGCGTTACCGGCATTCTACATTAAGGTATGTTTGTTAACTTTTAAATTTAATATAACACACTACTTACATTAAAGGATATCACCTAATAAGTAAAATAAAGTGTTTTAAATGACAATCTTATTGAATATAAATAACATGCATGTGCTTAATGTAGGTAGGTATTTATTCTAGCGATAAGTATTATATTATAATAAGCGGTGCTTGTTAATTCATTCAGAAAACAAGTAAACTAATCAACCACGTATTGATGTTCAATTTTCAAAACTAGTAAATTATTTTAGACATTTTCCCATGTAGGATTGTCGCGTTATATTATATAGCAGGGATATCCCTGCTATATAATATAACGCTAGCTACATAGCTACAGTATTATCAATGATACCCGGGCTGTTATTAGGGATGACAATAATAAACTATCGTCATCAATCACGTATGTTAATAAGTATGTGAAGTGAGTCTTCTGATGCTCTAGCAAATGGCATCGAAATGTCGTAACCGCCGTAAAGCTAGCGTAAAGTTATAGTATTTTTTATATTAGAACCCCCGTCGATTTTTTTATACAGGGCCCGTCTATGGCTCATGGCGTGACGAGCCCTGTTATGTAGCAGATAATTGGCTACAATAATACAATGTTAGATTCAAAGGAAACGTGGGCCAGGGTAATAACGTATCTATTTATCCCCGTAGCCCTATATAATGTAACCAACATTGTATACAACTATTATAAGATTTTTTTAAGGGGCCTATTTAGTTTTTTTTTATTATTATTATTTAGGACGGACATACGTAGTTAGCCTCGAGGCTTTTGCTCCTTCACTGGGCAGAAAGGCGAGCGGAGCTCCAGCCTTAATAAATCGTTTAAAAACTACAAACTAAGCAATCTGCGCAAGAGCGCCCCCGGTGGGGCTTGGACCCCGGCTCAGGGCGGCATGAGATTGAGGGATTATTACTTTGGGCCAATTTAGAGCTAGCGATAGTTTAATAGCAGAAATTCGGTTAAAATTATACCGTTCAATGTTAGTTTAAACGGAAATAGTTCTAACTAGGAAACGTCTGATACATTCATGGAATGGCCTTGCAGGTTTCCTAAAACATGGCATTTTAAGGTAAATATAGAGAATGACAAATACCGACTAGGCGAAACATGTTAAGATAATTAAAATGATAATACCAACAGACTTTATCTGGCTGTATTGACTGCAACCTGTCGGGCAATTGTGAACCTAAAACTATCCAAGACTTGCCCTTAACAAATCCAAAAGTCTACCAACCAACGCATGAAAGTAGTTGAGTCATATAAACACTCATAAAATTATGATAGTTATGTAAATAACTAGCGGCCCGCCCCGGCTTCGCACGGGTGGACTTTTATACCCTACCCCTGCCCTACCCTACCCCTACCCTAACCCTACCCTACTCCTACCCTACCCCTACCCTACCCCTACCCTACCCCTACCCTACCCTACCCCTACCCTACCCCTACCCCTACCCTACCCCTACCCTACCCTACCCCTACCCTACCCCTACCCTACCCCTACCCTACCCTACCCTACCCTACCCTACCCTACCCTACCCTACCCTACCCCTACCCAAATCCTATGTCCTTCTCCCAGTTCTTATCTACCTCCCTACCAATTTTCAGCCAAATCGGTTCAGCCGTTCTTGAGTTATAAATAGTGTAACTAACACGACTTTCTTTTGTTTTTAAAATGTATTCTGCTATTCGGGACGGAAACAAATCCAACAAATCAAAAACCATGGCAATCGGTCCAGCCGTTCTCGAGTTATAAGTGTTGTAACAAACACGACTTTCTTTTATATATATAGATACTAGCGACTCTATATATTTAAAACAACCGCATTAAAATCAGTGGCGTAGTTTAAAAGATGACTGCACCGGTGGCTCAGTGGTTACGGTAGTTGCTTCTGAGACCTGGTGTTCTGGGTTCGATTCCCACCCGGGACAATTATTTGTGTGAACCACAAATTGTTGTTCTGAGTCTGGGTGTACTTTGTGTCCGAAATGTATGTTTGTAAAGTCCCCCGCGACACAGGGATTTATATCCCTAGTGCGGGAGATGTCTTTAAAAAAAAAAAAAAAAAAAAAAAAAAAAGATCTAAGTATACATATGGACAAACAGACAGTGGAAAGCGACTTTGTTTTATACTATATAGTGATGAAACGAGTCATTTCTTATACCTTTGAATCTACCATCTTCAAATCCGTTCTTATAACCGTATCATGGTTATAGTCGGAATTTAAAAATTGATGTTTCAAGGTAGCGTATGATATTTTCCGCTCTCCGACATTTTTCGTGGGGTTAAAATATTCCATAAATATTATTAAACTAGCTTTTACCTCGGCTTTGCTCCCTATGTTACTTCTTATGTCTCCAAGAATATATGTACAAAGTTTCATGATGATCGGTTAAATAGTTTTCGCATGAAAGCGGAACAAACAAACTTACAATATTAAGAAGATATAGTTGATACTGTGAAACTGGCATCATAGCAGATTGCGGTGGCAACTGGCAGTATATTGGGCTTAGAAGAGATAATATTGCAATACCGCGTAAATTGCAATAGGTTATAAGGTTTAAAATCAAAGTTAGCAAATTGAGTTGTTGCCCTTTAAAACATATTTAAAGTCAATGTTTTTTGACAAATGAAACTACACCTTATTACCAGCTGCAACTTACGCGGTATCACCGACAATATGCCACCTAAGTGTGCCATATTTACAATTCTTCTTAGTCGTACACTCTTGACAGAGTGGTCGTGGTCATGTCAAAGTCGCTGCTTGCGACTCAGCAGCTCTTGCGACCCGTCGCCATATGTCTCTGTTTCTGGTGGACTGGGAGCAATCATTGATCGTATTCCCTGTGACGGACTTAATCAGGTCTCTCCATCGTATTGGGGCGCGGCCACGAGATCTTTTGCCCTCAACTTTCCCTTGCACCACCAAACGTTCCATGGAGTGCTCGTTGCGAGTGATGTGCCCAAAGAATTTGAGGATATTTATAATAAAGTGTCTTAAAACTAAAACAAGCCGGAGGCTAACGATACGACTTCGATAAAACTGTCTTCATTACATTTTAGGCTTATACAAGGTGGAACGGAAAGGCTATATACATAGAAACAGCAAGGCTTCTTTGGATCATAACAATCGATATGGCAAAGGTTTCAACTCAAAATAAAATACTCCAAGAATATTATTATTTTGCAAACAAAAAATAAAAATGCGGAACCCTTTATTCAGAAATACCAGGAGTAAGAGGTTTATTTTTACTTGCAAATAGTTCGTTGATATCGATCAGCTGATTGAGTGCTAGTGATGTATTTATTTCAATTTGAAAAGTTTGGTCTCTGGTATCTATGAATTTTAAAAAATCATTTCTTCCGGACTTGTAGCGATAGGATTAAATAATCCTTGCCATATCGTTTGTTATCATCCAAAAAAGCCTTGCTCTTTCTTTGTATATAGGTACCCTTTCCGTTACACCTTGTATAGGCATTTCCTATGTTATTGTATTATTGAACCTACATTAACTTCATAAATTTACATATTTACAATATTGTTTGCATGCATAGTAAACGATCAGTAGCGAAGACATTTTTATCAAAGTCAATAATATTGATACATGTTTATTGTTTAGTTCTTTAAAAAATATATAATTACTTCTAAAACGTAAGTAAATAGAAACAGTAAAAGAACAGTTTGAAATTATATAACATTGTTGATCAGTGAATTGGCCTGTCTCTTTCATGGTCAAGGTCGCTTCACGTAATATCGCGTTTTGGCACTATTCGTTCTTTGTAGTTTTTGCAACTGTACAACAAATATGAATTGTATAATGTTAGATTTTTTAAATTATAGTAATAAAATATTTTATAATTAATAGGTTCGAACTCGACAACCTAGCGTAGTGGTATTTGGCTCGCTTTACATCTCGAAGGTCGTGGGTTCGATCCCCACTCCGGACATGAAATCTTTGAGTAGAATCTAAGATTTCTACCCGGGTCTAGTTGGTTGACGGACTACCGTCCGTGCCTCGTAAAGCACGTTAAGCCGTTGGTCCATTATTAAAATATGCTTTATAACATCATCTAAAACAATTGTATACCAGGGATCGGGCAGCAGCGTTTCCTTGTGTGTTACAACATAATACTACGGTCACCAACCCGCCTGCCAAGCGTGGTGACTATGGCAAATACCCTCCCTTGGAAGGAAGACCATGTTCAGCAGTGGACGTTGTACGGGCTGATGATGATAATAGGTTCGAACATAGTTAGCATATTATATAATATCAGATTACTTTAGCTATAGTTCTGTTGACTTTATCCAGGAGATGATTCTGTGATGAAATACCTCATAGATGTCGTAAAAGGAGAGTTACATAGATATTGTGTCCTCGTCTTAAAATAAAGCCAAAGCATGACACACACACAAATAATGAAAAACAATGGTAAAATATTTTTTACCATGAAGAAAGCCCCAATGCTATTGGTAAAATAAAATCGTTTTAGTACCTACATCAAAAGATTAAATAACCTCACAAATAATAAAATATATTTTTTAATGTTATACTTAGTACTACTTAATAATATCTAAACTACTATTCTATATAAAATTGAAGAGTTAGTTTGCTGGTTAAACGCGCTAATTTCTAAAAATCTGTCAGTGTTAGGTAACTTAGATAACCCATTTATTGTCGAAGGGTTTATTTAATTAATAGCTTCTCGCGCGCGGTTTAACCTGCGTAACTCCCATACCCGTGGGAACTTCATAATTAAATATAGCCTATGTCACTAAGAGCGGTTTCGCACTACGTCCGATCCGAATCCGATCCGAACCCGTGAAAATATGGTCCGAAGTAGGCGTAGAACAATTTCTATGGTAATTTACGCACTAGATCCGTGATCCGTCATCCGATTTCTTTTCAAATTTCTAGACCTTTTCAGGGGTTCGGATCGGATTCGGATCGGACATAGTGCGAAACCGCTCTAAGGGTGAATGTAGCTTTCCAATGGTGAAAGATTTTTTTAAATCGACACAATAGTTTTTATGTTTATTCATTTCAAACAAAAATACAAATATTTCCACTTTATAATATTAGTAATAAATGAAGTCCCTGCGGGAACGAGAGTTCCGCTAGTTATATATAGTTTAATAAAGTTCCTGAGTATTCACCACATAACACTACATAAATAATCAAACATAATAATTATAATTTGTTCGTTCACATAGCCGGATTGATACTGGTATTGTAAATCAAATACATAACTACCTTGGAATTCGTGAATCTACCATCATCTGTGTTATACCTACTAACACTATAAATATGCAAATATTATTGAATATATGTATGTACTTCTACGAATTTGAAATGGAGCGATTACTTTATATATATTTTTTGTATGAAGTTATTTGGATTTGCGAGGAACAGGACATGGCTACCCAGAGAGTTTCACTTTGGAAAATCTTGTTTCTCTCGGAAAATAAGATCTACTATCATTTTTCTTTGCCCTCTTCAATGATAATGAACTGATGGCTTGCGTTCTTCCTGACCTAAATTTGCTGATGTGACTTTAGACTTTGAAGGCCATTCGGATATAGGAGACAGAAGAAAACTTGAGCCTGATTCTTAATCAACGTGGTTCAATACTGCAATTTCTGCGCGTCGCTTCAAATTCAAATTCGAAATTCATTTATTTCGTAAAAATGGTTACATTTGTTTGGAATCGTCATAATTTCGTCAGCTATATTGTGTTCAATTGGAACCCAACACCATTCAGGTATACTGGTATTGTCCAGTATTTCCCCAATACAGTGAGCAACACTAATTCTACAAAGGCAAAATGGAGGGATGATTTTATTTCTTATTTTTATGGAGCTACATGTTTGGACGAGGGACGGGAGATGGCTACCCAGAAAGTTTTACAATGGAAAATCTTATTTTTCTCGTAAACATGAGATCCACTTTCTTTGCTCTCTTTTATCGGACGGACGCATGAAGTCAACTACGAAGCATTTAATAATTCACTCGAAAAAAGGCGAGTAGGACCCCGGCTTAGTAAATAGTTTAAACTTTAAACAATACAAACTGCGCAAGAGGTTGCTTAATTCCTGGCTAACCTCGGCTCAAAATGGCCGCTGGCCGGGAGGATTGCGGAGTTGTGACTTTTAGGAAACTACTCCTTTTGCGCAAATGTAGCAATTTTATGCAAGACTTACTATTCTCAAGACCATGCGAGGGAAGTTACGGAAGTAAAACCGCCTTACCAAAACCACAATGTATGTTATATTCAAATTAGACAACCAGTTTGCTATGTGATATCTTTGCGCCGTCTACAGTTTAACCGCTAAATTACGTTTCTTCATACAGACTTTGGATTTTTGAACAGTCTTGTGGTTGTGGTTGCCTACGTTAGACTAAGTAGCTGAGTGCCAAAAGTCAGTGCAATTCGTTCTGTAAGTTGCGAGAGTCAACTATCAAAATGTATAGATTAATAATTTATAAAATTTACAAAAAACTACAAATCCGATGTTTTCCAGTTTTGCTGACTAATGTTTAGACCACTCCACACAATATTTCTTACAAAAAAAGAATATAATAAATTGGACTACGGGTTACGGAGTTATCACTACTTATGAACATTTTGACACATGTCCTTTCTCGCAAGGAAACTAAGCAAAAATCCGGCATAAAATGTTTGTAAGATTCTACTCTACAGTATATTCTATAATTAAACCAAGTTTCATTATAGTCTATTCAGTAGTTTCGGTGTGATGCGTCAACGAATCAGACAGTAAACTGTGTCATCCAATAAAAAATAAAACAAATCATTTTCAATTTACAGAATTTGACATCCACTATTTTTTATTTATTTTATTTATGTAGGTACATAAGTGTGTTACTAACAAACGTAATTAGTCATATTATACAGAGTTGTAAACTTTACTGTAGATATTCTTCGGTAGAATATTCATTTTTTATAATAGGTACAGTCAACAAATGCTATTGGTTTGTTTTATTGTTAAACGTTTTTTAAATGTATGTCCACACTTGAAGAGTTCACCGTTATGTGTATATCTGCGAACTTTTCACCCATAAAGAATTACCGGATGTCGTGTGACATAAACATATTTATTTACATTATTCGATACTGACGGTATAAACCTATTTATTTTGTTGACTGTACATTATTAAGTATTATACTAGGTCTTTTTTTTAATAAATTCACGATTCTTCTTAGTACACAACCTACAAATCTCATAATCAATCTCAATGTTTTCATAACAGAATTTGGCTTTTTTGAAACTACTCAACAATATACCGCGACTTTTTAGTCGTGGTTTTTCTTTTGATTTATTTTTGGTAGTGCAATCAATTTATGTAGATACATACTTTTAAACGAGCATTAAAAATTATAGATTAAAATGACATCTATCCATCTTAGGTTGTATGGCAAAACACTAGAGCTCATTTTACCGTCTTCTTGAAGGATCCTATTTTTATAGTTTTAATGTTACATTTACATACATACAATACTGATGGAAAATCGTCCCTTAGTCGCCTCTAACGGCCCCCATAGGCAGATATGGGGTGGTCTATTCTAAGGAAACGACACGGCGAATAAGAGAATCGGTTAAAAAGAACATAAATTTCCCGCACACCCAAAAAACCAAGTCCCACGCCTGACTTTTAATTGTTTTATTGTATTGTTCAATCGTCGGATAAAAAATATTACAGGAATAAATTTTAAGTGTTACAAATTGAGAATTGAAATTCACTCGTAAAAATACAATTTGTCATAATAATATTATTTATTTTTGCTGAACAGAAAATAGTTAACGTAAAAAAAAAAAAATAACAATTTTTTATTGAAATAAAAAAGTGTTATTTACAATGAAGAGCTATTAATATTATATCTAGATCTTAGAAACCATAAGGTAGGCTGTGCATACGTTAGAAACATTTGTCGTATGTGCCTATATCGTAATCTGGCACTTACGATGTCTATTAAGGCGGAAACATATTATTAAAACGCCACGCCACGCGTGTTGAGTCGAATCAAATGTATTGTTTTCTAAAGACCAGAATCTTTAAAACTGATACTGTACTGATTTACAGGTGTTGACTCGTGGCGTGGCGTGGCGTTTTAATAATGTGTTTTCGCCTTTATAGACATCCGTCCTTATGCTTCTGACGACTAGATATTGTTTTACCGACAAAAATTTGAAATACTTAGTTTAAAATTATTAATAGGTAGGTAGATACAATATGTGGATGAAATGATGTAGATGAAAAGGCGTTGAACTCAAAATGTGTAAATTTGAATTCGATCGGCACTATTAATGCTATTACAATGTCATTGAACCACATAAGCTGAGTAAATAAAGTTTTTATTAGTTTTATAATGGCGGCGCATAGCTTGTTCATTAAAAAAAATAAGGCATTTAACTTTAAACCTTTCATTACGCTTTATAGTATACTAGCGACCCGCCCCGGCTCCGCTTATACATATAAACCTTCCTCTTGAATCACTCTATCTATTAAAAGAATCTGCATCAAAATCCGATGCGTAGTTTTAAAGATTTAAGCATATAATTAGAGGGACAGAGAAAGCGACTTTGTTTTATACTATGTAGTGATAGTGATACTTGCAAGACTTAAATGATTTTTAATTCAAAATTGGCAAACAGTTGTAGGTATGAAAAAATTGTTAATTTTACATAATCCTATGAAAACTAGAGATGACAGCGTATTTTTTTCATCTTTGCTAATACTCAGCGAAAGTATTTACTTTATCTGGTACAATACATAGAAGATATGTATGTTATTAAAAATTACATATTACCTTTGACCAGTTCGTACAACCTAAAATATATTGTATTGCTAGGTTTTAGAGCTTATTTTGCCATGACCAATTATTATAGAAGAGGGCTTTAAGATAAACCTTTTTTTTTGTAAAATAAACTCAATTAACGAAATGTTTAACACGTGTTCGATAGCAATGCTGATAGCAAATTGTCCTGCTAATTATGAGGTATAATTAAAAAACAACTATGTATATTGGTCATTATAGGTAGGTATAGACAGTGGGGTCTTTCCATTGTGCAGGGCGTGCTTGTCTGTAAAGGGCCCGGGCGCCGAGCGCCGCTCTACGGAGCCCCACACTGTAGAGGGGGCGATATGTTAATGTTGGCTCACGGGCGCGACATGGAGTAGAGACGCCTCTTGGTATAGATTCGATTAGGTCATAGGAACAAGTTAAGACATAAGATACATGAGAGGAGTGCAAGACTCCTCTCATGTATCTCGTAAAAAACATAAGACTCGAAAAAACATAAGACTTGAAAAGTCTTATGTCTTTTCAAGAGGATCTTCTTTCTCTTTAGGCGGTAATATAATTATATGTATGTATGTACGCAATTATTAGTAGACAATAGGTAATAAAAGTTATATATTCTAACGACTATTGTGCAGGTGTTATGCTGATTTTCCACCAGAGTGGCGAGACGAGACGAGGCGAGAAGAGAATTAAAATCGCACTGACCCTTGTCCACTAAAATAGCCATCGCGAGGTCGCGATAATAACACGGTAATAAGTAGCAATGAACAACAATAAGCCTCTCGCGAGAAGCGTGTTTCTGTTGCAAAGTTAATTTATACTCTATATCAGAAGCAATACGGTTCATTTTTACACAAACAAATATTTCAATTCACGCCTCGCCTAGTCTCGTCTCGCCACACTGTTTCCACCAAAGATGCGCTGGGAGAGGATTGAAAATTTGACATACAAATTTCAATTCTCTCCTCGCCTCGTCTCGTCTCGCCTCTCTGGTGGAAAATCAGCATTAGAGTCCATCTTTAAATCAGAGTTGTGTAAAAATATAGATAAACACTTCAAACATTGAATTGGTCCATCTATATTGTATTGCAATTAGGTTCCGTATGTTTGTGACCACTGTACTCGAATAAACAGCTAGACCGATATGGCTGTCCTTTGTATTCGTAATGGGCGATTTTTTCAGAAAATCAAGACCGACTAGCTTTTATCAAATACATAATTTATTTTCAGATGTGCGTTCGCATATGGCTAGAGGTGGGCCACGCTTGCGAGCCGCGGTCTTCAGCGCTGGGCCGGTCCCTCGCGTTGGACTGGCGAGTGTGGGTGCGTGGAGTCAGCGGCCGGGATATCAGTACATTCGTTCATAAAGTAGTCTTCCATCTGCGCCCGCCGGAGGCCTTCGTCTACCCCAAGAGAGGTGAGGAACTACCTGTTTTTTTTTCTTCATACAATAGGATAGAGCAGCGCACTGTCGCTAGCTGCGTGGGTTTTTTTCCATAATAATAATAATAATAAAAAAATATTTAAAAATTCATTTACAAAAAACAAATAATAGAATGAAGCATGACCCTATTAGCTGGATTCAGTTTTTACAGCCCTATTTTGGCCTATTTGGAGAATCTTTCAATCAATTTATATTAACTGATCGTACTGACTGCGTACATTATAGCATGATTACTATGGATTGAATTAAATTGATTGTATTGTATTGGTAAATATTGTATTATCATTCATATTCGTTTAATTTGTCCATAAAATTGGATTATTTTAAATGTAGGTAGTTTATATTGTTTATCACCCTCGCCTTCCAGTCACATGTTTCATTAAACTTTCATCATCTTTATCAGCGGCGCTGATAGAGTCGTCTACCTATAGCTTTATCTCGGTGACTTTGTCCTCAGTTAATTTATAATTATAATACTTATATCTACTTTTTATGAAGCAATAAAATCGGAATTATTTTTACAGTGCTCCAGGAGCCGCCTTACGAAATTCAAGAGTCCGGCTGCGCTTCCATCGATATTCCGATTCACGTGTACCTAAAATACAGCTCCAGGCCAAAGAAAATTAGGTTGAGATACAGTCTGCAGATCGAGAGTAACAACAAGAGCAGTTCGGAGTCGCGGTGCGTTTATTACGATTTGAAGAATCCGTCGGAGGAGTTGTGCGCCGCGCTCATGAGCAGCGGCGGCGAGTTAGTGGCGCGGGCAACGGCGCCGCGCCGCACCAAGCGCCCGCTCCCGCCGCGCACGGACACCGACGCGTGCCGGCGGCCCCCCGACACCGACGTCAAGCGCTACAAGTTCGTAGAGCCCGTCCAGTGCAAACATCGAACCAAAAAACGGACTAAACCATACGTGTTTGATGATATTTGCTCAAAATGTGGCAACTCAATTTACGCCGACTTTAGGAAGCAACTGCGGTCTGTGGCCATGACCGAAGACGAGATAAATTGTGTGTCGCAATTATACTTGTCGTATTCGAGTTATGAAAAGTCTGTAGATGCATTGTACCTGCCGCCGCCGACGGACGACATATACCGACTGCCCGACCCACCCGCCTCCGTGCGGAGAGCTCTCAAAGAGGTCGAACAAGACTACATGCTGTTATGAGTCGACATGCCTTCTTACGTGTTGTGTTGTGATATTACAAGGTGCCATCAGAGACTTTATCTTTTATATTTGACGAGAACTTTTTATATTGTAAGAAACTGTTATTAAGTGAGCATAATGCTATGATAAGTTTTATAGGTAGGTAGCTTATATTTAAAATTATTTTTTCAATGTTATTGTCATTAGCAAGAAATATATTTTATTATATATACTTTATCTAGTATGAATATAGAAATGTGTGCTGTGAGCAAGATCTCAATATCTAGTACTTACGGTGATAAATTAATATATTTAAATTTATGGGTAGGTCCGTATTTCCAAAACATAAAATGTGGAGTTTACCTAAAATAGGGATTTCTTATTTAATCTATATATTTTATATCCGTTATCTATACTAATATTATAAAGAGAAAAGATTTGATTGTTTGTACTAAATAGGCTCCGAAATTACTCGACCGATTTGAAAATATCTTTCACTGTTGGGAAGCTACACAATCCATGGCTACCTATATGTAATTATGAAGATCCCTCGGGAACGAGAGCTACGCGAGTTAAACCGCGCGCGGGAAGTTAGTTTTAAATAAAAGTACATTTTATTTTATTTTATCATCATCATCATTGGCCCGTATAACACTGCTAAACGTGTGTCTCTAGCGAGGTGGGCTTTTGTCATATACACCACGCTTGGTAGGTGGATTGGTGACCGCAGTTGTAATTATGTTGTAAGACACATACAAACGCTGCTGCCCGTTCTTTATTATAAAATTGTTAAAGATGATGTTATAACTATCGGGACCAACGGCTTAACGTTACGTTCGAGGCACAGAGGGTAGTCCCTCACCTAGACAGACCCGGAAAGTAATGTTAGATTTTACACAAAGATTTTTTCTCCGTAGCGGGGATCGAACCCACGATCTCCGATTTGAAGCGAGCCTTTAATCTCGAGGTGTTTATTTTGTGAATACTACATTATTTTTATAAAGTTTATATTATTTTGGGGTTGTGAGATAATTTAACTGTACATAATATATTTAAATTATTGTTATCTGTTATCGCACACACTTGTGTGTTTGTTTTGTATCGCTACATTATGAATGTCAATGGACAGGGTATTAGTGCTAAGAATGTGTTATCTAATGATAACTATCTAATACCTAATCTTTATTTACCTACTAATGTTATGGATATAACGTTTGTGAGTTTGTGAGGGTGTAGAGAGTCATCTACTTACTAACCCGATTTATTTTAAAAATTGTTTGACTAATCAGGGCCGGATTTAGAAGTCCGGAGCCCTTTGGCGAAAGGAGAAGAGGCCCCCTGGCCACAAATTTGTTTCCCTCTAAATGTGTAGAAAATTTGAAGTATGTAGGTACTTTTCAGGACGATTTGAATTCTGATATTTTACTGATTGTCTTATTAAACAGAACAAGTATAGATGAATAACCGTTGTTACAATATTTAAGATCTATTACATTAACCATGATTCTACAAAGTACTGTATGTAATGGTAAAACACCGAAAAAATAAATAAAAGAAAAGTTGTAGACTTTAGTCATCAGAATTTGAAAGATTTTAAATCTCTATTGTGGGGGCCCCTCTTTTGTGGAGCCTCCGGGGCATTTGTCCTGGATGCCCTTAAATCCGGTCTTATGACTAGTAGGAAGCCACATTATTTGCGAGTCTTATAGGCTATATTTGAAGATGAGGTGCTGTGGAAACCGCGCGGGTGTGCTGTGCTAGTTACTTTATACGTGTACATAAACGCTAGTGGCAAGGGAAAGTAAGTTGTACTAAATTTTACATTGAATCTACCTAGATAGGTGTACACCGTCACTCCGTCAGCACCTATCAAATAATGTTAATAAATATGTTAATGACGTAGTGTCATTAACAGACAGGCGGTTATTCTTTATGGGTTAAGAGTTCGCTGCTAGCTATCTATCAGCTATCTTTATTTGTATATGTTACCGCTAAAGGTAGGTGTGAACATAAACTTAAGATCAGCCGGCTAAACCTAGGTCTAGCCGACCACATGCGGTTAAACTTAGATCAACCTGAATAAGTCCCTGTTCAACTTCATTGGTTTAGGTATAGGTTTTTTTTTTTAACCACCCCAACACCTTTTTGTGCCGTGCGTAGGTATTGTTTAATTTAATTAAAACCTAGAATATCACGACGCAAACTAACATGTTATCGAACTTTAGCTGCTTTAGATAAACCTAAGTTTAGCCGGCTAATCTTATGTTTATATTCACACCTACCTTTAGCCGTAACATATACACAAATAATAGTAAAGTGTTCGCATAAACGTGTACATATAAATTTAAAATTCGTTTTAAAATGTATAAACCAATCTCTTTTGTTAAAGATATGTCTTTTGTTGACCGTATCTAATAAATATCATTGAACGATAGACTCCATATACCTACTTGGTGTATGTTTGTAGTTTTTCGGCGGACTTAAACCACGGGTGCTCCTCTGAATGTTATTTAAGGATCATGACACTGGGGTAGTGGGTCAACTAGGTGCTGAGAAGTGTACCTATAGTTACAATTGTAAAATAATTGATTATTTTACTCTATAAATATACCTATATTATATTATTGTTTTTAAAATAATGAAACACGGACAAACTGCTGTTTTTGTTTTTTTTTTATTTTTTATTACAGGTTTCCTAAAACTTTCTTTGATTATGTTCTTATACATGTAGGTAGTGCAATAATTTAAAAACAGTATTGGGTGAATTTATAATCGACAAACTGGAAACTAAGGAACTGTTAACATAAATGACAATCTCTGATCTGGGGGCACGGCAGTGCCCCCCCAAGTCGAGTAAGAAAAAAAAAAAAAAAAAAAAAAGGTGCACGGCCGTACCTATCTTTTCTCGAAGCAACTCAGCCGATTTTCGACCCCCTATAACTTCGTTGTGGATAAAGATAGCAGCCTGAATTTTCAGTAACTAAACAAGCTTTGTAAAACTACAGTATATTTCAAATTTCATTCAATTTGAACCAGTACTTTACGAATTATAACTAGTCAAAGTTCGGTATTTTCGGTAATTTTGTCACTCGCTCACTGCTGACTGACCGATCATCAAAATGTTTAGGCACTTCTAGCAGACGTAGAAGCTTCAAATTTTGAGTATTAGGAGAGTTTAGTGTAAAACTCATGGGAAAATTCCAACATTTTGCAATTTCGGTCCAGTTGTTCAGTTTCATCAACTGCATTAATAACTTTGTTATTTCTTATAAATGTATAGGATTACAAAGTTACATTTGCAGTCAGTGAATCAGTGTACATGAATATGTTTGATTTAATGGAGGAATAGGTGTAGATAGGGACCTAGATGGAATTATGTTGAAAGGTGGTGTCTAAGTGGTTAGGTTAGTTGTTTCAGAGACCTGGTTTTCTGCGTTCGATTCCTACCCGGGACAATTATTCGTCTGAAATTCAAACAGTTGTACTGAGTCAGGGGGTGCTTTGTTTTCGTGAATCTATTGAGCGGTGAGACCTTCGCGACACAGGGATTAATTTAACAAGTAATAAAAAAAAATAAAAAAAGTCGTAGGAAAAAAAAAAATACAATGGATTGTAAAAGTAAGATAGTACATAAGTTGTGCTATGAACGATAGGATACTAACAATCATAACAGATTCTGATGGAGGTGGCTTGCCCGCTTGAGCCATGTCTCAGCAGGAGGCTGCGGTCCCTTGAGAAGTAGGGACCCCGTGTAATCTGGGCGTCCCTGAAACTGGTTATTTGGGCGCAGGAGAGCCCGCAACACCAATTGAGTCGCGGACGCTGCCAGAGGGTATCCCAGATAGGCAACAGTACCTGGGCCCCTCACCAATTGTGGTCGGAGGAGTAACCAGGGGTTTTACTCTCATGTTATGATTAGTATTCCACTGCTATGAAGAGGGCGAGTCCCACATACCCCACTGCCCGTGCCGGAACACCGCAGTGGCGGAGGAGATGCGTAACATTCTTGCATTCCCCCGGACAAACTTACACCACGGCTTCCCTCTGTCCAGTAGGATCCACTATCTCGATCCACCAGTGGATTGAATAGCACGCCAAAGTTCACTGTGATCCACCGATTCTCTCGGTGGATCCTGTGATACTTGCATGTCTTAATATGCTCTACCAGGGGATCGAACGTAATTCAGGGAGTTTTGTAAGATCCACCACTGATCTCAGTGGAACCTGTGATATAATTTATATAAGTAAATAGGGTCCACTGGAATCTAGGTTAGCCTCGGTAACTTAAGCCTGATTATGCCATAGATAATCATTTTTGGCATAGTCTGTTTACGCACTTATATTATAGAATAAAAAAGTATATGTCTACCATATACTTTAATGAATAAAAATCTTTAATGAATAAAAATAAAAATAAAAGTCTTTAATGAATAAAAATATAAGAACCACAGAATAGAGAAAAAAAACTTGCCTTCTAACTTAAATTTAACCACCCTAGGCAAGAAAGAGGAAAATCTAACGTTCGATCCCCTGGTGGAGCATATTAGAAGATGCAAGTATCACAGGATCCACCACGACAATTGGTGGATCACAGTGAACTTCGGCGTGCTATTCCATCCACTGGTGTGGATCTTACCAAACTCCCTGAATTACATTCGATCCACTGGTGGAGCATATTAGGAGATGCAAGTATCACAGGATCCACCACGACAATTGGTGGATCACAGTGAACTTCGACGTGCTATTCAATCCACTGGTGGATCGAGATAGTGGATCCTACTGGACAGAGGGCACGGCTTTCACGCTTCCCGTTCGAAACACAGAAAGACGGTCACTTTCTTCCAAGCAACTAACAAATCTTACTGTGATATCGAAGGTATACACACAAACCACGTTTTATTAATCTGACACAAACTATATTTATATAATCATTTTATCAAATATTTTTATACACAGTTTGATGTTAACTAGGTAGCTTTAAATTTACTTATGTACATATTAGCTTGTTCCCTAATGCGGGAGCTGTCTTAAAAAAAGGGCATAATCGGACATGTATTATGTAGTTGTACCAAAATTCCATCAAAAACAGTTCATCAATTTCGTAATTTTAAAAACCTTTGACAGGCCGGAAGCCAGAAGGCCGTTAGTGCCATACATAAGTTCATGTTAATCCTCTGTTTAGCTTGATGTTGTAGTTTTCGATTAGGTACATTGACAATATTTATAACCAATGAGAGATAACAATTTTACGACGAATATCAATAAAGCAAAAAAATAAGTATACGACGCAACTGTTCTTGTTTCATATGGTGAGTGTTGCCATGCCAGCTAGGTACGTGGATATTCATATGTGCGTAAGTTAAGTTATTTTGTAAATAAGGGCACAGAGTTACTAGTCTGGATGGTTTACATCAAATTTAAGTCTACCTTGGAACTATTAAAGCGCAGGAATAATCCATTTGTGAATACAATAGACTAAAACCGGCCAAGTGCGAGTCGGACTCGCGTACTAAGGGTTCCGTACCATTTTCAAGTGCCTACCTGTTGCCGTTATAGATATCGAGCAAAAAAGGCCAAAAAATAGTTGTTGTATGGGAGCCCCCCCTTAATACTTATGTTATGTTTAGTTTGTTATTATAGCAACAGAAATACATAATTTGTGAATTTTTCAACTGTTCAAAGTTTTTTCAAAGTTCAAAACTTTTATGTTATGAATATTAGATTGACTTGGCCATCGTAATAAACACTTGTGAGATACATTCTAATTATATCCGATGGCCAAGTTAATCTATTATTTAAAACTTTAAAGTTTTGAACTTTGATAAGGTCAAAATAAGATTCTGTAAGGTGAGATAATTACGTAATAGCTTAAGATAGAAGGTCCCTTAAGTAGGGACTGAATAAATTAACCGACTTGGTATTACATAGATCTCACTACGTTTTACGGTAAAAGAACTGCGTTACGAGACTTGGGTTTTTTTACAAGTATGTTTTTGATGGCATATATTATACTTTGACTACTTTTAATGGCTGGAACTTCTATGAAGTCTACTGTCGCTATTTAAACTATATGCAATTGGCCATTTGCCTCATGTAAATGTTCTACTGAGGAGATTCCAAATCAGTCAACAGCAATCGTAAATGAATACAGGAATTGCGAGTGTAGGTAGATAACATTCATTACAGTGTTTTTCACTTTTTCTTTGGAAAATCTGAAAAGTTTTCGTTTCATTTGATTTCTTTAAGCATTTAATCCAAATTCAAATCTTTATTACTTCCATGGCAGGTAGGTACCTAAATTAGGTTCTAATAAAATGTAATGCATAATATTCACATAGACCCTGTCGGAGCTAAGCAAAATAGGACAGAGGAAGGTAGATTTTTTTAAAGCATTTTCACTATTTCTCTTTCAAATATTCATCTACACTATAATAGGATTTGTTTGTTAGCAGGTACCTCTGTTTCTGGTACTTTAAATAAAAGGATATTTTATTTTCTGAACACGATTGTGCACAGAACATGATTACCTTTATTCTTTCAGTTTAGTTTTATAAATATAAATAAAGCACTGATATCCCAAGTACATGTGTGGTGTGAGGGCCACTTTCTTAAAACTCTTTGAAAATGTGCTTTGGATTTAGTGAACATTTCCAAAGAATTTTGAAAGTTGGAATCTGATTTTGTGAAACTCAATAACCGAGTTATGGCCTGTACAGTTGGGCCCTCAGTTCTCACATAGAGGATTGAGGGCCCACCTGAACCTGATAAACTATGGACACTACAGAAAAAGTCTTTATGCCAAAATCTAAGCAAATGCCAAACAAAATTTGTGATCACAAGATATTACCGCAAAACACTGTACTACTTTGTATGTCTTCGTACAAAATTGGCCCTCAATCCACACACACGTCAAAGTTCATTACCTACGCATTATAATGAAATCATTAACTTACAGCTACTGTTTAAAATCCTATAAGATACTAAATAAATTGTGAAATTTTGTGAAAGCAAGAATAGGTCACCACTTCATGTTGTTTGAAAGTTATGACCTTGATAAAATTCGGGCCCTCAGTCCTGCCATTTATTTTGCTTTCGTTTTATTACGCGTAACGTATGAAAGATAAGACAAATTCAAAATGGTAAGCAGAAACAGTGGAATAGGGTGTTGCGTCCCCTAGATGGACCTATGGTGGCAAGATGCATGACCTTTCATGCAATTTTCCATTGCATGGCTTCGATGTTATTTACCTATAGGTAATCAATGTTAAATATGAATGTCAATAGAAAGAATAGCACCAACCTTATTTAGCGTAACTTCCACAGAAATATACATCCCGTTACAAGATTACAAACATTTCAAGTCTATTAAAAAATTGGCATATGTATGTCCCAAGCTAGCCTATTCTGTACCAAATTTCATCAAAATTAAGTCAGTGCTCTAGAATATTTATATTAGAAATAACATAATATTTTCCAATTCTATCGTAATAATTGTTTTACAGATAACAATTTTAGTCCTATTTTATATATTCTTGTACTTTGATAACGGAAATTTTATTTTAGTGATTTTAAGCATATGATAGTATAAGATGGACTTAAAAGACCCAAACTTGTTTCCTCTGAAAACTATTAAAGTCAAAATGTCACAGTTGTCAATTTTGACAACTCCAATGTCAAATATTGACGTAGGGATTGAAAATTATAAAAGTTGTCGTAAATTTAGATTTTTTATAAATTGCGTGCAAATTTATTTATTACATTCAACAACTGATTAGATCTTCAGTATAACGGTGTTCATCGTTATATTACTAAAAAAAAATGGTTTGTGTTCCGTGCTTCATCATCCCTGTGCTGCTATACCTGTGGCATAAATTCATTCAACCTTATGTGCTTCGCTTCTGGAACCCATGGGCTGTGAAGGATGCAGACGGCAACGTAAAAACTGAATTTCCCTTCAAGTGTGAAGGCGGCGTGTGTGCCTTTAGTAGGAAGAAAGACAGTTTAGAAAACAAAGTGAACAATGAAGAAAACTCGATAGAACAAACGGATCTCAATACTTCTTCCACATCCGACAGAATCAAAACCGATTAGTCATTTACTTGTTTTAATTGTGAAAGATATTTTCTATGTATGGATTATAAGTATAGTCATACTTTTATGCAGGCTGTTGTATAATGAATTGTTTGTATTTTTAGTTTGTGTTTCAGTATTGTGCAAATCAAGGTCATATAGGTGATAAGAGTTTTATTGCCGATGCAGTCATGAGAGTACAAAATATATGTACTCAGAATATTTGCTTTTACAGGAATTGCTAAGACCTTAAATTTTTTTATTATTATTATATTCACCTAGGTATGTGATTTAACTATGTACACTTGTTATGTGGGACTGGCCTTGAGCTGTTTTAAGCACCTTGCTTATTACATGTGCGTGTGTAAATTAGCCTTTTTAAATTGCACCATAGAAAGGCAGTAGTAGTGCATTGACTGAATTAATTGAATACTCAAACTAGAACAAATACCTACATACTTACTCCATGATGGCCTATGTGTGCATTTTCTAGGTATCCAAATTATTTACATTTACAATACTGTTTGGTAATTCTTAACCCTTTGACCGCCAATGACGCTTCAAAGCGTTAATTACGATTTCACTCCAGACGCCGACGACTCCTTAAAGCGTCAATTTTTAGCCTTATGTTTGACATTAAAATACACAGTAATAAACACTATTTTACGTAGTAATCATAAATAAACTCAATATATCACGTTTTGCAATAATTATATTGTAAGAAGGGGGCACATCACTACAGTATTATGCGAGAAATTATAGCAAAAATAGGCGTGGCGCTGGTGGTCAGGTTTTTAAGATTGAGCGTGGCGGTCAAAGGGTTAAAGAAACATGTTTCGTTTATCTGACAATGATATAGCACTTAGTCTGCATATTTGCTTTTACCTCACTTTATCTACATTCCTAAATCTGCTTTATATGTAGTCATTCAATTTAAAAATAAACAGTAATAATAGAGGGTGGCATTGCCTCCTGCCATACACTTGATCTAGTAAAAATAAAGTTTTACTCATCAATTCATCACAAACTTGTGTGCCTTCTGTTATTTAACTGACTATGCTTAAAAGCCCCCGGCTATAAACTTTACATTCCTGTGATAAATCAATGTTATAATATATTATTTTGGTTTGATGTATAGAAATAAAATACGACTTGGACTTTTGACTTTTATTTCAATTGAGCTGTTTACATTTTTATCATACTGCATTATATAAAAAATATACATGCAATGATACATTACTGATTTAGTTTATAATAACAACATAAAATTACATTCAGAAAGTGTTTTGCAAATTATTTGTATAGTGCACTTATTTACATGTGTTTATCAGCGCTTAGCCTTAGCTATTTTACTAAAAAGTAAAATGAAGTTGGTATGTATTAAGTTAAAAGCACATCATTACATGTATATTTCATATTAGGTAATTTTTGTACCAATTTACTATTGAAGTGCTGCTCAAAAAGAATTAAAAAAATAAAGAATATATACTTATGAATAATAGTCGGAATTAGGGAAATAATGTATATTAAGTCTAGGGATCAAGTAATGTTACAGTTCACTAGCTAATGTAATATTTTTCTAGACAATTCACATTTCACTTTATGCTTACTAACTTGTATGACATTACTCATATTTCTCAACACAACTGCTGAAAAAGAGATTAGTTACTAGGGTTTGCTTATATGTAAGTTTTATATCTTTTCTCATACTTCAAAACCTTTCACATCACAATCATACTGAAGTTGTCACTTTCAGCAGTTGTGGGTAAAACTTGTTTCATCTGAATTCCTAACGAAGATCAATGTAATGTTCTATGAACAGATGAATTTGTGTCGAACCAGCACCTTTCATGTCAAGTAATTATGTCCTGTTCAATCCTTACGAACTATCTTAATAATGAACATACACTGTACCATATACATGATGTGTCTGCAATAACATTACTTAAAACATTGTACATGTTTAAATTTGTAAAATATTTTTCAATGGCATACTGGAACGCAAGTAAAATAACAAGAAACAAAGTCGAAGATGCAGATCCTAATTATTTACAAACATAATCTAAACATCACTTACACTAATTTTTGTATAACATAAAATAATGCAACCAAAGACACATCATATAGGAACATCAAAAAAACATGCCGTCGCATCTTTGATCTTCAACCATTCAATAAACATTCAATTAAAGCAAATCAACAATGTCCATGACAAACTGGCACATTCTGTCAAACATAACTTATTTAACATTCTTCAGTTCCACTTCGAATACAAGGGTTGAGTTTGGTGGGATCACTGGGGGTGAGCCTTTAGCGCCGTACCTAAGACAAATAAAAATACAATAAATTTTATGGAACTCAAAAATACAGTGACTATTCAAAAAAATATTTTTTATATTTGTTTTTGGTTAAGTGGACCATAAAATCACAGAGGCAATTTCAAAATACAAGTCACAAAATTAAGGTTACACATAATTACGATATCGCGAATATTGCCATATACTTACGCCATAGCGGGCGGGCAGACGATCTTCCTCTTGCCTCCGACCTTCATGCCAGCGACGCCTACATCCCAGCCGGAGATCACCTCCTTGGAGCCAAGACGGAACTTGAATCCGGGTCCCTTCAGGCAGTTGTCGAACATCTTGTTGTTCTGCTTAAGACGACCCTCGTAGTATACCTATGTAAATAGGAATAATAATAAATACACTACACTAAATATGGTGCTCAAAGTTCAATAAGATTTTATTTATATGTTGTGATCATTATTTTCAGGATATTTTACTGTTTTTACTTTATTGAAAAATCCGTGGGTAAATCCTGCATTTACAGTCGCTGTTACCTGACCTACCTAGTTTATTTAGATAACCTATGTTAATTTTAGATATCTACATCTGCTTGGAAACAGATTTATTGAGAAATGTCAATACAGTAAAATTGTATACCACCTGTGCACACAATTACTTAATATACTACCCAAGGACATTGGTTTAGTAACCAGTAGGCCCTATAAGCACTTTTAGTGATCAGTTAATGCATCCATATAATTTGCTGAAGTTTCTTCAAAGAAATAAATGTGGAATGTTTTTGCAATTTGCTTTCCTTTAGGTGTTTTAGGTGATAGTTACTTCTTTAACCTAATTCTTACTTAAACTTACCATAACAACTTTGCCAGGCTTCGCTACTGGGCCATTGCCCACCTTCAAGTCTTCGATGGAGACTCCTCCAGAGATTTGTTTCTTTTCCTTCTTATCAGCTGCTGGTTCTTCTTTTTTAGCCTCTGGCTTCTTTTTTTCTTTCGGTTCCTCTTTCTGTGTAGAAATAAAACATTTATCAGTTTTAGCTAGTAGATTTTCATACAAAATACCTGAAGCCCATTAAGAGTATATTTGGTTTTCTTTTTTCAAAGTACAATATACAATTTTGGATTGTAATAATGCAATTTTTAAATTTATTGTATAAGCTTCCTCAAGAAATAAGCTAAATGTAACAAGAATTTAAAATTATAAAAATTCTTATGTAAATTTAAAATTTTCTAGTTCTAGTTCAATTCTCATAGTTTAGGATTATAGAAGACAAACAAAGTACCTTAGATTTATCAACTCCATTAACTTGGGGTTGCTTAGCCTGTTGTTGTAACTTCTTCTTTAGCCTCCTCTTCTGTGACTTGGAGAGCTTGGACATGTCAACATCCTCCTTGCTGGAGTCCAATGTTGTGTCGGCATCAGATGCAGCAGCCTTTTTCTTCTTCTTTGGTGTTTCTTCTTCTTCCTCATCATCATCATCCTCATCATCATCGTCTTCCTCCTCTTCTTCCTCAGCATCCTCATCATCTTCATCACTGAAAATGGTTTTACATTAATTAATTTATTAATGACCACACATATTAATATATTGTCAAGTGTTGTTCAAAGAATCTGATTGTTTTTATGCTGGTTTTAGTCATGCTTTCTGTCCAAAATGCACTGACCACTGTCAGAGCTGGCAGTTTTGCATCACTCCTTTTGGACTATCAGTTCCATCCATCAACTCGACTCTAAAACCAGCCATTAAGGTTTTTTTTTCACTTAATCATTATTATTCATCTCAAGCATGGAAAAATATAATATAAATGACCAGAATCTTAAAAGAATTCTTAACCATTGAGTTTTATTTTGTTTGTCATGGTTTAAGAAGTGACCATTATTAAGTTATCACTAATTTTAGCTGTTGATCAAATAGAAAAAGCTTGTTTTGCAGAAATCATTTTGGGTAGGCCCAAATCGACTCAGCTGCCATAGCATAAGAGAAGGCTCTTGTTGCATATGACACAGTACCATAATTTTGTCTAGGCTCTCAGATAATTTTATTTAATAAAAATTTATGTTCCTTCATTAACCACCAAAATATATTATAATCTACTTGTCAACCCACAATTGAACATACAGTTACTACAAATATTAAATCGTCACCTGTCATCGTCACCATCAGCAGAAGAGTTCATTTTGAAAGAATCATCATTATCATCAGTGTCAATATCTTCTCCATCAAGGAATTTCTGGAGTTGGTCTTCATCATCATCATCAGAATCTGAACTGTCAGCAGCAGCTGCTTTTTTGCCCTTCTTGTCAGCCTAAAATATAAAAAAAAATTAGTGAATTGTTTTTTTTTTAATTAGATTTCATGATGTACTCTTACAGGGATGGCATATACTTTGGAAGCAGCTTATATACTTACCTCTTTTTTTATTTCGCTAGTAGCTAAGTCTACTGTTCTTTGGTAGCTTTTATTATGTTACCTGTCTATTTTCAATTTGTGTCATTTCAGAATTATATACCTAAATAATATTTTTTATTTTTTTATTTCCTTTCTTTCTATCTGCAATCAGCCCCACAGATATAATCAGATGTTATTTGATAATTGGCTTTTATTGAGATTCGCCATATCCTTTGATATGGACACTCTTTATTTTTTATTTTTTTTTTCTATGTTGTGGCTAGTCGAGACCTCTTTAGTCTGAACATGCAGTCTGTGGTGTCCAATAGTGCCCCGGGCTAGTTGGTTTTTATGTTTTTGAAGTCTGTTTTTATAGTCCTCACATGACTTTTTTATTTGTTCCTTCACAGTGGGAACCTTTAGGTACTCATGAACCTTTCGTGTTTTTAATGAACCAAGGTGCATAGCATATCAGCTTTAGAATATTATTCTGAATATAAAAATTTACTAAAATTGTGTTTTCTATGTAAGATGACTAGTCTGATATATACATGTATTACAAATTATTCTCACCTTAGCTTTCTTGTTGGCTGCAGTATCGTTGGAGTTCTCTAGTTTCCTCTTGTTCTTAGCAGGCACAAGCTGAGGAACCTCTTCTTCATCATCATCTTCCTCTTCTTCAAGCTCTTCCTCATATTCAGGGTCCAGGTAGCCGGTTAAGTGGACATTACATTTTCCTGTAGTTAGGAAATAATGTTAGATAAAAATAATTTCTCTGATGTAGGATTGTAGGAAATGCTATTAAATATTACAATAATTAAAAGAATTATTGTAATATTTAATAATTCAGGAACACAACCATTTATAAATAGTATCGAAGGTTCAGGGTTCAATTTCTACTGGACAAGGATTGCGGGACAGCTGCAGTGCCCTATATGTTACAATATAATCAGAACTGGGGTCACCAACCCTCATTACAAACATTTGGGGAGGGCAGGCCGATGATGACATCTGTGATGAACAAATTTTAAATAATAATACCAACCGTTAGTTAAGAAAGAAATTGAGTCGCCAGTCTTGAAGTACAAGTCCAAAGGAACTTGAATGACTTCTTTCTTCTGTAATGTGCATACTAGGAAGTTTTTGCCATCAACAACTACCATTACTTGGCAAGGGTCAGTGTCTCCTGTGGAGATGTCCATAGCTGCTTGTGAAATGTGAAAAGGTTTTTCCACCACCTGGGTGTACCTTTTGTTAGGTTCCATAATAAGTCCTGTGGAAAACAAAAGATAATTAAACCTTTTTCTAAGAAAGTTTTCTCTTTTGTTACGACTGCACCACATGCAGTTTTTATAATTATATATTCGCATATAAGTTATTATAACAATAAATATTAGTAAATAGTAACTTTCTTTACAGATTGATTTTATTTTCTTTGTTCTTTCATATTATTTTTAAATATAAACATACAATTTTAGGTTACATTTATGGAATCCTAATGGATTTTTCAGATAAGCCCCTGACAATTAACACCTGCCACATATTACTCATTTACTACTAACCATATGGTTAGGACTTTCACAATCCATTGTATCAGTTTATAATCCGATTAAACACTATCTGAGAGTTAAAATTAGTATTATCTAGGAGAGCCTTTATATTTAACCAGTTTTGAATAATACTAGGTTAACTAAGGCTACCCACTGACCATAACGTAAGTACTTTGTTATAACGTAAGATAAACAGTTGTATCACTAAGAATAGGTACTCTATATGTTATAATAATTATTTCAAAGGTTCTAAACTCGCAGACAGTATACAAATAACCAACAAATATTTAAAGTATAGTGGTTATATACTTGTTTTGAAACAGAAGTAGCTTATATCCTAATTCATGTAACTTATATTTTATGAATATCTCTGAAAGAAAGCAAAAAATAGAGCAATTCGCATGCCAACACGTGGTGAGTGCCGGCATGTTCTAACTTACCCCAAAACATGTTGAAGTCGGTTTCTTGCCGGAATATGTAAATATATAACTGAAATAAATGCTCAACGTTTTATGTAACGCTTGAGCTGCACTAGACTAGAAATGTTTATATAAATGAAGCCGAACTTCAATTTCAAAACTCGATTTACCGGGAACGCGGCAAAACCAACCACATTTATCGTTAATGAAGTGAAATCTCAAAATGGAGTAGTATCAGTATCATAGACAAGATTTATTTCAAAACGGTTGACATCCTAGGAACTGGGTTGCAATAGAGTAAAATGTTTTTGTATTCGTCTGAAATTCTAGTCGTATTTTCGATTTCCACAGGGGTAGTAAAATTACATTAGTCACAAAAACGTAAAAACATAATATATAATAATTAAATATAATAAACCCAACAATTATAACGAAAATTAAGACGACAATATATTGTAAATACGAAAAGTTCCATGAATTATATTACAGAATTATGATGCATGTTTTCAAAACTAAATATATTGCAAAGCTTAGATATATTACAGATTAATTTTAATATTAATATCATCCCCGAGATCTGATTACTCATAAAACCGCGGTTTTTCGAAGGTTTCGCGAAGATTTAGGATTCTCCTTACTTAATATTTAGTGAATAAGTTTCAGTAAATAGAATGTCAGGTTTCGATATCAACCATAGACAAAAAATCTTTGACATATCGAATTTTAAAAAAACATTTCTTCTGTCTTTCGTAATCTGTCAGTGAAGTTTGCTGCAGTGTTTCAGCCATGGTAAATAAATTATTTTGCCTTCTATCTATTTAAATCTTTGTGATCATGTGAAAAAGTGGTGTATATTCTTCAGTTTTGTATTCAGGTGTAGTAAAAGGTTATATTAGGCCATGTATTTACAAGATAACCTCTCGTGTTTCAGAGTCGTGTCAGGACCAAGACCGTCAAGAAGGCGGCTAAGATTATCATTGAGAAATACTACACAAGATTGACTCTTGACTTTGATACAAACAAGAGGATATGTGAGGAAATCGCTATCATTCCCACTAAGCCCCTCCGTAACAAAATCGCTGGGTAAGTGTTTCAGATACTTTGAAGTGCATAATTTGTATGTTTCACCTGAAAATAAATTCTATCATTATCAAATATAAGAAACAATTAATTTGATGACACAACTTATTTATTTTATATATGAAAGTACCTAATCAACATCAATAGTAATGTATAGCATATAATAGTAATGTATATTGTTATTTAGTAAAGGAAGTAGTGCTAAATATTTTCAATAAATAATTTATTTGCTCCTATGTATGTTTAGACATCATGAATTCAATAGGAATATTTACTTTGGCTTGACTAATCATAATGTCATCTTAACATCAACTATTAATATATAGGGTTTGGTTACCATCAATTTAATATATAAAATTTGCTTAAACTAATTTCACAGATGTCTTATTAGTACTAGTAATGAGAGTTGTACTTATTACTAGTGCAATAATCATATTTATTCATTCTTCATGTAATAGCGAGTTTAAATTTAATTTCACCTATAATATTTTAAAACTAACTGATATATTAAATAGTTTTCATAATTCTGAGAACATATTTTGTTGTCATTCAAAATTACACACTGATCACATTACTACTAGGTTCATTTTATTGCAATAGTTCTCAATCAAACAAGCTGAGGGGTGTAACCAATTGAGATGGCTAGATGATGCCATCAAAAAAAGTCACAATCAGTAGTAAGGGATTAAAGAGAGTCCTTGATAACATTCATATAATATTCCTTTCTATTCTAGGTTCGCTACCCACTTGATGAGGCGTCTCAGACATTCCCAAGTCAGAGGAATCTCCATCAAACTGCAAGAAGAGGAACGTGAAAGACGTGACAACTTTGTTCCGGAAGTTTCTGCTCTGGAGCATGACATCATTGAAGTCGACCCAGACACCAAGGACATGTTGAAAATGCTTGACTTCAACAACATCAACGGTCTTCAGCTAACGCAGCCCGCTACCCAGGGCGGCTATGGTGGCAGACGTAATTAAGGCTAATAAATAATTACATAAACAGCTTTAGTTTTATTTTATCCCTTAAGGCCAACATTTCAACCCTTCAGTTGTAGATGTCCTTCAATCTATGTCTTCTATTTGTGATCAATGATCAAGGCAATTTTCCTCTGGAGCATAAAATCTTATAATTTTTCTAATGAAACGAAACATTTTAATCATGGAGAACCTTACATACAATAACTTCTAAATTAATGTAAGCAACTTAGGCTGATTCCACTCTGCCCCCGCGGCCGTCGTCCGCGTGTGTGAAACATGCTCGAGGAACGCAAACGCCCAATGTCTGTACATCCTTCTACAAAATGTAATTAAATTTATATAAGATGGATAATAAAGAAAGAAACTTATTTTATACGTTGGGAATCATTTGGAAACCAATCGACTTAATATACCGATTTATTGTCTTGGGTGTGCCGAACAAATAAACTAGAAGTGGTTTCTAGTTTATTGTACCGGCACAACGTAGCTTTTTAAGCTAAAAGAGTAGTCAGACTAAGACGGGATCTGTTCACTAAGACAGAATTTTGCTAAATTCAAAACCTATGGCGCTGGACACAGAAGTCGGGTCGCGGGCGCAACGCTTTTACTTTTGCGCCTGTCCGCGACGCGTCCTCGTCTTACGTCTCTTCTGTCTGGCCTGCGCTTCAAGGATATATAGGTATCAATGTATGTATGAAAATTCTATAGTTTAAATAATAAGGTGTTCAAAGTACTTGAAAATCCTTATTTATAGAAAATAAAATGTAAGTAGGTACCTAGTTAATTTTTTTTTTTAACAACCCTTACAAAAGGGAATTGGGATGTAACTTTGTATGTTGGTTCTGTGGAAAATCCTTTCTTTTTAAAGCTATCGACTCCAAACTCTTTAATCAAATGAATGATGGATTGTTTTTAATATTTAGAAACTCCCCTTATTAAGTGGGAAAATAGGAGTTGCAAGTTTATGTAAGACTTCGTCAGTTTTAGTGATGGCAATTCCAAAATTACGGTTAATTCCCAATAAACCGCAACGACTAGCTTTCTACGGGAACGGGAGTTACGCGGATTAACGGCCATCTGTTTCTCCTTGCTATATGGCCTGCCCATTGCCACTTCAACGAACTAATCCGTTGGGCTATGTCGGTAACCCGCGTTCTTCTACGTATCTCCTCATTTCTAATTCGATCTCGTAGAGAAACCCCGAGCATAGCCCTCTCCATAGCTCGTTGAGCGACTCTGAGCCTGTTCATAAGGCCCTAAGGCCTATAGTGAAGCACCACGTTTCGGATCCATAGGTCATCACTGGCAACACACTGTTCGAAGACTTCTGTCTTTAGGCATTGAGGAATTTTGGACGAAAAGATAATGTGAAGTTTTCCGAACGCTGCCCATCCGTGTTGGATTCGGCGATTGACCTCCTTCTCGAAGTTGGATCTACCTAATTGGTAAATCTGCCCTAGGTACCTATACATACGCCGCGTATGTATACCTAGGGCAGACAGTCCAATTAGGATTATTTTCGTCTTGTCCATGTTAATTTTAAGACCTACCCGTTGGGAGACTCGGTTAAGGTCATTAGAGCATTGTACTGAGTTCTTCCATCGACTTTGCCATGACCACGATATCATCAGCGAATCGAAGGTGAGTGATGTATTCGCCGTTGATGTTGATGCCTAGTCCTTTCCAATTCAGAAGTTTGAAGTTGTCTTCCAAAGTGGTCGTAAACAGTTTCGGAGAAATAACGTCTCCCTGTCTTACGTCTTTTTTTTAGTGGAATCGCCTTTGTACACTGTTTTTGTACTCGGACCGACATTGTGGCGTTTCTTTACAAACATTTCAACACTTCGATATACCGATAGTCAATACGGCATCGCTGGAGAGACTCAAGTACGGCCCATGTTTCGACCGAATAAAGTTTAATAATAAAGTTTCTCGTAGTCCACAAGCGCTAAACAGAGCAGCAAGTTATACTTTTCGGTCTTCTGTATTAAGTACTTGCCGCAGAGTTTGTATGTGGTCTACGATACTATCATTAATTAGAGTCATGACGATAATAATTTGGATTAAATGTTATTAACATTCTGGCTAAATAAAAAATTAGCCTCAACGTTATCATAATTCAGTTTGCACGTTTCATGCTAAATGGCGATAACGTTTAGATTAGAAGACGATTAAGTTTAAGATATAAGCAAAAGCTTTGTAAACATTTTTTGCATAAATTACATAATGTTCACGCACGCTACGCATCGTTAACTTTGACCTTCTCCGTAATAGAAAATAAATAAAACCACTTTTAAAATGTAGTGTGCCTATGTAAATATATTATAATATTGATTTTCCAAATATTTGGTGTAAATAACATATATCTTTTTGTGAGTAAATAAAATTTCTCTCCCAGCATAGAATAAGTATACGTCTCCCAGTAACATTTTTCTCAAATGTATGCCCATATTAAAATCAAAATAAATAAAAAGAAAACATAAATTAAATAAAATTAAGTTTGAATTTAGTGAGTGTATCCGAACGCACTTGTTATGTTTTTCTTCAAAGATCGTTTTCTCGCTCACTCACGCGTATTTAGCCAATGGAAACTGCGAAATAAATATGTCGCTCTCCTTCGTTTAGTTAGGCTTGCTTGCTAAAGTAATTGAGCTTGAGGCGCATAGCAGCGCTAAAAATCCATTTTTTTATAATTTTCTATGAATAAAGTTTATGTGTTACTATTTGGTTTCCTACGTATTATGAAGAATGGAATGCACACATTTATTAGATAACGTCAAGGTGGAGCATTTGAACGTTTTGGACACGACGATCACAAAGAACTTCAATTGTTCAGGTAAATAGATTCATATTTTCAATTAGGAGTTGGTCCAGTCAATCTGAAATCATGGGCGTGTGTGAAAAATCACCGCATTCTAGTTATAACGGGAGGTTAGTTTAGAAAAATCAATACAGCGAACTTTAATAATCAGCTGTTCGAGGGGACGGGTGGGGGGCGCGGCATGGGTGACCGTGACTGACGATGTCGCATTTCTGACGCGATGAGTTAAAATAATGCTAACTACTATACACCAGGCTATTTTAGACTAGAACCGCTTGGCCCCCATAGCATGTTATGTTAAAACAGCCAGTTATAGCGGCGAGTAATACTTTTACCAGGAAAGGTTACTATCTCCACAAACCGTTCTATGTATTTTATAGATTCATCTGATAAACTAATGGCGTTGCAGTCCCAAGATAGCCCCTATACAAATGAGGAAAGATCTAGATAAGCTGCCAGCATGAATAAATTTCAATTCAGTGTTTAAATATGGGAACTTGAATGGTGTTCAACTATTCATGAAATTTGGTTAGAATAACAAATACTAACAGCATTTATTATTCATTCTGAATGAGGATTATGAGGTTTGAAAGAAATATGTTAGTGATCTAAATTTGTATTGTATCAAAATATTGAATCACTATTTTTTAACATTATCTGTTATGTTTACAATTTAACCTAGATATCAATGCTTATCAAAATATTAACTATGCCCGGTGAAGTAGCAAAAGCCTCAGGGCTAACTATGTATGTCCGTCTGAAAAAAAAACAAAATATAAATCTGCCTATATTTTACAAGCATTTTAATTCAATTTGTGTTGCATTTAGACAGTAAAAATCTAAATTTTCTATATCATTCTCACTAGAATTTTTATGAATCATTGGATTACTTTTCATTGATTTCAGGCATTGATTTATTTAAATAATAAATTTCTATTTAAACAGAATGTTCCGTAGAAGATCAAAACTGGTTGTGTTTACAATGTGGGGCAGTGAATTGTGGCCGTTATGTCAATGGACATGCCAAGCAACATGCAGAATCACTTGACCATCAACTCTGCATAAGCTGTGATGTCTATTCAGTTTACTGGTAATACTTTTATAATAAATTCATTTTAGTATATTTAAATAACCTGTTGTTTTATATATAGTACAGTATGTTTTTAAGGCTACTAGCCAATGTTTATTTATATACTAGCAACCTGCCCTGGATTTGCATGGGTGCAATGCTAGTGTATTATACATAGAAACCTTCCTCTTCAATCACTCTAGTTATTAAAAAAAACCAAAATACCTATGTTGTGTAGTTTTAAAGATCTATGCATACATAAGGATGGACAGACAGGGAACTTGCAACTTTGTTTTATACTATGTAGTGAAGCTATTTATTTTTCTTAAAAAAAAAGAAATAAGTTTTAACATATTGATTGGATATGAATTGTTCTTCTTTCTTTTTTATTAAGGTCCTTTTATTCAGTGAATATCTCCTCCATTTTTCTCCAATGGTGTCTGTTGTGAGCTTTTAGTGCCCAGTTGTTCCCTGCAGTCCTTTTGATACCATCAAGCCATCTCTCTGTAGGCATGGCTAATTTATTTATACATATGATTAATCTTAATATTACTCTTTTCTTCCAGTTACAAATGTGACGACTATGTATCAAATGATTTAGAATATCAGACAATAGATAAAGTAAGGCAAAGTATTATGCAAATTAGAAGACAAAATGATGAAACTAATGGAAATATAGAACAAAATGAAGACAATAGTAAAGATGGCAGTGAGTGTGGCAACAGTAGTACATCTCACATATCTGATAAACCATTGTCCCCCACTAGCAGTGGAGAAGATTCTAGACCTGCAAATATTATTGCAACAACCACATTTAATGAATTACCTGATCTTAATGTTATACCTGAAACCAGTGAAAGTAAATCATCAAAAAGTATTAAGGTACGTTATTCTGTTTGTATTTATAAATAACTAGCTTCCCGCGCGCGGTTTCACCCGCGTAACTCCCGTTCCCGTGGGAACTTCATAATTAAATATAGCCTATATTAATAAGTGATAATGTAGCATTCAAATGTTGAAAGAATTTTTAAAATAGGTCTAGTACTTTTTGAGCCTATTCATTACAAACATACTTACATACAAAACTTTCCTCTTAATAATATTAGTATAGATTGTCGAACAAAAAGATTTAAAAGATAATTAATAGTAAAATTTATACACCGAGCAATTATTTATTTTTATAGTACATCAATTTATGAATGTCCCTACTAATAACATGGCATGAAATATTATAATGACTTTGAATCTGTGTTAGGGGATTCATACAACCTAGATTTTTAGATAATAATATCTTAATTTTCTAGGCAATAGGCTTCATTTTGCCATAAACATGGCATTTATCATTGCTGACTCTGTTTTAACCTATAAATAAATAAACCAATAATATAAATAACTGACTTAAATTAAATTGTTGATACACATTTTAATAAATTTCTTTTAGAACTCCGATGAAGCAGTACGCAGTCTAAGACCCAGGTCTCGTAAAAGAACCCACTCAGATGACAGTAGTTCCACAGAAAACAACACAACACAAACACCTAGAAAAGAAAAGAAATCATCACCATGCAACGGGAAAAGTCTACGAGAGAAGAAAGTCGTAGGGTTAAAAAATTTAGGCAATACATGTTTCATGAATGCAGTACTGCAGAGTCTTAATAATATACAAGAGTTCAGTTGTTACTTTAGTCAACTGCCGTCGCTTGAGATGAAGACGAATGGAAGGAAGGTTTATCATTCCAGGAGTTATACTCGTCAAGAGATGCATGATGTTGTTATGGCAGAGGAATTGAGAAAGGTAATTGCTATATAGTGTATGCTAGATGTGCCCTGCAATTTTTTTTATTTTAAGTTTTTTAGCTACGCCCCGCGGTTTTACTCGCGTCACTCTGCTCCAGTGGGTTGGAGCGTGATATTTTGTAGCCTATATTTTAATCCAGTTCACCTCTCGTGCTAAGCTAAAATGCTTCTGCTACGAGTGGGTTCACGTCGGTAGTGCAAGGGTGGGGATCGTCCGACGTAAATTATACTAACATGTATAGATAGCCTTGATTCAATGTATTGTTACATTTTATAGTTTAATATTTTACTCTTGGTGATGTACTATGATAGATTGCAATCAAGTCTGTTATGACTATTAACTTAACATATTAAAAACACCTAGGACTGTATGTTGAATGTTCCTTCTAATTGAATTGTTAAGGTGATAAACAAATACTAATCAAGGTTTAGTAATAAACAACAGTCATGTACCTAACTACAATCTAGGTATAATTTTATTCTGTGATCAAAGTTCATTTTCAACACTCATATAGCATGCTTATTAACTGGATAATGATGATGATAAGGTGTTTATAAAATATATGCCATCTTTTAACAGGAGATAGTTACATGTATAGTTGTTACATGTATTGATTACGTTAGTAATGTAATTCTTAGTAATTATATGTTTTATTAAGTCAAAAAAAAAACCTGGTATTTTTTTTTAGAGTCGTCTCCATACTATTTGTTTTGGCCACACCTCGCACTGTTTTTGTATTTTAATGTAATTCTAGTTTTACAAATTTTTTTTCGTTTGTAAATGGATTTATTTTACAGAATTTTCTTCAAAAACATCATTACTACACATGATAATGTTTACCGCTAAAGGGATGGCATATAATTTGGAAGCACTATATATTATACTTATTATTATCATTCTCATATTCATTGCTGGTTAGATTAGTTCTTTGTGAGTCAATATGAATTATATTTCGTCATCTTCAATTCGCATTGAGCATACATAATAATATGGATGTCAAAATGTCTGGCTACGTTCTTTACGATCTTTCCTCTGTCAATAGAGGTACTAAAATTTAGTTATGAAATAGTACCAAGGTAGTGCATTTTAAATATATGATTGCTTAATATCTACATTGGGTAATTTTACCTCTTTATTAATAACTTTAGTAATTTATTACTGCCCTCTCCCCATTAACAGCAAAAAAGTGCATTCGTGCATTCGCTCACATCATATATACCTACATTGTACAATATAACATGATTGTGATAAAAGACTTGACATAAAAAAAGAAACAGAGCAAAAGAGACGTAAAAAAATATCTCGGAGTTTCTTTCTTCCTTGCTTCTCCGGGTCGTCCACTTAGGTAGCCAGTGAAAGGTTGCAGGTTAGCTAGGATAGGATCCTCGACGGCATGACCGAGGACCGCGTTGTTGCTTATTCCCCGAACTGTGATCTCGTGCCAGCGATCATCACCACTGTTCGTAAATCTACTCTACTCCAGTGGCACCCTGAGCGTTGGTCCTAACCCCTTAAGGGTGCCCTCAGGTAGATGTCGCTTAGACTTTGGCCGGATTCTTGGATGTTAATTTTAGACCTGTCACCGTGACATTCTAGCATCCAATTCTTACGTCATCATCATCATCAGCAGCCCATAAAACGTCCACTGCTGGGAAAGGGCCCCCTCTCGAGGGAGGCTATTTTCCATAATTACCATGCTTGGCTGGCGGGTTGGTGACTGCAGTATTATATTGTACCACGCAAGGAAAAGCTGCTGCCCATTCCTAGATATTCGATTATTATAGATAATGTTATAACAATCGGGACCATTGGCCTAACGTGCTTTTTATTTAATTCTTACGAAAACATTAGTACATGTTTAAATCTGGTCAGATTTCGTTGTCACCTTAGCTTTAAGTTTGCAGTAAAAAAATTAATATTGCTGACGTCTTACCCATCCAACTTCTATGTCATCAAAACTAAGCAAAGCGAAGGAGGGGAAAACTCCCTCCCCTATTCTTTGACTTGACTATTAACTCATAAACGGGCAGTTAAAGTAGTTATTATGACTACATTATCTGCCCATATACTATTACGTTTGTTATTATTTTAATTACAGGTTCTGATAAACCTGAACACTGGTTGTGGTTCGAAAGGTGCAATATCTCCCGAGTGCTTGTTCCTAGTGATATGGAAAGTGGTGCCGAGGTTCAGAGGGTACCAGCAGCAGGACGCTCACGAGTTCCTGCGATATATGTTGGACAGGTAATACACATATAGTCACGCCTTTCTCCCATAGGGGTAGGCAGAGACAAAGGCACGCCACCTGTCTCGATCTTGGCACACAACTCTTGCTTCTTCCTCATTCATCAGTCTCTTCATGCATGCTTGCCGGTTATAGGTAAATTTTATTTGCCCCTCTTTAATACATGCCAATTTGGTACACATATTAACGCCATTAATTTATATACAAAGCACATCCAGACTCTACCCGGGTGGGTGAAAACTGAACCTAAAACACCAGGTCTCAGAAGTAGCTACCACTGCGCTAATGTGCTAACCACTGAGCCACTGGTGCATAATTTCGTTTGATTTTCGTTATTTTGTTTGGACGATTTTTTTGTTTTACATCTTGTAATCGGAGATCTAATTTGCTTATAGATTACACACGGAGCTCCAACAACTGCTGCCGCCTGAACGAGCGGAACTAACGCGGACACCCGCCTCCATAGTGACCGCAGTGTTTGGGGGAACTCTACAGAGTGAAGTAAGTGTGTAACAATACATTACAACAGTGGTTTCTAACCTTTTCAATATTGTTACCCCTATGACCAATTAGGAAAACCGAAAAAACCTAACTTTAAAATGTTATCAATATAAACGGCCGTAGCCCAATAGCTAGAGCGTCGGACTTGTGATCTTATGGTCGCCGGTTCGATCCCACCCACTACCTACGTGAACAGTTTACCGTGCTTTCCGAGGTACGGAGTCCCTCAGCCAACCAGACCCGGAAAGAAATCTAAGAATCTACACAAAGAATTCTTGTCCGGTGTGGGGATCGAACCCACGACCTCTAAGATTTAAAGCGAGCTAAATACAGCTAAGCCACGAAGGAGTAGCTTAGACTAAATTTAAACGTGGCATTTTTTTTTTGTAAATGTCAATTTCCTTATTTTACGCGGTCGCGGGCAGAAGCTAGTGATTAATAAGTTGTGTGCTTTTAATTACCTACATTAATTATACATTGAAATATCATCAGGTGCGATGTTTGGCGTGTGGCACGGATAGTAAAAAGTTTGACCCGTTCCTGGACTTGTCACTGGAGCTGCCCGAGACCGGACGACACGACGCACCCGTCGCGCTCACCGACTGTCTTTCTAGTTTTGTACAGGTAATATTAAAGTGGTCTTTCAACACCTGATAGGAGCTTTCTGAAATGCTATAATGGCCGTATGGGATCACGTGGTCACCGGTCCGATCCTCACCCATTGCACTACCGACGTGAACCCCTCGTGCTAAGCTACACGAGAGGTCAAAAAGAATAACTAGTAGTGTGCAAAAAGTCTGCCGGTAATCTTTATTACAAAAACTACGGCGACCGAGCAAATTTTCCCATATTTTATGGTTTGTGTTTTATATGTTTTATTAAAGTCTTAAAAAAAAACTTAATAAATCTGTGTCGTGCGAGACTTTGCAAACACACAATCACGGGGACAAATCAAAAATGACGAAGATACAGCGCGTTGAGGTACAATTTTACCTCAAAGTGACGTCACAAGCCCCCACTCCTGAACTTTATAGTTAGTTTTTGCTGTATCTTAGTCAATTTTTATTGATTTGATAAATAAAAAATACGTGTCCAATATTTTTTAGTAATCTAACTGACGGACTAAATAGTTTTTTTTAGTCTTCATGCCCATTATCCATGGTTGACAAAAAATTGTCCCATGTGGGAATCGAACCCAGTACACCAGGCCTCAGAATCAACTACCGTAACCACGGAGACATGGTACATGGGAAACTAGTGGATATTTAAAAAAATTAATAAGGTTAATTATTTTTTTCTATGAAATAATATCCATAATATACAAACCAATATTATTATTTCCAGGTGGAAGAACTAGCGGACACGGAGCGATATTTCTGTAGCAGTTGTAAATGTAAGCAGAAGTCTACCAAACAGTTCTGGATACGCAGATTACCCAACGTTTTGTGTTTACACCTTAAGAGATTTAGGTGGCATAATTATTTTAGGTGAGCATAGTATATCCTATAGAAAATCGAAAAGTTATATCTATGAAGATTTTATATGTTTTCATTTTTAGTTTTTGCGTTAAATTTAATATGCCTAGAAAAATATTAAATTTGATATTTTATACACACACACACACAAACCAAACGATTTTTTTTTAAAGATCTCGTTTTACTTCATTGTGTAAAATAAAGTTATAGTTATCAAGTTTTTATTATTAGGTTAACCAAAATATAATTTTTATTCAATGTCTGTATTAATTTTATATGAAATTATAATATTTCACTTAAGTTATGCACCTTGTTTTAAGCGACTTTGCATTTCGGTTGAGGCCTTTTTTTCGCACGAACATATGTAGGCTCTAGCTACTTCGCCGGCATAAAGGCGAGCTGGTGCTGCTGGTGGGCTTTATAATATCTTCTCATCAAAACCAAATCTATTTCATTGAATCCATTGGTCTTAACTTTTATAAAATAACCCAAGACTACCCAGACTTTTGCAACTATTAACAGAACTAAAGTGGACACGAGCATATCGTTCCCGCTGCGTGCGCTGGACATGTCCCGCTTCGTGCTGAGCAACGTGCCCGACACGCGCCGCTCGGGCCGCGGGAACAACTTGTACGACCTGGCCGCAGTCATCGTGCATCACGGCTCTGGGTATATATTATCGATAACTATGCTATGCTATATATATTGACCGTGATTACCGGCTTGGTATAGACCACCACATGTTTTCCTATGGGTGAGTAAGGGTCTTCCAGCTGATGGATGGGCAGTAGCATCTATCAACTCACTTAGGTTACTCCCATTTCGCTGGCATTACCAACCCGCCTGTTAAGCATGGTGATTATAGCGATATCTCTCGATGAACCTGCCTTTACCAAGGTCTAAAAAGAGGCGGCTCATGTTCACCATAATACGTAAATGGGCTGTTAAAAAAATATGCTTAATAAATAAGTAAAAGAGAGTGAGATATGAAACTCTGGACATCCGTGAGTGGCAATGCCGTGGTTGATAATTAGTTCCATATAAAAGTACAAATACGTGTAATTTTTACTAAAATAATATTATATACTTATAAAAAAGTTAGCTATTTGGGGGTCAGTAGAGATGATGAAGTCTTGATTTGCGGTTCATTTCCGTGCATCACGACCGATCGCAGCAGCGCGCGATCTGCGGCTTATGCGATAATACCCAGAGTATGACAATGAATGAAGCCGTTCCCGACGACAGCGATAAACGCGCGTTGTTACCGACAGCCGTCACTATCGGCAGCAGAGCCGATTGTCGCGTTAGTCAGCATCGTCAGCGGTAGCATGCGATCAATCGCTTGCTACGATCGGCCGTGATGAATGAAAATGAACAATGTACGCAGTCATCGATCTGTGTCGCTACAAGTGAACACAAAGTAAAGTAAACCATGTATCGTTGTTCAGCGCGGGCTCCGGCCACTACACGGCGTTCGCCATCAACTCGGAGCAATGGTTCCACTTCAACGACCAGACGGTCCGCGGCTCGGACGCGGGCGCGGTGGCGGCCTGCAAGCCCTACATCCTGTTCTACATCCGCCGCGAGCCCGCCTCGTGACCGGCGCACGAGTGACGCTATGAGACATACAGGGTTACTGAAAATGTCACGAATTCCTGTTACGATGTTAGAGATGAGGTCAAAACCAACAGATATTTTTAATGTTTTAAACACTTTATTAAAAAGTTTACCTTATACTATATTTTAAAATTGAGATTAACAAAATTCGACCACCGGCATGATTCGAACCTGCATCTTAGGTAAAGCCCCTAATGATTTCACCAATTAGGCTACGGTGGAACTAGCTAGAACTAGTAAATAAAACAGGTCTTGTCATATAATGATGTGCTAAACTTTTAATAGTAATCGAGATTGGATTGAAATGCAAAATACATTAATATTTCCAGCTATTTTGATATGATGTCATAGTAAACAATCTTTACAATCAAAATGAATATTAATATGGCCAAAAACTACAACACTTTTTTGTGATCCTTAAATTCTTTATTTGTACAATTTAATATCTCAAATAACTCAGAAACCATTTAGTTTAGAGTAAAACATTATATGACAAAATCTGTTGCTTGTGACCTTATCTATAACATTCTAACAGGAATACGTCACATTTCGAATAACCCTGTATATGTTTTAAGGGAAAAATTGCTACATTTGATTTTCAACCTTATTTGCATATGTCACTAAGGCGGTATTACAGTATCACCGACGTATGATATGTATACAAATTTTAATCAATTTCAGTACCCCATTATGCTTTCTGAGAAAGTCCGCATGATGTTGTATGTATAAGTAGAACGTTTTCAGAATATTACATTAACTAATTTAGTATTATTATATCAATGATATGCAATGTAAGAAATTTGGAGGTTAAATTTTAGAGAAATTCATCATCAACTTTTGTCTATGAAAAATCGCTAGAACGCTATATTAACCATCCCTCGCACATATTGCCATAGAATTATCTTTATAAAATACTTGCTTTTACTCACATTAAAGCCAATGCCCCTATTACTTCTTATACCTCCAAGAATATGTGTACAAAGTTAAGTAGTTTTCTGGTGAAAGCGTTACAAACAAACTGATATTTACACTGATGGATAACAAAGGCAAAATATTTTATGAAACGCTAAAGTATAACAGTTTCTAATCATGTAATATTTCATTTTATTTGTCTAATAGTATTGAGATTATTCTTTTCAAAGTAGCAATATACTAGGGAAATTAAGTTACAATGTTCATATAACATAATATTGTAATATAATGCGTTTTTCAATTTTATCTTGTTTTAGCGATTCAGAATCATTTATACAATGGCATATTTATTCTACAAATGTGTTATCTTAATAATACTAATGTGTCCAATTACATTTGGACGCTATTATGCGAAACAGAACCAACCCACACGATTACAGTTTTGAGATTTTTATGATTTTAACTTGCTGCGTGCTGTGTGTTACCTGCGTAACTCCTATTCCCGTAGGAACTTCATAATTAAATATATTCGCCTTCCTCGATAAATGGGCTTTCTAACGCAGAAATATTTTTTCAAATTGGGCTAGTAGTTCCTGAGTTTAACGTGTTCAAGCCTGTAAACAAACAAACTCTTCAGCTTTATATATTAGTATAGATAAACCTGAGTAGTTCCGTCTAGCGAAAGAAGTTCTTATATAAGGTTATACTATTGTGTAATATACATGTAAAACACATGATTTTGAACCATACTAACTTAACTCAAATTAACCAAAGTTGTGGGTTGGTCCTTGTTCGCATTGTGTCCACTTATAGTACGTTAAAACTATATTAAAAGCATTTGAACTGGTCCTATGTAATTCCGTGATAGAAAATAGTTTAAAATATACACTTTGTTACACTCTGTCATTTACAAAACTAGCCATGGCGTAAAATATACATGGCGTCTTTTGTACATAAGTACAAAACTATACTTCGTATATTCGTTCCTTTTAAATATGAATCTGGTAAGTCTTTATCCGAAAATAATTAAGAGAAGAAACAGACAGAAAACAGTGATTTTTATAATGGATGTGTTACTGTAATTTCATTAAAAATAATTTTCTATAGCATTGGAAACTATTGTGGGTTAAAGATGCTAGAATTTAATTTGTGCCGCATAATAGTAGCATGTTCTGGCAACGCACGCTTTATGCCTTTATTATATTTTCAATCTAGAGTTTAGAGTTTTACCTGGTTCTACGAAATATGTGAAATATACAAATAAAGCACTGGGCCCTGGATCTCGACTCAGGACAGTCGCTGGCATAGAGATTGCGGAATGATAACATTTTTTTCGGACGGACATTCGTATTTAGCCACGACGTTTTTGCTACTTCACCGGGCTTAAAGGCGAGCAGAGCTCCAGGGAGTAGGTATGAATACTAAACAAATCTATTTAATCCGTCAGTTACATTACTAAAAAATATTGGACACGTATTTTTTTTTATTTATCAAATCAATTAAAAAATACAAAGATACTGAAAGAGCTAAAGAGGCTTGTGACGTCACAACTAGGTAAAATTGTACCTAGAAGTGACGTTACATGAAATTTTAACACACTGTATCTTCGTAACTTTTCGTTTGAGGAACGAAAACAAAATACGTGTCCAATATTTTTAGGTAATCTAACTGACTGACAATTTTTTTTTATTCTTCTTGCTTATTATGACTGCTAACATTTTCAGTGTAGACTTAATACATAGTACATATAATGCGATTTGTATGGCCAGGATACGAATACTGAAAGAAACGCGTGATTGTAAATCGCGGCTTCACAATGTGGATATTGTGTGATAGCTCTCACAGTTCAAAAGACAATTAATAAATAATTGGGCATTATATTAGTTAAATCATGTATTATTGTATATTTATCTAAGATAACTTATTTATATAATGGAATATTGTACATTACATTTTTTTTAAGTCAATGTTACAAACGTGTATCGTATTTGAGCGGGACTCAATATTTACTTGCGCGAGTTTATTTATCTTCATATTTTAGCTTTTATGTAGAGATATTCTAAAAGCTTTTTCGGTACATAAGATATTGTTCATTTTGTATAGGCTACATTAGTGGAAATTGTCACACATTCTTGTGCAATATGACAACTTAAATATTAACTTCAGTGCCAGATAGTATTTGGGGTACTTTTTACTAATATTGGGGGTTTAAATAATCGCGCTTGTAAGTATAATATTGTGCTAAATCTAATGATCGATAGAAAGATACACTATTCATTTTATTTTTTGTACCTGGTACACACTAGCGAATTGTAACCGTAATTAACAGAGAACATAACCTTACCACGCTATTTTATCTTCTAGCGTGAAACAATCTTACATATTTGTGAAATATATTATGTACAGTCAACAAAAGAGTTAGGTTTACTCATTGTGAAACGCATTTTGAATTTATATGGACATTTTTATGAGAAGAGATTTATTGTCGACTGGATTGCGGACCGTTGCCTAATGTGTTTTTAATAATTAATAATAAAAAACGCAACGGTCGAGAAAATATGATATAATTCATGTACTTTCTGTGTGTCAGTAATGTGACAATAATAATAACAATAAACAAAAAAACTAATACATATAATATAAAAAGATAACTATAAAACCAAAAAGTATTTACGTCGGTAACAAGTTTACTGTTATGTGTTGACGTACACAGATAGCAGCGAACTCTTCACGCGTAAAGAATTACCGGCTGTCGTAGTTTAGTTTCATAAACATATTGATTTTCATTTTTTATACTGACCGTGTCTACCTGTCTTTTGTTGACTGTACACGACATGCTATGAATGCGGCGTGTTTGCTGTATTTACCTGATTGGTGACAGTAACTCTCAACTTACAGTTAATTAACAACTTACAGTGACAGTTCGCTAGTAGGCATCTTAGTCAAGAAGTTTAGTAGATGAATTTTGAACCGCGTCTGTACCATAGATTTGCCAATCGGTTGGACATTAGTCATGATGGTACATCTGGTGATCATACATCAATATTTGCCTATTATAGTTCATACAAATAAATGAAGGTACTAAATATTATAATTAATACTCATACAAATAGTTTATTGCAGTTGTTGATGGATCAATATTATATGGATTCTGAGCTTATCATAATTAGATATAACGTTTAAAATGGTAACGTTTGAAAGTAGTGAAATATCAGTCATATTAATGTTGTTCTTGGATTCAAAGATGAGACTTTTTAAAAAATTCGGTCCATATCGTACGTACCTTTATATATGTGTTAAGGCATGCATATAACAGGGGCATATTGGGCAATATTTGTAAGGCCGGTGTTTGTTTATACCGTTTTTGAAATTCAGTTCTAACAGTGTTAAAATACGGTTGTCAATAAACATTGTATGTATTATGAAATCGTGATAAAGTGCACTGACCTCCATGTGGGCGGTATGCCATACTTATAAATGCATTTCACTTAGTTTTATATTCTGGGGTTCCTGTTGAGTAGGACTATCGTCCGTTTGCAGTACTAATTGCATGATACTTTACATTCCCTTGATACCTTATGGAGTTTTTAAACCACGTGACATCCTACTTTAGTGGCGCGCATCACAATGAAAATAATATGTATTGGAAAGGGACAACATTATAACCATTGTACGATATTTATCTTGAAATGATAAAATATTTCATTTATCTAGAATGTATGTATTTGCTGAATAAATAAATAATAAGAGCGCTGTTAAAGTAGGGCCTTATATGCATTACGAATTATTGTTGATCGTTCTGTGTGTAAAACATTGTGATAGTATAACTTGTGTATGTACATAAACTGCATATGATTCTAATGTCGTGTCTCTTTTGCGAAGTACTAGTAGCAGGTTTATTTTGTGTAAGTACTTCAATTACTCGAAGTTATAGTGATTGAATTTAATAAATTCGCCAATACAAAGCAAGCTTGTTGTTTTATTTATTTACTAGGTTTGCGTGCCATATCAATTTTCATTTATAAAAGCCTTGTTCTTATTCTTACGAACACATAAAATAAAAACCGGCTAAGTGCGAGTCGGACTCGCGCACGAAGGGTTCCGTACCATTTTCAAGTGCCTGCCTGCTGCCTTTATTGGTAACGAGCAAAAAATGGCATAAATAAAAGTTTGTTGTATGAGAGCGACTTTAAATTTTTTATTTTTTTATTTTTAGTATTTGTCGTTATAGTGGCAACGGAAATACATCATTTGTGAAAATTTTAACTGTCTAGCTATCGCGGTTCTTGAGATACAGCCTGGTGACAGACACACAGTAACTCGTAATAGGGTCCCGTATTTACCCTTCGGGTACGGAACCATAAAAGAAATAATATGCCAAATCGGGTAAGTCATTCTTAAGTTATTGCGTGATCAAAGGAAATGAGGTACTCATATATGTATGTATACTCGATTATATATTATTATTTACACTTACAGCATACAATATCGGTAATAAACCTTTTATACCATGGTTTGCGTTCCTCTAAAATGCTTCCCAGAGATAAATGGAGAGAAACAGAGTTGTCATCCCCTGCTATCGGTGAACATTCATCCCAAACAGGTGATTTTAAGAATGGGTTTGTATTTTTAATGCACAATTGATCAGTAAAACTAGATTCCGCATGAGGTTTTTTAGTTCTACTAGATTTGTATTGGTGGGTGGCCGTTTCTTTTTGTAACTTTGTTTCATATATCCAATTTTCGCTATCATTTTTTTCCATAGAGTCTTTTATTTCCACTTCTCGGGTATGTTTCATGTGTACTTCAATTAGAGGTACACTGCGTGAACGTTGTATTATATTAAACTGGTTGAGATTTGAGTTTTTATTATAACTATCACTTTTTATATCTTTACTTGAACATTGTTTATGAGTAAAACCCAGATCTTCAAATTCAGATCTCTCTTTACACTTATTTGCTATTACTTCTAAACCTTCATCATTTAAGGCATTAATTTTTTCGTCATCATTCATCATTTCGTCGGCTTTTTTATCGATTTCTCTAAATGGATATGGTGATGGGAAATCTGATACAGATTCATTCCAACCATCTTCTGAAAGTTTAGATAGACGTAGTTTTTCCCACGGCGACAATGCCATCCAGTTTACTGTTTTGTTCGATTTTTCCTCAGTGTCAGGTCTAACTTTTTCCTTTTCCTCAAACCAACTGTTAATAGGTTTTTGAAACATAGTTTTAGAAGATTCATTTGAAGATGGTTGTTTAGTAACTTCAGATATTTCTGTAACTGTTGATAGTGTAGGAATTAATGATAAATTTAGTCTAGGTACGGATGTGGCAGGGATTGGGGTAGCTACTCTATTAACGTTTGTGCGTTTATCTATCATACGTTCTACATCGTTATTTATAGTACTAGAAGAACTTGAAGCGTCTGTAGTAGGTACATTAATATCAAATCCATCGTCTGTAAGCATAAATCTGTTTTTGATTGAGTAAATCCATATACTGTGTGCTTCATTGTTCATTTCAGGGTCATAAATAATTTCTTCATCATAACTATCATCTGCGTCCCATTCATTAATGTTTAACAAAACGTCGTTAGAAGTAATAATTTCTACATCTTTGTAATAATCATCTGATGAAGAGTCAGAGGAAATAGTGTGTTTATTTATAATGGTAGAACAATTTATAGGACGATTATCAATATTATCGTTATGATCTTCAAATATATCAAAATAGCAATCACGTTTAATACTATGGTTATTATTGTTTACATTCGTTTTTTTCGGTGTCAACAAAAGATCTTCATTCGTCTTTCGTCGTTTTTCTCTATCTTTTGTGTTTATTTTGTATTTGTCTTCTACATCTTGTAGATTGCCTTTATTATATGTCCATGCTGGGTTAAATATTTGATCATTAGCTTGAATTTCATCAGATGAATTAAGTTCTATTATTTGAACGCCCGTAGGTGCATCTGACCGCCATACCGGATTAACAAACACTTCTGGTCCGAACGCTGAACTGAAATATTGTGAACGCGAAGGATTGGAGTTTGTACCTGTAAAAATAACACGTCTTTATCACAAACAGAATGCTTACCTAGGTGGTCCAGTTACCTATTTTAGTTACCTATTTTAAAAGCCCTTATTTTAGTTACCTATTTTAAAAGCCCTTTCAGGCAGAATAATTAAAACATGCTTCATCTATCTCCCGAGCGATTTATTTTTAATACAAAATATTTAGGTACTCACTGTCGTAAAAGTTATTTAGATTTCTTCTATCCAAATTTCTATTTGTTTTTTTCATTGTTTTTGGAATTACACAATTTATTTGTGATCAAGTTTGTGTTTATTATCTTCAAGCACATGATATCCATTGACAATTCCTTCACTTTTTTTGTAGCAATTATAGATAGGTGGAGATAGCCATTGAAATCCAAGTTTTAGTAAAAAGTTTATAATAGATACTATCTTATTTATTATAATTGTAAATTTTCAATAGTTTCCAGGAATTTTCCTTTTTATACTTTTGTCCTGGTAATCATGAAAGCAAAAAGCGAAAAGCAAAAAGCGACCAAATTATTCGGTCTTAAATGATTTTGTTACGCCATATTTATTAGGCGTCCATATGTATTATTACGCTTATAAAATAGCTATAAATACAGACGCCTTAAAAGTATGGTTACGTATTCTATAGGTAACTTTAACTAGAGGTGGAAGTAGGTAAGTACCTATTTATTTAAACTTAATGTATAAGTAGTAAATATTAATTTTTAATTAAATAAAATATAACCTTTGTGGCGTAGCTGTATAAGGCTCGCCTTAAATCTTAGAAAGGTCGTGGTATCGATTCCCGCTCCGGAAAAAAAAGGGAATAGGCAAGGATTTTTAATAACGTGCTTTGGAAAGCACGTTATGCCATTGGTACCTACTGAATTTCATAAAATCATCTAATACAACCATATACCAGGTAACGAGCAGCTATGTTTACTGTACACAATGCTGCGGTCACCAACCCTCCTACAAAGCGGCAAAATCACCCATGTTCAGTAAGGTGACATCGAATTTAAGCTGCAACAGACAAATTTTATATTGTTGGCTGTAATTCCATTAAAAATATATTAAAGGCGTGTTCATTTCAAGAATATGGGCTGTTTGGATTTGTCCCTCGCCAGCGACCGCCCTGAACCACCTCGGTCCCACAGGTCCTGCATAGTTTGTTTAGGTAGTAATTCTTTAACCATTTATTAAGGCTGAAGTACCTACCTACTGCTCGACTTTTTTCCCGGTTAAGTAGCAAAAGTGTCGTGGCTAAACTGCATATGTCCGCCCGAAAAATACCCATAATGCATCATACCAATATTATATCTAAAGTTTGCCATTTTAGCCAAGTGTAGTAATTAGTGAGGCCCAAATCTATGACGTTGTTTGTTCCCGGGAGTCTACCAACTCTGTTAAACAAACTGAAGAGCAGGTTTTAAGTCGTAAAGGATAGTTATAATAGGCTCTTTGAGGTGGCCGACTGGGACACCATCACCTTAAAGAATCTTCAACGGATATTATACAACATGGTTTTCTGGATAATGCCTCCTGGGTGATGGTAGTCAGTACTGTACCTCTGCAGCACTACGTCTGGCTGCTATTATACCTATATCTACAACATAACTTGTGGATACCTAGTGTTAAATTGCCTGATCCCAAGTAAAAAAAAAAAATAGATGTTTACTCAAGTCTTTTGACAGTATCCATGGCGTAGCGGGATAAGTCTCAGAGGTCGTGAATTCCATCCCCACGTCGGACAAAAAATCTTTGTGAAAATCTAAAATTTATTTCCTAGTTTGGTTGGTTGAGGAACTACCCTCCGTGTCTCGGTAAGCACGTTAAAGCGATAGTAAAATAAAAATAAAATAAAAATCATTTTTATTTACGTAAACCCATTACAGGCACAGCACAGCAAATAGTCAAAACAATAATTTATTATTAATCTATGTATAATTTTAACATTTATAAATGAGCATATTAAGCAGGTAGGTATTAGGTAGTTATTGTTTTTAATAATTTTAGTCTTAACTTTATTATTTTACTATATTGTGTCCAATAGCTTATTCTGTCTATATTAAATTATATTAAGAAAAATTGTCATTATTTGGGCGGACCATGAGTATATAACGACGGACGCGCTTTAATGCTACCACCGGATCCAATACGCCCCAACTGAGAAGATCCGGCGAAACAAACTCAGTGGGTTATTCTACTGCCGGTTTTAACACGACCCACGTGAGACGGTCCGGCGAAACATACTCAAATGGGCAGAGCGTAGGTTTTGATCCAGTTACTTTTATTATTTATTTGGCATACACATTATTTTCCCGAACGGTTGTCTTTATAATATTTGATTATCTATTAATGTTATTATACTAATAAAAGAAGCTAATTTGAGACAGAACTAACGGTCTATTAATGTAACTCATTAGGCCGATTACAGATAGTTCACAGAACATCACACTATTATGCTTACTATTTTACTTAAATACAGGGTCTCTAGGAAGTGTTACGCAGGATGGTTCATGAGACCAAACATCTTTATCCTCAATATAGTCCTTAACGCTATAGTAACCTTAAGATACAAGGACACGTTTAATATATGCTTTAAAAGTTGTATCAGGCAAATCAGTAACACGACTAGTCCCGATTGTTTTAACTTCATCTGTAACAATCGTATATCTAGGAAAGGGCAGCAGCGATTCCCTGTGTATTACGACATATTACTGCGGTCACCCACCCACCCACCATGGGTGATGACTATGGCAAAACCCTCCCTCGGAAAGAGGCCTATGTTCAGCAGTGGACGTTAAACGTGACGTTATGATGATGAATAGGTATTAGAAAAACATGCTGTTATTCAGATGTCTTAAAACTAACGATGATGTGATTTTTTTATATTCGTTCGTTAAATCCTTTTAAAACTTTACCTAGGTACTCGCTCTTAATGGCAACAAATAATTCAGTATAACCTTTTAAAGCTTAATGTAACAAAAGTTGTTCAAAATCTCATAACAAAAATATACTAAAAAATCAAGTAGCAGCATCCAGGAAAGCAATTTAGTTGGCGTTAAAAGCGTACCTTACGTGCGGTGCTGGGGTGCTCTGTGACTCCGCTATAGTGTCACTGTTGGCGAAACAAGTGTAAATGGATTGATTGGACCAATTCCCGGCTACAAAGGGAGGTGAAATTGCATTAAAAGCTCCGTGGCGGCCCATTTGCCAAGCACTTATTCCATTAGAAGCTTCCAAATAACATTACCTTAGTGCGGTGTTAGGAGTATAGTCTTCAGTTCGTAGGTGGTGTTAAGAACGCGAGTGATGGAGAGTAATAGAATTTAGTGTAATTAAGTATTGTTCTGTTATTGTAGGTATTCAGAGTGATTTATACACCAATTTTTCATGTTTTTTTTTATATTTAAAACTGTAATAGAACACGGTTAACTCATTTTTGTTTTTTTCTTCTTCTTTATGTGTTTATTTTTTGCGCGCATGCGCTGAAAATTATTTGTGCCCAATTAACGGAAATATGTTACTTGGCTGCGGAATTTTGAGAAGAGTAGTAGGTACTACTCCGGTTAAGCCGCGAAATTCTTTCAGATTTTTTTTAATCCCGTAAATCTATTCTATAATATTATAAAGAGGAAAAATTTGATTGTTTGCAGTAAATATTCTCATCATTTGAAAATCATGAAATCACCATCACCACCTCCATAGCTACATTATCCTGAATAAACACAGGCATATATTTAATGATCTAGTTCCCACGGAAACGTGAGCTACGCAGGGGAAACCGCGCGCGCTAAGCTAGTCTTGTCATATTCTTATTACGATGCTGTTGTGATAAGGTACATTTATCCGTAAATCTCCGTAGCGTAGCGGTATTTAGCTCGCTTTAATCTCGGAGGTCGTGGGTTGGATCCCTACGCCGGACAGGAAATCTTTGTGTAAATTCTAAGATTTCTTTCCGGGTCTAGTTGGTTTAGGGACTACTTTCCGTGCCTCGGAAAGCACGTTAAGCCGTTGGTCCCGATTTTTATAACATCATGTATAATAATCGTATATCATGGAACAGGCAGCAGCGTTTCCTTGTGTTGTACAACATAATACTGCGGTCCAATCCGCCTGCTACGACTATGGCAAATACCCTCCTCCGGGAGGAGGCCCATGTTCAGTAGTGGACGTTATACAGGCTGATGATGATCCGTAAATGTCATTATATTATTATGTTGACTCATTTAAATTGTTTTAATCGTACTCTGTGTTGTAAAGGCAGTCACACACGAGCAATAAACCCGGTATAATCGGATCCGGACACAAAGTTTCCAAACTGCGGGTGTGAGAAACGCAGGAGCGCGCGCGACAAAGGTTAATTAATTAATCACATTACTGCGCTTGAGTGGGTCGGCTATTGCAGCGCTAATTCGCAAATTAGCAAGCAAAGCGGGCTTTTATACTGTCCATTAATACCGAAATGTTTCATCGCTATACTTCACTTAATTTTGGATTATTACTGATATAGCCTAATGACTTCGGACTGATTTTGAACAAGGATATTTAGTTTAAGTTCATTTGTAATTAGGCGACTCGTGGCTTATAACTAAAGTTGGGGGATATGGAAAATTATGAGCGAATTTGAAAGGTTTCTATCTAGTATTGGAAGCCCGTAGCAGGAATTAAGTTAGATTATTTAAATTTAATGATCTCATCATCAACACTTTATAAAGTTTTTCCGACTTCTGTATTAGGTGAACTGTATAATATTTTGTTAGAGTTAAGAGAGTTAGAGTCAAAGATTGTGATGTTTTGCTAACTTAGTGGTAGGATCCGGGGCCCCCATAATGATGACCTCGAAAAAATCTTTCATATTCCAACCACTAAATAAACCACTTTTCATTTGATTTGTTTTCGCTATTTACGAGTATATAATCTACTTAGTTTCACAATAAATTGTTTAATAAAAATCTCGATTGAAAAAAAATAATCCTTTGGAAAATAATTTGTGGCCATGGAACCTCCACCGATTTATAGGTACCGAAGCCTCCTAATCGCAAAATTCAGCCCTGGTTTTATCTCATTTCCAATCTGGTTTTATCCTGATACTTGGGTAGGTATCTATTTACTTGTTTTGGCGACTAAGGCCGACTGATTGCATTCAGTTTAATAACGTCTAATTTGCTTATCAGCACACATCAACATTTCTTTAAATAAACACTGTTTCCGCCTTTGTTTAAAAACAAACAATGGAGTTTTATGAATAAATTAAACAATATAACACAGATAAAACGTTTGCAGCGGAAGCAAAAATATTTGACAAACTCACCATCGACCCTGAGATGTTTTAGTCTAAACACTTTAAAGGCGCGCTAACGTACAATTACAATTTATTTTTGTCTATCAAAATGTTTTTAATTGGTTTTAGAGTTGGAAAATACTGTAGTATATGATTAACGGAGTATAAAGCTGTATATTTGCTTAATGGAAGTGTGTTCGAGATAAAAGCTTGCGCTATCGGTTGATCTGACGGTAATTAGAGGGGCCTGCGCCGGCGCCGATGCCTCTTCCTTACATGCCACTTATAGCTACACCGTGGTGTACGACATTATCTTATTATGTACTGCAATATGAAAATGACTGACAACTTTTGTGTTGATCTAGTTACAAAGACGTACATATACACTGTGTCGGTAAGTTTGAAGTACCTATCTAAACTTTTCCTACATATTATTATTGATGTAAGGAAATATAGAAATAATATCAGCTTTATAGTGGCTAAAGCAGAATGAAGCGCTGACCTGAAGCTTGATCAGCAATCGTTAAAACTGCACATAAAAAAGGTAATTTCAACTAAAATACAAAATAGCAATGAATTACTATTAGATACAAATATAAGCAACATCTTTCTCTGCTAAAATCTCGCATATTCTGCTATATTCTCGCTTCTAGAATAAGATTACAACTGGATTTGATAGACAAAAGAAATGATTTTAGTTTTGTACTAGCTATAACCCGCGGCTTAGTCTGCGTACACAAACTATGCCTGCCCTTTTCATCTTTAGAGGTGGATTTTTTATAAATCTCAGATGCCTACGTGATTAAGACAATACACCCTCTAAGTTCACGTATGTACGTAAGAAAATTTTCCTTGTATAAAATTTTCTCCAACAACATTCTTTGCAATAGTTACAAGTGCACACAAAAAATGTCACTTTTTTTCTAAAATACGAAATATTAATAACACGAAAGGCTTCAGAAACGTTATGCAAAATAAAGTACTCATTCTTCCTTAATCTGAATACCTGATCTATTGCTTTTAGTAAAATTGCTCTATAAATATTCAGGAAGAGAGTATAAAAACTTAATAACATACTATCGGGTGACGCTAATTGCAACAATGCACGTTGGGGCATGTCGGGAGCAGGCCTCGACGTTATGTTAAAATATTAGTGACCTATTTCATACCTATTAATATTTCAACCATATGTGTGATCGCCGTGTGGTGTCCGGGTTAGAATAGAACACTCCATGGCTTTCAACGGGTGTCTTATGAGGCGACTAAGGGACGTAACGCTGATGGATGGACGAAAATTGTGCGGACAGAGTAATAAGTATGAAATTTTACAGACTTTTAGTTTATACAGAGAAGGGAGTGCAGAATGCTAATATATTTTTAAATTATGGTTGAATTACTACCACCGTAAACGACTAGAACTATCGAAGTTCCTATTAAATAAATTGATTTAAGACGTGTAAAAAAGTAATATCTTTTCAACACATCCGTTCCATTTCATATTCTTAAGATTGTTCGATAAAATAAATAGCATTTTCATCGGGTTCTCTAACCTGTCGATAAGTAAATAAATAATATTTCGGTAGTATTAAGCCGATGGCGTGTTGTGATCGGTATCGGTGGAGCGTGTTCCCAGTGAGGTAAACAGCCAAACATTAGGCACCTCTCTAGCACAACACTGACTACTACCGGCCATGGATACGCAACATTTTTACTGCTTGTCTTGAGTAACAAATTGTTCTCTTAGGCTTAGACTATTCAATCATAGATATCAAAATAACAAAATGATATTGTATACCTGACAGCTTTTAGGCTAAGGCTATATAAACTATTTAAATAAGTGGCAATAATCAAATAAACTTAATTAATTTTACATAGGAAATTGCAATGCAATTTGCATTGATAAGCCAAAATATATTTTGACTATTTACAAATACCTCTAATAGGTTTACGTGTATATATTTTTTGTATTGTATTATTTATTTTTTATCTCGCTTCGAAATTGAACAACAACTGGACTCATACAAACAATCCAATTCAATTGTAAGAACGAAAAGAAATTTGAAAGAATAGTTTTCTACTAGCTGTTGCCTGCGACTTTGTCTGCGTAGATTTCCATGTTTCTGTACAAATTTTGCCATACCGTGTGGTATTTTATTAATCTCTTAATTTATAAAAATAAAAGTAATTCAGGAGAAAGCCTTTTATTAATATAGTACCTACGTACAGGTACTAACCGTTGTCTATTTACACGAAATAAATTGAAATAAATATAACAAATCAGATTAAAATAAAATAAAACAAGAATATCGAAATATTATCCTATGGGTATTTAAATTTCAATTGATAGTACTATCAGGTACATATAAAAAAAGTTGTGCTTAAAAGCGCACTATATTTTTTCTGTTTATTATTAATGAAAATAGTTTATATTATTTTGTTAAAAAAAACTAAAGGTTACTAAAATTAAATCCACCAAATGTTACCGACTCCCTAATATTTAGTCGTAAATGGAAGTCATGATTTGACACTTTTGTGTACAAATGTTTTAGGAAACTGAGGTCTGTTATCAACGGCACCGACTTCTATTAGTCCAAATTGAGGTTGCCACATAGCCACTTAATTTCACACTTTCTATAGATAATAGCCAATGTGTTTTAACGTGAAGTCGTATATTTGCGGTGAAAGGAAATTAGGTGGCGTTAGTAGATAATTTTAACAACAAATGTGTCAAAACAGAATTAGAGTGATTTTTGATTGAATAACTGGTGGCCTGTTTTTGCTTAAGAATTATTTGTGTTTCACTTTAATCGTAGAGAAATATGTGAATAAGTACATGAAGAGATGGTTTACTTTTTCTAGTTGAAAAATATTTTTTTATAACGCTGAACATGGGCGTCTTTCCGCGGGAGGTTTTTGCATTTGCAAAAACCTAAGCATGACTATTGTCATGCTTAGCAGGCGGGTTGGTTGCATTCCACGGTATAGGAATGTTATAACAATCGGAACCAACGGCTTAATGTGATTTCCGTGGCACGGAGGATAGATCCTCAACTTTTTTTTACTAGACCCGGAAAAATATCTAAGATGAAAGACTTCTTGTCAAATGAGGGGATCGGACCCACGACCTCCAAGACTTAAAGCGAGACTTTACATACGTCACTGAGGTGAAATAATAGAAGAGTAGTAATTAGACTGATTTCATGTAATTACTATTCTCCCAAGAGCCTTCCGGTGCCAAGCAGCAATGTGTTTTAATGTAGATAGAAGCCTGAGTTACACGAGTGGTAATTAGACACATGTAAAATAGAATCAAAACGATCTCTAAAAGTACCTACCGTGTTTTATGAAAGTACAGTAGGTGCCTATATATATATCAAGTTCGTAATTATATAAGTATTCGACCTCAACTCCATACTAGGTTAGTATTGAGATCGAATAGCAGGCATAAGTAGATTTTACGGAGATCTCAAAAGCTTCCAGACGCTTAGTTTGCAATAAAGCTCCTGATGACCTCATGGACCCGAAAACCGAGAGGCCTCTGAACTGTAAAATCGAGTTACAGTTGCACTAAACAACGGAAAACGTTATCCAGCTCCCACCCTGAGCCGAGAGAACCCCATAGAGGACACTTTCTGGCACAAGTTCCTTATTTTGTAGTTCTTAACCCATTTAATATGCTGGCTGTCCTGTTAATGCCCGTTAAAGTAACCATAGCCTGTGAAAGCCTCTCGGATAGCTACACATATCCGTCAGTAAAAAAACCAAAGCTTGATATAATATTACAAATATAAAATCGTCGGTAATATTCCAATACCGTGTAAGTGATAGTGGCTAATAAGGTGAAACTTCATCTGTCAAGAAATATTTTTGGTATATATGTTTTAAAGGGCAATAAATCTATTTGCTAGATATTATTTTCAACCTTATTTGCAAAGTGTTATTTTTACTACTAGTACTTATTCTTGTTAACCCTTCGTGCTAAGCTAAAATGTTACGAGAGGGTTCACGTCGGTAGTGCAATGGGTGCCGACGCCCTAGCCAATGGGCGACGGCCACTCCAATTCAATATTGCCATCACACGTTTCACTGTTCGGTGAGAACACACGAAACACTTTATTCCTAAAGAAACATATCAATTAACAAAAAAAACCTTTCTCCTTAAAAACAAAGAGGGCCGCTACTTTTTGTTGCGTTTTTTGTGTGTGTTTTAATGTGTAGTGTCAATTATTTCATCAGGAGTTGGCGGTTAACACTTTGCCGCGGAAATAAAATTGAGTTGAATGTTTTTTGTTGATTATAAGCCAACCAGATGGTCAACATGGTTTTTGCTAAAAACCAATGACTACTGTTATATTAGACGTTGCCTTTATAACAAAATAACTGCTAACTTAGACAAATGATTGATCTCGCGCGCTTGACTAGAAACCGCCGCCGCACTTGACAAATGCGGCATAAAATAGTACCTACGCCGAAATCGGCGCACCCGAGCCAGTTACGTGTAGTGCGAGGAATAAACTAACGTTTTATTAATTTTTGGTTATAAAGTAATATGTCAGTTTGCTAGACTATTTACAAATACCTGTAACTTTTTTTATTTATTTTACTTATAAAGTAACAACATCGTCTAACCTAAGCAATAGAGCTCTCCACTTTAACACCTGTCCTTTAAACAGCTACTTACAAAATGTGTATAATTTTTTAGTGTAACAATTACATCGCTTCCGGAGATTAGGCGGCGTGTACATGTGTAGTGGTCGTGATTAGAGACAGCGTTGATTACAGGCCGGCTAATGTGGCCGGACTACGTTCGCGCTGGATGAATCCACACCCAGGATGGTTGTATGCCGTCACGTAATGTAACGTTATGTTAATATTTTATTCTGTTACATATACATATATATATCTATGTATGTATGTATTTAAATATGTTAGTATAATGTTGATGTAGGTATTAATATTTAAATTGCTTCTTATCTCTTTCTGAATTCTATTACTTAGTCTTTATTTGCACCGCTTAACTTTTGATCTTAACCTAAAGGTTGACAGGGAGATAATGCATCTTGGCATTAAGTCCGCCTTATGAACAGACCTGTAGCATAAAGTTTAAATAAATAAATATGAAGGAAATGTTTTAAATTGTTTGTTATACAAGGTGTAACGGAAAGGGTATATACATAGAAAGAGCGAGGCTTTTTTGGATGATAACAAACGATATGGCAAGGGTTATTTAATCCTAACTCTACAAGTCCGGAAGTAATGCTTTTTTTAAATTCATAAATACCAGAAACCAAACTTTTCAAATTAAATAAATACATCACTAGCACTCAATCAGCTGATCGATGTCAGCAAACTATTTGCAAGTAAAATTAAACCTCTTCGCATTTTTATTTTTTGTTTGCAAAATAATACTGACTTTTTGAGTTTTTTTTTTTGAGTTGAAACCCTTGCCATGACGTTTGTTATGATCCAAGGAAGCCTTGCTCTTTCTATGTATATACCCTTTCCGTTACACCTTGTATAATACACAAATAATTCAAACAAACTGGATTACTGGTATAGTTGAGAGATTAACGCGTCCAGTGGTCATTACAAACTTTGTCACCGATTTTCATACATTTAGGGGCGGAAATTTAAAAAAATCCTTTCTTATTTTTGCTTATATTTGTGCTTACGTCACAGCCTCCAAATTTTGCGAAACATCGTTGCCACAACAATTGGTGGCTAGTTTAGATTAATAAAAAATGTGTCAACGATATTGTTGCAGCATTATCGTTGTCATAAGTTTTATGTAATTGACCTGCCGGAAATTAATCTTTGATTTTGGTAAACTACCTTTGTTTAAAATCAAAGATGTGCGACACGCGATAAAGCATATGACCTCCGAGATTTAAGGCAAACCTTGTACCTATGGCTGGGCCACGAATAAATTACTTCAAAGTATATTATTAAAAAAAACTTCTCGCGCGCGGTTTCACCCGCGTCATTCCTGCTCCCTAAAGAACTTCATGAATAAATATAGCCTAAAGCATTCCTCCACCAATAGGCTATCCTTTCGTTATCGTACCGGAGATTATCGCGTTCAAGAAAACAAACAAACACACTCTTCAGCTTTATATATTAATAAATGTTTATAAAATATGTTTTTTTTTCTGAGTTTCATATGTATTCAAAAAAGAAAAAATATATATATCTGTGTCACGTTGTACTTTGTGGTCCATAAAGTGACGGGTTGTTGAGCCGAGAAAACTGAAAAAGCTTATAAAATTTAAGTTTTACGGGATTTTGCTTTATTCTACAAGAGACCTGGATTTATTTCAATATTCGTTTTATTTATTGTATAACTTTAGTTCGGAAAAATTTATCCATAGAGAGTTAGTAACATCAAACACCTTATTATCTAGTGTTAGTATTTATCATTATGCGTAAAAACTGGCATATATATAATTATTTATACTTTCGTATAATTATTTCGACTTCACAAAATTCGTGAAAATCGGACACGTTCCAAAGTTCGAAATAAAGTTGTTATATTGTGCAGTAAATATCAGTTCTTGAGAAAAGTTTCGAATTGTCTTTAAATCTATAGGTATATCTTAATACGAACAATTTACACTAGATATTTTCTACCCGGCCTCGCCGTTTCTTGGTACAATGAAGGCCCGGTGAAGTAGCAAAAGCCTCCTGGCTAACAACATGTCCGTCCAAAAAAAGGTACAATACAATCATAAATTTTTTTGAAACAGTTATCCTCTGTTTATTTCATTTAAAACTAGAATCACAATACACTTTTTTAGTAGAGATAGCATATATGAATTTAACTAAGAATTGACCAAATTATTATTTATGACTAATTATTATTTATGACTAATTTATGTTTAATTAGTAATAAAGTTAAAATATAACTTGAAGAAAAATAAAAGGCGCACGTAGCTTGCTACGCTTCTACTACGGAGCTACGATTGCTACGATAGATTCCTGTCTTGCTAAAGACATCGATGCTAAAATAACAATATCTGCACATTTTCACACATCGTCACAGCAATGTTTGTGGATAGTATTATTATGTTTAAGTATGTCACCAAGTTTGTTAACAGAATAATAAAATAATGAGTTTATTTTATACTTACTTAAACAAAATTGTTAATTAATTCAAAATATACAAAATATTTTCTTAACAAAAAGATAATGTAGGTAGGTACCTAAATAAATATCTTATTATATTAAATTATAGTTTTATCTACATACAATGAAATGTAAAAACAAATTAATTTTGAATAGAAGACAAGAGACCATTGACATTTTATACCATACAAAAAAATCATTTTAAAGAAAAAAACCAACAAACAAATCGTGATAGAATAAAAACATTGATAAAGGATTAAACAATACGTTTTCTTGCAGACCGATAAAGCTCAAAAAGCAAAACTCTCATGTTATTCATATCTTCAAAAAAATCGATGTAGCACTTTTTATTACAAATAACCTAGGCCGCCTCTTAAGCATAGACAACCGAATTTCTTTTGTATACTCTTAGATAATTCCTTCACAAATCTCGACCTCTTTTATTCTGACTATTAATATAAAATTAAAATTAGAGCATACAATGTTTCCTATTTGTCTGTCATGACTAAACACAATTAAACAATAAAACTATAAGGGCGAAATAAAGAAAAGCGCGTTCAATAGATACTTTATATTATTGTGGAGCAACAATCAGTTGTATGGAGGCTTTGTAATCTGTGGCAATAATTGAAATGCTTCATTACGTCAGCGTTGCGCCGCTTACAAATATAAAACAATCATTTGGACAGACCAAAGAGTGGTGCCGTGTAGCGCAATTGCCGCGTGTGGTACTAATACAAGCATAAGCGAGTGGTCTTAGAATTTCATTCTAATTCGAATCTCATAGTATTTAATAATATATAAATGACTCTAATTACAGTAATTTATAAAATGGCTATTTATGCTCTACAGCCGCTGAAAAAAATAAGAGTGAGCGCAAAAATTTCAAACCTTTCCATGTATCTTGTTTTGGCAAAAGAGTCCATATTTTATTGTAAAACAAAATATACATATTATTATATCTTTACGCTCCCACACCAAAATACTCCTTTATATTTCTACGTCTATTATAAATAAATAAGCAAAGTCAATATCTTTATTGACATAGACAAGTTTAAAATATTTTTTAAATAATATTCTTAGGATGCGTCCTCTTTGTTTTTTTTGCCTGCCATCAATTAACCGGTAATTTTAAATAAGCACGAAATCGGAAATGTTAAGAATACTTGAATATAGGTACATGATGCACAGAAATTGCAAGTTCTGAGATGTGAAGAAAACTAAATTATTTTGGTTTATGTACCTAGTCAATTTATTTGATGCAAGACTAAATTTTATTATGTTTTTAATGTGTAATTGTGTATGACTAATGAAGTACTCAATAACCAATGACATTGATGAAATTTCTTGATTATTACTGTTTTGCATATTCTTGAAATATTTGCACGACTGTTAAGTCGAATATAGGGAGTCTAAAATTATTTTACCGTGTTATTAAGTACCTATATTCTAGCAAATAAATAAATTTCATTACATTTCATTTCAACTCTAATTGAGTAATCACACATAACTTGTATGTTATGTGTGATTTAAATGAGATTCATTTTGTTAATATTTACTTTAGCGGCATGCTTTCTAGTTTTACTCGCTAATTCTGACAACTTGCACCACCATGCGGCGCGCGCCTCGTCATCGCGCGGCGCCTTTCAATCCACATCTCAAACGTTTGTGCCTCCCCCACAAAGCATAAAGTCACGTTAGCCGCCTCGTTATGTAAAATCGACCAAACAATACCTCCGTATCACTTTCTGTTACAACTTCACAACTCAATCATTTCAAATTAACAATAGAGTATAACCGTTTTATTTAGATCTTTGAGCTAGTTTTAATTGAGAGGTAATATAGATCTTTTAGAGGTGGTGGTGATGTTTGGAGAAGGAATGACGATGCCAGTCAATGCTAGATCGAGAAAGATGTAATGCTTTTGTAATATGGATAAACAGGGGTTTAGAACACCGCTATTGTTTATTGATCACGGCGCCGCGCGTGCATTATTGTCTTTGTCATTAATTTCTAAATGTTATAAGGCCTAATGTCTAATGGCCTGAGGCCTATTGTCATAATGTGGGCATATTATAAGTATGCATTGGAATGTAGTAAACACATTATTGTATCTTAATTTTTGCGCTAATATCGGGAATTTATGGTCTGATTTGAAAAATTATTTCAGTGTTAGAAAGCCCATTACTAGCTTCCCGCACGTGGTTCCACCTGCGTAATAGCCATTTCCGTAGAAGCTTTATATTTAAATATAGCCTTCCATGATAAATGGGTTATCTAACACTTAAATAATTTTTCAAATCGGACCATTTTCTTGAGATTAGCTTATTCATACAAACTAACAAACAAACTCTTCAGATTTATTTATTAGTATACATAAGATGTTTCCAAAATATAAGCCAAAAAATATAGGACAGTGTCAGGATAAAAAAAATATATGTTTCCATTTTTTGTATGTTACTGGTGGCATATCGTTGCAGGCCGCTTGTAAACCAAAAGCTTAAACAATAATGGCAATAATAATGAAATAGCAAAACAGGGAGCAAATTGTACAGACAAAGTAGTCAGCTTGTCATTGATTCCACTACTCATAATTTTTTAGTGGATCAATATAGATTTTTTTTGTAAAAACATACAGTTAAGTGGAACACACCTGGGGGCACCCTTAAGGGGTTAGGACCACGACCCAGAGGTTCCACTGAATGGCTTCAGAAAACGTAATTACATTAATATTTACTGGTGTTATATATGTAAACATTCAATTCTATATATGAAGTAAACATGCGTAGAGCAATAAAAACAAGCCGAGAAATATATTCACCCCAATAAAGTCGCGAGCACATTCACGCGTGTATGTAAAGCTTCAGACATACATAACAAACATTACCACACAAACAGCGCCTCCTATGACATGTATGAAATGTGAACAACAGAAGTACAACTTTGTAAGAATACAATAAGTGTGTAGTAACAGGATATTACAATCATCATCATGATCAGCCCGTATAGCGTCCACTGCTAAACCTGGGCCTCATACCGAGGAAGGGTATTTGGTATAGTCACCACGCTTGGCAGGCGGGTTGGTGACCGCAGTATTATGTTGTACACCCACAAGTAAACGCTGCTGCCCGTTACTTGATAAACGATTATTATATATGAGATGTTGTAATAATCGGGACCAACGGCATAACGTGCTTTCCGAGGCACGGAGGGTAGTCCCTCAACCAACCAGATTCGGAAAGAAATCTTAGAATTTACATAAAGATTTCCTTTCCGGCGTGGGGATCGAACCTACGACCTCCGAGATTTAAAGCGAGCCAAATACCGCTACGCTACGGAGGTTGTCCAGGATATTATAATAACTTTATTTAAAGTAGTTTAGCGACCACGCACTGACACGCGACTAAAACTAAATTGTTAAGTTAAACTTCTATATTCCCAAAATTTATTGAATAGCACTTCGCTTAAATATACAAAAAATATCCAACTAATATTATAAACGCGAAAGTTTGTAAGTATGGATGGATGGATGTTTGTTACTCTTTCACGCCAAAACTACTGATCGGAATTGAGTGATTTTTTTTAGAGAATTAATTTACACAAAGGTGCACAACGGCGAGCTATTCATAAATTAGTTTTCATAAAAACAGCCTAGTCTTAAAATGCTTTTAACTACATTGTTATTTATTTTTATTACAAGTAATGGAACTTCTGCCATATATCTGCAGGTTACAATACCGTTGAGGCACCCCGAGGCGTAGAGTGGCGCCCCATTAGCATACACCCTCCACTTTGTGCGCTAACCTAATACGCCAGGCAGACGTGGACGTAGCCTCGCTCTACGTGCTGGGAAATTGCTCACACGGACAGTTTCGTGCCTACTGCCCACGAAGGTTACTTGATGCCGGAATATGTTACAATTCTGGCGTAAGCTTTATTTGGATGGGATGCAGCTAAAATCCTTTACAGTTTACAAAAGTATGATAAGTGTGCTTTCTTTGTTTTGTTTTATGAAAAATATCGATAGTTAGTTAAAAAAATTATAGTAGGATAAGCGTATCAGTCTGAGTTAGTTAATATAAAAGAGTTAGTTGAAAAAAATATTAATTTCATATAAGTTAGTTTTATTTTAAACTAGCGGCCCGCCCCGGCTTCGCACGGGTGGACTTTTATACCCTACCCCTGCCCTACCCTACCCCTGCCCTACCCTACCCCTACCCTAATCCTACCCTACTCCTACCCTACCCCTACCTCTACCCTACCCTACCCCTACGCTACCCCTACCCTACCCCTACCGTACCCTACCCCTACCCTACCCTACCCCTACCCCTACCCTACCCCTACCCTACCCCTACCCTACCCCTACCCTACCCCTACCCTACCCTACCCCTACCCTACCCCTACCCTACCCTACCCCTACCCCTACCCTACCCTACCCTACCCTACCCTACCCTACCCTACCCCTACCCAAAAGTATCCTATGTCCTTCTCCCAGTTCTTAGCTACCTCCCTACCAATTTTCAGCCAAATCGGTTCAGCCGTTCTTGAGTTATAAATAGTGTAACTAACACGACTTTCTTTTGTTTTTAAAATGTATTCTGCTATTCGGGACGGAAACAAATCCAACAAATCAAAAACCATGGCAATCGGTCCAGCCGTTCTCGAGTTATAAGTGTTGTAACAAACACGACTTTCTTTTATATATATAGATAGATTACCTACTTTTAGTTGTATATGTATGTATTTTATTCATGTAATAAAATATGTTACAAAGTAAAAAAATAAATGAAAAAAAAGGAAAACAGCTTTAGCTGTTGTGCGAGATTTCGATTTATACAAACTTTGTTGGCCTTTTAAATCCTATTGGAATTGAAAAATCTACGACAAAGCATTTTATTAATACAAATTAGGTACAAAATGGTCTGGTCTTCTTTATAGAAAAAAATGTAAAGTCAAGCAGATGACTTCACTGGCTCTTATTAAAATAATATGATACAGTCGACATGTATGCATAAACATTCACACTTCCGATTTTATGTAAATGGCCGTAAACCAATTTAGAAGAAAAATGAACATATATCATCCAATGCGATGTTATGTCAATAAAATGAGTTTCAATACCGGTGTTGTCTCAACGACGATGGTAAATGCTTCGTTTGTCCAAACACAAAAAAAGCATTCGATAACTATTTGTGACCCTAAACCCGTGTCACAGCACAACTCTTCAAACCTCTAAGAGCAGTTGCGATGGTGGTCTCAAAACAATGTTTAGTAAAAGTCGGTAGGGTCACCAGAGTTCGAGGGTCCAACTAAAAGAATGTGGGACCAAACAGCATGTGTCAAGAGCAGACAAACACCATGACTTGGAAATCGGTTGAAATGAAAATGAACCCAACACTTGTGTAGAGTAGTTTGAGAGTTTGCAGTGCGTTTGACAACCACATTGTAGTACAGTAACAATAATTTGAAGATGACGCCACTTATAGCGATCTCACGTTATTTTAAATTATTATGAATAGTACCTAATGTTTGTTGAAAACAGGGCACACAGATTCTTCGGGAATTTTTGGAAAATTAAATTTGCATTGCTAAATCTACTTTGTAGTGTTTTGTAAGAGCGAAGTTTTTGACATAGGTACGTATGAACCACGAATAGTTGTTTTGAGTCTTACTGTGCTTTGTGCCCAAGAATTTACGGCAGATATAAAAATAACCCGAATTACTCACTACCTAAAACTATCACCAATCCAAAATAGAAATGCATTTAGACCTCGTTCAAACTCAGTTAGCAGTTAGCCGACAACAAAACCTATATTTATATATAATGTACCTATATTTCGTTCGGGTATATCTGGATATTCTTTTAGTTTTGAGATACCAACCTAAATAAATGGTGCATTAGTTTTTCTTTGTATTTTCCAAATAATACATTTTGAAACAAGATTTTAAGAAGCTTTACAAAATCAAAGCACGAAGATGCTGTAGTAAAGCTTTTCTAAATATGATTCAGTACTTTAAAGTACCTACGATTTCATAGACAACTAACTTGTTTTGCATACAATGGTAGGTAATATTGGCAATACCATGGAGTAGTGATTGCGAGTGTACACCTACACATCCGCTGTGAAAGCGATACCCGAGCCGATAGATATGATATGACAAGATGGCGCTGCTTGCATTCAGTGGCGTAGATAACCTTGCCTATGCTACGACGTGGTGGTTAAGTTAAGGATATATTCATCGTAGCATTATTAAATAATAGACATCCATATATGCTAAGTTTTTATAATCACTAGAGACCGGATTATAAGCAACAGTAAAAGCTTGTTATATGCATGAAAAATGCAAAAAAATTAAATGATAAGTATTCAATCATCAATTCAATCTTAAATAAAAGAAGAAAAGTAATTTTTTTTTTACAATACGTAAATTATCCTTGAATTGACGGCCTTAGGTACATTACATAACGTTAAAATTATTTAAAATTTTCGTAAACGTAAGTCACAATTATTGCTTTTATTATATGTGCCTACATGTATTTATTTTATGACTATAACATTCACTATGATTTTGACTATATCACTTTTATCGCATTTCGGAACGCAGGATGACTGCACTGCAATCGGAAAAATATTGTAAATATACTGATAATATGCATCATATGATCATGATCTTAGGTAAAATATGCTAGTACCGTTGAGAATGGCTTAAATATGCCAATATGCAAATGCATTTAATCCGGTCCATAATAATTACAATAGGAGTAATATTGCCCCCCAGTTCCAGCATAGTGTACGCCAATGTTTGTGGTGGAGTGTAACCCGAGCTCGCTCCCGCTTTGTTGTCACTGCTCTTCGAAGCCGCTCTCCAACACAATATAGAAAACATTCCAGATAATTGCTTTGTCGTGCCGTATTTAGGTATAATATTATTGAGAACAGGCTAGGTATAGGTACGTACCTAGGAAGCTAGGTAGGCTAGTCAAAAATCGATATGATATTTTTTTCGAACTAAACATGAGATATTACCAGTTTTCCCTTTGTGTTACAACACAATACTGCTCTCACCAATCCTCCTGCCAACCGTGGTGATTATGGCATAACGTTGTGACTCACACGGAAACGGTGCTGCCCGTTCCCTGGTACACTATTGCTATAGACCAGGGTTTCTCAAAGTGGGGTAAGCGAACCCCCAGGGGTTCGCCACAAGATTTACGTAATGGTGGCTTGATAACTGGCAGGCGTTTTCTTCAACAGTCAATTTTATTATTTTCTCTGGATTTAATTACTTAGTTAGGGGTTCGCTGTCACCTGGAAATTTTAACAGGGGTTCGTGGAGACGAAAGTTTGAGAAACCCTGCTATAGACGATGGGGATGGCTTTAGTTGCTTTCACACGGTCACGGAGGGTAGTCCGTTAACCAACCAGATCCGGAAAGAAAACTAAGATTAAAATTTAAAAAAACTAAAAAAACACGCTTTTATAGCTAACCGAACTAAAAAATAGAAAATAATTTTCACCTCAACATAAAATTATAATAAAGTTTCAGTTATTAACAGAATAATTCAATTCAGAGTAAAAAGCGTGGGGTGCATTTTACCACTTTTTATAACTCTTCTCTCATAGATAGTTGCCAATAGAATGATTGTGACATTTACTTTATCAAGTATCCCACATAATGGCAAACTGTTATCAAATTATTGCATTGTCATCTGTCCGTGATACGTATGCAAAGTTTCAAATTAAACAGACTTCTGGAAACTGGTGAAAATTAAGTTCAAAGATTCCGTTACATACAACCCAAGCTAATAAAAGCGTGTTAAAAAAAAAAAAAAACTTGTCCGGGATCGAAATGATGACCTCCGAGGTTGAAAGCGAAACTTATACCGTTACGCCAATAATACTTATATATCTGATACAGATTGATCGGCGGAAAATGTGAGAATGACCGAACAAATAAAAAAAATGTAGGTACCTGCCATATGTTTTTGTAAGAATATATCTTATCTATATAGATCTATATATATAATAGAACTGTAGAAGTTGAATGTCTGTACCTACATAGAAAATAAAGGCCAATAACCGAGTCAGGGGGATGTTAGAAGTAAAATAGAAAACATCCAGTTATTTTTTTCTGCTTGTACGGGGTAATCTCCGAAATTGTTGGACCGATTTAAATGCAATTTTGCATGCATCTTACAACATTTTAAATACTTTTGATCACCGAAAATGTATGAGTTCCCGTAGCATAGTTAAAAACCACAGTAATAAAAAACACCACATTACTACATTACACACTAGTTTAATATTAAAGCGCATTGCTTTTATATTAAACATAAAAATTATATGTATGCATTTAATCAATAAAATAAATATTAAACCATATTTATAGGTACTATAAAAGAACACTTAACTAAGTGTGAGCTTATTTTTACTAAAATAAGGCTCACACTTAGTGAAGTGTTCTTTTCTTTCTTCTTCGTAGTTTCCATGATAAATCTTAAAATAATACCTACTCGTTTCTCACAAAACCCGTTACATTGTATTGACCGTAACCTTCGCAAACAAATCGTTGATTAAAACAAATTTACTCATCTTTATATATCTTGCGTTCATATCATAATCCAATGTAACATAAACTAAATAAACACAGAGACATTGGTCATGTTTAATACGCACTTGTAAGCGATCATTGAAAACAATCTTCAATCAGATGGATGTCATAGAGGAAATAGACTTACAGAGATACAGAGATACATATATGTTCTGTCTCAAAATAACTTATTTGATCTGTTAAATTAGAAAAATGAAAATAAAAGTTGTATAAAGACAGCCGATTGGTAAATTGTGTAAGCCAATTAACTAAATAATGCCAGTAACTGGACCAAAATAATGTTGACATGCCCATTTGAGTATGTTTCGCCGGATCGTCTCAATGAGGCCGCGATGAAACCGGCAGTAGTCAGTAGTCAGTCAGTTGGGGCGTATTGGATCCGGTGGTAGCTTAAAATCGCGTCCGACGATATACTTATGGTCCATCTAAATAATAGCATACCCAAAGGACAGAACTTTAGACTATAAAATTATAGATAAAAAACAAAAATGTAAATATTTTCATAGGTACCTGACAGCTTTTACGCTAAAGCTATAAATAAATATAAAATACTATTTATTATTATTATAACTATAATAACTAAAATAAATTAATTAATCAAAAATATTATATTAATGAGTCAAATATGTTTTGACTATTTGCAAATGTCTGTAATAGGTTTACGTAAATAAAAACTGTTTTTATTTATTTATTTACAACTTTTGAATATGGCACGAAATCGAACACATGATATCTGACCACGAGAGATGAGTTGTCGATGGAAGTATTTGATTTTAACCACAAATTTAGCAAAGTTAAGCAAGGGTTGGCTTTAGAGATTTCTAGTTCGCGAATGAATCCTTCAATTGAAGAACTTCAGTTGGAATCACTCTGTATCTCTTTCGTTCAGTGCAGATTCATATACTTCAATAGTTCAGTTTAGTTCACAGTGTTAATATTCTTATGTTTAATATAATTCGTACACAATATTACTTAATGCTTTTAAATGAATTTTTTAATTTTAATTACATTTAATTTAAAAAAAAAACTTCAAGAACTAATACCTAACAATTTAATCATTCTCGTTATTAGTTCATTGCACGATCGATGATCGTTTGAAAGACCTGCGGAAATTGATTCAAATGAATCTTGTTCATAAGCTGAACTAGTGAAGTAAATGAGTGATATAGTTCACTTAGTTCAAATGAAGTATATCACTCTTTTCACTTCAATGACACATATTGCGCATGTCTAACTTAATGAAGTACTGAACTAAATCAGTGGACTACTTCATTGAGCCAAAAGATATACTTCATTCATTTCATATTACTGACACATTTTGCGCATGTCTAGTTGGCTTGGATCTCAACTTATAAGATTTTTAGAGGAATTCTGCCGCTTCACCGCTCAACCTTACAGTTTGCGGACCTCCCAGACGTCTCGTCTAACGTGGCATTGGAAAGTTTTTCTTAACTAAAGGGTCCACAAGTTCATTTACTTCTTTATTTATTTTAATTCAGATATTTTTTTAAGAGAAGGATAGACTTAGAGCTGAACCATCGCTACTACGTGGCAGAAAACTGAATTTGGAAGTTTGTATGTGACTGCTATTCTGTAATTACTCATTCATAGCGCACGGTCGAGGAGTGGAGAATACATTGACCGCTGAAGATGTTTGTCGCCGTCCCGCGCCTATTTATTTACACATGTACCGCGATGTGTATCTAATGAGCCCGCGGGCCCGTCACGTTGTCCCTCCGTCCAATAAATAAACATTCCATAGATATACCACTACCCGTCTTTGTGCTCCCTGCGACAACTCAGTAATTACGATTGTGCCGTAACAATCAAATATTTGTCTAAAACTTTCGTCCATTAATGAGCTACCGATATTGTCAACTAGTTTTTCGAACTTTGTTTACGTAATCGCCAACTAGAAAACGTGTCTCTCGAAGCAATTAAGAAAAAATCTTATACTAACATAATAATGTGTTTGCCGTGTTTGTTGTCCCTCGTATTTTGAAATCATGTTTGTTATTGCGTGCCTTGGATAAGGATTTACCATTTAGGTACCTGGAATTTGTGAGAATTCACCAACAATAACAAGGCTGGGAAAGTAAATAAACCCCAGTTGGATACCTCAGCGGTATGTGTGTATGTTCGCAATTGCATTAAAATTCAACATTCGTTGCCTCGTTGGTTTCGTGTGATCCCCGGGAAAAACATTGTGTAATAATATTTTTTCTCTTTATGTAAGATAAATTGAAGTCTCAGTTCGAAGTCGGGAAGTTAGTGGAGTCTCACCCATGTCTCGGAGAATACTTTGAGCAGTCAGTCCTGCGCCTGATAGCTCACAGGTTCTGTTGTAACAACTGTCCCATCTGATTTTGAGAGTAAAGGAATAGAGAGAGCAGCAGTGGTTGCGCACACACTTGTGTGTTACAAACAGTGTGTGGATGGCTAATCTTACATATAGGCCGCTGTGGCCGAAATCGATCGGGGGGACAAAATACCTACCTATAAATATGATATTCAATAAACATTTAAAATAAATATTTATGATTTACTGGCATACCGTATGGAGCTGACTAAATATCTACTTGTTTGTGTAACGACTACCTTTGTTGATAACCAATACGCAAATAATAAGTATTTAAGAATTGCGTAAAATTTTGAATAAATTATTTTTGTTTGGTTTTGTTTGGTAAAAGAGAAAGTCGTTATACATACGTGGATTACAAATTATGTTTTATTGTCTATTGGGTACCTATATGCTTGTGCTATAGGCATATATTAATTGTGAGCAGACAAGAAATCTTTGTGTAAAATTTAATATTTCCGTTGTACGTGCAACGTCCTGATTGTTATAACATGATCTATAACAATCGTTTACCGAATAATATGTTATAAAACTTCAATATCGCCCATGATGTCGCTTAGCTCAATTAGCCTTTTACCCGTATGCCTACGAATTACAATATAAGACTGTGATCAGTTCACAATCTTCTATAGATATTTATAAAACTGATCGATCAACGCACAGCTGACACTGGGTCTAGAACCATCGGAACGCTTATGCGTACCCGGCCCCCGCCAACGGCTGATCGAAGGAGTGTCCGGGGGGTTTTAGTCGTGTAGGGTCCTCTCCTCGTGGTATGAGTTTAGCATACCACGCTATGGAGAGGGCGAGTCCCACATATTCCACCGCCAGCGCGCGAATACGCTGCAGCGGCAGTGGGAATGCGTAAAAGCATTACACCCAGGCTAGAAAAAAAAAAAACAAGTGTCTAGATCCATGAAATTTTGCACCAATATTTATAAAGTGACGTAGGTGTTCACTAAGAGAAGTTTTTTGAAAGTTCAATCCCTAAGAGGGTGAAAAGGTTTGGAAAAGTTTATATGAAGAAATCGAAGTCTACGCGTATAAAGTCACGAGCAGCACCTCGTCTCATATACGATTCATCATCATTATCAACAGCCCGTTTACGTCTACTGCTGAACATGGGCATCCTCTTAAAAGACATTGTTTTTTTTACAAACGTATGTAGTTAGCCACGAGGCTTTTGCTACCGGGCATAAAGGCGAGCAAAGCTCCAGCCTAGATAAATGGTTTAAACAATATAAACTAAGCAACCTGCGCAAGAGTGCGTCCCCTGTGGGACTTGGAAGGTTATTTTCAAACTAAGGGTCGGGAGGGAACAGACATTGGCATATTGCCATATTCACCACGCTTGGTGGACGGATTGGTGATCGCAGAAAGATGTAAACTTTGAGGTAATAGATGCTGCTGCTCATCCATCAGCCATTTGTCCCTTAGTCACCTTTTACGACACCCATGGGAGGACATGGGGTGGTCTATTCGAAGCCGGAAACCACACGATATATACGATTACGTACCTATGTAATGATATTACTACAAGTTATCTAAAATTATCCACACGTGAGTACCTACATTTTATTAGTCCTAAATCATAACAGGTCACAACTTACCAACAATAGTTTTACAAGAGTCATCTGGACAAACTTTCTTGGGTCGCCTTTAAAAATAATCCCTTGAGGAGTATTTGTACTATTGTGTTCGATCCCAAACCAATACTTGAGGTTTCCCCGAAACGCTTTGTGGTTTGGTTTCAAAACTTCACGGGTTTGATGACCATACGTGACATAACTTGAACAATAATAGTGTTATCAAAACATTGTGCATATCGAGTATTATAATGTGTTTTTTTGTTTGTTTTTTGTTAGTCATGCTGGATCTTACTAGCGTAATTGGTTTATTCAATAGTAATTTAAGTAGGTGGTATTAGAGTTAGTTGCGCGATATCATTTATTCGAATTTGTATATACCGTATTTTGTTATAAGCATTTTCCAGTTCAAAGTTCAACTAAAGCATAAAGGTTTGTCGGCACAGATCTCTTAATTTAAATATTAACTTAAAGCGACTTAACTTATTTATTGCATAATTTAACAATAGAAACTTAAAAATTTACTGTATACTGTTCAATATTGAATAAACACAATCCCATGCAATAAAAAAACCCTTGTAATAATGCCTTTAAAATACACTAAAGTGCATCGTAGCTAAACAACTTGTCTCCTACCTAATTTCATTTTTTTACGTAAATGGAGGACAGACGTCAATAGACTTTCAAATCAGTGTAGGTATATCTAAATTTAAACAAAAATGTCTGTGATTGTGCCTGATGCTCTATTATAGTGGCTATATTTGTGTGCTTTTTGGCGTCAAAATGTTGGGTCCGTAATCGAGAGCCAAATTAATTTATAATATCTTCATTTTTCATAGCAGATAAGCATAGTAAGTAATTTTATGAGTAAGTTTTAGCTTAGATTAGTTGCTCTACTCTAGTTATATATATTTATTATTGTTGCGTACCTATGTATTTAATATTTTTTAAAGCATCATACCTTGTAAATTCTCACGCAATGCGGCGCTCATGCCGTCCTCATGTATCTTGTATTGTATCTTTTAGTAATAACACGGAAAAAGTGAGACATTTTGTAGTGCCAAAACGAAAACAATACTATACTAATAATTACGAGTAAAAAAATCCACCATCTTTCGAGTTCGAGCTGATACAATAACGTAAACTACTATTATTGTAGATTAGCTACCCGTGCGAGTTTCACCCGCGTAACTCCCGTTCCCGTGGGATCTTTATAATTAAATATAGCCTATGTCACTCAGGGTGAATGTAGCTTTCCAATGGTGAAATAATTTTTGAAATCGGCATAGCTTAGTTTTTGAGTTTTTTCATTACAAACATAGACACACATAACTTTATAATATTAGTATATCTAGATAAAGAATCGAAGTACAGCATGAAATGAACACATTACGCGAATGAAACGCAGTTTCATTTTCCTAATGTTCAGCTAGTTTAAAATTATTATAAGTAAAGTTGCCTATATAATGTACAGAAAAAACTACCTACTAACAAGTACTACGGATGGCTTGAATCATCGCATCGCCCACTCATCGAATCATCTACGTACAAAAACAAGGTGTTTGACCAAACAATATCGTTGACGTATAAACCTCTATGATATTTAATCGGTTCTCGAGTCATGCTGGTGGTCTGTCGGTTTGTACACACTTTCATATTAGATTAAAAAAATATTCGAGTATGGATGGATGAATATCAGAATTAGTGGTGATTTGATTTACTAGCTTTTGTCCGTGACTTCGTCTACATGGAATAGATTTTGGGGCTGCATTTTGTTCGCCATAAAAGATATAGGTCTTTGTACCAATTTTAATCACACATGAATCGAGGTTTACAAGAAATACTTAATTAAAAAATATTTGAGTGTGTTTATTTGTTTTTTAAAAGATTACTAGCAGAGTTTTTGCAACCTACTAGTATTATTAACCCCCCGGGTTCACGTCGGTAGCGCAATGGGTGGGGTTCGAACTGGCGACCTCAAGATCATAAATCCGACGCCCTAACCATTGGGCTACGGCCGCTTAAAGAAGTTATAAATGTATACTTATAGCTTACTATCATATATTTAGATCCACCAACATTTGGGTTAGTCACTATCTGGATATACGAGACTGGACATGAGTGTGTCGAGTTGGTGAAACTCGGAATTAGGATCACTTATTATTTCGTCATCTGGACACGCCAATATTTATATGTGTGTCCACTAAGTGAAACTTAAATAAAATCTTTTGATGTTTTCGTCAACTGGACATACCTAGTTCTTTTGCGAAAAAAATACAGTCGGGTTAATAATCGTTTGCGATTTATGTAAGAAAACTTTTGAAATAAAACCAATGTGTAACTATAAAACATTTTATTAGTTAGATGACTTATTAATATAAATACAAGCTCTCTCGCAATCATTTAAATGCATTAGAATCTCGTTATTTGTTGTATCACCCCCATGATTATGATCGGATGTTTTTAATATAATGGTGTTAGTTAAATTTATTTTGATTACAGCTGGATAAGTTAACTTTGTCGAACAACGCCACATTGAAGATTTATCTTTATTTTTCCTTAGGTGTATATATTTGTATCCATCTTTTAATAAAACTAGACGATTTCTTCGTGAATAGATAAATGAAAATGTATTTATGTTAGCCATTGACGGGCCTTCGACATTTTCTAAAGACATGTTTGTCTTTACATGAAACAATGAATAAGATTATTTTTATAAAAATTAAATTAAATAAAAAAGTGGCATAGATAAAAGAAAAAAAAACGGTACTAAATTTTAAATTGACTGAGTTCTTGCCTATATTAAAATCCACGTCACTTTTAAATGGCACAAATACTGCTCCTAATACACACACAAAATAAAGTAAACTGATAACTGATATGACCAAAGGGTTACCGGGTTGGGATTTATTACCTGTGTTAACCAATTAGAGCAAACTACGACATTTTTAGTCACCGGCCACCTCGGGAATACAAAAGAGTGTAATAAAACTAGTTCGGCGATGACGATTATAGACAAGCATAGTGACATGGTGGCTTTCGATCACTATCGGTGTATCGGTTCTCTTAGCAAATTCACGAATGGTGAATAATTTTACCATGACATACAAAATGATGAATGTGATTCAATAAAAATATCTGCGTGACTGTAGGTACTTTGTCATGAAATCGGGTAAAATGTGAGTGTGTGTCCAGTTGACAAAAACATCAAAAGATTTAATTTAAGTTTCACTAAGTGGACACACATATAAATATTGGCGTGTCCAGATGACGAAATAATAAGTGATCCTAATTCCGAGTTTCACCAACTCGACACACTAATGTCCAGTCTCGTATGTCCAGATAGTGACTAACCCCAACATTTTCATCTCAAGACCTTTATTTATCTTAAATTCATCTTCCGTTACTTTACATCATTATACTTTATTACCTTTACTTCATTATAAAATATAGACTATAGCCCTCCTCGATAACGCCGAAAGAATTATTCAAATCAGACCAAATAACTCCTGAGAGTTGCTCGTTCAAGTAAACAAACTCTTCAGCTTTATATAGCTATTAGCTTCCAGTGCGCGGTCTCATCCGAGTAAATCCCGTTCCCGTGGGAACTTCGTAATTAAATATAGCCTAAGTCACTCAGGCAGGAATGTCAGTAATGTACATTTCCAATGGTAAAATAATGTTTAAAATCGGCACAGTCGTTTTTGAGTTTACTCATTACAAACATACACACAAAAATACAAATCTTTCCTCTTTATAATATTAGGATAAATAAGTAAATAGATTTGTTTCTTACATATTGTATTATTTACAGTACAGTAATAATCAGCCCGTTTGCGTCTAATACTGAACATGGGCCTCCTCTTAACATTAGATGCTGAATTGAAACATTTGCCGCCAGTAGGCTATTCAAATATTGCCGCCCCTAAAATTTTGCAAAAATAAAATGTTTTTTGAATTTAACTATTGAGCATTTTAGACGTAAAGAATTGTTTTTTTGCAAAATTTGCCGCCTCCTTAATTCTGCCGCCCTAGGCTCCAGCCTAACTTAGCCTGCTGGTAAATCCGCTACTGATTATATGTATATAGTTTTGTTTTTTTTAATAACATGCTAGTAGCGCCCTGCGGTTTTACCCGCGTCACTCTGCTCAAGTAAGTCGGAGCGTAATACTTTGTAGCCTATATGTTAATCCAGCTTATAAACTATCCGCGTGCCAACTGTCAGCCAAATCCAGTTGTTTTTGCGGGAAAAAATAACAAACATCCATACATGTACAAACTTTTACCTTTATAATATAAGTAAGGATTTTATTAATTCTAACCAATTTCGAAGACACATCAAGGAAATTGCACGTTCCATCGAAGACGTTCAATCAGCATCTGTTGCTCCCGTCCCCTCGACACACGGCAGTGCCCCCGCCAAGCCGCGATCCAGTCGCCACAATTAAATGTGTCCGCCCCGCCGGCTCACAATGCCGCTCACATCACTGCGTTATTTTATTCACTAACATTTTATTTCATGCGAATCGCTATTTGTATTTGATTCGTTATTTTGTTCCGGAGCCGTTGAGCCGGAAAACGCGTGACGTTTCATGGGGAATGTGGAATATTTTTGGCATTTCGTAATGTGGTTATTCTGAAATGTTAAGCTCGTGTTATTTAGTTTGGTAGTTGGTTATCTTTATAACGTGATTTTATTTTATGATGATGATAATAACTTTTAACCTACGTACAGTCGTCGGCAAAATAATTAGATTGTAAACTATGTAGGTAACCTATTAAGTATAACGTTTTGGGAAACTGAAGATTTTCTAAAGAGACTTTTTTTATTCAAACGTTGTGTATTGACTTTTATTGACGACTTATTTAATTAACACTAAACTATTCTATAATTAAAAATGAAAGTCTATTCGTTTCATTGAACGCGGTTATCTCAGGAACTACTGATCCGATATGAAAAATTCTTTCAGCGTTAGATAGCCAAATTATCAAAGAAGGCTATAGGCTATAAATCACCACGCTAATACCAATAGGGGTCAAACACCAACCAATGTTGCAAAGTCAGGTTTAGCTCAAAATAACAAGCTAGGATAATTTGAATCATTGTGTAATGTATTTTGTTTTCCTACATTTCATCCTAATTAATATCATATGCTGTCAATATTGAACGTAACTATATTAAAAAAAGCCCGGTAAAGTTGCAAAAGTCTACATAAGAGTTCGTCAGAAAAAAGTCACAATATTTCCCTGCAAAATTGCTTGCCCCTTTTCTATATTTATACCAAATCAAATTATAAAAGTCACACTTAACTATTAGAAGATCAAACAAACACACATCTGCCTTCCTCGAAGTTGCGAATCCGCGGGCGGTCGGCACTTCACCCTGTTTGTTTTGGTGGTGTTTGATGACGAGTGGCGCCCTCTAGGTGTTTGCTCAATATGTTGACGAACTTGGATGCAGGCTATTGGTGCTCGTTTATCGTAGGTGTCGAGAGGATATTTCCTTATGTATGGAGTGGTAGGTAGGGACCGTCTTGCTAGTGTAATGGGCTGGGGCATTTAAGTTAGGTACCTAATAGGCGGTAGACATTTCAAACATTTCGAAAACACAAGGAATTTTCCATTTCAACATTTTACTTTATGTATAAAAATCTTAAAAATAAATTAATTATAAGCGGCCGTGGCCCAATGGCTAGTGCGTCGGACATGTAATCTTGAGGTCGTCGGTTCGAGCCCCACCCATTGCACTACCGACGTGAACCCACTCGTAACGCAAGCATTTTAGCTTAGCACAAGGGGTTAACAAGAATACAAGTAGAACTAAAAACTCTGCTAGTAAAAAAAAAATGTTTGCTAATTATTCTTCCATTCCTTAATGGATTTGAGTATTCGGTAAATTAGTAGATTTCGATGAAGTAGTGCAGAAAGATAAATAGTATTATAGTCTAACTACAACTAATCGTGCGTTAAATAACATTTACCTACTTGTTAAGAGGGTCAGGCTCAATACATCATTGCCAATTCTCTTAATTAAATCTATATTTATAAAGTTCTCAATATCACCGCATGATTGTAGTCAAGCATAACACATTACCTATCGCAACTCAGCGTTTACTAAGCATGCAAGAAATATTTTAAATATGTTAATTTATTAAGTTAATGTAATTTAAATGAAATAGTAACAATAGCATGGGAAATGCGTTTAATCCTTGTAATAATAATCTCGTGTGGAAGACATTTTTATCGAAGTCATAGTAATAAAGTTTAAATAATACCTCACCAGTAGACTTTATAGGCTTATTTTGATAACATGTTAATGTAAAGCAAATTCTAACAATTTCTGTCCTACAATTCTATACTGTTCAACTTAGGATTGATTTTTAGATCGTCAGATATCAATTTTACCGATTTTGTATGGACGTTCCGTCAAATTGGAAATTTATTCCTGTGATAACTTTAACCTGATGAATAAAAAAATAACCCTTATAAACAAAACAAATACAACTAAGTTATATAATAACGACAATTTTTTCAATAATTGTCGATTCTTAATTCAAATAATTGTAAACCCAAATAAAGGAAACGTAGGTACTTAATCTTTAACGTCTCCTGTTTACAAACTATTACAATCTCAAAGAAAGCGACTAAACAATAGCTGCACAAATCAGTGAATTCTTTCATTATTTCAATTCAATAACACAATACTCTTAAATGACTCGATGATTTGTTATAAAAATAGTGTGAGAGCGCGGGGCGCCGGCACCCGCCGGTCGGCATTCACCTTGCTCAGCGAATCACACGCATTAACAGTTATTAACCCCGCATCCTTTGTCGCCACGCAAAATACTACACTTTCCTTTTTAATGTTTATTGTTGTTCATGTTTCGCGACGCAAACCTCGCACAATGCGCCCTCGCACGGCTCGCTGGGCGCTTTCAAGTGTCGAAAAGCGGTAATTTGCTTCATTTCAGTTGACGCTAAAAGTCGGCCTTTGTCGACACTTGACGGAATTGGGAGCGTTTAGATTCGGGAGCTGGCAATTCGTGGAGAGTGGACGCGATTTACTGAAGCCCGAACATCCCGGTCACTTTAGCGCTCTCTCACCTCAATGGGCGCTTAATGGACGCTTTCAGCGACTGTTTGAAAAGGTTTTCTCTTTTAAATAAACCTATCTATAAGTTAGTAGATGTTACTTGGAGATGTTACATTGTCAGCCAACGTTAGATAGCTTGGATATACTTTTCCATTTTATAAGAATATATATCTACAGGTTTTGGTATACCTACGTTAAATTTACTTTTTGATAGCAACGATACCTAAGCGTTTAAATAAAAAAAAAGCTTTTTATCACTTTATATCACTCATTCTGTATATATTAGGTATATGCTGGCTGCGCCCCACAGTTTTACCCGTTATACTCTGCTTCAGTGGGTCGGAGCGTGATGTTTTGCGTATAACCTATCCCGGTGCAAAATTTCAGCCAATTCCGTTCTGTAGTTTTGGCGTGAAAGAGTAACAAACATCCATCCATCCATCCATACTTACAAACTTTCGCGTTTATAATATTTGTAGGATATATATTTTTTGAAAAGATAACTAGCATGTCTTTTGCAGTCTACTAGTATTCTTGTTAACCCCTCGTGCTAAGCTAAAATTCTTGTGTTACGAGTGGGTTCACGTCGGTAGTGCAATGGGTGGGGATCGGACCGGCGACCACAAGATGACAAGTCCGACACCATAGCCATTGGGCTACGACCGCATTAAATTAGGTAAATTTAATGTAATGTATGTATATAATAAGTATTTTTCTTCAATAAACTGATAAATATATAAACTGATATAACTAGTTATAAGTAAACAACACACTTAGCGGTGACTATCTCGCAATGGTTTCCATATGATGCTCCATGAGCTTCTTAGTAGGAAAGGGTTGGACACTATCGTCGTACAATTTAATACTACACCTCACCTTTTTTCGCCACTTGTTTATTGAGTGCCAGTTCTTCATTGTTTTAGACCACCTCCCATCATGCATTCTCTGGAGGTATTCTGCCCATTTCCATTTTAGTGATAGGGCTTTTTGACCATCATCTGTAGCCTTCATTTTTAAAACATTTAGCATTAAACATTTGAGAATAATCAATTCCCCTTATAAACGAGGAAAGAGAAATTTTATATTTCGATAGCCGGTTAGGATTCATCGTGGCGGAATGGTTGGGGTCGTTACCTATGATTGCAGGTTCGAATCCTGCCTATAGATGTTATAAAATATTTGATGACATAGTATAAAACAAAGTCGCTTTCTATGTCCCTATATCCCTATGTATGCTTAAATCTTTAAAACTACGCAACGGATTTTGATGCGTTTTTTAAATAGATAGAGGGATTCAAGAGGATGGTTTATATTATTTTGTATAATACATCAGCATTTTACCCGTGCGGAGCCGGGGAGGGTCGCTAGTATACTAATAAAACTTATTAACCTTTATGTACCTACCTAATTACTTTATGAGCTTATATGCTTGATGACAAAACAAAGTCCATTATTTGTTAACAATAATGCCGAATTGTGTCATGAAATGACAATCTCTGTAGCGTAGCGGTATTGGGCTTGCTTTAAATATTAGAGGTGGTGGGTTCGATCCCTACGCCGGACAGGAAATCTTTGTGTAAATTCTAAGATTTCTTTCCGGGTCTGGTTGGTTGAGGGACTAACCTCCGTGCCTTGGAAAGCACGTTAAATCGTTGGTCCCGATTGTTATAACATCATCTATAATAATCGTATATCAAGAAATGGGCAGCAGCATTTTTTGTGTGGTACAACATACCTAAAATTCTGCGGTCACTAAATCGCCTGCCGAGCGTGGTAAGTATGACAAATACCCGCGGGAGGAGGCTCATGTTCAGCAGTGGACGTTACACGGGCTGATGATGATGATGATGTATCATGAAAGGGTGTACAAATCAATGCTCAAAAAGCTGGCATCAGTGCATTGTTCGACAGCGTTCCGTCTTTACTATTTATTTGGTCTGAACTGGGACCTAGTTTAACGTTTGATTCAATCAGCCTCTTATTCCAAGAATTAAGCTATAGTAGTGAGGTTAGGGTTGTTATTACGCTGTTGTTAGGCACTGCCTGCGCTAGGTACTACACTTTTCAATTATAATATAATTAGGAAGTTCCTAAAAGAACTAATGGCTAAATGGTAAACTAATTAATAAGTCAAGATTTTTTTTCTTTGTATCTTTTAATCATTGTATTTTAATTATAATAAGTACGACCGATTCGAAGACCTACTTTATCAATATAAACTTTTTCATTTCATTTTCATTATCCTTTCATTTTATTTGTAGCACGATGGCTAATACCTAAATAAATATTAGGCATCTGTTGCGACAGAGGGAACCAAGTCGAGAGTTGAGATTGCAGTACCTACCTGCCTACAATTTTAATATCTTCATGTTAAGATTGTTGGTACTGCAATGACACCATACTCAACATACTGATACTAACTTCTGTAGTTCCTACTCGCGCTGGCAAGGTAGGTATTACACGTAACGGACAAGAGACTGAAGTAGTCCACGTTAAAATTTAAAACTATCGCGATTTCTAGAATAATTTATTGAAGACCATTTTAAAGCAAACCTTTTTATTTCGCCCATATTTCGTCGTGTCAGTCCTGGTCACGGATATACTGATGAGTCTCAGCAAGCTACGTCAAAATATCGGAATATTCTCTATGGATCGTACAAGCACAGAATATTGTATTCTTTACTGTTGTATTTTGATATAAATAATTTACTGTTTTAATATTTGAAATCTACTAAAAAGAAACAATAGACTGTAGGTTCTACTCAGTACCTATAGTTTTTTTTTAAATATATACCTTGGTTTTAATATACATTGGCTATAGTATCTGTATCTGGTATTTCAAACTAAAGTTCTTAATAAGTCGTTATGGTTAATGTGTAAATGTAAATAGTTATGGTTAAACTACTTACGAAGTTTCATTTTTTTTATATTCATAAAATATTGAATTTACTAAAGGCCAATTTTTCAATCCGCCGTTAAAAAATATCGGACGAATTGATGTTAATTTCAATATAAAATCTGTCGAAAATAAAACTTCCTCCGATATTTTTTATTTTTAAGTAAGTAGATTTAAAAAAGGTACTCAATATTCCATTCCTTGGTCCTCTCTTATTAATCCATTGCTCAACCTAAACTTCTACAAACTCATGCAACACTTATTATCAATTTAAAAAAAATAAGTACTTAATATAGTGTCCTGGCTAACTAACAACTTAAACCCATGTTAAAACTACGTCAAAAACAACTTCAGTTTATCCAAAACTCACATTTATTCATTCTAAATTATTTTATTAAGAAATACATTTACGCAATGCAAGAAGCAAACATAATCCCAAATACATTTCACAATCCATTATAACACCAAAGGATTACATTTGTCATAGACAATCACAATGTAAATAAAAACATCGTCATAAAATTATTTATCGTTAGTTTTATCTATGGTAATCCCAGCTTAGAGGTTGAATACCACAACAATAGGGTTTAAGCAAAAATATTCAGGAAGTTGACGCATTCATCCTTTCCTTTGAACACCTACAAACTGTTTATGGCTGTACTATATCAGGTTTTGCTTTGTTTCGTTGATAACATGTGATAAGAATTTGTTTTGTGTGGGCTGGTCTATGGTCCGAATTGGAATGAATGAGTTTCGGACTGGTGGGAAACGTACAAAAATGAGACCATTTTCCTTGAGATACCTTGTTCACGAGACATATTGGATCGTGTGAAAACGGACGGTCCATTTTAAAGTAGTAAAGATGATAATGTGTATGAACTATGAAAATAATGTAAGTATAAATGAAAGTTAATTATTAACTCGTAGTAAACATCCATCAATTTGATTAACATATCCGATATAACAAATTTTCTTTACAAAAATAAAGATAAAATATAGGATGAAAGTAACAAGATACCGAAATATAATAATATTAAAATTGGTTAATAGAAGAAAAAAAATCACCCAGTATCTGAAAGGTTGATCAACGTTGAAATTAACTATAGGTAATCAGCTATCGAATCTGTTGTTAAGTGTCAAATGGGTTAATAAAACACGATTAATTAATTAGCTAATTTTATTTGATTATCGTGCCAGGTAATCTGTGAATAATATTTCCGTTTTTTTCTTCATTCATTTGTATTTAGTATAGACAATCTCCGTAGCATAGCGGTATTTGGCTCGCTTTAAGTCACGGAGGTCGTGGGTTCGATCCCCACACCGGACAAGAAATGTTGTGTAAATTAGCCGTTAGTCCCGATTGTTATAACATCATCTATAACAAACGAACGAGGGAATTACAACATAGCCTGTGTATTACAACATAGCACTGCGGTCACCAATCCGCCTGCCAAGCGTGGTGACTACGGCAAATACCTTTCCTCGGGAGGAGGCCTATATTCAGCAGTGGATGTTATACGGTCTGATGATGATGATGATTGTTCTAGGTAGTCGTAGCTTTGGTGGAACTTATCATGCTTAAGATCTAAATTTTTGACCGTACACTGATTCGTTTGACGCTAACAAAAACTCTGACATTGGCAACATTGTGGAAGCCTCTCCACAAAGACCACACCAGAAGAACTGAAGGCTAATCACGTAACAATATTTCTATGGCTTTGATAAAAATATCTTCGCTACTTACCGTTTACTATGCACGCAAAAATATTTTAAATAAGTCAATTTTTTAAGTTAATATAGCTTCTATAATGTAATAACAATAACATAGAACATACGATTCAATAACTCTCCAGCAATTAAGATATTTTATCTTTTTCTTTTTTTTAGCAGTGTTTTGCAGTCTACTAGTATTCTTGTTAACCCCTCGTGCTAAGCTAAAATGCTTGTGTTACGAGTGAGTTCACGTCGGTAGTGCAATGAGTGGGGTTCGAACCGGCGACCTCAAGATCACAAGTCCGACACTCTAGCCATTGGGCTACGGCCGAGATCAATATCGTACGATCGGGCTACGATCGATATCGTAGTCTGAAGAACAGAACTAAACATTTCTATTCAGGATTGAATAACAAACGTAATTTTGATGTACAGAAAGTTTTTTTTTCTTTTATGTTACAGAAACTGAACTTGATTTGGCAGCCAAGTTAAGTTAGCAGCTATGTTAATTGCTTGTTGGTTTGATTGACTTCAATTGAAATTTAATCATGTGTATTGCTGAACGCATCGAATTAAGAATAATAACTAATTCGTTGGATTACTAGATTACTAGATTCTATTGATATCATATTAGTATCCTATATAAAATATGTATATATTTAATCATTTCTTATTAAAAATATTATTTTATAGAACAACAGAGAATACAGATAACAGAGATATCAAGGTAGGTGTACCAGTCGACCATAGGGTCGACTGGTAGAAAATGCCTTAGGCATTAAGTCCTTGGTGGACTTACTAAAGTATAAATAAAATAACGTCAGATAGGTACATATAGGTATAAAATTCAAAGACAAAATGTTACACTTAATTCTGATGATAAAATTAGCACCATAATAAGCATGGCAAATAAATAGTTAGGCTTTTATTCACGTTGTAATATTTCTTGTTTTATTTACCACGAGGCTTATCTCCTGTCTACAAGTATAACATGCGAAAATGAGGATGTACGGGTGTTATTCAACCTAACCAGTAAAGTGGCACGGATCTTAACGAAAGTTTTAAATTTTTAGAGAAATCTAGGAGGAACCCAGCGTATAGTTAGAAAAATAACAAAATTACCCATATTCTTGCGTGTGTGTAATTTCGCTAAAACTCAAATGGTTGGCAACGCGTAATATATCTCTGATTTTGAAAAGCATTAAAAAATGTTATAAATATTTATCCCAAATAGATTTACAGTTATCATAGGACATCATATCTCAAGCAAATCCGTGGGCAAAAGCTATAACATATGCCGTTGTCCGTATGCCAAGATATTGGCGTTAAATTACAGGGCGCGCGCCGACCTACCGGCGTGATTGACATGTAGTGTAGGTACGTATGCGAGCTAATGTCGAGTTAATTAAATAACTGAGTGGCACTTAACATGATGGTACTAGTAGCTTGGTATCAGATAACTGGATGTAGGTAATATATTCGATACAAGCGGTCCGGCGCGGTTTCACCTGCGTAGTAATTGTTCCCGTGGAAATCTTCACTTCAAATATAGCCTACGTCACAAGTAATGTGGCTTCCTATTGAAATAATGAATTTATTCAGCACTTAGGTATTTACATACACTTTGTACGTGTCAGAATCACAATGTTACACAATTATTCTTCACTACATAGCATACAACAAAGTCGCTTTCTCTGTCCCTATATCTCTATGTATGCTTAAATCTTTAAACTACTCAACAGATTTTGATGCGGTTTTTTTAATAGATAGAGTGATTCTAGATGAAGGTTTTTATGTATGATACATCAGCAATGCACCCGTGCGGAGCCGGGGCGGGTCGCTAGTATTCTATGAATAAAATTAAACTAGATACTTAACTTAACAGCTAGCAAATTGTAGGATACCTATAACAGACAAAGAAGTCCGACCGTCAGCTGGTCATTAATTCCTCTACTCATAATAAGTTTAAGTTCACATTAATTATTATAGATTTTAGTGGATCAATATAGAAAAATTTGGTAAAAACCTGGGGCATCCTTAAGGGGTAAGGACCGCGACCCAGTGGTACCTGGTATAAGCTAGTATATATAAGCTGCTTCCAACATATTATATGTCATCCTTTTGTTGTACCTACTATCTACATATATTAGTACAGTACATGGTAGAGTATATTAGATCAGTGAATTTTGTTTGTGTAATAATATTTATAAATTGAATTGAATTTGAAAAGTGTTTAGGTAAAAAAATATTAAAAAAAAAAAATATTTAAGTGCGAGGTGAGGCCCCTCTCATTCGTGATACTCCGGGATACGACAATAAAACCGTGGGTATGCCCGGTGAAGTAGCAACAGCCTCATGGCTAGAAAGGTGTGTCCATCCGAAAAAAAATAACAACGTGACCTAAACTAATATATAAAGCTGAAGATTTTGTTTGTTTACTTGAACGCGCTGATCTCAGGAACTATTACATCGATTTGAAAAGAAGTGAAATGCAAAAAATATAGAAATGCAGGCAGAATAGGCACGACTTTTCATTTCAATTGTTTTTGATTTATGGCACACACTTTTTAAGCAGCGTATTTGGTCGTCCGAAAAAAAAAACAGCCATATCTATGGGGATTAGTGATATTCTTTGCACAATTGCGTACTCTTTACTCTCAAAATCTGGTGGAGTGATTTTACAGACACGACTTGTGGGAGATCAGATAGTTAACCCTGTCAAAGTAACATTATATAAACGATTATAATAAAGTAACAATTCAGTTAGTTTAATAATAATATTTAACACTAGCTGCGCCCCGCGGGTTTACCCGCGTTACTGTGCTCCAGTGGGTCGGAGCATGATATTTTGTAGCCTATATGTTAATCTAGGGTATAACGGTGCAAAATTTCAGCCAATTCCGTTCAGTAGTTTTTACGTGAAAGAGTAACAAACATCCAACCATCCATTCATACTTACAAACATTCGCGTTTATAATATTTGTAACTCGTTACATTTTTTTCAAACATTCACAACTAATATACCTATTAGGGTAATTATATTATTAAATCTATACTAATATTATAAAGAAGAAAGATTTAAAGAGATGTTTGTAACGAATTGGCTCAAAAAGTACTGGACCGATTTGAAAAATTCTTTCACCATCTGAATGCTACATTATCACTGATTAATATAGGCTAATTAATTATGAAGTTCCCACGGGAACGGGACTTACGCGGGTAAGTAATATATAAAGGGGTGAAATAAATAATTCCGAAAATCATAATTCCTCCTTCCAGTCTTGGGCGCCCTCTTGCCTATGTTGCTCAGTAAGCAATTTTTAAAACAATCGATAAAGCTCGAGGCATTGATCTTGCCTATAAACACAACCTCAATAGCGTAGCGGTATTTGGCTCGCTTTAAATCTCGAAAATCGTAGGTTTGATTCCAATGCCGGCCAGGAAATCTTTGTGTAAATTCTAAGATTTATATCCGGGTCTGGTTGGTTGATGGATTACCCTCCGTGTCTTAGAAAGCAGGTTAAGCCATTAGTCCCGATTGTTATAACATCATCTATAATAATCGTATATCAGAACGGGCAGCAGCGTTTCCTTGTGTGTTACAAGGTTACAACATAATACTGCGGTCTCTAACCCGCCTGCCAAGCGTGGTAACTATGACAAAATCCTTCCTAGGGAGGAGGCCCATGTTCAGCAGTGGACGTTATAAGGACTGATGATAATGATGATGATAGATATCACCCGTGATGTAGCAAAAGCCTGATGGCTAACTACACTAAGAAAAAGGCATAATATTATGTAGGTATTTGTGACCATAGCTAAAATTTGAACATCACTTTTATTATTATAACAGTGAAGCAGTACCGTGAGAAAGCACAATTTAGCAATATTTTATCATAAAATCAAGATGGTGATCTAATACAAACCTTTCAATTCACTTGTCATATTATATTTTGAGGACATTTTGTAGGCTTATCTACCTTTGAATCTTAACCACTTCCTCAACGATTTTTTTTAACTTTAACGCCGTTTAATTGTTTGTTGCTGTTGTGTATGGGAGATAGTAGGTACCTACCTAACTGAAAGTATCGATTTTAAAAAATAATTTAATAGAAATATTAACGCTGCTTCCATCTGTATACGTACAGGAAATGTAAGAGGTATCCTTAATTGTTATCGTCTTATTTTCACTGTTTTAACATACCAACGCATCTTTTTTCATCTATAAAACTATGGTCTACAAAAAACTAACACAAATCATTACTAATCATTTTCTTTCTTATTTTGCATACCCATCAGATCCACTAAATACCTACCGAGAATGTGCTTTACAATTTACTACTTTTAAATACCTACTAAAATATCCGTTTGTCCGTATGTCTGACTATGTTAATATTAACGAATGCCAACCCTTCCAATGCCCTCGTAGACCCGTTGTCCGAGACGCCCGAGAACTTTTAAGTAGAGGGACAGTTGCACGAAACTCCCTTAAAAATCTAAAAGTCATAATCCCTCAATCCCCCCGCCAGCGACCGCCCTTGGCCCCCTTGCGAGGGCTGCTTAGTTTGTAGTTTTGAAACCATTTGTTAAGGCTGGAGCTCTGCTCGCCTTTATGTCTATAAAGCAGAAGCAGAAGCCTCTTGGCTAACTACACCATGTCCGTACGAAATGAAATAAACAATGCTATTCTAAATTTAAAAGCATAAACAACTAACACTCTTTCCAAAACTACAAAGAAGTATCGATGCAATAAAAAAAAACAAATCAGGTAATATACTTATTTGTTTATCGAACCTGCTTTACGCATACTAAGTGCCTACAAGTTATTCAATATAAAACCGCGTGCAAACCGATAATCTAAAACTTACCTAATCATTTCCGCGTATTTCCTATGGAAAAATTATTCACACGAGAATGTAAGGTTTAAAGTTATGATTCACCCCATTTCTGACTAGTTAGACAGATTACATTAACTAGGCTTACGATAAACAATAAGACTTTTATATTATATTGTGTGGGAACGGAACCAATTCATACGAAACATTAAATAGTTAAGTAAAGGCTAGGCGAATGGTAGAACTACCTGTCCTATTGTTATTTCGTACTGATTAATTGCAAGTTGAGTTATGGTATTGTTCTTCGATACTTGAGAAGTATTAATATATGCTAAGTACCTATTCCAAAGTTTTATTAATATTATATAGATATATTTAAAGGCTCAACTCGTGGTTCGGGGTTTTGTATAAGTGTACATAAAAGAATATATATGTATATATGTTACAGCTAATAGCCGAAGTGCGACTACACCTAGTTTTAGCCGGCTACAACTAGGTGCAGCCGACAACTTGCGGTTAAACTTAGGTCAACCTTAATAAGTTCCTCTAAGTTAACTTTAAATTAAACAATACCTATGCAAGGGACAAAAAGGTGTTCGGGTGGTTAAAAAAAAATAACCTAAACCTAAACCAATGGAGTCGAACAGGGACTTATAAACGCATGTGGCCGACTGCACCTAGTTGTAGCCGGCTAAAACTAGGTGTAGCGCACTTCGGCTATTAGCCGTAACATATATAACAAATATAATAGATCAGATACTGAAAAGGCTGGTTTGTTAGGGTTTGAACGAAAATTAAAAACAAATCTTTCTGAAATATTTAATTCTTCTAAAATGTAATGTTATAAAGTAATACATTTATTTTCTTAGACTTACCTAATCCTACTAATATTATGAATATTATATTATAAGGTTTGTAAGTATGGATGGATGGATGTTTGTACTCTTTCACGCGAATGGATTTGGCTAAAAGTTTGCACACGGATAGTTCATAAGCTGGATTAACATGATATTTTGTAGCCTATAAGCTATAAAATATCACGCTCCAACACACTGAAGCAGAGTGGCGCGGGTAAAACTGCGGGATGCAGCTAGTAGTTAATAGAAGGACGTGATATTTATATGGATCAACATCAAGTAGTTTTTTTTCTTTCATACTAGATATTTTATATCATATCAAAAGGTACACATTTAAGTATACTTATTATACCTCTAGGTATATATATCTATACTAATATTATAAAGAGGAAAGATTTGTGAGTATGTTTGTAATGAATTGGCTCAAAAAGTACTGGACCGATTTTAAAAATTCTTTCCATTGAATGCTACATTATCACTGATTAATATAGGCTATATTTACTTATGAAGTTCCCACGGGAACGGGAGTTACGCGGGTGAAACCGCGTGTATAATGTGTAACCATAATTTGAACTGTAACTAAAACTGTTGTGTCATTAAAATTTGTAACTAGGTACCTATTGCCAAAGTCATAACATTGAGTTTTCGGTAATTGTACTTATTTCGAAAAAAAATATCGTTCGCAACTTCAAAGAAATACTTATATACCTACTAAAAAACTATCAAAGTATTTTAATAGTACCTATAGTAGCATACTAATACAGTACATACTAATATTATAAAGAAGAAAGTTTTGTTTGTTTGCAAAGTAAAAAGTTTGTGAAGTATTGAATAGGCCCCGGAACTACGTGACCGATTCAAAAAAGTATTTCTTTATCTTAATATTTAATGAAAAATTCCCAAGGAAACGGGAGTTACGCGGATGAAACTGCTGCGCGGCTATGATGCTAGTCTATACTAATATTAAAAAGCGGGAAGATTTGTATATAAGTATGTTTATAACGAATTAGCTCAAAAAGTACGGGACCGATTTAAAAAAATCTTTCATTATTTGAATGCTACATTATCACTGATTAATATAGGCTATATTTAATTATGAAGTTCCCACGGGAATGGGTGTTACGCGGGTGAAACCGCGCGGGAAGCTAGTAACTTATAAAACTTGAAATTAAAAAAATATATTTTTGTTCAAATGTTAGTGAGAATACACTCAAATATTATAATTTATTTAAGAGTATCTTTTCCTTTCCGGAATTAAATTACTGAGTTTTATGGAATTTTTACAATACCTATCCTATTCAGCCGGCGTCTATTACTATGCCAAGTTATTTTTTTTCGGACGGGCATATGTAGTAAGCCACGAGGCTTTTGCTACTTCACCGGGCACAAAGGCGAGCAGAGCTCCAGCCTAGATAAATGGTAGGTACCAGACGAAAGACACACCTATAAGATTTTCTAAGTATACCTACCCTATGTGCTATTAATTTCTTTATTCCAATAAACGGTCTAATCGATATTATTCTTGCTTCAATAATGAATATAATTGATACTTTAATATTTTATATTGCTAACTTTTGCTGCCCGTTGATCGTCCATCGGCGGCCACGGCATTACCCAATTTGAGTGTCTAATTTCTAAAATTAACCAATTAGGAATAATCAGTGAATATTGATTATTACTTACGTACGTATAAACTTTTGTTCGGCATGTTTTATATCGTAAACTTGTAAAATGTTCTGTTTATAAGTTAAACGTTTTTAGTTTTACCTTATAGGTTAAAACTTCTTCCCTTCGTTTTCAAGAAGTTTTAAGTGAAAATGACACAGAATTAGCGTTTAATAAGTTTCATGATCTTTATTTACTCTTTTTTGATCTGTGTTTTCCAACAATTTCAGTGAGAGTTAACCAAAAAGCTATAAAAAACAAGTGGTTAACTAAAGGATTAAAAAAATCCTGCATAGTTAAAAGACAGTTACATATCAAATGTTGCCTGTCACCTACAAATAAAAAAAGAAATAAAATCAATTACTTAAACTACACGAAAACCCTTAAAAAATGTCTAACTCGGGCGCAAAAATTAGAAAGTACACAATATATGCAGAGATCGAATAACAAATGTAAGGCGTCGTGGAACTTAATTAAAAATAATTGCAATCAAACATGTAAAAATAACAACACAAAAACAATAAAGTTAAATAACAAATTACATGAAAATCCTAAAGAAATTTGTGATATTTTCAATAATTATTTCATATCAGTAACAAAAAATGACATTAGAAATCAATCAAAGAAAAATGTATATAATAATATAACACGTAGTTGTTCCAATTCAATTTTTTTGACACCTATTAATGAAAATGACATTTATAAAATCATAAAAAGTCTGAAAGATACTAATTCTACAGGCTATGATTGTATCAACACCAAAATTATGAAGGCAAATGCCCAATACTTGGTGTCCCCACTTGCTCATATAATCAATAGATCACTCGATGAAGGCAAATTCCCGACCAGGTTAAAAAAATCAGTGGTTAAGCCTTTATATAAAAAAGGTGATAGTCAAGAGCTGGGAAATTACAGACCAATAACTTTGATTCCTATCTTGTCAAAGATATTCGAAAGAGTTATGTTTGAGAAAATACAAAATTTTGTAAATAAACAAGGTATATTAAGTGATGAACAATTTGGTTTTCGCAAAGGACGTTCTACAGCTTTAGCCTGTTTTGAACTTATTAAAGGTGTTACAGATTGTTTAAATGAAGGTATATATCCACTGGCATTGTTTTTAGACATGTCCAAAGCCTTTGATCTTATTTCACACCAAATATTATTTCAGAAGCTTGAGAATTATGGATTAAGAGGTAAAGCACTGGAATGGTTAAAGAGCTACTTAGAAAATAGAGTTCAATGCGTTGAAATTTCAAGAATAGAAAATAGCCGAAAGAAGATATATCAATCCAAATATTTGCATAATAACAATAACGGAGTTCCACAGGGTAGCATACTTGGACCTCTATTATTCTTGCTATATGTCAATGACCTACCAAATATTACCGATGACCAATATATTTTATTTGCAGATGACACAACAATTTTAATAAAAACTAAGAATAGGGATAATTTATTGACAAAAACTAATGAGACATTAAATATCGTAACTGACTGGCTTAATGATAATAATCTAGGAATAAATTTGACCAAAACAAAAATTCTACAATTTCAGACATACAATAAAAAATTACCAGACATTGATCTAATTTACGACAACATTAAGATTGAGACTGTTGACTATATAAAATTTTTAGGTATAAATATTGATAAAAATTGTAACTGGAAATCGCATTGTGATATGACATGTAAAAAACTTAGTAAGTTTACATATGCTTTAAAAAGAATTCGGGATGTGGCATCTCCACATGCAGCTACCTTAGCTTATCACGGATATGTTTCATCCGTTTTGAGATACGGCTTAATCTTTTGGGGAAACTCTGTGGAGTCTGAGTCAGTATTCCGAGCGCAAAAGAAATGCATAAGGTCTCTATGTGGAGCAAATTTCTTAGACAGTTGTAAACCACTTTTTAAAAATAAGTATATTCTCCCATTGCCATGTCTATACATATATGAAGTTTGTGTGTTCGTATTTCTGAATAAATATTTGTTTAAAACAAATGACGAAGTGTTGGCACGATCTGGACGCCATAAACATAAATTAAATGTACCAACACAGAGATTAACTGTCGTACAAAATAATGTGTACTGCATGTGTGTAAGGATTTATAATCACTTACCAGATGAACTAAAGAAATTAACTTTGACACGATTTAAGAATAAGTTATTCAAATTATTATTATACAAAATGTACTATACGATCAAAGATTATTTATTGGACAGAACCTTGAATTGTGTAGAAAAGTGACCGTCTAACTAAAAATAATGTTTGTTTTAATGTTCTCGATTGTAAAAGGTATTGTTTATTGTAATTCATATTTTTCAAAAATCGTTTATTATGTTAATTTATTCCAATGCTATTAATTTAATAATGTATCAATTTTAATTTAATTTAATTTATTGACAAAAAATTTGTACACCGATGATTTCGGTAGAATATGATGATACTGTATCAAATGTGACCAACTAAATGTAACTTATATTCTGACAAATAAAATTATTCTATTCTATTCTATTCTATTCTACTAAAATAATAAATATTGATTTAGTCATTGATAAAATTCATTGATTTTAAAATGAGTGTAAGGTATTTCTATTTTTTTTGTCGTAGTTTCTTCATATTAATTACGTTTTTTTATCGGCTACCTCCATATTACGAAGCAACTGAGTTATACAAACATCGCGATGACGTAGTGATATCGATAATGTAAATAAAACATAAGAATAAATTATAATTTCTATTTATTCGGAGATTTCTATAGAGATGTCATTATTTTAATCGATTAATGTTATCTAGTAAATAAACAACAGTATGTTTACATGTCATTATACAATAACAACGAAGAGTAGACACCATCACTTTACTTATGTACACATACAACTAGGGAACTATCTACATAGCTTGGTCGTTCTCAGACTTTATCAATAAATCGCTTAACATATCTATCACTGTTCTACATGTACAGCTTTACATACAAATAATACTTATAGATTCAATATACAATAATTTACATTTATCATAAGATTTTATCATAGACGATAAAGGAAGAATAGTTCAATAGATAGCGAGAGAACAGAAAATAGGAAATTGCTATAGAAAAGAATTAAACGCACCGCCTACATACATCCAAGTACACGTAGGAGATATTTTACACACAACAGACGGAAACAAACGTATTTACAACAGAGAAGTTCACTAGACGACCACGTACCGTCGGCCACTTAATACTGGTTATTCACAGAGTGCAGAGCGCGGCCGTCGGCCTAGGTGTCGGGTGGGCGGTGCGGGTCCAGCGGCGCATGCGGCCCCAGCGCGGAGCGGCGCAGCTGCTGCAGCAGCGCGGGCTCCAGCGCCGGCCACCAGCCGCCCAGCAGCGGCACCGCGCCGCGCTCCTCCTCGCCGCGCTCCTCCGCGTCGCTCGCCACTACGTCAATGTCCTCCTCCGCCTCCTCTTCGCCGCTGCTTTCGCGGCGCTGGCGCTTCTCCGGCGCGTCGTCGGGCGCCAGCAGCGAGGCCACGTCGAACTGTCTCTTGCGCGGCTGCACGCCGCCCGGGAGCCTCGCTCCTCCCCAGAAAGGCAACGGGAGCGCCGTCGGCGGCGGAGACTGGGGCGGCGGCGACGGCGAGTCCTCCCCGTCGTCGTCCACGGCGAGCCCCATATGCTTTCTCACTTTTCTTTGGGCTTTGCGTCTTCTGAAATCGCCTTTTCTGAAATCTTCGATGTTGGCCGGATGGATGGCCCAGTAGTGTCCTTTCCCGTTCGCAGAGCGACCGGCCTTCACGAAGCAGTCGTTCAACGACAGATTGTGCCGAATGGAGTTCCGCCAGCCGGGCCCGCGGGATCTGAAGTAGGGGTAATTGTCCAGGATGTGCTGGTAGATATCAGAGAGCACCAATTTCCGTTCGGGCGAGCTGAGGATCGCCATCGCGATGAGTCCGATGTAGCTGTGCTGGGGTTTCGGCTCTTCGGGCTGTAGGACGCGCTGCTGCAGCAGAGACATGGACAACGCGAGCCGCGGCCCATAGGGTGCGTAGCAGGGCGCCACACTTGGCGGGTACAGGCGAAGACGCTCAGCGACGGCATAGTTGTACAGTTGAAGTCGGTAATGATCTAGCGCGGCGGCCGTAACAGTCGGCGCGTCCTTGCCGAGCGGCCAGGGTGCTCCGTCAGCTCCGCTACACATGTTGCCGGGCGGAACGCGGTCCGGTGAGTGCGGCTGACGGGTGGCGCGGCCGCGCTGGAGCCCGGGGGCGGGGAGTCGCCGGCCAATCACCGCTGAGCCGCTAGTTGTATACGTGTTTTTGTTTAGCGACGCCCCACTCCAGTAGCTTTACGACTCCACGCGCCCTGCCTTGAGGCTATGTGTACAGACAGAAACAAAAATTGCCAAGTGTTATCGCGTAACTATATTGTCACAGTAAGTAATTATAACAGTCTAATACTAAGTATTTAGCCTAGTAGTAACATCGCGGCATCGTAGTTAACTAATGTCATATTAGTTAGCTTTAACGTAAAGCATTTAGTAGAAAACAAAAATAAATAGGTATACCTAGTTGTTATCTAAAACAAGTAGGTATTTGTGCAATTAGACAATGTTAACTAGGTAATCAATTAAGTACCTAATTTCTACCCAGTCTACGTACCTAGTTAAGGAAAACTATGAGTTATTAATAAATAGGTACTGAAAATAAAACAATTTTAACCCCATCGAAATTATAATGATTACTAATTGATCATAAAATTGTTACTATTAGGTACTTATACCTAAAGACATCAAATCAATACGAATTGATTAATTTGAATATGTACATTTTGGTTAGTAAGTATATATTTGAGTTTACCTACTTATTATTTTACCTAATTATTCAAACTGTGTCATTAGAGTACTAGTTTTTTTTGTGTCTTATGACCTACGAGTTAATAGAATAATGAGGCTTATATTAAAGAAGTAATAATATCTAATAATGCATTTAGTGAGGAGTCCTTTAATGTAATCTGTACAGTGTACAGGATAGGTATATTTAATTACGCATTTAATACATTTATCGTATCTGATATTGTATAATTTTGCTGAAAACATAAGATTAGCTATGTCTGCTGTCGGTACTTTGCAAAACCGTTACAAATGACAACTTCGTAGCGAGTGCTTCCCTGTTATTGCAGAGATATCACAACACGCAACAACACATTACTTCTGAGGAGGCGAGCGAGAAAGAGATGCCGATATAAAAATACTCCCTCCCCCCGCGTGCGATAGGGACAGAGGACCGTGCAACAGTTTCACATGTCGAAGCATTGCGATCCTTGTGCTATTCTGACTTTAAAAGTAGCAAGCTCAAATACATCTTATTACACAAGTAGTAAGTACTGAATTAGGGTGATATTGGATGGTGGTTATGACATTTTAGAGACTGAAAATAAGTAATGAAAATAAAGAGGTTCTGAAAGCAAGTGTGCCGCGAGTGCGAGTAGAGCAGCGTACGGTATCGGTGTCCCACGACTCCAACAATGCCGTTGCCGCCCATTTAAATACGCCATTTTGTTTACTGTCTCCACGGTTGTGCTTTTGTGTTTTATACAGAAAGCAGTGTTTTGTTGAATAAGTAAATTACAGGAAATATTTACTCGTTCGTAACGTAGACAATAGGATACGGAGTCTGTGGCTGCGAGAATCTACTTTTTGCTCATCGATTTTGTATTTGGAGCGGAAGATCCTCGTTAGACAGTTTAATTGGCAATTTAATGGCAGTTTGTGGACATTTATTTAGAAAAGAAAGTTTTATTTTTTTGTTGAATTGTGGTTTTATTAGCTTTTATGGTTTAGGTTGAATCTTTTAAAGTTAAATAAAAAAATTATTGCCTTTAACTAAATCATTAAGTAACTTTCACTGTTGGGTACCTACCTATGTCCTTATACAGACCTAGGACATACATACCTAATTACCTAAATAAAGTAGGAAATATATACATACATATATATAGCTATCATACAAGTTAAAAATATGTTTTTTTTTTGTTTGTAAGTATGTATTTGTATCCAATCGTGAGCCTACTTTATACCTCAAAAATTCTTCTGCAGAACCTACATACTTAAATTTGATAGGTACCTAGCTATTAAATTTTAGGAATTAAAGTACTTAATTATAACCTATGAATTTTCCACATAACACAATTTAAGTATATTTAAGTACAATGTTTGCTTCTTATATTTATTTTATATAAAAATAAAAGTTAGAAGTAATTCCGACTTATTTATGTACGATCTTCTGTTTTGTATAATTTATTTCATTTTTATATGATTTAATAATTTTTCGACTTTCCCTATGAGTGTGGATCATTTTCACAGCTTTCCGTAGTGATCATAAACCCAAGTAGGTAATCATTCTATGTATTCGTACCTACTATGACTTACCTACCTAAAAAATATGTTACCACTAGCATGTAGTACCTACCTATTTGTTAGATGTATTTTATTCCTGCTTAGATCCTGAAAAGGACTTTAAAGATACTTAAAAGGAAAAAAGCAAACATAATAATATGTAGGTATTCATCAGATATCTCGTCGCGCGTCGTAAGGACTCAGACGATTTATGTAGTTATGTAGGTACGTACTTCTGTACCTACATAGGTACCTACAGAAATACGTACATAACTACATAATCGAACATTGCATACTTAGTCAAATTAGTAAATAAATTTGCAAGGTTTTTTCGGCTTACACGAGTACCTAGTGACCAACACGGACAAAAAACGAAAAAAAAAAGTCGTAGTGACCAACCTCATTTGGAGCTATCTAGCTCGAACGGTTACATCTAGGATATGTTCTACCCACAGAACAGAGATCTCTGTTCTGTGGTTTAACCCAAGTTGACGGCCAAGGTCGAAATCTGCGAATGAATTTATTAAAGAAACAGGCTATCTTTAAAATAAAAAACCTACTTACAAAACCTTTTTTTCATTTGCTTTATTTATCAGACTTTTGAGCATAAAAGCGTGCATGCGGACAATAAAAATGCGTGTTGGTAACTTGTTGGATGAGAATCTACCAATAGTTAAACTGCCACTATTTACGTAGTGTTTGTTTTTTCCTAAGTAATTTTGGGTTCCTCGGCCTCTTACTAATGGCGGACGGAGGAATACCCAGGGTTTAGTGAGTAGGTTCCTCTCCTCGTGGTATGATTAGCATTCCACCGCTATGGAGAGGACGAGCCCCACATACACCGGCACATACAGCGGCGGAGGGGATGCGTAACATTAATGCATTTCCCCCGGACAAAAAAGGCAATTTTAAATGAGCGTTAAAAATAAAAAGTTCAAGTTTATAAATTACTTAGAACGCCTATACCTATTCCAGAGCTTTACAGACAAGACAATATCCAGCAGAAATTATAAATTCGTCATCAAAAAAGGCTCGATAAGTTAAAAATGAAACACCAACAAAAACATTTCATTCGTTCGTTTTATTTATCAGACTTTTGAGTACAATAGCGTGCACGCGGATAATTAAAATGCGTGTTTGTAGCTCGCTGGATGGCCGCCAATTGTTTTCCACAATCGTTGTTTAAAACTGAACGCGACGTGCGCGGATTTAAAATTAAGCAGAACACGTTTGGATACACATCGGAAATGAGTTGGAATAAAAGCGTTACAGGTTTTCATTTGTTTTTGTTGCCCGCCAATTGGTTGTATAGAAATTATTATGTTGATTATTTACTTTTGTATTTCTCCGTTTGATAGGTTATCCGTAGATATAGGTATAATGTACTAGCTTTCCGCACGCGGTTTCACCCGCGAATCTTCCGTTTCTGTGGTAACTTCATAATTTAATAGGTATACCTAGCCTTCCTCGAAAAATGGGTAACACTAAAATATTTTTTCTAATCAGACCAAAGTGCTTAGATAAATGTGAAGTAGGTACCATACATTAGCGTTAACGATTTTATGCTAGCGATCGCTTCACTGTAGTGGCATTTTGTCTAGGCAACGAAAACAGCAACACTCTTCAGCTTCATATAACAGTATTGAAGAATAGAATATAGGTAGGTAGGTACTACGGACGAACCTATGAACTCATAGCTCAAATCACAAAACGGATATAGCTGAAATTTTTCACGGAGATAAATATTAGGACTTTTCACCCCATAAGGAAATAAAAAATGGGTTATAAAGTTGGTGTGGAGAAAGCGATAAATGCGTGGACGGAGTGGCGGGATAAAAAATAGTAGATATTTTTCTTTGGTAGGGCAAGGATAATTTTGCCGATTACCTAAACACAATACGTTTGGATACACATAGGTAGGTAGTAAATAAGTTAGTTAGAATAATAGTGCTACCTACTTACATGTTTTCGTTCTTTTATCGCTCTCTAATTTATTATAAAGAAAATATTCAGCGTTTTTCTAGTTCTCCATTTAAATTTTATATGGGATCTCCAGAATTTCCATCAGTCTTAAGTGTTTTTTTTTAATTCTGTATTAAAGGTTAAAAGGTGTAAAAAGGTTACTTTAACGTACCAACCTATGAACTCGTATGTTAGGTACTTAAAAATACCGATTTCCTTATATACAAATAAGAAGAAGAATTTATGATAAAACACCTAATTACTGTTTAAACGAACCAAGTGTGGATAAATTGTAATAATTCGGTACAGTTGCCTGCTAATATTTTATATAAAAATTATTGAAAGATTTTTTTATAAACATCGGTATTACGTATGTAATTATTTTAATTTAACTTAAATAGAAACTTGGAGGTATCCGAGGATGCAATTATTGGACCGATCAAATATTAAGGTGAAACTAAAATTAACTGCCTGTCTTGCGCTATGACTTATTAGTACCTTATACTACAAATAAATCCCTGCTTTCCTACTAATATTATGAACGTAACAATGTATCTTTGTCTGTCGGTTTCACGAGTAAAAGCTATTAGCCGGTTGGTGAAATTTGGTACAGCGATTGGTAGGTACCATAAGAAAAGTTAAGACGTAGGTAGCCCGAGTGGAGCACCGTATTAATGCTTGTTGGAGAGGTCCTCTATAACACCCTTTGGGAGTCCTCGTACTTATCATTAATGCCCCTGTAGCAAATAAGCAATCATCGCGAAAGCTGCTCAAAGTAACTAATAGTTGCTCAAAGTAGGAATAAAAGCAAGAAATTTCTAGTTTATAGTTAATTTAAATCTCTGTTGTTGAAATAAACGTTAAAATGCATTTAAGAGTCTGTGTACGTTTGATTCAACAAAACAAATCAAAAAGTTTAAATTTAGAAGCCCCTGCCAAATAATTCATAGCACTTTTAAATAAACACATTTAAACTTTGCAGAACAAAAAAAAACTAAAAATGATTTTTTTTATTATGTAGATTGATTTATTCATACCTGGGTATTTCGCTTTATTGTTTAATTGTCATCGCGACGGGACACAAGACGAAGGCGGGGCGCCCCGCCCATCGCCACTAAACCTTTGTCGCCGACTGTACCACAAGAGTACACACTCATACACTAATACATTTTTCACACTCATTGTAATAACGCCCTACGGTTTATTTTTATGTTTGTATTGTTTATTTAACTGTACTTCGAGTGAGGCGTATCCGATTTTGGGTTTAATTTTTATTCGGGGCACCATTTATTTTTAAGCACTTACATTGAATATGGTAGTATTTTTTTTATTGAAGCTTAAATCGCAATGTTTGTTTATTAATTTATGATTGAAAATAAGTGGATTTACTGCTTCGCCAATTAATGATTTTATCCGTGAATTGACATTATATTATGGTCACAAAGAGGGTTATTTTTTGCATCTCCTAAATTTCTAAACAACTTATTTATTGAGTAGGTAGGTAGGTACCTATATTTTTCTTATTACATCTCGAAACGCAATGCAGTATTCTATACCATTCATGCACCTAGTGTTAAGTATTCTCATATAAAATACTATCATTTTTTTTCAAGACTACTACTACCTACTCTATTTAATTAATCTCTTTCTATCGGGGGATCTTACACAGAGCACACCCAAACTAAGCAAAACTACCTATATGTGGTTCATACAAAACTGTTCGGGGAATCAAACCCAGATTTCAGAAGCAACTACCGTAACCACTGAGCACAAAGCTATATGTATATACTAGCGACCCGCCCTTGCTTCGCTCGGGTGAAATGCTGATGTATTATACCTACATATAAATCTTTCTCGTGAATCACTCTAGCTACTTAGAAAACCACATCAAAATCCGTTGCGTTGGTTAAAAGATCTAAGCATACATAGGTACAGACAGACGGCGGGAAGCGACTTTGTTTTATACTATGTAATAATTATCCTTTTATGGCAGGAAAATATTTTATTTTTAAGTAAACAACTTAAACGCTAATTTTAGGCGTAGATTCTGCGTCGTCAACAGAAGGTACCAAAGAAATGACAAATTATTAAATCACAAATCTATATAGGTACTTATATATAAAAATGAATCCCTATTTGCCTTATTTCAGTTATTGTCAGAAGTTTCTTATCTTATTAAATCAAAAAATAAAAAATTGCGCGCAAGAATAGAAAATTTTAAAATACTTAACCTTTTTCTTCTTTTTCCGGAAAGACATTTGTAGTTAGCCCCTGAGGCTTTTGCTACTTCACCGGGCATAAAGGCGAGCAGAGCTCCAGCCTACATAAATACAACTTTAAACAATATAAACTTTTTTAATGTAACATTATGGCGTTTGACATAACATTGACAGAAAGCGTGCTGCATATATCGTCAGACGAAAAAAAAATTGAAACAGATGCTTCCGTCAGTCTTATAAGCGCACGGTTGTTTTAAGGCGCTGTACTTAGTCAAAATAGGCTTCACAAAACAGATTTTTAGCCAAATGTTTACATTTTAGAGCAGCTAAAAACATATATGTTAATCTTGATCATATTTATGGGGGGACCATTGTGTTCAAAACACGTTTTCGGTAAATTTTCTCGATAAAAAAAAACCATAAAATAACCATTTAAATTGAAATTGTAGCAATTGTAACTGTATTATTTATAAACAATCTTGATAATATTAATAACAGTGATGTATATACTAATAAAGGGTACTGTTGTTTTTATTTATCGATTGGAATAAGATATTTGCAAGGATTAATGTATTTAATAACTCGAACGAGTCGAACGAAACGTTGCGCCATCGCGGCGTCTCTTCGCTTCTCTTTCATTTCTACGCGGAGCAACAGTGACAAAACTAATACGTAAAAGTCGTCTATTCACCGCGCCTTAAGCGGAGATCGCAGCGTCAAAAGCATGCGATCAACGGATGCACTCAACTCACGCTGCGCTTGGCGCTGCGTCAACCGCATAAAACAATGGTTTGTAATTATATTACCTGATATGAAATGATGTGCGTTAATCGCATTGCGTGTAACGCAGCGTTTATCGCATAAAACAACCGCGCGAGTTAAGGAACCCCAACATACCAATATTAGCTTCGTCAGCGGATAACCCATGCATCTAGATCATTGGATTGCTATATTAACAAATACCATTTATCTAGGTTACACGAGAAGTATAATATTGTTAATTTAGCATTTAAGATAGTATATAAGACTCTTAATTTTTAGAATTAACTCACTTACTGTTTTGTGTTGTAAACGCTGTCCAAATAAAGTATTTTTTTTATAATAACTTCGTGGTCATTATCTTAATTGGCGCTGAGGACAGGATCTTTGCAGTCAATTGTCGCGTATCCAAGTTTGTGCAGCAGCCGACATCCGTCTTAACGGTTAAGCAGAGATTCGAACAAATAAATTTATTAAGAAGACACGGAGCAGGACAAGCCAAGCAGAGCCAAGCAGTAATTCAGGGATCATGAGAGTTGCGGAATTGTGAGTAAATCTTTTCACTTTCCTTTCAAATTCTCCTTTTTTTATCCCAATCTTGTAATAACTTTGTGTCGTATTTATTTAAAAGGATTAGAAAACGCCTTGACGATATAAACATAGAGTTATTTAGGTAGTAGGTATTTAATTTTACTTTACCATTTTTGTCGATTTTTTTTTCCGATCTTTTTGTGTGTTTTTATTTTATATATAATGGAACAAATAAACCGTGTTCCACAGGAAATGGTTAATTTAATTCCAGTTTTTAGTGGTGATTCTAGGGTATTACCATTGTTTATTAAAAAAGCTAAATATATATTAGATACTTATAAAGGCAACACAGAACAAAATTTATATTTATTCCACGTAATTACTAGTATATTATCAGGGGATGCAGCTAGTTTAGTAGGAGAAAGAGATAACATTGACACCTGGGAGGTATTAGAATCGTTATTATGCCAACATTTTGGAGATCCGCGAACGGAGGAATGTTTGGCATTGGAATTAGAGTCGTGTAAAATAAATAAGGGTGAAAGTTATCTAGATTTCTGTCATAGATTACAGCATTTGAGAAGTATTTTATATTCAAAAATTACGGAAACTACCGATGATGCTTCTATGAGACTAGCGAAGCAACATATTTATAATAATAGTTCATTGCACGTTTTTCTCTATAATTTACCTCCGTATTTAGTAAGACTAGTTAGATTACGCCATATTACTACTTTAGAAGATGCCTTAAAAATAGTATTACAAGAGCAGAACTTTGATACCATGTATAATAATAAAAATAGGGACCGTCAAAATATGTTTAGATCACCTAGACCAAGTTTTTCTACTTTTAACCACAATAATAGCCCACGTAACAGTGTACCCAGTACATCTGCACGTAATAATTATCAAAATATTTTTTCTCCAGCAAACTCTTCGCAGTTTAGAAACCAGCGACCAAGTCATAATAATGACAATAGTAATTTTAACCAAATTAATTATAATTCACGACCACAAACAAATAGGTCACCGTTTCCGTCTCAAAACTCGCATTTTAACGTAAACAATCAACGCAGTTTTGCAGCGCCAGCAGTCTCGGGTTCGAATACCGATGTAACAATGCGCACTGCGAGTTCACGGCGTGTCAATTACACAGATGATAATAATTACAGAGACCAAAATCGTATAGATAATAATTATTCAGAGGATGTTACCGATAATTTGGGTGCCGCAAATTTTTTTCTAACAGCCTCTATCATAGAGAAAAAATAAAAATTAATTGTAATAAACGTTTAAATTTACCACATATTATAATACCAGAGTTAAATTCGGTTTTTATGTTAGATACAGGTAGTGTTAGATCGTTTATAAGCCCCCATATAGCTAATAAGTATTTTAAAAATTATTTAAATCATGAACCTTTTGAAGTGGTTAGCACCCACGCATCAAGCGTACACAGTCAAACAGCGTATATACCTTTACCTGTGACTTTTAGGTGTGACCAATTTCATAAATTTTATGTGTATAGTGTAGACGATAGGTACGATGGTTTGATCGGTAGTAATTTACTTAAACAATTACAGGCAAAAATAGATATGGATCGTCAAATTTTATATTTAAAAAACATTAGTATACCAATCATATATTCACCACCCACGAGAGAAGTATACAATTTACCTCCTCGTAGTGAGCTTAGAGTTAAGCTTCCAGTAACGATGTTACAGGGTGATGCTATATTAGAATTTAAGGAATTTACGCAAGGGATTCGAATGCCTGCCGCTTTAGTAAAATGTATAAACGGTTATGCTTTTACAGTCATTCAAAATTGTACTGAAGTATGTCAGAAATTAGTAGTAACAGGACCTTTTAGCGTGGAGTCTTATTCCCAAAAATCTTCTTTTAATATTAATTTTACGGAAAATGATAGAGAAATTGATAATTTACTTTTTGAAAATTTAGCAAAACTAAGATTAGATCATATGAATATCGAGGAACGTAAGGCGATTGAAAGAATTTGTACAGAATATAAAGATATATTTTATTGTGAAGATATCCCTCTATCCTTTACAAATCAAGTTAAACATAGAATAAATACAAAGAATGAGGATCCTATTAAAATTAAATCATATAGATTGCCACCGGTGCAATCAAAAGAAATCAGGAATCAAGTAGATAAAATGCTCAGGGATAACATTATCCAAGAATCACATTCTCCTTGGAGTGCCCCTGTACATTTGGTTCCTAAGAAAATAGATGCTTCTGGACAACAGAAGTGGCGAATGGTTGTAGATTATAGACGATTAAATGAAATTACCGTTGACGATAAGTACCCTTTACCAAATATAACCGATCTTTTTGATATGTTAGGGAAAAGTACATATTTCACAACCTTAGATCTAGCTAGTGGATACCATCAAATAGAGGTAGAAGAAGCTGATAGGGCAAAAACAGCTTTCAGCACACCAGCGGGACATTATCAATTCAATCGAATACCATTTGGTTTAAAAACAGCTCCTGCCACATTCCAGCGAGCAATGGATAACGTTCTGAGAGGTTTACAGGGTTTACATTGCCTTGTGTACCTTGATGATGTCATTATCTTTTCAAAAAGTTTACCTGAACATATAGAAAAACTTAAAGCTGTTTTTGATCGCTTCCGTCAAACTAATTTAAAGGTTCAACTTGATAAATCCCATTTTCTACGTAAAGAAGTACTTTACCTAGGGCATACTATTACAAGTGAGGGTTTGAAACCAAACACTGACAAAATAGATGCCGTGTTAAAATATCCCATTCCAGAAACAGTAACTCAGATTAAAAGCTTTCTAGGTCTTATAGGGTATTATAGAAAATTTATTAAAGATTTCGCCAAAATAACTAGACCTCTAACAGCTTGTTTAAAGAAGGGCCGTAAAATTGTACTTAATGATGAATATAAAGAAAGTTTCAGTACATGTAAAAAGCTTTTAACAAATGCACCCTTGTTACAGTTCCCTGATTTCAGTAAAAGTTTTATATTAACTACAGATGCATCAAATTTTGCAATAGGGGCTGTACTTTCACAGGGTTCTGTAGGTTCAGATAAGCCAGTTGCCTATGCTAGTAGAACCTTAAGTGATACCGAAGTTAGATATAGTACAATTGAAAAAGAACTGTTAGCGATTATATGGGCTGTAAAACATTTTAGGCCTTATTTATATGGTAACAAGTTCACCATTTATACGGACCATCGACCATTAGCATGGTTATATTCATTAAAAGAGCCCAACAGTAAGCTAACTAGATGGCGTCTTAGATTAGAAGAATATGACTTCGAAATTCGTTACAAAAAGGGTCCACAAAACACAAATGCAGATGCTTTGTCAAGAATTAAAATAAATGCTATTGATGATGACTTAGATTCCATATTTGTTAACATAGGGGACCGAGACAAACGTATACGTAAAATCATAGAAAGAGAACTTCAATTTGATGAACTTCCAACCGAAACTATAGAACTCTCTGATTCTGATGACGGTGTAACAGCTAACTCAGTTTCAAATAGAGAGCACCAAGGTATTCCTATTTTAAATGACGCTATAGATAGTAAACCTAAACAGATATTAGTACATGCATGGCCTAAGGATAAATTAATGGTAAAGGATATTTCTAATAATAAGCAAAAAGTTCTTGAAGTTCACTTACCAACGAATAATGATAGATTAGTTAAAGAATTTTTGAAAGAATACTTAGATCCAAAACATAAATACTTTATATATTTTGAGCATCCATCTTTTAGAGCAAGTTTTTCAAATATGGTTATTAATTTATTTAAGAAAGATTCCTTAAAGATAACAGAGTGTACAGAAAGGGTAGTTAATTTAACAGAGTCAGAAGAAGATCAAAAAGAAGTAATTATGAAATATCACGAAGGCAAAACTTGTCATAGAGGCATTAGGGAAACTTTGACAAAACTTAAAAGGAATTATTGGTGGCCGAATATGAAAGAAACCGTTACAGCTATTATCAACGCATGTGAAACATGTAGAAAAATGAAATATGATCGAAAGCCAATAAAACCTCATATTCAATTAACACAGACTCAAAATAGTCCTTTTCAAGAAGCTTTTATGGACTTATTATTCATAGAAGGAAAATATTATTTAACTGTAGTAGATGCTTTCAGCAAGTTAGCCCAAGCTATTGATATTCCTAATAGAAGTACACCAGAGATAGTCAGAGCTTTAATTAAGTACTTTAGTATGTATGGAATACCTACAAAAATTAATTGCGATTCAGGTACCGAATTTAACAATGCATTAATTAAGGAAATGTTAAACTTATATAAGATCGAACTTCACATAGGGACCCCTAACAATCCAAGTTCCATGGCAATCGTCGAAAGGTTCCATTCTACTATTATTGAAATTTATAGGATAGCTAAATACGAAAAAAGCGAATTAGACGCAGCTTCTGTAATGACATATGCTATTATGGCATATAATAATACTATTCATTCTGCTACTGATTTTACACCTTTCGAGTTAGTATTTGGGCATACGGAGTCGGGCAATGCATTTAATATAGATAGGGAAAAGAATTTAACTCAAAAGCTATTATTAGACCATAGAAAACGACTAAGAGTATTATATGACTTTGTCACGGAAAAGTTAGAATCCGATAAAGTTAAAGTTAGAGACAAGAAAGGAGGTGAAGAGCCACCGGTTATTTCAACAGGCGATAGTATCTTTATGAAAAATACTCGAACTAGAAAGGCAAAAGAAAAACCACGTTATGAAAAAGCTAAAGTAACCGGCCAAACTAAACATAATATCGTACCAGTAGAGTTAAATAAAAGACCAACTAGAGTAGCAATAAAGAACGTTAAACGTCCTCCACAGATCGTTCCTAGTACTTCTGGCAGTGGTGGACCTAGCAACCATGCTGGACCTCCAAAACCTCAGTCAGAATCCAGGGATAATGTCACTGAAGATGGGAGTAGCTGTGAAGAAGATTAATTATTGGACTATATTTAAGAACTTAGATGTAAAATCAATAGGATTACAAATAGATAATAATATTCAGAATTATAATAATTTAAGGAGTAAGATAAGAGAGGGTAATTTTAGTAATGAAACGATAGGTTTAGAAAAACAAATAGATTACTTAGTTCAATTAACTAAAGATAGGTTATTTCAAATATTACCTTTTAATTATAGAAACAAACGTGCTTTGTTTAACCCATTAGGCTCATTAGTTAAAGCAATTTCTGGTAACTTAGATGAAGATGACGCGATTAAGTACGATAAAGAAATATTAATATTACAAAATAAAGAACATGTAATCGAACGAAAAGTTTCTTCTATTCAAAAAGCCTTTGACAGATTAGTGAACGATTCTGAAACTATTAATTCAAATATTAAGAATTTAGGTGTACAAAATAAAGAAATGCAAAGTCTTATAGAAACGGAATCAAAATTTAACCATTTGTTTCGCATAATAAATACTATGTATCAGATTCTAGACAACTTTCGAACTTGTTTTGAAGACATTCAGGAGATTGAGACAGCAATAGCCTTTAGCAAATTAAATGTATTGCACCAATCCATTATAAATAGTACAGAATTATTTAATATATTAAAAGTTATCTCTAGACATGCAACTTTAGTATACCCAGTAAATGAATATAATTTAATTAAATTAGAACGTAATATCATAGCTAAGTCTTATTTGAATCAGAATAACTTAGTTTTTGTGTTAGAAGTGCCTTTGATAAATAACGAAACATACAATTATTACAAGATTATTCCTATCCCTATTTTCCAGTCGCCTAATACCCTAACAATAATTCCTAAATATCCTTACCTAATGGTGAATAGATTGAAATACATTCCTATACTAAATTCATGTGAAGAAATTGAAGACAACAGATTCCTTTGCGATGAAACAAATCTCGCCCAATATCCAACGGAGACCTGCATCGAGCAGATAATGTTGATGAAAAACAATTACAACAAATGTGTACAAAACCATATCAAAATTGAAAGTACTAAAATTGAAAAGATAATTGAAAAGTATTGGATGATTTATTCTGAACAAAATTTGATCGTCACTGAAAACTGCAATACAGAAATTCGGAAATATAGCATCCAGGGAACGTACATAATTACGCCGAGCCTACATTGTGAGACACAGATAGGAGAAGTGTTTATTTATACTTCTACTAACGCCACCACTTCGAGTCTCCAGCTTCCATCAATCCAGATGCCAGAGCTACAACATGACATCCAACTAAGTAAGAAGAAAGTAGATCTTAGAAACGTGGACTTTAGCGATGTGAAAGACATTTTAAATAGTGCAAAATTTAGTGAAAGTGAAGAAATCAACCAATTTGTGACAATCGACGTTAGTGTTTGGACTATTATCCTATATATATTTGTAATCATTATAATATTAATCTTTATTATGCGTAAATTCAAAGGTACACTTTTTAATCGAAATCATCCTAAGGCGTCAACTACACCTTCGGATAATTTCTCACTTGGGGAGGGAGGAGTTAAGGAACATACCAATATTAGCTTCGTCAGCGGATAACCCATGCATCTAGATCATTGGATTGCTATATTAACAAATACCATTTATCTAGGTTACACGAGAAGTATAATATTGTTAATTTAGCATTTAAGATAGTATATAAGACTCTTAATTTTTAGAATTAACTCACTTACTGTTTTGTGTTGTAAACGCTGTCCAAATAAAGTATTTTTTTTATAATAACTTCGTGGTCATTATCTTAATTCGCGCTTAATACCAATTCAAATTTAATATTAATAAGTTAAGACAGGACAACGTCTGTCGAGTCAGCTATTATATATCTAATCTAATTATCATCCACAATAGAATCATCAATCATCAGAGGAATCTGAAACTGTATATTCTTCTTGTTTAGAAGCTAGTCTTTGTGATGGTGGTCGAAACTCTACTCTAGGCGCAACAATCAATTTTAAAACCTCAGCGGATAACCTATCGGGTTTTTCTTGTGTTGCTTTTTTGTTATATCTACTTAAATGTTTCTACCATAGTTGTCTTATCAATTTGGAATGTTGTACACAAACAATTCCTAGAATAGAGGGTTGGGTATTATATAAAAACTTATTCCAGGAATTGATAACAAATTTTGCACTTCTGACTTGTTCCAGAAGGCTTCCACAAGTCGCGTGCGAACTTTTAAAGCGCGATGTTAAATTCGTCATACCAAACATCGTTCATCCCAACAGTCTTAAAAAAAAGTAGAATTTACTCACACCAAAGCTTATAACAAAATCATGTCACACCACAAATAAATAACAAGTCGAACACGTAACCAACATACCTACACAAAAATTACCTCGATAAATACACAACCAGCCAACAAGAACGTTAACACACACCCAAGAATCTAAAGGAACTCCGCATTTACAAAGTTTCCATGTAAAATAACTTTGCGTTCTATAATATTGAATTACGGACTTTGTGTGGAAAACTGTTCGCAAAATATTTTGGCGTCACAAAGGAGGTATTAGCGAGAGGGGGCTGAATAATTTTATGTAAATCGGCCACAGGGAGACGGCGGCGGAAAATACAGAATTTGTTTATATTAAGGACAGCCGTTTAGCTACTTTCGTTTTGTCGCGGCGAACGATCGATTCGTGTGGTTTGTTTAGCTTGTATGTAGGTGTGAATGTTATAGCAATGAGTGTATAGAAAATAAGGAGATTTTATGTATATATTAGTAAGTATGAACAGTTATTCAAGCGCATGCTTATTGCGTATGTACCTATCTAAGAATTAAGTATCCAGATTTAAGTAGTTTTTTTGCTAAAATATACTCATACTCTAATAAGATTCATATGTAGGTATATTTCATAAAAGATGTATTTAAACACTCGCTTCCCGCACGCGGTTGCACTCGCTTAACTCCCATTATTGTAGGAACTTCAAAATAAAATATAGCTAGTTCCTCAATAAACGTGCTGAAATAATTTTTCAAATTGGACAAGTAGTTCCTGAAATTAGCTCAAATAATCAAACTCTTCAGCTTTACCTATTAAAAGTATGATTTATGGTTATTAATCAAACCGATCTTACTTGGGTATCTTAGAATACGATCAGTAAATATAAGTTCACTTTTATGTCGTTTCTTTGATATATTTATTATGCTAAAATATTCTTTTCTAGTAGTAGTAAGCTTTAGTTTCACCAGTTTAAGTGATGAAATGAAAAAAACAATATCCTTATTCTTATACATAGGTAATATAAATATAAAGGAATTCTCTCTAAAAACCTACTTAACATGCCGATAAAGTATCTCAATTATTTATTTAAAACTAGCCGTCCCTCAAGGTTTAACCCGCGTAGTTCGATCCCATGGGATTCTCTTGGAATACGTTGAGAGAAAAAATAACTGTTGCCAGAACTGCTTTGCATCCGCGGTTACTTGTCTCCCATAGCTCAAAGCTTGATGTTTCATTATTTGCTATTTAGGCCACGGTGTGGCGGCCTACTGCGTAGGACATATGCACTAGTGTGCGCAAACAACACCTTCTATTATTTTACTCTCTCTGATGGGATTCTTACCGATACATAAGTTAACGTGATCTCCAAGGCACGGGAGCACCACCAAGATCCAAAATCTGATAGGCACCTACTCAGATTTATCTTGAGAGAAAACTTCTTTTCCACATTTTGTTGCCCAATCCGAACCCGTACACCAGTACCAATCTCTCTAATTAGCGACGAATATACCGCTGGAACATTCTACCAAATGGATAATAATTCGTAGAATCAGTGTTTGAATAATATAGGTACTTTAGACACAGAGAATCTTCCAAATCTAAGAACTACCTGTCATTTATATCCCTATTGAACGGTACCCTAATCCCAAATTATCATACTCCACAAGATATAACATGTAGCGAAACCATAGACATGTCTAAATCTGCAAATAAAGCCCTATCCTGCCCCAGACTATTCCCGAAGGGATTTTATTCGGGACCTTCTCATAGAGATGGAGCTTACGAACGCATTCACAGACTACGAAAATACCGAAGAAATTATTTTGGTACCTCGCAGTCAGTTGGTTTATTTTGAGAGGGTGCATGTAGTCTATGGGAAGCCGTAGTATATTGTGATCACAAAGCACGGACGCACCAGTCTTTTTAATACGCTTATTTGAAGGTAATCTTGGTCCCCTCAGTTCGGACGATCTGTGACAGTACGTACGTTTGTAGACTTGTGTCATTAGTATTTAGGAATGTTTATTTTGTCTTCAAAAGGATTGAATAAGTCAATCTTTAGTCAGACATTAATATTTAGCATTTTTCATGGGTGTCAAATTATAATTTTACGTTGATGTCTTCTACTGGACTACGACTTAACAATCAATCTGATAATTTATTTTGGAGTCTATAAAGTATTAATATAAAATCTTTTTGGAATCGAAACAGCTTCGATCTTGTTTTGAAGACTTAAAAGCTTACAAAAATATTACGCCGAATTTAAAGTTACAAGGATAACTAATACTTATTTGTTAAATGTCTCTGAACAGTAGGTACTTATACCTACTGTTCAGAGACATTTAACAAATTAGTATTAGCACACGATAACAAAACATCTTCACAAGTATACAATGCGACAAAACCCTTACACATACAAATAGCATGTTGTTTTCGGTTGTGTCTGTGTTTTCGGGAGGTGGAGGCTGACAGGGGGGCTAATTACCGAGAGGATGGGGGGATGTTTGACTCCCGTCTGCTTAGGATGATACCTACCCATAATAGACGACTGTACCGTTTCATGTAAATCTTTAGAAGCCGTATTTATGAGGTGTTATTTTTAAAAGAGGAATGATTTTGTTGCGATGTTTAAGTTATTATTTTTATTACTTCATTTAAAAATAAGCAGTCGCAGCCCTATGGCTAGGGGCGTCGGGCTTGTGATCTTGTGGTTGCCGATTTGAACCCCACCCATTGCACTACCGAAGTGAAAAACTCACTCGTAAGTCGTAACACAAGCAATTTAGCTTAGCACGAGCGGTTAACAAGAATACTAGTAGACTGCAAAACTGTGCGAGTAATCTTAAAAAACAAAAGAAAAAATATAGAGAATTGTCCGAAGCGTTCTTATAAAACATTTTTCTAGATATATTATGAATTTACTCTGCTACATTTTAAAGCTATATAAACATTACTATTGCTTATTTTATCACCTAAACAAACACCACATTAAAATGACCTCTTGAAACATATTCAAGCTAATAATTCCTTCTAAGAATCAACTCGAACTCCATGATCCATTGTAAATAGAAAAAAAAATCTTATCGACGCAACACTTGAATATACGTACATTTATTTTATTAGGGCGACATATTATTCATATTTTTTGTGCAACCATTATTGTGTAACTGAAGATATGAGGTTCCCATTCAAGTAATACTATACAAATTGGCACTTCCATTGAGTCTGTCTGACATTTTTATATAACCACGATTAACAGTCAAACGAAATTAGAACCCAATAATATTATTAAAGTTTTTTTTTTAATCCTCGTTGTGAAATGTAAAGGCAACGATGGGTGACTCGGATTACCACCTACGTATTTGTGTAAACACAATAAATATTTTTTGGGTCCCCCTTTATCTACTAAGTGCAGATTGGGAGATTTTGTCACTGTTTAAGATTCAGACTTCGATAAGAACGGGACAATTATTATGAAAGCAGGAAGGATATTTAAGTCATGATAAGCAAACTTTCTTTGCCTTGAGTACCTATTGCTGGTGGGTCCAATTACATTGCAAGAATTAAAAATGCAGCAAGTTGTTAGTAAGGGGTTACAGAGGGTAATGAAAGGCTTGAAATAAATTCATGAGATCGAATCAAACTGACTTTGATTATTCTAAGTAAAAGTGTATCAATGATTATTAATATTATATTTAATTCAATATTCAAGTAAAAGTAGTTAATTTAAGCTTAAACTAAATTATAAATACTATTTTATATCAATAGATACTTACTACTTGGCAGGGTTCCCAGAATGCTGGAAGCATAGGCCCGTGGAATGGCAATGCTTATCTGGTGTACAAAGCGTGGTACAAAGTATGTAACTAGGTCTTAGAAATGTTTTTTATTCTTTTTTTGCATCAAAACCTATTGGGATTGTTATAAAAGTAATTTCTCAATATTCATACATAAAACTTATACAATGACCATCACATAGGTGTCGCTGCTTGAAATCAAAACGGCCAAAAATCATTAAAACGAAATTCTTCTTAGTCAAAAAATCGTATCTACTTCTGGCAGAATTAGTACGATGTTTGCATTAAAAATAATTTCATTACGATATATCTACTTATAGTCTAGCAACTGTTTCTTCCTTCATTTTAATTAAACAGTAACCTAACTACTCCAAGATTCCCATAGCATTACGCCATTCTGGAACCACCGACCACAATGTTAATGTAGTACCAACACTTAACAGTGATTGAATTAACCACAGTCGAGCGGAGGACAATAGTATTCGGTAAGTAGGGATTAAATACTACTAAGTGGATTAGCGCATGTGGTGTACGCGGCCCTTCCGCCCTTTTGTAACGAAACCACTTGAGCTTATGGCGATGCCAACTTTAGCACACGATTAATACAATATATATTATATTGTGACAGGAAATTATTGTTACGTCCGGATGTGTGGAGGCGTAAGCGATATGAATTTGTAAGTAATCATACTATATTAAACATTAGGCGTGTAAGGGTAGAAACGAATTTAAATATTTAGATTAACCTTTCTTTCTTCTACAACTCTTTGAATTACGAGTTTTACAAAAGATAAAACTTATACTTTATTAAGTCTTACTTGTCTTATAGGGTTTTTCTGTTCAAAAATATTCTTAAACAGAAAAGCCCTTACAAAACCTCTTAGCTCAGTTCTTTACTTGTAATATAATTCATATATTTTCAAATTTATGTATATCTACAATGGCTAGAAATTAATTGTCATTGATCCATAACTAGTACTAGTAGTAGGAGGTAGCTTTTAGTCTTCTTCTTATCTTTTAGAATTCTTTATAAAAACTTAAGACAACCAGATTACAGCGCAATCCGTTCAGTAGTTTGCTAGATCTGTCAGTAATAGTTTTTTTTTATATATACAGAAGAAAATTTGTTCTTTTATATTTCTTAAGTGTTTGTTAAAAATATACCATAAAATATGGACATACTACGACCAAAATTGAACTTAAGTTCGCTTAGCCGTCGTATCTAATTTTAATATCTTAAAATACAGGTGCACGCTTTCGCATATGAGTCTGTTCATAAGTTCACCATAAAACATGCACAAGCAGCACAAGTCTGCTATCACTACAGAAACATCGCGTCATTGACAACATTACCATGAAAAAAATTGGCTGACTTTTGCAAATTTTGACCTTAAGTTGACTCAAGTTTTCTTGGCCGTCATATCCAGTTTTAATATCGTGAAAATACAGTTACTCGCCACAACATAATTTAAAGTCTTTTCGTTTTATTACGAAAGCATCTGTTTATAAGTTCACCATAAAACATGAGTATTACCATGGGAACAATTGGCTAGGCCTTTTGAAAATGTTGACCTAAAATTGACTAAATTTTTCTTGGCTAGTCTAGTTTTAATATACCTAGTGAAAATACAGTTGCTCGCCAAAATATTTATGGCAATGACTTCCCGAAATAAAATGGAAGCATATGTTCATAGGTTCACCATAAAACATGAGTACCTATAGCACAAGTCTGCTATCACCACAGGAAGCTCTCGATGGTCAATAGAGCGTCATCGTCGCGTCATTGACAACATTACCACGGGAACAAAAGCGAACAAAGCAACGCAGCTATTGTGTTGAGCCACTGTTTTGTCAATAACTACTCTTCATAAATATTTAAACAGCTTATAGTTTAACTCGTGGGGAGTTTTTGCACGTTTATTTTATTTAAATCTGTTACCATTTCAATTGTTACGTTTTGAATGTGTTATGTATTGTTTCGGCTTGAGCTTAGGAGTTATTTAGCATGTTATATAAATATGTTACTTTATTTAATAAATGTTCTTGAGCTCAAAAATTACAATTTGTTTAAGATTAAAAGTATATGCATACCTATTTAAAACGAATAAACATAATGAATACTAAGAATAAAACTAAAATATTAGCTCTCCATCGATATCCGTCGGAAGAGTGCCCAGAAGGTTGGTAGCATTGTCACGTTGAAGGGCAATGCTTATGCAAGCCAGTCCTTTGGTCACGGGTGGCGTCGACCAAGCGTTTCGAAAGTTTGTGAACGCTGGGACCCTACGACCCCAATGTTTCGACCACAAAATGGACAAATATGTAGCCTCCAATAATGCTACAGTACTTGCACCGCTTCCGGGTCTCCGCTCTTAATAAATCAGTTGTAGCTTTTATTACCTACTGGTGAAAATATAAAAATAAATCTACATGGAACGCTTATAGAATTATATAAAAGAGAAAGTACTTATGTACTATGAGCTAGACTTCAGTTTTGAACACAAGATTAAATTGTAATGTAGAAAAACTATTTAAAATTATTTACACTTCTGTTATTATCTACTTATATATGATAATTATTACTTAAATTTTGTTTGTTTAACATTCGAAAAAAATATTCTAATAAGTTCACTCACAAGTTTTTACAGAGTACTTAGCAAAGAAAAAATGCACAAATAAAAGAATGTGCAGCTTAAAACTTTCTCCATCATATGAAAATCAGACAGCTGTAAGTATAACTGATATAATTATATCACGCATTCCTAGAAACAACATAAACAAATCGTGTCCGAAATGTCCGAATGCATCTAATTCAATTATAACGCCTTTGTCCGATGGTTTTTGCTCTCGACTAGTTCAACAAAGACCTTATTTTGCCAACTTTAACTGTATTCGACGGACAATGCTGTCAACATTCGGACATGATGACGGAACAACATCACAATACAGAGGGTAAACAGAAGTTCAAGTTGTCCCATATGGCAAAGAAGCTAAGAGCAATTTATAAGTATGTACAAGTAGACGAAAATGCTTCATAAACCAAATGTAAGTGAGATTATTTTGTTTAACAAATATATTAATGATAACCTAATAGCTATTTCAAATCTACGGGCAGCAGGCCTGCAACTCATTGATATAAAATAAATATATTATTTCGTTTTCATTCAAATGAAACTAATGAAATGTAGGTATGTACTACCATGCAAACTTTTGAAATATTGCAAGGTTTTTGATCTTCTTTTCTTCGTATTAATTTACTTAATAATAATATTATTACTATATTTAATTCATTCACATCACTAACATACATTTTACATAAAAACAAGTAGTTTCGTATTGGAAGTTATTCCAAACAACATTAATAACCACCATACCAAAGTAAACTAAACTTCTGCAATCTCACTGCCTATTGTCACTCGTCAATATTTTTCTACACTCGAAACTAACTGTTCTTGAAGCGTGCATTGTATTTGTGTGTGAAGTGTTTATCATGTCCTGTTCCAGATACGATCTTAATCTGGGATTAGTGAGGTGTTAGCCCGCTTTGTTAACTGTCGTTAAGTGATGTGCCACCTATCGGGAACAATGGTCAGTCAATGGTCAAGATACTCCCACGCAGCATAATAGTGATTAGTGTAATCTTTTCCTATCATTGTGTATCCGGTTTTAATAAGAACTTTGTAAATGCTATATATAAATTGTTTTTTCTTAGTGCAAACATGTCTCTAGCTATTAGTGTTGAATGTAAGTCTTGAACCTTGTTTGTTTTCATGCCAGTTGGAGTAGCAAAAGCCTCGTGGATAGCGAACGTCTTATGGAATTCCGAAAAAATATTTGCCATGTTTTATAAATGTAACAACAATTTGTTTTCAATGCAGGAACATTAAAGCTACATGAAATTATTTATCGCATAAATTTTTTTTTTAAGTACAGACTCAATATATGTATTCACCGTAGAAGATCCAACAAAACAAGACCGTATTTTTATATTATTTTAAAAGATAAAAATAAAAAATGTAGGTAGCTACTCTTACATAATTATTATACGTGATCTTCCAATGACTTTACTTACTTGACTTAACTTCATAAGAAGACAAAATACTTAATAATAAGCAGATAAATATCTAATAAGCAGACATATATTGCAGAACAGAAGTTTTTTAGAGTGACCGTACCGAAAGGAGTTTTAATTGCTTATTTTTTTATAATTTTGTTTGTTCCATGGATTTATACTATAGTCCTATGGTGTCAATTTTCTTGTATACTCTTGTGTCAATAATTCATTGCGTGTCAATATTCTCTAGTCATCAGTTTCTATGAAATCACTTTTAATTTACTGAAATGTTACATATTTTTTAATATTCGAAGTCAATTCTGAATTATTTGTCATACTTCTTTTTCATTGTTTCTCTAATAATATTTTTATATTCGTGGCTAACCTATTATTATTATACTCAATATGGATATTATAACTTCCCTGCATTTAACAAAGACCCTAAAGTGCACGATATAAAGTATATTCTTTTATGGTCAGAATTTGACCCGATAATCTCAGAAAGAAAAAATCACAATAAATTTCCTGATAATAGGTGTAAAGTAGACAATTGTATTTTTACTAAAGATCGCTACTTATTAAACGGCAATTACTCGAAGTTTGATGCTATAATATTCACTGAAAACGATTTAACAAACAGGGGTAAACCAGAAAAGCGCATTTCCAACCAAATTTACATTTTCTCGTCCTTGGAATCACCATACAACTGGCCCGCATGCGAACTATATAACGATAATTTCTTTAATTGGACTGTTACATTCAGACTGGACTCTGACATTCCATGGTCTTACATCTACGTACGAAATGCTACTGATCATATTGTTGCTCCGAGTAAAACCGTGGTATGGACAACCAGCACGGATCCTATAAGTCCTCATGTACGGTCTGTACTGATGAACAAAAAGAAAGCTGCTGCTTGGTTGGTTAGTAATTGTGATGCTGAAAATTTGCGGGATACTTACCTGTCAGACCTTCAGAAACATATGTATCACTACTCGCTGCAGATCGATGTATTTGGAGGATGTACTAAAATGAAATGCTTTGGCAAATGCGATGAGATGTTAAAGAAAGATTATTACTTTTATATGGCATTCGAGAATTCGTTTGCTGAAGATTATGTGACGGAGAAAGTGTTACATGGGTACAATAATTATGTGGTGCCCATTGTGTATGGTGGAGCTAATTATTCCAGGTAAGAAATATATTTTAAATTTCACTTGAAAAGCAGAAGCAGGTGGTTAATCGTTACTATTATCGAATAACGATTAACTAATATGTAATACCTACTATCGAAACATAACATTAAAATTTAATGCAATGATAAAGGTGACAAGATAATCTAAGTCGTATGAACGAAAGCGTCTTATAAAGGTTCGAAATTTTAATCTAAAAATTTTAATGCAATTGAAAAAGCATAAAATAATTTAGCTTAGTATAAGAAACGACAAAAATAAATGTGTCATTATTTAAATAAAACCGGCCAAGTGCGAGTCGGACTCGCGCACGAAGGGTTCCGTTTCAGTTACAAGTGCGTACCTATTTTTGATATCAAGAATAAATAAAAAAGCGTATGTTTATGAAATGAAATGTTATTTTATATTTTTATATTCGAGTTGATTGAATGAAAGCTAAATTGCGGTGTACGATTTTTGACGTATTAAAAAAAAACTACTTAGAAGATCTCGTTCAAACCAATTTTCGGTGGAAGTTTGCATGGTAATGTATATCATATATTTTTTTTTAGATTTATCATTCTCTTATTTTAGAAGTTACAGGGGGGGGGGACACACATTTTACCACTTTAGAAGTGTCTCTCGCGCAAACTATTCAGTTTAGAAAAAAAATATATTAGAAACCTCAACATCATTTTTGAAGACCTATTCATAGATACCCCACATGTATGGGTTCGATGAAAAAAAATTTTTTGAGTTTCAGTTCTATGTATGGGGAACCCCAAAATTTATTGTTTTTTTTCTATTTTCGTGTGAAAATCTTAATGTGGTTCACAACATACATCTACTTGCCAAGTTTCAACATTATAGTTCTTATAGTTTCGGAAAAAAGTGGCTGTGACATGCGGACGGACAGATAGACAGACAGACATGACGAATCTATAAGGGTTCCGTTTTTTGCCATTTGGCTACGGAACCCTAAAAACAAAGCGAAGTTCAGTCGGGGTAAATTGTGTAAATTAGAATCGAATCTACAATATATAATTAAATTTCTTTTTGATAGGTTCAGGTTCAGGTTTGATGCAAAATATTTGCATGCAGTTTGAAATAATTAGCCAAGCGTTTCGAGCAAAAGGCATAAGCTAAGCTGTTTTACACCCGCAAAATATCTCATTCCCTTCACGGCATTATTAAAAATTTCCTTCACAACCTCACGATAGCAATATTTGGTGGCAAAAGTAAAGTAAAAAACTATTTTTTCCAGATTTCTGCCGCCAGGTTCGTACATCAACGCTCGGGAATACCACCCATACAACTTAGCCTATCTCATTTACGAATGCATCAAAAACCCAGAGAAGTATGAGCAGTTCTTTAAATGGACTATCAGTTATACTATTGAGAACACCGCGATACTAACGCCTAACCATCCTATGTGTAATCTTTGTGAAGCTTTGAACAGTAAAAAAGCATCAAAAGCGCCCGTATACAAGAAATTTAGAGAATGGTGGAATGGTATTAATGGTATGAAGTGGTGTTTGTCATCTGATTATTGGAATGAAACCTCATTACTCAGGGTTGATGGCAGCCATGTTATCAAAATGTATTAACTCTGTGACTACGGAGTACATTTTAATGTATTGTTTTATTACACTTTAGTGTCGATGATACACGTTATTTTATTGCTACGTCGTAGCATTCGTAGCCGTGTAGCTTTTGGTCGGGCTTCTACATATTCATTTCAATACCTAGACAAAGTTTTACGAAACACGAAAAAGTTTTTTTTGATTTTCTAAAGCTATTGATATATGTATATATTATTGACTTTCAATAACTATCAATAAATTAATACGTAAAGCAAACTTTTTAGGAAAAATACGCGGATGGAGGAAATTACATTTTACACACTTGTAGTTTACAGAGAAGGAGTGCCGAATGCTAATATCTTTTTACACTATGTTAAAATATCAACCAATGGACGACCACTAGAAAATAATAGTAATAAGTATATTTATTTCCAAATCTTACAATTTAGTCTGTCAGTACAGTACAGTATAGGTTTCTATTAGAAATTGTAGGACATGCAAGTTGTGGACCTCTGGCACCCAAGCTAAGATCAAAATGTGTTATGGGTGTTAGAACTATTTTTGCATAATATATTTCTACTATTCTTATATATATTTTTATCTCAAAAAAGGCACGAAACATTTTATCAGCCATGTTCACTCGCGTCAACGGATCCGACGGGTCCAGCCGTCGGATCCGTTGACAAAATTTAGCTTTGTTTAAGAAATTAATGTATCCAATGTAATATTTTTTTTCATGATCGAAATTGGCTGCTTCCGCTTCCTTGCTTACGCTTTGCATTGTTATTGGGATATTGACAGGTGGCTGTCAGTTTCAAAATATTCTTATAAGAATTGGGTATATATGTATGTTATAGGAAATATAGCAAAACAAAATATATCGCAATCATCTTTCCTAACAAAACAATAACCAAAACGTGCCGAACATAAATCCTTTCATGTTTTATTAATAATTTTATTTTATACGGCTGCCACTGACACAAATATAGGAAGAATCAATCCCAACCAAGAAGCCGATAATATCTCCTCCCACGGGGGCTTAGCGAAAACTCATCAAGGCCAAACTATAGCGCCTCTAAGACTTCTTTGAAAGCGTGTACTAGTTTTGTAATCCTCATACAATAACAGGGCTTTATTAATTTCATATCGCTCACAAAAGAGCATGTTGCTACAAATAGCAGTACAAAAGAGAAGAGTAATTAATGTTAGAATCGTATTGGTTGAATTCTCTCGTTAGTTTCCCGAGGGCGCAGGCTCAAATCGGTACGACACAATACGGTAGTTAGCAAGGGGGAGTATCGCTACGTTTAACGAGCAAATTATTTAGTAAATGTTGCCAAATAATAATATTAATGCGAACGAGGGGCTGAGTTCGGTTAGGGACTTGAGACGACGATTGTAATTGTTTTAAAATAGTCTACTATTGTATTCAACTTTTAGTTTTGATCAGCAAGATATACCTATGTGTGTGTGTGTAGGTACTAAAAATAATTTACTATTTGGCTGTACCTACTGTGCTGGAGCGACGATTCATTCACAGTAAAATTACTTTCGCTAGATTTAAGTGCCTGAATCATAGATAGGCCAAGCGCTACTCAAGTCACAAAGTTTTACTTTTTTTTTATTAATTTTGTTGCTGATGTACCTTAATTGGGATTGGGGTCCAAATAGAAGGATATAAGTAAGTAAATAATGTGTAGGTAAGTATGATAAAGAATATTGATTTTATACAATTTAAACATTATTGTGAAATAAAAGCTCATAATTATGGTTTCGCAATACATGAACTCCAGACAATTTGAATGTCTTTAAATAATACTCGAATGAGAAAAACATTTTCACAATTACTGAATAGTAATTGTGAAAATGTTTTTATTTTATTTCTACTTTATACCCGGTAAAGTAACAAAATCTATTAGCTAACAAATGTCTATCCGAAAAAAATAGATATCCCTAAACCTTGCTAATAATTATGAATAAAGAAGTCGCAGTGTTATATCCTTAAATATTTTACATGGATATTTTATAACTATATAGTATATAAAACAACAATTAAACTGACTCCACAAAGAGCACTCAAAACAAATCCTACCACAATTGTGCAAAAAGGCTCGAGATTCGTCACGCGTTAACCATCAATAAAACCGTCATTAATTCTCAAGCATTTAACTCATAATTGCTGTAATGGCGTTGACAATGGATCACTGGAGCTTCAAGGAGCCACTCAATTACGCTTCCCTCCTTGAATAACCAACTTACGAATCCTTTATACAGCAAAATTAAACTCTATTTCTTAAAACATAAGACTCAATTTTCTACTATTTTGGCGTGGTCGGTTGGATATTCAAGAATCGAGTTGAGCATTACGTAACATTGAGAGCCGGTGGTGTTTGCACTGGTGAAGACCCTCATTGGCCGCGCGCGCCCTCTTGGGGCCCGACCCTAATACCAGTCGATATTTAGCACTGTGTCAATATTTGCATTGTTAAGATTTTTGTCAATAGATTCTTGAGGATTCTTGTGAATATTTTTGGGAGCAGTATACATATATTTTGGGTTCTTATTTTCTTAAAACAAAACCGAATAAGGATTTGATATGAAAAAAAAAGAGAGTGAGAAATACAAATCCTTGAACAATTAAGTCTAAAGTAATGAACTAAGAAATATCAATGTTTTCTTCCTTTTTTAAACTAAATTTGTTTTAAGATAGAATACCCATATAGCCATAGCATAACACACTTAGATATAATAAACTAGCTTTCCGTGGTTTCACCCTCATGGGCTCAGTGGCTCTCGTTCCCGTGATAACTTCATAATAAAATATGTTATGTTATTTATTCTTATATTATTCTTGGATAACATAAACATAATATATATACCTAGATTTAATACTAACAATAAAAAAAATCCTCTTTATATTTTTCCTATTTAAGAATAAATAATAAGTATTGGTAAATTGCTCGTTTGCCTCCCTCTTCAATAAAAAAAAAAAAATAAAAAAAAAAAATTGAAACAAACTTGTATTAAAGATCGTTTTCTAGTATAATCGTCAATAGTTACGTTCTATATTTGCATTCCGATTTGTAAAATCGAATAATGAATATTTACTAAATATAACAGATAACTTAAAAATACGCCCACTAGCTACTCGTATTCACGAAATACAGTACAACAAAGCAGAATATACATTTATTTACCATTTATCTTCAGTTACACGAACCCGAATACGCACACAGACAAAAGCACACAAAACAATAAACAAAGTTAGTGATGTTTACCGCATCGCTAATTGTCCGCAGCGCTAAACATTTACTCTAAACGAAACGTAATAACGTATTCACAACGAAACGTTCTGTCTGCCTTGTCTATGCCCCTACCATAGGCAACGAAGGTAAAGTTTAAAGGGAAGGCTCCCTTGAATATTTCAAACGTCAAACCCTATCAATGTAAAAGGGAGTGATTGTTTAAAAAAGGAAGAATATAACTTGTATTTTTTTTATTATTATGCACTATTCTAGCTAAACAGCACAATGCTTATTTATGGATAGTCGATACGTCAGCTGTTAGCAAGGCAACTTACTCTCAAATCGATGCGACTAATTTGGAGATCACTTTGAACAAACATACAGTCAGATAAACAAATATAAAACATGTCGTCTTGTCAATTTTATTTAATTATTTACCTTTGTATTATTTTATTCTATGGTGTTGAAGCTGAAATTTATTCTTCTTTTCATATTGTATCCTCTCATCTTAAAATACACAAATAAAAGGTAACTTTAACCACTACAATAAACATAATATATCCGTACGCAAATACGAGTACATCAAAGATGATCTGCCGAGTTTGAGCGCCGTAGTAGGAGTCCCTGGAGACTACTGAGTCCCCGCAAACGGAATGGATAATTCAATAACCACTGGAACGCGCGCCTAATCCCGAAATTAGCAATACGATATGAATAAATAGATTTTGGTCTCGAACAAAGCAGGTGCCTTGGGAATACGTCGTAGGGGACGGCGGTGTTTAGCGAATCATTAGTTTTGCTAATGAAGGGTTGCGTAAAATATTCGAATGTCATTGGAGTGCGGGGGTGATGTTTCGACATAAGTTTCGTTGTGCTTTATTGATTGAAAAACATCACAATTATATTTTTAGTGATCGATGAAGCAATAGATTTTTGGCATTTTGGCTTACGCCTTTGCCTAAGCAAAAGCATAAGCCAAAATGCCAAAAATCAATTTTTATTCGACTAAACAATATCACTTTTCAAAATACGAATAACATTACTACGCTGCCATCGAGAATTCGAATTACAGTTTCCTCTCACGATAGACTAAGTTTGGACATCGTGACGGCTAACCAGACTAAATAAATCAATATACTTACCTACTTAGTATAGCGCAGAGAGACCAGGCGTGATTAGTTAGATTGCAACGGATAATATTAATACTTCGAAACTTGACTTGATTGAAAAAGGTTGACTCTATCATTTTAACAGAATATTGTTTTTGTTAAGACAACTCCTATACTAGGAATATTATTGTCTTATATTATTAGTGAAATACTTAATACTTATGTGTTTGTAGTGTCACCCACGACACTAACACAAAGCACACTCAGAACAACAATCTGTGGTTTATACAAATACAGTCCCGGGTGGGAATTGAACCCACAAACCAAGTCTCAGAATCAACTACCATTATACATTTCTTTTAAAGCGGTTTTTGTTTGAAAAAATGTCTGGGCCATACCTTACAGAGTTATTAAAGATTTTAATGGTTACTATTAATTACAAACAGAGTAAGTAAATCCTTCGTGTTTGTAATTGAAATACATCTAAACCGTCTAGAGAATTTACTTACTCGTTATGTTCCCATACCGAACTATCATGAACCACAATAGAGGCACATTACCAACCTAACTAACATAAACAGATACCAATCTAATCTCATTGTTGCAGCAGACGTCAATTATAACAGGGATACACAAGCGGAACCGAGATACGCCAATTAGGCGAGGTGCAGGAAGCTTCGCGCGTGCGCACGCCCTAATTGTTTCCGACATAGTCTTGCCTACCTCCCCCTACCCACCCCACCCCAGCCCCGGGCGATAACAAGGAAAGGAATATCAGACTGGAGTTGGAACTGCATGCACAATGTTTTGGTACGAACGATAAGTACTGGCAGTTATATGGGTTTAGAGACGAATGATTTTGTATGGTTTAAATATGGAAGGTGACATGATGAAGGAAATTTAAACGGATATGAGGAAATCTATGATTTTAAAATGTTACTTTGAAAGACTATTTTGTTATAGGTATCTAAGTCGAATCAAATCTAAGTTTGAAACACTTTCCATGAAGAAAAACTTTTTTGTATTTACCAACCACAAACGATACATAATATTATAAATAGTACCAATAATAGTAACACAAAAACCTCTTGGGCTTGTGCGTGCTACTTTTGTAGTACGTTGTGTAGCTTACATTATAGCTAGGTTCGAGTTATATTCTTACTTAAGTTACTTAACATTATAAAGAAAAACAAGCATAATTTTATACTAAATAGTTTTTAAGGAAATACTAATAACTAACTATTTAATATTTACTTAATTGAACAGTTTTTTAGCTTAGAGAGAAAGAAGAAATCTTAAACGAATAGTAAATCTCGACCTTTTTAGGGTTCCGTACCCGAAGGGTAAAAACGGGACCCCATTACTAAGACTTCGCTGTCTGTCTGTCACCAGGCTGTATCTCAAGAACCGCGATAGCTAGACAGTTGAAATTTTAAACAGATGATGTATTTCTATTGCCGCTAAAACCACAAATGCTAAGAATAAAATAAATATTTAAAGGGGGCTCCCATACAAAAAACATGTAATTATTATATATATTTTTTTTTGCTTGATATCAATAACGTCAACAGGTAGGTACTTGAATATGGTATGGAACCAATCATGCGCGAGTCCGACTCGCACTTGGCCGGTTTTTTGTGTTTAAAATAGATATACACAGCAGCACAATAAGAAGCTGATACAAAACCTATATAACGTGATGTTTAGTCGTTACTAGTAGCTACCTACTCAGAGAAATTTTATTTATTTTTTGTTGAACACATAAGTATACGTATATTTTTTCAATAGCATTAAATTAACAGATTTGACGGATACGACTTAGATTATCTCATTTTGCCATTTTCATTTATCATTACCCTCTCTTTGAAGGAAACTGATATTATGATACTGTGATTTAGTAGTTGTAGTCACATCGTACCTATGTGGTGGATTAATATACTTAACTTCTCCCTTTATCGGATTAAGTAGGTAGTGTGTACCTAGTAATTTGATCTGACAGTTGCACATTTTGGTACCGTTCCAATAAAAAACCAGGAAGTGGACTGCGGACCATTTCAAGGTATAATAGAAAACCGAGTTTTAGTTAATTCGATACCACTGACACGCGTGCTTTATTATTTGGACACTACTGTTAAACGTCACGCAATATCCAGTGCATTCATTCAACACATTTATGATTCAATCATCGAACAATAGTATACTAAAGTGCACTTCGTATCGTACACTGGAGGCCACACAAAATATCAACTTTTTTTTCGACTATGCGACTTGACACTCGGGTCATCCGGAAGCAATCGGGCACAATAGTTAAATTGCACGCAATTGTAGTCGGCACGTGTTGGCGTGTGCTCGCGATTGGCGATTCGCTAAAGAGATGTACCAATGTGAACTAAATGCGGACCGAATTGTGACTAGTTATTTAGTTACGACTACAGTTGTTATTAGGCTGTGTCCATTAATTATGTCAGATATGGAAGGTAAAGTCTTTAACCGAGCGAGTGGACTGTATTTATGATTTGATGGAATAACAAGATGTTTTGATAAATGGTTGAGTAAGTTATTATTATTTTATAACATCAAATTACAAATGCAAAAGAGAATTACTTTAAAAATACTACATAATATGTAATATAAATAAAAAAGGAACACATAATAATATATCATAAATAAACAATATACAGCTAGTTAAGATAAATTAAAACGAAGCATATATAGGTAGGTATTACGTAAATGTTTCACCAGAAATGCTTAAAAGTCAAAAAATAAAAATTGTTTATATAAATAAGTTTGATCAAAAAATAAAAATAAACCTACATAAAGTACGTCATTGTACCTAGTAACCAATATTTTTCTAAAAGCGTTAAATGTTTCTACTAGTTTGCATTAACATTATTTATTGAAAACGGAAAAAAGGCAAAAATAAAAGAGGTAAGTATTAATATCTACTCTCTAATCTATCAATAATCACGATACTAGGCGACGTAATATATGGACGATCAATTAGTAGAACAAGTCAATTATGGGCAGATCCTGATGATTTACGCTTGTTGGTTCGCGAATTAATGTTTTGTCTGAGAACCGGTGCTTATATCTTTGTGACTGATCACTAATCACTTGTGCTGCTAAACGAGGGCCGATTGTTTTGGAAACAAAAATAGAAAAAGAGAGAGACAGAAAATAAAGTGGCTAGTCTATATAATGTTGGTATCTACGTCATCGGACTGCTCGACTGGGGAATAATACCATAGCCAAGGAACTTTATTGAGTAATGTTGAGCAATTTTTCATAAACCTTTTGAACAAAATAAATATAGCAAATAGATATTACCGTTAATATTAAGAGCTTATTTACTAACACAAGACTGACAGACTTCTAGCACACCTGAAATAAATTTAATCATAATTTAATAGTTAATGTTTGCTATATAATTAATTTTATATGCATTGTGAATTATTGACAAGTACAAGTGTATGTAAATACCTAAGTGCTGAATAAAAATCGTTTATTTCGTTCCCGTGCGCGAGTAAGGTTGCCAGAGCTCACGAGTGGGTCAGAATCAAGATGGCTAGTGCTTGCTTTGATGAAAATGATGAAATACTGTTTAACTTATTTTAATATCAAAATATTCTTTTTTTTAAAAGACTTCTTGTCCAGAACTGGTGTTAGGAAAAAAATACAAAGAGGACGCATCATAAGAACATTTTTTTTTTATGTTTCTATGTGAATAAGGATATACTGACTATTTACTATTGATTATATTATAATACATATTTACTGTACTGGCACTAGATGTCCTCGTACTTGTATGTGGATCTTTGTTTTTTCATCATTGTTTTTCAGAAAAAACAATGATTTAAGTAACTTAAGTAGGTATGAGGTCACTGAAATTTTCACGAAAAATACAGTATGTTTAGGTACTTCACTTTTATTTCATCATCATCAGCCCGTATAACGTCCACTGCTGAACATGGGCCTCCTCCCGAGGGAGGGTATTGCCATAGTCAACACGCTTGGCAGGCGGGTTGGTGACCGCAGTATTATGTTCTAACATAGAATATGTTATAACAATCGGGACCAACGGCTTAACGTGCTTTCCGAGGCACGGAGGGTATTCCCTCAACCAACTAGACCCGGAAAGAAATCATAGAATTTACACAAAGATTTCTTGTCCGGTGTGGGGATCGAACCCACGACCTCCGAGATTTAAAGCGAGCCAAATACCGCTACGCTACGGAGGTTGTCACTTTTATTTAATAAAAAAAAATGTTTTAAACTATCGCGATTTATACCTACACATAATTTATAGTAGACGCGGATCTCAAATTGCGTTATAGTTTAAAGGCATTGCCGTTTTATTTAGCCATATTGATATTTGTATCCGTCCTCTAAAAGAAGAGTTTTTCCGTAGTCACCACGCTTGGCAAGCAGGTTGGTTACCGCAGTATTATGATGTATTGACCGTTATCTTGTATACGATTAATTATTATAGGTGATGTTAAAACAATCGGGACTAAGAGGGATTAACTTGATTTTTCCTCAACCAATCATACCTAGAAACAAATGTAAGATTTTACTCAAACATTTCTGTGTGGGAATCGAACCAGTGGCGTAAATAGCGTTTTCTGCGCCCTATGCTTCTCATCTATAACTGTAATCTTGTCGCAAGTTCACTAGTGCAAATGCACCGTAGTGGTTAAGCGTACATTCTTATGAGCAATTAGGAGCAAACCGAAAAATAATAGTCCTGCCTGGGCTCCGAGTCTACTATAGTAATTGCGAATCCATGAACTGTCAATGACAGTTCAATAGTCGGTTTTTTCCCATTTGGTAATCTACTAATCCAAATGACGTCATAATTGTGTCAGTATGACGCCACGATGACATTAGCGTAGTTGAATATAATAACAAATGATACATTTATAAGTTTTGAAATCGCCTAAATGAACATTACAATCTCCCTAACCATCTCCCCTGCTACTTCTGTTGACGGCCTTGTTCTGCGGGAGCAACACCGATTGCCATTCCAGCGCCGACCATAGTGAGATTAGTAGATTACCGTTTTTGGCATAATTATATCATGATGGCACAATACTTAAAAAATAGCAGACTCGGCCCCCAGGTCTGCCCATTCTTGCGCCCCCCAGAGTCTACGCCCTGTGTCTGGAAAACTGTGGCACCGCCCTATTTACGGCACTGGATCGAACCCACAACCTCTAAGACTGATAACGAGACTTATACCGCAACGTCACGAAGGTGGGCCATTGGCTTAAGGTGTATATTAATATGTAGCTATATACCACCTATCTTAACAGTGCTTAATTATTCTGTTTGATTAGTATAATGTAGGCTGCTAAGCTTCCATTTTCATTTAGCTTAACATGTCCCTTAGATCTTTATGATTTATTTAATATTTGATTAATTTTAAATTTAACTTTTATTAAAGTAAGAGCTCATTAACTGTGAGGTTTTGGAGGAAAATAATAATATTTCATCTATGATAGACGATCAGTAGTAGGTACTTATAATAAGATAAAAACAGATGTATGTACCTAGCTTTTTTGTCCCCCGACGGACAAATTTATTTAGGCCCGAGGCTTTTGCTACTTCACCGGGCATAAAGGCGAGCAGAGCTCCATCCTAGATAAATGGTTTAAACACTGCAAACTAAGCAACCTGCGCAAGAGGGCGTCCTCTGTAGGATTTGGACCTCGGCTCAGGGCTGTTGCTGAAGGGGAGAGGATGTATATAGCATCACCTTCAAGAAATACGGTAAAAGCACAGGGTGTTTACTTTGTACTGGTAATAATCTTTGTTCCCTACAACTTATATTAAGTAACTTATGTTAAGTAACTTATGTTAAGTTTATCTATGATTAAGTTATTCACCGTAATGTTGATAATACTTCGCGAAATGATTTAGTTTTGGTAGTATAATCGATTTATACAGGGTGTCCCAAAAGGTTACGTAGCTGGGAAGGGGGGTGATACGGGTAACTTAAAAAGATATGTAGGTAATTTTATTGCAATTCCAAAATGGTATCCCGAAAATTATTTTTAAATGTCCTAGTATGAATTTTTCAAATAAGGGTTATACCATTTTGGAATTGCAATAATATTAACTATCTTTTTAAGTTACTCGCCGGAGTTGCATAGTTCTTTGTTTTTTCAGTACACTTGGATGAAGTTGAGTGAAATCGTAATTACTAAGTCCTTGCCTGGACAGGCACTTACATAATTTTCTTTAAAATCTTGGTTAGATATGGTGAGAAAAAAAAATGTAAAAAAACAATACGTTTTTTTATTTCGATTTGATAAAGGGTTATTGACGATTACGTAACAGCATTTTTTTTTAAATACAGCAATATTTGTAGGTACAGTTAGCAAAATAGCACCACAAGATGTAAAATTTCTAGTTTTTTTTTAAATGCCAATTATTTTTTTTAAATACCCAGAGCGGATTTTTTTTTTTTCTTAGCTACGTAACCTTTTATACATTTTAAAAATCACAGATTTAAAATGACTTTAAACCTGTTTTAGGGCGGAATAATTTACAAAGTATATAACTCACATGATTTAAGGAACATTATAGCTTAAGAAAATTGCTGACTTTAAACTAGTAGTATACAAAAACTCTTTGCTAGTAATCTTTAAAAATATCTTGAGCTGAAACGGTGCAAAAATCACTGGCATTAAAGAAGAACTAATTGAATGGTTCCACACACTGACGCTTTCTTAATGTTTATATTTGAGCACATGGACACTGTGCAACATATTTAATTATACAATAAAAAACCAATAGAATCCTCCACAATAAGCATGAAGACAGAAGACTAAAATTATACTTAATTAGTCCGTCAGTTAGATTACTAAAAAATATTGGACACGTATTTTTTCATTTATCAAATCAATAAATATCGACAAAGATACAGAGCAACAATAAACTATAAAGTTCAGGAGAGCTTCAGGGGGGCTTGTGACGTCACTTCTAGGTAAAATTGTACCTAGAAGTGACGTCACACAAAATATAACGTGCTATATCTTCGTATTTTTTTTTGAGGAACGAATAATAAAAAATACTTGTCCAATATTTTTTGGTAATTTAACTGACGGACTAAATATATTTTTTGTAGTCTTCTTGCCTAAGCGCGGTTTCACCTGAGTAACTCCCGTTCCCGTGGGAACTTCATTATAAAATATACCTAGCCTTCCTCAATTAACAGGCAATCTAATATTTAAAGATTTTTTTTTATCGGAACAGTAGTCCCTGAGATTAAACAAGCGAACAAACAAACAAGCTCTTCAGCTTTTTATTTTAGTATAAGATTCCCAAAGATTGAAAGCGCTTCTACAGGCGACTGGGCCTGACGCCTCAGTGCTGCCACCTCGTGGATGACCATTTTAGTAAACCCTCATTACCTATTGGCAACTATTAAAAGATCACGGAGTATAATCCGTGAAAATATCAAAATAGGTACAAATAAATTGTACCAACAACAATATCCTGATTCACATCTCTATAAACAGTAGTAAGACTTAAAAAACCGTTAACACACAATTATTTATATTATTATTAAATACTAAACCCTTCCATCAGTGTAATTACAGCTGTAATTCTCAGAGGAATATTACCGACATTCGGTGTAATATCAGCTCTGGGCGGGCGAACGAGGGGTGAGGTATAAAGCAAGAGGGGGGCAGTAATAGTTCATCATCCGATAATAGTAGGATTAACACGATACAACCCTTTGTGGGCGGCTTGTAAAACTTTACCAAAACATTTGTCCGCACTGATTATTATTCATTCCTACCACATTAAATATTCGCAAAGTGAATACTTAACGCGCCGCGGTATCCACAAACCGAATTTACGATTTATTATTAAAACCTGTTGTATTTGGAAACTGAGTGTTTGATATGTTTGTGTATATGCGATTTGTATGTTTATAATATTTATCCGTGTGGTTTCCGGCTTAGAATAGACCACCCCATGTCCTCCCATGGGTGTCGTAAAAGGCGACTAAGGGACATATGGCTGATGGATGGGCAGCAGCATCTATTAGCTCAAGGTTTACATCTTACTGCGATCACCAATCCGTCTGCCAAGCGTGGTGATTATGGCAATATCCCTCTACGATCCTGGCTTGCCAAGGTCTGTTCAGAGGAGGCCCAGTGGACGTAAACGGGCTGTTGATGATGATGATGTTTATTGGGCTGTTCGTTTGAGGTTTTTGTTTCAGATCATGATCTGAAACTAAAAACCTCAATTGCTTTGGTAGCACAAGAAAATTGTAGACTTGCATTATCATCATTTAGGTAAATCTTATTCTTAAACATCAAAATAAAGTACTTTTTTTGTTAGAGAGAAGTGTCACAAGGTAACAAGCGTTGAAATGTATTATTAACTTATAATCCTTTTGAATTTTATACTATAGACCTTTTACTATGGATTAAAAGATCATGTATAAATTCGAAATACATATATATATCGAATTAGCCGTTCTAGATATTGGTCAGATATTCCAATTGGAATGATTGATTTTCGATTTGGCTCAAATTTTAAAGATATGCTGAGTTACGTTTGTTTTGTGTAATTGATAATTGTAAAAGCAGTGCGAAAACCACCTAAGCCTCACAAATAATAGATTTACTGTCATATTTATTAGAAAGTCTCCATAACAATGTGTCCTACAACTTTTAATGTTGCCGTAAAGCAATTAGGTAAGTGATTTACGTGCACATTCACGGTAGAATGTTAGTTAACAGATTTCTTACAAAATTTCTTCAAAACTTTTCTGAACAATTTTGGATAGAATGAGATGCGCATACTTGAACAAATATAATATTCACATCACACGTTTTGCAAACCCCTCCGTTTTGTCCTAACAACCACTTTCACCATCGAGTCTGTCAATTTATATTTGCCTGCAATCATTAATGTAGGCGTCGACACGTTCTGCTGTTTTGATATAGCGGCGCTCTGTGAGAACTACATATCGTTGAAACTCCCTGCCTCCCGCAACTTAACGCCATAAGGCGACAGAGGGGATTTTTTTCCGGTTCTTAAGCGCGGTTATACTGGGTATAGAGTAAACTATCCCAATGAATAGGTGTCAGAAGCAATGCGTCAGAGTAGTCCGCCGGGGCCGCGAGCCCGGGGCGCGGACGTGCCGCGTAACTCGACCCACTCGCATCATAATGCTACATAATTCAATTGATTCCCCGACACTACCCGCACGCTTCCTTCTAACTTCGTTTAGAACGGTTTGATATCGGATACATCGTTTTGACGCCTCCTTGTACAATTCTTTCCCCACTGACCCTTGGTAAAAAAAATAAAAGGTGCAGAATTCAGTATACTATCTTGTATTTAACAAAATAAATAATAATTTAACAACGTTATTTGTTTGTAACAACTTAGAGCTTCTTAGTGGTGGTAGGACACAGCCGGGGAGGAGAAGGAGACATGGCCGAGTTGCTGGGCGTAGGCTACCTTAGCCACAGGGGCGGCGGCGTATGCGACCTTGGCGATGGGAGCCGAAGCGTAGGCAACTGGAGCAGGTGCGTAGGAGACTGGAGCAGGAGCGTAGGCGACGGGGGCAGGAGCATAAGCCACCTTTGCGACGGGAGCGGAGTGGTAGACTGGGGCGGGAGCGGAGTGGTAGACTGGGGCGGGAGCGGAGTGGTAGACTGGGGCGGGAGCGGAGTGGTAGACTGGGGCGGGAGCGGGAGCATAGGCAATCTTGGCTACAGGAGCGGCAACGGCGATTTTGGCTGGAGCGGCGTGAACGGGAGTTCCCTCGTAGCGGACGACGGCGTTGAATCCGTGAACACTGTCAGAGGTGTAGTCGACGATGCGCTGGACACCATCGGGTTGGACGAGAGAGTAGGATCCCTGAACGGCATCACCGGAGCGAGTTTCTTGCTGTTGCTTCACATCACCACTGTGGGAGTCTTGCACAGAGTACGAGAACTGGTAGTGAGCGGGGGCTTCAGGCTGAGCCACCGCCACCTTGGCGTACGCGGGTTGGGCATACGCAACCTTAGCGTAAGCAGGTTGAGCATAGGCTACGTTGGCGTATGCGGGCTGGGCGTACGCTGGTTGAGCGTAAGCCACCTTGGCGATGGGAACGGTAGGCACCGCGATGGCTGAAGCCGCCGCTACTAAGCCGAAGAAGGTCAGGAACTAGAACAAAAAAGATAACATTTTAATAAACACTTAATTAAGTTAAATACAAACTAATAAAATAATAACATTAATGTTGATATGCAGTAATTTGTTTTATTTAATTAATATGTAAATAAGTAAGTATAAAGCAATATGTTTATATTGCTATACAGCAATAACTGTAACTAGAAACTCACTTTAGCAACCATGTTGACTGATTTGTTTGTTGTTGACTAATGTGCTGTTACTCTGTGACTCTGAGCTTTTATAGTTGTATCTACGTTGCGTACACGCATGTGTGTATACACATGTGTACTTGAGATAAACGCCCGCGGCACAAGTCAAAAACTGGATCATAAGTTATGTAAAAACTTCAAGTTGATTTGATTGACTTGTGTCAATACTAGGGCCCATTTTTATGTTTATCTATATGTAAAGCAAAAACTATGTATTTATCCCTTTTTACGAAAATTACGCCGACGGAGTAGAATGACATTTCGCACCTTTATTGTTTATGTAGAAAAGGAGTGCAGAATACTAATGTTTCGACAACTGGGTCATCAATAGTCATGATAAACACATATCACTAATTCGATATGATACATTTGTGTGAAATATGATGATTTTATTTATTTTCCACGCATTTAGACCTTCAGTGTCTCGAGTTAATATTACTTATTATGCCCGGTGAAGTAGCAAAAGCCTAGTGTTGCACTATATTATGTCCCTTAGGAATGAATTCTATGAGCTGTTACTTGGAAATGTAAACTAATTAATAGTCAAGATTTTTTTTCTTTGTATCTTTTTATCATTGTATTTGACTTACAATAAGAACGATCGATTCGTCTACATTATTAATAAACGTTTTCATTTCATTTTAATCAAAATCACAATTTGTTTCTGCCTCTGGTTATTATTATTTATTTATATATTAAATGCATTCGTGAAAAAAATACACGTTAAGCAATAAGTAGAGGTCGAAATATCTTATCTATAGTATAGAGTTAAACTGTTTAATGTTTTTAGATATTAAGGTAGATTGTTGAGTACATTATTATGTAACTAGATATGACACTAAATTATTTGGAATCTTAAAAATGACGTAATGGCAAGGTAACACTTAACTAAATGTAGTTAGATAGTTGAGTTTTATTAAATTGGCACAGATTATTTAAAAGGCAGCATTAACAAGTAGTTAGTAAATTATAAACACCACGATTCATCTCGAAAACCGCGTTTAGCACCTTTATACTGTGGTACCTACATCATACTGCGTTTACAAATGGGAGTTAGATGTTCAGCAGTGGACGTATACTTTTATGGTGACGAGATCGTCAAAATAGAGCACTCTTAAATTACTGACTCCTAATAAAAATAAACTTGTTAGCTTTTGGTGAGAGATTAGTATGCCGCTTAGCCTAGTGAAGTATCAAATACTTCGCCGGATTTGGAGGCTTAGAGAATTCTAGTAAGAGTGTAATAAGATCAGAGACCAGTTCCTCTTATCTTGTTACACTCTTACTAGAATAGGCATGAAGAATAAAAAAAACTATTTAGTCCGTCAGTTAGATTACCAAAAAATATTGGACACGTTTTTTTTTCGTTCCTGTAACAATAAAATGACAACGATACAGCGCGTTGAAATTCCGTGTGACGTCACTTATAGGTACAAATTTATCTAGTAGTGACGTCACAAGCCTGTCCTGAACTTTATATGTAGTTTGTTTTGCTCTGCAATATTTTTTGGAAATCTAACTGACGGACTTATTTTTTCTTTTTTGTTTTTATGCCTATTCTCTTTTTCGTCTATGAGTTATTGGCTAAGAACATTCTCATAAGACCTTATAATTCTCTGATTACATTTATTGCGTGACTTGAGACTTAGGTTGTCCGTCTATGAGTCTGTCTGTGCGTACAGTTTCCTCGTGTTTACTAACAGTGATTTACAGGAGGGTCGCAGTAGCCAGAACATAAAATATATTATTTTTTGGTTAAGTTAACAGCTATATTAGATGACTAGTTTCCCGCGCGCAGTTTAAACCGCGTAGTCCCCGCTCCCGTGGAAAATTCAAAGTTAAATACAGCCTAAGCTACTCCTGAATAACATAGCTTTCTAATGGTGATAGATTTTTTCAAATCGGTGCAGTATTTCCGGAGCCCATTGAATACAAACAAACAATCAAATCTTTACTCTTTATAATATAGCTATATATATACCTATCTATACTAATATTATAAAGCTGCAGAGTTTGTTTGTTTGTTTGAACACACTAATCTCAGCAACTACTGGTCCGATTTGAAAAATTCTTTCAATGTTAGATAGCCCATTTATCGAGGAAGGTTATAAGCTATATTTTATTATAAAGTTTCTACGGGAATGGGAGTTACGCGGGTGAAACCGCGCGCGGAAAGCTAGTAATAATATATCTTTATAGGTATAGATCAGCTATACTCAACCCGCGGCTGGCGGACCGCAAGTGGCCTTTTGAGTTGGCCCACTTAGGGTTATAATAATTATACATCTTTTTTGTTTATTGAATATTTTGAGCTTTTACTAAGTATTTAAGTTTACCTTTTTCATTACCCTGTAAATATTTTTTAATTATTTGGCTTCAAGTCCCAGGCCCACGACACCAAAACTGAAACGTGAATGTAGCCCCTATAAAAAAAAGGTTGAATAGTCTGTTGCTATTGTTGTATAGACTGTTGCTTTGATTGAGGTTTAAGTAACCGCCTGTAGGTAGGTGCTACGTCGCGTCGCGCTAAATAGCAATTGCGAAATCAAAATGTTCATTTGCATAATTCAGGTCTTATAATTTATGTATAACTATGATATAATCTAAATAACTTTACATATAATGAATTAACTAGAATATTTGTTACAGTTATCTAGTGCTGTAGTTATAACAAGACCGACTAATAAATATATCGGTTTATCTCTAACACAATCTCTATACATGTGAATGATAGTTTGTGTACTACGCCCGAACAGTGTTAAACATTTTTTTTTATTCAGGTAATGTATTTAGCCACGAGGCTTTCGCTACTTCACCGAGCATAAAAACGAGCAGTGCTTCAGCCTTAATAAATGGTTTAAAAAACTGCAACCTGCGCTAGAGGGCGCCCCCTGTGGGGCTTAGACCTCGGCTCAGGGCGGTCGCTGGCAATGTGATGGAGAGATTATAACTTTTAGTAATTTAGGGGGTTTTGTGCAACTGTCGCTCTACTTTACAGTTCGCGTGCCTCTCGGACTTCGGGTCTACTAGGGCATCGGATGGTCCTGTTGGTTCCATTAATATGTATTAGGTAGTAATGTTTACTTAATACTTATAAAAGCGGCCGTAGCCGAATATCTAGGGCGTCGGACTTGCGATTATGTAAATAAAATAAAAAATAAAATAAATAAAAAATATTTTTATTTACGTAAACCTATTACAGACATTTGCACATAGTCAAAACAATAATTTATTATTAATCTACGTATAATTTTAATATTTATAAATTAGCATATTAGGTAAGCAGGTATTTTAGTTATTGTTTTTAATAATGTTTTAGTCTTAACTTTATTATTCAACTATATTGTGTCCAATAGCTTGTTCTGTCTATATTAAGTTATATTAAGAACAATTGTCATTATTTGGGCGGACCATGAGTATATAACGACGGACGCGCTTTAATGCTATCACCGGATCCAATACGCCCCAACTGAGAAGATCCGGCGAAACAAACTCAGTGGGTTATTCTACTGCCGGTTTAAACACGACCCACATGAGACGGTCCGGCGAAACATACTCTAATGGTCATGTGGTCGCCTGTTCGATCCCCTCCCATTGCATTACCAACGTGAACCCACTCGTAACACAAGCATTTAAGCTAAGCACGAATACTAGTAGACTGTAAAAAGTCTGCTAGTATCTAATCTCTTTAAAAAAATATCTTAAATGTAAATAATGGCTTTATTATTTTTAGCTTGATATTTTCCGCTAAAATAATGTTATTCTCGACCTTAACCCTTAGACCTTAAAATTAAGATAACTAAAGTTCTACAATACAAAATTCAATACATTTTCTACGACTCACACAGTGTACATTTGCGGCCACACGACAATATACATCATATTTATCGTAAAATATACTAAAAAGACAGGTGTCATGATTACATTCTCATAGCGTACGATTATAACTGTATTATTATAATAATTAAAGTATCAAAACTATCCAATCTCTATGCCCTAGTGTAGGTGGTGTGATGAGGTGTGTTGTAACTAATTAGATTTGTACAATACATGACGAGATATTATCTAACAGCTACCGACTACCTGTCAGCGATTCCTAACATGTGCACCATAGAATGTTAATCCAGTTTCACTTATATTTTTTGCATATTTTCTCTACATCATTTTATCTATTTTTTTCATAGCAGTCCCCGGTTAGTGTGTTTTTATTTTACACAAAGATTGATTGTCCTTCTCCTCGTGATATTATACTTAATAATATAATGCTAACTCTCATATTTGTATACAATACTTAGCCTAAGCAATGACTTGAATATTGTATTATAATGTCACTTTGATTTGGAAAAGCCTGCTATACAACACAAAACACACAATACACTAACACTACACAAAACACATTACACTAAAACACAAAAAAGATAGGAGTAGGTATATAAAGTGACGAATAAGATTTTAATTCCGTTTTTTTTTTATTTTTAGTTTTTTTTATTACTCAATTTTTTTTTTTATGTTATTGTTACTTTCTCCTTGGCATAAATACTGCGAATTTTAACAAGGGGAACAAACTGGCTCCTGCGATACAGTATAAACCAGTGTAGGAGTCAGGGAATTCTAAAACTGCATGTTACTTATTTGTGTCAATAAAAATATTTTAATTTATTTTATAATAATTTTAATTTGTTTTCACAATTTCATGGGGTCATATGCCTGACCACATGAAATTGTCATGTAAAGATGTGTTCATAAAAAGGAAAATCTAAAAGTGCGATAAAGCTTGGGAACCTCTGCTCTATATTGCTGTACAATAGCGCATATTAATAACATGAATTATTAAGTGTTGCAAGTTCCTCTTGTATTGAAGTACTTATTTGTGTTAATCACAAATATCGGTCGATAGTAAGGTGGTACTGATTTATGATTTCCGATTAATTTTGTAAGTTTTTTTCTATCTGTAAGTTTGGATATAATGCTACGAAAATCAATAGTTGACTATGAATATAGTCGACAAAGTCTCGTACAACGCGGGTTCGGGTCCGGTGTCGGACAAAAAAATCTTTGAATAAAGTCAAATATTAACTACCACTTTCGAGGAATGGACGATTTGAAGGGTCAGAGCCCACTCGTCTCCTAAGATTCGCACCCTGTGCCCACTCGTCCCCTGGAACTTTTGAGGGGCCCATTCGCCCCCTGAAGAATATTTATTTTTATTCATTATTCTAATATAAGTACATGTATATGTGTATACTGCAGCTTGGTAGTCCGGGTAAAGTCGCGCAGAAAAGGCTAAAATAAAAAATATAGTAATTCGGTAGATATCATGTTTATTTCAGATAAGATTAACACATAAAAAACACAATGTCCTAGAAACTAACGAAATACAACTCTTTTACAAAAATCAGCCTTGATTGACCATCATATAAATAAACATTAAATATAAAATATGCAAAAAAAAAATAGAACACATATCAACAGTAAATAATCACTTCTTATTTTTTGTATATTTACCAACTACATACATGCAAAATCATAATAACTTAAATCTAAAAAATTATAACAGTACAAAAAAAATACTAAAATCACAGTAATTATTGAAGACTAGATAAATCAACATATATTTTTTTTGTATATTAACCAACTACATGCAAAATCGTAATAACTTAAATCTAATAAATTGTAACTAGAAGTACCTACATAAAAATTGGCTAAAATCACCGTATTTTTCACTGAAAAAGTAGAAAAAGTAATATTTTATCATACAAAATAGAAAATTATGTGAGTGCATACACAGTAGCATACTAAAAATCTATGTTTTACCTTAAAATAAAATAAAGTATTTAATAGTAACTATTAAAAGTAGCAGCAGTTGAATTTTTTTTTCTGTGTCTTCTTTCCAATTATATACACGTAATTCTTTTGAAATAGGGATGTATAGGTAAATAGTAGAACTTACGTATTTTTCCTTCACGTACATGCACTGATCACTTCACTCACTAATTAAATTTAATAAGTAATCCTACAGGATACGCTAATGAAAACTTTCACTCGAGACAGTATAAAAATCAGTACGCTTGGATTTGCAACTAAAAGTAAACTTAATGTAGTAACACATTCCTGGAATAAATACGCCGAAGTTGTCTAGTACTGGTGTTAGCCAATCAGGTGCAAGTCCTTTCATCGAGCGTCTATTGTTTTGGGCTACGCCTTTGTTATTTGCTCGCGCGCAGATACTATGGCTAAGATTACCCCTCCCGCTTCGGCATTCCACCTTATCTCTTATTTATAACCCGTTTTTTTAACAAGCCATTCGTAGTGAGACAATTTTACATCGTAAGCCTATCGACAGGTTATATTATTATCATGACGGATTATCATTCATCATAGCTCTTTTTTCAATGATCTGTTATGATTTATTAAATTAATTCCGTTAATAAACTGTTCACAAGTGTACTATGTTAACCGTTTCTTATGTAAAATATAGCTAATTTTATCTCAGGGGACCAATAGGCACCTGAATAGGTGCCGAATCTTTAACTTATATTGTATATATATTAGAGGAGACGAATGGGTACCTTAAAAAAATATTTTTTATTAAAATATTAATTGGTCACCTACCAGGAGACCAATGGGCACCTATATAGGGGCCGAATCTACAACTTTTATGCTGGGGGACGAATTTTAGGAGACGAGTGGGCTCTGACCCGATTTGAACCAACTATGGGAAAAGTCGTACATACGTCGAAAAGCATGTCAAGCCCTCGGTTCCTATGGTTTCAACAGCATCATAACAATATGTTATACTAGTTGCGCCCCGCTGTTTACCCGCCTCACTCTGCTCCAGTGGGTCGGAGCGTGACATTTTGTAGCCTATATGTTAATCCAGCTTATAAACTATCCGAGTGAAAACTTTCAGCCAAATCCCTTCAGTAGTTTTTGCGTGAAAGAGTAAGAAACATCCATCCATCCATACTTACAAACTTTTGCGTTTATAATATCTATTAGTAGGAACTTAAGGAACAGGCAGTTACACCATAGGTATTAGGTGTCACCCTGATTTTATAGTCGCCTCTGGTTATTAAATCAAAAGCATCAACGTTAACGAATATATAATTAAAGTTAGGAGTACCCATTAATTAAACCATTAAACGCAGGAAATATTGTAAATATTAAGGCGGTTGTCCTTAAGGTTTACTTGCGTAACTGTGTAAGCCCTTCGATTTCCTTAACAGTGGGTATATTAACTATAAAATATAAAATTCTACACATATTATAAGCAAGCGCGGGCGTGGCTGGTTTCGCCCATCATAAATATTCTATAATCTATATCACCTTGCCCTGATAATAATTGTGAGTTGATAACAAACTCAACACAATTTACCTGCAGAGTCGAAGTGGTCGTTTTAAGTTTTATAAAGAACTAACTGCATGTGCCATGCCCCGAGCAGTCCAAGTCCCAAAGGGGACGCACTCTTGTGCAGGTTGCTTAGTTTGTAGTTTTTAAACCATTCATCTAGGCTGGAGCTCTGCTCGCCTTTATGCACGGTGAAGTAGCAAATGCCTCGTGGCTAACTACATATATCCGTCCGAAAAAAAAGCTAGCTTCCTGCACCTGGTTTCACTCGCGAAAGTTCTGTTCCCGTAAGAATTTCTGCTTTAAACCTAGCATAAATTACACCTGGATAATGTAGCTTTCTAATGGTGAAAGATTTTCACCATTAGAAAGCTACAACATTAGAAAACATATTAAATTCGGACCAGTAGTTCCCAAGTTTAAGGGCGTACAAGCAAACAAACTTTTCAGCTTCAAGTAAAGTATAAGTACCTACTCAAAAATACTATTTCATAAATCATTATAATTAGAACCAGACTTTTTCGAAATACTCTATAGTATATTTTTATATTTATAGTACATGAAACAATAAAATTAATTACAACTATTAATTTCAATCATACCCTAGGCAGTAGCCGTGCCCCGGAGCAACCATAAATAATAATATTGACATGTATCATAAACTTATTTGTCATCTTGCGCAAATGTGATTTCGTCATTGAGTCATTTGGCAAGAAAATATAGAGTAATAGTTATAATTAAAGTATGTGTTTATCGTTTTTGGTAGTATGTGGTTGAACTTGTTTTAATTCTGCTATTATCATAAATGACTAGATGCCTCGAGCAATTATCTAATATTATAAACGCGAAAGTTTGTAAGTATGGATGGATGTTTGTTACTCATTCACGCCAAAACTACTGAACGGAATTGGCTGAAATTTTGCACCGAGATAGGTTATACGCTAGATTAACATATAGGCTATCAAACATCACGCTCCGACCCACTGGAGCAGAGTAACGCGGGTAAATCCGCGGGGCGCAGCTAGTTAGCAAATATATTGGCTTCCCTCGCGCGGTTTCAACCGTGTAACTCCTGTTCCCATGTCACTTCTAGAGTAGTGTAGTTCCGGAATCTATTCAATGCAAACAAATAAACAATCAAATCTTTACTCTTTATAATATTAGTATAAGATATAACATAAAATAGAAAAATCGCACTGCATTTTTTAAATCATTTTTAAACGAATTGATTACATGATTGCCTACGGAATCCTATATTTTATGTCAAGTTCTTAACCAAAGCTTAACTTTGCAAGAGTTAATTATGTAATATGTTCGTGGGAAAACTCACAATATTGGTAGAATATTAATTAAATGACATTAACAGTATTAAGTACTTAAAATAAAATACAGTTTAGTGCAAGGTCATCTCGTGTATAGTGAATTATTTTAATGTGTTTTGTCCCGGAAACTAGAAATACTTAAATTTGATTAGTTACAAATTTATCTTAGATAAATAGATTATGAGATATTCTTTGAGTGAAGCCGTATGTATGTTAAGAATTTATTGATTTTATACGTTATTACATTAGCTGATAGAGTTCAAAATAATGGCTATATGATCTCTGGCTGGCTATGGATTAAAGCATTAATAATACTTATAAGATACGGATGTTTGACAAAACATCCGTATACAGTATGTTAAATAACAGAGGGCGTTCCCTTAATCTATATCATTAATCTATATCATTAATCGATTAAAACAAACTATCAGCATAGAAAAATAAGCATAAAATAATCCGAATTCAAAAAAAAATTAATTGGCAATAAATTCGAAACCTCCTGTTTAAAATCAAAATAGTAGCGCGGAATAGTACCTAAGTACCTAACGTAGTACTAGCGTTGCCTTTCTTTAAGTACGCGTGCACAGAGTGTTTCTTTTACGTATCGATTTAAAAAAATTGGTGAATATTTTAATATTAAAAAAAAATAAAAACATTTCGTTTTCGTTTTTTTTGCATGTATGGATGCTATACTGTTGCGGGTTAACGGGAACGTCCTCTGCTAGTTAACATACTGTATTTATATATATAAGCATAACGTTCTTTAAATAGTATAGCAGTAGGTATACGAGCTGATGATGCTTATGATGATGATGTTAACAGATAGTTATTGGTGCATTTCAGCGTTAATAAGGTATGAGGATTATAAACTTTTTGATTAAAAAGCTAAGGATGTATAAAGTTTCAAAGTTTAAAGCGCAGGCCACACCGCCGCGCCAGCGGGCAGTCTAGCAAGCTAGACGGGCGAACCTTGTTTCACCTCTTTTACATACTTCGGTTCACACCGCGAGCTACCGAATAATATATTTGTTTGTATAGTTTCCTTCTCTCGCTTGCCCGCATGCCTGGCTCGCTCGCCCGCCCGGTGGCAGTGTGGCCTGCGCTTAAAAATAATTTATTCCGTAAAAATGGTTACATTTGTTTGGAATCGTCATATTTTTTTCCCTACCGTGCTTTGCGTGACATGGCGAGTACTAAGAAACACTGCCTAAAACTCAGTAGAACCCTCTTTTTCACAAAAAATAATATTTTACAATATCTTATTTACATGAGATTGGGGCGACTCAATCCCAAGCATTTTTGTCACCAATCTTGTAGTAAGCCGACACAATTTGGCATTCATCGTTTTTTCCAAAGTTATTTATTGTCAATTCTATTAAATTATTGTGAAGTTTTTTGTAGATTGTAGAACCGTATACACTGCTCCATAAAAGAGTTACTTATTTTGCGGAGACGGCTAGCATGATTTCTTCCTTCCCAAATTATACTTGCCGCAACCTGTAGGGATAACATCCACCGCTGAACACGTTTCCCACCACCTCCTATGCTCCCACCAACCTTACGGATATATAAAGCGAATCACGCGAGATGTGCGCGCTACTTGCTCTTGTCTCTTTCACGCGCGCACTTCCTTGGCTCCGCTGAATCACCGCTGAACAGTGGAATTCGTTTGTGTTGTGTATGTCGCACACCACATTATTATCTACATTGAAAATGTAGATAGGAATGTGGTGGTCTACAATTGGATTTGTCACTTATTGGTTTAAAAATGTGTAATTTATAGCTATCATAAAAAAATGTCAATTTCATCCCGCACGTAGTTTTTTTTATATGCGTAGCTCACGTTGCCATGGGTTTTTTTTTTATAGATTATTACCAGAGTTTTGCAGTCTACTAGTATTCGTGTTAACCCCTCGTGCTAAGCTAAAATGGTTATGTTACGAGTGAGTTCACGTCGGTAGTGCAATGGATGGGGATCGAACCGGCAACCACAAGATCACAAGTCCGACGCCCTAGCCATTGGGCTACGGCCGCTTGAATATAGCCTACGTTACTCTTGGATAACTTAGCTTTCTAATGGAGTTTTTTTTTTTTTTTTTAATTCCAGAACCTTATCAAGGCAAAACAACAATCCAATATTTTATCTTCATAATATTAGTATAGAAGCATTTAAAATTGGGATAGGTTCTGAAAAATAAATACATTTATAACATTACATTCAAATAAAACATACAGAAACACAAAACTAAATAAATAATTTCATATTATCATAGTTGGGACGCACATTTGAATGGAAAGTGTCCAATCGCAGTATTCTTCCTCTCGTCTTGGATGACAGATTATGGGAAATATAGAGAGTATACTTATCTATACTTCATTAACAGCCGTTTACGTCCACGGCTGAACATAGGCCTCTTCTTTACAGACCTTGGCAAGCCAAAGTCGTCAAGCGACATTGCCATAATCACCACGCTTAGAAGTAACCCTGAGCTGGTAGATGCTGCTGCCTATCCATCACATGTATGCCGCTTAGTTGCCTCTTACGACAGCCATAGGAAAAGATATGTGGTGGTCTATTTGGTGGTCTAAGCTAGAAACCACACTTATACTATGCCTAGTGTTAGTCTATAATCTGGACCCTGTCAGTTTGGCTGCCGTGTCTGAAATCTGTTAAGCCCGATATTATTCTATTGTTTTTTTTTAATGGTACTAATCCCACCCACACTCGCCCCACTGCAACTCCTGTAAGCCAGGATCAACAGTGGCACACACTGGGTATGGCAATAAGCACCAAGGCTAACCAAGTCACGGGAAAAAAGTTAAACTGCCTTGGGACCCGCAACGAATTTAATCAGAAAGAGAATAAGAGGAGAAAGAATGACTTAAGTTTTCACTTCCCTCAATTACAAGCGGAGATATCATTCTATTGACAGCAGAAGTATCATCATCATCATCATCAGCCCGTATAAGATCCACTGCTGAACATGGGCCTCCTCCCGAGGGAGCCATAGTAACCACGCTTGGCAGGTGGGTTGGTGACCGCAGTATTATGTTGTACCACGCAAGGAAACTCTGCTGCCAGTTCTTTGCTATACGATTATGTTATAATAATCGGGACCAACGGCTTAACGTGCTTTCCGAGGTACGGAGGGTAGTCCTTCAACCAACCAGACCCGGAAAAAAATCATAGAATTTACACAAAGAATTCCTGTCCGACGTGGGGATCCAACCCACGACCTCCGAGATATAAAGCGAGCCAAATACCACTACGCTACGGAGGTTGTCAAAAGTATAGATTAGTCATATCTGCGTGCCTATAACATATTCAAGGCTGCAAAGACAGGATGTTTATTCTCTTATATCTCTGCATCTATCACGATCTACATTAAAATTTCATACATATCATAGTATGCGTATTACGCATGTCTCTGAACCACACCCAACGAGTCGGTCAAGGCCTTGGTCACTTACTGCCCAAACTACTTTTAATTTCACTGCCTATTAAAAAACCACCAGTATATCTTGACCTTCCAACAGCCTACATGACGTTCGATCGCCAACTGATTTGGTAGAAAGCTAAATGTCTTGTTATAATGGTAATTCTAGTTTATCTAAAACTTGGACGTATTAAAATATTTATTATTGTTGCAATTCAATTACGCACTATAGTATGTGAAGTATTTGTAACGTTGGCATACATAGTAAATAAGACTTTCAATGGGTATTTGTCGGAAATGGAAAAAAAAGATCAATGATATGTCAAAGTTTAACTGATATCGTAAGGTGATATATTATAAGTATTTACCAAAAGGAATATACAATGCTTAAATGACTTAGAAATTGCTTTATAATGTATATTTATTTAAAAACCAACTTAAAAGTTAATTTATATAACTACCTTAAAATACGTATAGTTATTGCAAATATGAGGCAGGTATTTATTCGTCTTATTCCATCACCTAATCCAGCACGTCATTTTCAATTAGATGAGTACTTATTTATTTGTATCATCGACGGTTAACAAATGAAGTTGAAGACATCGAATCTATGTCATCAAAATCAATTTCAACGCGTATAACGTCCACTAGTGAACATGGACCTCCCATGGGCGAGTTCCGCCATAATCACCACATTTGTCATGCGGGTTAGTGACCGTATTATGTTGTAATATGCTAGGAAACGATTCTTCCCGTTCCCTGGTACACGCTTGTCATAGATGATGTTATACCCTTCGAAATCAACGGCTTAACGTACTTTCCGAGACGCGGAAGGAACCTGAACTAAGCAGACCCGGAAATAAATGTCAAGATTTACACAAATATTTCTTATCCGGCGCGCGGCGTGGGGAACGAACCCGCTACCTCCGAGCCTTAAAGCGAGATTTATACCACTACGCCACAGATGTGATGTTTACGCGCATGACTTGAAAACTCATTGAATTATATGATGCCCTAGGCTTTGAACAACTATCTGTGAATCCAGAATCGGACCTTCACAGCCTGAATACAGAATACGCACTTCAAAGTCTTAGTACAGTACAGTAGTAGTCCATAGAGTTATGATCCCTATGTATAGTATTTGAATAATTAAATGCGGTTCACATTGTAGACAACCTTCAACTCGTACAAAAATACAAGCCACAATGCGAAACATGTGTCAAAAATTATACGGTATATAAACAGCTAGAGGATTAACGTTAGCACAATCCAGCACTGACATTCAAATTAACAACAACTAACCATAACAATTATTAAAATGGTCGCTAAAGTAAGTCAATTTCAAATAATTATAACATGCCTAAGTTGTTATCCGATCTAAATGTAAAGTTTTGAGAAGACGGGTTAAAATCAAATCAAAATTGGGACTGCCGAAATGCATTTTAAGTGAACTTACCTATCAACTAACTGCAAAAACATTGAAGTTTCGGCATAATATTTTTTTTTATCACTTCTGTTTAATCCACATATTGATTAATTGATAATTATTTGTTTTTTAGTTTATGATCGTGATGTGCCTGGTTGCTGCCGCATCTGCCGGTCCACTGCTGCCAATCGCGAAGGTGGCATACACCGAGGTAGAGGCACCGGCGCACTATGACTTCTCATACTCCGTGCACGATGAGCACACCGCTGACGTGAAGCAGCAGCAGGAGTCTCGTGCCGGCGACGCCGTGCACGGCTCGTACTCCCTCGTGCAGCCCGACGGCGTGCACCGCATCGTCGAGTACACCGCCGACAAGGTGCACGGCTTCAACGCCAACGTGCGCTATGAGGGCACCCCCGTGCACTCCGCACCCGCCAAGTTCGCCGTCGCAGCCGCTCCCGTCGCCTACGCCCACGCCCCCGTAGCCAAACTTGCTTACCCCTCCCCCGTCGCCAAGGTCGCCTACGCTGCTCCCGTAGCACACGTCTCCTACGTCGCTCCCGTAGCACACCCCGTATCGCACGTATCCTACGCCGCGCCCGTCGCCAAGCTCGCCTACGCCGCCGCACCTGTCGCGCACGTCAGCTACGCCTCCCCAGCCGTCTCCTACCACCACTAGACTGAACCGTATCTTTCTATAATACAACTATTATTTATTTAAATGAAAAAATATTAATAAAGTTTTCTTTTAATATAATGTCATATTTTTTATTATTTTCGAATTGCGATAGGTAGATGAAAACAGTAGGTGTTAGCCAGTCGAAATATATTCACGATGTCTCTTTTGTCTTTTGATCATAAACCAAAACTGTAACCTATGGAATAGAATTTTGGGGTTCAGGGGTTCAGTAACACGTAAATTCGTGCTGAGAACAAAATTATGTGCCCTTAGGTTTGCTAGGAATACAGAAATGAACACCTACCGAGAAAGAGAAATAAGATAGTTGCTGTAACGCACAGAATAAAGGAAAAAAACTATTGTATAATTAAATATGAAATCCTATGAAACCTTTCTCTTTTTTTTTTGTCCGGGGGGAAATGCATTGACGCATTCCCACCGCTGCTGCAGCGCATTCGCACGCTGGCAGTGGGATATGTGTATCGCCCTCTCCATAGCGTAGTATGCTAAACTCATACCACGAGGAGAGGACCCTATACCACTAAAACCCCCCCGGATACTCCTTCGATCCGCCGTTGGCGGGGGCCGGGTACGCATAAGCAATCCGGCCCAATCGTATGAAACCTAGCCGGTCTAAATTAAATTATCAAGATAGACTACTAAAACTTAATGTTCAGCTATTAGAAATCAGACGCATATTTTTGACTTAGTTTATCTCTTTAAATTTATCCACTCTATTTTAGATTCTCCCAAATTGCTTTCTCACATAAACCTTAAAATTCAGTGCCCGTAGATCTCATGAAATTAATCTATTTTCTCTGCTAATTATTTAAAATAACATTTCGTACTATAACCCTTTAACCAGAATGAATCGTCAGGATGAAAGAAATGGCAAAGAGCAATCAAAAAGTAATTAACATTTTTGACCAAAATATTCGTAAATATATATCTGTGATTAAGGGCATCCTCCATACTGGATCCAGTGCGGATCTTTCAGGCTCTTAACTCAAAGCATAGCAGTGTTAGTCAGTTATTTTGGTTTCCCAATTTTTATTGTTACTTTTTCTACGTTGTTTGTTTTTACTGAGCATTGTTAATATATTTTTTTAATCTAGTTTTGTGTATATATTATACTAGCTTCCGGCGCGGTTTCAGCTTTATAATTAAATAGCCTATGCTATCCGGGGATGGTGAAGCTTCCCAATGGTGAAATAATTTTTCAAAACGTAGTTAATCGTAGTTTCGGAGCCTATACAATACAAACTAACAATCAAATCTTTCCTCTTTATCATATTAGTATAGGTTGTAGACTAACTGCTGCCCGCGACTTCGTTTGCTAAAAATGAGGTAAAATGTTGTTTTCTAAAAAAGCTTTCTACCAGTGACGTCTTGTTTAAATTAGTTCTACCGTTGTGAAGGTCAAGCGGAATACACAGACAATAAAATAGACAGGCAAAGGATTACAGACTGCAGTACTGTACGTTTTGAACTATCAGGATCATTACAACAGGGCAGGAGTTAAAGGCGAATGCCCATTTGGGGCCCTCAGTGGACATTAGACTAGAGAAAAAATACTTTATGCATTAATTTTGTCATAAAAAAATATGTGTTTACTTTCTTCCAAATGAGCGCCATTGAAAAACAAATTGTTCTTAAATTATCTCAGTTCTACACTTTTTCAGTTAGAAAATTAACCTCAAAACAGTTATTTTTTTTAATATTTCTAAAATAGTGGCGTCAATTTGAATATATTTTTTAGATAGCCAAAACTATCAAGATTTAAAAAAGCTCCATATTTATAGTAATATTTGATGTCCATTTTGGGCCTGGGATACTATGAAGACTGGGCATTCCCCTTTAATCAATAATGTCTTCAATTGCGAGAATAATATATATATATATATATATATATATATATATATATATATATATATATTGTAATCAACGTCACTAAACCACTCGAAAATAATATCCATATCTATTTGTAATATTTAAAATCTATTATGACATTTCTTAGATTTCAAAAATCACCTTTCCCAAAAAATTGGAACTGGAGTGCTATTAATAGTTGGACTAATAACAGCCACATTGTTAACAAATCTCCTCAAGTTCAATTATTATTAAAGAAATGAGATCGTTTATAAGTTTTTCTAAAAAAAATCGTCAATATGTATCCAAACGCACTAAAACTTATTAAACTTTTAGAGCGTTTACCCCGTTTCACCGCTTTAAAAAATTTTTCTGGTCAACCCGAACTGTCCCACTGATAGGCAATGGCATCCCCCAATTCCTTCTAAATTTCCCTGTCGATAGCATGCTGTGGCAACCTTGCAGGAACTGGTCAGCGGTCTATCTATTTCATCACGTCAACTTTCCGTGGCTGGTCTCGGCGTCGAGTGCCGTCCTCTTTAGAGATTGAATTATCAAATATGGGACGATATTTGATAATTGAAGACGTGAGTGGATGAAGGTGATAAGTCACATAATTTAAATTAATTAATTTAAAAATAATAATAAAAAATTGAACAATACTTATTATATTTTAAAATAAATAATAGTTATAACGTGCAGTTCAGTCTAGTGGTGGTAGGATATGGCTGGGGAGGCGTAGCTGACGTGCGCTACAGGGGCGGTGGCATAGGCGAGCTTGGCGACGGGCGCGGCGTAGGACACATGGGCTACGGGGTGTGCTACGGGAGCGGCGTAGGAGACATGTGCTACGGGAGCGGCGAAGGCGACCTTGGCGACGGGGGCGGCGTAAGCAAGTTTGGCTACGGGGGCGTGGGAGTAGGTGACAGGAGCGGCAACGGCGAGCTTGGCGGGCGCGGAGTGCACGGGGGTGCCCTCGTAGCGCACGTTGGCGTTGAAGCCGTGCACCTTGTCGGCGGTGTACTCGACGATGCGGTGCACGCCATCAGGCTGCACCAGAGAGTACGAGCCGTGCACGGCGTCTCCGGCGCGCGCCTCCTGCTGTTGTTTTACGTCGCCACTGTGTGCATCGTGCACGGAGTATGAGAACTCGTAGTGCGCCGGCGCCTCCACCTCGGCGTACGCCACCTTCGCGATGGGCAATAATGGGCCAGCAGATGCGGCCGCAACCAAGCACATCAAAGTCACGAACTGAAAAATAATAAGATGGATATAATTCATACAATTTCTTAATGCAAAACTAAGTTTTAGGTGGTTGATATTCAACTAATTATATTTTAAAGTCAGAATGCTTACTTTAGCGGCCATTGTTTATAAGTTGGGTGTTAGTGTGTTACTATCATAATGTCCGGCATGCTGCAGCTTTTATACCAACTTCTCTTGACACTTTACCTGTAACCACTTTGGTTTGGTGACACGACGTTTGCAAGGTTGAGGTCAGTAAGATTAAGATATGGAAGTATGTAGGTTGCAAGTTGTGACACAAACCTAATTAGTAATAGCCCTAAAGCTTTGAATAAGTAAAAGTGAAATTAAAAAATTGTTTTATTTATTTACCAGCTGAAGCTATGCCGGGGAAATCATTACTAAATTTTCCAGGTAAAAGTATAAAAGTCTTTTGATAACTTTACCTGGATAATTTAATTGGCAGATTCATCATCATCACCATCAGCCCGTACAACGTCCACTGCTGAACATGGGCCCCCTCCCAGCGGAGAGTTTTGCCATAATCACTACGCTTGGCAGGCGGATTGGTGACCGCAGTATTATGTTGAAATACACAGGGAAACGCTGCTGCCCGTTCCCTGATATATGCTTGTTATAGATGATGTTATAGCAATCGGGACCAACGCGAACGGCTTAACGTGCTTTCGGAGGCACGGAGGGTAGTCCCTCAACCAACCAGACCCAGAAAGAAATCTTAGAATTTACACAAAGATTTCTTGTCCGGTGTGGGAATCGAAATCCACGACCTCCGCGATTTAAAGCAAGCCAAATACCGCTGCGCTACGGAGGCTTTTTAATATTGGTGAATTAAATTATTTTGTATAGCTTCTCGCGCGCGGCCCGCGTAGCTCTCATGCCCGTGGGAACTTCGTAATAAGAGTGATATATATATATAACCTTCCTCGATAAATATACTATCCAACACTGAAAGATTTTTTGAAATCGGACCCGTAGTTCCTGATATTAGCGCGTTCAAACAAACAAACAAAATCTGCAGCTTTATAATATTAGTAAAGATGTCAAAGAATTATATATTTACAATGCTACTATACGGGTGAGACACTTTACGATGCCTTAGGGCTATCATGAAAAAAAGTTCGTTACATAACACATCTTGTAACCTTAACCTTGTGTACGTAGTGTCACCAAAGCTAAGTCTACTTGTACTGTGTCAATTGAATTAGCTATAAAAATTGCAGCGCGTTCGCTAATAAGACAGTTAAGCACTAACACTCAAATTGTAAACAATGGCCGCTAGAGTAAGCAAATGCAATTAAATTTCATTTAGATTATTTTTTGTTATAAAGAAAAGAAACTTTACTGCATGTTAAGACGTTTAATTTATAAATATCTTCCTGTATTTCAGTTCGTAACTGTGATGTGCCTGGTGGCGGCCGCATCTGCCGGTCCACTGCTGCCCATCGCAAAGGTAGCGTATGCCGAGGTGGAGACGCCGGCGCACTACGACTTCTCGTACTCCGTGTACGATGCGCACACCGGTGACGTGAAGCAGCAGCAGGAGTCGCGTGCCGGCGACGCCGTGCACGGCTCATACTCTCTCGTACAGCCCGACGGCGTGCAACGCATCGTCGAGTACACCGCCGACAAGGTGCACGGCTTCAACGCCAACGTGCGCTACGAGGGCACCCCCGTGCACCCCGCGCCCGCAAAGATCGCCGTCGCTGCCGCTCCCATCTACGCCCACGCCCCCGTTGCCAAGCTCGCCTATACAGCACCCGTCGCTAAGCTTGCGTACGCCGCTCCCGTAGCACACCCCGTAGCGCACGTCTCCTACGCCGCTCCCATCGCAAAACTCGCTTACGCCACCGCCCCTGTCGCGCACGTCAGCTACGCCTCTCCCGCCATCTCTTACCATCACTAGACTGAACTAAACCTCACTAAGATATAACTATAATTTATTTAAATGAAAAGTTATTATTAAAGTTTTCTTTAAAGCTAATTGTTGTTTCTTTTTGTTCTACATTCCATGTCATTAGCCATAGGAGTTCATTGTAAAGCATATAAATAGTAATTAGGCATAATATAATGGTTTTTTAATTTCTTCCAAATCAATAGAGTTCAAACTGTTGTAGGAACTATATAGCTAAATGTTTGTTTGATTTATCTTTTCCCTTTATTGTTTAGCTACTTCCCTGTATAATTATAATCGTTCCACATAACCTATTGTAATCATCTAAATAACTTATAGAACCTAATATAGTATTCACCCATTTACCCATGTCCATCATTGGACTTAATAGGGCGGTTGAAGTGAAGTGAAGGAGCGTTACAATAGTTCTAGACCTGGTATGAGCTAATGCATGCGTATGAAAATACTTAACTTATTATCAATTGCTAGACTGCTGCGTGAGTAAACAGGAATCATTTCATCATTTATGATTTTGTTGAAAATTTAAATAATTGAAAAAAAACAGGACTAACAGTGTCACACACCAAAGAGGTATTAAGTTTATGTTCATATCATATTCTACTGGATCCATCTGCCTAAGTTTATCACCTGCTGTATTAAGCAGGTCAAAGTCAAGTGTTTAGTTTTGTTCTACACCTTGCGAGAAATCAAGCTGACATTATTCCTACATAAATAAATAAAAACAAATAACTAGCTGTTCTGAGCAACTTCGTCCGCATAGATACACCAAGTTTTTATAAGATCCGTTTAGTAGTTTCGGCGTGACATGATTTTAAAGAATGAGACAGACCGAACGATTGACATACAGACAAAAATTTACTTAATAGCATTATTTTCTTCAGTATAGATATTAATAAAAAAAACGTATGTTTACTGTTATATAAAGTTGTAGATTTTGTTTGCTTGAACGCTCTAAAGTCCGATTTGAATAAATCTCAGTGTTTAATGTGATAAATGGGCTATCGATATAGCCCATTTATTGAAGAAGGCTAAAGACTATATATTTTATTATGGAGTTCCACGGGAACGGGAGCTAAGCGAGTCAAACCGCGCGCGGGTAGTTTTCAATATAAATAATTGAACCTCCATCAGTTTCATTATGTCATTATCATCACCAACAGTCCATTGCTCATGACATGGGTCTCCCTCCGAGGGAGGGTTATGCTTTAGTCACCAGAAGTCATGACGCTAGGCAGGTGGGTTGTTGACCGCAGTAATATGTTGTATCGCACAAGTAAACGCTGCTACCCGTTCCTTGATATACGTTTGGAAGAGATGATGAAATAATAATCGTGACGTAAGGTACGGAGAGTAGTCACTCAACCAACCAGATCCGGAAAAAATCTTAGAATTTACACAAAGATTACTTGCCGGTGTGGGGATCGAACCCACGGTTTCTGAAACTTGAAGCGAGACTCATAACGCTACATCAGGTAGGTATTATATGTATAGATATATTAGAGAATAAATTTCAATAAAATACGAAACATTTCTTCCATCAATTCTGTTAAAGTATGCAAAATTTAAAATAGATTTCGTGATGAATGTCTTCCTCTTTTTACCAGCTTGAAGCTGCTTGGGTTGCATTGTGCAAAATCCTTTTATTTTAGTGAGCACCTATGTCCAAAAATGAACCCCTATACAAAACCCTCGCAACTGAACCCTATGCCAATTTTGAGACTCCTAGTACTTGTAGTTTCTGAGATTTCGTGATGAATGAGTACGTGCCTTTTACTTTTATATATATAGATTTTAATTTTTAACAAAATCATATTTTATTATCCTTATTATTATGATGGAATGATTCTTATTTACTTAGCAACCTATCACTTAAAAAAATAAGTTTAGTATTTACAGCGCGTGCATACGACCAATTATCAGGTACGCGTGCATATTAGCTCATACCGATTTATATTTATGTTCGTCTATGTCCACGGATAAACATGGGTAAATGGGTGAATATTCTATTAGGTTCCATAACTTAGTTAGATGATTACAATAGATTATGTGAAACGATTATAATTAAATAACGTCCACTGCTGAACATGGGCCTCCTCCCGAGGGAGGGTTTTGCCATAGTCACCACGCTTGACAGGCGGATTGGTGACCACAGTATTATATTGTAATACACAGGGAAACGCTGCAGCCCGTTCCCTGGTATACGCTTGTTATAGATGATGTTATAACAATCGGGACCAACGGCTTAACGTGCTTTCCGAGGCACGGAGGGTAGTACCTCAACCAACCAGACCCGGAAATAAATAATAGAATTTACACAAAGATACCTTGTCCAGTGTGGGGACCTAACCCACGACCTCCGAGATTTAAAGCGAGACAAATACCGCTACGCTACGGAGGTTGTATAGAGAAGTAATACAAGTATATCTCAATACTTGTTCTCATTTAATCATCGGCTAAACAACAAAGGGAAAGATAAATCAAACAAATATTTGTCAATATAGCTCCTACAACAGTTTGAACTCTATTGACTTGGAAAAAGTAAAACACCATTGAATTATACCTATTTTCCGTTAAGTAGTTAATACCAAAGCATATACTACTTTTGTACTATCGATTGTAATTTTAACAAGACATAAAGAACAGAAAGAAACAACAATTAGCTTTAAAGAAAACTTTAATAATAACTTTCCATTTAAATAAATTATAGTTCTATCTATGTAAGATTTACTTCAGTCTAGTGATGGTAAGAGATGGCGGGAGAGGCGTAGCTGACGTGCGCGACGGGGGCGGCGGCGTAGGCGAGCTTGGCGACGGGAGCGGCGTAGGAGACGTGAGCTACGGGAGTGGCGTAGGCAACCTTGGCAACGGGGGCATGGGCGTAGACGGGAGCGGCAGCGACGGCGATCTTGGCGGGCGCGGGGTGCACGGGGGTGCCCTCGTAGCGCACGTTGGCGTTGAAGCCGTGCACTTTATCGGAGGTGTACTCGACGATGCGGTGCACGCCATCCGGCTGCACGAGCGAGTAAGAGCCGTGCACGGCGTCGCCGGCACGCGACTCCTGCTGCTGCTTTACGTCACCGGTGTGCGCATCGTGCACGGAGTACGAGAAGTCGTAGTGCGCCGGTGCCTCCACCTCGGCGTACGCCACCTTCGCAATGGGCAGCAGTGGACCGGCAGATGCGGCCGCCACCAGGCACATCACAGTCACGAACTGAAATACAGGATTATAATAATTAATTCAACGTCTAATCATGCCGTAAAATTGTTTTTCTATGTCAAAAAATAATTAATAAGTAAGTCCCTAAGCTTACCTTAGCGGCCATTGTTGATGATTTGAGTGTTAATGCTCTACTGTCTTATTAGCGGGCAAGCTGAAGTTTTTATAGCTACTTCAATTGACACAATACAAGTCGACTTACCTTTGGTGACACAACGTACACAAGGTTAAGGTTAAAAGATTAAGGTGTGTTGTGCAACGAACTTTATTCGTTACAGCCCTAAGGCATCGTACAGTGTCTCACCCGAATACTTTTATTGTAAATATAGGATTGTTACTGTTGTTTCCAATCAGAGGGCATAGAAAAAATGCCAATACAGCGCAGCGGAGCCATTGCTATCGCTATAAAATCACTAACGTAAATATATGGTACTTAAACTACATTATCCAGGAGTAACATATGCCGTACCCACGGTAACGGGAGCTAAGCGGTTGAAACCACGCGCAGTAACGAATAAATTATGTGACGATAGAAGCATATTGCCTAATTGCGTGCAGCAAAGGCACACAATTAGCTACTATCATGTTTTCGGAAGATACGCTTCGGATTATATTACGAACAACGTGATCTACTACGAACTAATCAATATTCTTTTTATTGAAACTAGCAAAATACTCCGCTCCTGTTGGACTGAGCGTGATGGTAGCCTATAGCCTTCCTCGATAAATGGGCTATCATAGAAATATTGAAATACACTGAAATATTTTTTTAAAACGGAGTAGCTCCTGATATTAGCTCTTTTAAACAAACAAACAAACTCTTTAAATTTATAATATTTATACGTATTATACGTAGTATAGATTAGTTTTGGCCCGCGACTTTATCCGCGTAGATTTTTATTTCTCCATACAAACTTGGGCACCTCTGTTCATCTGCTTAGGGGAGGAATTTAAAACGATAACGATATGTATTCTCTATATGTCGTAAGCATTCTCCAAGTTACAGTTCTCTTCGATCGATATCAAATTGTCCATTCATATATTTGGATAAGGTAGGAACTACACAGTTTTTCGCAACTTTCTCAAAGTTCGACTGGCCCTACATACATTCCAAATAAATACACTAAGTATTGCTACAGCATGCTAAGTGTCATACGTACTACTCATATGATCTTGCAATACTTTCCCAGAATTTACTACGCATGACGTCCTTCACCTCTCAATCATTGTGAGGCCTAATTAAGTGTGACCGCCCCGGGCGGGCCGTGTCACTGTGTCACCAACTCGATCAGTAGGCGAACACACTTAAGTATATAAAAGTGCAGGATTGCATGTATTGTCACAGTCGAACACCGACAGTAAAACTTACCAAACATCAAAATGGTGGCTAAAGTAAGCTCTAATTTATATCAATTAAATCTATTTAATTGTACAATTTACCTTAATAAGTTCACTTGATGATAATGAGGCTACAGAGCTGTTTCTCGGCTCAGTTATAACAAGGAATATTTAAATTAGGAGTTCAGACAAAAACTACTAAATCCTGTGATTATTGTGAATAATACGAGATTGATTCATTCAGATGGATTCATGTTGGTAATTTTTCACGCAAAAACAACATAACGTGTTTCGCTGAAATTTTGCACGGGGATAGTTTATAAACTAGATTAAAATATAAGCTATAATACATCACCTTACAACTCACTGAAGCAGTGTAGCAGACCACGAGGGTTAAGCCGTGGGGCGCATTTTAAAAATATCCACAATATAATTAATTTGTATTATGTAGTCAGTGCTATGTAAAGTCAATATATATTTTTATTTTCAGTTCGTAATCGTGATGTGCTTGGTAGCAGCCGCATCTGCCGGCCCACTGTTACCCATCGCGAAGGTCGCGTACGCCGAGGTGGAGGCGCCGGCGCACTACGACTTCTCGTACTCCGTGCACGATTCACACAGTGGTGACGTAAAGCAGCAGCAGGAGGCGCGCGCCGGCGACGCCGTGCACGGCTCGTACTCCCTCGTGCAGCCCGACGGCGTGCGCCGCATCGTCGAGTACACCGCCGACAAGGTGCACGGCTTCAACGCCAATGTGCGCTACGAGGGCACCCCCGTGCACCCCGCGCCCGCCAAGATCGCTGTCGCTGCCGCTCCCGTCTACGCCCACGCCCCCGTTGCCAAGGTCGCCTACGCCGCTCCCGTAGCACACGTTTCCTACGCCGCCCCCGTAGCACACCCCGTAGCACACCCCGTAGCGCACGTCTCTTACGCTGCCCCCGTCGCCAAAGTTGCCTACGCCGCCGCTCCCGTAGCGCACGTCAGCTACGCTTCCCCCGCCATCTCTTACCACCACTAATCTAACTATATGACTAGTTAGATACTATTTATTGAAATTAATAGTTAATTTTTTATAAATTATTAAGTCTTAAAAAACTGCAGTCTTTTATTCCACATTTCTTTGTTAATATATCACAATGAATTTGTTATACAACGGACTAGAGCAAAATTTAATCACCATTGCCTAATAACACCATACCTTCATTACTTAACCATAGAGCTTGCAAATGTACAACAGGAATCATAGAAATCGATGATGCCGAGGACATACGTAGTAACTAACGTTATGTCAACTTTATATCAATATCGATAGAGGGGGGACTGGGGGGTATTGGCGGACCGCACCTGAATTATTCATACCGCCGCATAGTGATTTCATCTCATTGAATGGAGCTGGCGGCGTGATTACGTCACCGATACCTCCGCTGGCCGGTTACCGTTTCGTATGTGGACTGCACAATACCTTGTCAACTCAATATTAATATCGTGTAGCTAACATTCAGCTACATATCAACTATAAGAGAGAGAAGAGAGAGCTATGGAATACATTTGTCACATTAGTTCAGTTTAGTATTTCTACATCCGTTCCGTTTCCGTATTAGGTGAAACAGCTTGGGCAGACATATTTACTACGAAAGCAATGACTGAACTCGATAAGAGCGTAAAGTTTCAGTACCTACATTTTTGTTATCGTGGGTTAGATGAACACAACTTTAAAAAATCAATGACTCACTAAAGCCATTAGATTCAGTTTAGTTGAATGAAATTACCTTATTAGTTAATTACCTACCCACTAGATATGGTGGTAGGTGACATGTGCACAGAACAGTTAGCTGTTGTTCGCCTACAGTACAGTTGAAATTGTAACTGGTGTAGCTCAATGTATGCTCATATTAAGTGATTGAAGGTCACTAAAAGTATTAGTGCTTTTCCATGGTATTGACAATGTTTTACTAGGATTTAGCCCTTGCGACCTATTTTATTATATTTTTTACACGTCCTTATGTAACACTATACTTACTTACGTGTGTAATCAATAAAATGAAAATCAAAACTCTACCTCAATAACTTTGTTTGAAAATGTCGATACGAAACGATGCAGCAATAAGCACGCTTTAAAACTTATTTAAAAAAATATTCATGAACATCAAAGAGGGTTTACAGCAGGTAAAAATGAAAAGATTGGTTTTTATCTGTGCACCGACGGCAAATTGAATGTAAAGTTGATTTCCCCGTGGACCGTGCCGCATAATTCTCCGCAAATTAAGCCGATACCAATTGATTTGGTACCAATGTAAATATTTTTGATAAATGCCTCCCCTTTATGTACTTAGCTTGACAACAGCTCGATAATGTGTATCGAAAAGCCATGCAATTATAGTACGTAATTTTAGTGAGTTTCCCGATTTATAAAATAATGTTGTGTGTGAATAAGAGACGGGCTATTTTGTACTCGTAAAATCTTTTATTTACCATCACCTTCATAGCTTGATAGGATCACCGGCGGATCGGATATTAATGACCAAAAGTTTGTTGAAATCCGAAGAAAAATCGCTGCTTTAATGTAATAGTGACACAAAACAAGGTTATGATTCAATACAAATTGATCTGTAATATCATGTAATTAAAACTTATTATCGTAAGTTACATATTTGCTTTTCTGTCATTATCACATTAAAGCAGCAATATGTAAAACTATACCCTATTCATCGGGGCTTGAGACAAAGTGTAAACAAAGAAAACATTGTTTCTCAAACTTTTTTCAATGTTTTTTATTGCTATTTAATTTAATGTAGGGTTTCACATTTGTGTGTCTAGCAGCTCGGGTTAAGATAAGGTACCTAACTATGAAGATAATAAAATCATAAATCACTCTTATTTAATTAATTATTCGGAGAATTGGGAGGATTCTCAAGAACTGTCGCTATCGTGAATAACGAAGCGGTCAACTATATTCAAGTATCAATTATTCCATCAATTTTAAGCATCTTTTGCTCTTCTTTTTCACATTGTCAATGCACTTTTGTCAAGCCTCTACTGTTATATTTTTAATTGCATCGGCTAGTAAAATTTGAACTTTACTTAACTTAAAGATTCTATTCATTCTATTCTCAGCAATAAATCCTTTCACTAGATAATAAATCCTTTAACTTGGGCCCATATTAACTCAATAGGATTAATTCACTATGTCCTTTTAGAACCTGTTTACAGTGGCTTGCGATATTCCCATAATTTCAGTGGTTTAATTGATACCTTTGTACGGATACGAATCCTTCGACCACGTTTCTTCTATGAGTTTGAACACATTAATAACAGCCACCTTATCCGTTGAATGCGTTGGAGTTTTCTTTGATCGCTTTTTCATTGGCGAAGAAAAGTGCAAGCGTTGCTTGGCCAGGTGCACTCATGTTTTAAGCTCGAAAAGGTAAATATAACAAAAACAAAACAACCAACAAATGACTTTGAACTTCATAAAATATATAAATTCAACGAAAATATCTATAATAATAAATAAGCAGAACTCTCGTATCAACAAGTTGATCTATAGTAAAAATGGCGGATATAATACGACCGAAAACCAAACGTCACATTTTTATGTAAAAAGTTCGGGAGTACCTGTGGTCTTTAATTTAGTCGTATTAAAATGCATTCGAAGTTTGGGAATAAAGTCTTTTTTGGGTGTTTTACATGTAAACGATTTAATAAATCATTAAACTTCATAAAATATGACATTTCTAGGGTTGTTAACATTTAAACAAATGTCGATAGTAATTATCGACTTTTCTTACTATTATTGACGATAATGTAACAAATAATTGGGATTAATTTAATTACAAACGCTACTAAATTAAACAAATATTTTAATATAAGATACATTTATAATCTCTGAAATCCAAAGTTTATTTTTATAAATTGGATTTTATTTACTCACTATTATTTTAGATCAAGTACGCGTACATATGTACATTATATTATGATACTAAAATATATAATGAAATTTAATAATTAATTTATTTTTAATTAAGTTTTATATAAAAATATCGATAGTATATAGTCGATGGCCACGATGATTCATTGCCCATCACTTATTAGGTCGCCATGCCCATAAAATATAACATTGGTAGGTACTGTCTTTCAATACTACTAAATTCAAAACTTCATAGGCGTGATTGTACTGACAGCTGTAATAAAATATATTCACTTCATCAATACCTTCACCCTTAAAGTATCCTTTTTATGATTTGTTTACATTTAATCTCACGCCTCGATGAATACAGTATAATTATTTATTTCTTGATAAGTTGAAACTAAGGTTGCGATCTTCAACCAAGACGGTAAGTGTAAACTTAAGAAACTTTCAATCTGGACAATTAAATAAATATATTTAAAGAGAGAAGAGACAATTATGTTTTGCGAGTAGACTGGTGCTGCACAAAGTTCACATCGGCACCGGTGATTTCAAAACTTTAAAACATAGGCCACAATAATTACAACCCTAACCAGAAGCCTTCAAAATCTAAATCCGGGAAATCCCTTACGGCTTTTGACCCTTGATGAGATTGAGACCCTTGGTGTCTCGTATAGTGGTTGTTATAAGTGTCATAACATTATTTTTGGCCATGGTACCAGTAAGGCAGCAGCTAACTGCGTAGGGCCAGAGAATACGTAAGTAATAGTAGAGCACCATAGCCAATTTATACCATCAGCAGCAGTCACATACCTACACGTCAGTGTTGACAGTCAATTATAAATATAGGCTTATTTTACTTTTTAAATCTGTTTTCTGTTTGTCTATGTATTCCGCCTAATCTTCAAAGCTTAAAAAATCCTTATTTTACGTGAATGCTGGTTTGAAAACTGAATGAGTAATACAGATACAATTTTTTTTTACAATATTACAATAAACAAGATTTAAAAAATTCTCTATTCATGATCGATGATATGCCAATTATGTCACGATTTACCCACTTGAACCCAGGGTGTTCCCCTAAATGCCAGTAAATGGTGCACCGGTAATAGCTAATCCATACACGGTACATCCGCTACCGTCCGATGCCTATGACCTAGCTGTTAAGGACTCTCCCGAGAATTTTATTTTAGGGTTCATCAAATGCATCTTTTGCGGGCGCACGGAGCACCACTACGTCTCTACACATCACGGGTCAGGCTCTAAAAGAAAGTGGGGCTATGCTCCCCACTCCTTAAAGCCTAGGCTCCGGGGATAGCCTACGATTTCTGCGCCTTCGGTGAAATGGGTAGGAGAGATCTTTCTACTAAGCACGCTCCGGGGTCTTCTACAAACTGGACAATGGCCGGTAGCAAGAGGACTGATACCATGACTCTCACTCAATTGCTCAAACCGGACACTCCTTGACCTGTGTGCAGTGTGCTGCCGCGTGATGACTGATGAAATTGAGTTTCCGGCTCTCGAATCACTTTTTTTTTGTTGTCCGGGGTGAGTTGCATTTACGCATTCCTACTGCCGCTGCAGCGTATTCGCGCGCTGCCGATGGGATGGGACTCGCCCGCTCCATAGAGTGGTATGCTAAACTCATACCACGAGGAGAGGACCCTACACCACTAAAACCCCCCGGACTCTCCTTCGATCCGTCGTTGGCGGGGGCCGGGTACGCATGAACAATCCGACCCCTCTCGAATCACCATCCTATTTTTTCTTTTAGGCGATTCCATTATTTTGGGATTTTCCAGTTTTTAAGATTGGATTAATGTAGCTGACCCGACAGACTTTGTACTTGATTGATTTTTATATATATAGATTGGCTTTGACGCGCTGCCGCGTGTCTAGATAAACGGCACAGCAATACAATATTAGAAATTTTGAAGTTGAAGTTTGCTTTGTGGCTTTTTATTAGAAACTTTAAACCGGCAGAGAGTATTTATATTCCTTGCTTTAAACGCATGCATCAACCGCCGACTTTTTTATTAAATATGCTCAGCTGTCAGTTACTTTTTGTTATATCTACCATTTTTAACAAATGAATCGCTGACTTATATTTTGACTGAGTTGTTTTGTTATTCCATGTCAGTTGCGTTTTGTTATACCACGTTTTATGTCACGTCACACGGGAACGACGGAAACGGCATAAAAAGTATCCTATGTCCTTCTCCCAGTTCTTAGCTACCTCCCTACCAATTTTCAGCAAAATCGGTTCAGCCGTTCTTGAGTTATAAATAGTGTAACTAACACGACTTTCTTTTATATATATAGATTAAAAAAACTACTTACTAGATCTCTATTAGAAACCTTAATATCATTTTTGAAGACCTATCCATAGATGACACGTATGGATTTGATGAAAAAAAATTTTGAGTTTCAGTTCTAAGTTTGGGGAACCCCAAAAATTTCTTGATTTTCTTCAATTTTTGTGTGAAAATCTTAATGCGGTTCACAGAATACATCTACTTACGAAGTTCTTATAGTTTCGGAAAAAGTGGCTGTGGCATACGGCCGGACAGACAGACAGACAGACATGACGAATCCATAAGGGTTCCGTTTTTTGCCATTTGGCTACGGAACCTTAAAAATGTCTACCTGCCTACATAACTTAAAATCCTGTCTGATTTTTGACTTTGTACCTATCAAAGTATAGTGTACAAAGTGAATCCTATGCTGAAACGGTGTAATGGGGCGGACCGGAATCCTCTTACCGCCAAAAATTAATCAAGTTTGCGTCGTTTTATACGGTGGTGTAGGGGCAGATAGTGGCGTAACTATACCGTCGGAAGCCCGTGGAAAATTTATTGAATAGTCCCCTAGGAATAAACCATTTTTGAATGTTTTTGAATACTTTACGGAAAAGTTTACCGTGTTTATAAAGTGAAGTAATGCGGTTCATTACTACTAATAGATGGCACTAACGTCCCCCTTAGAGACGTGTTATAAAAAATTGATACATTTCGATGACCGTAAGGGTTTCACCGTAGCCTAATTGGTTAAGGCATTAGGGGCTTAACCTAAGATGTAGGTTCGAGTCCTGCCGATGGTCAAATTTTATTAATCTCAATTTTGAAACATATATATTAACCATTAGAAAATTGTGCGTAATAATTATAGGTCAACCATTTTAGTGCCTAGACTGTTATCTATGCAACAATAGACATTGGTATATTAATGACATTACTAAAACTTACTAATATTGTGTGTATTTTTGTTAAATATCTAATAAATTATACTTTAAGAGCAAAGTTCAGGTAGAGTGCTAAGAGAACTTTTTTTTTGTTGTCCGGTGGATTTCGGCCCCCGCTGCAGCGTATTCGCGCGCTGACGATGGGATATATGGGACTCGCCCTCTCCATAGCGTGGTATAACTCATACCACAAGGAGAGGACCCCACACCACTAAAATCCTCCGGACACTCCTTCGATCCGTCGTGGCGGGGGCCGAGCACGCGTAAGCAATCTGGCCTCCCGACGGCACCCGCGGCCAATATGACAGCAGGGGATCTCCTGGGCCACACTTATAGTGGCCCATTTGCCCAATAATAGGGACGCCCGGAGTACGTTACAAAAACCCTACGGTTATTGTAACGCATTTCCTATGTTATGGTTACTGAAGCTGCATTAACTTATAAATTGCCCTCGCCCTCTCCGACCATGTGCTGGTGGCATTGCACAGTCCTGCCACTTTAGTTACGACACTGGGGGCAGCTACCGTATCGTGTACAGACGGGCGCATTATGATTGTGTCCAAGCGCTAACAGAAATAAATACATACTCACCTACAGAAGAGATCCGCAGTAATTTTCAATTAAACCTATGGCATAAATAGGTAGATACCTATATGTATAGCCTATACAATGAGGCTGAATTGTATTCGTATGATGCGGTGCATAGGATATTTATTTTATCTATTATTTTTTTCATATCGGAAGTTCTAGCCTGAAGGAAGCCATTACGTGGTTACTATTTATCGAGTTTCAAAAAAATCTCAAAACATATGTCGAAGGTGCCAGAATTACATAAACTATGGAACTAATTTAAGAAACCGTATATAGAAAGGTAATTTGTATAGAATGGGAAGACAACTGCACCGTTTGCTCAGTAGTTACGGTAGTTGCTTCTGAGACCATCAGGTCTGGTCTGGTCTGGTTGTGGGTTCGATTCCCACCCAGAACAATTTATTTGTGACAGATAATTGTTTTAAGTCAGGGTGTGTATGTGTCCGTGAATTGAGTATTTGTAGATTTATTTCCGTAGTTGTCTTTGTAGGGTTCCGTACCCAAAGGGTAATAACGGGACCCTATTGCTAAGATTTCGCTGTCTGTCAGTCACCAGGCTGTATCTCAAGAATCGCGATAGCTTGACAGTTGAATTTTTCACAGTTTATGGTATTTCTATTGCCTACTAAAAATAAAATAAAATATTTTTTTAAGGGCGGCTCCCATACAACTAACTTATTTTTTTTCCCTTTTTAGGGTTCCGTATAGTAAAAACGGGACTCATAAAGTAACGCATTTAGTATGTTACTGTACTATTGAAGCCACATTAACTTAATAAATTGTCAAATTTAACATATTTTTTGCATGCATAGTAAACGTTGAGTAACAAAGACATTTTTATCACAGTCATAGTAACATCATCATCATCAACAGCCCGTTTACGTCCACTGCTGAACATGGGCCTCCTCTTAACAGACCTTGGCAAGCCAGGATCGTAAAGGGATATTGCCATAATCACCACGCTTGGCAGGCGGATTGGTGATCGCAGAAGATGTAAACCTTGAGCTAATAGATGCTGCTGCCCATCCATCAGCCATATGCTCCTTAGTCGCCTCCTACGACACCCATGGGAGGACATGGGGTGGTCTATTCTAAGCCGGAAACCACACGGGGAAACATCGTTACGTGATTACTTTAAAGGTTTTTTTTTCCTTAGCCTGTACTGTCTCACTGCCCCACTGCTGAGCAAAGGCCTCCCCCAATTCCTTCCAGGATCTCTTTTCCTGGGCCGCTTCGAACCAGGAAAAGAGGTAGGGTTTTTGTTCTTCAAACTTTAAAGCATAAATTAAGAAAAATACATGGTAAAGTAAATAGTTTATTATTATAAATTACTTCTTGCTAACAGACTTCGGTAATGGAGGACACTCGTAAATGATCATAGTTTTGTCTTTGGAGACCGACAGTAGCTTTTTACCATCGCTGTTAAAACTGACGCCCCATACCTGTGGACAATTTAATAATAATTCAGCTTTAAAAATGGATCCAGCAGTTATTGCGTGAACGAGAATAAACCATCCATCCATATTTGCGACATAAACATTACAATCTCAATAACCATCTCCCCTGCTACTTCTGTTGACGGCCTTTTTCTGCGGTAGCAACACCGACTGCCATTCCAGCGTCGACACCATAGTTAGATTAGTAGATTACCGTTGTTGGCATAAATGATATCATGATGGCACTACGGTGGCACAATACTTAAAAAAATAGCAGACTCGGCCCCCAGTTGTAAAACAGGCTATAGTTAAGTATAAAGTTCCCACGGGGACGGGATCTATGAGGGCGAGACCGAGAGCGAGACCGAGAGCCAGACCGCGGTATTCTAGTAAAATACAATTTTTAAAGACACCTACCATATCAGTATGTTCCTGGAACGTGTTCAGCACAGTAAGCCCGTCGGTTGCCGCCACAGTGACGATACCGTCGCCGGATCCGGTCGCGATCTGGCTGCCGTCCGGCGAGAAACAAGCGGACAACGCCCAGCTCTTGTGTTTCAATGTATGTAGCAGATTAGCGCTGGCCCTATGAACATAAAAATAGTTTAAAACAGTAGAAAATGAATAAACAGTAGGGAACGGCATTTTTGTCAGTTATCGAATTAAAATTGTTTTAATCTTTATTCCTAGAGTTAATAATAGTAAAATATGGTTATGAGATCAATAAAAATAACACTGTTGATCTTGGCTAACAGGAGTTAAAGGTTTGGGAGTGTGGGAGGCATTAGTCCCATCACTATATCTTTTCAATTGTTATAATGATTCACAGGTAGAATTTTACAACTTACAAATTAATAAAACTTAACTTACACATCATAAAGTTTCACACATCCATCTTTGGAAGCAGTGACCAATTTTTTACAACATGGTGAGAAGGCAACGCTCCGTATTGGCTGTTCATGCGCCTGCACTGAGTGGACCACCTTCCCTTGAAGGATGTCCACTATACACACAACTCCATCTTCTGACCCACTTGCTATGTATTTGCCATCAGAGCTCTGTTGAGCACAATAAACAAATATTTTATCAGAGAATAGAAAATAATGTATGTTACTGGTCACTAAGCGTACAAGCTGCTTTTAAACCAAATAAAAAAATAATAAGTAGAATCTTTAGAAAAAAACTATTTTGATTTGTAATATTGAACATAATAATTATAATGATAGCAATAGTTACAGGTAAACAGTTGGGTAACAGATAACAAATTTTAAGAATTCCTATAGCAAACTAGTTGTGACCCGCAGTTTTACTCGCGTTACTCTGCTCCAGTGGGTCGGAGCGTGACGTTTTGTAGCCTATATGATAATCCAGCGTATAACCTATCCCGGTGCTAAATTTCAGCCAATTCCGTTCAGTAGTTTGGGGTGAAAGAGTCACAAACACCAATCCATCCATACTAACAAACTTTCACGTTTATAATATTAGTAGAATTAGTACTTACCCAGTCAACACTTAAGATAAACTTTCCTCTAGTATCCAACATTCTATCTTTGGGTCCATATACAAATATCTTCCCTGTATGACCCCCTGTAGCTATCTCTTCGCCGTCTGGTGAAAATGCTACTTTCCAGACATCAGTAACTCCTATATCTACATCTGCTACTTTTTTTCCGGTACCTATATCCCATACCATGATAGTGGAATCTAGGGCAGAACTTGCTATGGCTGCAAAAAACACATACAATATAAGTTAAGCAAAGACAAAAACAAAGAAGTTGTGTCGTAATAACATTATTTAAAGTGTGTCTATACAAATAAAAATATATTGTCTTTTGATTCTTTTCTTTTTTTAAAGGCCATGTCATGGGATTTATTCTCACATTAATAGTAGAATTGACAGTTTATCCTTCAAAATTTAAAGTTATGTTTACATTTTAATCCTCCTAACACAATTACACAATTTAAACTTTCCCCAGGTTTCTGTTTTCTTTTAAAATACATATAACTGTCAATAAAAAACAAATTGTATACATTAGTAAGCCTGAGCCTCGGAAGGCATGTAAACTGGTGGTTGGTCCCAGTTGTTATAACAGTTTATCAGAAATTGGTCAGTCAACAACCCACCTTCCAAACTGGATGACTAAGGCAAAACCATCCCTTACAATAAGGCAGAGGTGCAGTGGACATTGTATGGGCTACTAATGATGATACATAAGTAATTTTTTTTTTTTTTTTATTTAATCCAACACAATAAATCTCTGCTAAATGTTTCTAAAATTAAATAGGGTATCTCTATTTATGCTAAAATATGTAAATAACATTGAACATACTTACCACCTGCATTAGGACTGAGTGCAACTGAAACTACAGCCATAGAATGTCCATCTATGGTGTGAACAGGTTCTAATCTGTTATTATTTAATGTCCATACTTTTACAAGACAATCTAGGCCACCAGTAACTATGATATCTTTTCCTGCATTTCTGGAAATAAAAGGAGAAATTAAATTAATTATATGATTAAAACTGGCATACAACATAGGAATTAATGGAAGAGAAAAATGTGTTGTGCCAGCCCAACATAACATATTTTTTTATTTGAAATCAAAGTTTTTTTTTTTTTTAATTAATATTTATTTTTAGTTACCTATGACTAGGATTCATTCAATACATAAAAAGGTTATAGGTTGCTGTCACTTCGAAGTATGTTCTCATTTAATCCCTAGAAAGTATGTTATGAAGATATTATTTTCTATGTAATTATTTTTAGGATTTACCGACATACGGTAAAATGTAGAGAATAGAATGTGCTGTTAATTAACTTTAAAGTGAAGGATTGATTTGTGAATAGTAGTTATCTTACGCTGAATCTCCTGAGATGTTCAAATTTGTCCAAGCACAACAATATATAGGATCTTCATGAGAATTCTCCTTTTTTAATATTATAGAATACTGAAAAAATAATTTAATAGTTAATTACGATGTCGATAACAGGTACTTCCTAATATTTATTTCTATACAGAGTTATGATAAATACTTACTGCAGTACTTGCCGGCATAGTATTATTTTTAATAAATTATTAAATAGAAAATATAGGGAAGTACTGAAACTATTCACACTTTAGGTTACAAAATATGTAAACAAATATATCTATAAATTTAACATATCGAGACTGCAGAGTTCCTAAACAAAGATATGATTATATGAGTCACGCAAGAGTAAAAGGGATAGAGATTAAGTTAATGATTTAAATTGAGTGTAGACTTTGGCTTTGCATTGGAAGTTGGAACCTCAGTTGGAACACATCTACTTGCATTTGCATTTGACATATAACGTCTTAATGACATAAATTACTTCGTTCGGAATGTGATTCAAACTTATTCAAATTAAATAAAAAATCTTAGATTATTATTATTTTAGAAAAAAAACATTTTGTAATGTACAATTAACTTTGTAATAAATAACGCTTATTGCCGTGCTTAGTTCATGATTTAGTAATAATAGTGTAGATTACTTAATTATGATACAAATATGTGCCTGGAATAACGCGTGTTTTTTAACACGCTTGTAAATTTAATCGTCATCATCCGGAACTAGGGTTGCCAGGTCCCCCATCCTTAAAGCCAGACAGACTAGCCATTTTGGCCGGACATTTAGGTAAAAAAGCCGGACACCATATTAAAGATTTTTAGTCTCATTATTAATGGGGACGATAAAAAAAATGCAAAAGCAAAAGCTTAGCAAAAGGCTTTGTAAAAAGCCTAACAAAAGCCGGAAAACGATTTTTTTGGCCGAACACCCTACCAAAAAGCCTTACTATGTCCGGCTTTATCTGGACGCCTGGAAACACTAGCCGGAACCAGTCCCACATAAATTATAAATCTAGCCTTATTGTGCTTAGTATAATTCTTAAGAGTATACAAAGGTAGCATTCCTCTCATTGCAGGCAGGAATAGGTATGAAATAATATAATAAAAGTACAATAACAAATTATCAAATATATATTAAATGCAATATAATACATTATAAAGGACAATCATATATATTTAAACTTTTATCTTCAGATACTGACATGATTTTGTTACTCTCTGCATTGAATTTGACTCCCCAGACCTGTAAAAAAAAGCGATTACTTTTACAATTGTAACACTGGTCTTAATAAAAAACAAATCTATGACAATAAATGTGCCATGTTTAAAATTAATTAAACTTTTACCACCCATGGCATATAAGGTTGTATCCCCCTTGGCTATCTACAACTACTACTAAATAACCAAAGAATTAAAAAAAAAGTAATGACACGGTTTAAGCACGGAGATACCACTGTGTGATATATATAGTTTTTTGCTTGAAAGGATAACAAACAAACTTACATTCGTATTAGATTCGCATATGATGCATTAGATTTTTTGCAGGAGACTATGCAAAATTTATATACAAACCTGATCACTATGTTCCTTGAACACATGTTGACACTGCATGCTGTCTAAATCCCATACTCTGACAGTTCGGTCCGCACTGCCTGACACAAATCTCTTACCATCAGGGGAAAATGCTACTGAAAGCACCCATGACGCATGACCAGATAATGTTCCTGCTAAATTGGCATGGACTCTGAAATATAATGGAGATTTTAAAATTAAAAAAGGGTTTATGAAATGCATGCTATAATTTTATATAAACAAATAAAGTTTAAAAAAATATATCTCGCATGTTCTCTTTTTTTTTGTCTTTTATGAGAATAAATGATTTGAACATTTATATCTAAGCCCTTTAATAAAGAAACAAAACTTTATTATATGAATATGAAATGAAATAGCTGTTCGTACCTGGCTTCAACCATAAATGTTTTTACCATACTAAACCTCCTTACACAATGACAATAAAAAAAAAATACAGCCAAATTGGTCAAGCTATTCTCAAGCCTTGTGTGCGAGACTTACAAACAACAATTGAATTTTATATATAAGAAATAAAAGATCTATATATATTTGATCAGGATTCAAAATCCATATACTCATTTCTCTTAATACTGGAGGATAAAAACTGGAGAACACACTAATTTAATTTTGAGATTAATAAATCTTACTCAAATCTATGACTTGAGTTATGTCATTAGGCATCTAAACTCTTATATTACTTACACATCATAAAGCTTCATGTGGCCATCATCTGAAGCAGTCAGCAGTAGTTGTGAATCAGGTGAAAAGCATAGACTCCTGATGGGCATAGCATGTCCTTCTAATGTGTGAACTAGCTTTCCTTGTGCTACATCAAATATGTTGATGATACCGTCTAGAGCTCCACTAGCTATATATTTACCATCTGGACTCTGAAATTTGTTGTGCAATAATTAGGACTCATAGAAACATATTATTTAATTAATAAAAAAAAAATTGGTAATAAATTATTATTGGCCATACGGTTTCTGGCTTAGAACTGACCAACCCATATTTTCCTAAGGGTATAGTAATAAGCGACTAAGGGACATACAACTGTTAGATGGGCATCATAATCTATTGGCTCAAGGATACTCCCATCTTATTGCAATTACCAGTACACCTGCCAAGTGCATGTTATGGCAATATCCCTTAACAACCCTGTTTGCCAAGGCCTATCGGGAGGCTCATGTTCAGCAATCGATATATTGTTGCTTAAAAAATAAACATCCACAAATCAAAAACAAATGAAAAGTTAAAATCGTACAAATTGTGCCAGCATTGATACTATTTTTGCATTTAATTTCCTTTCATGAAGAAGAAGTATTGGTTTACGACACAAACATTACAAATCATTGTTATGTGATGGATAATACATATAATCACAGCAAATTAATTCAATTATCCGAAATTAGCTTGCAACATGTCATGTACAAAATAAGGACATGCAATGAACTTAAAAACACAACTTACATAAGCCACACTCAATGTGAATTTTCCCCTAGTATCTAAAGTCTGTTCTTGTTTGCCCGTCTCAACACTAAATATCAATATTTTTCCTGCATTACTGCCTGATATAACATGTTTGCCGTCTGGGGAGAAGTCTAAGGTCCATACATCTGTAGGGCCAGTCTCCATTGTCTTAATTTTTTCACCAGTTGTGAGGTCAAAGAGGATTAGGGATGAATCTTGAGAGCTGCTTGCTAATGCTGGAATTGAAATTTGAAAATAATGTATAATCTTGTGTGATATGACTATGTTTTGTATTGATAAATTAACTACTGAAATACTTTATACATTTTTTAATTTACACTCCTTATATAGAAATGCAAATTAAAAATTTATAAAGTATTTCAAATGATAATGCAACAAAAGCTCTTACATGTTTTTAAATCATTATCAATAGAATAAGGTAAGACAGAATACCATTGAAATGTAAGATTTATGTATTGAAATGGTTAACTACATACTCTTCCCATCAGGGCTGACTGCCACAGAAATGACTCCAAGGGAATGTCCCTCTAGTTGATGTTTTTCCTCCAATTTCCCATTGTCTAGTTGCCATACTTTTATCAAGTCATCAAGTCCTCCAGTTATTAAAAAGTTTTCAGGTCCTGCTTGAGAATGGTTTGAGTCCCTAGTAAAGAATATTTAGGATATAAAGAAATTGAAATGTTGTGTTGATATGTTATTAGGCAGCTTAGATTGTTATAATGATATTTTATCATATTTTACCTTTAGAAATAAAGTGAAAGTCGATTTTTTACTTCATAGTTTAAAAGGTAAAATTTTATCGTAAGGTAATATAATCCCGAATGTTATACAAAACTGTTAGTTAAGGTTATATGAACTTACTGAGAATTTTCATTATTCTCGGTTTCGGCTTCTTTAGGTTTTTCATTATCTATTTTACTCCAGGCGCAGCACCAGATGGAATCTTCATGAGCATTTTCTCTCTTTTGTTGCAAATAATACTGGAAAACGAAAATAAATAATTACCCGGTCTAATTTTCTAATGTAATTTACTGAATGAAAGACTTACCAGAGTTGTTATAGACATCGTATTAGAAGTAAATCAGTGTAATTTACACAGACAGTTAGAATTAAACGCCTTTTCTAGTTTAAATCACCAAAACAATCGGAAAACGCAACAATACCAAAGCAATGAACCAAGATCACAATGACATTGATCGATGACAGTGACAGTGACACATCGGACAGTTCATAGTAGTAGTGGGCGTTTTGTACCACAGATAGTTTTCCAAACGTTGTCTATGTGCCACAACGCAAACGTTACGAGCAATTTTGACAACCATCTATTTCTCACAACGATCTATTTTTTTTTATGCTTCACACACTCGCACAGCGTCTATGACTCGTCGCCGTTGCGCGCGCTAGAGATGAAACGTAGTTATATAATAAAACGGGTTTTTGAAACTTTGTGTTGCATGAAGATTAAATAAATAAGTAGTATTTGAGTTAAATCATAGCATACAAAGGAAACAAAAATCAATTCTTTCCATATTATTATAATATTCATAATTTCATCCGAAAGACATCCACTGTTGCACATAGGCCTTCCCCTAGTTCCAAGTTCCCCATCAGATTCGCGCGACCCATATATAGAGGTAATATAAGTAGACATGAATAATAAGTAATTGAATATGCACAATAACGAATAAATATAATTAATCGAGCCGTTTTCGGTTTATAAATAAGACAGTTATTCAAAATCGACACATCGTTGAGAGAGTGTAGATCTATGCAATGTGTTGTGTCGTAAAATAGATCGTTTGGAAAACGTTATCAAAACGCAAACCGCGTTTTGTTGTGTTACCTAAAAATCACGTAACGACACATAACTAGTTCATAGATCAATAGGGGACAGTTTTCCATAGTCAATTTAGAATATATACATCGTAGTCCAAAAAATTCATATTTTTTTGATACGCTATTTATTTAGTTACTTACAACAAATAAAAAATTATTCTCTCGGTTGATCGACGCCGCTGGTGACAAGTGGGCCGGCTCATTTCTCGCACAGAGAATAGCAATAAGTATTCAACGTGGACACCACAGGTGGACGGGTCCATATTGGTTCACTAGTTCATTATCCGAAATTGTTCTTCCTAACGATTTGTAATCCGAATGATCACACTTCCTAAAATTTTTCATCCTAAAGTTTTCATTCATACTATTTGTAGTGCTACCGGCTATCTTCATAACACTTATGTTTCCGAAAATTGTAATAAATAATATCATTAATGTAAATATAATATTTAAACTCCTACTGTTTTTTATCATAACGCTTTTATCCCTAAACATAATTACCATAATATTTTCACTCATACTCAGAAAGAAACATTTACCAAGTGTAATAAAAAATATATTTTAGAATGATTAAAGGTCGTTTCACAGATTTTTGTCTTAAATGAATTAAACTCATAAAACACGACTCATTTACGGTTATGTTTATGGCCTGGGAGTTTAAATACCGCAGTTTTAACCGTAACTAAACCAATAACTATAAGGCAGATTCGGTTCTGGCACTTCGCCGGCCGCTACCGCGGCACGCTCGCTTCGCTCGCTCGGCTCGTGTGTTGTGGTCACAGTTCTAACCTAACCTAAACCAATAATTATGTATAGTACCGTGGTACCGTAAGTAAGTAAGTTTTATTGCATTCATGTGTACAAAGTTGTTCATTTACAATGAGGTATCAACATTAAGGCGGCCAACTTTCTGAAAATTGAATGCGGGACTTTTTGTGGATAGATAGGGTTTGGGGAGGGGAGTTTATTAGATAAACCTACCAAAATTACATAAAAACATTTAGCTTAGGTACAAAAGTCATTTATTTTTAAAATCATATTTATCACTAGAGTGACACTTTTTAACAAGTTCAGGATTTTTATTGAGTAAAGTACAATCAGGGCTCTTAGTGTTTCCACTTTTAGTGACGATTTTCTGACGTCCACAGAGCATTCATCAAAGAAAATACTCTTTCGGTAGGCGCGTTCGTGCCTGGTTAGCAAAGCAGGTACTGGACAATGGGCAAGCAGTTTTTTAATGATATTCCATTTTTTTGCAAATTTGCGAACGCTGCGAACAACTGCAAACGAATAGATGCTGCGCTATTGTTCGTGCGCGCGTGTGGGTGTTGTGTATGTGTGTCGTGTGGTAGAAAAATAGGCATGCGGGACGCATCCAACGTTTTACGGGACCATTTTACTAATTATTTCAAAGCGGGATTACATCTAGCATTACGGGACGGTCCCGCAGAATACGAGATGGTTGGCCGCCTTAATCAACATGAACCCTGTTAGGGTGTAGCAAACATTTATATATAAATACTTAACATAAGTTTCGAAACATTATTCCAATGTAAGGTATTTTTGTATTTGGTTCACATTTACAATTTGATTAAAGACTATTGAATTTAACAAATATATGAAATTAAATAACATTTATAAAATTATTAGAAGATTAATAAAAGTTGAAAATAAGTGTGCGTATTCATTATTTATTAATTAATATTTACTAATATTTAGTTTGAGTATATTAAGTGAAAATAAATTAATAACTAAAACTGTAAAAGTTACGCAAAAGAAATGTGTATAATACTGATTATTATGAATAAAAAGAAATCTAAACAAAAAATAGATGACTTTGAATAATAGTGTAATAGATAGTTATGTTGAGAAAATATAGGGAAACAAATAAAAGTATAATAGATGTTTATTGCTACTGACATTATGAAGTTGAATGCTTCGGAATTATGAACATTAGAGGCAGAGTAGTTAGGAATTGTGATTGTTAGGATGAAAAATGTTAGGAAGAACATTTTCAGATTTCCAATTATTGGTGTTGAAATTTTAGATGAACTTTGGCGCACCCGTGGTGGACACCCACTGTTGTTAGATTTTTAAATTTTTAGTTTAAGCTAGTTTTAGTTTTATACTAAGTTTAAGTTAATTTGATTATTGTTTTTTATGTTATTAAATAAAAAATATCTTACAAAATACTTTACTTTACTGAAAGGTTCCCAAAATGGTAGCAGCAATGCCCCGTTGCATGGCATATACTGTGCAAAGTAAATATAGATATAAATTTGGCTTCCTATTTCAACGTTGCATTTAATCTATTACTCTAACGAGAATATCTTCGTTTGTGGCTGAAAAGCCAGAAACCTGTTGACAATTGGTTTAGTCTATGGACATATCATAAAAAAATAAAACTAAAATGGCGTCGTAAGAGCAACTCAAGTATATTGATGTCGTTGTAAATATTTTTAATAATTTGCTTACAACTGTAGCTTATTTATTTACAGAACTTACATCGTAACAATTAATAGTGAATTTTGGAGTGATGCTTTCATGATACGTAATTCTAGTTTAGTGTAATTACAATGGCTGTGTCAAAATCAACAAACACTTACAATCGTCAAAATTGGGAAGATTCGGTAAGAATTTGGAATATCTTGAACTTGAGTAATATTTCTTAAGTGACAATGAATGATTCATAAGTAATATGAATTTTCTTTTCAGGACTTCCCGATTTTATGCCAAACATGTCTCGGAGATAACCCCTACATTCGTATGGTAAGACTCGAATTTTGTCAATGAGATTTTGTTTTATAAGCAATTATAAGCAATTGTATAGCAATTTTATTGATGGTGAATACTTTTTCTCATAGCTAACCCCTAATTTTAATTTCAGACTAAGGAAAAATATGGCAAAGAGTGCAAAATATGTGCAAGGCCTTTCACCGTCTTTCGTTGGTGTCCTGGCGCTAGAATGCGTTTCAAGAAGACAGAAATATGTCAAACATGCTCCAAACTGAAGAATGTTTGTCAGACATGCCTTCTCGACCTTGAATATGGGTTACCAATTCAAGTTAGAGATGCTGCCCTTAAGATTCAAGATGATTTACCTCGTAATGAAGTCAATAAGGAATACTATATTCAGAATTTAGATAGTCAAATGTCTAAGTTGGAACCTTCTCAGCCTAGCAACTCTGCATTGAAGTCTAAAGGTGCTTCAGACTTGTTACTTCGGTTAGCGAGAACGGCCCCATACTATAAGAGAAACAGACCACATGTTTGCTCATTCTGGGTGAAAGGAGAGTGTAGACGTGGTGAAGAGTGTCCGTATCGACACGAGAAGCCTACTGACCCTGATGATCCTCTTGCTGATCAGAATATCAAAGACAGGTATATTTCCTAATTTTATTTATTATTTTGTTAATAGATAAAGTACAAAAAAATAAAGTCACACAAATAGTATGAAATTAATTTCAAAGGTGTGAAAGCTATACCGCCGCTAATATATCTGAAGTTTCTTTTAATAACAAGATTTACATATCTGATGTGTACATACATACTAATTTTATTAGTGTTCATACATTATCAAGCACACATCATATTGATGTATTAGCAACAACTATTATCTATATTACATTAAAATTCTTTCAGATACTATGGTGTGAATGACCCTGTAGCTGAGAAGCTAATGCGTCGTGCTGCAGCCATGCCTGCTCTACCTCCCCCTGAAGATAAGACTGTCACTACTTTGTATGTTGGCAACTTACCTGATAATGTCAGTGAGGATGAACTCAGAGGACATTTCTACCAGTATGGTGAAATCAGGTAAGGTTTATTAATTGTCACTAAAATTGTGCAGTGTTTCATGGCTTATTTAATAAGTTACCTGTTTATATAATAAGTTTTACTGATTGTTTTTTATAAGACATCTTACGTAGTTAAAATTGTGTTGGCAACTTTACAATCCCAAAACACTGGATCTCAAGCAACTACCCAGTTACTGGCACAGTTTATAGTTGTATTTAATATAATATTTGTAGACTAGTAATTAATATAAACAAAATAATAGAAAAGCTGTAACAGCTTTATTGCATCAAAATCAGTAAATTTGTATGTTAACTAACTTCAATGCATCTATCAAGGCCGGATTTAAGGGAGGGCATCCAGGGCAACTGCCCCTGGGCCTCCACAATAGAGGGGCCCCCACAATGGAGATTTTAAATCTTTCGAATTCTGACTAGTAAACTTTACAACTTTTCTACCTTTATATGCAGTACTTTGTAGAATCTTGAATCAATAATGTAATAGTTCTTAAATATTGTAATAACGGTTATTCATCTATACTTGTTCACTTAAATAAGACAGTTAGTAAAATACCAGAGTTCAAATCGTCCTGAGAACTAGGTACATACTTCAAATTTTCTACACATTTAGAGGGAAACTAATTTGTGGCCATGGGGCCTCTTCTCCTTTGTTGCCCCGGGGCCTCTTCTCCTTTGTTGCCCCGGGGCCTCTTCTCCTTTGTTGCCCCGGGGCCTCTTCTCCTTTGTTGCCCCGGGGCCTCCGGACTTCTAAATTCGGGCCTGGCATCGATGTATATTATTTTTATGAAGAACATTTTTAAACAATAAACTTGGCATGGGCCTAATGAAACCCCATTACATGGATGAAACTAACATAAATATTTGCTAACTATATTGTTTTGTTTACAGATCATTAACATTAGTGCCAAGAGCTCAATGTGCATTTGTACAATATACAACTAGGACTGCTGCTGAACATGCAGCTGAGAAAACCTTTAACAGACTGGTTATAGGAGGAAAAAGACTCACCATCAAATGGGGCAAATCACAAGGTACATTTTGTTATTATATTTACATTAATATATCAGACAAAATATACAGAAAATCCCTGTTATGAAATATTTGATTGCTTCATAGAATTGTTAAAATATATATTTTTATACTTTTCCCCAGGTCGTCAAGGTATGAATGAGAAGAATGAAACAGCACCAATGTTGGAGCCAGTTCCAGGTCTTCCAGGAACTCTGCCGCCGCCGCCCGCATTTTTGCATCCATTCCCGCCACAGGTAATGTTGCCACCCTAATTTGAAATAACCATAAATTCGTTTTTTGAACAACAAGTTGTCTGCAATAATAAATGGAAATTGAATGTCCAATGTGTTCTATACAATTTAAAACTCTCGAGTTAAAAGCCAAGATAGACACAACTATTATTATCCCCATGCACTGATCAATATGCAGCTATAAATTAAGACAACCCTATTGCTCATAACTAATAATTAATATAATTATCTTCTACTCAGATGCCACCGCCGCCAAACCGGCCTAACGATTTCTTCAATTTACACCACTACGGAGGCGGAGGCTGGGCGCCGTGGGGTGGAATGGGTCCAGTCCCAGGCGTGGGACCTGTCCCTGGTGTGGGGCCAGTCCCAGGCGTGGGGCCAGTCCAAGGAGTGGGGCCAGTCCCAGGAGTGGGAGGAGTGCCTGTACCACCACCACCAGCGCCGTTGGCTCTGCACTACCCGAGTCAAGACCCGGCCCGATTGGGTGCTCATGCGCATGCAAACGCGCCACAGACATAAATACTTCTTGTTTGTTACTAGGAACAAATTGCGTGAACTAGAGGCAATTGATTATTATGAAATGACTGTTAACTGAATCCAAGATATGTTTCAAAGTAATTTCAAAAACATTCTATACCATAATAATGATGTTAAACTTCAAAGTTTTCTGTTATATATAGCATTATATTCCTTATTTTTTTTACTTTACAACTTCATGAGACTATATGGATAGCCATATTGTAATATGAAATTAATATTATTCTTTTCTCTGAAATTTCATATATAACACTATCGCTAAAGCTTCACTCTGATGTAAATGTCCTGGTTTAATGCAGTTACAAGCACAAACAAATAATATGGTCTTGACAAAATTTTTCATACATTATTTTTCATTTAAAGTTAATTCGTAACATTTTATAAGCCATGGACCGATTTTATTCATCTGTTCTAAATTCAGATATTGCAAATTATTTTGTAATAAGACAAGATGAAAATTGTATAAACTTTGTGTGCATATAATAGTCCACATGAGAACATATTTAATAAAATTGGTTAATAATAAAGTGTGTTTTAAATCTACAAATGATTCTATTGTTGAGTACAAAATCCATGTATAAAACAATTATTTATTTGTATAAGTAACTGCATTTTACACATGGATTTTGTAATTATTTTTTAATATAAAATAATGTGCCTATTATAATATTTTTAATAGGTTCATCTATGTAACAATAAATCATCTGTTCATGACTGAAGTTTATGGAAAAGGTGAATTGTAAAATATTATGTGTATAGTTCGTAAGTGGTAATCAAGATAAGACGATTTGGTAATTTTAATTTCAGTTGAATACATTATGTAAACCAAACAGAATTTTCTATTTATTTAATGAATTTGTCCCTGACATATAAATGGTACACTAAGTTATAATGTGTGTTTAGAATTGCTCGTCAATACTGCCACAAATAAAAATTCGTTTCATATCAAAAATTTGTCGATATAGTTAGTCAACATTAATATTTCGATTGTTGAATACCAAAGTGTGACCAATAAAAAACTAAAATCGTTGTTTAAGAAACGATTTAGAGTCCGATTAACGGTACTGCATATTATTATGGAAAGCAAATATTATGAAATCAAAACTTTTTGAAATAAAATGTGACGTCAGTCATTGTCAGGCCCTGCCCGGCTAGCATAATAATATCTAGGGACAATGTCACACAGATCATCCTAGCCCCAAACTAAGCAAAGCTTGTACTATGGGTACCAGGCGACGATATACATACTTATATAGATAGATAAATACTTAAATACATAGAAAACATCCATGTCTCAGAAACAAATATTCGTGCTCATCATACAAATATTTGCACTTACCGGGATTCGAACCCAGGACCACCAGGACAGCATAGGCAGCGTGACTACAGTCTACTCTACGGAGGCCGACCAATTACATTGCTGAAGTTAACAATCGCTTTACACCGTTCAATGTAAACGCGCACGGGGATTTTTAGAGACAGAAACAAAATAGGCAGTATTATTAGATCTTGGCGCCAAGAGCATGCAATATATGATCAAAATGTGGAGTAGTTATCTTATAATGGCATCTTATATCATATCTTATAAACCCAATGCTAATAAAAAATATATAAATAAAATATAATTATTAAAAGTCAGATATCTGAAACTATATTTATTATTAATCATAAGTTTATAACATGACTTAATCGTTAAAAAACAGTTAAAACATTTAGATAAATCTACATGCCTTCGCTTACCATTTATCTGGGGTAAGGACGGTCTGATTAATAATTTACATTATACTAGGCCCAGAATATACCATAACTACGTAATGTTATGCGCCATTACAATGCGCATTTGCACATGTTATACGAGTTAAGATACAATTTTGTAAGCGGTCTATATTTTAGTCAGTTTTCAAAGCCGTTTAGTCCATTGACTAGTTACAATATGCTTATAAGTTTATCAGCTTACACTATTTTATTTTATACAACAATAAATACTAAAATTGAAGTCTTGTGCATCTAATAGAAAATCTCAACGCAGGGCAAGAGGGGATTAAGTAAATGGTCCAAATACATACATTTAGCAATAATACACCAAATACAATATTCATAAATTTAAGACATTTAAATTCAATGTTAAGTTTTATATTCAAATATAGAAAGGTATTTACACATACTTTTGGAATGTTTATAAAACAATATAATATAATAGCATCAGGCAGTAAACAGAGAAAAAGAATTTAGCAAATTCTATGATATCCATGATCACCCTATTGCGTCCATTTTTTAATTACTACTACAATAATATTAAATATAAAGCCAAATAAATACATGTCAACCGCTACGAATTAATTACACATTCTAAAAAGAAAAAAAATGAAGACTCCGTCAATTTTAGTAGGTATGTAGAACTTTTTAAAGCATCTGTAAGCTCATTTCGGATTAAAAGTAATCTTTATAGCTAGCATTAACTAAACCGTGGCTTGTATGTCGACTTAACATTTTAAATACTTTACAATAACTAATTAAATTATTCAAATGCCGTTGCATAAGTACAGTGCGACAAATAGAGGTGAATATACTTTCGAAGCAGTTTCATTTGGTGATGGAATAATTTATTAAAAAAATGATTATGAATTAAAAGCTGACTAAAATCGAAAACTGTTTATAAAAGCTACAATTGTTTGATCCATTAAGTAATCTGTAACTGTACTAGATGTTGCACTATACGTGTTAATGTGAAACCCCCGATATTTGCATATAAATAAAGTTTAATTATTAAATTAATTGTTACACAGCCATACGATATTTTGGCCGCCATCCATCTACTTCACTGTAACGTCATCATCGAAATGATCATTTAATTGATCATAGAATATGATATGACTGAATAAAGCTTACACACAATCACATTTGATACACTTTCTATTTTAAGTAATATAATGCTAGTAAACATTAAATAAGTGACATGAACAAATCTATTCTTCTTCAAGTTATTAAGTAACGTTAAATTTGATCACTCTTCGAAATTTAATAGAAAATATGTATGTACGAAAACGCGAACAACACGTTGTGTTTGAGAAAAATATGCAAACTTTATTTTATAACGTATGCCAGACAAATTACTGACTAAATTGACTGATGAATCCATTGCGTATTTTCTCGAAGTGCACAATCAGAGCGATCCATTTTTTCGAATAATTTCTGAAAAAGACAAATAAAATTATTATAATTGCTTTTTAAAGTTACGTATTATATAACATGAGAGATAGGAATGCAGATATTTGTTTCGAAGATGTTCAATGAGAGCAGCATACGCTTAGCTATTATTATCATATACTTGGAAATGTGATGTATTCCTGTTAAGATGTTACAGATGAGGTCAGAACCAACAGATTTTGTCATATAACCCTTTTATATATATATCACCAAATACTCTTTCACGATTCATTAAACCATTTTACAAAAACTTAAACATTTTTTTAAAATAAATTTAACCCACCACTATTTCAACGACCTTTTAATAGAACGAAATCGTGTCCGTAATCAATTTTCAGAAGGTATGACATTTTTAATCAGCGCTAAAAGCCAAACTACCGCTGTTTTAAAATACCTTCTCCCAATTACCTTCTGAAAATTGGTAACATGTCAATTAAGATTTTGTTCTAGAGAGGGATCCGTCGATAGCTTTTATAATTACTGGAATCCTTTTACGATGACTTGTTCAATTTACAATTACTTGTACTCTTTTAAAATTACTTGTACCATTAAGTTTACGATTACTTGAACTCTTTTACAGTTACTCAAACCCTTTTACAATTGCACAAACCCTTTTACATTTACTCAAACCCTTTTATAATTGCACAAACCCTTTTATATTTACTCAAACTCTTTTACAATTGCACAAACCCATTTACATTTACTCAAACCATTTTACAATAACTCAAACCTTTTTACAATAACTCAAACCTTTTTACAATAACTCAAACCCTTTTACAAATAACAAACACTCACAGTATTCACTAGTAGCGGTTAGCGTTGGCGATCTGCGCGTTGACTGCGGCGGCGGCGGCGCTGGACGCGGCCGTCTGCACGTGCTGGTTGCGCAGGATCTCGGTTGTGAACTCTGCCTGGGCCTTGGCTAAGGACGCCCCGGTCGACCGGTAGATGCGGTGTACCTGTACAATTATATTCAATTACTGACTACTGACTGCACAGGTGGCTCGAATCAGTGGTTATGACAGTGGCTTAGGAGAACTAGTGTTCTGTATTCGATTCTCACTCGGAACAATCGTGTCTGTGAGTCTCAGATGGTTGTTCTACGTCTGGGTGTGCATTGTGTCCGTGAATTATGTGTTGGTGAAGTCTCCAAGACACTATGATTTATATCCGTAGTGCAAGAACTGTCTTAATAAAATGATTATTACGGAATATGGTGAATTTTAATAATTCATTGCATCCATAAGACGTGGTTGCATGCTGTGAGCATACATAATATGCTTTTTAGCATTTAGGTGTGGTTTGTGTACTTTAAAACCTTTTTTTTTCAAGTTACCCCTGAGAGATAAAAATCTATTTATTTCCTGCGATCTTGGAAAAAACAAGCAACGATTTCGTCATGACAACCGATGGATTAGCATATATAAATACATATATATAAAAGAGATAGATACTCTACATACCTTGGCCATTAACATAACGTCAGCAACAACGCAGGTGATGAATCCGATGGTGACGAGAATAGTGATAATACCAACTGCAACATTCACTTGGAACGCACCAATAGCAGTGATCAGACCACTGAAAATTAAAAACAAAACTAAATTATTTAACCAAGTACACTAATATCATACAGAATTCGTCAGAAATAGAATTACATATAATCAATTTCATATTTAAAAGAATTTTACATATTAATGGCTAAACATAGTGTTTTTATGATGAATTATTAATAAAAAAATGCATTAAATTATTGTAAAGCACGAGGAATTAGTAAAAATAATAAACTGTATTATTCAAATTTTTCGCATCGCGTATGTAATTTTATGGTTTATACTGGATTATCCGGCTCGAAGGACCAAATTTGTCGGTTATAAGGCGATACATTATAATTATAAATTGATTGGTTAACAATAATATATTAATTATAGGAAAATTGGTAATTGGTTGAATCCACTCAGAATGTATGTAGACCGCTCGTGAACCGACGTAAACTAATGTTTGCAATATTATAACAGTCTAATTAACTTAGTTTTTGAGGCAACGCAACGTGTAAACGCTGACGCCACAATAGTTCCAAAGTCAGTACAGTTTTACTCACCAGGAACCTCCCCCGCTGAATCCAATAGACTGCACAACTGTCACAATGATTTGGAACAGGAAAATGAAGAAGTACACCATAAAGTTGAAGGAGGAATCGCTTCTGAACGCCTTGTATATCGGCCGGTACCAGCAGATGAAACTGAACGGTGTTAACAGTATAAAGTAGAGGATAGACAACCCGAATATCGTGAAGCCTTCGCCAGCGAACATTAGGGACATAGCTCCGATTATGTTCAGGGTTAGGACGAGCGCGTGGACTGAAAAAAAAACATAATGTATTATGAAATTCAAACTAAAATATCTATTCAAATAAATAAAAGTATCTTTGACTGCTTGTAATAGAAAAAATGAAAGGTTTTATTTACATATGACTAACAAAAACACTTTTTTTTGTCTCTGTGTCAGTTCCAGCTAATCTGTTATGGCTCGTCCGATTTTACCGGTACTCTCGCTGGTAAATAGGTAATTTAATAAGGTATAATTTTGTCTGTTCCTTTGTTTGTCCGTGTATTCCGCCTAATCTCCAACACGGTAATACCAATTTAGAAGAGACTTTCGTTATTAGATAGCAAATAAACACCATAGGTTACGCGGACAAAGTCGCGGCAGCTATATTTATTGACTATAAATTAAACTCAAATAAATGAGATACATTAAACGACTTAATAGTCAAAAAAAGTAACTACTAACATGTAATCAAGAGTTTAAAATTTAATTAACTATTAAATCTAGCGTTTAACCTAGTATCTTAGAGCTACAAAGTATGTATATGTATCAGTTTGTTATTATTGTTTATCGTGGATTTCCGGTTAAGCCGTTCTTAAGTTATAGCATCATGATTCACAATGCAAGAGAGCCTTTCTCAGAATCAGGCACTAAGCAAAGATTTTATTTAGTCTAGACAACACCGCACGAGTTCACCCACTTAACTATGCACCGTGAAATATTATTATTGGTGGTTTTCGCACAGTAGAATTATTTTGATATTTTAATTAATAATAAAATAGACATTAATTGCATGTTTTTTTTTAACAACCGAAATTTATTGATATAGCTAAGGGTGAATCTGCCTTTCGATGCCTTGTAGACCTTAAATACTCATATCCAAAATCAAGTAAACCACCACTAAAATTTTACGGTTTAGAGAAAATATCATCTATAAAATATGTCTTGGTGGAGCAATGGACCATTTTTAATAAATAATAACAAGTAAGAACAATATTGACATATTGATACGAAAACTGTAATCATGTAATTTGTTAACTATCTTTAAGTAACTTTCTTTATCTTAAGGATAAAGAAGATATGATTATCCTAATAATATTATAAACATAATATGTGTCCAAAAATTTATTACTGATTCTCGAGAAATTGCTCAATGGATTTGCATTATACAGTAGTAGTATATAGTATTGCTTCATCCATAACACATAGTTATGGATAAAACAATACTATGGCTATAAAACATCTGTTAGGCAAGAAACTACCATAGCCACATTTTTTTTAAAGTACCTGCAAGATTTAAAACTCTTAAATAAAAAAAATAAAAAAACAACTTACACATCCACAAGTGGTATAAATGGCGGACAATCCTTTGGAATTCTAGTGGTATATCAACATTAATATCTTGATAGAAGCATGGTTGTATGGGACAGAAAGCCGGCAACGGAGGCCAATTATTCCTCCTGCCAGCAGAGCCCGCTCTCAACTCAGCCTCCCTTCGTGCTAATTCTTCTGCTTTGCGTTCTAACTCCTCTTGCCTTTTCTGTAAATCAGGTTCCATATTTAAAATCACCTCACAAGTATTATAACTGACACCGTTTGAAAAAACTTTTAAATTAAGAACAGAAACTTAAGAGCGACGACGTTTCAAACTAAGAATAATAAACTAGAGCTACATTCAGTACAGTTTCCATTTAGTTTACAGTTAACGGTTTAATCAAAAGCGGAAAATGACACCTACACACGCAATTGAGAGTTCGTAAGAATAGTAAGTAGACGTTGTATCGTTTAGTAGTGACGTGATTGTTTCACTGGTAAATGAGTTGATTTATATATCTTTTTAATTGATTGACTGATATGTAGGAATGTTGTTTGTTTATGTTTTGAGTGACAGACATAACATAAGTGTATATGAGTTATATTAGGTATATAAGTTTGTGTTTACAACGTGGTGGTATTTCGTAATGGGGTACTTTTTTATTGTTCTGCTTTTGAAGTACTATTATTTAGAAAAATATACAAGATACAACTCAAAATAGTTTATATGTTATAAATTTATGTCATGAAATTAGAAGACATATTTTTTTCAGTACTTTGAGTGACAGTACATAGATGAATTGCAGACTATAATTGGTGATGTTAAGTTTGTTATCAAGATGTATTTCTTGCGATATCATATCAAATAAAAATATTTATAAAAATATAATGTACGTATGCACGAAATAAGGAAATCCTTACAGCATCTTTACTTAAGAGTAAGTAAGACAAAAAAAAACATTCAACTTCAATGTAATATAACAGAATTAACAGAGAATACATTTAATACATACATCTAAAGCATATGTTGGTCTTATGACGAAATAGTACTTACTATAATACTGAATTGTTAATAACAATATTGATGTAATAAGTAGTTCATTAAATTAATATTAAATTTTACACTGCCGAAGTCGCGAATCGCGATAGAATTTTTATTTACCTTGTATGAAATTGTTATTAAATAACGCTATCTGGGGTTATCCCGACAAGTAGTTTAAGGGGTCAAAGAAAAGAAAGTGAGACTGATTTATTATAAAATAATTCACTAATGAAATATTTTATATTAACACTGTAATATTTCTAGTGGATTATAAACAAAAACTCTAAATACGTTCATGCTAATACATCCACAAACATGCATCAAGATTTTCTTAAATTACAACACATTTATTTTAAAAATATATAACTGCCTATACTAAAGTCGTGACGTCATCAACCAAGATAACAGCCACATATGTAGTTACTTTAAGAACATGTATTTAATAAATAAAATTGATTTATAACAATAACAGATAAACATCTATTGATAAGTATAATGAGTCATACGAATAAGTGTTTACCTTAAGCTCCTTTTGTGTGGTTTGGAAAAAGCAAAGTGCACATTAGTCATCATGCTTATAGTAAGTTGCACATGTGTATGTGCTTAATTTAATGAGTGAAATTGTGTGATGATCAAATCTTTTAAGTGACATACAACTTCATGAAAACTTAAAAATGTGTATATAATAACATCGCAAATCTTTTTTTCGTTCATACTTTCTATATTATATACAAATAGCGATCCGCCTCGGCTTCGCACGGGTGCAATGCTGATGTATTATACATATAAACCTTCCTCTTAAATCACTCTATCTATTAAAAAAAACGCATTAAAATCTGTTGCGTACTTTTAAAGATCTAAGCATACACAGGGATGGACGGACAGCGGCAAGCGACTTTGTTTTATGATATGTAGTGATAGTGATACATTATATGTGTAAGACTTCTATTGAAAACAATTATAATTATATTACTAAATGATCTAATTTTTGATATAATAACACAGTACTAAGTTACAAATTATTTACATACCTATATTATAAAAAAACACTTTCGAGTCATATTTATCAATAAAAATATTATTTTGTATCAAAGAATGTATGGATAAAATATAGGGAAATGTGTCATGTGTCTTACAAAAGACTATGACCATCTGAGTAAGGATGACTATCACTCCCTAGCTTAATAAATGAAATATGACAAATATATATACATACAAACACATATTCGTTTTTATATTCGTTTTTTTTTCGTTTTAAAACGAATAAAAAAACGAATATATACATACAGAATATTGAGATTTAAGTTTGCCTGAAAAAACCTCTATGCTGATTAAAAAAATATGTTAGATAAAAAATAATTTCTTTAACTTTTAAGTATTGCCATTAATTATATTATCACTTAACATGGAGATTGCTCTTCAGGGCCAAAGTTGTGGCAGTTGTCCAATATAATACTAAACTTATAATAACAAACCTTGACCTATGTGTAACTTATATTTCACTTCATTAGTTTTGTTTTCTGTAATTTCAAATTTAAATAATATTGAAATTTCAAATTTTCAATGGCATGTTGTATTTGGCTAGCATTTATTTTTCTCTCACTTGGGCCTATAGCCGACTACAGGCCAACAGTTCGTACTAAATATTTTTATAAATAGAACCACAATAATTTTAACAAAATTTATAATTTCTTCTACCAGGACCATTGGCAAAAAAGTTATATACAAACAATTTACATTTATAAAGCAGATTTATTGGTCCTCATACCTGGAAATCGGCAGTAGTGAAGTTGGACGGTGGCTGAGACTGTTGCTGGGGCTGTGATGGCCGGGAGTACTGACCGCTCACCGGCGGTGATACTGCTTGCATGATAGCCGGTTGCGATGGCTGTTGGGGAGGTTGTTGCACCTGAAATTTAAAACTTATATTTGTTGAAAAATGTTTGGTTTCATAGCAAGTTCAATTTGGGATAAATTCTGAATTTTATGTTTCAATAGTACACCCACACTAAATAGGAAGTGAAATCATATTCTATAATCATTTTTTTTTATACTTAATAAATGGTTTAATAACTACAAAAGGGGCCTTTCTAACTTCAGGTCTATGTGGGCATTGGATGGTTATCTATAATCAGACTTTACAACATGTTTGATTTATATTTCAATAAATAAATGTTACTATGTACTTATGCTAATTTATGTGGTAATACAATATATAAAGATAAAAACTACTATACTAATATTATAAAGGGGTAAAGTTTGTGAGTTTGTGACGTTGTATGGGGTAATCTCTGAATCTACTGAACGGTTTTCGAATATTCTTTTACCATAAAAAGCCTATATGACACCCACAAATGATGTATTTGTGGGTGTCATATGCTATATTATAAGTTAAAGTGGAAACTAGAACGGGATCTACGAGTGTGAAACTGCGCAGGACAGCTAGTTAACTAATAAAATACTAACTATTCTAAATCTATTCTACATAATTGCCAAAATTCTCAGAATGCTGGGAGCATTGCCTCACTAAATGTTACCTGCTGTGCAAAGTAAATTCCAGTACTCATGGACGATTGATTTAGCTCCCGTCAATTTAGTAAATATTATATGTCCATTTAGTAAATGGGTAAATGAAATGTGCATTTCTTTTTTCATCATTTCCTAGATTATTTCTTTAAACTATATGCAAAAACTGCAATTACACATGTGATATTGGCAGAATATTTGACATACCATTTTTTAAAAGATGAACTTGATAATATGACAACGAGAACAAATGTGCATAGCATGTTTGTAAAATATTCATTACAAAAATTGCTTGCAAAATTATTAATCTAGTTAGAGTAATTAAGCAGCAATTAACTCAGATATTGAGTGAAATGTAATGTTTAAATTAGATACAACATTATTTTTAATTAATAAAAAAAATGGATGTTGTCTGTGTAGTGTACATAAATCTTAGTATACATTGCATTCAAGCAAGCAAACAATTGAGGAACAACTGGTCCAATTTGAAAATTTATTTCACCATTCAAAAGCAATATAATGTACTAGTAACATAGGCAGCAATATAAATGAATAATTGTATGACTGGTCATTAAATACAGTAATTATACATCAAGTGGAAAGGTGTTTTGCTAAATAAAAGACTGTTGTATTGTCTATACAAACAGTGAAATGAATGATATAAATACTTGAAAGTATTAATTGATTGATTATTTTTTGAATTCCTAGATAGAACAAGTTTGAAATTACACGGGTCACCATTAAAATTAATAATCAAATAGATAAGCATACTGTTTATCTTTAAAAAGTCTAACAGTTGTTTTTGTTTCAATTGTGGTATTAAACTCTAAATTATTTTTGATCAATACAGTATATAAAATTAAATACACTACATATTAGATTTAATTAGCCATATATAGTATGTTTAGGTAAGGTTTAAGAATTTAAAGAAAGGGGTTGATTGCATCAGTCATTGTACATTCAGAGATAAGAACTATCAACCAACGATGCTTGAAAGTGAAAATCATCTTAATAGTAATAATTACATGCCGAAATATGGAAATAATATGCTACTATAATGGTTTAACAACAACATTAATGATTGTAACTGGTTTGTCATGGTACGCCGCTATCAAAGATACCGTTGTTCTATCGCTCGTACCTATTAATTCTCATTAAGTAATGACGGAGTAAATACATGAAGAAATTACCGTCGCTTGATTCGGGTTTTGTTGCCCATCAAAGGGATTGTAATCATCCAGCCCCTGCGCCGCATTGTTCGTACTTCGAGTCACTTGCTGCACCGAAGGGTCCTAGAAAAAATCAAATATATATCACCAAACACGAACATAAAAACAATACTTTTCTTGATTCGCCAAAGGGCTACGTACTGCAAATGGGTTGTCTATGGTTGGATCACTAAATGGATTATCTTCGAATTTCGACATTGTTCTTCACTTAATTACGCCACTTTTAATTTTTTTATAACAATAAACACAAAGGAAAGTTTTTCGCCTAGTAAAATGTATAAATTTGGTGTAAATTAATTACACTCGAGTTGACAGATTCCTGATGACGACGAATGTGACAGAAGATAAATGTTACCAGTTAAAATAAAACAATAAAAAACGAAACATAAATACTGTGCCCCGCGTACCCTTCAGAGTACGCATTTTATATCGCGAGTAAAAGTAATAATTACATAATAAATCAAATAACAATTATCTATAACTGTAAATAATTTATTTCCATCCTTTAAAAACTGTTTAAAAACTGTGATTGAGGACAATGTATTCTTTTTGAGTAAAAATTTAATTAATAATTATATTAATTGCAAGTTAATTTTTTGCGATGAATTTCTTTGGATCTGTAACAGGGCAGCTTAATTTTTACTATAAGAATAAAATAAATTATGAATATATATATATATATATATATATATATATATATATATATATATATATATATATATATATATATATATATATATATATATATTAATTTGATTAATGCTTAAGGTTTGAATTATTTTACCATTCTTGTGTCACTAATATTTAATTTCACGCTAATAAATTTGTTGTTGTGATAATCCACTGCATTTTGGTTTATAGGCATAAAACAGTTAACTGCTTTGGGAATTTCAAACTGATCTCATCACTTCCCAAAACAAAATTGAACAGTCAGGCTGCATATAGTTTATGTGCAACTTACATGTATTATATTTATAATTTTTGATATCGAAATAACGTCACACAAATATATTTTGTTACAGTATTTAGGGTACCATAGTTATTCTTATAATTTCCGATTACATCTCGGTAAAGAGAAAGACCGTGACCTTGGAATATTGCAAAGTCGTATCCATTGACCCCGTTTGAGTACCATAATCTCAACTTACGAATGTTGGTAGCTCTGCATACGTTAGTAGTGGTGGTTTTGCAGTTGGCAACCGCAAAACAAGTGTCAGTTTATTGAATGATTCTGTCAAAGTAGGTAGCTGTTTACGTTTTGTATCGTTATTTTGCGATCGTTTTGCACAACTTTTGTTATATCTTATTGTTTTTATGATAACGCTTTATCCATTCGTCTTCGTGGTGAAATATAAAAGTGATATTATTGTACGTTTCTATGAACAATGTCAGATGTCAAGAGGTGAATAATCTGTGTTTTGTGTTCTAACGTGCGAGTGACAGTTTTTATATTGTTTGGGATTTGGAGCGATAAACATATCGGTGAGTATTTTTTCTTGCTCATGTTCAGGGCAATGGTCAACGTGAATATGTTTAAGAGTTACGTGAATGCTTATAAGAATGTTGACTGAAGTTTCGGGTGAGTGATAGGGCTGTGCCGAGTGTAATAGCTTGCGTAATGCTGCAGTAAGTATTGTGTAGCTATTTAGTAACCTGGTACCTACATATTTGTAGAGTAATAGTATAGTCGATGGATATCGGAAGGCACATAGGCCAGCTGGCGGCGCGCGCGCAGCCGTCGAGCTGCGGCGAAAGTTGTTTGCTCTTGATATCAAGGAAGTACCACGAGAGATATAGAATACCGGTCTTACAACATTACGCGTAATACTCGAATTTCTTTTATTCATACGGAACATTCATACATTTTAAATTAGTTTCACAAGTATTTAAATCGTCCTCAATTTTATTTTAGAGTATCGTACTACCCTTCATTTATTCTATAATTAATACTAGTGTCAAGTTATGCGACCTATCATCCATTATTCGTTTTTAATATATTCTTTACATAACTGATCCCAATTTTTTTTAATTTCATTGTCCTCTACGACATGTTTATTCCAATTTTTAAAAAATCACACCATAATTAATATATTTGTATAAAATTCATAGAATACATCAATAATACTGTCAGAGGCTAATTAAAGCTTCTAATTATCATTGATTCACTTAACCCTGACAGCATTAGAATACCTATTACACAATTATACCAAAAGAAAAGTGAACAGTCGCTAAAATTCAATGCCAAGTGGCTTCAAATACAATATGAATCGCTTTGGCATTGTTATATTTGGAAATGTTGAAATAACTATTTTCTATAGAACAATGAATGATAGTTGTTGTTGTTTCAAATTCAATATTCATGCTTGAATTGAAGAAATGTTACTGAAAAAACTTGTGTTGGTAATAAGGACGAGTTTCAAGCATTTTTTTTTTATAATGTCAATAGATAGTTGTATTTATCATGTCAAGTGTCATTATTTAAAACAATTTTTTGAAATTCAAGTTTTCTGTCAGTGTTTTAATTGTAATAATATGCTTATTTATGTAAAAGTAGTGAGTATTGTGGTAATGGCTGATAGAGATGAGTGGAAGAAGGATATATGATGTGCAAAAAGAAGAGCTTATTTATGTTTATCAAGATATATTCAAAATTTGGTGATAAAAACCATAAATTATATTTTATGGATTATACCTACCTACATATTATTTTAATTCAAATATAGTTTTAATAGGTCCTGCCCCTATTCCTCCTAAAGTGAAGGTAGTCTGTACCAATATCTTTCAAATGTTTTAAGTTTTAATGTTATAATACAGTTGAAAGATAATGAAGTAATATTACTTAACATGTTAATTATTCAAGCTCTAAATAACAATGGAATAAGTATTGTTACATGCGGTAATAAGACCAACAGTAATTGTTTGAAATAGGTACTTTATACATTTTATATTTCTCAGAAGCATTTGATTAAGTATTTATTTTTAAATTATATTGATATTAGTTTTTACAATTTAATTTCATTATTAAAATAATTCATATCAAACCTATTTTCATTATTATTCTTGTGACTAAAAATTTTATGTAAATGTTTTAGAATTCTCATGGTATAAATATTTAAGAAATAAAATATTTTCATTTGGTGAATATAAGTTTATGATTTGATTTCATATCTCAACTTCACAGCAGTTTCAACCACATTAGAATTCTAGTGTATTAGCCTAAAGACTGTTATAATTCTTTGAACACAGACATGTGTGTCAAATAGAATTTTATAATTGTTAACTGCTGTGAATCACAAGCTAATCTAACAATGTTTAATAAGTTCACTGTAACTATTATTAAAATCCCATGTTAATGTAAACTTTACCATCTGTGCATTACATCATTCTCATATACAATCACAAGCAAATCTCAACCTAATTGTTAGTTATGTTAGTTTCAGTTTATTATGACTTTATGCATAGTAAGGTAGTTATTTTGCATTGATACATACTTACTTAGTGTAGTACTAATCTAAATTGAATCAATAAGTACTTATAACTCAATAATATGGTTAGCTATGACATGAAAAAGGCATGTAAGTACATTGCATTTTTCATGTTGTAGCAGTCACTTGGTTAAAAAAATGAACTATAATCTAAAAAAACATGCTTATATTCATTTACTTAACAGCTAAGATAATTAGAGACACTTTAAGTTCCAGGTAACCAAAGCTACTTTCATTACAATATTATTTATTACAATTCCAGGAATAAACATTATAATAATATGCACATGAACTATTGTGCATAAGAAATACAAGCATGTTATACTATGAATGTATGTTTATTTACATGCGGAAAGATCAGAAACAGGAAGAAGTAAGAACTAGCTTGAGATAGCTGTATATAGGTAGGTATATAGACTTGATGCATTATTCAGAATACAATCCTGCATAGTTTCAAAACTGTTGCCGGCCAGGAAGCAACAAGGAAGCTATGTTGATAAAATATACATTAAGATTTATTTTATTGTAAGTAAGTAATTAGGTAGGTATGTTTTTTAAATAATAAAACATGATAAAGAAAATTTTAATGCAATTGCATTGTTCCATCATGTGTTTTTTTATAACTTCAAATTATTACCAATATTTAAATGTCAGTGGCATAAAGGTCATAATGGATTGGTTCTGGGTGTTTTAAAGGTAAAAATACTTAGATTATTTATTTATGATGATTTAGTGATTACTAGAACCTAGTTTGTAGGCTGATTGTGTAATGCATGATTTATAACTTACAATACACAGGTCACCATATTATTCATGTACACTGTGGCATTTATGGGGAAACATTTCAGGGGAAATGTACCCCTTCACTACTAACTAAATAGTATAGGTTTAATTTAACAAAAATCTAAAAAAAAAACCGGCCAAGTACGAGTCGGACTCTCGCACGAAGGGTTCCGTACTAGTTGCAAGTGCCGTGCTATTGAATGAAAGGTAAATTGCGGTTTACGGTTTATGACGTATTAAAAAAAAACTATTTACTTGATCTCGTTCAAACCAATTTTCGGTGGAAGTTTGCATGGTTATATACATCATATATTTTTTTTAGTTTTATCATTCTCTTATTTTAGAAGTTACAGGGGGGGGGGACACATTTTACCACTTTGGAAGGGTCTCTCGCGCAAACTATTCAGTTTAGAAATAAATGACATAAGAAACCTCAATATCATTTTTGAAGACCTATCCATAGATACCCCACAAGTATGGGTTTGATGAAAAAAAATTTTTTGAGTTTCAGTTCTACGTATGGGGAACCCCATTTTTTTTTGTTTTTTTTCTATTTTTGTGTGAAAATCTTAATGCGGTTCACAACATACATCTATTTGCCAAGTTTCAACATTATAGTTCTTATAGTTTCGGAAAAAAGTGGCTGTGACATACGGACGGACAGACAGACAGACAGACAGACATGACGAATCTATAAGGGTTCCGTTTTTTGCCATTTGGCTACGGAACCCTAAAAACTGCTGTCATTGGTTAAATGAATTCAATGTTTATTTTTCGAACAAAAAACGGTCGAAGTTGGCCTGTTTATTGTTAACTGTAGTAGTATACTAAGGAATATCAATAACATAAGTTTATGATTTCCTTTACATTCACAAAATAAATTATGTATTAATTTAGCAGTTTACCATTCTGTCAAATTGGCCATAACTAAAGTGTACATGTTTCACCTTTACTAGATGACTACATACCTACCTACAATTTCCATGTAATCAAAAGATATGAATAGATTTTGGTAATTATGGTAAACTAGTTTATTATTGTTATTATTTTTGCTGTATTCTCTTGTACCTAATTGTCACCATATTGTCTGGGCACTAAGTTTTTCATTCTATTCTTCCTTAATTGTTAACTATAATTTACCTTGGATAACGTAGAAGGTTTGTAAGCTTGTAGATAGGTAATGATATTTATATTATGTACTATCTTGTGCCTGGATTTCTTCCGTGTGTAATTGCATTGGGTTAACCATTGTGTTTGGGTCTTAGCGTGATGATTTGAGTTGCCCAACTATCGATAGTTTCGCTATCGATAGATGACCTCGAAAAATAGTAACAATATCGATAGTGCTGTCGATAGTATCGATAATATCGATACTATCGGTATCACAAATTAACTAATACTATTGATTGGAAGAAATAGTATTGATACTATTACATTATAATACTATCGATAGTATCGATATTTTTAAAGTAATACTATCGATAGTATCGTTGCATTAAATGATTAAAACTATCAATACTATCGATAGTTTGTAAAACTATCGATACTATCGAAGACCAACCCATGTTTAGGAGCAATACTATCGATACTATCGATAGAATTGCTCCTAAACACATATTGGTTCTCGATAGTATCGATACTATCACTAATATCGATACTATCGATAGACTATCGATACTATTGATATGACGTCAACTATCGATAGACTATCGATAGTCGACTATCGATAGGCAACACTAGTGATGATATACCTATATAAAAATATAATATTCCTTGATAAATGGGCTATCTAACACTGTAAACAATTTTTAAATCGGACCAGTTGTTCTTGAGATTTTGTCGTTTAGAAAAAACCTTTTCAGGATTATTATATTAGTACAGATAACCTTTAAAGAAAGATAAAAATTAAGGAGTAAACATAGGTTCCGGGTCCGCTGAATGAGTCTTACTGAATTTATGTAGAACCTCTGCTAGACTAGCACTTGTCACTTCATGTGCATAAATTTCCCACATATCATCAGATGATTTAGGATCAATTGCAAAACCTTTTATGCTAAAATGAATGTAATAGATCGATAATCGAAAGTACTAAGTACCCATATAATATTAAAGATTACTTTCAAAGTCCGACATTGGTATATTATGTTTCAAACGTTACAGCATTTAAATAGTTTGGTAGTTAAGTACCTACATCATGGTACGAGTATTGCGGAAATTTTAACGCAATTCTGCGACGTAATTAAAACCTTGAATTCACAGGATAAATCATTAAACACGGTACTTACTCCTGTAATATACATTCCTGCTGAATGTGCGTACAAACGCTTTCATCTAATCTTCAAACATTTTTCTCGTAAACCAATATACAAATCTCTTTACTTTCACCCCCAAAAAAACGTCCCAACGACGATTTACGCGAAGACAGTCACAATTTGTAAAAGGTCAGTTTTACGGTCGACCGGGGCGTAATGAATTGGTGCCAGAATGCGTTATGTGGGCCGGGTTACGTAAGAAAACCTCGAACTTTCCGACCCAGTGCACTTGTATAGCTAAACTTTGACTGTACACGGTAGCTTACGGCGTCTTGATGACGGTGACAGTCAACAACTCTGAATGTGGGAAAATTCATATTTCGCGATCCATATTTCTTTAGCGGGAAATTTATATTTTAAAAATAAAACACAATTATTAAAACGTAGCTTAGCTTAATTTTTAAACCTTAATATATAATTTAAGTCGGTGTTTATTACTATATATATATTTTAAATACATAAGGATGTATTATAATATTTATTACTAAATTAGGTAGTGAACGGCCGACCTTGTCTTGTCAACCGTTCACTCACTACGCTAACCAATAATGGTTGTAGGTACATACCTACTTAGAATTATAATAATTCGCAACGTGTTCTTTTTTAAATTAAAAATATAACAACAATTAAATAGTTCTTCTACCCGAATGTAAAAATAAAGGACAATTTGGCTATAAGGTATTAGTGGTCTCGCGCGGTTTCATCCGCGACGATCCCATTGCCGTGGCAACCTCGTCTTAAACATCATATTAAAAAAATGTGACCCTCACAAATAATGTGCCTTTCTATTGGTAAAAGAATTTTAAACATTGGTTTTGTACATCCAGAGATTACCCCCTACCCCCTACAACCCACCAAACTTAACTATCACTAGACTGATCACAAAAAACATTGCTTCTTGCACCTTTTGGGGCACACAAAATGCGAAGAGCTATAACCAACAATTCAGCTTTTCATGAAAATTTGGTCGCTGAGGGAACCAAATCTGGCATCCTTCTAGGCACTGGGACCACTGTGATACGAAAGTTTTCATGTCTTGTGTAAATATTACGTTTTGTGCTTTTATAAAAATCTCTCTAATACTCATTAGTTGTAATATTTGTTATCGTAATATATTATATATATCATCATCAGCCCCTATAACGTCCACTGCTGAACATGGGCCTCCTCCCGAGAGGGAGGGTATTTGCCATAGTCACCACGCTTGGCAGGCGGGTTGGTGACCGCAGTATTATGTTGTACCACACAAGGAAACGCTGCTGCCCGTTCCTTGACATACGATTATTATAGATGATGTTATAACAATCGGGACCAACGGCTTAACGTACTTTCCGAGGCACGGAGGGTAGTCCCTCAACCAACCAGACCCGGAAAGAAATCTTAGAATTTACACAAAGATTTTCTGTCCGGTGTGGGGATCGAACCCACGACCTCCGAGATTCAAGGCGAGCCAAATACCGCTACGCTACGGAGGTTGTCTTGTATATATATGCATTAACAAATGTTGACTGGTACACGTGCACACTACCAAACCGGTGAAATTTATCCTGTGTGTTGGACGGCCTTGAACCAAGTTATCAGGCCATAAATTGACTAGCATGATGTGGTTGATGTTGTTGACCGGTTACATTTAAATATAATTGAAATCTATGACAGAGACTACATCGGAAAAAAAAATTCAAAACTAGCTGCGCTCCGCGGTTTTACCCGCAACACTCTGCTCCAGTGGGTCGGAGCGTGATATTTTGTAGCCTATATATATTGTATATATATATATATATATATTTTTAATCCAGCTTATAAACTACCGCGTGCAAACTTTCGGCCAAATCCATTCAGTAGTTCAGTAGTTTTTGCGTGAAAGAGTAACAAATAGACATACATCCACACATACAAACTTTTGAATTAATAATATTAGTAGGATTACTAGCTGTCCGTGCAAGATTTAAACCACCTAGGTCCCTACCGTTCCCGTAAAAACTTTACCATCTAGATTTTCTTACAGTACAAGAATCCTTACATATATTTAAATATCTAATCTAAGTTTGTTTCTTACGCCTTCACGCGAAAACTACGTAATCGATCATCATGAAACTTTGTACACATATTCTTGGAGGTACTAGAAGTAACATAGGATACTTTTAATGCGAGCGAAGCCGCGGATAAAAGCTAGTATTATGTAATAAAACGCTAAGCGTTTTGTAGATATCACTATCGAAACGTAATTTTTGAAGACTGTTTTAATAACACGAGGATAATTATTATTATAATGTATGATTCACTTCATTCTAACACCCGAATACACAATCACGTTAAAAAATAAATCAGAAGTACAGCAATACCCCGACTTACGCTACCCGGTTTTACGCGAATTCGTAGATACGCGGTTTTTATTTTTGATCACCACGCGCATCCGCGTGTTCGGTTTACTGAAAGTTAAACTGCTAATTGCTAACCTAACCTAACAAGAAACGAAAAACACTGTCTCTTGGAGTGTAAACTAAATAATATCATTATAAACTTCAAAGGACTTTGAATCTAAAATAAAAAAAAGGAATTAGCAAAGGTATTTGATCGACCGGAATAATAAGGAAGTTGTGAAAATCTTTCTCTTAGAATTCAAACTTCACGGTATTATCGGTTAGATGGAAACCATGTTAGAATTATGGTGTGATAATGTAAAGATTAGTTATAATTTAGCGTTTTTTTAGACTCTGGTCCCGATTACACAGACATTATGTATTTATAGGGAAAGTTGAACCCCGACTTACGCGAATTTGACTTACACGGCTATCCCGTAGTCCCACCTATCGCGTAAGTCCGGGGTATTACTGTATTCTATTATATTACGTATTAGCGACCTGCCCCGGCTACGCACGAGTGCAATGCTGATGTAATATACATATAAAACTTCCTCTTGAATCACTTTTTCTATTAAAACACCCGCATCTAAATCCGTTGCGTACTAATAAAGATCTAAGCATACATAGGCACAGACAGACAGCGGGAAGCGACTTTGTTTTATACTTATGTAGTGATTGTGTTAGTTGCGCCTCTAATTGTAAAGCGTTGTAGTACCTATTCGAAATTGGGACTATGATTTTAAGTTTAACAAAAATACAATTTTCTCTTTATAATATTAGTACGTCCGTTACACTAATCTAAAGTACTTAGTTTAGTCGGAAAGACCGTAGAAATTTTAGACGTTAGGTATTGTTGATTAAAATCATTAAGCATATACTTACCACACTATGCATATATTTACCACTACTTCATTGAAATATTTATTTAATCAATCAATGCTTCACTGCATTCCATTATATGTTACAGTTGTGGTGTCAATTGTATAGGCTTTTAACTAACTAGGTAGAGACCTCTCTCACCTCACTAAAACTTCTTATTTACTAAAGTTAATATTTATTAAGTACCAGCGACCCGCCCCGGCTTTGCACGGGTGCAATGCTAATGTTTTATACATATAAACCTTCCTCTTGAATCATTCAATCTATTAAAAAAACCGCAACAACATCCGTTGTGTAGTTTTAAAGATCTATGCAAACATAGGGATGGACAGACAGGGAAGCGACATTGTTTTATACTATGTAGTGATAGCTATCTTGAAAATAGAAAATGTTGAAAAATAGAAATTGTCTTCTTGCATCCCGTAAAGTGCACGGTGGTTTGTAAATTTATCAAAACCTAGTATATACACCGTTGTTTAAAGCCTTTATTATAATGCTCCACAGCTGGGCAAAGAACTTGTTATTATCAGATGGAACCTTGACATTGAGTAATATCTTCTTCCGCTAAATCTTCTCAGCTCTTCAACAGATAATAAATTCTCCCCGGGTAAGTATTAGGTAATGGTGATAAATTGTCAGCTGTCATATTTTGGTTTTACTGTCTCGCTAGATGCTTTTGCTGGCCAAAGCTATAATCGCTGGCCGTTTACGCTTCTCTCACCGATTTATGGGGTTTTCTGATGACATAACTTCGTTGCAAATTGCCCAATAAAAGTTATTTGTGTTCTGCCGTTTGTAGTATACGAAACCAATTTTGTTTCTCCAATAATTACGTACGTATACGAGAGACGTATATGTATTAAAAGATACCTCTGTCTGGCAGGTATTGATACTTACGACTGTTATATTATATCATACAACTTATTATTATTACATTGTGATATTAAAACCGACTTGACAGGATTTTCATATATGGCTGATGTTATATATATAGAGTAATATAAGCTACTGTTTTAGCAATCTAGTGAAGAATTAGGATCCTGCGTAATAAAATGAAGCAGGTAATCACCATGTGATATATCTTTAAATGTCAAAATACGAGCCCCTATTTTAAAAGATCAATATTTCTAACTAAAGTTTGTATTTATCGAAAGATATCTTTTGATATGAAACTTAGACTGATTATTAGGGCTTGTCAGCCACATCTCCTAACGTGATTTCACTAATGCAAAAAATACTAAACATTCTGGTTGTGAGCTTTTTGTAACTAGTATTACTATTTTTTATGAGGTGATTAACTACATACGTCTATTTCAATTCGCAGATATGACTTCAAGTGGCTTGGAACTTAAAATAGATCTTAACATAAATTAGAATGGTCTTGTAGTCGGAAACGATGTCTGTTTAATTTAGGTGACTCAATTATGTACTTGCATGACAATTGTCTCGAATCTGCGTAAAATATGCTAAAGGAGCAATTAGAACGTTTGTCACGGAGCTCGGTGCATGTTTAACACGGCCTTCCTTAAAGATCGCAAATTTATTTTTTCTCCGTTCATTTTTCAACTGTCATACTTCCGTCTTAGTCTGGGAGTTGAAGCCTATTGTTGTTGAAATTGTTCTGCTGAATCACAATCTCGAGAATGACGCGTATTTTTATGAAAATCTTAATGACTACCTACTTAGCTATTTTCGTAATGAAAACACTCGAAACACAATACGGATCAGTTAACTTGTAAAACTCCAGATCTTATGAACACAATGAAAAGACCGGAGAGAATGAAACTTAACTGAAGTTATTTGTAAATAAATAGTTCTCTTACAAAGGATTCTGTTTTGCAGACTGCACAACTCGTATAATAATAGATGAAATCTTTTCTACTTCGGTTATGTTGTTGGTTAACAAAAGGTTTTCTTCTAATTGTAAATTTGATTTGGCAATGTTGATCCTTAACCCTGTTTGAAGATAGTCATAATTGAACCGCATAGGTCACGCAATCCGGCGCTTAGCGAAGCAGGAACTACGTCAGCCAGAATAATTTTCATTAAGTTTATGTTGTTGAGAATTTCAGTTAATACTGTTAATAATTTTAATCGTGGTGTGTTCGATAATACAGCCGCGATACCGTTTACTGTTTCGCTCTATGGCATATTCAAGTTTAAACTAATTTGAATGTCTGCTTTGATTCGTCTAACCTTAGTTGTCATGAAAACGTCCTTAATGCTAATGAATACACAACTATGCTAGCTGCCGCGACTTACCGCCGCGAGTCGTGGATTAATTAAGTGTATTCAGTTTGTAATGAGAGTGGGCTTTTATTCAAATTTGTTTTACTTAGTACGTTTAGATGATTCATTGCGATGCTTTCGAATGAATATATTGTCGTAAAAGTGTGACGCACCTTGCATATAGATTGATCGAAGCTACTTATTTATACAATAGAATCTCTTACTGAGGCTACAGTTCAAACAAGCATCATCATTCCGCAAGCAGTTGTAGAACGAAAAGAACTCGATAGAAGGTTCGATAAACTTTTTTATTATCTGAAAATACACTGACTAAATTACTTTTACGACGAGAGGACACGATACGAAAAGGAATCTGTAATTAGAGCTCTCGATCGCAACGTAGTGGTGTGAATGGTTATTACTTTGTTATTTTTAAACAGTTCGAAGCGTAGATTCCAATTTGTAGGTTCTTACCTTGTAAATTTAATATTATATAGAATAAGATCTTAATTATGAAGATAATAAGCAGGAGTCTATTGATGACCCCCTTGCCCTCGCGAAGTTTGCAAAGAACATTCCGATGTCCTCGTAGACCCGAAGTCTGCAAGGCACGCGAATTATAAACTAAAGCGACAGTTCCACAAAACATTTAAATAATTCCTCAATCCCCTCGCCAGCGACCACCCTGAGCCGAGTTTCCAGGTTCACAGAGGTGCCCTCTTGCGCAGGTTGTTTAGTTTGTAGTTTTTAAACCTAAATGGTTAAGGCTGGAACATTGCTGGCCTTTATACCCGGTGAAGTTGCCAGCCTCATGGCTAACTACATATCTCTGTCTATACTAATATTATAAAGAGGATTTATTTTTATTTTTGTGTGTATGTTTGTAATGAATAAACTCAAAAACTACTGCGCCGATTTCAAAAATTATTTCACCATTGGAAAACTGCATTCACCCTGAGTGACATATAGGCTATATTCAATTGTAAAGTCACGGGAACGGGAGATACGCGGGTGGGACCGCGCGCGGGAAGCTAGTATGAAAGAAAAGGGATCTATTGAATCGAAGCTGCACTCTCACTGCCTTTAAACCTACCCGACAAGAAGTAGGCTTGATGGTTTCGGCAAAATCAATTAAACTGTGTAACACGTAACTGAGATTAGTCCAACACACCCTTTGACAAGTTCCTTGTATTGGTATTGGAAATGTCTAAGTTAGAATTACTTAACTGGGTTGTCACAGTATCCGTGAAGTAAACTGGAACAGTGTAAACAGATCACGAGTAGGTATAATCTACTTGGTACTACTTGCTGGTTAACAACTTGCAGTCACGGGCCGAGGACTCCACGCAACCTAGTCAGGCGACATTCGCAGGGTTTCAATAATTATGAGCAGTTTAATTGTATGCGTGAATCAACGTTATTGACAGCTATAAATAATGTACCTACGTCATGTCAAGGCTTCCGAGGTCCATATCGTGGTGTTGGATTCTAGAATGAATGACGAGTTTTCAATAAATGTTTGAATGTAAGTAATCAAAAACGCTAGGAATCACGCCGCACCCATGAGCACCGATGCTTGCATTTAATTTTTTAAGCGCTTAAGACCACCAAACCGTCTATAAAACGGTATTTTATACAGTCGTTGTCCTTGTCAAAACATTTTTATTTGACAAAATCACAATATGAAAAAACTAAGATCAATAAATTATACGGCTATGCTTATGAGACTCCATTTAATGATGAAGTTTTTACGGGAACCGGGGATCACGGGTTAAACCTATAAATTAGGAAACTAGGTAACTAACAGAAGTACGTAACACAAGACAACTTCTTGTACTTATTAGTACCCCTAAATATATTAAGTGATATTAACTTTTACGACAAAATTAGGTACATTTTTTTACAGAAAACATAAAAATGATAGGAACTCTAAAGATTATTCATACAAATCGAAGATGCCATTATTAAGCAGTCAGTATTTGCAAACAAGTCTGATATAAGAACCACGCTCTTAAGCCAGTATAATTAAGCTCACGTGTTTCCTACCGAATATTTAATAGTTTTCACTTTCGTCTCGTAAAAAGAAAGTCGGATTTTATATTATGGTATGCACATCAATCAGTCCGCTATTAAAATTGACTCTAGTACCCACTGCTTGTATGAAGTAGTCCAGATATCTTGATTGATGTACTAAATTAATGTCTGAGTGCTGAACGAGGTTCTATCATACTAATAATTATTTAACACTCTCTATGCTATAAATTTGACTAATTTAAAATCCAGTATTAATTGGTACGAATCAGGTTTAAATTAGCAAACGAGGGCGATGTGTGCATACTTTCGAAATATTATTTTATTTTATTTTTAGCTGCGGTTTGTAAAAGTCCGTGCATAAAGTAAAAAGTAAAAGTTATATTATGATGTATTAATAAACAACATTATGTTCGTAGTTATATTACTTCATTACATGATTTGGTTGGTGGTTTTATTCTATTTGTTATGTAAGTACAGTGTTTAAACAATAAGTTAATACTTCTATTATTATTCGTGCACGTACATTTAAATTTATGTGGATAAAATCTCATTCCCTGGAATATGATCCTATCATATCCATTATCTGCCTTATGCGAAGCCCGATAGGCCTCAAATTGTTTGTCGCTAATTGGCTCATAAACACTTATCTAAGACATTCTGTTCCGCCCTTATTGCCGTCTCGAGCGGAATAGGATACAAGTTGTAAATTATTGACCTATAATCGCAATCGAGTTTAATATCTATTTCAATTTATTGGCGGATAGTTAAGATATGAAATTCCAACCAGATCGGCCTCGTTATGTCACAACCCAGGTCACATGTATTGTTATTATTTGCAACGAAATATCGCGGAGATAGCAGCGCGAATGACCTCAGAAACTGGAACGCAATGTAGAACATATCATAAATTCAACAATATAAGGTTTCCCCGCAGCTAGTTGCCTTTTCGAGTGAACTTCCTTTCAGCCCCGGGAATATGTTCGCTTTTGTTTTGTTGTGTTTGCGAGTTAGCAACAGCAAATTGTCGGATTACACAACTTCTAAGTTGCTAGATCAACATTTGTAAGTCTCCATGGATTTTGCCATGCTTCTGTTTCTAATAGGTATACTTAATTTTACTGGCTATATTAGAATATAATACTTTCTGGATTTTGTTTCGTAAACGAACATTTATGTTAAAAAAATAACTAGAATCTAAGGCTAACTTTCCGACACTTAAACTACCTCTAAATAGTAATGCTATTTCAGCTAGCCATCGATGATTTATGTTTGTTTCTTCTACCGACGATACCGCTTGAGCGTACACCTTTTTAGTGCCTTATAAATAAGCTCCCGGCATTTTGTTTCTCACTTTAGTAGTTGTAATTCGCAAGAAAATATTATTAACTAAACGATTGCTGGAAAATGTCTATATATATAGTTCATAGTTTCTGTATTTATATTCCTTTTATATATTTCTATGCTACTGAATAGTTCAAAACGGTCATCATATAAGTAATTTATAAATAGCCAAAGTATTATTAAAGAACAAAGCCGGAGTGCCGGCCTGTCACTGTTTCCCTGGTAACTTGAAAGAAGTTCTTTGAAGCGTGGGGCGCGAGGTGAAAACTGAAATGGCATGAAACAAACTTAGCAATTTTCTAGTACAGTGGAATTCTTTATAAACAATCAAGACATGTTGCGTCTTGTGATTTGTTGCGGAAAATCGGACCGACGTTGTTGTATTTACTTTAAAAATTCATGTATCCTTTGGGGAAGGCTATACGTTCTTGGACTTCCGGTCTGTAGCTCTGTAAATAAGGAGCACCTTTCTTTGTTTACCGGTTAACGGTTGTAAATTGTACAATAATAATGGTGCGGTGGTGTCGTTTGTACGGGAATTGCGCTCCACTTGTGGAAGTAATATCGCTCTTTATAAAGCGAATAATTTGCTTGTGCTCGGTGTTTTACGTTTTGTTATTCAGTCGCTAGGTATTTTATGTTTGCTAAAGTAAAATTCTATTAAATGCGATGGATCACATTCTGTTTTCATTTATGACACTGTGGTTCTTATTACAGAATTCGATAGTAAGTATAAGTTATTTATGTAGTTACAAATCATTTCATTCAGTTACTGAATTGTTAGTTTTTGACTATGCAATCATGCACAACTTCTTATAACATGTTCAAAACAATCTTCAAGACCTAAAACCACAGAGGCCAATACCAACATTTTTCGCCTGCACTACAAGTTACAGTGCCGCAGAGTCAAACTTCATTAAAGTCAGTCAGTTAGACAGTTTGCAATGTTGTCAGCCAAGGTATTTACCTACCCGGATCACGTACAACCGTCACGACGCGACGAATGTTCCGTGGTCAGGAAACACACGCGGCGGTCGTTCGCGAATTCTTATGCAACCCTGGTGACCTTTGTGTAAAGTGCTTTTTGTGTGGCGCTGACTTTGTTTTTGGCTTATTCTAATTGGCTTATTCTACTAAATGATTACTATCGATAATGTGGTTCGTGTTTGTTGTTTTTATTGGGTAGATATTGTGTAATATTTTTCTGTAAATAAAAAAACAGCTTTAAAAATGTATGATTTAATTTAAACTAGCGGCCCGCCCCGGCTTCGCACGGGTGGACTTTTATACCCTACCCCTGCCCTACACTACCCCTGCCCTATCCCTACCCTACCCCTACCCCTACCCTACCCTACCCCTACCCTACCCCTACCCCTACCCTATCCCTACCCTACACCTACCCTACCCTACCCTACCCTACCCCTACCATACCCCTACCCTACCCCTACCCTACCCTACCCCTACCCTACCCTACCCTACCCCTACCCTACCCTACCCTACCCTACCCTACCCTACCCTACCCTACCCTACCCTACCCCTACCCAAAAGTATCCTATGTCCTTCTCCTAGTTCTTAGCTACCTCCCTACCAATTTTCAGCCAAATCGGTTCAGCCGTTCTTGAGTTATAAATAGTGTAACTAACACGACTTTCTTTTGTTTTTAAAATGTATTCTGCTATTCGGGACGGAAACAAATCCAACAAATCAAAAACCATGGCAATCGGTCCAGCCGTTCTCGAGTTATAAGTGTTGTAACAAACACGACTTTCTTTTATATATTAGATTGCTAAATAAATGATGCGCCAGCTATTATATACCTATGCAAAATTCGACCATGAGGGTCGAGAGATTTTCGTCATATACATCACCGTCTTGTATTCCATAAATAATCATAGATTTTTGACCCGTTTATTATATCTTTATATACCAACTAGGCAGCGAGCAATCAATTGTCATTTACTAAACATATCGCACACCTAGATGAAGATTCCGCTAACTCAAAAATTACGAGTTTTGAGTTAGTAGCTTTGATATATTTCTTATATACTCTAAAAACTGTTTTTCATAATTTCTGAAAAATGAGGTTTTTTTGAGTTGCCGGAGTCTTCATCTAGGGGTGCGATATTTTGCATCTAGTTTCAAAGCATAGTCCTAATATAAACAATGCAAACGCATTTAGTTTTAAAAAGTTGACAGTAAGATAGGATTTTTCGGTTGTCGTTGATTTGTTTTTCTTTGTAGAATCTGCAGCGCAACTTATTATCAATAGCAACTCGGCCAAGGAACTTATAATAGGTACTTTTCCATTTGTAAAAGTATCGTTCTGTATTCATTATCATCACCTGGTGGTTAGAGCAATAATTACTAAGAAATTACTTTCATCTCAACTTTTGCCAGCGTCTTCGTCGTTTTATGATACGGCCGCAATCATATTTAGGTTGTCGTTTGGTTTCTTATTTTATAGCATTATTTATTTCTTTGTGGTGATTAAGTAAAACTTTCTTTGATGACCGAGATAGACTTGGTAGCGAATAGTTAAAATAAAAGCTAAGTACCTAATAAAGCAATTTAGTTAAAACGTAAATTTGTTGATGAAGCCACGGCTGTCGCCTGTGTCTCTCACTGGTCTCTTAAACTTGTACAATAAAACAATTTCGCGTTCCCGAGGTAGCGTTTACAATGCAGTGAGAGTCCTCTTTATGACGCCAACGTTTTATCTCCTGCATACAAATTATAATTACACTTTCAAGTTTTATAGATGCATCGTTAGCTTGAATCTATTATTTGGATACTGACGGCTATGGTGAATGTTAAATTAAATGGAAAACGTAATTTCTCGCGTGTGACGCAACTGTATTTGGTAGGTAAATAACAACTACATTATATGAAGTTCCGTTGGAAAATCAATACACTAATGCTGAAATAGGTCTGTTTGTGAGAGTACTGACTTATTACGAATTCTGCGATAAACAAGAGTCAGTTTGCGTTTCAGCTTAATAAGATGTTAATTATTAGTCTATTTTAATGTGAAGGCATCAGAAGTTCTTGAAGCCAGAACTCGTTTACTAGTTTACAAGATGTGAGAGTCAAAATTGGTGTCGAAAAATACATTTGTGCATTTAAGTTTACGTCATCATTATTATCAACTTGTAAAACATTTACTATGCAAAATGGCCTGGATGGGGTGTTGCCATTGTAACTATACTATGCAGCTGGGTTGGTGACCACAGTGCTGAATTGTTTTACACAGGTAATCTTTACTGCCCATGGTATACGTAATCATAGACGGTTTAACGTGCTTTCCGAGGCACGAAGAACAGTCTCGCGATCAACTGAATCAGGATTTTTTTTTCACACAATTTTTTTTGCCCTGTCTTGTTGGAATCAACAAAAGGACGAATCGATAACAAAAGTAGTAACCGCTTAGCTACTAGTAACTACAGTCAATGATTGACTGTCTAATGATTCATTGCTCAGTTTGCCTATAACACTGACTAATTAAGTAAATAATTTCATGTAATTGTTCGCGTTTGTATATTGATAAACATATATTGATCTGGAAACCAATTTTCAAGGTGCTAGGGTTGTCCTACAATTTTGATTATGATTCTGTTTGGAATAAAAATAGAAAATAATTTTCACCTCAAAATAAAATTATAATAAAGTTTAAGTTAATAACAGAATAATTCAATTCAGCGTAAAAAGCGTGGGGTGCATAAGGTGCATTTTACCGCTTTTCATATAGATAGTTGCCAATAGAATGATTGTGACATTAACTTTATCAAGCACCCCACGCTTTTCACTCTGAATTAAACTATTCTGTTAATAACTTAAACTTTATTATAATTTTATTTTGAGGTGAAAATTATTTTCTATTTTTTAGTTCGGTTAGCTATAAAAGCGTGTTTTTTTAAACTATTGTTTATTTTTTATTTTTTAAGGATAATGGGAAACTGTCATCGGTCCTTGATAAGTATGCAAAGTTTCAAATTAATCAGACTTCTGGAAACTGGTGAAAATTAGGTTCAAAGATTCCGTTACATACATACAACCCAAGCTAACAACAGCGTGTTAAAAAAAATAAACATGACAACTTCTGAAATAAGGCCACATTTTATGCTTATTTTTTATTGTAGGTATATATAGTGCTATCAAAAGAACACTTATGGAAATATTTTGTTTAATGGTTCCAATACTTTTTCTTATATACACTATATCGATTATTTACACAACTTCATCTCCTTGAACGTCGATTAATTAACTAATTATAATTAATTCATGAATGTATACATATCTCTATATCTATTCCTTCAGGTTATTTTTTTAAGTTTATTTCCTTTAGTTACCATCTTAATCAAGGAATCGACAAAAAAGTTCTTATGTTTTGCTGTAGATATTTGATTACGTAACGAAAATTTTGAAACGATTTCAGATTAATTGTACCGTGGTATTTCTAAAAGAGTATGCTTTTAAAAAATACTAAACTATGTTTAAGAGGCCCTACGAAGGTATATTCCATCAGTTCCATCCGGTCGTATATCTGAACTAGCGGCCCGCCCCGGCTTCGCACGGGTAGACATTTATAGCCTATGTTACTCAGGGATAATGTAGCATTCTAATAGTGTAAGAATTATCGAAATCCGTTCAGTAGTTTTTATGTTAATTAGAAACAAACATACAAACATTACCTCTTTATTCTATAAGTAGGTAGGTATATAAATTAGTGACGGCGCGGCGTATCGTTTTTAAAGTAACATTTTTATGATATGGCGTTCACTTCGGCAGTTTTAATAAGTTTGTAACATGTCACGATATTATACTAAGCATAATCTTATTATAAAAAGCTCGCTGAATACGGAAGCTGTAAGCTGTTTTTGTACATCCTGCGGCAGTTTATAAAAAGAAGATATTTAAGTATTAAAGGATTCCCATGGATTTATACACGGTATACAGTGTTTATAAATGTAGGAAGCAATTTTATAAATGGCTAGAGAATTGGAAAAGTATGGCTAAGTATGTTAAACACACGTCAATGTTGTACATAAAACTATAACTTAAATTACGACTTTGCATCCCAGCTTCAATTACATAATACGAAATAGACTTCTCATTATGCGTACTGTGCTGCAAATCTGTTTTTAATAATGATATATTTCTTAAAATAATTATTGAAATATATCCCAGTATTGTATTTAAAAACTTAGCAATCATTTTATTTGGATAGTACTTAATTTTGCTGCAACAAAATAAAGTTAATTTTATTAAAGTTTTCACATAAAAACATATACCTTTTTAAACAGGTCTCGATAATGAGGGCGCTGCAATCAGGCTCTTTCGCACGTAACATTGTGGAGCGCGCGGTAAATGCACCGGAAAACGGTGACGTACCGAATATTTCACGGTTTAAACGCACTCCCGACTTTATTAAATATATTATAGCTCGATTCCCCTCGAATATCGTCGTCATATTTCGCATTGCATTAAAACATTTTACTGAATAACTTCATTCTACTTAATTAGCTGTGTCCGCGATTGAATGATAGTGGAATAGCGAGTATGTGTAGAAGTTTTAATTATTTAGGCTTCAAAATGACGATACTTCCATACAATCTTCATCCCCTCGTTTCAACCCCCTTCAACCCATTTTTCGCTAGGTATAAAAAGTAGCCTATGTTCTTTCTCAGGTTCTGAACTATTTGTGTACTAAATTCCATTTAAATCAGTTACTTTCCCATTTATAATATTAGTATGGATTTAATAAAACTGTTGCGCTTTCCCAGAATGACAGATTCTAATGACTTGTTTAATACTTTTGATAGTAAGTACCGTCTGTTATGCAAATTTAAACGCGGTTTAGATGGTGGGCCTCAAGTTTCGGAGTTTACAAACTTACGAAGTCACTTAGGCAGTCAAATGCAACCTTTTTGTCTCGTTGTGCGAAACCATCTTTACCGGCTGACACATATTTTCAAACGGAACCGTTTAATTTGTTAAATTGAAAAGAAACATCGTATATTTAGATAGAATTAGGTTTATTTGTGAAACCCATTTGGTCGTAACAAGAGATCCCTTCGACGAGAATAAGTGAATGGAATAAATGAAATGACCTATAAAATGGATAGGATGCGGCAATTTCTTCAGAGCTCACTGTATTTTACTTTCTTCTTCAGTCTATACTCAATTCAGGCAATATGTTACTGTAATTTATTCTTATACTTAAATAATCTTATCCTTTATTACTTTTTGTTTCAAGGGGTTAACTTTGAAGTCCTTATTTTCTTGAATGACGACGGCCATGATCAGAGGGTATGAACCTCTTTGTAAGTATGCTTTACTTGACCAGCCCATTAACATCCACTGCTGAACATGGGCCTCTTTTTTAACAGACCTTGGCAAACCAGAGTCGTTGAGGGATATTATCGTAACCCACGCTTGTTAGACGGATCGGTGAGAGCATCTTTGAGCTGATAGATTTAGTTAGTAGCCTCTTCCGACAACAATAGGAAGCTATGGAGTGATCTATTCTAAGCCGGAAACTACACGGTGTAAGTGTGCGTGCGATACGTTATTTGCACCTATATGTTCTCCCATTGTCTCTATAATGGTTAAGTTAGTGGAACATCGTCGGAACTACCTCATAATGAAGATAAAGGAGCTCTACGTTAGAGTAAGTATCATGTGATTATTAAGAGCTTAAACGCTTGCAGAATAAGTACGCTAAGCTATGGATTAGACGTGTTCACGTTGTGTGACGATGACACGAATTATAACGTTGTTTTATACCTAACTCGTGTACCCTATTACGTGTATATAACGTTACTGTATGGTTTATTCGTTGCACATAATGCGGCTCTGATGCAGATGCAGATAAACTTGTCGGCATCCGTAATTGCTAACGTGTTGTGCAAGTACGGTAAGGTGTCAACAGATCTTGCCGCAATATCTCCAAAGTCTGTGAAAATTGCGTTAAAAGGATGTAAATAGGATATTTAAAGGTAAACTGTGTTAACAAAGCCAATTTGTAGTTTGCTTCTACCGGGTGAACATTTTGCCGAGCGGTTTGCGGCTTAGAATAGACCACCCCCATAGATATGGGGTGATTCCCATCCGAAGGTTCCCATGTGTGTCGTATTAAGGGACATACAGCTGATGAATGGGCAGCAGGATTTTTCAGCTCAAGGTTACTTACCATCTTACTGCTATCACCAATCGGTCTGCCAAGCGTGGTGATTATGGCAATATTACAATGACCCTTGTTTCCTAAGGTCGGTTATTAGGAGGCCCATATTCAGCAGTGGACGTAATGTGGTTGTTGAATAATAAGAAGGCACATAAGCAGACATACAACTGAATGCAGCATTATAACATCCCGGTGATGTTGAGTCTGGGTTTAAATGTAATTTAGATGGAGAGCCAAACCATTACAGTGGACCGATGGCTTTAATTAATTCGTAGTTTGAAGATCCAAAAATAGAACAGTCTAACATCTTTTCCAGTGATTAATCGATCCTGTCGCTATCGAGTTTAGTGGAAGTACTTGTTTAATCTATATAATAAAAATGAATCTTCAAAATGTATGTACGCGAATGACTTGAGAACGAATTGACTGATTTGGCTGATTATACTTTAGTTATGATAGTATTTTTGAGGACAAGATTAATTTCTATGAAAGAATATTAAATAAAACACATGGGTACTATCAGAATTCTTTAAGGGATACTTCGGGAATTACATTTATTACGAAATATTGAGCTGTTTGTGATTAAATTAGAATATAGGCCAAATAAGTAATCGTATAGATTATTTAGTTTTGCAATATGTATCAGATATCACCCGCGTAGCGCTCCTGTTCTCGTGTAAAATTTCGTAATTAAATTAAATCTTTGTTAGTCATGGATAATGTAGCATTTATATTGGTGAAAGAATTATCGAAACAAGTATAAATAGTATTTGAGTCACACATATATACAAAAATAAAGGCTTTCTTCTTAATAATATTGGTATAGATATAGAAAAAACTCTTGAATACTACCTCATTTTGTTTGTTATAAAATCTATTTAGCGTCTTAGTAGGTCTTGGCTATAATTATTATACAACGAATAGTTACGTACAAACTAATACATAACATTCGCAATGAAAAGCAGAATAGGTATGCTTTAGCTTCAATAGAGGCAAAGTTTAATACATTTGTAGTGTGTGCGATACGGCAGGGTGACATGCCTAAGGCGGCACATCGTTAATCTCGTGACTTGCGAACATACTCTATCTTGACATGTTTACATAAATACCACTTAAATTATGATGTTACCCTAGTATGTCAGGTATATTATGAAGCATTAGGAATATATTGTGGATGAGAATTGGATTATGGTTAGAATTTCTCATACTAAGACTCAGACTTTTTAATAGTTAATAGTACCTCGTTCAAGTGGCGTTTTTTTTTAAGAAACTTTTAATAGGCATCCGGACTAAACAAATCTATTTAGTCCGTCAGTTAGATTACCAAAAAATATTGGACACGTATTTTTTTTTTCGTTCCTCAAACAAAAAATGACGAAGATACAGCGCGTTGAAATTTTGTGTGACGTCACTATTAGGTAAAATTTTACCTAATATTGCCAACGTGCCACGTCACAAGCGGGGGGCTTGTGACGTGGCACGTTGGCAATATTAGGTAGTCTAGTCGTCTCCTGAACTTTATAGTTTGTTTTTGCTCTGTATCTTTGTCAATTTTTATTGATTTGATAAATAAAAAATACGTGTCCAATATTTTTAGTAATCTAACTGACGGACTAAATCGATTTTTTTAGTCCTCATGCCCATTATATTGAATGAACCTGAACTATAGGAAATGAGTCGCAATAACTCCTTTAAAAGTTAGTAGTTACCAGCGTGCAGTTTCACCCGCGCAACTCCCGCTCCCGTGGGAACTTCATAATTGATATCTAGCCTATGTTACTCAGGCATAATGTAACAATCTAAAGTATTAAGTGAAAAAAAAAATTGAAACCCGTCCAGTCGTTTCTGAGTTCATTCGTAACAGACATACAAACAAATCTTTCCTATTTATTATATTAGTATAGATAATATGGGAAATGGGTAAGTAAATAGAGTTGGGGTTTTCATTCAATATTTTAATTGTATAAATAATTTTCTTGGACTTAAGTCAAAAGTATATATTTTTATCAGTAAGCGATTTGCATATGAGACTTGAACATGTCTCATAGACATATCAACAAGAACGAACACGCGGGTAAAAGCTTACTTTATTATAAAAAAGCAACCGTCGTCAGCGGGTAATTATCTCCTGAAACTTTATAGCATCTGAATAAACTCGAAATTAATTCGTCCAATTACCTTGGAATACGGTAATTAACGTGTGACGTACTACTGGAGTCCGCTACCGTTTACGAGGTGATAAAATTGCTCGATTGGCCATGATGACGTGTATACGTGAGTCTTGCTAGTCCGGCCATTGCAGATTACAAGCTTTATCTTTACGATATACTTCCGACCATTTGCAATACGGCCCGAAATTGCGTTGTTCGAAGATTCGACGTGATATCGAAGTACTGGGTTTTAGTATTTGTATTTTCAGTTGAGACGATTTTCTATAAGAGGTTTTCACTAAAGGCATTTATATTAATGTATACCTATAGGATACTGATAATAAAAACGTCTGTTTGTTGTGTCACACCTAACTTCAGTAATGGCTGGACTGTTTTTGCCGGGACTTCCACAGATAGATAGCTAATTTTATAAGGTATAATATAGGCTTTTTATTTGTTTGTTTGTTAGTTTTTCCGTATTCCGTCTAATCTAGACATATCAAGATGAACGGACACTCGGGTAAAAGCTAACTTTATTTTACGATGTTGCGGACACTACTTAGTTCATTATATATATTTTAACAAGTATCTTTGACTACTTGCTTCTATTGACCTAAAAACTATATTTTTAATGAGATTCATTATTTGCTACAACCTCAACTCTGCAACTGTTCGTTAACATTAAGGGTGATTCACACGAATGGCTTTCAAACTTAAAAAGTGAGGATTTTACTTATACGAGTTTTTGGTACAGAGAAAATTAAATGTATGATCAAGTATATTCTACAAGTGCCGTCTGGACACATACGTAGGGACGTATGTGTAGTTAAAATGGCCGGTAAATATTTGATCTAAGACTAGCGCAGTCATAGATAGGTATAATGTTATAATTTTTAGTTCTGGTTCCGTATAAATTATAAATAAAATCGACACATGATAAATATTTAACGATTCTTAGACGAATTCAAAATAGATAATATAAAACGTAAGAAAAAAAAAACAATAATAAAAAATTCTAAAAACTACACATGTCTAGCAAATTTAAATAGCCTACAATGAAAACTATTATAAATATATATTTAATTTTATTTTACTATGCCAGACGTTAAATGCATTAGTAGTAACACAGAAATCGTCTTGTTTAAAGATATTTTGAACAATAAATCTATCGCTTCCTACTCTATTCTATCTTGCTGTGCCCGACAGGGTCTCCATACTTTGAGCTGGATTTGTTTTTGTAACAACTTATTACACATATGTGTGCAATAAATGAATATGAATATTTTTGTCTGATAATGCATTTATTTATTCGGTGATTATTATATTCGGTGACTTGCGTGGATAGAAATACCTTCTTCAAGTGCTTACTGTAACTTGCTTGTACGTTATCGTACAATGTACTAATTCAACTATTCTTTGTTTCAGGTACGTCACTTTCTCACCGGTGAACAACTGCAACTTTTTGCATTAAGGCCATCGTTTCATCGTATGTCAATTTATATAAATAAGGTTGATAGATGACGATCATGTTATTATACATTCTATTATGAGAAATGGACCGTGGGAACCGATACAATGTAACTGTTCTATGATCTGATATGAGAGACTGATGGCACTAGGTTTTATGTGTGATTTTCAACAGCTAGTTTATGTTCACTGCTATACATGGGTCTCCTCTTAAAAGATGTTGGCAAGCCATTGTTGTTGAGCGATATTGTCATAATCACCACGCTTGGCAGACGGGTTGGTGTTTGCAGTAAGATGGTAACTAACCTTAAACTGATAGATACTTCTACCTATCCATCAGGTGTATAACCCTTAGGCGCCTTTACGACACCCGTAGTAAGGCATGGGGTGGTATATTCGGAAGGCGGAAACCACACGGCTGAATCTTGCAGAATTATCATATATATGTGTCTTCAGAACTTGCTGTTATATCTATACTAATATTATAAAGCTGCAGATTTTGTTTGAACGCGCAAATCTCAGGAACTACTGGTCCGAATTTAAAAAATCTTTCAGTGTTGGATAGTCCATTTATCGAGGAAGGTTATAGGCTATATTTTATTACGAAGTTCCCACGGGCACGGGAGCTACGCGGGAGAACCGCGCGTGGGAAGCTTGTTTCATATAAAAAGGTTGGCAACCAGGCATATGCTCCTCATGGTAGAGATTAGCATAATAATATGAACGCTTGCAATAGGTAAAATCATCACCTACGTTCTGCCGACAATAAATATAAAGTCTGCCTGCTTTGAAAGGTTACTGTAAATTGACTGAAACGTAGGCGAAATAATATAGTTCAATGTGTTCGCGTTAATACCTGAAAGTAAGTAATAAGATAATTATTATAAATATGGTGCGTGAAAGTCTAAAAGTATATAATAAATATAAATGTATGAAAAAAACTTAAGTTAACTACTAAGTACCTTAAGTTTTTAAGATCTATTTTTTGCTCTTTGTATACCAAAATATAAATAGAGTTAAACATGAAACTACCGAAGTAATTTCATGTTTAACTCGATGAATATTATAAACCTAGAATATATTAAGGATTATGATGAGTTATAATTAACAGCTGCTTAGTGAAATAAAAAAGGAATACCCCGTAAGCCTGTTTCGCAATACCCCAGAATTTCCCTCACCTTCAAGGAAGCGTAGACGTCAGTAATAAGTTTCGTAATTGTTTAATGATTTCCTGAAGCTGCTCAGCGTAATAACTAGCATTAAGCCACCTGTTCACCAAGAGTAATTAGTGTAGCACGTACATAAAAATATAATACATCCGACTATATCATTTGTAAGCTGATAAATTAATTTAGAAACCTTTAGATTTATGGTCATTATTTACTTAGTATTTCCGTTACCTGTTACTTAAATGTCTATTTAACATAACGTTTTTACTTTTAATAATTAGACAGAAGTATCACGTGTCTATACGCACTCCTATTACAGCATAGCTGTCTTGTATAAATCTATGAGCTATGAACTCCCGTCTGATTTCAGGCACGGCGCTCTTACTTTTGGGAAATTGGTTAGAATAAATGCTCTCTATTCCTTTACTCTTAAAATCCGCTGACCCGGTTTTTTCGACACAACTGGTGAGTATTTAGACTCAGGACCGAAAACTTGCTGTCTTAAGCACGGAGGAATTATCATCAATCTCCTGACTCCGGGTTGGTGCTTAGATTTTTCTGCAGATCTTTCTGGTTTGGTACACATGCTTTGCTCAACCCAGGACGTTCCTAGTTACGCTAGAACATAATAATATTAACCCTAGACCAATAATGCACTCAAAAAAATCGTAGTCGCTTTAAAACAATAGAGTATTGTTAGTAATACAAAATATACATGTTTTTGATGTACAGTAAAAAAAAATTATGCAGTATGCGGTATGGTTGGTATTTAGATTTTTTTAAAAGGTCTTTCTGGTTATTATTACGCTAGATTCTAGAACATATTAACTCTAGACCAATAAGGCACTCAAAAAATCGTAGTCGCGTTAAAACGAAAGAGTGTTGTAGTAATATGAAAAAACATGTTTTTGTTTGCAGTATGTATATAGTAGCAAAGCTAGTCCAGTTAAGCTACTAGCTCGCTACAGGCATCTGTATTGTCAATTGCGGATGTATCGTGGAACGTGCGTTTGACATCGCATCGGATATGCTTTCCACGTTGACGGCACTATGTGGTCCGTCCCGGTGCTATGCCATATTATGCCTACAGACGCAAATGTCGATAACACTGTACCGAATATGAAGTATTTAGTTACTTTTATGCAATAAAGGTAGATTCTTAGTGCGGAATTTTGGCATTCCTTATGTCAAAATTTTAATAGAAAGAAAGAAGAAGAAGAAAGAAAGAAATAATTTTATTTACGGCACATACAAGGTAATAAAACATAAAAATTGATTAACACTATTACAGTTATATGCACCATAAATGGGAACTGGCTTCAGCATTAAGCTACAACAAAAATCTAAAAGATCATTGCGCAGCGCTGGTATTCTAGCCAGCCCCAGTTTTGACGCCACGCATGCCAAACGTCAAATAAAAATATATAGACAGATAAAAAAGTTGGCAGTAATTCATGCATAAATTATATTTACCTAATTATTACTGATTCAATATTTCATTCTAATTTTGATAACCAAATAACTAAAATAAACCATAAATTAAATAAAAAATAAAAAACCAAATAACTAATAAAAACAATCAGATAGATAACAGCGAATTAATTACAATCAATACAAATAACATAAAATTAAGAATTGAAATAATGATAAAATTAGGGTAATTGAATAAATTTATGAATTAATATAATTAACTAAGATTAAGCGAAATTAGATTTCGGCCGGAAGCCGGACGCATCCTAACGTTCCATTCTAAATGGGTAAAAAAAAGAATTTTAGTCTGTGCACCCCGGCTACTCGAAGAAGCGTCCCTACGCACGGCGGGAATTCAAAAATTCAAGATGTCACGACAAACTATGTCACGCAATGCACTAACTTTTTAGTTGTATGGAATTAATAATTAAGAATACTTGTTTAAAATGATTTTGATGTGTTATAATAATAGCCTGTGTAAATATTCCGTCGAACGAATAAAATTATGTATGATCATCATCATCATCATCATCAGCCCGTTTAACGTCCACTGCTGAACATGGGCCTCCTCCCGGGGGAGGGTATTTGCCATAGTCACCACGCTTGGCATGCGGATTGGCGACCGCAGTATTATGTTGTACCACACAAGGAAACGCTGCTGCCCGTTCCTTGATATACGATTATAATAGATGATGTTATAACAATAGGGACCAACGGCCTTACTTGCTTTCCGAGGCACGGAGGGTAGTCCCTCAACCAATCATACCCGGAAAGAAATCTTAGCATTTACACAAAGATTTCCTGTCCAGCGTGGGAATCGAACCCACGACCTCCGAGATTTAAAGCGAGCTTAATACCGCTACGCTACTGAGGTTGTCTGCTGTTCCATTTCTTGAACTCAGAAGTATAAGGTTGGATGTGCCATTATACGTCAAAAACATTCGTCGTATGTGCCTTTATCGTAAACTGGTACTTACGATCAAATGCTTCTGAAGTATATAGTTAATTCGACCTTATGCTTCTACAGTCTAGATTTTAGTTCTTAGGTCAAACATTTATTGCAGCTCGTTTTATGATGTTAATCTTATTCAAAGACGATTCCTATCAAGAACCTGACAAGTCAGTCACCTACCAATCTTCGCTGATGTGAAATACACAATCGTATCGTCTTTGATTTTATATTCTCCGAAATTGTTTTTGCTCTCTTACGACTCATCAATTTGTAAGAGCAATTGAGTGAAATTGGATTCGTTACGGAAATCGTCCACAATTGGCACATTTACACATGGATGGTGTTTCGGAAACACAATTCTAACTGTAAAACCAATAGCTAATCATTTCACATGTTAAATAAATGGTAAGCAAGATGAAACTACGACATACATATTCAATCAAATTTACAAATTGAAGCGGCCGTAGCCCAATGGCTAGGGCGTCGGACTGTGATCTTGAGGTCGCCGGTTCGAACCCCACCCATTGCACTACCGACGCAAACCCACTCGTAACACAAGCATTTTAGCTTAGCACGAGGGGTTAACAATAATACTAGTAGAATGCAAAACTGTGCTAAGAAAAAAGAAAAATAAATCAAGAAGTACCTTAGTATAATTATATCTCTTTTGTTATATTCTCTTCTACAATGCATTTTCTACATTTAGCCACCATTTAGTTTTAGACTAGTAAAGAATACCTCTGGGTCTGGACTTAATGTCCGCCAATGAACTTTAATAGTGCTTAAGTTTTTACAAATTTTCTTTTTATTAACTAGGATGTAAAGTAATGCCCTATTCTGTTTGAGGCATCCTTTAATTATTGTTATGTCCAGCAAAGATTGAGTTAAACCGTACCGGGTGAGATAGTTAAACGGACGGTTTCCTCTTTCAACGTGTCGCGATATCAACGTCTTCGCCCGTCGTGTCGCCGTCGGAACCGTGCAGCCGACGCCGGCTCCCGCACTCCATTCACCCAACTGAACCAATAAGAAATTACCATTAGAGTAAACCTTAAACTCTAAACACTAAGGTTCAAAATCCGCGTGTTTACTGTGAACTGGTAGTTTGCTTGATTGTAACTAGTGTCGATTACTCGCCATACTGTTTAGACGTTCCCTTTGTTTACATAGACGTGCATCGGCACAGCAGGACACTGGCTGCTTAACTAGTATCTTAAATCTTGACAATCAATTCTTGTTGTTTTGTACCAAGTTTCTGTAGGTGTATCTTCCGTGAGAAGCGATTGTTATTGAATTCTCTTTCAATATTTAATAACACGTGTTGTTAAAAATGTATTCTTACTTATAAACAAATGTACGAAGCAGTAAAATTGAATAATAGCGCTTGGCAATTGTTTAATTTCTTGCAACGTTTAAATTTAAAATAGCTACGCATTGATGCGCATGCAAGAACTAGTTTACATTGTGTTGATATTATGATTTTCACGTGCAGTTAAAATAAGTTCTATTACACTTACATGTTTAACATGCAGGTCTGCAAAAAAGAAAATAAAGAAAGAAAAGAACTTAGACAAAAGAATTTTCTTCAGTAAAATTAATTTAGAAATAATATTTTAGGTACATTAGATCGGAATCCGTGGCCGTGTGGTTACCGGCTTAGAATAAACCACCCCATGTCATGACCTCATGGGTATCGTAAGAAGCGACTAAGGGATAAACAGTTGATGGATGGCAGCATCATCTATCAGTTCGAGGTTCTATTATATGATATATTTTTATCCTTCAATAGTTCTGGCTTGCCAAGGTATGTCAAAAGGTAGCTCATGTTCAGCCGTGGACTTAACCGGACTGATACAGTAAAAGAGCGTAATCATCAAGTTATAGATATAGAAATAAAAGATCTATGATCGAAACATATTTGAACAACCATATTCTGAATATTGTCTTGGAGCAAGAAGCAAACAGGACACATTAATATTGTCTCATACGTGGGCAGTAATTACACACAATACACTCCAGGCACCTCTGAACATAAAGCGAAACGACCAAGCCATATCAGCAGTATCGAGCTGAACTTTCGCGCGTCGTCGAGTTTGTATCGAGGAACTTCGCCGATTAAACTATTGAGGCCGCTCGTCGCCTGGGGGGCTAGCAGGCTAGATGCTAGATACTCCGCTTCGAATTAGCTCGGGACAGCTCCAACTGCCTATGGAATCCTATTGTTTAAACTGCTAAGATTTATACATCGTACTGATATACTATAAACTACGACATGTTTTAATGGATGGTAAATTCTGACAATAAATAAATGAATATCCATTTGCTACTTATAAAACATTTCCGTAGTTTTCAAGTCTGACGTTACAAACTAAGGCATGTAATGTAAAAGTGTAGATAACGTATAAAAGAGTATTGTTGTTATTACTCTTATATGTATAGCGAAAAAGTACTTATCGTCATTGTAGGTGATCAAGGGCCCTGGGACAAAAAATCTGATGCCCCTAAACTGTTTAGGTTTTGTATGCCTTTATTTAAAAAAAGCATTAAGACGATAACTAAGAAGGTTTTGGGCCCCCCTCAAAGGCACTGTCCCGCCAAGCTCTTTGGTAGCTACGCCAGTACACGTGAGTTATTTTTGACGGTTACGACATATTGATGCCATTAGGGTCTCACTCAGCTGACCAATCGTTTCAGCTAATTAGAAATCCACACAGTCAAATAAAAACCGAATTAACTTAGCTTTGATTGCACCGGTGACTCAATGTTTAATGTTTGCTCTGGAATGACACTGCAGCTTAACAATATTGTAAAATAAATGGTAAATTGATTATTTAAAAAAGGATTCCTCTGAGTTCCTCTTCTCAGAGTTGCCACGTCTTTGAACTGGTGGTAGGAAAAGAAATGGACGCATCATAAGAACATGATTTAATAGTTTTTGAATTGTGTCTATATGAATAAAGATATTATTGACTTTGACTTTTGACTTTAAGATAGTTCCTTCATATGTACCTAGTGTTCTAGGTTCGATTGCCACCCATGTAAATTATTTGTTTGTACTACTACAGCTAGTTTTTCCGAGTCTGGGTGAGCTTTGTGTCCGTGAATTGAGTGTTTGTAAAGTCTCGAGAGACACAGAGTGCTTTTCTATCCCGAAAAGTTACAATTTCTGACATACGTGGTGTTAGACTATCAATGACGTTACGTAGTAAATCTGAGAAAACAAAATGGCCACGCCACATGGACACGCATCATCATCATCATCATCAGCCCGTATAACGTCCACTGCTGAACATGGGCCTCCTCCCGAGGGAGGGCATTGCCATAGTCACCACGCTTGGCAGGCGGGTTGGTGACCGCAGTATTATGTTGTAACACACAAGGTAACGCTGCTGCCCGTTCCTTGATATACGATTATTATAGATGATGTTATAACAATCGGGACCAACGGCTTAACGTGCTTTCCGAGGCACGGAGGGTAGTCCCTCAACCAACCGGACCCGGAAAGAAATCTAAGAATTTACACAAAGATTTCTTGTCCGGTGTGGGAATCGAACCCACGACCTCCGAGATTTAAAGCGAGCCAATTGCCGCTACGCTACGGAGGTTGTCACGGAGGTGGACACGCAAGTGAAGGATTAAAAAAAAGGGTGAAATTTTATTTCACCTTGAAAGCTAAGTTTGATTGCTGTTGTACGCAATGAATACATCTTAAGACGTGGTAGCGGTGTTGGTTTTATGTCAAGGTTTTTTTAAATTACATGTTGTTTTGTAAAATTTTGTGAGGTATATAGATTTAATTAAAGTTTCACTGTGGCCGTAATTACTGTACGGTTTATGAAATTCTTCCTGCCAATTTGAACAGTTTATTTTAGAGACTACAATCTTATGTTGCTGATAAAATACCTTTAAAATGTGGGTATGTTAACTACACTATCTTATATCTAAATAGGTCTTTATCTAAGACAAACGAAAGAACATTACCAATATGGCCTTATATAGATAAAGGTTAACAGGAAACTCTTTACACAACACAAAAAGAACCCACAAAAATACCATTGCAATTCAAACATGCTAGTAGGTGTATGCAAATAAAGCTAACTTAGCGCATTGGTTAAACTAAAGGAACTTTTGCATGTAAATTTTCCGCCAAAGAACCACATGCATATGTTAATAAGTGCAAAAATACCGATTCGCTCTACGCCGCCCGAGTTACCAAGATAAAAGTAAACAATAATGTACCAGAGATCATCTCTTATTCATTTTGTGTGCTACCGAAATACACTGTTTGTTTTAATTGCTGTAAATGTGCAGGTGTGTTTATTCTCGATTTTGTTCTCGTTTTGGTGGCTAACGTTTGGACTATTTTAAAGATATTAAAATGCACTAAAGTGGATTTTGTTAAGTGCAGTTTATTTGAATGTAGAAGTTCTTTTGGCTGGAGTTTGTGGGCCCGTTTCCCATACAGGGAGAGTATTTTGCTTGAGTGGTGGGTGGCTTTTGTTCGTGAATTGTATGTTCATAAAGTTTGACACTGATTCATATGCCAAATGTTTTTAGGAAACCACATATCAATAGGAGATGCTATATAATAAATGAACCACCTTATGCTGCTTTTCATTTTGTAATCCTGTTATTATGTGGTAAGCTACTTCGAGTGTTTTTTTAATATGTTATTCGACCATTCCGTCAATAAAGAAATAAATTCGTGTTTCCCGTGGACTTTGCCAACACATATTTTTGTAATGATCCTAGTGTTTTTTATTTTATTTCATAAGTAAAATTGTTTTATTATAAACAGATGTAATACTTGTATAAGGATGGTTTACACTTCTATTTTGTCTTATATGTAGGTCATCTTCCGTATTACATGTATCCGTGATCACAACGTACGTATAGGTATTTGGGTGTATTATTGGAACGGCTAATCTGATCCCTACTGACGCACAGATTATTGCGGCTGTTTGTTCGTCTTTACCACTCGAAGCTTCCAATTGAATGGAGAGTCACGTATGACATGCGCTTTGTCTGTGTGCTTCTATATATGTACAACATTATTAACAAATATTGAACGTACTTATTGAAAAATACTTTTCTTAAGCGTAATAATTACTTACATTACATTATTTATCATAATAACATCTTAGTGGTTGCCTGACCGTGGAATTAAGTGATATAGGTACTTAAATCTTTAATTGAGCATAACTGTTTACTTTATCTTGGATTTACATCAAATAAAACATGAAATATGCTTTATTTGATAAGCTTAATTTACTTACATTAAACCGTTTAAGTGATTAAAAACATTTGTTTTCTCTTATATTAGGTACCATTCTATAGTCCTGTGTTCAGTATTCTCTAGGCACAAAGTCGTCTGCTGCTAAAATATTTATAACTAGCTGCCCGTCCCGGTTTCGCACGGGTGCAAATTTCTAGTGAAAAATAGCCTATGTTACTCAGGGATGATGAGGCATTCTAATTTTGAAATCCGGCCAGTAGTTTTTGAGTTTATTCAAAACAAACATCTCTTTATAATATTAGTTTAGTATCTCTATAAGATGACTAGTTAATATTACAAATTAATTGAATAATGTAAAATAGAAAAAATGTACCTATATAAAATATTTTGAATTTGAAACGGTAGATTATAAGTTTGTAGCTGATTGAAAAGATGAAAAAAGAATGAGGCACAGTTAGGGCTCATTTTCTGTTTGATTATATTCATATTTTTACGGTTCATTTAATCTTTGACGTATGAAGTCCTAATGTTTCTGGTTGCAAAGACGTCAATGTATTAATAACAAATTATGTGTCATGAATTAAACATTTATTAAAGGTTTTGACGTTGCCATATAAAATAAATATTTGTAGTCACAGATGTTACTGTCAAGGCGAGACAACGAAATTCTATGAAATTTAATTTTGCTAGAAAATAAAGAATATTATTTGTAAAATAACAGCTTATTATACAAATAATAAAAGGTTCGCACATGTTGCAAGTTATGATCTAAAACGTCACTACATAGTATAAAACAAAGTCGCTTGACGCTGTCTGTCCGTCCCTATGTATGCTTAGATCTTTAAAACTACGCAACAAATTTTGATGCGGTTTTTTTATAGATAGATTAATTCTAGAGGTAGGTTTATATGTATGATACATCAGCATTGCGCCCGTGGGAAGCCAGGGCGGGCCAGCATTTTTATAAAATACTCTACATATATTGTTATAATTGAATAGGTATATTTCGATCGACGATCCTGCACTGTTTTTCACCTTTCAGCTCATATATTCAGGTTATTATTTTGAGAAATATTTTTTTTTAATTCTTTTTTTATGAAAATGTTAAGTTAACATTTTCCTTAGAATTCACGAACTGAAATAATGTTGAAGAAACTTAAACCTAATATGCAACCACATTCTATTTTCCCATTTTAACGTCGGTTTGCAAAACTCACGAATCAGATGAATTAAAGTTCATGCATGTGTGAACTTGTGTTTCCGCAATTCCGTGCGTCTACATAGTTGAGGTCTTAACCTTCCTTTCAACGTGTTTTAATCGTTTCTATAAAATCTTGTTCATATTCACTTGTGAATTTAAATTCTAGGAATTTCGCTAATTGTACACGTAAAGTTGGGGCATGAGTTCAGCAGCGGAAATGTTCGCTATGATTTTTTTGGGAGACCTAGAGGCTTATCACGTAACGTACTATGACTTTGATAAAAATGTCTTCGCTACCCAACGTTTAAAATGCATATTTTAAGTATCTCAATTTATTAAGCTAATGTAGCGTCAATAATATTGTAACAATAACATAGGAAATTCGCATTAATAAGCATAAGCAGTCATATCGGCCGCCTGTTATTTGCTACAGTTTAAATTAAAAAAGGAATGATAATTGCGAGATTTCGATTTTTCGATTTTTAAGTCAATATACATTTTGGGACTATTTTTATTCTGAATATTTGTTTTAAGTGTACGTATCCCTTGTTCGTGTGTCAATACTTGAGTTGCCAATTGAAAACCAGCACCATGTATTTGCTTAGTCAATGCTGAGGTGGCGACCTTTTCGGCAGAATATGCGAGATTACTTAGTTGCTTTTTATATTTCTATTTAGTTATATATGGTGTTTATTACATTGTGTGTTGTATTTCTATATTTTCATTATTTCTTCTATGTATTTGTTTTTGTATCCAAAGATCAGCTTCAGAATAATATCGGTTTATCAAGATTCAAATTCAATATTCAACATACGGTTGCCTGGAAGAGATTGCTTTTAGCGATAAGGCAAAATATGTATAATTGTTATAATTATTTATTGTTTGTGTTACTATTTTATTTTGCAATAAAGTGTACTTCATTCATTCATTCAAAGGGTAATTTTACGACTCTAAATATATTTTTTCTTAGAAACGGGTTCGGTAAAGATCACCACGGAATGAAATCTAATAACACCTTTAACCTTCGAATCAAGAATCAAGATTAAAGAGTTTCACATTAAAAGATTATAACTTAAATAGAAATTAAATCCCAACTTTCACGAATTTCAATCAGGTGTTTGTGAAAGTTCCGTTGGAATGAATGAGATATTTCGACTCTTGTAAACGTTTTGTGTTTCCTTCTCGTGATTTTATAGACGTTTGAAAAAGTAAGTAAAGGCCATCCATAAAGTATGTCATACGGTTTTCATGATTTATGGTACTCCCCCCTCGTTAGTATTACATCACATGTTTTGCAATTTTATATCTAGGTACTACTACAAAAAAATACACCAGCACTTTCAAAATTAAAGCCAGGAGAGCGAATATGAACTTTATGAACTCGACAACAAATCACTTGAAACCGTATAATCATAGACGGATTTGATTATTTTTTAAGTTTTTGGTTATTATGTAAAATACCACTATTTTATTAGATTTTGTAATGTGATGTCCCGAAACCTAGGACCCCTCAGACTACCTCTTGTCACGGCACGTCACGCTTCGTTGTCGCCCTCCCCCTCTCTTTACGAATGACGTACTTAATGGATGCCCCCATCAACTAACTTGAAATTTAAATTGAATCTACTTTCTTATTGATGCAAATATTGAAAAAATGTTTTGTCGTTATAATATTTAAAACATTCCCCGATTGAATGACATTTCTATAAGGATTTGCAACCAAATGAAGTATCAATTTATATCTAAATAGGTAATGGTTTAATAAGATCGCCGTTCTCCAATTGCAGATCAAGGCGCGTACTGACCACACAAACCGGTTGTCTATGCAACATTCATGTAACTTTATAACCTAATTAAAACGCACCGAATGAACGCCACATTGAATGAAGATTTCATAAAGACACATCTTTATGACCTTGTTTTTGCTTACTGAAGTATTTCTGCTGCTAATCTCGTGGCCAATAATGCTTGTCTTTCAACTGTACTGATGAGCAATGAGCATCGCGGCTGAAATAAGCAGGGGGTTGCTTTCCTGAGATACTTATCTCTAAATCTGACCCCCCTGAGCACTTGGAAGTTAGCCAACATTGCATGATGACGCCTCGCACACGTTAAATTGATATTGGCACTTAGCGCCGTATTCCTTGTCGCCGACCATTCTTTAAAACTTTTGACTTTTGACATCCGGTAGCGATATCCAATGGGCTTTGTTTTGTATTTGTTTGTTTGAAGGTTTCAGTTGGTTCATTATAGAATGTGACATTTTCCATTCTTTTGTGATTTCTTGTTTGCTCAGATGTTTTTATTTAATAGACGTATATAGTAAATAATATATGACAAAATTCTGATATAGTTGTTTGTAGTTGATTGAAGGTAATTATCTAGTAGCATAGCTATAACCAAGCTACGTGTAATTAAAATACAAATAATAGAATTTGACACCTTTAATTAAAACAATTCACCATCACTTTATCATTAAACTGCCTCAAGCCTGTGTGTTTTCTTATGGAATTGTTTATATTTCCCTTTTACTTATTTTTGCCTGTGTTGAATATCTTCAAACATATCAGCAAGCATATATATTTAATATGTTTTGTTGAGACCGGCATTACTGACGGTTTTGAAGCGTTTCACAATATTGATGATGATCTTTCACTATCGCTATAGTTACTAATACATTGCAATTCGCAGTTTGCAGCTGGTTTGTAACATACAATATTGAAATGGATGCAAACGATCTTAATATAATATTCAAATAAGTTGCGCTACATCGTTTGGTTTAGGTAACGGTTATGAAACATTGCCAATTGTCGCTAGACTCCAATAGTTATCTCAGAATTGTTGGCTAAGCGAAACGGGTTTTACCTGCATATCTCGTGTAAGTTCCTAGTTCCCTATTCCAAAGCAATCGAAAGAAAGTTAATGCGAAGTCGACCTGGGGCTTAGTAATCGTCGAAAGTTGCTTCTACAAAGCGTTGGTAACTTTTGCCATCTCTCTTTAAAGTTAACGGACGGAGAAATTTTAATTTGGAGCAACATTCGTACGGAATTTTGTACTTTTATGAAACATAACGAGGACTCTTGTGTAACTTTTTCCTAACTTACAGAAATTCAAAAACTAATCTTTTGTAGTGGAAAGAGTATGCATAGATTTTCGTAAATGTTATAAGATGGTATTTAACAAAGCATTTTTGTGGCGTCTATAGTTTCTTGGGTCATTGCTGTTATTTCGCTGACATTCCCAATTCACATATTGACATTCTGTTAACCCTTTGATCTAAGCTAAAAAGGCACCTCAGGAAAGGTTTGTTTTTTACTAAACCTCCGCTTATTTGGGTGGAATGTGGTTTGGATTCGACAGGGATGGGTATCGTTGGAATTTTGCCAGAAGCCAGTGCATTGTTGGTCAGCCATGTTACTTAATTAATATCGCTAATAGGGAACTACTCTACACGGCATGTTTCATCTACTTTTGTACGATCATCATTGTCAAACTATCGTTTTTATGGAGCTATAAAATAACTTTATACGGTTGTTTCAGCGATTGCGTACATTGTTTTCTTTTGGGGTCTTGAGTATTTGATTTGTGAAATTGCATTTAGCTATCGCGTTGGCGTATCGAAGAACGGGACTATTCTTTTTAACGATGAAACCTACTTTGAATTCAACGTCACAGTTGTGACATTTTTTGAAAATTTGATAAATACACCGTGAAATTTTAATGGTTGTTTTCCCGAAGCAGAACAACTTGCCGTCGGTAGTCGAAAAATTTTTTTTTTTTTTTAGACATGTTTTCGATTTAAAATTATTAAAAAAAAAATGTAAGACAACTCGAAAGCGTGATAAACAGTAGTAACACTAGACGGACCTTGTAGGTACTACTCGAATCGCACGCGCTGCTGACAAAGTAAAGAACGATCCATAAACGTTCAAAGCAAAATAAGAGCTCAATGGTAGTTATACGGCATAAAATAGCCTGCACGCAAGAATTACAAACGAGCCGACTTCCTTTGTAATACGCCGCGCGGCGCCGACGCCGGAACGCCCCGCGCTCTCCTTCGACTCCCTCCTTCCTTAGTTGCCCCGTGAACGTCGGAAGCGCAGCACGCGTTATCTTATTACTTTATTAGTATTATGGATCGACATTACAGTTTTAGTAATTTAGAGTACGTCGCTATGGTGCAACTGTACGCTAGGGCTAATTATAATTCCCATACTGCCTGGCGTCTTTACGCCGAGCAGCAACACTTGGCGTCACTCCGTCTTCGCGGAGTTCTGAACCCTCAAGGACCGGACGATCGTAGCGGCGACGGCTACTCGATCATGGGCAGTTCCAGGTGCCAGCACATGCACAGGGCAGAGGTCAATCGGCCGTTCTTTCGCCAGAGCTCGACGAGGAGATCATCGAGTACTTCGAACGCGATCCTCGCCGAAGTACGCGTAGACGTAGACGTAGTATTGGCTTACGCCAAACTTAGCTGCCGCCATAAGTTTGGCGTAAGCCAATACTACGTCTGGAAACTACTCAACTCAGAAGGACTGCATCCATATCATTTCCGCGGAGTTCATTTAATTTTTCAATTTTTTAAATACGCCTTAAATACTTTATAATCTAATTCAGAAAATTATTATTAGATATAATTATTAGATAATAAACTTGTTTTAAGTTACGTTTTCTGTAAGTTGTAGCTAAAAAGGTATTGGATAAAGCTTATTATTATGATTGGGTACTGTGTTACATTACCTAAGGTGTAGGTATCAGCTGATTGACTAACACCCGGGTCAACGAACGCGCGACCGATCGACGCGAGCGCTAGGTATCGCGAGGTATTACTATCGGTTCGATGTCACTTTCGAGTTTGGTTTTTCACGATTGTTAATCGGCCATTTTTGGTTTATAATATTTAGTTTTTGTATAAATTGAATGTTTAACTAAGACCAAATCTTTTCGCTGCGGGAAAACAACAATTTAAATTTCAGCGTGTATATGTAGATGCAATTAGTGACAGTTTGTTTTAACATTTTAGTTTGATGTAACAGTCTGGATTTTTTTTGCTATTCAGTAAGAATTTCACAACTATATTCACGTCCGGTCCGGATATATGTATACATAATTGATAGAAAAAAGATTTCATCAATTTATTATATCAAATTTGTTTCGTTTTTTATCAACCGTACCACCATTGTGATTATGTCATTGTGTGAACTTCGTTTCGTAGTTATGAATCATTTTGCGGTGGCTTTTAGTCATGTCCTGGTCTGTCACGTAGTTGTGGTAATGGGTCATGACCGTAGCTAGTCATGGTTGCTTACGAACTAATATTAGATAATTTATGAATGTTTATTTAAAAGGGACATTGTGGTTGTTTTCATTTCACACTATGCGCAATGAATTTGCAAAGAAGTGACGTTTTTATACGTAACATTAAGGTAGATGATTCCATTATTTCCATCTTTCCCGTTTACTTCCGAACGCTTGTGTGAAGGTTATTATTTTAGGGAAATATTTGCTTCTTTAATAGCAAGGTTGAACTTTCTGTAGCGATAGCAGATATTGAAGTTCGCACACACTTATGAAGTTAACACTTTAATGTATTCACTTTCACTGTTAACCACACAAGCTATAACATTTGTTTGAAATAAACACAAATTAACTGAATGACTACGTTATTACTGTATGTAACAGTTACAAATTCGCATTGGCTAAGTGAAGATTTCCTTCAGTTATATATACTTATTTATAGTTTGAAAAAATATTTATTCGATTGTTACGACTGTATGCGCGATATCGTATATTCAAAGATAGTATTTAGAATCCCCTATAAAATGAAATGCTAAAGAGGAAACAATTTTTCTCGACTGTTATTGTATTATAATGTATAAAGACCTAGCATGACAAAGACAGCAACAGTTTTAAATGTGTGTCAGTTCGCTTATGATCCTAATAATCGAAGTCTTCGAGGCTATGACGCTCTTGACACCCATAGTCTACAGCATGACAATAAGCCAGTCACTTAGCATTTACCTCTGTCAGTACTCACGTAGTCTTACAGTTGCGTTTTAATTGTTCTCGGGTTTGGCACACTTTTTATTTACCATTGTTTATTGAATCTGCATGTGCTGCAGTTGTTGGTTTCATTCATCGATTCCCCCCATTCTGCCATATCTTTTGTTTCTTGCGTGTTTCCATTGAATAGATAATCTTTGTGTTTGTATAACGCAGTAGGAACTATTTAGGTATGTACTTACTATCGTATGTTGTGTGCTTGCTTAGGTAATTTACTTAAGGTTTCATGTTTAGTAAACATACTCCATTCATATTTTATGTGGGATCCATTCTTCAACATGGTCTCAGTACCTACTAAAATTGTATTTATAGATTTCATATCAATACAAGTAAATGCTTTTTGTCTTTTAAAATGGAGTTGATACCTTCACAGTTTCTGGTGCCCCCATTGGTGGCGTTCAAAGGAGCACCCACGGGGTAATTTCCCAGGCTATGGCTTTCATATCATCGCTATGGGGAGTCGTCCTACATACCCATGACGGAGAAGAAAAAGCAAATCCATAAAATTTTTCTAAAATGTACTCAGTATTTATTTTCTGGGTTAATAATATTTTAGTTTTTCATATAATAGTTGTGATCCTAGCATGACTAACGGCGGTTCATGTAGTCTGATTCAATTAAGACATTATGTAAGAATGCATTCGTTCGAGTAAACTAGTGAAGGCTCATTTAAAAACACTTTCTGGCTCGCTGCCAAGTTAATTAAAGAAATAGATTCGTAGTTAGATTAGGATGCTTTTGTTATTGATTCATGAATGGAATAGTAAATATACTTATTTGTCCTTTGCATTAAAGTAATTGTTTTAGATTTTTGAAACGCCTCGTAAAAGTAATTTGGTTTCGTCTTCAAAAATGACGGATTTTCTATAACGTTCCGTTTAAGCCTAGTTGAAAAAACCTCTCAATTAAATAAATAAATAAATAAAAATAAATAAAAATCATTTTTATTTACGTAAACCAATTACAGGCACTTGTAAATCGTCAAACATTATTATTATTTTTGCCTTGTATATTAAATAAATAACTTTTGCCTGTGATTGACCAGAATGAGCCTTTAATATTATTTAAAGCACCGTTCCGGCGATTTAAACATCTTTACATTAACATCCTATATACCTAAACCAAAGGCGTTTCCATTGTGGTAGCCACCCAACCTAATCAAAAATTCTGTTTATTATGTATAACTTAAAGTATTTATTATAAGTAACTGTAGTTTTAAATTAAGCTTATCCTTCCTAATTAAACCTACATATTTATGTAAATTTGGTAGTCAGTTATAATATGCTTGTATTCGGTATTTGTGTTGTTTTAAAATTGATCCTCTCATGTGATAAATCGATACTTTTAAATAACTCGAATGTCGTATGAAAACATTTTAACTTGAAACGGTTTAATAACTGTCTAAATTATTTTGCAAGACTAGCTGGGCCCGCGGTATTACCCGCGTTACTCTGCTCCAGTGTGTCGGAGCATGATGTTTTGTAGCCTATATATTAATCCAGTGGTTATCCTATCCAGGTGCAAAATTTCAGCCAATTCCGTTCAGTAGTTTTTACGTGAAAGAGTAACAAACCTGGAGAATCCTGGATGGATGTTTGTTACTCTTTCACGTAAAAACTTTACTTTACTTACAAACTTTCGCGTTTATAATATTAGTAGAATATAATAGAAATTAAAAAGCAGAGTATTTTCTTTATAAGTAAGTATACTTATTGTTAGTCTAAGTCTAATTTATTATTTCACTAGCTTCCCGCGTGCGTTTCACTCGCGTAGCTCCCTTTGCCGTGGAAACATCATCATTCAATATACCCTATGATACTCTTGGATATCCGTCTAGTAGTTTCGGAGCTTATTCAATGCAAACAATCAAATTCCTCTTTATAATATTAGTAGGTATATACCAATTATTACTTTAAATAATCATAGCTTTAATATAGTGCTAACGTTTAAATATTGTGTTATTAATCTCTTATTGTTGAGGCACTATTTCAAATATTATTAAATGTATTAATTACGTACTGTCTGAGATAAACATAGATATACAGTGAACATGCTTCAGCAATACCTGTATGATATTCAGAAGGCATCGCAAGTGTAATGAGGATGATGTCGTCAGCACGCAATGTTGTCGCCGGGCATGCATGTGCACCGTTACCACGTGACCGAGTAACGTGCCCACTAATTGGAGCGCGACCATCACGCGATATTTCAAGGTCGTTTGTTGCTTACCAACGGATCAAGAAGTTAGTACAGTTTATAATTAAGGCTCTCCCCACATTAGGCGTACGCGTTTTAAGAGCGTGCGATTGCCGCGAACGCTGCGTGGGCGCCGATTGCAGCATTCGCGACAGCCTAAGTTATAAAGCGGCATTAAACTTCAATTAATGATGTGACTGAAAAACTTTATGAGTGCTGTATTATCCTGCTTATTAAAGCATTTTACAAATTAATAACACCGCAAAACTGACTCGGGAACTTGACTGATTCCTGACGTAGGCGTATGAGATAATCGTTACTGGCTATCGATTAGTCATTCGCCTTCGTCAGGAGTTAGTTGTACACTATAAATGGTATAGCATAAACTGCTATATAATACCATAACAAAGTAATGTTATTGATTCCTGTACGAGTTTAGGATGTTACGCACATTGCGTTACACTTGCAAGCACTCAAATATAAATTAAGTATCGACTCGAGTGACAAGTTATCTACCATAGATCCAGCATGTCTCATATTATTATTGTATTGATGATATAAATTTATGTAAAAAAATATATAAATAGTTAGGTCTATAATAAAGATGGTCTTCGTTCATAAAATGTTCAAATCTAGTTTTGTGAATGTTCCAACATCAAAAGTATCTTTATTAAATATATTTATGTGCAATCTGAATCTAAAATCCGCTATAAACATTATGTAAGTACTTTATAACTATTTCGTATAATGCCTTAATAACTATTTCGTTACCCATGCCATTTTCAACAACATTTGAACCGTGGGTGAAGGCTCTTTTAACATTTAAGACACCTTGAGTTTAATCTTGTGAATAGTTGTTGGCATTTTGATGGCGTGTTCTTAAAATCTATGTTTTTTTTTCAGGTAAATTTTCCTTATGAATATTTGTTTTTTTTTTCAAGTTTTTCCTTATGAATATTTGTACCGTCGCCATAAAAACGTTAGCGATTTTTATTTAAGATTTTTTTACCAATAAAACGATGACTTTTAAAATAATATTCCAATGCAAATAATAAGGAGAAGCAAAACTAGCTTAAAAAAAAGGAAAGAAATAAAATGGTATATGGTGCATCTGGTGTAACGGAGAGCACATACCGGGTAAAAGTAATACCATTAAACTTAATTAAAAACGCTGGGTCTCACTTTACACCTATAAACCCGTCCCGTAGGTATAAATACTGCTTAAAAATACTTAAAAATTATTGCATTTTTTTAGTAGCTGAGAACGATGAGAAAGTTTAAACTACAATAATAAAGTTTAACTAAACTAAAGCCATAAATTTGTTGTAACTTAAAAGCTGATAATCAGATTCAAGCTTAACTTTATTGCTTTGTAATACACTGCGCTGCAGTAACTTGTTACCTATATCGGTGGAAGATAAACTACCGAACAGAGTTAACGGGCAGCAGTGTATTCTACCAACTAATTTTACTGTGTAATCAGTAATCACCAATCCATAAAGCGGTCCATTAAGCTTGTTAAAATACGGCCAGAGTCAAATGCGATCGGTCAGTTTTGACGATATTTGTACCACGTATGTTCAAGTTAATCAATTATCAAGTAACGTGAGCCGCTTCTGAAGTTTGGGAATCCTGTCGAACAATTCGCACGGTGAGTTCGGAACTCGCCCGTGATAAGAAGTGTTTCGGTTTTTGGAGGTGCGAGGAATATAAATGTGCCGAAAACAGGCAACTTGGATTTTCGAGTAATTGATGTGTAAAAGGCTGTTTCGACATGTTAAGATAAGAATGGCCGGAGTTAAAGATTAGGTTTACATATTGTTATATAGGATTGTACCTACTTACTTATTCGACACAAAGTTATTTTACACTTCATGAAGATAAGAAGGTTCGCAGAATGATGTGGGTACAGATATTTTACAAGTAAAGGTTTGCAGTCTTCTCTTTCCTATTTAAGTACCTCGGTATTTTACTTTAAACTTTCCTTTCAACTACCGTTTTTTCTTTGAGTTTCCTTTCTTTCTATATAGACAATTTTGACAAGAGAAACAAAGAAATCTGCAGTCTAATGTGTACGCGAAAACATATAATTTACCATATTCATTCTTTTTATTAGTACTGGCTATAAGCCAGTATTAAAATAAAATAAAAAGCTGCTTGCCATTATGCAAAATTCAAAAGGTAAAATTTAGACATCAGGTTCAATATTATTATACAAATATATTTGCATTATTATGCGATCAAATTTTGCAACTCAATGCTTGTAACCTGCCTAAAGATAATTTAAAATTGATATCAATTCATCAAATTGTTTCGAAATAGGAACGATATACGAAGTAAGCATATTAATATTTGAAAGCAAATTTAACTTGGCACGTGACATTTGTGCAATGCCCAAAGGATGATCAAATTTCCCTCTTACTTAATCCCAACCGACTCAGGTGTTTATTGACTTAACTCTGTAGAGAATCTGATCACGAATTGGATTCGCTTTCTCCTCGCGTGTGGCTATTATGTAAACATTGTCGAAACTGCTATCACTGGCGAATCTGCTCTAGATTACAGTTTGTGGTGGAAACGAACAATTTTCGGGGCAAAAAATGATAAGAAGTAAAGCATTTTTGCCGCCAATATGCATGATCCAAGTCTTTATTTATTAAATTCCTTATAGATTTACATTCGAATCTCATTTCTAATAAAACATGGAACTCTCTTGATGCGATTTAGCCTGTTTTACTTCTGGATAATGTAACCTTCTTTTATTGGAGATTTTGAACATAGTTTCAGCGTTATTAAAATGTTAAGTAACAATAACTTTTGAGTGTCTAGCGACTCTTATATTCCACCTATAATTTAACAAAATATTTAACTAATCATGATAAATGTTGTTATTAATGACATTTACGATTTGTACGGGATTCCTTTGTCTCCCCCTAAAGGCTAATAACAGTTTGATTAATTACTTAAATTAATTTGCTCGTTTGGATTTTGATAGAGCGACATTTCTATTTAATGAAGGGCACTATAATTTATAACTTATTCTAGATGCTGAATTAAAGAAAGTTTCCTTAAAAGCAGATATCTATGAGGACAATGAATGTACAGTTCACATCGGATCACCTGTCCAAGTGTCTCGGGCTCCGAGGCATCGTTTGTCAACGTCACTTGTCGGCAAGACTCTGAGAATGCTCGGAAAGCGGCCATTGTTTGCTTGTCCAGTCATCTCCTATTTTTAACCTTCAAAACGAGAACCTTTTCCAGATCGTTTAGCAACGAGTTGGCGGAAAAATATGTTTCTTGTAAAATGCGGATATTGTGTAATCTTAGACGCAGCTTTTACAGGACTATATATGTTTCACCATCCGTCTATTGTCGTGAAATTAGATAGTATGATCGTCCTTTGTTCTTTGTTCTCACGCCTCGTATATTCGTGTTGGCAGAAATGTTTTCGTGGTTACGAATTCCGATTGTCATACAACATTTACTGTGTTTATATTGTATAAATAAATGTTTTTGTGTTTCCGAAAATGTGGCAAGAACTATTTTCCACTGTTAGTTTGTGAAACACTTTGATAGACTTTAAATGAATTTCATGAATACACCTTCTGTAGTTGTCTTCTGTTTAATATAAATAGATCACACTGGCGGCACGGGCTGTCACCAAATTCCCATCTGGCGCGTTCAACTAGTTTTCTCGTAAGCTGTCAGCGTCCTTCAACTGTCTTAACAATTAGACAGTTACTTATTGTCTCATTTAAGTTGTTCCTGTCGCTTGAATAACTCGGCAAGTGTGTAGTGGAGCAGTGTTGCAACTTGGGGCGGAACTTGTTTAGAGTGTCAATGGCAGTTCTCAGCTTCTGCTCCGTTATTCACTCTCCAACTCTCCAACTTTATTGTGTAGTGTTGAATTACAATGGCTGCAATTTCGTATGCACTCTGCACACCTACTCGCGGACTTCTTCATAACTGAATTTGCTAATTTTGAACGTCATTGCCGTGTAGTCTTTTGTTTATGTTTTTAGTTTGTTGTTTGTTACCTGCTGTAAAATTAAATTAAATAATTCTTTTGTTGTCTCGAGCACCACGACTGCAAGAAAAGTGTTTATCTTGGTGTTGTGACAACACTTTAGGATAAAATTAAACTACTTTATCAAACTTAAAATATAACATAAAACCGTGTTTATCATCTTCCTTATGTAATGTGGATATGGTTTCATCTTCTGTAATAAATTCTGACTACCTAAAAGTTTTTATTTGAAAATCCAACTCTAATATAACTAGGTAAATTAATTTGACGGTAAGTTTGAAACATTAACCTTGTGTAGTCAGATATGAACATTCTGTTAACATTTGAATCTCAGCGAAGCTTGTTAATTTTGCCGCCAATTAGGTTAACCGTTTTAGGAGTACGCGCAAAGTGTATTAATTAGGTAGTCGTGTTATTACAAACATGGGTGTTGATATCATTGAACATATTTCTTTATAAACAAGCAGTTTACTAACTACAGCTTTAACATTTTGTGATATATGTACATACTAGGATTTTAAAGTTAGAAAACATTACTAAACAATACATACGTATTATTGTTAAGTATATTACTAGATATTGTCAGTGACTTAAAGCCCATGAATTTTATCTTTAATTACCCATAAAGAGCGTCATTTTCACACTATACCTGTACATCTGTGATAATAAACGGTAAAATTTTACCAATAAAATTCTCCAGATCGCACGCTCCGGTCCGCACGATTGAACCATCTCCAGCCAATAGCAATAAACAGCTCAGAATCGGACAATAGTCCATCCAACCGTAAGCAGCAATAAGTGAACTATCCAACAAATATAACCTATAACGGCGTATTATGACAATGCACTGTAATACAGCAATTACACAGCCGATGCCATTGTAAGGACCTCACATCCCTCTTTATCGCGCACTCGCCAGTGAAATGTATGGAGATTGATTTTGTTCGTGTCAACGGATATCTATTCTTTGGTAGTAGGTTAAAGGTGGGAGGTACTCCGAAATTGGGTCTATTGGAGCGTTTGGTAGGCGTCATCGTAATTGGGATTCTTTGCTATTTATTTTGCTGTATATACTCACAAATGGAACTATATATTCATGTATGATTTTTTAAATTACTGTATCGCCCCGTTTGGGTCCACTGCTGAACATGGGTCTCCTCTTAACAGACTTTCGCAAGCAAGGGCCGTTGAGCGATATTACCATAATCACCACGCTTGGCAGGCGAAATGGTGAGTATCCTTGTGCTGATAGATGCTGCGGCCCATCAGGTCTATCCCTTAATCGCCTCTTAGGTACTACACCCATGGAAAGATATGGGGGTTTCTTACCTTAGCCGGATACCACACAGCATAGTTAAAGTTATATTTTATGAAAGTTGTAAAGCTTACTTTTGTGTCATTTAATTACAGTTCAATACTATGTTTTTCATATACATAAATATAATATATAGACTAACATTAATAACAGCGATGAATCACCTACCATCAAAATTAAATTGACTACTGGGAGCTCAGTAACTTCAGTTTAAATAATGTACCTGTCAATCCATCTATCATAGTATATAATTATAATAGTAATACTATTAGGCTCATCGGTATGTAGGGAATAGATTAATTGAATAGTAAAAGGAGAGTAGTGCCAAGTCCCAATTACTTGGTTGTGATTGAGCGCTGCCGTCAGTCGGTCTGATCATTAAACGATCCCATCACTAAAAGCCCCATTCACTAGCACTAACAGTCGGCTACATTTGCCAAATGCAACGCTTCTTGCACTAATGCGTCGATTATAGAATAGCTTGCAGTATTTAATTTTTCATAAAACTAACACGATCTTGCATGCGTCTTCTTCCTCTTTTGGTAAGAGATTGTTAGAAAATTCCCCCGGATTTTGGGAGTAAAGGTATAGAGTGTGTATCTGTGTTTATGCCCAGTGAAGTAGCAAAAGCCTCGTGGCTAACCAAATATGTCCATCAGAAAAAGAAAAAAAAAACTGTGTTTGCGCACATACTTGTGCAGTTTAATATGTCTTGCACATATGGCTAATTATCTAAGAGATTCAACGCCGTAGTCGAAAACGGCTCGGAGGAGTATACATACCTATATATTTTTTCGCTCTAGGTAATAAGCGAAAAAATAAAGCACTTGGCATAAGTGTGGAAGCAATTAGTAAAAGTTTTACTGCATACTTACTAACATACATTTAGGCTCTTAACGGTTAAAAATGATCTATAGGGCCTAGACTAGACGACAGTACTGTGAAGTGATCGCTTACTTTTCACAAACGGTTAGGCTGCCCATTCGTTTTTGATCTAGATAAAATGACTTAGCGATCGCATTATCTATTCGATTAATATGTAAAGTAACGAAAATAACTTAATAAGTATCACTTACTAAACCGTGATAAACAAAATTAAACTCAAAGGGATCCGATTGTATGCTATTGAAAATATTTCAGAAGCCACTTATCTAATCTATGTATCAAAGTCCTCTGCTTTTACATAAAAATGGGTACCTTATACATAATTTGTGAAAATAAGAGATATCTTCAAAGAATTTACTATTTCATTTTAATTTTCAATTTCATGCTATGGGTCAAGTGGCGGATCTTGACCGTTGGGGTCATTTCCTGCCACTTGACCCATAGCAAACACGGTACCTATATATGGTATTATTTACATCGTATTTATTTTGTATATTAACAAGAAACGATTCTTCTACTTCATTGATGCTGTATTGCTTTTTACTAATAGCGGTAATATCATATAACTCTTCTATAAATCTACAGTGTAAGTGGCTGTGAAGATCATGTAAACATACATTTAATCTAATGACATTAACGCGACCTATATTCGGTTTAGTCTGCAGGAGAAGTTCAATCGATAGGGAAAACACTTAGTGATGCTATAACTCAGCATTTACTTTATCGTTAATCCCCTTAACTGGGTTCCGTACAAACTTCATAATCGGTTAAAATAGAAATTACAATTAAGTTTGGATCGCGTGCGTATTATAAGCTGTTTTACTTTGGGCGCCGCATAATACAAACTTTTTAATCGGCCGATAGTTTAGTTAAGTTACTTATTAGTAGATTTAGTATCCGCTTACAGTCGACTGACTAGGTCTAGACCAACCTCAAAGTTGCGTTGTTAATAAGTAGCTACGCATATCAGGCATATAAAATGACGATAAAAAAGGACACATTAACGAATTAAAAGACGAAAAAGTACATACCATGGCTCAACACACTTAAGAACCTGCCAATTAAACCACTAAAGCAATATGCTGACTAAACAACCGGTCGGTGTCATCATGTACTTCGCACTGCAGGATACGGTTCTCCATACTATAGTGGAGTTTCCTGTTTGGCAGATGCAGGCCCGTCCTTAGCGCTGCTGTAGGCCAGATCTCACTCAGTGCGGTGACAAAATTCATCATCAGTCGTGAGCGAGTGCTTAGAACACCGTCGTTCTTTCTACGAGGTAATAACAGCTATGAAGGAGGCGGAACAGGAAAGGAAGGCAAATACCTCCCAGTCGTCCCCTCGTCCAGTTGTCATCAATAGAACCTTTTTACATGGACTGGAGTCCCCATAAAGTGTGATTTGCGGCTCGAGATGGCGATGAGTGTGAGAAGGGTTTTCCTATAAAACAAGGCGGGCCCGCTGAATAAGCAGGCTTGCACCCGTCCGGGCTGCGGAGAATGCACGTGGGGTCTTAGTGGCACACTGTGGTATCCGAACATATTTCCCCATGGAAAGTGTCATCATTACTTAATTATAAGTATATTTATGAATACGTGCTCTACTATACTATTGGTCTATAAAAAGTCTACGGTCTATAGCGACTTAAACCAATGCATTAGTAATTAGTTCCACCACTCACTTGGATTGCTATCAATCAATCCTATCACAAAGTGTGATTGGTATCATCATACAGTTTAATTTGTATTTGTATCATTTATTACATGAATCATGTTTAGTAGAGTTATGTTACTCGTTTAATACTAATGACTCGATTTATTACCGAGTTGTAATGAGTTGAAACTTTCAATCAGATTATAGAGATTACAGTTGGAATTGAATGATTTATTGATTGAAATTTACCGATTCCTGTTAAATATCAAACCACCGGGCTGTGTATTTAGGATAATGTACTTCTGTACATATTAGTATAACAACATTATAATGCCTATATGATGACAGTATAATTTGGTTCCGTATTGATAATTATAATTAACGATTTCTTGTGTTGTTCAGAAGATATATATGTTTGTTGGTTTAGTTTATAAGTGGATCTTAAACTGTACAGGTTGCCGTTATCAATCAACGATACGTCTAGGTTAAAACTCCAAAATTCCCAAAGTGCACTCTTCTTGTCCGGACGGCAACCCTAAATAATATCAATAAGTACAAATAGGAAATCACTACAAATCTATTATGTGAAGTGATAACTCAATGGCAAAGAATTGACTCATGTATTGGCACAAAAGCCTGGACTCGCGCCCGGATATTGTACCATATCTCTTTGTGTCGATGTTAGACGTAACACATGAACACTGTAATGCCATTCGCTACAGAATCTATAAGTAGACAGACAAAGTTCGCAGGGGATTTCCTCCGGAATCAGCGAGTCAATTTAAAAAGTTTTTGACGTACATATACAGCTTGTTTTCTGAAGACAATGTCTAGACAAATGCGCGGTACGTTTGTGTTCAACCAAGTTACTTTAGGACACTGAAGTAGCGGTTCAAAGAGACTGTGTTCATGTTAAAAAACTTTTTACATTCTTCAATGATAGTTTTGACTAGTTTGGATCTCACTTTGAGTTGTTATTTCCGGCACAATTCATATATAATGCAATCAATATATACGAGAAACTTTGGAAAGTTATACGAGAGGTTTAATATTGTTAACAGGGATTGACAAGAGATTTGTCGTAGTACGTGTTAACGTAGTACGTAAACATTTACCTGCAACCTTAGTGTCTCGGAATATGGATGATGGCTGAGGAATTAATAGGGGTGTGATTCGAACACGCTGGTCCCGGCCGCTGTAACTTGTGATAAGACTTATGACTAGTTAGATTGCGGTTCTAATCCAATTTCATGTTTGCGAACAAACTGTTGCCCGCAGGGGTGCCGTTCGAATGTTTTACTGCTTCGTTTTTAGGGTTCCGTATCCGAAGGGTAAAAACGGGACCCTATTACGAAGACTTCGCTGTATGTCTGTGTGTCACCAGGCTGTATCTCAAGAACCGCGATAGCTAGACAGTTAAAATTTTTACAGATAATGTATTTCTACTGCTGCTATAACAACAAATACTTTAAATAAAATAAAATAAATATTTAAGAGGGGCTCCCATACAACTTTTTTTTGTCCTTTTTGCTCGATATAACGGCAACAGGTAGACTCTTGAAAATGGTACGAAACCCTTCGTGCGCGAGTCCGACTCGCACTTGACCAGTTTTTTATTTTTTATTCATTTTGTTTGACCTTGTCTTGTCTGGTTGTGAATACAGTCGGACAGTAAGATGAAATGATAACAGTATACATTTTCCTATGCAGTATTTTATTATGATATATTAGTATTCTCCCATGTGTATAACACCTTCGTCATGTACCTATACATAACTTTTTCTTTAATCTTCCTATAAAGATAGTATTCCAATCCAATTCTTACAACGACTGTTTACTGTGGGTTCAGTGAGGTATTCCTCGAAGCGCTCCTTTTAGTAGCGCCACCCGATAGTAATTAAAAATATAAAAATTTTATACCTTGAAGCCCACCCAAGGTTTTCTTCAATTTTAACTTTATGAGCGCTCCGAGGAATAAAAAAGGAGCGCCTCATTAGAAGCGCCTCAAAATGGTTGCGCTTCGAGGAATACCTCGGTTCAGTATTGTGTTTAGCAGCGATAATGCTGAATGTTTGAATTGCTAAAAATTTTCATAACATATGTTTACAATTGATTTATTAGTGAGATAAACTTCAGTCAATATTGTATGAATCAATTATTTACATAATTTGACAATCATCAACTATTTTTGGTGATATTTATGAATTGATTGAATTTCAGGATCAGTCGAGTGTTTGTCATTTGTACTACAGAATTAGCTTATTTAGTGCTAATCTGCTTTAGGAAGAGAATTATATAAAGAACTATATTGTTATCTATATATATATATAGATATAAAAGAAAGTCGTGTTAGTTACACTATTTATAACTCAAGAACGGCTGAACCGATTTGGCTGAAAATTGGTAAGGAGGTAGCTAAGAACTGGGAGAAGGACATAGGATACTTTTTAGGTAGGGTAGGGTAGGGTGAGGGTAGGGGTAGGGTAGGGGTAGGGTAGGGGTAGGGTAGGGGTAGGATAGGGGTAGGATAGGGGTAGGGTAGGGTAGAGGTAGGGGTAGGGGTAGGGTAGGATAGAGGTAGAGTAGGGGTAGGGTAGGGTAGATGTAGGACACCGCGTAGATTTTGAGGCGGTACGAAGTTTGCCGGGCCAGCTAGTCTATAATAATAACCGGATACTCTTGTGTAAGTGTTTATAAAATGATGTTTGTAGGCAAAAATTGAAATGGTCCGATTTATTTGGCGTCAAATCTAAAAACCTGCCATTACGTTGAGATACAGATTAGCTTACAGCAATACATACCGTTTGTTTTTTTGCGAAAGTTAAGAAAAGTATTTGGATTTGAAGATGAACTATATTTATTTTGGCGTCGAATGAATTCGCGAGTTAAAAGCTAGTATTACCATATAAAGGCGCACTGCGGTTCATATTGGTATTTGTATTGCATCGAAATCCCACCGCCATTATCCAACTACCCTATAAACCTATGAATAAATAACATTGATGATGCATAAATGAATTGATGAATAAACGATACGACATATTTGTGGTACAAAATTTACATTTATGATTGGTTGATTTTATGTAACAAAAATATGTTTTGTATCGTTATTCAATATTCGGCTGTTGTATTGAATTAACGAATTTGATCCTCAAACAACAATCAGGTCGGATGATACGTTATTATTAGGTATAGAATCTGAAATGTCTGTTGTGTAAGAAGATTTAATTAGATTTGCTTATTTATCTCTTAATATCTGCGCCCTGTGGTTTTTACTGATTCTCTGCGTCAGTGGGTAAATCCATTCAATCCGTTTTTATAACAAAGCTACAAAGTGGAGTAGTTAGTTAAAGTGTTGAAAGAGTAACAAACACACATCCATCCATCCACATTCGCGATTATAATATTAGTAAGGATGATTTTTTTAATAAATTAGCGCTGAATTTATCAGTCTTAACATAGCTATTAAGAAGTGGAACTTGTTCTCTAAACGGATTTTATACCCAAACACAAGTAAGAAAAGTATAAAGTAGAATAAATATGTTTTTTGCGTGTCATTAGTTCAAAGCTAACATTTTTTGAAAGCAAACATTTTTTTTTCTTTGTTCTACTACACATTTAGTAACTATGATACCTACGTAGTAAGTATACCGTATTTATAATATATGTCACGTGTACTATGCTATTTATAAATAATAAGTGCTAGTGATGAATAAGTTAATTTCAGTTAACTACCATGTAATCAACGAGTTACTGTCGCAATATTAACTAAAACTACAGACTTTGAAACAATATTTTAATTAAAACAATTATACAGTAATTACGAAGTTTAAAACTTCATTTCTTGACAGGTTGACGTCAAGTTTGCTAATATTATTTAGTTATCTATATTGTTAGTTGAGATAAAACTTTACCCATTTACGGTCGTGTCTCACGGGATAGTCTTATTATAATACGAGGTTCCTGAATGCAATTTACGCGTAGCTCCTGGTCTCAATACTCAATCATTTCGTGCATTCCACAGTGTTTTAAGATGGTATATTACAAATCAAATTCAGTTCCATGTGAACCCTGTCTCGTAGGAACCTAGTAAACAAGAAATACTGTAATTTAAAGAACTAAACAAACCCGATGTTGTCACTCTAGTAAACACGAATCTAACGACACTTCTCAAGCTAAAATCCATCAAGCCGTTCAGGCTGCAGAGCATGCCAAACAATTATAACTATTTTTGCGATTTCCGATTGAGTAACAAACGTACAAATATCTAAACATACAAACCTCATTCTTACAACATAAATAATAATTACTGTTACATTTATTACATTTTGAACTGTGTGAAAAAGAAAACAATGATGTTTTAGAGCCAATTACAATATAATACTGCACCGGTGGCTCAGTGATTACGATTTACGATAGTTGCCTCTGAGACCTGGTGTTCTGGGTTCGATTCCCACCCGGGACCATTATTTGTGTGAACCACAAATAGTTGTTCTGAGTCTGGGTGTTCTTTGTGTCTGTGAAATGAATGTTTGTAAAGTCCCCCGCGACACAGGGATTTATTTCCCTAGTGCGGGAGTTGTATTTATAAAGAAAAAGAAATACATTATTTCATTATGTAGTTGCTTTAATTTTATAGTGGCACAAAACCAAATCAACATTTCTTGATAATGTGCTTTATTTTCATAATATTACAGTTCAATTTGTGTTGAATTATAATATTATTCTGTGCCACTATCAAATTAAAGCACTCATCATTCATTTCAACTGTATCCTAATAATAAAACATGTTGCACGCCCTTATTCATATTATCTTCATAACTCTACGACTTAAGTTCTATTAAATATATTAAATTATTTATTTGAATGTAAACGGTTAAATTATTTATAGAACATACAACTAAATTTGGGGCGACCTTTCGTACGCCTTTTGCTGACCTCTAAAGGTATATTTATAGAATAAAAAAATGTGTATCAATATCACTTGCAGATCTCTTGTTAAACTTACACGGAAATATGAAATAGAGCTCAAGGCTTTTGCTTTTACAGTTTTATCTTTACGCATATTGTACTGCGGTTATTTGTACAACCTTGGACGGCCGAACGTGAGTGTCTGTTATATACAATTTCTGTAAACGACTAGAAAGTCGCCTTTTAGTGAATATACATGAACTATACTGAAATACTGAAGTAAGGATATTTACGCAAGTCATCTCAGACGCATTAAAAAGTAACATACCTACTCTTACATACTATGATGCTACTATTTTCATAAGGAATAGCTGAAATCTAGTCATTGAGCTTTTAGGCTAGGCTGCTAGGTTCGTCGTTGATCGCCGTCGAGATCTTAACTATCTCGTGGCGAATTGGTCACGACGTCGCACATAGCTCGTATTCATCGGTCATAAGTAGCACGAATGTACCGTCAATAAAATATAATAACTCTTGATAGAAACTGACCTATGTTCTTTTTTGTTTCAGGTACGTTTAACTTGAGCCATCAGCAAATGAAACCTTCCTTTTTTATCGCTGGCAAAGTATTAGACGTCTCACTCGTCACCGCAGAACGGCGTCCAATTTCGACGAAGTTGTGGCCAATTCCGTCGGGTACGGGTGGAATAAAAAGTCGCACGAAGTGCAATAAGTGGCGCCATCAATGTCGCGTTAGCGCCAACACAATAAAATAGAAAGTCAATTGGCTTCGGAAAAAGTCGCCGGCTACTTGTGCCTTGAGAGGTCTCGCGATGTAATGCTAGGAACGCTCCTCTGTGGGGACAAACGAATTGCTTTTTATTATTGTTGTCCCGTGCCATTCGTTCTTTATCATTGTGAAATATTGGAGCTTTTCAAGTATTGGGTATTGACCATTGTACGGATAAAGGCTGATATTAGTGGAACTGGAAAATACGAAAAGCTTCTTTGATTGCAATAAACATTGGTTCGATAGAGGTTGGTTTACAAACAAAATCCTTAATTTTATTATATAAATGTAAAGCCGGGTTGGAGGAAAATCTGTTCGAATAACGCAATGGAATTGTAAAATACAATATATTGCTCGAATACAAATAAAACATTTAGAGAAAGATCTGAATAAATTAAAACACGTTTGTAGTGTTAAAAAATACTATCAGAATATGTTCAGTATAGTTATCACGTTTATTCCTGTTTCCAATTGCTTATTAGCTGATACATATACGATTCAACTCCCTTTATTTGTAAAAAAACATATATATGGGGTTGAACCGTAAACTTATAAATTTATCTTAATAAGGCAAGCATCGAATACCCGATAATCTCTTTTTTCTCTCGTTCTCTTCACACTGGCCATAATACCAGTAAATCACAAATGAAAGTTAAAAAGTAATAAACATGAATCGAAATAGAAATAAACACTAAGATAAAGCTGGCAGCGCTTGTTTCGATTTACTCATTGTGATATTGTAGGAATGCCGTTATTTGCATCACATAGCTCGCTTAGCTGTGATACAAAAGAACATACACGATTCCAATACGTGTTGTATACATTTATTGTTAAAGTATCGAAGAAGCGATCATCAATAGTGCTGCGTTTGCTAAAATCAAGGATTTCTTTTTCGCATCTTGCGTAAATGTATGTTTGTATGAGTTGCATAATACTGTACGTGATAACGTGACATAATGTTCTTACCGCTCGTTGTCGCCGTGATATGGTGTGGAATGTCAAACAGGTTTGAAGGTATTTCCTATAAATCTGGCTTACCTACCTATGTTTTAGCGTGTTGAATTGAATTGAAGGAATTGTTATTGAATACTAGCTTCCCGCGCGCGGTTTCAGCCGCGTAACTCCAGTTCGTAGGAAATTCATATTTAAATATGTTACCCAGTGATGATGAAGCATTCTAATGGTGAAAGAATTGTCGAAATCCGTTCAGTAGGTGTTGTATTTTATTCGTAACAAACATACATACCAAATACAAATCATTCCTGTTTATAATAATTTTATAGATCAGTATAGGCTCACCTGCTCTATAGGCAGTTGTTGAAGCACCTTGAGATCATTATATTAAATACTAATTTAAATTTCAAATGTAATATCAATAATCTTGCACATTGAAGTGCTAGAGAATATAAATGGCATGAATAAAATAGGAACAGATCATAGACTTATCATGTCTTTCATAGTTTCAGACGGATTAAGAAAGATTTGAACTAGCGCCTCCTGTTATATTTCTCATGTAAAATAATATCCAACCAATTTTTACAGCTAAATTAAACAGCTGACGTCACCGAATTGATAAAGTAGTAAGTAAAACCATAAACTATGACACAGAATTAATGGCTCTTGCGGTAGATAAGTCGAATTAAATGGCAAGCTAGACTTTGTATTTGAAATTTACTTACGTTTTCCTTTGCTTGTGACATAAAGACTTTTCCTTTGCCGTTTTAGTGTGGTTTTTTTTCAATTTATTTACTTGAGATAACATACATTACAACAATTTTATAAAGGCCGATTTAGATGCTACTTGGGTTTTATTTTTAAAAAGCTTCCCGCTCGCGATTGCTCCCGCGCAAGACCCGGTCCCATGGGAACTTCATAATAGCCTTCTTCAACAAATATCCAATCTAACACTGAAATATTTTTCAAATTGGACCAGTAGTTGCTGAGATTATTGCGTCCAAGCAAACAAACAAACACAATTCAGCTTCTACCTTCAGATTCCATCATTCCATCATATCACCTTGCATTTTTAAGTTAAAGGGCCTTGATTGGAAACAGTACCTATTAATATAGACAACAGAGTGACCCCCAAGTATGTTCTCTGTTTATCAGAACCCTGTAACTACTTATTGAATAAAAAAGCCTTTATACCCGTTAGGCATATTATTGTTTTTTTTTCTGTTCATAAAAATAAATAATCCTACCTTTCAGTCATAATATTATATCGACATTTTATTCGTACCATTACTTTACACAGGTCAACCATTTCCTTTTGACCTTAATGTCTTGAGATTATAATATGTATTTTTTGTCGGTTCGTCACACACCAATTTAAATGAAACACGCACTTTCTTAATAGAGGCCACAGTCTATCAGTTTTTATTATACCACACAGCATAGAAACTCTAGGCAAGGTTACGATGCTCTGGTTTTTTGCGGTTTCATACTTAAGGCTATTGTGTGTTCTAGTTTTCTAATTCGGTTATAAAATATATATTTTTGCCTTTAATTGACGATCGTTTAACAGTCTTATATGTAAAATTGTTCCGTGTTTATCTATTATAATGTCTTAAACAAATCAAAATTATTTTATTCGTTACACAGTTATGCCGATCACACTTGTGATATATTAATATCATATTCTGGTGATATGAACTGTCTGTATTTGAATAATAAGCCAATTTTGAGATTTATTATTAATTATCGTATAATTAGTGAACGGTAGTCAGGTTATTTTAATACTTAAAAGGTGATACGATAGAAATATATTTTGAATAATAATTAGGTCCCTAATTAAGTATTACTTAAGTATTTTATTGGTAAAGTTAATCATTGTGTTACCTATAACGAATTAGCTATACCTTAATATAATTTGACTGCACTGGTATTTCAGTGGTTACGGTAGTTGCTTCTGAGACCTGGTAATCTGGGTTCAATTCCCACCCAGGACACATATTTCCGTAAACCACATATAGTTGTTCTTGGTCTGGGTCTGCATTTTCCTTGGTTGGTTAGTGTTAGTTAAGTCCCCCGGGACACAGATATTTATTCCCCTAGTGCGCGAGTTCTCTTAAATACAAAAATAAACACCGTATTTTAAGTTGAATAATGATCCTTGTTCTCATACTACATTATTAATGTATTCTGTAGCACGGTCCTGATCGCACAAGACGCGAGACCTCGAGGCATGCGAAATCGAGAGTCGGACCAAACTCGCCATTCACTTTCACTACCTACAAAGGCTTGTTAGGTATCTTATTAGCTTACTAACCAACCGATTGTTTTTGAAGTTTCGTTTTGTGGCTATTGTGTAGTACATCGGTTTAAGCTACGCAAGTGTTGAGAGGTGAGTCATGTGTTGCGAAAGTTATAGGCTTAGTGATAGTAAATTATATTGTTTATTTACCTGTGAGTTATTGCTATTGCTATGAATAGCTGATTGTTATGCACACCGTGACTTATTAGTCGTTGGGGAGACTAAGCAAAATGATTTATTTTTGGTAGTACAATCGATCGATCGATGTTTATACTTTTTCAATACCATAACATGTATATTGCGAGTACCTACGTCACAGGCGCCCCTAAAACAAGTCCTAGGTATGTCATTTTTAATATTTAATAATGGATTCAATTTGCATGGGATCTGTGTTAGGGGGCGACCGTATGTAAAATAAATCTAAATATGGATATCTATTGCTTATTTAAATTAAGGAGGTAATTTTATTAAGTTATTATGTGTTATTTCGTTAGAAGTGAATGTAAACTACTCGGAAAATCTGTGTATTACTACTCTGTGATCAACAGATACCTAATGAGTTGATGTGAGGAAGTTTTTGCGCCTTTGTAATAACAAAAATAGTATTGCATAAGTGCGAGCATTGTCTTTAGAATAATGAATTTGCGAAAATCTAATAGTAACGTTCTTTGTATATTATAAACATTAAAAATAAAATATTAGGTATATTTAATTTATATTATTCTGAAAGTCAATAGTTTATTGACATTAATGTTCATCTAGAACCTTCCCATGCCCTCATAGACCCGAAGCCCGAGAGGCTCGCACACTGTCAAGAAGAGCGACAGTTGCACATTATTACCCTACAAATCTAAAGTCATCATTCTGCAATCCCCCCGCGAGCGACCGCCCTGAGGCGAGGTTTGGACCTCGGCTCAGTCGTCCCAAAGGGGACGCCTTCTTGCGCAGGTTGCTTAGTGTGTACTGTTTGTAGTTTTTAAACAATTTATTTAGGTTGGCGCTCTGCTAACTTTTATGCCCGGTGATGTAGTAAAAGCCTCATGGCTTACTATATAACGTCCGTCCGAAAAAAAAGGTTCATCTAGAATCATAGGTTCACAGGGATTTATTTCCCTAGTGCGGGAGTTGTCTTTTAAAATTGAACATTGATTGAACAATCTTATTTTTATTATTATAATTACGTTTGTGTTGTTGCCAAGTCTTGTGCTAGTACATAGTCTAATATCCGGATGTCTAGTCCATAAATTTGTGTCTCGAGACAGACGAACGGATTTAAAACCTGTTTCCGATGTGGTATTTGCTATTTAATCACGTACAAGATTTATTATGTAGGTATACATATTTACTAGTCATGTTTTGAATTTTCAACGCTCAACTGAAGTTTTGGAGTTGTTAACTAAGTTAGTAAGCTGTCTATCTGCCTAGATGTTGCAGTTTATAGATGGTAAGGTATACTCCTGCAAATTATTATGATATACTAGTTTCCCGGGCGCGTAACTGCCGTTAGCATGGGAAATTTATAATTAAATATAGCCTTTAGCCTTCCTCGATAAATGGGCTATTTAACACTGAAAGGTTTCTTAAAACGGTCCAGTAGTTCCTGAGATAAGCGCGTTCAAGCAAACAAACTCTTCAGCTTTATATATTAGTATAGATATAGATTACGAATGTCATACAAATTTTATCACCGTGAAGTTTTTATGAATCGATGTATGGATTTTAGTTACTCACTCAAAAACCATGGCATCGATTTCGCTGATATTTGTACATTATAGTTAATAGGCTGGATTAACATATTATAGTTTATAAAACATCACGCTACGACCCACTGGAGCAGAGTAGCAGCCTAACGTTTGTACAACTGCGAGATCATTGCTGTAAGTTTTATGCTTTCCATACCAGTGTCAAGAAATGAAACACGCTTTTTTTTAAAGATTACTAGCAGAGTTTTTGCATACTACTAGTATTATTGTTAACCCCTCGTGCTAAGCTAAAATGTTTGTGGTACGACTCGTTCCCGTCGGTAGTTCAATGGGTGGGGATCGCACCGGCGACCACAGGCTCGCAAGCCCGACGCCCTTGCCATAAAACTGCACGTATAAAATATCATTTCCTTGTTTAGATTTATACTGCATATTTAAAATCACCATCATCATCAGCCCGTATAACGTCCCCTGCTGAACATGGGTTTCCTCCCGGGAGAGGGTATTTTGCCATAGTCTCCACGCTTGGCAGGCGGGTTGGTGACCGCAGCATTTCGCCGTTTTTACCGTTCCTTGATATACGATTATTATAGATGATGTTATAACAATCAGGACCAACGGCTTAACGTGCTTTATGAGGCACGGAGGGTAGTTGCTCACCCAATCAGACCCGGAAAGAAACCTTAGACTTTACACAAAGATTTACTGTCCGGCGTAGGGATCTCACCCACGACCTCCGACAATTAAAGCGAGCCAAATACCGATACGCTATGGAGGTTGTCATATTTATCATGGTTTCAAGCTATTTGATTGTGTTCCTTCTTCATGAGAAACTAAATCTGAAATAGAATGTATAGTATATTATGTATTGACGTGAACCATCGTAGGTACAATTTGTCTGTGCTTAGATTCAAGCTCATATTTCACTTAGACTAGCAGAGGCTTCTTGGCTATTTTGAGTAATATTCTTGCTTATTGTGATATATTGCATTGGCTTGATATATTGTGTATGATATGTTAAATAACTTGCATTCAATGTTTTATACATAAACTGACTTATATTTGAAAATTAATTGAAATTGGTTTATTTAATTTTATTTGTTGTTTATTTTAGGTACACATGTATTTCAGTTGTGAAAGTACCTATAACATTTAAAGATGAAAACTCTTTCTTAATTTGATATTAATTGATTATTTTTTTATTTAATAATTATCGTTACGGTTAAAATATTTTTAAATTATGTTAAGTGCGTGTATAAGTTATCAATGTCCTTTAACAAAGTCTAATCTAACTCTGTATCGAATCCCATTAAAATCGGTTTGTGGTGTAGGCGTAAAAGCGTGACAAACAATATATAATTTGGTGGCACATTTAAGGCTAAAATAATTATATATAATAATTATTATTATGTATTTGTTGTTTCAAGTTTATACAATCTTACTTAACACTTGTTACGTCAGAACTTATTATACAAGTTTTTGTTATCACGTGTTCGATAAACCACTCAAGTGACTTTCTCGTGCACAAAATTCTTGTATAAATTTATCGCTTTCCATCGTAAAAACTTCAACGTTTTAAGGCACTAACCGATTACATGTTTCAACTTATTTTTAAACTTTAATTTAAATATGTAATAATATTCGTATGCCGATTATGGGTAGATATGTCAAGAACATAATTTTTATACCAACATCTTTGTATCAACCATATCTTTCGAATAAAGTTTTATTCTATAATTTTGATAAACCTCTAGTATCAAGCTATTTAAGCAAATGTTAAGCATTTAATAATAAATGTAAGTACCTATACTAATTAACTATTTAGGCATAAAGAACTATTTTTTTTCTGAGTTTAAATAATTTTGTACAGAAATTGGTTCTAGTTAAAACGCGTCAAGTTCTATTTAATTTTTAATCACCGCATTTTTTGAAGATGTTTGCTTTATGAACTAAATTAAATTACGCAAAAAACTGCAATGCGAGAAATTTTCAGTAGGTACTTAGGTGCATTTCTGGCGAATGTAGTTCGTTTAGCTCCGAACGCGCTGAAATGTGAAAATTCGTGGCAAAAATGTATTTAGCATTACAATACTACTAGCGAGCCAGTTACGTCAGCAGATTTGAAATGTAGAATACAGACATTACCTTTTCAACCTACTATGCCAATTTTGTCATACTCCTGTCCAAGTACAGTCAATTAATCTTGAATTGTATGTCGTATTGCATATCCCTACTAATATTATAAATGGGACTGTATACTTGACCGATTATCATGAAATTTTGTACACGTATTCTTGGAAGTATCAGAAGTAACATAGGGACATTGGCTTGCAATGCGAGCGAAGCCACAGGTAAAACTAGTAAATTTATAAAACACACGGGCCTAAATCGCGGTACATACAATACAAATCATAATCGAATATTAAGCCGACGTGTCGACATGGGTTACACCTAGCGTTGCCAGGCGTCCGAATAAAGCCGGACATAGTTAGGTTTCTTGATTGCGTGTCCGGCCAAAATAAACGTTGCCCGGCTTGTCTGGCTTTTGTGAGGCTTTTCATAAAGCCACTCGGCGCATCAAAAAAGCTTGATTTTGCATTTTTTTATCGTACCTATTAATAATGACGAAACATCCTCAATAATATAGGGTGTCCGTCCTTTTTACCTAAATGGCTGGTCTGTTCGGCTTGTAGGTAGGGCGACCCTAGTAACACCAGTCGTGGTCACGGATCTTGTTGCATGTTTATCTATTACTCTTGGTGGTTTTACGTAAAGCAATTCTGATTATATACATTGGAGTTTCCAACATTTTCTTCCACACATAGAAAAAAACAACCTTAAAATAATTAACGAAATTGATCTTTTTGTTCTGAAATTATGCGTTTTTGTAATTCCTTTTATTTTATTACTAGCTCCCCGCGCGCGATTTCACATCGTAATTTAATATAGCCTTCCTAGATAAGTGGGCAATCTATCACTGAAAAAAATTTCAATGTCAGATAACCTACATCAAATCGGACACGTAGTTCCTGAAATTAGTTTTTTTTTATATAAAGATTACTTGCAGACTTGTTGTCTAAATAGTATTCTTGTTAACCTCGTGCTAAGTTAAAATGCTTGTGTTACGATTGGGTTCACGTCGGTAGTGCAATGGGAGGGGATCGACCCGACGACCATATAATCACAAGTCTAACGCCCTAGCCATTGGGCTACGGCCGCAAATCAAATTAATTCAAGCAAATAAACAAATTCTTCACTTTATATATTAGTATAGATATAGATATGTACATAAGTAGGTTTTGTTTAAACTACTATTATAATGACACACTATGCAGCCGATATCGGAAATTGCTTTTATACAAAAACTGATAAAACGTATAATTATTTTAGCCGTAATGACCACCATTGTGTGGTTTTTGGTTAATTACCCATCAATCATGCTGTTAATTTATTTAAATATTTTAGCTCATGTTTGTATACCGTTACAACGTTTGAATTATTTATTGAAGTAGCAAACACTTGAAAATATACATTTCAATCAGATAACTTAATGACAATGCTCTAAAACATATGAATGAGTTACATTGCATGTTATTTCTCAAGATACATTCACTTATACCAAACTTAGCCAGCAATCACTTAGAATCTTGGAAATATGCACGAACTTCGCTCGATATTCTACGAGGAACATTTAAAAAAAGAATATAGTGCCTAAGAAATTAACTAGAAAGTTAAAATATGACTACACCCGAATAAGATACGCGATTAGATTCTTCGAGCTGAGAAGAAAGAAAAGCTTTAAATGATGATTTTTTTTGTTCTTTAAGAGAAGGCTTCACTTACCTGTAGTAAGTGATGCCTTCTCTTACTTCTGTACCTATGTTTATTTTATTATTTTATCGTATTAACATTATAATAAATTTGCCGATGTCTATGTTCCCTGAACAATATAATCAGGCGGTCTTCCGTATTGACAATTACTGGTAAGTGATATCGCCACGCTTGGCAGGCGGATTGGTGATCGAAGTGAGATAAGAGTATCTTTGAGCCAATAGATGCTGCTGCCCTTAGTTGACTCTTACGACACCCATAGACATGAGATAGTATATTCAAAGCCCGATTCCACACGGCATCAGTCACCTCAGCATATTTAAAATGTGAGATTTTGCTATTTATAAAGTTTCAAACTACAATTCAAAGCAAGCCTTAGGGCCTAAACTCACCACGTTTTCTAACGCGCCGTCGACGCGCGTTTATACCCATACAGACGCGATACGAACGCAAGTCAGTACTTCGTTGATAAAACGCGCGTCGACGGCACGTTAAAAAAACGTGGTGTGCTTAGGCCCTTAGTTGTGACATTACGTTAGAGATGTTCCAATGTAACCTTGTAGTGCGATTTGCGCAACTAAATGTCAATAAAATTTCACGTGAAATGTTTGGCTCTCAATTTAAAACTACAAACTATCACATTTATAGCGACACAAATACATTGTTGGCATTTCAGACGGGTCACGGGTTTACTTCAACTTGGTTCAGATGCATGCGAGTTGATATATTAGTTTACATTTTAATTATACAATCCGAAGCTCATATCAGAAGTTAATTAGGTAAGGTTGTTTGTGTCTTGGGCCGGATTGCTTATGCGTACCCGGCCCCCGCCTACAGCGGAGCGAAGGAGTGTCCGGGGGGTTTTAGTGGTGTAGGGTCCTCTCCTCGTGGTATGACTTAGCATACCACGCTATGGAGAGGGCGAGTCCCACATATCCCACCGCCAGCGAGCGAATACGCTGTAGTGGCGGTGTTTCCTATATTTATCTAGCTTTTATATATTAGCTTCCCGCGCGTGGTTTCACCCGCGTCGCGCCCGTTCCCGTGGGAAGTTCATAATTAAATATAGCCTTTGTCATCCGCGGATAGTGCAGTTTCCCATCCGTGAAAGAATATTTCAAAATGGCCAAGTAGTTTTGGAGCCAACTCAATATGAACAATCAAATCTTTCATCTTTATAAAGACTGGCTGTGCTCGCGACTTTGTCCTCGTGGAAAAGTGACTTTGAAAAGCAGTTTTAATTATTATTTTATGTGTACCAAAATTTATTTAAATCGTTAAATCGGTTTAGTATTTTGGCGTGAAAGGCCGACAGACAGTCAGACAGAGATACTTTCGCATTTATAATATTAATACGGTTTTGCGCGACTCAAAAATCGGAAACGGGCACATATTGTATTCGTTCTGCATATTAATTTCAATTAATTAACGCTCATCAATTTTAACTATGAATTTCAGTCAGAATTATCAGACAATTACTAGACAAACTCTTTTATTGGATTTAGAATAGAACTCATTGTTCTATTCTAAATCCAAAAAAAGAGTTTGTTAAAAGCAAAATGTGGGATATCATGTAACGCAATTGTTGTCTTGCCCACATGCCTTTTTAACTAACTTATATTTCGCAATTAGTAGGAATATTAATTCGCGATATTCTACTTAAATTTTTACTTAAGACACGTTTCTTCACTTCACGCCTGACATTGGCAGAATTCGGCACATTGCCATGAAATAAAAAAGAAGAAGAAGAACAAACTTATACACTACATAATACGAATACCAACCCTAAATAAAAAATACATTATTATAAACGAAGCAATATTTTAAATAAGGTTTTCATTTTCTTTCCCTTTCTTTTCTGGGGTGTAGATATAGTTTAGCGCCTTTAATGACGTTCCCTAATGTTTCGTGTGGAACTTGATTTGTTCTGTTTAACGACGCATGACTTTGAATAAATACTAAGTTTTCATACTGAAATAAAAGAGTATTTATACTACTAAATAGAATCTTAACTTCTTAGAATTAAGGACTAAATTCCACTAGGTCATATATCTGTATATTAAAAATTACGATGAATTTCAGATGTCTATTAAATTATCGCGGCTCAACTATACCAAAGAGATTAGGAGCAAGTTATTACGAAGTTGACTTTATAAGTCCTTTGTACCTGCATAACCGACTTTGTTTTCAACATCTTCCTTGTTATTTTGAACGAAGATTATTGAATCTCTTTGAACTCTTGAGCTCCATGTTTTGTGATATCGTAATAATATAAGATATGTTTGCTTTATTTATTTCTAGATTCCCGCGCGCGGTTTCATCCGCGTAACTCCCGTTCCCGTGGGAATTTCATAGTTAAATGTAGCTTTCCAATGGTGAAAGAATTTTTGAAGCCCAGTAGTTTTTGAGTTTATTCATTACAAACAAATCTTTCCTCTTTATAATATCAGTATAGATATTACAAATTGATGTTGCTAGGTTTAGTTTGAGCAAATAAATGAAATGATTCCCGCCACGCCTTCTGTGCCTTCGTTTCGAATGCCAGTATTTTCATGGATTTTTCTGTTTACAAATGTGTCGTTAGTCCAGATTTAGCGTGTACCCTACAATTTTTTGGTTCCATTTTTTACCTCTTTACATTTATATGTATATTTCAGGACAATCCTTAAAATTGTACATGTTTTTATTTTTATTTAAAAACGGCACAATTCAGACGTAAGTAATTCTATTTATGTGTTAATTATTTCAGTACGTACTACATAATGAGTAATGCGAAACAGTAATGAGATTTACTTTGGGTTTCGTGCCCTATATGCTAGATTGCACATATAAAATAGGGATCCTACAGAAACTTACGTTATTATGGCTATTGTATGAATAGGCCTCTTTAGGTTCGGGATCTTTGAGCCGGCTGCCTATGTCTAAATTTCATTTATTGGGTGAAGAATATTCGTCCATCAAAGCAGGATATCGCACAATAGTGTCAGGTAGCTGACACCTTGTTAGAGTCGCCCCTTTTGAGTCTTACCTTCATTGTGTTGAGATGGGTCGTATGGAATCTGTTTCAAACGTGTCTATTCAACATCCGTGAGAAATGAGACACCTACTTAATTGAAATTACCAATATCGTTTGATCTATTTACCACTCAATTTACCCGAATCAGATTGAGAACGACGTTTTAGGGTCATCATTATTTTTTCGTGTTGTGGAAAATTTTTATGTGTTATATTTTCAATGTCTTGTTTAGTCGCGTGTATGTAGGGGGAGCTGTCTAAAACATGCCAGTCTCCAGTCTATAATTCACGCTCGGACGAGCGCCCGACCGGCGCGAGCGACTTCAATCGCTCAATGTCAATTGGACCACCCCGCCCGCGATCTTGCGCTCTCAATGGCACCTCGACAAAGAAATGTACGCCATTTTTCTTCGAGAAATGCAATTAGAACGAATGCATTTCTCTTTCGTTGTGTTGTGCAACAACGAACAACAATCTTGGATTTTAATTTAAGGTTATATTTTTCTTGGTTTTATGTATGTTGACATCAAACAATTATCTGAAATAAAAATACAGCTTCTTATGTCACCGACAAGGCGGACTGGTGACCGCAGTATTATGTTGTAACACACAAGGTGACGCTGCTGACCGTTCCCTAGTTAACGCATGTAATCAATATTATAACAATCGGGACCATCGGTCCAGTCCTTTAACCAAGCAAACCCGGAAAGAAATCTTAGGATTTATACAAAAATATCTTGTCCGGCGTGAGGATCCGAGTAGATCTAGAGCTCAAAAGCATAAGGTCGAATGTATCATTATACGACAGAAACATAAACTGGTACTTACGACCAAATGATCCTGGAGATGTTTAGAATATGACGACTATATCATAAACGACAACTGTAACAATCAGAACAGTTCATGTTACTAATATAAACGGCTACTAGCAGGGTTATAACTGTTGTGAATTAGTTGAGGATGCATATTGCGTAATAAGCGACCGTTCGAAGAGATAGCACGCGCCCATCAGCCCTTGTTAGGAGCCGTTGGGTATTGAGCAAGTGATTGTGTCGATGTCAATAAGTTTCTTAAGCAAATTTCATACAATAGAACCGCAATAACGTATATTGATTGTATGCTGCTACTTTATGATTTTTAGGCGTTTTTGCGTGTACTTTATAATTTAGGTGAATAGTTAATAGATTGTTGGAGATATACTATTGGTCAGACTGATGACAAAACCTAAAGGAGCTGTAGGTTTAACTAATTGGATTATAACGTATGCATCTATACTCTATACTAATATTATAAAGCTGCAGAGTTTGTTTGTTTGTATGTTTGTTTGTTTGTTTGAACGCGCTAATCTCAGGGACTGCTGGTCCGATTTCAAAAATTCTTTCAGTGTTGGATAGTCCATTTATCGAGGAAGGTTATAGGCTATATTTTATTTTCAAAAAAGTTAGGGATCCGAAAGAAAATTGCGCTTTTGTAACCCAAGGTGTAAAAGCGAAAACCTATTTATGCGTGCGCTGCGAAAACTATTGACAATAGAACAAAATGATGTACTACGGGTTTGTAAGTCTTATTAAGATCTACAAAAAAGTCCGCGAGAGCATATATCTAACTATCATAGTTTAGTCACAATAACCGCTTTTATGTTCATAAAAAAATATTAAATCGTCTGAAGAAAGAAACTACGTTAAATGTATATCGTAATATTAATCCTTATCCAAATTAAGCATTATGTTATCAAGGGTATTTATGTAGAAGTAAAATACTTTTTGTTTTATTCCAATCGGACATTTCGTTGAGAAATTATCACGAGTATAAAAACGCAAGGAATTGGTACCTAATAATGAGTTATTTGCCATAATAGATAAAGCTGAAGAGTTTGTTTGCTTGAACGCGCTAATCTCAGCAACTACTGGTCCGATTTGAAAAAGTCTTTCAATGTTAGATAGCCCATCTATCGAGGAAGGTTATAAGCTATATAATGAAACTAAAACTTTATAATATTTTATTATAAAGTTTTTATGGGAACAGGAGTTACGCGGGTGAAACCGCGCGCGGAATGCTAGTAATTAGGTAAAAGAGCGTTAAGACAATAGTCTGTTATTATTTATTTTTAATTTTTGTTTTCTTACGACCCATTTCTGAATCAAATCCAGTTGATGTTTACATACGTTTAAAAATATTTGCATATGATATAAAATATCACTAGATATAGGATTAACATTACGTTTATATAAAGCAATCAGCATTATTAATACAGCATTCAATATTTTCGGCATCACAATTATGGACACGGAAATTAGTAATGGCTTTATTTTTTTCATTGGCTATCTCGCACTGGTCATGGGTGAATTACGAATGAAATTAAACTTGGCCCGTAGCTTGCGAAATTCATCCGGCCTTTTGAATAATGCAACCGCTTTATTGGACTGTTCGCGAATATACATACATTCTATACACAGTACTGTTTTTTATTTACGTTATACAATCGGACGTATGATACATGACATCCATCTATTGAATTACGAAACGTGTTGTGATTTTCAAAATCAATTTGTGACCGCTTAAGCGTGTCAGATTAGAGTTTGTATGAAAAATGCCAGGAAAAACAACATTTATTAGTCGACATTTCTGACGTTACAGAATGTAGGACGCAATGAATTTTATAAAATGAAATTTATTTTTCAGTGTCGAATATGTTCTGCATTATGGCCCATCTGTCAGTAGCGGGCCATTAAATCTAAGCGACATGTATATTTTAGGTCCGACAAACCAATGTATGGTTGCTGTACGTTTTTATTAACACAAGACATTAACGCTAACGGTTGGCTGCGCTTCGCTACGCTCCACTGGTATAAATCCATCTGAATTAGCACAACGACAATGCGAGGACATTACGTTGCGCTCAAGTCCTAGCACTAAATCAAGAGTACTCTGTTAGAGGAATAACAGCTGCATGCGACTAGTGCAATAAAAGCAGTTCTAGCAGTTTGATATAAGCTCGGTATACCACTTAACTTAGTTTTGGCTCTTATTCTCATGTAGGTCGCTAAATTAGAAGGGCACTGCGTAATCGGGAAATGATTCCGAGCTAGGCGTTGAGAGAACTCAGCGAAGTGTAAAACTTGATTTGTCGCTTGGAGTTACTGTGTTCATGAACACTTGGTCCTTGTTTGTTAATTTTGATTCATATTTTAGAAGATGATAATGTGGGTTTTTATGGACGATTTTTTACTTATAGTATTGCTTTTAGATTGTCATTTACGTATTCTACGAATATCATTATAAGTCTACGGTTACTTTTAAGCATTATACCTAAAGCTCCTTGATCAACTATATTATATTTCCATCAAATAAAATTTAAAAGTTTTTAGTCGTAAATCTATTGCAGGTTGATAAATAGTTAAAATATATTTTGGCTTATTAATACAGTAGCCAAAAAATTGCCAGGTAGATACAGGGTTAATTTTTTTTCCTATATACAAACATACTATAGTCAAACATTCTAAACTATATAATATTGCCACAATAAACAGTATCTTTCATCATCTTCCTACCATGCTCCTATTATTTGGGGTCGGCGCAATATGTCATCCTCCGCGATTATAATATCTACAAAGAATAAGTGTCGATATCAATTGTAGTAGGTATACTATTGTCGATAACATATAATATTGTTGGTTGCATAATTGTGCTTGACTGGTCACGTCCCAGTTTTTCGGAAATGTGTCACCACTGACAGCACAACGAGTTTCAGCGTTGCGTTCTTCTGTGGCGTGGTGTCACTTTTTCTGTATCTGCAATATGACATACGGCGGATTGCGAATAAATAATATGTTATGTGTGACAACGCGCGCGGTTCGCTCTTTTATTCCCGATTCGGTTTGTTTTTGTTCGGATAACGTTGGTGTTTTCAGTTGAATATGCATCATTTTTGTAAACGAGTTTTTATTTATTTATTTATAATACTGATATACCTAGCCGCGATAAATTTTGTGACTATCGCGCGATGTCCGGTTTTTTGACATCGCTATTGTTGAATTTAGTTGATATCTTTCAAAATGTTTCACGGATAAAATCATAGGACATAATCCGAACCGCGACAGTTTTGATTCATGATTCACCCACTGTCGGTATTAATATGAGCGAGATACATTTGAGGTGTTCCAGTGGGCTAATCCATAATTATCGGCGTAATGTATTGCAACCGCGCTGCTTATTTGTTTGTTAGCGCGACTACTCTAATTACAAATTGTGGTTGTATTTCATATATGTTAACTATATTCTGTTGTTGTTTGGATAGTGCTATTCCTTTTGTTTACTTACGCAAAAAAACGCCTTCACTCATTTATAATCTTTTCAGTGGTCCGTTTGACTTCGAGCTTATTGACTTGATCATTATAAAGTATTGTTACTTGAAGTTATGAGTATCATTTCCAAAATGATTTTATAAAATAAATTTATGTAGATACTTTTGAAATCGATGCTGTATGTTTTTATTAAGTATAAGTAGGTACCTATCAAGTCCTATTAATTTTATAGCCATCGTTTGAATAACCATTTCCAGTCATATCACGTCCATAATTACGAATTGATTGCCTATAAAAGAAACCGTAAAATTTAAAGATTTACAGCTCTACCTCATTACGGGAACCTTTTCCGGCGTCTAATAAAATAAAAAACGGATATTCTAAATTTGGAACGTCAAATTTCTTTGTGTTCGAAAAATGAATTGTGTCGTAGAACGTAAGAGTGAATTAATTTATGTGGTTCTGAGTGATTTTCCTGATGAAAATGGTCGGTCATAGGTAACGCTCACGGCTCACCTGAGTGAGGCCTCTGTTCGGACGGCACTAAATAGTGGCTTGGAAGCGGGCTCTAATCGAATTGTAGCAAATTGTATTACCCATCCTTCAATAGATAGATCAAACTAGAGCGAAGTGGTGCGTGTGTTGGGTACTTATTCTATAGGTAGGCCAGTTCGTTTTAAACCGTAACTAATTTATATGTTCAAATTTTGTAATAAACTCCAAGAACATAGATTGAAGGTAATTCATGGGTTTTGTCGAATAGTTCTACCCTATCTGTATATTTTGATTAAAATTTTATGAAATTACTATCTTCTGCCCGCGACTTCGTCTGCGTAAAATAAGGCTTTTAAAAGATAACATGAAATAGTAATATGAAAGAAAAAGGAGTTAGTTATAGTGTTGCGCCGACCCCATGTAATATGGGATAAGGGCAGGAAGAAGAAGAAGAAAAGGTAACATGAAAATCTTATCTACTTCTCGAGATTAGGATTCAGGATCTGTGACTGTCACAAACAGACAAATTAAAGTAGCCCAACTACTTAATAAAATTAGCTATAAACCAGTGAAAGTCCCGTCATAGTCGGTACTGAGATTAGCCGGAATAAACAGGCGCAGACATATATTTTTTTAAATTGCGTTTTTATCAAAAAAATATTTATTCAAAAACTTTAATTATTTTTGTATTACAAACATACACTTCAATTTTTAAACTAACATTAAAGTTCAATCCAATTTTCCTTTGAACTCCTATTATTATTGTCTATCATATTTTGTTTCCCCACACTTTGCGAACGATCGCTGTGATTTATTGCATCACCCAAGGAGCGAAGGAATTCACATTCCACAAAGGAATTTTGTAGAAGCGTCTTGAGCCGCGTTCACATAACCTGCAGTGTAACTCCTTCACGCGTCAACCGCTTGTTGATATAAATCACTTATATATACTTCCTAAACAGAAAATTGTTCCGCAGCATTACAATAATTAATATATACCTACTTGTGGGAACGATTCTCGTCTTTGTGCTGTTAGAAAATACTTTTCCGATGAATTGATCACACGGTTTTGCGTTTAATCGTTAAACCTGTGTTAACTGTTTTTTCTGTTTCCCTTTACCTGGATAAGCTTTATCTGGCTTAGTCTATTTATGCTCGTTAAGAGAAAAGACGGTTTCCGGGTAAGAAATAGACCGGGCAGCAGCATCTATCAGTTAAAAAATCTACCTAAATGCGATCACCGATCCGCTTGCGTGGTGATTACGGCTGTCCTTCAACAGCCCTGGTTTGCCGGGGTTTGTTAAAGAGGACGCCCATGTTCAGCAGTGGACGTTGACGGGCTGATAATGTAAGTCAGTAAAAGAAAAGCAAAAAAGCAACGAATTAAAAAAAAATATTATAAGTTAGTTTTGAGTATCATTTCAAAATATGATTTTTGAATATAAATTTATGTAGGTATTATTATATTTTTAAATTCGATGGTGTATGTTTTTCTTAAGTACCTCACAAATAATTTTATAGCCATAATTTGAATAACCATTTTTAAACGCATCAAGGAAAGAACTTTCAACGAATTCCTCTTCAAGATAACAGAAAGATTGATAACGTTCGCGTTATTACAATCGTTAGATTCCAAAAAAAATAATAACACTCGTCTGTACTTCATAGATTTCCATCAGAACGGAAACGTCCGTGCTACAGTATCGTGTACGAAATTGCCTCGTAGGAAACTCTGAAAAAAGGGAAAATAACGCGACATCCGCCAGCGCCGACGGTCATTACGTTAATGCGAGACTAAACTTGATTGATGATCCTGAGCTGTACGAAAACCGTTGACCTGCTAGATCTCTGTCGGCTGTCTCCGCCAACAACCTTAAAAACATGCTCCTCGTTCCATTATGACGTCTGTCGATAAGACTGAAATATATATATATTTTTACCATGTTTTTTTTTTGTGGAAATACGGCAAAGGTTTTACTCCGTGGCGATATGGCTGGGACGATTTTTTGCACGAGAGAAAAACCTCCAGATAAGGCACAGATTTATTGATTTTTCGTGTATTAAAATAGATAAATGACTTCCATACTTTTAATGGCTTTATTTGATATCTGAAAAGTATGTGTCATTTTGTTAATATCAAACTACCGCTTGCGGTTTTACGCTCGTAATGGTGCTTCATATTTTTGTATCGTTTCCATTCCCAGTGGATCTCTAGTCCAGTGCACAAAACCTAAAAATCATCCTCTCTTCAATCTCCCCGTCAGCGATCACCTTAAGCCGAGGTCTTAGCCCCACAGGGGGCGTCCTCTTGCGCAGATTGCTTAGTTTGTACTTTTTGAGCCTTCGAGCTAGTCTATTTATATACTTTCCTTCCAATCTTCTTTCTCTGTATTTTAAATAATAGAGTACGCTTATTTTAATACTTATTTTAATGTATTATGGCAATCATATGTTTCCTGCGATATCTGTATATACTTATACAGTCAAACATTGTGGCATTCTAACACTAGGAAAATGTAATAAAAAAATTATCATTACGTAGAGAGTTCTTGGGACCGTAAAAATGCATTTTATATTAAATGGGAGTACAGTACTCTTGATTTTAATAGATGGATATTAAATCTCCATTTTAACGTAACCACACGTTCCCAAACTCATTCAGAATTAAATCTGGAGCGAGCACGGATTTCACTGTTCAACTTTAAAAGGAATTGTTTCTGCACGTAGACTGACTTATTAAATTTTATAGCTATAATGTGATCTTCACTGTTTGTTATCCTAACGTTAGTTAGATTTTAAAGTTTAAATGAATTAAGCATAAGAGTTATTTTTCATTGCGATTGGGTCCAAGTTCCAACAACATTGAAACAGCATTCCCATTGTTTATTTGTGTTTTAATTGCTATTCGCCGTAACGAGTTGGAAAACGCTTGGATTGACTGAACTAAACGAACAACTTCTTTTAATACAATCGCGTGCGACTGATCAATTGGTGAGCTGTGAAAAACAAATGCGAATCGCACGCTTATTTTGAACAACAAATTACATTAAGTAGGTAGTGTAGTAAGTATGTAACAACATTTAGTTTACAAATTGCACATATGCTAAAGATGCGCGCGCACAACTTCTCGCTGAAAATGACATCATTTCAAATTTCTAAACGTTTTTAATCCTCGCGATCAACATGCCTAAAATAATTATGATATTCGGTCGTAATAATTGTGGCCAAACATTTTTGATTGACAGAGACAGCGCAAGTTTGGTATAGGTAGTTATTAGGTAGCTTAAGATTCAAAAACTGATAATTAATAACGTTTATTTTGCAGAAAAGAAATACAAATTATACAGCAAAAGTAGTCGTACTCTAATACATATTTTTAATTTGTATGCTACAATTATATTTATATTAATTACTATTCACTTCATACGGAATTGAATAAACGACAAATAATTAATTCTGAAATATTTGCATCAAATATAGATTTAATGATAAATTTCAATTATATATTTATCTTTAGCTGCGCCCCGCGGTTTTACCTGCGTTACTCTGCTCCAGTGGGTCGGAGCGGTATGTTTTGTAGCCTATATTTTAATCTAGCTTACAAACTATACCTACGCGTGCAAGCGTTCAGCCAAACCCGTTCTGTGGTTTTTGCGTAAAAGAGTAACAAACACCCATCCATACATACTCACAAACTTTCGCGATTATAATATAAATAAGGCCAAACGCGCAAAACAGAAATATTTATTACATTCTCTTTTGAAATAGAAGCGTACATTTCGAAACTGGCCGCAGTATCCGCTCAAAGCAAAGTAGTCTACGTCTCGCCTGATGCATTGTGCCACCTGGTGTCCTAATTAGTTCATGATGCACATATAGCAGTAATGGACCGGCCGTGTTCTAATCAATGGACAACCACCTGAACCGAATATACCTACCTACATACATACGTATGAGTACCTATCACTTGCCGTAGACCTTCGTCTCAGGTATATGTATAGTACAGGACGTGATTGTACGGGATTATTGTATGAGGAAAGGGGAGTATTGTTCGATATGTACATTAGTTAAGTGTTTGTGCTCTGGATTATTACATGTTCACTGATTGTTGCGTATAGTTAATAATTACGAGGACTATCGCTGTGACTTGATGAATTTCATGGTATTGGCGTTTGAATTGTTAAAATGTACCTTATCTTATATACTAATATAATATTATAATGTTATTAATGAAACACGTGACTAAACAGTATATAGATTTTAATGAATATACCGAAACACGTTACACTCTTAACATTACATAAACGAGTACCTAAGTACATACAAGGACCTTGAAACTAGGGGCGCGGGCGCACTCAAAAGTGACACGGGTGACGCGCGCGAAGCATTGTAAAACAACTGGGCCGGCGCGCGGACAGGCCACGGAGGGTGGCGGGGGGTCGCACGGCGGGGTAAGAGGGATGCCAGGGACGTACGCTATACTCTCCCCCTTTTGACCAAGAGGCGAAATCTCATTGGTCAAACCCCTAAGAATAAATAGCGAACCTACGGTTGGACTTTCCGGGGGCGACCTCTATGGCGCTTCGGAACAATAGGCTCCGGACACTCACCACCTCTGTCATGGTATCTACGCAGATCCGACATGTGGTATTTACCCACCACTTCACCAGTTTTCGGCGAGGTAAGAGCATATGTAGTAGGACTCACCTTCTTGGAGACCACATACGGACCATCCTGTTTCGGTATAAACTTGGAAGTAACACCTTTGGAAGCATTACTTAAGACATGTGTCTTCATAAGCACAAAATCGCCTTCTTCGAAAGGATCCGAAGCACGACGACCTGAATCCGCTTGGTGCTTGCGAAGATCCTGTTGATGCTCGATGTTCTCTTTAGCTTGAGAGAGAGAATCGACAAGCTTCAAAAGGTACGGTGTGATCTGAGGGACCAAATTCTCAGATTCGATTACTGCTCGTAAATCAGCCTGGACAGAGAGAGGAGAACGAAGCTCGCGACCGAATGTCAAGTAAGCTGGAGTGGAACCGGTGGAAATGGTAAATGAGCTATTTAGGGCAAAACGAACGAACGGTAAAACCTCAGGCCATTGCTTGTGATTGCCCTCTACAAGAATAGCCAGATGAGCCTTCAGGTCCCGATTTCTTCTCTCTACCGGGTTGGCTTCGGGATGATACAGTGGTATCAGATTCTGTTTTACACCTAAGACAAACAGCGCCTTCTGCATAACATCAGCTACGAATTGAACTCCGTTGTCTGAGATCATACGCCTAGGGAGTCCATACCTCATAAAAATCTCACCCACTAAAGTTTTCGCACAGATCTCGGCTGTAGCTTCGGTAAGGGCGAAAAGTTCCACCCACTTACTAGCGGTGTCCTCTACTATTAAAACCCACCTTTCACCTTGAGGCCCTTTAGGTAACGGTCCGAAGAGATCAACAGCGATGACCTCAAATCTCTGAGCGGGTACGGGAGTCTGGAGTAAGCCAAGTGGTTTCAAGTTTGAGGACTTGTACCGCTGACACTCCGTACAGGTCTTCAGGTAGTCGGTAATATACTTCCTCATACCTGGGAAGTAGAACTGCTGAGATATGCGATGAAGAGTTTTCTGGATACCCCCATGAGCGGCGGTCGGCGAATCGTGACATTCGTACATGACTTTGCTTCTCAGGCTCTCCGGAATGACAAGCTGAGGCTCTTCAGCATCAGAATCCTCTACATACCTGTACAATACTCCCTGATTGATAAGGTACCCTCTATCCAACCAACGGTGCCCTGACAATTCATCAGTACTTTCTAAGTCAGTGAGAATCTTAGCTACTTCTGGATCGGACAATTGAGCTTCACGGGTAGATGTGGCGTCCCATCGTGGAATGTCCACGGTGACCGGACAGACACCACATTCCGATGTACTATCTAAAACCGGGCGGCTGAGTGTGTCGGCTACCACATTAGCTTTTCCAGGAGTGTACTCGATTTGTAAATCGAAAGACTGTAACTTCAATGCCCAACGGACAAGCCTACCGGTAGGCGATTTAAGCGTGAACAGCCATTTCAGGGGTTGATGATCACTCCTGACACATACCTGATGACCATCGATGTAGCCACGGAACCTCTCCACTGCCCAGACAACGGCCATCGCCTCCCTCTCTGTGGTGGAGTAGTTCCGTTCTGCTGGCGTAAGAAGACGACTAGCGTACTCGATGGGGTGTTCATCTTGTGGTGACTCCCCCTGGAGTAAGGCTGCACCTAAAGCGAAATCGCTGGAGTCCGTTCTAAGGATGAAAGGTTTTAAGTAGTCCGGCTGGGTTAGAATGGGAGGTGAAGCTAAAAGGGACTTAAGCTGTATAAAAGCGCTAGCTTGATCCTTACCCCATTTCCAGGTCTGTGACTTTTTGGTTAGACGCGTAAGAGGTTCAGCCACCTTGGCGAACTCTGGGATAAACTTGCGGAACCATGAGCAAGTTTGGAGGAAGGTGCGAAGTTGCTGGAGAGTTGTCGGTTCTTTCATCTCTAAGACGGCACTTACCTTCTCTTCGTCTGGAGATATACCATCATGAGATATCACGTGGCCAAGGTATTTGAGCCGGTCTCTGGCAAACACACACTTCTCTCGGTTTGCTCGAAGCTTGTACATACGGAGACGCTCGAATACCGCACGCAAATCTGCTATATGGGACTCTAGGTCCTCCGAAATAACCAAAAGGTCATCCAAATAACCTAAAATTGTCTTACCACCAAGTGTAGACCCTGATCTGAAACGGTCTATGAGCCGCTGAAACGTCGCCGGCGAATTTTTGAGGCCAAACGGCATACGTTTGAAGCGATAGGTACCAAAGGGCGTGACGAACGCAGTTTTATCGCGATCGGCGGTGCTTACCTGCCAATAACCACTGCGAAGATCTAGAGAACTCATTACACAACCCTTCTTGGTCGACTGTAAGAGCTCGTCAATACGCGGCATGGGGTACGCATCCGTTTTAGTAACAGCGTTCAACTTTCGGTAGTCGACACAAAACCTATATGTACCATTACGTTTCGGTACTAAGACGCACGGTGCTGCCCAGGCGGATTCACACTCCTCGATCACGTCCTCCGCTAACATCTTGTCTAACTCGGCGCGCATGATTTCCTTCTTGGCAGGCGTAAGGCGATACGGCGGCAAAGCAATAGGCGGATGGTCGCCGGTATCTATGTGGTGTTCCGCAAATGGTGTAGGCTCTCCGACTATATCAAAAATGTCAGAGTACTTACTTAAAATATTTTCCAAAGTCGACCTCTCTGACCCCGATAACATAGCGCCCTCATCCGTCCTCAGTACGTTCACCGAAGCACACTGAATGGGTGCGCGTTCAGATTCCAATGACAAAGTGTAAAGTGTCCGAGGCTGATCCATTGTACGCCAAGTCCAATTAGAAAAATCGATAACCATCTTAGCTTTAGTAATAAAATCAATGCCTAACAGAGTATCGTTGTTAACGGCCTCAGGTAAAATAATGAATTCAATAGGCATCGATAATGAAGCAAGTTGAACATTAACTATCGTCAGTAGGACATCACTATTTCTAACAATACCATCCGCAAGCTTCAACGACATCGTTTCAGTGCGAAAGTTTGAACCAATACGTTTTAGTAAGGAATAAAGTGAATAACTCGCAATACTACGACGCGCGGCGGTATCTAACAACGCGGTACCCTGATATCCCTCCACACACACGCGCACGATAGGCCGACCCTGCTTACTATTATCGATAACAAAATCCGAACATGACTTCTTACTATCTATATACACAGAAGAAAACACATTTTCTATCTTAACATTTGAGTTACTATCTCCGGCACTATCTTGTTTACCTTTAGGACAATTAACTCTAACGTGACCTTTTTCACCACAATTATAGCAAACAGTGCCAGAGTTAGTAGAAAGGGAACGTTTACTTAGCTTATCACATGAGTCCCGTACGTGTCCTCGCACCTTACAATACACGCAGAACAACTTCTTATCATAGTTATCACTTTTGTTCACACACTGATCACTACGCGGCGATTTCGCTCGCGGGGCGCGGGGAGCGCGTACCGGCGGCGGCGGCGGGGGCGTCGAACTCGATCCCGCAGCGACGTGTTGCTGCGCGCTTTCGTCGAGCGCCTTCGTAGGTAAACAAGACGACGACGGCGACGCGGAGTTCTCTGATAACGATTCTTCTATGCTGCGAGATTTTCCTATCAGTGATTCAATATCACTCACAGCGTCTCTTGGTAACCGCTTCCTGATTCTCTTGTGAAGTAGACCATAAATCATGTCTAGTCTCGCTTCCTCTGGTAACTGATAAGGTAGTTTCGCCAACAGAGATCGTACTCTTACGATAAAAACGTCGGCGCGTTCCAACCCTTGTTCAGCAGCGAATACATCTCTGTACAATTTGTACGGTGGCCGTGGTATGCCATACATCGAACGCAGGCGCTTGACAGCCTCTGTCCATGACGTAACTTCATGACGGATGCCACGCCACCAAACTGCTGCTTGCCCATGTAGTAACATGGGGAGTCCACGAAGTGCCATCTCATCGCTGACCGAAGCGCAATCCATAAACATCTCGACGGCGTCTATGAATGCCTCGACCGCCTCCGGATATTCCGACGAACCATCGAAGCGCGAGGTGCATTTGACGAGATTCCCAGAATAAGATGACGACGTAGCGCCGGAGTTCACACTGGGCGGCGCCCCTGAGTGCGATGTTGGTAGTGACTCGACGAGCTTCCGGTTCGCCTCGGCCTGCGCCGACGAGAAGGCGGCCAGAAGCGACGCTAACTGAGTCTCAGACATAAGCACAGGAGCCACAGGTGTCTCCGTCATAGTCACGGTGTCATCGTCCGAACTGGAGTCGTTATTACGAACTTTACGCGGCGGCATTGTGTTCACTAAAAGTTCCGTGCACTATCGAACAGTCTAGAACATCGGCCCATACGTTGGGAGCCAGTATAATGTTATTAATGAAACACGTGACTAAACAGTATATAGATTTTAATGAATATACCGAAACACGTTACACTCTTAACATTACATAAACGAGTACCTAAGTACATACAAGGACCTTGAAACTAGGGGCGCGGGCGCACTCAAAAGTGACACGGGTGACGCGCGCGAAGCATTGTAAAACAACTGGGCCGGCGCGCGGACAGGCCACGGAGGGTGGCGGGGGGTCGCACGGCGGGGTAAGAGGGATGCCAGGGACGTACGCTATAATATTATATTATAAACGAGAAAGTTTCTGAGTATGGATGGATGGATAGATGTTTGTTACTCTTTCGCCTAAAAACTACTGAATGGATTTGGGTAAAAGTTTGCACACGGATAGTTTATAAGCTGGATTATCATATAGGCTACAAAATATCACGCTCCGACCCATTGGAGCTGAGTGACGCGGATAAAACCGGGGGGGCAGCTAGTACTATATAGTAAGGACCGCTGGTCCGATTTGAAAACACTTTTCAGTGTTAGGAAACCCATTTGTCGATGAAGGTTATAGGCTATACTTTATTAAGAAGTTACCACGGGAACAGGAGCTACGTGGATGAAACCGCGCGTGGGAAGCTAGTTATACCATATTATTAAGCCATTTAGTCTCCGGCTTAAAATATCCTACCCCATACCTTTCTGTAGGTGACGTAAGAGGCATATACCTAGTTGATAGATGGGCAGCAGCATTTTTCAGACAACCTCCGTAGCGTAACGGTATTTGGCTCGATTTAAATCTTGGTGGTCGTGGGTTCGATCCCCACATCGGACAAGTAATCTTTGTTTCAATTCTAAGATTTCTTTCCGGGTCTTGTTGGTTGAGATGATGGTTGTTTGAAGATTTTTTTTTTCTTTGCAGGTAAGCCGCTTCTTTCGTCACCATTTTCTGAAGCCGAATCATTAAAGTGTAAGTTTTTCTTCAAACGAGTCTCCGATGTCGAAGCTGCGCCACAAATCCTTTGTTATTTGAAATATTATCTCCAATTTATTTTCTTTCTTCAAATAGTAAATCTGTTCAATTAAGCTGTATTACGTTACAAAATGTGGGACAAAATTGACGTAGGATTTGGCAATATTTTTAGATGTAGTCATAGCGAAACTTGTTATATTTTGTTCAAATTGATAAATATGACGATAATCTCCGTAGCGTAGCGGTATTTGGCTCGCTTTAAGTCTCGGAGGTCGTGGGTTCGATCTCCACACCGGACAGGAAATCTTTGTGTAAATTCTAATATTTCTTTCCGGGTCTGGTTTGCTGAGGGACTACCCTCCGTGCCTCGGAAAGCACGTTAAGCCGTTTGTCCCGATTGTTATAACATCATCTATAACAAGCGTATACCAGGGAACGGGCGGCAGCGTTTCCCTGTGTTTTACAAAATAATACTGCGGTCACCAATCCGCCTGCCAAGCGTGGTGACTATGGCAAAACCCTACCTCGGGAGGAGGCCCATGTTCAGCAGTGGACGTTGTACGGGCTGATGATGATGATGATGATGATGATTTTTCAGTTCAAACATACTACAAGCATGTCTAGTTTTTAGTTGACACTTGTCACGACCGCGCCCTTAACGTGGGATCTTGAAACAATGACATAATCGTATCGATTGTACTGAACTCGTATCTTATACGTAATCCAATATAACAATGAAATGAAACCACTTGTAGAACGGCAGTTAAATTAAATAAATGTTGGCTTTTCTCTTCAAGTGAGTACGTCAGCTAGTTGGAAAGATTAAATTTTCCATACAGGAAATTGAAAGAAACTTCTTGGTGTATTTCACTAATTTATAATCGTTCTCTTTTGTAAGTTGATCATTTTGAACGTAGATTGATCGTTTAAATATTGATAACTATAAGAAATCTATTGGAAATACAGCAATTTATAGTGAATTTGCAATTTTATGCATTTTACGTGGACTCAGAATTTGAACTCTACGATAACGAGATTAAGTTAAAGATCATCATCATCATTATCCCGTATAATGTCCACTGCTGAACATGGGCCTCCTCCCAATTGGAAGGTTTTGCCTTAGTCACCATGCTTGGCAGGCAGGTTGGTGACCGCAGTATTACGTAGTAACACACACAGGTAAACGCTGCTGCCCGTTAACTGTTATAGATGATGTTATAATAGTCGGTATTAACGGCTTAACATGCTTTCCGGGCACGTAGTTAGTATAATAGTTCCTCAACCAACCACAACCGGAAATAAATCTCAGATTTAAGACAAATTTCTTACTAAGCGAGGGGTTTGAAACCCACGACATTCGAGAGGTAAAGCGAGGCCTATACTGCTACGTAACGGTGGAAGTCTTTTTATATTTGGATTTTTATGTTTTGACAAAATCATACAATAAAACACAGTTTAACAATTATACGTAAATAGAGTTACAAAGAAATTGTAAGTAGGTGCTTTCTATTCAAACCTAAAGTTATCAAAACCTATTTTGTTCAACTGTATTCAAAAGTCACAGACAGAGAATTCACTTAAAATTTGCATTAAGATAGCGCAAGCTCTTCAAATAGTTCAGTGTTATCATTTAAAATTATATTATAACTTAACCACACTAATAAATCCTGTATTTAACATGAGTAGTTTTATAAGATTCATTTTCCTTAATACTTTAGAATGTTGTTTAAAAGTGAATGGATCTAAGTATGCGTTGAATTCGAATGGGATTTGAAATTTTGCCATTTAACGGACGAAATTAACGCGTAGACTTTCTTTAAAGTTTGGTGAGTGACGGTTGAAAGTTACTTACCGAGTTTAAAGTTTCATTGAACTTTCGTTTGCGTGCGTAACCGCCTTGGTAATGAACTTTAATTTTAATGTAAGTGTGCATTAATGTAAAATCTAATCTCGTCTGGTTAACATTTAATTTATTGGGCAAGGAGCCTTGCAAAGGTGAAGGCGACAAATAATGAAGGTGACAAATCAGAATTGAACCTCTGTTCTTAACATTGTAAGGTTATAGAGACATACATAGATATCGATTTATCCACAGATTAAAAAAAAAAACTATTGAATTTGCTTTTATTAAAGCACAAGTTATATATTATTGTAGCACTAGTAAGATAATGTTTACATTAGTTATGGAAACTGTGTCGCAGACATTAGCTGAAGGCACCTTCAGCTATCAGTGGTATCAGCATTCCAAGACTAAGTATACCACACTGCTATTACCTAAATCAACCTAAGGAACTAAATTAAATATTATTATTATACTAAATCTACGGTATTAGAATTTTGACTGTATCAGTGTATGTTATGTATTGTTAGTAAGAGTAGATAAATATCGTATTAGCCTGTTCAATATCCATTTAGGTATATTTTTGTCTATGTTCCAATTATTTGCAGATATTATAAACTGGAAGCTCTTGCTCCGGATCAATTGTGCGTATTTTATTTTCTATTGTAACTACAGTATACATAATGTAACAGATTTATTTCGGGTTGTTGAAATAATAAAAAAAATTTGCAGTGAAAACAAATTTTCAGACTAATTTATTTTTGAAAAAAAATTAATTGACCACTATCAAAACAATAAAAAGAGGGGACGGCTGGCTCGTTTGGCCTAACTTTAAAATACAAATTCTTTAAAAAAACTTAAAATTAATTAAAGATAATTCTTCCAACAATCTTAGGTACGGGAACATTCACACGGACGGTACATTTTGAAGTCCTTCACTGTCCGGAACCATTCACCCGGACAGAACACCCGGACGGTACACCTAGACGGTACACCCGGATGGTACACCCGGATGGTACACCCGGATGGTACACCCCCTGCAGTTGTCAAAAAGAAGGTCTTAGAACCTCAAAATCAAACTACAGAAAATGTCTACAATCAGTAACACATCACTACAAAATCTCAACAGTAGGTACAGAAATCAATACTTAATTACTACAACAAAAGAAAAGAAAGGTTTTAAATGATCAGTGGTAACTTACAAAACAACAACTAAATTAAATTAAGTTTAAAAGGTACTAAATTACTAATAGAAATAAGCCAATAAAGGTTTTAAATGATCAGTGATAACTTACAAAAACAACAACTAAATTAAATTAAGTTTAAAAGGTACTAAATTACTAATAGAAGTAAGTCAATAAAGGTTTTAAATGATCAGTGATAACTTACAAAAACAACAACTAAATTAAATTAAGTTTAAAAGGTACTAAATTACTAATAGAAGTAAGTCAATAAAGGTTTTAAATGATCAGTGATAACTTACAAAAACAACAACTAAATTAAATTAAGTTTAAAAGGTACTAAATTACTAATAGAAGTAAGTCAATAAAGGTTTTAAATGATCAGTGATAACTTACAAAAACAACAACTAAATTAAATTAAATTTAAAAGGTACTAAATTACTAATAGAAATAGGTCAATCTGTATCAACTTAATTTCCTAACCAGTAGATACATCAGGACCTTAGTTAAGAACTAATTAAGAGGAAAGGTTCTAAACTACTGGCAAACTAATATAAAACCATAAAATTGTTTAATACACACCGCGGTAGCCAGCGCTTGAAGCGTGGACTCATAGATCGCCGCCGGGGCAGATTGCGGGGGCGCACCTCATGCCCTAAGCAACACATAAACAGTTTTAACCCAACCTTCAGCACAACAGTAGGACTACCCTCCGTGGATATTCCACAAAGAACATCAAACGGGGAAAGAGTCTACATGTTTAATATTCAGATTTCATCTAAGTAGATCCTTATCAGCGAACAGTACTACAAATAGGTAATAAGAATGAGAAATTAACATACCGGTAGAGGAGGTAAAGGTTCCAAGTTACGGAAGGAAGCAACACGCCGCACACGTGTTGGAAATATTTGCTAACAGCCCCAAAGGTAGGCCGGTACGTTAATAATAGAAGGCCATTCTGTAAGTAAAACACCTCACGTTAGACATCTATCAGCCTTGGCTTGGTTCACCATGTGGCGACCAAAGTCAGGTAAAAAAACAAATGCTCACATGGAAAGAGCTTACCGTAGCGTACTTCAGACGCCTCCAGACAGCAACGGACACCTCAGACCACTCCAGACTACAGCATCTTGGCTTGTGGCTTGTGGCCGCGGCTTGTGGCCGCGGGACCCGACCGGCGTCCCGGCGCCTCCCACGGACCACCCAAGAAGAACCAACTTCTACGCGTCCCCATAGACTAGGCCCTCTATCTCCACAGTTCCAATCCACGCAAACGGCACTCACACCAAAAACCCCAACAGTTCGAATTTACAAACAAAGTATCCGTACAACTAAACGGTCATCACTAACAATTCTAGAGACACTTAGTACAAATTTTCCTGATATTTTACCTACTGAATTAATCAAATTAAAAATACTTTTTATCAATTAATATGAACAAAAACTTAAAACGGAATACAACACACGAAACAATGACAAAGCTTAACGAAATCCATTTCCTCTAAAGGTTCGCTATCTCTAATCACTAGTCTTTCGAGCCATAAATTCATTGCGTTTACAGTTAATTTTAATTTACATAAAAACATTTAATTATTAAGTAACGTGAATTTAAAATAAGGAATATTGAATTGAATGAATTTAATTTATATAAAAAAAACGAAATACCATAGATAAAAGAAAACAAGGCGATCAGAAACAATCGGAACTGTCAAACTTCATTCATGAGTCGATGTCAACAAATAAACGTCAAATATCGTAATTGTTTTGTTCGCAATTAGCGAATAAATACAAACAAAACTTAATTTAAGGTAATTACAGCTAATGTGTGAACCGTGTTAAAGTCAGGAAAACGAAAAGTTATTGGAATGATCACCCTCCAACTGAATGACAACAATTTCTTACAGAAACAACATCAAATACCAAGGTTGTATCGGATGCCGGTAAGAATCTTAAAACCACGAAAAAAACGGTGTTACAATAAGTATAACTACGCGAATAGTAAATACAAAAACATAGGTATGTGTGAAAGAGTTATCACTCACAAATGTGGCTTCCCTAACAACCACATAAGAAATAGGTCAGTCAGTCGAGTAATTTATACCCAACACTACGGCAGTTCACACTTTTGCGACATTTCCTCCTCCAATACTTCCTTAGATGCGAATCACCTCATTTTTTTCAATTCGCCCATTCATTTTACTCGATCTGGCTAAAGCAATTTTATCTGTCGATCGTAAGACCGCATTTTTCAAACCGTCCCAATGATTCAGTTATGTTCGTCCCCTTTACTATTTACTGTGTCAGTGAAGTGCCATAGTCGTTATAGGCTTTATTATGCATGGGTTAACGCCCGTAAATGTGGGACCCTCTTTGTTATTACTCTATTGGATTCGATTACTGTGGCTATTGAACTTGGAAATGTGAGGAAACGGTTTGGGTTCCCTGTTAGGTTCTTTTTTGAGACATAGATCGCCCAATATCTTCTTTGTAGCGTTAAGTGGTTATAAGAGCCTATGCACACTACGTCTTTTTTACGCGCCGTCGACGCGCGTCTGTAGCGATACAGACGCGATACGCACGCGAGTCAGACGCAGCCAGCAGACCTTTGCACACCTGCACGCTTATGAATCGATACAAACGCGCGTGTGTATCAATACAGACGCGATGCAAAAGCCACCAAATTGCTAATGCGCGTGTGTATCGATACAAACGACAACAAACTGCTCTATAGGATAAAAGCGCGCCGTCGCACTATGGGCCAGAACCGTGCGTACCGTCTCAAAAATAGGTTTTCGTAATGTTCTATATTGAATATTGTGTTAATGCACATGTCTAACTGAATGTCCAATGCATATTATATAGCAGTTAAAATATACTATTTCTCATTTTTACTATTAGACTAAGGCTTGCCAGTTGACGCTCAAAGTTATGTCAATTATGTAGAACACAATTTCACCAGTTTACATGGTCATATTTTCATTATTTTCACAGCAAATTTTTAAGTGTGATATATGGTTAGAATGGTTATGAAGTATTCTATTTAAAAATAATTTAAGTGGACCATTATGTGAAAACGGGGGAGGTATATAAATTATTTTTCAGAACCTAATATTTTATCCTTATTAGAAACTTTACATAGACTTTTGGCAGTTAGCAATGTCTGCCCATGTCGTAATTTTGATAGCATCACATAGAGCAGCTAATAAAGAAGTAAGGGCAAAAAAAAAAAAATGCTCGAATCTGCCCCCCTTGAAATGAAACGAAAAATGCCTGATGGGGGGAATATACAAAATATACCAAAAATGATTTTAGTTGTGATTGATGAGATTTTTGGATATTTAGATTACTTTTTTCTTAAAATTATCTATTTACTTAATCTTTAGGTAAGGTGGGAGTATTGGGTAATGTATTTTTTTTTATCGTTCGGTCAGATGTGGTTAATGTTTTGTTATCACTGTGTGAATTACATGTTTATCATGTAGTTTATGTATTTCTCTATCGCGGTGAAGGAAAAGGGAGGAAATGGTAGTTAAAGTTGTTATTGTACATTATATCAGTACTACTAACCACCTTCGTAGATAGTGGTTAGGAACGTGATAATGCACTAGACAATAATATTTTTTCACACGAAATTTCAGTATAAAAGTTATTTATTTACGTTGTCATTTACCAGTACTTTAGTGTGCTTTGACATAATATAGTCTTCACCAACCTCTGTAAAAAAGTAGTAGTTAGAAGTAAAAACAAAATGAGTGAATTTGTTGTGCCTCGACGAGTATTATGCGAATTTTTCATTGATCATGGAACAAAATCAGAAGATATTCAAAAATACTTAGAAGAACACCACCATTTGTCGTCTGAAAAAAGTGAATTTGTTGTGAACCGTATTCAAAAATGGCTTATAACAGCGTTTAACGATCGGTGGACCAAATCTAACCGAACTAAAGAACGTTTCTTTCATAAAAATACATCGTGGTTAGACGGTGAATTTAAGGTACAATTCGAGAACTACTATCGCGCTTCAGAAATTACAGGAGTTGACGAGGAACTTATTAAAAGGTTCTATGTTATTCTTCAAACTTTGGCATCCGGTATTGCTGTAAATAAAGAAAAATTTGGTGAATATACTCGCGCAACCGCACAACTATACGTAACAAAATATATGTGGTATAATATGCCTTCTTCAGTACATAAAATCTTAATACATGGGGAAAGTATAATAAGACATTTTGCTGTTCTGCCCATTGGTAATTTATCTGAGGATGCCCAAGAATCTCGTAATAAAGATTACAAAAAATTCAGATTGCATCACGCTAGAAAATGCTCTAGGTCCGCAACGAATCAAGACGTATTTCATGGTCTTCTATTTACGTCAGATCCTTATAGGTATATCAAGTATCAGAAAACCATCAGTCACTATTTCCAAGGAATTGTTAGACGAAGCTAAGAGCCTCTTAGCTATTTAAATAGAAGTAATTACGTACCTACATTAACTGTAAAATATATTTTTAGAGTGGATTTATATCATATTTGTCATTTATTTAAATGTAAGATTTATATGTAATACCTATAAAATAAAAGAAAATAGGTTTAATATCATACAACTGTAAAATTATAATTCAATAAGTTAAACAAACTATGGTTTAATATTAAAATAATACATTTTTATTTTTGTTTTATTTTTTAAATATTAATAATTAAAGTTTTGACAATAAATGTGTCACTATTGGATTCTATATACTCTGGAGATACTACGTGCCAAATTTCAGCTATTTACTTCAATCAACAAAAAAGTTACAGATTTTTGAGACGGTACGCACCGTTCTGGCCCATAGTGCGTCGACGCGCGTTTCTAAAACGCGCGTCGACGGCGCGTAAAAAAGACGTAGTGTGCATAGGCCCTAACAGGTGACTGATTTCAATTATCGTTTTGTAGACTGATTTGGTTCCTAAATTGATGTGGATAAGTTTGAATCTTATTTCTACTAATATTATAAAGAGAGAGAGAGCAATAGAGATTTTCATTTTTGTAATGATTAAGCTCAAGAACTAGGTACTTTCGGTTTAAATAATTCTTTACCAAAGGCAAAGATTACCTACGGGAATGGAAACTAAGAGGGTGAAACCAAGTAGTAAGGCTACGGTTTGAAATTTTGCCATATATCTCGAAATAAACACGTCATGTCCTGTCCATTTTTGACAAGAATTTCATTAGGTTCTCACTTATACAAATGAAAATGAGAATGAATTTGAATATCAACTACCATTAAGAGGATGCTAAACAACCAGTCATTTATAAATGTAGTAATTATACATATACGCCTGTTATATTTGTAGCAAGGCTAGCTCGAATAATTCTATTTTCTATTTTAGTTAGTATAAAATATGATGTTATCGAAGTAATATTTTACAGGCTTTCATAATATTTGTATTGAACATTATTTATGATCTGCAGTCATAATAATGTGAAATATATTGTATGTTTACGATATTCATCACATTAATATTGGCCTCAAGGACAAAATAGTAATAGCAAAGAGAAGGTTTCGAACATTGAATATGTGTTTTTCCCAGGATCAAACATAACATAATAAAGGATTTTATGAAAGAATCGACATCTGTTACCGTGGCAGTGTTAGTGCATAATATTTGCGTCTGAAAAAAACCGTTATTTTAACCATTTTTTAAAAGTTCCTACGATACAACTAATCAGGGGTACCTCTGATAAGTTTCATGGTAAGAACTTTTATTCGACATTTTAAAAACCAATGAATACTTTTCAGTTAGCGAAATAATAATAAGTCCTTATGAAAGCGATGAACTAGTTTTATACCGTACCATTAAGTTATTAAGATGCAGACGTCACGCAATATTGATTACCTTGAAGTTTTCACTCGCCGACATAGTTATGTTAATTATAAAAAAAGTTAATCACTTCTTGTTATTAAATAATTGACTGTGGTTGTTAAGACGTTGATCGGTTTCCTCTAGCAATGAGACACATAACTCAGTTCTCAATAGTAAGTTGCATTGTATGTTGTATATGTTTGCAGATGTTATATTATTTTTGTTTTCATTGTTTATTGTCTCCTAAATGTGTCCCTGTATTACTGTGTTCCTGTTGAAACCTTATCATAAAATATAGGCTACTAGCTTTTGCCTTTTGGAAAAGACCCACTAACATCTGTACATCATCATAAACTTTCAAAATTTTAACTTTAATTAGTTAGAAACTCCTCCCGAATAGGTAGTTGGTAAAAAACAATTACTGAAATATATCAATTTCAAAAACTTCAATATTTTATTATTTATCCATAAAAATTACAATATTCTATGGACATTTTCGGCTGCAACAACACGGTGTTAGTAACTCTGTCATACAGGGTTATTTTCAAAACACCAACAACCTTTCAAGGGGTAACAGTACTGATGATTATAAACAACTTTTACAATGGTAACATCCATGAAATCGCGAAAAAAAAAGATCTGCTGTTCCATACATTTTGCAAGGTGAAAGGTTGTTGGTGTTTTAAAAATAACCCTGTATATGTGAAAAAAGCAAATGCAAATTTCAAATAAGCTAGGATATCTCTATTATTTGAATACTTATCCTGAAAATGGGTCTCGGCTACTTAGCATAAGGGTCTCCATTGTACTAACGGTTAAAGATTGTGTGCTTTCATTTAGTGGTTTTTACTGTACCGAAAAAACATGCAAAATGATAGCAAAAATAGTTTTCATTTTTTATACCTTTTCCAAGCTTATGTTTATTCGCTGTTTCTGTAGTAACGTCTTCATAAAATATAACCTTTTAGTTCGAGCAACTACTGATGATGTAGAAGATATAGAATAAAGATTAAAAAAACACTATAATGGTTCCTTGTGGACTACGGAACCCTAAAAATCGGCTAAGCAGTTTTCAGTAAGTACTTAGCCGATTTTAAGACTGCACCGGTGGCTCAGTGGTTACGATAGTTGCCTCTGAGACCTGGTGTTCTGGGTTCGATTCCCGGCCGGGACAATTATTTGTGTGAACCACAAATAGTTGTTCTGAGTCTGGGTGTTCTTTGTGTCTGTGAAATGAATGTTTGTAAAGTCCCCCGCGACACAGGGATTTATTTCCCTAGTGCGGGAGTTGTCTTTTTTAAAAGAAAAGAAAGAAAAAAAAAAGTAAGTACTAACGAACATAAAAATATTCTCCCAAAAAAAACTCTTAGTCATAATCGTTATCTTATCCAGTTTCTCAATCAAACGTTAATAAAAGCAACAAAAACAAAATATAAGACGTTAAATTATAATCTCGCTTATTATAACCTCGCTGTCAAATTATATTTAGTTTCTGAAACATTAATTTAGATAAACTTTCAGTACATCAGAAATTACATGTGTAACATATTCTGAACACAAATGTTGATCATTGATTAGCTAACTCAGTAATTAAATCAATGTACATTCGGGTTCATAATGCTTTCAGAAATTTATTGGACATTTAACAAGAGTTTTGACAGCGGATTAGTTAATTTCAGCATTGATAATCATTGAAGTAATTGGATGTTATTTATGGGTAGATTTTCTTTAAAAAATTGACACAATGTCAGTGATTCTAACGAACTCAAGAGACTAATGACAGAATCCTCGTAATGTCTCTGTCGAATCCAGTCGGTAAGCTTTATAAATTGACCGCTATTGGATTACTTACTACCTAAGCCCCGGTATCTTAGCGCGATATACCTATATTATTACCTAACGTTTAAGCTTCGTTAATTTGCCATTTGTCTTGAGCTTATCTTAATCTTCGTTTAACGGTTCTTCGTCGTGGATGTACGTATGTTTTAATGAACTTAGCATGTTGATCTGGATTGAAGTAATTGAACGAACTTTAAATATTATTTTATTAGTATCAATCTAGATCTAGGCATAAGCATAAGGTCAGATCTACTATTATACTTCAGAAGCATTTGGTCGTAAGTGCAAGTTTACTATAAAGGCACATACGAAGAATAGGTATTTTTGACATGTCATGGCACAGCCAAACTGACCTTATGACCTCTAGATTTAACAATCAAATAAAATAAAAGTAGTATATTTTAAGCTGTTGTAATTTTTTTAGTAGCAGCAGCTAGGCTACCCGCGACTTTGAACTCATTACATAAGGATTTTATTACCTATCTAATATTGAAATTCTTGTCCAAATCGGTACTACCGTTTTGAAGCTTAGGCGGAATTCACGGATCAACAATGAGGCTGACAAAATATAATAGAATAAGTAGTGAGAAGTAGAGATTCCTAATGCAATTACCCCCCAAACCCCTCCCTCCAAAAAACAAAAGAATTTGCTGGTTTCCGGCTAAGAATAGACCATCCCATGTCTTACTATAGGTGTCGTAAAGGGTGACTAAGGAATATTCAGCTAATGGATGGGCACCAGCGTCTTTCACCATCTTCCTGTGATCACCGAACCGCCCGCTAAGCGTGGTGATTATGGCAATATCCCTCAACGATCCTGGCTTGCCCAGGTCTGTTAAGAGCATGCCCATGTTCAGTGGCCTGGTGAGGTGAAGAAGTGTAAGTATGTATTAGAATATGATACTCATGATACTGCGAACGCTAAACTAGTCCATGTCCATTAAAGGGGCTGTAACCTCCTACTGATGGTAAACATAAACTTAATTAATCTTGTTTCGTGACGTTCCTACATCCTAAATTTGAATGTTTAAAGAGATCAATTCAACCATATGCCACAGATCCGTGTAGAACATGGGTTTACCAAATACTCAACAAAAACTCCCTTCACATTGAACATGCAAATAAACGGACCCTCTCTACATAAAGACGCTAAGCCTTATTTTCCACACTCCCATTGAACTTGTCGAATGTTACAGGCCTTTCTGTTAAGTCGGGTTGGTACCTTCTTACTAGCGAACTGTAACCATTTTTTTTACGACACCTACATATTTAGTTAGCCATCCGTTCTCTGGAAAGTTGAGGGCTTCATGAGAGATGATCCAAAGTATGGAGGGTAGTCGCTCCGTGCTTCGGGAAGCACGATAAGCCGCTGGTCCCAACTGTCATAACATCATCAATAACATCTATAAATGTAAAAATCATAAATGCCTAGCGCAGTGATTCTGGCAAAAACCCCTCTTGTTCAGCTGTAAATGTTATACAGCCTGGAAATAATGATGGTTTTGTAAGATGACGGAGGCTTCAGCCGTGCAGCTCATTGACTGCCCTAAAGCTACGCTCTCTATACGTTTTTAACGTATTTTGTCAACTGTACTGTACCACTATTCTGAAATTGATTTTTACAAATTTACGTTACGATGATCAAACCAATTACTTTGAACCTTAACTTTATGTCATAAGGTTCAAAATAATGGGTTTGATCAATTTCAGAATTGTTGTACTGGTCATCAGCGGATCTCTCTAAGCTCTAAGCATTCCCGTAAACCCTTGTTTTTGGTTACGGTAAATTGCATTGGCGACATTTACAACTCGCTAGTGAGTTACTCGGCTAATAAGAGTCATAGTAAAAATCTTTTGGAACCAAATACATGATATAACTACCTATATTTATACATCCACAAGCATTTCTCTTTTAAATTTGAAGTTTTGGCTCACTTAACTATTCTTGTTAACCCCTCGTGCTAAGCTAAAATGCTTGTGTTACGAGTGGGATCACGTCAGTAGTCCAATGGCATCGAACCGGTGCCCACATGATCACAAGGCCAACGCCCCAGTCATTGGACTACGGTCGCTTTTGTAAGTTATTAGACAGATAATAAGATATGTAAGTTAATAGGATTTGAACACGTATAACGAGCACTGATTTCCGAGTAGATATAGAACTAGCTAGCATTCCATACTGCACTAAGACAATCGTGTGAAACGGGTTATTGTTGTGGTAATAGCGTGTCATAGGTTGACAGCCCGTTACGCATTGCAATAAGCGTTGAGAGCCACCCGTCCCATTTGCATCATTTCAATAAGGTGTCAGTATTGATTAAACTGTCCGCCTAATTCGCATGCGGTAGTACTATAGGGTTTGCTAACGTATGTACCTAGTTGAACTGGTTAATTTTAATGAAATATGGTGCTGAATTAGTTAGTTGGCTTTATAATATTCATATTTATTTATTGCACACCATATGTATAATAAGTTTTTACTAAAACAAAACCAGTACAAAGTATGGACTCTGTCATGTACGGCAAGTTAGAAGAGAGGAGGAAGCGATAAATTTATTCTTCAAAAATCTAAAATAATTTAATTCTAGGTATATTCACAAAGTATGCACCTACTAGGCTACTGTGATTAAAAAACATAAATTCTTTATACAATTATAAGAAGGGGACTAGTGCTATTCACTAAGAGATGTGTCATTGTGAAGCAGCCGTAGCTCAATGGCTAGGGGTGTCGGACTTGCGATTTAGTGGTCGCCGGTTCGTAACACAAGCATTTAAGCTTAGCACGAAGGGTTACCAACAATACTAGTAGATGGCAAAGTCTCAGCTAACAATCTGTAAAAAAAAAATACTCAAATGATTATGGTTCCAAAGGATATGAGAAAATAATACCTATAACAGACTAGCTTCCCGCGCGCTGTTTCACTCGCTAAGCTCCCGTTCCCGACTACGTACTCCTGACGTACTCATGAATAACGTAGATTTTAAATGATATAAAAATGTCCAAATCAGTCCAGTTGTTTCGGAGCATATGCAAACAGTGCAACAGATTAAGTAGAAACCGTGTGAACTAACAAAAAAATTGTTGAGGACTTTGTATTTACATGATATAGTTTGTTGTTTATTGTGCCCTTTAGGTATGTTCTTAGAAATTGCTAATGCATCAATTTCTTTGCGAAAGTATCGTTAAATAATGACGCCCGTAGGTTAAGGTAACCCAAAATCCTTAATACATTCGCCGAGTAATGATCATTTGTATATTTTTTATCTTTCACATTGCTAACGACTTTCTCCAAATTACTCTAGAAACGAATTGCTGGCCACTAAATATAGGCTAGAATGTAATACAAAACTGTACACTTAATAAAAGAATAAAAAACTTAACCTTAACCACAGAGAACAACCAACAAAAATATATGCTCGTACGAAACCACTAATGATATTTTAAAGAAAAACATTGCGAAGTTAATGAAAGGCTTGTTTTGAAAATGTTCAAAAATTTTGTTGCAGGTAATTTTGGTTTAGTTATTTAAACATTTTCAAGGTGCATGTATTAAGCAGTTTTATATTAACAAGTAGAATTAAGGTGTATAAATTGCCCTGTTTCGGAATACGATAACTTGTCATTAGTCGAAAAAATATTTTCAAAATTGCGAAAGCTTTATTTTTTATAAGCTTTTCCGCGCAGTTTAATCCATGGGAAGCTATTATTAAAAATATGTTATTCGCTGATAATGTATCTTTCTATATAGTAAAAGAGTTAAAAATAAAAACGGTTATGTTTTCAGTACAAATAAATAATAAAACATACGATAACATAAAATAAATAATACCAAAAAGAATTATTCTTTTTACTTCTTTCTTATAATAGTAAAGATATTTTGAACTTATACATTGTCAAACCTTCATTTCTGTATATCTTATGAATATGATAATCCGACCAAAATATGATATTTTAGGTAAAGTTCCCCTTAAAACTTGAACAATATTAATTAAATAAAAACTAATTGAATGATCTCCGTATAACTGGAGTAAAGTCAAATAAACAATAAAGATGACCCAAGTTTGCACTCAGTTTTGTATTAAAGAAATTGAACAGCAAATGTCATCTAGTGTCAAAGACGAGGTCGTAACAAAGGCGGTCGTACCTCGTTACCGTAATGTGAGTGTAAAGTTGATGGATACAGTCGTATCCTTTGCCTTGCGGACGCCTCTCTTTTATCTTAACTAAATCGTAAGATGGGGTTATTCACCTCAAAGTGATCGAGATAAAGGGTCTTGTAGGATGACTTACTTTTATGATTCGTCTACAGAATTCGGGTCTAGTGTACACAGTGAAATTTGTTTATCCTTTGGGATATTATACCTACCTATATATTTATAAATATAAAATAAACCACGCATAAAACACAACCAAATATCGATAGATATAAACGATCGCCGACACATAAAATGGGTTTATATGTAAATGTCCTCATGTAGAATTCAATTTGTGCGAATCAATCCACTTTGTAGACACAACTCAACTTTAGGGTTATTTGGGTATGGTGTGGCGTATGCACATACATATTTTAAATGAAGGGACCGACGTAACATGGACGCCTAGTCCGGACTTTCTTTTAGTCAAATGAGGCATAATAAAATAATGGTATGAAAAAAGGTTACTCGAAAAAGTTATGAAAGGGAGATCCAAAAGTTTTAGAAGCGTCCACCCTTTTACATTTTGTACATTCTGCTCGCTGTTGGCCTTGTGTTATTATTTACGTTACATTTTCGTCTGACCGCAGCCCCTCAGCTGCGGTACTGTTTTTAATTAATGCTGCTCATTCCACGTGCCTTCCTAGTGTTACAGCAATTATTTTGCCTACCTCATTAAGAAGTTTAATATTGAGAGAAGGAAAATACTCTCTGCGATGTTTTCACCTCCTCATGTTTTCTTTAGTTCGGAGTTGGACGCTCGCTCCTTTTCCTTTGTTACTTTGTGATACAGTCTCGACGATTTCCATTTTTTCTTTTTGTTTATTCGATCCCTTCGGTTGTTATTTCTAGCGATTGGTGCTTTTACTAACCGATTACAATATGATGGATACGATCTACTTCCTTTGCAGAATATTGTTCAAGTTTACCATTATGCTGGAATCAAATTGGTTGTTTTTCGTTCGGTGCTATATAACTTTTAACACTTATCGGCTCAATAAAATTGAGTGTATGAAACATGCTATGGCTGGTATCGGGATCGTTAGTGGAACAGTTAGGTCGTTTCGTTATTTACCATCGGTCGTCCATCATATTTAATCGCGTCGCGTCGCATCGGTTCGTTTTTGCTCTTCGTATGTTTGTTTCGTTCGGCGCAAACTGCGACACATGTCGGTATGACGTTTTGTTTTAGCTGACGTGCCTGTGATGGATAGCTTATAGGGATTTTTCTATATTACTACAACAACTCATTAATCAAGGCAATCCTGTGACGTGGTCGCTGTATTGTATTATTCATATCCAATTTAATTAAACGACTGATGTAAATAACACGTATTCACACCTACACATCCATCTCTACTTATAGATTGAGCTGTTGTTCTCCAATGTATCGGTTAAGTAATGTGTATTCAAATTATACCTGAGCTATAATTTACTTGGTTTTCATCAATTATTTAATGCAGGTAAACTAGGCCACAACCTACAAGTTTATAACAGCAAATTATTCCCTCAAAAAAGTCTACTAGAACACGCAAGATTATTAGGAAAGTATTATTTATGAATACATAGAATTACTATGATGTCTAATGTTCGTGATGGAAGTCATTAAATAAAGTTTGCCAGCAGTATCTAAACATCGTCACTATGCTCCTGAATGTCTTAATGTTTTCTGTAGCACATTAGGTACTTCGCCCACTACCTAGTGGAAACGTAAGGAAACTCGTATTGCTTACATCAAATGAGGAAACCGGATCATGACAGTTTAGTTGTGTTAGGTATAACGTTTCTACAGTTTTTTTGATCTCTTCATCTAATGGAGTCACATAAATGAATACACTCGTATTTTATCATCAGCTCTTATAACATCCAATGCTGGATATCCAAGGCCTCCTTCCGAGGGAGGGTTTGCCATACTCACCCCGCTCGGCAAGCGGGCTGGGGACCGCAGTATGTATTACTTATTGGGCGACTGTACATTAATTCAAATGTTTAATGTCTGTAATAATAGGTATTATACGTAAAGATGAAATATTTAAGTATTGTTAAAATAACATTATCGTACTGATTTAATAAATCCCTTTTAAACACATACAAACTCACTGTTAGATAGCTACATTATTAAAGATTGGTTATAATTATAAGTCTCTCTCTCTACTCTGGAAAAACTGCGCGGTAAGGCGTCTTATTGTTTACAAGTGTAACTACTTGGACTGTTTATAGAATATCGATTTATTCTATTCTTGAGTATGCCAACCTAACATGAAATGTGTTTCCACTTCAGAATTTACTACGAGTAGGTTATGTAATAAGCCCTGTCAATCTGTTCTTCCTGTCGATTTGCGTCAACCTAAAGGTAAAATTTGACTTTACAGCATGCAATCAATCATAGCAGTAATTTTTTTATGGGACTTATCCCATCCACGATCCCACCAGTGCAACACTTGTAAGCCAGGATCAACAGTAGCACTCACTGGAAATTTCAATGAGCACAGAGGCTCACCAAGTCTCCGGAATAAATTAAACTGCTTTAGGACCCGCAACGCATTTAATCAGAAAGAGAATAGCCTCTTATTTCCTTTCTGATTAAATGCGTTGCAGGTAAGGCTTAAGTACTGAATAAGAAATACTTAAGAGTAAGAAGAATCATAGCAGTAAGAGAAGAAACAGTAACTGAAGAAATTAAGGTATCCGTAAAGAAGTTTATTAATATACTTCTTGATTTAATTTAAAGCGGCCGTAGCACAATGGCTAGGGCGTCGGACTTGCAATCATGTGGTCGCCGGTTCGAACCCCATAAATTGCAATACCGACGTCCGAAAAAAAAAAAATAGATTGAAAAAATAAATAGTTATGTTCTTTACATACTTACAGTAGTAGTGTTTTCCGTTACTTTAATGTTTTTCAAAACACTAGTTTTAGCGAATCCCTTAAAATGTTTTACTTGATTTTTATCCCCAAAATAACCTTATTTCGCCAATAGTTTTCTAAAAAACTTTAATCTTGTACCGGAACTAAGCTCTCACTGGATTAGTAATAGCAATGTTGGCCATAGAATTGTTGAAATTAATAACTCCTAGTCACGGAACAGGAAAAGGTACACCTTTTCATTATAACCGAGGACTTTCTCAAGCAATATTATGTATTACGAGCAGTCGACAATATTGACAGAGATTGGAAAGGATGGTTGTACCGGAATATATAGAGAACGTTATGTTTGTTGAAGACAGTACAGAAAATTTAATCTTATAGCCTTTCCGGCTTTGAGTTGTTCCGGCTTTAAGGTGCTTCCTAATATATATGCCATCTCTTTAACAGATATAATGTAGAATGATTACGTTATGAAATAACCTTATACATCAATTACATCATTATAAAGCTGATGAATTTATTTCTTTGCTTGAATCACTAATTTTGGGAACTACAGCCCGGCTAGCATAGGCAGCGCGACTCGAGTCTACTCTACGGAGACCAATCACATTGCAGAAAGTGTCACGTGACAGTTCGTTGCTGCAATGTGATTGGTCGGCCCCCGTAGAGAAGACTCGAGTCGCGATGCCTATGCTAGCCGGACTGGTCCGATTCGAAAAATTCTTTCAATGTTAGATAGCCAATTTTTCGTCGAAGACTATAGGTTCTACTTTATTATGCAGTTCCTACGGGAACGGGAGTGACGCGGATGAAACCGCGCGGATTAATCTAGTTTAATAATGAAATGGCTATTGTTACTATGTACTATGTGCTAATACTCATAGGTACCTACGAACTAACTGACTTAATCGATGTCATCCTATAGGTACATATTGTGTAGACTGTAGACGTTCAAGCTATGGTTTCTCGTAAGTCCCCTATACTCAACTTCCGATAGAACAAAGCTTAACTTCCTCCATTCATTGTTACATTTACCAACATCAACAGTCTTAGGAACTACAAATTTCCTATTAAATATCCTTTGTTAGTGATATTCTCAAAAGACATGGCCCTGCTATTTGAGTCAGGAACGATGCCAGGATATTTAGGAGTCTCGAAATTTCCTTATTTTAACATTCCCCAGTTTACAGTCAAAGCGTCTTACTCAGCTCCTTATCCTAGCGTCTTCGTTTAATGTCGTTAGTCTTAAGCAAAAGCACAAGATACAGGCAATTTTGAGTAAGCACCTCTTTTAGTTTCGAGCGTTTCCCCGTATAACTTATACGGTAGAAATATAGTTAATTGTAAGGTAGTTTAAAGCTATAATTGCATGAGATTTTATTAAAAATCCGATCAGACTCGTTTCAGAGGATCTGGCGTTACGATTAAAGCGGAGCGAACGTTGAATTTTATGAAACACTACCGATGCTGGCGACCGTTATTTAATCCCCTCAGTAACGTATTTAGGTTGAAGTTGAATGAACCAGGCAACGCAGAAATATGTAAAAAAAAAAACTCTTTTTGACACGAAATTTAATATGTTTCTCGTACTTTTACCGACATAGTTATTACGTAATAAGTTCTCTGATGGAATATCTTTACTGGGCCGTGAAGTTTTTCATACGAATTGTATAAAAACCTACATGCGATTTCATTCAGTAAAATGTTGAGGGAAGTTAATAAATGTGTGTTATTGGATAGTATATTATTGTGTTAATGAAAAAACCGGCCAAGTGCGAGTCGGACTCTCGCACGAAAGTTGCAAGTACCTACCTATTTTTGATATCAAGAATACAACAAGTAACATAGTATAAAAGTTCTTGTAGTTCGTTTTAACTTTGATCGATGTTAATAATAGTTGAATGAATGAAAGGTAAATTGCGGTTAACGGTTTATGTCGTATTAAAAAAAACTGCTTACTTGATCTCGTTCAAACCAATTTTCGGTGGAAGTTTGCATGGTTATGTACATCATATCGTTTTTTTAGTTTTATCATTCTCTTATTTTAGAAGTTATAGGGGGGGGGGGACACACACATTTTACCACTTTGTAGAGACACTTTGGAAGTGTCTCTCACGCAAACTATTCAGTTTAGAAAAAAATGACATTAGAAACCTCAATATCATTTTTGAAGACCTATCCATAGACACACGTATGGGTTCGATGAAAAAAAATGTTTTGAGTTTCAGTTCTAAGTATGGGGAACCCCAATTTTTTTTGTTTTTTTTTCTATTTTTATGTGAAAATCTTAATGCGGTTCACAACATACATCTACTTGCCAAGTTTCAACATTATAGTTCTTATAGTTTCGGAAAAAAATGGCTGTGACATACGGACGGACAGACAGACAGACAGACATGACGAATCTATAAGGGTTCCGTTTTTTGCCATTTGGCTACGGAACCCTAAAAAGGCACTTTTTTTTGTTATCTATATTAATTTATAAAGCTGTAGAGTTTGTGCGCCAATCTCAGGAAATACTCGTCAGTTTTTATTTTTTGTTAAAAATAGATAGCCTATTTATCGAAGAATACTAAAGGCTATATTTTAGTATGAAGTTCTAACGGGAACGGGAACTAAACGGATGAAACCGCGCGATATTTGGAAGCATAAAAGGTTGTTTGATTTTTTTTGGAAAATTGCTAAAAAAAAAATTATAGTGCCCTTTTTTATAATGACAGTAGTGTATGTTTTGAATAAACAATTACTACTAAGTACGACTGTACTGTATTACTTGCGGCTTGCTATTTTTACCCGTGTTTGACTAAAACAAAATTAAACTCTGCTCTTATTGACTTGACATTTTTAAGGCCTGAAAGAAACAATTAAAAGTTCGGAGATACATACAATATATAATTAATTTCACACACCTCCAAACTTAGTATCTAAAAAGAGCTCGAATATTACTACAACAAGTTGGCCATTTGCATAACATCAGTTCGAGGGCAATACTATGATTGTACTATTAGGGTGGGTAGTTACAAAACCTATGTAGGAGCCGACGACCCAAAACTCGATATATTCCTACCCGCCCAACCAACCCGTTACTCGTATATACGAGTTAGTTAAGGGATCTCTGGTTACTAATTAGAACCTAGGAGGGTTTGTGTGTGAAGTGTACGAAGCTAATATTTCTTAGGTATAAGTTTATAGAAACGTTAAGTTATATTCAGTACCTACTCTGGATCGTACTAAGCGACGAAACAGATTTTCCAAGAAAAATATCGATGTTTATGTAATTTTTTATATTTATGTAATTTCATTAAAACTGTTATAATATTTTTTTGAGTTCACAAAAAAACATGAAGCTCCGATATCCCAATCTGATGGATTTTATAATAACGTTAGTTAGACGAAATCGGACTCGCCAGGAAATATACCTGGGTAGGCCATATCGTCAGCCCTTAATAAACAATAAAGTTACATAGTAAATTTATATCGATCAATTTCATTGAATCAATTCTTTAAATTATATCTGATGTTACGGAATCACTCATCTTTGTAATTACCCTATTATTTAATTCCGGCAAAAATTATATTATTTATTTTCGTTAAAAAAATAGTCATCGCACGTAGTAGATCGATTAATCAGATGTTTTTGGCTGTGGATTTCGCTGTAGTAAAAGTATGTTATTATCTCGCGATGAACATACCAATGCACTGCTTTTCTCAGCCCTCTATACCCTATATTAGCAATGACATAAATCCTCAAATACCATGTAAACCACATTCATAGATTAGCATTAGTCACCTAACGCCGCCCGTATTGCATCATTGAACAGTATTAATAGAAATGTAGCCTGATTAATTAACCCAATGAATGTATTAAATATAATTACACAAGTCGCTTGCTATGTACAACTAATTCTGAGATTCAATTTCATTGATGTAAGGTTGAATATAGCGTGAAATTAAGAATTTATGATTGTAAAAATAAGATATACTTTTGTCACTGAATGTCAGTGAATGTGGATTTACTCTTTTCTCTAGCAGTCATATAAAAGTACCTATTGTACTTGGTTTCCTGTCTTTAGTACTATTGAAGTGCATCTGCACTGTTAGTTGGTACTTTGTGGTCTCATCTCGGTTTTATGATCGCTGATAGTGGCTCTAACTTTGTTAAGATCTAAATGAAAGTTCATCTTAGTGTACTATATTTTTGTACATTGCTTTGCTGAGGGAGAATATATCGTGTACAGTGCTACTTTATTTGACTGTAAGATAGGAGTTGTATATGACTAATACTCTCTTGTAAGAGACAATATGAGTTTGGTTTTTAGATTAAATAATTTTAGGCTTTGGACGATACAAAATAAGGCTTAAATTTAAATCTTTATAGCATAATGAAATTAATAAACATAGCTTTATCTCATTAGTGTATATTACATATTATTTCGGAATACTACAAATTAGTCTATTAAGCAATTAATTTACTATTTGCGGCTGAAAGATCATTAGCCAAAATTGTATTTTAATTAAAATTATTAATTAGTGTATGTAATATGTTTTGTAATTTGTGTTTACTGGCAATAAATATATAATGTAGTATAAATGAATGCGTTACACTGGTGTAAAATAGAATGAAATTTTCCGAATAGGGGAATTTACATTGCATAATTTATTTTTACATGCAGGGTGTTTTTAAGCTAGTTTTTAATGTATATTATGCAAAAAAGTTTAAGCGATTTAATAATGTTTTTCGTAATACACAAAAAACTGTCACCATATTGACACAACCATCATGTTTTTGTAACAAATATTATTTGAAATTATTTTGGAATATTTGGTGGTAAAAATTCTTGTCATTGTGATTTTTACATTTTTATTGCCTTTTGGAAAGACATAATAATTGCTTCAGGAAATCATCGTTTATCTTTTAAATTTTTAACAATTCGTAAAAGGAAAATGCAAAACAAATAAATAAAAATGTTGTGCATGTTATCGTTTCGTGTTTATATTATTTAAAAGTTGATCTTAGGTTACGGTTAGTCCACTTCCGTAGTGTCCCAAGAACTTGTGATTTTTTTCGCAACAATGGAAATGTATGTATTTTCGTGTTATACTTATAGGTACTCTATTTTGTTTTCGTCATGCCTGTCATTTACTTTTAAATATATTTTACTGAAAAATAGTACGACTCGTAAATTGATCAACTTTCCTACCACTCATATTGTTAAATTTAGATGCCAATTCTATAGAATGCGCACAATTATTATATTATTAACTTATTTATTATGACTCTTGACCAAACCTAACCAAACGAGACTATGCTACTGTTGGAACAAAATAAAAAACTTCAACTTCAATAAGTCCTGTTGAACTCCATTGGTTTAGGTTTAAGTTATTTTTTTTAACCACCCATAACTTCGTTAGTGTATTTACTAAGTAGAAATTTTATTGACTTACGATTCTTATTATTTTCCGGTAACATACATATACGTAAATATATATACATGTCTAAGCATTAGAAATTTAATATGCATAATTTTACTTGCACATACATATAGGCCTTTGGCAGGCAGCTCATTATGCCGGCAATATATCATCAATGGTTCAATAATCACTTGTTCCTCATTTCCACATAGAAGTTAAGTGCGGATGTATGCGCACTAATGATGGCTTCGAGTATCTCTCATACCAGATGTTGTTATAATAACATGCTCTTTAAAATCATTGAATGGACGCACTCCAAATGGATGGATATTATTTATATAAGCTTGGTTTTATGGTTTCAAGATGAGTAAGATATTGAGTCGAGTTTTGTTGAGCTATAAATAAAGTTTACTCTTCTTGCTTATTTATTTATTACTAGTGTATTGTATATTTTAGTACTATGGCTAATCTATACTAATTTATAAAGCTGAAGAGTTTGTTTGTTTGAACGCGCTAATCTCAGGAACTACTGGTTCGATTTGAAGAATTGTGTGAGTGTTTGATAGGCCATTTACATAGGAAGGCTATAGGCTATATATTAATATTAAGTTCCCACGGGAACGGGAGTTACGCGGGTAAAACCGCACGCGGGATTAAATTATCAGAGAATATAAATTGTTGCCCTTAGCTGATAAGTTATTACTACATGTTGAAGAGTGTGTTGAGGCAAAGGTGTTTTGTTACTACCACATACGACTGGACTTCAGCATCTTGGTGATTTTTGCTAAATAAGACGGAAGATTGCCATATTAAAAAAAAGTGGGTGATTATAGTAAGTTAAGTTAATTTTAATTTCGTTTTTTCAACACATCTTTGTATCTCATTATCGCCAGCAGGTTATGTAAGACTATCCTCTTGATTCGATTGATCGATTTTATACTTATGTTGATGTTATGGTTATATTACCACAAGAAGGGTGTCTAATTACTAAAGACCCCCAGGTGTGGCTCCGACCTCCAGTAGCGGGGGCACTGGGAGCTGCCTCCCATCCATCTCCATCCTATCCACTACACATCCTGAAAAAGAAACACAACATTTGAAACATGGTAAACAGTTTCTACAAGATTAAAATTGAGGTTCTTGAATCTAAACCCATATTGCAATTTACCAAGTAGCGTACGTGCAACCAAATTCAATAAACCCGATTGTAAATAATGTGTGTGTTTCGAATAAAGAACAAGTAATGGTTGCTTTGCAGTTGCACACATTTGTGAGCTAAATGGGGGAATGTAGCGGCGATATATCTTGCACCTGGAGTACCTAGTAGTGGTGTCATGAAAGTAGGTTGGCTTAATGTTGTAAGTGTTAATCATTTCTTACCTTACGAATGATGGATCGGGGGAAAGAGATGATAGTTTATACGAGCACTTTAGAATGTAAAACGTCTTTAATAAGCCAATAAGGTCAAGGATACATTATGTCGTTTATGTATATTACCCTTAGTTAAATATTTTTATGTTTTTACCTGAACGAAAGTTAGTCAAAAATATTTCGTCAATCACATAACTAACATCCAAAGAATTATTTTATTAATATTTACATTATGCTTAAGTTTAAACATGTGTTTTTCATATTATTTGATTAAAATTAGCGACTTATTAATTCTCATAACTATTCGTCGAGCTAATTTACATTAAACTTGGCTTGAATGACGTGTAAAAATGTATACATTTTTATTTATTATGTCTGCGTCCGGAATAACATAATATAATTATAGACAAAACAATCAGATAAAACACCCAACAATAACATTACAATAGCAAAAATTTTATAAAAACCCGATAAAAGTAAAAAGTAACAGTTAACAAATTACTCCGAATTGCATGCATGTCATGCTAATACTACTGAAGGATGAGAGCTGGGCCTCACAAGGGGGGAGGATTGATTTTCGAGCCAGGTGTCATGTTAATTCGCACGAGTTATATCATCAAATACCAAATAACATTTTTATTGTAAGGTCGGTAACATTTTCAACTTCATATAAGACGGTTTAATTTTGGTGCTATCTTGCATAAAACCACTTTCGCCAAATCAATCCATGAACCAATTCATAAAAGGACCAGTGGATCCACCCATAATATTAGTGAGATGAGTGTTGACACGCCCATCTATCAAGGCTATTTTCAAAGTACGGTCCAACTGTATACCCATACTCAAAATAATTTAATCCTTGTTCAAATACCAACTGGATTTGAAACTATATTTAGACATTACGCAACTCAATTTAATGTAATTACGATTCTAAAGAATAGTGATGATATTTGCTATGCTTTTTTATCTTTTGACATGATTTCATTTTTTTTGGTGAAAGGTTCGGTACCATTGACTGGCTAAACATTATTACACTATATTATAATCTTTCTTGTATGGGAGCCCCCCTTAAATATTTCTTTTATTTTGTTGTTATAGCGGCTACAGAAATTACATAATACAAATAACTTTGCTGAAATGAAATGCTTTAAAATAATTCTGACGATGAATTAATTAACCATCATACCTAGAAACGATTTAGTCTGTACTTACAAAATTACTTCATTATAATAGTGATATCTGGAACCTACACATAATTTTCACATGGAACTTATTTACTTTCTCTATTGCAGTTTTCTTCATACGTCACATATTATTTTAAACACAAATGACATCTCATTTAGAAATCTGGGAGTTTCAACTTCCTCCTTTGTTGCCTAAAATTTGTCGAAACTACGGCACAATGTCAGGGATCGTTAGTGCTAAGTTTGTACAAGTCGTTGAAAGTTCTCGGTACAAAATTCGGGACTGTTCTATTCATCAGAAAATAGTTAGAGCTTCTTTAACTTGAGTACAAGTTGTTGATACACTGAAATTAGCTAACTCTATTGTTAACTTTCTATGTAGTCGCCTATGATTTTGGAATAGACGTAGACATGAAGCTGGAGAGTTTGTTTGTTTGCTTGAACGAGCTAATATCGCGATAATATAACTACTGGTCCAATTACACTAATTCTTTTGAGGTAGTCCGCTTAGCGCACCCGTACGAATCGCACCTGGGCGAACCGCACCTGCCCGTATCCACAAATCACACCTATAATTTTTTTTGATAGGTGCGCTTCGCGGACTTTTTAGATAGCTCATTCATCGAGGAAGGTTAAAGGATATATTTTATTATGAAATTTCAGCGGGAACGGAAATTTGAGGGTGAAACCGGGCTTGGGAAGCTAGTACTAATGTATAAACTGAAGAGTTAGTTTCTTTGCTTGAACGCGCTAATCTCAAGAACTACTTACAGGGTCGATTTGAATAATTCTTTCAGTGTTAGATAGCCCATTTATCGAAGGCTTTAGGCTATTTAATAAGTTCCTACGGGAACGGGAGTTACGCGGGTAAAACCGCGCGTGAAAAGCTAACTTAACGATTAAGGTAAATCGATGCTTGTCTATGAATTCGTAAGTAATATGTATACAATTAAGATTCCGGCTTGGTGATACGTATATACAATAGTGATTACGTATACTTAGCGACAGGCAATCCAATCGCAAATTGACATCTGCGCCATCTAGTTTTTATGTATTCTCAACAGCTCAAAAGCTAATTACTCTGCCGGTACTATAGCAATTGCTTTACCAGAGGGATGCATTGTACAGTGTACTAGAGTCACAAATGTATTCTTTTATGTCCACCGCATAAGCTATGACAGCTTATGAAAGTTTTCCCGTGTTGGGTTTGAGAAATAATTAAATCTTGTCAATCAAATATATAAAATTTGTTTATAATGAAAAAAAAATACCAGGTTTTTACTAAATGCATTTGAATGTATAATATGGGGTACTTACATATAATAAAAAAAAAATATATAATAGGTGTAATATCGGCGACAGGCTTTTGATTCTGTCTGTTGCTTATCTGTGGATTCCGCCTTCTCTCGGCAACCGTTATGCCCGGTGAAGTAGCAAAAGCCTCATGGCTACCTACGTATGTCCAACCGAAATAAAAAATCGGGAACCGTATTACCGATTTAGTCGAGATCCTTGATTGACAAAACGCGAGCAGCAGCCAGTTCCTCAATATCACAGCTCCATCCATCGACCAACTGAAACAATAGACTACTCACATCGACAAGATTGAGATACGTGTATTGTAGTTCTATTTGGGTCATGCGTTACAGGCGAATGATTCAAAACGTTTTAACTCAAACGCCTATCTCACCCAGTGCCGGATTAGCTATATAGCAAGAGAAGCAAATGCTACGGTCCCCGCACACCAAGGATGGATTATTTATTGTATCCAATAAATAATCCTATGGATCCGAAACATGGTGCTTCACAATAGGTGGCCTAATAATAGGCATAAAAAAGCTCGTTGATCGACTCTGAGTCATTACTAAGATGGGCCTCCGGACAGAACACAGGCTACACCTGGCATAATCCGGCACTGATATCACCCCACATAGAATGTTCTAAGCTATGTTGTTGCATTATGAAGTAAAACAGATATAAGCATTACAAACGACATCCAAAACGGTTATACGGACAACTTTGTAACTAATTTGGAGTTGAAAGAAAATAATAAAAGTGTAGTTGTTTTTTTTTAATTAATACATAATTATATTAAATGGGATGAACCGATCAGGTGGAAGACCTGGTGTTGACTGGGTCATCTGTGTCAGTTGTACAAAATTCCGCTGACAGTCATAATTCCTCAATCCCCTTGCTACCGACCGCACTGAGCCGAGGTCCAAGTCCCACAGGGGCGCCCTCTTGCGCAGGTTGTTAAGTTTGTTAAACCATTTATTAAGGCTGGAGATCTGCTTGCCTTTATGCTCGGTGAGGTAGCAAAATCCTCCGGGCTAACTACATAATGCCCGTACGAAAAAGAGTCTATCTGTGGACGGAGATATGCTGACGACTAGATGGAAAGATTTTCACGCATTAAAATATTCTAAATCCTATATTTTAATCCGCTGCTTCCGTTCGTTCGATATACGATAATTGTAGATGATGTTATATAACAATCGGGACCAACAGCTTAACGTGCTTTTCAGAGGCACGGAGGGTAGTCCCTCAACCAACCAGACTCGGAGAGAAATCTTAGAATTTACACAAAGATTTCCTCTCCGGTGTGGGAATCGAACCCATGACCTCCGAGATTTAAAGCGAGCCAAATACCGATACGCTAGGGAAGTTGTCATTTAAAAAAATATGTCAGATGTTAAATGTTAGTATTCAATAAAGTGACATAACAAAGACACTCGTTTGTGTTTTATGATTCCTTTAACAAAACAGATAATTGTACCATTAATTCTGTAGTGATAATAAAGTTTTAATAACATAATTTATCACTTAAATCCTTTTCAACGGCAATTACCTTATTGGTATTTATGTTTAATTACCATACTATTATTTACTTTTCATAATTATCATAATAAAGTGTATTATATTGTATGTTATACAACTGTTAGTATTTTATACACAGTATTTTTAATAGTTGCTAATACTGAGCGAAATGATTTATTTTATGTAGTACTAGATTCCCGCGCGCGGTTTCACCTGCGTAACTTCTGTTCCTGTGAAAACTTCATAATTAAATAGGTACAGCCTATGTCACTCAGGGTGAATGTAGCTTTCTAATGGTGAAAGAATTTTTGAAATCGGCACAGTAGTTTTTGAGTTTATTCATTACAAACTTACACATTCACAAAAATACAAATATTTCCTTTTTATAATATTTGTATAGATAGACAATCGGTTTATGTATATACTTTTTCAATGGATTTACAAATTATAGAGCGACCTCAAACTAGTGTAATGAGCAATGCCCATTACACTAGAATGGGCGCCCGTTTTTATATAATTAATATCTTGTAAAGGGCATAAGTTTATTCCAAAAAGAGAGGAAGATACGGTATTGATAAGTACGGAGTAATGACCTGTAGTGATTGCAAGTAAAAAAAATGCTTATTGCATTTTTTTTCACTTGTAATCTGCCTTCATGTACCTGTGCCTTTTTAATGTAATATTTCGATAGTATATTAATATGATGGCCAATCGTCCTACCAATTAATAGCAACCACCTAAAATTCACGTTTTTTAAATCTTTATGTAACAGTTCCAAGTGCTAAAGAACCTTTATACGGATGTATTTTGCGGGATTTATCTTTTACAGGAATCTTGTACGGTACAAATAAGGCTTCAGGCTATAATTCTGCAAGTATCTTGACGTTTCTTGTTGTAGCTTCTGTTCAAATACCTACTATATTTTCGTTACTTAATAGTTACCTTGATTTATAGTATATCCCACTAATATTACTAACGCGAAAGTTTGTAACATTGTATGGATGTATGTTTGTTACTCCTTTACGCAAATACTACTGAACATATGTGGCTGAAAGTTTATAAGCTGAATTAACATATGGGCTACATAACATCACGCTACGACGCACTGGAGCAGAGTTACGCGGGTAAAATCCCGGGGCACACCTAGTTTTCTATATACAGTAGGAATATAAATTAATCCACCACACCTTAATTTGAGAACGAATGAACTTATGAAGGGGAAGACCTCGACGAACGGTCTCTGACCAAATCGGAGACATCCTCGCAAAAGGTCAAATAAGATCCACCCTAAACCGACGTGCTTGTATGAAGAATGTTATGAGAGTGAATGAAGCGAAAGATGTGTGTAGGGATCGTTGCAAGTGGGAAACAGGCGTGATTATGAAGCTAATCTTTGTATTGATGTCTTTGTTCGTTATTACGGACAGAGTTTTTATAAAAGAAACATTATGTACATAAACATTAATGAAATCAATCAATAGTCTGCAAAATATGGCTATCCATACTAAGGTTCCTTAATTTTTCAAATGATTATTTATCTACCTTTTTATCTTGCATAACATTTGTGCTTGTTAAACCTCCAAATGATCTTATTTAATAGATTTTTTTTTCTTTGCAGGTAAGCCGCTTCTTTTTACATCGCCATTTTCTGAAGCCGAATCATTAAAGTGTAAGTTTTTCTTCAGACGAGTCTCCGATGTCGAAGCTGCGCCACAAATCCTTTGTTACTTGAAATATTATCTCCAATTTATTTTCTTTCTTCAAATAGTAAATCTGTTCAATTACGCTGTATTACGTTACAAAATGTGGGACAAAAAATTGACGTAGGATTTGGCAATATTTTTAGATGTAGTCATAGCGAAACTTGTTATATTTTGTTCAAATTGATGAATATGAACGGTGGTCCAAAGAAATACCTACTCAATGTATATAACCATATTCGATAATCAATAGAAATTGACCGTCTTCCTTAGGTATAGTATTTGCCATTATCTATATTTAGTACGAATAAACTCAACAACTACAGGAGGGATTACGATAATCCTTTCACCCTTAGAATGTTACATTATTGTTGAGTAACATAGGCTATATTAATTTATGAAGTTCCCACGGGAATGGTTGCTAAGGGGGTGAAACCGCGCGCGGGTAGCTTTTTACATATTAAAAAAAAATGGCTCAATAGAAGCGAATAGAGCTAATGACGAAAATGTTCACAAAGTTTCAATAATACCTACTTAGTGGTTACTTTTACAACTTAAACTATAATAATATAATGTCCCTCAACCAAAAACTGGCAAAAATATATAACAAAAAAATAAATGCTTTAAGATCATGGTAGGTTCCATGTTATATTGAAGTCCTCAGACCAGTCAAGAACTCTCAAAATTTTTCCAATATATTTAACGTTAGAAATATTTGAACAGTTTCCTTCATCCATCATTACATGTGTCAAAATAGATCAGCCTCGTCTGACGGCTCTTACATTCTTGTAAATGCAAAAATACTCCGTAGATATACTATATCCTTTGGGAATAACAATTTGTTGACAAAAGCTTTTTATGGAAACCGTTTTAGGAGTCAAAAGTGCTGCTTGAAATAGCATCGAATTATCTGATAGCGAAAACCTCGGTCGTCGGCGTTTCAGTTGCGCTACGAAACAAGCGATATTAAAAGCGTAGCGTAAATATGCCATGGGAAATAGTAAACTTGGAATTTATATGCGCATATCCTTAAAAGCTTTTGAATTTGTGCCTTTAATTCTTTTATAGACCGCTTTTACGATTTAGGTGCACGCCTGTTTGGGGACGCAGAATGGTTATATGATTTCTGGGGAAGTTAATTTTTTGGGTATACACTATATTTTTATATTTATGTGCAATATCAACTAGCGAAATGAAATTTTGGCTAACTTTTGTCCGTGACTCCGTTTTTGTGATTAGTTGTTTTTTACGATATCTTTTTTCTGTTTAGAGATAACTCCCGCACTAAGGAAATGAATTCTTGTGCCGTGGTGAACTTAACAAATATATAATTCACGGAGACAAAGCACACCAAACTCAGAACACCTATCTGTTGTTCACACAAATAATTGTCTGGGTTGGGAATGTCACCCAGAACACCTTAAAATTTTTCCGGGACATAAAAGTAGCCTGTATGATTTCCTAGAGTACAATCTATGCATGTGTCAAATTTTATCGAATTCTGGCGGGATTGAGTAACGAACACTCAATTTACTCATTTATAATATTAGTAGGCATTATTAGATAAGGTTCACTACCTACTTGGGCCAGATTGCTAATGCGTGCCCGGCCCCCGTGGTGTAGGGACCTCTCCTCGTGGTATGAGTTAGCATACCACGCTATGGAGAGGTCGAGTCCCACATATCCCACCGCCAGCGCGCAAATACGCTGCAGCGGTGGTAGGAATGAGTAAATGCATTTCGCCCCGGACAAAAAAAAAAAGGTTTACTACCTACTTAACAACGTTAATAATAAACTATAACTCGAAAACAACATATTATCAAATATTTGATCTTAATTAAAATCAATATATCCGCCTTAATAAAGACAGTATGAAATTAAAGACAAAACGGAAGCATAATCACGTCATAATTATCTTACTTGTTTTGCAAACGCTCACTCAGAGCCCGCCTTACGTAAAACGGTGGCGAGAGACATAACGGCCTTCGCTTTGGGCGTCCCATTACTGTAATACGGAGCTAAAACTTGACTGATTACTGGTCTGCCTGGATGAATTTTTCCACTGTCACACTGCGATGGAGGTTTAGACAGATATTAGCGGTATTAGAGGGATTTTCTCGTCTATGTAATCGAAATTCTTGGTTAAACGAGCGCGCACAGCTGTTATCTTGTTCGTCCGTCATTACACGAGTTTTTCTCGAGATAATGAAGGTAAAACTCACTTTTTGGGTCGCTTATTTGATCATAATATTTTATAGCTTACGTAACAAACTGAAGTATCAACAAAATGAGACGGAGCTACATTTTCATAACTCCGCGTTAATTGATATTTAAATGAATATGAAGAAGTTGCTGACTGTTAAGAATTTCATTCGACTTTAGGGTAAATGAAGAGATAATTTTCATAAGAATGCTAAGAAAATATTACTTGAGCTCTCATCTGCACTATTCCTCAAAATTTCCATATTCAAATTAACATTAAGTTAATTTGCCGTAGGATCTTAAATTACCTTTGAAATTAGATATGTTTCGCTGTCACTGCGGATGTAATTTACATTTATTATTGGTCTTGTTGAATATTCATTAATTTATGTTACGACGCACTATTCCCGTTATTTGGGTCGTGCACGCGAAAAATGCTTTACGACAATCGTTAACCCGATAATATCTGCACTTAATGCTAATGCATTGTGTGGATATCGGAGCCTAATTTTATTATTTGACGTTAATTGTTTTGCCCTATTTAATATGCGTAAATAAAGTGCGGTATGGTTCACGTTATCAGCTATTGTCGTGAACCTTCGAGCTACCGTTGTAATTACGTTATCTATATACCTTTGGTGAACTGTGTTCTTGTCCTAATTAATGAAGGAAGCAAGGGATTTTATGTGGACCGACAGCTTAAAATACCTTTCGAGGCATGACAAGAGGATTTGTGGGGATGACTAAAACATTTTTCCTCTGCATTTGCATGGTTTTATCAAAATAGTTCGTCGGTGAAATTTTAAATAAAATTTGTTGGATTTTTTGCAACATCGTAGTGTAGTACAGAAGGCATGAAACATTAATTTACCACGCCTACGGAGCTTAAATAATTTCAGATGCAGCAAAAATAAAAAATCCAATCTCAGAGTGGTAATAACTTCGGCAAAAATATAATACATACATGTGGAAAGTAATTTATATTTATGACGAAATTGTTGAGTGGATGGTATGATGATTTCGGGAAATATTGATGTTCGAAAGCACTTTATTTCTTGATAGAAGTCAGATTACGTTTTCGATATTTTTTTAATTCCGTGACGGGAGCTATGCAGTTTTATAGTATAATAATTTCAGTATGTTCTTCAGTTATTGTAAAAAATATGTTGATGAATGAATAATCTAAATATAAGTTGTAGTGAAACTTCTGCCGTGCACGCGTCCTCACTTCAAACCTTAGTCGGAATAATTTGGCTTGCTTGTAATTCTCAACATAACTTACATTAGAAACTGCAAGCATTGGAAAAATAATGTTTTTCTTTTTACTTATTATTATTATCAACGGTTGCATGTAGAACCTAACCTATTCTGTGTAATATAGAACGAACAATTGGTTGTATACTGAAAACCCAACATTTCTAATTCAAACCATTTTAATTATGAAAAAATAATTGCTTGTTCTACAAATACAAACAACAAAATTAAACACATTTCGAACAAAAATATGTTACAAAATTACGATCCAAATCTATCCTATATTTACTTCCAATTAAAAGTTGTGCACCCTGAATTATTGCCAACTATTGTTTTCAATGCTATTATCGTCGTATGTCTGGTGCAGTCACGTCAGGAGGCAATTATAATTAAAATAGCTTGTTCAACTACATGGTGCCACCGAGGTCGCTTCGTCCCTCATTGTTTGTTGTAATGTACTATATTATACCATCAATATTCAATACTACATTCAATATTTTAGGTCTAGTCGCTTGCTGTATATAGTTTACATTATAATAGCACAATAGGCAATAAATAGCTCGGGAGTTATTGAATATTAAACCTATTTCTAAATGGTGTTCGAAGATTGCGTGCGCTGTTGTTAGTTTATGGTCTTGTGTTAGTAATTAATAGAAGTCCTCGGGGAATTTAAGTCCTAGCAATACTATACACATTGCACTTTGAACTTCCAAACAATGCTTATAAACATGTGAACGTGTGTGTTTTATTTATATATTTATTTTTAGTGGAAGAATAAAAAGTTGGAGTCATTGTGTTGTAGTATTTTCTCACAAGACACGGGAAATGAAAAATGCTTTTTGTGCAATAAAAAGGATATTGGTTTTCGTTGATATCGTAAGTGATCGGTACACTGGTTAACACCATTTTTTACACCCGTCCGTCCGACTATGTAGTTAGCCACGAGGCTTTTGCTACTTTACCGGGCATAACGCTTGCAGAGCTCCAGCCTAGATAAACAGTTAAAACACTGCAAACTAAGCAACCTGCGCAATAGGGCGTCCCCTATGGGACTTGGACCTTAGCTCAGGGCGGTCGCTGGGGATGAGATTGAGGGATTTTGACTTTTTGTATTTTAGGGAAGTTTTGTGCAATTGTCGCTCTACTTCACAGTTCGCGGGCCTCTCGGACTTAACACCATTTGTGTCTGAATTATAGATTTATTTATTACCGTAATATTTTCCCATATGCGTTGCAACATTGTTATGTCTGCTCACGGTATAGATTGTCGAGTAAAACTTGAGTCAATCTGTTGGTTCCTGAGCCCTCCACGTTGCTATTGCGTGCTCATACATATTCAAGTGTTCATACATCACAAGTCATACCGCAGCTCCGAGCCCCATAATAACATGCAGCGCGTGAGACGTTGGTATTCCCGTTTATTCAGATACTCACTTATCTCCTTTGTGCTTTGAAGCTTAGTCGATTCTGATTTACTTTTAAATCTATGCTGTCTTTTTAAAAATTCCATTTGCTTCGTTCCATTACATATATAAAGCTGTTTTTGGTGCATTCAACTTGAAACGTGTAAGTACGTGTATTTTTCTAATACTTATTAGGTGAGTGCACTTACTTTTTATGCTATTTTATTCTTTGGATTTCTTTTCTATTTAAAGTTGTATTCAACTGATATCTTCGAATCGTCGTTATGTCATTTACATAATGTGTTGAGTTGCTAATAATATAGTTTCTTTTATGTTAAACTACGTGTTCTTATCTTTTCCCATTAGGTATCATGCGTCATGACGTCATTTTAATATACGTCAGTCGCTCAATAAGCTCATCACAACGTCTACTGCAGCACAAGGCCCTCCTCCCGAGGGAGGGTTTTTGCTATAGTCACCACGCTTGGCAGTCAGGTTGGTAACCGCAGTATTATGTGGTAACATACAAGGAAACGCTGCTGCCCGTTCTCTGGTGTACAATTGTTATAGATGATGTTTTAACAATCGAGACCAACGGCTTAACCGCTAAAGCTTTCCGCACGGAGGGTAGTCCCTCAGTCGACCAGACCCGGAAAGACCTTAGAGTTTAAAGCGAGCCAAATACCGATACGCTACGGAGGTTGTCGGAGCTCTAGTAGGTATTAGACAAATGAAGTGTCGTGTTCTTAAGACTAATGCCGTTCTGTACTACTCCGTGCTCGATGAATCGTTATTTCTACTGTCGGATTTGTGTCCGCGGTGAGTTATGGTAATCATTTTCTAGGGAGGCAATTTTTTCTGGAATAGATGTTGTTTTGGTGCTTCATTACGTTCGGTAGATGTAGTTGGTTACGTGGTATGTACGTGTTATGAGGAGAGAGGAAAGTCAGTGATGAGCATGAATATGTATGGATATGGAGGTAGGAGTAAAAGACCTAAGAAAGTGGGGATGGATTGCTTAAAAAAGAAAATCCTTTTTTAAGCAATCCATCCACGCCTTCTTGTTCTTGTGTGTGAGATGACGGCTGATAGAAATGATTGGAAGAAGAATACATGCTTTGCCGACTCTACTTAGACCTAATAAGAGAAGAAAGAAGATAAAGATTAAGTTGGTTACTGGGATGAAACGACGTTTAATATTCATCATCAGCCTGTATAACTTCCACTGTTGAAGATGGGTCTTCCTCTCGACCCAAAAGGGATCTTGACTGCGGTATTATGCTTTATTAACCGGGTAAAAACGCTGTTGCACGTAGGTATACGACTGTCAGATGTTGTTATAACATACGGGAACAACGGCTTATCGCTGCTGATCGCGATTCAAGGTCACGGAGGGTAGTCCATCAACATGACCCAGCAACAGATATATTATTTTACAAAATGATATTTTGTCCGTCGCGGGAATCAAACCTAACTTCAATAGAGACTTATACTGCTAGGCTACAATAGATGTCGTTAAATAGTAAACTTATTTTTTAAGCGTAACTTTAATTGAAAAATATATTCTATAATATAAAAATGAATTGCTGAATGTGTTGCTAAGCGCAAATCTCGAGAACAGCTGATCCGATTTCGCTAATTCTTTCTTTCTTGTGATTGTTATTGTCAAGAGAACGTTATAACGTAAGAAAAAAATAAAAACCTACATGCGATTTTATTCAGTAAAATGTTGAGGGAAGTTAATAAATGTGTGTTATTGGGTAGTATATTGTTGTGTTAATGAAAAAACCGGCCAAGTGCGAGTCGGACTCTCGCACGAAAGTTGCAAGTACCTACCTATTTTTGATATCAAGAATACAACAAGTAACATAGTATAAAAGTTCTTGTAGTTCGTTTTAACTTTGATCGATGTTAATAATAGTTGAATGAATGAAAGGTAAATTGCGGTTAACGGTTTATGACGTATTAAAAAAAAACTGCTTACTTGATCTCGTTCAAACCAATTTTCGGTGGAAGTTTACATGGTTATGTACATCATATAGTTTTTTTTGTTTTATCATTCTCTTATTTTAGAAGTTACAGGGGGGGGGACACACATTTTACCACTTTGGAAGTGTCTCTCGCGCAAACTATTCAGTTTAGAAAAACCGGCCAAGTGCGAGTCGGACTCTCGCACGAAGGGTTCCGTACCTACTAGTTGCAAGTGCCTACCTATTTTTGATATCAAGAATACAACAAGTAACATAATATAAACGTTCTTGTAGCTAGTTGTAACTCTGATCGATGTTAATAATAGTTGATTGAATGAAAGGTAAATTGCGGTTTACGGTTTATGACGTATTAAAAAAAAACGACTTACTTGATCTCGTTCAAACCAATTTTCGGTGGAAGTTTGCATGGCTATGTACATCATATATTTTTTTTAGATTTATCATTCTCTTATTTTAGAAGATACAGGGGGGGGGGGACACACATTTTACCACTTTGGAAGTGTCTCTCGCGCAAACTATTCAGTTTAGAAAAAAATGACATTAGAAACCTCAACATCATTTTTGAAGACCTATTCATAGATACCCCACAAGTATGGGTTCGACGAAAAAATTTTTTTTGAGTTTCAGTTCTATGTATGGGGAACCCCAAAATTTATTGTTTTTTTTCTATTTTTGTGTGAAAATCTTAATGCGGTTCACAAAATACATCTAATAACCAAGTTTCACCATTATAGTTCATATAGTTTCGGAAAAAAGTGGCTGTGACATACGGACGGACAGACAGACAGACAGACAGACAGACAGACAGACAGACAGACAGACATGACGAATCTATAAGGGTTCCGTTTTTTGCCATTTGGCTACGGAACCCTAATTAAGAAAACTTTACTGCAATATTATTTTTGTAATGAATTGACGTTACTGTCAGTGTTTGAAATAATTGTCAACTATCGATAGATAGCCACATTATTTGTGTCATAGATAGGGTTGCCACCCGTACTATAATTATATAGTATCGTACTATATTTCAGTCAAATGTACTGTATATTATATAAAAATAATATAGTACAAAAAGTTCTATATTTTTGTGCTAAACTAAAATTCACCCCATTTAAAAACCATACAATGAAAAATGCTTCTTTACAATAGGTGGAGGCCTATCAAAAAAGCTCATCAGTCCTCCGGACAAAATCTTAATCCGGCTCTGTATGGATCTAACATGCTCAGATTCTTCATTGTGTACTATTGTTTTCCTCAATTTCCCAAAAGTACTATATATATATATATATAGTACTTTTTTGTAAAAAGTACTATATATATAAAACAAACAAAAAGGTGGAAACCCTTGTCATAGACTGTATTTTAAGTCGAGATTCCCATGGGAACGGGATATACGCGGGCGAAACCGCGGGGAATAGCTAGTTTTACATACAAATTTCTATAGCATGTTATTTTAATTCGATTCGTTATTGTAAGATCCTAGACGCATTTGCATTTTACACGCGTGTCGGATCTGGATCGTAGGAGTTGCAATGACAGTGTGTGGATGAGATTAGAGCTGAATGCTGAATGTGATTAATGATAATAGCAAAAGGAACTTTAATAATTATTCAAGTTTATAGTTACTCTCAAATGTTAGTTGAGCTTACAACATTTTAATTAGTTTTATTTTAGTTCTCGTTTTGAATTTTAGGAGAGCTTACCAGTTTTTTGCACGTGTTATCATGTTTTATCATGTTTTTACACGCTTTTTATTAGCTTCACTTGTATGTATGTTTGAATCCGACTCCTTAGGGCGCGATTTTGACCTACTTTAAACGGCCAGATTTCATTCAAATTTTGCACTTCTGTCAAAGACCGATGACAATGCAATAATTTCGTAGAATTTTCTTTAAAAGCGTGTTTTTAGTTTTTTATTAAACTAAAACTACGTAAACGAAGTAGGTACTTCGTGGTTATAGTCTTAATAAGATATTTAGCTTGTCGTTTACTGTGTAACTGTTCGTGATATAATTGACCGTGAAGCATCAATATGACACGCCTCATGAATTAATTTTAGATCCTGCTGCATTTTCCATTACGTTTTCCTTAAATGTTAACGCTAATCGCACTTTGCATTTATAGAGAACTAGCTGCGCCCCCCCGGTTTTACCCGCGTTCTGCTCCAGTGGGACGGAGCGTGATATTTTGTAGCCTATATGTTAATCCAGCTTATAAACTATCCATATGCAAACTTTCAGCCAAATCCATTCAGGAGTTTTTACGTGAAAGAGTAACAAACATCCATCCATTCATCCATACTTACAAACTTTGCGTTTTTAATATTAGTAGGACTAGTACTGCGTGATTTCATCCGTGTTAATTATATTCCCGTGAAACCTCGTCTTAATATACCAAAACTAGACTCACACAAATAGTTGCAATAGGGGAAATAATTGGGAATCAATCACGGAACGCCTTGTTGGTTTTGCATGTACTCGTACGTTCGATAATATAAAATTATAGTGTTCCATTTTTCATTTAAACGAGTGTTACGGGATAGTGATCGTATCCCCACACTTCCTCTTCAAGGACCAGGAGAGTCCTGCTGAGCTACTTACGTGGCGAACTGATAGGCAGTCGCAGGCGTTACAATACCTAAGAATATACCTCATGCTATTTGTAATTTTAGTCAGTATTTTGAACTCTATTCTATTCAGGTTTTAAGACGCATATATATTATACTAGTATTTCTAACAAAAAATAGTTTAATATTAAATCCTATATTAATATGGTAGGTAAAACCCTTACGTTGTTATTACCTCTCGTGGCTATTCATATTTCACTCCAATCCGCTTCCAGGCCTTCATGTAATCTCGGCCTGTATTGAGGATAGTGCACGAGTAATAACTTGTGTATAACGTTTTCAGGTAAAATTTAATAATGTTGGAAGAAATTGATATTAAAAAGTTTCATTAAAAACCTGAGGGCCGAAGGACGTAACCAATATATTGAGTTTCAAGAATCTCGTTGTAGTTAAATATGTATTAAACATTATATTGATACAGAAGGTTATTCATATTGGATCTGGTTTTATAAATATGTCATCATCATCGTCATCATCAGCCCGTTGGCAGGTGGTTTAGTGACCTTAGTATTATGGTGTAATACACAAGGAACGCTGCTGCCCATTCCCTTGTATACGATTGATATAATTGTATAACAATCGGGACCAACGGCTTAACGTGCTTTTTGAGGCACGGAGGGTAGTTACCCAACCAACCAGACCCGGTAAGAAATCTTAAAATTTACACAAAGATTTCTTGTCTGGCGTGGGGATCGAACCCACGACCTCCGAGTAAAGCGAGCCAAATACCGCTTCGCTATGGAGGTTGTAAAAGTTAGAAATATGTAACTACTCTGAATGGAGTGTAGTTCTAGAGCTCAGGAGCATAAGGTCGGATGTGCCAGTATACGTCAGAATCATTCGTCGTATGTGCCTTTATCGTAAACCAGATGCCTCTAATGAATAGTACATCCGTCGTTATGAATCTGAGGTGTAAAGTTGTAAGCAAGCTTATTGGCTTGCAAAAGATTTAAAATAACGCAATTTGGCAGTACCTACCTGCTGTCTTGTAGGCAAATAGAATGCATTACGCTTCTTTTTCGGATTAAATGTATTCGAAATAAGTTACATTTAAAGTTATTTAGAATACAGACTCGTACATTTAATAGATATGGCTACTATCATAATGGTGTTAGCTGCCTAAACTATATCGCTGGGAATCGACTAAGTTTGATCCAAGCAGCATGTTTCCAAAGTTAGCGATGAGCCAGCGATAAATGAATTGAGGCATACAGAGTTGCATATTGCGACTTGGTAATAGGATATTATAAATTTATGAACGGACTAATTCTGTAATACTGAATGCAAATAGATTTACTATTATGAAGGCTAAAGGAAAAGACATGTTAATTTTGGGGTTTGATTCAATTTTAAATTCGGATTTACTATTTTTGTGTCAAATACGGGTTTTGTCTGTTATTTAGATTGCTTTTTTATTTTGTTTCACCATGAAAATGTTAATTGATTCCATTTTGAACCACTAAAAATGGTTAACTCTTATTATAGTTTTCAAGCAAGCAATCATAAAATAATGAATTTATTCAGCACTAAGATATTTAACATACACTTGTACTTTTAAAAATCACAATGAAAGAGAGGTGTAATTAAAATGTATGTATGTATTATTTCCATGAATAAAACTACTTACATAACTATAACTAGCAAGTGCAACCTGTGAGTGCTGCTAATTGTAGGGCATTACAGACAATATAGGTACATATTGAAAATTTATAAAAGCATATAATTAAGTGACACACACCTGGGCGTACCACAAGCCAGAGGTGCCACTGATATCAATGTCAGATTTATAGATATAAGAGGAAGTGATCGCTGGAACGGCCTACAAACGCTAGATCACAGGGCAGGGGTAATACGATTAAACAAAGGCCATTACCTAATATCATGTGCCATTTTTTTTTGTTCTATTCACATCCAAAGCCCGTTTACGTCTACTGCTGAATTTGGGTCTACTTTTAAAGATCTTGGTCGTGGAAATATATTGCCATATTCAGCAAACTTGGCAGGCGTGTTCATGATCGACTAAGATGGTAAGTAACCTTGATAGATGCTGCTGTTCAACCATCAGGTAAATGTCCTTTAGGCGCATCCTAACCAACCATGGGAAGAAATGGGGTTGTCTATTCATTTAATTCATGCATTTTTTCTTATCCTAATATTTATATATAAAACTAGCGGCCTCGGCTTCACACGGGTGCAATGCTGATGTATTATACATATAAACCGTCCTCTTTAATAATTATATCTATTAAAAAGCCGCATCAAAATCCGTTGCGTAGTTTTAAAGTTCTTAGCAAACATAGGGACGGACTGACAGGAAAACGACTTTGTTTTATACTATGTACTGATAACATTTTATTGTTTTTAAAATGTATGAGCTATGATTCTATTTATTTATAACTTATCAATCCTCGTTTAAACATTTACATGACGCGTCCTCGTTCGGATAAGGAAAGTCATCACGATTCTCCTTCCAGTCACGTTCTGCTCTTAATTTTGCTTACACGTATTTCAATCAACCAACGATTACATAATATCGGTTCTTTGAAGCTTCAATGTACAGTCACTCCTGCAATAATGTCGATATAGTTTCAATGATAAAGATTGAATTTACGTTATTCTTGTTTTATTCATTACGCGTGCGTGGTTACAGCCGCGTAACTCCCGTTCCCATGGGAACTTCGTAATAAAATATAGCCTAAAACCTTCCTTGATAAATGGGATATTTAACACAGTCAAATCGGACCTGGTTCCTGAGATTAGCGCGTTCAAGAAACAGACAAATTCTTCAGCTTTATTTTGATATCGATACCCTATCTGGACATGTGGCTAGATCAACCAGTGTCTGCAAATCCTTACTTATATTATAAACTCGAAAGTTTGTGAGATTGTGTAGATGGATATTTGTTTCTCTTTCACGCAAAAACTAGGATTTCGCTGAAATCTTGCACGAGCATAGTTTATAAACCGGATTAATATATAGGCTATATACATTGACTAATGGAGCGGGTTGTAGCCCAACGCGGGTCAAACCACGGGGAGCAGCTAGTTTTTAATAATACTTATGCGAAGAAATGAGATTTAGAGTCAACTAAATAAAATCTAAACATTAAACGCAATAATAATTATTAAGTACATTTTCTTTATAGAACCTACCTATTTAGTAAGTTAAATAGGTTCTTTTACAATTTTGTAAACCAACGAATGCGAATAAGAGGAAATTGAATAAACTAGTAACTTTAATATTCCGTGCGGCAAGCCTGATGAAATACGTGTGCGTAGTAAATTAAATGTATAAAATCACTTAGTGAAACACAGCGGCAATCTCTGCTAGTGCGCGACTACATCGAGCCAATTACTTGACACTTGTTATGTTAATTAGTTAGTCAGCAGTCATAGTATGTACTTGAGCATCCGTATGACGCCATTAAATTAATGTGCTGAGTGTACGTCATAAGTTTGTATTTAGGGGTGACTCGTCGAAATTGGTGTCTTTGTGGATGGGGTGGGTTTATGTTAATTGATAGTATTATCAGCTTTCGTTAAATTGGTTTGTTGGTTTGTATTAATAATACTTACAATTAAAAATGTGTCTTGTAAAATAGTATCTTATCAATATTATAAATGGAAAAGATGAGTTGACGTTCAATTACACAAAATTTGCATGTAATTTAGTATACACGCATATATTATCAGCATCATCAGCCCGTACAATGTCCACTGCTGAACATGGGCCTCCTCCCGAGGGAGGTTTTCTGCCATAGTCACCACGCTTGGCACGCGGATTGGTGACCGCAGTATTATGTTGTAATACACAGGGAAACGCTGCTGCCCGTTCCCTGGTATACGCTTGTTATAGATGATGTTATAACAATCATATCTTATAGCACCGCAATATTGTCGAAGTAGCGTACTTGTAGCCCATGTGGGTTATGCACGGTAACTACACTACAATACAGCGCCCTACTGGGTGTAGATACCTACTTAAAGTTAAAAATATAAGTATGAAAATAATTAAATATAAAAAAAAACTTGTGTGAACATTTATTTCGCTGTCTTCCATATTACTGAACTAAGTGCAATCTTCTATACTAATATGAAACTGATGAGTTTGTTTGCTTGAACGCGCTAATCTCAAGAACTACTCGTCCGATGTGAAAAATGTTTCCGAGGCCCATTTATCAAGGGAGGCTCTATTAAATTATTATAGCCATCTAATATTAATACAGATACTAAAGTTAAGTAGATATTATGCACACTGGCGTGGATTCTTTCCGCACTTAAGCAGTGTGCATAATGTGTTGTTCCGGCGATTATGTACCGGGCATAGTAACAAACAGACTTGGCTTCTTGAATAAATTGCATAAGATCGTATATTTATGAAATAATTAGAGTCGCATTGTTATCAGTATATTTGTATAATAAATTAGGCTCGCTTTGCCTTTTAACCACGCTAAAACATACACGTGTACTAGACATCAGTTTTTTTTTAAATTTAATTGTCTAAATATTAATAATAAATAAAATTTATTCATAATCACTTCTTAAATTTAATACATTCATATTTCTAGTCTAACTTTAATTTATATTTAAAACAAAAATTACAAACTAAGGTATATACAGGGTGTCCAAGAACCTGGCGTCCAACTGGATTCCCACGATGCCCCAAGTTCTAACAGTACTCAGAAAAATATTTAAAAAAATCCACCCCATGTACTTACAGAATTATACTGATTTAAAAAAAAAAGGGGAAATGAGCACCCTGTGACATACTTTTGAATGCTGTGACTGCTAATGCTGATAATTTCGATATTTCTTGGAGGTTTTGTAATCTAGGGTATTGCTGTGTCTAAATAGAATGTAAAAATAAATACTTATTGTACCATTTTAAAATAAAATATTATTTTAACTAAAGGTGATATGGAAAACTATTGAATTTCGCAACTTTGACCGACTGTAGTGTAAAAAAAATGTACCAAAATAGTATGGCAAGTGACGTCAAATTTTGACGCGTTTATTCCTCTTTTTAAAAAGGTATAATACTTACACATTAATTTGAAAAAAAAAATTTTGATAATATTTTTACTCAACAACCCAATTTTTACGAAGTGCCTACCTACTAACGGTAACTGTCGGACCCTTTCTTATCTTAGAAACTGTTATGTTACTACTATTATTTACTTCGGTTCCAAGAGTGAGCAAGAAGGAAATACACACAGGTAGATGGGTTCCCAGTAGAATAAAAGCAAAGAATGTTAGTTTAAAGATATTTTATTACAATAAATGTTCAAAATGTTGACCACCCGCGGCAATACAAGCTCTCACTCTCCTTAAAAAGGACCGCTTTATGTTTCGCGAGTAACTTTTTTGACGTATCACCTGCACTGCTTGTGTTATCTTCTCACGAAGGTCAGCGATGTCATTAATTGGCTTCGCATAAACGAGCTCCTTCATAGTTCCCCAGAAAAAAAAATCCAGCGGATTTAAGTCAGGTGAGCGGGCTGGCCACGGGATTGTTCCTGATCGCCCAATCCACCTGTTCGGGTATTGCTCGTCCAAAAACTCTCTAACGGATACGCGAAAATGTGCTGGACAGCCGTCGTGTTGGAACCACATATCTGGTGGGGTCTCTTCTAGTAAGTTTGGCAAATCATTTTGAAGAAAATTTAAATATGATTCGCCAGTCAAATTCTCGGGCATCTCAAATGGACCAATAATATTCCCACAGAGAATACCGGTCCACATGTTCACTTTGAACCGGTACTGGGATCTATCTTCTCGCATCAAGTGCGGATTTTCCACATGCCACTCGTGCAAGTTGTGTAGGTTCATGTAGCCATCCTTCTTAAATGTTGATTCATCTGACCACAAAATTTTGTCGATAAAGTTTTCGTCTTCTCGATGTTTTTGCAGGATTGTTTCACAAAACGCGACTCGGCTCGGATAGTCTCGAGGTAAAAGACTTTGCACTCGCTGTACGTGGTACGGATGATATTCTTCTTTTTGGAGAATACTGTGTGCTGTGCTCTTCGGTATCCCCGTATCAGCTTCTATTCCTCGCACAGAGATGCTTGGATTTGCCGACACCGCCTCTAAAACTTCATCGTGTATGAAGTCATTTACGGGTCGTCCTTCACCAGCTACTTGATTGGGGAACCGCCCGTCACATAGTGATCTGTGCACATTAATGAAAACTCGATGGTCGGGATATCGCGTAGCCCTCGGATACCTTTCTCTGTAAAGTCTCGCTGCAGCTCGTCCATTACCTCTACATTCTCCATAAATGTAGTGCATATTTGCGTATTCTTGCGGAGTGTAGGTCGCCATGGTAGCACACACAAAACACAAACTGTCCAAACACAGGCAAAGGTCGTCGTAAAGAGTTCGTTTCAAAGTCCAGAGCACAAAGAGTAATCGAGTCCAATAAACAAAGCTTTAAATCGTAGTACGTGATCAATGGTAACAATAAGAGAGAGGTGCGTAGTAACGGCAGGAGGCAGTGACGCGTACTGACCGTACTGTTATCCTAAATAGCACGATCCCAGATAGCGTCACTATCTATCTCACTCACACCTCTAACCTTTTTCTCCCTCACTCTTACCTGAATAATGGGGTACCATAAAGAAGAACCAGCAAATCGCAAAGATAGTTTCTGTTTTGCTCCCTCCTGTTGTAATAACGAATCACTATGGTGAGATGCATGCACATACCGTCCCTTACGGTCTAACCTGTTTTTTGAGAGGCCTGTTGTTATTTTTATGAGCATACAATAGTAATTCTTTAGAGGTTAGATTCAATTCGTCGTAAATTTTTCTTTCTAAGAATTCTGTAAGACATCGTAAAAATTGGGTTGTTGAGTAAAAATATTATCAAATTTTTTTTTTTCAAATTAATGTGCCTTTTTAAAAAGAGGAATAAACGCGTCAAAATTTGACGTCACTTGCCATACTATTTTGGTACATTTTTTTTACACTACAGTCGGTCAAAGTTGCGAAATTCAATAGTTTTCCATATCACCTTTAGTTAAAATAATATTTTATTTTAAAATGGTACAATAAGTACTTTATTTTTACATTCTATTTAGACACAGCAATACCCTAGATTACAAAACCTCCAAGAAATATCGAAATTATCAGCATTAGCAGTCACAGCATTCAAAAGTATGTCACAGGGTGCTCATTTCCCCTTTTTTTTTAAATCAGTATAATTCTGTAAGTACATGGGGTGGATTTTTTAAAATATTTTTCTGAGTACTGTTAGAACTTGGGGCATCGTGGGAATCCAGTTGGACGCCAGGTTCTTGGACACCCTGTATATGTATATAAATATCTTAATACATATTATAATATGTATTAAGATATATAAAAATAAATGGTATTGACTAGGTATATCGTACGTAGGAACAAGCTCCTAAAATATAGTATGAAGATAGCAGCTAGTCTGAACTAGGTATGAACTTTTTTTTTTTTTTTGTCCGGGCGGAAATGCATTTTCGCATTCCCGCCGCCGCTGCAACGTATTCGCGCGCTGGCGGTGGGATATGTGGGACTCGCCCTCTCCATAGCGTGGTATGCTAAACTCATACCACGAGGAGAGGACCCTACACCACTAAAACCCCCGGACACTCCTGCGATCCGCCGTTGGTGGAGGCCGGGTAAACTGACATGTGCTTCAGGCAGTTAAATTATTGTTATTGTGTTAGGGTTTTATGATTTGAAAAGAAGAAGCGGGGCACGACCAGCTTATAAACAATAAGTAAATATTATTCTTAGGTCTACTGTTTAAATGAGTTGCAGAATTAATATTTAAATTTGCACACAATCAGAGAGTCTACGAGTAAAAACAACATGTTAAGTCAATCGCGTCGGTACAGCTCTGTAATGTTTTAATTTCCCCTGAGAGTATTAAGTGCCTGAAACTTTTTATCAATTTAATTTTGTATCAAAAATATTAAACTTGCATTTTAATTTTGCAACAATGTATTAATATTATTTGAAGAGTAAAATATATACATACGTGTTTTAAATCAAAATAACTTAAAACAATTAACTTAAAGTCTTGAATACTTTATCATAATATACACGTGTCTCGTATGTTGATCGTTATTTATTTAAGGATCGTTTAACTACATTAGCACCTGCCTTATTATTTCACTTTAAGCTCGATTCTCGTTAGATGTTAGAATGAAGCAGAAGTCTATGCTTTCGAGTAACAACGTTGTTATATAAGTGAATGTCACTTTTGTTCAAACACGAAATAATTTAAATTACTATGTTTTTCGAATTCGTGTCAAAATATGCATGAGAGTTAGGTACAAGTATAAATTGAGTCTTCACACTCAGGTAGGACTGGCTGATGATATAAGTATATATCAATATTTATTTTTCTAATCTTTTTCATGACTTCTTAATTTCCCCAGCCAGAACTCGACTATTCGCAAGACGAAGTATTAGCAAGAGGCGTAGCGTACAAGCTAAGCAACCTATATAAGAGGTTTGTGTAGGTTGCTAAGTTTGAAAACCATTTAGTAAGCCTACATAAGCCTGTAAAACAAAAATGAACTAATCCAATAGCAGCATCATATTCGTTTTATGACGACAGTTATTATGTTATTGTCTCGGTTCTAATAAAAGTGATCATCAATGCCAGTACCATAAATAACTTCATTTCCTCAACCTCCACACTCCAGGCATCTTCCCATTTAAGCTTTATATGTCTCGCATCAATTTCTATAAACTACGTCAGTTGAAACAATAGTCTTACCCTGGCAACCCTGATCGCTCACAATAAGCGGAGTAGAAGTAATTACATGTTCATTAGTGTGACTGAGACGACACGCCACATCGCGTGACAACCTACATCCGACGCCTTGTACTTCTTACTAAATAATTATATACTTAACACCGTTTGAATTTGATATGACAGATAAGGGGTGAACCCTTTAAGATACATGCTTAGCAGCTATTGTGTTAGGGTGATATAATTGTATCATATTTCTTAATAGGCATACGTAATTTGGTATGTATGTGGAAGTGAATATGGTTTTTGATGGCATATTTAATTTTCTTTAGCAACGTATGCGTAAGTCATCACCAATTTTCTTCAGATCTTAATATAGAATAAAATGGATGTCATGTATTTATTGCTTTTATAATCGTAAATTAAGGAATGGAATAATATAATGTGTAAATCGAATTGTCATTAGAGATCAGATATTTAACAGTAAAATAACTAGATGTGATTGCTTTATTGAATACCAATAGGAGAGATTTTCTGTACTGCATAACTAACTTCATATATACCTATATAGAATATAGCTTTCATTTTATTGCAGGCGAAATACCGACCCGTACAATAAATAAAAGTCGCAAAATAACAATTAGTCCGTTCTTTATACACTTTTCTAGGATTCATCTGATTGTACCTCATAAAAATACTACCAAATATGTAGTAGATAGTGAATGGTACTCAACAACCTTGTGAGCGACCTTCTTGTCCGTCTTCCTTGTTTTAACACAGGTTTCGATACGCAGATTATAAATAATTCGACACGGCTTTCGATGTATCTAAAATTCGAAATGATGCTGAGACAAGAATATCTTAGATGTGTCTTAATTGCGTCTAGGAAAGTTCGTTAATTAAGGTTTTAAAATTCAAAGGCAATCGTTATTACTAATACAATGTTAATAAAGAAAGAAAGAAAGAAGAAAGAAAAATATTTATTTATAATGTCTTCCGTAAAAATACAATATCAAATTAATACATTAATTCCATGTGCACCATAAATAGGCACCAACTTCAGCTTTATGCTACATCCACACATTTGCGTATGAATGTAGCGCTGGTACTTCTCATTAATCGACATTAATGAGAAGTATTTATTTAATGTTATAAAAGTACAAGTTTAGTAATAACTTAAATGCAGTTTTATCTACACCTTTGCGTTATATGTATTCTAGTTCAATAAAAACTAGAATACATATTTCACGGCTAAAAAAATCGGCTTTAAAAAAAAATCTTTATTAAAATAAGCTGTACCTTTGGATTATTCCACTTTGTTCACCTGGGTGATATCACCTAGGTGAACAAAGTGGAATTGATTAGTGTACTTTGATCACCTCGGAAATAAATCACCTGGGTGATATCACCCAGGTGAACAAAGTGGAATCATCCGTACCTTTGTATCATGTGTTTTTTTATGTATTTTCTTTATTTGTAAGTGTAATGTGTGCACATAAATAAATAAAGAAATAGTTATATTTATTTATATTAAAAAGTAGTTTCGGGCCGTTTCACCCGCATACCTCCCGTTCCCGTGGAAATTTCATAATTCAATTATGTTATTACCTATGTTACTCCTGGATAAAGTAGCTTTCTTATGGTGTTTTATTTTCTTAATTGGTTCAGCAGTTCCGAGCCCTTTTCAATACAAAATAACATTCAAATATTTTCCTCAGAATAATATTACTAGCTTCCCGCTAAGGTTTCACTCGCGTAGCTTCCTTTTCTGTTGGTATTAAATGCCTTTGTTACTCAGGGAGAATGTAGCATTCTAATAGTAAAGAATTATCGAAATCCGTATACGTAACAAACATATAAATCCGTGTCTTTATAATATTATAATTAAATAGTATAAATGCAATGAGCATTGTTTAAATAATAGGCAACGATGGTAGTCAGCTTCACTTTTTCAGTCTGTTTTGGTTGGTTTGGTATCGACGTAACTGGTGAAATTATAATAATATAATAATAATATTTGTTTATTTCATCTCCACAAATTACAAGTTAATATAAACACGGTTCGTTGTAATTTATTGACATTCATAAAATGTAATTCGTGGGAGATCTGCCTTCGTATATGAAATTACCTCAATACGAGCTATTGTTTACACGCGGCGTGTTCGGCCGAATGAGAATTGACGAGCGGTCGTGCGTGACGTAAGCAAATGACGCTGTATTTCGTTCGCTGCCCACTGGTAATTACGTTTGTTTTCCAATATGGTGCACTTTGATACGTAGGGATTGGTCCAAATTGAAAGTCAAATACATTTTGTGTGCGAGTCATTTTTTGAGTGATGGATTGAGCTTGTTTATGTGTCGTAGTCAATGTGGCTGCTGTTAATTGTTGAATCTACTTGCAGTTTTTAATTAAACATTACGTAATTGGACAACCTCTGTAGCGTAGCGGTGTTTGGCTCGCTTTAAATCTCGGAGGTCGTGGGTTCGATCCCCACGCCGGACAGAAAATCTTTGTGTAAATTCTAAGATTTCTTTCCGGGTCTGATTGGTTAAAGGACTATCCTCCGTGCCTCGGAAAGCACGTTAAGCCGTTGGTCCCGATTATTATAACAACTTCTATAATATGCGTATAGCAGAGAACGGGCAGCAGCGTTTCCTTGTGTGGTACAACATAATACTGCGGTCACCAACCCGCCTGCCAAGCGTGGTAACTATGGCAACTACCCTCTCTCGGGAGGAAGCCCATGTTCAGCAGAGGACGTTATACAGGCTGATGATGATGATGATGACGAAATTGGACCGTTTTTCCCTACAAGTATGAACAGTATTTATACCTATCTTCTTCTTCAACAGCCCATTTATAACATGAGTCTCGTTTCAAGTCATGGTTGTTGAGGGATATTGTAATAAACACCACGCTTGGCAGGCGGATTGGTGATCGCAGTAAGCCTGGAGCACATAGATACAGCTCCCCATCCATCACCTGTAGGTATATCCCTTAGTCACTTCTTACGAAACCCATAGAAAGACATAAGAATAGACATTTTAACACGACAAACTAAAGGTTTATTTTATACCAATACGTGAAGTAAAAATTACGTAGAGTAGTTTGTGGTTTAAAGTGTGGTATAACTAGTTTAAGATTACACTTAATACACTGTAGGTAGATACATTATAGATTTAGCCGCAGCAAAGCGTGACGAGGTTAAGCCAGTTAATATTAAATAGGTACACTTATTACCACGGCATAGCAGTTCTTAGCCATTACTATAGAGCAGGGTTTCTTAAAGTGGGGTCCACGGACCCCTTGGGGGTCCGTAGCATGTATATCAGGGGTCCGCAGTAGGTCAGTCATGTCGAAGACAATCCCACTATTTATTCGTGTTCATTAAGGCCAAACAGCAGCACCCTTCTCATTAACAAATTAGTAATTTTAAGGGGTCCATGAATATTTTTTAATTGTGAAAGTAGTCCGTGACTGCTTAAAGTTTAAAAAACCCTGCTATAGATAGAGGAATAATACCTACTCATTTACATTTTATTTAGAGTAATATAACCTTTATATTAATGAAGGCAAAAAATGTGTTGTCCAGATAGCCTCTAGGCTTAAAGCAGTGATGAATCGAAAGTGAATAATATTGCGCACTTATTATTTCCTCGTGTTGCTTTTGTTATATGATCAAGATTTTGATTTTATACCTTGGAAACCTTGACCTTAGATAGAGCCTGGTAATTATTTTATTAGTAAAAGAATTTGCAAAATCGGTTCACTAGATCTAGAGATCCCTAAAACCTCAAATAATTTACAAACTTTACTTCTTTATAATATTAGTGTAGATTAGCGGATACCGGCGACTTTGCCGCGTGGCGTTTGTTATTCCGACAGTTTGTTTAACTATCCCCCATTAAAATGTCTTAGATTAAAAGTATTTAAAATGTTGACCGGGGATATAAGGTACCACTGTGCAACATTTAATTTAAATCGGTGCTACAGTTTCGGAGATTAGCCCGTACAAACAGACAGAGAATCAAAAAAAAATAAAAAATCTGGATGTGTTCTATTTTACTTCTAACATCTGCCTGACTAGGTTTTTAGCGTTTTTGTTTCTATGTACAGACATTCTACCTCTACAGTTTTATTATAAGTATAGATAAGATCAGGTTACAATAATTTATCTATTTATAGTTTGACTTTTTTTCTAAGCACTTTCACTATTGACTAAATTAATATCAAATGAAATACTTCTTCGTATCTGAAAGTTCTTTGTAAGTGCAAATTTTTACTTTCACGGCTTCCTTTTAAAATGGAAAGTATATTTTTATTTGTTCCATTATTATTTCCTTTTTGTATAAGATACCGGTATCCGTTCTTTATCTAAACAGGTAATGAATGACGACATTACTAAAAAGTTTGTAATTTAGGTATTTCACTTCCCACTCCCTTTGTTTGCCGACTATAATTTAGGTAGGATGATTTTTCAAAAGCATTTTTTTATACTTGTGAAAAACAAATGGAGATTTAAATTATTTATTTTTTATTATATTTGTGAATATTTAATCGGTTAGTATTTGTTGTTGATTGATTTCACTTCATCAGCTTACGTCCACTGCTGAACATGGCATGGCATTTGAGTGGTATTGCTTGGCAGACGTATTAGTTATGCCCGCTGAAGTAGCAAAACCTCGTGGCTGACTACGTAAGTCCTTCCGAAAAAAAAGACGGATTAGTGATAGCAGAAAGGTGGTGGGTATCCTTGAACTGATGTTGCGGTCCGTTCAATTCATGTCTTAACCAATGTAATATTGAGGAAACATGTAACTTTTCATATCGTTAGTGCGCTCAATGAGCTGCTCGACTGGGGAGAACGAGACAGGATACTGCAGAAAAATAACATAATTGATTTAAATATTGTGTTCTTATGCGCGAGTAAGGTCGCCAGAGCTCATAAGGGGAAGGAGACCCTTCTCCTGCCAGCACTAGACACCCTTGTCTTAGGTTTTTTAGTCTTGGCACTACCTCTTGTATATATCTTGTATCTTTGTATTTGAATATTTCTTATTATCTTGTAGATAATAGTCATCTGCCTAGTAATGCATAATAAAAAAAAAACTTCGACCTAGTATCATTGTTATAATTAAGCGAATCGAAAGTTCGAGTCACGTTAATCGTGAGCCTTCTCTGACCTTTATAAAGAAAAGGTCATTCGTACCAACTTACTACTTGTTAATGGAGAAATAACGTTTAAGTGGCATTTATTTTGTTTTATATCGTATTATTTCTAATTAATTATTAACTAAGGTATAGCTAAGTTTGTGGGAGCTGTTTTTAATGACTTTCGTCATGTTTTTTAAATGTTTTACTCATATATATTATTATAGCACCTCGCTCGGCAAATATCTAATTTTTTGTCATCGCCAACCATTCTCAACAATTTCTGCCCGGGTCTGGTTGGTTGTGGGATTACCTTCCGCAGGAAGCACGTTAAGCCGTTGGCTTCTCTTGTTATAACATCATCTATAGCAATCTTATACCAGAGAATGTGCAGCAGCGTTTCCCTGTTTGTGTATTTACATAATGCTGCGGACACCAATCCATCTGCCAAGCGTGGTGACTGACAAAATCGCGAGGCGGTGGGGGCGGCATATTCAGCAGTAGACGCTATAATCACATTTTGGTTGAGAACTTTGTTTAAATCATCGTTTTAAATACAGAACCCTTTTTAAAAGTGTTTAAATAGTATTTCGCCATTAGAATCCTGCGCAGTAGGAACCTGAATCCTGTGCGGGAACAAAAGCTTTGCTGGTAGTTCCGCCCAGCCTTTTAAACAGATTCGTTCTTTAACAATATTAAAGTGTTCCTCAACAAATTAACCCACATTTATACAAAACAATACAGAGGCACATAAAGTTTTCGATACGAAGCAAAGTTTTAGCTACAGTTTGTTTTTAAATGTTTTCTAGCGCAATGCGCCGTGTCCATTACACGTTTGTGAATTTTGTTCTGAAATTGAAACTTTCGTTCACATCGGCTGCAGTGTTGTCGTCGGCCTAATGCGCCAAATTAAATGAGACGCGAAATCGGAGTATGTTAATGTTTTTGTTATTTTAATGTTACGCCGTTTTATGGGTAAATTGGTTTTTAATTGGTATAGTCTCATCTTAAATACCGTTTTCAGGTCGTTATTTATAATATTGTTAGGAGCTCAAAACTGTTATTGAACCAGTTTTACAATGGTGGAGGTATGTAATTGCTTTAGAATTATTAGCATGATGGTTGCCCAAACGTTAAAGCCTCGATAAAAAATACCGGTTTGTTGTTCATTTAAACTAAGAAGACCTTTCTTGTATCCTTAGCCCACACTGTCCTATTGCTGGGGAAAAGTCCTTGCAGATGTATACTTTTCCCGCAGATATTTTTTCCTGACGGGGCGAGCTGGAATGCCCGGCGACATTAGCTGCAATTTTGTCTGAGGCCTAATGAGTCAAATTAAATACAACGCGAAATCGGAGTATGTTAAAGTTTTTGTTATTTTACACCGTTTATTGGGTTAATTGATTTTTAATTGGTATTCTGTTATTTTAAATGTCGTTGAGGTCGTCATTTATAATATTGTTCCGAGTTAAAACAGTTGATTGTAGTAGTGTCATATTGGTTCTTGAAATCGAATTTGGAAGATAGTTCTATAAAAGTTGCACAGGGTGTTTTCCTCCAAACAAATGATAGATCTTCCCAACCGGACGAGCTGGTAAGCAACTGCAGTATCAATTGTTCTCGTTGTGATCTGGTATTTGTAATATGCTAATTGCTGAATTTCAATTACGCGATGTAGCATTCCTTATCCTGACGTTATCTGACTTCGGCTTGGTCGATTCTATAAGACTTCTTGTGATTGTGATTCTCAGATAGTTCCTTAGCCTTTAGACATATTTAACATCCGTGATCGTTATATGTTTGTGAAGAATCAAACCACAGTGCAGTTACACCTTTAAACATAAAGCCGACTGATATAAATATATACTAAATCGTAGAATTAAACTAGACCTTAATACAATAGTAATAGGACACGATACAAGATTGTCGGTGTTTAACATGTTTGCACGCAATCCCATCTATCCTACATTTATTGAAGCGTGTAAGACCTTCTATTTCCCTGTAGTATTTACTTTTATTCTATGTATGTCTTATTACGAAACTTACGATCTTTATTTGTACCAATATTTTTTTACTATTCATAGGATCTTGAATTATCATTATGAATATCATCATCTTCATCAGCCCGTATAACGTCCGCTGCTGAACATGGGCCTCCTCCCGGGGAAGGGTATATGTTATGGTTACCAAGCTTGGCAGGCGGATTGGCGGCCGCAGTATTATGTGGTAACACACACGAAAACGCTGCTGCCCGTTCCTTGATATACTATTTTTATAGATGACGTTATAACCATCGGGACCGACGGCTTAACGTGCTTTCCGAGGCACGGAGGGTAGTCCCTAAACCAACCAGACCCAGAAAGAAATCTTAGAATTTACACAAAGATTTCCTATCCGGGGTGGGGATCGAACCCACGACCTCCGAGATCTAAAGCGAGCTATATACCGCTACGGAGGTTGTCTTATGAGTTACCATTAAAGGTAACTTTAACTACCTTTTGCTATGTAACCAAATATCCGGGAAGTACTATCGGCTGTTTGGTTCTAAGTCAATAATTTCTTTATTCATATAGACACAATTAAAATAAAAAAACATGTTCTTATGATGCGTCCATTTCTTTTCCTACCACCAGTTCTAATGTAACCACCTTGTGTAAGATTTACAAACACATACGCCGCGCGTACAAATAAATTGAACTATATGTAATAAGCTCAAGGCAGGCCGTGTGCATGTCATGTGTTTTGGTTAAATATGGAACCAAACATCCGATAAGTCGTGCCGCGTCAACCTAGGGTAGTAGGGTTGTCAACGTTTTTTTACAAGAAAAAAGTACATGTAAGTCAGAGAAGATATTTATATTTAACAGTATTTAAAAACAATGAAGAGTACATGTCACACTTGATGTCTTCAATATTTGGCATTTAAAAATTGGGTCAACTTCTCAATCCAATACTTATAGTGTTAAGCATTTTAACGCTCAAAACAGTATTTTGTATACTTTATTTTTGGTAACAGTATAGTTGACAACCCTGTTTGTCGCCGCGTCTGTTTTATAGTATCTACATATAGAAATACACCAAGCAAAAACTTTGTTGCCCTTTTTACGAAAATTGCCCGGACGGAGAACTATGAAATTTCACACACTTAAACTTTATATAGAGAAGGGGTAGAGAATGCTTATATATTTATTTTATTATATATAAGCATTCTGCATATAATATTATTATAAATTAATTTTATTAATGCTTATATTAATTTTGGTCTTATTTCGGCCACTGAGCGAACCCTAGTTAGGTGTTACAAGGAGATGAACAATAAAAATAACAAAGAAATGCTTTTACCTTATATATTTTTATAAACGACTAGCTGCGCCCCGTGGTTTTACTCGCGCCACTCTGCTCCAGTGGATCGGAGCGTGATGTTTTATAGCCTATATGTTAACCCAGCGTATAACCTATCCCCAAAATTTCAGCCAATTCCGTTTAAGAGTTTTGGCGTGAAAGAGTAACAAACATCTATCCATACTTAGAAACTTTCGCGTTTATACTATTAGTAGGAAGTTAAACCAACAGATAAAAAAAATAGTTAGTACCTATTTTGTAAGTTAGTTTAACTATATATTAGCTACTTTTAGTTAGAATTTATATATTACCGTTGCATAACTAAATATTTATAAACACATGTAACAATGAAATACCTAATTTGCCTAAACAAACTCACGCGAAGTATTTTAAAACAAAAATGAAAAGCGATCACAATTACCTATTGATGATTGGCATAAACAATACATTTCAATATTATGAATAAATAATTATTATTGCGTCAACAAACTAAACGAATCTGCATTGTGTTGGCAAAATAATGGGATAGAAACAATAGAATATAAAATTCTACAACCTCCGTAGCGTAGCGGTATTTGGCTCGCTTTAAATCTCGGAGGTCGTGGGTTCGATCCCCACACCGGACAGGAAATCTTTGTGTAAATTCTTAGATTTATTTCCGGGTCTGGTTGGTTGAGGGGCTACCCTCCGTGCCCTCCGTTGGTCCCGATTGTTATAACATCATCTATAATAATCGTATATCAAGGAACGGGCAGCAGCGTTTCCTTGTGTGGTAAAACATAATACTGCGGTCACCAACCCGCCTGACAAGCGTGGTGACTATGGCAAATACCCTCCTCCCACGGGAGTAGGCCCATGTTCAGTAGTGGACGTTGTACGGGCTGATGCTGATGATGGTGATGATAAAATTCTACTGCAATATATAAAGAAACTAACTGATGCCTGCGACTTTGTCCACCTGGTGTTTGTCATCCCCACGGGAACCCATTAATTTTCTGTCATTAAAAGTATTTTAAATGTTGACCGGGGACGTAAGGTCATGCAGATATGTTCAGATATTCGACCTCTACAGGTTTATTATATGAAATTGCCGAATTAAGAAAAAAAATCAATAAGCTTATTTTAATTTAATTTAAATAACCACTTGTTTTTTTTCTGTTATATAAAGTTTTAATCTCATCTTTTGTTCAATTGTTGTTACTAATTATGTTAAGCTATCTGTGGAAGCTGATTATAGATTGTGTGTTACACCTTTATTTTGTTATTCATGTCTGTTATAATACATGTATTTGTTTTCCAAATAATAAATAAATATATAGATATAGATAAAAGAGAACAAAGCTCAATATAACATGGCGCAATGTATTGCATAAAATATATGGTAGCCTTTATTTACTTACTTAAAACTATCAATCTGACATTAATAAACTATCACACTTTGTCAAATCATTAATCTTACCTATCGTGCTATACCATTCATTTGACTAGTTATATCGATCCATACATAAATAATGTTGTTCGATTTTTGTACACACCAGTCGTGATAAGCCATACATTAGAAATAGCATCCATAACTTGTACTAAGGATATATTATATGTCAACGGAAAATAATACGAATCGTAAGTTGAACAACGTTTGTGCCACTCATATTGTAAAATTTATTGGCCAGTTTAAGTTAACACGCATAATTAGTATATTCTTTACTTCATTATTATGACACTAAAATCTTTTCTTTTTATATTTTTGAAATCTTTTTAGATTTTAAGACTTCCCACCGTCTTGGGGAAGGCGTGGGAACGTGATGACACTTGAACCTAACCTAATCAAACAATATTTATCATTATCTTTCCCACCACCGCTGCAGCGTATTCGCGCACTGGCGGTGGGTTATGTGGGACTCGCCTTCTCCATAGCGTGGTATGCTAACTCATACCCCGAGGAGAGGACCCTACACCATTTAAACCCCCCGGACACTGCTTCGATTCGCCTTTGGCGGGGGCCGGGCACGCATAAGCAATCCGGCCCAACTTCCTCCCAATAAGTCCTTCTGTACCCGAAACATCGTTAATGTATAAACTATCTAGTAGTTTATTACCTTACGATTCGTATTATTTTCCGGTGACATATATACACTCACAGACAATTCACGATACAAAACTTTAATTTCCCTTGTCATCATAACGCTATTTTCGTGTACTATAACTATGATTTGCCAGAAGTACGAACAAAGTTTGTTGAGCTAATGTTTTCGCACTAGTTTCCATTTCTGCATATCATCATTATTAAAGTTGAGAAGTTCCTTAACAGCGATACCCGCGCGGTTAGAAGCCATAATTAAAAGTTGCTGGCTAGTTTCACCTTAAAGTTCTCTCATTAAAACTTACACCTGAGAAAGGAGCAAACATTCTTCTTTGTACTACACAGTTCACGAAATCCCTAACCACTAACAAGCAGGTATATTACGGGTCTGATTGTTATACAATCTATATCAACACTTACAGTGCCGCGCAGTTTCAGCTGCGATATCTCGTTCCCGCGGGAACTGTGTATCACACGTCTTGGCTCACAAATAAAGTGGCTACTATTGGTAAAATAATTTTCCAATCGGCAGTTCATCCCGAGATTACCCGCAACAAGATCACAGAATTTAAAATTTACGAAATAAATGTCAAAACGTATTATTTAGCACTAGCTTTCCGTGCGCAGTTTCACCCGCCTAACTTCCGTTCCCGTGGTAACTTCATAATGAAATATAGCCTATGTCACACAGGGTGAATAATATGTAGTTTATCACGAACCACTATATTGGTACTTCACCGAGCATAAAGACGAACAAGGTTCCAGTCTTCATTCAAAGGATTTTTCACAATTTAATAATAAAAGTCATAAATACCGTATATACTTATACTGTAAAAAGAAATCTCGTTAGTACAAACGACTTGTTTATTCTCTATTATATTTGCTCCGAAATTAAGTATCGTGAATATAACACAAAGCATTTCGTGAAACAAAATAGAGCAATCAAAATTTCATATTCGTTTTGTTTTTATGAAAGCTAATAATAGAGTTGTACGTCAAAATTTTCTCGTTACATGTCTACATGTGAAACACACCAGAATAATAAATGCCAACATTATTTTGGTAGGAAGAGCTAGGGAGCTACTTGCCAACCTTGAGGGCGCAGGGTTACCGAACACCGAAAATGTGGGTATTTCGGTAAATTGTCCAAACATTGTATTTACCTAGCCTTGTTGTTTGTGTTCTTTGTGAACATTTTGTAAAAAAATGCTAAGTTAAATATATACTTTGGCACTTAAAGAAACGAAATGTTTAGGACGAATGGCAAACGAAATAATTCAGTAAAATACCTACATAAACATGGACACCGAAGAAATGACTTGAAATACCTAGTGAAGCCTATCTAGGACTTTATTAAATTGGTAAAACAGAGTGACATGGCATGTGTATTTAGCATTTGTTGTCTGCGATATTACAGCCAGTAATATAATGCTGAAACTAATAAGTCCTCACAAATGCGTCTGTAGTCTTAATAGTCGGCATCTCATGGACCCAAAAACCTTGGTGTAACAAATCGTACCTAATTGACTATTATCTATTCTTAATTTTAATGTACATGTAATTTTGTTTTTTTTTCATTGTCTCACACGTACAAAATAATATCAGTGTGTAGCACTTGATATTCATCGGCTATCAGTTCAACACAACAGATTTACATTACATAGAACTTTGTTTTGTTTACTTAATCTGTCTACTACACGACAAGCATTTCTCTAACTGCAAGCCCTACGCTAGCGGTACAACTCTTCGCGTTTTTGCGGCGTCTTTGCCTTCGCAACGAAATACTCGTGAATTTTCAGTGTCACTAGACTCAGTACAAAGGTGTGGTGCTGCACGTTTCGAGCTGCGAGTGCTTGTCTACAGGTGGTCCTTGTACTTTTAGCAGACGTGGAATACGTATTAAAGTCTATCCAAGCATTCTTATTGATATTGGTCTAGATCTTAGTATGTTGTAGTTCGTTGAACTAGCTAAGTTTTCTATAGGTATACACAGTTAAATAAACTTCAACAAGCTAATAAACTCTTTGCTTTATATATAAGTATAGATTAAGTAGGTATTTTACAGTCAACAGAATAACCTAGAAAGAGGCTTAGCCCTCATCAAACGGCCGACGGAAAACGCCTATGATATTTGTAAATTGTTATTCATATTATACTGTATCTATATAATTGTTCCATAGCTTAGGCAATTTGGCTTCCTTCAAAAGAAAAATATAGCATAACAGGAAATTTCAGATTAGTAATATAATTTGGTTTGGAAATAACTACGGATATTCAATAACAGTAAAATATATTTCGACATTTCACAAATTAATACCAATAAACCTTGTTATAACTAGCTATTCCATTTTAATGAAACCAATATTATGAAATTTCGAGTACCTATTCCATACAAAATGTCACCTAGATTGTATTAAACTGATCATCATCGCTAAATCAAGTTAGCGCAAATTCACGCTCTTTGTTTGGACAGGTCTATACGGGCTGAATTATAGTCGTCACGTTGTTTTTGGCACGATTCGCGAGGATTTATGCCGAGCCTCGCATCAGCTCCACTCATAAACAGAACACTCTTGATTCATAGCTGAACCTCCTCTTTTGTTTTGAATACACTGTTTATGGCACGTCTCGGTGACATTGTGGGACAATGAGGGACAATGTTTGAGCTAGGAATGTTGTTCTTGGAAGTTAGTGTTTTTAAATACTGAAGCGAAATTGCAGTGTGACGGAGATTTACGAGTGAGTTGTTTAATAGTGTTGGTTTTAGTTAGGATCAGTATAAACTTACAAATATATCAAATGTTACTAAAGTGACACATATCTTAAGCTGAAGAGTTTGGTCCGATTTGAAAAAATATTTCAGTGTGTGTTTTCTGTTTCTGTGGCTATATTTTGTTACTTGCTTCCCGCGCGCGGTTTCACCCGCGTAACTCCCGTTCCCGTGGAAACTTCATAGTTAAATATAGCCTATATTAATCAGTGAAAATGTAGCATTCAAATGGTGAAAGAATGTTTAAAATCGGTCCAACACTTTTGAGCCAATTCGATACAAACATACTTACACACAAATCTTTCCTCTTTATAATATTAGTATAGACCTATATTAATCAGTGATAATGTAGCATTCAAATGGTGAAAGAATGTTTAAAATTGGTCCAACACTTTTTGAGCCAATTCGTTACAAACATACTTACATACAAATCTTTCCTCTTTATAATATTAGTGTAGATGAATTTCCCACGGGAACGGGAGCTACGCGGGTGAACCCGCGCGCAAGTAGCTAGTTCAAAATAAATGTCATAACAATTTGCAACTCCTATCAGATTGTTTTAGGATTTACCTCGAGGAGGCTAGGTTCGGAACATTTGGCATAAGAAATAAGATATTGTCTAATAATATTATAAAGAGAGAGATTTGATTGTTTGTTTGTTTGTATCGAATAAGCTCCTAAACTACTGAACCGATTTGATAAATTCTTTCACCGTTGGAAAGCTACACTATCCCCGGATGACATAGGCTATATTTAATTATGAAGTTCCCACGGGAACGGGAGTTACGCGGGTGAAACCGCGAGCGGGAAGCTAGTTATTTAATAAAACTAAAGTGGTTAAAAGAAATAACATAATATTATAATGGAAGTCCACTCCACCAACAAAGGAAGAATACGAGTAGGTATCTAATCTAATTTATTCTGTAATAAATACGTGATGCTTGGAAATATCTCCAGATACTACATGCCCGAAGATTGAAGAAGAAAGAATACGATACTAATTCAATACTTTATTACTCCGATCATAATTCAATTATTGTCCAAATACCAAAAGGTTTCTTCCCAATAATTAACCACTTTGTTATAACCGAGACCCCCTACTGTCTGTTATTGGTCGAGTATTCTGGACACCCAAGTCACTAACTCACGTAATTGATCGGAAATGGTACAGCGTATTTCGAGATAACATTCGATCACGTTCCCGTAAACAGTTTTGCTCAGATTTTTTTACTGTACGTACTGTACCTTTTGCCCGCCGAAGTTGTTCTGGTACACAATTTAATTTATAGCTTAACAAGTAAAGTTGTACAATCTCCGTAGCGTAGCGGTATTTGGCTCGTTTTTGAATCTCGGAGGTCGTGGGTTCGGTCCCCAAGCCGGACAGGAAATCTTTGTGTAAATTATAAGGTTTATTTTTCCGGGTCTGGTTGGTTGAGGGATTACCCTCCGTGCCTCGGAAAGCACGTTAAGCCGTTGGTCCCGATTGTTATAACATCATTTATAATAGTCGTATATCAGGGAACGGGCACAGCAGCAGCGTTTTCTTGTGTGTTATAATATGAATATTGCGGTCACCAACCCGCCTGCCAAGCGTGGTGACTATGGCATCTCTCTTCCCATGTTCAGCAGTGGTGAGTTATACGGGCTGATGAAGATGATGATAAGTTACGTTGTTATTTTAGTACTACGCGAAATATTTTATTTGTATAGACTTCATTTTAATCAGATTTTCGATATAGTGGAGCGAAGTAGATAAACCCCTGCCATATTGAAGACATCTGTCGAGGAAAATATGACAGTAATAACTAAGTCAATTTCCAGTGGAGCGGTCGGTCGGGTACGGACTAATAAATTAATCTGGCGTCGGATCAATGTCAATGTTACATTAGGGTCAGTGACGGAGTTCGTAAGGTGCAAGATAAAGCTGTCCAGCAATTAATGAAAAGGTATTTTAGGGAATGTCTTGACAGATAACGCCATCTCCATGGGGACGGTTATGGCTTACAGAGGTATTCCTTTATCATTTTCGTGCTCAGTCTCTTAACATGATATAATTATAATGAAAATGGAAATCATAAATTTAGCTAGTGATAACGCTTCATGGCTAATGTTTATGTATTTGTTGTTTCGAGCGAGATAGTTTATCGTTACCTTTCCACTGACGCTGTTCCCGGAACTTGGTGTATTTTCCGGCCGTAAATATTATCTTTACACTTATGTACCTTTGTACACACAGTCATCGTTAATCGCAGCCAACCGTACCTACGTTCAACGGAAGTTGAGATCGTAAGAAACGTTCATTTCGTAAGTTCGTAGCTCACGTAAGAAATAAATTAATTAAATATTTAATTGCGAAATTCCCCCTGGAACAGTCTTCATTTACGCTTAATTTCGTATCGTTCTCAATCTGAACTTTCGTGTAAACTTTTGTATTGTTCAGGCCGTAGTAGTTGCCAACTATGGCCGCTTCAACAGAGACTGAAAAGCGCTAAATAAACTCTCGCTTGACGAGTTTTTGTGCTAGTTGTGAGTGGGATTATAACACAGGTATTACCGATGCCGCGGGAGAACTCTGAACAGGAAAAAGTGTGCCACCCTCAGTGTTCTAACTTGCGTCGGCCACAGCTCGCGCAAGTTGTTCTTTGACAAGCCAAGTTCCTATTGTGGCCAGCCAGTAATTAATGTTGGGCGACGAACGCTCATTCTGCTTCGCAGGTTTCTTATCGCAATTTCGTGTTTTGCTATTATTTCCAACTTTTTCTCCCGCAATACTTTGTTTCATTAGTACATGTCGTAAATAATGACGTACATTGGGTTCGCTTTGAGAGTTCGATGTCGTATTTTTTATGGGTCTGAAGTTAATAGTGAAATGGTTCCGTACACATTATTGTGTATCGTTATGACATTGCCGCTGGCTATTTGTTGTTTGTTGATACGATAATGTCGTAAGTTTAGAATGAGCCTGTTATTATATGCCTATAACAATATTTTAGTTGTTTAATATTCTCGATTAATTTGTGAGAGTAGTTTGTGGACCCTCTGTTATTCTAATATCTGTTTGGTTAGAGTTTGAATTGATATTGCCATATCCTTAGGCATGCAGTAATAGTTCAAATATATATGTAATGAAATGTTACAACGCAATTTGTTTAATGAAAGTATAACTTATATGCATGTGATGTTACTTATGTTTCATAACATGACACTCAATAATAATTAATAAATAATAGTGAGTACATAGTTTGCTGTAACGACAAAAAGGTAACCTGGTGACTCTGAATAAACTGCAAAAATAAGATTAACTTTAGCTGTTATAAAAATTTGTATTAGTATTAATGGCGCGTTTGCATGCACGAGGCGTTTGCCAATAGAAAATTATATTTACTTTGTATAGCCCACTAGTATCGTGGGCGAGCTCGATCCACTCTCATAGTCATGAGCGATAACAAACGTTTACACAAGAATCTCCGCAGTTTGCCTTTGCTCGCCGCATGTACACTGCTATTACCAAAAGGAAGTGAACAATTCATACTGGTTGCTGCACAATAGACCTAGGACAAAACAAAAGCCTAGCGACAGTCAACGTCCATTGACACTTTTTAATTGAACCGAACCTCTACTCGTGCTAACAAACGCGCTTCGGATATGCAAATGGTCCGTAAATCATTCCTCTAGTCAGTCCGTCGAGTTGGCTATCTCGTTGTGTGCCAACTAACGACCTCGCATTCGGAAGTTGCAATACTCATATGTCACTAAGCGTACTGGATTGCTTGTATTGATGCGCAAGGAATTGCTCCCTGCAGCCGACCAAATTTCTTTGGCCTTGCCTCCTCCGGTTTCTATTCGCCGGAGAACTCATAGCGAGGTGTCTCCTTTAAGCCGCATGTGCCAAACCTGATTGGTCGGATTGTGTCTCGGTTACCTACATTCTGCATACGGAATATTCGGATGACTGTTTCATATTTCAAATGGAACTAGATACTCGATACACGGTAGATCAGAATTAAATTCTTGGTCAGGTATATAATTGGATATTGGGAGCATCTGGAACAGTTGGTTCGAATATAAATTTATGACAACAATAAGTAATATGTATTGGTTAATTGTATTATATGTTTAGACATACATCGCTTATATAGTGTTTACTTATGTAACGGTTTTTGATCCTGTTGTAAGGTATTATGGCAGACGAATGTAATTGTTTACATATTATTACATACCTATATCAATTTAATTTATGTATTTTATTTTGCCTGTAAGTTATATTAAACGAGCGGGCAGAAATTTCAATTTTAAAAAGCCCATGACAATTAACAACGAACAAATATTTTTCGCTTGTTTATTCTGCAGAGCGGCCGCCGTCATATATTTATATGAGTTTGTTTTCACCATCAGCCGTCGCAGTAACCGTACCCTTAGTCTCTGCGATAGTAAATAGCTTTATAGTCCCAAAATATGACTAGTTTCTCGCATTACACTATGTTTATACGTACCACTTATCTAATCGCAGCTTGCATATCGTCGAGTTACATTTGGAAGCCGACAACGATCAGCGCTTTGAACCTGTGGTTACTGTCGATAACATTATGTAGGTATTTACATATTGTGTGGGCATGTAGCAATTCTCTAATAGTGGTACCATGATTACAATTATTAAACACAGGATAATATACAGTGTGTGATTCGTAATTATGAAAATGTATATGATGAAAATCTTAGTGTTAGTGTAACAGATGTTTTTCCGTTTATTATATTACTAACTTCCGCGCATGATTTCACCCGCGTAAGACCTGTTTCCGTAGGAACTTCAACATTAAATATCGTCTAAGCCTTCCTCGATAAATGGGCTATCTAACACTGAAAAAAATCTTTAAAATCGGACTTGTTTAGCGGGTTCAAACAAACGAACTAACTCTTAAGCTTTATTTATAAGTAGGTATACTTAGATTTATTTTATAGCTGTTGTCTTTCACTTTGTCTGCGTAAAATAATAATCATTATAAGCTATATTTATACGGGATTTCAATGACAGCTTTTAAAACGTCGTATTCTATGAAAAAGTACATTTTATTTGAGGTACCTACCGTTGACCTCTTAATACATGTGTACAGTGACGACGATATTAAAAAAAATGTAATTTAAGTATTTCACTTAACATCCACTTCGTGTGTCGTCTATAATTTATCTATAATAATATCTAGGGACAATGTAATAATATTTTTTTAAGATTACTAGCAGAGTTTTTTCACACTACTAACATTCTTGTTGATTAATAAGAATACAGCAGTATGCAAAAACTCTAGGGGTTCCTCGAGCTAAGCTAAAATGCTTGTGTTACGAGTGGGTTCACGTCGGTTGTGCAAGTCGGTTATTATTCAAGAGCCCGCATCGATGTTGGTATCTCTCAACATGTCTTTTGTTATCACAAAGCATGTGTAATATGACAGATGTAGTTGACATAATTACTGATTTTACTGGACAGTACCATGTTGTATTAAATGATAATATCCGTTATGTGTTTGACAGTATGACAAGTAATTGGTTGCTATCTGACGGCAATAAATTATTAGAAATAGATATATGGTCGATTCATGCGTCGGATACAGGCGCACTCCATTAAATATTCTGTGTTGTATACATTATCATAATATTAACTAGCATCCCGCGTGCGGTTTCACCCGCGTAACTCCCGTTCCCGTAGAAACTTCATAATTAAATATAGTCGAGCCATTTCTCGATAAATGGGCTATCAGACACTGATAGAATTTTTGACATCGGACCAGTAGTTTCCAAGATTAGTCCGTCCAAGCAAACACACAAACAAACGCTTTAGTTTTATATGATTGCTTAGTATATTATATAAATGCTTAGTGTATTTTGAGACTACATTTCTTTAATCATACTTAACATATTTTCAGTAAAAACATTCTCTCTGGTGTGCGAAGGAAACAATTCAATTTAAAATGCATGTTCATGTGAAGACCAAGAATTTAAACTATTCAAATTTTACAAATTGAAAGCGGACCTGCTGTTTTCAGCACAAGGTATCTTTTACTATTCTTCTAAGCCGTTCACTTTATTTTCAACATTTTAAAATGTTAGATATTCTACCACGTTGACTTAGCCCAACGTATGCTTATCCTGCGTGGTTTTTCATTATAACTCTTTGCGACGTGATTTTTTTATTTGTTTGTGGTTCTTCCTTTTTAATAAAATGTAATTTGCAATTTGTTTTCTATACAAATATTATAAAAAGGTAAGATTTTATTGTTTGCATGTTTTCGTTGATTAGGCTTCTGAATTAAGGGATCGATTTTATAAATTTTTTTCACCATTAAAAACCTAATGGAGTAGGTAATATAGATGATATTTAATTGAAGTTCTAATCGGAATGGGAGCTACGCGAGTGGAACTCCCTCAATCCCCCGGCCTGAGCCGAAGTCCAAGGCCCACAGGGGGCGCGCTCTTGCACAGGTTGCTTAGTTTGTAGTTTTTAAACCATTCATCTAGGCTGGAGCTCTGCTCGCCTTTATGCCCGGTGAAGTAGCAAAAGCCTCATGTCTAACTAAATATATCCGTCCGAAAAAAAGAGAGCTATTTAGTTATAAAAGCAGATACACAACGTTTTCCGCTAGTTTTTTTCCAAGAACGTCTGTTTAGTGAACATACTGTTATTTTACGAACTGCACTTGAATATTTTCAGTAACATGTCAGTTACATTAATAACAATATTCCATTACTTATTGCAAATCCTATATGTAAACAAATCCCTTTAAAGTACCTTCATGATTCAATGCATACCAATGAGATGGGCTTGCATTATTAATTTTTAAATATTACTCAATGTGCATGGCGGCTGAACGCTTACAAATGTTATCATTTATACAAAATGTTCTCTGTACGGAAATTAATTAAACTCTTACACGAATTTTCGTACAGACACGAGGTGTATAACCGGCAGCCGCAATTAAAAGTTTTGCTTAGAGAAATACGCCAACATTTTGATTTAAAGTTCGAGGTTTTGGACACCCGTACACATGTGAGTTCCGCTTTTTATATATGTTATAACTGACTCTTGTTTTCAGGGCTAGATGATATTATTATACTAGTGTTTAGCAGCTTCCCTCCTTCCGCGTTAAATAAGGATTTTATAAGCTATCTTCATATGAAAGCCTTATGCCTTGAGCACACCGGATGCGTATGCGTAGACGTAAGCGTAGACGTGCACGTACCGCTGAGTTGTAATGTATGGAACCGTATGAGACAGGACACACCGCTTGCGTAACGTAGACGTGCGCGTAGACGTAATGCGTAGCCCTACGCAATGCAGCTCCCAAGGCACAAACTGACTGCGTGACCTACGCCGTACCTTGCGCAGAGCAGAGCGGCAACGTTGCATGATGACATTGTATTCAATGGCGCGCCTTATTGGACGTCACACCGAGCAGCAAAGGTACGTGCGTGTACACGCACGTACCTTTGCTGTCCGTAGCCCTACGCGCGTAACTTGCAGTCAGTTGTAGTTTTTTACAAATATACTGGCACGTAGTGGTGTTTTGTATTGTTTTTATAATGAATAGAAAAACTTATTGAAATTGTGCGTATTTATGAATGTATCTACAATCCAAAAAGTAAATTCTACAAAAATGCATCGTATAAATATATATATTCCGCAGGATTATTCTGGCACAATAGTATTAATATTGCTTCTTCCTCGTCATGTCAGACATCGTGCACAACACAACCTTCGAAAACAGAATAAAATATGGCTGCCGCAGCCGGGTACGCAATAGGCCATGTGCGTTGCGTACTCGGCTCGGATGCGTAAGCGTATGCGTAACCCGGTGTGACATCGGGTTACGCCGTAGCTACGCGCGTGTCTACGGCGTGATTACGCCGTAGTAACGCATACGCATTTGGTGTGCTCGAGCCTTAATTCAGTAGGTGTGTGACATGTGACGGAACTATTGCGACTTGTCTATACAGTTCAAGAGTTTGATAATAGATGGCATTGATCCATACCTTTAAAACTCGCAATCGTTTCGTTCACACGGGGGTACTTAAGCTTTATGTACATTTTGAAACGATATATTATGTTGGGTATACCATTGTACTCTCACCAATGGAACATTATAGTGATCGAGTCAAAACAAGTGGTTTTAGTTGGACACCGCGGAGACGATCCATTGGATAATGGATCGTCCCCTTCTATTTCTGTTCAGTAGGTACTATCGTTTTTCTACCTGCCAGTGTAAGTTAGACAGAATCCGTCAGTGCGTTACTGCACTACTAACTTACACTGGCAGGTAGAAAAACGATAGTAACTGAGCAGGAACCGAAACCGAGACACAGACAGACCGATTTTTTTTATTGTGTTTGTGTTATAATATGCGCTTTATACAAATCTGTTATACTTCATTACAAATGGACACTTCAATGTTATTTATTTGTATAGATGATCAAGTGTTTGTATCACGCATTTAAAGAATTTAAGAACATTTTAAAGCTACTGCATTTAAGTGGTGTTCGGTAAACTGACTTTGCTACAATAAAACTCCTATAAAGTTTATTTTTCCTGAAGAGTACATAAATAATGTTATCGTTCATTCACATCCGTAAGAATGCTTTATACTTAGTCATTATACTTAAATTGAATTTACACAAAAGTTTTGATAAAGGTATTATATAATATTGCCGTGTGGTTTCCGGCTTAGAATAGACCACCCCATGTCCGCCCATGGGTGTCGTAAAAGGCGACTAAGGGACATATGGCTGATGGATGGGCAGCAGCATCTATTAGGTCAAGGTTTACATCTTACTGCGATCACCAATCCGTCTGCCAAGCGTGGAGATTATGGCAATATCCCTCTACGATCCTGGCTTACCAAGGTCAGTTTAGAGGAGGCCCATGTTCAGCAGTGTACGTAAACGGGCTGTTGATGATGATGATGATGATTATATAATTTATCTTTCTGGTACATCAGCAAGGGTAATTATGTAAATGGTTTTAAACAAACGACTGCATTCATTATCCTTAGTAATCCTTGTAAAATAAAGAGACGCCTGTAAGAAAATAATACTGAAGGAAACAAAATGAAGCTATGCATAATTTTCATCTCAAGTTTCAACAAACAATATACATACTTCAATTAGCCAATACGCAAATCATAAGCGCAAACAATAACAAATACAATAAAGTGCAAACTGTAAGGTTGCCAGTACCCAGTACTTAGTAGATGCTTACTCTGCTAAACCCACAATATTACGCGCAACGAATGCCCAACATTCACCCGGTATTAATTAAAAATAACCACAAACTTTCCGTTCCATACTAATGGAATGGTGGGTGTCCACTGCCAACTTTTCGAACAAACAAAACTTCATATTGCGCTGAACAAAAGGAAATGTAAATGTACCAAATGCCTAAGTTCGGAATACGTTTGTGTACACTGCAAATACAGTAATAGATTTGGTCATCTATACATTTTGTAAGTGTTGTGTCACCGTATTCAACGAAATTTTTGTTTGCAATGTAAACTTACATGCACATGAATCGGTGATATCAAGTAAGTGGACGTCAAAGTGTTTTGTCAGTAATTTTTAACTTGATGGCTTTGCTTTTAACGTTTCTTTACATTTTTTTTCATTTACTTTCATACAAGTACTGCTAAATAGATAACTATCTTCTATTATTTTTAAATACAACGTCCTCCGTAGCGTAGTTGTATAACTCTCGCTTTCAGTCTATGTATCCTATATGCATGTACCTATATGTCTTATGTATTTGGGTAAAATCTTAGATTTTTTCTGGGTGTGGATTGTTAAGGGACCACCTACCCTCTGTGCCTCGGAAAGCAGTTTAAGCCGTTGCTCTCGATTGTTATAACAATCGTATACCATAAACCGTTGTAGCTCTGTGTCTTACAGCATAATAACAATTGCTATCACCAACCCGCTTGTAAAGCGTGGTGACTATAGCAAAAATCCCCTCGGAGGTGGTCCATGTCCAGCAGTGGACAATAGATAATGATGGTCACAATATCAAAATACCCGCACTAATTCAATCAAAATATAACATTCAAACCCTCAGAGTTGTCTGTGACATTAAATTGTCCGCGGAGCACTGTGATAAACATATTAACAATATCAAACATGCTATTTATATGGAGACTAAATAAATAAAATTCATGTTATGGTTAAGTAAGTACTTAAGTTAATAATGTTACTGTATACTTGACTATGTTAGAGCAAGTCTTGTACTTTAGTTCAGTACTATTAGTTAAAACAATACTAAAACTAATTAGAATTAACTCCAGACCGTTTCAAGAACTTGGTTTAGACAAGAAATGTCAATGAGAGTCGTTAAGACAGAGGTGGAAAAACCGCAAAACCGCAGTTTAAACTAGACTTTATTGCCGTCCCGAGACAGAAACTATTATAGTAATTAAACGTTTGAAGTTAAACTACGGCGTGTTTACCTTATGAATGTTATCATGTATTATTACAATTTATGAATGGGACATTTACTCAATAGAACGAATGACCTTTTCTTTATCAAACGATAAACTTGGACCTCTACGTATCGTAATTTACTATTTAACAACGTCAGACTCGGTGAAATCACTACCGAGTACACGAGATGTAATTAAATTTTACTATTATATAAATATTCGCCTCGCCACCACTCTTTCCTCTGTTGGGAATATTTATATTGACTATGAATAGTGAATTATTCTGTTGTATTGTTATTTCTTGGCTTCACAATCCTACCAATATTATAAATACGAAAGTTTGAATGTATGTATGTTTGTTACTCTTTCACGAAAAAACTACTGAATGGATTTGACTAACATCGATTAACATAATATAGGCTACAAAAAATCACGCTCCGATCCACTGGAGCAGAGTAACGCGGGTAAAACCGCAGCGCGCTGCTACTATTACATACGTTCCATTGAGTACTTGTAAGAGATGTCGTGCTGTGCTGATGCAATTCCTGGTGTCCAGAATATTGGCACCCTCGGGGTTTTTGTGGGTAAACCTCCCCTTCGGTTTGAGTAGTATAGAGCATTGCGAGCTACACAGGGCAGTGCTTATTTCTTATGGCTTTGGCAGAGGGTCTGCGTAATGCATTTCTCTCTAAAACAAATGTTATATTGAGTACCTATCAAAACTTGATAGGCTATGTACAGTCAACAAAAGAGATAGGTTTACACCGTCAGTATCAAATAATATCAATAAATATGTTTTTATCACTACAAAAGCCGGTAATTCTTTATGGACGAAGAGTTCGCTGCTAGCTGTGTAGTGTAGTGTACGTACTAGTTAAGTCTTCTCAGAAACGTGTACATATAAATTTAAAATGCGTTTTACAAGTTACCCTATCTGTTTTGCTGACCTACCTAAGATTCTAGGTTCAGGTAACTCATATTAGTCAAATCTTAAGTTTGTTAGTATTTGGATCTCGTGAGAGCATGTTGTAACTATTTAAATAGATTGCCATAACTTTAGCCTTTGTGCACGAAGCATATGTTTACAAGCGGCCATAAATTGTAATGTACATACATCGTCAAAGCGCTAACTATAATCAGATTTCCCAGTATTCATCACAATTAATTTGACAATCACTCCAGCTTGATGAACGGACTCATTAGCGCTTACGACATAATTGGACGATGGCGCTCGTATGTTATATGTTGCATTAACTATTTTAGGATTCGTATCCAAAGGGTATTAGTACGGCTTTGCTGTATATCTGTTATTTCAATAGTCCCTATGGTTTATATCCTTTGAACCGCTTGTAACCGTAAGTACCTGGGCGAATCTTAGATCGTTGAGAAAGCTGTTTTTGTCAGAGTTAAGAAATTGCTTGTAAGATTTTTCATCTCATTGTTTTATATTTCATTAGAATAGTGAAGGCCTTAAGTTAAATACCTACATCAGACAGCTATATTTATATTATAAAAAGGAACGATTTCATTGTTCTTTCTTTATTTGCATTAAATAGGTTCGAAAGCTACTAGACCCGACCGCCTTCAAAAATGTTTTGAGCTAGTATTTATATATTTGAAGAATATATTGATATTTTTAACTATTACACACAATGAATAGATCGATAGGATAGAGTGCAATTGTTAAATTTGTCATGTTAGGTCCGCTATTCAAAAAAAAAAAGATACTCCTACTCATAATAATTTAAAAACTGTATGTATCTTATTATTGGTCTACTCATTGTTGATAATATTGATTACTTTATAATTCCTAATATAGGTATTTAATAAGTCAACTGTAATAAAGAGCTATTGACATCCTTACTATATTAATATTTTAAATGCGAAAGTTACTCTGTCTGTCCGCCTTTCACGACAAAAGTAGGTGCTGAACGCATTTAAATAAAATTTGGTACACAGATAGTGTAGAACCTAAGCCTACATTTTATTATAGTACTTTAATAATTAAAATAATTAAAACTGCTACTCGAAGTCACTATTCCACGCGAACGAAATCGCGGCCACAGATAGTAAATAATAAACATAACAAAACAAAGTACCTACTCGTACAAAACGTGTTGTTCTTAATGAACTGTGAAATGAATAGAGGCGGAATAGAATAATGAAATAGACCAGAATCACACTATGAACACCTCGCGTCGCGACGCGTCGGGTGTTCATAGTGTGATTCTTGTCTATAGAAAACAATACATTTGATTCGTCTTAACACGCGTCGCGTTTCATCGGGTCGTGTCGCCTTTTAACAATGTGTTTCCGCTTTTATTGTATGGTTCGTAATTGGCAAGTTATCATTCTGCTGCACATCGATTTCCGAAAAGTTTGCGTAATTCTAGTACATCATAGTGGAAGCCTTATACTTACTTTGTGTTAGTTCAGTTGGTGGAGTTGAAGCTCATTATGTTGCGATAGTGTTCGGGAAGTTGTGATCGTTATTTCAGAGTTTTCAAATGCTAATGTAAATTGAAATGCTCCTTTCTGAATATTGTTCGTATGCTAGTTATAACTTTGATCTTTGTTATGCCGCCACTTCAGTGGATAAAATAGGAGGTAGGTAACATGCTGTCTAACATTTTGTGTTTTATATTTATTGGTAAAATATTGGTAAATATTTTTTTTACCTAGTGATAGTTTGAAGTCTGGATTAGTGCCTCGAATAGAGTGATAGCTAGTTATTGAAAGTGTTATGAATTTTTTTCTCTGATAATGTAAAGGCTTAACATTATAATGTTAAGCCTTTACATTATCAGAGAAAATTATCATTATCTGATAATTATCAGAGAAAATCTTTTATGGCCCTAAATTAGTACCATCGTTTATTTAAATTCGAAGAAATATAAGGACAAACAAACAGGAAGACAAAAGAAAAAGTAGCCTAATTATAATACCTTAAAAAAATAGCTATCTACCTGTGAAAATCCCGTCAAAATCGGTCTAACCATTACTGAATCACACGCAGACAGACAATTTTTTTAATTGTGATTTGGTATGTATATGTTGCAGTCAAAACTCTTAACCAGTCAAAAGTAACTTAACTGTTAACTGTTTTTTTAGTCAAAAGTACTTTTGACTGATTTTGCTAGTCAATAGTACTTTTGACTGGTTAAGAGATTTGACTGCAACATATATATGAATTTAGTAAAAACCTGTGAATTTTCCATTACACAATGCCACAATTTTATTTATTTGTATAAATATACGATGAAACAACTTAATAACATACAATTACCCTTTACAAACATTCGTGTTGGGATTGCAGTATCCAATTTGGTTTGGCATTCACACACAAATGTCATCCGCTAGATGCGTTTCACAAGTCAGTCGTGAGCTTAAGCTCACAAAACCGAACTAAGGTCTTATTGAAATATTGGAGATGATCTCTTATTCAGACGGAGTAAATCGCAACGTATGGTTGTGAGTAGTACCTATTTGAAAGAAGGCCAAGTTTTATTCTGAATCAATTGTAGGTATATAAAGATGTTTTAATACTTTGTTTTATTAAATACCTGAGTGAGTTTGAAGGAGATTCAAATGAGCTATTTTATGTACAAAGGATTACATTATCATGAATATCATAATCATATAATTATGTAATCATAAACGTGAGAAGGTATTGCTTTATTTATTTTTCCTTATTATGAATACATATAAACGACATGATGGATTGATACATTTTTTTAAAATTAACATTTGCTTTTTAAATTGTCGGAATTATTTTGATGATCTGAAAAATATGTGTATTATGTGAGCTGCGATAAAACGGGATGTTTTACATTTTCTGCATTTGAAGATGAGTACAAAATTAATATTTCACTAGCTGCGCCCCGCGGTTTTTTCCGCGTTACCTACTGTGCTCCAGTAGGTCGGACCGTTTTGTTTTGTAGCCTATATGTTAATCCAGCTTATAAACTACCCCGGTACCAAGTAAGTAGAATATGCGTGAAAGAGTAACAAACATAGTTATTTATATTCATGTTTATAATACTAGTAGGATTATAAGCTTATTTCATTCCACGAAAGAATATTAATCCAATTATAATATAATAAACGCGAAAGTTTTTATATGGATACCTACTGAACGAATTTTTTGATGGGGATAGTTTATAAATCGGATACATATATGCTACATATTTCACGAGCCATACTGGAGCACAGTAGCTATCCAATTGCTAAAAAAATATGTTGTCTATGCGTGTGATGATATGCATGTGACGCAAATAAGGCTGAATATGAAGATGGAGGGATGTATTGGAAAAGAAAGGACAAACAAAATATGGATGGACTGTGTGAATGATGACATGTGTACGAAAGGTGTGAGTATGGAAGCGACGTCTAATAGGGAAAAATGGAAGAGGATTACATATAGCGCCGACCCCGAATAATAGGAGCAGTGCAGGAAGATGATGATGAATGTAGCTTTGTCGTGTGTTATATTACTATTTTTTTAAATACCTAGGTCACATAATATCTGAACATTAGGTAAGTATTTAGTAACACAATCTCGACAGTTCTAAAGTAGACTCTATTAATGCTAGCGACGAAACGCCGCCGCAATGCCGCTAAGAGACTAATATCGCTAGTGCGGAATGTTCCAACTTCTCTTAATCAGCTGTAGAAATGTCTTTTATAATAGGGTGACGGTAAGTCTCTGCGACTGTGACAAATCTCCAACAAATTTATCTTTAGCTAAGGTCTGACAGAGTAAACGGAAGTAATTTTTTATACCGTGCATGCAATAAAGGAAGATGAAAAATAAATAGTCGTGTTGTTGTGACGCAGCAGTTTATATAGTGAACTGTGTATTTAATGGAGAATGAGTGTTTATTGGAGGGACAGCCTCGAAAATATTAGGTAGGCGCTTACTGTATAATGTAGACTTGTTTATCGTTGTCAAGTGCGCCATAGGTTTCTTCTAGACGAACTGAGCATATTAAATGTACGAAAATTACAACGGTTTTATGATGGCATTTTTTAATACGTGGCTCGTGTAGGTAAGGCCCCAATAATTACATACATTCTCATACTCTGACTATTGTCGCACCCACATTGTACACTAGGTGACTTTACTACGTCGGTCGAGCGGTAATACATTCGACTGTACCAGCGAGGTCTTGGGTTCGATTCCCAGATAGCCTTGTGGAATCCCAGCCGCGTGCGTCGGTCGCATGCGATGCGAGTCCCGCTTTTTAGGGATAACTTTACCACGATAAATAAAAAAAAGAAACATATGTTTATTAAAATACATTTTCTATGACTTTATTTGCTAATGTGTCCGTTTCCTTCATGGAAGAAAGTGATCTTTGCCTACTCCTCCATAGGAGTAGGCAAAGAGGCGTGAATGTATGCATTTTTGTTATATAGCCATGTTAATATAATTTTAAACTCGAAAGAAACTTTTAATTATAAACGTTTTTTTTACTTTGTCCAGCTTTCGACGAAAGAACCCTGCTTTTTTCACTCAACAATTTTTTTTAATCCCGCTTAAACAAATATATTGCAATAACTGCTGTCAGTGGTTGAAACTGCAGCGCGCAGACTAAATTAAAGATTAAGTTAGCTACCCAAAAATACGCTGCATTTAAATGACGGAATCATGTTGTTTACTGTCTAGCAGACCCCATTATCAAGTGGTTTATCAGATCCGTACTCCGCATAATTAAGGGTCTTCTAAGCCAGGATCAACACTGGCCTCCGATAACAAGTCTTCGCATTAACACCCTCCTCCCCACAACTTAATTGTTTCAACACCCACCAACGAATTTAATTATAAAGAAACAGAAGAACGCCTCTCCTTATAGAAGCTAAATAGGAATTGGGGAGTTGATCCCGCAACGCTATAAAGTCTGCAAATTAAGTTTATATGAGTCTGCTTGCACTGTGTTGTGTTACACTGTATTAAATTAGATGTAAGACAAAAGTTAGACGGTTACGTTCTACTTGGTGGTATTAAATTGCTACCGCGCATTCGAGTTTGTGTTTTGAAAATAAATCTAATTTCAAAATAAATCTATTTGGTCGGTCAGTTAGATTACCAAAAAATGTTGGACGCGTATTTTTTGGATTGATCAAATCAGTTAATATTTACACAGATACAGAGCAACAAAGTTCAGGAGAGGCGGGTTTATGACGTCACTCCTAGGTAAATTTATACCTAGTAGTGACGTCACGTAACATTTGAACGCGCTGTATATTCGTCATTTTTTGTTTACGGAACGAAAATAAATATTTTTTGGCAGTGGCCAATATTTTTTGGTAATCTAATTGACCGACCAAATAGAATTTTTTAGTCGTCATCCTATTGCGTGAACAAAGAACGTCTATTAGATTTTTATGCACGCTCGTCGTGATTCGAATGAACTCGTAGGTAACCTAAGAGGAGTAGGAGTCCTAAAATAAGTTTGTGTGTGCGTGCTTTGTATGTATATATAAGTAAACAAATATATTGGCTCTGTAAGTCTGTAATGTATTCTGTATACCTTTCTTCTCAAAATCCGGTGGGATATTTATACCAATAAAATCGAACAGATATCAAACGCAGGACCGCCTTACGTGCTCTCCGAGGCACGGGTGAAACACCATTAGCTTCCGTTCTTCAGGCAGGTGCAGATTCTTCTCGAGAGAAAATTTCTAGTCACACAAATGTTTTCGCGATCTGGGAATAGAAACCAATATCTGGCTAGTTACAGTCGAATATATTACCGCTAGATCGACAAGGTTTTAATTGAACGCGTTTATCAGTGAAAACAGTGTTAGCCCTTAGGCCATTTATCGAGGAAGTCTACAGGCTATATATGTATCAACACGCTAAAATGATCTGGAGCGAGACCTATGAAGAATGTTTCAAAATCGGGGTTAGCTCAAAGTAACTATTTATTGCGGATGAAGTCGTTGGCACAAGCTAGATAAAGTATGATTTATTACAAACCAATTTTTATTTCGCCTGTTCCGAATACACTGACAAACAAAAGTTTGTATATACCTACCGTCTAGTTTCCAAAACGTTTGGAAAAGATTTAGACGGGACTTTCACTGTTATAAAATTGTTAATGCAAAATCATTAACACGTTTAAAAAGTAATAAACTACATCTAAAAATAAACACAAACCATAGAGCTAACCGAAAAACCGCGCGAAATGAAAATTAAAAAGAAAATATTCAGAAAACAAGAGAAGAGAGAATCGTCCGTCCCGACCGCGTGCTACACATTTTGTGTATTATAAATAATTAGATTTGTACTACCGGCATTAAACCTATTATTATGTACAGTCCACTATGTCTTTCCACCTGGGCCTAAACAAAAATAAAAGTAATAATACGAAAGACGATTGATTTTTCTTCCCAATTCATTGTTATTGGCGTCATACTTTGTATACATTTCAAGTGCCATGTCTTTCAAGCTATATAGTCTGCAACATTGGATCATAGTTAATAAAGTATGATTTATTACCGAGCACACTTTACTTTTCAACGAAACTTTGTAACAAAGTGAAAAATATTTTAATATTCACGACTTATCTTAAAATATTAGTAACGCGACGTCGCTAACGTTCATAAAAGCCACGTTTGGGATTAACGTACCTAGCGATGGAACTGGAACACGGTAAGGAATTCCTGGTTACTAAGTTTCCTGGAATTTCCCGGGTGCAGGGATCGATTTTGTGAGGCAAATTTGAAGGCACCTGAAAATTTAAGCGAGCTTCTTTTGTAACTGTAGTTTAATTTGTAACTGTAGTTTAATTTGTAACTGTAGTTTAATTTGTAACTGTAGTTTAATTTGTAACTGTTGTTTAATTTGTAAAAGTATGTTGATATTAGATTGTTATTTCGATTCGTTTCAATCGACTCTCTTCATTTTTTTGTTGGTTAAAGAAGCGTATTAAGTAAATCACTACATAGTGTAAAACAAAGTCGCTTCCCTCTGTCTGCCCCTATGTATGCTTAGATCTTTAAAACTATGCAACGGATATTGATGGTGGTTTTTTTTAATCATCATTTCAGCCGTAGGACGTCCACTGTTGGACATAGGCCTCCCTCATAGTTTCACGCCAAAAGTACCAACTGAACCGATTTAAATGAAATTTGCTACACAGATAGTGTAGAACCTGTGAAAGGACATAGGCTTATTTTTATAGCAAATAGGATCAAATTGAAATAACTAAAACTGTTACTCAAAGTCACTATTCCAGGCGGACGAAGTCGCGGGCTCAGCTTATAATATTTAGGTTTAATAGCTCAAAACCGGTACTTTTTCTTACATCATATCTGAAAACACATCTCAATTCTTAACTAATACATACATAGATACTCGTTTAACTGACAACGCAACGCAACGCAATACTACGACCTACACCTATTGTTGGAGACTACTAGTATTCTTGTTTACCTCTCGTGCTAAGTTTAAATGCTGGTGTTACGAGTGGGTTCACGTCGGTAATGCAATGGGTGGGATTCGAACCGGCGACCGACGCCTCTAGCCATTGGACTAAGGCTGTTTCGAACACATCTTAAAACACATATCAATTCTTAACTATCACATACGTACTCGTTTAACTGACAACGCAACGCAACTCAACGCAACGCAATAAAACGAATGCTTTGAAACATCCCTTAATACTACGAAGTTTATTTTAAACTAGGAGCAAACACTCAGCTGTGGATTCATAGGATTTACTTTACTACATAACAATGTTCCGCTCTTACAAGATTAACTTTGAAAAATGTATGACGAACGAGAGCACTGCCATATACTTCGTTTTGTTCAGAAGCCTTTCATAGATTAATATGAGGGTAGTCGACTAGAAGGATAAAAGGATTAGTTTTGTTTTAGAAACGGGAGTTTAGTTTGTTGGGTATTTTTGTTTTTAGGGATCCGTACCCAGAAGGTCCATTTTTTAAACTTTACTGTCTGTATGTCTGTTACCAGGCTGTATCTCATGAACCGTGATTGCTAGACGGTAATTTTTTTCACTCATGATATAGTTGTGTTGCCGCTATCATAACAAAATCTAAATTAATATATAAAGCTGAAGAGTTTGTAAGCTTGAACGCGCTAATCTCAAGAACTACTCGTCCGATTTGAATAATTATTTTAGTGTTGGATAGCTCCTTTGTCAAGAAAGACCATAGGCTTTATTTAACAGGAGTAATGCGGGTGAAACCGCGTGCGTAAGATAGTATAATATATTTAAGTGGGTCTCCAGCTATCTATACTTATATTATAAGGAGGAAAGATTTGTATGTAAGTATGTTTGTAACGAATTGGCTCAAAAAGTACAGGACCGATTTAAAAAATTCTTTCACCATCTGAATGCTACATTACCCCTTATTAATATAGGCTATATTTAATTATGAAGTTCCCCCGGGAACGGTAGTTACGCGGGTGAAACCGCGCGCGGGAAGCTAGTATTCAATAATAACGTTGCCACGGAAAAGGGAGCTATCTCAAGAGGCTAGTATCCTACTAATATTATAAACGTAAAAGTTTGTAAGAATGTATGGATCTATGTTTGTTACTCTTTCGCGAAAAAACTACTAAACAGATTTGTCTGAAAGTTTGCACCTGGAAAGTTTATAAGCTGGATTAATTTATAGGCTACAAAACATCACGCTCCGACCCACTGGAGCAGAGTTACGCGTGTAAAACCGCGGGGCACAGCTTGTATAATTATTGAGGCTGGAGCTCTGCTCGCCTTTATGCGCCGATGAAAGCCTCGTGGTAAACTACATAATATGCGTCCGAAAAAAAAAGCTGATCTAATATAAACTATTGTTCTGTTACAGGTACGTCAAGGTTTCTCATCATAACTACCACTGCCAGTATTCATTCGTGAAGCGTTAATTCAATAAGGTTGGTATATCGTTGCTAGCCACTTTCCGTTTCCCGGATGCCTAGTATAAAACATATTATTAGACCTTTTATAGGCCATGAAACAAAGTAGAATTTTATACAAAAAAAGTTTAAGCAAATCAGTGTCTGTTTGTAATGGAAAAATAAAATGTTCTTACTATAAGTGTAGATATGAGTGTATTTAGTACATATAAGAAAAACACAATAAAACCATGTCTTGTCTGTTTGTGTGTCTATTTGTCCCGGCTAATCTCAGTAACGACTAGACCGATTTAATAGGACTTTCACTGATAGATAGCTAATTTTATGGGCTCCTTTTTACCGTATAATCTTCAAAACGTAGGTAGTGTCGATTGAGTTTTAAGATAGCTTTCTGTACACAGCCATATCGTCACCATCCGATGCCCTCGTAGACCCGAAGTCCGAGTAGCCCGGGAACTGTAAAGTAGAGCGACAGTTGAACAAAACCTCCTAAATTACTAAAAGTCATAATCCCTCAATTTCATCGCCAGCGACCGCCCTGAGCCGAGGTACAATCCCCACAGGGGGCGCCCTATTGCGCAGGCTGCTCAGTTTGTAGTTTTTAAACCATTTATTAAGGCTGGAGCTCTGCTCGCCTTTATGCCCGGTGTAGTAGCACTAGCCTCGTAGCTAACTAAGATCGTACGTAAACATACGTAACGTACGTAAGTGACATAGCTAAGAAGGTTGAAGATCAAATGTAGCAAATTCATATTTTGCCCTTTACAACAAATAAAGGAAGTATTTCCTGACAGATGAAATTGCACCTTACTTACTAGCGCTATTACTTACGCAGTACTACAGTATCACTGACGATGTTTAGTTTGGTACGAGACTTTTGCTTCTTTACTGGACATTAATCCGAGCAAGGAGTATTTGATTAAACAGGACAGCTTTATTAATTGGTTTAAAAACTACAATATTTACAATCTCTTTGGAATAACGATTATGAGTTACATGCAACTGGACTTCGGGTCTTTGGGGGCGTTTGAAGGGTTATTGCAAACTAAGGGCGGGACTCAGAAAGGCCCCCGTGCGTTCGCGCGCATACTACGATTCGTTTGTTGAACTATTTCTTATAATTATATATTTAAATGGCTGTTTCTAAAACTTGCTTTAATGATTTTCCCTTAACACAATAAATAAAGAATCAAATGAAATAAAATAAATAAACTTTTATTACAGGCCAAGATAAATAGTTCCTAATTACAGAGCAGAGGCGGCGTTAGGGTAGGGCGGGTTGGGCGACTGCCCAGTGCGCCAAATATAAAGAGTTTATGACATTGAATTGCTGTTAGGGGGCGCCGAAAAACTCTCGCTCAGGGCGCTGGTAGTGCTAAAACCGGCACTGCCTTTCATAGATTAATTACTTGTAATAAGTTATTAAAGCAAAGACAAAGCTAATCCAACAGGTAGTTCAGATATAAGCGCGTTCAAACACCCGTTCTTTTGTTCTTTGTTTGAAGTTTGTTAAAAACGTGTATACTTGCCTAGCCACGTATTTCTATCAGATTTTAATATTTCCTTTGTTTCTTAAACAATCATATTTTCCATCATTTGAAGCATACAAAATCATATACTAAATATGTTGAACAGAATTTTAACGAAATTTGCGTCTTAATTAAAAAAAACTATAAATAAAATACCTTACATTAAGCTCTCGTTTAATTAGTATTGCCAAATGCCTTTTACTATCAAAGTGGATCGTTGAAGTAGCGTCATTTTCATTGTTTTTCGTCTCGAATAAATGGAAAATACTTTCCTCTTTGTGACATACGACGCTGTCCAAGTTAAGTAGCTACTAACAAGAAAAAAAATCTTCTTATAGTAACATTAAACTTGTTCTACATAATAATATTATGTTGCTTTTACCTCCTTAACGTAGAAAGCGGCGCGATTAAATTTTTAAGTAAAGATATCAGATGTAGCCGTTGTTTATTTTGTACGCTTTTTTATATACAATTATGTAGGTAAGTACTTTCAATTTCTCGTAACAGTGTTTTGTGTTTACAATTTCTTGTTTTAGTATTGTAGTGAGTATAGTTTCCTATTTTAATTTACTTACGCGAAGGAGGGTTCAAGTTATTTTATATTACTATGTATTTTGATTACAAGTGATTACTGAGATAAATCTGAATCTAAATTTTCTTTGGAGTTTGTGGACTATATCTTATTCCGATTGCTATAAGGTGTGGGAACCATTAAAATTAATTTATTTAAAAAGCATAATCAATTAATTAATTGTGGACTAACTTTCAATCTCGGATAAAAATTTTAGAGACATTGATTTTCGACGAGTGTCCACTGTCCATTAGTGTCCATACAAAATTTGACAATTTTAAAAGTAATTTTTCTAATAATTCTATCTGAGGATTTGTTTTTTTTTTTACTTCACTTGTGACTCAAAAATCTATAATGTACTCTTAACAATCATCTACTAAAAACAGTCAAAGCATTAAGGAAGTATTAATCGACCAATTTATTAATACCAATACACCAAGCCTTCAAAAACCCTATACCATACAGAATAATAGAGCAATATTTTATCCTTGTAAAAATCAGCCCCAGTTCCCGACACAAAACAGAATTACCCGGACAAAAAAGTGCATGGCCGCTGCGCCGTTTATCTCATCTATCTAGGCATTTTAGACACGGAAGTTGGGAAACTAAAAGTTGTTCTGTAACCATGTTGGTACTTAAAATCTAGTTTACTCGTTTGGTTCCATCGTAATTGAAAAACACAGACTGCATCTAGGTACTAGGTATATATTATGTCTTGAGAAAAAACGAAATACCCGCCCGAAGTTGGGTGAGGATGGTTCATGTGCCTAATTTCTCACCGGGTATAATACACCTCCGTAGCGTAGCGGAATTTGGCTCGCTTTAAGTCACGGAGGTTGTGGGTTCGATCCCCACACCGGACAAGAAACCTTTGTATAAATTCTAAGATTTATTTCCGGGTCTGGTTGGTTGAGGGAATACCCTCCGTGCCTCGGAAAGCACGGTAAGCCGTTGGCCCCGATTGTTATTACATCATCCATAACAATGGTATACCAGGAAATGGGCAGCAGCGGTTCCCTGTGTATTACAACATAATACTGCGGTCACCAATCCGCTTGTCAAGCGTGGTGACTATGGCAAAAACCCATGTTCAGCAGGGGACGTTGTACGGGCTGATGATGATAATACACCTTCCCACGGGATTTCGAGCGTTAAAAACTCGTGAAAGACTAGAAGAGTTAAAGTTAAAGAATTAAAGACTTTATACATGTGTTAGTGCACTCAATTGTGCACAAATGGACACAGGCAAGAAGGTTTACTTGTAACAAATGTTCTGCGCAATTAATGCGACCGTCGCCCAATGGCTAGGGCGTCGGACTTAAGATCATGTGGTCGCCGGTTCTAACCCCACCCATTGCACTACCGAAGTGAACCCACTTGTAACAAAAGCATTTTAGCTTAGCACGAGTGGTGAACAAGAATACTAGTAGAAAAAAGAAATCAGAAATTAGATACCTATCAATTGAACTTTGCCACCATGACGGAAATTAGAAAGGAGGTTAATATTAATAGAAAACCAAATAACAACATTTTAAGCCTCATTACTTAAGTGAAACAGATTGTTCAGTCATTATTTTGATTGACTAGTACCGTTATTAAATGCTACTATTTAGTTAATGTATACCTAAAGCTTTGAATTTGAGCTGGCATATCGTGATTGTATGTATTTTGCAGTGCTGAATAGAATTTATGGCCATGAATGTGGTAATGAACTACTTTTTTTTTTTTTGCTTCTTCTCCCGCACTAGGAAAATACATCCCTGTGTTGCGGGGGACTTTACAAACATTCATTTCACAGAAACAAAGAACACCCAGACTCAGAACAACTATTTGTGGTTCACACAAATAATTGTCCCGGGTGGGAATCGAACCCAGAACACCAGGTCTCAGAGGCAACTATCGTAACCACTGAGCCACCGGTGCAGTCAAACTGATATTATTGATTATTTTATCAATCTTCTCTTGTGTAACGAAAATTATTTAAAAAGTTAATTGAATTCATTACTGACGAGATCATCCCTAAAAGGGCTTTTGTAAAAGTGTTTATAGTAGAGCATTCTTAACTTTTACCCTTCTCCTTTCCGTATTAATATGGTAAGAATGACGTCATGCAATTCAAAGATTTTACAAATAAGTCGAAATATATCATAATTGATGCATATATGAAGGATGCAGAATTTGGACATTGTCCTATTTCACTTACCGTAAAAAAACGTAATTAATGTGACAATTTATGTTCGATATTGTACCTACAATGGCACTTGTAATTTCATTTTGTAATTTAGATCTTGTTTATCATGTACCCGTATAACATCTCCATTGTATACATTAAAAAAATTATATATAGAGGCCATCTGTAAACTTGTTCATCGGATATAAAACTAATATTATTATAATTGTGTATATCCCGGAGCTTTGGACCTTAGGAAGACGTACGAGGCACTGAAGCCAACTTAAAGAGGCTTTAAACCACTTTACTCTATTACTGTTACTATCCTACGTATTAGGCAAATCGCGTATAGAACGACAAATAGAAGCCCACAGCGCATAGTTTATTACTGCAGATAACATTAATGTTAAGGATATGACCTACGGCCTGTTCGACCGTGATGTTGTAATTTACAATGCTAATGCCTAGTTTATCGCTACATTATGTCTTGATCCGATTTATGAACTTGTTTTCTAGGTTAGTATTATACAAGATCTAAATATAAAAAAAATATAAAGCGTGTAAGTTGATTCAGATTCCGAGAAAGAAATGACTCATTCTTCGTTTCTACAAACTATTATTTGATTACATGTTAAACGTGAATCTTTGTAAAAATCTTTTTGAAATAAGAAAATACAATTTGTTAAGTAGAACAAAATAGACAAAAGATAGTAAAGTTAAGCAGAACAAAGTACACAAAAGATAGTAATTTAAAATGCCGAAGCCGACTTCAGTTCTGGCTAGTTTGCGATAAAATGCTCGTTAAAAGCTCTTGACAGAAAAGCCATTTTATACGAAGCCGTCGCTTCTATCCGCTCAGAGAACACTCGTTGGAATATAATATTAATGTGTTATCTAATATGACATCGCATCGTAATGCAGCTAGGACGCCGCTCGGAGTAATACTGTTCTATCTACTTATATGTAATGAAGCCGTTGGATGAACATGAGTCTATTAAATTTGCTTTTAACCAAAATATGCTTTAGACACGTTGGCGAATGATTTACGGGTTTTAGCACTATACTCGTAAATATTTGTTGTATCCGTCGTGCTCACAAACCGCAAACGTCACGACGACGACACGACGAGAATGGCAGGCTAGACGCGGTGGATATGCAGGACGCGGGAGGCGACACTCGTCAGAATATCTCGCATCTCGCCACCGTCCACGTGACCACACATAAATCGCTCCATCGTACCATTCCACAGACCAAAATTGAATTATACGAAGCCCCGGATTTTATATCTATTAGGAAAACGCTCAACGGTCCCCTGGGCGAGGATTTAGATACCGATAACTTTCTCATTTCCTCCGGGCAGCACCAACCGTTACTTAGACGCGTATTAAACTCGATCCCCTCGTGACAAAAAAGGCCGTACCATACTGGGTGTGACTTTGAATTAAGCTATCAATCTCTTACCTGACACGGTGCTTACACGTTTATTGCGCCATATTTTTATAGCGCTCAAAATAGACTGAAATATATTAGTTTGTCCGTCGACGGGCGCTTGTTTGTCCCGGTGGGCTCTGTAATAAATTACTATCGATATCGACAAAAAATCTGATCAGTAAACACTGTGAAATGGGATTTTGAAAGCGTAATCCTTCGATACATTGAGTGACATGCTTTATAAGACGTCAATTTGTGTGATGTTGAAATTTAAACTCTTCCATATTAAAATGCACGATGTTCCTCGCTTCGTTTAGTAAATCGTAGCTGAACATTGATGATGTTCTCCTACATCAAACATCCACCTACATAGAATAGCTAATAAATAGCGGTTGTTGTGGGCTTAATTAAAATAATTTGGCACATGAACTCTGCGGGCGTGCAACTAAACTTGATTAAAATCGCCGTGAGTACCGCTTCATGGTAAATATTTTTGTTCGTGTCCGTATTTCGTGACGGTAAATAGCACTAAGATACGGGCGGTAGTTGCATTGTGAATTTTAATGATGTTTTAAGGCGAGCGGTGTGAGGCGGTGGTGAGGCGCGATTCGGTACGTCTAATCCGCGCGAGCTTCGGGACGTGTTTGTGTAAAGTTTTCCATTACATTAGAGTGAACTGGGTGCAGCACAGCCTCCGGAACTAGAACAAATGGACGGCGGAGCGCGCTCGGATATCGTAACTGCGACTGTTATTGTAACGGATGTAACTTTGGATAAATGTCAACTGTTCTCGAATTTACTGCGCCACCGAGGCGACTCTCGTTTTATTAGCTCGCTTTGCATACATTACACAAGTGAACCGATACATGAGCGGACATAATAGTTCTACTAAGAATTCAGCGCTGCGCCATTCTGGATATAAAGGCAATTCTCTCATTTCGTGTACTACAATTCCCTGAGAGTTTTGCAAATAAACACATTTTAATTCAGCTTCACTAAATTGTATTCCAAGTTTAGCGCTGAAGAATGAAAATTGGCTTCAGTGGTAGTTCACGCGAGTAAGGTAACAACTTTTCCACTGTCCAATTTACAAGAAATTCTCCCCGCTTCTCGTAACTGAAGTAAAGAAATAGGATTTGCGGGAAATCCCCCTCATCCCGTCTCCATTATTTTGGATTTTGAGTAGGTAACGTAATTTGCGAGGGTGTTTTATACAATGGTTTTAATGATCTCATAAATCTCGTAATGTGAAAATGTCTTATACACATTCTTTTTGAAAGTGAATGTAAGTGTATTTGAATAGAAAATTGAGCAGTGAACTTAATATTTCTTTACGTGTATAAAAATGTTAAGTGAGTTCTTTTATATGATTCCTAGTTTTAAACCATATTTGTAATAAGTAATTTTTGTTTTTTGTTTCCTGTATGTTGAACAAATGTCCTTTGTCTTGCCACACAACACTCAGATTGCCTGCCTCAGTTTTTAAGTGCATTTGTATCATCTTTTATTCCACATTTCTTCAGAGGAGTTCAAACCCCACGCAAGTCAGAAATAGTAACTATTCTGGTGAGTGAAAATGTTATAGAATTTTACTTAGACGCCAGAACTATGGTAAAGTCTGGCGTGTATGTAACCATGTTTACTTTTTATATTGCTTACAGGTTTCTTTTTGACTGGAGGTTTTACTAATTAGAACGATAGGTTCACTCTTCACTGACAATTCTAAAATACATACAAATCAACATAGACTGGATTTAATGTTGGTATTCTTGATAAAAATGGCATTTAGTGCTTTATATACTTAATCGAAAAATATTAGTGTGTTAACTATAATTTAATATTTGCTTAAGGCCCACAAACATTATTATTTACTCACCCATAACTCTAAGAGAAATATTAGTTTATATGCAATTCAATTATCCACATCTGGTTAAAACTAGATCCTATTTGGAATATTCAGTGGCAGCTAAATCAAACTGCTGCCGTGTAGTGCCATTCAATTAGTATACACATACGGTGAAGGTACGACCAGGTATATTATAGATGTGGACATGTGGTTTGAACGATGAATTCAAATTAATTAGGAAGTGTAAATGTACACTGGTTTATCCTAGTGGCTGTAATTGTAAGATTTAAGGTGCCGCAGAGTAATTGACTTTTCGGATTAGGCAACGAAGTGCTTAGTATTTTCGTAGTTAGTGTTTCCTCAATGTTAAATGTTAACTTACTATAGTTTTCCTTGATAAATGGACCTAAAACTGTTTTTTTTTCTAATCGGATAAGTAGTTCTTGATATGAGCGTTTTCAAGTAAGCGAACAAACACACTTTTTGTTTATGTTAACTGTATATATATTATATCCATGTTCGGGCGTGGACTATCACATCATTTCAAGAGACCATAGGCTGATGATACGTTGTGATTTTATTCATCAGCTTTTCTAGGTTTTAACAGAACATGCCGATCGAGTTCAATAAAACAAAATGCTAACTCTTTTAACTGAAAAGATTCAATTACTATTTGTTTGCATGGAATGGGCTCCGAAACTACTGGGCAAGTTTCCATTTTTTTTTCTCGATTTTAATCGAAAATTTTAAAAACGTCCCATAAGAGAAATTGCAAACATTTTTTTTTGTTTTCTTTGCATCTCATTGTGCCCTTAAGCGTATACTCCAACTCTTAAAATCCGCCCTTAAGACTACCCACTGACCTGTGGTCCTATAGTGCACTAAAAATATTATGCTGAAATAATACTAAGTAATTTAGTTGGTAGTCTTCGGCTGCGGTATGGCTCTCGGAACTATCCACTTATTAGTTTTGCATAACCAATTAAGTCGCAGTGGCTATAACTACTTAATGGCAACAATACATAGTAATGAGTTTGCATCTTATTGTATAAAGGTGGTTCTACATTGCGAGTGAAATAAGTTTAATTTGAAATTTTAATTTAAATGATTTGCTTGTAAAGGGATTGGTTTGTAAATTTATTATAATTACTCATATAAGTATACCACAAACATAACAACAGTATATCACAACTTTGTACGTTACAAGAACTGAGTTGCAAGAAAACAAAAAAAAATACAAGTACAATGGTAAAGGCGTCGGACTCGTGATCTTGTGGTTGCCTGTTCGATCCCCACCTTCTGCACTCGTAACACAAGCGTTTTAGCTTAGCTTGGAGGGTAAACAAGATTGCCAGAAACGCTGCTAGTAATCTTTTAAATAATAATAATAATTAAAAAAATGCGTATTTTGGTACTATACTTCGTATCGTATGCTATGTAACACCGACATTGGCTTACTTGGTGGTGTCTACAAAGAACCATAGAACATTCATGTTATCTTTGTAAACTTTCATATCATTTTAACTTCTACGAATCCCGTGAGCAATGCAGCATTGTTAAAATTTCTATTATCGCCGTTCTAACCGCGCCCTAATATAGTGTAGCTTGTATACCTAAGGGTGATTATTACAGAGTATTCTCCTTTATTATTTTACCCTCCGCTCTTAATTATTGTTAGAGAAAATTTAATTTCATTATTTTATGAATTCGCCTGAAATATAAATAGTACTTACATACCTTCTTGTGGCACTATTGTGATTTTGTGGGTACATTTTGGGGGAACAATAGATTTAATAAAAATAATGAAAGGAAAATGCGATGATCTCATTATAAGGAAAATGTTCTATTCGAAAATTCTTGTTCGAAATGCTCTTTTGGAAAATAAAACCTCAAAAAGGATTTATTATTAACTATGGGTTTTCCCTATTGAATCCGGATCGACATTGTATTAGAGAAAAAATAAATTATAGAATCAATTTTATTATATTAAGAATTTGAACAGCGAAATTAATTGATGATGATGATGTTACAATAATCGAAACCAATGGCTTAATGTGCTTTCCGAGGCACGGATGGTAGTCCGTCAACCAACCAGACCCGGAAAAAAATTCTTGTACGGCGTGGGGATCGAACCCACAACCTCCGAGATTTGTGATGCTAAGCTACGGAGGTTGTCTTTGTTGTAAGTGAATGTAGCATTGCTCTATAAATGTACTATTTAATACTGAAAATTTTATCAGTATTTATATATTTTTCATTAAAACTCCATATACATTTGAAGGTTACACCTGTACTGAAATAATTTGTCTAATTATAGTAGGTAGTGCCTGAGATTAGCGGGTTCAACCAAACAAACAAATTCTTTAGCTTTATAACAGAAGCTTACGGTCGGATGTGGTATTATAGGTCAAAAACATTTGTCGTATGTGCCTTTATCGTAAACTGGCACTTACGACCAAATACTGCTGCAGTGTATAGTCTGTCATCTGTCCTTCTGCTTCTGAGGTCTAGATGTTAGTATAGATATTATTTGGCTGTGGTCTCCTGTAACGTGGAGGTATTTACTTACTTCCCTCCGGAGATCCCGCGGTACCATATAAGCCGCGGGTGCCGTCGGGGGGCCGGATTGCTCATGCGTACCGGGCCCCCGCCAACGGCGGATCGAAGGAGTGTCCGGGAGGTTTTAGTGGTGTAGGGTCCTCTCCTCGTGGTATCAGTTTAGCATACACGGTATGGAGAGGGCGAGTCCCACCTATCCCACCGCCAGCGCGCGAATGCGCTGCAGCGGCGGTGGGAATGCGTAAATTAATTTCCACCCGGACAAAAAAAAAAGTTACTTCCATAATTAAGCAATTCATTGTGTACTTAACCTATCTTAAAAATACCAATTTTAATCATCAAAAGATTTGTATTTCCTGCCTAAAATTTGAGTAGCTCCCACGATATTCATATAATGATTATATATTTACCAGCACAGACATTATCTGACAGGTATTTTGTCAGGCGGGCGCTTATATCGACTCACCCCCGAGACAAATTAAGGCGAAGCTCGGGCATTACGCTATAATCGCTGCAATTTGTGAAAAGATCACGTCGACGCTGTATTTTAACACTGGTCGTTTAAAAAATACTCTGTATATATATACCTATATACAGGGTGAAATGTTAGTCACCAGCCAAATTTTTTCTAGGCATTAGGTATCATTCACTAACACCAATTTTGAAAAAAAAACGATACCTAAAATTTTCATAATTTATAATTTACTCGAAGGAATTATCCGCTCTGCGTGGTCACCAAGTAAAATGTTAATAATACTACGTGCCGCGCGAACATCAATGAGAGCGCACGTCGTTACCCCCGCCCCCACTACCCCTGAGCGGCACTACCTATGATCTAGTCGGCCACGCGCACCCCTTCGCGGGCCTTTGTGACGTGATTTCTCAATATTTTTGTATTGAGTGATACTAAATGAAAAAACACGTATTCAATGATTTTTACTAAAGATTAACATATCAAAATTTGGCTGGTGATTAAAATTTCACCCTGTATATGTATAACTTTTAGCTGAAGGTTTTGAAGACTAGGTATATTTTTTTTTTTGGGACTGAGCTATTTAGGTGGATGAAATGTTTTTGATAACAATTCGCATTTTTTCGGTTAGTTTATTAAATTTTGTTGGAATTTACATGTATTAAATAGCACAAAATACTAAACGAAATCAACGATATTTATTCTGTACTTAGGTACTTACATACAATTGAATGAAGAAAATTCACAATGCATGTAAAATTTATTTTTAACTTAGAACGAATTGTAAAGATTCTAGTAAAGTCGAAATGGAAAGTATTAAGGATTAGGATGAGGGCACAAAATACCGTCGGTGATAATACAATATCGCGTAAGTGACAGAAGCTAATAAGGTTGAAGATCAAATGTAGCAAATTGATATTTCGCCTTGTACACCGATACAGAAAATATTTCTGGACGAACGAAATTATACCATATTAGCAAATGTCACACTATCCTGATATTATGTAGGTAATACGACTACATAATATTGTATATTAACGATATTTTATTTAACTTAAACAATTTGTTTGCAATTAGCCCTCCGGTATGACAACCTTCGTAGCGTAGCGGTATTTGGCTCGCTTTAAATCTCGTAGGTCGTGGGTTCGATCCCCACGCCGGACAGGAAATCTTTGTGTAAATTTTACGATTTCTTTCTGGTGGGTTGAGGGACTACCCTCCGTGCCTCTGAAAGCACGTTAAGCCGTTGGTCCCAAATTAACCCTCTGGTATGTAACGGTAATGAAACTTTCTAATGGGGAAAGATAATAGTTAATAAATTGTAAAAAAATAGTAACAATAAAAAAACACACATTTATCCTAGTTCTGGGGAGACAAGGCTTAGTCTTAGTGTATCGGCGATAAGTTCAATGGTCAAACTTACTAATTAATATTACCTACCTAACGATACAACGTGATGGATTTTTACTAAACATCGGTAGACAAATCACCAATGCTAGCTTTTATACAAAAACATTGGCTCACTATTAATCAGCGTATATCGGTGTTCAATCTCCTTTCAAAAATAACAAATCCGAGCCAAATACTACGTTGCAATAGATTGAATGATTATACACAAAACCAAATGAATTACGTGTACACGAACGTTGTGTAGGAACATAAAAAATATAGGTTGTTGTACTAACATCCATTAATTCGAAACAAACGTTCGAATGTGTATTCGTATGTTTCAACTTATTGACTGTAGTTTCGTATTTCTCTATTTCGTGTTTGATTAACAGCAACTTGGTTATTAACGATGTTAGTTAATTGGAAAATGTGGGTTCACAAATTTGAAAAATATTAGTAGCTGTCTGTATGATAACACTAGCTGCGCCCCGCGGTTTTACCCGCGTTACTCTGCTCCAGTGGGTCGGAGCGTGGTGTTTTGTAGCCTATATATTAATCCAGCGTATAACCTATCCCGTTGCAAAATTTCAGTCCATTCCGTTCAGTAGTTTTGGCGTAAAAGAGTAACAAACATGCATCCATCCATCCATACTTACAAACTTTCGCGTTTATAATATTAGTAGGATATGTGTCTACCCCTCAACGACCCAGACTAGCCAAGGTCTGTTAAGATGAGGCTCATGAGCTGTGGACGTAAAAGAGCTGATAAAGTAAAAGTTGAAAATGTGTTAACTAATTTCAAGTATTGTGAAAAAATAGCTGATCAAGTTGCGTCACTTTTACAATAATTGCTCCTAAGATGCTTTAGTTTATTTTTACGAAATTATCTTTATTAATTAAACACTTTGTCCTGAATTACTGATAGACTGACAAATTTTATATCAACGCACATAATAAACCGCTGATCGCAGAAATGTGAAACTTGAAGGGTGTATTGTCTATATGACTAAGTCACCTCATAAGATATTTAAAAATTCCGTCCCTACGACGATGGTGAAGAAGTGGTGAAGTTTATATGGAGAAACAGGTAGTCGTTTAATTTATTAACAAAACATGCAGCAATTATTGTCGTTTAATTTTTTTAAAACTATGCTGCAATTATCATTAACTGTATGTTTTAAGTTTAGCACTGTCATGAGCTAGATATTTTTATAATAGGTTCACCAACACCCGATTTGAACAACTTTACTTCGCTATCACATTAAATTCAGTTTCTGAAACAAACATTTAAAAAACGTCCCATACTGATGGGATTCTAACGAACGAAAATGTTCATTATAGATTGAATGTCATGAAAAACCAATCAAATTTACAGATCATGCTTTTGGAAACCGAATTGATACTTAACAAGAGTTGTTTAGACAGCTGATTACTTAATTTCAGCACTATTTTTTTAAAGTATAATCGGTTCTAGGCCCAGGCTGCACACGATGCGATAGCGACAAACAAATCAATTTCGCTTCTCGTCTGCAGTGCGGCCGCCGTCATATTTTTATATGACTTCGTTTTTCAAAGTAGCAGTTTCAAGTTATTAGTGCGGCCTCGGCCTCAATGTCATCAGTGTTTTATAAATCTAAAGAAAAAAAACGCAAATTTAAATCTCAACACTAAGTTTTTCGCATGGTAACGTTTTAAAAAATATATTTTAAGTTAAAAGTAATATTAAAAGATTTATATAAACTTTAACAATCGCTTACAGAAATATTAAATCGTTTGAAAACGAAACATTTTCTAATTAATTCAGAAGTAAGTTAATTAAACCTTGTATGTTAAAAGAGATACAAAGTTATACTTTATAATTTACATGAGTTTAATGAAGTTTCTGTGTAACGAAGCGTGAATAACGATATTTATTAAACAGTAAGTATAGCCACTTTATATATTTTCCATCACTATATATTTTATTAAATAAAGTTCTTTGCTACTACACTGAGCTCAAAAACTAATGAACTAAAATTTTCATGCCGTTCTCCAATATATAGACTGTCTTAACAACTCTTGGGTTTCTACTCTACGTAGATATAGAACACTACCTCATGTCATAACAACGGCATTGTTCACTCGGCGTTGCCATCGTTATATTCAATACATTTTCTATAGATTTATTGACTACCTTCGTTGTCTTCCCTAGATTGGTCTGAAAAAGGCTAACAACAAGAATATGCTCGTAGAAAATTATAGTAATAGGTACATATCAAAATAAAGTACCAAGAAAAAAAACGATTATGTAAAACTTTTACTTTTGTATATAGGCGGACAGAGACAAAGAAAAAAAGAATTACAATTTCTTTAAAATCCTTAGTCTAGTAACGGATATGAGCAAACCATTCGTTGTCAATAATCCCACATTGATTCCGACAATGATCGGAGCTTATATCATGCGAGATACCACTTGCATGCGGTCGTCGGTCGAGGGCACCTATTGTATCGGTCTTGAGGGGCTCTTAACGCTGCAGTGCTTCGGAGATGATGCCCCTACATATCGTGTATATTGTGTTCTGTTAGCTGTTCATATGTATGGTAGGTATAGATACCTGTTTTATTGGTAGGATATAACATGAAGTAATGAGAAATTGTGGACTTAGCGACTTAAAATGAAAAGTTTGCTTTATCTTTAACATTATTCAATTTGTTTATTGATATTCGATATTTCTTCCGTGCATATAAAGTTATATCTTATAGAAGAAAATTTCTAAATTATTTTGAAAATGTAACGTAACAAAATAATATGCAATTTAGAAAAGGCTAACGTTTTAAGCACACGTACGTTTAACGTTTTAAGTAAAAAGTCTTCTTTTTAATAAAACTTAAATGTATCGCAATAATTACTAAATATATTTTTTTATTTACTTTTGTTCTTTATAATAAGCTAAGCACAATTCGCTTCGTCAAGAAAATAATTGTAAGAAACCGTAGTGATGTAGGTTCATACTTATAAGAAAATATTATTTATTAATGAGACAAATTGTTTTCAAAATAAAGTAGGTATGAGTTTGCAAAAACCAAAAAAAACTTTAATTGCAACTCTCAATTCGAATGCAGCGATGTGATTGGTTGTTACTTTGATCGCATCATACGTTCCACCAATCAAGAAAAAGTTTATGATTGAGAGTTCGAATTACATAACCTTTTTTTTTGTTCAGCTAATAAATCCGAAAATTCGATAAGTTGTATCAACTTCGAAATTACTCATTTATTATCTTAAGTTCTTGAAAGACTCCTTACCACTTGGCTGAGGGGTCTTAATACACGAACAGTTCTTCTAAAATGTATATGCCATCGTTTCTGCTTTATTCTGTACACATATTACGCACATTATCCAGGGTTAACATAACATCGTCATCGTCATCATCATGTGCCCGTATAACGTCCACTGCTGAACATGGACCTCTTCCTGAAGGCGGGTTAGGTCTACCACGCTTAACATGCGGTTTGGTGACCGCAGTATTATATTGTAATAAAAAGGAAAAACCTGCCCGATCCTTGGTATACAATTGTTATAGATGTTGTTGTAACAATCGGGACCAACGGCTTATCGTGCTTTCCGAGGCACGGAGGATAGTCCCTCAACCCAAGACCCTTAAAGAAAAGAAATCTTAGGTTTTGGATATCACAAATATTTTTTGACTGGCGTGGGGATCGAACCCACGACCTCCGAGACTTCGCCACGGAAGCTATGACAACGTGAGAAAATAAGTTACTTATGTAATTATTAATACAGTTTGCTACCACACCGTTACAATCAGAACCCGCCATTTGCACGTAAGTTCTACCTATAAGTATGTGTATATATCATTTCCAATATCCGTTGTTTATGACGATGATGCGGCATGTCCAAGTGCAAAGCAATCTCGGCCCGATACGTATGCATTGTGTACGACTTTATTATTAAAGGAAATTGCATACTCTGATCTGTTCGTACGTGTGTACATCTGACGGAATATTTAGGTGTTCAGATTGTAATCTGTCGTGTGTGGTGTAACGTTGTAACGAGTTTGATTGTATTTTAAAGTTTGATTAGCAGTAATCAGTGAACTATGAACGCTTGTTACATGATTTATTTATTTATTTAGGACAAGCTGCGCCCCGCGGTTTTACCGCTTTTACTGCTCCAGTGGGTCGGAGCATGATATTTTGTAGCCTATATGTTAATCCGGCTTATAAACTATCCGCGTGCAAACTTTCAGTCAAATCTATTCTGTAGTTTTTGAGTGAAAGAGTAACAAACATCCATCCATCTATCCATACTTACAAACTTTCGCGTTTATTATATTAGTAGGATTAACAAACGGTTCCAAACTATATACCTACTTACTACAACTCGTAATACAAGCATTTTAGCTTAGCGCGAGGGGTTCACAGGAATACCTACTAGTAGACTGCAAAACTCTGCTAGTAATCTTAAAAAAAGAAAAAAGAGATTTTTTTTTTAACAATATCTACTATAATCTATTAAAATCTATTATAATACCTTTTTACCGTTTCTAGTAGCTTAGTTAAAAAATAATCTAGACTATAACTCTCATTACTTACTAAAAAAAAGTAAGTAATACGTACTTGCAATAAAACCTTATTTAATATTCATCACCTCTATATTAATTACTACTCATTTACATAATTATACTCGACCACATAAATTTTCATGTATTTTAGGCTTTCTGAATGAATATTTTAGGACTTAAACGGAACGTAGGAGGTCTACTTTACCGGCTATTAGCATTTTAATTAATTGTATATTCAATGTATGTTCTTTTAAAGTATTTGAGGTAATTTTCGTAGCACTGTAGCTTTTGTAGGTGTTTCGAATCTTACGTAGATTAAAAAGTTTATTTTTTCCGGGCAGTCATACATATTTACCTACGAAGCTTTTGCTACTTCACCGGGCATAAATGCGAGCAGAGCTTCAGCCTTAATAAATGGTTTAAAAACTACAAACTAAGCAACCTGCGCCAGAGGGCGCCCCCTGTGGGGCTTGGACCTCGGCTCAGGGCGGTCGCTGGGGATGATATTGAGGGATTATGACTTGTTAGTATTTCAAGGGGTTCAGGGCAACTGTCGCTTTACTTTACAGTTCATGGGCCTCTCAGACTTCGGGTCTACGAGGGCATCGGATGGTTCTTTGTAAACTAAGGGTCGGGAGCAAGATTAAAAAGTAATTTTGTAAATTTTAATAAGTATTTGTATGGCAAATCACAGTGGACTAGTGGGTATAAGTCTTGCTTTAGGTCTTGGAGTCTTTTTTTTTCTTTCGGACAGACGTTGATGTAGATAGGCTTTTGCTACTTCACCGGGCATAAAGGCGAGCAGAGTCCCAGCCTTGTTTTGGAGGTCGGTCATGGGAATCTCCAGTCAGAGAAAATTTTCTATGATGACAATCAAACTTAATTTTTAACCGACATAGAATACATATGTTATACAATATATTTTAATGCACTGCTTAAAATGTATCACGCCATCATACAATGTGGGTATTGCTTTGCCACATATATATCTTTAGAACGCGCTTTCATCGCAGCAACGATTAGACCGTTTCGAAAAAATATTTCTGTATTAGATAGTCCATTTATTGAGAAGAGCTACAGATTATATTTAATCATAAAGTTTCTACGGGAACAAGAGTAAGGAAGCAAGTATTAGTATAAAGTGTAGATATGAAACCCATAGTCCATGCTCTCAGATCATACTTATAAATGTTACACTATCTTGTATAACTCACATAGCGCTAACTACAAATGAGGAATAAACATGATTTTCTGAAGCCGGGCGATCTCATGTTCGCTCACAATTAGGTCACGTGGTTTACGCAACCCCAAAGATAAAAAGTCACCAGTAGCGAAACTGTCTCAGAAAGTAGTATTAATATATTTGCTTACGTACCAATAATAAAATGCAAATAAATATTTTAATATAGTGCCTATTACATGTAAGAAAATTTGAAACGAATAGAAAGTTGACTTTCTTTGTTTCTACTACATTACAGAGCTAAATTAAATAATAAGAAATTGTAAAATGAATCGTGTTTAGCTTTATGATGAGCAACACCTAATTGTTGCGAGCAACACTAGTTGTAAATCTATGGTAATAATTAAAACTTGTATTAGTAATAGTCTATGGTTGACCCATTGGCGGCAATCTCTGGGGCTTCCTTTTTTGGCATTGCAAGTGAGGGCATGTATACGTTGGAGAAAATAAAACATTGTCATTGTTGCACGTGCGGTCTTTAATTTAAATACAGTCCACGAAGAAGCTAACACTAATTAAGGATCATGATATTTTCTATTGTTTCTACACAATAAAGTAAAAAAAATGTACAACAAATTCATCTTAAGATTACAATAACCTTGTAGATAATAAAGTTCCGTATTTATTATTGACAAGGTTATTAAATCTACAATAACAAGTTAAGGAAATATCGAAGTTAAAAACAAACTATTGCCACACAGAGGTAATATTATCATTAACGCTTCAAATATTTTTATTAAGACTAGGCAAATATTACCTCGTATTAAGAAGAGAGCAAAATGTGGTAGGTGTTTAAATAGAGAATATAATTTTAAAAATAGATCATCTAGTATTATATCATCATCATCAGGCTGTATAACGTCCACTGCTGAACATGGGCCTCCTCCCGAAGGAATGTATTTACCATAGTCACCACGCTTTGCAGGCGGGGTGTTGACCACAGTATTATGTTGTACCACACAAGGAAACGCTGCTGCCCGTTCATTGATGTATGATTATTTTAGATGATGTAATAACAATCGGGACCAACGGCTTAACGTGCTTTCCGAGGAACGGAGGGTAGTCCCTCAACCAACCAGACCCGGAAAGAAATCTTAAGAATTTACACAAAGATTTCCTGTTCGGCGTGGTGTCGAACCTACGGCCTCCGAGATTTAAAGCGAGCCAAATACCGCTACGCTACGGAGGTTGTGTTTAATAGCTTCCTTCTGTGATAATATTTCTATGTGACTGAATGCACAACTCCTTCACGTTTGCTCCGCCCTATATTACATAAACATGAGTGTATGTTATTAATGCCTGCCTTTATAAATAATGATTAGATCGATTTACGGTTTTACTTTAATTGTCATCATCATTATCATCATCATCAGCCCGTATAACGTCCATTGCTGAACATGGGCCTCCTATCCAGAGAGGGTTTTGTCATAATCACTTTACTTGGCTTGACCTAATATGTAATATTGGTCAAATCAATCTAAAATATATAGGGTGACTGGTAATTAGTGACCGATACCTAAACACATGATTGTGCTCATGATAACAAACAACTTTTACTATGGCACCAAACCTGAAATCGCGAAAAAGAAATCAGCCGTTCCCTACCATGTTGACGAGTTATGTGAACATGAATGTATGGAACAGCTGGTTTTTTTTTCGCGATTTCAGGGTTGGTGCCATAGTAAAAGTTGTTTGTTATCATGAGCAGAATCATGTGTTTAGGTATCGGTCACTAATTACTAGTCACCCTATATACATTGCATGGTTGATGGTGCATGGTTACAAACCAAAGGATTTTGAACGAATTAACAAGTGAACTACCCATTTTATCAAATTATTTGGCAAGTTTTGTAATAGAACTGTGGACCAAAGATTTAAAAAAATCTACCAAATTAATTGCATATAAAAACCGGTCAAGTGCGAGTCGGACTTGCGCATGTAGGGATCCGTACCAGTTTTAAGTGCCTACCTATTTTTGATATCAAGAAAAAAATTGTTGTATGGGAGCCCCTCTTAAATATTTATTTTATTTTATTTTTAGCATTTGTTGTTATAGCGGCAATATAAATACATAATTGGTGAAAATTTCAACTGTCTAGCTATCACGGTTCTTGAGATATAGCCTGGTGACGCACAGACAGACAGCGAAACTGAACTTGATAATTAAATATAACCTATAGCCTTCCTCGCTAACACTGAAAGTATTTTTTAAATCGGACCAGTAGTAGCAATAAATTAGTATAGATTGGTAGAAGAAACAGTTGAGAAGAGTCTCAGCTGCTTCACCCCACTCCGGCGGACAGGCAGCGTAATGCGCTCTGTAGTCATTAATGCTGAATTATTTAAACATGAATGCCACTTGACATACATTACTTAGTCCCTATTACTGGCTAAGTGCTGGCTAAGTGTGCCATGTTGAGGAATGACACACTATCATCGTACTGATATTAGAATTGGGATTTTTTTTTCGTTCTTGTCTCAAAAGATAATGTTAAATAATTTAAGCGGCCCAATGGCTAGGGCGTCGGACTTGTGATCTTGAGGTCGCCGGTTCGAACCCCACCCATTGCACTACCAACGTGAACCCACTCGTAACACAAGCATTTCAGCTTAGCACAAGCTTAACAAGAATACTACTAGATTGCAAAACTCGGCTAGTAATCATTAAAAAAAAAAAAGCTGGTACACGGGACACAAGTGAATCTATTTACAACTATTATAGCACTCTCTTTATAAAGATATTGCTTGTCAATTTTGGCGGGAACGCAGTCCGCACTTACCATACATACTAGATGAATACATAGACAATAAAGCAATATCCTCATATAAGTATACATAACATATTAACTTTTATATATCGACTACTTGGAGTCTCCAATGGAGGGGGGTTTTCCTATAATAATGATTTTTTTTTATATTTTACACAAAAAATTGCCGAAATCAGACATTCGGATCTACATACATACATAAGCTCACGCCTGTTTCCCAGCGGGGTAGACAGAGACAATAGACCTCCACTTGCTACGAACCCTACACACATCTCGCGCTTCATTCATTCTCATAACATTCTTAATACAAGCACGTCAGTTTAGGGATCTGATCCATATTATCGAAAAAAAACAGCATAATGTATTTCTTCGACACATGTAAATTAATAATAAAATATATTTCATATTTTATTATGGAAATCCTAGATTATTTACCAGTATATTATTTTAAACCAAAACATTAAACTATTCGTTGTTACTTACTTTAAAATAATTCCTATTTCCAGAAATTCAACCGCGGACACCAAGTTTGGTGTCTCATCGGTTGTGTAGCACGGGATCAAAGTTTCGTGCAGCCTCTAAATGCCGTAGTCAGAAGTCCGTAGCTAACTAAGCGTAGCATCTCGTAGCCGAGGCGTAGTACTACGACCGCATTGTGCCACGTGCTATACAGATAATGCCCGTTGCTAGATACTGTGTTGTTATTGCTTGGGAAGGGCCTAAAATGGCGAAAGATATTAATTATGCTTCATGTTTTGGGAAAAGGTATTATAAGGAATTTTTTTTTGGATGTAGTGTTCGTCTTCAGTCTCAACATCAAACATTTACCAGTGATACCTTTGTTACGGTGGTGTTTAATGAATTTAATAGTTACTTTAGTCTTTTACAACAGTTTTGATTGAAATCTACGTTTTTGATAACTAACGATTAATTCTTCTGTACAAAAAAACAACAATTAAAATGACACCCAGTAATGTTAAAGCTATTATTAAAATATCTTTACAAACTGGTATTTCGAGTGACTGCATTCTCGATACATGAAAATTAATAAATACTCTTCAACTGGAAAACTTGAAATTGCTTCATTAAACGTGCGTCACGTTTATGCGAGGAATTAAACACCTCGTTGTTATTAATACAAGTTTATTTATGGAAACCATTCACATTATCTGATGAAACGTATATCTGTATTTATTTAAATACATTTGTCAATACTCTGCGTTGTGAACGTAAGGGTAAGGGACTGAAACGTACCACAAAAAAACATATTTCAGCGAAAAATGTGGTTAAGTAGTGGTTGCAACTTGGGTGGTGAATATTTTGTATTGAAAATGAATAGTAGGTACAATTTATACGTAACTACCACACCTACCACTGCTTGACCAAATTTTTACGCTGTGATGTGGTATTAACCTTCCTATGCCCTCGTAGACCCGAAGTCCGAGTGGCCCGCAAACTGTAAAGTAGAGTGACAGTTGCACAAAACTCCCCTAGAGAAACTAAAAGCCCTAATCCCTCAATCTCCCCGTCAGCGACCGCCCTGAGCCAAGGTCCAAGTCCCACAGGGGACGCCCTCTTGCGCAGGTTGCTTAGTTTGTAGTGTTTAAACCATTTATCTCGGCTGGAGCTCTGCTCTGCTCTATAGTAAAAGTTCCTAATAATCATCAGTACTTTCACCTCGAAAGGTTGTTAATGTTTCATAAATAACCCTGTATAAGTAGTAAGTAAGGCTTTGAAGTAGTAGGCAAGGTTTAGTTAATTTATAGTAGCTTAATACTTTCTACTGCTCTAAATTTAACTACAGAAATAAAATTAAAAATAAATCGCACACCAGATATGTCGCAAATAAATTGTTCAGGCTTCTGTACCTAACTGTAATCACTGAGCGTAATTCATTTGACATAAGTATGTAACTTTGAGAACTACTCTCATATTTTACATATAAAACCACCTAGTACGTGTCGTTGGTAGTAATGTAGTCTGCGCAATGCATTCGCCTCGCAAAGTGCCCATACAGCAAAACTTTGCCGATAATGTACACCGCTTTAACAACTACTGCAATGGAAGTTTACAATTAGTGCGCTACCAGTAGATTTAGCTAACCATTGCTGAAACATTCCCAACTCGTGTAATGTAAGACTTATGAACAGCTTATCATCCAGAACAAATTGCACGTTGCGAACATTAAGGCGAATAAATCTTGCGGAAATATCCCTTTTAATGTTTCTAACAATGGGTAGCTCCCACATGTGCTAACAACATGCTGCGGTCGCAATCCGCCAGCTCCGAGCGGTGATTATAACGTTACTCCGACCGACGCCCTCCATTCTCGTCATTATAATTCTACAACTTTAAAATATGGACGAAATTAACGGAATCGTTTACTTATGCTTCGGTAACTAACGGAACATGCGAGCAGTGCATTGTAATTAATCCCGTTATCGGTAATAGCGGCCCATGTTAGCCACGTCACCGTTTATTTGCTCCAGGGTGTTTGATTTGGACTATGCACTCCAAGGCCCCGTAAATCCTACCCAAACTATCTTGACCCTTTTAATAACCTCCGATCGCCCCTCTATAGTTCAATTTCGATATCGCAAGAAAGGGGTGGGAGTTCATATTATAATGGTCGTTATAATGGCACTTGTGTTTCGAAAACGATGTTTTATTCATGGCGCGATGCTCCACTGCTGCGAATAACCGACTAATTATTGAGGTGTTCGGTGGCAAGATTTAGGCGCTCGGAGGAATCTATCGACATAGCTTATTATTAATGTGCCACTTGCCTTGTCAAGTTAATAAAGCTTAGATAGGTATTTTCAATACGCTTACTCAACCAATTTGGTGACGTCGAATTGATTATGGTAATGCTGACTTATCAAATCTTTGATCTACATTAATGTTGACTGGAACCGGGAAAATAAATTGCACGGGGTGAACTAATTTTTGTGTTCGGGGTTAAAACGGGGACTAGTGACAAATAGGACGGGGTATTTGTTTGTAGAAGGATATTACGAAGAACGAAAAAGTTTTTTGTTTAGCCGAAATAAAAGAGGTTTGGTAGATATTTACTAGGTATATATTTAGCGAAAAATATATTTAGGTAGATGCTATTCAGTCGTTCGGTATATCCCAAAGTTAAAGTTAAATCACTAGTATTTATTATAATTAACAAACATGAATAAAATACAAACTAAAAGTAACTAATTAAAAATAAAACTAACTTATATACTACTATTCTAAATCTATACTACTTGGCAAGGTTCCCAGAATGCTGGCAGCATTACCACGTTGAATGGCAATGCTTACCTGCTGTGCAAAGTAGAAACCAGCACTCGGAGAACGTGCCGCACTTAAGAGGGCCGCTGCGAGGTATTTATAAATTAATTTGGCTCCCGGTCCCCACGGCCCCAATGTTTCGACACCAAAAGGCACAAATACATAACCACTATCAAGGGTACTATATTTGCGCCTCTTGAGATTCTCCACGGATTCAGCCGCCATGCCAGCCCTACCCTGAGTCCCGGAAAGATGAGACGGCGCGAGGGTGTCGACGCACGTAGCGTCCCACACCAAAGGCCGTCCCATCCTCCAAGGCACCAGAGTCATTCCGTCGGGCCTTTTACCATCGTCGCGCATAAGGCCATTAGGCTCTAAAACGGCTGGCATATTTGCCGAGCTGAAGGCCCGAAGTTAAATATATATTATTATAGTCCTTTTTAGTAATATTTGTTTTTTTTTTTACTTAATCTATACTCTGTACTAATACATAAAACTGAAGAGTTTGTTAGTTTGTTTGCTTGAACGCGCTATCTTAGGAACTACAGGACCGATGTGAAAATAATCTTTCAGTGTTAGAGGTTTTTATCGAGGAGAGCTTAAGGTTATTTTATAATGAACTACCTGCGCCCGCGGTTTTAACCGCGTTTTCATCGGAGGGCCGGATTACTTATGAGTACCCGGCCCCCGCCAACGGCGGATATAAGGAGTGTCAGGGGGGTCTTAGTGGTGTAAAGTCCTCTCCTCGTGGTATGAGTTTAGCATACCACGCTATGGAAAGGACGAGTCCCACATATCCCACCGCCAGCGCGCGAATACCCTGCAGCGGCGGTGGGAATGCGTAAATGCATTTCGCCCCTGAAAACAAAAACAAAAAAAGGATTTCCCATCGGAGCGGGACCTACGCGGGTAAAACGCACGGGAAGCTAGTAAATAATATAATTTATAAATTAACATAAGAGGGTAGCTAGTTCACTTTATTTTGACATATTCAAATGATAACTAAACACATTACAAAAATGATTTTAACTGTTTATTTGTCACCGGCTTGCGATTTTATATGCCGTCTAAATATCTAATAGAATTATTCAAACATACGACAAATTAATTCATTAAACGACCCTTAAACCTTTTTTAATATTACCCCAAAGGGCGTGACGTGATAAAAATACAACTGAGCACCCTTTCAGTAATTGCGTTTATGTTCAATTGAGACGTCCTATCAAGATTTAAAACATTATTATTTAAACTGGAGTTGCTACTTTCATTAATTTATTACTTTTAATTAATTAGTCTAAGGAAGTAGATAGGTACTTACTCGGACTTAAATCAAGACCTCAGAAGCATATGGATGAATGTACTATTATACTTTAGAAGCATTTGGTCGTAAGTGCCAGATACGATAAAGGCACATACTACGAATGATACTGACGTGTAATGAAACATCCGTCCTTACGCTTCTTTAGCCGTCCATATATTACGTCATTCTAAATGGGGGGGGGGGAGGTTGGTCTGCGGTTGACGGTAAATGTGGATTAAGGGGGGGGGGGCGTTTCGAAATTGACGTCATTCTTGTGATACCAGTTACTCCAAAATGTACAAAATATTTTGCAAGTGGTATTAATTATTGAACTCATTATTCATTACATATTAAGTACAAAATAATAAAAGACGAATCTGTAACAAAATGTAGAAGCTATCCAAAGATAACTAAAGAATAGGGAAGAATAATATTATTATATTAATGAAATTTGCCAAATTACAAAATAATAAAAGATGATTCTATAACAAAATGTTTTAATGTTACCCTATTTTTCTCAAATCCGCAAATGTTTTAATTTTGTCAAACTGGTAATGACGTCATTTTTGCGAGGGGGAGTTATTAGGAAATGACGATAGGGTGATTTTAGGGAGGGGGGTTAGCAAAAATCGATGACGTTATATATGGACGGCCCCTGAGCTCTAGATGTACGACGTAAAAGGTTAAGATCGTTGTAAATTGACAAGATTGTATATATACGTAGGATAATAAGTCACTATTTCGTGTACCGCTCCCAGTGGTTTATTAGAACAGGTAGGAATCGTCCCGCGATCCAATTAGGTGGGACCATTACAGTAATGTTGGCAGCCTTGATTTTTTGTCGTACCATTACTTCTCTGATTACACGATTTGTTATGCAGTAATGGTAAAATATGTGTACAATCACATAAAGTTGTATCTCATTTATCTAAATAATACTATTAGGCGAGTTGTTCTTGTTTAAGTTTATAAATAAGATAGAGATTATAATTAAGGGTTTAGCTACGACGATTATAGGTACTGGACATTGACATAAATTCATATATAAAAACAATAAGAAAATACCTATTGTAGTGTATAGGTTACTATTAATACAATATATCTGTCGTGTCGGGCAACGCGCTACGCTACGCAATCGGGACCATCGGATTAACGTGCTTTCCGAGGCACGGAGGGTAGTCCCTCAACCAACCAGACCCGGAAAGACATCTTAGAATTTACACAAAGATTTCTTGTCTGGCGTGGGGATCGAACCCACGACCTCCGAGATTTAAAGCGAGCCAAATACCACTACGCTACGGACGTCATTAATACAAATATAGTACATAAAATGTCACTTAGTAAAAGTTAACGTTAGTATTCTAATACATTAAGTAAATTATTAGTCTTAAGTAAAAAGTTCGTACTAATTTTGCAAATGACTAAAACATTGCTCGTAACTAAAATTAAACATTAAATAACAAGTGTATTCTCAGGAGACAGTTTTTAACTCGTTGCCGAGCCAAAAGGCGAACATAATACTTTTAATCACCTCTAGGCTTTTAAGTTGCTCATACAATAGGTAAAGCATGTGAGAATAATATAGTTTAGTAATCATAAGTAGATTAGTATTAGTTTTCCATCCATTTTAATGTAAATTGCATCGTAAGTATAACCTTCGCAGATTAATACGAGACCTGGCGCGAATGGTGTTTCTTTAGTAGTGAGTGCTAAAAAGTTTTTAATGTTTGTCTGCGTCCAGGAAGCATAATAATAGGCTATGCAAAAACAAAAAACAAAAAAAAACAAAAAAAAAAAAAAAAATATCAACTAAATAATAAAAATTAAATCCCATAATAAATACAACGTTCATACATAACAATAAGTAGTAACATGCTAACGCTACTGCAGGGCGGGAGCGGATCTTGCGCGGGGAAGCGGGGGGATGAATGATTTTTGACCCAAGTGTCATGTTAATTCGCGAAAGTTATAGTTTTATCTAGATTTTCCGAAGAACGCTTTGTTTAGTTATAGCTGACTAAGCTACCTACCACTTCTAGATAGGTACTGTTTTCACTAGAACGACGAGGAGAGAGATTTTAGATAAATTTCCAAAAAAACATTTCGTAACATAAATATTTTTGATATATTCACGGTCAGGATTTTCTTTCTTTACTCGCGTGGCTTATCAGGATTATCTCGGGATTTGTCACAGATTTTTTTAAATTGTTCTCGTTTTTGTACGCTTATTGCGATTATCTCAAAAGTGATTTGACTGCGTGCCGTTTGGGTTTCACCAAATATGTTTATCGGCCCCCAATTTCCCCGTTTTATATTTATCGCGATCGTTCGAACGTAAAAATAATGCTTTATTTTTAAATCCCAGTGGCCACCATAGGATCTATACCTTCTCTTTATTAAAATTGAATATTTTCGAAGCGCCTTTTGAGTTTGAGACTGGGTAGATGTTACAATTAGCTGGATCCTTTAAATTAAGTTTTTGGCTTTGGGTTCTAATTTAACCATTCTTGTTACAGGTAAACGTGGGATGACAGTGTTCGACCGAAGCTAAAGAAGGCAAGTTTTAGTGCTATCGCGCAGCATAGTGTTCCATTTCCTTATGCCAAGTACTGCTAGTAGTTGAGCCGAGAGTGCGTGTACTGTGGGGTGGGTCGCAGATGCGGTTGTGATAAAGTGCGGTGTGTGTCATTGTCATGGTGACGTCATGGCGCGCGCTGGCGCTGCTGGCGGCGCTTCACGTGTGCGCCGGATTGCCGGAGCCGGTGTACCACAACCAGTTCGCGGTGCACGTGCCAGCTGGGCCAGACCACGTGGATGATATCGCCAGGAGACACGGCTTCGTCAACCATGGACAGGTAAGTTTTATTTTATTTTACGTTTAATATCATCTTGACTCCAAATTGCCCCCCTCGCCCTCCCAACTCTTAGATTCACAACATTCAGACGATGATCAAATGAATTGATAATTAAACTGTTGGTTCTAATTACAATTATTTTGTCTTCACGGTCACGAACTGAGAGATAAATAAACAGTCCATTATAATTAAAGTCCAGACTACCTACTTTGTCTTCATTAGGTGATTGCGTCATATCGTAGTTATCTTATTTATAAAGACCGTGCCGATAAAGTTATACGTAAGAAACTAGAACAGTGTCAATTTAATTTTTATTCGTAAAGGTAATGTCAGTATAGGTTTAGTTATTAAAGGTAAATACCAAAAAGAAACGGCCTTTTGATTCATGTATTGAATAGTTGGGAAATTCGTAAGTATGTTCTTAAATATTGCATTGATGACCCTGTTTTTGATTTTAGTCCCGCCCCTGATCACATTATGTATAACTACCAAAATATGTTACACCACAACTAAACCTTTCGTGGAATAAGCCTTTTATATGTTTTCTATGCTAACCCACGTGTAGGGCTCCCCATTTCAACGGAAGGCTTCAATTTCAATAGGATATAAATCAAAACAAAAATCAATTTCTATAATATGCAGTTCCATGTATTTCAAATTCAATTCCCGTGATACATCCCTCTCGATTACAAAAACCGTCAAAATACTATATTTATAATTTTATTTTCCAATAGCATTCCACAAACTGATTATCAATCCTATAAATATAATAGTATAATTTATGATTAATCATATTTTAACATTAACGTCGGTTAATTAAAAATATACAGTGTACAATTATTATCTTGCTCGTGTTATGATAACTAATTGATATTAAATTACTTACCATTCACACCTTGTTTATGCTGTGCTGATATTAATATTATTAATTATTTTAATTGTAACGCTGCTGGAAAGTAATCTAGCGAATTAATGAATGATATATGGATATATTTTATGCTGTTCACTTGGTGTCTTTTATCTATTTAACTCAAGGCGGAAACATATTGTTAAAACGCGTCGCACCCTCTTGCGCAGGTTGCTTAGTTTGTCGTTTGTTGTAATGTTCGTATTACTTCTCAATCGATAAATACGAAAATCACTTATACAAAGTGAGTCAGTGTGTTTTGAATTATTACCAACTTGTTTTCATAAAGCGTACCCCAATGTACTCGTATACATCTGCTTCAGTTTGCCGTTACTATAACCAAGTTCGCGTGACTGTCTGTCCGGCGGCCGTCCAATTAAGTTTTCTCCCGTGATTAATGACTCGCCTAACTCCATAAGGTTTACGCTCACTTTATATAATACTCGTCTTTTTTTCTTACAAACTACATTATTAAGGTGCTTGTAGATATTTTGTTGTTAGAGGAGCGATTGTGTTGTTATGATCCAAAGTTAACTTAATATGGGCAATAGAATAGTAGATTGTTTATCTAGGGAGAAAACAACTATTTTAAAGGCGAGAGTGTTTTTTTTAATCCAGAGCGCAGCGAGGGATTAAACGTATGTCACTCGAGCTTAAAATAGTGTTGCTCCCGAGGTGGACACTCTACTTTTTATCACCCTCTATGAGAAAATAAGTAAGTGCAACTTATGAACAAGAATTTATTTACGTACAATGAAGAACCATAAGACATAATAATACTTTCACTTGAGGAAGACGCACTCATTTTTTATAATTCTAAAATCTGAATATGAATCAACTACGAACGAAAGCAGAATGCATTTAATTTCGCGCGTTGTTTATTTTTCATCAACTTTTTTTAAATTTGGCGCGTTCGCAGTTTTTCAGCCAGTCACATATTCAATACATTGTTCCCACATGGTTTGTGATTCACCTCTTTGCTGATTGAAAAATTATTAACAATATCCACATTCCAAATTCAAATCAATTTTGGTCCCTAAGGGATTAATGAGCTATTTTGGTCCCTGTTTACGAGGAATAAACTAACTCTTTTTGAATAGATGTGATAAAAAATATATTTTAATGCGGGATCTCTTGGTCTATTCTAGATAATGCTAGATTATATTTATTTCTAAAAAATATACAGCAAACAGATTTTCTTGTTTGTATCGCATGAATAGATATTTTACCATAATAAATATTTTTCCTACCTATATTTTTTTACCATTTTCAGGGTTCCGTACTCGAGGGGGTAAAAACGAGACCCTATTACTAAGACTTCCCTGTCGGTCTATCTGTCTCAAGAATCGCGATAGCTAGACAGTTGAAATTTTTACTAATGATGTATTTATGTTGCCGCTATAACAACAAATACTAAAAATAAAATGAAATAAATATTTAATCCCATACAACAAACTTTACACTTTACTTTACAAAAATACTTAGATAGGCACTTGAAATTGGTACCGGAGCCCTTTGTGCGCGAGTCCGACTAGCACTTGGCCGGTTCTTATTAATATCTATCCAAACATAATATGCAGCGAAGAACGTACCTATATAATATGCTCTTCACCTTCGATCACTTGATCGAAGCTCTTCACTGAAAATATTATTTTATGTTGATGTTCCAACGAGTAACTGTAATTTTCCTTGGAACTATATAAGCAAATTAATTTCCAGTGCATGCGTTCTAAGTAATCAAAATTATGCTTAGAATTCTTACAACTACTCTTCTGGCCGACAGTTGCACAAAACTCCCCTAAAGAAACTAAAAGCCATAATTCCTCAATCTCCCCGTCAGCGATCGTCCTGAGCCGAGGTCCAAGTCCCACAGGGGACGCCCTCTTGCGCAGGTTGCTTAGTTTGTACTGTTTAAACCATTTATCTAGGCTGGAGCTCTGCTCGACTTTATGCCCGGTGAAGTAGCAAAAGCCTCAAGGCTAAATACATATGTCCGTCCGAAAAAAAAACTCTTATGGCCCTAAGTTTAAAGATCTTCCAAGAAAATTCTATCTACCAAAACAAAAATATTTCTGAAATTGAGTCTGAGTTTTATTTACGGCCGCGTGGATAGGGTTTCCTGTTTTTTTTATTTCTCTTTGCTTTAATTTATCAAGAGTAGGTTTCAATTAGATAGAAGGTGAATTTATACGGGCGGTATATTTTGGTAGTGACAAAGGGAAGCCAAATTAGTCCGGTCTAGGGAAATTGGAGACTTTAATAACGTAGCGGTGTAATATAGTGTTGCTGAGTGATCTATAGACGGGAATGTCGTGTAAAATGTTGTTACATAGCAAAAATATTAAAGTTTTGTACTGTTATCTAATATAAAGCGTTTGAATTGCTGTTTATAGCTTTATATTAGATCTCTGTACCTATTGCTGCAAGTGCAAGATAACCTCCGCAGCGTAGCGATATTTGGCTCGCTTTAAATCACGGAGGTCGTGGGTTCAAACCCCACACCGGACAAGAAAGTCTTTGTAGAATCTAAGATTGCTTCCCGGGTCTGGATGGTTGAGGGCCTACCTTCCGTGTCTCAGAAAGCACAAGCCGTTGGTCCCGATTGTTATAACATTATCTTTAACAATTGTATACTAGGGAACGGGCAGCAGCGTTTCCTTGTGTGTTACAACAATCCGCCTGCCAAGTGTGGTGACTATATCACAAACCCTCCCTTGGGAGGAGGCCAATGTTCAGCAGTGGATGTTGTACAGGCTGATGATGGTGATTGCTCCAAGTTGATGGTGATGGTAAGTTGTGATCTCGTCATCTGCGTTTACGACGCTTTTGGGCGCATGTGCTGTCGGACGCTGCAACAACCAAATGCTTTTGGTGTCGAGCAGCGGATTGGAAGAAACGTTCCTATGCCTCTTTCATCCACTGCTTGATGGAAGGCAGTTGGACCTCCACCGTGTCTGACTGTATATAATACAACAAAAATACAAATCTTTCGTCTTTATAATGTTAGTTTAGAGTATAGATTATAATGATAGGAACCAATAGCTTAACGTGCTTTTCTAGGCACGGAGTATATAGTCCCTCAACCAACAAAACCCGAAAATAAATGTAAAATTTTACACAATGATTACTTGTTCGGCATGGGGATCGAGCCCACGACCTCCGAGATTTGAAGCGAAATGTATACCGCTACGCCTCGGAGGTTAGTAAATAATGTTATGTCACTTATAATATTAACATATATATTAGAAGAGTGAATAAATGTGGTAAATAATATAAGATAAATATATTTCCCTTTCGTTGCGCCTCCTTCTCATCGTGTCGTATTACGTCTGAACGCTGATAAATGATGTCACTAATGCAAAATAATTTAGCGATTAGTGAGATGACACTGATGACGCATTCATTATGTACGTAATATTTCGCTCAGAATAAATGTTTGTGTTATTTTATGAAGCACTATAGCCATCTTTTGTGGTTTTACCCACCTGGGTTCCATGATTATTTAGTCTTTGTAACTCCATCTATCTGTTAGAATAGGCTATGTCAAATCGGTCAAGCCAATAAAAGAAGGTGGTATCATTATTTCTTTGATATGTTAATTCGTCCCTATTTTCCTTCTTAGTATACGTCGTAGACCTATGTTATATACTACTGGTATTGAAACGTAAACTTGATGTTTAATCATTTGTATAGAAAAATATGGTAATCGTAATTTTTCTATATAAATGATTAAACCAAGTTTCTGTTTGTTTGTTGAATTACCGAATGGTAGGGACATACATAACGAAATTATGAGTCACTATAAAAACTATTTCAGAATACATATCAAAATCCCACCATTGAAATCGTTTATATCCATCAATTTATTTCGACTGAGATACGGCTCAGGGAATCTGCTAAAGCCTCCAGTGATTTATTACGAAAAGAACCTTGTAACTATAGGGTTACGCATCGCTAAACCCTCAACTTTAGACTAAAACAAATGTTTAGTTTGTTCCATGTTACATTAGTGAATATTATATTTACATTTAACATAAAATGTAATTATCGGCGTCTGGTTTCATCAATTAATATTGGGAACGCTTGAAAGTTTTTAATTGCTATTTGCTTTACTTATTTGCCGTTAGTACAAAGCTAAAGTCAAAGGATTATTTTAATTCGGCCCGTTTCGGACAACATGAACTGAATTTTGTAACTTAATATGACAGCTAGAAGTTAGTCCACTAAGTTTCTCGTATATTTCATACACCCATATCAAAGTCGATACTCATTTCAATCTTTGAACGTTACACTGTCGCGATCGCGCCGACCGATCTCAAATGTCATGCGCTGTCCAAAAACTGTTGACGCCAACGTTTTCCTAAATTAGATTTTTATCTCCAATGCGAACCGATGATCGGAACGAATGGAATTGAATTCGAAACCGGGAAACGTATCGCGGAGCAGGTTGAGTGCTCAGCTCCGTGCCCCGACTCAGCTGGGAATTACTGGCGAGTGTTCCATGAAACACATTCAGAACATTTCCTGTCGTATTATCGACTGTTTGACTCCTACTGCTAGAGCCCTATATGAAGAGAAACGCGTAATATGTCTAGGGAATACATTCTGAGGTAAAACTAGACGTTTCGATTTCTTGTCTTTTGCATTATTAATTTGTAGCCCGGGAAACCTGAAATCAACTTACCAATAGATTTTGTTGTTGCTATACAGTTACTTTTGTGTATCTTTATCCCAATACACTAAAGAACTGTAAGCGATTGTATAAAGTACTAGGTACTGTTTTAATATATTACGAATATATTAAAACCAACCATGATCATTTACCGTTACTTTTTGTTGATGTACAAAAACTGTTATATCTCAGCTGGTCAAACCCACCAAGCGTTTATTTGATTCCCCTGTAACTAAAAATCCGAATAATTGTATGAACAAAGCTAAATGTCCGCAAAACAAAAAGTATACTAACATACACTTGTATGTAATGTTAGAGCCCAACATTCATGGACGCCACTAGAGCCGACCACGGCGCGCGCGGCGGCTGTCATACAGGTTGTCATGGAGACACGAGGTTTTAACAAGAATACTAGTAGACTGCAAAGCCGAACGCAACGAACGATCATACTAGAAAAAGAAATCATCTGTCCTTATACTTTACAAAGTCTCATTAAATTAGTTCATGTCCACAATTATTTTATTTTATTCAAGTATTTTCATTAGTGTACGCTAAAGACCAATACCGTGCTTTCTAAGTGAGCTGATCAAAGAAAAGTTATTAATGAAGCAGAGTTTGTAACTTTAAATTGTATCGTAAAAAGTGTCCGTGATGCGAAAATAATAGTTTTCACTTAAAAGAGTCTTTTTAATAGCGGTCGCTCTGTGATGACGAGGCTGTATTCCGAGATCGTTTCAAAGTTGTAAAAATGAATTGCAGCAAACTAAGTGTCGCAGAATTAGTTTTTTTTTGTGCTGTGTTTAGATTGGATACCACCTCTTTATCTTCATGAAGTACAGTTTGTTTTGATGTAGTTTGTAAATTACTGTACAAATTTCATTCCTATTCGAAAAAATATATGTAACTCACTCACAAGGTTCACCATTTGCCTGTGATAGTAGTACGTATAACACTAGTATTGAATGTTTTTGAAGAAAGAACCAGAATAATAAGTTCCTCCATCCACTGTCCATTAAATAACCCGCCCACTGCTGAAGAATGACCTCCTCTTCACGGACCTTGGCAAGTCAGGGTTGTTCAGGGATATTTCCATAATCGCCACTGTTGATAGGTGAATTGTTGATCGCTGTAAGATGGTAATAGCCTTGAACTGATAGATGCTGCTGCCCATCCATCAGCTGTATGTCCCTTAGCCGCTTTTTGTGACACCCAAAGGAATGGTCACCTCTCCCATGGGGTGATCTATTTAAAACCAGAGATTACATTACATTGCCTTGCTAGTCTAGCGATAGATTTTACCAGCCACTGTGTTGCGCATAAATTTGCAGAATAAAATAAGAACTCGAGACAGCCAGCTAAAAAAAAAAAACTTTTTTGAATACTGTATGGTGCGCGCCGCCGTGGCTATCGACTCGTTTGTTAGCAAAGAACCATCCCATACCCTCGTTAATCTGAAGTCTGTGTAAAGTAAAGCATAAACAATCCACCTGTCTGCGACCGCCATGAGCCGTAGTCCAAATCCCACATGGGAGCATTCTTGTGCTGCTTACTTAGTTTGTAGTTTTCTTATTTAGGCTGGAACATTGGCCTCATTTATGCCCGGCGATGTAGCAAAAGCCTACTGGCTAACTACATAGGTCCTTTCGACAACGAATAGTGGCTGAAAACGGTATACTCCTACTATCTCTACTTACTTTCCTTTGTAAATGTGTTATCAGTTAACTTTGGTTCATGAACTGTGTTAGCTAAATAAATCTTAGTGTCGCGTACCTACTCGTGTGAACTCGAGGCACACACACTCCACTACCCTGTCACCGAAGTAAACGTCGCCAAATACAAACACTGGGTACTCAGACGTCCCGTGAACCGATGTGTTTGACGTGCTACCAAATCGACTTAGAAGGACCCTTAACATAGCCGCTGTTGTACAACACAACACTGGGCCTTAATGTGTACTCTTCCTGTGTACAGGCTCATGGTTAAGAGACGTTCGTTTTATCGAGATGGAAAGTGCACACTGCTATTGCTTAAGATTAGTTGATCGGTATGCAAGCGTTTTTTAGCAGAGTTTATGCCGCAACTCCGACGCCCTTGCCATTGAGCTACGGCCGCTTTGAATATGTCTAACACTTTTAATAGAGGAAATAGATATCAAAAGATTTTATTTCAACCTTTTCTTAGGTCAGCTTTGTTAAAAAAAGGCTTAGCTGTCAAACTTCGTTAGGTATTGTGTTCGATATTTAGCCTTGATGTTACAAGATCTTGAGTTATTGAAAATCGAGTTATCTCTTTAAAAAAATACTAAGGTAAATGCTGTAGCTTATAGCGCTGTTGAAATATTGAATGTGACTGTTAAATTTACAGATTAAGTCGTATGCATGGTGGAAACTCTGTTGGATTTCTGAATCTGATTTATTATTTTAATAACTTCTAAATAAATATAACTTATATGTAGAATATTCTAGAACGTTCGCAATTGAATCATATATAATATTTATAAATCCGACCCTTAACTGCGTTGTCTCTTATGGTTCCAACACGTAATTTCATTATGTAGTTTGTAGGTACGTGAGCACGCACAGACGTCATAAGTTTGGAATTATTGAGGGAGCTTTGATCTAATTATTTGATGGAAAATGTTCCATTTATGAACGTGATGTAACCGTTGTTTGCTATGTTATACGTAGAATAGCTTATGCCATTCGTTATATGTTTATACTAGTTTCCCGTGCGTGGTTTCATCCGCGTAATTCCCGCTCTCTTGAGGACTTGATAATTAAATGTAGCTTATGCCATCTAACAATGCAAGAATTTTTCAAATCGGACCACTTACTTCTGAGATTTTCGCGTTCAAACAAACAAACAACCGCTTCAGTTTTATATATTAGTATAAGGCTTGATTCCCGCACGCGTTTTAACCCGCGTAACTCCCGTTCTCGTGGGAACTTCATAATTAAATGTATTCTATAGCCTTCTTTGATAAATGGGCTATCTAACACTGGAAATTTTCCTTGATATTTTTTTCTAATCGGACTAGTAGTTCCTAAGATTAGCGCGTTCAAACAAACAAACTCTTCAACTTTATATACAAGGTGTAACGGAAAGGCTATATACATAGATAGAGCAAGGCTTTTTTGGATGATAACAAACGATATGGCAAGTGCTATTTAATCCTATCTCTACAAGTCCGGAAGTAATGATTTAAAAAAATTCATAGATACCAGAAACTAAACTTTCCAAATTGAAATAAATACATCACTAGCACTCAATCAGCTGATCGATGTCAACGAACTATTTGCAAGTCAAAATAAACCTCTTACTCCTGGTATTTCTGAATAAAGGGTTCCGAATTTTTATTTATTGTTTGCAAAATAATACTGACTTTTTTATTTTATTTTGAGTTGAAACCCTTGCCATATCGTTTGTTATGATCCAAAGTAGCCTTGCTCTTTCTATGTATATACCCTTTCCGTTACACCTTGTATATATTAGTATAGATTATAACAACAACATGAATATTCGTTACTGCCGTTTTCCTCGTAATAATATTAACGACTAACGCCTTTTTACTGGAAACGTCCCTTTTAAATACAGTAGAAATATAGCAATTATGTTTTCAAAGAATCGTTATCCTGATTCTACATTACTAAATAAGTCATAATTATGGGTTGGTAGGTACTATTGTAGTATTTCTTTTTTTTATTTCTTAGAAGCTGCTGTTTTATGTTATGAAATACTTTTAAGTGGTTTGCTATCTTAAACTGATATTATTATGTGAGACGAAGAGTTATGATTATGCATATTATACATTTTATACATGTAGGTAGCGCAGTTTTTATATGAAGTAATCTATTGTTCTGCATGTTGTTCGTGGTCAGATAAAGTCTTTATGAAATAATATACCTATACTTATCTTCGTTTATTTATTTACTTACAGATGCATTCTATAGTAACAGTATTCACTAATACGTACAGTGTACTAGGGTGACATAACAAATAGGATCTTAGTCGTAATAACTTAGAATTATACTCATGTCAACACCGTAGTTTTATCAAACACACAGATTTAGAGACCTACCCTCAGTATCTTGAAACTACGTTAAGCCATTTTATTGTCACAACTAGCTTCCCGCGCGCGGTATCACCCGCCTAACTCCCATTCCTGTGGGAACTTCATAATTTAATATAGCCTATGTTATCCGGGGATAGTGTAGCTTTACAACGGTGAAATAATTTTTCAAATCGGTCCAGTAGTTTCGGAGTCTGTTCAGTACAAACAAACAATCAAATCTTTCCTCTTTATAATATTCGTAAAGACATCACCTATAACAAATGTATGCCAGGTAGCCAGCTAACATGCAGCTATGCAGTATACACATGATAATGCGGTTCGCTAACCCGCCTGCAAAGCACCTAAACCTCCTACAGGATCGAAGGGTGTTCTAGTTTTTTTTTAGTTAGGTACAGCGCAAGAGGCACCCTCTGTGGGACTTGGACCTCGGCTGAGGGCGGTCGCTAACGGCCGGTTTGAGGAATCGGCGCGACCTGAGAGACCCGCTAACTGTAAGACATACTTACAGTTAGCGGGTCTCTCAGGTCGCGCCGCTTTAGCGAGCGCATTCTTCTCCGGCGGGTCGTGTAGTGTCCTATATGGTAGTGGCGAAAGTTGGGAAGATCTCATCGTCCGGGTCGCCTAAGACACCCCGAGGTCAAAAGTGTTAACTTATTTTTTTGTATTGGAGTTTCGTTGTTTCCTTTGTTCTTCGCATCAACTTAATACTCCCACTAATACTTAAAAACCGCTACTAAAACTCGGTGCGTGTTTCCATTTTACGTTTCAAATTACGTATTACCAGTCAATAGTTCTCAAGAGAAGAATGGCCTCATTCTTTTTATACGATTTATGACTATTGTATAATGTGCACACTTACTTTTTAATGGGTTTGTGGACAATACCTGGTTGACGATAGGTACGATTTGGGGATGCGATTCGTACGGGTGCGCTAAGCGGACTACCGCGATTTATTGTAGTTCTAACACCTTGGTAATTTTGGCAGTTGTGACTTTTTGATGCCTTTTGCTAGGGCATTAGAAGACAACCGTTTCGGCCAATTAGAATCACATTTGTGCCTTGTGGTTTCCGGCTTACAATTGACCCACCACATATCTTCCCATGGGTTTCATTATAGCCTATTGATGATTGGCAGCAGCATTTATAAGCTATGGTTACCTACGATGTAACATTGTGGTGGTTATGGCAATATCCTTCAGTAACCCTGCCTTCCCAAGGTCTGCAAAGAGGAGGACCATGTTCAGCAATTAACGTAAATAGAATGTTGAAGAAAAAGTCACACTCCTCGTCTAATAAAAATCTTTAAAATAATGTAAAAAGTAGAGTGGCGGGTTGTAAAATTATTATTTTTTTCATTTACCTGTAAAGTTACGGTTTTAGAACTATAAACGAATAAACGATTTTTATTCAGCACTTAGGTATTTACATACACTTGTACTTGTCAAGAAAATTAACAATGCATATAACATTAATTATAAATAGGTAACATTTACTATTAAATTTATTTCAGGTGTGCTAGAAGTCTGTCAGTCCTGTGTTAGTAAATAAGCTCTACAATGACAATATCTAACCTTAATCTTACTGGAAAGACTTTAGTAAAAAACGTTTAAAATTACTTTACTTTAAACGTCCTCATAACACATAGGTACACTGGTTATATCAAATTATTTCAATAATCCATTCATAGATGTTTTTTTAAATTTACGTTTTAGAAAATAAAAAACATAAAATTAAACTACATTTTGCAACATTTCATTGTAACCCTCAAAAATCACTTGAAATAACAACTTACTTTCCCTTTTACTGGTAAGTGAGTGATGAGTTTCCAAGTCACTGCCTTCACTAGTTTTATAAAGAACTAACTTATGCTTCAAGAGTTCAGTACGGTTAACCCTTTCGCATTGAGCAGACACATAATCTACGAACATCTTATTTTTTACGGTACCCCGAAATGATTGGCCCCAAAATTGTTCATCCTATTTCGAAAGCCAATAAGGTTATTCTCTGATTTTTAATAGTAGATCATAAATAACGTGGGTTGTATTTATTATTATAGTTATGTTTTCTGGATAACGTGAGGAAATAAGCTCTGATTTTTTTACATAGCTTTGTTGAAGTATTCTTTGTTTGCATATGACGTTTAAAATCTGTCTGTTATGCTTTTGTATCCCCTATCTCCGTTCGTGTTCAAAGGGCAAGCAAATCTCGTGACAAAAATAGCCTATATTTTTTTCTCCATCCCGCCGACTATCTCCATGCAAAACATTGGGTGCCTACGGTATTTTTTGACCTAAAAAAATACCATACCTACCCATTATTTTGATACTTTTGAATTAATGAAAACGAGGCGTATTCAGAATACAGATATCTAAAGTTAAGCTTGGTATGTAATTTTACCATACGTGTTTGTTAGCACAAGCTATAATTTCTTTTACAACTCCCGTACTAAGTAAGTAAGTATTTCAGTCGCGGAGGAACTTACAACCATACTCAGAAAAACTATTAGTGATTCACACAATGAATTGTTCTGACTGGGTATCGTACCTAGAACGGATCTCAATAAGCAAAGCAACAACCGTTACCATAGTCAAAGATATTTATGTATGCAATAATAGAGACTTCAGACAAATGCGGTTAAAACCTAGAGCACTACAGCTGGAAAATAATGAATACAACGCAGAAAATAGACATCGTGGTGCTTATTTAAATTTGCTGAGGTATCGTAGTTGGCGTTTGCAATACTAATATTAACATCAAACTAAAACAACGAAGTAAACAGTTACAAATCAAAAGTTTCCAAGTTTGCGGAACCTAGTTAATGTCGTGCTAGCACTAACATTTTTCATGTAAATAACTTTTAGCTGCTATTATTTTACGATCGATACACTGCTACACCATTATTGACCTACTTCGACAAGTTTACTTAACGTTTAATTAAAATGTTAATGATTGTGCGATATATCGATATTAGTTCGTTTAAATTGAAGGTGTTAATTAGTACCTGAACTATTTCTTCGTTTTAGCGCTTTGTAACCGGTATTTTGGTAAATATTTGTCGATATAATTAGGGGAATTGCTACGATGTGCTACATTATTCAATCGGCTTAAGTTTTAAATATTCCAGAGCATTATTTTCGCAACAGTTTTTACGCACAATACATGCTCAATATATATATAACCAGAAATGTCGCGGTAACGTTTTCCGCGACATTTCTGGTTTGAATAAAAATGCAGTTTTTAGGGTTCCGTACCCGAACCTATTACATAAAGACTTTGTTGTCTGTCTGTCTGTCACCAGGCTGTATCTCAAGAACAGCGATAGCGAGACAGTTGAAATTTTCACAGATGATGTATTTCTATTGCCGCTATAACAACAAATACTAAAAATAAAATAAAATAAATATTTAAAGGGGGGAGGGGGGGCTCCCATTCAACTTACTTTTTTATTTTGCCCTTTTTTGCTCGATATCTATAACGGCAACAGGTAGACGATGACGATAGCTTGAAAATGGTACGTAACCCTTCGTGCGCGAGTCCGAGTTGCACTTGACCAGTTTTTTTTATTTTAATGACAGGAAATAATTATATGGACTGCTTCCTATACATTTTGTTAGCATTCTTGGCTACTCTCATTTATTAATCGGCCAATACACTCACTCATACTTTGAAAGAGTCAATCAAGAAAGTGATATTACAATAAGGTATTTACTATAGACCTTACTAATATGACTACATTGAGATATCGCATCCTAAAAACTTTTGAAGTCGTATAATTTTTAAACTTTTTAATATCATAATTATTATAATTCATTATACACAGGTATTAACGCGATAAAATTACCTTTTTTAAGTCTTATTATGAAAATATATTTTTTTGTGAAATGTTCTTAGTTACTTTGAAATCAGATGATGTTACTTCGAATATGATGTAGGTATCCTTGCTTATCTTACATTGCTATAAAGATATGCGTTGCATCTCAAATGTCCACGATTTTCGCGTTAGATTTTTCGTTGCGTTACTGCAACCCAGTGATGTGGCAAGACATTTAATATGTTTAGGAAGAATTTTCTAAACTTAAACTTAAAGTTTTTCAAAGCTATTCATAACTTTATACGAATGTTTAAACTACAGTGAACCAATATAATAACGACATACCACGTTTATTAGTTACCTCAGTAAAGTGTAAAGCTACGAAGTTATTAATTATAGTCACTGATTGCGTTCAAAACTTCCAGCTAATGTGTTTAGCTTATTTATGTAGTGGCAAACTAGCACGATCGATGTTTTCAACCTGGAAATTAAGTAAGCTGTTACAAATTTTAAGCAACTTTGTTATACAATTTATTTCGAGTTACAATGCAGGTACAGCTTTTTGTCACATTGTTGTTCAAAAAGCGATAACAGAAATTCAAATATATTTATGAATGAATGAACGCTTTATTTCACTTAAAATTTCTTAAAACTAATTAATTACATTGCCCCACAAAACTGCTTACGCAGTTTAACTGTGAGATCATTGAGTCTCTATTATAGTCATACTATCAGTTACATCTATAACCTACTAGCTGGCCCGGCAAACTTCGTACCGCCTCAAAATCTACGCGGTGTCCTACATCTACCCTACCCTACCCCTACTCTACCCCTACAATACCCCTACCCTACCCCTACCTCTACCCTACACCTACCCTACCCCTACCCTACCCCTACTCTACCCCTACCCCACCCCTACCCTACCCCTACCCCTACCCTACCCCTACCCTACCCTACCCCTACCCTACACATACCCTACACCTACCCTACACCTACCCTACCCTTACCCTACCCCTATCCTACCCCTACCCTACCCCTACATTAAAGTATCCTATGTCCTTCTCCCAGTTCTTAGCTACCTCCCTACCAATTTTCAGCCAAATCGGTTCAGCCGTTCTTGAGTTATAAATAGTGTAACTAACACGACTTTCTTTTATATATATAGATATATACTTAATACCTACATTTTACAAAGCATCTAAAAAACATCTCTTTAGCTGATGTGCGAATTTTAATTTATTTTCTTCATGTCTGATGACAACAGGCAAAGTATTCAATAGATAGGAAATGCGTTTTCTTAAGGTTCTGTCGCCATAGTAATTATAAACTCTGGGTACATCATATTTACCTGCTGTCATCGACCTGCTAGTATACCCGTTAGATACCAATGAGTCACTATCCCGACTGCCATGGTTATTGACCAATAGTTGGTATGTAAGTTTAAGGCTAACTAGTAGAATTTTACATATTTTGAATTACCTATTATAGTGTCCTTTACAACTGCTTCTGGATAATAATTTTAAAAATCTAATGTGAATTGCTTCTAACTTCTGTATATTACTTTTAAAAGTCAAACCATAACAATCAAGAGAATAACTCAGTATTGAGTCAACTAAGGACATATATATTATATCTGGTTTTAAATTTCTTTGTATGAATGAAAGTAGATGTAGTGACAAGGATTGAGAAAGGTATGCTAAATTGGTTCGGACATACAGAGAGAATGAAAGTCTTGTTAGTCTGCTAAAAGCAGACTAACAAGACTAAGTAGAATTAAAAGGCCGAATGTGAACGGAAGTGTTGGAAAGGGAAGACCAAGGCGGACGTTCCACGATCAAATCGAGGACGTTCTTAAGAAAGGCCAGGTTAAAAGTATCCTAATCCGAAAGACATGTATGAGGAGATTAATTAATGTAGAAGAGGCGAAAGCGTAATGTCAAGATCGTACCAAGTGGAAGGAAGTTCTCTCTGCGTACCTCTATGGCGTGAATGTATGTAGGTATGTATGTTTAAATTTCATGCTCATGCCTGCACAGTGCACTCACAATGTATTATTATTTGATATGATCTACATTTCCCGTCATATTACCTGACGGCACAGCGGCGCGCGTGTCATTACCATCGACGCGGCGACGCTTTGACAGCGCTACTGGCGCACTATGGCGTAGCGTCGTTTGTGTCCCGTGCAGCCGTCGCGCCATCGCATCACCGACACTCCTTTGAAACACATTATGTAATATTCCTTTCTGAAAAGAGTCGTGTGTCAGGTGTACGGGGCGTACACTTGAAATCTTCTCGGGAAAAATGCGCGCTCTCAGCTGAATTAAATAATGCAGGAATGTGTCAACGCGTCGCAGATAGGGCGACGCGACGCGGCGCCACGCGACCTACAGTTTTGAGATTCTTTGTGTTCGTAATAACAGGCGGACTAGCGTCGCTACTTGCGGGCTATGGCGAAAGGGGTGCACGTAAAAATTTCATATAAAAGAGAAACGTACCCGCCATACTTCAGGCGCATGTGTTTATTATGACTTCTTCTATCTCGGATAAATATGATTTTCATTGTACGTAATAAAGTCATAATAAAGGCGGTCTCGGGGTGGGACGGAAGGAAGCCTCGACCTTTCCTGTGGGCTTGGGACCGGCCTATATTGCCACGAATACGCCTAATATTAGACCATCCCGGTGACAATACGACGCTTTCGTTAAAAATTATGTGTTAGAGTTGTTCAAAACTAACTTTTAGACCTCTATTGTAATATTTTCATGCCAAATTATTTATTCAGCTCATGGTTGTTTTGTTAGCATTCAAAAACTTTTAATAATGTCACAAAAACTGTGCCGTGTATGTGATGGAGAATTTACGATTGCAGAATATTAACTTTATAATTTAGCTGTACGTAGGTACAGCTTAATTCAAAAGTTAATATTCTACGTTAGTTTCATGGCCGTATTTTATCAAAATAATATATTTGTCTTGGGTTGGGGTCTCTAGTCATGAAAGCAATTCGACAGCTTAAACCTGTACCTATGTTAAGAACGAAAAAAAAATCTCTTATTTTTTTTTTAATTAATTTGGCACCATCCTTTTGTATCACCATTTCTAACATTACCAAAGGTATTTTTTTAAGGTCACCAATGTCGTTTTTTTTGTTGAAAGTATTCTACAAAAAACATGTATATTCCTGTCATATCACCAACTTTTAAGGATGTGGCATAATATAAATGTTATCGATAAAATTGCTGGTAACCGTTATACCCTCGACAAGTTGCTCCACTGGGGATATGCGTTAAATGCCAGTTACCTTTCAATTATAGATTTACTATACTGGGCGATCCTGACCAGCCTCTAAGTTATCTCTGGTAATTAAAAAAAATGTGCAAAACCCACTGTACTATATAACATGTGGAAATAACTACACAATGAATTTGTTCAATCGAGTTAACATCGAGTAGTATTCACTTAGTGTGAGCCGATCGGCAAAATGCTTGTTAATTGAATTAAGTGACCCTTTTGTTACTCACTCGGCCCATCATATAGCCGGGGTAGAGATAGTAATTTGGTAAGAGAATTTATTGTAACAAACTTATAGTGAATCTATATTAAAACAACATTGTTTTAATATAGATTTTCATCATCGATACATATCGATATAAAATAAATTTGTTGTCTTTTTTTTAATTTAAGTTTTTTTGTTGTCAGTATTTTTTTTATTATGATAATTTTTGCCTAGCTTGTTTGTTTTTTTAAGTACAACAAACTATCTTTGATGCAATTTTAGAATTCCTTCTGAACATAGTATAGTAGGGGAGCCCATGCGGGGATTTCGGGATTTACTAAAGCGCGGCAGATTAATATACAGGGGGATACCTTGTACCCGGTTAAGTACCTCCACAAAACATGAGGCCCATATATAAGGCCGCCCGTAAAGGATACAGGATCAGATTAGTAAAAAAAAATAGACCATCAGAAATTCTCGAGCGCGTCAGATTAAGGTAGGGTGAGTTAATTACATCCTAAAAAGTGTATATTCCACTAATCTGACAATTTGAGAGTGACGTAAAAAAAGGGGAGGGCAACAAAGTTGTAAAAAAAAAACGTCATCTCGACATTCTCGAGCGTAGCTAAATTTTTTTATTATTTTGAAGGAAATAATTCAAGAATAATGAAAAATATATAATCTGACGATTAGCGCAAGCCGAAATAACAAAAATTCGTCGATAAAGTTAAATGCGTGCAGCTGCGTGATGCCTACATTTCCTTCTCCTTGTTTCTATTCCTCTCTCACTCTTTCTCTATCTATTACTCTCTCACTCCGTCCCCACTCTGGTTTCTATTGCCATGACGCCATCACAGCTGATCATAAAGACTCGTTCGTGTCTCCAACGTTTTGCCTTTTAAAATAATGTAAAATAATGAATTTATTCAGCACTTAGGTATTTACATACACTTGTACTTGTCAGAATCACAATGTTACACAATTATTCTTATTATATTAATTAAACTAGATACTTAGTGCCTATGCACACCACGTCTTTTTTACGCGCCGTCGACGCGCGTTTTAGAAACGCGCGTCGACGGCGCGCTTTTATCCTACAGAGCAGTTTGTTGTCGTTTGTATCGATACACACGCGCGTTAGCAATTTGGTGGCTTTTGCATCGCGTCTGTATTGATACACACGCGCGTTTGTATCGATTCATAAGCGTGCAGGTGTGCAAAGGTCTGCTGGCTGCGTCTGACTCGCGTGCGTATCGCGTCTGTATCGCTACAGACGCGCTGCAACGGCGCGTTTAAAACCGTGAACCGTTTTTCTAATTTTTTTTTGTCAGATCAGGCGAATCCCTCTAGATAATCGTCAGATTATGAGACAGTACGTTTAGAACATAAAGATGAACCATATATATCTTAATCTGACGCGCTTGAGTATTTCAAAATGGCGAATTTTTTTTGCACATTATGAAAATGGCCGCGAGTTTGCGTCCCATCGAAATCGTCAGATTAGTGAATGAGAGCTTTTTTTTTGGTGCACTTAACACTCCCTTAGAAAATCTGACGCGCTCGATTAATTTTTTTTTTTTTTCATTTTCAACCCTTAAATGCAACCACCCGTATCATGCAAACGATCAGATTAACATACGTACATTATTAAAAATACGTAGGGCATTGATGCTATCAATATCTGACGCGCTCGAGGATGTCCATGCAACAGTTTTTTTTACATATTTAAAAATCTATAGCCGCTTCCCCCACCGATGTAAAGGTATATATCATATAACATTTTTTTCTTCTTATCATCTAAGCTTTGCATCCCAATAGGTCTCTACGACGCTCGAGTAAATCCCTATTTAGCCTCGTGGGCTCCCCTACTAGTAGTAGTGCCTACTAGAATTTAACCAAAGTTTTACTGTATTCAATTGAAATATAATGCGTTGCTTATTCAGTATAAAAACGTTAAGCCCTCCCTACATTTAGCTTGAAACATAAATAAAACTCTGCTGGTACCGTGTGAAAGTACACTTGTTTATATTTAATGTGAATTTATTTAACGTTAAACATTCGTGTTGAGAATGGACACGCGAACTATAGCAAAGCCTATTATAACTTGACCTCTGACATGAAAGTTTGTCATATTTTTTGAGGGGTGAGAACTGCAATATGGTAGGAAAGATATCGGAGCTTAGTAATCGAACATTCCGATTATTTAATCATGAAATCTGAATAATTTGTCTATCTGAAAAAAAAGTATTGTTAATAAATAGTTTCAAACGAATATATATCACAGATAAGGTAACGGGTAAGAGGTATGTTTAGTTTAAGGTTTAGGTAACTCGTACCCGAAGTTCCTAAATTAACCTTATAATTAACCTTCCTCGATAAAAAGGCTTTATAACACTTTAATATTTTTTCAAATCGGACCAGTAGTTACTAAGATAAGCGTGTATAAGCAAACAAAAAACTCTTCAGCTTTATATATTAGTAAGTATAGACAGTATAGATTGAGCCTTAATAGCTGGCTATTGCCACTATAATTGCTTAATTTCAATTTTAATGTCGTCATTAAAAATACTGTTGTTTAAGCTGTTGTTGCTTAAGGCGCAACGTTCGCACTTTATGTAATTATCGATGAATATGTCGAAATATGGCATTTTTAACTGTTATATTAAAATAATTGTTTATTTTGCTAATATAAAAAACAAAAATGGGTCTATTGTTAATAAGCCTTAAAAGTTAATAGCATCAGTAGACCAAGGAATTTCAATACAATGATAAAAGTATAAAATTTAGATTACAGATATTCACAAGACTTTTTCTATGTTTTTCACCTAATTTTTGTTTGACCACTTACTTTCGCAAAATAAATAATCTTTAAATATATAATCAGAAGTTCGTTAAATACCTGAAGTGCACCTTAAAACATTAAAAACGTCGTATATTTATATACTTTTATAGTTTTAAATGTAATAATAACTTAATTTTGCGACATATCAATTGTGTATGAAAATAAAACCACACAATAATTACAGTACCAACGAAAATCGCGTGTTTAACATTAATTCGTGTTTCCGTGACAGAAGTCATTTGACACGGTACTGGCATCCTGTAAATAATTATGGCTACCATTGAACTGATCTTTAAATTTAAATAACAATATGTATAAATAAATTAAATTTTCGTGGAACCGATAAATTGACGTAAATACATTTGATTGTCGAAGTAGAGTATCAATTAACGTACTCATAATTATTACAATATTGCTGTAACGTGAGTAGGTATGGAACTATTGTGCGTGCCAAAGTATCTATTTGCTGCAATTGTTATAAACTGATTTTAATCATTACTGAATGATTCATCAACGCCGAAGCAAAACTATTAAAGCTAGTAATATTTGGACCGTGGCTTCCTTTTGTGACGTATAAGAAAGGATTTCGTAAAATTCAACCCCTTATTGGGTGAAAAAGGGGGCTATTTAATTATAATGCTCATACGGGAACGGAAGGTTAGCGAGTGACGGAGGTAAAGCTAGTTGTATTTATATAACCATATACAGGATTATTTGTAAAACACCGGTAACCTCTCAGCACTACGTTACTAACATCATAATCAACAACTTTTGTTCTATGACTTTTAAAAATTCAACATATTTTAATTCATCAGATTTACACACAAAAATAAAAATATTTAAATTTAATGCTCTAAATGTTACGAAGTCTATGCGAATCAAAAGAAAGCGATAGTACCGACAATAGCGAGGGAAGCGGGGAATACAGAGTTGAAATGTGTTAGATAGGACAACGAAATATTTAAGGTTTGTTTTTGGTAAATGTATTTATGATGTTAGTAATATAGTCCTGAGAGGTTACCGGTGTTTTACTAATAACCCTGTATATGTATAACGACACCAAATTAGTGTCATTATTTCACCTCTGGGAATAAACTAAACATTGTGCACCTGGGTGATACACAGCTGGACAAGGTGGATCATAGTAAAATATAGTTACGTATTGAAACTGTCGGCGATATATTCCAACCTATTAAAGTTTTGTTTTGAAAATCTTAAAAATCTACCTCAATTTCATTCAGTTATACTAAACGGAGTGTTTATTTATTTAAGGACGACCAGTAGCTGTTACATTTTGCTTACAATATATAAAAAAAAAACACCAATTGTTTAAGTTTTTCGCACAGCATTTTAAGGTGTCGCAACATGCACAGTCTTATGACACTCGTGACATTACAATATATAAAAGGAAAATATATATATAAATATTTAACCTACCTTAAAAAAATAAAATTACTTCTGAATAATATAAAATGAAAACATCAAATGAAAATGTGTTATTTCAATATATATTTATACTTCATTAACTTGATTACTGCAACCGTAGTCTCTGAAAATCATGATAAAAATATACCATTTTTCTTTTATAATTAATGAATAAAAAACTTCAAACTGAATGATGCCCACATTTCACTAGTCAAAGACAAATTCTTCGATATCTCTCTTCAACAAGATAAACAAAAAAAAATATGCTAGATGCATTTGTAATTTTCATTTTTTCCCAACTTCAGTACGGTAAACTGAACTGCAGGGATATCGTAATCAATGTATTGAAAGGCACCACTCATCCGGGATTCGAACGGGTGTGTATTCGTTATTTTTGCCGTAGTATATATCCTGTATTTTTACTGGTGTTTGCTATTTACACTGCACGCACTACCGATTGGTCGGATGTGCAGTTGGTGTAGGGTTGCCGAATTTTAAATAATTATTGTTTCAGTATTTTTTTATTATTCCACTTGTGTAAAGATATGGCAGCGAGCTTCTCAGCGTTAGTTTTGTCAGCATAAATAATTATTAGCTTATTACTTATAAGTTGTATGCAATATAGCAATTTCATTTATATTGGAAATAAAATTGTTTAAATTACTATGTTTAAGCAGTGTTGCAGTGAATTATACACGTATTGCAGAAAACCGGTGTAAACCTTTGAATTAGCTAGCCATAAAATCATCAATATTTTCAATACTACGTGTATTGAAGATGTTGATTAAGGTTGAAATTATTAAAACGTTTATTTTCCATCAAGTATTTGTGTGTGAATAATGTTTCCATATATTTTGATTTTATTATTTTAATACAATAATTATGTTTGCTATTTTTATACAATATGATGGAAACCCATTGTATTGAAATAGCAAACAACATTATTAATTATATTACTGTCCATACATCAGTAAAATATTATCTGATGTCAATATCCACGGTCTCATTATGTTTCAGACGGATAGATATAAGTATTGATTTTTTTTTGTATTTTGTTGGCATATCAGGAATGACATTTCAAATTTGCAGTATGATATTGCAATCTTATTTATAGAGGCGCCAACCCTATAGTATGCAATGAATATTCACAGAACCCATCCAGTATTGATATGTTTGGCCCGAAGTGTACATTTGGGATTGTATAAGGTAGCGTATGTAACAAGCCGCATGGGAAATAAGCGAATTGGTATTTTTTCAGTGTATGCGTATTAAATACGGACAAATTGAATCGGGCTCAGCAATATGCTGCAACCATCGACTTATTGATATCTGATTTACGTACGGCGCTGTGATTTAACGTGGCAAGTGAAATTTGATTTTTGTTTACTGAATATTGAATGGAACTAACTGCATTATATGCATGCATATTCAGAGCCAAACTGCTTAAACGTTGATATTGAAACCGGTTTTCATTCCAATCTGAAGTAATTAAACACAAAAATGGTTCAGTAGTAAGAATTTAAGTCAACTTATACGATTAAACCTACGTAATTTACCTCAATTTAATTTAACAAATTAAGCTATCGGCTACATCATTCTCGAATGGATTTTCTATTTTTACTTGGAATCCTCCGTTGAACGCCCTTCAGTTCTAATAATGTGATATTCATTTATTTTATTTCCCGGCGGAAGGGAAAGAGGCTGGCTCGGAGGAAACAAAGCCATTTCCTAGACGTCGCCATCGGTGGCCACGAGACGAGCGTGTGTGTTCCGTACGCCTGACACGTGACGTACCACGTTATTAAATGTAAAAGGAAAATAAAACAAGCTTTTTATCTCCTTTGTATCTTTTAGGGAAGTCTAATTGGCTTAGGCGTAATCTTTTCTGTGTATAAACAGGAGGTAGACATGGTAGTGCGAGAAATTTTGTCTTATATGTATGTCTGTTTATCTTGAGCCTTGGGGAATAAATTAATTTTACATGCTTAAATAAAACACATTGAAGTTATATATTCGTCAAGACTTAGTGTTAGACTTAACTAGTATTATATCGTTTTTTATTAATTAAGCATAAACCCATTTTGAAAATGTAACATTTCCTTAAATAAGTTATCGTTTATCTTTATTAGCTTGTATAATTGATGATTTCAAATTATTTTAAAACCGTATTATATTATTATTAAATTTGAGATCATCCATATACAGGGTGTCCCAAAAGATTACGTAGCTGGGAAGGGGGGCGATAGGGATGGTCACAAGGGTCACCAGAAAAATATAAAAAATTCCCTCTGGGTGTTTAAAAAAATAAATGGCATTTTTTAAAAGACTAAAAATTTTACACCTTGTGCTAACTGTACCTACAAATATGGCTGTATTTAAAAAAAATGCTGTTATGTAATCTTCAATAACAACAAGGTCATCAACATCAACATCAAAAATAACAAGGTGTAAAATTTTAAGTTTTTAAAAAAATGCCATTTTTTTTTAAATACCCAGAGCGATTTTATTTTTATTTTTCTAGTGACCATTGTGTCCACCCCTGTCACCCCCTTTCCCAGCTACTTAGCCTTTTGGGACACCCTGTATAGTGCTGTAAATGGGTTTAGTTGCTGAAATTATATGGTTTTATTTAGCAGAACAAGCAATAAAAACTCATACACAACATAACTCTATTCCTATTATACTTAACTATAATTGCAGATACTTATAAAACATAACCAATTACTCGTTGTTTAGGAAGTTCCTATTTAATTACAGATGCTAATAAAAACATAGCCAATTACTTGTTATTTAGGAGATATGCCGTATGTATCGTTATGTTATATGGAGTGCAAAAATCACATCGGTAAAATATTTGCAAATATGGGGGAAGTTTATGGGCGTCAACACAAAAGACTTTTGTGTTGAATATTTTTTTTTCGAAGGCAACACAGTAAGCGTACCCTCTGTATTATCCACAGGCACGTCTAAGACGCGTTGATTTAACATTCCGACTGAATTTGACATTCGCAATGTTTATTGCCATCCCGTTCGGCGGGCTTTGTGCGAATCTTTTTGTGGTATAATTTATCTAATTTGGAACAAAGCCGATTATATGCGGAGATGTTCACTCAATTCACGCAAACAGCACTCTTGAATTTTTATTACGAAATCTGCATCATATTTTTTCCTTTGTTTTGGAAGAAATATTAAAAAATTTGAGGAAGTTTGGTTGAATTCAATTATTGTTTGTTATTTTTGTTCTTTGTGAGAATGTAGTACCCGAATTGTTATAAAAACAAATATAAATTGCAAAAATACTCGACGAGGATGGGATTCGAACCCACGCGTGCAGAGCACATTGGATTAGCAGTCCAACGCCTTAACCTCTCGGCCACCTCGTCATGCGAGGCTTCGTTGAAATAGCGGTACCCTTTCTTTTTTATCTCATTTTACGTCATCGTATGTACTCAGTAGATGCATAGCTTCATAACAGAAACTTTTTTCATAATTCTATTGAAAACCCTATGGTGTGCAGCTGTTGTTTCACCGCGCTTACTTTAACGATAATTTATTTAGTTTGTTGTTTCCAACTACTATTTAACTATGATTTAAGGTAATTAATGTAACCGAGTTCGGGGCAAAAACGTTAGGCGTGTAGTAACTGACTAGTTTAATACCGTAATAGCTTTTGTTATAATTTGTATATAGTCATTGTTCTCATTGTTACAGAAACATGTTGAGTGTTAACAATTACCTTAATGTTCAAATGGTTTCATTAAAATATTAATCAATTCGTAATTACATACTTCTATGAAAAAATGCACGACACTTACAATTGGAATTTAGGTATTTACTTACCTACTTTAAAGCACGCTGGCTACCCGATATTCAATTTTGTACCGTAAAGGCAGATACGACGGATAGCTAAAAACGGCATACTAAAATATCCTTGTTTGTCACAAAATATAGCGATATTTAACTTACAATATTCGAAGTTTAAATTAAATTGACATTTCACTGGCAGATTCTAACCACACATGAGGCTCGAAATAGTTCAAATAGGACGTTCCAAAAATGAAATGTCAATAAGGCGCTTCGCTTGTGTCCACTTAACGTCGCTCAGTGCTACACGGCCCACATGGGCCAGTCTAGTTTTACCTGAAATTCAAGGGGTGATTGTAGACTAACGTTCCTTTCTATTCGTAACTTACTAATGCCTTGATTCATTCTTCATCATCATCAGCCCGTATAACGTCTACTGCTGAACATGGGCCTCCTCCTGGGGGAGGGTATTTGCCATAGTCACCACGGTTGGCGGGCTGGTGATCGCAGTATTATTTTGTACCACCCAAGGAAACGCTGCTGCCCGTTCCTTGATACGATTATTATAGATGATGTTGTTACAATCGGGACCAACGGCTTAACGTGCTTTCCGAGGCAAGGAGGGTAGTCCCTCAACCAACCAGACCCGGAATTTCTTTCCGGGTCTGGTTGGTTGAGGGACTCTTAGAATTTACACAAAGCTTTCCTGTCGGTGTAGGGATCGAACCCACGACCTCCGAGATTTAAAGCGAGCCAAATAACTTAAATAATGTTTTTGTCATTATTCACCCTTAATTACAAAATCTGCACTTCCATAAATAGAACGCGCGTATCTCGCTTGTTTGGTGCTATAGGCTCGAGTCGTGTTTCACTCCCAAGGATTATAACAACATAGGTGTATTATGTGCGTTGATGTATATGACTTGCGCTCGTCACAAATGCCATGCCACCTCACAGGGTTATAAAAACCAGCTTATTCGCGAAAATCGCTAGTATAGAAGCGCTCTTAAACTGAGCGGGCAATACCGGCATAAAGCCTGAGGATTTGTCCGCCCAAATACGATGCACCTGGCCGGGACAGATTTAACTTGCGTGTTCTTTGTTATTTGGGACACTACGGATTTCGTTAAAGTCCGGTGGGCTAGTACGTGGATTTGGTGTTATTGCAATTTGTTATTAGGTGGTTTATGGGTATTGGAGACTTATTTGTGTAACGTATTACCATTGGCAAGAAATACTGATTCTTGTTATATTTATCAAGATGAATCATAAATGGCTGCAAAGAAGCGTTGAATGGAAACAACTAATAAAGGTAGAATTTCTCGTTCCTCAGTTGTTCTGTCCATCGTATCTTCTATTTCATTTAACATTTTTGTCCGGACCAAACATATTTTTTTTATACATCGAGCGGCATAAACTAACATGCTTTAGCGTTATGGTATCCGGACGTCTGCATAACGCAACCATAAGAAATGAACACCACTTTAAAATACGTGCCAAATAAATTAACTCATTTTTAATAATATTTCGCTAAGCAGAATAGTTAAGATTATTTTCTGAAATTATTAACAATTTTGTAATATGAAATACTGCGTATAATTTAGTAGGTACGTGGCTCGGCCCTAACAATATAACCGAATAATCTACAACATTTAATTTAGGCAAAAGTGAGCTCTATCTGAATACATTGTTTCCAACGTCATGGCCGGGCGCTCATTAAGTATTATAACTTAAACGTCACAGTGGTGCCGACCCATGTAGCAAATTGTGCTCGTAGAATTAATTCAGCTTACATAGAAGCCATAACAATAACTGGATATCATTATTATTCGCGGCCCAGGGTTGCCACTGTTTCAGTTGCCACTTCGTAGAAAATGAATATTCTGTTCGTAATGGACATGTACTGTTTCTCATTAAAACTCACATTATGTGCTCCCAATCTGCTTCTGAATAATTACAATACTTCTTTGGAACTTGAAAGAGTCGCCGGTAATTAATCGAGAACTCAACGCTTTCGATGCAGTGTTTTTTTTTGGCTTTAATGGCAACTACGGGTACAGGGAAATAAATCCCTTTGTTGCGTAAGCCTTTTGAAAAAACATCATTCGCCGATACAAAGCACACCAAAATATCTGGGATCAGTGATCTGGGAAAGTGCTATCTATGAACAGAGATTTCTGTCCACAATGCTTCCTATGGACCGCGATATCTACAAACAATGTTATCCATCAACAAAGTGTATGGTGAAACATGATGTCTAAATAGATATTTCTATTAACTTTGCTTTCTGTATATAGTGGTATCGTACAAGTGTGTTTCTGTCTTAAGTTCCACGCTCAATTTCGTGTGGGTATCGAATCCAGAACTTCAGGTCTTATAAGCCAGTGCCATAACCACTGAGCCACGGGTCCAAGTTCTGAATAAATCTCTGACTCAGGGTTGTCTTGTTTTGATTGATTCCTAAGAGCCGTGACTGACCTGTGTCTTACCAGCTGATTGCCACTTGTCTATGTTTAGATTGCATTACCAACTTTTGAGAGCTTACGTGATTTTTATTGTGTATTTTTGATGATGAATTAATGAATGTAACTTATTTGTTTCAGGTAAAATTTATGAATATTCCATTGCTATCGAAACGAACGTACCAGTGAGATTCAGAAAATGTAAGTTCATTGAATTCTTTGCAACCAGTAGAGTCGATTGGTCGGCAGCAGTGAAAACGATCCCAAAGTAAACCAACGGAACTGGTAGCCAACCTGATAATGGTGTTCCATTATCGTCCATTGGCTTCTACACTAAGCTATTACCGAAGCTACAGCAAAGCGTTGCTCTTCTTATATTTATACCTTTCTTAACTTCACTAAAGACTGCTTAAAGGCAATATAAGACGCGTTTTGAATCGTTGGAAGTCACGTTCGGCAATAACGTATCGGGTGAGATTGTAAGCTGGTGAGATTGTAAGCTAGTGAGATTGCTGGCACGTACCAGAGTTACCAGTACTAAGCACATGACTGTAGCACTTACGTGTTAGCTTCTAGGTTTGTTAGACTTTGCTAAGACCTAAGTTTGAACGTTCGGTGGTCGATTGTAAATACATTGTCTGTAGGTACTCCTTTGTTGTTCTCAGTATGAACGGGTTAGACAATGTATTTCTTACATATCTTAACTATAGTAAAATACACCGTGATTTGTTAGTTGTTTTGTTAACAAATGATTTCGACCACGAAATCATTTGTTTATGGTAGTACAATCGATGTACGTATATACTTTTTGAAAGAATTATGAATAACTGATTATGTCTAGTTTAAAATGTTTATGCTGCGTATCGATACTAACACTCTTTCCAGTATATAAATAACTGTTCTTATATTGGTTTACGAATGAGATTAAGAAGAGGCTTCACAATAAAAAATATTTAAAAAAGAATACAATTAATCACATTGTTTTTATCTGTTTTCCTGTTGCACAATAAACCACAAGAAGACTAACAGCGCCATCTAGTACGTAGAATACTAACTAACCTTTATCACGCGAATTTGATCATTTTCAAGTTCTGAACAATGGCCGTCCGCCGCCGGGCATACCACCTCCTCTGTAATGCGTATCTTCATTTTCTGTTGGGAAACACCAACATTCGTTCCTCTGCAGCAAAAAGCCTTAGCAATTGTTATTACGAATAACCGAGTTTTTATATACTAGAGTGCTGGTGTATTGAATTTTGTATTGTAATATACAAAAATAACTAGATACATTTTAAAGGTTTTTTCACTATTTACCTCAACATTACTAGCTTCCCGCGCGCGGTTTCTCCCGCGCAGCTCGCATTACCGTGGGAACTTTATAATTAAATATAGCGTTATAGCCTTGCCCGATAAATGGGTTATCTAACACTGAAATATTTATTCAAATCGGACGAGTAGTTCCTGAGATTAGCGCGTTCAAGTAAACAAACCTCTTTAGCTTTGTATATTAGTATAGATTTGTGAGTAACATAGTTTATATCTTATTGCGGGGTTCCTACGGGAATGGGAGGTACACGGATGAAACTGAGCGAGAGAGCAAGTTTTTTTTTTAAATTACTAGCAGAATTTTGCAATTTTAAGTTTGATTAATAACAAGCGTAATAATAATTATACTCCCACATCTTCGTACGAAGGTAATTTCCATTACCGCGCACTAATAGTTTATCAAGTGATGATCTGGAATAGTTTATGTCACGACTACAAATAAATCGTGATTAATTTCTCGACCGCAGAAGCATAAGGTCGAATACGTCAGAAACATTTCGTCTTATGTGCCTTTATTGTGAACTGGCACTTACGATCAAATGCTTCAGTACATACGTCCTTGTGCTTCCACGATTATTTAAAAAAAAAATGTTCGCTTTTTAAATCAAGTACCTACTTTAAAAATTATTACCGTTCTAATACTTCAAGTCGTTAGTAATGTTTTATAACAAGTAACTATTTAGTTACACCGCACCGTGATTTTTTAGTAGCTGTTAATCACTGAAATGATTTAGTTATGGCACTACAATCTATCTGATTCTGTATGTTTGTATTTACAATTGCATTAAAAATACAGATAGAAATAACTTCGAAAGTTTTTTATGGGCGCAGTCAGTGTCTCGAAAATAATACTGCTGTCACCAATCCGCCTGCCAAGCGTGGTGACTATGGCAAAAACCCTCCCTCGAAAGGAGGCCCTTATTCAGCAGCAGTTAGAACTTAAACGGCGATATATCTTATACCAATATCTAAAACTGAAGAGTTTGTTTGTTTGAACGCGCATATCTCATGAACTACTGGTCCGATTTGAAAAATTCAGTGTTAAATAGCCCATTTATTGAGGAACGCTATATTTTATCATGAATTTCCAACAGGACCGGGAGTTAAGCGGATGACACCGCTCGCGGAAGCTAGTCTAACATAAATATGAGTGCAACGTTAAACCTTAAAGACATGAGGCCATTATATTATAAGCCCTCTCTTAATACCTTTCCGATCCTATCCCAAGCAACACAAACAAAACAAACACACAGCCTCCATCATTTGCTTAGTCTTTACTTCGCTTTGTGGTTGTTTCAGCTAAGCTTGTTATGGCAAAACAACGCATGGGAACTCACGAACACACACATATTTTTTAGGCTTAAGAACTTTTAATAGAAGTTTGGGAAATCACGTTTGGTACTCGGTTTTGGGATGAGGAGAATGGAAGATGATTCCATGCTTATTTTAATGGGAAATTGGATCCGGTGAATTATGCATTGATGTGATGGTGATATTGCAAGTAAATAATATCTGGATTTATGGGTAAAGCAAAGATTTCTGGCCCGGTCTGGTTGGTTGAGACTACCCATGGCCATACGAAGCACTCTTAATTATGCACATGCTTTTTCAAAAGGTACCTAATACTATAAAACTTATTTAAAATTTGAGCTATCGATCTCTGGAACATTCCCAACACCAAAGCTTACTGGCTCTTCATCGATCGATTTTTTTGCTTTTGTCTAAAAAAAAAATGATGAATATTATTTTATATATTTTTGGTTTAAATAAAGACTGCATATTAATGTTTTGTGTGTTTATTATTTATTGTCCAGTCAGTCAAAAACTAATTCGAATGAAATTTGCCACGCAGTTCATAACGTGGTTTTACTGAAAATGCTTCGACCCATTAAATCGTAGCACTAATAATTTCGATATCGCGATGAAAGCACAAAGTATAGCAATATTTTCGTTTTGATACTATTTCCACACTAGATTCCTATATTTTTGTTACATTTCCATTTGATCGCAACACAGATACGGCTCTCGCGTTTCCCTTCACTTTGCCGTGTAAAAATCTAAATATTTTACCATTATCAAAAATACGAACACGAATGCACGGGAATCGGATTTCGGTGTGATACTCTAAACCGCGTAGGTGTTCACGCTTCAGTGGGTCTGCTGGAATATTGATTGTCAGCGAATGAATTTTACACATTTTGCTATAGAACTACAAGTATAGGCGTAGTAGATACCTACGTGAAGTTGTTTTTGAATGGAAATTTATGGTTTTTTAATGTTCTCTATACGGCGCGTCGCGTTGGGCGGTGCGTACTAAATTCAAATATAGCGGTATGACATTGAATGAATAAGCCGTTGCTATGTAAAAATGTATAGATATTAATCTAAATTAAAATGACAAACTAGCGGCAATTCCGCTCAAAAAAGTGTCTAAATGCTGGGATGCAATTTTTTTAAAATGCTCTCGCAAGCAAATTTTATGCGCAAATGCGCGAAAGGATAATAAAATCATGCAAAAATACAACCATCAGCCGAAGATCCGACAAGTGTTTCCCTCCTCGATGGAGCATCATCAAGGTGGTGTTGACGAGTCGATGCGTAGTAGAGTTCGACTAGTTTTTTTAATTTAGATATCACATGGTATTAGTGTTAATAAGGATTCTGTCCGAGCCGCCCAACGCCATGCACGACGCCACGCGTCTCCGTAAATGAAGACTCGTGTCTGTTAACTGGATTTTTGATGATACGATGACCCATGATAATTTCCATACTTTAAATAACCCAACAATATCAACGGCTCATTGACAATTTGACGTTAGGTAATTCTAATTATTCAATGGAATTTAATATGCAATTAAGATGCTAATATTGTAACAGACCTAATTACGTATTAATAATAAACAAAGAGAAGCGGATACAGACTGTTGTTATGAGATAATATATATTTAATTTATTTATCAAAACATTCACTTAATCAATTTATTTTGGATAAGATACGTGTATAATTTATTAATCCAAATTCTATATAATGTATTACTAAATTAATTAATGGTATCGTATGTGATATGCGAGATACTCCGATAGGTATAATAAGTATATGTATAAGGAACATTGTTTTGTAATAATAAAAATTTTGGAAACGTTATCTATCCGGTGTGAAGTGGCACTCAGGACAGCTAGTGCCAATTCAGTAGATGTGGTCGGCACTAGCCACTCTTATGGCGAAAACACATTATTAAAACGCCACGCCACGCTACGTGTCAACACCTGTAAATCAGTACGCGCGTGGCGTCGTCGTGTCGGGTGTTCATAGTGTGTTTCTGGTCTATAGAAAACAATACATTTGATTCGACTCAACACGCGTGGCGTGTCGTCGGGTGGCGTGGCGTTTTAATAATATGTTTCCGCCTTTATGCTGCCAGCCATTTCCATTCCCCCCCCCGTGAGCTCTAATATTATTTGAAATACTGCCCCAGTCAAACTTATTGAGCGTACCAACGCAAAAAGAAGGTTAACTGATAACTATATATATCTATCTCTCTCTCGCTCTGGTCGTACTCCATTTGCATCCTTAACTTCAATAGTGTTTCTGAACACAACCACACCATAGACTGTTAATTAATCCAGTCTGTATGTGCTTTAAATGTTGCCACACAATCACATACCGATCCTCTTGACGCTGACTGCGTTATTCTACATATGTGAGCAAATTATCGATTCCGTTTGCTGTCACGTCTGTCAATGTGCCGTTTACATGTGCACGGGTGGTGGCTGATTGGCCTCTCATTTGGGCCGATTGTGCCTCTCGAATACATAATTTGTGTTCCACGTCGTCACCATTAAGATAATCTGCCGTTTGGGCCAGGACCCCTATGGCCATTGATTGGTGCTTGGTTGCTCGTTCAATAATAGTGTTTGGATGACACTGGACCATTGTTGGGGCGTACATACTATTCTAGACTGCAAATAACTATTCATGTATACTAACGCACACAACAACTGTCCTATTGTTCGAAATGTTCAACTTAAGATATATTGGCACATACCACAATTTGAAAAGTTATTTCCCAAGCCAAGTCTAAGCAAAAGAAAAGTCGGCAGAAAATAAATTGACTCTTTTCACTTCACCAAATATCAATATAACGCTGTCGAAAAGTTTGAACAACCTCGCACCAGTCTTTAATAACACAATTTTAAGTAAAAAAACTCAGGGTACGGTCAGCAACGAAGCCCGCATCTTTGCTTGAAAACCACGTAACTTTGCACCGTCGACTGTCTCCAGCCATTAAAACTTACTTTTGATGATACAACGCGACACACAGTCTGTGCGGGTAGCGCTGATGTCACCGTAATCTCACTGCGGCTGAGAAAATCCCTTTTAAAGTTTACCTTATTGTTGAATACTCTGTCACTTTTGTTATTTGAAGTTTTTAGTGAATCTTACAGTTGCGGTACATATAGGTACTCGCATTTACAAAGCCGGCACCAACTTCACTTTCCCAATGTTCTAGATTGTTACGAACAGGTAAAGCGATTATGCAACCGAACTAACGCAGAACACTGGATTAATAGCTTCTAGCTACAGAGGACACCACTGGGCAAGTCGAATACATGTAAATATACTACACTCTAGGGATGTAAGGTGGTATACATGGCATACATACGCACACGCATAGATTTGTGATAGGCATATAAGTATACCATAATTATCATCATCAGTCCTTACAACGTCCACTGCTGAACATGGGCTAATCCCGAGGGAGGGTATTTGCCATGGTCACCACGCTCAGTAGGTGGATTGGTGACCGCAGTATTATGTTGTAATACACAGGGAAACGCTGAGGCCCGTTCCGTTTGTGACGCTTACGTATACGCTTGTTATAGTAGGGGAGCCCAAGCGGGGATTTCGGGATTTACTAAAGCGCGGCAGATTAATATACAGGGGCATACCTTGTACCCGGTTATGTACCTCCACAAAATATGAGGCCCTTATATAAGGCCGCCCGTGAAGGATACAGGATCAGATTAGTAAAAAAAAATTGACCATCAGAAATTCTCGAGCGCGTCAGATTAAGGTAGGGTGAGTTAATTACATCCTAAAAAGTGTATATTCCACTAATCTGACAATTTGAGAGTGACGTAAAAAAAGGGGAAGGTAACAAAGTTGTAAAAAAAACGTCATCTCGACATTCTCGAGCGTAGCTAAATTTTGTTTTATTTTGAAGGAAATAATTCAAGAATAATGTAAAATATATAATCTGATGATTTCCGCAAGCCGAAATAACAAAAATTCGTCGATAAAGTTAAATGCGTGCAGCTGCGTGATGCCTACATTTCCTTCTCCGCGTTTCTATTCCTCTCTCACTCTTTCTCAATCTATTACTCTCTCACTCCGTCCCCACTCTGGTTTCTGTTGCCATGATGCCATCACAGCTGATCATAAAGACTCGTTCGTGGCATACTGTTTACAACGTGTTTCCAACGTTTTGGCTTTTTTTGCTATTTTAATATTATTTGTGTGAATTAAAGTTTATAAATATTTAATATGAGTGACATTAATTTGAAATGTGTATTTTGTGGTGAAAGTACCTTACAAAAAACAATTAAATTTACGGTAGAATCATTAAAAAAATGTGTAAATATTTTGGAATATCGTCGGAGCAAGCCGGATATCCGAAAGTCTCGAGGAACATATGATAACCTCGAATTGTCGATGGAATCATCATTAAATGATTAGATAGAAATATTATTTCTTTGAACTCAGCGAGCTCAAAATATCACATAAATTATATTTTGAGCTCAAAAATGTCATAAGTACAATTTTAAGCGCCCAGGAATGGAATTAGCGGGAAGTTGCAGGGATGGCCTTTAAGGTGAACCGTTTTTCTATTTTTTTTTGTCAGATCAGGCGAATCCCTCTAGGTAATCGTCAGATTATGAGGCAGTACGTTTAGAACAAAAAGATGAACCATATATATCTTAATCTGACGCGCTTGAGTATTTCAAAATGGCGAATTTTTTTTGCACATTATGAAAATGGCCGCGAGTTTGCGTCCCATCGAAATCGTCAGATTAGTGAATGAGAGCTTTTTTTTGGTGCACTTAACACTCCCTTAGAAAATCTGACGCGCTCGATTATTTTTTTTTTTTTTCATTTTCATCCCTTAAATAAAACCACCCGCATCATGCAAACGATCAGATTAACATACGTACATTATTAAAAATACGTAGGGCATTGATGCTATCAATATCTGACGCGCTCGAGGATGTCCATGCAACAGTTTTTTTTTACATATTTAAAAATCTATAGCCGCTTCCCCCACCGATGTAAAGGCATATATCATATAACATTTTTTTCTTCTTATCATCTAAGCTTTGCATCCCAATAGGTCTCTACGACGCTCGAGTAAATCCCCATTTAGCCTCGTGGGCTCCCTTACTATTATAGATGATGTTATAACAATCGGGACCAATGGCTTAACGTGCTTTCCGAGGCACGGAGGGTAGTCCTTTAACCAACCAGACCCGGAAGGAAATCTTAGAATTTACACAAAGATCCGGTATGGGGATCGAACCCACGACCTCCGAAACTTAAAGCGAGCCAAATACCGCTACGCTACGGAAGTTGTCACATTCGATGGGATGATTCTACCGATATGCCCAGTGGAAGATCAGGTGCAGGACGGACAGCTTAACGTTCTCTCCAAAATGCAGTATTTCAATTTTTCACGAGAGAAAATTTCTATTCACACACATTTCAGCTCAACTTGGGAATCAAACGCGCGACCTCGATAGTTACGCTCAAACATAGAACAATGAGGCAGTCAGTTGTAATAGATAAGCAGTAGTATAGTAACAAATAAGTATTACGATAAATGCTCACTCATATTCCGCAGTAAAAGGTTTAGCTTTTAAATATACTTCCGTTGAAACATTTCAGTCGGAACAATAGATAACATTAATCATCAGTAGGCAGAAGCAAAACAATTTCCCATACCTACGTTCGTTTTTCATATGAAGCAGGTGTTAAGTTCCAATAAAACATAGTGTAGTGTTCTCACCCCCCCGGGCTGTTACTAATGCAGATTGCGTTCAGAAGGTCATATCTAAATCACGGACTAGAGCATAACGTCAGTACTTTATCTTAACTGAACACCTGCCCCCCTCCGCTTGAGTTATAACATCGGTTCTCCTTTTGTTGTTTACGAATGAGTTTTTCACGCCTTCCCTCGGCCGCGGACTGGTTCTTCGACACACCTGCTATTTTTCCCTGTCGTTATATTTATTGTACTCATTGTACGTACCTATATTGTGTGGGAATAGTATGCGATGTTGCTAACTTATCGCGTATATTTATTTTTTCTCCCCGCATCTTCACACTTTCGGGGGTGATGTTTTTATTATAAACACGTGTCAAGACGTGGAAATATTTGCAAATGTTACCGAACTTAGTACCTACGTCGAATGTAAGAACACTCGTATATAATTCCTCTTGAGAAATGTTTGATTGATGAATTTCGAATTGTAATATTATTATATTTCATTGTATTTGAACAGTTGTTCGTGAGTGTATTCTCGGTATTGTGTTGTTTATTTGGAACAGATTCTGTGAGTGAATTCATGAATTTGGGAATAGGTTTTCGGTAGCTTACGTTAGTGATGTATGAATATTATTATTAAATGCTATGTTTTCTTTCTATCAAGAGAAGACAAGTATCGTCTAGTATGTACGCAGGTGCATGTGTATGCGTAGGTACTATATTTCCTTACATAATCCTTTGAAACGTCGGATTTAAATTTAAAAGCAAATTAAATAAAAAAACAATAATGTGACTGCCAAGAAATAAAATAATATCTATTGATAATGACGATTGAACAAATTTTAATTTATTCATTCTTTTTTTACTTTTAAACAGTACGGTATATTCGCCGAAATCATATTGAAAGTGGCGAACTCGTTCAATGCTATAAGCATAATCATTTTCTCATAATTGGATAATCATAGTTTACGTTTAAAAAGTTTTTATTCCAATTTCATCTAATTCCCTTTTTACTTCTTGTTACTATTTCCCGACTCACAAATTTTAAATTAAATCGAACCATGTGTCGGTATGTGTTTCAACTTTAGTCAGGAATTTTCGAATTGGGACCTCGTTCAAAAAGCGAAGCTGTTCGAATAATTGTATCACATTTAATTAATTATCGCATATCACACACCATTTCATTTAGTGCCGATTGGTAATATGAGGCCCAATGAATAAATGCAATTAAATTAACAATCGTGATGCATTATCTGCATATTATTGCGGTCTCGCAATTTAATAACACCATACGAAAGAGACTATCAAAATGAGCTTAAGTTATATTCTTTATATAGTTCGAGAATGAGTATTAGTGTAGAAGATATAACACTAAGTTAAAGTAAAGTAATACTGTGTTTGGGGTTCTCGATGTCAATCAATAATGTTCCTTGACTGCGGTTTTAATGTAAGAAAGAAAGAAAAATACTTTCAATTGGGGGCAGCTTCAACAAAAGTTCTCAATCATCCCGCCACCGACCGTCCCGAGCAGAGGTACAATACCCACAGGAGACGCCCTCTTGCGCAGTTGGCTTAGTTTGTAGTTTTTAAACTGTATATTAAGGCTGAAGTACTGATCGCCTTTATGCCAGGTGAAGTACCAAAAACCTCGTGATTAACTATATATGTCCGTCCGAAAAAAAAGGAACAATATGAAGAGTGTATAACTACTCTATATACACGGACTGTCACAATAAATAGGTGCACAAAGAAAGTCAATAAATTACTCGTCAGTAGGTAATTTGGCAGAACAGATTTCACAAAAACCGGCAACAGATGTAAATGCTTGTAGCTCGAAACCGTTTGATTGAATTTCGACGTCCTTATTGGGTTATTGGCAGTTAGCCAATCGCTGGCCGTCACCATGTCTGCAAATGACGTGTGTTGACTCCCGCATGTAATCGACTCGATATATTTTAATAAGTGGTTAATATCGAATTGGGAGGTTTATTATTTTTACGTTGCGGTCACATGCTATAAAAACATTTTTCATCGGCCGATATAGTCGTGATTGATGAAGTAATATGGAACGGGATGGCGAGAGCCAAATTCTTCAACCGGTTTGATTTAGTAGAGAACTGGTTTTTGAATTGTGTATTCGCAGTTGCTGTGAGAATGTTTTTTTATCAATTTTAGAATGTATATAAAGTAGACTGCTAAAAATTGTTTAATAATAGCACTTTCAACGTATACTTTTGTGATTATAAAATAAATTGGACACAATTATGCGATCCAGCACCAACCCACAACTTAAGTCAAGTATGATTAAAAATATTTTACATAAAAGATAATACATTACATAATAGTATAAACTATACTAGACGGATCTACTCAGCTTTTTTTGAAAATGTTAAATATATTAAAACTGAAATCGTGTGGTTTGGCTCTGTTTCGCATAATAGCGTCCGAATCAATTATAATTATTGGTTAGGTTAATTTTTTTACTTAAATCAAAATATTTAGTACATTTTTTTGATACTGGTTCATTAAATATTTAATATGTGTGATTGTATTTTAGATTAGCTTATTACTCAACCCTATGCTTAATAGCTAGAGCCGCTTTTTATAAATATATCAAATCGTATCAAAAAAACCTCAACTCAAATAAAAGTCGCCCGATTTATAATTGAATGAAAAAGGTCTGTGGTTTTTAGATAAAATTTAAATGTCGCGAATACCATTCGAGATTTGCAAATTGACCTTTTTTTAGAATCTCTTGCTCGTTTTTATCTTGAAAAGTAAATGAAATCTTATTTCAACCTTATATGTTTGTTATATCCAATAGTAATTGTAGAATCTTTATCAGAAGCACTTGAACAATAATGGCGGCAATAACAATTAATACGGCCACAATCCGCATAATTTTAAATTGTTTAGTTACTGTTTGTATCGCTATACTAGTTTTAGGTTATTAGTGCTAGCGCTTTGTGGCCTCGTTATAGTTTTCATTTCAGTAAGTACGGGCGTTAACTAGTGGAACGCAGTTACCGTACTGCATACACTACATAGTCTAGTATAAATGAATATGGTATTTGTCTGATACGAGTGCAAACAAAATAGCAGTCCGCCTGCAGCGAGTTTGTACTTCGCGTTAATTAATTAAATTATTGTAGGTACTTGATTTTCGAGGTCGGTATTGTTTCGTTTCGTGAGATTTTCCTGATACTCTTTTGTTTTCCTGCTTTCATTTTGTATTTGGAATTTTGTACCTTGTTAGTTCGGTCCTCATGTTGCTCTATTTTGTACGATATTTTTAGATTAAATGTATTCGAATTGTATGTTTCGAATTTATAGGTAGGAATTACGTTACATAAGTTAGTAATAGTATTAAGTATACGCGAGATTTATTTTGACTTGTGAAAGTGAATACTTTGACAGTGTGTGTCGACGGACTGAAAAGGTATATATACTAATATATAAAGAGCTTGTTTGAGCTCTGAGAGCTGAAGGATAATCTCGGGAACTAATGGTCCGATTTGAAAAAATCTTTCAGTGTTAGATAGCCAATTTACCGAGGATGGTTGTTCTGGGGAGGGAAAGTTTCCACGGAAATGTGAGTGAAACCGCGCGGGAAAAGCTAGTTTTTTATTTAACCTTGTATTTAAACCTTAAGATTATGTTCAATCAGTAATTTTATTAACTTGTTTAATTTGTTTATTTTATTATTATTACAGGAAAATTATAAACCTTGCGACAAAATTATCTTCAATATAGCAGTAGGTAATTTTATTCTTTGTTACTCTTATTTACTTTACTCTTTATTACTCATACACTTATTTACTCTTGTGATTATACTTCACGTAATTAAATCTGCATACCTAAAACTTTGGCGAAAAATATTTTATAAATTCATACGGAGGCAGTGACGAGAAAAGTTCACTGTCCAAAATACCTATTTTCGTATAAAATTTAAATAAAATTCGTCATGCAAACATCCCTTTTTTGAGGCAGGTGAAGTTAAAGCATTTAAAATGAGTACCGGATAAAATAGACTCAGTCTTGTTTCCTAAAAATGTAAGGGTAAATTAATTTTGTACAAGGGATTTTTTTTTTCATTGAGGTCTCGTCAACTCTCGTCCCTTGAATATGCTTTTACTCGTTGCTCCTGCTAATGTTGTACCGATATAGCTGTAATGCCTTTTAATATTCTCTATACGAATTTCATCTTTTATTTAACTGAAAATTGTACCCTTTTTCATTTCAGTAATTTAGCCCTTAGCAACCCTTTAATGGTAGTGGCAATATAGTTACCACCATATTTTGAACTTTATGTGTTGATAAAGATCAAAACCAATGAATTCTAAACATACCTAATACCCGTTAAAGGGCTAAGTAAACAACTGTGATAGTCCCCTTGGCGTAGCGGTATACATCTCGGAGGTCGTGAGTCTGATCTTCACGCCGAACAATACTTTGTGTAAATTCGTTCCAAAATTTTACACAACGACTTGTTGTCTTTCGGGGTCTGGTTGGCTGAGGGCTCCGTTCCTGCTCTCCGCTACGTTACGGCGGTTTTGGCGCTTGTATTTATACAGCTTTATTTTTTTAACCCCCGACGCAAAAACGACGGGGTGTTTTAAGTTTTACGTGTATGTGTGTGTGTGTCTCTGTCTGTGGCATCGTGGCTCCCGAACGGATGAACTGATCCGCCACAAAATAGCGGAATATATATATTTTAACAACTCGCTCATTATGGATATCAAATAAAAGGTCTATTAGAATAATGTACCTACACTATACTGAAAGGGAATGAGTTGTATTAAATAACGAAATGAAATCGAAAATCTCGAAAAATATTCGTTCATTTCGTTAAGGATTTTTTAATTTTTTTATTCTCCGGTGACGCGGCAGCCAAAGACAATGGACACATGAATTCAGTTATTTATAGAATACAGTCAAACTAAATACATTATATTCTTCATTTCTACATTCTATATAAGAATTGTCACATCTGATACTTAAACAAACTACTTTGAAAGGAATGTTGTGGGCATTCCATTTCACGCTTATGTTCTGCTATGTGATTCGGAACAGGCAAGCGACATCTGACTCTTAGATATTGTGATGAATGGAACGTAAAGCTAAGTAGTTTTAAAAGGATTTTTAAACGATTTATTTTGAAGATATGAGATTCTTTTTTAATGTTATAAAGAGAAAACATATGTGTTTTTGTTTGCATCGTATTGTATCAAGAATCTGAATGACTATTTGTAGAAATAGTCATATAAAAAATATAACAATTTTTACAACCTGATGATGCTACGTGGAGGAGCGAAACACGTGTCGGGTCTTCGGCTGGTGATTGTATTTTTGCATGTTGCTACTATCATGCATATTTTTTGCGGGCGGGAGGGCGGTGCAAAAATAGCATTACAGCTTATGGACACATTTTACTAGATATTTTTGTTTATTCTTGTTTTAAATATAAAAATATATAAGGTACGGGAGGACTTCTTAAACCTTATTAGTACGTGGCAAAATTATAGGTTTAGTATGTTCTCTCAGCCCTCCAACTTATATGGCTTTTTGAAATAGATACAATACCTATATTTACAATGATTCACTAGCTATATAGGTAGAAACAATTGAACATCTAGAAGTAAAGAGCCTCACGGTATGCTAATTATTTTGAAATGCTACCCATGACCAGAGGGCTAGCTTGTATTTAGCACAACGTATAAGCCCGGTGAAGTAGCAAAAGCCTAAAAATACCGAGAAAAAAAAAGTGGTGGATTCAGATTCCAATCATGATGTAATATAAAAGTATTTAAAGTGTATATATGTATTTTATTCATTAATGTAATATGTATTTAAAGTCATGTAATTTTAATGTCAATATGTTCATCTTATACTAATATATAAAACTGAAGAGTTTGTTTGCTTGAACGCTCTAATCTCCAGAAATACTGTGTAAGGTAGCCAATTTATCGATCGAGAGAAATTTATTAAAAATTTATTTAAATGAAGTTCTTGAGGGAGCGGGAGTACCGCGGGTGAATGTATGATAATATTTTAAATAAACATATTAAGTATGCACATATTTTGTACCTTTCAGTATAAAATATATAAGAAACCATTAAATTATAAGCATACCAGGAAAATCCCCTTGTATCTGAAATTTCACGATATTGTTGATTGAATGACACGAAGAATGCTGACATTTCATAAAAAAAAGGAAAAAATCTGCTTTTTGTTGTTCCCGATTGGAATTCTGGCTCGGAATGCCCTTTGCATTGTGTATGGCTTGCCGATGTTTTATTGCTAAAGATATTCTTGATATCAGTTTTTTTTTTACAAAACTCTGATGTCTTCTTCCATCTGACATGTGAATATTGCAATGTTTTATTATGTTGAATAATAATTAAAAAATAATTTTTGCATCGGCCGGGAATCGAACCCGGGCCGCCCGCGTGGCAGGCGACCATTCTACCACTGAACCACCGATGCTTCACGTCTTAATTATGAATTTACTATTCAAGTGTAATTCAGAGATAAATGAGTAATTATCTAAACGTTCAGTTTAAACTATATTAATAATTTTTATCGCGCTTACTCATGGAATCATTCGTATAATGTTCGTGAAAACATTCTACGATTCTACACTTGAAATTACTCAAAGTCGATGGGAGGGGCTCAACATTGGCAGGGACATGGCCAAGCAAGACGAAACTAAGGATGTCTTGACGTCTTTTGTAAAATTCTATTTTGGGTGTCTGTGTTACAGGCTTAGTTATCAAAATGTAATGCTATTATTTTTAAATATATATTCATCATCAACAGCCCGTTTACGTCCACTACTGAACATGGGCCTCCTCTTAACAGACCTTGGCAAGCCAGGATCGTTGAGGGATTTTGCCATAATACCACGCTTGGCAGACGGATTAGTGATCGCAGTAATATGTTAACCTTGGGCTAATAGACGCTGCTGCCCATCCATCAGCCATATGTGCCTTAGTCGCCTTTTACGACACCCATGGGTAGACACGGGGTGGTCTATTCTAAGCCGGAAACCACACGGCATGATAAAATATATATTATTGGTGTAAAATCTTAGCAATTTACATGGTAACTAATTTTAATTCTATTTTAAGTGAAATATCTACAAACAGGAAATATAATATTTATATATAACGAATGATTTAAAGGGCTTTTAGCATTAATTGTATCTGTTATGTGCAAAGTTAGTCTTTATTGTTCACCAAAATTAAATGTAAACGTTAAAATGAATGCATCGGCCGGGAATCGAACCCGGGCCGCCCGCGTGGCAGGCGAGCATTCTACCACTGAACCACCGATGCTTGTGAATCTTATGATGAAAATAGCAATATAGTTGTCATTCTCGGCGTACCTACAATTTATTACCTACTATACCTATATTTCGTTTGAATCTATTTTTAGATATTAGTTAAGCATTATGTAAATAGTCGTCACAACGATTATGTATATACATATGTATTTGTAATAATAGTTTTTTTTTGTTAAAAGATTACTTGCAGAGTTTTGCTGTCTACTAGTATTCTTGTTAACCCCTCGTGCTGTGCTAAAATGCTTGTGTTACGAGTAGGTTCAGGTCGGTAGTGCAATGGGTGGGGCTCGAACTGGCGATCTCAAAATCACAAGTCCGACGCCCAAGCGATTGGGCTACTGCCGCTTCAAAGTTGATATAAGTAACAATCTTCATTGGTTTAGAACCTACCTACCTAGCTTTTTAATAAATAATTTGAACTACATAATAAGTACTTATGAGTAGTAACAAACATTCAAACATACACATAAATACAAACTTTTCCTTTTTATAATATTAGTATAGATTAATTTATTTTGCCCTTGAATTCTTATTTTGCACCGTATGGGGATGATGACAAAAAAAACTATTTGGTCCGTCAATTAGATTACAAAGAAAAGATTGATCGAATCCACTACGTTCATATATTCTGAATACATAGGTATTTTTAAAACGAAATACCTTGTTGGAAAAATAAGTACATACTTCCATGAAATAATTGGTATGCAATACCAAGTACTTTTATCTTATCGTTTTTTCGTACAAATGGAACTGGAATAAAAGTGGTTTCATTTGCAAACGATTTTTCATATTCATGTTATTCAACTTTTTCACTGTCAACTTTAACAAAAATAAAACTTGGTACAAACGCTACTCGCAACAAAAAGCGGTTTTAACGATTTTACCTTAAAACGAGGTGGCCTTTTATTTCTATTTGTCCAATAGTATCGGATTTCGTTACAAGCGAGCCGTGGGCCGATTTCACAATATCGCGAATTTTACCAGTTTCACGTCACACCTGGTTTTTTGAATTTTTTGAGCCTTCGAGAAGTCTATTTTTGTAGTTGAACATCAATGTTTTATTTTACAGTGTATGGCGTATTATTAATCACTAGTATTATATGAAATATCACAGATTTCATCTCATTAAGTTTTATAAAATGTGTTTTTTCCTACACGCATTCAATTTTCATACGCTTCATTTAAAAGTGAAGTGCCCCTCCTTAAAGAATTTTCTACTCAATGTAATAGATTCAATTCAGTCCAGGATGAAATGATTCAAATCTTAAAAAAGCAACTCAGTAAAGAATCCAGCAACAAAAGTCGCTAGTCTTTTGACCGTTTCTATTTCTCTCGGCTTCAGTTATTCATCGCAGCGCCGGCTAATGCGGAGAGCTCTTCTCGCGAGGGCTGCCTTTGAAAACGTCTCACTCACGGACTCTTTGCTACTAAAAAAGTAAATGACGTTGTGCTGCATAGCCTGCATTCACACGGGCCAAGCGACCTATTTCTGTCACCTCTCCCCCTACCTTGATTGGCTCAATCATCCGTTCAAATGGCCGGCCGAGGCCCGTAGACGTTGAGTGCATCGTTATTTTGAGTGGCGATTCAATTTTTAATTTTCCTGCTCGCTTATTAGTGTCTTGAAATGAATTGCAGTGTTCTCATTAGACTGTGTTTTATTCTTGATATTTTCTAAAGTTTTATTATTGCCCACTTATTTAAAGTTTCCGTCTAAAGCTTGTGGAAGCGAGTACTCAGTTTGTAAGACAAATAGATCCAAGGTTCAATATCTGCGGAGCATTCTTGTACGATTTTCAATATAAATTGCATATTGAACCAATGTAACGTGACTCAAAGTATTGCTTGTCAATGGCACTGGTGTCACCTACACGGACAGACTAAGCGTTGGGTTCCAGATATACATTTTATTTATTGACAGCTGTCTTCAACAACCCGTCTGGAGGCACTTTGCTTTATTCCAATCTTGAGTTATATTGGTACATTCATATAAAATACCCTTTAGGTATAACTTAGAATATCTGTTTCTATAAGCACTTACCGTTTTCATAGGCGTTGTCTCTCGCAGCTTTTCTTTTAGCATTATATTTTTAATAAAGATTGTACTTTTGTTATATTCTTTGTCTCGCGAGCGTAGTTGAATTATAGCTTAAGTTTTTCCTCAGTTCTTTGTGTTATAAAAAGTGAACAGTTTTTGCAAACTATGAATCATATTGCAAAAGTTTGTGTACGATGGCGACGTTTCAAAGTACCGCTAATTTGTTTTTTATTCATGTGCATTTTTCACTGTTTAATGAAGGGTGTTTAAGATATAACACCAGTTACGCAAGTTTATTATTTATTCACCATAGAAAACGAGGCTATTTGTATTTGCTATAAAAATAGTAAACACTTGTACAAAAGAATCTCAATTTCTGACAGGTTTCGGGCCAGTTTGTTAGTGCTGCAACGACCAATGGAAATATAAGGTATCCATCTATTATATCGAAGTGAGCATTGAACGAGTTCAGATATCGGAAATAAAACGTTGTCGGGAATGTGAGCGGTTTCCGATATCGTTGCCTCGATGCTTCATACGGGCGCACACTTGTAATGTATTCATCGCGAAACGAGTACGCCACCATGACCAAGTAATTTGAAATTGACTCGAAAATGTAGTTATGCGTTACGGAAATTTGAATTTGGTAGTATTGTGTTCTGGTATGTTTAGCTTCCGAGATTCGGAAACGAGGCAAGGGGGAAAGGTGCTGAATCTTTATTTGGTATGTGAAGTGAATTAATGACGAAATAGAAATATAGTCATACACCCATTATGTAGTATATAGAACTAGTCTATCTATATATATAAAAATGAATTCCTATTTCTCTTGGTGACGGCATCACGCGTGAACGGTTGGACCGGCCAATTTCTATAATTCTTTTTTGTTGAGTTTATTATTGCCTGTATATAGTAAGGTTCATAACAAAGAAAAAAAAAAGTTTTACCGCGCGGGTCAGCTAGTACGTAATCAAAATACACCTCTAAACATAACATAGCACGAATCATTGCGTAAGATGATTAATTAAAAGATGTTATACAGCAACAAGTGTGATGAATTAAATTGTAAGAAATTCAATAGATTGATGTTGTAGAAAATTAGCTTAAATTATAGCATTATCTGTGGTTCATATTAATTCTGCTTCTATGTCCGTTATTCAAACCCTTAGCGTATTACCACTAATTGCGATGTCTAATTTGACATCTGATATTATAATACCATTAATTGGAAACATATCATATGTCAATTTAGACAAATACACTATCGCTGTCTTGCTTGCTTACGATTTAATGCATAGTTGGTTACTTTATCTAGTGCAAAGGCTGAAATAGGTCGATCGGATGCGAGATTCGATTCACAATGTGAATACAAATAAGTGGTAAGGACAGAAGAAAATAACTTTCCAATAATACGATCTGACAATAGAACGTTGTTGGTCAAGATTTTTTTTTTCATCTTGACTCATACAATAGATTTCTTATCGGTTAATTTGTGTTCAGTTGGTTTGTCAATAGAGGTAAAGTTTGTGAATTGTTTTTTTTTTAAAGGTCGTAGGGGATAGAAGTTTTTGGATATCATCATCATCATTAGCCCGTATAACGTCTACTACTGAATATGGGCCTCCTCCTGAGGGTGGGCATTTGCCATAGTCGGGCGGGTTGGTGACCGCAGTGTTATGTTGTACATCACAAGGAAACGCTGCTGCTGTTCCTTGATATGTGATTATTATAGATGATATTACAATAGTCGGGACCAACGGCTTAACGTGCTTTTTGAGGCACGAAGGGTAGTCCCTCAACCAACCAGACCTGGAAAGAAATCTTAGAATTACACAAATATTTCCAGTCCGGCGTGGGTATATTTAAAGCGAGCCAAATACCGCTACGCTACGGAGGTTGTCGCTGTATCTGGATCTACTAAACCGATTTTGCCAATTCTTTTGCTAATAGAAAGCCATTATTTGTGAGTGTCATTGGCTATATTTTAAATCAAGATTTTTACGGGAACGTGACCTACACGAGTGAAACCACGAGGGACAGCTAGTTGAATATATAAGTGTAGGTACATGTGTGGGTTATTCAATCTATACTAATATTATAAAGAGGAAAGATTTGATTGTATGTATGTATAGAATAGGCTCCCGACCTACTGAACCGATTTCAAAACTTCTTTCACTATCAGAAAGTTACGTTATCCAGGAGTACAATAGGCTATTATATAAAAGCGGCCGTAGCCCAATGGCTAGGGCGTCGGACTTGTGATCTTGAGGTCGCCGGTTCGAACCCCACCCATTGCACTACCGACGTGAACTCACTCGTAACACAAGCATTTTAGCTTAGCACGAGGGGTTAACAAGAATACTAGTAGACTGCGAAACTCTGCTAATAATTAATAAAAAAAAAACAAAACAAAAAAAAAAAGAGATTCCTATGGTAATTACGTGGATGAAACCACACGCTAGTTATGAATAGTTCCAATGTTCGGATATATTTGCTAACTAAACAAAATACCAAATGGAATTTATCAATTTGTGGCCAAGTTTCACAAAAAACGAACCATTAAACTACATATTTGTGGATCTGTTGTTGATATTGATTAATTGTGTGAGTGTTATGTTCAGTTTAGCCATCGTAGCCCGAATCAGTCAAACTTTTAGTGATGGTGGCATGATTTAATTTTTAACTACTAAACTTTACTACTTTACTAGCGGCCGTAGCCTAGTACCCTACGTCGGACTAGTGATCTTGAGGTCGCCGGTTCGAACCCCACCCATTGCACTACCGAAGTGAATTTTAGCTTAGTACGAGGGGTTAACAAGAACACTAGTAGACTGCAAAACTCGGCTAGAATCATAAAAAAAAAACTTTAACTAGATTTGCTATTTATACAGAAACTGTAGGTAGCACTGGTTGCCTGTGTGGTGTCCGGCTTCAAATAGACCACCCATATGTCTTCTCATAGCTGTCTTAAGACGCGACTAAGAGACGTACAGCTGATTGATACGCACCATCTTACCGCGATCACTAATCATCCTGCCAAGAGTGGTGATTGTGGCATTATGCCTCAACGACCCTGGTTTACCAAAGTCTGTTGGAAGGAGGCCTATGTTCTGTAGTGGACGTTAACGTGCTGACACAGTACGGAACTGGTACAAATCGAAGATCGAACATGATTTCCTTTGGTCTCAAAATATGGTGAAGCGGTACGGTGGTTCAATTGCTCTCAAGGGTTTTGATTATACTCGAGGATCAATTCCGGGACCTGTGGTTTGAACTCGCTTTAAATCGCGAAGGTCGTGGGTTCGATCCCCACGCCGGACAAGAAAGCTTTGTGTAAATTCTAAGATTTTTTTTCGGGTCTGGATGGTTAATAGACCCTCCGTGCCTCGGAAAGCACGTTGAGCCGTTGGTCCCGATTGTCTTTAACATAATATATCATTTATAATGATCGTATACCAGGGAACGGCTAGCAGCGTTTCCTTGTGTGTTACAACAACGGTCGCTACCCTCCTGCCAAGCGTGGTGACTATGGCAAAATCTCTCCCTCGGGAGGAGGCTCCTGTTCAGCAGTGAAAGTTATACAAGCTGATGATGATGATGATGTCAATATGTAGTTGAAAAGCACATGTGGAAATGAACCTATAATGAAGGCTCTGCAATAATGGTTAGGCTTTTAACCGCCACAAATCAAGCAACCGCGATTTCGAGCATCATCCATTATTCGGCCGATAATACATGCAGCACATTTAGCTTAGTTGAATTTATATACTAAAGTTGCAAAGGAGTAGAACATGGTTCTGGCATGTGGAGGTACTGGTTTTGACGTGTTTATTATCATATTAATTCCAGTGACGAATGTCTGTCGCTTTTCAATTTAATTTAATTTGAGCTTTTTAAAAGGTTTTATTCGTTGTCCACAATCAGGCGTTTGCCACTATTGCTTTTTTTAATAATAACTAGCCGAGATACTATTTAAGTATACATAAATATTAATAATAAGGCTCTCAGATTAAGATCAGGATTGGTTCATTATATTATTATCTATACTAATATATAAAGCTGAAGAGTTTGTTGCGCGAATATCCGGACTTATTGGTCCGATTGAAAAAAATATTTCAGTGTTAGATAGCTCATTTATCGAGGAAGGCTATAAGGCTATTTTTAATGTGGAAGTTACTTCAGGAACGGGAGTTGAGTTGAATGCTAGTTTAATAAATGTACAAACAATGCCCAGTCGACGTGACGTTAGAGATGGCGAGTTTCAAAACTCACTTTATTGTCTCAAAGGTGTTTCATGTGCGGTGAGAGAAATGTTGCTCTGCAATATCTAAATATCACACGAAAATGCTTCGTATAAGAAGATTATACGAGTGCGTCCATAAAATCTAGTATCATACGAACTTTGTATGCAACATAATGTTTATTCTTACAATGTAACTTACCTTGCACGCGTCGTCTTATGTTGCCAACGAGAGGATTGCATTGATGACTAGGTGCGTCCTGCGGTTTTAGTCACTTCGGAATATTTCATAAAGTACTACAAAGTTTACAGCGTATAATTATGGCAGAATTCGTTTAGACTTCTTTGTTATATGAAACGCCACTTAACGCGCAATAGTCCGAAAACTGGCACCATTTTTTGGCCATACGGCCTACTATACCGCAACACGGAACTGCAGACCTGGCTTGCGAGTAGGATAACCTTTTTTGTTTTATATAGTATACTTTTTACAACAAGTTGCTAAATATTTGGGAAATTCATGCATGTTAGATCCATATTAAAATAAATCAACAATTCATTGTTTCCATATGCCGAGCTGAGGGTGCGGTTAAAATTTTGAAATAGGGTGAATTTGGGTTAAGCAAAAAAATATTATAATATATGGTACAATTGATCGGACCAAATCAAAATGGACTTTGTTTAAATAAAGTCCATTTTTGGCAGTCCAGTCCAGTTTTATCACAAATTTTCAATTCAGTTTAAAATTTCTAAAAAAATTTCAATCCAGATTATTTTAATAATAGCATACTAGGTACAAACAGAAACACCAATTTTGTATGTGTAAGTAATGTAACATTATTTTTCTTCTACTGTTGCGTCACTTACCTAGGTAACCTCCGAAGTGAATTCCCGACTTGAATACTAATAAAGTAGGAGGGGGTGGGCGGCACATTAAAAATAAAACTCCTGCCGAGTACCAATGAATAGGGAAAGAATAGAGTTGCAGTATTAGATTTCTTATTATAGTTTGTGTAAGATTTTATTTGAATTAAGTTTTGCTTTTGTTGGAAATGAGGTTACAAAAATTGGTTTTTGAATAATAATATTTCAGATAAAACTATAAAGAAACAGTTTAAACATACACAAGTGGAAGTTCAAAGGCCGTGAAGCCTAGGCTGATATAACGACATGGAATTAAATCAGATAAGTTTAGATCAGATAAGTATCTTGAACAGTCCGTTTATGTACACTGTTGAACATGGACCTCCATGGCTAGCTAGAGTTGTTTAGAATACATTAAATACTCAATGTTTATAATGAAAGTCAGTAAAATGGTAAGATGCTACTGCCCATTATATTTGATTGTTTGTTTGTATTGAATAGGCTCTGAAACTCTTGGATCGATTTGAAAAATTCTTTCAACGTTGGAAAGCTACACTATCCCCGGATGACAAAGGCTATATTTAATTATGAAGTTCCCTCGGGAACTGGAGTCACGCGGGTGAAACCGCGCGCGGGAAGCTAGTCAGCTATATTATTATGCTCCTTACGACACCCATGGGCTAGTATTGCAATGTTATATTGTTATACACAGGTAGATGCTGCTGTCTGGTATACCATTGTCATAGATAAAGTTATGAAAATCGGGACTAACAGTTCACACCCTCAAACAACCAGCGGCCTGAGTCTACAATCGTATTGGCGTGTCGTGGACTGTCGCTGACGTCTCGATGGTCGGTTTTTTGCACATACAGTGATCTACTAATACAAAAGACATAGACAACCTACCAGAGTTGAGTCAGAGACAGTTCCACGACACACCATTAGGATAGTAGACTCAGGCCGCAGTTCGTGACAAAAAAATTGATTTTAGACATAACTTTTTCGGTTTACGCACGAGAATTCAACTCCTGACCTTCGAGAATTATACCCCCAGGCAATGGATGTAGTCAAACGTGTAATACAGGAAGTCAATTATTTATTACTAGTTAGGGTTTGTTTACTACGAAAGTGCTTAACTACCAAGATGAAACACGAGATTTAAGCCACTTAACATTCAACTAAGGCCATAAAACTTTATAGAGGCTTTCTACTTAATCGACTTAAAGTTACGATGTGCGTGTAGCCTTTGGCATAGTTATTTGTTAGTAATATTGTGTGTAAACTTCGACTTAGTAATTCTAGACATCAAGCACAGATACTTTAGAAGCATTTGGTCGAAAGTGCCTGTTTAATATAAAGGCACATACGACGAATGTTGCTGACGTATATTGGCACATACGACCTTATTCTTCTGAGCTATAGATTTGTTAGTAATATTGTGCGTCTCAGTAGTCTCTAGAATTCAGAGGCATAAGGACAGATATACTATTATACTTCAGAAGCATTTGGTCGTATGTGCCAGTTTAGTATAAAGGCACATGTGACATGTGTTTCTGACGTATAATGGCACATCCGACCTTATGCTTTTGAGCTCTAGAATCTAGAACCGAACCGAAATTTCGCTGTTATATTTATATATTTCTTGTTGTTTGTCTGTTATATCGAACGTTCTATGTCTGCTATTTACTCGGAGATTGTCTTTTGTTGTAATTGAAAAATATTCGGTATTTATTTTATACTAGCTTCCCGCGCGCGGTTTTACCCGCGTAACTCCCGTTCCCGTGGGAACTTCATAATTAAATATAACCTATTTTAATCAGTGATAATGTAGCATTTAAATGTTTAAAGAATTTTTAAAATCGGTCCCGTAATTTTTGAGCCAATTCGTTACAAACATACTGACATACAAATCTTTCCTCTTTATAATATTAGTATAGATAAAACTGAATAGTTTGTTTTCTTGAATGCGCTTATCTCAAGAACTATTGGTCCGAAAAAATCTTGGTGTTGAATTGTCCAATGTGTCCATGAGCGTAAATATCGAAATTCCAAAACACACTAATACCTTTTCCAAAAAGTATGCATCGGCCGGGAATCGAACCCTGGCCGCCCGCGTGGCAGGCGAGCATTCTACCACTGAACCACCGATGCTTGCATTTATGTTTAACAAATAATGCTTGGATTTCTCGTCCTAATCTTATAATATATTTATCTCATAAATGTATTTTTGTGTAAACAGCTGTTTTAATAAAGACGGTATAATACAATTTGTGCAAATACTACGCTAATACAGTCATAGCAACACATTTTTATAATACCTACATGTTAATCCTGTTTATAAACTATCCGCTCGCAAATTTTCAGCTAAATCCGTTCGTTAGGTTTTTCGTGAAAGGGAAACAAACATAAATCCATACATTCTTACAAACTTTAGCGTTTATAATATTAGTAGGATATAGCCTATTTTGTGGATAGAGAGAACAAAAATAACTTATCTGTCGAGTAAGCAGGTAGGATCATCTCTTAGAAAAATAGCCTCGCACAGGTCTATTGGAAGAGATTTCTTAAGAAATATGTACCTACCTTATAACTTTGTATATAGCTGTTTGTCTATAGGTAGTTGTTATATATATATATAGTATCCTATTTTCTTTGTGTAGGTACATAAAAAGTAATACAAAGTTAAAAATTGTATATGTATTCGTAATAAACATTTTTGGATTGTCAATCAAAATCGGCATGTAATATTATATTTTTTATATATTATAACTATAACAAAAACATGCATCGGCCGGGAATCGAACCCGGGCCGCCCGCGTGGCAGGCGAGCATTCTACCACTGAACCACCGATGCTTCTTATATACCTTTAAAATATTGATCGTTATATAAGTAAGTATAACACATAGCGTTATTTTCTTATAATTACCTGTTTGTGTTTTATAAATAAAAATACGTATTATTGATATTCCTATATTATGAAATCCATTATGTTATGAATACTAAAATATTTAAATAAGTTTGTGATCGTTGCGATGCTTTTTGGACCCGGTGTGGCGGGTTCGATCATCAGGAAAACTATTAACGTGAACTACGTATGGTTGTTCAGAGTCCGGGTAAGCTATGAACTGATTTTTTTAATTTGGTCTATTAAATTGTTCAGTTCAAAGCAAATCCACACTGAACAAATTTTCAGAACAAATCTTTATATTTATAACATTTTCACTAAGAAACTAATGACAAACATAATTTTGGATGTATTGTATTTGATCAGACAGTTAAGTTAACAGCTATATTAGTTGATTATGACTTTGATTGAGGTTTATGAAACAGTGTGTTAATATTACGTAGCCTGTCTACATTTAGCTTATAAACTTTGTTCATATTTTTGTTAGAAGCTATAAAAGAAATACTTATAGTATTATACAATAACAAATTATTAACTTATAAAGTGTAAAAGGATACGTATATAAGGTCTTACGAAGACTTTTAGTACTGGAAGCTTTACGGCAGCTAATACAATATTGTGCCACTATAAGTATATTATATAAGTGTACATATGCATGATATAAATAATAATACCATATAACAATGTACCTAAGTTCATTGACTGTGTTTAAACGATATGTTTGTGCGATAAACATAACGATAACACTAAAGATATGGTCTAAACGAGTTGCTAATATCTATGTCGCAGCCACATTGTACAATTCAACATTACATTACGTAATGTAATGGTGCATTACATTATGTAATGGCTAGCAATACATTACATAATGGCTAGCAGTTTTTTAAAACGGCGGATTTAATGGGTGGTAAAAAAAACTTAAATCTAAACCAATGGTGTTCGACGCTATATTATATTACAGCTAGCCGTGGTTAATAACATATGGCGTGGTCGCATTCAATCCGTCTAATTATAGAACCGCCGCATTACAATACGGTCCTGTTTGATAACGGCTAGCCGTAATGTAACACGGTGGACTACACGATACGGCTGCGACAACCAGATTGGTATTAGAAAATCTAGCATCACCGTATGTTGCAACGTTGCTTTCAAAATATTGTGCGGTGCCTTGTTGGTATTTAGTATAGATACTCGGTATATGTCTTACCTCATCGCAACGTTTTGATTGTATCTCAGTGAATGTGACTATGATCCTTTGATAGTATTGTCTGGCATCGGTTTACTATTTCTGCTGTTTGAGTCAACGTGTATCAACTCAGGACTCGGGAATTGTAGTTTAATGTTAGACGGACATATTTTGCCTTACTTCGTCAAATAATGTTCGTGTTTTTTTCCGGGGGTAAATGTAAAGCTGTTACGCATCCCCTCTGCCGCTGCAGCGTTCCCGCGCCGGCGAAGGGGTATGTGGGACTCGTCCTCTCCATCAGTGCCGGATTAGCCATATAGCAAGAGTAGCAAATGCTACAGGCCCCGCGATGATATCGGGGCCCCCGCGATGATTAAGTTTCGCACACCAAGATACGTGCGCAAGTAAGAAATTGGATCCAATAAATAATCCTATGGATCCGAATCATGTTGCTTCGCAATAAGGCGGCCTAAAAACAAGCTCGTTGATCGTTGAGCGACTCTGAGTCATTAAGAGGGGCCTCCGCACAGAATTTGCTACAGGCCCCGCGCTGGCTTAATCCGGCACTGCACTGCTCTCCATGGCGGTGGTATGCTAGTCGTGCCCCGAGGAGAAGACCCTACCCACAAAAACTGCCCGGGTACTCCTCCGTCGGTCATTGGTGCCGGGCACTCACTTGAAATAATGTTCGCCTACCTACAATCACATAACGCCAAGTTATGAGATTTTCAAGCCATGCGAACATTTAATTGCTGGCGAACTTTGGGTTAATTACAAAATTAGGTTTTTAGGATTAATCTCTAAAGGCTTTTAGGGCCACAGTTTACAATGTGTCTTTGTTGTCCATAAAAACCTTTATTGTCCCTTTTCAGTTCAACTTTATTTGTCATTACCTATCACCTTCTTTCCTTATGTACAGAAGTCACATTTATTATAGGCTCGCCTCCCGCGTCCGGTATCACCAGCTTAACTTACGTTCCCGTAGAAACTTCATCATTAAATATAGTCTATTTTACTGGTTAACGTAGCTTTCGAATGTCGAAAGAATTTTTCAAATCAGACCAATAATTAGACCAGTAAATAAACATAGAAGGAAATCTTATGGATAGAATGATAAGTAAACCATCTACTTGGATTCCCTCGGTCTCTTCAATCTGTCTGGGTGGAGGAACATCAGTAGAGTATTATTAAGTGGGTAGTATGAAATCCGCGCTATTTGCATTGCACATAGCGTACCTATGTCACAAGCTAAATATTAAAGCTAGAACATCGCAGCAGAGATTAATATGTCGTCACTCGCACTTTGCGAATGTTGTGCGCTGTAGATTTGAAGAGCCACAAGTCATAAGCGGTAGCGTTGATATGGTGTATTGTGGGAAGTATGTTTTATCAGTATGACATTATCTAACGTAGAGTCTGTTTGATTGCTTAAACGCGCTAATAGTAAAGGAACACAACTATTTGTCCAATTTGTTTTTTTTATGGCTATATCATCACGCATCAATTTACGAAGTTCCGATTACAATCTAGTAACCTATATACTTGCTATAACAACACTATATACTTGTAATAACAGATTATTCGTTATCTAATTCGCATTTGTGCCTGCGAGGTCCGCGGTTTATTACGCATTGGGGAAAGTCTTTATCTAAAAGCGAAAGTTTATTTTCAACTGGTGGGTTTTGATTTCGTTATTCCGTGCATCGGAAAGTACCTAAGCTAAGCTTTTTTTTAAATAACAACATCCGCACTATAGGCACATTAATCCCTATGTTACTTAACAAATATATTATTTACGGACACCAAGCGCACCTAGGCTCAGAAGAATATCCGTGATTCGCACTAATTATTTTACCAAGTTGAAATAGAACCTAGAACTCAAGTTCTCAGAAGTCACTGCCGTAACCACGGGACTACCGGGGCAGACACATTTGATCCAAACTACATTGTGGTTGTCCAAGTACAAGTCGAGTTCGAATAAGAACCTAAAAAAAACTAAACGGAGTAGTTTTTGAAAATGAATCAAAACGCCTTTTGCTTCCACCTCGCGTCCTGCCAATACACGGGTAGGGTCTTCGTCGTTGGCCTCGCTGACAAGGGTCCAAATCAGAGATATTAATTTGTTGGGTGCGCTCTAAATTAACGGTCGCGAGCCAGTGTAACCAAGTTACCCCGCTACAAAGAGGGCGGGATTATTTGTAACGTGAGAGAGTAATAATTTCCTCTGCTTGTCATTTTACTACGTGTGGGGGATTAAGCGAGTTCAGCTGGGTATATATGAATGCTGTTGTGGTATATCTAGAGCTGAGTAGCATAAGGTGGTATGTGCCATTATATGTCAGAAACATTCGTCGTATGTGGCTTTGTCCCAAACTGGCACTTACGACCGTCCTTATACTTCTGAGATCTAGATATGTAATAGAATTTTATTAAAATGGTTTTTATTTTGATAATTTGGATAATGATTATGATGTCCTCCGCGACGTGTCCGTCGATGGCAAATCTCTACTATGGATTTCTACGGTAGGCGAGGATATGGCTCACAAACCCTAATTTTGTCTTAAATACTCTGTCACGTGACACGCAGTACAGTTGAACAGAAGGGAATCGGGTATAAATTTGGATATTTAAGAGCTGACCTGCAGCCTTACTGGCCATGGTTTGTGTGAAAAATAATATGAAGGAAAAGGGAGTAAGTGATAGTATGTCGGCTGACAGGACAGAAAGAAAAAAAAACGTGTTGCGCCGACCCCAAATAAATCGAGATAAGGACAGAGAGATGATGATGCCTTGCAGCCTGACTCGCAGGAAGTTTGTAGTAAAAAGACGCTTATAAATGATAAATATCAGCCCTGGGATTCATACAAAAAAGAACATTAATTTATCACGCGATTTTGACGAAAAAGTTAAACAATACCAACATGCTTTGCTATAATTAGGCATATACAATAAAACATGTAGCTATGGTAACGCTACCATGTTTGTCTGTATGCCACTCAAACATAATTGTGACGTGTATGTTTCTGTATCCAGTTTCTGAGCCCTGTTTATGCATCCCTAAAATTATGAGAATTTATGTATAATGACGTACAACCAGATTATCATTTGTTGGAAAGCACTAAAGCTCATTTTCCCATGAACAGTCTAGAACCGATCCTTCTTAGGCTATTTGGGGAAGAATATCACAGGGTCGCACACGCACTTAACGGACAGACAACCTACACGCACACTCTCGCCAATGGCTCCCGTGTAACTAACGTGGTGCGCACGCGACAGTGGTTGGTCTGTGTGAAGGCTACACATACACTACATACAGCATTGTAGTTTCCTCGAGAGAAACTCTTTTTGTGAAAATTTTAATGCTGCCTTTCGATTGTGATACTGATGACAAATCGTCTTGCCATTTATTAGGGACGTCTAAAAATTCACGGTGTATATTGATTTGAGTGACTCCAAAACTCAATGATGTTATAGTAAAAAGAGGTAGATACCTTGGCAAACTTGAACTTACCTATGTCTGTCTTGTTTATGCATACGCTAATTTTAATGATGCTGTCCTGTTTACTCTCTAGGGAAAATTGTGTTCTTAATACATGACGTATCTCTTTTTATATAACATCTTTGCCAAAACTAGCCTAAATTTGAGATTTTAGTAATTTATAGAAATTTAAGGCTAGCAAAATGTTTGGTAAATGTCAATGTTTTTCAGCCTTGCTTGTTATTACTCCCCAGTGGGTAATGATACTTAAGGGTCGGTGCATCCATTTATTTAAATTATAGCCTCCTTTTATTCTTAATGGAAATAATTTCGAGCTATGGCCCTCAATGCCTGCTTTTGTTAAGGAAGGTTTTTGCCGAAATGTCTCTAATTAAGCTTAGTGAAGTTTAAAAATGCAAAGTGAATTTGTTATTTTAAACTTAAGATTCGTTTGCGGAACGTTTACTGAATAAATAATGATTTGACCTTTAACATATTTTGTTATCTTAAATATTAATTAGAAATATATAATTTAAAACTTGAATTCAAATTTAAATATTTCTATTAACGTTTAACTTAAAGTTATATATATTAAATGTTAACAAGTTTCACATTGTTTAGTAACAAATCATTGTGTTGTGTTCAGTCATTTGAAATTCTTGGAATGTGATGCGAATTGCGAATGCCATTCTTAGAACTTGGATAATTAATTAAAAGTTTTAAGAAATCCCGACTTTGCTGGAGACTGATGGGGATACGTTACTATCTTCAGTTTATTTCTTCGTATTTACAGCTTAACTTAAAGAGATAAAACTTGTACAATGTTGAGATGTTTGGTTTATAGCTTTAGTTATGATTCTCGGTTGTGGTCTGATTTTGCACCCACATTTCTAGTTAGGTCATTAAGAAGTTGAGATTTATTACTTGAAGTTCTGATTTTCATGTTATATTTTTTGTTTAACTGCAAAATGTGGGATAAAATTAAAAGTTGGGCTAAGATTTGGAAGCAAAAATGTCAAAAGAGACAACCACTTGTAATTTAAACTCGGAAAATAACTGAACTCTTGAATTGAAGAGTTATTTCTAACCGACTCATTTGTTTTGAAAAATGCAATACAACTAATAGCTGCGTTTGATCTTATTTTCGTTATCATTTTTTTAATACTAAAGTGGTACCCTCAAATTCTAGTCATCATAGGGTTATTTTTATTAAGCTAGCTTTCCGCGCGCGGTTTCACGCGCGTATCTTCATATTAAATATATCCTTCCTGGATGAATGGGCTATCTAGCATTGAAATAATTTAAAATCCAACCAATAGTTCCTGAGATTAGCGCGTTCAAGCAAACAAACAAACTCTTCAACTTTATACATGTATATTAGTATAGACAATATAATTTGTCGGTGGTAACGAAACATCCCTTTAGAATACTACAATAATTAAAACATATAATTACTAATTAATTCCAATACTGTAAAATTATTTTCAAACAATTTTAAATCAGAAATATTGAGCTTCTATAAAAGCAACAGACTATTTTATGAACATACAAAAATGCTCCCCAATCGAATTTCTTTCAAACGAAAACTCCTTACATTACATGATTGAATGGCCAATTTATTAACGAATGATTGGTGATTTACACTGGGTCTCTAAAATACTGAAGTTCAAACGTTTCATAGGTATTTTCACTCGGCACAATATTAATTTCTAATGTTAATTGAGATTTCAAGTTGGAACGAGGGTCACTTGAACCTGTTACAGTTTATTGGTTACACATTTGAAAGGTTTCAACGATTTTAATTAGTTTCCAGCGCTTTTGACTACTGAAGGAATTCGTTTTGTATTTGGTTTTGTTTCTGTGAAAACTTAATTTGCTTGCTATTGTGAATTTTCCAGGCTTCATGGTAGAGCGGTCTTTTGTTTTATTTCTTTTAATTATTATAAAGTAATATCCGTGATTTGCCCGTGTGACTACAGTGGTTGCCATCGGTTTCATCTCACACGTTCTTTACTAATATGAATCAATCCGAAAAAAAAAAAATTACAATAAATTAACAATTTGACAATTTCCGTTGCGTAGCGGTATAAATCTCGATTTAAGTCTCGGAGGACGTAGGTTCAATTCCCACGCAGGAAAGAAATCTTTGTGAAATCAAAGATATCTTTCCTTTTCAGTTTCCAGTTCAGTTGGATAAGACCCTCCATGCATAACCCGATGTTCCTGATTGTTTTAACATCATCTATAGCAATTGTATACCAGCGAACGGGCAATAGCGTTTCCTTATGTGTGTTATTACATCATACTGCGGTAACTAACCTGCGTGCCAAGCGTCACCACGCTTGGCAAAATCCTTATCTCAGGAGGACGGCCATGTTGAGCAGTGCATGTTATACGGGCTGATGGCTGTTCAACAGTAGACGTTATAAGATTGTTTATGATGATACTTACTCAAATATTACGAATTTAATTTTTATAAATGTATATCACAATTATTATTATTAATGTATATATTTATTTTGTGACTATAATTTGGTTTAATTCGCGATATTATCACTTTTATCGAATATCGGAACGCAGGATGACTGCTGGAAAAAATATTGTAAATATACCGATAATATGCATTATAACTTGATATTAGGTAAAATATGCTAGTACCGTTGAGAATGGCTTAAATATGCCAATGCATAATGCAAATTCATATAATCCGGTCCCTACTCATATCTATCGCTGTCTCATACGACTACGCGTAGAAGACAGCGAATCTACAAAATTGCTTCAAAATTCACCATTGTGTGGAAACAAGTATTAAATATTTCTCGCTGATAAGCCTGCAGGTGGTGTTGGCCCACTCGAAAACAACAACAATATGAATCAAAACAACTTCCTAAATAAATCCGTTCTCTTGAATAAATTACATTTTTGCAGACGCAAATTGCTGGAAGTAACAACATCCTGCCTGTTTTCCATCTTCTATATTCGCCTGAAACTTCAACTTACATACAGATTACAGACTTTACTGTAATCAAACTTTAGCATCGCTCGGCAACGAAGGTTTTAAGACTTTTAAGTAGATAATAAGTTAATCTTACCGTCATATATTTGGTACAACACTTTGAAACGAGTTACATAAACTGTGGGTTATGTGAAAAATGGCTTTGCGGTTGCGCCGCTCGTGAAAACGGCAGAAATATATGATCTTAAATTTTACAGGTAAACTAAAGGAATGGAACTACTTGTGCTATATTTTATCAGGTTTTAATACGATTGGATCACTGTTGGAGGAGCTAAGTTTTACATATTTTATACTGTTTCGTAGCTGTGTTGGTAGGGTAGTAATGGAATGAGAGCGGAGTTTAGATACCTATGTAAATAAATTTTACTTCATAATTGAAATGGAATCTACAAATTATCCAAATTTAAATATTTTAAATTTACATAATATTTAAATGTTTGACTACTTAGATTTGATATTTAGGATAATTTTAACTGATCTGGATAGCCATTAAAAAAAATATTGCTGAATGGTATATGATCGCCTTTTGTACGTTACGTTCACTAAGCCTTATGATCTTAAACAATAAGGGCTATTTTACTTTACTGCAAGTGCGGAAAAGGTTACTATTGTCCTTGACCTGCCTTGATTTTTGCAGATATTAATTTTGAGGAACTTCATAATGGCGACTAACAAGAAGTCAGTTGATAGTCAGCCGAAAATATTAAGGTTTCTTGAATATAAATATGTAAAGCGATTGGTTCTTTAAATTTTAGTTAGATGTGAACGTATGACGTTGAATTAAATAAGGGATAAGTTATATCCCTTATTTAATTCAACGTCATACGTTGTCATAGAAGTTTAGGAAAATAAGCAAGTTAAAGTGAAGGAAACCCAATTTTACAGTTCGCTCTTTTATTTGGCGAAAATTGTATCAGCAGTGAGCTGGCGTGTTGATGACCATTCGCTTCCTATCGCATGTATGTCTGGATGTCTCCTCATCTTTTTTGAAATACAGTGTGAGCATGGAAAGGAACCTAGGCAATTGGAATATGGAAAACCGCTGAGAATAGGAGTTCGTTGATATTGTAGTTGAAACAGATGACTTGCACTCTGACCAAATTTTGGCAAACTGTTAAAAGGAATAAATAGGATCATATTAATTTCTTGTCAATATACTTCGAAAATATATTCAATACTCAATCATTGATTGCATTTCACAGTGTTTTAGGTGGTATTATTACACATTCAGTTCAATGTGGACCCTGTCGGGCATAGCAAAGTAAAAGTAAGAGAGAGGGAGATTTTGAATTAAATAATATTAAATGAATATGACATTAAATCAATTGAAATTATTAAATATGTTCACAATTTTATTATTTTATTTAATAGATAAAAAAAAATAAGTGAAATTTATGAATTCGTGAATACTGTAGTAGGATTTTGAGATAAGTAGTATAATGTAGGGGTTAAAAGCGGTTTACACCATATTTACCGATCGAATCTATATCTAAGCTAAATAGCTTGTTTGTTCAATATTGACATTTTATGTATAACTGAATCTTGGCTCAAAAGTCACCAGGTCATTTTCAGTTCCAATAACCACCATATTGTGAGCTCTTTCAATAGGGACCAATTTATCAGAGGTGGCTCTTTAATAATTATTAGGAATTGTCTAAAATCTAAAGAAAGGAATGATATAGTGAGCCTCTCTATTGAAAGAGTATTAGAGATAGCATGCGTTGAACTGGAGCAAGTCATAGTTATGAGTGTTTACAAGCCTCCATGTGCGCCTAATGAGGCTTTTTTTAAAATTATGGAGGATGCCTTATTTAAAGTAACCAATAGCCATAAAACAGTTGTCATTTGTGGAGACTTCAATGTAAATATACTAGAGAATAATTCAGTGTCACTTAACTTTTTAAATCTATTTAAATCATTTAACTTATATAATGTTTTCTGTGAACCTACGAGGATTACTGCTTCTACTGCAACTTGCATTGACAATATTTTTACTAACATAATACCAAGTCATAAGTCAGTAATCAATAGTCTACCCTCTGACCATTGTGGTCAGTTAATCTCATTTCCTAAGAGAGACAATAAGGCTCAGAGAAAACATATAAGTTTTATTCCTATTAGTAAGCATCGGATTGATGAATTTAAAATAAGTTTGTTTCGCAAACTATCGGAGTTGCCCCCTCACAATGATCCAGATCAACTTTATAATTCTCTTTTTAACACAATTATAACTGAGCATAATAGGATATTTAAACTCAAAACTAAGATGATCAGTGAAGGTTTTAGTTTCAGTGAATGGGCAACTACTGGTATCTACAAAAGTCGCAATAAACTGTTTGAATTGTATTATGAAAAGACATATAATCATTGTCCGACTTTTAAAAATCATGTAAGTAAATATTCAAAAGTTTTTAAACAAACCTGTTATGCTGCTAAAGCTTTGTATTTGAAAAATAAGATAAAAAACTCAACAAACAAAATTAAAGAAATATGGAACATAATTAATAATGAAACAGGTAGGGCTAAAAATGTTATTAAAGAATTCAATTTAAATATTAATAATGTAGATATTAAAGCTGATATGGATGTCGCGACTGAGTTCGAATATTTTTTTACAAAAATACCTTTAGTAACAACTGAACTTCTCAACTCGTCTTCCATAGAAGCTGAATTACTTTTGAAGGGAAATGTTTGTAAATGTGATACTGACTTTACTTTTACTTTTATTAACTATATAGATATAATAAAAACTTTTAAAACTATGGAGATGAAAAAATCAAAAGATTTGTGGGGGCATTCAGTAAAATTCATAGCTAATATTGTAGAAATAATTGCACCCACCCTAGCAAATATATTTAATAGTTGTGTAAGTAGTGGTGTGTTTCCTGACTTAATGAAGCATAGTAAAGTTATTCCATTGTTTAAGTCAGGTGATACTTCTGATCCCTCGAATTTCCGACCTGTCTCTATATTGCCCACACTGAGTAAAATCTTTGAAAAAGTTATTCTTAGTCAACTGCTTAGGCATTTTACAAAACATAAACTCCTTCACACCAAACAGTTCGGATTTACGAGGGGTTGCTCAACCGTAGACGCTGGAATCGAATTATTGAAGAACATATTCGCGGCCTGGGAGGAATCACAGGATGCTTTGGGTATATTCTGTGATTTATCTAAGGCATTTGATTGTGTACACCATGATACGCTAGTCAGGAAATTACACCACTACGGTATTAGGAACACGGCTCTCGATCTTCTGAGTTCATATTTGGGTAATAGAACTCAGAGGGTCGGTATAAACGGTAAAATATCTCCAGGGTCCGTTGTTAATATAGGCGTACCACAGGGTTCTATCCTGGGACCGTTCCTGTTTCTTGTATATATAAACGACTTGCCTTACCACATAGGGAATGACCATGAGATTGTATTGTTTGCCGATGATACTTCTTTGACATTTAAAATTAGTAGAAAATTACATAACTATGACGACGTAAACAATGCTCTCTCGAAGGTCGTGCATTGGTTTAATGTAAACAATCTCGTTCTAAATAAGAAAAAAACCAAGCTTATCAAATTTTCCACCCCTAATGTCAAACAGGTCGCCACCAACTTACTAATTAACGGAACGAGATTGGAGCCTGTGGAGTCAACAGTTTTTCTTGGTATAACTGTCGACTCCAAATTGCAATGGGGACCACAAATTAAAAATCTATCTGGTAAACTTAGTTCTGCGGCATACGCAGTTAAGACAATAAGACGGCTTACTGATGTAGACACGGCCAGACTAGTATATTTTAGTTATTTTCATAGCATTATGTCCAATGGAATTCTTCTATGGGGAAACTGTGCGGACATTGATACTATATTTGTGCTGCAGAAACGCGCTGTAAGAGCCATATACAAACTTGGACCGCGGGTTTCCCTACGGGAGAAGTTCAAAGACATTAAAATTCTTACTCTAGCTTCGCAATATGTTTATGAAAATGTGTTATACGTACATAAGAATATAGATAAGTTTCAGAAAAAAAGTGATATACATAATATGAATACTAGACATAAGCATGACTTAGTAGTACTTGCAACTCGTCTCCATAGAATAAGCAACTCTTTTATGGGGCAATGTATTCGCTTCTATAACAAACTCCCAAATAAAATTAGAGAATTATCTGTTAATAAATTTAAAGCCACTGTCAAAGCTAAACTATGTAAAAAGGCATATTATAAAATATCAGATTATGTAAATGATAGAATGGCTTGGGAGTCACTTACTCTGGAATGACACTGCTGCTTAACAATATTGTAAAATAAATGATGATTTGATTATTTAAAAAAGGATTCCTCTGAGTTTCTTGCCAGTTCTTCTCAGAGTTGCCACGTCTTTGAACTGGTGGTAGGAAAAGAAATGGACGCATCATAAGAACATGATTTAATTATTTTTGAATTGTGTCTATATGAATAAAGATATTATTGACTTTGACTTTGACTTTGTTCGCTTGCTTGAACGCGCTAATCTCTAAATGTACTTCTTATTTTTCTTTTTAGGAACTACAAGTATGTCAGTGTTAGATAGATCGAGGAAGGCTACATAGGCTATATTTAATTATAAAGTTTCTACGGGAACGGGAGTTACGTAGAACCCAGTAATACTTATATTTCTTTTGTAATTCACCAACATAAGAGGTTGTATACATTTCGCTAATACTCGGAATTAATGGTTGCGACACAAAGTTCAATAGCATTAATATTCTGAATTATTATTTATAGGCTTGATCAACATTTCGGCCATAAATTTGGAAGATAAAGAAGATACTAATAACGGTTGTTACCATATTAAACATTGCGGCTGAAACGACCCCTCTTCTTGGTAATAAATGTTTGAATATGAATCGTAAAGCGGTTATCTTTCTGTGTTCCACATAAAATGTTGTCTTGAGACAAATCTACGAGTATAACTGGCCGCTATGTAGCATTGTGAATGACTTCATAACGCATCACTTGATTGTATGGAGATATTAGAAATGGTCGTAAATTATGTTAATATACATATATACATTTTGATCGTTCACTAGGGACAAGTCTGTAACTGTAAGACATACAAAGATCATTTCTTAGGAACCATGTCATCAATTTTAGAGTCAAGACTGAACAAAACTGCATACATAGAATAAACAACCAACTTCTCTCATAAAATCGATGACATGATTCATAATAACAGGTCTTTGTATGTCTTAGCTTGTATCGATCGATAAGGACGACCACGGTTTGTTAAATTAAAAACAATTCCGGTTGAAGCCCATTCCAGTATTTAATAATATTTTACCGGACTGATATCGGACCGCAAACCAAACCGTGATCGACTATATTTGCCCTAACTTGCTCATATAATGACCAATCTTATACAGAGTACCACTACTCTGTATACAAATCTTTATTAAGTTTCTAGAAGTCATAATCTACGCCGCAGCACGAGAAAAGTTGTCGGTCGTTTTCGTAGTTAAGATTATAAAGCAAATAATTACAAGTTAATCATTTTAACCATCTTAAATGAGCTTTGACGCCACACGCGGAATAGACTTTGATTATATTTTGATAGTTTATTATGTATCAATGCAATATCAAAACATAATCATTTACCATGTTATTTATTTTATTTTGAAGATAAGATTGTTAAAAACACGTTGATTAAAATTTCTGTATTAGACCGAATGTCTTGATTCGTTTATTATGTCCTCATTTTAACTGTGTGCTACGATGCAGTATAGTCAACTAGATAGTCGTATTTCATCTAAGTTCGGTTGCAATTTGGCTGACTAATCAAGGGACGTAACTGAGGTGTGCCTCAAAGACGGACTTTACGGATGGTATGGTAAAATATAAGCAACAGACGTTACTGTCCAGCAGTGGCGTAGCGAGCCCTAGATGGATTATAACTGTAGCGGCATCTACAGTAGTTTTGTGCGACGAAAAGAGACTACGAGCAGCGCCATCTAGCGCCTAGCATCGCAACTAACCTGTATCGCGCAATACAAGTTCACAAGCCAATTAGAACATACACAAGTTCTGAATATCAAAAAATGGCGGTAGGCCGCCGGGCATACCACCTCGGTAAAAAAAATCTTAATTTTCTGTGAAGGACCATAATCACCACCAACCGTTCCTCAACAAAATTATTTGGGGATGGGTGATGAACCGCTGAACCTGAGAGCGGATAAAATTAAGAATAGAGGTTTAGATGACATTAAATGAATTTTGGTTTACAAACTTTCTGGGCCCCAATATCCCGGGGCCCCGTATATTTGTTGCGGCTTATACGGCGATAGCTACAACCCTTGATGTCTTGTCTCTCACTATTATGCCTTTGCCATCTGGCTACCTTGTCGGTTACAGTCGTAAGCTACTATTAGTTGCTTCGACTCGAGTCTGTGATTACAGGTGTTTCTTGGAAAATTAATTATATATAGCAAACCTCTATGCTTCGTGGAACATTAACGTTGAAGTATAGCAAGTGGGTACTTTGTTGTCGGTTTATAGATTACCACAATAGGCGTGACGACAGTATCAAAAAATTAAAGATTTAATGTTTTTAGGGGAAAGTACATATAAAAAGAAATTATTACACTTATTTATTTTTATATATAACCTTGAGATTAATGTGATTTTTAATAAAATAAAAGATTAAAATACTGCAATCGGCCATTTTGACTGAAACACCAATCACGGCGCATGACGTCACGATATTGTAACCATCAAAGAGAATTTAACCACTACGTTAGGTTTGACGGACTCAATGACATTTTTAACAATAGCGTGACGTCATAGCCGACGCCATGACACTTGAGGCCTTTTTTCGCGCGCTATTTTAAATTTAATAGAAATATGGCTTAAACTTCGTTAAATTTAAATTTATTACCGAAATATTGTGTTTTTGCCTCATGCCTATTATTAAATCAAATACGTAACAATTTTACGATTATTTGTTGATAACTTTGATCATAGTAAATCACAGTAAATTGTATGGCACGTCCTTGTTGGCAACACGTGGCGACTGAACTCTCTTCCAAGTCAGTACCCTCCTACCTCGAAACTATGCAGCGCCAACTGACGACATCTGTTCACATTCCACTGTGTGATTTCTGCAGCTAGCGCTATCCAATTGCCAGCTAGAAAGGCAATGGAATGTGAAAACTTAGCCGGAAGGTCGTGTTTTGCTCATTCGCAGTAGATACCGGTATCCTGCCGGTATATTCAGTTCAATAAGAATTTATGCCCTCATATTTCGTATCATCAATACCGTTTATTTTCCACACGTTTTCCTTGTCGGTTCAGTCGGGCGGCGGAAATACATTTCGTCGAATTTTTCTCGTGTAAAGATAGAGCTAATTTTGCATAGCTGTTCCTTCAATATTAAGGCACGGAAACAGATAGACAATATTTATATTGTTTCAGAGGTATTATTTTTGTTTTCTTTGAAGATGTGAATTTATTTATGTTATGATGGAGAATCTCTGTTTTGGGAAAATTAACTAACTCAAATTTATTAAGGTATTTGGAATTTGGGGCTTTGAAGCATTCATGCTATGAAAAATTATGTAGCCTAATATAAAAATAACCTTTGCTATGTAGCTTACGAATAAATATTTAAAACTACAATTTAAATTTGGTTTCCAATCATTTTTGAATTAAAAGAATAATTTAAATAAGAGTATGTAAAAATTGTGCTTTCAATTACAGTTAAATAATCAAGAATAATTAATGAATGTGCTGCAACTCGATTGTATTTCGATATTAAAGCTATGAATATTAATATTTTAAAATATCTTTATATGTAATAATTATAACAATGTGATGTTGAAAAGCAATACGTTGGTGATATTGCAATAAGTGACAATATCTAATAAGGTTGAAAATCAAATGTAGCAAATTATCTTTTTGCCCTTTACAACATATCTAAAGACAATATTTCTTGACAGATGATATTACACATTATTATCAACTGTCCTGAGGTATTGCATTTTTACCGTCGAATAATGAAACATTTTTTTAGGTCTCAGTGGATCATTTCGAGCTTACACGTCGCTGTAATTAAGTCTAGACTTAGTAATAGAGCTAATTATAAGCTATATCTGCAGTAAAAATCTGACTAAATACATCATAAAAATTTAAAAGCAACAAAATATAATTTCCACTCATTTTCCGCATAGCAGTAATAAATTCAGACGGCATAAAAAACTGCAATGTAACATCTAAAATAGCTCTATAGTTATGGGCCAATAAAGGTAATAGGGTATAGTTTCTCACGCGAAAAATCCCGTCGCACGTAATGTGAGCGGCATAATGTGGTGTAGGCTTTACTGAGGCCGTACATTACTATACTTTAGGATTAATCGTCATGTCGATGGATTTTACTGGTTTTATGTAAGTTGACAGCGGTTTTTTGTTCTCCTGCGGCACGAAAATATTTTTATTAGGGATTTTTTTGGAGATTGGAGAAAAGTTCTTTGTGACGTAGACATCTAATAAAGAAGGGTTTTCATGATTTTCACCTACTAAGAGGATGAGAACCTCCGTAGCGTAGTGGTATTTGGCTCGCTTTAAAATCTCGGAGGTCGTGGGTTCGATCCCCACGCCGGACAGGATATCTTTGTATAAGATTCTAAGATTTCTTTCCGGGTCTGGTTGGTTTAGGGATAACCCTCCGTGTCTCGGAAAGCACGTAAAGCATATAAGTTATATAAGGACCAACGGGTCCGATTATGATAACATTATCTATAATAACCGTATATCAAGGAACGGCCAGCAGTACTTGTGTAGTACAACATAATACTGCGGTCACCAACTCGCTGGCCAAGCGTGGTGACGACGGTAAATACCCTCCCTTGGGAGGAGGCCCATGTTCAGCAGTGGACGTTGTACGGGCTGATGATGATGAAGAGGATAAAAGGGGATGGCAAAGTTTTATAAAGAAATCATTGCTTCTTCTTTCATAATGCGGACGGCTAAGGAGGGGAATTCTCTGCCGGTGTCAGTTTTTCCGGAACGCTATAATCTGGACATCTTTAAAGCTAAAGTGAACAGACACGCGTGTATCACCTTAGGCCTTATCTTCGCCTTCCATCAAACGTGATTATGGTCAAAAGTAAGCCTACGTTTATAAAAAAAAAAAAAAAAAACTAAATCTACGCTGACGAAGTAGCGAGCAACAGCTGGTAGTTTACTATTCATGAATTGGACTACACTTTTAGGGCTGTTTACCGAACAAGTAACGCCCACTCTTTTGAAAATGTATGCTACTAACAAAGAAATTTGGTTTATAACAATAAATAGAGGCGAAGTATTCAAAATCTAGACGAAACGCAACAGCATTGAACTATCCTGCCTTTGCTTCGTCGGTTGTAAGAAAATAGCTTAAATGTAACGCCTGAGGCAATCGCCCAGTTAACCATTGGTACGCAAGCTGCCAAATAATTTTAATTCTATTTCTGAGAACACTGGATATTCAAAATAGGATTCTGGTGGTTGCAACTGAAATTTAGAGAATAATTTAGTTTGAAATGGACTTCATAATGCACACAGGGCTGTTATATAAATTCCTATTATCATTAAGATTTCGTCAGTGTGAGGGACTGTTCACACTTATGCAGCTCAATTCAGCTTATGTTCATAGAAAACAAGATTTTGTATGGAGCTCAACTCTATCTGTTCATCAGTTAAATATTGACGCCTAAGCCACTTACTGAACCGGTTTATAATTTAATTTGACCTTGACCTTGGCAAAGGTCATATGTTAACATTCAATCACGAAATAAAAACCTAGCCAACGTATTTTACGTCCACGAATTCGCTCGCTAGTAGCCATAATAATATGTAATGTGCTAGATGTGACTACCTCCAAATGTTTCGTGCTATGGATGAAAATGCTTTAATTTATTAGAACCATTCATATCTGCAAATTTTAGTCATAACACAGCAACCACCTATTATAGTAACTTTTGTAACAAAACCTAGTAATTTGGAAGCAGGTACTACGCAGAAAGCAATACGAATAAATTTATACTCTAATGTTTTTATGGTACCCAATCGGGAACGCTTTCAACGACCCTTGATTGTAGTGGAGGAAATAAATACGCCGATAAGGTAAAGGGATAGTTACCCTAGTCGTTAGGGACGAAAGACCTTGGTATTAATGTTGTTGAATGTGATATTAAGTAACTTATACGAATATTGTGCTTATAATCTACATATTTTTGTATTATTTTTGTATCATTTTACGCATGTAAAATCGCGCGCGGTTTCACATGCGTAACTCCCGTTTCCGTAGGAACTTCATAATTAAATATAGCCTATAGTCTTTCTCAATAAATGGGCTATTTAATACTTGAAGAATTTTGCAAATCGGACAAGTAGTTCTTGAGATTAGCACTTTGAAGCAAACAAACGAACTCGTCAGTATTGAGTATAGATTATTATCTTCTGGGCAATGACATCTCTCCATTTTTGCAACTTCTCTCAACCTTGTGCCTCACCTTGCTAGTTTCTTTGGAAGCCATCCAAGGCGTTCCGCCATCTACTCCTCTGTCTGCCGCGACCCCGTTTGAATGAATAGAAACAAGGATCGTGTGGTAGGTCTGCGGGTCTACCAGTCATCAAGCATCCATCAGACATGACCCGCATAGTTCCACTTCAGTCTTGCAGCGTTTTGGGCTATATCGTCAATGTGGGTATCGGAACGTAGTCTGGTGATTTTAGGTGGTCTGTTAATTTTTTATTGGAGTATACTATATAGGTTTATATCTACATTATTTTGTTCTTGAAATGATAGTGCCGGAAATTATGTATTTTTATTGCAGTTTTAACAACACGTATATCAGAAATAGTAACTTTCAGGAGAATAAAAAAAAACATATAATTTTACATAGACATCGATACAATACCATTTTACGTTATTGTCTGTTACTAATTGGCTGAAACGATTGGTCTTCTAATGCTCTTCTAGCAAATTGCATAAAATTATCGTAAGAACCCAAAATTACTTACGTGGTGCTAGAATTTCAATGAAGTTATCTTAATTCGTTTGCTGTCTAATCTCAGAAACACTTAAGTATCTACCATACATATTCTAGAACAGCACTATACACAGAAGCTTAGGATTGGCAGGCGTTATCTGTTGCTAGAACCATAAGAATAATCAATTACATGAAATTCTGGTTTAAATACTTAAGGTCAAGTGTATTATTACGAGCCTTACCACCGGCTTAAGGCTTTTCGTGTATACTGTTGTTCAGCTCGGAAACGTAATCCCCTTTATAAGCAGTGGCTAAGCACCGAGCGTTGGAAAAAATGTGTAAAAGACTGAATTATGCTACGAGATCTCGTAGCCACTCGCCACTTACATCAACGTTGTACCATAGTATTGGATTTTAAACCGTTACAGCAGTTAAAATAATAAGCTTGATTTGTTTTCCTTATATAATAAAGTATACATAAATGACTTATTTGTTAATCATCTGCGATAATGAACTTAATTAACATACGTAAAGGTGAGGTGAAGCCGCGATTCACCGGGAGTTGGAAACAGAATACTTCTATGGAATAAAACATTTTTTTACTGAAATTTCTTTAATAACATAGTCACTATGCCTGACTATTTATTGTTAAAGGGGAAAATACTTTGAAATCACCGTATAAATGAAGCAAAATAGCAACAACTTTAACATATATATCTTTTGTTTACAGATTGGGTCACTGAAGAATTACTACTTGTTATCTCATCATGAGGTACACAAGAGATCCACGGAGCCTAGCCATCATCATCATCAAAAACTTAATGATGAACCACAGGTAAGTAACCCATCACTTGCTAAAAATTCTTATCTTTTCATTATGGTCGACTGGTAGATAATGCCTACGGCATTAAGTTCACCTTAGTACCTACGATATTTTGTGCTAAAGTTTGAAATAAATAAAAACTTGATTGAAAGTAATGACTGAACGTTATTCAATATTGATTCGGATATTTTCCAAATGAAATCATTATTTATTTTTTATTATTATGATTTATTTTGTCATACACATAATGATTATGTGTATGACAAAATAAATCGTATAAAGACTTCGCGTTGTACTATGCAAGTAATAGTTTATGCGTTTTGTATTTAGAAAAAACTTTTCTTTCATGCTTATTCTCAAGTTAAATGTAGAGGTATAAAATATAATAACAATCTTGTAAAAAATAAACGCAACCAACTATTGTTAGTGAGAAAATAATACATAAAACGACTTGTGCGAAATCAGGCGCAGAATTAACGTGCTCTCAGAGGCACGGGCGAAAAACCACCAACTGCCAAAATTTTAAGTTACACATATTTTTGCACCAACCGAGGTTTGCATTCGTGACCTCGGCAGTTACAGTTAAACATATTACCGCTAGATCAACGTGGCAAAAAAAATATATAATTAACAAAAATATCTGCGGAAAACATGTAACCGAAATTAAGTGTTATATTTTATTTCAGTGTTCCTTCATTAATTGATTCTTAAGAGTGAAATAAAATATACTTACCTACTACTCGTTTTTCAGACGCGTCTGATCGTTTCGTTTCGTTCTCTCTTCTACAAAGTTTATACTTCATCTGGACTACTTAAATTTTGTTACTTTCTGTGAGTAGGATGCAAAATTTAAATTTTCATCGTGTAATTTTGGAAGCTTTGCAATGCTAAAGTTACTCAAGTAAATTTGTTTCGTTTTACATTATGCTCGACAGATATTAACAAAAGATTTTTAAATACAAAGTTCATGGTAATGTCTGGACTGACTAACGTACATCTTTGTGTATATGTTACGGCTAATAGCCGAAGTGCGGCTACACCTAGTTTTAGCCGGCTACAACTAGGTGCAGTCGGCCACATGCGTTTATAAGTCCCTGTTCGACTCCATTGGTTTAGGTTTAGGTTATTTATTTTTTTTAACCACCCCAACACCTTTTTGTCCCTTGCATAGGTATTGTTTAATTTAGAGTTAACTTAGAGGAACTTATAGGAACTTATTAAGGTTGACCTAAGTTTAACCGCAAGTTGTCGGCTGCACCTAGTTGTAGCCGGCTAAAACTAGGTGTAGCCGCACTTCGGCTATTAGCCGTAACATATATACAAATAGTTTTATAGATCTGGTATTCTTCACTGGTATTAGTATCCTTATCAGCTATCATGCATCTCTGTATAAAAGGGAACCAAAGGGCAGCTTCTGCCATACTACTTCCACCGTATGACATAATCTAATGCTTTATTATAATGTTCTCTTGTATCATCATCAGAGGTCGGAGTAGGTAGATTGATTTAAGGTCGTTGTCGTCAAACGTAGAGGATAATATGGATTTGCCTCCAAAATACCGGAACTTCATATTTATTGTGATATTTGTTCCGGAATTTTGAAATTAGCACGAATTTGTGTTTAAGGTGAAACACGTATTAGTAATATCAATCTACGCTACCAGTGTTAGTTAATAATTTATTTATGTTTTTGTTTAATTAAAAATAATTGTTCATTGAATTCGATCAATCATTCATATAATAAACGATTTTGTCAGCCTATCTGTATGTTTTTTATTTTATTTTATTTCATAATTCAAATTCCGGAACTTTTTCCCGTATTTCCCGCACATTATGGATAAAATGGCATGCCCATATTATAATATCTTGACGCAAGTATATAAAATCAATCTACCTACTCCGACCTCTGATCATCATCTCCCTGCACTTATCCTAATTTATTTGAGGTCGGCATAACACGTTTTTTTTCTTCCATTCAGTCCTGTCAGCCGTCATGCTGACACTAACTCCCTGTTCCTTCAAATCACTTCTCACACAATCCATCCATCTTTTTCTTGGCATCCCTCTTCCTCTCCATCCACCCATAGTGGTATGGCATAAATTATAAATACGTGTAGGACCATAGATTGGTCATTTGCTGTAGTATAGCTGTAGTCATCAACCAACCAGAATTGTAAATAAATCTTTGATCTTACATAAATATCTCGGAGCGATTGGTGGAATAAAATTCGCGATCCGCCAGGCAACTGAAAACTATGAAATATATTCAAAGAATGAAATATTTTGCTATTGGAACTTTATCGTCAAAATGTAATTTCTCTTTAATACAAAATTTTAAATCAAATACCTTTTGATAACTAAGTTTCTAATAAGTACCTGCTATAAACCGAACACAAGGTGTAACGTTTTACACTTAGGTTATATAACGGACTATTGGTCGGAAAAGGGATTATTAGTTTGGTAAAATTAATAGATTTCTTATTTAATAGGACAACCTCCGTGGCGTAGCGGTATTTGGCTCGCTTTAAATCTCGGAGGTCGTGGGTACGATCCCCACGCCAGGCAAGAGATTATTGTGGAAATTCTAAGATTTCTTTCCGGGCCTGGTTGGCTGAGGGACTACCCTCCGGAAAATGGACAGCCCGTTAAGCCGTTTGTCCCGATTGTTATAACATAATCTATATCAATCGTATACAAGGGCAAGGGCAGTAGCGTTTCCACAATGTGTGTTACAACATAATACTGCGGTCACCAACCCGCCTGCCAAGCGTGGTGACTATTGCAAATCACTCCCTCGGGAGGAGGCCCATGACTTTTAATACGATGCTAATTGTATAAAATTTCGACGGGAGATATTAATAGGGCCTTTTCCTTGATTAAATCTTGGAAAAGGTCTTAATCATGAATAAACATACGACTATGATTGCCTTGTACATTTGCAAAATAAATAATCTACTAATTTTGCCTATAAATAATGATGAAATTTAAATTTAAATAAAAACCAATTAATATGCACTATGAAATAAAAGATGATCAATCTACCTTGAAGTACATAATTTACAATTAAAAGAAGAATTATCGAAATCGCGTGATTTTGAGTTAGGTATTCGTCAATTTGTGGCGCATATACTTTATTCCAATTTAAGACTTATTTGATTTACTCATGGATCCCATTGTCAGAACTAGACCACACGCTTTTGAATAAAGAACTTAAAATTAAAATCGCTTCACCCTGTCGAAAGTTCTGAGGTAACAAACATAAAAAATTTGGTCGAACTGAGATTTTCTTACTGTTAAAGCCGGTTGAAAATGCCATCTTCTGAACAATTATTGTCCGTTAAATACACCTAAAGTGCGAACGTGAAAGCCGTAAAATAAAGTCTAGATGCAAAAAAAAATGCTCTAAGATCTATCTATAAGACTTCTAATAATATTTTCTCAGGAAAAAGTTTCCACGTACAAATGTATTGACCCAAAAATGGTCCAGTGTAGCAGATAAACTAGCGGATTCTGAAGATAACACATCAAAAACTTATTACTTAGTCCCATTCGGATTATAGGCTCTTTTCTTTGATGTAGTCCCGTAGTGCGTGACAAAGTAAAGAGGGCGGAATATCCTATATCCGTCTCAGGGTTTCAACGGCTGTTTGTATGGTTTTTGGTTTTTAAGTCTTAATTAAAAAATAAGTATTAGTGTATATTATGGACTAGCCAATAGTCGTGATAATTTTTAACATTACTGATCTTAAAAAAAAAGGTTTGAGGCAGTTGGTGTTTTAGGTTAGAAATTCAACCTATACGGCAAATTTAAGTACAGTAGCCCATTAGTGGTGCCCTCAAGCGTGTGTCGCTAATACCTAAAAATAAATAACCTTATATCTTATCGAGTACTTAACACTCGATAAGATCTAAGGGTTTTTTATTTTTTAGAACTTACTTATCAAGATTTAAATCATAGAGTAATTATTCATTTTTTTTAACTGTAACGGGACTCGGTATGTCAATACCTAAGTGCTGAAAAAATATCTTCTAATTCGTTAAATACTTATTTGTTGATGAAAGATAATAATTATTTGGATTTTTTAAGTACTTTGTATCCTTAAAAAAGATGGGTTATGTGTGGGCTGAATTCCTGTTTAATGAAACTAGTTGCTTAAATATAATAAATGGAGAAATCAACAAACAATCTTTTCAGTTTGCGTCAAAAACGAATAACAAGATATGACACGAGACATTTTACATTTCACTTCAAATTTAATTATTATAAAAAAGTTGTAGTCTGAAAAAGGTTGCAAGTAACAGTGTCCATCAGTTATTTTGTTGGAAAAAATAAAACCCCTCGTGCGAACGATGTGTTACAAATAAAAAGCTATTTTCGTGAGTATACTATTTATGTAAGTTTCAAGTCTAAATAGCAACACTTGCCCAGTTTTTCCAGTAGAATAACGCTATTTTACCGTTCCTTCAGCTGCAGTCAGCGCAGCTTTTGTAAAATTTTGTTCACGACATCATCTAAGGAATGTGACATTTATTACTATTATACTTTTGCAAGTGTGTAGTTCTGGCAACGAATATTCAAGCTGTATTCAAGAATGTCTTGAAGGGAAATATCCTTGCATGTGGCGCCTTTTCGTTTCGAGCTAGCTCTGCAACTGAGTTGAACATTTTTCAGTTGTTTAAAATTAAAATCTGCGTGAAAAAAAAACTTGTGTTTTTGTTGTGTCTGCCGCTCTTGGTAGTGAATTATTAACTCAACCGTCTGCTGCGATTAGCAGCATTTCTTAAGAGCTTTTGTTTGCTATTTGTCGGCGTAGATTTCTATTTTTGTAAAAACTTTAGTCCCTCGGATCGTTCCATCCCATTAGGGGTAAATTTTGTTTTTTTTTCTTAAAGGATGCCTAATCCATTATAATTACTTGCCTAATTTCAGCGATTCGATTAGTGGTATGAGCTGTGTGTTGATAGATACGAGTAGTATCGGTTACCTTTTATAATTTATAGGAGACAAGAGGAAATGATATTGGTATTGACATCATGTCCAGCGGTCCTAGCCCAATGGCTAGGGCGTCGGACTTGTGATCTGGAGGTCGCCGGTTCGAACCCCACCCATTGCACTACCGACGTGAATCCAGTCTTAACACAAGCATTTTAGCTTAGCGCGAGGGGTTAACAAGAATAGTAGTAGACTTAAAAACTCTGCTAGTAATCTTTTTAAACATTTATTTTTAAAAATATATACAAGTTATATTTAATCTAGTCTTGAATAGTAAATAACAAAAACAAACTTATACTTGTAAATTCAGTTAAACTTTTTTTATTTATAAAAAGGGCTTCATCGTCATCCACAACCGGTTAACCTCCACTGCTCAACATGGACCTCCTTTTAACAGACCTTGGCAAGCCAGGATCGTTGAGGGATATTGCCATAATCACCACGTTTGGCAGACGGATTGGTGATCGCATTAAGATGTAAACCTTGAGCTAATTGATGCTGCCCATCCATCAGCCATATGTCCCTTAGAAGCCTTTTAAGACACCCATGGGAGAACACGGGGTGGTATATTCTAAGCCGGAAACCACACGGCAAAAAAGGGTATATGTTTTCTATATAAAGCGCTGTTACTCCTCATAAAAAATAAATTCAATAAACACGGCCATGTGAACTGAACCTTATACTGATGGGTAAAGATGACCTTCCGACCGGAAAGTTACTTTTCCTCATAACACTATCTTAATAAGACGAAACAAAAAGCCTTCACATCTTTGCCTTTTTATACAAAAAGTAGTATGAGATTAGTTTTTCAGTTGATATAATTATGACAAAATGTGACAAATACAGTGGATTTATTTTTTCTAATAAGAATGTTCGCACTTTAAGTACATATTTTTCAATGAATATGTCGGAATATGGCATTTTTAACTGTTATACTGAAATAATTGTTTATTTTGCGAATATAAAAATCAACAATGGATCTATTGTTAATAAGCTTTAAAAGTTAATAGCATCAGTAGACCAAGGAATTTCAATACAATGATAAAAGTATAAGATTTAGATTTAGATTTATGGGTCTGTTATTGCCACTTACTTTCGCAAAATAAATAATCTTTAAATTTATTAAATAAGAAATACCACTTTCCGACAATTTCTCCGTTAAATAACTGAAGTGTGAACGTTGCGCCTTAAGGTAATGCTAAATACTTTATAGAAGCCTAATGTTGCACCACATTGGCACGCTTAATGTGTTGTCAGCGTAAATGCCACAATAGTCGCCCACTCCCATACAGAAACAGTAGAAACCCAATAAGCCTCATATTGAGACAATAAACTGCGAACCCTTCTTACATAGCTTTTTCTTTAGCAAAATTTACTTTACTCAAATATGGGCCTACTTTGTTCACATCATATATACATGTGTCTAATATTTTTACATATCGTATGCTGCGACTTTACACCGTAACTGGGGGGTTATCCTTAAGAGTGCGAGGGAGGAATACTAATGCCATCCGATGTTAGAACAGTAGATGGTTCAGGTTTTGTGCTGAATTTTGCCAACGTAGTACTGATTTTGCTTTTATACTCAACTTGGGTAAATATTCGCGTGACTATTTGTAATATTCTGGCTTATCGGGTTTATAATTGAATTTATTCTTGGTAAAGAAATTTTAATCTAAAAGTTTTTAGGAATGCTGTCGGATTTTGTGATATATTGAGACTATAAAAACTGTACAACATTAAGGAACGTTAGATTTCGGTTATTATAGCCAGGTATCGTTATAATCAACGCGTTTTAATCTATGAGAACTTAGCTATAGCCAAGACTTGGTGAATGGTTAAAATTCGAATGAGTTTATGTTGCACCTAATAAGAACCACATTTTGTTAAAATATTTTTGTTGTAAAAATAAAAACTTATAGTAATAACAAGAAACAAAATTAAGTCGTATTGAACGGTACGTAGTATGAAGCGATTTATTATTAACGGTTTTGACTGTATACAAAAAATATCGTTGTAATTACCGTATGTATACCGTAAATACCGTATGTATAGCCGTATGTAAATATTATAACGCTAACACCTGTGCTAGATGTATTGACATTTTGTATGACACGTGAGATTGGGTAACGCGTAATTGCCACGTAACAGTGATTCAACGAGACATTTGATTATTATCTAAAAAAAAATTGACAATGATTGAAATTTATATTGTACTAGCTGACCCGACAGACGTTGTCCTGTCTTAACTTAAACTCTATATTAAATGGAAATGTTAATAATAGGCGTGATAACTATGAACTAACCGTGATGTGAACTAAAAGCAGCACGCATTCTGTCAATGTTACGTCCAACGGCATTTGGTTACATTAAAAAAGTCTATATTGTCTTAAGCGCTAAGATTACTTACATTAGAAAGTTTTATATGGTGATAAGGTATTCTTGAATTTTCAAATTTTTCGAGGTTTTTTATTTTTTTATTAACCTGACTATTACAAACAAAATAATAAGCAAAATTCTTCGAGCCATTCACGTGTGATGCCGTGGCCGAGGAAAATAGGGATTCATTTTTTTACAGATTAGAATAGTAAGGTTTGGCTGGGATAAATGGCTACCAAGACCATAGTTACATATCTCAATTCTTTTACCCAATTTTGCCACCTTAATTTTGTTTATAAAATTAAATATCAATCATTGCCTCCAAAATAAATTGTATGTGTTTTTTTTATTTACAAAACAAACTTCTTGTTGAAAAGCCCTAAACAATAAACTTCGAAATTTCGAGCGTGTTTCATATTATTAGTGTTTGTCGTATCAGAAAGAAAAAATAAAACAATTTCACAAAATAAAAAGAATGATTTTTTACAAAAAATATACTTTTATCCCACAAACAATTTGTTTAAAAGAAACTTTATAAAGAAACGTCTTAAGATATGCTAATAAAAAACAAAAGTTTGCACAATTTCCATGCATGGTGCGTTACCCTTTTTCTTTTCCCTGAAGTTTTACGATGGTGGCAATACCGTACCGTAACGTTTACAGTCACAAACAGTAACGAGTAAAGATTTCAATGCGCAATTTGATGAAAATATAAAGTATTAACATAAGAGTCCACAAACACGCGTGTGGAACATCATTTCCAGTATCATATTTAGCTTCCGTTGAACGAGCTGCAATAATAACGAGATTTCTCTTCGGGAATGGGCCTTTTAACCTTTTTCTGGGGGAAATGACATCATTCCGTCGAATGGCTTATATTGTTATAAGCCCCAGTGTGTTTGCCTCGTGAATCTGTTGAAATTGTACCCACATGTCATTTTCATTTTTGGCAATAGTCGTATACGCAACAAAATCCTTCGTAAACGATGATACCTTTACATGTTGTTTTTACGTTTTTATGTTAGATTCATTATTACGACACGTAATCTTCTTATTCACCTTTTATATGAAAGAACGCTCCATTTAAGAATTGTAGAAAAAACGAATCCTTTAAATGTTTACCTTTGGCGTAGTAATACACGAAAAGTTTAAATAGTGCACTGTCTGACCAAGTTTGACCTATTCATTCGTATGTGACAAAAACATAATTACTTTACTGTCTGATCCACCCATTAGAATTCAATACCTTTACCACGTAAAGAAGCATACGGAAATTCCAAGTATCCGTTTGTAACTCCTACCTACATACCTACCTACCTAGTTACTTTGATAATTGTCTTTCGTATCACCATTCACTGCTAACCCGCCGTGTAAACCAATTAAAGTAACAAGTGATTAGAAGTTAGTCTAAAAACAAAATAAACTGCAGTGTAGCTAAACTTGTATCTTGCAGTGCTTGTTTAGTTAGAAGATTTTCTAACTAGACTAAAACACTCGAGTGCAGATATTTTGCTTCTCAATTCGATAAATTCCAAGCCGCACGATACGAATAGTGGTTGAAGTCTCCTTTCTAATTAAAATTAAATCAGAGAATTCCTCCTTTCATTTGACGTTTTCGATACGGTATTTTTGGTGAAAATTGATGAGTAAGATTTATTTTCCAGCATCCATCCAACCATACATCCAATCTTTAGTATTTATTATATTGAATCTAGAGCTCAGAAGCGGAGGTCGGATGTGCCATAATACGTCAGAAACATTCGTCGTATGTGCCTTTATCGTGAACTGGCACTTACGACCAAATGCTTCTGAATATAATAGACATCCGTCCTTACGATTCTGAGGTCTAAAAATATGGATTATTTACTCAACTCTTCTGAAATGTTATCAACCTTTATATAATACTGAAGTGAACTTAAATAACCAAGTTTCAAAGCCGAATTCCGATTTACTCGTATTCTTGTGTGGATTACTCCAGACAAATATAACCCCCTTTATTTGTATCTCCGCAGATTTATTGCGAACAGAACTCTTCATCGGTAACGTTCCATGACGGTTTTGTGTCTTTGTGGCTTTAACAAGCTTCGGGAGGTTTGGGTCAACTTGGGCGGAGTGGACTGGACTAATAAAACTCCGGGGCGTGCCATGTCCCAACCTTCCCTTTCTCATGTTGATGAGATCGACACTAACACAGATAGTGTACGTAAAGTTGCATAGCACTTTGTTAATGATCTTATAAGAAGTTGGCGTCGTTGGACTTGAGCTTGATTGGACTTAAGAATTATTGTGCATGTTGAACAAATTTTAAACCACACCTGAGTTTATTAAATGCTTGTTGTGAAATCAAAACTAACTAACTTAAATGATAAATTAATTGCAAATGAATATGTATCTTAAAAACTCTTCAGTTAAAACACATCATAATAAAGAATGTACCACAAAGGGATGTTAATTAGTCCCGAAAACAAATAGGTATTCTGAGCGGAGCACAAATTGGGTCACCCAACAAAAGATAAGGGTCATCCGTTCGTACGGAGTGCGTTTCTTTGCGCCTAAAGCTGTTTAAACCCGTTGGCGTAGTCTTGCGGCTTCAGTAATAAACCCCTGGGTCTATTAGTTTAGGACCCATAACGTTACAGTGTCTTACTACAAAGGACCTTTATTACAGCTTTTTTGGCAGTCCATGGTGATACTATACTCACATTCAGAAATTATCTAGCTATGTTGCAAATTTGATATTATAAATATGATGACTTTAATTAAAACTTTTAATACTATTACAAACAATTTCAATAGGTATTAAGGGACAATGGGAGTCAATGTAGTGGGGGATTTAAAATTCAAACTCACTACAGTACTGAAACATATTACATTTGTTTATATTATCATTATACTGAGGTATGAACATCTACAGGCAACTCTAAGTGGTAATTTATTATGCATGGTGTTATGAAAAACGAAACAAATGACGTAACGTATAAATCAAGGGCATGTAAGGTAATAAGTATTCTCTCAAATGTCAACCCGGCAAGAAAAGTCAATAGATTTTTTGGTGTGGGAATCAAAGGGGAATGCCCATCTCCCATACAAAAAAATGCCTGAAATAGACAAGAATGAAATCTACGCCAAATTATCCTTCAAATCGAACGAAACTCAATGACAATTTCAATAATTATCTAAAACTAGGGAGTACATTGTTTAGAATATTTTTGCTAAAAGATATGTTATGTCTCAAGGTTACTAAAGGATTGAAAAAATAATAATCAAAAATAGGTATCATGTACAGATGGAACATCAAAATCCTTAAAATATGGCCAAAGTCGTCGTAAAATATCATAAATATAAAACACAGTATCGTAATAACTCAACGTAACACAAACAAAACAATGAAATATAATGATGAAAAAATTAAACGTCATATCATTGTCACAAGGTTTTGTCAAACGGTAAAGGCAAAGGACACATCTCATACTGCCTAGGTTATTTTCTTTTTTGTAGTTTTAAAAAATAATTTGATTTTATGTATTTTGATTGGCATACTTAGATTGTGAGATTTATAAAATATGTTATTATAATTAATTATGAAGCTACTTTACGGTTTGCTGATTGATTGTTGATGGATGGTCTAACAAAGACCACAGACTAAATAGTGGTAATGTCAAATATGAGTGTTCTTGAATGTCATTGAAGAACTGTACGACGGAAATCGAAATAAATACTGAAATAATAATCACCTTTATACCCTACTTAAACGAACTGAAGAATAAATTGATGAGTTGTATTTTATTCGAAATAGAATTTATCACTATTGGGAATTGCTGTCCATTTTAGGCATTTTCCTGGCATTCCCCTTTGCGAATTCCTAGGGATTACGGAATGACCAGTGTATTCCAATACACTACGTAGATATCAATACAAATTTAATTTATAAATTAACAACAGATGCGCTTGTCAGCTCTCATACTATTAAGTGTAGTTGCCGCAAAGAGTTTTTCCTGCGTTTCGTGTACGTCGAAGGATAACTATGTTTGCCCAACGCGACATCTGGTGTTTGTTCAGCAGTGTACGTGGAAAAAACAATGTCGGGCACAAATGTTCGAATCAGACAAAAACTGATTTTGATGTACGTCAGCTGAATAAAAATATTGTTTGTTCAAAGAATTGAAGTTTTTGTGCCCATTCTTCCACACATTCTGTTAACTTAACGTCTACACGTTATATATTTTATCTTACATTTACAGGTAAGATAAAATATATGTTCAATAAAGTTATGCGTATACTTGATACGATATTAAGTATATTTCATCATCATCATCAACAGCCCGTTTACGTCCACTGCGGAACATTGGCAAGCAAGGATCGTTGAGGGATATTGCCATAATCACCACGCTTGGCACCAGACGGATTGGTGATCGCAGTAAGATGTAAACCTTGAGCTAATTGATGCTGCTGCCCATCCATCAGCCATATGTCCCTTAGTCGCCTTTTACGACACCCATGGGAGGACATGGGGTGGTCTATTCTAAGCCGGAAACTGCACAGCAAATATTTCATAAAATCGTCAACAATTTTATTTTCCATTTAGTCCAAAATATTGTGGTCCTTCGAACCGGATCCCGAAATATAAGTTAAAATATATTTAGTCGTATTATTCCATAGATAATAAATATTTTTGGATATACGCCGAATATGATTAATTCTTCTTGTATCCTTCAGTTTGTTTTCGTATTAAAATTGTTCAAATCACGAGTAACAAAACACTGAACGATTACATTGTTAAGCTACACTTATTTAATTAACACAACAAAGAACATAAACAATGTTCCGTTCTCAGTTATAAAAACAGGGGATTTTTTTATTAAATTACTCTAGTCTTGCTGCGGTGGTGTGACAAACTATGTGCGTTTGCTCCGACTCGTTCATATGCTGCGGCGACCACGCCAATAAAATACGTGTGACGTTTTACCCTACGCTCCCCCGGCGCACACCGCAAACCACGTAATGCTTTTTGTACCATTCTAGTTGTGTACGTAAACTGTTTACGTCTGTGTTTTTCCTAGATAATAAACTAATATTTATAACATCGCTAGAGATATTTTATTTTTCCTTCAACTCTTTATTAAAGTTTTTGCGTTTAATTTAATAAGCTAGTTAAGTAGTTAATACAAGATGCTCATGAGGATGATGCTAGAGATCTTTTCAAATGTGGCTCTCATATTCCTTGTGTTAAAAATATCAGCTCATTTATGAAGAAATCTAGCTCAAAAGGAAGGAGATGTTGAAACGACTGAACATTGGCTAAGGTTACCGTCTTAATTAAAAACGCTAACCGGAGCCAATGTTCATTCAGTTTTACCATACATTTTATCATATTCATCCATAAACGTTGTAGGTATTTTATGTCTTAAAAATTGTTTATTAGTAAATATCTTGATTGACTGTATGTTTGCAAATTCTTGACACATTAGAGGCAGGCAATGAAATTAAATCCTTAGTACTTACGCTTTCGTTAGATTATTTCGTTGAAGAAAAGCTTCAGTCGCGTAGTGGTTAGTCTTTGAGGTCGCGGATTCGATCCCAAGTCGAACAAGAATCTTTTTGTAAAATCTACGATTTCTTTCCTAGTCGTGTTGTTCAACCAACTTGACGCACTACCGAGTAATAGCCTTATTTTAATTAGGTACTCGTGTAAAAAGACTAAATAACGCCCCGAAAACATTTAGTTTGTAGTGAGTCTCGGTGACTGTATTCTCATAATTATATTCGTTACGAAACGATACGCAAATAAAATCCGATATAGTGAGTTATATAAAAACTCCCTCAACGATCATTCAGGAATTTTACTAAAGTAAACGAAAATGTTAAACCATTTGAATTTTTCTCCTGCATAAGTAATTCCATTTTCCTCAAACTATTACGTAGCTTATGAAGCTCCAACGTTTGCACAAGTACTAATGAAATTACAAGACAGTGCTAAGACAACAAAATTTACAGCTGCGGGAATATTTTTTAAATGGCAGCTTTAGTTCGACTTTTTGATGTTAAGTGTGGCGTTGGTCGAATGTCGTACTTTCTGTGACCCGACACTTGTGAAAAAGCAATGTAATTCTCTCTCAGCTTTCTCATGCTAATACATTACGGTACGTTTCCTACCCCGACTCCCCACTGTCAGTTGCGTACCAACAACTGTGAAATTGCAACTTGTAAATGTCGGATTTGATGGTATTATTTTCGTATTTGGCTTCATTTAATTATTTACATGGTCATTGAATTTTGAGATTGTATTGTGGTGGATTTGTGGTTTATTATTTCATAAAGGTAAATGTTTTTGGAAGAAATATATGGTGACATTTTAACCTCCGTCGCCTGGAGATTTTGGAGGTTTGAGTGTGGTTGGTTGAAGGACTTTTAGTGTGGTTGGGTGAAGCACCTTAAACCGTTGTTATCCAACGTATACCATGAAACGGACACCGTTTACCTATGTACTACAACATGATATTGCAGTCGCTAACCCGCCGTGGAGATTATAGCACACCCACTATAACAGGCCCGTGTTCAGTAGGCTGATGATGATAATATTTAAACTCATTTCATATATTTATAATAATAAATAAAATTGAAGTGTCTGTTTGTAATGGGAATCTTAACAAATTTTTGCTAAAGGCATATACATGTAGGTATTTATGTTACGGCTAATAGCCGAAGTGCGCCTACACCTAGGTTTAGCCGGCTACAACTAGGTGCAGCCGACCACATGCGGTTAAACTTAGATGTACCTATCCTACTTATCTTCGGTTAGAACTAGGTTTTAATTAAATAAACAATACCTATGCACGATACAAAAAGATGTTGGGGTGGTTAAAAAAAAATTAACCTAAACCTAAACCAAAGAGTTGAACAGGGACTTATTGAGGTTGATCTAAGTTTAACCGCATGTAGCCGGCTAAACCTAGGTGTAGCCGCACTTCGGCTATTAGCCGTAACATATACAGTAGGTACCTATTATTATTAATAAAGAAATTGATGACGACATTCACTGATAGATAGCTAACTTTGGTTATGTATAAATAAGCCTGTCCTAAATTTGTTTGCCTGTTCTTGTCCGCGTATTCCGCCGCATCTCCAAAATTGTTATACAGATTAACACGAGAGTTTACTGTAGAAAGCTAAAGTTAAAATTAGTAACTCATGTTTGTTTTTAATGTAGATTGTACCTGATTTATGGATAAGGCATTAGGGGCTTTGTCTAAAATGCAGGTTCGAATCCTGCCCTGGAGATGCCGCGGTACCATATTGGCCGCGGGTGCCGTCGGGGGGCCGGATTGCTCATGCGTACCCGGCTCCCGCCAACGGCTGATCGACGGAGTGTCCGGGAGTTTTAGTGGTGTAGGGTCCTCTCCTCGTGGTATGAGTTAAGCATACCACGTTATGGAGAGGGCGAGTTCCACATATCCCACCGCCAGCGCGCGAATACGCTGCAGCGGCGGTGGGAATGCGTCAAAGCATTTACACCGGACAAAAAAAAAAAAAGTCCGAATCCTCCCGGTGGTCTAAATGTATTAATTTTAATTTTAAATGTAGTTATTGGTAAACTTTTAGGTAATGTATATAAAAAATGTTGATAGTGATGTAGATTTTCCGAAAACAAAAAAAAAAAATTCCTGATTTTACGTGGACGAAGTTGAGGATAGCATAGTTAAATCTCTACATTTACGATGTAGGTAGAAAATGTCTGCACTAATTACGAACAACATGTAATTGCTTCGCATCAACGACATCGATATAATATATTTAATTAAAATCAACTTCCTAACACGCTTTGATTTGACGGTATAATAAATATTCTAATAGGAGAAACGTAAATGAAAATTTAATTATCATACTTAAAGTCAGGCTCATTTTGTACTTGTAAACAAAAGCAGTCGTTAATAAGGTCTCTTGAATTAAGTTCTTTGTCTTGGTGCTATTATTCCCACGGTTTAACTGTCTGTAACGATAAGGCGAATTTTACGTCAAAACTGTTAAATTTACTACTTTAAAAAAATTACAAGTATTTGTATTTTTACTCTTGCACCTCGCGCGCGGTTTTACCCCATTGCTCCCGTTCCCGTGGAAACTTCATAGGTAATTAGATGTAGCCTATGCTGCCCTGCTAATTGTACTTGCAGTAATCGTCATTTTTCACTTTTTTGCGAAAATGACATTTCAGGACCCTACATAAAAAAATTTAAATCATATATTTTTTTATGAGAAACATGTTTTTTATTTATCAGGAAACGCCGTACTTGCCCAAAAATGTGTTTACCTACCGCGTTTATCTCGAAATCGCGATTTTGCAAGTACTTGCGTTTGCATTAAGGAGGGCAGTATGTTACGTAGCTTTTCAATGGTAAAAGAATTTTTCGCTTCGGTGCAATAGTTCCGGAGCCTATTTAATGCAAACAGACAATCAAATATTTCCTCTTAATAATATTAGTATAGACTTTAACGGTGACAACAAGTGTGTCATTGTATATGTATGTATGTTTTAATCATAAAGTTAGATATGAATATATTAATAAAATGGCTTATAGAGGAACGGTTGGTGTTGTTATTCCACAGAAAATGAAAAGCTTCTTTGCTGGGTGAGGTAGTTATCGTCGTATGTTCGAATTGGCTTGCAAACTTCTATTGCGCGATATAGGTTAGTTGTAACTGTAGATACTAGATGGCGCTGCTACTTTTGCTTTGTAGTTCGTGTGGATACTGTAGGTGGCGCTACAGGCTTAGGCATTCCCTAATTTTCGCCGTACCACTCCGTCCTCCGTTATGCGCATCCAGTTTACTCCGGCTTATTTCTTTAAATTTTAAATAATTGGTTAACGAATCCACAAATAAACCCAACTATCTAAACCTGTGGACCAAAACGAATCCAATCTAAATCTGTTAACTGCGCACCACTCGCGCTTAATCTGTCTGCATATTAAAGCACAAAGCGTAGCAGACAGAAGAGCTTGTTAGGTACCAATTTGTCTCAAGTTCACTTAGCAGGTGACATATTCTGCGATATTCCATAAGGAGGAGGTATATCCCCAGTCGTACATCATTGAGGGTCCTAACGCTCTGCTCTACTTCTCTTTTATCGAATCTGTGCATCCATCAGCCTATCCCATTGCTGAACACAGGCCTTCCCAAATTTGCAACACAACACTCCTTCCTCCGGTCTCCGCATCCAGTCTACTCCAGCTTTTTTCTTTAAATCATCGTTAACGAATCCGTAAATAAAACCAACTGTCTTAACCTGTGAACCAAAATGAATCCAGTCTAAATCTGTTAACTGCTCACCACTCGCGCTTAATCTGTCTGCATATTAAAGCACAAAGCGTAGCAGACAGAAGAGCTTGTTAGGTACCAATTTGTCTCAAGTTCACTTAGCACATGTCATGTTCTGCGGCATTCTATACGGAGGACATATTTCCCCTGTCGAACATCATTGAGCGCCTAACGCTCTGCTCTGCCTCTCTTGTATCGAATCTGTCCATCCATCAGCCTATCGCATTGCTGAACATAGGATTTCCTAATTTGAGCCATAACACTCCGTCCTCCGCTTTCCGTATCCAGTGTCCCTCAGCTTTATTTTTAACTCACGGTTAACGAAACGAATAAAACCATCTATCTTAACCTGTAAACCAAAATGAATCCAGTCTAAATCTGTTAACTGCTCACCCCTCGCGCTTAATCCGCCTGCATATAAACCACAAAGCGTAGCAAACACCAGAGCCTGTTAGGTACCACAATTTGTCTCAAGTTCACTTAGCACATGTCATGTTCTGTGTCGATTAGTTAGCCGCTTGATTGAACATCATAGGCATTCATGTGGAATATAGCCTAACAGGCTACTACAATATGAAATTAACATATCAATGATAGATTACATTACTGATGGTACTAGAGGTTGGACTACGCGTTAAACAGGATTCGCGTTTAGTATGGACGGAAACGATGCATCTTGATGTAGGTAAATTACACAGCGTTTATATTAGCTAAAAGGTATGACGAAGTTAATTAAAGATGGGTGCAGTTTTATAGAAAACTCAAATCACAGTTAACTTAAGGTTTTTAAAGTGAATCGTACTAAAATAACCTCCAAGTAGTTTTTATTCGACTGCCATTTGAATGACCAATATTTAAATTAACCTGGCACCTTATGTATTCCTTGATTTCTTTCATTTGAGGTTCTTTTATTCTTACTCCATTTGGGGTACTAGACGTTGTAGAAAAACGACTTCTAAAATCCAGACAGACGTATGACAAATGAGGGGCTAATATATAAAATATGAGCATTAAAAAAAAATACTCTTCAGAATAATATACCTAAATAAAATTATACTTACAACGGCTATAAATTTTATAATAACATAGTGTGATGTACAAGCCCGTAATTCAAGTCTGATTACATTTCGCTTCGTAGACAAAATCTCTCATCCATACTCTGTAATTAGTTTCTTCAGTGTCTAAAATAAAATCTCTTTCGTTTGACTTTTTGGCGAGTATCCAGGCTTTAAGAGCGTTGTAATTACTTCTTATGGTTCGCTAAATGTTTTGTCTAACCTTTTGCCTCTAATGGCCGCTAAGGATATTGTTTTAGTTGCGTTTCTAAGTTCCTATTATAACATAAACATTGTTAATGTGGTTAGCAAACTTTTTTATGGTACTTTTTTTTAGTTGGTTGTTTTTATATTTTTGTTGGCTTCTGAATAAAACTATCTACTTGTTGATAATATTACATTTTTATTAAGGTGTGCTATGTTACATTTATAAGTACATACTAAAACATAGAATTAAAAAATGACTCCTTCTTACTTTGTAAAACTTGGAGTTAAGCATCTGTAAATAAAAGGATATGATGTTTAAGGATATCATTATTTTTGTCAACATATGCCATTGAAGTATTTTTCTTAAGTTTTTATGTTTATTGATGTCTGTATGAACAAAAAACCAGGTAAAAAAAATTGCCACAAGAAGCCAAGACGACCATATTTTTAACAATTTTTTTTCTGTATGTTTTTAGAAAATATTTGTAAAAATAAGTTAATTCTTGTTCTCAGGTGCGGTGGTTCGAACAACAGCGCGAGAAGCAGAGAGTGAAGCGAGACTACTCTCCCTACGAGAGGACTGGTTTCTCTCAGCTGTCTCGAAGACTACAGCCTCATCGCCCACACTACCGCGCGTTGTCATCAAACCCCTTCTTCCCAGACCCACTGTTTAAGGAGCAATGGTATTTGGTACGTAGCAAAGTGAGTGTATTATTTTATGTAGCATTTTATTTTGCACAATAAATTAGATAAAAATTTAGCACTTTTTTATGGAGTTTCTTCGGCAACAAGTATACGGTTTGGTGGACGGTAAGATATTATATAGAAATTACTTATATTATAAACGCGATAGTTTGTGAGTGTCGATGGATGGATGTTTGTTGCTCTTTAACGCAAAAATTACTAAAAGGATTTGGCTGAATGTTTGCACGCGGAGAGTTTGCTAGATTAACATATAGGCTACAAAACATCACATTCCGACCTACTGAAGCAGAGCAACGCGTAGTAGGATATAAACGCTTGCATCACACTTACGTATTGCCAACTGTAAATAATAACCCTCCATCAGATTACCTCTAATAAAATAAATTTCGTACCGAAACAAAATATTAAATAATCATATTATTATACTTGAATTGCAGTGTTTATTTAAGTTAATACAGTACTTATAAGCAATAATCAAATATCCTCAAATGTTTAATGATAGTGTACTAGTGTATGTCAATATCTAAGTCCTAAATTGATATAGTTTATTTCGTAAGCTATCAAAGTTCGTAGATTATATACAAGTATACCTTCACTTGCTCAGTAAAGCAAGCTCACATCATGTTCTACTTCTATTTTAATCTTAAATCATAGAATGTAATCGTAAGTGTAATTTGTGGTAATGTGAAGGATTTGTGGTCAAGTTACTTTCGTAGCAGTTGGTTAGTCGTAGCATTCGTAGTAGAATAATGTGTTGTTGCTGGCGTAGAATATTTGTGGATAAATCTGACCTTTAGTTGTGCATCATACCCGTTTTTCAGATGACGAATATAAGGACGTGGCATATCTTCCGCTTATATCTATGATCTACATAGTAAAAATATGTTGCAGTTTATATGTTTTTGATAGAATTGTTCTAATGATAACTTGAGATAATGCTTTTTTATTTCAATTTAATGTGTAACTTTTACATATAAATACAATTGATCTATTTCGTAAATAGTATCTCGATTTACAATGATACATTAGCAATACTTGAACACTAGGCTTGGCTTCAAACTTGAATGGTAGCCTAGCCTGATAAAATATTATATCTATGTTTTATAAATAGTCCACTTATTATATTTCTAAGGATATTGTCGATTACTTATTTTCGATATTCTCGGGTAGAGTTGACGAACTGCCATACCAAATTTGGTATGGAAGTTCGTTGGTTCCTTCAAGCCTTTTTTAAGAAGGTAAGGTAGCCTATTCAGAACGTCTCAGAAGCAATTTTATCAAAATCGGTTCAACTTTTTAGACTTAAAAACGTAATAGACACACAGCTACTTTAGTTATTTGAAATAAGTAAAAATAAAAATAAACCATGTTTTCAAAGTGACACAGCAAGGATGAAATTAATAGGTGTATTATATTTTGTTTTTTTTTTGTTATCAGAATGGTGGAGCCAAGGATGGCTTGGATATGAATGTGGCGCCTGCGTGGCAGAAAGGTTACACGGGCAAAGGAGTTGTCGTGTCTATCCTCGACGATGGCATCCAAACGAATCATCCAGATTTAGCGCAGAACTATGTAAGTATGGGTATTATCGAATAGCATCTATAAAACTAATACTTTGGGCGCCTTTAAATGGGTCGCAAAGTGTTGCAACTGATTCGGAATCAATTATGAAGATTTATTAATATAATAAATTTAGGTGGCAATCAAACTATTCGAAGGCCCATTGCAAAAACTTTTTGACCATAAATTACAGTATTTGCAGATATTTTACCAACTGCACTAACCTAGTTTGTTGCGAATAGGCATTTGGTTCATAGAAATTTCGTTAGAAATAAAATTCCTTTCCCAAAATGTCGGGAACAGAAGCCAGTAAATTATACAGCCACCACCATTAATTGACTACCCACATGCACAGTGATACTGCGACGCGGAGTGGTCTGAAATAACCGGAGCTTTTAACTCTCACACATTTGTGGCCAATTGTCTTTTTAGCTGAGAGCGACTGTGCCTAAATCGTTGCTTCTATTTCACTGTGCCTTAAAAAGGATTTGTTAATTTTTCCTTCCTTTAAAGACTAAATAGGGTTTACGGTATGCCCGCAGTTTGTTTACGGCAATTTTCTTTTTATATGCAATAAATAGCAACTTTTGCATGTTTTTAAATAATATATATATTTTCTGCATTGTAGCAGTGCAATAAATGAACAATCAGAAATCGTTATTTCACTGTCGAGAATTAAATCAATATTGATATTGGCCCACTATCCAACATTGGAGGTTCGTGGTATTCATTCAGATGCATTTTTGAATATTTTAGCACTGGTTACGTATAGTTAAAAGGCCCATTTTTATTGACTAATCCACGATTTTTTCTTCTAAAATTGATAGAATATACAGTTCCCGTAAGATAGGTAAACGAACAAAAGTCGCTGGCTAAGTAGTATATGACACGATTAGGTTCTCGTATTCAGAATCCCGATTGTGAAGATTTTAGTACCTACATAAGACGATATTAACATATCCTTCGTAATTCCTAGGATCCCAACGCGTCTACCGACATCAACGGTAATGATGATGACCCCATGCCGCAAGACAATGGCGATAACAAGCATGGGACAAGATGTGCAGGAGAAGTAGCAGCAGTAGCTTACAACCAGTATTGTGGCGTCGGAATTGCCTACAACGCTAGTATAGGAGGAGTCAGGATGTTGGATGGAGTCGTGAATGATGCCGTCGAAGCCAGAGCTTTAGGACTCAATCCGGATCATATCGATATATACAGCGCCTCATGGGGCCCTGAGGATGACGGTAAAACTGTTGACGGTCCAGGACCGTTGGCTAGAAGGTAAGCTTACTTTCATTAGAAATCCTTATCCTTACCAAACCTTACTAATATTATAAATGTGAAAGTAACTCTGTCTGTCTGTCTGTCTGTTACGCAATCACGCCTTACCTACTGAAGCGATTTAAATGAAATTTGGTACAGATATAGTCTGAGAAAGAACATAGGCTATATTTATTATGAATTTCCCACGGGAACGGGAGTTACGCGGGTGAAACCGCGCGCGGGAAGCTAGTATATTATAAATGCAACTTTTCGTATTTAATATTCATTTTTCCTTTTTTAAGGGCTTTCATCTATGGTGTCACAAGCGGACGACGGGGCAAGGGATCTATATTCGTTTGGGCTTCAGGAAACGGAGGAAGACATACAGACTCATGTAATTGTGACGGTTACACGAATAGTATATTTACGTTATCAATTTCTAGTGCAACTCAAGGTGGTTATAAACCATGGTATCTAGAAGAATGCTCCTCTACTTTAGCTTCAACATACAGTTCTGGAACACCGGGACATGATAAGAGTGTTGCGACAGTTGACATGGACGGAAGATTACGCCCTGATCACATATGCACGGTGGAACACACGGGAACTTCAGCCTCCGCTCCTCTCGCGGCTGGCATATGCGCACTTGCTCTTGAAGCAAACCCTGAGCTCACCTGGAGAGATATGCAATACTTAGTAGTAATGACATCCCGATCCCAACCTCTTGAGAAAGAAGGTGGATGGATCGTTAACGGTGTCAAGAGAAAAGTCAGTCACAAATTTGGATATGGTCTAATGGATGCTTCAGAAATGGTTAATTTAGCAGAGCAGTGGGTTTCTGTACCACCTCAACATATATGTAAGTCACAAGAAATCAATGAGGATAAGCAAATAGAATCAACATTCGGTTACACACTAACTGCGCACATGGACGTCAATGGATGTAGTGGAACAGTTAATGAAGTGCGGTTTCTTGAACATGTTCAATGTAAAATATCATTAAGGTTCTTCCCGAGAGGTAATCTTCGAATTCTCTTAACGTCACCCATGGGTACAGTGTCAACTTTGTTATTTGAAAGGCCACGTGATGTTGTTAGTTCTAATTTTGATGATTGGCCCTTCTTAAGCGTCCACTTTTGGGGAGAACAGGCTGAAGGTAGATGGAAACTCGAAGTCGTCAATGCTGGTAACAGACATGTAAATCAGCCAGGTATCCTTAAAAAATGGCAATTAATATTCTACGGAACTTCAGTGGAACCTGTAAGATTAAGATCTAAAAGACCGTCACCAGTAGCACCACCATTTGCTTTCCCCACTGCCGCTGACGGTTACGAAACTATCGGGGATTCTTTTTACAACACTGACGCGTTTGCCAATTATCAGAACTTTCCAAATTTATTCGCCGCTGGGTCGGACCCAGAGAAGGCAGTAGCAAGTCTCGATGGACATAACGTCCCTTCTCCACATGGGGAGAATGTCCTCGCTGATAGTAATGACAAACGCGTCATGCATGACTGTGATACCGAATGTGATTCTCAAGGATGCTATGGAAAAGGACCTAGTCAATGTGTCGCTTGTAAAAACTCTCGTCTTGATGACACTTGCGTTTCGCGATGCCCACCCAGAAGTTATGCTAATCAAGGAGGAGTCTGCTGGCCATGCCACGAGTCTTGTGAAACTTGTGTCGGTCCCGGGCAAGATTCTTGTCTTACATGTGCTCCAGCCCATTTACTAGTCGGAGATTTAGCTGTGTGCCTTCAACAGTGTCCAGATGGATATTGGGAAGACACTGCATCTTCTGCATGTCGTCCATGCGCTGCTCATTGTGCAACTTGCTCTGAGAGGGCCGATGGATGTATATCATGTGATCACCATCTCTTACTTCACGACGGCACTTGCCTAGCTTCATGCCCGCCTTCTCACTTTGAGACTGAAGATTACAGATGCGCGAAATGTCATAATTCCTGCGACTCATGTCAGGGTCCCGGCGAAGCGCACTGCGTGACTTGTCACCCTTCAAATTATGCATTAGACGGGCGATGCGTGACGTCGTGCCCGATCGGGTATTACACTGATAAAAAGAGGAAAGAATGTATGAAGTGAGTATTATATTATAATATTATTTTTCTTACATTCACATGACATTGAACAAGATTATAATTCATACTTATTTTTAAGGTGTCCGGTTGGTTGTGCATCTTGTACTAGTGCTTTTTGCCTTTCCTGCGAAACAAACTGGGAATTGAACAAAAAAGGCAAATGTATGCCTGCGGGATCTGACAAATGCAGTGCAATTGAATTCGCAGAAGAACAAAAATGTAAGAGATGTAACGATGCTTGTGATTCCTGTCACGGCGAGAACGATAACCAATGCCTAACTTGTCCATCACCCAACTTACTTCAAGATTACAGGTTGGTAAAACGTATCAAGAAATACATGTTTCTTTTTAAGTTATATAATTTTATTAAATAAACTAAGGGAATAACTGAACTATGAAACTGTCTTAACCACGAGTCATAAAAGCGGAAGTTCTTTGTTCGATGGTAGAAAATATTAAAACATTATTTAAATTTGCACACAGAAAGTTTATAAATATCTGGAGTATTTAAAGTTGGTAAGAATATTCAAAGATTCATAAATATTGGATTACTTATTAGATTAAGGTATAACTAAAATTGTTATTCCACAGATGCGTATCAGAATGCAGTAAAGGGTACTATGCTGAAGCGGGTAAATGCGCTCGTTGCGTGCACGGATGCACTGAGTGCGTATCGCGGTTGAACTGTACCGCCTGTTCTACTTCACTGCGCTTGCAGTCTGGAGCTTGTAGAACATCTTGTGCTGATGGGTATGCTCTTTCTACAGCTTGTCTCTATTTTTTTTTATTATGAATACAGATTTTTTTATTATGTCTCGATTTTTAAAATATGATTCGGATATGAGATTCAATCAGTTATGAAGGTTGTTAGGCATATCTGTATCCTTGCATTTTTTCCACACGATTTTTTTATTGCGTTTAGTAGATGGAATGCCATTAAAGAGCTTATGTCGCAAAGCTTCACGGTTTTGATTTGATATATAAGATTTTAAGAGTATTTTCAATAAAGAAAGACAGGTCCGGGTGTTTGGAAACCTCCGGGAAAATTTATTAGTTGTTAGCAGTGATTGTCAATGTATAATTTATGTCAATCGTATACCATTGAAAAGGCAAACCGTCCGTGATTATGTTATACCATGTAAGTGACAATTGAGGACCTTGCAGCTAAAGGGAGGCAAGTCCAAATTATTGCTAGTAAGGTTTAATTTTATCTGTCTGTAAAATATTTTTTATATTTTCGATATATGTTTTAAAGGACAATAAATCAATTTGTTACATTTGATTTTCAACCTTATTGCGGTATTGCATTATCACCGACGGAAACAATCAAATTTAATTACCTTTACTCCTAACTACACGCCAATGATTTTGTAAGATTCATTTCTCCGATCGAACAATGATTGTTACCTACTGATGATTATGGTAGTAAATTAAAATAAAAAGGCGACTAGTTTTCGGTAGGATTGTGATGATGTGTATATTTGATAGGAAAAAAACTGACAATACAAATCATATAAAAAAATGGCAAATAGCAAAGTCTAAAAAAGAGGTTCGATTCGTAATAATGATGGTACAATATTAAACATGTCCTTAAAAAACTTTGTATCAATTCATTTGCAACCAATTGTATTCTACCATTTTTACATAAATCTTTTTATATTTGCGCACAGGTACTATGTGGATCGCGGTAGTTGTTCGAAATGCTACCTATCATGTAAAACCTGTATTGGACCGAGGAGGGACCAGTGTGCCTCGTGCCCTGAAGGGTGGAGATTAGCCGCTGGGGAGTGCCATCCGGAGTGTCCACAAGGTAAGGACACATTTTTACTTAATAAGTAGGGCTAGACGTGAAGTTGTGAAACTAACAGTCCAGTCCAGTAACAGTTAATGGGTTTGAGACTAGGTATTATATAGCTGTGGACTGTATAGTAAAGTAAATGTCATGGTAATGCATTATGAGTTAATTGATGAAATATTTAAAAAAATATATAAATTATAATATTTGCACAAAAACAAGCACAAGCACTGAACGATTCAATGTTTGGTTCCGTGCCCGAAGGGTAAAAACGGGACCCTATTACTAAGACTTCGCTGTCTGTCTGTCACCAGGCTGTATCTCAAGAACCGCTAAAGCTAGACAGCTGAAATTTTCACTGATTATGTATTTCTATTGCCGCTATAAGAACAAATACTAAAAATAATATAAAATAAATATTTAAGGGGGGCTCCCATACATTAAACGAGATTTGTTTGCCCTTTTTTTGCTCGATATCAATAACGGCAACAACAACTCTTGAAAATGGTACGGAACCCTTTGTGCCCGACTCGCACTTGGCCGGTTTTTTTTATTTTTGTTATCATATCAAGGAGAAAAAGGAATTTGAAAAAACCATAACGTTTATAAGAAGAAATCGAACCTTAGCCAGTTGGTAACACTAAGTTATACAGAAAGTGTTGTATAAATGAATGAGCCAAAAATAAACATAACAAAAATAAATGTATTCATTTTTTGTTTTTGAGCCTTATTTACTAAATATTTTTAGCACGCAACGGAATATAAACCATAAGTTATAGTACTGCCGTGAAGACAAATTGAATGAAATTGAACTTTATACTATTCCCCTAATGCAATATTTTCCGATTAATCTTTATACAATAATATAATTATGCAGGACGATTTAGACCTTGATGGCTGGTCCAAAGTGGCACTAGTAAAGAGCACTTGGAAAGACATAGGGGAGGCCTTTGCCCAGCAGGGACATAAACAGAAAAATAATAAAAAATAAAAAAAACTATACATGAAATATCTATATAGTGCATGATTAACTGATATACACTTAGTCAAGGCGCAGCCTATTCCTACAATAACTAAGGTAGGTTGCAAAATATATTTTTTAATTCAACCAATGTTGGGTTGAATTTTGAAAAAAGAATGTTGAATGCGGTACGGAAAAGTTTTGAATACGTTAGATCGAATGAATGCAAAAGCTAGTAAGCTAAACTAAAGTGAAGAAAATTTGACTTTCCATCCACGGTTATAAATAAATATATTGAAGTAGGTACTTCTCATAGAAATATATGATAGGTATTTAGTAGCAAAAGAGAAACATAAATTATGTCCAAAGATAATGATGTTTTCCTCGTAATTTGTAAGAATAGGTCTAATTAATTCTATGCATAAGGAAGTTCAGGGAAAATATATTTATCCTCATCACTTAATGATTAGCGTTCGATTCTCGGACAATAGACGGAATTAAGGGAGATGTTTGGCTGAACCAGATTATTGTGCTAGATGTCCGTACCCTAAGAGGAAACTGGCGTAAGTTGCTTTCCTTAATAAATGTATCTTAATCACTCCTCACTTTGTAAGATTTCGTATTCATACGATATAATGATGGAATGTATCCATTCTATGCAAATTTTATACCAACTGAATTTAGTATATAAAATTAATTGGCTCAATAATTAATGACAAACGTACTAGCTCGAGGCCTGTTTTAAAGATCTCCAGACCCCATAACTGTAAATATCAGAATATTACTTATTTAAATTTTAATTTATTATGTAAGTATTCATACAAGATAGAATGAATACTTGCCTCAATAGAAAATAAATACGCTATTGTAATTACAAATTAATAATAGTATGCGTGTGTTTGTGTATAGTAGTGGTATGTGATTGCATGCATGTGTGGGTGCGTCGAATATAATGATAAGGATCTGGAAACGCACTTAGTTTACGTGTTGTGAAAAGTCTGTAATTGGTTGCCAGTATTCAGGGTCCAACAACTACACAGATTTACATTGTACACTTGAAAAATTGATTTTATTTTCTTTATTTTACTGAATAATTTTAATTAAATTTATTTCCATTACGTCTTTCATAGTCTTGATATTTGAAATTCTTGGTCTTATGTCATTTTGTCATTCGTTTCATATAGAAGTGCGAAACAAGAAACGTAGGATAGCTGAAATGGGCGGCCCGTATGAGATTTATGCTGACGTAATCCTCCCTATAGCGTGTATCATGGTTTGGGTCAAAATCTGTGGAAAATAGAGGCTTCAATCCTATTCGTTATGCAGTAGATACCAGTTGTTGTCTTAGTTTATTATACTTCTAGTTTGTGTGTGATTTTTTTCCTTTACCTGTACCTCCTCCTCCAATTCCTCCCAGGAACTCTTTTCCTGAGCCGCTTCTTCGAACCTTCGTTTGTGTGTTGACTATGATTTTTGTTTTTGTTTTAAATATGTGATGAGTGTTTATAAATCTGTCATCTAAATAGTATTGAAATTTGATAATATTTTTAAATAAGGGGAAGTATACATTCAGACATACGGCATTAGATATCAATAAAATTAACTTTATTTATATCAAACTAGCTGTCCCGCTCGGTTCTACCCGCGTAGATCCCGTTCCCGTGGAAACTTTAACTTAAGATATATAAGACACTCTCAAATGCCGTAGCTTTCTATTGGTAAAAGTATATTCAAAATTGGTTCAATAGACTCCGAGATTACCCCCTACAACGTTACAAAATCACAAACATAACCTCTTTATAATATCAGTATAGATAGATAAATAAAATATATGATGTGCAGTTTGTGGATACAGTGGTGCCGTAACTTATGGTAGGTATGTATGAACTTCAAATTCCGTGGTTTGCCGAAAATATTATTGGCACATTAGTATAATTATGGCATTGGTAGTTCAGTATTATTAATCAGGTAGTTGTGAAATATTATTATAAAAAACAGGGTTCTACTGAGTTTTTTAGCAGTGTTTCTCAGTAGTCGCCACGTCACGCATTGCACGGTAGGGAAAAAATATGACGATTCCAAATAAATGTAATCATTTTTACGGAATAAATGATATTTGACTTTGACATAAAGGCGAGCAGAGTCTGCTCGCCTTTACGCTCGGTGAAAAGAAAAGATTCATGGTTATACATAGGCCGTTTATAAAAGAAAAACACTACTGTCTGTATTCGTACACAGCTAGCAGCAAATTCTTCACCCAGATAAACCGGCTATACCTACTACCAATATAAACATATTATTTACTTACATTAATAACTGCAAAACTTACTCCTTGGTATCTGTACTTACCCACTGTGTAATGATGTTTACCGTTAATAAATAAAGTAACGTTTTAATATTAAAAGGAATCCTCATATAAAATGAGTTTTGAGTGGTTTCTAAAATACTTCTTTCCCTAGGTTTTTACCAAACTGGCGGTAGCTGCCGTCACTGTCACCATTACTGCCGCGAGTGCGACGGCGCCGGTCCCCTGCGTTGCAAATCCTGCCCAGCCCGCTTCATGTTAGACGGCGGGCTATGTATGGAGTGCCTCGGCTCACAGTACTATGAAGCCAGCAATGGAACCTGCAAGAGTTGTGATGCGTCGTGCAGAACTTGTTCGGGACCGGGCCAGTTCAGTTGTACCACGTGTTCCAGACCTTTGAGGATTGACAGGTTCGTGTTATTTTCTTTACTCCAATACGTCATCTTCACTTCATCACCCCGATTACTTCCACTACCTTCCCTCTACATACTTTCACTGGCAAATCTAGGTCAGGGCCGTTGATTTTGCCATAATAACCAAGCTTGGTAGGCATATTGGTGATCGCTCGCAACAAATCTTGAGCTGATAGATGCGACTGTCCGTCCATCAATTAGAGTATATCCTTCAGTCGCATCTTACGGTACCCATGGAAATACATGGGTAGGTCTATTTTAAATAGGCAATCAAGCGGTTAAAGTGAGTAATGCTCGCTCTAATTGCTTGATTTATATAAGAACCAATATAAAAAGACCTCCCATATAGAATCTGTTAGGTCTTTACATTTTGCGTAAATTGGTTGCTCACGTAACGAAACAAGATGTAAACATCTAAAACCAAAAATCTTACGTCGAATTTTTTTTTGCAATTTCATTCATTCCTTTTTTAGTAATGCACCTCTACTTACTGTTAAATTCGTGTAAACTCGTTCATTTTGTGACTTCATTTAGTAAGAGTTAAAAGGGTTTGAAAGAGTCTTGACTGATTGAAGGGCCAGTCCTCAAGTGACACGCGTCGTGCAGCAAAGCCAAGAGAGCTCGGGGCCCCAACCGTTGAATAGAGACGCTTCAAACATAGTGGGATTGTGCGCTTTAAAACGCTTTATTAAAAAAATAAAAATGCTTTATTTTGAAAAGGTTTATGAGTGGTTTTTTTAAGGACTTGAACCCAGTTTTTCTAAAGAATGATCGTAATATTTAGGTCGTCAAATATATAAAGAGAAAAAAGGGCCAAAAATATTTTTCAGATGGTTATGGTTATAACCTGGGTTTGAGTGGCACCTGAGTTGGTGATGAATGTCGATGGATATAAAGGTAGGGCAAGCCTTTATTTCCATCGACATTCATGCTGAATACTCATCTTTTAATATGTAGAACTATCCTCTTCTTGGAGATGATATGTTAATCATACCACGAGGAGACGATTTATCCACTAAACCCCCCCGAGTGCTTCTTCAAACGCCGGTAATGGGGGCAGCAGAACCGCTTATAAGAATAATAAGCACAATCATAATAAAACCTCTAAATTACCGAATGTTTTAGAAATACTTTTAACGACCACCAAAAGGATGAGTATCAGATTAACCTATTTCAAATATGGGTTCCAGTCCTACAAGCATCCCACGATTTGCGTTCTTCCTGTTATTAGCCTTTTTTTTTTTCACTTTTTTAGGGTTTCCAAATTTCATCATCATCATCAGCTCGTATAAAGTGTCCTGCTGTTTTTTTTCGGACGGACATACGTAGCTACGATGTTTTTCCTACTTTACCGGGCAAAAAGGCGAGTAGAGCTGCAACCTTAAACAGAAGGTAGTCTCAGAATCAACTGGACCTGATAAGAGATCTTAGATTTGACTTAAGATCCTGGTACGGGTGGGGATTGAACCCATGTTACGCCACGAAGTTTGCCTTATTGCTTTCTAATGTAAGCATTAATATTAAGCCAAGTAATTTGCTGCAGGTTAAACAACCAGTGCGTGCCATGCTGCAGCGAGCGCGGTGCTACCAACTCGACGCCGCCGACTGATTGCTGCCATTGTCATCCTGATTCCGGTATGTTATATTACATTGTATGTATATTAAAAGTTTACCGACTTTATGACACAAAAAGATGAGTTATATTGTTGAAAGGGTCCATAAAACCTTCAACCTGCCTTCAACGATTAGAGATTTTTTTACTACGTGAAATATGAGCTGCTAACATATGAGAAATTAGAGAAAAAAATTAAAACCAAAATCTTAAAAAAGCCCATAACGTAAGTAAGATGACTTAAGCGATCTAAATGAAGGGTTCATGAAGGGTTGTTTGAAATTATATTTTATATAAGTTGTTAACTGTATTGTAAACATGTTATTTTTTTCCGTTTTGCAGTATAAGATTTTCGACCTCTTTTTTTAATGCGCTTTTATTAGCTTGGGTTGTATGTAACGAAATCTTTGAATTTAATTTTCACCAGTTTCCAGAAGTCTGATTAATTTGAAACTTTGCATACGTATCACGGACCGATGACAATGCAATAATTTGATAACAGTTTCCCCTTATCCTTAAAAAATAAAAAATGCATAATAGTAAAAAAAACTAAAAAAACACGCTTTTATAGCTAACCGAACTAAAAAATAGAAAATAATTTTCACCTCAAAATAAAATTATAATAAAGTTTAAGTTATTAACAGAATAATTCAATTCAGAGTGAAAAGCGTGGGGTGCTTGATAAAGTAAATGTCACAATCTATGAGAGGAGAGTTATGAAAAGTGGTAAAATGCACCCCACGCTTTTTACTCTAAATTGAATTATTCTGTTAATAACTTAAACTTTATTATAATTTTATTTATTAGTAGTGAAAATTATTTTCTATTTTTTAGTTCGGTTAGCTATAAAAGCGTGTTTTTTTTAGTTTTTTTAACTATAATTTATTTATCAAAGAATATTGGGAATTGACCCGCGGGTGTCCAAGTCATTTATACAAATCGCTAAGACCTAAACGAAATGAAATAAAAAGAAACGTGTCCATTTTTTGGGGAAAAATGCTTCACCGTGGCGAAGGAATAACGAAACCCCCACTAGTCAATCTGTCTAATAATTATTGTAAAGAACCCCTTTCTTCGTTCGAAAAAAAAAGAGATTCAATTATCATAAGTATCGTCGTTTCATGTTTTGCGAGATTAATGTAAAACTTAATTAATTTTAAAAACTTAATTTGTTAAGTAGAAAGCTTAATTCAATATTGCAATCTAAATATTTGAATACCGCTTAACAAAGCAACTTAAAGCTTTGAAGTTGAACGGTTTTATTGTATTCAGGTGTTGCACTAAACTATTTGAAATATTTGTAATAATGCAATATTGCATTGCGACGAGAACTAACCATGAAGGCCCGACTTTATTCAAAGTTCGAAGTTGTGAAATTCATAGTAAAGGGAAGACTGCACGGTGCGGCAGCGAATCATATAATACACAAGATATTATACAGCAAACAATAGGACGGATTGCATGTTGTGCTGAAAAAGTCGCCACCTCATCATAGGCTAGGCGATACCTAGCGCCGGTTTTCAGTTGGCGACTGATCACGGATCACCATCATCTTCGTCAGCCCGTATAACGTCCACTGCTGTACATGGGCCTCTTCCTGAGGGAGGGTTTTTGCCTTATTCACCACGCTTGGCAGGCGGGTTTCTGTCCGCAGTATTATGTTGTAACACACAAGGATACGCAGCTGCCCGTTTCCTTGTATACGATTGATATAGATGATGTTATAACAATCGGGACCAAGGGCTTTAAGTGCTTTCCGAGGCACGGAGGGTAGTCTCCACCCTCAACCAACCAGACCCGGACCAGATTCCTTGTCCAGCGTGGGGATCGAACCCACGACTTTCGAGATTTAAAGCGTCAGGACGAGAGATACCTACACTTAAACAGTATACCATTCATGCGTATGTGTGGTGGGGAAAAATAATAATACGACGATACGACGCGATAGAATATTACTAAATATTTATAGCGTACCGCATAGCTACGCGGTAGCTTGATTTCAAAATATCAGTTATATACCTATGTACGTATAAGAAGGTGATTTATTAGACTAGGGTTATACATTTAGGGTCTTATCATAATTATACTGTAGAGCAATGCATTCTTATGTTAAAGTTAAAAAATATAATACGTGAAATTAAAAAAATATATAGTAAAAAAAAATACAACAACCAACCTCCGTAGCGTAGCGGTATTTGGCTCGCTTTAACATCTCGGAAGTCGTGGGTTCGATTCCCACGCCGAACAAGAAATTTTTGTGTAGATTTCTTTCCGGGTCTGGTGGGCTAAGGGACTACCCTTCGTGGCTCGGAAAGGACGTTAAGTCGTTGGTCCGGATTGTTATAACATCATCTATTATAATAATCGTATATCAAGGAACGGGCTGCTTCGTTTCCTTGTGTGGTACAACATAATACTGCGGTCACCCGCCTGCCGAGCGTGGTGACTATGGCAAATACCCTCCCCGGGAAGAGGCCCATGTTCAGCAGTGGACATTAAACGGGCAGATGATGATGATAAAAAATATGTATGTTCGTGTAATTATCGCTCGAATATACAGTGAAGGCGGTTCACTACTGTTATGAGCAGTTTTTTTTTTCTGGAAGTCCATTCTAGGAGACTATATATTCTTGACAATATTATACAATTTTTCTTAGTATGTTTAAGCAATTGCTAAAAAATACCGGTCCATCTAAATATTTATTTTATTCTTAGGTGAATGCATAAACTCATCGGTGGCTGGCAAGCGGCGTATAGCCGAATGGAGTGCGTTGACCACCGAAACGCGCGTCAGTTCAACGCCGAGCGTTGCGGTAATGACGCTCGCGGTGAGTGCGGCGGCCATCGCGTTGTTCGTAGCGGTGTTAATGTTGCTACAGGTTCGTATTATAGTATATCTATTGTTATTATATACTATTTCATGTTATTTACATTTATTTGGTCATAATAACTGTATAAAATTGATGAAATTTAAAAACTAAAACATGTTGATGTTTTAGTTCTTAAATTTAATCAATTTTAGTTGAATGTATATTTCATTAAATAATCTTTTGATATATATATATATATATATACTTATATACCTCTATAAAGCTGAAGGGTTAAAAATGTTTCTTAACGCGCTAATCTGAGGACCTACTAGATTTAAAAATTCTTTCTGTGTTAGGTAGCCCATTTATAGCGGAATTTCTGAAGGAAACATGAGTTAATTCCCCCACGGGAAGCTAGTAACAAATAATAATAAAAAAATAAAATGAAGTCATTTTAACGAGTTATAAACATTTAGACTTTCATCGTCTCCTCTAAGGGAACTATACAAAAATCACAAGGGATAACATTTTTGTAACAGCATACTCCATAATATTTCTATTTACTATAGTAATACCAACTTTCAATTAGATCTAATTACTTAGTTGTTTCGCCGTGATGCGAGATAGATAGACAGACAAAAAATTAATGAATAACTTTTTTTTTGCTACAATATCGCTACCTAATAATAGAACATCCTATGTACAAATTTGATCTTCGCCATTTATAATAATAAATAATAATAATAAGTTTATTGTCCGAAAAGATATTACACATTACGAAAACAAAATATAGGCTTAGAATTTTATACACATCTCAAGAAACTCTGGCCTCTGAACTAGGTGTATAACAGAAGACAGCGCTAGGTACCCGTATTCATTGTCTTATATTAGCCTCACTTTATTCACATTTGTGTACAATTATTTTATAATGACAATATTTTGGTTATGATGAATGTTTAAAGATAAAACTACCATTTATATTTGTTACCTATAGATTTATTTGCTTGAATGTGTCAGTGTGAATATGAGTGTGTGCGTGTGATAGGGTGCGTGTAAGTGTGTATGTTCATCATAAAAACCACTATACCAATCGTCCACGTATCAGGTCTTCTGTTTTAAGATAATCTCAATTCTGCAAATAGTAGTAGTTTTAATAAAGATTTATTGGTGCTTATTTTTTGAAAAAAAATCTTTTTTCTGAACAATAGGAACAATTTATTATAAAACTGCCTATTTGCAAAAGAGGTATTATGTGGCAGATGAGGGAAGATAATTATAATATATGTATAGATAGATAACTAAGTGAGCAATTACCGAATTTCGTTTTATGACGTCAAAGATTCTGGTAATATCCAATAAATAAAGGTCACATCACACAGCGAGCTCAATTCGCTCAGTAATGGAACAGGGCTTATCCATCATTAAGATTATTGAGTATAGTCTACACAGCCCGCTTCGTAGATTAATTTAGAAGCGCCCAGCTTATTTTGTAATACCTGTCATGTACATGTCCATTATATTATCTTTATTTTATAACAATATTAAATGAAAAGAGGAAACACATTAATCATGTTTTGATACCAAATAATTACTTAAAAAATGCAACAGCGGGTAAACAACGGCAGGGAATTACGTAAAAAATGCATGCAACAGTAATATTTTTTGCTAATTAATAGCAAAACGTAAAAAAATCGCGTTGCAGTTGGTGATTACTTGTCAACTATAGATACAATGTATGTTGATTGGTTGCTATGGCAATGTAAACGTGTCTTTTTAGGGTTCCATACCAGAAGGGTAAAAATGGGACCCTATTACTAAGACTTCGCTGTCTGTCTGTCTGTCTGTCACCAGGCTATATCTCCAGAACCGCGATAGCTAGACAGGTGACATTCTCACAAATGATGTATTTCTTTTGCCGCTATAACAACAAATACTAAAAATAAAATAAATATTTAGTGGGGGGGCTCCCATACAACAATCTTTTTTTTTTGCTCGTTATCAATAACGACAACAGGTAGGCTAGAAAATGGTACGGAACCCTTCGTGCGCGAGTCCGACTCGCATTTGGCCGGTTTTTTTTTTAATGCGATTATTCTGCTAAATGTCTGTCGCATTTTTTACGTAATTGCTCGTAGTTTTGCTTTAGGCATTTAGAGGGTTATTAGAATTAGTATAGAATTTGCCAAAAATTTTAACTTATACTTTGAAATCGGTTTGTAACCAAAATGAAACCTAAAGTGAGTCATGACAATTTGAAATCGTCCACAAACGCGACAGATCCCCTACTATCCTTTCACATCAACTATTCATTCCGAATCATCCTAATAAACTATATGACGACACATAAACATTTATATTTTACTACTGATGTCATTATATTTTCGTATCGGCGGAGATGAGATGCGATATGTAAACGTTTTATTGGTTAAGGGTGAAAGCGTACATATGCTTGTTTAGTAATAACTTGGATGCTAAAATTCTACATGGTTTTATTTATTTATTCCGTTTTTGTTTTTGTTTGTTTTTCTTTTGAGTCGGACATATCGTAGATAATATTGCAAATCGCGTCAGAGACAGTTGCTAATAATGTGTAATTCATCTGTCAAGAAATATTTTTGATATAAAGTTTTAAGGGCAAACAATCAATTTGATACATTTGATTTTGAACTTTATTAGCTACTAGCTTCCCGCTCCAGTAACCTATAGCCTTTCTCGATAAATGGGTTATTTAACACTGAAATAATATTTCACATCGGACAACAAATAAACAATACTTAATATATTAGTATAGAAAACTAAGTCTTAAGAATAAACCCGTATTGCGAATACCACAACTATAGTGAGAGAAATAGTAACGTACAGTATACATTTGAAAATGTCATAGAATTTATAAAGTAGCACTTTCCTTCACTTCATCCGAAATCTCGTTCGAACAAGGCTTAGTCTTGCAAGCTTGTCGATGCCCTCAAACCTTCTGCCAAAGCAATAAAATAAGGAACATCAACTTGATGTACATTTTCATGTCGAACTCGTAATAAAGTGGGATGTGTTCAAAGAATTTTATTCTACTTTCTTGTCTTTCAAAACTGTATGTGAAACGTTGGGAAAGTACCTACCATGGATATGTTATTATTTCTTCTTATTGTTATCATTTTTTGAGAGATCTTTAAGACTAAAGTCAACAGACACTTTCTAGGCAAGCGTGTATTATTTTAGGCCTTCGCCTTCCATCAAGCGAGATTATGGTCAAACGTAAGCATATATTTAACAAATATATGTAATTTATTATGTAATAGGTATAGACATATAAGATCGTATATGTAACTATTAGTGTGTATGTTTATAGATATGTATTTACCAATTTGGTAAAAAATATTTAAATTAAATCTGTTGTACACTTGCTATGCTCTCATTATCTTGTATCTCTTTCCTAAAGGTTTGCTGGAAGGAATTCATAATGAATGAATTAAGCTCGCCTTTGTACATGTTGTTTCCAATTTATATCTACCATTTATGTCATGTAACTTTCTGTGTGCAATTAAGTATAAATAAATAAATATATTATATGTCCTTTTGTCAACAGGCACACAGTCCTCGCGAACAACGCCGAAAGCGTTCGAGTGATCGCGGCATTGTGTACTCTCCACTCGCGTGCACCGACGACGGCGATGTTGCCGTCCTGCCTGCACGCACCAACTTCCCCGTTAAAGAAACAGAGACAAAACTAGAACCAGAAAACGAACCCCTTCTGGTACATTCCACATAGCGCGGACTGTGATCCTAGGAAGTAAGTTTTTTTCATGACGTATTTTCTTTTAGACAGCGTGGCGGCTGATTTGTAACTTTTTAATTAGTCTAGTATTTGACAAATCAAATGTTGTTATTTAATGTCACCAATTTAAGTTGTATGCTCATTCGGCTCGCTGCCGAATGTGCATTGTTAGCTACAGATTATTCTAAAGCAGCCGCCACCTTTATCATCCGATGTCTAATGTTTTAATAACTTTATGTAAGTCATTAAGTGATTCACGGTCACAACCTCCTACTTATAAAAGAAATGTAGTTGTTTTATTTTGAATTTTGTATTTGATAGAAATATAACCAGTAAATCAACTGTGGTATAAGTTTGAATTATGCGTGGTGGTTATTATTCAAAGTTGAATTATTGCTTATTTTTCTGTAATGAATTATGAAGGACCATTAATATCATATTGCATGTTGTTATTAGAACATAGTTTAAAAGGTCTTATTATAGTAAGAGTTATTAAATATTATGAAAATTGGGGTCGTAGCTCGCATGTTACTTGAAGCATCGGTGATTATAAATATCTATTTGTATGATGAACGTGATAAAATCGCGATTTCGGTGTCTGAAGTCAATGTTAAAAGCTAAGCAGCTTCGACCCTTAAGTGCGGACTTTTTATTGACATAGTCACTGTGCTACCTGTTCTGTTATTTATTTATTTACTCGAGGATTTATCTATCGATCGATAAAATGTCCGTGCATTTACTATGAGAACAATTCGATGAAAACAACTATCGATAATGATAAACGATTTACGCAGTTACCTTTACAAGCGTTTTATGAGATATTCACTCATTTTTGAATTAAAATTCGAACATAATACATAATAACGTAAATAATATTTTACCAATTGAATTTGAATTTCAATATTGACTTTCTGGAATTTATCTGTATAATGTTCGATATTTTAGTTAAAGTCGAAGTACGAAACTACGTATTTAAAATAACTGTATGTATGTAATATAGCTAGTTTTTAAATTTGTAAGTTGAACAAAGAGTTTTGTAACGTTAGATACACCCTGATGTTACATTGTGATACTCTATAAATATAAATGGGTGTTCCTTTTACATGTCAAATGCCTTTTTTTGTTATTGATTTCATCGTTATCGATATCCGTGCAAAGGATACGGTTTCCTTTATGAAGTCGATAATAGAGTTATATCGATTCCCAAATCCCCATTGTTTAAGTACGGGATTGGAAGCTGTGTTTAAGGAACACACGTCCTGTTTAGCGGTTTCATGTTTGCTGTGACATCCGCCCACTCCTGGTCCACTCTTGACTTAATCAAACCAGCCTTTGATGTTACACTGTCGTGTCATTTGCTCAGATTACACATTCAACGATCAACATTCATGTACAGTCAACAGAAACGATAGCTTTACACTAAGTGAAACGCAATTTAAATGTATATGTACACGTTTAAGAGAAGAGATTACTATTATGTACTTTTATATACACAGCATGCAGCGAACTCTTCACTTATAAAGAATTACCGGCTGTCGTACTGACATAAACATATTTATTTACATTATTTGATACTGACAAAATACCTATATATATTTTGTTGACTGTACCTGGATTAATGAGCTCTATAACCAAATAATATACATAATAAACAAGGCTATTTTAATTTCTAAAGGCCTATCGTACTAATTTTGTGTTTACTATATTTGAGAACATTTGATTTCGAGCCAAATGTTTTATTAAAATATCATTTTCTGAAGATTTTTCAAGCCTCAGATAAACAGTTAGATAGTATTTGTTCAATGAATAGTGTCAATTAGTCATTTTAATAGACTTACCAATATGTGATGAATAAATTTATCTGCTTCTTCATGACTAAATAAAATTTAACTGTTTTACACACACAAAATGACGTTTAAAATATTATCATGAAAAATAGTTGTCAAATACTTCGGTGTCAAATATAATGCGTCTCGTTTACACATGTTTACTATAACATGATCACGGAAAATCCACAGACAGTAAACTGATGGGTAAAGTAGCATTTTTTTTTTTTTAATTCTATTGATAAATAGCCAGATATGTTTAATCTGATGATTTTTAAGAATACCCTTTTGTGGCCATATTTAATGGAGATCCTTATTTTTTTTTGTACTGGCAATTCGGAGGCTGTTTTGATGTTGATTAAAAAAAACTAGCATTAAAAAGTATTCGCATTGCAGCCGACAGGCGAATAATTAGGTACATTATTGAGCTGAAAACTACAACGTAAAAGTAAACTATGTTATAAAGCTATTTACTTAAGCTCCCAACAAATTAAAGAAATTATTGTAGGACCAAACTTAAATAGAATTCTTGATGTAATGTTAATTATCTTTGCAATAACTTAAATTACTGCTTTTTTCTTTTGGCTAAACTTGTTAACTGTTGTTCTACTTGTTTATAATTTTAGAACAAATATAATGAACTTCTAAATAATATTATATGCCATATCATTAACAAATTTTAATGTATGATTATAGTATTTTGTTTCCATAAAAGAATTTATGAGTAATGTAATTCTATTTGCCCTTGATGGTATTTTTTTTTTCTATAGTCTGTTTAACCTCTTCTCCTGTGCACCTACCACGTTGTCTCTGCACCACCCAATGGTTGACTGGTAGAGAATGGCTCTGGCATTAATCCCGCCGATGTACTATTTTGTACAAAAATTTTTAAATAAATAAATAAAATAACAGGGATATGCATGATACTATCAACTGTTACAGCAAACATGAAGCGATTTGAGTCACTGAAGCCATAATATATGCCACGAAGTTATTATGAATATAAACTAAGATCTGGCTAGGCTCTCTCAAGGCATAATTATTCTTAAAATTGTAATTAAACATATTTTAATATTTAGTTCATAGGCCCAAAGTTACCATAGCGATTTAAATTGTACAATTTTTAGTTCAGAAACCAATCATTTGAAAAGAAAATAGACGAAATATTGAATCTTAAGGTTGGATCCTCATTATAACGTCGATCACGGTTCGTGCGCAGTCCGATTTCGATTTGGTAAAATATGACTAGGTACTGGAATGGGATTCGACCGGAACTTGACTGTTACGGATAGTATGAATACACGCATTGTTTTTATTTAATAATATTTTACCAGAACGAGATCGGATCGCGAACGAACTACGATCGATCTTATATTGCGTATCGACCGTAATTAGGCAATTCTTTTTACATATTATTATGTGCCTAAAATAAATGTGACTTGTCATATTTTTAACATTATTTTGTAAGTAGTAAAGCTTTTTAGTTTTTATAATTATTATTGTAAATTAGTAAAAACAATTATAATTCATTTCTATAATTCTGCCGAATTTAGGTTAAATTGTTATATAAGATTTTTTATGATGAAATGTGTCACAAAATACACAAATTGGATAATTAAGTCGCAAATTTACAAGTTCTTTTTTTTAATAAATAAATAATTGACAAATATAATATGTTAATAAATATATTGTGATATAATACTGTAGTATGATATGAATTTATTGTAAAGCTGTCGTTTTGATGCGACATACATTATATGTTATTATTAAAGTCAAAGATGAAATGTTACCATTTACAATGACAGTTGTACATAATGTTAGATAGATTGTTGAAAAGATTTTATAATGGTGGTATATACTAATATGAATGACAGCAAGAATATTTATATACAACGATATCTATACATGATTAGCTTCCCTATTTTCCTTTCATAAATCCCTACATACAACCACACAAAACCAGTCCCTATTGAAGGAGTTCAATCATCAAGTTCATATCGTCATCTCAATCGTTCGATTACCCATATCGTTATGGGACCTATGTATATGTATACCCGAACGATATGGGTAAACGATCAAAGTCGTAAATATAAATTCGATCGATGTTGTCGACGATCGTTATCGTACCGAAGCTAATTTGCCATAACCGCGTCACAATTGTTAATTTTTTATCATTCATCATCATCATATTAACTGTTGACATTAATATTATGTATGTACGTACCAGCCACCGTAAACAAATATTGTCAATAATTCCTAATACTTAGTATTTTAAATGAATTACGAACACCAACAATTTGATTGGCTTAGAATTTTGTCAATTAAAATGAACGGTAATAATTTATTACCTATTTCGTTCGATATTTACAGAACACTTCTTGACGTCTGATATGTTTTAAAATTGTCTTTTTTCTTTCTTAAACTTTATCTATGTTGTTATTGCTCTGCATGTTGGCAATGTAATCAAAATTTTGTAACGATAAATTTGTGTAATAATGATGTTTTCGTATTTCAGTTTTTTAGTTTGTTTTAGTGGGAATCTTTTTAATTAAGAATATATTTTTGTATGAAATGTTCTTATGTGCAATTAACATTTATAATAAAAAAGTCTGTGTCAGCAGTTGTTGTTTCATTTTTTTTATACATTGCTTTAATATAAACCCTGATTTTCAGATGTTACACAACTAAATGATTTATTTTAGCAGTAAAATCGATATATTGTCAATTGCATAAATTACAAATGAAAATATCTTTAAACCTGTTTTAGAAGCGCCTGTTCGTACTACCTAGAATATCTTGTTTCTGGCAAGGCAAGCTTATTTTGCTGCCGTCTCCTTGAGGGAATAGGGAGAAGTTGTAAAAAACATTTCGATTTTCAAATAAACATATTATGTTTATTTGAAAATCGAAATGTTACATTTTGATAGTCAGATGGCAACTTTCTATACAAAATATTAGCAACGAACGATCACGAAGTAATTTTTCTGGGTGGAAATTTATTATCTTATCAAATCAAATCATTCCCACCGCCTAAGCGTTAGGGTGTGTACCTAATTCGCTCTAATGACGCTATGTCATGCAATTTATACTCATCTGAACGCTAGTAATGGCGATACCTGGTACTGCTAGTACATGAAATCCGATGCCTCTCTAGCGGTACCCGCGAACCAGCTCTTGATATATTGCGCAGATTAGGTTATTTGATTAGGCGATTCATCCACTGGCGACACTTCTCGTCTAGTTGCGCGGAGTGGCAAATTACGCAACCGTTTTCAGTGTGTTGTATCAAGTGGATTTTGTATACGAACCGAGATATTTACATACAACGTTAAAATCTGCGACGCTACGCGACGGAACGCGTTGCAGTGTGAAAACCGACGTAGTACTGCTATGATATCCCCAAAATATCTTTAAAAAGTCCCATCTTGGTACCAATCAGTGCAGCACTGTGACACCTTTTGAAGGTGCCATTTATGCCCGGTGAAGTAGCAAAAGCCTCATGGAAACTAACTACGTACGTCAAACCGAAAAAAATAAGGTGCCATTACGGGACCATACAATAACAGAACTAAACGGATATACCTACAGACCAATGTTGTTTTACCATTATGTTTTAATGCACACTTAAATGCTACAGTTAGATCCATGAAATATCCGATAACCAAATCGCTTAACGTACTTGCCGAAGCACGGAGGGTAGTCCTTCTTCAAGCCCCGTAAAGAAATCTTAAGATTTTTTTAATAATAACTTACCAACAAACCTTCAAGCGAAGACCTATCTATAACTTTGTTTGTTTTTATTTAACAAAGAATAAATAGAAAGAAAGAAAGAAAGAAAGAAAATATATTTATTAGACACACAAACAACAAATAGCAAAACAATAATTGGGTACAGAGTGAATACAAATGACAATATAATATAATATTGGGAGACAAAGAAAAACAAGTAAATACATTTTAAGGAATTAAAAAATAGAGCACATACAATTATATAAATTTACATTAAAAAGATATTACAAAATAGATAACAAACATAAATAAATATGGATACATTTCGACTAACGATATTTAAAAAAGTACAGAATATGAGTCCACTCACATTCTGTACCCTTCAATAGTTATAAAAATAAGTATGAAAGGAGGTAGTCATCAGAGGTTTGATTAACATCGTATGAAGCGCGTGGCGTTGTCCGGAGCATAAATAAAAGAAAAATAAAACTAAATATTGCACAGCATGTTACAAGGGTGGAAAGGCCAACTACCACCGTTAGTGAACCCACAAGATGACAGATCATATCCGCCACGAAACTGCGACCAATAAGGCGACTGACCGACTATATGATGGCTATAGTCTGTAGGTAAGTAGCTACTATATTAAAAGTATTTAGCTGAACATGGCAAAAAAGGTTACAAAGTCATTCATATTAGTTTACAATTTAAATTTCAGGCCCCTTGAACCAGGACATCATGCGCCAATTTGCAGCAAAAGGGCAGCGTTGCCGCGGCGCTGAATGAACGTACCACCCCTCAACATATGCCCAGGTACCCATCACTTAAAGATATCACATACAACATTTAAGATAGTGAGAAGACCTGGTACGTACATATCTATTATAATACTCATTAATTTATAACGTTTGTCCCCCTTATTAAGTACATATTTGCACTCGATGTTGCACCCATTGCATTGTTATTGTCAGCGTGTCTAAAAGGCCTCAGTTCAGCATGTGCTACAGATTACTGCAGCGCTGATTTTCAACTGGACCTACGTTTTATTAACCTATGATACAGTTTCGGTGTCATAACAGATTTTCTATTTGTATGGTATATACATTCAAAGCTGTTTAAAATGTTATTAGGTATAATTAGTTACTAGGCAAGGAAATTGTAGGTTTATTATATTGGAAATCATAATAGAGAAATAATTTTATATATTAATTAGAATATTATATCATTACTTTTTAGTTTTTTAGTTGTATTGTATAATTATAAAATAAAACAAACTAGATTTAGATGTGTTGTGAAGAAAATGTGTCCATAAGTATTATTATAATTATAAGGTATACGGGCCGTAACAAGCTATAACAATCATATTCATTTGAAACTCTTTGACTGTAGGTATGGTTAAAAGCTCCATAGTTTAAACTATATGCGATCAGTGCAGTGTTTTAGTTTAGGTAGGTACTTTAAGTTGCGCTAAGTGATGGAAATTTGAACATCAAATAACAATTTCTTAATTTTGTGTTTAAAACTTATTATATTTGTAACCTTCCTTATTGGTGGAGGTATGTTGTTCCAACACTTAGAGGCACAATACCTAAAACTGCCTCTGAAGGCCGATGTTTTGTGTCTGGGTAAATGGAGTGCAAAGGCGGATGACCGGGATGGATATCTGCTATCTGTGGCGCGCCAAGAGAGTCTCTCAAACAGGTACTTAGGTTTACCAGTGTGGGCAATGCCGAACAATAAGGAAGCTAGATGACTCTCCCGTCTGTATTGCATTTTGAGCATTTTCCATTGATTGAGGAATGGGGTGACGTGATGTCGGCGGGGTATATTAAAGCAATACCTAGCGCAGGCGTTTTGCACTCTTTGTATTAGGTTTGATGACTTTTTAAATATTTTCGGACCGTAAACCACATCGAGATAATTGAATCGGGATAAAATAAGCGATTCCACCAACTGAATCCGCACTTCTACGCTTAGATGATCCCGGATTTTGTAAAGAACTTTCAGTCGGTAAAAACAATTTCTTGCGATGTTGGTAATATGCCGTTCGAATCGTAAGCCTTCATCCATGATAAGACCAAGGTTTCGGGCTTCCGTAGTCCGCTCAATTATATCTGCTCCTATGTACAACTGAGGGTTTGAGGCAGCAATTTTGTTCACCATTCCCTTTGATCCAAGTACCATGAACTTGGTTTTGCTCGAATTTAAAACTAGGCTGTTTTGTTCAGCCCACCGTTGTATTCTACTAAGGTCTTCATTTATTTTTTGGACCGCCTGATCCGTTTCACCCGGCTTAAAAGACATAAATATTTGTATATCATCAGCATAAATGTGGTATTTACAATACTGAATGTGGTCTACCACATCGGCACTGTACAAAATAAATAATAGAGGCCCCAGTATGGACCCTTGAGGCACGCCTCTGCTTACAGGGGCAACTTCAGAACGAGACCTGGAGCCGTCCAACCCCTGTGTCTCTACGACCTGTTTACGGCCACTCAAGTACGAGTCAAACCACTTTACTGCTGTTATGTCAAACCCATAATAAGACAACTTCGATAATAATAAATTTATATTTATGCATTCGAAAGCACGCGAAAAATCTAATAGAACCAGGAGAGTTCCCATTCCCTCGTCCTGTGCAGCCAGTATTCTATCGGTTACATCCAGCAGAGCAGTACTGGTACTGCGACCTTTCCTGAAACCGGACTGCAGGTCAGGTAAAATGTTTTCCGTCTCCAAGTACTTAGTGAGCTGCTTACTAACCACTCTCTCAAGTAATTTCGATAAACATGGGAGAATGCTTATAGGGCGCAGGTCTTTCATCTCACAGGGGTTGGTCACCTTCGGAATAGGACGAACAATCGCTGTTTTCCATTCCAATGGGAAACACGCGTCTCGAATAGATTTATTTATTAGAATCGTAAAAAAGTCCAGTGTCTGCGGAACTGTTAACAAAATCATGTCTAGTGATATTTTATCGATACCTAATGCGTTGGATTTTAAACTCTTTAGAGCATTTAGTATATCAGAAGAGTTAACAGTTTCCAAAGAAAACCCACTATGGACCCCTCTATGGAATTCAAAATACGTTAGATATGACAACGAAACACTTTCATTACCGGGGATATTTAAAAAATGTTGATTAATTAAATCCGGGTTATTCAAATGCAGAGGAATTTCGGAATGTTTAGGAGGGATTACTTTCGATTTTAAGTTCTTCCATAGGAGTTTAGGATCTCGTATATTAGTATTGATCTGTGTTTCAAAGAAACATTTCTTGTACAAATACATTGAGAACTACAAATTGGAAGAAGGGAATAAATGCCACATAGCTTGCAAATAGTTATAAATCCTAAACTTTTGAATTAAAGATCTTTTTAGTTGGATGATTCAATGGCTTTTATTACTTTCTTCCAAATTGTGGTTCTTATATAAGCCAATAGCGTTACATATACGCAGGTAAACGTTACATTAGACCGTGAGCCGTGTTATCATCTCGCGCATACATTACCGCCAATAGCGTACCCTGTTATTTGCATAGTATTGTCCAATGTATACATTAACATTTAGAGAGCCGATCCCTAGCAGATGCCGATACATATAATAATAGGATCTGAGAGGTAAATGCCGCCGTTATTATCGGTTGCCAGTATTAAGGTGACAACCTCCGTAGCGTAGCGGTATTTGGCTCGCTTTAACGGACGCTGGACAGGAAATCTTTGTGTAAATTCTATGATTTATTTCCGGGTCTGGTTGTTTGAGAGTCTACCCTCGGAAATTTAAGCACGTTAAGCCGTTGGTCCCGATTGTTATAACATCATCTATAATAATCGTATGACAAGGAACGGGCAGCAGCGTTTCCTTGTGTGGTACGACATTATACTGTGGTCACCAACCCGACTGCCAAACGTGATGACTATGGCAAATACCCTTCCTCGGGAGGAGGCCCACGTTCAGCAATGGACGTTATACGGGCTGATGATGATGATGATGAGTATTAAGGTACGTATTGAGAAACAAAACTTAGCCACGCTATAAGGTCGTTCACGGTTTGTTCGCAGCTCGATCTCGGTCTAGTAAAATATTCATAAATGAAAATCTATGTGGCAAGTTCTGGTCGAATACCATTCCAGTATTTAATATTTTTTTATCAGATAAGATCGGACCGCCAACGAATCGAGATCGACCTTATAGTGAGGATCCAGCCTTAAAAAAGGTGGTTGAACTTAGTACAAGTGTAAGTGTATGGCCTCGCCCACGGCGACTTTTTGTAGCGATGCAGTAGCGATGATGTCGCGCGTTTGCATCGATACAGTCGCGATGCGGTCATTAGCAGTGTCCTATCGCCCACATAACCACGATTTAGTCGCGATGCTGTTGCGCGTTTACGAAACGCGCGACTGCATCGCTGCAAAAAGTCGCCGTGGGCGAGGGGCCTATAAGTACATTATAAAATTGGTGGCTCAGAGGTTACGGTAGCTACTTCTGGGACCTGTTTTTTGAGTTTGATTCCCACCCGGTTAAATTATTTGTGTGTAAACCACAAATAATTGTTTTGAGTCTGAGTGTGATTTGTGACCGTGAAAATTCACCTAGTCAGGCAGTCATCATTCAGTGTTTGTTAAGTCCCCTGTGAGACAGGGATTAATTTCCTTAGTGCGGGAGTTGTCTTTAAACAACACATTTTCATTACCTGACCCAATAACGTCCACTGCTGAACAATGAACATGTTTCCTTAGAGGATTTAGCAGTAGAAAATGTTTAAATGCTTAGTGTAGGTAAATCTTCTTTATCTAAGGTAGGTAATCTGGATTATAAATCCGGTGACAGGTACTTTTATGCTAAACTGGCTTTACTTTTTAGCGACATCTACAGTAGCCGCACAAAACCACAACATAACTAGCAGCGCCATCTAGCACCTAGCAACCCAACTAACCTGTATCGCGCAATTGAAGTTTTCAAGCCAATTAGTTATTAGACAAGTTCTTAATATCAACAAATGGTCCTCGGCGCCGGGCATACCACCTCGCTCGGCGAAGAAGATTTACGTTTTCTGCGGAGGAACACAATCAGCCGTTCCTCTTCTTCCTAATTTACCAATTGAAAAATGATCAATAAGTAAATAAAATAATGTGCTAAAATGTGTTAATGAATTTTAAATGACGTATAACAAGAGCGATTTATTCTTTTATACATTACTATTAAGCTATTTCATTTCATTCCAATCCCAGACAGTTAATTTGTTTAAAACAATTAACTACGCCATTTTTAATTTAAGTTAAATTAGATTTCTTATATTATAATTTGGGCACCTACATCGTTGAAGTTTTTTAATTAATTTTATTTTAGCACTACATTATTACGGTCAAATGTAATTAGTCAACCGTAGATGTTATGAAAATGTTTATATATATGTTACGGCTAATAGCCGAAGTGCGGCTACACCTAGTTTTAGCCGGCTACAAGTAGTTGTACCTATGCATGACACAAAAAGAAGTTAGGGTGGTTAAAGAAAAAAAAAAAACCTAAACCTAAACCAATGGAGTTGAACAGGGACTTATTCAGGTTGATCTGAGTTTAACTGCATTTGGTCGGCTGGACCGGTAGTTGTTGTAGCCGGCTAAAACTAGGTGTAGCCGCACTTCGGCTATTAGCCGTAACATATACATAAAAATATTAATTCATTTTATGAAAAAGCGACACACATAGTATAAATACTAGTATAAGCATAATCTTGTGGTCCATGCTAGTCGACTCCGCAAAATTAGTAATTCTTTTATGCGGCAATGTATACCTACGGTTTTATTACAAATTTCCCAAAAATATAAGTAGGTACGTAAAAACTTTGTATCTTGACGAAAGAAACATCGTGCGCTCCTAGCTTTAGTCTGGTCTTCTCCTATTGACGCAGCAAGCTTTCAACATTACTAGTTTCGACGGCTCTCAATCACGAATTACTTTGGAGACTAACCAAGCGAAACCTTTTAGTTTTATTATTTACGAACATTTCTCATAATATAGACCCAAAGTACTTTGATACAATGGATATTTTTCCCTTCACATTTCAGATTTGTAACCAAGTTATAACATTATTGGATACCTTTGTTATTAATATACTATTATATATATGGCAATGGCAATGGCATCCCCGTTAAAATTTCTCATAAAATATAGTAAAGTTACTTATGTAACTCCTGGATAATATTGCTTTATAATGGGGTTGAAATTGTCTTTTAAATATTAGTATAGATATCTTACTAATATTATAAATGCGAAAGTTTGTGAGAATGAATGGATGGATGGATGTTTGTTACTCTTTCACGCTGAAATTACTGAACGGAATTGGTTGAAATTTTTCACCGGGATAGGTTATACGCTGGATTAACATATAGGCTACAAAACATCACGCTCCGACCCACTGGAGCAGTGTGACGCGTGTAAAACCGCGGAGCCCAGCCTCGCTTGCGTTATTCTCAAATCCTATACCTATGCCTCTGCCAGTATTATACTAACAGAACCGCGCAACTAAAATAATTTCGCCACCAAGAAAAAGTCTAAGTAATACATCACTGTAATTTTTTGTACTGTACAACTAAATTTATGGAGTCCCCGAAAGTTTTGCTACATAAAACCTTTTCAAGTTAGCGTTAACAAAGTTTGTGAGCGGGTATTAAAACCTAATAAGCGCTCGGCCACAGTAATACCTACGCCAATAACTTATATAAACTAATACAGCATTCTGATGATACTTTCATACAAATTTGTAATAAAATAAATGAAGGGTACAGGCAAACAATAGGGAATGTTCAAATAAATAAATTATGAGAAACTGTTACTGCTACTGTTAGCCTGCATCATCCAACTGCTGGGAAAATGCCTCTCCCCATGACTTCCAGCTCTTTCGATCCAGGGCTAAAGTATGCCACTGGTCGTTTGTTTTGTCCAGCTCTTTTTGAGAAACATGCAATTAAAGTTGGCAATTTTTTATTGAGATTCATCATCATCAGTCCATATAACGTACACTGCTGAACATGGGCCTCCTCCCGAGGGAGGGTATTTGCCATAGTCACGCCGCTTGGCAGACGGGTTGGTGACCGCAGTATTATGTTGTACCACACAAGGAGACGCTGCTGCCCGTTCCTTGATGTACAATTATAATGGATGATGTTACAATAATCAGGACCAACAGCTTAACGTGTTTTCCGAGGCATGGAGGGTAGTCCCTCAACCAACCAGACCCGAAAAGAAATCTTAGAATTTACACAAAGATTTCTTGTCCGGAGTGGGGATCAAACCCACGACGTCCGAGATTTTAAGCGAGCCAAATACCGGTACGCTACGGAGTTTGTCATATATATTGAGATTATCGATGCTGAACATTGGCCGCACCTCGCGAGGGATTTTTGCTTTATTCATAATAGTACTGCACTGTTGGTTTCGCACGGGTGCGAATTTCTAGTAAAAATATAGCTTTTATTATTCGGGGATAATGTAGCATTCTAATGGTGAAAAAAATATCGAAATATTATTGTTCCGTAGTTTTTGAGTTTATTCGAAACAAACATACAAAAATCCATACCTACAAACTTTTCCTCTTTGTAATATTAGTATAGATAAAGTGTTCAACAGGGAATGTCCAATAAATCGATTTTGAGAAATGTGCAATTAAAAGTTAGGAAGTCTTTACTGAGATTATCGATTCGGTCAAAAACAAAAAAAAATATGTAATAAGGATATTCATGAGGTAAAAATCCTATTTAATTACTTTGTACGTCGGATAATATTGAAAACTATTTTTGCGAATTAGGGCAACGGCTCAAACAATATTAATTCCATCATAATACTGTTAGTTGCCTGCAGCACAAACCTTGTTCTGCGTGGGATGTGTTGTAATTTCCCTAATTAAAGTGGCCTCATTATAAGAATATTTCTATATTTACTTTAATAACTTAACTAACTTAAATTTCACAAAGATCTATTTATCTTTTTTGTTACTCCTACGCCAATTATGTTAATTGATAATTGTAGTAATATTTTAAAGATGACGATAAAGAGAATATAAAATTGAAAATAAAGGCTTTTTTATTATTTTTCGTCAATAAATAGTAGTGTCCATTAAATCGATGAACACTATAACACTCTTATATGGGTTTTTAACCGGTCTATACCGGTAGATACTAACAACAAAACTGACAATATACTAACTAATATTTTTTTCCCGAACATGTAGTTACCCTGGCATAAAGGCCAATAGGGCAGCCTTATCTTGCCTTATAACAATCGTGACCAACGGCTTAACGTGCTTTCAGAGGCACGGAGGGTAGTCCCTCAGCCAACCAGGCCCGGAAAGAAAACGTAGGAATAAAAAAAAATATCGGGATCGAACCCACGACCTCCGAAATTTAAAGCGAGCCAAATACCGCTACGCTACGGAGGCTGTCGCTGTAGGAGCTGATTGGTTGCCTCTTTTTAATAAAACATGTATTTATTTGTTCTAAAAAACTGTGTGAGTGATCATTAAATCAAGAAAATTTTATAGGTCATTATTCTCTTATGAGTCATTTTAGACGAAATAGGGTAGTCTATTATTTTAACGCAAAAACCACACGGCAATAAATACCAGCCTGATTAGATTCTTTTAATTAAAGATTTATTAAAAAAACGCTACATTTACAAAATAGTCTTATAGCCTTATCTTTAAGACTACATTTTTAATCTTTACACCAATTGCACCGTTTTTCGCAATATATCTGTTCATAGTGAAACTGTGATTAAAATTTGTGTCGTAAATAATATAATCATCAACAGCCCGTTTACGTCCACTGCTGACCATGGGCCTCCTCCGGGACCTTGGCAAGCCAGGATCGTAGAGGGATATTGCCATAATCACCACGCTTGGCAGACGGATGCTGATGGCAGTAAGATAAACCTTGTACTAATAGATGCTGCTTCCCATCCATCAGCCATATGTCCCTTAGTCGCCTTTTACGACATCCATGGGAGGTCTATTCTAAGCCGGAAACCACACGGCAGGTATAAATAATATAATATTTTCTAATATTATAAAGATGTAAAGTTTGTGCGTTGTGATTGTAGGGAGGTAATGTCTGGATCTACTGAACCGATTAAACGAATTATTTATCAATAGAAAGCCACATTATTAGTGAGTGTCATTGGCTATATTTTAAGTCGAGGTTTCCACGGGAACGGGATCTACGCAGGTAAAACCGCGCGGGAAAGCTAGTGTATTATAATTATTATCAAAAATATTTTAATCACATTTTAGTTATTAGCTTATAGAAAAAGTTGCCTTTAAAAGGAATCATTGCAGTAACATTTCCAGTTTTTTTTAAAACAAAGAGGGTTCACTGACGTAACATTGTATCGACGTTCTGTTTTTAAAAGTAAATTAAAAACTGGTCAAGTGCGAGTGGGACTCGCGCACGGAGGGTTCCGTACCATTTTCAAAATTGTGAAAATTTCAACTGTCTAGCTATCGCGGTTCCTGAGAAACAGACAGACAGACAGCGAGGTCTTAGTAATAGGGTCTCGTTTTTACCCTTCGGGTACAGAACCCTAGAAACTATATTTCGTAGTCAACTTCGTTACCAACGTGCGATATATCTATCAGTTGATAGCTTTGACATACAATATCACAGTCGTACATCGTTCGCAGTTCGCGCAAACAGTGCACTAACTTGAGATCGTAATTCACAAGTCACTGTTAGTTTTAATCAGTCGTTAGTGACTTAGGGACTCGTTAACGAATGTCAGCTGGCTTCACAACACCATCCAGATGCTTTTAATAGCTTTTTAACCCAATTACTCAAGCAACTTCATGAAATATTTTCGAGACATTGAAATTTTAATACCTACTTACTAATTAGAGTTGGTAAGTTCAACCTACTGTAAATAGGTATTACATTAATTTTTCAAAGGTTATCTATTTTTAATATACATCTTAATTTGTATGGATTTAGCATCTAGAAAAAATAAGGTGTATTTTGTAAACGGGAAATAAAACGAAAACTCCAAAAGAAAAAAAGCTGGACATTGGCTGTTTGACGGTAAATAGTTATTGTTTATCTAGGGAGCAAACAACTATTTTAAAGGCGAGAGTGTTTTTTTTAATCCAGAGCGGAGCGAGGGATTAAAAGTATGTCACTCGAGCTTAAAATAGTGTTGCTCCCGAGGTGGACACTCTACTTTTTATCACCCTCTATGAGAAAATAAGTAAGTGCAACTTATGAACAAGAATTTATTTACGTACAATGAAGAACCATAAGACATAAGAATAATACTTTCACTTGAGGAAGACGCACTCATTTTTTATAATTCTAAAATCTGAACATGAATCAACTACGAACGAAAGCAGAATGCATTTAATTTCGCGCGTTGTTTATTTTTCATCAACTTTTTATAAATTTGGCGCGCTCGCAGTTTTTCAGCCAGTCACATATTCAATACATTGTTCCCGCATGGTTTGTGATTCACCTCTTTTCTGATTGAAAAATGATTAACAATATCCACATTCCAAATTCAAATCAATTTTGGTCCCTAAGGGATTAATGAGCTATTTTGGTCCCTGTTTACGAGGAATAAACTAGCTCTTTTTGAATAGACGTGATAAAAAAGTTTTTTTTATTAAAATGACGTGTACATTAGACAATAAAAAAAAAAATATATTGTTAGTGGCCATTTATAAAAAGAGAATGTATACACGATCTGCAGTAGGTACAGGAGTGAACACTAATACTCGGCAAATTATTTATTCTTGGTAGTAGGTAAACATCTATTATACTTTTTTTAATACCCTTAAAAATTTGCAGACCGAAATGACTTCGAACCTATGTTAAGGGAATCCTTTTATTAATGTTAATATTTAGACAAAGTTACAACATTAACAATATTGTTTTAGCGCAACTCGCTCCCAAGTAGCGTAGCCAGGCGTCTAAACAAAGCCGGACACACTTAGGTTTTTTCATTGTGTGTCCGCCCAAAATAAACGGAGACCGGCTTGTCCGGCTTTTGTTAGGCTTTCCACATCTCGCTATATAGCGACCGAGCACAGACTAGTCGACAGTCGGTCACTATTGCAGCAATAATTAAAACTTGAATTTATATTATTATTTTATATTATGATTTTATACTATTAACATGTCAGCAAATCCTTATAATGAAGGGGATCCGGCTCTTTTACCCAAATGTTCAGCTGGTTTGTCCGCCTATTAGTTTTGGCGACCTAGCAACCCTACTCCCAAGACATTTCATCCAACTTTGCATAATCAGATATTATAGTAGGTATGCTTTTTTATTCGAAGTTGAATTTCTTTAACTGCCGCCAGGAATAGCCATGAATACTTTGACAGAGATAGCATTCCTTCTAGCTGTCTAATCTTGAAAGAAGGTGCAGGTCTGTGCGTATCCTATATAAGTATTTTACCACTTTTATTTTATCTTTTCTAAACGTAAAAGATTTTTCTGCGCTAGCCTTTAAAGAATATTTCATTTCTCTCATTGAAATGGTAGGGTTTCACTTCATTGGACTCGTTAAGGTATTTGTAGGTAATTTTACGAAAACGGAAAAGTTTTCGTCGTACAAATATGAGATATGAAATTTTCTGGATGTTAACGCGAATTTCAAAGGCTGGTACAGATTTTTTTCTTTTTATTGAAAGAATCTTCTGAAATAAAAACCGACCAAGTTCCAGTTCGACTCGCGCACGAAACGTTCCGTACCATTGTCAAGTGCCCTGTGTGTGTCTGTGCTGTTATTGATATCGAGCAAAAATGGCTAAAAAAAGTTTGTTGTTTTAGTAAGAAGACGTGAGTGGATGAAGGTGATAAGTCACATAATTTAAATTTGGAGTAAATCGAAGTTAAAGTTTCACTTTTATTTTTTGAGATAAGTCGCTCCAAAACTAACTAAGTTTGTATTAAACTATAATGCAAAGTTGTGCAAATAACCTGAAATATTAATGGTATGAAAGCAACCAAACAAATTTATATTTTTTATTATTTAATTTAAAAAAAATCTTAACGTAACTCCTTTTTTCATAAACAAAAGTAAACTTTTCTGCAAGTTTAGATATTGAAAATGAAGTGCTAAGAAGAATGTAGTTGTCTCGTAAAGCCATAAATGTACGGTTTAAGATCTGTAGTCGTATTGTATTGACATATCACCTTCATTTATGCAAAAAAACACAAAAACTCGAAAATATCACAATCACCTTCATCCACTCACGTCTTTAATTGTTGTTATAGCGGCAACAGATTTCATAAATACTTATATAATTTGTGAAAATTTCAACTATCTAGCTTTCGCGGTTCTTGAGATACAGACTGGTGACATACAGCGAAGTGACGGGACTTTCATTGTAAGGTATCTTACAATGAAAGTCCCGTCTAAATCATTACTGTCGTTTTGAAAATTAACTGTAATACACGGACAAACATACATACAGATGTAATAACAAATTGTGTATATATTACTTTATTTTCATAATTCGGTCATGCCGTTACTGAGATAAGCCGAAACTAACAGACACAAAGACAGACAGACAAAAATGTAGATGTTTTTAATTTGATATTTTTATTAACAATTATTGATAGTAAAAAACCGTGATTTTGATTTTTTTATGTTTTGCGAGTAATCTGCAAAATTATTGATGTTGCATTTTAAGCAATTAACTGGTCGGTTTCTCAAATGTCATCATAGTTGGTGTTGGGTTGAGGTTGGGGAACCTATATAACTATATAACCTAAATAGTCTTAGTCCCTTCACTCGCCACCAATGGGAGACCGGTAAAATGAAGTGATAACCACGCGAGCCAATAACATTACAGTACAACAGTATTATCCTCAAAGCGCACAAAGAAACACCATTATGATCGTAAAATACTTGAAAAGAGAAATAAACATTGTATAATAAACGTTCCCACTACAAAAACAGAATTTGCCAGCAGACAATATAAAAAACGATCAGCCTTCTTAAACAACAAAATTAATTAAATTATATTTATCTATAACAAAAAGCAAAATGAATGCAAAAAACTATTAACGTTATGGCTACAAAATTTTAGTTTTAATGATACAGAATTACTTTTACAACATGTGACTTAATTATAAAACACAAAACCTCCTTCTCTCCTACACACATACTCAGACATACCATCACACTCTCCCTCACACACACACCATCTTACACACACACACATACATTTTTTATTTTTCTTCCTTTGTTAGTTTTTATTTTATCTATTTTATTATTATCCTGTTTTTCGTTTGCCTAGTTGTATATTTATAATGTAAGGGAAAGAGCGGAGCCTTCAACTACAGGCATTTCTATGCCTAAACGGGAACTCCTCGACATCTAATTTAAGCTAAAATGATATGCAATAAAGTTATTTTATTTTTATTATATTTATTCGTTCACATATAAGAATATCGAAAATTAGAATCGTAGGTATTCTAATTTTAAATGAAATGGAAAATGTCACTGATCAGCACATCGAAAATTTTAATATCGATTGTATCAAAACATCGAAACTTTTAATATCAATTGTATCAAAATATCGAAAATTGTTATACCTAAGCTTAAAATGTCTATGATTAAAATGCCGAGTGATTCAAATGTCGACATTTAACAAGAGCTTTGACAGGTTATCTTTAATGTGATTGACCTTTCACGAACGTGTGTTAATATTTTATTGAGGGATTAAAAGTTATTAATAAACTGTAAACCCATTATTCCAAATACCGTATATATTTTAACAAATTCTACGTAAAATGATCAGGGCCTGAGCTCATCCCTTAATCCTTCCTATAAATCTTATTTAAGGAGTAAAATATCTTAAACATGATAAATTCTTCCTAATTAACAGCCCGGGTTAGTAACTTAACTCCAATTATTTTAGCGTGTACCGATACAATTTGTGTTCGTTTTTAGGGTTCCGTAGCCAAATGGCAAAAAACGGAACCCGTCCGTATGTCACAGCCACTTTTTTCCGAAACTATAAGAACTATAATGTTGAAACTTGGCAAGTAGATGTATTTTGTGAACCGCATTAAGATTTTCACACAAAAATAGAAAAAAAACAATAAATTTTGGGGTTCCCCATACATAGAACTGAAACTCAAAAAATTTTTTTTCATCGAACCCATTCGTGTGGGGTATCTATGAATAGGTCTTCAAAAATGATGTTGAGGTTTCTAATGTAATTTTTTTCTAAACTGAATAGTTTGCGCGAGAGACACTTCCAAAGTGGTAAAATGTGTGTCCCCCCCCTGTAACTTCTAAAATAAGAGAATGATAAATCTAAAAAAAATATATGATGTACATTACCATGTAAACTTCCACCGAAAATTGGTTTGAACGAGATCTTGTAAGTAGTTTTTTTTTAATACGTCAAAAATCGTAAACCGCAATTTAGCTTTCATTCAATCAACTCGAATATAAAATAACATTTCATTTCATAAACATACGCTTTTTTATTTATTCTTGATATCAAAAATAGGTACGCACTTGTAACTGAAACGGAACCCTTCGTGCGCGAGTCCGACTCGCACTTGGCCGGTTTTTTTATATACATACTTATTTTATATATCTACTAGCTGAACCGCGTGGTTTCACCCGCGTAGATACAGGGCCCCGAGTCTACTATCGTAATGGCGTGTCCATGAACTGTCAATTACAGTTCAATGGTCGGTTATTTTCCCATTTGGTAATCTACTAAAACCTATGACGTCATAATGGTGTCACTATGACGCCACAATGACATTAGCGTAGTTGAATATAATAACAAATGATACATTTATAAGTTTTGAAATCTCCATAACCATCTCCCCTGCTACTTCTGTTGACGGCCTTTTTCTGCGGTAGCAACACCGACTGTTATTCCAGCGCCGACACCATAGTGAGATTAGTAGATTACCGTTTTTGGCATAATAATATCATGAAGGCACTACGGTGGCACAATACTTAAAAAATAGCAGACTCGGCCCCCAGTTCTCGAGGAAACTTTAACTTAGAATATAGCCTACTAGCTTTTACCCGTGGCTTAGCTCGCATTTTTTTTTATTAAAGGTATCCTACGTTACTTTTAATAACTCTAGTATAAGTTTAAGTTTCATGATGATCGGTTAATTAGTTTTCGCTTGAAAGCTTAACAACATAAGCAGACATTCACATTTATAATATTATATAGTAGGGATGACACGAATGACTGAATAAAATCGGTTCAATAGTTCCAGAGATTACCCCCTACAACGTCACAAACTGACAAACTTTACCTTTTTATAATATAAGTAGGTATATACAGGGTGTGCCAAAAGATTACGTAGCTGGGAAGGGGGGTGATAGGGATGGTCACAAGGGTCACCAGAAAAATATAAAAAATTCCCTCTGGGTGTTTAAAAAAATAAATGGCATTTTTTAAAAGACTAAAAATTTTACACCTTGTGCTAACTGTACCTACAAATAAGGCTGTATTTAAAAAAAATGCTGTTATGTAATCTTCAATAACAACAAGGTCATCAACATCAACTTCAAAAATAACAAGGTGTAAAATTTTAAGTTTTTAAAAAAATGGCATTTTTTTTTTAAATACCCAGAGCGGATTTTTTTTTATTTTTCTAGTGACCATTGTGTCCACCCCTGTCACCCCCTTTACCAGCTACTTAACCTTTTGGGACACCCTGTATACACGCTGAAATTTAAATGGTTGTTTTCCCGCAGCGAAAAGGTTTGGTCTTAGTTAAACATTCAATTTATACAAAAACTAAATATTATAAACCAAAAATGGCCGATTAACAATCGTGAAAAACCGAACTCGAAAGTGACATCGAACCGATAGTAATACCTCGCGATACCTAGCGCTCGCGTCGCTCGGTCGCGCGTTCGTTGACCCGGGTGTTAGTCAATCAGCTGATACTTACACCTTAGGTAATGTAACACAGTACCCAATCATAATAATAAGCTTTATCCAATACCTTTTTAGCTATAACTTACAGAAAACGTAACTTAAAACAAGTTTATTATCTAAGAACAATAATTTTCTGAATTAGATACCTAATAAAGTATTTAAGGCGTATTTAACAAAAATGAAAAATTAAATGAACTCCGCGGAAATGATATGGATGCAGTCCTTCTGAGTTGAGTAGTTTCCAGTCGTAGTATTGGCTTACGCCAAACTTAGCTGCCGCCATTCGCTTACTTCGGCGAGGATCGCGTTCGAAGTACTCGATGATCTCCTCGTCGAGCTCTGGCGAAAGAACGGCCGATCGACCTCTGCCCTGTGCATGTGCTGGCACTTGGAACTGCCCATGATCGAGTAGCCGTCGCCGCTACGATCGTCCGGTCCTGTATGACTTGAGGGTTCAGAACTCCGCGAAGACGGAGTGACGCCAAGTGTTGCAGCTCGGCGTAAAGACGCCAGGCAGTATGGGAATTATAATTAGCCCTAGCGTACAGTTGCACCATAGCGACGTACTCTAAATTACTAAAACTGTAATGTCGAGCCATAATACTAATAAAGTAGGTAATAAGATAACGCGTGCTGCGCTTCCGACGTTCACGGGACAACTAAGGAAGGAGGGAGTCGAAGGAGAGCGCGGCTAATTACAAAGGAAGCCGGCTCGTTTGTGATTCTTGCGTGCAGGCTATTTTATGCCGTATAACTACCATTGAGCTCTTATTTTGCTTTGAACGTTTATGGATCGTTCTTTACTTTGTCAGCAGCGCGTGCGATTCGAGTAGTACCTACAAGGTCCGTTCACTCCGTCTAGTGTTACTACTGTTTATCACGCTTTCGAGTTGTCTAATATTTTTTTAAATAATTTTAAATCCAAAACATGTCTAAAAAAAAAAAAATATTTCGATAGTACTACCGACCGCAAGTTGTTCTGCTTCGGGAAAACAACCATTAAAATTTCACGGTGTATATCTTCAGAAGCATTTGGTCGGACCTTATGCTTCTGAGCTCTAGATATACTACTGTGACAGCAGAGTAGCAGTTTTAATTATTAAGTAGAACTAAAAAAAATTCTTAGGATTAAAAGGGGGATGAAGATTGTATGGAAGCGTACAATCTTTATCCCCCTTTTCAACCCTCTTCAACCATTTTTTCGCGATAAAATGTAGCCTATGTCCTTTCTAACGTTATCTTCTAAATTTCATTGGCTTCTAAATTTCATTTAAATCGGTTTTGGAGTTTTGGCGTGAAAGGCCGACAGACAGACAGGGATTTTTGCTTCAGTTCGAACACATTGGCAAAGTAAATAAATTTCGCTATGGCTTCTATTATAGTTAGAAACCTATAGCTTAGAAATCTACGGTACGAGAAGCGTCACATTACATCCAATGAGAAACCTTAGAAGGTTGCCGAGTGCATGCCGTCCTAATTATTATTATAATACGGCGTTGTAACATAAAGCTGACTCAGTAATTATGGTTATTGTTGGTGTCGTATGAAGTTATAGCGAAAGGGAGGCTTCTTTATTTTTATGATGTCGCAGTTAGGACGTTGTTGGTTGATCGGTGTATATTATTTAAATGTTTTGAACTCTTTATTTTCTCGTTCCGGTTCCGGTTGTCGATCTGTCAATACGCAAGTCACAGAGCTCCGCAGAAAATTAAAAATAAACAGTGTAAAAAAGTGCCAACAAATTGTGTCATACGAACTACTGAGTGCAACAAAGACCAAATACGTGATCAGTGCAAAAATTCCAAAAAAAAGTGTTAAATTGTAAGAACAAATCAACCGCATATTGTAAACATTCAACTGTCATCAGATGCAAACTGTACCATAGTCTATAGAGTGGAACCTACAGTACCAACATAACAAACAGCAAAACAAGTGTTGCCACAGCAAAACAAGTGCTGCCACAGCAAAACAAGTATTGCCACAACAAAACAAGTATTGCCACAACAAAACAAGTGTTGCCAGAACAAAACAAGTGTTGCCACAGCAAAACAAGTGTTGCAACAGCGAAATAAGTGTTACCATAGTAATATACGATAGTAATATAGTAATATACGACGATAAGTGTACTAAATCAGTGCTAGAAAGAAGTATTTTAAGTTAAAAAGTGACGATTTGTAAAACAATAAGAACAAAATAAATCACAATGTCAATTGAAAATAATGTTACACTACGGCGTAAGCAGCTATATAAATCGAAATCTTTTGAGTCTGTTAACTTTGACTCATCACTAAGTAACTCAGACCCTGACATAAGTACCCGAAGTTTCGAACTGACCAATTTAAATGATAACTCAAATAATGATGTATGGAAGAAAGAAATCTCGCAATTAAGGATGGAACTGGATAGCACGCGTAATGAATTAGAAAATGTGATACTTGACAATAATGCATTGAGAGAAACTGTGTCACGGCAGCAGAAACAAATAAATGCACTTAAAGAGATCTGTGGCAGTCCCTTGAAATCACACAGAATACAATTACTTTCGGCTAGGAAACGGAGTAGACGCTCGGTGACAGATAACTTGCGTATGTCACTAGCTCAAAATGAATCTTGTGAATATGATAACAACATACAAAGCACAAGGGAATGTTCACCGGAAATTCAAGAAATCACCTTGGAAAATAAGGAAAGGCAAATTTCGCCGCAAATTAACGAAATACCAAACAACGAAAAACATGACGGTCAGCAGGAACATTTAACAGGTTGTATAGAGAAAAAGGAGCCGCAAGTAAGCGATGAGTCCAGCCAGATGCAGACAAATAGACTCATGATTTTCGCAGATCAAACGGGACGCGGTGTGCGAGGAATTCTGCAAAATTACCTGGGAAATGGTTTCTCTGTGACCTCTGAAATAAAACCCTACGCAGCGATGGATGAAGTACTGAAGTCTTGTGCATCTATGTGTAGAGACTTTACTAAATCAGATTTTGTATTGATACTGGTCGGATCTAACGATAAGAGTCCGATGGTGGTGCAATCGCATTTACATTATACGTTGTGTCAATTGAGTAATACTAATGTTATGATAGGAAATGTTTATTGCAATAACTTTATGAACGTAAAAATGTTGAACAGCCTACTTAATCTTGTGTGTAATAATTGTGATAACTCAACTTTTATTCAGCTAGATTCCATTTTCGGTAAGTCAGTACAACGTATTAACAAATTCGATGCATGCGGACTAGTTCTTAGACATATCCTACGGGTGAGATATATGAACGACTATCGAAATTATGAGGAATCGCTAGCAAATTGCAAAAGGATGAAGCCTGTATATTTCAACAACGTTAGTGTCCAAACAGATGTATCGTTAAATGCAAGTTGCAATCAATTGTATACAGAGTGTGTCGACTCCATGACACAAACAGACAACCTTATACAGGAGTCAGACTTTTTTCGTGAATGATTTGTATACTACTTGTAATTCTGGCTACACACGTGATTCAAAGTTTTCCCCAATTCAAACAAATGTGTTCATATGCCATCAAAATGTTTGTGGTATCAGTAACAAGAAAAGTGAACTAGAGGTTTACATTAATTCGCTAGATAAGAGAGTAGACTTTATATGTTTAAGTGAACATTTTTTAAATGAAAAATCCATTCATGTATTTAATTTTGAAAATTACAACTTAATTGCATACAATACTAGGAACAAAAAAATAAGAGGGGGTAGTCTAATCTTGGCGCACATAGACAGAAAAGTGGAAAACATAAATTTTATAAACAAATTGTATAGGATGGACGTCTTTGAAGTATGTTGCATTAAGGATACTAGTACTGGTCTATACTTGTGTTGTTGTTATCGCACCCCTAATGATAAGAATTTTGAATTTTTTATGATAAATATGGAGAAGTTGTTAGAATATTTGTTCAATAGGAAAAGCATTATTTGTGGTGATTTTAATGTTGACTTAATGGTAGAGAGCAAATTCCGGACTGAATTGATAAGTTTGCTGGCATGTTATAATTTCCGACTGCTTCTTAATACACCTACGTTTATTCGCAATAATTGCGCATCTTGTATAGATAATATTATAACTAATCTGCCAGATGATTATGTGGAGCAATGTGAAGTGGACCACAATGGCTTGGCCGATGGTCACGGTGCGCTATTGGGCGACTTTTTATTAGATAATATAAGTAATAATTCAAACAAAAATAAATATATAGTTATAAACAAGAGAGTATTTAACGCTAAAAACCACCTAGCTTTTAGACAGGGAATTCTAGAAACTGATTGGAGTCGGATGGGAATGAACACGTTCTTGAAGACATTTGCTACAATTTTCAAAAATTGTTACAGAAAGAGAGAACAAAAATTTAAACTCAAAAATGGTTTCAAATTAAGGTGGATGACAAAAGGCATTAGAACATCAAGCCAAATGAAACGCTTGCTGTGTGCTGGTAGTACTAATAAGATGGAAGACAGTGTTCAGAACTATAAAAAAAAATATATTAGAATATACAGAAGGGTACTATCTAAGGCCAAAAAAATAACAATAAGTGCAACTATTAACAATTCTTGTAACTTGAGTAAAGAGGTTTGGAAAGTTATAAATAAAAGCACGAACAAAATTAAAGCACCGCATTCTGAAACTCTCTTGCTTAAAGTTGACGGTAAAATTATAGAAAAACCATTAGATGTTGCGAACGTATTAGTGAATCAATTTTGCTACAAATGTACTTTGAGTGATATTAAGAATCTAGATCCCCTTAAATTTCTTAAACAAAGCACTGAAAGAGTTCAAAATGACATGGTTACTGCGCCCGTTACTCCAAATGAGATAGTGAAGATAGTTAATGGTATGGAAAATAAGAAATCCTGTGGCTATGACGACATTCCAATTTCAGTTATTAAAAAAAATTTAGATTTATTAGCTGAACCCTTGACTACTTTTTACAATAAATGCATTTCAGAAGGTATCTTTCCAGAACAGTTAAAAATAGCAAAAATTATTCCACTCCACAAAAAGGGCTCTAGAACAGATCCAAAAAACTATAGACCCATCTCTTTGCTCCCTATGCTTTCCAAAATTTTCGAAAAAATTATTAAGAGTAGACTTGTAATGCATTTAAAGTCAAACAAGGTTTTGCACTTGAGACAATTCGGATACCAAAAGAATGTCGGAACAGGGGACGCTATATATACATTGGTGGAAGACATAATTAGTAAATTGAATAGGAAAATGAAGGTAGCTGGCATTTTCCTTGATTTAAGTTCAGCTTTTGATACAATAGACCACAAATTACTCATTGCTAAATTAGAGCATTATGGTGTGAGAGGCAAAACTTTACAACTTTTATCATCATTTTTAAGAAACAGGAAAATGTATGTGGATATTAGTAATATGCAAGCAAATTGCAATTGTAATAAATCTTATATGCAAGATATAGTAGCGGGCGTACCCCAAGGATCGATTTTGGGGCCTATTTTGTTTATACTGTTTACAAATGATTTAATTAATTGCATTCATTCAAATTTTCCCGACACCCAGCTGATAGTTTTTGCGGACGACACCAACGCAATAGTTGAAGCTAACGACGTACATGAGCTTTCCGCTAAGGTTAATGCAGTGTTGAAAGTTTTTGATTCTTGGTTTGAAAGTAACAAGCTCATAATTAATACTGAAAAAACCAAAGTTATGTTATTTAGTACTACAGCTCGTAATAAAGAGAACATGACGATCGCACTTAATGAAAATAAAATTGACATAGTTAATGAGGTAAAGTTTCTAGGAGTGTACATTGATAGATTTTTAAATTGGAAAAAGGAATTGCAAGCCATTGATTCATATATTTCTTCAGCGTGTTATGCCTTACGCAGTCTTAGGGATGAAATAGACATAAAACACCTTAAAATGGTATACTATGCACTAATTGAATCAAGGTTGAGATATAGTGTTCAGTTTTGGGGGAATAGTTTTAGATATAACTGCCAGAGAGCCTTTGTACTCCAAAAGAGAGCGATACGAACCATGGTCCGGATACCACAAATAGAGAGCTGTCGGCCACACTTTATAAATTTAAAAATTCTTACTGTGCCCAGCCTCTATGTTTTAGTATTAATGGTGAATTTTAAAAAATACCTGCATACCTATGAAACAGATGAGGAAAGACAGTTGCGGGAAAGTACGCGCAGGAAAGATTTTAAAAGTAAAATAATACCCCAACTTAATATTGTTCGACATAGTCCTCAATATCAAGCAGTGCGGATGTTTAACAGGTTGCCATTGGACTTAAAATCTATAATTTACATGAGCTCGTTTAAGTCAAGACTTAAAGCGTTCCTATTGGAGAAATGCCTGTATTCGATAGATGATGACATATCCACGTATTGACAATTTGATTTTACTGTAAATTAATGTGAGACATGTGTGTTAGTTTTGTAACTTTTAATTTCAAACACAATGTAAATTGTTATTGAATAAATAAATTGAATTGAATTTATGGAAAAGATTACCTTGTACTATATACGAACAGTTAAAATATACACCGATCTTTCAAAATTGAGATTAATAAAATTCGACCATACCCCCTTAGAGACGTGTTACAAAGAGATTAATAAATTTCGATGATCGGTACAGTTCCACCGTAGCCTAATTGGTTAAGGCATTGGGGGCTTTACCCAAAATGCAGGTTCGAATCCTGCCGGTGGTCGAATTTTATTAATCTCAATTTTTAAAGATCAGTGTATATTTTAACTGTTTGTAGCTGTGTTCTGTAGTTTTGTCCTACCACTAGCTTCCCACTCGTGGTTTCACACGCGTAACTCTAGCTCTCGTAGGAACTTCACATTTGACATATTTGGAAGCAGCATATGTAAACTAATATTATAAAGCTGAAGAGTTTGTTTGTTTGTATGCGCTAATCTCAGGAATTATGATGACTTAATATCATATTTATTCCGCAGACCCCGGTGCAAGTTTGCCTTAGGTTGGGGAGAGTTAATTCATATTCCATTTTTCATTCAAATATTTACTTATACTTATATACATGGTATTTTAGTACAATAATTTCGAAATAGTAATTATGCATAATTAAACCTTAAAAAATATGCTACTGTCTACTATTAATAATTGAATCACTAAGCCTCATCTACACTAATATTATAAAGAGGATAGATTTGTATGTAAGTATATTTGAAACGAATTGGCTAAAAAAGTTCTGGACCGATTTTAAAAATTCTTTCACCATTTGAATGCGATTCAGCGATTAATATAGGCTATATTTAATTATGAAGTTCCAACGGGAACGGTAGTTACGAGGGTAAAACCGCGCGCGGGAAGCTAGTTTATAATAAAATACGATAATTTAAACAAAAAGCGGTTCTACTCTTCCGGACTTCCCCTAACAAAGTTCATTGGCATAAATGCGAGCGACGCCGCGGGTAAAAGCTAGTAAATAATATAATGTTCATTGGCAAGCATCAGAGTGACAAAAACAATTTTCTGTTTACTCCACGGTTAAGTTGTACGCGAAATTCATTAAAATTTGTAAGATTTACTGGAACGATATCGTTGAAACATGTTCAATTTCCTGTGATATTAGATGAGCTAGCGACGCCACAGATAAACTGCTACAGTAAAATAACTTTACTGTTATTTAATAAAATCAAAATTAAGTAAAATCAAGTGTCGTTTTAGTTGTCTTTTAGTATCTATGTCGGCCTGTGTGTGTAAAGTGTTTGTAAAGTCCCTTGTGATACTTTTTTTTTTCGGTTGTACTTTCGTAGTTAGCCGCAAGGCTTTTGCTACTTCACCGGGCATAAAGGCGAGCAGAGCTCCAGCCTTAATAAATGGTTTAAAAACTACAAACTTAGGAACCTGCGCAAGAGGGCGCCCCCTGTGGGGATTGGACCTCGGCTCAGGGCGGTCGCTGGCGATGAGATTGAGGGATTATGACTTTTAGTGTAATTTTAGAGTATTGTGCAACTGTCGCTCTACTTATAGTTCGCGGGCCTCTCGGACTTCGGGTCTACGAGGGCATCGGATGGTTCATTGCAAACTAAGGGTCAGGAGGAAGAGGGGGGACGCGTCGCGTTCGCGGGCGCACTCTTCTCCGGCGGGTCGGATAGTCCTTGTGATACAAGTTTCAAAATGTCAAGGGGGAGTTGTCTTTAAAAACCAACACACTTTTAGTAAATAAATATTTTAAATTTAACTTGTTTTGGTAATATTTGTTATGTTACAAAATTGAGATTTATTAAATTGGACCACCGGCAGGACTCGAACCTGCATCTTAGGTTGAGCCCCTAATGCCTTAACCAATTAGGCTACGGTGAAACCCTATCGGTCATCGAAATTTATGCTCGAATTAATTTTAAGATGACTTTAATTAATCTTCTACAGATCGAGGTGAATTATTAATCATTTATTTATATAAAAAACACGTCACAAGATACATATTTATGGCTTTTATAATATTAAAGTCACCTTAATATTTGCAGCCACATTTTAAACTTTCAAATCACGAACAACAGCAACAAAGTAACTTTATTTACATTTTACTACAGAGCAGTATTTTACTAAACGCAAGTGTTAAAGCACACACAGTTTTTTGCAAAACTTTTACTAAACAAACATTTGTCGTTAACTGAATTTACAAACAAAGTTGATTCGCCGCGACGCAACTACGGCTTGTTGACAGGTAATTAGAATAATGAATGTACCTTCTAATTATACAATATAATGGGTTTTATTATAAAGCTCGCGAAGTAAGCACCGTCTATTAATTATACAGAAAGCAACACATTCTGATGTTTATTTCGTCTAATTCGTTTGATGAACACTTTTATTCATTTGTCTCTAATACAACGTGATTCCGAAGAATATGCCATCTATACTAATGCTTGAACGAGCTAATCTCAGGAATTACTGGCCCCTTTTGAAAAATTCTTTCAGTTTTAAATAGCTCTTTTATCGAGAAAGACAGTTGAAGTTCTTATGGAAATGGGAGCTACGTGGGTGAAACTGCACACGGGAAGCTATTCATGATGAAAATTAAGTTGGTAAAGAAATTCCTGTGTTTGTTTTTGCATACTTGAAATAAAACATGAATATTCTTTCAAGAAAATCAATTCATCCATCCTATTAATAGCTGTGCTTACTGCACCTTTCGTGGAGTAAGAAGGAAATGTTCTCGCGGTTGTATAATTTATTTTAATGTTATTTTATATTAGGTGAACAAAATGGTCAAATAAAATGTATTATTTTAAAGAAATTTCTATATTAATGTAATCCCTATACATGAGACTATATGAGATGTATTTTGCAAGCATTTTAACCTATATATATAAATATGATACAGTAGAAAGTAATCTTAAGAGTTCCAGTCGACTCAGGTCAGCTTCGAAAATGCACTCAACAATTAACTACGATACAATATATATTTTTCATTAATGCTATTAAGTCCGTATAATATAACAATCGCATTCACTCACATCATAAAATATTCTAGGTATATTTTAAAAATTAAATCAATAATGAACTTCTGAGGTCTAGTCATATTAATCGAGTAGTTTGGCTTCGGTTTCTATGTTACTATGTTACTTTTATCGCCGTAGATACTACGCCTCGTCGTAGCAACTACGACATTGTAGTCGTAGTAGCGTAGACCTATTTTAACCCTCAATTTATCTGTTAGGTCCCAGGGACTCCGCGTGAAGTTTCATTTTAGTCTAAAAACTTTATTGTCGCGTTTTTGTTTTCGCGCGTCTCAGTACCTTCCTGCAGTAGCAGTCCGGACGCGGGGTGAAGAGGACGTGCGGCTGCGCCACGCGCATAGGTGAGTAATTGTGCCTATGGAGTCTGCTGGACTCCAAGGGGGTATTTGTGTGATAAAAATATTATTTCGCTGGATTGTTACGTTATCATTTATTCAGTGTTATTTTTGTATTTTAGGCTACCAAATGGCTTCACACAGTCGGTCAGTCAATTTACTTCAACCCGAAGCTGACTCGGTAGTACTAGACTGGCTCAGATGTGATGATGAGGAGTCTAACGACGAGGAGCAAGAACAACACGATGGACCACAAGATGAAATAGTGCCAAACGAATTGTTTTCCGATTCAGAAGATGGATGCATACCTTCTAACCATGACTCAGATTCAGAGTGCTCACCTGACACGTCAAGCGACGAGGAAACACAGGATTCAGGTGAGAATGCAAGATATTATTACGGAAAAAATCGGTACAAATGGTCAAGAGATCCACCATCAAGAAATGTACGTTCGCAGGCTCATAATATTATACGTGTTCCTTCAATTCAAAATGCTATAGATGAGAATGGCCCACTTTCACCTTTGGAGTCGTTTCAGCTGTTACTTGATGGCCAAATGATGGAAACTATTCAGCAGTGGACGAACAAAAAGCTAGAAAAATTGCGAGATAAATATCCATCCGAACAATATACTTTCAAAGACACCGATCAAATAGAATTGAAAGGGTTTCTATCACTACTGGTTTACAGTGCTGTATTCAAGTCAAACCATGAAAGTGTTTTGTCATTGTTCGCTACTGATGGAACAGGCAGACCCATATTTCGAGCATCTATGTCAAAAAAACGCTTTCTTGTCCTGCTTGTTGCTCTTAGATTTGACGATTTTGAGCACAGAGAAGCCAGATCGCAAATTGATCCAGGCTGTGCTATTGCCGAGCTGTTAGACATTTTCAACAAGAACTCACAAAAATACTATGTCCCAGGTGTGAATGTCACTGTCGATGAGATGTTGCTTGCATTCCGTGGGAGGTGCAAATTCAAAATGTATATACCTAGCAAACCAGCGAAATATGGCGTGAAGGTGCAATGTTTAGCTGACTCTAGCACATTCTATGTATACAATACATATATATACACAGGAAAAGGATCTGATTCTTACACACTATCAGAAGAAGATAAGAAAAAGCCTATACCAGCGCAAGCGGTGCTTAGATTGTGTAAACCAATTTACAACACCAACCGTAATGTGACGACAGACAACTGGTACTCCTCCATTGAACTATCTGCAGAACTGAAAAATAAAGGATTGACTACAGTGGGTACTTTGAAAAAGAATAAGGCTGTCATTCCAAAGGAGTTCTTACCGAACAAGAACAAACCAATCAACTCTTCAATGTTTGGTTTTACAAAGGACTGTACTTTAGTCAGTTTCGTGCCAAAGAAAAACAAAGCTGTTTTACTGTATTCAACCATGCATCACGACAATGCAGTTAATTCTGAAACCCAGAAGCCCGAGATAATAGAATATTACAATTCAACAAAAAGCGGAGTCGACTCGGTGGATCAAAAATGTTCTGTCTATTCATGCAGCCGGCGTACACGTCGATGGCCAATGGCAATTTTCTTCCGCATTGTAGATATGAGTGCATGGAACAGTTATGTTTTACATCAAAACCAGACGGGTATTCGCAAGCAAACACGTCTTGATTATCTGAAAGGTTTGGCTGAGCAACTGAATGAAAATAATCTCAAAACACGACTATACAACACAAGACTTCCTCGTCAGCTGCGCGTGATAATATCAGAGATCATCAAAGTACCCCTACCCACAGATGACCAAAATGCTCAAGATGAAAAGTTGCCCAGAGACCAAAGAAAATACTGTCATATATGTCCCAGCCGCCTGAAAAGAAAGACAGTATACTTATGCCATAGCTGTGTGAAGCCGGTATGTTTGGCATGTACAAAGAAAATCTGTGTTCGGTGTGCAGCTAAAGATAAGGAGTAAAAAGCGCTGCAGGTTTTTTTTTTTTGTATAAACGTGTTCCAATTTTTATTTAGTTTTTAAAAGTTGATTATATTTTAAACTTATTATAGAAGGAAATAGTTTAAAATTATAATATATTGTATTTAAGTTTTGAGCCAGAAGTTGCCATTGATTTTTGTTTTCTTATTTTTTAGTCTATTAGGTTTTTCAATTGTCAAGAAGACTGTTACAAACTTATAACGAAATGTGATATTAAAACATATAAGTATAATGTTGCTAAGTATAATAAACCATTTTTGAGTACATATTTTGCTTTTATTTTGACCATAATCAATGATTATTGTGCAAGGAGTCTCATGGACTCCATCGGGTAAATTAAGTGATTTGGGATCACCAGGTAAACTAAGGGTTAAACGAGATTTTCGATCGTGCGATACCAATATGAAGTCAAGTATTATTATATCTATTTATAGTCTGCAGTTCCAAAGATGGTTAATTATTGACATTCCTAACATTTTCCTAATTTCCCAGAACAAAGTCAAATAGAACAAAAATACGTACGCTTTTTTACTAGTAAGTATATTTTTCGAAATTGAAAGCTCATATCATACTCACTTCTGGCAGGCTTAAATTTTTTAGCGGAGGTTTTAATACTAGTATTAAGAAATGAAATTAAAATATACTTCCCGCGTGCGGTTTTACCCGTTTAGAATCTGTAGCTTCAGTTTCCGTGCATATTTCTTAATTAAAAATAGCTCATGTTACTCTTGGATAATGTGGCTTTCTGTGAAAGCCTGGTGAAAGAATTTTTGAAATTGGTTCTGTAGTTCCGGAGCCTATTCTATGAGAACAATCAAATCTTTCCTCTTTATAATATTAGTAGTCCAGGCATATTAGGATTTCCCCTCGGAATGAGAGATAGTCGGCTATAAACTTGTATAAACCTTTATTTTGGTACCCTAAAACTTGTCTTAAAACCTACCTATCTTAGGGTGTCCGCGTCTTCAGATATCCCAGGGTCAAAAAATCGCTTTCCTGCATCCACATCGCGAACTACAACCATTCTTGCAGTTGCAGATTATTGTGTGTAAGCAATTCTTCCAGAGCTGGTGGATTCATTGTCATAACGGTATGATTCCAGGCATTCATCACGCATTGTCCAACCCCAATTCTGGGGTTCTAAATCGTGCCCTAACCAATCTGAACTTGATAGTAAACACGATTGAAATGTTGGTGAGCTGCTGCAACCCTTGACCCTGGGATATCTGAAGACTCGGACACCCTAAGATAGGTAGGTTTTGAGACAAGTTTTAGGGTACCAAAATAAAGGTTTATACAAGTTTATAGCCGACTATCTTTCATTCCGAGATTCTTGCCTTTATTTGACTAATATTCCTGGACTATAGTATAAAGTAGGAGAGATAGGGGCGTTAGTTATCAAATATATATTTTCCGATATGACACTTACATCCTTACTAATATTATAAAGAAAGTTTGTATGTATGTATGGATGGATGTTTGTTACTCTTTCGCGTAAAAACTACTGAATGGATTTGGCTAAAACTTTGCACGGGGATAGTTAATCAGCTCGATTAACATATACCTAGGCTACAAAAAAACACGCTACGACCCACTGGAGCAGAGTAATGCGGCTAATACCGCGGGGCGCAGCTAGTATTAGTATAAAGTAGGAGAGATAGGGGCGTTAGTTATCAAATATATATTTTCCGATATGACACTTACATAGTTGAGTGTGGTTTCCGGCTTAGAATCGACCACCCCATGTCCTCCCATGGGTGTCGTAAAAGGCGACTAAGGGATATATGGCTGATGGATGGGCAGCAGCATCTATTAGCTCAAGGTTTACATCTTACTGCGATCACCAATCCGTCTGCCAAGCGTGGTGATTATGGCAATATCCCTCAACGACCCTGGCTTGCCAAGGTCTGTTAAGAGGAGGCCCATGTTCAGCAGTGGACGTAAACGGGCTGTTGATGATGATGATGATGATAGTTAATAATATAGCTAGCTTGATATATGACGTGTTTGAATATAAACTGTTAATAAGCATTAATTATATATCGTTTAGTTTTAAAAGATGACAAAAATAATGAACTCGGGTTTTCTTCCAGTCTTTCTTCTCCGGGTGTCACAACGTAGGTAGATAAAGAAAGACTCGTAGGAAGCTAGGATGGGTCCGGTCATCCTTGCAAGGTGAGGCTCGCGAAGTCCTGACCTAATCCCAGCCCGCGCTGGTTGATTCTAATTATATTTATAATACGCGACTATAACATGCCACATTGGTAGATTTAAATAACATTACTGTTAAAATGTGTACTAATTAATTAGTCATTTTTTTTCTATGGATCATTTTATTATTGTATTTGACTTATAATAAGTACGATCGATTCATGTAATTTTCATTAGTGCATTTCTATGCCAGCTAAACATAACGTAAATTAACCTAAATTTCTGTATATAAACAATTTTAATTAATTTATTTAATGGCTAGAATAATAATTATTATACTGCGTTGATATCAGCTAATTATTATGACGTGAATAGTGTCAGGAATTGAACAGCAAAATTTAGAAAATATTTTTAGTGATGCACAAATTTATAGAACTTTGTAGAGGGAATATCTATATAAATATAATTCTACTGTACGTGTGTCACTGAACTCCTCCTAAACTGCTGGACCGATTTTAATGATTTTTTAATGCGTTTGTGTGGTGCCTTGGATGGTTTAGATTCACAAATCGCGAAAGTTTGTAAGTATGGATGGATGGATGTTTGTTACTCTTTCACGTCTAAACTACTGAACGGAATTGGATTAAATGCACCGGGTTAGGTTATACGCTGGATTAACATATATGCTACAAAACATCACGCTCCGACCCAATGGAGTAGAGTGGCGCGGGTAAAACCGCGGGGCGCAGCTAGTTAGGTATATAATCTTCTCGATCAACCTCCTGGCCACGGCGCTGGTACCTAGATAGCTTATCTCCTTAAAGATTGTCCTTTAAGGAGATAAGCTATCTATCTATGCAGTACATATTATGGATATTAAATTATGTAATATATAAAGAGATAGAGGTTCAATCCGTCTCGATAGGATCAAAAAATTATGGTGGTGAAGTATATAATATATTATAATGATTCAGATCCAGTTTAATATGACCAGAAATAAATGGTAATGCGGACTGTAAGTAAAATGTGATGTCTGGGTAAAATGCGGAGCGGGAATGCAGGATTAGCCGTGTTCACACCAATTATACAATCTAGCCAAATCAAGGAAGCATGCACTCACACACCAGTAAGCCAGATAATCAGCCTCCAAAGCAGTGCTACAGCCTCGTGGTTCAGCGCGGCGATTGGCGTGGAGTAGCAGGATCCAAGCGCTTAATGTTTACGGATACACCAGACACCAAGCGTTATCACACACACACGGTTAGAGTCCAAAATGTGAGCATAAAAGTAAAATGCGGTTAGAATGCAGTCGTAAGAACAGCGGGTTCTAGACCACACCCGTATAAGGTTATATATGAACAGCGCCGGGCGTTCGGCCATGCATCGCAACCAGTGTTGCCAGTATAACCGACCTTAAATGGTTCGCGCAATGCGTCCCAAGGTGGCGCGATTATACAATTGGTATGATAAAAACGGCGTAAACATATTAAGTGCACAGGTGTATGCGCAACACACACGTGCACTATAATTTATAAAAGACACGGCTCAATCTCGGTACAATTTGATGAAACAAAATAAATAATGCAGTATTTTAAGAGAAAATGTAAACCGTTACGATCATAAAATTTTAAGACAATAAATAGACGATCTTGTCAACACAATTTATTACCTTTTTATTAAGCCGACGCGACGTTTCGACATGGGTTACACCAGTCGTGATCATGGACAGACTATTTATTGCCTTAAATTGTACCGCGATTAAAACCCCGTGTCCACTATAATTATCTATACAAATATCGCAAAAGTAAAAGAACACGTGCACTTTATTTACTCCTTTTCTCTCAAAATATGGTGAGACGGCATTACCGGTGAGAGTTCACACGCAGGATCGCTAGCTATTTTTAATAGATAATTGGTAGTCACAGAATTTTTTGCCCGATCCGGGGATCGAATCAGGGACCTTGCTAGTTGCGGTAGGACAAATTACCGCTAGACTAACGACGCAATAAACTGAGTATAAGAAACTTAAATTATCTAACCGATAATCGTTAGGTAAAAGCGCTTTAATTTATAAATATTTGAGTGTGAACGATTTATTTACGGTTTCAGATTTTCTTTTTTTTTTCTCGAAATAATAAAATATACTTTCTAAGAAATGTGCACATTGCGATCAATAAAGGTTTTAGTTAACATGTATTACTTACGTCATCACCATCAACAACCCGTTGACGTCCACTGTTGAACATGGGCCTCCTCTTTACAGACCTTGGCAAGCCAGGGTCCTTGAGGGATATCGCCGCCTACCGCCCTAGGCTCGGCCTCGGGGAGTAGGGCACATGGGCCCCGCTCCCTTCGAGGCTGACCCATGAGGAGTAGGGACGCCTCTACACTCCGGGCGTCCCTATAATTGGGCAAAAGGGCCACTGTAAGTGTGGCCCGCGGTGTCACATTGGCCGCGGGTGCCGTCGGGAGGTCGGATTGCTTATGCGTATCCGCGATAACGCTGCGGCGGTGAGTGGTGAGAATGCGTAAAAGCATTTAACCCCGGACAAAAAAAAGGGTCCTTGAGGGATATTGCCATAATCCTCACGCTTGGCAGGCGGATTGGTGATCGCAGTAAGATGGTGAGTAACCATGAGCTGATAGATGCTGCTGCCCATCTATTAGGTGTAATTACTTACGTACTAAGTTAGAAAACTAGATTTAATTATTATATTCGCGTTGTAAAACGGGTCGTGGGGTTTTTAGGACCGGGACCGCGGTCCCGGATTCCACCTATAAATTAAATGTTTATTTTTCAGTAGTATTTTGGGACCACAAACAAAAAAAAGTAACACAGGTTCTAAAAACACATTTGTCATTTCTTTTTGTAGTTTTTTTAATATTTTGGTAGTTGAGGTAATATTTTGGTAGTTGAGGTAATATTTGAACAGACTTAAAACTACTTTACACGTTTACTTTATAAGTGAGCGGTACCGCATCTAGACACATAAGCCAGTTCCTCGGGGAATGCCAGCGCAGTGCAAAGAAGCATCAGTCGAGTTAGTCGAGTTAACAGTGCTCCCTTGAGCTAGCTTTACTTAGATACACTCTGTTGCTATCTACTCTCTACTGGGTTTAAGTTTAAATTTAATCATTTTAGACACCGTTTCTTATTTTTTTTTCTATATGATACATCAAAGTAGATTATATGTAATGATGATTAACAATGAAGCTATAATTAGAATACTTACGAGACTTTTCTATATAAACTTCGAGATCGTTTATTTTCATATCATAGGATGATTTAAAAATAAATATATCACTACATAGTATAAAACAAAGTCGCTTGCCGCTGTCTGTCCGTCCCTATGTATGCTTAGATCTTTAAAACTACGCAACAGACTTTGATGCGGTTTTTTTTAATAGAAAAGAAAAAGGTTTATATGTATGATACATCAGCATTGCACCCGTGAAAAGCCGGGGCGGGTCGCTAGTATAATATAAACCTGAAGGCTTGAACGCGCTAATCTCAGAAACTAATGGTCCAATTGGCTACGGGAACGGGAATTATGCGGGTGAAACCGCGCGTGGAAGCAAGTATACTATAAGGTATTTCTGAAAACTTAAAAAGTACCTACTGAAATTAGTTCATTAATTTTACCGTTTGTATATTCAAGCAATTAAACTTTTATATTAATTTTGCTAACTCTTTCAAGGGGGGAAATCTTAAGAGGGTGGAGATCTTTTCTTATCGGATGCCTACGTTGTATAGAAAATACACTCTCCAAGTTAAAAAAAACTAAACATTTTTTATTCATATAGACACATTTTAAATATTTAAAATGATGTTCTTATGAACGTCATTTTTTTACTATCACGAGTTCAGTTTTGGGCGTGGCAACTCTGAGAAGAACTGGCAAGAAAATCAGAGGTATAAATCGATCTCTAAGATCATCGGTTAAGCCTTTGAGTGAATCCGTCATTGAAAGCAGAGCGTTATACGAGTATTATTATAGATTTGAAACTTTGTCTACAACCAATGGTGTTTATTTCTAATAGTACTTATCATAAAAATCTTATAAACACATATAATAATTTCAGTTCATAAAAGTGGAAGATATCAGTACAAATCACTTTGGAAATTATTTTTCTAGTCTTATGAGTTTAATCACCAAAAACGTTATCAGCCATTTTGTGACGTCATAGAACTAGTATGAAAAAACCTTTATTCGCTTTTTACGTTTCGATAGGCTCTCATTTGGAGTCAGTCAATTCCTATTTATCAGCGGCTTTTATTCTTGGAGCCTAGTAGGATATTAAAGCGATATTTTTTTTCTGTAGCAATGACGCCATAACACCGATGTCGTCTCTATATGTCATATCAATTTTAAAATATTTAGACCTTTCTGGTTCTCGAAAAAAATCTATAGTTTCAAACATTAAAAAAAGAGCAAAATAAATATGAGGCACGATTATTTGTTGACGACTTGACTTAAAATTCAGCATAATATAGTAAAGCGACAACAAGAAATAATGAGTTTCGATTAGAATCCATTACAAATATCGACATCAAATATTACTTGGCAATAAACTTCACGTTCAACTTTCATACTTGACTTCCTCAATTTCCTGGCGTCGGAGTAGCACCAAGTTTGAAACTAGATAAGTCTGGTAGATCTTGATATCAGACCGCCAACAGGTGCAGCGGACTAAATAGCCTACGTAAACTAAAGTAGACCTCACTAACTTGTACCTTGTGCTCAAGATTCATACTTTACATCGATTTTACTATTAATTCTGAGAATTATTTAAAGATTAAGAATATTCGTACATTTTTAGGGTTCCGTCCCGGAGCTTAAAAAAGGACCCTATTACTAAGACTTCGCTGTTTGTCTGTCATCAGGCTGTATCTCAAGAACCGCGATAGCCAAACAGTTAACATTTTCACAAATTATGTATTTCTGTTGCCGCTATAACAACAAATAATAAAAACAAAATAAATTAATACACATTTAAGGTTGGGTCCAATATAAAAATTGTTATAAAATAGTGTAAGTTAAATATTAATTTAATTTTAAATATTGTTTCTCAGTAAGTGAATTATGTATGCAATTCTTTATCCTTACTATATAATATAATAAATGTGAAAGTAACTCTGTCTGTCTGTTACGCAATCACGCCTTAACTACTGAAGCGATTTAAATGAAATTTGGTACAGATATAGTCTAGAGCCTGAGAAAGAACATAGACTATATTTTATTATGAATTTCCCACGGGAACGGGAGTTGCGCGGGTGAAACCGCGCGCGGGAAGTTAGTGAGAAATAAAGTTGTTCTAAACCCATTATGTTGGTACTGAGGTAATAAAATAAAATTGATGTAAAATCAATTTTATATTTTATTACCTCAGTTGTTTAAGTCAAAACCCTTCGTACGCGAGTCTAGCTCGCACTTGGCCGGGTTTTTTTTTATAAAGAAGAATTTACGGTAAAATTTACCACATACTAAATCTTAAAAAAATGTAGGTATTCAAATTTACACCCCCGGCAGAATTTAAACCTGAATGTTAGGTATAGCCCCTAATGCCTAAACCATTAGACCACAGTGGATTCTAACCGGGCATCAAAATTTATCAATCTCTTATAACTCGTCTTTAAGATGAACGTAGATGCTTTCTATCGATAATGGTTAACATTACTCGACAAATATCTCTAAAGATGCGTACAGAAGCAAATATTTAAACGATGACACGGCCCGTGCCTCATTGCGGTTAATTTTGCCACAACTAAATTCAAAAAATGGATGAACTGGTACCTTCCGATGCCCTTGTAGACACGAAGTCCGACAAGCCTGCGAACTGTAAATTAGAGCGACAGTTGCAAAAAACTCCCCTAAAAAGCTAAAAGCCATAATCCTTCAATCTCCCCGTCAACGACCGCCCTGAGCCGAGGTACAAGACCCACAGGGGACGCGCAGGTTGCTGTTTGTAGTTTTTATACCATTACTCTAGGCAGGATCTCTGCTCGCCTTTATGCCCGGTGAAGTAGCCTCATGGCTAACTACATAGGTACATCAGAAAATAATACCGCGTATCATCTGCTGAGAAAAGTATTTAAGGTGATTTGAAACCTACATTAAAAATTCAAGTTTAATAAATAATCTCTAGGTACTCACAAGTTAGTCTCCTCTGTGGCAGATTATCTTCGCAATAATGACGTCAGCTGCCAGGTGTGGGCTAACATAGAACACAGCAATAACTTTGGAAGTGGTAAGGTTCTGTTATTTGCAAGATGGTGATGTCATAAATCTATACTAATGTTATGAAGCTGAAGAGTTTGTTTGCATAAACGCGCCAATCTCAGGAGTTACTGGTCTGATTTGAAAAAATCTTTCAGTGTTTATATCGATGAAGGTTTAGGGTGTAAGAAAACTCCCCGGGTACCCGCGGTACCATATTGGCTGCGGGTGCCGTCGGGGGGCGGGATTGCTCATGAGTACCCGGCCCCCGCCAACGGCGGATCGAAGGAGTGTCCGGGAGGTTTTAGTGGTGTAGGGTTCTCTCCTCGTGGTATGAGTTTAGCATACCACGCTATGGAGAGGGCGAGTCCCACATATCCCACCGCCCAGCGCGCGAATACGCTGCAGCGGCGGTGAGAATGCGTTAATGAACGTAGCCCCGGAAAAAAAAGGTGTAAATACGTTATTTAAATGTTTTTAACTCTTTATGGAAAAGATTACCTTATACTATATTTCAAAATTTGAGATTAATAAAATTCGACCACCGGCAGGATTCGAACCTGCATCTTTGGGTAAAGCCCCCAATGCCTTAACCAATTAGGCTACGGTGACAAAAACACAATGTGAAAAACGGGCGGTGTCATCGTTTAATATTTAATACCAAAGGTAACTTTGGCGATATTTATCGAAGTAATGCGAATCATTACCGATAGATGGCACTAACGTCCTCCTTAGAGACGTGTTACAAAGAGATTAATAAATTTCGATGACCGGCTGTGGTTCCACCGTAGCCTAATTGGTTAAGGCATTGGGGGCTTTACCCAAAGATGCAGGTTCGAATCCTGCCGGTGGTCGAATTTTATTAATCTCAAATTTTGAAATATAGTGTAAATACGTAGCGTAATTTAATGCCCCTCTGTCGTATCAACCCTGTATACAGCAGGTACTTAATTCTAACAGGAGACAGTTAAACAGCAAGGTCACGATTACGCCGCCAAGTGTAACACCAAGACAGTTCACACACGTACAGCTTAAACATGTCCGACTAGTTCGGCTGTCCAGGCAAGAATGCCGCCGCTCACCGAGTGTTGCCAACTTAACGTTTTGAATAAATGCCAACTTTACATATTTTAATGTTTTATTACTTTTAAAAATTGTATTTAATTATTTAAAAATCTTTAAACCTTACATAGGTTATAAGCACACAAAGACCTATAGGAGCGGAGCACCAATGAAGAATATTAGAAAATAGCAAAAGCCTAAGGGCTAACTATAAATGTCTGCCTTTAAAGCGTTGGAGACTCCACTCACGCACTTGATTAATTTTTGGCTGTCGTACTTTTCCAATCCAGGAGTGTCAAAAGTGTAAGTGAGGTAGAGCATGCGGTTTTATATTCTATTTCTCTCAGAATTTTGTGTCACTTCTATTGAGTTACTACTATTGGCACAAAACCGTCCAAAGGCATCCGGAATGGTCCGAGATCGTCCGGACAAACAGCGCTCAGCGCTTTGCAAGCATTTCAAAGTTCCGTTACTGCAAAGCGATGAATTTCGTTGATTTTTGAGTATTTACCAAAATTGAAGACTTGTGGATGTCTAGGTATAGTAGTGCAGTCATTGAAGCGAAAAATAGGGTCTTACCTCCGATTATTTTATTGTGACCCGATTTGCATGATATTTTGGTATTGGGCTCATCTTACCCTTAACTTCAAAAGTGAAAATGATCTGAGCTCCGCCTATTATTTTTAAGGGGTGTAAACAACCCCTTAATGGAAAAATTTACATTGAGCCATTTTATCACTAGAATACGATTAGTTTTTGGACCATAACTCCTTCAATCTATCACAACTTATAAAAATCCATTTTAAAGGTAATTAAAAGAGTTACAACTTTAGATTACAATATATAGTGAAAAACCTTTAAATTTAAAACAGTGGAGGTTCAAAGGGCTCGAGAGAGCCTGTGATTTCGCTGCCGCGCGCTCTTTAAACAATCATATCTCCGTAAATTTTTGTGTGACAGAATAAATAAAATAAAAATATTTTTTGTCAGAAAAATACCTAAATTTTTGTCGTTATACTTTATACGTATCGTTCATCATTTTTAAGATATTATAAAAAAAAGAAGGTGGTTTTTGTAAAAAATCGAAAATATTTTTTTTCTTAAATCGTAATTTTTTTGCAAAATATTTGTCCTTAAGCAGCCAAACTGCTAGAATCCATCAAACTCTTTATACTTAAGTTAATTGTAGACGGAATACGATTAATTACATTTTGGTGGGAATAGCACTTATGAAACCCATTGATTTAAAAGAAAAAACCATTAGATGTTCCTCTTATTTGCATGTCAGCTCACTCATTTTACGTGCAAAAGACTTTTAACAGTGCTCATTTTAAAGCTTATTTCAAGCACTACAAAACACTATTTAATTAGAATGCATAAAATGTATCTGCTCGCCGCTAGATGGCATTAAATACATCGATTAAATTTCAGACAATATATAAAACGGCTTTGATCTTTAATACCTAATTTAATATTGCACTTAGAACACTTTATAAAAAACCGATTTGTCCTTTTTTATCTGCTACAATTTTGTACATGATAAAATATTCGTGAAAATGCATATTTTTGGAGATATTAGCAAAAAAACCGATGAAAAACGTGAAAAAATTCCGAATTTTCAATTTATAGAACATTTTTTTTCATGAAATGAGGCCGTCTATGGACATTCGAGGTTAAATTGATTGATCATTTTCACTTTTGAAGTTAAGGGTAAGATGAGCCTAATTCCAAAATTTCATGCAAATCGCTTCACAGTAAATAAATTCGGACCAATAACGCTTCAATGACTGGTAATGCACCGCCAGAATGGTGTCCCAGAAAGCCATGGGTTCCTGGCCCCCTCACCAACGGCGGACGGAGGAGCAACCTGGGGGTTTTAGTTGGTAGGATCCTCTCCTCGTGTGATTAGCATACCATCGCTACAGAGAAGACGAGTCCCACATACCCCTTCGCCGGGTGCGGCGGAGGAGATGCGTTACATTTGCCCCGGACAAAAATAAAAGTATAGCGGTAATGCTAAGTATTTGTATAAAAAATGTGTTTCTCTACCCTTCGTGCCTCGGAAAGCACGTTCAGCCGTTGGTCCCGATTGTTTGTTGGTCCCATCATCTATTATAATCGTATACCAGTGATCGGGCAGCAACGTCTTCTTAAGTGTTACAACATTATTTCTGCAGTCACCAACCCGGCTGCCAAGCGTGGTGACTATGTCAAAACTCTCCCTCGGCAGGAGGCCCATGTTCGGCCATGGTCATATATACCCCCCTATATGTCCACAGCTTGATGATGATGTTATATATAATCTTGTGATGTCAATAATTAATTGACTGACTCTGGCTGTGTACTTTAAGGCGATTCACGTACTGCCCCGCATTATGTTGCCGGTCGCTAGGCGTACTAAAACTAGCCGCATTTGAAAGCGTTTTCAGTGCGGTATGCGTGTTTTTAACGTATCTACATATATGAAAGACGCAGGCAAAGGATAGGGAATGAGAAAATGTTGAGAAAATGCAATTAAATGATAATCTCAATAAAACATCGTTTTTATTAAGATATAATTTCGACCTTAAGACGTTTTTCTTAAAGTTTTGTGATTAAGTAACTATCATAGATAAAGATATGTTTCCAATAAAAATAGACCAAATAAAAATTGTGACATTTCCTCATTCCCTTCATATACTTACAGTAAGTACACGCATTCCCGCATGATCCCGCCGATGCGGGGCAGTGTGATTACCGCCTAAATTAATAAATTTTCATAGCATATTACGTTTTCTTTTGTCCACACTACAAATATTCCACATTTTAAGCATAAACAGTAGCTAATATTCATATTAATAGGCTAGGTATTTTATAGTTATTATTAAAATTTGTATTAAATTAAATTACAATGGTGCTTACATTACGGTTATTTCGAACAACTATCGCTACCCGTGGCTATTAAACGCGTCCTTTGGGATTTATAATACAATAATAACGTTCAAAAGCGGCCTCCATACACGTTTCAATTCATTTAAATTCGAGTCATCTAAAATTCAATTTATTATACAATTTCTGAATAGTACCTTAATGGTTGTTTAATATAGTGTCTATACGGAATTGTATTTGTATTTTTGTATGTATATGTTTGTTACGAATAAACTTAAAAACCACTGGATGGATTTCAATAATTCTTTCATGGTTAGAATGCTACATTATCTCTGAGGTACACAGGTTATATTTAAGTATGACGTCCCCACGAGAACAGGAGTTAGGCGGTGATATTTGTTTAATTGACTTGCACCGGTGGCTCAGTGGTTACGGAAGTTGCTTCTGAGACCTGGTGTTCTGGGTTCGATTCCCACCCGGGACAATTATTTGTGTGAACCACAAATAGTTGTTCTGAGTCTGGGTGTTCTTTGCGTCCGTGAAATGTATGTTTGTAAAGTCCCCTGCGACACAGGGATTTATTTCCCTAGTGCGGGAGTTGTCTTTTTTAAGAAAAAAAAAAAAAAAATTACTGGAATTTTCCGTATTTAAAATATTAGAGGTTTCGTGCATGGATGCAAATAGTTCTTTTCTTTTTCTTTTATTTATCAGTCTGTTTTCGTCCAAAGTTGAATATGGGCCTCCTCTTAACAGACTTTTGCAAGCCAGGGTCATTGAGGTTTGGTGATCGCAGTAAGATAGTAAGTAACCTTGAAATGATAGTTGCTGCTGTTAATCCATCAGTCATCCTTTAGTTGCTTATTAAGACACCATTTTAACGATTTTGATTTGAAGATTTTAAATACTTCCCGATTTTATCGCGTTCAAACAAATTCTTCTGCTGATTGTATTAGCGGAAAATGTTCATACTTCCAAAAATTACAGCTACGTGTGAAACTCCAATACATCAACCAATTAATAACAACCATTAAACTTTCTAACTGGCTCCAACTGGCTCCAACTGCCCCTAACAGCCTCTAAGCCTCACATTTTGGCGCCGACATATAATACCATCGACAGCCCCCGACAACTAATTTATGGGACATTCATCTACTTTATACGAAAATTGAGAATATTAATTGAATAAATTAAAATTTATTGACGCGCGTTCGGACTTTGAATTAAAGTTTGATTTTAAATTAATTGAAAATGTTGTTAGAAAGGGTTGCTAATTTGTGAATTTGTGATTATAGTGATTAATGTGAATTATGTTTGTTCTACATTTAAACACTGAAAAATGTTTTTGTTATTTTTATTTGAGTATACGCTATACCGATTATAAATTCCATTGTATCTCATTGAACCTGATTTGAAGCCATAATATTAAGTATTCTTTGTTAATAAATCTGTTTACTATTGTCAGGTTTTTAGTTCAGTCGGGATTCTCTGTTTTTCTTTGTCTTTTTATAAGTGTATCTTTGTGTAACTGAGCTTATTGTTAAGAGTTTTAGGAGTAAGTCAAACTTATGAATGCATTATAGTTGGCATTTACTGTTGCATGCGGCCGCCGGTCATATTCAAGCTTTCTTTGGGACGAACCATGGACAAACATATGTCTTATTACTTAACAAAAATAAAAGCGCTCGAGACTTATTAAATGGTTTAGAAACTAAGCAACCTGCGCGTGTTCTTTGAAGGGTTTAAAATTCGGCTCACGGCGGTCGCTGAACGGAAAATATGACATTAAGGTCTTTAGGAGAGTTTTATGCAACTGTTGCTCTTCTTTACAAATCCCCCTCGGATTTCGGGTCTGTACTCGAAATTGGCATGAGAAAGTTACTTCAAGACGATTTCGATTGACGTGAGGATTCGTAGATAGTATACATTTTTCAAATATTTCAATTCAGAGACTCGCTGTGTTAAAAAGAAATGACACCTGTATATATGATTTTAGTATTACAGGTATTATTTATTAGCGGAATTAACACTAGATATTTTTGTCTTTTTAATTTAGATTAATGTGGATTTCCGCGAAGTAAAGCCTGATTCTATTAATTATTTCAGATATTTCCAATTAGTTAAACATCTGAGTGCACATGTGTATTAAACGTACCTAATAAATGATCACAATGCCCAATATTACTAAACCTCCTACTAATATTATAATAAACACGAAAGTTTATAAGTATGGATGGATAGATGTTTGTTACTCTTTCACGCAAAAACTATTGAATGGAATTGGTTTAAATTTTGCACCGGGATAGGTTATAGGCTGGATTAACTTATAGGCTACAATACATCACGCTTCGACCCACTGCAGCAGAGTTATGAGGGTAAAACCGCGGGGCGTAGCTATGTACTTATATTGAAAAACGCGCAGGTCGTCTAACAAATTGTCTCCTTGATGCCGCCGATGAATTTTGAGCCGAGCAACGAGCAACGAAATGAATATTTATTTTATGAAGTCACAAGAAATTCTTCATCCGATCTATATTAAAGCTTAAACGATGGACATTAAGTTCAATTTGTACTGCAGATTGTATTTAAACACTCGTAAAATTTCCACAAGATTCCATTCGCCTAATTAGATTCGACGCTCACGGCATAATATTAAATTTTTTCCTTAAGAACCAATGGAAAAAAGTTTCCGTCGTCTTAATTCAATGTTCTTATTTAAAAAAGCACATTCAAAAAATAAAAATAAATGCATGAATATGAAAATAAATATATTTTATTCCATTCACAATTTTAATTTAAATATGATACATATATCCTACTAATATAATTAGTTTGTAAGTATGGATGAATGGATGTTTGTTGCTCTTTCACGTAAAAACTTCTAAACGGAATTGTCTGAAATTTTGCACTAACATAGGTTATACACTGGATTAACATATAGGCTACAAAACATCACGCTCCGATCCCCTGGAGCAGAGTAACGCGGGTAATAGCGGGCGGATTTGATGCACCTTATATTTTTTATTAGGTCAGGTTTTGAATCTGGGATATCTGCAACGCAACCAACGAGGTAGTAATATGTCTATTTAGAATAACACTCACATAAGCTCAACCCTTCTTCATCAACGTCCTACTTAACAAAAAAGCGGCGGTCACATCAAAGTTTAATTAACAAAAAGTACAATCCTTCTGCCACCACCATACAAAAAGTAGGACCCTATTACAACGGCTAATCAAGTTCCCGACGAAATAATTAACCTGAGCTACCCTGAATCTTCAATACCTTCCTGTAATGTATACAGAACCCAAAATGAATGTCTCGAGTCCGCCCCGATGGTCACAGAACCAACAAAAAAGCCTTAATTTATCTTCGGCGAGCCCGAGGGGACAAAAATGGAAGTTACCTACAATTTGGATAGCGAATTTTTTGGGACCCTATCTATATGTTAATGAGATGGTTGATCAAATGTATGTTAAAACGGGTAATATTATTGAGTTCGAATTCGAAATGGATTGGGGTATAAATTGAAATAACAAGAGTTCTGAATAAATGTCAATACGAATCGGTTTCCCTACATTGATAAAACTACGGGAATGCGTATCGAATGTTGTTTATTAATTACATTGATCATCTGTTTATACGATCGTGTTAATGCAATAATTTATCTATATCGTGTATGTGAGGTTTATCTGAGGAAGCGTCCGAGTCGATTACATACGTATATTATTAATTACATTGATCATCGGTTTATACCAGGGGTCTCCAAACTACGGCCCGCGGGCCAAATCCGGCCCGCCAGTTTCATCAAACTGGCCCGCGACATCCAAAATTTTTATTGTTGTTACTATTGCTAGAAATACGACTATAGATAGGGGCAGTAAAAAATAATCTGTTTTGGCCCATGAAGCATACTGAAAATATCATTATGGCCCTAAGGCTTCAAAGTTTGGAAACCCCTGGTTTATACGATCGTGTTAATGCAATAATTTATCTATATCGTGTATGTGAGTTTTATCTGAGGAAGCGTCCGAGTTGATTACTTGCGAATATTTGTTTGAAAACGAATTTTGGCGTTGCATTTACTTTTTTTTATGAGTGTGGAACATTCATATTTCAAATGCGATGTAATTAACGATTTATATGTTATATTATAAAACCTCCGTAGTGTAGCGGTATTTGGCTCGCTTTAAGTCTCGGAGGTCATGGGTTCGATCCTCGGACAAGAAATCTTTGTGTAAATTCTAAAATTTCTTTCCATATCTGGTTGGTTGAGGGACTACCCTCCGTGCCTCTGAAAGCACGTTAAGCCGTTGGTCCCGATTGTTATAACATCATATATAACAAGCGTATACCAGGGAACGGGCAGCAGCGTTTCCCTGTGTATTACAAGATAATACTGCGGTTGCCAACCCGCCTGCCAAGCGTGGTGACTTTGACAAAAAGCCTCTTTCGGGAGGAGGCCCATGTGATGCTGATGATGATATTATAAAAGCTGTGTTAAAGTGACGCATTTTATTTCATAATTAAATTGCTGGAATTTCGCTCGACTTGAATCCGTCTAGTAAAAAAAGTCGAATAGTTTTTACGTACCTTTTTATTTTTATAGAACACATTCGTATTCAGATGAGTCTAATTTAGTAAATTATTTTGCGGTGCTGGTTTTATTCTGATTAAAGTCTGAAAAAATAAAAATGTTTGATTAAAATAAACTTGTAACGAACAAGGTCAATGAAGGTTAGAATTAAAAATCTAACGTTCATTTTATTTTCCATTTAACTAAATCCTTTTTCATGCATAATTTATATTTTAAATATGTTGTCCTAAATTTTCAATTCACCTAGAATTTTAAAAGATTACAAGTAAATCTTGTAGGTAGATAGTTATGTCACTTGACACCCATGACCACCGCCATGGTCATTTGTATGCCGACGCCCATGGTCATTTTCACGCACCTAGTCAAATTTCGTCGGAATGGTTTCCAGCTCTATCAAATATACGCTTAAAGTGGTTATGTAATGATGTCTATGTAAAGGCTTAGTACCCGTACAGATAAGTAATTAAGTATTTTTTTGTGTTACACTTAAATTTGTTTACCAAAATCTGATTAAACTTGTAAAACGTTTAATTTAAGACCTGTATTGTAATAACCATATTTAATACAAATGAACCATTAAATTAATAAACCTATATATTTCATTCTCCTAAAAAAAATACTTGTAAAATACATTTGAAAGAAGAAAGAAAGAAAATACAATTATTTAGCACAACACACAACATCATACACAGCAAACATATATAGTTAATGTACAAAACAATAAGACGCCTTGCATGTTCTGCCGAAAAAGTCGCCACCTCAGCAAAGGCTTGGCGATACCTAGCGCTGGTTTTCAGTTGATTTAAGATGTGTTTAAAAGTTCATTTATATATCAGAATCTAACGGAAGTCTTTCAAAATAGTTGCAAACATAATAATATCAACATACAGTTCATTTGTCACACATAGTTTCTTACAACGATAAAATTCTTCCTTCACCAAATCATTCAGAACTAAATCGAACGCATGAGTGAAGCTATACGAGTCCAAAAACAGTCATTCTTCAGAATTTTCTCGAACAAGCAAACTGCTTCTAAGGAAGTAATAAAGTTCTGTGAATATATTCTTTCTGGAATAGGTAATACATATTTTATATTGGGTTTGATATTATATCATATCTTTTGTTTACCAGCACTGCTTCCCAAAGGATAGAGCGGGTGTGTAGTAAAATGACATGCCAATATATTTAGAGATTTTCATAAAATAGTGAATGTCCGATTTGTACGAATTATGGCGCTATTTTACTGCATCGTTTTTCTACTACTGTACGTTAATGCATGCCTTACTACTTGTTAAAATTATAATTAAATTGTATTACTAAATTACCACATCTTGCCATATGGAACTTTTTAATGAGTAGGTACAGGAATTCAGTGTTTCTTAGTCGCACGTACTACGGCACAAAGAAGCGCGGTGGCTTCCATTTAAGCACTTCAAAGAAAATAAATGTTAACAACTTATAAATATGTTAAACATAACGATGTTTTTTTCCCAACATTTTTTCACTGCTAGCTAACCATTCAGTTTACATAAAAAAGTTAGCAGTTATCTTTGTTATGCCTTATACTAGCATAAATTGAATTATCGGGCCCACGAAGCCTCGTTTGACAACCCCGTGTCCAGGGAACCAAGTTATTGAATTTATTTACATACATACATAAGCTGAAAAAGGTCGAACAAAAAGTCTATGCTGCCATAGTATCACAGTCACCATACATTTATGGTTCCATGGGATGTCCTGATTTCAGATTACCTTTATGAAAAAGGGTAAATTAAATTTTTTACTGATTAAACTTCTGAAACCTAATGTTCTGTGTTCGACTCCCATCCGGGACAACAATTGTGTGAGTCGCAGATAGTTGTGTGAGTCTGTATGAGCTTTTGTCTGTGAAATATGGATATTTCGAATCGCCCGCGACATAGGGACGTATTTCCTCCGTGCGGGGAACAAGTCTCCCAGCAAGAGTCTTAAAAAAAATTTAATGAACTTAGTCACCTTTAAACGTAATCTCCTCGTTTATTTAATTGTATTCACAAAACTCAATGATATAGTTGTATTTCTACTAAATAGCGGTTGTTTTAACCTACATTTGCATGCAACATCCGGCTGTCACCGACATGTTGGTGACCCTTCCTCGGCTGATACACTAAGGTGACCACACTAACACAGAAATAAAATAATATTAAAAAAGTGTTTAAATTAAGTATTATACCGTTGTAAATAGAATAGTTAATACAACTGTTCTGTAGCAACAAATATGAATGTAGCCCATCCAATCCATCAAGTTAGGCTTAGGCCTCCCGTATTTTGCGCTATAACAGGTCATTGCTCCCCTGCAAGATCGACCTACCTTACGTTTGCCGAGACGTGGAACTTGTGTACCAGTGTAAAATTTACGTAACTATCCATTTTTTTTAAGATTTTTCTCTATCTAGAATTGGATTTTACGCATAACGTTATTATAGTGATTAGTAAGTTTTACTATTTTTATGTCGTGTAATGTGTAAGTTATCATTGTAGTTTATTGATTTGCAATAAATTAGAAACTGCTCGTTATTGGAGATTTCCATGTACATCCTCCTCTTTATTATAAACCAAGACCCATAAAACAATAAAAAATCATTAATTTATAGTATTCCATAGTCTTTTAAATGTATAAAACATATCATTGGTCGGTACCAATTATATGTTTTATAAATAAACTTTTTTTTAATACTTTAATGTTTTAAACATTTACATTTATTTCATTTTTTTGGAATTACTTTATCAGAATCGATTTTTGATCGGTATACAAAATCGATACTACTAAAGTAATTTCGCTGGTATAGCATTACAGTATTTTGTCCCGTTTATTTTTGATGTGACATGGCTAACTCAGTTGTCATGTATCATGTCCACGCGAGTTAGGTGTTGTTTTGTAACGCCGAAACGTGTAATTCAATTTTTCAGAACCATGTCGATTTGCTTAATCATCGCGAATATAAATTGAGGTGGCTTTTATAAGTATTTATGACGGATATCGAATTAATCAAATATCGCTCGTTGTGTATCTTTGTTGTTTTTTTTTTAAATATTTTATTTGAGTAAGCTTTGGATTATTGATTAATAATTATGTGCCCTTTTTATGTATTTTTGGGTTGGAACCTCTATAAGGGTCGGATTGCCTCGCGTACCCGGCCCTCACCAATGACGGACTGAAGAGTGTTCGGGGGGTTTTAGTAGTGTAAGGTCATCTCCTTGTGGTATGACTGGCATACCACACTATGGAGAGGGCAAGTCCCACATTCCCCTTTTGCCAGAGCGGGAACGCTGCAGCGGCGGAGGGGAGGCGTAAATGCATTTCCCTACGGACAACAAAAAAAAAATACTCTGGCATAAAGATGTAAATTTGTATCAATATTATGTTTTTGTTGAATGAAATAATTTAGCTAAAATATATTTTAGCTAAATTATTTCATTTAGATCATGGTTTGGTTTTCCAAGAGTTTAATTATGAATGGGCTTATTCTGCAATGTCCCATAACTTCCTTTTATACCTATATTTTTTAATAAATCACTACATATTCTACTAAGTGTTAAGAAAGTGTTCCGTCGCGTCTGTTGGCGCTTATCTCAAAAACTACTGCACCAATTTCCATGCAGTTTTCACTAAGAGATAATTATTCTTGAGGTAGGTTTAGGTACATCATTTATCAAGGTTTTGTGTTAATTCAGCTTTACTACCCGCGCTAAGCGCTTCGTTTATGTTTTTGATGATAAAATCTATTTTTTTAAGACAACTACTACTAAGGAAATAAATCCCTGTGTCGCGGGGGACTTTACAAACATTCATTTCACGGACACGGTGGGAATCGAACCCAGAACACCAAGTCTCAGAAGCAACTACCGTAACCACTGAGCCACCGGTGCAGTCTTTATTCCAACTCACTACAATGCATATGACAGACTATTATTAATTGATTTTTAATAACTGTTAATCATATTTAATGGAATCACGCGTTACTTTGCGGAAATCCATTCTAATCTAAATTAAAACCCAAATATCTAGTATTAATTCCGCTAAAACTGTTAATTAGATTAAACATCCTTTACCTTTATGAATTTAGTCATGTAATTAACGTTTTCTTCACTTAGTCCACTAACTCGCCTAAGCACTTAACTCTTGCATATATCGCTGTTTTGGGAGAAGACCGACGCAATTCTAAAAGAGAAACATTGAGAAAACAGTTCTTAAGATTTCAGGTATTCATTTTTTTCCCCAAACTTACTCTTTTTCTATTGTGTCGTTATTCTCGCAAAGCAGCGACATGTGAAATGTCGTAATTTGCCTTCTAATGCTATTTTTGTTTAATATGTATATTCTAGCTGTAAGTTTTCCTTAAAAATGAAAAATAAAATAATATTTATAATGTGTTCTTAAAGGTTTGATTAGTATTAAGGTCAAATAGCAAAGTTTACTTAGAAAAATATACTAAGATAACTAAGATTAAAAAACATCTAGGACAAACAACACTGATCTAGGACTGATACTGATATTCTGATATGACACACACGTAAGTTCAATATAGTTCAAACTTATGAGGGTAAGGCTAGCAAATACCTAATAGTCAAAGAACACGACATACTATATTAGTTACAGTCCACTTAATGGGGTCAAAAGCCACAGCAAAATGTAATTTACCTGCGACTACGATCACATGGGCTCGCTTGTTATTTATATTATCCTTAGTAATATTAAGAGGAAATGTTGTCATTCAGACTGACACGATATGTTGTTTAACGATGGATTAGCTGAAAATATACAGGAGTATTCCTCTTTCAGCAACAATTTTTCCATGTCATCAAGTTTACATGGAACACTTAATAATAATACTTCCATGGAAACTCTAAAAAGACTTCATTTGTTTTTTGGGGTTCCGTACCCAAAAGGTAACATAACGGGACCCTATTACTAAGACTTCTTCTGTCTGTCTGTCACCAGGCTGTATCTCAAGAACCGCGACAGCTAGACAGGTGAAATTTTCACAGATGATGTATTTCTATTGCCACAATAACTACAAATACTACAAATTTAATTAAATTAAATTTTAAGGGAGGCTTTTTTATTTTATTTTGCCCTTTTTGCTTGATGAGGCACTTGAAAATGGTACGTAACCCTCCGTGCGCGAGTCGGACGCGCACTTGGCCAGTTTTTTTATATATATAGGGGAAGTACTAGGTACTTCGTATAACATTTTGTAGATGTAATTAGAGTATATGTAACTTAATTAAACGTAGAAAAAGGTTAAGGTATACCTACATCAAATCACAAACAGCAGCATGGTTTAAATTTTAATAGTAATAAAGTTAAATTAAATTTAAATATAATAAATTAAGTGTATATTTTATTTCAGTTTGTTTTATTTAAACTTTTATATATTAATTTATGAAAACATTTATTAATTTCACCTAATTGTGTTAAACGTTGTGGAAATTGTGAATTATACCGTAAGTTGATACATCGTCATATCCTCTTAAATGGATTCAGTTAAGTGTCACCATCGATTAAGTAGAATGTTCTAGCACTTTAGTTGATGAGTAATAGTTTTGATGGGTGAATGAAATTGATGAAGTGAAAAAGGTCACAAAACGTTTAAGGAGGTCTAAGTTAATAAGACTCGTTCAACTATTCTAATTATGATGGGAGACCGTCAGGTGAGGGTAACTACTACTTCTTCCAAATAGTAATTTGTGAAACTAATTAACTGTTTCTCTAAAGTATTTTGTTAAATATGTTAAAACTAGCTTCCCACGCGCGGTTTCAAATACGTTGGTATCGTTTCCGTTAGAACTTCATAATAATATATAGAAAAGGCCACTTTCTTGATAAAAGGGCTATCCAATACTGATTTTTTTTAATCGAACTAATAGTTCCGGGGATAAGCGAGTTCAAACAAATAAACATACGAACTCTACAGATGAACTGTACCGCAGTTGTGCTCTATTACGTAAAAAATGCAACAGACAACTTACTAGCAGTTAGTAGTTGATTTATCCAAAGTTTTATTTATTTTAACATAGCACGAGGGGTTAACAAGAATACTAGTAGTGTGCAATGACTCTGCTAGTAATCTCTCTCTCTCTCTCTCCCCGCAGCATTGATTATTCCCATCTGATGGTGGGGGTCTGCTTTTCCAATCTTCTGCTTCCACTTTGCTCTATTTGACGTATCGTTTTCAGAGACGTTGCAGTGTTTCATGTCTTTCGCGGTTATATCATTCCACCTCATTTTCGGTCTTCCTCGTTTTCTAGACCCAAGCATGGTAAGATTCATCGCCACAGTTGAAGTGTAGTCAGGAGGTCTTCTTTTGACATGGCCATACCATCACAGCCTTACTCTCTTGCAGCTTATCGGCTATGTCACGAATGCCAAGGCTACCCCGAACGTACTCGTTCCGTATTTTATCGAGCCTTGTCACTCCGCAGATCCATCGAAGCATTTTCATTTCAACCACATGGATGGCATGGACGTGGCGCTGTGTCATGGTCCATGTTTCACTTCCGTAAGTGAGCTCTTATATACGAGCCCCTTAAGTCTACCGGACTCACATGTAACGCCAGTCACTTCTCGCTATTTTAGCCAGGCAGCTGCAATTCAGTGCTGAATGTTGGCATCTATATCTCCTGAGTTGCGTAAAAATTCTAGTAGTAATATTTTTATAAAAAAAAGAAAAGATATGCTTCGCGAGTGAACCGATGCGGACAGCGCATTTAATCATTAATATAGACTCACTCAAATTCTAAACATACAATGAATTATAATCACAGCAACTAATTAGCAACTTGATACAATGTTATGATAGTCATGTTTATAAACTAGTGATTGCAGTTAATTAACCAATGAAAACTAGAATTTTAGATGCGTTATTTACCTCTAAAATACTAATCTACATTGTTTATATTTATAGGCATTGAAACCAGAACAAGGGCGTATGTCAATCTATTTTATTTGTAACTAGCTTCCCGCACGCGGTTTCACCCGCATAACTCCCGTTCCCGTGGCAACTTCATAATTAAATATAGCCTATATTATTCAGTGATAATGTAGCATGAAAATGGTGAAAGAATTTTTAAAATCGTTCCAGTACTTTTTGAGCCAATTTATTACAAACATACTTACAAATAAATCTTTCCTTTTTATAATAATAACTAGCGGCCCGCCCCGACTTCGCACGGGTGGACTTTTATACCCTACCCCTGCCCTACCCTACCCCTACCCTAACCCTACCCTGCCCCTACCCTACCCCTAGCCTACCCCTACCCTACCCCTACCCCTACCCTACCCCTACCCCTACCCCTACCCTACCCCTACCCTACCCCTACCCCTACCCTACCCCTACCCCTACCCTACCCTACCCCTACCCTACCCTACCCTACCCTACCCTACCCTACCCTACCCTACCCCTACCCAAAAGTATCCTATGTCCTTCTCCCAGTTCTTAGCTACCTCCCTACCAATTTTCAGCTAAATCGGTTCAGCCGTTCTTGAGTTATAAATAGAGTAACTAACACGACTTTCTTTTGTTTTTAAGATGTATTCTGCTATTCGGGACGGAAACAAATCCAACAAATCAAAAACCATGGCAATCGGTCCAGCCGTTCTCGAGTTATAAGTGTTGTAACAAACACGACTTTCTTTTATATATATAGATATATAGACTAGGGTCCCGCGCACAATTTCACCCGCGTAGCTCTAGTTCCCGTTGGAACTTTATAATTAAAGATAGCTTATGTTACTCGTGCTTAAAGTAGCTTGCTAATGATGAAATAATGTTTGAAATCAGTCTAGTAGTTCCGGGACTTCTTTAATGCAAACCAACAATCAAATCTTTCTTCTTTATAATATTAGTAAAGATTAAAGTACTGCAACCACGCTTGGTAGACTGGTTGGTGACAGCAGTATTATGTTCTAATAGACTGGGAAAGTAGCCGTTTGTTCCTTGGCATACGATTGTTAATGATGATGATATAACTATCGGGGGCAATATTAGCATGCTTTCTGAAGCACGGACGGTAGGCCCGGAAAGAAATCTTAGACTTTGCACAAATACCTTCGAGATTTACCGACATATTGGTTAGCTACTTGTCACTCACAGTCCTCCGACGCCTCTTAGACCCGAAGTCCATGAGGCCTTCATACCGCAAAAAAGAGCGACAGTTGGACGAATCTCCTCAAAAAAAACTAAAAGTCCTACAAACTTAATCTCCCCTCCAGCGACAGCCTTAAGCTCAGGTCGCAATGGGGGTACCCTCTGGCGCAGATAGTAAGGCTGAATAAGTCAGGAGTCCACTTTTATGCCCCGTGAAGTAGCAAATGCCTCGTTTATGTCCGTTAAAAAAAATATTTTCTTAGTTGCTTTAGGTATTTGTATAAGTAAATATTCAATAAAGTATTTCACTTAACATTTACTTTCAAATACGACTGAACCGAACCAAAGCCATTCTAAAATATCTACTGTTCTACTTTTTCCACAATTCAAATAGAGTTAAATGTTTCACATTCATATTCATGCTGAACAAAGTTTGTTCTGTGGCAATTAGGATCAATAGAGTTAGCATATCGCTTATATAATATGAAGAATATTTGCGTATGTATCGGTTTATAGATAAAATAAACGGTTATCTTGCTCGGCAATCGCTCTTGCTTAGTATGCAGGGATGGACTTCTAGTTGAATTTTCCTTTTATCTATTTACAAGCTTTCCGCGGGCGGTTTCAGCTTCTTCATTAAATAAATAATTCTTCCTCGATAAAGGGGCTATCTAACATGAACTATTTTTTCAAATCGGACCAGTAGTACTTGAGATGAGCGCGTTCAAGCAAACCAACAAACTCTTCATATTCTTTAGCTTCAGTATAGATATAGATGTACTGGATGTCTGGTTGACGCAGTTCATGATAGCCTCCCAAATGTTGTCAGAGAAGTAGCCGAGGGGTTAGAATGGGTAGGCAATGCATCTTGCGTCTCTAGCGGTTTAGACCCAGTCCTGGTTCACTATGAAGGTAGAGGAAGGCGAAAGGCATTTCGTCCCGGAAAATAAAGCTGCGGATATGTCTGCTGTGCTAGCCTTGTTGCTTTTTGAAGATTAGTAATGGCGTTGGCACCGCAATCTACAAATACATACAATTCGAATACACTTTGATCTTAAAACCTATTTTTTCAAAATAGTAAAACTTTTATGTCCTAACATAAAAGTTTTCCTCAAACAGCTGGCAACGATAACTACATGGCAAAATAAGCTCTAGTACCTTGCAATACAAAATAATCTGGGTTGTACAAGCGGGAGTCCCTTACACATATTCGAAGGCATTTTAATCTGCAATTAATGTTATTGAAAAAGTATAAACTTAGATCAATCGTCCTTTTTTTTTGTTTTCCTCGGTCAAATGCATTTATACATTCCCACCGCCGCTGCAGCGTATTCGCGTGCTGGCAGTGGGATATGTGGGACTCGCTCTCTCCATAGCGTGGTATGCTAACTCATACCATGAGGAGAGGACCCTACACCACTAAAACCCCCCGGACACTCCTTCGATCCGCCGTTGACGGGGGCCGGGTACACACGAAGCAATCCGGCCCAAGATCAATCTAGGCCCAAATAATAAATCATTTCACTGAGTACTAGCGACGACTAAAGAATCATGAGATAAATAATAATGTAAAAGCACTTATGAATCCATCCCTGTAGCATGTAGAAATCTTACATCCATCATATTTCGTTTGACAAGCACATGTTCCCCCACAGAAAATCATTTAACATCTCATTTCTCAAACCAAACGGTTTTCCATCGAGTCAGTTGCATTTTCCCAGAGTGCGACCAAACTTTTACGCGAACAAATTGTTTAGAGAAGGCACTTGTACAGTTACATTTCAGTTCAACTGATATTGTAATAAATATTTATTTACTTGCCATTTTATTTGTAGAGAATATCCGTAGTTTAGGGTATTAAGTAATGTGATTGTGTCCTATTTTTGCCCCGGGGAAAATATAAAAGGCATGCTTATGTAGGACTCCCCATCCCATATCATCGGATGATTACCTCCTTTCTCGCTTTCTCTCTCTCGGAGGTCGTGGGTTGGATCCCCACGCCGGACAATTTTGTGTAAATACTAAGATTTCTTTCCGGATCTGGTTAGTTGAGGGACTACCTTCCGTGCCTCGAAAAGCACGTAAAGCCGTTGGTCCCGATTAGTATAAAATCATCCATAATAATCGTATATCACGGAAGTCAGCAGCGTTTCCTTGTGTGGTACAACATAATACTGCGGTCACCAACCCGCCTCCTAAGCGTGGTGACTATGGCAAATACCCTCCATCGGGAGGAGGCCCATTTTCAGCAGTGGACGTTACAAGGAGAAGGTTTACCTATTAAAACCCCCCGGGTACCGGGAAATGCGTTTATATGAATTCCGGTGCCTCTTAAATTTGTCTCTGTTCTAGTGGATAGTAGCCTGGTATTTTGTAATTTGTGCGATGATTCATAATTTACTTTTACTTCATCAGCGTACTCATCAACATTAGTTTATTGTTATTAAATTTTGGCTAGCCAGGGTCGCTGAGAAATGCCGTCGGGGGGCCTGATTTCCTCGTGCGTACCCAGGTTTGGTGATCGCAGTAAAATGGAGTGTGTATCTTTAAGCAGATATATGTCAAACATGTGTATGTCCCTTAGTCAGCTTTTATGATGCCTATAGGAAGATGTGGGTTGGCCGCATTCGACGCCGGAAACCACAGGGTGATAATATATATTTTCAATATGTGTTATGAAAAAAAATTATAATGAATTGTAAGAAAGTATAGTAATAAGTTTTATGCGTATTAAGTAACCACTTACAATATTATGTTTATATTTAAAAGCAAAATGTCGTTTTGGCCTACAAAAGAGGTCACCGTTTGTAATTATTCATCTCACATTTAATTTGTAACATTTTATTATCAACTACAAAACCAAATTAAAACAAACGAAACAATTAAGAAACGCTAATTTTCCAATTTCAAAACATCTCGATAACTTCCAAATGCAATTTGATTTCTCCGTAGTTAATTAGTGAAGCATTCAAATTAATTAACGAGCGACCCAAGTGGCATCGCTTTGGGCCCAACTTGGACCTTTTTAACGATTTGTTGGTTCGCTTGGGGTACGTCAATACAGCTTTTGATTTGGAGGTCTATTTACGGTTTCACCTCTGGCAACACTCAGGTTAAGATGTCAAAATTACGCCCGCCAGTTAAATATTAATGCTATTACAAAATCTGCCATTTTTCTTCTATTGTTTTTTTGATTTGCGGATAAAATTTTCTTTGCCGACTGGGAAGATCATATTAATTAATCATTCTATTGGTGGTATGGAAATTAAATTAGTCAATAATTAATTGATCCGTAATTAATTATTACAGGATTCAATTCGGCGGCCGTAGCCCAATGGCTAAAGCGTCGGACTTGTGATCTTGAGGTCGCCAGTTCGAACCCCACCCATTGCACTACCGACGTGAACCCACTCGTAACACAAGCATTTTAGCTAAGCACGAGGGGTTAACAAGAATACTAGTAGACTGCAAAACTATGCTAGTAAACTTTAAAATAAAAATATTACTATGGCCTTCTTAACAATTTATTAGTTCCATATAGGGCAATACATTATTTAATTTGGAGGTGATCGTTTTATCGTGTCCATAATTTCTGAAAAAAAAACAAAACGTTTCTAGAAAAGGTTGACTCGGTTAATCTTTTAAGGCCGGATTGCCCAGCGTACCTATTGGCCCTCATCAACGGCGAACGGAGGAGTGTCCGGGGGGTTTTAGTGGTGTAGGGTCCTCTCTTCGTGGTATGACTAGCATACGAAGCTATGGAGAGGGCAAGTCCCACATATCCCTTCGCCAACGCGGTAACGCTGCATAGGCGTAGGGTACGCGTAAATGCATTTACCTCCGGACAAGAAAAAAATAAGGTTAATGTTCTTTTGTTTTTGCTGACAAATAAATGTTAAATACGGAATACTGTATATACTCATGGTCCGCCCTAATAATGTCAATTATCCTTAAATAATATACAATAAACAAGCTATTACCTATTATACAATTTCGCGAAAAAAATATAAAGCGCAACAATATAAAAAAAAAAATAACACACGTCTGCACAATTAGCAAATTTATCAAAATGTTAACAAATTTTAGTTATATGAATACTGAATTATGGTTTTACTATTTGCAAGTGCCTATAGGTAAATAAAAATGATAAATGGCTTACGTAAATAAAAATGATTTTTCATCATCATTTCAGCCGTAGGACGTCCACTGCTGGACATAGTCCTCCCTCATAGATCTCCAGTCGTTGCGGTTAGAAGCGACCTGCATCCACCTTGATCCCGTGGCCTTCTAGAAGTAAATGATTTTTATTTAATATATTTTATAATGCTTCATAAAACTCATAACTAAATTATACACTAGTACTCTACAGCCACAATATTGCCAGTCTGAAATATTTATCATGTAATACTCGGTGCTCTCATTCATCTATGCTGCGATATATTTTTCAACGATACCTGGTAAGCTGTGGTCCACTTAGGATTACATTGCACTGCCCACATTTTGCCGGCAAAATTGTGTTGTGCACGGTTAAGCCTTACAAAATGTGTTTACTGAATTTGAATGCGGGGAACGCTTTTAAAAAGGAATTTTATTAGTTTCTAGATTCATTTAAAATAAGATATGCACTTTAATCTGTATTAATATTATTATTAACAAGTAGATAGGTGTAAACAGTTAAGACATAGACAAAATAAATAACCTATTTTAAAATTTATAAAATTAACTGTCTACCAGTGAGTCTCGTCGAAATCGGTTCAGCCGTTACTGAGATTATCTCGAACAAAGAGACACACAGACTAACAACATTTTTAAAAATTGTGTTTTTGTTTTTAGTGTACCTAAAATGTATATGTTAAGGCAAATAGCGACCCGCCTCAGCTTCCCACGGGTGCAATGCAGATGTTTTATGCATATAAACCTTCCTCTTGAATAATTATTTCTATAAAAAATACTGAATCAAAATCCGTTGCGTAGTTGAAAAGATCTAAACATATCTACATAGGCACAAGTTTTCCCACCACCTCCCATGCTTCCACCAACCTTACAGTTATATGGAGCGAATTACGGGAGATGAGCTCGCTACTTGCTCTCATACATAGGGTACAGACATACAGTGGCAGCGACTTTGTTTTATACTATGTAGTGATACGGCATCACAAACCGCGGGCAACCACTGAACCATACAGCGGCAGCGACTTTGTTTTATACTATGTAGTGATACGGCATCACAAACCGCGGGCAACCACTGAACCATACAGTGGCAGCGACTTTGTTTTATACTATGTAGTGATACGGCATCACAAACCGCGGGCAACCACTGAGCCATACAGTGGCAGCGACTTTGTTTTATACTATGTAGTGATACGGCATCACAAACCGCGGGCAACCACTGAACCATACAGCGGCAGCGACTTTGTTTTATACTATGTCGTGATACGGCATCACAAACCGCGGGCAACCACTGAACCATACAGCGGCAGCGACTTTGTTTTATACTATGTAGTGATACGGCATCACAAACCGCGGGCAACCACTGAACCATACAGCGGCAGCGACTTTGTTTTATACTATGTCGTGATACGGCATCACAAACCGCGGGCAACCACTGAACCATACAGCGGCAGCGACTTTGTTTTATACTATGTAGTGATAAGGCATCACAAACCGCGGGCAACCACTGAACCATACAGTGGCAGCGACTTTGTTTTATACTATGTAGTGATACGGCATCACAAACCGCAGGCAACCACTGAACCATACAGCGGCAGCGACTTTGTTTTATACTATGTAGTGATACGGCATCACAAACCGCGGGCAACCACTGAACCATACAGCGGCAGCGACTTTGTTTTATACTATGTAGTGATACGGCATCACAAACCGCGGGCAACCACTGAACCATACAGCGGCAGCGACTTTGTTTTATACTATGTCGTGATACGGCATCACAAACCGCGGGCAACCACTGAGCCACCGCTTCTCGCTTTTTCTAGCGTACACCGTGACTGCACCAGTCACGGTGTAAGCGAGAAGAATTTCCGTAGTGATTCCTCACAGCTAAGAGAAAAAAGTTTGACCCTTGAGCGAAAAATATTTTTTAAATATTTTTTTATTCGCTAAGTTTTTGGTTGAAATGGAGAGAACTACGCGCTATCGGAATACATCGGGTCTGTCCTCCTTCACGTAAGGCGTTTGGGAAGTTAAAGATCACTAAATGTGGTAAAAAGGTACTACTCGTATAATGGAATATTTAAGAAGTCTGAGCGAAAAAGTTTCACAAACGCAGATCCTGTGTCTTAAATATACCACTACAGTTTTTACAATAATCTTCCCGCACCCGCCCCACACGTACAATCTGAGATTGGATTGCCTAAAATGTATATATTAAAGGCAATACGGTTTCTCGAACCGCGAGCTACCAGTAATCATGCTCCACATTAGGTCTACATATTGCGTCAGTACTTCAAGGTCATACCAACCACCTCGAACACAATTTAAAACTGATCTCTATTATAAAGATAATAGGATACAATTTTAAGCGGGATGTGAAGATTTGCTAGACCGCAACACTAAGCGATGATATTGACTCCCTTCGGCAGATGGAGACTATAATATTTACTTTCATGTGCATGAAATATTTAATAGTTTCTTAGAATTACTTTTTATATTTATATAGTTGAATTTTTTAGTAGGTAAAAGAGGAAATGTTATAACTATGAAAAAAATATTATTTTGATTTACTGTAGAGAATATTATGTATTTAGAAGTTAGATTTTAGAGCCTGGAAGTGCTAACCTGGTATTTTTATTAATAGTTCTTTTTAAACGCTCCGGTCCGTTGTATTGATTGTAAGCACCAGCTTACGATTCGCGGATCCAAAATACCATGCCATACACCTGTATGGCATTATATTTTGAATCCGCGAATTATGACTTGGTACTTTAGATGTCATAATAATTATCACAAAACATATAAAATAGGTCGTTGACTTAATATAACCACGAACTAAATTATAATATACATATCGATTAGTGGTAGTTTTTTAATTATACAATTTTTGTAAGTAACATTTAACTGATGGGGTTCAAGACACCACGGTCACCACGGTGGTGTTTATACCCGTGCCACTAGTTCATACTCTTTAAGGCGCTCAATAGCTTGCTTATACGGTTATTGTAAAAAAATCTGCTGTTCCATACATTTTGTCGAGGTAACTGAACATAAATGTATGGAACAGCTGATTTTTTCTCGCGATTTCAGGGTTGGTCGCATAGTAAAAGTTGCTTTTAATCATCAGTACTTCCACCCCCTGAAAGGTTTTTAATGTTTTAAAAATAACCTTGGATACTTTTATAATCTAAAGATTATTCCATATAAAAAACATAAGTACCTTTCTGATATAATGTTTTAAAACATTTATGGTATGTACTACAGCTTATATCTAAACTAGATTCTCGCGCGCGATTTCATCTGCGAAGTTCCCGTTATTATACATATAAACCTTCCTCTAAAATCAGGCTATCTAATAAAAACACCGCATTAAAATCCGTTGCATAGTTTTAAAGATCTAAGCATACATAGAGACAGACAGCCAGATGGAAGCGACGGTGTTTTATACTATATGTAATGATAGTAAAGTAGCAGTCTCTCTCTATGCAGTGGAGTATGTAAAGCTTTGCGTTCAGCATGTGCTTAAAGATATTTAAGCGGTGTGTATCCTGTTCGTTCATTCATCAATAATGCTTTAGATGCTAGATGAGAGATCAGAAGGCGCGTCTCACCGTAGAGGCATGTGTTAAAGATTATTTGCTGGATGTTTTTATACTAGGATATAATACATAATCAATACTAATATATAAAGCTGAAGAGTTTGTTTGTTTACTTGAACGCGCTAATCTCAGAAACCACTGGACTGATTTTAATTATTGAAGCGATTTATTTAATGATATGGTGGTATTAGTAATACCCTTATAATACAAAGGCTTGTGATGCTTAATCTTTACCTACTAATGTTATAAAGAGGAAAAATATAATTGTTTGTTTGTATTGAATAGGCTCCGAAACGTCCTTAAGTTCAGCAGTGGACGAAAACAGGCTGATGATGATGATGATGATGATGACGATGATGATGAGGCTCCAAAACTATTGGCCCAATTTGAAAAGTAGAAAGTAAGACTATATTGCGTATAACATACCTACTTACTAGACTCACGTCAACATTTAATTTTATGCACAAACATTCTGCGAAGAACCTACTATTTTCCAATGTGTGGTTAAGAACGCAACTATCTCGCTAAGTTTATCTTTATAGCACATTTCTACCGCAACGCTATGCGTAATTCGGTATCAGATCATAACTGTTTCCTCTTAAGTGCATCTTTATAACATACTTTATTTTATATACACTATTTAACTTGCAAATAGCTGTATTGTTAGCTCTAAACTCGTTCAGTAAGGACCTTTGGAAATATTCTTGGTCTCTCAGGGTACGTTCGGTGCCCCTATTACTAGATTTCGGAGGAACATTTGGGGGATTACAATGGATAGCCCCTCCCCTGGGAGCATGATTAGCATATCATTGCTATGGAGAGGGGTTTCCTATATTGCTGCAGAGGTGGGGATGTCTCGATTTATATTGGTGAAGTGTTTGATATAGATAAGAAGACTGCATGAAGGTAAAGTGGTATTAGCTGTTAACTTTGTATTACTGGGTCAAACTTTGCTAGGATCTTCAATGTGCTTACCTGCACTGCAGTGGCAAAGGGTGGATATTTTCAACAGGTAACCCGGCAAGCGACCGGCTTATTTTGGTACAATTTTCCGCGTGCTAAATGGCGGCATACGCGCAGGCTATATGAGTCCGTTCATTGGAATGATAGAGATATTGCATAGTATGGTTGTTGTTGTATGAAGAAATTCCTCGCTTTTTTATAGGCTTGCGGTTGCCATTTTGATTCAATTTTTCACGTGCTGATGATAACGAGATGGCTTACGAGTAGCGGTATTATGAGCGAGTTCATGGGAATGAAAGAGATAGTGTGTATGTTGTTGTGTGAAGAATTAACTCGGTATTTTTCGGCTTGCGAGTAAGTGGTTAATAGAACGAACTAAAAATGTCGTTGACCATAGATTACACATTTTTCAAAAGGGAAGCTAATGAGAACGTGTTTTATTGACCCTTCGCCACTGCTGCACTGTCCACTGTCTTCGACCGATGAAGTTAATCATGTTTTATATCTAACTTGATCATTGATCTTGATTCATTTATAAAGATAATATTGATGCAGTTCCCGGGGTGTGTAGGGTTTTAGTAGATTCCAATATCCACAATGGCGACACGTTGGTCATGCTTAACATTCCTTCACCGACCTGGCGCCATCTTGATCTCGACGGCAAAACGGAACGTAAAGCCCAATGATCCTAATAAAGTAAAGTATAAAGTTATTGCATAAAAACTAATCTATAGTAATATATAAAGCGGAAGGGTTTGTTTGATTGAACGCGCTAAAATCACAAACTACTGTTCTGATTAAAAAAAATTTTTGATTGATAAATAGCCCATTTATCGAGAGAGACTATAACCTATATCTATTTATTTGTTCCTCAAAACTTATAAAACTGAAATATTTAAAAATATTATACTGAATTATAGCTAATATTTAGATTTAATAATAATAATAATAATAAATTTATTTATTTTCATTGGTGCACAAATTTATACAGTAGGTACAATACATTTAAATAATCTAGGTAATACAATATGGTGCCTGTATAGAATTAAATCTGTGCCACAGGCGCTATGGGCACTTGATTAGTATAAAATAATGATCTTATTTATGTAATTTTAACAATATTTATTATAGACATAAAACTATGCATATAATTAACTAAACATTAAATAAAAATACTTATCTACTTAAAATACTTCAAACAGTAATATGAAACCTATTTTTATTTGACGACAGTCAGCAAATCTTCCGTGCGCTCATAATTTAGTGTTTGTAAATATTCGCAAACTCGCGTTTTAGATTTTGCATAGTTTAGGTCATATATTGATGTTTCTTTGTTTATTTTATTATACAGATAGGGACCCAAAAATGCAAAAAACCTATTAGTATAAAGAAACTTTGAAACAGAGCTACATGAACAGACAATATCTTTCCGTCTCTTGGTGTTAGTAAGGTAAGGGTTATAAGTAAGTGCAGCATGCTGTTTTAGCACAGTGTACAATACAAAAAGTTGACGAACTGTTAGCACTTTACAAGATTCATATAGTTGGCATGTAGGGAAACGATACGGTCGGCGAGTGGCCACTTTTAGGATGGCTCTCTGCGCTCGTTCTATAGACATTATCACTGATTTTGCTATTCCACCCCACGAAGTAATGCAGTATTGGATTATGGATTGACACAGTGCCTTATACATTTGTATAATTAGTTTATGATCTGCAATATAGCGCAATTTCTTAAATATGAATAGTAGTTTCCGTACTCTAGATGTTAAGGCGGCGATATGTTGTTTATAGGAAAGGGTTTCGTCCAGAATAACCCCCAAGTACTTAATGTTAGTAGCGTTGTCGATTGCCGGGCAGGTGCATGTGTTATTTGCAATATTGCAACAATTATGTGCATATAAACGAAATGGATTAGTAAATGTTTGCGGTTTACGCATATAAAATTTTACGAATTTAGTCTTTTCAACATTTAAAGTTAGTAGATTTTGTTTAAGCCAGTTATTTACTAAATCAAACCCTTGTTGTGCATAGTCCTGAACTTCCGTATTGGTGCTAGCGGAGAAAAGTAGAGCGGTATCGTCTGCATAAGATACAATAGAGCCATGTCGTAGGTTGAGGTTACAGAGATCATTTATGTACACAAGAAAGAGGGTTCCTCCGAGAACACTACCTTGTGGGATTCCAAATTGAGGTAGTAGCATTTCGGAACTGATAACGTTATCAATTTTGACACATTGATATCTATCACGTAGGTAGTCCTTAAATAGTTTTAATTGCGTGCCTCTTATGCCTAAGGCCTCCAATTTTTTTAAAAGCAATGGGATTGATATCGTGTCAAATGCTTTTGCCAGATCTAGGAAGATTCCAATTACTTGCTTACTTTGACCAAGCTGCTCTGAGATGAAATTGGTTAAGTTGTGTACTGCATCTGCTGTAGATGACTTTGCTCTGAAACCAAATTGATTGGGGGAGAAGAGGGAGTTCTTTTCTATAAACGAAACTAATCTATTGTTTATAATTTTTTCAAGTACTTTCGAGATAGCAGGAAGTATTGAAATAGGTCTATAGTTAGTTACTAGGTCTTTCTGACCTGATTTGTGAATAGGAATTACAACCGCCTTTTTAAGGCATTTCGGAAAGATTCCTTCAGAAAGGCATATTCGAAAGAGGTAGGTTAACGGAGGTATCAGGATATGCTTAAAGGTTTTTAGAATCTTAGTGCTGATATTATCCCACCCAGTTACAGAGCTATTATTTAACGATGTAATAATTCGTTCAACTTCATTTTCATCCGGTTCTAACATAACAAAGGATTTACCACTATTAAGATATGTTGGCACGGTTGACCCAGATTTGTTTTGATGAAGACTATTCTGGTTTTTAATTTGTTCAGCTAATTTTACACCAATGTTTACGAAGAAACTATTTACATTGTCAGCGGAGGATAACGGGGTAGAATCTGTATGTAATAAATCCGTATCGCAATTATTTTGTTTGGTGGTAAAAGTGACAGATTTAACATATTTCCATAATTGCTTGGTGTTATTGCCAGCTTGCGATATTTGAGATTTATCGTACTCAATTTTTATTCTTTTTAAAAGGCTATTACAGAAGTTTCTGTACCTTTTATAGATTTTTTGTAGGATTAAATTGTTAGGGTTTTGCTTAGCTCTATTATGTAGTCTATCACGGTGCCGAATACACCTTACAAGGCCTGTAGTTATCCATGGTTTTATAGGATATTTTTTCTTACTTAATGTTATTGTATTGGTGTTGTCTAAAATAGCCGCTTGTACCTTGTCGATAACATAACACATAGAAGCGGCAGCATCAGCACATTTGTAAACTGGGCTAAAGTCAATATTGCATAAATCACGTTCAAGGTTAGTCATATTAATATTCGATCGTTTTTGCGGTCGCATAAAACGTTTAGATTGCATTAATTCAAGCGTAAACAAAATCGCGCAATGGTCTGTAATTGTTGAATTAGTGACAAGTGTTAAACACGGAAGCCTAGTTTTGAGCATGACGTGATCTAAGCATGACCCACTTTGATGAGTAGCAAATGTGTGTGAAGGCAAAATCCCATGGTATGCACAAAGATTTAGGTAGTCTTGAGTACCCGCGTCACAATTTTCAGCATTTATGTTTATATTTAGATCGCCAATGATTACAATAGTGGGAAAAGATGATAGGGTCTGTAGAATACTATCTAAAGAATTATTAAATACATCCAAATTTCTAATGGAAGGAGACCTATAAATCGTAACAATAGCAATTTCAGATCCTATTTTAATGATGATACAGTTGAATTCTTTGACAGTTTGCTCTTCGACTAAGAGATGCAAAGCTTCTTTTGTGTAAACCACTATGCCATCATTCTGGTTTAAATATAAAGTAGATTTAAAACTATTGTAGCCTGGTAATATAGGGATATTTCCATTTCTATTTGAAAGCCAGCATTCCGTGAGGATTATTATGTCGCACTCAGTATGTAATCTATGTTTTTATATATACTGCGAATGTTTTGGGTTAATATTGTTAATGGATTTTTGAATTCGGAAAGATAATGTCTGCAATTTTCAGTATCACTCATTCTCGATATGTAGACCGTACTATCATCTATGTCTTGAATTAGTTGATTAGCCATAAAAATTAAATTAAATTGAGTTTATAAGTTAGGTCAAAAATAAAAAAAGAATGGGCAGCGCTCTTAGGCGCCATCATTGTAATCTATAGAATTAATGTACCTCGATTCTGCTATCTTCTTCGCTGGGCATTCGAGGTCACCAGTTTTGTGGCTACTTGGTTTTTTGAAACGGAAGCATGTGGCACATTTCGGCACCTCATTCTTCTTGGTGCAATCTTTGGCCTCATGTCCAAGTTCTCCACAATGTCCACATGTGTATGTAGTCTCGCGACAAGTCTTCGCCGCATGGCCATATTGTTGGCACTTGAAACATCGGGTCACAAGGGTGAAGTCCCGTACGGGGCAGGATGTCCAGTTGATGAAGACTCTCTCCTGGTTGATTAGGGCCTTCCTAATATGGGCAGGAACCTCAATGATGAAGTTGCATGTCAGTGCATCCTTTTTGCCTGACTTGTGGCTTAACTTTATGCTAGACAAGAAGGACTCTCGTGACAGATTAGGAAGCTTATCCGCCAGGTTTTGCTCGTATATGCAATCATATACTTCTTGGTCTCTGAGGGCTGACGGAACACCTATGACGATTATTCTAGGTCTTCTTTTATATGGCTCTTCTACTTTCAATCCGGAACTACTCAGCTGAGTAGATTTCCTAAGTTTCTCAATGTCCTCCTTTGATTCGGTGCTAATGATAACACCTCCGTGCCTGGTTTTCCGTAAACCTCTGACGTGCAATTTCATCTGCTCTGGATTTATTATCTTTTGCACAAGAGTTTTGGTGTCATCGCTGGATTTTAATTTATCGTTGGGATAAATTGCAATTGAACTCAGATTCGATGGTCGCAGGAAAGTGGATTTATTGGTCTTGACTACATCAGCAAAGGACACATTTTGAGCAATTGGTTTTGGGCAACTTTCCTGGATAGTCTCCTTAATTGACTTTTTGAAGTCATTAAAGCATGCAGCAAGGTCTTCCTTTTCTCTTAGAGATTCCAATTGAGTTTTTATCATGGTAGCCCTTTGTTTTAACGACTGATAGTGCATTGCCATTTGGGAAGCTCCATTTCCGATTTTCCTCGCCAGTGCGTTGATGGTCAATTTTTGCTCAGAATTTAGTTTTCCGTCATTTGCAATAATGCATACATCGTTGAGGGCCTTTTCCATTGTAGACATCCAATATTTGATGTCACTGGTGGTAAGGGGCTCAACATTCTCCTCGGCTGCATGTTCTTGTGGCTGCGGAGTGCTGGGAGGGCTGCGACACGTCTTTGAACTCCGATTGAAAGGGCTATTTTCTATGTTAGCCATAATTGTTATTGTTCACTTGTAATACATACTGAACAACACAACTTAGCATAAATATATAACTGTTTGTATAATCTAGGTCACTGATTCAATAAAAATAATATTGCATGTAAAGCACGTCTGTTCACTACGGTGTCTAATAATCCTATATATTTCATTATAAATTTTTTTGGGAATGGGGAGTTATTTATAAGTTTTATTAAGTGAAAATATAAACAACGCTGTGCTTCCAGAGTTAGTTTAAATTTAGACAAAGTCCATGCTGGAGTTTAGACTGACTCACACTCCACATACACGAATATATTATCTGCGAAATTTCAGCAACTTATTTTGAACCAAGAGTTATGGCGATAAACAAAGTTGCTCGCAGATTGTACATAAATATAATTTAATATAAAACGAACGTCAATTTAGATTCAGTAATCACCAAAGTTGTTAAAAACAGTTAGAAATTCAATTTTGTTTAATTGATACCTATGTTTTAAATTTGTTACGAAATTTATGAAATTTTATGGTGTTGATTTATTGGTAAAAGTTGTTTTTGAATGTTTTTAAGGGCGGAAATGGTCATTATCTGTTCATTAAAATAAGAAATTGCCAATCTGATTGAAATAATAACTTCATAAATTTAATTTATTCAAAAAACTTGTTACATTAATTACATTTATATTTAAATAATATAGTCTTACTTTAATACATATTTAAATGCCAATTTACATAGTAAAATACATCTAAATGCACATTTTATGGTATCTATCTATACTAACTTACTTACTAATATACATATAAAGCTGAAGAGTATGTTTGCTTGAAAGCACTTATCTCAGGAACGAATGGTCTGATTTGAAAAAATATTTCAGTGTTAGATAACCCATTTATTGAGGAAGGCTATTGGCTATATTTCGTTATGAAGTTCCCACGGTAACGGGAGCTTTGTGGGTAAAACCATGCACAAAAAGATAGTTAGATAGATTATACATACAAAAAGCATCAAAAATATAATTTGAAAATTGCAGCTTGTAGTCCGGTCAAAAATAATCTTGGTGACTCTTAGACACAAAATCATAGGAGCATTTTTGTGGGTAATTTTTAGATCTTCAACTTTGGTAAAAGTATTATTCCGAATAAAACTTACCTACCGTTTTCGAACAAAATCCAAAAAACCTCAAATTTTGACCTTTGACCCTGAATAACTTTAGTAGCGCACTTGGGATTAAGGGGGACTTTTAAAACTTCCTTTCTCATGGTAAACCCAAGCTCTCCACGAAGTTTCAGCTTTCCGGGAATTATTGTTATTTCAAATGTCTATATTGACCGGACTATTGTCTGAACTAGGCTAAGAGTAAGAGAGTATTTTTTGAGATACGGCAATTGATTTTTATTTACTTACTAGCGACTAGCGACCCGCCCAAGCTTCGCACGGATACAATTATGATCTATTATACACATAAACCTTCCTCTTGAATCACTTAATTCTCTTAATTATGATGTTATCAAAGTTACTGTATTGTTTTATATTTTGCAATAAAGTGTACTTCTTCACTCTAATTAACTGCATCAAAGTCCGTTGCGTAGTTTTAAAGATCTAAGCACACATAGGGACATACAGACAGCAGGAAGCGACTTGTTTTATCCTACTAATATTATAAACGCGTAAGTTTTAAGAATTTGTCTGACAGTTTGCAAGCGGATAGTTTATAAGCTAAATTAACATAAATATAGGCTACAAAATATCACGCTCTAACCCACTTGAGCAGAGTATCAGGGCGCACCTAGTACTGTGTAAGAAGATACTGATAGATTGCAATTGTCACACAAATGACGTACGTTGCGACTAAATGAATTCGAAACCAAACTGTTGTACTTGCAAATTGAAACTCAAATGCATGTCCTATTCACAAATAAATGACACAAATTGATTCAAAATGTTCATTAATTATGTGTGTGCAAGCTCGTTGGTACGTACCTACGACAAATATTGATTTAGTTAGTTGTGAGACTAGAAGCATTGCATACGACCACACTAATAGTAATAGACACTATTTAATAATATGTATACGAATGTACAGAACCGCACTGTACACATGTCAAATAGAGTGACTTTTCAAGGCGGCAAGGGATTGGGGGCCTTCTAGCTTACGTTACTATACTTATATCTAATATACATTATTGAGGCCATCTTTTCGATAAATTCGTCATCAACCATTATAGCAGTGACTGATGAACGTGGGCCTCCTTCCGAGGGAGGGTTTTTGTCATAATCATCATGCTTGTCAAGTGGGTTGGTGACCGTAGTATCTATGTTGGATCCAGAATTAAACGCTGCTGCCTGTTCCCTGGCAACAATAGTTATAGATGATGTTATAACAATAGGGACCAACGGCTTAACGTGCTTTTGCTTTTGACTCATTCATAGCTATTTTGACCAGTAATAGATGCAACACTGATGGCATAGGTAGTCATCATCGTCATCATTATCAGCTCGTATAACGTCCACTGTTGAACATGGGTCTCCTCCTTAGGGAGAATTTTAGCTAAAGTTAACGCCTTGGCAAGCGGGTTGGTGACACACAGGGAAACGCTGCTGCTCATTCCCTGGTATACGCTTATTGTAGATGATGTTATAACAATCGGATCCAACGGCTTAACGTGCTTTCCGATGTACTGAAGGTCCATCAACCAACCAGGCCCGCAAATAAATTTTACAATTACATTAAAGATTTATTGTCTGGCGTGGGGATCGAACCTACGACCTCCGAGACTCAAAGCGAGACTCATGCCGCTACGGAAATAGAAAAATTTGATGTGTGGGTACAACCATCAAATTTTAGAACAAAGTTTTGATGGTGAAACCCACACATCAAATCTTTCAAGTCTTTAAAATGATTTCGCTCTACCCTAAATTTGACTCGGGCCAGTCCTGCCAACGTAAAGTTATTAGATTCGTAGTATATTCTCACAACTACCGACATAATAACGTTGACGGACTTAATTAAAATCTGTGTTGCGTTCCTTAATTAAAATGTTACCAAATGCTTGTGCGTTAATAGTTGTAACTGAAAATGGTATACGTTTACCATGGTTTATATTATTAATAGATATAGATATATTAGAATTCCAAAATAGAATAATTATTATTTAATCTGATATAGGAGAATCATTACTTAAGACAAAGATAAAATCTGAAGGCTATAGTGAAAATGCTGACAACAGCTATGAGGTATTATAGACGATGTGAGTCTCGCTTTAAGGTTACTCCCACAATGGTTGTCCGCATTCCTCGAGAATGTGAACGACGCGAATTACGCAGACGCCGAGCTCCTGTCCTTCTTATCCGCTTTTTCCGCCGTCGTTCTCAAGTAATCTCTTCTCATAAAAGTGTACATATAAATTTAAAATGCGTTTCACAATGTGTGAACCTCTCTCTTTTGTTGACTGTACACGATACTGTGATCGCAAAGTCATGATATGATAAGAAGATAATGTTTTCATACAACAAATGCAACCAATATTTGTGTCGTTCAAATATTGCGTTTATCCCTGACCAAGCAAAGTACTTCTTTCTATACTACCTTATTTGAAGTAGCATAGGGGTCCAAATGCAATGACAGTTAGTTTTAGTACGGTAGATATGTATATGACTTTATGGTCTCCGCCCTTTCTCGTTCTCACCGTGAGTTCTGGTGGATCTTTCTCACAGGAGAACAACATTAACCAATAGGCTAATAAACACTTTTTTGAAATGGTTTTGCAAGACCAAGAAGAAAATATAGTATTTTTTGAACCCTAGAAAACGTCCAAATAAATATTTTAAAATTGACGTGACAATTAGGCATAAAAACGAAGTCTATTTTAGTCTATACATTTTCTGAGTTATGACGTCATTGATCTACTAATGACGTCATGACTGAGAAAATGTAAATAGTAAAGGATCGTTTTCTTGTTTTTAACTAAACCTATGACGTCTTAAAATGGCTGATCGTGTTTTCGCTAATTAAAGACATAGACAAAAAAATGTATTTTCATATTAAGTTTCTACAACCATCTTTAAGTTGAACAAAAATTACTATATTTAGGTCCTTATATGACAAATACTTTCGGAAATAAACATCGTTGTAACATAATATCAAATGCGTCAACGAACCTATAATATCATTTTGCTGTGAGGTGAAGGTACTTCCGAATTCAAACTTCTCAGTAATCTATCTTAAAATAAATGCGTTGAATACGAATGCTATTCTTGATGCTACATTTATGAAACTATCCCGTTTGTCATAATAATATATATAAACCTAGATTGTAGCCTCGGAAATATATTAAGAACAATTCTAGGAAGTAGTTCAATTTTGCACAAAACTATATTTTACTTCCACATTCATCTTGGCGCGAGTACGTACCTACTTTTCAACAACCTTTATGATTTATTCGTTCATTGCCAGAAATATGCTACTTTTATCTTTATGCCGCGATGCTTTTGAAATCATACGAATGGAAAGAGATATGTCTAGATGAACAGATGTTTATGTTTTTTTTATATCTACGTTATATATGTGTTTTAGCATTGGATTAAAAAATATATCGCTCATTTGTCTAGGTGTGGAAATGTTGATCATCATTTGTCTAAGGTTTTGATTTAATATTGTAGTGTTGTTTGAGCGCACCGTTGACAATTCCGCGTCTTTAAAAAAAAAAAGTTTTATAGACATTGCGCATTACATTTTTAAAAAATGATCTTGTCATTCTCAATTTATACAAATGAATAAATACAAATGAACAATTAAAATGTATGTATCCACATACATTTTAATTGTTCATTTGTATTTATTTTCATTTAATTTAGTTGTGGACTAAAAAGGCTTGATGAAGTTAGATAAGATTAAATATATATAATATGGTACATATATTTCACTTAATAGGTTACTTATTATGATTAAATTATTTTAGATTTTTGATAAATAAATTTATCGCTTCCTCCTCCTTTGTCATTGTAACAACTTATTATGCATAATATGGTGTGCAATAAATATAATACGAATATGAATATGAAAGTAAAAAAGTAAGAGCAAAACAAAATCATATCATATCATCATAATATAAGGAGTTTTGTTGTATAAATCCTCCTGAAAATAACTAATGAAATCAACATTTGACGAGTTTCCAAAATTGTGTTAAAAACGAAACTCAATACGCCCGAACTGCAAATACAAATTCCATAATAGAATACGTACCAGTATTTGTACCGAACTAACTTCGTGGCACCATAAAAACTATTCCCATTTTGGCAAATAACACCGTTAAAGTATTTCAAACAATCGAGAATAGCAAACTGTTTCAAAATATAGAGGTACGGATGGTATGGCAAACTGATTGTGGTGGACTCTTGCTATGAAAGAGTCTCATATTAGAAATAGTTGTTGCCCGTGACTTCACAATCGTAGATTTCTTTCCTTCGTAAAAACTTTGCAAACTTTTTCATCCCCTACGGCAGGGGTCTTCAAACTTTGAAGCCTAAAGCCATAATTATATTTTCAGTATGCTCCATGGGCCAAAACAGATTATTTTTTTCTGCCCTTATCTATAGTCGTATTTCTAGCAATAGTACAACAATAAAACATTGCCTGTCGCTGGCCAGTTTGATGACACTGGAGGGCCGGGCCCGCGGGCCGTAGTTTGGAGACCCCTGCCCTACGGGATTGAATTTTCAAAAATCCTATCTTAAGGAATATTTTTGCGGAGTTTCATGGTTTTAGACTCAGCTGTGTGTTGATCGATCAGTCAGTCAGTTTTTGCTTTTTAGAAATATGATTTTAATACTCCACTACTTTTTGATAGTTTTATAATATGTTCGCATTCTACAGCGACCGTATCTTAAATCTCGGAGGAATCTAACATCAAGTGTCATTTACCAACCGTATTATTATATACTAGTTGCGCCCCGCGTTTTTACCCGCATTACTCTGCTCCAGTGGGTCGGAGCGTGATTTTTTGTCTACGTCTATAGCCTATATGTTAATCGAGCTTATTATCTATCCCCGTGCAAAGTTTCAGCCAAATCCATTCAGTAGTTTTTGTGAGAAAGAGTAACAAACATCCATCCATCCATCCATACTCACAAACTTTCACGTTTATAATATAAGTAAGGATGTAATCATGTTGGACTTATCTATACAAAAGATTGACAAGAAGTTTGGGAGGTGGTCACGTAAAAATATCAGCATCGTTATAACATTAATAATTATCTTTACCAGGATTGAATCATAAAAGGTTTTTGTCGTGCCTAACAAAACACAATCAATTTTATTTTTCAAATATGTTTTATAATAAAAAAATGTTATGCAGGCCAACTCACTATCAGTAGTAAATCAAATAAGTAAAAACAAATTCAATTATAAATAACCTCGAATACCCAACATGAAAGGAAATGTAATGTTTACGAGCCAAAATAATACGCCAAAAGTAATTAAAAACTCATTTATTTATATTTTCATACGGTAGATTAAACATTTTTAATTAACAATTTTTCTATGTATTTTCAATTAGACGGTTCATTCGAAGAAAGCATTAGTCCTATTCGTCGAACATCAGGTTAAATAAATGAAATTAATGCTTTTATTTATAAACTTTTAGAATCTCACGTATCGTATTTAAAAACGATAAAATCTCTGATAATTTTCGACTAAGTACTTTGTTGATTTAGCGGGCTTAACTAACGTCCGCGTCGGTTGGGCAAATAATTGTGTAACCAAAAAGCTATCTCAAAGATACTCCCATCTTGCTGCGTACACCAAACTGTTTGCCAATCGTGATGATCACGGGAATATCAAAAAAGGGTCTTCAAGGCCTTTTCTTTGTAATACATTAATGTTACGCATCCCCTCCGTCGCTGCGACGTTCCTGCGCCTGCAATGGGATATGTGGGAGTCCTCCACTCCATTCCGGTGGTATGCTAATCTAGCTACGAGAGAGGACCCAACCCACTCCTCCGTCCGCCGTTGGTGAGGGGCCCAAGAACCCGTGGCTTTCTGGGACACTCTTCGGCTGCGCCCGCGACAATATTGGCGCCGCGGGCTCTCCTGGGCCCCTCGACAACCCTAGCTTGCTAAGGTTTATTAAAGAAAACGTTAGTTCGTTTACGTCCACTGCTGAACATGGGCCCATGTTCAGCAGTGGACGTAAACGAACGGATAAAGTCAAGTGAAAGTATTGATTAAGACGGGACCTTCGTTGTTACATAGCTTATGAAAGTCGTGGAAAAGATCATATAATAATAATATGAGTGCTAACCATACTAACGGTTGCTTAAAACCATATCTGTATAGGACCTACTTTCACCTGATATTACACAAACATAAACAAGGTTTAACATGGAGTAAGTGGCCATTCCAGTAAATCCCTTTCAAGCACTGGCTTTCACGTACACCCGTATGAACACCGTAGATAATCGTAGTGTTTGTATGTACGACTTGCAGTATCTATTCGTATTTACTCGACTGCTTTAAAAATGGGTTATGATAATAGCAGTGTGTGCCATGTTCGGTAAGAAATCACAATTCTACATCTGGCTGTAATCTTAAAAAAAAAACTTACCCTCGCAAATAACATGACTAAAATAATTATGATAGGAAATTTATTTCAGGCCCCAGAGATTTTTTTTCCCCGACGGTCATAATGCAGTTTGTCACGACGCTTTTGCTACTTCACCGTGCATAAAAGCTAGAAGAGCTCTAGCCTTTATAAATGTTTAAAAACTACTAACTAAGCAACCTGGGCTGACCAAGGCTGACCTAGGCTCAGAGCGGTCGCTGGCGGGGAGATTAAGGGATATCATTTTAAGGGGAGTTTTGTGCAACTGTCCTGCACCAGAATACAGAGCAATATGATGCAGACTAAATTTATTATGAATGCCAAATAAAACTTAAAAATATAATAATTGTACTCCTGTTCACTTTCAGTAACTACAGTTGAGCCCTTGTATTAACGAAGGTGAGTAGATAGGATTCGCCGGTTCTGCCTCAAACCGTCAACTCCTAAAAAAGATCGTGACCGCGGCCTAAAAAAAAAAAAAAAAAAAAAAAAAAAAGTTTGGTGTCTTTTCCTATGTTTTGGCACACGCCCGATCGATCTGTGGCATCTGTTTTGGTCTAGGTCTTACGGTTCCAAAGTTAGCTTGAGGCTTCCACTACATTACTAACGACCTATCATTACTAACGATCTCTTTTGCGCTACATTACCAATGAGTCAAACCGTCTCGGCGCGCGCTAATTACCCATTGTCTGATGGTTGTTTTGCTACGGTGATAAATAATAAAACCCACATTCATTTACAGCCCGTTAACGTCCACTGCAGAACATGAGTCTCCTCTTAACAGACCTTGGCAAGCCGGGATCGTAGAGGGATATTACCATAATCACCACGCTTGGCAGACGGATTGGTGATCGCAGTAAGATGTAAACCTTGAGCTAATAGTTGCTGCTGCCCATCCATCACCCATATGTCCCTTAGTCGCCTTTTACGACACCCATGGGAAGACATGGGGTGGTCTATTCTAAGCCGGAAACCCACATGACTTACTTTAATTTTTTTATTCAACATAATTATAATACTTGTAATATAAGTATGTTAAACTTTGCTAATGACTAATTCTGTCTCAGCGCGCGCTAATTACCCATTGTCTTTTTATTCTAGTCAGATGGTTGTTTTGCTAAGGTGTGAGGTAGAGACGGTGATAAATGCACAAATAAAACCCATATGACTTACTTTCATTTTTTTATTTAACATACCTACTCTACATAACCCACTTAATGTATTATTTTCATTTGAAACATGATTGGAATAATTTGCAGAGGAGAATATCATTATACACTTTGTCACTCCCAAATAATTCAATGAAATCGTTCGTTGTATTTCCATAATAATTGTAATATAAGTATGTTAAACTATATTCCCCACAGCAGGAAGTAAAATCATGCTGTATTCTGCACCTATTAAAATTCCATTGTCTCGAATTCCGCTTCAAGAAAGCCATATGGGGACCTGCAGGTGGTCGACCATAGGAATCAAAATACTGACCAATTCCATTTTTATCGATGTGTATGGCTATCCAGTGTGATCCAGGTTTATTGTCAGGATCCAAATTGCTTATTATGTAAGTTGGAATCTTGCCTTTCAGTGGTAATCTATTAGCTGCATACACATTGTTTCTTAGAGTTGGGTGAATTCTAGATAAATATTTTTTTATCTCGATTGTGTTCATTTTATTACATAGACATAAGCTACCGTACCTGCGATACGACCAATGAATTTCATGCGAATGACAAAGTAAGCAGGTACAAAGTAACATTTTGTATATACACAGGTAACCAACCATACCTAAACTTGTCTTAAATCTATCAGTTACCAGTAACTCGTGTTATTTCTATTAGCAATGCAATATCAGTGCGCATTGTTGTGAATCATCCAAAATCCTTGTTGAGCAGTTGTCATGATAACACTAATGTTCATAAATACTATTATCTCCGACATTCTTTGAACATGATTAAGCTAATGGTGTGTGCTTTGATTTGGGTATTTGGTAAATTGTAAATAATAAAAGTTAGGAACATGTTCAAAATTATTTAATTCTTTTTTTAATAATAAAAGTTTAATACTAATACAATGAATACTTAGCTACTATAGTCTTTACTAAACATAAGCACTTAAAACTATTACAATTAATAATATAATAAGCACTTTAAACTAATACAATGATTACTTAGCTACTATAGTCTACACATACATTACGGTTTTTATCTATTTCAATAACATTATCAAACTCTGCATACACAATACAGTTGATGGTTTGCAAAAGAGCTGATTCAAAACGAACTTCCAATCTTACGCCGATGCATTATTTACAAATGACAGGGATTTGCTGGTTCCTAGCATATTTAAACCCCTTTGATGGAACATAAACGGTGCAATATAAATCCGAAGGAAATATCTTGGTTTTGATGCGACACATATCATTAGTATTCTGTTTTAGATCTATAATTAAATATCCATGAGCTTCTTTAGTAGCATCTTTATAAGATTCATCAATAAATTTTACATTTTCTGGTGAAACTTGACGTGCTAAGTATCGAATTTGAGTTTTATCACGAGGATTTTTAAAATAAATAATATAACTTGAATTTAGAGATCTTGTCCTTTTCCTTGATGAAATAAATTTTGAGTTATATAGAACACACTCAAATTTCTGTGATGACTTCCCTTTGTGAATATATCTACAATGCGACCATCAGATTCTCTCATCAGATCATCGATGATGACAAGTTGAGTACATTTTCCATCAAACATACTCAAGTCTGGAATTCCTTGATGATAATTAACATTTTAAGGTTATATAACGGTTGCATTTCATCAAAACACCAGGTTATTTGAGTAAAATTTGTACTACAAACATCTGTGACATATTTTATAAAGTTTGTTACAAAATTTGATTTTCCACACCCCACTTGGACCAGAAACGATTGCGGTGAATGGATGAATAAAATGAACCATTGTAACACGTGTGGATAGCAATAGGTACAAGAACGGAATAAAACAAGTTATTTGGAAGTCAAGGAAGATAGTTTTATTTCATACATATAAAATAACTTAAAACTAATTATCTTTTACAGTGTAAAAACAAATATACTTTATACAAGTAAATAACTTTGTACAATAACAATACCAAACTGTACTGTTTTATCTTAATTTATAAAACTAATTATCTCTTACAGTGTAAAAATAAACATCTTTTAAAACAGAACAACTTTATACAAGTAAATCAACCTTAATAATAATATCAAACTATACAATTTTATCTTAATTTATAATGACCCCACGCTAATGTGTCAACATCATTGAGTAGAATATATCGTTTTGTATCACTGTATGATAAAGATGTTTTGTTTATTTGCTGCGTAAAAATTATATGTTTTATTGACTTAAATCTAAGCATACTGCTAAATTGAACATTTGTATCGAAGAGACAAGACTTGTAATTTAACATTTTCATTTTTTTGTAACACTTTTGTTACAAAAAAAATTATTTTCAACATCTATCGCATACATTTTGGATCTTAACCCTACAAATTCTTTTAATATTTTGCCATTGTTTTCATCTTTGAAAAACCCTAACTTTTTTTTATTGATTTTTGGATATCCATAAATATTGTCAGATGGATAATCAGATGTATCAAACAAAAATAAAAATTGTTTGTAAAAATTTGATATATTAAACTGTCGGTATCGGTGTATAGTAATTTAACTTGATTTTTAAACTTCGTCAACATGTAATTGTAATGAAAATCATACATTAGAGTTTTTGAAATATCTAATATACAAAACAAATATCTAATATATATGTTTTTCAATAAAATTCTCTTGCATATAAAATGAAAAAAAAAAAAAAATATATTTATATACAAAACCCTAAGTAAATAGGTTTGTTGTATAGTAACTTAGTTTTCTTTAACTGAATTGCCACTAGATTTTCTGCAAAAATTGATAAACTGTGTAACTCAGGTTTTGCAATCAAATCTTGTGCACCAAGAGATTTGCCTCGATTCTCCCAGTGAGTTAATAATTTTACATTGACTCGCTTTTCAATATTTTCCATTGTTTTCCCAAACACTGCATTGTTCATTAATTTAAAAAGTCTTTTTCAAAATCTGATTTAGCAGAAGTCCGCAAAAGTGTATTTAAATCTATATATTTCTTTAACCAAGGAGATTGTCTGAATTTTAATATTTTATGAATTTTTGTTAGTTTTAAACCCATCTTAATACATTGTTTTAAGTTTCTGTGATGAATTTTGTATTTTGTTTTATTATTGAGGTTTGGAACTAACTTTTTTTCTTTAGAACCACCGATACATATATTATCAGGGTATAAAGGTAAATCAGAATGTAAATCATGAAGTTCATCAGGATATTCTAAATCTACTTCTAAAATGAAACCATAATCTGAATCATCCGGTACATCAAAGTTTGTATCCGAACTAACCCATTCAAATTCACCTACTGGTAGGTATTGAGACATGGCCCAACCATATAAATTATTCGCATCAAAATATGTTAGATATGATTTTGGTTTATTCTCATCAAAATCTTCCAAATATACATTATTAGCTTTGGCATAGCGGTTACTGCACAGAGATACACCACCTCGGATACCATTCCTGATAAATGCTATTTTGTCAAAATCTTTCAATAATTCCAATACAATTTTAGTATATTTTAACATAGCATCCCAACTTAATCCTGGTGCTGTATAATAATGAGCAGGATCTAACCCATACGTTTTTAAACACAGAGTTCTGAAATTTTCAAAAATATCAGTTAACAATAAGACATCAGTTTTGAGATACAAATCGGAATAATCTGACATATTCTGACAGTCAAAGTGTTCCCAAACATCTATCGCGTGACTATAGTCGTCGTCTGAAACGGATGTATCTGTCAGTGAGTTATAAAACTGATCTTTACTAGGGAGTGATGTGACTTTTAAACAATCACTTGATGTCATAAACTCATATGGATAAACACCTTTCTCTTGAAGACGAATAAAATCATTGGTATTTGGAAAGTTGTGTTTTAATGTGATAAATTGATCATCGTTTAAATTTTTAGCCAACTGATCGAGACTACAAGGTAAAAATTTTATTGAATCTACGAATCTTAGTTTTATATTTTGATTATTTATGTGTATTGTTTTAGTAAATGATATATATTTTTCTTTGGTTTGAGGAATTATATCAACTTCACCTTCAACATAGTTTAATGCATGAACAATAAAATGAGCATCATAATTACTGAGGTTGTGAAGAAAAACAGGTACGTGACGTGGACTCCGAAACTTGTTCATACATGCTTCATGTGCAACACCTCTAAAGCAACCAGTATACCAATCAAAATCTAAGCTTATTTCACTATTCAAGTCACAATCACAAATGTGACAGATTTTTGTTGTCGAATTTTTTTTGTTCATCCACGGTTGACAATGGTTTTGGACTTATTTGAAAACAATTTTTCCTACTTATAAGTTTCAAATCTTCATGAAGACGTTCCATGAAAACTTGAGTGCAATTTGGACCACTATACGTTTCATATTTTGACAAGCTATCATCATATGAACATTTTATATAGTACCCAAAACTATACACCTCATGTTTATTAATGCTGTTTGTATAAGGTTTTGATAGATCGTTAGAACATAATTTTATAGGATTTAGAAAAGCTTCAAAATCTGCATAAATTACAAAAGGTATTTTTAGCTTTTTATCAAATTTATCAAATGTAAGTTTATCATTTGGAACGTTTTGACCAAACCAATTTTTTGATGTTGTGTTTCCATTTGGTAATTCTGTTGTAATATGGGCACAGTCATGTTGTTGATGATTGTTTAACCTTTCCTGAGTTGGGAATTTCAATAAACATCCATCACATATGTATATGGCATGTTCTTGATTAGAAATTTGTTTGCTTACTAGACGTGATAAATTATTTATGTAACAGTAATGATTATTTGTACCATTTGATATTAAAAGCAAATTGATATGAGTAGTTTTGCGAGATTTGGTCAAAAACAGGGGTCCTACTACACTATTGCACTTTTGAATTTTATTAAATTGTAACCCGAAAACATTAATACTAATGTTGTTTAGTTTTTCTACTTTGGATATGTCAGATATTTTAATTGGAAAAGGTACACCATCAAAGTTTAACTTGTTTGAATGCATACTGTATGAGGATACTCTATCTGAGTTTGTTTTTGCTGGATACAGAGCTGATAGCAAAGCCCACTTGAAACACATATTGTCAGCATTTTTTACATTTATTACGGCCTTTTTTTTTGCTCTTATATCTTTTGGTAGTTCAATGTGAGAAGTGTCACGTAAAGGATTAAATTGATTGACGTTCATATTCCATAGTAAGATGTTATTGGGCGTTCTAACACACCGAGAGTGACGAAGGCGAACGGAGTGAGCCGATGGAACGGAAGGTGGGGTAGAATGCCCAATAATATCCTTTTATGGAATATGAATGTCAATCAATTTAATCCTTTACGTGGCACTTCTCACATTGAACTACCAAAAGATATAAGAGCAAAAAAAAAGGCCGTAATAAATGTAAAAAATGCTGACAATATGTGTTTCAAGTGGGCTTTGCTATCAGCTCTGTATCCAGCAAAAACAAACTCAGATAGAGTATCCTCATACAGTATGCATTCAAACTAGTTAAACTTTGATGGTGTACCTTTTCCAATTAAAATATCTGACATATCCAAAGTAGAAAAACTAAACAACATTAGTATTAATGTTTTCGGGTTACAATTTAATAAAATTCAAAAGTGCAATAGTGTAGTAGGACCCCTGTTTTTGACCAAATCTCGCAAAACTACTCATATCAATTTGCTTTTAATATCAAATGGTACAAATAATCATTACTGTTACATAAATAATTTATCACGTCTAGTAAGCAAACAAATTTCTAATCAAGAACATGCCATATACATATGTGATGGATGTTTATTGAAATTCCCAACTCAGGAAAGGTTAAACAATCATCAACAACATGACTGTGCCCATATTACAACAGAATTACCAAATGGAAACACAACATCAAAAAATTGGTTTGGTCAAAACGTTCCAAATGATAAACTTACATTTGATAAATTTGATAAAAAGCTAAAAATACCTTTTGTAATTTATGCAGATTTTGAAGCTTTTCTAAATCCTATAAAATTATGTTCTAACGATCCATCAAAACCTTATACAAACAGCATTAATAAACATGAGGTGTATAGTTTTGGGTACTATATAAAATGTTCATATGATGATAGCTTGTCAAAATATGAAACGTATAGTGGTCCAAATTGCACTCAAGTTTTCATGGAACGTCTTCATGAAGATTTGAAACTTATAAGTAGGAAAAATTGTTTTCAAATAAGTCCAAAACCATTGTCAACCGTGGATTAACAAAAAAAATTCGACAACAAAAATCTGTCACATTTGTGATTGTGACTTGAATAGTGAAATAAGCTTAGATTTTGATTGGTATACTGGTTGCTTTAGAGGTGTTGCACATGAAGCATGTATGAACAAGTTTCGGAGTCCACGTCACGTACCTGTTTTTCTTCACAACCTCAGTAATTATGATGCTCATTTTATTGTTCATGCATTAAACTATGTTGAAGGTGAAGTTGATATAATTCCTCAAACCAAAGAAAAATATATATCATTTACTAAAACAATACACATAAATAATCAAAATATAAAACTAAGATTCGTAGATTCAATAAAATTTTTACCTTGTAGTCTCGATCAGTTGGCTAAAAATTTAAACGATGATCAATTTATCACATTAAAACACAACTTTCCAAATACCAATGATTTTATTCGTCTTCAAGAGAAAGGTGTTTATCCATATGAGTTTATGACATCAAGTGATTGTTTAAAAGTCACATCACTCCCTAGTAAAGATCAGTTTTATAACTCACTGACAGATACATCCGTTTCAGACGACGACTATAGTCACGCGATAGATGTTTGGGAACACTTTGACTGTCAGAATATGTCAGATTATTCCGATTTGTATCTCAAAACTGATGTCTTATTGTTAACTGATATTTTTGAAAATTTCAGAACTCTGTGTTTAAAAACGTATGGGTTAGATCCTGCTCATTATTATACAGCACCAGGATTAAGTTGGGATGCTATGTTAAAATATACTAAAATTGTATTGGAATTATTGAAAGATTTTGACAAAATAGCATTTATCAGGAATGGTATCCGAGGTGGTGTATCTCTGTGCAGTAACCGCTATGCCAAAGCTAATAATGTATATTTGGAAGATTTTGATGAGAATAAACCAAAATCATATCTAACATATTTTGATGCGAATAATTTATATGGTTGGGCCATGTCTCAATACCTAGCAGTAGGTGAATTTGAATGGGTTAGTTCGGATACAAACTTTGATGTACCGGATGATTCAGATTATGGTTTCATTTTAGAAGTAGATTTAGAATATCCTGATGAACTTCATGATTTACATTCTGATTTACCTTTATACCCTGATAATATATGTATCGGTGGTTCTAAAGAAAAAAAGTTAGTTCCAAACCTCAATAATAAAACAAAATACAAAATTCATCACAGAAACTTAAAACAATGTATTAAGATGGGTTTAAAACTAACAAAAATTCATAAAATATTAAAATTCAGACAATCTCCTTGGTTAAAGAAATATATAGATTTAAATACACTTTTGCGGACTTCTGCTAAATCAGATTTTGAAAAAGACTTTTTAAATTAATGAACAATGCAGTGTTTGGGAAAACAATGGAAAATATTGAAAAGCGAGTCAATGTAAAATTATTAACTCACTGGGAGAATCGAGGCAAATCTCTTGGTGCACAAGATTTGATTGCAAAACCTGAGTTACACAGTTTATCAATTTTTGCAGAAAATCTAGTGGCAATTCAGTTAAAGAAAACTAAGTTACTATACAACAAACCTATTTACTTAGGGTTTTGTATATAAATATATTTTTTTTTTTTTTTCATTTTATATGCAAGAGAATTTTATTGAAAAACATATATATTAGATATTTGTTTTGTATATTAGATATTTCAAAAACTCTAATGTATGATTTTCATTACAATTACATGTTGACGAAGTTTAAAAATCAAGTTAAATTACTATACACCGATACCGACAGTTTAATATATCAAATTTTTACAAACAATTTTTATTTTTGTTTGATACATCTGATTATCCATCTGACAATATTTATGGATATCCAAAAATCAATAAAAAAAAGTTAGGGTTTTTCAAAGATGAAAACAATGGCAAAATATTAAAAGAATTTGTAGGGTTAAGATCCAAAATGTATGCGATAGATGTTGAAAATAATTTTTTTTGTAACAAAAGTGTTACAAAAAAATGAAAATGTTAAATTACAAGTCTTGTCTCTTCGATACAAATGTTCAATTTAGCAGTATGCTTAGATTTAAGTCAATAAAACATATAATTTTTACGCAGCAAATAAACAAAACATCTTTATCATACAGTGATACAAAACGATATATTCTACTCAATGATGTTGACACATTAGCGTGGGGTCATTATAAATTAAGATAAAATTGTATAGTTTGATATTATTATTAAGGTTGATTTACTTGTATAAAGTTGTTCTGTTTTAAAAGATGTTTATTTTTACACTGTAAGAGATAATTAGTTTTATAAATTAAGATAAAACAGTACAGTTTGGTATTGTTATTGTACAAAGTTATTTACTTGTATAAAGTATATTTGTTTTTACACTGTAAAAGATAATTAGTTTTAAGTTATTTTATATGTATGAAATAAAACTATCTTCCTTGACTTCCAAATAACTTGTTTTATTCCGTTCTTGTACCTATTGCTATCCACACGTGTTACAATGGTTCATTTTATTCATCCATTCACCGCAATCGTTTCTGGTCCAAGTGGGGTGTGGAAAATCAAATTTTGTAACAAACTTTATAAAATATGTCACAGATGTTTGTAGTACAAATTTTACTCAAATAACCTGGTGTTTTGATGAAATGCAACCGTTATATAACCTTAAAATGTTAATTATCATCAAGGAATTCCAGACTTGAGTATGTTTGATGGAAAATGTACTCAACTTGTCATCATCGATGATCTGATGAGAGAATCTGATGGTCGCATTGTAGATATATTCACAAAGGGAAGTCATCACAGAAATTTGAGTGTGTTCTATATAACTCAAAATTTATTTCATCAAGGAAAAGGACAAGATCTCTAAATTCAAGTTATATTATTTATTTTAAAAATCCTCGTGATAAAACTCAAATTCGATACTTAGCACGTCAAGTTTCACCAGAAAATGTAAAATTTATTGATGAATCTTATAAAGATGCTACTAAAGAAGCTCATGGATATTTAATTATAGATCTAAAACAGAATACTAATGATATGTGTCGCATCAAAACCAAGATATTTCCTTCGGATTTATATTGCACCGTTTATGTTCCATCAAAGGGGTTTAAATATGCTAGGAACCAGCAAATCCCTGTCATTTGTAAATAATGCATCGGCGTAAGATTGGAAGTTCGTTTTGAATCAGCTCTTTTGCAAACCATCAACTGTATTGTGTATGCAGAGTTTGATAATGTTATTGAAATAGATAAAAACCGTAATGTATGTGTAGACTATAGTAGCTAAGTAATCATTGTATTAGTTTAAAGTGCTTATTATATTATTAATTGTAATAGTTTTAAGTGCTTATGTTTAGTAAAGACTATAGTAGCTAAGTATTCATTGTATTAGTATTAAACTTTTATTATTAAAAAAAGAATTAAATAATTTTGAACATGTTCCTAACTTTTATTATTTACAATTTACCAAATACCCAAATCAAAGCACACACCATTAGCTTAATCATGTTCAAAGAATGTCGGAGATAATAGTATTTATGAACATTAGTGTTATCATGACAACTGCTCAACAAGGATTTTGGATGATTCACAACAATGCGCACTGATATTGCATTGCTAATAGAAATAACACGAGTTACTGGTAACTGATAGATTTAAGACAAGTTTAGGTATGGTTGGTTACCTGTGTATATACAAAATGTTACTTTGTACCTGCTTACTTTGTCATTCGCATGAAATTCATTGGTCGTATCGCAGGTACGGTAGCTTATGTCTATGTAATAAAATGAACACAATCGAGATAAAAAAATATTTATCTAGAATTCACCCAACTCTAAGAAACAATGTGTATGCAGCTAATAGATTACCACTGAAAGGCAAGATTCCAACTTACATAATAAGCAATTTGGATCCTGACAATAAACCTGGATCACACTGGATAGCCATACACATCGATAAAAATGGAATTGGTCAGTATTTTGATTCCTATGGTCGACCACCTGCAGGTCCCCATATGGCTTTCTTGAAGCGGAATTCGAGACAATGGAATTTTAATAGGTGCAGAATACAGCATGATTTTACTTCCTGCTGTGGGGAATATAGTTTAACATACTTATATTACAATTATTATGGAAATACAACGAACGATTTCATTGAATTATTTGGGAGTGACAAAGTGTATAATGATATTCTCCTCTGCAAATTATTCCAATCATGTTTCAAATGAAAATAATACATTAAGTGGGTTATGTAGAGTAGGTATGTTAAATAAAAAAATGAAAGTAAGTCATATGGGTTTTATTTGTGCATTTATCACCGTCTCTACCTCACACCTTAGCAAAACAACCATCTGACTAGAATAAAAAGACAATGGGTAATTAGCGCGCGCTGAGACAGAATTAGTCATTAGCAAAGTTTAACATACTTATATTACAAGTATTATAATTATGTTGAATAAAAAAATTAAAGTAAGTCATGTGGGTTTCCGGCTTAGAATAGACCACCCCATGTCTTCCCATGGGTGTCGTAAAAGGCGACTAAGGGACATATGGGTGATGGATGGGCAGCAGCAACTATTAGCTCAAGGTTTACATCTTACTGCGATCACCAATCCGTCTGCCAAGCGTGGTGATTATGGTAATATCCCTCTACGATCCCGGCTTGCCAAGGTCTGTTAAGAGGAGACTCATGTTCTGCAGTGGACGTTAACGGGCTGTAAATGAATGTGGGTTTTATTATTTATCACCGTAGCAAAACAACCATCAGACAATGGGTAATTAGCGCGCGCCGAGACGGTTTGACTCATTGGTAATGTAGCGCAAAAGAGATCGTTAGTAATGATAGGTCGTTAGTAATGTAGTGGAAGCCTCAAGCTAACTTTGGAACCGTAAGACCTAGACCAAAACAGATGCCACAGATCGATCGGGCGTGTGCCAAAACATAGGAAAAGACACCAAACTTTTTTTTTTTTTTTTTTTTTTTTTAGGCCGCGGTCACGATCTTTTTTAGGAGTTGACGGTTTGAGGCAGAACCGGCGAATCCTATCTACTAAGGTGCAATATTTGTTGACCACCTCAAGAAATGAGATAATTATCTATCGTAAAACTTAAAGCTGCCGTTAAAAGACAACTGTGTTAACAACACTTTATGAAGTATCTAATTATGTGTATATCTAATGAACAGCTTGGGAGTGAGTTGCCTTCAAAGTTTATGAATAGTATATTTTGTAACAAGAATACATGTTTCTGATGCGTTGGATTCTAGTAGGAAAAGAACCGAACGCATCATTATACTCGTAGGATGTGAAATAAGACGAGAGATGTTTTTTACCGGGGTAATATGCATTACGCCTCCCCTCGCTCACGGGGATCACAAAATTTGTGATCTTCGAGTCAGTGCGGGGTATGTGGGATTCATCTTCCCAAAACAATACACGGCGCGCTAGATGCGTCGCGGAGAGGGCATACGCACCACTAAAAATTCTCCTTGGTGTTCCTTCCCCTGCCGTTTGGGTGTGTGGAGCCGAGTTCCGGTCTCGGCTTTCTGGTATCACCCGACAGCTACCGTGGATATAAAGACCCGCGGGCTCTCCTGGACCCTTGCCCTCTTAAAAGAGCGCCCTCCCCTTAGTCTCTTGCGGCACTTCTAACCCTACAGGGACGCCCGAACACAAAGGCGTCTTCGATGAATTTCAGAACTAGATTAATCGATTTATAGTACCGAGAAAAGTAGTAAATTTTTACAATACCTTCTATAACAGCTTTCAGTAATATTGTTCCATTAATACTTCGTTATAAAAACACGCATACACATATATGCTATTCGTCATCATATGAGCTTTCTTCAATCGCGATAAATAATCGTTAAGCATATAAATCTAAGTTATTCGACCAAAAAGCCATTTTCTTTTGTCTTAACGAAAGATGCGAAGACGCTCAATTCAGAGAACACATGTGCTTGTCAAACTGAATATGATGGATGCTCAAGTCCCCCCAAACCCCACTCCCTTACAGCCTCTTCCTGAAGAAAATTGACGAGTTATTTGAGCGAGAATTTTTTGTATAAATTTGGAGGGCTTTTGCAAACTAACTACCTGTTAGTTAAACTTACACTGATCAGATAATGTGACTACGCCTTTTTTTCAAGTCTTCATTACTGTAGAGTTGTTGCAATACTTCAATAGCTCCCCGCTCGCGGCTTGACCCGTGTATGTGCGGACGTCATAATTCAATAGTATGTTACTTCTTGATAATGTAGTCTTGTGAAAGAATTTTTGAAATCGATCGAGAACTTTCGAAAACAAAAAATGTAACCTCCCTTCTTCATAAATATAATTGTTACCGTATTATGCAAAGTACACTAACTCAATAAATTGACATGTTTAAAATGACTAAAAAACCTCAAAGGGAGGACGCCCGTCCTAGTTGATTACAAAAACCTAAAAAGGGTTAATATTAGGTTTTTAGGCCCATTTAAATAAGTTCAAAATGTTATTCGAACATAAAAAACCCTTTGAATTTATATCCGTCCTATATTAGAGAATTGATTAAATTGAGAATTAAATGTTAACTTTACTGAAACTCATTAAAAAAAGGATTTTATTTCAGTGACTTTTCATCATCAGCCAGTACAACGTCCACTGGTGAACATGGGCCTCCTCCTGAGGGTGGGTTTTTGCCATAGTCACCACGCTTGGCAGGCTGGTTGGTGACCGCAGTTTTATATTGTAACCTTGTAATAACGGCTTAACGTGCTTTCCGAGGCACGGAGAGTAGTTCCTCAGCCAACACAGAAAGAGCCGGAAAGAAATCTTGCATCTACACAAAGATTCCTTGTCGGGCGTGGGGATCGAACCGACGCGCCACGATCTTCGAGATTCTAAAAGCGAGCCAAATACCGCTGCTCTTCGGAGGTAGTCAGTGACTTTTATCATTTTAATATTGTTTTTGCTCCGTTTTGCTTGGTAATCTGGCCATACTTGTGTTTTAGCTAAAATAGCATCGAGTTTGTGGAATACGCAAATTAAATAATTAGTTTAAGAGGTGAATTATAACTCACCCCTTTGTCGACATAAATCTTTGTTGTTTAATATTTAAGCTTTACGTATTTACGTGTTGTAAGATGTTAATACTTGTTTACATAGAATACATTTTCAAAATACTTGTAAACAGTGCAGAAAATTACATAGAGAGGCATTTAACTCATTGCTACTCCCTATACTCGATACTTACTTGAAACTATCATTGTTTCCATCACAATTTCCTGCTGCGAGTACATAAATATCGATGTATGGGGATCACTAACCTAGATAGGTACTAAAAATGTACAAATGATTAATCAAATACTTTAAAAGATGACAAATATAATGATCTCGGAGTTTCTTATAGTCTTTCTTCTTCGGGTATCACAACGTAGGTAGATAGAGAAAGACTCGTAGGAATCTAGGATAGGGTCCGGTCGTCCTTGCAAGGCGAGGCTTGCGACGCGTTCTATGCTTCTGACCTATTCCCAGCCCGCGCTGGTTGATTCTAATTATATTCATAATACGCGACTATCACATGCCACATTGGTAGATTTAAATTATATTTAATAACATTACTGTTGAAATGTATACTAATTCATTAGTCAAGTTATTTTTTTCTTTGTATCTTTTTATTATTGTATTTGATTTATAATAAGTACGATCGTTTCGTCTACATTATCAATAAACGTTTTCATTTCATTTAAATCAAAAGCAATATGAATCTTTGACTTTTCGTAATGATTTTTTTGTCCAAAGCGGGAATTGAACCTACGACTTCCGAGATTTAAGGCGAGCTTAAGCTTTAAACACGCTTGTACCGCTACGCCAAGAAGCCTTGGCACCTCGTAGCCTAGCATAATTAAAAAATTACAAGGTAGTAATAACAATAATTTGGACATGACGTAAATTCTATAAATACATTATGTTCAGTGTGCATGTGTGTGTATATGTCAGCCATACCATCTAAACCACTCCCTCAACTTTGATGAATGATGTGTCAATCGATTTGTTATTATGGCTCAGGTGACATAGGTTATATTTGAGGCAGATTTTGAACCAATTTTTAAACCCGCGATGATAATTATTGATGAGTTGTTTTTTGTTTTTAATTCAAAAGTGGTTTACAAACGAATTATGACTAAGCCATTGAGAGCTTCCAAAAAAGCAAGATATGATGGACTAAAATTTAATAAGCAAAAATTTGATTAAATGATAAATGCTTGGACGTGCCAATCTGAGTATGTTACGCCAGATCGATGAGGCCGCGCTGAAACCGGCAGTAGAATAACCCCACTGAGTTAGTTTCGCCGGGTCTTCTCAGTTGGGGCGTATTGGATCCGGTGGTAGCACTAAAGCGCGTTCGTCGAGATACTGAAAGTCTGTCTAAATAATAATATTGTATTTTCATACATGACAGCTTTTAGATTGAAGCTATATAAACTATTATAATCAAATAAAATTAAGTAATTTAACATAGTAAATTTAAAAACCAAAATAAGTAATAAGTTTACGTGAATAAAAACTTTTTTATTTTATTTTATGACTTAAGACTGTACTCGGACAATACTAGTACCGAAGTGAGTGACGACATGAAAAGCACGGCACGTTATTCATGTCAGCAATCTTTAAATACTTGGACAGCGGTGTCACGATGTGTCGACTCGGTATTTGGAATACTTTCCCATTATGAAATCTATAATTCAGAAGCATAAAGCTATCTACAGAAGCATTTAGTGGTAAGTGCCAATTTATGGTAAAAGCACATACGACGAATGCTTCTGAACTTCAAAAATATAAAACAATGAAGTAAACTGCATCACGGCGACTCAGCAGATATGGTGTAGGCAGGACTTATTTTTTTTTATTTGTTTTAAAAGACAACTCCCGCACTAGGGAAATAAATCCCTGTGTCGCGGGGGACTTTACAAACATTCATTTCACGGACACAAAGAACACCCAGACTCAGAACAACTATTTGTGGTTCACACAAATAATTGTCCCGGGTGGGAATCGAACCCAGAATACCAGGTCTCAGAAGCAACTTCCGTAAACACTGAGCCACCGGTGCTGTCAACTTGTAACTAATGTTTCAATATAAAATTGTGGTCATTATTATTATGAGGAACTAGCTACGCCCCGCAGTTTTATCCGCGTCCCTCTGCTCCAGTAGAATATTTTGTAGTCTATATGTTAATCCGGCTTTTAAACTATCTGCGTGCAAACTTTCAGCCAAATCCATTCAGTAGTTTTTGCGTGAGGAGTAACAAACATACATAAATACATACATCAACACATAAAAACTTTCGCATTTATAATATTATAAGGATTGGTACAACTAGACACGTTTAGATTTTCGCGTATTTCGCGTGCAACGACTGTCAATATAATTTGATTGAAATTAAGGCCAAATAGTAAAGGTAAATTTAGTTACGTTAATACTCGATAGTTTATATTATTGGTAAAACTACTCAATCAATATGAAATACCTTCGCACATCATCATCATCATCAGCCCGTATAACGTACACTGCTGAACATGGGCCTCCTCCCGAGGGAGGGTTTTGCCATAGTCACCACGCTTGGCAGGTGGATTGGTGACCGCAGTATTATGTTGTAATATACAGGGAAACGCTGCTGCCCGTTCCCTGGTCTACGCTTGTTATAGATGATGTTATAACAACGGGACCAACGGCTTAACGTGCTTTCCGAGGTACGGAGGATAATCCCTCAACCAACCAGACCCGGAAAGAAATATTAGAATTTACACAAAGATTCCTAGTGGCGTGGGGATCGAACCCACGACCTCTGAGACTTAAAGCGAGCCAAATACCGTTACGCTACGGAGGTTGTCACCTTCGCACAGTTTGTAATATTTAATTATACGCAAACTTATCGCTTTTGCATTCAACTATTTGATTTTACAAGCAGTTGTAGTTACTGTATAAACAAATTAAACTTGATTTCGCCTATAATCAAAGCCAAGTTTAACATTAACAAACGAAATTTCCTTAACTTATTCCCAAATAACTAAATGAAAACCACATTCCAAATAAATCTTGGCGAGATTAATGCTCGTTAAATCGCGCCTCGGAATAATTGCTAAAACATCACACGCGTGAGTGAGGCTACACAAACACACGTTACGACTGGCGCGACCTCAAAATGTACACTTGAGAATTTCACGACTTTATACCCAAGACATAGGTCGAAGACACACTGAGGTTTTTCCCTGTTTTTTTCCCAGAAAAATATTTTTTCCCATCTCTATTCATTCGATGTTCACGATAGTTATTTTCCCCGACGCTTTGATTTAATTTAATACAAGTGTTGAGTTTTAATTTTACTCTGTGGCTTCGGGTCAGATCTATGTCATACAGAAATTGTAGGACTTTGTTCTATTCTAAATATTTGTTATTATTATCGTTATATTATTATCAACTAACGAATATTATACGTGACAAAACGAAAAAAAGTTTACCAAACCTTAAAGTTTATAATCTTGCTCAAGTTCGTTCTTTGTAACAAATTTTGAATTGAATATATTAAAATGTTAATTCTATGGTTTTTCTCACCTAGGACGAATAATGAACTTTTTATAGTTCTTATATAATTTAGTGATATTAAATTTCTTTACCCGTAACGTTCACTACTTGGACAAAAAATAGGAAAATATTGCTAAAGAAAAACTTTATTGAGTGTGGAAGCTGTCATGACAAACATCTTGTAGATTAGAGTAACTATTGTGATGTAAAAGGATCCTCGTAAAATGACATGGAGGTGCAAACCAGATTTCAACGGTAAATATCAAGTGTCACAGAAATTTCAAGCGTCCCGACACCTGTCTCTATGATAAAATACGTGCAATGCGTTACCTGTCATGTTACATACAACTGTCCCGGAAAAATAATTCAGTGTGTACCCGGCCTTACTCCATTTGTTCTGATTAGGAAGTGTTCATAATTTGATTAGAACGGTGGCTCGGGTTTATTTTTTAATGCTCATTTCATTTTTTTGCTCTCTTATTCAGAGGTCATACTAGAAAATACTGTTAGAATGCAGTGTGTAATAAAAATGAAAGTTATGTATTTCATTATAAATTGTAGCAGATAGTTTGAAATTGTATTAAGATAAGACTCCCTCAGAGTAAGACACTATACACTTGGAAACAACTTGTTTGACGCATGGCGGTCGGAGGTCGTGGGTTTGATACGCACATCGGACAAGAAATCTTTATGTTAATTCTTAAAATTATTGGGACTATCTTCCATACCTCGGTTAGCACTTTAAGCTGTTGGTAATGATAGTTATAACATCTATAACAAGAGTATAACAGGGAACGGGCAGCAGCGTTTTCTTGTATGTTAACATAATATAAATGATTGAAATCATTCCTTTCTTTCCGAATACTTCCTTTCTCTACTTAAGTGTTATTTCAAACACTTGGTACAAATCTGATTTTCTTAAACATCAGACAATTCAATAAAAAAAAAATATCCTCAATTAAAAATATATATCAAAATGTCGTAACTTATGGGCCCCCAGTCTTATGGAGTTGCTCATAATAAAAGGTGTTACGTTAATATCTATATATATAAAAGAAAGTCGTGTTTGTTACAACACTTATAACTCGAGAACGGCTGGACCGATTGCCATGGTTTTTGATTTGTTGGATTTGTTTCCGTCCCGAATAGCAGAATACATTTTAAAAACAAAAGAAAGACTCAAGAACGGCTGAACCGATTTGGCTGAAAATTGGTAGGGAGGTAGCTAAGAACTGGGAGAAGGACATAGGATACTTTTGGGTAGGGGTAGGGTAGGGTAGGGTAGGGTAGGGGTATGGTAGGGGTAGGGTAGGGGTAGGGTAGGGTAGGTGTAGGGGTAGGGTAGGGGTAGGGTAGGGTTAGGGTAGGGGTAGGGTAGGGGTAGGGTAGGGCAAGGGCAGGGTAGGGCAGCGGTAGGGTATAAAAGTCCACCCGCGCGAAGCCGGGGCGGGCCGCTAGTTTCTAATAAAGTATGGCACGCGACATAAAGACGCCTATTTTGAACCGTGAAAATGCATTAATTTAAACGTAAATGTCTCATAAAGCCTTGTTTATTATAAATCTCTGAAGCGCGAACAAATCTTCATTGAAAATTTTCATCTTCTATATTTGTAATGTGTGTAATTAATTTGAGAACTGTTATTACGTATAATATTATGTTTTTAATCAAAGCGTTTTGGAGTAATTGTTATTAAGTTGGTTACTTTGATGAACAAATTGTGCGCCTGTAAATGGAAGCAGTATCGAGGTTTTAGGATTAAAGGTGTGTTTTCATTGAGGAGCTTAGCGGAGATCCGCGTAAGTGGAATCACTTTAGGCGAAACGAAATGCTCGAGGTCCTTCAAACTTCGATATTTTCATAATTCAACTCTGATTCGTTCCAGTCAATTCAGATTTTTAGATTGGATGCAAATATTAAGCAGAGTGGTCTAAATGTAAGGACAATAGGTGCTTGTATAGCGAGAGAACAGCTGTCTAATCTATCTCATCTTGCCGGCATATGGTTTGAATAAACATGCCGTCTTAAAAACTCACTCGTCTGAATCTAGCCACCTTAATGAACGACAATAAAACATCAAGATTTAATACAATATAATAAATCTTGTTATTGTATTTTGTACGTATTTTAGATAGGCAGCTCATTAAACGCACGCATACATAATTATAGAACATATGACATATTAACCCCCTTAGAGACGTGTTATAAAGAGATTGATACATTTCGACAACCGGTTGAAATCCTCCGTGGCCGAATGGTCTAGCTTCCAAATCCTGCCGGTGGTCAAGGCGTAGAAATCTCGTTTTTTAAATTTCTCTCCTAGATGGTTTACACGGTTTTATCGCTCTGCCGATGAATACTTCTCTTCGTTCCGCTTCTATGCTCGTTACCTAAAGCTCAATTTACACTGACAGCGACTCTGCCTAATGAAGAAACATAATGATACTGGTTTCTTCAGGTAATATAACATATTGTGTTACCAAGATTGCCCTTGTCAGCTAAATTAAAATTTTGGTGGCGGCTAGAGAGATTTTGTGTAATATTATACTTATACTAGCTTCACCGCGGTTTCACATGTGTAACTCGCGTTCCGTGAGGATTTCATAATAAAACTTAGGCTTTAGCTTTCTTGGATAAATAGGCTTTCTAACATTGAGAGAATTTTTCAATTCGTACCAGTAGTTCCTGAAATTATCGCGTTCAAACAAACTCTTAAGCTCTTAAACAAACTCTTAAGCTTTACATATTAGTAGGTATGAATTTTATCTGTACTTAATATTATAAGAGGAAAGATTTGATTGTTTGTTTGTTTGCATAGAATATATTCTGGAACTAAAGAACCGATCTCAAAAAATCACTCACTATGAGAAAGCTGAAGAAAGCCAGGAGATCCTGGATATCCAGGAGTAACATAGGTTATTTAATTATTAAAACTCTGCTAGTAAACGTAAAAAAAAATATAAAGTTCTCCTTATGGTGGTTTCCAAATAAGTGGCGTTTCTTTAATAGGTGATCGTGTACATACAAACATATATAAATTTACGCCTGTTTCCCAGCGGGGTAGGCAGAGACAATGGACCTCCACTTGCTACGATCCCTACACGCATCTTTCGCTTCATTCACTCTCATAACATTATTCAACAAGTATAACGTCGGTTTAGGGTGGATCTTTATATTTTAAATCGTTTAACTTAGTATTCTAATTTCGTTGCAACATCTAAAGTATATTTTTTTCTATAAAACAATATAATTTTATCAGATATAAATCATTTTCTAACTTCTTTATATTTTCGTTGATTCGTTTCAAATGATTCCACACCAATGAATCTACACAAAGACGTTTCTAGAAAAGTATAGCCTAAATAACATTATTGATGAGAATACTCCATCAATCACGAATACATGTTGTTATAAGATGATAGTATTGAATGTATTCTGTTTTTGTTTTCGACTATTTTAATACTGGCTTCTTACTCCGACTTCAACCGTAAATGTCGATATGTTGATAACGAAATACTCAGCATTAAGGTATACATAAAGAACTAAATCTAACAAAAGTATCACTTAAGTAGATAAAAATAATGTATAAAATATTTGATCTTTACAGATTTTATAATCCGTCCATTCGGATGTCCGTTAAAATGCCTCAGAGGTAACAGGTACAAAATTAACTTCTAAGAATCCGGCCATGGTCTAAGCGACATCCAGGTCAATCCATCCCGTCTAACCCTGCTGTAGCAATAATGTCTTTATATCTATGTGTATTGTTTATAGTACTAGCGACCCGCCATTTTTTTTTTTTTGTTGTCCGTGGGTAAATGCTTTTCCGCATTCCCACCGCCGCTGCAGCGTATTCGCGCGCTGGCTGTGGGATATGTGGGACTCGCCCTCTCCATAGCGTGGTATACCATGAGGAGAGGACCCTACCAACCACTAAAACCTCCCGGACACTCCTTCGATCCGCCGTTGGCGGGGGCCGGGTACGCATGAACAATCCGGCACTAGTGACCCGCCCTGGCTTTGTACGGGTGCAATGCTGACATATTATACATATAAATTCGTCTTTACACACTCTATCTATTAAAAATAATAGCATCCAAATCCAATGCGTAGTTTAAAATGTCTAAGCATAAATGTGGACAGACAGACAGTGGGAAGCGACTATGTTTTATAATATGTAGTGATCTGACTTAAAATGTAAGGCCTTACCTCGAAAGACGCCGTGATACATTTTAATTCTGAAACCACTCGTACTTAAATATAAAAGTCATCGTCATCAACATCATCAGCCCGTAAAAAGATTTCTTGTCGGGCGTGGGGATCGAACCCATGACCTCCGAGATTTAAAGCGAGCCAAATACCGCTACGCTATGTAGTTATTTGTATTACCCAACTTACACGACTTAAAATGTAACGCCTCACCTCGAAAGACGCCGTGATACATTTTAATTCTGAAACCACTCGTACTTAAATATAAAAGTAAAGCAATGAAATATATCCGCGCCCCACCTGGCCTTCCCACGTCATGACTAAGTTCCACCCTTTACGTGCCACGAATATGTGGCGCCGTTAAATAATTTTACACTAAGGATTGTATTGTGGTGTAAGAAAGTTGGATTTAGTTTTTATATGTATGATATTTATATGCTTTTATCTTTTGCCTGTATATTTTTTGTATTTTATGACAATTGGCATGAAGACTAAAACAAATATTTAGTACGTTAGTTAGATTACCAAAAAATATTGGACACGTATTTTTTTTTCGTTCCTCACTCAAAAATTGACGATGGTACAGCGCGTTGAAATTTCATGCGACGTCACTATTAGGTACAATTTAATCGTATAGTGACGTCACGTACAGAGCAAAAACATAACTATAAAGTTCAGGATAGGGGAATCCTGAACTTTATAGTTTGTATTTGCTCTGTATCTTTGTAAATTTTTATTGATATGAAAAATAAAAAAATACGTGTCCAATAGTTTTTCGTAATCTAACTTACGGACTAAGTAGTTTTTTTTAGTCTTCATGCCCAATTGCCCATTCCCGCAATAGAGAAATAAATCGCTGTTTCGCGCGGGACTCTTCTAACACTTAATTTACGGACATAAAGCACACCCGGACTCAAAACAACTATCTGTGATTCACACAAATAATTGTTCCGGGTGGGAATCGAAACTAGAACACCAAGTCTCATAAGCGACTTCCGAAACAGTGAATGACTTTATAAGTAGGCTAGCTATTGGTCGCGAATTCGTTCGCGTAGTTTTAAATCCATACAATCAGAAACCACCCCATTTCATCCTCTTAAGGATGGTTTTTTTTTAATCTTTCTTTATAGCATGCCAACGTTAAGGGAATACACCGTCCAAATCTCTAGAGACGTTCTTTGACGTTCAGCGGTGTAAGTTGACAGTTGAGCAGTGGTCCAAATGGAACTCGACGGGGGTGTATATTGGTGTAAAACAAAAAATGAGTTCACTAGATGTATGTGATATGATAGAATTGGACAGGGGGGTCAGGGGGAAAGCATTATAGTTTTTAGTGGGGTCTACGAGAAAGAAGTTTGGGGACCTCTGAGATATAGTGATTCAAGAGGAAGGTTTATATGTATAATAACGGGAGCGTTTGTTTGTATAATCGTAATATAATAGGTTGGGGAAAAAGTTCCTTCGCATTTTTTAAGAAAATTCAAAACATTTTTTAATATAGTTTATTTACATTTAACTAAAGTATGTAGGTACCATTTTGTTCGATAATTTTTTGCCATCTTGTAGGTATGTACATGATCCCATTGCTATCGAAATTTTGAGATCAAAATACCACAACGAGTGTTTTGGCAGTCCTCTCGAGATGTTAACCAGTAAACAGGTGGAAATCTGAAGGTGCAAGGTCAGGACTATACGGCGGATGCATTAACACCTTCCAGCCAAACTCTCTTAATTTTTACTGAGTGATAATGCCCTTCCAATCTCAGCATCACCTTGTTGCCATCCATTTTATCCGTAATAGGGCGACCAGAGCGACGTGCATCTTTGACATCAAAATTTCCGGATTGAAAACGCTTACACCAAAGTGTTACTCTCACAGACACTGCACTAGGTCCATAAACATCGCAAATTTTTTCGCGGCTTGCGTTGCAATTTTACCTTTTTTGTAGAAAATTTTTAAAATGTATCGAATTTCTTCATTAGATTCACCCATCTTGACAGTACGAAAAACAAATGAAAATCACACACTTTCCTTATTTGAATTTGGAATTATGTTCTTTAAAATTCAAACTTTCAATGACACCAAAACCAGCCCGATACAAATAGTATAGCCAAAGAGATTTTATTACAAGTTCATACATACTATACCTAATGCGAAAAGATTTCTTCCCCAAGGGTTTATTATAGGGTAATTAAAGTTATATTTATCTCCAACATTGTTCCTGTATTATTTTAGCTAAAGTTAACTTCATAAATTGTCATATTTAAAAAAATGCATAAATAGTTAACGCTGAGTATCTAAGACATTTTTATATCATTACGTGATTAGCCTCCAGTAGTTTCTACAATTAGCGCGTTCAAGAATACGTACTAACAAATAAAAAAACAAACAATCACAAAAACGAACTCTACAGCTTTATATATTAAGTATAAAATAGTATACATTAGATAATGGCACTATTCGGAATTGGTAAGTAGAATTAGTACGTTATTGTGCTTTAAACATTGTTGTGAAAGTGGTTACGTGCTCTCCGAGGCACAGGTGAACTGCCACCGACTTCGTGACTGCGGGTACCAGCTCGATAATGATGATAAATTTATACATAAACGAATCTTGCGGCCCCAATGGTTAAGAATCCGGTTCGATCCCTCCCATTGAACTACCAACGTGAACTCCTATCACAAGCATTTTAGTTAGCACGAGGGGTAAACAAGAATACTAGTAGACTGCCAAACTCTGCAAGTAAATTTAAAATAAAAAAACTATGTACCAACCTACATTCAATTATCGTCAGCCCATATAACGTCTACTGTTGAATATAATCCTCTTCCCAAGAAAAGGTTTTTGCCATAGTCACCACGCTTGTCAGGTGTATTGATGATCGCATTATTATGTAGTAAGACACCAGAAAATGCTGCTGCCTTTTTCCTGGTAAATAATGTTATAACAATCGGGAACAACTTCATAACGCGCTTTCCGAGGCACGGAGAGTGGACCTCAACCAAACTGGTCCGGCAAGAAATCTTAGAAATTATTTACATAGTTTTTTTCAGATGGGGAATCAAACCCACGACCTCTGAGATATAAAATGAGACCTATACCGTTACCACAATTTGTTCTAACTTTCTAATATAATTTTTGTTCGACCTGAAATTCAAATCCACTAGCTACAATAACTCGAAACACTTGCTATGTGTTAAGATTTCCAATAGACCAATGAAGCTACAATTTTTTAGGGATCCGTAGTTCACAAGGAACCCTTATAGTTTTTATTAAATTCTTTGTTACTTCTAATAACCAAGAATGTATGCAAAAAGTTTTATGATGATCGGTTAAGTAGTTATAGCGTGAAAGCGTAACTTACAAACTTACATTCACATTTATAATATTAGTAGGAATTAAGTTGTTGTCGATTTTTGTAAGAATTTTTCAACTTAAATTTTCATTGCATATCCTTAACACAGTCCATTAACAAATTTTATTATGATAAGATACTATCTATTCTTTTAAATTTACCCTTTTAAAGCGACATATGATATCGAACGTATAACTTAACTCCGAAAGAAAAGATAAAAAAGATAAATTGAAAGCCTTATATGTATGACCCCATCGTTTCCTTTTACGTTATTGTTGTTACCACGAGTTAAGGTCGAGTGGAATAAAAATTGGCGAACATGAGCCACTTGAAAACCGTTAGTAAACGTGACAGGAAATTGTATGAATATGATACCAATTTGTACCTGTGTTGTATGGACGAAGGAATTAGATTACTCCGAGCTACGGGTTTAATACCATTATTCGGAATGGCGTAGCAGCGTAGTAACTACGGCGTAGTTCGTCTATGAGTTTCGAGGCGGTAATATTCGGAATATTTGGCGCACAGTTTTGCACAGAATGTCCTAACTACCTATGTGTAAGTTAGAACTTCTGTTATTTAATAAGGGGATTGACTGAAAATGTATTTCTTAAGATTTTTAATAAATAGGTAGGTATTTATGCGACATGTCAAACCTCACGTTTATATGAGTGTCTTTGCGACTATTTTTGCGAATTTGTTGTAAAAAAATAAAATACTTATTTGTGATGTCGGTCATTATAAATCGTAATTAGCTTTAGAAACTTTATTAAATACGACCATAATAAAACAGTATCACTAAGTCTTGTTTTTATATTTTATAAATGTTTATTTTTTATTGTTATGGAAAAAAAAATAAAAAAAATGAATGCTCTAAGCATGAAGTCTTCATCGGTTTAAAGTTTTCTATTAAGATGAATAACAATACGTATTACTTGCCTGTTCTCTTGCATATTTTCAAAGTACTAAAATAATTGAATAGGTTCACAAACATTAGGCTTTCAATTTTGCCGACCGTACTACTTATTTCGTTAGCACAAATCAATATTATTAATTCTACTAGAAACTATAACACGACAACTCAAGGCAGAGAAACCAATGATCTATAACTAACACAATATAAAAATCACGAAAACTTTGAATTTCTTCATGGTTTTTTTCTGCTAAAACTTTACTGAACTAAATTCGGTTATATTGTGTAATGATGTGTAAAATACAATGAGGTCACAGTGTCTGAATACTTTTAAAACTGGTTGGAATGACGTCATACACTAAAGCAAAAAAGTAACTATGATAGAAGTATAGAATTAGGGTTCAATATATAGGGCGTAACACAAAAGAGTATATTAGATTTTTCGAAAAAATTAATAATTAAATTCTAAACGAAAAACCGTTCTGTCTATATGATCTCTGAGCGAAAAAATGAATCAGCTGTTCAATACATTTTGTCGAGGTAAGTGAACATAACTCCTTTACTCCCTGAAAGGTTGTTAATATTTTATAAATAACCCTGTATAGGTACAGGGTGCAAAATGCACACAAAACATTAGGCAGACATTATACAGACAACACATCTTTTTATGTATACATATAGATGTTTTTCTACAACAGTAAGACTTTAATATGTTTTATTTCTTTTGTAAAAAAATATGTTAGTAAAATAAAATAAAAACGCATAGAAAAATAAACATGAACTGTCCTGGCCAGTGCCATCGGTGTATTGTGTTGGTTCTATGTAAGTATTTTTACTACAATTTAAAATTTTACGAAACGCCAACGATCTTTATGTACTACCGTATTAGATCTCGCGATCTGAACACACACTCTTTTCACTTCAACTGTACTGCAGTCCGTACACCTTATTTAGTAAATCGTCCAACGAGACACGTAAACGCCATGAAATTCACGGCACTTTGAACTTTGAACTGATAGTTAACGCAAACCACTAAGCTGAAGATTATAAATTTATATATTATTAATCAACATTGTTCCCTCTATTATACACCATTGTTGAAGCTGTTTGTACTGTACCATTGAAATATAGCCTCTACTCGTTTGTAATAAGATTCATAATTATTCATATTCAAGTATAATTAATAACGTAATTGTGGTATCAATATATGATTAGGAATGATTAACACGATATTGCCTGTAACCATTGATTGGAGTTTTGTTTTAAATTAATAATTAATGTCTCTTGATTAATTGATAAGTATTGGTTGCGGGTAACAATTTATTTTGGGATGTAATAATACTGTATAAGTTACTCGAGTAGGGTTACCATAAATATTTCGGCACTGACCAGGACAATGGTCCGAGATGAAACATTAACACGTCACAAATAACCCGCATACAGAGCCCAGGAAGTTTGGGCGTGACCTAGAGGTGGCGCTACGGTACTCTCGCTAGTCCGCGCAGTAATTTAGGCCGGCCACCGTCCACAGCCACCGGTGGCCAGCGACAGCCACTTTACATACTTTTTCATATATTTTGTATAGAGGCGCCGCACACGTGTAGCCGGTGGCGGCCACTCGCTACTTTATGCAAATGTATGTGAAGTGGCTGTCGCTGGCCACCGGTGGCTGTGGTCGGTGGCCCATTTGCGCCGAGCCTTATTGTGCACGCGCGACGAAACTTCCACACTGGACGATAAGACAAACAGGAGTATTGCGAAGCAGGGTTATTCTGTTATTGGTTAGCGCGCCAACCGGTACCATTGCCTTGTTGGCCAGGACACCGGGTCGTGGCGCTCAAAACCGGGACATGGCCCGGCATACCGGGACGTATGGTAACCCTAAACTAGCGGCGCGCCGTATTACTCATGTTGAAATTACTAATTTTAGTGCAAGATCGAAAGCGTATAAGAATTATATATTTTTTGAATTTTTTGTATGATCTAGTAACATAAACATTTTTTATTTTTTTTATTTTGTCAGCAGTTATAATTTCTTAAGACTGCACCGGTGACTCAGTGGTTACGGTAGTTGCTTCTGAGACCTGGTGTTTAAGGTTCGATTCCCACCTGGGACAATTATGTGTGTGAACCACAAATACTTGTTCTGAGTCTGGGTGTGCTTTGTAAAGTCCTAAGCGACACAGGTATTATTTTCCCTAGTACGGGAGTTGTCTTAACAATGAATAAAAGAACGGACGTAAACAAAAATAATTCTAATATACGTTACATTTAACAACCGTACAACTTAAAATAATAACTATCAATATTTAAAGTATTAACGTGTAAATTCTTCTCGACATCCAAAGTAGGTACTGCGTAGTGAATTGGTTCGCATACTTTTGAAACGATATCTCTGATGAAAAGTTCCTGATATTATGTAAAATAGTTGGCAACCAATATCAAAAGTGTAGTTTATTATTCAGATCTTGTAGCGAACAGGTACAACTCACATACGTACAACTCCTCGTGTATAATATTGGAATCAATTGTAAAAGTTCATTTTGATAGACCCTTATATATTATTCATGACATTTCCAGCATTCCGCTGAATGTCTAAGATTATAAGATTGATAGAAAAAGTTTATTATTTTCTACTTAACAACTTTAAACGGGGCAACACAGTATAAATACTTTATTTAACATTAGCTGCGCCCCGCAGTTTTACCCGCGTACTGCTCCAGTGGGTCGGAGCGTAATGTTTTGTAGCTTATATGTTAATCTAGCGTATAACCTATCCCGGTGCAAAATTTCAGCCAATTCCGTTCAGTAGATTTGGCGTGAAAGAGACAAACATCCATCCATCTATCCATACTTACAAACTTTCGCGTTTATAATATTAGTAAGATTTATACAAATATTTTAGAGCTGTAGTTTGTTACCACTTTACCACTTAAAACGTGGATATACGTTATAAGCACTATATTTAAAATCATAACTTATAAATAAACTTCATCAATCATCATCATCATCAACAGCCCGTTTACGTCCACTGCTGAACATGGGCCTCCTCTTAACAGACCTTGGCAAGCCAGGATCGTAGAGGGATATTGCCATAATTTGGTGATCGCAGTAAAATGTAAATCTTGAGCTAATGGATGCTGCTGCCCATTAATCAGCCATATGTCCCTTAGTCGCCTTTTACGACACCCATGGGAAGTCATGGGGTGGTCTATTCTAAGCCGGAAACCACACGGCATCATAAATAAACTTAAGTTTAATATATTTTAGTATATGTGTAGTTATTGTGCCTACACACTATTATGTTTTTTCTTTATTTTAATCTTTTCTAACGCAGGTCTACTGGAAGAGATTTCGTTAGAAATAAGTAGTACCTTTGTACATTGCCTTTTGTTTGCATTTCCTTGACTTATTTCTTGTGTGTACACAAATAAATAAATAAAAATTAACAGCACTAACTGCATATGGACGGAGTTTTGAAAACGTAAAAACCATATTTTGTACAACCGTAACGGGTTCAAATTCGTATAATTTTTTGGTCACATCGCCCTGTAGTTAACCGAGAGGTAAACTGAAACTCGTATTTTGTTAGTAACTGATGTTTGGCCGAATTCGTATTTTATTATGTAATGCGTGTCATTTAGTTTTATAAAATGACTTGATTGAAGTAAGGCTGACCTATATGGCGTTTGTGGTCCTTGAGCTTATGTCACATTTGTGTAAAAGGAAGTCTTTTGGATTGATTTAACTATTACTGTTAGACTTGCCGTGCCCGACAGGGTCCATACTTTGTACTGGTTTTGTGTTTGTAACAACTTATTATACATATGGTGTGCAATAAATGAATATGAATATGTTAGGTTTGGCCCATGTCGTACCCAAATTAGAAAATACCACCTAACGTCTTCCCGTGGATGACGTACATGGCGACTTTGGAACATTTACTTTATAATATTATATATACCATCTTTCTGTAATCATCAATCCACCTGCCAAGCGTTGGTGATTACATTGTTATAGAAGATGTTATAAAAATTGAGAACAACGGCTTAACGAGCTTTCCGAGGCACGGAGAGTAGTCCCTCAACCAATCAGACCAGGTGATGATGATAATTAATAAATCTAAGATTTTACCAAAAAAAAGATTACATGTCTGGCGAGGGAATCGAACCCACGACCTCCGAGACTGAAGGCGAGACTTATGCCACTACGCCACAGAGGTAGCCACTTACTTAACAGCAGCCCAACGACCCCATTTCCTTTAAATCACCCCATATTTTGGCAGAAAACGAATAAATTACTGAATTGAACACAAATTTTAAATAATAAAGTGCGGGGAGTGTTCGCTCGCGATTCTGTCACTAGAACGGGATGAGTCGCCGCATAAGAGATTTATTTCACACGTATTCTACATGCCTGGCTGAGGAAAATGGTCCACGCAAAGCTAGCACTCGCTGCTTTTTAAGCTAAATTGAATTTTATTTAAGGGTCACTGCTTGTAACTTTTATAACGTCCATATTTACAACGATGAGAGCACTGAGAAGTATGTGTGGGTGAAATCTATGCTAATATTATAAAGCTGCAGAGTTTGTTTGTTTGTTTGAACGCTAATCTCAGGAACTTCTGGTCGGATTTCAAAAAATCTTTCAGTGTTGGATAGTCCATTTATCGAGGAAGGTTATAGGCTATATTTTATTACGAAGTTCCCACGGGCACGGGAGCTACGCGGGTAAAACCGCGCGCGGGAAGCTAGTTGATAGATAAAGTTAAAAACATCGTTAGCAGGAAGAGATGTGGTTTGAAAGGAGACATTGTGACAAAGACTTTGAAGCGAATGTTGCGATGCATTGGTCATTTAGAAATGGGTGGATGAAAGAAGAGTTACGAAAGATGTATATCAAATGAGTGTGAAAGGAGACGGATTATGATGATAAAAAAACGCAAAAAGATTGTTTTGACACATCTTCAGCCCGTTTAAAGCCAACTGCTGACCTAGATTTTTGTCTTAGTTACCACTTTCATAGATAATGTTATGACAATCGAGTTCACGTGCTTTCCGAGGCAAGGTGGGCCGAGGTATGATGAAAAGAGCACAGAAGTACGATTTTATAAAAATACTTTTCATCTAATCTAACCCACGACCTCCGAGATTTAAGGAGTCTTAAACCACTACGCCATAGAGGTTATGTTTATTAGCACACTGACTATAAATTACTGTAGCTACAACCCATAATAGTCAAGAGCGATATATGTTATAATATTAAAATATGAAGAGAAAATTCTCCGGCTAAAAACTTACGGTACAACAGAGGCAGTTGAACTCATTTCACTGAATCAGCATATTTCTATCTAGTGATGGAGTAACACCCTTCGGGGTGGCAAGTGGTCACCCTTGCGCATAGCTGATAAGTGTTAGTTCCCCGCTTTTTACCACCATTGTTTTGATCGTTCTTTTGTATAGGATTAGCGATTCGCATGACTGAAGTTTTTTGTTTCAAAGTAAAGGACTATAAAGTTTTAGAAAAGAATAGAAAATAATTTGAACAGAGTTGTTATATAAGTTTATTTCAGCATTAGCTGCTCTTTGCTCCAGTGGGTCGGAGCATGATATTTTGGCCTATATGTTAAGTTAGCTTATTAACTATCTGCCTGCAAACTTTCAGCCAAATCCATTCAGTCGTTTTTGCGTAAAAGAGTAACAAACATACACATACACATTTATAATAATAGTAGGATGTTACTTGGCATACGCAATTAGTTTTATCCTTGGCGGTGAATCTAAAACAGTGCGTTTATGTCCACTGATGAACATGGGCCTCCTCAAAACAGATCTTGGCAAGCCGGGGTCGGGGTTGAGGGATGTTGCCATTGGATTAGTGAACGCAATAAGACGGTAAGTAATATAGAGCTTCTTCTTCTCTTCTCTTTTATTAAGATTACTAGAAGAGTTTTGCAGTCTACTAGTATTCTAGTTAACCCCTCGTGCTAAGCTAAAATGCTTGTGTTACTAGTCGGTGGGGTTTGAACTGGCGACCTCAAGATCACAAGTCCAACGTCCTAACCATTGGATATCCAGCTGATAGCTGTTGCTACCTATCCATCAAGTATGTGTACCTTAGTCGGTCCTCATACGGGAACATACTCATGGGAAGACAAAGAATGGTCTATTCTAGGCTCGAAGAACGGTGAATGCGTATAATGTATAAATATATAAAGGGGAAACTAGAGTTTTCCTGTTACTTCCAAAATAAATCCACTATTATAACGGAAGGCAGCGGTTTGGTAGGCTGTGTAGGTATTCTGTACTATGTATTATTACTGCTTATGGACTTAAGCAGTATCACTCTACCAACATGTGAGCCGCTAACTCGTTTACTACCGTAAGTAATAAGAAAAATAAAAAATCTTAAAACTTTCGTGTCAACCCTTTAGATATTTTAGGTATCCATCCTGGATATGAAATATCATACCTACTGTTCAAAATAGAACACCAATTTTAGCTGTAAAATCATATTCATCGAATTTTTGATATTATAATTATAAAATAAATCGCACTAACGAACTTTTTGATCTAAAATTTTGCAACGTTGAATTGCATGTAAAATGAAATTCAACGTCGAGCAATTCAGCGACCAACGTATAAAATAATAACCTTTTAGGGTTCCGTACCCAAAGGGTAAAAACGGGACCCTATTACTAACACCTCGTTGTCTGTCTGTATGTAAAGAACCGCGATAGCTAGACACTTGAAATTTTCACAGATGATGTATTTCTATTGCCGCTCTAACAAAATATACCAAAAATAAAATAAATATTTAAGGGGGGCTCCCATACAACAAACATTTATTTGTTTGCCCTTTTTTGCTCGATATCAATAACGACAACAGGAAGGCGATTGAAAATGGTACAGATCCCTTATTGCACGAGTCCGACTCGCACTCGACCAGTTTTTTTGTAACATCACATCTCCATTTGAATTTATATAATTTTTCACGTCATTTGGAATTAATTAAGTTAGTCCCAACATCTAACTGTAGCTAATGAGCGAGCCTAAAACGGGAATGATTCCTTCCGTCCGGCGACCGAAAATTTTAAAAGAACATTTGGCCGTAATTAGCGTTAGGCTGCCAACTTCAAAATCCGTTTTTAATCCTTTCAATTTTTAATTATTTTTGCATATTTTAAACATTTTGCTTTGGAATTTTAAACATATTTTTACTTGAAATTAGGATAATTTGTGTAGAATTTTGTTATTTTTTTTAACGTCATGTGACGCGTGTTTTTATTTGTCAGTCTTGATATCAAACCTTATAATGGTAGATATTATGATGCAATATATGTTACCCTTTAAATACCGTGTGGTTTCTAATAGACCACCCCATGTCCTCCCATGGGTGTCGTAAAAGGCGACTAAGGGACATATGGCTGATGGATGGGCAGCAGCATCTATTAGCTCAAGATTTACATCTTACTGCGATCACCAATTCGTCTGCCAAGCATGGTGATTATGGCAATATCCCTCTACGATCCTGGCTTGCCAAGGTCTGTAAAGAGGAGGCCCATGTTCAGCAGTGGACGTAAACGGGCTGTTGATGATGATATTTTACCCTTTAAAAGCACCTTAGATTTAGTGGGTATGCCTTCCTTCCCTTTAGTGAGCCTTTATACACTTACACATTATTTGTGAGTTTCATAGGTAGGACATGAAGGGTTTCTACTCATATACCTACGCTTAACATCATCATCAGCCCGAATAATGTCCATTGCTGAACATGGGCCTCCTCCCGAGGGAGGGTATTTGCCATAGTCACCACGCTTGGCAGGCGGGTTGGTGACCGCAGTATTATGTTGTGCCACACAAGGAAATGCTGTTTCCCGTTCCTTGATATACGATTATTATAGATGATGTTATAACAATCGGGACCAACGACCTAACGTGTTCCGAGGAACGTAAGGTAGTCCCTCAACCCACCAGACCCGGAAAGAAATCTTAGAATTTACACAAAGATCTCCTGTCCGGCGTGGGGATCGAACACACGACATTCAAGATTTAAAGCGAGCCAAATACCGCTACGCTACGGAGGTCGTTGTGACGCTGAACAGCTAGTCAAATAATAATTATATTGATTAATGTGGTTTGAAACTCCTAATAACCAACGTACCTACGTTGAATATCCTAGAATGCCCAATATGTTATGATTACCCAAATTACTAGCATATCACAATTTCAAAACAAAATATCCACCAAAACACACAACGAAATCCACAGTAAAGCGGCGATTTAACCCCAAAAGCCTCACAAAGGCCATTCGAAGAGTCCTTCAATAAATAACAGTTACATATGTTACAAAACAATGTACACACACATTACGAACGTATTCGATTGTGGCCGAATTAAAATCGGACCGGTTGAAATATCTGATGCGTTTCCGTGTCCGGCACCCATTATCGGGTACGGTAATCAGGCTCTCTTGTTTACCGATCAGGAGATTTGAGTGCTCGTTTTATAATTACAGTAGAATCCGTTTATGACTGACTCAGCATATATTGACTGTCCGCTTAATATGATGTAGTTGCTCAATTAAGGTTGGTTTTCATAAAAAAAATACTTTATAACAATAACGGATGTAATGGCTTTACTTATAGCGACATTTCGATTGTTATGACTCATTTTTAATAATTTTTTTCCGTTTATAGTGACCGACTAGATTTTTTACAGCTTTAGCAATGTTCGGGAGGGTCACTTGACGCCCGACGACGATATTGAAAAATATAAATTGACCATGTCGATGTTTTCTATAATAAATAGTATTAAATACTTAATTATTGCATTCAAAGTAAAATACTAAATCAGACAAAAAAAAACTTAGATTTCTTACGTCAACGCTGACAAATTATTAATAGTACATTTATTGGGCTATTACGTAAGTTTTTTTTATTTAATATGCTGTTTTGTTTCTGTATAATAAATGCACACTTTGCTAAAACATAAGGATTTCTAAAAGATGATACGTATGACGTCCGGTCAGTACGACGTGTTTGTCATTACCCTCCGATGACATTATACACGGATTCCACTGTATTTTGTTAATACGCTGTGTGATATTGTCCATGGAAAAAATTCGTTACTGTTTTTTAATCACCGGATAACGATTATAATTCCGTTTTTAAAAATGAAACGAAGGACGTGTATTAAATTTAAATATGACTAATGATAATTAAGAGGAAAGATGTGATTGTTTGTTTGTTTGCATTGAATAGGCTTTGGACCTTTTTTTTTTGTCCGGGTGGAAATGCATTTACGCATTCCCACCGCCGCTGCAGCGTATTCGCGCGCTGGCGGTGGGATATGTGGGACTCGCCCTGTCCATAGCGTGGTATGCTAAAGTCATACCACGAGGAGAGGACCCTACACCAATAGGCTCCGGACCTGCAAAGACTGATTCGACAAATTGTTTCACCATAAGAAAGCTAAGTTATCAAGGTTATTTAATGATGCAGTTCCCACGGGAACGAAAGCAACACGGGTGCAGCCGCGCGCGAATCTAGTATTTGTTATATAAGTATAGATTTAACCGTTTCACCCATTAACTTCCCCCAAATAATGGACAAAAGTAGTTTCTGCTAACAGTGCCACAAGTAAGAAAAAAAAAGTTTTTACTCACGTGAACCTATTACTAACTTATCAATTTACTGTGTTAAATGTTAAATTAAGTTTATTTGATTATTACTACTTATTAATATAGTTTATATAGCTTGAGCGTTTTTTTTTTCATTTACGTATCCCCACCGCCGCTGCAGCGTATTCGCGCGCTGGCAGTGGGATATGTGGGACTCGCCCTCTCCATAGCGTGGTGTGCTTACTAATACCACGAGGAGAGGACCCTACACCACAAAAACACCCCGAAGACTTCTTCAATCCGCCGTTGGCAGGGGCCGGGTACGCATAAGCAATCCAGCCCCCCGATATAGGTATACATATATAGCTTGAGCCTAAAAGCTGTCAGCTATGAAAATACAATTTTAGGTATTTTATTGTTAAGATAGCTGTAAAAAAAGGCGTATAGCCTTATTCCACATTAAAGACACATCGCAGCGTTGGAAGCGAATCCAATATAGTTATTACAAGTATTTTCTGTTATTATATTTCTGTACTAAGGTTCGTAGTGTATCTAAGACCCGCAATATGCCTGTACTAGCTATTTCACGGGCGTTGGCTTGCATCTTCTCGAGCACTGCCATCCACTGGGAAAAATGCTGAATTAAATTGTTTTATATTTTATTGGTTTTATTGGAATGGAGAAATCGAGAGCTGGAATTAGATGATAGTGTGTTTTGTTGTGACTAACTATTATGAGACGCATCCGTAGTGAAATCAGTATTGGTTAGTTAAAGCAACGTATGTCTTTAACTGGTGGTAGGAAAAGATGACGCACCATAGGAACAAATGACAACAGTGCACTCTTTATATTTTGTACTACCTACACGCGGGCGGATTTACCCGCGTAACTCCCATATTATTATTATTCATATTTATATATAGCTAATAGCCTCGATAAATGGGCTATTTAAAACCAAAAAAAAAATTAAATCGGACCAGTAGTTTCTGAGATTAGCACGTTCAAACGAACAAATTTATCAATAGGTATAGCTTTTGTTTGCCCAAATAATTTGAATGTCCTTAAATTCTTTGGGCACGTCACTCGCAACGAGCACTCCATGGAACGTATGGTGGTGCAAGGGAAAGTTGAGGGCAAAAGATCTCGTGGCCGCGCCCCAACACGATGGACAGACCTCATTAAGTCCGTCACAGGGAATACGATCAACGATTGTTCCCACTTCACCAGAAACAGAGACATGTGGCGACGGGTCGCAAGAGCTGCTGAGTCGCAAGCAGCGACTTTGACATGACCACGACCACTCTGTCAAGAGTGTACGACTAAGAAGAAGAATAGATTTCCGCGCGCGGTTTCATCTGCGTAACACCCGTTTCCGTGGGAACGTCATAATTAAATATGTTACTGAGATTAGCGCGTTCAAGCAAACAAACAAACGTTACAACTTTATATATTAGTATCATCACCATCAGCCCGTATAACGTCCACTGCTGAACATGGGCCTCCTCCCGAGGGAGGGTATTTGCCATAGTCACCATGCTTGGCAGGCGGGTTCGTGACCGCAGTATTATGTTGTAGGTACCACACAAGGAAACGCTGCTGCCCGTTCTTTGATATACGATCATTATAGATGATGTTATAATAATTGGGACCATCGGCTTAACGTGCTTTCCGAGGCACAAAGGGTAGTCCCTCAACTAACCAGACCCGGAAAGAAATCTTAGAATTTACACAAAGATTTCCTGTCCGGCGCGGCGTGGGGATCGAACCCACGATTTAAAGCGAGCCAAATACCGCTACGCTACGGAGCTTACCTTTGGTTGTTAGAGTTATATTATATTAGTATAGAATGGATTATTAGATAACATTATTTTACAATTTCTAAGTAAACCCATTTAAGTGTATCCTGTATCGATGCATAACCAAACAAACGCCTCGATCCTTATATTAGCAGTCTAGTCACGAGACCCTATCGTTGCACTCAGACAAACTAGAATAAATACTGTAACATAACTTCAAACATAGATATTGTTTATGGGGCGTGGAATACCTAATGCATGAGAAGTAGAGCAAAGCTAATAGAAATTGGAGTCAAATAAGATTTATTTAAAATATCAGTGATATAAGATTGTTTTAAATCTACGAGGTCGTGAGATTGAAAGATTTTGTGCTAAGCTAAAATGCTTGTGTTACGAGTGGGTCCACGTCGGTAGTGCAATGGGTGGGGATCGAATTAGCGACCACAAGATCGCAAGTCCGACGGTTTGGTTGGTTGAAGGACTAAGCCATTGGTGCCGAATTTTATAACATTATATGTGACAGTCACATATTTGGTAAGGGACAGCGTTTACGAATCTTAATAAATTTTAGAAATTAAGAAATTACAGTAGGTATTAAGTTATGTGTTATATGTATTTACTTTTTAATTGAACTGTTACACCCATATTTATTGAATAATATTTCGAATAAAAAAGAAAATGGCGTCCCCAAAATATCCTCGATTGCGAACACTAAATGAAATAAACCCGATGAACACACTTTTTTAAGGGCATTAAAAAAGAAAAGATTCATACTAGTTGAGTTTGGCAGTCTACTAGTATTCTTGTTAACCCCTCGTGCTAAGCTAGAATGCTCGTGTTACGAGTGGGTTCACATCGGTAGTGACGGTATTCGCACCGGCGTGGCGTGCCGAACACAAGATCACAGGTCCGACGCCTTTAGCCATTGGGCTACGGTCGCTTCTGTTGTAAAAAAATAACATTAAGTTAACTAACTGGCAAACGCAGCGTAGGACGACCGCCTGTACGATGAAACGACGACCTCATAAAGGTCGCGGGGAGTCGGTGGATGCAGGCCGCCAGCGATCGTTCCCGCTGGAAATAGATGGGGGAGGCCTATGTTCAGCAGTGCACTACAACGGACTGATAATGATGATGAACTAACTGACTGACTGACTAAATATAGCACTGGATACTAAATCCGCAAGCGTGTTTATGATTCTTCATACTTTTTACAAGTGTTTATTGTCTGGGGCGCTCGGTACAGGGTAATCAGCAAATTTGAAGTTTTTAGTGCTTTGGTATTTTTTTGATCTGTTTTGCTTATTGCACTCAAAAACGTATAGTTTTAAAAACAAGTAAGTATTCATGTTTACTTCGATCTAAATAAAGGTTAGGTATTTGAATGGTATCATTAATGGTACAGTAACAGTGTACGCGCGCTCGAGTACGGACGTGCCTGCACTGTACACGGATTGAATTATTATTCGCGTTTTGCGCGGCTTCGACCGCTGCACGGATACCTACTATGAGTTCGAAAAAACTTATAATTAACGAGTTGTTGGCGTTTCTTGTCCATGCTATTGATTACATGGACGAAATGAGCATACTACAGATATGCCGAACAAATTTCAAGGAGGAAGATGTAAGCAGTGCCAAGCTGCTACTGTTCCAGTCCCTTGGAAAACTGGACCAGATGCCGTCCCGCCGTAGAGATGGCACTGAGAAGAGTCTCCAAGACATGATTAATGTCTTGAAGACGACCGACCCAGACGACGTGCCCGATTTCGTGGCGAGGGAGCTGAGTAAATTGTCCCCCGTCACGTTTGACCACGTCGATGTGACGAGACTGCTCAAGGACATCACATCATTGAAAACTGAGATGACCAAGATGCAGTCCAGAATGGAGGCCTCAGATGACATCATCGCTGAGCTGCGTGCAGAAATTTCATCACTTCGCAACGTTGGATCAGTAATTAGGTCGCCTGAGCTCTCAAAGGTCAACACTCGTCGTGGAGCGCATAATGTGTCAATTGGCAGTTTTGAGTCAGCTAATACGAGTGCGTCACAAACTGCCGACAAAGCTCCGGTCGCCCGCACGTCTGCACTGACCGCGGTGACGTCAAACGTAGGTACGTCAACCCCTACACGTGCCTACGCGGATTGTGTCGCTAAGAGGAAAAATACAAAGCCACCAAATGAAAGAGGGGTTACAAAGAAGCTCTGTATATCTACCACTCAGGATAGTAGGATACAGCCGAAGGAGAATGTCGACAGGGATGGCTTCGTGATGGTGCAGAGAAAGAAAAAGAAGCCAACCCAAAACAAGTGCGGCACTGCACCGACCGGACCGAACCACCAGCTGCGTCCTGCGAAATACGAAACGACAATCGAAAGTCGCCGTTTTCTATTTAACAATATTTATCTGCCTCTTTAGTTTCCGGCTTAGAATAGACCACTCCATGTCTTTCCATTGGTGTAGTAAAAGGCGACTTAGGGACATATGGCTGATGGATGGGCAGCAGCATCTTTTAGCTCAAGGTTTACATCTTACTGCGATCACCAATCCGTCTGCCAAGCGTGATAATTATGGCAATATCCCTCTACGATCCTGGTTTGCCAAGGTCTGTTAAGAGGAGGCCCATGTTCAGCAGTGGACGTGAACGGGCTGTTGATGATCTGCCTCTTTTAAGAAAGCATAAAGGTTTTTTTTGGCCACCCACTTTTACTCACCCGTAGTTCACTGTATTGCCATATAATAAATATAAACAAAAATAACAAAATCCACTTAAAAAAAATGATAACGAAATATAACGAATAATTTTGATTATACGAATACATGTGCGTATGTTGTGTTTTTGTTAGTTCGTTGTTCTGTCGTGTTATTAAAACGGTAAAAAAACATTGACAATATGTTTTGGTCCAACATAACAAGTAAATAAACGAATTAATGTTATCCTCTTTTCTGTACAAAACAATTTTATTAAAAAGAAATACGCAACATGACCACAAACCACAAAAAGTTCAATTAGTTATCTATACTAATATTATAAAGAGGAAAAGTTTTTACTTTTGTATCTTTATATTTCTGTATGTTTGTTTCGAATAAACTCAAAAACTACTAAACGGATTTCGATTGTTCTTTCACCATTAGCGTGCTACATTATCTCTGAGTAACATAGGTTATTATAAAGTCCACCCGTGCGAAACTGGGACGGCCCGTTAGTTTTAAATAAATAAGAAATTTAAAAACGAAAATATTCTTAATATTCGAATATTAATTATCTATTAGGTTTTTTTAACGAAGAAAGATTGCTTAAAATTATAAGGCTCCATAACTACTGGACCAATTTAAAAAAGTTTTTCACCAAAGTTGCTTTATCGATGTGTAACAGGTTGTATTACATTATGAAATTTCCAAAGAAACTGAAGGTGAAGCTTGTCATTTATATGACAATAAATAATTAAATACAATTCAGAACATAATATAAAACAGAAATGCTTCCCGCTGCATGTCTGTCCATATGTATACTGTTTGTTTTTTTTTTAAAGATAGAGTGATTCAAGCGGCCTTAGCCCTGTGGCTACGGCGTCTGACTTGTAATCATGTGGTCGCCGGTTCGAGCCCCACCCATTGCTCTACCGGCGTGAACCCACTCGTAACACAAGCATTTTAGCTTAGTACAAAAAAACTAGCTAACTAGCGGCCCGCCCCGGCTACGCACGGGTAGACTTTTATGCTTTTATATGATATAAAACATACATATAAACCTTCCTCTAGAGTCACTCTATCGATAAATAAAAACCGCATCAAAATCCGTTGCGTACTTTTAAATATTTAAGCATACATAGGTACAGATAGACAGCTGGCAGCGACTTTGTCTGATACTACGAGTATGTATTGATACATCAGCATAGCATCCGTGCAAAGCCGCGGCGGGTCGCAAGTACAACTCGGTCACATTATCTCGCGACCTGGCGTCGATGAAGTCACGTCGCATCGGCGCGGCGCTCTGATATGATGCGTCCGTGGCGAGCGCGGGGAGGTGAAAGGAGAACGGGGCATTCCAGCGAGGTCTCGAGATAATGTGACCGAGTTGTAATCTATAATTTACAACACTACTAGTCTAGTCAACAAGTTCAAATTGGTGAAAAATTGTGATAAAGCTCCTAAAAATATGAGTGATGCCTCATTGGATTCGGAATGACGTCTAGAAAATTTTTTTTGAAGGAATAATTAGCACGCAAAAAATTACAAAAGTTATTATCAAATTAGGTTGCCCAAAAAAAAGATTTCATTGTTTGTCGTATCGGTATGCCGTATCGGCCGCGCGGAGTCCTATTTTCAGCGTTAAATTAAAATTATAAATAATGGAGATAGAACTCCGAGAGTCAGGACTTTTTTATTGGAAATTTCTTCCTCATTAAGATGCTTTTTTTAAAAATTCTTAAATATGTATAGTTTCGGAGTTATTGACAAACAATGAAATCCTTTTTTTTGGCAACTTAATTTGTTAATAACATTTGTAATTTTTTGCGTGCTAATTATTCCTTCGAAAACATTTTTCTAGCCGTCATTCCGAATCCCATGAGGTATAACTCATATTTTTAGGAGCTTTATCACTATTTTTCACCAATTTGAACTTGTTGACTAGACTATACTATTTTAAATTACTAATAGAGCAAACAACAATAATATTTTATTAATGACAAAGCATAATCAATTATGGAGTTCTATCCATTAGTGATCCAATGAATATATCTATTTTAGTAACAAAAGCTTTAATAACGGTTAATATTTTATTTTCAAGAGGATATGAATGCAAAACCAACGATGGTATGGGCACGTTATTCGTAGTGATGACATCCATGTGACGACGAAACGAATGCTGAATATGAAGATGGAGGAATATGTTGGAAGATGAACGCCAAAAAAAAAAAGATGGACTGTGTGAAAGATGACATTTCTAAGAAAGGTGTGAGTATGGAAAGACGTCGACGGGAAAATGGGAAGAGACGAGGAGATATTGCGCCGACCCCAAATAATGGGAGCAGGGTAGGAAGATGATGATGATGAATGCAAAACGAACAATAATCCAATCAATGAATGCGTTTTACTACTTAAGCTACCTCGAGCGTGTGAATGCTTTTTTTTCTGATGAACACAATTATGTTGATAGCTTCGAGGCTTTTCCTTCTACATCGGGCATAAACTTCATACGAAGCAACTCAACTCGCGCAAGTAGGCGTCCCCTGCGGCACTCGGACCTCGGCTCAGGGCGGTCGCTGGTGGGGAGATGAACTAATTGAGTCTTTTAGTTTTTTATAGGAGTTTTGTGCAACTGTCGCTCTACTTTACAGTTCGCGGGCTTTTCGGAATAGGGGCCTACGAGTATATCGAAAATTTCTTTGCAAACTTAGGGTCGAGGGAGAACTCGGTCACGGTTGCACTCTTTTCCGGTGAATGTTGTCTCTGTCTCTGTAGTGGCGTTAGTTTCTTGCAGTCTCGGATCTGCTTGTAAGTAAGGTCATCTAAGCCGCCTCGAGGCGTGAGAACACTCGTAGGTGGCGTCGTCCGTATGTAAAACACGCTCTAGTATCGCGCGCGCATATAACCTCATGCTTAAATTATGTATTTAAATCAGAGATATTTTTATAAACTATATATTTATATTATATTTTTATAAACGGTGTGGACCACCCCATGTCTTCCCATGGGTGTCGTAAACACATCTTACTGCGATCACCAATCCGTCTGCCAAGCGTGGTGATTATGGCAATATCCCTCTACGATCCTGGCTTGCCAAGGTCTGTATAGAGGAGGCCCATGTTCAGCAGTGGACGTAAACGGGCTGTTGATGATGATGATGATATTTATAAACTAGCGACCCGCCCCGGCTTCGCACGGGTGCAATGCTGATGTTTCATACATATAAACATTCTACTTGAATCGCTCTGTCTATTATAAAAACCGCATCAAAATCTGTTGCGTAGTTTTAAAGATCTAAGCAAACATAGGGACGGAAAGACAGCGGCAAGCGACTTTGTTTTATACTATGTAGTGATAACAACCGGCCAAGTGCGAGTCAGACTCGAGCGCAAAGGGTTCTATACCATGATGGTAAAAAACGGCAATACATCACTTTTGTTATGTTTTTAGTACTTGTTGTTATAGCGGCAACAGAAATACATCGTTTGTGAAAATTACAACTGTCTGGCTATTGTGGTTCTTGAGATACAGCCTGGTGACAGACAGACAGACAGCGAAGATTTAATGGAGTCCCGTTTTTACCCTTCGAGTACAGCACTATAAAAATTCCCGTTTCTGCAAATGCCCTCGTAGTAAATATTTCAAAATAATATTCTCAGCAAACCGCGCACTTATCAATGAGGCAGCGCCTTCATAAAATAATTTCGCTACGACTTGACATCTTATTCCCGTAGTCATTGCAGCCGATCTTGGTAGTAACGAAGTAGGAAATTTATTCATAGCTTCCACCGTACTTGTAAATACGAGATGGTGGAACACAATTGGAATTTCGTTTTGATTTTATAACTAATCTACGGGCGTGTCGTCACTACGAAACGAGTTTTCGATTAGCTAAATCATTACGCCGTCATTCTGAATTGTGATTTGAATTTTATATTTTAGTCTACGGTTGTGTTTTATTGAAATTTTCTCGTGAAACGCAAAGTTTTTATTGGTTGTGACAATTCCACAATTCACGACGAGGTTATAAAACCGTAGGAATTTGAGGTTAATAGAAATAGAGGCTTTATTTTCAGAGATTTATACTGCTTTGGGGATGTGGTTTAAAATGCTTGTAATTTGAAGTGGTAGGTTAGTTTATATATATTCTTTATTTGCATAGTTCCCCACATGGATTAATTGTCGAAACCAAAGAACTGTTTAAGTTAGGAGGTAATCCGTAAAGGACTTAAAATTAATTTAATTTTTTTTATGGTCACATGTGGGAGTCTTCCGCCATTTGACGGCACATATTTTGCCATTTCAAATGTAAAAATAATTTAAAATTTGCAAAATTTGGCCTCTTCTGCAGCCTCCGCGGCGGAGGCTGCAGAAAAGGCCAAGCGGCGCAAATACGTGACACTATCTAGTGACTACGTGTTTGTACCGCTTGGCTTCGAAACTTTTGGTCCATGGGGTCCAAGTACAAAAACCTCATGGACACCCTCTTTTGTTAGATTTTTAAGTTTTTAGTTTAGTTTTATACTTAGTTTAATTTAATTTGATTATTTATTATAATTTATTTGAATTTTTTATTTTTAATTTGAATATTTATTTATTGTTTTTTGTTATTTAAAAGATTTTTTATTTAAATACTACACTATAAAAGAACATAAGTGGAATTAATGTCAGGGCATTCTCAACCAGTTAACAGCTATCGCGAAATTAGTTTTATTTCCATTTAAATTAATTAAATCAACGTCAAATCAAATATTTTATAGTTCAATTTAATACTTTGATATATAACATTTTGATATGTGATGTCACGAAACTAAGGACTTCTCCCACCCCTTGTCATACCATGTCACACTTGACTCCCTCTATCCACCATTACGTGTCACGTACTTTATGGATATTAGTGGTTATTATATCTTTCGTTTCGTCGTTTAAGTTCTAACAGCAAGAATATCAGAAATACTAACTAAAGCGGCCGTAATCCAATAGCTAGGGCGTCGGACTTGTGATCTTGAGGTCGCCGGTTCGAACCCCACCCATTTCACTACCGACGTGAACCCACTCAAGCATTTTAGCTTAGCACGAGGGGTTAACAAGAATACTAGTAGACTGAAAACTCTGCTAGTAAACTTAAAAAAAAGAGAAGACTAACTTCCAAGACAGTGAAATAACGAAATAAACATCAGAACATTAACAGTATACTTTTTACATTATTTAACCAATTTATGTTGTAACATATTTGTTTCTTATTGGCTAAAACAACGTGTACCTTTTTCTATTCTGTAGCAAAATGCAACTGTCAAAACCGCAAAAAAATTACTTATGTCTCGTTAGAACTTAAACAACTAAATCAGTTTTTCTCCTGCACCAAACTTTAAGCGTACACCGGATAAATGCAAAACACCAATTTATTCTGCAAACTACATAAAAACGAGTAATAAGCAATTTGGCTCTTCAAACCGCATTTCAAAGTGAAATCCGTTTCCGCACAACTTATCATTCTCATGAAAATACAGAATAATGAATGAAAGAGAGGCAACCATTTCCGTATTTTATATATTTTTTTCTCCTAAATCGTCTGTAATTATTCAAAAAGACGAATGCCATTTAAGATAACTCTGGTCACGTAAAGTTATCTGTTTGACAAATTACCGTAAGAGTACCTTAATAATAGTATTTGTGTTAGAGGTCGTGTTTCCGACCTTTTCGCTGTGGAAATTAAAATCTTTGCAAAATTATGAAAAGGACCATGGCAATTTTAATGGACTACCTCCGAGGCATTTTTTAATTCCGAGGAGAAATGCATTACGTATCTCTTCCTGTGGATGGGTAATTAGACTAGTCTTTAGCGACTTTAGCTGTAGGACTTGAGCTCGGCTCAGGGATCGACTTTAGATTTTTAAGGGACTTTTGTGTAACTGTCGGTTTATGTTACAGTTCGCAGGCCTCTAGGACTTCAGCTTGGCACACACTACAATTAAAATCACGCGTTTAATTGTAAGTCTGAAACTGCAAAAGAATGTAACACATAATATGTAGCTTTATACACAAACGCATGCATAAGCGACGTTTTTCATTGACTGATTTAATAAACGTAACTTGTTACATTTGGATCGTGGTTTGTAAACGCGTGTTCTTTTTGTGTCCCATAATAATTGTATGGTGGCGGTTAGTTTATTCAGCGACTACACACGTTGCTCGCCATAAATCCATGGTTGAACTGAAATAAAATTAAGAAAAACGCCAACCGCAGTGCTTGTTTGCACGCGTTTTATCTAAAGGTTACACCAGTTGAAAGATAAGGTGAATAAAGATATTTACGTTCCATGTTTAATTTCAGTTATCAAATTCTTCCTGCTTTCAGTTATTTAGACAATTCTTGATAATTTAGTACAATTTATGTTACGTGTAATTTAGTTTAGTTTAGAAAGGAATTATTCCATTCTAAACTAAACTACAGCGATGAATACAAAATAAAGCGTTTTCATTACGAAATATTACAATGATACATACAAGTTACTGGCAGTTATTATTATCAGTACCCGTACTCCTAAACATGGGCTTCCCTCAAAATGGGCATTGCCAAAGTGACCACGCTTGGCAGGCGGGTCGGTTACCGCAATATTACGTTTAAATTATACGCATAGAAACCCTGTTACTCGTTACTTTGTCTGTGATTGTCTAAGATAACGATATTGACAATAGGGACTAATAGCTTAGCGTTCTTTCCGAGGCACGGTGGTTATTCCTTTACCAAAAAACAGGTACGTATCGATTCGATACTATATCGATAATCAAACGATTAAGAGGCGATGATTATGACGATAATTACTGAATATTGGTCACTTCCAAAACCGTGACAAACAAAATTAAACTTTAATTTCTATTTGGTCGAAATGCAAACATATTTTGCTTGGAGGGGACATCGAAGCTACGGTCCGAGATGCGAGAAGGCAAGATCGCTACATGAAGTAGCCTTATTTTTTTTGTTGTCCGGGGGAAATACTTTCCCACCGCCGCTGCAGCGTATTCGCACGCTGGTGGTGGGATATGTGGTACTCGCCCTCTCCATAGCGTGGTATGCAACGAGGAAAGGACCACACCACTAAAACCCCCCTGGAACTCCTTCATTCCGCCGTTGGTGGGGGCCGGGTACGCATAAGCAATCCGCCCCCCCGACGGCACCCGCGGCCAATATGGCACCGCGGGATCTCCTAGGCCACACTTACAGTGGCCCATTTGCCCTATTATAGGGACGCCTGGAGTGAAGAGGCGTCCCTACTCCTCATGGGTCAGCCTCGAAGGGAGCGGGGCCAATGTTCCCCACTCCCCGAAGCCGAGCCTAGGCGGCGGGTACATCAAGTAGCCTGGCTCTGCATAATTCTTGCACTGGCACTAAATAAATTACCAATTCTTTCTAAAGCGCAGGTAGTAGAAATAACCTTAGAATACGTATGATTTTATTCAGAAGCTTTGATATTAAAATGTTGGGGGCTTATAAATATTTAATGTAATCTCATTTTAAGTGGCGTATGTAGGTAGCGGGTTTTGGCCGACTAAACGAAAGAGTAGGTAGGTAATGAACTTTTCCAGTTCCATTTTTTTTCCCTTTTTAGCTTCATAATATAAATTTGCATTCAAATACAGAGCACAAGTCTTTTCAGGTTTGAAAACTTAATTATTCATCAGATTTTATTGTTTATAGGAAGGAGCAAACCAGCAAACCCTCCTCAATAAATGGACTTTCTAACACCGAAAGATTTTTTCAAATCGGACTGTAGTTCCTGAGTTTAGTTCAACCAAACAAACAAGCTCTTATGATTTATATATTAGTTAGTATAGATTTTATTTTACGGTGGACATTAACATTTTAATAGAAGTAAACAGATCAAAGTATGTTGTAATATTGTCATTTCATATTGCAATGAATATTGTACGAAATACCTTTTTTATTGCTTGTTGTAAATTATACGATGGGACATGCGGAGTTTAGCACGATGATGACGGGATTACGGCATATTAAATAGAACTAAAATGTTTATATAACAAATGTATGTACAGAAATAAATTATAATCTATAATTTTTAAAGATTATTATTTATTCTTCTTCTTGTTAACCCCTCGTGCTAAGCTAAACTGCTTGTGTTACGAGTGGGTTCACGTCAGTTGTGCAATGGGTGGGGATCGAACCGGCGACCACATGATATACTTTCAAATTTATTTGATAGTAATCTAAAGATTATTAGACAACCTCTGTAGCATAGCGGTGTTTGGCTCGCTTTAAAGCTCGGAGGTCGTGGGTTCGATCCCCACGCCGGACAGGAAATCTTTGTGTAAATTCAAAGATTTCTTTCCGGGTCTGGTTGGTTGAGGGACTACACTCCGTGCCTCGTAAAGCACGTTAAGCCGTTGGTACCGATTGTTATAACATCGTCTATAATAATCGTATATCAAGGGGCAGCAGCGTTTCCTTGTGTGGTATAACATAATACTGCGGTCACCAATCCGCCTGCCAAGCGTGGTGACTATGGCAAATACCCTTCCTCGGGAGGAGGCCCATGTTCAGTAGTGGACGGTATACGGGCTGATCATGATGATGATGATGAAAGATTATTAAGTTATTTACTTGGCTTTATCAGCCCGTATGTCCGCTGTTGAAAATGGACCCTCTTAACAGATCGCGGCCAGCAAGGGCCTTTTAGGGATATCAGGCGGATTCGGGATCGCAGTTATATGGTGTAATCCTTGAGCTAATAAATGCTGCTACCCATCAGCTATAAGTATGTCCCTTAGTCGGCTCTTACGACACCCAGGTTTAGACATGGGATGGTATATTCTAAACCAGAAATCATACGGGGACAGAAAACATTACCCAAGAATTAATTAATAGTGATCTTGAAGTCGCTGGTTCGAACCCCCATAGCACTACCGACGTGAACCCACTCGTAATACAAGCATTTTAGCTTAGCACGAGGGGTTAACAAAAATAATAGTAGACTGCAAAACTATACTAGCAATATAAAAAAAAAAAACTACAAAAATAAATTAACAAAAAATGTATGGGAGTTACCCATTAAACTTTTAGACAAGCATTTTTCGGCGGTTACTCTCTCTTATTTCCTATTCTCATCAAACTTTTTAATGTGTTTCTAACAAAAAAGATGCCACACAAATATTCCTATTATCAAATATACGTACAGAGAGAAATTCAAACAAAAAATAAAAAATATTTTTTCTTCTACACCACAGTCTATATTTAGCCATTATCACCAAGAAATATATTATTACCCAGCTTCTTATTTTCTTTTTCCCGGGAAATATTTTTCCATACAACATACCAATATTGCTAACAACAAGGAAATATTAAACGACCCTGATACTCCTGATTCTCAATATAGGAATCGTCACGTACCTTCGAGCAGGCCGGTGGCATTGTGCGACATTATCGTCGCTTTTATCAAAATATATCGTCAGCAGATATTGCTGTAAGTGACTGTACTTTTGATAAATATATTGCTGATATTTTATGTATGGGCTTTATGGTTTTTTTTTTAAAGATAGCTACTAGCATAGTTTTGCAGTCTAATAGTATTTTTGTTAATCCCTCGTGGTAAACTAAAATGCTTGTGTTACGAGTGGGTTTCTTCGGTAGTGCAATGGGTGCCAGGCACAAGGCCAAAACCCTTTGGATACATAGACGAGCAGGTTAACAGCCTTATCAAATCGTTAACAGCTACAAACGAAGCAACTTACGCATCAGGACTTGGACCTCGGTTTATGGCGGTCGCTGGCGGGGATCGATAAATTATGACTTTTATATGGACTTTTGTGCAACTAGGTATCCTATCGCTCTTTGGGTCTACGAGGGCATCGGAAGATTATTTTCAAACTAAGGAATAGGAGGCCGACGGGTTAGTCGAAGGGTTTTAAACTAAACCTAAACCCAAAGAACGTGTTTTTTGACTACAGTGCCATCTATTAAGAATTTTTGTTTGAATAACGTAAATTATCGGTGAAAAAGAATTAGTGGTCCACACAAAAACTAAAAACAAAAACGTTATGCTGATGAAATTGCGCGGGTCAATATTCGCTTTAAGCGATGGCTAATTTACTCTTTTCTATCCCCTTTTCATCTCTGATTACAGCCGCTTAACCTAGATACGGAATAACAGCAATTAACAGCATACTTAGTGAAAGCTATGTTAATTACATCCCATGTTCTATTATATCCTATACGAATATATTCGAAACAAACACAAATAGATTTATACGTAAATTAAAATGATTTAGAAATGTTTTAAGTTTTATATACAGGATTATTTGTAAAACACCGGTAACCTCTCAGGACTACGTTACTAACATTATAATCAACAACTTTTGTTCTATGACTTTTAAAAATTCATTATATTTTAATGCATCAGATTTACTCACAAAAATAAAAATATTTAAATTCAATGCTCTAAATGTTACGAAGCCTATGCGAAGCAAAAGAAAGCGATAGTACCGACAATAGCGAGGGAATACAGAGATGAAATGTGTTAGATAGGACAACGAAATATTGATGGTTTGTTTTTGGTAAATGTATTATGTTTTTTAAAAAGTCGTAGAACAAAAGTTGTTGTTTATGATGTTAGTAATATAGTCCTGAGAGGTTACCGGTGTTTTACAAATAACCCTGTATATAAGTGTGTGTTTAGTTAAAATAACATTTACTTTTAATACATTTAAATATGTCTAGAGACTCATCGACCCCACAGTTTAACCATTGCACCGGTTTTGTGAGTATTAGTTTATAAGTTACTTACCTTTTTGAAATAAAGATAAATAAATAAATAAGTATCACTACAAATAAAATGATTATATAAAATAAAGTCGCATCCCGTTGTCAGGCCGTGATTATGTATGCTTAAATCTTTAAAACTACGCAACGTATTTGTTGCAGTTTTTAATACATAGTTAAAGCGATTCCAGACAATGATTTATATGTATAACATCAGCATTGCATCCGTGCAAAGCCGGGCGGGTCGCTGGTTTCTGTATGTCGTAGATACATATTTATTTCAATCACATTCAAAAACGTCCCAAAAAGTAGTCAAAACAATGTTTTTTAAAAGCTTTATAACGAGTTACTAACAAATAACGACAGTTAAATATAGTCCGTATGTTTGCATCGCCTATTTTTGCAACGGCACTGAGAGGCCATGTCGCGTTTTATCACTTATCTGTTCACTATATCACCCCGATAAATTACAACCTTTTCACCGCTTCACCATTCACTTCCTGAATATATTTGACTTATTTTTGATTTCATTGATTGATTGTGAAGTTTTCGGTATAAAACTACTGTTTGTGGTGTTGGAACTCTCGATGTTTTATTGGACGAATGATTTTTATTGATTCTTTTGTTTTATTGCATGTATCGGACAATTAATTGAGTGGTGGTTGAATATTTCACATTTGCTGGAATGATTGATATTGTTGGAATCGGGTGATTAAATTAAAACCATTTTGTATTACTTATCTCAATAAAAAACACATGCATTTTGTTTACTTGAACTTTATAATGAAATATTTTAAATGTATGTTTATTGTTATGGTTGGTGTTATATATTTAAGATGTGAAGAAGAGCATTTGAATGGAACTGTTCTCACGTAAAGTCATTTTTTTTCTGACTCCCCTATTTATTTAGGTCCGAGGTTTTTGCTACTTCACCGGGCATAAAGACGAGCAGAGCTCCAGCCTAGATAAATGGTTTAAATACTACAATCTAAGCAACCTGCGCAAGAGGGCGTCCCAAAGACGTTCGTAAGAAAGGACGGCTTAGAAGTACCTTATACCAGAAGGATAGGTATAAGGAGACGTATATTATAGACGCATGTTTTTACAAAGAAAGTTTACCTCAAGATCCGGAAACGATAAATATACATGGCAACATTATACGGCCTTGCAATACAACATTTTATAACGTGGTGGAAATCTGTTTAAGGCTTGTGGGACTCCTTCACTTGCTCCCGGCTCTGTGTAGCTTGCGAGCCGGGGCATACACCACGGTAGCATGTGCCAATGACCTGTGCGATGCCCTTTTAATCCGTAATGTTTAATGCTACTGCAAAAGTATATTTAGAGGTCAATTGTATAACCAAAAATGAATTATTTCCCTGAGATTCCTTAATGAAATTATTTATTTTTAGTAGTACAATAAGAATATTATATATATAGCTAACTACTTCCCGCGCGCGATTTCACCCGCGTAGCTCCCGTGCCCGTGGGAACTTCGTAATAAATTATATCCTATAACCTTCCTCGATAAATGGACTATCCAACATTGAAAGATTTTTTAAAATCGGGATCAGTAGTTCCTGAGATTAGCGCATTTTAACAAACAAACAAACTCTGCATCTTTATAATATTAGTATAGATAAGTAGGTAACAAATAAAATTACTTTAAAACTTGATACGAATACACTATAACAAAAAAATGTATTGACTTCCCAACACCATATTGAGTATTCTTCATCTTCACCAATTCAATTACTAACACTCGACAGAGACACGCCTAGAACACTGCCATTTAGCTTTCAAATTAGCACAATAGCATATTTCTAACTAACACCCCACACAATGGGTTATAAAAATGTCTGAAAACGGCCGCATTTGCTGTTATGCGGCACTCTAGCAAGCAATGTCGTGATGTCAGCTCTTATACTATAAAAGCACAGCCAAATTGCGTACAGAATTACAGTATTTAAGCTGAGGTATAACCGTTAATGAAACTGTAAACGAGTTTAAGTTTTAAATACCGCTATAACTGCAAGCTGTTTCTCAATTTCGGTAAATTTGCCACATTTTTATGGGTCGGTTGCTGTTCAGTGTTTTGTTGGCGCGCAAATGTTTTCGAGTTTAGATTAATCACGTAAATCATTTTGTGGAGCATTGGTATTAAAATTTGTTATTTGTTTATTTCGATGTTGATTTAAAAATTACATTTTTTGTCTAAACATTTGGATTGCCAGTTGAAAGTACTTGCCCCAAATACTTCCAAAAATTAGTACCAGCTCTCCTACAATTGTATTTAATTTTAGTAGTAAATTAGCTAAACGAAACCTGTAAGTCAACAATGCAAGCAAAATGAATACTATTTAAATTACATTACGTGTCAAAAGAAATTAAAAAGTACAATTTATATTTCGAATGAGATATAAAACTTTGCATAATCGTAGAATGATCAAAGTATCGCCTGTAATCAGAAAGTCGTGCAAAGTTAAATTCCATTTGTATTGATAAGTCAGAACATCACAAAACCATTTGAAAACTTTTATACAATGATCAATCACACAATGTTTCAAATTGTTTTATTTAATACTAGTGCATTTTTATGGTTATGCCTGTTATTTTATATATTGAAGTGTGTTTTTTCTATATAGATTTTTAACAGATGGTTTTTATATCTAGTACCTAGATAATTATGAGAGTACACATTCCTGGAATCAATATTAAATCTTAGCATGTCCTGTCATGTTATTTAAAAATGTATATAAAAAGTCTGTAGTGAAAAATTTTCAATTGTTTGTGTTTTCAACTACCAAAAGATAACCCAAAAAAAGACCTTGAAATTATAAAGTACATACGCATTCCGTTGTTATAAACAATGTCTTCTTGTTTTGTGTCAACCTGGCGTTCCAATTTGAGACTAGTACTCGGCCACTGACCTGTGCAACACCACCGATAATGCTGTCATTATCAGTGGTGTTGCACAGGTCCTCGCGTGTACAGGTGTTGGGGCACGCAGGGCAGAATAGGAGGTGCGCCATTGTCTGGGGGGAGATACCATACGGATAACAATGTATCTAACTATCAGGTGTCAAGTAGTTATTTAAACAACGTTTAAACAGATATCATATCGATAACTCTTGTCTAGTCCAAATGCAGAGACCGCTTTTAGTGCTAGAATTAGATTCTATGGAAGATTTTGTTGAAGACATATGTGATATACCTATAAGTACGTAAATATTTAGCATGATTTTGTTTCTTATAAAATATGAAAAGAATACTAGCCTTAGTTTTCTTTTCTCGAGATAAATTAAGATGTTCAATAAAACAAGAAAAAAATCCGTTTACAGATAAACAGTCACGAGCAACGTTTTTATATACACAAGTTCATGAAGAATCAAACGTTTTCCAGCTTTTCCGGAACGAGAAAGTTTGAATGAGATTGTATTGGCTACTACCCAAGTTTGGTGAGGTTCATTTTGAGACCAAAATAGACTGGAAACTCGGTTTGATGTAATAGTTCTACTGATGGTGGTTCCTCCGTTTTTGAGATAGGAATTGCGAAACTTATAGCACCGCCGATAAATGAGTTTGCATCTGAAATATCTTTAGTTTATGACATGAGTTTTCTTGGAAACTGGGTACGGTTACATGAATAAAAAGGGCTTGGTCATGTTGTTGTTTTCGGGTTTCGTGAACAAGGAGCCTATCATGGTTTTGATAGTGTATGCATGAATTTGTAAACGTTGATTTAACTACGGTTTTCTTGAGAGATTTTTAGAGGATGTTAGATGAGGAGTAGTCGACCTTGGCCACTAAAGAGACGATAATATGGTTTAGGAATAAGAAATTAAATAGGAAAATAATTGTACCATTTTTTGATTTTAAAAAAATGTGGAAAATGTGTTGCTATTTCAAAAACAAGACAAGCGGTTTTCCAAGAGGTTAAACTTGATCTTAGTATTATTTATAAAACCTGAATGACTCAGAGTTAATCCATAACTGATATAATATTCATCAAAATTAAATGATTCCATAAAATAATTTGACTTTAATAAAATCATTCGAAACGTTATTGAAATTTATGAACGTACGTCAAATTATCTGCAGGGTAATTTAATAATAACATTATCAACACTTTAAAATATGGAATCAATGACGAGGCCGCATTGAAAAAGCAATAACTATTTTCTTGTAAAAATATTTATGATGTAATATATTTTATAAATATTTTACGAAAATCACTGGAATTACAGGAATTAGAAAGATACTTTGTTTTTTTTTTTAATTTTATCAATTTGTACTTGTAAGTACTACAATAGCTGTACAATTTTAAGGCAAATCATTACCATTCTATAGGTATAGTTATAGTTATACTTATAGTTTCGTCATGTTCGTCCGTCCGTCCGGGCTCGTACTCCGCCGTTACTGCACCGATTGTCACGAAACTTGTTGGAGAGATGTATATTGAAGATCATAACTTCGTTTTTAAAAATATGAAAAAAAAAAATTTTTCCTAATTTTCATAATATGTATTCATCTATTCATCGAAAAGTGCATTCAAAAAATTAAATTTGACTAACCCCAGAGTGTAGGGTCCCGTTGATAAAATGCATCAAAAACTGCCTTGAAACTATGTAGATCGAACCCCCAATCTCAAGATAACCTAATACAAGGTTAAAATGAGAGCGTCCTTAACTTTTGAAATATTACTTAAATAATTCTGAAAAAAATGTGATATTCCCTTTAAGTAAGTACTTTCTACTAAAATTATAGGGGACTCGGTATCATAGATCTTTATACAACTCGACCATTTTATGTAGTTATAGTCGTCCTAACAAAATGTATGGAGTCGACCGCAAAATTAAATTTAAATTCATTAATTTAAAAAAAATGGATTTTAGATATGCATGGCTACGGAACCCTTTCATGTGCGTGCCCGACACGCGCTTGGCCGGTTTTAATAATCTGACGTTTCTACATGGGTAACACCAGTCGTAGTCACGGACTGTGATTGATTGGTTTGCTTAACATTGTACCGCGATTGAGCCGTGACCCGTGTCTAATAATACCTCCAAGAATATGTATACAAAGTTTCATGATAATCGGTTATGTAGTTTTCACATAAAAGCGTAACGAACAAACTTGCATTCACATTTATAATATTAGTAGGATTATTATCCTGTAATAAACTGCGTCATTGAGCAAAACATTTATTAAAATTTTAATCTTAAATAAACCATTTAGCAGCTATCTCTCATATGTTTCATAAATCTCGACTCCTCAATACTTCCATTTAATCTATTTATTGATCAAATTGATTTATGTTAAATAAAATGAGAGAAATCGTAAAGTTTTAATTTAAAAAAACAACACATGCACAGCGGGCGGTCAATTCAATGGTTTGCTGAATATTTATTAACTAATCATGAATATTTATTGGCTGCTGAATAAAATAGTGGCAATGGCGTACTTATTTACTTTGCTCTAAGTTTTACTTAAGCATTTTTAGTTCTTAACTATTGTGTCTCATTATTCTAAGTGTACCTATTCTTAGAAGGAAATTCTCCAGTATTTTTTTACATTATTAAACCGAGAGTAGAGTCAGAGTCCTTCTGTGTTTTTAACGACTTTCAAATATGATGCTTGTTAATTATTATTATTTATAAACAAGAAGCATCTCACGCGCGGTATCACCCGCGTAGGTCTCGTTCCCTTGGAAACTTCATAATTAAATATATATGTTATTCATGGATAACGTTGTTTCCTAATAGTGAAAGAAGTTTTTGTAACAAAATTCGAAGATATAGAGTTATCATAATCGTAACAAAGCCTGAATCGATAGAGTATCGTAACGTGTTCCAGGGTTTTGTTAGTAAGTAGATTATTTTAATAATACTTTGTCCTAGGTAAAGCCTTTAATATAATATGTAATTTGTGGCCAAATCTGATATCAAATTGAATTTATTAAATTCAAATTACCATTGAAATCGAAATTGAATGGGTTGCGATAAAAATCGACATTGTTGGCAAAGATATGATCGTAATTCTAAAATTGGAGAAATCGAATTTAGTGGGTAAGAGATAGCTCTATTTCTTTCTTCTAGTTTTGTTTCTGGGCATTCGTTTGTAGTAACACAGCTGTAATTTGTGTGGTAGTGATTCGACAGTTGTCCGGGCGCACATACAAAATCTTTTTAATGCTATACGAGGTTATCCTCTTGTCACATATCGCGCACTGGCCCCAATTGTTATATCATCAAGGCCGTATTTAATGGAGGGCATCCAGGGCAACTTCCCGGGGCCTCCACAATAAAGGGGCCCCCACAATAGAGATCACGCAATGTAGAATCATGATTAATGTAATAGTTTTTAAATATTGTAAAAACGGTTATTCACCTTTACTTCTTTACCTAAATTAGACAATCAGTAAAATATCAGAATTCAAAACGTCCTGAAAAGTACATACTTCAAATGTTTTACACATTTAGCGGGAAACTAATTTGTGACCATGCGGCCTCTTCTCCTTTGTTGCCCCGGGGCCTGTATAGCATCATCTAATAAGTGTATAACAGGACGGGCAGCAGCGTTTTAAAACTATTAAACGTAAGGAATGACGATTTATTGATACAGAGATACCCAAATGAAACTGCACAGGTCGATTAGTTTGATATGAAATATGTAATGCATTATACATACTATCGAAAGTTCAACTCATCTGTGCGCGGGTAGATATGTGTGGGTCAATTTTGTGTAATAAATATTTAGGTTAAGTTTACTATTGCCCTCACATATCAGTTCATTATTGATTGAATAATTAGATTTACCTAGAGTCGCAATAATAATAAAATAAAAAATATTACAAAAATAAAAAATACGCCTAATAAACGACGAGTAATACACGAGTAATACACGAGATGTTTATGAATGTTTATCATAAAATGAATATTAATCCGATTAAATTAACATTCATACAAATAGTTATTGTATAATAAATTTTTGCCCATATTTAATTTACATATTATCCTTGTATCCACATGGTCCCGCAGTAATGTCATGAAGAGTTTTGCCATAGTCTGGTGACTATAACAACAACCGTCTGCCAAGCATGTTTGCTTGGCAGACGGGTTGGCGGCAGTAATAGGTATTTTGTAACACACAGAGAAACACTAAGGTATACGTTCTCCGGTAGGTACACGATTGTTATAGATGATGTAATTACATTCGGGACCAACAGCTTAACGTGCTGCTGAGGCATGGAGGATCGTTCCTCAATCAATTTATTAATCAAATACTTTTATGAAAAAAGCACAACGGTCCTTTCGGTAGGTACTCTTTTCGGCAAAGAGTATCTTGTCGAAAAGAGTGCCGACAGATTGAAAAATATATCTTTCGAAACTCCATTTTTTCGTTCAATATTGTAAAAAATGGTAGGCTTGTTTGGCAAGTTGTTGATATAAAGCAACAGAGAACAGATCCACTTCTCGGAAAAATGCCCCGAATCCAACAATATATCAAACATAGTGAAATGTCCGGATTTCGCTCTTTGTTTGATACATTCCGGACTATATCTGGGAAAAAAATGATGTTTGAAAACTGTTCCAAAATATAAACTACCTGCATATATGCATCTACTTCTTTATATACAAATGTCATGAAGAAAGAGTATTTTTAGTTTGTTTATAGTATAACAAACAAATAAGATTTGATTGTTGGTTTGCAGTGAACAGGATTCGGAACTACTGAACCGATTAAAAAAAAACTTTTACCATTAGATGCTATGTTATTTAAGAGTCAAATTAGCAATATTTAATTATGGAGTTCCCACAGGAACGGGAGTTAATTAATAAACTCGAATGCTTTAGAACTTCATCAGACCGTATAACGTCCACTGCTGAACATGGGCCTCCTCCCGGGGAGGGTATTTGCCATATACACCACGCTTGGCAGGCGGGTTGGTGACCGCAGTATTACGTTGTACCACATAAGGAAACGCTGATGCCCGTTTCCTGATATACGATTATTATAGATGGTATTATAACAATCGGGACCAACGGCTTAACGTGATTTCCGAGGCACGGAGGGTAGTCCCTCAACGATCCAGACCCGGAAAGAAATCTTAAAATTTACACAAAGATTTCTTGTCCGGTATGGGGATCGAACCCACGACCGACATTTAAAGCGAGCCAAATACCGCTACGCTACGGCGGTTGTCACTTAAGAACTTAGCTAGAAGTTATCGGTAGACATCGGTGGTAGACATATGTATGGCACCCAATGTTTGTATTTTCCATTTTTTTTCTGTTCTTAATATTCTACAGAGGTACAGTTTGTGAGTTTGTATAGGGGTTAATCACTAGATCTACTGAACAGGACTAAGCAATATAAAGCCACATGTACCTAAATTGGTATATTCCCGTTGTCCACCCCCTCCGTGTCCACTCCTGGTGGACAGTGGCTAGATTTTAAGTGGTGACCAACGGGAATTTTATAGAAAATTGGTATTACTGTCCACCAGGGGTCGCCAACGGAAATAATTTTAATGTTTGTGTCACTGTCCCACAGAGGTGGACACTGAGAACATTTTTTTTTAATCGTGCCTCTCCGCCAGCGTTGGACAACAAAATTCTATGCGGTTAAGATAGCTAGTCAATGTCTATAATGTATTTCAGTCATAGATAAATCAATAAATATGACTTCAATTCAAATTATTAAGATATAACAACGCGTAACATAATAGTGGACTCGGCTGGTTTTATTTACGGAGCTCAATGTATATATACAGTAAAGTATCAATGTTACGCCTGAATTATTTCAGAATTAATTTTAAACAATCATTTTTTCTATATTATAATAAACATAAAATTTGTTTCGATAATGAATACCTATTTAATCTTAATGCCTGATTATAATTGTAATACAAAATAATACCATTTACGGTAATTACATTACGACAGGACTACACTACGAAACCATTTTAATTCAATATGTGCAAAAATTAATGATACAATAATGATTGATTTTTATTAATGTTAATTAATTCGGATTAATATTCGTTTTATGATATAGATATTATCTCGTGTGAATCTATTTATGTGCTGCAGGTGTATTAAAATTTTTATTATTAAACTATAATGGTATTATAATATTATGTTATTTAAATGGGATTCATACGTCCACAGCTGAACATGGGCCTCCCGAGGGAGGGTTTTTGCCATAGTCACCTCGCTTAGCAGGCAGGTGACCGCAGTATTTTGTTGTACCACACAAGGAAACGCCCATTCCTTGATATACGATTATTATAGATGATGTTATAAAAATCGGGACGAACGGCTTAACGTGCTTTTCGAGGCTCGGAGGGAAATCCCTCAACCAACCAGACCCGGAAAGAAATCTTAGAATTTACAGAAAGATTTCCTGTACGGCGTGGAAATCGAACTTACGAACTTCGAGATTTAACGCGAGACAGATATCGCTACGCTACGGAGGTTATCGAATTGGATGAGAATAAATTAAATTTTACCATCAAATGTAGAACAGATAGTTCAAGTTATATAAACCTTCCCTACCCTCCTACCTATTTATTACACAAGGTTTATCCACACGCAGTTGAACTATCGGTAGTGACATATAAGTGCCAATTTCACTTAAAGCGCATATTTATTTTTATTTCACTACATTCCGTGCATATCTTTATTATTATATCGTCATTCTTTTTCCGCGAAACCTGTTCGGAAATACATATAGTAAAATTGTTTTTGAATTTGCCATGTTCAGACAAACCAACGCATATTCATATTTATATGATATAAAGTGATTGCTATATTCGGTAATAAAAGTGAACTATTCCTGTAGTAAGCTTTGAAAAATATTTTTAATATGTATTCAATTGTAGTACCTAAGTTAAAAGTAAAAATTTTAAATCGTCACACAACATATGCATATTTACATAAACTATGTTCATTTCACTATGCTCCGAGCTTAAATTCAATATGGACACAAAAGAGTTAAAAAAAACAAGTTTATATTTGATCTATGTACAGACCACTTTACTTAAAGATAACTCAAGTATATATGTGTGTGCTTTTCTTTGAATTATGCATTTATGAAATTCCCCAAGACTTGTAGGATTTTGAGCGGGATTAAAATTTGGCGTAGTACCCTGTGTGGTCCGAGGAGATTGTTCGAGGTGTTCGAATCAAATTTGAACACACCATCGACCCGAAAACAAGAGGAAATTTGTGTTTAGTCACAACATAGTTTATAGTGTAAAATAAAGTCGCGTCAGGCGATGCTAGACAGCTAGATCTAGCTCAATGGCTAGGGCGTCGGACTTGTGATCTCGAGGTCGCCAGTTCGAACCTTACCCCTTGCACTACCCCGGTGAACCCACTCGTAACACAAGCATTTTAGCTTAGCACGAGGGGTTAACAAGAATACTAGTAGACTGCAAAACACTGCTAGTAATCTTTAAATATATTTAAATCTCATACTTTGTTTTTTTCTTTCATAGCAGGATTAATTCCTGCCTAATGTATATGGTCCCCTGAGAGGCTTTAGCTTTAATAAGCGTAGGGCACGTTATTGAGGTCGCAATTTGGTACAAAATCGTTTTACTGTATCGGGTGTCTTATGGAATACCAATTTATGGTAAGTGATACATCATACACATCAAGTGATACATAATCTTTAAATTATGTTTGTAAGTGGTATCAATAATGTTAACAAATTTGTTTTAATATATACATCCAGTAAAAGTTTATCAAATTGGTCCTTAAATATAAAAAAAATCCACAAAACCCGTTTTGTTTTATTCCAAAAAGATTGGCAAAGTAAAAAAGGCAAACATCCATATAGGACAGTTTTTACTTCTAGAGCAACTCCTTAAAATATTATTTTAAACTTATTAAGTATAGCAGTATCATTGTATAGAGATAATACCAAAATTTCACTTGACTATTTAGAAATATTAATATGTTTAATAGATGCGGTTTGTATATATCACCGGAAAATAATAAGAATCGTCAGTTGATCAACATTCTAGTTAGTTGATAAACTAACGAGGTTAAAAATAAAATAACCTAAATCAACAGGACTTCAATTCATCAATATCAACAGGACTTAAAGTGAAGTTAAATTTCATTTAGTTGAAGGATAAAGGTTAAGATGCTGATTTCTGCAAAAGTTATATTAGATTGATTGATTTTACGATTTGATGTTACGGTTATACCGCAGTATGGACGTCGAAATGCTATTATTATGATTTATATACTTCTTACTGACAAATACCTTTTTATGCTAGACATCATTATTTTAACAAAGAAACTTTACTTCGAAGGGCCTTGGGCCTAATCTAATCTTGTTCATTCGCATATGTCCTAACAAAGGACAATAGTTTTTTATAATCTAGTACCTACCCTATAAATTAGTGGTGCTCAACTGGAAGAAAAAACAGTTTTCCTACACTCACCAGAGTGAAACAGATGCAGCCATTACCTCCCTCGCCTTATTAGAGGGAAGAAGGCGTCCTACATCATTAACTTAAAAAATAAATTGCAGCTGCAATTTGACTATGGTAAAAACGTATTTCTTACTGTAAAGAGTTATTTTAAAATGAAAGTACTCACTTATCCAAAATCAGGCTCCTGTTTTTGGATGAGTGAGTATTTTTCATTTATAACTAGCGCCGTATCCGACGACAAATGCCCCGAAGGTGTGTGGAAAAGAGCTTTTCTAACAAGTCTTAAAACGGGGCCCATATAGGGATCAGTACGCTAGTGTCCAAACATCTAACTAAACTACCAAATTTGTAACGTTAACATAAAGCATAACATACTTACATACCTATAGAAAAATTTGAGGGTATCTTCATAATATTTTTTATTTACTTTTACGTTCACAACTGAACATGGGCCTTCTCTTATCAGACCTTGGGAAACCAGTCGTTGAGGGATATTGACATCACCATCACGCTTGGCAGGCTAAATGGTGATTGCAGTAAGATGGTACCTAACCTTGAGCTGATGATGCTGCTGTCTATCCATCAGCCGTATATCCCTTAGTCGCCTCTTACGACATCCATAGGACGACATGGAATGGTCAATTTCTAAGTCAGAAATAACACGGCAAATCATAATCGAAAGGCACGACAAAACATTATTTAATACTACATTCTAGATTGTCTTTTAAAAATGGTTTGCGAACCACTGTTTTAGACAGCCCGGCTGATAAAACTTGCAGGCTGTGTTTGCTCTGCGGAAGGGTCTAACAGTCTTGTGTAAATTTCGAGCAAATTCAAGCAAACGTGGCTTCGTAATGTTTGGCTGCTTAAATAATTCTGAGACGTAATTCTGACGCGAGTTCCAGTTAATTTCGGCAATGTGGTGGAAATAAGGAATGTAATTTTAGATGGAACATAATTAATGGCAGGCGTTTGTAACTTGTTATTAATGTACAAAATACAGTCAGAATTAAAGTAGATAATATAGTTATTTCCTGGTTCATCGAGACTTTTAGTAGCTTAAGCATTCATTATTCAGTTCCAGTTCTTTAATCTATGTTTAATACTAATGGGAATGTTCAAACAACCATGTATGGGTAGGTATTTATCGTGACTTTTTAATCGTTTCTAATTGTTATGTATGTTACTGGCCGCTTAGCGTTACAGGCTGCTTATAAACCGTAGTTACAGGTTTTTAAAAATGGAACACTAATTTTACTAATGACAGATGTTGATGACTGAGGTCGAATTCAAAACAGTATGCCATTGACCTTTGACTGTTTTATGTGATTTAAAACATAATATTAGCGATGAGTTGATGTAATGATTTATTTTTGGTAGTTCAATCTATCAATATTACTTAGAATAAAATAGTTTCATACATTTGTTAATGACGGCAAAACAACTGAGAGATGTCGATGAATTTAAGCAATGGAAGAATAACTAAGTTTCATAGGATCGATAAACTACTTTTCAAGTGAAACCGCAAGCAAAAACAAATGGAGAATACGAGCAAATTGTAAATAGTACGAAATTTTGCATTCAATTCAATTTAAATGCTATAAGTGCAATAAACACAATAATGTAATTACCAAATTATTCCAATTGCAGTTTCCGTTCACATAAACGTACAAGTACTTTACTGCACGTTACTTATCGTAATATGTGCAGAGGCGGACTTCATGCCAAAAGGCATCCTTTAAACAGTCAGCAACCTAAGGGTGATGCGTAAAAAAATATAATAGGTGCACTGTGTGAAGTGAGGGTAGTAAAAGAAACTAGGTTCGTAAACTATTAAAAATGTACAATATAGTATGTATAGTTTACAATGTACAAAGACTATTCTTTAAACAAACTGCGTACTACATATTTACTAGATACTAGATACAAAATAATACACTGATTAGATTTTGTCGAAGTACGAAGAGTTTTTTAAACTATACGTCGGTAATCCTGCAATATCACGTACGTGCCAATAGCTAATAAGGTTGAAAATCAAATGTACCAAATGATTGTTTGCCCTGGACAACACCTATAAAGAAAATATTCGTTGACAGATAAAATTGCGCCTTATTAGCAACTGCGATTCTTTGCCATCTTAATCTGAAACTAATGAATAACAAAATGTTTAGTTACTCTTGCTACAATTTATATGAAAAGTACCTTTATTCAGACAGATTCAAAGACATTCCATTTTTTATAGACAACTGCACTAGGATAATTAATCCCTGTGTACACTTTACTAACACTCATTCAATAGACACAAAGTACACCCAGACTCAAAACAATTATCTATGGTTTACACTTACACCAACCTCCGTAGCGTAGCGGTATTTGGCTCGCTTTAAATCTCAATCTCGATGGGTTAGATCCCCACGCCGGACAGAAAATCTTTGTGTAAATTCTAAGATTTCTTTCCGGGTCCGGTTGGTTGAGGGACTATCTCCGTGCATCGGAAAGCACGTTAAACCGTTGGTCTCGATTGTTATAACATCATCTATAATAACTGTATATCAAGGAACGGGCAGCTTCTTTGTGTGGTACAACATAATACTACGACCAACCTGCCTGCCAAGCGTGGTGACTATGGCAACTACCCTCTCTCGGGAGGACGTTATACGGGCTGATGATGATGACACCAATAATTGCCCCGGGTAGGACTCGAACCTACAACACCAGGTATCGCAAACAACTACCGTAACAACAGAGTCAACAGTGCTGTCAGTTATTACAATGTAATAATTGACAATTAAATTAATTGCTTAATTAAAAACTACTTAATAATGCTAATTAATATACTCTACTGAGACATACGTGTAGGTAGTCTAATTGAGGTCTGCTCGCACTGAAGGTCCATTAACGTAACAAGTGCAGCTAAAGGTCGCATTGTAATGGATTTCTCGTGTCCTAAGGTTCTCGATTTAATTCTAGAAAGTGCTTCGTAATTATGGTTACGAAGAGAGTCTGCATCTGTTACGAGGAAACATTTTACAAATTATTTGAGCATCATGTACTCTGTAATGGAGATATTCAAAGTGAAACTTTACTTGAGCTGAACAGTTTGGTTATTTTCTTGAACGCCCTAATCTCAAAAACTGCTAATCCGATTTAAAAAAATATTTCAGTGTTAGATAGCCCATTTATCGAGGATGCATAATTATTGAGTTCTTACGGCAATGGGAGTTATGCAGATGAAACCACATCCGGAAAGCTAGTATATAATAATTCTAATTATTTACAACTAGCGACGCGCCCTGGCTTCGCACGGATGCAATGCTGATGTATTCATATAAACTTTCCTCTTGCATCACTCTATCTATTAAAAATACCGCATCAAAATCGGTTGCGTAGTTTTAAAGATCTATGCATACATAGGGACGGACAGACAGCGGCAAACGACTTTGTTTTATACTATGTAGTGATGAAATTCATTGTTATAATGTATTTATATTGTTAGTAAGGAAATATGCTTGTTCTTTCTTTATAAAGTTTATTGTAACGTTATTTTTACTCTTGAAAACCTCTTCAACTTTCAACCTAAGCTATCAAGGATTGGTCAGTACGACACAAGACCGCAGTATTAAGCTTCCTTCTCCCCACAACTCATATAAATATATTTAAATTTGTTTGAACACTATACGAAAAAGCTAACCGCTAATAAAATTTCAAAATTCAAATAAACAAAGGATGATGAGACATTTTGGTACCCGGTCCAATAACAATAATTATTGTATTATTGAATTGGTCTAACCTATAGGAGAAAAAAATTGTATGGTGACGAAACCTGAATGTTAGTATCTTCAGAGATATTGATATATGAATATGTTTCATTTGTTACCTAACCTAACCTAACCTAACCTAGGTCAAAACAACAATATATTACATTATTATTGCACATGCTTAACTGGGCGACGTACAATGGGCACTTGCGCGCATATTATTTCTATTATATGGTACTTAGGATATGCCAGACGCGAAGGGTTCCTTGCTCCAGCAGCATTTCTCAATGATGTCATTGTAGACAACGAAAACAGTCTATAATTGTAAAACTATAAAAAATAAAGTTGTTTTTGATTTATACTTGTATTTTTTTACTCAAATAAGTAAATAACTAACTTGAGCTTATAATGACTTTGAGTCTCATGCGTTTTTGTCATACGTGCCTGATTTAAAAAAATAAACGTGTAAGTATTTTTATTCTTAGTGACTACTCACACCCGCATGTTCAAGCAAAAACGCATGACACAAAAATCGCTCTAACTCCTTAAATACTAATATTTGAGACAAGCGCTCAAATATTAGTTTACAGTTTACATTATTCTACACAAAAATACCTTTTCAATGATGTATAACATGTTTCTATTGGAGTGGGTACCAGACTCCATACATTCTGCCCATCATCCTTTAGAACACCGGCAAACGGCAACGTTCCCCTAAGAGACGCGTTATAAAAGAGATTCATAAATTTCGATGATCGGTTGGGTTCCACCGTAGCCGAATTGGTTAAGGCTATAACTTAGATGCAGGTTCGAGTCCTGCCGGTGGTCTTAATTTACGAATCTCAATTTTAAAATTTCATATTATAAATATAGCCAACCTCCGTAGCGTAGCAGAATGTGGCTGGCTTTAAAGATCCCCACACTGGACAAGAAATCTTTGTGTAAATGCTAAGATTTCTTTCCGGGTCTGGTTGGTTGAGGGACTACCCTCCGTGCCTCGGAATGCACGTTAAGCCGTTGGTCCCGATTGTTATAACAACTTCTACAACAAGCGTATATCAGAGAACGGTCAGCAGCGTTTCCCTGTGTATTACAACATGATACTGCGGTCACCAATCCGCCTGCCAAGCGTGGTGACTATGGCAAAACCCTCCCTCGGGAGGAGGCTTATGCCAGCAGTGGACGTTGTACGGGCTGATGATGATGATGAAATATAGCCTTCCTTGATAAATGGGCTATGTAATACTGATTTTTTTAATGTAATAGTGAAATAACCGCGGGATAGTTCAGTAAAACACAAGACCGCACTATAAAGACTCCTTCCCCCCACAACTTTTAGCGATAAGGCCGCCGATTGTAAAATATAATTACGATGATTCTCATATTATGTTATCAAATTTACTGTATTGTTTTATATTTTGCAATAAAGTGTACCTACTTCTTCTTATAAAAATATAGCCTTCCTCGATAAATGGGCTACGTAAAACTGAAATATTTTTTTCAAATTGACTAGTCGATCCTAAGATTATCGCGTTCAAGCTAACCGAGATAGTTCAGTAAAACACAAGACCGCACTATAAAGATTCTCTCCCCCCACAACTCATATAAATAATAAGAGAGCAATCGTATTTCTCAGTAGGGCGCGCCATACATTGCTGTTACGGAGGACCCCTGGCTTGATATAGATTGTCTTTGTTCAGGTTCGCTTATAGCTATTAATGTTAGTTTTGTTTGTGCAATTGTTTCTTTCTGCTGTTAATTCTGCTAAATGATATTTCTTGTGTGATTTATTGAGCGGAAATGATTGTAACTTATTTATTTGCGTATATTACATATATACGGAAATAAATATCTCTCTAATGTATCATACAAATGTTTATAGTAGGTACTACCCGCCCCGGATTCGCAAGGGCACGGAGTAAGGAGTGGCAAGGGTGCAAAGCTGACATACAGCACATTTTTTTTTTTTTTCACGGATTAATATACGTAGGTAGCCTTTAGAGGCTTTTGCTACTTCACCGGGCATAAAGGCGAGTAGAGCTCCAGCCTTAATAAATGGTTTAAAAACTACAAACTAAGCAACCTGCGCAAGAGGGCGCCCCCTGTGGGGCTTGCACCTCGGCTCAGGGCGGTCGCTGGCGATGAGATTGAGGGATTATGGCTTTTAATTTCTTTAGGGGAGTTTTGTGCAACTGTCACTCTACTTTACAGTTCGCGGCCTTTGGACTTCGGGTCTACGAGGGCATCGGATGGTTTGCAAGCTAAGGGTCAGGAGGACGAGGGGGGACGCGTCGCGTTCGCGGGCGCACTCTTCTCCGGCGGGTTAGATAGAGTGGTCTCTGTGTAGTGGTGACATACAGCATCCCGCGCGCGGTTTTACTCGCGTACCTGCCGTTTCTATCGGAAATTCATGATATAATATTATAGCCTTTCTCATTAATGGAATATCTTACACTAAAAGATTTTTTATGAAATCGGATCAGTGGTTTATGTGTCCGGTGAAGAAGCAAAAGCCTCGGGGATTACTACATATGTCCGTCCGAAAAAAAAAAAAAACAGTGGTTCCTGATATTAGCGCGTTCAAGCAAACACACAAACTCTTCAGCTTTACATATTAGTAAAGATTTATAGTTGTCGGCACCAGTGGTAAGGATAGTGACTTCTGAGATCTTCTAGGTTTGATTCCCACCCGGGAAGATTATTCGGATGAACCACAAATAGCAGTTATCGATCTGGATGTGCTTCGTGTCCGTGAATTATTTCCCTAGTACAGGAGATGTCTTTTTCATAAAACAGAGTCTATCGAGCAGGATCGACTCAATGAAAAATCCGTTAAACATTTCTTCAATACCAAAAATTAATTAACCGTCACTAAGACGCATCATTTACGTTTACACTTGTAAGTAGATACTTATAGTATGTATAAGCACATGTCGAAACGGAATTAGTGACATTGACGTTGATTGATGACTCAGAAGAAATTACTCCAGGGAAATTAAAACTATGAAAATGGGCCAAAACAATTATACCCTCTTGTTTCCGGGTATGTGTGTTCGGGATTTTGTTATTTATTTGTAAATCAAGTAGTAACATTTTCTAGTGGTCACCCAGTGGTCAAAATTCGACTATAACTGAACAAAATATAAGTATTCTGCACTGCTTCTCTGTATAAACTATAAGTGTAAGAAATTTCATACACCTCTAATAAGTGTCATAATAAAAAAAAAATTAGTCCGTCAGTTAGATTACAAAAAAATATTGGACACGTTTTGTTTTATTTTTCAAATCAATAAAAATTTACAAACATAGTAACAACAAACTATAAAGTTCTGGAGAGGGGGCTTGTGACGTCACTACTAGGTAAAATTGTACGTGTTCGTCATTTTTGTTTGAGGAACGAAAAAAAATACGAGTTTTAAGATAATCTAACTGACGGATAAAATAGATTTTTTTAGTCGTCATGCCTAACGTCTTGTAAAAAGAGGTAAGTACAACGTTTTTGCTTCACGTATTAATATTTATATCTATCTATGATGCCAATTGGGTGACTGACAATAGTCAGCTTAAGCTATTGGACAGTTTAAATTAAGATTTTTCTGACCACTAAAGAGGCGAAATTGTAAATAAAAATTCCCAGAGCAACACGATTAACACGCAAAGAGGATGTAAAGAGTTATAAATTAATGAAATTAGTGATTATTTGTCGGTTTAAGGCTTCGTTTATAGAGACGTTTTCCGATGAGCGACAGTTGCACAAGCCTTTCCTAAACAACTAAAAGTCATAAATCGCTTAAGCCCTTCGTCAGCGACCGGGCGATCGCCCTGCAGAGCCGAGGTCTAAGTCCCACCTCTTGCGCAGGTTGCTTAGTTCATAGTTTATAAACCATTCAATAGATATTTTGGAGCTCTGCTCGCCTTTATGCCCGGTGTAGTAGCAAAAAGCTATTAATATATCCGTCCTTCCGAAAAAAAAAACTGACTCGTGGCTTGCATGAGCGCGTTTACGGAAAAGCGTTTTATCTTCATTATGGAATCAGATGCATGCATGCCGCACCGCCCCGTGCAGCGCGTTGCGTCTTCGCACCTCTCTATAACAAGTACAGATTACAATGTTTAAAATATTAGAAAACGTTAAACTATTCGCCGAATTATACTTTTTTGAAAATTATGAAGCTCTTTGTTTCAGACGAACATTATGTTAGTCGAGCAGTTCTCCAGCTGACCATTACCCGTTTAGATAAAGTAATAGGTACCTTATAACTTTCCAAATAACTACAACTAAGTTAAATTAACCTTAAAAAAGGAAAAGTCTGGTATACCTACTATAATCGCGCGGTTTCACCCACGTAACTCCCGTTCCCGTGGGAACTTCATAATTAAATGTTATAGGCTACGTCACTCAGGGTGTATGTAGCTTTCCAATGGTGAATGAATTTTTGAAATCGGTACAGTAGTTTTTGAATTTATTCATTACAAACATAGACACACACAAAAATACAAATCTTACCTCTTTATAATATTAGTTTAGATATGTATATCCGTTTGTTTGGTACGCGAACACTACTCTACCGATCATTATGAAAACATACTTTACTATTCATTTGAAAAAAATAATGCGAGCGAAGCCGCGGTTAAAGCTAGTCTTTAATAATATTAATAGAAACACCATCAAACAAAACTCTTTTTATTATAAACGCGCAGCCTTCTAACGATATAAATATTAATATTATTTCGATTGGCAATCAAAATGCGAGAAATACTAAAGTTATCGGAACTTGCGAGGAATGGAATTATTTACTTTCATTTAAAAGCTTTCCTTTGTTATGTCTTGTTCTAATTGGAGCGGAAAATTCATTTATGTTGTGAATTATTTTGTTTATTTGAACGGCTAAGGTCGACTTTTAACTAAGGATGAAGGGGAAAGGGATTGTGCCCTTATTTTGAGCCTTTACTCGGAAATTAGAAAATCGGGTTATTTAAGACTAAGATTTAATTTTATTTTCACCTGATTTCTGACATAGGTACGTGACGTTAAAATGAGCTATTAAATATATTGTTAAGTGTCAAATTAGGTTTCGAAATTTAGCGTTAGCGTAGATTATATAAATTGATTTGATTATTTTAATCTGTGATTAATATTTTAATCGTGTATGTTTTTCTCATAGTTTATCTTATTTGATATTTCAGAAAGTTTCTATGATTTTGGCAGTTGAGTTGAGTTAACAGGTATGTTAGTTAAGAATCCAGGGTTAGGAAAAATAGCAATACTGCCTGGAAGTTCAATATGTTGCCCCTGCCTCGGGGAGCAACAACAATTGATAATATAATAGATTATATAACGAGATATAAGATAAAGAGAGTTAATTAAAATCTGTACAATAATTATAATTGATATATCACGTCACATTTTTGATATATTTGCTTATAAATATATAAAAATAAGCTGACTTATCTATATTTACAACTTTATTTAGAATAGTATTATATTGTTGTTCATTAACTTAATATATTAAATTGATAGTCAAACAACTGAAATTTTTATTACAGTTTACAAAAAGTTTATATGATTTTCTAATGCAAAAATATTAAAGATTTAGTTCGTCTTTATTTTTTCAGATATTTCAACAGAGTCATTTTGTATGGAGTTTTTACTGATGGCACTCAAATTTTAATGTTAATATTTTTCAGAATTCAGAATAGCTACTTATTAAATCAGTCATAATATATTTTACTAATAGATTTTTAGTCTATTTACCTATTTTAAAAAACCGGCCAAGTGCGAGTCGGACTCTCGCACGAAGGGTTCCGTACAAGTGCGTACCTATTTTTGATATCAAGAATACAACAAGTAACATAAGTATAAAATAAAATAGTATAATAGTAATAAAATAGTTCTTGTAGTTCGTTGTAACTTTGATCGATGTTGAATGAATGAAAGGTAAACTGCGGTTTACGGTTTATGACGTATTAAAAAAAAACTACTTACTTGATCTCGTTCAAACCAATTTTCGGTGGAAGTTTGCATGGTTATGTACATCATAAATTTTTTTTAGTTTTATCATTCTCTTATTTTAGAAGTTACAGGGGGGGGGGACACACATTTTACCACTTTGGAAGTGTCTCTCGCGAAAACTATTCAGTTTAGAAAAAAATGACATAAGAAACCTCAATATCATTTTTGAAGACCTATCCATAGATATCCCACACGTACGGGTTCGATGAAAAAATTTTTTTTGAGTTTCAGTTCTAAGTATGGGGAACCCCAATTTTTTTTGTTTTTTTTCTATTTTTGTGTGAAAATCTTAATGCGGTTCACAATATACATCTACTTGCCAAGTTTCAACATTATAGTTCTTATAGTTTCGGAAAAAAGTGGCTGTGACATACGGATGGACAGACAGACAGACAGACAGACAGACAGACATGACGAATCTATAAGGGTTCCGTTTTTAGCCATTTGGCTACGGAACCCTAAAAAAGGCTTAAATGCCAATTTTCTACTTTTTATTGTCAAATATCTCTAAAATTAAATGTGACAGAAAATTTTTAATGATGAAACAATATCTATTATTCTCCGAGATGACAAATAAATGTGTGTTTTTCTGTCGACCTGTGCCTTGCGTTGAGGGAAAGCAAAAATTACAGAACATTATAATCCTAGAATAGGTACCTAATAGATATCATTCTATGAAAAGTACTTTTTTCACCTTGTAGTTACTTGTTAAGGTATTATTTTATCGGAATGTATTACTTATATTATAATTTCATACAGTAAATAATACGCACAAGTTCCATTTTGATTCGCGTGCAATTTCTATTATTTTAATTACAAATCTATTGTTTATTCAATGACTTTTAATGATCGTAAAACACGCCAGCGGGTTTACAGTTAAATTATAAATATTAACCTCATACTAGGTTTTGCAGTTTTGCTTGACTGTACTTATTTTATAGGTTACTTTTTATTAAATCTGAAGGTTTGTTTGCCAGTGTATTCCTAATCTTCAAATAGGTTGTACTGTTTTAAACAGGACTTCACTGACAGAAAGCTGATATTAAGAGTAACTAATGTATTTTTTTTAAATAGGTATGGCTTTTCCGCCTTCTTAAATCTATATTTTCCTTATTTTACGACGCGGTAAAGTCGGAAGTTGGAAAAAGTCGGTAAGTAAGAAACAGTCGTGGGTAGCAGCTTGTTTAATTTAATATGTCAAGTAAATTAAATGTCACTGATTACAATACTTTCTGTTACGCACTAATATTTTATTTTATTTTAATATTATAGAAATAAAAGGCGCTGGTCTTGGTTATGTCTTCTAATTGACAAGAAAAAATCCAAACAAAAAACCGGCCAAGTGCGAGTCGGACTCTCGCACGAAGGGTTCCGTGCTAGTTGCAACTGTGATCGATGTTAATAATAGTTGATTGAATGAAAGGTAAATTGTGGTTTCGGTTTATGACGTATTAAAAAAAACTACTTACTAGATCTCGTTCAAAACAATTTTCGGTGAAAGGTTGCATGGTAATGTATATCATATATTTTTTTTAGTTCTATCATTCTCTTATTTTAGAAGTTACAGGGGGGGGGACACACATTTTACCACTTTGGAAGTGTCTCTCGCGAAAACTATTCAGTTTAGAAAAAAAATACATAAGAAACCTCAATATCATTTTTGAAGACCTATCCATAGATACATACGATCCATAGTACGAGTTCGAGGAAAAATTTTTTTTGAGTTTCAGTTCTAAGTATGTTGTACCCCAATTTTTTTTGTTTTTTTTTCTATTTTTGTGTGAAAATCTTAATGCGGTTCACAATATACATCTACTTGCCAAGTTTCAACATTATAGCTCTTATAGTTTCGGAAAAAAGTGGCTGTGACATACGGACGGACAGACAGACAGACAGACAGACAGACAGACAGACAGACAGACAGACAGACATGACGAATCTATAAGGGTTCCGTTTTTTGCCATTTGGCTACGGAACCCTAAAAAGGGTATAAAATATGACAAGTACACTAAAATTTAGAATAGACAATATTAATGTTCCAAAGAGGTTCGATTCGTTACACTTTCCTTATTTATGAATAAGATCATTTTAGAAAATTCTAGCGCTCGCTTCCTCAAAGGATACTTTTTCGAGAATAAATAAATATATATGTCCTAAATATATCTTTCCTGCGAATACCGTGTTAAGTCGTTGTTTTGTTATAAGAAATGCTCACACAATTTCACATTTTGTAATACTCACATATATGTATTAAAATATGCTTATACTTTTTTATGTGTAATGTCTAGATTACAATTGATACTATATCTATATAAGTATACTAGCTTCCCGCGCGCGGTTTCACCCGCGTAGCTCCCGTGCCCGGGGGAACTTCGTAATAAAATATAGCCTATAATCTTCTTCGATAAATGGACTATCCAACACTGAAAGATTTTTTGAAATCGGACCAGTAGTTCCTGAGATTAGCGCGTTCAAACAAACTCTGCAGCTTTATAATATTAGTATAGATATGTGTGTCGTCTTGGGACTACGCAGGGCAGTGGATGTCTGGTCGATGCAGAGTGAAGACTTAGTGCGTGTGCTGATGAGCCGATATCTACTATTATATTATTTCACACTATACCTACTTACAATAAAGTATAGTCTCGACGGCTTCCGTCGAAATGCTGAATTCCGTCCGTTTGCAAAGCTTTTACTTATGAATACATCATAAAATTAGTATACACTATTTTGTGGAAATAAACGCAATAGTAATTTTCATTCTAAATATTTGCATTGTTATCCGTCAGTTTATGCTTTCATCTTAAGATTGGTCTTTACTTACAGTTAATATTCGGCGTACGTATCATATTCCAATGTAGGAGAGCTAATAACAATTTTTGGGTACGTATTTGAGGCAAGCTGGAAACTTGTCACATTCCTCTCCTGTTATATCCCAACACGAAACTGCAGACCTGGCTGATGGGTAGCGGGGCTAACACCCCTGTAAGACGCTGTATTATAGCAACGCTGCCAGCGTTGCACTGGTACAATACAGCGTGAGAAGAAATTATGAAGACAATAGAATACACAGTAAATATTCGTTGCATATACATAGCGAAATGCTTTATTTTTATTAGTAGGTACCTACAATCGATGTGTGTAATTTTTAAAGACCAAGGCGGACGTTTCCCGTTCAAATCGAGGACGTTATTAAGAAAGGCCAGATTAATAGTACCCTAAACCAAAGGATATGCATGAGGAGATTCATGAATGTAGAAGAAGCGAAAGTGGTATGTCAAGATCGTAGTAGACAGTCGTCTCTGCCTACTCCTATGTGAAAGGGGCGTGTAAAAACAAAAAAAATGTATATTCTGTAAAAAAAATACATTATTAAAAGGTTTATAAAATCGACGAGTAAGTATGGTGCTCCATGATTCGATGGTACGAGCTACTTTCTTCACGAATGGTTATTGTGACTGAACTAAATGCCATAATGGTCGTAGATACAGGGACTCTCATCGTTTAGAAACAAACAGAAACACGTTGGTACACAAAACGATTAACCTTTTGTTCTATAGATACAAGATTTTGCAAATTCAATTATTCAAGACTAAATAAATATAATTTAAACATTTAGGTATTGTCGCACGGAACCATTTTCTTGTTTTATCACGTTACCATTTAATTATGAATATACTATGACAACGACACGGAGCCGGTATAGGTACCTTACTGATGAATGTGATTGATAGTACATGACAACTTTACTAATAGGTATATAAAGCTGAAGAGTTTGTTGGCTTGAAATCGCATAACTCAGGAATAACTGGTCTGATTTGAAAAAAAAAAACAGTGTTACATTGTCCATTTATCGAGCAAGGCTATAGGGTATATGTTTAATTATGAAGTTTCCACGTAAACGGGTGTTACGCGGGTAAAACCGCGCGCGGAAAGCTAGTACTGAATAACAGGATGACTTATTCTTTTCAGATTATCACTTTTAAACGAGCTGAAAGTTCGTTAAGGGGCATATCGAACCCACGGCTTATACCTACTTTACGTATAAGTAGGTAAAGTGGTCAAGGTCGCTGCATAGCTCAACTGATTAGCAAGCTGAAGTGGCAATGGGCACGATACATAGCTCGAAGAACTGACGGCCGATGGAGGAGAGAGGTTCTCGAGTGGAGACCACGAACTCGCAAGCACAGCGTAGGACGACCGCCTGCACGATGGACCGACGCCCTCATAAAGGTTGCAGGGAGTCAGTGGTTGCAGGCCGCTAGCGATCATTCCCGCTGGAAATCGATGGGGAGGCCTATGTTCAGCAGTGGACTTCAACAGGCTGATGATGATGATGATGATGAGGTGAAGTGACGAATTTACGCCCCGGACTATCTGATGTAGTTACGCCACTTTTGCTCAGCACACCCCGAGGCAGTAATACACTACCTACAATGCCGTTTGAGTTTCCTGCATTTGTTGGCTAGCAATTGTCGTCGCGACCTCTTGAACGTTAGTCTAATATATGTGTAAATTGCGTTCCTTGTATTTAGTGGAGCAATGTAATATGAAACGTACAAGTTCGCGTATGCAAGGATTCCGTGTTTCAAATTGCGTTGTTAACTGGTAGTTTTGAGTTATGCGATAAATCTATATAAAAGCATGTGTTATTATCTGAATAAATACTGAAAGCTAGGTTTGATAAACTCTTAGGCTTACTTACAGCAAGTAAACATACATATAGCACCCAAATAACCTGAATTATACCAGTTTTGAACATAACAAATGACCGTCGCAGAGTCGTTCGCCTGGCATAGGTAGGTACTATATCGCCCAGCAAAGATGATTTTGTCAACAAAAAATGTGCTTTCAAAGCCCTCATGAATGGGAAGGCATGGAAAGCATGGGCAGTGCCCTTGTAATAAAGACATTTTTTTTCTTACTCGACTTGGGGGGGCACTGCCGTTCCCCCAGATACGGGCCAAAGGAAGCTAGCTTAGCTAATCATCAGACTAAAGTATAAATATAGTTATTTAGCTAGCTTAAATATCTTTTGCAAATTAACAATTCACAAACAACCTCCGTAGCGTAGCAGTATTTTGCTCGCTTTAAATTTCGGCGGTCGTGGGTTCGATCCCCACGCCCGACAAGAAATCATTGTGTAAATTCTAAAATTTCTTTCCGTCTGGTCTGGTTGGTTGAGGGACTACCCTCCGTGCCTCGGAAAGCACGTTAAGCTGTTGGTCCCGATTGTTATAACATCATCTATAATAATCGTATATCAAGGAACGGGCAGCAGTGTTTCCTTGTATGGTACCACATATGGCAAATACCCTCCCCGGGAGGAGGCCCATGTTCAGCGGTGGACATAATACGGGATGATGATGATGAAATTAACAATTTGTTAACTACAGGTTTACGAGTAACCTACATACAATAAAGTACGCGGCGTCAAATATCAATAGAGATTAACTATTTGTGCGTGTCCCGACAAAATTATAGTGCACGAGTGATTGATTCGCCCTCGTAGGTCGTAGGTAATTTGATGCTATCGCCAACACATTACAAATAGAAGACACATATACCTCATAATATACCATCACCTTAACATCATTAGGTAAGCAACAGGGCCACTCAAGTAGGTAGTTGAACTAAACTCAATTCATCACTACATAGTATAAAACAAAGTCGCTTCCCGCTGTCTGTTTGTACCTATGTATGCTTAGATCTTTAAAACTACGCAATGGATTTTAATGTGGTTTTTTTAGTGGATAGAGTGATTCACGAGGAAGGTTTATATGTATAATACATAAGCATTACACCCCTTTTTTTTTGTTGTCCAGGTAGAAATGCGTTTACGCATTCACACCGCCGCTGCAGCGAATTCGCGCACTGGCGGTGGGATATGTGGGACTCGCCCTCTCCATAGCGTGGTTTGCTAAACTCATACCACGAGGAGAAGAGCCTACACCACTAATACCCCCCGGATACTGCTTCGATCAGCCGTTGGCGGGGGCCGGGTACGCATAAGCAATCCGGCCCCAGCATTACACCCCTGCGATGCCGGGGCGGGTCGCTAGTAATCTATAAGTCATAATGATTTATTCCTTCCCTCACCAGCGACCACCCCGAACCTAGTTCCAAACTTTTTATTTCGTTTAGTCAGACGAAATAAAAAGTATGATGGGGCGCTGTACAATGTACTGAAGCCGGTTTTTTTGAGCATTAGTGTGGGTATAACTGTTGCTTCGATTTTCATAGTAGGTATATAGCTCAAAATGATATAAAAATAATTTTGAGCTTTATTTTGTACACCCATTCATGATAAAATTCGGCATTTTGGTTAACAAATAATGAAGTTTGTTACGACATCAAGCACCTAGAGTTGCTAACTATACTGATAAAAACAGTATTATACTGTTTTCCACTACATTATAAAGTGTACAAAATACTGTTTTGAGCGTCAAAATGCTTAACACAATAAGTTTTGGACTGAGACGCTGACCCAATTTTTTAAATGTTTTATGTCAAATATTCAAAACATAATGTCTGACATGATAGTACATACACTTCATTTTTTTAAATACTATTCAATATTCTTGTCAGACCTAAATATACTTTTTTTTTGTCAAAAATAGTTAGCAACCCTGCAAGCACCTGACGCTGCGACAGATCGAATGACTAGGTTAAGGCATAGTTTTTTTACTGTACACGCCAAGGCAGAGTTTTACCGGTGTCAGTGGCTTAATATTTCATTATATTTTATGTTTAGTCTGAAGCCCCATTAGGGGCGCTCTCTTGTGCAGGTTTCGTGTGTTGTTTGAAATCATTAAATATGGCTGAAGCCTTTCTCGCCTTAATAGCCTGAAAATTAGCAATCGTTAAATAATTATTCGTACGAATAAAAACTCTGACCGTTTTACTCGAAAAATATATATTTTTATTTATTTATTTTATGTATACTCATAGATATAGATACAACAAGACACACAAACAGCAATGTACAAAGGTATTACATATTACATGACCTGCGAGAGAAGTCAGAAGTAGAAAAATGTAAAAAAGTTAAGTTTGATACACATACATATTATAATATAATCATAGTTGTATATAAGTTAGTTTTATTTTTAATTAGTTACTTTTAGTTTGTATTTTATTCATTTTTGTTAATTATAATAAACTATCATAAACTACATACTAAATATGAATACATACTTAAGTATTCGTGAGTATATACCTATAAACTTATAATGTTACGAAGAGGAGAATCTACACTCTGCATAACTTAGATTCGTATTTCCAGTTTACCAACTAACGTACTAGCTATGTGTTAACCGGACACGGTAAACGGACGGAACTCGGTAATCGGAGGCATTTTGCAAACGTGTCGATTTGACGACGGCAACCGTCTCGAGTCCACTAAATAAGCGATTTGCAGAGAAACTTCCTGCCTTATACTCTTTTCTTTGTGAGTTTTGCCTTTCTTATTTCTGTGGATAGCTAATTAGGAAAGTCAAATGTTGATTTTGTGGCTGAAACTAGAATTATCTCGTTAAAACTGGATTTTTATGCAAGTAGGTAGTTTAATCTAATTGCCTGCACTGTTTCATAAGCCCTAATGGCCCTTAGTTACAGTAGGCGTTTCTGAGACCTGGTGGCCTGGGTTTGATTCTTGCCCCGGAGACATATTTCACGTATTTTACTTAACTAATTTTTTTTCAAAATAATTCACTTTTGTATTTGTTTTAATGTCTTATTCAGGTAATTAAGCTATTAATATGTCAAAAAGTATCTAATCACAAATTAACTTACAAACACGTGTTAACAATAGGCATGCAGACTGAAAAAATATATTTAGTCCGTTAATTAGATAGGTAACTAAAAAATATTGGACACATATTTTTTTTATTTATCAAATCAATAAAAAAATCAAAAATGCAGAGCAGCAACAAACTATAAAGCTCAGGAGAGGGAGGCTTGTGACATCACTACTAGGTGAAATTTTACCTAAAAATGACGTCACATGAAATTTCTACGCGCTGTATCTTCGTCGTTGTTAGTTTTGTTTTTTGGTAATCTATTCTAAATATATTTTTTTAGTCTTCATGCCTATTGCAAGCAATCGTGTTAAATACAAAGAAAATGACGAAAATAGTAAATTAATATTTACACTATTAATTTCTCAATCCTAAATCAAAAATTATCTGCAGAATAAATTTGTATTTTGACAGAATACTTAGGTAATCTGTCAAATATAAAAACATCAGGCGATTTAAAAATCAGACCAAAATGTTATTTTTATGTTTTTTTTTAGATACAAATATAACGATTCGTATCTGCGGGAAACTTTAAAATACTTATTAGATGTGTAAGAAACTATAATTTACCTACGTATTATCAGTAGTGAAAAAAAATATGGGCCTCAAAGTATGCGAATTAAAAATGAAGATAGAACTATCTTCATTTTTAATTCGCATACTTTAAGGCCCATAATTTTTAGTAGCACTTTATTGGTACGAACTCATAAAAGTTTTGATTTTAAATTTATTGTTTATGACAGAGTTATATTAAATAGTAAGGTAATAAAGTTACATTTTACAATCGTTTCAAATTTCTAAATACAAAGTTGAGACAAACCATCACTATGACTGTAATAAGTAAATAAGATGGTAAATAACTTTAAGCTAAGCGGCCATAGTCCAATGGCTAGGGCGTCGGACTTGATCTTGAGGTCGCCGGTTCGATCACCACTCATTGCACTACCGACGTGAACCCACTCGTAACACAAGCATTTTAGCTTAGCACGAGGAACCCCTCGTGCTAAGCTAAAATGCTTGTTAACCAACAAGAATACCAGTAGACTGCTAAAGTTAATAATCTTAAAAAAAACCTTTTTTCTCCTTTAACAGGCCGGTTCTTGAACATGGGCCCCTTCTTACAGACTTTGGTAAGCCATGGTCGTTAAGCGATAGTGCCATAATCCCCACGCTTGCAGGCGGATTGGTGATCGCAGTAAGGTATAGTAACTAACTTTAAGCTGATGGATGCTACCCATAAATCGTCTGTATATCCTTTAGTCGCCTCTTACGATACCCATGGGACGATACGGGACGGACTATTTTAAGCCGGAAACCACAAGCCACATAATACATACATACATAAGCTCACGCCTGTTTCCCAGCGGGGTAGGCAGAGACAATGGATCTCCACTTGCTACGATCCCTACACACATCTTTCGCTTCATTCACTCTCATAACATTCTTCATACAAGCACGTCGGTTTAGGGTGGTTCTTATTTCACCTTTTGCGAGGATGTCTCCGATTTGGTCGGAGAGTGTTCGTCGAGGTCTTCCCCTTCCGACTGTGCCACACACACTTGCCATGTATATCTATCTGTTTTGTCAATCTTTCTTCATCCATTCTTTCCATGTGAGCAAACCAACTAAACATTCCCTTCTCTATCTTCGTAATCACGTCCCCTTTCACTGCACACCGTTCTCTTATCACGCTATTCCTTATTCTGTCATTCAATGTTAACCCACACATACTTCTCAAAGCTCTCATAATAAGCTTCCAGTAATGAAAAATACCAATCAAAAGGAAACAATCTCAAATTAACACACTAAGAACTTTTCCTGCTGAAGTTGCAAGAAATTAGATTACCTACAAAGAAAAAATGTTGAAGTCAGGAATTTTAAATTATCTGCCAGCGACAATATCTTCAGCATGAAGTAATATTATTACCAGGGGTTCTCAATCTGAGGCCTCAATAATTATCGTCGCCGTCACGTGTACCTATTTACTGCAATGCTTTATGAAGTTACAAAAGCCTTGTGGCAAACTTTATATTATTTGTACCTTGTTGTTGTCCGGGGGACAATAACAACAACATCGACAATGCATTTACGCATTCCCACCGGCGCTGGAGCGTATCCGCGCGCTGGCGGCGGGATATGTGGGACTCGCCCTTTCCATAGCGGTGGTATGCTTAGGTACTCATACCACGGGAGAGGACCCTACACCACTAAATCCCCCGGACACTCCTTCGATCCGTCGTTGGCGGGGGCCGGGGACACACGAAGCAATCCGGCCAATATTATTTATACCTGCCTACTTATTGCGCTATTATCTATATACCTACCTTCTTTGCCACATTTAAAATGACTATTAGGTAAATTTTGCACTGTGCAGAGTGCAAACTTTACCTAGTCTCAGTTAAATTCTTCAGATATATCATTAACAATTGGAATCATAATCTCCTCTTTGCATCCGCACTCTATTATTCGATATAACTAAAATTTAAATCGGTCGTGATTTTTGCTTTGGTCTTTAAAGTTGGACATCGAGTAAAATTGTCTAGCTATCGTGGTTTTTGAGATACAGCCTGGTGAACGACAGACAGACAGCGAATTCTTAGTAATAGGGTCCCGTTTTTACCCTTCGGGTTGGGAACCCTAAAAACGGTATCAAAACATAAGACAATATAAAAAGGTTGTGCGATCTTGCACAATAACAAAGTTTGAAAAACCCTGCATATGTGCATTAAGAAGCTTTTACCATTTCCAGGTATTTTTAGCTGTTGAGTTCATAACTTAAGTGGTTTCTGTTGTAATGATTTCTGTCGGAGAATGTTACTAGGAAGTCGCCGGTACTAGTGCTCATATATAAATATTCGGTGAAACATTGTGAACCATTTCTGTGTAAGCTTTTCATTAAGTAAGTAAGTAAGTACCTACTATTAAGGACTGTATTAATAAAAGCTGTTGGTTCATATTGAAACAAAAGTGTAATAAAATATCTATCAAAGTGACATGTAAAAGAAAATATATAAAAACATAGACAATATAAAAAAAGGTTGTGTAATCTTGCACACCTATTTAATTTAATTCATAAACTAGCTGCGCCCCACGGTTTTAACCACGTCACTCTACTCCATTGGGTCGGACCGTTATATTTGTAGTCTATATGTTAATCCAGCTTATAAACTATCAGCGTGCAAACTTTCAGCAAAATCCATTCAGTAGTTTTTGCGTGAAAGAGTAACAAACATACATACATCCACACATTCAAACTTTCGAATTTATAATATTAGTAAGGATAGGTGTATAAGGCGGTTAAATACGTTTGTTTACTATTTCGGCCTAAATTTACCTATGTTTATTAGTTAGTTATTAGTATGTTTCTTAAGAGAAATATATATAATTAGACTGAAGCATTTAACTACCTACCTACTGATGTTAGCTAAATAGAATTTAGACAAGAACATCTTTTCGTCTAAGATTAACGGTCCCTACACATAATTAGAGGGAGAAACACATATCCTTATTTCTGCCGAATCCTACAATAAGATTACGTAGATTGCCGCTCATACTCGGACTAATTGAGAACCCTTCCCTGCACATTAAGTTCATTAAGAGAGGAATAGGCCAACACCAGACATTTTCTTCTCAGACCCTTATAATAAGTAGGTTTAGGCTGATTTCCTAATGAGATATGCTTGTTTTTTCTGTAGTTTGTGCAGATAAACGTCCTTTAGATGATTATATTTTATACTGGGAGACTTTTCTACCGTCTTGAAAATAATAGGGCATGGTATGTATATGAAATATAGATATGACTAAGGCATAGTTATTTTATCTTGTTTTTTACTGACATGGACTGAAAATCATAACGATAAAAATACGTACCTAATTAGGTAGTTTAAAAATAGTAAAATGTGATTTAGCCATTTTAAGTAGGTAGGTACTAACTTAGATACTTATATGGATTCAGTATACAAAAAAAACTGCTTTCATACCTGTTTTATGTTTCAATTCCAACTAGAATTCAATTCCTAGTGTTTAATTTGAAATTAAAGAGCAATAAAGCGAATAGGTAGGAATATACCTCCCATCAAAATTTAATCAGAGCCTCCTTTAAAGTTGCGTGAACTGTATAACAAAATGTGGTTAGGAAGCGAAGGTAAAACCGTCGTAAGACAAAATGCTTCGTCGCATCGTATATCTCTAAGACGCAAATTAATTATTACCTAACATCCCGCCTTTGTTCGTCGTTACGGTCATACAGTAGATACATGTTCAAATTTACGACAATGTTACATAATTTATATAAACTGCTACAGTATGCTTCGCTTTAAGTGATTTACCAACCTCCTTAACTAATATTTAGAAGAAAATTATAAAATTACTCGCTGCGCCCCGCGGTTTTGCCCGCAGTACTCTGCTCCAGTGGGTCGGAGCGTGATATTTTGTGGCCTATATGTTAATCCAGCTTATAAACAATCCGCGTGCAAACTTTCAGCCAAATCCATTGAGTACCTAGTTTTTGTGTGAAAGAGTAACAAACATCCATCCATCCATCCATCCATACTCACAAACTTTCGCGTTTATAATATTAATGCTTCACCTGTTCGGGGGTTACGATGCCACAGATACACACACAGACGAAAAAACGTCAACTTATCCCCTCTTTTTGCGACGAGAGTTAAAAATAAAACGAAATGTATGTAAGTAGGTATTTAGTTAAATATGTATAATATTTCAAAACATTGGTCGTATTTAACAACAATCAACAAACAAAAACATATTTTCTAATACGCTTAATAATATCTTATAATAACATAAAAATACATCACTATCTACGATTTCCCCGTCCTCAAAGTAAGCATCGTAAAGTGGAATTTGAACAAAAATAAAATTCTAAGAAACGAATTGTTGTTCTTTCTTATAAGTGTTTTTAGTTAGAGAATGGAAAAATAGGTTTATTATTCTAGGAATTCTGCAAAAATAATTTAAATAAAGCTTTAGTGCAAATGTCGATTTTAAATAATTTTATTACCTACTGTTTTGAATATTTTTTTTATGTAATAAAACAATTATCTCGACGGAAATTTCAATGGATTGTATTCATATGAACACTTGGTAAATAAAATTGTATTCACAGCCTTCCTAAGATACAGAGGAATGTAATTATATAAAAAATATGTATTAATAGAGAATATCCACTAAATAAATACACTTACACAAAATAATAATCATATTCTAATACAACGCATTAGCGTTATTGTTACAATCTAATAAATATTTTAATACTCAGTAATTCTTATAAACTAATCATTATATCATATTTTTTTTAAGAAATGTTAAATTTATCCATACATTTTTTCATCCCTCCCACCTAAAGGCACATTGGTACGATGATTTAGAATTTTGTAACATTATTGTTATTATAAGGTCAAAAATTTGTGTCCAACTAGAGATTCTGTGGAGTCCAAAAAGAAAATCGCTTTTGATTTTCAATTTAGTATCTAATTTAAGATTAATAATACCCATACATTGGCACTATGTGCGTAAGTAAATAAATACAGTAAATTAATTGTAGCATAAATGCGTAATATTTATAATAAATAAAATACGTTTGTATTAAATTTAATAGCTGTTTGGAAAATAAAGATATGCACAATATGTAGCTTTTCATAGCAGCACGAGCTAACTAGAATTAACATGTTAAATGATTTTTGCATTTCCGAAACTAATATTCAAGTAATTAATAAGTGTTTTGAGTAATTTTGAGCATTATAATTTTGTTGTGCGTATTGGATCTTATTCACCAATATTCATAACATGTAATCAAAAAGCTGCACTATAACAACAAATGCAATGATCAAAAATCGTGACACTTAACATACATACTTAGTAATATTTTCACTTTCTATAGCAGCAAAAAGTAACACAAGTAGAACTAACCTTAAACTTTAATAGAAAATATTTAGGCTCAAAGCCTAGGCCTTTTAAAAATACGTATGTATCAATAGACTATTTTAATTAATATTGCCTCGTAGACTTCTTGCCGCTTGGAAGGTGTTGTGCATCAACATTGCAACAGTCATAGGACCTACACCGCCGGGAACTGGAGTTATAGCACCAGCTATACTCTTCACTTCTGTTTAAAAGAAAAAAATAACTAATTGTATTAAAAAAAAAACATGACACTAAAATTATGAATTTTTAATTTACGCTATTATACTTTAGACTATTAGAGTATTGATAGAAAAAAAAAGAGTACTCGGAGATATCTACGTAAGTATTATTCTATAAATTAAAAATATACTTTGTAGATATATAAGAAAACAAGTTCAGAGATTGTGTGAAAGGATACGAAAAAACTAACAAACAAATAATAAGTGATAAAAATAATGTTCCTAATTGTATTATACAAAATTATCACACATTTTAAGTTTACAAATAAGTATTTTATCGAAAATTAAGACTGCTACAGACATATACAGGATAAAAAAACACACATCTTTTCTTTGAATTTTTAAAAAATTTAAATATTGAGATTAAAAAATTTTGACAACCAACAGGATTCGAACTTGCATCTTATATTTAGCCCCTAATGCCTGAGTAGATATTGTTCATTGAACTTTTGTTATAAGGTATCTAAGAAAAGTAAAGCTAAAAAAGAAAAAAAAAATGACTTACCATCAAAATCGACATCTCCAACTAATTTGGAGGTGCCATCCTCATTCACAACCTTAGTGATGCCAATATCAATTATGACTGCACCTTTCTTGACCATATCTGCTGTTATTAACTTTGGCACACCTAAGACCAAAAGGAAAATACTACTATTAATATACAATATTGCATGTATGCAAGGAAATAATATAAATTTAGATAACCAACAAATTAAACACAAATATAATATAGGTAATTGTGTTTAACATATTATGTACTGGGGTAACATTATTCAAATACACAATTTTTTTAAATCATGTTGAACCATTCCAAAAAACACAATGCCTGAAAATTATGAACACACATCAGTCATCACAGTAAACCATTATGCCCGGTGAAGTAGCAAAAACCTCAGGCCTCCAGGAAATATCAATACGAAAAAAAAAAACTAAGTCAAAAAGTTGAAAGTATATACATATTTAGTAAAAAGTATTAAGTAGTATTTTACAAGTTAGTTATAATTTAAATTAGCTAATTTAAGTTGTATATATTTCCATTTTATTCATTAATGTAAAATGTTGTCAGTAACAGTTGAAATAATCTAATGTACTTTGACAAAAAAAAAAGAACTAGTTAATTAATTCACTCACCTGTAGCACTAATAATAATGTCAGCATTTTCACAATGTTGTCTCAGCTTCTCTCTAGGTGTGTAGCGATGACAGATTGTCACTGTAGCATCCATGCCTAAACCACTTTGGTGGCTTCGATCACTATGTAGCATCATAGCGATTGGCATACCAACATTTTTTGATCGACCAACTACTACAGCATTTTTGCCATGTGTTTCAATGTTAAACCTAAGAAATGAAGTGAAAAATTACAATAAACTTCAGGCTAAATAGGTAAATACTACAAAGAATAAAAATGGCAGATTTAAAAGTAAAATTAAATTATATTTGAGGTCAAACAATTTCACAACCTCCGTAGCGTAGCGGTATTTCGCCCGCTTTAAGTCACGGAGCCTCCTACCCTCCATGCCTCGGAAAGCACGTTAAGCCGTTGGACCTGATTGATATAACATCATCTATAACAATCGTATACGTTTACAACATAATACTGCGGTCACCAATCCACCTGCGAAGCGTGGTGACTATGGCAAATACCCTCGCTCAGGAGGAGGCCTATGTTCAGCAGTGAATGTTATACAGGCTGATGAATTGTTGTGTTTGAATTAGGATTTGACATCATCATCAGTCAAACAATCAATTGAAATCAATGTCTTTAAATTCTAATAACATGCTGAACAATTTCCAAACTCTTTATAAACAAGATCACACAATAGTTATAAAATAAAAATAAGTAACACATTACACATACCTTTTAAGCATTTCTATAACAGCCAAAGCAGTAGCAGGTACAATAGTTGGCATATCGGCACAGAGTTTACCAATATTAATGATGTGGAATCCATCAACATCTTTCTCAGGAACAACAGCATTACAAACAGTTCTTTCATTCATAGAAGCTGGTATTGGCAACTGAACAAGTATACCATCAACATTTGGATCATTATTAAGTTTATTAATTTCATTAATAAGTTCGACTTGAGTAATGGTACTGGGATGTCTTATAATTTCAGCATTGATTCCAACATATTGAGCAGCCTTCGCTTTGTTGTTTACATATGTCATACTAGCAGGATCATCACCAACTAATATGCACCGGATTGAAGGAGCTCTGTTTCCTTGAGACATCCAGTTGGTGATGTTTTTCTTCAACTCATCTTTTACTTCCATAGCTAGACATTTTCCATCGAGGATTCGGGCCATTATGCTGTTATCAAAAGAAAACCATTTGTAAGAAATAATGCCAAATATATAAAGCATTCCTATTAAAATACATAACACATAATACAGAAATCACAAATCAATACACACATTTTGATTGAACACTTAAACAAAGGAGAGAAATAATTGGTTTTTAAGGTAACATGAAAATCTTAAGCATGCAAAATTCTTTTCCAGTGAAATAAAATTAGATTTATTTAAAGTCGTGTAAATAATTGATACTGTTATGTAAAAAAAAGCATGACTATTAAATATAAATTGTTCAAATTACAATATGAAGTCATTATAAGGTGTGTGCATTTAAAAAGACACTAAAATACAAAAATACCATATTTAGGCGACTAGTTAATGTTATTACTCTGATTTAAATCAAGATTCATTTATTAAAATGATTGATCAATTGATTCCTGATACAAAATAAACACAGTAAAAAATTTTTTTCCCAAAAAAGACTTAACCAAGAAGAAAATTATACTTCGAAGGTATATCAGAAGTTTCAAACACACAATTATTTAAGATCATTCACAATCTCTATTACATTTTAACACAAAAAATTAAGCAACAATATAAACCAAATAAAAATACAAATAAAGTGTTGACACTTTCTAATAATAAGCTTTCATAGATCACTATTTTTTACCTGCCCGATCCCAAAGAATCAATGTACGTGTGACTTCTCATTGTGGTTGTCAGTAGTGAACTGAAAAGCCGAAGGCGGAGGATTTGCCTCATCGCCTTCTGTCAACGTACATAGTTCATTAGGTCAAAACAATTCCGTTTACTATACTGATAATGATAACTTGTAAATTATTGAGAATATTCATAAAAAATATCAATCCAGTTATTAGTGGATTTGAATTGGAACATTACAGGTTAAAAAGTTCAATTATTATCTTAATCGCCAGTTTTATTTAGGTGCAAACTGCTTTTAACTTGTTAAAATATAAATCAGTATAAACATAACCACTTATATCTACGGAGTAAGTAGAGAGGAGTTCATTGTATATCTAAATATATAACATTTAATTAGGTAAGTACTTTAGTATAGGCTAGAATTATACAAATGGAAAATGATTAAAGATAAGTAATAACAATTTTACCTTGCTGGTCGAACTAGACTGAGTTTACTGCAGTCGTGGCATTAATGTAGTTAAGATATTATGATAGAAATATTATGTTGACTAAACTGTGTTGAAAGAATGGTTACAAACTTCCGTGTTTAAATTTAATAGCATAACATCCTTATAAAAGAGTTATGAATAAGTTTCGACCGTTTTTATACCTATTAGCTACGAATGAAGGTCAATTTAATAGTTTCATTTAAAGAAGTAATATCATAGTAAATACTCACAGTGTTTTATTTCTTTTTTTAAACGTACGGCTGCTAATACGTGCTAATAGTTGGGACTAACGCACAGCGGCTTCGTAATGTATGGAAAGATTCCGCTCGTCTCTATAGATCCAGTCTATGATTGAATAGATTTCAATTAAATAATAACCAAATAGAGGCAAACACTTGTGTTGATTTTAGCACACGTGCGAGCTGCGATGTAAATGTGTCAATGTCATAATGTCAAATCTAGTTTCGTTTCTAAACGTAACTTTAGGTTTAATATTTAATATTAGAAGGACTATTATTTTAATATAAAGAGTAACGAGAAATTAAGGTATTGTATTTTATTGTCTAGTAAGAGTGATGTCGTAAATTATAACGTATCTACACCAAAAACTAACTTTATGTTTCTGAACGAGTGTCACTTTAATACAGCCAGTTTTTATTACCTACTCTCTTTTATTGAATGAAAGATGTGGCTCACTTTGATTAATTTTATTGGTTGCACAATGTACATTAAATTGTGCAAATAATAAAAGTTGAGTGTATTTTAAGATACTGTTGTAAATTCTATAATCGATATTATTTATTATGCCTATGGATAATAGATCTACTTATTAAAATAAAATCTTAAAAGCGGTTCGACCTGTTTGGTAATTTTTTGTTTGTTAAGTAGGCAACGTTTGTAAGGCAACGTTTAGCACAGAGGTCTGGAAACTAAATTTAAAGTAGAATAACAGTTTCACAATCTCTCCTTAATATAAATCTATAAGCAAAGCAGTAGGAATCTACCTGAAGAATATGTTACAAACCGTAATCTGAATCCTTATTTCTGCCATGAAACACTACAAGGTCCCAGCCGTTACTTAGTTCTGACATTATGATTATCTTAGGCTTACCCCACATTAGGCATGCGTCACATGCAGATGACGGCTGAGGTACCGGGTGACGGGGCCAGTGCTCGGTGCTCGATGTGTGCGAACGCGCACGTCCAATGTAGGTTATTAGGATTAGGATTTATTTATTCTTTATTTATAAATTCTCCGAGGTTATAACGCACTATAGGGTCACAGAAAGATCAAATTTAAATTTAACTAATACACAACAATATTAGTATCGCAAATAAACAATAACTGAGAGATAATTATGAAGTGACAAAAACAGCACGTCATACGTATAACAATATTTTTTAATTGTTAGTAGGAAATTACTGGTTATTATAGCCAGTGACATAAACTGTGACCATCAAGACAACATAGATAATGTTAAGCGGACATAATACCGAATATTATACCTACCTATGTGTAAAAATGTACCTACCTATTTTATTTCTTTTAACGTCCATTTTTGGCGATTTTAAAATGGTGAACAAACTGCTAGCCATAGGCCCTCAATGAAATGAAACACTCCAGCTTTAAATACACATTATTCATTTCTGTTTTCAGAATAACTTCAATAGTTTTGAACGATGAACTCGCTTTGAAAATAACGGCGCATGATCTTCGCATTATGCCTAGTAAAGTAGACAAGCCTCCTGGCTAATAATGTAAATAGCCAGGACTCCAGGAGGCTAGACATTATGTAATGTCCGTCCGAAAAAAAAAACATATACCTAATGAGTGTAAACATTTTGCCAACTCTGTTTTTTTGGGACTTATTCCTCTCTCGAAAGGTAGCAAGCAACGAGACAAACTCTGGCAAAAACAATGAGCGACGAGTCCCACTAAGTCCGGTGTGCCTTGGTAAAGTCAATGATTGTTAAATCATCATCAGCCCGAACGTCTGAACTGCAAACTGGCGAGCAGAGCTCCAGCCTAGATAAATGGTTTCAACACTACAAACTAAGCAACCTGCGCAAAAGGGCGTCCCCTGTGGGACTTGGACCTCGGCTCAGGGCGGTCGCTGACGGGGAGATTGAGGGATTATGGCTTTTAGTTTAGGGGAGTTTTGTGCAACTGTCGCTCTACTTTACAGTTCGCGGGCCTCTCGGACTTCGGGTCTACGAGGGCATCGGAAGTTTCTTAGCAAACTAAGGGTCGGGAGGGCGAGGGGAGTTTGGTGACTGTAGTACCTATTTATTAACTAGATCATACATAGGTAAACGTTGCTGTCTGGAATACCTAATTGTCATAGATGATGTTGCAACAAGTGGGAAAAACTATTTAACGTGCTTTGACGGACACGGAACTAACCAGATGTAGGAAAATCCAAACCATTTTTTTTATAGGTATACGGCAATGATTAGGCAATAATTGTTACTTTAATAATGTTGCTTATGTATCTACGTTAAAATAAGTCATAGGTTATCAGTTTAGTGGCAATATCGGAAGCCAAATATAATGTTCCTCGTGTATGTATTGATAAAAAAATGAAATCATCAACTTCATATTAAATACCTATTTCATAGACCCACCAGCACAATAAGAAAATGAAAATTTTTATGAATGTAAACACGAAACAAATTAATAAAAAAGGGAACCTCGAAGGGACCTTATGTCTAATACACGAACTGTCAAAAGACAGCGATTCAAATATGGACAAACATTATTTTTGTCAACGACCTTTAAAGTCTATAGAGTAGACTAACTAGGTCTAACTTGTAGAAACTTACGAAACCCTTTATAGCCACAGAAGCAGTTTATAACTGCGTCAGTGGTTAACTATTTATACTGTAATCTATAAATATTTAAATACTTCTGCTGTAACGCAATCAATCGTTGTCACGGTCAAAAACCCACATTTTATCAAAGTTATCTTTTGCGTATGTTTGTATAGTAGTTATTTCTAATGTTACGATGCAAGAGATTTCCGAGTGCTATATGTGGAATTGTTACTTACTGATACTTTGTTTAATTGTTCTTGTATTATGGGTTCATCAATCATTGAAGAAATTAGTATTCCAAAAAGTTTTTTGTGCTAGACTCATTAGGTATGGTACTAAATATGTATCGATTAAGACTCTAAAACTTAGCGAATTCAGAGCACCTCTTCATTGTTGCAATGGATTGACCATTGCCGAGAGATAATATGAACAGATCTTCAACAAGTAGAATAAAACCATGAACTATGCTTTTAAATTATATAAAATTGCAGTATAAATGTTGACATAATTTCTATTGTCTACTTATAATAGCCAACTACCAACCACACGTTCCTATTAGAAATATTTTAAACCTATTCTACGATCCTTATGGGCTTACAAGGCATAGTACTTGCTTCAGTTAATTAAATAAAACGTAAACCAACAGGACCTGTTGGTTTACGTTGGTTTAGGTTTTGTAGCATGTTAACCAACATGACATAATAAGTATGAAATATTTGGAAATTTCAGTTGATTATTTTATCCGAATTGTTAGAGATATCAATATAAGGCTTAATCTATCTGCTCTCAACATTTCTGCATCCACTCTAAATACACATAAATTGTATTGTGTGTTTGTTAGGAATAAACTCAAAAATACTAAAAGGATTTCCATAATTCTTTCACCATTAGACATACATACATACAAACATATAATCACGCCTTTCTTCCATGGGGGTAGGCAGAAACTACAGAACGCCACCTGCCAGCTACGATCCTTACACACTCCCTTTGCCTCATCCACGTGCATACATCTGGTCATACACGCACGTCGGTTGCGAGTATTACGCGCCTGACCTTTCTGAAGAACATCACCTATGAGGTCAGTGTATGTCCTTCTAGGGCGTCCCCTCCCGGCGTTTTCACTCACATTAGAATGCTACATTGTTCTGTAGTAACGTAGCCTATATTTAATCATAAAGATGTCACGGTACCAGGAGCGTTGCTGGAGAAACCGCGCGCCAGAAGCTAGTCTTCATTATAATTGAAATATTTTAGTTTTTACACGCCGTTATATCTATACAACATTAAATAAATTGAATTTTTAGACGTAACGTATTGGCAAATAACGATAAAAGTAACAAATACCTACCTAAAATGTTTCTCCTTCGTAACGTTGTGGAATCTGTTTTCGGTCAAAGAAAATAAATTAATGTCGAACAGGACACTAAAATTGCTGGTCACGGAGGAAGCCCACAGAGTCAATCCTAGGTCCTTTGTGTGTGTGTAATCTTTATTAATGGTTTTATGGGACGGCTAAAGTGTATATCACAGTGTATATACATATTTTTGAGGCCCATGTTATCTTTGCAATAGTTTTGTTCGGTGGCTACATGGTATAAGACAAGTTTATTGTTTTTAATACCTACATATCATTTTTAATTTGATGCAATACTAATACCGAAATTCGTTCGATTTTTAATCTTACGCATTTTTTTTCTGAATACACACTTTAGCGTATTGTATTTCCAGTAAGTTGAACTTTCGAGTATTAACGCGACTATATTATCTTTATTATTTTGCAGTATTTTTTTTTCCGGGGAAAAGCATCCCCTCCGCCGCTGCGGAGTCCCCGCGCGGCGGAGGTATGTGGGACTCGTCCTCTCTATAGCAGTGATATTATTTATTATTTCGTCTACGTTTCAGTCAAGTTATCAGAAAGCTTATCTAATTGTAAATAAGTTGTCTACATTAGGGAACAATAAAACAATATGAAGAGAATCTACGTTTTAGGCTGTTTTTGTATATTCACCCATTTACGACGTGGTGGGTGTGTTCATGACGCAAAGGTCGGATGATAACACCTCGTGTCAATGTCTCGACGGCTCCGATAATAATTACTATAATTAGATATACGCAATACAAACATTTTCTTACAAGTGGAGACGTCGGTTAAATAATTGATTTAACCTAGCTATGCCAGGCGAATTTACTTGTTGAAGTTATTTTTTACAAGACATTACCCAAAACAATAATAGTCTGTATTTGAATTTACAGCAAGCTTATAACGTTCAATTCTCTTCAAAATCATCCAGCCATTTTGGAGATCACCCGGATGAAACAGAGGGACATAGAGAGAAAGGGAGAAGTGCGGTGTGCCACATATAATTTTATGCCTCAAGGCTAAAGTTGTTATTTTGACTAAGATATACATTTTATAAATGTATTTAGATAAGGACGCATAAATTGGACGCAAAATTCGAGATTGGCAGATTTTTTTTGTGTTGTGTTCAAGTATTATGTTGTAACACTGGAAAACTTTGCTGTTCGTCCCGAATAGTCCCGTCGTAGATCTTCCGTATAACAGTGAGGACTAACACACAGCTTTAAATGCACTCTTAGTCCCGGAGGATAAATCGCCAAACAAGCGAGTCTATACCGCAAACAAAATTATAATTACAAATGTAAAGAAGGCCGTGCTATTATATCAAACTAGCGACCCGCTCCTGCTTCGCACGGGTGTAATGCTGATTTATTATCATATAAACTTTCCTTGTGAATCACTCTATCTACTAAAAAAACCGCATCAAAATACGTTGCATAGTTTTAAACATCTAAACATACACAGACAGACAGTGGGAAGCGACTTTGTTTCATACTATGTAATGATACTGATAAATATGAACCTCATGTCCATGTTCACGTGATACTACGCTGCGACGAGAGTGGATTAGCACATGTTTACAATAACGATACATAAATTAACTTTATTATTCTTGTTCTTCAATTCAGGGTCTTGTGACGTCCCTTCGAGGCTGACCCATGAGGAGTAGGGACGCCTCTACACTCCGGGCGTCCCTATAATTGGGCAAATGAGCCACTGTAAGTGTGGCCCAGGAGATCCTGCGGTACCATATTGGCCGCGGGTGCAGTCCTTCGATCCGCCTTTGGCGGGGGCCGGGTACGCATAAGCAATCCGGCCCCCGCCAACGGCGGATCAAAGGAGTGTTCGGGGGGTTTTAGTGGTGTAGGGTCCTCTCCTCGTGGTATGAGTTTAGCATACTACGCTATGGAGAGGGCGAGTCCCACATATCCCACCGCCAGCGCGCGAATACGCTGCAGTGGCGGTGGGAATACGTATGCATTTTCCCCCGGACAACAAAAAAAAAAGGGTCTTGTGACGTGAAGAGTATTATTTAATTCAGTTTCTAGACAGTATAGTGATGATCTGATAAAAGTATTGCAAAGCTTTTAGGCGATATTCGGAACAAAGGTCGCAGAACTGATAACTTAGGCGTACACAACGTTATCGAGAAAACACGTCATGTTGGATGTGGTAAGCTGAATATAGAAGGTGCTTATGCAATTTGGGGCGACTGGCGGTCAGAGCCCTAAACTGTGGTTGCATTTCCGGCGAGAGAAGAGACATTTAGTATTCTATTTATCCATGTGACACTACTGGGGTTCCCGACTGAAAACCAGCGCTGGGTGTTTCCTTAGCCAATGCTGAGGTGACCTTTTCGGCAGAACATGCAAGGTTACGTAACGGTTAATGTTTTGGTATATTTATATTTCTTTTGTTTTTTATATTATATTGAGCTGAATATTATATTCGTTCTTCTTTCTTTCTTTTCTTTTTTGGTTACAGTCAATTACCTACGCTTGTAAAGCGCATACCACCCGGGAGAAGACGTTTCAAGGTAAGGACATAATTATGTAGTTGTAGGTCTTCGATGGAGATTTTCGTAAGAAAGGTATTCTGGATACCGTGTGTAATATATAACTTTATATTATATATTATAATATAATTTCCCCTTTAGTTTTTTTAGTCTAGCATTATTACCGCTAGATAAACGAGTAATAACTAAACGGATCTATTTCCCTCGACTGTCGACTGCCGTGTGTTCTTTTTTTCGGTTTTACCGGTCGAGTGACATAGCCAGCAATTTACAATTTTGTCTGTCTCTTTGTATCTAACAACCTCTTCACATATGGACATTGCATTATTGGAGTTTGATCTCTAGGGATGCATGCTATTTGTGTATGTACGTAAAATTGGATTACGATTTGGTAGTTACAATCCAATATCAGTGGATTCGAATCGAATAAATAAAACGTAATTACCATAAGGATTCGGTTCTAAATGTTTCAGTATATTAGTGGGATTAATGTTAGCATGATATCTTCTAAAAACACAAATGTCTATACAAACTAGGTTCCCGCGCACGGTTTCATCCGCATAGATTCCGTTTCCGTGGGAAATTCATAACTAAATACCTATAGCCTATGCGCCCGCGTGGAGTTCAATAGAAAGCTATTTAAGTTAGTCCTTATTACATCAGCTATCTGGCAGTGAAAGTCCCTTCCAAACTCCGTACCGTATATACATTCCTAGGCATATTCAAATCATACATGTAGAACCTCCTTGAACAGATTGTCACCGCGCCATCGGCACTTCTATGGAATTTATATTGTCTTTGCCGGTTTCGGCGGGAAGGAGACCTCAGAAGAATAAGGTCAGACGTGCCATTATACGTCAGAATCACTAAACTGGCACTTAGGGAGCGTTCAAGTATTACGTAACGCAATTTTTGAAGATTTTTGACCCCCCCTCCCCCACTGGTAACGCACGGTAACGTTTTTCTGCCCCCCCCCCTCCCCCTCTCTAAACCTTACGTAACACTCAAGTGATCATTTTTACCCTGAAGTCATAAAAAGTTAAGTAATAGTTTTTACACTTGGTATAGTTTTAATCTATTAAATAAAACAAGATAATTTTAATTCGCAACACCTGCATATTTTCATTATTTCTTAAAAAAAACTGGCTATTATTTTTTTTTTTTTGGTTTTGGTTTGGTTTAGTAACAATGTTACGTAACGTGTTGTAAGAAAGATCCCGCCCCTGTAACGCATCGTAACTTTTTACGAGACCCCCTCCCCTCCCCTCAAAATTGCGTTACGTAATACTTGAACGCTCACTTACAACCAAATGCTACTGAAGTATAATAATACATCCATCCTTATGCTACTGAGCTCAAGAATTCAATACCTATTTAATAAGGAGAGTCATTTTGTTATCGTGTTTATTACAAATACCCCCAGCAGTTTGGCCTTTGACTTCGAGTAATAATTACTACGATAGTTGGTTATCAGTAGTGTTGCCAGGTCCGATTAGTTTTAAATCGGTACATGAGGTCGAAAAATTCGGGATTAAGGGCTGCAGATTGGGACAGTAACAAAAAACAAGGGGTTTTTAAGTCTGGGTTTAATTTATTGCGTTTTAAACTACTAGTGCAAGTATAGTATTATATTAATTATCTAAATTAAACATGTTTTTAATCTTACATAACAAGTAATCAGTCTTGCTGGACTAGTAGAAATTATAAAATAAAATCTTACTGTAAGTGTAATTGACGCACTTCAGAAGAATAAAGTATTTATGTAAAAAACTTTTGATTAATCGGGACATTTAGCGCCCCGAACAGGTACAAATCGAGACGCGTCCCCAGACCCCTGAAAATCGGGACGTCCCGCGCAAATCGGGACACCTGGCAACACTAGTTATCAGTATGATTAAAATATTCCTTTTAACGCATTGCCCATTATCTCAAGGGAATAATAATATATTAATTTGACGCATGCGAATTATGATGACATATTTTATTATTTTGCATTCGGTATTTTCGACTCTTTGATTCGTATTGTTATGTATTGATGACAATAGGTATATTGTTTGTGTTAACAGCAGAAATACTTTTATTAAACAATAATAATATAAAAACCGGCCAAGTACGAGTCGGACTCGCGCCCTAAGGGTTCTGTACCATTTTTAAGTGCCTACAACTAACAAATAAACTTACTCTTTAGCTTTATATTTAAATATAGAGTAGGTATGTATACACTTTTGTAATGAAGAGTGAAACAATGTGAAAGAATCATTTTTATTTTTCCATGCGGGTCAGAGCCCACTCGTCTCCTAAGATTCGCACCCTGTGCCCACTCGTCCCCTGGAACTTTTGAGGAGCACATTCGCCCCCTGAAGAATATTTATTTTTATTCATTATTCTAATATAAGTACATGTATATGTGTATACTGCAGCTTGGTAGTCCTGGTACAGTCGCGCAGAAAAGGCTAAAATAAAAAATATAGTAATTCGGTAGATATCATGTTTATTTCAAATAAGGTTAACACATACAAAATCACAATGTCCGATAAACTTACAAAATACAACTCTTTTACAAAAATCAGCCTTGATTGACCATCATATAAATCAACATTAAATATAAAATATGCAAAAAAAAATAGAACACATATCAACAGTAAATAATCACTTCTTATTTTTTTTGTATATTTACCAACTACATACATGCAAAATCATAATAACTTAAATCTAAAAAATTATAACAGTACAAAAAAATACTAAAATCACAGTAATTATTGAAGACTAGATAAATCAACATATATTTTTTTTTTGTATATTAACCAACTACATGCAAAATTGTAATAACTTAAATCTAATAAATTGTAACTAGAAGTACCTACATAAAAATTTGCTAAAATCACCGTATTTTTCACTGAAAAAGTAGAAAAAGTAATATTTTATCATACAAAATAGAAAATTATGTGAGTGCATACACAGTAGCATACTAAAAATCTATGTTTTACCTTAAAATAAAATCAAGTATTAAATAGTAACTATTAAAAAGTAGCAGCAGTTGTTTTTTTTTTCTGTGTCATCGTTCCCATTATATACATGTAAGTCTTTTGAAATAGGGATGTATAGGTAAATAGTAGAACTTACGTATTTTTCCTTCACGTACATGCACTGATCACTTCACTCACTAATTAAATTTAATAAGTAATCCTACAGGATACGCTAATGAAAACTTTCACTCGAGACAGTATAAAAATCAGTACGCTTGGATTTGCAACTATAAGTAAACTTAATGTAGTAACACATTCCTGGAATAAATACGCCGAAGTTGTCTAGTACTGGTGTTAGCCAATCAGGTGCAAGTCCTTTCATCGAGCGTCTATTGTTTTGGGCTACGCCTTTGTTATTTGCTCGCGCGCAGATACTATGGCTAAGATTACCCCTCCCGCTTCGGCATTCCACCTTATCTCTTATTTATAACCCGTTTTTTTAACAAGCCATTCGTAGTGAGACAATTTTACATCGTAAGCCTATCGACAGGTTATATTATTATCATGACGGATTATCATTCATCATAGCTCTTTTTTCCATGATCTGTTATGATTTATTAAATTAATTCCGTTAATAAACTGTTCACAAGTGTACTATGTTAACCGTTTCTTATGTAAAATATAGCTAATTTTATCTCAGGGGACCAATAGGCACCTGAATAGGTGCCGAATCTTTAACTTATATTGTATATATATTAGAGGGGACGAATGGGTACCTTAAAAAAATATTTTTTATTAAAATATTAATTGGTCCCCTACCAGGAGACCAATGGGCACCTATATAGGGGCCGAATCTACAACTTTTATGCTGGGGTACGAATTTTAGGAGACGAGTGGGCTCTGACCCTTCCATGCTGATATTAAAATATTTTTTGTTAATTATAATGAAATAGGTACATATTATAAGCCCGCGGTGAGGTCCTCTCATCTCACCGGGAAAGCGCACAGCTAGAATTAGGGGCCATCTTTGTTCAGAAGAATCAAGTAATTAAATCGTCTTTTATTTTAGTTTAGAAAAATATTAATATACGAACGGTTTATATGTGTCCTTTTGTTCTGTGGCAGTAGTAGCGCTCATATTGACAGCTCACACGACACAATTTTCAACCGCACTAATCAGAACATTTCCCAATTGTTATTATTTATAGCTTTTATATACCTATTTTAGTTCGAGTAGGTGTCCAATTGTGGTTATTGTAACGATAATGCTGGAGGTATTTGGTAAATTGAGTGGTCCCATTATAAGAGGCTAACGTACCAAAACGTGTGAAAATAATATGAAAGTTGCTATTGTGAGATGCTATGTGTAAAATGTCAAGCAATACCCGCCGTATCTTTGTTGCATGTTGTACCAGAGGGTTCCTAGAAGCTGGAATGATACCTGAGGCCTTCGTAAACGGCGGATCAAGGAGCACCCAGGAGGGTTTAGTGGGTAACCACTAACCAGATGCTCCAACACTGCTATGTTTGGAGCCGAGTGCAAATGAAGGCATCATACACGCCCGAAATACGCCAACAAGTAAGAAGTTTTTAAGTGTTTTCTTACTGAAAAGAAAACGTGTATTACTAATACAGGTTTTCTGATAAAATAATAAGAGTGCTCGTAGTTTAATAATAAACTTTATTAAACTACGAGCACTCTTATTATGAGCATTTCTCATACAGAAATTTGAAACACTCATAATTTTATTATTACCGTGTGGTTTCCGGCTTAGAAAAGACCACCCCATGTCCTCCCATGGGTGTCGTAAAAGGCGAATAAGGGACATATGGCTGATGGATGGGTAGCAGCATCGATTAGCTCAAGGTTGACATCTTACTGCGATCAGCAATCCGTCTGCCAAGCGTGGTGATTATGGCAGTATCCCTCTACGATCCTGGCTTGCCAAGGTCTGTTAAGAGGAGGCCCATGTTCAGCAGTGGACGTAAACGGGCTGTTGATGATAATTTTACTAACCGTTTTATGGTAACTTCAGACATTTGCCTTCACGTGCATCATATTGCTTCTACCAGACGGGAGTTCCTAACAAACTCCCTTCTGAACACTGTTCTCCTGTGTAGAAACGGTACCTGTTCATCGAATAGCTTAATGCGGAAGTTATAATCCCTCAATCCCCCCGCCAACGACCGCCCCGAGCCGATATCAAAGTCCAACAGGGGACACCCTCTTGCGCTGGTTGCTTAGTGTGTAGTGACCATTGGCTGGTAACATTTGGTAGTAGTAAACCATTCATCATTACACGATCCATTCATTTCAACCCGGCTCCGAACGTGGTTGTGCCAGGAGATTATCCCTAATAAACTATTTTGGATGTGTCAGCAGTGAAGGATTTACCGCTCGACCCAACTGAGAAGAACCGGCAAAACAAACTCAGTGGGTTATTCGTCCACCAACGGCCCACACGGCCAACACGGCCCACTTGAGACGATCCGGGGAAAAATACTCGAACGAACAAATATTCTTAGTCTAGTTATTTTTAGTATTTATTGCAAAAACGGTACCTACTCTTATTATTATTTATTTAATAATATTTTTTTTTTTAGTCGTGGACTTCAACAGGAAGAGAACGATCCGCAGGGCTGGCCTCGCTTTTTTATTATTCAACAAAAAAAAACTTCTTTAACACATTCAAGCAACGATCTGTTACAAAACTCCTGATGTTTCAAATTTAATTACTTTTTTACAGACTTGCATATTCGGTTACTTTCGAGTTTTAACAGAGTGAACACGGTTCGAAGAGAATTTTCTTGTTAGTCGCTCAGTTGGCTAATATTCAATTAAAAGTTTTTTAAATTTTGTTGTTCACAATATTTTTTGTGTACGTCCCGTTTTGAGGTGAAAAATAAACAAATTCACAATAAATTATTACTACGTTTTTACGAGTTTGCTAAAGAATGATTTATCATTGAAACTTTTCGACTTTGTTAGCAGCCCGATTACTGAATCTCCGTAGCAGAGTCATAAATTTCTCGCTTTAACAATAATATTAGTTTAAAAATTTATAAATGAAATTAAAATAAATTTAGTAGTAGGGTGAGAGAAGAGTACCTATTCTTGTTAACCCCTCGTGCTAAGCTAACGCGACGCTATGCGCGTAGAAGCTATGCTTGTGTTACGGGTGGGTTCACGTCGGTAGTGCAATGGGTGGGGATCGAACCTGCGACCACATGATCGCAAGTTTGACGCCCTAGCCATTGAGCTACGGCCGCTTGAATTGCATTGCCATAAATGTAAAAAATTATATCTAGAAAGTCGTGGATTTGATACTGTATAAATCAAGAAAATGATTGAGTAAATTTAAATATATCTTTAAGCTTATATTATCGGAAGGATACAGTAGGTTATAATCTTAATGTTATCTTGTTTTTTAAGATCAAGACAAAAACATGAATCACAAAAGTATACAATATCATCAACAGCCCGTTTACGTCCACTGCTGAACATGGGCCTCCTCTTAACAGACCTTGGCAAGCCAGGATCGTAGAGGGATATTGCCATAATCACCACGCTTGACAGACGGATTGGTGATCGCAGTAAGATGTCAACCTTGAGCTAAGAGATGCTGCTGCCCATCCATCAGCCATATGTCCCTTAGTCGCCTTTTACGACACCCATGGGAGGACATGGGGTGGTCTATTCTAAGCCGGAAACCACACGGTCTAGCCGGAAACCACAAGGTCTTATAACCAACTGTATATACAATATAAACACTGTAAAATATCAAATGAATTCTGACTCCAATATTAAAGGCAAGATCCGTTATAATATTTAAAAAAAAGGCGCTGGATTAACTTATTCAATTTTCCCACAGTTTTATTACGGATATTAAACAAAAATACATCTTTTTATATCCATTAAGTTATGATCTCATAATAATCGAGCATTTTAATTAATAGCCAGGAACGAATTCCTTTTAACCCTCTCTCCTTGTTATTTTAGGTTCCGGCTAACGTAATTTATAGAGGATTAATGTTTCTACGACCATAAAACCGTAGTTATATTCTCATAATGATATAATCGACTTAGGTAGGAGACCTATTGATAGTAATAATGCCTTTTTTTAAGACAAATCACGCAGTATTGTTGATACCTGTAAAACACATAATTTACATTAATATAAAGCACGCCCTATTATTTATTTTTATTAATTATTGACTCGCTGTAAATGCCCGGCTTCCAAAGTTTTATTTTATTTAAACCATGTCAACAGATTTATTTTTATAAAGATTAATAGCAGATTTTTGCAGTCTACTAGTAGGTATTCTTGTTAACCCCTCGTGCTAAGCTAAAATGCTTGAGTTACGAATGGGTTCACGTCGTTAGTGCAATGGGTGGAGTTCGTAACGGCGACATAAAGATCACAAGTCCGACGCGTTAGCTTTTGGGCTACGGCCGCTTATATAGTAATTATAAAGACAATAAAAAAAAGCAGTCACAATGGTCAAGTCGTTCTCAAGTTAAGCGCGTACATACATTTTGGTGATTCATTTTTATAATGCATTGGTATCGAATTCGGTATGTAACCACTGAGCCATCAGTGTAGTCATAAAGGAGCGCAAATGATAATTTTGTTCTCCAAGAGTTAAATAAAAGCACATGAGCTGTTGTGAATCTACATCCTTCATCAAATGACAAATTGACATATTGGCAAATTGCACGAAGCAATGTCGGTTCCCTTTGTTCATGTATGCTATGTTGAGTGATACGTGAAATACCTTTTGTTCCGACAATATTCTCGCAGGTAATTTACAGTTCATTATCAAAATGAACAGTAAAAAATTACTTTTATTTCAAATTCAACATCAAAATAGATATTCTTTATTCATATAGACATCTTGCTTAAAATATTTTTTTTACCACAAGTTCTGGACTTCACAACTCTGAGAGGAACTGGCAAAAAGCTCATAGGAATCCTTTTTTTATATTTTTTGTCATCTTAAGTGCGTACGCTGCCCCTTCGACATTAAAAATGACATAAAAGAAATACTGCCCTATGAACATTTACCTACCTAATACATTATTATTGCACCCATGCATTATATTGCCGCCAGTCCAATGTCCCAATTCTAAGAGATATGGTGGCATTTTATAGAACAAAGATATATGTGGGTGAGGACCGAAGATCTCTTTAATACGAACCCTAATAATGCATGTGAAATTGTGCGAACCAATAAGATTTGCACAATTAAGCACGAAAGCAGACGTTGGCCTAATTTTTAAAGGAGAAATGGGGAACAAAATTGTTTATTTGTATAAAATACAGATTAAATACAATTTACAAATTAAAGTAACGACTATATTTATTATATTTTTGATTATGAGAAAGCTTTTGACAATTTACAATCGGTCACACTCCATGGCGCGATTGCAGAGTGCTGGGTGGGAGATCTACTGATCAATAATTCAGTGTATATCCTAAAAATTTAATCGTAAATGACTGCATCAATAAATTACGGATACAAATGGAAAACCGTGATGATGGGGGTCAACAGGAAGAAAAAAAAACAGCCAAGTGCGAGTCGGACTCGCGCACGAATGGTTCCGTACCATTATCAAATGTCTGTCTGTTGCCGTTATTGATATCGAGCAAAAAAGGGCCAAAAAAATCACGCTTGTTGTATGGGATCCCCCCTTAAATATTTATTTTATTTTAGTTTTAGTACGTTTTGTTATAGCGGCAATAGAAATACATCATTTGTGAGCGGTTCTTGAGATAACCCAAAATCCACCTTATATTAAGTGGAGTATGTTTCTAAAAACAAGGACTGCTACTGATAGTACAGTAAATAGGTACATCACTAGCCACCCTTATCCTGCCGGTCCTTTTCCCTCCCACCGTAGGCTCTAGCGACCTTACTGACTTACAGGAACACAACATTAATATATAATAAAGTTATTTGGCTGTGGTATCCCAAAAGGTCCTTCCCCAGCCGAGGAGCTTGTAGAGCGTACGAAAGCCAGGCTCTGCCTCTCTTAAAAATGTCTGTCTCTCCTTTTAACACTCTCTTTCCCATTCCCATTCCTCTAAAAAAGGATACTTAAGTTATACTGCATCAATCAACATAGCTGGCAACACAGCCCAACGGTTGTCATAAATTTTATGTGGCGATTTTAATATCAATTTACTATCTGATTCACAGGATAAAAATAATCTTCTGTGTCTGTTTAGGTCTTTTAATCTTAGCTGTTTATATTCTGAGCCCACTAGAGTCACATCGACAACAGCTACCTGCATCGATAACATAGTCACAAACTTTGAAGTAATTGATAAATGCTTGGTATCTGGTGTACGTTCTGACCACAAATGTCAAATTGTTAAATTAAATAATAAAATTACATTAGAGAAGTCTATAATTCGTTTCAGATCAGTATCAAAGAAAAATCTAGACCAGTTTAGCAAAAATTTAAAATTAAGACTATGCAATATTACTTTAGATTCAAGTAGCTGTAATATTATGTATAATACCTTATTCCAATGTATACATGAGGAATTTGAGAGGGTTTGCAAAATTAAACATATAGAGATTGACCCAAATAAGTTGAAATTTAATACTTGGGCGACTAAAGGCATAAAGCGGAGTAGAGATGTTTTATATGAACTATATGACATAAGGTCCTTTACACTTGATGAAAACTTTCCAAACTATGTAAGGAAATATTCAAGTATTTTTAAAGAAGTATGTATACAGGCTAAGTCACTATATATAAGAGATAAAATACAAAAATCGGATAATAAAATAAAGTCTACGTGGCAAATGATAAATACTGAAACTGGTAAAAATAAAATTAGAGATAGATCAATAACGCTAGATATTAACGATAATCTGGTTTCAGATAAGCATACGGTTGCCAATTTCCTCGCTAATTTTTTTACTGACATTCCTATAGATACTACCAAGTATCTTTCATCATCACCGAAGGATGCTGAAAATCTTCTTAGAACAAATATTAGTTTAAAAATTTCCAAATTCAGTTATCAACAAGTTAATGATATAGACATCATAAAGGCGTTTCGGACAATTAAAATGAAGGGTACTGAAGACTTATGGGGACTCTCAGTAAAAGCTATAGACACAGTTATACAAAATATTGCTCCAATTCTAGCGGCTATCTTCAATAAGTCTATAACTGATGGAGTTTTTCCTGACCTTATGAAATTAAGTAAAATTGTTCCTATATTTAAATCGGGTAGCTCTAATAACGCGACTAATTATAGGCCTATTTCTATACTACCAACTTTGAGCAAAATCTTTGAAAAAATTATGCTCGGCCAAATGTTAGCTCATTTTAATACGAATGGGATATTGCACGACAAGCAGTTCGGATTCACAAAGGGTCGTTCAACTCAAGATGCGGGATGCGTTTTGATTAAGTCCATATTGGAGGCTTGGGAGGGATCGCAGGATGCCCTAGGAGTCTTCTGTGACCTCTCCAAGGCATTCGATTGTGTAGATCATGAAACGCTTTTGCTAAAGTTAAAATATTATGGTATTTGTGATAAATCACTTGATCTTGTAGTATCCTATTTATCAGATAGGAAACAGATAGTATCTATAGACGGCGTGAATTCTGAGGGACATTTTGTTAAAATGGGGGTGCCCCAGGGATCAATCTTAGGTCCTTTCCTGTTTCTTGTTTATATAAATGATCTCCCATACCTAATTAATGAACTATCAGACATTGTTCTGTTTGCCGATGACACTTCATTGATTTTTAGAGTTAAAAGAAAAGTTACCGATTTAACTGACCATAATAGAACACTCGGTTTAATTGCAAACTGGTTTTCCGCAAATAATCTTTTACTAAATGCGGGAAAAACCAAATGTGTTAAATTTGTACTACCTAATGTCATCAATTCTACGCCTAAAGTTTCATTAAATGGAGAAACATTAGAATTAGTCACGTCCACCGTATTTTTAGGAATTACCTTAGATTTTAAACTACAATGGGGCCCTCATATTGAAAAACTCGCTGGTAGATTAAGTTCAGCTTCGTATGCTGTGTGGAAAATTAGACAGTTGTCCGATGAAGCCACGGCTAAGCTAGTGTATTTCGCGTACTTTCACAGCATTATGTCTTATGGAATTCTGCTGTGGGGGTCAGCCGCCGATGTAAATACTATATTCGTATTACAAAAACGAGCGGTCAGGGCCATATATGGATTAGGTAGTCGCGACTCCCTACGTAACCTTTTTAAAAATATAAATATACTTACCGTGCCCTCTGAATATATTTACCAAAATATAATTTTTATTAGAAAAAATATTGATAAATATAGTAAAAAAAGTGACATTCATAATATTAACACAAGAAATAAGCACAAACTTGCTGTTCCAGGATTTAGAGTTAGCAAAACTAATAAGACATTTATGGGAAATGGTATTAGGTTCTATAATAAACTCCCTAGTTATGTCACAGACTTGCCTGATACTATATTTAAAACACATGTTAAAACTGTTCTCATATCGAAAGGTTACTATAGTATTCAGGATTATATTGAAGATAAAGACGTTTGGCTATCGGAACCATCTTGCTTGTAATTAGAACTGTATCTTATTCTGTGAACTGTCTGTAATTGATTTCATACATGGTGTACTTTAATTATAAATACCGCTAGTTCTGTCTCAATATCATTTAATCTTATTGAGTAAAACTAAAATAAATTATAACAAGACAACCGTTTGGGCAATAAATGTGTATGCCTACTAAAAATAAATGATAATAATTGGACCAAAACCCCGCGTATTTGTCCATTTGAGTATGTTTCGCCGGACCGTCTCATGTGGGCCGTGTTGAAACCGGTAGTAAAGTAACCCACTGAGTTTGTTTCGCCGGATCTTCTCAGTTGGGGCGCATTGGATCCGGTGGTAGCATTAAAGCGCGTCCGTCGTTATATGCTCATGGTCCACCCAAATAATGACAATTGTTTTGACATAATATAGACAGAACAAGCATTTTGTGTCGCTAAGAACAATATAAATAAATAAATTATAATAATAACATATAAATATATGATAATATAAAAATTATTAATTTTATAGATATAAATAAATAACAAATATAATTAATTAAATTTTTCTAATTAATGTTTGACTATTTACAAGTGCCTGTAATTGGTTTACGTAAATAAAAATGATTTTTATTTTATTTTATTTTATTTTATACTCTTGTAGAGGAATGGGTGGTGCTTCCTAGTGTTCGTGACGTCATCTGATGTTGGACTTCATCCGCTCTGCTGTTGACAGATTTATACTGTGTAAAATTAAAACAGTCAATCGTGTAGGCGGATTAATCCAATCATCGAAAAGCAAAAAAAAAAAGTTGGTCCTAGAACTGTATTCCACGCTCTCAAAATTAATCCAATTTCGATCAAATAAAACATTCGAAAACCCGATTTTGTTCCATTTTAATATCGATATGGTTTCAGTGTCAAGTATGGAAATATATATTGCCAACTACGAGATTTATGTGTCTCCAGAGCCGAATCGGAAACGAGGATAGGGAGCAGCGATTGACGGGCGGGTTGAAACAGATCTTTGTACAAAAACTACGGCTGTTGTTACGTATGCATTGAGTGAGTGAGAGACTTGAAGATTATTTGAAGAGACAAAATGAAAAAAATAAATAATGGCCAAGTGCGAGTCAAACTTTCGCACGAAGGGTTCAGTATAATTTTCAGGTGCCTACGTTGCCGTTGCCGTTATCGATATCGAACAAAAAAGAACAAAAAAATCACACATCACTTAAATATTTATTTTATTTTTAGTATTTGTTGTTATAGCGACAACTGAAATACATTAATTATTTGTGAAAATTGTATAGCTATCGCGGTTCTTGAGCTACAGCTTGGTGACAGACAGCGAAGTCTTAGTATTAGGGTCCGGTTTTTACCCATCGGGTACGGAACCCTGAAAATGATCATTATTTTTGATATTAATCTTATTTACTTATTTTTGATATCCTTGGATTTATATATGTTTTTAAATATTGCACTCAATAATTAGTTCTTTGTCCTAGGTTTCACCAATCACCGCCCTCAAATTTTTATCAACGGAATTTGATTGTAAAGGTCCGGTTGGTGGTATTCCTCCACAGTAAATAAAGATCTTCTCTGACGGGCGAGAGGTAGGTATGCCAGAACTTGTATGCGTTCGAATTGGCTTGCCAACTTGTATTTCGCGATACAGGTTAGTTAGGATGCTACTTGATAGATGGCGCTGCTCGTTATCTTGAAGTTTGTGCGGCTACTGTAGGTACATGTTGCTACATGATAATTACTTTATTTTGGTTAGTAGGTAAAAATTGTAGTAAACTTATTTTTTAGGGTTCCGTAAAAATGAGACCTAATACTAAGACTTTGCTGTCTGATTTTCACCAATGATGTATTTCTATTGCCACTAATACAAAAAATAATAAAAATAAAATAAATATTGAAGGGGCTCCCATATGTGATTTGCCCTATTTTACTCAATATCAATAACAGCAACAGAAAATATTTTGTTTTATTCAACAACAGCTAGCGGCCCGCCCCGGCTTCGAACAGGTGGTCTTTTATTTTAAACATATTATATGGATTGGGTCAAACTGATGACTGACTCTTGAAAATCTTGTAGCCACGATCCAACCCGAAATCAAAAATGTTATAAAAAGAAATCTCCTGTTGCAGTGTTAGACGTTTTTAACATCATCATGATCTTTTACCGGGCATCGTTCGTATCGAGAGGTATATTCTTATTTCAACACACAATCACCGGAACCATCTATTACACTAGTTTTATAAATTGTTAGATATGGTAGCTTAAATTTTCCAATTTTCTCAGTGACATAAGTAACTTTTGACACCGATTTTAATACACAGTATACTTATATTTAATTTTCTTGCCACAAATAGTCACAAATATATTTCTATAAAATCCATCCCTGTGTGTCTTTCAAGCCAGAAAAGGGTGCCAAAATCACAGCTAGAACTAGTAGGTGCATTTCCTTTTGGGAACAATATTTTAAGACGAAATTTACTGTACGATCTGTCGTCGAACTAGTGGTTACTGCTAAGTTATGCGAATGGCTAGAAGTAATTGCTTTATTTGTCTGGTTTCAACGTGAAATTGGCTATTGACCTCTGGTTGTTCAAGTTTATGTTGGCTGACTTCTAATTATACAAATCCCCTTAAAGTTTCCTGTTACGAATAGTTTTTGTAGATTAAATTCCATTCTTTAGATGTCAATTCTATACTCTTTACGAACATATATAGCTTTAGAGTTTGTTTGTCTGCTTGAACATGCTAATGTCAGGAACTACTAGACGTATTTGATAAATTCTTTAGGTGTTGGATAGCCCATATATTAAGGAAGACTGACCTATAATTTATTATGAAACCACGCGCGGGATTCCAGTTAAGTATCGAATCAAATGTAGAACAGTATGGACGAATTCCCTACCGAATTAACCTTCAAACAATCAATCAAAGTCTTGCTATAAAATTGAATTACAAAGATCGATTACTGTTGTTGTTCTCGATTACTGCCGACCGATTACTGTGATGTTTAAGTAATACGATTTATAATATATTTTACTACCGACCCGATCCTGATTCGCACGGGTGCAATGCTGATGTAACATACATATAAACCTTCCTCTTGAATGATGAAAGGGATAGTCAGAAAGCGGCTGTCGCTTGCCGCTTTCTGACCATCCCTTTCATCACCTTGTTCTATACTATTTAGTGACTTAGAGAAAACGTATAGTAGCTTGTTATGTCTCTTACTATAAACTCTTAACTTACCATCACTATAATGTTTTGAAGTATTATATCAAGTTATGTAACCAGCACATGTGAGTTTAGACGAATGATAGATACCTACGTAGTTCATTTGTAGACATTAAGTATCAGTATTTAAATTTAAACAAGGTAATGGCCAAACTCGATTAAGCATTCTAAAATAATTTTCTGAGTCGAATGCCTTGCCGGCCCAAAACTCTGGCAACTTAGGCACAGGATGACAATTGGAAATGGAGGTTTTTTCCCAGTTGGGCAGATCACTGAGTGCACAAACGCAGACGCACGCAGATATTGATAATATTTTAAATGCGTCGTTATTAAGATTACAATTGAAATTCAGCTCAGTCCACCCTTTTATTTATTTTGTTGTCCGGGGAAAATGCATTTACGCATTTCCACCGCCGCTGCAGTGTAGCGTGGTAGGTTAAACTCATACCACGAGGAGACGACCCTACACGGTAAAAACCCCCCGAACACTCCTTCGACCCGACCGTTGGCGGGGGCCGGGTACGCATAAGCAATCCGGCATCCCGACGCCAATATGGCACCTGCGGCCAATATGGCACCGCGGGATCTCCTGGGAACTCATTTCACCCTGCCAGATAGCTGAGGTCCAAGTCCCATAGGACGCCCTCTAGTGCAGATTGCTTAGTTTGCAGTTTTAATTCATTTAATAAATAAACGGTGTTGTAGCAGCAACATCTTGTCTAAATAAATTATACATATAATATGTCCGTCCAAACAAAACGCTTTCACGATGGTTTCCGCGTACTAACCAAACAATTTTACATGAAATACGTACATAGCATAGTAAACGGCAAACTATTTTCTCAATTATACGTGCATGAATGTTGTTGTGTTTTAAAATAAGCAGGTTCACAGATGTGAGCTTTAAAGCTATAAAGCTGCAGACACATAAGTACTACGTGTCTGCAATCTGTTAATGAAATCTCTCTCGCTCTCTCTCTTTCTCTATCTCTCTTTCATCATCATCATCATCAGCCCGTATAACGTCCACTACTGAACATAGGGCTCCTCCCGAGTTTTTTGTTTTGGTTTTTGCCATAGTCACCACGTTTGGCAGGTGGATTGGTGACCGCAGTGTTATATTGTATATTGTAATACACAGGGGATTCGTTTGTTATAGATGATGTTATAACAATCGGGACCAACCGCTTGACGTCCTTTCCGAGGCACGGAGGGTAGTCCCTCAACCAACCAGACCCGAAAAGAAATCTTAGAATTTACACAAAGATTTTTTGTCTGGTGTAGGGATCGAACCCACTCACTCTCTTTAACTTTCCCGAACAAGACATTTTTGTCTATCACATTATCTTTCCGGATCGGTTTGATTGACGGTCGTGCCATAAAAAGCACTTTTGGCCGTTGTTCCCTATTTTTGCAACATCACCTAAAACAATCGTCCATCAAGGAATGGGCAGCTGCGTTTCCATATGTGTTACGACATAATTCGGTCACCAAGCCGTCTTTCACTAAAGAGATGAGATACATAATGGAAACTAACTGGCTTTGACAAAACCACTTCGACGAAAATCCAATTCAGTACCTGTACTGAATTGGGTTTTGAGTTTTATAGTTCATCCAACATCAACCCCTGGGTTGCACTCTTCGGATATCGAATTTAATTCGGACGTGAAAACATGAATTTATCTTCTAGAAAAATAATATTGTAAGTACTACCTACTCGTCGTTTCTACAAACTTCATAGCGTAGGCGTGTAACATTTCAAGATGTTTAAGACCTACATAATGATGATGGAAATCTTAAGTAAAGGTATGGTTATGCATCGCTGCACCTTAGTATTATAATTTTAAATATTAAAAGTTTAATATTAGGTAATTGATAATTTTCAAAATTAGGAAAACCAAAAAAGTAAACCGTTAGGATAAGATTCACATCAATTTAGGTCCGATGCCACGCACCTATCGAATACCGATAGGTGCGTGAATAGAAAAGTTGAGCGGCAGTTGCGCAAAACTCCCCAATACATAGACAATTCCTCAATCTCCAGCGACCGCCCAGAGATACAATCATTACAGAGAATGCTCTCTTGCGCCTATTGTTTGTTAGTTTCCTAATCTATACTAATATTATTAAGAGGAAAAGTTTTAATTTTTGTATATTTGTTTTGAATAAACTACTGGACGGGTTTCGATAATTTTTCACCATTAGAATGTAACATTATCGCTGAATAACATAGTCTATAAAAGTTCACGCGTGCAAAGCCGGGGTGGGCCACTAGTCAATTAATAAGACTGTCTAGTCTTATTAATTGACTAGTGGCCCGCCTTGTTCGCCTTTAAGCACATTGAAGTAGTAAAAGTCTTGTCTGTTATTTCCAATATTAGGCTTTTTAACTATATAATTTGTGGTAGAAGGGGATCATTTGTCAACAAAAAAAAAAAAATTACAAGTGTGAACAAAGCTTTATATCAGTAAACAAGTAGAATCGCGTGCTTTTTCTTTTCGCGTGTAAAAAAAGGGAAGAATATGATGTACGGTTATTGCGTTGTTTTATTATACGTAAAATATATTAAACTGGAACTTGCGAAAGGGGGTCGAAATTAAAAACTGTGAACAAGTGTCGTAAATGAAAGAGAGATGGTGGTGACGTGAATTTTCTCATTAACTAGGTTTTATTTGCGACAGAATGCGTGTTTTTGATTGCTTTACAAAAAATACTAAAGAGTTATTCCGAAAGATTGACACGTAGTTGTAAACTCATTATTGTACTACTGTCTGCGAACTGCTAGTCTGCTTCAGAAGGTCATAGCGTGATGTTTAATAGTTTATGTATGAACGATGCCTGGGCAAAGGAACAGCAGGTTTAGAAGTTATTTCGTAAGTACAAACTCATGATTGATCCATACAAACTCTGCCGTCTAAATTATTATTAATGGAATATTCCTAAATATATAAAGTAGAGGATTTCATGCTAGTGCTTGCCGAAAGAACATCTAGTTATATTATTACAGTCTTCCGCAGACGATAAAATATTACTGGACTGTAAACTACTTGAAGTAGACCGTAGAGATTGCGCAATTGTCCGGCAAAATGAACTTTGAATTGAAGTTGGACAACTGTCAAGAAATAAAAAATAAGAATACCAAACTTGTTTTATCTCTATGCATCTACAATAAATTGTATTGTAAGTAGTTGTTTGCCGTGTGGTGCCGACTTAGAATAGACTACCCCATGTCTGCCAATGTGCCGTAAAAGGTGACTAAGGGACATAGACATGATGGATGGGCAGCAGCATCTATCAGCTCAAGGTTCAACATCTTACTTCAATCAGCTTCTTTTTTTTGGGATGGACTTTGACTTATTATGCCACGAGGCTTTTGCTACTTCACCATAAAGCCAAAAAGGGCTCCAGCAGCCATGTTAAATGGTTTCAAAACTATAAACTAAGCAACCTGCGCAGCAAGGCGCACCCTGTGGAATTTGCACCTCGGCTCAGGGCGGTCAATGACGGAGGGATTGAGGGATTATGACTACTAGCTGCACCCCGCGGTTTTACCCGCGTCACTCTGCTCCAGTGGGTCGGAGCGTAATGTTTTTAGCCTTTATGTTAATCCAGCGTACAACCTATTCCGGTGAAAAATTCATCCAATTCCGTTTAGTAGTTTCGGCGTGAAAGAGTAACAAACATCCATCCATTCATACTTACAAACTTTCGCGTTTATAATATTAGTAGGATATTATAGGGCTACAACTTATAGGAGTTCAGCTGTCGATCTACGTTACAGTAAGCGGGCCTCTTATACTTTGGGTCTACGGGGGCATCGGAAAACAGGAACAGCCAGTGAATTTTAGTAGGTAGACATTCTCCTTGGGTTATTAATAGCATATTATTATTATCGCTATGGAGAGAGTTAAGTATTTACCTTCAAAAAAGGATTGAACCTTTTTGTTTTCTGTTTGAAATAATAAGTTAAGGCCAACGGTGGCTTTCTGATTAATGGTCCTGTTGTTTAAACAGCGAAGGCAATTACTAGACAAGCAGCGACGGCTGTCGAGAGGTCGCAATTAAACGTGATTTAAATTAAAACCTTATTGGAAATTTCATGTATTCAAGTGATTTTAATGATTTCAACTGTACCTATTGGAAACGGCTTAAAATGGAACAGTAATTATTCGTGCATGAGCCCAGTCGACGTAATGAATTTGTGACGTCTAATAGACAATGACGTCACAGGCAAATTAAATTGTTTACGGTATTTTCATTACCCAATTTATCGTGTCATGCGATGGATGCGAATTAGGAGTTGTAAGATACTTTCTTTGGTAGGCACCTCCCGTAATGAAATTGTATTAGATGAGACAAGGGACCGGCTAGGACTGCTGTGTAATTGATTAACACGCTTGTTAGATGTCCCGGGGATACAGACCTTTTGAGTTTTGTTTATTAGATCAGTAATTTAGTAGACTCTGTGACCACAATTACTTATAAATAAACAATAATCATCAGCCCGTATGATGTCCACTGCTAAACAAGGACTTTACTCGCAGGGGGTGTTGCTATAGTCACCACGCTTGGCAGGTTGTTTGGTGACCACAGCATTATGTACAGCATATACGCAAGTAAAAGCTACTGTGCCTTATCTGTGACAAGTTTGTCATAGATGAAGATATGACAATCGGAACCAATAACGGCTTATCTGTTTATACTAAGATTAGAAGTACCTACTACTCCGGACGTTTAAGGCAAGCCTTGTACCGCTACGCCACGCAGGTTAAATAATATTATACATAACCATTCACTAATTGACTGAATTTCACGTTAGAAACGTGAAAATAACGTCACATTTAACAAGGAAAATTCATATCTGATTTCGACGAAAAAGTAAAATCTCCCGTATTAAGTAAGTTGTGATATTTTTTGGTCTTCAATATATTTCAGTTTCTCTCACATTTGCGCGCCACTTTGATGAGCAGAAGCTCAATATTGTGGACATAACTGTTTAACATAAATATTAAACATTATGCATTGATAAGATAATAATAATAATATAGCTTTATTTCTTCTCTCACACAGAAAAATTACAAGAAAATATGTCTTGTTAACTAATTTGTTACATAACATTTATTTAAAAACGTGAAATCTGTGTGAGAGACTGGTATCCGCACTAGGTGGGAACCTGTATGACAGACGACCAGCCTCTCCTCTCTCTAAACATGAAGATGTTATACGGTAAGTGCAGTTGTAGTTCAGTAATTACGATGTGATATTATTTTAATTTATGAGATGAAAAAGTATGTCAGCATTCGTGGTGTATGTGTGTGTGTGTGTGTGTGTGCGTAGGTATGTGAGGGTAGTATGTGCATGTATGAGGGTTTGAATGTAAAAGTGTCTGTGTATGTGTGAAATAACTATGATGGGGTAAGTAGTAGTTTTTCGGTTTCTTCACAATTAAGAGATTTTAGCCAATTTGAAATATTCTGTTTGCATTGATACTTAGTTAGGGAATAAATATGTAATTTTTGGTTTAGTTTATTATATAAGTACCGTCCGCGAAAAATTTAGATTTTACTTTTCTTTTTATCCTAAATTATATGGTGTCATTGATACATTACCAGTGATCTTAATATCTGTGGTTCACACAAATAATTGTCTCGGGCGTGAATAGAATAGAATAGAATTAAGAACAGAGTGATTAGAGAACGTACGAATGTAGATGTAGTGACATGGATTGAGAAAGGTATCTATGCTAAATTGGTTCGAATATACAGAGAAAATGAATAAAAGCAGACTAACAAGTAAAATTTATAGGGCGAATATGAATGGAAGTGTTGGAAGGGGAAGACCAAGACGGACGTTCCATGATCAAATCGAGGACGTTTTTAAGAAAGGCCAGGTTAAAAGTACCCTAAACCGAAGGAGATGCATGAGGTGATTAATGAATGTAGAATAGGCGAAAGTATTTCAGGATTGTAGCAAGTAACTGGTCTCTGCCTACCCCTATGGGAAAGAGGCGTGAATGTATGTATGTATGTGAATCAAATTCAGAATGCAGGTGCTGTAAACTCTGGGGGCCAGATTGCTCATGCGTACCCGGCCCCCACCAACGGCGGATCGAAGGAGTGTCCGGGTGGTTTTAGTGGTTGAGGGTCCTCTTCTCGTGGTATCAGTTTAGCATACCACGCTATTGAAAGGGCGAGTCCCACATACCCCACCGCCAGCGCGCGAATACGCTGCAGCGACGGTGGGAAAGAGTAAATGAATTTTTACCCGGACAAAAAACAAAAACAAGTGCTGTAAACTCTCCTATATAAAATACAATTTTATTTTACTTCGCTAATATTGTTGTATAATGTATTCGTAAGTTTTCCCACATTTTAACCACCAAAATAGCGTTGTACAAGCTTCTGTTCACTAAGCGGTTTTTAATGTCATCCGTTCACTGTGCAATAGCGGACGTATATATCAAGTATACGCCAGAAATGGTAAACCTGTGGCAGGTGATTAAAAGAGAAACACGGCACCGTCTGTCAGTTGTATCGATATACGTTTTTGATGTATGAGAAAGAAACACATTATAATCATCTCTTTTTGTAATTTAAAAGTTGTTTTTGCACATTGGGTACATTACATATTATTTAGGTAGGTACATTAAAAATAGTACCTACAATGTGTCGCGTTGTGCTACTTATACCTTTGTAAATAAAATCTATAAAAAATATAAACATTAATTGATATATATATATATATATTATTTTAAATCAGTATTCTAATAATTATTAAATATTGGCTGAATTAATAAATGTAAGATTAGATCTTTATTTAAAAAAAGTGTATCCTGTAAGAGTCTCTAGGATGGTATTGAATATATTCATGATGATGAAGATATTCACGATGATGAAGATATACATGATGATGAGCTTAAAGCTTATTTTATATCCTCAATCATTGAACAAAAAAGTATTTTATCATATTGTATTTTTTTTAAGAACACCTCCCGCACTAACAAATATAATCACTGTGTCGGAGACTTAAAAACACACATAATCACGGACACAGTGATTCATGGTCGACCCAGACTCAGAACAATTATTCATGGCCGTAGCCTAATGGCTAGGGCGTCGGACTTGTAATCTTGAGGTCGCCGGTTCGAACCCCACCCATTGCACCACCGAATTGAACCCACGCGTAACACAAGCATTTTAACTAAGCACGAGGGGTTAGCCAGAATACTAGTAGACGGCAAAACTCTGCTAGTAATAATTAAAAAAAAAAAGATTCCCAGAACGCCAGGTCTCAGAAGCCACTACCGTTGCCACTGAGCTACCGGATGTTAAAACATAAAATGCATAAAATAAGATAATAATATAAGAAAAAAGAAAAAGACTTTTTTCCGAAGTTGGTACGAACTTCATTGATAATATTGAACATCTCATTCTCAAAATGAATAAGACGTAAGTACAAAAGTTTGTTATCCCTGGCTTTATGAAACTGCGAAGGAATGAGCCACGTTTTTCTTGAATGATGATAGTGTAATCTTGTATTGTCTGGTAATGTTCCTTTGTGATGAATTATCTGAGATTTGAATTATTCTTTAATACAGCTCCTTGAGTTACTTACTTGAATTAGGTATAACATTTTCAATCTTCCTATGAGATATAATCTTCATTGAATGTGTATTTCTTTTATTCATTTAATAGTTAGATACTCGTAAATAAAGTACTCGTACAAGATATGATAATACAATATGACAGATAAACAGCTATGTAAAAGGATACTACTTGAACCTGTATATGTAAGTAGTTTAAGCATGTGGTGTTTGTTTAAATTATAATTGAATTTGCTTTGTGTTTCAAACGACATTTCCAAATACAGCAATAAACTTTCATGTCGGTATCACTCTTGACAGAGTGGTCGTATGGTCATCACTTCAGTTTTTGGTGGCAAGCTTCACAACACGCCGCCAATCTTCTCTGGTGGCCGCCTTCCTTGTGCATTCATGCAGTGATGATAAGCCATGTACTGCCGCATTTATCTGGTCATATGCGATCTTCCTCGTGGTCTGAAAACCAACCTTTCTCTGGGCCACAAGTCGCTCAATAGCGAGCAATAAACTGGATTGCAGTTTTCTAAGCTTGACAAAAGATAAATAAACGTAATTGATAATGTTTTATATGTTTAGCATCATATTTATAAAGTCAGCCCAATTATTTCTCTTAATTAAATTAAGTATTATAATTATATCACCAAACTTCGTCCGTATAATAATTATATCGCTAGCAAGATAGTAATGAATCGTTTTCGTGCGTATAACGTAGGTATACAATTATATCCCTAGGGATAAAGCTACATTGCGGCTATCTGTCCCACTGCGACATAAAGATTTTTATGAGATGCCTCTCCATAGCTATGGTTTGCTAATCATAATCACAAGGAGATTATTTACTCACTTAAATCTACCAAAGGCTCTTTCGAATGCCAGTATTGGAGGACTGGAAACTACATATTATTATATAAGATTCTCTGAATGTGCACATACACCTACACAACATGTAGGATAACGGTGCTGCCCATTCCTCTCAATCAACCATACTCTGTTAGATTTTTTCATCTTTCTAAAAGGAGAATTTCCAGCGAGTGAACGAATCTATTCTAATATGCGGAGGTATCGATATCTATTATTTATAAATTATTATAAGTTGATAATTTAAAATGTAGTTATTAACCTGAGTTATGCCTATTGCCTGACAAGCATCACGAAATTGCAACACGTACTCCAATAAAACTTTAAATAAATTAAATACGCCAGCTAACTTTAAAAATTCTAAGCGAGGAAATTGTGGAAACATACAAGCTAGTTGCAATTTTTTAACACTCTGGCTAAGTTATTGCTACAATGGATCTTTAAACTAAAAATAATGATACGATGTTTTTTTGTATATTTGAATGTTTTAAAGTGCTTAAAATAGGCATATTAATTTACGGCATGCTATCATAAATGTTTCATTTAGAACGTTAATTTATAGCCATAGCAATAAACATTTCCGAATACTTCTGTTAGTGAGCTCTATGGGTCGTACAACATAGAAGTCTGTAGTTGAATATGTGTAAGATTTACGGTCCACAGTCGTAGGTACCGCTAATCGCTGCAGACTCTGTCCTCAGCTTAAACTAACCTCTATTACACAAAGCACATGCTACACATTCAAGAAGTACTTTCGCGTACACAACAGGTACTTCTAACTGTTCACAAACCGAAAAACGAAGCGAGAAATGGCTCTTCACACGAACCAGCTAAGGACCGGAGGAATTTGGTTTATAGGTGAGCTTAGAAATTCTAAGAGTAAATATGCGGAACAAGATCTTGAATATTTCAAGATCTGGCTCAGTATATTTAATATACTTTACGAGAATGTAGTATTTTGTTTTATATTAGATCGAATTTTAATTTTCTATTTTCAATTTATTGTACTGTGATAATTGCAACATAGATAAAAGAAATGGATGCTGTTTATATAAACTGGATTGTTTCTTTGCTTGGGTTCTGCGTCTCGGCAAACGTAAAGTCGGAAGTCTCTCGGCAAGATGTACCGATGATTTGACAATGGTATCCGACGTACACTGGATGCGGAGGGCGAAGGACCGATTGTTATGGCGCAAATTAGGACCGGATTTCTAGCTGTGGGCAGATATAGGCTGATCTATTGACTTAAAGAATATTTTTTTCCAAATATTGGATTTTTTGAACGTAGCCAAATGACTATGGTGTCGGATTTGCGATCATGTGTTCACCTGGTCGAACTCTGCCAGTAATAAAAAAAAACTATTCCAAACTACCAAAAACACAAAACAAAAATTCATTCCAACCTGACCCCTATATTATTATTGCCTCAAGTTACGCCCCCGACGACGCCTGCGTGTGTTGATAACTACCCCAAATAGCACTTAATGGCGGTATGAAAAATGTGATAAACAACGATCTAAGTTGATCGTTATAGACGCTTAATGCACTTGTAACCATCGGCTTTTGAACACAATATTATAGGCCAAGAGAATAAAGCAAATATATACCTAATAACATTTTTGTAGCTTTAAAGGGTAATAAAAAAAAGAAAAACAAAAAAAGGGTAGTAGGTTTTTGTACCACCACTTATGTTATGGATATGAAATGGTTGTTTGTTATTTATGAATTCTGAAACGATTTTAACCTAGCATTAATTTAATTACACTCTAGTCTTGTTTAGTCTTCACGATCGATTTCGGCCACGTTGTCAAAACTCCAAATAGATTGGCCATTTGCGCAGTAGGTGCATAATAAGTAATACACAAGTGGGCGCAATTACAATTTCGCTACAAAGCTTATCAAAAATATTTTTAATTTACCAATATATTGTTAATATAATTCACATAATACATTAAAAATAATATAGGAAATTTATCTATTATACCTACATCACAGTTAATACATATGCAGTTAATAGTAGGACACACATGGTGGTTTGATCACCGGAGTTCTTTAGTTGTTCTTCCGTGGAAGGGTCCCAAGTGTTAAAACGTCATCTACCACAATTGTATACCATGGAACGGGTAACGAGACCCTGTGTGTTACAACATACTCACAACTACGTTTACCAACCCGCCAGCCAAGCGTGGTGTATATGAAAACCCCCTGGGGGAGGCCCATGTTCAACAGTGGACGTTATATGGACTGATGATAATGAAATATAAATACATTTTTGGCGAAGTCATAATAATATCGTTCCGTAATTATTCTTCTGTACCAACACACGTGAAATAGCAGCGGTTTGCAGACATAACGAGATCAACCCAATTCGAGATCATTTAATCCACTACGGTCTTGTCTGTGCCTTTGGTTACCTCTGTCAATGTACTTTACATACTGGAATTTGATCCTTCTAACTTCGCGAAGGACCAAATTAAAGGTCAACACTTCCAAAGCCTTTTAATGAATACAAGAACAATTTCAAACGGCCTTTTCGACCCACTTTATAAGAGCAACTCTTTGGGACACAACTAATTAAAAAAAGTTATTAAAAAGCTAAAAAAAGTAAGTTGTCGAATTCGAGGAATTAATTTCGCTATATAATTGGATCTTTTTCTTGTCACTGTTTTCCTTTTTCACTTTTGAAGTAAAGTTTCGAGCGTTTAATGAATGTTTAACTGTAAAATTCTGTTAATAAAAAAGGCTTACAGTTGGTTATGTTTATTTTTATTTCGTTTGGGATCTGAACTTTTACAGTTTCGTCAAATAACGAAAGTTGGGAAATTTTAAGTTACAATTTTGCTTAAGGTGCTGTTATAAAAATATTATTATTTAAGAATGGTGAAAAAATATCGTTTCGTTATTGTGCTCGTGTAAAAGAAAACTCATATTATAAAGAGAGATAAGAGTTTGTGAATTGCTTGTGGGTTGTAGGGGGTTTTCTCTGGATCTACTTCACCGATTTTGCAAATCTTTTAGCAATAGAAAGCCGCATTATTTGTGAGTTTCAGATTTTGAGTCAAGGTTTCCACGGGATCTAAGCGGGTGAAACCGTACGGGATAGCTAGTTCGTTATAATATTTTAATCCATTAGTGGCTACACTTTAGTTTTATAAAGATGATTATGGGAATTGCTATGAATCGCTATGAAGACCTGTTCTAGGTTATATTTACACCGGAACTATTATATTATTATAGGAGACTGACCGACTCAAAGGACACCCCAATCACAGGTTGGAGTGTGCTTTGAGTCAGTGATTTATGTGTCTGTAAAGACTCCTTGCAATACAAGAGAATAGAGAGAAAAGAGAAAATATATATCTGTTATATACATTTTCCGATGCGGAAGTTTAGTTTAAAAAAATGGTTATAATATTATGCTACCGTATATAAGTTTTTACACGTCATGATTCATCTACAAATTACTATTTATGCGTGGGCTTAAAAGACCGAAGAAACCAGATCTCGCGTTTCTTTTAAAAATGAAGTAGCTTAACAAGATAAATGTTGCGTAAGTTATCGTATGAGCGTGATTACAGGAAAATTAGGCTTCCCCTAAAAGTGAAGTTCATTGAACCGTCTTGTATGTATCTGTTTGAACCAGCCCAATATTATAATGAGATGACTGTAAAAACAGAAGATCAAGTCCGTTATGAATACATTCCTGAATGTACGTACTAGAACACTGTAATTAATTTAATTAAAAGCTACATATTTTTTGAGACTGCAATACATGATCATGGGCCTCCTCTCGATGGAGAGTTTAGCCATAGTCACTACGCTTGGCAGGCAGACTGCAATATTATGTTTTAACACACAAGGAAACGCTGCCGCCCGTTCTTTGACTTACACTTGTTGTAGATGATGTTACAACAATCGGGATCAACGGCTTACCGTGCTTTCCGAGGCGCGGAGGGTAGTCCCTCAACCAATCAGACATGGGAATAAATTTTAGAATTTACACAAAGATATCTTATACGGCGAGGGGATCGACAGATTGACAGAGTTTTTTTGCTAGGCAATTTAAAATGGCATCGAGAAATAGTTAAAAATCATGATCCAGTGCGGTAATTTTTCTTTGATGATATGCTTTGTTCGTACTCTGCCCTATGGTTCACTGCGAGAGAATACTTTAAGCATATTTAGCACGGTGAGTCCATCATTGTACTCTAATATTTAGAGCTAAAATTTTAAATAAACAATTACCCTCTAATTTAAATTGAATCTGCTAGCTATTCAAATATCTGTTATTAGCAGTCATGTGTGTAAAAACTGACTATGATTATATCATTAAAATACCCTTTACACCCACAGCTGAACATTGGCCTCCTCGTTATAGAGTTTGGCAAGCCAAGTTAGGGGTCTTGGCCACGCTTGGCAGGCGGATTGGTGATCGCAGTAAGAGGGTAAGGAACCTTGAGCTGATAGATACTGCTGCCCATCCATCAGATTTATCTCTCTCAGTCGTTCCTTACGACACCTATGGCAAGACATGGGGTGGTCTATTCGAAGCCAGAAACCACACGGTACGATTTTTCTAAAATGCAGAAAATAAATGTTCTATATTTTTGTTAGCTATATATAAAATTACATTTTAAAATTAGTTCATTATGATTCTGATAAGTGTATGTAAACATTCTAAGTGCGTAATAAAATATCATTATTTTAATCTGAAATCTCCAGTTTTACAACAAGTAATAGCATTTATGAAAGCATTTTGCTTAGTACCCTAAATAATACCTAACTTTATACTTCGTTAATTAACCGCAGGCTAACCACGGTAAATCCGTCCAATTTTCGAGCATTCCCTGATTTGTTTAGTCTTTCGAGGAAAAGGCTTTATTTCGTTTTGCTTATTGATGTAGGCATGTATTTGGCAATACTATTATTTAAATTTAGCAAGGTCATATTGCAATTTTGTATGTTTTTATCTGGCTAAAAGAAAAAAAAACAGAAAGTTAACAATGTATTATTGAATAATTCTATGAGTGAACACTAATAATATTGTTTGTGTGGGTATATTTAAAAGCAGTATTATATGAAAAATATCGCTAGAAACATCATTTATTTGGTTCTTAAAAGATTACTGAGTTTCGAAGTCTACTAGTATTCTTGATAACCCCTCGTGCTAAGCTAAGAATGCTAGTATTACGAGTGGGTTTTCGTTGGTAGTGCAATGGGTGGGGATTGAACCGGCGACCACAAGATCACAAGTCCGACGCCCCTAGCCATTGGGCTACGGGCGCTTATTAACGTTCTACACAACATTCATAAATATGAATCAAAAAGGTATTAAGTATAAGAAAGAATTGAAGTAAGTATTACTTTATTAAATGTTTTGAACTCTTTATGGGAAAGATTACCTTATACTATATTTCAAAATTGAGATTAATAAAGTAAGTAAGTATTACTGTTTGGTTTTTATATTAAATGTACATAATATTTAAAATAATAACTCTAATTTGTTATATCATTAACATGAACTCAGTCAAATAAATTTGGGAAAAAAACGAACAACCTGTTTAAATTTACGCATTTCTATTTCATCGCTTTCGGCGTTCGGTTTCACCCGTGAAGTTCCAGTCCCCGTGGGAACTTCATAATTGATTATAATCTTTGTTTTTCAGGGATAATTAAACATTCTAACGGTGTAAGAATTATCGAAGTCCGATTAGTAGTTTTGAGTTTATTCGTAACAAATATACATGCAAAAAAAAAATAGTATACATTTTCACCATATTGAACTACTGCTATATTTCTGTTTTGTGTCGTACAGTGTAACTGATGTATCTTCGGATGCGATATCCCGATAGATATGCTGCACGTTTCACTGCGTCTGATTTGCTTTGATACACCCCTTATGTTTTTATACGATTTTATCTTCAACCAATCCTACTTTTTTGAAATGCCTTCCTTTTTTTGTTTTGGTTTTTCTCTTTTGCTGGATACAGTGTCGCTTTTAACGAGGAAATGATAAAGAGCGTAATGAAATGAACTATTTACTTTCTAGTTATGAAAACGGTAGGTGATTTTGGTATGCTGGAAGATAGTAAAAGAGACTGTAAAATACTTTTTCACAGTCCGAATATTATGAATATGTCATATATTCATAATATTCGGACAGAAGTGTTCATAAGAAGTTATGAAATTATGTAAAAACATTTTAAAGTTATGGTGAGTTTGCCCAATCATAGGGATCGGAGTGTAGAGGCGTCCCTACTCCTCGTGGGTGAGCCTCGAAGGGAGCGGGGCCCATGTGCCCTACTCCCCGAGGTCGAGTTTCGGCCCGCCGACGACGGCCAACACGCCGACCACCAACCCGCAGCAGTGGAAGTTATACGGGCTGATGATGATGATGGTGGATTATGTATGACAATCGGGCCAACGTTTTAATGTGCATGGAATTTAGAATTACGTCTTTGTACTAAAATAATCCACAGTACATTTTATGTATCTATAATGAATAAGGAAGTAAATTGGAATAAATAATAATATGCAACAAAAGGTTCAAAAATGAATAATAACAACTCCATATTCAATAATGTCTTTCAGTAGGTACTGAAACATACCATTTAAAATTCAACCACAATGTATGAAATAAAGGTATAATTTCAATCGCTTTACGTGACATAAATGCCATTCCTATGCTTGTGATAAATTGTGCCTTATTCATTTGCGTTTACTACGGAATTTGGATACACATAATTCATCAAGTCTACGTGTGTTAAGATGTATTTTCACTAAAGCAAAGCGTTCTAAAGTGGAACCGAATTCAACATCTACCTACGTGGAATTTGGTATGCCATTAATGAAACTTATTTTAAAATCCGTGATATTTTAAATGTTACTAATAGACAACGAAACGTTATATTAAAATTTTAAAATAGACATATGTATTTTACAGAATAAGTTGAACTAGACGGCGATGGTAGCGATAAGGGTAGGTACATGGAAAAATGATCTCTAGCACCTTGCTCTACAACATCATCTAGGTTGTACTAACGGGCGCCCCTAACACAGGTACGAAGAGATTTTAATCTGCAATTTTCATGTTTTTGAAAAATAATATACATATATCGATTATACTACCAATAATAAATCATTTACCTAAGTATGAGCAATGAATAGAAAAATCAATCTAATCTAAGCTTTAAGACTATATATCTGTACTAACTTCCATGCCTTTACTTTTCTTTTTTAGCAGAGTTTTACAGTCTACAAGTATTCTTGTTAACCCGTCGTCGTGATACGCTAAAATACTTGTGTTACGAGTGGGTTCACGTCGCTAGTGCAACGGATGGGGATCGAACCGGCGACCACAAGAGGTAAGAAGTCGGACACACTAGCCATTGGGCTTCGGCCGCTTTAATTAAAATTTGGCATTTATTATATAAGTATCCTCGCTTAGCTTCAACATTATTTTCTAAAGCGTACCTATCAAACGGAATTGGGTGAATCAAATGACTCGAAGAACTGACGACTGATCTGACAGACAAGAAACCATGAACGCATGTCAGCGCAGGGGCGACCGCCAACATGATGAGACGACGCGGCGCGCGACGGCCTCATACAGTTCGCAAGGACTCAGTGGATGCAGTTGGCTAGCAATAGTTCCTGTTGGCAATCGATAAGGGATCCTGAAATAAAGTAGTGAACATTTCGAGCTTTGTTTGTATAATTACTCGTTTCATTCGATAAGTCGGCGCCGTCCAGCTCAGCTTCATTTTAAATCAGCTCTGCTTCAGTCAGTGTAAACGCACCGTTACCGGCAAACCTAGTATGTATAGGAAATTTTATTATTCAATATCAAACGAACCAATCAGTGCTTGTAAATGTTGTTACGTTGTTTTAGGTTTTTTTTCAAACGCGTGACTGTGTTTATTCAATAAAACTAAATAAAGTTTGTAGTATTCACAAAACGTTTTGTCTTTTGTTTGAACTATTTGTTTTTGATGTTTTGATCGTATTCTTTTTTTTGTTTGTTTATAGAAATTGCGGATTAGGTTTAGAAATTAATATACATCTTCTTTTGCCAATTTTGGATTAGCATTAGACTTGTATAGTAATACTATTATAGACTATATGAGGTGGACCAACATTGTCATATTACTGCAATATGTTAATTCGCTGCCATAGCAACTAATAGCATAAATTGTAACAATAGTTAAAAACTAGCCACCAATTTCCATGGCAACGCGGCACTTTTTGACGTTTTCGATATCATTTGCTAAATTATCGTTGTCGCATTGTTTCGTAATAGGTTTTTTTTTTATCCTTTGGAAATTAATTTACGCATTCCCACCGCCGCCGCCGCTGCAGCGTATTCTCGCGCTGGCGGTGGGATATCCATAGCGTGGTATGCTAAACTCATACCGCGAGGAGAGGACCCTACACCACTAAAACCTCCCGGACACTCCTTCTGTCCGCCGTTGGCGGAGGCCGGGTACGCATGAGCAATCCAGCCCCCCGACGGCATCCACGGCCAATATGGTACCGCGGGATCTCCGGGGCCACATTTACAGTGGCCCATTTGCCCAATTATAGGGACGCCCAGAGTGTAGAGGCGTCCCTACTCCTCATGGGTCAGCCTCGAACGGAACGGGGCCCATGTCCCCCACTCCCCGAGGCCGAGCCTAGGGCGGTTCGTAATAGGCCTGCCAATGTGTCATAAAGAGGTACAAACAAAAAATCTCAATTAAAAAATGGAAGTATTTCGTTCCTATTTCGTTGAATAATTCTAAAAACACTGGGACCTTCATTTACATGAAGACATAAAATACCGCTTACACTTTACTGCGTAAATATTTCACAGCTGCCCCAAAAATATATCGTAGAAACTATAATTTATTATGTATACGAACGCTTATCAGGTATTCTATTACGACAGAAAACGTTAACCATTTCAGTTAAACCGAAAAAACCTATTGAAAACTATTGTTCGAAAAGGTCACAATCACAATGTTCCATGAAGCAATGAATTATTGAAGCCGATACCACCCTAACAACAATACTCGAATGGCCAAGGAACATTTCTATGCACATCAAATATGAGTCTTACCTGCGAATAAATAGGAATCATTTTTAAATAGGAATAGTCGTGGCTGTTATACAGTTTAGAAGTTAGAGTATAATTCGATGCCTTGATAGGTTGACACGCAAAGGTCTTACTGGTTTCTCCACTTGAGGGCTCATTCACGATTCTAGTACCTAATAAAATGTTTAACGTTTTCTGATACCTAGTATTGCTTTGCCAGTTTTCCTTTTAATTTTACATTACAATCTTTTTTGTTGCGTTGTGTTAAAAACGTTCGTGAATTTGGCCAAAACATCGTTTCTCATGATTTATAACATTTCAGCTAGGTACTTTGTTCACTTACTCGTAGAAGAATATGAATCAAGGTAATGTAAAATGTACATACATACATTCATAATCTCACGCCTATTTCCAAGCGGAGTAGGCAGAGACAATGGACCCCCACTTGCTGCGATCCCTACACACATCTTTCGCTTCATTCACTCTCATAACATTCTTCATACAAGCACGTCGGTTCAGGATGTCTCCGATTTGGTCAGAGAACTTTCCACAGTGTGAAATTTTGCCTTACTTGCGGTCATCCATGTTTTATGAGCTCAATGGTTAGGTATTACTATGATGTCAAACATTGGGGAAGTAACTAGTAGTTGTTTTTGCTTAGTTTTGTAAAAAAATAATATTTTCTGATTTTATTAAAAAAACTGTTTTTACAAAATATTCTTAATATTTTGTAAAATTATAACATAAAGTCAAAATATTGTAATCAGGTCGACCTAGAACAATAACGTCTAGCTCTATGCAAAAACAAATAATGATAGCTGCAGTATTTTGAGAGATATTTACTAATTTATGATTTTTAGAAAACATTTTTTTTCCATTTTCCTATTGATGCATCATAATATAATTATCTATACTACCTAAAAATATGACTTGCCTATCTCATAGGACTTCGGAGATATTGCATTTCTAAGGATTTGGAAAATTTCTATGGAAATAGGGTTATCAACTGAATTGTTTTTGAGACATAATTTCAATTGTTTCTTAAAAATCTTATTGTTCCTAATTTATATCCACTATTCACTATTCAGTTGATAACCCTATTGCCATAGAAATTTTCTAAATCCTTAGAAATGCAATATCTCCGAAGTCCTATGAGATAGGCAAGTCATATTTTTAGATAGTATAGATAATTATATGATGCATCAATATCCAGTGAGAAATATTGCATAAAGTCTAGGAAAATGGAAAAAAATGTTTTCTAAAAATCATAAATTAGTAAATATCTCTCAAAATACTGCAGCTATCATTATTTGTTTTTGCATAGAGCTAGACGTTATTGTTATCGGTCGACCTGATTACAATATTTTGACTTTATGTTATAATTTTACAAAATATTCTTAAAAAACAGTTTTTTAATAAAATCAGAAAATATTATTTTTTTACAAAACTTAGCAAAAACGACTACTAGTTACTTCCCCAATGTTTGACATCATAGTAATACCTAACAATTGAGCTCATAAAACATGGATGACCGCAAGTAAGGCAAAATTTCACACTGTGCGTTCGTATGTATATAATGTATTTTATCTGATAAATACATTCATATTATATTTTTTACAAGTGCACAATCTTTGAAGAAAATATCCTTCCAATTTTCAAAATATAAGATGTGTAACATTTTAAAAACAAGGTATTGGCAAAAATAAGTAATTATATGGTTTAACCATGGTTTTACAAATACAGATACATGAACATGGATTGGAAATAACAATACAGCATGGTTATATTAAAATTGAAGATCTATCTGTAACAAAACCTGTATTGATATAGGTATTTATATTTATATATTTGCCGATTGCAAATATTTACGCTTTTTATTCTGACGTACCGAGATTAAAATGAAACTTCCTCAGATTATAACCTAACTCTTACGACAAGTGTTCAAAATTAATACAAAAATATAGGCAATGATTCCACTGCATTCTGACAACCAGCCAGTTTCATTTTATTATACCACCTTACTTTTTAAAAATAGATAATAAACTAACCGCACAAAACTATGTTAAAAAAGTAAATCTGCAAAGAAAGATAAGCTTTTTATTATAAAGTACCGAGATCAAAATGAAACAGCCACATATTATAAGCTAATTATTTTTACGACCAGAATACTAAATTCAAAAAAAAAAAACATTACAAAGCAATGATTCTACAACAACCAGCCAGTTCCATTATATTATAACACTTTCCTTCTATTCCTTTGTCATAAAAGTTGTCATCTCCATTATATCCAACCGCCAACTCACAAAGAATTTCAAATGCGTGGCTTTCAATTCCCTGCTATTGAACACCAGAATAGCATGGCGTGCAGATATAACTAAATAAAATGTTGAAACACGATTGCTATTTTATAGACCATTATTATTCTGAAAGCGTAACGCATTTCCAGTACCTAAACCTAAATAAAGGTACATTGGCCACTTTAATTCTCAAAAGGTACGTACTTATATTTATGGCTGTTTTTGAAATATCTTGTTTTACCTGTTCGGGTTTTAGATTTAAGTCCTTTTGGTACGGATGTATAAAATAAGATTCAATTTTAAAACTGTCGTAATTTATGAATTTTTGAACGTGCTCGAATTTTGTATTCGCTTTTCAAGTTGGATGTAGAAAAACGTTTTTATAATTTTTGACAATGGGATTGTATATATATTTTTTTCCTTTTTCGGATTTACATTTAAATGATCTTTGACTGGTGACTGGCGATGGAGGCTATGGAGAGGAGAGTCCCACAGCGCCAATAATTCGATTGATGCAACAGGAAAAAATACTAACTCATAACCATAAATGAAGTGTGGGTTCTCCGTGAATTATGAAATTATTAGTTTCAACCTACTTAAGGGCCAACTCAAGGGGATTGACTAATGATGACTTGAGATTTTCAGGGGAAAGTTGTGAAACTGTCGCTTTTTTTTACAGTTCTTGGGCCTCTCAGACTCTAGGTAAGGGAGGCATTGGAACCTACCCGCCCTACAATTATCAACTAGTAATACTAACTGTAGACATATATTAGCCCTCCGTGACCCTAAGGACCACTTAGTTAGACCGCCCTGAGCCGAGGTACAAGCCCTCTTGCGCAGGTTGCTTAGATTGTAGTTATTAAAACTATTTATTAAGGCTGGAGCTGTGCTCACCTTTATGGCCGGTGAAGTAGCAAAAGCATCGTGGCTAACTACGAATATCCGTCTTAAAAAAATAACCTATGGACTACGAAGGTGTAATTCAGCCACTATCGGACCAAAGGCTGTGTACTCGCTAGTTTTATCCATCATTAATGAACCTAGCCAAAAATATATACTTCAATATTCCATATCGAAAGATATATTTTTCCAGCATTAGTTATACGCCATAATAAAAACACATTATGGAGAAGGTGAAAGCTATTTATACTGATTTCAACGCGTTACACTTCAGCAAGTTTGAAAGTAAACTGTAATTTTCATGGTAAACATGTAATTATGGTAAATTATTTACGATATGGCCATGGTAATAAATAGTCTAGAACCTTCGGGGGTTGCTATAGCTCACGGTAAGCGTTGGCATTATTTATTTGAATTTATTTTCACTGATTATGTAAGAATTATTCATTTATTTTGTTTCATCTTCAATATTTTACTGAATCGATTAAATTATTTAGAACTAGCTTCCCGCGCGTGGTTTCATATGCATATTTCTTGGCCCCGTGGGAATCTTCCTCGATAAATGGGCTATCTAACATTAAAATAAGATTTCAAATCAGTCCAGTAGATTTAGGTAGTAGATTAGATTAGTTCGTTCAAGCAATCAAACAATCTCTATATATTGGTATATAAAATATTAATAATATTAACATCCAGTGGAGACCACGAACTGGCAAGCGCAGCGTGGGACGACCACCTGCACAATGGACCGACGACCTCATAAAGGTCGCGGTCAGTCGCTTCAGCCCGCTTGCAATCGTTCCCGCTGGAAATCGATGGGGGAGGCCTATGTTCAGCAGTGGACTACAACAGGCTAATATGATGATGATGATGATGGGCAGGGAGATGACGGTGACTGATAATCATGACTGCTGGCGTAAACAATATAATAAAATACTCTCATTTCCGTAATAGGTACCTATATATAAATAATGCAAACATTAAAAAACTTTGTTATAACAATAAAGTTTCAGAGAACAATTGTCAAGGTGCTTTATGTATTCTTACGAAGCTTTGTTATAAATAGTGGATGCTATTTAAATTTCCATTTTGTCCACATTGTTTATGTTGTCTTAAGAAGTTTATATTACGAGTGAAACTACTATTATAATAGCCTTTCCATTGTAAAACCTTTAGATGATTACATTGTCACTGTAAAACGTTCAAAAGTTGGAAACAAGTGTTTTTTTCAGGCAACATTGGAACAACACTAAGGAAATAAATCAGTGTGTCACGGGGGAATTAATAAACATTCAATTCATGGACACAAATTACACCCAGACTCAGAACACCTACCTGTGGTTCATCTTTGGGGGATGGACCGGATTGCTTCATGCGTACCCGGCCCCCACCAACGGCGGATCGAAGGAATGTCCGGGGGGTTTTAGTGGTGTTGGGTGTCTGCTCGTGGTATGAGTTTAGCATACCACGCTATGGAGAGGGTGAGTCACATATATCCCACCGCCAGCGCGTGAATACGCTGCAGCGGCGGTGGGAGTGCGTAAATGCGTTTCCCCCCGGACAACAAAAAAAAGGCTCAGATGCAACTGCTGTAACCACTGAGTCATAGGTGTAGACAATTGTTGGACGGCTACATATTTACTTTCCTATGTATAGTAGTGGTATAATTTTCGCTTGGAATCTTGAAAGATTCCAAATCTTGGTTCGAATCCCACCCTGGACAAAAAAATCTTTGTATACAATCAAAGATTTATTTCCGGGTCTAGTTAGTTGAGGGACTACGCTCCGTGCTAAAGCACGTAAGCCCGTTGGTCCCAATTGTCGTCTTCCTACTACTAATGTAAGGTAAGGACAGCAGTGTTTTTATGTATATGCTGTACTCAAAACTGCAGTTACCAACCGCCTGCCAAGCGTGGTGACTAAGGCAAAACTCCCTTCGAGGAACGCCTATGTTCAGCAGTAGTTGTTATACGGGCTGATTGATGATGATGATATTCCAATGACTAATTTCGACAGCCGCACCGGTTAGGGCTGAACCTGCAATCTTAGGTAAAAGACCCTTATGTATCGATACATAAGGGTCTTTTACCTAAGATTGCAGGTTGGTCTTCACTACATAGTATAAAACAAAGTCGCTTTCTCTGTCCCTATATCCCCTATGTCATAGGGACATAGTATGCTTAAATCTTTAGAACTTCGCAACGGATTCTAATGCGGTTTTTTTAATAGATAGAGGGATTCAAGAGGAAGTTTTATATGTATAATACATCAGCATTGTACCCGTGCGGAGCCGATGCGGGTCGCTAGTCTGACTGTTTGAGAGAGTTAGTTTGTTTGCTTGAACGCGTTACTTTCAAGAAAAACTGGTACGATTAGAAAAAATCCTTCAGTGTTAGCTGGTGTTAGATTGCCCATTTACAGAGGAAGACTATATTTGATTATGAATTTCTTATGGGAAAGCGTGTTACGCAGTTAAAACCACGAGCGGGAATTTAGTGTTTTAAATAAATTGCAATTGTGACTGTGCTCACAATTTTACCGTAGTTGAATAACCTGCAACAAATGTCACTTATTTTATGTTGAGTGAAAGACAAAGAAAAATGCAACAAATTAATATATATAATTATGTTTTCTTTTATTATGAGTCTTTTTAAACATCCTTTCGAACCTCTTTTTTCATAAACTTCATTCATTTTAAGTGGAAAATGAACAACATTTTTAATTACTTTTTCTCTTAGATGTAAAGACAAAAGAAACAAAACTGTATCGTTCAGTGCTGTTATGAGGCTAATTTAACGATATTAGTTAGTTAGTTAGTATTAGTTACGCGGGTGAAACCGCGTGCGGGAAGCTGGTAGATTATAAAATATATTAGGTACATTGACTAACCCTGTTTCTAAATAAAATAGTAGTAAGCATTATAGTGCTCTTTGTTCTATGAACTATCTGTAATTCACCGACTTACATGAATTACATTCATAGACCACTTGTTTTGTGTCAAATTTGCTTATTTTTCTTCACTATTATAGTATAAAACAAAGTCGCTTCCCGCTGTCTGTCTGTACCTATGTATGCTTAGATATTTAGAATTACGTTACGAATTTTAATGCGGTTTTTAAATAGATTGAGTGATTCAAGAGGAAGGTTGATATGTATCAGCATTGCACCCATGCGTTGCCGGGACGGGTCGCTAGTTATAGATAACGTAACTATTGTTTTGACTATTTGCAAGTAATAGTTTGACTTTTTATTTTAATTTATCATTTTTAACTCATAACGCGTTCTCATTTCATTTAATATACAGTCTACAGCTACATAACAATATTATTGGTTGAAACTATAACAAATGCTTTGTATTTTCTTGTTTCCCGTAATAATATTATAAAGTTACAGAGTATGTTGCGAACTTTGTGCATAAACCTTACCAATACTTCGAACTACTGGCGATTACACAAATAGTTGTTATGTCCTAGTATTCACACAACACGAATTTACGTAACTATTCTACTTTGACTTCACAACTGCTGCACTAATCTAGAAGTAACAAAGGCAGGTCGATTTCGTATGGATTATTGCTTACAAAATGTTTGCTTGCTGTGTCCTAAAATTTATATTTACTAATCCTTATCCTTGCTAATATTATAAAGGTAAAAGTTTGTATGTATGGATGGATGGATGGATGTTTGTTACTCTTTCACGCAAAAACCACAAAATGGATTTGACTGAAAGTTTGCACGCGGATAGTTTATAAGCTAAATTAACATATAGGCTACAAAATAACACGCTCCGACCCACTGGAGCGGATGAAACCGCGCGCGGGAAGCTAGTAATTTTATAAAGAGGCAAGAATTTATTGTTTATTTTTTTGTATTGAATAGGCTCGGAAACTACTGGACCGATTTGAAAAAATCTTTCACCGTTTGAAAGCTACGATATCCATGGATGATATAAGCTATATTTGATTATGAAGTTCCCACGGGAACGGGAGCAACGCGGGTGTAACCGCGCGCGGGAAGCTAGTAATATTATAAATGTGAATATTAGTTTGCTTGTTACCCGTTCACGCAAAAACTACTTAACAGATCATCATGAAGTTTGTACACATATTTTTGGAGGTATGAGCAGTAACATAGGGTACTTTTTATTAAAATTTATTAATTTCGAGCGAAGCCGCGCGTAAAAGATATTATAAGCGTGAAAGTTTGTGAATATGTGTGGATGGATTGAAGTTTGTTACTCTTTCACGCAAAAATGACTACATGGATTTGGTTGAAAGTTTGCGCGGGGATAGTTTATAAGCAGGATTAACATATAGGCTACACGCTCCGACCCACTGGAGCAGAATTACACGAGTAAAAGCGGGACGCAATATTAGATTAGGCATCTGCGCAAGACTTATAATGCATTAGTGTGTGCGCAAAAACAGGTGCATCTGTGTTTTCGCACACCTTTTTTACTTTTCAAATAAATGAAATTGACATTTACATCAATACTAGCTGACCCGATAGACGTTGTCAACTAAAACTCTATAATAAATTGAACTTTCTAATATTAGGCGCGATAGTTTTGAACTAACCGTAATGTGCACGCATTCTGTCTATCTTATGTCAAACACAATAAGATAACATTAAAAAGTTTTGTAGTTAATTATTCTAATTTTTCTTTAATTCTACACAATTCTTATTTTTTCTTTTGTAAGAACCATCTGCTGACCATAACAAATACAACAAAAAAAGAATTTGAGAAATCCAGCAGACCAATCCAGGTCCAGCATTTCACGCGTTATGCTGTGACCAACAGAAATAGGGATTAATTTTTATATATATAGATTATGACTAGCATAAAGATGAACATGATACGGTAATCGAAGCCTTACAGTGGTCAAGTTCTCTACCTCAGGTCAACTATCTATAAGCAAACCGCTATCAAATTATGACCAAAGTGTTTTGGGGTTTCGGAGTGAATATTGAAACAGCGCTGTAGTTTGATATCAAAATACATCTTATAACAAAGCGGTTACTTTGAACGGCGCTTAATCCGCTGCAGCGTTCCCACGCCGGTGAAGGGGTATTTGGAAGTCGTCCTCTCCATAACGGTGGTATGCTAGTCATACTAAGAGGAACCCTACCCACTAAAACTCCGCGGGTACTCCACCGTCCGTACTGAGGGGCCCAAGAACCCATGGCTTTCTGGGACGGACACCCTCCGGCGGCGCCGCAGCACCCGCGCGCACTCTAGTGGCCCGTAAACGTAGCCTAACCTTCGCTATCCAATATAAGAAAAAATATAGTACACTTATGTCTAGCAGATATAAATAAGTATCTTTATAAGTATACAAACAAATCTAGAAATATTTTCTTGTTGTAATTAATACAATTATTTTTTCTATCGTTCAATCTTGGGTTACTCCAATATTCTTAATTTGTTGCTGTAGCTTGACGCCACCATGTGGGTTTGGGGCGATGACGTTTTAATTTTCCTGTAGAGTCTACTCTAGAACTTGTCTAGATGACAGTTACGTAGTCCCAAACAGTTTGTCTGAAGGAATCTCTAAGCAATCTCTAAGGGAAACCAGCCATATGTGCGTCCTTAAAGGTGTCCATTGACGGCCCGTGACTGATGGGCGACCTTGGGTTGAAGCGTGCGCTCGACGCAAGCCAAGCGTCACAACGCGTTTAACCAGCACTAGGCGTCGTTTCAACGCGATCGCTCGGGCGCCACTGTAACGCGGCGTGAACGCCACGTTCCACCAGCGTAAGCGTACAGTTACACACGGTCATTACTAGCATGATTTCATGCTACTATTGAGCAACTGCTACTTAGTAGCATGTGTGTCGAACCATCGTTAACAATGACTATGAGACTACTTATTGAGAATGATAGTATTGATCCGTCATGCAGCTTATTTAAAAGTACCTATGCTATAAAAGTATGCTAAACAGCGCTGGTGGAACGCGGCGCTCACGTCGAACGCCCGAGGAACGCGCACTAAATTCATTTATGAAATCTTCATTGTCCCCAAAATATGAGGCTTTTATTATACTACTTAGCTACGGAGGTAAACTATATTAAATCCTCATAAGCCAAGCTCAAAATTTGAGAGACAGCATATTTCAATTTCGTACTAAATAAGCAAAACTAGAACTTAATTAGGTATCGCGCTCAAGTAGAGTTCTCGTCAAAATGATACGCGAATCTCGTTATAGAACCGTTGCCTTCTATATTACATGTAACATTATTTAGAACTTAAGGCTGACCGCATATTTACAATAGTCTTTTAATGTTAAAATTGTCACAAAAACGTAATAGAAAGATGAAATACCAAACGCTATTTTGATGTATTTGGTATGCAGCCGGAAACGTTAACCTATTGTTAATAGAACCAACTCATTTATACATTGTTTCAATTGCATTACAATTGTTTATTTTATTGATTCTTACTTTGTTTCACGAATCATTTCGTTTTTTTTTTTTCATTTTTAAAAATCAAAATTGTGAGAGAATTAGTTTCCTTTCAAGGATCAAACAGATAAAACAAAGGCATGAAATAAAAAAGTTTCAGTATATTTTCATGTATTGTTTCTTTTGGCAGATTGAGAAGTTCTAACCAAAAATTGCAACAAATATGTGTACTAATATCTAAGGCAACATTAAAGCCAATGACGCAAACGCCCCCCGTCACCCGCTATCAGTCGCCCGCATGTCAAGCAAATTAATTTTATATATATTGCGATTAGTCGTAAAAATGCATCAGTTGCAAGTAGCCCTATAAAATCTGTCATGCAAAACAATTTTAAACGTAACATTATTCGCGTCTTAAAGCCGTGCTGAGTATGTTATAAATTTACATAATACCGAAGATGCAGTCTCCAGGATATCTTAGATCCTTTCATATGAGTGAAGCGTGAAAATCTTTTGATGAAATATGCATATACGGAGATTATTAGCTTCGAGTGAATAGTTGAGGGAAGTGATTAAGTAAGTTGCAGGTCATATTACTGGGATATGAACCACATGTGATAGTATCATCTGTGGTCTAGTGGTAGAGCTAGCTCTAGCTGTAAGAGATGGATGTGAAAGACAAAAATATTTGTGGAGAAACATCCATTTTTTACTGGATCTGATTAGTTGAGAAACTACCCGTGAGTCGGAAATGATGTTATGCCATCCCTCTCGGCTTTTATAACGGTATCATGGGAAAACATCTTCAAACGCCCCTTTGTATGTAGCTGCGGCATGGGAACATAAACAGGTTGGAGATTTTTGATAATATATTTTATTTCAACCTCAGGAAATTCTATAGTGCGAAATTCTATTTGTGTTCCAAGCCGCACATACTATTTTTATATCACCATCATCATCATCATCAGACCGTATAATGTCCACTGCTGAACATGGGCCTCCTCCAGATGGAGGGTATTTGCCATAGTCACCACGCTTGGCAGGCGGGCTGGTGACCGCAGTATAATGTTGTACTACACAAGGAAAAGCTGCTGCCCGTTCCTTGCTATACGATTATTAAAGATGATGTTATAATAATCGGGACCAACGGCTTAACGTGCTTTCCGACTCACGGAGGGTATTCAGACCCAGAAATAAATCTTAGAATTTACACAAAGATTTTTTGTCCGGCGTGAGGATCGAACCCACGACCTCCGAAATTTAAAGCAAGCCACATACCGCTACACTACGGAGGTAACAAGGCATTAGGGAATTAATATTTTTGTTTGAACATAATGCATTGTTAGCCACGACACTATTGATACTACACCTAACATAAAGGCGAGCAATGCTCCAACCGTATAAAATGCTGAAGCAAACGGAATGTGAATCAGTCAAGAGTCAAAAGTCAATTCTACCATCACTAAAGTACTAATCGCGTAAAATGCACGTAGATACCGTATTTTACGCAGAAGTATAACCAACGAATATATATACTAACGAAAGATTAATTTTAACGGTAGGTATTGCGATATTCAATAGGCGTCTATTCAATAGAGTGAATTCTATTAATGCTATGCATTTATTAGACCGTCAATGAATAGTTGTTTACGTTTATATGAATGCTTTTAACCGTTAGCATACCATATTTTAGTTATGTCCTATCGAACGACCTTAATTAATTGGGTTCAATAATAAATAATTAATTAGAATGAGTCATTATTTAAAGTTGTTATGGTATTGTGGATAAAATAAATATAAAAAGTGGCCATAGCCCAATGGATAGGGCGTCGGACTTGTGATCTTGTGGTCGCCGGTTCGATCCCAACCTATAGCACTACCGACGAGAAGCAAAAAAACTCGTGACACAAGTATTTTAGCTTAGCACGGGGGGTTAATAATACTAGTAGACTGCAAAACTCTGCTAGTAAGATCATAGCAGAGGGTTGAGGTAAAAAAAATGATTTTGTTTTATGATTGGTGATCACAGTTAGATTGTGAGTAAGTTTGAGCTGATAAATGCTGGTGCCCATCCATAAGCTATAATGTCCCTCGGTCACCTCTTGCAACACCCTGTGCAACCTGTGCCTGTGCAACACTTATATATAGTGTGACCAGTTGCAATTTTGATGCGTTTTTAATTTCTTCTTATAATAATATAACAGAAATAATGTCACAGGATAGACGGATTATGACGGACTATGTAGTCTGTAGATTTGTTATTTCCTACTTCTGCTAGATTCCAATTCGGATATTTCATACAGTTAGAATTATCTGTTAATTATAGGTGTTTTATTTTTTATTTATCTTATAACTTTGTATTTCTGACAAGTACAAGTGTATGTCATTTCATTATACCCATGGGAAGACATCGGTTGGTCTGTTGTCTATTCTACGCCGGAAACCACACGGCAGTATATAGTCATCGCAGTATACCGTTGATATATAGTATTTATATCTAAGATTTCTTTCCGAATCTGGTGGGTTAACGAAATTAATACCCTCCGTGCCTCGTAAAGCACGGTAAGTCGTTTTCCCGATTGTTATAACATCATCTATAACAATCGTACACCAAGGAATGAGTAGCAGCGTTTCCTTGTGTGTTACATACAACATAATACTGCGGTCACCCGCCTACAAAGAGTGGTGAGAATGGCAAAAACCATCCTCTGGAGGAGGCCCATGTTCAGCAGTGGACCTATAGGCTGATTATGATCGAAAATTGTAACTATATGTAACTAGAATATGATAAAATAAATCTAACCATTAATTAAAATCGTCTCTATTAAGAAAATTTCACACATTTTTATAGCGTGCAATATTAAAATTCTTCGGCTGTGACAAGCGCTCTGGTTTAATTTCCTTTCGTTTTAATAATACTGTAGTTTGAAAATTGAAAATGGCGTTAAATGAGAACATTATGAAGTGTACGATATTTTTTTAAGTATTATGGGAAATGCAGCAGTATTGCTTATAACCCTGTAATCTCGACCCGAGAATCGAGTAAAGTTTTTTTTGTGTGCTTAATAATAGCGATAAAATGGGATTATGGTATAATTGGACTTCAAGTCAAATACATAATAAGGTACATTATCATTATTATCCGACCGCTACACCAGAATATGGGACTCTCTAGAAGGGTATTGCCATAATCACCACGCTTGGCAGGCAGATTAATGACTGCAGCATTATGTTCAGTATGTATATGTATACAGGTAAACGCTGTTGCCCGTTACCTGGTATGTGAATAGCATAGGTGATATTATGACAATATAGACCAACAGCTTTACATGCTTACCAAGTCACGGAGGGTAGTCCCTCAACCAACCAGAACTGAAAAAAAAACTTAAATTTTTACAACATGTTTTATCCGGAGCGAGAATCTAACCAGCGGCCTCAAATTATAAAAGCGGCCTTATACCAGAACGCTACGGAGGTTGTCTGTGTAGGTACAACCCGGTCACATTATCTCGAGACCTCGCTGGAATGCGAACCTCCCGCCCCGTTTTCCTTTCACCTCCCCGCGCTCGCAACGGCGCACCATATCAGAGCGCCGACGCAACGTGACGTCATCGACGCCTGGTCTCAAAGATAATGTGACCGGTTTGTACTACCTATGTCATACTAGCTTCGTGCGCGGTTTCACCTGCGTGACTCCCGTAGGAGCTCCATAATTGAATATAGTCTTATTAATAGCCATCCTCGATACATGGGCTATCTAAAGCTGTTTTTCTTTTTAATCGGACCATTACTTATTTCCTGAGCTATCCGCGTTATATATGAAAAGTAAACAAACTCTTCAATTTTATATATTAGTATAGATAATATAGGCTAATTTTTATTTTGTATCTCTGCTTGTTGTCCGCTTGATATTCAAAACGGCAGTACCGATTTAAACGGGATTTTTTTTAGAAATGCTTATTTTACGCGGACAAAGTTGCGGGCAGCTGGTCAGAAATATAACGTCAGTGGTATTTCAAAGGTGGTATAAAGAACAATATCAGTCATTATAAAAATCTAATACGATTTTTTGGTTAGAGAGATAATAATATAACAGTCAGTGCCAATAGGTCCAGTGAAGTGAACGTTATTCCCATTCCATTCACGAATGAGCGAATATCTATTCATTCGTTCATTAAATCAATTTCATATCAAGCGGTACCTACTTCTTTATCTGTTAGTCAATGGACGAATTCGAGGCAAAATATTTTATTGAGGGAATAAGATCCTAAGAAGTACTACGTGTGTCTATATAACGTCAAATTCGACACGCAAATGGTTATCATTGTTTTTTAATTCAAAACGTGTTAGTTGAAGAAATAGGTATGGCGCTTAAAAAGGCTCCGGCACGCGTTAGTGTATTCTAAAAACACCTGCCAAGTGCGAGTCGGACTCGCGCATGAAGGTTTCCGTTCCATTTTCAAGTCCTTCCCGTTGTCGTTATTGACATCGAGCAGAAAAGGGTAAAAGAAAAGTTTGTTGTACGGGAGCCTCCCTTAAATATTTATTTTATTTTATTTTAAGTATTTGTTGTTATAGCGCCAATAAAAATACATCATCAGTGAAAATTTCAACTGTCAAGCTATCGCGGTTCTTGATATACAGCCCGTTGACAAACAGACAGACAGCGAAGTCTTAGTAATAGGGTCCCGTTTTTACCCTTCGGGTACGGAACCCTAACAATGGAATATGGAGGAATAGGTTCAGTCTATAGGCATTCATTTGAAGTTCATAGTCCAAGGCCAAAACCTCATCAGCAATTCGGTTAAAACTTTTACAAGTAAAGCCTACAACAAAACGTGTATCATTAACTTAATATTTTATGTTTGCTCCTAAATACGTTCGTGTAATACCCTACTAACTGCTAAACTTCGAATTAGTTTTGAACTTTGGTAAAGTATGACTTATATTTTTGTAGTTAATTATATTTTTTTATGTTTCAGGGCTAGTAATAGTATGAGTGGAATATGGATGGAAAAAAAAAACAGTAAAGAAAAATACGATAGGTCTTATCGTATTTTTCTTAACTGTTTTTTTGTGACTTAGCGGTTTACCCACACACAGAGCCGCGGTCAGATGATTTAAAATATCTGTATAGTAAATTCAGAAAGTTTTTATTTTTTTATTTTTAAAACTCCTAGCAGAGTTTTGCATTCTACTAGTATTCTTGTTAACCCCTCGTGCTAAGCTAAAATGCTTGTGTTACGAGTGGGTTCACGTCGGTAGTGCAATGGGTGGGGTTCGAACCGGCGACCTCAAGATCACAAATCCGACGCCCTATCCATTAGGCTACGGCCGCTTGAGTTTAATTCATCTGTGCGCGGGGCTATGTGTGGGTAAACCTCACCTACCTATTAACATTTAAATAAGGTAACACAACTGGTACTTGGTACGTTTAACCCAAAACATAGAATCGTGCGTAAAGACGAGTTTAACTATTTTATCTCTTATATTGTTTATATGTGCGTTACCAGTGATACGGATCTGAGACGTGGTCTCTTACTGTGTGCCTCATAGGAAAGCTGAAAGTCGCTCAGCCAGCTATGGAAAGAGCTATGCTCGGCGTTTCCTTGCGTGATCGAATCAGAAATGAAGAGATCCGCAGGAGAACGGAGGTCACTGACATAGCTCAACGGATTAGCAAGCTGAGGTGGCAATGGGCAGGACACATAGCTCGAAGAACTGACGACCGATGGAGCAGAAAGAAGTCTCGAGTAGCAGAAAGGAGACCACGAACTGGCAAGCGCAGCGTAGGACGACCGCCTGCACGATGGACCGATGACCTCATAAAGGTCGCGGGGAGTCGGTGGATGCAGGCCGCTAGCAATTATTCCCACTGGAAATCGATGGGGGAGGCCTATGTTCAGCAGTGGACTACAACAGGCTGATGATGATGATGATTTTTTAAGCTGTAACTTAACATACACATGTATTTTTTTAAGCAGTTTACTTATATTTCAATTAAATGATTCAGAGATTGTATAGAATAACTGACTGATATATTTAGATTTGCTGCCTCATTGTGTTTGTCAATAAAAATAGATTAAAAGCAAAACAACATTTTTAATCAAATAATATGTAATAAGGAAAACCGTGAATTTTGCTATTGCAGATTATTTAACTACCCTCCTCCTTCAAAGCCACCACCTTACCCACATAATAAAGTGTGAAATATAATCCTCGTTTACACCCCTGGGCTTCGGGGATGAAACTCTAAACTTTGATAAAAGCCACGTGGAGCTCCTAGCTATCGCATTGCTTATACTTATAGCGTCCCTAAATCTCTTTATGAAGAACTAGATGCGACCGCCGGTTTTATCTGTGTTAGATGTTTGTTTTGGTACAATTCAGACTGATCGGCTCACATCCAAACGACATTTTAGGACGACCTACAATGCGTTCAAGAAAATTGAAACCTATAAACAGAAACAATTCATATTACTGTCACATTCACATTCCACGATAGTCGTACGGCTTCGGATGGCTCCAAACTGCTGTTGACGGACTCCATGACATAAATTTCTTCTAACTTGCCATGCCCAATAGGGTCCATACTTTGTTCTGGTTTTGTCTTTTTAACAACTTATTATACATAATATGTCGTGCAATAAATGAATATGAAATATGACTTGTAATTCTTGTTTACATGTTTCAATTTCCTTTACCACCTTGTAAATTGCCGACCGCACTTCATCGTTCAATCTTGGTTTAGGCTGATCCCTCATTTGACTTGCGCGTTCTACGTAACGAGCTAAGCGCCGAGCCCAACCCCGTCAACTGCTTTCTTCTTGCACGTTCTTAGAGCATGTAACAGATGCTCTAACGTGCAGCCCGATACGTTGTCAGCCTTAGTTCCATGAAAAGGGCCCAATAGTCTAATCTACATCCATACATATTCATCATAAAATTACGCTTTACCTTCGATTAGCGAATTTTCGACGCACACAGCGATGTCACTCAATCAACAAGACCCGGAAAGAAATTTGTTATTTTTTATTTTTGTTTTATTAGAACCAGTAGTTATTTATTACAATAAATAATTGTACGGATTACAGTCTTGTAAAGTTCTTCCCTAATTGCATAACTTATTAAGGTGGCCACAGCATACAATTTTGAGAGCTTAAGAAAAGTAGTAAATCATCTTGAAATTAATTAATAATTTAAAACTAAGCAAAAAGAAGTCTTAGATACTCACCAATATTTCCCTTCACAGAAAACCCACGGTGCCCAAAATAGATCATATATTTATAACCAACTGAGGCAATGAGTCTGACAATTTATTCCCTACGGAGCATCGGTAGAACATTTTACCGCTAAAATACGAAAGCATTTACAGCGACATATATTTTTTAATTTATTTCAGTTTAAAAGCATCGAATAGTCTTAAGCTATTTTTGGCTGCTGTACACTTACCTGGGTGAACAATGGGCGGGCACAAATAGAGGCTTTAACTTTCGTAAGCAAACAAACAACAAGCAGAAGCGATAGAGTTTCTGTGCCGCACAATCACGTTGTGGAATTTATTACCAGGCCACGTGTTCCCTCCTTCCTTCGATCCTGGGTCCTTTAAACGTGGCGTGAAAAAGTATTTTGTAGGCCGTCAAGGTGAGGCCGACCACCGCAACGGTGCTCGCTGTGGTGGTCAACCTCATTAGTGGGCTTCACTAGCCGCTTTCCATCAGGCGGAATGGAGCCATGTTTTGATTACAAAAAAAAAAAGTTTAATGTCATAATATGAATATGGATTAAATGTCAGACAAACTTCTTTTACTTTCTGGTAAATCGAGTTCGGAAAATCTAATGCCATCAAAAACATACTTGTAAAAAAACCCAAGTCTCGTAACGCAGTTCTTTTACCGTTAAAAGTTGTGAGATCTATGTAATACCAAGTCGGTTAATTTATTCAGTCCCTACTTAAAGGACCTTCTGTCTTAAGCTATTACGTAACTATCTCACCTAACAGACTCTTAAAATGATCTTATCAAAATTCAAAACTTTTAAGTTTTAAATAATAAATTAACTTGGCCATCGGATACTATTAGAATGTGTCTCACAAGTCTCACAAGTGTTTATTGCGATGGCCAAGTCAATCTAATATTCATAACATAAAAGTTTTGAATTTTGATAAGATCATTTTAAGAGTCTGTTAGGTGAGATAGTTACGTAATAGCTTAAGACAGAAGGTCCTTTAAGTAGGGACTGAATAAATTAACCGACTTGGTATTACATAGATCTCACAACTTTTAACGGTAAAAGAACTGCGTTACGAGACTTGGGTTTTTTTACAAGTATGTTTTTGATGGCATCTCATTTCTTTTTGTAGATAGTTGTACCTGTATTCCTTTGCTTAACAATTTACATAATTTTTTTGAATACCTACAACGGATTTAGGCTGTATCTCAAGAACCGCGATAGCTAAACAGTTGACATTTTCACAAATTATGTATTTCTGTTGCTATATTAACAAACTAAACATAAATTAAATAATTAAGGGGGGCTCCAATACAACAAACTTTTTTGCGGCCTTTTTTGCTCGATATCTATAAAGGCAATAGGTAGGCACTTGAAAATGGTACGGAAACCTTAGTGCGCGAGTCCAACTCGCACTTGGCCGGTTTTAGTCTATTGTATGCACAAATGGAGGATTCCTGCGCTTTAATCGTTCCAAAGTAGACTTAAATTAAATGTAAACCGTCCAGACTCGTAACTCGGTGCCTTTATTTACAAAATAACTTAACTTACGAATATATGAATATCCACGTACCTAGCTGGCATGGCAACACTCACCATACGTAACAAGAGCAGCTGCGTCGTGTACTTTTTTATGGTTTATTGATATTCGTCGCACTCGTCAAACGTCATTTAAAATTAATCCTTATTTAAAATTGTTATCTCTCATTCATTATAAATATTGTCAATGTACCTAATCGAAAACTACAACATCAAGCTTAACAGAGGATTAACATGAACTTATGTATGGCACTCACGGCCTCACTGTCAAAGGTTTTTAAATAAAGAAATTACTAAACTGTTTTTAATGGAACTTTGGCACATGTCCGATTTTGGTTTTTTTTGAGACAGCTCCCGCACTAGGGAAATTATTATCTATGTCGCGGGTCAAAGTAACTTTTCCACAGAGACAAAGACGCGGCCACAAGCTAATATGTACATAAGTAAATTTAAAGCTACCTAGTTAACATCAAACTGTGTAAAAAATATTTGATAAAATGAATATGCAAATACAGTTTTTGTCAGATAAATAAAACGTGGTGTATATACCTGCGATATCGCAGTAAGACTTGTTAATTACTTGAAAGAAAGTGACCGTCTTTCTGTGACGAACGGGAAGCGTGGAAGCCGTAGTGTTTGTCCGGGGGCAATGCAAGAATTTTACGCATCTCCTCCGACACTGCGGCGTTCCCGCACGAGCGGTGGGGTATGTGGGACTCGCCCTCTCCATAGCAGTGGAATGCAAATCATACCTTGAGAGAAAAACACTTAAACCCCCGGTTACTCCTCTGACCACAATTGGTGAGGGGCCCAGGAACTGTTGCCTATCTGGGATACCCTATGGCAGCGTTCGCGACTCAAATGGTGTTGCGGGCTCTCCTGGGTCCAAATAACCAGTTTCAGGGATGCCAGAATACACGGGGTCCCTACTTCTCAAGGGGCCGCGTTATACTATCGTTCATAGCACAGTTGCTTTTACATTCCATTGAGTTATTTTTTTTTTTTCCTTAGATTTTTTTTTATTTGTTAAATTAATCCCTGTGTCGCGAAGGTCGCACCGCTCGATAGATTAACGAAAACAAAGCACCCCCTGACTCAATACAACTGTTTTAATTTCAGACGAATAATTGTCCCGGGTGGGAATCGAACGCAGAAAACCTGGTCTCTGGAGCAACTAACGTAACCACTTAGCCACCACCTTTCAACATAATCGCATCTAGGTCCCTATCTACACCTATTCTTCCATTAAATCATACATATTCATTTACACTGATTCACTGACTGCAAATGTAACTTTGTAATCCTATACATTTATAAGAAATAACAAAGTTATTAATGCAGTTGATGAAACTTAACAACTGGACCGAAATTGCAAAATTTTGGAATTTTCCCATGAGTTTTACACTAAACTCTACTAGTATTCAAAATTTGAAGCTTCTACGTCTGCTAGAAGTGCCTAAACATTTTGATGATCGGTCAATCACGTGTGAGCGAGTGACAAAATTACCGAAATTACCGAACTTTGAGTAGTTATAATTCGTAAAGTACTGGTTCAAATTGAATGAGATTTGAAATATGCTGTAGTTTTACAAAGCCTGCTTAGGTTTTGAAATTTCAGGCTCCTATCTTCATCCACAACGAAGTTATAGAGGGTCGAAAATCGGCTGAGTTGCTTCGAGAAAAGATAGGTGGTACGGCCGTGCACATTTTTTTTTTTTTTTTTTTTTTTTTCTTACTCGACTTGGGGGGCACTGCCGTGCCCCCAGATCTATATCTATACTAATATATAAAGCTGAACAGGTTGTTTGTTTGCTGGAACGTGTTCATCTTAGGAAATGCGTGCAAATCGGAGCAGTAGGGACGGTGCGAAAAATTATTTTAGTGTTAGATAGCCCATTTATCAAGTAAGGATATTAGCTATTTTTAATTATGAACTTCTTACCCGAACTGCCGTTACGCGGGTGCAACCGCACGCGGGAAATTAGTATGGTCATAATTCTGTAGGTATATTTTTAGAATACCTATTTCTTTAAGAATACTCAGATTTATGAAGAGTTCTTAATCTTCTGGTTCCTTTTTGCCAAAAAATTTGTAATTCTCAAAGCATATGTGGAGTAGTTAAACAGTACTTTATCACATTGAACGCCATGGCAGATGCCGTGTGCCTGACAGTAGGTATACCACTGATGGGCCCATAACAATAAATAAGGAATCGTCCAAAAACGCGCTACAGGGTCCGTCCGAATCTTAGATTCCGATGCCCTCGTAGACCTAGTCTGAGAGGCCCGCAAACGTTAAAGTAGTCTCTCCTAAAAAATAAGTCATCATTCCTCAATACCCAAGCAACTGCTCTGCGCCGAGGTCCAAGCCCTACAGAGGACGCTCTGTCATGCAGGATGGACCGACGACCTCGTAAAGGTCGCAGGGAGTCAGTGGATGCAGGCCGCTACCAATCGTTCCCGCTGTAAATCGATGGGGGAGGCCTATGTTCAGCAGTGGACGATAACAGGCAGATATGATGAAGCCATTTAATAAGGACGGAGCCTTGCTCTGCTATATGCCCCGTATAGTACTTAACTCTTAGTGACTTGAAACTTGTTAAGATATTATTATATCATTAACACACGTAAAAATAATTTGTATAAAACAGAATCTTATTCCGAAAGCAACAAGATTTATAATCCACTTACGACAAAACAAAGAAATTCACTTGTGCACTGAAATAAGCGATATTTTTATTTCAACCACTGATATCCGCTAAGCATTAAGTAATCCTGAAATATATTCCGTTGTTTTCCACCCATTTTCTTATTTAACATAGTCTTTTTGCGTCCCACGACGAATGTACTAAGTAACACAACTTTAATGCGATTTAGCAAACACGCAAACTCCAGTAAATTAACCCAAACGCTCAGTAATTGGATCTGGGCTCACCGGTCACAGTAAGCCCGCATTAATTGCAGGAACCAAGCCAAGATTTCCACCGAATCACCGGCCATAGCCGTCCGTAATTATACTATGTACTAATTACACTTTAGGATAAAATGTTTTTATTTTGCGCTGCGACTCTTGAACAATTTAGTACAGAAAAATATTTGGCAAATCTGAGACTATTTCACACAATTTTGTTCGTCCCTGTGATGTAACTGTATAGACCGACGAGGGTATTACGTATGCTTAGCGACCAGCCCCCGTATTCTAATTCATTCGAAATGGCCTTTCCGATCGGAAAGTAGCTGTTTCCGAGACGGAATCTAAAAACGCTATTCATATTTCCGAATGCGGAAACTTTGACATTTGAAATCGGATAATCAGCGGCTTTTTCTCGGAAATATTTCCGTGAGCTATTTGCTGTCGGAAGTCATTCCGAATTATGATTTTTTAATATAAATTGAGACAATTTGTCGCAGAACTTGTTTCAGTGTATAGTAAGTAGTAATTAATGAGAGTTTTTGTCCATCACAAATCTATACATAAGTACATTCATTCGTTTAATTGTTGTTTTATGTTTTGAGGTTAGTTATTATAGGTAAACATTAATTTTAGATGGAGCACCTTCTCGCTATGCGCCTAATTAACCGTAGTGATGGAGCACGACGGCGACGCCAAGCCTTAAATCTACATTTTTTTTCAGTTCAATACTGGATCTATCAAACCCAAAGGTGGGTGGGAGGCGTTTCGAAAAAAATCACGAAATATCACATGGGGGCAGGGGGGGGAGTGATTTATCATGTGTATTAATTTTTTTTTTTTAAAGATATTATTCGAAAAATTTATATATAATAGAAGGTGGAAGATGGATGAGTGACTTGTGCAGCCTGCATAAAATTGTAAATTGTTCAATTGATAGTGACCTACCTACTTGAAAATTTTAACATCAAAATACCAACACGATCAGTGCGTAAGTAATCCACAATTGTTCAAATCTCATCATGTATCACCAGGGAAGGTGGGGGGGGGGGTGTTAAAAAGTTGTTAAAAAATATCACGGTGATTATTGCACGCCCCTTATTAATCTTGCACAAACATATGGTGTAGCAACATAAAAATAGAATAAACGGGAAATCCCTAAAGTACTATCTTGTATGGGACATAAAAATTTCCTCCCAAATAAATCATAATTGCATGTTAATTTTTTCATATTTCAGTAATAATAAGGATTTTCTTTAAATCTGCCACTTTTTTCAAAACGTTAACTTATTCCGCCAAAGTTAAAATTTAGAAGCCAAATCTACTCAAATGCCAGATATCTGCCACAAATGGTCACACTGTTTGTAAATGACAATTTTGACAGCTTTACGAAGAATGTTTACGTGTGATTTCAATAACGCAATATTATTGTAAAGTATTATAATTAAATACAACATAGATACATAAATTGTTTTGAAAACTATAACTTGAATTTAAAATAAGTCACATATTATTTTACTAACGAGTTTATTACCAATATTTTATTCTTTTAAATAACTACCAAGGATCCCGTTTTCTACCAACATAAAGCATTCTCTGTAAACGGTTTGCGCCAAGGTTCCGATCGGAAAATGCCGAAGATTACCGAAGATCATTCCGTCCGGATTTATGAATAGCCTTTTTCATTTCCGTCGGAATGCAATACGTTTCCGATCAGCAGCGTTGATTCCGCAGTCGGAACTTTTCGAATGAATTAGAATACGGGGGCAGAAATCCGATTGCAAAATGACAGTTGCACGTTATTTATTGCGTTTTTAGTATGCTTCGATCGGTATGTTGAGAATACATACAATTCTTTGGACGATGTGTAGATGTCAAATCACTATCGAATGTTGGCTTATAATAATATGTTAAGGGGGCCAACAAGTCGACGGCCATTTGCCACGTGTCATTTGCCCCTTTCTGTTACCGGAAATACTTTTTTTTTATCATGTCGATGGTGCTAAAACACGTTTGTTTGATTCCTAGTGAATGACTATTCATATGAACTACGGATTTCATTATGTGTTTTTTTTAAATTGCGTGTTTTTATTTTGCATAGCAACCTTGTTATACTAGCAACAAAATGGCAGCATAAATATATTTGATACATTGGAGATCCAATTACGGGTATATGGAATGAAATTTACTCCGACGCCGATGTCCGAGGTTAATTTGGGTAAAATAAAATGTATTTTTATAGTAGAATTTTTGACTTGGATTTTTAAATTTGGTTTAAAAGTATTAGCTGTAGAGAGCAACCTACTGATAAACACATAGATTTTAAAATTGAGATAAAAAAATTGGACCACCATCAGGACTCGAACCTGCATCTTAGGTTAAGCCCCTAATGCCTTAACCAATTTGACTACGGTGGAACCCTACTGGTCATCGTAATTTATCAATCTCTTTTATAACACGTCTCTAAGGGGGACCTACCGGTGGTCTAAATTCATTAATCACAATTTTGAAACATAGTATATTAAGGTAAACTTTACCGTAAAGTATTCAAAAACATTTAAAAACACATAGATGTTTGAAATGACATTTATTTTCTTTGTTAATCAAATTAAAAAATATTATTTACAAAACAATGCATTATTAATTCTAGATGCCATGTTTCTTAGTAACGTTATAAATATTTACTGCTATAAACTAAACAATCAATATCCTGAAAGGTACCTATAATGTAAGCTTTATTTTTCAAAACCACCGGATTTAATACCCGAACACAACAAGTATTTTTTAAATCCATGTATGCAGTTTTTCACTTAGATCAATGACGTAGTTACTAAGATCAGATCTTTGTATATCTTATAGTTAAATACTTGCCCATACTGACCGATCTTAATGGAACACCTGGTATAATCGTATTATAACAAAATGTTTCTAGAATTATAAAAAAAAGTTTGTTTAACAAAAATTTTTTCTTTTTTTTTTGCACGGACGTATTTTAGCAATGAGGCTTTTGTTATTTTACCGGGCAGCAGGCGAGCGGCGAGCAGAGTTCCAGCCTAGATAAATGGTTTAAACACTACAAACTAAGCAACCTGCGCAAGAGGACGTCCCCTGTGGGACTTGGACCTCGGCTCAGGGCGGAATGAGGAATTATGGCTTTCAGTTTCTTTAGGGGAGTTTTGTGCAACTGTCGCTCTACTTTACAGTTCGTGGGCCTCTTGGACTTCGGGTCTACGAGGGCATCGGAAGGTTTTTACCAAACTAATAGTCAGTAGGGCGAGGGGGGATGCGTCGAATCGGTCGGATAGAGTGGTCTCTGTGTAGTGGTGCTAGTTTCTTGCAGTCAGTTGTGATCTCGTCGTCCGGGTCGTCTAGGACGCCCTGAGGTCGACGGTGTTTATGACGCTTTGTAGGCAAAGGCCTTTAGTCGGATGCTGCAACAACCAACGGGTTTGGGAGTTGAGCCGCGGATTCAAAGAAGAGATATTTTAATGTGTTAAACACCCAAACGTTGGGAAAATTGATGGAAAAAGAAAATAATATTGCTAGGAATTAGTTGATGTTTTGACAGGCAACGTCACCCAAGTCTATGGAAGCTGTCAACACTAGGCACAAGATCTCACTTTTGCGCTTGGCGTCCGTAGCGGTAGCATCGGTTTGGGTGAGCGATCTGCTTGTTTTAAAATGTTCTAACTTGTCATCATTTTGTTGTCTAATTAATTTTATTGTTTTGTGTCTGAATTATTTATTTTATTTATGTAATGATATGTAAAGTAATGAGAGTAATTCATTTTTTGATTAGATTATTATTTAAAAGTAAATCTTTGTTTGTTGATTGATTTGTATTTTTATCTTGATTTTTGACTAATTCCTAAAAATATATATTTTTTCTAAAGAAGTTACATTTCACATATTCAAAAACGTTGCTAGTTAATTATAATTATTATATTATTAGGTATATAATATTAAAGTGATTACTCATTGCCAAGATTCTAAAAAGCTTGTTGCCTATTAATGAAGACCGATTCTCATAATTAAAAGCTACTAAGAACGGGAAATCCGGTTCATTGTTTCACCCTTTCACAATTTCAAGACAGTGTTTAGCCCTCAGCCAATTTGGAATGCCTTTGTTAAAAGAGCCCTTTATTAAGAGCTTTCGGTTGTCCTTGACAACCTATCATATTTAAAAAGATTTGTTATGTGGAAAATGTTCAGAATTAGCGTGTAACTGACTTACATTGCTTTTAGGCTTTGTTTCATGTTTCGTAAACGGAATTATTAAATAATTTTATCTATATATATAATAAAACTGTAGAGGTCGAATTTCTGTACATAGAAAAAAACGCTAAACACTGAGTCATGGGAATGTTAAAAGTAAAATGGAACACATCCAGATTTTTTAATTCTATGTTGTTTCTCTGTCTGTTTGTACGGGCTAACTTCCGAAACTTATGACCGGACTGAAAAATTATGCCCGGTGAAGGTTATCCACGAAGTTTTTGTCTTTCACGAGGCATGACTTACCGTCATCCTGTTTGGCGCTTATACGTATATAAAAGGCAAATATATTTAAACGGCACAGCATGTTAAGACTACAAATAAGACTAGCAAATACCAAAAGATGTTATAAAATGGCTATAATTAGTACAAACCGTCTATCATTCCGACCACTGTTATCAACTTTTTATAATTCCTACTTCTAGTAATTATAAATGACGATTGTAGAAGTTTTCCCCGCCTATTAAGACTATAAGTATATACGATTATAAAAAATAAAAAATAAATTAAGTAAGGAAAAGTAGATGAGAGCAGGCTTTAAATAAGTTTCATGGTTATGGGTTTCAAAGTTAATTAAACATAAGAGAGTAATAAAGCACCTTTTGAAGTTGATAAAGGAGGTAATTTGGCTCCTTATAAATTAGTAAGTTATACCAAGAACGCTTCTATGCATTGAGATGTTCCTATGTTTTTGGATGTTATTTATTTTGGTAGATACATAAAATAAAATGTAAATCTCAATTTTGAAATTTAAAACGCTGTAAACTATTCCGTAAAGTATTAAAAAAAAAGTAGATACAGACGGTATCATCATTTAAATATTTAATTCCAAATGCAACTTTGGAGATATTTGTCGAAGTAAAGTTGATCATTACCGATAGATGGCACCAATATTCCCTTTAGAGACGTGTTATAAAAAGAGATTGATAAATTTTGATTATCGGCTGGGTTCCACTGTAGCCTAATTGGTTAAGGCATTAGGGACTATACCTAAGATGCAGGATCAAGTCCTGCCGGTGGTCTAAATTTATTAATCTCAATTTTAAAATCTAGTAAGCGGGAATCTCTTCCTTAAAGTATTGAAAAAAAATGAAAGCTTCATCAAATTGACGTAATATATTTTCCTATTAAATAACAATACTATATATGTATATAAAACTAAAAGTAGCTAATCTTAACTAAAAATAACTTATAAAATAATATCTATTCACAGACTACAGGGCAATGTTGGCAACATTACCCCGTATTCTGGGAATAGTGAAAAGAGTCGGGGAACGCACCGTATGAACAAGAGCCGCTGCATGGTTTTTATAAATTGATTGGGCTGCCCATGATCCCAACACATCAATGCCGATAGGCCGGCACAAACAGATTATTTCTATCAAGGGTACTGTATTTACGCCTCTTTACATTATCCGTGGATTCGGCTATGGCGGCTGGTACTAAGACTGGGTCACCAATCTTTCCTACCTATAATTATATTTTTGTAAAATTAACTTAGCATCTACATTTTTTATATGTATCTATTAAACATTTTCAACAACTTAGATTTCGATTTTTTCAGTCAAACTTTATTCCACACCAAGCTCCACTTAGGTCGTTTCTAAAAAAATATTTTCCGTCTTTGTGCTTCTTACTGCTGGATGTCTATGCAATTGATCTCTTAACTTTAGCAGATACAAATGGTTTCCTACATTTAATAGTTTAGGCTGTGCGTTATCTCTACGTTTAGTTTTGGTAATTATCTATATTAAGAATAATAATAAAGTATTTTAGCTGTATTGCACGGCTCTATACGAGTAAACGAAAAATACTACACACGGCTCTGTACTTATCAGGATCAGGATCTTTCGTCTATCCGATTTCATACACGCGTTAAAATTTGTCTGCTTCCTCTTTTCCGAATTTTTTGTTGCACATCGGATTCAGAGACATTGATTTAATTATTCAAAGTCCGAAAGAGAAGGTAACACGAAAAAAAAATAGTTCGAGTAGGTCATCTTTCATTTCTATCTGTAATCAACTTTACATCTACAGTTTTCTTTCCATAACATCAAAGACTGGGGTGGTAATCATCCACCCGTAGTATATCTCAGTGCACCTCGCTGCGTTCAGTGCGCAGCGGAACTGGATTAGCATTTCTTCAATTCATACCGTATTTCTGAAGGTGGGAGTTATTATATCTAGCGATATTATTATTGTAAGATACTGTGTAGTGCAGAACTGCAAGTGTAATATATATATTTACATTCTATCAATGTTGTCTCATTGGTCTAGCTAGTTAGCGGTCCCGGTTCAGAACGTGTGTTACTAAAATGTTCTCCCGAGTTGATTCAAAGTGTCAGCCTGGTAAATAAGTTGGTGGGTTTTCACACATGCCTCGGAGTGCATGTTAATCTGTCGTTCCTGCGCTTGATCTACGACCGGTTGTGTGGGTAGAACCACCCCATCGGATTTTGGGAGTAAAGGAAAAACTGCACCTGTGTTTGCGCACATCTTGTTAGAGATTGGCCGCCGCTCGCCATGACAGTTCGGCGGGAGTCATCATCATATAAATATTAATTTGTTTGGATTTCAGACAGTCACTTGGTCATGCTATATAGATTTACACAGTCTACATTTTATATGGCCATTGTTCCCGTACAATAGAATCGTCATAGGTATTTTCTTCTTTCTCTTTCTTAATCTGACAAGAACTGGTAGTTTAATAACCAGAGCTCACCAGTTCTAGTGATGTGATTTCGATTGTCCATTAGACAACCATTGGTGTGTAATTGTTTTGAGCCTGGATTTACTATGTTTCCGTGAATTAAGTCTTTATAAAGCCTCCCACGACACAGGGATTTGGTTCTCGAGTGCGAAAATAATCTTAAAAACCACTATAAAATGAACAAGCTGGAATTAGTTTCCTTTTTTGTACTTTTATTTTTCCTTAAATATGATTAAATTTGTTATCACAAAGTTGAAACGCTTTTGGAATTGCATGACCGCTTTACACAAATTTTAATCATTGGTTTGTTGTTAAGTTGTTTTATCCAACTAGTATATACTTTTATTTGACTGTAAAATATAATATAACGAAATTATTAATTTCTAAATTCTACAAATTATCTTGTCAAAAAATATCATCACAAAAAATTAAAAGATAGATTTAGTTGTAGGATTAATACAAAAAACTAAATTAAAAATGATAACTATAACAAATTTAATTATTCTGAACTACTTTTCAATCCCCTGTTTTTCTAATGTGCGGATTTATTTATGTATTACTCCTCTAATTTTATCTGACAATTGTAAACTTACCCCTTGCTAATGGAATCCTCCCTATTTATTAGCATATAAGACCAAATAACCAGCTAATTATTTTATCTTAGTGTCGGCTATGATATAGAATTCTAATTTTAATTTCTTTGCTTTCAGTCGCATAACATAGACAGCCTCCTTGATCTATTAATGTAAGTCTCGGAAACAGTAGGTTCGATTACGGCACTGGAAACAAAATATTTAGTCAAAAATTAATTTTCTATTACGATTATTTTGTAGTCTCCCCTTTTGATGGAGGCTACTGTTTAGCAGTGAACGTTATACGGACTGATGATGATGATGATGATCACATTCAAATTGAAAATAATTGACCCCTTGTATTCTCATCATCATCATCAGCAGCCCGTATATGTCCACTGTTGAACATGGGCCTCCTCTTAACAGACCTTGGCAAGCCAGGATTGTTGCGGGATTGTATTCTTGTATTCTACCCTTGTATTCTACCGAAAGATAAATTATAATCATAGTTAAGACAAAGCAAAACCTTTTCTTTACTCAATATTTGTATGCCAAGCAAATTCTTACGTTTTACATACATATTATATACGAGTTGTATAGTGGAATCTGTTCGATCGAATGCATTTTGTTTATCTGACGTAGAACGTGAGTCGTGACTCGATGGCTGTAGCTGGAGGCTACAATACTGTTCGTGCTATAGTACTCGAGCACTTGAAATCCTGATCCGAAATCAAACAACTTTGGTTTTACGAGCTAAAATCAGATGCAGTCGTGTAGACAAGATAATTTGCGTAGAGGTGGATTGTTTGTATTACATTACTCATTGGCTTTCATTCTTAGTTTTGTTATCTCTTATCCTGTTTAAATGTTTGACTAATTAAGATTGTATATCATCATCATCAGCCCGTATAACGTCCACTGCTGAACATGGGCCTCCTCCCGAGGGAGGGTATTTGCCATAGTCACCATGCTTGGCAGGCGGGTTGGTGACCGTAGTAATATGTTGTACCACACAAGGAAACGCTGCTGCCCTTTCCTTGTTATACGATTATTAAAGGTGATGTTATAACAATCGGGACCAACGGCTTAATGTGCTTTCCGAGGCACGGAGGGTAGTTCCTCAACCAACCAGACCCGGAAAGAAATCTTAGAATTTACAAAAAGGTTTCCTGTCCGGCGTGGGGGTCGAACCCACGACCTTCGAGATTTTTATAGCGAGCCAAAAACCGAGGTTGTCTTGATTTAGCCTTAGATAAGCTTAAATTAGAAGCTTAAATTAACGACATAAATTTGAGTAAATGACCATTTTATTAAGATAAAAATCATTAATAATTTAATAAATAAATAATAATAAATAATCTTTTCTTATATTATAAAGAGAAAAGATTTGATTGTTTGTTTGTTTGTATTGAATAGGCTCCGAAACTACTGGTCCGATTTTAACATTATTGCACTGTTCGGAAGCTACACTATCCCCAGATGACACGGGCTATATTTAATAAGGAAGTTCTCACGAGAACGGGAGTGAAACCGCGCGCGGGAAGCTAGTACCTAATAATTTTGTTAATTTTATAATTATATACATCAATACATACTTCAAATCTTATTTTTTTTTGAGTATCAAACTAAGTCGCAAGTAATGGGAACTTTTGAAAGCAAAACCTTCTTTGATATTCAGGGATCGAAAGACATTTGAATAAAAATATTGCATACCGAAATAACAAGACAAAATATGGAGAAACTATAAAAATATAAGAGAAGGATAAGCTTACAGAGGGCGTTGGCTTTTTGAATAGTTTCTTTATTCACGTATTTTTGCATCACGTATTAATATTTATATTCACTTATTACACACCATATCTAGGGATATGTATGTATAATAAGTTTTTGCAAAGACAAAACCAGTACAAAGTATGGAACCTGTCGGGCACGGCAAGTTAGAAGAGAGGAGGAAGCGATAAATTTATACTTCAAAAATCAATTTTTTTTTATTTATTCTGACAAGCAGCGTGGTGATAGCGACGATATTATTTATTATACCTACAAATTTTAATAACTAGGTTTCTAATTATTTAATAATTACAACCTAATTAATTTTAGCATTGGTATACTTTATGAACTTAAACGTCAAGTAAAAAAAAAGTAGTTCACTAACTAGGTACAAAATTTACTGAATTTAATTTTAATCATGCATCAAGACGCTGATATTTGTCTTGTGCATTTGCTAAAACATGTTTAATCTATACTCATATATAAAGCTTAAGGAGTTTATAATTAATAGAATCAGGCGTTACTTGGTGGCTATATTAATCTAATTTAAAAGACAAAATATGTAGTGTTAATTCCGCAAAAAATGTATCTATATTTTATGCTGTAATCCTATTTTTGCACCGCCCTCCCGTCCGTAAAAATTATGCACATGCAAGAAGGAAAAATAAAACGTGCAAAACTACAATCACCAGCCGAAGACCTGGCACGTGTTTCGCTCAGAGGGTCATGTTGCTCATCAGGGTGATGTTGCATACACACATACATACAGCATATAGCCACTTTGTTTGCGGTATTAACACTAGATATTTTGTCTTTTAAATTAGTTCAAAGAGTTTGTTTACTTCAACACGCTAATTTCAGGAACTAATTGCGTTTATCAAGAAAGGCTTCATTACAAAGTGTCTACTGGACCATTCCAGTAGAAAACTCCCGTGAGTTACGCGGGTGAAGCCCCGTGGGAAGCTAGCTTACATTTTACTATCATAATTATTGGGCTTCTAAGCCGCGGTCCGAATTGGTGACTCAGTCGTTACGACAGTTCCATCAGCTCTCGGTTTAATTCCCACCTGGGACAATTATTGTGAACTACGGATCGCTGACTTCTCTGAAAGGACTTCATAGATACAAAATTCATGGACTCAAAGCACATCATATGTGTTTTGTGGTGGACACCCCACAGCACATTGACAAAGTCTAATTTCCCTAGTGCGGGAGCTATCTTGAATAAAAACAGATGACGTGCATGCAGCGCAACAACCAGAGCAGCCACATCAAGCATACATTTCTGCAAAAAAGGTTGAAGAATGCTTCTTAAATAAAGGACATGAGTGCAGTGGAGCGATAGTCAGTTGTACGCTTTTATCTAATTGTTTTCCATATAAAAGTCGCAAACATCGGAATACTTGTAAAAATAGGGTCGCTGAGTCATTAAAGGCTTGCTTACACTCAGATGGATGATACCGCAATGCTGAATAGCAAAGCCTTATGAATAACTTTCATATACTTTGTGGCATTGCATTCTACGGTGGAACACGACACATGGGTGCTTGCCAAGCGTTTTGCGCTGTGGTGCGGCAAAATTACCTATTGTTTTTTTTTAAGAATCAAAGAAAAATCTTTGAATGTTTTTTACATGATTTTAACTGAAATTATAGCAAACATTCATTTCCAATTTGTTTCCTGAAAGGGATTGTCATGAAAACAATATTATTCTTCAAGTTTAATAGCCCGTTTATGTCCACAGCTGAACATGAGCCTCCTGTTAACCTACCTTCTCCTGAGACCTTGATAAGCCCTAGTTGTTGAGGCATAGTGCTATTATCACCACGCTTGGCGGGCGGATTGGTGATCGCAGTAAGATGGTTACTAACCTGGAATTGATAGATACTGCTTCCCATCCACCAGCTGTGTATCCCTTAGTCGCCTCATACGACACCCATAGGAAGCATGGGGTGAAAGCCACACCACAATAAATATAATATATCAAAATGAAGGTTGGGTACCTTAACTATTTATACTAATATTATATTCGAATTTACATATGTAGTTAGCCATGAGGCTTTTGCTACTTCACTGGGCATAAAAGTAACCTGCGCAAGAAGGCAATCTCTGTTGGACTTGAACCTCAGCTCAGGGCGATCGCTGACGGACGGATTTTGCGATTATGACTTTTAGTTGTTTAGGGGAGTTTTGTAAATCTCTTCGATTATCACCTCTTGATAGCTGTAGTTCTAAAAATAGGCATAGAAATGATCACCAAGTAATAATTCTTCCGGTAAGTGTGTCTACTCTATATCGCACTCAAAGTAACAAGTTAAAGTAACGCAACTTCGTCTCAAGCAACTCCAAGGAAAGATCTTAGCAACTTAGCACTGAACTTAGAAATCTGTTCTTACTATTTACAAGATAACTGTATTTTATTCTATATTTAACCCGTCAGACGCAGCCTTAGTTTAGGACCTATAGTCTATACTAATATTATAAAGAGGAAAACTTTGTTTGTTTGTTTGTTTGGTTGTAATGAATAGGCTCAAAAAGTACTGGACCGATTTCAAAAATTCTTTCACTATTCGAAAGCTACATTATCCACGAGTAACATAGGCTAAATTTTATTTTGGAAAAAAATAGGGTTCCGTAAGATATTTGGCTTTTTCGGACACAAGGTGTAAAAAATCAACCAGAAAAGTTACTTATTTTGCGTACGCTGCCTAAACTATAAAAGATAGAACCATAAAATGTTCTAATTAATTGTACATCTTATAAATATCTACAAAAAAGTCCGCGACACACTATATCTATCTATGTCGAGTGAGGCACAACAACCATTTTCTTATTTAGAAATCTTGAATTTTTTTTGGACTACATTTAAACGCGTTTATTTTACTCATGCTATTAATCCTTATCAAAATAAATTAGTTCATCACTAAGAACAGTTTATGTAGATAATATTTGGTCCTTGAATGATTAAAATTGGACGTTTGTTTTTAAAGATATGGCGAAATTAAAATATTACGATTTCTGATAAATCCATGGACACCGTCACTAACATCGAGGACGCAGTGCACTACCCCCAGAATTTTTTAAATTCTCTGAACCCCGCTGGGCTACCGCCTCATGAACTGTCGTTAAAAGTTGGCATGGCACGCCGATAATGCTTCTCAGAAATTTAAGCCCCCCCAACATGGCATGAGACTTCTTATAAAGAAGCTAGAAGATAATTTAGTAGTAGCGAAGATTATCACCGGCCCTGCAGCTGGTGAATTAGCTCATATACCAAGAATACCCACGATCCCTACTGATTTGCCTATACCCTTCAAAAGGCTCCAATTTCCAGTAAAATTTCTTTCGCACTAACGATAAACAAATCCCAGGGCCAAACATTCAAATTAGTAGGAATTGATTTACGCAAAGAATATTTTACGCATGGGTAACTTTACGTTGCCATATCACGGGTCGGGGCTCCCGACCATCAGTATATTTTGTTACCTGAACATAATTTAACGTCAAATGTTGTTTATAGAGAAGCTCTACAATAATCGCTTTAGTTATCTATCCTAAAACAACGGGTTGCACTCCGGGACTGTCGGCAGAAGTGAAAACTTAGTATTAATTACATTTAAATATTTTCATCATTAACAACTTTAACATCCACAGAAAGACAATCTGAGCAGCCTGCGGATAATGACTGCGTCGTCGATGTTTGTGTCGGTGTCTGTGAATTGACCTGGGAATCATTTTGCTGACCGTGTCTTTCCTGGGTAGGCTTTTTGCAGCGGTAACCGACATCCGCACGGAGCCGCGGGCGACCGCTATCACTACATATTATAAAACAAATTCCCCGGCCGCGTCTGTCTGGCTGTCTGTCTGTTCGCGATAAACTCAAAAACTACTACATGGATTTTCATGCGGTTGTTACCAATCTATAGAACTTTTCTTCCGGAAGGTTTACGTATATGATTTGTTTAGTTTATGTGTACATTTGACTAATATATATTGATTTGGGAGCTTTCATCGAAAACGCTGCCTAAACTCTATGAGATATAACAAAACAATGTATGGCGGAAATATTCTTCCCTTTTAGATCTACAAAAAAGTCTGCATAGCATATGTCTATCTTTCAAGGTTAACTTGCTATATCCATTTTATCTTTTAGAAAAATGATCATTTCTAATGCGGTAATTGTAAAGCTAATCAGACGGATTCAGTATTTATCCTTATCATTTTAAATGAGTTAATATTCTTAAGCATTTCATGCAGATTATTTTACCCCTACACAATATACTTTAAATGAATGACTTAGAAGTTATCGCAAAATAACAGCGAGTGTTTTTGCAGCGCAGCGAGTGAGGTAGGCCGAATGCGATTATGCGCGCTCGATCCTTAAGAATTATAAGGCAAATTTTTGGTTTGTGTTCGTTGTAACTATGAGGGATGTCTATCCATCATAGTTACAACGAACACAAAACAAAAAATAAATAGGTATTCAAGTAGATACTTGAATACCTATTTATTTAGTGTTTGTTGTATTGTTAGTCCTGAAGAGTATAGGTAGGTATTTCATACGATAAAAGTATACCCACCTACTTATTTCACAGAGTTTTAGTAGGTACCCATATTAAATTGTTTCTGTTTGTTTTGACCAAATTTCGCCCGTTTGTTAAAGGTTTAAAGACATTCCGTAGTATAAGTATCAGTATTGTACCTGTGCGAAGCCGGGGCGGGTCGCTAGTGGTATTATATTTTCATACATTATACTGGGTGACTTTTTTTACCGTCTTGAAAATAATAGGGCGTAATATGTATATGAAATCTAAGGCATAGTTATTTTAATTTTTTTTTTTTTTACTGTCGTCGAATGAAAATCATAACGATAAAAATACGTACCTAATTAGGTAGTTACATTACGTTAGTTAAATTGATTTCTATAATACTAGGCCGCAATCAAATATGAATGAAAAAAGTGAGCGAAATAGCGTAACTACCTACTTAGGTACGCATTTTTACGGTGACAATTTTCACTATGCCTTACGCGTCTATTTTATATACACATTACGCTCTATTATTTTCAAGACGGTAAAAAAGTTATCTAGTATAAATCTTTAGATAAATGGTTTCTTCTATTATATTTATAGGCTGAAGTGTGTTTGATGTAAAACGGGATGGATAAGTTGACATTTTGAACGTAATTAAAGAAAAAAATATTATGTAGGGTAATTCCGGGAGAGATGGACCACATTTTGTTAGCGACCCATAACTTTTGATAAAAAATAAATAAAATGACAAATTATATTTTTTATAATTTTAGTATTATTATTTCACATATTAAAATCACGTTTTTGAAAAAAATCTAACTATTGTCCTTAGTTATTGGCCATTTTATAAATATCTAAGAAGTCCATCTATCCCGCACTGTGTGGGTGAGACTGACCACGTGATAAGACCTAACAGTCTATGAATTACTAACTAGATTAAAATTTGAAAAATGTCTTATGAAATAAACAGCATGTTTTATTAATTGGTGATGGTATTTTCACACCTAGAACACATATTTTTGGACTTGTGCAAGTTTCGTGGGACCAGCATTCGCAAATTGTACATTGCAGCTTTTCTTCACGACTCGAAGTGTTTCTTCATAGTTTTTTCCACACCCTGCACATTTCTTTGTCATCCCAATCTTCTATTTCAGAAATGTCATGAAGAGTTCCTTCCTTCCTCTGAATCAGTTCAGTTGACAGAATCATCCGTCTGTTTCTTCAGCTTTAAAATGTGTGCGATTTTTTTTTTCCTTATCTGTAAACTCTTGGAGGACCAAGATCATTTGATTTAGTAAGCTCACTGAGCATGAGGTTGAACAGCATTTTTAAAATCGTCTGCAGTCAAATCGTCCCTTGAGATTTACTTTGTCTTGTATTGAAACGACATGGCTGGAAATAACTAAAAAAAATCCTAAACATACATGAAAAGTATTTCTCTTGTAAGTAATATAAAATTAAGGATTTAATTACATAAATTGCTCGTAAGACCACAACTGTTAGTAACCTTAAAATGGTCCATCTCACCCTAACTTTAGTGGTCCATCTCTCCTGGAAGTGCTAGGAGGGATGGACCAGCCATTAACAAAAAACTGTGTAGATGGAATGAACATTTTTGAGCTTATAACACAACTTTGTAAACAAAATGACACAAAAAAGTCATTACTACTGTTGAAAACTATAAATAATAATACATACCTGCCAGTAACAAACTCCCACTAATAAAAACAGAGACTACCAATAACTTTCATCTATTTTTTTGAATAAAAACAATAAGAAAAGCACATCGTTTTTCCACGCAAACGGTCGAAATGGTTGACAGATGCATTGCAGTATTCCCATTTTAAAGAAATAAAATAGTTTTGGTAGTTTTTTTGAAGTGGTCCGTCTCACCTACTGGTCCATCTCTCCCGGAATTACCCTACATTGAACGAATTTTTACCTAAAAAAGGGCATTATGGTGTAAATGATTTCTTATTAGATCATTCTATTGTTCCAAATATAAAAAATAATTGTTTTAAAAGTAAGTTAAATTAATTTTAAGTAATTATGTACGCCTGATACGGTAGAACATGTTAAAACTATTATTATTATTATTACACCACATGAAAACATGTAACACATCCTACTAATATTATAAACAAGGGATGGATGGATGGATGTTTGTTACTCTTTCACGTAAAAACTACTGAACGGGATTGACTTTTGCACCAGGATAGGTTATACGCTGGATTAAAATATAGGCTGCAAATATCACGCTACGGTCCACTGGAGCAGAGTAACGCGGGTGACACCGCGGGGCGCAGCTAGTGCTTTATACAAATAAATGCATCTTTATCTTTATAATTTTTGATTATTATTAACAATTACAGGTAGATTGACCTACCAAAATTAACAATTTCTTTGCTGGATTGCTGAGTATTAGCAAAAACTAAAATATCACGGTTGATATACAACTACTATTTTAGTTTCAGGTTTCAGGATTACTCAAGAAGCAATACTAAATTTTAAAACCAATTAAAAGGAATCACAAATTGTATTGCTTTCGGGAAACCCATGCCTTGAGGTATATTAACTTTGTGTATTTATAATTAAATCGGATCGTTTTGTTAAAGTTTATATTAATTTGCTTGAGGCGTTGATCATTTTTGTAGAAAAATATTGTTTTATTCAAGATCGCAAGTGGAAGGAAGTTGTCTCTGCTTACCCCTATGGGAAGGGGCGTAAATGTATGTATATGTATTATTGTTTTATTAATTTTCCCCGGATTGTTATAATCCATTACATATGTTGCAGCCAGATCATATAATCCGCCGAATTACATACGGCTACCCCTTTTTTTATAACAGCGGATTTATTGGGTGGTAAAAAAAAACCTTATCCAAAGCCAATAGTGATCAACGCGGCTATTTACTCGCTGTACCTATTACATAACGGATAGCCGTGTTGAAAAACGTATGGCTTGTCATGCTGCTCCATTCAATCCGGCTAATGATTGAACCGCCGCATTTCATTCATTCAAAACGGTCCTGTTAAAAAGCCGTATGTAATGCGATGGATTGAACGATCTGGCTGCGACATAATTATATATGGCTTTAATTAAGAGGCTAATCTTTAGTTTCGTGAGCTATATCTAGACACAAGTTATAACAGAAAGGTATTGAAAAACAAGTTAAATTAATTTATAAAAACCTCGCAGCGGGCGACACAATCCCCGAGTGCTGGTATTTACGTTGCACACAGCATTGCCATTCAACGGGGCAATGCTCTAAGCATTGCCATTCGACGGGGCCATACAGCCAGCATTTTTGGAACCTTGCCAAGTAGTATAGATTAAGAATAGTAGTGTTTTACAAGTTAGTTTTATTTTAAATAAGCTACTTTTGGTTGTATATAAAATATGTATTTTTATCATTAATTTCTAATGTTGTGAGTATAGTAATCTGGAAAAAATACCCATTAGTTCCGATGGTATAGAGAGATTTAATGAGTCGTAAAAAACAGGCAGAAATGAAATATCTGAAATTTTGTGGTTCATTAGTGGTAATGGTAGTTGTATCTGAGTTGGAATGTTATTGGGTCGAATTCCATCCGGGGTATTTTTTTTACAATACAGAACTATCTATCAGAGGGTTAACTTAGAAACTTTCTTTCCATTAATTGTTTTATTATCGCGCCAGCTCGCAGTGATGCAATGTGAAAGCCTTCCCGTGTATCAAAAGTTGCTATGTCGTAACTTTGTCCCAGGTGAAAACTTTACACTCTTAAAAGTGCTTGGAATTTAAAATGGAATGTTCTAATGGGTTTTTGGGATCCGTTGACGAATGTTCTAAGTTTCAATTTTATTCAGACCACATAGAAGTTTCGATTTCAAAGTGTGAAGTTCTTACATTTTAATGGCCTGAACCTGTTCGCGTTGCACAAAATGTTAAGCGATCTTGCTACTGATAGCGTCAGTACTTTGTTTTGCCTAAATGTTAGTAATTATAAGGTAGAAAATAATTTATTTTTATTTAAAATGTCCTGCACAAAAGGCGGATTTAATGGCGTGGTAGGTGCACAGGAGAAGAGGTTAATCAGACTAGAAAAAAATACCATCAAGGGTAAATAAAATACAAAGCGTTACTTTTATGAAAACTAAATACTATAATCATACAATATTTAATAATATTATACTACTACTTACTATATTCAATACTATATAATTTTAAATACTATATACAGGGTTATTTGTAAAACACCAACAACCTCTTAACAGGCCATTGTACTCATAATTATAAACAACTTTTACTATGGGAGCAAACCTGAAATCACGAAAAAGAATCAGCTGTTCCCTACATTTATGTTCGTTTAACTCGTTAAAATGAACAGCAGATTTTTTTTCGTGATTTCAGGTTTGCTCAGTTTGTAAAATTTGTTTATAATTATGAGAACAATGACCTCTTAAGGGGTTGTTGGTGTTTTATAATTAACCCTGTATTTATACTTAAAGGTATATGTTAATTTACCACTGTAGTGATTCCGCCAACTTAGTTGTAATATGTTCACATATTTTCTTTTTTAATTATAACGATTCTAAAAAGTATATGCATTTAGTTAAAGGACAATCAAAATTATTTTACAACTTGAAACCTGAGGTATTTGGTAATGTTCAAGAATCTACAGACTGTAAAATAGTCTGTCATTTCGTATCGGTTCATTGGTTTGTGTTTACAACCGGTAATTAAAGTCGTCAGAAAGGGAAGTTACCGAAATACATCGCAGAAAGGGTTCTTTATTAATTACAAGTATAAAATGATGCTTGAGAAACACGACGGTTTGTTAGGGCAGCTCGGTAATTGTGTGTGAGTTGTATTTTTTCGTATAGTATTCATTTTCAAGCTTATGTTATTCCCAAAAATCATCGTCGTACCTCAATCCCCTCGCTAGCGACCACTCTGAACCAAGGTTCATGTCCCTTTGAACATGGACCTTGGTTTAGAGCGGCCCTCTTGCGCAAGTTGCTTAGTTTTTAGTTTTAAAACCATTTATTAGGGTTGGAACACTGCTTCCCTTTACGCTTAGTCTAAAAGCCTATACATACATATACACGACTTACGTAGGTAGCCACAAGGCTTTTGCTACTTCACCGGGTATAAAGGCGAGCAGAGCTCCAGCCTTAATAAATGGTTTAAAAACCATACACCCTGTAGGGCTTGGACCTCGGCTCAGGGCGGTCGCTGGCGATGAGATTGAGGGATTATGACGTTTATTATTTTAGGGGAGTTTTTTGCAACTGTCCCCCTACTTTACAGTTCGCGGGCCTCTCGGACTTCGGGTCTACGAGGGCATCGGATGGTTCTTTGCAAACTAAGGGTCAGGAGGACGAGGGGGGCGAGTCTATATACATTATAAGATATATATGTTACGGCTAATAGCCGAAGTGCGGCTACACCTAGTTTTAGCCGGCTACAACTAGGTGCAGTCGGCCACATGCGTTTATAAGTCCCTGTTCGACTCCATTGGTTTAGGTTATTATTTTTTTTTAACCACCCCAACACCTTTTTGTCCCTTGCATAGGTATTGTTTAATTTATAGTTAACTTAGACGAACTTATTAAGGTTGACCTAAGTTTAACCGCAAGTTGTCGGCTGCACCTAGTTGTAGCCGGCTAAAACTAGGTGTAGCCGCACTTCGGCTATTAGCCGTAACATATACATTAAAAGGAAATGCAATGTCGAATATTGTTTAACTTTATATTGATAAGTGCCTACTGTATTATGTATTTTGAACTCAATAAACATCTTTAATCTTTGTCATTTGATAATAAAAAAACAAAATAAAGGTACGTGCTCCCCACTTAGGTATTCATTTATTTATAAAGGGCATACAAAAATGGTTTTTACATCATAGTCCTTTAGAACTACAATAGTGTATTGTAGTTAATGGTACAATTTAACTCGCCATTGCAATCGCAATTTACTTCTTATTATAACGTAAAAGCATTAATATGACTGTGGGCACTACAAAGAAATATATAATTATTTTATGAGCACAATTGGACGCAGTTCTGCAAAACAGAACCAACCCACACGATTACAGTTTTGAAATATTTAAGATTTTCTTTACAAGCTCCGTCTAGCAAAAGAAGTTTTTAAATATAAGTTTATACAATTATGTAATATATTATATACTTATATAACACATGGTTAAGAACCATACAGCACCATTTAAAGTTGTGGATTGGTTCTGTTTCGCATAATTGTGTCCAATTAATCTTCTGAACTGATGAGAAAATTCATAAGTAGATGAAATATCTCCTTAAACGTATCAATTTAATACCGTAGAGACAAATTTAACGGTAAAATTCTATGAAAAGGTTCCCAGATTAATATTAAATGTAGCGTAAGGAGCCTTCATCAACTTAATAATTTGCCTTATTTTAAATGCAAGGAGTGAAATCCGAACATAAGGGAGTTGATAAAAGCTTCGGCCTTCTGAATTTTGATAAAAGTATTCTGTGTAAGTATTTATAACCTTCAAAAATTGAGGATAAGATTCAACAGTACTTTTTATATAGACTTTGCCTCTGTATTAATACTAACTTCCCGAGCGCAGTGTTAGAAAATGGAAACTCGATACGTTTAAAAAAAATAGGTTTTTATTAACCTTGGGAAAGATAACATTATATATTAGAAAAGCAGCAAGAAATTCGGTATCAACCTCTCAGCTCAATGAACCGGTCTGAACTGACTGAGCCAGGGCCATAAGGGAGTCAGCCGAGTTATGCTGATGAAGCATATCATCAACATTGTAATATATGTATGTGACAGACTGGTTGGCTGTATACAGAGAGCCTTGGTCATTTTTCAAACATAGAACACTCACGACGTTCTCTTGTTTATTTATAGGAATAAAAGACAGTGTGCTTATAACCTTTGACTGTTTCATTACAATCCCTATTCATAATATATTCCCTTTCTCGTGGAGCTTCAAAATTAAATATAGCCTATATAGCCTGGATAACATAGCTATCTAATGCTAGAGCTCAGAAACATTCGTCATATGCGCCTTTACCGTAAAATTGCACTTGCGACCAAATGCTTCTGAAGATAATACTTCTGTCCTTATGCTTTTGAGCTCTAGATTTTAAATCGGTCTAGTAGCTCCGGGGCCTTTTAAATGCAAGCAAAAAATCTTTAATCTTAATAATAATAGAATTATATCGATGGTGTGCACACATGCCCGCAATGTGCGCGGATCTTTGCAAAAAAGATTGGATACGTATAAGCCACATGCGAGCACACGAACGGCAACTACAGCGGAGTTGAAACAATCGCCCTGGCCGTTATCGGTCGGATCGTCAATCAATAGTTTAGACACAAGAATAATCATATAGAATCAGTTATATACCGTTTGTATCATAATAATATAGCTGTTTGTAAGATAAATGGTTAGTAGTTTTCATATTGTTCAGATGATAGAATGTGTGATTAATTTAATGTAGTTATTTAATATTTTCCGTATTTTACTTGTAAATATTTTTTGTTGAAGAATATTAAATAAAATTTAGATATTTAATATTCTTGTACAAAAAACAATTACATTTATCTATCTGCTTTTTGTATTTATACTACAACTTAGGTAGGTTTCTACGAAAAAACTTTATTTTTATATATTTTCTAAGTATTCTTTTTCACTGTTTTATATAGATAATGTACTTTTATATATTAACCAGTTTGCAAAACCCGTTTAAAATTCAAAGAATATGTAGAATCGTTGGAAGTAGTTTGGAAGTTTTATATAAAAGTGTTAGTTTCATTTGGATGTCGGTACTATTTGTCGGTACAATATTTTTTATTATACAATTTTAATTTATTAGTATATATTAGTGATTTAAATGCATTTTTTAAATAATAAGAAAAATCGTTTTAAGTACTTGTTTCGTCAATATTCTCTTTTCGTACATTACAGAGCAATTACTCAAAATAAAATCAAACAATACCAAACAACCTTTGTAGAAGAATATAAGATCGCCCAAGACTACTTAGCCAAAACAAATTAGAATCACGATGTTACCCATGACCTATTTAGTTGATTAAATCAGTGTGTGTAAGATGGACTGGTCCAACATTAAAGCTAATTCGCATAATTCGCCCGGACTAATCAGGCGAGTGGTTTCAAGTGGAGTGTTTATTACAGCTTGCGGATCTCTAACATTACAGACTCACAGTTTGTCGGATAAACAGAGATTGAATTTAATTTCAATTTCTAAACGAGTTTACCCGTTAAACACGTTTAGAAATTAGTTAAAAGTTTTGCTTAATGGCGACTTATTGGGGATGTTTGTTGGAGCCTTTGTCCAATATTAAACATTTAAATACTGGTGATTGAAATAAATAATTATTTTAATTAAGCACAACACACAAGATATTAAGACGCAACGTTCACACTTCAGGTATTTAACGAGAAATTGTCGGAATGTGGCATTTCTTATCTGATATATTTAAAGATTATTTATTTTGCGAAAGTAAGTTCCAATAATAGACCTATGTTAAGTCATCATTAAATCAAAAACATAGGGAAAGCCTTGTGAATCTGTTATCTTAATTTTATACTTTTATCATTGTATTGAAATTCCTTGGTCTACTAATGCTATTAACTTTTAAGACTTATTAACAATAGATCCGTTGTTGTTTTTTATATTCCCAAAATAAACAATTACTTTAGTATAACAGTTAAAAATTCCATATTCGGACATACTCATCGATAAATACTTAAACTGCGTACGTTGTGCCTGAACAGCAAACATTCCGTTAAATACACAAAACAATAAGCCTTGCATGTTCCACTGAAAGGGTCGACACATAAGCATGGACTAGGCAGTACCTAGCGCTGGTTTTCAGTAGGCAACTCAAGTAGTGACCCACGGACGAGGGACACCTACACTCAAATAATTGTAATGACTCAACATGTTATTTACTAGTTTTAATTACTAGCTTTCTATTTGCGGATTCACTTACATAGCTCCCGATTCCGAGGGAACTTCATAATTAAATTTAGCCTATGTTACTTTACTTAGCGTTCGAATGGTGAAGAAGACGAACTTTTGAAATCAGCTCAGTAAAGGCTACTTAATTCAAACAATCGAATTTTTCAAACCATCATCATCGTCATAGTTTATTATTAATCCTATCAACGATACATCGATAGGATCTTGCTTCTTTTTCGTTCTTAGTGATCTTGTGCCTCACACATCTAATTTCAACTTCCATGTCTGCTACATCGTTTATTGCCAGCTCTGGCTTTCCATTCTAGGACACTTCTTGTGCGGCCGTAGCCCAATGCCTAGTGGCATCGGACTTGTGAACTTTTGGTCGCCGGTTCGATCCCCACCCATTGCACTACCGACGTGAACCTACTACACAAGCATTTTAGCTTAGCACAATGGGTTAACAAAAATACTATTAGATACTGTTCGTAATCTTTAAAAAAAGAAAGAAAACGAAACTGCATTGTTTTTTATAAATGAGGTTTATTAATGTCAATGTATATTTAGTGAAGTAACTTAATTTCTTCAATCAATATGTTCACGGTTTTTTTACTAGTATATAAATGCGGTCGGTTAAATTAACGACTTAAAATATGAATAAAAATGCAAATAGCATTTAAATCTGATATTTTATATTTGCATCCAAAATGTCATTGAACATAATAAAGAAAATAAAACGTTATGTTCATTTTCATCCGTTATTTAGTTTTAAATAGTGAATCGGTGAATTGTATCGAGAAATGTCGTGGGTTCGATATTTGGGTATATTAAATTAAATTGTGCCCAGAGGGTAGTTTGAGTTCGAATAAAATATGTTTTTATTATAAATTTCGTAAAAAAAAGTAGAACGTTTCATATGTAGCTTTTTATTTAAAAAATAATAATCTTTTCGCACTGCCTCGCATAAATCCATATAATACCTACTTACTAGGGCATGCAAACCGGATACCCGGATAACCGTAAAAACCGGATAACCGACTGATTTGAACCCCGGGTTTTTTAGGATAACAAAACCGGATTTTTCGGTTACGTTTCTCCTATGTCTGATTTAATAAAACTTTGATTTTCCCAAACAAAATATTAAATTTATCACGGCCAAACGTGTACAGGACGTTGAGACGGCGTTAGTTCCTATTTCGGCAACATTAATTTAGCTCCTTGTCACACTACTATGCCACGCTGCCGTTTTTAGTATGTGCTTTTTTAGTCTGTGTGTTTTTAGATACAAGCGAGTGAGTGAGTAAAATCCGTAGTACTCTTAATGATGACTCTCACTCGCACTTGTTGTATCCTTACGATCATTCTATCAATGTAAAAAATAGGAATTCGATTTAGCTTTGTAATTTTAATTTTGAATTTAATTAATAATTTAATTATTATTTTATTTTGACTACCTGTAAGAATGACTGATTTATTTTGTTTAGGTTTATTAGGAATAAGACTTCTATTTTATGCGATATTCAAACATTATTTTGATCTCATTTTACGTGCTGTTGATTTTGCCTGTTTGTATTTCATGACAGTTAATTATTATTTAATATTCTGTGATTTTAGACCTTTGTATACCTGGTCTACCAAATGTTCCTAATTTTGTATGTTAGGTACCTTAAGTTTTAAAGAATATGTTATTTTCCTAATTCTAAAGCTTTATGATTATTATTCTATTTTATGTATAAAGAAAAGAAACTTTTTGTATTGTTTGTTAGTTGTAGTAGGCTGTAGCTTATTTCAATCCGTAAAAAATACATATTTTGATTAGACTTCAGCATTTTCATTTTTATTTAATAAAAATTTAAAAACAAACCCGAAAAAACCGATTTAACCGGTTTCACCGGTTTTGTAAACAAAAACTCCGAAAAAAAACGGTTTTTTAAACGACCCGGTTTTTGCATGCCCTACTACTTACCTACATATTCGAAAAAAACCAAGTCCCATAATATTTTTATGGCAGATAAAGCCCTATCCTCAACATTATAAGGCTATGTTTACACGTGAAATTTCGTCTTCTATTCAATACAAATACATGTGGAACACCCCTAATTTTCACGCTTGCTTTTACACTCTATTTTATGTAAATTTTATTTCACTCGTGGTTAAGTATGAAGATCGGAAAGGGTGTAATCGAAGGAATACCATTAAGTACAATTGCGAGAAATAAAAATAGCTACATGTACGTTTGGTGTGTAATAATGCCTAAAAGGTTTTACTGGGCAATTTTTTTTTCACCAGGTGAAATTACTTTGAGAGCCACGAATTAATTTAAAAGTATTTACATATGTAAATAAATTAATGTTATTCTGCACTTAGGTATTGACTTGTGCTTGTTATATAGGTATGGAGACTAACAAATTAAAATTAGTCCGTCAGTTAGATAACTAAAAAATATTGGACACTCATTTTTTGGGTTAGTCACTATCTGGACATACGAGACTGGGCATGAGTGTATCGAGTTGGTGAAACTCGGAATTAGGATCCATTTTTTAATATCAAATCATTAAAAAATGACAAAGATACAGAACAACAACAAACTTAAAAGTTCAGGAGAGAGAGGCTTGTGACGTCATTACGAGGTACAACTGTACCTAGAAGTGACGTCACACAAAATTTCAACGTGCTGTATCTTCGTCATTTTTTTTTGAGAAACGAAAAAAAAAAAACTTTCCAATATTTTTGGTAATCTAACTGGCAAAATCTAACAAATAGATTTTATTTTTATCTTCATGCCTATTGTCAAAATCAAAATGCAATAATAAAAAAACTATTAGCAATAGATAATGTTTAGTCTACGAAATATCCAACAAGATACCTAACAGACAGATAGGTAACAGCATATCTTACAAATCTACAGTCAGTGTTTCTTTTTGCATGAATACCTTCTATTGGGATTATCTTGGATTCCCACACTGTTAACTGTTTACCTATGTATGTTGAAATTATTTACAGCTTTAAGCGCACCATGCTTGTATTTTTTTTACAAATTTTTGCACCAAATCAGCACGAGCATTACATACGTTTTTAGTAATTGTACGTTAAGTCGTTACATTTGAAAAACAATTGACAATCACATAAAATCATTGCGTGTTATTTTGATTTGAAGTGTTTAAAATCCTTACTATTATTTTTACTAATTTTAATATTAAAAATGCGAAAGTATCTCTGTCTGTCGGCCTTTCACGCCAAAACTACTAAACTAATACAGAGAGTGTAGAACCCTGAGCAAGGATACAAGCTACTTTTAACAGAAAAAAGGTTGAAAGTATGGGGATGAAAATTGTATGAAAGTATCGTAGCTTGAAACTTTGATTGTTGATGTTGATTAAAAATTAATATCATTACTAATATTATAAGTGCGAATTTGCCTAAATAATAAAATTAATACTCAAAGTCACTAATTCACGCAGATGAAGTCGCGGGCACCGCTAGAACTTTATATACATTCAGACAAAAAAGTATCGGGAATAGATGATTTGTTTATAATTCCAACTCAAAATTTAGTTTTTTAGGGTTCCGTAGCCAAATGGCAAAAAACGGAACCCTTATAGATTCGTCATGTCTGTCTGTCTGTCTGTCTGTCTGTCCGTCCGTATGTCACAGCCACTTTTTTCCGAAACTATAAGAACTATAATGTTGAAACTTGGCAATTAGATGTAAGTTGTGAACCGCATTAAGATTTTCACACAAAAATAGAAAAAAAAAAACAAAAAAATTTGGGGTTCCCCATACTTAGAAATGAAACTCAAAAAATTTTTTTCATCGAACCCATACGTGTATCTTTGGATAGGTCTTCAAAAATGATATTGAGGTTTCTAATGTCATTTTTTTCTTAACTGAATAGTTTGCGCGAGAGACACTTCCAAAGTGGTAAAATGTGTGTCCTACCCCCCTGTAACTTCTAAAATAAGAGAATGATAAAACTAAAAAAAATATATGATGTACATAACCATGCAAACTTCCACCGAAAATTGGTTTGAACGAGTAAGTAGTTTTTTTTTAATACGTCATAAACCGAAACCACAATTTACCTTTCATTCAATCAACTATTATTAACATCGATCGCAGTTGCAACTAGTACGGAACCCTTCGTGCGAGAGTCCGACTCGCACTTGGCCGGTTTTTTTTGTTGTTGTTAGATTGGCACAACTGTTTTTTATTTTAGCGCGGAGTTTGAGTTGCATCTGTTATTTATATTAAATACAGTCCTGTTTTTAGTTCTATAATATCTAGCGTGTATTGCGAATTTCATTATGGACAAAAACATCGTATAAAGAGTTAGTCTTAAATTTTGCATCGCCAATGGGATTTCGTCTTCGGAGTCACTGAAAATGTTACAGAAGGCTTACGGTGAATCGACTATATCAAAAACACGTGCTTATGAGTGGTACAAAGCGTTCAAAAGCGGACGAGATGTGATGGAAGATTTACCTCGCTCTGGTAGGCCATCAACGTCTGCAACTAAAGTTAGCATCGCAAAAGTGAAGGAAATAGTGACTGAAAATCCTCGTTCAACTTTAAGAGAGATAGCCGCCGAACTTTCTGTATCTCACGAGTCGATCCGTACCATTTTAACTAATCATTTGGGTATGAAACATGGGACCGCTCGGCTAGTGCCAAAAGAACTGAATTTTCTCCAAAAACTCAATCAAGAAACACATGAGAGTCGCTGAGGACATGTTAGAACGAGCCAATTCTGACCCAACATTCATGAAACGCATTGTTACGAGACGTGGGTTTTCGAAATTGACATGCAAACTTCAAAGCTTCGGAGTGGCGCCTTCCAACTGAACCGAAACCGAAAAAGCCACGCCAAAGTCGAACAAAAGTCAATGTCATGTTGACTCTTTTCTTTGACTATCGCGGTCATGTGCACTCGGAATTCTTGCCTGAAGGTCAAACGGTAAATAAAAAATATTATTTGAGCGTTATGCGGCATTTAAGAGAGCAAATTAGACGAAAAAGAAGATTTGTGGAAAGAAAATTCTTGGATTTTGCACCACGATAATGCGCCGTCGCACAAGGCCATCATTGTGAACGGATTATATTGTGACCAATCACTCAACAAATACCATCGAGCCACCATATTCACCAGATATGGCTCCAGCCGACTTCTTCCTTTTTCCTAAACTCAAATTACCACTTCGTGGCACCCAAGTGGTTTTCAATCGGTAGAAGACATAAAGGAGAATTCGCGGCGATAGATCTCCGGAAACAGCGTTTAAAAATGTTTTGATGATTAGATTATTCGTTGGTGTAATTGTATCGTTTCTGAAGGAGCATACTTTGAAGGTGATAATGTTGATGAATAACAAACATTTTGTGTATTATTGATCTTTTCCCGGTACTTTCTTGACAGATTAGTATAATATATAGCCCAATGGCTAGGGCGTCGGACTTGTGATCGCCGGTTCGATCCCCACCCATTGCACTACCAATATGAGCCCAGGCCCACACGTTACATAAGCATTTTAACTTAGCACGAGGAGTTAACAAGAATACTAGTAGACTGCAAAACTCTGCTAGTAATCATTAAACAAAAAAAATGTTTCAGTAAGTGACCAGTTACATATATAAATAGCATTCCCTTATTAAAATGTCCACCGTATTGTCCGTCGCAATGTAATTTGGCACGGACCTCTGCAAAAGCCCATTAAAAGTTTTTCCCACTATTTTTTAGTAACAGTGCCAAAACTGATGTCTAAACATTTTGAAATTAACCTTATATTAACTAAGAAGCAGTGTAATAGGATCATTTGTGGAATTATATTAGTGGGACTTGTGGATACAGTATTTTAAAAGTTAATAATACAAAACTAGGCATATCATTTTAGTAACTATACTTTTCCTTATATTATTAAAGAAAATATTTGATTCTTGCGTTTCATTGTTATAGATAAAGTTCAAAGATACCGAACCAATTATAAAAGACCTTTCACCATCAGAAAGATACATTGCGTCATGATAGTTTTTGGCAAAATATATATTATGCGAAGAAAGTATTTCTAGAGATCAGAAGCGTAAGGGCTCCTGTACACGATGCCGCTGCTTCGCCTCTATGCTGTGTATAGGTTCGTTCGCGACCGCACCGCCCCCACGCCGCCACCGCACCGCCACCACGCCGCCATTCACCACTGTTTGACTTTGCTTATTCCATTACCGGCCGCCAGCGTATACACATCTATGCACTTTATATATAAATAGTATATATAAATTTATATTTAATTTTTAGTAACCTGTTATGGATAATTTTGATTACAAAACGTTCATTACTTTAGTGGAGGACAGAGAAGTGTTATGGGACAAAAGTAAAATCAAGCGATGCGGACGCGGTGGCGGTGCGGCGGTGGCGCGGAGGCGGTGCGGTCGCGGTCGTATACACAGTATAGAGGCGCGGTGGTGGCGCGGTGGTGGCGCGGTGTCGGCGCGGCGGCGGCATGTACAGGAGCCCTGAGGGTGGATGTGGCATTATGCATCAGAATCAATCGTCGTAGGTACCTCATTGTAAACGGGCACTAACGACCTAATGTTTTTGAAGTATACTAGTACATTCGTCCTTATACTTCTAAGGTCTAGATCTGAGCACCACCATTGATCTTTGAAGCTATTTATGTCAAGAATTTCAGTTTAAAACCTTTTACCTCAAGTTACTCTCATATCATGAAATGAAATGGACGTATTCAGATTGAGAAGAGAGTAACATCTATCCATTTAACCATTTTATGTTAAATGAGTTTTGTATAAATGTCAGTATTTCAAGTCTAGACGATATTATACGAACCGCATCGGATTAAAGTGGTTTTAGTGCTGTTTCTATTTACGTGCTTTGAATGCAGAAAAGGTTAATAATTGGATGTTTTTCTCTGTGTGATAATTGTACAGAATTTATTCAGAACTTTCTCGGTGATATAAATAATGTGCAGTCAGTTCTACAACAGGCGTCAGCGTATTTGGATCATGTTACCTGAATCTAAATTTTGGATGACTTCATCTAGTTTTACTAGCTATTTAATCACTTTATTCTAGAAACGTGTTTTTATTTTCAATAGTTTACAAAATTTGTTTTTGGATTATTTACTACCTTAATATATAAAGCTGAATAGTTTGTTTGTTTGAATGCTCTAATCTCAGAAACTACAGGGCCAATTTGATAAATTCTTTCAGTGTTATATAGCCTAATTATTGAGGGAGGTTATAAACTATAATTTATTAAGAAATTCTTACGGGAACGGGAATGACATGGGTAAAACCGCACGTAAAATACACCTAGCCCAAAACCATTGTTCAGATTTTAATACGAGTATGTTACACTATAGTGTTGATGCTTCAGTCATGCAAGTTCCCAGCAATAAAACAGCAACACTGGCATCCATTACCGATGCAAATGATATGAAAATAAATTCACTATCGCAGTAATATTTTACAGCTTAATTTCTATTGCTGGCCCGCATTGATTTTATAAATTCCCTTTATAGCTTCGCCCTACTGAGAATTTAATGAAAAACGTGCGTAGAAAGTTTTCGGACCATTACTTGGTGGTTATTAATGACGGGTGCCGGTATTCGGCGCACCTTCCAGTTTGATAGATTGTACCTTCGCTGGAATGCAAACAAAAAAGATGTATGTTCGACAGGATATGTGCCTATTAGGAAGTTCAAGTCGTTTTATGTTATTGTTTTACAGTTTAGGGCTTTGGTAGTATTTTGAGACAGGGACCACTCTATTCGACCCGCCAAAGAAGAGTGCGAACGCGAACGCGACGCGTCTCTCCGCCTCGCCCTTAGTTTGCAAAGAACTCTCCGAAGCCTTCGTAGACCCAACGTCCTAGAGGCCCTCAAACTCATCGCCAGCGTCCGTCCTGAGCCGAGGTCCTTATGCTTCACTTATGCTTATGCTTCCTTAAATCCCACAGCCCTCTTGCGCAGGTTGTTTAGTTTGTAGTTTTAAACCATTTGTTAAGGCTGGAGCTCTACTCACCTTTATGCCTGGTGACGTAGCAAAAGCCTCTACGTATGTCCATCCGAAAAAAAGAAAAAGTTGTATTTTAAATGAGAGTATTATTTTTAAGGTGTCTTTAGAACAATTTTCTGTAGCATTTATGCAAGAAGATATAAGAAAGAAAACTGATTTTTGTGGGGCTCTGGCCAATGTGTCGTTGTGATGAATAGTATATTTGTTAAAGTGTCACGTAAAATATCAACTATCAACAGCCTTTAGGAGTTTTTAGGTAGGTATATAATTTTGATATTAGCTCCGAGTATTATTGGCGATATGTTTATATATTTACGAATAGCTGCGCTACGCGGTTTTACCCGCGTTACTCTGCTCCAGTAGGTTAGAGCTTGTTTTTTTTGTAGCCTATATGTTAATCGAGCTGATTAACTATACCCGTGCAAAGTTTCAGCCTAATCCATCTTGTAGTTTTTACGTCGAAGAGTATCAAACATCCATCCATCCAACCTATACTTACAAACTTTCACGTTTATAATATTAGTAGGATATACAAGAATTAGTTTGTATCAAAAACAAACTGACTTCACTTGAAAGCCGTTTTTCTTCGCAGAACATGTAACATATTATATTACACATATTATCTAGGTAAATTTCTAATTTTTATTTTATTTTTTATTTTACCTACTGTCTACTATATTCGGGTTTTCGTTAGTAATATTCTTCACTAAAAACAACTGCATATTTTTAATGGGATCTATGTAAAGACTTTTATTATTATTTTAATTAGTATACGGTGTATAGAAATAATTTTAGTGCCACGACGAACCATAGAACGGCTATGAATAATAATTTAGAAAGCAAGCCATTGTTCGATAGCATACACCGTTCGATACCTCCAAGTGATTGATGAAATAGAAATTATCAATGAGCTTCTACAAGAATAACCAACCAATACAACGCCATTCAAAAGTGAACCGTATTGTGTGTAGGTTAATATTCAATATCTAATCAAACATTAAAGACAGCGAACGCTTTAAGAGGTTAAAGAAATAGCTTTGAAAATCGTTACTGTAATAACCGACATAATGAAAAGAAACTATTGTTAAAAAATGAATGGGGGGAATGAAGTTGTAAATTTTTATTTACTTCTGTGTTTATGAAAAATATGACGTATGAAAAAAAAGAAAATATATAACAATCATGACCCAGATAGAAAGTTAAAACAAAATATGAATCAAGTTACTAAATTATAATACTTTCTTCAATTGCGACAGTTGCACAATATTTCTTTTTACTCTTCTAAAGATCGTCTTAAACTAAGGTCTAAACCCCATAGGGGGCGCTGATTTTGTGGTTTTCAAACCGTTTATTTAGGCTGGATTCTTGATGGCAAAAGCCTTATGGCTAACTTATTATGTAATATGTCTTTCCATGCATAGTTCTAAATCAGTATTTCGCCAATGGAGATTCATATACCCTGGAAATATGTCGATGCAATTTAGACTATACAGGGTGTCCCAAAAGGTTAAGTAGCTGGGAAAGGGGGTGACAGGGGTGGACACAATGGTCATTAGAAAAATTAAAAAAAAATCCGCTCTGGGTATTTAAAAAAAAAATGGCATTTTTTTTAAAACTTAAAATTTTACACCTTGTTATTTTTGATGTTGATGTTGATGACCTTGTTGTTATTGAAGATTACATAACAGCATTTTTTTTAAATACAGCCATATTTGTAGGTACAGTTAGCACAAGGTGTAAAATTTTTAGTCTTTTAAAAATGCCATTTATTTTTTTAAACACCCAGAGGGAATTTTTTATATTTTTCTGGTGACCCTTATGACCATCCCTATCACCCCCCTTCCCAGCTACGTAATCTTTTGGGACACCCTGTATACACATCTCACCATAGCGCTTTTTTATTTATTTGCTGGCAAGCATATATGGTATTTACATACTTTATAGCCGCATCAGCCGAGAATACCGCCTTAAGGCAAAACATTTGCAAAGTATTATGAAACAGATCACACAAATCGTGAAAAGCGATTGAGAGCTCGCGGCATGGAACACCGCAAAATCAAGATACCAATTTCAAATACAATGCGTTCTTAAAAAAAGGAATTCATATGCGTATTTTATACTTACGAATAACTTACTACTTGCCTAGAAGATCTTACGGGGATCATTTCGATTCCTAGGACTCGTTGGTTGATAGACTTACCTCCATGTCTTGAACAGATCGTTGCTTCAGGCTATTCCGAAACATTGTTATGGCTATGATAAATAGGCAATGAGGAACGGCACTGACGGTCTATGAATTTAAAATGTTAGTCATGAGTTGGTCGTTGGTCCTGATTGTGGATGGATGAATGTGGATGTTATATGGGCTCATAATAATAGTTATGTTAATGCGAACAATTACGTGTGTTAAACGTGGTGACGATGGCAAATTGCCCTTAAGGTGAAGGATGTATCTAGCGGATGATATACAGGCTGACGATGGTTAAGGATACCACCAACTATGTTTTTGAACCAACGTGGATTTCTTATCTTGATCGGGTGTTCTTCTGTACAGGCACTTCGACCTGGGTTTTGGATCTTTTGTAGTTCCGATGCTGTTTTTCCATGTTCCATGGTTGAGAGCTCTTGTAATTTTTTTTTTCTTGTTGATACGGAAAGCAGTTAATTTTAGTTCAGTTTAATTCAGTGTAACTCTAGTTAATACGGAACACTTTGAGCACGTTGATACACAAATCGATTCAAAATGTTTTCAAGTCAATTCAATAATATTTGCATTTCAATCAGTTCAATTTGTAGGCATAAACCGTCGAATTGAAAGTTAAAAAAATTGAATAGAGAGCTATTGAACAAAATCATAAACTGCGCTTGGTTATTGCAGGAGTTTTTGTGCACCATAATATGGTGCATAAAAACTTTAATAAATATTATTTATAATATAATAATTGTTGATAGGAACTATTATATTATTCGTCTTATATTTAAAAATGTTAATGATTTTTGTATGCATATTTATGATTCAAAATTATATAAGTACTTTAATATTGCTGATTAGTCCTTTTGGTTACACTTATGTTGAAATCCGGACCTATTTCAATAGTTCTTCATTCTTTAATATGGCTGATACGTTAATCTATGTAATAAAGTATTTGTTAATTAAGCTACAGATAATTTTGTGCAAAATAACTGAAGATGCCAATACTCAGTTAACATTCCGATGGTGAAATAACTCATCGCACGTATGCACTGCACCACCAAATACCCGCACTCAATTATTTCCCCATTGGAAAGTTGTGCTTCTTATACTTGTTGTTTTGGGTTCGATTCACACTTTGGTTTAATGAATCAGTAAATTTTGGGTTTTTAAAGTCAAATCTGTGATATTACTCCTTATTCCTAAGATTTAATTTGTAATTTAATTCGGCGGGTCCCAAACAATTGTACCATCATCAACAGCCCGTGTACGTCCACTGCTGAACATGGGCCTCCTCTTAACAGACCTTGGCAAGCCATGATCGTAGAGGGATATTGCCATAATCACCACGCTTTGCAGACGGATTGGTGATCGCAGTAAGATGTCAACCTTGAGCTAATAGATGCTGCTGCCCATCCATCAGCCACATGTCCCTTAGTCGCCTTTATGACACCCATGGGAAGACATGGGGTGGTCTATTCTAAGCCGGAGCCCACACGGCAATAATTGTACCATACTGATAAGAAACTATTACTATATTATAACTATATTAGTATTTTTTGAGTGCAATAGTTAGTTAAAAATATTGTTATTATTATAAAAGTAACATATTATTATATAAATAATTGTTTCTCTACGAGATCGAATCAGAAATGAGGAGATGCGTAGAAGAACGCGGGTTACCGACATAGCCCAACGGATTAGTTCGTTGAAGTGGCAATGGGTAGGCCATATAGCACGGAGAACATATGGCCGTTGGGGCCGAAAAGTTCTCGAATGGAGACCGCGGATCGGCAAGCGTAGCGTAGGACGTCCACCTACTAGATGGACTGATGATCTGGTTAAGGCCGCGGGATCACGGTGGATGCAGGCCGCTTCTAACCGCAACAACTGGAGATATATGAGGGACGCCTATGTCCAGCAGTGGACGTCCTACAGCTGAAATGATGATGATGATATAAATAATATATAATAGGAATTGGATAGCTTGTCCTTTAATCTTTCAAAAGAGGTATTATATTCTTTCATTTAATCTTAAATAATACATTACAATAACACAACCATTAACAAAACCATAATTTAAACTACCATTTAAAAAATGGCTTCCTTTTAGGACAAACATGCTCGCTAAGACAGGATTTTTCGAAATATGGAAGCAATTGTTTGTAAAGAAATCTTTTGTCTCCATAAAATGATTAAAGAAGTCGGTAGGGAAAAGTGGTAAGCCACCCAGAATGTAAGTCCTTATAAAAATAGATTGGACTTTCAACCGAGTTATGAGAAGTAATATTATTTATAACGTTTCCCAACTAGCACACCTGAAGTTTGTCATCTCACTTTAGCACTGGAGGGTTCGGTAGACAAAGTTTATTTGTTCCTTTGCACGAGTTTAAAACTATTGAATGCTGTCGGAGAATTCTTTGTACTAGTTCTTAGTATTTAGAGACTATTGTAATGTTAGTTTAAATGGAGGAAATGAAAAGGAGTTTATCTGCGATCTGTTTCTTTGTTTTGTAAGCGAAGCATTGAGAAATGCGCTAAGTGAACTTTAGCTGTATATGTGAGTGTGGATTGAAAACTTTGACTAGGTATTGCTAAGAACCTTAGCATATACAGTATGAAAACACAGTATCATAATTTTTTATCGTATTAATAATAAAGTAATGATTTTGCTATAAATTAAATGTGAAAAAAAAAATTCACCAACTTTAAAAATGTACATAGAATATTGTCAAATTATCTTATTTTGAAAAAAAAGAAAAATCATCATCATCATCATGATGGGGTCAACGCTTCGTGTTGAGAACATTCAAAGGCTTCTGTAACTTACCTAACGATGAGCCTTATACTTGTTTTAAGCCGTGTAATAAGTCATCCAAACATAGTCATGTATTTAATTGATTTCTTTGCAGCTTTCGTCTCCCCTATCAGCTCATGTCGGATATATGTCAGGCCCCGATACTCTGTGTATAAAAGATTTAGCTGCAAGGATGACACTATAAGAAAAATAAGACAAATTTTAATATTTTACATTAGTAAAATAGGTGATTTCGACTTCAGCAGCCAATCTTTAAGATTAATCTGTGCCATATATTTAAGCGAAATAAGCGCTATTTTGCTTAAATCTATGATCTGCTCAGGATATATCAGAGTGCACAAATGTGTGCGCACAACACATGTGCACTCTCCATTGCTTTCATTTCAAATCCAGTGCATGGGTCTACTGACATGACCGGCAAGAGATCAAGCATAAGGACAGCTTAACGTGCTCTCTGAGGCACGGGTGAAATACCACCACCATAGTTCGGTTTCGCTGCGTCTGTGTCACGTCCTCGCCTTACATCATTGACCCTGTTAATAACTACACGCTGCACGCGCGCGGTTTCACCTTCGTAGCTCCCGTTCCTAAGGGAACTCCATAATAAAATGAAGTCTATAGACGTTCCTGCTAAATGGGCTATCTAACACTGAAATAATTTTTCGAGAGTTCCTGACATTTTCGCGATCGTTTTTTTTTTTTTTTTTTCTACATATAGGCTTACCTTTGACGCTTGATGGAAGGCGATGATAAGGCCTAAGATGATACACGCTTGCCTAGAAAGTGTCTGTTAGTTTTAAAGGCAGAGAATTCGAATCCTTAGCCGCTCGCATTATGAAAGAAGAGGCAAATCGCTTCGTGCGTATTGAAGGAATGTCTACAACAAAAGGGCGAAACCGCTCGCCGCGCCTAGTCGTCCGGTGTTCGAGGCTCTGAAGACTTGCCTCCACAAGTTCAAGTAACAAACAAGCTTTCTAAATTAGTATAGATTTACAGAATGTCAGTTAGTTAATTTTCCCATTGTTATTATTATTTTCGTACATATTATACGCTTTATTATCCAGATATCGCAGGTTAATGTCTACCAATAGAATAATACAAAAGTATTTATATTTAACGCTTGCTCGTAAAAGCGATACAGGGCATAAATGATCATATTTGCCACAGATAATTCGATTACTAGCAATAACTGTCCAATTTGATATTCCATTGGTGACTGTGCTCCGGTGGTATTTAGCACGATTTTATTATTAAAATATGTCAAATTATTTACCTAATCTAAATACAGCGTACTGACCAGTTTTATTGTATAGAAAATTCATCCTTAACTCGAAATGCGTAAGTTATGATTTTAAAATAAGTAGCAGCGGTTGTTTGGTCATTCAAGAGTTAGTTGTAGGTACGTATTATAATGTATTCACATTAAATTAATATTGTATGACCTCAATTACGAATTTATTTGAACATTTTTGCTGAGTTTTATGTATATTTTATTACATTGTGGTAACATAACAACAATCGTACACAAGGGTGTCCCGTCACAAAAGTTGCATATTTTTAATAATATCCTACTAATATTATGAACGCGAAAGTTTGTCAGTATGGATGGATGGATGTTTGTTATCCTTTTACGCCAAAACTACTTAACGAAATTGGCTGAAATTTTGCACCGGGATAGGTTATACACTTGATTAATATATAGGGTACAAAACATCACGCTCCGACCAACTGGAGCAGAGTAACGCGGGTAAACCCGCGGGGCGCAGCTAGTAAAAAATATTTGTATAAAGTAACGCCCTCATTTTTTTCTGTTTTCCGTCTTATTCGGGAGTTCAAGTTACGGATCAAGGTGTTCCGTAATTTGTGAAAAAATACGCAACTTTTCATAATGAAACATTCGAAATAAAAGTATTCCCTAATTGCGATTGAACACTCTGATATAAAAAAAATAGGTTGTAATTATTTTTTAACTTAAGATATATAATAATATTATTATTATTTCGATTTTTTCCGTCATATTTGCAGAGTTTTAGCAACTATTTAGCTACTTAGCTATTTTAATAATGACATAGATAATTTACTTAAAATAAACACAATACGAAATATTGTTCTTCTCTCAAAATAATAAGATCAAGGCATATTTGCAGAAAAGCACGTGATATTTTGAAAAACATATTATTGTTTTACCTAAATGATGTATTATTTTATTTCTGCCGAGTGCAAACCCTAAACCCTTAAGAATAAAGTCTCCCCTTGGCTTTGTCGTAAACCGTATCCGATACAGTTATGCATCCAATAGTTGTTTAGTGAAAGCTTTTCCATGTTACTGAATTAGTCACGTCTCCTGGTCACAGTTTTTGCTCTATCCGTGATTTATTCAGTCTCGTGGGAGCGATTTGTAACTACAAAATGAGATATAGTCTTATTTTGTATTCATTGAGCGTACCGAACCTGCAGCAGTGATTTTTGTTTAATTAGATTACGTGGTTGTGCTATGGATCTTGTTAGGAGATTTTTGATGTGTAAATGATTTGATGTTGAATTTTAATTCTGTATTATAAAGTATGTGACCGCTGGATGTCAAAAATGCATTATTTTCAAGTCTACTTTTATGTTGATCGAGCAACAAACCTTGCAGCCAGATTTTTGCCCTGGCACAAAGAGTTGACATGTCGATTTCATATGAAAACTAATTTGTAATAGGTACTATTTTATCCATTACCTAAAACTAGTTTTGCCTGACTCAGTAGCAAATATTTATTTCACTTTTATAGGTAGCATTGGTAATTAAATCTTCAAAATATGTAGATCAGCAATCAGAACTCAAAAAATATATGTATATTTATATGTATAATAGATTATCAAATGAATATATATAATAGACTAGCGGCCCGCCAAGCCGCCTGTCTATATTTCTCAAGGATTGATTGTGAAAAAATTATCAAGATCCGAACAAACTTTTCCTACTACCTAACTAAACTAACTTTTTATAATATCACTAAAGATAAATTAATTATTTGTATGTATTTTAGCAATATATATATTTCCGACCGAAGCACGACATTCATAAATTTTTTACATCCTTTTTGACGATATTTCCAGCCACAATTTGCAGCAAACATTCTGCTTATGTTATTTAGTAAATACAAACGCCATAAGGTTTTATTTAAAAAGTTTATATTGTCACAAGAAAATTGAATAATTATGGTGGATAAGCATTTCTAAATTTTCTGCGCAATTTTTTTCTTTTATAAGAACCTTCTCCTGACAATAAAAAAAATAATTAGAAATCGATCCAACTGTTCACGTGTGATGCCAACTTAGATTATTTAAAAAAAGAAAATATTTTATCGAGTACGCCGATATATTTTTAATATCACTCCAAACTAAAAAAAAAAACACTATTATTCTCTATTTCGCATGTTTAAAAATAGAACGCCAAGATAATAGACAATAGAACGTTTATGTGATGCGGCAAAGAAAAATAAACGCAAAGATGCGACCGCGACCGAGCAAATACAGGATGAATGTTTTCTCGAAGAACTCCTGGGCCTTATGTGGCACAATCAGCCATTATGCATTATGCATGAAACCTCCGACGACAGATGCTCAGAAAACTTGCAGAAGGACTGATATTAATATTTGTTTGTCAGGTGCTCGGAGCTGTTGCTCTTTTGTTTATCTCAATAGATTATTGCGAAACATAGTTGGAGTGGTTCAATTGAGCTCGGTGTTTGAATTCAGAATATTTTAGAATGAATGGGAATTCAGCCGGTACTTTTTAATTTGCGATCGGACATGATAAAATAAAGTTATTACATTGGTGAGGTTATTTAAAAAAAAAACAATATACGATATTTGCCATATTATGATATAAAATACATAATAAAAATAAATGTTAATATAGGTCTACAACATTATTCATTACCTATCTTCATCAGCCCGTATAACGTACACTGCTGAACATGGGCCTCCTTCCAAGGGATTTTTTTTGCCATAGTCACCACACTTGGCAGGCGGGTTGGTGCCCGTAGTATTATGTTGTAATACACAGGGAAACACACTACCCGTTCCTTGGTATACGCTTATTTAGACATTTTATAACAATCCCACCAACGGCTTAACGTGCTTTCCGATGCAGGGAGAGTAGTCCCTCAGCCAACCCGACCGAAAGAAATCTTATAATATAAAAAAATGATTTCTAGTCGGCATGGGGATCGAACCCACGACCCCCGAGATTAAAAGCGAGTCAAATACCTATCTTACCAAAATTATATTATCGAAATAAATACACATTATATAAGAGAATGATTTTTTTATACGATAATTATGTATAATTGACCTGAAGAGGTAATGATTTTCCTCCACAGAAAGGGAAGATACTCTGGCCCAGGGGCTATGCTCGGTGATCGTGGTCGCAAGTCTTTATGTTCAGGTCTTTTGCATGTTGAGGAGGCGGAAATATATTGTTAAAACGTGACGCGACCCGATGAAATGCGATGCGTGTTGAGTCGAATCAAATTAATTGTTTTCTATAGACCAGAATCACACTATCAACACGCGTCGCGTTTCATCAGGTCGCGGCGCGTTTTAACAATATGTTTCCGCCTTTAGGCGATTAACACACGGCACCGCACACCGCCGCGGTAGGCGGTGAAGCGGACCTCATGTCGCATTGGTTTCTAATAAATCCGTAGATGCCTAACACACGTACACCGCCCGGCCGCGCAGTCGAGCGGTGCTTTCACGTGTGTTAGGCATCTACGGATTTATTAGAGACCAATGCGACATGAGATCCGCTTCACCGCCTACCGCGGCGGTGAGCGGTGCCGTTTGTTAAGGCTCGAGCACACCAAATGCGTATGCGTGACTACGGCGTAATCACGTCGTAGTCACGCGCGTAGTTACGACGTAACCCAATGTCACACCGGGTTACGCATACGCTTACGCATCCGAGCTGAGTACGCAACGCAGACGGCCTATTGTGTACCCGGCTGCGTCTACAAAAATGCATCTTATAAATATATATATTCCGCAGGATTATTCTGGCACAATAGTATTAATATTGCATCTGCCTCGGCTTGTCAGACATCGTGCACAAGACAACCTTCGAAAACAGAATAAAATATGGCTGCCGCAGCCGGGTACGCAATAGGCCGTGTGCGTTGCGTACTCAGCTCAGATGCGTAAGAGTATGCGTAACCCGGTGTGACATCGGGTTACGCCGTAACTACGCGCGTGTCTACGACGTGATTACGCCGTAGTCACGCATACGCATTCGGTGTGCTCGAGCCTTACAAGTAACTGCAAGTTACGCGCGTAGGGCTACGCACAGCAAAGGTACGTGCGTGTACAAACTTGTTCGGTGTGACGTCCAATAAGGCGCGCCATTGAATACAACGTCATCATGCAACGTTGCCGTTCTGCTCTGCGTAAGGTACGGCGTAAGTCACGCAGTCAGTTTGTGCCTTGGGAGCTGCATTGCGTAGGGCTACGCATTACGTCTACGCGCACGTCTACGTTACGCAAGCGGTGTGTCCTGTCTCATACGGTTCCATACATTACAACTCAGCGGTACGTGCACGTCTACGCATACGCATCCGGTGTGCTCAAGGCATTATCGCCATATAATGCGCGATGTAGGTTTCGTGACGTCATCTGTCAATTGCCGTCCATCACAATAGATCCTTAGTAGGTATAAGTTGCTATTGGCACATTACCACGTATCTAGACGTGATAATGTGCCAAGAAAAAGTAATTTATTATCTTAATCACATGACATTGTTCTAAGGATATCCTAAGAACAGTAGGATGACCTGAAATTTGCTGCCTAGAAACGCGGCGCTGTGTCAAGCCATGCAAACCAAATAAAAGTAGTTTAGCATATTGATCACAGCTTTTTTCGTGCCTTTTTTTTCTTGTTTATTTGCAAAGGCTATTGCAGAATACTTTAATTTACTGTTCTTCAAGGGAATAGGAACGGGGGCCTAAAACTTATACAAAAAAAAAGTGTAATCTGGTATAATTACTGCATTTTTACATAGCTATACTATTTTTTTTTTTGGAAAAGATTACTAGCCGAGTTTTTGCATACTACTTGCATTTTTTTAACTCCTTGTGCTATGCTAAAATTCTTGTGTTACGAATGCGTTCACGTCGGTAGTGCAATGGGTGGAGATCGAACCGGTGAACACATGATCGCAAATCACGCCCTAGACATTGGGCTACGGCCGCTTTTAACAGCTTTTTTTTCATAAAGTTCATGTCTCGAACTTAAATAAATTCATGAAAAGAAACTCCAAATCTAGTACATATTATATGTTTTTCTGAATGTGCCTCGATAATGAATCATTTTACGATTCCCTAATAAATCTGTCTTATCATCTTTATCTCTTAGTGTCCTATAATTCAAGCAATGCCACGTTAGCGGTATATAAAATAAATTAATTCTATCTGGGCACACGGTAGTGAGTCAAGCCAAGCTTAAGCCAGCTAAAGAAGTTTATAATCCTGTCTGTACGTAGGTATTTAAAATAATTTATTTTCATGAACTGAAATATCTATTACAGAAAAGTCTAATTATTTATATAAATCGCAAACTGATATCTGATTATTGAATCAAAATTCGTTTCCCTAATGAATATGTCGTATCATCACTCATCTATCAGTGTCCTATTAATTACTGTTCTAATGACCGATAACTCTTGTTTCTCGTATTTTCTCGTTCGTGATTTATATTATTATGTAACGGTAAATGGAGCAATTTTTCTACCGATCAGTTATTATTTATTCATTGTGATTATTCAGCAGTATTGTTATGAATTTATGTTATAATATAATATAACTAGCTCCCCGCACGTAGGAAATTCATAATAAAATTGCACTGTAAGAATTTTTCTAATGGAAGCAGTAGTTCCTGAGATTAACGCGCTAAACAAACTTTTCAGCGTTATATACTAGTATAGATATGTTGCCTGTTACCTGATATACGATTGTCATAGATGTTATGACAATTGAGACCAACGGCTTTACGTGTTTTCCGAGACACGGTAGGTAGTTCTTCAACCTACCCGACCCGGAAAAACATCTTTGATTTTACGTCCGGAGCGAGAATTGAACCACACAGATTTAAGGCAGGACTTACATGGAGTTGGTCTTTCGAAATTCAGCGTCAATTATAATGTCATGCTGCTTTTAGCGAGCTTGCAACCACCTAGACGTGAATGTAACTAGAATATAGCTGAAAATATGAGTCATAAACATAAACATAAGGTTTCCGGCTGTGCCGTGTGGTTTCCGGCTTAGAATAGACCACCCCATGTCCTCCCATGGGTGTCGTAAAAGGCGACTAAGGGACATATGGCTGATGGATGGGCAGCAGCATCTATTAGCTCAAGGTTAACATCTAACTGCGATCACCAATCCGTCTGCCAAGCGTGGTGATTATGGCAATATCCCTCTACGATCCTGGCTTACCAAGGTCTGTTAAGAGGAGGCCCATGTTCAGCAGTGGACGTAAACGGGCTGTTGATGAACATAAACTACTTTCATTACTTTGTGCGTAGTAATTTAATAAACACACATTAATAGTTAAACATTTATATTTATAATAAGGTTTTATAGGTACCTAGCTCTTATTTTTTTAGGTTATTGAGGTAACACATTTACCTGTCTAATTGCCGTGAAATTATTTAATTATTTATCATTGTACCTTTAATGTGCCGTAAATAAATTATTTTTCTTTCTTTCTTTCTTATATTGGTATAAGAAAGATAGAAAGAAAAATAAATTATTAAAAAAAGTTTCTATTTTAAAACTGCTAAAACTATTTTACTAATTCTATTAATATCAATCAAATTCTCAGTCCTAAATGACTATATAACGAATCAATGCACAGCATATACCGCTGATCGTAAATACCTGAAACTTGGAGGATGTATTCTCTATATGATTTAGGTATCCGATAAGAAAGGATTTTAAGAAAATCTACCACTAAGAGAATTAATCTCCCAGTGCCTTACAACATAAGCACTGTTGCGACCGTGCCTGCCTGCTTAGCGTGATTATGACAAAATGCATAATTGCAAAATGGAGACAATCGATGTTTAAATTGTGAATGCCAACTAAGTAATAGAAGAAACTGGACCAACACTTCTTGGACATGCCCATCTGAATGTGTTTCGCCGGATAGTCTAGATGAGGCCGCGCTGAAACCGGCAGTAGAATAAACCCACTGAATTTGTTTCGCCGGGTCTTCTCAGTTGGGGCGTATTAGATCCGGTGGTAGCACTAAAGCGATTTGGTCGAGATACTTATGGTCCGTCTAAATAATAACATACTAGACATGGGTAGCTCGCGAATGAGAGATACATTTGAACTAGCTCTTCAATCACAATCTAGCTCCCAGTAGCTCAGTCGTTCACAGAATAGCTCACTAGTTCATTTAGCTCAACGGCTCACTGACTCGGCTCTAGTAACGAGTGATACCGACGAAACGCCGACAGCGGCCCGACAATGCCCGATCTTCCCCGACGAACAGATGAACTTCGCATGTCGCTTACTGACCGACTCTTCGGCTCAATACGTCATAGTAAAATAACTCTTATCGTCGTTGTTTTAAACGTAAAAATACTTTAGCACTTTTACATAAGTATGAAAATTCTTATTATTAAGCCTGTTTAAGTATGAAGGAAAATCATTGGCTTTCATTTTGTACTAAAAACAAAACAACCAAACTAAAGAACTACATATATTTCGCCAATAACTCAATTGAGAAAAAGAGTTAAAAGAGTTCTTCGGTGAGCTAAAGACCTAAATGAGCTAGTTGTCTTGTGCGGCTCAATTTGATCTGTAGCTCGCAAGTAACTCAATTGAGCTAACGAGTTAAATGAGTTATTCGGTGAGCTAAAGAGCTAAAAGAGTGATATAGTTATTTTAATCAAAAGAGCTATATCTCTCTTTTCTTTTCAGTGAGCTACATTTCGCATGTCTATAACATACTCAAAGGACAGAACTTAGACTATTCAATAATAGATATAAAATAATACTGTATTTTCATACCTGACAGCTTTTAGGCTAAAGCTTTTTTATATAAACTATTATAATAAGTAGCAATAATCAAATAAACTTAATTAATTTAACATGGTAAATTGATAAGCCAAAATATATTTTGACTATTTACAAATACCTGTAATAGGTTTAAATAAGTAAAAACTTTTTTTATTATTTTAATTTATATTTAATGGATTGAAATGAAAAGAATTTCGATGAAGTCGTCAATGACTGCCGGAACAGTTAAAAACATCAAATCGTGGAAATCTAAAACTACTGCTGATATTATAATGAACTAGCTTCCGACGCGCGGTTTCACCTGCGTTTCTCCGTCCCGTCCTTCATAATTAAATATATGTCATCCGAGTAGCTTTCAAACGGTGAAAGAATTTTTCAAATCGGGGTAGTTTTGGAGTCTATTTAATACGAACAAACAATTAAATCTTTCCTCTTTATAATATTATAGTCATTATCATCATCAGCCCGTATAACGTCCACTGCTGAACATTGGCCTCCTCTCGAGGGAAGGTATTTGCCGTAGTCACCACGTTTGGCAGACGGGTATTATGTTGTGCCACACAAGGAAACGCTGCTGCTCGTTCCTTGATTATACGCTTTACGTGCTTTCCGAGGCACGGAGGGTACTCAACCAACCAGACCCGGAAAGAAATCTTAGATTACACAACGATTTACTGTCCGGAGTGGGTATCGAAACCACGACCTCTGAGATTTAAAGCGAACCAAATGCCGCTACGGAGGCTATAGCATAGATTAGGTGATGTTAATATGAGTTATTGAGATTGTAGGGAGTAATCTCTGGTTCTACTAAACCAATCTTGAAAATTATTTTACCAATAGATAACCACATTATTTGAGAGTGTCATAGAGTATATTTTAAAATGAGGTTCTAAGGCCGCGTCCTGGACGCCAGCGGGCGGAGCGGGTGGCGCGGGCGGTGCGGGCGGTGCCTAAGGCAAACTTGCCGCCCGCTCCGCTGTCGTCGAGAACAGCTTCACACAAATCTATGAACTTTGATAACTAAAGACGCGCGTGCCGTCGCCCGCGCCGCCCGCTCCGCTCGCCGGGACCGGCGTCCAGGACGCGGCCTCACGGGAACAGAGATTACCGCGCGCGAATACTAGTATTTCTAACGTGAATGTTATTCGTAATTTTATTGATATCTTAAACTGTTCTCAAATAAAGAATTCTTGTCCTTACACAAATCTAACTGTCTTTTATTAACAATTGTAGAATTTCAATTCAATTTTATTCCTTTTATCTTTCTAATGCTAGATTTAAATAAAAGAGATTTTGTTCTCGTATTGCTCTGGACTAAAGTCACTTTGAAGCGTTTCAGTGTCGTTATCACAAGTTTAGATAGCAATGTTGCATAGTCTTAGCAAAATATATTTGAATGTAAAATTAAAGTAAAACTGAAGTTTTGAATTATATGGTTTTTACTCTCAGTCGTTGCTTTGTATCAAAAACCTTCAGCTGAATGGATTTGGCTGAAAGTTTGCACAACCGCGGGGCGCAGCTAGTATTATAAATGCGAAAATTTGTATTTATGTTTGTTACTTTTTCACGTAAAAACTACTGAATAGATTTGGCTGAAAGTTTGCACGCGGATATTTTATAAGCTGGTTTAACATATAGGCTACAAAATATCACGCTCCGACCCACTGGAACAGAGTGACGTGGGTAAAACCGCGGGGCGCAGCTAGTTATCATATCATAAAAGTATAAGTAGTTGCAGTAATCTTCTACCATATTTTAGCAACGTTTCAAAATATTCTTTATTTTTAAACCTATGATTGTAAATATTGTAACTTTATAGATTTAAATTTTAAAATCATTTTACTATTTTAAGACATAATATTAGTTTGTTCTAACAACTTTAAAGCATTAATGAGGGTAGTTTCATGCTTGTATGAGCAAATTACTATCAGGCGGGTCACAACGCACCACCGCAGTTAACACGGCTTGAACATTCGCCATTTCTGTCGAACAGAAAATCAAAACCATGTTGTAGTTTTCAGACTTGTGGTAGATAATAATATGTGTTTGTACATGCTTATGGATATTGGTGCTTATCCATACTGATTTTAATCACAGAATGAATCATTGGTAATAGACTGATAGACCGGAGTATAAGCTTATCCGCAATACCTTTTAGTTGGCAAATTTTGTGTTTATTGTAATAATATAATTGATATGATTTCATATCGTTTAATTCTTGTAATCATGTGGTAATTGTCTGATGATTTTTTTAAGATATACTTCTGTTCTTCCTTTGTACGCAATGAAATTGTTTGTACTTACTAACTGTATTCAGATACCAACTTTATTATAATTATACAAATTTTGCGGATTTTTAATTGATATGTATATGCATCAAGTGCTAAAACTTCAGTTACAAATACAAGTGGTATACTGGTACGACATTAAAATTGTCTCACTTATAATATTATAAACATAAAAGTAAGAACGATGTATGGCTGTTTGAGACTCTTTAACACAAAACTACTAAAGGATTTTACATAGAATTTGACACAACGACAAATTAAACAACACAGAGGCTAACTTTTATCGATGTGTAACGAGGACACAAGCTAGTTAATATACCTAGCATAACATTTATCGATATAGGTACTTTAAACAGGCTATTAAACATCATATCACGTCATTTATGCCAATATGCCATATTATATTGCACAATAAAATGGCCATTTGACATACATATCTTATTTGTCTAGCTTCACGTTTCAAGTTACGCAAAACTGGGCCAAAGACTGTCACGTAAAACCAATAAACATCGCTTAACGACTTTACGAGCTCTCTTAACGTCTCGAATGCCGACTAAGTGGACACTATACACATGTAAGTTTATGGCATGGAGACCAACTATGGTAAGTCCATCGATCATACTTTTACAGAGGTGAAAATCAATGAGGAATCGGCTAAGAATGATCAGATATAGAACATAAAATAAATAAATAAACTGTGAAAAAGAAAGAGGTCGGAGGATCTTTCTTCTCCGGCGTGCTCTTAGTTGCTTGTGAATGGTTGCATGTTAGCTAGGGTAGGAGCCTCTATGATCCAGCGTCTGTAGGCCATGTTAACAATCTTTTTCTCTAATAGTCACAAATCTGACTTTAATATCAGTGGCACCACTGGGCCGTGGTCCTAACTCTTTAAGGGTAGCCCCAGGTATGCGTCGCTTAATTGTTTGTTTGTATATCATTTGAAATACGTTTAATATTGATCGACTACTTAACGTAAACACAAACTAATTATGAGTAGAGGAATTATTGACAAACAGCTGGACGGAGTACTTTGTCTGTAGTATTTCACAATTTTCTGCTAATTAACTTGCTGTTAACGTTTTCCTACAAGTTGAAGTCAGTAGTAGTGTCTAGAGTCTAGAGTAAAGTGCTGAATAAATTCATTATTTTTCTATTTCATAGCAAATATTATGAAACGTTAACTGGGAAAATTTTACAACTGCGTGGTGATTACGGACCTACCTATAATCCTTTCTTAGTGTATGTTTTTAGTCCGTGGGAGGACGGCTAAGAATAAAATACTTCCTCCCCGCACGTTGGGAAAAAACGCGTGGCGTAAAAGTCGACAAAACCCAGCACGCTTGATGGTAGGATTTAATTATCCGCCTGGCTAGCAACCACCCTCACATGTAAGGCCTGCGCCAAACAGTTTTACTGTGTTTCGTAGTGAGTATGTGAGAGCCAGAGCCCGAAAGGGTGTCTACTTGAATTGCGTGTTCCATCTAGGACCCTGTCTGTGCTTACCATCAGGCAAGACTAGGGTCAAACGCAATCAATAAAATAATAATAAAAAATAAAAAAATTACGTCACAAAAGGAAGCCAAGTACCAAATATCACTTGTCTAGCTTCAGTAGTTTTGACTCGGCGTTGATGAGTCAGTCAGTCAGTACATGTTACTTTATATATATAGCTAGGCTGCTAGGCTGGGCTGACTATGCTGAACATGCCAGAGTCACCCGATTATAAGACATTTTTCATTATTTAAGTTCCGTACTCGAAGAGTATAAACTTATTACTAAGACTTGTCTGTCTGTCTGTAACCAGGCTGCATCTCAAAAACCGTGATAGCTAGACAGGTGAAATTTTCACAAATGATGTATTTCTGTTGCTGCTATAACAAAAAATATGTACTAAAAATAAATATTTAGGGGGACTGCCATATACCTTTTTTTCTATATTAATAACGGCAACGGGTAGGCACTTGTAAATAGAACGGAGTCTTCGTGCGCGAGTCCAAGTCGCACTTGGCCGGTTTTTCTTGTATTACACAAACTACATATATGCTAATAAATAGGAATACAACGAAAAACAGCGTATTAAAATCAAACATTGTTGCGATTAGGTTTAGGGTTATTTGTCTCGCTTTAGGTCTCGAAGATCGTGGGTTCAATCTCCACGCCGGACAAGAATTCTTTGTTAAAATCTTAGATTTATTTCAGGGTCTGTTTGGGAGAGAGACGACGCTTAGTACTCCGTTACTCCGTTGAGAGCACGTTAAGTTGTCACAATTGTTATAACATAATCTATAGAAGTGGAATATCACGGACGTGCAGCAACCAGGGAGGGAAATGCATTTACGCATTCCCACCGACGCTGCAGCGTTTCCGCGCTGGCGGTGGGATATGTGGGACTCGCATTCTCCATAGCGGTGGTATGCTAGTCTAGTCAACAAGTTCAAAAACGTGTTAAATAGAAATAAAGCTCAAGCTAAAGCAATATGCTTAGCGTTCACCAAACCAAGTTTTGGTCAATTTTTCAAGAACGTTTGATTTTCAACTTCTAACAAGATACAATAGTTTATAACCAAGCAAGTTAGCAATAAAGCAATAATATTGTAATTCCTAAAAGATTACTAGGATAGTTTTGCAGTCTACTAGTATTCTTGTGAACTCCTCGTGCTAAGCTAAAACGCTTGTGTTACGAGTGGGTTCACGTCAGTAGTGCAATGGGTGGGGATCGAACCGACGGCCACGAGATTACAAATCCGACGCTCTAGCCCTTGGGCTATGGCCGCTTATGTAATTCCAACGTCGGATTTCAAAGATTTTCATTTGACATACTAATTTGATGACTTTATAAAGTTATAAAACATGCAATAGAGTGAAGTCGCCTTTTTTACTTCAATGGCATCCTGGGTCGTGGTCCTAAACCCCATAAGGGTGCCCTCAGGTGTGTGTCACTTAGATATAGTGTGGATTATTCCACTTTGTTCACCTAGGAGAACAAAGTGGAATTGATTGGTCTACTTTGATCACCTCGGAAATTATTGACTTGCAATTTTTATGCTGTTTTAATTTCCTATTATAATCGTTGGATAACAGAAATAAATGTCAAAGGACTGTTGGACGGACTATGTAGTCTATTAGTTACCTTGGAGGATATTTCATAGAATAAGAATTATTCGTTAGTAATAGATTTTTTTTATTTAACTTATTGCGCGCGCTTCACCATGTAGATCCCGTTCTTATGGGAAGCTTGTCTTTAAAATGTCCATGACACTCACAAATAATGTATATTACATATAGATTTCTATCGGTAAAAGACGTTTCAAAATCAGTTTAGTAGATTAAAAGTTAAACGCCCCCCTTACGCTTAAGAAGCTTTTTTTTAAACTTAACCCCTGTGTTAGGGGTGACTTAACATGTACTCATTTAACGGACACAAAGCACACCCAGACTTTGAACAGTTATCTGCGGTTCACACAAATAATTGTCGCGGGTGGGAATCGAACCCAGCACACCATGCTTTAGAAGCAACTAACGCAACAAATGAACTTCCGGTGCCGGCAATCTTTAAAAAAGTAGTAAAGATAAATTTGGTTTTTAATTGCTTACCTCTGCTTGGTAGAAATGAACTAATTTTGCTTCTTCTTCAATTATACAGCGTAGGTACCTACTGCGTCTCCACAGAACATGACTACTTACCCAAAAGATTTATTTATTGGACATTCGTTTAGAAACCTCTAAATAACACAACGTTAGGCTCGCCGCACGCTAAATGTAAAAGTAGAAGCAACAGGTGCTCAAAGGGTTCTAGTTTTTTAAGCGGGCCACAAACGAAATCTTTCTTTTTGCGGTTTGCGGGGATACCATTATTTACTTTTTGTTTAGAACAGCGGGGAAAACTTTTGATGTCTGTAAAAAATATGTAGGCTCTTCTTTTTTTTTGGCAATTTCATGGATTTGATAAAACTCAATGGTATGTTACTTTGATGTTTTTGGTTCGATAAAGTGGATTCGTGTGTTCCTATGTGCGTCCTTTGAACTGCCATATAAAATTATTTCTCGTTTCCACTTTAGCATTTTTTGTATTTGTTAGATACCTATTTGAATTTGAAGCAATGTCCAGTTGTTTCGAAAGGACATATGTATTCACGAGACTTTTAAACTAGCAATTGCTAGTTCACTGTGAATACTCAAGGCCTTACAATTTTGTTTAACCATTCGATTTAAAATCTACGAACAATGCAACATCACCGTCCCTCGAAGACTACATAAAGCTGTTAGTCTTTTGTCTCATTGATTAAGGTCTCGTATATAAATAGACGTTGATTTAAATTCACTTGCTATTGCATCTTGGTGATCCGATATAAAATTATTTGTATCATATGTTTTTCATCGGTGATATTGCAACTGTAAGAGTCATTTTATGTAGTTAGTCTCGAGGCTTTTGTTACTTCACTGTGCATAAAGGCCATAAGAGCTCTAGCCTAGATAAATGGTTTAAAAACTACAAACTAAGCAACCTGCGCAAGCGGGTGTTCCCTGTGGGACTTGGACCTCGGCGGTCGCTGACCGGGAGATTGAGAGATTATGGCTTTTAGATTTTTAGGGGAGTTTTGCGCAACTGTCACTCTACTTTACAGTTCGCGGGCCTCTCGGACTTCGAATCTACGAGGGCATCGGAAAGCGAAAAATTCTTTGCAAACTAAGGATCGGGTGGCCGACGGGGATCGTAAGTGACAATAACTAATAAGGTTGAGGATCAAATGTAATTTGATATTTGACTTTACTGCACACGTATTCCTTGTAAATGGATGGATATCATCTGTCCCGTACAGATTACACGTTATTAGTCACTATCGCTTTCACGGTGCGATACCACGTGTATCATCGATGATATTATTATGTTTACGTACATGATATCCGTCCATTTACATGAAACTCGCTATTTTAAATTAGGAACAAGCATAACGACTGTTTGCTGTGACCTGTTGAAACATAAATAATGCACTTACAGCGTTATTTGCCGAGCACTTTTTTATTATTTACATATTATGAAATATTTAAATTCCGAATGTGAAGCTTAAAGCTAAATATAGAAATATGTTTTTAAAATATTGTTAACTGATCCACTAAAATTGATGTCGATTTTTGTAGGTATTACACATTTTTAAGTTGGTACATTTGTGTTTTGGACTGATATTGACAAGACTTTCTCTCGTATATGCTAATTTTAAAAGGCATAACAAGTAGGATAAGTTATGCTTTTTTATGTCTGTCTTTTTTTTTGCTTTTAATAATTAATAGCATACTTTTTACAAGCATATTATTTATGTTAACCCCTCATGCTAAGCTAAATTGCATATGGTACGAGTGGGTTCACATCGGTAGTGCAATAGGTGGGGATCGAACCGGTGTCCACATAATCAAGTTGAAAAGTCCGTATTCCGAGTAACCTCCAAAACGGTAATACAAATTCAGATGGGAGCTCTGTAGTATTAAGCTGACATAGACTACTATAAGGTAGCTAAGGATTTTTTAAATCTTATTTTACACGAATGAAGTCGCAGGTAGCAGTAAATTCTTAGTATGTTTGACAGCGTTGCCAGAAAGTTATTCTCTCTCATTAGCATGAGAGGGTCAAAAGTAACGTAAAAAGTCCATGGTACTTTTGTGTTACTATTTAGATTTTAAACAAAAAAATATATTTGACTACTCCTTTAGAATGGACCTCGGGATGGTCTCGAAACTAGTCGGACATATCCGATGATGACAAACCGTGAGTACAACCGGCTAAATAATATAAATATGTGAACCACTCACGAAAGTTTTAATTATAAAAACAAAAAATCTAGTAACGGAACGCATCCAAGACTGTTTTTTTTTAAGTTAATGTTGGGCGTTATGTTCCCTTTTTCCATTAATATATTATGATAACGTTTTTTCATATTCATTGATGATAAACATCACCAGTCGATTTTATTCGATCTACAATTATTACGATTTTTTTTAAGTTTAACCAAATGGGCCAGATTTTATTTTTGTTAAATAAAGTACCATAATACCACCGTAGTGCGGTAGCGGTATTTGGTTCGCTTTAAATCTCGGAGGTCGTCGGTTCGATCCCCACGCTGGACAGGAAATCTTTGTGTAAATTCAAAGATTTCTCTCCGGGTCTGGTTGGTTAAGGAACTACCCTCCGTACCTCGGAAAGCAGGTTAAGCCGTTGGTCCCGATTTTTTAACATCATCTATAATAATCGTATACCAAGGAACGGGAAGCAGCGTTTCCTTGTGTGTTACAACATAATACTGCGGTCACCATCCCGCCTGCCAAGCTTGGTGACTATGGCAACTACCCTCTCTCGGGAGGAGGCCCATGTTCAACTGTGGACTTTATACGGGCTGATGATGATGATGAATATAGTATCGTGTTGTTTCCACAATAAAAAAGGTAATGCTACTTTTTTCGTTTAAATTTTACTTTTTTAGCTGTCTCATGTTATATTTGACTATCTACCAGCGGCAACACGAATGTTTGAGTAAACAATGCGATTGAAATTGCCGTTCTGCACTACTGGCCATTACAAATCAAAATAATTTTTGTTTGGCTAAGAATTCTAATTTCAAATTAATTTTATTTAAAAAAAACATGGAACGTTTCTGCGCCTACAGACTACTACTTTTTCCAGAATTTGGATAACTTCTTGGCGGGAAAACTAATTCAACACCCGAGAGGCAGTACAAAATGTCTTTGAAGAATTTGTTGCCTCCCGTCCAGCTGATTTCTTTAAGAAGGGCATCAATAAACTGCCACTGCGTTGGCAAAGATGCATTGATTGCATGGGTGATTACTTCGATTAATACAAATAAAAAATACATGAAAAAAATTCGTTTATATTTTTTCATACAAAACGGCAATTTCATAGGTAAAGACCTATTATGTAACATATTTATAGAATGATTCTAGCTTGGATTACATAACTGGCTCTCATTAATCTGTTCATCAATGTTTCAATTATAATTTGATTTACTTGAGTGAAACAATATTGGTCAGTGCATCATTAGTTAACTGATACTACGATGTTATAATAAGTTGATAAGCTAGTTTAGTTTGTGTTTGTACTAATAACTGAATGTGCGATAGCTATTGTGTGGGCATTGACGATAGAATTGAGTTTAATCTAATAGGCACAGCCGTCGTAGCTTCGTATAGGCCCATGTTCAGCAGTTTACGTTATGCGGGCTGAGGAAATAGGCAAATTGAACGTAAAGTTATATAGACATGCAAGAGTCATGTCTAATTTTTAATCAAATTACGAAATTATCCACTTTTTTCCTCTTGACTGATTTTGGTCACGGCGGTAAATTTAGTTAATGAAGATCGGCTCAGCAGCTCAACAGCTCGCTCCTTGAAGAAGGCTCTCGGTTGGAGCCGAAACTGTGCTCGAGAAATCGCCAAAAACTACACACAAACCGGACTTGATATAATATAAAATATGAACAATACTCAAGAAAGTTATTATACAAAAAAAAAAACCGGCCAAGTGCGAGTCGGACTCACGCACGAAGGGTTCCGTTTCAGTTACAAGTGCGTACCTATTTTTGATATCAAGAATAAATAAAAAAGCGTATGTTTATGAAATGAAATGTTATTTTATATTTTTATATTCAAGTTGATTGAATGAAAGCTAAATTGCGGTTTACGATTTATGACGTATTAAAAAAAACTACTTACAAGATCTCGTTCAAACCAATTTTCGGTGGAAGTTTGCATGGTAATGTACATCATATATTTATTTTAGATTTATCATTCTCTTATTTTAGAAGTTACAGTTACACACATTTTACCACTTTGGAAGTGTCTCTCGCGCAAACTATTCAGTTAAGAAAAAAATACAATAGAAACTTCAACATCATTTTTGAAAACCTATTCATAGATAGCCCACACGTATGGGTTCGATGAAATTTTTTTTTTTGAGTTTTAGTTCTATTTATGGCGAACCCCAAAATTTATTGTTTTTTTTCTATTTTTGTGTGAAAATCTTAATGCGGTTCACATCATACATCTACTTGCCAAGTTTCAACATTATAGTTCTTATAGTCTCGGAATAAAGTGTTTGTGACATACGGACGGACAGACAGAAAGACAGACAGAAAGACAGACAGACAGACATGACGAATCTATAAGGGTTCCGTTTTTTGCCATTTGGCTACGGAACCCTGAAAATGCTCAAAACGTTTGTCAAGTAAATATTTTAACTATATTTATAATATATACAAGGGCAACAACAATGAAACCTATATAAGAAAATGAAAAACTCTTAACTTAGATTGCGACTTTTGTCAAACTCAAATGACATAATTACTTGCGTTCGAAATTACTTGTCTTACTTCAAATAAATTGTATATATTTACTAGCTGCCCCCCGCGACTTCATGTGCGTAAAATAAGGTATCTATCAAAGGCAATTCCCGTTTTAATGGGTCGGTACAACTGTTTGGGAGATTAGGCGGAATACACACGGACAAACAAATAAACAGACGGAATAAAAAGTAGCCTACGCCGGTGAAAGTCCCTTTAAAATAGGTCAAGCCGTTACTGATATTAGCTTGAAGAAGACAGACAGACAAACCATTTTTAAAAAGTGTTCATATACAGACAACGTCAGTGGCGTAGCGGCATTTGGCCCGCTTTAAATCTCGGAAGTCGTGGGTTAGATCCCCATGCCGGATACGAAATCTTTGTGTAGATTCTTTTCCGGGTCTGATTGGCTCAGGGACTACCCTCTGTGCCTCTGAAAGCACGTTAAGCCGTTGGTCCCGATTGTTATAACATCATCTTTAACCAATCGTATGCAAGGGAACGGGCAGCAGCGTTTCCTTGTGTGTTACAACATAATACTGCGGTCACCAACCCGCCTGCCAAGCGTGGTGACTTTGGCAAATCCCTCCCTCGGGAGGAGGCCCATGTTCAGCAGTGGAAGTTGTACGGGCTGATGATGATGTACATTCATATGCATTTAATAATTAAATGTTATTTTTCCATTATAAACAGACACTTCATTTTCATTTATTTCGTAGACACCAGAGTTTCATACAAAACAAAAAGTTTTGTCAAATTCTTGCTTAATGAATTTAAAGTACAATTTTCATTTGTAACATCTATAATGAAAACACTTTTGAGATATGAAAAAAGTTGTTATTATCCAAATGGGAAACGTTGACTTACTAAAACTTTGCCGCGTCTTGTATGGCCAAAGTTTCTTTCAATTCGTATTCAAATGTCATTCTTATGTCAATAGTATAGAGCTCCTTTTTGCGTGAAGTATTTATTACACGTTGGTCATTTAAGAACATGATAGTTTGAGAGTTGTCTAACTAAGAACTCTCATAACATGTAAGTTTGAACTGTTCTACTTATCATTTTATGAAGTGTTTTTATTCTTCGATAGTTCGTCTATTTAGGATAGAGTATAACTACTTTCTTACTGGCTACTCAAGAAGGATGGTCACCATTCAATTCTTTTTAATTATTTATGGAAATGTGTTTTCCAATGCTACTGATTAAAGTGACCATTGGTAGTTTGGTTGCTCTAAATCAGATGTTCCAAAACTTTTATGAATCGGTCCCCTACAAGGGAAAGACTCAATTTTATCAAACATTGTATAAATGTAATTTAATTGAAATTTTATAATAATATCCATAGCGTATATGCTCATATTAAGTGCATGCAGTGCTCTTTTGTAACCTTCCGATGCCCTCGTAGACCCAAAGTCCGAGAGGCCCGCGAACGGTAAAGTAGAGCGACAGTTGCACAAAACTTCCCTAAAATACAAAAAGTCAAAATCCCTCAAACTCATCGCCAGCGACCGCCCTTATCATCAACAGCCCGTTTACGTCCACTGCTGAACATGGGCCTCCTCTTAACAGACCTTGGCAAGCCAGGATCGTAGAGGGATATTGCCATAATCACCACGCTTGGCAGACGGAGTGGTGATCGCAGTAAGATGACAACCTTGAGCTAATAGGTGCTGCTGCCCATCCATCAGCCATATGTCCCTTAGTCGCCTTTTACGACACCCATGGGAAGACATGGGGTGGTCTATTCTAAGCCGGAAACTACACGGAACGCCGGAAACCTCACGGAACCGACCGCCCTTAACATAGGTCCAAGTCCCACAGTGGAAAAGCAACCTGCGCAAGAGGGCGCTCTTGCGCAGGTTGCTTTGTTTCTAGTGTTTAAACCATTTATCTAGGCTGGAGCTCTGCTCGCCTTTATGCCCGGTGAAGTAACAAAAGCCTCGTGGCTAACAACATATTATGTCCATAAAAAAAAGCTCTTCTGTAGTGAGACATTAAGACTTAATATCACATTGTAATTTTATTTTAATTAAAAATTGTTGAAGAGCCAAATAAATAAATAAATACCAATTAGAAATATGACGAAACACTTAACCGACGTGCTTGTATGAAGAATGTTATGAGAGTGAATGAAGCGAAAGATGTGTGTAGGGATCGTAGCAAGTGGAAGTAAATAGTCTCTGTCTACCCCATGGGGAAGAGGCGTGAATGTATGTATGAACGCACTCAACTTATTTGAATTCACACAAAAACCTCTCAAAAGGGTTATTACAAAATGATAACTCAACCAAAGATGCAGACCACGACAAACTCCAGCGCTTTTATGGTGCGGTACTGCCTCCATTAGCAATTTATGCTCTAGCCTCTATGCTCTAAAAAATATTGAGCCAATGTTTCAAACGTCCCTATGCAGTACATAAAACTAACTACACTAAGAATCAACGTCAGCCAGTATAATGTCTATTGCTGGCCTCATGTTGGTTTGCTCCAAACTGGGTTATAAGAGATGGGATGGGAAATAAGAAGAAGAAGTGCACTTTATTGCAAAATATTAAACAATACTTTGATAACATTATATGAGAATTATCCTAATTATATTTTGCAATCGGCCTTATCGCTAAAAGCGATCTCTTCTAGCCAACCTTAATCTTAATCGCTTAACAAATATTTGATTTTACACAAATATTTTTTGCCCAACGCGGGAATCGAACCCTAGACTCAGTCTCAAGGCGAGATTCATACCGCTAGGTACGTTATAAACATTAATATACTACCAAAATATTAAGCTTTTGCCTCGAAGACCTAATTTCGTAATTGTTTACCATCTAAAATTCGTGTTCTCGAGCTCATACTTAAAACTTTCTGTTTACCCATGCCAATTCAAAAACTTTCGTCAATCATGAATAAACAATTAGACTAAAACAAGTACTAACTCATTTCTTAATAACTTGTGTAACGACTTTTTGATACTTTACAATAAATTGAAATGTTTAACATAATAATATGCAATTTGAGTAACTTATTTGCAATAGAACCTTTGTCGCCGATATATTGTAAATGTATACCGTTAGATTATAATCTGTCTGGCGAGATTGTAAACTGTCGAGAGATTGTGAACTGCTACTGCTGACAAAAACGTACAACGGTTAGATTGGGTTAGAATTGCAACCATAATGCTAGAACCAATTAAATTTAAGATACAGAAAATTGATTACCTCTATAATAATATATAATACAATCTCGCAGGATAGACTATTAGTAATTATAATATAACGGTGACATATCATCATCATCATCAGCCCGTATAACGTCCACTGCTGAACATGGGCATCCTCCCGGGGAGGGTATTTGCCATAGTCATCACGCTTGGCAGGCGGGTTGGTGACCGCAGTATTAAGTTTTACCTCATAAGGAAACGCTGCTGCCCGTTCCTTGATATACGATAATGATAGATGATGTTATAACAATCGGTACCAAAAGCTTCCCGAGGCACGGCCTCAACCTACCAGACTCGGAAAGAAATCTTAGAATTCCCACAAAGATTTGGCGTGGGCCTGGGAATCGAACCCACGACCTTCGAGATTTAAAGCGAGCCAAATACCGCTACGCTACGGAGGTTGTCGGTGACATACATATCAACAAACCCGAATCGGCAAATTCTATGTTAGTACATTACTCGACAGCGATTCGATCAAATTAGGTTATTATTCTTTATTGTTCTTACTAAACTAAATAATATGCAATTCAATCACGAAATTTTATTCAGTTTTTGTGAGATAATTCAATTAATTTTGTTGTTTGTACACATACAATGCACTGTTGATGTGGGATATAAAATATCTTCTCCAAAAGCTAGAGCATGACAAGAGCGGCATTCACGGTGAAAAACTCATGTAAAATTTCAGTCGTCCGTGTGTGGCATTTGGATAACTCAAGCTGGTCCTGTTTTAGCTGCCAATAAGAGGATTTATTTCCTATCATTCCAAGCATGGCATGGTTTCTACAGCTTTTAAGGAAGGGTTTTGATAGCAGTTTCGATGGAAAATTGAGAGTTAGAAATTTAAACCTCATATTTAACGATATAATTATTGATTATATAATTATGACGCCTGCTTGTAATTTAATTTATTTATATTTTAAAATAGTAAGTATGCATAGATTTAATTTAAAAAAAGGGAGGATTCTTGCCATAGTCACCACGCTTGGGAGGCGGATTAGTGACCGCAGTATTATGTTGTAATACACAGAGAAACGCTGCTGCCCGTTCCCTGTTATACGCTTGTTATAGATGATGTTATAACAATCGGGACCAACGGCTTAACGTGCTTTCCGTGGCATGGAGGGTAGTCCCTCAAGTAACCAGACCCGGAAAGAAAGCTTAGAATTTACACAAAGATTTCCTGTCCGGCGTGGGGATCGAGCCCACGACCTCCGAGATTAGCAAATACAAAGTAAAAAGACCGTTTTGTTAAAATATTTGTGTAGATTCTAAGATTTCTTTCCGGTCTGGTTGACTAAGGGACTACTCCCCGTGCCTCGGAAAGAACGTTAAGCCGAATCCCCCCAATTGTTATAACATCATCTATAACAATCGTATACCAGGCAATGGGCCAGCGTTTCCTTGTGTGTCACAACTTACCTAATACTGCGGTCACCAACCCGCCTGTCTAGTGTGGTGACTTTGGCAAACACCCTCCATCGGTAAGAGGCCCTTGTTCAGCAGTGGACTTTATACGGGATGATGATTAAATAATCTTGCTAACCTCGAAATAGTATTGAACTTCATCTTTCTCTGCCATTGCAGCTAGATGGCGTTGTTTGGTTTGCGCTATCAATCTTAAAAGCATCATTACCTGCCACGTAAATAAATTCTTCAAAGCGAAGCTACAATTAGACTAAATCAACGAGTAAGTTTGTATTGTGAATTGGTTTGTCCCCAGTCATCCTTTGGGTACACTACATAAGTTGATTCGATTTCCAACACTCAACGCACCGTCGAATTCAATTAAGCTCGCTTTTGTTAGCTTTAGACATATCTACCTACTGGTTTTGAATTGTAAGGTTTGACATGACAACGAACGCTTTCATTACCGCTTGATGAATCGTATAATTAAGTTAGATAAGGACGATTAGGTAATTCGCTTTGCAAATATCACAAAGGATTCCTCAAAAGTTATGATAATTGTGTAAGCAGAAATTATCGATGGTGATTTTTGGATAGTAAGAAGTAAAAATAAAATATAGCCTATAACCTTCCTCGATAAATGGACTATCCAACACTGAAAGAATTTTTGAAATCGGACCAGTAGTTCCTGAGATTGGCGCGTTCAAACAAACATTTAACGGTTTTATTCCACGGTTTTCACTATCACATTTTTTTCAGTTCGGTCGCGCAGCAAAATCCTTATCTCCTCCAAGCGTGCCGTAAGGAACTTCGTTCCAAAAATTAAAATGGAAAAATCAGATTTCTAATGTCAATTCCGTTATAAAATATGTTAAAATGCTGGACGACTTTTTGCAAAATACAGGAAGGAAAATTCAAAAACGTGCAACAATCACCAACTGAAGATTCTTTAGCTGGTGATTGTATTTTACACACTAGATATTGTATTTTGTGCTCTACATATTAGATTTTTAAATTTTAATTAGTATGGATTTTCACAAAGTAATTAAATATAGTAAAAAGTAATACAAAGGAGAAACAAACTCATTTTCATTTTGTTTTATTCATCTGCCATTTTCCAAAATATATAAGTAGTTGTATATTCATTGGTTGTTTCTTATAATGGGTTATTGTTAGATTTCTTTTGAATAACTATGTTTTATATATACTATTTAATAAACTTTTTTTTCCTGTACATTTAACTTTAAATTTACCTATATTTGAGACTGAGAAAGTGTAAGTTTTGTATTTTAATATTATAGTTTTAATAACAATACATATGAACAACTAAAACTAGCTAAGCTAAAACCTAAAGTTACTTAATATTGTAAAAAAGAGTATCTTATGTAAAATACTTGGTAATTTAAATTAAAATTCCATGAACTCAATAACAAGAAGAAAGCTACAAAATGTAGGTTACTATGTTTGCTATGGCACAATACTTTGGCTAAAACATTATCATTGGCGGAAACTGTTACTGTCACTGGATTATGTAATGTGCTACTTGGACAAAGGGTTTGATTTCGAGTGTTTAAATGCTAATTTGCTGATATAATTTAATATTTGCTGATAAAATTGAATAAACATATGTAGCACCCTCCTCCGTGACCGTAAACGGATGCCACATAACCTAAAATAGAAAAAAAAAAGTTTAAATTTTCAGTCAATCATTTTGTACATTTATTATATACTTAAACATAAATGAATAATTATTGAGTACATGAATAAAATACATAATATACAACTAAAAGTAGCTAATTTAAAATTAAATAAAACTAACTACTTTTGTACATATAGTTTTAATTTGTTGTTAATACCCAATTTGAGTATACATACTACAAATTGTAACCGCACCTCAATTATTCCACATTAAGGAAACAAAATAATGTAACTCGTTTAGTTGTAAAAGCATATTATTATTTTCATTATCAAGTGGAATGCAAGTAGTAGAATAAAGCAAAAACCACCCTTATGTATACTTGTTATGCCCGAAGAAGGCAACATTTTAATAATAATTGTACTTAAGTAATAACTTTTCAACAAAGGATGCATCTCTTATAATTTTTTTAAGAAAAAATCTTCTTAGCTTTCTTTACGAGGGTTCAAAACTGAATGAGTGAGTGCATCAATTATTTCTGTTTTATATACAAAGATTAATACAATGAATAAATAAACCAAAGGCTGAACATTAATATTATTACGGCTGTATATTCGGCGTGGTTTTACAGTGGCCGACTTGGTTAGAATTTAATTAACTGCTGCAGTCGGTAGCCTGCTTGCTTGCTTCGTGGACTTGTCTGTAGGGACCTTGCCAGTGATCCATATGGTAAGATGTAGCGGTCTATGTTAACGAAGGGAAAATTTTACATATGTTGGCGAAAATTAATTATTAGTGTCTTTATTTAGGTGCAAATTTTTCAATCGTCCGATTAAAATTATTACAGCAGTGAATTTTAAATTTAACAGGGTTTGTATGATAATGCAGTCAAGTTTAAACAATATGTCAAAGATAAATTACGTAAAAAACATTATAACATTTCTGATTACGTCCATGAAAAAACTGCTTTGGAGAGAGTTGCTCTGAAATAATAAGTACTGTTTTGTTCATAATTTTAACATAACATTTATTTAAAAAAAGATTCCTCTGAGTTTTTGCCAGTTCTTCTCAAAGTTGCCACGTCCTGAATTTGTGTGCATCATAAGAACATTTACACAATTAAAAACATTTTAAACGTTTATAATGATTATTTTGATTTGATTTGTATTATATTCCTTTTTAAAGATATTCCTTTAAGCATTTTTATATTCGAGAATTGAAAAAATTGCTCTAAGTACAATAAATATTAATTGAAATAATAGCATTGGTATTTATATGCAGCACGTACAATACAATAAGATTTAGTCATATATGTAATCTTAAAAAGGTATAAAAATAACAGTTTCTAAAATAAAATTGGCAAGTAAGCGCTTTTCTTGCCAATCTACACTTGTCATTAGGTAAGGCGACAATATGGTCAAATTAATTAAAATATATATAATCTTTAGTTTAAACCGACGTTTAACTTACATCTACTTTGACTTAAAATGACCGGCAGTGGAAGAACCTTGCGACAGCCTTTATTTAGCAGAAAGAATAAAAAAATGACGCCTTGCCATAAAAATTGTCAATTATGGTAACAATTAGTGGTTACAACATCTCCTGTTGCTATTGTAACTGCGTATTTATAAAACTTTATTTTGGAAACTTACTTAAGCTGAAACGAATAGTCATGAAATGAAATAGTTTATTAGTAACTTAGACAAATAATTCGCGCTTGTTATACGTCATTTACAATGCATAACACATTTAAGTATTTTTTTTTATATACTTAATTAAGAACAATATTTTTAACATCACATCTTATAACTTGTACCAAAATGTCAGTCACACAATACCGCCCACCCTACATAAGTTATAACCTCTGTAGTTAAGTTACAACTTGGTTTGTGGGTCAGTCTTAACGTCTTGGGGATAAATGTTAAGGAAAAAGGGTATTTTTCGACCTTTTCAAAATATTAGCTGCATTTTTAATGTGTAGCGAACCACTGAATAATATACTGTGTTACCTGGTTAGAATTTTCCTCGTATATGTATGGAATAGAAAAATTAAATAAAGACTTGGAAAGTGTGTGACGGGCGTAAAGTATCCTATATTATTAAAGATTTTGGTATCGCGTCAAAGTGCTAAATTTTTTATGATTAAAATTATCAGGTATTTTGTATAGAATTAGATTAATGTTTGAAATGGCAGCAATACTTAAATTTAAAATAGAGTGATTACCACCACATCTGTTACCGTGATGTTGGATGACACAATAAACAAGTATTTTTGAATTTTTAAACTGTTTAATGTCGTGTAATTTACACGTATACCTCAAGTATTACGAATCGAACCTTTGTAGAAGTTTTTTATTGGCAATTTGTAGATACGATTTTTACTATAAAGTATATTGTTATCAAAAAGCATTACTGTATCTATATTCTTATAACTATCTAATTTTAAATTTAATCCTAAGTCCTTTTTCTGTATTTTTCTTTTTGTGAAAGGGTACAATACAGAGTTTATCTATCTATCTGCTGTAGTTCATCAAAGCTGTACCTTACATATTAAATATCAGTGTAACAGCAACATTTTCTCCGCGTTAACCTCTCGCATTGCTATCATTCATAGGTTTTCATCATCATCAGCCCGTTCAACGAGCACTGTTGAACATGGGCCTCCTCCCGGGGAGGGTATTTGCCATAGTCACCACGCTTGGCAGGTGAGTTGGTGACCGCAGTATTTTGTTGTACCACACAAGGAAACGTATACGATTATGATAGATGATGTTATAACAATCGGGATTAACGGCTTAACGTGCTTTGCGAGGCACGGAGGGTAATCCCTTAACCAACCAGACCCGGAAAGAAATCTTAGAATTTACACAAAGATTTCTTGTCCGGCGTGGGGATCGAACCCACGACCTCCGAAATTTAAAGCAAGCCAAATATCGCTACGCTACGGAGGTTGTCCTACATATGGTATTTGCTTAACATCAGCAGCACCATATGATTCTCTGCAAATTGTAAATTATAGTTCAACTTTCGTGCCACTCATATTGTTAAATTTAGTTGCCATTTTCAGTGCAAGCACATAATTATTGTAAGTATTAATTACTTAATTATTATGACACTTGAACTAACCTAACCAAACGAGAATATGCTGCAGATATAACAAAACAAAAAAAATTAATTTCAATAAGTCCTGTTGAACTTTATTGGTTTAGATTTAGGTTAGGTTAAATTTGTTTTTAACCACCCGACACCTCGTTAGTTTATCCACTAACTAGAAAGTTGATCAACTTACAAGTTTATACATGTAGGATTTGTTGGATGTATTTAATATAACATTTGAATGTAAAACCACAGTAAAACATTGAAATTGATGCAAACAAATTCTTGCTCAAGTGTCAGTAGAAATGCAGCTCTAGCCGGCACTCCATCAATTCAGTGTTGATTTTGTGTCCGATAGTTGGTGTGATCCAAATGTTTAAGCCACAATTTAACAAGAAAGTTGGTCCAAACATTTAAAATTATCTCCTTTGGAAATAAAGTAATTTTTCGCGGTAAAAAGTAGCCAAAGACTCAGTTTTAAAAATGATGATCAAACTTCAATCTATTGAAATTTTGATTAAGAAACGAATGAGTTTTCAGATTAAAAAAGACTTTATTAATATTGATACGTTTACATATTTATAAACCATGTTATTATGATGCGTCCTGTTTATTTAATACCACCAGTTCTTGACGTGGCAACTCAGAGAAGAACTGGTAAGAAATACAGAGGTTTTTGTTTTGTACTTAATGTTTGTTTAAAAAATCTTTATGAATATTGCTTCAGAGCAATTAACTCCCAAGCAATTTTGTAATTTATAAACTCAGTAGTTTATAATAGCCTTTTTAGGGTTACGTATCCGAAGGATAAAAGTGAAACCCTGTTACTAAGACACCACTGTCTGTCTGTCTGGGCTGTATCTCATCAAAATCGTATAATTCCTATAATGAGATTAAGTATTTAATTTTAAAATCAATACTAAAAACAGGACAAAATAAGCATTTAAGTGTGTCATAATAAAAACGTGGTTTCTTTGGCGTTTTTTACTCGATACTTTATTGTAAACTGATTTTTATTGTAAAATCTTCAATGTATTAGTGTATAATGTTGTATTATAAATAATGGTACGGAGTCCTTCGTGGGTGACTCCGATTTGCGTGACTCATTGCATCTTGATGCTCAAATGGAATTTCCCAACCACCCTTCTAAGTTTCATCAGTTGAGTGTTTCTACTGGGAGATGGTAGGTAAATTAATTAGGCGTGGTCGCCACTGTCCGGTGTCTTGGGATGAAATTAAATACGGAACGGTAACAATGTGCACTGACCTGATAGTTCAAGTATTTTAGCGAAGATTGCGTTGGACTGAAGGGAATTTCGGAAGGAAATGAAGGAATATATTCTGGAGTGGTTTCAGTTAAATAGTGTTATTAACTTGGAAATGGGGAGTGATGTAATGTTATATTAAATTGAGTCAGTGGTCGTAGCAGCATTAAGCTTCGTCTTTTACGCACTTGCATTCTTACTTATTGTATTATATTATTGTTAACTTACTGTTAGATCGCCTTCGTTCTTGCACTCTTGAGTCATCGCGCTGTGAGAAATATTAGCGTACAACCAAATATTCTTAGCTGAATAGGCACCAATTTAAATACAAAATAAGAATTTTAAGACCGACCTGCTACAAGCCTGGAATCTCCGGTCGGTTGAAAATAAACGTATTAAAGGTGAAGGTATTTATCTTCAAAACTTTTCCACCTCAACTTAAAATAAGCTGAACTATTTCAATAAATTTACCACTAAAACATTCTTGCTCAACCTGAGTAATTATTCCCCACTCATAAGATCTTCATTTCATCCCAGACTTATAGAAAATCTCCTAGACTGAGTATTTCATATTAAATTTACCAGTAAATATTGTATGTGGAAACTTGGAGCCTCTGGTGAATGTTTGCTCAAATAATTTTAGATGTTAGCCACCAAACTTTAGAGTTTGGTTTCGTTTGTTTGTTTTTCTTGTATACTATATAAGGTACGTAGGTACGTTGTTGTTGTTGTGTATGTAATGGTAATTATTAACTGGTTTTACTGGGCGAGTTACAGTGTGATTTAGTGTAGGTAACAATGTTTGACCTATTTGGTCGATGAAAGTAAATGTGACTATGACTTTTAGGTTTCGGATGACAAAAGATATTTTTTTCGGACGGTGTAGTTAGCCAGGCTTTTCTTTTCTCTCCCGCACTAGGGAAATAACTCCCTGTGTCGCGGGGGACTTTACAAACATTCATTTCACGGACACAAAGAACACCCAGACTCAGAACAACTATTTGTGGTTCACACAAATAATTGTCCCGGATGGGAATCGAACCCAGAACACCAGGTCTCAGAAGCAACTTCCGTAACCACTGAGCCACCGGTGCAGTCAACCTTTCAGTTTTTGCTACTTTTCGGTGAATAAAGGTGAATAGGGTTTCACCTTTATTAAATGTTTTAAAAACTACGAATTAAGGAATCGACGCAAGGGGTCGTCCTCCGTGCAGCTTAAGGCGGTGGCTTTAATGGAAAATTTTATGATTATCAGATGATAAAGAGAAGAAATGAAATATCCACTCAACTGTCAGAAATTTCCCCAGATGACGAGTTGCGGTGATATTTCACTGTTTTTTTTATATGTTAAGCCCTCGTGCTAAGCTAAACTGCTTGTGTTACGAGTGGATTCACGTCGGTAGTGCAATGGGCGGAATCGAACCGGCGACCACAAGATCACGAGTCCGACGCCCTAGCCATTAGGCTACGGCCGCTTTATTTAAATGCGAGTTTGTTTTTATGTTTAAGCCGTGGGTTAACACAAACTATTCGCGTTTGTAAAGCGAAAGATAGACACGTATAATATTATTTTTCTGGACTAGAAGTCACTGTTTTAAATATTAAGATGGTCAGAATAGGAGGTGCGCCATTGTCAGGGGGAAGGTACCACAGAGACACGCAACCTCTGAGCTATACCCCCCCCCCCCACCTGTTCATGTTCTCCCGTCTTCGTCCGGCTCGTCTATATTTCTTTTTATAAACGCGTATTCGTTCAATAAAAAAGGTGCAAATGAAAAAAAAAAATCCTTTGGTATTAAAATTTCCTAATACCAACCGATAGCTAGCCATATTTTCATACTTAGTAATCAACAGGGGTGGTAACGTTGATGAAAGAAGCCGCGATTTCTCGGATGCCTGTATAAATTCATCGGATTACTGTGCTCTGTAAGTGTGGCCATAGAACTGGCGAGGAATTCTATGCTTATGAATGACTAGCTTCCCGCGCGCCGTTTCATCCGCGTAGCTCCCGTGCCCGTGGGAACTTCGTAATAAAATAAAATTACCAGGAAATCGGACCAGTAGTTCCTGAGATAAGCGCGTTCAAACAAACAAACAAACTCCGCAGCTTTATACTATTAGTATTGATATTTAGATACTGTCGAAATCACAGATATAGATATACCTAGATGACACAAGTATCACGATCTGTATGAAAACCAAGCGTGCCATTTTTTGAATGCCTATTATGACGTCACAAGCACTATTTAGTGATGGGAAGATGCCGCCTTACGCGGCGGCGGTTAGCGGTTTGAATCGATTTGCGTAGTCAATTTTGAATAAAGTTCGCCTTTGTATATGCCATGTCTCAAATACTATACGAATACTATTTATTGCACGGATATACATTTATTGAGTAATTGTGTACAGTAAAGAATTATTAAGAATCTTTCAAATCGATTTATGTATGATTTTATGACAGAGGAATGAGATAAACAGAGGAAAATAAAATTCCTGATCGGCTTATAAGGCTGTTAGGAATATATATTTTTTACAAAATTGTTAGTATTTCGTAATGCTGGTGTATACTTCGACGTATTGACTGTTTTTATTGTTCAACTGTCTAAAATAAATTTCTTGAGTTGTAACCTTGGTTGTTAAAAGCATATTACTTGTTCATCATTGATTACATGGGGAAAGCTAAAAAAGTCACGAAATAGTACGATTATTTATTAAAATTCTCTACATAATAAGTACTTAAATAATACAAAATCATTCGTCTGTTTCCGAAATCGATTCTCGAAAATCGATTTGTGTTGCATATGATGAACAGCACTAAACGCCAAAATTGACAAAAGTCCCTGTACTACAAAACCAAAGCGATATACGATAGTATCGCTTGTTTCGATACTCATCACTTGTTAAAACAAAACCTCTCATCAACCGCTCCAAGTAAAAGCCGCAATGTAATACGAATGTTTTGTTCTTCTCAAATTTAGTATTATCAGGTATTACTGAGGGTATTAGACTAAAATTGCTAAAAATAATTGTTTTTTTAAATTAATTACGCATAATATTAATCACATAATGACTTACCGATGGAAGGAAACGTTAACTTTATTTTTTCTCCTCGCATTTGTACAGTTTTTACAATTAATAACAGCACATTTTACCATTTTGATATTTTTAACTGACTACCTATTACTAGCGCTATACACCGATGCAGACTGAGCGCGAAAGTGGCCACTTACGATTTTTGTACGTAAGCTAGGCACACGAAGTAGTTGCTCTTGTGTTATCTAGGTAACTACGAAATAGTAGATGGAACACCGTTTTTTTAATGCAATGGTAAATTACTTTTGTGTAGCGGTGCAGTTTTAAAGAGTAAAAATAAAAAATGTTAATCTATAATCTATATTGGTTTATCATTTCTATCCCACGTTATTGAAAGCTAACAATAACCTGTCAGGCTTATAAAATATTCACAATATGTTTGCTGAAATAGTAATTATATTAATATTTGATGCGATGCGGAGATATTATGTTACTAAACATTATTAATGGCCATGAGATAAAGCTAATTAATAATCAAAATATTATAGTTAGGCTTTTCTGTCTGCCATGGTCCCGGGTCCGGTAATATAGGTCCTGTAAGCCTCCGGCTAGGATGTACCCAATATTTGCTTAATTTTCTATATTTACTGTGGATGCTTATCGGAATGGGACTACAACGGCCGCACCCAAGGCCTCTGCTATTGTTACTTGAATCGCCTATTTCATTGCTCAACCTATCTGCCTATAACTTTTTCATAGCCCAATCCAATTTTTCACGAATTAATCCTGGTTTCTAAAATCCTTTGATGGAATATCCTGACATACCTGCAAATATTATGTTTTACACGCACCTACTTTTTCGGTATGGATTAATGGATATCTGCGTGAGTAGAATAAATGATAGAGTATTCATCACTTCTTTATCTAGCGGTGTTTTACTTGATTTTTACATATTGCTAGATTTTAAAAGATTATATTACAAGTATATTTATATAGCTATATTACACTTTAATGAGTCGTCAGTCGATGCTCGTTAGGCCATGGGTATAGCAACAGCAAATATGTGGCCCTACGAACAAAATCATTTCGCTTGTCGTTCCGGGATTGCGGTTGCTGACATAATCTATATTTTTTATCTATACCTATACTAATATATAAATTTTGTTTGTTTGGTCGTTTAAAAGCGCTAATATCAGGAACTACTGGTCCGATTTGAAAAAAAAAATCGATTGTTTCTGAATAACACGGAGCTGTCAGAACTGAGGAGTTTTACCAGCCGTACTCCCCTTATTTATAAATTTGATTAACAAGTAGGTGAGTATGAAATTTTCTGTCCCAATAAAAAATAACATACCACTCAACAACACAAAACATTTTGGTATACAAAAAAGCAACTTACTTACTGCAAACTAACATAACTCCAAACGAACAAAAAAAAGGGTGTAAATTATGCAACGGCCCATTTTCTATTATAATGTGTTTGTTTTTGACTGGCTTAACATATTTTGACACACGACAAGTATGGGTAACCTAAACTAAAGCGCCCAGTTGTTTTATGCGGAGATCGCAGCGTCAGACGCATGCGATCAACGGATGTACTCAACTCACGCTGCGCTTGGCGCTGCGTCAACCGCGTAAAACAATGGTTTTTAATTATATTACCTGATATGAAATGATGTGCGTTAATCGCATTGCGTGTAACGCAGCGTTTATCGCGTAAAACAACCGCGCGCTTTACAACTAATGTATATCCTTACTATAAAAAAAACCGATCAAGTGCGAATCGGACTCGCGCACGAAGGGTTCCGTACCACCTTCAAGTGCCTGTATGTTGTCGAACCGTTAATCGACGTTGTAAGGGTAGTTCTCATATTAAATAAGTAATGTACTTATTTCTATTGTTCCTTGTTGTATATTGATGTTAACTCTTCAAATTTGTTAAATGTCGTTTCTGTTAGCAAGTACTTAAGTGAACGTTGTACGTTGTGAACTAACTGCAACACCCACAATTGTCCTGGTATGCGCCGAAACATTTATGGCAGCCCTAATCTAACAGCACTTCTTATCCAGATTATTCACTCATTCGGTATTTTTAAAAGCTAATAATTTTTATCCTATTTATATTATAAACGCGAAAGTTCGTAAGTATGGATGGATAGATGGATGTTTGTTACTCCTTAACGCCAAATTTACTGAACGGAATTGGCTGAAATTGCACCGGGATAGGTTATACGCTGGATTAACATTTAGGCTACAAAACATCACGCTCCGAACCACGGGAGCAGAGTGACGCGGGTAAAACTGAGGCGCAGCTAGTATTTTTATAAAAAAGCTTACTAGTTATTAATTTTTACAAACAACATTAGGACTTCTGCTTCTATAGTTTATTTATTATAGCCGCATGCATACAAACAGTCTAGTACATTTACGGCTTTTTCCCACAGGGATAGGCAGATAGATACCACTTCATCCCACTTGCTACGATCTTGACATACCACTTTACCTTCCTCCACATTTATTAATGTCCTCATGCATGTCTCCCCTTCCTCTTTTATAAAACATTATTATAATAAAAGAGATCTGTTCTCTTAGAAATTCTACATCATTAGAAATCTTCGCTGAAGTCCAAATAGTTTCAAATTCGAAGCTTCAATAGCAAAGCTTAGATACTCGGTAACTTTGTATAAGTAATTCTACTTAGATCTTGATTAAATTTTACTGCTTGTTAAAATTCGTTGTCTCCATCATAATGTAGCCGTAGTTAGTTAACGAAATGATATTAACCTACTAATCGAAGTTCAATCAAAGATTTTCTTTAATGCCTTACTAAATCTTTTTTTTTCAGTAGGACTTATGTAGTTAGCCACGAGGCTTTTGCTACTTCACCTGGCATAAAGGCGAGCAGAGAAAAACTACAAACTAAGCAACCTGCGCAAGAAGGCGTCCCTGTGGGGCTTGGCCCTCGGCTCAGGGCGGTCGCTGGCGATGAGATTGAGGGATTATGACTTTTATTATTTTAGTGGCTTTTGTGCTAATATCGCTCTTCTTTACAGTTCTCGGGCCTCTCGGACTTCGGGTCTACGAGGGCGATTATTGGATGGTTAATATTTAAAAGTAACAAGGAGCTATTTAATGTTAACATTTCGATCGAACCAAAATAAAATTTTCCTTGATAATACCGCATTAGTCTATACAAATATATAACGAGAAAATATTTGATTGTTTGTTTGTAATAATAGGCTCCAAAACAAATGGGCCGCTTTGAAAAATTATTTCACCGTTGAAAAGCTACACTAGCCCTGGATGACATAGGCTATATTTAATTATGAAGTTCCCACGGGAAAGGGAGTTACGCGAGTGAAACCGCGCGCGGAAAGCTAGTTTACTATAAACCTGCTGATGACCTATTAGACCTTAAGCGTGTATTTTTTTAATTTTATATCAAGCAAGTTTGTATTATAATTAGTGAGTTTTCAATGTTGATAAATATGAGCACTAGTTTTTTGTATCCTGTACTTCATCTTTGAAATCATTTTCTATTATGTATAAATATATACTCGATGGAAGGAGTAGTGAGTATCGTCTAGCAAATCCCACGACTCATTTGAAATAATCCAGTGGGAAATGTACTCTGCTAATAAAGTGTTCGCGTCACTTCATTTTATCTTAAGTATTCTCAATACTTTAGCATGTAATATATGTAGCCGTTAACGTCCACTGGTGAACATGGGCCACCATGGAACATGGTATGTTGTCTAGCTGCCAGGATCGTTGAGGGATATTGCCATAATCACTGGTTAGGCGGTTGGTGATGCCAGTAAGATGGCAAATATCCTTGCGCTGATAGACGCTTTATGCGATAAGACCGCCTATTGTACCTACTTTTGTTATTTGTTTTTATGTTCCAAATTTGTTTTCTTTATATATGTGTGTACAATAAAGAATTTTTATTATTATTATTATGCTCCTGTCCATCCATCAGCTGTGACTCCCTTAGTCCTCTCTTACGACACCATTGGAAAAAATCGGGTGGCTTATAACGCCGGAATCCACACGGCAGTTATCATAAATTTTAAGAAGCATTTGTTAGGTTTGGTGATTTCTGGTGTTTTTTGTGAAAACCTCCGTAGCGTAACGGTATTTGGCTCGCTTTAAATCTCGGAGGTCGTGGGTTCAATCCCCACGCCGGACAGAAAATCTTTGTGTAGGTAAATTCTAAGATTTCTTTCCGGGTCTGGTTGGTTGAGGGACTACCCTCCGTGCCTCGGAAAGCTCGTCAAGTCGTTGGTCCTGATTGTTATAACATAATCTTTAATAATTGTATGTCAAGGCGGGAATGGGCAGTAGCTTTTCCTTGTGTGGTACAACATAATACTGCGGTCACCCACCCGCCTGCCAAGCGTGGTGACTATGGCAACTACCCACTCTCGGGAGGAGGCCCATATTCAGCAGTGGACGTTATACGGACTGATGATGATGATGGTGATTTCTGTAAAAATGAATAGTTTACTATTTGAACACACAAAAAGACTTGGACATATATTAACAATAGGCACGTTGGCAAAAACTTTTACCAAAATTATATTCTCACATTACAAAACGTCATGACTAACATAGACACTTCAAGCAAATATCATCATATTTGACACAGAAATTTACAAGCGATAAGAACGAAATTGGCACGCACATAGATCAGTGAACTTTTGCTTTGAAATATGTTTTCGTAAACTAGTATTAAATTATATGTTGCACTCGAATCGTCTCAATGACGTGATAAATAATGTAGTGTTGAAGAGTTTCACAAAAATGTGATTTATTTTCTCATTTTTGTTTGACGGCTGACTCGTGTTTTGAATGAGAATAACATTTCAAAGACGGTATTATGAATAATGAGTGTTACATTTATATCAGTCGTAAGTTATTTTTTAATATAAATTATATTTTATGAGATGAACAAATATTTCAAAAACTTTAATGTAGCGGTGGGTGGAATGACAAGTAGTTACTTGGTTTTCTTTACATTATTTATGAGGTCGCGTAAATAAAATCTGAATAAAAACTATTTATTTAAAAACAACTAGAGTATACATATTAAAACTCTTAAAATTATATGGTTTTTACATAATAGCTTGTTAGTGTACAGGCCACACACATTAGCTGCAAAAGGTACTTAATTTATAAAAAAAAACATATACATTGCAGTTAAATTTTAAATATAGTAAAGATACTTTTTTTTCTATATTATTGGCAAGGTAATTTATTTTCACAAAATGTTTATGGTGTTTGGGAGAGTCTCCTACACAAGCAATATAATTAATAATATAAGGAGGCTGCAATCACTAGTGGAGAAAAAAAATAAATGAAACAAAAAAAAGAAACAAAAATCTTTTTCTATTTGTCCTTACAAGCTAAATTAGTTTTTCAAAAACTTCCGCACTATCCTAGAGCGCACTGATAGATCTATAGATAATTATTTTATTAGTTAAAATCACTTGTATCATTAAGTTTTGATTACAATAGGCGTGACGACAGTATCAAAAAATTAAAGATTTAATGTTTTTAGGGGAAAGTAGGACACCTACATATAAAAAGAAATTATTACACTTATTTATTCTTATATATAACCTTGAGATTAATGTGATTTTTAATAAAATAAAAGATTAAAATACTGCAATCGGCCATTTTGACTGAAACACCAATCACGGCGCATGACGTCACGATATTGTAACCATCAAAGAGAATTTAACCACTACGTTAGGTTTGGCGGACTCAATGACATTTTTTACAATAGCGTGACGTCATAGCCAACGCCATGACACTTGAGGCCTTTTTTCGCGCGCTAATTAAAATTTAATAGAAATATGGCTTAAACTTCGTTAAATTTAAATTTATTACGGAAAAATTGTGTTTTTCGTACTTAGAAAATGACTACCCACGTTGCGCAAGAGGATTTCAAAATCTTGCGTCATGCCTATTACTAGTAAAACATTTTGGTAAAAAGCGAGTCCGGTTACGAGTAATTGGTTTTTTTTTCAGAAACCACTATTTCACTTACTTCCTATGTAGACCATCCACATACGTGTTCTTGAGTCGTTGGTACGGGCTGGACAGTATTCATGAACCGCAGGTAGTCCCAGTTTTCTAAGTTAAGAAGTTTTAGTTTTGGCATCTTTCCAAACCAGTAATAACCGTATTACAAATAAGTGTCTCTCTTTAGATCGCGCGTTATATGTTGTAATACCCCAATATCATACGGTTTTCCGTGTAAAACAATGTGCCCTTTTATTTCTTTATCTTCATAAAAATAATCTTCATGACAAGACTATGACTTTTATGGCTGCTAGAAAAGGATTTTGGTGTGAGTATTTATTTATCTGTTTCGTTAACTCGAGAACCGTATAAAGTACACTGCTGAAAGGGTATTTGCCATAGTCACCACGCTTGGCAGGTGGATTGGTGACCGTAGTATTATGTTTCCTTGTGTGGTACAACATAATACTGCGTTCACCAACCCGCCTGCCAAGCGGGATATTTGCGGAATATTTGGCTAAACCTTTGCACGGGGATATTTAAAAAGCTCGATTAACATTTATAGTCTACAAAAAATCACGCACCGACCCACTGGAGCAGAGTAACACGGGTTAAACCGCGAGGCGCAGCTAGTTAATTAATATTTAAAACTGAAGAGTTCGTTTATTTGCTCAAACGCGCTAATGTCACCAGCGTTAACGCAAACGCTTAGAAAAGTGTGGATCCGTCGTAATGTTAAATGGCAAATTTCATAAATAACTGCGACATTATTATTTTATGTTCATTACCTTAATAAACATTCTTGAAAACACATTAAACACTCACAAATGTATTAACCCGCTTAGCCTTATTATTTCAAACCATTTAAAATAAGCAAATGTAAATATTTAAAAGGCGAATAGCGTAAACTTGGTGTACCATTCCCTCGTGAGCAGGAGTGGCAAACATTTTGTCATAATAATAAAGTATTAAAATTTTTTATTTATTTTATTTGGTTTCTTTTTACTTATACTATAAAGTAATGCGATTTATATTTATGTTTGTGTTGCAAATATCTCACAGCATTAGAAATGTACGTTATCCAGACTAAATGTTATAACGAGGTAACGAGGTTTCACGCACGGTGGGCCTACGTTTATTACTATTTTATCATCAGGTTTGGAACTTTGCCATCTTTCGGAATTGACAGCTCATGCCGCGCCGTAAAAAGCAAGAAAAGCAAAGTTATAAACCATTTTTGAGGTGAATTTTAGAAAAAGAACATTGGGATCGAATCCGAAAAAAAAACTTTAGAACTAAAAGAGTACGGCACAGCTAGGTATTTTATAAATTTATAGTACACTATATTTTCGGGTAAATTTCTTCACAAGTTGTTCGCTAATTTATCTATATATATATATATATATATATATATATATATATATATGTATATATATATATATATATATATATATATATATATATAAGAATCCCTATTTCTCTTGATCACGGCGTGAACGGATGGATCGATTTCACTTATTATTTTTTAATGTGTTTGTTATTGTCAAGAAAGGGTTCTTATGCAAAAAAAAAAGAAAATTGCGAGGAAAATTAGAAAATTTAAGCTGCGCGCAGTCGCCTAAGTTGAAACTCGGCCATCGTGTGTTGCACCGTGTCATCGGCGCAATCTTGATGGTGGCATCGAGTGTCTGGCTCTCTCCTAGTCACTTTGCACAGGTAAAGACCGAAACACCCATGGCCCACCATCACACCTGCGGAACGCGGAATGTCCCCCCTAGTCCAGCCCACTCGATAGGCTCAATAGCGGGTCAACTTCCAGTCCGTCTTACCATCTCTGATGGACACGGCGTGAGGAGAATCTAGTACAAAACGATTTGGTTTCCAAACAGAGACTAAAATTGACCTGAGCTCAGTAGTTCAATTGCACGGTTGGTAAAACCGGGTAAAATCTATTCAATGTCGCCACGGCTACCCCACCCCTGTTATTTGTACCTAAACTAGAGCCATCACTTGAAAACCGTCTGTTCAATAATGTATGGGGTACGTGTAACTTCGTGTAAACGGTTGAAGGTTACCGAATACGTGTCTGGTTAGATTGAGTGTCAAGCGGTAGTGTGTTAATAAAATTTAGGTCAAATGTATCGGAAATGGATACGCGACGAAATATGAAATTACATGAGGAATGAAAAATAAAATATATGAAAGTATAAAAAGCAGAGGATGTTACGTGACGTAGCACACTAGATGAGATGAATATAGAAATACCTAACTATATAACGCATCTTATGTGTTAAGGACAGTTTTTTGATTGATTCACATCTCGTTGAGTTGTTTTTTTAGATTAAATACTAAAAGTACTTTAAATTTTTTTTGTTTCATTATTTTTGGCAGTCTCTGTGATATTTTTATTATATTATTAAAACTTCTCAATGGATAGGAAACTAGCGCTGGTCGTTAATTTGTCCATAATGATTGATGTGTGCTGATTTTCATTTTAACTTTTTTCTTCGCATGGACATTTATTAGTCAGTGAGGATGCTTTTATTACTTCACCGGACTTAAGTTGTGGTGCTCCAGCTATTGGTTTAATAACTATAAATTGAGAAACCTGTGCAGAAGACCACCTTTGTGGGACCTGGACCTCGGCCCAAGGCGGTCGCTGGCGGAGAGTGAGTGAGCTGAGCAATGCCGACTTTTAGTTTTTAGGGGAGTTAGGTTGCTCTATACATAGTATAATAGTTTACGGGCCTCTCGGATTTCGGGTCTACGAAGCCGTGAGTTTTAAATTTAATCTTTCACACTAATAGCTAAGAATCCTAATCGTGTTTATTGATGTAATGGCCGTATTCCGTTTACCCGAAATGTCTGCCTAATTCTTAAATAGCTTGTTAGACTAGTTATACTCAAATGAGATACAAAAGAAAGTAATAAAGATACCATAGAATTACAATAATTATCACTTTCTTTCCTCCGAAATAAAATATCCTTAAAGATAACATCGAAGTATTTTGGCCTAAGCAAATGTTTCCTTGTACATAGGGTGGCCATCTTTAAGTTCGGTAAACTAGGAAAAGAGATGTGTGACTGTGGTTCATACACTTCTTTTGACTTACAAAACTCTGCTCAAATTTCCGCGTCCAAATTCAATAAAAAATCAAAATTCATTTATTTCGTAAAATGGTTACATATGTTTGGAATGGTCATATTTCTCCTACTGTGCAGTGCATGACGTGGCGACAACTGAGAAAAACTGCCAAAAAACTCAGTAGAACCCTCTTTTAAAATATAATAAAACATCACAATATTTTATTAACCATATCACAAAATACTTTATTTTACATTGAGATTGGAGCGATTTAATCCTAAGCATTTTTGTCACAAAGATAATCAGAAATTTTATAATAAGCCCTGCTGCACAATTTGGCTTTAATGTAGTAATTTTAAACTTATTTATAGACAATCTCTTATACTATTGGGAAGTTTGTTATCCGTTTATCCGTATACATTGCACCCGTGGTCACCCTCCTTGTACAAAATCAGTACATTCGTATTCAAATGATTATTGTGCCGACCACACTATTACATTTATTTTGGTAAAAGCCATTCGTTGGTTTTTTATATTTCCTGCTGGACTTGGCTTAGGTATTCTTGTTTTGAATATTTTTAATTTAGATATGTTTTTATAGGTATTTCTAATCTGATCGGAATAATAATAGCTAGTTTGTTTATTATAAAGTAAAGTAAAAATATAACAGTCACGTTTCTTAGTAGTTTTATGCAAAATTATTGTAGCCAAAATCTAAATCTCGACTTGAAACTAAAACATTCAATTGAAACTGTGTCTTACCTTAGACCACGTGGCTGCCACGTGGTCTTAGTCAAGACACAGCTTACAGCAGAAGCTAGCCCTATTTTTTGTGACCTGTTTTGTAAGGTTTAATTATAATATTAGAGTAGGTATACATAAAACTATAGAACGTGGATATTGCTGCGGTTCGTTGCGTTGATTGTAAGCGGGTGTCATTTATGGGAGTTATTGTGCATGTTCTAACATTTAGAACAATGTTGTTGCCAATAAAAAAATCTACTACATTATTTTTATATTTCATTCATAATACAGCTGTCATCTGTACTAGATACCATCACAATAATCTTGGAATCGGCAATAAAACTTGAACGCCTTGAACACGATTTCATAAAACGATAGATAAGTTGACTGGTTATTTTTAGTGCCTCATAAAAACTGACCTGAAATAGACGAAAATAAAATAGGAATGTGTTCGAAAATGTTCTAAATCTTTATTAGTATTTTTTGTGAAGTGTTAAAGAATGTTGGATAGACATTTGGAATCGTGCGAATTTGTATTCTAGTCTACGTAAAATCAGGTAAATTTTCAAAAATATATAATTGAAAAAATCTAGCCGTTGAGACAATAAAAGCTTCATATAATGGACCGGCAATGAATATATTTTTTTATTACTTTCTAATAAATATTATAATTTCGATACTTGTAATCTAATAGATATGATAACAATATAAAAATTAGTACTTTAGTCTCAAAATTGAGATGAATAAAGTTCGACCACCGGCAGGACATGAACCTGCGTCTTATTCTCTTTTATGCTATTTCATTAATCTCAATTTTGATACATAGCACATGGTAAACTTTTCCGTAAAGTATTCAAACGAATTTTAAAAAAGTACTTTAGTCTCTCTAAAATTAAGAGATTAGAGAGATGAGTAGGTACCATAATACAAGAGCATTCGCTTATTGTATTTTACAAGATTCTTTAACTACTATACTAACCTATTTATGACTTTAAAATTATATATATTTATCAGGTAGGGGATTATAATTACTCTCAATTTTAAAACAAATTTCAACTTATTTAAACCTTTTTAATATTAAATAACAAATGTCATATTTACATAACATAATCTTAATGACAGTATCGTATTCTCCGAGTATTTCGTATGTCACTTTTTACCCCAGCAAAAGTGTGTTTCAGTTATAATTTTGCCCTCGCTTTTTACTGAGTAAGGTACGGCCTCTTAAGCTAAAAGTGGTTTTGTACGAGTCACTCCGCGATAGAATTTTAAGCTTCCGAGTTACGCGAGAAATTACGTAAGGTATATGAATTTTATGAAATATAAGGAGTTATTTACGAGGAAATGTGAGATGTTTAAGACTGAATTTACGCGGCACAAGATTAATTCGGATTTATTCAGTAATGTACGATAATTAAATAAGGAAACGGTGGTGAAGCCACAAAAATATCTTGTCACTTTCAAAATAGGATAAAATTTGTCCTTATAAAAATAATGATTAGTTTTTATACTTTCAATGATAATACCTATTGTGGATTTGATTAAAAACAATTTGATTGAAAAAGTTAATTAATTCAAAACAAAGAAATAGAATAGGTCAGTGTGGGTGTTCACAGGGCTGTTTTATAGGCCCGCCTTAGTTTTTAATTTATTCATAATAATTAGTTTCGCTTATAAGATGTTAGTAAACTTCAAAGTGAAAAAAATCGTTATTTAAAATATAGAAAGAAAAAACTATGATTTGTTATTTCTTACCATCTCCACTTCATCAACTCGCTTAAGTCCACTGATGAACTTTGGTTCCCTCTTAACAGTCTTTGGTAAGTGAGAGTAGTTACTGTTGAAGGATATAATCTGTGCATCTACCACTTTTTCTCTTCACCACCCTATGGTCGACTGGTAGAAAATGCCTATGGCATTAAGTCCGCCATGTACTGTCATTGTGCAAAAGATTTTAAATAAATAAATATCGCCATAACCACCACGCTTGGCAGACGGATTGATGATCGCAGTATCTTTGAGCTGATAGATATTGCTGTCATTCCATCAGCTGTACATCCTTTAATCGCCTCTTACGTTTTTTCTAAGCTGGAGGCTATTTTCTACCATACCATGTAAGTGAAACGATGACATTTAAAACTAAGATATTGGTGTGGAACATGATTTATTAACATTGTTGATTGTGTGTTAGTAAAACTGCCAATAAAATGTAATGCAGGGCGTATACAAGTCAAGTATATTTTAAACATAAGTGCATGAAGATTTCTCAAAAACAAGACAGTGTCCAAAATAAAATAAAAAAATAGCACTTACATTGTCAGCAAAGTAATACTGCATTAAGTGAATTGAAAGGCCATTAATGTAGTTCGGCCATTACCTTCAATTCGCCCTAGTTATAAAACTGACAACATTGTTTTATTTTCCGATATTAAGACATATTTATTTCAGGAAACCGATAACAGATGGATAAGGAACCTATCTAAAATAGCATTATGGTTGGATAAAAACACTGGAGGCGGAATTTAGAAACCATGCCAATCTTTAGATTGTTTTCTAAAATATCTATACTAATATTATAAAGTGTAACTATTACATTGTTTGTTTGCATTAAATAAGCTCCGTAACTACGAAACTGATTTCAAAATTTCTTTCATCATTAGAAAGCCAAGGACAACATCCGTAGCGTAGCGGTATTTGGCTAGCTTTAAATCCCGGATGTCGCCCACGCCGGACAGGTTATCTTTGTCTAAATTCTAAGATTTCTTACCGGGTCTGGTTGGTTGAGAGCCTACCCTCCGTACCTCGGAAAGAACGTTAAGCCGTTGGTCCGGACTGTTATAGCATCATCTATAATAATCGTATATCAAGGAACGGGCAGCAGCGTTTCTTTGTGTCGTATAAGATAATACTGCGGTCACCAACCCGCTTGTCAAGCGTGGTGACTATCGCGAATAGCCTCCCTCGGGAGGAGGACCATGTTCAGCTGTGGATGTTGTACGGGCTGATGATAATGATGATCCTAGGTCGCGTTGGATATAAAGGGTTCGCAGTCTGACCTTCAGTCGATCTGTCACAGTAAGATCTCGAAACTGCGCAAAAGATTCATGATGAATACACATTTTAGTGAGTGTTATAAATGATATATGATAACGTGGTTAAAGTGTGGAGGTCTCTAGATAAACTAAATAAATATAATAAATAAATAGGTATTTAATAAAATATTATTACAATATGATAGTGTCACGGTTGCAAGACTTTCTTCTTATTTTTTTATTTTTCGTGGTTCGCAACATAAAAAAGTTTGAGAAATGATATCCTAGAGTAACATTAGCTATATTTAATAACTGGCTGTCACACGCGTTTTTATCCGCGTTCCCGTGGAAATCTTGACTTAAAATATAGCCTATGACACTTACAAATGGCTTTATTGGTAAAAGAATTTTCTAAATCGGTTTAGTAAATCCAGAGATTACCCTCTGCAATGTCACAAACTAAATAACTGTACCTCTTTATAATATTAGTATAGATTATGTTCTAAAGGGAAAGGGAGCTAAGTAGGTGAAACCACGTGCGAGCTAGTTGCTGTTTGCAGTGTCCAATGCAATCCAATCTATCACCTTAAGCTAATAGACAGAGGTTCCCCTAATTTGCGCCACAATACTCTATCCTCATCCGTTCGCATACAGTTCACACCTGCTCGGATCACATACTCATGTCATTGCTCCATGGTCCATTACATGGAGGCTTCCTACCCAACTTTTGTACGCGTTTGCAATTTCACACCGAAGTAATTGTCTGCATGGTAGTGAAACTGTATATAAAATCTGTAACGTGGTTTAGATGAAGTAATCATAAAAAACATATTTTTAGCTCTTTCAAGGTGGAAGTTCTAAGTGAATTTGAATGATTCTTATACATTATGAAAAAGGGAGTTTGATAACTAGAAGAGAAGAAAACATACTTATTTTCCTACTCCTTTACAGTTCACGCTGTTAGGCCATGGAATTTACTTCCGCCTAACATACTTCTAACACTATCTTTCCTTACCTTAAGTATATATTTATATATGTATTTGTGTATATTTTCTAAATATAGTAGTGTATGTAGTATATTATATATAATGTTGTATTTGTGGATCTTATATATGTATATAAACTACACATGATATATTCTTCTTCATTTAACTGTTTCCTATCGCGGGTCAGCTGGAAAAAAATCTATTGAAATAAGCTGTACCTTTGTGCTTTGTATCCTTATTTATCTAGTCTCATATTGTTTGTGTGTACATAAATTATTAAATAAATAAAAAAGATTATTCTATAGCAATAAACATTACACTGAATGTAGCATTTCCATTAGAGTAGATCTAGGAGTGCAACAAAAACGCCATAAATAATACTATCCAACTATTAAAAATAAAAATATTGAATGTTGTTACTTTAAAATTTTCAACCCCTGCAGGTATTTTGCTAATTTGAAGCACAACATGAGTGACATGTTGAAAATAATATTCAAAAATAGGTTCGATAAATTTTATCTGCAACATATCATATTTTTTTATCCGTTGTTGCGTATAGACACTCGACAATGCTGCTACAAAAAACAATCTCAAAGCGTAGCGGAAATGACCATTACTATGTTTTCGTTGGAAATAAACAGAACATGATAATATATCTATACTAATATATAAAGCTGATGAGTTTATTTGTTTGTTTGAAAGCGCTTATCTTAGAAACAACTGGTCTGGTTTGAAAATATCTTTCAGTGTTAGATAGCCTTTTTTTTCGAGGCTTTTGCTACTTCACCGGGCATAAAAGTGAGCAGAGCTCTAGCCTTAATAAATGGTTTAAAGACTACAAACTAAGCAACCTGTGCAAGAGGGCGCCCCCTGTGGGGCTTGGAACTCGGCTCAGGGCGGTCGATGGCGATGAGATTGAGGGATTATGACGTTTAGTATTTTAGGAGGTTTTGTGCAACTGTCGCTCTAATTTACAGTTAGCGGGCCCCTCGGACTTCAGGTCTACAAGGGCAATGGATGGTTCTTTGCAAACTAAGTATCGGGAAAAAGTTAGATAGTCTATTTATTGAGGAAGGCTACGACCACATTTAATTTCTACGTGAATGGGAGTTACGAGGGTGAAGCTTGTAAAACATATCACTCACCCATGAGATTTCTATAGAAATGGAAGCACCATTTCCTAAATTATTTTTTGTAATTAGTGTTCATTACCATAGTTTTAAATTGTTTTAATAACAAAAGTAGACTACACGGGTGTCTACTTTGCGATGCCCTCGATCACCCGAAGTTTCGGGAACTGCTAAGTGGAGCGACAGTTGCACAAAACTCGCCTAAACAATTAAAAGTCATAATTCCTTAATGCCCCGCCAGCAACCACCTGAGCCGAGTCCAAGATCCACAGAGGACGCCTTCTTGCACAGGACTCCTGCTCGGCTTTATACCCGGTGGAGTAGCAAAAGCCTACATATTATTATAATTCCGTCCTAAAAAACCAAACACTGGTGGCTGAATGATTATAGTAGTTGGGTTAGATTCCTGCGTTGTTCTCTGTGAATGTCTTGTGTCCGGCTATTACACTGTAACGTAGTACGTGTTGGTGTAGCCAACCATGTGTTACGGATATGAAAAGAGATGAATAATTTATATAAAGAGAGGAAATAAACACAGATCACTCAGTACACTATAGTTTATTGAAAATTAGAAATAAAGATTTACAACATTTAGGATGGGGGGGCAGGTCCTAGGACTCGGTTTGAGTAGGTGACCAGGTAGCTAGTCACTAAACACTTAGCTTTTTAGGAAGCTGGATGATAGTAGTCTCGCTGACGCCTCAGGTAGATGGTAGCGGCAGCGAGGGAAGCAGGGCTCGGCATGTGTCCAGTCCGGATGGTAGTAGCAGGCTGGTGTAGGGTATCTACCGCAGCGTGAGGTTGTAGAGAGGTTAAAGTGGTCGCGGCATCAGTGCGCGCCCCTTTTATAGTCACAGCCGCCGGTCGGCGGCAGGGCTACGGGGTACGGGGTACGGCGACGAAGACGCATCGTCACAACACGTTTCTAAAGTCGTTAGATTAGTATTTAAAACGTTATATTTAACCTTTTAATTATGTTACTTTACATAAAATATTTAACCATAGTTTAAAACGACACAAAATGAAAACAGAAAGAACAAAAAACAATCTGGTAATTACAATTCTACTTAACTCGCAAATAAAGTATCACAGTACCTAAATAAATACCGCACAAAACGAAAACTTATTAGTGTTCATAAACGCCCTTATTTGCCATGAAAACATGGGTTTCCTTTTGTGGGTTTTGTTCTAAGTATTTGTTTAAGCGCACCTGGTTTTGTACCGAGAAGAATACTACAAATGTTAGTCGCCGCCTAACCAAACATCTAGATCGAGTTTGCGTAGTAACAATAGATATTAAAGTGTGTTTGGAGTATGTGTGTTTTGAGAATAAGGCGTACGGTACATTAGTGGCGAATATGGAATTTCGTTATATTATGTGGAATTGTAATGTTGTAATTTATAGTAGACGCGGGTCTCAATCGCGATACAATTGTAAGGCAAATCATTACCTTTTTAAAAATCCGATGTTTTGACATGGTTTACACCAGTCGTGGTTTTGGATAGATTGATGAGTGTTAGCAACATCGTCTTCGGACAGCGCTGGTTTCGGCAACTATTGCCACTTGAAAGTGTTTTTTTTTTTTTTTTTGCACCAAACCGAACTTTTTTTAGTTACACTCACACTCACGACCGTCCACACCCGTGGGAACTATATTGGAGTCGCTACGATGACATGATGACACATCACGACTGGTGTAACCCATGTCGAAACGTCGGATTATTAAAAAGGTAATGATTTGCCTTGAAATTGTGCCGCGATTGAGACCTATTATAAATTATGGGTACAAATCGCGAAAGTTTTAAAACATTTATTGTAATATTGTTATTAAATTAACTTTAAATTATAGGTACTACTATTCATAGTTGAAAGTAGTTTAAACTAGGCTTTCCCAAAATTATTTTTACCATGACTCCCATAGCAATTTATCATTAATTGGCGATACCTATTAAATGTGATATTGTCGTCTCCAAATACGTGTCACAGACACACAAAGTTAGTGTCTGACGTATAATAATCTGAAAAAAATACCTATTTACCATCTGTTGGACTTATATGAAACATGATTCATGTAACGTGTAATGTTACTTTATGTATGAAAACAGTCTTATTATCTTGGCCACCACTGTTATAAACGGAAAGTCTCAAATATGTATTTTATAACAGCATAATGAAATGGCTCATAATCACGAAAAGCCTTGCTTATTTTATTTTTAATAATAAATCATTAACTTTTCCTAGTGCGCCGTCTTCGCTCAAGTCATATTCAGCTGAAAGCGAGCTTGAAGCTGTCACCTGCCAACCATTCTTAAGCCGTCTAGAGCTTGTCTTTCATGATGTTTTGTTTTTACTCTTTTTGCCGTACTTCAGATAATATCTTTCATCTATTTATTATATTTAACGGAGCGTAATAAAAAGGATTCCTATGTTTATTTTTTGTTGTAAGGCCAGGTATAAAGTTTTATTATTTAAAAAACTGTTGAGAATTTTATATTAATTGCCTTGTTAATCTATTCGAAATATGTTCGACCTGGGCCGGGCAAAAACTGGTGTTCCTAGTAGTCTTCTCTTCATACAAACTTCAGCCCATGGTCAGGAAGTTGGATCCGTGCCTTTGAGAAAAGCTTAATTAGTCGGTGCAGTGTCTGATATCTTGCGAAATACGATATTTCATTGTGAACCTACCTTAGTTTGCGCGCACCTTTGCGCGAGGCAAAATTGATCGCGGGAACTTAATATATTTTAATTAATATACCTATCTGTAGTATGTCAAGATTATGAAACACTGTTTACCAAAAATGTTAGAGTATATGCTAGTGCAAAATGGATTAGGTACACAAAAATGGCCAGAATAGTTTTATTCACTTTTTACGTACAACAAATGGACTATAAAATTCAACTAGCTTTTTGATTAAAATACATGTGTATCAAAATTTTAACAAAATCATTACGTTTGACATCCGTTATTAAAAATTTATCTTGAACTCCTATCAGGATAATAAGGCAAAGCGCTTAGGTTTACTTATAAAAAGTGAATGCCTAATTTTGCTTTTTATAAGTACCCGTTCCTTGGTTTACGTTAAAACTGAATCATTAACCTCCAAGATTTGAGTGAATATTTTTATGAATTCAATTAGCATAACCCTGATTCAATAGTTACGATTAAACCAAAAAAAATTATATATATATATATATATATATATATATATATATATATATATATATATATATATATTTATAACCTACTAAACTTACTGGATATCCTGAAAAATAATTGAAACATTTTATCGAGCTTAAAAACCTGTTGTTCAGCATTGAAAATTTACCAAACAAAATATAAGAGAAATAGAGTAATGGTTTGGTACGCAAAATATGCTGCACGACTGAAAAAGTATCCCTTCCCGACCCGTAATTTGCGAAGAACCTTCCGATGCCCTCTTAGACCTGAAGGTCAACAGGCCTTGCGAACTGCAAAATTGAGCGACACACGACATAAAAATTCCTTGCCAGCCATCGCTCTGAGCCGAGGTCTAAGTGCGACACATCGTCATACGTAGGTTGCTTAGTTAGTAATTTTTAAATCATAGAATAACCATTCTCGCCCTTATGCCTGGTGAAGTCACAAAAGCCTACATACTAATACTACAATAAGCCTACATAGGCTACATTTTTTCTCGAAAAAAAGGAGAAGTTACCTTACATCATTAATTTAAAATACTGATAAATGTTGTGTAGTGTAAATAACATTGTCGGAGCTCACATATGACGGTATTTAAGCCAACATGTGAATTATAGATACATTTTGTATTGAATGTGTTCAATCGCTACAGTCATAAGCTTATTAGCCGACTCAATAACATTAAGTAAATATTTTTTACATTCAAAATAATTCAAGAACTAAAAATAATGAAATTACTATATTTTTTTAAACTAAACATTACTCTTATACTAATATATAAAGCTGAAGAGTTTGTTTGTTTGTTTATTTGCTTGGGTGCGCTAATCTCAGAAACTATTGAACCGATTTTAAAATAATAATAATTATGAAGTTCCCAAGGGAATGGGAGTTACGAGGGTAAAAACGCGCGCGGGAAGCTAGTGCCGATTAAAAATAGCCTAAAATTAAACTAACCTATAAAAGTACAATATATATGTACTAATATTATAAGCAGGAAACATTTGATTGTTTGTCTGCACTGAATAGGCTCCGGAACTACTTTCCCCATTACAAAACGCGGGTAAAATCGGGCGGAGGAACCTAGACTATGATAAAATGATGCCACTGAGCAGCGTTCCCAGAACTGCAGCATTGCCACGCTGAATGGCAATGCTGAATCAAAATATTACCAACATATAATACATAAATTGCCGTGTGGTTTCCGGCTTAGAATAGACCACCCCATGTCTTCCCATGGGTGTCGTAAAAGGCGACTAAGGGACATATGGCTGATGGATGGGCAGCAGCATCTATTAGCTCAAGGTTTACATCTTACTGCGATCACCAATCCGTCTGCCAAACGTGGTGATTATGGCAATATCCCTCTACGATCCTTGCTTGTCAAGGTCTGTTAAGAGGAGGCGCATGTTCAGCAATGGACGTAAACGGGCTGTTGATGATGATGATGATGATGATGATGATGAATACATAAATTACTACACTCAAGTTAAAACCTCAAAAATATTTAAAAGCACCACTATTAAGCAGCAAAAACTAAGTACTAAGAACTCGTTATAGCTTTAAAAGTTATTTTAATCCTATCGCAAACATCTATTTTCCCGCTGTCGATTTACAATAAAAGGAGTGCATTAGTTTGAACAGAATCTTAGAGCTTTCGATTTGAAAGAAAACGAAGGAATTCGTTTTTATTCCGTTAAAGCAATGGTTATGGCAGGCGTTTATGTACATAAAGTCTTAATCTATACTTATATACATACAACAGGCCAGATGACGTACACATCATAACGCGTGAACGCCCGGACCGATGTCGCTAATTCTTTTTTCGTTGTGTTTGTTATTATCACAAGACTGAAAAACAAAATTAAATTGTAACCTTTTGGATATATACATACATACAATCACGCCTTTCTCCCATGGGAGTAGGCAGAAACTACAGAACGCCACCTGCTACGATCCTTACACACTCCCTTTGCCTCGTCCACGTTCATACATCTGGTCATACACGCACGCCGGTTGCGAGTACTACGCACCTGACCTTTCTGAAGAACATCACCTATGAGGTCAGTGTATGTCCTTCTAGGGCGTCCCTTCCCGGCGTTTCCACTCACAACTGCCTTGTAAATATCTTTTGTTACTCGCCTTCTATTCATCCTTTCCACATGACCTAACCACCTAAGCATACTCTTTTCAATTGTTATCACTACATCTTCTTTTAAACCGCAACGTTGTCTAATTATATCATTCCTCATTATATATTATTGGATATATAAACTTCTTAATAAAATCTTATGGCGTTTGACATAACATTGACATAATGCGTGCTGCTCTTAATGGACATCACAGTTAGATCAGAGCTGTCATGCCAAATTTAGTTTTAGTTAAGACAGGACAATGTCTGTTCGGTATGCAAATATATAAAAATCGTTCTATCTACACCTTCTTAAGACTTGCCAGTCTCGCTTCGTGCTCAGTGAGCGTGCTCACAGCACGAAGCGAAGTGCCCTCATGGTAGTAGGTCAACGACGTTTACACTAATTGCTCCAGACAACAAATGTCTGAGACACAAAGTTCACTCTTAAGAGAAGACACTGAATTACCTTTTGTTATTTCTGCATGAACGCGTTAAGATAGAAAATATTGCTATTGTAGGAACCGTAGATTATGATTCCAAAGTTGAGTTGATTATATGAAGGAAGCAATGGAAATGAAGCTTGGGTATTTACAAAATATATTTACATTAAGTATTTACAAGATATGAGTTTAATAAAATTGAGAAGTTAATAATCGTTGTCAGGAAAAATAAAATTGCACTGACTTAACAAAAACCAAAAGAAAATTATCAATGACATGTAAATCATTTTATAAGCTGTCACTGTTTTTGGTGTGGCAAAAGAGGTTTCCACAGTATTAAAGTTGACTGGCACGGGAGCTAAAGAACTTTTATCTGTGTATATATTTATTTGAATATATTTAATCAATATTTGAAAATGATTTATTGAATAGGTAATATTGTATATGTATGAATGTAATGTCACAGTTGTATCAGTTAGTAACTAACTAAAAGACTATATTTCATTATTTTTTACGGGAACAGGAGTTACGCGAGTGAAACTGGTTGCTAGCGCTTAGCTAGTTATAACATAAATCAGCTTTTCACTTTTACTATATTACTTCGTTATCTTAACCCGCAAAATCTCCAAAGGTTAATCCTAACTCACAACGGTACAATACACTATTAAATTTTGCTATAAATATCCAAAATGTGTGTTAAATTTATTAGAAAATAAAGTCATCGCTGCCTTTTGTACCCCGACGCAACGTCCTGATAACGTCCATTTAACGAAGGCTCACTATCCCAGGGTTAACCCTCCACCATTCATGTGAAATCACCGGCCGCTTAAGGGTTAACGTATTAGATCCAGCTTTTTGACTAAGCATCGCATCGGTGTTGAGTGAGTTATGACTATTATCTTTGAGAACAGATATATGGGATCATTTTACCGAATTGAGACCTATATTATAGAAGATTAGAGTATACATTTCCTTGTCAGTATTATTACTAATAAGAGGAGAAAGAAATATCTTTGTGATAGAAAAAGTAGGCAGCAGTTGGTGTCATATTTTAAAAATAGCTTTCCATGCGCAGTTTCTCTCGCGTAGCTCTAGTTCCCGTTGGAACTCATAATTAAAAATAGCCTTTTTACTTCTGGATAACGTTGCTTTTTAATAGTAAATTAATTTTTGAAATCGGTCCAGTAGTTTTGGAGCCTTTTCAATGCAAAAAAACAATAATAACAATAATAATAAATAAAAAAACAAACAATCAAATATTTTACTTTTTATAATTTTTGTATGGGTTATCCTCTCAATCTCTCAAAAAAGACAACCTCCGAGGCGTAGCGGTAATTGGTTCGCTTTAAATCTCGGAGGTCGTGGGTTCGATTCCCACACCGGACAAGAAATCTTTGTGTAAATTGTAAGATTTCTTTCCAGGTCTGGTTGGTTGAGGGACTATCCTCCGTGCCTCGGAATGCACGCTAAGCCGTTGGTCCCGATTGTTATAACATCATCTATAATAATCGTATATCAAGGAACGGGCAGCAGCGTTTCCTTGTGTGTTACAACATAATACTGCGGTCACCAAACCGCCTGCCAAGCGTGGTGACTATGGCAATACCCTCCCTCGGGAGGAGGCCCATGTTCAGCAGTGGATGTTATACGGGCTGATGATGATGATGATCCTCTTAATGTTTAATTGCTTTTCAATTAATTGCAGTATCAGTATGCTTTCAAGTTAATTACGCGAGTAATTGATTGTAATTCGGTTAGTAGGTAAAGTGTTTATACTTAGACGTAAGGTAACGTTCGCACTTTAGGTAATGGGCATGTATTTAACGCGGCGACAACCTAATCTGATTTAGGGTTTTAAAAATAATTAAAAGGGGTAGCATAAATAATAAGATGTCAGCTTTATTTTGAGTTGTAAGTTTTGTTTAAATTTAAATTGGCAGTTTGGTGTGGCAACTGAATTTATTGTTAGGCAATAACTTGCCGGCGGATAAAAAGCAGAAAATAGGCTTTCATAAATTATACAACGAGTTTGTTTATAAAATTAACTGCCTTACCTAACCGAACCAAATAGTTTCCTGTTAATATTAGCCGCCGAGTCATTATTTTTAATACCTCACCTTATTTTATTGGCCCTGTTTAATATATTTGCTATCTTATAGTAGCAGCCATTATTTAGTTTTTATAGATCCTTAACTTTTGTAGGTCATATGATATAAATGTGCTTAAATATTTAATCGCTACCAAGATATTTTTTTTTAACCAAGTAGTTAGTCGCCTTGTAAGTTGTTATTCGTTCTTCCCGACCTTTAGTTTGCAAAGAACTAAGTCAAGAGTCCAAGGCTTTGTTGTAGTGCTGTTTAGTTTATAGTTTTTAAACCATTTATTAAGGCTGGAGCTCTGCTCGCCTTTATACCCGGCGAAGTAGCAAAAGCTTCGTGGCTAACTACGTATAGTCCGTCCGAAATAAAAACGTTGTTATTGGCGTCAAAAATAATTTATATATAATTAGATATTAATAAGACTTAGGGAATTAACCGATAATTTTACCGAATATTAGTATTGGTGAAATTCTGGTGGTTTGGTCGTTTGATCGGTATTATTTTACCAATAGAAAGTAACATTATTTATGGGTGTCGTATTGTAAGACGAGCTTCCTACAAAGATGGATCAACGCAGGTAACATCGCACAGGACAACTTGCAACTATACAGTATTGTTACTTTTATACAATCCCTTCCAGATTCTCCTTTCAATTTCTGACTCTATAACTAAATATAATAAGTTAAAGTTAAAATAAACTTAGAAGGAAGATAACCACCAAGTATATATCTAGAGCTCAGAAGCATAACGTCGGATGAGCCATTATACGCCAGAAACATTCGTCGTACCTATGTGCCTTTATCGTAACCTGGCACTTACGATCTAATTCTTCTAAAGTATATAGTACAATCGTCCTTATGCTTCTGAGGACTAGATATAGTTTTAACACAATCCTCGACAAACTTAGCGAGAGGTCAGACAGAGCCACAATTTAAAAACAAAACTATTTTACTGCTGTATCGCTCGGTTCGCTTCACTTCGCTTCGGTATGAGATTGCAATGTCTTTGAAGCGAAACTTGTTCTTCTCATTACAACTTGTCTTGACTTTGTTATGGAAGTTACTCTGGATCTCTCTATTTAGTGGTGTTGATGGTTAAATGAGTTTTATTATGTTTGCCGCTAATTAAAATTTATAATAGATAAACTTAGCAAGGCCACTGCTGATTCTATTGATTCATATAATTTATAGTTAATAGGTAATATAATGGCATGCGGCATTTTAATTTCGAAAACAATGATGGGTCAGTCAACAAAAGAGTTAGGTTTACACATTTTAAATTGATATGTACACGTTTATGTGAAGAGTTTACTGCAATATGTAGTTGTACGCTAGTAGCGAACTTTTCACCTAAAAAAACCGGCAGTAGAAGTGACATCAACATATTTATTTAAATTATTTGATACTGACGATGTAAACCTATTTCTTTGGCTGACTGTACATAAAATATCAAGACACACAACTATGTGAGTTGATGTTTTAATACTGTCTTAAATATATACAAACAAGATATAAGTCCTATTAAATCAACTTAGGTTTGGTTTTTTAAAAGGTGTTTTTCTTACTTAGAATTATTGAAATGAAAGGAAACATTGTATTAAATGTTTTTAAACTTTCGCAATTTGTAAACATAATTTATAGTAGACGCGGGTCTCAATAGCGGTATAATTTTAAGGCAAATCATTACCTTTTTAATAGTCCGACGTTTCGACATGGGTTACACCAGTCGTGGTCACGGATAGATCCTTATCTTGCAAAGAACCATCCGATGCCCTCGTAGACCCGAAGTTCGAGAAGCCCGCGAACTGTAAAGTAGAGCGACAGTTGCACAAAACTCCCCTAAAATACTAAAAATCATAATCCCTCAATATCATCGCCAGCGAGCCGAGGCCCAAGCCCCACAGGGGGCGCCCTCTTGCGCAGGTTGCTTAGTTTGTAGTTATTAAACCATTTATTAAGGCTGGAGCTCTGCTCGCCTTTATGCCCTGTGAAGTAGCAAAAGCTTCGAGGCTACCTACGTATGTCACCTATACTTATCAGAAAAAGGGCACGGATAGACTGATGAGTGTCAGCAACGGCGAAACGATTATTAAAAAGGTAATGATTTGCCTTAAAATTATACCGCGATTGAGACCCCCGTCTACTATTAATTAAGCATTTTATTAGTTACACAGACGATAAAACGATCTTGTTATACGTCATTTACAATAATTAATTTTAAATTACTTAAATATAGTAAAAGCGTTTAGTGTCTAATGTGACTTTTCATGTTTTGGAATTTTACATTTAAAAACATATTAAATTAAAACACTAATTCCGAAATTAGTTTTATTTTTATGTAAATTACTTTTATTTATTATATCAACTTCAACTCAAAGATTTATTAAAATAATAGTTTAAATTTCGCGATTTAAGATCTAGATAAACCGCCGTAGCCCAATGGCTAGGGTATCGTACATATGATCTTGTGGTCGCCGGTTCGATCCCACCCATTGCACTACCGATGTGAACCCACTCGTAACACAAGCATATTAGCTTAGCACAAGAGGTTAACAAGAATAGTAGTAGACTGCAAAACTCTACGAGTAAAAAAAACAAAAATATTTATAAAAAAAAATACATTAAAAATTTTAAATGTCATGTCATGAAACACAGGACCCCTCACCTGTGCATACTTTGTCCCACTTCCTCGACCCCCTCCACCTACTGAATGTAGTGTATAAGTCCCCCGTAACTTAACAATTAATTAAAAATACTACTAAACATTTGTACAACTATTCATAGAACACTAAAGCCTTACTTTTATTATACTGCATTATTAATTATCTTTTCGGTTTATTTGGTTCTCAGTGTATACTCATTTTATCCACAAGCGGCCATTTGCCTCCATTCCGGTATTGTTTGGTTAGGAGCGGATAAAACCAGTTTTTGGTTACTGGTTACACAGGTCCCTACTTAATTTTAGAAAGCCAACAGTTAGTATTATCGCCATGAGATTTGTGTTACCTTTAATACATTAGAGATAAGAATTTATTTAGTGTTTTTTCAAACATATTATAAGGAAAACATACAATCTCATGGGCACATAACTTCCATCTAAACCATTAAAATTCCAATGAAGTACGCAAATCGATTATGCAATACTATTTACTTGCGCTTCTAACGTGACGCAAAGCTGTGCCACAGTATAAAAAATACAGCAATTTAGATTGCCTATTTTCATCTCTCAAGTATTTACGTACTCTTGTAGTTGAATCAGCACCTAAGTGCTAAATAAATTTATTATTGATTGGTATAATACTTATAACGTAATATTATAGAATCAAAGCTAATAATTATTGATGTTTATCACAATAGTACGCATTATAGAGCTGATAAATTAATAGGTATAACAGAATCAGATGTCGATTCCGTTTGCAACAAGACATATGCCTATTTTCATTCATTTTATCTTACGCAAACAATATTTGATTTTAATTTACAGTCCAAATCAATTTCAAAATGGAAATAAAAAACAAATATTCATCATTTAAATACATGTAGGTAGGTAAGAACAAAAATTAACTTATCACCATCCTTTCATTAATTTTCAAACGATTCTTAAAGGAGGTTGTTGTACACTATTGTACGTAATATTTAATGTATGTTCATCACTGTCTCTGTTAATTAGTGACCGATGTTTTTTTATTGGAAAGAGTATACTCCACCTAAGGTTGTCTCATTTTCATATAAGATCAGATAAATCTTAGGTTAATGTTTTGTAACTATTCACGTTAGTGTGTGTAGTAGACATATTTTGATAGCGATGATCTGATGATGGTATAGTTGTAGATAGCATTTTATTCCAACTGTAATAACTAACAAATTCTAACCAAGTCAGTAAAATTACATAAGAAACGGAATATCACGCTCTACTACCATAAATATTAATATTAAAAGTGTCCGTACTATTCAATCTATGATACTGTGGCATTGTCTACAAGGAATGCTACAAACGTACTACGAGAACTGTATGTGCTACGACGTAGCGTATGCAAACACATTCCTTGCTGTCATGACTATGTATTAGTGTTCTGCTTCACTATCGCTAGGTGATATTTTTATGGAATCTTAAGAACGTACATATGTTTTATCGTATGATATTCTTCTCCTCTTTATATATTCATAGTGCTTTTACAGAAGTTCTTAAAAAGCGCTGGGTACCTAGAGTGCTTAATCATAACAGTTATGTACCTTAACTATTACTGAAAATTGTGAAACTGAACAGCAAACGTATTTTTAACGCAACTTAACTGATGCCTTTCTGTGCAATGTATACATTAATTAATTATAGCAGTGACTCTTTCTGGATTGATCCCAGGTGGTTTATGTTAGGATAAAATGGAAAGAAGCAAGGGAGGTCTTTCTCCTTTAGTGGGACACGTCGGGCTTATAATAATAGCAATAAAAGTCAAAAAGATCTATTAATAACGTGACCCGGTTATTCACGGTTTTTTTTGTATAAGAACTTGCAAAACCTCTATCCTGCCCCGGCTTTACACAGACACAATGCTGATGTATTTATACATATAAACTTTCCTTTTTAATCACTCTATCAAATAAAACCAAAACCTAAAACCGAAAAATCGTATGTTTAGATTTTTTCTGTTTTAGGATAGGGACAGACAGAGAGTGGGAAGCGACTTACGTAGTGATATCAAATCGATCAATTCATTTTTATAAGTTTATGAAGAAAAGTAACCAGTTATTACTGTTTAATAAATTTTATATGCCACAGTTTTACTACTGACTAACAATGGTAACATATTTTAAGTACATACGTAGATTTTACTTCAAAAAAACGCTAGCCCATACGAAATGCCCGTGGATTCTATCAATTAAAGTGCGGTGCCAGCTAACTATGTTAGTCGCCACAAAAGCCCCGTGCAATGAAAATGCGTATTCCGCACGCAGCACCAACGGGAAATGCGATTTGCGCTCCATAAGTACGATGCTATGGCGGATAGATGGAGAAATTTTCTATATACAGGGTGTCCCAAAAGATTACGTAGCTGGGAAGGGGGGTGATAGGGATGGTCACAAGGGTCACCAGAAAAATATAAAAATTTCCCTCTGGGTGTTTAAAAAAATAAATGGCATTTTTTAAAAGACTAAAAATTTTACACCTTTTGCTAACTGTACCTACAAATATGGCTGTATTTAAAAAAAATGCTGTTATGTAATCTTCAATAACAACAAGGTCATCAACATCAACATAAAAAATAACAAGGCGCCCAGAGCGGATTTTTTTTTATTTTTCTAGTGACCATTGTGTTCACCGCTGTCACCCCCTTTCCCAGCTACTTAACCTTTTGGGACACCCTGTATGTCGGGTAGTCGGTAGTTTTGTTTATTAAGGACTAGCTGTCCTGCGCGGGTTCACCCGCGTAGTTCGCGTTGCCCTGGAAAGTTTAACTTAAAACTAACCGAACTAAAAAATAGAAAATAATTTTCACCTCTAAATAAAATTATAATAAAGTTTAAGTTATTAATAACAGAATAATTCAATTCAGAGTAGATGCTATAAAAGCGTGTTTTTGTAGTTTTTTTAAACTATTATTTATTTTTCATTTTTTAGTTCGATTTATAAATTAGTTATTTGTTGACATGTGGTATTGGAATTTCTCACAAATCATTTCGCAATCTCATCATTTCATTCAAAGCTTCACTGTTGCATGGAGTTTTTCTTGTTAACTTAGAACAATCGAGTTCTTCAATCCGAATACCGTCTAAAGATCTTACACGACTAAGTGCTAGATAAGCTTGTCCAGCAGAAAACAGTCGCGAGCCTAGATAAATGACTGCATGATCGACTGTACAACCTTGCATCTTGTGGACTGTCGAAGCCCAACTCAGGATAAATGGCAACATTCGTCTCTCAGCAGTTCCATAACTGTATTATCGTTAATCCTGGCGGTCCTAATAAGGATAATGGGAAATTGTTATCAAATTATTGTCATTGTCATCGGTCCTTGATACATATGCAAAGTTTCAAATTATTCAGATTTCTGGAAACTGGTGAAAATTAAGTTCAAAGATTCCGTTACATACAACCCAAGCTAATAAAAGCGTGTTAATATAGCCTACGATACTAGATCCAGAGATTATTTTCTAAAACGTCACAAACACAGAAATGTTACCTCTTTATAATATTAGAATAGATTAACTAAGGATATAAGTAGCCAGTATTATAAGGCTGCTTACATATCATTAGTGAAGTTTTTATTCCATTTCCCTTCCATTTTTGGCGGTAACGACATTTTGATGCGACATGTGATAATCGGAGCAATCGTTAAATTAGTAACCCAAGCCCTATGGTTACCAAGGCTATGGCACCGGTTTGAATCCCACCTATTGCACTACCGACGTGAACCCACTCGTAACACACGCGTTTTAACTTAGCACAAGTGGTTAAATATGTAATTCGCATGATTATTTTCACACATTTTTTTTTCAAATCAAATAACTAATAATAAAATCATCATATAAAAAAGCTTGAAAAAAATCTAACGAAATTACAGCTATCAAAATGAAGAACCGTAAAAAAATATACACTTCAATACTTTCTCCTCACATAATGACAGTACAATTAGAACTAGACCTATTTTTCTTGGTATTGCTATCTAAAATTGCTGTACCTACTCGTTTCATCTAATCTCAATTGTTACTAACTACTATTTGATGAATAGTTAGTAGTTCTTGCTAACTCTATAAGAAATATTAATCTTTTTGTTAAAACCCTTATTTACCCTCAATTGTAAGAACATAAACATAATTCACTCAAGTTTTTGCTCTACATCAAGACATCAATCCACAAAGGAATAGTGGGCCCATTTGGCCGCCCGCCAAACAAAAACAATGAAAGCATCCAAAATAAAACTATTGAAAATTCATTTGGAAATGTCCGACACAGAAAATGTTGTAGAACATTCTCGAATTGTCGACTCAACCATCAGAGCTGCGATTAAGTAAAAATTGCTATGAACCAGCGATGAACCGCAATTTTAAATGAAAATTGGTTTTATCTAGCCAGCCATAATTAGATTTTATGGCTACGATGACGTTTTTAGAAACACATAAATAAAATTAAAAATAAATTAAAAAATCATACTCAATTGTGATTCAGAAGCTTTTAGAGAAGAATATTTAAAACGATTTGGCATCCACTAGTTCTATTTCTAATTCATTAAACCATTCTCGAAAATATTTTAAAATACGAAAAAGCTTTATGGTGTCCGGCTTAGAAAAGACCACCCAATGTCTTCCCATAGGTGTCGAAGGAGGTCACTAAGGGACATATAGCTGATGGATAGGCAGCAGCATATATCAGCTCGATTATACTCACCATCTTACTGCGATCACGAATCCGCCTGCCAAGCGTGGTGATCATGGCAATATCACTCAAAGACCGTGGCTTGCCAAGGTCTGTTAAATATTCAAACCTCCTTTCTACAATATTTTCCTACATAACAGCACTACATGGCACAAGGCTACTATAAAACTTTGTTAAAATTAATATTCCTACTAATTTCATCAACGTATAATATTATCGGTAGTGTAACCCAATTTGTCGCTTCACCGACGGCCAGTCCCTCGGTCTCAGTACAATTAGTACTGGGGCATTATTTTTGTGTCGCCTACTATACCTTCAGTTGTCTATCTTTGTGTAACGAATGCTGAAATTCGGTTGTCTCTAAGGTATTAGGCAATGTTTAGTATGTATGTTCATTGTATTGTTGCCTTTTTTCGGGAAATATATAAGTTATTTATCTGTCAGCCTAGTGGTTATTTTTTTTTTGACCGTAACTAGCAAAATTTGAGTCTATGGTCTGGTGAAAAATTGTGTCTCAAGCTGTTGGATTGGGAGAGTAACTTACCAGGTTACTCAATGTGGATGGTGGATGTTTTGGCCACCGAGTGCTGAGTGCTTTGGCGATTCGAGGGCAGGACACTCGATATCGTAATTGTGATATCTAGGGTGTGCAGTGTATGCGCCCACAACAATATGGCAGCGCAGTACACGGTCGAGCAATTTTCGGCGTGGATGACAAAACGAGAGGAACTCGCCGCTGTGGTGGAGTCCCGCAAAACACTATGGTCTCCAAGATATCCGAAAGCATGGGGTTGTAGGAAGCGGTAGCTACCTTCTTCATAAGTCCGTTTGTGTCCACTGCTGAACATGGGCCTCCTCTTACAAGCCATGAATATACCCATAATCACCTCCCTTGGCAGGTGGATTGGTAATCGCAGTAGAAAGTGTCCTTGAGCTAATAGGCGCTGCTTCCCATCCATCAGATGCTGCCTTAGTCAACTTTGGTGACATCCATGGAAACACATGGGATGGTATATTCTAAGCCAGAAACCACACGGCTCCAGAAACCACGCGGTTTCCTTCTGCAGACACAAAATATTCCAGAAAGTGACCATAAGAAGCACAGGTGCTCTATGCGTTAAAAGGCCTACGACAAGCTGCAGGCACCATTATGTGACCATCGGATGACACACACCAGCTCCTTTTGCACCATGGAAGTTTTAGCGGACAGACATATGATTAGCATACCATCGCTATAGAAAGAGGAGGTCTACATTTCATAACGGAAAATAACGCGGATTGGTGACTGCAGTATTTACAACCACTGCTACCTATTTCCTAGTATTAGATTGTCGTAGATCATGTTACAACAATAAGAACGTTGGTTCTAATTGTCGTTACCTACTACGTGATTTCCAGCTTTATACTAGTAAACACTTACATTTTACTGTAACCTGTAACTTAACATGATGTTTGGCTTTAATAAAAAGCTTGTAGTAAAATTTCATTAGCCACTATGATGTAAAACATAATTGTGAACACAGTTATTTATTGCTTATACTCTTTTGTTGATGACTATCAAAGCAATTAACAGTTTTTGTATATTTAAAATTAATTTGTAATGTTTTCATTTATTAAGTGTTATGTTTACACATTGTGTCGTGTTGGGAGCAAATAAAGTATAATAGCACTTACTGAACGCTTATTGTAAAATATTTATGGAAGTATCCTTGAAGACTTGGTTGTTTATAAAAATAATATGGAATTAGTACCGATAAATATACCAGTGATGACATATGGATATGAGATGTGGTATCTCACAGTGTGCCCCATAAGAAAGATAAAAGTCGCTCAGAGTGCTATGGAAATAAAATCAAGTTCAAATCAGAAATAAAGCAATCCACCGGAGAACGAAGTTCACTGACATAGCTGAAAGGATTAGTAAGCTGAAATGGGCAGGACAAAATGGTCTAAGAACTGACGGAGCAGAAAGGTTCTGGCATGAACATGAACCGGCAAGCGCAGCGTGGGGCGACCGCAAGATGGACCAACGACCTCATAAAGGTCGCAGGGAGTCAGAGGATGCAAGAAACGTTGCGTCTGCAAAATTAATAGGGGAGACCTATGCATAGCAGTGGATGACTGTTGTCATCCACTTTACAGCCTATTGGCTGTAAAGCCAAGAACAAAGTCGGGTGAAGAGTGTGACGTAAATTTGGAGAGTGCAAAGAAATAGAGAGTACACTTGAGTTTTGCACATACTTGTGCACTATAATATATCCTAATTCTCCATCATCGGTTGGAAGAACTTTAATAAAATTCACTATGTGGAGCCGAAAAGTCGCAATGATGATAATCTCAATAGAAGTCATCCAGTTTATTAACTAATAACATTGTACCATAAACTGAATGTCCTATTTTTTTGAAGAATGAGAATAATAAAAAAAATAACAATGTATGGATCTTATCCTTTGGCCCCACACTAGGCAAGCCTGTCCTATGGGTACCGAGACGATAAAAGAAAACGTTTAGGCACATTGCTCGGTCGACATCGGTTATGTTTAACATTTAAAAGGAATTATTGATATTACGACACTTAGTTAACATTTTACAGTTTGTACTTATCATATTAAAATATAAGTATTTAAACTACTATTAAGATTAAAACTAAATAACTAGAGTTAAATAACACAAAACTTTATGCGCGTGATATAATACGTAGAACTTTCTTAGCCGACATTTTACAAGTCTAAAACTTCTAATAAGTCTTTCTCTATATTATATTAGTATAAAGATATACATCAAAATGCTATTCGTAAGAGTTTTCCTTTTTCTAAACTAAATAAAAATTTAAAGCCAATGTGTCCACCTATAACTAGAGCTGTGTGCTTTATTATGAGGAAAATATTTGTATTAAAAATTGTAATAATACACGGGAAATATCAGCATGTTTAACAAGCGTTGTAGGGCACACATAGCTACCTTAAAATAAATGTACTTGATAAAGTAAGTAACCTAATTGAATAAATCAAATACACTACGAAACATCTAAACCAACATTATCACCAATTTATATTATAATCAAAAAGTTAACCTGACTCATTATACGTAAATAAGGAATTTTAATTAAAAGCATAATTTAAAAAGGCACCCTTTTCACGGCCATTTAGGTATGTTTTTTATTCCCAACATTGTTTCACTAATCTGTAAAAAGTTACCACGTACCATTTGCATAAAGCTGTGGCATTTTTAATTCGATTCTAATTACGTAAACAATGACAGAGTTACAATAAGGCTTGGAGTTTTATGGCCATTGTTATGTACTAAGTTCTTATATTTAAGGTAAATTTTCCAGTCTTTAGATGTAAATAAAACGTTGTTGATTTGATTTTTTAAATACGATTCAGGTACAACTTGGTGTTACTATTTTATATATTACCCTGGCTGTTTTAGTTTTAGCTAAGACAGGATAGTGACATGTTGGGTCATGTCATTATCCTGTCTCAGCTAAAACTATATATTAAATTGAACATATAATATCAGGCGTGATGATGTACACTAAGAGCGGCACACATTTTATCAATATTACTAGCATCTCGCGCGGATTCACCCGCGTAACTATAGTTCCCGTGGGAACTTCATAATTAAATATAGACTATTTCACTCAGGGTGAATGTAGTTTTCCAATAGTGAAAGAATTTTTGAAATCGGCACAGTAGTTTTCGCGGTTTTTTTTTTTTTTTACTTTAAAAAGACAACTCCCGCACTAGGGAAATAAATCCCTGTGTCGCGGGGGACTTTACAAACATTCATTTCACGGACACAAAGAACACCCAGACTCAGAACAACTATTTGTGGTTCACACAAATAATTGCCCCGGGTGGGATTCGAACCCAGAACACCAGGTCTTAGAAGCAACTTCCGTAACCACTGAGCCACCGGTGCAGTCAATGTGTATGTTTGTAATTCATTACAAAGATACACACAAAAATACAAATCTTTCTTCTTTATAATTTTAGTATAGATATATAATAGATGTCAAGCGCCATAAGAGTACATTAAACAAGTATATATTGTCAAAACCGCTAAGGTTACGCTAGAAAAATTAATAAGTATTCGTAAAGTTTATAATTTTCCGCGCAATTTTCTTATTTTTTTACTTTCACAACAACCTTCTCCTGATAATAACAAATACAACAAAAAAATAAAAAAAATCCGAGACCAAGAAAAATACACATAATTTTTTGATATCCGAGATTTCTTTCATTTAAAGACTTGCTTAACACCAGCCACGCGTAAGTGACTATAGCAAATCTCCCCTTGGGTTGGCCCATGTTGAGCAATGGACGTTACACATGCTGATGATGATATACATAACTTAATTAACTCACCTATCCTACAACATATTTTGTTAAGGCATGCATACCTATAATCTTGCGGCCATCTCTCCCCAGGGTTCTGTATTTAATAGCTTATTTGACCCAACTAGGTGCCCTTCCTAACTGAAGACATGTCAAATCTCTATTCAATTAACTTTGTAATGAATGGGTGAACGACAAAATGGGTTTTATTTTAATTAGATTTATTCTGTTACAATGTATTATACCTATAAAATTAAATTTATTTGAAAATAATCGTGATTATTAGTGGTTTAGTGTGGACTGTAATTGTCAGTTTAATTAGTTTCTAATTGGAAATATCGATCAATGGGATTGAGGGATAAAAAATGGTTATATTGAATCAATTATTTATTTGGTTAGTTGAAAGACTATTTTGTATATCTTATCGTTTATCATAATTTCTTTAATAACGTCATTACTAATCATAGTAAGAGCAGTGAGGGTCTAGACAAAATGGTATTTTAGCAGAGTGATCATTTTAAAACCATTTAATAAACCTGTATCTCTGCTCGCCTTTATGCCCAGTGAAGTACCAAAAGCCTCATGGTTAAATACATATAAAATCCGAAGAAAAAAAAATTGGAGCGTTAAAAAAATGAACAAGGCTGGAGCCCTGCTCGCCTTTATGCCCGGTAAAGTAGCCTCGACAAAACTACGTATGTCCGCCCGAAAAAAAAGGTGGTAGGTAACACTTTACTATCGCAACCGCTTTGGCAGCCGAATCGTTTTTTATCTTGTCAAAATGACCTATACGAAACGTTTTTTTCTATTCAATCAACAGTTACCATGACAATAATAAGTTAAAATTGGTAACACATGGCAGTCAACCTTTTAATACCAATTTTTGCTTCGGGGGTTAATAAGGATCTCTTCCAAGCCCGTGACAAACAAAATATTATCAATAATATCAGAAATTATTAGACTAGACTTTCAGGGTCGTTTATTCTTTAAAAAAAATAACAACTAAAATAACAACTAAAATAACTTTATTCATATTTATTTATAAGATAAAATATGGTTGACTATGATTGACTATCATAACAATACAGAATACATCACATTTAGTATCGAATTACATAAAGTTAAAAGGCAATGTAAAATACAGTATTTGTTACAAGCAAATACATTGTGTTGCGGTCAACAAATAGGCTGCCAGTCTTTGCAAACAAACCCCTTTGCAGCAGCTTAGTCCAGTAATTAACCATAAACAGACGAGAGAGAATCTACGAAAGCCTATATTGCAATCCTTACGTCCATATCTACTAATAAACGTGAAAGTTTGTATGCATAGATAGATGTTTGTTACTTTTTCATGCAAAAACTACTTAACGGATTTGACTAAAAGCTTGCATGCGGATATTTTATAAGCTGAATTACCATATAAGTTACTAAACATCACGCTCCGACCCACTGTAGCAGAGTAACGCGAGTAATCCCGCGGGCCGCTGTTACATAATAAAGCAAATTTCAAGAATTAATATTGCAGATGTGTAAAACAATACTTGAAATTTTCTTTATTCTCATACTTACGTATTGACTGCGAAAATTGCCAATACAAAGGTAGCTAACAGGAGCATACAATAGTAGGTTTTAATTTATTCAGTATTGGTTGCCAAATAGTCGCCTACCTTACTTTATTATTTACAAAGATTGATTGCGTTAACAATCTCTCGGGGATTGTGGTATGCACGGAAAGTGTTGTACACAGTAAAGGTATGTTTTATGAAGTTAATAGTATGTTCGTCAGGTACATCTAAAATGTATATACCTATAAATATTGACTGAACCGGTGGCTCAGTGGTTACGGAAGTTGCTTCTGAGACCTGGTGTTCTGGGTTCGATTCCCACCCGGGACAATTATTTGTGTGAACCACAAATAATTGTTCTGAGTCTGAGTGTTCTTTGTGTCCGTGAAATGAATGTTTGTAAAGTCCCCCGCGACACAGGGATTTATTTCCCTAGTGCGGGAGTTGTCTTTTTTTAAAGATTAAAGATAAAGATCTATACTAATAAATAAAGCTGAAGAGTTTGTTTAATTGTTTGTTTTCTTGAACGTGTTTCAGTAACTACTTGTCCTATTTGAAAGAATCTTTTAATGACAGATAGCCCATTTGTCGAGGAAGTATATAAGCTATTTAATTATGAAGTTCTTACGATGAAATTTCGTGACTAAAATAGGTGTTTATGTCGTAAGATAGTAGTGGTACCTATATGCCATGTGGTTTCCACGTTATATCTTCTTATGGGTGTCGTAAAAGGCGACTAACGGACATAAAACTGATAGATGGGCAGTAGCATCTACCAGCTCAAAGGTACTCCTATTTTACTGGAATCATTAATCCATACCAAGCGTGGTGATTATGGCAGTATCCCTTAACGTGGTTTGACCAGGTTTGTGAAAGAGGATGCTCATGTACAGCAGTGCACGACAACGGGCTGATAAAAAATAACATGTATAATCTATAGTGTGGAAATATGTCCAGTATTCCAAAAAAACGTTTTTTAAACGTTACTATAATTATGTATAATTTTCGTAGAAAACAATGTATGCTACAGATTTGGGTCCAGGATAATTATGTATTACATTAAATACGAAAATAAAATGTTTGGTTTGTAGGTTTTATATTGTTTTTCAAAGCTGTTTTTTTCCGGGGGCATGCATTAGGCATTCCAGAATTATGTAGTACTCCACTTTCAATTGGCATGATATGCTGCTTGCCTTTGTGCCCGGTAAGTTAACATATGTTCGTCTAAAACTAATCTGATATTAATTATAATCATTCACAAAATAACTAAATTAGCTTACTGCGTATTAACAGTTTCTGTAGTTGAACTTTTTTCTGCTTTCAGAGTATTGACTGAGAAGGTTATGATATACAGATTTCTAGCGAATACTGCCTGCATTAGTTGCTATTTGAACTGTTTGAAGCAAATAATTTTAAATTTTATATTTATATTACTTTCCAGCGCGCGGTTTCAAATTAAATATAGACAATGCCTTCCTCGATAAATGCGTATAGCACTAAACTAATTTTTCAAATCGGGCCAGTAGTTCGTGCGGTTAGCCCGTTTAAGCAAACAAACAACTCTTCAGCTCATATATATGTATATATATATATATATTGGTATAAATTTTATGATTTGTAATGTTGGTATGCTAAAACATGTAATTAAATTTTAGTGATTTTATTCATTTTAATAATATCAACCAATTACAAGCTACCTGAAATGGACCTTAGGCTCCAGACGTCAATTACTAATAAGCTGTTGTTACCAATACTCAGAGGTATTAATATAATCGCTACAATTGACAGCAGAATTGGTTACAGGTAATGCGATTAGCACACGCGTTTCATGATGAATTGCTCATGGTTAGTAACTAAGCAGCTAGTTTGGTATAGTATGGTTCGCATACACCTTGGCTTTTAGCGTTACTAGTATTGGCAGGACAATTTGCCATCAGTTTTACTATTATAATATAACAAACGTAAAAAAGACAAATGTTTTTAGCAAAAAAAGTTGCCCGCGAGGAGGCAGCGATGAAAAATTGATATGGCAAAATGATTTTGAACTACCGACAGTACCGTAGGTGCAAAAATAAAAAAAATATCACGACCAAGGGACCAAGGTAGTTGCCGAAACCCGCGCTGTTCGAAGCCGCCGTTGCTAACACTTTTTAGCCTATCCGTGACCACGACTGGTGTGACCCATGTCGAAACATAGGATAATTAAAAGTTAATGATTTGCCTTTAAATTGTTTTGCGATTGAGACCCGTATGTTCTATAAATTACGGCAAAATTGAGTTAAGCTTATTTGCTAATTTAAATGTTGCATTGCCTTTTAATAGATCTAGGTTTTACAAATGGCGCTCCTAACAAATGTTAGAAGTCATTTAACTCTGTTATTTTTTTATTTTTTTTTAGTACCGGACCTATATTGTAATATAGGTCAATATTATGTTATTGAAAAAGTAGATCGATTTTACTACCAAAACTAAATCATTTTGCTGAGTCTTTACAACGACTAAAAGATCACGTATCAACTTTGAAACGTTTCTAGCTATCTTAATATTTACTTTATTCATGTTATTTAAACGCGATACCCTGATTGAATATTTCTGTGAAAACAGATCTTTAAACCAGTATTTCTACAAGTATAAAGTATTGTTTCGCAATACCGTAGTTGATCAAATAAAAACTGGTAGCATTATTAATGAAGCAGTTTACCTTATGCCCCTAAGTGGTTAGGGCTGAAGTGTCTCTAAGTAATTAGAGTAGACATAAAAGGGTCTTCTAAAAACAGTTTCTGCAGAATAACAGATTAAGTAGAGAATTATCTATTTATTGGTGCGGTTTGAATAGTCATTTAATGTAAATTTCGGATTGTGTATATATTGTTTGTGGGTTGTTTCTTCTCGCGTAACTTCCGTTCTCTTAGAAACTTCATAATGAAATAAAGAATTGAATTATTATCAATCATAATAATTCATAAAGAATTATTATGATAAATAATAATTCAATTCTAGTTCAAGGAAGTTTAAACAGGCCTTTCTCGATAAATGGGCTATCTAACACTGAAATAATATTTCAAATCGGACCCGTAGTTTCTGAGATTAGCGCGTTCAAGCAAACAAACAATAAACTGTTTAGCTTTATATATTAGCATACGTATATCCCACTTAAAGTATCTAATTTAAATTTAAACTAACTTATAAAGTACTAAATATCCTTAATATATATTACTAGGCAAGGTTCCCAGAATGCTTGCAGCATTGCACCGTTGAACAGCAATGCTTACCTGCTGAACAATGTAATTACCAGCACTCCGGGAACGGTACGATACCCTATTGGTATACAATGGTATAACGATATCTGCGCGGAGTCGGAAAAATATAAAACTGTTTTTTTTATATATAAAATAAACGCAAACTATATAACGTAGATAAACAATACATTAGATGAATTCGTCTCTGCGATAGTTCGCAACAAATGGGAGCTTTTATCTTCCAAACAAAAAGTCCAACTAAAAAACTAGTATTTACGGACGGTTTCTCGTGTTTTCGCCACCTAAAAGCAATTTATTTTCAAGTCAAGATTTGTGCATTTCTATGTAGCGACGACAGCGGCGTTGTGCGACAAACAAACAAAAACTAGATGAATACTAGTGGCTGAAGCGGGCTAAACAATGTGACGGATACTGTAAAGCAGCTTCACTCAACCTTTTTACATTCGGGCCACTGCAGTCGTGTTTTACTTATTGTATCGCGAACTGCTTTATATAGAAAGAAGAAGAAGAAAGAAAGAAAATAATTTTATTTACGGCACATACAAGGAAATAAAACATAAAAATTGATTAATACTATTACAGTTATATGCACCATAAATGGGAACTGGCTTCAGCATTAAGCTACAACAAAAATCTAAAAGATCATTGCGCAGCGCTGGTATTCTAGCCAGCCCCAGTTTTGACGCCACGCATGCCAAACGTCAAATAAAAATATATAGACAGATAAAAAAGTTAGCAGTAATTCATGCAAAAATTATATTTAGATAATTATTACTGATTCAATATTTCATTCTAATTTTGATAACCAAATAACTAAAATAAACCATAAATTAAATAAAAAATAAAAAACCAAATAACTAATAACAACAATCAGATAGATAACAGCTAATTAATTACAATCAATACAAAAAACATAAAATTAAGAATTGAAATAATGATAAAATTAGGGTAATTGAATAAATTTATGAATTAATATAATTAACTAAGATTAAGCGAAATTAGATTTCGGCCGGAAGCCGGACGCATCCTAACGTTCCATTCTAAATGGGTAAAAAAGAAGAATTTTAGTCTGTGCACCCCGGCTACTCGAAGAAGCGTCCCTACGCACGGCGGGAATTCAAAAATTCAAGATGTCACGACAAACTATGTCACGCAATGCACTAACTTTTTAGTTGTATGGAATTAATAATTAAGAATACTTGTTTAAAATGATTTTGATGTGTTATAATAATAAGTAGTTGTGAGTGTAATGTGTGTTTGTTCTGAATTGGAGTGTATATTTGTGTAAACATCCCGTAGTGTACATTTTGTGGTGAATTTATCTACAGTTCTAAAGTTACTGCTATACAAAGTGTCTCATCCTTCGCCGCAAGTCTAAAATAATTAAAAGCATACTGCCACCTTCCTAATCCATAGAGACATAGTTCCAGGTAAGTTTGACTATCTATGCAGGTTTTTGTTGAGAAAGTAGGTATAATTTCAACTTATCCTGGAATGTTTTGGTTGATTTTAGGTTTCTCAAAGGAGGTGGCAGTAAAACGTTCCAAATGTGGCTTGCGGCAAAGGTGAAACATCCCCGGAATGCAGATGTACGATGGCGAGGCGTAACCATGAGGTAAGCTGAGGCTCTAGTATTATGCTCGTTATAATATCGAGCCCAACTCAACTTCTGATGCAGATATGTAGGTTTCTGGGATAATATTACACCAAACAACATAGTAGCAAAGTGCAGCTTCCTCCTTGCTGTCATTTTCATGAGATTCCCATTGTTGAGATATGGAGTTATGTGAGTCCTTGGCGGGATATTATAACAAAAGCGAGCACATGCGTTTTGAACTCTTTGAATGAGCTTTTCTGTTCTGGCTAGTAAACAAGCGCCATATACAGAATCTGCATAATTGAGCTTGGATAGTATTAATGACTCACACAACATGATTCGGATATCCTCACTAAGGTAGGGGCGAATTCGGTATAAAATCTTCAAGCGATAGAAGCAGTTTCTAACCGCCTCCATGATATGGGCTTCAAATGTAAGCTGTCCATCAAATATGACTCCCAAATTACGGGCCTCTGCTACTTGTTCTACAGGACAGCCCTCTATTTGTATATTACCAGCCAGAGATCCGACGTTAAGCAAGGACTTCTTTGAGCCCAATAAAAGAAACTTGGACTTATTTGGGTTGAGAACAAGGCAATTTCTATAAGCCCAGTCTGACACACCATTCAGATCACAATTTATTTTATTTACAGCCTCCATACTATGTCCTGGTTTAAATGGAAGATACAATTGAAGATCGTCAGCATACAAGTGATATCTACAGTTGACAATGCGCTTGGTGATATCAGAGCTGTACAAAATAAAAAGAAGAGGTCCAAGGATTGAACCTTGCGGAACGCCCCTGGTCACTGGACTCACTGTAGATGCCCTTCTACCACCATCCGCATCACAATCCAGCTGTACAAATTGAGACCTGCCTGTGAGATAACTGTGAAACCAACGTACTGATGCAGTGTCACAACCATAATATGTAAGCTTAGAAAGAAGAAGAGAGACACTTATAGAGTCGAAGGCACGAGAAAAATCTAGAAGAGCAAGAATTGTACACATACCAGCATCTCTACTGCGTAGAACATCATCCACAACTTCAAGCAGAGCAGTAGTGGTGCTATGACCCTTCCGGAAACCAGATTGAACATCAGGCAATATCCTATTTCTCTCAAGGTATTTTCTCAACTGGCTACAGACTACTTTTTCCATTACTTTTGATAAACATGGTAGGATGCTAATAGGTCTGAGATCTTTAGCACAGGAAGCGTCCGGTACTTTAGGGATAGGTCTAACTATTGCAGTCTTCCATTGGTCAGGATAAGTTGATGTAGTTAATGACTTATTAATTATGGCAGTAATGACTGGCAATGTTTGAGGTAGAGTAAGCTTAAGCATTTCTAGAGACATATTGTCAGCACCCATGGCGTTAGATTTGAGACTTTGAATATGTCCCAAAATAGTTGTTTCATTTACTTTTTCGAGACTGAATCTGAACTCTTCATTATACCTATGGAACTCAAAGTATGTATGGTCGCTTATAGGAGCTACATCCTCACCAGGCACACATAAGAAGTGCCGGTTTAAAAGGTCCGGATCCCTGCACTCAAAAGGAAGAGTGTAATTATCTGCCTTAGTCAGGATAGATGCCTTTAAGTTTTTCCATAGCTTTTTAGGATCCTTAATTTTGTTATTAATATTTGTTCTGTAATATGCTTGCTTTTCCACCTCAATGGCCTTGATTACAATTGTTTTTAGTTTTTTGTAACACTGTTTGCCGCTGTCTGACTTAGATGACTTATGTCTTCTTTGATACTCATCCCGTAAAGCCATCATATCCTGGACTGTCTGTGTGATCCAAGGATAAGTCTGTTCCTTTACAAGAATTCTTTTCAGTGGAGCATGCAAGTCATATAAACCGATGATACATCCATTAAAACATTCCACCATATCACATACACTATCCATATTAAGGATTCCATCCCACTGAATCCTATCCAGGTCCTGGTTAAGTTGATCTAGTAATATATCTTTCATAGGTCTCATTGTAACATAGTGGGGAATGGGTTTCTCTATTTTAAGACTGAGCTCCATACTTATCATAGCATGCTGCCCCAGTTCCTGTTTATGCAGAATGTGCACCCTAGAAACCTTGGCATCCGTACATGCAACATCAATCAGTGTCTCACTATGGTCTGTGAAATGAGTAGGAGACTCTACTACCTGCTTCAGATTTGAGCATTGTAGGAAACAGTTCAGTATTTTTGCTTTGCTACTGTTCACATCCAGCATGTTAATATTAAAATCTCCCAGAATTATGACCTTGTCCGAGTTGGAAAATGTGGACAAGGACTCCGTGACAGCATCCAGAAATATATTAATATCCAACCATGGGGGTCTATAAGCTGTGCCGATGATGATGGCCTGTGAATTTGCTGTCAGCTTCAGCCACATTTGCTCTACTCCGTCAGGAGCATAGGGGTGTTGTAATATGCTTGTTCGGAGATCACGCCGTATGTAGAAGCCAACACCGCCTCCTCTTCCTCCCCGCACATTAGAGCTTCTGGGGACATGCTTAAGCCTAAATCCTGGTACTGCTGGGGCTATCGAGTCCTGCCCAGGTCTAAGCCAAGTCTCATTTATTGCCATGATGTCTACACTCACCTCTTTCATAGCTACAATAAAGTCATCCTGCCTAGAGCCCAATGATCCCGCATTGAATAGACCAACCTTAAGGGACTTACCTCTAATCATTTTTTAATAGGTTTATGTAAGTCACTGATACATGTAACAATGTGTAGATAGCTAGTTTCAATAGAATAAGTTCATTAGGGTGTGCTGTTTTAAAAATATATTTTCTTTGATGAAATTTTACTAGCAATATAATAATAAATTTGAAATAATTGGAATTATAAATATTAAATAGAAAATAATTATTGGAATAATAAAATTGTTTATATAGGTGAATTATTTGATTAGCTGATTTTGTATAGGCATCATGCTTAATATAATTAAATAGTATAGCATTAGTCATCATTAAGTAAAGTTTGCAAATGTTAAAATCGAAATAATCTTGCTGTGTAAATTGAATAATATATAGAGTTAAGTGTACAGTGTTATTGTTAAGTTTTAAATATGTATATGAGTAGGTAGTAAATAGCATTGTTCTAGTAGGGTGAATTGTCAAGTAGTTATAACCTTTATTTTTTTTGTAAGATGGTTTGCCGTGGACAATCATGCATAAACAATTGTAATATAAGTGATGGTGATCATGCTCAAATATGGGGTCGCACGAAACAATCACACCCCAAAAATAGTAGCAACGTCTTTCTCGCAGCGCACTCGATCGGCTCTAACGCCTTCACCTTTGCACGTCAGGATCGCACCTCGCCTCGTCCAAACGTACTTCCACCCGTGAAGGCGGGCGGCCTCCCGGGTCAGGAAGAACAGGCGTCGGTTGGTCTTGGTGAGGCGCTCGTTGAGGTACACTCGCGCCGGCGCGCCCGACAGCTGCAGGTCGGCGGACGACAGCGTGCGGCGCACGCGCGCGGCGCGCAGCAGCGCGTCCCGCGTGGCGCGCCGCGCCAGGCGCACGGTGATGGCGCGCGGTCGCTCCGGCGCGGCCGAGGCGCCGGCGGAACTGTCCCAGCGGTTACGCCGAGTGGATCCTACTCGCTCCGCGAAGACCACGTCGCGCTCTTCGAGATCCACCCCCAGTACGGTTGAGGTGACTTTGACGATGTGGTGCAGGCTCTCCTCCTTCGTCTCGGGTATGCCGGTGATTTCGAGGTCACACGATAATATTTCCTGGTCACGATCGTTTAATTGCATTCGCAACTCATCGACAGTGTCGGATAGGTTGGACTCAGGAGATGAACGGCTTGCAGTGTCTTGTTCTAACTTGGACATCCTTTGCTCCATCTCAGTGATCCGACTGTCAAATGCCACCACCGTCGCCTGAAATCTTTTAACCTCTTCAGTGCAGCCACATATTGCAGTTCTCAGATTGGCTTGTTCCTCTCTCATTGATTTCAGTTCCAATCTAAATGACCTGATTTCAAGCGCTAGGTCTAACTTGATGTCCATGGTCTCATCATGGGCTGTGTCATCTAACAGAGACAGTGGACTATTATTATGAGTCCTGATGGTGGTGTCAAGCGTTCCCTGGGTGATGAAGGCATCACTCACTCCCTTTACAGGGGTAGCAGAATTGTCCGTTCTAGGAATCTTTACCTTACACTCGGGACACATCCAGGAAGCACCAACAATGGCTGTGACAGGTATGGCCACACAGCCACGATGATGCGGCGTCGAACATATTCCACATCGCACACTGTCAGGAGCTGATATTGAGATAAACTTGCCACAGGCTCCACAAGATTTAGGCATTGTTTATCTTTTTAGTTCCGCCACTCAATAAAAGATGGCGCTGTTGTCACAGTTGGCTTCTTAGTTATTTCTATTTAAGAGGATGATCTTAAAGCCTATGGAGTACCTCAAGGTGTAGTAAATGAAATTTATTGCCTTAATCCTTTATTCACCAGAAAGGAAAACACCTATTTATGCACTTCAATTATTTTTATATAATAGTTATATATTATAGGGTAGTTCCGTACTTGTTTTATCACTATTTCAATGTTTTTTTAATTTAACGCTAAATAATGTTCACTAAACTGTGTATTATATTGTATATATTCACTAAATATTTGTAAATAAACTTTTTATCAATAAACACTTGGTTAATCTATTTAATTGAATTTTTGTAAATCACTGTCTCAACAAACATGTACGTCGCGGTTGACATTCGTGACGTCACTCTGAGGATATGAGGATATACGAGTAAATTATAATAATAATATAGCTTTTAGCGGTATTTGCAATAGTCACCACGGGCAGGCGGGTTGGTGACCGTAGTATTATGTTGTAACAGGAAACGCTGCCCGTTCCTTGATATACGATTTTTATAGATGATGTTATAACAATCGGACCAACAGCTTAACGTGTTTTCCGAGGCACGGAGGGTAGTCCCTTAACTCCCTTGTCAAGCAGTGGACGTTATACGGGCTGATGATGGTGATGATGATGAGTATTATTGTTTTGCCTTATCATAGGCCTCCCCCAAACTACTCCAGAGATCTCTGTCGTGATTTTTCCTTCTCCACATTTTGTCAGCTACTGATTTTATCGATATATCCTCTTCGTCTTTTGCGTCTTTTTAATAAAATTCTCATAATAATAATAAAAAAAATATATGTATATATATACAGTATGTTAAATAACAGAGGGCTTAAACTCGTTAATCTATATCATTAATAGATTAAAACAAAAATATCAGCATAAAAAAATAAGCATAAAATAATCCGAATTCAAAAAAAAAATTAATTGGCAATAAATTCGAAACCTCCTGTTTAAAATCAAAATAGTAGCGCGGAATAGTACCTAAGTACCTAACGTAGTACTAGCATTGCCCAAACCGGCAACGTCGCATGCGCACCATGCCGAGCGGGTTGTACCATACTGTTGCGGGTTAACGGGAACGCCCTCTGTTAGTTAACATACTGTATATATTTTGTATGATTTAACTTAAGTTCTTCCTTTATATATTTTTTTTAATTAGGTTAATAATACTATATTTAATGTATTTCCTACATAATTAGAAAAAAAAAAAATTGTATACATCTAAAAATATATTTTTATTGCAGTGCGGTTGCGGCTCGCTCAGTGGTAACGGCAGTTGCCTAGACCTGGTGTTCTGGGTTTGATTTCCATCCGGGACAACCATTTGTATGAACCTCAGGTATTTGAGTTTAAGTGTACTTTGTGTCCCTATATTATGCGTTTGTAACACACACACTGTGAGTGCGCACATATATTTATTTAGCTAGTGAAACAGTTCGTTTAAAAAATATCCCGCTATTTTGTTCCAATCTGCTAACATCTTTTATGTTATACTAGTTTCCCGCGCGCGGTTTCACTCGTACTCATAACTCCCGTTCCCGTAAGAGCTTCATAATTAAATACCCCCCTTTTCACCCCTTTAAGGTTTAATCTTTACAAAATCCTTTCTTAGTGGACCCATACGCCACAAAAGGATGCCACGGCCAGCGTTGATGAATCAGCCAGTCAGTCAGGACACATTACTCGTACTTTATATTATTATGTTAATATCAAAGAATGGTAATATTAATGTTATAAACGTTTTAAAACTTTCAAGGTGCCATAGAGATTTAAAACAATTTTGGCACAGATAAAAGGCACTGGTCTTAATGTGACGTAATCATATAAAAATGATTATTTATATATTTTTTGAGTAAATAAAAAAAATAGCTTAATGCAAACAAAATATAGTGTCTCAAGAGACTAGCTTCTCGCGCGCGGTTTTACCCGCATAACTCCCGTTCCCATTGAACTTCGTAATTAAATACAGCTTATAGACTTACTCAATAAATAGGCTTTAGGTGTGCCTATCGGATTTGTGTGTGGAGACAATTTAAACGATGATATGAAGTACAACACTGGTTTATTGTTCTAGACAAAGTCGCGACGCAAATGAGCGTCTTTCATACCATGCATACACTTTTTATTAACATAGAAATGCACTATTGTGTGCGGTGTGTCCTACGCTCAAACCCCTACAAGGCTATCTAACATTGAACCGTACCAGCAGTTCCTGAGATTAGCGCGTCCCAGCGGACTAACTCGTCAGCTTAATATTATTTAGTGTCACAGATATAAAAAAAACATTTTATTAGCAATACTAAACAAAATGTTTTACAGGCCCACACAGGTCCACCTGTAAAACACACTGTTTAACAGGTGTACGACACACAAGCCACAGTTGGAGTATAACTGGTGTAAACCAGTGCACAATTCAATTCAATTCAAAACATTTCTTTCAGACTTTTCGGTCCATAGAGTGTTAGTAGTACATCAAGATGACTTAAAAACTAATATGTTAGTAATTTACAAATACAACAAATAAGAGAAGAGATAAAACGCCAGTCAGCCTACAATATGTGCAGCCCAATCCAATGCCTCCAAATTGGACTATGGATGTAGTCTGCAATTACCCTCAGGTAGCTGTTGGGACTGCCCCTCACCCTTCGCATCAGCGATGCTGCCCTCTTACGCATAATGGCGTGAAAGCCGTCTACTTGTGCTTCAGCAAACATCGCTGACGCACTACAGTAGCGAGGCAATCCCATCAGCAACCTAAAAGCATTGTTATACTGGACCCGCAGGGCACCGACGGTTCGTTGCGTGTAGCTAGTCCACAAACTACACGTATAAAAAGACTGGCAGTAAGCCCTAAATAATGTCTTCTTTACCGCATACGAACATCGGGAAAATCTGCGTGCCAGCATATTACAACGAACCGTCAGTGCCCTGCGTTCCCTATCTATGTCTGCTTCATCGGTCAGGTCTTATTTCACTACATGCCCTAGGTACACAAATTTAGTTACTCTATTCAATGCCTCCCCCGCTAGTGTCACGGGCGGAACGCAGACAATACTACATACTTTTGAAACTATTTAACTAACTCCTATTTCAATTCCTTGTATTCATCCGTCGACACGATGTACTCGTAGATTATATTCGTGTCTACCATTCTAATAGCCAAAGTAATATCGAATCAGCCACGAGCTTTTTTGCTACTTCACTAGGCCAACGGGACATTAAGCTCATTCAATGATTTAAAACAATAACGAAGTAAGCAACCTACGCAAGAGTGCACCTTTTATAGATCTTGGACTTCGACTTGGCGAATCGCTTGAAGGAGTATTGTGCAACTGGCACTCTGCTTTGTTTACAGTTTGCAGTTTGTGGGCCTCTTAAACTTCGGATCTACGACGGTATCGGAAAGTTAATTGCAATTTAAAGGTTGAAATATATTGCAATGACCCATTTTGTGAGTTCACAAATGAAGCCAATGAGTTTTCGAAAAAAAAAATTAATCCAAATTCTATAAGCAAGCATCAGACAACCTCCATAGCCTAGCGGTCGCTTTAAATCTTGGAGGTAGTGAGTTCGATCCCCACGCCGGACCCAAAATCTTTGTGTTAATTTTTAAGATTTCTTTCCGGGTTTGGTTGGTTGAGGGACTACCCTCCGTGCCTCGGAAAGCACGTTAAGCCGTTGGTCCCGATTGTTATAACACTATCTATAATAATCGTATATCAAGGAACGGGCAGCAGGGTTTCCTTGTGTGGTACAACATAATCTGCGGTCATCAATCCGCCTGCCAAGCGTGATGACTATGGCAAATACCCTCTGGCGGAGGCCCATGTTCAGCAGTGGACGTTATACGGTCTGATGATGATAATAAACAAGCATAATACCTGATGGTAAGCAAATATCTATCAACACTTGTAATACATATGACATGTACGGCACAGTCTATGCTTTATTGTTGGCCTTCCTCTTATATCATATATCGAGGGTTTACTGCGAAAACCAGCTAAATGCTTTAAACCAGGTTCTAAGATAATTGCTTTTAAAAATTTGCATTGAATTTAATCTCTAATCTTTCAGTACATCATATATGTTAAGTTAGTGTTTAGTTGGAATAATATATCTTTAACAATATATTTTTATTTGATATTTTTGAATACGGATTAGGTACAATATTCTTTATTTAAAGAATATTATAAGTAGAGCCGTATTCAGCACTTTTCAGCATGAATGTCAAATTTCGTTCTTTTATTTCAGATTAAATATAATAGGTAGCATAAACAGTAAAATAAGCTGCTATAGATAATGATATTTGCTTGTACAGAGCCTAACAAAGGACCGGATACTATAAAGATGGCTCGCGTCTAGACGTTACGGGTCGCTGTTTGTAATATAACGAACATTACGGGCAAACCACCTACGGGCGAGGATCGCGCCAATCGGGGTTATATATGATAATAATAATATCATGAACATAATTCCATGCAATACGCAGTTTAAACTAGTATTATTTAAGTTTTTCCTTAGTGTCATTAACTCTTGAGCGTACGGTTCGCTTAATAGTGATAAAAAGCGGACTTGCGATTTTGTGGTTGCCGGTTCGATCCACACCCATTGCACTACCGTCGTGAACCCACTCGTAACAGAGACAAGAATACTAGTAGACGGCAAAACTTTGCTAGTAATAAAATAAAAAAAAGTGATCGGTTCCCGTATTCTATGCAAGCTAGCAATAAAATATGAATCGCTCACTCGTAAGCGTTCATAATCCCTCCACCCTCAAATGGACAATATTACTAACGCATAGAAATACAATATTAATCAAGTTAATTTAATACTAGTTTCTGTGTGAAGTTACACCCACGTAAGTCCCGTTCCCGTAGAAACTTTATAATTAGCCTATAGCTGATAAATAAAATGGGCAATCTAACACTGTAGTAATTTTTCAAATCGGACCAGTAGTTTCTGAGTTAAGCGTTATGTATTAGTATAGATTAATCATGGTGGTGGATGCAGGCCGGTTCAAACCGCAACAACTGGAGATCTATAAGGGAGGCCTATGTCCAGCAATGGACGTTCTCAGCTGAAATTATGACGATGATAATAGATTTATCACACCTTAGCAGCCACGAGGTTTTTGACACAAAACAGGGCATAGACCGAGCAGCTCATTGAACGTACTAAGGCTACACTGTATCTCTATATAATATATAAGCGGTGCCTGTGTACTTGCATTGATGAAAAACGGTCCACCACTAGCCATCAGCAATCCCATACGGTGCCCTCGTATCGCGGTCGGAGAGACCCGCGAACTGAGCGACAGTTACAAAAAACTCCCATTAACAACGAATTTGAGGGATTATGACTTTTAATCCCTCAATCTCCCCGCCAATGACCACTGAGCCTGTCCCATAGGGGACGCCCTCTTACGATGCGCAGGTTGGTTAGTTTGAAGTTTTTGAACCATTCATTAAGGTTAGAGCTCCAAAGTGACAGTTAAACGCTGTTCTATGCGTTTTTCGTATGCTCTACTATGTAGGTTGAAATTTAAAAAAATATATCTCCTGGATGGTGTGTAAATGTGAATTAACTTCTATACCAGTTGACCGCGTCGTGTCGCTCCCCGCGTCACTCATGTCACCGACGCTTCACAAGACGCTGAGTTTGTGGTCGGGGGCTTAAAATTTAACCGAGTTACGGTCCGGTCTGATTACTTATTCACGTTTATCTGTTAAGCAGTATCTATTTTATGCGTTTATACATTACTCTAAAAGCGACAGTTACTATAAGAAATTGACAAGTTTATGTGTCTAGTTCATTCACACCTTTTAAGTTTAAAAGTTTTATAATGCTACAGTTTTATTATTCACTATTCCTAACTCTACTAGAAATAGTAAATGCTTGAGTGTTTTTTTATTACAAAATAACTAGTTGGTGCATAATTCGTCTTATTAAATTTAATATTTTTTTACAGTACTGTGTAAAAGGTTTTAGTGTTTTGTTAAAATTTCTATTCGTTGCTGCCAATGTTCTCAAAGTAGAATATTTTAAAAACTTTTTAAAATGATACCGTGCAAATGCTTTGGCAACATACCCTGTGTATTATTATGGCTATAGTTATGACTATAATAAATCTTTTCTGCAACCTCTCGTATATATTTATACTTATATATAATGCTGAAGAGTTTGTTTCCTTGAACGCGCTAATCACAGGAACTACCATTTTTTTTAATCGGACCCGATTTATTTAAATGATTGGCTATATTTTGTATCTTTGGCTACGGGAAAGTTCTAATACATATATTTAAAAAAATGTAAATATTAGTTTGAAGTATAATATGTCTTTGTCATCTTGTAAAACTGTAAACATTGTTAAGTATCCATTTTTAATTATTATATTTTTACAACATTAAACTAGGGTCTCATTTAAAAATTGTATTAATAATGGTAGGACAACGTTGTCTGTTAGCAGAAAATATGATCGTCATCCGCCCGTATAATGTTTACTGCACATGGCGCTCCCCTAAAGACGGCTTTGCTACAGTCACCATGCTTGGTATGATTGCACGTCACCGCATATTATAGGATCAAATTGTGACGCACAGGAAAACGCTGTTGTCCGTTTTCTGTTATACGGCTATTATAAATGACGATACGTGGCTTCTTAGGCAGTTATTCCATCAACGAAACAGACCCAGAAAGAAATCTTAGATACTAAGCCCTCAATTACGGAGGCGCGGGACGTCACGAGTGGAGTTGAGCGGTGCAGCCCGCACTGAATTCAAACAGATGACAATGTATCAGTGCGTTTATGGTGTTGCAATTCTACTATTTTACCGAACCTGTTTACGTCATATTCATAAATGATGTCGTAAATTGCCATGTTTGAATTAACATGTGAGATGAAAAAGGCGGCTTTACGATCCGCCCCGTACAGTAAACAAAAAAAAATTGTATTTAAAAAAAATCCTTCAATTAAACGAAATTCACGAATTATAAAAAGAAAAATATTATTTATAAGCCATAATGACTTTTACCTACTTGAAAAACTTCAATAACCACGACTTTCTATCTCCATTGTAATTGAGAATTCCAAAATAACATAGCGTATCAAAAATGCCCCTTTATTGTAAAACAGGCAATAACGTAGTCACAAACTTTACCTGTCAAAGCATCCTAACAAAACTTGTTGGGATTCTTTCGCAAACTGCGCAGAGCAATCTGGTTTGGTTTCTGTCGTTTAGAATTCAACCCTAGTCCGATGCTATCCCGTTATTAATTAAAGATAGTACAAAGTTTCTGAATTCCTCACACAATTCGGCCCACCCCGGTTTGTGCTTGGTAGGAATGTAATTGGAATTGTTCCAGTTCGGAGGTCAGAATGTGGCCAATTTAAGATTGGGATAAGGACAACCTTGGACAGTTTAGTTTAGACAAGATTGAACATGTTCGAGTTGAAAAATTAATTAAGTTTGAAGGGTTAGGGATAATCCTACTAACATTTTGTTTGTTGGGTGCTTTTATTTAAAGTAAAAAGTTTTGTTTTTCGGTATTTAAATAAAATAAAAACATGATTTACAAAAAAACATATGAGGTTAACCAAGACAGGTTTACCTCATTGTATTTTTTTTAATAAACAAACTAAAGAAACTATTTGGAATGCCGAATTAGAGCTGTGTGATGTCCGGCTTAGAATAATTCACCCTATCTTCCCATGGGTGTCGTAAGTGGCGACTAAAGGACATGCAGCTGATGGATGGGCAGCAGCATCAATCAGCTCAACGATACTCATCGTCTTACTGCGTTCACCAATCTGCCTACCAAGCATGATCATTATGGCAATATCTCTCAACGACACTCGCTTGCCAAGGTCTGTTAAGAGGAGGCCAATGATCAGCGTAAACTGGTTGAGACATACAAAAAATATTAATGCAAATGTTTAAAGACCGATTGTACCTACGTGAACATAAAACTAATACCTGAACATGAAACAATTTATAAACAAAGTTATTTTGGACGGAGAGCTGACAACCGAAACAGCAAGGTAATTTGATCATTCATAAAAATGATTTATCAGCTTACCTGGAGCATTCTAAGCATAAAGACGTCGACCTGGCAGGATTCGCGTGGTGGATGTGGAAGTTATGGGGTGGGAAAAAAATAAAAAATAAAGGTAATGTGATCAGGATTACTTTTTATGCCAAATGGTTTGCCTACCTCCCCAAAGCACACAAAAAAATCTGGCGTCATTTGGTTGGTGGAAAGGTATCGCCAGGCTTAATAAAAGTGAGGAAAAAAATATATTTTTAGGTAATAAGAACAAGGCTGGTTGTTTTTGTGCTTAAAGTTTATTATTCCCAGAGGCTAGGAAAAAAAAGCCAGCCAATAATAGTGGTGGGAACATGTCGAAAAAAATAATTGAAAATTTATATTTTAAATTGTATTTTGCTCGAGAAAGAGCTAGGGCATGAAAAAGAGCGCGTGGAGGGAAAAGATACACGCGACGACGGTGTCCGTGCTCCTTCCTTCCTTTTGTATAAGCTTCAACTTCAAAGTTGCTTTTAGTTTCTCTTCTGTTTCATTAAAACGCAACGTTCGCACTTTAAGTATTTATCGATGAATATGTCAGAATATGGCATTTTTAATAGTTATACCTACAAAAATAATTGTTTATTTTGCGAATATAAAAATCAACAACTGTTCTATTGTTCTATCTTACAAGTTAATGGCATCAGTAGACCAAGGAATTTCACTACAATAATAAAAGTATAACATTAAGATTACAGATACAAGGCTTTTTCTTTGTTTTTGACCTAATGATGACTTAACGTAAATCTGTTATTGCCACTTACTTTCGCAAAATAAATAATCTTAAAATATATCAGATAAGAAATGCGATTTTCCGACAGTTTCTCCGTTAAATGCCTGAAGTACGAACGTTGCGCCTTAAGGTGCTTTCCCTTGAGTAATGTAGAGGAACGGTTGGTGGTGTTCGTCTACAAAAAATTAAGATCTTTTTTGCCAAGCGAGGTGGTGTGCCCGGCGGCCGACGGCCATTTGTTACTGTTCGGAACTTGTATATGTTCGAATTGTCTTGCGAACTTGTATTGCGCGATACAGGTTAGTTGGGATGCTAGGTGGTAGATGGCGCTGCTTGTCTTCTTGTAGTTTTGTGCCGCTACTGTAGATGTCGCTACAGTAAGTTTTTTACTTACGAAATATCACGCAACAGCATTTATATTACTATTATACTACTTATACAAGGTGTAACGGAAAGGGTATATACATAGAAAGAGCAAGGCTTCTTTGGATCATATCAAACGATATGGCAAGAGTTATTTAATCCTATCTTTACAAGTCAGGAAGTAATGCTTTTTTAAATTCATAGATACAGAAACCAAATTTTTCAAATTGAAATAAATACATCAATAGCACTCAATCAGCTGATCGATGTCAACGAACTATTTGCAAGTAAAAATAAACCTCTTACTCCTGGTATTTCTGAATAAAGGGTTCCGCATTTTTATTTTTTGATTGCAAAATAATACTGACTTTTTTATTTTATTTTGAGTTGAAACCCTTGCCATATCGTTTGTTATGATCCAAAGAAGCCTTGCTCTTTCTATGTATATACCCTTTCCGTTATACCTTGTATATCTATTATTTTTATTAATACTACTACTACTGGACCGAAGTACCGAATGTACCGAATTACATTCGGTGTATGATAAATCATTTATAGAATCGTCTATATTTAGTAATGGAGTGCTTACGGGAGTGGAAGCTAGTAACTATATAAATTGCAATAATGTTTCCTTGATTGACTTTAGTATCTGATATCGTCTACAATTTATGACCTATGATACACGTGACTAAATTAATTTGTGCAATCATTCGTGAGCAATTTACATATTATCCGCGCATTAGTAGCACCTAACATCAATTAGATGACTGGGTAAAGTAGACATTACATATATAGCATGTAACATTGATGGTGTGCGATCTTAAAAGGGCAAATCTCTGGTTTTTTTTAGCTGCGAAATAAGTATATTTTTGAACAAGAAAAAAAATAAAACATAATTACATAAAATTAATTGTATAAAAAAAGTTAAAAGATGAAAAATAAAGTAAGTAATATTTATCAGCATTTAGCGTCAAAAAAGAAAGAAATAAATCTTAAATTTTACTCTAAGGTCTCAGTTATGGATCTGCGGGAAGAGGCGCGTGAAGTTGAGCAGTGCGGTCCGCTGAATTCAAACATATGGCAATGTATGAATGCGTTTATGGTGTTGCGATTGTACACACATTTCTTCATAACTTATATCATAAATTGCCGTATGCGATGAAAAAGGCTGCTTATCGATCCGCCGTACAGTAAACGGGAAAAAAACAACATGCGGCCAGACGCCGCGGTGTCTCCGTAAATGAGACTTAAGCTTCTTTTCCGATGCATTAATACAACAACGACCTTCACTTAATACGATACTTGTACATTTGTATTTTTTTAATGCCTTCAATTAAACTACATTCATCTGTGTATTATCAAAATAAAAATATAGTTTATGCTGACCAGACCATAATGTTAAAAAAACTTCAAAGCTTTTTTTTTAAGCTTCGAAATAAATTTTTGATTGAGATTTTTTAAGAAGGGTGAAGACAAGGAAAAAATATAACGTAATTATCGTCACGCGCATCCCGTTGTTTTCTTGTTGCCTTAGAATTCGACATCAGACGTTTCAGATTTTCGATTTCGACAGCCCGGGCCCATTGTCGCTGGTATAAGCAACAGGATCCGCGTACGACGTCGCGGGCAGAAGCTAGTGAATTGACAGAATTGCCTCGCTGTATATCGATGCTTATTTTTTGCGCAGAAAAAAATGCAGCCCTCTATTCTCGAGTGACGTTAACCAGGCCTTTTCATAATTCACGGAAAATCACTCGTGCTGTCGGACTCTATCGCCCAAATACAAACTTGGGCGATAGGGATTTCAACTCCAAACGGCTCGACACGTACCTAATCTCTGGATTAACATCAATCTCCAAAACAGTAGTGGCGATTCAGGTGGGATGTACATTGTTAAACAGTGCAATCCTTATTTTATGCGTCGTACTGCGCCTGTAGGCAGCAGCTAGTACCTAATAAATTATGAAAGAATGGAACAAAACTAAATGTTGTATTGTAAGAGGAAAAAAATGATTGATTGTTAGAATTTAATAGGCTCCGGAACCACAGGGCTGATTACAAAAATTGTTTAACTATTAGAAAGCCACATTATTCAGGAGTACCTTATGCTATAAACAATAATGAAGTTCCAACAGAAACGGAAGCTACACGGGTGAAACCGGGAGCGGGAGCTGGTACCCTATAAAACGGTCAATTTTCTGAACTTCGCATTACATTCTACAAACATTGTTATTCCTTTTAAATTTAATTTATACATTTTAAATTGATTGTTCAAGCAAAACTAAGCAATATCCTTTTAAAGATTCGATACTCATTGGTACACAAAAATACTCATATTTGTAGAAGCACAATATAACTTTATTTTAATTCAGTGATAATGACATTCTACTTGTCTTGTTCTTTTATGAATTAGAAAAAAATAATTTTAAACTATTTTATTTATAACTAGCGGCCCGCCCCGGCTTCGCACGGATGGACTTTTATACCCTACCCCTGCCCTACCCTACCCCTGCCCTACCCTACCCCTACCCTAACCCTGCCCTACCCCTACCCACCCTACCCTACCCCTACCCTACCCCTACCCCTACCCCTACCCTACCCTACCCTACCCCTACCCTACCCCTACCCTACCCCTACCCTACCCCTACCACTACCCTACCCCTACCCTACCCCTACCCTACCCCTACCCTACCCCTACCCTACCCCTACCCTACCCCTACCCTACCCTACCCCTACCCTATCCCTACCCTACCCCTACCCTACGCCTACCCTACCCCTACCCTACCCTACCCCTACCCAAAAGTATCCTATGTCCTTCTCCCAGTTCTTAGCTACCTCCCTACCAATTTTCAGCTAAATCGGTTCAGCCGTTCTTGAGTTATAAATAAGTTGAGTGTAACTAACACGACTTTCTTTTGTTTTTAAAATGTATTCTGCTATTCGGGACGGAAACAAATCCAACAAATCAAAAACCATGGCAATCGGTCCAGCCGTTCTCGAGTTATAAGTGTTGTAACAAACACGACTTTCTTTTATATATATAGATATAGGTAAATAAACTTTATGGCGAATAACCTTGAGGATAAGTGTGGCCTTCGTTCTGTTAGATAGTGTTATTGAAATTAATTAATTTAACCCGAGAAGAAATATTAAGTTATCCATGAAATACACAAATACGAACAAAACTTCAGAAGTATTTACATTACTAATGAAAAATATGGCAAAAGCGTGTTTTTGTAGTTAAAAAAAATTAAACCCAAAAACGTAACAGTACTTACTATACATATTAAATTTAGCCTTGCTGATTATTTAAAGAATCCTTTAGAAGTTAGTTTTCTCAAATAGAGGAGAATAACATGAAACCAAAATTTATAAATGAATTCCGCAAACCTTTGGGTTTGCCGCCCATACATATCAACCGATGCGAATAATGGCATTTCTTAAAAACACGTGAACTCATGAATAAATTGTGACAAGGAGCGTTGTATAGACCGAAAGGCATGAGATGAAGAGGAATAGAAATGATTTTGGCATCAGCTGTTTAGTTGCAAAACTAAAGGAAACAATCTTCGTAATTTTTTTTTATCACTTCTCTCGCACTAGGGAAATAAATCCCTGTGTCGCGGGGGACTTTACAAACATTCATTTCACGGACACAAAAAAACACCCATACTCAGAACAACTATTTGTAGTGTACACAAATAATTGTCCCGGATGGGAATCGAACCCAGAACACCAGGTCTCAGAAGCAACTACCGTAACCACTGAGCCACCTGTGCAGTCAATGAATAAATATAATGACAAAACCGTTCACAGTTTAAAAAAAAGTAAGTGTCTTTAGTTTATCTAGTACTAACTTCACGCGCACAGATCCACCCGCGTAAATCCCGTTCCCGTGGGAACTTCATAATTAAATATAGCCCATTTCATCCGGGGATAGTGTAGCTTTCCAACAGAGATTTTTTATTTCAAATCGCTCCTGTAGTTTCGGAGCCTATTCAATACAAACAAACAATCAAATCTTTCCTCTTTATAATATTATTTGCTTTCCTTACATTGTTGCATTAATTTTTAATTTATACATCTTCTACAATCAGCCTCCGACTTTATTCACAGTTGTGGAGAAATAGATGTGCCGTTTTTTTTTTTAGACAAGGCAGAGGACCTTTCCACCTGATGTTAAGCGGCATACTTTACAGACAGCTAGTGTCAGTACTGCCAGTACTGTTAATATGTAAAATAGCCTGTCAACCCTTTCCCGTTCCCTCTCGAGAGCTTTGACAACTTTACTTACACATAGTAATACAATAATAATCAATAATATTATAATAATATGACTGCGATATTCGGTGAGATGAGTGAGTACATCCATTTCCAGCAGTTCATTGAACGTAATAATGCTACACTCCACCTTATCTTTTATAATTCTATGGTATTTCATTTCAATTCTGCCAAAAATGTACAGTTGAGTACCAAAATTTTAATAAGTTAGAATGAATACCTACGTGAAATATTGAAAACATTTAACTCTTTTTGTTGGGCAGGTAGAAGCACTTTCACTCAAAACCCCACAATTTAAGCCTCCGTCCTTTCATAAAGCTTTCATTATGGGAAGGGTTCATTTTCCCCAATTATTTCTCTTCTCATTTTTACAATGGTTACGGAGTTATCTCCACGCCATCTGACGGACAGAAAGGATAGGAAATTAAGACGTTTTTTGTCCCATTTTCATTTCATAGACGTTTGCACTTTTCAACAACAAAACGTGGAGTGAACAGCGAAAAATGCAACAGCAGCTTTGTTCGAAAGAATTGAATTAAAATGGTGACTAAAAATTTCTCTGTTTTTCGCGGCGCACGCCCGAATGCCCGCAAATGGACAATTAGCCGCTTTCGAGAGACGAATAAAAGCAAGTGGACTTGGTTTTTAGCGAAAACATTGTTATTTTTGATGTCCGCAATGGTATCTTAGCGTTGTATTTGGTAATTGCTGACGCAGTCGGGTTTTACTTTCATGGGGGTTAGGTACTACCTTATCATTTAACCTTTTAGGGAAATGCGGAGTTACGACTATTTCGATGTGATAATGCAATTTGTGGAATATAATAACTTCTTAAAACATTAACTTTCTATGATTTTTGGAGAAAGATGACGTGATAAAAAAACACATTATGGTCAATATATATTATTTATAATTCTGTCCATCAAAAATTATTACCTGTAAGACTAAGTTATGGGTAGTTGAGGGTTATTGCCATAATCACCACGTTTGGTGATCACAGTAAGATGGTGAATATCCTTGAACTGATAGATTCTGCTGTCCATCCATCAGCTGAACGTCATATGGTCACCTTTTCGTCTTCTCACAATTTGTACAATCTAACAAAAACTGGATTTATCCAATTCCAAAATACTAAATAGGCTACACCGATTTTAAGAAGCAAAATTTCATGAAAAATTCACAAAGTATCCAATACATTGAGTTTGCTTACTTTACTTGTAAATTTATCTCGACGGCAACTGTAAAGCGTAACTAAGTTATCTTCGGGGATGCTTTAAAACATTACATTTTCGTATCACATAAGAAAATGGAGGAAAAACAGTGAGTGTACAAAGTAAATTTGTTTAGCATAATACTCATAAGACAGCTAACTTCGTTGGATAGGCAATTTGGTTGAGTAATAATTGAAGTGGCAATGCAGAGTTTAATGTAAAGAGTCTAAAGCAAATACTCTGTTATTTTTATATAAAATATAGTTTATATATTTTTACCTTATTCTCAGGAAAATGGTTTATTTTTGGTAGTATTATGCGTAGAGATGATATGAATATGACAAGAAGAGTGCTGAATATGAAGATGGATGAATATGTTACAAAAGAAAGGCAGGAAAGAAAGACGGACTGTGTGAAAGATGACATTTGTAGGAAAGGAGTATGGAAGAGATTTTTAATAGAGAAAAATGGAAGAGGATGACATATTACGCCGACCATAAATAATGGGAGCATGGCAGGAAGATGATGATGTGGATTATCGATCTGTGTACCTATAAACTATAAAATTTCAATCAAAAGTTAGTACAACCTACATTAACTTTTAATGCTAGGCTAGTGCCTAGCATTAAAAGATAATCTAGGGCTCTCATATATAGTAATTAGGTATGTATATTTCCGTATACACGCTGAAATATGCGAATTGATAACCGCAGAATCATCATCATCATCAGCCCGTACAACGTCCACTGCTGAATATGGGCCTCCTCCCGAGGGAGGGTTTTGCCATAGTCAAAACCCTCCCTGGGGAGGATTTCCGTCTTGGCAGGCGGATTGGTGACCGCAGTATTATGTTGTAATACACAGGGAAACGTTGCTGCCCGTTCCCTGGTATACGCTTGTTATAGTAACGTGCTTTCCGAGGCACGGAGGGTACCTAGTCCCTCAAACAACCAGACCCAGAAAGAAATAATACAAAGATTTGTTGTCCGGTGTGGAGATTGAACCCACGACCTCCGAGACTTAAAGCGAGCCAAATACCTCTACGCTACGAAGGTTGTCTCACAAGTGCCGCAGTATGGTTATCGTATAATATATCTTAATATAAATTGCGGCGGCGATAATTAAGCATTTTTTTTGCCACATCAACCAACCGTACGTAAATGTATACATTGTAGTTATAGTTGACAACTTACCACCAATTTTTTGAAGTTTTGCGATTTTTCCTCAAAAATCGTTAAAATAGTTCTTAAGAAAAGATCGTTGTTTGTCTAATAATTACAGACTTGCCCATACCGATCCGTATGTTTCAACAAATAATACCTAAAACCTAAACATATCGAGAAACCGAGTACCCAACTAATACAATTACTATCCAAATACAAATACAATATATCATAACCCTCATTAATATAACATAATACACACGAATGATATATAACATCAGAACATATTACATCACATATTATTATAGCATTGAAATGTGACAGTTATCAATAAATATATGAGAAGGGTCGGGCACACTTATGTTACCCGATTGTTACGACCACAAAAATTGCTATTCAATAGCATATAGAGTTGTCTGTCTATTGCTATAAGGCTAAAATTTACATACGGGGACAGAATAACGTAGTATCGTTGAATCAGAGAGGAAAACTATGGAAGTTGGTCACTAATTATAAAATCTCAAAAAACACATCTAATAAGGGGCTCCTGGTTGCCACAATAGGTACGCATGGCAGGGGGGTTGGTTACCACAGTATAAAAACAGTGCTACCCGTTTCCTGATAAATAAAAGCTGTAGACAATGTTATAACTATCGGAACCGATGGCTTAAATTTTAAAATGAACATGACAATACATTTCAAATGAAAAAAAAAAGACTATATACGGCTGTAATTATACGGAATATGAATTACTAATCGCGTCCTGTAAAAATCTCTCCTTCCTATAAAAATATTGGGCCACCGTTCCATCGTCTTTAAGTGCGTTTCAGAAAAATCTTTCGTATCAGATGTATGAGTTATAATAAGTATCTGCATGCTGAATTTCAGCGCAATCCTGAGAGTGGTTTGAACTGTGCAGCGAGCGATCAGCCAGTAATGATGGTATTTTATACAAATACATACGTCGATCGGTATTCCGCCTTAAGATGAGATGAAGTCGTTATTGAGAGTAGCCGGAACAACAGACAGAGATACAAAAAACAATGTGTTTTTGTTATAAGTACCCTATATAAGTACATTTATATGCATTTAGCAAAAACCTGTTATTTTATCATTACAAAAAGATACTTCAATTTTATTTATAGTAATGTTTGTGAGGTTGTAGGGGGTCATATCTGGATCTACTCAACCGATTCTTAAAACAATTGTGACAATAGAAAGCAACATGATTTACGAGTGTCCATTGCCTTTGTTTTAAAAGGTTTCCATTGGGAATGGAATTTACACGGTAGTCTTATATAATAAGTCCATAATGGATTTAAAGTAAAGAAAAACATCTAAAATATATTTAAAGCACATTTTTCTGATCTTCAAAGTTAGGGTTTTAAGTTAATTTTAGATTAAATGTTTCCGCGTCATTCATGACACCAAATTGGCTTATTAATACTGAAATAAAAATTATAACCGTGAAAATATAAAAAGTACGGCTCTTAAAAAAACAAGAGGGATAAAAGGCATCAAATAAATTCCGGAATAAAAACCTAGGAACAGTTTACTCATGAATCTTACCGATTTTTACTTAACTCTTGCAGTTTTTTAGCAAACTATGCTTTTTTTGAAGATTAACAGAGCATTAAAAGCTGCGAATGGAACTAATGATCCTACCTGTAATTTTTTTAAATAAACGTATTTGCTTTTATTTTGTTAAGCTTCTTACCGTGTCTGTTTTATTGGAAAAACTCGAATGACATATCGACTAGATGTTTCAAATATTGTAGTTTTTATAAAACCTTTATTGTAGTCTGTTTATTTTAACTCAGGATTTGCTAGGTTTTAACACACACTACGCTACAATATTATAGTTACCTTCTTTTTGTTTCATTCGGACACACATTTTAGTCAATTTAAAAGGCTTAAATGATTTCACATAGGAGATAACGTTCCTTTTTTTTTAATGCGTTTTTTGTATTGTAAAACAACTTTTTTTTTGTCGAGCCCATACCACTGCTGTTACATGTCCAACCCAATACTTCTAATTATGTTTTTACTTTTTCTTCTATCTTTAATGTATATTCTTTCTGTCATAATCAATGTTTCGTATATAGATTTAAACTATCATCATATCATCTCCTGCCCTTGTCCGAATTTATTTGGGGTCGGCGCAACATATCCTTTTCTTCCATACTCCTCTATTAGCCGCATCTCGACAGTCACCTCCTTTCTAACCATATCTTCGTTTACACAGTCTATCCATCGTTTCTTTGGTCTTCCCCTTAGATTAAAACTATATTGACTTTATTTCAACATCTAATTTTAAATGAGATAATTATCACAGCTCGTTTAAAATGTTAATAACTTCGAATCTTTTACATATACGAAATTTTATACTTCTCAATTAATTTACGTGAAAATATTGTAAGTTAAATTATTTTAATCACTTCAAACAATAATATATATGAAATAATCAAGTTTTAGTTACCTACTAACTTTTCAAGTAAGATTTATGTTTTATAGCAAGACATTAACTTTAAAACTGTTTAGTACAGCGGTTCTCAAGCCGCAGTCTTCATCAGTATACGACGCACTTATTTAATATTTTTACTTGGCGCCTCAAACAAACTAGGACATAGAAATGTAAGTACACCAGCTACTGCCGCGTGGTTTCACTCGTATAACTCCTGTTCCCGTATTAACTTCATAATTAAATATATATTTTAGCCCTCCTCCATAAATGGGCTACCTAACTCTGAAATATATTATCTAATCGGACCTCTAAATCCTGAGATTAGTGCGTTTAAGCAAACAAATAAACTCGCCAGCTTTATATATTTGTATAATATAGACGCATCTCAAAAACAATAGATAGGCATTGCATATATGCATATGAATAACATACCTCTTTTTATGACCCTTAGGAAGAGCACCTGTTAACCCCTCGTGCTAAGCTAAAATGCTTATGTTAGGAGTGGGTTCACTTTGATAAGGCAATGGGTGGGGATCGAACCGGCGACCACATGATCGCAAGTCCAACGCCCTAATCGTTGGGCCACGGCCGCTTAAATTTAAAACATTAACCTACAAGTGTAGAGGACCTCACGGCGCCCTTCGTTATTGTTTACAGTGCACACTTTGAGAACTCCTTCTTTAATCGTAAATATTCTAGGTCAGTAATTTATAACTTTGACATATACATACATTACTTAAGCACTTAATAATATTTAGACATAATAATTATTATAACTTGAATTATTAGCCATAAAATTGTAACTGTTTTATGAATAACTAGCGACCCGCCCCGGCTCCGCACGGGTTCAATGCTGATGTATTATACGTATAAACCTTCCTCTTGAATCCCTCTATCTATTAAAAACAACCCGCATCAAAATCTGTTTCGTAGTTTTAAAGATTTAAGCATGCATAGGGACATATGTATATAGGGACAGAGAAAGCGACTTTGTTGTGTACTATGTACCTACTGATAGTGATGAAGATTGAACGTCGTTGAAATTTTAATAGTTATTAGCCCGCTGTTTAATAATGGGCCCATATCTTCCGATGGGTGTGGTAAAAGGCGACTAAGGGACATACAGCTGGTGGAGGCGCAGCATAATCAATCAGTTCAAGGATCCTTACTATCTTATTGTCACATCTTATTGTCACATCTTATTGTCACATCTTATTGTCACATCTTATTGTCACATCTTATTGTCACATCTTATTGTCACATCTTATTGTCATTGTATCACTAATCCGCTTGCCAAACGTGGTAATTATGGAAATATCCCTCAACGATCCTGGCTTGCCAAGGTCTGTTGGGATCAGGCCCATGTTTAGCAGTGGACGTAAACAGGCTGATAAAATAAATTAAAAGTTAAATAATTATCAGTATTACGATAAATACTAGGTATTATTTTTGGAATAAAGAAATGGTAGTTTTATGTTACTGACGCATTATTTATTATGCTATTACGAATTACGCACGAGAGCTTGTTTTACTTTAAGAAATAGTGCATCACCTTCAATTTCTTTGTTTTTTCATCGAGTGCTACCTCCATTAGGTATGTATATCTAGACCTCAGAAGCATAAGAGCGCATGTACTATTATCTTCAGAAGCATTTGGACAGAAGTGCCAGATTACGGTAAAAACACATACGACAAATGTTTCTGATATATAATGGCACATTCGACCTTATGCTTCTGAGCTAGATATAATGAATTTAATTTTAATAAATATATATTTTTTTTTTCATTAGCCTTTACTGTCCCCCTGCTGAGCAAAGGCCTCCCCCAATTCCTTCCAGGAACTCTTTTCCTGGGCCGTCAATCAAAAGTTAATGAATGTTATTACAACAATTAAAAAAAATTACTCTTCTTTCGTTAAAAATAAGGGTAAATCATTCTGACGTGTTAAAACAACTATAAAAATGTCAACCTATAAATGAAATAGGTATTTATACCAAAAAATCACGCACTTGATTTACTGTTAGCCCTCCACTGTGGCAAATTTAACTATGACTATAAGTTCTTATACCAACGGCTTAAAGGTCGAAATAGATGTATCAATTTGTGAAAGTGGCTTAACACTTTTAGGGCAAGGGGTAAATGGTCCCAGGGGTATTTTATGGCGTTTCCTCATCGAAAAAACTATTTTCCTATGGCTTTTTAGTCTTATAGTAGTAAAGTACCATCATTATTTTAAGTAAATGTTTTCATGGGAAATTTTGATAGCCCGTACCTTTAGGGTATAAGATGACTTTTTATTTTTCTGTATACGTAAATATTAAAACAAGAAATAAGCATAGGTTTTATTGTATTGAACAATATCCGTTTTCACAAAACGAGCTATTCTTTTATATTTTATTTTATAGCGGGGTATTGTAGGTTGCACTTCCATAATTTCAAAGTTTGAGCATGGAGACTAATACCCCCATAATATGAGACGCATAGCCATGAACACCAAATGGGAAAGAATATATGCTGCAATAACAAACCTCTTAATAGTCTAAAATATCTTTAAAAGTTTTTAATCTGACAAATAAAATAAGGTGAAAATAATTTTAGATTTCTGATAAATTAAATGACGAAACTGTTTGGTAGTGAATTAATTATTAATGATCTTGAACAATATTATAAAAATGGCTGTGCCGTGTGACATTTCCGGCTAAGAATACACCTAATGCAGCAACTATCAGTTCAAGATAACTTTCCACCTTACTGCCATCACGAATCCGCTTGCCTAACGTGGTGATTACGGCAATCTTTTGACGATACTGACTTGCCAAGTCTTGCTCAAGTTCAAATAAACGGGCAGTTGAAGAAATTACATACATAAGCTCTCGCCTGTTTCCCAGCGGGGAAGGCAGAGACAATGGACCTCCACTTGCTACGATCCCTACACACATATTTCGCTTCATTCACTCTCATTACATTCTTCATACACGCACGTCAGTTTAGGGTGGATATTATTTGACCTATTGCGAGGATGTCTCCGATTTGGTCAGAGAACGTTCGTCGAGGTCTTCCCCTTCCGACTGTTCCACTCACACTTGCCATGTATACTTGTTTTGTCAATCTTTCTTCACCCATTCTTTCCACGTGACCAAACCATCTCAACATTCCCTTCTCTATCTTCGTAATCACGTCCTCTTTCACTCCACACCGTTCTCTTATCACTCTATTCCTTATTCTGTCATTCAATGTTAACCCATACATACTTATCAAAGCTTGAAGAAATTAAAGATTTTAAAAAGGATTCCACAATATTGTAACAGTTGCCACGTCCAAACTGTTGGCATTATAAAAAAATATGTGAAAAGAATAATATATATTAATGTTGAAAATCGAATACTCTGATTAATTTTCACCATTCTTCTCAATGAAATCAAATTGATATATTTCGGCTTAAAATTGTTGAAATCAAACTACATAAGTACCTATTTAAGCTTAAATAATTAAAATTACGTGGTGAGATTGATTGAATTAATACAATTATTAATATAAATTATTTTAATATTGCTATTTACAAAATGGAGTTTACTTTGATAAATGTAATTGCTATTTATAAATACCTCGCAGCGGCCCTCTTTAGTGTGGCACGGTCTCCAAGTGCTGGTATTTACCTACTTTGCACAGCAGGTAAGCATTGCTATTCAACGGAGTAATGCTGCCAGCATTCTGGGAACCTTGCCAAGTAGAATAGTAGTATTTCGACAGTTAGTTTTATTTGAAATTTGCTACTTTTAGTTATATATTATGTATTTTATTCATGTAATATAAGACCGGCAAATATATATTGTTTTCCTGATGGCTAATTAAAAAAAAAACGATATAAATTGAAAAAAGCTCAAAAATGTGTCTAAGTGCTGAGATCTGCTCTTCTGCTTGCAAATGTAATGCACAATATACATAAATGAAAATAAAAGATACAATCACCAGCCGAAGACCCAACGTGACTCGCTACTGTTTTTTTTTTTTTTTGCATTGACGAATTCCCACCGCCGCTGTTGCGTGTGCGCGCGCTGGCGGTGGGATATGTGGGACTCGCCCTCTCCATAGCGTGGTATGCTAAACAAATAACACGAGGAGAGAACCCTACACCACTAAAACCCCCCGGACACTACTTCGATCCACCGTTGGCGGGAGCCGGGTTAGCAATCCGGCCCTAACGTGTCTTGCTCCTACACGAAAGGAGTCAAACGCTACTGCAAAAAACTTGATTCAGTTTCAAATTTAAAATAATTGCATTTCAATTTTATAAAATGCTTCTATACATTACATCCATTTATTCATTAACAATTATTACGCACAACGCCTTACTAGTAGCCATTTGAAAACGATATCTACGCAATGTATAAAATCAAATTCACTTCAAGCTATGTTGGAGTTGAGTAAAACAAATGTTGGTCAATTTAAATTGAATATCTCTGTGAATTGTGACACTGCTTCACTGTATGTTGGACATTTGGTAGGTGAAGGATACTTTGCAGGTTTTTGATAAGTTTTAGTCTTAGCTTGGTGGTGATATACCTCCCTTTTTATTCCCGCAGGGGGAAAATTTTGAGCTATCTTTCTAGGAGAATACCTATGTCATAACATCTATCCGTTTAGAGGATTGAGCGGTATATAGATATCAAACTTCGTCCGGGTAGATTTTTTCGATTTCTCCATTTAAACTTATCCACCGCTTTTCATCCACAAACTTTTGAAAATAGATCCTCCAAGTTTCAGTTCTCTACAACTAGCATTTAAGGTTGTGCATTGATTCGTCAATCAGTTAGGACAAACCATTTTTATTAATGTAGTTGCGTGTAATTTCGGATTCGTACATGACTTTTATTCTGAATGTTATACATTTTGGTACGCAGTCAATGTACCGTGTTATCGTCACGTGCCAATATCTTGCCGTTAAAGATGCCAATGAAGTGCGAACTATTTGAGATATTTTGCCTTTGAAATATTGTATTATGTTATATTTTTTTTATTAAAAAGCGAGCTTCATGTTTTCCTTTGCTGTAACTAACATAAAACGGAGCACGTTGGCTTAAGGAAGTAATGTTTCTTGTTTCTTGAATGAAAAAACAGACGGTGATATTAAAAAAAAAATACTTCAGCCTCGAAACCTCTAAGTACGAGTTGACATAGACAATTGTCTATGTGAACTACTTAGGTCCGATAAGGTCCGGACAATTGTCCGGAGTGGGAATCAGACCTAAAATATTAGAAACTAGCACGCCCGTTTCCGTAGGAACTTCATAATTAAATATAGCCTATATTAATCATTGATAATGTAGCATTCAAATGGTACAATAAATTTTTAAATCGGTCCAGTACTTTTTGAGCCAATTCGTTACAAACATCACACATACAAATCTTTCCTCTTTATAATATTAGTATAGATGACGGACATCATATTGCATATTCCTACTGCAATTTTTTCGTAATGCATGTGTTAGAAACTGAATATTATTTGACATCTTAATTAACAGCTGTGAAAGTTTACTTTTACGGAAAAAAATACATAACTAAAAGTAACTAATTAAAAACAAAACTAACTTATATACTACTATTCTAATAATAATCTAGGCAAGGTTCCCAGAATGCTGGCAGCATTACCCCGTTGAATGGCAATGCTTACCTGCTGTGCAAAGTAGAAACCAGCACTCGGAGAACGTGCCGCACTTAAGAAGGCGCTACGAGGCAATTTTACAGCTGTGTAAAATTGTATCGATTTTATTGACATTTGACGCCGGTACTGCAACTGATATTGTTCCCTTGTTTGATAATCGCGAAACGTCAAAAAAGCAACAACAAATGCAACCTGCATTTGTTGTTTTATTAGTGAGGTCTAGCATTATTTGTTACGTTTTGAGATTGCGGAACAATTTCTGGAACAATATCTGTTGTTGCGTTACGACCTTACCGACAAATCTATTCAGTGTACGTGTTTCACTAAAATAAGAAATGATTTATACTAAAGGTCGCCCAGTGGTCGAAGTTCGATCACAATCAAAAATAATATTAGTATTCTGCACTCCTTCATTCAAACTATAATAGTGTGCAATATTTCAAACTCCTTCGTCTACGCAATTTTTATATCAATACGTTTTTGCTTAACCTATATACCTACAGATATTTATGTCCAGAAGTTTCGAACACAATCATAAAATGTTATATAGTATATTTTCAAAAATAGGCTAGTTGACACATAAGAAATTATGTTACAATGATTTCTTTAAGTATTTGTCATATAGAACCTAAATATAATAATTTCTGTTCAAAAAACTTTAATATGTTTGTATAAACTCATATGAAAATTATTTCTTTTGCCTATGTCCTTAACTTCAATCAAATCAATGAAAACGCAATCAGCCATTTTGTGACGTCACACATCCCGTTAAAAAACATGAACGCGATCCTTTACTATTACGCTTTCTGAGTCATGACGTCATCGATCTTGAACACAGATAATGTATATAGATCAACATGGCTGACATCGTTTTCATCTCTAAATGTCAAGCCAATTTTAAAATATTTGTTTTTGGGCTTTCTAGATCCCAAACAAATGCCATATCTTTTTCTTGATCTAGTAAAACCATGCTTAACCATATAAAAATAATTTCAAAAAAGTGTCAACTAGCCTATTGAAGCAATTAAAAAACATGACCCATCATAACTTTTTGTGGTATACGCAAATAAAAGTTGTCTATAAAGGTACGAATGAATTCAAAGTATTTCAAGTGCAGTTGCCCATGTATATACCAATGCTATTGAACTGAAAAGTTTAAGTTGAGAGGTATTCCAAGTGTTACTGTATTGAATTTTGACCCAAGTGACTTGAAACTGTGTGTTCTGCAAATTTGAGAAAATTCGCAATCATTTTCGACGCTGCTGAATAGAATTGGACAAGTTTTGGAAGTTCCCCGGTGATTTAGTACCTTATCTAGTATTTTACTTGTACGATACTAGTTTAACCTCCGAAAATAAATAAATAAATTAAAAAAAAAATAGTTGAAAGGTAAAGGTGGAAAAAAGTAAACGCAATCAAAGCTTGGATTCATTTCTTTTTTCATACCTTAACCTTTCAAAGTAAAGTAAAATATTCTTTACTAGCTTGTGCCCTGTGCTTGTGTTATAGTTACTTTGGGTTAACCTCGATTTTGATACATTGTTCACTAGTGTTCCGCTCCTACACTAAGCGTGATAATATAAAACCTAAGTCCTTTCACAATAAATGGACTATCTAACATTGAAAGAAGTTTTCTAATCGGACCAGTAGTACCTACCTAAAATTAGAGCGTTCAAGTAAACAAACAAACTCTTTATATTTTTATATAGATAGTACACTAGGAATAAAGATACAAAAGTAATTTAGTATAATGATTAAAAAAGCGATCTTATCGATATTGCGATCTATTCCAAACAACCTCAGCATGAACTGGCTAGAAAGAAATCAGAGCTGGGTTGTAAGTATGTAAAATATTTCGCGGAATAAAAAGCTCATGTAAGGTTATGTGCTATTCCAGTTATCTCTGTGCTAGATTTCATTCATACCCGTTCAACCGTGGAGTGAGGGAACAGGGAAATATTTGATAAAAAGATACCTTCTGCGTGCCTTCTGCTTCTTGGCATCATCGAAAAGTTCACCTTGCAAATCTTCAGCCTTAAACATTTAAAAGTTTATACCCTTTTAGGGAAGAAAGTCATAACGGCCATATCGGCAAGAATATTATGGTATATATATTCCTATTAATTAACGGCCGTAAGCTGCCAATATCTCCTATTTTCTTTGACGTAAATTTTAGAGGAGACTATAAAAACTAATAATATAAGGAATTACAAAATGTAGATGTTTGTGAACCCAAAATCCAAGTTTATTTCTTTTAAATAGCATTTGTTTACACATTTGTTATTCTTTAATCTGTTTCCTTTAGAACTGTAGTAAATAAAGATTTTGCAGCCCAAAACAATATCCTGGTAAATAGTAGGTAAGTATTTGGATAATTTTTTTTATTTTTATTTATATTGTTTTTAAAGTTGTTTTTGTACATTAGCTTATATTATAATTTTATTATAATATAAGCTATCTGATGGCTATATATGTGATAAAAACCATATTTTGGTTAAAATGTTAGTAAGGAGGTTTTGACAGCATACGGTAGGTATATTAGGAGTTTATTTTGATATTTAATTCAATACTGAACCTAATCTATAACATAGAAGCTTCTAGAAAATCTGCTGAAGTTTTACTGCACTATCCCAATGCAGTGACACTTTAATAAAGAATGCATCGCGTATACAATACATTGAATATACTTGGCACGTTCAATCCAGAGATTTCTTGAGTGAACACCAAATTGATATACATTCGATTTGCTTACATATGCTCGGGACTTTAAGGTTCAATGTTAATTCCAGCTACATACTTACTTATGTTCTTAAAGAGCTAAAGATATATTTTATTTGTCTAAGACATTTTATAGCCTGTAATTATTGTACTATGAGCTTGTTAGAACTTACAACAAAACTAGAATTACATACTACAGTGAAAATTGTTGGTAAATAGTTGTCGTTATTGTAGATTGTTCTGGAAGGCATTTCTTTATTCTATTTAAATGTTTATTGCTAGTAAAGTATTTTTGAGAATCTTTTAACTGTCGTTTAAGTTGATATGTTGATTCCATATCCTAGGGTCATGGTAATGCCGTTCTCGGTACACTTCCAATTAACGCCGAAGGAGCACCTGGCAGGTTTTGTAGGTAGATTCTCTCTTCGTGGCATGAAAAGAATACCACTGCTAAAAAAGAAGTTTAATAAAATAAACAAATAAAACAAACTATATTATAAAAAATATTAAAAACCCAAGATATTTAAAATTGATTATTTGATGGTTTTATGCAAAGACAGTGACAGTGAGCAGTCAATGATTATGCAAAATTAATAAATCTGTGTATAAAATTGTCCTAACTTTGTGTTTAACTTGATATCCAGAATAGTTGACCAATTATTATATTTTTTTTTAAATTTGATATTGGGTTACGACTCCATTTCAGTTAAACGTTACTCGCTTAAATTACTTATCATAATATAAATGAAACGTCACTTGAATCATCTTTGGCTTTAATGCAAACTCGCTCAAGTAATGTGCATACGTAATATAGGGACAGTGTTAATGTAGGAGTCGTTATATCATTCATCTTTTTAACATTTGTTAGCATTTTAAATTAAAATTAAGTAACTAGTTGTTGCAAATCCAGTTTCGAAATTTAATAAAAAAATGACAAGCCAAGTTTTTTGCAAAAAAACAACCCCGGACCCAGCGAACAAACTTAAATAATTAATTAACAACATATTTAAAAAAAAGATGGATCATTTAAAAATTATGTTATCCCTGAAAACCATGGAATTATACTACATCTTAAGGACTTAAATCGCTAATTAATCGCTACAGCACCAGTGCAAAATGAATGTTAAACGATAGTCACATACCTACTAAATTACTAATATGTCTAGAAAAAATTGTAGTATAGGTTGCATAGAAAATCTTTTTCTCAGTTGTAAAACACATAAAAACTTTCAAACTTCCAACAAAGATGTGAGATCAAACAATAACCTGACTTCTCTCTGAGCTTATTTAGCTATAGCCATATGATTTTGCTATGCGAACTTGGCTGAATCACCACTGTGTCTCTTTTTTAATTTAACGTTTAGCTAAATATAGGTTTTATTTAAAGCTTTTTCCATATCTTTTCATATCCAAGTTTGTTTCCACAACGGCCGGTGTGCATTGCCCGGTTTATTTGCGAAACACTCAAAACTTGGCTAAAGTCATGAAACAAATAGCTTTCCAGCTTCGACGGAATTTTTATGAATTTTTAAATATTTTTTTCTGCCCTAGAACGTTTCTGGGTCACTTAGGAAAATTGCATTTGTTTGGGCGTAAATATTTACTATATCACATTTTGTTGATTTTACTGTCATATAAATATGGAAAGTGATTGATGGAAATATTTTCATGGAGTAGGTTTGGGTGGTTAGATGAAAGGATATTATCATGTTTTATTCACATTTATTTACTTACGTTTTGAAGTCCATCAACCAGTTATTGCACCGTTCAAAAATACACGATGTTTATATACTTAACTTAAGGATAAACATAGCAGGTATATTTTTGTATGTTTGTTTCGAATAAAGTCAAAAACTACTGAACGGATTTCGATAATTCTTTCACCATAAGAATGCTACATTATTCAATTGTTTAAGTATTTTATTTTACTAACTATCTCATTTTAAGATATTTTTAAATATCATAGACGGTGCAAATTATCTAACTTCCTTACTGACTCTTAAAAGTAAGAATGACAGCTACAACTCCACGCTCGGTACTTTACTACATAACCTCAAAAACTTACGTGACATTTTCACTTCATTTTAAACTTTAATCCTAAAGTATATAAGAAGTGATAGAGAGTGTTCCCTTGGCATATCAACAGTAGTATACAGAATGAATTTTAAGCGGACAGCACCGCACACTAGTAGACAATTGAAAGTTTGCATTATGCATGAAACCCCCTTGTACCTAGGGAGCGATCGAAGCACGCGCTAAATATTTGTGGTTTTAAAACTTACTTCGAGAACTAGCAGACAGTTTTACTCTTGTGAGTTACGTGTATTTTGTGTTAAGTTTTATATTACAATTATTTATTAAGTAGTTTAACCCATTTTTTGGTTGCCTCGAGATATGAGAGAAAATAAAAGGATCAGTTTTTCTACTTGCTTTATAAGTAGACAATTTTTGTACTAGGTTATTAAATCTGTCCCTGTAATTGGCTAAGTGGGCCACAATAGTGTAGCTCAGGAGAGCCCGCCGGAGGGTGTCCCGGATAGCCGCAAAGTACCCGGGCCCCACACCAATGGCGGACCCGGAGAGTTCTAGTGGTATAAGATACTCTCCTCGTGATATGATCAGCATACCACCGATATGGAGAGGGTGAGTCCCACATATCCCTTAACCGGCGCGGTATCGGTGCAGCGGCGGAGGGGGTGCGTAAAGGCTCACCCCGGATAAAAAAAAAGTATAAATCTGTATATTGTGGGGACTTTATTAACACCTTAACCCAGATTTACAAAAATTACACGCAGACGCGCAGACACGCAGACGCGCAGCTTGACTGACGCGCGTCAGTCAAGCTGCGCGTCTGCATTGACATTTTAAAATCTCTCACAAGACATCACTATGCCGCTCTAGTGACGCCATCTACAAGCTATAGTTTATCGTGGTACAACACCCTGTGAAACGTTGAGTTCATGAATGTAGCCTTATACACGTTTTAAGAACTGTTTTTATATTAGAATTAAGAATTTGTGAATATTTCAATCAGTATTTAAGAATGTTTTACTTTCAGGAGATATTCATAATATATAGGTAAGTAGCAAGCATTGGTTATTTTAACGTGGTTATTTTTAGTTTTACTTAGTCGAAATATGTTGTACCTTTTGAGCTACATAGATCAGCAGCGTCCAGTCTGTAAGTCTACCTGTGGTAGTTACTCCAGAAGCTGGTTTTCTTATTTATATTCCAATGTAGAAACCTCGTGTAATTTTTGTAAATCTGGGTTAAGGTGTTAATAAAGTCCCCACAATATACAGATTTATACTTTTTTTTTATCCGGGGTGAGCCTTTACGCACCCCCTCCGCCGCTGCACCGATACCGCGCCGGTTAAGGGATATGTGGGACTCACCCTCTCCATATCGGTGGTATGCTGATCATATCACGAGGAGAGTATCTTATACCACTAGAACTCTCCGGGTCCGCCATTGGTGTGGGGCCCGGGTACTTTGCGGCTATCCGGGACACCCTCCGGCGGGCTCTCCTGAGCTACACTATTGTGGCCCACTTAGCCAATTACAGGGACAGATTTAATAACCTAGTACAAAAATTGTCTACTTATAAAGCAAGTAGAAAAACTGATCCTTTTATTTTCTCTCATATCTCGAGGCAACCAAAAAATGGGTTAAACTACTTAATAAATAATTGTAATATAAAACTTAACACAAAATACACGTAACTCACAAGAGTAAAACTGTCTGCTAGTTCTCGAAGTAAGTTTTAAAACCACAAATATTTAGCGCGTGCTTCGATCGCTCCCTAGGTACAAGGGGGTTTCATGCATAATGCAAACTTTCAATTGTCTACTAGTGTGCGGTGCTGTCCGCTTAAAATTCATTCTGTATACTACTGTTGATATGCCAAGGGAACACTCTTTATCACTTCTTATATACTTTAGGATTAAAGTTTAATATGAAGTGAAAATGTCACGTAAGTTTTTGAGGTTATGTAGTAAAGTACCGAGCGTGGAGTTGTAGCTGTCATTCTTACTTTTAAGAGTCAGTAAGGAAGTTAGATAATTTGCACCGTCTATGATATTTAAAAATATCTTAAAATGAGATAGTTATTAAAATAAAATACTTAAACAATTGAATAATGTAGCATTCTTATGGTGAAAGAATTATCGAAATCCGTTCAGTAGTTTTTGACTATATTCGAAACAAACATACAAAAATATACCTGCTATGTTTATCCTTAAGTTAAGTATATAAACATCGTGTATTTTTTGAACGGTGCAATAACTGGTTGATGGACTTCAAAACGTAAGTAAATAAATGTGTATAAAACATGATAATATCCTTTCATCTAACCACCCAAACCTACTCCATGAAAATATTTCAATCAATCACTTTCCATATTTATATGACAGTAAAATCAACAAAATATGACGTAGTAAATATTTACGCCCAAACAAATGCAATTTTCCTAAGTGACCCAGAAACGTTCTAGGGCAGAAAAAAATATTTAAAAATTCATAAAAATTCCGTCGAAGCTGGAAAGCTATTTGTTTCATGACTTTAGCCAAGTTTTGAGTGTTTCGCAAATAAACCGGGCAATGCACACCGGCCGTTGTGGAAACAAACTTGGATATGAAAAGATATGGAAAAAGCTTTAAATAAAACCTATATTTAGCTAAACGTTAAATTAAAAAAGAGACACAGTGGTGATTCTGCCAACTTCGCATAGCAAAATCATATGGCTATAGCTAAATAAGCTCAGAGAGAAGTCAGGTTATTGTTTGATCTCACATCTTTGTTGGAAGTTTGAAAGTTTTTATGTGTTTTAAAACTGAGAAAAAGATTTTCTATGCAACCTATACTACAATTTTTTCTAGACATATTAGTAATTTAGTAGGTACGTGACTATCGTTTAACATTCATTTTGCACTGGTGCTGTAGCGATTAATTAGCGATTTAAGTCCTTTAAGATGTAGTATAATTCCATGGTTTTCAGTGATAACATAATTTTAAATGATCCATCTATTTTTTAAATATGTTGTTAATTAATTATTTAAGTTTGTTCGCTGGGTCCGGGGTTGTTTTTTTGCAAAAAAGTGGCTTGTTTTTTTTTATTAAATTTCGAAACTGGATTTGCAACAACTACTTAATTTTAATTTAAAATGCTAACAAATGTTAAAAAGATGAATGATATAACAACACCTACATTAACACTGTCCCTATATTAGGTATGCACATTACTTGAGCGAGTTTGCATTAAAGCCAAAGATGATTCAAGTGACGTTTCATTTATATTATGATAAGTAATTTAAGCGAGTAACGTTTAACTGAAATGGAGTCGTAACCCAATATCAAATTTAAAAAAATAATGTTAATTGGTCAACTATTCTGGATATCAAGTTGAACACAAAGTTAGGACAATTTTATACACAGATTTATAATTTTGCATAATCATTGACTGCTCACTGTCACTGTCTTTGCATAAAACCATCAAATAATTAATTTTAAATATCTTGTTTTTTTTAAAACATTCTTAAATACTGATTGAAATATTCACAAATTCTTAATTCTAATATAAAAACAGTTCTTAAAACGTGTATAAGGCTACATTCATGAACTCAACGTTTCACAGGGTGTTGTACCACGATAAACTATAGCTTGTAGATGGCGTCACTAGAGCGGCATAGTGATGTCTTGTGAGAGATTTTAAAATGTCAATGCAGACGCGCAGCTTGACTGACGCGCGTCAGTCAAGCTGCGCGTCTGCATTGACATTGGAGTAACTACCACAGGTAGACTTACAGACTGGACGCTGCTGATCTATGTAGCTCAAAAAGTACAACATATTTCGACAAAGTAAAACTAAAAATAACCAAGTTAAAATAACCAATGCTTGCTACTTACCTATATTTTATGAATATCTCCTGAAAGTAAAACATTCTTAAATACTGATTGAAATATTCACAAATTCTAGATCCTAATAATTATATAAACAGTTCTTAAATCATGTATAAGGCTACATTCACGAACTCAGCGTTTTACAGGGTGTGGTACCACGATAAACCAAAGCTTGTAGATGGCGACACTAGTGCGGCATAGTGATGTCTTGTGAGAGATTTTTAAATGTCAATGCAGACGCGCAGCTTGACTGACGCGCGTCAGTCAAGCTGCGCGTCTCCTTGCCCGTCTCCTTGCCCACCCGACCCTTAGTTTGCAAAGAAACTTCCGATGCCCTCGAAGACCCGAAGTCTGAGAGGCTCGCGAATTGTAAAGAACAGCGACAGTTGCAAAAGTTTCCCCTAAAAATCTAAGGTCATCATTCCTCAATCCGCCAGCGACCACCCTGAGCCGAAGTCCAAGTCCCACAGGGACGCCCTCTTGCCCAGGTTGCTTAGTTTTAAGTATTTTAACCATTTATTGAGGTTGGAGCTCTGTTCGCCTTTATGTCCGGCGAAATAGCAAGTCTACCTAGCTACATAACGCCCGTCCGAAAAAAAACTGACGAATGCTGCAGTAGCTCGTGCACCATGTTCAATTTTAAGCGCCGCGCCGCTCTGCAGTACTCAGAGTTCGTGGTTGTGATCAAGATTTGAAAGATATATTATGAATATAGATTCAGAAGTATATGAATCGATAATAACACTAGAATTGTCGATTGCTAGATTAAATGTGTATGTATAAGGAATGTATATTTGTATGTCACATATTGTGCCAAAGTGTGTTTTGTACTTATTAATCTTCATAACCATCTTATTGTAACCACATTTTATGCAAATAAAATTGAATTGAATTGAATTGAAAATTGAAATTAAAGTGTTTTCAAATTCCGTTTTGAAAATTTTCCTTACTTTGTTTAAACAAAATAAATGCATATGAAAGGTTGATAAACATGTTTATAGATTAGTAAAACTTACCATTCTTTGACTAAAGTAGGTCGTCACAGAATTTTATATTCCGCATTGCTTTACGTGACATTTTTGTTTATGTAACTATATAAAATATGCCGAGTTTATGGTTAAGTGTATCACAATCTCCGTCTTAAAACGCAAAATCATATAAATGTAACTTATCGTAACAATGGAAACTTTAGGTGACCTACTTAAACAGGTAAAAAGAATAAATTATCACAATCTTTTTTAATACTATTTAAAAATATCAAGTGATCAATGAATTTCTTGGCTGGTTCCTTTTATTATGTAATCATTATTATAGTTTTTTTTGACTTGGAACCCGCAACGAATTTAATCAGAAATAGATAAGGAGCAATAGGAGAGACTGATGTTATCACTTTACAAAATGGGAGTCGGTAGAAAAGTAAACTGACAAAAAAAATGTTCTGTCAAACGCTTATTTTAATGGCAGTTAGGTACAAATTGACAGACAGAGAGAATGAGACCTCTCCATACAAATTATGATTCCTTGTTTTATATGTGTATAATGTTAATGTATATTATTTAGATGGGAAATATAAGTCCCTACAGGGAGTTTTAAAAGTTAAAATAATAATACGTTGGAATGTGATTTCATACTTATATTCGCTGCAAAAAAGTATAAAGGTTTGCGACAATTTACCTTTTCGTCAGTAAAAGCAGAAGATGCCGAAATAAAATATTCTGTTTTACAGTTCAGTCTCGAAGACAGAAAATAAAGAAATTATAAGACGAAATACCATTATAATTTTACTACGTCTCTTACCTTTTGTGACTGCTTAACATTTTACTTTTATCTGTGAGTTCGGAGCGATGCCAACGACATTTACGATGTGAAGTTACACGTAGATACATCTTGTGTTCGAAAAAATGTTACAAATGTTTGTTTAAATATATTTAATAATGGAATCTTTGTTAGATCCGTTGAATTTATTAGAAGATCGCTTTTGTATCTGACATATGTACAAGTGTGAATTTCTAGAAAAAAAAAAAAATCCTTCCCTTTCCCCAAAACGGGACCAATTAAATATGTTTTTATTTATAGACTTTGAGCAGCGACTTCGTTATGGCCGCAGTCCCACCGCCATTCAGGACGCTCTAGAATCCGCATCCAATACCTTAGGCAAATGGTTCAGAGAGTGGAGAATCGAAGTAAACCCGACAAAGAGTGCCGCGGTACTCTTCTCGAGATTCAACAGTCCACCAGTCATTCCACCGGTCAAGATGTTCGGTAAACCAATCTCTTGGGAACGGTAAGCCAAGTACTTAGACAAAAGCGGCTCAACACCCAAACCTGTTGGTTGTTGCAGCAACCAACTATAGGCCTTTGCCCACAAAACGTCGAGACAACCCGGACCACGAGATCACAACATACAAATAGCAGTACAAAAGCCGAAAGAAACTAGCACCACTACACAGAGACCACTCTATTCGACCCGCCGGAGAAGAATGCACCCGCGAACGCGACCGACCCTCCCGACAAAAGCCCTCCCGACCTTAGTTTGCAAGGAACCTTCCGATGCCCTCGCAGACCTGAAGTCCAAGAGGCCCGCGAACTGTAAAGTAGAGCGCCAGTTGCACAAAACTCCCCTAAAAAACTCAAAGCCATAATCCCCTCAATCTTTCTGCCAGCGACCGCTAAGGTCGAAGTCCTACAGGGGACGACCTTGTGCAGGTTGCGTAGTTTGTAGTTTTTAAACCAGTTATCTAGGCTGAAGCTCTGCTTGCCGTTATGTCCGGTGAAGTAGCAAAAGCCGTGTGGCAAAATACTTTATGACCGTCCAAAAAAAAAACAAAAAAGCATTCTTCGGTATCGGCCATAAATATGTGGCTTAAGTAGGTAAAAGTACCTAATTTTAGCAAAGTCCAGGAAACAATTAAAAAGACATAAAGCCGTCGTATGTATCTTAATGTCGTTTAGCTATTTTATGAGCACCCTAATCTAATGCTGAAACTGCTGAAAAATATTTGTCCGAAAATCTAATTACTGTCAGTTTAAGCACTAGAGGTTTTGGGAACTACCATAAAATACGGAACAACCATTCACATAAAATCGAAGTTGGACCTATCCAAACTTTCTCAAACATCGGCCATATAATATAGGAATGTACCCACAAAAGGTGTCAGGAAAAACCATACAAAACACTTGAGAACAGCAGTTCAACAAACTCGATTTAACTTTCAAATAGTTTAGTTGCGTTGACGACCACAGAAAACTAAAACTATACTAAAACTATGTGAAAGCAAGCGAAAATTGTATTAATATCGATACACTTTTACTTTACAGAATGTTAGGATCCTATTATTAAGAAACTTTTTGTAGTTGCCGCAATTTTATAGGTTTTTACGGCGAAGATGTTTTTGGGTGCCAGTAAGAAGTTTTGTTATTAAATTATTTTTGAATGGTTATTATCTGAAATAAAATTGGCTATGGATATAAATATACACACATAACACAAAGATAAAACCAGCGGAGAGACTCACGATTTCCGAAGCGACGCTCAACAACAAAGACCTTGGTCGTTTGCTCCATAGCACTTAAACCTGTTAATGCAATAGTTTAATTTCTAATGGGGATTATTATTTTTTCAATGGTTACAAATATAAATATAGTAAAATGTGGATTTGAAGTAGTTCGGGATTTTATTTTAAATGTATGCTCCATCTGACTCGATCCAAGTCATTGTTGGATTTTCGTTTTTACATGTAAAAAATCTAGTATGTAAGTATATAAAACATATTTGCTAAAGTACTTAATGTGCTCAAAGGTATAATGTTCTTTTAATCTTCCGATTTTGTTAAGCGGCATTAAAAATACATCCAGTCATGTTGCTTGACTTTTAACAAAGATAATGTAATATTTTAAGGCGTACATGCGTCTATCCATCTGAGACCTCCATTATAAAAGAAAAATAATAAAATTTATTACGACAAAGTTTGTTACGTGGCAGCATTCTTATGGTCCAAGTAATAAGTTTACGATATTTTGTAAATTAATAGCGGTTCTAACTTCTGACTAGCTTTTGCCCGCCACTTTGTCCTCATAGATTTCTCCATACAAACTGAGGTCTTTTGAAGATTACAAAAAAATCTTTTTTAGCGGTTGTTCTTTTATGTCATAATAACTATACTAGGACTGACATATTATTATGTAGTTGACATACATAATACATACATACATTAACGCCTCTTTTCCATAGGGGTAGGTAGTAACCACTTCCTTCCACTTGATACGATCTTGATATACCGCTTTCGCCTCTTCTACATTCATTAATTTCCTTACGCATGTCCTTCGGATTAGGGTACTTTTAACCTGGCCTTTCTTAACGTCCGTCTTGGTCTTTCTCTTCCAACATTTTCGTTCACATTCACCCTATAAATTCTACTTGTTAGTCTCCTTTTCATTCTCTCTGTATGTCCGAACCAATATTGCATACCTTTCTCGATCCTTGTCACTACATCTACATTCACACTACAACGTTCTTTAATCACTGTTCTTAATTCTTTATTCAACTTACCTTTCCAAGTTCTGTTAAGAGGAGACCCATGTGCACCAGTGGACTTAATCAGGCTTATAAAGTAAAAAAGAAGTTATTATACATATTATATGAACCACAATATAACCACAAATGTCCGTCCTATACTAATTCCACGTGACATTTCATTTCGCTGTCAGTTCCCGAATCACGCCAGATGGCGTCAGGGCGCACTGAGACACACTAAAGATACATGTCACCACTCTAATGGAAAACATCATGAGACTTACAAGAGAATTCCCTAAAGAGCTCAACTGTTGTTATCTACAGAATTATGTAATAAAAGAAGGTAGCCGTGAGCCGCGTTGTTAAAGATATGTATAACTTAAGCTTAAGCGAGTTATAACTTAAGCGAGTTTTTTTTTGTTTGTATATGTTTTCTGTGTGTGGTTGGATTTGTTTTAATTGTCTTAATTTTATAGAATGTTTATGACTCATTTTTTTTTAATATCAAACATATCAAGCTAAAAACGAAAGTAAAAAAATGCTTAAATATTTTATTGTACATGTCGTTTTTAAAATACAAGATGTATTTAGGTTATAATATCTAACCAATCGTTATTGATTTGAGGAATAAAGGTGCAGGTATTTTATTTAGGATTGCAGGTATTTTTCTTAGGATCCAATTAGGATCCGTGTTTATGGACAATAAATGAATTGTGAATATGAATTATGAAGAAAACCCCCCGGGTACTCCTTATTATGCGCCATACTTCTTCGCCATGAGTCACTCATGGTGAATGAAGAAGTACCCGGGGGGTTTTAGTGGTGTAGGGTCCTCTCCTCGTGGTATAAGCAGCATACCACGCTATGGGGAGGGCGAGTCCCACATATCCCGCCGCTACATTTCCCCCGGACAAAAAAAAGGCATCCAATAAGAAAGGGTTTTAAATACCGCCCCTAAGTGGATGAAAAAGGGCGGCAAAGTTTGTATTACCTACCTATATAAATACAGGGACAAATTCGCAGGCAAGAGCTTTTCTTTACTAATATTATAAAGAGAAAATATTTGATTGTATCCATTCGGAACTATGCCATGAGTATCCAGGAGTTACACAGGAGCTACGTCGCTATAACCGCCCATTAGAAGCTAGTATAGATATAGACCCTATTAATATTATAAATGCGAAAGTTTGTATGTGTGGATGTATGTATGTTTGTTACTCTTTCACGCGAAAACTACTGAATGGATTTGGCTGAAAGTTTGCACGCGCATAGTTTATAATAATATACAAAACAGCTTCAAAATATCACGCTCCAATCCACTGGAGCAGAGCTGTGACGCGGGTGAAGACGCTGGGGGCAGCTAGTTGAAACTAATATTGTAGTATAGATGATTAATAATTGTCGATGTTATCGTAAATTTTGCTTCAAAGTTGATAAAAACATAAAACGTACATCCATTTACATGGGACGTGCAATACTGTGGTGTTCTCCACATTAAAGGTAGACCTTAATCGTGAAATGAGTTTTATTCATCGTATAACCACCGGGTAATCACATGAACAGGTATTTATATTCAAATGCTCGGTTCCCGAACATATTACTGTACCTATACCTATTCATCTATAGCCTTACCTTGAGTATGTTGGCCAGACCCATAACGATAGACACAATTTTAGGTATAAGGTTTTAAATAGTCTGATTAAATGGCAGTCAATACTATCTAGTATAAAGGTGTCAGTAGCGTCAAATACTGTATTTAGTATTAACTACTTTTTGAGCAAATTACAAAAGACGTAACTTACGAAGTCATCTTCAAGTATCTAGATAAGCAACACCAGCTATAGTTTAAGCGAAACAGTTGTACTGGGTACAGTACCTACAACTGTTTCGCTTAACGTACGTTTGAGGAATATGCGTGGCTTACGGAATAGAGTATTGGCAGCTCCGTTCCTTCAGTCCAACGTCAACGTGATGTTCTTTCTCTCCGGTCCCCCACCTCGCCGCACTTCTCTAAGGCGAGGCGAGCTTCGAACAAACGATAGTGCAAGCAATTTTCGCTCGCAAATGGTGTTTAATTTTTGACTGCACCGGTGGTTTTGTGGTTACGATAGTTGCCTCTGAGACCTGGTGTTCTGGGTTCACACAATTATTTGTGTGAACCACAAATAGTTGTTCTGAGTCTGGGTGTTCTGTGTGTCAGTGAAATGAATGTTTGTAAAGTCCCCCGCGACACAGGGATTTATTTCCCTAATGAGGGAGTTGTCTTTTTAAAAGTTGTCTTTTTAAAAATGTAGCTATTTAAATAACGAATAATGTGTTTTAACGAAATAAAACTTAATACAAATTCTCCCAAACATAAGCTCCAAATGTAAGCTCTTCAATTATTATTTTTTTTACTCATAGAAAAATAAATTATATTTCTTTCTAAGAGATAAAAATGTTATTAAAACCTAAAGCGTCTAGGTAATAATTATGTTCATAATTAAAATTCAATTAAGTCTGGTCCATCGTTAAAACATTAATCTTAACTCAGAATAATACTGAAAAAACACAAATTAGGACAAGTTTCATTGTGTTTTTATAAGTACCTACCTAACTTAGTAATTAAGATTCTCCCTAAGTTTTTTTGACATATCTGTCTGCGCAATTTTTATTGGTGTAAAATTTTCCATGGCACAATTTCAAATGAATAATTGAAATTCTTTGTATTCTTCTAAGAAAAATTAGTTAACAGCATAGCTTAAAATACTATTTCCATTTTTTATAATTATGGGCTTATAACGGCAGTTTAAAAAAATAAACAATTAGTATAATAGAATTTTAAAACGAATTTATTACAAATCGAAGAATTTGGCAGGTAGCTTTGTTTGTGGTTTTGAAGCCATTTAATAAAGCTGAAGCCCTGCTCAAAAGCCCGGTGAAGTAGCAAAAGACATATGGCTACCTACATATTTCTTTTAAAAAAATCTATGTTTCATCATTGTAATACCATTGGTGCTAATCGAAGAATCTTCATATTTTACTAGCTGCGCCCCGCGGTTTTGCCCACGTCACTCTGCTCTAGTGAGTCGGAGCGTAATATTTTGTAGCCTATATGTTAATCCGGCTTATAAACTATCTGCGTGCAAACTTTCAGCCAAATCCATTCAGTAGTTTTTGCGTGAAATAGTAACAAACATACATCCACACATATCAACTTTCGCATTTTTAATATTAGTAAGATGTTGTTTGTATATAAATAAATAAATAAGTATTAACGGTTTGCAATGCCGAATAAGTGGCTCCACCATTTTATTAATTCATGACATACATATTGTATAACCGACCCTATTCTCGAATCATAACATAATGAAAATAAGACTTAGCGCCCACACATAAAATTCTTTTACACCATTATTTTTAAACCTCCAAAACCGGCTTGTACTCCACAAAACATGTAAAAACTTATGAATACACCGCACTGAATGATACACGGACAGAATGTGTGAGCATGCTTTTACTGTATTGGTATTCAGAAACACGCGTCGAGTGGCAAAGTGTCACTTTAGCTCCACTAGTTATTTTTATTATTATGTTCTGTTTGTGCAGAAAGTAGTGAGTGGTCAACAATCGTATTTTGTTTGCATTTTTCACATAAAAGCGGTTATACCGCTTAAAGTATTTTGCGTCGGTTAAAGTGTTACTGGGTTTATGTAACAATGTAGAAGCGTAATCGATATGTTGAATGCTCTTTTGTACTTTTATTGCTATGTACAATGATGTTATATAAAAAGATATAGATATGTGACGCTCTTGCTTTGTTAGGGCAACATTTGTCCCTAGAGAGTAAAAAGGACAGCATAAAAATTTGCGTGTGCAAAATTGAAGTGTGCCAATTGGTATCATTTCGTGGTGTCTACCAATCTACCTATTTCTTACTATAAATTCATTGGCTATATTTGGCTCGCTTTAAATCTCGGAGGTCGTGGATTTGATCCCCACTCCGGACAGGTAATCTTTGTGTAAATTCTTAGACTTCTTTCTGGGTCTGGTTGGTTGAAGAACTACCCTCCGTGCCAGGGAAAGCACTTCAAGCCGTTGGTCCCGATTATTATAATATCATCTATAATAATCGTATATCAAGGAACGGGCAGCAACGTTTTCCTTGTGTGGCACAACATAATACTGCGTCACCAATCCGTCTGCTAAGCGTGGTGACTATTGCAAATACCCTCCCTCGGGACGTTATACGGGCTGATGATGATGATGAAGACAACAAAAAAAGAATTACCGAAATTGGTCCATCCGTTAACGCGTGATGCGATGACCAAAGAAAATACGGATTTATTTATGTATATATAGATTTTTAATGCAATTGAAAAAGTTTATACGTAGAACGAGTGTACTATCAAAAATAAATAATTTAGCTGAGCATCAACAAGGAGTAAAGCATCAGTGTAAAGATAATGTTATTTTTATTTGCTTCGACATTTTTATTTTGTCAGTACATTGTTTATATAATAATCCTATATAAAGCATGGTGATTTATTTACAAAATTAAGGATTATTTACAACCTTATATTACATGAATAAAACACATAATATACAACTAAAAGTAGCTAATTCAAAATAAAACTTACTTATAACATTCTACTATTCTAAATCTATTCTACTTGGCAAGGTTCCCAGTATGCTGGCAGCATTACCCCGTTGAATGGCAATGCTTACCTGCTGTTCAAAGTAAAATCCAGCACTTGGAGAACGTGCCGCACTAAATAGGGCCGCTGCGAGGTAAAACTTATCTATTCTACCTTGCAAGGTTCCCAGAATACTGGCAGCATCACCCCGTTGAATGGCAATGCTTACCTGCTGTGCAAAGTAAAAACCAAGCACTCTGAGGACGTGGCGCTAATAAATTAGCACTTGATTCCTTATTTATTTTAATTGCTCGACAAAAAATCTCAATATAATTCCCATTATACCATTTTTTTTAAAATAAATTTCATTACAATTGACACTTACATACATGCTATATTAATATCAAAACAGAAACCAAGAGGCTGAAAAGCAATGATTGATATCACCCTATCGTGTTTATAAGTTTTATTCTGTTTTATAGCATCAGATTCGTTATTATTGTACGGTACCTTGAATTTATAACGAAGGCCGCGCTTAATGCCTCCGCCGAAGCCAACAATGCATATCACGAAATTGTAAATGAGGTGAAATGAGGTCATTGTTGGGTAAATACTACCAAATGTTAGCATTAAAATTAAGCTTGCTGAGTTGCTAAGTCATTTCTTGTGTACAAATTTATTATTTGAGGTTTATTTTTTAACGCTGCAATAAACGCGTTGCCTACTTTAGTTGGCCAGTGTAACTTTTATACGATATTTTTGTTAACCTTTCGTTGCTTAAAAGTGAAGGACTCGTTTCAGAAATATTGCTGAAAATTTCTTAATAATGTGAATCCGTCGTTGAGTTTTTAGGCTATCTATATGGTTGCTTACGTGCGTCATGAAAAAGCACGTAGGTAAGAGAGGTAAGAGTTACGAGTTGTCCGGTGAAGTAGCAAAAGCCTCGAGGATAAGTAAATAATGACAGTTCGAAAAATAAAGGTAGGAGCTACCAATTGTGAAAATTTACCTCTCTATCTCTGATCAATAATAAAATGCTAAAATCAAATAGGTAGATGTTTTTAGGGTTAAGAGACTGTCCTCCATGATTTTGAAAGCACGTTATGCCATTGGTCTCCATTGTCATAATATCTATTTATGACAATAGTATACCAAGGGACGGTCAGCAGTACTTACTTGAGTACATAATAAAGCAGACGCCAACCCGCCTCCTGAGGCCATAGTTACTCAAAAACCTCTTTTTGAGCTGGAGCGTTTTCAGCAATGCATGTTAAATGGGTTGCATTTAACATCTTTTTGGAGTACGAGCCTATATTAAGAGGTTAAGAAATTAAGGTTTAGAGGTAATTCATGTGCGGGCGCTGCTATTATTTTCATTATTTTATGATCGAGAATAAGGTCGGCTATGAAATAAAAATATCTTGAATTAATAAAATGGTAAAGCTACTTATTCGGCATTGCAAACAAAATCTGAATGTATGTATTAATTTGTGTTTTTGGCTGTACTATAAAGTAACGAATTTCATTATTTGCTATGAAACATTACCTAACCATTTTCGTTAGCGAATCAATTTAGCTTATCGTTTATGCAGTGTGGCCGCCGGCATATGTTTATGTAAATTTGTTTTCACAAAATAGACGTAGCGTGACAGTCGCTGTACCAGTGCGGCCACGGCCTGGCGTTCGTAGTCAACAAGGAACCCTTATAGTTTAGTCATGTCCGTCCGTCCGGGCTCTTTCTCCGCCGCTACTGCACCGATTGTCACGAAACTTGGTGGAGAGGGGTATGTTGATGATCCAAAACTTGGTTTTTCAAATTATGGAAACATTTTTTTTTTCAGCCCGGGGTCCCATACAGCGAAACGTGAATTTAAAGAATTAAATTCTACTAGCCCTATCGTGTAGGGTATCGTTGGAAAGGTCTCTTAAAATGGAACAAAAACCGCCATTAAACTATGTAGATCAAACCCCACAGTCTCGAGATAACCTAATACAAAGTTAAAATTAGAGCGTCTTTTGAACTTTTGAAATATTACTAAAATAATTCTAAAAATAATGTGACATATACCTCTAAGTGAGTACTTTTAACTAAAATTATAGCGGAATCGGTATCATAGATAGCTGTTATTTTTATACGACTCGATCAATTTATGTAGTTACAGTCGTCCGAACAAAATGAATGAAGTCGAGCGCAAAATGAAATTGAACATTATTAATTAAATATAACTAGGCGTTTTAGATATGCATGGCTACGGAACCCTTTCATGTGAGTGACCGACATGCTCTTGGCTGGTTTTTTTTTTGGCTTTATTCATGTGGTCCCAAAATCTAAATCAATTTTATAGGCCATTTTATAGTCCCATAGACTTAATCAATTTTCAAAGAAAAAGGAAGACTTTCCAAATTCGATTTTATCTTTAAAGAATAAGAATAAATGTTCAATAACCTTATTAATACTAAACCAAGATAAATTATCTCTCGGTGTTTTTTGTTGTCTTGGCAATATTCTGCACGAACAAAAAGAGAATATCTTATACTGGACTTATAATAAATAGAGCTTCAACGGCATGTGGTGCTAAACCCTGAAAAACGTACAGTTTACTAAACTGTCATGTTGTCCAGATAATTAATTTTGTTTAAACAGGGGTAGGATAGTCATTGTCTTTTTTAAAATGAAATCAAAAACTTGACTTTTCATTTCATAGTCGATAACTAAATATACCCAGTAACACACACATAAACACCCACACACACACCCACCCACACACACACACAAACACACACACACTCGCACGCACACACCGACACAGATTAAAATAGCTTATAGATACTTACCTATTAAGTAAGGTTTTTCATTTCACTTGTACCCACTTCAACAAAGATTGTCGACAGAGTGCACAACAATGTAACAAGTTTGTACGAACCTAACTGGCCGAACAGTGTACTCTTAAGGTACAGGGTCCGCCCTAGTTTAAGAGAACAGAGTTCCACTTATTAGGCACAGATTACAAACCAACGAAAATTATTCATTGTAACTTGAACGATTATGTAAATGTTTTTGTAACTGTAATTTTTTTGTGAAATAAAGTTATTATTATTATTGTGTTGGTACATTTTACTGTCACGGGCCCATGGGGACCCGGTCATTTGAAAGGCATTCATGGGGCCGAAGCCAACATTGAAGAGGCCTTTGGTACCTTTTAATATAAAAGTGAGATGGCTGCATCTATGAAGGTCTATCCACTGATATGCCATTGAGATATACCAATGGACAGTCCTCCACAGATACGAAACTATTGCCGGAAAGGAAGAAACTTGGTTTGGGCTATACGGATGGGATGTTAAATGTACTGGAATACTGGGCTATGGAGTGAGATCGGACATCTGCCTCGAAAACTCTCACACATTTTATATTGGCAGACGGTGACTCGCTGTCTGACGCTAACCAACGAGTTAGCTTCGGTGGGCCCCCTATCAAAAGCCGCAACATGGCGGCCAGGAGGCAACACTATGTAAACAGCTAAGGTTGTCGAGAGGTGAGACTGCGGGGCGCAAGATCCTTATACAGTCAAGTGCCCCCGGCGTTATGACATTTTACACTTCCAACCTGGAGCATAGGTTCCGCTCTTGCAACTCCACTCTGGCCGGCCAGTTAAGGCAAGCTCAGAGGCAGGGTATGTGTCACTGTGTGTATGTGTGTGTAGTGTGCATGTCTGTACGTGTCCCCGGGAGATAGGGTCCGTGGTGTCGCCACTCACCAACAGCTCGCCACAAGCTGCCCTGCGGTGACTGCTTGCACTGGATAAACCAGTGGGCGATGGGGTCGTCACATCCCGACGCCGTTATTATTATTATTATTAGTGTATTACCAACGCTGAAAATAGCCCTTTATATACTTAAAACTCTGAAAGAGTTTAAATTTGAAGAGAAAACTAAATAAAAGCTCGAATTTAATACAATTTAAAAAAATATGATTGCATTAAGCTTTCATTACTTTAATAACACGTTAAACAAATTTGCAGAGCTAACTTAAATCTCGTAACGAACGAAGGTAAATTTAATAAAAAATGTTTAGTGAATACTAAATACCTACGTAGTAGCTACGAATATAAATTTGTCTAGAAGACCTGGTTCTTCACTTTTAATTCTGTGTATAAATCTCTATGTATGTGTGTAAGTATTTACTACATACATAAAGCAATAGCAGAAGAGCACTTTATCTCTTTTTATAACAAATTGATGAACAGTAGGAACTATTCTACCGACCACCACTGTTGCCTCAGTAGGTACTATTTTTTATACATAGCCCACGGACGTAACGGCACAGCACATAGTCCATAGTAATGTACATATGATGCGACAAAACGGCAATAGACGTAAACATCGTCAGGCGTACTGTCACATAGATTATTATTTTTTATGCAATTATAAGATACTACAAGGTCAGATTCAGACAGTTCTCAGAAAAAAATTATGTCCACATTCGTATCACATTGGGCTACCTTAAAGGCGAGGAGCGTTACTGTCTATCAACGTGATAAGTTTGTAATCTTCTAATTTTACTTCTTCCTACTTTCTTTTAGTTCCTCACACTTGTTGTCATTGTCTTGGAGTTTACTCTTAAAGTTTTAGTTATTTCCATCCCAAGATTATTTGGTAGAGATCGTTGACTGCAAAGAGACCGCCTTTGGTACATAATTATTTAGGCCTATATTTAAGTTTGTTTGTCTCATTTTTCTTATGGAATGCTTATCTAATTATAATATTATCTTAAGCTATATATTTGCTTTGATTAGCTGGTAATGCTGGCTTGATTAGGTTCCTTCACTTAACAGAATCTTATTTATCATCAGTCTATGTAAGTTCCATAGTTGGAAAAAGTCACCTCCTATACGGGTTTTACCATAGTCGCCTAGCTTGGTAGGCCAAACAGTTAGTGGTGAAAGATTTCCATAGACACTGCTAGATCAAGACTAATATAACGGCTAATAGTTCGTTTCTTAGGTACAGAGCGTAATTAATAATACTTGAAATATATATAGATTTCACTTGAGTGAGAGAGATTGAAGTTTAGCCGATTATAATGAAATAGGTATCAACAAAATCAAAGTAAATCAATATTTATTTGACTGTAATAGAAAACAAATAGCTTTTTGTAAATATAAATTAAGTGTCCATTTTCGTACACCAGTCATGTCTTGTGGCGAGACACAGTCGTTGACCTACGTATCCATTATTCTACAAGTGAATACAAAGTTTAATGGATTTTGTTGAAAAGGAGCATTATTTTAGGTGCATGACTAAAATAACCAAACCCAGCTTAATTTAAACTGAAATTATTAAAATTAAATTATTAAAATATTTTATTATCAATTGTTAACGTGACAAAATGATTGATGATGAGCAAGAAGACCTAATGACAAATTATATCATAATTATAATTTATATTAATTTTATATAATTCATTAGGTTTACTCCAGACCATTTTTAACGACTATTTGTGAGACGCGAAAATTGAAAGGTTACCAGCACACGCCACAAATTTCTCGGCACGGCTTTGGATTACGCTTCCTCTACATATTAGACATGCTCTATTCCTAATTCTTTTTAAAACTCTTTCATTTCATGTTGTTTCCTCATCTCAATTAACATGATATTATCTTAATTTCATATCTTAGATAGATATGAAATTATACTTATGCTACGAGTACATCACTTCTTTTAATTAACATTGAGTTTATGTATTTATTACTAGCGGCCCGCCCTGGCTTCGCACGGGTGGACTTTTATACCCTACCCCTACCCTACCCTACCCTACCCCACCCTACCCTACCCCTACCCAAAAGTATCCTATGTCCTTCTCCCAGTTCTTAGCTACCTCCCTACCAATTTTCAGCCAAATCGGTTCAGCCGTTCTTGAGTTATAAATAGTGTAACTAACACGACTTTCTTTTGTTTTTAAAATGTATTCTGCTATTCAGGGCGTAGACAAATCCAACGAAACAAAAACCATGAAAATTGATCCAGCCGATCTCGAGTTATAAGTGTTGTAATAAACCCGTCTTTGTTTTATATATATAGAAGATTGACCGCTGATTCTACATGCACTTATGTTAATTAACTGGAGTTAGAAACTTATTGAACTCACGGTTCCACCCTCAAAACCCTCGTTCCTATTGAGATCTTCATAATAAAATATAGCCTATATCTTTCCTCGCTAATAGGTTATCTAACACTGAAAGATTTTTTTAAATCGTATCAATAGTTCCTGATACAAGCGCGTTCAAGCAAACACAAAAATTCTTAAGTGTTTATATTTATTAAGTATAGATATGCAAGTTTGTATGAAACTCATCATTATCATCATCAGCCCGTACAACGTCTACTGGGCAAAAAGGGCCTCCTCCCGAGGGAGGGTTTTGCCATAGTTACCACGCTGGGCAGGCGGGTTGGTGACCAGTATTATGTTGTAACATACAAGGAAACGCTGCTGCCCGTTCCCTGGTAAACAATTGTTATAGATGATTTTGACGATTTTGATGACCAAAAACGGCTTAACGTGCTTTCCGAGGCACGGAGGTAGTCCCTCAGCCAACCAGACCCGGAAAGAAATCTAAGAATCTACACAAAGATTCGCCGTGTGGTTTCCGGCTTAGAATAGACCACCCCATGTCTTCCCATGGGTGTCGTTAAAGGCGACTAAGTGACATATGGCTTATGGATGGGCAGCAGCATCTATTAGGTCAAGGTTTACATCTTACTGCGATCACCAATCCGTCTGCCAAGCGTGGTGACAGTGGCAATATCCCTCTACGATCCTGGCTTGCCAAGGTCTGTTAAGAGGAGGCCCATGTTCAGCAGTGGACGTAAACGGGCTGTTGATGATGGTGATGATGACACAAAAATTTCTTGTCCGGAGTGGGGTCGAACCCACGACCTCCGAGATTTAAATCGAGCCAAATACCGCTACGCTACGGAGGTTGTATATGAAACTATACATATTCAAAAATTAAGAGTTTAAGTATTTAAAACGGAATATATAGAATTATTAATATCAACAATCAGATTAACTGCAAATACAGATAAGCACATCTCAAATGAAATAGTCAGTGAAAAATCACCACTAATTCCACGTCTTCATTCCTCATTCATTTTAAAACATTCCTTGCTAAATCAGCACAAAAAGTTTAAAACTCCAACCTCTGAATCCCTTAATTCCTTTGTGAACGCTTAAAAGAAAATCCATTCGCAGATAACTCTCAGTTTTCTAAGATTTAAACACAGATAGGGGAATAAAAAATACATCCCAATTACTGGGGTACCCGATAAAAGAGCAAAGAGGCAAAAAACGTCTGGCTTCTCATTATGCTAAACCCTGATATGACTTGAGTGATGTTAGCCGGGTGGCTATTTGTTCACTGGCCGCCACTTAACAAGACTCAGGATTAACCAAATTGCTTAATATTGTTCCAGTTGTTAGACTACGTTGCTACTTTGTTCGTTGTATGTTCAGAATAGGATTATGTGAATTTCACCCGTTATGTTTTCGCGGCTTGGGTGAAGATGTGAGGGTTCTGGTGCCCGCCTACTTAAGGTACTTAACAATTTACTTAGCAAACTGTGTTTTACAATCAAAATATTTTAGTTTCGCTGATTATAATCTATACTCATATTTAAAGCTAGAGAGGTTGAGCGTTTTTTTTTTTTTAATTAGAAATAGGTTAGCGTTTGACTACACCCTACCTGGTGTTAAGCATCGGAATAGCCTAGGATGGAGCACGCTTACCTAGAAGGAACCGGTTTACTCTTGATTTGAAGATACCCATATTGTACTTATCGGGAAATATAGACCCCGGCAAGGAGTTCCACATCTTCGCAGTACGTACAAAAAACTAATAATTATTTCAGTGTTAGATAGCTTATTTATTGAAAAGGCTATATTTTATTATGTAGTTATCACGAGAACGTGAGCTACACAGGAAAAACCGCGCGATGCTAGTAACGCAATATAACTGTATTTTATTTTTTATTATTTAATTCAATTAGGAGCCAGTAGTCATCATTTTTAGGACGATATTTTAAACATTGACATTAACAACATACACAAAATATATTTTTTTTATAAAAAAAAAAAACAAAACAAACATGATTTTGTGAATGTAACATAATAGACCTAGCCTATGTCATCATTAGGTCCAAAGCTGGACATATTGCCCTCACCTTTGAAGAAGGTTTTCTTAGTGATGACGCATGTATCTGAGACATGTCACTGTGTGTCTCATTAAAAAAGACAAGAGAACGAAGGTCACTGACATAGCTCACTGGATTAGCAATGAAATGGCTATAGGGAGGGCACATAACTCAAAAACTAATAAAGGTCGAAGGGAGCGCGGGGATGCAGGCCGCTAGCAATCGTTTAGTAATAGGGGGTAATTTGTTATGGACGATAATAGGATGATGGGTATTGATAAATAAAATCTTATAAAATGCCTAACTAAACACAAAAAAATATAAAAATATGCAGCTTTAATAGATTCGTGTTTCTGCATATTTTAAACTTATTAAAAAGAATAATCTAAATTCATACAAACCAAGAAGAACAAAATACATTCGCTGAGTATCATTCGCGGCACGTACAATATCATAAATTAAGGTTACTCTACTGCAATAAATCCAATTAGATTCGGACAGTGTGGATAATGAAAGCGGCTATTATTAATATAGCAATGTGTCAAAAAAAATACTTACACCGAGATAATTTACTTTATTTTCACTCGCTTTTTCGGGTTTGTCGTCTCGTATTTTCTTAAGTTTGTAATTAAGTAAATCACCTCTCGTATTTTTGTAAAAGTTTTTTATTATAATGTCTCTTTTTGTTTCGTTGATGATACCTACTAGAAATCTGTTACTCGTTCGTACGGAAAGGAATGTTTTAAGGATTTAAACTTTTGTGAAGTCGGTGCGTGATGTTTTATAGCCTACTAGCTTCCCGCGCGCGGTTTCACCCGCGTACCTCCCGTTACCGTGGAAAATTCATAATAAAATATAGCCTATGTTCTTTCTCAGGCTCTTTACTATATCTGTACCAAATTTCATTTAAATCGCTTCAGTAGTTAAGGCGCGATTGCGTAACAGACAGAAAGACAGACAGAGTTACTTTCACATTTATAATATTATAGTAAGGATTAGTAAGGATAGTAAGGATACATATAGGCCCATAAAGGCCCAGCGTGTCTTTATGTTAATCAACCTATCCCGCTACAAAATTTCAGTCCATTCTGTTTAGTAGGTTTAGCTTGAAAGCCATATATACTTACAATTAGTAGGAAGGATAGTAGGCGTATTAATTTGATGTTTTATGATAGGTTATGTAGTCGTGGTCACAGATAGACGAATAAATGGCAATAAAGACTTCAAGAAAAGCAGTTCCTATTGTTTTAAAGGAACGTATAACATCCGGGTTAGCTAGGCTAGGGCCAGATAGACTGACGACCGCATTGTTTCCCTGTTGTTTAAAATCTATAGATCTCACTGAGCGCTACAGAACCCGCCACCCGCCAAATTAGATTTCAACATAGAAAATAATTATTTGTAATAAACTATGAAGAGACGTACTAGACTGACTTTCGAGACTGGAGGTTTAGCTTGTCTGTAATAGATTTTAGTTGCCATATTTTTTTTATTATTTAAATCGTATCGTTAAAAACTAAATGCTTTTTTTTTCGGATGGTTTTACGTATGTAGCCACGAGGCTTTTGCTGCTTCATCGGTCATAAAGGCGAGCAGAGCTCCAGCCTTAATAAATGGTTTAAAAACTACAAACTAAGCAACCTGCGTAAGAGGGCACCCCCAGTGGGGCTTGGACCTCGGCTCAGAGCGGTCGCTGGCGATGAGATTGAGGGATTATTACTTTTATATTTTAGGGGAGTTTAGTGTAACTGTCGCTCTACTTTACAGTTTGCGGGCCTCTCGGACTTCGGGTCTACGACGGCATCGGATTGTTCTTTGCAAACAAAGGGTCAGGAGGACGAGGGGGGTTATCTAATTGTTAAATGAGTAAATATCGTTGAACTAGTTTAATCTGGACTGGGCCAGATGTTTTTATTTCTTGCTGTATGTTTTAAAAAGCTTAAAGATCTGTTGAATACACCTCTTATGAAAAACATCTAATATTATGCAGGCTTAACATTCCAAACTACACCATACAAACACAAATTCCTAACTACGTTACTTCGCTCAAACCTAGTCTAAACACATATTAAAGCCACACATCGGGTAAAACTCCAACAAAGCAGCAAGCCAATTTCATTTGCGCGAATATGTAGAGTGTATATGGCTCACGGTAAACGATTTTCGATTATATCATGCGGGTACCCCTATCACATACGTCTGGCAGAGGAAGATAGATTGCCTCTCTTCGCTTATCTGCACACTTTGACGGCGCACTGCCTCTTAAATGCACCCACATTTTAATAGTTTTTTTTTAATAATTTTAGTGGTATCTGAGGTTTATTCTGAATGAATAGAAGCTAATCTTATTTTTCGTTTTTTTTTTAAAGATTGCAAGTATAATTTTGCGGTCTACTAGTATTCTTGTTAAACTGCTTGTGTTACGAGTGGGTTCACGTCGGTAGTGAAATGCGTGGGGTTCGAACCGGCAACCTTAAGATCACAAGTCCGACGCCCTAGCCAATGGGCTACGGCCGCTTCAACAGTGTTATTTATCTGCAATATTCAAATGCATATGTTGTTCATATCTTTATATGGGCCATCATGGATACGCATATGGTAACTTAGGAATTGCTCACAATGCATTTAGCTAAAATCGTTCATTCCTTTATACATTTGCCTCACACATTTAACTAAACAACGAAGCGATTTTTTTTATTAATTACTTTTACTTTATTAGATGATTCTATGGTCATAAACAAATAGAAAGATTCCAACTCCAATTCAACTTCTGGGTGAAGGATGAATATTTTATTTTTAAATAAATCTCGGAGATTAAATTCAATTACGAACGAAAGAAGTGAATAATAGAATTATTCAAATGATCCAGTTGAACTTGTCAAATAATTAAAACATTGATTTAATTTGTCTACTCTAGAATAACTTCGTTTGAGGAATTTTAGATCTAATCTAGATACGGATGGCTTTAGAGAATAAGACATAAAAATAACTTTTCCCCGTATAGTAAAGATGATATGTGGTTTTGGAATTACATTCTATATGAAAACGTTTTAAAAGTGTCCACATGTCGGCACTACCTAAGTCTGTTCCATGTTTTTGCTTTACCTACGCCGTTTCCGTATAATTCACACGTAAAATATACCTATACTTTTAAAGTAGAATGATGCTACATTATTAAAGTCTCTGAACGTATTTTTCCGAATTTTATTAACTTCAAAGACAACTGTAAAACAAGTGATACCTATGTTTTAATGGATATCATTAATAACCATATAGCAATTCTGCTCATGTACAGATGTACTAGAAAACTTGACAAACAAAAATATTGTGCGAATAAGAATGCCGTAAATAAGTTTCTTCCTGTTACCAAGGGCCCAGATTATGGTTCAGGGGGAAGTTAGTGGTACAAATCGAATGTGGATGTAAAAATATAAGTATGTTTATTATTCCATGCATATATATGTAGTAGTAGGTACAGGATCAGAGTTAGATTATCTCAAAATAACGCCAGATAGGTCATTATATTTTTGTCATGCGTAAATTTGTTGCCCCAAAAGAATATTCACTGAAGGTAGGTACTTGTAAATGTATATTTCTTTAACAATTTGAAGCAATAGCTTATTTAAATGTTTTTTATATTTAATTTTTATTTCTATTGCCGTGTGTTTTAGGTATTACAATAATGGACAGCTGATGGATTGGCAGCAGCGTCTTTCACCTCAAGGCTTCTTAACATCTTACTGCAATCATCAACACGCCTGCCAAGCACGGTGATTATGGCAACATCCCTCAACAACCCTAGCTGGCAAAGGCTTGTAAAGGGTAGGCCCATGTTCATGAGAAGACGTAAAGAACAGTTGAAGTCCTCACAATATTTCAAAAGATTATGCCAAGAGTTTCAAGTTTTGAAATGGACATATAAATACTATGAATGGTATATGAAAATCCGTCAAGTAATTTTGGTATTAATCCCGTTCTAACAAACAAACGCAGGCAGGAGGCCTTTGTTTTATGAGCAAATAAGAATGCCGTAAAAAGTTATTTCCTATTACCTATAATTCTTCAATGTTAAAGTTTCCTGATCACGCTAGTTCAACTTTAGTAATAGTGTTTATTGTGAATAGCATTCGCTATGTGGTTTTATTAACCTTTTATGGTGATAGTCAGTCGAGATGTGAATACGATTAGGGTGTTTTGGAATTATAGTTTTATTCGGGCACCTCTATGGTGTAGCGGTATTAGTCTCGCTTTAATTATTACAAAAAATCTTTGTGTAAATTCTAAGATTTCTTTAAAAGTCTATTTGGTTCAAGAATTTAGCTTAGTGCAATCCCTCGACCAACTTCACTTACGCAGGCTATTGGTCCCGATTGTTATAACATTTCCTTGTGTGTTACAACATAATACTGAAGTAACAAACTTTCCTGCCTAGCGTCTTGACTATCGCAAAAAGCCACCATCGGGAGAATGACGATGATAAAATGTCGTAAAAGGTCTGTTCATAATTTTATGAAAAAAAATGTTTTATTAATTGTTTATAAAACGATATCTATACTTATATAAAGCTGTAGGGTTTGTTTGTTTCAATCCGACAAAGAGTGCCGCTGTACTCTTCTCGCGATTCAACAGTCCACCGGTCATTTCACCGGTCAATATGTTCGGCGAACCAATCCCTTATGAACGGCAAGCCAAATTCTTAGGCGTACCTAATCCTTGAACGAAAGCTAAACTTCAGAGCGCATGTAGAAACCGTTCGGTGACGGGCTTTACTTACGCTCAGTCGATTACACTGTCTTTCTTAAATTCACGCAGTAAACTATCACTTGATAACAAGGTTAGGATTTATACCACGTGTATAAGGCCGATTATGACGTACGCGAGCACCGTATTCTCTCATACAGCGTCTAGCAGTTTGTACCGCTTACAAACAGTTCAAAGTAGATTCACTCGACGTTCCACCGGGGCACCGTGGTTCATTCGTAATCGCAACATGCATTCTGATCTCCAACTGCCCGCCATCAAGCAGTGGATAAAAGAGGCGTCAGAACGCTTCTTTGAATCCGCGGCTCAGCACCCAAACCCGTTGGTTGTTTCACCATCTGAATAAAGGCTTTTGCCCACAAAGCGTCGTAAACACCGTCGGCCTCGGGGCGTCCTTGACGACCCGGACGACGAAATCACAACTTACCAACTAGCAGTACAGAGATTGCAAGAAACTAGCACCACTACACAGAGACCACTCTATCCGACCCGCCGGAGAAGAGTGCGCCCGCGAACGCGACGCGTCCTCCTTCGCCCACCCGACCCTTAGTTTGCTAAGAACCTTCCGATGCCCTAGTAGACCCGAAGTCCGAGAGGCCCGCGAACTGTAAAATAGAGCGACAATTGCACAAAATTCCCCTAAACTAAAAGCCATAATCCCTCAATCTCCCCGTCAGCGACCGCCCTGAGCCGAGGTCCAAGTCCCACAGGGGACGCCCTCTTGCGCAGGTTGCTTAGTTTGTAGTGTTTAAACCATAGATGGCTTGAGCTCTGCTCACCTTTATGCCCGGTGAAGTAGCAAAAGCTTCGGGGATAACTAAATAAATACGAAAAAAAAGCTTTGTTTGTTTGCTTGAACGCGCTCTTAGGATCTACTGCCGGTTGCATATTAGAAAATCAAAACTTTCTCGAGCAAATTTCAAAAGAACAATAAACGAAATAACAAAATTTAAATGACCAAATGTTTCATTTAGAAAAAAAATAAAATCCTAATGTATGTGACATCAAATGAACGACTGATCAAAAGTTGATTGAAGTAACGGACGACTCACCTACAGATTATTTATACTGTAAAGTTGCCTAAATAGCCTAAATAACATAACCTGACCTATTTCACCCAGTTCAAAATGATGAATCATACAATCTGCCTCTTACTAGATAATTAAAAAACCGGCCAAGTGCGAGTCGGACTCTCGCACGAAGGGTTCCGTAGGTACTAGTTAAAAGTGCCTACCTATTTTTGATATCAAGAATACAACAAGTAACATAATAGTATAAAAGTTCTTGTAGTTCGTTGTAACTTTGATCGATGTTGTATTTATGACGTATTAAAAAAAAACTACTTACTTGATCTCGTTCAAACCAATTTTCGGTGGAAGTTTGTATGGTTATGTACATCATATTTTTTTTTTCAGACGAGAAAAAAATGACCTTAGAAACCTCAATATCATTTTTGAAGGCCTATCAATAGATACCAAACACGTATGGGTTCGATGAAAAAAAAATTGATTTGAGGATTTGAGTTTCAGTTCTAAGTATGGGGAACCCCAATTTATTTGTTTTTTTTTATTCTATTTTTGTGTGAAAATCTTAAAGCGGTTCACAACATACATCTACTTGCCAAGTTTCAACATTATAGTTCTTATAGTTTCGGAAAAAAGTGGCTGTGACATACGGACGGACAGACAGACAGACAGACATGACGAATCTATAAGGGTTCCAATTTTTTGCCATTTGGCTACGGAACCCTAAAAATGGTAAAAACATTTCTGCGGGAGATTATGATTCGTCATTTTGAAATGGGTAAAATAGGTTAGGTAATGTTAGAACTGCATCAAACCGCGCGCGAGCCGAGCGAGCGAAGCGTGCGATGCCGCTGCAGCGGCCGGCGGGAGAGAGCTACTTCCCTAAGGCCCTAAGCCCCGCAATGCATGGCTCCGACTACGCCATTTAGGCAACTTTACAGTATTAATAATCTGTAATCAGTAATAATTTATCCAGTAATCCATTTTGGCCTTTAAACGATTTGGTCAATAGTGTAATACATAATTTAAACATTGATATTCCAGACTTTGGTCAGCTGAGGTTTTTATCAAATGACCATCGTTATATTAAACTTTGTTGATTTGTACGTTGCAGCGTTGTTCTTTTGAAATTTGCTAGAGGAAGTTTCGATTTTCTAATATGCAACCCTACTGCCAGTAGGAACTAAAGGTCCGATTTGAAAAAAATCTTTTTACGGGGAAAGGACCTACATGGGTGAAACTGCGCGCTAGTAACCCAATTATTTGTGAGCAATTTGTACTATAAAAAGATGAGATTACATGTCAAACAATTTTTGTTCTCTGTGGGGCTTGAAATCAGTGCAAACGTTGATAGAAGAACTGCGGAATGATAACTTTGAGAGAGACGAGAATTATGGTTATTGTTGAAGAAGTGATACGGGACATCTGATGGTATGCGGCTACCATCAGGTAGGCCGTCCAAACCTTCTAAGGTCTTATATAAATATCAACAGTGAGATTAATTATTGTATACCACCGGCAGAATTCGAACCTGCATCTTAAGTATAATCCTTAATGCTTTTACCATTCGGCCAACAACACAACCGATCATCGAAATATATCAAACTTTTTTTTTATAACTCATCTCTAATGGGGACGAATTATAATAACTAAAGACTAATATACTTCGAATATATACTCTAGGCTACCATACAATTACAGGCGTGGTACCTGTAATTGTATATAATGAAGTTAAATACACGACCGACTCTCATTCGAATGTAGGTTATGTACATAAGTGTTTTGTCCCAGTTTCATAGTTTTAATTTCCCCGGAGCAGTCAATTCTGCTAAGCCATCAATCCACGTCAATGTCACTAACTAAAGCCTTTTAGTCATATACATACCTACATACATTTGTAAACAAGGGTTTAAGAGAGATTTGGGTAAAAGCTACGAATAGATTCTGATAAAAAATGGTCCAAGTGAGATTTTTTAGTGACTATTCTAACGAGTTGTAAATAAATGGCTATGGCTAATTCATCTATGTCTCAAAATCGCTTAGCATGGTATGGTATACATTTTTTTATCCTCTTAGTTTTCGATTGCAAAGGATTAGGATAGAGACCTTGTATGTGCAGTGATGACATGCATGTGACGAAAAGAATGCTGAATATGAAGATGGAGGGATATGTTACAAGAAGTAGGCCAAAAAAATGGATGGACTGTGTGAAAAATGACATGAGTAAAATAGGTGTGAGTATGGAGGACACGTCTAAACGCCAATGGGAGCAGGCCGGGCAGATGATGAGCTACATTGTATAAGATCTAGATGGATGAAAATTAGTTCAGTAATTTTAGAGTTAACGGAGAGATATTTTTAATTAATTGTACCATTGGTGAGTAATTTTTTAAGATTTATGCTCATTTTTCTCGAATATTCCAAAATTGAATGATCTTTCAAATGACGAAATTTGATTGATTGGCTTAAGCAAACATACAATAATCAAACTGGGAACCTCATTCATTTTGATAAGTATCAGTAACATTAATTACCACGACAAGAACCACGAGCTAAATATAATTGTCACATTTAGTCACAATATGTGCAAAAAGCAGAAAATAAAAAAAAACTTTAAAAAGAATTAAATTTCAAAACAGCAACACTAGATTTTCTTATAACAAACATTTTCAGTAGCTGTAAAAAGTTGTCGGCATTGTATCTGTGCCTTTTTGACCACGGTCTGTCTTCGGATGTCGTCTTACGCCTGATTTATTTCCACCCGTTTTAAATTGTTGTTCTATTTTTAGAGAACTTAGGCAGTAATTTTATAAATCCTGGAGTCATTGAAAACTTTTTAAAAACAAACGAATCACGGATTCAAACTGTCGATATCATCATTTTTGAGACACAAATAATTGTCAATTATAGAAATCGAATGGACGATAAAATATATAATATCGTATTAGCGTATAGGCGGCCGTAGCCCAATGGCTAGGGCGTCGGACTTGTGATCTTGAGGTCGCCGGTTCGAACCCCACCCATTGCACTACCGACGTGAACCCACTCGTAACACAAGCATTTTAGCTTAGCAAGAGGGGTTAACAAGAATACTAGTAGAATTAAAAACTCTGCTAGTAATCTGTATAAAAGAAAAAAAAATAATGCTGCTACTGTAAGATGGGAAGAAAATAGTTTATACATAATAATATGATAATTAAAACACAAATCTATACTAATATATAAAACTGAAGAGTTACTTTGTTCGTTCGCTTGAACTAGCCAACATCTGGAACTACAGTCTGATTTAAAAAAATCCCATTTATCGAGGAATGCTACCTATAGGCTATATTTAATTATGAAGTTCCTACCGAACGGGAGGTACGCGGGTGAAACCGCGCATGGGAAACTAGTAATAATAAACTTAACCGTAGCGTAGCGGTAATTAGCTCGCTTTAAATCTCGGTGGTCGTGGGTTCGATCCCCACACCGGACAAGAAATCTTTGTGTAAATTCTAAGATTTCTTTCCGGGTCTGGTTGGATGAGGGACTACCCTCCGTGCCTCGGAAAGCACGTTAAGCCGCTGGTCCCGATTGTTATAACATCATCTATAATAGTCGTATATCAAGGAACGGGCAGCAGCGTTTACTTGTGTGTTACAACATAATACTGCATAATACATAATATGGCAATACCCTCCCTCGGCAGGAGATGTTCAGCAGTGGACGTTATACGGGCTGATGATGATGATGATGATGAATAAACTTAAACTTAATATAGCTCAAACATAATCAGTAATATCATCTTGTAATTGACTTAGGCTGCTTCGTCCAGTAAATTGTATACCTACTCAATTAGTGCACGGACAGTACGAATAATAATAGCCTTAGATTATTATTAATGGTGTTTGAAATACCTGAACTAATCTTGTACTAATTGCATTTTGGATAGATGAGTGTCCATTTTGTAATTACATTAGCTGACAGCGCGGTTTTACTTGCCTGGTATTTTGTAATTCCATTGACAAAATATTGCCAGCCCACTAAAAGTGACATGTGCTGTCATTTTAGAAACATGGCGGAGTTCGAAACCTCAATCATTTAAACTCTGATTTGTTGAGCGTTTTTCACTCCTAGTACGTATTCCCGAAAGTGGCTCTTATTTAGCCATAAATTATGGTATAATCTACTTCTGAACTTAATAGCTATACGCAGCGACACAATAATAGATTGTCTGACAAGGTAAGGCCATAGTCTTGCTATGTCATTGTGTGTGTACTAAAATGTGTATATACATACCTATGTATATACTCATTTTAGTACACACATAGTAGTGAAACCATTAAAAACTCTGCCTTAGTACCTACCAAGGCAGAGTTTTTAATGGCTTCAGTACGTTGCACGCAGCGCTCCGTCTTTATTTTTTATTTGGTATGAGAATCCATATAGATAATCTTATTTGTTCGGATTTATCTCTTAATCAGCGGTCTTATTCTAGGCTCTAATTAAATAAACCAATATTTCATTATTTTCCTTGGCTTTTCTTTTTTAATTTCCTCAGCCAGTGAGCCTTAATCTAATTAGAACATTTTTATTATGAGTAAATTTCATTTCGGAGCTATTAAAATGTTTTAAAGACTAAAGTTATTGTTTATGCAATGGTTTTCGTTAGCGGAATGTCCCGTAATTTTGGTAAGAAAACTTGGTAAATATAAATAACTAGCTTTCCTACGCCGTTTCATCCACGTAGATCCTTTTATCGTGGGATCTTCTTCTTAGTATACAATATTATACTTAGAAATAATGTGAACTTCTATTGGTAAAATATTATTTTCAAAACTCGGAGCCTTTTTTTAGAACAAACGTGGGCTCGTCAACGTTTTGCCAAAAAAAGAGACGTTTCGTGTAAAAAATGAGGAGACGCTGTATCTTTACGGATTTAGTGAACTACCTATATTTTTAAAGTCATTTTATGTTTAACGATCCCTATATTTTTACGAAATCAATCAATAATATAATAAATATAGTTTCACCATTTCGTATAGGTAGTAATTATAATGATATATGTATTTTTAGAATGAAGTTATAGATATTAAGTCATTTAAGCAACATAATATAATATCCAGTACAGTAGTAAATTTAATTGTCTATGCACTCACATATTTTTCTCTGCACCTCTATTAAGTCCGTGTATGTACATTACTATGTCCGAGTATGCAGGTACTATCATTGTGCAAAAGGTTAAATAAACAAAAATTATATAAGTATTTTGCTAAAAACAGATATGTAAATTTAGATATATTTAGCTTAGATCCTGTAACTATACCATCAATTTGAAACTGAAAAATATATTATAAAAAGAAGACCGAACGAAAACACATAATTTCAATTGCAAACGATAACAATTTAACAGGAAAACACGTCCACATTCATCATACATTTCACTCACGCGTCGCAAATCTTTGGCTGCATGTAAATAAAATTGTGAGAAAAAAATATGAGCTACATGCTTTCACAAGAAAACCTAATTTTGTGTTACGGCAACAAGTTAACTAAGATTTATTAGCCGTAACGATGCTTGTAAAATGCCTACATAAATCAGTAATACGCTTAGCAAACTCAGTTCTGTAGCGAAGTAAGGAGGCATGGAAGAAAAACATCGTAAGTCTTAAGTCAAAGTTAGCATTGGAACTCATTTCGTTTATGGGACGAATTAAAACTTGATTCGCTTTGAGCTCAGCGAAAGAAATGATATGTATTTAAATTATGACTTTGAAGAGCTCCAATTAGAATTAAAATGTGTTTCCGTGGGTTTTGAATTATCGCAGCCATATGAGTCATTCTATATAATGGTATAGGCATTAAAGAATAAAAAGTAAGTACATTTAAAGTGCTTTAGTAAAAAATATTTAAATTTAATAAGTAGGTACAAATTATAACTAAGTTTCGTTCTTTATAAAGAAAGAAACAATTATGATAAGAATGAAGCTTTTATGACAAAAAAAAATTCGGTCGAATGAACGATCCCCACACCGGAAAAGAAAAGAGGGAATACCCTCCGTGCACGCTAAGACGTAAGTCCTGATTTTATGGCACATTTATGAATCGTTTACTAGGAGACGGAAAGCGGCGTTTCCCTGTGCGTTTCAACATATCACTGTGGGCACCAACCCGTGTGGTGACTATAATAAAATCCTCCTTCAGCAAGCCCATGTTCAGCAGTGAACATTACGAGGAATACGAAGGCTAATGATAGTGGAAATGTTTTAGAATTAACTGTTAGGTACTTTTATATGTCAAAATTCTCTTTTAAAGAAATTTAATAAAAAAATAATTAAGGGCACGAATAAGTAAATAGATAATAGGCAAATGACCCGGCTGATACCAAGCAGTTACCAAAGCATATGCATGCTCTCACTATATAAGAGGAATCACGCGTGCGTCTCCTGCTATTATTACCGTATGAACGTATGAGGTTTCCTTACTTAAGCACCGGAGAGCACACATTAATCTGTAATTTAAGTTGGCTGTGAAGGTATAGCGCATACCAACACAATGCACCATCTCTTTTACATGAAGTATCTTATAAAAATTAAAACCTATATAGGTTGAACCTAATTTGAAAGTTGCTTTCTTCTCGAGCCTACCAATATATTAGCCGCAAAAGTTTATGTTTGATTTCTGCTATATTTCAGTGTGTTCTAAATAATTTATCCTTAATTTTAGTGAATATACACTGCCGTGCTTAAAAACACGGTATTAACGTAGGCACACTTATCATGTTTGACATTAAACATTCGAATACGTCCCTTAATCGACGTTGGCTTCGCGCTCTCGAAAAATTTTACACAGGCGGACTAAAAAAGTACACAGTCAAATTCTGTCAATATTTGCTTTCAATATACAAACATGTTTAATCGGGAGGATGGGAAATGTGTGTACTTTTTCGCAATAAATATTGCCAAACATAAATGTAATATTTTTGCCATTAGGAATAGTAAATTTGTTTATGCATAAGATTAATAATTTAGCAGCATGGTGGAAAACATAGCTTTGTATTTTATGATCTGATATTTTACCTTGTTTGCGTATTGAGTAGTAGGAATTATTGATTCCTCTAATCTTACAAAATTACAAAAAAAAACATGAGTGTAGGCCAATACATTGTGATAAACGTAAGATGCATGTAATTATGAATGTTAGAAATAATGATACTAGTGGTTGCCGAACGACCAAAAAAAATCAATAAAACATTAGCATTCCGCACTCCTCCTCTATAAATAAATAATAAATGTGAAAAATTTCATACTCCTCTACCTCTGCTTAACAATCTTAAAACGCAAATTATAATAATTTGCGTATCAACAAATAGATAATATTCATTAAAATTACACATTTTTTATAAACCAATGAAAGACTTTGGAGCCACCACATACAACCCTTAAGAAGTAGTAGAAGTCTCATAAAATTCTACACATATAGTCCATTCAGAATTGTAGTGTTTTATTCTAAAACAATAAAAATTTCCCTCAGAACTTCTTTACACAAAGAGCATACATTATTCTGGCCTAGCGTGTAAGTTTCGCTAAGCCGCGCCTGAATATAACGACCATGCTTAATGACTTGACCTACTCATCTTACTCGTTAAAATTACGAAAATATTAATACCAATATTAAATTCTGCGGTCCCTTTAATTTATTTAACATAGATTTTGTGAAAATATGTTGTAATAGAGGTGGAAGTATCATTAATTTATTGGTACATCTAATAATATAAATGTGAATGTTAGTTAGACAACCTCCGTAGCGTAGCGGTATTTGGCTCGCTTAAAGCCTCGCAGGTCGAGGGTTCGATCCCCACGCCGGACAAGAAATCTTTGTGTAAATTCTAAGATTTCTTTCCAGTTTGGTTGGTTGAGAGACTACCTTCCGTGCCTCGGAAAGCACGTTAAGCCGGTGGTCCTGATTGTTATAACATCATCTATAATAATCGTAAATCAAGGAACGGGCTGCAGCGTTTCCTTGTGTGGTACAATATAATACTGCGGTCACCAATCCGCCTGCCAAGCGTGGTGACTATGGCAAATACCCTCCCTCGGGAGGAGGCCCATGTTCAGCAGTGGACGTTGTACGGGCTGATGACGATGATGATGATGAATGTTAGTTTGGATGTTTTTACTGTTTCACGCAAAAAAAATAGTTGGCCGCAGTAAGATTCAGAGTATCTTTTAGCTGATAGATGCTGCTGCTCATCCATCACCTCTTACGTCACCCATAGGATGATATGGGGTGGTCTATTCTGAGTCGGAAACTATATGGCTACTTTATTATAATCAACTAGCTGCGCCCTGCGGTTTTACCCGCGTTACTCTGCTCCAGTGGGTCGGAGCGTGATGTTTTGTAGCCTATATCTTAATCAAACGTATAACCTATCCGCAAAATTTCAGCCAATTCCGTTTAGTAGTTTTGGCGTGAAAGATTAACAAACATCCATCCATCCATCCATACTTACAAACTTTCGCGTTTATAATATTAGTAGGATATTTTATAATCTTATTATAATCTAATTGCTAAAATTGTATTTAGTTTTAATCAAATTTATTTTACACCTAATTATGAGTTTTACATTTAAAACCTCCGTTGCGCAGAGCGGAGAGTTATTATATCTCATAACAAACAACTATTAATTTATTTAGAATAACGTATCTCATAGAAAAAAAAAATCATCTTTGAAATAAATACCTTGAATATTACTGAAGTTTCATATACAAATGATACCTAATGAAGTTAGCAAAGCAGTGCATAAGCCGCTTACGATCAAAAGCATAGTTGTAAGATCCAATTACAGAACTCTTGTCTTTGACTCAACTCTCAAAGAGGAACATAGATCTAATTTAATTTGTTGCAATTATTGGAATACCCGATAACCACTTCACTAGAATTGATATAGATAAATTGATATTTAGACTATGAAATTTAGGATAATTCCATTGTTGAATCAGTGGTTACAGTAAATGCTTCTAAAATCTGGATTCAATACTTACTGAGACAACTGCTTATGATCCACACATCGTACTACAGCTTTGGCGCGTGACTCTTTTTCCCGATAGAACTTTAAAATTAAATATAACTTGTAGCTTTTCTTAATAAATGGGTTATTTAACGCTGAAAGAATATTTCAAATTAGACCCGTAGTTTCTGAGGTTAGCGCGTTCAATTAAACAAACAAACAATTCAGCTTTATATATATGTATAGATGAAGTTTTCACGGGAATGAGAGTTATAAATCAAACTAGGCTTGTTATAAATAAAAATATATTCAAAATTGGCAAACGCTTTTTCAGCTATTCTATGACAACCTCCGTAGCGTAGCGGTATTTGGCTCGCTTTAAATCTCGGAGATCGTGGGTTCGATCCCCACGCCAGACAGGAAATATTTGTGTAAATTCTAAATGTCTGGTTGGTTGAGGGAAAGCACGTTAAGCCGTTGGTCCCGATTGTTATAACATCATCTATAATAATCGTATATCAAGGAACGGGCAGCAGTGTTTCCTTGTGTGGTACAACATAATACTGCGGTAAACAACGCGCCTGCCAATCGTGGTGACTATGGCAAATACCCTCCCACGGGAGGCTCATGTTCAGCAGTGGACGTTATATGGGCTGATAATAATGAAAATTATTTCAGCAATTTCAATAATTCAGAAACGCTTGCAAAATATTTCGTATAAATGGCCTATTTAAAACGGACCAGCCACGGAATTTACGCGATCCCATATTTATAGATACGGGACCGTATCTATCTATCTATGTGTTCAAAAATTATATTCCTCAACTTGGTTTAATCACGGCTGAACCATTAGATTCGTTCAAAACTAACGAAATAGTATCTAACAGTCATTCCACTAATTCATATTTAAATGAAAATGATACAGCGACTCGTATTTCAGCCAACACAACTTTAGAATTTATGTAGGCTATCCATGGACGTATTAATCTTACTCGGCGAACTTACCAAGTCTGTCCCAAAGTCCGGAACATCAGAAATATAATTTAGTTTTCCATTTAAGTTGGAAATAGGACACTTTGCATACAAATTCTCTTCTAAACTTGTCATGAGAACAGTAACTTGTGTATATTTGTAACATTCCACTTAGGGAGTAGTTGCACCTTCATTTGTTTTGGGAGCAAACTACGGTTGGAATGGCGATACAAAAACATTTTGGTCCGCGACATAGCATATTCACGGGCCCAAACATACGCGTTTATGACGCCTTTGTGGGCTTGTGACATCAAAAACCGCTTAGTGTGTCCCTTACTACCTTATAGGGTTGTCTGCTGTATACTTTATGTTGGCTAAAGTTGTAAAATGTCGGTGTCTCCCTGAAGGGTACTTTTCGTAGTTTCATGTTGTGGTGAAGTTTTTGTGTGCGAAGGAAATGTTGTACAATTAACTATGTAAGTACAATTTGACGACGGGAACGTGCCTTGTGAGAGCTCAAGTTTACAGCTCAGACTGCTCTTAATGTTCATGCCATAAACAGAAATAATGTCCTTTTTCATTAAGCTTTAAGTTCATGGTAGCAATGTTTATCAAATAGAGCAATTCTGTTTATTATTTTTAGGCCAAAGATTACATATAACTAGAAATGTCTATTTTAAACAAAAAATGTGCCTATAAATTCAAAAACGTAATAAAAGCTGGAACTATATGCGTGCGTAGGCTGAAAACGATATCACGGGTAAACGATACCATTCGGTTGAAGTTTATTAAAAGTTTCATTTTTATGTACCGAAACCAACCAGACAGAATATTACTGCACATTGTCATGCATGGAATATTTCGATGTCTATATTTATTATACATGCCGCTAAGTAATTAATGTAGTCACACGTTACGTACAATTACTAAACGTATACTGAGAATTTTATTAAATGCATACTGTCAACCTCCGTAGCGTAGCGGTATTTGGTTCGCTTTAAATCTCGGAGGTCTTGGGTTCGATCCCCACGCCGGACAGGAAATCTTTGTGAAAATTCTAAGATTTCTTTTCGGGTCTGGTTGGTTGAATGACTACCTCCGTGCCGCGTTAAGCCGTTGGTCCCGATTATTACAACATCATCTATAAAATCGTATATCAAGGTACGGGCAGCAGCGTTTCCTTGTGTGGTACAGCATAAAACTGCGGTCACCAATCCGTCTGCCAAGCGTGCTGACTATGGCAAATACCCTCCCCCGGGAGGATGCCCATGTTCAGCAGTGGACGCTATACGGGCTAATGATGATGATGATAATTTTATAATGCTGATGAGTTCTCTCATCAAAAGTAGGTATGTTTATGTCATTACATGCAGTAATGACAAACGGACAGACGGAGTAAATCATCTGTAATGTCCTACAATTAGCAGCACTCACAGATTTCATTTGTAAGTTACCTCGTTTAATTCATAGAATAATAATAATAACCTATTAATTATAGTTCTTTTTCATAGTGATTTTGACAAGTACAAGTGTATGTAAATACCTGAGTGCTGAGTTAATTCATTATTTCGTTCAAATTGTTATAAAACTCATCCTTTTGCATTTTATTCACATTGATTTATTAAACGTAATGATTTCGAGTGCTGATAGGTATTTAGTTTGCCCGGCAGGCAAGCATTGTCATTCAATGTGGTAATGCTTCCTGTACGGTGCACATACAAAGGTTTTAAAATATATTTATTACAATAAGTTAGCCAGTAGGCTCGCTTATTTGCACTTTGGACGCGACCTACATTTGGCAGTGCATTGATACTGACGTATTGCATTGTTCTATGCATTTTGTGTATATTACATTTAAGTGTTTAATTAGACGTGGTTTGAGTCGGACAACTTGCATTTTTATTTAGATTCATCCCGTTGAGCATTCACTGACATTTTCTGTATTTAAATTTAAATTTTACATTTTACATCTGCATTGATATTATTTATGCTATGGAAGCACTCTACACTTCTATAATTCTGGGAACGTTTTGAAGTAGAATACATTTTAAAATATCTAGTTAGTCTTTTATAAATTTTAATTGAAAATAGCTACTTTTAGTTTTATATATGTCGTACGGCCAGATTTTGAATACCATAAAAGTTTGTTATGTTTAAACTCAATAATTGAATATCAATTTACTCAGATAAACATAGAATTGTGTCACGCTAGTTTTAGTATTACCTTATACAAACCTAGCAATCACTTATTTATGTTTACTATCCGGTTGTACTCACGATTTGTCATCATCGGATATGTCCGACTAGTTTCTAGACCATCCCGAGGTCCATCATTCTCAAGGAGTAGTCGACTCGACGGCGCGGCGCCGGGGAACTAACTCATAATCTAAAGATGTGTACCACTCACGAAAGTTTTAATTCTAAAACCTTGTCCGTCAAATTACAAAAAAAACCTATTCCTTCCCAATAAATATGTAATGAAAACAAATAAAACGGTCCGCTAACTAAATTACCGTAGGCTGGGAGTTAGTCCAAACATTTCCTGCAAAATTAACAGGGAATTGATCAGATTTCCGGGGTAAACGGAGCGCGAATTCCATCGCAGTGCCAATCAGAGAGTCACTCTTTGCTTGCCCACTTGTAATTTGCTGTTTGAATGCACGCAATAATATACAGACACCTCCGGTAATTACGTAGCGTCAAACGGGAGCTAATGAAAGGTGAATGCGTCCCGTTTGGGGCGGTCGAGTTTCAGTTGATGGCTGCTCCCTTGGGAATGATGCTGTGATTATTTAATTTATTATAAATTTTGTAATTAGTTACCTTTTTTATAGCTTAATGATTGAACATTCCTGTAACGTTGGAATATCTTAAATATTTTTGTTGCGAAGAATGTAAGTACATATTTATATATTTTTTGAATTCGTTTTAGAAATGTATGAAAGATTTTTTTTTCTTTATATTTAAACAAGCACAGATTACCGGCTAACACAATAATTTCATTAAAATATACATTATATTAAACATAAAATAAGAATCTGTGCTAGGATGAAATTGGCACCTGTCTCAGCTAAAGCTGCAGTATTAAAAATACTACAGTGCTGGTCTTCCGCCATAGCCAATAACAATAATAAAAATTAAAAAAAAAACATAAATTAATATCAATTTATTAAACATATTCGAATTTATACAATAAAATTATATACAATTATAAATCAAAATTAAATATAATAAAGACATATGCCAAACATGGTTTCTGAACGTAACGAAACGTTTTTGTTTTTTACTCTGTGCTACTGGCTACTGACAGAAATAGGTTCATGATAACTGATCAAATGAAAGCTTTGATCTATCATTTAAAATAAATAATTAAATAACCATTTTTTAAGCATCAAGTCCTCAACACACCTACTTAATACGTAACATTTATATAAATCATAAGACTTATTATAGATTAATTATAGATATTTCATACACTAAATGTATTATCATGTTGTTTTGTAAAATAAGCCATGTTAAAATAAATTATTTACGATACCTATTTAATATATTTTAACTAATTTTCAGTTTCTTTATAGTTTGAGTTACAATATTTTGTTATTCAGTACTGCTATTTTAAATTTGATTCTTAAAGTAGCATTAAAACTGTGAATTAATGTAATAATAAATTAATCAGACTTTAATTTGTAAGAACAGTTAAATGTTAGAAGAATCCCATATTATATTAGAACTGACATTTCACCTAAAACTTATTTCATTATAAAATATGGATTATGGTTTCTAGTGGATACACTTAAACATTTTTTAACAATTCTGCACCGGTGGCTCAGTGGTTACGGTAGATGCTTCTGAGACCTGGTGTTCTGGGTTCAATTCCCACCCGGGGCAATTATTTGTGTGAACCACAGATAGTTGTTCTAAGTCTGGGTATGCTTAGTGTCCGTGAATTAGGTATTTGTAAAGTCCCCCGCGACACTGAGAAAATTTCCCTAGTGCGGGAGTTGTCTTTTAGTAAAAAAAAAAAAAAACGAAAAGTACAAGAACTACTTGGTTTAGTTTAGATTATTATCGTATGATAATAATCTTAGCACAGTTTCCATACTAGTATAATAAAATTCTACCATTATGTATTAGTAAGAGCAATATCCTCTGCAAACAGCCACTTACCTTTTCCGCGAACGAATTTCTTACGGCATACTCCACATATCTTTATCAGCATTTTTACGTGGAAGTCAGATAAAACAAATCACTTATCAATTTGATTTTATTGGAAGTAAAGGCCAATAAACATTATACTGTGTAAAGCTGGCTATCCACGCGGACCGAGACAGCAATGCGGAGCGAGTGACATACAAAAGCGTTGATGGTAATTTAAATTGAAGATCCAGTAGTACTCTACGCTTTATGTACTCATTAAGCTATTCAATGCTGCCTACTGTGGTACTTTAGTAGGCAGTTTTTAATTTCAGCCAGTCATAAATAACTGACCAAAATAATCGATCCTTACTTAATGTATTTTTTTTCGGGGTAATGTACAATATGTGTCCCAACAGCTGCAGAAGCGGTGTATGTTGGGCTTTAGTCTCCTTAGCGATATCATGCTATGGAAAGGTTCTACATGCTATGGACCAACTAAAACTGCAACTTCCAATACATTTCAAAATACCCCAGTCTCCATAGGAGCAAATATTTTATTACTTACCTTTATAGAGTTATATGGGACAGAATTAAGGATTGCTCGAAACCATAACATTGCTCAAAGCTGAAGTTTTCAGTTTCATTGCTTGATTAAACGCGCTAAAGTCAACTTTACTGTTTCTAATACAATTTTGCACATAAAACTTTGCGCCATCATTGAGCAGAGAACTAAGAAGCACAGTTTGGTGAGACACTTTACACCTTTCCATCTTCCCTTGGTGTCTACAAACTATCGGCAGAATGCATTTTTGTGGCGAGCGGGTAATTGCTTAAACAAACAAATTAAAGTACATAACATTGACATATTTTCTAACAAACCAGAAGCAGTGAGACGGGTACTCAGCCTTGATTTTTTCTCGAAATTTGATTTTGCATGTAATACATAGTTTTAACCTATATTAGCTTGATTTAAATGTCATCAATCACACATCAAAACTATATTCAATTGTTTATTCGCGGAGACCTATTATTGGCTCTTTGATGCGTATTTCTAATTTCTGTTCATCGTTTTTGTGCTGTTGGTCTACCATTAAAATAAATAAATATTCATAGCTCCGCTTTTCTCTGCTCCAGTGGTTAAACACCCTTACGGGCGAAAGCAAAGAACATGTTTTACGTGCGTTGTTATTCACCTGACACAATGGCGGGCTGACAGCGTCGTAACTAAGATATTTTGAGAGTCATACAAACATACGGCCCGATTGAGGTACGAGACTGGTTGACGATGTTCTAAGGTTTGGTGTAAATATAGCATAGAAGCGTGGCTCTTCTTGTAAAATATTATTTTCCGAAGAAAATACCACTTATGTACCTACAAAGAGCAGTTAAGATGGCCTGTTTTCCTCACCGTTGCAGCAGCAAGGAATGCAGATCTCCCCTCTCCATTGCAATGATATGGTAATCATACCCCGAAGGGGTATGATTAACATAACACCGCTTAGTTATTATCGCTGGGATTAACCAATTAAAACTTCTACAAAATGCGCTTGGCCATGATTAACTTGGTTTATTAAATGGAAATGTAGTATGCTCAATAAATATTCTGACACATCCCGTGATTTTGTCAACATTTTCTTTCATACAAACCTTGTCTTCAGAATTATCAACATTAAAAACGAATCTGCCAAATCGGTCAAAGTCGTTCTCAATTTATTCGTGTATATGTTACGGCTAGTAGCTGAAGTGCGGCTACACCTAGTTTTAGCCGGCTACAACTAGGTGCAGTCGGCCACATGCGTTTATAAGTCCCTGTTCGACTCCATTGGTTTAGGTTTAGGCTATTTTTTTTAACCACCCCACACCTTTTTGTCCCTTGCATAGGTATTGTTTAATTTAGAGTTAACTTAGAGGAACTTATAGGAACTTATTAAGGTTGACCTAAGTTTAACCGCAAGTTGTCGGCTGCACCTAGTTGTAGCCGGCTAAAACTAGGAACTAGCTAACATTTTAACGGTCCATTTTTATTTATAAAGATGGTTAGATAGATATCATAATTATAAATAAGTTAATATTATCATCATCATCAGCCCGTATAACGTCCACCGTCTCCGCTCGAGGGAGGGGTTCTACCATAATCATCACTCTTGGCAGGCGAGCTTGTGACCGCAGTAGAAAACGCTGCTGACCGTTGCTAGGTATACAATTACTGTGAAAGATGTTATAACAATTGGGACTAAGGGCTTAAAGTTCTGTCTAAGGCACGGAGGGTAGTCCACCCATCAACCCGACCCGGATGTTTTTTTCACTTCTTATCCACCGTGGGCATCGAATCCACAATCACCAAAGGTTGTCAAATAGTAATATTGACTTACTTTATATGTATATATAATTCTTTCGTATGCTTTTCTTACTAACATAGCTCAATGGATTAGCAAGCTGAAGTGGCAATGGGCAGGACACATAGCTCGAAGAACTGATGGCCGATGGAGCAGAAAGGTTCTCGAGCGGAGACCAAGAACTTGCAAGCGCTGCGTAGGACGACCGCCTGCACGATGGACCGACAACCTCACCCGGCTGCTAGCGATCTTTCCCGCTGGAAATCGATGTAGGCGGCCTATGTTCAGCAGTGGACTACAAAAGGCTGATGATGATGATGCTTTTCTCACCTAAATCTTCGTAATTCATACTTCTTAACATTATACTATGTGACTTGATTATTATTGTTACATCATGATACAGACTGAACTCGCTTTTTCTCATAATTTAGACCTTACACAACTTTTACGAACCAACACCGTCGTAAAGTCGACGTCGTCGCAACGCGCGTGGGCTCGGACGTGATATGTCACATTCATGGTGCCTGATGGATTTATGTCCCTCAATAGCTTCGCCGATGTCTTTGTTACGGTCACATCTCGAGTCGCAAACACTGATGTCTAGCTGGTCACGTGACTTGGTGATGGGCGCTACACACTTTAATGAGCAGCAAAGCTGGGCGGCACAATTTTTTAATTGTAAGGTCCCGTAGTGTCCTTAAAAGTCATAATCCCTCCGCACGCGATTGAGCCGAGGTTCACCTTTTTTTTTTGTTTGGGGGCGTATTTGCGCGCTTGTGGTGGGATTTGTGGGACTCGCCCTATCCATAGCGTGGTATGCTAAACTCATACCACGAGGAGAGGACCCTACATCACTAAAACCCCCCGGATACTCCTTCGATCCGCCGTTGGCGGGGGCCGGGTACGCATGAGCAATCCGGCCCCCCGACGGCACCCACGGCCAATATGGCACCGGGGGATCTCCTGGGCCACACTTACAGTGGCCCATTTGCCTGATTATAGGGACGCCCGGAGTGAAGAGGCGTCCCTACTCCTCATGGGTCAGCCTCGAAGAGAGTGGGGCCCATGTACCCCACTCCCCGACGCCGAGCCTAGGGCGGTAGGCGGCGGGAGCCGAGGTTTACCTAACTCAGCAAACTTAGCAACACCGTCATGCCAAAGAGAGCACTGCCTGTTGCGCTTTTTGGGCAGGTGGCTTATTTTTTCTATACTAAATACCAAATATAAAGAGAAATGATTTGACTGTTTGTCTGCATTGAATATACTCCGGAAAGCTACTGAACTGATTTCCAAAAAAGTCTCGTGGCAATTTTTATAAATGTGCATCTGAAACAAAAACAGGCCGCGCTAGTTAATAAAAAAAAAATGTCACCATGTTAATGCGAATGGTGGCAAGTTGCCAATTTAAGCTTCGGTTCGATTCTATAATCCATGTCACCATTTTTTGTATACCCACTACCGCTTAAGTGTGAAGCGCCCCTTAATACGCTTATTTCAGTTTTATTATTTCGCCTGAGTTTCGTATGGGGGTCCCGCTAGATTGGTTTTTGATGAGCTGTTTTATTGATGTCATATGATAGTTGTGATTCTTACCATCTCATTTGTGTGTCATTTGGCTGATAAGAAATATTGTGACTTGTGAAGTGTACTTATTATGTAAGTACTTCAGAAGTTAGCTCCACTTAGTCACTTTGTTAGTACAAAAAGAACTCACAAAATATATTAGGTTGTTATTAGATGAAAATATATAAGGTTATACTAAATGCATTATATTGCCAGTGCTTCTAATAGCACCGGCAATAAATCTTTTAAAGATTAGATATCATCATGTGTATTATAAATAAAAACAGTAAAAAAAAACGAAATTACTTTGAGAAAATAAAATTGTTACTTTATTGCTTCAGTTTAAATAGCACTGGAGGTCAACTATTTTCTACAGTGATTTGTTTGTGACTGCGGTTTTTTTGTCCGGGGTGAAATGCTTTTACGCATTCCCACCGCCGCTGCAGCGTATTCGCGCGCTAGCGGTGGGATATGTGGGGCTCGCCATCTCCATAGCGTGGTATGTTAAGGAGAGGAGAGGAGAGAACCCTACAACACTAAAACCTCCCTGACACTCCTTCGATCCGCCGTTGGTGGGAGTCGGGTACGCATGAGCAATCCGGTCGATAGGTAAGTGACACCTGACTACATAAGTATGAGCATCTTAGTCTAACACTTATAATGTTCAGCATGTTGATGGGGCTGCTCCGTTTCAGCAGTGCATCAGGTATGTATACACAGGCACACGTCGATGACTTCCAAGCTATCGTCAGATAGAAATCTGTTGCTTTGCTCTGCAGAGTACGAGACAGCTCCAACTCCATCCTGAAGACCATAGCGGTAAGGTACGATTCCCCTTTGTTAGGTGATGTTGTTCAAAGATGCGTTTTGAACAACAGCCTGGTCTCCAAATAGATAGAACATAAATTTACTAACATAGATATTGTTATTCTTTTTGTTTACCAACCCATATGGATGTTGCTTATCCGAATTAAAGATTATTTTATTTATTTATTTTTGTTTAACAGAAAAAGTTATAATGTCAGTAGGTATACCTAATTCTGTTTTCAAAAGAATATCATTGACAATCCTACTTGCGCCCGCATCGAAATAATGATTGAATACTTGCCTACACGTTGATTCTTTTAAAATAATCTATAATAACAGGTAATAACTGACGTAATGATTGGCTAACAAACACCTTTTCTGTACGAACGTATGTTATCTATACTAATATTATAAATTAAGAAAGATTTGTATTTTTGTGTGTGTGTGTGTGTATGTTTGTAATGAATAAACTCAAAACCTACTGCGCCGATTTCAAAATTTCTTTCACCGTTGGCTATATTTAATTATGAAGTTTCCACGGGAACGACATACACACACATAACAGCCATCTATACTTAATATTATAAAGAGGAAAGATTTGTATGTAAGTATGTTTGTAACCAATTGGCTCAAAAAGTAAAGGACCGATTTTAAAAATTCTTTCTCCATTTGTATGCTACATTATTACTGATTAATATAGGCTATATTTTATTATGAAGTTCCCACGGGAACGGGAGTTACGCGGGTGAAACCGCGTGCGGGAAGCTATTACAGAATAAAACTACGGCACATACGTTTATATATTTAATAAGTAGTACAAATGTGAAGTATTTATATAATATTCTGCAATTCAACTAAAATATTGCAACACAACAGATATTGCTTTATTTCAGTTTATAAATATCGATAAGTTATTTCCTACAATGTTGTGCAATATTTTATTATAATAGCTGAAAAATGAAAGCTCAGAAGCTTTTAGTTTTAAGTGATATATTTAAACAAAAACCATAAACATATTAAAACAGTATAAGCTGCACATTTTTTCGTGTAGTTGGCTTTGCTGAATGATTTTAAGTCTGGCATATCATCATAATCATCAGCCCGTATAACGTCCACTGCTAAAGTTTAGCAGTGGACGTTATACGGGCTGATAATTGAGGCCCCTGGCCCTCCTCCCGAAAGAGGGTAGTTGCCATAGTCACCACGCTTGGCAGGTGGGTTGGTGACCGCAGTATTATGTTGTACCACACAGGGAAACGCTGCTGCCCGTTCCTTGCTATACGATTATTATAGATAATGTTATAACATTTGGGACCAACGGCTTAACGTGCTTTCCGAGGCACGGAGAGTAGTCCCTCTACCAACCAGACCCGGAAATAAATCTTAGAATTTACACAAAGATTTTCTTTCCGGCGTGGGGATCGAACCCACGTCCTCCGAGATTTAAAGCGAGCCAAATACCGCTACGTTACGGAAGTTGTCTGCTTTATACTTCTTATGTATTTATACCTTTAGGTTTCGTAAGAGGCAAATAAGATACATACGCTTTAAGGATAGGCAGCAGTATATATCAACTTAAGGTTATACAATTATTTCGTAAAGGAATAAAATACAGAATTTATAATTTAAAATAAAAGCTTAAAAAGCTTAAAAGCTAATTTAAAATAAAATTAACTCATAAAATATTACTTTTCTAAATCTAATCTTCTTGGCAAGGTTTCTAGAATGCTGGCAGCATTACCCCGTTGAATGGCAATGCTTACCTGCTGTGCAAAGTAAAAACCAGCACTCGGAGAACGTGCCACACTAAAGAAGGACGCTGTGAGGTTTTTATAAATTAATTTGGCTACTGATTCCCACGGCCCCAATTTTTCGACACCAAAAAGCACAAATACATAACCACTATTAAGGTTACTTATCATCTTATGATCATCAATCCACCGGCCAAGTGTAGTGAGTATAGCAACCAGCAACATCCTTTAAAGACCCTGGTTTTCCAAGTTCAGCAATCTGGAAAAGTGGTATTAGTCTTGCCCTAAGCTACGGAGACAGTGCGTTCATTTACCGGTCTGTAAAAATTGTTTTTGTAATATCAAGGATTTGTCTACGGTTCTGGTTAGTTAGCTTAAGAGCTCTCAGTACGTTAAGTTGTCCCGATTATATGTTTACGTTATATATATGTCACCAACCCACCTAGCCACGTGGTGAATATCGCTTACTCCCATCATAGTAAGCTCATGTGCAGCAGTGGACGTACTTCCTTACTGATGATGAATTTGTAATCGAACTCCACACCTTCTGGATTTATACCCTTATTTATACCAATAGGACACGATAGTCGTCATAATAATATAAGCAATAACTGTTGTTTGTATACAGGGTGTCCCAAAAGATTACGTAGCTGGGAAGGGGGGTGATAGGGATGGTCACAAGGGTCACCAGAAAAATATAAAAAATTCCCTCTGGGTGTTTAAAAAAATAAATGGCATTTTTTAAAAGACTAATAATTTTACACCTTGTGCTAACTGTACCTACAAATATGGCTGTAATTAAAAAAAATGCTGTTATGTAATCTTCAATAACAACAAGGTCATCAACATCAACATCAAAAACAACAAGGTGTAAAATTTTAAGTTTTTAAAAAAATTCCATTTTTTTTTATATACCCAGAGCGGATTTTTTTTTTATTTTTCTAGTGACCATTGTGTCTACCCCTGTCACCCCCTTTCCCAGCTACTTAACCTTTTGGGACACCCTGTATATTTATATTTATTTTTGTCATCTACAGCACAACGGTTACTTCACTTCACATTGCGCATCCCAAGTATGGTGCTCTCCTGCTACGTAGTAGTGCTACGCGATAGTGCTACGCGGTCGCGCTACGGGGTAGAGCTACGTAGTGAAGTTACGCATTAGTGCTACGCGGCTACGCGCTATAGTGGTGCAATTTAATAAACACACAAACTGTCATAACAAACTCAGCTATACCATGCGGTTTGTAGCACACGACGCAAAAGTTTGATATTTCGCGTGGGTACCTATTTCCAAAATTTTGTTTTATACAAATATTGTTCTCATAATTATAAATACAATAAAAAAGTCAGCCAAATTGGTTGATTAGTTCTCAAATTAACCGCGTACATACATTTTTATTCATATCGATAGGATTAAGTTTGTTTATAACGCGTAACTGTGTGTACCCTTACTGTTAAATTTTAACAACTAATTTCGTTGAATGTTGTCAAGAAACCTACTATATAATATACGAAGAGTGGACAAACAATACATTTGTTTGGATAAATGCCATTTTTTGGCAACAACAAAGCTGTTAAAGCGCCGGCAACTGCTTACCGGCTATGAATCAAAAGGGCATAATGCTAAAACACTTTTCTTCTACTACTAACTTTCTTGTAATATTTTTAATAAGTTAAAGTTTTTTTTTTTATGATAGACTCTCTAACAGTGGCAAGATTTGGTGGCTTTGAGGTGACGGTAGTTGCTGCTTGAATCTGGTTTGATTTTTACCAGAGACAATAATTTGTGTGAATCACCAATAGTAGACTCGGTACGATTCTGAGACTAGGTATGATTTTTTGTGATCAGTCCTTATAATGTTCACTGCTGAACCAAAGAGGTTCAGTTCAGGGAGTGATTATTGAATACCCACGCTTAGCACGCCGAATGGTAATAGCGGGAAGTTCACGGTTATAACTATTGTACAACAAAAATTGCAAACGATGCAGTCGTTTACCAAGGCACAGAAGGTCGACCAGACGTGAAACAATTTTAGATTTTAAACAAAATTTCTTGGGGATTTAACCCATGACCCCCGAAATTTAAAGCGAGACATATTATTTTAGACTAATATTTTTATTACACTAGGCAAAATTGATTCCTGTATCTTAAGGACTTTACACACACTGAATTCACGGACGCAAAAAACACCTATATGCAGAAAATTATTTTCCACACAAAAAAAATATCTATGGGAATCAAACTTAGAACACCAGATCTTAAAAACAGCTACCGTAACTATGAGCCACCGGTGCAGTCATATTTATTTTTTAATTTTGCGATTTCTGGCTTGCTCGCTCTTTCATAATGGCTAACACTAAATTATAAACGCAGTCGCACTTCGGGTCACGAACTATTAAACAATTTTTAAGGCCAACATTGACAAAGCGAAATAAATACAACCTACATTACCCTCATCGACATATCCGGGTCACAGAACAGTTAAACTCCTTCAAGATTCAATTCACAAACTTTGAACCAACTTACTGCCAACTCTTCGGTAGTTGGTAGGCGCAACACAAACACACAAAGTTGGTTGGCTGTGAGTTTGTCAAACCTTGACTGTATAACCGGTTTGGTATTCATATTAACCACTATCTGAGAAGATTACGAAGCCAGTAAGGACAATTTCGTACGAGTTAGTTTTAACCAAACATGGAGTAGGAGTTAGGTGTGATGGATGTGACATTTGAAATATAATAAGAGGAATTAAATCGTAATCTTATTGATAAAAACAGAATTTTATAAGTGAAAATGACTATTAAATTACACACAATAACGATTTACAATATATCAACAAACGTTAAATCAATTACGTGATCTATTGAGCGAAAAATCATAGTCTTATCACCAGTATTAACGATTGCAGGATTCCATCCACGCAGTTCAACTCTCATCAATATTTTGCCGGTAGAATTTTTAACAAATCTTTTATAAGTTAAAAAAAAGGTTACTAGCAGCGTTTTGCAGTCTACTAGTATACTTGTTAATCCCTCGTGCTAAGCTAAAATACTTGTGTTACGAGTCGGTTCATGTCGGTAGTGCAATCGGTGGGGTTCGAAGTGGCGACCTCAATATTGTAAGTCCGACGCCCTAGCCGTTGGGCTAAAACCGCTTAAGTTAGTTAGTTAGTAATTAGTTGGTTAATATTGAAAGATTTTTCTTGGATACCTTTATAATATTATATTCTCCAAATGTCAGGATAATTAAAGACACAGTCAATAATGTTAATTATTGACTGTGTCTTTAAGTCAGTCAGTTACTCAGTCACGGTAGTGTTTCATTCAGAAAACGTCGGTGTTCCATAGCCTATTTATTGCGAAAGGCTATAAATAAGGCTATGTTAAATTATGTAGTTCTTACGGAAACGGGAATTATGCGGGTCAAACCGAAGCAGAAACAGAAGCTAGGTTAATATATGAACAGAATAAGCTGACTGAGTTATTTTATATGAAATTTCCTCTTCCAGATAATCATAATTCTGTACCAAGACCCTTTTAAGCACACAATCTTATTGGATCAGGCCTCTGCTAATGTTTGCACAGTCCACGCGAAACTGCTTGAATTCAATTTTATGTTCCTTTCTCTTTAGTTGACCCGTCCCACACGATACCTTCTATGCAAAGATCTATGTCATGTCATCGTTATTTTGAATAATAACTGTTATGCCCTTCCACTATGCTTTCACATAGCATTAAAGAAAATAATAGACAGCTGTTTTTTTTTTGGATTTGATGGTGATAAAGGGACATTTACTTATTATTTATTTGAAATTTTATATATGTCGCAGCAATCTAGATGGATCGACCATTCAATGGGATGACTAGCCCGTTAATTCGATGCCGATATTCAATGAAATGGCTAAAGGATTTGGCAAGTTGGCCAAATCTTTAATTTTGCGTGGTTAAAAAAACAACCTTAACCTAAAATACTCATAAATGAGTTAAGCTCGCCATTGTACATCATCTTTAATTGTTGAACTCTCATAACTTTTCATGTGTACAGTAAGAATAAATAAATAAAATAAACACCTGCCTGATTTAACGTCAGCCAAACTCTAAGGGCTAGCTTACTATAAGCCAACTTTAACTTTAGTTGATGTTTGTTCAATCAACAACCAACACGACCAACATTATATGGGCCTAGGCATTCTTTTAAATGTCAGCGTTTGATTGGTGGGCTGGCCGTTACATTGATTGGCTGATTTGACTGAATGGCTGCGACATATACATATTAAAAAAAATACTTTCAGTTTATTAGTTGCTCTTAAATTCAAAGGACCGCTTAAATGATAATCTATTTGTTTTCGATTTAAGTAATTATTGTCAACAGTTAGTACTCAGGTTTTAATTACTATCGGACTTGAAGATAATGACAAAAACTAAACAATATTTTAGGTTTACTTAGTGGTACAACTTAATTAGTCAGCTTAAAAGAAGTTTACTTAGTAGTACTTAAAAAAATATACATACAGAGGTGCAACCTGTAGACCAGTAAATCAGTGGTGATCCGCCCATTCGGATCTTTAGGCCGTCGAAATTAAGGCGGTTGCTGCTTTAAAAGTATAAACTTCCTCGTTAAGCCATAGCCGTAAAGTAGTTTATGCTACTCCTGGTAAACGTAGCTTTTTAATGGTGAAATATTTTTTTACATTGGTCCAGCAGTTTTGGAGCCTATTCAATGAAAACATGCAAACCAAATATGAAATCATTGCTCTTTATTGTATTAAAATAGTCAGTATGAAATTTATTCATAGAATCGCTATAATCGATAAAAATTTGAATTCTGCAATGATAGCGTTTCCTAATAACATTAAGGGATTAAAATATGGACACATAAAATTATGAAAATCATAACATATATATACGCACTGCAAAAACACAGTTCGTAAAAATCATAACTTTTGAAAACAGCATAGCAAATCAACCTTTTTGCGATGCAAAATACAATAAACAGTTGTAAGCTACGATCGTACGTTACAATCAGAAAAAAATAAACTCGTTACAATACGAGATCGTGCCACCGTTTGTAGGAATAAAAACTACAAGGTATCTTTTTCTTTTTAAAAAACTACTTTCCGAATAACGATAATCTTAAAACCCTTCTCAAGGTATTCATTCATTGACTTTACACATCCTTTGTTCACAAATCTTCAGTAACTTGGGAAGATACGCCCGTCCTTTAGATTCCGACCATAGAACAGACAACGTATTACCAATTGGCATCTAGAAGATAAATTATCAATAGTATTGACTGGATCATTCCACCCTCAAAATTATCATCATCATCAGCCCGTATAGCATCCACTAATCTTGGGTCTTCCTCAAAACGGGCGAGTTGGTGACTGTAGTATTATGTAAAGTAGACCATGAGCCGAATTAATTTATAAAAACCTTGCAGCCTTCTTCTTTCCTTTCTTCTTAGTGCGGCACGTTCTCCGAGTGCGGATTTTTACTTTGCACAGCAGGCAAGCATTGCCATTCAACGGGGTAATGCTGCCAGCATTCTGGGAACCTTGCCAAGTAGAATAGAGGTATTTTATAAGTTAGATTTATTTTAATTTAGCTACTTTTAGTTGTTATATATGTATTTTATTCATTGTATAGTATATAGGTGCACAGATAATCGGGACCAAGTGCTTCAGGTAATTTTTGGGGCACGAAAAGTAGTTCCCCAACCAACCAAACCTAGAAAGAAATCTTTAACTTCCACAAAAATTACCAGATTACCAGAATATCACAGCTAAATAACATGTTTAAATGATTTTGTGCATGACTATAGACGTAAGAACGTAAGAGCTCATATGGAAGGCATTTTGGGTTGAGATTAAAGTTAGTGATTTTGGAAAATTGTAACTTCCGCTGATACTGGTACAAAAGATTCAAAACAGAGCTTTGTTATTCTTCGTCGGGTTACGGTTAACAGCGCGGAGTGCCTGCCGTACATATTACATGTCTACGTCACGAATGGGAAGCTGTTCGAAGTCCTCAGGACTTGAATACGCTAGGCCTAGGTAGTTCATTCCTGAGAACGGCTAGTGCTGTATATCTGCTGTATCACGTCTGCCACATAAGAACTAGCTGTACCTACTTGGGTTTGCAAAGTTTCTTGGAAGTTGCCGGGTAAAAACGTTTGAGATGTGTTGATAGATTTTGAAAGCAAACACAAAAGCGCATATTTTTCGCGCATATACCTACTATTTATATGTTCTGTGCAGATGGCCAATATCCTTAGAATTGGGTCGCCGTCAACGAAATCGGTCGTGAGGACTACAAATATTAAAAAGGCACTTGGATTTTTACACGTTGTTACTAGAATTCGTTCATATTTTTTTCTGAGTGCATTTTACGTTTGTATCCGATTTAACAAGCGTTCTCAATTTGATTTGATTTGGTTTGGTATCTGCGTGGTCATGCGTTTGTTGTATTAGTTATATTTTTGATTTTATTTGTTGAAATAAAAATACAATAAAACAAGGTTTTACCAATCCTATTTCATGTCTTTTTTAGTTGGGTGCGATTTAATTGTGACACATTTTTTTTCGGTACTTACGATTGCCATTAATATGCAATAAAGTGATTTATAAAATATACTTACCTTCTTTGCATATAGGGTGCGTTCCACTAAGCGTTCACAACAATCACGCTCACGACCGCAGTTTTTCCCGTTCCACTTGCTTGTGAGCGTTACTGTCGTAAACTCAAGTGGAATGGATTATAGAGCGTTATGAGCGTGGAGGTAAATAATACAAACGGCGAGTTAATTAAAAGAATGCAAAAGATTTAAGAGGTTAGGTTATAATCTGTAAGCCTTGAAAATAAACAATTAATTATTGTTTGAATCGATTTATATCGAAAAAAATTATAATTTAATATTTTATATTAGTGATATACCAGGCCACTCAGAAAGTATTGCGAAAAATAGTTTTTATATATGGGAGACTGGCCGGTTAGAATCTTTTTCGAAAATATGATTACTTGTAAGTAAAAATATGTGTGTTCCATTTTCAAAATTTCCCTCCACATTTTTTGCGAGCCAATTCAATGTATCGTGTCTTACTGAAAAATGGATCTGCGCCGGGAACATTTTAGAGCTATGATTTTTTACGATTTCAAGTGTCGCCTGAAACCGGATAAATCGTTCGATAGACTTCAAATGGCATTTATGGATGAAAGCCCCTCCAAGGCAACCGTGTATCGTTGGTATAACGAATTTAGGCGCGGTCGACCAACCTTGGGGGATGAAGAAAGAAGCGGTCGCCCTTTGACGGCTATTACGGAAGAAAACGTGCTAGCAGTGAAAAATTTAATCCAAGATAATAGGCGAATTACATATCAGGAGATTCAACACATATTAAAGATTGGATCGGGAAGCGTTCACGAGATTCTACACGGGCATCTTCGCGTGAGGAGGATAGTATCGCGCTGGGTGCCGCACTACCTCACCGACGCTCAGAAGCAGGCCCGGGTGGAATGGTGCCGTGATATGCTGAACAAATTTGAAGCAGGCTCGTCTCGGCGTGTTTACGACATCGTAACAGGTGATAAGTCCTGGATTTATCAATACGATCCAGAAACCAAGCGCCAGTCGACAGTTTGGGTGTTTCAAAATGAACCAACGCCTACCAAAGTGAAGCGATCTCGAAGCGGGGGGAAGATTTTGATCGCCAGCTTTTTTAATTTGACTGGCCACTTGGCCTCAATTCCCTTACGAGATCAAAGAAGCATCAACGCCGAATGGTATACTACCAAATGTTTACCAGAAGTTTTTTCTGTTGTGAGCAACAAGCGACCAAACACAGGGCTCTGCGGACTACTGCTCCACCACGACAATGCGCCTGCACACACCGCGCTCAAAACGAGGGACTTCCTAGACAGCACACCAGTCAAACTCCTGGGTCACCCTCCTTACAGCCCTGATCTAGCACCGTGTGACTTCTTTTTATTTCCAAAAATAAAAAATCAGCTCAAGGGGATACAATTTTCGTCGCCGGAAGATGCGCTGGCTGCGTTCGAGCAGGCTGTAAACGAGGTGTCTACGGCGGACTGGAAAAAGTGTTTTGAAAACTGGTTCAGACGCATGAATCTTTGTATAGAGGCTGGTGGAGAGTACTTTGAAAAGATTTAATAAAAATATATGTACCTGTAGAACAATTTTTTTTAGTGTCGCAAATCTTTCTGAGTGTCCCACGTATTTAATGAATTTACGTTTAAATGTAATTAAAATGTCTTTAAATGCAGAAACATTCACTTCTGCTAAAATATCTCTTTCCGCATGAAATAACGGAAGCTTAACGGTCGCCATTTTTGATGCTTTGAGTTTTGAAAACGCCGCTCATTTTCTCAACGATCACTTCGACCCACCTTTTTAGGTGGGTCATCGTGAGCTTCGCGTAAGCGTAAGTCATGGCGCCATAAGTGACGTTTTCGCCGCGACCACAACGACAGCGGTCGTTATGTGGAACGACTAAAGGAGCATTTTGATCGTTGTGGGCGCTTAGTGGAACGCACCCATAGTATAACATATTATTAGGAATTCGTCGAACGGAGCTTGGCTAATCAACTGTCAAAACATTTCATTAACATCAGTCAATGATTTACATTTTAGTTTTAAATTAAATAACAAATGTAATTGGGTAACACATGTAATGCATAATATGCATTACATGTGTTACATACTATGGTATTTTAATTCATGGCTTTGACAACGAATTTAACAGGTGTGTTAATTGACAGTTGTTCTGATTATTGACAGTACGGATTAGGACAGTAGTAACACCAAATGTCAGTTCTACCAATTTATTCTGTGTTAGCAACTCCAGTTGTGAATGCTCGGAATACCTCAATAGTTCGTCGTTCGTTATCAGCGATAGGGGTGCAGGTGTCTACTACTATCGAATTTGGTTGTTCACATAGAATTGTATTCAAAGGAAAGGGGTATAAAATGTCGTCTATTACGTACAGATATCTATTGTTGGAATATTATTGAAGGGAGAGCAAAAGAAAGGACTTGAAATATATTTTTTGGCACGGTTTCGTTTTATTTTATTTTTCATTTTATTTCATAAACCGTTTTTATATGTGCTAAAAAAAAAGTCTGATGTAATTATTTGTCATGATATTTATATTACTTCAGTTATATTTATATTACTTCAGAAATAATACTGAAAAATTCAACACGTGACGAAATTAGAAATGAATAGATCCATTGGAGAATTAAGGTCGCTAATGTAAATCTACGGATAACGCTAAAGTTCCATTGGGACATAGCTCGAAGAACTGAAGGCAATACAATGGACCGACATCTAGCGAGAAATATTTCTATCGGCCTGAATCCTCCGTCTGCCTGATAAGGGGAAGCCTATGTTCCGCAGTGGACGTCAATAGGTTGATGATGAACCATTATTAGATCTTTTATATTATTTTTAAATTCTTTATACCACTACTCCACCATCGGTGACTTAAACATTTAGAATAGTATTTAGAGTAAATGGACAAGTTCCATTTCAAGTATCTCTCATAAAACGTAATTTTTAACCTTCTTGATCGACTGTATTACCTTACTGAAACTGTCAAATTCATTTAAGATATATAGATACAATTTTATACTGGCTGGTTTTTTTCAGGTATACATTGTTAAAATATATTTTAAATGTTTTGATACTTAATATTGTGTTGTCAAGTCTATTTTATGTAAGAATGCGAAAAACTGTTTTATGTTTAACACATTATTACTGTCTGGTCCTCAAATTCCTTAGTACCTGAATATTTCAAAGAAACTAGGTATTCATAAAATAAGCTCACTCAAATATCACTCATGTATCTTTGTTATATTTTCGCTAGAAAAACTCTGTGTACTTGCAGATAGATTTTTGCTTACAAAAGAAACGAGAGTGGAATAGATATAAAGTAAAGGGAGACAACGTCTTTCCGTCATTGTCATACTTTGAAAAGGAGTAGAGAAATTATATATCCTTTCATATTTTCAGGGTTTATTTACAACAATGAAAATTCCTTTGAATACGTCGTTTTAAGACGCGAAAATGTAACTTGATAAAACCCAAGCCTATTTTTTTATATTTAGTCTAAATATGAATAAATATTTAAGTTCTCACCTGCTATACTTCTCGCATTGTTCATATTTTAGCTGCTTTCGAAAGAACTTGGGCACTCATGGCTTACATAGTTTCACTTTGACTTGATTAATGGTTTTATCGCCCGAAATATATCCACAAAATCTCTTGACCATTTCAAATGTTCTTTACCTTCGCACTTCATGTCTCTCTGCGTCTTCCAGATTTTGTCGGCTTCTAACACCAGGTTAGTTCGACACAACTACACTTGTTTTAAAATAACCTGTTTATGGTAAGCGGTCTATTGCCGTGTGGTTTCCGGCTTAGAATAGACCACCTCATGCCTTCCTATCGGTGTCTTAAGAGGCGACTAATGGATGGGCAGCAGCATGTTTTAGCTCAAGGTTAGTTACCATCTTACTGGGATCACTAATCTGCGTGCCACGCATGGAGATTATGGAAATATCTCTCAACTACCATGGCTGGCCAAGTTCTGGTAAGAGATAGCACATGTTCAGCAGTGGACGTAATCGGACTGTTGAAGTATGGTCAGGGAAACTTAGTAGATTGAGGCCGATCCCGTGTTATTACTGCATTGACTGGTCAACCAGCGACGTAAGGCAGCGTTCTCGCAGGACTTCATTGGACATTTTTTCAGGGTAGCTTAAAGATATACTGAGTATTTGGCAAAGGCATAGGTAGAGCATATGCAAGAGTCTTTGTTTACTGAGCAACGTACTAAACTATACTAGTGAAGCTATTTTTATAAATCGACAAACAAACAAACTATTCCGCTTATTTATTTTACATATTAGTAGTAGGTAGGTACAATTACAATTAAATCTATTTTGTTGATTTGCATATCGCAAAATAGTGATATTGGTTTAGTTGTTTTTTAAATAAACCTTTAATTTAATGCTGATTAATAAAGTTAGCAGTCGCTGACCTACCTTTTCAATGTATTTTAAGTAAATATTCTATTCCTATTCAATTTAATTTATATTTACTTACAAGTAATTGAATTTGTTATGTCCATGAAGGTTATCAATTTTATTTTGCGAATAAAAAAATAGTAAACATTTTATTAAACAGTATCTGTATATGATACTTCAACGGGATAAAATAAAGAAATCTGATGTGATATCCATATAAAAAATCTGGCGATTTTAAATATTGTGTGTAAAGTCATACCATTTTTCGAGCGCTTTTGTTCGTAATCGGATTTAAGCTTTTGGGTGTAATAAAAATATTAATTTATAACATGATATCATATGATCGGATAACCTACGACTACAGTCAATGCAACTTGACTAAAATATCGGAAACATACAAGTGTGGAGTTCGTAAATGATTATCCCTTGTTGGCGACTGGCTGAGGTTCGACCTATTTTTTTATGAACTTTATACTTCTTAAATTACGATTTTTTGGTTAATCCTTGTCCTATTTCAAAATTTTGCCTGAGAAAACAATCGAAATAAGTGCTATGAGATTATTGATATTGTGTTTTTTTTTTCTATTATGAAAATACAAGTGCCTATAATTTGATAACAAATTCTTATTAATTCAATATACAGTCTACCACATAACACCCTAATAAAAATATATATAGTATATACCGTTTTTTTTATTTTGGACGGCTACTTATGTAGTTTGCCACGAGACATTTGCTACTTCATCGGAAATAAAGAAGAGCAGGGTTCCAGCCTCATGAAATTGTTTCTAAGCTGAAAACTACCAACACAAATGCAAATGGCGCAATTCGAAGACAGCGACCCGTGTGGGACTCGGCTCAGGGTGGTCGCTGGTGGTATGATTGAAGAGTTTCGTGCAACTGTCGTTCTACTTTCAGGGGCCTCTCGGACTTCGGGTCTACGAAGGCATCAAAGGAAAAGAGAATATTAAAAATATAGTCTGTAGTAAGACACTTTATTGTATTAAGAGACACACTTCAAAGTTGCCTGAATAAATCTAAATGTAATGAATTCTACGTAAATAATATAATTTACATTGTAATCCTTTTAAGATAAACAACGTTTAAATCAAACTTTATTTTAAAAGCCATATTGTAGCTGACCCTTCCATATTGTTCAACAACTCTAGTTTCAAGTATTCCATTTGAATGGAGATCATCATTTAAATGCCGGCCTCGAACTTTAATCTTAAGCCTAATAGTTCTCTCAATCTTAAAGTTTGAAAGACAACTTCAAAAGATAATGTTATTGCGTCAAGTGACCTTAGCCCTTTTGAAGTGTCTTGGCGTATTGAAGAAGTTGTTACTTAAGAAATTCGATTTTAGGATCGTATCTTGCAAATATTATGTATGGAAATTTTAGTACTTGAATAAGTAACAAACAACTTAATCATCGCAAAACTAAGTAATCAAAAAAAATATAGAATGAAACAGCACCGGTGGTTACAATGACTTGTTAAACAAAATACGAAACATATTTTCTTGATAATCTTCACAAACATAAACTTGCAAGGTGTTTCGATTTTTCTGATGAGAAGTGTTTTGTGTAAACCACAGATAATTTTCTGTCCACCACGACACAGCGACACAGCGATTAATTACTCTAGTGCAGAAGTTGGTTTAAAAAAATTACGCCTTTGCAGGTCGGGATGAAGTCCTAGAATATTATTACTTTTAGCATACGCCGCACCGCGCATTTCTAACTCATACCAGTTGTGACTTTTATCATGAGTTATTGTAAAAGTTTAAATAACGGATGTCAGTTATTTTAAAACCATGTCTGAAATGAAAATATATAGGTATATATTTTCTTACCTATATATTTTCATTTGTGTACCCATTACAAAAAACATTAATTATCATTTATCATATTATTATGTTATCTACAATACACATCAAAAACAACAAAATGTACAAAATAAATTTAATTTAAATATACAAAGCTCGGCCAATCTCGGCCATCCATCCAAAAGCCCTAACTGTTTTTTATTTTTTTTATTTTTTATCATCTAACTTCAAAGTGCGGCGTTGCCAAAATGCATGACTTTATGTGTATCCCAAACAAAACGGAGTTTGATAAACGAGTCCGGTTTATTTGGACTCATAACGTCACAAGTCACGATAAGGTTATGTATGGAATTAACCTTTTTGGACTGTGCAGTTCTGATTATGTCTATTTCAGCGGCGCCGTCGCCTTATGAATACGGACATGTGTTAATCTTGTCATATGTTTTATAGGACACATATTTTTAACGTCGTTTTTTTGTGAATTTCGCATTTTTATTAGAGTACAGAGAGGGGTTTTATTTTATAGCCTACAGAATATTGTCCTTATCTCTGAACATTATACCGCTTCTAACACTGGTTCAAAATTAGGTAATAAAGTATTTCAAACCCTGCTGATGTTCTTTTAAATTCGTGTTTATACTATAACTTCACCGGCAGATGGCGATGCGGACCCTTTTTTTGACGTCCAAGATTAGTATTTCCCGCATTTGCTTTTTTTATGTTACATTTTGTTAATCTTGCTTTTTAGTATTAGATAAGTTAGTTTAAGTCAACATTGTTGCCTTATTCTTGTATTATGTTTACATGTGTTTTCTACAAAGATAAATAAGTCTTAATAATTGTTCGCTCCTAAATAATTTTCAATACTTGATACTACGCTAATAATTTCGAAGAATTATCCAAACATTATTTACATATATTTTATTATACCTAATAAAATGAAAACTCAATGTTTTCCATATACATTGTACAACATTGTAAATTGTACAACATATTCAGATTTTCCGCCATAATTTAACTCATTTTTCGTTTCTCTATCTTGCTTTTTATGCATTTTTCTTTAGCCTACGGCATACATGTACCAGCCCTAAAAGGGCACCAGGGAAAACATATCACATCACGCAAAAGTATTCTCACTGCAGCCCTTGAACACATTATTCATTCGTGACCCTTCATATGGTCCTTATGTACTTCTTTACTTTTTTCTTGACACCGCTTCACTTTTGCTCGAAGTTTCAAACGTGGGGGAAATTGTCATGGCCACCAGGTTTCGATCATACATTTTTACCCAAGGAATTAAATATAACAACTAAAGCAGTAACAATAGTCTAAGGCCTTAGACAAAGTCACGCCGGTCGTGTTATTTCGTCTATTGATATTGTATCTGCTTTTATCATGATATTTAATTCATCGGATAAAAATGTATCTTTGAAACCTAGTAGAAATGTAAATTTTTCCCATTTCAAAACAATGTAATTTTCCATCATACCTTAACACCACGTGGACTATGGGCCTAAGTGGTGTCAAGGGTGGCCTTAGTTTGGTGACACGTTTTTAGTTCGTTATTCGACAATTCCATGGTAACTTCAGATTGTAATGAAACAAAATGTACTATATTTTACGACTTCTTCGAGTTATATGCTAGGTGATCTACATTAGCGAACAGCAAACTTATCATCATGTAAAATTTCACACATTTTATTCCACCCGCATAGCTTCAGTTCCCGGGGAAAATTCTTAATGAAATGTTGTCTATTCCACATCGGGATAGCAAAGCTTTTTAACGGTGAATTTTTTTAATTGTTTCGATTGTTCCGGAGTCTACTTAATGCAATCAAACAATCAGTTCTTTCTCCTTTATATAAGTAGTAGTATAGAATATCTATACATTGTTCTGTGTTACAAGTACATTTTTATTTTGCAATCTGTTTTTTTTTTGATATCCAATATACTCTTAAATAAACATTTATGGGTATGTGACATCATGTAACGAGCTTTAATTCGAATTTATTTCAAGAGAACGCCTCGTTGAATCACGCAACGTACCGTCATTTCACAATTAGACTGATATATGATTGGAAATCGTGATTTTCACATCAAAGGTTTTATTTACTCTCAATATTTACCTACAGTTATATTTATAAAAGGCACTTTATTATTAATTGTGACGAAACCTTTACTGACTAAATAAATATATACCATAGCAACATTAATTTAGTTAAACCAAGTTTGTGAGTTTGGATGTTCCAGATAATTGTTGGTTGATCTAATTTCTCTAACCCCGCGACTTATTATACATATATACCTATATTTTATCGATTTTGAAAATAAGATTATAAAATAGTAGTTTAAAATAAGTGACCATACAGTTAATCCTGTAAGACCTGTATATTATGTTAAAAATATTGCGCTTAATTAAGTAAATCAAAAAATGTACTTTAATGTTGTATGCATTGTAAATGACGTATAAGCGCGAATTATTTGTCTACGTTACTAATAAACTATTTCATTTCATTTCATTTCGATCTCCTGTTACGTTATCCAGGACTTACATAGGCTATATTTTATGGCTCCATCGCGAACAGAATCTACGAGGCTGAAGCCACATGGGACAGTAAGTTAAAAATAAAATTAAGACCTAGCCGTGACATGGTAGTACCACACGAACAATTATCCCAAAAGTCATACTAGGAATTTACTACTGAAAATTAAAACAGCAGTTAAACCTCTAAACTTTGATTGTTTGAAATTAATAGAAGATATCCCAATAAAGTCTTATTATCTCAATAAAACTGTTAAAGGTACTTTCAAGAGTTGCTAGACAATATTTTATTATAGGTTTTATTGAGCCGTAGTATTTTTAATTAATGGAGTCGTGTGCTCGGTATTAATGAATTTCGCGTTGCCGATACGCCTCTCATCGGCGGATTATTCCGTTTGAATACCTAACTTTATTTAAAAACAATATTCAAACCGTAATATTAGGTCATTATTTTTATATGAAAATATCAATAAAAATATTTAAATGAGTGTTTAATTTGAGTATAAGATGGTATTGGTAACAATTCTGGAGAAACAGCCTGAAGATGAGAAACATGTATACTAATATTTTGAAGAGAAATTTGTGTTTAAGCGTATAATGCTGAACATGGACCTCCTTTCAATGGCGGATTTTTCACCATAGTCACCTCGCTTGGTAAGCGGTTTGGTGCCCGCAGTATTTGTTACACAAACTTATATTTTAAACAAAGGTTTAAAATATAAGTTTGTGTAACACAAGAACTCACGATCTCCTTAATCACTATATATTTTGTTGTTATTTCAAGTGACAAATAATAAAAGAACATATTATACGCATATACTAAATATGTTGCAGTCAAAACTCCTAACCAGTCAAAAGTACTTTTAACTAGCAAAATCAGTCAAAGAATGTAGTTTTAGGTTAGGTTAGGTTTTAGTTTTAAGCTCGAGTGACATACATACTTTCAATCCTTCGCTCCGCTCTGGATTCAAAAAAACACTCTCGCCTTTAAAATAGTTGTTTGCTCCCTAGATAAACAATCTACTATTTTAATAATATAAATCAAATAAATAAACAATAACTCTATGGTATAAAAAAAGTATTTATCAAAGAATGGAGATAAAAGCTTCATTACATGCGTTATAACAAATATTAAAAAAGTTGTAGTTACTTTTGAGTCTTTGAGTCTTCTGTGTTCAATTCCCACCCGGGAAAATTATTTGTGAGAACCACAGACAGTTGTTTTAAGTGTGAGTGTGCTTTGAATTCGTGAATTTAGTGTTTTTAACGTCCCCCGTGACACAGGGATAAATATTCCCAGCGCGAAAGATGTATTTTTTTAAAACAATTTTTTCAGATATAAAATTAATATATATTTTAGGCGGAAGTAAATGTTAAAGAAATAAAAGCTGTAAATCCAAATCTATAAAGTCGATATTGCAATTAAAACATCAAAAAGATATCGTGACGAAGGGTTAACATCATTATTTTCCATAACTTAAAAGTAAGTAAATAAGAGAATAGAAACGAGATACAAGTAGTCTAATTTAAAAGTTTTAACAATGTCTTTGGAGCTTTGAGTTACTCAATACTGTTGTTACTGATGCAAGGGATAAGGGTATCTCATGATATATATCAATGGAAAATAAATAACATGTAAGGATAACATTCACTAACAACCTCCATAGCATAGCGGTATTTGGCTCGCTTTAAATCTCGGAGGTCGTGGGTTCTTATGAATTTTGGAACCTTTGTGTAAATTCTTAGATTTCTTTCAGGGTCTGGTTGGTTGAGGGACTACCCTTCGTGCCTCGGAAAGCACGTCAAGCTGTTGGTCCTGATTGTTATATCATCATCTATAATAATCGTATATCAAGGAACGGGCAGCTGCGTTTCCTTGTGCGGTCATCAACCCGCCTGCCAAGCGTGGTGACTATGGCAAATACCGTCCTTCGGGAGGAGGCCCATGTTCTGCAGTGTACGTTATACGGGCTGATGATGATGATGAAGGATAAATTTAGAAACACGGACGCCATACATATAAGCAATAAACACGAAACAAAAACATAACAAAAATAAAAGAAAGTACAAAAACAACAAAGTGACAACGATGTATTATGGAATATTAATAGAACATAAACATACGTTTATGGCCTTTTCGACAGCCTTTTCTTTTAGCGACATTCTAAGCTTTCGAATTTAATAAGTGTCCCCAAACTAAAATGTAATACCCACATATAAAATTTGCCCCAACTCTAAAATCTCATAAATATCAAAATCAAGTGCCGACAAGGGTCCCGTAACATATAACTTACACAGGTAAAAGGAAAGAATGCGAAGCGTTTAAACAATTTTAATCGTGTCATCGTTAGAAGGGTCTGGGCTAAGGGCACAATGGCTGAAATTGGCCGAGGATTGCGAAGAGTTTGTCATGAAAGAAGGTCATTTAATAACCAACACAAAGGCGGCAGGGATGGAAGTGATTGTAATAATAATAAAGTTTTAAAAATATTTCGGGGAGCGTTGCTATTTTCTGAATTTAAGGAATTTACGGAGCGAATTGAATTAAGTGCTAGCGAAATGGTTGATGGTTTTGTTAGCGGTGATTTTTTTTGTTTTTGCTGTGGTTTTAAAGCCTTCCAACATTGCCATACATTAATTATGGTAAAATACTTTTCGCGCCCGCCTATTCATGATGCTGAGTACCGTGAATGGCCGGGCACGGGAAAATATATGGGAAATACGGGAACATCTTTAGGAACAAAAAATGCTACGTCGATGGCCCAGTGGTTACGCGAGTCATCCTCGCGGGTCAGGTAGTTCATTATAGAATTAAATGTAATTATCTAGGTTAACATAAAACCTATCAAATATAAGAAAGTATTAGTTATCATTGTTATTTTAATCAAAAGGGAACAGTGTCATTATAGTTTATACACCGTGAAATTTTAATGGTTGTTTTCCCGAAGCAGAACAACTTGCCGTCGGTAGTACTATCGAAACATTTTTTTTTTTTTTTTAGACATGTTTTTGATTTAAAATTATTAAAAAAAATATTAGACAACTCGAAAGCGTGATAAACAGTAGTAACACTAGACGGACCTTGTAGGTACTACTCGAATCGCACGCGCTGCTGACAAAGTAAAGAACGATCCATAAACGTTTAAAGCAAAATAAGAGCTCAACGCTTTCGAGTTGTCTAATATTTTTTTTAATAATTTTAAATCCAAAACATGTCTAAAAAAAAAATAAAAAATATGTTTCGATAGTACTACCGACGGCAAGTTGTTCTGCTTCGGGAAAACAACCATTAAAATTTCACGGTGTATATGTTTTATCAATTTTATAATATTACATGAAAAATTCAATACAACCCCTTTCACAAGCGAGAGACACAAGTTGCAAATAAACAAATGACAGCTAATATTTGTGGTAAGCCAAGGTAAAATAAACTGTATATTATTCCCGTTAAGTTCATATTCAATTACATTTATGTTATTCTAAAACTGACATTCAGCTGCTGATAAAGTGCCAGTCAGTTTATCTAAAACTTTTCGGACTAATGGTGATAAAATTGGTGTTCTGTGATTGTTTGCTTTGTTTCCTTAGGTATATACTATAATATATATAATTCAGTATGCAAACATGATTTAAAAACATTATATTAGCATTCTGTACTACTTCTCTATATAAACAAAACTATAAGCGACTATCACATGCCATAACAACATTGGTAAATTTTATTTAATAATATTATCGTTGAAATGTTAACTAATTAGCCAAGATTTGATTTGACATTATCATTGTATTTGATTTATAAAAAGTAAGATCGATTCGTCTACATTATCAATAAACGTTTTCATTTTCATTTTCCAAAATTTCAATTTACCTTTAATAAATATTGATATGCGTATACGCCGTATGTGCCGTGGTGGGGGCCCTAGAGAACAACGGCTCTCTGCGTACTCGCAGTCGTACCGCGGAGCGAGTAGCATTATCATATCAGTAATCCTGTGTTTTATTAGTACCAACTAAATATTGTTAAACCTTCCGATGCCCTCGTAAAACCCGAAGTCCGAAAGGCCCGCGAACTGTAAAGTAGGGCGACAGTTGCACAAAACTCCCCTAAAAAAACTAAAAGCCATAAATCCCTCAATATCCCCGTTAGCGATCGCCCTGAGCTGAGGTCCAAGTCCCCAGGGGACGCCCTCTTGCGCAGGTTGCTTAGTTTGTAGTGTTTAAACCATTTATCTAAGCTGGAGCTCTGCTCGCCTTTATGCCCGGTGAAGTAGCAAAAGCATCGGGGTAACTACACATATCCGCCCGAAAAAAAAAATGTTGGGGGCCCTAGAGCACATCGTCTCGCTGCACACTCGCGATCGCACTGCGGAGCGAGTAGCATTATCATATCAGTAATCATTAATTTATTAGTATCAACTTAATTAGTAACTCACTTAAGGTACAACTCATATGGCTTGTTTTTTCGATTCATAATAGGCATTCAATTAAGACGCACACTAATAGATATTAAAACTGAAATATTGAAGCCAGGATACCTACTTGTTTATTAACTAAATTACTGACGTTAATAAAACTATACTATACCTGCCCACGTTTATAAAATGTCAAAGGAAATATTAAATCATAAAATGTTAAGAGAAGCAATAAAAGTTAAATAAATCTGGGAAATTTTATCGAGTCAACGTTAAACGTTCATAGTTCTAATAAACTCTTCGAGAGGAAACATAAAAGAGAATCAATATTTGGTTGATTTGATGTACACTTGAAAATAGAGCTGGTAATTTATTTTTGTCTACAATGTAATATGCATTATGAATTTTCATCTGATTTACTACCAGAAATGATGTTATATAACAAACTGGTCAAGTGCAAGTCGGACTCGCACACGATGGGTTCTGTACCATTTGCTAGCGTCTACTTGCTGCCGTTATTAATATCGAGCAAAAAAAAGGCATAAAAAAAGTATGTTGTATGGGAGCCCCCCTTGAATATTTATTTTATTTTATTTTTAGTATTTGGTGTTATAGCGACAATAGAAATACATCATCTGTAATAAATTCAACTGTCTAGCTATCGTGGTCTTGAGATACAGCCTAGTGACAAACAGACAAACAGCGAAGTCTTAGTAATAGGGTCCCGTTTTTACCCTTTGGGTACGGAACCCTAAAAAAGAAGTAGATACGTCATGCTCGTGTTTCGTTAAGACAAAATTTGCCGGTGAGAATGCGTAAATGCATGTCCCAGCGGACAAAAAAAAAAAAAAGACAGTCAGATTGTTGATAGCAGTAAGATGGTGAGTATCCTCGAGCTGTTAGATGCTGTTGCCTATCCATCATCTGTATGTATTATTCGCCTCATTCGACACACATGGGAAAACATTGGATGGACTATTCTAAGCCGTACACCACACAGCTAGTCTTTCTTACGAAATACTTTTTTTAGGACCGACATTAGTGATGGCAAATCTCCTTAGAGATTGGCCGTCGTGGCCGAAAAACGGTTTGCGAGACTATTATCTAGACCTCAGAAGCATGAGGACGGATGTCTATTATACTTCAGAAGCATTTGGTCATAAGTGCCAGTTTACGATAATGACACATATTAATGCGTCGTCCTAATTGGCCACAATCGTACGATCGCGCGATGCGTTCTCGTCGTGCGATGAGGTCAAACATACAGATTTCAACAGAGTGTCCTATTTAAACCTCGTAAGTAATCGTGCGAGCACATGAAATGCTTAATAACGATCGTACGATCGTTTGATCGTGCGATCATGTAATCAAAGCAACAGATCTCTTTTGAGTGTCCTTACTGGTTACGCGATGCGTCGACGCGCGAGGGGCACGTGACGAGAGGGGCAAGGGCCAACAAACAGCACTCGGCCGGACATCGTGCGATCTATTAGGACACCTGTTGGGTCACCGCACGATCACTTTGATCGGAGACGAAAAAACGCATCGCGCCATCGTACGATTGTGGCCAGTTAGGACGACGCCATACGTCGAATGTTTCTGACGTATAATGTCACATCCGATCTTATGCTTCTGAGCTCTAAATTTATAAATCAACGTTATCTCATGTTCGTAGTTTCTAGTAATATTGTGATACAAAGTGTTCTAGTAAATATTAGTCCATTTATACACATCGTACTGTAATATATCAAAAGGTAATATGAGAAAGCAATTACTTCAGAAATTCCTACGTGGATACAGCCTTGAAATATAGTTTGTTTTGCTACGATAAAAATAAAAGCTATCAATTTTACTAGGTATTCAGTCATCGTATCCTCTATTTTAACGTAGTAACAAACGTTTTTTTTTTGTAACATTATGTAATTATTTGTTTTATATATTCATATAGGTATGTGGTATGTTACGGAGTTAATAGATCAAATAGTATAGTTTAAATACCAGCCAGAGCTATTAAAACATGTAACGGATATCGTATTTATTTACTGTTGTCATATTTAAACCTCAGTCAAATAGAATCCGCCGTCGTACTTGAAAAATGCGGCAAAAAATAGTACGCCGGATTCGGCGTACCCGATTCAGTAACGCTCTGTTGAATACCTGTTAATTATTTTATACAATTTGGCGAATAATCGAAGTAATGTGCTCATTTGCGTAGTAAAAATAACACTAAGCAAAATAAGAATGACAGTGTCTCATACACCTACAATATTGAGTTGCTTTATTTACGGAGCTATCGTTTTAAAATAGCGCGGTATCTAGTTTGAGTGTAAAAAACCAATCAGTTGATCATTTGTCTAAGTTTTATACAATTTACTAGATATTTTTACTGATACTAAATGAATATACTGATTTACTAATACTGATATACTAAATTAATAGAAACAATAAAAGCGCCCAGTGCAAGTCGGACTCGCCCATGAAGGGTTCCGTAACAGCAAGTAACATAATATAAAAGTTCTTGTAGTTCGTTGTAACTTTGATCGATGTTTTAATAATAGTTGATTGAATGAAAGGTAAATTGTGGTTTATGACGTATTCAAAAAACTACATACTATCTCGTTCAAACCAATTTTCGGTGGAAGTTTGCATATTAATGTACATCATATTTTTTTTTAGTTATTTTATTTTCTTATTTTAGAAGTGACAGGGGGGACACACGTTTTACCACTTTGGAAGTGTCTCTTACGCAAACTATTCAGTTTAGAAACAAATTATACTAGAAACCTCAATTTCATTTTTGACGACCTATCCATAATATACCCCACAAGTATGGGTTTTTTTCTATCTTTGTATGAAAATATTAATGCAGTTCACAAAAAACATTTACTTACCAAGTTTCAACAGTATAGTTTTTATAGTTTCGGAAAAAAAGTGGCTGTCACATACGGATGGACAGACAGACAGACATGCCGAATCCATAAGGTTTCCGTTTTTGCCATTTGGCTACGGAACCCTAAAAACAATTATAACAACACAGAATCTATTAAAGTACTCAAAGGTAATCCGAATTCGATGTTTACTAGTTGAACAAGGTATTTACTTTACACAATTCTACTCAGCCAATTGTTGGGCCAATAAATATTTGGAAAGTTTTGTAGTCGGAATAGAAGCAATAAAAGTTGGTCACTTTGGGTTGGAACAAGTTTAACAGACTTGAAGTGTGAAGCCAATATGTGTAATTTTTCTTAGTAGAAGATCCGAACCTACATCGACCTTTACCTAGTTGAAAATAGAATGAAACATGTTTTATAATGAATTTAGTATCTTAGAAAATACACAAAATGGGTTGGCTAAAGAAATCCTGGGGAGACTATTTAAAATTATTTTAATGATTTTTAATTAATTGTTGGCAACATATGCAATGTAATTAAAAATTATAAAAATGTAAGATAATAAGTAAATTTTATTCTGACTCAAAGTATAAAACGTATAGAACGTACAGTTGTTGGATTGGACCTGGACGAACTACTTAGTTGCCAGGTACAAAAAGGTGAGTAGATGACAGTTACTTTCACTTGATTGTATAATATATACAAAATAATAACAAAATAGGCGCTGTTTTGCGTTAATTTAATTTAATCTTTTTAACATTTTATAAAAATCATGTCTTATTAAATATAGTCTGCCCAGGATTTTGATAGCCTCAGATCCCATTTTTAATATATTTTCTAATATAGGTACTTAATTTATTATAAAAGATGTTTCATTATATTATCAGCTCGGTGAAGGTCGATGTAGGTTCGGATCTTAGACCATCTATTCAACTTATATACACAGCTGAAATTGCTGTTGAATTTATACTCAATAATATTATAAAGAGGGGTGTTAGTGCTCCTCCACACAAAGGGCAGATCTGGCTGGGCGAAGTGGTATGCCCAATGACGGCGGTCCGATTGTCCGTGTTAAGAACTTGTATATACTTACTTATATAGCCTCATTTTTAATTTATTTTTGGCCGGACATAAGATTGTTATCCACGATGCTTTTGCTACTTCATGGGGCAAAAAGAGCTCCAGCCTTGCAAACTTCTATTGTGCGATTTAGGATTCGTTACATCACCTCACATAGTCTGTCGCTACAAATGGATGAGCGGAGAAACTCAAGAGGTGCAAATACACAACGAAACAGTAGTGGTTGGTGGAACCATTAGTAGTGGTTATATTTTTGTGTCTTAACGCGTTAAATGTTGTGGCTGTAGGGTGGAAAGCCAAAATTAAATAATAATAACCTCGCAATCCAGGTACCCCGAGATCTGGTTGAGTTTTAACATTTTGGTCATAATTGACAAGACGTTTTGCCATCAGTATTACTTTCGAAACTTAAAATTTAGATAAAATAATAGATTTGTTCCATAAAAATAGGAGTTTTCAAAGAGATGGTAGCGATTAGTGGACATGGCAAAATGAGCTCTAGTACGTTGTAATAATAGATAATATAGATTTTACGAACAGCAAACACAACTTTGAACTAGTCTCCACGACATGCGACACAGGGAATCCTAGTGTAGAGTCTAGTGTACTATGAAATTTCTTACATAAGTTACATAGAAAAAAAAAGTTATTTTAATCTGTACCTATTAATGCTCTTGAAAAAGTGCATACATAGATCTTTTTACAAAATAAATCATTTGGCTGAGTTTTAGCAATGACTAAAAATTCGGTGTATATCTTAATTAAAGTCTTTATAATTATGTATAACCATAATTACATACAAACATATTATGACTATAACTTACAGTAATTACAACGACGCTACACTACGACCTAATTATTGAATTGCCGGGTATTTGGCGCAGCTAACTTGGCCGGTTGCTTACATAGCCAAAACTGCGATTCAGCAAATATGATGTCCCTCGTTTAAACACAATAAAGCTGGTGTTTTAACTAAAGATGAGCGATGTCGCTCCAAAAAACATGAATTTCGTATGGTACAACGCAGACGTCAGATCCATGACGCACTTTTTAGGCTGTCACGTAAAATAATAAATACCTACAATCATCATTGCCATCCTGGGCCTTTTTACATCTTAAACAGATGATTTAAACAGCGTCTCAAGAGTTTAAGCACTTGCGTTTGTGACTAAATAATCCAATACGGAATCTGCAGCAGCGACCGCTATTGCAAGTATACCTACAATACTTCATTGAAAATTGCTGTTATATTAAATATAAGATCTTTATCTAGCTGAAAATGTTATTGAACCTAACAAAATACTGAATTTTTCACGCTTAATTATTTGTTTATGTAGGTAAAGAGTGGCGTACTGCCGTTTTATATACAGTGCATACGATAGCCGAATGCATACGCGTTGTATGCATTAGTACTTACAATTGTATAGTACCTTTTATTTTTTACAGACTAAAAAGAAAGCCAGTCTGTTGCCTACGCTGCATCTTACCTGCATAATAACTTTTATCTGTGGGATGGCTCGTAGCGTGACCTATTATAGCTTACATGAGCCATTTTTTATCTTGAATCAAGGCAGTTACTTTGTTTCGAATTCATCAATTTTAAACTGTACCACAAGCTCACAGAGTTGAGTAGCCCCGCTACTCACCAGGTATAGGTATAGTAGGTGAGGTATGTGGCAAGGTTTCAGCTTGCCTCAAATTATCTACGCAAAAATTGGTCCAGCTCTCGAACCTCGAACTTTTTTAGAAATAAATATAGCGGTGATACAAACCTAAACTCTAAAATAGTTCATAGGCCTAGATAAATCGAGAAATGCCAAAATTTACGGTGGTTAGAAAAGAAAATCTAAAACCATGAAAATTATATTTTAACAGTTTTCGTAGATTCAGTAACGCTATTTCACAGTTTTGCTAGCTCGCATCGCATAGTTACAGCACCTGTACTGGAATCACGAGCTAATATCGGAACCATGTAGCATATTCCCCCTTCTAGCTGAGTAGAACAAATTGTAATTTATTTAATTGATTGATGTGTTAATCAATTTATTAATGGGTTTTCAGACAAATGACGTATGTACGACATTATGACCGTAGGTACCAACTTGCCGTGAAAAAGGGCATTTTTTGTTTTTAGTGGACATTATAAATGTAGTTAGACACTGAGCTATTGTACGTCTCCGGGCATAAAGGTTAACAGGGCTCTAGCTTTATCAAATGGTTTAAAAGTACAAACTAAGCAACTAAAGCCCTGTTGAGCTTGGACCTCGCCTTTGGGCGGTTATTGGTACCTACTAAATTACCCCACTAAATTACCCCAAAAATCTGTAAATTCATCACGCCACAATCCTCCCAATTTTGGTGTGATGAATTTACAGATTTTTGGGGTAATTTAGTGCAACTATCTCTCACCTTTAGAATTATAGTATTGGAAGGTCCAACATAGTGTCTCATTGATCTGCATCATAAGATCTTTGTTTGTGTGTCTGAAGTTGCTACATTATTCCAAGTAGGCCCGGAAAAATTAATTGCGTGAATCAAGGATAGTTGATCTGAGTGTTTGTGTCTGTTTTAAAAACCCCAGCGACACAGGAATTTATTTCAATAATGCGGGTGTGGTCTTACAAAAAAATAAAGTTTGTGACGTAACTCAAACAATATATTATGTGAAGGTGACGTCGAATAATAAGAGAAAATGGCTCCATCAGTACAACTACTGAAATTAAAATCATTATATATATAACAAATTAGAAATTGAGTTGTAAAACGATTGGACCGATTTCGTTTGTCTGTTAATTAAATCGGAAGAGGAATTCTGTAGTAATTAATGAAATCTGTTGATTGGGTCTTTAACAGTATTGAGGAATTGGAAGCATGAAATAGCCTAAAAGAAACCATTTCAAAGGTTCTAATGATGAAGGTTAAAGGTGAAATTGTACGTACCTTTTCAATTTTTGCGTTATTTTAGAAACTGTACTTTTAAAAAGATCTTTTAAAATTAACCACTAGGAATTATTAAGTATTTAATCATTCCTAGTGATTAATTTTTAAAGAAGGGGGATTGAAGGGTAGTCTTTAATTTACATTATGTTTCGAAAATTATTAGGATGGTACCTCATACTTGAACACTTTTAGTGAGTGAGGACAGGTCCCGTTCCTGTCTAGTTTCCTGTGTGGTCCTGTCCTGATAAACGAGTGAAAAGCTTACCTTGAGGGATAGACTATTTAAATGAAATTTTTTTTCCAAATCGGACCGAATCGAAGTAGTTCCTGAGATAAGTTCGTTCATGCACACAAACTTTTCAGCTTTCAGCTTCAGCTTCAGCTTCAGATATAGATTGTCATGTATGCATATGCGGGTCCCAAGGCAGTTTAACTTATTCCCGGGACTTGTTGAGCCTCGGTGCTCATTGCCATTTCCAGTGTGTGCCACTGTCCTGGTTTACAAGAGTTGCAATGGTGAGTGTGTGGATGGGAGTAGTCCTATAAAAAAAAAGAATGCAAATAAGAAAATAAGACTCTGATTAGATGTCTGCCTCTTGTAAGTAATAAAGTTTCGTTGTTTCTCCCTGGACCAAAATTGTACCATGATTTTAGGTCAGGAAGAAACCGACCCTTTACGTTCTACATATACCCAATTTGCGTGTTCCATATAATGGAACATTGAACATGAAATCGTAGTTAAAACCCTTTATTCATATACAGTAAATCCTAGCCGATTGTTGAAATTTAAACGTTTATAAGGGGAATGTTTCATTACTTATCTATACGAATATATAAAGCTGAAGAGTTTGTTTGTTTGCTTGCTTGAACGCGCTAATCTCAACAATTACTGGACCGATTGTTTTTTTTTTCAGTATAAGATAGTATGTTTATTTGAGAACTACGCACACTACTCGTCTTTTCTTTTTCACATTTCCTCTTGGTCTGCTGGAAGAGATTTCTTTTGAAGTAAGCAGTACCTTTGTACAATTTCTTTCCTTATATATAAGTTTTTCATTTTTTTTCTTTTGTGTGTTTGTACATAAATAAATAAATTTAAAAAAATAGCCCATTTATTGAGGATAGCAAAATTTCATTAAGAAGTTCCCACGGGAACGGGAATTACGCGGAAGGAACCGTGCGTGGGAAGTTAGCTTTTATATTTAGCATTGAATGGTGTGGTATTTCAAATTGAAAACTATCTAACTACTAAATACATTCATAAAAACACTGCGCTATTATTTCGTTCAGTTTTTCAATTAAATTCAAGTTCATCTTACTTGTGTAACATTGTCGGAAAACTTATTAAACTATACGAGCGGAAGATATTATTTCGCGCTAATGGCCAATTTGCTGCTATTTGCCAAATATGATTGGCAAATCGTTGTATGGAATAGCTCTTTTTTCGTTGTACTGCGAAATTTCGAAGATTAATTTACAAACGGGCCATAGAGATTATGAATTTTGGCAGACTTTGTAGGATTATGCTCGGCAATGCTGTCATTAGGGATACATTTTGTGCCTAAAAGTAATTATGCCTGTAATTATGTTCTTAAGCTGATATCTGTACAAAATAGGGATAGTATTTTACGTTAACCTCCGTAACCTCCGTAGCGTAGCGGTATTTGGCTCGCATTAAATCTCGGAGGTCGTGGGTTCGATCCCCAATCCGGACAGGAAATCTTTGTGTAAATTCTAAGATTTCTTTCCGGGTATGGTTGGTTGAGGGATTACCCTCCGTGCCTCGGAAAGCACGTTAAGCCGTTGGACCCGATATAACATAATTATAATAATCGTATATCAAGGAACGGACAGCAGCGTTTTCTTATGTAGCACAACATAATACTGCGGGTACCAACCCGTCTGCCAAGCGTGGTGACTATGGAAAATACCCTCCTTCGGGAGGAGGCCCATGTTCAGCAGTAGATGTTGTAGGGGCTGATGACTATGATCATTTTACGTTAAATGAGCTATGTTTATTTAATTGCCATATATCAAACAGATACTCTGTATATATAAAAGGCAACCAAGGTTACTATACTAAATGATATATCACACAGCTCAAATCTTTCTATCAGCTCTTACCACTTCAAATTCAAATTCAAATTCAAAATTCATTTATTCCGTAAAAATGGTTACATTTGTTTGGAATCGTCATATTTTTTCCCTACCGTGCAGTGTGTGACGTGGCGACTACTGAGAAACACTGCCAAAAAACTCAGTAGAACCCTCTTTTTTTTAAATTATATCGTATCACAATATTTTATTGACCTAATTACAATATATTTTATTTTACACTGAATGGATTGCGATGAAGGTAAGCACTCAAACTTATGACGTCGGCATCAGCTTAAAAAGATGACGTTTTCAAAATTAGGACTTTTTGGTTATGCAGTAAAGTTTTCATTATTATTTTCAAGATAAAACCCACCCAAGCTATAACCCTTTATCACCAACACAACAAATCCAGACTCAGAGAAAATATGCGTGACCAATAACAAATAATTGTCCCCGGTTAGGATCGGGAGTAGGTATTCTTCATTCAGCACCAATTTTTTGAGCACCAATTATTTTAGAATTAAAGCTATTTTGAAACAGGAATAGTTTTAGTGCTCAAAATTTGGTACTGAAAGAGGAATTCTTCGAGGAACTCATCATGATTGGCCACGACATCTGTTGTAGATGTTTGTTGCAGCACCAGAGTGGGTTAACGGATTCCCGCATCGTCATTGATAGCTATAGAGCCCTATAGCAGCGCGGCATTTCTTGCCACAACGATCGCACACAAAACGCGAGTCAGTAGGAGGTGGACGAGCACGACGAAGACTTTGGCTTAAGGTTCTCCAGTCAGATAACCACTAAGCCACCAGAGCAATCAGATAAACTGTAAGCATTTAAATGTTACGTATTTGAAATTGTACTACTACCCAAATACACGAACTGAGCAAAACCACACAAAACGTAGGATATGAATGATCGAAACTGCACATATCAAACAAACCGTAGCGTAAATATTCGGCTACTGGCTTATCACACTGATTGACATAAATCCCGAACAAATATCCAATTTTGTATTTACATACTAGAATTTAAACTGATTCAAAATTATGCCTCTAAACCATCGATGTTGATATGTTTGGATGCAGTTGATGTTTAATTGCTAAATAGACATTTCATTTAAGTGAATTTGAAACTAATTGGCAGCTGAAATTGCAAGTGGTCAAAATTCAGTATTATTTTGATAACTTGGCTTTGTGTATTGGGGCCATGGGGACTAGGAACCAAATGAATTTATATAAACCTCACAACGGCTTTTATTAATGCTGCATGGTCCTCGAGTGCTGGCATAATTACTTTGCACACCAGATACCTGAGCAATACTATTGAAGGGGGCAACGCTGCTGCCAACATTATTGGAACGTTACAAAGTACCATAATAATAATAGTTATTTTTTTATTATTTAGTTTTTGTTTAAATTACATAATACAATTAAACTAAAAGTAGCTAACTTTTAGTTTTATAGTATTATTACATTTTTTTTGTGCCGTGTGGTTTCCAGCTTAGAATAGACCACCCCATGTCTTCCCACGTGTGTCGTAAAAGGCGACTAAGGGACATGGTTGATAGATGGGCAGCAGCATCTATAAGCTCAAGGTTTACATCCAACTGCGATCACCAATCCGTCTGCCACGCGTGGTGATTATGGCAATATCCCTCTGCGATCCTGGCTTGCCGGGGTCTGTTAAGAGGAGGCCCGCAGTCTCTTCAGCAGTGGACGTGAACTGGCTGTTGGTGATTAAATTTTGTGAATAAAGTCATCTACTAAATAAAGTAGTTAGTCATTAACGTTAATTTAATACTTTATACTATTAACTTTTAAACAATGATAGGTAACTAACTCCCATTTGTTATTACGTATTTTTAGCGAGTAGAGTAATCCGATCGCAATGTGAGTCACACGTTGTCCGATGCGTCTTTATGTTGTGTAACTCGTTATGTTCTCAATACAAAAAACGTAATGGACAGTGCGCTGATTTCTTCTTGCTGACTACTAAGCACACGTAATCACGATGATGATTGTTTTGATAAACCTGTTAAAGGTAATTGTATGCAATAGTTATTACCTATTTCTGCTGAAGCCAAGCATTATCATGATACATCTTATATATGTTACGGGCAACGTGATTAACTGGGCATTATTAATAAGGACCGGCCATTATAATAATGCCCAAGAGCGATGGGCAACGTGATTAATTTATCACTTTGACCGGTCATTATTAATAATGCCCGACGGCCCGTGGTCCATGTAATAAGTCAATGTTTGAGATAGCTTAAATTTATCACTTGGGCCGGGCAGTATGAGTAATTCCCTACTCGTAGCCGGGCAATGTGATAAATTGGTTTAGGTTTAGGTTTTTTTTTTACCACCCAAAAACCTTTTGCACTGCTCATATAAAATATTTGTTAGGTACCTTTTCATTAAAATTTGGTAAGTTTAATTTCATAATAAACAAAAACATTACCTGTTCACCTATTTTATTACTTTGCCCAAGATAGGGTGGGCATTATTCCTAATGTTAGGGAAAAGCGATTAATCTTACTGTTTTAATCACATTGCCCGATTGAGTCGAGCATTATTAATAGTGCCCGGACTTATCAAATGCCCGTAACACATACATCACTTCAATATTGATTTTAGTTACGTTAATTTTTTACTCTATACGCAGTTTCTTTGTCGTTGCTACTACTCAGCGAAATTATTTATTCTTGGTCTCTTCTTCTCTTCTTAGTCGGTCCCTCATATCTGAGGATCGTGGTCAGGATCAGGGTTGCACCTGGAGCGGATGATCTGTCTCCACCGGTTTCTGGCCAGTGCGTCCCTCACGACCATGTGGAATTTCAAGGACGACGAGGCTTTAACTTGATCGGTCCATTTTGTTGGTGACGTCCGCGTGATCTTTATTTTATTCTTGGTAACAAAATCGATTTATGTATTATCTTTTATAATACCGTCAAATTAACTTCAAACTTGTGTTTAACCAAACAAAATTACGTAGTATTGCAAGGCACTAAGCCTCATTTTGCTATGTACATTATCATTGCCGTCTCATTGAAGGGAAACTTTTTCCTAAAAATTTATGCCATATGCCTATTTTCAAATTGTGTTATGTGACGTTTCGATAAGAATATTGATGGTTATTCAACCTGCCAAATATTATAAACGATTAAAAATTGACAATGTATGCCGGGCCTTGACTTTTTACAAAATAGTATAAAATAAAAAGCAATATAAAAAATATTACAAAATTTCAAAATTGTAGATAATTCTATCGTATTGCAAAAAATACTAGCATGATATACAGGGTTATTTTTAAAACGTAAACAACCTTTCAGGGGGTGACAGTACCGATGATTATAAGCAACTTTTAATATGGGAACAACGTTGAAATCGCGAAAAAAAATCAGCTGTTCCATACATTTGGTCGTGGTAAATGAACATAACCTGTATATTTGACATAGAACTGATCTTCGATCGTACTTCGTTTGTAAATTCGTACATCCAAAGACTTACAAATTCACACGAACATCACCTTCGAACTAACAAAATCCTTCTTTAACTAAGAAACTTGCCTAAATGACTAATAGCTACACAGTATGATACTACCGTATATATTGAAGTCTGAGATTAAACCTACGTTATTAAACCTTACTACCAGCTCCCGTGGCCCGCACTGTCACATTTTATTTACTTATGTTAGTATATTTGAAGAATTATATCATTCAAAAAAAAGCTCTAAGGTTAAACGAATAGAGCACAGAATGAATAAGCTTAAATATTCATTCAGTGCCAATACTTGCGTGTGTAGCATCCTATCAATTTTTATTCAACTCTTTGCTTAGATGTCTTCTTTATTGAAGTTAATGTTGTAAGAAAAAACATTATTTTGTTATCATGAAAATTATATCGTCGTATATAGGAATTATTTCACTACGATTCCTATTAATGGCAAACAAAATATATTTTCGTGTTATCAAAAACATATATTTTTTTATGTTAAATATCTACATAATCAATAGACCGCATAATGTCCAATGGTGAAAATGGGTGTGGTTATGGCAAAAATGCCCTTGAAGGGAGTTTTCACCTCGCCTTGGCAGATGGATTGGTGACCATAGTATTATATACAAGTAAAGGGTGCTGTCCATTATCTAACGTATTTTTTTAATGTACAACCAGACCCAAAAAATAATATTTGATTTTAAACCATGATTTTTTGTCCAACACTGAAATCGAAATCTCCAAAACAAAAGACGAATTTAAGTCGAAAGAGTTTGTTGTGTTGTATATTTTCAAAATAACTGAACTTTAGTCTTATTGAACAAAAACACGAAAACTAATTTCCATAATGCCTTTCAAAGTAAATGATGGACGTAAGTTTGTACCTAAACCAATTTTGGCTTCATCGTGATTATAATTTAAGCAAAGAAGTTAGCATGCTTCTAAAACTTTGGAAAGTGTTATAATATAAATTTAATAAAACATTATGAGTTTGTACATATATTTTTTTGCTAATCTTAGATGTTTTTGTAAACATTTTGGGGAGTAAGATTTTAGAATCTTGTTATCTATAGAGTTCGGTGCAAGGGAAGAGCGACCGGTAATTCAATCATTAATCAACCAATGCGACGACTTTACAAGATCATCTAAAACAAGTACTCATGATAAAAAGTAGTTGGTCTATCAAATCAAATAAAAATTTACAAAGATACAGAGAAACAACAAGAAATAAGTACCTAGAAGTGACGTCACATGAAATTTCAACACGCTTATTCGACATTTTTTGTATGATGAACGAAAACAAAAATGCGTGTCTAATATTTTTTGGTAATCTAACTGACGGACTAAATAGTGTTTTTTTTGTCTTCATGCCCATTGCTTTTATATGCGCGAAATATTTACATAGTATGCTTGAGCGAAGACTGTATGGTGTCTGGATTAGAATAAATCACCCAGTCATCCGTAAGAGGTGACTATGGGACATAGGTACAATTGATAGGTAGCTCAAAGTCACTTATTATTTAACTGCGTTCACCAATCCTCCTGCCAAGCATGGTGATTCTGGCGATTCTCCTTTACAAACTTGGCTTGCCGAGATCGGTAAACGAGGAATGACGCCCACATTAAGCAGTAGTCGTAAAAGTGATGTTGAAGTGAAGAAGAAGAAAATGGTGAAAAATGTATTACATTTCACGATGATTCGCTTTTTCAATATAATTCTTCAGTTATCTGAATGAGTGTATATTTAATTATTAAAAACGACTGAAACTATTATATTAAGGAACCATTACATTATAACATAATCGAAAACAATTATTTTAAAACCTAGACATTTTTAAAACACACTTAAATAACATCGATCTACATGAGTCTAATGCCTCTCTTTGTTATAAAAAAGCAGGCTTCAAAAGATCGGCTCTCGTGTCACCTGAAATTGCGATGAACGTTGCCCGCTTAGTTATTATATTATCTTTATTATTATTTTGCTGCCAAACCTATGTTTTTTGTTTCTCAAAGAAAAGTGAAATACTGGCATTGGCAAGCAATGGCATCTATAAGCAGGTGCTTGCTTATTAACATTTCTGCTTATATCCGTTAATGTTACCTAATAAAAAAAAACTAATTTTACTATTTTTGTTTGTAAAATCGGTAGCAATGACATAAGTAAATACTACATCTTTTATAGCAATAGCATGTTACGGTTACAAATACTCAAATTTACCTTAAAACAGGAAGAAAGAAGTACGTCAAACATGCTCTAACAATCCAATCCTAATGATACATACGTGTTTTATTCCCAACCAAAACATGCTGATACAAACACCTTCACGGTTGGGTAATTCGTACAAATAAATTATTCTCAATCTAACGAAACCCGAGATACATTAACAAAAACCGCAACTGAATTTCACCATCTAACCGATCTTTCCGCTACACCGAACTTCATTACACCATAACACATCGTCACAACACACAATGAGTTACAAAGCAGTGTTAGAGTAAGAATACTCAGATTAATTATATTAAAGCGAAAGCTCCAGTTAAATAATGGTGCGAATCTGTGTTATCCCCGCGGGCTGGTGACTAAATAAAATGTACTGTTTTACTTCTATTGTTTATGGCGGACTCACTGATGTTAAGACTGGCCAACAGTTTTAAATCCGACTAAATTAAAAAATGCTTAAGTTTATTGTGGTTCAACCCGTATAACGTCCACTGCTGAACATGGGCCTCCTCCCAAGGGAGGGGTTTGCCATAGTCACCACGCTTGGCGTTTGGTAACCGCAATATTATATCGAAATACCCAGGATAACGTTGCTGCCCGTTGTTAGGTCAGAGTTGCTATAAAATGATGGTACAGTAATCGGGACCAACGGTTTAACGTGCTCAACCAACCAGACCCGGAAAGAAATGTTAGAATGTTGCACAAAACATTTAATGTCCGGCGTGGGGATTGAACCTACGACCTCCGAGATTTAAAGCGAACCAAATACCACATACCGCTACGGAGGTTGTTGTAAGTATATATATATATTGATTAAATTTTAATGACTAATTTAATATTTTCGACCGCATAATATTATTTTGTAACAGACAAGGACACGCTGCTGCTCAGCTTGTTATAGATAATGTTATAACAATCGCTACTAACGCCTTAACACGTTGAACGCCATGGCAGACACCATTTATCTGCCAGTGTGTATTCTCAGTGGGCTTCATGAAATATTAAAAAACAGTCAAAATTTGTTAACATATTTTTCCGGTTTAATTGTATGAAAAATGGGTATAATCTAATATGAAATAAATACAATAGCGAAAAATAGTAAATATAGAGAAAAAATAGCTGGCAGTCACCATTATCTGCCATGGCCCAGCCAAAGCACTATTCGTTATTTCAGTGGAGGGGGCCACGCGGGTCACCTTGTCAACCACCCCCCGCACCCGCGCGTAAGCGCTGCGCTTGCTCTCGCTACTACTCAGTGGCAAAAGTCGTACGCTAAAGTGCGGACCGTTTCGCGCGCTCTGTAATTTGTAATTATACCTACATACGTATTCAGTATTCGTTACTAATACTCCTACTATTACTAATAAACATGGAAGACTTGGATTTTGATATAACCGCTGAACATCTGATGCAACTGGACAATATTGAAATATCATTACTAAATAATAGTTTTATAATGCCGAGTTCAGATGACGAGTGTAGTGATATAATTCAACCCCTAAGACGAAAGTGCCGCCGAATTATATTATCAACTAGCGAAGACAGCGATGCCGAAAACGTTCCGCCCTGCCCCAGTAATAATACAAGCCCTTCGAACATCTGGACAGAGGTTCAAGGTAATCAACGCCGTATTATTCCGTTTACAGACATTTCTGGTCCCGCACCCCATATAAAGTGTATGCATGGAATGACTCCTGCGCAATGTTTTTCGCTTTTTTTGACTGATAACATATTGCAACTAATAGTCGATGCCACTAATGAATATGCAATTAAAGAAATAACACAATTACCTGAAGCTTCTAAATTTGCACGGGTTCGTAGATGGACACCCACTAACCCTGCTGAGTTGAAATGTTTTTTTGGCTTGATTTTATTTATGGGCTTGGTGAGGCTACCTAAATTAGCTGATTATTGGTGTAAGGACGACATGATTAGCCATCCATTTCCAAAGACCATTATGTCTCGTAATCGTTTCGAGCTGTTGCTGCAAATGTTACACTTTTCAGAAAATGACAATGAACATAAATCAGACCGACTGCATCGTGTCCGCAAGCTGTATGATGAAGTAAATAAAGTATTTCAGGAAAACTTTTCGCCAACAGAAAACCTGTGTATAGACGAAAGCATGGTCCCTTTCCGTGGGAGAATTATTTTCAGACAATACAATAAACAAAAGAGGCATAAATACGGGATTAAAGAATTTAAACTATGTACCATACCGGGCTATACTTATAAAGTAAAAGTATACGCGGGGAAAAATGATGATGTTCATAACACACCCACAAATGTTGTGATGTCTTTATGTGAAGATCGTTTTGAAAGAGGGCATACATTATTTACGGACAACTGGTACACAAGCATTACATTAGCCAGACAATTATTACAAAGAGAAATGCATCTCGTCGGCACCGTAAGAAAAAATCGTAAAGGTTTACCAAAAGAGGTCATTGATGCCAAACTTAAGCGTGGAGAGTATAAAGCTGCAGAGAGTAACGACGGAATAACGTGTTTAAAATGGAAGGACAAGAGGGATGTGTATGTTCTATCCACTAAACATACTGATCGATTTGTTAATATTCAACAGCGTGGGAAAACTATACGGAAGCCAAAAATAATTGTTGATTACAATATGGCAAAGGGTGCGGTAGACCTCTCTGATCAATTAGCGTCTTATTCGACTCCACTACGAAAATCTGTCAAATGGTATAAGAAGCTTGCCATTAATTTACTACTAAACACTACAGTGATAAATTCTCTAATTTTGTATCAGTCAGTCACAAAGAAAACTATTCAAATAGTAGATTTTAGAAAGGAAATTGTACAACAATTCTGCCAAACAGAGAGCGAGGAGTATCGACTTCGTGAGGTGCCTAAACGGTTGAAGCATCAATTGTCTAAAAAAGATGGCAAATCTAAAAGTACCCGACGTTTGTGCTCTGGATGCTATAAGCAAAATGTCATTTTGATGGGCCGACAATATGCTAGAAATAAAACCAAGAAAGTCAACACATTTTGTGAAACCTGCCCTTGTAAGCCGTTCATGTGTTTTGATTGTTTTAATAGATTACATAAAGTTTAGAACTTATGTCTATTTCATGGGCCGACAATATGCTAGAAATAAAACCAAGAAAGTCAGTATATTTTGTGAAACCTGCCCTTATAAGCCGTCCATGTGTTTTGATTGTTTTTTTTTTCATTTTTATTATGTATAATTAAGAAAGAAGTCATTTAATTTGTTTGATCTCCAATTTTAAGTCATAGCGTAGAGTACTGTATTTTTTATTTTATAATAAAGGTATTTTTCTAATATTTGGCATGCTTAATTTTATACCCCAATGATGTAAATAATTAAAATCATAACTGTATGACACAATTTATTTAACTAAAAGTCATCCGTATAAATGTTAAACCAGAAATGTCAGAGAAAAAATGTGTCGGGTCCGTCAGGTCCCAAATATCTCAAAGACTTGTAAGATTTTTGCCGCGCTAAGGCGCGAGGTTTGTTCTACAGCGCCCCGCGGGTCACTGCGAATAGCGTTCACAAACTTATTTATGTCTGCCAGCCCAGTAAAGACATTTTAACGCAGATCGTACTGGCAGTCAAACCGTGTCTGCCGCGGCCCGATGGACCCGGCTCATTGTCAGCCATACGGTGTCTGCCATGGCCCATAGGGCGAAGGCGTATTTTTTTTTGGGCGTTCAACGTGTTAACTTTCTTTTCGAGTCACGCAGGACGTTTATTTCCATACAAAAATGAAATCGTGTGGGGTTCGAAAACGCAACCTTGAGAGGGACTTGTATACGCCACGGAGGTGAACATAAAATATCTAATTATGAAAAAGGGTAATGTCATTTTCCAAAAACGGCATAAAATGTATTTTTTTCATCACTGAAGACACTGTTAAAATAATTGTTCACAAAATGGTTCAATATTAAAAATATGATACTGATTTTATTTATTAATTGGAATATTTTTTGTTGAAAATAAATTTTAACTATAAAATAATGTAGTTTAAATTATTCACAAATTTTTTTGGATATAAATTCTTCGAGCTATTTTTTCAGTTTTGAGTTCGTTCGTTATTATCGTTATTAGTCTCTTTCATATTTCAAAACAATTTCATATTATTTGCTGAATAAAACTTTAAATAACTTCTGAGTAGCAGTTATTGAGATTGGAATTTATTACACATAGTCTTCAAATGAAAAACTAAATATTATTAAAATTAAATAGAATTTAAATTTGTTTTTTAAATTAAGAGTTAAATTATTTTTACAAAAACTCCGAGCGATACTGCGAGCGATACTGTAAACTTTAGGAAAAGCTTACATTTAATCTGATATCTATACTTATATTACCTTTATAGAGGAAAAATTTGTATGTTTGTGGGTGTGTGTATGTTTGTAATGAATAAACTTAATAATGCCAGACCAGTTCAAAAAAAAGTGTGCAAAAATTCTTTCACCATTGAAAATCTACATTCACCTTGAGTGACATAGGCTATATGAAGTTTCCACGGGAACGGGAGCAACGCGGGTAAAACCGCGCGCGGGAAGCTAAAACTAATATATAGTGCTGAAGAGGTTGCTTGTTTGTTTACTTTAACGCGCCAATCTCCGGAACTAATTGTCCGATTTGAATTCATTCAGTTTTAGATTTTATTATGAAGATGCCACGGGAACTGAAGTTACGAGGGTGAAACCGCGCGCGGGAAACTAGTAAAGTATATAATTCAGCATAATTCGGGAGGAGGCCCATGGTGTCGTTTAGTTCAATAAGCTTTTACCCGTCGATATGACTGTGAAAAAACCGGCCGACTCGCGCACTTAGGTTCCGTACCATTTTCAAGTGCCTACCTGTTGCCGCAAAGGACATCGAGCAAAAAGACAAAAAAAAGTTGCATTGGGGCCCCCCCCCTAAATATTTATTTTTTGTATTTTTTGTTATAGCGACAATAGAAATACATAATTTCACCTGGCTAGCTATCGCGGTTCTTGAGATACAGCCTGGTGACAGAGAGACAGACAGACAGCGAAGTCTTAGTAATAGGGTCCAATTTATACCCTTCGGGTACAAAACCCTAAAAATGTAATACTGAACACAATAATATAAATTTGAAATGATCTACTTTGTTATAAAATGTAATTAATCAGTAGCTCTACTGTAAACTTTCAGTGCAAATATTAATCCTCCAATTCACGACGAATAAATATTTTATGCGCTACACTTAGGGTCCCTTCGACTTTATGTTTCATTAAAATATATTCTAGAACTTGTTACAGCATATGAAACTATAAAAGTGAGTTATGTAGAACTAAAATTCGTTATATGATACCATAATATACGGGGTTATTGGTAATCCTTTTAAATTATGTAAAGGGACAACAAGACTTAAAATATTTTAATTATTGTTGAGCAAAGAGCTGGTAATCCGTTATACAGTTTTACATATTTTAAAAGACACCTAGCCCTTACCATACACATTATTGTTATAATTTGAATTTGATTTATTTTATCGACAGGAGAATCGCTGGACAAGAAAATGCTATGTAAATTCTAAGACTTCTTTCCGCGTCTGGTTGGTTCCGATTGTTATACCATTATTTAGCAATTTTGTTCCAAAGAACGGGCAGCAGCGTTACCCTGTGTATTACTATATAAAAGTGCGGTTACCAAACCACCTACCAAGCGTGGTGACTATGGCAAAACCCTCCGTCGGGAGTAAGCCCAGATGCAAAAATAAATAAATTAGGGTTTTTTGTAGTAAAAACGATCTCCTTTTTAATCTAATCACTACAAACATCTGGTTAAGGTCGCGGGATCACGGTGGATGCCGGCCTTTTCTAACCGCAACAACTGGTGATCTATGGACGTCCTACGGCTCAAATGACTACAAGCAAATACATTAATGTATAACTTTCGTTTTACTTCTAGTTTCAAGTCCTTATTCAAAGCGTACGGAACCTTCTCCAGTTATTTCCGCTTGACTGCCTCGTCCACACTATATGTTTACTAGTGTGTATTGTTATTTAAACTTGCCGAAGTATGTGAAAAGGGATATAAAAAAAAATCTATTGAATCAACAGAAACAGATTTCCCAAGAGTACTGGGACTGACCGACGGTTTACTGAGGAGAATTGGAAAAAAATAGCGCGGTATTTTTTCCCGTTTTTCTGGACGTCTCTAGTGGAGTATGGGTGATTTAGTTAATTAGAAGTTTTTGTGAAAGTGTTTTCGTATTATTTATTGACTTTTTCTGGTATTGAGGGAATTGTTATGTGGGTTTGTTTATAAAAGGAGCAAGTAGTACTGTTTGTGGAGTTGAACCGCTATATTTGTCAATGTATGGTTTATAGGTAGGTAAATGTTCCCCCGCCAACGGCGGATCGAAGGAGTGTCCCGGAGGTTTTAGTAATGTAGGGTCCTCTCCTCGTGGTATGAGTTAGCATACCACGCTTTGGAGAGGGCGAGTCCCACATATCCCACCGCCAGCGCGCGTATACGCTGCAGCGGCGGTCGGAATGCGTAAATGCATTTCCCCACGGAAAAAAAAACTTATCTAGGTAAATGTTAGTGATATATATAAACCCTTTAAATTCAGAAGGTTTAAAGTTATGTTTGTCTTGTATAGCAGTATGAATACAATGTTAAGGTAAGGTTACGATCTCTTATTTTGGAAAAATGTTGCACTGCACCTATTTTGTCATAACACAAAGAAATAAAAATGGTACAATAAGCCATTTTGAAAAGGTAAAATTCCAAGTTCTTTTTATTAATATGCTTGCAGAGTTTAACTACAAATCCCGACACTTAAAAAGTGATTGATTATAGTGATGAGTATGAGAGAGATAAAGGAATGCGTGTCTTTAAATATTTTTTTTCTTGCATAATAATACAGTTGAAATTGGCCATGTCACTATCTTTACAAAAAGCTATTTGAGTTAATAAAATTTTCACATATTTAGCTTCATATTATTCTTAAATTGCATTTTCCGGACCGACTTATAAGCCCACAAAGAGGCAATCTCATTTTCTTTAAACTTGCAAAATAACTATAATATCAAAATTAACCCTGTAAAACAAACCAGAATACTAAATGAACCCATTTAATAGTGAATGTTGAGTTGGAAACTTATTTAATCTAACTTTTGTCAATTTTCACTATTTTTTTGTTACGACAAGCACGTTTTTAGGATATTTGGGAGGCAGGCTAATGTCAGATCTCCACTATAGTTTAAGTTCCTTAGTGTTTTGGGATAGAATCACTTTATCCACATTTACATTTTTGGCTTTAAGCCAAAATGACGCGCGGTGTTTTCATTTTACTGCCAACCAACCGTATTTGGAATATCTCTTGACTTTATTATAATAACAAGGAAAAATTGAAAAGGGAACTCAGTAGTTCACAAATTAAAAAATACTTAAGATTCCTTTTCATAACAATAATTCTGGTGGTAATGATGTAAATGGAAAACTTGATATGTATGTTTAACTTTCGTGCCCCATTGAAGTAAGTGTCACTTTAAATCTATAACAGAAATCAAACTGCGGTTGTCAATCCAACTGCCAAGCGTAGTGACTTTTGCAATGCTATCTGTCAGATGATGGGATTTTTGTTTGGGACGAGGATTAATCTTTGTCCAACTTGAAATACAGCTTGAAATACTCTTCTTTGCAGTCGAAAAGAGACACCTAGGCAATACCTGGGTTATGACTCGCCAATTGCTTGTTGTGTATATTGACGAAGATACACAAATGGTGACGACGCGCGACGGAGAGACGTAAGCGCGTGGTAGAGCTAGAGAGAAGACCGCTGGTTGACCACGCGCCGCTCAGAGGTTTGCGTTGTTTATGATTCCGGAGTATTCTTCTTTCAGCACCAATTTTTGACACGGCGACCTCATACGGTCACGTTAACTTTCCAAGTCGAAATATAATTTGTGTCTCACATTTTATTAGGCAGTTTTAAATGAAACGTCGATGACCTACAAAATTACGTTTAACAAAGAATCCATACATACAATTCAACGAAATGCAACTCGAAATAAAGCTAAATTGTATGTTTAGCTGTACTTACATACCTTCTTTCTAGGCTACTTATTTAATAAACTGCACAGCAGTTGCCAAAACTGCAAAACGTCGTTGCGTGAATATTAAACATAAAGTATAGTTTATTCTAGTAGTTTCTCAGAAATACTTAAGTATGAGAAACATATACAATGTGCCAGGTCAGATACAAAGCTTTTTTGAACGTATTTTGTCGATTCCTTTTTATTTCCAAAAAGATTGTTATTCGATTGCCATAAATAATGTTATGACAACTCGGCTCGGTTCAGGTCCAACGGCTTTACTTGCTTACCGAGGCACAAAGTGTAGTTTCTCAACCAACCAGATCCGGAACGAAGGTATTTTAGCCAAAAAATCTGAATTTTTAAAGAACTTTCGAAAATGTATCCTTGTGCCTTTACAAAAACTACATTTACAGGCACAAAACACACCCAGACTCATAATAACTATCCGATTATATTCACACAAATAATTGCCCCGGGTAGGAATTGGACACAGAACACTACATCAAAAAATCAGATAATGTAACCATAGAGCTGCTGGTGCAGTCATTTCTTACAAACATAAACTCACACTAATAATATATTACTTAGATATTTTTTTGACGGTTTTATTTTGATTTACTTATGAATGGAAATACTATTTACCCAATTAGAAACACACATTTTCCAAAAGAAGCTCGTAAAAGGAAGAAAAAATAGACAGGTATTATTTTGGTGTCTATGTAAAATTAAGTGGCGCCAGTGACAGAGAAATTGAGAGGAAATCGCTTAGCATGGTATGGGCACGTTATGCGTAGGGATGACATGCATATGACGAAAAGAATGCAAAATATGAAGATGGAGGAATATGTTAGAAAGGGATGGCCAAAAAAAAGATGAATGAACTGTGTAGACATGTATGGAAGAGACGTCTTATAGGGAAAAATGGAAGAGGATGACATATTGCGCTAACTCAAATAAAGGGGCAGGAAGATAATGATTTCACTCTCTTGAATAGTTACTATTTCTGTCATATGTGGTGCTACAACACTGTAGGGACGATATTAGATATATTCACTAGTATAATATTATATAGTGATTATAATATTTTAAGAGAGAAAAAAGAATACAATTTTGTTTTTAAAATATATTTACACAATATTTATATAATTATTTTGGTAGCAACTTTATTTAATCAATGTAGACAAGATTATGCGAAGAAAACTCGTAAGAACTCGTTAAATTGGTTTAGTATTGTTGTTTTAAACAATTGGCTTATCTCAAGAAACAAACAATATTACGATAAAGTTTCCGCAACAAATTATGTGGGTCATAGAAATATTTGTATTTAATGAGAACCGAAACAAGCACCTAAAGAAAGAGCACCGTTATCACTGAGGTTTCCTTTATCCATTATCTTATTGAATGACGACCCACACATACCATAACCACACCACAAAGCAGGGGCAAAATGTGGTCAAGAATTGTATACGATTCTAAATATTTTTTTATAATTTTACACATGTACATGTGTAAAATTATAAAAAAATATTTAGAATCGTAATAATCGTAAACCTAGTAATATGGTATCATCTGTAAAATTATTATTATGCTTGTCAAAATTAATATTGCTGCATCTAGATATAACGTCGGTAGAACCATCACAGATTATTTATTTTTTTCACAAGCAGATACTTCGATCACCTCTTCCAAAAAAATCTCAATAAAAATACCTACATGGTAGCCCCAATTCTAATTAAAACTTTGCACGGTTATTATTAAATGCCTCACATACACGCATTATGAAAAAAGTTCACTGTTTCGTTAGGTACTATGTTAAACTTCCAAAGGCTCGATTTCACCAAAGTTAAACGAAAGTTTGAGCGAAGTTAAGCCCTGTGTTTTATTGTGATTGCTCTTAATACTTTTAAGGCGGTCGGCGCATTGCGGTGTACAATCGAAACTTAGTTAAAGAGAATAAAAGTTGTAACAATATGCAATAGCTGTTTTCTAGGACGAGTTCAAACAGAGTTGGGTCGTTATTAAAATTGTGTCATTGAATGGATTTGGATCACGATATTTTTGGATTGTGAATTCGATACAGTGGCGTAGCGAGCCTTGGACGGGCCTCAAATGATTAGAAAGGTAGGGGACCTTTCTAATCATTTGAGGCCCGTCCAAGGCTCGGGTCCTTGTAGCCCGAGGCCCCATATCATTGTAACGATTCTGATTGGCTATCAAGAGTTTTGGGTTAATTGCATAAGTTTTCAGTGTTAATATGAATAAAAAATATTTTGATATTTATAGTGGCAATGCTAATGCGTTGTGCAAAATACAAGGCTGCCCTTTAGGGGTGATGTCGACCAAAAGTTTGAAGAAATCCATTGTTTCCTTTAAATATTCATATTATTAATTTGAAGTCATATAAACCTACAAACAAATCGCTGCTTCAATGTAATAGTGACACAAAACCAAAAGTGTAACTTAACGATAATGAATTTTAGTCGTATGATATTATGGATCAATTTGTGTTGAATCATAACCTTGTTTTGTGTCACTATCACATTAAAGCTGCGAAATATTAATAGGTAAATAACAGTACATCTACCACAATATTTTTATTGCAACAAAATAACCACTCATTTTAATAGCTCACACGATACCTTTTTAATTGACATGCAAAAATCAATTAATTATAAAACAATCTATAAATTCGAAACGTTTAATAAATAGGCAATGCTGGTCGCATTTCATTCGTAATGTAAAATTTAATATCAGTCAAAAGTTCAGTGGAGCTGATAGCTGATATAAAACGTATTAAAATTACTCATTGGGAATTATATAAATATGTTAATTATCGTACAGTGTTAATTGAAAAAGACATATCTTTAATTGTGTCGACTTTATACAATAATTTGTGATAAATTGTGATGTGTATGTAGCTTTGTTAATATTCATTTTATGGAATACTGGCGGTAACCTGCGGTTATACTCGCATTGGACTGATACTTTTCTCCTGTGATTTTTCATAGTCTATATCAGACGTTCCTAGGCTTTAATGGCTAATCCATAATGGTCTTCTTAACGGCTTAACGTACTTTCCAAGGCACGGAGGGTTGTCCCTCAACCAACCAGACCCGGAAAAAAAATCTTAGAATTTACGAAATTACCTGTCCGGCGTGGGGATCGAAACCACGACCTCCGAGATTTAAAACGAGCCAAATACCGCTACGCTACGGCACCTCAAAAATACTTCCATCTTACTGCGATTCACCTGCCACGCGTCGTAATTACTGCAATATCCCTCAACGACCCAGGCTTTCCAGGTTGATTAAAGACGAGGCTCTTGTTCTGCAGTAGTCGTAAACGGACTGATAATTTTTGTACATTATAATTACAAATAAAAATGTTTATTATCGTTCTTTCTTGGTGTAAGCGTAGTCATACTACATATAATTACCAGTTTCACAGATAATAATTAAAAAAGCCATAGTAAAAGAGTACTTGTATGGCAATGCCTTTAATAAAAATATACTACAAATAAGCGGCGCACTTTTCATTTGCCGAACACTTCAGTTGCAGCGGACAAGTAAATTTATCAGAAGCGTTGAGAGCCCTCCACGCTTCGTATAAAAGACGAAACCCTTTGGCTTTAGTTTTAGACAATGGTGGTTAGACAATACACAACAGCACTTCATTGTCCGTACATCTTGTGAGAATCTTCAGTTTACCGTGCTTCCTTTCCACAACTCCATTATGTTAAATGAACCGTTTATATATTTTAAATATAGTGCTAACGTTTTATTTTGGTCGAGTGTTTAATAATAATATAAATGAGAGTTTTTCGGATTAATTTGTGCAAGTACTTCAGTATCTTGTTAACTGTACTTGAGTTCCTTTACTACGTGTTCCTGGTGTTTACTTAAAGTATTTACCAATATACGGTGACATTTAATAAAGTTGTCACCGTATACCGAGTTTTAAAGTATACAGATATATTAATAAAATGCTTTATCCTGAATGATTGGTTGGCGGATGACCGCACTGAACTTAGAGACCTGAAATTTAAAGGGTGTTTTTCCGGTATCATCCGATAAAAAAGGAATTTTAGGATGAAACGTCTGGACAAAGGCGTGGACAACAGCTAATTTACCGGTTTAAAAATAGCTTACAGGTAGCAAGAAATAGACATGTCAATAACACATGTGTAAGTTTGGATACCAATAAATTATTTTACACTTATAACTTTTTTGGACTCCTTCTTCTTCCTGACCTTATCCCATACTACTTGGGGTCGGCAACACGTTTGTTTCTTCCATTCTGTCCTGTCACCGGACACACTATTACTAACTCCCTTTTTAGGGTCCGTAGCCAAATGGCAAAAAACGGAACCCTTATAGATTCGTCATGTCTGTCTGTCTGTCTGTCTGTCTGTCCGTCCGTATGTCACAGCCACTTTATTCCGAAACTATAAGAACTATAATGTTGAAACTTGGTAAGTAGATGTATTTTGTGAACCGCATTAAGATTTTCACACAAAAATAGAAAAAAAACAATAAACCTGAAACTCAAAATTTTTTTTTTCATCGAATCTATGAATAGGTATTCAAAAATGATGTTGAGGTTTCTAATGTTATTTTTTTCTAAACTGAATAGTTTGCGCGAGAGACACTTCCAAAGTGTTAAAATGTGTGTCCCCCCCCCCTGTAACTTCTAAAATAAGAGAATGATAAATCTAAAAAAAATATATGATGTACATTACCATGCAAACTTCCACTGAAAATTGGTTTGAACGAGATCTTGTAAGTAGTTTTTTTTAATACGTCATAAATCGTAAACCGCAATTTACCTTTCATTCAATCAACTCGAATATAAAAATATAAAATAATATTTCATTTCATAAACATACGCTTTTTTATTCTTGATATCAAAAATAAGCCGGTTTTCTTTAATATCACTCTTCACACAATCCATCCATCTTTTCTTTGGCCTTCCTCTCCCTCTCCATCCATCTACATGTATACTTTAGTCTTAGACTTACTATCTGTTAACGATGAGTTGAATTAATACATGTTAGTTGCATTACTTATTAATAATACTCTGCTTCTTTCTCCTTTTCAGCAGTCACTGAGCGAGATATTATTAAATCTGTAAGATCCATTTCCACTAAGGCGGTAGGTGACGATGGTATCCACCTCCAAATACTATCCCTAATACTGGAAGAACTTGTTCCAACAATCACACATTTAATCAATTTCTCTCTGGAAACAAGTTCTTTCCCTTCTGCATGGAAAAAAGCGATTGTGATACCGCTTCCCAAAACTCCTAATCCATCTTCTCCATCCCAATATCGTCCTATATCTATCCTTCCCATTCTATCTAAAGTCCTTGAAAGTATTGTCCATCAACAACTCTCCCATTATCTGTCCCGTCAAAGTTTACTGAGTCCATTCCAATCAGGATTTCGTCCAGGCCACAGCACCACTACAGCCCTTATCAACATAACGGATGACATTCGATTGGCCATGGAGCGAAAATTGCTTACTGTTATAGTACTGCTAGATTTCAGCAGTGCCTTTAACTCAGTAGTTTTTGATATCCTTCTCAGTACCTTATCCTCCTTGAATGTATCACGCTCTGTGACTGCTTGGTTCAACTCATATCTTCGAGGGCGCTCGCAGTCGGTGCGCTGCGAAGAAGCATCTTCTGAGTGGTGTGACCTTGCTGCAGGAGTCCCTCAAGGTGGCATTCTTTCTCCGCTTCTGTTCTCGGTGTTTATTAATGCTATTACCAAAATCATTTCTTCTAACTACCATCTCTATGCAGATGACTTGCAGCTTTATCGTCATTTCAAGGCAGAGGATATTAGTCTTGCTATTGATGCCATCAATAATGATCTTGGAAATATTAGTGAATGGGCAAAGTCCTTTGGACTCCTAGTAAACCCCACTAAGTCACAAGCTCTTATTATTGGTGGCAAACATGTGGTAAGCCGTTTGTCACTTAACTCGGTTCATCCAATAGTTTTTAATAGCGTGCCGATACCTTACTCTGTCACTGTAAAAAATTTGGGGGTTATAATTGATAGCACCCTATCATGGAGCAGCCACGTTGCAGAGGTAAGCAGGAGGGTGTACTGTTCGTTTCAGTCCCTAAAGCGTCTCCAAAAATTCTTACCCTTACACACCAAAGTCTCTTTAGCCCAAACTCTTTTTCTACCTCTTCTTGATTATGCTGATGTCTGCTTTTTGGATGCAACTGAAGAACTTCTTAATAAACTGGAACGACTGCAAAATTTGTGCATCCGATTTGTTTTTGGCCTCCGTAAATATGACCATGTGTCGGAGTTCCGATCACAATTAAAGTGGTTGCCAATCCGGCGACGTCGCGATTGCCATATTCTGTCTCTTCTCTTTTCGGTTCTACATAACCCAAATGCTCCTTTCTATCTCCGTGAACGCTTTGAGTATTTAATTCCTCGGGACAAAATTGGTCGTACAGCTACTTCTCTTCTTCTTCGAATGCCTTTACACACATCCTGCCGTTTTGATGGCTCTTTCACCATTCGTGCTGTACGCCTTTGGAACTCTCTTCCACATGCTATTCGTGCAAGTTCATCTATTGACGTATTTAAAAAAAGAATAAAAGAACATTATCTATCACATTAGTAGTTTTTATAATATGTATTAGTTTATTGTTTATAATGTTATATTTTGGATGTATGTATGTATATATTATTATGTATTAGTATGCGTATATGTATTAGTCGGATATATATAATAATCTATTCTACTTATTATTATTGTTTTATCTAAAGTCTGTCGCGTACACTGTTCTTGCCCATTTTACCTTAATTTTACACTCTGAAAATGGTTTGCTGGAAGAAAACTCATTAATGAGTTAAGCTCGCCATTGTACATCATCTTTAAATGTTGTTTTTACTCCAATTTCATGTGTACAATAAAGAATAAATAAATAAATAAAATAATAATGTTCAATTATTTTTTTTCATATATTTATTAATTTAAAGGACTGTTAATTCGGCTTCAGCTCAGTTTTGACCCTTTAAATAAATTATTTACATTTTCATCAAATTTTGTTCGACGCGTCAAAATTCAGGTGGCGAATTGTGCCGACACTGAATGAATAGTCCTTTAAAGTAATATGTGTGACGTTTCCAAGTATTTGTTTTACATCTATACTAATATTATAAAGTTACAAATTAATTGTATTTTTGTGTGTATGTTTGTAATGAATAAACTCAAAAATTACTATGCCGATTTCAAAAATTTTTTCACCATTGGATGGTTACATTCACCTTAAGTGACATAGGTTATATTTAATTATGAAGTTCCCACGGGATCGGGAGTAACGCGGGTGAAACCGCGCGCGGGAAGCTTGTATTTCTATAAAAACAACGAGAAGTCGTTCGTTTTTCAAGATGTGAGAAACTGTAGTATACTTAAATACACATTATTGTATAAACATTGTTGAAACTCATTTATACCGAATAAAATGCAACAATCTCCATTTCTTAACAATTTTCAACGAAGTTATAAAAAACATAATTACTTTTTTAAGAGATTTAAAAGGATTTGCGTAATTTCTTTTAATATAAAATTATGATGTGGATACGGAGTACTAAATAAAATTATGGCTCGTAATTCGTGGAATGGTCTTCTTTAAGAGTTTTAGCGGGATAGTAGTTCAGCTTTATGTTGGTTGTGATGTTGAAGATCCCTAGCATTAATAAAAATGAGTTACTTACATCATTATATTTGTTGTCTACTTCTTAAATGCGACTTTTAAAACAATATCACGTGTCTTTTGTGGGTTTATTTAAATATTCGTTTACTATATAGTAATATATTTTTTCTTATTTAGGTATTTTTACATTTTACTGTCCATAGCTAAAAGTTAAATGTTTCATTGTTGTTGGTGGTTGAATTGATGTTCTGCTTCAATTATTCGTCATGGGTTTCGATGATTTTAATACTTAATCCTGAAACTATTAAACATTTCAGAGCTTTGTGATAAAGAACAAAATAACTAAAATTTTAAACATATTTTTATTTTTAGTTATGTTTTAGTTTCAGTTATAAAACACCATGGGATATATTCATGGGCTTTATAACGGCTGGTGGGAGGTAGCCCTACTACAACTAATTTGTACGGAAAGAGAATAATGAATTAAAATTTTTAAGAAAAGTCATATTTATGAAGTATCTCTAATATGTATTTCGTGGCGTTATATTATATCCGGTAGGAGTAAATGGGTTAACTATCTACGTATTCATATCTTAACTAGAGAGAGTATACTGGGCAGTGAATATCTAATCATATTTCATAGTGTTAATGATTCCGTTTTAAAGCATTATAGGTATCAGTACGTAGGCTTGTCTTGGTTATCCGCAGCTTAGTTCAGAGACGCTTAGTACAACTAATAGATATTGTAATGGATCAATTTCATCAAAAAGCTATAACGTTCACTGCTGAACATGTTCCTCCACCGAGAGGGGGTTTGCCGTTGTCACCACGCACGCAGTGACCGTATTCGTAATTACGTTGTAGGAAATATAAGATGTTATAGATGATGTTATATCAAATCGCCTTCACGTGCTTTTCAAGGTACAGAGGGTTGTCTTCCAACCAACCAGACCTGGAAGAGTCCTAGACTTTTACACAAATATTTTGGACAGGCAAGGAGTCAAACTCACACTCGTTATAAAAAAAGCTACAGAAATGCGTACCAACCATTTGCGTAATACAGAAATCTATACGACGTACCCGACAAGAACTTCGCCGGTTTTTTAAAAAGTAAATATAAATGACAATTTTAATTCAACGAATTTTATTCCATTAATTCTCAATGCATGTTCTTTAACAATAGAGCCATGAAAGAACATACAAAATCACGTACGCTACTTACCTAAAATAATGGAATAATCACCAATTGTATCACTTCCCGCTTCAGTAGAACGGAGTTCGTGGGGAAATCAAAGAATTTCCACTCCAGAAAACTGGTTACCGACGAGCGACGGACCTTTTTTCAATCGCATAGGTAACAACGATTTTCAATCAATACACCACACATTTTCCGGATAACACACGAAATTCCCTCGAGCCCTCAGACCTATCAGCGGAATATTAAAGGTGGAAAATTACACAGGTTTTATAACCATTACGTTTTTGGTCTAATATTTTGTGGATAGTTTAGTATTTAGATAACGATGGATAGTGATGTTTTTGAAAAGTGAATGGAACTCTTGTTATCGTGTTTCTCTTTGTGTGGTATCTGAAGCCTTGTTCCATTAATCTACGTCAGGGAGTGCCCTCAAAATTTTACGTCCGGTATTGTCCGATTTTTCTTTGGGGTACACAAGTCATGATGTCAGCATGTGATTGATAAGTTGTAGTAAGTTTATAATAAATAAATTGATGAAACCGTGTAAAATTGGAACATGTTTGTAATTAAAATATGACGATGGGGTTCCTCCGTGTAAAGAGTAGAAACGAAACTTATACTGACCCGACTCAGTCAGTGTGCGAGCGCTTTTCACAAGCGGACGATGAATTCGGCGCCCGCGTCGATCGGGCAAAAACTTTGTGTGATATTAAATAATATCTTCCGCGCTAGTTTCCACACAATTTACGTAGAAACGTATAAGACTTTTTCAAATCGGTCCTGAGATTAGCGCGGTCAAACAAAAAACAAACCCACTACTATATAAAAATTTATTTCCGGTTCTTGTTAGTTAAAGGAATCTATATATCTAACCTCGGAAACCAGGGAATATGAGATCTGCTCCTCTTTGAAGATACACTCACTCACTCACATGAGTAGGTTGGGGAGCGCCTTAATTGTCCGGGCGTACTTAAAAGGCGAGCCAGATCCTTGGGTCCTTTACTATCGGCGGGGGAAGGAACAGGGGCTTCTCAGTGAGTTCTTTAGGGGATTGTTGCGAATTCCATCATATGACACGAGGAACACAAATTTCGTAATCCCCGCGAGAGTAAAGGCATATAACGCATTTTAGCCCGGAAAAAAAGGGATTCTTCATATTTATGTTACGGACAGCAGCGATTATCACAATAATAATCATTTGTTCTCCGAAATATATAGGTATGTTTACGATTTAAACTCGTCATTTTACATCATGTTAAAATGTTATTATTTATTAACTGACATGAATGTGTAGCTAGAATAAAAATTAAACAAATTAATTTACATGTAGTTTAGCATATTTTAAACACAGTTACATTTTTCCGCTTGATTTAAAACACTATGCAAATATGGTTAAAAATAATACAATCCAGTTTAAAATAAAAATGACATAATAACGTAAATAAAAACATAATTATGGAATACAATGAATAGAACGCATTCGTCGCATTTTAATACTAAGTAGGTAAATCTTGTAAAAAATCATTCAAATGTAATGTAAATTAAGAGATATAAAGACAATACGAATACAATTCTGAACACAATGTTTAATTTTGTACTCTTATATACTTAACATAATACTGCAGGTGCCAATCCGTTCGACAAGCGGCTGTGTCTATGATAATACCACTTTCAAAGAAGGCCCGTGTCAAACAGTCGATGTTTATATACCCATTTCTAGTTTCTACTAAAATTAATATTCATAATTGTATGTCATATTAATAACTTACTAAGCGGCCGTAGCCCAATGACTAGGGCGTCGGAGTTGGAATCTTGTGGTCGCAGGTTCGATCCCCAACCATTGCACTACAAACATGAACCCACTTGTAACACAAGCATTTTAGCTTAGCACGAGGGGTTAACAAGAATACTAGTTGACTACAAGAATCCGCTAGTAAACTTATAAAGAAAAAAAAAGAAATTACGGGCGATCTGAGGTTGGAAAGTGGTAAAGGGTGGTTTAACTTTTCTCCATAGGACTTGTAGTTTTGTCGGAAATCTAGAGTAACCTTTTTTTACACTTTAATCCACCCTTTACCACTTCCCAACCTCAGATCGCCCGTAATTAATTTTTTCATTATTTTTTGTTATATTCTCTACCTTTTTCAATGGGTTTCATACAACTATATTTTTTTAAATTTTTAACCATTTTCAAAGGCTTCGGCACTGGTCTAGTAGTGCAAATTACGAGAACATACGCATTAAATAGACTCATTCGAGATGAAGGGATGAAGGGAAAATGTTTCATTAATTATTATTTATAGGTAGCTAAAAAGACTTATTTTTCCGTTACTGGATTTGAATTACTTTTCGAATAAAGAATGTTTAAATGCATAATGAGATTTGTGCAGTGTAAGTAGAATTTCTCATTTAAAACTAAAATGTCGTTTTAGTTTTAAATGAGAATTTCTCTCAGTAAAACACCGACAATTGCAGTAAACCCCCCTAAAGTAAATCTTAACAGTCATCATACTGCCAATGACTCGCCAGCTGAACTCTGAACTGATATCCAAGAGCCCACAGGGGCGCCCTCCAGCATATTATAATGCTTAGTTTATAGTTTTTAAACCTGACAGGATTGAGCATAGACTTTTCCTTGCAGTGGTATAAATACTGTTGGAGACTCGTAGAAAATTCTTTGGATGTAAAGGCATGGGTAGGTGTTAAATATTAAGTATCATATAAATGTCTTAATTAAGGTTATCAACATTTAAAGTGTCTCTGCTAAGTAATAGTTTTTTTTTCTAAGTGTACCTTATTTATGAATTGTGAGAAAGCGTTTTAAGTAAAAATTAAGTACAACTTGAATAAGATGATCTCTGCGTTTCATTGGAAAACATGATCAGTAGGTGCGGGGTCCCCTCCGTGGGACCTGGAGGCGGAGGTTTTGGCCGCCGCGTACCGGCGGAGGTGTGAGGGGGCGCGTTCTGGCCGCGACCCCTTCCCGGAGGGTGTTGCACGGTGGCGGACTGAGATCCGTCGCCAAACCCTCCGGAAATGGCAGGAGCGGCTAGAGGCCGCGCCGCGGAGCGGATTGCGTACGGTGGAGGCGATTCGGCCCCATCTAAAAAAGTGGGCCGGTCGCCGTCACGGCGACGTCACCTACCACGTTGCACAGGTAGTAACAGGCCATGGCTGCTTCGGCCACTACCTGTGCAACGTGGCGCAGAGAGAGCCGGACACTCGCTGTCACCACTGTGACTGTGCCGACGATACGGCGCAGCACACGGTGGTGGAGTGTCCGGCGTGGGCCAACGAGCGGGAGGAGCTCGTTGGCGTGGTGGGAGACGACCTCTCGCTGCCGACCATCATTTCGAAGATGGTCCAAAGCGAGAGGTCATGGGAGGCGGTTGCCTCTTTCTGTAGACAAGTTATGTCACAGAAGGAGGCCGCGGAGCGGGAGAGGGAAGTAGATCCCTCCGCCCACCCGCTTCGCAGACGGCGTGTTGGCCGGCGGCGGCGGGCCGAAACCCGCCGCCTACCGCCCTAGGCTCGGCCTTGGGGAGTGGGGAACATGGGCCCCGCTCCCTTCGAGGCTGACTCATGAGGTGTAGGGACGCCTCTACACTCCGGGCGTCCCTATAATTGGGCAAATGGGCCACTGTAAGTGTGGCCCTGGAGATCCCGCGGTACCATATTGGCCGCGGGTGCCGTCGGGGGGCCTGATTGCTCATGCGTACCCGACCCCCGCCAACGGCGGATCGAAGGAGTGTCCGGGAGGTTTTAGTGGTGTAGGGTCCTCTCCTCGTGGTATGACCTTAGCATACCACGCTATGGAGAGGGCGAGTCCCACATATCCCACCGCCAGCGCGCGAATACGCTGCAGCGGTGGTGGGAATGCGTCAATGCATTTCCTCCCGGACAACAAAAAAAAAAAAAGGTATATATAGAATAAAGTATATAGGTATAGTGCTAAACAATCTAATCAAATGTACCTACTCACATAATTAGTTATAAGTCACCATTTTAAACATTCGTAATATCTACCCAAATTTATTCAAAAAACAAAATATAAAAATATCTATTACTGTTATCGCGGCATATTTTTTTATTTGTGTTTTAATTTTAAAAGTAAATGAAAAAACCGCTTCCTTCATCAAATCTAAATTTAGTCGCTAAGGAAACAGAATAATGGTTTCATAAAATGATTCACTCAACAACACTCCACAGGTCCTTTCTTATTTCCTAATATTATGAATGTTTGTAGCTTTTAGGCTAAAAATAATATTTATAGCTAAATACTAATTAGATAAATGTTGCTATTAATATGTTCCAAAAAAACTTAATTTCCAAATCTCACTTTAAAATTCTAGACGATCTAAACAATATTGTCTTGGACTTACGTGCCCTGCTCATTGCCATTTCAGCTAGCTCATCTGATAAGCTACATCGGCGTCCTTTCTTTTTATGCGGATCATTTCATTTCTGTTACGAACAGGCAAGAAAATTCCGATCATAGTTCGCTGAGCGACTCTTCTCTTTCTTATGAGGCACACAGTGAGACACCACGTCTCAGATCTATATGTCCTCACTTGTCATCCAGTATCCCCTGAACATAATTATCCTGATAAATGTTATTTATGTCATCAGCTTTCAATATGAACTTTAAAAGATACGTAGTCTGATTTCTCACAGTATTTATACAATGACAAATCTCGATGAGAAATGGCTTGTTTTGTTTAAAGCCATCGCATCGTTTAACTTGATGGAGTCTATTGTTTCCGAAAGTGCGGGTTGAAATGAAAGATTATGTCCTTAATCAATGGTTGCATATTTAGTTTCTGCTACTTAGTGTGTAAATAAATTTGTTTTAGTTTCTGAACTTAATGTTATGCATTTTCATCTATAAAGATGCTTTTTTTCGGATGAACAGTTAGCCAAGAGGCTGCTGCTATTTTACTAGACATACAGGTAAAAGTTACAAGGTGGATTGCTTATGCGTACCCGGCCCCCGCCAACGGCGGATCGAAGGAGTGTCCGGGGGGTTTTAGTAGTGTAGGGTCCTCTCCTCGTGGTATGAGTTTAGCATACCACGCTATGGAGAGGGCGAGTCCCACATATCCCACCGCTAGCGCGCGAATACGCTGCAGCGGCGGTGGGAATGCATCAACTCATTTCAACTGGACAAAAAAAAAAGTTACATGGTAAGCGGAGCGATCTGCGGTTTTGAATTTAAGCCGTCATTCGCGGGGAGATTGTGGAATTACGAATTTTTAGTTAAAAGTGATGTATATTAAAGTGAAGTGATTTTAAATATTAAAAATGAATGTCATTAATAATATAAACATAATGATTATAAAAAAAATTAAATCATAAAAACCAACAAAAGGATGTTTTTTCTTTGTGATTTCTGATGGGCTTCGTTCCTTATGTGTATCTAAACTATTGTATTCTATATCTATTTTTATTCGAGTTTTTACGAATTTGTTAGAATAAGATCGTTATATAAAGAAATATTTTTACATACGCTGAACCACTTTATCATCTTTATACATAAAACGCACAAAAATTTGGTACGAAAATAGTTGATATCGAAATCTACGCGGACTAATTATAACTGAGTAGTCTAGTAACTGAACAATCGTCATAAAATAACGCGCCCTTTAAGCAATTAAAGGTAATGTAATCACATTTTCTACCAAGCCAGTGTCATTTATTTGAATGAAACTGTTACTTTCATTATGCTCATAAAATATGTTCAACATACATGGTTCAAAGTGTCACCTCTAATATCTTTATGTCTCCACCAAATGTTTATGAGTTTTACCCACGCATATTGTGGCACGACACGAACGACAACCAACTTCTTTTTTTCGATAATATACTGATAGGTTAGTGAAGTCACAAACCAGCTACTAGATTATCTTAATTTTTCTATAAAATATTTTTAAAAGTGATCGGTACTTCATTGGAGCTCATATCATATAATGGTATAATCTTAATGCTTGTAATAGAAGTGGTTACTTTAAGTCAATCTCCGTGGCCTAGCGATATTCTCGCACCGGACAAGAAATATTTAAGTAAAGTTCCAACTTCCATAGCATAATTTTCAATTATTTTTTTTGGAAACTGGTAGCAAAATATATACGTGTATCATCATCATCATCACCATCATCAGCCTGTTGTATTCCGCTGTCGAACATAGGCTTCCCCCATCGATTTCCAGTGGGAACGATCGCTAGCGGCCTGCAACCACTGACTCCCTGCAACCTTCATATACGTATATGAAAACATGATATTACGGTTGTCAACCCGCTTGTATTACTGTCATATCATATAAGTAAATGCCAAGCGTGATAGTAGTAGTAAATAAATCATGAACTTGGAATGAAAATCTAGTCATATTCGGCATTCGATGTCCCGGTACAATGAGGTGTCGGGTCTTATATTTGTAGGATGTGCTTTGCTAATATCGATGTACTTATTATCATAAGAATAAGAATTATAATATACTAGCTTCCCGCGCGCAGTTTCACTCGCGTAGCTCCCGTGCCCGTGGGAACTTCGTACCTTCCTCGATAAAAGGACAATCCAACACTGAAAGATTTTTTGAAATCGGACCTGTAGTTCCTGAGATTAGCGCGTTCAAACAAACAAACAAACTCTGCAGCTTTATAATATTAGTATATACATTCTGAACAAGAAAGCAAGGACACAAAGTGTTGTTTTGTATTTGCTTTTATTCACTCTCTAACATTTTGTTTTTCTAGTTAGAATCGCTATTGCAGCATAAAATTCAAAATTGTTTAATTAATTCCAGAAATTAGCGCGCTTATGAATACAAATGCTACCCTTGATTATAAAAATAAAGATTTTTTATATAATTCCATATCTTAATAGCTTGAAGGTAGTCTTAAATTTATTTATATATTTATTTTAACTGTTGAAAGTGGCCCGTCTGCAAACTTCCTCAGTTTTTCTCCTTTTCTTATCTTAACACAACTATTTATTGTTATTACTATAGCGGAGTATTTATGTTGTTTTCAAGACTATGTTTATTCAATAATTTGTATTTTGTCTTCAGTTTATCGTATTTATATACAGGAATATTGCTCTGAAAAAATCTAATAACTATTTTCATCATCGTTCATGTTTTATCTACGTTAATATACCAAGGTTAAACTATTTGTATTGTTGTTAGTCTTTACTAATATTATTAAGAAGAACGATTTGATTGTTTGTTTGTTTGAATTGAACAAGCTCCGGAACTACAGGACCGAGTCAAAAAAATCTTTCACCATTAGAAAGATAGTTTATCTAGAATTAACCTAGGCTACATTTAATAATAAAATTCCCGCGGTAACGGGAGGTACCGACTCAGATGAACCTGCGCGCAAGAAGCTAGTAAAGAATAAAAGTAGATTATAAGAAGTGAGGTAGAATATATTTTATTAAGGAACTACAACAGGAACTAGTGTTATGCAAGATATTGCATAGGAGTAACTAAATATACCGGTATCAGGGAACCTTTCAGCGTCAGGTCCAAGTGTCCCAAATGGCGCCCTCTTGCACAGGTTAGTTTGTAATATTTAAACCATTTATTGAGGCTGGAGCTCTGCTCACTTTTATGTCTGGTTAAGTAGTAAAAGCCTTTTGGCAAATAACATAAGGGCCGTCCGAAAAAAAGCGTCTGGATGGATGAACTTCGATATTCAAGATTAGCTGAAATGACGGCGGCGTCGTAGTGAGTTTAAGATACTTATTCAAATTAATCCCAAAACCTTTGTTTTTACAAAGTCACAGGCATTATATTTATTTCACTCTAACCCCAGTGGCTGAATATAGCAAAATTAAATTTAAAAATATTTTCATACTTAAATTCCACCTAAATCGCACAACAGATTCGGTAGAGTGAACAGCAAAATTGCAGGATGAATAAACAAAACACGTCAGTGTTAATGGCTCATAACACAAGTACAATCATAAATAATAATTAGTATTATAAACGACGTACCATCATACTAGGATAAATAAGTACAATCAAATTTAAACCTTAAACTATATAAAAAATTGCATCAAATCACAGCAACAGGTTAGATTTGATTTACAGTACACTAAGAGTTAAAATCTAAAATCATAGCTTTATATTAAAATTTCTTAATCCATACTAATATTATTTAAAAAAAAATAGAAAACGTCGACACATGCAATTATTATAAATTAATACACATAATTTACACTATCTCCATGCCTTATTACCTAGGATATTATTAGTTCAGGAGGTACGGAACCATAATGTTAAAAATAACCTATGATATCACACAGGAGCAATACCAGTGAATGACATCACATTTTATATGCTTTGTTTAAATAATAATTAAACTAAGATTTTGTGTATTGAAAATAATTATGTTCATTTTTGTGTGTGTAAATAATAAAAACAATAAAAAATGGGAATGTGTATGTGCGTGTCAGTTTGTTTGTCCGTATTTCACGCAAAAACTACTGAATGGGGTTGGCTGAAACTTTGCACGGAGATATTTAATAAGCTCGATTAAGATATAGGCTACAAAAAAACACGCTCCGACCCACTGGAGCAGATAACGCAGTAAAACCGCGGGGCGCAGCTGGAACTATACTAATTTCTTAAATATGCGATCACAGCTTCGCAGGTTTGATTAGCTTTTTTATTACCCAAATAAAGTAATTCATATTTGAATCAAATTGTTATTCCATTCTTTATATCTAATTCATTCCATCGGTGGTGTCCTTTGTCACATTAATATTTGTGATTGCTTGTCTTCTCATTAATGTAGTTAAAGTGGAAAAAAATATATATTTTTGGAAGTTTTTACAGAAGTTCTTCCTAAAAAAACGTCTTGGGGTTGAAGTGGAACAATTTTTGGAGTTAAGTCGAATATGCCGTTAAGCATTGTCGTTGACATAAGCATATCGGTAGCGACGACGCCGTCAAGATTCTTTGTCAGTACAGATGCGACATTTGCAGTATAAATGCGATTGTTATATTAATTGATTTTTGCGTCTGCACTCAGCTTCAGCAGCAGTAGGTACTGCTATTGAAATGAGTATAATCGCTGGGGCAATCACGCTATGGCGATACACATTACGTTAGTGCAACTACGTCAATAAAGACTTCTGCGTTGACCTAGGCAACGAGACCTTTAATTTTCTTTTACTGTGTCAGCTCCAATTTTTTTTATCTCTGCTAATAATATTAAGAGAAAAGATTTGTATTTTCATATTTATGTGCGTATGTTTGCAATGAATAAAATCAAAAACTACTGAGCCGATTTCAAAAATAATTCAATATTGGAAAGTTACATTCACCTTGAGTGACATAGGCTAAATTTGATTATGAAATTCCCAAGGGAACGGTTATGTTAATAAATCTTGCATATAATACGACTTCACGTTATTCTTTGTTGATCCTGTAGTCTGTAGTCACGGATAGATTTGAATTCCTTATTTTATCCAAATATTTCTCAACTCTATTTATCCTGCAACCATTGAACCATACACAAAAACCTTGAGTACATCATTATAAATCATCCCCTGCCAATTTTGTTACTTCATTACAAAACGATATCTGTTTGCGTTATGTATGAAGGGCGGAAAGTTAGGGCAAAAAAAAAATGGGAAAAAATATGAAATTCCCGCATGATATATTTTACCCTTGTCAAAATGGTCCGATGTTATTTGAAAATAAATAGGTGGCCGCCTAATTTGCATGGGATCTGTTAGAGAGATATAGGGCCATGGTGACGTTTTTGTGTCGAGAAACCGAAGTTCAGGATGTGTTTGACGTGTGATCCGCTCCTTCGGGTCTCTAAGGCCCAACTTTTAATAAGTTATGAGTGTAATATTTTCAATGTTGAGTTCATTTGGAAATGTTGTCTGTTGAAAAACATACGAGATGTTTTGCTAATGCAATAGCTTATCTAATCTAGTTTTGTGATTAAGGATAGCGCGAGTTAAAAGAGATGTTTGGGGCTCGATTCAGTAGTGACTGGTTTAAAGAAAATATATATTTAGTTTATTTTAATTATAATCTGATGAGAAAAAAACTCAGTTCTGAGACCACACATTTACATTTACACAGAACTTCTTTGTGTCCAAAGAATTTGTTAAATTTAGTCAGTTATTATATCTAAACTAATCTATACTAATATTATAAAGAGGAAAGATTTGTATGTAAGTATGTTTGTAACGAATTAGCTCAAAAAGTACTGGACCGATTCTAAAAATTCTTTCACCATTTGAATGCTACATTATAATTGATTAATATAAGCTATATATAATTATGAAGTTCCCACGGGAACGGGAGTTACGTGGGTGAAACCGCGCGCCGGAAGCTAGTATAATATATAGAGAGAAGTATTGTATTCTTGTTAAATAAGAATGTTTGTAAGTTATAAAAATAAATTAGCCAATCTAAATTAAAAACCAAATATGTAGTGTTAATTCCGCTAAAAAACTGTGTCAAATGCTAGGATGCGTTTTAAAATGATTTTGCGGGCGGGAGGGCGGTGTATAAAATGCATCCCAGGATTTTAACACATTTTTTTGAGGAATGACAATATATATTTGGTTTTTAATTCAGATTAGTATGGATTTCCGCAAAGTAACGCCTGATTCCATTATATTTAAATTCACCAACTAATAAATGCCATAATTCTAACACCAGGAATAACAAAGATATTCTTTTTGATGACCTTTCATCGAGAATATGAACTACGCTACGGTAAAGGCGCGGTGAGTTTAAGATTTTTCCTTTAGCTGAAATTACGAGTAATAACATAGACTATTTGTATCATATAAAAGAGAATTAAGCTTCTCCGCAAAAGATAAAAGAAATCATGACACGGGACGAACTGCAAAGGATGGCTAATTAGCATTAAAACGACATTCAGAGGCTTTTATCATAAATTCGAATGATAATGTTATTAATGAAACACGTGACGTAGTATATATATTTTTAATGAATATACCGCGACACGTTACACTCTTAACATTACATAAACGAGTAAGTACATACCAGGACCTTAAAACTAGGGGCGCGGGCGCACCCAAAGTGACACGGGTCAAGTGCGCGAAGGATTTTCGTAAACTACTGGGCCTGCGCGCGGACCGGCCACGGAGGGTGGCGGTGTGTCGCACGACGGGGTAAGAGGGGTGCCAGGGACGCACGCTATAGAATTATTTTATGACTATAGCTTCCCGCGCGGGGGCTTCTTGTTTCCGTAAAAGCTGGTACCAATTTTTGGGTATATTTATGGCAAGCAGAAAACCTGTCACATTCCTCTCCTCCACGGAACTGCAGACCTGGCTGATGAGTAGCGGGGCTAAGACTACTATTTTTTTAATGTTCAAAAATATAAAATATATATTTGAAGCAGTATGAAATATAAAAAAAAGTTAGGGGTTTAGTTAGCCCCGCTACTCACCAGCTAGGTCGCCATTTCCGGGTTGGGATATAGTAGGAGCAGCTTCAGCTTGCCTCAAATACCTACCCAAAAATTGGTGCCAGCTCCGGGACTATTCATAATTAAATATAGCATATAGCCTTCCTCGTTAAATGAGCTATCTAACTACTATCTAAAGAAATAGGTTTACACGCGTATGAAACCCATTTTAAATTTATATGTAGGTACACGTTTACAAGAAGAGTTTAATATTATGTGCATTTGTATGCAACTATCAGTAAAATCTTCACTGATAGAACCATACCACCATATACAACCATACAACCAACCATATTTATTTACATTATTTGATACTGATGGTGTAAACGTATCTCTTTTTCTCCCCTTAGTAGTTTTAGTGCGGCACGTTCTCTGAGTGTGCCGCATGCCGTGTGGTTTCCGGCTTAGAATAGACCACCCCATGTCCTCCCATGGGTGTCGTAAAAGGCGACTAAGGGACATATGGCTGATGGATGGGCAGCAGCATCTATTAGCTCAAGGTTTACATCTTACTGCGATCACCAATCCGTCTGCCAAGCGTGGTGATTATGGCAAAATCCCTCTACGATCCTGGCTTGCCAAGGTCTGTTAAGAGGAGGCCCATGTTCAGCAGTGGACGTCAACGGGCTGTTGATGATGATGATTATGATGTTCTCTGAGTGCTGGTTTTTTGTTTGCACAGCAGATAAGCATCGCCATTCAACGGGGTAGTGGCAGCACTACCCCGTTTGGGGACCTTGCCAAGTAAAATAGATTTAGAATAGTAGTATTTTATAAGTAAGTTTTATTTTGAATTAGCTACTTTTAGCTGTATATTATGTATTTTATTCATTCAAATATACATATATCTCTATTGTTGACTGTACCTGAGATTATTGCGTTTAAGCAAACAAACTCTTCAGCTTTATATATTACTATAGATAATTTATTTATAAGCAAGTTCAGATGTCAGTAACAAGTTCACATAGACAATATTGCCTTTAAGTAATAACACATCCGCTTCAATGTTTATTTATTCATATTATCAAAGCAATAAACTATGAATATTGAACTTTCATATAGAACATACGTCAATTGACTCTCAATAAATATTTGTTCGTACAAAACAAATAAAATATTACGAAATTCCTTATACGACATACGGAAATTGAAACATCTTGAAGGAACAAAGGCTTTTTATAGCTGCACTTGCATAAATCAATCCAATAAAATAAACGCCAGACTTCATGTGTTTTTTATTTATTTACTGCATACGTCTACTAATTTTCGCTCCAATTTCCAAAAGAGAAAGTTATGAGATGTATTTAATATTAAAACTGAATGGTTAAAGATGGGTAGAGCTAAGCGTTACGGTTCATCATCATCAGCGCGTATAACGTCCACTGCTGAACGTGTAGACCAGGGTAGAAGCCTTTAAAAATAATGAAAAGTGAAAAAAAATTATAATAGAATGAAACCCATTAGAAAAGGAGGGAAATATGATAAAAATGAAAGGAAAAATAATTTACGGGCGATCTGAGGTTGGGAAGGGGATGGGGGTGAGTTTTTAAGGGTAAAAAACGGTTTTTCTCGTTTTCCGGCAAAACTAAAAGTCCTATCGAAAAAAGTCAAATGGAAAAGTTGTAGATAATAAAAAGATCTAAAACTTTTGTATTTACACTTTTTTCACATAACCTCAAAATTTATGTGAAAAATTCAAAAACCAAGTTTTTGGTTTTTTATTTTTATCTTTTACAAAAATTTTTTTTTTTAACGAAATTTTGTGAAAACTTACCTTTTTATGTCCCAAATACGCTGTAATTTATTTAATTAAAAATATTTATTTTTTCACCTTATTTTGAATTAATATCGAAAAAACACCCTAATTTTCAATCGCAAATTCACCCGTCAAAATATCAGCTTTTTTCAAAAAGTTGGTGTGGTTTCTGTTCGTTGAAATCTCTAATTTCCGATGGTGAAAAAAAAAAAAATGTTACTATGGTAAATCTTCTCAGAAAACGCAAAAATTAAAAAAAAACTTGAATTTGAAATTTTTTTTTAAATTATTATAAATAATTTTGAGCTATTTATTAAAATTTAGACTTTAATTACTCGAAAAACGTTAGATTACATGTGACGTTGATAACAAAAAAATTGCAAATAAAAATATACTACTATAATTAACAAACAAATAAGTTAATTAAATTAATATTTAATAAGACATCTACAATATTTGGAGAAAGTTGTCTAATTTTCTTTAAATTATATGCGTAGATGCTTATTTATAACTATTTTGAGATAAATTATATATATACCTGAGTAGATATACCTGAGTGACCTACGAAAAATTGTAGCCCATCAAAAGGTATTTCGTGGAGAAGTGGGGAAGGGGCTAGGCGGGTCTGGGTCTTACTACATACATACCTACTATTAGACACTATTTATTTCGTAGCAGCTGTTACAACCGCTAGCCTAACCAGTATTCGAAATACAGTACAGTATACAACATCGTTTATAAAAATACACGTGCACGCTGAGTTTCTTGAAGATAATTGTGACAATTTTACTTAAAAAAACAATAAAACTTTTCGAATCTGCATAGGAAGGTAAATACTATCTCTATTTTTATCTGTATCAATCAACTCAACCATAAAAATCGTAATATTTTCTTTAAAAAATAGTATGCTTAACTTAACATAACCTAAAGATTGAAATTAAATGATATTTGAGTACAAGATAAAAAAATAATTACCTCCTTAATTTTGCACAAACAAATTTAGTTAATCCCATGAAAAAAAATATATTTCAAAATCTATAAAAAATATATTTAAAATCTATAAAAAATATATAAAATATATATCGTAAATATATTTCTAATAAAACAAACTTTTGGCCGATTTTCATATATATTTTATACTTTTTTATAGATTTATAATATATTATTTATACATTCTGACATTGATTTCTTTAATATTTTTTTTTTCATGGGAGTTTATTCACGATTAAATAGTGAAGACATTATTAATTCGATTTTGTCTTTTCAGATTATCAGTATGGATGAATCTGTTTGTATCATTTGCAATAAGGCAGATGATAAGCAAGTGTATGCAATAAAAAAAGCAGCTTTGAATCGTTTAGTGGTATCCAGCAAAAAAAGAATCGACAATAAATACAAAAAATTTGAGACTTTGACATCAGCTTTTATTCATCGAAGTTGTCAAAGTCAATATAATGACGAGACCGTGTCAATATAATAATATAATTTTTTAGATGAAATTATTTATAATAATTAAAAAAAAAAATTCGAATTCAAGTTTTTTTTGAATTTTTGCATTTTCTGAGAAGATTTACCATAGTAACATATATTTTTTTTTTTACCATCGGAAAGTAGAGATTCCAACGAACAGAAACCACACCAACTTTTTGAAAAAAGCTGATATTTTGACGGGTGAATTTTCGATTGAAAATTAGGGTGTTTTTTCGATATTAATTCAAAATAAGGTGAAAAAATAAATATTTTTAATTAAATAAATTACAGCGTATTTGGGACATAAAAAGGTAAGTTTTCACAAAATTTCGTTAAAAAAACAAAATTTTTGTAAAAGATAAAAATAAAAAACCAAAAACTTGGTTTTTTGAATTTTTCACATAAATTTTGAGATTATGTGAAAAAAGTGTAAATACAAAAGTTTTAGATCTTTTTATTATCTACAACTTTTCCATTTGACTTTTTTCGATAGGACTTTTAGTTTTGCCGGAAATCGAGAAAAACCGTTTTTTACCCTTAAAAACTCACCCCCATCCCCTTCCCAACCTCAGATCGCCCGTAAATTATTTTTCCTTTCATTTTTATCATATTTCCCTCCTTTTCTAATGGGTTTCATCCTATTATGATTTTTTTTGGTTTTAAAAATTATCGACCCTGGACTAGTGGGCCTCCTTCCGAGGGAGGGTATTTGCCATAGTTACCACGCTTGGCAGGCGGAATGGTGACCCCATTATTATGTTATACCACACGAGGAAACGCTGCTGCCCGTTCCTTGATATACGATTATTATAGATGATATTATAACAATCGGGACCAACGGCTTAACGTGTCTTTCCGGGTCTGCTTGGTTGAGACCAACCAGACCCGAAAGAAATCTTTGAATTTACACAAAGATTTCCTGCCCGATGTGTGGATCGAACCCACGACCTCGGTGGTTTATGGCGAGCCAAATACCGCTACATTAATACACTTTTTTGATAAATTGTGTGTTCCTGTGCGTAAATAAAGTCACCAGTCACCGGCCCTGCGTGAAAAAGAGAAATTTGTTTACCTCAAATAAGGAACAACCGATGGGTTGAGGTAGCCAGTGCTGAACAACTACTTCTCTAGCACTAACTGTCCTTGTATTCGGATCTATTTGAGACTAAACATCAGCCCGTATAACTTCCAATGCTGAATATGGGCTCCTGTCAAAGTGGGAGTTGGCTTGGCAGACTGGTTGGTGGCCGCAGTACTATGTACAGCATACATAGCTAAACGCTGCCTATTACCTGATATACATAATTTATATGATTATCATAAGTATTGGATACATATGTATTAAAAAGTTACATTTTCACTTTAGATTCCTAACGATCTATAGAATTGTTTTCATATTTATTATGTGTAAAAATTCGGTTGTTACAATAATACAGAAATCACCAAATTTTGCGGTTAAAAAGGCAAAATACAAATTAATGAATAATAATATCAAAGGTACAGCTACTTACTATTTTATGCTTAAATACTCTTTGTCTATTCATAATAATCCTTTCTTATTTTGCCTACGTAGCTTTATATTATGTAAAAATGTCTTTGTACTACTAAATATTTCTCATAAGTAGGTACCTCTTTATATTAGTGAAATATGTATTGAAATTTGTTTCGTACTTTTTTACGTCAGCACATATAGTTAGATACATCGCGTGGTCTCTATCGTATTCATTATCAACAGCCCAGATTATATCGACACCCAATATGAATAACATAACTTTTATTAAAAAAATTAAGAGTTACAATGTTATTCATATTGGGTGTCGATATAACAGATTACGTCCACTGCTGAATATAAGTAAGTAATTTAGGCTGGAGCTATGCTCGCCTTTATGCCCATTGAAGTAGCAAAAGCCTCGTGGAAAACCAAATATGTTAGTCCGAAAAAAAAAATTGCTGAATATAGGCCCCCCTCTTTGCAGACCTTAGCAAGTCAGGGTAGGCAATGGATCGCGGGAGGAGCTCATTGGCATGGTGGGAGACGACCTCTCGCTGCCGACCATCATTTCGTGGAGGTCGTGGGAGGCGGTTGCCTCCTTCTGTAGACAAGTAATGTCACAGAAGGATGCCGCGGAGCGGGAGAGGGAAGTAGATCCCTTCACACACCCGCTTCGCAGATGGCGTGTGCCATCGGCGGCGGGCAGAAACCCGCCGCCTACCGGGGACATGGGCCCCGCTCCCTTCGAGGCTGACCCATGAGGAGTAGTTACGCCTCTACTCTCCGAGCGTCCCTATAATTGGGCAAATGGGCCACTGTAACTGTGGCCCCGGAGATCCCGCGGTCCCATGTTGGCCGCGGGTGCCGTCGGGGGGCCGGATTGCTCATGCTTACCCGGCCCCCGCCAACGGCGCGGCGGATCGAAGGAGTCTCCGGGAGGTTTTAGTGGTGCAGGGTCCTCTCCTCGTGGTATGAGTTTAGCATACCACGCTATGGAGACGGTGAGTCCCACATATCCCACCGCCAGCGCGCGAATACGATGCAGCGGCGCGGCGCGCGGCGGTGGGAATGCGTAAAAGCAATTCCCCCCGGATAACAAAAAAAAATAAAAAACATGCTCGGCAATGGATATTGTCATAATTACTGTAGTGAGGAAAAGATTTTAATCCCTCACTACATTGGCTGTTGTGATGTACTGGATGTATTCGGTTGACGAATAAAGAACGATTTATATATTATTATTTTGAAAAATAACGACGAAATAAAGGACTCCAAGGGGTACGTCAGTCGGAGTCAGAAGAAATAATTATTAACAATGTTATAAACGAGAAGTATTATTTATATTTGATAGATAGATTGTGATTTAATAGAAAGAAGTGTTTATGTTGCGAGTGTGAATAATATGATAATAAAAGAGTGGCATCTTTTAATTATATTCTGTGCTTAGTAATAGTGCCCTCACACACCCTCTTGGAGGATAAGGAGTCCTGCAGAAGCTACGACCCCTAGTCGCGAGATGATATAGCAGCGTAGGCATTCCATTACCATGCTTGGCCTCACAGCAAGATGATACACAATTGTCGTCTATTCTTAGCCGAAACCACACGGCTCCAATGACTAAGCTATACACTTACAAAGCAATTTCGTTAAGTTACCTCGTATAGGTACCTAAAACAAATAGTTTTAACGCCAGTAACTTTTTGAGTAATAAATACGAAAGTCAGAGGTTTAATATGACGAAGGTTTAATGGCGTTGAAGCTGGCCGTGACAATCCTTTTTAACAAAAATAGTGTACCCACAAGAAACTCATACCTTTACCTATTTGCTCGTGGATTTGTATTAAAATATTCTTATTTTGTCATAATATTCTTACCAGCCGAATGTTTGATTAACAATAACAAACGCTATACATAATACTAGCTTCCCACGCGCGGTTCCACCTGCTTATCTCCCGTTCCCGTAGGCAATTCATTATTAAATAAAAGGGCACTGAAATAATTATTCAAATCAGACCTGTAGTTTATAGGTACTATAAACTATATCTTTATGATTTAATATATATATATATATATATATATATATATATATATATCTCTTTCGTCTCGGGCAACGCGCTACGCAGGGCTGCGAATGAGTCAGTTGATGTCTGACCGGTGCAGAGTGAAGACGTAGTGCATGTGCTGACGAGCCGATATTATTATATTGCTTAACATTCTATGCACAGGACCAGTAGTTCCTGAAATTAGCTTGTTCAAGCCAACCAAAAACTCTTCAACTTTATATATTCATATAGATTTTGATTCATATACGTGGGACACTCAGAAAGATTTGCGACACTAAAAAAAATTGTTCTACAGGTACATATATTTTTATTAAATCTTTTCAAAGTACTCTCCACCAGCCTCTATACAAAGATTCATGCGTCTGAACCAGTTTTCAAAACACTTTTTCCAGTCCGCCGTAGACACCTCGTTTACAGCCTGCTCGAACGCAGCCAGCGCATCTTCCGGCGACGAAAATTGTATCCCCTTGAGCTGATTTTTTATTTTTGGAAATAAAAAGAAGTCACACGGTGCTAGATCAGGGCTGTAAGGAGGGTGACCCAGGAGTTTGACTGGTGTGCTGTCTAGGAAGTCCCTCGTTTTGAGCGCGGTGTGTGCAGGCGCATTGTCGTGGTGGAGCAGTAGTCCGCGGAGCCCTGTGTTTGGTCGCTTGTTGCTCACAACAGAAAAAACTTCTGGTAAACATTTGGTAGTATACCATTCGGCGTGCGATGCTTCTTTGATCTCGTAAGGGAATTGAGGCCAAGTGGCCAGTCAAATTAAAAAAGCTGGCGATCAAAATCTTCCCCCCGCTTCGAGATCGCTTCACTTTGGTAGGCGTTGGTTCATTTTGAAACACCCAAACTGTCGACTGGCGCTTGGTTTCTGGATCGTATTGATAAATCCAGGACTCATCACCTGTTACGATGTCGTAAACACGCCGAGACGAGCCTGCTTCAAATTTGTTCAGCATATCACGGCACCATTCCACCCGGGCCTGCTTCTGAGCGTCGGTGAGGTAGTGCGGCACCCAGCGCGATACTATCCTCCTCACGCGAAGATGCCCGTGTAGAATCTCGTGAACGCTTCCCGATCCAATCTTTAATATGTGTTGAATCTCTTGATATGTAATTCGCCTATTATCTTGGATTAAATTTTTCTCTGCTAGCACGTTTTCTTCCGTAATAGCCGTCAAAGGGCGACCGCTTCTTTCTTCATCCCCCAAGGTTGGTCGACCGCGCCTAAATTCGTTATACCAACGATACACGGTTGCCTTGGAGGGGCTTTCATCCATAAATGCCATTTGAAGTCTATCGAACGATTTATCCGGTTTCAGGCGACACTTGAAATCGTAAAAAATCATAGCTCTAAAATGTTCCCGGCGCAGATCCATTTTTCAGTAAGACACGATACTTTGAATTGGCTCGCAAAAAATGTGGAGGGAAATTTTGAAAATGGAACACACATATTTTTACTTACAAGTAATCATATTTTCGAAAAAGATTCTAACCGGCCAGTCTCCCATATATTAAAACTATTTTTCGCAATACTTTCTGAGTGGCCTGGTACATAGGCATAAGTCGATTACCTTATTCCTTCCTGTACGTTACATCAATCATTTCTGTACAACTGTTTTACTGTTTCCTATACTAACCATACTGCGATCATCAGTCCGCCTTCCAAGCGTGGTAATTATGGCAATAATCCTCTAAGACCCTGGTTTTCTAGTCTGTTAAGGGGAAACCCATATCCAGCAGTGAACGTTAACGGTCTAATACAGTACGTGCAATCGCAGTAGTTGACCAAGAAATTTAAATACAATGCTTACAGTATAATTATTATAATATATCGCCTCTTTGCTTCAATGACGTGATAAGTCCGAAAATGCCACTTTTCAAGATATCACATTATTGAAGCAAAGAGGCGAATAATATTTGACTTTTTTTACTTTTGAGTACATAAGAGGTAAAAATAACCATATTTAGCCAAAGTGTTTAAAGCCCAAAAGCGGGAACGTTTCACCTTAACATAATAAAATGTAAAAGGGCAAACTTTGCTAGCCGTAGGATGGAATGAAAAGTGATTTACCTAATCCACTTCTCAATTTTCCAATTCACTGAACCCAAGGAATCAGGTGCTGGCACTATTGAAGTATATGGTTTTATAATGAGTTTGTTGAGGAAATACTCGTATATTTGTCGGAGTAGGAGTGATAATGTTTCAAACCTGAAATGGTAAAATGAAATGTGGTGGCCTATCATATCACACACTAATATGATTATCCGATTGTACGTATGCCCGATCTTATAGATGTTTTTCATCTCACCTATCCATTCAAATGAATCATCATCAGCCCGTATCACATGTACTGCTAAAATTGGCCGCATCCCGAAGGAGGATTATACGATATTCACCACGCTTGGCCGATCGGTTGGTGACCGCAGTATGTGTTGTTGTTATGACAATGATGATGCTAAAACAATCGGAACTTATGGCTTAACAGCACGTTAAGTCGATTCGAAACACGGTGGATATACCCTCAACCATCCAATTCAGGATATAAATTTTAGACTACACACAAAGATTTTTCGCCCGGTGTGGAGATCAAACCCACGATTTTCGAGACTTAAAGCAAGACATACAAAATATAGACCGAAGCATGTAATGAAGAAAAAAAAACCTTTCATAAAATGTAGGTTATAACCGACAGACTACCTTCTTGTTAAAACATTTTACTCATGCTTAAATCGACTTGTGATTGACGTTTCAAAAATCAAGTTTTACACAATCTTTTTTTCAACCTTTTAGCTAATGGCCTAAAATACTTGGGAGCTACATTTTCACATCGTTATTATAGGAGCTTTTAAGCCGATTTTCTTTTCACACCTAACCTGATCAAGTTGCTAAAGTTTATTAGACTTTGTGTTGTTATTCTGTGTTGCTTTTTTCTGAAGCCTTTTAGAAGGCATTGATTTCAATGATAGGTATCACGTAGGATTAAAATTTATTACCTGGTTCAGAAAAATGTAAGGAAAATGTTATATTATTTAAATTTTATTTTAAAAGTAGCTTTTCTCCCGCGTTCATTTGCTAAACTCGTGTTTCCGTGAAAATTTAATCATTTAGGTACCCACATATACATATTTTATATTTTTTCAAAAGGAACTGGTAGTTCCTGAGATTAGCGTGTTCAAGCAAGTAAACAAACTCTTCAGGTTTATAATTTTGTTTTAAGAACATTCAGAACTGTTGTAGAAGTGGACAACATTCAGAACTTTGAATTTATAAAGGTAAACATTACATATATAATCAAACTCATACATTGCCTAAGTACATGTTATCTTACCAAAAAAAAGTATGTTAAAAAATAAAAATGATATACTATATAATAACAAATCACGAAATCTAAACAAACAATGTTTCTACAATCTAAATGAAACATATCAGCTAACGAAAAAAAAAGAAGCAGGATCAGCAAGAAGTACTAGTAACAAAAAAGTTTTGTAAATAACGCGATAAAAAACTAAAGCGCAAATAAACAACATCCACAATCAAAAACTCAAAGGGCCGAAGTTTTTCGCCAAACGATAATAACTAAGAACCTATTGTCGCTAAAATCTTTATATTAATTACGGACATAAAAATGATTAATGAGATAAATCTGGAGACAATGCTAAGAACCGGGTATTTATTGGATCCCTCTGCCGACATTTGTCACAGAGACGAATAATTACTGTCTGATGGTTGTCCATGATTTTTAATATTTCGGTTCCTTGACTATTTTATTTGCCTTCGTTATTTATGTGAATATGATTCCGATTTATTGAGAAGGATTGATTTGGTAGATGTTGGATATTATTTTTATTACACGATTTGGCTTTCGTTTGATTGTTTTGAATGGAAATTCTGAAGGAATAATATGGCCTCAATGGGAAACCATTATTTATATGGTACTGTTAAAATACAATATTTTGGTGATGACTGAGATCTCTATCTCCTGTTCTATAAACCTTATTATTTGATTTGACACCAACAAAATATTGAATAATGTAGTGCTGTCTGAATGTGATGTGAAATAAAAAAAGATAAAAAAAAATGTAAAATTTTATACAATATTGTCGAATAACGAAATTATATAATTGACAGGTTGGCATGGAGGTAACGTGCATTCGTATTTAGCGGAACCTATAGTATGTAGGCCAGTTTTTTAAGTTTTGTTTTTACTTTTAATAATGGCGCTACACCTGTCTAGCTCGCATGTGACCTAACTACTACATAACACATTGCGTATTCTCTAAAACCTTGGTCCACTTGCTTGATCCGGTTGACTGGATAGTTTCCGAGCGTGCGTGCGATGATAAATGTGCCTGGCAAAATGATCTTTAATGCGGTGCAATACAAGATAATCTAGTTTGTACGAACGGGTAACCCTAACACAGGTTCTAAATAATATTTTTTTAATGCCAAGTACCTTTTGCTAGAGGAATTACAGCTTACCTACACTTTAAACACCAATAGGCCATAAATTACTTAATATTTTAGTCCATTCTGATTAGCTACATCATATTTTGATAAAATTATATTATAAAAGTAAATCTCATTGAATTTTCATTTCTTACCTTTTGTAGTATCGTAAAGGAAAAATAAGCAATTTGTGTAATAATGAACACTTGAATAAATAAATAAAAATATCAAAGGATCCTCTTTGGTCTTAAGTATAAAGGTATGATTTTTAGATTTAATTTAACATTAATATTAAACAGAAATTATCCTGCTGTGTTGAAAAACAATTGTTGTCTCTTTTTACAACATAATTGTTAGTTACCATTAACCTTGTAGGTAATTCATTTGTTAGAGATTTTGTGTTTTTCTATTCAACAAGTTGTTTTTAGACTAACTCGGAAAGCACGTTAAGCCGTTGGTCCCGATAACAATTGTATACTAGGGAAACGGGCAGCAGCATTTTTTTGTGTGTTTCTACATAATGTTGCGGTCACCAACCCGCCTGCCAAGCGTGGTGACTATGGCAAATACCTTCCCTCGGAAGGAGACCCATGTTCAACATTAGACGTTGTACGGGCTGATGATGATGATTTTACACGAACAAACAAATGAACGATTAAATGGATGAAACATGTTTATGTTAGGTAGTTTACGTTTTTTTTTTATTCTAGTTGCCTGGATAGTAGATAAAAACGAATGACAGCGCTTTCCGTGCGCTGGTGAAGATTTTAAACGAGTTCAGTTTTACGTTATAACTTTCTGAACTCCAAACGCTTTTATAAAATAGACTTTTCGTTTACTACCCAATGATATTCGGCATAAGTAACAATCTCTCAACAAAAGGTTAGGACCAAATCTAATTCTAGATTTCCTTATCCTATTCAAAAGCACTCGTTTAACACATTGTGCTCGCTATGAAAATAAAGGCTTATTTTCTCAAAGCATTTGTACCCTTCCAGAAGATGTATTTCGGATGCGAAGCAGTTTATCTCCGGAGTTAGTAGCTTTTGTGATATACGGCCAAGAGGAATGGAATTCGAGATCTACTTATTATATTATAGAACTACCCAACCGATTTTGGCCAAGGGGGCCAATCTCTAACAAGATAAGCCAGATACTTTACTTATACTAATATATTAAGTAGAAAAGTTCTTTTGTTTGATTGTTTGTTTGCTTGAACGCGCTCTACGGGAATCTGCTAGAACTACTGCGATTTGAAATATTCTTTCAGTTGAAGATATCCCATTTATCGAGGCTATATTTATTTTAATTATGAAGTTCTCACGGCAACAGGAGTGACGCGGGTGAAAACGCGCGGGAAGCTAGTGCATTATAAAGATATATAGCCAGACGAATATTATGCACTATAGCAGCTAGGTTATTTTATTGTGCATGAGTGTGTGCTAACATAGGTGCACTCTTTATTCCTTTACTTTCAAATCCGGTTGGGTCAACTGACATTACTGGATCAGGTGCAGGATTGACAGCTTAAAGTCGGGACGTTAAGCTGTCAATCCTGCACTCGGGAGGTTGTTTAACATTTTTCCGGGACTTGATGGACGTCTGAGCAGTTTGTGCCAATGTTGATCCTAGCTTACATGACTCGCGAGAATGTGGATGGAATTAATCCTTAGTAGATGGAAGTAGTGATTATGTGAGCGTTTGCGCATATATTCATATTGCATACATTTTACATCCACTAGTTGGAGGTTCACTGCTGGAGAAAGTCATTCCCAAATTGTTGGGTTGGTGATCTGTTCCTTTATAGGACAACTTTTACATTACATACCTATAATATATTCTTACAATAGATAGGCCTATGTATTTGTTTAATTGTACTTTCACGTTTATACATTTTTCGAGAATGTATGACGTCTTTTCCAATGTCTGCGATAGACGCGTGCAGTCGACGTCTACCGTACTTGCCGTGCTTGTCTTCAGATGCGTAAGTCAGTGTGATTTTGTTCAAATGTGTCAGAATATATATTAGGAAGAAGCCTTCTTGATTTCGGCATTTGAATCGTTGGCCGTATTCGTCCGACGCAGACTTCAGAAACGGTGCCATCAATTCTCATACTGTGGCGCATTAGCCGCGTATTTCAGCCACGCACGATTGATTGCGTGCTACGATAGGCCGCGATGCACGGCAATGAACATTTACTGAGTCAAGTGTTAAGCCAAGGATACAATACGGGACAAATGTGCCACGACATTTATCGGCGACATGTCAAGCGAAGCCAGCCGATTTCGCCTGACAAATATGGCGACAACGCGCTACTTATGTCCGCGATGTTGCCAGACATGTCGACCGAAGTCCGGCAACGTCGTGTTACTTCAGCTGGCGACACGTGTCGCACGACATTTTTCCCCTAGTGTATCCTTGGCTTTATTCTTGCATATGTGAGTTACTAATCTCACAGCACAATAAAAAAATAATTAATATCATTTCCTTTTCCAATAAAAATTTAATAAAAATGTTTTTTAATCTAACCGTCCGTATGTAGGCGCCTACGTACAGTCGTTAAGAAAAGGTAATACGTTTTTATTGTCGCACCACTAATGACGTCATTTTTATAACACACCACAGCGACGACAATAAAATTAATAACACAGTTAATTTAAGTAACTTTTTAAGTATTTTGAGAAAGATTTTTCAAATGTTTTGTATGTACCCAACAGGTAAAAAAACCGGCCAAGTGCGAGTCGGACTCGCGCACGAAGGGTTCCGTATCAGTTACAAGTGCGTACCTATTTTTGATATCAAGAATAAAAAACCGGCCAAGTGCTAGTCTGACTCGCGCACGAAGGGTTCCGTACCAATTTCAAGTGCCAATTGCCAATAAAAAAGCGTATATTAATGAAATTAAATGGATTTTTTTTAATTTTTATTTTTACGATTTATGACGTATTAAAAAAAACTACTTACTAGATCTCGTTCAAACCAATTTTCGGTGGAAGTTTGCATAGAAATGTACATCATATATTTTTTTTTGGTTTTATCATTCTCTTATTTTAGAAGTTACAGGGGGGGGACACACATTTTACCACTTTGGAAGTGTCTCTCGCGCAAACTATTCAGTTTAGAAAAAAATGACATTAGAAACCTCAACATAATTTTTGAAGTCCTATTCATAGAAACACGTGTGGGTTCGATGAAAAACATTTTTTTAAGTTTCAGTTCTATGTATGGGGAACCCCAAAACTTTTTGTTTTTTTTCTATTTTTGTGTGAAAATCTTAATGCGGTTCACAAAATACATCTACTTACCAATTTTCAACATTATAGTTCTTATAGTTTCAGAAAAAAGTGGCTGTGACATACGGACGGACAGACAGACAGACAGACAGACATGACGAATCTATAAGGGTTCCGTTTTTTGCCATTTGGCTACGGAACCCTAAAAAGGAAGGTCGCTGACATGGCTCAACGAATTGTTCAAGTGGCAATTGGCAGGACACATAGCTCGAAGAACTGACGGCCGATAGAGCAGAAAGGTTCTCTAGTGGAGACCACGAACTGGCAACCGCAGCGTTGGACGACCGCCTGCACGATGGACCGAAGACCTTATTAAGGTCGCAGGGAGTCAGTGGATGCAGGCCGCTAGCTATCGTTCCCGCTGGAAATCGATGGGGGAGGCCTATGTTCAGCAGTGGACTACAACAGGCTGATAATGACGATGATGATTACCCAAATACCCAACAGTAGACAGTGACTAAGTTGTTTATATAAAAAAAATACCATTGTACAAATTACGCTATACGTATACGTTATGAACGCGTCAATTTAAAAGCTTTAGATACACTTTTATTACACTTTCAAAATCTCTGAAATTTGTTTATTCGATACAAATCTTTAGACTGTTCTTAAAAAAATATATGCTACAGATAGAGATAGAGGATGTCAGGATAAGGGTGCTCACCCACGTCCGACAATCGGTGACCTACGTTTTATTTTCTCCTCGTTTATTATGTATAACGCGCACATCCTACTTAAAGTCGGTCAGAAAAAAAATCGGTGCATCCCGACCGATCCGATTGTCGGTGTAAATGGAACGTACGGAAATGTATGCGTTAACGCACACTGCTCACCGACAGTCGGCCGCTAGCACTTTCGAGGAGGAAAAATATGCCCGATTATCGGCCCTACAAAAAGTATGACATGCACGCTAAAGGCTAAATCATAGAAGATTTCTGTTTGTTTTTTTTTATTGCTTAAGGCAACATTAGTGGAAATTTGATGAAAAAAGTGTACCTAATGACTGACAGTGTTCCCAATCATTACCCTATTTCATGTAACTAACAAACAACCAATATTATTATGATTTTCATAAAAATAACTACAAATAAAGTAAAGTCGCATTTGATTTTTTATTTACTTTTGTGAACGGTATTCGTGATACTGTTAAGAACATCGTTGCAATGAAAACGGTTTTTATTTTTTTCAATGATAAATTGAATCAAGCATTCGTTCTCCAGTTTCGCGGCAAAAGGTAAAACAAACTTAAAATGTAGGACTGAATAAATAAAAACAAATAAAATATATTTATGTTTAAAGCCGTTCCTCTCCATTGAATTAGCGATGGTTCTTTGATTTCGCTAAACGAGATTTGAAAAGAGCAATATTTTGTACTCATAGTCTCATCAAATATTTATTCTGTCCAACATTTTACTTTTTTGCAGTTTAGCGAGAGATTTATGTTTTATTTATTATTCGTTTCAATTAGTTAAATGCGTGGATGGAATGAAATGATAATGAAATAAAATAAGGTTTCTAACATGCTTATTAATCCCGGATTTGACGATTTTGATGGCATTATTGTAATCGGATTTCGATTTAATTAGAATTGGGATGTGTATTTAATTGTACATATATTTTTAAAGGTATTTTTTAGGTTTAATACCTACTAAAATACCCCTAAATAAAGTATTGTTGCTAGTATGTTCTGAAATAAAAGTTTATATGAGCTATAAAGCGTCCACTGCTGAATATGGGCTTCCTTCCGAGGGAGGGTTTTTGCCATAGTCACCACGCTTGGCAGGCGGATTGGTAGCAGAATTATGTTTTAACACACTAAGGAACGTCGCTGCCCGTTACCTGTTATACGATTGTTATAATGATGTTATCAATTAACAATTGGGACTTAACGTGCTTTCCTAGGCACGGAGGGTAGTCCCTCAACCATCAAGACCCGGAATTAAAGCTCAGAATTAACACAAACATTTTTGGTTTGAAGTGGGTATCGAACCCACGACCTCCGAGACTGACTTAAAGCGAGCCAAATACCGCTACGCTACGGAGGTCGTCATGTCTAGGTCACCACCACAATATAACTTTATTTGGTATGTTTTGTAACAATTATGATAATTAAGAGACGAGTCCCTTTAGCATTATAGTACTTAAATGGATGAAACACTACAAGATAAGTAACCTGCACAGGGCACCCTAAACGACTAGAAAGAGCACTTACTGCCAAGAACATTGCGGATCACTAACTAAGGAGTTATGTGGAGCTGTCGCTCTATTTAACAGCTTCCAACCTCTAGAACTTCTTCTTCTTTGAAGGGATCGGATGGTTTACTGCAAATAAAGAATTGTGTTTGCGCGGAGCTATACATCGCGGCACTGGTACGGGGGATGTTGTGTTCTGAGAAAGTTTACTAAGTCAGTCAATGCAATCGCAGGCGTCCCTCGGCTGGTGCACATACCTCGTAGCATGAACGCCGCACCGGGCCGCCGCCGCGCCGCTCCGCTCATTTTGGACACGGTTTTATTTAATACTACGCATTAGAATATGCAACGTAGGACATAATAAGTAATTATTCAGAATGCTAATCTTCGTTGAAACGTTGGTTGAGGGACAACCCTCCGTGCCTCGGAGATTTTGTTAAGCCTTTGGTCCCGATTGTTATAACGTCATCTATAATAATCGTATATCAAGGAACGGACAGCACCGTTTCCTTTTATGGTACAACATAATATGGTCTACAACCCGCCTGCCAAGCGAGGTGACTATGGCAAATACCCTCGGGAGCATGCCCATGTTCAGCAGTGGACGTTGTACGGGCTGATGATAATAATGATTATGAAACTTCATTGATTTTTGTATGACTTCTTAATTTTTCTTAACAAAACATAATTAATAATAATGACCCAAGCTAAGTCTATTCCTTTCCGGAAATAGATTCGCATCTATGGAGGACTGCCCATCTATACTAATATTATAAAGAGGAAAACTTTGTTTGTTTGTTTGTTTGGTTGTAATGAATAGGCTCAAAAAGTACTGACCGATTTCAAAAATTCTTTCACCATTCGAAAGCTACATTATCCACGAGTAACATAGGCTAAATTTTATTTTGGAAAAAAATAGGGTTCCGTAAGATATTTGGGTTTTTCGGACACAAGGTGTAAAAAATCAACCAGAAAAGTTACTTATTTTGCGTACGCTGCCTAAACTATAAAAGATAGAACCATAAAATGTTCTAATTAATTGTAGATCTTATAAATATCTACAAAAAAGTCCGCGACACACTATACCTATCTATGTCGAGTGAGGCACAACAACCATTTTCTCATTTAGAAATCTTGATTTTTTTTTGGACTACATTTAAACGCGTTTATTTTACTCATGCTATTAATCCTTATCAAAATAAATTAGTTCATCACTAAGAACAGTTTATGTAGATAATATTTGGCACGTGAATGATTAAAATTGGACGTTTGGTTTAAAAGATATGGCGAAATTAAAATATTACGATTTCTGCTAAATCCATGGACACCGTCACTAACATCGAGGACGCAGTGCACTACCCCCAGGAATTTTTAAATTCTCTGAACCCCGCTGGGCTACCACCTCATGAACTGTCGTTTAAAGTTGGCATGCACGCCGATAATGCTTCTCAGAAATTTAAGCCCCCCCAACATGGCACGAGACTTCTTATGAAGAAGCTAGAAGATAATTTAATAGTAGCGAAGATTATCACCGGCCCTGCAGCTGGTGAATTTGCTCATATAACAAGAATACCCATGATCCCTACTGATTTGCCTACACCCTTCAAAAGGCTCCAATTTCCAGTAAAATTTCTTTCGCACTAACGATAAACAAATCCCAGGGCCAAACATTCAAATTAGTAGGAATTGATTTACGCAAAGAATATTTTACGCATGGGTAACTTTACGTTGCCATATCACGGGTCGGGGCTCCCGACCATCAGTATATTTTGTTACCTGAAAATAATTTAACGTCAAATGTTGTTTATAGAGAAGCTCTACAATAATCGCTTTAGTTATCTATCCTAAAACAACGGGTTGCACTCCGGGACTACCGGCAGAAGTGAAAACTTAGTATTAATTACATTTAAATATTTTCATCATTAACAACTTTAACATCCACAGAAAGACAATCTGAGCAGCCTGCGGATAATGACTGCGTCGTCGATGTTTGTGTCGGTGTCTGTGAATTGACCTGGGAATCATTTTGCTGACCGTGTCTTTCCTGGGTAGGCTTTTTGCAGCGGTAACCGACATCCGCACGGAGCCGCGGGCGACCGCTATCACTACATCACTACATATTATAAAACAAATTCCCCGGCCGCGTCTGTCTGGCTGTCTGTCTGTTCGCGATAAACTCAAAAACTACTACATGGATTTTCATGCGGTTGTTATCAATCTATAGAACGATTCTTCCGAAAGGTTTACGTATATGATTTGTTTAGTTTATATGTACATTTGACTAATATATATTGATATTTGTCAGAGGTGTCGTAAAAAATTTAGCCATTTGGAAGCTTTCATCGAAAACGCTGCATAAACCCTATGACATATAACAAAACAATGTATGGCGGAAATATTCTTCCCTTTTAGATCTACAAAAAAGTCTGCATAGCATATGTCTATCTTTCAAGGTTAACTTGCTATATTCATTTTATCTTTTAGAAAAATAATCATTTCTAATGCGGTAATTGTAAAGCTAATCAGACGGATTCAGTATTTATCCTTATCATTTTAAATGTTAATATTCTTAAGCATTTCATGCATATTATTTTACCCCTACACAATATACTTTAAATGAATAACTTAGAAGTTATCGCAAAATAACAGCGAGTGTTTTCGCAGCGCAGCGAGTGAGGTAGGCCGAATGCGATTATGCGCGCTCGATCCTTAAGAATTATAAGGCAAATTTTTGATTTGTGTTCGTTGTAACTATGAGGGATATCTATCCATAATAGTTACAACGAACACAAATCAAAAAATAAATAGGTATTCAAGTATCTACTTGAATACCTATTTATTTAGTGTTTGTTGTATTGTTAGTCTTGAAGAGTATAGGTAGGTATTTCATACGATAAAAGTATACCCACCTACTTATTTCACTGAGTTTTAGTTGGTACCCATATTAATTTGTTTCTGTTTGTTTTGACCAAATTTCGCCCGTTTGTTAAAGGTTTAAAGACATTCCGTAGTATAAGTATCAGTATTGTACCCGTGCGAAGCCGGGGCGAGTCGCTAGTTGGTATATATAGATAGACCTTCATAGACGCAGCTATCTCACTTGTATATTAAAAGATACCAAACGCCTCTTCAATCTTAGCTTCAGCCCCATGCCATTCAAATGACCGGGTCTCCATGGGCCCGGGCAGTAAAATGTATCATCATGTCTCTAATGTTAAATGATATACATGAGGTGTACATTATATAGAGGTAACATAATAACAACTATTATAATACTCACAGTTTAAGACAGCATTAAAGGTTTCAATAAGAAGATTTTTTTATTTATTTCTGCATTTTTTTAAAACAACTTCCGCACTATTTATATAAGCCTGTGTCGCAGGAGACTTTACAAACACTTAAGTCACGGACAATCTCCGTAGCGTAGCGGTATTTGGCTCGCCTTAAATCTCGGAAGTCGTGGGTTCGATCCCCACACTGGACAGAAAATCTTTGTGTAAATTCTAAGATTTCTTTCCGGGTCTGGTTGGTTGAGGGACTACCCTCCGTGCCTCGGAAAGCACGTTAAGCCGTTGGTCCCGATTGTTATAACATCATCTATAATAATCGTATATCAAGGAACGGGCAGCAGCGTTTTCTTGTGTGGTACAACATAATACTGCGGTCACCAACCCGCCTGCCAAGCGTGGTGATGAAGCATGTTCAGCAGTGGACGTTATACGGGCTGATGATGAAGTCACGGACACAAAGCAAACCCAGACTCAGAATAACTATCTGTGGTTCACACAAATAATTGTCCTGGGTGGGAATGCGACCCCGAACACCAGATGTATTCTGAAGCAACCAATGAGCCTTTAGTCGGTTTGGTGGTATAGCCTACTTAATTAACTAAAAGCACAGACAGTTTGAAAGTGAACTATAAGGCTTCGGTGTCAAACAGCCGTAAATGTAGAGTTTAAGTTATTTACGTGTTTCTTGCAACTCGGTCCGGCTCATATTTTTTAGTTTCGACACAATCAAAGACGTGTAATAAGTTTGTTCTGTGTTTCGCTCATCGAAAATCTTAGTACTCGTAATTTTTCTTTGTATAACCTTTTCAGCCATCATTGTTAAAAAGGACACAACTAAATGGATAAATAAAATATGTTACGATTTCAAAATATCTTACCTTGTAACGTTGCTTTATTAGTATACAGGGTGTCCCAAAAGGTTAAGTAGCTGGGAAAGGGGGTGACAGGGGTGGACACAATGGTCACTAGAAATATAAAAAAAAATCCACTCTGGGTATTTAAAAAAAAAATGGCATTTTTTTAAAAACTTATAATTTTACACCTTGTTATTTTTGATGTTGATGTTGATGACCTTGTTGTTATTGAAGATTACATAACAGCATTTTTTTTAAATACAGCCATATTTGTAGGTACAGTTAGCACAAGGTGTAAAATTTTTAGTCTTTTAAAAAATGCCATTTATTTTTTTAAACACCCAGAGGGAATTTTTTATATTTTTCTGGTGACCCTTGTGACCATCCCTATCACCCCCCTTCCCAGCTACGTAATCTTTTGGGACACCCTGTATATTTATAAGAATATTATATTCAGGTAAAATTTGTGAGGTTGTACAGAGTAATCACTAGATCTACTAAACCAGAGTTTTCCACGGTATCAAACCCTAAGGGGAAGCTAGTTGCCAATAAATTTAAATTCACGAGACTTACTTTTACATATTGCGTCATAAATGTTTTTATTTTCGGACGAACTTATGTAGTTAGCTTTTGCTACTTCACCGGACATTAAGGTGAGCAGAGCTTCAGCCTTCATAAATAGTTTAAGACTACAAACTAAGCAACCTGTGCAAGAGGGCGTCCCCTGTGGGTCTTGAACCTCGGCTCAGGGCGGTCGCTGGTGATGAGATCGAGGAATTATGACTTTTAGATTTTAGGGGAGTTTTGTGCAACTGTCACTCTACTTTACAGTTTTTGGGCCTCTCGGACATCGGGTCTACAATGGCATCAGATTTTACCGTCATAAATGGTATAACATCATTAAAAATACTGCATAAACCTTTACCAGGAAAAACAAATAAAACAACACATTATATTATCCGTCATAAAAACCATCAATATATTTACAACTGTCCATTATTTACATATGTACACTATTAAATATTAGCACAGTAATAATTGAACTGTATTTACACATACTGAATCGGAAGCAACACTCACTACAAACATAATCGAATAATAATACATCATATAAATAGTGTTGGACATTTATAGGTCAATGACTCTATTAAGAGGCCGGTGACTTCGATTAAAAACTTTTATAACAAATTGTAATAATAAAAGAATGAATTCATTTTCTGTATTAGGTATATAAGGTGGATTGAGTAAATTATCTTGAAATTTATGTATACAATAAAAATATTAATGAAATATCTCCGAAAACATTGAGAAAGCAGCGTTTCCAATGTAAAGAATAATATGGCCATGTAATATGTAGTCAATAACTAAGCCCTTCAGTCATGTAATAAAGAAAAGTAAATGACAGAAAAATAACATAGTTTTGATAGAAAATATTAGCATAATTTGGTTTGAAAACTTGCTAAAGACACAATATTTATGTGATTCACTTAGTTCATTTTTAGTTCGTTAATATATGTATATTTTCAGCTAAAGTAATGTAAACAAGAGGTTATTAAATAGGTACATATTTGGTTACTGATATCCAATTCATCAATTACCGTGACGACCAATTTTTAAACGTAATTGAGATTTGACATCAAATAAAATGTGATTTGAAATCGGTTTGAATCTCAAACTACGTAATCTGAATGAACGAATAAATTGCAGAAATATTTAAAACTATGTGACATTTAAAACCTATTTGGTCTGTTAAAATATTAAATTAAATTAACAAAAGTATATTTTAATTTTATATAATTTTTTTATATTATGTGATTGGATATAGCAAATATTTGGCTATCCATATTTCACTCCTGAAATGTCAAAATATATTTAAAAATCTTTTAAATATACAAACTTATTTTGACATTTCAATAACAACAATTGTTTGCGTTAGATGGCACTTTTGACATCAGAGAATGAAACTGAAATATTACAGATAAATTTTCAAAAACAAAAAAAATAATAATTATGTATTATGATATTTTAAAAAATACAACATTGTTTTAATCATAGTTCATTTAAGTTTATATAACATATATAAATCAATAAAAAAAATAAAACCTTTAGGCATTTATTTTGTAACTAACATATTGCATTCACCTACTATGTAGGGTATGTCTTCATTCATACAGGAACATTTATGCTGTTAATAATATTGAAATATCCAAATATGTGCCACATCCTAATTAATATTTGATTCCCAGTATTTAACATGAACTAATTAAAAATACAATAACGCATCGCATGTCAGACGAATGGCATCGATTTGCATAAATTTTAATATGAAAAAGTCATTTTGTATGCAAGAAATGCAATAAATATGATATGACTTGTGTGTAAAATTAATTAATCATTTTATTCCAAAGCTAAATGACACTATGGCATGAAACTGACGTCATATATATTTTTTTAATTTCAATATTTTACGTTAACATTTCTGATTGGTAAACACCAATCAGAAATGTTCAAAATTTAAATTGATTAATTTGTATTAAATATAATTGTTTAAGAACTTAAACAATTAGAATGTATTATATTTTGAATAAACTGTTTTAAAGTTTTAAATATATCTTCTTTAAAATGTTCTATTTGATTTATAATGTATGATAATTAAAAAAAAACATAAACAATTAAATGGACTTACTTTTTAAGAAGTGAGTTTTATTCTCAAGTATACTCTGTTCTTAAGTGTATGAAATTTGAGGTTGAAAATAAATGATTGAAAAATATCTTTTAAACATTCACACAATATAAATCATAATACTTTTATATAAAGATATGTCCACAATACGAAACACAAACAATTCTTGCACAGACTATATATGAAAAAATAATTAGATATTTTATAGAAATAGGTTGTATCTAGAGATATTTATTCTAAAATATGTAACTTCCATATTAACTGAAAATATTAGAGTATACATTATTCCAATACATACAACAAAAATAATCACAAGATAAGTATTTATCATTAAATGCTGTTACTTGATCTATTTACAGGAATCGTATATCGAAACCTCTAAGTATCAGTCTGCAGTGTAAAATTACTCTAATAACATTGACATTAAGGTTCATATTGCTATGTTGGTTCTTCGAGTTCACTTTTAGTTTGTATTTGTACACTGTCGACGGCTTTTAAAGTCGTCGATGACGTCAAAGCTATTAAGTCTTCATCAATAGTGGTCAGTTGTGAGTATTCTGTCTTCGGGTATAAACTTCGGTATTTGTATTTTCTTGATTTTAACTGTGGAGAAAATATTACATTTAGTATTACTTACTTAAGCAGCCTTTTTACGTCCATTTTGCTGCATATGTGGCTCCTCTTTATAAACCTTGGTGAGGCAGTATTGTAAAGTGTTATTTGCCATAATCACCACGCTTGGTAAGTAAGATGGATAGGAACCTTGAGCTGAGAGATGCTGCTACCCATCGATCAGATGATTGTCCCTTAGTCACCTCTTACTAAGCCCATAGGACGACATCAGGTAGTCTATTCTAAGCCACGGCATCCACACGGCAAATATTCAAAATGGCTGATCTAAAATTTTAGGCAGCGATCCCCTACTGCGACGACGACTTGCGATCTTGTAGTTGCCGGTTCTATCCTCACCCATTTCACTACCGACGCGAACCAACTTGTAAATACAAGCATTTTAGCTCAGCTAACCTAACAACACTGCTAGTAGTGTTGTTAGGTCAACAACACTACTGGCAGTGTGCAAGAACTATGGTAGTATTGTTTAAAAAGAAGACAAAACATAACACATGGTTTGAAATCTGATTTTTATACCGTAATTAATTAAATCAAAACCTAAAGTGAAGTCTTAACGATTTCGTTTATTACGTCGTTAGGTGACTTTGCTAAGTTTATGGCTATTAGTCAGCTGAAAGTTAAATAATTGAGCCAAAAGCTTCTTCATAGTTAACATTAAAAATGCTTTTATGGTATCCTCTTAAATTTTCATGGACATTCATAAAATTTAATAAATGAAATCTCCGTTTAAAATTTAAAAATACATTATACTACTGACCGAATTCAAATTCGCAATCTCAGGTTGTAACTAGCTGACGAAATTTAAACAATAAATAATAATGACTGTTCATTCACCATCAATGTTTTACAAAATTCTCTTATAATCTGAATAAATCCCAGACACAAGGAGTTGCTTGTAAGTGGTTGTCGTAGGCAATCTCCGTGCCGTAACGGTATTCAGCTCACTTTACATTGCAGAGGTCGTGGGTTCGATCCCCACGACGGACAAGAAAAACTTTGTGTAGATTCTAAGATTTCTTTCCGTGTCTGTTTGGCTGAAGGACTGCCCTCCGGTGCCTCATCTATAACAATCGTATACTAGGGAACGGGCAGCAGCGTTTCCTTGAGTGTCAATATAATACTGCAGTCGCCTGCCAAGTGTGGTGACTATGGCAAACCTTTCCTCGGGAGGAGGCTCATGTTCAGCAGTGATCGTTATACGGGCTGATGGTGATGATGATGTCGTTGACGACCGTACTAATATAAAATATAATAATTATTCTAACAATCAAATATTAACACCAATTTAAAAAGAAAGGTCAGGTTAAATGAACCCTAAATGACATGCATGAGGTGATTAATGAATGCAGAAGAGGCGAAAGTGAAAGGAAGGGAGGGGGGGGGAAGGAAGTGGTCTCTGCCTAGCCATATGGTAAAGAGGCGTGAATGTATGTATGTAAATAATACTTTACCTTAACGATAAAGACTACCACAGTCGCAGCCATAAGTGCGCCTGCAACACTCCATAAGGCTATAGTACTACGGTCTACCGCCTGTGACGGGTTCTTGGAATCTTCTATGAAGAAAGATGCTGTGATGTGTGTACGTATGTTCTCTGCTATTCTACGTTTGCCAGCTGACGAGCCGTTGAGACAGCCTCCTAAAACAAAAACCGTTGCTTATCTACTCGTAAACTATAATCTTATAGCCCAACTAGTTTCAGTAGGAACCGCTATAAGAAAATATATAAGTTTTAATAATAAAGTTATCTGAACTTTTAAACGAACGCGTAAGGTCTCTGAGACCGTAGTTCATGTAATTTAGCGAGTTTCATATTTCTTCATCTACCAGTAACAGTCCTATGACATACATTACGTGTGTTTATTATTTACTAGCTGCGTCCCGCGGTTTTACCCGCTTTACCCTGCTCCAGTGGGTTGGAGCGTGATGTTTTGTAGCCTATATGTTAATCCAGCGTATAACCTATCCCGATGCAAAATTTCAGCCAATTCCCTCCAGTAGTTTTGGCGTGAAAGAGTATCAAACATCCATCCATACTTACAAACTTTCGCGTTTATAATATTAGTATGATTTGTGTTTTTGGTATAAGATTTCGCGCGCAACCGATTCTTTAGTAGGTATTTCATGTTATTAAGCAGATACCATTTATCTGCATATTATGATTATACTACAATATACTATTTATTATTATATAAATACTATACTATTCTATATATGACTACCCCCTTTCATACTTCTTTTTATAACTATTGAAGGGTACAGAATGTGAGTGGACTCATATTATTCTGTACTTTTTTAAATACCGTTAGTCGTAATGTATCCATATTTATTTATGTTTGTTATCTATTTTGTAATATCTTTTTAATGTAAATTTATAAAATTGTATGTGCTCTATTTTTTAATTCCTTAAAATGTTTTTACTTGTTTTTCTTTGTCTCCCAATATTATATTATATTGTCATTTGTATTCACTCTGTACCCAATTATTATTGTTTTGCTTTTTGTTTATTGTGTGTCTAATAAATATATTTTCTTTCTTTCTTCTTTCTTTCTATTATTATACTATTCTAGTAATTGTCAAATATCTTGTAAATCCTGTTTATTTTGTATTCTTTTATTATTTCATATCATCAAAATATTCCTTTCATCAAGAAAAACTCAAAACGATAACAGATTTAAGAGTATTCATCACATAAAATAATTAATACTGTTGGATATTTAATTTAACTCTATTAAAAAAAAACACGGAACTACTTTTTATTTGTGACGCTAATAAAAAAAGAAATAAACCTACTGTGCTACGCAAAAATAAATCTTAATAACTATAAAATAAGACGCATTAGAGAATTATAAATCTAAAATCTCATATCAAAATTGAAAATAATTCTTAGTTAGCTAGAAATGTTTTCAGAGCGATTCGCTTTCAAAAGTTACGCTTTCAAGTAATTTCTTGTTTTGTAATAATACAAATTGCTTTTAATATAATTTCCTTTTATCACAACGTAATCAGAAAAGCTTAAAAGAAAATCGCTGACCTCATATTAACTTTGGTTTGTCATAATTTATTGAAACAGATGCCAGTAAAATCGTTTAAAAATTTATTATTTACCGAAAAAATATATATAGGTACCAACAATTAATTGTTAAATTGAAATTTCTAATCGTGACAAATTGATGGTATCTTTTACATGTCATCTGTACCTACATATAGTTTGATGTTAAAAACCCATTCATATATTCACAAGATATGCAATCGTCCGCAAACAACGGATATTACATTCCGTCTCTATTTAATTTGCAAAGCGTGACAACGACGCAATTAACAAATTAACCATTCACGGCAATTATCTTATATGCGGTCAAACGTATGCATAGACTCTGTCCCTCAAAGTGTAAAACTGTCAACAATACATCTTAGTAATTTTAGTTGCCTTCCAATTTCTTCTGAATCTGATTTAAAAAAATTGGAGACTCATATCGAGGCAAAATATGACAACAGTATGTCATATCCATGTATATGGTGGTAAGAGAGACAAGGATATAATGCTATTTTAATGATGCAATGTATACTGTACTTCTCGGCCACAAACAAGTGTATTAAACAATATGGCATTTAATCTATGTATTTGCACAGCAAGTAGGTACAATTTAAAAAAACATTTAAACTGATACGTCTATAAATTTCGAAATCGACTGTGGCCGGGTTGCCCCGCCGTACTCAAGATACTATAATGTCAATTTATATATACAGATGTAATTATCTGATAATATAAACTGTATGTTATAATAATAACACATTAATATTTTTTAAACAGCTAAAGTTAAAGGGTAATTGTTTTATGTAAGAATGTACGTACCTATATCTTTATCACAATGACAGCAATCCGTGGTTTGATTGCCACTTATATATAAAGTGACCATGCTCTCCGTGCAGCACGGCAAACATTTGTGGTTAACTCTGAAAACAACGAGGGTATCAGTAAACTGTATTTATTTTAACGTACAACATACGAGCTTGAGTTAGATGTAGGTACTTGATATAGGTTTGCCACGCGTCATTGTATGACGGCCCGCGACAAATAAAGACTTCACTTTAACTTTAAAAATTTTAAACCCCCGCGATACTGAGGAGTATACCCCGCGTCGGCAGACCCCGTTTTGTCAGTTTGTCGTAACACGCGGGTTTTCTATACAAACTTAGATACAAAATTAAAATTTGTGGTGTTGCACTACGCGATGCAATGCGGTGCAGTGACAAACCGCCTTAATACTTAAGCTTGAAGTATAATGTTTTCATGAAGTTTTACTTACGAGTATTAAAACTGAATAATATTCACAGTGATGTGAATAGAAATGACAAATGTTTGAATAGATAGGAGTACATTTGTTTTACTTAAATTTTAATACAGAATTGAATTAAAGAACAATGCCTTACCTATCTAAACGAAGCGGATGCGCACACGTGACGCAGCTGGTCGGTCCAGGGCCTGAACAAGACCGGCAAGAGTCATGGCACGGACGGCAAGTCCTAGTCCTAGGTTCATAATACTGTGAACTAAGGCACTCCACGCATAAACCATTCTCTAATGAAAAATGAGGAGGACAGGATGTACAGCGCTGCGGCCCAGCGCCACGACAGTCCTGACAATAGTGATGACAGCGCCGACAACTGTCCTCCCAAGGAAAGAAGTTTTGAGGACATTCAGGTCGACACTCTCCCGCCGCTAACCTCCAATCAGGAGGGCACGACGCGCATTGGTCTCTTCTGGGACCAGTGCATGTCTCACAAGACAGATAACATTTTGAGCAAGTCCCTTCATCGGGGTAGTATCCAGGGGCGCAAGTTGCTCTACATGTTCCTGACTGCAAACGTAAGGCACCAGCGCACGATGTGCAATTCAATCTCGATACACAGTTCGTACAGGTGTGTGAACATGGTGAACATCTACCTGCCGTCTGATAAAAACCTTGGCCGCATTCTGCCACACACCTAAAATAAATATTTCTCGTTAGTTGAACATTTGAAAGTGTATGAAAAAGGTCCAGATGGTTAAAGAGCTGTTACCTCGATCCTTGTAACAACAAGGGACTTGAACAACACAAACAGTCCCACTCGTTCGGCCCGCTACATTTCTCACAGGTTGAATGGCAATTTTTACATCTTCCTCCTTCAAAGTACTCATCTGTGAAAATGTTTTATTTTATCTACAAAGAGTCAAAGAACAAAAACTTTGTGCATTGAATAAAAATGACTTACTCGTATCGCATTTCTCATTGCCTTTTGGTAGACAAGTACCGCCTTTAGTTAGAATCCATTTATCTTGGCAAGCCGAACAAACGGCATAAGAGCACATTGTACAACCAATTGGGCACCTAAAATATAAAGGAATTTCATTCTTTAAAGAAGATTAAACGCAAGTGACAATTAAATGCCCGAATAATATACAGAAAGTTCAAAGCGAATATTTGAGATTGCGAACGTCGGCAAGATTGACGACCTCTGTTTCATCGCGGAATGGAATGCAAAGATAAATTATCATAACAATAATACTCACGCTAAACATTCTCTTCTTTGGGTGTCGGCATAATATCTTTGAGGGCATTTTGGTACACAGTGATTTTTAAATGCGTAATCGCCGATGCGACACGAAACGCAAGCGTTTTCGCTGGTTCCGTAGCAGGATTCACACGTTTCATGACATGGCAGGCATCCAAAATCATCTTTTTGGTGTGTGCCTGGAGGGCAGGCCGCTAAACAAGAACCGTTGTATAGTACATAATTATGAACGCAAGATGAGCACATATCAGCCTTTTCTGAGCATGTATCACAGTGCTCTGCGCATGGGAAACAAGCATTTGCATCGGGATCTTCATAATAGCCGTCTGGGCATTGTTGCAAACAAACAGCTAAATCAACAACTAACAAGTGAGCGGGAGCGCATGTTAAACAAGAATCTTGCCCGGCTCCCGCACACGTTTCGCACGACTCGTGACACGGCCAGCAAACCCCACCTTGATTTACGAAGCTTCTGGGGGGACACCTCGATACACATGAATTATCTAAACGATAATGTTTGCACGCAACACACTGAGTTGGCCCCTTCCCATAACAACCTTGTGAATCACATTCGGGATCACACAATCTTTGCACTTGTTTATCGTTGGCATCTGCCAAAACATTTTTCCGCTGTGCGGAAGGAATGTTTTTGGGGTAATTGCGTCTATCAGAAATGCCAAGTTCGATTTCGTTGAGGAATGCAGAATATTCTGAAGCATCGTAAACGTCGTTAATATGGTAAGCTTTTTCTTCCTGATAACTTTCCTTCCTATTTGAATTAAAATAGCCTTTATTACGAATACGTATCGGGTTTTTAGCCGTCCCATAAAATATTAATTGCCACTTCTTCAATATGCCCGGTTGAGTGACGTGAATATTACCTGCATTTAATATTTGAAGGGTCCAACGCCCTTCGGCACTTTCACCCCAAAAATGGACACTTAAAAATGGCCAATCGTCAAAGTTCGAACTAGTCGCGTCATGTGTCCTCTCAAATAAAAGGGTGGAAGTCGTTCCCATCGGCGACGTTAGCAATATCCGTAAATTTCCTCTTGGGAAAAAGCTTAGTGAAATTTTACATTGAACGTGTTCCAAAAATCTGACCTCATTCATCGTCCCGCTGCACCCATTCACATCCATGTGCACCGATATAGTATAACCAAAAGATGTTTCAATAGACTTGTCCTCGTTTATTTCTTGTGACTTACAAATGTGCTGCGGCGGTACGTTAGTCCATTGTTCGGCTAATGTTACCATTTGAGCGGCGTCCATTAGCCCGTAGCCAAACTTGTGACTTACTTTTCTTTTTACTCCATTAACTATCCAACCTTCTTCTTTTTCTAACGGCTGCGACCGCGATGTCATTACAATTAGGTGTTGCACGTCTCGCCAAGTTAGTAATGAATTTGCTTCTAATGCTAATGCGCATATTCCAGCGGCTAATGGCGCCGACGCCGAAGTTCCAGTGTGGTCTACAGTACAAATATGATCAGGTCGCAGTTGGACGTCCATATCTACTGTAGCGACACTTTTATCTCGCCCAGGCGTCCCGGAACTATACGTGGACGCTAAGGTCGATGAGCATTCTTCCAAGTACCACGGTTTAAATCCACCTTGTGTTGCACTAGACACAGAAATAGTAAATATGCTATTGGCATAACCATCACAATTGCACGAATCCGTGTGTTTGCCCCCATTTCCCGAAGCCCATATAAAAATAGATCCTTTTCCCCCTCTTCCGTTCGTCACACCATTTATAAACGCCCTGAAACAAAGGAGTTTTTAATGAGCTCGACTGTAAGCGTATTTCTAAATCGTACGCAATTAGACAATAGTTTACCTTCTGGCTAGAGGGCCGGGGCCGTCGACTGTTTTTCCGTCATCTTCAGGGCCCCAGGAAGCGCTATAGATGTCTATGTGATGTGTATTGAATCCAAGTGCTTGAGCTTCCACTGCGTCGTTAACAAGGCCGTCGAGCATGCGAACTCCTCCAATGCTCGCATTGTAAGCTATGCCCACCCCACAATACCTATTGTAGGCAACCGCAGCAACCTCACCCGCACACCGGGTGCCATGTTTATTGTCGCCATTGTCCTGCGGCGTCGGGTCCGTGTCGTTCCCATTAATGTCTGTCGAAGCTGCAGGATCCTACAATATCGGGAATCTCGTTCAATAAACTAGACTTAAGTAATTCAGGATGCTTTTTAAATTGGTTTCTCATTTAAATTGTAAAATATTTTCCAGAAACTTTAATAAAATAAATGACTTTAACTTTTAGATATACGTACATAGTTTTGTGCTAAATCTGGATGGTTTGGTTGTATCCCGTCGTCTAAAATTGTTATAACTACTCCTTTCCCTGTATATCCTTTTCGCCACGCATAGCCTACGTTCATGTCTAAACCTTCGGCTGCACCTCCATTCTGGGAAAACAACACAAATTAATACAAAATAATGATTATGATAAAAAGTTCATCAATATTCATTTTACGAAGGAAGTAGTTAATATTATGTTTTATGTTTTATATATAATACATAAAAAGTGAAGAGTATTAAAAAAAATCATAGCTTAAAAATATACATGGGTATAAAATACACATATTAATTATTTTTAATTCCCATTGTTATTTACTGAGAAACTATGACTACTAGATACCTATTAGTAAAACGCGACAACAAAAACAGTCATGTTTTAAAATAGTGTAACATTTCAAACATTGACAATGATAGTGATTGCCTTTTTATGAAAAATATTATATCCAATAAATTTTTATATTCAATACAAAGTACTTTAGAAAAGCGAAGAAGTATTTTCGTCTGACGGCGTCCTTTTCTTAGAAAAAGATACAATAAGACTAATTACCAAGTGACCATACTTTAATATCAGCTTACAGACGGACCATTTTTTTGCCAATGGAGATGTAGATCAATCCATTTTTAATAATTGTAAATTGTAATCAAAATGTTTGAGTAGGACTTATATTTAAAAAGTGGATTATTAAATAATTTCTAAATAGTTATGTCTGATTCAGAAACGTATAAGGATAAGCTTATTGGGCTAGATATGTCTATAATTCCTTCATTATAACTTAGAAAGTTAGCATAAACTATGATTTCACCATACCACAGATTATTAAAGACTATAATATAAAAAATATCCTTGGGTTTTCTTTGTTTTATTTAACTTAACATTACGTTGGTTAAGGTGTTGAAAAATTATGTTTTACTACAAGAAGAACCGAAACATTTTATGAATCCTTATAATATTATTATTATAAGACAACCTTCGTAACGTAGCGGTATTTGGCTTGCTTTAAATCTCGGAGGACATGGTTTCGATCCCCACGCTGGACAGGAAAGCTTCTAAATTCTAAAGATTTATTTCCTGGTCTCGTTAGTTGAGGGACTACCCTCTGTGCCTCGGAAAGCACGTAAAGCCGTTGGTGCCGATTGTTATAACATCATCTATGATAATCGTATATCAAGGAACGGGCAGCAGCGTATCCTTGTGTGGTACAACATAATACTGCGGTCACCAACCCGCTTTGATACCAAATTTTGAAAATTATTATTAAGGCTAAAACTATGGATTAGCATTTAGAACTATTACTTTTGTAGTTTGTAGAATTTTGAATCTAAACTGGAACACTGATTTTTTATTCTGATCGTCATTGGAACAATGGAATGTAAAATTTCAGAATAGGACTGAAATTGAATTATTTAAATTTAGCGGCAACCCCGGCTTTGCACGGGTGGATTTTTATTTTAAACATATAGCCTTTGTTACTCAGGGGATAATGTAGCATTCCAATGGTGAAAGAATTATCGGTATCCGTTTAGTAATTTTTTAAGTGTATTCGAAACAAACGTACAAAAATTCCAAATTTAAAAAATACAAACTTTGCCTCTGCATAATATTAGTATATAATATGAAAAAATATTCTTCTTTATATCATGTAAAAGAGTATGGATAAATTTTGTGATGAATATACAAACTTGATATTCATCACAAAATTTATCCATACCTACTCTTTATATTTGATTAAAAAAATGAACTATTCCGAGCTGATAACGCGAAACGTATTAAATTATTGGGTTTTTTGCAAATTAATGTATCCTTTGATAAACGAAGACTAGTTACAGATATTTGTAATTAGTTTTCGTTTATCAAACGGTTAAGCGCCTAGGAAGTCTAACAACTTTTTATGTAAGATACATTTTTTAGTTAAGTAAATTTATTCAATATTAGGTTTCTTATGTACTAGGAAGTTATATGTATATACTATCTTTATTGTATTCTATGATTGAGCACACGCATTTTCAACGCGGCGACGACGCGTGTTGAATGAATAACTTCAATTGCTATTGCCATAGAATAATTATCTAATTGGTAGCTATGGCTACAAAGTCAATATTGTGTAATTTAATTCTTACACAATTAATTTAATACAAATATTAAAGTCAAAGTCGACTTAAATGTTGGTATTCTATTTTAAATAGAAAATTAGAAAACATTCACTTTTATACTCCGCACAGAATTGAAATTAAATTCAATAATCCCATTATACGAAATCAAAGTTATACGAACCCTAAAACAAATAAAAGATCATCCCAAAATACTATTAACAATGAAACACAAATCTCTAGCATCACGTTTTATAAAAATACTGTGAGACAAAACAAATTCCAATTCATTCCAATTAGTACGAAATATTCACTAAAAGTCGTTGTATTTCTATTTTGTAGGTTTTTGTGTTAAATTTTATTAGCGTTGAAGGGAATTTGAGCTGGAATAAATATAAACTTTCATTATAATTAGACGCAAGTAAACCTACATTTTGTTTATTGTTTTATTTTAATCAATTCAATTTACTTTAAAAATAAAAAATAATACCTAATATTGTTATGTAAACACTATAAACATAGCTCACGTTATGCTTAGAGATGACATGCATGTGGCGAAAAGAATGCTGAATATGAAGATGGAGGGATATGTTGGAAGAGGACGGCCAAAAAAAAGATGGATGAACTGTGTCAAAGATGACATGTGTAAGAAAGGTGCGAGTATGGAAGAGACGTCTAATAGGGAAAAATGGAAGAGGATGACATATTGCGCCGACTCAAAATATTGGGAGCAGAACACGAAGATGATGATTATTTTATATGTAGAAACTAAACCAGGGTAGGATAGATTGATACTGTTTTATACTAGCTATTTTATTTTGATATTTTTTGTCATTGATTTTACATGTATAAAGATTGTTAAAAACTTTAAAAAATATTGACATTAAAATAAAATCGATAAACGGGTACATTGCTTTTAAGTTGACAATTCTTTTTTGATTAATAAATATGATTTGTAACTATTAAAAGTAAAACAATTAGGACTATATACAAAATGAAAACTTTTCTAAATTCGAATCGTATATTTCAGAAACACCATAAATCATATTTTTTAACCAAGCGGGGTTTTTGAATTTTAGTGTTTTTCCAAGATATCTTCATACGTCGAACAAAAACCAGGAAAATAACTTTGCTTTTACTTATGGGTTTTCTGAAATATCCGATTAATTTATAAATAAAGTAGATTAATATATACGACCCAGTCAATTTTTTTTTTCTAGCCAAGTTAGTTCACTTTTTGAAATACTCGTCCAATTTTTTTCTTTTATCATCGTAAATATTACCAGGTACAATGACCCAATAATTTAGTTGGCGTTCACTCGAGAAGCCTGCAATTCCTAAGGGGATACAAATCGAAAAAGCAAGGAGGTTTTTGCGCTATAGTTAAATTTCATATGTGAAAGGCGCTTTTACGACGGTTCTTTGTAAGATAAAACCAATTTTGCGGTCTCTAAGTTTGTGAGCCAACAGAGCGATATCTCGATTGTCTGATCTTTTTGATTTTGAGTTTCGAATGGAGTTGTTAGAACTACGGTTTCTAGGTAGACTTTTAAGTAGAATAGTAAGATTAGAAAGAAAATAGATCATAGTAATAAGTCGTTGTCATTTTGGTTATTTGTTTGAACATAACTAGCAGTTTCATCTGCGTAGTTCCTTTTCATAAAAGTATTATTTGTTATTATTAGATGACGCACTACTCATGGTAAATTGTTAAAATCTAACTGTATTTTTAAGTTAATTTTATTCAAAAATTTACTTAAATTATACACATCTTTTAATTTTATAATATTAGTCATTATCATCCCATTATAACGTCTTCACCTGAATATAGGTCAAAGGTGGGTTTAGGCGCGAATCGCAACCCCTCGGCTATTATGTAATTTTTCACAAATAATTTTTGTCCTAGGCGGGAATGAAGCCACGACCTCCGAGACATAGGGCAAGCCTTATATTGCTACGCCAAGGAAGTTAATAAAAGTAGAATAAGTTTCAATCACACATGATTTTTCCTATAAAAAAGATGGCAAATCTTACCAAATATTTTATGCCCGGTGAAGTAACAAAAGCCTTGGGGCTAACTACATTATGTCCGTCGGAAGTAAAAAAAAATGAAATAAAAAAATCTTACCAAATACCACTGCTCCTTGAAAAGCGGATCAGGAAAAGCTGGCGGGCTCTGGCTCATTACATGGCGAGGCTGCCATTGGTGGTCCCTCTTCACCCGCCGTAATTCCCGTTGCTGCATCACCCATCTCACCTGCCAAAGGTACTTATTTGAATCCTTTTGGAATTTTAGGCTCAACTTTTCGGTGGAAAGACAGACAGATTTTTTTTTTGTTATTTACCGTTTTTTGCTTTGATAAACATGTTGAAGTAATTAAATTATATTTGAAAATAATCTCTCTATTCTTTTCATCCAAAATTTATATAGAAGATTAAATTTCACAGAAATTTTGTCAGTCATGTAATCACCACTCATGATACTATCTAATTTGGGTATCAAACTATATATAAATAGAAAAGACTTTTCATATTGGTAACACCTGTCTTGTAACATAAGTCAGCTGTGATAGAAAAATAATAAAAGAAAAATGAACAGTGATCCTTCATCGTCGAATTCACGTAATTACCAATAAAATGGAAATGTTAGTTTATTTCATCTACACGACGTTAAATAATTAGTAACGTAGACGAATAAATCGTTATAGCTTGTTATACATAATTTAAAATGTTATATCCTATTTAAGCATATTATTAACATTATTAAAATTATTACCTACATAAAGTCATCACATAATTAAGTTAAGTACCTACTACGTAAAGTTTTATTTTAACAGTATATTTATAGGTTCTTAAGAAAGAAAAAAAAATTTCGCGCAAAATTCAAAAAATTAACCACTAAATTAAACACATAAATAACCACCATATTACATGTTCTAATGTAACAATACACATAAATGGTTTTGACAATATAAACTTTTTTAATGAGACCTTATGACGTTAGACATATATTATTATCATTGACAGAATGTGTGCTGCTATTAGTCAGATCACGGTTAATTCTTAGGTAACACTGTGTTATAACGCCTTATATTAAAAGTTCAATTTAATATATAGTTTAAGTTCAGACGGGATTACGTCTGTCAGGTCCGCTGGTCAATTTCTACAAAACTCCATTAAATATAATTTTTTGATTAAAACTATTTATACTACTATATTATACTACTACTAACTCTTTATTGCACACAGTAAATACATAACATAAAGTTTATACAACGGAAACAACATGTGCGGCGAGCTTAATTTAATAATGAATTTCCTTCCAGCAAACCTTAACGAAAGAGACATTTAACTGAAAGTAAATCTAGTGTACCTAGGGTTACCATATGAAAAAATCAAAAGTCCGGAGAAAAGGCCTGATTTCCATTGAAAAATCCTGAGATTTTTTACAGTTTGAGAATTTTCTCTCAAAAGACAATAATATTACTTTTTTAAATTGTTAAACTCAAACTCAAATATTTTAATGCATTCCATGTGTAGGTATTACATAAAGTGTTACAGATGATATAGTTTTTTTAGATCCAACATGGACCCTGTCGGGCACAGCAAAAATGGAAGAGAGGAATAGGGCCAGCCATTTTAATTAATGTTAAGTAAACAATTGAAAAAAAGTCGTAATACCGTTTTTATAAACTGCGGATCTCGCTCACACGTGCAATTATTACCTAAAAAAAGATTTTTATTAGCTAGTTTAACTTTTTTAAAGAGATCTTTAAAATGTAAGCTGTATTTCATTAAAAATTCTAAAAATCCTGACATTTCATGAGATTTGCAAAATCTGGCCGCAATCCTGAGAAGAGTCCAAAAATCCTGAAATCTCAGGACAAATCCTGAGATATGGTAACCCTAAGTGTACCTACAATAGGCAATAACCTAATGGAATACCAAATTGGTTAATACTTATCAATAAACATAATAAAATACACTAGAAGATACATGTACAACAACATGTTAAATAAACTTTTTTAGCGTCCGTAATCCAATGGCTAAGGTGTCGGACGTTTGTGATCTTGTGGTCGCCGCGGCACCGGTTCCATCCTCACCCAATGCACTTCCAATGTGAGCCCACTCGTAACACAAGTAATTAAGCTTAGCAAGGTTGGTTAACAAGAATACTAGTAGACTGCAAAACTGTGCTAGTATTGTTTTTTTATTTTTAATAATTTAAGTTAATAAGTCCGCTTGTTTAAGCATTGACATTAAAAACGAACCTCGCCTAGAGATGCATGCAATCCTATTCAAGAGGGGTTCATTGTTAAATTTTTATTCCTATTCCTTTTCTGTCAAATGTAACTGAATTGGATTTGTAATTACGTGAATCCGATTCTAACATAGAAACACAGCAACGTAGTTTACTAAATCAACAAAATGTTCGTATGATTGACAGCGGTCTGTGCTCCAATTATCCAAAGGGATAAAGGGCTGATCCCATCAAAAGCTATTTAACTAGTGGTTATAGTAATTAATATATTGAGGTACTTATTATTTTGCGGAAATGGTTACATCTTATACTAATGATAAATCTAAAGAGATTGTTTGTTTGCTTGAACGCGCTAATCATAGAAACTACTGGTCCGATTTGAAAAATTCTTTCAGTTTAAGATAGCCCATTTATAGAAGAACGCAGGCTATATTTTATTATGAAGTTCTCAGGGAAACGAGAGTTGTAGAGTAGAGCTAGTAATAGATAAGGAAAAAAATATTTGTGAGTGTTATAGGCTATATTTTAAGTAAAAGTTTCCATGGGAACGGAATCTACGCAGGTGATCTGCGCGGGACAGCTAGTCCGGTATATGTTCCTTAGTCGTCTCTTATGACACCCACGAATAAATGGAGTGGTCTATTCAAAGTCGTTAACTACACAGGAGTGACTTTACAAATAAATTCACGGATACAAAGCACAATCACACTCAGAACAACGATCTGTGACTCACGCAAATAAATGTCTCATTTGGAAATCAATCCCAAAATACCACGTCTCAGAAGGAAGTTGGTATACCGTCTGCACTGTGCCATCGACGCGCGACGCAATTATATTTATTACTTGCTGCGCCCCGCGGTTTTACCCACGGTACTCTGCTCCAGTAGGTCGGAGCATAATCTTTTGTAACCTATATGTTAATCCAGCGTATAACCTATTTTGGTGCAAAATTTTAGCCAATTCCGTTCAGTAGTTTTGGCATGAAAGAGTAACAAACATCCATCCATCCATCCATACTTACAAACTCTCGCGTTTATAATATTAGTAGGATATTTTATAGCTCATAGTTTTTAGTGGTACCTCGTCTTTATGCCGAAACTTACTAGATTTGAAATCATGACTTACCGCCGTTCTGAATAATTGATTCGGCGCCATATTGACGTAAGGATCTATATTCAAAATGATTGGGGTTCTTACACAACGGTATGACGGGAAATCACTTAAGCTTCATGCTTCAACTTAAGCCGTCAAGCGATTTATTTGGAAATCCACATTGGGGTTGTTTCCAAACTCTGTACGTTTTGAAGGGTTTTTGTATGTTAGTTATAAAAAATAAAAATAAAAATCATTTTTATATACGTAAACCAATTACAGGCACTTGTAAATCGTCAAATATTTTTTGAAGATTAATTATTATTTATCTTAAATTACATTTGCTGTTTATTTTTAAACCTATTCAAATTACTTATTTATAATTAAATTAATTATTATAATTAATGTATATTGTCGCTAGGAGGTTACTATAGTAACCTTTTGACATGAGAACAGATTTAAATCTTGTATCAGGCAAGTCTGTTAAAGTTATATACAATAGATATAAATAATATAATACTAATAACAATAACATCTGTTTGAATATCAAGCTCCAGTTGTGAGGCTGGGGGTCTTGACTATTAAAAGATTTGATATATATTTTGTGACTGTATTTAAAATAGGTATGATACATCGAAGATTGTCGCGATGCGTGCGCACATACGTGTGGCGGTGTGTCGGCGGCGAATTGAATGATGAATGCCCGGGGGCCCGTAGGTGGGGACCGCAGATGTTGAAACCGGTCGGCGCGGCGGCCCGGCGCGATGAGACGCAGGAACAACATCTTTTAAATAAAGCTAATATTGGGGAATTTCAGCTGTGCTGGCCGTAGGTACCTCCCGGAAACTCGGGAATAAGTAGGCCCTTGTATTATGTATTCTCAGTAATTACGCGTGGCACGATTGCACATAGCCCGGGAGTGTTGCGGCATCTGAACCTGTGCGATGCAACACCCAAACCCGTTGGTTCTTGCAGCATCCTACTATAGACCTTTGCCCACAAAGCGTCGTAAACACCATCAGCCTCGGGGCGTTCTAGATGACTCGGACGACGAGATAACAATCTACCAACTAACAGTAAAAAGACTGCAAGAAACAAGCACTACTACACAGAGACCTCTCTATCCGACCCGTTGGAGAAGAGTGCGCTCGAGAACGCGACGCGTCCCCCCTCGTCCTCCCGACCCTTAGTTTGCAAAGAACGATCCTATGCCCTAGTAGACCCGAAGAAAAAAGGCATCTGAACCTGTGCGTGCCGGACACACACGGAGGCAACCACGCCCGCAACGACTAGCTGTGCCTGTAGCTAAAACCAACTAACTGGCGAAAATACCCGTAACAAAAGCTATCCGAATTGTCAACACGGCTGATAAAATGGATATTTATTCAGAGAATTCGAGTTAATTAGCAAAAGGCATATTATATGTAGTAGATACGTTAGTTAGTTATAGGAATGTAATAGTTGGTAGTAGTAATTAAGTGTTATTTTAGTTTATATTGTAAAATTACACTTTTTATGTTTTTTTATTAGCATTCCATAGTTTTCAAGTATTGTGTATATTTTTGTAGATTACTTCATCTCATTAGGTGTAAGTTACCTGTAAACAGAATTAACTTCTGTTTTTCCGTGATTACGAAAATTATATAATTCATTGTTTAATGTAGTATGAAGTAGATTAATTTACTAGAAAGGAAGATATAATATACTATAAAGCTCTTTCTATGAGTATTTTCAAAGCAAATTTTCATTCATCTATTTTAAGGGACTGGTCAGTCACTTAATTTCGATTTTGAATGGAATTCATTCAACTATAAACTTTTCCACCCAACGGCTATACTAAATGGATTCCATCGGTTGGAACGATCGGTCTTCCTATTACAACATTGAAGATAATATAGAATTAATTAATTAAATGTACCTTACATTGTTATATCCAAATCGTCAAGTGATAGTAACCGATGATATGCATAAATTATAATGGAGTTTAATTAAGATTTTTGTGTACTGTTGTACTGTTAAAATAAAGTATACATAATACTGTTTTGAGCGTCAAAATGCTTAACAATATAAGTATTGGACTGAGACACTGAACCAAGTTTTTAAATATTTTATGTCAAATATTCAAGGCATCAAGTGTGACATGCTCTTTTTTTTTTTATTTGTTCAATATTCTTTTCAGACCTAAATATACTTTTGTAGCGACCTCCTTCATGACCATGGACGGACGCCACTTTATTTATTTAAATAGAAAATTCAGATATATCATAGTGAAAATTTTTATAACCATTGTTGCAACACCATCATCATTTTAAATATAATTATTTCTGCTTCTGTAAATGTATTATTGTAAACTAGCGACCCGCCCCGGCTCCGCACGGGTACAATGCTGATGTATTATACATATAAACCTTCCTCTTGAATCCCTCTATCTATTAAAAAAAAACGCAACAAAATCCGTTGCGTAGTTTTAAAGATTTAAGCATACATAGGGACATAGGGATATAGGGACAGAGAAAGCGACTTTGTTTTATACTATGTAGTGACAGTGAGCGCAGTGTCAATCATTTTTATCATACAACCCATGCTCCTAAACTTTTTTCTTGTAAAAAAAAGGTGGCAACCCTAGTTTTACCTGAGGAGGAGCAGGAGTTTCTAGTGGTAGAACCCTCTCCTATTGGTAAGACTAGCATACCAGTGCCAATAGGGAGACCTGGAAGCTAATCACGGAACGATATGACTATAACTTCGATGAAAATGTTTTCATTATTGTAGGGCTATTGTAAAGCATGTATTTTTTTTAGAATTTTTATGTCTACTAGTTTGCTTGTTAACCCCTCGTGCTAAGCTAAATGCTTGTGTTAGGAGTGGGTTCACTTCGGTAGTGCAATGGGTGGGGTTTGAACCGGCGACCGCAAGATCACAAGTCCGACGCCCTAGCCATTGGACTACGGCTGCTTAATTTATTATGTTAATGTTTCTATTTTATTAAAACTACATTTACCTAATAAATTGACGCAGTTAAAAATGTAATGCATGCATATTAAACGCTGGGTAGCGAAGACATGTTTATCATAGTCATGTGGTGACGTGAAAAGCGTTCACATATTCCACCACTGTTGCGGGGACGCTCCACTCCGCGCAACCTCCTGACTCCTAGTCCTCTGAGACAGTGTATGAGTGCACTATCACTATATAACCTTTGTTGATATATAACCTGTTCCAAATTGAGATTAATAAAATTTGACCACCGGTAGAACTCGAACCTGCATCTTAGGTTAAGCCCCTAATGCCTTTAAGAATTAGGATACGGTGGAACCCTACCGGTCATCGAAATTTATCAATCTCTTTTATAACACGTCTCTAAAGGAGACGTTAGTGCCATCTATCGGTAATGATCCGCATTATTTCGACTAATATCTCCGAAGTTACATTTGGTATTAAATATTAAACGATGAAACCGCGGGTCGTGGGGCTCATAGGACCGGGACCGCGGTCCCGGATTCCACCTATAAAATATTTATTTTTCAGTAGTATTTTAGGACCACAAATAAATAAAAGTAAAGTATGTCTTACGAAAGTATATAACATTTTTAAAGGTTTTTCAATACTTCACGGAAAAGTTTACCATAATATACTTTGTTTCAAAATTGAGATTACTTAATAAAATTCGACCACCGGCAGGTCTCGAACCTGCATCTTAGGTTAAGCCCCTAATACCTTAACCATGAAACATAGTATATGGTAAACTTTTCCGGAAAGTATTACGTAGTAAATATATAAGTAAACCAAATATAGTCAATTGTAGATAAAGATTCCTGCTTGGACTTCACTCACACGAGGAATAAGGACTAGGAAATTAAGCGCATTTCAACAAATTGCAACAGCGAAATTTTAAAATACCCCAACCATTTTTGGGCCATTTTTTATTATTGCTATGGCCCCAGGGGATAGTAGCTGTTTATCATGGTGTTCAACGCTTTAACGTTTAAATTGCGTGCTAGAAAATACATTCATTTGAATTGTAATATTTATTTTTACGACCTATTAGCTAAGGCACTACTCGCCGTTTTTTGTCTTCTTTATTTTTTACTAGAGAGCATAAGTACTCTATGCTTTTGTGTCAATGTCAACCGAAATATACCTACCTACCAAACCATACTCCCGCCCAAACCCCTCAGTCCTTTGTCCTACGAAGTGAGTAGACACACAGAAAAACAGTCGTATGTAATTTATACGATTGTTTTTGTTTGTATTTGTGAGCCTTGAACGTGATTAAATACTACACAAACACACAATTATAATATTGGGTATATTTAAGATGAATTAATGTTGGTTCTATGATATTAGTTAAATACTATATAATACCATTCTAATACGTATTGACAGACTTTATGAAGTAATTAGAAAAAAAATATATATATAGATAATTCTGCACGCGGCTTAACCAGCGAAGCTCGAGATCCCGTGGTAGCTTCTTAAATTAATATATTCCTTGTATAATAATCCTCCTGAATATAATAACATTTTTTTTTAAACATTTTTTATAAGTTTTTATGTTTTTTTATTAGCATTCCATAGTTTTCAAGTATTGTGTATATTTTTGTAGATTACTTCATCTCATTAGGTGTAAGTTACCTGTAAACAGAATTAACTTCTGTTTTTCCGTGATTACGAAAATTATATAATTCATTGTTTAATGTAGTATGAAGTAGATTAATTTACTAGAAAGGAAGATATAATATACTATAAAGCTCTTTCTATGAGTATTTTCAAAGCAAATTTTCATTCATCTATTTTAAGGGACTGGTCAGTCACTTAATTTCGATTTTGAATGGAATTCATTCAACTATAAACTTTTCCACCCAACGGCTATACTAAATGGATTCCATCGGTTGGAACGATCGGTCTTCCTATTACAACATTGAAGATAATATAGAATTAATTAATTAAATGTACCTTACATTGTTATATCCAAATCGTCAAGTGATAGTAACCGATGATATGCATAAATTATAATGGAGTTTAATTAAGATTTTTGTGTACTGTTGTACTGTTAAAATAAAGTATACATAATACTGTTTTGAGCGTCAAAATGCTTAACAATATAAGTATTGGACTGAGACACTGAACCAAGTTTTTAAATATTTTATGTCAAATATTCAAGGCATCAAGTGTGACATGCTCTTTTTTTTTTTATTTGTTCAATATTCTTTTCAGACCTAAATATACTTTTGTAGCGACCTCCTTCATGACCATGGACGGACGCCACTTTATTTATTTAAATAGAAAATTCAGATATATCATAGTGAAAATTTTTATAACCATTGTTGCAACACCATCATCATTTTAAATATAATTATTTCTGCTTCTGTAAATGTATTATTGTAAACTAGCGACCCGCCCCGGCTCCGCACGGGTACAATGCTGATGTATTATACATATAAACCTTCCTCTTGAATCCCTCTATCTATTAAAAAAAAACGCAACAAAATCCGTTGCGTAGTTTTAAAGATTTAAGCATACATAGGGACATAGGGATATAGGGACAGAGAAAGCGACTTTGTTTTATACTATGTAGTGACAGTGAGCGCAGTGTCAATCATTTTTATCATACAACCCATGCTCCTAAACTTTTTTCTTGTAAAAAAAAGGTGGCAACCCTAGTTTTACCTGAGGAGGAGCAGGAGTTTCTAGTGGTAGAACCCTCTCCTATTGGTAAGACTAGCATACCAGTGCCAATAGGGAGACCTGGAAGCTAATCACGGAACGATATGACTATAACTTCGATGAAAATGTTTTCATTATTGTAGGGCTATTGTAAAGCATGTATTTTTTTTAGAATTTTTATGTCTACTAGTTTGCTTGTTAACCCCTCGTGCTAAGCTAAATGCTTGTGTTAGGAGTGGGTTCACTTCGGTAGTGCAATGGGTGGGGTTTGAACCGGCGACCGCAAGATCACAAGTCCGACGCCCTAGCCATTGGACTACGGCTGCTTAATTTATTATGTTAATGTTTCTATTTTATTAAAACTACATTTACCTAATAAATTGACGCAGTTAAAAATGTAATGCATGCATATTAAACGCTGGGTAGCGAAGACATGTTTATCATAGTCATGTGGTGACGTGAAAAGCGTTCACATATTCCACCACTGTTGCGGGGACGCTCCACTCCGCGCAACCTCCTGACTCCTAGTCCTCTGAGACAGTGTATGAGTGCACTATCACTATATAACCTTTGTTGATATATAACCTGTTCCAAATTGAGATTAATAAAATTTGACCACCGGTAGAACTCGAACCTGCATCTTAGGTTAAGCCCCTAATGCCTTTAAGAATTAGGATACGGTGGAACCCTACCGGTCATCGAAATTTATCAATCTCTTTTATAACACGTCTCTAAAGGAGACGTTAGTGCCATCTATCGGTAATGATCCGCATTATTTCGACTAATATCTCCGAAGTTACATTTGGTATTAAATATTAAACGATGAAACAGCGGGTCGTGGGGCTCATAGGACCGGGACCGCGGTCCCGGATTCCACCTATAAAATATTTATTTTTCAGTAGTATTTTAGGACCACAAATAAATAAAAGTAAAGTATGTCTTACGAAAGTATATAACATTTTTAAAGGTTTTTCAATACTTCACGGAAAAGTTTACCATAATATACTTTGTTTCAAAATTGAGATTACTTAATAAAATTCGACCACCGGCAGGTCTCGAACCTGCATCTTAGGTTAAGCCCCTAATACCTTAACCATGAAACATAGTATATGGTAAACTTTTCCGGAAAGTATTACGTAGTAAATATATAAGTAAACCAAATATAGTCAATTGTAGATAAAGATTCCTGCTTGGACTTCACTCACACGAGGAATAAGGACTAGGAAATTAAGCGCATTTCAACAAATTGCAACAGCGAAATTTTAAAATACCCCAACCATTTTTGGGCCATTTTTTATTATTGCTATGGCCCCAGGGGATAGTAGCTGTTTATCATGGTGTTCAACGCTTTAACGTTTAAATTGCGTGCTAGAAAATACATTCATTTGAATTGTAATATTTATTTTTACGACCTATTAGCTAAGGCACTACTCGCCGTTTTTTGTCTTCTTTATTTTTTACTAGAGAGCATAAGTACTCTATGCTTTTGTGTCAATGTCAACCGAAATATACCTACCTACCAAACCATACTCCCGCCCAAACCCCTCAGTCCTTTGTCCTACGAAGTGAGTAGACACACAGAAAAACAGTCGTATGTAATTTATACGATTGTTTTTGTTTGTATTTGTGAGCCTTGAACGTGATTAAATACTACACAAACACACAATTATAATATTGGGTATATTTAAGATGAATGAATGTTGGTTCTATGATATTAGTTAAATACTATATAATACCATTCTAATACGTATTGACAGACTTTATGAAGTAATTAGAAAAAAAATATATATATAGATAATTCTGCACGCGGCTTAACCAGCGAAGCTCGAGATCCCGTGGTAGCTTCTTAAATTAATATATTCCTTGTATAATAATCCTCCTGAATATAATAACATTTTTTTTAAAACATTTTTTATAAGTTTTTTGAAATGCAAACAAACAAACAATCAAATATTTCCTCTTTACAAAATAAGTATATATTTTCGACTGATAGCTTTTTTATTTATCGAGCCGAAAAAATCAATTTTTCACAGAATTTCAGTTGTCATATTGTCAAACTAAAATTCATTCTTCTGATGATTTGTACATTTTATCATTGAAAAATTAACCCTTTGAAATATATTTTTTTCTTTCTTTATGTTCTTTAGATGTAGCTAATAAAATACTACTTCAGTTTATACTCAGTACATACTAAATTACAAGACGAAAACAAAATCCATTTTCTTAAAATATATAACCTAATGTAACTTAATTTAAGCAAAGCAATTTATAATTATCTCACAAGTGAATACTTTATAATTAACTACCATCAAGTTCTAAATAAGCACAACCTATTCGTAAAATATATCAAAAAGTTTTATTAATTAACTTTTTAATTACAATTACTCCAAGTTTATTAAGATAAAATCTATTATCTTGGTCAAATAAATTTCGTAAATATTAATCCACTTTCTCATCATTCTAATATTAATTTAAGCCACTTAAAATATACTCAAACTTACATGATTATTTTTAAGTGATGGTACTTATGGTAAAACTGTTAATTAAGAATAAAAATCACCTTTTACACCTTCTGTATCAATAAAGTTTTTTTTGTCAGGTGCAGGAATTGACGGCCCTACCTTCGAGATTTTTGGCGGACATGTAGTTAGCTTCAAGGATTTTTCTACTTAACCTGGCATAAAGGCGAGCAGGCTCCAGTATTATTACATTGTTGGACAACTTCACTCTAAGATATTTTTGCAAGAGGGTGACCCCTATGATTTGGACCTCGGTTCAGGAAGGTCACTGGCGGGGGATTGAGAAATTATGACTTTTAGTTCTTGTGGTTGTTTTGTGCAACTGTCGCTCTACTTTACAGTTCACGGGCCCCTCGGACTTCGGGTCTACGAAGATATCGTATAATTCTTTGCAAGCTTCGGTCCCAGAAAGCGAGGACGGGACGCATTGCATCCGCGGGCGTTCCTTTTCCGGCGGGTCGGATAATGCTAGTCTCTGTTCTGCTTATTAGAAAGTTGTGATCTCGTCGTCCGGGTCGCCCGATTCCAAAGGTGCTTACAACACTTTGTGGTCAAACGCCTATAATCGAATGCCGCAACAACCAAAGTGTTTGGGTGTTAAACAAAAGTTCATAAATTCCATTCGTTAAATACAATTTATGTGTTTTTGCTTATAGAGTGGAAGATTTTCATTTACCTAATAATTATAATTTTAACCAAAATTAAATTGTTATAACAAGGTAAATTTATTTTACTTCAATTCAAATCCATAGGATTAATAAGTTAATCGACAATTTTAACCTTGAGTTAGATAAAATAAAAAATAAACATCTGTAATAAAATAGAAGTAAATAGTTTGATTATTTTCAGTTTCAAACTATGGCCACTGGCATTGTTTTTACTATACTTTAATGTACATACGGTTTGAAATTTTCTAATATATGTGATTATTATTTTTCTTATTTTATTGTTCTCCACAGCCATTTCTTATTATTCACATATAGAACAGTTGAAATATACAGTATAATACATATTGAAAAATATTACTTTATCGGTGTAGTTAACTCGAAGAAAATGGGCTGTTGTGAGGTGTGGGTACGCCATCACACATAAATATTAACTTTTCGAGAAAATCGACTAAAACTACCTCTATTTTTTTTATAGACGTAGTTTTTGCTTGATATTCAAAATAATTTCATATTTTTATGAAAAGCTCATTTTTGACAAAAATGGCACATAGGAGATGTTAAGTTTGGAACGACGATATATTATTATGATAGTGGCGCGACTAATGAAATATTTCCATTTTTCTTTCAAATCTTTCTTCTTTAATATTCGATCACTTTTGTGGACTAATATAAAATTGTAATAAAGTAATAATTATACCTAAATTAAATTATAATAGTATAAATGAATACCTGAGGGTCATTTCTGAGTCTGTGAAAATGGTCGATGCTCGCATTTGGTGATCTTTTGCTGACGTGTGGATGTGAAAGAAGAAAATAATTCTTCAGGTTGCCAATCTGAAAAGAATGAAAAGAAATATTAAAATATTGTTGATACAAGTTTCATACGCTGAATTTTATATGTGTCAAGCCCTAAGCCCATCACCATCATATCCCCATTTTAGTTTTAGACAGACATTATCTAGTTTACCATCAGGCTTTTGCTACTATACTGAGCATAAAAGCAAGCAGAGCTCCAGCCTCAATAAATGGCTGCGCAAGAGGGCAACCCCCGGGGGACTTGGACCACGGCTCAGCCCGGCTAGCATAGGCAGCGCGACTCGAGTCTACGACCAATCACATTGCAGAAAGTGTCACGTGACAGTGCGTTTCTGCAATGTGATTGGTCGGCCTCCGTAGAGTAGACTCGAGTCGCGCTGCCTATGCTAGCCGGGCAGGGCGGTCGCTGGCGGTGGCCTTGAGGAGTGATGACTTTAGATTTTTAGGGGATTTTTTCGCAATTGTGGCTCTACTTTACAGTACGTGGGTTTCGGAGTTCGGTTCTACGAGGGCATCTGAAGGTTCTTTGCTAACTAAGGATTAGGAAGGCGACGGCACAAAAAACCAATCCGGCAGTGTGATTACGTAAAAAATAAAGCACTGCGGCTGGCTTGGCTGGCGGGTTGGTGACCACAAGCCTTCGCCCGTTATATTCTATACGATTGTTAAATATTTATGATGTTATAACAATAGGCTAGTTGACATTTTTTTATTATTATTTTTATATATATATTATATATATATTTGGTTCCAATGTGCTATCCGAAATCTGCGGGAAATCTTTGATTGTACACAAAGATTTCCGTCGGGTGCGAGAGACGAACCCACGACCTCCGAGATTTTAACTGAAACTCATGACACTACGGCCTCGGAATCAGACTTATTTAGAAAATTGTTTCTTAGTTGTATATCCCAAACATGAAACCCAAATAACACTTTGAAGAAATACTACCAATGCTTTTAAGAAAACTGTAATAGCATTGAAGAAAGGAAACTAAAGGAAATCATATTTGAACCGCATCGAAAATAAATGTAAGTTATAAAACGGTATATGAAGCTCATGTGTAATTGAAAACTATAAATAGTTGAATCTTGATGTATTCTTAACAAAATTGAACCAATACAGAGTTTGGTTTACAAAAGAAATCGTGATGGCCCCGCTCCCTTCGAGGCCGATCCATGAGGATTAGGGACGCCTCCACACTCCGGGCGTCCCTATAACTGGGCAAATGGGCCACAGTCAGTGTGGCCCAGGTGATCCCGCGGCGCTATATTGGCTGCGGCTGCCGTCGGGGGGCCGGATTGCTTCGTGCGTACCCGGCCCCCGCCAAAGACGGATCGACGGAGTGTCCGGGGGGTTTTACTTGTGTAGATTTGTTAGATTTCCTTTTTTCGGATAGTTTTATTTTTTATTTATCGTATTACCTTGTACATTCTGACAAGTACAAGTGTATCTAAATACCTGTATGCGGAATAAAATTTATTTATTAACATTTATCAAATATTTTTTTAAAGAGATACTTAAATCTACGCGGACGACTTCCGAATAAAATCTCAGCTATTTAATATAATTATGAAATTAAAATGATTATTTATCAGCATTTCTTTGTGTTTTTTCAATAATGTGTCCAGTCATAACAACAAGTACTCTTTCTTTCAATAAATACTTACTAATAAACAACGCTGTTCCCTTATAAAAGCAATAGAATGGAAGTTTGTATAGCAATAAAATACAAACACGAATTAAAAGCCTGCAAATACCAGATGCTCGTGGTTCAATCGAGTTAAAGGCGGTTTCTTTAATAAATGGGTTTTATTTACACAGTAAATTGTGGGAAGCATTAGCTTAGTTTTATTTTACTATTGTAGCCTTTCTTTAGAATTTATTCAGGATGTGTATGAAGTGCAAAACGTATTAATTCTGCGATACCAATAATATTTGAGTACCAAAATTACCAAAATTTTGCTATGTACCTGATTGTACTCATTGATTTTTTTTCTCTAATATTTTAAATAAATTGAGCATACTGTTTAATAACTATGTTGCTTTATCCAACACTTTTATAGACAGCAAATATATGTTAATAAAAAAAAACACATATTTGTGTCTGAATTGGCTGGTGCAAACGATTCTAATCCGTATATGGCACATTATAAATGCGTTAAAGTTGTACGTAATATGTTTGTCTATTCATTCATACGCGTACGTTTTAGTAAACCTAAATATAAACATGTAATTCAAATAAACAGTTTTATTATTTACAAAATTTAGATATAAAAAAATTAATATATAGACATAGTTAAATTTATGGCCGAGGAAACGAACACAGCTTTGATGCTCCGCGCGCGCTGACGGCGCGGCGGTAGTAGGTAATGATGCTGCTACCCGCAATGATACACGTTAGTTGACATTTTGCGATTTATCTAAAAAATCTAAACTAATCTTCATAAATCGCTGTCGCGTTTTACAACGCCGCGCCGCTAACTACTCGCTAACATCGTGCCCGTGGCTTAAGAAAATTTATTTTGCTACAAAATTGCGTAGCGCGTAGCAAAGTTTTCTCTCAAGCAAAAGCTTACACTGATAATTTCGTAGTAATTGCTACGCGACTGACAGAAACTTGGCTCGTACAAGTAAATTAATTAAAATAACATCTTTTATTTTAGGATTGCTACTATAAGTATTAGTACTTTAATCAAAGAGCCCCAGTTTCATACATCGAAATAGTTAGCATTTAATTATTCAGGTCCTTGTTCTAACGAAAATATGTTTGAACGAAGTGAAGTCCCGGGCTCAATTCTTAGGTTGGGCAAAAAATGTATTAACTATTTATTTTCAAGAAAAATCTTTTTCATCTCGGAGTGCATGTTAAGATTTCAGTCCGGAAAAACTAATTTCTGAATTGGTTTTCATGGCATTTTCATAAGTACAAGATTGATCCATGAGAAAGGTTTAAATATATAATTTGTTAAAGTATTGTGTGCGTTAGAGATAAAAATATTTGTTTTTTCTAAAATTCATTTAATCTTGTTGCGTTGTGTTTGCAACACAAGATTAAATATATTTCAATATAAAAGTAAAACGTTTTATATATTACCAAATCACTTTCAGCATTCACATATTTCAAAATGAAGGCGGAAAATTTCTGCTATAAATTCGTTCAACCAAAATAATATATCTGTAGGTAAGGAAAGTTTACATAAAAAATAAGGAAAACACTCAATTTTAACTGTTGGTTGTTGTTATGATTAAAATTAAATAAATCAATATGAATTGTTTTTTTTTATTAAATTTTGTATGCTTTGTGATTTTATGACTGAGAACTAAAGTTACTGATATAGCCCGCAGATAAACAAAGACTCACAATATTTGTAGAAAATAATAATAATAATAACAGTTTATTTCAGGTATTAACCCTTAGTAATTACATAAATACACACAATAAAATCAACACAAAAATCTTCATACAGACAGCTCTTTTATTTCGGACGCACATTATGTAGATAGCTAGGAATCTTTTGCTACTTCACCGGACATAAAGGTGAGCAGAGCTCTAGTCTCAATAACTGGTTTAAATAATACAAACTATCGTAGAAGGCGTCCTCTGTGGGACTTGGACCTCCGGACTGACAATCGTTGAAGCAGACGCGTCTAAGTGCCGGGGACTCCAACCTGACGCTTGCCGGACGCAAGAGTCCGACCAATGTAAGGTAGGACGCCCTCATGCAAGATAAACTTATGACTCGAGACCGGTAGTTAGTAGACTAGATGCCACGTGTTATGGTTGTAATTTGCGCCATATCGCGGCCTATGTCCTACAATCAACTGTGATAAGCTGATAGATTGGATACTTTGTGGCAAATCTGATATGCTGATTACATTGCTTAGGAAAACCAGTTTCTTTTTCAAAAGCATGTATTATGTAGTAAGGCATTTTCTTCTTCACTGGCCTTACATAAAAGCAAGGCTAGCGAGTTTTATTAAACTAATTAACTTGTTTATAGATATACGTACATACAAATAAATAAAATTTAGTATGTAATGGTAAAGTAACAGGATTGTACATGCCCATAAGTATAGGATACTAATAACAAAAACAACATTTTAGAAAATTATCTCTCTGTGTATTGTTCCAGCTAATCTCAGTAATGGCTTGGCCAATTTTGATGGGACTTTTATTGTTAGACTGCTTATAAAAATCTTATTTACACGGACGAAGTTGCGGGCAGCTACTATGTCATAAATAGTTCTTAAAACCATATATTCTCGCAATATTATCCATTAACTATATTAATTGTAACTATAGCATCCTATAACTTCATTAAAACGCATAATTTAATATACTAAGTAGTCAACTCACACCAGTTCTTAAACGTCCAATCAACCAATAAAACGTATTCAAATTTGAGCCTAACTTGCATAGTAATAAGACCGGTCACGGTCCATATATCACTTGATATTAACATTGACATCATCCCTACAGACTTTAAGCCCATGAGCCTATAGATTACTGACAAATTAGCGATAATTGCCGAGATTAATTAAGCTGCTTTGCATAGAAAGGCACTTTAATACCCATTATAGTGGATGCATGGCGATAGTGAAAAAGTTTATTAAGAGAGATTAATGCTGGTTGTAGTTATGGCTTGGTAAAATGTAAATTGTACGGAGTACCTATTAGATTATCTTCGTGGTTATAAACTTTCACTTTTTTGCTAGAAGCTTCGTAGCCAATATTTTGTTTAGGGATTGTAATAAGACGATTAACAGTCTAAGCCTCCGTGGCTAACCGGTTCGATCTCCACGCCGGACAAGAAAATATCTTCGCGGAAATTAAAAGATTTATTATCCAGGCCTAGTTAGTTGAGGACCTTCTTGCCTGGGATAGCACGTTAAACCGTTGGTCCTAATTGTTACATCATCTGTAACAGGTAACGGGCAGCAGTGTTCTTCTGTGCCTTCCGACAAAATACTGCGGCGTGCAAAAAATCTCCTTTAAGACGAGCCCCATGTTCAGCAGTAAAAGTTATGCGGGCTTACAAGAGACAAAACAATGGTTTAAATTATACAGTCTCATGGCTCATCAGTCTATCCGTGACCACGACTGATATAACCCATGTCGTAACGTCGGATTATTAAAAAGGTAATGATTTGCCTTAAAATCGTACCGCGATTAGGACCCGTTTTTTTTTTCGGACTGACATACGTATTTAGCCACGAAGCTTTTGCTACTTCGCCGGGCATAAAGGCGAGCAAAGCTCCAGCCTTAATAAATGGTTTAAAAACTACAAACTAAGCAACCTGCGCAAGAGGGCGCCCCCTGTGGGGCTTGGACCTCGGCTCAGGGCGGTCGCTGGCGATGAGATTGAGGGATTATGACGTTTAGTATTTTAGGGGAGTTTTGTGCAACTGTCGCTCTACTTTACAGTTCGCGGGCCTCTCGGACTTCGGGTCTACGAGGGCATCGGATGGTTCTTTTCAAACTAAGGATCAGGAGGACGAGGCGGGAATTGAGACCCGCGTATACTTTAAATGGTGTGTACAAATTGCAAAAGTTTAAAAACATTTAAAACAATGGTTGTACGTTTTTTTCTGTAGGATATTTGTTGTACAAAGCTTTTGGTACTTGCAAGAAGCTTCTTGCCGGGCAAGAATATGAACAGGGTTTGAAGTCTTTTAATACGCCAAGCTTATTTAAATTTAATATGGAACCTGTTGCTATACTTCGTCACGTAAGAAAATAAATGGAAAGCAGAGCTCTTATCACGGCTTTCCAGCGGACTCTAACTTGGAGTCAATTTATGCATTATTGCTATCTTAAAGTTAGCACTTTATGGGTCTTAAAACGGTTTTCAGTGATATTGTTTACGTTTTCTTTGGTTAAAATATGAGACTTGGGAAGAGTTTGTGGTAAAAAGCATTATCTTATCGTAAGTAGATAGAATTTAATCAGGACGATGCGATGGCTTGATTGCATAAAACAGAAATCGGACAAAATACATGTCGTATGCAAAATGAGTCATAATTGTTTGCTCTAAAAAAGAAAACCAACTCGCGTACTGGAGAAATCAATACTACTAACTGAGCTACGTTTGAGGACGGACTAGCGTATTGTATTGTGATTGTTTCAAAATGTGCACAGTGATTACGGTAGTAGCTTCTGCAACCTATCGTTCTTGGTTCGATTCTCACCCGAGATAACTATTTTTGTGAAGCAAAGATAGTTCTCAGTCAATGTGTGCTTTGAAGCAGTTAATTTTTTTGCCTGTAACGTTCCCCGCCACTCAGGAATATTTGTATCGGGTGAAGACATTTTCTAAAAAAAAACTTTTGAGTTAATTAGGTAAATGAATTGAAATGCTAAGCATTATCAATCATGGAGAGATCTTAAATATTAAAGTTCTTAATCATTTATATTTCAACTTATGGTCTAATGTAAATATCTTATATCTTATCAGAATTAATAAATTATTTGAAAATACACGATTATTTATGCAAAGCCATACTAAGAAGTAAATACTAGGATAATAGGTAGACATAGACATTGGTCCACTTTAAGACAATAAGGTTCCCTTAGATATTGCTTTACAAGCGGAAGCGGAAGTTTAGAACAGCAGCTAGAACTCTACTAAATAATTAGTATTTCAAATAGAAGTCTTTAAAACAAAAAAAAACAAAATACATGTAGACGACCTATAAAATACAATATCACTAGAAGTAAAAGAGCAATTCAAATTTCTCATCAATCGTTAACAGCTCGTTTACGTCCTAATAAGCCAAGCCTACCTTGGCAAGCCAGAATCCTGAAGAGATATTACCTCAGGCATTAAGTCCACCATGCATTAGTGCTAGTCAGATTGGTGATCCCAGTAAAATGGTGAGTATCCTTGAGCTGATAGATACTGCTGCCAGATATCAGCTATATAACCAGCTAAATTCTTGTGGCACATGGGAACACATGGCTCTATTACAAGCCGGAAAGCACTCGGCAAAATTCAAGTTTCTATTATGTAATAATTCACAAAAATGATCAACGGATAAACTAGGCAACAATCCAATTGAACTCAGCTGGTGCACTATTATTCTCGCTTATTCTGCAAGAAACTTCAATAAAAATAAACTACTTTAAACGACCTAGCATCTGACCCAAATTCAAGATAAGCTAAGAGCCGTGCATTGGAATAATTAAGGCGCAGTGCTTTCAAGCGCGGCTCCAATTACGATCCACTTTTGTCCATTTTCACACCACTACGTGTTTTCACCACATTTTCTAAGATTCTATTGTATTGATTGGTCAGTTCGTCGGGTTCGTTGGGTTGTGTAATTCTGTGGCGTAGCGATATAAGCCTGGCCCTAATTTTGGAGTTCGTGGATTTCTTCCCCGTTCCAAAATAATCGTTCTGGCTTTGGTTGGTTGAGAGTTTAACCTCCGTGGTTAGGTAAGCACGTTACACCGTTGATCTCGATTTTTATAACATCATCTATAACAATCGCATATTTGGTAACAATCAAACAGCAACGTTTACTTTTGTATGTAATACTGCGGTTATTAACCCGACTGCCATGCATGGTGATTATGGATACGCTCCCATCGAGTAAGGCCCATGTTTAGCATGGCTGATTTGTCGTATGGCATGTATCCTTCTCGGAATGTTATATTTTAACAACTCCCCTTGAACCCATATTATTTTATTTATATTTTTAGCAGACAGGTCAATGACATGAGAAATGCGACAGCAATAATTTCGCAGATGCATCGCAAAACCATAGTTGTGAACCATAGTGTGAACAATACAAATGTTGTTGATTGCTATTGAAACATAAAAAATGTAACATTGCTATGACAGTGTGTTATTTCTTACGTATTGCGATTAATTGAAGTCGCATTGCTACGTAACTAGCCTTTTTTATGTCCGGTTGGATATTCCTTTAGGCAATCCCTCCGCCGCTGCAGCGTATCCGCGCGGCGGCGGGATATGTGGGACTCACCCTCTCCATAGCGGTGGTATGCTTACACATATCAAGAGGAGAGGACCCTACACCAGTAAAGCCCCCCGGACACTCCTTCGATTCGTCGTTGGCGGGGGCCGAGTACGCACGAAGCAGTCCGGCCCCCCGACGGCACCCGCGGCCAATATGGTGCCGCGGGATCTCCTGGACCACACTGACTGTGGCCCATTTGCTACGTAACTAGCATGCCATTATAAGAATCGTTTTTAAAAGCCATTTTTGAATACAAACTTATTTACATACATGGTAAGTTCTCTATTAAATCGACTCAAACTGGTAATATAAAGTAATAAGGTAGGTTACTTACCTAAATTTACTTATACTCATGCTTATTTATAAATTCAAAAGCATATGAATTTTGAACATAATCTAATAAGCTTAAAGTATTAATTTGGAAAGCAGAGTCCCTTTAATTAATATCTGCTTTACAGAATTTAAATGGTTTCTGTACTCTTTACAAAAGCTCTTTTGTTGTTTAATTGATTTTGGGTAGCCTTAACAAAATTTTAATACAATATAACGTATTTATTGAAGAAGAAAGGTCTACGTGCGTTTTGTTTACCTTATGTTTTGATTTATTATTTAGTAGCTTTCCGCGCGTGGTCTCGACCGCGTAACTCCCGTTTCCGTGGGTACTTCATAATTAAATATAGCCTATGTCATCCGGGGATAGCGCAGCTTTGCAACGGCGAAAGAATTTTTGAAATGGGTCCAGTAGTTTCGGAGCCTATTCAATACAAACAAACAAACAACCAAATTTTACCTCTTTATAATATTAGTATAGATTAGGTAGCTGGACTAATAATGCGTGGGTTTATTTATTTTTTAAATTTCGACAAGAGCGTCATATATTTAAACCTACATAAAAATAATTATAAACTACCTGATGCCCGCAAATTTGTCCTCGTGGTGCTTGTTATTCTTTCGGTGTTTTACTATCCCACGGGAACTCATTAATTTTCTGTGATTAAAAGTATTTAAAATGTTGACCGGGGGTATTAAATTTCATTTAAATCGATGCAACGGTTTCGGAAACTAGCTTGTACGGGCAGAAAAACATAAACAGAGAAACAAAAGAAATAAAATAAATTTGGATGTGTTCTATTTTACTTCCAACATCCCCTGAGTCAGTTATTAGATGTCTACAGTTTTATTACATATGTGTATAGCTTACTTATACTATGTCATCATAAATTTTAATGTATGGTAGGTACTTGACATATTTTGTCATGTGATTAAGCGATTCCATTTCCATTTTTTTATAATACCGAATAGTGATGTAACGGATATTCGCATTCGCATTCGCATTCGCGAATATCCGCGTATTTTTCAATATTCGCATTCGCAATACGAATGTATTCGCAAAAATTATGCGAATATTTAGCGAATGTTTTTAATAATCAAAAAGGAAATTATTATATGCATGCATATGAAATAATAATACAATACAACTTGCAATTAACATTTCAGCATCACATATTGTAAAATAAGTCCAAACTTCGCTGATGTGTGCTTTACTCATGCTTTTATGCCACTTTGTCCCTTAAATATTAGTTAAATTTGAAAAATAACATAAAACTAACCTCAACTCAAAACAAAACAAAACTTTTAGAATGAACTTTCTGTGACTAAATTCATTCGGCTCGGCTATGTTCAATTGAAACATGGTCGACACGAAACGTCAAACCTGTCAAACATTGCATCGCTTTTTTTTTAATTTTAAAATATTCGCATTCGCATTCGCGAATGTTAAAGATAAATATTCGCAATCGCATTCGCATTCGCGAATGTGAAAAATCCAGCATTCGTTACATCACTAATACCGAATGATAGAATCACTCGTATAAAAGAAGAATCAACCAATTAATGTCGTAATTTTTCAGTTTTTTATTTTGTGGTACACACGTGCAATTGTGACATAAACCTAGATGTAAGGTACGATTCCTGGTGATAAAGCTCCACTTAACACAGGTGACGATATTTTGACGGGATCCCTTTTTTTGACCTAAATTTTTTTGTCATAATTTAATTTGGCATAATGAGTTAGGCATATTTTTCTTTGGCGTATTAATAACGTGCCATAATTGGTTTTTGGCCTACTGTTTTATTTAGCATAAATATAGTTTATCCTATTTTTTTTATTTATAACTTTGATATGCCTAAAGCTGTAAGGCATATTGTTATTTGGCATAATAATGAAGCGGCCGGTGAGTCTGTCAAGAACCGCAGAACCGAATCGTGGGCAAATGACAATCGGTTAGGTTAGGTTAGAACTGCGGCCATACAACGCCAGCCGAATTGCCGAACCATGCAGCCCTGAAGCCGTGACAGATACGCTAAATGCTTGCTTGCAAGCTTTTTACGGGGAAATAAAGACCACATAATACTTTAGTAGTAAATTATATATAGCTGTAATGCTTATACGTCATTATGCGTAAGTAAATTTATGCTTTGGGACAGTATGCTTAATAATTTTTATGCTTATAGTATTTATGACTTAAAATATGGTGGTTAAAAAGTTATGGCAAATAGTATTATGCGTAACAAATGTTAGGACAAGTAGCAGTATGCCATGTAAAATTATCACATGAAATTTTATGCGTAAAAATAGAGAACCTATTTTGACACCGCTGCGTATCTCTCAGGAAATATACTAGAATGCAATATCTATTCTCTATACTAATATACTTATATAAAGCTGAAGAGTTTGATTATTTGCTTGAACGCGCTAATCTTAGGAACTACTAGTCGGATGTGCAAAAATCTTTCAGTGTTATATAGCCCGTTTATCGAGAAAGGCTATATTTAATAAGAAAGTTCATCATTATTAACTTACGTGGGTGTAAAGGTTTCGCGGAATCTTGTTTCTCTTACACGGCTGCTTCCATATTTTTATTGGGTGTAACAACAACAACCAATGGAGGTCATGGGTTCAACCCCCGCGCTGAACAAGAAATTTGTATGGAAATTTTAAGGCGTGGGCCCCGATTTTTATAGCAATTGTATACCAGTGAAGGGGCAGTAGAGTTTCACTGTGCTTCTTTATAATAATACTGCGGTCACCAAACCGCTTGAAACGCGTATACCTATATGACAAAACCTCGGGATGATGCCTATGTTCAGCAGTGGACATTATACGGACTTATGATGAATGCAAAAGTTAATTTAAAAAAAAAGATTACTGCAGAGTTTAGCAGTTGACTAGTATTTTTGTTAACCCCTCGTGCTAATCTCAAATGCTCGTGTTATTATGAGTGGGATCACGTCGTAAGTGCAATGGTTAGGAATCGAATGGGCGATCTTAAGATCACAAATCTGACGCGACGCCCCTAGCCATTGGCTACGGCCACTAATTAATGGGATTGCTATGCTCCAAGTATCTATTTGTTTTTACCTCTGGCAATGTTAAAGTTTTTAATACTTATACATCCATTTTTTTCGATTACTATGATTCTGAGAGATTTAATCCTGCACGTATTACATTTTCATTTTTATAAAGACATCTAATCTTCTGGATAAGTCGAGATTTCGTTTGCTTCTATTCCCTTCCTATTAAATCTGGATTTGTCATTGAGGAAGACAAATTCAATATTTGAAATGGTTCTTAGAATTTCTTTGTTATATTTAAGTACTTATGTCAATATTAATAAAAATATGTTTTCAGTGGAATTAATAAAATAGAATGGCAGAAAAGTAAACATAGGGTAGACTTAACTATTGTATTCCTAAGATACTTCTTCTTCTTCACTTCGACAGCCCATTTACGTCCACTGCAGAACATGGGCCTCCTAATCAGACCTTGGGAAGCCGTGGTTGTTGAGGGACATTATTACTACGCTTGGCGGGCGGATTGGCGACAGCAGTAAGATGGTCGGTAACCTTAAGTTGATAGATGCTGCTGTCGATCCATCAGCTGGATGTCCATTAATCGTCTTTTACAAAACCCATGAAGATATGGGGTGGTCTATTTTAGGCCGGAAACGAGACGGCATATATAAAGATACACATCTATTAAATATGGTAGGTAGAGTTGTTTCCAATAAAAAAATATTTCTTGCATCTCGAATTAGTATTTTTCGTAAGAGTTGTCCTGACTTTTATCAATTAATTATTTCAATTAATTCATTCAAGGCATTTAATTGTTCATCCTTTTGGAAATAATAATATTGGTACTATTACATCATATTTTAGAGACGAATCTTTCAAACATCAAACTTATGAAGAAAAAAAAATACACAATAATATCTATACATAATAGCCGGGAGATAAAAATATAGTCCATTAAGAAAAGTTTAACACCCACAATAAATCATTTATAAAACTCTCAACGAAAGTGAAAAATAAGTTCTTACTTTCCCTTGAAACTTTGCGCGCCATCTGTTAGTGGCCTCGCGTAACTACATTTCGATGGGAAGCAAAAAAAAACTTCCCAAGATTCCAAGGCTGAATGTTCTTTGGATATTTGCATTCTTTTCGCATTTGGCACAATTGAGAGCAACAAACAATGAATTTGCAAAGCTTTTACTTACCGGTATGTTAGCGAAGTTATTAAAACGAAGAGATGGAATTATTTAGCAAATTTGTTTTGTACGAGTTGGATGGGCACACAAAGATATTTTGAGAATTTTTGCCGTAATAAAGTTACATAATATATAAGATTTTTTTTTACATTATATGAAAAATTCAACAGAAATGTTAGTAATTTATGAAGCATAATGTAATGTTAATTGCATGCCCTAACAGGCTATACTCAAAATTCAATACTTTATTGTGTTTCACAATGTGTTTACAGGTGTTTTAACATTATAGTGCTACCAATTATGAACCCTGTCCGGCACAGCAACATAGTTAGATATAATCTAAATTAATATCATAGGAGAGAGAAGCCTACTTATATTATAATCCACGAGCAAATATTAATTGCGACTGATGTTAATTATTATTATTAATAAAGTAAAGTATAAAATATGTGTATGCGTGTGTGTGTACCTATGCGAAAAATACATTTAGGTACACACACAAACGCATACACATATTAAGAACCTCACATACCCATCACGGTCCCTGTGTTTACTTCTTTTTAAATCATGTTGTTTTAGGGCTTAACTATACACATTTTGTGAAATTTATAAATTTATGTGTAACCTTTAGAGTTTTGAAGATACAGTCAAACGGGCTAACGGACTTTCCTGCAGGAGAAACTTAGTTATAAGAATTTGGAACCTATAAACAAGTAAAACAAGCAGCTGCTAGAATACAAAAGTAATTCCATATTTTTAAAACTACCCTCGATTAATAACATTATTGATATTGTGGTCTCGCAAGAATTTATTGGGGTTAAATTAGCGAATTTATGTTTGGAAACGTTAACGTTATTGAGAGAAAGTTTTTCAACATGGTAACCAGTCTATTTCAGGTAGGCTTCACAAACTGTTTAAAGGTCCCAAAATATGAAAAAAGTAAAATCAATTCGCTTTTTAATTTTTTTAGGGTTTCGTACCCGAAGGTTAAAAACGGGATCCTATTACTAAGACTTCGCTGTTTGTCTGTCACCAGGTTGTATCTCAAGAACCGCGATAGCTAGACCGTTGAAATTTTCACAAATGACGTATTTCTGTTGCCGCTTTAACAACAAATACTAAAAATAAAATAAATATTTAAGGGGGGCCTTACATACAACAAACGTGTTCTTTTTGCCTTTATCAATAATAGCTACAGGTAGACAACCCTTCCTGAGCGAGTCCGACTCGACTTGGCCGGTTTCTAATTCCATTTATTACCTCACCGACATAAATCATGTAACTCAATACCATTTTTTGTCTCTCTTTATTCTACATAAACAAGTATATATGAAAAAGGGACATTGGACATCGACATTTGATAGGCAACTAATTGATGAATGAAAATGTCAAGCTCCCTTGAGTAAGGGCTATAATTTATAGTGTCCCGTTTTCAGAAGAAAGTTTTTTTGTGTCGATCCCGCGTTTTGATAGTTTTCATTGATTTTTAACGTAAAGATTTTCAATAGAGATGGGCCGACTAGTCGGGAAAGCCGACTATTTATTCGGCATCTTTTGTAGTCGGCGACTATTCGGCAAAATATGCCGATTATGATCGGCGCATAACAAATGAAATAAAATAAATAATTTGGACTTGTTTTATAATTTCTAAACATTACTTAGAGCACTTATCTAAAGTTACAGTAATAATTAAGCTCAGCGACGGCCGCGCGATGACTTATCCGAGTGACGAAAAAGCCCGAACACCTCCGACAAGTAGTTATTAGAATGATCGGCATTGCCGATTAGTTGGCCGACTAATCGGCATTTTGAAAACCTCGGCAAATACTACATCTCTAATTTTCAACATTATTGTATTAGCCGTATGGTTTCCGGTGTACAATAGACCACCCCATGTCTTCCCATTGGTGTCGTTAGACAAAAACCAGATGGATGGGCAGCAGCACCTATCACCTCAAGATATGTTACGATCTTACTACTATTAACAATTCGCTTGCTAAGTGTGGGGATTATGGCAAAATTCCTCAACGAGCCTACTATAAACATGTTCAATTGTGGATGTTAACAGGCTGAAGGAGCAAGTATTGCAATAAAATAAGATTTTAAAACAGTGTATTTTAAAACAAGGCCGCAAGGATTGGCCGCCAGCAGGAAATTACGGGGTGAAAACTTGTTAGAGGTTTTGGAGTCTTGTGGAACTGCAGCTTTTTTACAGTTCGCGGGCCTCTTGAACGTTGAATCTTTATTTATATACATATAATAATATGTACACCGAGATTTTTATGTCATTTAAAATAACAGATTTTTTGTAATTACATTTATTGGTTGCAGCTTCGGGACCAACGGCTTAACTTACTTTTTGAGGCACGGGGGCAAGCCCTCAACAAAATTTTAGAATTTATATATAGTTTTCTTGTCCGGTTTGAAGATTGAACCAACTATCTCCGAGGCTTTAAGTGATATTTATACCGCTACGCCACGGAGGTAGTCATATATATTCAATAGATCAAATAAACAAAAAAATGAATTACTATACTCGATATACCATTGTTTTTGTCGCACTTTCCAGCTACGAGTATATTATATCAATGTGTGGGGATCACTGACCTAGATACTAAAAATTATGAAAGATGAATCAAAATACTTTTAAAGAATGATCCCAGAGTTTCATATAGTCTTTCTATTCCGGGTGTCACAGCATAGATTTTTTTTTTTTCCGATCCCAGCCCGCGCTGGTTTATTTTAATTCTTTAAAATACGTGACATTATAGTTAGATATCATAGTTATTATTATGACATAACAATAATATTATGTTTAATTAAAGTTTTAATTATTATTATCATCGTTGAGATTTTTTGTCATTATCATTGTATTCGACTTATAATAAGTACGATAGATTCACATTAGCAATAAACATTTTCATTTTCATATTGAGTAAGCCTTGAAAAAAACATTTTTATTTAAAAATATCTTTCTTATCGTTAGTAATATTGATGGTAAATCGTCCTACCTAGTATCAGCAACCATTAAAAAATCACGGCGTGAATCTACAAAAGTATTTGACTGCTACACACAAACGGCTAATGAGCAAAACATTTCCAGTAAACACGTACAGAACTTCAAAACGCGGAACAGAAAATGTCACATTCGATCTCGTTTCGTAGAAAATATTATTACAATATTCTTCGGCAAATTTTCATAGAATAACACGTGTAAAATAGCATTTTACGTATTCGGTCGACGTTTCAGGTGATGTAAACATTGTGAGAAATTCACGAGAGATGTTTACTTTATTCTTGTCACTTCTGGGATATGTTTTTGAAGTAAAACTGTATTTGTGATAGGAAGGTATATAGGTTTAGGGCTATGAAGAAAAATGGTAAGCTATAAGGTTTTGCGAGTTAGAACAATATCGCCGGGAGAAATTTATTTTTTTATGATAAAGAAGTTTTTGTAGTTCGGTTTCATCCTTTTTGATTGTTGATATAAAAGTATTTTTAGCTTGTTTTTATCCTTTTTGATCGTATTTGTTTTGAATAACAATAAGGTACCAAGAATTTAAGCGTATATTTCGAGTGTTGGTGTCAACCATTTTTGTAGAAATAAAGATTCTAGTTACATTTTTTTAAACTTCTGATCATGGTTTTTTGTTTAGTAAAGTCATCTAGTTTACTAAATATCTAGAAATTAAATTTTAAATTATGTAATTAAAATAGCGTGTCGAAGGCATGTTGAAAAGAAAAAAATACCTTACGTGCAAAATGCACTGCCTGCTTAGCATGTACCTACGTACCTTTTTCCTATACTTAAAAGCTAATCAACAAAGGCATTATATAAAATTATGAAGCAAGTACTTAATATTTTTTGTATTTTTAATTATTGTACTGAATAGTACAATAATTAAAAATACAAAAAATATTAAGTATTTTATTTGTGAAATTTGTCATTGTTATTCAACAATGACAAATTTCACAAATAAAATACATACTTCGTAAATTTGAATTTATACAATGTAAGTAAATACTGAAAGGATGATAAAAAAGGTTGGCTCTTAACTCTGCCAACGAATCAGTTTGGTTATCCAGCGGGGTAATGTACCCAGCGCTTTGGGCACCCTATCTGCGGGTCGCGGCGACATTAAGAATGTTTTTTTAATTATACATTTAGAATAATTTTCAATTCATATACCTTATACCTTAATCGTTATATTTTAGATTAACATAAATATTGTTTACAAACCTGTATGATAAATTTAAATATCTCATCATTGTTCTAGAAATTGGCTTTTTTAAATACGGATCTAACGTAAAATCGTTTTCTAAATCATGTAGGACCTAGTTCATTTAGCTTTACATTAAGTAACTTATCGTCATTGAAATTCTATTACCACTTATGTCAGAAATAGTAATCATTCATGATTGAAAAATCTATAAAATTTTACCTAGACACTACAACAATACCGATTTACTATTGGCATTATTTTACAGGCTTCTATTTGGCAATGTGTGTTTCTAATAGCTTAAAGAAGTGGTAATGGCAAATGCTATCAAAATGTCGTAACCGCCAACAATAACTTACGGGATTTTAGGACTTATATTTTATGCCTTAGCAACTTTCCTTCATCGTATACAATACAACAATGTATGAGATTACAAAAACTTAAGTCATTTCCTCACATCTCCGATTTGCCTCATACATACGAAACAAACGGTCCAATCTAGAATAAAAACTCTTTCTAACTGACACGTCAGCAGTAGCCGAAATAAAGTCGGATAACTTTTTCTTACCAAAAGTAGATGGTACTTCGAAGTTGTGGGAACGCAAAAACTTTTCGTCTGAGATTTGTAAGGTTTTCGTGGACGTATGAATGTTATGTACATTTTATTTTTGCTGGTTGCTTTTATTTCGGCCATCCAAAAGAAGAAGCTTATCGTCGGTAATACTGCAATACCGCGTAAGTGACAGTAGCTGATAAGGTGTAATTTTATCTGTCAAGAAATATTTTCGTTATATATATTTTAAAGAGAAAAAAATAAATGCTACATGCTACATATGATTTTTAACCTTATTAGCTAGAGTATGCTAGCCGGGATATTGCTACTTCAACGGTAAAAGTGAGCAGTTCTCTAATGTCTATGTTAATCTTCAATATAAATAAAAATGAATAGTCAAATTGTAAGAAGGCGCTTGGCTAATAACTTGAGAACAAATTATCAATTTAACATTTTTGATGTATAATAATAAACCTTATCTTCATAATTCCGTATAAAAAATGGAAAACTCCAATGGAAATGACAAAATTTGAAGACGGGCAACGCCGGACATCAATAGCTTGTACAGTGCCACAAATTATGCTTGGAGACTTGGAGTTTCTCTTCCTTTTTTTTTTTTTTTTTTTTTTTATTTTTTTTGTCCGGGAGAAAATGCATTGACGCATTCCCACCACCGCTGCAGCGTATTCGCGCGCTGGCGTTGGGATATGTGGGACTCGCCCTCTCCATAGCGTGGTATGCTAAGGTCATACCACGAGGAGAGGACCCTACACCACTAAAACCTCCCGGACACTCCTTCGATCCGCCGTTGGCGGGGGTCGGGTACGCATGAGCAATCCGGCCCCCCGACGGCACCCGCGGCCAATATGGTACCGCGGGATCTCCAGGGCCACACTTACAGTGGCCCATTTGCCCAATTATAGGGACGCCCGGAGTGTAGAGGCGTCCCTACACCTCATGGGTCAGCCTCGAAGGGAGCGGGGCCCATGTTCCCCACTCCCCAAGGCCGAGCCTCTCCGGAGTTGGGGTTGTGGAGTGTGGAGTTGGAGTTTCTCCTCCTGCATAAAAGCTAACACTTTTAAAATTGTGTTTCTAGCATCACTATGCCACTGCTCTCGGCATTATTTATATCAATAAAACCACAAAACATCGAAAAGAAACCCAAGCGTCGTGCACAACAACAAACTTGACAGTAATATCACAATTCAAAAAGTTCCAGTTGCGGCCACCGGATCAGATAAGTTTGTCGCACTACATCTATAAAGCAAGATTTTGTATCGTCTATATTTTAATCTACATTAATATTGTAAAGAAAAACGATTTGCGCTTGATCTTTCAGCGGTCATGTCGGTAAAACAGTTCCGATTTTGAAAGGTAAAGGCGCTCTGTAATAATGATGTCCTGCTTAATTTCTTAAAGATTTGCCACTAAGGCCGAAATAAATTTTGGAGACTATACTATAGGTACCTTTAATAAATAAAATTAAAAGCCTTTATTGTTGAACTAAGTTTAGATTATAAAATGTTATTTTTAGTATGCCTATAACATAATTAGGTAACATAATTATCAACTAATACTATTACTATATTATTAAACTATTATTCTAAACTGTTATGTATCTAAATTTAACTATTGTCGACAAACGGTATTTGTCCTTAAACTTGTCTTCCGAAAAAGGCCTTTTCTAAAGATTTCCTTTTGGTCCTATTCTTTGCAGTTTGACTCCATGCCTGGCCTCGCTTTTTCCTTCCATCAGCCCGTACAAAGTCCACTGCCGAACATGGGCCTCCGCCCGAGGGAGCGTTTTTTTCTATAGTCACCATGCTTGTCAGGCGGATTGATGACTGCAGTATTATGTATTAATACACAGGGAAACGCTGCTGCCCGTTCCCTGATATACGCTTGTTATATTTATGATGTTATAACAATTAGGACCAACGGCTTATCGTGCTTTCCGAGGCACAGAGGGTAGTCCCTCAACCTACCAGACCCGGATGAATTTACACAAAGATTTATTATCCGGTGTGAGGATCGAACCCACGACCTCCGTCTTAAAATGAGCCAAATACCGCTACGCTACGGAGGTTGTGAAGTCGTATACTATATAATAATATGTAAATCATCACTACAGCGGTAAATTAACGTATTATTATACCTATATCATATTATGTGTGTATGTGAATAATTATATATTGTAATATGGTATTATAGTACCTATTTTGTTTCCATAAAATAATGTAGTAGTACGCATTTAAAAGAAGAACAAAGGAGTCTTTTCTGACTTAATAATTATATCATTACAAAATTTGAACATATTTTATAAGTTAGTATATGAAGTACATTATAATTAAGATAATATATGTATATAGGTTTAAATATTACCATGTAATTGTATATGTATCTATTAGTGTATTTAGCAATTTGGTATAAATTAATTATTATAAGATTTTTCCGTTGTACATACTATGCACTTTTAATCAAATTCTTCTTTAATAAAGGTTTACTGGATAAAAATTAATTATTGAATTAAGTTCGCCTTTGTACATGTTGTTTCCGTTGTATAAACGTAATATTATGTTTTTATTGTGTGCAATATTGAATAAATAAATAATTCTATGTATTTTATTTACCATTGAAAGGTTTTTTTGTCTCTAGACTGCTTAACTTCTTTTCCTGGGCACCTACCACATTGTCTCTGCACCATTCAATGGTTGACTGGTAGAGAATGCCTCTGTCATTGAGTCCGCCAATGTACTATTTGGTGCAAAAGTGTTAAAATAAATCAAATAAAAATATCGTATACTATATCTTAACCATATTTTTTACTAGGGTATAAAGGCTAGGCAAATTATTACCTTTTATGCAGTAGTTATGTTATAGTATACATGCTAAAGTAATGGATAGCTGACAAAACTACGTAAGCACTACTCAAGGTAGATGCTACCTATAAAATAAGGCTGGAATAGGTCGTTATTTGCGAACGCGCAATAAAGGTCTTATTTTATTCGCTACCAACGTTTTTATGACTAAATTACATTTCCCTCGTTGAATTGGAGTAGAATAATATATGTACGTTTATATATTTGCTAACAAATTAAAAACAAATCTTGGAGTTTAATGCAATACACACATTACTAACTCTCATCCACGATACTCTATGAAGACTAAACACACTTTCTTGATAATGAAGTGGGGTACCTGGAGCTCTAAGATCTGTATCTTAGAGCTCCAGGTACCCCTGAGATCTCCCACAAGTTACTATCTGTTATGCCAATTGCTTCTGTCAATTTATGTATTTTCATATGTAATTTGTGGAGATGAATTAATAAAGAATTATTATTATTATTTTCGGTCTGTTTATTTCACTCAGCTTTAGGCTGGATTCAACCACCTTTACGGGTCCAAGACCAAGTAAATGCGGCGTGTGGTAAAGCTAGGTGTGTGGTGTTGATTCGTCTGTTTGCATGAACTTGCTCACGATTCTGCATGTATTAGGGATAGCGGCTTTTTGAAGAATTGTGTAAATAAATGGTCTCAGATCTTATAACTTAATGCTGTGGTGTGTATGTCTTATTACTATTATTATAATTGCATCCCTAATGCGCTTTAAGGAGAATGAACTGTAAGGACGAGTATGAACAATACCGTGTTGTCTTAATTTTATTCCATATATTCAGTCGACAACCATAAAGGTTTTAGGTTAACAAACTTTGTGCTAATTATGATGGAATGTACAATACTAAGTTACAATAGTTACTAACAGAACCAAAATAGTTAGTATTTTTTGATAACTATAAAAGTACTATGCCATATATTACAACTGATTACAATCGACACCACGGACCATTGCGGTCCGTGGTGTCGATTGTAATCATAATATACGCACGCTCTAAGTGTTGTAACAGGCAGAAAATGACTAGCCAGTATACGACTATTAAAGACAAGGTTATGACAATCAGGACTAACGGCTTAACGCGCTTCCCGTGGCACGAAGGGTACAAACAACTAAACTCGGAAAGAAATTTCAGGTTTTACACAAAAATATGTTGTGTAAACTTAGAGAGAAGATTGTGTTTAGAAGATAGATTTTTATTTTTATATTTTGATCTCTTATAAAGATTATTAGAAGGAACGCCGACAAGATAAAATTGTATTCAGTGGGGAATTATCTTCTATGTTGTTACTAGCAGAAATTGAATTTATCTTCTTTTTCTATACATTACATAAAATTTACTCAATGTCTTAATTAAGCATTTTTAACACTCGAGTTTTCTCATTTTCAATAAATGTAAAAAATGTTATATGAATAAGTGCGTATATACATTATTGTTAGATTAGTCAAAGACTAGGTATAAATATATAAATAGTCGACTGAATCAGATACGAAGAATAAAAAAATCTATTTAGTCCGTCAGTTATAATACCAAAAAATATTGGACACGTATTTGTTTTTCGTTCCTCGAACTAAAAATGACCATCGCACGTTGAAATTTCGTATGTCATCACTTCTAGGTACAATTTTACCTCGTAGTGACGTCACCTGAACTTTACAGTTAGTTTTTGCTCTGTATCTTTGTATTTTTTATTGATTTTATAAATAAAAAAATACGTGTCCATTTTTTTTGTAATCTAACTGACGGACTAATTATAATTTTTTAGTCTTCATGCCTATTGTAATAAATGTAAATAAAACGACAAAAAGATTAAAAAATACAATATTATTTATGAATTACCATTTAAAAAAAGTGAACATATATGGAACAGCTGATTAGTTTTTCACGATTTCAGGGTTGGTCCCATAGTAAAAGTTGCTTATAATCATCAGTACTTTCACCCCCTGAAAGGTTGTTAATATTTTAAAAATAACCCTGTTTAATATAGTACATGGCAAAATAAACTCGTGCTTGCAATACGAAATAAGATTGGCTGCAGGTACGTCTGCCTGTCATTTATTGTATTCTCTTATTTTAAATGTCATTGATAAAGTATATATTATGTAGCAATCAAAACTCTTAAGTGCCAGTCTAAAGTAAAAGTTGTTTTATCTTAGGTTAGGTTAGGTGAGTTTTGACTGATTTTGCTAGTTAAAAGTACTATTGACTGGTTAAGAGTTTCGACTGCAACATATACATAGACTTAGATTGTATAGGTGGCTCAGTAGTTAAGGCTTCTGTAGTTCGATTTTTACTAGGGACAATTATTTGTGTGAACCACGAATAGATGTGCTGAGTCTGGGTACTATGTCTAGTCTTAACTAAGTGTCCCGCGACACAGGGAAATATTTCCCTAAGATTAGCAATGCCAAAAAATGTACGGTACAACGGTACGGCAATTTACGGTACGGTATACATATAAAAAAAATGTAATACTCTCGCAGTTGTATCGGCCATAGTCCAAGGGCTAGGGCGTGGACTTGCGATCATATTATGGTCGCCGGTTCACGTGAACCCACTCTTAACACAAGCATTTGAGCTTAGTACGAGTGGTTAACAAGAATACTAGTAATGAGCAAAAGATTGCTAGTAATCTTGAAAAAAAATGTTGTGGAATAACCACTAAACTTATTTTTTCTATTTCTGTATGAGTAACAAATTGGCAATTTGTGAAACGTCGCGCCCTACAAATGAAGTGCGCGATTGGAAAAAGTACGATCCGATAAAAGTAAGAGACAATTGTGTATTTTATACATATTTATTGAACATAAAAGCTCCTTACTACATAGCTTTTCAACGTGGGTAAAATATTTAAAATAGAGCGTTCAAATACATTATTTTATTACTAACTACTTCAATAATACACGAATTATGTGTCTTATTAGAATATAAATAATATTGTTTAAATTACTTATGAGATAATCTTAAACATTAAATACCAAATTTTAAATTAATATCATTCATCACCATAATAAATCATATATCCCGTACAACGTTTACTGCTGAATATGTGAATCCAAGGGGATTTTACCATAGTCATCACACTTGATGGTGGGTAATCGCAGTTTATTTGACATATGTTATCATAAATTATGGGACCTAAGGCTTAATATTTCGCTTTAGTACATAAGTGGTCTTTGAATTCAGAAACGCCTTACACGAAGGAGGACAGACCTGGTGAGGGCCGGATTGCTCTTGTGTACCCGGCCCCCACCAACGGCGGATCAAAGGAGTGTCCAGGGGGTTTTAATGGTGTAGGATCCTCTCCTCGTGGTATGAGTTTAGCATACTACGCTATGGAGAGGGCGAGTCCCACATGAGGGCGAGACCCACACCGCGCTGCAGCTGCGGTGGGAATGCGTAAATGCATTTCCCCCGGACAACAAAAAAAGAAACAGACCTGGTGAATTACGATACCATTCTACACACTTACTAACTAAAACACCTCAAATCGATAAAGTTTTTAGTCTGACACCAGAATCAAACCTCCAAGAACTCAATGCGAGACCTAATATTAAATATTAATATTTAATAATTATCTTCTATAAAATAAGTTTCAAGTTTTACTAACTGCCAGATCTTCTCAACTACCTTGTAGTAATAGTCTCAAAGTAAAACACAAAATTAAAAAGTTTTCCCTTCTCCAAGGACTTTCAACATTAAACAGGTACTACCTAACAGTGTTACCTACATTGTCTAAGCAGCTCTCAACAAACTCCAGTAATACCTTAGAGAGTTAAAAGATAAGAATATACAACTTAGACGTACTGAAAATATAATTGTCACTTACATTTGATAACCAACTATATTGCATTGCAGTAGAGTTGAAATTTGCGATGAATGTTGAAATCACTTAAAGTTTCCACTAAAGAGAATTGGTATGTACTAGCTTTATACCCTGAGCGCCGTTTTAGTGAATATAGAGTTATATTTTACTATTTTTATTGCAACTATGAAGTGAATGAAGATAGTCAACGTTAGTTTGTTTAAGTAATATAGTTTGTCATTACGGTTACAGAAGTTATATCAGACCATAAAGGTACAAGTTGGTAGCGGACGACATGAAGCTGCGGCAAACGACGTGTCGCAGTGACACTACTGGTTTCTATGTATTTCTATGAAATTCCATTCGTAGTTAGCGACATGAAGCTAGCGACGCTAGCCAGCTAACCAGTAGTGTCGCTGCGATACGTCGTTTGCCGCAGCTTCATGTCGTCCGCTACCAACTTGTACCTTAACATGGCACGGATGCTACGCCGCTTGTGAGGCATTCAAGATATGTCACTTGTGTACATTTTGCATGAAACGTTTAGAAGCCTCATCATGCCTTTGCTGCGTCTGTACACACTTTAGTTTGATTAAGAAATACGGTTTGTGCTTTACTAACTTGAGGTTGTTATCAGGATTTGGGCACTCGTAACACAAGCATTTTAGCTTAGCACGAGGGGTTAATAAGAATACTAGTGATGTGCAAGTATTTTGCAAGTACCTAATCTTTTACAAGAAATAATTAAAAACAAATAGATAGACGCTATACATATACCTACGTAAAGTATCTCAAAACATGACATTTTGGTTATAATCGTACCTGAATATATATGAATAAAACTACCTGGGGGATGCTGCACGTCAGTGTCCGGTAATCGCTTTTTTTTCACTTTTTTAAGTATAGAAAATTGTTGTAATTTCTTGGTCTAATAAAGTCATTAATGAGAACACAATAATATTATTTTCGTACCTCATCTCAACTATTTGTCTAATAAAAAGTCGAAGCCTCAAAGATCACACAACATGAATAAAAAGTACCAATATGGTTGAAAGTTTGTAGCACAAAAAGATACTAGAACTTTAAGTTTTAACTTTTACTTGACAAACTTACTAGTTTTCTCATAGAAGTACGATAGGACTGCCGCGTAGATCTAATAGTTAATATGTTCAACCCTAACATGCCGTGTCTTTTCGGGCTCAGTCAGTAGATCACTCTATATCTTCCTATGGGTAAGGGTCCAAGTCCCACAAAGGACGCCCTCTTGCGCAGGTTGCTTAGTTTGTAGTGTTTATACCATTTATCTAGGCTGGAGCTCTGCTCACCTTTATGCCCGGTGAAGTAGCAAAAGCCTCGTGGCTAACAACATATGTAAAAAAAAAAGCTATTGGTTAGACGCAACAGGCACATACATCTAATAGATTGGCAGCATATATAGGCTCAAAGATACTCCCTTCTTACTGCGATGTCCGGGGGGGAAATGCATTTACGCATTCCCACCGCCACTGTAGCGTATTCGCGCGCTTGCGGTGGAATATGTGGGACTCGCCCTCTCCATAGCGTGGTATGCTAAACTCATACCACGAGGAAAGGACCCTACACCACTAAAACCCCCCGGACACTCCTTCGATCCGCCGTTAGCGGGGGCCGGGTACGCATAAGCAATCCAGCCCAATCACCAATACGCCTGCCAAACATGGTGACTACGGCAATATACATCAGCTATCCTGCCCTGAATCGTGTCAGTCTGTAAAAAAAACGCTGAGCGTTGCGCGTGGAGCTGGGCGGCGCGTTCCGTGTCTTAATTTGAAGGAAAATAAAATTGCTTCTTGAATTTAGTGCCACCGCGCCGCCCAACGTTACGCGCAACTCGCCGCGTCTCTTTAAATGAGTCCTTTAGGCCGCGTCCTGGACGCCAGCGGGCGGAGCGGGCGGCGCGGGCGACGGCACGCGCGTCTTTATCAAAGTTCATAGATTTCTGTGAGCTGTTCTCGACGACAGCGGTGCGGGCGGCAGGCTTTCCTTAGGCACCGCTCGCGCCGCCCGCTTCGCTCGCTCCGCCCGCTTCGCCCGCTCCGCCCGCTGGCGTCCAGGACGCGGCCTAAGAGTTTGAATCGCGGCCAAAATCAGTCGGATTGACTAAATAGTATAAACAATAGATATACGTTATGAAAAACCAAGAGCACCCTAAATGAAATAAAAGAAAATAAAATGTTTATCGATAATATCGAAGAAAATTCGAAACTAACTATAAAGTAAGAATTTTCTAGACAGGCTTTACGCATTATGAAACCTAAATGACCAAATAAAAACATTAGAAAAAATGTAATGACTGCCATTTCTTTTTATAGCTAACTTACCTCACTATGGTTATCACAGAAACCATGCTAATGGGAATATATAAAATTTAAGGCATTTGTCAAAAAAATTAGAAAAGCTGTATTTAAAAAGTATTCAGATTTTAGTCGACCTTTTACGTAAAAATGCGACAGCGACAACTAAGCATATTAATATAAAAACATCAAAGAATGCCGCGTAGCCTTGAGACACGGGGAAGCGCTTGCCGTTTCTCTGGACATCTCGAAGGCCTTTGACAGGGTTTGGCACGATAGCGTTATTGGCAAGCTTCCTGCATACGGTCTACCTGCTGCATTTTGCGCTTGGATTTCGGATTTCCTGAGGGATCGGTCATTACGAGTGGTCGTTGACGGCTGCTCGTCCGAGCAAATGGCTGTCAATGCCGGTGTTCCCCAGGGGTCTGTACTCTCTGCGACGCTTTTCCTGCTGCATATCAACGATCTGCTGAAGCCCGGTACCTTTGGGTATGCAGACGACAGCACGGTCGTGGAGAGCTACACTTCCAATGCGCGGGCCAGTGGGCTGGATATAGAGTTGCTCAGAGAGGCCATGGTTGAACGCTTAAACTTGTCCCTTAAGGCAGTCTCCGATTGGGGCGATGCCAACCTGGTTCAGTTTAACGCTAGTAAAACCCAGGCGTGTTTGTTCTCCGCAAAGAAGAGGCCGTTTCGACTGTTTCCTTCTTTCCGAGATGTATCCGTGCAGTTAACTGACAAGCTTGAGCTGTTAGGCGTTGCTCTTTCATCGGCTCTAAATTTTGGCTCATAGTAAGTCGAAGGCCCAAATAGCCTCCAAAAAGCTTGGCATTCTCTCGAAGGTGAGAAAGTACTTCACACCAAATCAGCTGCTCACATTATACAAAGCCCAAGTTAGAGCATGTATGGAGTACTGTTCTCATCTTTGGGATGGTTCTGCCAAGTATCAACTAGAGGCACTGGAGTCGATTGAGAGGCGCGCCAAAAAGTTAATAGGCAACGTAGCCGAGTCTCAGCTGCAAATCCTTGCGCACCGACGAAGGGTTGCCAGTTTGTCGGTTTTTTATCGGATACATTTCGGAGAGTGTGCTGAGGAACTGCACAACTTAGTTCTGCCTTCCCCTTTCTTCTATCGGACAACAAGACACTCGGAGAGGCGCCATCAGTACATGGTCGATATTCCCAAAATACGTAGGAAGCGCTTCGAGTCCACGTTTTTTGTACGTACTGCGAAGATGTGGAACTCCTTGCCGGGGTCTATATTTCCCGATAAGTACGATATGGGTCTCTTCAAATCAAGAGTAAACCGGTTCCTTCTAGGTAAGCGTGCTCCATCCTAGGCTATTCCGATGCTTAACATCACGCAGGGTGTAGTCAAACGCTAACCTATTTCTAATAAAAAATATAAAAAAAAAGCCTAAGCAACTATACAAATAGTTGTCAGTTGCTATGGCAACGTTAAAAAATGTCGTAAATTATCTTTGTCTACTGTATTACTAAGATTTCGCTGTCTGTCTGTCTGTCTGTCTCCAGGCTGTATCTCAAGAACCACGATAGCTAGACAGTTGACAAATTCACAGATGATGTACTTCTTTTGCCGCTGTAACAACAAATACTAAAAATAAAATTAATATTTAATGGGGGCTCCCATACAACAAACTTTTTTCTTTGCCCTTTTTTTCTCGATATCAAAACGGCAACAGGTAGACGCTTGAAAATGGTGCGGAACCCTTCGTGCGCGAGTTCGACTCGCACTTGACCATTTTTTTATATCCTTCTTGGCCTAGCGGTCTAAGACTTGCCTTTAGCCTTGAACTATTTTTTTTGTGCGGCGCGGTAATTGAACCCATGCCCATGTACACCAAGGCTTAGAAGAATTATTTCTGGTTATAGTCACACCAAAATATGTCCCGGGTGTGAATTGAACCTAAGACACCGGGTCTTAGAAGCAACCAAGACGCCACTGATCCGCCAGTGAAGTCTTGACTTTGCATATAAAACTTTAAAATACACTGCAACAGCGACCAATTAAAAAAAAAAAGCAATATTAAGTATTTCGCGCGCATTTAGCGTACATTAAACCTTTGCATATAATATTTAAAAGAACACTATTATAGTGACCAATTTAAGAACAAAGCAATATTAAGTATTTCGCGCGCATTTAGCGTACATTAAACCTTTAATGAGCGTCATAAAATTCCTACGCCTCGTTGTCCTCTGAAACGTGCCCGGAAGGCTGGCAACACCGCCATATTGTGTTGTAAAGCTAATTACTCTTCGCCCTGGTCACGTAAGCTGTCGATCAAAATGTTTTGAAAGGTTAAATAAGGTTATCCGTGAACTATACGTGTAAATTCGTTGGATGGATGTTGCTTTAGTTAATGGCGGCAGGTTTAGTTGTGTTGGTTTGCCGCTGTTTTATAATGCATTACTCGACTTATTCTTCTGTCCATGTTGCTTCTATTCCGTATATGTAGTTCTTTTAATTATTTATTTATTTATGTAAAAACAACACACTACAAAATCAATAGAGAAGAACAACGTACACTAGAAGATACTGCTTATTTCAAAAGAAGCACACCCCAAGAGGAGATTTAAATACAAAAGACGAATACTGTGCGTAGGTCCAAAATAAACTAACTTACAATTGTTTACATGTATACATTTATAAACTATATAGGTATATCAATATATGTATATACAGAAAGTTAAGATGATAAAAAGAGATAGTGTTCCCTGACACGTTTTTTAAAAGTAAATATGGATCCATCTTTCATACATAATTTTCACATTCATTTTTGATTATCATTCCATCAGTAATATGTAGTTTGCAAATTATCAGCAAGTGATTTATGCAAACTTCATCTACATGGTAGGTGAAATACTATAGAAAAAGATAGGAAGGCTAAAATCCAGTTTACAAATGAAAAACAAGTTCGATGTTTGAATACCGGTAGCTTAGCGGTTTCGGTAGTTGCTTATGAGATCCGGTGTTCAGGGATCGAATCTCACTCGGGTCAATTATTTGTGTGAACCACAGAGAGTTGTTTTAAGTCTTGGTATGCTATTAAGTATTTGTAAAGTCACTCCCAACATAGGGATCAATTTACCTAGCGCGATAGTATATAATTTAACAATGTCTGAAATATGACAACAATGTATTGAGAATCATATGTACTACAAAACATATTTACATAAAAAAATAAATATATACCTAAGAGGTTACAAAAAAAAGTTTGTATATAAAACTCAATATTTTTATTTATCTGTTGCAAAATGAAAAAATCATTTTCCTTTTTACAATATCACTCAAATAATAAAACCATCCTAAAATACTTGTAAATCCCTACAAATTATAAACGTGAATGTAAGTTTTATTGCTATGCTTTCATGTGAAAACTACTTAACCGATCATGACACTTTGTTGGTATACAATATATTCTTAGAGGAACTAGAAGTAATATAGGGATATTGGTTTCAATGCGAGCTAAGCCGCGAGTAAAAGATAGTAGTATATATTTCAATATAAAACTACTATCTTAAAATACTCGTACCTATGTATTTCATAATATTACCTACGCGCTACGATATGTAAATAAACTAGGTACGATAAGATAGTGTCCGGGGGGTTTTAGTGGTGTAGGGTCCTCTCGTCATGGTATGAGTTTAGCATACCACGCTATGGAGAGGGCGAGTCCCACAAATCCCATCGCCAGCGCGCGAATACGCTGCAGCGGCGGTGATAATGCGAAAATGCATTTTCCCCCGGACAACAAAAAAAGAAACAGACCTGGTGAACTACAATACCCTTACTAATTTGAAATATTTACGTTAAGTAAAGTAAATATATTTCTCTCAGGTATCTGTAGCTAATAAAACGATCAACAGACAAAATGGCGACGTCAAGTGAAAGATTAATATTCACGTCACTGTCTCTCTCAACAAAAGCGTAAAAAGATATTGAATGAAAAAAGCTTTAAAATTAAGCTGGACTTCACGGAAATTTTAATTTCCGGAGACTTAAAAATGTGGCTGGCAGCCATTTATTCTATCTCAAATGTAAAAGAAATGAGAATATTGGATAAATACTTCTATTAATCTTTACTAATATATAAAGCTGAAGAGTTTGTTTGTTAGCTGGAATGCGCTAATCTCAGGAACAACTGGAACGGTTTGAAAATTTATATTTATGTTAGATAGCCCATTTATCGAGGAATGCTATAGGCAATATTTAACTATGAAGATCCCAAAGGAACGCGGGTGAAACCGCGCGTGAAAAGAGCCTCATGGAAGAGCAGCAGCTTCTATCAACTTCAGGTTACTTATGATCTTACTGCGATCACCAATCAGCCTGCCAAGCGTGGTGGTTATGACAACATCTCTCAACAGCCCCGACCTGCTAAGGTATGTTAAGAGAACCATCCGATGCCCTCGTAGAACCGAAGTCCGAGAGGCCCGCGAACTGTAAAGTAGAGCGACAGTAGCACAAAACTTCCATAAAATACTAAAAGTCATAATTCCCCAACCTCATCGCCAGCGACCGCCCTGAGCCAAGGTCCAAGCCCCACAGGGGGCGCCGTCTTGCGCAGGTTGCTTAGTTTGTAGTTTATAAACTATTCATTAAGGCTGGAGCTTTGCTCGCCATTACGTTTGTATTTTTTTTTTTCGGTCAGACATATGTAGTTAGCCAGGAGGCTTTTGCTACTTCACCGGGCATAAAGGTGAGCTGAGCTCCAGCCTAGATAAATGGTTTAAATACTACAAACTAAGCAACCTGCGCAAGACGGCGCCCCCTGTGGGGCTTGGACCTTGGCTCAGGGCGGTCGCTGGCGATGAGATTGGGGAATTATGACTTTTAGTATTTTATGGGAGTTTTGTGCAACTGTTGCTCTACTTTACAGTTCGCGGGCCTCTCGGACTTCGGTTCTACGAGGGCATCGGAAGTATGTTTGTAATGTGATAACTAACCTTGAGCTGACAGATGCTGCTGCTCATCCATCAGCTCTACATCCCTTAGTCTCCTTTAAATCGCCCATAGTAAGACATGGAGTTATATATTTGAAGCTGGAAACCACACAATAACAAAATTATTTAATTGCTTATATAATATGTACACATCTAAATACTTAAACCTTATGTGATGACTTAATAGAAATTGGTTTCCTAATATTAATTGGTTTCCGTTATATGTATTACATAACACATAATTATAGCGCAGTAAATGACAATTAACATGTTCAATTAATGGAGTGGTAATTAATACTAAGTTATCTAATTATTATACATACGCGTGGTCGTAGGTTAGGTTCACGAGCCAGACATACAGGTTGTGTAAAGAAAATCCGTGTCTAGTTGATTACTCTCGTAGTTCAGAAAAGGCATTGAACCGTAGATATAGTATCATATATGATAACCGTATGGTAGGTAACAGGCACCAGCGTTTAGATGTACCTATAAAGTTTATATATACACTAATTAATTTCAATAAAGTTATATGAAAGCGAATTAATTGTTAAATACAATCTAACGTATAACTAAAAACTAAACTTTAGAAATAAAAATTACCTATAATTAAACCTTACTAAAAATATATACTATACATAATATTGCGGGTTGGTGACCACTACTTCCGATGTCCTCGTAGAACCAAAGTCCGAGGGGCCCGCGAACTGGAAAGTAGAGCGTAAACTCCCATTGAAAAAAAACGAAAAGTCATAATCCCTCAATCTCCCCGTCAACGACTGCCCTGAGTCGAGGTCCAAGTCCCACAGGAACGCCCTTTTCGCAGATTGCTTAGTTTATAATTTATAAACCATTTATCTAGGCTGGAGCTACGCTCGCCTTTATGCCCGGTAAAGGAGAAAAGGATCGGGATTCCTTAAAAAAAATATACACTTGGCAGCGTGTTGGGTTAGATTTTTTTATTTTTTTATTATAATAAACCTGACGAGTGTTTGAGCTTGTGCTGCTTAAACAGTGGACGTTATACGAGTTAACGATGATATCCAAGTCCTGTTAATAAAGTCCAAAAACCTATGCTAAGAAAGCATTAATGACAAACATTGTCGATGAGGTTCTTCCATATACCAATTACCGTCAACACTGAACGGGTAGTCTGTGACCAGGGGTCCTGGATTCGATCCTTATATAGGACAGCTATTTGTGTAAACCATGGAAAATAGGGATGAAAAAAAAACTATTTAGTCCGTCAGTTAGATTACCAAAAAATATTGAACACGTATTTTTTTTTTCGTTTCACAAACAAAAAATGGCGAATATACAGCGTTAACATTTCATGTGACGTCACTTCTAGGTACAATTTGACATAATAGTGTCGTCACAAGCCCCCTTCTCCTGAACTTAACAGTTTGTTGTTGCTCTGTATCTTCGTCAATTTTATTGATTTAATAAATAAAAAAAATAAAAATGTGCAATATTTTTTTGTAATCTTACTGACTGACTAAATAGGTATTTTTTTTTGTCTTTATGCCTATTGTATCGAGTCGGTTGTAGTGAAACAATCAACAGGGAAACGCAGCTACACGTTCACTGGTACAATATTTTTATAGAAAATATTATAACAATCGGTACAAGAAGCTTAATGTGCTTGCGAGGCAGGGATAGGGTAGTCCTTCAACCAACCAAACTTTCGGTTTTAGGTAAGTTACCTTCGGTTAGACTATAAACAAATAAATCTTTGTGTAATAACTAAGATGTTCGGCGCAGGGATCGAACCCGCGAACAAACCAAATAACAACCTCCTATGAAACCTATCCAAGTTTTATAATCCATAGTTTCTACCCCGGATAAGCCTCCACCAATAAGGAAAACTGCTCAGTTTACGCCGTCATAATCGTTGGGGTATCAATAGGGCGCGTATATAAAAGATGGCGAATTCAATTTGCCATCAAAACAAGCCAAATACACATAGAAGGACCGCGATGACAATCATAATGGAAATTATAATCTAATTGGAGTAAAAACCAATACAAAATTAATATATAAAGCTGAAGAGCTTGTTTGTTTGCTTGAACGCGCTAATCTCAGGAACGACTGGTCCGATTTGAAAATGTTAGTATTATATATTTATCGAGGAAGGTTATAGGCTACATTTCACCATGAATTTCATACGGATATAGGAGTTAAATAGGTGAAACCGCGCGCGCGGGGCTAATAGTTATATATATCGTCAGTGATACACTGTCACTGACGTGACGTGATAATAGTTGATAAGATGATCGAATGTATCAAATTAATATTTTGCCCTTTACAACACCAATTAATAAAATATTACTTGGTGTACAAAATTATACCTTATTAGCCACTGTTACTAATGAGCTATTACACTATCACCGAGTACCGACAATAATTATTATAATATTTTTTTATTCGTCTGATAAAAACTATTGTACTAACTATATTTCAAATTGGATAGATTTTGTGTGGAAAGTCTGTCAAAATTAAAATAAGAAATTTTAATTACTACAGTGGCAATGCTGCCACGGCATTTTAGAGTAGTTTTTAATTATAGGTACGTTAGTTTTTACCTTTTGGTAGTTTTTAATTCGTAGTTAGCTTTAATTATAGGCTACTTTTATTTGTTAAGTTTAGTTTTAGAATGAGGTATTCTGATTAATTAATTTATTAAGTACACGTATATGTTATAGATTATGATAATTTGCTTAAGAGTTGAATAAATTTCTTATCTATTAAAAAGAAAATACTACAGAATTTCCTTGAATATTTTTTATCAGACGATTGAAAAATTTGCCATCAGCTAACTCCGCTTTATCAGCTATGTGGAAACCTAATTATATATATGTGACTATCTCCACTGAGGACACCTAGTTCTGTTAACTAAGGCTAGCTGTTATGGTACACATTTTTAGTGATATATATTGGTGCTATAATGGAATTTACATTCTAAATCCTAGAAAGGAAGATAAATGAAAAAAAATAAGGGCGAATGTGGTTTTAGTTACGATCATAATATTCGGCCGACTACACTTGTACGTACTAACTAGTAGATAAAAATTTTAGTCAGACGTCGCCGGAAATCTGTAGCCGGATAAACACATAAGATACTACTCGTTGTGTTGGTTCATTATGTAACATTGGTTTATATCATTATTTCGGACGGTCCTATGTAGTAACCGGCCATAAAGGCGAACCGGCTTCCAGTATTATTAAGTGATTTTAAAACAACAAACTAAGCAAATCGCGCAAAAGGACGCGATTGATGTACTTGGATCTCGGTGCATGGAGTTCGCGGGCCTGTCAGACTTCAGGTCTACGAGGACATCGAACTAGGGGTCAAGAGATTGTGCGAATATTATATATAAATAATCACTAGAATTAATTCGTCCTTCACGTACTGAGTGTACTAAGTAAAATTGATTTACCAACCTATAGTATAATTAGGAAATGGCAGTTATTTATTTTGAAACTGACAGTGTGAAAAGGTGGCCTGGAAACGATCGCTTTTAGCGATGTTGGATTGGATTAATGAATGTAGAAGATAAGGAGGAAAGTGGTTACTGTGTGTAGTAATACCCATTGTACCAAGACATTCTAATATTATAAATGCCAAAATTTCGATGTTCATTACTCAATTACGATAGAAAATCTGAAAAAACCTGGATGCAATTAAGCACAGTCATAGATAGTAGTCTTAAATAACATTTTTTTTTTGAGCTTTTAAAATAAAATAAATATATGTTTTATTTACGCAGACCTAATTACAGGCACTTGTAAATAGGCAAAACATATTACCGTTCATTCGAAAACACTCCACATACAAACAAATTATTCTAAAAGATTTAAAAGAAAACATTAATCTAACAAAATAGCTGAAATAGAAATATAAGATTAACGTTGTATAAACTTCCTTTTGTTTTATTGAAAACATTATTTTCCTTTTACCTAAGTTATTTTGATTCAGAGTAAGTATTTAAGTCATCATCATCATCATCAACAGACAGTTTACTTCCACTGCTGAACATGGGCCTCCTCTTACCAGACCTTGGCAAGCCAGGATCGTAGAAGGATATTACCATAATCACCACGCTTGGCAGACGGATTGGTGATCGCAGTAAGATGTAAACCTTGAGCTAATAGATGCTGCTGCCCATCCATCAGCCATATGTCCCTTAGTCGCCCTTTACGACACCCATGGGAAGACATGGGGTGGTATATTCTAAGCCGGAGACCACACGGCAACACGGCAACGGTTTATTACTCTTTCACGAAAAGATTACTGAATGGATTTGGCTAAAAGTTTTGCACGCGGATAGTTTATAAGCTTGATAAACATAAAGGCTACAAAATATCACACTCCGACCCATTGGAGCAGAGTGTCGCGGGTAAAACCGCGGGGCGCAGCTCGTATTAAATATTCGTAAAAAAGAAATATTGACTGTCTTTAATAGACTGTATTAAATTAATATGGCGTATACAGTCAATACTTCTGAGTATTCTTTAATTGGGTTCTTATTTTATTTATTTATGTCCACACACACAGAAGATATAAATACAACAAGAAAGACAAACAGCAATGTACTAGGTACTACTTGTTTCTTAAGAAATCTCTTCCAGTGAGAGGAGAAGTCAGAAGTAGAAAGTTTTTAAAGCGTGTGTGTAGATACACATACATACAATAATTACATTATATACATAAATACATACATACAATATAATCATAAACGACATTCTATAGGTATATGAACACATACTTATATATATAAATATATTATGTTACGAAGAGGAGAGATAATATTTATTTATAATCATGTTGATATATTTTTTTTATTTACGTTATAACAAACAATATTTTTTATGCGACGTTACTAAGTTATATCGCCGTGGATAGTGCAATACTGGTTTAGTGATAATAGTTAATAAGATTGAAGATGAAATGTAACAAATTGATTCCTACTACACAAATAAAGAAAATATTTGTTGACAGATGATAATATACCTTATTAGCAAATGTTATTTACGCGGTATTGCACTGTCACAGATGATATACTTTATTAAAGACGAACAAAACAAAAAATACTTTTAAGTACCTATTGTATTTCTAATTCTGTTTAACGTCATAATAATGAATATTTACAATTTATCTTAGGTATGTAAGTTTTAGTTTGTTATGTAGATACTTGGTTCTAGAAAGTTTATAATACTTAGTTTCTTCAGTCTAAATGTCAATCAAACCAAATATCTACTATGACAGAAATTGCTAAATAAGTCGGCAGATCGCAATATATAAAAAAAAATATCTACTAATATAACTGTCAAATTAACTTTGATGTAAAGTCGAATTTAATTTTTGAACATGAACGGAAACTTTCAGAACAAAATGACGTTTTTCATTCGATTTTGAAGATAACACATAAATAAGATAATATATAATTAACCTTTCATTTGCTCATTTTGTAAGAACAAGTAACATTTTTTTTTTTAAGAAATTTGTCACATTCTTCCCTCTAAAAGTGATGGCTTCTAAAAATTGGTCACCTAGAAAATCTATTGGTTGACCTTGCTTTATTAAGTTTAGGTTCAAGTTCGGAACTCATAAATCAGGCCGCATAACGTCACTCACTTATTATCAGCACAAATAAAATTATTTCCATTTTCTATTCAATTCATTTTCAATCTTTTACTTGTTGAATAAAGTACTTTTATAATAGAACTTATTTATGCTCGCGATTTCGTCCATATCTTCACACAAACTGTAGAGCCTCGTTTCATCCCTGATACTCTGGAGGTAAATTTAGATATTTTTGTTTCTTTTTTAAATGCTTGTAAGATGCCCCATAATAACCATCTCACTGCCGTGATTTGAGCTCTATATTATTAGATTACTAGATTTCTGCGTAGTCTACGTAGATTTCATACTCTTGGGGTGGATTTTATTTAATTCTTACTTATTGGATGTCTAAATTGAATAGAAAATAGACCTTCGAGTTTTAGGTCTTTACGATCAGCGGTTAAGCTGAGCTTTGAGCTGTCAGTCAAAGTATTCACGACAAAGCGTTTTTTAATAAATCTATTAATATAGACACATGAAACACTTAACAATCTCTGTCAAAATTTACTTGTAACTTTTTTCTTTTTGGTACTGTTTTAGTAATCACTAGTTTAAAACATTATCAAGTTCGAAACATTGTTTAATTTTACTTGAAAGCTTTAGCTACACGCAACTAAATTAAATTAGGGTGACACGTTAAAACCATTTACTAATTGTACCTTCTGGACGAGCAACAGTAATACAGTTTAACAGGGTTATTTTAGACTATATTTAGTATTAGATGAATAAATTGGTTTGTTTTTATTTTTTTTACATTTGTCGAGTAATGTTAGCCATTATCGATCATGGCATCTACGCTTCTCTTAAAGACGTGTTTTAAAAAGATTGATATATTGATGAGATGCTAAGTCTAAGATGCGAGTTCGAATCCTGCCGTTGGTCTAAATTATTATTGTTTATTGATGTACGACCAGCAGAGTTTGCTGATGTGTCCATATTACGGCACTGGAGTAAAATTATTGTTTGATCCATTATTGTCCAATGATTAAAATTGTTTTAACATTTCTTGGTCAAAGGGTTTTTTCGAACTATTTATCCAAACGACATTGAAAACCATTAACAAATTTAGCAGACACTACACTTTCTGGGAGCTTGTTCCACATATCAATACCATGATTGTTCAGGGTGTGATAACCCACCAATGTGTGCGAGGGTGTGCGATTATGGCCAGGCTGTGTCCACGTGAAATTAAGTTTGAAATTTGGTTTACTTTTTTAAATCAGTTTATAACCTACTTGCTGAACCCACAACTTATTCTATGTTTAGGTTATTCATTTGTTCTTAGTTATGGAATTTTCATAAAATTTTGTCATATTAGATAGAACATCATATAGAAAATACACCCTCAAAGTTTCAGATCTGTAGGATTAGCCGTTTAAGTTTAGTCGTTAGTCAGCTAGTCATTTAAGACAAAGTATTTTATTAACATATTACCTACATCGTTTCAAATCAGGTTTGTCCCACTATGGTACAGTCTTGCTAAGACATCTTCAAATCGTTCTACTGTTAGGTGCTAAAGTGGGTTTTTTTGTAAAAGTATTTTGTTAGGGTATGCTGTAGCGAAACTAACCGACCAGATAAAAGGACTACCAATAAAGAAAATTTTAAAAACGTCACACCTCCTTCTAAATGTTAGTAGTTACTTGTATTCTTTACAATGTTTCTTAGTCCATGAATAAATGTAATTTTACGACAAGGATCGATAAAGTTGTATATTGTATACAAAATTAAGTGATGAGATTTCTTTATGAGTCTGGTTTGTTGAGGGACTTCCCCCCGTGTCTCGAAAAACATGTGAAGCCGTAGTCCCCGATTGTTATAACATCATCTTTAATAATCCACCAGGGAACGGGCAGCAGCGTTTCATTGTGTTTTAATGTTGTACTTCTGTCACCAACCCTACTGCCAAGTGGCGTAACTATGGCAAAACCCTTCTTGGGGAAGAGGCTAATGTTAAGCCTGCAGTGGATGTTATACGGAACTATGATGATGATGATAATTATATTTAACTTGTTATGACGCGAAACAACTTCGTATTTAATATTTTAGTCAGTTTTTTCTTTTGGTTTTCTTTTTACTTATTTATCTTTTAATAACTCAGATATGTAATAATAATTCGAATCCTCGTTCAAATCGTATTTGACTTAAGCATCTTCAGACAGCAATGTTTAAATCACAACATTTTACATAAAATGAGTTTAAATTTAATTTAATAGTTTCTATGTAACTTTTCGGCTTCATAAATTCGTTATGCATTTCCGCTTACTTTGACTTGTTCGTGAAAATTTCTCGTTCAACTTATTTCACAGGAAATACTCTCGTAAATTTTATATTTGTGCCGTGGTATACAGATTGCAAACTAGGTTTGCATTACAATTTATGTGCATGTATAACAAATGTTGTACACCGCGTATTTCTTGTTTTGCCGACTGTTTGAGGGTTACCGGGTCTAGTTTTTTTTTGGGTTCAGACTCGAGCAGCTGAAACTATGTTTTTATTCTAAAATGTGATATCGGTTTTCTTATATTGGTAAGTCCATTTGAACTGCTTTCTCGCAGATATTTTTCGCTTTCTAAATAAATGTTTGCTATTATGGTTATCAACATAATATCAAACATCTTATACAGTCTGCGAAAGAAGTAACGACATTTAAGAAATTGAGATTCGCTATTTATGGCGCAACGTTCAATAAAAACCTTGAAACAAGATTTAAAAAATGAGTAACTTTCAAGATGAATTTTTCACTTTAAGATCATTAATAACGTCCGCAAAAAATATTCCACAAATGAAAAAACAAGAGAAGACAGATCACGCGTCGAGAGCATCCCTCACTCACTTACCTCCCCATGATTAATGAAACCATGTCTGTGAGCTAATTCATGGGCTTCCTCAAGCCCACCGGGTACAAACACCGCAAACTGGTGGTGGTACAATGGTACACAAAAGTCTAGCACTGTTAATAGCACGACCACGACCGATAACATCGCGCAAGCCGCGCATTGCACGCTACTATCTAACTAAGCGGTCGAAAAACCCGATCATTATAAGTCTCAACACTCGCGAATGTATTTTTTTATAGGATGGAGTGACGTCCGTCTAATGTCACGTCTCTGCGAAGACTGACTCCGCGTGACTGGAGGTCTTTTGGGCTGATTTTGTATGGCGCATGCGCGAATCTTGGCGCCCTTTCTTAGTCCACTTGGTACCCGAACGTATTGTGTGTAACATCAATTGTCTTGAATAACTAATTGATTTGTATCGATGGACGGTAGAAGAAATGGTTAAGTGTGTTTTCTTTGAGTGATTAGTTTGATTCTTTTTTCAAACAAATAATAATAATACCGGCAACTTGACTCGTGGAACTGAAACCCGATATGTAAGATAAGCCTGGCCTGAAAGGTTTTTTTAGTAACTACGTGTTGTTTTAACATTTGAAGCGAGTTTTTAAATTAACTTTAAATGCATTTGATACAATTCTTACATCTCTTTTTTGTTTACTTCCACAATATTTTCATTTTTCATGTCAAGCTATAGTGGATTAATCGCCCATTATTCTTTTGCCATTTTTAATGAGATGTTAAATATATTTCTGTTTATCTTCCTTAAGTAGTACTTACTCTTCATTTTACAACAAAATAAACAAACAGAATAAATGACTCAAAGATCAATTTGTATATTTTAAAGCATGTCAATTTCTATCATTAGAAATATATAAATCATTCCTTAAAGACCGGAAAATTGATAACTACAAACAAAACGAATTATATTTAATTATGCCGATTCTAAAAATAACACTGCGTTTGTAAAACGTCCAAATAATTCTACATAATTCTTTTAGACACAAATGTGGAACCCTAATTCTACTTGACAGTCTGTCCAAACGAATGGTACCTTTCAACATCAGTGGGTAATTTTGGAAAGAAAATTGACCTTTCTTTTACCACAGGTAATCACATTTTAAAGCAGGGATTTTTAGGTATAAAACACATTTAGATTTCTATAGAATTTATTATAAAATTAAAACTGATATTTTTTTTAATAATTAGTAAGAGGTTGTGGAACCTACCTGATTTAACGAAACTTTTTTTTTAAATATTGTGGTAATTTATATGCTCAAATATTTAATGAATCTTTTTTGTTGTTATAATTAAAAAATCAGAAGCACAAAAAGAGATGCCTACTTTGCAATTTATACTGGGTATACAATTCTACTTAAACTATGTAAATTGATGGACTTTGGATGGACAAACGCCGGAGGTCAATAGCCAAAGCGCTCTACTATTTACTGAATATTAAAAATCTCTCCCTTTTTAAGCTAAGTCAAGTGAATTTAATAATAAACATAGTAAACATAATAATATAAGCTTTATCTAATATAAGAAAATGCGAGACTATCAAGTGACAGTATTCACGTTAGTGAACAGGCAACGCCATCTAGTATGTGTTGCCGTAATTACAACTTTAGTTCGTCGGGTTTTTCTGAACTATTCTTATCGCTTTATGCAAGCTTTTATGACTCAGATGTGTGAAATGAAATGAAATGAAAATGAAATGAAAACGTTTATTGATAATGTAGACGAATCGATCGTACTTATTATAAGTCAAATACAATGATACAAATATAAAAAAGTGTTTGTTGAATATTTGTATTTTCTATGTAGTTATATTATGGTTTACTAACTCTAAAACTAATTAGGGCTATAATACGAATCTATACAAATCGAAGCATTTATTTTTAATATCAAAATAACAGGATAAATTATATTATATTCTCTATGAAGATTTCTGGGTCTATTTAAAATATGGATGCGGTGTATCACACCCAAATGTTACTCTGCCTTTTTTTGCCTTCAGTTAAAATGCATTGAATGCACACATCACCCAAGCTGCGACTTTATGCCCGAAGAAGTAGCAAAAGCCTCGTGGCTAACTAAATAAGTACCTCCGAAAAAAAAATAAGCTGCAACGGCGGTGGCGGCGTATTACGGATACTCCTCAATCCATAATAGTTTTGTTAAGACTACTCCCGCACTTGTAAAATAAATCCCTAATCCCTGTGTTGCGGGGGACAACTATTCGTGGTTCTCACAAATAATTGTCCCAGGTGGAAATCACACTCAGACCCAGGTGTCAGACGTCACTGTCATAACCACTGAGCTTTTTTTTTCGGACGGACATATGTAGTTAGCCAGGAGGCTTTTGCTACTTCACCGGGCATATACCACTGAGCCACCGGTGCTGCCATAACAATGGTATGCTACTCACACCACAATGAGACGATGTTGTTACCATCCCTTGTTAATACTTATTTTTGAAATACCCATCCCTTGGATACCCATCATCCAAGGGATGGGTATTTCAAAAATAAGTATATAAGTAATTATGTTAATAATCACAAACTGCATCATCAAATATTCCGATGATGCTTTTTGCCTGCCTTTGCTTTGATGAACAAAGCGTTGTGTGTTTTTTTCGTTAACATTAAACAATTCCAACAGATTTTTACATAAACTATGTTAAAATAATGTAAACAACATGCACGAATATTAAAAAAAGCTGAAACGAGATACCAAGAATTCGGTATATTAATAGTTCGCAGTAAAAAGTTATATGGGTTTTAACGTTTTCATAATCGTTACTTTAAATAACGATAGCAATTTTATCATGCACGGAATAACACGTACAGTAAATTTATGTACTGTTAAAATATAATCAATAGGTTTATCTGTCTATGCATATAATAAGCGGCTGTAGCCCGATGGCTAGGGCGTCGGACTTAGAGCCGGACACTCGCTGTCACCACTGTGACTGTGCCGACGATACGGCACAGCACACGGTGGTGGAGTGTCCGGCGTGGGCCAACGAGCGGGAGGAGCTCGTTGGCGTGGTGGGAGACGACCTCTCGTTGCCGACCATCATTTCGAAGATGGTCCAAAGCGAGAGGTCGTGGGAGGCGGTTGCCTCCTTCTGTAGACAAGTAATGTCACAGAAGGAGGCCGCGGAGCGGGAGAGGGAAGTAGATCCCTCCGCCCACCCGCTTCGCAGACGGCGTGTTGGCCGTCGGCGGCGGGCTGAAACCCGCCGCCTACCACCCTAGGCTCGGCCTCGGGGAGTGGGGGACATGGGCCCCGGTCCCTTCGAGGCTGACCCATGAGGAGTAGGGACGCCTCTACACTCCGGGCGTCCCTATAATTGGGCAAATGGGCCACTGTAAGTGTGGCCCTGGAGATCCCGCGGTACCATATTGGCCGTGGGTGCCGTCGGGGGGCCGGATTGCTCATGCGTACCCGGCCCCCACCAACGGCGGATCGAAGGAGTGTCCGGGAGGTTTTAGTGGTTGGTAGGGTCCTCTCCTCGTGGTATGAGTTTAGCATACCACGCTATGGAGAGGGCGAGTCCCACATATCCCACCGCCAGCGCGCGAATACGCTGCAGCGGCGGTGGGAATGCGTAAATGCATTTCCCCCCGGACAACAAAAAAAAAAAAAAAAAAAAAAAGGGCGTCGGACTTGTAATCTTGGGGTAGCCGGTACGAACCCCACCCATTGCACTACCGACGTGAACTCACTCGTAACACAAGCATTTAGCTTAGCAAGAGGGGCCAACAAGAATACTAGTAGACTGCAAAACTCTGCTAGTAATCTTTTAACAAAAAAAATGCATATAATAAAATAAGTGAAGGTCTAGCTTCTATGTTCTTTTGAGGGTAGTCTATTATCGGTACTGAAACTAATTATGCTAGGTATTTGATAAATTTTAGTCCATCTGTAGATAGGTATATCTTATTCTTTAAATGCGCATCACGCCAAAATTCTAAATGTACTATAATAAAAATTTGGTATGGTTATTTATTTATTAATTTATTCGGTTAACCAACAATAACTTACACTATCACATAATTATATTTAACAGACATTAATATTTTAAGTGTAGTAATTTCTTATAGGCAAACACCACATGCAAACATTATTTACGGCCTGGTTGTAGAAAAAAAAAAAGTTATAAATAGAATTCAGATTACCAAGAAAAAAAAACATTAATACCTAATAATAAAATATTGATAATTAAGTTATATACATAAATACATTGTTATATATTGAAATTTAATTCAAAATGATTTTTAATTGGGAATAATGATTAAATAAATACAAAATATTTTAGAACCAAATATTATAGAACATGGAAAACATTTCATCCCGGAAAGTTCCCTTGGCAGGGAAAATGACCTAGTACCTAAATAAAATATTATTCGTTACATTATGAAAAGTAAGTGTAAAAAAATATTTTTTTTTTATTATTGTGTCTCTTTTTGTTCCGAATAATATCCTAAATCCCTACACCGGTTTGGCAAAAAATAAGCTATTAACATAAAACGTAGGCTTTTTAAATAAGTAATCAGGTTATGCTAGGCAACGAAAAGAAACCAATACGTGGTCAAGCCGCGTGAGACATCTAGTAGGTAGTACACTACATCGAAAATGTTTTTCTTTTTTAAGTTGTTAGTCGCTCTTCACCTGTTGTTGTTTGTGCGAAGGAAAAACTACTTTTAATAAAATTTTATATTACATATTCACAAAGGAAATTAATTGAACATCATACAACTTTTAATTTTTCATAGAATGATAAAGGAATATTTTATAACAGCCAGCTAATATTTTTTTTTTTCTTTATTGGCCGGTGACCTGATGTCAAAGAAGTTAAATGTAATAGGTACATTACTTCATTAAAAAATGTTATATTAATTGATAATTCTCTAAAATAAAAAAAATAAGTTTATATTATTTTTAGCTTTAACCCGCGGCTTCGCTCGCATTGAAAGTATCCTATGTTACTTCTAATACCTCCAAGAATATGTCTACAATGTTTCATGATGATCGTTTAAGTAGTTTTCGCGTTGAAGCGTAACAAACAAACTTACATTCACATTAATAATATTATTAGGGATATTTTGCAATAAATAAACAAGCCGTTAGTGTTCTCTACCGAATATGACCATGACCACCCCATGGGTGTCGTAAAGGGCGATTAAGGGACATAAACAGCTGATAGATGGGGCATTTGTCAGTTCAAGGTTTCTTAATATCTTACTGAATTTACTCCTGTTTACATGATTACAAAAATAAGTTATCATATAGGTTCCTCAGGAACATAGGTCATGTGGCAAGCCAGCAACTAGTTTTATATTAAACACAGTTTTAGACTTTAATTACTAGTTTTATATCTAACTACCTTCCCGTGCGTGGTTTCACCCTCGTAATTCCCGTTCCAATGGGAATCTACTGACAAATAATGGTAAATTACTAATAACTTTTTACTAGTGCCATAGTTATTGTCAAGATCACTAATCCGCATGTCAAGCGTGGATATTATAGCTCATTTCAGACGAGTCCGAACATGGGCCTCTGTTTTTTTTTTGTTGTCCGCTCCAGCGTTTCCACGCGCTGGCGATGGGATATGTGGGACACGCCCTCTATATAATAGCGTGGTATGCTACTCGCACCACGAGGAGAGGACACTCTTTCGATCCGTCGTTGGCGGGGGCCGGGTACACAAAAGCAATCCGGCCCCCCAGCGGCACCAGCGACCAATATGGCGCCGCGGGATCTCTTGGGCCAGACTTATAGTGGCCCATTTGCCCAATTATAGGGACGCCCGGAGTGTAGAGGGCCTCCTCTATATCTAGCTATGTTAAATAGCAACAATCAAATACAATGCGTTTCATTAACTAGGTACCTATATAATCAAAAGTATTTTTCAAAAATTAAGTACCTACACTGTATACTTGCAATAGCTACTAAAACCACTTCAAATTGTGCAGGAATTTCTAGCTGCAAAGAAAAAAAGTCATTCGAAAAATACATAGTAAACTAAAACAAAGTTCCGTATTTTAGTAGTCTTTTCAAACATGACTTTAAAAGGCGCGAGTTTCCTAGACGGGGTACTCAATTGGAGGCTGGGTAGAAATTCAAATGCCTTATTTGTTTAAGTTTCAAACTTATAGTACGCGGTGCAAAGTTTTTGAAGTGGAGAAGGATAAATATTCACTTGGGCGTTAAACGGTATGTTTATTGTTCCCGACTTTTGATTTTGTAAGAGAATCATATTTAGTAGTTATCTATAGTAATTTTAAAGGGCAAAGTTTTATGTTTCAAAATTCATTTCCACAATGAATTTCGCTGGATACATTTAAAACTTATATATTAGTAATTAAATACTTTGATAAATTGCATTATGAATGAAAATCAAGCTTTAATATTTATAGAACCACTTAGTTGAAATCATTACAAAATTAAATCAAATTCTCGAGATACAACTATCTATATCATGTTATATGGGAGTGTCATCATCATCATCATCAGCCCGTATAACGTCCACTGCTGAACAGGGCAGGGCAGTCCCTCAACCACCCAGACCCGGAAAGAAATCTAAGAATTTACACAAAGATTTTTTGTCCGGCGTGGGGATTGAACCCACGACCTCCCAGATTTAAAAGCGAGCCGAATACTGCTACGGAGGTTGATATGGAAGAGTAAACTAATCAAAATATCGTTCATCTTTAGTTATTCAGTTTGTAAAACACGTAATTTCTAAATACTATAAAATTAAATGTATTTGGCATGAGACAGTTATTTAGTTTATTTAGTTTTAGCGAAATCAAACTCTATTGTATATGATAAGGTCACAACGTAAGGGTTTTAAATAAAATATAGTCATTTCGTAATTATTTTCACCAAGTTTTCTATTTCATCCATGTTATTCTCAAATAAATTCGGATGGACACGGGTGTAATTAAACTGTACCCTCAGTCGAGGTGTTAAATAATAACAAAGGTATCTGTGGCACTTGACATTTGATATTTCAGATGGGGTGACAAGGATATTAAATGTTCGTATTTTAGATTTTTGTCGAACTTGATTTTAACAAGAAAATGATACCAACTTTTTTTTTATAGATATGCTTTCATAGTCAAATTTGTACCATACCAATCATGTTTTAATTGCATGTTTTTATTTTATTACTAGGCAAATTAATATATTAATATATCCCAACAAAAAGTAGTTGGGAAAACTAGTCGTTTTAAACAAATAAGTATTTGTCTTAAAAGAGAATCAAGCCCACCAACAAGCACCTTTTAAAATCTATAATCTTTACTAATATTATAAAGCTGCAGAGTTTGTTTGTTTGTTTGAACGCACTAATCTCAGGAACTACTGGTCCGATTTCAAAAATTATTTCAGTGTTGGATACTCCATTTATCGATGAAGGTTATAGGCTATACTTTATTTTCAAAAAAAAAATGTGGAACCTTAAGAAAATTGCGATTTTGTAACAAAATTATGTACTAAGGGTTTGTAGGTTTTATTAAGATCTACAAAAAAGTCTGCAAAAGCACATATCTAACTATCATAGTTTAGTCACAATAACCGCTTTTATGTTCATAAAAAATATTAAATCGTCTGAAAAAAGAAACTACGTTAAATGTGTATCGTAATATTAATCCTTATCCAAATTAAGCATTATGTTATCAAGAGTTCAATTTATGTAGAAGTTAAATACTTTTTGTTTTATTCCAATCGGACATGTCGTTGAGAAATTATCACGAGTATAAAAACGCAAAGAATTTGTACCGAATAACGAGTTATTTGCCATAATAGATAAAGCTGAAGAGTTTGTTTGCTTGAACACGCTAATCTTAGCAACTACTGATCCGATTTGAAAAATTCTTTTAGTGTTAGATAGCCCATTTATCGAGGAAGACTATAAGCTATATTTTATAATAAAGTTTTTACGGGAACGGGAGTTATGCGGGTGAATCCGCGCGCGGGAAGCTAGTTATATTATAAAGCTGAAGAGTGTGACCGTTTGCTTGAACACATCTTAGTATTAACACATATCCAAATCAATCCATTTATAAGTTATCTAAACGTGTATAACAACAATATTAAAAAAAAAGTTCAGGGTAATCCTGTATCTGAACATTTCATGTTAAACACACCCCAGCGTAGAACCCTAGAAGGTTTTGGCTAGTGACATCCAACGCATAGTTTGCAGCTAATTACTTTGATCTAATAGATTCTAATTACTAAGACTATCTCAAATGTTTATCAAAGTAACAACTTATACAATTGTTAACAGCGAAGTTTGCTGACAATCACATTCCGTGCCTTAAACATGAATGCTATAAAAATCACATACATCCAAAATCACGAGCATCACTTAAATCAAAACGAAAATGTATATAAATTGCTCGCGGGCAAAGTTCACAACACATTGTTCGTACTAACTTGTGTCTCAATTTCAACAGATGGCGTTACTATCAAATATGTCTATGGATATATATCTTTTAAATTGTCTTAAACCAGAATTAGAGACCAATGAGTAGCAGCACTTAGTAGTTTCATTTCGACACCCAGGCAGAACAGTTCGGTCGTAAACATAGATTAACTGACACGATAACTAAGTTAAATAATTATGTTTTGGGAAACCTCATCTCTATCATCGTAACAGGAATACTTCACATTGCCAATAACCCCATATACCGTGTAAGTTACAATCAATACTAATATATAAAGCTGAAGTTTGTTTCTTTGCTTTAACACACTAATCTCAAAAACGAATGGTATGATTTGAAAAAATATTTCAGCGCCCATTTATTGAGTAAGACTAAGGCTATTTTTAATTATTAAATAGATAGAATTATTCAAGAGGAAGGTTTATTATGTATAATAAACTTTCCTCTCGTCAGCATAGCACCCGTGCGAAGCCGGGACGGGTCGTTAGTGAAATATAAGTTCATCCTCGCACAAGTCTTCACTTATCTAACCAAACCGCAATTCAAATTGAGACGCCTATACCTTTGTTAACCTCATAATACTCTAAGCTAAATTAGACTATAATGGGGCAAGTCAACAATAGAAATATCTCAATGGCATTATAATGAATTGTTATAGAGCCGTAATAGAGCCTTTCGTAAGAAATCCCGTTGAATAAGCCACCTACGTCTTGAATGGGGAGATTTTATAGATCCGGAGTCTGCATTGTGTGTGTGAATGCTAGTCATTATCGAAAGATATCTACTGCCTTAGTTATGTTTGAATAAAATTGTGTCTCTACGGCTTTTATTCGGCTTTGTGCATTTTAATTTAGAGGGAGGTTGGTTGAGCATTCTATTATTGGCAAAAAAATGTAACTCGCAGAGGTATTCGACTAGAGTTTTTTTTTTTTTTACCTTTTTAATGTGTGGTCTGCCGAAGTCCACCTCTTTGATCTATATCTGAAGTTTGGAAGGTCATATATTTGCAACGCCATCTACAGTAGACATACAAAAACGAAGAACAACGCCATCTAGAACCTGAGATACGAAATTACTTATATCGCGCAACAAATACAAGTCTCGGAGCACTAAAATGTTAATTGCGGATAGATCGGGCAATCACCTAGACTTAGTCTTAAAAAAAATAAACTTAATCACTTCAAAGTTAGGTATTAAGAGTGCTCATGTCGAATGGCACAATTAAATTCATGTGACATGTCACTCCAATTTTTCTTAAGAGGACATAAAATGATTTTGCATTATTTTCTGCACAAATCACTCCATCAATCTGTCAATAATTATAAATATTAATAACATTTTTAAACTCTTGGTGATAATCTGTCTTTTTGGTGTTAACGTGATTTGTGAATGATTTGACAATATTCAAGGGTCAATTTTAACATGAAAACTAAAATATAAATTTCGCTGTATCAAAAACTTTCGTGAGTATGAAATATGTGTTATGAAAGTTTCACAATACAGGCATTTATCTTCTTTATATGAGACTTTTCTTTTACTGCTTCCGAACCCAAAAGTACTAAACTTTATTCTTTTAAACTTCTCAAAATGCGTCACATCATGTGACGATGCTAAAACAATACCTACCTATTTGTAAAACAATACAAAATGTATTGAATGTGGAATACCCGCTCGCAATTCAACATGATACTACAAGAAATAAATTTACATACAACATTTACAAGATACCAAGAATATTTATTTGCAATATTATCGTAGGTTTGTCTAGTAAATATGTGTCTTATTTAATAATATCCCTCTGTTAGCGTTCTGTTAACCTTTGTCTACGTACATTCGTAGTTATCTGCGATGTACTACGACATTGCTACACTCGTCGCAACCGCTATGTAATTCATGTCTATTTCTATTCTCTTCGTGTCAAGAGTATCTTATACTAACATTATAAAGTTGGAAGACTTGATGTTGTTTACTAGTTGATGTCTTATTATTTATAGATTATGTAAGATTAAGTTCATGATTTAGTGCACAATGTAGTTGCAGGCGTGGTGAGTTAGTACCAAATACCGACGATATGCGGTACTAACTGCCCAAAACGTAAGAAAATATGTCTTGCCTCTTTTAAAGGACCCCGTCATAAGTAATTATAACCTAATTGTGCACAAGTAATGCAACATTCTTACATTCTTTCTTTACATTCTTTTTAAAAAGACAACTCCCGCACTAGGGAAATTAATCCCTGTGTCGCGGGGGACTTTACAAACATTCATTTCACGGACACAGTGAAATAATTGTCCCGGGTGGGAATCGAACCTAGAACACCAGGTCTCAGAGGCAACTATCATAACCACTGAGCCACCGGTGCAGTCACAACAGTTGCACAACACTGCCCTAAAAAAACTATAAGTCATCATTTAATCAACCCGCTAGCGACCGCCCTGAGCCCACTGGTAGCCCTCTATTGCGCAGGCTGATTATCAATTTAATAAAGTTGGAGCCCAGATCACCTTTATACCCGATGAAGTAACAAAAGCCTTGTGGCTAATTACTTAAATATACGTCCGCAAAACAAAATCCTCGGGGAGAAAATTCAAATTCTAACAGTATATTGCAATGCGTTGCCAATTTTTATTTTATTTATGTATTGAAATTAAAATTATTACATAGGTGAAGATAGCAGATGTAAATAGTTTAAGAAACAAAACTGTATGAACTTTATAACCTTACCGACTTCTCTTACTAAAGGTCACATTAAAAATAGGACATGGTGTTACAACATTGTCTGTTTACGCACATTAAATGTCATATTATCAGCCAATAATATACCTAAGGACAAATATTGTGTAGGTATCTATTATCTTTATAATACAAGTCGCAGGAATTAGAGTTAGGACTGACACCCATTAAATAAAATTCTAATTAAAACTCGATCATTGCAAAGCCATAAGGAGATGTTCAACTTCATATAAGACCCACGAATTAACATTTCACCTGACTCTAATGATGTTTATTTAAAGTACTGAGTTCAAATAAGATTTTTAAGTAATATTTGATTATTGCGCGCAATATTACGTGATGATACATAGGACACCAATCCGAGCATATTAACAGCAGAGCCTGGCTAGTTGGTCATTCATATCAATCGCATGATATATTTATGTAGAATTGGCTTTAAATATCTGACTGCATAGTAGATATTTCTACAAAGGCCAGTTCTACAAAAATATAATATATTTGAACGTACAAATATCAAAATCTCACATTTGTCATATTAAGTAAGTACTTTAGTAGAATACTAGAATGACTTATAGGTACAGATTACATGCTATTTGCAATAAATAACATTTATTATAATGAAAATAAAAATATAGGTTATGTATGAGAACTACTTGAGAGGAGCTTTACCATATTGATTGTTTCTTTTTTAATTACATTTGTAGCGCCATCTACAGTAGCCGCACAAACTACTACAAGACGAGCAACGCCATCTAGCACCTAGCATCCGAACTAACCTATATCACACAATACAAGCCCGTCCAACCTGACGACAAGACCCGGCAAAATAGGTCTTTATTTTATATGAAGGAACACCACCAACTGTTCCTCAACACATTCATTTACACGCAACACATATTTTGTTTTTTAAGTGAAATTCCTCACTAAGAATATAAATCCCTGTCTTGCGGGGGACTTTACGAACACGTCTTTCACGGACACAAAGTAAACCCTGAATCAGAACTATTTGTGGTTTCGTGTGAGAATCGAACCCAGAACACCAGGTCCCACAGCCACAGCCGTAACCACAGAGCCAACGCTGCATTCAAATATGGGAACAAATTGATGAAAGAAAATTTTGGAAAATCCATAGGAAAAGTCAGAACGACGGACAGAATCAGATGACACGAACATCTAGTATCCAATAAATAAAATATATGAGACGTTGTTGAATTATTTCATTCGCACACGTCATAGAAGAGCCCTCAACTCGATGTGCAAGTATTTTTATGTCCTTACATACATTCTATTTCCCACTTAACCCTTAAACGCGGCTATAAAACTTAAGCATAGTACGACAACCAATTGGTTGAACAATTGTCTAGGCTTGTAGTAACATAGTAATAGACATGGTAATAGACATGGTAATAGACATGGTAATAGGAAATAAATAACCTTATTTATTATTTTTTATTTAAGGTGTTTTTTTATTAGACCTTTAGCTATCATTCAAATATGATACCGAGTGATAGTGCATATGTTCTGTCTTTATACAGGTAAAAATGTTGGTACTAAATACAGGAAAAAAAAAGAAGCAATTGACATTTTTTTTTAGTTCCGTCAGTTTTTTTTTAAGAATTTAGTCTTAATTCCGTCAAAACAAAAATAAGAAGACAATATTCTTTTTTTTTATTAGTTAATATAATATTCACCAACTGTTGCAAGTCAATTTAATATTATCATCATCATCATCAGCCCTTACAACGTCCACTACTGAATATGGGCCTGATATTTGTTTCAAATATGTTTGTTCTTACGAAAACATAAAGAACATTCCAAATTCGTAGCAAAAATGCATTCTTGAAATCGACGTGACCAATTTAAGCTTGTTGCAGATCATATACCTAGAATAATATAGATTGGCAGCTTTTATTATATTATTTATTTATTACATTAGACTAGCTGCTGACCGCGACTTCTTCCGCGTAAAATAAGGATTTTATAAGCTATCTGCATATGAAAGTCCCGTCTAAAACAGTACTAACGTTTTGGAGATTAAACTGAATACACGGACAAAATAAAGAGTAGCATAGACTACTTCTAATATAAATTATACGTTATAAAATTAGCTATACACCAGTGAGTACCCTTAAATCGGTCCAGCCATTATGTATTAAGGCAAAACAAACGGACAGATAGACATTTTTATTTTTAAATTGTGTATTTATTTTTATTGAAAAACTCCGCGTTTAAAATAGATTTAACAATATATTACATTCATTTTCTAACATTCTTTTGTTACAGTAAAACCAACACAAACTTTCGATTTACAAACTTTTTTCCTCCCAAACGTGCATATATTTCTGTTTACGCAAAGCTTGCGAGTCCCAGTAGGGATATAGTCGTCACAATTGCGTGTACAGTCGTGATTTAAAACGCCCTAGGGCAATATTCAATTAGTGGCCGAATAGGAAGCGACTGTACTACTGTTTGACCGATTCCATTCGAGCAAGTGCTTAGAAGGGTCGTACATTGAAGTACCAAAACACTGAAGCGTGTTAATTAAAAATGTAGAAATGGAAGTTTGAAAATTTATGATGGGACTTTTCTCCGTTTCAATTGATTTCAATTTGTAGTGGATTAGATTTTAGGGATTCATAAAAATAAATGAAAACGTATTTTTGACAGTATTTTTTTTCTTTTTATAAGTTTTTTTTTACTTATACTAATTAACGTCACTTTTACGTCCTCCGCTGAATATATATCTTAACAGGTTAAGGGATCATTGGGGGATAATGCTCTATTGTGGATTAGAGATTGCAGTTAGGTGGAGAGTGTCCTTGAGCTGATAGCCGCTACTGCCCATCCATCAGGGCCCCGATTCTACTATCGTAACGGCGTGTCCATGAACTATGACAGTTCAATGGTCGGTTTTTTTCCCATTTGGTAATCTACTAATCCAAATGTCGTCATAATGGTGTCATTATGACACCACGATGACATTTGCGTAGTTGAATATAATAACAAATGGTACATTTATAAGTTCTGAAATCGCCTAAATAAACATTACAATCTCCCTATCCATCTCCGCTGCTACTTCTGTTGACGGTCTTTTTCTGCGGTAGCAACACCGACTGCCATTCCAGCGCCGACACCATAGTGAGATTAGTAGATTACCGTTTTTGGCATAATGATATCATGATTGCACTACGGTGGCACAATACTTAAAAAAATATCAGACTCGGCCCCCAGGTATATGTACCTTAGTCGCCTCTCATGACACGGTAAAAACATAAGGTGGTTTTTTCTAAGCCGCAAACCAAAGGACAATTGTATAATAAGCTGTATATTATTTATATTACTACGATACAACTTATGACAAGAGTGAAAAAGCTGTGACACAACTACTATAGTGATTTATGTGGTCTCTCTCAGATTATACATAACAAGATGTTTGAGATGAAAAAGAGAAAAAAAACTGCATATTATATTCGGAGTAGGTACTTGCGAAGAAGATATTTAAAAAAAGAAAAACTAAAAATAAAGTTAAAGATACATTTCTTTTAAGAAGACAACTCCTAGTTAAGTTATTAACAATAATCCCAGTGTGGTGGGGGCAAGCAATAAACACAATGTTTCCGAAAATATCCGTGGTTCACACAAATTATAGTACCATTCATCATTACGTATACCACCATAAAAAATAGTTTTCTAAGTAGGCGCCTTTTTCAGCAATCCTCTTATTGCCTTAAAATATGAATATACAGGGTTATTTGTAAAACACCGGTAACGCAGTGTCACGTGACACTTTCTGCAATGTGATTGGTCGGGCTCCGTAGAGTAGACTCGAGTCGCGCTGCCTATGCTAGCCGAGCAGGACTACGTTACTAACATCATAATCAACAACTTTTGTTCTATGACTTTTAAAAATTCATCATATTTTAATTCATCAGATTTACACACATAAATAAAAATATTTAAATTCAACGCTCTAAATGTTACGAAGTCTATGCGAAGCAAAAGAAAGCGATAGTACCGACAATAGCGAGGGCAATGTTTTTGGTAAATGTATTATGTTTTGTAAAGAGTCGTAGAAAAAAAGTTGTTATTTATGATGTTAGTAATATAGTCCTGAGAGGTTACCGGTGCTTTACAAATAACCCTGTTTATTGTTATAACCTAAACAGTAGGACCACCATTTATTTTCACCTAGCCACTACTAACCGACAAAAAGTTGTAAATGTCTCTCATGAAATACTGTGCTTTGAGCGGAATTTTAAAATTAACCAATATTTTACGGACTTTTACGCTACGTAACCAAGGAAATCCTTAAAAAAACGTTGAAAGACAAAAAATCGTTTTCCTAATGCGCCTTACATTTCACGTCAAACATCATCTTGGTTAGGGGACTTCATTATTATTACTCCAAATTCCGTTCGAATGGCAAGAATGGGTGTTAAAATAACCCGGCATTATTTGCTTTCGGCTCGGTAATCATTTGCAATTGAATATTCCCTTTGTTTGAACTTCCCTCAATTCGTTTGTCTTGGAAAATGTAGACGTTAAAATTGGTAATGTCTACTTACGAACATATGACAATACGCCGATTTTTTTTAAATGTTCGAGTATTACATTGGCACCCCATTGCAATACCGACGTGAACCCACTCGTACAACACCCACAAAAGCATTTTAGCTTAGCACGAGGGGTTAACAAGACTACTTAGCACGATATTAAAAATATTGTAGCTATCACAATTTGGGACTAGCAGGCTGCAAAACTCTGTTAGTGATCTTTATAAGAAAATATATTTTACTTGTGCGTATTTTATTTGCTTTCCCAAATTGTGATAGCTACAATATTTTTAATATCGTGCTAATTGCTAATTTTTGTATGACTGTTTTGACGTTAAATACGTACTGTAAATACTAAAGTTGTTCCCAAGTCTCTCAACAGATCCTACAGTGCTAGCTTGATGGATTCTGTTTTAATTTAAGATGTGAAGTTACTGATCAAATATCTAAAACAGACCACTAGCTTACATATCCCACAACACACGACATCATCATTGCTGACTTTTTATTAGATCTCCGGATTAACGACATTGCTTCTTTCTAAAGAAATTTTATTGGCTCATAAAACCCGCCACATAAATCCGGCCATTAAAGTCGAAGACTTACTTTAAATTAACCAGAAATGTGACTGACGCGTCATTCTGACAATGTTGTACTCATGCTTTATTTATTATTCGATTTTTATTACAAAAACTAGCTTCCTGCACGCGGTTTCGCCCGCGTATCACCCGTTCTCGTAAGAACTTCATAGTTACATAAATAGTATATCTGTCTATACTAAGTATGTTTTTATTGTCAACCCAGCTTCCCGCGCGCAATTTCACACGCGTAGCTCCCGTTCCCGTGGGAACATCATAATAATATATTATTTATCCCTTAATTGTTGTTTTTTTTTGGAGATTACTAGCAGAGTTTTACTCTGATTTACTGGTTTCGCGTCGCTAGTGCGGATGGGGCTCGAACCGGGGCGTCCACAAGATCACAAATCCGACGCCCAAGGCCATTCGGCTATGGGCGCTAATGGGCTTATTAGGCTACGGTATATCTAAAACAGCAGAATTTTTTAAATCTGACCAAAGATTTAGTATAGATCAATCGTCAATTTAAATGACAAAAAAGATTCTGAAAAACTTAATGATAAAAATACGCCGTGCGATTCCCGGCTTAGAATAGACCATCACATATTATGTTCCTATGGGTGAAGTAAGAGGCGTTCAAGGGACATACACCTGATTGATGGGCAGGAGCATTTATCAGCTCAAACATACTCCCATCTTAATGCGATCACCTATCCGCCTGCGAAGCATGGTGATTATGGCAATATCCCTCAACCACCCTTTTTTTTTGTTGTCCGTAGGGCAATGCATTTACGCATTCCCACCGCCGCTGCAGCGTATCCGCGCGCTAGCGGTGGATATGTCAGACTCGCCCACTCCATAGCGTGGTATGCTAAACTCATACCACGAGGAGAGGACTCTAAACCACTAAAACCCCCCAACACTCCTTGGATCCGTCGTTGGCGGGGCCGGGTACGCACGAAGCAATCTGGCCTCCCGACGGCACCCGCGGCCAATATGGCGCGGCGGGATCTCCTGGGTCACACTTACAGTGGCCCATTTGCTGAATTATTCCCTCAACCACCCTGGCTTGCCAATGTCTGTTCAACAGTGTCCACTGTTGAACATGGTATACGGGCTCATACAGTAAAAGAAGTATATTTTATTACAAATAATTAAAAAATACTTTTAACATTCAGTATGCTTGTTTACATTTCTTGTTTATTTTAAATGCAACCCTTATTATACCGGCTTTACGTTCCGTGGAAACACGGTCACTGCCTTTGAATGTCTCTTTCCGATATTGATGTGAACAAAAACTTGCTTTCATATACCTATAGCTTTTGAAATATAACAGAAATGGCAGCACAATAATATCAGTATACGGTTATATAAATATTAAATGTATGTATTCAGTACTTATATGTAAAATTGGAACAGATATTGTTATGGTATATTCCTGGAGGTTAATCATGAAATAATATGATTATAACTTTTTGCTTGTTTTTTTTTTAACTTCGATAAAAACCTTTTAATAGATTAGTTGACACATATGAAATTATGTTACAATGATGTTTATTTCTAAAAGTATTTGTCATATGGAACCTAAATATAATAATTTCTGTTCATTAAATTTGAATATGAAAATTATTTCTTTTGTCTATGTCTTTAACTTCCGAAAACGCTATCAGCCATTTTGTGACGTTATACATCTTGTTAACAAACATGAACGCGATCCTTTACTATTACGCTTTCTGAGTCATGACGTCATCGATCTTGAACACAGATAATGTATATAGATCAACATGGCTGACATTGTTCTCATCTCTAAATGTCAAGCCAATTTTAAAATATTTATTTTAGTGCTTTCTAGATCTCAAATAAATGCCATATATTTTTCTTGATCTATTAAAACATTTCTGTTATTGTCACTGCATTATTGATATATATATATATCTAATTCCCTTGGTCATGGCATCTAACGTGAATGATTGGACCGATAACGCCGATTCTTTTTTTGTTGTTAACAAATAAATAGTATGCTAGTTTAACACATACAAAAACATTTTTATCAAAGTCTTAGAAAAGCACAATTTGTTGTAAACATTGAAAATTCATAAGTCAAAACACTTCTTAGTTCTAAGATCCACCAACCACCATCCACCAACCGTCCATTTATGTCCACTGCTGAACATAGTTCTCTTTTTAATATACCTTGGCAGACCAGTGTCGTTAAGGGGTATTGCCATAAACACCACACTTGCCAGGCCTATTGGTGGTAGTAAGATGGTAATTAACCTTGAGCTGATTGATGCTGCCTCCCATCCCACAGCTGTATGTCCGTTGGTCGCCCATACGACACACATGGGAAGACATACTTAGGGTGGTCTTTTCTAAGCTGGAAACCACATAGCACTCTCCAAGATACTAAGAGGTTAGAGGTTAAGAGCTTACTACGGTAACTATTACAAAACAAAATGGATAAGATTCCTATAAGTGGTAATCTATACTATTATATAAAGCTGAAGAGTTTGTTTGATTGCTGGAATGCGCTAACCTCAGGAACTGCTGGTCCGATTAGAAAAATTATAACAGTATTAGATAGGTATTGGATATTATCGAAAAAGGATATAAGGCTATATTTAATTATGACGTTCTTATGGTAACGGGAGCTACGCAGGTAAAACTGTACGCGGGAAGTTAGTTAGAATTAATATTAATCGTAAAAATGATTTGTTGTCAGGTGACCTGTCACTTTCCGCCGCCTGCCGCCCTAGGCTCGGCCTCGGGGAGTGAGGCACATGGGGACCCATGAGGAGTAGGGACGTCTCCACACTCCGGGCGTCCCTATTCCATTAAGATAATATTATAAAGGATTATCGAAAACATTCAATAAAATGTGGCTAATAGTCTGAGCACTTAGTAGGTCTGAAACTATAATAAATGAAATATATATTCCATCTCTTACACAGAAGATAGTAGTTATCATGTACCTATACTGATTAAATAAGTGAAAAAATATGGTGCTGGTAGGATCTTCTGGTGTATCTGGTATCGCGGAGTGAGTTAAGTATAAGTACAATATAGTAAAATAAATAAGTACGAGGTGAGGCCCCCTCGCGTCGTACTTATATTATGTATTCATATTTAATTTTATTTTTTTTTGAAAAAAAATTCATCACATACATTATATAACATTTTTTTTAGTATACATACTTATGGAGTAGGTGCTAGCTTTAATTAAATAGCGCGTTTTTTTATAGTTAAGTGAAAACTACGCAACTAGTAAGGAAGTTGTGGAAATAAACTGAATTTATACCTACCGCTGTTTTCATAATCATTAGCTTCCTTTTATTATTACATGTTATTTATTACTTATTATTTAAAAATATATCACGATAACACAATCTATACCTACTATATTATAAAGAGAAAAGAGATGATTGTTTGTTTGCATTGAATATAGTGAGAAACTGCTCTACCGATTTCAAAAATTCTTTCATTAGAAAGTTACATTATCCAAGAGTACATACCTAATATATATTTGATAATGAAATTCCCACAGGGACGGAAGCTACACGCTAATAAACACGTATAGCTATAAGCTAATAAATTACAATTTACCTACAATCATTGCAACACGATATTTATGTCTCAAAATATCACACAACAATGAATAAAAATTTATTCGCATTACATTTTTATACTTAGCTGCTAAAGATCCATAATCAGCCCTTATAATAAAGGGATATAGGGTCATATCCATTATCCCAAGCCTTACAACATCATAAAAACTTTAGAAAACATATTTTATGTCATATGGTCCCATAGTTATGATGCATAACTCTATAAAATTCGCCTAAGAAAACATTGAGGTACCTTGTTTACCACAAGCATATCATACACATTATTGTCACATTATGTTACGTCGAAAATGAAAGTTTCGGATTTCAGTCAAAGCGTTTGAATGGTGGGAGAAATATCGTGTATTTATGTCTTTGCATTTGGGTTTTGTTTATCAATATTTTGAAAGATTTCATAAATGGATTTCATACATGTATGAAATCCATTTATGAAATCTTATGTTTTATTTTGTATCATGTAATCTCAGCTTAAAGTTTTTCAATGTGTAACTTTGGTGACTGTCCCAATTTGTATGTGAACAAAAAATTTTTTTTTATCTTTTGTTTCATTGTTAAATTATATTTGTTTGAATATTGTTTAAGCCTGTTGCAATATTGAACACTACAAAATACATTAATTAAAAAAACTAAGCCCTTTATCAAGGGAATTAATAAAAAATCGATCTTCTTAGCGTCACTAGTCACAAAATAGAAGTTGAAACCTCAATTTAGAGAAATGAGATTTTAATTAAAGGTTAGTATATATTTTTTTCGATGGATTGTTTAATATTCAGTAGAAAAAGAAAATAAAAATTGAGTCATATTACTTTAAATAATAAAACAGGATGATTTTTATGTAGTCACCAAACTGACACTTTTTCACTACAAAGTCCAATTATTTTCCGTTTTTAATAAGGAAAGCACTCGATTTATTAAAAATAAAATACTATCTCCAGTCCGTCATACTATGAAGTACAGGTTGAGATCTTTAAACATATTAAAAACACAACTTTAAAAAAAATATCGTAATTTTAACACAATTATAAGTGTAATAATTGAAAATGCCCACATGTTTGAATACAATTGGTGTAGGTAGTTGGATCAAAATAAATAAATCATGGAGTGATAGTTTCATCATCATCATCATCAGCCCGTATAACATCCACTGCTGAACATGGGCCTCCTCCCGAGGGAGGGTATTTAGTAAAGTCAACACGCTTGGCAGGCGGGTTCGTGACCGCAGTATTATGTTGTAACTAACAAGGAATCGCTGCTGCCCGTTCCCTGGTATACAATTGTTAGAGGTATATAACAATCGGGACCAACGGCTTTACGTGCTTTCGGAGGGTCGACCCCATATCCAAAAGAAGTCTTTAGAATTTACACAAAGATTTCTTGTCCGGCGTGTGGGTCGAACCCACGACCTCCGAGACTAAAAGCGAGCCAATTACCGTTACCCTACGGAGGTTGACCCAAAAATTGATAATTGATTTATATTTTTATAAAGTATTTATTTCACAGGACATGGTACATTGTTTCTTAAAAATAGTTGTGTCTCACACATACTATCGTTGCTAGTGTCATGTCATGCATGTATTAACAATAAGAGCATCAATTTATATCATTAACTGAAGATATATCGGATTTATCACATTTTCGACAATCGAACGGACATGCCTATGTCTAAGTATAAACAAGAGAGAGCTTTAGCCTTATTATAAAACCTTTTTATTCAATGCATTTACGCATTCCCACCGCCGCTGCAGTGTATCCGCGCGCTGGCGGCGGGATATGTGGGACTCGCGACGCGCCGGTATGCTTTACTCATACGACGAGGTCCTCTCCTCGTCGTACACCACTAAAACCTTCGATCATCGACTCACTCCTTCGATCCGTCGTTGCCGGGGGCCGGGTACGCACGAAGCAATCCGGCCCCCCGACGGCACCCGCGGCCAATATGGCGCTGCGGGATCACCTGAGCGAGTGAGAAATACCTACAACATTGTTTAAGAGCAAAAACATTTTACAACGAAATTGTTATTTGCCTTTCGTTATATATGTATATTCCTTTTTATTTACGAAATAAAACAAAAAACAACGTCTAAGAAAAAATACTTTTGAACTGAAATGAAAAAAATATATAGAACTTTCATTATTTCAGTCCACTTTGTTACGTGATACTTTGCAATTTACTATAAAATTATAATATAATTGAAATTATTTATATCTAGTAATAACAGAAATTCTAAGTATTATATTATGATAATTTTTGAGACATCTCAAATAATATTGCGTGTTAAAAGCAACACTTAAAAAATATATTGAGTTAGTGTGCACTTATGAGAGAGGATTTTTATTTTATATTATAAGATATTTTCAATATCATATAACTTAAACTAAACAATCAAATCTAACGACTGTCGATATAATCGTTTCTAAAATAAAATCCAGTCAAGTCCTTAATTTGGTCAAACCTTGGTTTAGGTTAGGTTTGTATTCCATAGGAACGGTCAATTTACAATGGTACCTATTCTTATTCGCTATAAAATTTATATCCCTTAACCGACCAAAAATTAAAAAAATGTGTCTTGTAATTCATAATCATCAACCTGTAGTAGTCCACTGCTGAACATAGGCCTCTCCCATCGATTTCCAGCGGGAACGATCGCTAGCTGCCTGTAACCCTGCAACCTTTATGAGGTCGTCGGTCCATCGTGCAGGCGGTCGTGGTCTCCACTCGAGAACCTTTCTGTTCCATCGGCCGTCAGTTCTTCGAGCTATGTGTCCTGCCCATTGCCACTTCAGCTTGCTAATCCGTTGAGCTATGTCAGCGACCTTCGTTCTCCTGCGGATCTTCTCATTACTGATTCGATCACGCAGCATTCTTATGAGAACACAGTAAACGACCACGTCTTATAATTACAGTACAGTCTCAACGGTACGTTATAGAAGTCGTGGGTCCGACCCCACTTTGGACACAAAATATTTGTGTAAAGGATTTTTTTATTCCACGACCTGGTTGGATGAAGGGCGGAAGCCCTTCGACCAACCAGGTCCTGGAAAAACTATGCCAATTATTTACCAAGGAAAGGGCCTGCCAAGCGCAACGTTGTTCAACTGGACGTTATAAAAAAATTTAGTCACATGGCGACGTTACCTGTAATCTCTGCAAATAAAATAAATGTAATAAAACCATTTTCCCTACAGCCAACCAGAATGATCTCAACATTTCTAAGTCACTCCCTCGATTCCTCGGTCATTACCTCCATAAAGCCCAAGGCAATGGAAAATATATTAGCCGCACCGTGAAATGTTGTCAACGCATACGCCGCGTCGTACGATATCTTGTTAGTTCCCAATTTGAATATCGGCCAATCAACGCTCAACACCCAAGCCGACCCCTTCCCGATTCAATTATTTTACTTTTTGCGCACCGCTGGCTAACGTTTTTTATAGGGAAGTCAACGTGTGCTGTTTCGTATTTTGTTTTGCTTTTTTTTTGCTTTTACGGAGCTAACGCAGTGACATGTATGTATGCTTTCGCTTCTGACAGTTATAATACTATTTATTGATCCCCACTTGCTATTTTGCTCTTTTTAGTGTCTTCTGTTATCTGTGTTAGTGTTAAAAAATCTACATATAGATTTTTAATAAAATATAAACTAAAAATAATATTTAACTATGTTATTTTAAGAAAATAATGAATCGACTAGAAATAAAATATGAATCGAAAATACACTCACGGAATTGATTGAGTCATTAGAGAACAACATAAAGCTTGAATTATACACAAATGACGTAAGGTGAAGACATGCACAGACGCAGCAGAGACGGATAAGGCACGGATGCTTATGCCACGCCGCGCCGCTTAGTGACGACGCCTTGCCTGCGTACATTTTGTAGCGACAACAATTCTGCGCAGCGTCTGTAATAAGTCTTCGCCTTACGGTATTTCTGTGTAATTCACGCCTATTCTCAATATTTTTTATAATATCTCCAAATATATTTTTTATCTTGAAATAAACGAAAAACAATAAAATTACAGAACATAAAAAAGTAATTTAACTGTATAGATGCATGGAACATTTCATTTGGAGAATTTTACTTTTGATTCAAAGTCTGGCTGGCTTCAATACCCTCACTAATTAAATGCAATCAAATGCACACTTGTAAGGATGAGAAGTAAGGTGCAATTATTTTAATGTATGTCTAGACTTGCTATTCTATTTTGATGATTCCTTACAAGTCTCTAGATTTAATAATAAAGATTCTCCAACTTACTTAATCGGTTTTGTTGGGGTTCCTTTAATAATATAGCAAGTAAAAGAAAATACTACTATATTATAAAAACGAAGTTAGATAATCTATAACTGTATTTTGTGGAGTATAAAACACCGAATACTATGTTTCATAATTGAGATTGATCAAATTGGACCACCGGCAGGACTCGAACCTGCATCTTAGGTAAAGCCCTTAATGTCTTAACCAATTAGGCTACGATGGAACCACACCGGTTGTCGAAATTTATCAATCCATTTATAATCTCAATTTTGAAACAGTATACGGTAAACTTTTCCGTAAAGTATTCAAACCGAGTACTATATTACAAATGCGAGATTACGATTAAAGCGCGCGGTTGTTTTATGCGATAAACGCTGCGTTACACGCAATGCGATTATATGTCGTAAATTTATATCTGCGCTTGGCGCTGCGTCAACTGCGTAAAACAATGGTTTGTAATTATATTACCTGATATGAAATGATGTGCGTTAATCGCATTGCGTGTAACGCAGCGTTTATCGCATAAAACAACCGCGCGCTTTAGAATTGAATCCTAATCTCGTATAGGTAATATAACATAGTCCATAATAGAATTAATATTATATTCATTTGATATGTGTGTGTAACCACTTGTCAATTAATGAACCACTTATTTCTATTGGCATAGATGTGAACCACAGGTCCATTACATTGATAATTATTTCTACTATCGGTTACAACAAAGAGGTTTTAATGAAATACGTAGTAGATGCAACTGACAAAATATTGCAAATTATAAAGCATATTTGACTTAGGGTGCGTTTCCACAGAAGCGGAGTTGCGCGGGGTTCAGCGGAGCAGAGCCGTGTAAATAGGTAGGTGTTTCCACTAAAGCTGCGCAGAGATGAGCGGTGCAGGGCTAAGCTGTGTAGCTGGGTGAAATGGAGCCGAGCGGAGCAGAGACGACCGGAGCGGACCAGAGCTGAGATTAGCGGAGCGGAGCTGTGAAGTGGAGATAAGCTGAACGGGGCTGTGAATACATTTTGTTTTCAGTCAGTACGGTGTGTGTGTGTGTGTGTCAGGTCAAACTGCAACAAACAAACTCCCGCGCCTAACGTCGCGTTACCCCTCTCAGCACTGCTCCACACCGCGCAACCCCGCTCTAGCGCGCGCATTCCCGCTCTACACCGCACAGCCCCGCTTCACCCGGCACAACTCCACTAAGCTCGACACCGCTGTGCCCTGCTTATCTCCGCGCACCATACATTTTAATGTAAATCTTCTCAACTCCGCTAACAGTGATTCCACTGAATCGGAGCGGATATGAGATGTGTATTTTGAGCAATGTGATTGGTCAATTTTTATAAGTCTGCTCAACTCCGCGCAGCACAGCTTCTATGGAAACGCAGCCTTACCTTCATTACATTTCTGTAGTAAGTGCAACCAGTGGGTGTTGCCTGTGATTACCAATGGATACGAAACGTGGTGCTTCACTATAGGCCTTATGAACACATTTCATTTCAATTTTAATACAACGACAGTAGATTTTAAAACTTTATTATTAAAGTATCAACTTTGAACAAATAAAGATATATATCAACACCAATATCCTGGCGTATCTCAACAACGGACAAACAAAATCACAAAGCATCCTAAGCTAAAGTTACTGCCGTTTATGTAAGGGGAGGGGGGATGTAAGGGGGTGTAAGCGGGTTAAAAAGATAACGATGTCTTAGTTGTAGTGTTGCCCTTTGACGCTTGTTACAACTTGCCTATCTTGTTAAAGAAAAAAACTTTTGCGTCACCTAATACGTCTGAAGTTCTGTTTGTGATACGAAATACGGTTTAAATGTTTTTTGTGAAGCACCTTGCATGAAATGACGTTAAAAATATTTAAAGATAAACATCACACAATACAAACAAGACAGCCTCCGTAGCGTAGCGGTATTCGGCTCGCTTTAAATATTGGGGATCGTGGGTTCGATTCCCACGCCGGACAGGAAATCATTGTGTAAATTCTAAGATTTCTTTCCGGGTCTGGTTGGTTGAGGGACTATCCTCCGTGCCTCGGAAAGCACGTTAAGCCGTTGGCCCCGATTGTTATAACATCATGTATAATAATCGTATATCAAGAAACGGGCAGCAGCGTTTCCTTGTGTGGTACAACATTATACTGCGGTCACTAGCCCGCCTGCCAAGCGCGGTGTCTATGGCAAATACCCTCCCCCGGGAGGAGGCCCATGTCCAGCAGTGGACGTTATACGGGCTGATGATGATTGTTTTATGGGTGAATATTTCATTTCGTGCACATTATGACGTTTTGGAGAATAGTCAAAAAAATGTGCCTACTCATGTTCGTTGTTTGTTTTTCTAAAAGTGTTTAATAATGATATGTGAAATATAACAAAGGGACAGTAATCAGACTTTAAGTTTTGAAGATATTGACGTTTGTTTTTTTTGAAGGAACGGTAATGAGATTTAACACAAACGGTAATTAGATATCTATTTATGGTAATGAGGTAGAAAAAATGGTAATTAACAATACAACAACAGTTTGATAAATCAGCCTTTAATTGCAATAAAACAAACCTAAGTATAAACTTCGAAATAGGTACATAATTTTATAATTTTTCTTTCTTTCTTTACATAATAATGAAACTATAAAATAATACAGAAACAAAACTTAATCATACAGAAACTCTAAAATAATCTTTGATATTGTAGCTTGATATGCACTTCAAAATAATAATGAAGGCAATCTTTATTTTGATTTATATAATCAAATAACATTCACATTTGTTTTGTGTTTAAACTTGACATAATAACAGTTTGATAAATCAGCCTTTAATTGCAATAAAACAAACCTATAAACTTCGAAATAGGTACATAACTTTTCTTTCTTTCTTTACATAATAATAAAACTATAAAATAATACAGAAACAAAACATAATCATACAGAAACTCTAAAATAATCTTTGATTAATTAGCTTGATATGCACTTCAAAATAATAATAATGGCAATCTTAATTTTAATATAAATCATTAATTAACATTGTTTTTTTTTTTAATAATTTCTGGCTCATTATAGCTTATTCGTACTAATTAGTTCTTTGTTTAATATTTTCTCGTTGAAAAAATTTCCATGTCACTATCCGAACTGCTGTCGCTTAAGAGTCGCTTTCGTAAATATTTTGTCGGTCTTTGGGGTCCAAAGCTGTCTTCAAAACTATTATCCTCGTTACTATCTTTATCATTCTGTAAAATTCCGTATGATCTGGCTTGTAGCCTCTCTTGTGACACTGTATTTGACTGATTGATCGGCGGCGCTTCAGGGATGAAGTTAGCTTCAGAAGTATTTTCAATTATAGGCTGGCCCTTGTATGAGTTTCTACTAGATCTAGGTAACGATGTCAGGGGCCCACAATTAAGATTATTTGGTTCAAGTTCTTGTAACACACTTTGGTTAGATTGAACAAAATCTTCAAATTGGTTAGAAAAATTGGCAGTAGAACTAGAAATATTGTATGTTCGTACCATTTCATTTATGTTAACATTCGGATTTAGATGAAGTTTATTATCCGGCATAACATCAGAAAGTCTAGTTACTTCAGAGTTGCTTTTACGAGCTGGATTTAACAAAATATTAGAGTGGATAATCACTTCAGGTCTTTCAATATGAGGGCAGTCATTTTCTTTGTTGTCAACATTCTGAGCTGCATATTGTAACTTTCCTACCAATTTTGTATGAGAGCAATCACCATCGATACAAACAAAACAACTTGCTTCCCTGAATATTAATTCTTCTCTTCCTTTGTGCCATATAACTTGATGTACGTTTAATGTGCCCTTCAATGGCAGCAGCTCTGTTTTAGGAATTAGAAAATCTTTTTCATATATTTGGTATTCATCAACCACTTTCACTATAATGTTCTGCGTATTACTTGTAATAACCTTAACAAAGGAATCTAGAGTTGCAATATCTTTGCCTTGAGCAACCGCAGCATCAGCTGTCCGTTTTAGAGTACCTCCAACACCGTCAGCCGCACCCTTGCCATGGCCAGATTCGGAATAATTCCATGTGATCTGCTTCAAGCCATTTATGTACCAGTATAACTTTGTAATTATGTAAAACATTGTCTTGTTTCTATATTGGCTACTGGGTGAATCAGACAAAAAATGTATTATGGTGATCTCTTTACTCAAAGTTTGAACATGTTCTAGTAGTGGAACTATATGCGCCCATACTGCTGCGGCGTCATGGCGCAGATTTTCACTAACTGTACAGAGAGACTTAGGAGTACATTTTCCTGCCTCAACATGGTAAATTACTGCTGTATGAAGAGTCAGTTCATCTCTGCTTCCGCCAAAATGGAATGATTGTACTTCAGAGGCGTACTTGAATGCGTAATTCTCACTAAAGTCGATGTGGATAATTGCTTCATGTTCTTTTAAATTATTTTTAAGATCGTTTATAGCAGAAAACTGCCACCTTCGTGTTCCTTCATGTTTTAAAAATACAGAAATGTTTTTTTCCAACTCTGCAATGGCCTCTTTCGGAGGCATAGTCAATTCAATTTTTTCTATGATCCTCTTTTCCTTTTCCGTACCTTTAGACATATGTGGTTTTCTTACTCTCCCATTTTTTATACTTTATTGGTTCTTCATTATTAAACTCCAAATAATTTAAAATTTTGTTTTGACATTCTTCACATCGTTTTAATAAGCATTCTGTTTTTGGGCAACAAAGACTTTTGATTACGTCATTTGGTGTTTTCTCTGATAAAATTCTATGCTTGTTTAATCCCTGAATCAAAAATTCTATATTTGCATGAATTTTACAAACGCATGTGTCTCTTTCATTGACGTTGGAAATAAGAATCCAGAATGGTCTTTGTTTACAGAAAAATGAGTAACTGACCTTACAATATCGTTCTTCAAAGAGTTTGTGAAGATTTTTTAGTGAATCCAATAAATACCTTTTTTGTTTTTGTACCTTGTCTCGTGTGATTACTTCTTTTCTTCCAGCCGTAATCCTTGAAACGTCATCACGTTCATAAAACTCCTGTATATTTTGTTTAACGATTTCGTAGTGTTCATTAGATTGTGCAATTGATTCCTTTTTGCCTCGGACACTAAATTTTTTTACTTCTGTCAAAATTCTGTAGTCTTTTAATATTGATTTATCCCCGGTTACTGCATCACTAAACTCTTTTTTGCCTTTTTTCGACTGATGTTTGTAGTTACATTCCAACGTCTTCTTGATCGCTTCACCAAATAATATTTTCTTTTTAGCTTCTGACTTATCTTTCAATAATAGATCATTTACTTTCGAATTAGGACTTTGCAGTCGTTTTTTTAACCTCATAATATGTTTTGTATAGCTTTCAACTTTTTTCTCCAATGTATTTATCTTACTTTTAAACGCCTTAGTCTTTTGTAACATAATGTATCTTAATCTTCTTACCTTCTTTTTTAATTCTGCCTCAGTAGATATTTCTTGAGCTGCTTGAGATGTTGATGGTTGTGGATCCTCCACTACGCGTTGATTCTGTGAACATTTGTATCTCTGTACGGAGTTTACTTCAGCATTATCTACTCCAGGTAAATCTTCAGTATCACTGCCACTTGGAGTATTTGCATTCATCAATTCTACACCACGATTGCGTAAAAGTTTTTTTTTGTAAAATTTATTAGAGTTTTCCCTCAATTTTTTTCTTTGTTGTCTTCTAGCTCTTGGCGTCATATCGCCTATTGCCAGAATTTTTTTTTTCTTCCTTTCTTTTTAGGTATCTTTGGTGTTCTTTTTGTCTTTGTAAAGCATACAGTACAGGGTCGGATTTAATATTTTCATATCTTTTTCTGCGTGCTATTTTCGCTCTTTCTAGAATTTCTTCTCTTGTGCGTCTTCTTCGAGGCATTTTGGTCTAAAACAAATATTATTATGACATTATGACGAAGGACAAACAATCACAATATGTAGATGTAAATCCCTGTTAGTCCATTAGTAATAAAGCCTGAGCAGTTTTACTTACTTGTCTCACTTTGAAAACTTTAATGGTGTGCCGGTAACCAAAGACAACTGATATGATTGAGTATTGAATATAATTACTGAATGAATATTAATTTATTGTAAGTACCTATTAGTTATATCCCAAATAATAAAACTAAAGAAAAAAACTGTGTATACAGAATTGAATTACAGAATATAATTACCCATCATATCTTCTCATTACCATTCGAATCAAAAAGAACGGTAATTAAAAGAATGGTAATTAGATTCATACACATTTTTAATAAATTACTGTTATTTGGAAGAGGTACATCATTGTTACATTTATTAGCGGAAAAAGAGACTTATACCGAATACATTTGGCAAATAATTCTTTGATAAAAATAAATATAACTACCTTTCACAACACGAACGGTATGCAGAAATATTCCGGACCACGTCACTTTTCGGACAGGAGAACTTTATTTTCGTAGCCAAAATCACTCTTCCATGCGTGTGTTCCGCTCGGTGGCCGAGCGTTGACTGTCGTCCAATATTTTGTGCGAAGCGCGGTGCATAGTGACGCGTAAATATTCAAATATCGGATCGAACATACCGTCGAATGGTAATTATGGGGAAGTGCAGGGACATTTTTCAAAGTTGTATGCACCGCTTAAATATGATCTTCCTTCAACAATAAATCGTCGCTGTATAGATTAACTATCCTGTTATCGATTTAAGTAATAATAATGTCGTTCTTCAAACACAGTTTTTAACAAGATGTGTCAATTTACTAAAATCTGGTAAAAGGGACACAGATGGTAATTAGATTTTTGATTCTTTGTTTTAAATTTAGTGCATTTCTAATTGAAAAAAAGATGTTCTAGGGATTGTGCCTAATAGAACACCATGTTAGTTATACAAAAACAACGTTAGGTTCAAATTCTTTCGGCGTTTCATATATTCTTTATCGTCTGCCGTGTAATATGCACGAAATGAAATATTCGCCCTTATAAATTAGTTGGTAATATATGGATTGATAACTTTAAGGTTCTGTAGATTTAAAAGCTGGAAAAAAAGAAGAAAAAAGCTCTTTTTAAGCAATAAATATTATATTTCTAAGAATAATTTAATTGATGCATTTTCAGAAACATATCTTTCTTTAAAAATGATAAGTCACACACTACTAGTATTCTTGTTAACCCTTCGTGCTAAGTTAAATTGCTTGTTTTACGAGTGGGTTCACGTCGGTAGTGCAACAGTTCATTTTCACTGCTGAACGTCCTTCACTTCACAAACCTTGGTGAGCCATGTCTTTATAGGGATATTGTCGTAATTGCCACACTTAGCAAGTGGATAGGTGATTGTGGTGATAAGATCTAGAGTCTATCCATCATCATCATCAGCCCGTATATCTTCCACTGCTGAACACGGGCGTCCTCCCGAGGGAAGGTATTTGCTATTGTCACCACGCTTGGCAGGCGGGTTGGTGACCGCAGTATAATGTCGTGATACACAAGGAAACGCTGCTGCCCGTTCCTTGATATACGATTATTATAGGTGATGTTATAGCATTTGGGACCAACGGCTTAACGTGCTTTCCGAGACACGGAGGGTAGTCCTTCAACCAACCAGACCCGGAAAGAAATCTAAGAATTTATACAAAGATTTCTTGTCCGGCATGGGGATCAAACCTACTACCTCCGAGATTTAAAGCGAGCCAAATACCGCTACGCTACGGAGGCTATCCATCAACTATTAATAATTATTCGCATCTTATATATCATGGGAAGACATAGGATCATCTATTTGATGTCAAAACCATAAACCTGACTTTTAATCTTGAAATTAATTCTAAGAGCGGTTTCGCACTACGTTCGATCCGAATCCAATCTGCCCCCGTATTCTAATTCATTCGAAATGGCCTTTCCGATCGGAAAGTAGCTGTTTCCGAGACGGAATCTAAAAACGCTATTCATATTTCCGAATGCGGAAACTTTGACATTTGAAATCGGATAATCAGCGGCTTTTTCTCGGAAATATTTCCGTGAGCTATTTGCTGTCGGAAGTCATTCCGAATTATTATTTTTTAATATAAATTGAGACAATTTGTCGCAGAACTTGTTTCAGTGTATAGTAAGTAGTAATTAATGAGAGTTTTTGTCCATCACAAATCTATACATAACTACATTCATTCGTTTAATTGTTGTTTTATGTTTTGAGGTTAGTTATTATAGGTAAACATTAATTTTAGATGGAGCACCTTCTCGCTATGCGCCTAATTAACCGTAGTGATGGAGCACGACGGCGACGCCAAGCCTTAAATCTACATCGTTCAATACTGGATCTATCAAACCCCAAGGCGGGTGGGAGGCGTTTCGAAAAAAATCACGAAATATCACATGGGGGCAGGGGGGGGGAGTGATTTATCATGTGTATTAATTTTTTTTTTAAAGATATTATTCGAAAAATTTATATGTAATAGAAGGTGGAAGATGGATGAGTGACTTGTGCAGCCTGCATAAAATTGTAAATTGTTCAATTGATAATGACCTACTTGAAAATTTTAACATCAAAATACCAACACGATCAGTGCGTAAGTAATCCACAATTGTTCAAATCTCATCATGTATCACCAGGGAAGGTGGGGGGGGGGTGTTAAAAAGTTGTTAAAAAATATCACGGTGTTTATTGCACGCCCCTTATTAATCTTGCACAAACATATGGTGTAGCAACATAAAAATAGAATAAACGGGAAATCCCAGTACTATCTTGTATGGGACATAAAAATTTCCTCCCAAATAAATCATAATTGCATGTTAATTTTTTCATATTTCAGTAATAATAAGGATTTTCTTTAAATCTGCCACTTTTTTCAAAACGTTAACTTATTCCGCCAGAGTTAAAATTTAGAAGCCAAATCTGCTCAAATGCCAGATATCTGCCACAAATGGTCACACTGTTTGTAAATGACAATTTTGACAGCTTTACGAAGAATGTTTACGTGTGATTTCAATAACGCTATATTATTGTAAAGTTTTATAATTAAATACAACATAGATACATAAATTGTTTTGAAAACTATAACTTGAATTTAAAATAAGTCACATATTATTTACTAACGAGTTTATTACCAATATTTTATTCTTTTATATAACTACCAAGCGACAACCTCCGTAGCGTAGCGGTATTTGGCTCGCCTTGAATCTCGGAGGTCGTGGGTTCGATCCCCACACCGGACAGAAAATCTTTGTGTAAATTCTAAGATTTCTTTCCGGGTCTGGTTGGTTGAGGGACTACCCTCCGTGCCTCGGAAAGCACGTTAAGCCGTTGGTCCCGATTGTTATAACATCATCTATAATAATCGTATGCCAAGGAACGGGCAGCAGCGTTTCCTTGTGCGGTACAACATAATACTGCAGTCACCAACCCGCCTGCCAAGCGTGGTGACTATGGCAAATACCCTCCCTCTCGGGAGGAGGCCCATGTTCAGCAGTGGACGTTATACGGGCTGATGATGATAACTACCAAGGATCCCGTTTTCTACCAACATAAAGCATTCTCTGAAAACGGTTTGCGCCAAGGTTCCGATCGGAAAATGCCGAAGATTACCGAAGATCATTCCGTCCGGATTTGTGAATAGCCTTTTTCATTTCCGTCGGAATGCAATACGTTTCCGATCAGCAGCGTTGTTTCCGCAGTCGGAACTTTTCGAATGAATTAGAATACGGGGGCTGGACCCGTGAAAATATGATCCGAAGTAGCCGAAGAACTATTTATATGGTAATTTACGCACTTGATCCGAGATCCGTCATCTGGTTTCTTTCCAAATTTCTAGACCAATATTTTCACAGGTTCGGATCGGACATAGTGCGAAACCGCTCTAAGTCAATAGTAAAAATCACGTAAATGAAGTTTATTGGTAAACAATATAAATATATAAAAGGTTTAGCAGAAACAAGGAACTTTGATAAATAATAGCGGTGATCCCAAACGGATGTTGTAAATTGTCCCGGCGATGGTTTCTTTAGATAAATCAAGTTCTGTGTAATCCTGAGGCTGTGGAGCTATTAAGTAAACGGTGAGAAAATTAACTTACCAAAGAAGAGAAAGAAAGTAAAACAAGGTAAAACTTTTTATACATTTTCTTTTAGGCTGACCACTCATGTGTGGGACGACCGCCTGCACGATGGACCGACGACCTCCTAAAGGTCGCGGGGAGTCGGTGGATGCAGGCCGCTAGTGATCGTTCCCGCTGGAAATCGATGGAGGAGGCCTATGTTCAGCAGTGGACTACAACAGGCTGATGATGATGACCACACATATCGGCAGGTGTGATCCTTAAGTGTGTGTCAATTATAGACAACGGTGGAAGTAGCGGCTGACGGGCTCGGTCTTTGCGTTATTCTAAAATAATAAGTTTGAAGTCTTGCTTTAAGCCTTTTAGGTCGTAGGTTCGATTCCAACGCCGGAAAAGTTCTATTGCATTGTAAGATAATTTCAAAAAGTACCTCTCAATGCATGTCGCGTTCGTTATGGCCTCATGATAAAGATGTATGTGGAATCGATTGTCTTCTCCACTGATCCAGAATAGGGATCAACTGTGTTATGTTTAACATCCCATTCTTAAGTCATACGTTCCCTTCCTTTGGTTTTGCCAACCATAGTATTTACAGAAACACGCTTAACGCTGATATAGATGGGCTATTCGTTATTTATGTGCATCTTTGAATGTTTGTTTTTAATGCTTTGTTTTATTAGGGTAGCGATAAACCGGCAAAAGGGACCCCATAGAATTACCTCTGCGTTTTCGTACGCCGGCACTTTTTGAAAAGTTTCATTAAAATCATCTATCTGGCGTCAACATCATTCCAGCCTTTACTGAGGTTAGCCGACAGTAACACAGACACACATACATACATTTGTTTTCATTGTGTTTTTGTAATTAGACACTATATAATACATACATAATATGCATATAGTAAAAAACAGTTATTCTTCAACCCGACCCAATTCTATTTTATTTATTTCTATTTCATTACATTGTTCGAAAGAAAGAAATAATATAAAGTTAAAAATGCCAGGAAAATATGTTTTGACATCTTTACTATGTTGCCAGAACATTCGATATACTTATAGTCCGCCAAAATAATAAAATACTCATAAGACTAAACAAATTCGTATAAAATAAATAAATGACTTTTATTGTTTTTCCATACCTGAAAGCTTTTAGCCTAAGCTGTATCTAAACTATAACGATGCGCACATCAATTAAAATGACTAAATTAATTATATACGGCACGTTTGGCGCAGTGGCTGAGCAATTGGACTGCTGCGCTGTGTGTCGTGGGTTCGATCTCCGCACGGAACAAATATTTGTATGATCTGCAAGTTTGGGTTTGGGTGTTTGTGTATGTGAGTTTCTATGTTTGTACAGGAGCAATTTATAGTGTGGGGTTAAAAAAAAAACTGAAATGTCCAAAATATTTTATGACTATACCTATGTATAAAAAACTACCTGTGATAAACTAAGTAAATTTATTTATTTTATTTTCAAAAGCACAAACAAATGATTTGGTAGCAACAGTCTTCTCTTGTAACAAATAATTTTATCAAAACAACAATTTTAAATATATATAAACTCTGCTACTTTACTGAAATACACTCAGGTTACACTAAGTTAATAGAAAGGCTACCCCTCTGCCTCGGTAAACCAACATTCCGGTTCGGTTGTCACTTATTGGCGTTACCCAATATAATCCGTTAAAATCCGACAAAATATGCAAGGCGCGCCAGGGGGCGTTGTTAGTATGCAATTTGCATAATGGCCAATCAGCCGTCAGACGACGATTTGCCTTAGCGCCTCGATGGTATTCGCATCGAATTTTGGCGGGAACGCCATGTTGTGATGTATCGTACTCTAAAATGGAGGAACTACAAGCAGAATTTGAATTTGAATTTCAACGTTTCAATGATTATTTGGTTCCTTTGTGGAGGTTTCAATTACTAGGATTCTGATTGTGAATTATTAGGCTCATTATCATCACTGTTCTGTAAAACTAGAAATTTTCTTTAAAAAAAATTATATTAGCAAATTTGGAAGTTGGTGGTGTTGAAGAGCACGCTCAGCTATCGGTACGTTAAGCTATCGATCTCGCACCGGGAGTGTCGATACAACCGTCCCACTGGATTTTTAGAGTAAAAGAAAAGAGTGCGCCTGTGTTTGCGCTTACACCTGTGCACTAAAGATGAACATAAATGTCCTGCGCCGATAGTTAATTTATAGATAGATCGCCGTGGCCTAAATTCGTGGGAGGACTTTAATCCAACACTTACTCTCGTTAGTTTTTAGCCGATGTTATGTACACCGTAATTTTTATACATATCAGGTGCATCATCATCATCAGCCCAACAACGTCCACTGCTGAACTTGGGCCTCCCTCCAAGGGAGGGTATTGCCATAGTCACCACGCTTGGCAGGCTGGTTAGTGACCGCTCCCTGGTACACGATTGGTATTGATAATGTTGTAACAATTAGGACCAACGGCTTAAAGTCAAAGTCAAAATTTCTTTATTCATATAGACACAATTCAAATTTTTATCTTGTTCTTATGATGCGTCCATTTCTTTTCCTACCACCAGTTCAAGACGTGGCAACTCTGCTTAACATGCTTTTCGAGGCTTTGAGGATCCTCAATCAACCAGACGAGATTATGGTTGTGCTATAAATAAATCCTAAGTTATTAAAAAAGTACCTAAACCTGAATAAACTTTGAGTACAACAGAACTCAGCTGAAGTGACCAGTAACTGATGCCCTTCGATAAATCTGGCTACTTTTGCCTAACTTTGTTACTAGGTGGGACAAATTCGTAACAACTTTGAGACCCCTATTTTTCATTGTTACTTTACAACACATTCCGTTGGTGTTGCTTTTTGTTTAGTCCAATTTTATTGTGGTTATAACTCGCGCTTTTTGTGAATTTATTGTTTGAAATTTTTGTAATCTCCTCTTTTATATTTACAGCTGATGGAGTATAGTGATTGTTTCTGTTCATCAAGGGAAATTCAGTGAATTTATTTAAATATTTCTCAGTTTTATTATTTGGTTAATTGAAGTTCTGGCGCTTGTGGGCGATTATTTGAAGCCTTCGTATTCTTAAATACTACTAAATTTAAATTCTTTCAGGTTAAAACTAAAACATACTTGTATTATAAGACTAATGTTCAAAATTGCAGGCCCATCTCAACGTTAATGTGAAATTAACAATATTAATCGTTGGCTATTGGCATCTCAGCAAGCAATAATGTTTATTGTCTTCACAAAAGACGGTCATAAGTAGAACTAATAGTGACATTATAGCTTTGTGGTATTGCTACAGGACTTTTGAGCGCTACTGTACCTTATAAGCGACAGATTTCCGTAACAAAATGTTTAAAAGGCAAAGAAACAAACTCCGTTTGAACCTTACATTTATACGATATCAAGGATCTTTTACGGATTCCTTTAAAAATAAGGAAACAAAGCCACTTTAGGTATGTTTCCTTACAACAACAAATAGGTGAATATACGTAATTTGTGGTGCAATAAAAGCGACTATGTTTAGGTTGGTGGCACTATAATAAAACGTAGGATAAAGCAAGTTCTGATTCCCTAAACTGCTGCTCTCAACTGGTTAAAAGTGGTTTCTTGATAAATATTTTCAAGATTTATTCATTTCTTTTCTTTGTATTTGTTTTGAAAAAACTGAAAAACTATAGTTTTACAAGAATAATTTACATATGTAAATAAGAAATAGTTTATGCAAGTTATTTTACTTGCAACCTCCGTAGCGTAGCGGTATTTGGCTCGCTTTAAATCTCGGAGGGCGTGGGTTCGAACCCCACGCCGGACAGAAAATCTTTGTGTAAGTTCTAAGATTTCTTTCCGGGTCTGGTTGGTTGAGGGACGTTGGTCCTGATTGTAACAATGATATACCAAGGAACGGGTAGTAGAGTTGTCCTGTGTATTACAACATAATACTGCCAAGCGTCACCAACCCAAGTCACCAACCCACCTGCCAAGCGTGGTGACTATGGCAACTATCCTCCCACGGGAGAAGGCCCACGTTCTGCAGTGGACGTGGACGGGCTGATGATGATGATGAATTTTACTTGCATATACTATTTCTTATTAATCTAATCTATTCACAAATGTGACATTTGTTCACACAGGCAACGGAGTTACGATAAGACCTTTTATGTAAATGTGAAAATTAAACAATCTTATATATGTTTTCTTACAGCAACAAATACGTGTATACAGTGCTTCGTAAGTAATTTGTGATTCAATAAATGCGACTACGCTTTAGTTGATCGCACTATGACTATCGCAGGATGAAGCAGTAAACTCAGATTACCTTAACTCTAGCTTTCAGCAGGAACCGAAGTTTGTTCCAATCGTCTTTAGTTACATTATGGTAATAGTTTCGCATTGAATACTATTTTATATGAAAGAGTTAGGTTAGGTTAGGTCACCAATTTGAAATATCTCGCTCTCTTGCTCTTTGATCGTGTTCCTAATAATTAATTTAAAAAACTGTATAAAATGTATAGTTGTTTAATTAATTGTTAATGATTATATATAAAAATGAATGTTTGTCTGTATGTCCTTTATAGAATCTTAGTTTTGGTGGCGCCCTGAATGGTTTTACGCATCGGAGCAGAGTATCGTGGGTAAAACCGCGGGTTGCAGTAGTATGACTAGTATTATAATAAATACAATTAGTTCGCCCGAACCATAACTTAAGCAAAACTATAATTTTTACAACAAATACGATGACTTTGCACAACAAACTCAAGGAAACAGACAAATTTTTCCCAATAATTCCCAGTCGCAAAATTGTTATTTTCACAAAATGTCCCTTTTATTAATTGACCGCCAGTAAAATTATGGCTGCCATGTAACCTATCAGAAATTTATTCATCGAAAAATGTTAGGCGTAGAGAATCTAATCTCTACTACCGATTTCCCCCTTACAAACCATGATCCATGATCTATGATAAGGAAAACTGCTAAGAATAAATTTAGAATTAAAGAGGATAATAGTAAAATGTAAATGGTTAAAGGAAGATCTGTAATTAAATGATCGATTATTCTAAAGTTACAACTCAAACAGACAAGTCAAATGAGTTATGCCCTTTTTGAAATTCTATATCCAATTAAAGATTCACCTAATGATAAATCACAGCATTATTCCTAAGGTAAGTCTAAAAACTAAAACCAGTCCCCGTAATTAAAGTAAAAAAAAAGCGTTTGTACACATTTTACAAAAATCAATCCATCAATTTACAAACAATCAATCAATCCATCATCCTTTCAAAATACTGCATCCTTGTTATTATGATTGATTATAAAATATATATAGCATCAGCTAACTCTGAATTTAAATTATATACCTACTTAAAAACAGCCTGTGCCAACTTAACATTCTTTTAGAGTTTAAAACTCTTTTTAAATTGAAATACCTAGTTTTACTAGCTGTTGCCCGCGACCTTGTCCACGTCAATTAAGATGTCTCCATACAAACCTTGAACCCTTTGTTTCATCTCTTTAGATGATTGACACACTGCTAGTTTTATTCTTTACCATTCGTCATAAGCTAAACTTGTTAAACGCTTGTGTTACGAGTGGGTTCACGTCGGTAGGTAGTGCAATGGGTGCAGACCGAACCGGTAGCCAAATGGTTGCAAGTTTGCCCTAGCTATTAGGCAACAATAATTACTTTACGTTTTTAAAGCTATCAGCAACATAAATTGTAGCTATAGAAGACAACCAGCCACCAATAGCTAAGTCACTGCAGGCTTTTTTTGTCGATGAATTCACAAAACTATGTAAAAATATCTACGGATGCGTTGTTATGACAACATAATTCCGAAGTACATGAAGTATTCAAAATTTGGCCATTAAAAACAATTTCATGCTGCGAACTAAAGTAAAATTTTAAACTAAAAGTGTAACTGGAGTTTGATGCCAACCACCGTTTTGCAGGTACGGCGTAACAACTAACAGACAAACTGCACCATAAAAGAGAATAATTGACTAGCAAAGGTAATTATGTTTGTTTAATTAACTCTCATAATAAATGCTTTTGGTACTAGTTTAACTAACTAGTTTACTCGCTTTTACCAGAACTATAATGAAAAATATAAGTAAATTTACTAGTTTTTTTGTAAACAATCAATTTTGGATGGACTAAAAGGGTCACTGGCTAGATTAAGTATATTTTTATTTCCATTTTATATAATCTCAATTTTCCTAACTGCAAATGCCTCCTTTCATGATTGACCATGACTCTCTGCAAAAGGCGACTTAGTAATCAGAGGCAAATTCATTAAGCCATTTCTTTCTGAGCCTGCCACTATGTCACTTGTCCATTGGGTCGCACGTCTGTATCAATGGCCGACATGTAAATGATTATAATTTATTAAATATATTTACATAACATTCTAGTTTATTTCTAGAGTTTTCTCGTGGTTTGTGTATGAGTAGATTGTTATTTTTTGGTCCCAAGATAGAATAACAAAATTTGTGTCCATTATGCACAACGTGTGACAAAGCAACCAAAACGTCCCAGGAGGGCGGTTAATATTTCAACAAGTTCTTTATGCTCGTCTTTTTAATGATTATTGTTTGAAGAAACAAATTACATGTTTTATTTTTTATTTTTTTAAACTTAGTTTGTAATTGTAGCCTCTCAAATGTTACTCAAATAACGTAACATAACAAATAACAAGCAGTAGCTCTTAGTAAATGCGAGACGTTCTCCGATTGTTGGTATTTACTTTGCACAGCAGATAAGCATTGCCACTCAACGGGGCAATGTTGCCTTTCCTTTTTCCTTTTCGGGGGAACGTTACCCAGTAGCATAGGTTTATTGAGAATATTAAATATTTTATACATTATTTTAAATTTACATAAGCAATTTTGACTTGTGTGCAAGTATAAAGCAATATATTGAAACGAATGAAATGAAATCACTAGGATGGAAGCCTATAATATACCTACACTATTATCAATACAACTAATAAATAGTAAAAAAAAAAGTGAATAGACTGTATACTATAAGTAAAATCATTACGTACTGTTATGGATACGCACATTAATTAATGTAGGAATAAAAAATCTACAATTCCTTTTTAAGAAACCTTTGTTTTTGCTAATATAATATAATTATTGTCCCAGAAATATTTCTACAATCGAAATTTGCATTTCACCTTTTGTTGCAGAGCAATAATTCTGTGCGTGTATAATCAGACATAGTAGTTTCGTGGGAACTGAGCAATGCAAACATTTTAAGATAATTACTACACATTAGTATTATTACGTACGCACGTAGAATTCTAGTCAGTCTCTTCAGAAATTTGGACTAAAACCATCATTGCGAATTCGATGTCGGTATTATCAAACACATATTTGTATGTCATCTTCAAAATCGGGTCAGGAAATGTAACCGATGGCAATTAAAAATGATTAACAGCAGACGGCTTGCATCACAAATGATACGAACGGATGCGGCGACATACGACCTACTCCGTACAGCTACCGTCGCTTGCGTATGTATTCGATAATTGAGGAGTGGCAAAATTATATTTATCCTATATTAATATTCCAGAGAACCTTTTAACGTTATCGATTGTAGAAGATCGTTTTTTCACTATTATTATTATTTTCTTTTTTGTGTCATAGACACACTCCTTTTTTACGGAATACTTGAGTAAGATTTGTATATTTGATAGGTACTAGGAAATCCCAGATCTTAACCAGGCGGTACAATGTATATTCAACTAGATTAAACAACCTCGGGGCTTGAAGTCGATAACCGGAAAATTCAAGATATCTTGAAAGCCTTCAGCTATACAAGTTTGTTCAGAAGCATGATCTTTAGATGTTCAGTGTACCTAATCTTGGTAGGCAGTTTGTTTAATATCGAGAGTATTGAAGCTATAGAAATGTCGAAAAAAAATCGTTGAGTTATTTTTAATTCAAGAAAAATTGTTCAATTTCTTCACTTCTATTCTGGTAGATTAAAAACAAATCTCCTTATAATTTGTTAAAGTGAGTATGTTGTTAATCAGTCACATTTTTTAAAATCATGTTTTGCAGCTCAACATCAGAAAGCAAGAAATCCGATTTTGACTCTTTAATTTATATTAGCACACGTGCGAAAATATTGTATTTTAGTTGTACGGTCGCTCGGGTTATTTACATGAAATTGGTAACAATAATAAGGATTATAAATAAAGACGGCGCGCGGCGAGGAGAAAAATGTGAAGAAGAGAGAGAACACTATCGAGAATAAGTTTGCAAGTGTGACTGAAATTGAGTGATTGGATAAAGGGTGAAAAGAAACACTTTTAAAGGAAAATTAGCTAAGAGTAGAGAATGAAGGTGGAATATGAAAGCAGAAAATATGAGCATAGAAAATTCTAGTTCGGAAGAAAATAAATACATGGTTACACTAATATGTAACCATGTAAATCTGAATAAAGACCTTTTAGAATTTAAAGATAGCTTTTTTATCATCATCATCAACCCGTATAGCGTCCACAGCTGAACATGGGCCTGCTCTCGGGGGAGGGTATTTGCCATAGTCACCACGCTTGGCAGTCGGGTTGGTGACCGCAGTATTATGTTGTACCACACACCACACAAGGAAACGCTGCATATATGAGATCTCAATAACAAATGAAAACACAGATATATTTGGGAAGTGAAATCACCCCGATGAGCCCACTTATTTAGAACAAACAATTCTCAATAAGCAAAGGAATATCGCGGACAAGAGTATAACTACGTTGCATAAACTGTTATATTTTATTTAAAAAACTAGCTTTCCACGCGTGGTTTTACCCGCGTAACTCCAGTTCCGTGTGAACTTTATAATAAAATATAGTCTTTCGGGAATAGTGTAGCTTTCCAACGGTGAAGGAATTTTTCAAATCAGTCCAGTAGTTTCGCAGCCTATTCAGTACAAACAAACAAACAATCAAATCTTTCCTCTTTATAATATTAGTACAGACAGATGTTAAGTAGTAATTCTAAATTTAATTTAATACTTTTTAAGAGGATTCCATGTTTATCGTTGAGAAATTCCCTTAAAAAGAAAGTTCCTATTAAAAAAAATACCTATAACTGTTTACATCCTTGCATTACTTCAAAAGCAAACATATTAAAATTCATCGAAAACCGAGGAAAACTTTTGTATTCCTAATGATGTAAACAAGGAACTTGATATAAGCATAATATTTTCAGTAGCTTCTAAATGAAATGCCGATAGCGAAGTTGGCTTTTATAACATAAAAAAGCGGTCAATAAAGGTCTAATAATAACGTACACTTATTTTTTTCTCTGTGCTATCAAGATGGCTGACAAAAAATCTGCAGGTTAAAGGACAGACTATACACAAAAATATAATTTTAGTGTCTATTTGTAATGGAAAAATAACAAATACAATATAATGTCTGTCTGTCTTTTTATTTGTCCGTATATTCTGGCTTGTCCGTGTGGTTTCCGGCTTAGAATAGACCACCCCATGTCTTCCCATGGGTGTCGTAAAAGGCGACTAAGGGATATGTGGTTCATAGATGGGCAGCAGCATCTATTAGCTCAAGGTTGACATCTTACTGCGATCACCAATCCGTCTGCCAAGCGTGGTGATTATGGAAATATCCCTCTGCGATCCTGGCTTGCCGGGGTCTGAGGAGGCCCATGTTCAGCAGTGGACGTAAACAGGCTGTTGATGATGATGATATTCTGGCTATTTCACAGCTTATAAAATCCTTATTTTAAATGGATGGTCTTACTTCCATTGGGAAAATTATCCAAAAAATTACACATTTCAGAATGAACTATGAATAGTTCTTAACGTGTTATAACGTCTTCCGGCTCAGAAAGTTTTACTGCTCTAGTGTGGAAGATGTCTATTAAAATAAATAAAATTAAAAATGTAGCACTTGCAACGGTCAAGTCCAACTGTTCAGCAAAACTGTCAAGAAAACTCTTGAGCAGCATAATGCGGCTTGAGAGTGTATTTCCCAAGGTAGACCTTCCTCTGAAATTGTGACAGAATAACGGGTGTACAAACCCGGCTCAAAGTCATCATCCTGTCCATAAACATCATTGTGGCGGAAATTCTAACGGGTTGTGACGTTGATGATACCGCTACCACTGCCAGCGTCCTAATTAAACTCAGTCAGTTGGAAAGTATTTTAAATCTCCTTTGAGGTTAAAGATTCAACGGAGAATTTCTTTTTTTGTGTGTGGGTTAAGTAAAATAACTTGCTAACGAAGAATGGAAGTTCAGCGTATAATATACTAACATGACATCATTAAAATTATTGTTCACAAGAATATCCGAACGAATTTTACCAATTATTAATAAGTCTGTTCTGAAGACTGGGCGGGTAGTGTCCGGTTTTAAATGGGACATACACCTGATGTATGAGCAGCAGCGTCTATATCAGCTCAAAGATATCTTATTGCGAACACCAATCCGCCTGGCAAGAGTGATGACAACGGCAATATTCCTCAACAGTCCCGGCTTGCCATAGTCTGTTAAAGAGGAGGCCCATGTTCAGCAGTGGATGTTAAAGAGCTGATAAAGTAAACGTTTTCAAGATAGCTTTCATAAGATTCTTATATAAATGTTATCGTAAAACTTAGCTAGTAGTGTCAAACCTTTCCAGGAGATCCCGCGGTTCCATATTGGCCGCGGGTATCATCGAGGGACCGGATTGCTTATCGTGCCCGGCCCCCGCCAACGGCGGATCGAAGGAGTGTCCTTCCATTCTTAGTTAGCAAGTAATGTTACTTAACAAACACACAAAAAAAAAACCTCCGTTGAATATGTGGTGTAGGGTCCTCTCCTCGTGGTATGAGTTAGCATTATCATACCACGCTATGGAGAGGGCGAGTCCCACGTATCCAACCACCAGCGCGCGAATACGCTGCAGCGGCGGTGGGAATGTGTAAATCCAATGCCCCAGGAAAAAAAAAACCTTTCTATAAATATTTCTTTAAGTTTTATTTACCTATGACTAAGCACATTAAGCTCCAAATGAATTTAGATATAGAATTGCGGTTATCACTCTTTATATACACAACCCGAATTTCTAACACACACCCAAACTCGGAATGTAAATGAGCCCAATAATACTGTTTATGTTTGAAAATGAAGTTACACAAACATGGAATTATGTGCATAAATTATAATATGCACACAAGTTTATCAAGTGTCAATGTTATGAGTTTGAAACTCGCTAACTAATTGGTTTTGGAGTTGGCGGAATTGCTAAATGTGAAATATAATTTTCTTGTTGCTGTGGTTGATCCTGTATTTATTTATATTGCTAAATCATGCTTGTTATATTTTGAAGGAACGATAATCGGTTTATTAGGAAAATAATGGTTCAGGCTTTTACCAAATTAGTGGTGCGACGATATTTAGCTGTGTAATGGGGAAAAGAAGACAGTATTAATGAAAAAGAAGTTACCAGTACACAGTTACAGTGTCAGGTACAGTGTTAAGAGATTTTAAAGTAAGAAGAAAATCAGTAAGATTTCGACCGAGTTTCTTTAGTTTAACGTGACATTTGTTGCAACATTAGGTCATAAACAGGAGCGTTTACTTGTCATAATGAAAAATTGCACTACTTTTTTTTTCAATATTCAACAAAAAATATACAAAGATCTGTCTTTTGTCCTGATAACATAATATTTATATAACTCTATTTAAAAAAGAAATGTTTTGGTCTTTTTTATTATGACAGCAGAATAAATGTTATCTTTATTTGTTGAAAAAAATGTCTTAAAAATACAAACCTTAACTTCTAAATGCAATTAATTTTGAGAAGTAACATGATTTATTTATTAAAGTAATAAACTTTCGAACAACCAAATAAGCAGCTTGTTTCTCAACACTGCGCTGTAGTTTAATAAAAATGTCGCTTACATCAAGATGCCAGTCAACCGTCAAATTAACTTGCAATTTCATAAATGCTGTTCATAAAAACACTTGTTTCAAAGAAACATATTTTAAACATGAAATTATTATTATTAGCATAATTGATATATTTTGTTATTAAAAGATTTACAATTGATATTGTTTTAATTCTCTAACATAAATCGGACTAGCAGCAGTTTTTGTTCACTTGACATACAATTGATATTCATAAACTGAAGTATTTTAATTACGCTTTATAGTAAGTTAATAAATTTTATAAGGTGGGTTCCGATGGAATTATTCCATCCCTTTAAAAGCTGAAAGTATAAAGTGAAGATTTTTTTGGAATATTGGTTTCCATATGTTCGTGAAAATCTTTGTGTAAATGCTAAGATTTCTTTTTGGGTGTGATTGGTTGAGGGACTGCCCTCCGTGCCTCGGAAAGCACGTTAAGCCGTTGGTCCCGATTGTTATAACATCATCTGAAATAATCGTATATGAAGGAACGTTTCCTGGTGTGGTACTACATAATACTGCGGTCACCAATCCGCCTGCACGGCGTGGTGACTATGGCAAATACCCTCCCTCTGGAGGAGGCTCATGCTCAGCAGTGGACGTTAGAAGGGATGATGATGATATTTTGGTGAATTATAACCCTCACGTATTTACCTACTAATTCCTCCGCTCGGTACTTGAGACGCCACTTGGCGTGAAATAAACAGACTAAAAATATTTGCTCATAAAGATAGCTGGATCTAGTCTCTATTACTAATTTTGCCCTCTAGCTCTAACCTTTGTACTAAAACATTAATAACAAACTGTGTCGTTGTGTTGATAAATAAAAAATAGCACAAACACATTACAATACAATACTATAATAAATTATCATGATATATGACGTAAGTACAAAACTTAAAACATATATTAATAAGGTGCCTTCAATTCCAGCCACAATTATTCTGAAGCTTTAAACCAAAACGCGTAAGTGCTAATAAAATAAGTCACTTTTTTTCAGTCGAACATTGTGTAGTTAGACAAAAGGCTTTTGCTACTTCACTGGACATAAAGGCGAGCAGAGCTCCAACCTCATTAAATGGTTTAAATAAAATAAGTCACTTGACGTTCGAACGAGGAACGACGAAAGAAAGAGTACCCATACAACCAATTAGCTGCCAATTTGCAACGTAACGCTTCTTTAGATAGTTGAACTTGTACGTATATATTTATGACTCATAAATTCTTATTTGTTTTCAGAGTAACAGAATAAACAAAAATGAAATCTCTAGTAATTTCCTTCGTTGCTTTAGGAATGGTGGTCCAAGGGATTGATTACGACCTTGAACTAGATCAATGTGCTTACTGTTCCGTTGTGCTGTCCCCGGTTTGTGGTTACGATGATATTACATATAGGAACATGTGTGACCTTCGATGCACCATACCTCCTGTACATATAAGACACAAAGGACCGTGTATTCAAGACGCCAAGTATTTCTTCATTCCGGCATACTACCCGCGGAAGAAGTCAAGACCTTATTATTATGAATAAATAAATAAAGTTTAACAAAAAAAAAACAAGAAATTCGTTTATTATATGACAACTTTAATATACAGGGTTATTTTTAAAACACCAACAATCTTTTGGGGGATAAAAGTACTCATTATTATGAACAACTTTTAAAATGGGGAACCGCGGGAAGCTTGTTAATCAATAAAAATAAAATCAATCAAATCGAATGAACCTCATATAAAATACGACCAACCTTATCCATCCCATATAGGTAGTGTTTTTTTTTCTCTAATATATATTTTCTCTTATATCAGCTTTATCAAAACATCAAGTGCTTAATTGAAAAATGTACCATATTAAGCCTATTAATGTACAATAATTACATACATTTCTCTTGACACTACTTAAAATAATCAATTATACACCCACTTCAACGTTACGTTTGATCAAAAAATTAATTGATAAGATTTTAGATGGTTTAAAGCCATTACATTCAGTAGTTAGTTATAACTTCATCCAAACCAAATTAACAGCTAAATGTATTTATTTTTCAAACAAACAAACACGTAGATGGTTTTAGTGAAATATTTATTTTAGTCAGTTATTTATATGTGCAAAGCCATATTTTTTTATATGTTATATTTATCCATTAAATAAACAGAGTTCTCGGGTGCTACTCTTTGTATAACTATTCTTTATATAAAAGGTACAGAATGTTTATTTCCATATAACCAAAAAAATGAGGACATTTTAAAATAATTCTCATGTTTATTGCAACTATAGGTCGATTCCTGTATGTAATTACGTCAAATTAAACAATATAATCACATAAATTACCCTCCTTCTCTAATTTAACGACATACACGGCTATGAAATCCCTAACTAAGCCTTTAAGTAGACTAGTTTCAGACGCATTTCACCAGAAGCTTAACAAAAATTAGCCAGATTTAGATTCGTTAAGTTTTAAGATGTAAACCGATCGGACAAACGAATTAATCTGTTGAGGGGGGAGAGGAATTTTCTTAGTATGTGGTACTTACCTCTTCATAGCAATGATATGATAATCTTCCTTCTAAAACCCCTATCCAAAATCCAAAAATGGGGGCACCGGGAACTGCATTTGTAGGACATCTGTGACTGATTCTTGCAGGTTCTCATGGGCCATTCCATCCACACTTGTAAATGATATTTTCGTAACCGTTACATACAACATGATAACTTTTTACGAAAATCCTTTTAAATTTCTGTTTTTGTAAGTGGTATTCAGTACCACTTAATTGTAATAATTTATCTACGTTTATCATTGGTTACCAGACAAAGTCAGAATTGCCATGCGGCAACGAAGATTTTGAGTTTTGTCTTGGTAACCAGTGACAAACACAGTGCTGCCACAGTACTTACTTTTGTGAACTAAGCAATCTAAAACGTTAACTGTCTCTGCATGTTAATATGCTCTAAACTACATACCTGAAATATTTTAACAAATGTTCCATAGTAATGTCTCTCCTAATTGAATGCAATCTAAACTGTATACTTCGTAAACTTCACTGGGTTAAGGTTTATAATGAAAAGGTAGAATGAACTTCATCCGGTGAATGCAATTTAATTAGTCATTAATAAGTCGTGACAAAACGTTAATTATAAAAATAAAAAGTGTTTAATTAAGTTTCACGCTAAATTAAGTAACAGTATTAATCAATTTTTTTTAAAGCTGCATTCATTTGCATTTGCCTACGTGCTCATTAAGAAAAATAGTTAGATTGAATAGACACAATAAAACATTATGCAAATTATATTGGCATAAAGTGAGTAAAAAAATTAAACCAAAATATATTTTAACGCAATTATATTCAAAATGAAAACGATATTAATCTTGAACATTTTCATACAAATATTTTTAACACAACATACTCAAATATGCATGGTTGTGCGTGTGGTTCTTTTTATGCTCCTGTATGTGGTATTGACGGTAAGACGTATCGTAATGCGTGTTTACCTAGATGTTTACATATAAAAATAGCTAAACAGGGAGAATGCGACTCGATTGATTCTAATTAATCATCTCAAGAAGTATCTGATGATGATGATCAAGAAGATAATGAAACAGATGATGATTATATAGATGATGCATATCTAAGAGAAATCGTTTCACCAACGTATACTTTTATCATGATACCAAAATCAAATGCATATATTAAGGAGAATACTGATAAACCGTTGATACATCAGTTTATGATACAGATATAGGGCTTATAATTGCCCCCATCTATGAAGAAACACAATGTTAATGAAAACAGCTATCCAGCGAAGTAACTAAACGTTTTAAATGTCTTCTTTAACTCAAAAAAAAATATAATATAAACGATTAAAACTTAACAATGTAATACACGATGTGTGAGCTAACTCCTAAGTCGAAACTTTGAGAACGCAGTACGATAATAAATCCTCAAGTTTCTGCTCTCGTTGGCAAGAGTCATAACAATGATGTTAAGTTAATAGACGATCCTTTGAATTAAATAAGACCCTCATTATTATTACATAATACTTAGTAAATTGACATTATTACACCCGGCTTGGCTTTCGGCTCACACTGCTTATTTGCTGTGTGCAATAAATTAATTAGAAATGAATGACACGAATAGAATACAATACTGTGTTGGTGTCAACGTAACAGTGCAGTATTATAGTGTTTCTTCGCTCTCGTGAAAAGTTACAATTTATATAAGATTTTATATTATAGTATCTCTTAAAATTCATTTTTTATTTTTCCTCCGTATCTCTTAAAGTGAATTGACCATCTCTAAGATTTTATTTAAGATTGTGTCTGTTTGGTTTATAGAAAACATGGAAAAATGTAAATTGATGCATTAATGTTAATTTTCAAGAATGAACGATTAACTTCACAATTCAAATCGAATATCTCTGTTTTGAGTTAAATAAGACTAAATGCTATAATAATCGGAGGTCAAAATGGAACTTAATCGAATGAATTGATTTAATTCGACGATTGAAAAATTTGTATTAATTCAAACTGCATGCTGATACGCATAATTTTTAGCATATCACATCCAAGAAACTTTAGTTCTATGTCCCTGCCTTGTCCTACCTTATGACTTAGCAACGGCATAAATTAAACGAGCGACATAATGGGGCAATATTAGAGACAACGCTGTTTTATTACCATACTTTAGGTGCAAGTTTCCAACATGTCCTGTACTTCGATCTTTGCATAGTTTTAAACTGGATGAAGTCGAATTAGCGGTAGGATTATTATATACGAGAAAAGTTTCAAAAAAATATCTGGAAGATGAAATTTTAGAGAGATTTTAAGATTTTTTGGTAGTCAATAAGGTTTTATCTTAAACTGGATTGAAGACATTTTCTTTTTTTCATCTCCCATTCATTCAAGAATGTACTATTTTTACGATCTAAATATTTTGCTCTGAGTATTGGTAAATTGTTTTCTATTTTCGAAGAACCTCACGTGACGTCTATGAGTCTTAAATACAATTCGGAAGTTGTTTTTTTTTAATCTGCGTTTTATTTTTTACAACTTTTCTTACTTTTATAATTATTTAGTGCTACTAAGGGTAAAACGTTTTACCGCACTAGAAATTACTTCAAATTGAACTTAACCTAAATGTTATGATAAAAAGAATTTTGAAAACGAATTCGTTCCGCGAAATCTTTAAATTTTAAACACTTTAAACAATTATACAACAGATTGGCTGCATACAAAGTAAATTTATTCGTATCTACGAACACAATGTTGATCTAAATGGTTAATATTGTGGCTCAGATGTTACTGCGAATTGTTGTTTAATGAAATGCTATAACAATGCTGGGCAAAGCCATCAATTTGATTGAATCCATTTATACTTGACAATCACAACTAGTGTGTTTACTTCGAAATTGACGTCGATTGATGCTACGATATATGTTGTTTTCCAAAGGTTCGTATTGTTGGTAATAATAGCAGGACCTAAATATGTGAAAGACAACAAACAAAAAGCACTTAAATTATAATATATTTAATCAGTTTCCCGCACTGTTTTACCGCAGTAAAGTATTTTTTTTGTTTGATATCCCAATTATTTTTAAGTGAGTGTTCTTTGGTAATAGATGTTATTTCGTTTATGACAGGAAACGACAATAAATAAAAAAACTGGTAAAGTGCGCGTCGGACTTGCGCACGAGGGGTTCCGTACAATTTTCAAGCGTCTACCTTTTACCGTTATTAAGTTTGCTGTATGGGAGCCTTCCTTGAATAATTATTTTATTTTATTTTTTTATTTTTAGTATTTTTTGTTACAGCGGCAATAGAAATACATCTGTTTAAATTTCACCTGTCTAGCTATCGCGGTTCTTGAAATACAGCCTAGTGACAGACAGACAGACAGGCAGCGAAGTCTTAGTAATAGGGTCCCGTTTTTACCCTTCGGGTACGAAACTTTAAAACCATATTAATAGGCACTCTCATTTGCTGAATTATTTATTCTTAAAATATACTCCCAATGAAATGTTATTATTTATAAAGAGAAACAAAATCTTGTGACAGAAGTACAATTAGTAAATTGTTAATGTCCTTAATGATTGCACATTAATGTATGTATATTGTTGAGTCTTTATGGGTATATTTTTTTATCTGTATGAACAAAACAACCATATACCTACCAGGTGCTTAGATTATATGTCGTATTTTAACAGGCGTAGTGATTATATTAGTAAAGAAATTTCTGTAAAATTATATTTTTATTCAACAAAAAAAAAACATTTCATTATTAATGAAGCAATACCAGTACACCTAATGCTAACTGCACTTTGGTATATGGTGAAAGTGAACTAAACGAACCTCGCGCTTTTTGTATTGTTAAGTAATTTTTAACCTCCGACGCATCGCACACAGGACACGTCAAACTTATAATACCCCGTCGAGTGTTATAAGTTTGACGTGTCTGTGTGTGTGTGTCTGTCTGTGGCATCATATCTCCCAAACGGATGAACCGATTTTGATTTTGTTTTTTTGTTTGAAAGGTGAATTCGGTCGGGAGTGTTCTTAGCTGTGTTTGAAGAAAATCGATCCAATATGAATATACCTATACATTTTAACAACTCCCTTAATATGGATATCAAATGAAAGGTCTTGAATAGTAGAATAATGTACACTATACTGAAACGGAATGAGTTGTATTAACTAACGAGATGAAATCATCAAAAAACTCGAAAAATATTCGTTAATTTCGTTTCGGTTTTTTTTTTTATTAAATATTGTAATTTAAAAAAATCTTGGTTAAATAAAATTTATTATTTCTTATTTCATCAATAACGTAATCACTACATACGATGCTATATGTTATTTTATCAGTCCGTTTAAATCCGGTACACTTCACTACCCCTCTTTCAAACTCCTTTGTCTGATTCCTTCCTTGGTTGCAAGGATACATCACATTTTGTAATAAGGTCGCCAATTTTACCTACCTAATAATGCGTTTAGTTTTAAATCTTTTTCTATATTTTCTTCTTAATGAAAGTGCATATGTTTTAAAAGTACCTTATATAAACTCAAATATTACTTTTTTGCTTCAAAGCTAATATATTGAAACTAACTTCAACCGTAATCCCAATTCACATTATTACAAATCATTACACTTAATTCGATTCTATTCCCTCTGTCAGCATTCGATATTCCTCATCCCACTCCCCCATGCAAATAGGGGAGTCGAAAATATTCAGTAAAATCAATTAGGTTAGAATATTAAATTTAGAAGGTTCGTAGATTAGATTGAGTTGCCTTCAAGTAAGCTGTGTCACCGCGAGTTTACATACATTAAAGAATTTCAATAAAAATTCCGAGTTCAACATTCGTAGAAAATCTAATAGAGAACGCGATCAGTTTATTGAAGTTCAGTGCTGATTGTGTTTTGTTTTCGACTAGCTTCCTGCGCGCTGTTGGAATTTCATAATTACAAAATGTTATTCGTGGATAACGTGACTTTCTAATGGTAAAAGAATTTTTAATATCGGACCAGTAGTTCCGGAACCTAAGCATAGTATAGATTGGATATAAGTGCAAAATTTTTATATGTTACTAGCTGCGCCCCGCGGTTTTACCTCCGTTACTCTGCTCCAGTGGGTCGGAGCGTAATGTTTTGTAGCCTATATGTCAATCCAGCGTATAACCTATCGCGGTGCAAAATTTCGGCCAATTCCGTTCAGTAGTTTTGGCGTAAAAGAGTAACAAACATCCATCCACCCATACTTACAAACTTTCGCGTTTATGATATTAGTAGGATATTAATATTGCATTGTTTGTGTTGGCAACTGGCTGATGATTCAACTTCATTACGTCACCATTCTTTTTTGTCAATTCAGTGCTGTCAGGTCATAATAAGTGTTATAATAAAATATAGTTAATGAATATTCATTCATAACGTATTTTCATTTATTAAGTATATACAGTCCACCGCTACATAATAGCATGTCTGTGATTGGATAAGTCAAACCTGTCCAGTATTTGGCCACAGCGATTCCCCGGTCATTTGCCTCATTTAGGTCTTGTATTGTGCAGGATGTGGGGCATTTTTGGTAATATCGTAGTAAGGTGAGTCTTTGAGCTGATAGATGCTGCTGCTCATCCATCAGGTGTTACGCCTCATTCCATCCGTCAGGTTCCCTTAGTCGCTTCTTACGTAATGGGGTGGTCAATTAAGCCAAAAAGGACTTATTCATTAATTTGAGTAAATATAATGTATGAGATGATTATTAACGTCGCTTAAAAATGAATACTTGATGAACCTCTGATAGTTATTACGCAAACCCATTTTAAATTTTAAACTCGGCTTGTAAACTCCTTATTAAGGTACATTAAACTATTAGTAGAGTTTAAAGCTTTCAGTCTTTATTACGCTTAAAGCAATTTTGGGACGCAGGATTCAAAGTATTTTAGATAAATCTTGGTATGCAAATTTTTTAATGGATAGATCGTTGAATATAGCTTTTTTTTGTCTTTAGTTTGGTCTGGTGGTCTGGTGGCTAATCTATACTAATGTATAACACTGAAGAGTTTGTTTGTTTGAACGCACTAATTTAGGAACATTTTTTTAAAGATTACTTACTATTAAATTTGAAGATTCTTCATTGTTAGATAGCGCATTTATTGAGCAAGTCTACTATATAATAAAACGCATACGAGAACGGGAGTGACGCGGGTGAAACCGTGCGCGGGAAGCCAGTGAATATATAATATAATATGTTTTATAAAAAAGATTACTAGCAGATTTTTGCAGTCTACTAGTATTCTTATTAACTCCTCGTGCTAAGCTAAAATGCTTATGTTACGAGTGGGTTCACGTCGGTAGTGCAATGGGTGGGGATCGAACCGGCGACCACATGATCACAACTCCGACACGCAAGCGATTTGGCTACGGCCGCTTCAAAATTATTAAGGTATTTTGGTATAATACAGAGGAAATATTTCATTTTATTGTTTGTTTTAATATATACAATCCAGAACTACTGAACCATTGTTAATAGAAAAAAATAAGCGTAATGAAGCACTCCATTACGCTTTTTTTTTTTTCAATTAACAACTTCAGGTTTTGATGAAAAAAAATATTTTAGTTTTCTATTCATAGTCATGTAACTAATACTTTATTTACTGTAGACAATGTATATATGTATTAATATCGTAGCTGTTCGACAGTCTGGGTAGTTAAAAATCTAGCTTTAAGCCTAATGGCTTTTTACTTTAAACTTGAGTTTTACTTTTTTTTCGGGGGGAAATGCAATTACGCAATCCCTTTGCCGCTGCAGCGTTCCCGCGCCGGCGAAATGATATGTGGGACTCGCCCTCTCCATAGTGCGGTATGCTAGTCATACCACGAGGAGAGGACCCTTCATCACTAAAACCCCCCAGACACTCCTCCGTCCGCAGCCTACCCGCAGCCTAATTGGCGCCGCGGGTTCTCCTGAGCTACACTACTGTGGCCCATTTGCCCAATTATAGGGACGCCCGGAGTTTAGAAGCGTCCCTACTCCTCATGGGTCGGCCTCGAAGGAAGCGGAGCCCATGTGGCCCACTCCCCAAGGTAGATCCTAGGGCGGAAGGCGGCGGGATACTAACATACCCTACCCATACATTTACTTCAAAACTTCGCATTCACATTTAAATAAACCAGATCACTACCCTATAAATTTCCACATTTCAATTTTCATTACCCAATTAGGTAAACATAATAAAAACAACATTAAAAACCATTCATTACTCCCAATAGAATAATATTATAACCAGTAGTAAATTAATATAATTTGCACAGCATAATTAACCGTAGGCATCAGGTGTTCTGAATGAAAATCAATTAATATTACTGCTGGACCGTGTTGCCTAGTAGTTAATTTGCGTTATTTGCTAGCTTGTTAAGCCTGGATTACTAGACAGAAACAGCCGTCCGTTAAACCGAAATACGTTATAAAATTCATGGGAATATTGGCAGATGACTGTATGATATTTTATTAATACGTGTGCTTTATCTATACTAATATATAAGGCTGAAGAAGCTTGTTTGATAGTTTGAACTCGCTTATTTCAGTAACTGCTTGGTTCTCGATATATAAGCTATCTAACACTGAAAGATTTTTTCATATTGGCCTTGTTGGTACCGAGATTAACGTGTTCAAGCAAATAAACAAACTCTTCAGATTTATATATTAGCTTCAGTTTTATTTGTATGCGGTAAGAAATTATATATGTTATGTTTTACCTACAATATTTTATGTGAAATACTAATCATATTTATTTGTTTATTTCGAATAAACTCAAAAACTACGGGGCGGATTTCGATAAATCTTGAATACTACATTCCCTGAATAAAAAAGGCTATATTTAATGATAAAGTCCTACGGGAACGGGAGTTACGGAGTTGAAACCGTGCGCGGGACGTTAGTTACAAGTATAGTAATTGACCATTTCATCTTCATTCATAATGACCATCACTAGCTTTTGCCTGTGATTTCGTCAGCGCACATTGCGACAACATAAAAGCTTTGACTTAAAAGTTAAAAGAACGATAAAAACCGTACGTACTTACCAAAAAACTATATAGTCTCGGTAACATTGCAGATCATTGATTGAAAACTCTTTTGAAATCCTAAAAAATAAAATCAGTACTAACATTACCGGGTAAAAGACATTTACAACGAAAACCCGACCATTACGCCGCCAATATTGTAAGGTCCCGTTTCAACAGGCGAAATCTTATAAAACTCAATTTTGTTAAAGTCGGATCTCAGCTTTCCCTTGCACTGAAGGATCTAGTATTGTGGTTCTCAAAGTTAGTTTTGGGAACACAGGTGACCCCAATTATTCTTTTTACATTCTTAGTTTAATACTTTAGTTAATGCTTATTTGACTAGCTGCGATAAACACGACATTTTACATATATTGATAAAATTTGGTAGAAAATAAAAACCCCGCATCGGAGTAAGATCTAGTTTGCACAAACATTATATACTTACACCGTGATTTTTAGTAAATGATAATCATTGGCAAGAAGATTTGCCATTAGTATTACAATCAATTCTTTTTTTTTATAGACGTATGTATTTTACTAAAACAGGCTCGCTTAAAGAGACGGCAAAGATGGCACATGGCAAAATGAGCTCTAGTGCCTTGCATTACAATATAATCTAGGTTGTACAAACAGATACCTCAGACAGGTCAAGTGCCTTGCAATACAAGATAATCTAATTTGTTTAAACGGGTGTCTCTTATACAGGTTAGAAGTCATTCCAATCCGTAATGTTAAATACTATTGAAAAGGTATAAACATAGATCGGTTATACTACTTATAATGATATGATTATGATGTTTGGAGTATCAGTTGAAAAATCAGAGCAACAATAATATGTTAGAGCAAGACAGGTCAATCTCATGCGGTTTCGTACCACTAGTTTCTAGGAATGGTAAAATACATAGACAAGATAATCCATTGACTGATCTAAATACCTATTTCCCTCCGGACATAAATGGGTTAATGTTTGAACATAATATATTGAAATTAATAATATATTATAACAACAAACTATGTGGTTGTTTTAACTCATATATCAGTATAATTAATGACAAGCAGACATTATCAATGTTGAATAATATGAATTAATTTAGTAACGATCCAGGGTTTGGGAAACACTTACATTGGGATCTAACGCAACGAACGATTTTCAATTCCAGATAAGGAGATTTAACTTGGATATTTTTTTTATTATTAATACGTGTGTTTTTTGCGAGGTGTTAATGTCGGTTTTTGGTCTCATGAAATGATAGCGATGCCATTTTTGGTAAGAAGGATAAGAAAAAATGTGTTTTTTAAAAGAAAATTTGTTATGGAAACCTTTAATTAAATTAATAATGAATTGATTCAGCAGTTAGTTATTTTGCATACACTTGTACCTGTCAGAATCATAATGTAAAAAAACTATTAGATTATAACTATTATTCTTTCAATGAAACTAGGCAACTAATAGATACAGTAGCAAATTTTAGGGTAATACAGTCAATGTACGGTGCACGTCTGTTTGTCATTCATTCCTCTGAAGTTTTTTTTTTGAATACCTAAATACCTCAACTTCAATACTTGAACTTTTTTAATTGTTTAAACGCGCTATTTTTGTATCTATGAGTGGGGTATGCAACATTTTGCTTGCATTTCAAATATCCGGCGCAGCTATTAATATGAATAATAATATGGAGAAAGAAATGTCAAGTCACAAGAATACTTACAGTAAATCTACAAGTTGAAAACTCGACATATCTTTTCATAGCACACGTATTGTTTCAAAATATAGTTGTTCAGTCTATCAGATGTAATATGAAATTTTCTTTGGAAATAAAACAACCCTTGGATTACTCAGAGTTATTATCAAGACAAAGATGTCAATAAAATTATCGAATCTCAATTTGAAACAGTCACGGCTCAAACAATGGACATCCTTGATAAATCTATTTTCACACAAAATTAGTTAATTAATCAAGCATACAAAATTCCCATTATTTCAATGGTGCTATTAATTTAATTGATACCGTCGATATTTCTCTTTGTTGGCGCTATAGCGGTCCCCTGTTGAGATTTCGAGTGTTTGAAATATCGCTTGCAAATTAAATAGTCCATAATTTTGAACGTTTATGGATATAACGACTGGAACTTTATTATGTTTATAATAGGTACCTACTGTGTGTGTACCCATAAACATAATAATGTTGAATACCTAGGTATAAACATAATAATAATAGTCATAATAAGTTATTATATCTGAGACCATTTATTTACACAACTCTTCAGAAAACTGCTATCCTAAACACATGTAGAATCGTAAGAAAGTTCGTTCATACAGACGAATCAACACCACATACATAGCAGTACACACCATATGCCGCATTTACTTGGTCTTGGACCCGTAAATGTGGTTTAATCCAGCTTAGAGCTAAGTCAAACAAAACCACATATAATAATAATAATATCCACTAACCTTAACAAATGCAGAAACGTGAGGAAGTTCATGCAAACAGACGAATCAACACCACACACCTAACTTTACACACCACACGCTGCATTTACATGGTCTTGGACCCGTAAATGTGGTTGAGCAGAGAGGTCCAGCAGAGAGCTGAGTTAAATAAACAGATCGAAAATAATAATAATCATCATCATCATTATCATCAACAGCCCGTATAACGTCCACAGCTGTACATGGGCCTCCTCCCGAGGGAGGGTATTTGCCATAGTTACTATGCTTGGCCGGCGGGATGGTGACTGCAGTATTATGTTGTACCACACAAGAAAACGCTGCTGCCAGTTCCTTGATATACGATTATTAAAGATGATTTTATAACAATTGGGACCAACGGCTTCACGTGCTTTCCGCACGAAGGGTAGTCCCTCAACCAAGCAAACCCGGATAGAAATCTCAGAATTTACACAAAGATTTCTTGTCCGGTGTGGGGATTGAACCCATGACCTCCAAGATTGAAAGCGAGCTAAATACCGTAATACTTAGTAATTACGTCTAGATATTTTACTAAAACGTCACTTCTAACTTAAAATTGATTCCATTTTCTAAATACTTTGAATACAAGATGTCTAACTGCCAATAAAGATTTCTCATCAATTAAATTCACATTCCAAAAGCAAAAACGGTTTTCAGATGTCATTTAACGTGAAATATTCGAATTAAATTTGTAGAATTATTTTGTGAGCTTTTCGCATAGTTACAAAGCGCCTCGGGAATGTTAACCTGCAATATTTTAACGTAGTAAATGTTTACTGTAATTACCTATTATATTTTATAAATTAACGATAACGTAATAAAATTTTTTTATTGTAATTAAAATTCACACATTGTATAATGAAGGCTTTTTGGTATTTTTTGTTAATTGTATTTCTTTTTATTTAGAGTTTCAGTAGGTTAAGTCACTCCACGTGGTATAACTTGCAGATTAAACGTAATTGAGATAGGAGTCCCACGTACCCATGTGGGACTCCCATATTGGTATGTGGGACACCCATGCCGCCTGCAGCCACTGTGGGGATTCGTAATGAATTTCGTCCTGGAAGACAAACAAAAAAATGTGCCAAGTGGGAGTCGGACTCACGCACGAAGGGTTCCGTATATATACAGCAGTAGACACTATATTGTTTTAAGATTAAGAAATAAGGAACCATTCAAAGCACCTACCGGTTGCCGTTATTAATATCGAGCAAAAACGGCAAAAAAAAAACGTTTGGTGTATAATATTTGTCGGAGAAGGGTTCTCAACAAGCTCCGGAATAGAACCGTTTTCATTCATGGCGGCTATATTTTAAATAAATACACACACCAATTTGTTTTAAATGTTCTTTATAATATCAATCACAATCATCAACACTAAATTAATTACACAAGATATCGTTTCCGTTACGATGATGTCGTGTTCTCTTGACGATGGCTCGAGCAAAAGTGGTGCGTACTGCGTCCTCCGCTTGATATTGACTTTGACATCTCCGTCCAGATGTCAAACAAGTCAACTGACAGTTAGATGTGAATGGCAATGGCTTTGCTGATAATGCCTCGCCGACATATTTATTTTATTCTGTTTTTATTTATAGGTATTTGTTGTTATATCATTCGTGAAAATTTCACCTAACAACGGTTCATGAGTTAGTGGCAGACAGACAGACGTACGGACAGAAAGAGGAGTATTAGAAATAGGGGCCCGTTTTAACCCATCAGGTGCGGAACCCTCAAAAAGGTAAGTCACTTAATTTAGTTTCTTCAATGAATATAATTAATATCAATAGTCGTATTCTACACTTAGTACGGACTTCCGAGAAAATTATGCTTTGATATCATTTGAATATGAATGGAACTTAATTAAGTATCAGACGCTCTGACGGCAACATTTCTTTGTAACTGATGAATGTAATATCAATGAATGACATTCAAGTTCAATAATAAAACAATAAAACGGAAGCTACTAGGCAGAAGAAAGTATGCTATCCAGAATTAACAATAAAAATATTAATCGCTACTACCGTTTTGGAAATTAGGTGGAATACACAGAAAAATAAAAAGATTGACAAAATAAAGTATATAATATTATTATACTACTAATATTATAAACGTGAAAGTTTGTAAGTATGGATGGATGGATGTTTGTTACTGTTTCACGTAAAAAATACTGAATGGATTTGGCTGAAACTTTGCACGGGGATAGTTAATAAGCTCGATTAACATAGAGGCTACAAAAAATCCCGCTCCGACCTACTGCAGCAGAGTTACGCGGGTAAAACGCGGGGCGCAGCTAGTACTTTATTTACCTATCTACCAGTAAAAATTCCTTCAAAATCTGTCCAGCCGTTACTGCGATTAGCAGGAAAAAAGTCAGACAATGTCTTTTTTATTGTGTTTTTGTTATTATTACCCTTAGATATTCATTCAAATGGATTCAGTAATAACCTGCTATTTTCTTATTAAAATAGCACTTCTTGTATCTGTATCATATATAAAAGTATATTCCTCTGTAAAATATAATTCAATTATAGATGAATATCGTCATTTAAAGATATTATTAGAATATTATTCATCTGTATATAATGAGATGAATTATATATTTTAAATATAAATAATTCTTTTATCTATATAAGTATAGATACAAGAAAATTACTCTGTACTATACATTGTGGAATGCAATAAATGATTGAGTATTGAGAAAAATATATTCATCTATAGATGCGTAGATTTTGTAAGTTTACATCTACAGACATTACATCACGTTATCTTCATATAAGTAGTGGGTCCAAGTGTCGGTGTTAACTCGAATACAATACTCGAATACAATATAGAACTAAGTGAAGCATTCTAAGTCCCCGGGCATTTTCACAGCTCCTATAAGTGTTTGACTATCTAACTATGTAACTTGGGAAATTGGAAATACTTTTACTGATTCTTTTTTATTATAAAAATACTTTTATTCATCTTCAACTAGTACGGTTTCATCCACATCGATCCAATTCCCGTGGAAATATCGTCTTGACATACAGCCTCACCTCACAAATAATGTGGCTTCTTGTCCATCATCATCAGCCCGTATAACGTCCACTGCTGAACATGGGCCTATTTACATAGTCACAACGCTTGGCAGGCAGGTTGGTGACCGGGGGGCCGGATTGCTCATGCGTACCCGGCCCCCGCCAACAGCGGATCAAAGGAGTGTCCGGGAGGTTTTAGTGGTTGTAGGGTCCTCTCCTCGTGGTATGAGTTTAGCATACAACGCTAAGGAATGGGCGAGTCCCACATATCCCACCGCCAGTGCGCGAATACGCTGCAGCGGCGGTGGGAATGCGTAAAGATATTTCAAATCCGGACAAACAAAAAAATAAGGCGGGTTGGTGACCGCAGTATTATGTTGTACCACACAAGGAAACATTGCTGCCCGTTCCTTGATGTACGATTATTATAGATGATGTTATAATAATCGAGACCAACGGCTTAACGTGCTTTCCAAGGCACGGAGGGTAGTCCCTAAACCAACCAGACCCGGTAAGAAATCTTTAGAATTTACACAGAATTTCCTGTCCAGCGTGGGGATCGAACCCACGACCTCCGAGGTTTAAAGCGAGCCAAATACAATAATTGTCCATGGTTGACAGTTATATCGAACTGACAGTAATATCAATTTCATTAGTAAAATAATTGCATTTTCCAATGTTTTGCTCAACTTTATTATTCTTTTCTTAGATATGAATTCTACTGGCAATCATAAACGTAACATAAAAAGAAAGAAAATAAATTTTGTTGTATGGGAGCCCCTCCCTAAATAGTTAATTATTTTATTTCATTTTTAGTATGTGTTGTTATAGTGGCAACAAAAATACATCATCTGTGAAAATTATACCTGTCTAGCTATCGCGGTCCTTAAGATACAGCCTGGTGACAGACACACAGATAGACAGACAGACAGACAGCGAAGTCCTAGTAATAGGGTCCCGTTGTTACGCTTCGGGAACGGAACCCTAAATAAGCAAGCGAATTTGGCCTATCCGTTCACGCTTGATGCGATGACCAAGGGAAATAGGGATTCTGTTCAAGTACATTGGTAGTGAGATTAATTTAGTTCCGATTTACCTCAAAAGATGCCGTATTTATTAATAAGTTAGAAGTCGCTATAGAGATTCTCCGCCGGTTAATGAGGTTACCAATGTAAATATTTTTAGATGAGAACTGATTAGACCACATAGATAATAACTATTAACAGTATCAGTGTTACAACCCCCCTTTTAGTGGCGAAATATTGCTTTTAGTGGCTGGTGGTTTTTTTAGTGGTTTAGTAGAACTCACTTTCAATTACTGAAAATGATATCACTCAACCACTAGTGCAGAATTTATAGTAGTGATGGGTCGTTGACGTTTTTACAGTCGACGCAACGAGACTGGTTTACCGTTCACGTTAAACTAGTTCAAAAAACAGTTTAATTTTAGACTAGTTTACGTTGTAGACGGAATAGCGTTAATTTCAACCGTAGTTTAGTGAACGATCGGGATTAGGTCGTTAAATACGTCTATTTACACAAATCACTTTAAAAACTTTTCAATCTGTTTAACACTATGTCTATAACACTATATAATCTGTTATTTTTGTTATTTAAGTAGTTTAATTAGACCAACACGAAACGTATTTCAATCAATACTAAAAAAATAACGTACACAAAATTCAAAAATATTTATTTTAAATATTCGTATCTATTGCATTGTAATAAAGTCTATATACGTGTCCATTTCTGCGTGAGAAAGAGAAAGAAACAATAACATGCGGTGGACCTCACGTCGCATTGACTTCGGCAATTTTCGTAATCACTCGTTAACTCTTTCAGTCGTTTAGTTCGGTCGTCGCGAACGTCGACTAGTTCATGCGTAAACAGGTTTATTCGTGAACTGTAAACCAGTCGAACCGTTGACGCCAAGAAAACAGTCTAATAAAACAGTTCGTTCATTCAACGCTCACTCCTAATTTATAGCAAGAGTTGATGATCAATGGCGACAAATTCATTTGCTGAAATGGAATGAGACCAAAGATACCAAAAAAATTTGGAATGAAATTTTGCATTTCAAAGATGCTCAAGGGGAATCTAGATTTGAGGAATTAGCAACTTTTGCGATTAATCTCTTAATACTGCCTCATTCTAATGCCGACGTTGAGAGACTATTTAGCTGTATGAATGATATAAAAAACAAGCAGAGGAACAGAATGAAGTTGGATCTTTTAACTGCAATATTAAGAATACGCTGTCGTTTTAGAAGTTGAATCTGGTGGAGAGCTTGTTTATCTGTTGGCAACAGTATTGTAATACTGTTAATAGTTACCCACTCTCGGTTAATTATAGTTCATTTTTATACTACTTGGTGTTTAATTTAGTGCTTAGTGCCAGTAGGTATACAACAAGTTTGTACTCCCTATTTCCCGTTGAGACTTCGGCCCTGTACAGATTCATGTATAACAATATAATTATTGTTATTCCTCGTATTGTTTTTTTAAGATTAAAATATTGTTGTCATAGCAACCATTTTTGACGGGTAGGTATTTCACTAGTAAATACATTTTCTTGCAAAATATAATGATAATGCGATTGCGCAGGACAATTTAGTAATAAAATAGTAGATTGTTTATCTAGGGCAGTGGTTCCCAATCTTTAAGCACTGAAAGACCATTTTACAAAATGTTTATGTCGTTACGGACCACCTGTTTTGCGTAATCACCCTAAAATGAACGCTATTACAATAACTTCTGGGTGTTAGAAAATCTTATGTTCAGTGAATAGATATTTTGCTGCGTCGCAATATTTTTTGGGCAGCTTCAGGTCCATTTCTAGTGCTTCCAGGGACCACCAGTGGTCCGCGGACCACCGGTTGGGAACCACTGATCTAGGGAGTGTTGCTCCCGAGGTGGACATTCTACTTTTTATCACCCTCTATGAGAAAATAAGTAAGTGCAACTTATGAACAAGAATTTATTTACGTACAATGAAGAACCATAAGACATAAAATATAATTTTCATCAACTTTTTTTAAATTTGGCGCGCGCACAGTTTTTCAGCCAGTCACATATTCAATACATTGTTCCCGCATGGTTTGCGATTCACCTCTTTGCTGATTGAAAAATTATTAACAATATCCACATTCCAAATTCAAATCAATTTTGGTCCCTAAGGGATTAATGAGCTATTTTAGTCCCTGTTTACGAGGAATAAACTAGCTCTTTTTGAATAGATGTGATAAAAATATATTTTTATTTTCTAAACAAGTAAATGAACATTATTTAAGTATATCATGATAGTATTTATTTATATATTTTAATGTATGTCTATGATGCCTAATATTTATGTATTTGTTTATGTCTAAGTACCTAAGTTTATTGATTTATATATATTTTTTCAATATTTTATTCTTCATAGTCTATATTATTTCATGTTCATCTGCATCTTGGTTTCCTAATCCTACGCACTATTATTGTTATCTTTTCGTTTTTTCCTTTCGCGGGTCTGCTGGAAGAAATTTCATCAGATATATATACTATATATATTATATATACTATATAACCAGATAACCAGTAGTTTGTAAACCTTTCTTGTACTTTAATATTTTTTCTTTTTTAATGTTATGTGTGTACATAAAGTAAATAAATAAAAATAAAGTAAATATCACTATATTTTCTTAGCTTACAGCCATTCTATATCACGTTATCTTCATACAAGTAGACGGTCTAAGTCTCAGTGTTAACTCGTACGAACACATCATAGAACTTAGTAAAGTATGCAAAGTCCCCAGGCGTCTTCACAGCTCCTACAACTAGTTTGACAATCTTTAACTTAGGAAATTGATAATAATTTTACTTGATTCTTATGTCATCATCCTTACTAATATTATAAACGCAAAAGTTTGTGAGTTTGGATGGATTGATGTGTATGCCGTGTGGTTTCCGGCTTAGAATAGACCACTCCAAGTCCTCCCGTGGATGTCGTAAAAGGCGACTAAGGGACATAATTATGGCTAATGGATGGGCAGCAGCATCTATTAGCTCAAGGTTTACATCTTACTGCGATCACCAATCCGTCTGCGTGGTGCGTAATCCAAGCGTGGTGATTATGGCAATATCCCTCTACGCTTCTGGCTTGCCAAGGTCTGTTAAGAGGAGGCCCATGTTCAGTAGTGGACGTAAACGGGCTGTTGATGATGATGATGTTTGTTACTCTTTCACGCAAAAACTAATAAATGGATTTGGCTGAATCTTTGCACGGGAATAGTTAATAAGCTCGATTAGCATATAGGCTACAAAAAATCATGCTACGACCCACTGGAGCAGAGTAACGCGGGTAAAACAGCGGGGCGCAGCTAGTCATCATAAATCAAATTATCGAAATAAGCAACTTCTGCTTAGCCTCAAAAATGTGTTACAATGCAATTAATGTTATTTATATCTAAACAAATTTAATTGAATATTTAAATAATTAGCTGTTGTTCTCGCTTTGGTCATGTCCTTTTCTTATTTTATCTCTGTATGTAATATAAATAGCAATAGAGATTAATTCTTGTATATCTTGTATATCTAATGTTTAAATTATGTTATTATTTCCTTAATTTGTGTGTTTCAGTATTAGTCACGTATCCAATTTTTCATACATACGAGACTATTGCTATTTCACCGGGCTGAATTTCTCAAACTCTAATTTTAAATTTGTGATTGTATATTTATAATGTCTATGCAATAATGTCCTTTAAATAATTTTGCTATCGTGTTTATTTATACAAACATAATAAAATCTACACCTATTAATAAAACGCTGCTTAGTGACTGACTGACGAATTAAAGCAAAGCCTAAACCGCAGATCCTAGAGGGTCCTGAAACTTGGAAGGTGTATTCTCTAAATAATTCTTTTTAAAAATGACACTTCTGAAAAGATGAAAAGCGGTGGCTAGGGCTAAGTTTCCATGTAGAAATCGAAATTGAAATCGCAGTCAACACCTAGTTATTAATCATCATCATCAGCCCGTATAACGTCCACTGCTGAACAGGGGCCTCCTTCCGAGGGAGGGTATTTGCCATAGTCACCACGCTTGGCAGGCGGATTGGTGACCGCAGTATTATGTTGTAGCACACAAGGAAACGCTGCTGCCCGTTCCTTGGTATACGATTATTTTAGATGGTGTTACAACAATCTGGACCACCGGCTTAACGTGCTTTCCGAGGCACGGAGGGTAGTCCCTCAACCAACCAGACCCGGGAAGAAATCTTAGAATTTACATAAGATTTCTTGTCCGGGATCCTTGTGGGCATCGAACCCTGAAGTCATGGGTTTTTGGGCTCGCTTTAAGTCATAAAGCGAGCCAAATACCGCTACGCTACGGAAGTTGTCACGTAGTTATTGATACAATTATACAAATGAACAAGTTTAAAACAATAAAATATATTAAGAACGATGGACAAGTCGATTATTTTTTTTTTCACTTTGATGAACATACAAAAATACCATAGTATGTCATTTAAATGTCTGTATTCACAACAGAGACAAGACTTCATATCAGATCTTTATTTAAAAATATAGAAAATGTGAGCCAAAATATACTTTTGTTTGCAAATAAAGGTAAATATGCGAATTTATTCGATTCAGTACTGATTCAATCATTTTAATATTAGTCGATGCATGCAAAAATCATGATCGCTTACAGATATTTACTTACAAAAGAAATAGCTTAAAGGCAAAAGTGATGAAACTGATAAGGCATTGTTATAATCAGACAATACATATAGTACTTTTTGTGCACATTTCGTAAAATACAGCTTAATTTTATAAATTGTTCAAAAATATTTTCAGTGTTTATTTTAAACTAGCTGTGTTGTGCGGTTTTACTTGCGTAGATCCCGTTCCCGTGGAAACCTTGACTTGAAAAAGCCTATGACTCAAATAAATGTGGCTTTCTATTAGTAAAAGAATTTGTAACAGAGACTACCGCCCGTGCCTTACAAACAATTCACAAACTTTGCCTCTTTATAATAATAAGATAAGCTGACGAATTCAGACAAAGCTTCAGATAACTTATGTATGCCCATTTAAGAGAGGTAGAGCGTAGCGTTAGTAAGCTCAATTGATAAGGGGAAATCGAACCCACGACCTCCGAGACTAAAAACAAAACATATTAATACACCAAAACTCTTTTAATATTATTATACATCAAGCCATAGAATAAATAAATATTCTTACTAAATTTGCAACCCATAGTCAAGAAACTTAAAACGTTGCATCATTTTAAAGACTGCGCTAAGCAAGACATGGCAGCTTTTAAAATTGATCTGCTTAACTTGTTAAGCTGGAGAGGGCTCTAAAAAGGGGACAGATTGACGCAAATGCATTACAAAGGGTACCAAGTGTCATCTTTTCCTTTACTTACGTATCTTACTAATATTATATATGCGAAGGTTTGTAAGTATGGATGGATGAATGTTTGTTACTCTTTCACGTAAAAACTACTGAAAGTATTTTGCTGAAACTTTTCACAGGGATAGTTAATCAGCTCAATTAACATATAGGCTACAAAAAATAATGCACCGACCCACTGGAGCAGAGTAACGCGGGTAAAACCGCGGGGCGCAGCTAGTCATTAATAAATTTGTGTTCAAAAATAAGTACATTATTTAGGCATATCTTTTTATCCACATAAAAAAGAACTTTAAGTTGGTGGGGAAAAAACATTAACCAGACTTAGTAAACTTTTTAACGCTTATATCCTAAAACTTTAGAAAAGGTTTATGCACTGATTGCTCCTGATCATATTTCATCAAAGCATCTTAATGAATTTTTATAAGTGAAAGAAGAGAATAAAAAAGAGACACAGTATAACAAATTCAGATAAGAAGTCGTGAAATGAAGTGGAGATCGTATAGATCTTCTTATCTCCTATTATCGCCTTATTACATTATCACCTTATTAAACTACTTTAATCCTATATCTCAAAATCTTAAAGGATCTTTTTCAATACTTCATAATATAAATTGAATCACATAAAACTTTACGATGAAAGAAACTAGAAAAGAAATGCAGACAAATCCATAAATACGGAATCCCTTCTAAATCTTTTTTTCAGAAACGAGACAGGCATTAAATCCTTTCTTTGACATGTTACAAGCGAAATAGATTTCTCGTCTCTAGTTATAACTAAACTTTATCGGAATTGCTCAAGAAAAAGTGAAGAAATGCGAAAAATATATAACAATATAAAACATGTTCTATAGTAATTAGTACTGGTGACTCAGTGATTACAGTAGTTGCCTCTGAGTCATGGTGTTCTGGGTTTAATCACTAGGATGTCTTATTATCTGAACTACAGATGGTTATTCTAAGACTGAGTATCTTAGAGTAAATGCATTAAAAAAACCGGCCAAGTGCGAGTCGGACTCGCGCACAAGGCATTCCGTACCAGTTTTAAGTGCCTATCTATTTTTGATATCAAGAATAAAAAAAGCGTAGGTATGTTTATGAAATTAAATGTTTTTTTTTATATTTGAGTTGATTGAACAACAAAGGTACATTGTAAAAAACATTACTTACTAGATCTCGTTCAAACCAATTTTCGGTGAAAGTTTGCATGGTAATGTACATCCTATATTTAGTAGAGTAGAGTGCCCCCCCCCCCTTGTAACTTGGAAAACTGGAAACTTATATATATTCAAAATTAGTTCAATAGATCCAGAGATTACCCCGTACAACATCACAAACTCACAAACTTTACCTCTTTATACAACAACCACGGACAAAATCTGAAGATCACGAAAAAAGAAGCGAAGAAGCTGTCCCTACATTTATGTTCGTTTAACTGGTCAAAATGCAGGGAACAGCTGATTGTTTTTCGTGATTTCAGGTTTGCTCCCATAGCGCATAGCAAAAGTTGTTTATAATGATGATAACAAATATTACAATGACCTCTTAAGAGGTTGTTGGTGTGTTACAAAGGGATAAAATATAATGACCACCAAAAATATATACTTGACACCAGAAAAATAAAGTCTAAAATTATAATAGTACTAGCTATTTTAGTCACGACTGCACTTCAAATTGTATTCGAACACCAAATGTAGTAAATGATCACCAAATCTTAGCGAGCAAATTATTGCGCTATTTCTACCTTAATAAAATCAATGAAAATTGACAATCGGTTAGGTTAGGTTAGAGCTGCGGCCATACAACGAACCAGAACCGAATAGTAAATTAGTAAAACATTTAGGTACTTTTGGTGATCATTTACTACTTTTGGGTTAACAATGATTTATTTGGAGTCATTTTGCTTAAATACGATAGCGAAATGTTAAAACTTTGGTTACAATTTTACATTAAAATGCGGGTTTAATTTTGGTGATCATTTTTACTATATCTGATGGTAAGTTAAACATAAGCCTTTTACAAATAACTCTGTACATATATAAGTAAAAAATAAGTATGTTTTCTCTCAATCCACTCATATGATTCTTGCATCGCTTGAACGTAGTATCAAAGTTCGAAGTTTCTAACGCGAAGTTTCAAGCAAGTCCAAATAGATTTTGATGTGTTATGGACTTTGGATAAATATTGGATTTCAATCGGAGAAACAATCTTATACGAAGGATGAACATTAATGTAATTTCAAATAACTGTCTACTGTTCAAGTTGCAGTTTACAAAGTAAACAATTTAAGTAAGACGAAAGTAATTCAGCCCTCGGGAATATTTTTCATTAAATAGGATGGTGTTTAAGTACATTGTAGGATGTCAGTAATGTATTTAATTAATATTTAGAACTCTTCAATTTTAATATCAAACTAGCGAAATCGATAGATGTTGTCGTGTCTTAACTAAAACCTAGTTTAAAAAGGGTTATTTTTCAGATTATTTTCTTAATTCGCATTATTCACATAAAATACAATCAGTATTGTTTGTTTAACTCACCCCCTTTTACCCCCGGGAGTGTCTAGACGGTTCGAAAGTCGTGCGCGATCAACTTGACATCCAGCGGGTGTCAAATTGTTACTAATTTGTATTGTGAACGCTCGAATGACTTTGCTTTTTACTTTTTGCAACTAAAAGGCTACAACTTGGATTAAAGATAAAACAATCTCGATAAACTTGAACGAGCTTGAAACACATTTTGTATCTACGCGTGGGTTCCATAGAATTTTAATCATGATAATTAAATGTCATCATCATCATCATCATATAACGTCCACTGCTAAACATCGGCCTCCTCCCGAGGGAGGGTATTTGCCATAGTCACCACGCTTGCCCGGCAGATTGGTAACCGCAGAATTATTTTGTAACACACAAGGAAACGCTGCTGCCCGTTCCTTGATATACGGCTTAACGTGCTTTCCGATACACGGAGGGTAGTCCCTCAAACAACCAGACCCGGAAATCTTAGAATTTACACAAAGATTTTCTGTCCGGCGTGGGGATCGAACCCACGACCTCCAAGATTTAAAGCGAGCCAAATACCGCTACGCTACGGAGGTTGTCAATTATATGTTAAACAATACTAATATTATAAAGAGTAAATATTTCAGTGTTTGTTTGCGTACATATTTGTGCACTACAATGTACCCTGCGCCATGTTCAATCTCCTTTAATTTTGGCCACCATAGCTTAAGTCGGCTAACAACATACGATTTAATGGAATAAGGGGCGTAACTGTGCAGAAATCATTACTTATCTAAATTAAAAACCAAATATCTAGTGTTAATTCCGCTTAAACAATGTGTCTAAATGCTGGGATGCGTTTTTTGCACCGCCCTCCCGCCCGCAAAAATTATGCACAACATGCAGGAAGGAAATATGAAAACGCATCCCAGCATTTTGACACATTTTTTTGCGGAATTCACGCTAGATATTTGGTTTTAAATTTAGATGACCACATAGACTCAATTGTTTGCCTAGGGTTCCTGCCGTTTTGCCGAAGAGATTTTGACAACATTTCATTACCCAAACAAATAGCAACCTTTTTTTATACCATTGCAATATTAAATGATTTTAGTACGCATATTTTTATTTGGTCAAATTTTTACTTGGCAAAATATTACCAAGTATAATGTCATTATGGCATTTGGTCTTTAATCAAATGATTTATTACAGCAAACAATCTTAGACAATAAACGTTTACCCGGAACTCAACTATATAGATTAGGTTAATTTCTTCTTTAAAAAGAATGGGTAGGTTAGGTTAGGTTAAAACTGTGACCTCCTAAGCACGAGCCGAGCGAGCGAAGCGAGCGGTGCCGCGGCAGCGGCTGGCGAGTGCCAGAAACGACTTGCATTAATAGAAAAAAGAGATTGTTTTTAGCAGGCTACCCGTTGGTTGTTGGCTTGTGGTTGGTTTATTTGATTTTGCGTTAAAACGGTTATTCCAACTGACATATTTGGCTAAATAATAGTACATTACGATATTAGTGCGTTATGATGGTTATAACATGCGAGGCGGAATTTCAGCCCGAGCCGAAGGCGAGGGCGTAATTGAGCCGAGCATGTTATAACCAATACGCACGTATATCGTACGACGTTTTTTAACACATTTGCGAGGAAACAGAAAAAAAAACATTTTTTACAATACAAGTACAAAGAAAAGAAAATTTGAGAAAAATGGCGCGAGGATTGTTTTCTGCCGTAGCTGCGTGAAAATGTTGGCAAAGACGTTAGAGCATGCAGCCAAGTTTTTAAATTACCGAATAAACAGATTTTTTTATTTTAAATAAACTGAATCTGTGAATGCACACTGTTGTTTTCCCGCGATTTTAACAGCGCGCTAGCACTGCCTACTGACTGGCGCCGCGCGGCGATTAGTTCGAAATTTGAATAGCAACAGCGCGCGAAATGGCAAATAATACTGTTATGGAATTTGTATGGACTATAACTTAAGTATTTGCTTTGGTAACACACGCGTTTTTTATGACCCGCTTTACATATTTAAAACCGGTGGAATTACATCAGCTTTACGAGCAACGGTGTTAAAAAAAATGTTAAAAGTACTAGTTGGTAAACAAGTTACAGTTTAAACGTTCATTTCCCAAACATTAGGTTTGCGTTACATTTTTTTGTAAATAGATTTTTTGCTAAGTAATAATTTGGCAAATGAAATTATGCGAAATTTTTTTTGAGAAGTGAAAATTTGTCAAATTCCTTTCGGTCAAACAAGGGAGACCCGTTTGGCTACTGAAGACGAGCGCTAGGTGTTTGCCTAGCCAATGCTGAGGTGGCGATCTTTTTACGGCAGAACATGCGAGATTTCATATTATGTTTTTATAAATATTTTATTAACTTTATATATATGATGTTTATTATCTTGTGTGTTAATTAATTCTTAACAAACGTGGTGATTTGCAAATCCCAAGCGAAGACAACTACAAATTATGTAGTATACGTTGTCTGAACACTACACACAAATTTGATTTGTGTAGGTTACGGCGGCACGGTGCGTCTCCATTACAGTGCAGATAATCACTTCTCTTTGTGTACCTTACGTACACATCTAGATACAGACAGACTACCTTATATCACAAAGTCATGTCAATAGAACAATGGCAGAAATTTGTTGAAATCTAATTAATAATAATAATAAATTTCTTTATTAAAAAAAACACAAGCAGTTTTTTTTGTTGTTTGGCATAGTGGTATTATTTTCACTATGAGTCTTGAAGCTCGTTATTTGGATTCCCATGCAAAATTAATCTTCTTTTATAATTGAATCGTTCAGTGATGACCTGCCGTGCTTGGGAAAGCACCAAGCCGTTGGGTTCAATTGTTTTAACATCTACAAATTTTTTAGAAAATTTGAATAACTTGAATTACTTTAAAACCTTAATCTATATCTACACAATTAATGTAAAAAAAATGCCTGTTTATAAGGTCAAAATATGTGAATGTATATATATACCTGAATGAAGTATATAAACTTTGTCAGGCTGAAACTGCCTTAATGGTTTTGGTTCTTCTTCTTTCGAGATAAAATCGCACTAAAGCTAAATGTTTCAGTATTTAAGGAACTAACGAGGTTTCCGGCTACTGGGACCGCAATTAACTTGGACCGCGGTCCCAGTCACCGGATCCGTAAAAAAATAATATTTTTCTTCCAGCGACTGGGACCACCCATAGAAAACTTAAAAAAATCTATTATTCAAGCCAAAATCGGTACAGTCAAACGAAAAAAAATCTTAATTATTTATATGAATATCATTGACTCGTTCTAGACATGATTCTATCCTATGTGCTTAGTACTAGATTAAGCTAGCCCGTTTTTACATAATTCACACATGCAGGTAAACACACACAAAGGGAATAAATAGCATTGTATGATTGAATAATACTATCCCTCTCTAACTCGAGTCCGTTTTGCATGTCGATTTCGAGGTCAGGTAGCCCTTTTGGTATAAACGGCAAATTTTACATCGCCCGATGACTGGCTCGGTCAATAACTGACAAGAAGCTTATCAGTTTAAGAAAGTCAAGTTTTGCATCAGACAGTGTCATATTAGATCATTGTAAGATACTGCGCTGAAGGTTTGTTGCAAATTGTGTGATGTGAGTGGTGGTGTTGTGATTTCATCTAGTCGTCGTCAGGTATGTAAAACATTGTTTTATTAACTTATTTGTAAACAAAACAAGCTAATAAACGACGTGGTTACAAATATTTTTACTTTAGAGTGCTTCTCATCTTCGATGATACTTTTTAATATCACAAAAAAATTGTCATCTGTTAAGATTATCTGATAGTTCATATATTTTTCGATTTTAGAATTATCAAAATAAATGAAAATAGTCCCTCAACTTCACGTGGTGAATAGTCATTTTATATTGATGTCACACAAAGAGGACGTGAACTTTTGCGAAGAGCTGGCTATGAATATATTCTTAAAAGAATAAATAAAGTTGGCTCAAAACTCTGGCGATGTGCAAGAAAAAGTGTTTGCAACGCGACAGTAAAAATCAGAGTCGATGCGATGACTATTTTGAACGAAACTGCTCATTGTCGAAAGTTTTAAATAACAGAACTGTAGAGTCAAAGGCTGATTTTTTATAACAATAAATGATGTTTTTTAAATCAAAAAGGACTTTTCTTCAATTATTACATCTAAAAATTATTCCTTTGACTGTACATTTTTTGATTTCAGTTATCATTTATGAGTGGTCCCAGTCGCCGGAAGAAAATTATTTTATTTTTACGGTTCCGTCGATTAGGACCACGGTCCTACTTAATTGCGGTCCCAGTCGCCGGAACCCTCGAACTAACTACGTAAAAATAATATATTATGAATAAAATGTTTGTTAATCCGTCTTTTGTCCCGGGTAGTTACTGGACCAGCTAGACCGAGTTCAATAGGTATTTAACTGGCATATATTTAACAAGTATAACTAATTATAACATAGGAAACTGTTATTTCAGAGAAAAAAAAACTTCGCATAACATAATCCATAACAATAATAATAAGCAACTTGACCATCCTAATCTTCCCAAAGTTAATTATTAATAATACCTACAAGAAAAATTATTTATGTTATCGCAACGACAATATACAAAGCATAAGCAAAAACTAAGGCATGTCCTATAGTTAATGTCATTCGCATATATCATGGCACACCTTTTTCTGTTTGTTTATATTCTGGCAAGATGCAGGGCCGTAACTAGTTACATCTTTAATAAAATAATGAATTTATTCAGCACTTAGGTATTTACAAACACTAATTTTTAACAGAATGAAAAAATATAACTAATATATTATTAATATAATTACTACATAAATAAGGTCTAGACTAATATTAGTAGGTAACATCAAATCTGGCCCGGATTGCTTCGTGCGTACCCGGCACGAAGCAATCCGCCAACGACGGATTGAAGGAGTTTCCGGGGGGTTTTAGTGGTGTAGGGTCCTCTCCTCGCCCCCGCTCCCATGAGAAGTAGGGACGCCTCTTCACTCCGGGCGTCCCTATAATTGGGCAAATGGGCCACTGTAAGTGTGCCTGGAGATCCCGCGGTACCATATTGGCCGCGGGTGCCGTCGGGGGGCCGGATTGCTCATGCGTACCCGGCTCATGAGTGTCCGGGAGGTTTGAGTGGTGTATTAAATACTATATTGAAATTATTGTTTTGAAACACCAGCAATTTTTTAACATCAATTATTTTGATACCTTAGCTTCTTTGTTGGCAGAACCAAATCACAGTTCCGAAAAATTTCAAAACAATTCTGATAAATCTTTTTATCTACCACCTAACTTATAAGATACATAATGATAAACATGTATACAATATGGGGTAAAATTTATGCGTCCCTTGACGCGGTACTAACTCCGTCTCTGGAAGAGGTTAGTTCCCTTCGTGTTTTATGTAATAAAATCTTGTGTGACGGCCAACGCTGTCCCTCAGACCCTTTAGGGCCAGTAACTTTTCTTCTGTGTCACCAGTATTTTATTCGATAATAATTCTCTGGACGAAAGAAAATCCTTTTTTCATTAAATTTTGCGCGTCGTGAGATTTGGACTTTAGTTTTTATACATGCCAAAATGTGTTATTTCCCTAGACGTATTTGTTTATGGTGCCTTCTGTAATTGGGTGTGTTCCTGTTTTTTATTATATCCATAAAAAACATAAAATATTGAATCAAATAACGCCATTAAGGTGTTAAAGTATGTGTGTATGTTAATTTAATTTTTATTACAAAAGGGATTTTGATAATAGTTTACTGCAAATCGCATCGCAACATAATAATAAAAAATAAATTTACAATAGACACACCACAGATCTTTATAGTTATTAAAATATGTTCTGTGCTATAGATATATGCAATAAACTGCAGTCACTTTTCCCTTACCTTGTAATGCAACTACTGAGAACGATAAACCTTTCCCTTGTCGTTCCTACAAGCGGCCGCCGTCCTATATTTATTATATGAAATTGTTTTCACGAAATCGCTGTCGCGTAACAGTCGCCGTAACAGTGTGGCCCTGGTTTCAGAAATAATGTAATCGTCTTAAGTAAACCAATGTACTGTTTTGTGCTGAAGTTTATCATATAAAAAAATAACACGGCATTAACGCCCGGCCCTTTTGAATTAGTTATTCAATCGTTTCGTATATCATAAAATATCAGTAGGTATTTAATTCTTTAAGGTACTTCAAGTGTTAGACTCCCTACAGAAAATTGTAATTCAGATATTAACATAATCAGATAAGCAAGCAACAAATCAAGCATTTTATTCTCTCTATATCGGTATGCCATCTTTACTACGTAATAATCGCATATAAAATCGTATAACGTACAGTTCCTCAGTTCCCATAAATACTCACAAGATTATATAATCTTTCCCCTTTCTCCCCATTATCTGGTATCGCATTAAGAACCGATTATTTATACTCAAACCTAAGGGGAGGCTCCCTGAAGGAACATTCAGAGTACTGATTAGATTAGTATTTAACTGTAAGTCGTTTCAATGCTTTGTCACTGCCCATGGGAGTCGTAAACCTTGGGCTGGTGAAATGTAGACTGGAGGAGGTGAAGACAAATGGCTTAAATAATGTATTTAAATAGGTATAGGGTTTTTGGTTGACGACAGTAATGTGCGAAGGATGTTTATGATTTTCTTCTTAGATGGTTAAGGTACCTCTATAAAGTCGTATTAACAATGGTAGGCTTTGACTCGTGATGTGTGCAAGATATATGGATTTATAAACACAAAATAATGTGGTGATATTTCCGTTAAAGTTTTGTTTTTCTGAACCCTGCGTCTACTGCGTTCGATTCGTCAACACCACCCTGATGATGCTCCATGGAGGACTTGTGATTATGTTTTTACATGTTTTATTGTCCTTCCTGCATGTGATGCATAATTTTTAGGGACGGGAGGGTAGTGCAAAAGTGCATTTTAGCATTTAGATCCCTTTTATCCCTATTTATGTCAGCCAAGTAACAGGGACTAAGCAAGTTAGTAGCATTTACTTGTGCTCTAAAAGGGAAAACATACCAAGCATAGTCACTATAGCAAAGCAATTTATATTTAGTGGATATGTAAGAGGATATTTTGTTACGTAAAGTGATGATGATAAACAATTGCATCCATGCCAAGTTTTAGCTCGTTGAAAGTTTATAGATCAAATATCCAAAGGCAATCGTCCTTAATATAAAACTTCACATTCATAACCTTACGTCAAAATATCCAGTTTTAACCAGCAGTGTTATAAGAAATTATTATTAAGATTTAAAATCGTGCACCATTCTGGTTTCCGTTTCAACGCAGCCTGCGCTATTGAGTTTAACAAAATTTAATTAACTAGTGCAACGCGTTCAATTTATTATCGGTTGTAAAATCTTGAGTATTAGCTATAAACTTCTACTTGCGGCTTGCGGTCACGATGTGCAAAGAAAATATAAATTGCAAACAAATTTATAAAGTATGATCGTTATTGGTTCCATAAAAGGGTGTTAAATTGAACTTTCTATTAATGTTGTAAATTTGTAATTGTGTTCAGACGGGTGGAGTCAATAAAAACCAGATTGATTGACATAAAATTTGCCATTTAAGTTTGTTAGCTTGAATTAAAACGAAGAATATTTTGTACGGTCAACAGACTTTTTAGAAATTGCCATGTGAAATTTAAGGCTCGAGCACACCGAATGCGTATGCGTTACTACGGCGTAATCACGCCGTAGACACGCGCGTAGTTACGGCGTAACCCGGTGTGATACGGCGTCACACCGGGTTACGCATACGCTTACGCATCCGAGCCGAGTACGCAACGCACATGGCCTATTGCGTACCCGGCTGCGGCAGCCATATTTTATTCTGTTTTCGAAGGTTGTGTTGTGCACGATGTCTGACATGACGAGGAAGAAGCAATATTAATACTATTGTGCCAGAATAATCCTGCGGAATATATATATTTATACGATGCATTTTTGTAGAATTTACTTTTTGGATTGTAGATACATTCATAAATACGCACAATTTCAATAAGTTTTTCTATTCATTATAAAAACAATACAAAACACCACTACGTGCCAGTATATTTGTAAAAAAATACAACTGACTGCAAGTTACGCGCGTAGGGCTACGCACAGCAAAGGTACGTGCGTGTACACGCACGTACTTTTGCTGCTCGGTGTGACGTCAAATAAGGCGCGCCATTGAATACAACGTCATCATGCAACGTTGCCGCTCTGCTCTGCGTTAGGTACGGCGTAGGTCACGCAGTCAGTTTGTGCCTTGGGAGCTGCATTGCGTAGGGCTACGCATTACGTCTACGCGCACGTCTACGTTACGCAAGCGGTGTGTCCTGTCTCATACGGTTCCATACATTACAACTCAGCGGTACGTGTACGTCTACGCATACGCATCCGGTGTGCTCAAGGCATTAAAGGCTCGAGCACACCGAATGCGTATGCGTTACTACGGCGTAATCACGCCGTAGACACGCGCGTAGTTACGGCGTAACCCGATGTCACACCGGGTTACGCATACGCTTACGCATCCGAGCCGAGTACGCAACGCACATGACCTATTGCGTACCCGGCTGCGGCAGCCATATTTTATTCTGTTTTCGAAGGTTGTGTTGTGCACGATGTCTACCATGACAAGGCAGAAGCAATATTAATACTAATGTGCCAGAATAATCCTGTGGAATATATATATTTATACGATGCATTTTTGTAGAATTTACTTTTTGGATTGTAGATACATTCATAAATACGCACAATTTCAATAAGTTTTTCTATTCATTATAAAAACAATACAAAACACCACTACGTGCCAGTGAATTTGTAAAAAAATACAACTGACTGCAAGTTACGCGCGTAGGGCTACGCACAGCAAAGCTACGTGCGTGTACACGCACGTACCTTTGCTGCTCGGTGTGACGTCCAATAAGGCGCGCCATTGAATACAACGTCATCATGCAACGTTGCCGCTCTGCTCTGCGTAAGGTACGGCGTAGGTCACGCAGTCAATTTGTGCCTTGGGAGCTGCATTGCGTAGGGCTACGCGTTACGTCTACGCGCACGTCTACGCTACGCAAGCGGTGTGTCCTATCTCATACGGTTCCATACATTACAACTCAGCGGTACGTGCACGTCTACGCTTACGTCTACGCATACGCATCCGGTGTGCTCAAGGCATAAAAGTAGTGCAAATATCAATTGAAGGTAAAAAAATATTTTACACTTATTTCCATAGCGAAAGTTTGTATGTCTATTTGTGAAAATTTGTTGTTACTGAAGGAATTTGATAGAAATTTTAATCAGATGTATTCCTTAACTGTATAAAATAAAGGCAAAATCAATCCAACATGGAATCGCAGCCAATGCTAATTAAATTTCTTTCGCATTCAACTTCAAAAGTTTCCATTTACTTTTACAGCTTCGTTAAAATCTTTTGAATAATCCAAACGATGCCGTGCGGTTCCCGACTTAGTACAGATACATACACATAACAGCACAGAGACATATTTTCCTATGGTTGTTGTAAAATATGACTTGGGATACAACTGATGGATAACCAGCAGTATCTATCAGCTCATGGTTACTTACCATCTCACTACTATCACCGATCCGCCAACAAGCATGAAGATTATGACAATATCCCTCAACGACCCTGGCTTGCCAAGGTCTATAAAGCGAAGGCTCATGCTCATCAGACGACGTAAACGGGCCGTTTGAGTTAAGCCCTCATCGCTTTCACCAACGTGGAACTGCTCTTTGTCGCGATGTTTGAAAACGTCGGTACTTACAGTCGGTCTGAACTGCCATGCCAGTCAGATTCGCTACAAGAGCAAAGAGCATTCCGACCCATGTCGAAAAATCATCGAATAAATAAAAAAAATTGCACCCGATTAAGACCCATTTCTACTAAAAATTAATAGATTGTTCAAAAACATTCATATTTTACACTAATTGTCTTCTCATTTGGATTTTGCACTACAAAAATCCAATCAATTAGAGTCGTCTCCCTCGTACCACATAAAAAACAAATCAAAGCGATGCTGTAATGCCCGTATTTAGTCCAATGAAACTAAATCACGTAAGCTATCCATAAAGCGTGTCCAAGAAAGTTTTGCCATTATTCCAAATTAACACTCTATACTCTCATTCGAAACTAGTAAACCGAACTTCACTGTAATAAAACCGGGACTGATATTATTAAAAATTGGACAGCCCAAAAATAACGAATACTAATTAAAGTAGACAATGGAGGTATAAAATTTGTTAATGGGCTCTGAAAATTTGTTTTATAGTCTAATAAAAAATCTAGGACGAGATATTATGGGCATTATGTCTTATTTAATTGTAACTATGATACAGTCAGTATTTTTAAGAGTTTGTTTATCGGCGAAGGGAGGCAAAAAATGCATTCAGTTTGGCACAAATTGGGATACTATTCAGGTTGATTTATGGATACCATAAAAGTAATAATTGTATCCTTTACCCCATTCAACTATCTATTTTGCTCTTTTATATAAATCGTAAAAGACAAGATCTTTTGCCGTGTGGTATCCGACTCAGAAAGGTCCACCTCATAATATCTTCCCATGGGTGTCGTAAGAGGTGACTAAATGACTTACAGCTGACGGATAGGCAGCAGCATTTATCAGCTCTAGGTAACTTACTACCTGCGATCACAATTCCGCCTGTAAAACGTGGTATGGCAATATTCCTCGACGGCTTACCAAGGTCTCTCGATGAAGCCCATGTTCAGCAGAGGAAATAAACGAGTTGTTATGTAAGAAGTCATTGTTTCGTCTGTCCGTTTCTGCGCTGACTTCATCTACACCACGATTTGTGTGCGGGTTTTACTATACTAATCAGATAAATTATTATTGATTCTAGCTTTTTATATGCAATGTATCCGCGTTATCATATTACTTAATATGTAATATAATTTTATTTCCACTTTGGCATTTATAAATGAATGTTTTGAGAAACTATTTTTACACCCAAGAGGCGCTTAAGCTTTTTTTTTTTTGGACGGACATATGTAGTTAGCCAGGAGGCTTTTGCTACTTCACCGGGCATAGGCGCTTAAGCTGAGTTTTATAAAGCGTATGTACTTTTCAAGGGTAGATCCACACCTGTTTGCATGTTAGGCATGCCCATAATTATCAAATTTAAGTCGTTCAGGAGTATGATACTGTCTTATTATGTTCATAAGAACAGTTCGTACTTCGACTCGCATTTGGCAGATTTCCGGATGGCCGAGCCATTACTTTTAAGAAGACTAGATCTAGATCCACGCCTTGTACTTTTTTGTTATAAAGGAATACTACTTGTTCATATTGCTTCTAAAATATATATCTATATTTTATGTTGTATTTCAAATACAATTATTTTTAGCTCTATTGTTTTGAAAAGAGTACCTATTCATCTCCCATTCCACTGAATGCTTTGCTATATGATTATGATAGTGACCCTCTGGTTATACCGCTAGACTTTAGACAGTCGTGTTTCATCAATTACTCAACGCCTTTGTATGTTTTAACTCAGGTCTGAGTGTATAACGTTTTATATCAAAGTGATATACAGTGCCAGTAAGTTTGTCGTTGTCCAAAGCTTACGAGAGTAAGCGGCAGCAAGTCAGGAAGTTGCCGCGACTTGCAACGTCTGACGCCGGCTCGACACTGCGATGGGGAACGAAAATTGATAAAATGAAGTAGTTATTAGTTTATTGAGTAGTTTCCTGTTTGATGGAAATGGAACTTAAATTGAAGTAGTCTTTGTGTTTGTTCATAAAAAGACTGCTTATTGATTAGCCGAAAGAGTTTGATTACTCATTTTTTAATTTACGATTTGCCGCGCTGGGTGTCGTAAAAAGCAACTAAGGGACATACATCCCATGGATTGGTAGTAACAACTATCAGCTCAAGGTTACCTACGTTTTTACTGCGAACCGTATTGATGATGGCAATATCTCCCAATGACTCTTGCCAAGGTCAGTACAAACGAAGGGATGTGTATCACAGGACGTAAATGGGCCAAAGAATTATTGTGGACATGTAAGTTTGCCTCAAGGCTTTTGCTACTTCACCGAGCATAAAGGCAAGCAGTGCTCCAGCGTTTGTGTAAGGTGTGAAGTGAAGTGTTTCGATTCTGCGATGTAAAACGGCAGCATGTGCATAATTAGGTTATTTAGGGTTATCTTGAAAAGTTCAAGCCAATATCCGGCAAAAATGCATAACGTGTCACAAAATACTTCTAAGACAGTCGGTGCAATTTTCGCTCTAGATTATAGCAGTGTCAATATAATAAACGATCTCATATGGATAATGTTATTTTTGAAAAGTAAATTCCCTTTAATGTTCTTTTATTATCAAAATGCTGAATTTGTCTCATATGATGGACTTCTTTTACCACGGTTTGAAATATAAAAAGACTAAATCCAGCCTGCATGTGTAATTGACTGAAACCAACAACTCAATACATTTCATTCATTCCATCTTCAAAATTTGCCTAATATTCTCCATTCCTGTACCGCGTAGTACTTTACAAAACTTTATTATGTCTTAACTAGCGCACCGACTCTTATTACCGAGTTATGCCTAAAACTTGCACCGTGTCTAAACTATGCCTTGCCTTGTAACAATAAACAAATTTTAATTAAATTGTTTTGTTTATCTTCGATGTTATGAAGTTATACCCAAACCTAGTATAGGTTTGGTTTTGAAAAACTACAGGGAATTTCTGGAAAGGGAAGTAGAGCATAGAGATAGAACGCGTACTATAATGAAGCTTAGTAAAATTGTTCCTGTACATTAATAGGTTTCGTAGAGCTTACAGGGGGAGGGGGGGATTAGATTAGGTAACCCATGGTTCATACCTCTTGTATTGCAATCGTTCTTAACCTACGGAAATTGGTTAACATCAGGCAGGCTGTATATTCATTTGCCGTATGACATAAAATAAATGCTATTAAAAAATGTAGACTATAATTGATAATTTAGAAGAAGAGGATCTAAATTGATTTACTTTTTACATCTAAATTCTAAATTGATTTAATGTTTATACATATTTCATTTAAAAAATCGAACAGTGCTAAAAACGTTAAGGAATAAAAAAGTGTGCGTTGTTTTTGAATTCTTGATTTCTTTCAGCAATTAAAAGGTCTATTTCTGTATTATCATAATAATGTGCTAATATTAATACTTACATGCAGACTAAGCAAATCCAATAAAAAATCAAGGACACAAAACTACTTCGAAAACTTTTTTAGCTATATAAAACTCACCTAATAAAACAGATACGTTACTTCGAAACAAAAGGGATGGGTATCAAAATCGAGATGGGTTCATATCCCTTTTTTGTTTCGTATACACATCCTAATGGAGTCACGTACAGGACAAGCAACTTTTATTAGATCCATCATCTTTGGTTTCGGTGCATTAAGCTGGGTTCACGCGCCATTTTGCTCAGCGTATCTGTTACCTGAGGGTCTTTCCTTGTTTCGAAAACGGGTGACATAAAAATAAAACAGGTGTATTTTTTTGGGTTTCTTAACCAAAGGATGGATAAAGGATACTTCATACCTTCGTACCTTAATTATTATGACTTCAATGTATCTTTTAGGTCGTCCCTGATGCCTTTTAAAAGTATCTACATAAATATTTTCAACGGAATAGGTACACTTACGTAGGTAAGTGTTCCTTTTCCGCCGAAATGAATGGTAGCATTCAGTTACATTTTGGCTGTCACAGTTTTCAAAGTAATCTTTATAAAGATGAGGTAAAGCGACTGCTTACTTAATCGGTTGCTCTATCCGAAAATTGCACAAAACTCCCCTAAAATAATAAAAGTCATAATCCCTCAATCTCATCGCCAGCAACCGCCCTGAGTCAAGGTCCAAGCCCCGCAGGGGGAGCCCTCTTGCACAGGTTGCTTGCTTAGTTTGTAGTTTTTAAACCATTTATTACTGACTGGTTCTCTGCTCGCCTTTATGCCCGGTGAAGTAGCAAAAGCCTCGTGGCTAACTACGTGTGACGAAAAAAAAGGTTGCTCCATCCACGCCTAGGTCGTGAAACGAAGATTTAAAAAAACGTCAAATTAAACATAAATATAATTTCGCCTACCTAACTACTTCCTAACTACTAACTACTTTCGCTGACGGTAGTTTTTCGTAGTAGCAACATTGATCGCTGATCCAACATCATTATAGTACAAAGTCATACTGATGTCTCTATGGAATTAGAAGACTATCAATTTTTAGCATAATAATATCATCATCATCATCATCATCATCAACAGCCCGTTTACGTCCACTGCTGAACATGGGCCTCCTCTTAAGACCCTGGCAAGCCAGGATCGTTGAGGGATTTTACCATAATCACCACGCTTGGCAGGCGGATTGGTGATCGCAGTAAGATGTAAACCTTGAGCTAATAGATGCTGCTGCCCATCCATCAGCTGTATGTCCCTTAGTCGCCTTTTACGACACCCATGGGAAGTCATGGGGTGGTCCATTCTAAGCCGGAAACCACACGGCAAATATCAATTGAACTTATTTTGACAATGCCAAACATAAAAGTTGCACTCAGGACACAAGGAAAGGAACGCACGGACTCGGGACCTTTGTATACGACTACTAATATCGTTATGTCATTTTGTATATATTTTAAAATGCGGATAGTAGATGTCAGTGACAGTGTTCTATCGTATAAGACACGAATTGCAACATGCCATGTATCTCTTTGCATTGTGCTATGACATAACGATGAAACTTGCGGCAACGAAACGGAGCAGTATGCTCATACGCCGTAGTATCATGATTAGATTATTTAGATTTACATATTGACATAGTGTACCCACTTTGTCTCCTAAAATGTATGAAAGATGATACGCATCAGAGTATATACTGAAAGTAAATTGTTCAAGAATTGTGGATTAGACTGTATACTAATTTTCAGCAAGCTTAACTTATGACAAAGAGAGTTAAAGTGATAAAGTTTAGTCGCGTAAATCAACAAATTTGCTTCATATATCATTATTGTTCAAAATATTGTAAATCAATTAGGTGAAGTGAAAACTTCTGATCACTTCTTTGTGTAATGTACACAACTAGCGACCCGCCCGGCTTGGATGCAATTCTGATGTATTCAAACCACCCTCTTGAATCACTGCGGTTTCTTTTCAATAGATTAGCTATTAAAGAACCGTATAAAAATCCGTTGCGTAGTTTTATGTAAGCATACCTACATAAGGACAAGCCGTGTGGTTTCCGGCTTAGAATAGACCACCCCATGTCCTCCCATGTGTGTCGTAAAAGGCGACTAAGGGACATATGGCTGATGGTAGGGCAGCAGCATCTATCAGCTCAAGATTTACATCTTACTGCGATCACCAATCCGTCTGCCAAGCGTGGTGATTATGGCAATATCCCTCAACGATCCTGTCTTACCAAAGTCTGTTAAGAGGAGGCCCATGTTCAGCAGTGGACGTAAACGGGCTGTTGATGATGATGATGATACATAGGGACAGACAGATAGCGGAAAGTGACTTTATATTTTATACTATGCAGTGAAGAATTAATCATAAGTTTTAAACACAATAATTGAATTAATTAAATTATTTAAATGTCGTCTACTTACTTCTTAATGAATTGTCGTTCTCGGTCTTCACAACATGTGTGCCTATTTAAAAAAAATCACATGATGTGATATCGCTTCCCTAATATACATATATTGTTAAAGTGCGGTTTAGTTAAAAAACAAATGCGAGTTAGTAATTAATCCGTATATCAGCCTATTCAATATATACCTCTTGGCGCTTTAACTATTAAACCACTTTCGTTCCTTTTTTTTTGGAAAATAACTAGATTGGAAATAAAAAACAGTGCCCACTTTTTGTCACTAAAAACAATTACAGTAGTACCTATTACTAAACACTACAAATATAATAATGGTTATAGTATTTTGCTTTATAATTTCGGTACATTCAATAAATTTAGGTACATTTGTTCAAGAAATTATGTCGCACACATAACATTTTGTACCAAGTATCAAGTTTCTTATGCAATCTTTAAGTTAAATGTAACACTGACGTAATGGTTCCTGAGGCCACATTTACATAAGCTGTTAATTCTGCTCCCTCAGTCCCTTGTGTTATAAAATTTTCCCTTAATTGACTTTTAGGAGGTGATATATGTTTAATATTATAATAATGTAATGAAGTTTTTTGTTTCCTGCGGTCTTGCGGTATTATATGTCGTAATAATAATATTGAGTGAGACAACCTTATTTTGTGAATTTTAAATATTGCTAAAATTTGTTAATTAGTTATTTCTTTGACCATAATAAGCAGCTCATATTGGATTATTAATAAGTATTTATGAATTGAGTCTCCTGAGGTAAAAAATAATAACCTTTAGTCAAATAAATATACAACACCTTGATATTTTTATGCTTTTTCATGTATTTTCTCACACTGTACGTATCACGTATCAGTAAGCATAAATGAACAAAATTTGGTCAACACGAACAAATTGTATTACCATGAATATTTTTGTCAACAGACGGTGGTACTCACTGCTACTAACGGACATGAATCACTGTAGACAAAAATATTCATGTTACCAACCTTTCGAAATTTCTGTCATATTCTAATACTGTGTAAAACACTATCAATGTTTAATCGCTCGCACCAATGTTTTATTTATGTGTATTTTCTGAACATTATGCACGACCCATTAAACAATAATATAGCATGTATACATATAACAACAAAGTTACTTTAATATGGTATAGAATGCCAACTATCGCCTAAACACTACGACGTTCAGTAATGTGCAACGTAGTGCAACGCACTCAACTGGCAGAACGTAATAAATAAGGTAGAATATTTTCCACGCTTCGTTTAATATTAGATTCTACGAATTTTCGTTTGGAATTGTTTCAGCAAACTTTTACTTAGGGTTTAGGTAGGATAGGAATAGTCTAAGGCAATTGTACCGGGAATTCTGGGATAGAATGTTACCTTTTTATGTCATTATATCTGCGCCCCGCGGTATTACCCGCGTTACTCTGCTCTAATGGGTCGGAGCGTAATTTTTTGTAGCGTAATTTTTTTGAATATGCCTTTTTTTATAGAAGAGGGAGGCAAACGAGCAAGTGTGTCACCTGATGGTAAGTGATCACCGCCGCCCATGTACACACGCAACACCGGAGGAGTCGCAAGTGCGTTGCCGGCCTTAAAGAAAGGAATAGGCTCGCTTCTTGAAGGTTGCCATGTCATACCGGATCGGAAATACCTCCGCTTTTAATTGATTCCACAAAGAGGTCGTGCGCGGTAAAAAGTTTCTTTATGTTAATCGTGCTTATTAACTATTTCCGTGCAAACTTTCAGCCAAATCCATTCAGTAGTTATTGCGTGAAAGAGTCACAAACATAATATATCCACACATTCAAACTTTCGCATTTACAATATGAGTAGGATTACTTTGATCAAATAACTTGAATATATTCAAAAATAAATCTTTATTCTTTTGTTATTTTGTTTATTTGTCAAAACAGGTGTGAATGCAATAATACTTAAGTGATGCATAGGTATTATAGATTATATATAGTTTATATTGATTTTGATTGATATTGATTGATATTGATTAAACATACATTAGAAACAACATGTTCTGTTTTACTAGTAGTTAAACCAGATTTGATCAAGTCGAAGTAAAACATTTTTATTTTCCCACTATCAAGGTGGGCTGAAATATTGTAATACTTTGACTGAAGAAAACATAACTCTGAATGACAATTTAATATTAGCCTCGAATGGATATTTTAAAGGTATGGACATAATAATAGAACGATGCCTTCTTTGTGCTATAAAGGGTGGAACACCTCTTCTTACTTTGAATATCACATTAACCTATTGGTGTAGAATGCAATAACATCGCCTAAGATAGGCCGCCTTGGGTATACCAGCAATGGACAGCAACTTCTACCTGTGTAAATTTCGCTCACCAACCCGTCTTCCAAACGAGAAGATTAAGACAAAACTGCCTTTAATGGCGGCCCAATTTCAAAATTGGAAGTTATACGGGTCGATTATATGTTTAGATTATAAATCCATTCTTAAAACAGATTTTTAAGCTCTCAAGGTATTGTATATAAACGGAAACTTTGCTCAGTATCGTTTTCCTTACTCCTCTACTTGTTTAGATATAATAGTCTGTTTTGAAGTTAACTAGCTCTATGCGTTACGCTTTGTTAGTTTTTATGAACTTTGTGTTGTTATAATACATGCCAACATTATTTCTAACTTAGCTGTGCATTAGGAAATTCTATACTTTATATATCAAGACTAACTTAAGTTGAATAACTTTGGCTTGTTAAAATAGCGTTTTATAAAATGTTGGGAGATTATAAAGCTTACTTATAACAAAGTTAAAAAATGCAATATTAGAAGAGTTGTTTAGAACTTGCTCAATTGTCATCTTTCGTCCAACGTGCGATATGGCAAATTTTCGTACATAACAGCCATTTCTGTAGCTTCAGTAGAAGTTCTCTCCGAGTTGTAAATTTGGTGTATATTTATGTGAAAAATAATACTACTATATATTGCTAAAGTTAAGTACCATGACACACTATAATTGCGAAGCTTATAAACGGAAATTCGTATACACTCATAAGATTGTAAAAATCTCAATGTATGTCCAAAACTTTCGCGAAAACGGCAAGCAGATGGCAGACAGCTGATCATTACCTAACGGGGAATTTACTTAGGGGTTACTCTTGACATATCACTTACTTTTAAACCTCGAAGACCAAGTAAAACATCAGCTTCCGCAACAATCTCGACTACCTGCGACGGTTCCCCATAGGCTAATCCTAACCACAGTCTTGGCACTCTGGTATTTCTGTATCCGAGAGGTAAATGAAACCTCTATGAAAGGCAATATCTACTTCCTTTGTTTGAGAGGATCTATTCCATACTGGGCCAGTACATTCACTTTGTACTTGCCTACTATGGCATAGATCCGCTCAAGTAAAGGAAATATATGTTGTCTTAAAGACGATTACCACAAACCTCAAGCCATCTTGCCATACCGTTTCTCACAGCTGGCATTTCTACACTTTTCATCCGTAGATAAATTACGTGAGTGGTCGGACACCATAAACAATTATTTGATAACAGACACCTTGCTTGACAGACGTTGCCTTGGCACCGATCTATTCGGTGCCTAACTGCCAAGGCAAAATCTAAAAAGTCTATAAAGCTTCTTAAAATCCACAAAAGCCTGTTTGACTAAAACTCGTCTGATTTTAGGGGTAAAATACTCCCTCATTCTACACAACACATCGAGCCTAAAGAAAAATATTCCACACTTTCCTTGGCCTATGTGGAAGTAACTGAACCGACTCAGGATGCAGGAATAACCCAAATAAGTGGGGATACATCGGAGTAGTAGCGTTGACGTGCGAATGTTTCGCAGCAAACATACTACTTACACTTACCTACTGACTGTGCTCCGACACCTGTGCGCTGAGTGAACTCTGTAACGCCATCTCGAATACTGTTGTAAAAGTGGCTTAATTTTGGGAACAACAGGTATCTTAGACGCTTGTGCCATCAAATCGAAGAAGAAGATTTATTTATTTTGGATGTCATTGTTATTTCGTTAATTACTAACATAAGTTTCATTTATGGGATTATTAAATTTGCGACATTTAACCATTTTTAAGGTTTCGTACCCGAATGGTATAAACGGGACCCTATTACTAAGACTTCACTGTCTGTCTGTCACCAGGCTGTATCTCAAGAACCGCGACAGCTAGACAGGTGAAGTTTTCACAAATTATGTAATTCTGTTTCCGCTATAACAACAAATACTAAAAATAAAATAAAATAAATATTTAGGAAAAAAAAACAAGTTTGTTGTATCGGAGCCCCCATACAACAACTTTTTTTTTATTTCTTTTTGCTCGAAATCAATAACAGCTACAGGCACTTGAAAATAGTACGGAACCCTGCGTGCGCCAGTCCGACTTGCACTTGGCCGGTTTTTTTTAACTTTAACAAAAGTTACTTGAATTAAAATCAAAAGACAGCAATCGTTTGTGTATCACAAATTGTTAAAAATCAATGAATAAACTAAGCTCATTTTTTTGAATACCAAGATTAAACCGTAACAGCAAACCAATTAAAAAAGAAAACCTTGACAGCAAATGAACCCCCATTTATCTTCAAGCCAGTACTTACCTTAAATGTCACTTACAAAGAAAAAAGTAAAAAAGACCGTTCTATTTCATGTAACAATTAGGAGACAGTGAAAGGGCCAAGGCTTAGAAAACCCACAATAAATTATTAAGGGGACAAACTTTTGTCTATACTTTCTTTATATATCTAGAAAAGTTTGGGAAACATTAATCCTCAAGCCGACGTATTTAACAAGATAAAAGGGATTTTTATTACGCCGCATTTTCTTACTGTCGATTTAAAATAATCTTCAGGTTTGTCTACATTCGAGATTATTTGTAACAGTTTGAGAATCATTTGTTATTTTGACTTTTTCTAAATTGCGTTAAATTTTAAAGGGTTTACAGGCTTAGTTGATTTGGTCCTTTGCTTTTCTTTTATAGGTCTCCTCGTAATTTATTGGAGTTTGAACTTGGGAACAATTTATTTTGTTTAATTACAAACTAATTCATTTTACTGGCTTCAGTTTTATTTGCGCCTACTAAATACTTTTTTATTTTCAATCTTAAAATTTAGTTCCAATCTCATAGTTTTTTTTTTCTTATTTGTTCAGTAATAAATGTTTTTAAACTTTCGCGATTTGTACACATAATTTATAATAGACGCGGGTCTCTTACGCGGTATAATCTTAAGGCAAATCATTACCTTTTTTAATAATCCGACGTTTCGACATGGGTTACACCAGTCGTGGTCACGGATAGACTGATGAGTGTCAGCAACGGAGTCTTCGAACAGCGCTGGTTTCGGCAACTACCCCCACTTGGTCGTGATACTTTTTGTTTTTGCATACGTTGTGAGCGTGGTGTTTCGAATTACCGATTGTTAAGTAATTTTTGAACAGTTAATACTTTATTTTAAATTCCATATAGGTGTCGCTTGAGTTCCATTAGTAAATTGTGAGTTTTCTACTTACCTCTATGTCTTAGGTATCTCTAAATAAGTTTATTTATTGGCACCAGTAATGTATAGATATTTTATTGAAAGAGGAAATTCAGTTTCTGTTTGCCTATAATGGACATTTTCATTCGATATTTTCGTCATCGTTTCATATCGCTACCCCCGTGGAGACAATAATTGGCTTCAGAGCTTACACTGCAAACGCATTAACTCCCTAAGCTCCATTAATCCGGCTAGTAGAAAATCCTGTTTTTTTTTGCCTTTATTCTGATTTCAAATAAAATGTAAAATTTTACTTATTACATATATAACCCTTATGTTATGTATGTAATAAGTAAAATTTTACATCGTTGGTGTAAATGGCTTGTTGTTTTTTTATTTTATCGGATTTACCTAAGTTTTGGTAATTGGACATAAAACTCAAGGGCGCCCAAAAAAATAAACGATTGCCGTTTATTTTTTTGGGCGGCCTTGAGTTTTTTTCTGCTTCACCGAGCAATCGCATCAATATTTGTGTCTGAAATTCTTATTTATTTTTATTTCGTACTACAATATGAGTAACAAAGTATAGGGATAAAACGATTTAGAATCTTTTACTAATATACAAAGCTGCAGAGTTAGTAACAAATGCATTTAGTGTTAGATAGCAAATTTATCGAGGCTATAGGCTATTTTTAATAATTAAATTCCTACGGGAACATGAGTAACGCGGATGAAACCCCGAGCGAGAAGTTAGTTAGGTATATCATAAAATAAATACATATTATCATTGCCAGCACATAACAACCTCCGTAGCGTAGCGGTAATTGGCTCGCGTTAAATCTCGGAGGTTGTGGGTTCGATCCCCACACCGGACAAGAAATCTTTGTGTAAATTCTAAGATTTCTTTCCGGGTCTGGTTGGCTGAGGAACTACCCTCCGTGCCTCGGAATGCACGTTAAGCCGTTAGTTTCGATTGTTATAACACCATCTATAATAATCGTATATAAAGGAAGTGTGCGTCACAACATAATACTACGGTCACCAACTTGCCTGCCAAGCGTGGTGACTATGGCAATACCCTCCCTCGGGAGGAGGTCCATGTTCAGCATTGGACGTTATACGGGCTGATGATGATTATTGCCAGCACAACATTGAAAAATATGTTTCTCGTAACGTTTTAAAACCATAAAATTTGTAATTAAAAAGAAAAAATAGAGGAGAATTCTTACGTAGAACTTTTCTAGAGCTTTAACTTCACAGTTTGCAGAACAAACGCATTAACGCCGCAAATTTGTAGCGACAGTACTAAGATAACACGTACCCTGTTTGCCGACTAAGCCAATAATATTTGATAAATGTTACACCTTTTAGAGTAGCTCTATGTGGATAGAGAAAATACAACCGACTTTAGGTAAGGGGTTTCGGGTGTTATTTTGCCTAAGTAAGATTATATATATACACCTTTCTGAGTAGTTTGTTACTAACATTGTTTATGACACTAACAGACGTGCTGTTAGGAGAATAAAAATAACAAGTATTTTTTATAACTTTAAATAGTATGATACATATATCTTCCCATTGCCGTGGGAATTTCGCAATTAAATTAGCCTATGTTACTCCTGGATAAGCTCTATTAATTAGCTTAAGTTAATGGTGAAATAATTTTAACATCAATCTAGTCGTTTCTGAATCTATTCAATGCAAACATATTTTATCTTTATAATTAAGTATAGTAGATAGATATATAACTAAAAGTAGCTTGTAAAATAGTAACTAAGCTAATTATTCTACAACTATCATGCTTATCCAAGATGTTTATATTTGCATAGGTATATACATACATATGAAATATATTATGGTATTCTGCCATCTTACCTACTAATAATGTTGAAAGAACTGAACTAATAAATATACTTTACCTAATTTTATTATGACACTTAGCATCGGATTTTGGTAAAAAACTATTGTCAAATTGTCTAAAAAGGAACAATTTTTAATTTAATGTGTTTTTTTTTTAACTTACAAATTATTTTTTAAAAACCTTTGTTTTTCTTAAAACAGATCGTTCCCCGAGTACAGGTACCTATTCGAATACTTCGAATTGTCATTCAACAAGAAAATCCTGCCTTGCATATATTAGTTGGTATTTTAGAAATTAGTTTTTTTTAGATTTATAATCGTACTTATATCGTTTATAATTTGTCCGTACAGTATAAATAAAGTATGAAGTTAGACCTTAAGGGCCCATCAAAACCGACACGGAGATAAATGTTTCATTTTACACAATCATTCTTTTATATGTGAATATGAAATTCCCGACGTCTAAGGCTTCCAAACAACAATCTAACTTAACAAACCAAAGCTACCAGATACAACAGGGCTGTCTTAACGCAAAATACAGTCAAAGAAAAGTCTGTAACTAACGTATAATAGTATAAAAGAAACACGATTCTGGAGCCAGCTCACTGAGCATGAGTTCCGCTCAGAATTTCAATGCGATGTCACTTGAACAAACTTTATCGAGAATATCAAGTATGGCCATAGTGCAGGAAGATAGGTTCGAAATTGAATTTTATACCACGCTATGTACCAAACCTTTGAAAGAAGTCCGTACTACAGTGAACTAAAAAAATATATCAAGGCCAAATATTACGAATCATTTAGTACAACTGTTGTAACTATTTAGTAGAACTAATACCTAGTATTCTAGCTGAGCGGTTTTCAGATATTTAATAGTGTTATTATGTCATATATGTCATACATATATACGTATGGGTATGAAAATAAAATCTAAAAGCAATCAAATTACGGCTTATTTCCTAATTTTTACTTTTCAAAAAACGTATTTACAGCAAAACTGATTACCCATTTCCGTTTTGTTTCTTGCATATGGATAGGTACATAGTACATATGAAAGCACTTACAATGTCAAAACAGTGTATTATAAAATATTCATAAATGTTATGTTTATTGTTTTAGTAAACCTATTTATGTTTAAATTACATAAATATAAATCTTTCTATTTGAGTAGTTTAGCTTGAGACCTGTAAACACCTAATTGTATGACTGATCATTCTGTACTGTGATTCTATCGTGAACATAAACTGAGCCACGCGGCGGACAGTAAGAACTAAAGGAAAGAAATACCATGGTCTATTAAATAAAACCATAAGAAATACAATTTGCGTTTATTTAATAACCTCTCCGTTCATGAGTTACATTTTGACAAGCTTTTTTAAAGGACAAAGTATAAAAATATTGGTATAACAATAATAAACTCTAATACTCAATTAAACATTTGCCAAAAATATCGTCTACCTAATTTGTAGTAATTATCTGAACATAATTTATTTCTCAGAATGTCTTGGCAAATGTTTGTCACTGAGAACTTTCTTAACATCATTAAGGCCGGGTACATATTAAATAACGTATGTACCTATAAAATAAAATAAAAAAGTGTATAACATAGGACAACCTTCGTAGCGTAGCGGTATTAGGATCGCTTTAGATCTCAGAGGTCGTGAGTTGGATCACCACGCCGGACATGAAATCTTTGGGTAGAATCTAAGATTCCTTTCCAGGTCTCGCACGATAAGCCGATGATCGCGATTGTTATAACTATATGGAAGGGAACGGGCAGCAGGGTTTCCTTGTGTACTACAACAAGATCACAATTGTAGTCATGAACTCGCCTGCCAAGCGTAGTGAATGGTATGGCAAAACTCTCGGGGGAAATCTTTGTTCAGCAGTGGACATTATACAGGCTGATGATGATGATGTCCTAATAATTGTGAAGGTCTGTGGATGTATGATTTTTCCTTATATATAAGGTAAGGTAATTAAAAGTAATCTTTCGAACATAATAATGGCTAAAAGCTGAGTTAAACTAATAAATAGAATAGAATCGGTGTTCCAATTCCAATAATATTATAAAGCCTATATATAATGAACCTATATATAGGCGCTAAACAATATACTTTAATTATGTTATTCGTATTTGCTGCTGTATCGTGGAAAACTACTCCGTAAGTACAATATTGTTATAGTTATATATTATACTAGAGGCCCGCCCCAGCATCACACGGATGAACTTTTATTTTAAACATATATGAATTGGCTCAAACTGATTATAGTCTTGAAAATCTTGAAGCCACGATCCAACCTGAAACCGAAAATCTTACAGAAAGAAATGTCTTGCTGTTATAGTGTCACGGCTTATATTACTATTACACAAAGACAAAAGAATAAACAGCATTTACCAAAGCTATTTTATCAATATCTAAACTAACTTTCAATTTCTACATTAAACGTAGGAATATTTTCACAAATAATTAGAATGATTCTAAAAATAAATTGTGTGCAACCGCCCTAAAATGAAACAAACAAGAAAACAAAGAAAGATAAGGCCGACTGCAAATGACAGCTGTCCCTTACTTTCCCAGAGATATGAAACTAAGATTGACATGAACAGACTCCACAGTATAAATTAACGTGTAATTTTTAATGCCTTAGGTATAAGTATTATCAGTTTGACTGTCACTCAAAAATGTTACGAAATCTTTGAAAAATAAATTGAAGATTTGTATCGCGGGACAGAATGTCTTGAATATTATCGTTCTTTTGAATGTTGGTACGATAAAAATTTAGAAAATATATTAATATATTTTAGATTATTATTATGCTACAATTACAATTTCTTAACAAAATGTAAATAAGTTAGTGTAAATTATGAACTTAAGAATGGCGCCCAACGTGGGATCAAAGCTGGGAAATATAGTTTGTTTTCCGAATACGAAACGTTAACTTACTGGAGTGTTACAGAAAATAAATCAATACAAGCTTGCGAATAAATATTTGTTAATGTAAATGAATTTGAATCAAATATTAATGACATTTTAAATATTATTGGCATGTGTATCCTTTTTATTGATATTTTGATCCATTGTCATTATTAGTGTTATAGGACTTAAAAAAGGAAATTTTAACTAAAACAAACTTATAAAATACTAATTATTCTAAATCTATGCTCATTGGCAATGTTTCCAGAATGCTGGCTGCATTGCTCCGTTGATAGCAATGCTTATCTGCTGTACAAAGTAAATACCTAGCACTTGGGAACCGTGCCACATTAACGAAGATGGTAAGGTAAAATTCAAACATGAGTTTTTATTTTTGTATTGCTTTAGGCAGATACGTCGCGTATTCGATTTTGTTGCCAGGTGTGTTTTGTTAATTAAAAAGTCACAATTCAAAAATAACACGTTTTACTTCCGCTATGAACACACGACCGGCAACAAATAAATAAAACTTTTTTATTTTATTTTACGCAGACAGCAATATACAAACCTACGTTTTTTTATGTACATACTTTATATAGGATGACTGGTAATTAGTGACCGATACCTAAACACATGATTGTGCTAATGATAACAAACAACTTTTACTATGGCACCAAACCTGAAATCGCGAAAAAAAAATCAGCTGCTCCCTACCATGTTGACTAGTTATGTGAACATGAATGTATAGAACAGCTGATTTTTTTTCGCGATTTCAGGGTTGGTGCCATAGTATTGGTTGTTGTTTATCATGAGCACGATCATGTGTTTTAGGTATCGGTCACTAATTACCAGTCACCCTATATAGTTTTATATTTTATTATACACCAAATTGAATTATTTTACTTTAAACATTGTCAAAGCAATTCAAAATTCAAAAGGGAACGTAAATACTACGCCAGTACTTTATATTTACTTGTGAACTTAGCGTAATGGTACAAAATTACAATTTCTGCAAGAAATAATTAACAAATTAAAAATCTTAACCCAATTAATCTTGGCGCCAAAACATCTGAGACTTGGTAATCACTAACAAGTGTAAACAAAGTTAAAATGAAAGATAAATAGATTTTGTACGTGTATATTTCATTGGGGGTCAACATTAACGCAATTTGTTCGGACGAGGCATTCACGACGCCTCGGGAAGATGAGCCAACTAGTTTCTGTAACGACACAAGGTATGAGAATAGGCGTTAACTTGACAGATTTAATGAAAACCATTTTATACTAGCTGATGATTACGAAAAGTGTCCGATTTTTATTGTTTCAAAGATTACTACCGCTCTAGGAAATTACCTGTCTGCGTCATGGAATACTTAACAAACATATTTTAATTCATGCACACAAAGTTCACCCAAACTCAGAACAATTAGTCGTGGTTCATAATTATCAATAGACATCAAGTCCAGTAACGTTTTTGTTCAATTTCATTCAGTAGAACCAAAATATTACAAGATTTAAAAGGCATTCTCGTTATACTTTTAACTAGACACTAAGCGTAAATCAACCGCTACCATTCACAACTTGAGACCCCCCATTAAGCTTTCCCAACCCTGAAATTAAATCGGCCGTGTGATTTACATTTTAATATGGCAGGAGACTCACCTGTGCTAAAACCCGATTTATGTTATTGACGTTGTGTTATTAGCTGGCTACCCGATCGTAAACTTCGTTTGTGTTTATAGAGATAAATCGACTTTAGTAGATTGGTCAAGGGACGTAGCGAGATTGTAAATTGTTTGTGAATTGTTCGGGTTACAATATCTTACAAGGGTTTTTTTATAACCAAGTGTGATCTGATCTTTCTGGTTTTTGGGGTTCCGCAGGCAACAAGGAACCCTTATAGTTTCGTCATGTCCATCCGTCTGTACGTCCGTCCGGGCTCGCAGTCTGCCCTTACTGCACCGATTCTCACGAACATTGGTGGAGAGATGTATATTAAAGATCCAAAACTTGGTTTTAAAAAAAATATTTTTTCCCCAATTAACCCATACAAAGATAGTGAAAAAAAATCGACTTACCCCATTTTGTAGGATACCCTACACAATGGGGTTAGTGGATTTTTTTTTTGTTGGAAAGGTGTCTTAAATGCTTTAAAAATTGTCTTGAAACTATGTAGACCAAACCCCCCAGGCTCCAGATACTACTACTTGAACTATTGAAATATTACTAAAATAGTTCTGAAAAAAATGTGAGTGCTTTCAACTAAAACTATAGCGGACTCGGTATAATTGATAATTATTTTTATACAACTCGACCAACTTATGTAGTTACATCTGTACTAACAAAATGAACTTTAACTTTATTAATTCTAAAATAGGCGTTTTAGATATGCATGGCTACGGAACCCTTTCATGTACGTGCCCGACACGATCTTGGCCTGTTTTTAATCTATGGTTATTTTAGCTAGGGTACTTACTACGCTTCTTGATCTCAGTAATGGGCCTACATAATATTTACAACTCTATAATCTAGCAGCGTTATGTATTAGGTTGTCGAATTAGGCGTATTTACTTGAATACTTTGCCGTGAATTTCGATTAGTATGCCTTCCCGGTTTGATGAATGTTTTGTGATCATTATGTGACCTACTGTTTTGCTCATATACATGGTGTTAGGGTAGACACCGTTATCCTTAAACCAGTGGTTTGGTTTCACTTACAGAACGTATTTTTTTTTATCCGACACCGTCCGTCAATTCATGGATACTATGCGCCCAAGTTACGAAATCACTGCAAAGGGCGCTGACCCGCTGCACTGGCAGTACGTTTTAACTACCTACATAAGTTTTAACTACCTACATTTCAATAAAAACACAATATTACACATAACCTGTGATGTAACTTTCCCTTCATACTTTTCCTGGCTTAGGACAGGCAAAAATACCTACCTTGTGTTGCGTGACGAGTCCAAATGTAAGTTATATTTAACAACAAAGAAAATGAAAAAGAAACAAACATTTACCTATCACATTTTTCCCGGCATGGTAAACTGACCTGAACTAGTGTAGGTACGTAACCTCGGAGTAGCCGCCACCATCGTTTCTCGGTTTGGCACAGGTTGTCCAGGGAATAACTCTGCGTACATTCTTCGAGCCTCGTTCAGGTTATCACCAACCGCGGCGTAAACCCAAACCATATCGGTCTACTGTACGTTTTTGTACGAAATAATCACTACACACTACTGAGAACGCGGGCGGCGGCGCGGGCGCTGCGATCATAAGACTGAGGGCGTCTGAGTGACATAATTTTGAGTAAAAACTGAAAATTTACTTTTTTCTTAACTTTTTTTTTTCATTGAATTTGCGTTCTATAAGTGGAACCAAACCACTGGTTTCAAGGATAACGGTGTTTACCCTAGCACCCTGTATTATGTTTACGTTGTAAGACAACACAACAAACTACTAAATTAATTACAAACGTAAAGTTGTCTAGCATTAACAGCTATTATTCCTTTCAAGATTCCTGAATACAACTTCCAATGAGTGTGATAGAGACAAAAAAAAATCCGCTGCCCTAGCCATTGCTACGGCCTCTTTAATTATGAAAGGGATTAAATTATTACTTTCGAAGCGAGTATATGTTTTATTGAATCAAATTCTTTGCTGTAATTAAAAAAAGCAACTTACTAACTGTTTGATAACATTAATGTGATCGAATCCTCGATGGTTCAGTTCTAAAACCATATTGTTTCAAAGGTTGTTGTATGCTTATCCTAACAATAACTCAATAATATAATATCAATATTATTATGTAATAATTAATCATTTATTCAACATCGTTTGAACAGTATCTAATTTGATCCTGTTATGCTATAAGAGCCCCCGCACATTGGCCACTTAGTGGCTGCCACACTTGAGCCGCTAGTGGCCGCCACAAGCTGCGGACGCGTTTCTTCATACATTTTATACAGAATCGGCGCACACTGAGCGCTTGAGTGGCCGCTTCCGAGCCACAAGCTGCGAGAGTCGACCGCGCTCGCTACTTGTGGCTGCGTTTTGTTGATGTATTTAACATTTTTAATCACTTGACGCCGCTACCAGACGCAGCCGCTGGTGGCTTGATGCAGCCACCAGTGGCTGCCACTGGTGGCGGCGTGTAGTGGTCTAGCGGAACCACTGGTGGTAGCGTTTAGTGGCCGCCACTAAGTGGCCAATGTGCGGGGGCTCTAAAGGTTACTGCTGGTGTGATGTTATTTACAATGCAACTGATCGCATCAATTGATGTGTTTACCCGGTACACCTACTAAGTGCAACGCTTTGAAATCAAAGTTGATATAACTTTGGTTTCAAAGCGTTGAAACTGGATTTATACTAACATACACACATAGGATACGTATTATAAGGATTGCTTATTAGTTATATGTATTTAATGTAAAGGTTTAGTTCATGAAGCCTTTCAGATTCATTATCATGTTAGGTCCACTGTTGAACTTGCCCCACTAATGAAGAAGAAGCGGGTTCTCCATAGTCAGGACGCTTGACAGATAAACGCTGCTAAAATTATCATAAATCATGTTATGACATTTGGAGCCAGCGGTTAAACCTGCTTTCCGAGGCACGGAGGTAGTCCATCAACCAAACTATACCGAACGAGCCCGGAAATCATTAATTTGTTGTTTTCACGTCCTCCAAGACTGAAAGCGCAACTTGCACCGCTAAACAACAAAAAATATATACCTAGCTTATCTGAATTAGTTCTGTACTGTGCCACCACATACTAAACAAATAGTTACTTTGCAAAAGATAACCAAAAACATGCAACTACTATCATATTATAAAATTTGTGGTCACCGACCACTGGTCGCAACTCTTGTGGCCACGATGTGGTCGCTTTGTGCTTTCAATTTATTCATCTAATATTAACCTATGTAATTGTCAGTGATTTTAACAAATTTGAAATTCGTTACGATAATATATTAATCGTAACGAATAACAATTGCCGTGTGGTTTCCGGCTTAGAATAGATCACCCCATGTGCTCCCATGGGTGTCGTAAAAGGCACATGACTGATGGATGGGCAGCAGCATCTATTAGCTCAAGGTTTACATCCTACTGCGATCACCAATCCGTCTGCCAAGCGTGGTGATAATGGCAATATCCCTCAACGATCCTGGCTTGCCAAGGTATTTTAAGAGGAGGCCCATGTTCAGCAGTGGACATAAACGGGCTATTGAAGAAAAAGAAGAAGAAGAATATATTAAGATATTTTGATAGTCCGCGAAACAATTTGACATCAGCCCTATAGTACAGCCAAACTAAATTGTATATACTCAATATAATCAATACTCAATATTTTACCTAATTAATAAATATAAAAAAATATATTTCACTTATCTTGTTTTTATACAGGGTTATTTTTAAACCAACAACCATTTGGGGAATAGAAGTACTCATGATTATGAGAAACTTTTACTATGGGACCAACCCTGAAATCGCGAAAACAAAATCAGCTGTTCCATACATTTATGTTTACTTACCTCGACAAAATGTATGGAACAGCTGATTTTATTTAGTGGTCCCGTAGTAAAAGTTGTTTACAATCATCAGTACTTTCACCCTCTAAAAGGTTATTGGTGTTTTAAAAATAACCCTGTATATTAAAAAATCTAAACCCTTAAGGGTGCCCCCAGGTGTGTGCCACTTAATTGTATGTTTTTATCCAAATGTTTCTGTATTGATCCATTAAAATCTATAATAATTAATATGAACTTAAACTTATTATGAGTAGAGAAATTAATGACCAGCTGTCGGACGGACAACTTTGTCTGTAATATCCCGCAATTTGCTACCGGTTAATTAAGTATTTAGTTTAATTCATAGAATAAGAATAATTGTGTGACATTGTGATTCTGACAAGTACAAGTGTATGTAAATACCTAAGTGCTGAATAAATTCATTATTTCATTAAATCGAATCGTATTCGCGATGTAAAAGCTAGCTATAAGTTTAGCTGAACTAAATTAACAAGCACGTTACAAAAACTAACTGGTCAGTTCATTTCTAAAAATAACCGCACCAATTCAATATAATTGCAAAATACCGTACGTTAGTCTCGCCTTCAAAATTAGTCTACCTGGCTCTATCCCACAAAAAGCTTACCTCTACTCATATGAAATATGATAGCCATTACCACGGTCGTTCTGAACTGGTATATAAACTATTTGCCATTATATCAATGAGAATTTAAGTCTGTGCGGAGCGAGATGAAATGTGACGTCAGAGAACCTCAGTGCGAATTATTTATGAAGCTATTTATTTGTATTGCTTATTTACGCTGGGGTTCACAGGTTTTTACATAATCATTATATCGAGTCTGGAAGGTGGAGTTGGTGGGGGCTAACGAACTATCGTTGTTGGAAAATGTATTTCATTTTATTTTACATTTTATAGCAGAAAATCTGAAAGGTTCGCACAAGATCTTTGTTGATTCTCTGGAGTTCATGAAGCTAAGTAATACAGAATTGTGGACGCCTCTACGGATTTTTGTAATGTTAATATTGATTAAAGAAATACATTACAATATTATAAGTTATTGAATAAATTAGTTGGTAAATTTGGTGCCGTCGTGAGATTAGTTAAGTTTTACTTAAGGTACTTAAGAACATTTAACCAAATCGGGCGTATAAACTTAGAACTGTACGTATGTTAAATCCAAAGTATTCTATTTTTGGTCAAAAAATGAATGATCCATATCCTAATGGTATCGAAAATTTCAAAAAATGACACCGTCCAAAAAAATGTCGATAGCAAACACTATAGGTATTCAGTATTATTCAGCATTTAGAATTCTTAGAAATCTAGGCTTTAAATGTAACAGCTGCCATGATATACTTTTTATCAGATAATACATTTTCGTTGTAATGTAGATGCTATCGCGCATATAAACATCAAAATTTTGCTAAATCCTTCGAGATTTTTTTGATTTCTAGGAACATTTTATTATCAATGTAACATCAGTATTAAATTGCACGTGATTTTGTGAACCACAAGGACAACGCCCACGATCGACTTCTGACTATTAATATATGCTTTTTCTCACATTCACATTATTTCATTATTTCATGATTTTCCTAGACACGATATTTTTAGAAGACGAATATGCAATTAGTAGCCTTATAATGACTTTATTGTTTTTAATTTAATTTAAAGAGACAAAATATCTAGTGGTAATTCCGCTAAAAATGTGTCTATATGCTGTAATGCTATTTTTGCACCGCCCTCCGGCCAAAAATTATGCACATGCAGGAAGGAAAACTAAAACGTGCAAAATTGCAATAAAATTACCAGCCCAAGACCCGACACGTGTTTCGCTCCTCCACGGAGCATCACGGAGCACCTCACGGAACACCTCGCCACATATTTTTACCGGAATTACCACTATATATTTTGTCTTTTTAAATTAGATTAATATGGATTTCTGCAATGTAACGCCTAATTCTATTAATTTTATTGTTTTTATTTAGTGGATATCCTTTCTGTTTAGCTTCGAAGTACAATTTTGAAAAGAACACTGAGTGATTTCTGGGGGTAATTACGTCACACCTTGGTACGTTACCTATGTTATTGTAAGTGTAAAAGCTACAGAAACTTATAATTAATTTACATAGTTAAAAGAACATCTAGGTACATTTTTTTTGTAATTCGTCAAAAATCAAATGGTGGTAAACAGTATTTGTTTCTACCAATGCCTCCTAAATAGCTTAATTCTGTATCCAAAATTACGGGAAACACTTTAAAAGTCAACTTCATTTTTAATGACGTAGAGCTCAAATTAAAGTAGGACACTTGAAATGAAAAAAAAAAACAAAATCCTAAAATAATATTTGGTTTGTTTGCTTGAACGCGCTTATCTCAGGAACTACTAGTCCTATTTGAAAGAAAAATCAGTATTAGGTAGCACATTTATCCAGGAAGGATATGAACTATATTTTATTATGAAGGTCTTACGGGAACGGGAGTTAAGGGGGTAAATCCGCGGGCTGGAAGCTTGTATTTAATATTGTTTTTAATGTTATATGATAGTATGGAACCCTTTGCGCGCGAGTCTGACTCGCATGACCGGTTTTTTATTACAATTCCTACGGGTCCTATAAGATTTTATAACTTAATTATACCATTTTTTTTTTGTGTAAATATCTAAAACTTAGCAATGTACCTACCTAATGGCTTTTTTTCTGACGGACATAATATGGTGTTACCCCGAGGTTTTTGCTACTTCACCGGGCACTAAGGCGAGCAAAGCTCCAGTCTAGATAAAAAAATATTGACTTAACGACTCAGTGTGCAACACACCCTAATCTATATAGGTTTACATCCAATTAATATCATTTTGCCAAGTAATTCATCAGTAATTATCCTCTTTTTTGGTGTTAAATACTATCTAATTATGACTAAAGCTGTAATATCCTCGCATTATCATTACGTACTTCATTTTAGGTAATACCTAAAATGAAAATACGTCATAATTATTTTCGTTCAATGAGATAATATCAAAATATTTTATGTTTTTACTAGCTGCTGAAGTAAACTATCTGATAGTCAAAGACAGATAGTATTTTCTTTTCATTCATCATCATCAACAGCCCGTTTACGTCCACTGCTGAACATGGGCCTCCTCTTAACAGACCTTGGCAAACCAGGATCGTTGAGGGATATTGCCATAATCACCACGCTTGGCAGACGGATTGGTGATCGCAGTAAGATGTAAAACTTGAGCTAATAGATGCTGCTGCCCGTCCATCAACCATATTTTGTCCCATAGGCGCCTTTTACGACACCCATGGGAGGACATGGGGTGGCCTATTCTAAGCCGGAAACCACACGGCTTTTCTTTTCTTTTCATTACTTTAAATCTCAGAGGTCGAGGCTTCGATTCCCACGCCGGACAGGAAATCTTTGTGTAAATTCTAAAATTTCTTTCCATATCGGGTTGGTTGAGGGACTACCCTCTGTGCCTCGGAAAGCACGTTAAGCCGTTGGTTACGATTAACATCTACAAATAATAATCGTATAAAAAGGATCAGGCAGCAGCGTTGCCTTGTGTCGTATAACATAATTCTGCGGTCACTAACCCGCCTGCCAAGCGTGGTGACTATGGCAAATACCCTCGGCAGGAGGCACATGTTCATGATGATGATGATGACATAATAATGCATTTAGTACAATCTTGTAATTTTTCCATCACAAACAGACACTTATTTGTGATGGAAAAATAACAAGATTGTTCACTATATTTCACATATTTGTATATAGGTAGATATGTATAAATATGTATCGACCTCCTCCGTGACCATAAACCCCACTTTGTTTATTTAAAAAGAAAATTCAGATATGTCATTATGAAAAATTTCATGCACCATCATGTACATAATCATTATTGCAACACCATCATCATTGTAAATATATTATTGTTAATAGAAAGAAAAACATTTAATGAACACACAGAACGAATACAAAATAGCAATTACAATCATTAAAAAATAAAAAGAGGATTACAAAAGTAAGGACAACACTTGAAGCTCGGACGCCATACATATAAAACACAAACATGAATAGAGGGAGAGAAAAAATACAATAATACATACACAATAAACATTATAAACAGTAGGTAGCGAGGTGCGGGGCGGGGCGCGAACGAGACTTACCTATTATACAATATAGTATCAGAACGCAGACTACTTGCACGCCAGCCGTAGTTTCGCCAGAAGTGCTATTTACCAATACTAAATAGTGAGCAATGTGTTATTTATATTAACCATATCTACACTCATGCTCCTGAAGATATGACTACATACTGGTTATTCCTGACGCTTTAAATACTTATAAATTTAAGGACTATAATTAAATCTCTTTTTGTATTTTTTTTTTTTTGTATTTTTATACATTATGTATTGAGCCGCTAGCATTCAGACATCACCGATGTTAAACGAAAACTAAATTGTTGTTTGTTGGAAATCACTGGGGGAGAAATATTATAAGTCAAAGCACCGTTAGACTTTACAAAAGATTTAAAGTTCGTATCCTGCTAATGGTCTTAATTTTATATTTTCGAAAACTAAATTTATAATTTTTACAATGATATTGTTATTGATACACAAATATTTTTTTAATGCCATGAAATAAGTCGTATATAATTTAATTATTAATTAATAATTAGGATTATTTTAATATATTGTTAAGAGGCGGACTTCTTATGGATCTCAAAACGATCTTTCACTGTTAGGAAGCTACGATAATCAGGAGTAGCATATACTAAATTTTAAGAATATTTTCCACGTTAACGACAGTTAGGCAGGAAAAACCGAACGGGAAAATCCCTCAGATAATTATCATTTATTTTAACATGGGTATATTATATAGAACAATCATCATAAACCTTGATTCTTTACGTGTCAGCTAAACGTGATTTTCGCACCATCAAATAGATTTTAAACGCTACATGTTATTTGCTTGTTTGTACAACTGCAGATTAGCCAATTGACAATAAAACGGTGTTAGTGTAAATCTCACTTAATTGTGTATTTGTTTTGTTTTGCCTGTGGTCCCCCATTTCCAACGGATACTACTGCAGTGAGCCACAAGGCTTTTCCTACTTCACCGGTCATAAAAGTGTTTCACCCTGAATAAATGCCTGCAGTCACCATCGTCTTTTTTTGAGTAACTTTACAATTACAAGTAATATTATTTTACCTAAATGTACTTCTGTAATTTCGAGTAAGAAATCGACATGAAGAATAAAATTCTATTCAGCCCGTCAGTTAGATTACCAAAAAATATTGGACACGTATTTTTTTGGTTTTCAAACGAAAAATTACGAAGATACAGTGCGTTGAAATTCGTGTGACGTCACTTCTAGGTACAATTTTACCCAGTAGTGATGTCACAAGCCCTCCTGAACTTTATAGTTTGTTGTTGATCTTTGTCAATTTTTGATTGATTTGCATGTCCAATATTTTTTGGTAATCTAACTTACTGTCTATGCTAATTTACAACGATCCCAGAATGCTGGCAGCATTGTCTTATTAAATGGCAATGCTTACCTATCTGCTGTGCCAAGTAAATATAACCACTCGGACAACGTGCCGTATTAAAAAGAACCGCTGCGAGGATAAATGGCTCCGGTCCTCACGGCCCCAATATATCGCCAAAAGGCACAAACACTATCAAGCCATGCCAGCCCTACTCTCATTCCCGGGAAGTGGGTCAAAACATTGTTTTGCCATTTTCAAAAAATTTATGACATAATGTAACATGTATCGTGTGTGAAATTGTATTAGTAAGGGAAACAAATCATCATCAACTTCTACTATGCATTATTCACACCGCGAAGCTTGTTTTTATGTAGGTAAAGGCAAATTAACAATCAATTGTTCAATCAATGAAAATAGTATATCTATCTATAAATAAAACTAAACGGCGTTGAGATAACGTTAGAACTGATTACTAAGTTTCTAATAGTTGATAAGACATAATAATTATTTTACTTTGACGTGAATACCTGATTGGTAATATCTTTCTTAGTAAGACAACCGAATTTGTAAGAAAACAACGTAAGACTAGACACAGACTAACAAGTGATTCATGAAAATTGATTTTAGTTTTAGTCCTGTCTTTATCTGTATGTATGTCTTATTCGGCTAAACTAAGCTATATCTATTAAACAATAACAAATTATTTCATCCAAGACTGATTAACTGTTTTTCTGACTGATTTACACAATTTCTCTCACAAAATTGAAAATGAAAAACGTACCATCATTTACAAAAAGACAAAGGTTTACTTCATTTTTTCTTTCGGACGGACTTTTATGTAGTTACCCAAGAGGCTTCTGCTACTTTACCGGACATGAAGGCACGCAGAGCTCCAGTCTTATTAAATGGTTTATATAGTATAAACAAACTGACCAGCACAAGAGGGCGCTCCCTGTGGGACTTCGAACTCGGCCCAGGGCGCTCGTTGACGGAGGGATTGAGGGATTATGATTTTTAGTTGTCTTGTGGAATTTTCTCTCACTCTCAAAACTCTCAGACTCAGAACTCTCAGACTACTAGGGCATCGAAACTTACTTTGCAAATTAAGGATCGGAAGGGTATGATTGCAGAGGTCTACTTTTACTCATAGGCGGGTGGAGGTTTTTTCATATCGAAAACTTCAATTTGTGCTTACTCTTCTAAGTCTTCTAGTAATTGAAGATAAGATCCTTATAAATAAAAATCATAACTTCGACGACAAGCTTGCCTGGTTTTTACCTATTATATTTGTATGACACGTTGAACTTTGCTTACAATATTCTATTGCTGATAGAAGAATAAGCACAAATTGCAGTTTTCGACATGAAAAAACTTCCACCCGACTATGAGTTTAAGTAGACCGCTGCAATCATACCCTTCCGATCCTTAGTTTGCAAAGAAATGTTCGATGCCCTCGTAGTCTCGAATTCTGAGAGTTCTGAGTCTGAGAGTCTTGAGAGTGCGAGAATTCCTATCATCCTACATAAAAATACAATGTAATAAATAAATAGAGCTATACACAATTTAAAAAATTACAATATCTATCACGGGCACGTAAATATCTATTACGATGACAAATGTTTTATAAATGAAATAATTTTCAGAAAGAAGCTTAGTTGTATACCGTGTATTTTGGTCGCTTGCCAAAGCTACATAACAATTCTTTTGTCGGGCTTTTCTGCTGTTGCAACGGAAACCGGAAGGTTAACAACTTGGCCTACTAATATTAAAGGGAATATGGACATATGGCATACAACTATATGGCGCTGCCTGCACAACTAACCTAACTGTATCCAATTCTGCCTTCCACATCCAATTTATTGCAGCTGATCTCTTCAACTCATTGGTTATCTTGCTGAAGGACGTTGCCGAGACTCGATTCTATTCTAGAGACGCATTTACTCTAACGGTCCTTATTATGACTAGCCTCTTCGTCACATCAAATAAGTTTAAGGATTTTGTCGGTAACTTTAGTTCTCCGTAGGATAACTTCATTTGATATAGTCATATATATTACTTATTCTTTAGTGAATGCCGTTTTTTTTTAAGTTTCTGACGATTTTTTATTAGTATTCTCACCAAAGGTTTTCGGTTGTACATTTTGCAAACAATAATGTAATAAGCATGGGACCATCAATAGTGGTATGGGACTAAACCTGGGGAATGCATTAATAGAGTGGATAAAACAATCGTCGCATCGCTGGTACAAGTAGAAAAGATTCCCTTGCAATCTCTCTCTCTCTCCATAAATAGCTGCTGTTAGGTTTTCTAACAATGTAATGCATTATATATGTAGTATTACGTAATAACATTACACCCCTGAAAAAACTTGAAATAAAGACTAACAGGAAAAATCTATAAACAAACCAAATCCGATAACTTGAACGATATCGAGGGTGTTAACTATATATATAGCATACTTAAGCTGTTGAGCTGGTAATCGTTCCGCTTAGCAGCTTCAAGAATAAGTTTAATAAAATGGCTTTATAATAAGATTTGAAGATAAAAATGATGGAGTCTTTAAATACATAATACACAGGTTATTTAGCTAAACTGAAACTAAATTAGTTTATCTAACACAAGCTTCCCGCGTGGTTTTTTGGTAGAAAGTTCATAATTAAATATATGAGACTTCCTCGATAAGCGGGGTAGCAAACTCAGATTTTTTTTTTCTACTCGGTCCAGTAGTTCCTGAGATTACTCCCTACAATTTCACAAACAATTCAATACCTCTTTATAATATTAGAATAGATTTGCAGTTAAAGTCATCCATGAGCCAAAACATAATTCTGACAAAAGCTGTTTATGTGCCATTTCTTAACTACAGTTGTTTATTCGTGGGTAATACTCGCATATAAACCCATGAAAATGAAAACGTGTATCGATAATGTAGACGAATCGATCGAACTTATTATGAGTCAAATACAATAATAATGACAAAAAAAACAACTCTTGACTAATCAATTAGTTTATATTTCAACGATAATATTATTAAATAAAGTTTGCCAATGTTATTATGGCATGTAAAAATCGCGTATTATAAATATAATCAGAATCAACCAGCGCAGGCTGGGATTAGGTCAGAAGCATAGAACGCGTCGCGAGCCTCCCTTTGCGAGAACGACCATTCATATAATTACTTATATCGTCACCATAAACTTTATGATGGTGACGATAGAAGTGAAATTGTCTTTTATTTTTCGTATAGGTATTTACAAACTAGCTTCTTGCGCGCAGTTTTACTCGCCTATCTCCCGAGCCCGCGGGAACTTTTTTGTTTTTTTTTATTGCCAATGTTGTTATTGTTTACTCTGAATGACTCTGATGCAGTTCGGAACATGCTATGCTGAGTCTAACTTTTTGCCTCTCCTTTTAAACGCGATTCCTCAAATATTGCTATCAGTGTGCTCGTCATGCTCCCATTGTTTGTCATTGCTTGCGGTGGCGATGTGAGTCGGGTCCTTCCCTCTACTATGGCGAGGGAGGCGATGGCTGTGTGCTCACACGTCATACTCGTGAACGGGTGCTGCTTGCGGTGGCTGGTCGGCTTGCTGGTGGTTGTATTTGAGGTGTTTGTTAAAACGTTAGTGTGTGACCGCTTAAGACGATAATTTTCTCAAATGGCTTGTTCTTTGGAAATGTGTGTGGATGCGCCCTCCGTTTTCAAGTGCTAGCTGGCTTATGATGCTTTTGCTTGCTTTTTGCTAGAGGATTTTTAATCAGTATTTAGCTATATCTATGAAAACGTCTAGAGCGTGCATTAGCGCACATGCTTCACATTATGCTTTAAAGGAAATATTGTAAAGAAAACTTATATTTTAAAAAAAATGGACATACTGTGATAAAAAAGATGACGAAAAAAAAATACCGGAGTTTCTTTCTCCTTTTCTTTTCCGGGTCGTCCACCTAGATAGCTAGTGAAAGCTAGGGTAGGGTTTCTCGCCAGCGAGGACCGCGTTGTGCCCCTACCCCTGCCTACCCCTGCCCTGTGATCCAGCGCCTTAGACTGTGCCAGCGATCACTTCCTCTTATATCCACAAATCTGACTTTGATATCAGTGGCACCTCTGGGTAGAGGTCCTAACCCCATAAGGTGCCCCCAAGTGTGTGTCACTTAATTGTATGCTTTCTATTTTTTTTATGTAAATATGAACTTATTATGAGTAGAGGAATTAATGACATACGGACAGACGGAGTATATTGTCTGTAATGTCCTACAATTAGCAGCACTCACAGGTTGCATTTGCTAGTTATTGTTACCTAAGTAGTTTTATTCATAGAATAAGAATAATAAACTATTAATTATATTTCTTTTTCATTGTGATTTATACAAGTACAAGTGTATGTAAATACCTAAGTGCTGAATAAATTCATTATTTCATTATTATGGCAAGTTATTCTTGAATAAACATAGCTTTATAATGTGTTAAGATTTTTTTAAATCAGTCCAGTACAATCAAACCTTGCCTCAGTATAATATTAGTATAGATTTTCTCTATATAATTACCTATATTAAACACTTTTTCTATTGTTTATATTAAGGAGCTCGGATGATAAATTTCATAGAAATTGGAGCACATAATAAATATTTTCATAGAATTTTTCAACCCCTATTTTGATAGATATGCCGTATTTCTATGAAAAGTACGTTAGCAATAAGTTTATTAGAAATCTTTCCAAGTAAAAGAGTTTCCTTGAAATTAGGTTATAACGGAGCGATCAACAATTTACCACATGTGTAAAAGATGGCAGTATAAAGAAATACACACGGGTAAACGAAATATACGATTTCTATATATAACTATATATATCGAACAAACCAATGTTTAATTTGTTATACGGCCAAAACCTCCTGGCTAAACACATAATGGTCAACCGATAAAAAAATTAATTTGTTTTTGTAATTTCATTAACTTAAAGTATCAAGAAAATAAAATATTATATAATATTATATATTGTGTTGTATGTAAAACTTTTAACAATTGTTGTTATTTAATTATTATTTATCTATAAGTTGTTATTTTATTATTATTTATCTATGTACGCACACAAGGTACAAAAAAAGAAATAACAAGAAGACAACTGTATACAAAGGTAGGTACTAATTATTTCTACAGAAATGTCTTTCAGTTTTGTGTAATTTTCTAAGTATTCAATTTATTTCCGGTAATAATTAGAAAGTTTTAACGCAATTCCCAGCGAAATAATCAATTTATACGGCTCGAAATAGCTTGCAGATAAACCGTTTGAAAATGGACTAGCAAACAAAATACGGTGAAAGGTTTTGGCTCGCCACCGGAAGTGTAGGTACGTCACGCGCGGTGGCGCCACCTACATCCGGCCGCTTGACACGTTCGGAATTCATCGGATTACCCCTCAAACAAACCTCGGGGTGATTTATGGTTTTTCGGTAAAAATTACAGACCTTGTCGTTACCAAATATTGTTTGGATATCATGTTTGGTGTTATAGGGGAGGAAATATGTACGTATGCATATATTCTTTTTCAGTCTCGCTTGCTAGTATATTTTGGTTTGTACCGCTTTTGCACAGTGGAATTAAGTGGCTAATCACCCAATGTCCTAGAAACTGCTTGGACGAACATTAGTTACATTAAAGGACTGAAGTGCCATGACTTACAAGGAGTTGGCGACAGATGGTGAGGAATGAAGAGTCCCCTGCTGTGGAACCTCTTCTACTCGACATAGATGACATAATGTGATGACATGATGATAACAAATCTGCTCATAGCCCAAGGGAACGCAGATAAGCACAAAAAAAATGGTTTCAGGATGGATAATTTCTTTGGCTTGTTAACATAATTGTGTTTAACAAAAAAAGTACAAATATTCCATATAATTTATACAAAGCTAGGCCCTTTGCATATTTTTATAAATCGAAATAAACGATGTTTATTAAGAACTCGGGTATTTACATTTATGCTTGTACTTGTCAAAGAAATCTAAAATGATATAGAATTAATTATAAATAGGAATAGAATTAATTATATTAACTTATGTTAAAAAAATATTTAAGGTGTGCTAAAAGTCAGTTTTGTGTCAATAAATAAGTCATTTTTAATATGAATCGTATTAGAAACATAGCAAATTAACTATTGGCTATGTTTGTTTTAATCAAGCAGTTCAGAGATTTTGAATCTCTCTATATATAATAATATAAATAACAATTTAGTAGGTATATAGAACAGTCAAAAGCGAGATCAGAGGTCCTCAACCAAATTCAATTTCTATTTAATTTGAATAATCTTCCAATATAAAAAAAATCATTAAAATCGCGAACGACTCCGCGAAACAAAACACCTAACCTTAGATAAAAAGAAAACAACTGCACTTTATCAATATCATACGCCGGATAGGTATAATATAATCTTATCCACGATAACTTCAATATTCATATAATTACTACATTCAAATGACAGTCGTACTAATATCAGTTGTGTATTAATGTTAGCATGAAGAAATATTTAAATACAATATTTGTTTTGCTCGTCGCCTCCGCGGCAGTAAAGTGTGAAAACTGCGTTACTAACAATTTCGGAAACAATTTCTATAACACGTTCAATTATGGAAATTCTGTGTGTAACGGTATGGCTCAATGGAGTCTTGGGACCTACAGTAATCTTAGACTGGATGCTATACACCAGGACAGCGAGTTTTACATCACCCCCGCTGAGTCCTTGAGTTGCGTGTCTTCGTATACTTTTGAAATGAAATCTACAGGTGTTTTGGAAGCCTACGTTTATATGGAGACGAGTTCATATGGAGATCAAATTGTGGTTCTTGCTAATGAACTCACGGATGGTAATAACACTGTAGTCACTGGCACAGCTATGCTGACACCTCTCAGCACAAATTATGAAAATGGATGGCATGTTTTGAAAATCAATTTATTCGGCACCGGCGAATTCAGTGGTTATGTGAGTGTTTTATATATTGTTTTATTCATTACTTGTATTATCTTTTTTTTTTGTCAAAAACCTTTTCAAGTATCTAAGGAATCATATATTTCAATGTAGTAGTGAATAATAATTATTATTTACTTGTTGCGCCCCGCGGTTTTACCCGCGTCACTCTGCTCCAGTGGGCTACCTATATGTTAATCCAGCTTATAAACTGTCCGCGTGCACACGTTCAGCCAAATGCATTTAGTGGTTTTTGCTTGAAAGAGTAACAAACATACAAACTTTCGCATTTATAATATTAACAAATCTGACAGTTTTCATACATATACAATAATTTTATAAAAATGTACAACATTTCTAGATTGACAATAGATTTAAAGTATCTCAAACACCAATCATAAATTCAATAAATGAACGCAAACTTTAACTGTTGTGGACAGTTATTAACAAGCCGCCATAACACAAAAATAGAATATTCAAAAAACAAATGTAAAACAACGCAATTGAAAACGGCCTAGTGGAAAATATTCAATTAAACAATGAAGGTAATCCCTTAAGCCTCTCGGTAACTGTTTACAATCCAAATCCTATTTTTGCTACAGGAAAATAATAAAGGACTTTGATATTTTAACACCCAATTCATTTGCGCAGAATAGAACAATTTATAACGATAATGATACCATCAGATACTTACTTATTGATATCAGTGATTATAAAAGCGACAAAATATTAATCTAGCTATTAAATTATTGTATAATATCTGGTGGTTATGCTAAATATTATAGTAAATTACTATGCTGAATGCCTATTGGCGTTATCTTGGCTTTATTTATAAAGCTAGTTATAAATATTGTTTTGTTTATATTAAATCAAATACCAAGAAATTATAGCTAGGAAGTTTTCTGAAAATGATAAGCTTTTATCATTAGCAATACAAAGATAAACGTGCATTAGTACAAAAAAAACCGGCCAAGTGGAGGAGTGGAGTCAGGCTCGCATACGAAGGGTTCCGTATCATTTTCAAGTGCCTACCTGTTGTCGTTATTGATATCGAGTAAAAAAGGGCAAAAAAAAAACAATTTCAACGGTGTATTGGTGACCGTGTGTGGACATGACACAAGGAAGCGCTGCTGCCCGTTCCCTGGTTTACGATTGTTATAGATTATGTTAGAACAATCGGAACCAACGGCTTAACGTGCTTTCCGAGGCACAAATTACAATAAAATATATTATATTAATTATGTTGTAGTAGTTAATTTAATCTTAAATTTTATAGGTAACTTTCCTTGGCGTTGCATCACCCGGATCAAAAGTAATAGTCGACTCATTCAGATATATACCACCGCTATTTGAAGACGATTGCCACATTTACGATGGAGAAATCATACCACCATCAAAAGACGAAACAGGAACAGGAGACTGCGTCACTTATGACTTTGAAGCTGATTTTGATTCTCTATTCAATTCGGATAGAGGATTTTGTACTGGTCTTACAACCTGGAGTATCAATAATTATGACAACTTGCCTATTGAAAATCCCAGCGCTGATAGCCAGCTATTTATCAAGCCTGGTGTAGGTCTTAGCTGTATATCTTCTTTTACATTTGAAGTTGATCCTGATGGATACTTGGAAGTGAACGTTTATATGACTGCTACTGCTGATACAGATCAAATAGCTATACTTGTCAATCAAATAGTAGATGAGGGTAACGATGCTGTTACTGGAAGCGTAGTTATTTCACCTTTACATAGAGATTTTGTCAATGGATGGCATACTCTTCAGATACCATTGTCTGGTAATGGAAAATATGAAGGATATGTAAGTATTTTATCGTATTCAACATTTTCATAGTTTGAATCACTACTGGTATTGAAATTCATATACTATCATCCTGTTTGATTGATTTGATAAAAATGATAAAGATCTTAATTTGTTTCTTGTAATTATTTTATCTATTCCTAATTGGATTGAATTTATAATTTTGTAAATGAACTCTATTATTCAATACTGATACTCATACTCAATTATTTATTGCATTCCAAAGTGTTTTTAGGTGATATTATTACATATATACAACAACCTCCGTAGCGTAGCGGTAATTGGCTCGCTTTAAATATCGGAGGTCGTGGGTTCGATCCCCTTACCGGACAAGAAATCTTTGTGTAAATTCTAAGATTTCTTTCCGGGTCTGGTTGGTTGAGGGACTACCATCAACCAACCAGATAACAGTTATAACATCATCTATAATAATCGTATATCAAGAAACGGGCAGCAGCGTTTCCTTGTGTGTTACAACATAATACTGCGGTCACCAACACGCCTGCCAAGCGTGGTGACTATGGCAATACCTTCCCTGGGAGGGAGGCCCATGTTCAGCAGTCGACGTTATACGGGCTGATGATGATTACATATAATTCAGTTCAATGTGGACCCTATTCTAATAATCTTTTTATTTATTAACTTTACTTTAAAATATTCTTAAGTTTGACCAACATACAAGAATTAAAAATAATAGTTTCAGTTTTGATATTCAACAACTTAGTCTTCTTTTATTTATTGACGTTTAATTTCTCTTTCAGGTTTCATTTATTGGAATGGCGGAAGAAGATTCTATCGTTTTAATTGATTCATTCCGATATGTTCCCCCTGAAACTTCATCTTTGGCGTGCAAAATTTATGAATCTGATGATTTTACAACAGAACCCACTACACCAGCACCAATTGGAACTGGCCAAGAATGCATTACATACGACTTTGAAGCTGATTTTGATAAAAATTTCGATACTGGCAATCAACTTTGCAATGGTTATTCCTCGTGGCACCTTGGCACTTACTATTCTTTATCAGTGGAATCAATAGATCCAGAAAGTTTTACATACATTTCTCCGAATTCATCATCAAGTTGTGTTTCGTCATTTACTTTCAAAATGATGCCTGGTGGTGTTGTTGAAGTAAATGTATTCATGTCATCGGTATCTGAGTTTGATTATATCATAGTTCTGGCTAAAAAAGTGGTTCCTGGAGGTACAGATACAGTCGCTGGATTCAACTTGTACTATGCGACAAATGAAAATTATGTTGAAGGATGGAATACCTTAAAAGTAACCGTGATGGATTTTACAACTTTTGCTGGTTATGTAAGTATATACTTTTTTTAGAGTAGTAAGGTAAATAGTAGTCAATAATACCTTTTTAAGAACCTAAAACAACGACTAAACAATAAAACTAAAATTGTTTGTCTTCTAAATTAATATTTTTTCTGGTTATGCTGAAATACATTCTTGCTCCTTTCTGCCAAGCACAATGAGTCCTAAATTATCTTAGCAACATATACGATAAACATCCCAGAAATAGTCAGCTACTTCCCCGGGTGGTCTATATTTAGCTGTGTTAAAGTTACGCTTAACTGTTTTAAAGTTGTATTATGGTTGCTAATGATGATGTTCACACACGCCCTGTACGCCAAGCCCTTAAATCAGAATATAAATGTATGTTGTTTTTAACATCAAGTATTGTAATAACGGTTTCCGATTAAAATTAGTAAGATAAGCATTTGGTATGACATTATTACTATTTCATTTATTTCATATATTACTCATAAAAATAATGATAGTTTCAGGCCGTAGATGTTCTTGTATTGCAAATAATAATTTAGACAACGATTTATAATAACATTATACGCTTCTCATTTTAATTATTCTCAGCACTTAAACGTATTTAGATCATATAATAAACAATATTACTCTTTTCTTTCAGATAACTCTAATTGGATCTACAGCAGAGGATTCCATCGTTCTGATCGACTCCTTCAGATACATTCCACCATACTCTGGAGAAAACTGTGATATTTACTAAAGTTATTAATAAATGTCGCTTCCTTTCGTACTGTCAACGATCTCCATATAACAATTTCGTTAATAAAACCTCAATAAATCTAGTCTAAATTCAGTTTACGCGTATTTATGTCGGGGAACCCAGACCTATTTTTAACTTACCGCACACATAAAAAGAAAAAAGAGAAAGAACAGCGAATAATGTAAATTAATTTTTTGACCACAGATGACTACATAATTAATAGAAATAAATTTAAATAATAGTGTTCCAAAGATTCAAAAGATATCGCCAAACGAAGTATGGTTGCAAATATTTTGATATTTGTAAAATAGTCTTATACCATTCGTGATTTAGATTAAATACGTTTTGATAAGATTACTTTCATTCACACTTTGTATTGCAGCCAGTGCAATTGAATAAGAGATAAAGTAAGCAACGAAATACGTTGTCATAAATATGTATACTGGCAATATAAAATTCAGCATAATTTTACAATGTTGAATACTATTAACACATAATGAAACATGGTCGCTACGACCTTAAACTATTATAATAGGGTATAATTAGATTATTGGACAAATAAATATGATGCCTTAAAATGATACAACTCCAAATTATCTCTTAAAAAATGCAAATGGAATGCCAGGCCATATTATGCTTTAAAATTGTATGACAAGAGGAGGATTACAATTCCCTAAGCGAAATACGGTTTTCATACATAATAATTAATAAATATTTAAAGAAACTATAGAAATATGTATTCTAATTAGTATAATATTCTATTTCAAGAAACAAATTTATATATATATATTATACGTTAAAATTGCAAATATGTATCGTAGAAAGTTGGAATTTAATATATTATATTATTGCAAATCTATATTTATGTTTCATTAAAATGTATCGCACAATATAACAAAAGTGCCCCTCACAGATATTAATGTTATTTCTTTTAATATTAATCTAACATGTTACCTCTGCTTATATTCGTCAACATTGACGAACACGACAATGTACATACCATGTACATATTATGAGGTACTAAAATATAAATACTTATATATGTTATGGCTAATAGCCGAAGTGCGGCTACACTTAGTTTTAGCCGGCTACAACTAGGTGCAGCCGACCTCATGCGGTTAAACTTAGATCAACATCAATAAGTCCCTGTTCAACTCCATTGGTTTAGGTTTAGGTTACTTTTTTTTTACTAACCACCCCAACACCTTTTTGTGCCGTGTATAATCTTTCTTTCTTATTTTTTTTAATGTAATGCGTAGTTCTAACCGAAGATAAGTAGGATACATCTAAGTTTAACCGCATGTGGTCGGCTGCACCTAGTTGTAGCCGGCTAAAACTAGGTATAGCCGCACTTCGGCTATTAGCCGTAACATATTTATCAACTATATTAAATCGAACGTGCAAAAATACGTTAATAATTTTAGCACGTTGCTGCAAATTTAAAGCATTAAATCTCCAACATCAAGATAACATAAACCATATTCCCTAAGTTTCAAAGTTGAGTATCCATCGACAACATTCTCAACATGTTCGTACAGAAAACCATGAGAAGTGTTCCTTATTGAAAGGATTCATATGACCCGTGAAAAGATAAAAGATGCGTTCGGGGGGTTAAACTTAGGCATTTATTTCCTTGCACGATATATCAAGCTGCATTGGAAGCGTATGGTACATTTGACCTGTCACTGCATTGTTCGTGGAAATATTCTTGTTATCTTTTTGGAATGAAATGTTTTATGTTTGCCATATATTATGGTAAATTATGTGTTTTCAAGCTCTTTATTACTATGATGTGTACTGTTTATATTTCATCATCAGCCCATGTAACTTCCACTGATGAATATGGACATGGGGACAGTCGTCTCTGAAGGTGGTTTTTGCTATAGTCACCACGCTTCGCAGGCGGGTTGGTGACCGCAGTATCATAAGCACAAGAAAACGCTGCTGCCCGTTCCTTGGTAAACGAAGGGTTTATATTTGAAGAGTGGCAAATATATTTTTAAATGGACGAGAATACAGAATTAACACATTAAACATTATTGTAAAAATACACTGACTGATTTAATGAATATTGCAATTATGAGCGTTTCCTATTCTTTAAAGATAAGATTTCCGCGCGGGATTTCACCTGCGTATCTCCTGTCTCCATGAGAATTGCATAATTCATACAGCTGTTCATCATCATCATCAGCTCGTATAACGTCCACTGCTAAACATGGGCCTCCTCCCGGGGCATGGTATTTGCCATAGTCACCACGCTTGGCAGGCGGGTTGCTGACCGCAGTATAATGCTGTACCACACAAGGAAACGCTGCTGCCCGTTCCTTGATATACGATTATTAAAGATAATAATATAACAATCGGGACCAACGGCTTAACGTGCTTTCCGAGGCGCGGAGGATAGTCCCTCAACCAACCAGACCCGGAAAGAAATCTTAAAATTTACCCAAAGATTTTCTGTTCGGCGTGGGAATCGAACCCATGACCTCCAAGATTTAAAGCGAGCCAATTGCAGCTACGCTACGGAGGGTGTCAGCAGCGATACAGCTGTTACTCTTGGATAACATACCTTCCTAAAGTGAAAGAATTTTTGTAATCGGTCCTGTACTTTTACTGTATATTAGTAGTAGACAACGCCCGCACTAGAGAATATCCTTGTTGTGACAGGAAGGACAGTTATAGACAGTTTTTTTATTTTATTTACAAAATTAAATGTTTATACGCCGTTGCTTAACCAATGTTTTATTATTCAAAAGACTTTACAAACACTTTAAATATTAATACTATCTATATTGGCGGTTCACAAAAATGATTGTTCCGAGTGGGAATCGAACAATGATAGAATATTACTTCAAAAAATCTTCTTCTAGTACAAATGAAAATAGTATATAGCCTTGGATCATGGAATTTATTAAATACAAGGCAATTTATCAGCGTACCATAAAATGATGAAGCGTAATTATTTTTAAATAAAGTACGTGATAAACTTTGCCGTAAAGTGTTCTAAAATTAAACATGAAAAGAAGGTACATTCGGACAGATCTTCAGACTATTATTAGTACCACCTAAACTAAACCCTCTGCTAAACCACCATATCCTTGGTGATACTATGACAGTGGCTAATAAGGTGTTATTTTGTACGCCAATAACGTGGAATAATCTCCCAGAAAGCGTAATTTCAGCCCAAAATGTGAACCAGTTCAAAAATAGACTCGACAAACATCTTAGCTTCAATAGAAATTAGTGGAGAAGAGCAGGATACAGGCACTTACCAGTTGAATCAACTGCTTGCCTGATCAAAAATAATAATAATTAATATTTTCTTTCTGCGTGTAGTAAAGGGCGAAATATAAAATTGTTACACTCGATCTTCAACCGTATTATCTTTGTCTCTTACGCGGTGTCACTCTAACACTGACGATATGGTATATACCACCTCGGTACTACGTTGTCATGAAAACTGCAAGCCCGTGATGTGCCAGACCCAACAACTTTGCCTGGCTAACATTTACACTGTAGGACACAGAGTAGATATAGTAACAGAGACAGTCCTCAATTTCTACCACGTATGTAGTACTTCTAGGGTGCCATCATGGGCCTTTTTACATCTTAAACAGATGATTTAAACAGCGTCTCAAGAGTTTAAGCACTTGCGTTTGTGGCTAAATAATCCGATACGGGATCCGCAGCAGCGACCGCATCTATTGCAAGTTAGGTTCTGAGTGTGAAGGAGGATGCTGAGATGTTAGTTCAATTATGCCTGCCTATTCACGTTTTTGGGCCAGCACCGCCAACCAAGTATTGTCGTGAGTTTAAAGACCGTCTGCAGTGATTTTTCTCCACCGGTCACGATCTACTGCGAGGTGTTCCCAATTGGAAAAATCAATGTCGAAGGAGGACATATCGCGCTTTACGCTGTCTTTGAACCTCAAGATCGGCCGACAATATTGTAATAACATATCTTATATTATTAGAATACTAGTACTACTATATAATAGTAAATTTGACTCGCCGGAGGAGAGTGCGCTCGCGCAAAGCTCCAAAAGCAAAGCCCCTTCCCCGACCCATAGTTTGCAAATAACAAAGAAGCCCAGGTCGGCACCTGTAACGTACAGCGGCAGTCGCACAAAAATCCCCTAAACAACTTAAGGTCTTAATCCCTCAACACCCCAATCAGCGACCGCCTCGAGACAAGGTCACGAACTCGCACAGGAAGTGCCCTCTTGCGCAGCCTTAGTTTGCAGTTTATTAACCATTTAATAAGGCTAGAGTTCTGCTCGCCTTTATGCCTGGTGAAATCGCAAAACCAAAAAAAGGAATTAATAAAATAATCCTTTTTTCACTAAAGAGAGACTTTATATATAATCCAACCTTAACTTTAACATTAATAGTACTTAATTAAAAATAGTGTTATGCGATGATCCCATCATTATTAAAATAAGATCTTTAACATGTTTCATATTGAAGAGCTTTTTGTAATTGCAAGTCGAGCAATAGCGTTACGAAAGCCGATTGCGTACCTGAAACGTGGTGAGATCTAATATATGGAATCAGTCAACGTAAACTAAAACGTAACTTATTACGTAACTGCAGTTGTAAATATTTAAAAAAAACAAATTACTTAACTAAATAATCAACATACAAGAAGATCTTATATTCTAGTGGCACAGTGCCCTCTTGCGAAGGCTGCTTAAGCGCAGGCCACACTACCAGCGGGTGGGAGAGCGAGCTAGGCGGGCGGGCAAGCGAGAGAAGGAAACTATACAAACAAATATATTAGTCGGTAGCTCGCGGTGTGAACCGAAGTATGTAAAAGAGGTGAAATGATGTGCGCCCGCCTAGCTTTCTCGGCTGCCCGCTGGCGGTTTGGCCTGAGCTTTAGTTTGTCGTTTATAAACCATTTTATGAGGCTAGAGCGCTTACTTTTCACCGGCTTTTATGCCCGGTGAAGTTTAAGAAGAAATTAAAAATTTGATTTTTGATGTGTTTGATCTTTATTTTTATTACTACGATATCAATTTCGTCCATATTTTGTTATTTTTCTATACAATTGCCAAGTCATTCTACGTAACAAGAACAATGTAAGCACTGTCTCTGTATTATTCACACTCTTATGACGTAGGTAATAAATTTATAGAGACTTGGGGTCCATAGTCCGTTAACTGCGAACGCAATAAACTGTCGCCTCGCCTTTTGATTTACTACGATGACGTCATAATACTGAGTTTTCTTACAATAAATACGTATACGGGACATCTTTATAGTTTTAGGTCTTGATTCATGATGCACTGAATATTAGCTACGGTAGTATGAAATATATTGTTAAATTATGAGAGGTATATTTGATGGACACTGGGGATATGTCTTAAAGCATTACACTATTCAACTCACCGGGGAGAATGGAGCCCGCACGTGACACGTTCTCCGTCCCCCTGCCAACCCTCCAAAAAAACCACCCATGCCCTAGTAGACCCGACAGTTGCACAGAGCTCCAAATTATCATTCGTCAACTTCATCAACCCAAGCCAAGGTTCTTGCGGGAGATGCACACACAAAATATGTTCTCCGCATATGGCCAATATCTTCATAGATCGGCCGCCGGGGCTGAATTCGGTCTGAAAGGAGTCTGAATAAATAAATTGAAATCAGTCAATATATTATTTTTATGTAAAAACATATTTATTTATTATTTATTTATGTACACACATAACACATACAAATAAAGAAAATACATAAAATGAATAATACAAAGGTACAGCTTATTGCAATTAAGAAATTTCTTCCAGCAGACCCACAGAAGGAGAAATTACAAAAATAAAAGCCGGAATTTTGCGTGTAAGTCAATAATAAACATACATACCTACTAATATTTACATATGTTCCTACGACTCAAAACATTCATCATTAGTTTAAGAGTTTCTGCATTTTCTTATTTGTTATATTGTAATTATGATACAGTTATCGAAACTAATCAAAAATCTAAGAAATACATAATTCGTATTGATAACGCAAATCGGGCATACCCGTAGACACTTATCAGATAAAGAAATACATTGCATTAGGTAAATCTGAGGTCATGGTGGATTTATAAGTACATAATGTATTTTACCTTGGTACTTCTAGGAAGCCAAGGTCACTTCATCCGAGAAATCTTATCAGGATCTATAACTTGATAACATACTTTGTAAATAAACTATACCTTAATAACCTTTTTATATATTTCTTTTACAGGGGAGTAATTCCTAAGGCATCCCGCAGATCTTGTGAGATAGTCCGACAGTTGCACAAAACGCCCCTAAAAAAACTAAATGCCATAATGACTAAATCTCCCCGTCAGCCACCGCCCTGAGCCGAGGTCCATGTCCCATGTCCCTCTTGCGCAGATTGCTTAGTTTGTAGTTTTTAAATCATTTATCTAGTCTGGAGCTCTGCTCGCCTTTATGCCCGATTAAGTAACAAAAGTCTCGGGGCTAACTAAATATATCCGTCCGAATAATTGTTTGAGAGGTTAACATAACGTTAGTCCGCCCAATCAGCTGCTAGACTGGGATAGTGCCTCCATCTAACAAAATACCACAGGCAAAAACCATTATCGCATAATATTGGTGCATGAATTAGGCCGCCAGATCTCACGGGAGGCAGGGAAAAGAGCCGGTAGAAGGAGTGCGGCTATCGTTGTACATCTTCTTTACTAGCACTAGCTGTTCGTGTATTTAGACCCCTATGCTACTTAACATCAAATGGAGAGGGGCAATTTGCCTAACTTGATGTTGTTCAGGAGCCTGAGTATCGTAATGGTGTGTCGTGGAACTGCACATTTGGCAATTTACTAATCCAAAAGACAAAGAAAACTGACCATCGAGACGTCAGTGAGAGTTCCACGACACACCATTATGATACTAGACTCAGGCCCCTGAACAACATCAGGCCTCAGGTTGATGATGATGGCTTTAACATCTATTATTATATATATATATTATATATATATATAAAAGAAAGTCGTGTTTGTTACAACACTTATAAAGGCGCGGACCCACCGCGGTGCACACAGAGGCTACTAGAGATGTGTAGTTCGCGAATGAATCCTTCAATTGAAGTACTTCAGTTGGAATCACTCTGTATCTCTTTCGTTCAGTGCAGATTCATATACTTCAATAGTTCAGTTTAGTCCATTTAGTTCACAGTGTTAAAATTCTTATATTCAATATAATACGTACACAATATAACTTAATGCTTTTAAATGAAAGCTATAAGTACTTAAAAATTAAAAAAAAAAACATATACAATTAATACAAAACAATATAATCATTCTCGTTATTAGTTCATTGCACGATCGATGATCGTTTGAAAGACCTGCGAAAATTGATTCAAATGAATCTAGTTCATAAACTGAACTAGTGAAGTAAATGAATTCGATGATCGTTTGAAGGACATGCGAAAACTGATTCAAATGAATCTTGTTCATAAGCTGAACTAGTGAAGTAAATGAGTGATATAGTTCACTTAGTTCAAATGAAGTATATCACTCTTTTCACTTCAATGACACATTTTGCATGTCTATCTCAATGATTCGTTGTGATTTGCTGAACTAAATGAAGTACTGAACTAAATCAGTGGACTACTTCATTGAGCCAAAAGATATACTTCATTCATTTCTTTTTACTGACACATTTTGCGCATGTCTAGAGGCTACGCACGTGTATTATGCTTCGCATTGTAAGAAAATGTATGTTTTAGTGTCCACTGCAGCCCACGGAGAGGCTACGCTTGAATTGACGTTTTTCATACTAATTAATACACGCAGCTAAAATGGGTCGCGCGCCCGTGCACAGCATGCACCGCGGTGGGGCCGCGCCTTAACTCGAGAACGGCTGGACCGATTGCCATGGTTTTTGATTTGTTGGATTTTTTTCCGTCCCGAATAGCAGAATACATTTTAAAAACAAAAGAAAGTCGTGTTAGTTACACTATTTATAACTCAAGAACGGCTGAACCGATTTGGCTGTAAATTGGTAGGGAGGTAGCTAAGAACTGGGAGAAGGACATAGGATACTTTTGGGTAGGGGTAGGGTAGGGTAGGGTAGGGTAGGGTAGGGGTAGGGTAGGGGTAGGGTAGGGGTAGGGTAGGGGTAGGGTAGGGTAGGGGTAGGGCAGGGGTATGGTAGGGGTAGGGTAGGGTAGGGGTAGGGTAGGGGTAGGGTAGGAGTAGGGTAGGGTTAGGGTAGGGGTAGGATAGGGCAGGGGTAGGGTAGGGCAGGGGTAGGGCAGGGGTAGGGTATAAAAGTCCACCCGTGCGAAGCCGGGGCGGGCCGCTAGTAAAAAAATAAAAATATCTTATTTTTTAATTACATGCGAAAAAAAGAAAACCCGACTGTCTAGGGCGTTAGACTTGCTATCATGTGGTCGCTGGTTGCACTACCGACGTGAAACCACTGAACCCAGGCATTTTAGCTTAGCACGAAGGGTTAACAAGAATACTAGTAGTGAGTGATATTAAAAAAAAAATACTTGATATTTCTTTTTGGTTTATACTCAGTACAGTTTTAGTTGTTACTAAAACACAGCGAAATTATTTATTTTTGATAGAAGGAACCATCGATCTATGTTTACACTTTGTCAATAAAATTAAAAATTACAGTATAAAATGACTTTGAACCTCTGTTATGTTATGGATGCCTTAGCAGCACTAGAGCTAATTTGGCTCATGAAGGCAACTTTTTTGTAAAAAAAATATATATGCCTATTTTAATATTACGTTTCGATATTAATACTGATGACACATCGTCCTGCCAACTAATAACAAGGATTAAAAAGTAATAGCGTATATGTACATTTTAAAGCATTATATAGGTAACTAGCTTCCCGCGTGCGGTTTTACCCGCGTAACACCCGTTCCCGAGGGAGCTTCATTTTTTTTTTAAGCTTGCCAGCTGACTTTTGCAGTCTACTAATATTCTTGTTGAGCTCTCGTGCTAAGCTAAAATGCGTGTGGTACGAGTGGGTTCACGTCGGTAGTGCAATGGGTGGGGATCGAACCGGCGACCAATAGATCATAAGTCCGACGCCCTAGCCATTGGGCTACGGCCGCATCAAATAGCCTATGACATCCGGGGATAGCTTAGCTTCCCAACAGCGTAGTTCCCACGCGGGAAAACCTCGCGCGGGAAGCTAGACTTAAATAATATAGGTTGTGTATTATAATCCATGGGTTCCGTGTTTTAAGATGAGATTTTCACCGCTTCGTCACAGGCAATTTTTTATAGTTTTTAATAGGACCGTACCCTAATATACGGTAGCAGTTGTATGTAAGTATTACGCATGCATTTTGGTGATAAGGTTAATTGAATTAAAATGTTATTCGTCCATTAAACTGATATTTATCTGAGTATTATTGTAAATTAATTTTCATTTTGTTAGATTGATATCTGACAAATTTAATGATACCTATCAAAATTATATTTTACTTTTTGAACATCGTCAACACATAACTACTGGTATTAGGTACACGGGCATTATCGAAATGAAAAGATTTGTTTGTGAGATTAAATAGTAATTATCATCGCTTAAGTGCTAACACCACGTATATCAGAAAAAGTTACTTTAGAGAAGAGTGATAAAAATATATACATTTCAAAATTAAGATGAATAATTTTAATTTTAGACCACGGGCAGGACTCGAACCTGCATTTTAGGTATAGCCCCTAATGCCTTAACCAATTAGGCTACGGTGGAACCCAACTGATCATCCAAATCTATTAATCTCTTTTATAACACGTCTCTAAGGGGAACGTTCTTTATTAATTTCAATTTTGAAATTTAGTAAGCGGCAAAATTTTTATTAAAGTATTTAAAAAAAAAAAAAAACTTTTCTGTCAAGTATTCAATACCTATATAATTTTACAAAGACGTCATTACAATTCCATTTTATTTTTTACGTTATTTTACTATATGAGTTTCTAATTGGCTGAAAAGATAGGTCTTCCGGTTCTATCACGAAAAAGACTTACTTTTTACGCTTAGGTACTTAAATGCAAAATTACATTGATAAAATAATAAGTTTTACAGTAGAGTTGCCCAACTATCGATAGTTTCGCTATCGATAGATGACCTCGAAAAATAGTAACAATATCGATACAAATTAACTAATACTATTGATTGGAAGCAATAGTATCGATAGTATCGATACTATTACATTATAAAACTATCGATACTATCGATACTATTGATATGACGTCAACTATCGATAGTCTATCGATAGTCGACTATCGATAGGCAACACTATTTTACAGTTCAAAGTATCTTTATTACTAACAAGAACAAAAAGTTTACATATTCATGTTCACGCTTCGTTCTGCTCGAGTGTGTATAGTCAAGTTGCTTTTTTTATTATCAAAATATTACTCAGTAGCAATCATGATTGAATCAAATTAATAAAATAAAATAGCAATTAGTTATCTATGTTTTCATGATAACATTTTATCCATGTAGTAAGTTCGTAATAACTCTGTGCATCGAGTTTTTGCTGACGTAGATTCTGATAAATATCTCTTTTCTAATTAAGGAATACCTACCTATTTTTTTAAACCAAATTCAACCATTCATACCAAAGTAATATAATTCAGCTACACGTGTGTTCAAACAGTAACGAGAATTTTTAATTTTCACGGGTTTGGAGACTTCTATTGTCATTTTTTATTATTATTATGTTGGTATACATGCCCCTGAAGTACAATAAAACTCTCAACTGTTTTCATCGCTGCTTCGTCTGTGACAGCCACTAAAGTTAGAGGTATTTTATGAGCCCGGCAATTTATCTTTGTTAAAAGAAATCGATCAAAGATTTGGTATAAAAACTTGCATAAAAAGTAGAATAAAGTGTAACAAAGTATGTAAAATGTTAACAAAGGCCTATGGTCATCTATCTGCTTTAAATCAGCCAAGAGTAAACGAGTGATATAAGCGCTTTCAAGAAGGTCGTGGAGAGGTTGAAGATGACGAACGCTCTGAACGCCCCAGCACATCAATAACCGATGAAACGACTAAAAAACCTATGAACGATCGCCGAATCACAATCACAGAAGTCGCTGATGATGAAGACATATCGATTGGATCATGCCATGACATCGCGTGAAGCAATCCAAAAAAAACGCCCGGATTTATAGAAAAACAATTCATGGCTGGCATGACAATGCACTTGGTCACACTTCATTAATTATTCGTGATTTTTTTGGCCAAAAACAATTCTGTAACGATGTTCCAGCCTCCATATTCACCAGACATGGCTCCGTGTGACTTTTTCCTATTTCAAAAAATAAGAGAACCTTTTACAACTGCAGATGACATTAAAAGATACGTGTTTCGGGAATTGGAAGAAGCGCTGGCCCAAGTGCATCTCTTATAAAGACTACCTACTTATAAAACGACAACATCAATGTAGACGAATAAATAAATATTTTGTTAAAAAATGATAATTGAAATGAAATGAAATGAAATAGTTTATTAGTAACGTAGACGAATAATTCGCGCTTGTTATACGTCATTTACAAAGCATACACATTAAAGTACATTTTTTTGATACTTAATTAAGAAAAATAATTTTATATGGTCACTAATGTTATACTACTATTATAATCTTATTTTAAAGATCAATAAAATATATATAGATATTTATAAATAAAATAAAATGAAAAATTGAAAAATTGTCGCGAGCAAAACGAGTGTACACAAAATAATAATTATAAGTCGCGTGGTTTGAGAAATTAGATCAACCAGCGCGGGCTGGGATCAGGTCTAAAGCCAAGCCAAGAACGCGTCGCGAACCTCGCCTCGCGAGGACCACCGTCCCTATCCTAGCTTCCTACGAGTCTTTCTCTATCTACCTACGGTGTGACATCCGGAGAAGAAAGACTTTAAGAAACTCCGGAATTTTTCTTTTAGTCATATTTAAATTTATTTTACAAATTTTATAATTCTCGTTACTAATTTCCAGCGTACATAAAACCGGATACGAATGATGTATTTTCGAATGATGTAATATTTTTTAAACTAGTTCAAATTCATACAAACATGCAAAAGTAAAAATAATGCTATATGCAACCATATTATACACACCACAATATTTTCCACTAAACCGGATACGAATTACTGCATTTTATAATAAATCTATAGAGTAGAAGACAGTTTTGTGTTGCCTTTCAGTGGTGCGTCCAATTCTTTGCTCACACAAAGAGACCATTTGACAGCCTTTGTTGCTCTTTAGGGAACATTGTACCGCATTGCAGGAATAAGCCACAATTTTTAACATTTCACTACAACTTTATATAAAATTCCTGAAAGCCTGATGAAACGGAGACGACGAATTTGCTACTGATACCACTATTGTTGGTGTACAAATTTATTTTTATTTGGGATATAATTTGAGACGAAACATTTTGAAATTGTAAAATATTTTAGATACTGTGCTACAGAAATTTTAATTATATTATTTTCTATGTATTTGTTATTTATATTTATTAATTTCTTACGGCGTTATCTTCTGTTTAGTAAAACGTATAAAGTTTAAGCAACTATCTAAACCCTTACAAGAATATTGAGTAGTATGTAATTGACATTTGTAAAGTTTTAACTTATGAACTTTGAAAAAGATACAGAGCTAAGTCGTTTTGCTATTTTTGAAAGAATAACTGCAAGTCATGGTGGACTATACAAACGCATAATTAGATTAGAGTGGATCTACTTATTTTACCAATTATTACTAGCGGCTCTCGGTTTTAACTGCTACATACCACTATGCATTGCTAACTTGGAAGTAAAAAGTAACAAACAGGCAGTTTATTTATTAGTCTACCAGAAAGATAGAATTTTTGCTACTTTCGCGACACTATTGGAGTTTCTTCCAGTATTACATAAAAAATCCACTATTGTCAGAATCGACCCCCTAAGTACCATAGCAACAATAAACAAATGTTGTAATGCAACTTAATTAATATAAAAACAGCAAGTCACGTTAATGTCTAATATGATATATAATTTGAAGATGTAATTTAAACATACTTTTAAAATGTGCTTAAATGAAACCCTTGATCATTCCTACTGGACAAGATTGATTTCAATACATGGCTAAGAAGCAACGTCATGGACCACAGTCGCACAGTCAGCACCTGCACCAATCAATCCCGAATACGGAACTCCACTAACTTGCCACACAACCTAGGCCAATCAACGTCTGTTTTATTTTTAATGCCACGTCTTAAAGACATATGCCGTGTGGTCTCCGGCTTAGAATAGACCACCCCATGTCTTCCCATGGGTGTCGTAAAATGCGACTAAGGGACATACGGCTGATGGATGAGCAGCAGCATCTATTAGTTCAAGGTTTACATCTTACTGCGATCACCAATCCGTCTGCCAAGCGTGGTGATTATGGCAATATCCCTCTACGATCCTGGCTTGCCAAGGTCTGTTAAGAGGAGGCCCATGTTCAGCAGTGGACGTAAACGAGCTGTTGATGATGATGAAAGACATATAATATGTCTAATTTATAGAAAACTACAAATACTTTAACATCCTTAGCATCATCATCACCTTTATGTGTGTCTATTACCTGACTATGTAAATCCTTCGTCGTTCCTATACTGTTCAAAAAGCAAGAAGCAGCATCAGCGAACCATACCATAGTTAGCACCTGCATCAATCAATCTGACACAGCTTGCAAATAATGAAATTAATTCAGCACCTAAGTATTTACATACACTTGTACTTGTCAGAATCACAATACGTAAGACTAAGTAAATCTAACAAAAGTATCACTAAGTAGCTAATCTTTACATTATTTGATCTTAAGATACCCATAATCCGTATGTCCGTCCGGCAAATCAAAGTCAGTTTAAATTCTAACACGACGGCGTGAAGACATATCTGTCTACAGCAAAACCACGAATACTTTCACATTTTGCATATAGTATCGATACCTTTAGCTGTATCTATCACCTAGCTATATAAAGCCACACTGTTCAAGAAGCAAGTAGCAACATCAGCGAACCATAACACCGTCAGCACCTGCACCAATCAATCCGGAATACTCACTTGCCATACAACTTAGGACACACACAACCAATCAAAGTCTGTTCTAATCCTTAACGCGCCGGCCTGAAGACATATCTGTCTACAGTAAACCACGAATACTTTCACATTTTGCACATTAGTATACCGTTTGCCATACCTTTAGCTATATCTATCACCTAGCTACATAAAGCCACACTGTTCAAGAAGCAAGTAGCAACATCAGCGAACCATAACACCGTCAGCACCTGCACCAATCAATCCGGAATACGGAACTTCGCAACTTGCCGCACAACTTAGCAGCGCCAATCAACGTCTATTCTAATTCTAATACGCCGGCGTCAACGTCGGTAAACTCCGGAGCCATAGTTTAGTTTGCATCTAACTGCTAGTGGTACACTTTATATTGGTTTTGTGTTACCACAAATAGAAGCCGTTTGCGATTCACTGGCACGGAGTAAACATTGCGGAGTTGGTCTGTCTCTCATTCTTGGGGGAACTCAGAAAATCGGGTTATATTTGACCTAAGTGTACCTTTATTGGTACAATATTTATACAAAGTTAAATCAAGAATATATTTACTTTTTAAAACGCAAAATATGACGACAGTTATAAATAATTAATGAATAGATATCGGCATAGGTATTATGTAACAAATGTCATACATTCATGCGACAAATTATGTCATTTGTTAAATTATTTAAAACCTCGAAATTGTCTTTTATGACGAGCAATTAAAAACCTCAAAACCTAAAATAATTAAGCATATATTCGTATTTTCTTTATGGAAGGAGAGAAAAATTACTACATTCTGATTGCTTTATAAAATTAATATCCAACCACATAAAAAATCCTTCGTTTTATTATTCCTCGTCGTTCCTATAGATTGCAATTTTTTGTGCGATCTGTATTGGCGTTTATAATAACGACAAATCACTTCAATCATGTAAAAAGTCTTGCTTCAATTATTGACTTTTGAAGGAGCGCCTATTTTAGTGTGTAGACCTTTGTAAGTAAACCTGTCCTCGTAGCATGATTAGCCTATCATTGCTATAGAGAGGGGACCTAAATGCTGCCTTGGTGGGGATCCTTTCCCCCATGCATTTCCAATCGGAAAAAATGTAGTTTTGTTTTTTACTGGATTTCTTTAAAGATGTATCATATGATCACCAAAATTAACACATATGCATGTGTGTTCATTTTATTTTCATACATGTCATGTATGATATTCTTTCTACATATGATACCGTGTGGTTTCCAGATAAGAATAGACCCCATTTACTCCTATGGGTGTCGTAAGAGGTGAATAAGGGACATAGCTGATGTTTTGGCAGCATCATCTATCAGCTTAAATTTACCTACCGTCTTAATGGGATCACATTCCGCCTACCGGAGTTGATTATGGCAATATAATTCGCCGAACCTAGCTTGCCATTGTCTTTTAAGTGGAGGTACATATTCAGCTGTGGACGTTATAGAACTTACAATAAGACTTCCCTCACCTTAAAATTATATTCTTCATACATGTTGTGTTATTCATCAAATTATATCTAGTATCAACAATATCAATCGAAAAACTAACAGCATTATAAAAAATAACAATGATTAACTTGTAAAAACACTCTGTTATTATTATATTCATATCATACATATCTTATCTAGATTTCTAGGAAAAATAATTTGCAGTATGCACTGCATCCGTTGATAATAATGACTTCTGATTGTAATCAGTTTCGATTAAAAAACATTGTAAAAGACAAGCGTTCAACAAATACACCCAGTATTTGTTGTATTTTATAGCGCACACTATTTAAAGAAACCATCTAGTTTATAACAATCATACTTCAAACTATAATCATCATCATCAGTCCGTATAACGTCTACTGCTGAACATGGGACCCATGGGACACCATATCCCTAGAGAGGATAGTTGCCATAGTCACCACGCTTGGCAGGCGGGTGGGTGACCGCAGTATTATGTTGTACCACACAAGGAAACGCTGCTGCCCGTTTCTTGATATAAGATTATTATAGATGATGTTATACCAATCGGGACCAACGGCTTAACGTGCTTTCCGAGGCACGGAGGGTAGTCCCTCAACCAACCAGACCCGGAGAGAAATCTTAGAATTTACACAAAGATTTTCTGTCCAGCGTGGGGATCGAACCTACGAGATTCAAAGCAAGCCAAATACCGCTACGCTACGGAGCTTGTCTTTAAACTGTACTTTTATTGAAAACGATTATTTTTTTCGAAGGAAATGCATTTGCTATTCTTCTGTAATCGTTGTCACAATTCGAGATAGAGATATATTATATACGACTTTCTTTTTCGTGGCGGAGACATGCCACATGCGAGGTTTCTACCTATTTAAACGCCTTAGGTGCTTCTACACAATGCTTAAAGTTGGGGGTTTAGCATTTCATGACATCCTCTTAATAATAGCCATTACCACTGATTAAGGTAAAGCTCATGGGTAAAGGAGAAAACGAACATCGAAATCTTTCATAGAAAATCGGATTGACGGGAATTAAATTAAGGGTCTTAGTCGTATGGCACGTAATTTTGTCATTAAGCTAATTGAGCTGCTTATGATGTTCCCATATTAAAAGGCAATAGGTATTGTTTATCTGTAATAAAGGATTACTTTATTAAAGCTAAGTATATTAGATTAATTTATAGACAATATACGACCTTTAGCATTACACTTAGGAACCTGAAATTCTATGAGCACGAGAAAAGGGTTTTCTAAATGAAAACCTTAAAACATAAGCCAAATTTGTTTAGAGGAACATTAATCTTAGTGAAAGAAATACACATAAATAATAGTGAATTCTCTTTATAAATATTAAGTTTGAAAGGGGATTTTAAATAAAATATAACCTGCACATAATCGTTGCTTCCGTAAAACGTATATCATTTTGGTTAACCTTAATTACAACAGGTAAAACTTTACTGACCGTAAATAAAATACTTAAGTAACGTGTTTCAATCATTGAAATTGCGAGAAAATATGGATAAAGAGATAATTTTATAGTAATTATAATATCGCAAGCACTTTTTTTTTATTTAAATTTAAGGAACAACATAATACCATTTTTCCTGCTTCTCCGGGCTTAAAAGTACCAGGGGTCCAGGGAGAGCGCCCCTATATGGCCTGAACCTTGCCTTAGGGCAGTCGCTGCCCAAAAATGAGCAGAATTAGTGTCTTTTGATTTCCGTTCAGCAACTGTGGCTCAACTTTACAGTTCGTGGACCTTTTAGACTTCGGATCGACGTGACAACAATAACGGCAAAATTGTTAAACCTAACTAGAAGCTCTGTGGCGTAGCGGCACAAGTCTCGGAGGTCGATGGTTCGATGCCCACGCTGGACCAGATATCTTTGGGTAAATCCTAATATTTCTTTCCGGGTCTGGTTGGTTGAGGGGCTACCCTCCGTGCCACGGAAAGCAAGTTAAACCGTTGGTCCCGATTGTTATAAAATCATCTATTGGTGTTCATCGTCAATCATCGTTGGTATAAATGGGAACGGGCAGAAACGTTTCTTTGTGTGTTACAACATAATGCCCACCTGCCTAGCTTGATGTATATGGCATAAACCCGTCCTTGGGAGGAGGCCTATCTTAAGCAGTGGACGTTATACGGGCTGATCATCAACCCGTATAACGTCCACACGCTGAAGGTTTTATATTGTATCATGATGATGTTCAGTTAAAACTATAAAGTTAAACAATTGATAATGAATTATGCCTCTAAGTGCAAAGAAGATACAAATTGCGAAATGTCCACAATGAATTATGTAAAAAATTTATAATTGAGAAACGATTTGAAAATTAGAATTATTATCAAAGCTCCGTAATAAGTCTAGATACTGATTCTAATTTCCACTAACAGTCATTGAAAATGCATAACAATCGACTGGGCTATAAGTGACGTAAGTACTACTGAGAAACAAAAATATTATCACAATTTAATATCTTAATGATGTGTATTTAATATGCAATCATCGTAATTAATTGTAATCCTATTAGCTTTTACTTCAGTATCACGCACGTACCTACGATGATATTCTTTCTTATAAAATCATAAACGTGAAAGTTTGTATGGGTGTTTGTTCAAAAAAAATAATTGCAAAACTGAAATTTTGCAACGGGAGTATAACCGTGGGGTGCAATTAATATATAAAGCGCCCGTAACCGCATTGGGTTACGGGCGCTAACGTTACGTCATTTTACCGTTTTACTACCAAAATAGCAAATACCTATAAAGCGTCGAACAAAATTACATTATACCTTTGTACTCTTTCTAAATTATTAGGATCAGGCCCAGGTTTGTTTGGAAAGACAACGGTCTTGTTTGCCTAGGCGATTCCATTTATTACCTGTTTATATGTACAGCTCGAGTAGTTTTTTCTACTCCATGTTTTCCCGTGGATGTTGTAATACTAATGTATATACAGCTGATGGATATGCATCCTCCGACTAATTGGCTTGCCAAGGTCTGTTAAGAGGTCTGAGGAAGCAGACGGGCTCATGAAGTGTGAAGCCAAAGGTGTTCCAATTACGGCTCTTAATTTAATGATCGATCAGGATTATCTTTCGTAATTGTTGTGGCGACCAGAGTTGGAACACGGAAAGAAAATCGACTGATCGGGAGAAAATCCTTGTTATTGAACTCTTGGTTAACTTGGTCCTCTTGGTTTTCTCTATTTTTACATATTATTATTTTATGTCTCTCCCAACAAATGTATGTTGAACAAATGTATTTAACACGGCTCTCTGCCATCGGCAGAGACAAAAGAACGCCACCTGTCTCGATCTTGGCACTCCTATTTTGCTTCTAACACATTCATCAGTCTCTACATGCTTGCCGTTGCCAATTTGGTTGACTTATTTGCACCTTGGGCGTCCTCTTCCAGCGTCTCCGTTCACATTCATTTGATATTCTTCTTTCGTAACTGTTCTTTCATCCATCCTTTCTACATGCTCAAACCATCCCAACATTCCCTTCTCAATCTTTGTCACTACGTCTTCTTTCAACACACATCTCTCCCTAATCCCGCAGTTTTTAACCCTGTCTTTCAATTTCAATTTAAAACTACAATTTTAAACTGTTTGTCAGGTCAGCTAGGAGTAATCCATGGTAAGCATCTAGGAACCAACTTATGGAACTCCAGAACGTAAACCTACAAAAGTAAATCGGATTATCTTTATTACTGGAATTATATTACATATGTATATTATCACAATAATAGTTAGTCACAATAGTATGTATATTTTATTGGTTGATTGATACTTAGGTTGTTATTTTATCATTATAATACACAATGGTATCGTTAAATTCTAAGAAACGGCGTGGCAGCGATTGGTATCACGTCTTATGAATGTAACTTCAGCAGTTGTTATGTCGATATAATAATTAAGATTGGTTAATGAAGATCATATTTTATGAAAGATTCCTTTTTTTTTTTGTAAAATTTTCATTTATAAACATAGATCTTCGTTTTAAATTATTTGCGTATCATTATAGAAAAATGCTGGTCTATTTTAATTATTTCTTAAAAAAAACGAAAAACAATAATTTACATCAGGCTATGTAGAAACTAAATAAATATTTAAATCATAGTCTAATTTTATAAATATAGGCATAGTTTATATTTTTACATAGACTAATTTCAATTATACGTCTTTGTATCAATATGTTATTATTGTTTAGTTCTATATTTTTCCCAACCGCGACGTAAGAATGTGAGATAGTAAATATAAAATTATGATTAAATTACATTTGTAGGTTTTTGCATCTAACAGCATAACGGAAGGACGAAACCCATATGCACAAATTCCACTCATAGTTGGCAGTTTTGTAATCTCTTTTCCGCGTATTGAAGCACTATCTGATAAAGGCATATGCAAAAATTCACTGCTAAAGAAACTTACGTGTGATGTTAGTACCAACAGTATAATGCATTTTGTAATCGGGGAGGAATGTCATCTTTCGGTCTAGTGCGCAGTACAGCTAAGAACGAGCATGAATAATTACGGGTTTAATGTTTGTGTACAACATTTTCTGAACAAATTATTTAATAAATAATAACGAAGATTTATTATGTCTTACTTATTTTTAGACTTGGGATTAATCCAGCATGATCAGCAGTGCAGAAGAGTAACAATTCAATTAATTTTGGCAGCTGGATTTTTGGAGGCAAATTTGATTTTCGAAAAAATACTGTATGACAGAAAATCACCAAGCGACCGTCGTAGTAGCAAAAGCCTCGTGACTAGCTTTATGCCCGTCCGAAAGTAATGGGAATCATCATGTCCCCTTCTTTATTATATCTTAATCAAACAAATTTTATATAACGAAATTAAAATAATGTTAATCTGTCCAATGAGGTACATTGCATGCTTACAATCGGAGAGGTAAGTCAGCAAGCAAGCAGTTCTAGGCGCACAAACGGTACTAAAATACTACATACTAAAATCTTCTGCATTAATCTCTTCGAGTTAACACTTTGAACCCCATTAAATAATCATCATCGTCCATCGTTATCATCGTCCATAGGTATAACGGCCACTGCTGAACATGGGCCTCCTCCCGCATGAAGGTTTTTGCCGTAGCCACCACGCTTGGCAGGCGGGTTTGCAACCGCAATATTATGTTGTAATACACAGGGAAACGCTTCTGCCAGTTCACTGGTTTACGATTGTTATAGATGATGTTATAACAATCGGGACCAACCGCTTAACGTGCTTTACGAGACACGGAGGGAAGTTCTCAACAGACCCGAAAAGAAATCTTAGAATTAACACAAAGATTTTTTTTCAGGTGTGGGGATCGAACCCACGACCTCCTAGACTCAAAGCGAGACTTATACCACCACGCCACGGAGGGCATCTATTAGTGATATTAAATAATACCCAATGCATAATTCCTGAATTCCGCAAAAACACATAAACTAAAACCTCTAACTCTAGTGAGTTAGCCAACAAGTGTAACTGTCTACAGTGAACAAGTAAAACAAATGTTATCTGTGCAGTTTAACGATGTAGACGAGAAAGTATCGTTATCGTTGGACGTAAATCGCTCGTAACGATCGTCCGATACGTAACGATCTGGTTCAGAATGGATTCCGTTTTGCATTGATCGCCTACAGTGCATATTGTTGAGCCTTTTTATTAAGTAAAGGCAATCGTGAAGTATGCTACTAAATCGATCTATATTATTAAGATAAGACCGTCTCCTTAAGCCTGGAGCCAAAGAGTAAATTGGTAATTACCTTTCTTAACCCCAACCATGGATAGTAGAGTGTACAGACATAGGGAAGGTGGAAAAGCGGCCGTAGCCCAATGGCTAGGGCGTCGCACTTGTGATCTTGAGGTCGCTGGTTCGAACCTCACCCATTGCATTACCGACGTGAACCCACTCATTCTGCCAATAATAGTAAATAGTGAGCGTTAGTTATTTTATCCATCAACGTATGCTCCTAAAAAAACCTTAAAAACATCATGGCCTATGCACCTATTTTATTTTACGAACTTTTTGATATAACGCCGACATATACTGTGTTCCTATTACCTGTACCTGTGTCTATATTAACAAATATATGAATCACGAAATTCCTATTTCAATTCGACCGTGTTCAAACAAAATAAATCTTTAAAATATTAGTTTTGATTCTCGATATTTTATTTAGAGACCGTTGAAATATTTCATCCTTTCCAAAACTAGATGTCTTTATTTATCGCGTTTATATTCGATATGGTACAGTTTTATGAATAAAACAGAAATGAAATATTCCTTTCAAATCCCTGAGCCAAATAAGTAATATTTATTTGCCTATATTTATTTTAAAAGTTGTGACGTGTCCCTTGGGTGTCATATACACCATTTTGCTGGAAATATTCGATGATATTTGAATATATTCCTATTCCCCTTTGTTTAACGCTGCGAAAGTTTTATTAAAGTATTTCGTTGATACGTATTATTAAACTTTAGGTTTTACATAGATAAGTCGTATTTAATCTCGGTAAAGCTAAATATTTGCCGTGTGGTCTCCGGCTTTGCCGTGTGGTCTCCGGCTTTGCCGTGTGGTCTCCGGCTTTGCCGTGTGGTCTCCGGCTTTGCCGTGTGGTCTCCAGCTTTGCCGTGTGGTCTCCGGATTTGCCGTGTGGTCTCGCGGCTTAGAATAGACGGGTGGTCTATTCTAAGCCGTAGACCACATGTCTTCCCATGGGTGTCGTAAAAGGCGACTAAGGGACATTTGGCTGATGGATGGGCAGCAGCATCTATTAGCTCAAGGTTTACATCTTACTGCGATCACCAATCCGTCTGCCAAGCGTGGTGATTATGGCAATATCCCTATACGATCCTGGCTTGCCAAGGTCTGTTAAGAGGAGGCCCATGTTCAGCAGTGGACGTAAACGGGCTGTTGATGATGATGATGATGATGAAAGCTAAACATCCATGTTGTTATATTATTATCTTCACACAATGATTAGGTACATTTTTGTCAGTAGTGTGGTATACATATGGCACATTTATTTTCAAGTAATTTAAACCAATTTTTATAATGCCCGTTTTCTGTTACGAAAAAATGCGCCAGCATTAATTTAGCAAATGCATCGTAAAATGTAAAAACACATTTTTTATCGTACCACGTATCAATAAGTGACCAATAGTATCTACAAATAAAGCTACAATATATGTTGTTAGTTGCTATGGCAACATAACAAAATGTCGCGTAGATCTATTAAATTATGTTATAGTTGTAGCATGTTTTACTAAATACGGTTTTTGTGTAGCAAGCAAGAAACAGTAAGATCACTACGTTATGTGATCTTAACCAATGTAAAGTGCCTTTAGATCTTATAAAAAACATTGTTCTTGTATAATTCCTTCGAGCTTTTTAAAGCAGTCCGCGTCAATACATAAGCGCCTGATGATTTTCCTCTATCAATCATAACTACATACATAAGAAACAAAAAAAAATACATAAGAAAATTATAAACATAGATGACCTATACGAAAGGAGTTTCTATACTATTTCAAAAGAGAAAAACTTTAAATTATATAAAAGGAATGGTGACCTTAAATCCAAGTTTCACTCATCACTTTAATAAATAATAATAAATTTATTCAGATATACTAAGCCTTAATTTACAAATAAGTAACAATATAACTTTAGGTTTGGTTTAGTACTTTGCCTGAACTAAGTTTTAAAAGAGAATAAAACTATATTCTAAAGCGTTTTGTTAATTTGCGAGATAATTAGAAAACAGTTAATTTGTGAAAAGAGCTCAAAGATGTAACACATTAAAAGTTATTTTTTCCATAATTACTCTTTGTAATGCTTGGCGTTATTTTCGTAAATCAGCGATTTAGCAAGTAAAAAATCGCTTTAACGCCTGATATTTTGTTGCTAGCAAGTCCATTTAGTAATAATCATTGCAAAGTAATTTCATCATCATCATCAACAGCCCGTTTACGTCCACTGCTGAACATGGGCCTCCTTTTAACAGACCTTGGCAAGCCAGGATCGTAGAGGGATATTGCCATAATCACCACGCTTGGCAGACGGATTGGTGATCGCAGTAAGATGTAAACCTTGAGCTAATAGATGCTGCTGCCCATCCATCAGCCATATGTCCCTTAGTCGCCTTTTACGACACCCATGGGAAGACATGGGGTGGTCTATTCTAAGCCGGAAACCACGCGGCAAAAAGTAATTTCAAGCAGTCTTTTTTATTAAAACTATTTTATGTAAATTAAACATTCCTGTTACACAAATCACAATTTGAAATAACTATAAATATGTCATAGAAATTTATTCTCTTAAGAGATTGCTGCAAAAATTTATAAAATTGTGCTGGGTGAAACATAGAACCATAACATACTTACTATCAGCATTACTATCGAAACGTCATATTAACATTTTAAAAAGGACATATTTTTACAAAAATAGTTTCCCTTAAGCAACGATGCCCTGCAGTAGGTAGGTACTATATAATCTAAATTGTACGAACGGGCGCGCTTCAACATCAGCCCGCACAACATCCACTGCTGAACATGGGCCTCCCGAGAAAGAGAAGAAAGTTTTTGCCATAGTCACCACCATTGACAGGCGGGTTGGTGACTTTAGCAGGTATTATGTTGTAATACACAGGGAAACGCTGCTGCGCGTTCCATGGTATACGCAATCGGGATGTTTGATGATTATTATAACAATCGGGACCAACGGCTTTACGTGCTTTCCAAGGCACGGAGGGTCCCTCAACCAATCAGACCCGAAAATAAATCTTAGAATTTATACAAAGATATCTTGTCCGGTGTGGGGCTCGAACCCACGACCTACTAGACGTAAAGCGAGACTGCGCGCCACGGAGGTTGTCGGGCGCGCCTACCACAGGGTTAAAGTCCTTTTAATATGTAATTTTTGATGCTATCGAAATAGTATATAGGTACCTACCTATATGGATCGGTTGTACTACCAAAAATACCGTAATCATTTTGGTGACTTTAAGCAACCAATAAAAATCACGATGCATATCTACGCATATAAGAGATAAGCGTTATAGATAAACAAACACTTGCAATCAATGCATGCAGCTGGTCGAGCTTGCAATCATCCTTTTTACTAACGCACAAAACTTACCAATAGTGTTACGAAATAGTGAATGAAAAATTAGTATGAATAACTTTAGAGCATACCTAAGTTCTCCGAAAAACAAACTGCACCTAACTTAGAAATAGTATGGCCCAATATAACAAAAATAATGTTGAGAAATACTAGCGACCCGCCCCGGCTATATACGCACGGGTGAAATTCTGATGTATACACATAATGGCGCATCCACACATGCCGAGCGGCACGGCCGGTGGCCAACCCGGCGGCCAAGCCAGCGGCCTTCGGCACGCGCATAGGCAGCCTGAAGTTCAGGCTGCCTTTGCGCGTTCCTAAATATGCGAGTTTAGGCCCTGAACGCCGGCGGCAAACCCGGCGGCATATGTAGATGCGCCATAAACCTTCCTCTTGAATTACTCTATCTATTAAAAAAACCGCATTAAAATCACCTACACAAAAAGGTTACCTACATATAAGAACAGATAGTAAGCGGAATGCGATACTAACTTCCCGCGCGCGGTTTCACCCGTTCCCGTGGGATCTTCATAATTAAATATAGCCTTCCTCGATAAAAGGGCTATCTAACATGAGATTAACCCGATCAAGCAAACAAACAAACCAATAAACGCTTCAGCTTTATATATTAGTATAAGATTTATAAGTTAATTATAATATTACTTTTGATGTGTATAAATATTAAAAATATATAACGTGCACATAGTCTATCATTAGACACAAAGTATCGCAATTTAGGGTAACTGATACTGTAAAGAAGGATAGAAAATAATGCTTTACATTTACATAAAAAAATAGTTTTATCATTGACCTCTATACAAGGTGTTATCGTTATGTGTGCAGAAGCATTATTCCGTACTTCACTATAACGGATATCAAAACACCGATGACTGATATCGCTAACCAATGCTACATAACTCATTTTTGTTGCCCAAATCATGTCACCCGAAGTTCAATACAGAAAAAGAATTAAATGTCACAGGACAGACGGACGCATTATTTAGTCTGTATACCTATATGTAAGACTTGTTATCTCCTACTGCTAATTACCTACCGGATATTTCATAGAGTAAGAATTATCTCTAGTTATCGTTTTTTTTTTAAGTACATTTTAAGTAATTCTGACAATTACAAGTGTACCGTATGTACCCTCTATACCTAAGTAATATAATTATGTAATCATTTATTACATAATTATATTTTTATACACATGGCGTCAATTTGTCAAAAGCAATGGGAATGAAGTGAAAAGACCTCATATCTACCGCCCAAGACCTTGATGGAAAAATATTCTATATCCCTGCTGAGGGATCCAAAAAATTATAGCTAGTTTATTGGTTCCACATTCGTTTAATTTATTTAACATTCACTATCTTGTCCTCAATAATTATTGTGCGCACAAAAATTTTAATGTATAAAAATATACTTTGAAATCTTTGATACGATCAAATATTGTTGAGATTAAATCTTAATTATTTTTAGTATATGCGATAACATACCATCAAAAATCATGATAATTGATAATAAGTTCTCTAATTCTATTCTTGCCAGGCGTTGTCTGTTAGATAGGTACTGTTAACCGGCCGTAGCCCAATGGGTTAGGCGTCGGATTTGTAAAGTTCTAGTCGCCGGTTCGATCCCCACCGATTGCACTACCGACATGAACCCACTCGTAAAATAAGCATTTTAGCTTAGCACGAGTTGTTAACAAGAATACTAGTAGACAGCAAAACTCTGCAAGTAATTGTTAATAAAAAATACTATTGATATTTTCCATAGATTATATGATAAAGAATTGACAAAATTCACAAAATCACTGAATTGCACACTTTATGGAAAACAAACGCTTTCGACTAAAAAATTTGGCATAATAAAGAAAAAAAAATTACTCAATAAAAAAATTCCTTTTTGGAAAGTTGATAACTTATGAGGACAAATTTTGGAAATAGATCTATACATTAATAACAAAAGTTGAGTGCGAAAATAAAAAATCGGCCACGTGCAAGTCGGACTCGCTTACCGTACTAGTTTCAAGTGCCTACCTATTTTTGATATCAAGAATAAAAAAGCGTTTTTATTTCATTTTTATTGATTGATATTGATTTTTTTATTGATGTTGATTGAATGAAAGGTAAATTGCGGTATACGATTTATGACGTATTAAAAAAAACTACTTACTAGATCTCATTCAAACCAATTCAATGGAAGTTTGCATGGTAATGTACATCATTTATAATAAGAATGATCAACTCATTCAAATCATTAAAAGAGAGTTCAACAGGACTTATTGAAGTTGTTTTTTTTTTTTTGTTTTGTTTCACAGTTGCATAGTCTCGTTTGCTTAGGTTAAGTAAAGTGTCAAAATAATTAAGTAAATAATATGCCATCAAAAACATGCTTGTAAAAAAACCCAAGTCTCGTAACGCAGCTCTTTTACCGTTAAATTTGTATTTTTTTAACTTGTTAAATTAATCTCCGCGTCGCGAAGGTCGCACCGCTCGATAGATTAACGAAAACAAAGCACCCCGTGACTCAGTACAACTGTTTGAATTTTTGACGAATAATTGTCCCGGGTCGAAACCAGGTCTGTTATTTATGCGGTTGATGAAACTTAACAACTGGACCGAGATTGCAATATGTTGGAATTTTCCCATGAATTTTACACTAAACTCTACTAGTACTCAAAATTTGAAGCTTCTACGTCTGCTAGAAGTGCCTAAACATTTAGATGATCGGTCAGTCAGGTAGTGAGTGAGTGACAAAATTACCGAAATTACCAAACTTTGACTAGATATAATTCTTAAAGTACTGGTTCAAATTGAATGAAATTTGAAATATGCTGTAGTTTTACAAAGCCTGCTTAGTTTCTGAAAATTCAGGCTCCTATCTTCATCCTATCCACAACGATGTAATAGGGGGTCGAAAATCGCCTGAGTTGCTTCGAGAAAAGATAGGTACGGCCGTGCACATTTTTTTTTGTTTTTTTTTTCCTTACTCCATATATATATATATATATGATTGTTATCTGGGGGCTCTGCCGTGCCCCCAGATAACAATAATGCGCGTTCACTGCAAATGGTAACTAAACTTTACAATATGAGTGGCACGTACGTTGATCAACTTACACTTTTTTTTCGGATGAACGTACACGAGGCTTTTGCTACTTCACCGGGCATAAAAGCAAGGCAAGGATCTCGGCTCGGGGTGGTCACTGGCGATGAGATTGAGGGATTATGACTTTTAGCGGAGTTTTGTGCAACTGTCGCTCTACTTTACAGTTCGCGGGCCTCTCGGACTTCGGGTCTACGAGGGCATCGGAAGGTTCTTTGCAAACCAAGGGTTAGGAGGACGAGGGGGGAATATATATTACACTTTGATCGCCTAGTGTTAAGTGAAAATAACGCCCAATCGCTAAGATACCTATTGCTTGTACAAAAAGCAATCCTTCAGATTGCATGTTTATAAGCGCACTATCTATAAATAAGGGCGCTTGCGAATTTGGCGGTTGGTACCAAACTGTTAACACCCGACAGTTTTAAAAAACGGTTGTAAATTGTATCATATACAAAGACAGATTAAAATCAGAATACTTATAATCCTGCGTCTGTTGGCAAAACGGCAACAACGCACAGTAATTCTCTATTGAAAAATATAACAATGTGGTTATATTTTTCCATGGAGAATTAGTAGATATCTACAGTAGCCGTACAAACCACAAGATAACTAGCAGCGCCATCTAGGACCTAGCATCTGAACTAACGTGCATCGCACAATACAAGTTCGGTAACCAATTCGAAGAGATACAAGTCCTGTATCTGTACCTGTATATATTCGGTGAAGACGACTCCCGGAAAAGAAGGTCTTCATGATCAGTGAAATAACACTACCAACTGTTCTTCTAGACACTCATGTGTACTCGGTCTACTCGGTCTACTCTCGTACCGAAACAGTTGGATACCACCCGCTCAATTTGATAGCACCTTAATAGTATTTGACTATTCAAGGATTATTTATTAAATACAGTTTTTTTTTTTTTTTTAAGTTTACTAACAGTGTTTTGCTGTCTACTAGTATTCTTGTTAACCCCTCGTGCTAAGCTAAAATGCTTGTGTTATGAGTAGGTTCACGTCGGTAGTGCAATGGCTGGGGTTCGAACCGGTGACCTCAAGATCACAAGTGCGACGCCCTAGCCAGTGGGCTATGGCCGCTTAATTATATAGGGGAAAACGTCCAATTATTGGCACTTAAAGGAAAATCGGTAAAAGAAATATTGTTAGTGAAAATTATACGCCTTTTAAGAGAAAAGAATAGTAAAAAACTGGCCAAGTGCGAGGCGGACTCGCGCACGAAGGGTTCCGTACCATGTTCATGTCCTTCCTATTGTCGTTATTGACATCGATCAAAAAAGGGCAAAAAATAAAAAGTATGTGGTATGGGAGCCCCCCTTAAATATTCATTTTATTTTATTTTTAGTATTTGTTGTTATAGCGGCAGTAGAAATACGTCATCTGTGAAAATTTTAACTGTCTTGCTATTGCGGTTCTTGAGATACAGCCTGGTAACAGACAGATAGACAGACAGCGAAATCTTTGTAATAAGGTCCCGTTTTTACCCTTCGGATACGGAACCCTAAAAGTAACAATAGGAATATTTTTTCGTGTTATTTTGTTCGAAAACATTCATAATAATTAATTGTACAAATGAAAAATTACAATTTTCTCCAATATTTATGTGTTTGGCCAAATTATTAGCACAAATAAACTCTTGGCTCCATTTCCATTTAAATATCACTAGTGTTGCCATTTGAAAAAGAATCACCTTATAATTTTTTTTAGATTTTGTAAGTAAAGTTCATGGTTTTGAGTTCTTCTTTTTTTACATTTAACGAAGCTCTGCTAATAATTGGTGGGGTGCCAAGGACAGGCATTCTTACCCTATATTATCGACTACGCTCGTCTTAAACGCTTTATCCATTCAGGTCTTTCAGCCAAAATTACTTTTCTCAACATATGATTACATGGATTAATTTATCGCATTAACGTCACATGCTAAGCGATATTTGAGTCACGTAAATATAATCCAGTTTTTAATCACATCATTGTTATCAGGCGCTTACATAGAGTGTTACATACACTCATGAGTATTTTGGAGATACTCAAAAAATGATCTTTTTAGGGCCCCGTACAATAATGATATAAACGGAACTCTTATAGGATCACTCGTGCGGCTGTTTGTCTGTCCATCCACTTGTCACAGCAAATTTGCTCGGAATCTCCTGGGCCAAATCAGATTCCGAGCAAAGAAGATTGACCATTTTGGACCAAATGCTGTTTGCTTACATGAAGAGATATTAAAAAAATAACAAAATTAATCAAAAGCATCCACGGAGTTATATAAGGTAGTATCTTAAACATATCTTACGGCTTTTTGGTGCTTTTTTTATATATTTTTTAACACTGTTTACTTTAAATAATATTGTTATCTTACTTATTCTACAATCCGAGACCGGTCCCGACCTCGCCAGTCTTGCTCAAAGTAAGTTTTTTGTAAACTCTCATTATCTATGGTAACACCCCGGTAACAATAGAAAAGTTATTTATCAGATATACATCTAATTTTTAGTAGACGCGGGTCTCAATCGCGGTACAATTTTAAGGCAAATAATTACCTTTTTAATAATAAAAAAAAAAATTACGACCAAGTGGGGGTAGTTGCCGAAACCCGCCCTGTTCGAAGACGCCGTTGCTGACACTCATCAGTCTATCCGTGACCACGACTGGTGTAACCCATGTCGAAGCGTCGGATTATTAAAAAGGTAATTATTTGCCTTAATTGTACCGCGATTGAGACCCGCGTCTACTAAATATTATGTGTATAAATCGCGAAAGTTTAAAAACAGATATACATCGTCAAAAGTGTATCATTACTATAATTTAATTGACTAGAACAATCAGGGGCTTGATTGTGTTCAGCATTATTGCTGCTCATGTTTTACTGGGCGAAGAACGATCGGCAGTTATGCCTACGTTGTTTGGTTAGTTTGGTTTTTGGGATGGGCTAGGCAACAAGACTCTTTAAGGCGCCCTGCTTTATTTTTAGATTCAATTATTATAGACCACGATGAGGATGACTATTGATTAGGTATTTCAATGTTTATTTTGTGTATGGGGCCTAACATAGGGGATCATTTATTATGTTGTTAACCTATATAATGAATAAATTATTGTTTGATTGAATGACTATCCGTAACTAAGGGTTGTTGTTATAATATAATCCTACCCCTTTTTAATAATATACCGTCTTTTATTTTAAAAATAAGCTGTTGGTTATGATTTTTCGTCAATGTAAAACCTATACAGTAGGTTTTTTTTTTCTCATAACTCCTCGGACAGATTCTGAAACGCTTTGGGTTACAGACTAGTAATAGTCTTAGAAACATTATGCACTATGATTCAATCTTGGGTAACACTTGGTCCAACGTCCATATAAAAATGGTCCATCAGACAGAGAAACAGTATTGATTTAGTCATGAAAGAAAACGAAAAAAGACCATTCCCCTGATCTCCAAAACCACTAAGCCATTTTGTTGCGACCTTGGTAAGCCAGAGTCGTTTAGGGATATTACCATAATCACTACGCTTAAAAAGCGGATTGGTAAACGCATTAAGATGGTGCCATTTGAACCGTTAGATGGTATTGCCCATTCATCAGCTGTATGTCTCTTACGACACCCAAAGGAGTGTATATATATTATAAGTATATGGTGGTCTATTCTCCATGATGGCAGATAAGCTTAGGTTAGGAGATAACTCCAACTGTTAAATTAATTAAATCCATTAGTCGTGGGTAATGTCAACATTTATAGTTAAAGCGTTTGATTTATATTAATTTGTCAATCAATGCGTTATTAGAATTTATTTATCAGAACATTTATTATATATTCTTTTTTTTATTTATATATATCATATTTTCTACTTCAATATTTTTAAGGACTGTATTTTAACTGTATAGGGACAACAACAATTCGACATAATTATGTAATATTAACTTTTTAATCACGTGTACCAAATAAACCAATTGGGTAAAAAAGTGTTGTATGGTTTTTACTATAAAATTCACGTTATATACGATATCAATGAAATCATAAATATAATTGCATTTCCATAATCTCTGTTCCATCAATAGACCAGTTAACTATATCATTTTAATTAATATTATCTATACGTTATTTATCGATTTTGATATAGTTTTTGATATCACACATACCTGTATTTTCAAAGGTGACAGATATAATATTCATATATGTATCTGAAAGAACGAAATGTCGTCGCGGTATCAGTTACTGTGCTTGCTACTGTTTGGTTATTGTTCAGTGTCTCATGAATCATATCAACATTTTACTTTTGAAGATGTTAACGATGATGTTTGTGCAAAACTTCCCTCTTGGAACAAAATATATCACCGTCAGCAGTTTGGTGGCATAATTCCAAATGAAGAATTAAGTTGTTTAGCATTTGAAATCGATGGTATACCATCAAGTCTGTTAGAAGCAAAAGTTTTTGTGGAATTTGGATCACAAGATGATTTTTTATCAGTGCTCGTGTTTGAAAAAGTATATGGAGATGACATACTTCGAGGACGCGCAGATATTCTGCCATATAATGCTTTCAATGGATCTCAAAGCTTACAAATTGAAATCTCCATTAGTCATGGATATGTAAGTTATTGCATGAATTTCTCAAATTGTAGTAATATCAAATTAATATATAACTTTTTGTAACAGTTTTAATGTAATATTAATGCTGGCGCACATAAATGTATGCATACACGCATTGTAGGTATATTTATGCATATAATTGTTAATTTGTTATTTAATACTTTTATTGGCCAATCATGTAAGAAATAAATATAAAAAAATAAAAGTATTTAGCGATCGTGGGAAATAACTAAAATTTAAATTTATGGCGAGCCAAAGTTATATTTTATTTTAACTAATTATCAGTTTAAAATTCGGAGATCTGTATCAACAAACGATAGAAAACAAATTGATAGGCACAGTAAATCATGTGATTTATCTAACAATCTTAGATAAATGATAATTTATTTCTATTTATTTATTAAACTTCATGCACAGTACAAGTTCATTACTAGATAATTATCTATGGAAGATTTACAACTTCATTTGAATTATTCTATTCTGTACACAATATACAATATCAATGTCAGCAACCACATATTACAAACTAGTAGTATTGTAAATATGACAATGTTCAATTGATATAATTACAATTATTAATTTTTTTTATATAATAATTTCAGATTTTGCTCATGGGGCGAGCTTCAAATGAATCTACACTTATAGTAGAATCAATTTCCTTCCCACCAGATATTTCAAGAAAAAGCGATGAACTGAGACTAAACCTGGACACAAAGGAAACTAAAATAGTATATGCCAACAATTTTGAACGTCCAAATTCACACATTAGTAAGAAATCTATAGATCACACTGCTAAACATGACATAAATTATGAAGAACAGCGTATAGATTCCATTTCCGATTACGCAACTATAAAAATAAATGAATCTCTTATTGTCACTGCTTCATTACCTCCTACAGATATAATTAATCCTACAATTATATCTGATTTGCTTCCATTAACCGATACCATCACTGAAAGTACTACAGATTCTACGACTGTAACTATTTCATTACCATCAGTATCCACTACTGAGATCACTACTGAAGCCATTACTGAAGCATCTACTGTAAGTATATCATTACCGTCAGTAGCTACTACTGAGGCTATTACCGAGCCTTCCACTGTAACTCTATCTTCACCTTTAATTGAAGGTGCTACAGAATCTTCTACTGTAACTATTTCATTACCATCAGTAGCACCTACTGAATCTTCTACTGTTACTATATCATTACCGTCAGTAGCTACTACTGAGCCTATTACTGAGCCTTCCACTGCTACTCAGTCTTCACCTTTAGTGGATGATACTACTACGGAAGGCACTACAGAATCTTCTACTGTACCTATTTCATTACCATCAGTAGCACCTACTGAATCTTCTACTGTAACTATATCATTACCGTCAGTAGCTACTACTGAGCCTATTACTGAGCCTTCCACTGTTACTCAGTCTTCACCGTTAGTAGATGATACTACTACGGAAGGCATTACAGGATCTTCAACTGTAACTATTTCATTACCCTCAGTAGCACCTACTGAATCTTCTACTGTAACTATATCATTGCCATCAGTAGCTACTATTGAGCCTATTACTGAGCCATCCACTGTTACTCAGTCTTCACCATCAGTAGAAGATACTACTACGGAAGGTACTACAGAATCTTCAACTGTAACAATTTCTTTACCATCCGTAGCAACTACTGAATCTTCTACTGTAACTATATCACTGCCGTCAGTAGCTACTACTGAGGCTATTACCGAGCCTTCCACCGTAACTCTATCTTCGCCTTTAATAGATGATACTACAACTGAAGGTACTACAGAATCTTCAACTGTAACTATTTCATTACCATCAGTAGCACCTACTGAATCTTCTACCGTAACGATTTCATTACCGTCAGTAGCTACTACTGAGGCTATTACCGAGCCTTCCACCGTAACTCTATCTTCGCCTTTAATAGAAGATACCACTACGGAAGGTACTACAGAATCTTCAACTGTAACTATTTCATTACCATCAGTAGCAACTACTGAATCTTCTACTGTTACTATATCATTGCCGTCAGTAGCTACTACTGAGGCTATTACTGAGCCTTCCGCTGTTACTCAGTCTTCTCCTTCAGTAGAAGATACTACTACAGAAGGTACTACAGAATCTTCAACTGTGACTATTTCATTACCATCAGTAGCTACTACTGAATCTTCTACCGTAACGATTTCATTACCGTCAGTAGCTACTACTGAGGCTATTACTCAATCTTCCACTGAGTCTTCACCTTCAGTAGAAGACACCACTACTGAAGGCACTACAGAATCTTCTACTGTAATTATTACACTACCATCAGTAGCCACTACTGAAGAAATTACAGACCCATCCACTATAACTATGTCTTCAACTCCAATAGAAAATACCAGTCCTGAAGGTACAACAGAATCTTCTACCATTATCATTTCATTACCATCAGTAGCCACTACTGAATCTTCTACCGTAACGATATCATTACCGTCAGTAGCTACTACTGACGCTATTACTGAGTCTTCCACTCAGTCTTCACCTTCAGTAGAAGATACCACTACTGAAGGTACTACAGAATCTTCTACTATAATTATTTCACTACCATCAGTAGCCACTACTGACGGTTCTACAGAATCTTCTACTGTTACTATATCATTGCCGTCAGTAGCTACTACTGAGGCTATTACTGAGACTTCCGCTGTTACTCAGTCTTCTCCTTCAGTAGAAGATACTACTACAGAAGGTACTACAGAATCTTCAACTGTGACTATTTCATTACCATCAGTAGCTACTACTGAATCTTCTACCGTAACGATTTCATTACCGTCAGTAGCTACTACTGAGGCTATTACTCAATCTTCCACTGAGTCTTCACCTTCAGTAGAAGACACCACTACTGAAGGCACTACAGAATCTTCTACTGTAATTATTACACTACCATCAGTAGCCAATACTGAAGAAATTACAGACCCATCCACTATAACTATGTCTTCAACTCCAATAGAAAATACCAGTCCTGAAGGTACAACAGAATCTTCTACCATCATCATTTCATTACCATCAGTAGCCACTACTGAATCTTCTACCGTAACGATATCATTACCGTCAGTAGCTACTACTGACGCTATTACTGAGTCTTCCACTCAGTCTTCACCTTCAGTAGAAGATACCACTACTGAAGGTACTACAGAATCTTCTACTATAATTATTTCACTACCATCAGTAGCCACTACTGACGGTTCTACAGAATCTTCTACTGTAATTATTTCACTACCGTCAGTAGCCACTACTGAAGAAATTACAGACCCATCCACTGTAACTATATCTTCAACTCCAATAGAAAATACCACTCCTGAAGGTACAACAGAATCTTCTACAATAATTATTTCATTACCATCAGTAGCCACCACTGAGGCTACTACTGATGAATCTTCTGTAACTGAGGTAGATGATACCACTTCAACAGATGAACCTGAACCTTCAACTTTAGCACCATTAGACGAACAACAAGATAATTCACTGTTCATCACAATAATGATTATTATAGCTTCAATAAGTTTTATTACAGTTGTAGCAGTTTTAGTTTGGTGCAAGTTTTTTAGCTACAACATTTTGGACATAACTAATACTATGATAGATACAGATAATACTGATTTACCTCAGCTTATTAATGTATCTAAAAAAACTAGTGCAAGTCATATGGTTTAATCTAAATTAGATCAGAATTATTTTTATTTTCCTGAAGACTGATATAAATTGAACTAAATAGTTTCGTTATAACGTGATTTGTGTATTTTGATGACTTGTTGAAAACAGAAGACATCTTAATTATTTATTTATTCATAGTTTTAATTAATGTGGCCATTAAATGAGTGTTAGTATATTATTATATTAGAGTCTGTGTGTGAAGAGAACAGTCGTGTTAATAAAATTTGTAGGATAATTTTGTATAATTGTTAATAAAGTCTATAAATAGTTAATAGAAATGGTAACAAGCAAATCATTGTTATGCATATAGCTTAAATATATAAAAAAAACATAGTTAATTTAATATAATGCTACATTTTGCCGTGTGGTTTCCGGCTTAGAATAGACCACCCCATGTCTTCCCATAGGTTTCGTAAAAGGCGACTAAGGGACATATGGCTAATGGATGGGCAGCAGCATCTATTAGCTCAAGGTTAACATCTTACTGCGATCACCAATCCATCTGCCAAGCGTGGTGATTATGGCAATATCCCTCTACGATCCTGGATTGCCAAGGTCTGTTAAGAGGAGGCCCATGTTCAGCAGTGGACGTAAACGGGCTGTTGATGATGATGATGATAATGCTACATTTATGATGGCAGCATTTAATAAGCTTAACATAATATTTATAAGCGTTACTTCATTTTTAAATTATTTATTTAATTTACATCAACACAATATATTTCACTAAGGGCCGAATTTTTGATCGTAGATAAAAATCTTTATTTATTTATAGAGGGAATGAGGGAAATTAAGCATAGATGACGGCAAAAATATTAAAAAATCTAAATATTTATTTATATTTTTTAAGGATTTTTAACATTGTTTCCTTTTATGAACCCATTGTATACAAGACTTTGTAACTTTTAAACTAAATGCCTGTTATGTATAATAAACGACATATTATTATATTTTAACTTATATGTTCATATTACGTAATAATTTATTGAGACAAAAAATACTCTACTCTGTTGCTCTTCTTTTGAATGCATCAGACAAGGCAAGCGTGTATTGGATGTGGAAGGGAATTCCATAACCGCAGCAGTGCAGGGACCATAAAAGAATGGTCATATTTGCCAGAGAAATGAGAAGGGTTCTTTAAAAAAAGAGAAGTCTCTTGTTATTAATTACTAAAATATAAGAAGAATCATTTTTTCCTCTGGCAATTTATATCTGACGTTTGTTTTATTTTAGTGATGTTTTGCTTTTATTAGTAACAATAAATAAAAAATCTGTGTCACTCTTTTTAATATAATTACTATCATCGCACATACACCGCTCACGGCTGAACATAAGCCTCCCTCAAAGGGGGTTTTTGATCATTCAGTTAATTTTAGAATGGTCATATAAATTATATTTTTACTTCTTTAAAGACAAATTAGGAGCAGAGATAATGAACATTAATATTTAAGGAGCGAATTGGGCAATGTCGGCATAGAAATTAAAAATATTTAACTACTGGAAACTTAACAGCACACATAATATTTACTAAATTCCGGAATCTAAGGTAAATTACGGACTTTAGTAAATAGCAATTACAATAATAAAAAAATACAATAAACGTTAACAACAGTAGGCAGCCAGGTGTGGGGCGGGGCGCACACGAGACTTATTATCTGTCTCTCACAACGGTCGAACCTACTAAGGGAGATTAAATTGTAAAAGTGTTAAATTATAAGTCAACTACTGTGAAGAGAAAATAAATAAATTTATTATTATTATTATACAAATTTCCAAAACAAAAATAGCTTAAAATTAAATATTTGGTCTATAATTAACTATTACGATGCTCAAATACAATCAGCCTTTCTGGTATTTCTCCAAAGTTACATTTGGTATTAAAGATTAAACGATGATATCCGTTTTTCAATTTTTAAATGTTTTGAACACTTAATGGAAAAGTTTCCCTTATACTATATTTCAAAATTGAGATTAATAAAATTCGACCACCGACAGGATTAGAACCTGCATCTTAGGTAAAGCCCTTCATGCCTTAACCAATTAGGCTACGGTGGTGGTGGAACCACGCGGTCATCGAAATTTATTAATCTCTTTGTAACACGTCTCTAAGGGGGTCAGTGCCATCGGTTAGTGCCATCTATTGGTAAAGATCCGCATTACTTCGACAAATATCTATTACAAATCTATTCGTTTTATAAGGCTGCTAGCTTCCCGCTCGCGGATTCACGGATGCGCGTAACTCCCGTTTCCGTAAGAATTTCATATTTAAATATAACCTATAGCCTTCCTCGGTAAATGGGATATCTAATACTTCAAATCATACCTACCAGTAGTTATTGAGATATGTGCGTTCAAGCAAACAAACTTTTCAATTTATTTATTCTATAAGTAGATATAGATCATTGTTACCACAAATACCAACAATCGAGAAACCAAATGATTTTGTTATGCATTATTAAATTAAAACAGTATTCTGGTTTGTGGTTGAAAGTAAATAAGTAGGTAGGTACATAATTATTTAATTACTATTATAAACCTACTGCTATTTTGGTAAGCGATTGCATATTATATTATAAAACATTCTAATAGACAAATAAATATTCGATTATCGTAGGTGATATAGGTAATGTAGTTATGTTTCAAAATTGAGATAAATAAAATTCGACCACCGGCGGGACTCGAACCCGCATCTTAGGTTTAGCCCCTAATGCCCCCTAGGCTACGTGGAACCTTATCGAATCGTCATCGATATTTATGAATCTCTTTCATAACACGTCTCTAAGGGGGACGTTAGTCGAGTCCCGCCGGTGGTCGAATTTTATTTATCTCAATTTTGAAACATAGTATATAGTAAACATTTCCGTAAAGTATTCAAAACGTTTAAAAATGTGATAATATTAGTATACATTATCCCTGAGTTACATAAGCTGTATTTAATTATGAAGCTCCCACGGGAACTTGAGTTACGCGAGTGAAACCGCGCACGGGTAGCTAGGTATCAATAAAAATACATTTTTATTATCTTTATAATTATTAAAATAATGAGAATATTGCTTATCGATATTTAAAATTACAATATTTTTTCAACACTTATCGATTTGCCAATAACATATTTCAGGCGTAGACTATTATTTGATGACAGGAAATAGGAAAAAGAAGTATAGAAATAAATTATTGTTATTTATAATCATCATCATCAGCCCGTACAACGTCCACTGCTGAACATGGGCCTCCTCCCGAGGGAGGGTATTTGCCATAGTCATTCGCTTGGCAGACGGGTTGGTGACCGCAGTATTATGTTGTGACACACAAGTAAACGATGCTGCCCGTTCCTTATTATACAATAATTATAGATGATGTTTTAATAATAATCGGGACCAACGGCTAAAAGTGCTTTCCGAGGCACGAAGGGTAGTCCCTCAACCAACGAGACCCGGAAAGAAATCTTAGAATTTACACAAAGATCGAATTCGTGGTCAGAGGTCGTGGGATCGAACCCACGATCTCCGAGACCTACCACCTTCTACCATTGTAAGAATAATCAAAATCGGTCCCGATGCTACTTATACATATTAGCCGGAACAAAAAGACACACAAACATTTATTATTATTGTAGTATAAACCGCCATGTGGTTGCCGGCTTAGAATACATCACCCTATATATTTCTATGGGTGACGTAATAGGCAACTAAGGGACATACACCTGTTGGATGGCAGCAGTTTCTATCAGCTCAAAGATACGTCCATCTTACTGCGATCACCAATCTACCTGCCAAGCGTGGTAATTACGGCAATATCCCTTATCGTCCCTGGATTACCAAGATCTGCTAATGAGGAGGCCCGAGCTCAGCAGTGGACGTACCTAAATACTTGAGCATGACGTGATAATGTAAATAAGTAGTAAAAGTTTTTCGGACGGGCATATCATCAAGTTAGCCTTAAAGGTTTTGTTACTTCACCGGGCATAAGGTATAGATGTATAATTTTAAAAAACAAAGAACGAACTTGAACAATCTGTTTCATACTTACAACACTTATAGAGATAATGAAAAAAGAAGACTAACAAGTAAAATTTAGACGGCGAATGTGAACGGAAGCTTTGGAAGACCAAGACAATGTTCCATGTTCAAATTGAGAGGTTCTTGAGAAAGGCCAGGTTAAAAGTACCCTAAACCGAAGGACATGAATGAGGAGATTAATAAATTAAGATGAGGCGAAAGTGGTATGTCAAGGTCGTAGCAAGTGGAAGAAAGTGGTCTCTGCCTACCCCTATAAGAAAGAGACGTGAATGTATGTATGTGTAGCGACATCTACAGTAGACACACAAAACTACAAGAAAACAAGCAGCGCCATCTAGCATCCCAACTAACCTGTATCGCGCAAAACAAGTTCGAAAGACAATTCGAACATATACTAGTTACACCGGGCATACCATCTCGCCCGGCAAAGATCTTCATTTTCTGTGGAGGAACACAACCAACCGTTCCTCTACATAATTATGTATGTTATACTTATAGAATACGCTAGTTGACACATATGAAATTATGTTACAAAGATGTTTATATGTATTTGACATATGAAATCTAAATATAATAATTTCTGTTCAATAAACTTGAATATGTTTCATCATCATCATCAACAGCCCGTTTACGTCCACTGCTGAACATGGGCCTCCTCTTAACAGACCTTGGCAAGCTAGGATTGTAGAGGGATATTGCCATAATCACCACGCTTGGCAGCCGGATTGGTGATCGCAGTAAGATGTAAACCTTGAGCTAATAGATGCTGCTGCCCATTCATCAGCCATATGTTCCTTAGTCGCCTTTTACGACACCCATGGGAGGACATGGGGTGGTCTATTCTAAGCCGGAAACCACACGGCAAAGCCGGAAACCACACGGCAAAGCCGGAAACCACACGGCAATTGAATATGTTTGCATAAACTCAATATGAAAATTATTTCTTTTGTCTATGTCTTTAACTTCTGAAAATGCTATCAGCCATTTTGTGACGTCATACATCTTGTTAAAAAACATGAACGCGATTCTTTACTATTTTACTTTACTTATTTACACTTTCTGAGTCATGACGTCATCGACCTTGAACATAGATAATGTAAATAGGCAAACATGGCTGACATCGTTTTCATCCCTAAATGTCAAGCCAATTTTAAAATATTTATTTTAGTGCTTTTTAGATCTCAAATAGATGCCATATTTTTTTTCTTGATCTAGTAAAACCATTCTTAACAATATAAAAATAGTTTAAAAAAAGTGTCAACTAGCCTATTGTAATACCGAAACCAATGCAAGGAATGTTTAAGTTTCAAAGTCAAAGTAAAAATTCTTTATTCATATCGACACATTTAAAATATTTTAAATCATGTTCTTATGATACGTTCCTTTCTTTTTCTACCACCAGTTCTGGTCGTGACAACTCTGAGAAGAACTGGCAAGAAACTCAGAGGAATTCTTTTTTTTCTAAATTTTATTTTACAATTATTAATAAAGCAATATTGTTTCAGAGCAACTCACTTCCAAGCAGTTTTGTCATTGACATAATCAGAAATTTTATAATAAGTCTTTTTACATAATTTATCTTTGACATATCGTTTAAACTTGTTTGTAGAAAGATCTCTTACATTATTAGGAAGTTTGTTGTAGAAGCGTATACATTGCCCCATAAAAGAATTGCTAATTTTGTGGAGAAGTGTAGCATGTAAAACGAAATCATGCTTAGATCTTGTATTAACATTATGAGTGTAGCTTTTTTTCATAAAACTATCAATATTCTTATGAACATATAAAAGTTTTCCATATAGATATTGTGATGCGACTGTAAGAATATTAATCTCTCTGAATTTCTCACGTAGGGAAACTCACTGACCAAGTTTATATATGGACCTTACAGCTCGTTTCTGCAGTACAAAAATGGTGTCAATGCCCGCACAGTTTCCCCAGAGAAGAATCGCATAAGACAAAAATAACTAAAGTTAACCAATCTAGCAGTATCCAAATCGGGGAGTCGTCTCATAGTTTTAACAGCATAGGCCGCAGAGCTAAGTTTTCCTGATAGTTTCGCAATATGTAAGCCCCATTACAATTTGGAGTCAATAATTATTCCCAAAAAGACAGTTGATTTCACTGGCTCCAACCAAACACCATTTGTTTGCACATTCGTATCAATTTGTTTCACATTAAGAGTAGAAAATTTAATGACGTTGGTTTTGTTTTTATTTAAAAGTAGATTATTAACATTAAATCAATGGACTACCTTCGAGATTGCATTGTTTACTTCGTCATAGCTGCGTAGCTGTCTACTTATTTCAAATGTCAAGGATGTATCGTCAGCAAACAATACTATCTCATGATTATTTCCTACATAGTAAGGTAAGTCGTTTATATATACCAAAAACAAAAACGGCCCCAGGATTGAGCCTTGCGGGACGCCCAATTCAACAGAGCCTGGTGATATTTTGCCGTTTATATTACAAAGTGTTTGACACCAGAAAGCCTTATAATACCTTTAACCTAACCTAACCTCCCTCGCACGAATGCAAATCCACGGGCTGCATGAAGGAAAAAAAGATTTTAGCTGGTTAGATAAGCCAAAAATCCTACTATCGAGCGTCAACCCGCATATTTGTACATACTACATACAATCTGTTTCTTCTACTTCTTTTTATTAATGGCAATGATGTTGACAATTCTATCAAAATCAGGAGTGAAATCGAAAAACGTATCTACCAATATTATAAACGCGATGTTTGTAAGAAAGTATGAATATATTATGTATGTTTGTTTCTCTTTCTCACAAAAACAACTGAAAGGATTTGCTACAAAAAATCACGCCCTGTCCTCACTGGAGCGGAGTTACCCGAGTTAAACACACATAAAAGTTAAAACATCGCGGATCTCTAATATTTTGCATCGCATTTACTAATGGTCTAACAGGAAGATTTGTGTGGCGCACTGTTGTTACTTGTTAAATCGTATTGGTAATTCAGAAGTATTAAAAAGTAAGTCTCACACAGAACACTTCTTTATTTTGAATATCACTACACGTGTATGCCAAACGATTTATTCAATCTTACACGATTGTCTTAGTTATGCTTGGTCGCATCCCTATAGGTAAGCTTTGTGACATATGTAGGAAAACTACATAAATTAAGAAAATATAAACTGACCTGATTAACAAAAAGCCATTGTAGAAGTATTGTCACTTTTTATAGACCGTATAGATAGATAATTTGTATATATTTTTTAAGCAAAAGTTACTGAAACGTAACAAGATCGTGATCATGTTACGTTTCAGTAACTGAATGGGACGGGTCAGTCGAGCTGTCATGGCCGAAACAAGACTTTACAGTATTTATTTATCCGTGCTGTAGGTACGTAATTTTCAGTAAAAAAAGTTTTAAAATAAGCTTATTTATAGTCATTATTACATACCACGCACTGTGTATGAGACAGATATTCTTTTTGGATTTAAGAATGTGTTAAATCTATGAATCTTTGTAGCGTCTCTGTACCATTATACTGTACTTACGTACAGTAAAATGTCTTATTAGGGTTATACTGCCTATTCTTGACACCCCACCTATTATTGGCACAGCTTCGTTAAATGTAAAACAAACAAACACTCACAAACATCAACTTTATTACAGAATATGAAATATTAATTAATACTAATTATTAAATTAATTAATAATAATTTCTTTTTTTTTCAACTGGCTTCACTTGAAGTGTTATTTAAATGGAAATGGTGGCAAGAGTTATCTATGCCAATATTGGGACTAGTATATAAAATTTGAGAAAATTGAATATCTTTTATTGATAAAATTCATAAAATATTTGTTTTCGAACAAAATAACGTGAAAATATATTCCTATTGTAACTTTATACTATTGTCTTCTTTTAAAAAGGCTTATTATTTACACAAACAAAATTTATTTTACCGTTGTCATAGACAGAACATATAAGACAACCTAACCGATTCTTAGAATTTACACAAAGATTTCCTGTTTATACCGCTAGGTACGCTACGGTAGCGTAGCGGTATAAACTCGCTTTTAATCTCGGAGGTCGTGGGTTCGTCCCACGCCAGACAGGAAATCTTTGTGTAAATTCTAAGATTCGGGTCTAGTTAGTTGAGGGACTTCCCTCCGTGCCTCGAAAAGCACTTTAAGACGTTGGTCCCGATTCTTGTAACATCATCTTAAATAATCGTATATCAAGGAACGAGCAGCAGTGTCTCCTTACGTGGTTCAACATTATACTGCGGTCACCAACCCGCCTGCCAAGCGTGGTGACTATGGCAAATACCCTTCCTCGGGAGGAGGCCCGTGTTCAGCAGTGTAAGTTATACGGGCTGATGATGACGATGATGATGATGATAGATAATATAAAGACAGATTTTAGTTCATTAGTAAAAATGTATAAGGAATCTAATATTATCCATTTAAAAAAATAGAGAGTCCTGTGTCACGCGAACTTTTAAAAATATACAATTCCGTGTCACATTCAAACTCAGAATTGTGATCATTTTGAGATAATACCTCAAAATTATCACAAAATCTAATCCAAACAAAAAATGGAACCAATGGAGCTGCAGCAGGGTTCAAAGGCAACAACAGGTAGGTACTTATATCCACTGCACTATCAGCGCCGTCACAACAATTATCATAAATACGAAGAAATTATAAGGATTATTCAGGTTCAATGATTTAATATACCGTCAGAATTAATCCCTAATTATGAATATGACTATTTACAAAGGACCAGATTGCTGATAACGTCCTTATCAACAATTCCGGATCTTGCAATGTATTATTTTATAATAATTTAATAAACAATTGACTTCGATTACATACAATATATTTTTATACGGCTGTGACACATTATTAATTTATATATAGCTACAGTCATATGTTAAAGAAAAAACGCCTGAAACAATATTCGTAACAAGTCAATTTTCAACTTTATTGCAACGAATTACAAGTGAATATAAAACACATCAACGAAAAAGAGCAAATTATTTTTGTAATTCGAATATCTTATTGTCATTTTATATTGGATATAAAGATTACGGCTCAGTTCAAAGAAAAAACGGTACTTACCCTGAATAGGTACCGAAACATTTCTGAGAAATGGGAAGAAAATGAGTTGCTAGATGTATTCCCAAAGGGATTTATCTATGATCCTACATAAGTTTACATAGACAATAAATAACAAATCTATTTTCTTAAAGTGTGTGTTTGTATTTCTACTTCTAATAAACTACCTGTCCCGCGCGGTTTTACCCGTATAGATCCCGTTTTTATGGAAACTTTAACTTAAAATATAGCCTACTAGCTGCGCCCCGCGGTTGTACCCGCGTTACTCTGCTCCATTGGGTCTGAGCATGATGTTTTGTAGCCTATATGTTAATCCAGCGTATAACTTTTTCCGGTGCAAATTTTCAGCCAATTCCGTTCAGAAATGTTGGCGTGAAAGAGTAACAAACATCCATCCATCCAAACTTACAAACTTTCGCGTTTATAATATTAGTAGGAAGTAGGATGACACTCACAAATGACGTGGCTTTCTAGTGATTTTTTGCTATCGGTTCCTACTCCTTCACAAACTCACAAACTTTACCTATTTATAATATTATTATATATATAATATAATAGCATTTATAGTATAAATAACTATAAGACCAATTTAACAATAATTTGACCGTAAAAAAAGTTACGGAGATGAGGAATAGGCTATATTTTATGATGACACAAGAGTTACGCGGTACGCGGGTGAAAACGCGCAGTAAGCCTTCATTATTAACTTTACTAATTATTAGGTTTGGTCGCATACGCCTTTAGCGGGCTAGTGTGTTTGAAAAGAAAATCCATCACAAAAAAGATAATAAACTCTGCGTGACACCTAACATAAAAAAACCGTTTTGATAAGTATAAAAAGAATTTAATAATCCTTCAATTATTCTGTATTTGGAAACGCAACTTTAACAGATATATTAAATATAAAGAAACTTGTCAGACGCTTGAAGCATGTCATATATGTGACCGAATTATTGGAATTCTTGACAAAACTTTGACTACATTAATTCATTGCGATTTTGTATAAATAAGGTAAATATGAGGATGTTATAGGAGCTGAAAAAACATGACGACTGGGAGGTTTAATGGTGCGCTATGAAGAACCAATGGCAGTAAACTGGAAAGTGATGAATGTCTGGCAACATGGAGTTAACATCAATCAACGGAACTCTAGGCTTCGTCCAAAAAAACTGGGTGTTTATGCAAGACAGTTCCTGGCGCTCCAGGGGAGTTTTAGTTAGTTAACTCTCTCTTAGTGATATGAGTAGCATTCTATTGCGATGGAGAGAGGATGCCTACTTATACCCACACCGCCACGGAGGGCATACATAATGTATTTCGTCTTAGATGGAAAGAAATATATGTGAAGCTGTGATAGATTTCATGTGGTAGGATATATCATCATCATCATCAGCCCGTATAACGTCCACTGCTGAATATGGGCCTCCTCTCAATGGAGGGTTTTTGACATAGTCACCACGATTGACAGGAGGTTTAGTGACCGCAGTATTATGTTGTAATACACAAAGAAACGCTGCTGCCCGTTCCCTGGTATACGATTGTTATTGATGATGTTATAACAATCAGGACCAACGGCTTAACGTGCTTTCCGAGGCACGAAGTGTAGTCCCTCAACCATCCAGACCCGGAAAGTAATCTTATAATTTACACAAAGATTTCTTGTCCGGCGTGGGGATCGAACCCACGACTTCGATATTTAAAGCGAGCTAAATACCGCTACGCTATGGAGGTTGAAAGGATATATAAGTTATAAATTATGGTATTATTTTATGTTTTCACTTCCTCCAATAAAAAATGGAGACCGTAAGTCTCCACTCTGTAATGGCGGAAGTGAAAACATAAGCCTTATTGACTCCTCCTCTTCTCTTTCTGATTTAACGTTGCGGGTCCCAAGGCAGTTCAACTTTTTCTCGGGACACTGTAATTGTAGAAGTGTGGGTGGGATTAGTCCCTAAAATAAATTGTGGTTACGGAGTAAGGGTACTAATGACATCACCTCGTTTCATTTCGAGGGTGTTGCTAAGTCGACCATGAAAAAATACGTCGTAAAGGTCACCGCACCGAGACGTAAGAGAAGAAAAACTCGACATAAAACCCTATACCAACCCGTCTGGCCAACGACAGGCTAATACTTTCACTTTAATACGCAGTTGGAAGAATGGACTTGAAAAGCCAATGGAGACTGGATGCGGAAGATGAATATGGAAGGTCTGTAGGTATTAAGTACTGGACTGAGACATAAGTTTTAATTAACACGTTTGATAAATACACTATTCTGACATAGTTATTTACATAATAATATCTACCGCTAAGCGTAAGACTGCTTCGAAGGAAGTATTATATATACTATTAAGTGTAAAATGGTAAAATTAATGATAATCCTCATTTCAGCCGTAGGACATCCACTATTAGACATAGGTCTCCCTCACAGATTTCCAGTTACTACAGTTGTAAGCGGCCTGCATCCACACTGATCCCGCGGCCTTTACCTGGTCACCCTTCAATCTAGTTGGTGGAAGTCCTATGCTGCGCTTGCCGATCCGCGGTCTCCATTCGAGAAGTTTACGGCCAGAATGGCCATCTGTTTTGAACAGATGGCCGTTCTGGCCGGCGGCCTGCCCACTGCCACTTCAACGAACTAATCTGTTGGGCTATGTCGGCAACCCGCGTTCTTCTACGTATCTCCTCATTTCTTATTCGATCTCATTAAGAATCTGCGAACGACTCTGAGTCTATTCATGAACACTACGTTTCAGATCCATAGGTCATCACAGGCAACATAGTTAAGTTGGGAATAAAACAACGATGCTTATTCATCATAGAAACTTTTATAATAATAAACCCTTAGAGAGTGTGATCGATATAGGTATCAAGTCGGCGACCTCTATTTTATATGTTTTGTGATAAAATTGTACGGTACCGTTTCAGAAGTAATTAACATAAACAAAATAAAAAACTTTAATATTATAACATCTATCTTATATAGTATCAACACAACGAATTAGACTATTCATACTATAAAATATTACACATCTAAATATAAAAAAATAAATCTCCGATCGACCGATTTTGCTAATTTTTTGTTGTGTTTTTTAGTGTCTGGAAAAAAATCTTATGAAAGAAAAAATTAAGAAAATTGCGGTTTTTTTTTTAGTTCAGGAATTCTAAGCCACTTTATAAAATTTTCTAATATAACCTTAATGCTTTTGGCGTTTGACATAACATTGACAGAATGCGTGCTGCACGGTTAGTTTAGAACTCTCACGCCTAATATTAAAAGTTCAATTTAATATAGAGTTTTAGGTCTGCTAGTATTTTATATTGATACTAGCTTATTGAATATCCATCTATTTTAAAATAATATGATGTATAGTTACTAAAAAAATTAAATTAAAACAAATAAAACTTTTCTATCTCTAAAATTTCTTTGCTAGGTTTCTAATCCAAAACTCAAACAATAATATTACAGCCATTTTTACTTTCAATTGATTACTATTTAACATGTGTCAAAATGAAATGTAATTTAAATCAAAAGCACTAAGGAGTATTGATTGAACTTTGAAGCAAATCCGTCCCCAAAATAACTTTCTACCCCTCTTTAACCCCATTTGGGGATGAATTTCAATAAACTACGAAACATTACGTCCAATATATAGATTGTACTTAGAAATCACGTTGTGCTTTGCCTTCCTTTTTCACCCCCTTAGCGGTTGAATTTTCCAAAATCTTTTCTTCGTGGACCTTAACATCACAAAAGTAAGCCACGGTCTAAATATGACTTGTCTAGCTTCAGTAGTTTTGCCTCGGCGTTGAGAGTCAGTCAGTCAGGACATGTTACTTTATCTACATCTACACTAATATTATAAAGAGGAAAGATTTGTACCTATTTTTGTATGTTTGTATGTTTGTAATGAATAGGCTCAAAAAGTACTGGGCCGATTTCAAAAATTCTTTCACCATTCGAAAGCTACATTATCCACAAGTAACATAGGCTAAATTTTATTTTGGAAAAAAATTGGGTTCCGTAAGATATTTGGGTTTTTCTGACACAAGGTGTAAAAAATCAACCAGAAAAGTTACTTATTTTGCGTACGCTGCCTAAACTATAAAAGATAGAACCATAAAATGTTCTAATTAATTATAGATCTTATAAATATCTACAAAAAAGTCCGCAACACACTATACCTATCTATGTCGAGTGAGGCACAACGACCATTTTTTTATTTAGAAATCTTGAATTTTTTTTGGACTACATTTCAACGCGTTTATTTTACTCATGCTATTAATCCTTATCAAAATAAATTATTTCATCACTAAGTAAAGTTTATGTAGATACTATTTGGTCTTTGAATGATTAAAATTGGACGTTTGGTTTTGAAGTTATGGCGAAATTAAAATATTACGATTTCTGCTGCACGGCCCGTTGCGAAGTCTAATAATTTTTGTGCGATTTTTTTTAGATTTCGTTCTTAAAACTACACCTACGCAAAAGTTCTTCTCAGAGCTAATCAACAGTTCTTCTCAGAGCTAAACAACAGTTCTTTTCAGAGCTTTGAAAATGCCTAAAATGCCTAATCCCTAAAATGCCTATTAATTACATCATTAATTATATTTTCATCATTAACAACTTTAACATCCACAGAAAGACAATCTGTGCAGCCTGCGGATAATGACTGCGTTGTCGATGTTTATGTCGGTGTCTGTGAATTGACCTGGGAATCATTTTGCTGACCGTGTCTTTCCTGGGTAGGCTTTTTGCAGCGGTAACCGACATCCGCACGGAGCCGCGGGCGACCGCTATCACTACATCACTACATATTATAAACAAAGTCCCCTGCTGCGTCTGTCTGTCTGTTCGCGATAAACTCAAAAACTACTACATTGATTTTCATGCGGATGTTACCAATCGATAGAACGATTCTTCCGGAAGGTTTACGTATATGATTTGTTTAGTTTATGTGTACATTTGACTAATATATATTGATATTTGTCAGAGGTGTCGGAAAAAATTAAGTTATTTGGGAGCTTTCAACGAAAAAGCTGCCTAAACCCTATGAGATATAACAAAACAATGTATGGTGGCAAATATTCTTCTCTTTTAGATCTACAAAAAAGTCTGCGATAGCATATGTCTATCTTTCAATGTTAACTTGCTATATCCATTATATCTTTTAGAAAAATGATCATTTCTAATGCGGTAATTGTAAAGCTAATCAGACGGATTCAGTATTTATCCTTATCATTTTAAATGAGTTAATATTCTTAAGCATTTCATGCAGATTATTTTACCCCTACACTATATACTTTAAATGAATAACTTAGAAGTTATCGCAAAATAACAGCGCGTGTTTTGGGTAGGCCGAATGCGATTATGCGCGCTCGATCCTTAAGAATTATAGGGCAATTTTTTTGTTTTGTGTTCGTTGTAACTATGATGGATAGTTACAACGAACACAAAACAAATACTTGATACTTGAATACCTATTTATTTAGTGTTTGTTGTATTGTTCGTCCTGAAGAGTATAGGTATTTCATACGATAAAAGTATACCCACCTACTTATTTCACTGAGTTTTAGTAGGTCATCATCATCATCAGCCCGTATATCGTCCACTGCTGAACATGGGCCTCCTCCCGAGGGAGGGTATTGCCATAGTCACCACGCTTGGCTGGCGGGTTGGTGACCGCAGAATTATGTTGTAACACACAAGGAAACGCTGCTGCCCGTTCCTTGATATACGATTATTATAAATGATGTTATAACAATCGGGACCAACGGCTTGACGTGCTTCCGAGGCACGGATGGTAGTCCCTCAACCAACCTGACCCGGAAAGAAATCTTAGAATTTACACAAAGATTTCTTGGCCGGTGTGGGGATCGAACCCACGACCTCCGAAATTTAAAGCGAGCCAATTACCGCTACGCTACGGAGGTAGGTCGAATGCGATTATGCGCGCTCGATCCTTAAGAATCATAGGGCAATTTTTTTATTTAGTGTTCGTTGTAACTATGATGGATAGATACTTGAATACCTATTTATTTAGTGTTTGTTGTATTGTTAGTGCTGAAGAGTATAGGTATTTCATACGATAAAAGTATACCCACCTACTTATTTCACTGAGTTTTAGTAGGTACCAACCTACATTAATTTGTTTCTGATTGTTTTGACGAAATTTCACCCGTTTGTTAGAGGTTTAAAGACATTCTGTAGTATAAGTATCAGTATTGTACCCGTGCGAAGCCGAGGCGGGCCGCTAGTAATATATATTTATAGAAGAAGAAGATTTGCATTGACAGCAGTCAGTCTTAATAACTAGTGGAAAATTTAACTTTTCTTATTATCTTTGATCTATCTATGCGCTCGCATGTTAACTTTCCCGTGACCGATCCCATTCATATCAGTAATTCAGTGTAACTATACGTCATTATTATCTGGATTAATAAGATAAATATAATTTAAAATGATATCATTTGTGCAGTGGGGTAGAGTTACATTTCTTACTAAAAATAAATTATATATACAGATTTTCAACAATAACTTTTTGTAGAAATCTTAGTAATATTATAAACGCGAAAGTTTGTGAGTATGGATGTTTGTTACTCTTTCACGCAAAAACTACTGAATGGATTTGGCTGAAACTTTTCACGGGAATAGTTAATAAGCTCGATTAATAATATGTAGGTAGTCGAACAGAAAGTCTTGCCAAAATCGGTCCAGCCTGTGTCGATTTATTCATCAAAGTTTGAATTTTGAAGTGTTATGATGTGGTTAAATTACCTATTCTATCGTTTTTTATTTTTTACGTAAATATCACAATATAACTATAGAACATCAATAAAACAAGCAAAGTATAAAAATGTTGAAGAGACAATTAATTAATTAGAAAAACAGATTGTAAGGGACAGCATAACAAAATTTTGTACTTTAAATTTTAACGAAATATAAACCTAGAAATATTTTATTACGAGTCCAAAACTCGTCAAACATCTCATAAAACGTGACAAAAAAATCCCGATTAATCATTTATGCAAACCATTCCTATAAGTGAGTTGATCCTGAAAAGGTCATTAGTAGGATTTTGTTTTTACAGACGAATATCTGGTTAAAAAGCTGATGCTCCTTCTTTTTCTATTTAACGAAAACTACACCGGTGGCCCATTGGTTACGAAAACTACCTCTGAGATCTGGTATTTTGGGTTCGATTCCTAGCTTGGGCAATTATTTGTGTGAACCACAGAAAGTTGTTCTGAGTATGCCCGTAGGGTAAGTGAAATAATTTCCCTTGTGCATTGTGTATGTTGTTTTTTTGTTTTTGTTTGGAAAAGACACCTCGTACTTACCAAAAAAAAACTTATAAAAAAACATAAAAGTGCAATAAATATATTACAAAAAAAAATCGCAATATTAAACAAACCCGGAGAATTCTCCATGTTTCAGGAAGTTATGACTCGCCGGGCAAATCGTCAAACGAGCTATCATATACGAAATTATTATCGTTTGATTATTCTCGTTTACAAGAATGCTATCTTATCCCCGATATTGAATAATTATCAAACGTAATTTGATTATATATGAAGTTAATTTATAAAGATTTGGTTTCGTTTCCTACACACACGATATATGCGAAGCAGTCGCGGAACAAGATGCTACGAATTCGTAGACTAATCATTTTAATGGTAGTGACGCGGGCGTTGTGTGATGGTTGTGTGAGATACACGTTTGAACAGGAGTTTGACACGTTATTTTCGAATGAGCTAGGTGTGTGTGTGGGATTAGCTCTATGGGATTTGCGGCCTTATGAAAGTGTAGATGTAACTGGACAAAATGAACTGAGTTCGAACTTTATATCTCCGACGAGTTCATTGAGTTGTGTTTCCTCGTTTCTGTTTCCTATGACTGCTGGTGGTGTGATAGAAGTGCACGTATACATGGACCCTGCAGCTGACGATGACCAGATATCGATATTGGCGAGCCAGTTTGTGGCAAATGGGAATGATGGCGTGGTTGGGTCGGTGGCCCGGTCTCCGCGAGATACCGGCTTCCAGCCTGGATGGTTTACATTGCGGTTTAATATTGTTGCGACTGGATCATTCCAAGGTTATGTAAGTATTTTATTATTTATTATAGTCGAAAACAATTACATAGTTCAAAGTACTACTGACTATGATATTGAGTTCGTGAATATGTTTGCTTTTTTGTAAATGGATAGATAGAAAAATACAGTGGCCTTTGATAATAAAGTAGCAAATTTAATTGACGCATATTATTTGTCATTAGATAATTATGTAAGGAATTCGTTGCTTGTATCAAGCAAGTTTCGTATCTCAATATAACAGTAAATTAGATTAGCAAATGTAAATAAACATAGTCTGAATTGTATTGTATATTATTTCTTGCTTAAGACAGTTTTAAAATTTCCATCCTAAATTATGGACTAGTGTAATAAATAATAATAATAAATAGATAGAGTCAAAAACACTTTTATAGGTATTTTTGTTGATGAAATCTAGCGTTACTTGTATAATACAAGTTGATGAAATCTAGTAGAGATGGGCGTTGAATCAACGAACTAGTTAAATCAACCGTTGATCGCCTGTCAACGTTTCAACGTTAACAGTTTATGAATCAACTAGTTGAATTCGTCAACGACATTAATGAATTTAACTGCATGCTCTAGACTTACGTTGAAAATAACACCATAGATTGCGAGCGACGGTCGAATTTGAACTCTAAGTAACGTGAGCAAGAGTTGATTTTTGAAATAAATATATTTTTTTTAAGAAAACGATGACGATGTTGGTGGATTGATACGCGCTGCGTGCTCGCGCCGCCACCCGAGAGAAACCGGTTCATACTCATACATAGAATCAGATGATTTTTTAAATACGCCTGAGTAGAATTATTAGGCTTTATAGCGAATTGTATTCAGTCAGTCCTAAGCCTGGAGAAAAAGTATGAAGGGAAGGTCATCAATACAAGCATCAATCAAACATTTTCCATTAATACTTTGAATCAAATTGTTTATAAAATATCAGATCTATAGGTTGAATGAATGTCGTAGCGTTGAATAAAAAACGTATAATGAAAGAACGGTTTACGTTCCAAGTTGAAATTAGTTGCACGTTAACTCGTTGACGAATTTAACTAGTTAATCAACTAGTTGACGAACGTTAATCAACGATGACGTTACGTTAACGAAAAAACCGTCAACGACCCATCCCAGCTAAAATCTAGCGTTACTTGTATATAATACAGGTAACGCTAGATTTCATCAACAAAAATACCTATAAAAGTGTTCTTGAAATGTTTTTAATAAAACACACTGCCATGATGATTTAAAATAAAGGAAATCGTATTCAACTCATATTTATTTTGGGACTACTTTAAGTAATGTACAAAAATTATACATTACATAATATGTATTAACTACAAAGGGTTAATAATATGTGAAAATGGATATACTCTAAATTATTTGATGGTCAACTTTCGGCAGACTTTTGCTTACGCCTAAAAGCAGCGCGGCGGATAACTTTGATACGCAACTAACTGATTTTCTTTCGATTATAACATTTACATATAAAATTAATCTGATTCAGTCACGGCGGCTGATTTCATTAATGCGTATATAACACAAAAAAATACTCTGTTCATTTTCTTTAAGAAATGTATCCAACGTAACATAGAGTGACCTTACAAAAAACATAAAATAGTCAAGAAGCTATGCAAGGTGGTGGAAATCAGACTTCATTTTGCTTTTAAGTGAATGAATCGACAGGGAAGCGAAAACTGAGTATTAGTTAAAATTTCCAAAATATTTTCATAACGCAGTTTATGTCTCAAGATAACTTTGTCGGGCGCTAAGAAAGAACGTATAAAATAACTGAAATCTAAATAATTAGAAATAATAAAATACCAATAGTTATTTCAAAACAGACTGATACATCGCTTTACCTAATAAGTTAATTAGCAGAATATCAATTGCTCAAAAAGGGAGCGGGGCCCATGTCCCCCACTCCCCGAGGCCGAGCCTAGGACGGTAGGCGGCGGGTCTCGGCCCGCCGCGCCGCCGACGGTCAACGGTTGGAAGCGGCCTGCATCCACCATGACACAAGCATTTAGCTTAGTACGAGGGGTTAACAAGAATACTAGAAAAGACGGCTAGTAAACATAAAAAAAATGTATATATTGTAGCCTATGTCCTTTCTCAGGCTCTATACTACTGTGTACCAAATTTAATTAAAATCGGTTTTGTAGTTTTGGCCTGAATGGGCGACAGACAAACTGACAGAGTTACTTTCGTATTTATAATATTAGTTAGGAAGTAAGAATAAGGAAAATGCGGTCGGTAATACAACCAACCAACCATGATAACTATTGTAATAGCTTTTCTTTTAACATTATTTTGAGGAAAAATGAAATAACTACTTCACCGATTGTAAAAAATATTTTACTAATATAAAGCTACGCTGTTCGTGATTGGCCCAATAACCGCATAAGCATTCTAAAATCGCAGGATGCAGTTTAAAAACAATGCCTTACTTGTATCCGACTATTGGTCAATTAGTCAGTTAGTACAAGATTTTTTTTTTAATTCCATAAGATATTACTGTCTGTTAACAGTTTTGGCATGTTATAATATTTATAATTTCTGACCCTGTAACATTCGAATTAATGACAAGATACATGGAGGAGTGCGATGTCTGTGCAAATGAGGGAGTACCCACCGTACCTCGGAAAGCACGTTAAGCAGTTTTATATACCAGGTAACGGACAGCATCGTTTATCTGAGTATACAGTGTTAACATTGCAGCACCCACGCGTGGTGACTATTGTTACATGCACGTCCAATGTGGGGTAAGCTTAATTTGACTTCTAGCTTCAACACAGGAACACAGCGCCAGTCAATAATATTATTTTGAATGATTTTATTATGAGATGGAGGTACTTCCCTCGTCGAACAATACGCTATGCTCTTCCTCTTTTGATATTATATCAGCCCCTAGTGTCCCACTGCTGGGCAAAGGCCTCCCTCCACTTTTCCACTTCTCACGGCTTTCTGCGACCGTGGTCCATTCTTTCAAGAAGCGGTCCAAGTCATCTCGACATCTTCGCTTGGGCCTGCCACGACGTCGAGTTCTCCCTTTTGGCACCCAATCTTATGTTTGTTTTGCCCAGCGATTGTATGGCATTCGACATACGTGGTCTGCCCAGTCCCATTTCAGCTTGTTAGCTTTTTCTCCCACATCGGCATTAATTCCCCCTCTTTTGTAAATAAAGATATTATTTATAGGTTTTTTTTCATACTAATCCCTTCTGGTTACCAGCCAAGACATCCATGCGAACGTTTCTATTTACGTTTACTTTTAGATTTCTTAGAAATTGCCATAGAATATAGTTTGGCAATTTCCAAGAAATTTAGTTTGTCTAGAAGTGTTTCTTAATAGTTTCGTTAACGTGAAAAATCATTATGTTACTCTCATTAACACTAGTGACTAGACTATTTAAATGTTCTGTGAACCTTAAGTTAAATTTAATTTAATTATTATCAACAGACCGTATAACGACTATAACTGAACATGTGTTTCCCTCGAAGGGAGTTGTTCTAATTACAACACACAACGTTGTTTTGTCTGGCAAGATTTAAACTGATAAAGAGTAGAATGCAGTGCCGAATTAAGCCAGCGCGGGGACTTTTTTTTACGCCTATTAGGCGTGAAGCACCATGGTTCGGATCCATAGGATTATTTATTGGATCCAATTTCTAGCTTGCACACGTATCTTCGTGTGCGGGGCCCACCAAATCGTCGCGGAGGCCCCCAAAACCGCCCTAGGGCCCCCAAAACCACCGCGGGGCCGGTAGCTTTTGCTACTCTTGCTATATGGCTAATCCGGCAATGGTAGAATGGTATAGTAAATTAATAGCGGCCACAGCGAACATGGGTCACGTCTTTAACAGACTTTAGCAAGGCAGGGTCATTCAGGGAAATTGTCGTAATAACCACGCTTGGCAGGCAGATAGGTGATCGCTATAAGATGGCAATATATTTGAGCTGATAAATCCTGCGGCCCATCCATCTTTCGACACCCAGCCGAATTAAAGCCGAATACCACGCGTTTTCAAAATGCATTTTCAGGCCCTGTTTATTTCAATACTTATTAATCAATTAAGATACTCATCGCGATTGCGATATCTTGGCGCCTGACAAATTAAACAACATGATTTACTGTAACTTTTAAAGTCACTTAAAAGCAGGCGTACAGACAATTATACAAAGATAATTATTCATTTTTTATACAAAGTAGGGAAAAATGTTTTGGGGAGTGGGGCACATGGGCCCCGCTCCTTTCGAGGCTGACCCATGAGGAGTAGGGACGCCTCTACACTCCGGGCGTCCCTATAATTGGGCCACTGTAAGTGTGGCCCAGGAGATTCCGCGGTACCATATAGGCCGCGGGTGCCGTCGGGGGGCCGGATTTCTCATGTGTACCCGGCTCCCGCCAACGGCGGATAGAGGGAGTGTCCGGGGGGTTTTAGTGGTGTAGGGTCCTCTCCTCGTGGTATGAGTTTAGCATACCACGCTATGGAGAAGGCGAGTCCCACATATCCCACCGCCAGCGCGCGAATACGCTGCAGCGGCGGTGGGAATGCGTAAATGCATTTCCACCAGGACAACAACAACAAAGAAAAAAAAAGTTTTTATATTTTTTGTTATTATGATCAACCTCCATAGTCTATTGGTATGATTTGTGCTTTAAGTCTTGAAGGTTGGGGCTTCAATGTGTTCGTAAATTCGATGTGTAAAATTAATTTCAATAACATTTCTAATCGAGTCTGATTGATTTAGGGACCTCCGTGCTTCGGACAACAAGTTAATCCACTCGATTGTAATAATCTAGAACTTCAATATTGTAGAAAGTAGCGTGCGGTACATTTTTTTTTGTTGTCCGGGGGGAAATGCTTTTACGCATTCCCACCGCCGCTGCAACGTATTCGCGCGCTGGCGGATTTGTGGGACTCGCCCTCTCCATAGCGTGGTATGCTAAGACCCTACACCACTAAAACCCCCCGGACATACCTTCGATTCACCGCTGGCGGGGGGGGGGAAGAAATCCGGCCCAGCGTGCGGTAGGTACTGCGACTATGGCAATTACACTCCGCGATATACCTAGGTTTAGCGGTCATACTAATAGATCTAATTACAAACTTTACAATTACTGCAAAAGCAGGTATCTAGATGAGTATAACTTTATCATTTTCGTTTAAGAAAACAATCAAAACTGCTGATTTATAAAACGTATTTATACCACTACACACCACCCTAAGGTTGACTAGCACAAAATACCTTTCGCCTCTGTACGCTTGTTTTGAAATCGCATATGGTTTAAAATAAAAAAATATAATTTCTAACACAAAATTAGTTTTTATGTTAATAAATAACAATATATTAATGATATAATATATATCAACTTATCTACTTGATTTTTTTAGCTATTAGTAAAAGTTTTCATGTTTTTATTCATAATGCCATAAACTAACAGCCTATCATGGTGTAAGATATGTATACTAAAAACAAGGGTTTAGAGCGCGAAACTTGTTGGTTGCCATTATAAACATATTGGCAAAATAATAAGTGACTTGCCTGTGAATCTAGAATAATCTGTGACTCCCACTTATTTTTCCTATGTATCATTTTAAAACATCTGATTGATAACCCACGTAGTCCACAGATTGCCATAAAAATAAAATTTAGTTGGAACGTTTTTTTTATACTAATCGATAAAAATATATTTTGGTAATTATTCATAATGTAAACGACCCATATATGCAACAATTAGTAATAATTACCAATTCAGTAGCTAAGACTGTAGATATTAAATAATTAAATGACTACTGACCAATAACACGGAAACCTAACGTAAATTTCAAACCCCAATCATTTCACCTCCACAGTCATATTAAGCTGTCGTTAACATGTCTATCATCATAATTTATTCAAGCTTTGTTCATAGACCTTCATCAATCATGACACTTTTACTAAAAATGTTCCTAATAGTCACTTATGAATTAATAATATTCAATAATAGCCTTCGCACGCAGTTTAAGTGCTGAGTTCTCGATGCCGTAGGAATCTAGCACTAAAATCATAAACTATGACACTTACGAATTATGAAGCTGTCGTGTTTTGTTGTATTATTATTGATGTTTCTAATTATTATACAAACTACAATGAATTACTACTTGTAACAGTCCGATAGGCCAGTGAACTGTAAAGTAGAGCGACAGTTGCATAAAACTCCCCTTAAAATCAACCAACTCCCTGAACCGAAATCCAAGCCCCACGGGGAGGGGGCTCTTTCGCTTAGACTGCTTAGCTTGTAGTTTTAAACGATTTCATAAATTTTAAGTCTTGGAGGTCGTGGATTCAATCCTTACGCGGGACAAAAAATTATTTGTGTTAACTCTAAGATTCCTTTCCGGGCTGAAAGACTACCCTTCGAGCCTCGGAAAGGGCGTTAAGCAATTGGTTCCGATTGTTATAACATACCGCGTATACCAGGAAACAGGTAGAATTTCCTTCTGTGTTTCAATATAAAACTGTGGTCACCAAACCACCTGCCAAGCGTTGTAACTACTTAGTACTACTTACTTAGATGTAATTTAAAAAAAACCTAAGGCAAACCCTCCCTCGGGAGGACTTCCATGAGCATTGGACGTGATACGAGCTGATGACGATAAATCGTCATTTATTGGCGAAAAATAATATATATTATATACATACTATTTATTTCTGTGAAACAAACTATTTTTAGAAATATCTCTATGAATTCTAAATTTGAAATCTTAATATTTCACATAATAATAAACCTTGATAAGACGTATCAATATAAATCTTGTAACAACTTTATTGGATTATAAGGATTAGGATTAGGTATTATGGGGTATATGTGTCATGAGGAAGAATATATACTTGCGGTAATATATAATGAACTACAATCCTCTACTTGTAACATCAATCATTAAAACAGGAAACAAGTACATCTTCTTCTTTTTCTTCCTGCCCTTATCCCATATTACTTGGGGTCGGCACAACACGTTTGTTCCTTCCATTCTGTCCTGTCACCCGTCACACTATCACTAACTCCTTTTTCTTTCATATCACTCTTCACACAATCCATCCATCTTTTCTTTGGCCTTCCCCTCCGTCTCCATCCATCTACATGTATACTTAAAACTCTTTTAGTAACATGCGTTTTATCCCTCCTCTCATGACCATACCAAGATAAATGATTCCCTTTCAACTTTTCAGTCACTGGCGCCAATCCCAAACTCCCTCTAATATACTCATTTCTCACTTTATACATCTATACACATAATTATTGACTCTTTCTTTGAATACAATAGGCTCCAAAACTACTTACTGGAGCGATTTCAAATATTCTTTCACCATTAGAATGCTTCGTTATCCAGAAATAACATTTATACCTATAAAAGAGAAAGTATGTATGTATATTCTGTATATACTCCGAAACGGCTGGACAGATTTCAACGAAATTTGCAGGCAATCTTCAGATTGACCCCGGCTGGAGCTCTGCTCGACTTTATGCCCGGTGAAGTAGCAAAATCCTCCTGGGTAACTAAATATGACCGTCCGAAAAAAAAAAAATGACCCGCGGATAATCCTGTTGGGTTTGGTAGCGATCGGAACATTTTTAGTCGACCCGTGCGGGCGGCTAGTTGGTTGGAACGGGAGCTACTCAGGTGAAACCGCGAGCTGGAAGCTAGTAATTATATAAAAACTAACAGCGCCTCGCGATTTCATCCGCATTTTACTGTTACGCTAATCCAGCGAGTTGTAACATAATATTTTTTTTTGTAACAAAGCTCATATTATTGAAAACTATTGAAAGCCGTATTATTTGTGAGTGTCATAACACTCACAAATAATATGGCTTTCTATTGGCAAAAACTGTAGCTATATTTGTAGTCAAGTTTTCCACGGGAACGGGATCTATTTTTGTTTTTTTTCGGAAGGACTTACGTAGATAGCCACGAGCCTTTTGCTACTTCACCGGGCATAAAGGCAAGCAGAGCTCCAGCCTTAATAAATGGTTTAAAAACTACAAACTAAACAACCTGCGCAAGAGGGCGCAAGAGGTCGCTGGCAATGAGATTGAGGGATTATGACTTTTAGTATTTTAGGGGGTTTTTTGCAACTGTCGCTCTACGAAACAGGATCTATACGAGTGAAACCGCGCGTGACAGGCTAGTAGATGATCAAATTTTTATTTAATAATAACGTAACATATGTGCTAAAATAAAACACAATCATGGACACAACAAATCACTAGAAATTGTTTAATCTGTAAAATTGCTATACAGATTAAGATAACATTTTCATATCATTATAATTCCATAAAGTATGCGGTATTGCTTGATTCAGCTACTCGAATAACCTTTGACAATATGCCTTACCTGATTAATGGAAAGTAATAAGATTATTGAAACTGAAAATCAGTCACTTTAGAATTAAAACTTTCGTGAGTGGTACTAACAGTTAGTTGCCCGGCGCCGCGCCGTCGAGTTGACTACTCCTTGAAAATACACCTCGGGATGGTCTCGAAACTAGTCGGGCATATCCGATGATGACAAATCGTTAGTACAACCGGATAGTTAATAAAAAAATCAGTCATCATTATCACTATACGAGTTAACAAAGAACTCGTAATATTGAACATATTACTCGTTTTGAGAGTTTTTAACAACGTAAGCATCCTAAAAAAAGTATTGGTGACTGCAATACGGTCACTTATAAATCGTGATTATTAAGTGGTTTCAGCGTAATTATTATTTTTTGGAAGTAAAATCGATTTATGTATACACAATACCATTAACCGTGTGTGTGGTTTCCGGCTTAGAATAGACCACCCAATGTCCTCCCATGGGTGTCGTATAAGGCGACCAAGGGACATATGGCTGATGGATAGGCAGCAGCATCTATTAGCTCAAGGTTTACATCTTACTGCGATCACCAACCCGTCTGCCAAGCGTAGTGATTATGGCAATATCCCTCGACGATCCTGGCTTGCCAAGGTCTGTTAAAAGGAGGCCCATGTAGCAGTGGACGTAAACGGGCTGTTGATGATGAATACCATGAACAAATTACAGATTGAAAACACTTCAAATCTGTGTGAAGGGTCGTTCGTACAAACTAGATTATCATGTATGTACAGCTCATTTTGCATTTATCGCAGCCGTCTCTTTGACGAAAACTTTCTTTTCAAAAACATAGGTATGTCTCTTTTCAAATTTTTATATTACTTATTGTTGCTGATATCAATCGTCTTGCCAATTATTAACCACAAATGAACAATGATGGTAAATAAAAGAAACTACTTTGGCTGATTTCTTGTTATACAATAATACATCGCTTTATCCTGTTATAGGCGGATACGTTTTAACGCGAATTTCTTATTCCGTGTTAAAATATCTCCCATTACGGGAATAGCTTTGTTATGTATATACAAAGGGCTCTATTCAGGTTTGGGCATATTGCAGACATAACGGCTGAGAATGACCGTGTCGAACCATTATATACAGCATGCAACCATTATATAACCATATAAACAGCATGAACGTAAAAACACATGCGTTTTTTACGTTCATTTTATGTGTATCCATGTATTTCTATTGTTGCATAATTATTGTTAAAATTGGAGTGACTGATTTAAAATACCGTTTTTTTTTTTACTTTTAAGCATGGCTTATCTTAAACCCCGATGTTATATGCAAATTAACGAATACTCAACGGGATTTTTTTGCGAAACGTATGGCTCGCGTAAAGGATTATTAATATCGATGCTTACCTGATTGTTAACCTCTTTTTTTCGGACAGGCATTTATTCCATGAAACTTTATCGGGTATACAAGCAAGTAGGGCTCCCATATTTAATGGTTTAAAAACTTCCGCTCAACTGGTTAGGTAAAAGAGAAATTATGACTTTTAGATTTTAATAGGTGTATTGTGCAATAAGCTAGTTGACATAAATATGAAATTATGTGACAATTATGTTTATGTATTTCTAAAACTATATGTGATATGAAACCTATAAATTTATAATATTTTCTGTTCAAAAAACTTATACATATGAATATGTTTGTATTGTGCCGCGTGGTTTCCGGCTTAGAATAGACCACCCCATGTCCTCCCATGGGTGTCGTAAAAGGCGACTAAGGGACATATGGCTGATGGATGGGCAGCAGCATCTATTAGCTCAAGGTTTACATCTTACTGCGATCACCAATCCGTCTGCCAAGCGTGGTGATTATGGCAATATCCCTCAACGATCCTGGCTTGCCAAGGTCTGTTAAGAGGAGGCCCATGTTCAGTAGTGGACGTAAACGGGCTGTTGATGATGATGATGATGAAACTCAATATGAAAATGATTTCTTTTGTCTATGTCTTTAACTTCAGAAAACGCTATCAGCCATTTTTTAACGTCATACATCAAGTTAAAAAACATACCTACAATTACACTTTCCGAGTCATGACGTCATCGATCTAGGGACACAGATAATGCATTTAGATCAACATGGCTAACATAGTTTTTTTCTCTAAATGTCAAGCCAATTTTAAAATATTTATTTTAGTGCTTCCCTGTTCTCAAATAAATGCCATATTTTTTTCTCGATCTAGTAAAACCATTTTTAACCATATCAAGATAATTTCAAAACAGTGTCAGCTAGCCTATTGTCGCTTTACTTAATATGTCGCTGGCCTTTCATATTTCAAACGCAGTAATCAAATATAGGATAAAAATAAAGAAGTTAAATTATTTAAACTTAAGTATTTATGTTTCCTCGAAAACTAGCATTTTAAATATTAAAAGCAATTGTTTATCGACCTGGTAGCTATTATTTATCTGGCAGGCATTCATTTGTATTGAACGCAAACTGTGTGCTAAAAATGGGCTATATCATTTTTTGCTTTTTTTTATAACATAAAATTGTACTCTAAAATGAGAAGAATGCATAATATTGAATTTGTTGTTTATGAAAATTATATTTTTTTCCTGAAAGAGGAATATAACTTTTATATTATTTAATTTATATTTTTATTTTCATTTGTTACAGTTATCAATCATGGGAATGGCATCCGTGAACTCTATAGTGTTAGTTGATGCATTCCGCTACATTCCCCCAGGAATGGATGAAAGTGAATGCGAACAATACGTGGATGAATCTATCACAACAACTACTGAAGCAACAACAACAACGACTGAACCAACGACCACAACAACTGAGGCAACGACATCAACAACTGAGGCAACGACCACAACAACTGAGGCAACCATCACAACAACTGAGGCAACGACAACAACAACTGAGCCAACGACAACAACTACTGAGGCAACGACAACGACAACCGAAGCAACAACAACTACTACTGAGGAAACTACTACAACAACAGAGCCGACGACCACAACAACAGAGCCAACTACCACTACAACAGAGCCTACGACCACAACAACAACAACAACTGAAGCAACGACTACAACTACGGAGCCAACAACCACTACAACCGAAGCAACGACAACAACAACTGAGGCTACGACAACCACTACAGAAGCAACAACGACAACTACTGAAGAAACAACGACAACTACTGAAGCAACAACCACAACAACTGAGCCAACGACCACAACAACAGAGCCAACAACCACAACGACCGAAGCCACTACTACAACTACCGAGGAAACGACTACAACGACAGAACCCACAACTACAACAACCGAACCAACCACTACTACAACAGAACCCACTACAACAGAAGCTACAACTACAACAACAGAAGCTACTACTACAACAACAGAAGCTACAACTACAACAACAGAAGCAACTACAATTACAACAGAAATGACGATTATAACTACCGAAGCGATAACACAGACGACTATTTTATCAACTGAAGACACTTCGGTAACAGAAAGTGAATTTACAACACTTACAACAGAATCAATAAATTCAGGGACAGAAGCAACGACTTTAACAACAGACTCTGTACCTGTATCAACAGTAACTGATTCGTTAACATCTTTGTCAACTACAATTGCTGATAATGGACTGGAAACGTCAACTACTGAAACTCCTTCTCCAAAACCCAAAGGATTTTGGAACGCTATTACTATCACTATGGTAGTTTTATTATCATTGTTATTATTAATTATCTTATGTCTTATATCCTATGAAATAGGGCGACGGAGAGCTAAGGCTAATCATATACCAGTTATTTTAGATGTAAATGATCTACCACCGTCATTTACGATACCAAGAGCTAAGGCCTACTCAGAAGGATCTTTTAATAGATCGAATGGGAATATTCCTAAAGATTATTTTTATCAAGTGTGATGTTATATATTTTAGTGAATTCATGTTTATGAGTTAAGATATCATAACATCTGGAGTATCTTAGAAACACACCCAGTGTCTGAAAGTATAATCACCGTAAAAATTAAATAATCAAAGTGTCGTTTATTTGAGCCCGACAAATGCATATGCTATTAATGCATGTGCAAGCAAACTGTACTTGCAACTCACAATAGTTCAACAACACGCTTGTACGACACACTGAATTTTCGCTGGTGCGACAAGTTTCGATAATTGTTCGAATCAGTTATCAAAATTCTTTCAAGTGTCAAATGTGTTTCTACGATTAGCAAATTTCATTAGACTGTCATGTTAGTTAAATCATAAAAATTCTATGGAAAGCTTTCAGATACACTATCTGAAGGCTTTTCCTAGTATTTTGAGTTACGTTCAGGCTTTGTTATAAATTTGCTTAAGGCTGATATAATTTTCGGTTATGTAGTCATAGTTTTAAGCTTTAATGTTATCATTCATCTTAGACCCATAGTGTTTACATCTAATATAAGTTTCGATTTTTCATCAATTGGTTGGGACTAGAGTTTTCAGTTTGAATGTGGATGGATATAGAGGGGGAGGATGACCAAAGAAACGCAAGATGGATTGTTTAAAAGACGATATGGTTAGAAAGGACTTGTGAGATGAAGCTTGGTAGAAAAGTATGAAAGAAGAAGACATGCTGTGCCGACCTAAAATAAATATTGGTATACGGCACGACGGTGATGATGATTCACAATAGTTAAAATATTCTGTTTTTCGTCGCTCTACTTGATATTGTAAAGTGTAGGTATATTTTTCTATAGACATTTTGCTAGTTTATTTTTTATAAATATCACTTTATTTTGGAAAAGATATAAAACTGCTATGATAATTTATTTTATTAATATTGAATTAGCTAAGTTACTGAATAATTAACTAGATTGTGAATCGGTTTATAAATAACAGCGTTGTATTTGAAGATTAGGTACTATGCAAAGATACGGAAAAGAAACTGTAAGTCATTTAAAAATATGTCGTTATTCCGAACATACTTACATGATGTAATTTTTTATATGACATCCATACGTAAAAGTTCTATGAAAAAAAAAATGTAATAAGTGTTTAGGGCTTACATGATAATATTATTTATCATTATTTATCTACCAAACAGCATGTTATCACAGTAGCTAAATGTATTTCAAAAATGCAATGCAACATTCCTATCTGTATTAAATCATCATGCTACATTTTTTCCCATTATATCATCCATGTTATCATGCATATTTTTATCAAAATCATAATACTACTCGAATATCTTATTGTAAAATATATCATGTTGTGTAAATATAAGTAATTAAAGTGAATATTGTTTTTTTTTGCACCTACACATGCCTATCAGTAATAATTACAATAATCCTAAATAAGTCATAGTTAATTTATAATAGTGACATCTAGCGGTTGCGTTTGGAACTCTTTAGCGATTCAGTTTACCACGTTGACATGGACTGGCGCTCTTGCGCTTCATTAAAATACAAAAAAGCTACAATATAATAGAAATAATCTATATGACCAAAAGTATAATGTTTTAAAATTATTTAAGTAATTATGGTCTTTATTTTAATAATATAATATTGTGTGTATATTTATTTCTTAGATATAAACAATTCTATATTTTTTAGCAGAAACGTTTATTACTTTTGCAATAAAAGATAAGATATATAATTACTTTGATAACATTGTCTTATGGACCTATGTTATGACCAAAACATGCATTAACCGTTACTTTTGTTTTCCATTATGTTAATTAATTGATCGAAATTTGCATGTAGCATTTTAGATTCAATATAGATTACTTAAGTGCTATTTTAAGATTACCTTGAGTAATCACGAATAAAATATAGGACAAGTGATTTTTATCGATAAACATATATGGAAAAAAAACTTTTTGAACCAGTCAAATCTACTTTAGTATATTCTGCTCATTTCTAAATAAATTAAACAGAACTGGAATGGTTCCATTACACAGCTCTCGCTCATTAGCCCTGATAAATAATCAATTTATTATACTATTTTAATTAAGATTCAGGATTAAGTTATTGATATCCTTTTATTCCAGTTAAATGCAAATGCTAAACCTTAACTAAATAACTAATTTTTTTTTTCAATACACCTCTCCCTTTTTAATTAATCAAACCAATAATCAAAGGATTAGCTGTCATCGAACACAGATATTGAAGAATTTTCTTTACTCAAAAAATATAGTATTCCCTTTTTCTTTGGTATTCTTCTCATTTTTTACGTACACATTTAAATAGCTAATGTTTTTTTATAAACTTCTTCGTTAGTATGTGTAGTAAATGAAGTGGTGTTAATATCCGTTGGCTTATAATATCGTTTCTTTTTATCTATAATGTACGTTGTGCTAAATAATCAGCTTATATGCCAGCACACATTTTTAACACTGGTGCGATATCGATAAAGTGCATTGTCAAATTAGTATCAAATAAGAAAATGGCTCGTCTATTGCTTTTACTTTCAATAATACCAGTGTTTTCCCAAGATATATTTGGTACATTTTATTCATTCGACGTAGATTTCTATCGAACTTTCAATGATATGTGTTGTGAAAATAAAACCTCGTGGTATTTAGTAGGTTATAGTTCTTTGGGTGTTTTGGCACCAGAATACAATGATTTACATGCTGTGCGTGCTTCAGAGAACAGTTGCATGTCATCTTTTCCTTTTGCATTAGTTCCAAATAGTTATTTCGAATTATTAGTGTATTTAAGTACAGTGTCGGCGACCAGTGGTGTAGTAGTTACAATCTTGAGTAAAGATGATAGTACTCCTTTGTTTACTCAATCTTACAACAGTTCAAGTCATAATTTCGTCTCTGGATGGTTTCGAATTAAGATTGACATCGATATAGGTGGACTAGGTTATGTAAGTATTCAATTTTATGATTTATCATGAGCAAAGTGAAAAACAAACAATTCTTCAATACAGATTAAGTACGATATGCCAAACCATTATTTTTGATATCGCGGTGAAATTCATTATAAATCGGTATAGTAAGGCTAACTCTCACAACGTTATATCAAATCTACTTGAAACGAGAATATGTGTTTCTAGGATACATACAAAAATAATATTTAAATGTTATTCTTGCAATTTGACTCTACGAGCAATTAGACTTGGAAGAATTGAATGTCCATCGCGTTGATGACTAATGTGTTGATATCTGTATAGTAATTCCCCAGATCACTTTGTTGAATTTCTTTCCAAAGAGCGTGGAACTGTTTGACATTATGTTTCATCAGAAATAAATAATAAACTCCAGAGAAATAAATATTCTAGTCGCGTGATACACACTAGCATAAGATTCATTGAGCCATAGAATTAGAAGATGTTTCATATTGTTTACACAAATTAATAACTAATGTGAGCGTTGAAAACTTTACACCATATCTTGATGCCTTACAAAGGGTTAGCTTTGTGGGTAACTACTCCAGAAAGTATACATTAAACATTAAACGCTATTTGCTCCCCTACTAATCCGAGGAGCATGCCGCAAAACCAAAAATAATACGCGTTAATTTTCTCTCCCACATTTTTACTTGGCAATTTTCTTTTACATTAAAGATCTTTTCACTATTCACTAATTAACCGTCATCAGTCCCTAATGTAAAGATTAAATCAAATTGTTTTCAATTAGCAATTTGTAAGACTTGGTGATATCATGACTATCAGTAGTGGGATCTAATATTTTCAATTAGGAGTATCCAATCTTATGTATTTATAACTGTCTGTATTTCCGGGGTACTATGTTTGGTATAAGCCCCTGGTTTTGTAATCTGATCAAACTAAGCCCTATGCTAGGTGATCTATATGAACAAAATCTTTACTATTATTTCAGATCAACGTAATTGGAAAAAGTCAAGAAAATGAGCTTGTTTTGATAGATTCAATTCATTTTACACCAAACATCCAGAAATATGGAAACGAAGAAGAAAAGTTTGATGCTGTCGATGAAATTATATTTTCATCACTAAAAACTAATATGAATAATACGTACAACACATCTAACGATAGAGATACAACATCGGAAGAGTATGACCCATACATTGATTATCATAATCCTCGTGAAGGTTCTGCTGATGGCCCAAGTGAAGATGAAGAATTTGAAGAAATTGAAACAGACGGAATTTCGTTAGGTCTTTGGACAATAATACTAATAAGTGTAGTAGCAATAACTGCTTTAGCTCTAGTAGGTGTGGGTTGTTACTGTTTAGGTAAAATAAAAGCACGAAGTAATAATGATGAATTTCGAGTAGATATTGAACCAGAGAATGTAGTTAATATTCCTAGGGCAAGACCTATTAGTACTGTTAACATAAGAAACTATTATTAGATGTATATTACTAACACTAACTAGTAAACTGTTTTGTTTAAAATCGATACGGGCATATATACCAGTCAAAACAATACTCATTTGTTAGTCTGGTATGTAATATACCTACTCTAGGAATTAAAACATAGGATTTAATAAATGCAATTATTTGACATATTAAAAATACAATATTGTGTGTAAATAAATTTTAGCGTAGGTAGTCTATTCTGACTTTTAAAAAGTTTATTTTTAAACATAGACAAGATTTTTTTTTCTTGTATAAATTGGTCGATGGATTTTGCACAAATTACAAGCAAAAAAATGTACACTGAGCTTATGTATATCACAGGAAGAGTCTGGAGATTTGAAGTATAGGTCGACCTAGTTCAGACTCCAAACTCTCACAAGGAATAAATATAAGAAATGTCTATAAATGACTGTTTTGTAAAATCCTTGTGAGAAGTGAATAAATAAAATATTATTATTATTAAATCAATAGTATGCGTTTCTGAAGTGTTACATATATGAAACATTACATAAAGGCATACGATTTCTAATTCAATAAATGAATAAAAATTATGTATGACATTAGTAATAATAATAAGACGAAAGTTTCTGTGATGGTAGTGTAAAATGAATCTAGAATTATTGTAATATGTTTCTATAAAAGTATAGAAGATACTTTAACGCAATAGTATAAAATAATGCTGCATGTAATATTAAGATGTAACAAATAATTATTCTAATAGCTGTGTTGTGAGAGTCAGTAAGTAAAGCTATCTTTTTAGATTCTTCTTTTCCCATTGTCTACCTTGCAGCCCACAGCTGGACATAGCCTGAAAATCCCTTTCATTTAGCGAGTCGCGGTCTCCATTTTCGGATGACGATCTATTCTACGGCTGTCGGTCCTTCTGGAGACATGACCATTCCCAGTCCATTACCACTTACTTACTTAAGTGACCATGTCTGTATCTTTAATTTTTTGGCTTTCTACGAAACTCCAAGCATTGCTCGCTCCATAGCTGGTTGAGCGATATAGTTCCATAATTTATGTCGTTGAACATGTGTTTTTTATTTTTTGACGAGGTTATTAGTCATAGTATCATAATTTTATATGCTTCGATTTTTTATTTAACTACTACACTATACTTTAATCCTGAATGCAGGTTGCAATAATCTAATTTTATTATTTCATAAAATGTAAGGCCCTTTGTATTAACTTTACCTAGCAATAATTAAATACTACGATAACAGGCATTGAAAATATTTTTGCTTTTTCAAAAAAGAAAATTCCCGGTAAAGTATTTGAGTGAAAAACTAAAAATTTTCATAAAGTCGCAAAGGTATTAAAAAAATGCATTCAAAAAATGTTACGAGGGAAAAATGACGTGGTAGGTATCCAGTATATTTCTGACCAAGATTTTCTTCGAAATAAAACCAAACAGAATTTGGTGGAAGCAAAGAGTGTTTTATTTGGGTGGTATCGTTGCGATGCCAACTAGTTAATCAAACACGTATTTTTTGTATTTATTTCTTTGTTTTGAACTTAAACAAACCACGGAATTTTATGTTTTGTGATGTGATAATTTGAGGGATATCGTGTTTTTATACACAAAATATAACTAAATGTAACTCCTAGAAAAATCCAGATAACAACGGTCATATATAAAATACGGTCATATTTTACATTGGGTATATTTGTATTTTATTATTTCTTTCACTAATGTACTAACTATACTTGACAGTATCTCCTACAGAAGGATGGAATATATTTTTTTCGGACGGACATATGTAGTTAGCCCTGAGGCTTTTGGTACTTTACCGGGCATAAAGGCGAGCAGAGCTCCAGCCTAGATAAATGGTTTAAACACTACAAACAAAGCAACCTGCGCAAGAGTACGTCCCCTGTGGGACTTGGACCTCGGCTCAGGGCGGTCGCTGACGGGGAGATTGAGGGATAATGGCTTTTAGTTTAGGGGAGTTTTGTGCAACTGTCGCTCTACTTTACAGTTCGCGGGCCTCTCGGACTTCGGGTCTACGAGGGCATCGGAAGGTAATATTTTGGCAGCACCTTACACACCGAGCATAAAGACAAGCAAGGCTCCAGAACTATGAAATGGTTAGTACTTAGATAAATGAATCTCGCTCCGTCGAATAGATACCGCGCTACTCTAGCTCAATATTGCAGTACGTATAAGACACTGTACCGATAGTATGTGATCCCGATGTCCTTCTTATTTCTTGTAGTGTTATTTTTACATAGTTTAGTACGCAAACTGACATATTAATTTGATTAAAACCAAAATTTCCTAAAACTTTTGACGCATATTCCTTGCACAGAGCGTGACTGACTCGGGTATTGGGATAGGGATTTCGGCGTACTATTTTTTGCCGCATTTGTCAAGTACGATGGTGGTATCTAATCCAGTGCGCGAGACCGATCATTTCTATCTTCTATATAAGGGTTAGTACTATTATAATGTGCGAAAACCCGCGGGATAAACCTAGTAAAAATTATCGTTGTGTATATCTCGCCGCCGACCTTTAAGGTGGCGCCAAATTATTAACCTTCAAAGAAATTGATGTTAGATAACTAACTACTCATAATTATTTTAATAAACTTGCTATGTTAACAAGTAAAGTGTAATCGAAATTAATGTAATTTACATGTTATCAAAGACAGACATTTTTATTACATTATCTATGCCATTACATCTTAATAATCATAATTAGGTATATTTTTTTATGAACAAGCTTTGTTATCTAGATGGCATTTAACTGGAGTACCTAAAAAAATGAAGATATTAAGTTTTTTTATTATTATTCACCATGACTTTTTAGTTCGCTGGACGACTTGCCATCAATCAGTATCCTTCGATTCTTTTTCGTTATGTTTTTGCTACTTCACCGGGCATAAAGGCGAGCAGAGATCCAGCCTAAAGAAACGGTTAAAAAACTACAAACTAGGCAACCTGCGCAAGAGACTTTCCGCTGTTGGACTTGGACCTCGGATCAGGGCAATTTAATCGCTGGCGGGAGGATTGAGCAAGGCCGGATTTAAGGGAGGGCAACTAGGGCAACTGCCCCGGGGCCTCCACAATAGAGGGGCCCCCACAATAGAGATTAAAATTCTGACAAGTAAACTCAATAACTTTTCTTTTATTAATGTTTTCGGTCTTGTACCTTTACATACAGTACTTTGTAATATCATGATTAATGTAATAGTTCTTAAATATTGTAATAACAGTTATTCATCCGTATTTGTTCACTTAAATTAGACCTACATACTTCTAGAAAAGTAGGTACCTACATACTTCAAATTTTCTACACATTTAGAGGGACACTAATTTGTGGCCAGGGGGTCTCTTCTCCTTAGTTGCCCCGGGGCCTCCGGACTTCTAAATCCGGGCCTGGGATTGAGGGACTATGAATCATTCGAGTCAACACCACCCTAATGGTACTCCGTGGAGGAGAAAAACTGGTTTTTAGCTGGTCATTGTATTTTCACATGTGGTTGATGTGATTATCCGTCCTGCATATTATGCATATTTGTGCGGGCGAGAGGGCGGTGCAAAATTGCTTTACAACATATCGACAATTTTTTTAAGCGGTTTCAACACTAGATATATTTGTCTAATTTTTTGTAAAAAAAAGTTTACTAGCAGTGTTTTGCAGTCTAGACTATTAGCTATTCTATTCTTGAAAGTCTTTAAAGACAACCGTTTGGAAAAAAAATGTGTATGCCAATAAAAAGTAACTGGACCAAAACCTACGTTCTGCCCATTTGAGTATGTTTCGCCGGACCGTCTCATGTGGGTCGTGTTAAAACCGGCAGTAGAATAACCAACTGAGTTTGTTTCGCATGAACTTCTCAGTTGGGGCGTATTGGATCCGGTGGTAGCATTAAAGCGCGTCCGTCGTTATATACTCATGGTCCACCTAAATAATGACAATTGTTCTAACCTACTATAGACAGAACAAGCTATTTGACACAATATAGTTAAATAATAAACTAAGACGTTAAGACTAAAATATAATTAAAATACTTGTTTAATTTGAAAATTTATAAAATTGATAATTATAGATAATAATTAGGGATGGGCCGAAATTCGTTTTACATTCGGTTTAACCGAACTTCGGCAGCTTGAACCGAACTTCGTCATTCGGCCGAATTTCGGTTAAAATGCCGAACATTCTGCACTAAATATACTTGCACTATCATAATATAAATTTATGAAAAAAACATATCTGTAGTAACAGTGAAATAAAATAAGTCTGATATACTCATAGTCATTTATTTGAATTAGAAAAAGTAATCATACGAGATAAACAAAAAACTTTATTTTATTTTTTTTAACTACCCGTCTCAAAAATCTTTGGTTACTTAATCAAACAAAACACAAAATTAAACCGCTCTTCTTACTAACCAAACCAGCCTTAGAAATCTTTCTTACTTAATCAAAAAACAAAATTTTACTGCTCTTCTCAACAAGTCTTAGAAATCTCTCTTACTTAATCAAAAAACAAAAAATAAACTACTTTTCTTAACAATAATAACCAACCATTAGAAATCTCTCTTACCTAGTCAGAACACACAACTGGAAGATCTTAATAATGAGTTTTATAAATCTTTGCATAATCTTTAATATTTTGGACTATTATTAAACGGTATTTCTCTCTAATATAGACTAGTTCGTAAAAAATAGACAGCTATTCATATTTGAAATTAACCAGAGGCAGGTTATGGTACGAAAACACTAAAGACTTGGCATTTTCTGGTAGAAGCCTGTTTCGTTTTTGTTCATACACATTTCCTGCCTCTGAGAAAAGTCGCTCAGAATATACAGAGACGTCATCTTCAAAACAAAGTAACAAACAAATAATGATAAAATCTATCAATCAAACCAACAAAAATCACGTAAAAACCATTAATTTAATTTGCGTAATGTAAACAATAGCACGTGACAAGCTGGTGACGTCTTTACAAATGGCTAGCTGGCTAACGGCCCTAAGTGCGAGCGAGGCACATCTAGCAATATTTGCAGCAAGTGCGTAAACAAGTCACAACACGAAAAAGCGCGGCGAAATTGAACCGAAGTTCGGCCGAACTTTGGCCGAATTTTTCATTTTTACCGAATGTTCGGCCGAAGTTCGTATTCGGTTCAAACCACATTCGGCCCATTCCTAATAATAATACTAAATACTAAATTATTGTTTTGACTATTTGCAAGTGCCTCTATTACAGGCACTTGCAAATAGTCAAAACAATAATTTAGTATTTAGTATTTACGTAAATGAAAATATTTTTTATTTTTATTTTTTATTGATTTACTTGTTAACCCCTCGTTCTAAGCTAGAATGCTTGTGTTACGAGTGGCCGTTAATCCAATCGTAACACAAGCCTTTTTCGCTAGTTCTACTTTACTAGTGCGGTGGGATTCGAACCGGCGCCGGCCACAAGATCACAAGTCTGACGCACCTAGCCATTGGGCGACGGCCACTTATTAGATTAATATGGATTTCCACAATGTAACGCCTAACTCTATTAAATATCTTAAAACGGTAATTACAGCTGAGCAGGATAAGCTTAACATCAGTATTTCCGTTGAAACCTAACATTCATCATCATCATCATCATCATCAGCCCGAATAACGTCCACTGCTGGATTTGGGCCACATCCCGAGGGAGGGTATTTGCCATAGTCACCACGCTTGGCAGGCAGATTGGTGACCGCAGTGTTATGTTGTGATACACAGGAACGCTGCTGCCTGTTCCCTGGTTCGCTTGTTATAGATGATGTTATAACAAACTGGACCAACGGCTTAACGTGCTTTCCGAGGCACGGAGGGTAGTCGCTCAACCAATCAGACCCGGAAATAAATCTTACAATTTATACAAAGATTTCTTGTCCGGTGTGGGGATCGAACCCACGACCTCTGAGATTTAAAGCGAGCCAAATGCCGCTACGCTACGGAGGTTGAATCCTAACATAATTTAAAAAATTAATAAAAATGCGTTTTTTTCTTAACTTTTCTAGTGACTTGCAATTTTGGATTCTTTGGATGCGTAGAAGTATGTATATACCAGAGCACCCACTACTTTTACGCGGTAGATATCCTGAACAATTTGATCACTGTACATAGTTACTATGTACTGTAGAGGAAACGTGGAAGGGCGACCTTTACCCATCTGATAACTAGATGAGACATACGATCTTATCAAATATTAATCATTAGCAAACATGCATATTATTATGATAACTTGCCTGTCGAAAAGTGTTCTTGGCTATTTTTCATTCGATTAATTTTATTCAATTTTCTTTTATCACTCACTCTTTTGATAACTTTTCATCTAAATATAATAATATAATTATATGTGTTATAAATAATCATCATCGTCATTGTCAGTCCGTATAACGTCCATTGCTGAACCCGAACCCGAGGGAGGGTATTTGCCATATCACACGCTTGACAGCCGGTTTGGTGACCGCAGTATTATGTTGCACACAAGGAAACGCTGCTGCCCGTTCCTTGGTATACGATTATTATAGATGATGTTATAACAATCGGGACCAACAGCTTGACGTACTTTCCGAGGCACGGAGGGTAGTCCCTCAACCAACCAGACCCGTTAATTTTTTTTTAGAATTTACTCAAAGATTTTCTATTTTAACCCACGACCTCCGAGATTTAAAGCGAGCCAAATACCGCTACTATTGGTATAATGTCTTTAGTTCGGATCACAATCTCTCGATAGTTTACAATTTCGCCAGAAAGATTATAGTCTAACGGAAGGTATTTTCTATTTATATTAGTATATACGGAAGTTTAGTTGATAACACATGCATAAAACTTGTGTATGTACAGTCAGCATCAAAAGTTGATGACCACATTTAGATTTCCAAAACCGCTGAACACTTTACACCCATAAATCGCTGAACGAAATAGGCGCCAGTATAGAATGAACATCATTAAAGTTCAAAATTAACTGAACACTACTCGTCAAAGGTCACTGAACACCATTTTGTCAAAAATCGCTGATCGTTATAATACCCGAAAATATCATAACATTCAGTTTTTCAAAAGTCACTGAACAATATAAAATGCTTGTTTTAGTTATCTAGTATAATCACGGCAATGTCCAAAAATAACTTAACATAATAAAACAAAAGTTACTGAACTTTTTTATTTAACTTTCTTTGTATGTAATTTGTTCGGGTGGAATCTTGCAACTAAATTTTGAAGCACATACCCTTAACCGATTGAGCTGAAATTTTGCAAGCATATGTATATCGCGTGACAAACCTATAGTCCACAATAAAGAGGATTTGATTTGATTTGAAATGCAATAGTACCATGGAGCTGATCTGATGATGGAGTCGGAAGGTGGCCATAGGAACTCCTGTACCTACTGAATAAGATAGTCGAGTTTGGACTCGTTTGTTTTGGGTTTATGAGCACTTTCCATTGCACATGATGACGAGGGTCTGATGAGGAGCAGGAACATTACCACTGGTACGCCCTTAATGCAAGCGCTAAGATGTTCGAGTTTGGGCTCGTTTGTTTTGAGTTAGTGAGTATTTTCCATTGCACATGATGACGGGGGTTTGATGAGGAGCAGGAACATTACCACTGGTACGCCCTTAATGCAAGCGCTAAGATAGTCGAGTTCAGGATCGTTTGTTTTGTTTTAGTGAGTATTGTCCATTGCACATGATGAGGGGGGTCTAATGAGGAGCAGGCACTTTACCACTGGTGCTTGCGTACGTCGTAATCGGTCGTACACACGTGGTGTAAATCTTAACCTTGTTATCATGTGAAAGTTTGCTGCGTGAATTTAGAAGACAATGTAGTTGACTGAGCTTAAGTGCTTTACTAAGATGTGCGTGTCACTAAGATAAATGGAAAAGGAAATTAAACACATAAGTCCGAAGGCATATTTATTCGATAAATAAAAGGGAGTTTTGGCCAGTATAGTTTTCATTGATTCATTTTCATCGAAAATTAGTCCTAAATTGTCACCGCGTGGACGTACACCCAGCTTATGTTATTTTATAATTATATAGTGAAATTAGTGATAGCTTTGATTTCCAAATCAGATGTTTTTGATCTTCGATTTTTATAAGTCAACAGGAAATGCCCATCAGACCGAAAAACTTTTGCTAAGACGTCATTTCTATATGTTTTATAGTGTATGTGTATATGTATATGCGTAAATGCACTTCCAACGGATAACAAAAAAAAAATGCTGAACAACTTGCTAAGTCGTCATTCTTATACAACGTTGATATGACAGAGGGGCATTAAATTAGGCTACGTTACAATACGGTATAAAAATAAAAAGCAACCAAATTGAGATTTTTTTCTTTCAAACAAACTAAATAACTTACAAATCAGAGTAAAACGTAACCACCCTTGGTAAATAAATTTCACTGACCTAGCAAAGCGGCAACGTCGCGCGCGCGCCGATGCGGGATGTTTTGCAATGATTTGCGTCAGAGCGGCAACAACGCATCGTAGGTTATACTCAGATTTATCGTTTTAAGATACATCGTGTTCAAACGGCGCAAAAACTTAAAAAATCATTTGCGACTAAACTACTGCTCCTATTTAATTGATTTTTGGTACAGAGCTTGGAAATGGTACCTAGTATAGGCAGTTTAAAGGAAAGCCCCTCTGTTGTATCAACTTTGTATATGTTATAGTGTAGCTGGGCTCTTGGAGTTCCACAGCAAGTGTTCCAGATCTTCAATTTTAATACGTCAACAGAGAGTTCTCATCAGTCTGAACAACTCTTGCAAAGACGTCACAACAATTTTTGCTATGTACCATTTTTGTATCTCTTATAGTTTGGCTGGTCAGTTGCGGTTCTGCATCAGGTGTTCAAGTTTCCAAGATAAATATATGTTACCCAGAATTAATACCTATACAACAAAAAAATCATTCAAATCCGTCGAGTAGTTCCGAAGATTAGCGTGTACAAACAAACAGACAAACAGACAGTTTTTTTTTTTGGATTCGTGCTCTATTACTTTTTCTAAACCCCCCTTAATTTTTTTTTAAATATATTCAATGTGTAGACACAGTTTTTTACTGTTTTATTATACAGGGTGTCCCAAAAGGTTAAGTAGCTGGGAAAGGGGGTGACAGGGATAAACACAATGGTCACTAGAAAAATAAAAAAAAAATCCGCTCTGGGTATTTAAAAAAAAATGGCATTTTTTTAAAAACTTCAAATTTTACACCTTGTTATTTTTGATGTTGATGTTGATGACCTTGTTGTTATTGAAGATTACATAACAGCATTTTTTTTTAAATACAGCCATATTTGTAGGTACAGTTAGCACAAGGTGTAAAATTTTTAGTCTTTTAAAAAATGCCATTTATTTTTTTAAACACCCAGAGGGAATTTTTTATATTTTTCTGGTGACCCTTGTGACCATCCCTATCACCCCCCTTCCCAGCTACGTAATCTTTTGGGACACCCTGTATGTATAGATATATATAAATTATAAAAGCTTGAGGCGTTCATTACTATATTTCAGTGCCTCAAGCTATTACAATTTATATATTTTGATATTTGAAATTGTACTATGAGTACACATTATTTTTTAATAAAAGCATGTTTTAAAAAATAGTTTTCAAATTTTTATTTAATTTTTGACTTTTTAGACTTAAGCTTGTAACCCTATTTACAGCGGGTCACGCACGGTCGATGCCATCCGGTCATCATATGCAATGGAAAGTAGGTACTCATAAACACAAAACAAACGAGCCCAAACTGGACTATTTTATTCAGTACAGAAGTGAGTTCCTATGACCACCTTCCGACTCCATCATCAGATAAGCTCAAGGTAGGTACCATATAATTGCATTGTCACGCAATATACATATGCTTGCAAGATTCCACCCGAACAAATTACATACATACATTGCAAGTTAAATAAAAGCTTGTAAAATACACACACATATTAAACCCATTTTTTTTTTCAGTTTGTTCAGGGACTTATGAGATAAACGATGGTATGCTATTTTTGTCAAAAAGTTGTTCAGAGACTTTAGAGACGAAGAATGTTATGCTATTTTTACTATAATTTTGTTTAGCGACTTTTGAAAAGTGATGGTCACCTACTTATGGCCTTTTATGATAATCATTCATTTCTGGCGCTTGTCATGTTGAGCCATTTAGGTATAATACGGTGTTCAGCGGTTTTGGAAATCTAAATGTGGTCATCAACTTTTGATGCTGACTGTACACGAGTTTAGTACCTTTAGAAAGTTAACCAAAACACACGGTGAAATGATGCTTGCTAAAATATTAATCAGGCGCTACAACTCAGCAGTAATTTTGGGAACGGAGGACATATTAATTGTAGACATACATGACAAATTAATTTACCTAGTATTCAAATAATTAATAATGTTGGCTTCAAACCTAACTGTTTTAGTTATTATAGAACGTAAGATCCTTAAAATAGATGTTTCTGGAATCTATAAGCTGCCACTTAATGAAACATTTGCACATACGAAATGAGCAAGTACCTATAATATAATATAATACTAGAAACATTATTTTAAGCCACTATTTGGCTCATTTTAAATCTCGGCGGTCGTGGGTTCGATCCCCACGCCGAACAGGAAATCTTTATGTAAATTCTAAGATTTCTCGATAAGCATGTTAAGCCGTTGGTTCCGATTGTTATAACATCATCAGTCATAAGCCGTCGGTTCCAATTGTATGCAGTAATATCACCTATAATAGACGTAGGTATATCAGGGAACGGGCGGTAGCGTTCCCTTGTGTATTACACATAATACTGCGGTCACCAACCCGCCTGCCAAGCGTGGTGACTTTGACAAATACCCTCCCTCGGGAGGAGGCCCATGTTTAGCAGAGAACGGTATATGGGCTGATGATGATCATGATGATGATTAATAATTTATAGAAATATATACCAGAATATAAATATAGAAGATAACTTTGTTAATAGGCAAACCCTATTTCAGGCCGAGATAGGCCTAACCTAGTTTTAAGATTGGCGATAAAAGAGATTTGAATATTCAAAATGAATTCAGACAAACCCGTTTTGAGGCCTAGTTTGGTCTAAACTGGTTTAAAGTGAAGCGACTGTAGCCCAATGCCTAGGGCGTCGGAGTTGTGATCTTGTGTTCGCTGGTTTCATCCCCACCCATTGCACTCCCGATGTGAACCCACTCGTAATACAAGCATTTTAGCTTATTACGAGGGGTTAACAAGAATACTACTTAGTAGGCTGAAAAAATATGTTTGAATTCTTTTAAAAAAAAACTTTTGACCTCAAATCGGCTCTTTTATCTCCAATCCTTCCCATATCTCATGTGATAATTTACTCAAGAACGAACGCCTAAGAAGTACCCAAGTCGGGACTCCAATAAATAATGTTTATTTCGGTTCGTCATCATCGGATATGTCCGACTAGTTTGGAGACCAACCCGAGGTCCATTCTCTAGGAGAATACAGAAGTACAACCGGATAGTTAATATAAAATATGTGTACCTCTCTCGAAAGTTTTTATTCTAAGATAAAATTATTATTTTCAATTTTATTGAAAGTTCTTAAAATATTATTGGTTTCTTAAACTACTATTTTTGTTTAATACGGAAGCACGTTCTTGTTGTACGACGCCAATGATCTTAAACATGCCGTCTTGTTCACAAAAAACAATGAGATAATATTAACTTCATTATATTTTTTAAAGTAACAAGTTAATTACTTGATTTTTAAATAAAAAACACACACAAAAGCCCCTTCGGACATTTTTTTTATGAGTAACAAAGTCGGTAGTGGTGGAGGTAATTCAAATTGTCTACGTGAGTCACAGAGTTGGAGCATAAAACATACTGGCATTTTGGGGTTCAGTTCGAAAGATACAAAAACAACAAACAAAAAAATTTGATGTATAGGTACATAATTTATTTTTTCCACGTGGTGAAACATCCTTACTTATAAATATGCGAAACTTTGTTAGTATGAATGGATGGATGTTTGTTACGCTGTCACGCAAAAACTATTGAAGGGATTGGGATAAAAGTTTGCACGGGGTAAGTTTATGACAAACAATTTTTTCAGCTTTATATAAGTACTAGCGACCCTCCCCGGCTCCGCACGGGTACAATCCTGATGTATTATACATATAAACCTTCCTCTTGAATTACTCTATCTATTAAAAAACCGCATCAAAATCCGTTGCGTAGTTTTAAAGATTTAAGCATACATAGGGATATAGGGACAGAGAAAGCGACTTTGTTTTATACTATGTAGTGAAGTACATATATAAGAAACCGTTAAAAATATGTTGGCAATTATAATTATTTACATAAATGTACAGAACCATTGCAATGCAAGCCTTAATCGTGAACGGGCTGTTGAATTGGTAGCAAAGTATAAAATGAACCACGTCCCATACAAGCACGTGTTCATAGAAAAGTACAAAACTTTAAGAAAAAAGGTTTTGTTTGTGGTAGGTAACTAATTCAGCTCTTGTGATGTGGCACTTGTGGCCACATTTCAAGAGCTGAATTAGTTGAAGTTATGTATTGCTATTGCTGTCTATTTACCTGTTTTGTTTCTCTATATCGGGACCAATATATTAATCTATACTAATATTTATAAAGCTGAAGAGTTTTTTAGTTTACTTGATCGCGCTAAGCACAAGAACTAAAGATCCGATTAGAATAATTCTTTCAGTGTTTGATAGCACATTTATCGAGAAAAGCTACAGGCTATATTTTATTATGAAGTTCCCACGGGCATAAGAGCTACGCGGGTGAAATGAAAAAGGGAAATCTAGTATACCTATAAAACTAAAGAATTTGTTTGTTTGGTTCTCTGCTTGGACATGCTAATCTCAGGGACTACTTGTCCGATTTGAATAAAATAAATTAAATATTAATATTATAAAGAGATTTGTGTTTTTGTGTGTATGTTTGTAATGAATAAACTCAAAGACTACGGTGCCGATATTTAAGTATTAAGTTCCCACGGGAACGGGAGTTACGCGAGTGAAACCGCGCGGTGGAAGGTAGTCAAAAATAAAGAACCAGTCATCATAAAGGTATTCAATTAATTGTACTCATCGACACATTTATTTTGTACCAAAAATCTAAACTTAATATTAATTTTATTTTCAGATCTACTGAACCGATTTTGATCGTTTTTTTAACTATAGAAAGATTTCTTGTCCGGCGTGGGGATCGAATCCACGACCTTCGAGATATAAAGCGAGCCAAATACCGCTACGGAGGAACTAACAATTATTTCACAATAGATTATAATTATTTTTTTAATGCCCTTTGGTTTCCGTAATTCCGTAAAATGGGTGTCGTAAAAGGCGACTAAGGGACATATGGCTGATGGATGGGCAGCAGCATCTATTAGCTCAAGGTTTACATCTTACTGCGATCACCAATCCGTCTGCCAAGCGTGGTGATTATGGCAATATCCCTCTACGATCCTGGCTTGCCAAGGTCTGTTAAGAGGAGGCCCATGTTCAGCAGTGGACGTAAACGGGTTGATGATGAGATTATAAATTTATTACCCATCCATTAAAATCCTTTTTCCTTCGCCATCGCCATTTGCGATTTTAATTTGACTATTCTTATACACGTTTGCGTAATGCGTGGGTGCTGGGAGGTCACAAATGATAGTGCAGACCTCGAAACACTAATTGTGGTATTTCCCTTTATCCCTTTGTAGCCTCGTGTCCACATTTTAATGTGCTTAACGTTTCTTAAAATAGAAAATCTAGTTAGTCTTATGATAATTTTATAGTTGATTACCTCATAGATTTAAAATTACTAGCCTATTATGTGATGGTAAACATAGGTTATGTACTATTTTCATGGCTTTATTTTACAACTAGCTTCCTGCGTGCGGATTCTCCCGCCCATATAGCTATACTGTTTCATGTTTAATTATGCATGTATAATAACGTTGCCGCCGGAAGGTGACCCAGAAAGCAATCGGTTCCTTGGCCCCTCAACAACGGTGGGTGGAAGACTCGGGGGCTTTTAGGTAGGGTCATAGCCTCGTGGTATAATCAGCATACCACTGCTATGGATAGGACGAGTCCCACATACCCCTTAGCCAGCGCAGATTAAAGAATTTACCACCGGACAAGAAAAAATACACAATCACCTGGAAAAACTGCCTAACCTAAAATAACTTTTTCGATTCCACTCTAGCCCCATTAAAGTAGCTATAAAGAACTAATGCTATAACAAGAGGTCTATGTGATGATTGGTTTACCTACTGGATACAAAAACTTTAACAATACTCGTATACTTTTATTAGCCTTGCGGTCATTGACAAACAAGCTTGCAACTTGTTTGATGAGTTTGCAAGATTGATTGGGATTTAGTAGAAAAAGAATAAGTTTTTACATTTATATGTACGGGACGACTGCGGCTTTAGTCCCGTACATTTGATCAGGCTTATATATCGCACGCTTAGAAATTATAATAATTATAAACCTTATTCAAAATGTTGCATATGACTATTATTTAGAAAACGACCTAAAGGACAATGGGCAAAAATGTATGGAACGTGGTACCCGCTCCAATAGTCATCATTAATATATCATTGAAAAGAAATCTTGATGCAGAAAAACGTCTACCATGGCGCCTGTCCCTATTCACGTTTGGGAAGCAGTAATCTCACTATCTATACTTATTATTATTATTATAAAGCTTTAGAGTTTGTTTGCTTGAACGCGCTAATCACAGGAACTGCTGGTCCGATTTAAAAAAATCTTTCAGTGTTAGATACCCATTTATTGAGGAAGGCTATAAGCTATATATCATCACGCTACGACTAAAAGGTGCCGAGCAGCGGGGCTGAAACCACGGGGAACAGCTTGTGTTTTATAAATGATGAAGAATTTATTACAAACTACTTATATAAGTAAAATAAAGCTGGAATAAGATGATATACCTAACACATTTAGGATTCTATTATTAAAAGAAGTAAGAAAACAAACATTCTTTAAATAAATACATTCCGGGGCCACGAGACTGTCTAAACAGGTTACTGTGGCCCTGGAAAGCAAAGGGAAACTGAAGGAACAGGGTTTTTATTAGTTAGTAAGACTGTTATCTTCAAACGCAATCAGATTTGAGAGTGGCGGCTATGGTAAAAATTGTTCCTCTTGGTAAGACCTTTTAAACGACACTACAATCATATCTATTGGAGCCGGGTACCATTTTGCCCATTCTCTTTTAACATTCTCATCAGATTTACAATTGCTGTATTGATTCGAGATATTCTACTTTAATTTCTACTTAAGACACTTTTCTATTTCACGCCTGACATTGGCAGAATGGTGGTCATTCGGCACATTGCCATTAAATAAAAAAAGAAGAAGAAGAACATTTTCATCAACCCATATTTAAAAGTTTAATATAAAACTAATGAAATACACATATTTTTATAACATTGACGAATATTTTATCTTTTCTACAAAATGTAAATGGACCTAAAAATATTTTTTGCCATTTAGGTTCCTAAAATTGATTTTATGAAGCGGCCGTAGCCCAATGGCTAGAGCGTTGGACTTGTGATTTTGTGGTCGCCGGCTCGATCCCCACCCATTGCACTACTGACGTGAACCCACTAGCAACACCAGCATTTTAGCTTAGGACTAGGCTTAAAAATAATACTAGTAGACTAAAAACTCTCCTAGTAATACAAAAATAAAATATTATTAAATCCCTATATTTCCAAGCGTGCGATATATCTAAAATGCTTTATTAAGATAAATATAGCACAGTCAATAGATTCTTCTTCAACAGCCCGATTATGTCTCCTGAAAATATGAAGAGGAGGCTCCTCCTCAACAGGCTTGGCATGCCCAGGTCATTGAGGAATATTGCCATAATCACCTTCATAGAGCATAATCATGCTCTTGACAGGCATATTGGTGATAACATTAAGCTGATAGGTGATATTGTCCATAAGTGGTATGTCCCTTGATCGCCCTATAGAAAGACGCAAGACTGACAGATGTCTAGAGCACTAGACCAGGAGTCTCCAAACTTTGAAGCCTTAGGGCCATAATGATATTTTCAGTATGCTTCAAGGGCCAAAACAGATGAATTTTTCCTGCCCTTATCTATAGTCGTATTTCTAGCAATAAGTAATAACAACAATGAAACATTGGCTGTCGCGGGCCAGTTTGATGACACTGGTGTGCCGGATTTGGCCCGCGGGCCGTAGTTTGGAGCCCCTGCACTAGACCATGCCACCATCTTTTAGATCTTGTACTTGTCCATACATCGTTCCCGGCTTAGAATGACCACCCCATGTCTTCCCATGGGAGGCGAAGGGACATACAGCAGATGGATTGGCAGCTCAAGTATACTCACCATCTTACTACGATTACTAATCCGTGGCGTGGTGATTATGACAATGTCCGTCAACGATCCTGTCTTGCCAAGGTCTGTCAAGAGGAGGCCTATGTTCAGCAGTGGACGTAAATGGGCTGTTAATGTAAAGTAAGTAAGTTAAACTTTTTATATCTAACCACAACTTGATCACAGTTTATCGTTGTAATGAGACGTGTATGTTGTACTTGTAGATCGACCCTAAGCTAGGATTTTACGAAAGTCATAATGAAAATATCCGAATACAACGCTTATTAAGCTTCGATCGAACTTGTTTTTTGTTTAAATTGCAGTGCAAACCTTTGGATTCCAGATTTTTAGACAAGATTCTGAAAATGAAAGTATCGATCGCTGGCTTAAGTATTTGGATTTTAAAATAGCAAAAGTACTTGTATTTTATTATGTTGATTTTGTATTTTTTTTTTTTTTTTGCTGTCAATAATTGTAACAGGTGCCACGGGTATATTTAAGTTGGATTACATTGCTACTTAAAATATATAAATTCTGTTTATTACATACAAACCTACCTTAAAATATAAGTATAAATAAGTACATAAAACACCATCTTGTCAAGTTCTCTCTTCATCTAAATAAGATTAGAAAAAAAAAACAAAAAATAATTGTACACTCTAATAAACTGGGAGAATTCTAATTGTATTAAGGGATAACAATAAAAAATAAAACATAATTATAAACAACTAAAAGTAGCTTATTATAAACTAATCATGTATTCAAACAAATTATTGTGCGCTTAAATAAACTAATTGTGCGATCAAGTTCAAATGTAATAGGTGATTATGCATTACTCTACGTCTATGGTGATTCCATTGATGAGACATTACGTGTAGGTACATGTCACGTGTATTCTAATTGCACATCACAACACTATAATCATCCTCTTGAAGAGTATAGTGTAGGTAACCATTAAAAAAGTGGTCGTTACTCACAAAACATACGCATGTAATTAAAAGGCCTACATATTTAATGTAAATTAATTGATATATTCATCATCATCATCATCAGCCCGTTCACGTCCACTGCTGAACATATGCCTCCTCTTAACAGACCTTGGCAAGCCAGGATCGTTGAGGGATATTGCCATAATCACCACACTTGGCAGACGGATTGGTGATCGCAGTAAGATGAAAACCTTGAGCTAATAGATGCTGCTGCCCATCCATCAGCCATATGTCCCTTAGTCGCCTTATACGACACCCATTGGAGGACATGGGGTGGTCTATTCTAAGCCGGAAACCACACGGCATAATTGATATTTTACGGGATCTTTAATAAATCTGAATTCTTTAAACGCGCATCACACCGAAACTACTAAATAGATTTTAATTAACCTACGTAAGATAATAATATAAATAATATTCTTAATAATTTGGAACAGGATCTTACAAATATTTCATCCCAGATTTGTGCATAATAAGGATGACGACAAAAAAATATATTCGGGCCGTCAGTTAGATTACCATAAAATATTGGATACGTACTCGGTACTCGTATTTTTTATTAATCAAATCAATACAAAATTACATAGACGGAGCAACAAAGTTCAGGAGACTTGTGGCGTCACTTCTAGATAAAATCGTACCTACTTACAAGTGAAGTCACATAAAATTTCAACGCGCTGTATCTTCGAAATTTTTTCTCACGATCTGACTGATGAACCAAATATTTTTTTTTGTCGTCATCCCTTTTCCCTTGGAAGAGAGAATCACAATCAAAATGTTTACATAGTTATGTCTGCTGAACACGTTGTATGATTTCATTCATACCTTTTTGTAAAAAAAGGTAATGTTTTAGGGATTAATAGGTAAAATGTATAACGTGGTTGGTACAGTCGTTTTTAAATTTAAGCAATGATTTGTCTTTATATGATTGGCGTTAAAATTTGCACGAATTTCAAAAATCACTCACTAAATGTATGATTCGTGGTTTAAAAATTTGTATCGAGAAATGGAAATTCATGCGGACGAAGTTGCGGTCGACAGCTAGTCAATCAATAAAAGTATAAAGTTACTATATGAGTATAGTCTGAGTCAACATCCATTCTGTACTATCCCATATTTAGATTTAGATTATGCATCTAACCTTGTAATAAATTGGTCTAAACCCTTATAAGATCGCGACAAATGATTTTAAAGTAGGTAAATATCAAAATAATATTAATATTATGAGGGTTAACAAGTTCATTACTTCTCCAGTAATAACAGCCTTTACTTTAATTGACTCAGAAAAATAAACTAGGGCTTGAGGCTTCTATCGTAATGGTGTGTCGTGGAACTGTTACTGACGCCTCGATGGTCGGTTTTCATTGTCTTTTGGATTAGTAGATTACCAAATGTGCAAAAAGCCGACGATCGTCGAAAAGACGTCAGTGACAGTTCCACGACACACCATTACGATTGTAGACTCGGGCCCCTGGAGGTTTCCGTCGACATCCGAATCAATGGTAAGACTGCAGTAGTGGCTAAGTGGTTATGGTACTTGCTTTGACAATTATTTGTGTGAACCACTGATAGTTATACTGCGTTTGTGTTCGTGAATTAATTGTTTTCAAACTCCTTGGCGTGTGGTGACGGCTTAGAATAGACCACCCTATGTCTTCCCATGGGTGGCGTCAAAGGCGACAATGAGACATACACCTGATGGATGGGCATTATCAACTAAAGGTTACTTAACATCATACTGCGATCATCAACCCGCCTGCTAAGCTTGGTGATTATGGCAATATCCTTCAATGACCCTTGCTTGCCATGTAATGAAGAGTGCCATGTACAGCTGTGGACGTAAACGGGCTGTCCTTAGTCAAAGAGGGATTTCCCGATTGCGTGAGTTGCCTTTTAAAAAACATTAAATATCGGTGGGTATATGTTTACTACTTATGATGTAACAACTAATAGCATAGCTAAGACATTATAGAGAATGGAAGTGGAAATCGTAAGTAAACGGAAAAATTTATAAAAAAAAAACCCATGCAATTAAGGAAAAATAAACCATAAAATAATTATTCCAAGATGAGTCAATGTTATGAAAATGGTAACAACAACACAAACGACAAAAAAATCTGTCGCTTAAACCAGTTTTTAAATAGTTATTTTCTAATACATGTTTGATATTTATTATGGAAATAATAAAGCCTTTAATTTCTTTAAGATATCTTTTTTAAGATATATAAAAGTAATTAATAGTTTTACAACATTGTTTTTATAAATCTACAGGAACCCCTCTACGGGTGAAAGCCTCCTCCAAAGATTGACAATACTCTCTCTTTTTGAAACCAGTTGATACCAGCTATATTTACTTTGTTCCCATCTAGGGTCTTCCTACTTGGAAAGGCTCACGAGGCAAAAGAAAACAAGGAAGAACCTTTGCTTAATATCCGATGCCCTCGTAGACCCGAAGTCCGAGAGGCCCGCGAACTGTAAAGTACAGCGACAGTTGCACTAAAACCTCTAAAATAATAAAAGTCATAATCCCTCAATCTCATCGCCAGCGACCGCCCTGAGCCGAGGTCCAAGCCCCACAGGGGCGCCTTCTTGCGCAGCTTGCTTAGTTTGTAGTTTTTAAGGTTAGAGATCTGCTCTTCTTGATGCCTGGTGAAGTAGCAAAAGCCTCGTGGCTTTAAACGTAAGTCCTTCCGAAACACTGGATGATTCCACGTTACATAGATAAGTATTAAATGGTTGCGTTACCGAAGGCTGATAATAATTTCCAGGCTTCGATGTCGGTTTCCGTTTTGAATAATGGCCAAAGAAATATGTAACGTCTCTGATTTCAAGCGATTTCAAATATTCGTCTCAATCAAACAAAGAACATAAAGTTTGAAATGCCAAGTCAATTTTAATATACTTTCGTGACTCCCAATATGGATGGGTAAATTCGAGTTGCAAGTTATCATGTTTTGTAGGTGTATTGGTACTCGATTATCATAGATTATGTTATGTCTTTTGGAGTTAACGGCTTTACGTGCAAATTAAACTCGGGTGTAAATAATTGATTTTACTACATCTGTGGCAGTATAAGGCTCGCTTTAAGTTTGGAACCACATCTACAATTTCTTTCTGGGTATGATTGCAGTCTACCCTCCGTGTCTCGGAAAGCACGTTAGGCCGTTGGACCCGATTGTTATACAATTATTAATAGCAGTTGTTTAACATAGCACTGCAGTCACTTATCTTTGAGAAGAAGCCCATGTTCAGTTAGTTATACGGGCTGATGACGATCGCTGAAATATTAATGTGTCCCAGTTATTTCCGCTATGGCTTGAAACCGCTACGCAAACTAAACCCTAGCAAAAAACATATAAAACATCCCGCTTTGGCACCCATCAGTGTACCACAACGGGTCTTTTTGAAGATGCTATAGCGGGACCATATCTCAGTCTCTCTGTCGAGGAACTAACCGATTTTTCCTGGCGCGGGTAATATCTGCGACCTTTCTGACTACTACTACTAGGTATCTTCTAAATCTTTACTTTCATTTTAAGGTCTTTACACAACCACAAATACAATTTCAAATCTAAAAACCCCAATGCAACAAGTATTGTAAAACGACCAGTTCTCAAATGCGTCATACCTACCTCCCAGTAAGGTCAAGCAAGAATAAAGGGAAACCCAACTTGTGTCGCCTTGTGTTCTTGACACAAATATCCATGACACAAATTATCGTGACACATAATTGTAACTACGTAACATGACAATGGTATGACATCATAAATATGACATATGAAAAGAATTATAAAGATCATAATTATTGGTGTAAGTATATGAAGCAATTACTTCTATGTTGTTAACAAATATAGTATGACAACCGCATTTACTTATATACCTACCTAATTAAATATATTAAGGACTTGTGTATTTACAAACTAAGGCTGATTGGCTGTTCCTTTAACATGTGACCGATGCGAAGCAGGCGCCGACCTCCCGACCCCTTCACCCGGTACCCCCGCCCGTCGCGTCGTCTCTATGTGACACACGTTAGAGAAACACGCACGCCCAATGTAGGTTTAGCATAAGTACGTTTATGTACTAACCACGCACGCGCGGTTTCACCGCGTCACTCCCGTTCCCGTAGAAACTTCATAATGAAATATAGCCCATCGCCTTCCTCGATAAATTAGCTATATAACACTTTAAGACTATAACATGTTTCTGAGATCACCATAATATATATTATTGCCGTAATACCGCCTACCAAGCGTGGTATAACGGCGGTTTGACTGCACCGGTAGCTCAGTGGTGACGATAGTTGCCTCTGAGACCTGGTGTTCTGGGTTCGACTCCCACCCGGGACAATTATTTGTGTGAACCACAAATAGTTGTTCTGAGTCTGGGTGTTCTTTGTGTCCGTGAAATGAATGTTTGTAAAGTCACCCGCGACACAGGGATGTATTTCCCTAGAGCGGGAGTTGTCTTTTAAAAAAAGAAAAAAAGAATATCCCCCAACCATGGTAAGCCATTTGCCATAGTTTGGTAAGTGGAGGCCAATGTCCGGCAGTGAACGCACTACTAAAGTGAAGCACTCAAGGATCAAAGGAGGTGACGATATTTTTTTTTTTTCTTTATGCAAAAAAGTGTTTTGCTGTCTACTAGTATTCTTGTTAACCCCTCGTGCTAAGCTAAAATGCTTGTGTTACGAGTGGGTTCACGTCGGTAGTGCAATGGGTGGGGTATGAACCGGCGCCCTCAAGATCACAAGTACGACGCCCTAGCCATTGTGCTACGGCCTCATCTTAATATATATTGCTCTTAAAGTGAATATTAACGTTGGGTTGCTAAGATTTTCACTTGTAAAGACACTCAATCGTTCATTTTCATAGACAAGACAGATAAAAGGTTCAACTTGACAACGTAAAAATCTCTCAACCCGAAGTATCTACAGGCATTAACATATTTTACCAATTTCGTCGCACTTTGAAGTCCGAATTTGAATTTCCGGAGGCTCGCACTCAATTAACTCACGGATATTTGTTGCTGCATATAATTTGTTTTTTTTTTGCGCTTTTTTAAGTTTTTTACGACAATGACATTCTCCAAAACGAAATTAAACTTCACGAAAATAAATTGGCATTCACAATAAGTAGAGAGAAAAGAATATCAAAGTATTATTTTTCCATATTCCCTTAGTCACTTAATTAACGGTTAAATGTCAAATATTTGAGGAAATTTCTTAGGCAAACGGTTTTTTTTGTGTTTAAACTCAAGTTTGAACAAAGCGAAATAGGGCGAGTGCGAACAAAGAGCGGCTGCGTACCGTAAAATATGGGAATTCCACCACGCTTGTTTTACTTAAATGAGTTATGTAATAACTATTAAAAAAAGGACTTATTTCTAGAAAATATTCTCCCGTTTTGTGTTCTTTGTTCTGAGTCTTCCGTGTTATTTTTTGAGGACGATTAAATTCTCTTATTTTATTATATACTAGCTGTCTCGCGGTTTCACACGCGTAGATCCCGTTCCCATGGAAATCTCGTCTTAAAATACAGTGTATGATGTGGCTTTCTATCGATTGTTGACGGTTATTTTAAACAACTGACAGTTGTCAATAGTGCAGTTGAGTTTTCTTGAATATACAAATTTTTTGAGCTATTTTCTTATTTTTTTCATTCATAAGAACCTTCTCCTGACCATAACAATCACAACTAAGAAAGAATAAGCGAAATCGGTTCAGCGTTTCTCGATATTTGCGCTGAGCAACGCGATTCATTTTTATATTATAGAGATAGACTAAGATTTCTTGGTTATTTTCTTTTTTTTTTGCGCGATTTTAATTCCATGTTTTTTACAATTTGCCGTAGTTACATAAAACTATGCAAAAGAGATGACAACAAATGTTTATAACGCAACACATGTGCAATATATTATTATGTCATAATATACTGGTATAATGTCTATTAAATGAACTATGATTGTTTCTTCGTATTTCTATACTAATGTAATTATATATACCGACTGGCCTCACTCAACCTGCACTAAAACCCTCCGACCTTCTTTTTGATTCTCACGATATTCACAAATGTACTAAAACAATCATATGATACCATATAGGTTACTTATAACAGGAAATGACCTCCCGACACCTTAAAATACCATATTAGCAGCAATTTGGAATGGAACATTGCCTTACATTAAGATGATTAAAAACTTCAGGGTCAAAAAACTAATATGTTATTTCCGATGAATCACTTAACTCCGTGGCCTAGCATGTTCCGTGGCATAAGTCTCTGTATCGTGGGCTCGATTTCTGCGCCTGACTTTTTTTGAGTGAACTCAAAGATTCAGGTCTAGGTAAGGAATTTCCCGCACTGGATTGCTTATGCGTACCCGGCTTCGGCCAGCGGCGGATCGAAAGAGTGTCCGGAGGGTTTTCGTGGTGTAGTCCTCTCCTGGTGGTATGAGTTTAGCACACCACCACACACCTATGGAGGGGGCGAGTCCCACATATCCCACCGCCAGCGCGCGAATACGCTGCAGCGGCGGTGGGAATGCGTAAATGCATCCCCCCGGACAAAAAAAAGTAAAGGGATTACCCTCCGTACGTCGGAGAGCACGATAAGCCCTTGCGAAGGTCCCCATTGTCATAAGTCATCGCATATCTATAGTGAGATACAACCAAAGATTACTTAGGGGATAAGACAAAATGTCATATAGAACAATTGACTTTGTTCCGTAGGTACTTCAGTTGCGCGCCCTAAGGGTTAGAGTATGTCAGAACTGTCCACTATTTATATCATCTATTAATGTTATTCTGGAAAATAAATGATTCTTCCTTTCAATTGTAAACTAGTTTACTGCATAATCGAACATACCAATGCGTTCGTCAACCTGACATCCATCCGTGGTGATATCAAGCCTCTTCAAGAGAGTTCCAAGTCTATCAGTCTATATAGCAGTTGGGTTCAGTTCAGTTCATTTATTGAGGACTTTGTGGAGAGACTTCCACAATTTTGCCAATATCAGAGTTTTAGAGAAAACGTCAAACGAAAGAGATTGTGCAGTGAAAAGGTAGGTATATAATTAAGATCTTGAGCATGATGAGTTCCACAAAATATAAATCTACGACTATCTAGAACAATGCAAAATGAAAAAAATCAAGTCTCAGAAATAAATTAATAAATAATTATATATTAACATCAAATATGGAAATTATAAACTGTAATTTAATTCTATTTAACTTGCAGCTGATAAAAATGATATAAGTCATCAAGAACCATAGACATTTTGGTTAATTCGTTGTAACCAACATTAAAAAAAATATTAATATTTAAAATCTTCACACTTCAAAAATACTTTTTACTTTATCATTCACTGAAACGTCTATACGATAAATCACGTTAATTATTTAAGTCATTTAAACGTAACTATTAAAGTATTTTATGAGTACTCCACCTAGTTTTAGAAACTTTTAATGTCTTTTGTAAACCTTGAAAGGTGTTTAAGTGATACTTAAGAATAACAAGCTTATATGTTTACGATGTTTTCTTAAGCAAAGACCTAACTATGTGTATATGAGTCAATAGTTATACAATTACATATAATATATTCTTAAAAATCAATTAAAGCATCAATCAACTAACATATTTTTTTTTTTTTTAGAAATAGGTTATCGTTTGACTACACCCTGCCTGATGTTAAGCATCGGAATAGCCTAGGATGGAGCACACTTACCTAGAAGGAACCGGTTTACTCTTGATTTGAAGAGACCCATATCGTACTTATCGGGAAATATAGACCCCGGCAAGGAGTTCCACATCTTCGCAGTACGTACAAAAAATGTGGACTCGAAGCGCTTCGTACGTATTTTGGGAATATCGACCATGTACTGATGGCGCCTCTCCGAGTGTCTTGTTGTCCGATAGAAGAAAGGGGAAGGCAGAACTAAGTTGTGCAGTTCCTCAGCACACTCTCCGAAATGTATCCGATAAAAAACCGACAAACTGGCAACCCTTCGTCGGTGCGCAAGGCTTTGCAGCTGAGACTCGGCTACGTTGCCTATTAACTTTTTGGCGCGCCTCTCAATCGACCCCAGTGCCTCTAGTTGATACTTGGCGGAACCATCCCAAAGATGAGAACAGTACTCCATACATGCTCTAACTTGGGCTATAATGTGAGCAGCTGATTTGGTGTGAAGTACTTTCTCACCTTCGAGAGGATGCCAAGCTTTTTGGAGGCTATTTGGGCCTTCGACTCAATATATGAGCTAACATTTAGAGTCGATGAAAGAGCAACGCCTAACAGCTCAAGCTTGTCAGTTAACTGCACGGATACATCTCGGAAAGAAGGAGACAGTCGAAACGGCCTCTTCTTTGCGGAGAACAAACACGCCTGGGTTTTACTAGCGTTAAACTGAACCAGGTTGGCATCGCCCCAATCGGAGACTGCCTTAAGGGACAAGTTTAAGCGTTCAACCATGGCCTCTCTGAGCAACTCTATATCCGGCCCACTGGCCCGCGCATTGGAAGTGTAGCTCTCCACGACCGTGCTGTCGTCTGCATACCCAAAGGGCTTCAGCAGATCGTTGATATGCAGCAGGAAAAGCGTCGCAGAGAGTACAGACAAGCAAACAAGTTGGCTTTCTCTTCAGCAGTGTGAGCCAGTGTTCCATCAGGCTTCTGCAGTGGAGGCAGTGAGGGGCGGCAGAAGTTTGCTTCGACTGATTTAGCTAGGGACCAAAACGCTTTACTACCCGCGGGGTACGAAGCCAGTTTGTTCCCTATTCGGCTAATATGGTCAAAGCGAGCCTTCTGTAGAGCCTTTTTGCAGGACTTGGCAGCCTTGTTAAAAATTCTCTTCTTTGCGTGTATATCCTTTGCCTTGCACCTATGAGCATCGACCCAAGCCAGGTATGCCTGATGTTTGCGCGCCTCAGCGCGTCCACATTCAGCCCCGAACCATGGGCGATCTCTGCCAGACGACGGTACGTCAGTGAACGGAATAAAATATTCCATCGCTAATCGTAGCACAGCATTGGCGCAGGTGGTAGGATCACCAGAAGAGAAGCAGACAGGTTGCCAAGGATAAGATGCAAAGAAGGACCGCATCTCATCCCAATCTGCTGACTTGTATCGCCACATCCGCCGAGTACCTTTAGGACAGGGATCGGGCGGGGAGTAGACAGATACAGATTTCACCAGACAGTGGTCGGAACTACCTAAAGGTGAAGAGACTGACACTGAGTAGCGGACTGGATCAGTTGTCAGCAGAAGGTCCAAGCAATAGGCTGTATGCGAGTCAACGTCTGGTATCCGTGTAGCTCCTTGGACCATCTGGGTGAGATTTAACGCTAACGAAAGCTTACGCGTCTCTCTCCCAGCGTGGTCGGTGTCCCGGTATGGGAACAGCCAATCCTGGTGATGGCCATTAAAATCCCCCAGTAACACCATTTGAGCGGATGGGTACTTTTGTTGAGCTGCGTCTGCCACCTCACAGAGGTATTCAGCGAGCCGAGTTGTCTCCGGATCCCCGGTGTGCGAGCGGTAAACACAGGCATACAGAATCTTATCAAAGCCCAGAGTACGGAGACGGCGAATGCAGATGTCGTCCCGAGCATATACACATACTCCCGCACGTGGTTTGAAGTTGTGCTCCAGGGTATACCCTGGGTAACTAAGGTACGACACGTCGGAAGGACGACCAATCTGCGTCTCCGAGAGAAACAAGAGGTGAGGTTTTTCAGTCTCAATGTGGTGATGGACAGGAACGAGATTTGAGTGCAAACCCCTTATGTTTTGGTAACTACACTGTCAAATGAAATTACGTTTTTAAAACCTGAATGAAGAAAAACTTTCAGTATCTACATCAAAATGGCATTTGGTGCTTAACTTAAATATTATTCAAAGATTAACTTTAAGAAAAAGATTGGACATTAACTAAAATGCTTGTGTTACGAGTGGGTTCACGTCGGTAGTGCAATGGGTGGGGATCGAACTGGCCACCACATAATAGCAAGTCCAACGCCTTAGCCATTGGGCTAAGGTCGCTTCACTAACTAACATTACTATCAAATAAAATTATTTATTGTCATTTATGAGAACATAATTATTAAGGCTCAACCACTTACCACAACCACACGACCTTGCGGCGACAAAATTGTGGTCAAACAGTGGTTGCCAATAGTGTCCATGCAACAACTGCAATATTTTTCAGTTGCGTTGTGGCAACAAAAAAATGTCGATATGCTATACGCTAGTGGTTCGTGTGGACTGTCACTTGAACATTTTTCTTCATTATCAGCCGTATAACGTCCACTAACCTCCTCCCGAGAGAGACTTTTTGCCATAGACACCACACTTGGCAGGTGGGTTGGTAACCCCAATAATATGTCCAAATACACAGGAAAACGCTGCTGCCCGTCCCTTGGTTTATAATTGTTATAGATGAAGTTATAAAAATCTGGACTAGGACTAAGGACTAATGACTTAACGTGATTTCCGAGGCACTGAGGGTAGACCCTCATCCAAACCGACCCTAAAAAAATCTGAAATATGACGACTTCAAGTTTTTATTAGATTTCTTGTCCTGCATGGGGATCGAATCCACGGAATCCGAAACTTAAAGCGAGTCTAATACTGCTACACCGCGGAGACCATATTTTTCTTCCCTCGTATTAATTATTTAATAAACTCCTAAAGCCCCGTCAACACACATATACAACGTAACTAAGGTAACAGAAACCGCATAACACGGCTAGTTATAAAGTACCTACTCATATTTCCCGTAAACACAAAACATAGGGCTCATGCACAATTAATTAGATAATACAAAAGTAGGTCATATCTCACGTTGATTGCAAGCAAATTATAATTGAGACAGGAGAAATAATATTAAAAGAAAAAAAAAGAAAAGCTTGTTTGAAAACCATAGTGTAAGTCATTTGTTAGAAGGGAGCGTTTTATAAAACCTTTCCTTTTTTTTCAAAAAAAGTTAAATAGGGATGGTGACAAAAAATGTTATTTGGTCCGCCAATTAGATTACCAAAAAATATTAGACACGTATTTTTCTATTTAACAAATAATAAATAAATTTATTTATTTTCATTGGTGCACAAATTTATACAGTAGGTACAATACATTTAAATAATCTAGGTAATACTATATGATGCCTGTATAGAATTAAATCTGTGCCACAGGCGCTATGGGCACTTGATAGTATAAATGAATAAAATTGACAAAGATACAGAGCACCAAAGTTCTAGGTAATTATACCTAGAAGTAACGTTACATACAATTTTAGCCGCTGTATCTTCACATATTTTTATATAGGTACGGAAAAAAATACGTGTCCAATAGTTTTTGTAACCTAACTGACAGCCCAAATAGATTTTAAAGTCGTCATCCCTATTATAAGTCATTGCAAGTCAAATTTTATTTTTCTTACTCCCTCTTTTCTGGTAATTTATAAAATATTTTTATGGACATTATAATAGGTAGAATATGCTACTGAGTATTTATTATTATAAGTCTTTTCTATATACTTCCCAATTCTACACGACAAACTTACAGAGATAATTGGTCGCGAAAACAGAAAAACAAGATAAAATTAATGTGCCACCATCAAAACACTTAGCATTTCTTAATTAAGCTTCCACTTAGACGCTTTGTTTGTTGGTTTTGTTATTAGGGTGTGCCAGACTGTTCGCTTTTTTGTTTCGAGGAGTGAGGATTGTTTTCTATAACAACGTAAATTATTATATGGTAGGTAGGTACTGAACGCTATTCATTATGAATGCGAAATGAAAAGACAGCGCTCTATAGAAAGTCACGTCAAAGACGGTGACAGCTCATTATATGGGAACGTAAAAGTGGCGCTTTTATTCTTTAAGGGCTACGGATGAGAAAATATATAAATAAATTCGTAAATTTTTAACTTTTTTAGTTTCAGAGGAAATTGATTGTAAGCCTGTAAGATTGTTAATATAACATTGTTATCGACGATTGTGATCACTACAAATTTAACTTTAGATATGATGAGTTTTTAATCACTTTTATCTTCCACATATGATATTATTTATTTTTCACATATGATATTTAATTTCTTGTTGAAGGCTTTAAAACATAACCATATAATCTGCTAGAGAAGAGGCCCCCATGTTTTTTTTCTTTTAGACCCCTTTAAAAACTTTACTGTCATTGGCGGCTCCCGTGTTACTCAATTTCTATTATATTACAAACTTACAACTTGTGAGCTCAATTTTCTTAACGTCAATATAGACCCTAGTCGAGTCTCCCGTGGACCCCCTCCATCTCGGCCACTTTGAGACCTTGAACACTTGGTAATCACTGTACGAGAGCAAGAGAGTCTAGTATCATCACCTGCTACGCCAAAAAAGACCTAGGAAATAAATCGCAAACAAAAATTATCTTTTTTGATATTCCAATACTCTTTGTATTGGAATATCAGGATTGGAAAAATCGCCTCTGATTGATGTGGCAGGCCATTTATTTCAGAGGAAGAAGAAAAAAACTCTCAGTAAGTTACTAATAAAACATCATTTAGCCTTAAACTGTCACCGGTAACGGTCGCACACATATCTGGTCAAGTCGCACACATATCTGATCAAGTTTCTGATCTAAATTTGAAGCTTCACCGGCCACCGGTCACGTGTTTGACCCCAACTATTAAACTAATGCAATCGAGGAGTTAGTCACCGAACTATAAACTCTACACCGGTTCAGAGTAATTAACTAAGTTGTAGGTACATGTTCGGTAACAGGTGGATGTGTATAATTGTACCTTAACGATGAAGATCGAGGCTGACGACACTGGTCAAGATGGTAACGAAATTGTCCGTAACAATTGTGATATGAAATAAGACGACGTTTGATACAAAAAATTCAAAACAATATTGTTCAATCGAAGCTTGAAACTTATCAATTATTTAGTTTAGAAATATTTAAAGTTATGGAGAGGGCTATGAGAGAACGGCCGTTGAGACCGCGGATCGGCAACGTCCAACAACTAGATGGACGGATGACCTGGTAAAGGCCGCGGGATCACGGTGGATGCAGGCCGTCTCTAACCGTTGTAACTGTAAATCTATGAGGGAGGCCTATGTCCAGCAATGGACGTCCTACGGCTAAAATGGGAGGTATGCAAAATACGGCCGCAGATAAATTTAACTTATTTTTCTTTATATTTGATAAAAATAAATATTTTTAAGGTAAAAGCTTAACAGTTTGGTAAAATGACTAGTTTTTTTTAGCGTCGTTTGAAATATAAAAAGACTTTTAATCCAACCTTTACTTAAATTTCAGACGTTAAAAAAATTCATGCTCTACAATCACCTGAAATAACTTAAAACCCTGACCTATCTGATGTCGTAGATAAATAGCAATGGTTACAAAATAAGCATTCGCTACAGAAGACCCTCCCACTTACAAACAAAGACAATCCAAATATTAACCTACTTCGATCATCAAATAAAATAGGACACTCCCAAAGCAGATTAATATCCCCATTAAAATTCATTATAATTACGCAATCCATCCGTTGATGATGGCATACAGATTATCACAACTCCGATAAGTGCCTACATTTCCTTTGTCAACTGAATGCGTCCCCTATTTCTTTCTTAATATTTAATTAGGCATCGCATTAATCCAAGCAACGTTTCTAAAGTATTAGCAGTACTTAAAACTTTTGACAGCCAGCCATTAGGTGCGGATGCTTATTACTTATACAGCTCCTTAGGCTTACGATTACCAACTCCACAGCCTTGAGGAAGTACGGGAAATATAGGCCTTTTAAGAAATTAAAACTGCCGAGTTGGTGGCGCGTTTTGTATTCTGACACATGGATATGTTACTTTACTTTGTTCTTAGGAGCAAAAAGTCGCTTTAGCTGTAGGTTTTAATGCAAAGAAATAAAGTACTTTGGAAGGTACAGATTGGAATTATTCTTGTAAAAAAAAGAAAAGGATTCTTGGCTCAGCAGTGGTTAAGTTTCGTAATATTATAAATGGAGAACAGAAGTATCTCTGCTGGGTAGCTGATGTATGGGTATACATCAGTTATTTGTTTTTTGTGAGTCCCTTAGCCGTCTCTTACGCCCTTAGGAAGATATGGGGCAGTCTATTCTAAACCGGAAACCACACAGACACTTATGAGGATCCCTTAATATAATTTATACATTAACATATTGTGTTTAACTTCAACTGAAACTGCAAACTGTCAGTGATACCAACTGGCAACGTATCTCCTAATACAAATTACATCTGTAGAACAAAATGGCGATAATAAAGTAAGAAACTTTGTACATTTTTGTTTGTCTCAGGTACAATTTACTTAGGGCCATTTGTCGTGCTTGTTCCTGTGTACAGTCAGCTGTATCAATAAAGAAAAGCACATAACAGGAAAATTTTCTTTAGTTAAATATGGAAAATATGTTTATATCATTTCAGTGATTTTTAATGCCTTGAACGTGATTTTTCCTTCAGTATCACTATCAAAATGTAGCATTAAAATTATATTTTTACAACAACGATCTCCCTCGTGAATAAATACTGGCTCCTTGACAGACTGTTAACATTTTAAATAAATTAATGTAGCTACATGGTAAAGTGATCTCTACACGAATGATGATGAATTAAAAGTATAATAAATACAGAGTTCGATTCTCTACACAGCTGAGACGTGGACCTTGCGGGAAAGTGAGAGAAAGAGGGAAGATGCCCTGGAAATGTGAAGAATGATAAGAGTATCGTGGATTACAGATGAAGCATCGTCTATCCTCCATCGTCTAAACTCGCATCCTCACCTTTTTTGGGCACGTTTCTCGACGTAGAGATGTGTCCATAGAGCGACTGGTGGGGCAGGGCAGAGTGGAAGGTACCCGAATGTGAAGAAGGTCTCCCATGACGTGGACGGGGCCCCTTGCACGAGTGCGATAGATGAGCAATCGTCAGGGAGAAATGGATTAATAAAATTGCCATACCCGGTTTTAGAGTAAGTAGAACCAATAAATCATTTATGGGAAATTGCATTAGGTTTTATAACAAACTCCCTAGTCATGTAACTGATTTGCCTGATCCAACTTTTAAAGTATATATTAAACGGGTCCTCATATCTAAAGGCTATTATAGCATTAAGGACTATATTGCGGATAAAGACGTTTGGCTTCATAAACCTACTTGCGTAACACTTCCTAGAGACCCTGTACCCAAATAAAATAGTAGTACGCATAATAGTGTGATGTTCTGTGAACTATCTGTAATTGACCTACTTACATAATAATATATTATATTCATAGACCGCTAGTTCTGTCTCAAATTCTTTTATTTTTCTATTACCTAGTATAAAAACACAATAAACAAATATTTCAAAGTCAACCGTTTGGGCAAAAAATGTGTATGCCAATAAATAGTTAAAGTAACTGGACCAAAACCTACGTTCTGCCCATTTGAGTATGTTTCGCCGGACCGTCTCATGTGGGTCGTGTTAAAACCGGCAGTAGAATAACCCACTGAGTTTGTTTCGCCGGATCTTCTCAGTTGGGGCGTATTGGATCCGGTGGTAGCATTAAAGCGCGTCCGTCGTTATATACTCATGGTCCACCTAAATAATGACAATTGTTCTAACCTACTATAGACAGAACAAGCTATTTGACACAATATAGTTAAATAATAAAAAGACGTTAAGACTAAAATATTATTAAAATAATAACTTAAATACTTGTTTAATTTGAAAATTTTATAAAATAAGATAATTAATAATAATAATATTATAAAATATGATATTATCTAAATAATACTTAATACTAAATTATTGTTTTGACTATTTGCAAGTGCCTGTAATAGGTTTACGTAAATAAAAATGATTTTTTTTTTTTTTTTTTAATATCCATTTCACAATTACAACATTTGTTCTGCTGACTGTACTTTATACATTTTTATTTTGATAAACATATTTCATTTCCGTAAAATATGAGGGACTAGAATAATCAACAGGTCTGTCAACTTGGATAGTTGATCGTTTGTGAGATTTAACTTTGTTACGTGGAGATAAAGGTTGAATAAAAAGAGTAAACAGTGACACGAACAAATTTCTAGGGCTACTAGAAACAGACACGTACTCAAATAACGCTTGCTTTACGTATATTTTTTTAAAAGATTACTAGCAGAGTTTACTGTCTACTAGTATTCTTGTTAAAATTCTTGTGTTACGAGTGGGTTCAAGTCAGTAATGCAATGGGTGGGGATCTAACGCCGCGGCGACCATAAGATCACAAGCCTGATGCCCTAGCCATTGGGTAACGGCCGCTTGAAATCTAATATCAAGGAACTCAACGCTCCAATACGAACTTAAGAAATCTCAATTATCAATAGGACATGAGAGTAGTTTAATACATATTAGAACACCATCAGCCCGTATAACGTCTACTACTGAACATGGGCCTCCCCTGAGGTATTATATTGTAACACACAAGGAAACGCTGCTGCCCGTTTCCTGATATACGATTATAGCTGATGTTATACTCGTAACAATCGGGACCAATGGCTTAACGTGCTTTCCCAGGCACAGAGGGTAGTCCCTCAACCAATCAGACCCGGAATTTACACAAAGATTTCCTGTCCGGCGTGGGGATCCAACCCACGACCTTCAAGATTTAAAGAGAACCAAATACCGCTACGGTACAGAGGTTTTCAAACAAAAGCAAAATATATAGTCTTGTTATAAATAGAGACCCCGAATCCAATTCCGTACTGCAGCTGTAAGCGATCCTAGATTGCCGATTATTACCAGCACAAGAATAAAACAGTACAATACATAATAACGTTGAGAATTACCGGGTTTTTTGCTTTACTTATCCGGGGCGCCCGGATGAACCTAAATGTGTCTTTTGTCTACCCGAACCTAGACTGAGAAGTGGGTGACCATGAGAAAAGTGGAGACAGGATATTACTGGACTATTAACCTGAATTAACTGATAGATGTAATAAATTTGCTGTCGACTGTACTTTATTTGTTTTTGTTGCGGATACTTTGATTTAATGGGTTTTCAATACTTGAAAAAATCTATTGTTTGTGTAGGAACTACAAAATATTTTATTTGCCGAATGTTTAAAAGAAAGCTTAGAATTTTTTAAATGTTTTGTACACTTTTTGGAAAAGTTTACCTTATACTATATTTCAAAATTAGATTAATAAAATTCGACAACCGACAGAATTCAAACCTGCATCTTAGGTAAAGCTCCTAATGCCTTAACCAATTAGGCTACGGTGGAACCACAGTCGGTCATCGAATCTAAAGCTTAGAATGTTAGAATTAAACTAAATGACGACATACAATAAATTGACAATTCTTGTTAGGTATCTATTCTTATTTACATAATAATGTCTGTTTGTTATGGAAAAATAAAAATAAAGATTTTATTAAATGTAGGAATGGGAATGTTTTTAGGGTGCTATTAAAAACACAATTAAAAACATTTTCGGCTATTATTTCTTTTTTATATTTCTTTTTTTTTTGGACGGACTTGTTTACAGCCAACTAACTATGAGGCTTTTGCTACTTCACCAGACTTAATAAGGCTGGAGACCTGCCTTATTAAATCTATACTAATATTATAAAGAAGAAAGATTTGTATTTTTGGGTATATGTATATTTGTAATGAATAAACTCAAAAACTACTGTGCGGATTTCAAAAATCTTTAACCATTGTAAAGCTTCATTCACCTTGACTGACATAAGCTATATTTAATTATGAAGTTCCCACGGGAACGGGAGTTGCGCGGGTTAAACTGCGAGCGGGAAGCTAAAAACTACTGACTAAGCAACATGCGCAAGAAGGGTCTTGAGGGTCTAGGACCTCGGCTCAAGGCGCTCGGATTGGTCTCCAAACGGAGGGATTGAGGGATTAAGAATTTTAGTAGTATTACGTTATAGTTCGCGGGCCTCTCAGATTTTGGGTCTACGAGGGCATCGGAAAGTTTTCTCAAATGGGACCAAACTGGTTAAAAGTATACTTTAAGTAAGTATAAGTGGATCTATTTGATTCTACTTCACAATTTGGGACACTATCCTAATTTCACACCACAAACCTTGGAAACCCTACCGTCGAGTGTCCCGGGCAAAAATCACGAGAGCAAACGAACAATAGCGACGTAGATGGCGCATTTCCTCCGCCGGCTAATTAAGTGGATTCTATTCAGGTAATAGTTCTATAGTTGGGCTCTACTACGTTCCTACCAGTTTGTTACTATTCTTTTTATAGCATTGTTTCTCATGGGAATCGAGGTAATGATTGAATGGTTTGAATTGAGTCACAATGCGGCGAACGTTTTAGTTGTTATACAAGTGCAGGCATTGCTACGCAGCAATGTATGCGCATTCGATAAACAAAGGACTTGGATCACTACATTACTATAGTAATCTATACCAATAATTAAAATTGGAGTGTCTGATTATGATATTTAAATAACTGCTTTTTACTATATGTATAGGAATCTATATACGGTACATATATAGATACCAAAATAACTTTTCTTACAATGTTTGTCTGTCTAATGCTCTGAAAGGACTGGACCGATTTTGTCGGGACTGTCACTGGCAAATAGTTGATGTAATTAGCAGTAACTTAGGCTACTTTTATATATTTTAATCTTAGAATTTACACAAACATTTCTTGTCTGGCTTGGGCATCGAATCCACTACCTCCGAGACTAAAAGCCACCAACCTATTACTACGGCACCAAGGTTGTCAGCTACGCCACAGAGATTATTAATATAGTCTATAAAATTAGGATTTTGAAGAGAGAGAAGATAAAAACCGCTGCTATAGAAGTGTTGTATTTGTGGTCGGGTTCAATTGCTGAACCGCAAAATTGTTAACTTAAAACCTTCCGTGTTTGAGTTAGTACCTTTACAGTAAAAACGCAATATGTATATGTTAAGAATAACATTTGATTATAGCGGATAGTCAACTTTTATTCGCAACATATCCAAAAATATAACAAATTGTAACGAATTAATTTCTGCGTGTCACCATGAGGGTTGTGTTCCCGCTGTAACTTGATGGGGCCACATATAAGTCCGTCCGAAGGATTGAACAGTTATCCTGCCGGCCCTTTTCCTTTCCCCCCGTGAGCTCTGGGGACTTTACTCACGCACAGCAATACAACATTAATCAATCATGTTAAATGGCTGTGGTATTCTGTAAGACATTCCCAGTCGAGCACCTCATTCACCGTACAAACGCTATGTTTTCCGTCTCTTAGACTATTAATAATCAGAACGTGTCATTGAATACCTGACAATCAATACTTCTTGAGACCGCTCTGAGCTGAGATCCAAACGCTGCAGGAGACGCCCTCTTGCGCCGGTTGCTTAGTTTGTAGTTTTTTAACCATTAAAAAGGCCTGCTCGCCTTTATGCCCGTTGAAGTAGCAAACAGTCTTCCTGGCCACATTAGTACGTCCAAAAGAAAAACACCAAACGGCCACATTTATAAAATAAATATTACCTTTTATTGGATGAATTCTTGTACTCCACTCAAACTAACTTCGCGATACGAACGTCACAGTTGTAATGGTAGTATCATATCTGATATTGTTTATCGTTTAAGGTGTTTCTACACAGGCGGGAATTTGCCTAGAAAAAATAATTCCTGTGTCGCCCCAGGACTTGACATATAATTACAGAAACAAAGAAGAACAAGTAGCCATAATTGAGCCCTCCAGAATAGGAATCGAACCCGCGATTCACTCCCGTATGCAATAACTGCACTTAAGACTATAGGTTTCCTTAGGAATGTTAGGTGTCACATTGACCACTGGTCTCAAGCAAACCCAGAAAGAAATGTAAGACTTTACACAAAGATTTCTTGGCCGGCGATCGAACTGCCGACCTCAGAGACTTAAAGCGAGACTTTTATCGTTAAGCCACGAGATTGTCTGCTACTTATAATTTTAATGGAATCTACATTTTTAAATCGGTGTAGTATTCGTTAATAAGACAATTGCAAAAAGTATTGCACTTTATATTAACTACTAAGATATATATAATACTAGCGGCCCGCCCCGGCTTCGCACGGGTGGACTTTTATACCCTACCCCTGCCCTACCCTACCCCTACCCTAACCCTACCCTACTCCTACCCTACCCCTACCCTACCCTACCCCTACCCTACCCCTACCCCTACCCCTACCCTACCCCTACCCTACCCCTACCCTACCCCTACCCTACCCCTACCCTACCTCTACCCTACCCCTACCCTACCCTACCCCTTTTTTTTTTTTTTTTTTTTTGTTGTCCGGGGGGAAATGCATTTACGCATTCCCACCGCCGCCGCTGCAGCGTATTCGCGCGCTGGCGGTGGGATATGTGGGACTCGCCCTCTCCATAGCGTGGTATGCTAAACTCATACCACGAGGAGAGGACCCTACCAACCACTAAAACCTCCCGGACACTCCTTCGATCCGCCGTTGGTGGGGGCCGGGTACGCATGAGCAATCCGGCCCCCCGACGGCACCCACGGCCAATATGGTACCGCGGGATCTCCAGGGCCACACTTACAGTGGCCCATTTGCCCAATTATAGGGACGCCCGGAGTGTAGAGGCGTCCCTACTCCTCATGGGTCAGCCTCGAAGGGAGCGGGGCCCATGTCCCCCACTCCCCGAGGCCGAGCCTAGGGTGGTAGGCGGCGGGTTTCAGCCCGCCGCCGACGGCCAACACGCCGTCTGCGAAGCGGGTGGGCGGAGGGATCTACTTCCCTCTCCCGCTCCGCGGCCTCCTTCTGTGACATTACTTGTCTACAGAAGGAGGCAACCGCCTCCCACGACCTCTCGCTTTGGACCATCTTCGAAATGATGGTCGGCAGCGAGAGGTCGTCTCCCACCACGCCAACGAGCTCCTCCCGCTCGTTGGCCCACCGCGGACACTCCACCACCGTGTGCTGTGCCGTATCGTCGGCACAGTCACAGTGGTGACAGCGAGTGTCCGGCTCTCTCTGCGCCACGTTGCACAGGTAGTGGCCGAAGCAGCCATGGCCTGTTACTACCTGTGCAACGTGGTAGGTGACGTCGCCGTGACGGCGACCGGCCCACTTTTTTAGATGGGGCCGAATCGCCTCCACCGTTCGTAATCCGCTCCGCGGCGCGGCCTCTAGCCGCTCCTGCCATTTCCGGAGGGTTTCGCGACGGACCTCAGTCCGCCACCGTGCAACACCCTCCGGGAAGGGGTCGCGGCCAGAACGCGCCCCCTCACACCTCCGCCGGTACGCGGCGGCTAAAACCTCCGCCTCCAGGTCCCACGGAGGGGACCCCGCAAGGAGGCAGGCCGCGTCAAATGCGACCGTGCGGTAGGCGCGGGACGCCCTGATGGCCATGACCCGCTGCGGACGTCGCAGCAGGGCCATGTTTCGCCTCTTCAGGGCGTCGACCCAAATGGGGGCACCGTAGAGCGCCATGGAGCGGATCACTCCGGCGTACAGTTTGCGGCAAGTGCTCCCGGGTCTGCCGAGATTCGGCAAAAGCCGGCCAAGAGCACCCGCCGCCGCCACCAGCTTCGGGGCCAGCCGCTGAAAGTGGGCCCCAAAGCTCCATCTGCTGTCGAGGACTATGCCTAGATATCGCATATTGTCCCCGACAGCAATATATTCGCCGCCCACTATGAGGTGGGCGCCTGAAGGCGGCGCTCGCCGAGGCCCATGAAAAGTAAGGGCCTCGGTTTTACCGAGCGCCACCTGCAGTCCCAAACAGCGAATACGGGCGACCATCTGTGCCACGGCTGCTGTGGCCAAGATGGCCGCACGCCGATGATCGGGCGCGCGGGCGGTCACCAGTGTGTCGTCAGCGTACGCTATCACGCTGACCCCCCGGAGACCGCGCATCCGCAGCGCCCAATCAAACCCGATGTTCCACAGGAGCGGCCCCAATACCGACCCCTGTGGAACACCGCGCGAGACCGCCCTCCGGCCAGTCTCGCCGCCGGACGTCGGGTACACTACCTCCCTGCTTTGGAGGTAGTGCCCCACCAGTGCCCGGAGGTACCCGGGCACACCATGGTGCCTGAGGCCCTCCTCAATGCACGCCCAGGGGAGGGTGTTGAATGCGTTGCGGATGTCCAACGACACCGCTAACAACACCTCTCCCCGGCTGGTCGCCTCCTGCGAAAGTTCTCGCACCCTCGCGATCGCGTCTATGGTTGACCGACCCTGGCGGAACCCATATTGGTCCGCGTACAGGTCGGGACCAACCTCACCAAGATGTGTGGTGAGGCGAGACGCGACCACCCTCTCCATCAGCTTGCCCAACTCGTTCAAGAGAACGATTGGGCGGTAAGCCGATGGAGACTCCGCCGGTCGCCCGTCCTTACGGAGAAGGACGAGGCGACCGAGCTTCCAGGCTGCGGGAAAGCGACCCTGCTGAAGGCACGCATTGAAGAGGGCGAGCACTCTGGGCTCCAGTTCCTCCATGGCGAGTGCCCAGACGCGTCCAGGCACTCCGTCCGGCCCGGGGGCGGTATTTTTGATGGCCATTTTCGCCACCGCCGCCCCCAACTCCGCCGGTGTGACATCCGGCGGAGTTTCCTCATCGTCGCCGTCGTCGGTCGGCATCACGGTGTCAGCTGGCATGACCATAGCTGGCGGCGAATATTCCTCCTGACTAGGGAAGAGCTCCTCTACAACTGTTTGGAGGAGCCCTGGCTGTAGGCTCTCCGTCACCGGGGGAGCCCAGGGGCGTAGTTTATTACGTACCCCTTTATAGGGTCGTCCCCACGGATCTCTATCGAGGGCCTCCAGCGTACTCGCCCAGCCATCGTCTTTCGCCTGTGCTATAGCCACACTCAGCTGACGCCGACTCTCCCTGTAGTCGGCGTAGGCCGCGGCAACACGAGCCTCGTCCCGAGGTCTCCGACGGTTCGACCGGGTGTACACGCGCCGCACCGCAGTGCACTGCGCACGCAGCTGCGCAATGGCGGCGCTCCACCAGTACACCCGTCGCTTCGGTGGACACGGGCGGACCCGGGGCATGGATGCGTCGCAGACGCTTACCATGGCCCCATCGAGTCCCCCCGCGACAGCGTTCACGTCGGAATCGGAACTACAAGGCCCCGCGACCCACGCCTGGACCAGGGCTGCTTCCTTCAGCAGCTCCTGGTCGAGCTGCCCCAGCGCCCATCGCCGACCCTCGCTCCTGGGAGGTGGCGCAGGGCGGGCGGTCAGAACCGCGGAGGATGTGGAGAGTCCGAAACCGATATATCGATGATCGGACAAAGTCTCCACATCCTCGAGGACACTCCAGTCCTGGACACGGCGGGCCAGGGGGGGGGACGCAAAAGATACGTCCACAATCGACCCCCCATTATGCCTCACGCACGTGTTAACGGAGCCGCGGTTCAGGACCACCAGGCCCTGCTCCACCGCCCAGTCCTCCAGCGTCCGCCCTTTGGGGTCAGACGCGGGGCAGCCCCAGGCTGTGGATTTGGCGTTCAAGTCACCCACCAACAGCACCTCGGCGCCACACCGACTCAGCAGGCGGCCGACCCCGTCGAGAAACTCCTCGAACTCGGCCAGCCCGCGATTCGGCGAAAAGTAAACGCCGATGATGGTGAGCGACCCCACGACAGCCTTCACAAAGCCCCGCCCTCTCACGACATTGGAGAAGGGCGGGGTGCCGACCGACGACGACAACAACAACGCAACCAAGCCATCCCGATCGCCGACCGTATTGGGCCGGTCGGGAACCATGTATGGCTCGGCGACAACTCCGACATTTATCAACCACTGCGCCATGGACTGCAAGAAAAGGTCCTGAGCCCTGGCACAGTGGTTGAGATTTGCTTGGAGGAGACGGAACACGGACCTATCCATTAAGGGCCGTGTCCATTTCCTCCACCACCGCCACCGGAGCCACTCGCTCCGGGAGATCTTCGGGCCTCCGCACACCCTTGCTGGGCGGCGCCCGGCAGAATTTGGAGCCGACGCTGTGGTCGGCTTTTCTGCCGGCTATATGGCAGAGCACGCACTTGGGCTGCGCTCTGCACTGCGCCGCCCTATGCCCCGGCTCGGAGCACCGGAAGCAGAGTTTGCTCCTGTCCTCGCCACCGCACCTGCAGCCGACGTGTCCCCTAGTGAGGCAACGGTAACACCGCAGGGGTCTCGGCTCCAGCAGATGGACGCGAGCCGAGACCAACCCCACGAAGAAACGTTTCGCTTTCTCCAGCCTGACGGCCGCAGACACCGGGACACCAAGCACAATTGTGCCGAGGCCCGTGTGATCCCTTTGAATCACACCCGGTCTTAAAGACGCCGCCGCACAGCCCCCAACCCCGGCGACCGCGTCAACGACATCGACTTCCGTCGCACAATCTTCGAGGCCGGTAAGCCGGACGCGGACGCTTTTTTCGGGTCGGGTGACTTTCGCCACCGCCGGGTCCACGCACTCGGCCAACTTCGCGGCAAAGGCGTCCGCCTTCTCCGCGGTATCCGCACCCGGGATCTCGAAGATTCGGCCCCCAGTCACCGCCTTGCGCGCCCGCATATCGGTGATCCCGAGGTCCGCCACATTGATGGTTTGGTGGGCCCTGCGGATCACTTCGGCGTAGGTGGTGCCCCTACTCTCCGCCTCCGGAGAAAGGGTGAGCACCACCACAGAGGAGCGCGGGGCACGCAACTGACCCCTGCGCTTTCCTCTACGCCTCCTCTTTTTGGGGGCCTGAGGCCCCTTACGAGAGGGGGCTTGAGACGCCTCCAGACGCTGGCGCTCATTGCGCCGAGCGTTTTTAGAGACCTGCGTCTCCCAGCCCCCCTCCCTCCTAGGCTCCACCGCTGCCGGCGTCGACGACGCAGCGGGAGCGGGAGCAGCAGCAGCCGCAGCTGGCGACACTTTCCCCTTGCCTTTGCCCTTGCCCTTTCCAGAAGGGCCTTGAGCGGGAGCGGCCGATTTAGGGGCGGCCGGCTTGGCCTGACCCCGTTTGGTGACGTCCGCCCAACTGGTGGACGGCACCGCGCCATCGGAGGGAGGGGAGGGTTCTTCCCTCTTGCGTTCGTGGGCCAGAGGCGGCCGCTGAACCGGCGCCTCGGAACGAGCACAAATGCCCTCCACCATATTTGTTACCCTGCCCAAGAGCTCCCGGCTCATCGCCTCAAAATAAGGCGGGAATTCCGAGACTCCCTGGGCAGGCGGCGGCGCCGGCGCAGGAGATCTGCAGCGACTCCGCATCACCTCCGTTCGGAGGTCCTTGAGCTGCCGCTCTAACTCTGCCATTCTCTCCTTGAGGGAGCGGTTCTGCTCCCTCAAATGGCGTGTCTCCTCAGTGGCGGTTCTGCTCTGGAGGGTCTGGAATACCTCCTTGAGCCCCGCCACAGAGACTTTTAGCGCCTTTTGGCAGGTTCCTTTGAGGTTGCTAGACTTCTTAGCAACCTCAAGGATTACCGCCGCGTGGGCCTCCACCTCCTCATCGAGGTCTTTCAGGGAGGCCTCACCTCCCGGCGTTGGCGTCGGCAGTCGCTCCTGCTCAGCCTGCGCTTTGACTAGGCCCTGCTCTACCTCTAGAGCAGCCAACCTGGCCTTCTGGAGGCCCACGTATTTGCCCGTAGTTGGCGGACGACCTCGACCTCTCTTCGGTACGGGGGAGGTGGCTTTGCTCTGCATTACTACAGAGCCTGCTGACCCCTCTGACCCCGACTCCGACTCTGACGCACCACTACTGGCGACAGTCAGCTTCTCTCTCGTCCTCTTCCTCTGGGAAGAGGACGATCTGCGCCCGCTGTGATCCGAGTGCACCGACACCAGCGAACTGGTGGACGATGCACCCGAAAGGCGCCCTCCTAATTGGTCTAGGCTCTTTGGGCCGACCATGGGACTTCCCGATCTGGATCTGTCCCCACGCAGGTGGTATGGTGCCGGCCTGTTGGCCTGCGCCTCCACCGGGCTTTCGCCCTCTCCGCGGGGGCTTGCGCTCCCGCCTCTCCTATCCTCGCTCACCCGTCTATTTTTATGTGTTTTTAAAATGGATTTCATATCTGATCCCACGAGAAGGGTCGATGTAAAAGGTCGACTGCAGGGTGACGCCCATTCCCGCAGCAAGGCAAATACACCCGGCCAGCGCCACGCTCGACCGGGGTTGGCACCGTTTGCGACGGAGTAACCCCTCCGCCATCCATCCCTCGCCACGGTGCGACAGCTTGAATTGGGGCATTTTTTATAGAGGTTTGCATCCTCGCGACCCGGGCGGTTAAGCCAAGGCCCCCGTTCCCCAAAACATGACTGGGGATTACGGGTTGGGAGCAAGCTCCTCGACCGGCGGTTAGGCCGGTCCCACAAACACCAAAGCTCACCCACAAAAGCAGGGAGCGCAACAACGTGTGCGGAGGGCCCAAAAAGACCCACCCGCCTATGGGGCCCAAAAAGACCCCACCATTCAACAACCAATGGGCCTCAAAAGAGACCCACCTGCCTCCAGAGCCCAAAAAGACTCCAGCGACGAAAACAACAATAAAAAGAATATCTAATATTTCTTATTTCTAACAATAATTAATAAATTAAAAATTAAAAATATCACAGTAACTTGGCAGGGACGCCCAATAAGACGCCACCCGCCCGCGGGCCTCCAGTCGCAAGACGAGGCCCGCTACATCTGGCCAGCTGTTAGCCGCCGACCACCAACAAAAGATTGGTGGCCGACGTTGCCCAGGGTGCACCACGAGGAGGTCGCTGAAGCCATCGCACCCCACCCTACCCTACCCCTACCCTACCCCTACCATACCCCTACCCTACCCCTACCCTACCCTACCCCTACCCAAAAGTTCAGCCGTTCTTGAGTTATAAATAGTGTAAATAACACGACTTTCTTTTGTTTTAAAAATGTATTCTGCTATTCGGGACGGAAACAAATCCAACAAATCAAAAACCATGGGAATCGGTCCAGCCGTTCTCGAGTTATAAGTGTTGTAACAAACACGACTTTCTTTTATATATATAGATATAAGATACCAAGATCTATGTGTGTTTTTACACAGTTCTGAAACAAACTTATCTGCATATTAAACTTAAACTAATGTTTACAAGATTTTCTAAACGCCAAGATTAGTTAGTCTCAGGAGTTTAATAGGTAAACCAATCGGGATACTGATAGTGTTTCATCAGCAGCTTATTTATTTTCACACGAACGACATCAATAAGTTATTTACCGTGAAAAAACACATTGCCAAATCATTGCAGTTTGTTGTACGGTGACCTTGAATCAGATTTATTGCAATTTTAAGTCCTTTTACTAAAAATTATTCATTTATTAAAATTGCTAAAAAAACTTTGTAACAAATCCTTAATTTTACCTCGTAAGATGTACGATACAGAAGTCGAACCCCAGTCACCCAAGGCCTAATGACAAAATTACATCCCTTGACCACAAACATGGTCGTAATAATAATTTACAATATCATTACATCTTCATACTTAATGAAAATGCAATTAATATTTACTAGGTCAATGTCAATACCAGAACAAACTTTTAAATTGATACAAATAAAGTTAAAATTAAAAAAACAAAAATTCAATTTGAATAGTTCAAAGTATTAAGACATGCAAACATAATGCGTCTATGATATAATGCCTCCTCATTCTATTCTCTATGGCCTTTTTCAAGCGAAATAACGTTTTTCCGTTTAAGCCGAAGCATTCATCTCAGGCGAATGAATTTCGCAATTTCTCAAAACTAAATTTATATACTATCATATATTTTATTTAAAAATGTATAATGTACTTATAAAACTGTAATATTGGTATGTACACGACTAGGACAATGCCTCTCATTGTTATCACCCGATAGGTACATGTAATCGCGATATTTTACAGCTTATAACAGTATTCCTAGAAATTTAGAGCTAATGCGTGTAATCCCAAATTAACGTTGTAAATACGAAATATTTTTTGATATTTAACTACGGCGCATCGTATTAGAGATCCGTGGATGAAAAATTAGTCAATAGAGAGGTAGAGTACTCATAAGTTATACTTTAGTGGCACCCGTGATCCTAAGCCACATAAGGCTGCCATCAGTTGTGTGCTACATAATTATAGTCACACTTGGAATTTTGATGCGGTTTTTAATAAATTATTTCCATTTTAACATGATTATTAAATACCAGAAATAAATGTCGCAGGACGGACGAAGGGATTGTGTACTTTGTTGATTTGTAAGAATTGATGAATTTTGATAGAATATGAATTATCTATATAATATGAATAAGTTTATTTTATTACATCGGGATCTCTGACGAGTACAAACATAATATGTACCTATGTGTTGAAAATTAGTTATTTCATATAAGAAAGTATAAGCATAAAAATAAATTAATAAAACTTGCATACAAAACCGAATTTTAACCAAAATATTTGTCTACTAGAATTTTCAAAAAAACTTCATTCGATATTCATCCTATTTTTGTAGCCAAACAGCTCAAAAATCCATTTTTATTTCGTTACCCATGACTTTTTACGTATTTCTGGTTTGCAGCTATCTAACTAAAGCAAACGAATACACTGTAACGAAGTGTAAACTGTCAGAGTTCCAATTTTTTAACTAGGACTAAAACAAAATATACAAAAGTTCGCGTCGCTATATTTATGTCTACAATTTTGCAAAATCAACTAAATGTTTGGATATCTTTACAAATTGGGCAATACCGCTTATCTTGTCAACAAATCATGCACAGCAAGTGTATGATTTGTTGCTCTTGCGTAAATGTGTTTTTTAAATATTTGAGATTTATTTAAAACCTATTCAATATATGAAAAAAATGTTTATCACTATAATTTTTCATTTTCTGGACGTACAGTCAGCACCAAAAGTCGATGAACAGAATCAACATAACAAAACACTTGTTCACAATAAAATGCCATAAACTCCACGGTGTAGGTCGGTCGGTCGGTCGGTCGCGACGACGGCATTTTATTGTGAACAGGTGTTTTGTTATGTTGATTCTGTTCATCGACTTTTGGTGCTGACTGTACCTACCCTGTCGTATCTACTACTCACCCACATTCTTAAAAATATCACGGCTGACTCAACGATTCAACGCACGCAAGATACGCCAATACAAGTCAGTCTTTCAACCGCGTGTATAAATCAATTTGATAAATTTTGCAAACCACCATTCATTTTAATCTCAAGACCCACTTCCCTTAACAAACTTGATTTAAAAATATTTATAGCATTCTTTGTGCAGCGTAACAACTCATAAAGATGACTTATGATGCAACTTTGTACAACACTGAACTTTTACATTTAAAAATGTATGACATGAAATATAAGCTAATCAATTAATGCTGTTATAGTAAGCTTTTTAAGTGCGTAACTTAATAACTTATAGCTTAATGAGTGTGCTATTATCGCTATCGGGTGAGAGTCACCACTCTGTATCATTATTTACTTATTTATATACACACACAAGATATAAAAATGAAACAAGATAGGTAAACAAAACAGGTTGGTAAAGGTATAGGAGTAAGTATAAAAACGGTTTCATAATGAGAATTAAAGAGGTCTCTCTTTAGATGACAACTATAATGATCGTCAAGTAGAAGGATAAGTAGGTATGTTGAAGAGGAGACATAATGCCTGAGTATTCCTGCCAAGGTGGTTAGGAATCACTATGAAGGAACCTTGCGAAATTGAGAGACAAGGTCGAAATTACGAAGATTTAATATAAAATAAATACATAGATTTTGTAAGCGCCGGAGTTTATTGAATAGCTCTAGTAAGAGACTGAGTATGGGTGAGTTTGGGCTTATTAAGAGACTAGTAATTTTGTTTTGTAACAGCAAGTAATGCTGGCAGCACCTAAGTGTGTGAAAAGTGAAGCGACCGAAAATAAAGTCCGTAAAAACGGACTTCATTTTCGGTCGCTTTCCAACACAATTTGCGTTCAATAAGGACCCCAAGCAAGTAGCAATCAAAACTTGAGAGGAGTTGAGTGATAAATAACGTCACAGTGAAAAAATCACTGTGATCCGCTGACTAAAGTGATCACTGTGATCTTTCAAAAAGGAACTACGTTGCAAAGTAGCGTGTGTCGTCCCGTGTCACAGCAATTGCGCGGCAAGTCTCTCTCCCTCTTGTATCTTGTATTTAGACTTTTAAGACAATAGAAAGATGCAAACTATTGCCGAATGACAACCTCTAATTGAATCGTGTACCCAATCGTGATCGGAGTGACAACTGTGACGATAACTACCTAAATGAGAGGAACTTGTAACCTCGGGAGCATGTATTTGTGATGAGAGTGACCGACGTGACAAAGTCACGATTATTTTTAACGGTTACTTTCGAGTCACTAAAACGACTGTCACGGTGACGGAAAAGTAACAACTTTGCGTACTAGACTTATTTATACTCCTAAATAGGTATGTCTGACAGAGCTCTAAAGTTTTGGTCTGACATATAAGATCATTTTTTCTTATGATTATGGAAGTATTTAATTTCAGATATTCTACAGTGTAACCTTCCTTATATATCCAAATCAATTATTGTTTGTTAATTTTTGCTAAAACTCAAGAAAAGCCGAACCGATTTTAGCTTATATCTTTTGTTGTACTTGGTATAGTTAGGAGAAGGGAGAGAGAGAGTAGAGAGAGAAATAATGAAAATAGAATAAGACGAACAAAGCTCGGCATAAACAACTACTTCATTACAAAACCGTTTTTGAATTACGAAAAGTCAAACCACCTATCAATACTTATAATTTAAATTAAGCTCATATACACATTGTAATGAAAAATACATAAATTAAGCACTATAACTGTCGTCGGTAACTTGTGTATATTTTTTTTTGATATTTGTGTTATTAATATTTGCCGATGATTTTAACATTTAGAAAAGATTTAGTATAGGTAAAAAGGGTTAGTATAGGTACCTATCTATTGGATAGCAAAACATATCGTATCGTTATCGGTTAAGTGATCCTATTGTATATTTTGCAAGAAATGTTGTCTGGAATACACTGTACGTGAATACGCAGTATTTCACTAACTTGAAGATCATGTAATGCCTCTGAAATTCTTCAAAAATTATATAATTCAATATCATGGTGTCGCTTAACACCTTTACCTTTGCCCCTAGATATACCGAATCGAAACAAAAAATCAAATTTTCATTACAAACCATATCACATGCTCAACGCATATTAGGTACCCATCTGTTTCAAGTGTTATTTCTTAGCTTATCAATGAATTGTCACCACCTGGTGACAACTTGCTTACAAAAAGGTTTTAACACTGAACATTTATTTGGAAAAAGCTAATAAAAACACTTTTTTTTTAATTTCCAGCATCACCTGTCAATGCTGAACTTATAAACATGAAAAATAAGGACGTAGCGATATATTTTATTTCCATCTGTGTTTAATTTTATAAATACGTGACGACTTACATCATTTATTCTCTTTTACGAATAATTATACTAATAAGATATAAATTTAGTTAACTTTTTTATAAATCTGCCACGTGATTTATCAAGAATCTTATAAATATTCAGTTGAGCTTTAACAGATAACGCGCGTAAAATTATTAAATTCAGATATTACAATCATTGCGCTTTATTATTTTTATTATTGAACTGTTTATTAATTTCTATATTTGGGTAAAAAAACTGTATCTCTTTTCTTAAATCTAACAATTGTTTCGTATAAAGTCGTATATAAAGCTGTTTGTTTAAAACAATAATTTTAAAACGCGTAAAAAAAAAGTGTTTTATCTTCAAAAAATTTAATTAAAATCCAGGGAAGGAACCCAAAGTCTCAAGCCGGAATTACATAGATGTGTCTTGATACGGCTTATCATTTTCCCAGAAAATGTTCTTTGCTCCGAGGTCATCTATAATTGTTGAATAGCGATAGATAAATGAATGTGTTATACAAGTGTTTTTGATATACACACAGACAGACAAGAAATTCCGCCTTTAAAATATATTTTTTTTATATTTTTTTAGAATATAACATCGATATTTTATAATATTGATGTGTCAAACTAGTTATATTATAAAACCTCCATAATGTAACCAATTTTTTTTTATCTCACTAGCTTAATTTTGCAGTCCACTAGTATTCTTGTTAACCCCTCGTGCTAAGCTAAAATGCTTGTAACGAGTGGGTTCACGTCGGTAGTGCAATGGGTGGGGTTCGAACCGGCGACCTCAAGATCACAAGTCTGACGCCTTAGCCATGGGGCTACGGCCACTTAGACAGATGTATAGTGTATTTTTAGAAATAAAGGCGTAATATTCTTTGCTCATTAAAATTTTTGATATTTTAAACATTCTGCCATTAGTGAAATCACCGTTGATTTCAATGGCAGACATTTAATTGAAGTAGGAGAAGAAATATAGGTACCCACTATACTCGCTATTTTCCTTTTTTTAACATATCGGTAATGAAAAACTAGAACGTTTTACAACAAAATCACTGATTTCAAATCTTTTGTTGTAAATCAATGTTGGTTTTTATACTTAAAAAAATGTAGGTATGAGTAGCATGTTTGCCTTAAGACGATCCATGGACTGAAAAGAATATCCAAACTGCACAGATCAACTGCTATCTGCTAATTTGTGAGACAGTAGGTGAAGTGGACTTTGTGTAGGTGAGATCTTTACTTAACATAGCTGAAGGAGAACACACTCAAGGATCTGTCAAGCCTATATATTACTAGCCAGAATAGTATTTATACATCATCATGCTGAACATGGGCCTCCTCCTGGACGAAGGTATTTGCCCATGTCACCAAGCTAGGCAGGCGGGTTGGTGACCTCAGTATTATGTTATACCACACAAGGAAAAGCTGCTCCCTGTTCCTTAACAAACGATTGTTATAGATGATGTTATAAAAAAAAAAATATATATAGGTATTCGTCACAATTTTATGAAGCACATAGAAAACTTGTGAAACTAAAACGATAATTAATATGACAGATTTTCCAAAAATGACGAAAGAACTCCATAAACTTATCCATTTTGTTTTTGTTAACGCACTTCAAGTAGTCTATTAATACTGTTCAAGGATGCTATTTTGTACAACTTCATGACTTAAGTGCTTGAGGAAACACCAGTGGAAAACTTCCACACACAATTAAAAGGCATAAAAGAAAACATTTCATCGTTTTGCAATTCATACAGTTAATAATACCTAACTGTCCACATTTGAATCTACTAATATTTTGTAAAATAATCTATAAATATGAGCAAAGACAGACGTCAGCACTAGTGTTAAGTAATTAGCTTTGAAAACACGAAAATATTATCGTTTATTATAGTCATCGATTTATCTGAACATAATATCGAACTTATGGAATTAACGTCACATGTTTTTACATATTTTTAAGGATTAAAGTATTAGTCATTATTTGCTGCTTACAATTTATACCTTTGGTGACAAGTTTCCTATTAAGCATAACAACATTACCAGAAGATGTTCTTAAGTATTCTACTAAAAGGCGTATTATGTAACTTAATGGAAGTTACATTTACGCTAATAGATAGTAGAAGTATATAGTATTAAGAACTGACCTTTGGATTCAGGCTAGATTAGGTTAGGTTAGTTTTTGAGGTACCTTCTGTGAGGCAGTAGTTTCGCAGAAGGAGGCCGCGGAGCGGGTGAGAGAAAATGATTCCAGCTCTCATCCGCTCCGTAGGCGTCGCGTTGGCCGGAGGCGGAAGACTGAAACGCGCCGCCTCCCACCATAAGGGGTGGCCCTGGGGAGCAGAGAACATGACTCTGCTCCCTAGGGTCACATTCATGAGTAGGTCGGGGAACGCCTCAGTGTTCGGGCGTCCCTGTAGGAGTCTGACGGTAGGTGGGAATGCGTAATGCATTTTACTCCGGAAAACAAAAAAAAAAGTTTTTGAGGTAGTCCAAAAGCCAAGCCTAATCCTTGGGTCCCTCAATATCGGCGCGGGATGAAACACCCGTGGGGATTTGATTGGGCGAATAGCCCGTCGCGAATTTATTTTGGGAAGGAGAGTCCTACATACCCTTCGCTGATGGGGATCACAAATTGTGTGTGCCCGTGAGAGCGAGGAGATGCGAAATGCATCTTAGCCCGGTAAAAAAAAAGATTTTGAGGTAGTTTTAAAAGTAGATGGGTTACTTTTAAAACTATAATAACTGCCATAAAGGAATCAGAGCATAGAAACAAGGTAAAGGTTAGACTATGACTTAAATATTCTATTATAAATCTAAGACATTTAGTATGTCCAGTCTTCCAGGGTCCAATAAAATAAAGTAACGATGCTCACAACACCAAAAGCATAAACTCGTACTAAGTGCAACAATCTATACAAATATACGCGGAAGCAATCATAAATAAATAACAATAATAGATATAATATTCCATTTATAGTCTAACTAAATAACGACGTACATTGAAAACTGCCCATACCCACCAAGGATAATGGCAACTGCATGGCCAGCATAAATAATCGTTGAATTATATCATTGTTTGATAATATATTAACATATACATTTCTATATTAGTATCTAATAAACTGTATGGGATTTTTAAGTGCTATTTTTAGTGAGTCATATTCAAGTTGATTTTAATTATTTCTAAAGATAATTTGCTTTTGTTAATTGTTCCTTCGTGTCTGTCGTATGAATCATGTGCGTGAAAGAACGGGTTAAATGTAGATACTTATACTTGTGCTTAGTTTTTCCCTTATAATAATAAGTACAATGAAATCATTAATTTGTGAAAAATGTTATGCAACTGGCACTTTTTCTTTTTTTTGTTGTCCCTGGGAACATACATTTACGCATTCCCACCGCCGCTGCAGCGTATTCGGGCGCTGACGGTGGGATATGTGGGACTCGCCCTCTCCATAGCGTGGTATGCTAAGCTCATACCACGAGGAGAGGACCCTACACCACTAAAACTCCCCGGACACTCTTTCGATCCGCCGTTGGCGGGAGCCGGGTACGCATAAGCAATCCAGCATGCAACTGGCCCTTCGTAGGTACTCACATTGCACAAGAAACTTGTATTCAAACCACGACGTTACCTATACGCAATCACAAACGTTTGATATCATACCGATATTGTTTACAGCAAGTTCATCTCGATACTTTAGCATATTGCCTTATATCTAATAGGATAATATACTTACTCATAGGAACATATCGTCCATAGTATGTTCCTATACCTCGCGAGAACTATGTAAAGATCCCTCCCCTGGGAGGAGGCCCATGTTCAGCATTGGACGTTATATAGGCTTATGATGATGATGACCTAGCGGAAGTACACAAGTAAGGCTAGAGCCATGCTTGGCTTAATGGTCGGTCAAGACTACGTCCGTCGGAAAAAGAGCCAGTGAGCTGTTTACACAAATACTTTGTTTTCCAGCAGGAAACAGAAATGAACCCATAAAGCCAGATGTGGCTCCCATGACCACTGAACCATCACGGCAATCCGCTACCCGTCCCAGCTACGCACGGGTGCACATTTCTAGTAAAAAATATTGCCTATGGCTACTTAGGTACCAGGGATAATGTAGCATTCTTATGGTGAAAGAATTATCGAAATCCGTCCAGTATTTTTTGAGTTCATACGAAACAAACATACAAAAATAAAGACTTTTCCTCTTTATAACAGTAGTAGAGATTGTAGGTACTATCCAACGAAATTTGAAACGTTTAGCGCCATCTATTGAGTTAGAACAAAAGTTGATAAAAAGTACAATTACTTATAGATATATAATAGATTAAAATAGATTAAAGCCGCTAAAATTTCGTACTTTAAAGATAATGTTACTTCCTTTTATACAAATCCTTTTTGTTAATACACTATATCAGGTAGGAATAACGTGCTTAAATGTATGGCAAAGCAGACTTGCACGTTATTGTATGGGACTAAATTAATTTATATATCTTATTCTTCTATCGTGACTATTTAATAAAAAAAACAGATATAATAAATAACAATAAGTGCCTGCAAAAGGTTTAGTTAAATGATTTCATTTTTTTATGATATATGCATTTACCATTATTTTTTAAAGATTAAAATTGGTAATGAGTAGTTTAACAATAATCCATAAGATTCAGCCCGTTTGACATAATTTTAACTTATTTAAAAAAGTAGGTTATTCTCTTTGATCCGCCCAAGGACTTAATTATCTGCGGTAATGACATTAATTAATTGCAACCACTGAACAAAAAGGTTTAATTTCGTATAGTATTAAAATAATTAAGTAAGTATATGTTTAATAAGTAAATATGTAAAATGTGACTTTTGTATGCCCTCGTAGACCCGACACTAGATAATCGCATAAATCTTTTCGATTAATAGTTAAAAATGAGGATAATAAATTAATTAACGTAACAAATAACATTAAATTCAAGGGCAATTGATTCTATTTGGTCGAAATAATTTAAGAAACGACTGTTTTTTGGGTTCGATTCCAATACACAATTATTATTTCTAAAAGTATTTGTCATGTGGAACCTAAATATAATAATTTCTGCTCATAAAACTTGAATATGTTTGTATAAACTTAATATGCAAATTATTTATTTTGTCTTTAACTTACGAAAATGCTATCAGCCATTTTGTGACGTCATCATCTTGTTAGAAAACATGAACGCGATCCTTTACTATTACACTTTCTGACTCATGACGTCATTCATCTCGAACACAGATAATGTATATAGACCAACATGGCTTACATCGTTTTCATCTATAAATGTCAAGCCAATTTTAAAATACTTATTTACGTACTTACTAGATCTCAAATAAATGCCATATTTTTTTCTTGATCTAGTAAAACCATTCTTAACCATATAAAAATAATTTCAAAAAAGTGTCAACTAGCCTATTAACTTGTCGCACGTAGGTTCTCGGCTTTTAAACATGATTTCGCTAAAATGTAACAAAAACTGATTACTATTAAAATATTAGAGCAATATTATATTAAATTTTTAAATACTAGCTGTCCTGCGTAGGTTTACCCGCTTAGATCCCGTTTCCGTGGGAAATATAACCTATAAAACTCACAAATAATGTGGCTTTCTGACAAATATGGCTGACAAATATGGCTTGTTCACAAATATTTCAAATAACTGACAAACTGACTGAAAAAAATTATATTGCAGTTAAGTTTTTTTTTTAATTTCTAATGTTTCACTCAACTTTTTTTTTTCTTTGATATAAACTTTCTACTGGCAATAACACAACAACAAAGAATTAGCAGAATTGTTCCGTGCTGCGATGACCAAGGGAAATAGGGATTATTTTTTATATTATTAGATTACTATACCATTTCTCTTTTCCATGAACAAAACTACCTACAATACTTATTTGAGGCATGTAGCATTATCTGTTATATTACAAATTGTCATTATCAATTACGTAAATAGCCTGGCTATAAGAAGCTATGTTCTAAGTGCAATATTATAACAATTATTGCTAAAATATCATCATCTGCCCGTATATAGTCCACTGCTGAGCATGGGCCTCCTCCCGAGGGAGGGTATTGCCACAGTCACCACGCTTGGCAGGCGGGTTGGTGACGGCAGTATTATGTTGTAACAAACAAGGAAACGCTGCTGCCCATTCCTTGATAAACGATTATTATAGATGATGTTATAATAATCGGGACCAACGGCTTAACGTGCTTTCCGAGGCACGGAGGGTAGTCCCTCAACCAACCAGACCCGGAAAGAACTCTTAGAATTTACACAAAGATTTCTTGTCCGGTGTGGGGATCGAACCCACGACCTCCGAGATTTAAAGCGAGCCAATTACCGCTACGCTACGGAGATTGCTAAAATATAAACTATAATAATACATTTATCACTAATCATATCATCGATAAGATTAATAAATTAGATCAAAAGATTTGAGATAAAAATAGGTATCTCTAAGCAATTAAAAAATAACGTGCATATTATATTTACATAAGTAATTACTTTGTAACAAATAGTAAGGAATATTCTATTACCATGTAGGTATCTATTATATTAATTGAAAACATTACGTATATTGGTATTCCATTGTTTTTAAATCCATTTGTTAAAATTTTAAATTCAGAAAATTGAAAACGATAACCAGTCAAAATTTTAGTAATCTGTAACACACAGCATGAATAAGCCACCTCTTAAGAGGGAGGCTGGTCACCACGGCTGCCATGTGGATTGGTAGCCGCCTTATATTGTCATCGATTATGTTATGACTACACGTTATGCAACCTTTTAACGAGAGCACGAGACAAGTTTTTATTATTATTTTACTAGGTTTATACATTTTATGCAATTTTCACAGGTCGCCTTAAAAAGCAAAAGGACTTGAGGGAATTGTGAAGGTAACAAAGAAAGGATGCATTGAATCACTTAAACTAAAAAATAGTAGGAAATAATAAATGATAATAGTTATTGCCCATCAACATAATATATAAGTAAAATAATACACTTAATAAGGTATTAGTACTACCAGAAAACCCTTTTTTTCCCGGGGCGAAATGCATTTACGCATTCCCACCGCCACTGCAGCGTATTCGCGCGCTGGCGGTGGGAAATGTGAGACTCGCCCTCTCCATAGCGTAGAGGAGAGGACCCTACACCCCTAAAACCCCCCGAACACTCCTTCAATCCGCCGTTGGCAGGGGGCCGGGCACGCATAAGCAATCCGGCCATGCCCATAATCCCTACCTACACTCCATCAGCCTAGAAACGGTTTTAAGCTATAAGAATAAGGCTCATTTTGAACGTATTACAAAACCATACGCACTGATCATTTTTCTTCAGATCTCAACTTGATTTACGGGAACGTTTCCACTCAATTAACTGTAAGATTAAATCCTTAACCAAAATATCGTTATTGTTTATTTTACTCGCCGACATGCATTAATAACAGTTTGATTTTGATTTATGATTACCGTAACCCATATATTGTTCATCAATTCATCAATACAACTTTATGCCCGGTGAAGTAGCAAAAGCCTCGCCTACATGGGTCGTGGGGCTCTTGGGACCGGGACTGCGGTCCCGGATTCCACCTATAAAGAAAATATTTAGTTTTCAGTAGTATTTTGGGACCACAAATAAAAACAGGTAAAGGATGTCTTACGAAAGTACGGTCAACCAAAAAATTTTGAATAAGCATACAGGTCCGTCCGAAAAAAGAAAAACAATATTTGCAATATTTTACGGAACTTAAATATTTTTAAGGCAAATATTAAAAGTAGTCCACAAATTTCCTTATCACATTTAAATAATAATAATAATAACGTTTATTTCTCACCATACATGTTACAGAGAAATAAAATATCTATAATAAATATATAATAAAATCTTAATAAATAATCACTGTATTAGTATTAGATTGAGACGATTTTATTAATAAAACGATGAAATCAACTTTTCATCATCATCATTTCAGTCGTAGGACGTGCACTGCTGGACCAGATATTACCGTTGCCTTACAGCCTGCATCCACCGTGGGTCCCATCTAGTTGATGGACATCCTCCGCTACGCTAGCCGATCCGCGGTCTTCATTCGAAAACTTTTCGGTCCCAACTGCTTTCTGTCTTGCACCCGTTGGGCTATATCAGTAATCCGCGTTCTTCTACGTATCTTCTCATTCCTCCCGATCTCGTAAAAAAACCCCAAACATAGCCCACTCCATAGCTCGTTGAGCGACTCTCAGTCAGTTCATAAGGTCTATTGTGAAGCACCCGATTTCGGGTCCATAGGTCATCAGTACAATATCCATAGGTGTGATAAAATCTTATGTGTTGGAATTCTGTTTCTGTAATAGATTTTTTTGTAAGAGTTAAAACTAATATTATTATTATTTATTATCAAAGATATAGTCTTTAAATATATATTCAAATTTTAGTTACGTCTCATTTTTAATGTAACTACTTATCATGAAAAATGTGATCTAACTATATAAGACTGCTCTAACCTGCTCTAACAATTAAATATGGCAAAAGAAACTGAACCCAACTAGAAGATTATCTACTAATATCTAAACAAAAACACGACTTCCTAAAATTATTAGGTTCAATTAAGTTCCACTTCCTAACTTACGAGTATTACTCTATTTCCTACAATACTTCCAAGACACACATAACTAAGGTATCAGCAATAAACAACGCTAACACGCATAACGACAAACGCCATAGATGTTAACGCTATCTTAATATCACACATTTATCAAAAAAAAGATACACATCTACGAAATATAGTCATTATCACCATAATCTTATAGTTATCGCAATTTAAAAATAATATACCGTTTTAGAAGGGGATATTTTATAATATAGAAGACTCTTTCTAAGAATTCTCTGTTGGTCAAGGTATTCTAATTCTAGTGAAATATGTACGAATTATATCGAACAGATTGAGATAGTAGGTGATATGGTGATAACAATATGGAGAAAGACCTTTAGTTTTGTTTACAATTTGATTGGAGGGACACCTTACCGCTGTTAGTTTCGCAATTTTATACCAAAATAAATAAAGTAATTAAATGAAATAATGTGTATTTATTACCCTTATTATCCTTCCCCACATTTCAAAATGCATTCGGTTAATTTTACCATTTTTATTTATCCAATTATTATTTCCCAATCTTTACCCTCGCCCTATTAACATTAAAAAAATAATTGTGTGGTTATCACGCTAAAACCATATTCCTGAGTATTTTATTATCAGAACAATTTTTCAATTTTAATTTTTTTAGGCGCCTGACTTTTATCTAATCAAAATCTGTACAAACAAGTTACCTACTCGTCCTTCTACATACGCACATAATCTAAACCTAACCACATTGGGGGTCCCCTGGTCACCCATCCTCAGATTAAGTTCAAACCTTTATCCTTAACCTTGCGAATAATATTCAATTTAGCAAACAAGGCTATGAACGCCTACAGTCAAATTTTAAAAAAAGACTAAAAAATCCAGAAATATCACCTCTCATCCCACTATTTCCCGATACCCAAACATGGCTTTTCGCCGCACCCTACACAATCAATTAAACGTATAAACAATACGTACAAATCTTTACAGTAGGAATAATTTAATCACTTTGTGTGACACAAAACATCGCAGAATATAAATGGTGAGATCAACAGATCATAAGCATTGTTAAACAGATCATAGTGCAGTGAGAACGTGAGATACAGTTCATACAATCAGTTTCCAAACGAATATTTTAACATGATTAAATCGGTGAGCCATTTGCCTAAATAATTTAAAAATAAAATATGGTGCAGTGAATTGTTTATGGTTTAAATAATAATAGTAGTTGGTTGTTTTTTTTTTTTATGACGGAATATTAAAAAGAAATATAAAGTGTCTTTGCGTTCATGTTACCTTTGGCACAACTTTTAATTCTTTTCATCACGAAATGTGTGCAATCTGCCGTTTATTTTGGCTAATTCGTTAATTTAATTTAGGATTCCGTACCTAAACGGTCACTGTAGTACGCAACCCTATGTGTAAGATTCCGAATCGCACTTGACTTGTTTTTTATTTATTTTATCACAAAGAAATACGGATGTCAGGTACGCAGTTTTTTATCGAGCAATTTTATTTAAGATCAGTATCTTTGATTGTGATATTTGATTAAAATACTAATTAACTAAGTAGCTAATAATTACGTCTACTTGTAGACTTTAGCCTGCAAGTTTATTTTTTATTGGAAAGCTACAGCTGCATAGGTACTTACAATCTAAATCAAATTACAACAATTGGAGATGTAATAATTATTTGTTTCCATTACGTAATGTCTAATAACAAACAAAAAAAGTAATTATTTTATGTTTTAAATAATTTTAATTAGGTTGTAATTTGATGCCATTTATGGCTTTATATTTTGTTTAGTTGGGCGGACATTTAATTCATTTCCTACGTAAAACCATGGGTAAAAATCATATAAATATAGTAAAAAGTAAATTACCTTTCAAATTAAATATCATAATTCATAATAACAACAATCAGTGGTTGTTAATGACCTTGGATGTTAAAAAGTGACCTTAAATAAATAATAAAAAAGAAAAAAATTGAGAAATTGAATGGCGCCATATGTTTAATTGATGTCTATGGCACACATTAAACATCGTGAATCAAAACAAAAATACTAAGATCTAAGATAATTCTTATCCATCGTTAGATTGATCGATAAATCTGTCTTGTAGATAGAGGTAGTTCCGATTTTATCAACTACCGAATTGAGCATTGATATTGTTAATCACACTTTAACATCAAGTTACGAATGTAATACATTATAATTAAGACCAGGATACGAAATCTATCTGCCGACAATAGAGTTTGTTTGTTGAATATCATAAATTCGAAGAGATAATTTGTTAATGGCATTTTAATTTAAATTCCATCTTTTACTTAAGTCATTGTGATAAACATCTTTCGTGGCGCCTAATAATCAATAATAGCACTAGATATTTGAATAGAATCACCGATAGACATATGAAAAATACATAAATTATTATTTTAAATGACACTAATCTGACGTGCATTTATCGTATTAGTATAACGAATGCGAACATTTTAGTCTGTTACAACCCAACATAAGCAAAACAATTGTTTTTATTTCACTTTACAATAACATCTATGAGCCGCGTCCCATTTTAAGTCGTTTTAATAACGAAACATATTTTTGCAATGTTTTATATTTTGCAGTATAGAACACGACTAAACATCAATGCGCTTATATCGATTCTTCCCATTATTTTCTGTTTCTATCTGTATTTGAAATTGTACAGATAGGAAAAAAATGTTATCTATCTCCTTATTTGTCCCTCATCTATTAGGCATTTCGACGTTTTGATACTACAACTGATGTAGAAAATCTATATACCTATTTGTTAGTAGGCACTTTCTAATTTCTCACAAAACAATATGTTTATTACAAACTTTACAGTATTAAAAACCTAATAGATATTTAAGTAATAAGACTTAACATATGAACATTATTATCATGATTATACCAATCGTGATAATGTTCATATGTTAAATCTATAGATATATACCTTACCTACCTAGAGATAGATAGAAACATCAATTTTACCTACATAGAAGAAGGCACGAACATAATCTAAGTTATTTACAAGTTACAGTTGGACCTTAAAACATGTAAAAGCTATTTAGAAGCTGACATATTCCAAAGTGCCAAACTACACGGAACACAAAACCACTGGGATCGAACTACTTTAACTTATTCAATTCGTCTTTTCTGAGTCTAGAAGAGCTATTGTTTCTGCACGACACATGACTTATAACTCTTATAAAAGACTCGAAAACTTGTTTATATCGTTTTATATTATTTTTCATTTGCCAGTTTTGTAGCGGGTTTTAAAACTGTTGCAATTTATCGTGAAATACTTACGTAAGATGAACGAAATTGTGCGCTATTAGGGTTCAAATAAAGGCACGTTGGGAATTCTTTTAACGTTTTGTCATCTATTCGGTTATTATGAAAGGTTTTTTTGATTCTTAATTAATTATAATAATAATAATAAAATCTTTATTGCCAAAAAATACAATTTTACAGTGAAAACCAACCAGTTAATACTATGTTATTTATTTGCTTGGGAAATTGTATTCGACAATCAATTCACCGGATATGTAGGTGTTCTTCGCCAAAAATCTGTCACTAGGCAGATTAGAGACAGAAATCATGAAGATCGACGTATATACAAAAATGATCAATGAGGCAATTAAACTTTAACTTCAAAAATTTTATTAATTATATTTCATACTAGCGACCCGCCACGGCTCTGCACGGGTGCAATGCTGATATATTATAAATATAAACCTTCCTCTTGAATCACTCTATCTATTAAAAAAAACCGCATCAAAATCCGTTGCGTAGTTTTAAAGATTTAAGCATACATAGGGATATAGGGACAGAGAAAGCGACTTTGTTTTATACTATGTAGTGAAGAGCAGTCAATACTCAGGACAAAATACAAGACGTAACTATAATTGGGATAAATACAAAAAAAATCTATTCAATCCGTCCGCGTCAGTAAGATTACTAAAAAATATTGTTGATACGATATGACATTGCAGTGGTCAGATGTTTATCGCGCTTTATTTTAACCAAATTCTCAAATTATACCGTAAATCATTAATCCCGTTTCGTATTTTGTCGTCTAGTTCAACTTTCACAGTCACTTACACAATTAATAGATGTTCTTCTTCCTTCCAGAAAATAGTGATTTTATCATGCTGCTTAGGCGTCATTCTAGCCCAGAAGCTGTCAGACACAAGCAATGACGTCATAGACGGTCAAAGACGTAGTACCGGAGGGTATGGGCTGCTGAGACCGAACTACTCGTCAGGATATCCAGGTTATGGCGGATACAACAACTATAATGGAGGGTATGGAGGCAATTATGGGGGATACCAACCCGGATATGGTAACCAAGGATATGGAGGACCAGGAGCTGGATATCCCGGTCAAGGCGGCTACCCTGGTGGTATTGGAGGTTAGTACTAACCTATAGGGTTACGTTGGCTTTGCTTACTATATTTTAAGTAAGGGATATAGTTTAGAATCCTCGTCGGCATGACCGAGGACCGCGTTGTTGCTTATTCCCCGAAATGTGATCTCGTGCCAGCGATCATCACCATTGTTTGTAAATCTACTCTTAACTCCAGTGGCACCCTGAGTGTTGGTCCTAACCCCTTAAGGCTGCCCTCAGGTGGATGTCGCTTAGACTTTGGCCGGATTCTTGCCTTGTCTTGGATTTAGGTTTAGGTTATAATTTTTTTACCACTCGAAACCTCGTTAGTTTATCAATTAACGATTCTTATTATTTTCCGGTGAAATACATAAATACAAAGCCGATGATATAGGCTAGAGTATTAAAAAATGTGATACGAAAAGTATAGTCACTGAATCCTCGCAGACTTACTCAAATAGCTTTGAATACACGAAAATTCTCCCGCATCAAACATGCCGCATTATGTTGCATACCACTATAAACTTCAATAACTTCAGATACTTCTCTATGATATTGATCGTTGTATAGCATAGCCCGTATACGCGACGTCCGATCTATACGGTCTAATAGACTTACATGACACTTCCACATTCCACTACTGCAGCATTCAAATAACGTATAACCCAATACGCATCACGCACATGGCTGCAACGACCAATTGGTTGCAGAGCGAGCATTTTGCGACCAATTTGCTTGCACTGGTGACTCAGTAATGGTAACTACTTCGGTGTTCGATTCTCAGTTAGGAACAAATATTTGTGGGAATCACATAGCTAGGTCTGGGTATGCTTTGTGTTGGTAAATTATGTGGAAGTTGTTTATAAATACATGTTAAACCGTATTTATAATAAATAAAAATTATAAGTACTACTTATTTAAAAGCATAATAAGGATTTAAAATACTTTCATAGTAAATAGTATATTCCAAATATTATTTTTCTTTAACAAAATCTCCTAATATCTTTATGCTTTCAGGAGGATATGGCGGTGGCATACCAAGCGGTTACGGTGGCTATGGAGGATCAGGCGGATATCCGGGTTATGGCGGTGAGTGCTTTTTACATATACTTTCTTGCCAAAGTGGATATCCACTTTGGCTTATAGGTATATACCTATAAGCCCTAAGTTGGCAATGAACCTTCCGATTCCCTGCTAGTCCCGCAGTACGATAGATACAGTACGGTACAGTTGCACAAAACTTCTATAAAAATCTGAAAATCATAATGAAATAATGGAATTTATTCAGCACTTAGATATTTACATACACATATACTTGTCAGAATTACAATGTCTAAGACTAAATCGAACAAAAGTGTCACTTAAGTAGCTAAAAAACATGTTTGCATTATTACATCTCACAGATTTTATAATGCGTCCGTCCGTCTAAATAAAAATAATAACTCAATATCCCCGTCAGGCCGAGCTGAGACCCAAGTCCTACTGAGAGAGCCCTCATGCGCAGGATACTCCTTTATGCCCAACAAAGTAACAAAAGCCTCGTGGCAAACTAAATATGTTCGTCCGAAAAAAAAGGTACTCACCCAACGCCCGCTCTTAACCGAGGACCAAACCCCACAGGGGGCCTCTCGTGCAAGGTTTTTGCTTTGTAATTTGTAAGGCAGGACCTGCTCGCCTTCATTGAAGTAGCAAAAGTGAGCCTTACTACCTACCTTGGTCCCAATTGTTATAACATCATCTATAATAATCGTATATCAAGGAATGGGCAGAAGCGTTTCTTTGTGTGTTACAACATAATTCTGCGGTCACCAACCCGCCTGCCAAGCGTGGTGACTATGGCAAATTCCCTCACTCGGGAGGAGAAGGATTTTTTTTTATTGAATATAGGCTTACGTTTGACCATAATCTCGCTTGATGGAAGGCGAAGATAAGGCCTAAGATGATACACGCGTGCCTAGAAAGTGTCTGTTCACTTTAGCTTTAAAGATGTCCAGATTATAGCGTTCCGGAAAAACAGACCCCGGCAGAGAATTCCAGTCCTTAGCCGTCCGCATTATGTAAGAAGACGCAAATCGCTTCGTGCGTATTGAAGCATGTTCAGCAGTACTTTATACGGGCTGATGATGATGATGATGAATTCGTAATTCGATAGACCTTATAGACCAGGGTTTCTCAAAATTTCGGCTCCACGAACCCCTGTTAAAATTTCCAGGTGAAAGCGAACCCCTAACTAACTAATTAAATCCCCCCCCCCCCCAAGAAAATAATAAAATTGACTGTTGAAGAAAATAAGGTTTTATTTGAATGGGTAAAAAAGAGAAAAAGAGGTTACAGAAAAAAAGGTTACGAAAGAGTTAAGTGCCGAAAGAAATATCTTTTTAATATTAATGTGATGGGTGTGCTTGTTTCTTGTCGCAAATGGATTCAATTTTAGGAGTAATTTTGGACCGCGTATTGTATTTTCAAGCCGCCATTACGTAAATCTTGTCGCGAACCCCCTGCCGTCGAATGGCGAACCCCTAGGGGTTCGCGTACCCCACTTTGAGAAACCCTGTTATAGTCCAACAATGATACCTTTAGTTTTGATTGTCTTTATAATAATTTCACGGCGGTTTCTAAGAACATAATTACTGTTGAAAACAAAGTTTTTTTACTTTAAAACAAGAATTATTTCGTGGAAACTACTATAAAGTCAATGGCCTAAGGCAACGCATTGAACTCGACATAATATCCATAATTATATGTTTCTTGTAACTCTATGAATTATTTACACGCTAACATATTACGTCACTTACCTACTGTTTTTTTATGACTGTTCTAAGTACAGATGCAATGTGGACCAGTGGTTACGGCAGTGGCTTCTGAGACCTGGTATCCGGGGTTCGATTCCCACCCGGGACAATTAATTGTGTCAACCACGAATCTAGTATTGGTGGGCTTAGTATCCGTGGCACAAAGAAGAAGATTAAGAATTAAACGAGCGATATTAAATATATAACGAACTCCATAATTTTAAGACAAATCCCGCACTATGTACCCCCTCAATTGACGGACACAAACCACACTCAGGCACAGTACAATTATCTATGGTTCACACAAATTATTGGCGGGAATCAAAACCAGAACACCAGGTTTCAAAAGCGTAACCCATGAACCAGAAGCAGATAAGGTCACGTTAACCTGATATTAATGTGAACGAAGACGCAATCAAAAGCAAGTTCATAACATTTCAAAGATACAAAAGGCCAGTGTACTTTATTATTACTACTGTATTATTCAAAAGTACAGTTGACAAAAGATACAGGTTTACACATTCTTTATCAATTAACGTAAATAAATATGTGTCTGTCTGATAATTCTTTATGGGCAAAGAGTTCGCTGCTAGCTGAGTACAAATACATATAACAGTGAACTATTCTTCTTAAGGTGGACATACGCACATTTGACCGCTGTCATACAGTTTTTACTAGTTCACATGTGAACGTAATCCAAGTTGTGTTTTGACTACACTCTTTTTAGACTTTAAGTAGATGTACTTGAAACTGTTGTTTGGAACCCAATAAATATTTATTTTTATTTTTTATTATTATTATTATATAAATTTAAAATGCATTTCACATTTGTAAACCTATCTCTTTTACTTACTTTATGTAGTCGTGCTACAGAATTCGTTCGTAGCAATTACGTAGCATATATTTTTAATTGTACTCGTAGACGCGGAAAAACATTATCAAGGAGTTGTATTGTATTACTGCGATTACAATAATTCCATTTCTATATTTCCTCGAAACAGAATTAACAAGGCTTGTTGTGTTGTTTGTTCGGATTATTGTAATAATCATTTATTACCCGCCATATCAGGGCTCATTTTAAATACATTTATTTGGTCTTCTATGATCTGCTACTAAACATTTATCACGTTTGCGAAGCAGGATGGTGCAGCTAAAAAGTTTGGGTATACGATTATCTTAGATAGAGTGGAATGCGTCAGTTGAACACAGACATTTTAACTTTATTTATTTACTAGTGACCCGCCCCGGCATCGCACGGGTACAATACTGATACTTATACTACAGAATGTCTTTAAACCTCTAACAAACGGGCGAAATTTGGTCAAAACAAACAGAAACAAATTAATATAGGTACCTACTAAAACTCAGTGAAATAAGTAGGTGGGTATACTTTTATCGTATGAAATACCTATACTCTTCAGGACTAACAATACAACAAACACTAAATAAATAACCTCCGCAGCGTTGCGGTATTTGGCTCGCTTTAAATCTTGGAGGTCGTGGGTTCGATCCCCACGCCGGGCAAAAAATCTTTGAGTATATTCTAAGATTTATTTCCGAAAGCACGTTAAGCCGTTGGTCCCGATTGTTATAACATCATCTATAATAATCGTATATCAAGGAACGGGCAGCAGCGATTCCTTGTGTAGTACAACATTATACTGCGGTCACCAATCCGCCTGCCAATCGTGGTGACTATGGCAAATACCCGTCCTCGGGGGGAGACCCATGTTCAGCAGTGAACGTTATACGGGCTGATGATGATGAAACACTAAATAAATAGGTATTCAAGTATCTATCCATCATAGTTACAACGAACACAAAACAAAAAATTTGCCCTATAATTCTTAAGGATCGAGCGCGCATAATCGCATTCGGCCTACCTCACTCGCTGCGCTGCGAAAACACGCGCTGTTATTTTGCGATAACTTCTAAGTTATTCATTTAAAGTATATTGTGTAGGGGTAAAATAATCTACATGAAATGCTTAGGAATATTAACTCATTTAAAATGATAAGGATAAATACTAAATCCGTCTGATTAGCTTTACAATTACCACATTAGAAATGATAATTTTTCTAAAAGATATAATGGATATAGCAAGTAACCTTGAAAGATTGACATATGCTATCGCAGACTTTTTTGTAAATCTAAAAGAGAAGAATATTTCCGCCATACATTGTTTTGTTATATCTCATAGGGTTAAGGCAGCGATTTCGTTGAAAGCTCCCAAATGGCTTAATTTCTTCCGACACCTCTGACAAATATCAATATATATATTAGTCAAATGTACACATAAACTAAACAAATCATATACGTAAACCTTCCGGAAGAATCGTTCTATCGATTGGTAACAACCGCATGAAAATCCATGGAGTATTTTTTGATTTTATCACGAACAGACAGACAGACAGAAAGACGCGCCCAGGGACTTTGTTTTATAATATGTAGTGATGTAGTGATAGCGGCCGCCCGCGGCTCCGTGCGGTTGTCGGTTACCGCTGCAAAAAGCCTACCCAGGAAAGACACGGTCAGCAAAATGATTCCCAGGTCAATTCGAAGACACCGACACAAACATCGGCGACGCAGTCATTATCCGCAGGCTGTACAGATTGTCTTTCTGTGGATGTTAAAGTTGTTAATTATGAAAATATTTAAATGTAATTAATAGGAATTTTAGGCATTAGGCATTTTATTTTATATTTATAAGATCTAAAATTAATTAGAATATTTTATCTTTTATAGTTTAGGCAGCGTACGCAAAATAAGTAACTTTTCTGGTTGATTTTTTACACCTTGTGTCCAAAAAACCCAAATATCTTACGGAACCCTATTTTTTTCCAAAATAAAATTTAGCCTATGTTACTCGTGGATAATGTAGCTTTCGAATGGTGAAAGAATTTTTGAAATCGGTCCAGTACTTTTTGAGCCTATTCATTACAACCAAACAAACAAAGTTTTCCTCTTTATAATATTGTGTAGATGTAGACTTCCAATTTACAATGTCTTCTATAAATAGACAGGACTTTTTGGAACATAAAAAATACTCTCCGAATTCTATCAACTGTCATAAAATTTATTCTTATGTTTGCGATTGACAGATTAGTTTTTTGCGTTCCTAATATAAATTGGCGACGATTTAAGTTAGGCATATTATGGTAATACTTACTAACGCATTTATAATTGACAGAAGCTTTGTTATTATTATGTTGGTACATTCTCCTGCCACAGGCCCATTATTTCTTTGATTACGAATTATACCTACTTATGTAATAATTAGCACAAATTCATAATATATCACAAATTATCTTTCTTCATCATCATCAGCCCATATAACATCCACTGCTGAACATGGGCTTCTTCCTTAATAGACTTTAGCAAGACAGAGTCGTTAATGAATATTACCGTAATCACCACGTCCGGCAGGTGGATTGGTGATCGCAGAAATATGGAAGTAACTTTTAGCTGATAAATGCATCCATCAGATGTATATCCCTTAGTTGCTTCTTACGATACGCATAAGAAGATATGGGGTGGTATATTTTAAACCGGCCCGAGTTAATATTGCATTATTAGAGTACGTGTCAGTAATGCGGCATGTGCAAGTAATTTCGCAATATGGAATTGCAGTGTGATTCACAATACAGTGACAGAATGTTCTGCGTGTCTCATAATATCTGTCTACTCACTATGAGTCATTGCTGCTTTGTACATAAAGTTCTTGATTAGGCTATTCGCAGAAAATTGGTGCATACATGCAAGTAGGCAGTAACAACATAAATACCGTGTGATCTATAATAATTGGACAAACAAAGCGATTACATTAATCGATGAGTTTTATTACCGTTGCTATATTTTTAATATTTTTTGGTGAAAAACAAACATGCCTTCAGTCAGCCGCTGCATTCGAAGATATGCATGACCGGCTGTATAAACAAATATTCAAGGTTCAGGAATATTAATAATTTTTTTTACAAAACCACAATTCATTTCAATGTATTGCTCGACGTATCGAGACTGATTACAAGATTTTAATAGTACATTACAATACGTGTGACCTAAGTAGCCTATTATTGCACGGCGTGAAGTTACTACGACTACGACGTGCTAAACGCCGTGCATTAATGTTCATTTCTTCATCATTTTATTATTCATTTCTTCATACTTTTGCTCTGTCATTTGTTCGCTGTGAATTTTCAAACCTCAAATTACATTTAAAAGTGTTTGCTTTCATTTTTCATGCATGTGTGAAGTTAGTCGATTAATTTACGCACCGTGCAGAAATAGGCAACTTAGGTCACGGAAAAGTGTGCGTAAATGCGGGTTTAGGTCACACTGTGCATAAATACATTTATAAGGACAAGCTATTCATATCTTACGCAAGGCTCACTATTGAAAATTTTCCATGTTTACATTATGTTGGTCGAATAAGGCCTTATACGCTTATCCTACGATAGCTTAACCCCGCTCAAACCTTTTTTTCTTGAAAAAAGATTACTAGCAGAGTTTTTGCTGTCTACTAGAATTCTTGTTAAACCCTCGTGCTAATTTATAAAGCTTGTGTAACTAATTAAAACTAAATTTATTAGAAAGTAGTAAACTCTACTAGGAATATCTATAAATTCTGATTCATACATATATCAAATCACGCGGTCGCAGCAGAGTCGAATGCACATGCAATCTTGTTATCATTTCATATGCATTGCCTATACGAGCGTTGATTTCATGCGTCCCGCGAGAGGACGACTGATGATTACTTATTTGTTATTTCTATCCTTCATGTCCTACATGATATATGTATATGTACATACTTAAATATTACGTATATTGTACTCGCATACCTACTAGCTGGCAATGTTTCCCATACTAAGGCCAATGTGATATATTTTTTTGTCAAGGTTATAAGCAAAAACGAATGTTCCAATAACAAAAACCTTTCACCATTAGAAATCAGTGTTAATTAGAGAGAATAATTAATTAGATTTAATACTAAGATTCTAGGCATCATTATAGAGACGCAGCGCGTTGCGCGTGGCGTTGGGTGTTCGGCCCTCGGTTTATAGATTTTGTCCCGGGAAGGCGATTTTATTTTCAATGACAATACATATTATTATGCAGGCTGTTCCGCCTAACTCCAAGCACGTCGCCCGGCATCTCTTTAAATGAGGCTTTAGAATCTTAGCATAAAATAGCTCCAATGAATATTATATCTAACGGTGAAAGGTTTTTGTTATTGGAACATTTGTTTATGCTCATATACTTTAGAAAAAAAATGTGTTTCTTTATTATATAGATGGACGTGTTATTTAATTCCACGCAGCGGAAATACTACTGCAATTATTATTGTATTACTTCTGTGATCTATTTTATCATAGTCAACAACAGCTTCAATTAAAGTTCGTCTTCAACTTAAATTAACAATCCATTATATTTACAGGGTACCGCCCAAACCGTCCTGGCTTCGACTACAACCGCCCTGGCTACCAAGGAAACTTCGGGTACCAAGGCAACAGGCCGTACAACCAGTACCGCCCCGGGTATAATCAGTACAACCAGTACCCAGGTGCCCAGGGTAACTACTTCGGAGGATACGGAGAAGGACATAATGACAACTTCAGGCTTCTTGGCAGAAAAGTAAGCGAAATCAAAGAAAGCGAAGAGAAGAATTAATTTATAATATTATTGTAATAGTTAGGTACTAAATATGTTTTAAGATCTGAGTATTGTTAATTTAATTATTATTATTATTTTTTTTTAAATAAAATGGTTACCTACTTGATTTGTTGTTATTTATATTTGAAAGTATACTTATTCCCGCAAAGTATTGTGACAGCTCGCATTTAGAAATTGTTACAGGTATACAGGCAGAGTTGTACCTATTAATAATATTGAAATTTAATTCTACCGGGAGAAAAGTAGATTCCCGTGCCTATTTTTTAAATTGAATAAAAAAAATTTAACCAACCGTTTTTTATTCAATATACGTGACTCTGTGTTCTGTTATTTCACAGAAATGTCTACTCATGACATTATGCCTAGTCCACTGTTAAGAGATAACATTTATCGTGCGGTTTCCCGCTTAGAATATACCATCCTATATCTTCCCATGGCTGTCGTAAAAGGCGACTAATGGATATAAAATATGTATCTACACCTTTTTTTTTTTTTTTTTGTTGTCCTGGGTTAAATGCATTGACGCATTCCCACCACCGTTGCAGCGTATTTGCGCGCTGGCGGTGGGATATGTTGGACTCGCCCTCTCCATAGCGTGGTATGCTAAAGTCATACCACGAGGAGAGGACCCTACACCACTAAAACCTCCCGGACACTCCTTCGATCCGCCGTTGGCGGGGGTCGGGTACGGCACCCGCGGATGTATCTACACCTAATGTATGGGTAGCAGCATCTATCAGCTCAAAAATACTTCCATCTTACTGCATCAACAATCCATTAGGTTCATCATCGTAAGGTACCTACATAACTTTGAGTTGATAAATGACTGTAGCCTGTACTGAAGCCAGTGCTTAAAGGGGACGACCAAGGCGGACGTTCCAAGTTCAAATCTAGGACTTTCTTAAGTAAGGCCAGGGTATAAGTAAACTACACCGAAGTACACGCATGAGGAGATTAATTAATGTAGAAAAGGCGAAAGTGGTATGTCAAGATCGTAGCAAGTAAAATGAAGTGGTCTCTGCTTACCCCTACAGAGAAAGAGGCGTGAATGTATTTACGTAGGTATAAAAAAAAATTACGGAAACCTATTACAGGCATTTGCAAATAGTCAAAACATATTTGGCTCATTAATATAATATATTTCATTTATTAATTTAGTTTAGTTATTATAGTTAAAATAATAATAAATAGTTTGTATTAGATATTTTTTATAGCTTTAGCGTAAAAGCTGTCAGGTATGAAAATATGATTTTATTTTTTATCTATAATTTAATAGTATGTATGTATGTATGATTATGTATGATTATGTATGATTCTACTACCCACCATCAGCTGCACATCACCTCGTCGCCTCTTACGAAAGCGATGGGAAGATATGAGGTGGTCTCTTCCAAGCCGGACAACCTCCGCAGCGTAGCGAGATTTGGCTCGCTTTAAAAACTTGGAGGTCGTGGGTTTGATCCCCAGGCCAGACAGGAAATTTTTGTGCGATTTCTAAGATTTTTTTCCGGGTCCGGTTGGTTGAGGGATTACCCTCCGTGCCTCGGAAAGCAAGTTAAGCCGTTGGTCCCGATTGTTATATCTACATCTACACTAATATTATAAAGAGGAAAGATTTGTAACTATTTTTGTATGTTTGTATGTTTGTAATGAATAGGCTCAAAAAGTACTGGGCCGATTTAAAAAATTCTTTCACCAATAGAATGCTACATTTTTCCAATTTGACATAGGCTATATTTCATTTTGAAAAAAATTAGGGATCCTTGGTCAAATTTGAACAATGTAACCGAAGGTGTAGAAAAATGAGTCTTAAAATGTCTTTCGTCGAATGCGCTGCCGAAACTATTAGCGATAGAACAAAATAATGTACAACAATATTGAAGAACATCATAATGTCTACAAAAAACTCCGCGGTAACATATGTCCAACTATTGTAGTTATGTCACTACAACAACTTTTTTCATTTTAAACATTAATGAAAATGCTAACCAAATTAAAACCATGCTATTTATGTGTTTATATTAATCCTTATCCAAATAAATTATTTTATAGTCAAGACCATTTAACTACCTATAAAATAGTTTTTAATCTATATATATAAAACAAAGACGGGTTTGTTACAACACTTATAACTCGAGATCGGCTGGATCAATTTTCATGGTTTTTGTTTCGTTGGATTTGTCTACGCCCTGAATAGCAGAATACATTTTAAAAACAAAAGAAAGTCGTGTTAGTTACACTATTTATAACTCAAGAACGGCTGAACCGATTTGGCTGAAAATTGGTAGGGAGGTAGCTAAGAACTGGGAGAAGGACATAGGATACTTTTGGGTAGGGGTAGGGTAGGGTAGGGTAGGGTAGGGTAAGGGTAGGGTAGGGGTAGGGTAGGGGTATGGTAGGGGTAGGGTAGGGGTAGGGTAGGGTAGGGTAGGGGTAGGGTAGGGTAGGGGTAGGGTAGGGTAGGGTAGGGTAGGGGTAGGGTAGGGGTAGGGTAGGGGTAGGGTAGGGGTAGGGTAGGGGTAGGGTAGGGTAGGGGTAGGGTAGGGGTAGGGTAGGGTTAGGGTATGGGTAGGGTAGGGCAGGGGTGTTAACGTTTCTTAACGATTGATTTATCGATTATATGAAATAAAAGATACTTTCGTAATATTATTGTATTCAGTGACAGTTACCAGACAACCGCCGTACTTTTTTATTTATTTAAAAATCAGTTCTACCATCGCTGATTAATATATTGACACGATGGTAACCGGCCAGTAGGAACCATAGCTTCACATTACATACAAACTCTAATAAGGGGTAGGGTAGGGCAGGGGTAGGGTATAAAAGTCCACCCGTGCGAAGCCGGGGCGGGCCGCTAGTCTTTAATAATCGTATATCAAGGAACGAGCATCAGCGTTTCCTTGTGTCCCGCCTGCCAAGCGTGGTGACTATGGCAAATACCCTCCCTCGGGAGGAGGCCCATATTGAGCAGTGGACGTTATACGGGCTGATGATGATCATGATGATGATTATTCGAAGCCGGAAAGCACACGGCATATTACCGTCACTCACGCCTTGATATTAAACAGATATACTTTAGATATCCAAGCCTATCTGTTTAACATCAAGGTGTGTGATCGCTAATGTGAAGAGTATTCTGTTACCTTTGATATACCTACATTTCGGTAGATACAATACAAGTCGTATTGTTAATGCTATTGTGAATATAACATGTTTTGTACAAGTTCGGCGATACGCCTCGGTAGATAGATCTTAATCGTATCAAAGTACAATGATATAATTTGAATAGTACGTAAATAAACTCCCACACTTTCGTTAAAAATAGCATTTATACATGTCTGTACATTTATTATGTTAATCCCAATAAAGAAATCAGTGTTTCCTTATTTTCAAGGCCACTTAATGGGAAACAGCTGCCGAATGTATGAATAAGTTATACCGTTTACTGAAGACCTGTATATAATGTTAAATACACTGGCGTAGCTACCGAAGAGCTGAGCGGGGCCGTGCCCCGGGGCCTCCAGCTCAGAGGGGCCCCAAAACCGTATTAGCGACCCTATTATTGCCCTATTAAAATATGTAATAATATGTTTAGGGTCACTAGTTTTTTTATGCCCCAGGGCCCTTGATCACCTAGCTTAGCCACTGGTTAAATATATTGTTTTTAATTAAGTATTTTAAAAAAATGTACTTTAATGTGTAATACATTGTAAATGACGTGTAACAAGCGCGAATTAAGGCGGAAACATATTGTTAAAACGCGACGCGACCTGATGGAACGCTACTCGTGTTGAGACGAATCAAATGTATTGGTTTCTATAGACCAGAATCACACTATGAACACCTTGCGTCGGGTGTATGTTTATTCGTCTACGTTACTAATAAACTATTTCATTTAATTTCAATGAAATCATCATCATTCACGTAATACGTGCTATTACGTCCATCGCTGCACAAGGTCCTCGTTCTAAAGGTTTTTGCCAAAGTCACCACGCTTGGCAGGGGTGGTGACCGTAGTATTATGTTGTAACAGATAAGGAAACGCTGCTGCCCGTTGACTGGTACACGATTGTTACAGATGATATTATAACAGTCGGGACCAACGGCTTACAAGTACTTTCCGTGGAACGAAGGGCAGTACCCCAAAAAACGAGACCCAGAAACAAATCATAGAATCTACACAAAGAAATCTTGTCCGGTGTGGGGATCATACCCACGACCTCTGAAATTTAAATAAAGTTTCGGATTTGTACCATTTGTACCTCATACAGGTTGCTTAGTTTGTAACTTTTAAACCTAACGATAAGTTTGAAACCGTGTTCGCCTATTTATACGCCCGGTGAAGTAGAAAAAGTTAAAAAAACTATGTAATTCCAATTACTTGGCGAAATAACCAATTGAAGTTACGTTATTCACATAGAAAAGAAACACAGCATTAACATAAATTATATTATCATATATTTATTGAATACTTGCATCTTATCATAATTAAATAAACATTTAATTTCCATTAAATAACACAATTATATTAAAATAATCAACTATATTACTACAACTAAGATCCACTAAACCAATCCGAGGTCATAGAGTTGAAGAAGGAGGCAGCACCGGAGCGCGCGGTCGCGAAATTGATGGGTAGCGAACTTGTCATGATCTCCGATATGTCGGACCTGGATTTGTTAGGGCTTGATGATATTTGCTTCTTTTTCAGCTAAAACAAACGAAAACATTAATAATTAATAGTATTTATGCAGTTTATATTGGCTTATTCCAAAACTTTACCTATGTTTAAATAAACAAAAATATATACGTAATTGGAGGAAGAACTTTAAATTTTCAAATAAATGTTTTTTTTATTTTTATTACTTAAAGATTCCTAGCAGAGTTTTGCATTCTACTACTGTACTTGTTAACCCCCCGTGCTAAGCTAAAATGCTTGGGTTACGGGTGGGTTCACGTCGGTAGTGCAATGGGTCGAACCAGCGACCTCAAGATCACAAGTCCGACGACCTAGCTATTGGGCTACGGCATTTAATTATATTAGCCAATATCATTAAATGCAAAACACAAAACATATACATTTTCATGTACGTTTCATGGATCTGTACATAAATTGCTCCCTATTCATTTATCTTTGCTAGGTATTTTAAGTTCAATATTTTGCATTCACTAATAACGGTGCAATTACTGCGAAATTTAGCACATATAATAAAGTGATATTAAAAGCCTCACTGTTTTTTTTTTCGCACACCACTAGTATTCTTGTTAACCCCTCAAGCTAAGCTAAAATGCTTGTGTTACCAGTGGGTACACGTCAGTAGTGCAATGGGTGGGGATCGAACCGACGACCACATGATCGCAAGCCCGGCGCCCTAATCATTGGGCTACGGCCGCTTTTAATTTAATTGTTTCATTTATGTCTGAAATAAGTAACGAAAATCATTGCATGCTATTTATGTACAGAGAACTCACTCAAACGGTCAAAACGCAGTCTATATTTATGTTTCTAGATATTTTAATATTAAGTACGTTAAGAAAAACACATTATAAAACAATAATAAGTTAGAGATGTATGTTAGACACAAACATAAATCACTTCCATACCAATTCACAGTATGAAGAGACCGTCAATCTAAACAATAGAATAAGTTATAAGATATTAGAAGAGCAAATTAATGGCTAATACTTAGATAAATGATTAGTCTCGCTCGACTGGATCTAAAGCTCCACAGAACTAAAATAAATAATTAATAACATTTCAAAATTCGTAACACTCTAAAACAAAAAATACCGTTACTTTATTTTCGAATTCTGATCCCAAAACTATTTTTTTTATTTGTGATTGCCGATAGAAAAAAAATAAACACTGAAAAATGCGCGATGACGTTGTCGTCACGGTCGGACTATTTAACCTTTGCCTATTTAAAATTTAACATATTTAGCTAATGTAATTTTTTTTTAATTTAAGTTTCAACTCTGACCAAGAAGTGTCGTCAAACAACCGTAACAATGACGTCATCCGGCGCTTACGTCTATTTAAACTATAATTAAACCAAACTATATATTTTTTTTTGGTATACATTCTAAATTCTGAAAATATATAATTTAATTATATACTTTATAAATTCAGCTTATTTAAAATAAATTTATCAATTGTGCTTATTTAACTGTTGGCCATTCATTATATACAAGTAATACATACCGGTTTCTCTTGCTTTTTCATGTTGACAGGCGCCGCGACTGGGAGCAAAGAAAACCATTGAGTATCCCTCGATGCTAACAGTGCAGTCGCCTTGTCACCCGAACCTTCTGACAACACTGGCTTAGTGCCAATAATACCGGACAACTGGCCGTGGTGCAGGATCAGGCTGCCTAGGAGAGTCTGTGGGAAAAATATACAATAATTATTACTTTACTTTGCCAGGTCGTTTACGTCCACTGCTGAACATGGAAACATTAAAGAGGGGGCCCAGACTTTGGCAAGCGAGGGTCGTTGGGCCACAGTCAGTGTGGCCCAAGAGATCCCGCGGCCCCATATTGGCCACGGGAGCCGTCGGGGGGCCGGATTGCTCATGCGTACCCGGCCCCCGCCAACGGCGGATCGAAGGAGTGTCCGGGGGGTTTTAGTGGTGTAGGGTCCTCTCCTCGTGGTATGAGTTAGCATACCACCGCTATAAAGCGGGCGAGTCCCACATATCCCGCCGCCAACGCGCGGATACGCTGCAGCGGTGGTGGGAATGCGTAAATGCATTTCCCCTCGGACAAAAAAAAAAGGTCGTTGAGGGTTTAACCAACGGCGGACGGAGGAGTACCCGGGGGCTTAAGTGGGTAGGGTCCTCGCGGTATGACCACCACTATGGAGAGGACGAGTCCCACATACCCTTCGCCGGAGCGGGAACACCGCACCGAAGGTTCGTTGAGGGATATTGCCATTATTACAACGCTTGGCAGGCGGATTGCTGATCGCAGAAAGCTGGTAGTATCTTTTTTTTTAAATTAAATATAGGCGTACGTTTTACCATAATCTCGCTTGATGGAAGGCGAATATAAGGCCTAAGATGATACACGCGTGCCTAGAAAGTGTCTGTTCACTTTAGCCTTAAAGATGTCCAGATTATAGCGTTCCGGAAAAACTGACCCCGGCAGAGAATTCCACTCCTTAGCCGTCCGCATTGTGAAAGAAGAAGCAAATCGCTTCGTGCATATTGAAGGAATGTCTACAACATAAGGGTGAAACCGCTCGCCGCGCCTGGTCGTCCGGTGATGGAAGGGTGAAGGGGGTATCAGGTTGTAGAACCTCCGCCCACTCCCCGAAATGTAACCGACAAAGAACCGATAGGCTGGCTACTCGTCTACGGTGTTCGAGGCTCTGAAGACTTGCCTCCACAAGTGAGTTATTGCTTATATGACTCTCTTCGCTCGGCGCTCCAATGAGTCCAGAGCATCCAGCTGATATCTAGCAGACCCATCCCAAAGATGAGAACAGTATTCCATTGAGGAGCGAACTTGAGCCTTATAGAGACTTAAGAGCTGCTCCGATGTGAAGTACCACCTCACCTTGGAGAGAATGCCAAGTTTTTTGGCTGCAGTGTTTGTAATGGACTCGATGTAGTGACCGAAGTTTAGATTAGAATAGAGGTCAAGCCCTAAGAGCTCAAGATGGTCGCTGACCGGAACGAAAACATTCCGGAAAGTCGGAGTCAGTTGGAATGGACTCCGTTTCGCCGAAAAAAGACACGCCTGTGTTTTTGAGGGGTTAAACCCAACCAGGTTGGCATCACCCCATAAGGACAGCCTCCAAGATCGAGTTCACCCCCTCCATCATCGACTCCCTGAACGACTGAACCTTTGACCCAGACTTCGCATCAGACAAGTATCTCACCGAGACTGTGCTGTCGTCTGAATATGCATACCCAAAGATACCGGGAGTAGCTAGCAGGTCGTTGATGTTCAGCAAAAAAAGAGTCGCGGAGAGAACAGATCCCTGAGGGACACCGGCATTAATACAAAGAAGACCGGACGAGGCGCCATCAATGACAACTCAAATCGACCTCCCCCTCAAGAAATTCTGAATCCAGGTACTAAGTCCGGGAGCAATACCGTATCTTTGAGCCGAGAAGCTGCTGCTCATCTATCAAGTGTATGTCCCTTAGTCACATCTTACGACACCCATGGGAAGATATGGAGTGGTCTATTTTAAGCCGGAAACCACACGGCTAATTAACATAAAGTAGTGATTATTATGTTGTAAAATTTATAATCACCATTAGTTTATGTACGCTTACTCAGCCATCTCGCTTGCCAGGGGAATAAGTTAACGTAGAATTTTCGTTGATAACCTTTCAATATTATAAAGAGCAAAGATGTGTATTTTTGTGTGTATATTGATTACGAATAAGCTCAACAACTACTTGAGGATTTTATGAATTCTTCCACCATTAGAATGCTACATTATCCCTGAGTAACAACCCGCGACGTCATCCGAATAGATTTAAATTTCTTCATACACAACTTTTTAAATATTGACCATAATAATATTATCCTGTATACTAACCTGAACTCTTTGCACGGACCTCTTCAAATTAGTTTGAATGTACGGATAAAAGACATCATAATCAAACGGATCTATTTTCTGTCTCAGAAATTCGCAAATTTCATGCGACAACTCCATTGACTTCTTATTCTCTCTGGGTACTAACAACAAAGTCAAATGTCGAACATCCATCAAAAGTTGAAGCGCACATCTCTGATTTATATCTGACTCGTTCTCTCTTATAACTTTGCTATAGTGTGTGAAAGTGATAGCTGTAATTCTCTCTATGAACAACGTGTGCGTTTCTGTGGGTAATGTGTGTGGGGCCACTTCATCTAAGATTCGACTTATGGAGTATAGGTATTCTTGAAGTTTGAGAGATGGTCCCGCTGGTACTTTGATGGTGGATTCTATGGGGTTACCTTCTTCGTCTTTTTCGGTGATTTTTATTTCGTCCCAGAGCTAAAAATAATAAATAGAAACATTATTTCTTCAACTGCCTATACATAGTAGAACATGGGCCTCCTCTTAACAGACCTACCTTGTTGAAAGATATTGCCATAATCACCACACTCGGCTGACGCAGTAAAATGGTACATAACCTCGAGCTGATAGGAGAAGCCGGCAACCCTTTTCATTAAGGAACATTATTATTGAGGAGATTTAGGAATTGACCTTTGGTGTACGGAACCATGGAAAGGAAAAGAAAAAAAGGGTCAATGTTGTCAAACTTAGTCAATAAATGGGAATTTATTTATTGAAACACAATCACTTTAAGGTGACCAACGATGAGAGGCGTTAAGTTATGCCGAACTAAATAGACTTACATTGACCGTCAACTGAACAAAAACTCACTCACCATCATCAAATAATCAATATTAGCCTCCAATGTAAAGCTCTGGGGCAATCCTTTCGTCAACTCCTCAATTCTTCCCATCACTATATCCACCCACTTGCCCCAACAAAATTGACAGCTTTCCTTCAGAACTACTCCAAGTTCATTCCACCTCTTCAAAGCATTATCATCTATATTGATAACTCCTAAAGTGTCTCTTTCTTCGGGAATGTAGCACTTGCGCAAATGTAGCATAAGGGTGGAAATCGCTTGCGTAAAACGAGCGGTGTATATGGCAGTCGTCTTCTTTTGGAGTTCGGTAGCTTGAAGAGTTGGCTCTTCGAAACACGCTTTTATGTAGTCGAGCATGCTGGAAGGGAATTATAATTTTAATAGTCACTAGCTGACCCGACAGAGGTTGTCTTGTCTTAACTTCAACTCTATATAAAATTGAACTTATAATATTAGGCGTGACAGTTCTGAATTAATCGTGATGTGCACTAAGAGCAGCCGGCATTATGTCAATGTTTTGTTAAACGCCATAAGGATACATGGAAAAAATTATATTCTCAAAAGCGCTACGGTTACATTAGAAAATGTAATACTGTGGTTTAAGTATTATTAAATTTTCTTATTTTCCGCGCAACTTTCTTAACTTTTTCATTCATTTCACCCGCGTTACTCTCTTCCCCGTTGGAAATTCATACTAAAATATATCAAATAGTCTTTCTCAATAAATATGCTATCTAACGATGAAATAATGTTTCCAATCGGACCAATCGTTCCTGAAATTTGCGCGTTAAAGCAAACAAACAAACTCTTCTGCTTTATTTATGAATAAGTATAGATAAATTATTGGTGCATTGACTAAAGATATGGACTACGTAATTAGGTATAATTAAAAAAAAATGCCACTGCATACGCTACCTTTGAATGTTTTTATCGGATACATCTCTTAAATACATCTCGATTAGATTCTTATCCGAATATATCTGGTCTGCATCATCGTCATCATCGTACGCAAATAAGATCTTATCTTTCGCCGTTCCTTTTTTATCTTGATACAAATATATCTTCAAATCATCTAGAAGCTTCTGTAATTCGTCGTCCAAAGTTTGACATAGTTTTTCGAGGGTGGGAGTGTAGCCGCGGTCTTGACGGGCCATGCCTAGAAACGAAATGAGCTTTTAAATATCATCATCAACCCGTATAGCGTCCACTGCTGAACATGGGTCGCCGCCCGAGGGAAAGTATGGCCATAGTCACCACGCTTGGCAGGCGGGTTGGTTACCGCAGTATTATATTGTAACACACAAGGAAACGCTGTTGCCTAATCCTTGGTATACGCTTGTTATATACATCATCTGATGTTATAACATCAGCTTTACGAGCTTCCGAGGCCCGGGAGGTAGTCCACCAAGCAGAGCCGGAAAGAAATCTTAAAACTTACACGAAGATTTCTTGGCCGTGGGTTCGGTCCCCACGACCTCCACTACGCCACAGGGGTTTTCAATTAACAAAAGCCTTGTGACTAATTTATACCTATATGTCTGGCCAAAAAAAGTTTTTATAAGACGTTGAGCGAACTGGAACCGAACCTTTCTCATCATTTGGTCAAGCCCGCTTTTCTATGCTATTATTTTACTTACATATTACTTTTTTTTGGATTGTATCACTGGCGTTCCTATCGGAGGAATCACTGACTCTCAAAATACAGTTAACCTAGTTTCAAAGTCATAGGGTCCATATTATTATTGTGTAATACTCCAGTTTGACTCGTATATCTACAATGTGTATATTTTTTTATTATTTTGTAAAAAGCGTTGTACTGGGTTATGAATAAATGATTATTAATTATTATTATTATTGCCTTTAAAATAGCGAGACGTAAAAAAGTACTAGTAAAATAAACTTAAATACAACCAAAAATTACCGGTTTCATATTAAACTTAAGTTTTATCATAAACATAGGTAATTGTCCTTTATCGAACATTCCAATGATAATAACTACTGTAATAGTTGTACAATAAATCATTGTCATGGTGAAATCATTTTGGCACCAAAATTTATCAATTCTAAGAATAATGTGACGTGTATTATAATAACTATGTAAAGCATACACTACACGTGTTTATATAAAACATGTATTTTATAGGGTATTTAGATATAAAAGATTATAGCGATCATCGAAAACTAATTTTCCAAGAATTATTTTAGGTAACATTGATTACAGAACTTTGGAATGTCAGTGTTGGGTTTTTTTTTAAATATATGAATACGCATTATTTATTTGTTACAAATTAGCAGTATTAGTCTCAGTTAGCTAGCTAATAGATCATGGGTTTCATTCCCATAAATAGTTTGTAGTTTAGTTTTAGCTCGAAAGTGTAAAAAATACATATTATGGGTCACTGTACTCTATAAATAATTACATTCCATGATTTAAATTACAAATTATTATGTAGTGTGACAGACCGCCTGACAGACAAACAGTGGAGTCCCAGTAATGAAAATAAAAAAAAACCTTTGAGTATGAAACCCTAAATACTAAGCTACCTATTAAGGGCTAAAAATGCAGGGATCAGGTCTACTTCGATATCCACCGGTAGGGTCGCCAGAATCCTGGCAACATTGCCTTGTAGGACGATAATGCTAATATCACACCGTAGGTAGATAGGAAGCTAGGATAGGATCCTTGCGACGCGTTCTATGCTTCAGACCCGATACCAGCCCGCGCCAACCTCTTTATACCATATTGGTGTAGGCCTCCTTCAACTCCTTCCATTCTTCACGACATCGAGCTCCTTGTAACCAATTTGAGCCCGCAACCCTCTTCACATCATCCTTCCAGCGCATTTATGGTCTTCCTTGAGGGCGTTTCTCTCCCCATGGCTTCCATTCGAGAAGACGTTTGCACCAAGAGTTTTCTTTCCGGGCAACATGGCCAGCCCAAGCCCATTTCAAGTGTGGCACTCGTTTCGTCACATCTGTGACTCTGCTTCGTTCCCGGAACCATTTGTTAGTTTTGCGGTCGATCAACCGCAATCTAAATCGCAAATCTACTGCCCTCTGGGCCACTTCCAGTCTTTTTATAATGTATTTGGTGAATACCCAGGTTTCGGGGCCATAAGTGAGTACTGGCAGGATGCATTAATCGAAGATTCTGGCTTTTCTTTATCCTTACTAATCCTTACTATATATTATATATCCTTACTAATATTATAAATGTGAAAGTAACTCTGTCTGTCTGTCTGTATGTATGTCTGTCTGTCTGTCTGTTACGCAATCACGCCTTAACTACTGAAGCGATTTAAATTAAATGTGGTACAGATAGAGCCTGAGAAAGGACATAGGCTATATTTTATTATGAATTTCCCACGGGAACGGGAGTTACGCGGGTGAAACCGCGCGCGGGAAGCTAGTATATATTTAATCTTAAAAAAGCTAGAATCTTCGATTCGTCTACATTATCAATAAACGTTTTCATTTTCAATGCTTTGAGCTAAATACTTACCAACCTTCTGGTAACGGGTAGCGTTAAACATATCTCCCATAAGGACGAATGTATATTCTCTTCAGAAACATTTGGTCGTAAGTTTACGGTAAAATCTCACGGATAGACTGGAGTCGCTAGAGCAACGGAGGGATTTTGGTTCCCTCTGTGTGTTCTACCGGCTTTTCTACGGGGAGTGCTCCGAGGACTGTTCGACCTGGTACCAGCGGCACCCTTCTATTACCGTACCACTCGACGTCGCAACAGGCTACATCCTTTTTACCTGGATTCGTTTCCGTCCAGTACGGTACGTTTTCAGCGGTCATTTCTTCCACGGATGTGTAAGCTGTGGATGGATCGCCCTGCTGCGGTGTTTCCCTTGCGCTATGACATGTCCTTCTTCAAACGAGGTTTAAAGAGAGCACTCTTATCACGGTAGGCAGCGGTTTGTGCAATGACAGTCTGCTTCCGTGGCATTGTTTGCTTCCATGAGCAGCGGTTAACACTTACCATCAGGTGTGCCGCTTGCTCGTCTGCCACAGAAGGCAATAAAAAAATATATAAAAAAAAGCGACGACGAATGTTTCTGGCGTATAATGGCTTATCCAACTTTATGCTTCTGAGCACTATAAATATACCCGGGTCGTGGTCCTAAATCCGTTAAGGGTGCCACAGGTATGTGGCACTTAAATATAGTGTGACCAATTGCAATTTTGATGCGGTTTTAATTTCTTCTTATAATCATAAAAATATTCATTGGATAACTGAAATAAATGTCACAGGATAGACGGACGGACTATGTAGTCTGTAGTTTTGTATGATTTGCTATTGCCTACTACTGTTTAATTACCTAGTCGAATATTTCACAGGGTAAGAATTATCTGTTAGTTATACTTTTTTTTTTAATTTATCTTATTACATTGTAATTCTGACAAGTACAAGTGTATGTAAATACCTAAGTGCTGAATAATATTTATTTATTTATTTCAATCATACCTTTCATAAGCGAGTTCATCACTTTAATAACATCACTCCTGGACTCGATCACTGTCTCTCCAATAAGGTCCTTCCACACAAACCAGTTGATATCAGCTTCCTTTTCCACTTCACTTTCTGAAGAGACCTAAGGAATTGAAAATAAAATTATATCATGTCATCTTGTCAATCGCACAAATCTATACTAATATTAAAGCTACAGAGTTTGTTTGCTTGCACGATAATCTCAGAAATTACTACTACTTCGAAAAAAAATTCAGTGTTTGATAGCCCATTTGTCTAGGAAAGCTATAAGCTATATTAAATTATGAAGATCCCACGTGAACGGGTGAAACCGCGCGCGGGAAGCTACTTATGTATAATTGGTAGTAAATTTCTAAAAACCTTTGTAGATAATTTGCTAGTAGTTTAATTACATATTAAAATGACATTGAACCTGTGTTGACCACCAACCCGTCGGCCAAGCGTGGTGTCTATGGCGTAAAACCTCCCTCGGCAGGAGGCCCTTGTTATACGGGCGACGTTATACGGGCTGATGATGATGATGAACCTGGGTTAGGGGCGTCCGTTTATACAACCTAGATTATCATGTAACATTGTCGTCTCTTTGAAGATAGGAATTGTAGTGTTAGATAGATTAATCGAGGAAGCCCAACCAGCAAAATATATCGTAAAAATGCCACCAGCACGTTTCTATTTCAGCTATTGGTGGTGAGAAAATGTCGAGTAAATGATCTGTGCACGTTCTCTCAACGCGATTTGGGCGCGCTTTTCTCTGCTTTAAGTGATGTAAATATCGTAAGATTATTGTCTAAATAGCCAAATAGTCGAAAGAATATAGAGTAATCGCAATTCGAAAGTTAATAGTATCATATTAATCATCAGTATGCCATTTTTCAACACATTAGCTTTTCCCAAGTCGGTAGAAGCGCTTTCATTCGACAAATTTATTGTAATATAGCAGTGCGGTTGCAATCACTCGACTCTTTGATCGTGTGAATGCAACCAAGCAGCATTCATAGACCATTATATTTCTTCAATTACCGGAGCTGTTTGTGAAAAGAAATATTTTATTTTATTTAATATAAGTATTAAATTTGGCCATATTATTTGTGCCATACAATTTTACAGTCATATTGACAATTCGTGACCTGAAGTTAGCTCAAAGGTGTTTACTTTCCTATGCGGGGTTAAATTTTTCGTCTACATTCTTTACATTTTAGTTAATATTTTCACGGGCCGGGCGATTTCTTAGTAAATAATTAATTACAAATAATATTAATTTAAAAGTTTAACTAATTCGCCATTAATAGCAATTCACTTATCATCACAAAGCATTCACTCGGCTTTTAGCTGAGAAATAGACATGAGGTTTCAACTTTACGACTTCTAGGACCGCCATTGCAGTTAGTTTGGGGTTCCTTAGCGCAAAATGTTAAATCCTTAATATTATATCAAAATACTGTTATGAAAACTCCAGAGGAATTAAAAAAAAATGAACCATAACCAAAAAAATTTATTATATGAGTGACTTTTTCCAATTATTTTAGTGGCAATTTAAATGGTTGACCACCATTAGTTTAACTATATACAGTGCTGTAAAAGATTTGATTCAACTTTCATACCACAACTATGCTGTAAGACGGCTTTCAAATGATGTTTAGAGCACCTTTGGGGCTGTAATAGATATTTTTTTAACGTTTTCTCAACTTCAAAATTTAAGCGGAATGAACGCCTTGTAAAAAGCTATTATATGACATTAAGTGCCTTTATAGTAACTGAGATGCTATTTTATCAAATAAACAGCGTTTTCTCTATAATTATGCTGTAATAAATACATGTCGAAAGATAGTGCTATAAAAGCTAGTTTTTCGACAAATTAGCTATCCAGTTGCTTTCAAAGAGCTGTCATAGGACTTGCGGTTGCATGAAGGTTATCGAGAGATATCTTCATATAATTATCGAGTAAATGCAATATGAATTCGTCGAGTACACGTTTACTAGACATGTTTATAGAGCCAAAAAGCGTTGAAAGCTAAAATATCTAGACAGCTGCTTTTAAACGGCTTTTTGAAATAATAGGATCTTTCATACGAGTGTTATTCGATTCATAGTCATGAGAGTAATTGCTTATACGATCTCTTTGCTAGTTGGGCGGCTATAGTTTCAATAATAATAATTAACAATAATTTTATTTTGCTTTAGTATTCTGTAAGTAGAGGTACTACCGAGCAGACCATTAAGCGTACACTGCGTCAAATATGAATAGTACTTTTGTTTGTTTACCACTCGTCGGGTTTAATATGTTATTTGTCTTCTTACTTAAGTTTTTAATAAGTTAGTCATTAATTGGAGAAAATTTATAGGATAAAAAAGCATATATTATGTCCATGTATATTATATATTACTAGCTTCCCACCAGGGTTTCACCCGCGTAACTCCCGTTGCCATGGGAACTTCATAATTAAATATAGCCTATGTTATCCGGGGATAGTGTAGCTTTCCAACGGTGAAAGAATTTTTCAAATCGGTCCAGTAGTTTCGGAGCCTATTCAATACAAACAATCAAATCTTCCCTCTTTTTAATATTAGTATAGATGTATCTACGAATAAAATAGAGATGTGTAGTTCGCGAATGAATCCTTCAATTGAAGTACTTCAGTTGGAATCACTCTGTATCTCTTTCGTTCAGTGCAGATTCATATACTTCAATAGTTCAGTTTAGTTCATAGTGTTAAAATTCTTATATTCAATATAATACGTACACAATATAACTTAATGCTTTTAAATGAAAGCTATAGGTACTTATAATTAAAAAAAAAACATAAAGAACTAATACAAAACAATATAATCATTCTCGTTATTAGTTCATTGCACGATCGATGATCGTTTGAAAGACCTGCGAAAATTGATTCAAATGAATCTAGTTCATAAACTGAACTAGTGAAGTAAATGAATTCGATGATCGTTTGAAGGACATGCGATAAGCTGAACTAGTGAAGTAAATGAGTGATATAGTTCACTTAGTTCAAATGATATCTATATCTCATTGATTCGTTGTGATTTGCTGAACTAAATGAAGTACTGAACTAAATCAGTGGACAACTTCATTGAGCCAAAAGATATACTTCATTCATTTCTTTTTACTGACACATTTTGCGCATGTCTAGAATATAACTAAGCAGACGATCAGTTACTTTATTAGCACATTTATGTCCACTGCATGTTTAGCAGTGGACATAAATGGGCCTCCTCCTTAACAGACCTTGGCAAGCCAGGGCCATTGAGGGAGGGCCGGATTGCTTATCTTATTATTAGGTATTGCGTGCCCGGCCCCCGCCAACGGCGGATCGAAGGAGTGTCCGGGGGGTTTTAGTGGTGTAGGGTCCTCTCCTCATGGTATGAGTTTAGCATACCACGCTATGGAGAGGGCGAGTCCCACCGCCAGCCACATATACCACCGTCAGCGCGCGAATACGCTGCAGCGGCGGTGGGAATGCGTAAATGAATTTCCTCCCGGACAACAAAAAAAAGGGCCGTTGAGGGATATTGCCGTAATCACCATGCATGGCAGCGGATAGGTGATCACAGTAAGATGGGAGTATCGTTGAGCTGATGGATGCTGATGCCTATCTATCAGGTGTATGACACACGATCTATTCTAACCCGGAAACTACACGGCGATCAGTTATCTACTCTACTTTGAACTTACCTTAGTCAAGTCTATAAGCAGTTGTGTCTTAAACGTGTCATATATCTTGACCCATCGACCGTCTATAATGGCCTTGACACGAGAGGTCAGCAATGGCTGGTAGTAGCGACACCACACATGCACTTCAGGAATATCTAGCGATAAACATATGGTGGGCCAATTTGAGGGGGTTTCTGAAACAAAAAAATAGATATATATGCGACCGTAGCCCAATGGCTAGGGCGTCGGACCTGCGATCATGTAGTCACCGGTTTGATCCCCACTCATTGCAGTACCGACGTCAACCCAATTTGACGGTTAACAAGAATACTACTACTAGCAGTGAGCAAAAACTCTGCTAGTAATCTTTAAAAAAACAAATCAAAATCAGATTAAATTTTATATTGTAGCGACCTCCTTCGTGACCATAGACGGACGCCACTTTATTTATTAAAAAAGAAAATTCAGATATGTCATTATGAAAATTTCCATTCGGACATCATGTACATAACCATTGTTGCAACACCATGATCATTGTAAATATAAGTATTTCTCCTTCTGTAAATATATAATTGTAAATAGTGAGCACAGTGTCAATCATTTTTATCATATAACCCGTGCTCCTATAATATGAGTAAAATTAAAACTCTATAAGAATTTGCAAAAATCTCCTTAACACAGACTATTTAGTAATCTAATTATGAAGGCTGATAGACTGATAAAATTTCAGAAACTTACCAATTTTAAAAGCCTCCTCCCTGATTTCGTGCAATACTTTAACCCTCGTAATATTCTGTAATAATTTATGCACGTTAGTTTCGATGAACGATTTGACCCAATCGTTCCAGTTTTGGACACAATTTGTAATCTCCTCTTTGGCTAAGGGCTCTAGTTCCTTGTTTGATGACAATCTGTAAAGGAAATATAATCGGTAGTTATGATTATATTTAGTTTTAACAACTTTACTTAACCTGAGCAAGAGAATGCCACCATTCAGAGGCTGTCTTAGGTTGACTCTCAATACAATGTCTAATTTAAAAAAAAACCCGGCCAATTGCGATTCGGACTCGCGCACGAAGGGTTCCGTACTATTGTCTAGGTAAATCACGTTTGTCTTAGTAATAGGGTCCCGTTTTTATCCTCCGGGTAAGGAACCCTAAGAGCCAAGTGATTGATTAATTTTTACAAATTATTTCATACTATTTTACAGTGATCTTCCACTCTATGTCTCTGTGTCGGTCCATGTAGGTTTATGGTTTTTTTGTGCAACTATGGCTGCCAGCCTCTTAGTCTTACAATTGCCAACTACCATCAATTTAGCGTAGAAACGGTATGGTAATGATTGCGACTCTGTCCCTGTTTCCTATGATTTTTGCTGTGAACTTTATTATCATTGGATAAAGTTTAATATCCTTTTAAAATGTATTATAAGAGACATGGTGTATGGGCGCTATTGTTTTCGATAAGTCAGATAGAGTGATTTTAGTATGAAAATACATTTAACGCAATAGAAAACAACATTCATCAATTATGTTATTTAGCTGTGGTATTATATAAGATGGAGGTACTTCCCCAGTCAAACAATAGTTACGCTGTGTGTTCTATCACGCTCAGTGGATTATATTGGAAATCTGAGTAATATAAAATGATTACCGATAGTTATAAACGGCGGGAGGCAGCCTCTTCAAAGCTGAGGGATCGCTGAATTTAACAAGTTCTATCAGAAGCTGAGAATCTTTCTTGAACAATTCTTGTAACTTAGCCAACACTGCACCGCCATTGTTATCTGTGAAACATAAAATATAACATTAGTTAACAAAAAGCCTATTTATTATTATTTATTTATTGTATAATTTAACTTAAGTTCTTCCTTTATAACATTTTTTTTACTTTATGGCATGTTTCAAAATAATAAATTTATGTTAACAATTTAAATATAGGCAGATCGAAACATACAAATGTAACAAAAAAGGTATGAATGAAATTAAATAAATTTTGTGGAGAAATAATTTATAACAATTGTTTTTTGTGAAGTAAATATTAGTTAACGCGTTTTCACTCGAGTATAATCTCTAGTTGCTAACCGGAAATTTTAGTCATGAATATAATGGCTTTGTTTGGTTTTCTATCGGATTTTAAACTCTTATATTACAACCCTTAATTGCTCACCATAGAGGTACATACCTTGCATACAGCATTTGTCCATCGTAACTAAATTATCCTTTAATTTTGAGTCATCAGTCCAATACAATTTTTTGTGCTTGGTTTTCTTAACCTCAATTTTGTATGTTTTTTTACACATAAACTCATTATATCTTATAACAGTTCGGTAGTTTTTGAATTTGACATTATATAGTCAGCTTTTTGCTACGTCAACGGGCAAAAAGGCGAGCAGAGCTCCAGCCTAAATAAAAAGTTTAAAAACTACAAACTAAGCAACCTGCGCAAGAGGGCGCCCCATAAGGGACTTGGACCTCGGTTCAGGGCAGTTGCTGGAGGGGCAGACAAACAGTCTCGGTAGGGGGCTAATGAAAGCATGTTGTACTTACCAACAAAACACGAATACACTAGCACAACGGTCTTCAACACTATTTTCACTCCATTGACTATCCTCTCTTTGATCTGGGCTTTCATGTCACCCTCCAGAATGTCTGACATTTCGAATTGAAGGGTGGACTTCAGGCTAGTGTTACTGTGCAGTCCTATTAGAGTGTTCAGGAGTTCCACCATGGATTGGGAGTCTAGGAGATACAGGCTTACTAAGCAGGAACAGGCCACCTGGAAATTAATGATAGATAGTTTTAGATATATTTTACAAGCTTCCTGCATTCCTTCACTCCTGTTGCCGTAGAAACTTCATCATTAAATATAGCATACCTCGATAAATGGGTTATCTAACAATGAAAGAATTTCTCAAATCAGACCAGTATATCCTAGGATTCAAGCAAACAAACATACTCTTCAGCTTATATAGGTATATTAGTATAGATTGGTAGATATTTTTATTTTCTGATGTCTTTATAACTCTCATGCACATCACACCCACGCCCACAGTTATGCCTACGCCTGCTTCGACCAGTATATGCATGTAAAACTTAATTTTTTAGTCTTAGTTCATAAATTAACTACATCAGTGTCTACTACCATCTGGAAGGCCCCCAGCTCTCGCTACACAGGGAATCCTAGTGCGAGGTCTAGACCACTACAAACCAATGTAATTTCGCGAGAATTTAGATTGACAACACAGGTAGATAGTATAGTGTTCAAAAAAAATATTTAAATTAAATTTAGAAACTAATCGTAAAAAACCGACCAAGTGCGAGCCGGACCTGCGCACGAAAGGTTCCATACCATTTTCAAGTGCCTGCCTGCTGCCGTTATTGATAAAAAGCAAAACAAAAAGGTTTGTTGTATGGGAGACACCCTTAAATATGTATTTTATTTTTAGTATTTGTTATTATAGCGGCAACAGAAATACATAATTTGTGAAAATTTCAACTGTCTAGCTATCGCGGTTATTGAGATACAGCCTGGTGACAGACAGACAGTGAAGTCTTAGTAATTAGAGAGTAACCTTCGGGTATGAAACCCCTAAAAAAAGGCATGATTGTTATAAAATGAATACCTCAATACTAATATCGACATCTTGCAGCTTCTGCCGGCACACTTCCACAATAGTCTGATTGAAGTTAGAGATGGAGGTCCACTGTTGTTGCACCAGTCGCTGAAGGGACTGCATACCGGGCTTGGTAGTCTTGCCGCCAATCACCAGTTGTAGACCTTGGAACAATGGCAAGAGTAAGTTTCCTTTCTTTTTATTGTAAATATTAAATAAATACTGATCATCACATTAATATCAGTAAATTATATCATTATTATATTATTATTAATATTATTATAACTAGCCTGTACTGTCCCACTGCTGGGCAAAGGCCTCCCTCCAACTATATAAAAATAATTTATATTTATGTAAACCTATTACAGGCAATAGTAACATTACTTGCAAATAGTCAAAACAATAATTTAGTATTAATCTATCTAAAATGTTATCATAATAATGATAACATTTTAGAAATTAACAAATTAAGCTTTAAGTATTTGAGTATTTTTTTTTAAATATCTTAAACATAGTAATACTGAGTTTGTTAAGTTATAGGGATAATCTGTGGATCTACCTGAACCAATTTTGAAAATTATTTTACCAAAAAAATAGCCACATTATTTTTTAAATGTCATAGGCTAGGCTTTTGAGACAATATTCCAAGAGAATGGAATACCTAGCCCCAGCTTCACACAGGTGCAATGCTGATGTTTTATACATACATATAAACCTAAATCTTAAATCACGATGTCTATTAAAGAAACCGCATCAAAATCCGTTCATCATCAGCCCGTATAATGTTCACTGCTAAACATGGGCCTTCTTCTGAGGGAGGGTATTTGCCGTTGTCACCACGCTTGGCAGATGGGTTAGTGACCGCAGTATTATGTTGTGCCACACAAGGAAATGCTACTGCCCATTCCTTGATATACGATTATTATAGATGATGTTAAAATAATCGGGACCATCGGCTTAACGTGCTTTCCGAGGCACGGAGGATAGTCCCTTAACCAACCAGACCCGAAAGAAATCTTAGAATTTACACAATGATTTCCTATCCCAAGTGGGGATCGCTCCCACAAACTCCAATATTCAAGGTGAGCCAAATATTGCTACGCTACGGAGGTTGGCAAAATCCGTTTCATAGTTTTATAGATCTACGCATACATAGGGACAGACAGACAATAATACAATTCAAATAAGCAATATCTGAATATAAGGTCTATAAACACATTTATCTTGTTAATCTTTACTTATTTATCATATTACTAATTGGGAATTTAAATGCTTGGATTATTCAATGAATCTTAATAATACCTGTATTAACATGTCTGGCCATAATGAACAGTTGTGTGGCCCTCACAAAGTCCTCGGCTTCAATGCAAGTCCATATCTTCTCAGGTATTTCCATCAACAACTTCACTTGTACAGACAAACTGTGCACTGAGTTTGAACTAAACTGATAACTGTAAGCAGAATTAAACAAATATATTGTTTATTTATACAAAATTAATAACATAATGTTAGTTATTTTGTATAAATAAACAATATTTATTCATCATCATCAGCTTGTTTAACATTGCAGAACAAGGGCCTCTTTCCGAGAGAGGGATTTTGTCATAGGTAGTTACATAATAAAACTCAGGGATACACTCCAGCCTATTCCCTGGTGAGGCAATTGAATTCGGATCATCAAATTACAGAAGCAACACAAAACTACTATGCCCATAGAGCACATGTAAATAATAAATCTATATGAATACTAGCTGCGCCCCACGGTTTTACCTGCGTTACTCTGCTCCAGTGGGTTGGTGCGTGATTTTTGTAGCCTATATGTTAATCCAGCATATAGCCTATCCCAGTGCAAAATTTCAGCCAATTCCATTCAGTATTTTTGGCGTGAAAGAGTAACAAACATCCATCCATCCATCCATACTGACGTGTTTATAATATTAGTAGGATATAACGCTGATTTTTTGTTGTTTACTTGAAAGCACTAAGCACAGTAACTACAGGTCCAATTTGATAAATTATTTAAATGTTAGATAGCCCATTTATTAAAAGAGGCTATAGTCTATATTATTATTTAATTATGAAGCAGCTACAGAAACAGGAACTCCTGTTTCTGAAATGACTGAAACCACACTCAGAATCCAGTTATTAAGTATATAAAAAAAAACACCTTTGCACAACTGCAGGCTTTTCATCAATTTTAAAGCCCACTAAATGAGTGGTGTGCAGATTCTTACAGGCAGACATCATATCTGTAATGTGGCTCAGAGTACTGGCGGTTGTCTCTCTCATATCTTCAATAGTGTCAGCTGCATGAATCAGGTCCCTGTACTTCTCCCTGAAACATAGTGAAAAGTTATAAATACTTTTATTTAATAGATTTCTTGATCCAATGGTTAACATGTCAATAGACAGTAATGCCTGTCAATGTTAAGGCACTAAAAAGTGATATTACTGTACATTCATCGACATCAGTTATTTTTTTTAGAACTGTCTTAGCATGAGAATGTGCCATTGCATAATATTCTAAAAATGAATCTTCTATTACAGTTCTGTTGCACCATACATTATTATAAACCATGTATTGTGGTCTTATGTCCATGGGCAATGTATGAAACATAGTAATGAGGCAGCAGGGATGACTGGTAGAATAGTACTGTTCATCAGTGTGTTAAAAAAAACCTAAATCAACAACTTATATTAACTATACATAGCAATGTATATAGACAGAAATTTTATAGAAATACATTTTGTAAATGTTTTAACATTGTAGAGAATTAAAAAAAACAGCAAAAGGATATGAATTCATGGCTTACATCTTAGTATCAATTCTTTGGTAAAGCTAAGAGACGTTCAAATATAAATACTTACCCAACCATAGCACGAAGTTCTTCTCTTTTCCTTTCGATCTCATATTGTAATTTCTTTTGTACCTGGTCTATATCGCTTACTGAGTAGGTTTGAAACAATTGATCAGGGACTATGTCTAAAAGGTTAGGTTGCGACATTATGACTTAATCTACAGTAATATAAGTGTTGAAGTGCATAATAAACTTAATATCAAATTAAGTTGAGTATTTTTAGTATAAATTCAAATTATACTATTAAATTCATAGAATTGTAAACAAATAAATATTTTGATTGCCAACTCGTCGGCTGTCAAGTGTCAACAATGTCAACTCAGTCAACTGTCATATAAAAAGTGTTGCTAGTATAAAAATCGGAATTTTCTGATTTTTAAGAGTAAAGCAGATTATGAAAGAAACGTATCGATAATTTAAGACGTGAGTGGATGAAGGTGATATGTCGCATTTTCGAGTTTTTGTGTTTTTTTGCATAGATGAATGACATATGTCAATACAATACGACTACAGATCTTAAACCGTCCATTTAAGGCTTTACGAGACAACTACATTCATCTTAGCACCTCATTGTAAATATCTAAACTTGCAGAAAAGTTTACTTTTGTTTAAGAAAAGGAGTTATACCAAGATTATTTTCAAATTAAATAATAAAAAATATAAATTGGTTTGGTTGATTTCATACCATTAATATTTCAGGTTATTAAAACAACTTGGCATCATAGTTTAATACAAACATTAGTTGTAGTGACTTATCTCAAAAAATAAAAGTGAAACTTTAACTTCGATTTACACCAAATTTAAATTATGTGACTTATCACCTTCATCCACTCACGTCTTCAATTATTATACTGTATCATTAATAATATTTGTACTACAATGTGACTTACAACTCTATTATTATTAACATATAATTATATTATATTTTAATATAATATTTAGGACGAAAAGGTGGTGGTTGTAGGCATTTGCTCCTTTACTGGTTTATCATCAAAGTGGTACGCAAAGTAGAGGGAAATAAAAAAATGAGAGACAGCAAAATATATTAAGTTTGAAGATGGCCCTTTTTGTTCTACAATCGTTTTTAATTTTTTTGCCAATATTATGGAAATTAGTGTGCCGCAATCGTGGTGCAGGCATCCGCGCCTTATCCGTCTCGCTTCTCTTCTGCATCTATTCTACGTCTTCATCTCATCGTTTCTTTATAATTTACGCCTAAGAAAACAAAAATACTGTACAGGAACGGTTAGTGGTGTTCCTCCACAGAAAATGAAAATCTTCTTTGCCGGGCGAGGTGGTATACCCGGCGGCCGACCGATGCGCAACTGTCAATTGTTAATATTCAGAACTTGTATCTGTTCGAATTGGCTTGCGAACTCGTATTGCGCGGTACAGGTTAGTTGCAATTCTACGTGTTAGATGGCACTGCTCGTTAGTTTTGTGCGGCTACTATAGATGTCGCTACACTACTGTCGATAGAAAGTTAGCGTTATTTAATGAAAATTTTATAAACGTGGTATGTGTTTGTTACTCAAAGACGTCAGATTGGCTAAACGAAAAAAATGAAATTTCAACCTTAATGATATAATAGTTACTAGATGGTACTACCAACTAAACAACCTGTGCAAGATGGCGCTCCCTGTAGACTTGGACGGTGGACCTCGGTTCAGGGAGGTCGCTGCTGGCGAGGGAATTGTAGCGACATCTACAGTAGCCGCATAAAAAACACAAGAAGACGAGTAGTGACATCTAGCACCTAGCATCCCACTGTATCGCGCAATACAAGTTCGCAAGCCAATTCGAACATATTATTATACAAGTTCTAAATGTCAACAAAACGGCCGTCGGCCGCCGGGCATACCACCTCGCCCGGCATGAAGATCTTCATTTTCATTTTCTGTGGATGAAAACCACCAACCGCTCCTCTACAGGATTGAGGAACTATGACTTTATATTTTTAAGAGAGTTTTGTGCAACTGTCGCTTTTCTTTATAGTTCTTTACTTTTTACAAACAACGGGTCGGGAGGTTGAGGCGGTAGAGGCGGAAAGAACGATGGTAAAATTGTATGGAAATTTCATCGTCAAAAATAGTAAAATTATATTTATGATACCGTGCTTCGTTGGACTATACCAGAGACTATTATATAGTCTCTGACTATACTAAACAAAAACTCAGAAGTAAAAATCTGGTGAAATCGCTAGAATCTACTATTTTACGGTCTGTTTTACCTTTTTAGAGTAAAAAGGGTGTAATTTAAGTGAACATAATATCTATAATCGTTGTAAAATATAAACAGACCCATCGCGTTTCATATTAGCTATGATTATATAAATGTCATAAGGGAAAAAAATAGACAATATTTTCGAAATAATAAATATAATCAAAGTACATAATACATTTAAATTTTGCAGTAAAATAACAATTTATTTGTTGATTTCAATTACCTGTTTCGCATACTCGGTACACTTATATTGTATGTCATAGGAGAAATAATATCACATTTACAGATCATTATAACAATGAAATTCATTTTAAAACGATTAATTTGATAAAATTTAAGTACAACAAAATATACTTTGATATAAAATTTCAGTCCGATTAAAATAAAACTTAATTTTTTTTATACAATGGAAATTCTATGCGGAAATAATTATTTAGATCTTCAATTTTGTATATTTTCCTGTATATAGAAATATGTAATTCAAATTCTTCCCCCCAATTCCCAGTTTTTTTTATAAAAGAAATTAAAATAAGGAACTATAAATTTATTGCCTTCATATTACTATTATTGTGCTTGCTATAGCAAAAAAAAAAGCTTTTAACTATTTTCCAAGACTTGGAGACTATAATTAAAATTACTATAACGGCAATTACAACGCTATTTTTGTAAGCATAATTTTCTACGCAATATGAAATATTTGAACAGGCACATTTTTAAAAAATATAACACTCCGTTATGGAGATATAGGGTCACTGGTGTTTGTACAGCTTTTGTACTAACTGATGCCCAATTTATTTTAGGAACATTTCTTGGCGCTAACTTGACGCCGCGTGCGTTAAATGCAAAGCCAAAATGGGCGTGATTTCATACTTTTTACAATAACATAAGGTCGAAATTAATTTGCAATTGACAATATGATACGCATGATGACCATTTAGTAAACCTAAATAGAATATCAGTCTGAAAGTACTTATGATCAGAATAATTAAAATAAATACTCGTAATCAACGGAACATTGGAAACAAGATTTAACTTAGAAATTAATAAAAATGATTTTCTTATTTTATTATAAAAATATTATATAACACTAAAAATATTCATGTTTAACGGTGCAACATTGATCTATTTGTTACATTAAAATTACACTTATTCAATTATTTTTAGTGGACTGTAGAAATTGTTAATACTCATTGAAAAAACTAAGAAGTATGTATATTATTTTGATATGAATAAAATAAATTAAAGTTATTCCTATCCATATAAAATTAATAGATACACATGAAATCATTTGATTATATTGTGAAAAATATGTTAATGTAAAGTACTGGACAAAATAATACAAAGGCTTTTGAGATCAAAACGGCAGTGCTGTAAAAACTATTAAACAACACAAATAAATGCTGCACCATTTTTTTCGTTTTCAACTTACATCAATCCATCACTAACCATTGCATCAAAATGCATTTTTAAAAATAAAATATATGTTTGACAGATACAATTAAATAAATTGTAATAACACAAAATTATCTGTAATTTTATAAGCTTATTACATACCAACCAACATTTTCTACAGCCACTAAAACCCCTTATAAAATATAAAAAAAATTGCTTCAGTAATACTTTGTCTTACAAATGCTATGTGACATTAGTGTGACCGAGACAAAACATTACTTGACAACATTTGAATATTTATAGGTATAAACTTATATAAAACTGTTCATCACTGGACCGCTGTCATTATTGCCTATGAGATTACTGATCACTTTAATACAACACTTCGTACACTGTCGCCTTTTTGTCTCCCGAACCGGTCACTATGAACTTATCGTCCGCTGAGATATCACAACTGAGCACCGATGATGACTCCTTCGACTGCAATTAGAAAATACTTGCTTTATTCACGAATTACTTATTAATGTTATACAGATTAAAATGTAGAGTATGGGCGCATACAGATAGCGATCCGTAGTACAGTCCCGTATGTCGTATGGACGAGTTCACACAATACAGTATTCTGGATTTATTTCAAATTGTGTCTGTATCGATTTAAATAAATTTTCAATGTTAGATAGCCCGTTTATAGAGAAAGGCTATGGCTATATTAACGCGGGTGAAAACGCGCAAGGGAATCTAGATCGATTATAAAAAAAAATGAATCACCTGGAATATACTAGCGCCATACGGCGTACGCCACGCGTTGAGCAAGTTGTCCTTGCCGGTGGACACGAACCACTTGCCGCAGTACGCGAACTTGAGCGACAACACGCACGACTCGTGCAGCAGCAGCTGGTAGCGGTCGGGCTTGCCGGCGTGCAGCACCTCCACGTGCGAGTTCTCCATGCCCACCGCCAGCCAGGACCCTGGGAATGTTACATAAAATAACTTACATACATACATACATATAATCACGCCTTTCTCCCATAGGGTAGGCAGAAACTATAGAACGCCACCTGCTACGATCCTTACACAATAACTTAGTGACATGAATCAAAAATAATACCTTACGTGTAGGCCCCGTAGTTTATTACCCATTCGTAGTGGTTCACAACTGGCTTCTCTAGTTGTAAATTACCCTTCAAGACTACTTATATCTTATTTTTATATTTCCTTTTTTTACTGTCTTCCGCTTTGTAAGTGAAAACATAATTCTTTCTTACTCCCCTAATCTTTAAAAATAAGTAAGAGTAAAAGCAAAACATGTAGGCAACCAAGTAATGAACATGTTTGTACATAAATTGTGGGAAAGTACTACTAGTTAATGTTATAAAACTAGCCTGCCATCTTTGGGGCTTCATCAAAAAGACTATCTACATTTATTAGATTTCTTGAATCACGTAGCACTAATTTAAAACTTATTTTTTCTATGCCTGACGAGACATTATATTTAAATTATCTTATATTCATCAAATTTACCGCAAAATTTTCCACCTAATGGTAAACTGTGGCATAGGGATCCAAATACAAGGGCACACAAAATCTCAAATTACCCGTGGGGCAGTATCCTAATGAGAATATCTGGCTGGAGAAGTCGTGTTGGTGCAGTTGTCTGCCTTCTCTCAGGTCCCAGGACCGCACCGTGTTGTCCAGTCCGCCCGTCCATAGTCGGGACCCGTCGCCACTGATGTCAATACATGACGCACCGTCTGTGTGTCCTGATGATATAAAGGATATTTTTAAAACAAGTTTGGCATATGGGTATGTATAGTATATGGTAGGTTTGGTATATGGGTCCACCGGAGGTCATGCACTAACAGTCCCCGGTGCCCCAATTTTTGGTGTTTGGAGGAGCACCGGTTTTGTGGGTAAACCTCTCCTCGTCATTCATATCATTGCTATGGAGAGGGGAGTCCTACATACCCTGCAGCTGCAGCAGTGGGGATGCCAAATGCATTCCCCCCTCCGGCAAAAAAGGGTCAAGATATCATGGTTTATTTCATAAAATGTAAAAATATTATTATTTCTTAATCCGGTGTCGTATTATTTTGCATTATACTGTGGTTATGCGCAGAAAAAAAAATACAATATAATGAGATATATTTTTTACTTACCCTGGAATTGCCTAACTAATGTTTGGTTTTGTAGATCCCATACAGCTATGTTGCCATCCGAACAGCAACTGAAGCATACCTGTAAAATATCAAATGTGATTAAGAATGTAAACAAAACCCCAAAAGTGTTTAAGTGAATATAATGTTTAATTCTTGTGAGTTTAAGGACGATACAGTTTTTTCGGACGGACTTTATGTTGTTAGCCAGAAGGCTGCCACTTCACCGGGCATAAAACAAGCAGAGCTCCAGCCTAAATAAATGGTTTTAAAACTACAAACTAAGCAACCTGCGCAATAGAGCCTCCCCTATGGGACTTGGACCTCATCTCAGGACGGTCATTGGCGGGGGGATTAGGACGGTCATTGGCGGGGGATTAGGACGTTTAGTTTTTAGGGGAGTTTTGTGCAACTGTCGCCCATTGCAGAGCGCGTCTTACAATGTATGAACTGTAAGCATGGGTATAATAAACAACCCGTGATGTCTTAACTAAAATAATACTCGCCATATTAAGTTCATAAGTCGGCGACCTATATTTAATATATTTGTGATAATTACGATGATTCGCGGTACCAAAACAAAAGATATATAAACATTTGGAAGGTACAGCCAAAGAACAGCGAATGTCACAATTTTAATTCTTTTCTATATTTTATTGGAAACATTAAATACCCAATCACAAACTTAAAAAAAAAGTAAACAGATGGCGCTGAAAATACATTTTTGTTTATGATCAAAACTATAATCTCAATAAAAACGACACACTAGCCTAACTTTTAATTGCATTTTTCAGAAAATCTATTTATTTGGACATTCCCTGTTCTTTGTCTGTACACTTCATTTATTTTCAGTATAAAAGCGCCGTACAACATTTTATATTATTTGCTTACAATGGACAAAACGCTTTGTTTACTCATAAAATTCTCAGCTAATCTACACAAATACTAATAATTCCAGAGAGGGAGAGTGCTGAGGAGCTAAATCACCTTCTACAATTATTTGTAATTTCATATCACAAATAACTGAAAGACTTGTATTAACTTTTTTAGAACATATCGACGGGTAAAAGGCAAAAGGGGTCAAACACCACAGATTATATTGTTCAGGAGAACAAAAACAAGGTTTAAAAATTATATCTCTTTAATGCTTTATTGAATCATATCACAATGTTCTTTAATAATTTTATATCAAAATAAGTCAAAGATCAATACTTTCAAAGATAGATGTCGTTTGACCCCAGGTTTTTATCATGTTTATTACATTTCAAGGGGTCAAGAAACAATATTCAATGAGATATTTAGATTTTGACTTAAGCCACATTTGATAATATTTTAACTTATTAGGCACAACAGGTTTATAACTAATATAGATTTTGGCTTCAGGTAAAATATGTTAATACACTAATTATCCTTACTAATGTTAGATGATCTTTCATTAATTAATAGTTTTTTTAAAGTGCAATTAAGGATCCAAGCTATATTATTATTTAAGAACGTACCTTAGAGTCAGGACTAATAGCTAGCGCGTAACACGCGGGTGCTGATGACGTGAGTTCGGCTCTAACCCGAGGAGTGGGTGAGGCGAGGTCCCATATTGATAGGTTCGACGCTTCACCGCCAACTATTAGCGTTCTGCCGTCCGGTAACAGTTTCACTGACCGAATGTAGTTGTCTCGTTGCTGGAATAAAGGATTTATATGAAAATATCGTCATCTGTTTAAGCGTCAAGCTCCAGTTACGTGGATGGGGGATTTTTTCGCTAAAATCGATGACATGGTTCCTAAGAACAGATCTTTGTACGTCTTGCCCATATAAAACGATCTAAATGTATGCCTATACAACACTACGCGACATACCAAGCAGTCCAGTTGTGAGAGCGGCTCGAGCGCGGCGGGCGAGCCCGGGTTGGAGATGTCCCACAGCTTGACGCAGCCCTTGCCGCCCGTGTAGGCGTGGCGCGCGCCGCCCGCGTGCGACAGCGCCACGGCGCACACGACCTCGCCTATATACAACACTACGCGACATACCAAGCAGTCCAGTTGCGAGAGCGGCTCGAGCGCGGCGGGCGAGCCCGGGTTGGAGATGTCCCACAGCTTGACGCAGCCCTTGCCGCCCGTGTAGGCGTGGCGCGCGCCGCCCGCGTGCGACAGCGCCACGGCGCACACGACCTCGCCTATATACAACACTACGCGACATACCAAGCAGTCCAGTTGCGAGAGCGGCTCGAGCGCGGCGGGCGAGCCCGGGTTGGAGATGTCCCACAGCTTGACGCAGCCCTTGCCGCCCGTGTAGGCGTGGCGCGCGCCGCCCGCGTGCGACAGCGCCACGGCGCACACGACCTCGCCTATATACAACACTACGCGACATACCAAGCAGTCCAGTTGCGAGAGCGGCTCGAGCGCGGCGGGCGAGCCCGGGTTGGAGATGTCCCACAGCTTGACGCAGCCCTTGCCGCCCGTGTAGGCGTGGCGCGCGCCGCCCGCGTGCGACAGCGCCACGGCGCACACGACCTCGCCTATATACAACACTACGCGACATACCAAGCAGTCCAGTTGCGAGAGCGGCTCGAGCGCGGCGGGCGAGCCCGGGTTGGAGATGTCCCACAGCTTGACGCAGCCCTTGCCGCCCGTGTAGGCGTGGCGCGCGCCGCCCGCGTGCGACAGCGCCACGGCGCACACGACCTCGCCTATATACAACACTACGCGACATACCAAGCAGTCCAGTTGCGAGAGCGGCTCGAGCGCGGCGGGCGAGCCCGGGTTGGAGATGTCCCACAGCTTGACGCAGCCCTTGCCGCCCGTGTAGGCGTGGCGCGCGCCGCCCGCGTGCGACAGCGCCACGGCGCACACGACCTCGCCTATATACAACACTACGCGACATACCAAGCAGTCCAGTTGCGAGAGCGGCTCGAGCGCGGCGGGCGAGCCCGGGTTGGAGATGTCCCACAGCTTGACGCAGCCCTTGCCGCCCGTGTAGGCGTGGCGCGCGCCGCCCGCGTGCGACAGCGCCACGGCGCACACGACCTCGCCTATATACAACACTACGCGACATACCAAGCAGTCCAGTTGCGAGAGCGGCTCGAGCGCGGCGGGCGAGCCCGGGTTGGAGATGTCCCACAGCTTGACGCAGCCCTTGCCGCCCGTGTAGGCGTGGCGCGCGCCGCCCGCGTGCGACAGCGCCACGGCGCACACGACCTCGCCTATATACAACACTACGCGACATACCAAGCAGTCCAGTTGCGAGAGCGGCTCGAGCGCGGCGGGCGAGCCCGGGTTGGAGATGTCCCACAGCTTGACGCAGCCCTTGCCGCCCGTGTAGGCGTGGCGCGCGCCGCCCGCGTGCGACAGCGCCACGGCGCACACGACCTCGCCTATATACAACACTACGCGACATACCAAGCAGTCCAGTTGCGAGAGCGGCTCGAGCGCGGCGGGCGAGCCCGGGTTGGAGATGTCCCACAGCTTGACGCAGCCCTTGCCGCCCGTGTAGGCGTGGCGCGCGCCGCCCGCGTGCGACAGCGCCACGGCGCACACGACCTCGCCTATATACAACACTACGCGACATACCAAGCAGTCCAGTTGCGAGAGCGGCTCGAGCGCGGCGGGCGAGCCCGGGTTGGAGATGTCCCACAGCTTGACGCAGCCCTTGCCGCCCGTGTAGGCGTGGCGCGCGCCGCCCGCGTGCGACAGCGCCACGGCGCACACGACCTCGCCTATATACAACACTACGCGACATACCAAGCAGTCCAGTTGCGAGAGCGGCTCGAGCGCGGCGGGCGAGCCCGGGTTGGAGATGTCCCACAGCTTGACGCAGCCCTTGCCGCCCGTGTAGGCGTGGCGCGCGCCGCCCGCGTGCGACAGCGCCACGGCGCACACGACCTCGCCTATATACAACACTACGCGACATACCAAGCAGTCCAGTTGCGAGAGCGGCTCGAGCGCGGCGGGCGAGCCCGGGTTGGAGATGTCCCACAGCTTGACGCAGCCCTTGCCGCCCGTGTAGGCGTGGCGCGCGCCGCCCGCGTGCGACAGCGCCACGGCGCACACGACCTCGCCTATATACAACACTACGCGACATACCAAGCAGTCCAGTTGCGAGAGCGGCTCGAGCGCGGCGGGCGAGCCCGGGTTGGAGATGTCCCACAGCTTGACGCAGCCCTTGCCGCCCGTGTAGGCGTGGCGCGCGCCGCCCGCGTGCGACAGCGCCACGGCGCACACGACCTCGCCTATATACAACACTACGCGACATACCAAGCAGTCCAGTTGCGAGAGCGGCTCGAGCGCGGCGGGCGAGCCCGGGTTGGAGATGTCCCACAGCTTGACGCAGCCCTTGCCGCCCGTGTAGGCGTGGCGCGCGCCGCCCGCGTGCGACAGCGCCACGGCGCACACGACCTCGCCTATATACAACACTACGCGACATACCAAGCAGTCCAGTTGCGAGAGCGGCTCGAGCGCGGCGGGCGAGCCCGGGTTGGAGATGTCCCACAGCTTGACGCAGCCCTTGCCGCCCGTGTAGGCGTGGCGCGCGCCGCCCGCGTGCGACAGCGCCACGGCGCACACGACCTCGCCTATATACAACACTACGCGACATACCAAGCAGTCCAGTTGCGAGAGCGGCTCGAGCGCGGCGGGCGAGCCCGGGTTGGAGATGTCCCACAGCTTGACGCAGCCCTTGCCGCCCGTGTAGGCGTGGCGCGCGCCGCCCGCGTGCGACAGCGCCACGGCGCACACGACCTCGCCTATATACAACACTACGCGACATACCAAGCAGTCCAGTTGCGAGAGCGGCTCGAGCGCGGCGGGCGAGCCCGGGTTGGAGATGTCCCACAGCTTGACGCAGCCCTTGCCGCCCGTGTAGGCGTGGCGCGCGCCGCCCGCGTGCGACAGCGCCACGGCGCACACGACCTCGCCTATATACAACACTACGCGACATACCAAGCAGTCCAGTTGCGAGAGCGGCTCGAGCGCGGCGGGCGAGCCCGGGTTGGAGATGTCCCACAGCTTGACGCAGCCCTTGCCGCCCGTGTAGGCGTGGCGCGCGCCGCCCGCGTGCGACAGCGCCACGGCGCACACGACCTCGCCGTGCGGCAGCGCCGCCACCGCGCGCGCGCCCCGCGCCACGCCGGCGCCGCCCAGCGCGTCGGCCGGGAACCCCACGGGCTGCAGCGGCCCGCCGCACGACGAGTGGTACGAGTACGCGCTGCAACCGATACGGACACCTCACATTTCTACACCTCAGACGCATTAAGACACATGTAGAGGAAATCGTCCAATCATTGGTACTTTAAGCAAAGCTGTGCCAAGGATAGACAGTATTACTACTATTTTATTTCAGAAGCATTTGGTGGTAAATGCCACTTTACGATAAAGGCACTTACGACGAATTATTCTGACGTATAATGCTAATTCACTCCGACCTTATGCTTCTGAGCTCTAGATTTATCTGAGGTTGTTTGCGCGTTGCGGTGAACGTTGTGGGGTACGACCCCACAACGTTCACGCTCAGTGGTTGACAATAAAATAAAATATTTGGACCGCACTAATGGGGTCGTAAGTTCGTAACCCAGTGGTTGGCGCATTTTAACACGTTTTCACTTCTTCCAGAACTCCTGGAGTGCCAGTCCAGTTTTTTTTTCGGACAGACGTATGTAGTTAGCAACGAAGCTTTTGCTACTTCACGGGACATAAAGGCGAGCAGGGCTCTAGCCTTAATAAAAGCTTTAGATACTACAAACTAAGCAACGTCATCACCGCAACCCGCGACCGTGCCCCAGACCCGTGACAGTTGAGTGGATACTCAGTAGGGATAATACCGCAAAGTTTTACCTTTCGAGGCGCCACTAGCACAAGTTATACAAATAAATAAAATTGGTATGACCATTTGTAATGAAAAGATAATAGGTTGTACTAATGCACTAAACTGTACTAATGTACTAGCTTCCAGCGCGCGGTTTCACCCACATAGCATCCGTTCCCGTGGAAACATCATCTCTAAATTCTCTCAGCCTCTGATAGTCCTGAATAACATTATTGTTTTCTAATAGTGAACTTTTTATGCAAAAAACAAGCAATCAAATCTTTCCTCTTCACAATATTATTTTTAAATATACTAAATACTACCATAAAACATGTTATACTAACGGTTTAGCCGTAGGACCGATGCCATTACTTCTATGGTGTGAATCATAATGCATGGGAGGAGCGGTCGGCCTGTACCCTCCATACGCTGGGAACGGGTAAGATCCCCGTGCGCTAGTAGGAGTGGAGGCCCGACCTAGTTTACCACCTGGTGTACCTGGCTTTTCCTGACAAAAAAATAAAAAATAAAAAAAAAAGTAACATACATACAATCTCGCCTCTATCCCATAGGGATAGGATAGTCTTCTGTCCATCAACTACAATCTTGACATACCACTCGCCTCTTCTACATTCATTAATCAGCTCATGCATCCTTCGGTTTAGGGTACTTCTAACCTGGCCTATCTTAAGAACATTCGCAATTTGCCTAACTTAGGGGAAAAGAATCGTGTATGTATGATATTCAAAAAATAAATAAAACATGTCTTCAGTTTAACTATTGATATAAACCACATTCTTGAATGCAATAAATATATACTGGACCGCGGCGGTAATGGCTGGTGGTTTGGGTTGGATTCCAACCCGATTGATTGATTGAATGATGTGTTTGTAATGTCCCCCGCGGCACAGAGATTTAATAAATAAGTGCGAGAGTTGTCTTTTAGAAAAATGTTTGCTACGAAATCCTTTCATCCATCCATTTCACAATTAAATTAAATTACATCGTACATATTTCTTATTATAATACTTACATCTTTAGAACTTTTAGGTGTGGAGCGGCTAGATGATGAACCTGACCGCGAAGGGGGTCGGGGGCCATTCTCGGTCCGTTCACCCCCTTCTGTTCGGACACTGGGTGACCCACGTTCTTCCTTTAATAATGGATAGGCCAATATGTAGAGTTGACATATTTAAGGTTGTGGGATTATCTTTTGTGACGGAAAAAGGAAATATCGCATCTCGCGCATATGATGACACAAAATGAAGTCATGATTCAATACATTTTTTTTTTGAGTTGGTCTGTCATTTCAAATGACTAAAACTCATTATCATGAACACATTTGGTTGTGTGTCACTATTACATTAACCCATTTACTCCTACCGGGTGTTATAACACCACGAAATATATACTACTTCATATACATATATAACTTTTTTCCCTACTATCACTAATTTGTATTGAAAAGGTATAATTTACCTTTTCAATACAAATTAGTGATAGTAGGGCTTTCTCCTACTGGCTGTTATAACAACCATGGTTTTTAAATATTTCCAGATGAATAGCATTCTTTTTTTTTAATTGAGATTAATAAAATTCAACCACCGGCAGGATTCGAACTTGCATCTTAGGTAAAGCCCCTAACGCCTTAACCAATTAGGCTACGGTGGAACCACAGCCGGTCATCGAAATTAATTAATCTCTTTGTAACACGTCACTAAGGCGTTAGTGTTTACTAGTTATGTTGAGTTATTTTGCAATATAGTATATAAGGTAAACTTTTCCATAGTGTTCAAACATTTTTTTTTTCATGACAAAGTTCTGAAATATTAAATAGTTTCAGGATTATCTGGGTTAAAGCAGCGATATATAACCACGTAGCTTTTGCTACTTCGCCGGGCGTATATCTACAATTACCTTAACATATAAATAAATACTAGAAAAACATATTATTATTCTTCTGGAATCTATAGAAAAATACATTTTTTACCATCTCACCTCGTTTGCTACATCAACAACAAGATCTTGGTCGCTTTTTTCCGCGTCGCTGTCCTAAAAATGTAGTATAAAATTAATATTTATACATTAAAAACGATTTGTTAAGAAACCCAGCAATAAAATTACAACCATTGTAATATAGCTATGTTACCAGCAAATATTTTATAAGCATCTGTACAAATAAGCCGTGGAGAGACGGGTTTTGATTCAATTATTCTAAGTACTCGTATTGTTTATTGAATAACTAGTTGACCCATGCGGTTTCACCCGCATATCTCCCTATCGCAGGGAGATGGGGACAGATTTCCAAAAAAAAAATGAAGCACGATTTTTTTGTTAGTTACAGTCCGCGTACCAATTTTTAACTTTCTTCCTTGAAAATTGCGGAATGCTAGATACAACCTTTCACCCCCCATTTTAGGAAGTGGGGGTTTAGAAAGAGACAAAAAGTAGCCTATGTCCATCCCTTCACCTATCTCCACTTAAAAAATCACGTCAATTCGTCGCTCCGTTTGGCCGTGAAAGACGGACAAACAAACAGACACAGACACTTTCAGATTTATAATATTAGTATGGATATTTTTTTCCATTATTTATATTAAATTATATACGCAATGCTTTTAAGCGTTCGCGATTTGTACACATAATTTATGGTAGTAAATAGATTAGTTTATACGTGGCCACGATTGATGTAACCTATGACGAAACGTCGCGCGTCGGCCTAATAAAAAGGTAATGATTTGCCTTACAATCGTACCGCGATTCAGTCTACTATAAATTAAATTATTGATTGTACTTACAAACTATCACTTAATTTAACCATTATTTTTACCAAATTAAGGATGTAAACAGTTGTGTAATTTGTAGAGATGAAATAAATAAAATTATTACTATTTTAATATATTTAAAAAACAGACATCATTTGCAGGAAAACAAAAGTTTTGTCAATTTAGTCTAATGCCTTGTCAATTTAGAAGCGAACACAATTTAATTATGTTATACGATGTGGAAACAACTTTTTTTCCTTCTCAGTCTAGAAAACTAACCCGTGGTATTACCGTTCAGTATATCTAGTTTCAAAAATTCCAATGTGGGTCAGCCTTATGTAAAACAGAAATATCCTTACTTAAATGTCTCTAGTTTTACTCTAAACTTTCTGATGAAATTATTAGAAGGACAAAGACTTTCAGTTGTACTATAGCGTGGACAGCCTCTTTTGTGTATCAATATCGACATATTGATCCTGAATGACAGGAGTCCACAGTGACGGACAGACGCAGACCTTGTATTTTAGGACCCTGGACTAACAAGTCTAAGGGGTATCCAATTAATTGGAACAACTGATAATTTCAAAGAATGATTAGTTACCCTTTAAGCCTATATCGTCGGTGAGCTGTAATAACATCTGTCAAGGAATATTTTCGTTACATATATTTTAAAGGGCAAAAAAACAATTTGGTGCATTATTTTCAACCTTATTAGCTATTGTCACTTTCGTATTACCGACAATATGGCGATCCGTCTTCAGTGGCGAGATGAAAGATTAGTCCTCATAAAAAATTTGAATCTTCTAATCAAAAGTCAAAGCCCATCCCTCACCGAAACAACGAGAAAAACAAACACAAAAAGCAACATTGAACAGTAGAAGCGACACATACACTACATAGACTCACATGGCCAAGTACCTTCTCCTCTTTCCTACGTTTGACGTCTAAAGCCTCGGGCTCAACGGGGGAGCGGGGACGGTACTTCTGTTCCCGCTCGTGTGGGGATACTGATCGTCTCTGTTGGCAAATTAAACGATATTTATTTAGCACGTAGGTATTTACATACCCGAATTGAAGAAGTATACATTGGTCAAAGGCATAAAGTTGTATGGGAGAAAACGTTCGATGTAGAAAGAAAACCACTGCTGAACATTAGTCTCCTTCTAAAAGAGTGTTTTTGCTATAGTCACCACGCTTGGCGGGCGGGTTGGTGTGTGTAGTATTATATCTTAACACATAGGGAAACACTGCTGCCCGTTCCCTGGTATATGCTTACTATAAATGGTATTATAACAATGAACAGAAATCTAAAATTTTACTTATTTATGTCCTGCTTGGGGATCGAATCCACAACAAATGAGACTTATAGAAACTGTACTACGGAGGAAAAAAAACAACCTATTCGTAATTATAGACAAAGGATAATCATCCTTATCTTAGTAGGCGGTTATATAGGGTGTATATATAGGGTGTATATATAGGGTGTCTAATACCATCAAAAAAAAAAATCATAGACGACAAGCGGGTAATTTTATAGTGAGTTCGAATGCCGCATAAGGTTACACACATGCGATAGGTGCCTCAGATAGACGCGCCTTGCATATCATAAGTTAAAAAAAAACGATAATTAAAAAGAAACTCAGTATAAAAAAACATTTATTATGTCATCTAGACATTTTAACAACGCCTATATATTTTAATTACCTGTTGTAAACCTCTTGAACCATGTCTGTCGTCATCTCGTGGCGGATTACCCGAGAGTAACGGCGGAGGCGCCGGTCCTCCCGGCAGTACCGGCGGCTTTATGTCTGCCGGTGGGGGTAGTTCTACCTGCGTTACAAATAGTACTACATGTGAAGTTTTCTACCGATATCTAATTCTATACACATATTAAACAGAGATAAAAAAATATTTTACTTTGTAATAAAATAAAAATCAAAGTTTTAAGGTTAAACCTTAGATAGCCTCATTATTTAGGCTGTGTTCAAACCAAACTGACTGTCAGCCGCCGAATGTGAGCAGGCTCACTGTGAGCGTCAGTGTAAACGTGAAAATAAACGGTATTTTTCGTTCACACTATGCTGACAATACGCTATAGTTTACGTCCGTCCGTCCAATCAGCATCCGCGGAGCGTAGCGTGACACGCTATATTAATCGGCCGCCGAATGTCAGCGTCTACGCATAGCGTAATAACGTATCGTCGGTTAGATGTGAACGAACAAGTGAATATGTATGGAAATACAATAAACTGCGTAACGTTCGCTCACTTTCGGCGGCTGACAGTCAGTTTGGTTTGAACACATGCTTATAAATAACACATACTAAAACACTGTGAAATGCTATAAACCAGGGGTCTCCAAACTTTGAAGCCTTAGGGCTATAATTATATTTTCAGTATGCTTCATGGGCCAAAACAGATTTATTTTTTCTGCCCTTATCTATAGTCGTATTTCTAGCAATAGTAACAACAATAAAACATTTGTTTTCGCGGGCCAGTTTGATGACACTGGCGGGCCGTAGTTTGAAGACCCCTGCTATAAACGATTGAGTACTGAGTACTATTTTAATACTGAGATTCCCACAGAAACAGGAGTAAGAGGGTAAAACCGCGCTAGTATAAATATAGTATTATATAGCTATGTATAGTATTAGAAAAAATATAAAGCAAAAAATAAAAGGACTTCCTAACAAAATAAAAAATGGACATAAATTTACAGCAATACAAAACGAAATGTATTTGTAAATCTCAAATTGCTATAAAGTTTTACTTTAATCTGAAGGAACTGATAATGGACAATGGGCGGAACCGTCCCCACCCATCAACAAAAATGAAATGTAGCTCAATTGACAGATCTTGGCAAGATTATATGTTTTTACTATGGCGACATTGCCCAAATGCATGGGGTTCTCATGGTATCTTACGTTTAAACAAATGTCTTCTGGAACGGAACCCATACATTTTTGCCCATCCCCCTTTCAATGGAAAAGCACTGGTATCTTAAACAGAGATTGCCGATTCGAGTCCATTTGGTGATATTAATACTAAATTTATTTTAAATATAATGCCTTAGGCAATTATTTTTTGCTTACCTTATGTGCGGGTGGTGGTAAATGCGGCGGGGGAGGAGGCCCACCCCCGGGGGCAAACAATAAACCTCCTGCCCCCAACAAGCCCCCCGCAGCTCCTACCCCATGTGATAGTCCTGCACTGGCGTGTATTTGTTGCTATAAGAAAGAAAGGGACACTATTACATTAATTATAAAGATGTGTTAAGGATATAGATAAATATGATTTTCATTCATCTGAATTAAATCTAGAGTTAAAAATAGATTATCACAACAGAAACCTTTAACATCTAAATATAGAAACTAACTGACTGATCGGTCAACGCACAGCTGAACCCGCTGTGTCTAGAATAATTAAATTTTGCACAAATATTTTATAAGTAACTTTGGTGTGCACTAAGAAAGGATTTAAAAAAAAAACAACCCCTGAGGGGATGAATAGCGGAGGCAAAGTTTGTATGAAGAAATCGTAATCTACGCGGACGAGGTCACGGGCAACAGCTACATAGTTTAATTTTGAGTATAGTTATGAGCAGTTTAACAACATCTACTTTCAAATAAAAAAATAATTTCATTAGCATTTAATAGATACATAGAAAGATATTGTACAACAAAATTTATGACAGTACATTTAGGCTACTACACATTCGGTATGCCTGTTACTCAAGCCTGTGAACGATGCGAGCACCGAGCTTGCCCTCTCTCACTCGCTGCCCTCACCGCCGTCCGTATGTGACACATGCGGCAGAATGCGCACGCCCAATGTGGGGTCAGCCTTACTGGCAGGAGTCTAACGTAAATTATCAAGTAAGTTTCGCAGATTACGATTAGAACAAGTAGATGGAAAGCAAGTCCTACCAATATTATAAATCCGATAGTTTGTAAGGATAGATTATTGGGTGGTTTACTTTTTTTTACATAAAAACTATTTCAGAAATTTGGTTCCAACTCCACAGATAGTCTTCTATAGTCACCAATAACTTTAGAAACCGCAAGATATTATATTCAATTAATCATTGCGGTTTCACTGTACTACATCGTGCGGATACTAGTTACATCGTGACGATCAATATCAATAACTGATAATAATAAGAATAAGTTCTATTCAAAGAATAAAAGTTAGTAGTTAGCAGGGATTTCCCTTCCCCCAACAAATACATGAGTACATATTAGAAATCCCATCATCTGAGATATATCTTGTTAGCAGTTTTTATAGATAGTCTCGTTTACCCACTAAACAACCTGACTTTTATTAGCTAGATGGTTTGAAATCACCTTATCATATTCCTTAGATTCTATTATCTAATTTATGAACCCAATTAGCTTTTTCCTAGTTCACGAAGACGCGGCACGTCACACGTGGCTTTGAGTGGCGCGCGTGCCCACTAAATATGGAACCGTAAACGTACTCAAACAACGCCATATGTTTGAATTTAGTGCGGCCGCCCCACGACACGCGCGACGCCCCGCATCTCTTGTCGTTAGTAGTGAATGAGGAAAATGTAAATACACAGCTTAACTAACTTTGAGAGCGACACACGTTAGTTTTTTAATCTAGCAGTCGCAATAAGAAATCTTTGATTTTATAATAAGAACCGAACTCTTGCACCCGGAGAAATAAAGCGAGACTAAAGAGGTATTATACTACGAATAGTCTCAGTTAAATCAAATATTAAGTAATTAGGAAGTTTACTCCCAAGTATTCCTATAACAGATTCCAATACTAGTCATACTTCAATGATCAACTATTTGATGATAAATTATAGCCAAATGTACGCTTCCATGAATCCAATAACATGAGACTGATAGTTCATTTATAATGAGTATAGGTATGCGGGCCAACGGATGAGGTGGCTCTGGCTTCACTACTTTAAGAGATAACTAATAAAATTTAACACGAAAACAGAGAAATGGGCGATCTAAGCGCTGGCGGGCAAATTCAAATGCCTTGGCGGGCCTCGATTTGGCCGGCCTTGGTATAGGTCATATACACGTAGCATAAAATATGTGAATATAATAAAAAAAGATAATACCCAACACATACTGAAGCATCATTCTATGAACATTAATGAAACAATATTGTATGTATTTTATGTTAGACACACCAGCAAACTATAGTGCTTATACAATGAAATGAGTGAAATATACGATTAGGTATAAACTATTTTTAATTACCAATTACTGTGAACTTATAATAAAATGTTATTATGTTAGCCTGTGCATTCTGTTAATTGGTTTGATTGTGATTACATTTTTATGTGCAATATAGTTAGTGCTATCATATTAACATAGGCATGTGTATGGAGAATTGATTATGAGATTAACAGTGGTTAAAGGAACAATACTTGGCTTTAAGTATTTACTTGAGTAAGTAGTCTCACTGTCGTGGTCTCTATTGCTACGGTAATATGGTTCTTAAATACAGGAGTAAACTAGATTCATCAATGAAAAGTTTGTTTGTATTGACTACATATTACACTTTATTATCATTGTGAGAATAGGTAGAACAATTATATAGCCTAGAACTCTGACTACAATAAAAACTGATTATAGTTACATCTTATATGATATATTATAACCTACTCATATTATAAACGCGAAAGTTTGCAAGTATGGATGGATAGATGAATGTGTGATACTCTTTCACGACAAAACTACAGAACGGAATTGGCTGAAATTAATTTTGCACCGGGATAGGCTATACGCTGGATTAACATATGGACTACAAAACATCACGCTCCAACCCACTGGAGCAGAGTAACGCGGGTAAAACCGCCGGGCGCTGGTAGTAACTATAATTGCAGGGGTCGAAGCCGCGCGACAGGTTTCCTATCCATAAGCCGAAAATTATATTGAAACCACGTAAGGCAAATACGTGGCACAGAAACAGTGTTAACGCAAGGTGAATAAGGCACGGACGTACATTTTATATGAAAACGTTTGAAGCGACATCATTACTAAGGTGCGCGACTTTCCACGTCTTCGCCTTAGTTCGTTTCTGTCTAATTCACGCCTAATATTATTAAATTATAACTAGGACTAATAGTTATAAATATTTTTAGTTTCTTGATACTAACATTAACAGTAGCAGAAATGATACTTTATACGGGAGATGGGAATATCAACATATTGAACTCTATTGACTTACATTTAAAAACCAATAAATTTCCGCAGACATGTCCGTTTACGTGTTATATTCAAAAGAAAGGTCTAACTTGTCTTAAAAATAATATTTATATAAAAAAACGCAAAATGCAAATACTGAAATATTCTTGAGTAAATTTGACAAAGAATTAGTAATAAAGTAATATATATTATTATTAGTAATATCACAATTAGTGGTGGTTTACGGTAGTGAGACAAATAGTTCAAAGAATTTTGTTGAAAAGGGTGAAACGGTAGTTAATCAGATACTAATAGGCATCGTTTTAACAGTGATGGCTTGCGATGGGAAAAGCAGAGACTTATCATCGAAATCCATTCCTGTTTACAGACAGAATTACCGATTACGAAAAACATAAAACATTACTGTGCAATATTGACAATAAATACTATACAATTATACTATCTGATATTATCTACAACTATTAAAGTAATATGTATGTATGTACTTTTAATAAAATCAAGTAAGCACACACACAATAAATGTATACGCTCACTACCCTAAAATAAATATGTTGTATGATTTGTGCATAATTGTCTTTCAACATCAACTATTGTAAGAAAAAAACTACTAGTGCTTTCTAACAGTGATATAATAAAATATTATTTGTATACTAAATTAATTATTACAGCTATTATTATTAATGAACTGACCAGACTGATATTAGCTACTATCACACATATTGAAGCCAATCCCTGTAAAATGACCTAAACATTGAAAAAAGGAAGGTACACAAAATAAATTAAATTTGAAATCAAGTGAAAACTATCACATGCAGTTTCCTAAGTTAGACACAATTTGAATATTTCAATAAAAAAAAAGTATGGCATGGTAAGAATCGCTAAAACTGTACCGCGCCTTAGGAAAGCGCGGCGAGGTGCGGCCGGGGAGGAAAGAGCATGACGTAAGCGTTGACGGCCTGATAGAACGGAGTGGTTGATACTCCCCCCGCCTCGCCCCGCACATACTAAAGTATTGTTTTGTCCACATTACCCATTTATGATAGCAAGGGAAGCCATACGCCATACGGCGATGTTGCAAAGTCCTGAGACACTTATAATTTGTGTCAAATAACAAGGTAGTCGGATTAATACTTCCAAGTGGAAACAGCCCTTAAGAGTATGACAGTAAAATTTGTTTTTGTGTGAGTACAAAATCTATGAATTGCAGTGATTGTAACTTAAATTTAATTGTCTATTGGCTGTCTCTGTACCATGCCATGGCATCTTAAATAACAATTTTACTAATAATGCAGCATGAAACTGAAAATACCCACTTTAGAAGTCTTAACAAAATAGATGAGTATGCAAAAGCTAACACAATGTAGACTGATGGTGAAGTTCCAAAGTAATTATAAAATGGCAACATAAAGTAATGCATGTTAATCACAACATATAATCAATGTACCAAGCACAGTATTTAACTTACAAGCAGTTGCTGGAGGCCCTGTTGTTGCTGTTGCTGCGAACAACGTTAATATTGTATTGCTCTTTTGTTTGATTGTTGCTAACATTACCACTGATTTCGTCGTTCTTGTACTGTGGATAGACATTTTTGCGACTATCTGCAAGTATTGTGCATAATCTTGTCGCAATTTTGGGCTTAATTTTTACAAACTCCTAAAGCCCTACCTCGTAAGTTGGTGGTTCATCATGGAACATTATATAATTATATACCTAATAATTTATGTCTTGTCCATTTATATGGACTAAAATAATTCTTGTGTATTCTTATTAACTAACATCTTTTGTTTTTTGTTTGCGATTAAGTTAAAGCATATATTTCTTAAATATATGCTATATATACCTAGATATTAAGGCAAATTTAAACATTGTTTTAATTTTTTTAGATTGTTATGCAATATACCTACATACTTTAATAATAATTTTGATTATTTCTTCGGTAAAAACGGTAAAAACTTTATAACTTTAATATGGCAGTGTGCAAAATGAAACTAATTAATAATAAAATACAACTGTATATACATACATACTTTTAGACTTTAGCGTCGGTATCATATTTAGACTACATTTACCTTTAATATTACATCTACATTACGTTCAAGTAACATTGACTGTCATCGCGGGCAGAGTGAATTAGTTGGTCTCAGACTTATCCTGTCAGTCAGTCAGACTTGATTCAGTCTGTCCGCGACTACGTCAATAGAACTTGACCGAAACATAGCTGCATTTTTATCTTATTACTATTTTATATGCAACATGTATCAGAATAATATAAATATCTATAAAGTAACAAATACACAAAAACAGTTATTTTTTATTTACACTTGAGAGTTAGAAAGAAAACCGTAATTTTATAATATTAAGTATTGATTTGGTAAAAGGCTACATAAAGTAATTTTTTACTAGTAAGTCACCAATGTATCATCAGTTTTCCATATAGCATGATAGATAATAATCTAAACAATCCTATTAAATTAAACATATTCAAGTGATGGCTCCCCACTCTGACACAATAACTTTTATCAAACTATATTTTACCATATTTATTATTATATATGACTCATAATATTATACATATGTTATAAGCTTCTTAACATACTAAAAACTGCATGTAAGTTATAATTAACTAAAATGTACACTTATTAGATTTTTTTTTAACTCCATAGAGTCAAGAATAGTTCTATAAAAGTACCTGTTATAAATAAAATAAATAAGCAAAAAATGATGGTCTATTCTAGTATAATGAAAATTGGCAACAAGCTTTTAGTTTTGTACTAAGCTTTCAAAATCATCTATTGGAATGTAATGTTGAAAGTATTGCATAATGTTGCTAGAACTGCACTTACCCCAATGATGGCGTTTAACTCTGACATAGTGACTTGCTTAGCTCTTTCCACAGCACTTGCTACCGATTGCTGGTGTTCCTGAGCTAAAAACGGTAACACCTGGCCTATGATACCACTTAACCGTTTAGCTATTTCTGTCTGTGAAATGGAAAACAAAAGGTTTAATAAAAAACACTTGAAGGATGTTTTTAGTTACACAATGTTATAAATATAAGAGATTGTTTTGGGTTGGATTTCCATCTGGGATTATTACCTATTTGTGCAAAGCATAGACAGTTGTTCTGAGTATGGGTATACTTTTGAATCTGTGAATTATGTTTTATAGAATCCACTATCTTAAAAAATAAAATAGGATGGACTTATATCTGTACTAATATTATAAAGAGGAAAGATTTGATTGTTTGTATTGAAACCGAAACTACTGGACCAATTTGAAAAAATCTTTTACTGTTGGCAAGCTACACTATCCCCGGATGACATAGGCTATATTTAATTAGGGTGAAAACCGCGCGCGGGAATAAATAATGCTATATCCTGCTTTAAAAATTACAAAAGATTTTTTAAATTATGTACTCTGTATAGGAATTCTGATATTTAAAAAAAAACAAGATAATGAAAATGACATCCATATTAGGATTCAAAATAACCCATGTTATAAATTGTAAGGTTATTATGTCCTAATTTTTTTAAACAACTTATACACTATGGAATGATCGGTAATATTACTTATCAATCAACAGAACTTCCAATGTAGGGATTGAACCCACAACACTATAGTGAATAGACATCTATAGTTACTAGCAAATTGTGGTGCAAACAACATACAAGAGAATAAATTAAGATTACTGTATAATTACCTGTTTATGCATCTCCACATTGAGACCATAAGACATTTCATAATACTGTAAAGAAAAAATATGTGTTACAGCTAAAGATTAGCAAATGTAAAATATTTTATTAATAAAGAATACATCATTTAGAATATTATGACACTAGCGACCCGCCCCGGCTGCGCACGGGTGCAATGCTGATGTATCATATATATAAACCTTCCTCCAGAATCACTCTATCTACTAAAAAAAACGCATCAAAATCTGTTGCATAGTTTTAAAGATCTAGGCATACATAGGGACGGAGAGATAGCGGCAAGCGAATTAGTTTTATACTATGTAGTGATGTGGCAAAATGTGTATGAACTATCAAGAAGAAGTGTTTTTATGCCTATTAATTCAAATTTGCCACTAATTATAAATAATTTATTTATTTATTCGTTCTTTATCATACACATGAAAGTAAGTTATGAAAGTACAACTAATAAAGATGATATACAATGGCGAGTTCAACTCATTTATGTATTATATGTCAGTTACACAATCCCAAATAATTTTATAAGTACAAATGTAGCTGTAATTTTCATGACTAATCCGCCAATTGATTTCAATGAATCTGGTACCTACAGACATAGATCATGAAAAAGAACTTAGGCTGCTTTTATATGGCAATATAAAAATCCCTGCTCATAGTACCTATTTCATGCAGACTAAGTCAATGGTATATACAAACAATCTACAACATTTACCTATTAGGCATTTAATAATTGTTAAAATTTGCTATCTAGATAGTATTAAGAACAGTGTAAATATAACTAAGGAATACACATACAATCTTCTTCAAATATTAAATATTTGAATAAATCTAATCTTGGTTTTTCATATGATACCATTAGTAATTGTACATACAATGGTATTTGTTCACAAATCTTATTTAAATATTACTATCAATATAGACTTTAAAAATTATTTACCATCACATAATGTCTTTGCATTTCTGTCTTCTCACTTGCTAGTTTCTCACATTCCAATTTCAAACTGAAAATAAAGAGTTTGTATTAATATAAAAATAAGAATGAAAAAAACTAAATGTCTATGATAAAAAAATTGGAAATGTAAATATAATTTAGTCTACTTACGAATGATACTGTGCTTGCAGAAAACTGAATTCCTCTTTAATGCGCTCTAGGGTATCAGCTATTGTCAATTTCATGGGTCCTGATGGTGGCTGTGGTCCCTACACAATAATGATAAAATTGTAGTAAATTTGAAGATTTTTTTACAGCTGACCAGCTAAGTTATAAGTTCTAATTTTAGTTTGTCAATAGTTTAGCTTACAAATAGCTAATTATCAACAGAAAAACAATACGAACCCTTACAGCAGCCGCCGGGTGCCGCGTAGCTGTTGGATACATTTTAACAAATATCTACTTCACTTTATCTAATTTACACAATCAAATATAGTTCTCTTTTGATCCGTTTGCTAATACTATCGGCACCATCTCATATAACACAGCCGACCGCTGCTATAATACACCAAACACCAAGACCGACTTACGCGCTAACGACAATGATATGCACAAACTTTGCCTCAAAACTTTTGAATTATCGGTCATTATATTGACATACACAACCTTTAATTGATATTATTAATCACCATACAAATACCGCTGTAAATTGTAATTTAACTAGTATTTCTAGAAACAGTCAACAGATTTCCGCAATTTTTTTAACCATAAATCCACGCCGTAATTTTTGTTCAGCTGTCATGTCATCCATCATCATTCATCACAAACATGACATTTGGATCTGAAAGTGTGTTACTGTCTTTATTTCGAGTAATTTCGCGTAGACCATCACGTTTAAATGGGGCGAATCAAAACAAAACCTTAAAATTGAAGAAATATTTCTTAACATAGGTAAAAAACATAACCCCTGCTTTTATCTTTTTCTACACAGACAAAAAAAAATTGATACGGTGTTAAAAGAATTTATTTGGAAATCGTTTTAATTTCTAAATGTCACTTACTTTTTATAATTAAATTAAAATTATAAGATAATTTTTATGTGCAATTTATAGCCTACAAAAGAAGGGTAAGTATCACGCTGTTCAGTATCTGAAATGTAATTTATAAAAATAGCCAAAATGTATCACAATGATTAGTTTACTTCAGTTTGAACGTCCATTTCGAATTATGCCTGTTCTAATATAATTATAGTTATTCCCTAGTCAAGAACTTCTAGACGAAGAAATCACGAATCACTCTATGTGGTACTTCGCTCACTCAGTTGTCAACTCGAGAGATTTTAAACAAATTGATAAATATTACATAGAATTAGATATTACGGTAAAGTGTCACAATATTATATTAATTAAATTTTACATTGGCTAAAAGACTAAACAAATCATAGCTTGTAGACAATTTGAAATATAAGTATCTATAGTTTATGGTTATTTTGGCATCAGTATTTCCAAGTTGTATTTTTATTTAGTGATTCTACCTTTGCGTATAATTTAGGTATAATGGGAGCATATCCCATTATACTTACATAAATAAGTCATAAATCTAAAATTTAAAATAAAATTACAATCTTGTAGATCAGCTAGTAGATCTAAATGTATTTAAAAGTTTTTAACCTTTAGTGGTATGTCATCTATGAAGATGCAAATTTGTTATGAATTTATAATAAAATAGAAACGAGAAAACATGAAAGCAAGACTGCTGCTACAGCGCGTATACAGTGAACTATTCTATCCAGCTCAACCTTAGGCTAATTTTTTTTCACTGGGCATTTTTCGAAGAAGACTTCGTGACTGACAGATACAATACAAACAGCATTTCATTCTATGGATTATTTATGCACAATTGATTGACAAAATAAATTACGTGTTGCCTTTTTATTTTGTAACATACAATGTACGTAATGAAACATTGGTATTAGAATAGAAACAAGTAAATACTCATTTCTATAATGTTAACATTATAACACATATAATCATTGTTGCAACTAATAAATATCCAGTTGCCTAAATAAATGAACTATAAAATAGTATGACCTAGACTAGGACGAGGTGCTGAACCCGTCATAAACTATTATTATAAGAACAATGTCATTTGAACATATTTATTACTACAAAGTACTACTTAATAATATAGTAAATACCTACTAAGTCCTTAGCCAATCTTAAATACATCTATGAATTGGTTTTGTTAAAATAATAAAAGTATAAAGTTATTCCAGTGATATTAAATTAAAATTGTGCAAATATATGTTGTGAGTTTTCAAATAGAAAGATTATTATCATATTCCCATGAATATACAACTTAATTAAAACAAATTAAAAATGAATTTGTTTGTTGAAATAATTTTATTACTTTTGGCGCATTTGAGTTTGCAGATTTGGCAACACCGCAGTGCAGGCAGAAAGAACCCAACCAAACCAAAACTAGCAGATCGTCGTCGCGCTGCAGCTGTTTGATAAGCGACGGAGATTGCTGTGTCGAAGTGTTTTGTTGTAAATTGACTGGTTGCTTTGTTTTATCGTGATACAGTGCATTTTCAATGATTATACTCAGAAGAAAGTGCTGTTCGTAAAGTGATATACAGTTTTAGTGAAGTTATTGCGTAGCAAGGAGAACCGTCATGGATTTCAAAACAGTCGTTTTCAACGCTGCACGAGATGGGAATCTTACGAGACTGAAAGTAAGTATTTAGCGTAAGCCTTCGTATCGAAAGCAAATTAAATATTTCCCTTTAAAAACTTTATCACTAGGATATAAATTTAATTAAGTCGCGTAACACTTTTGTGTTCCTAACCGAAGAAGTCAATTACTGTTACATGTCTTTATATCCACGTTTATAAATGCTCGCTCATCACAAAATGGTTAGAATGAAAAACATAGAATTATAATATGCCTAATATTTATAACTTTATTGATTTATTAGTATCGAAAATAGTTCCCAATATTGTTTTCTTTTTAAATATCACATTTACGCAATACGCACGGCCTCTTAGCCGTTCTCAAGTCGTAATGCTGATATTTGTGTTGTTCTATTTATTTATAACATTAATGGAAACATATTCCCTCATGTTTTTGAGTATAATCTTCTTAAAGGAGATAAAACAATATGTACATTTTATTTGAAACAAAAGCATAGCATTATGCTTAATGAGCAGCTCAACTGGTGAAATACAGCCTCCTTGCAGAATACTAAAGCCAAATAATGTTATTGATCATTGTTACATTTCTGAACATGAGTTAAGTTGCAAGAGCTTATGTTGGGAAGATGAAAGGGCCAGCGGGATAAGAGTGGCTAGTGCTACCTGTCCTTGTATTTAGACCCCTGTGCTACTTAATATCAAGTAGATTGGGATCATCTGTCAAGAATTACAATCTTACTAATATTATAAATGTGAAAGTTTGTATGTGTGGATGTATGTATGTTTGTTACTCTTTCATGCAAAAACGACTGAATGGATTAGACTGAAAGTTGTCACACGGATAGTTTATAAGCTGGATTAACATATAGGCTACAAAATATCACTCTCCTTCCCACTGGGGCAGAGAGACGCGGGTAAAACAAATAAATCAAAATAAGGGTTAATGCCCTGTATATGTAATTAAAATATAAAATTTAATAATAAATTCAGAATCAGAATATTGAATAATCATTGCTTGAAAAGTTTATAATTTTAACCAATAAATTTGCTTTGTTATTCAAAACTGTAACTGTGTTAATAGTAAATATCTAGATTCCAGAAGCCTAAAGACGTATGTACTATGTACCTCAGAAGCATTTGGTCGTAAGTGCCAGTTTAATATAAAGGCACATACAACCTTATACTTCCAAGCTCTAATTATGTTAATACCATTATCAACTTTGTACAGTATCTACAGTCAATAACATTAACATAAATTAGTTTATTTTCATTATGATTACTTAATCAAACAGTTGGAGGTGCCTTAAGGGGGCAATGTAAACAAAGTGTTATTTTAATTTGTAGCTAGGTACATTAAGGAATGTTTGGTATTGGTAATTTATATGTCTATAGATTATGTACGAATTTGTTTTCAATGCTTTTTTTATTATAAAGATTACTAGCAGAGTTTTGCAGTCTGCTAATATTCTTGTTAACCCCTCCTGCTAAACTTAAATGCTTGTGTTATGGATAGGTTCACGTTGGTAGTGCAATGGGTGGTGTTGAAACCGGCAACCTCAAGATCACAAGTCCGACACCCTAGCCATTGGGCTACGGCCTATTTTATATCTATATAATATGTCTTAGATGTATATATTTTGACTACCGGTTAGGCATCAAGGGCTATACTTAAAATATAAAAAAGGAATTAAGCGTGTGTTAAACTTTGCCATAATGTTTGTTTCTTCCTTCTATCTGCAATCAGCCTTTCAGCTATAATCAGATTTTGTGTTTTTGAGTGGCTTTTATGAGATTTATCACATCCAACGATGTGCTGGCTTTTGTGGTAGAACTTTAATTAAAATGATGTATATTTAGAAAAAACTAACCTAGTACATACTTTATTATGGACACAAAGCACACCCAAAAACCTCAAACTGACTATATGTTGTACACACTTATAGTAGTACAGGGAATCAAACCTCAAACTTTATCTCAAAATTAACTTTTATAACAATTGAGCCACCAGTTCCGTCATAATATGAATACTAGTGAAATTGAGTTCTCGCACTTATTATATAGGTATCAAAAGCTAGATCATCTTAATGCCCAGTAAAAAAGCAAAAGCTGAAAAATATCTCTGAACATATCTGAAAAAAAATTATACTCAAACATATCAAGTTTGGCAAAAGGTAGCCTACCTTTTGCCAAACTTGATATGTTTGAGTATAATGTAAAAGTTTATGCTTAAAATTTGTTCACTCAAAGCTAAATTTATATCTAACTAGCGACCCGCCCCGGCTTTGCACGGGTGCAATGCTGCTGTATCAAACATATAATATACCTTCCTCTTGAATCACTCTGTCTATTATAAAAAAACGCATTACAATCTGTTGCGTAGTTTTAAAGATCTAAGCATACATTTTTGAGTACCCTTTACTTATTTTTAATCAATTTCATATTCTTTGTTTTATTTTAAAACAACATGATATACAATATTTTATTGAATATAATGATATCATATTCAATAAAATAAAACCTTGCCTTGAAATACACATTTTAATATTATTATGATTTATTAACTGTAGCATCTTTTGTTTATATTATTAAATGTATAATTTGTGATTATTTGATGAAACTGAAACATAAAGATTCTAAAAACCCTGCCAAGAATATTTATATTCTTCACAGGCCTGGATTGCTTACTGTTATGGTTGTCTGGAAGACATCACATTAAATAGTGATTAAACTGGCAATTTTACTTCCATTTATTTTATTATGTACTTGTATATGGCCATTGTAAGTTGGTGCAATATAACATACTTTATAGAGTAAAGTCTCTATTCTACATCTTAAAACAAACCATTCTCTCTCGAATTAGATATTGAAAATGAATTGTATATTTCAGAAACCACGTAAGTCAATCAAAGTTATTATTTCTGGTTTTTGTTGGACATATGATGTTATCTTAGAAAAACACAAAAACAAAATCCCCGCTTAGTTGAAAAATATTACTTATGTGGTTTCTGAAATATACAATTCAAATAGAATGTAGCCTTAAGATTTTGTATTACTGTCTAGTCTTGTTCACAATCACCATCAACCAGTCTAATGATAGAACACACAAATTAATCTCAATTCAAACAAATTAAAATTGCTGGCTGAAAGACTGAATTGTGAATGATAATTAATTAAACTAGGACCCAAGTTAGCTGATAGCTATAGTAGGTAGTTACATAGTTCCATGTTTATCAACATCCACCAACTACTATAGGTACCAACAATTTTCTTGTAATAATAAACATTGATTTTTGTTTAATTTTGACATTTGTTTGGTAGTTTAGTAGTACATATTTGCCCTCAAGGAGACAGAAATGATGTACACAGCAAAATGAGATCCAGTGTCTTGCTTGTAAGAAGCAGATTCCCCAACACAGGCTCCAAGTCATTTTAACATGGAGTTTTTAAAGCTATAGGAATAATATATAATTATGCATCATTTGGTTATACTATGTATTTTGCTATACATTAGCAATTTGCTATGTATAGCAATAAATAAACAAGTGTATATAATTAATACAGTAAAGTTTTAATTAATACCTGTGAATCAATAGTTGAAAGTAGTTGAAAGGGACTTCTAACTGTTGCCATTTCTCTTTATTATTAGGTAGTCTTGTCTGTAACTTTTACAAACTACTGAAACTTAATTAAGTAACAGTCTTACTTGAAGTCTCAGAGTTTGTTATTTGATTCCCACACAAACCATACAATATTTGTGTAAAATTAAAGATTTGGTATATAGATGGGTTCGGTACCAAAGGCCTAAGGTGCATTTAGTCTTGGCATTCAAAACATCTAAGGTTGTAAATTGCCTGGGTAGCAAAATGTCTTGGTCTGTAAATCACCCACATTGCTATAAGCCTTAGTAAATGGAATGACTTGGCTGTAAAACGACTTTAAGTCATAATGTTTTCTCAGGTAAATCGTCTAGATAATCTTTGCGGCCAATATTATAGAATGTCTTGATAATATGAAAGACTATGTAATTATATCGTTAAGTATGAAAAATGTCTAGGTAGCAGTTTGTCTAGATTGTCTAATGACAATACTTTATTTTATTATCACCTCCTTACTACTTCAAATTCGATTACAGGCCACTTGATATTTAAGTAGATATTGACATGACACTGACAAGTAATTCTAATGCAATTGAATTTCTTCTGTGTGTTCACGTGTTCTCGTCGAATAATGAACGGAAACGAGGGCTTTATATTTATAGAAAGCCACAAAGGTAAACCGGCTGTTGTTATCAATGGCCATCGATACAACAAATGTTATACAAACCCAAGTGGCACCACTGTTTGGCGTTGTTTTAAGCTAAATTTTTGCAATGCGTCAGTCACTTTGAGCCGTGATAATACTGAAATAATCAGACAAAGCTTACACGCGTGTAGAAAGAATAATAAAAGATGTACGAGCGATACTCTGCTGCAGTTAGCAAAAGAAAAAGTTTGCCTGAATATGAACTCATTAAAAAAATGTTATGAAGAAAGCATTATCGAATGTCAAGCTAAATTCCCGAACAAGAATATTTGTGCACGCCCCTTTGAATCGGTTTGTTCCCGATAGTTCTACTGCACAGTTCTACGGTAGAACTAATGGGATTTTTTTTTCTCACTAGTTCTATTATATTTGATGTAACGAAAGAGTAGAACTAGTGGGAGTCTTTTTTCCCGCTTGTTCTACTGGTTCCATGGGGTAGAACTAATGGGAAATTTTGTTCCCAGTAGTACTACAATATTCGATGTAACAAAAAGTAGAACTAGTGGGAGTCTCCCTTCCCACTTGTTCTATCTAGAATAGTAGAACTAGCGAAACTTGAAGTTTTACACCAATTAATGTGTTAGCAAAATACTAGTCGTGTCTCAATAGGATTAAAGACACTTTGGTATTACTAAACACAATAAATTAATACGCTATAATTAGTTTTTAAATCACACATTTTAATGCAACCTAAAACCACACAATTGCTACCTGGGTGTGACACACCCACCTAGCGCTTTGTGTTGCATATTCGAACCTTGCGCTCGCCGGGTTAAAGATGTAGAAATACTCCAATAAGTAGAAGTCGATTATTCGAGCGAGCAACAAAGAGATTAGGATGACCATGCATTTTATGTTAAGGTGTTCATTTACTCCATACCTAAGATTATCTTAAATGTATTGAGAAGCCACTGTTAACAATTTTAGTGTGTGATCCACTAAAAGAAATGTCTACAAATATAAAAATTGAAAACAGTATGTTGCATTAAAATGTGTGATTTAAAAACTAATTATAGCGTATTAATTTATTGTGTTTAGTAATACCAAAGTGTCTTTAATCCTATTGAGACACGACTAGTATTTTGCTAACACATTAATTGGTGTAAAACTTCAAGTTTCGCTAGTTCTACTATTCTAGATAGAACAAGTGGGAAGGGAGACTCCCACTAGTTCTACTTTTTGTTACATCGAATATTGTAGTACTACTGGGAACAAAATTTCCCATTAGTTCTACCCGATGGAACCAGTAGAACAAGCGGGAAAAAAGACTCCCACTAGTTCTACTCTTTCGTTACATCAAATATAATAGAACTAGTGAGAAAAAAAAATCCCATTAGTTCTACCGTAGAACTGTGCAGTAGAACTATCGGGAACAAACCTTTGAATCAATAAAACATACTTTACTTAGGGCACGAAGATCTTACTTAAAGACAGAAAAGTTAGAGTTCTTGCTTCCGCAAGACGTGAAAATTCCTCCACTGATAGGAGAAAACTTTTTAGTTGCCGAGTATGGTCATGAGCAAAAAATATTCGTTTTTTGTAGCAATTTTTGCAAAAAGTCCATGAAAAAATATGCTCGTGAAGGCCACCTCTTTTTTGGAGATGGTACTTTTAAACGCGTGCCAAAGCCATTTAAACAAGTTTTTTCCGTTCTTATGGACCTGAACAGCGACGAGGGAAGTACAAACATAGTGCCGGTATTATATTGTTTGCTACCGAATAAACTCGAAGAAAGTTATACTGCACTTTTTACAATCATACGAGATGTTATAGGAGCAAAGATACAAAAGTTCAAATGTGACTACGAGTTAGCATTGATAAATGCAGTTACAAATGTGTTCCCTTTGATTCAGTTGTCCGGTTGCTATTACCATTACAACAGGGCAATATGGAAGAACGCCAAAAAATTTAAACTTACGGACACGCGTGAAGGCCGTAAAGTTACAAAATTGACATCAATTTTACCATTTGTTCCGGCAGATGAAATAGAAGAAGCATGGTTGACCGTGCATGATTTGGGACCTGCATGTCGTGAGATGAATAGATTTACAACATATTTCGAGAGGCAATGGTTGCGAATTTCAGCATTTATATCTTGTGCGGGGCAGCGGCATGCAACAAATAACGCGGTAGAAGCTTTTCACCGGCGGCTAAATACGCGTATGACCCATAAGCCCACGTTATTTAAATTTCTCTTCGAAATAAAAAGAGATAATAAATTACAAGAAATAAATTACAAGAAATAAAAATCAGAAATGATATGTTTACGTATGGTTACAGAAAGAAAAGTGATATGACTTTCTTGAAAAAAAGCATTGTAGAACTACGGAAGTATATACAAGGTGAAGTCACTGTATTGGAGTATTTAGAAAAGATTTTGCAATTAAGAAACCTAGCCCTTATGTGGGAATAAGAACATGATGGTATTGGTAGTATAGTGTTAAGGATGTTTTTTTTTGTTTTCCAGTGCAGGTTCTTATGTTCAGTTTTAAAATTTGCTGATTAAAATATATTTTAAATTATTACGATCTTATATTTTTTCTTTTTTAAATAGACAGTCTTGCTTGGTATACTTTAGTAGTAGTACCTACTACACTTGTGAGCGTCAGGGATGGCAGGTGTACAGTCACCAGCATAAATATATGACTATATGGGCAGTCTTATATCTGATCCACCATTGGCCTTAAAAATATGTATAGGCATAGGTTTCACAGAATGTTAATACCTACTCATTTTTCGTGCAATGAAGTCGTTTTGCAATCATGACGTTTCATCCACTTGCTTATTTTATAACTAAGACATTAAACAAACAAAATCGTTTGATAACATAGTCCTTAATACAATTAAGACGTTACACAATTGAGTCATTCTGCTTATTGGATATTTTCACGACCCAGACGTTTTGCTTCGTAAGTCTTTCTGAAACTAAGAGAATTTTGTAACCATGGTATTATACAAAAAAGTCATTTTGTACACTTGGTCAGTGTACTACTAAGACGTTTTGAATGTCAAGACTAAATGCACCTCAGGCCTTTGGTACCGAACCCATATTTTTTAGTTAATTCACTAAAAACATTAAATACACATAGGTACCTATACTTTCTTTGTAATTTACTGCATAGCAGAGGATACTTGCCAAACATGTTAAACTAGTGCCACTGTATAAGTTTTTAGTATCTTGTTAATATATTTTATATTCAAAATATGATAATAGGCTTTTTGGTTTAATGTTTTTTGTCTGTGATATTTATAAACATCACAGACCGAAACAGAGGTTAAAAAAAATGTTTTTATTCACATAAACCTATTACAGGTATTTGAAAATAGTCAGGTCTTATTTATATGCACCAATATTTGTAGTAAATGAGGTAAATTGGTATACACAACAATTAATACTAAATAGAATTATATTTTCTTTCTTATCATTATATCATAATTCTGTTTTAAAATTTGATTGAGTAACAAATCTATAATACTCATTTTCACATTGAATGTTATAATAGAGTAACTTCCGGCACAAGCTTATTAAATGTAAGTCTATAATATAATATGTAAGTATATCAGTCTAAAACCTCCTAGATAATGTAGCATTCAATTGTTGAAAGAATTCCTTAAATTGGTTTATTAGTTTTTGGTTCACTCATTATAAATCTCTCTTTATAATGTTAGTATACATATGTGTTTATCACAGAGTAAGGTGGCTACTATATTTTTTCATGTAGTCTGGGTTCTGGGGGGGGGTTCTTTAGTAACAATAATAAAATCTGTGTGTAAACAATAACATTAGTCACAACAGAATAACATAGTTATTATAAATAAATACATGATTGTAAATCTCAAGCATGGACTTCCCCCATTATTATTAATTTACCACAACAACAAATAATGTTGTGGTCTTTGTAAATAATTGGTAGCGATTTTAAATTAAAAAAATAATAGTTATTCAATCCCAGCTTTAAGCAGGTTCTGACACTGCATTTACAGAGTAATTTTCAATTTATTTTTGACTCTCCTCTCATTGCGATAGTATGGTCTATACTAAAGCCCTCCAGGTATTCCTTAGACCGGCATTAATGGCTGCAACGGGAACTGCAGATGCACCAGTGAACAGTTTGTCACGGGCTATTCTGTAGGGACGCACGGAGCACCAGTGCACGCCCCCTCACTTCTCCGCACCTCCGTCTTTAGGATAAGGAATCCGCCAGTAGCCTCCCTCTTTGATTTTTTTCGACACATGGGATGTGTTAGTGAATTTGAATAGTTTTTGTATAAGTCCTCTCATAGGATGAAATGGTTTTGGGACCAAACATCAAATGAGACAGCAGCCAATTTTATACAAAGTCATACTATGTATCTATAATATAAAAATGAATCGCTGAATGTGTTGCTAAGCGCAAATCTCGAGAACAGCTGAACCGATTTCGCTAATTCTTTTTTTTTATGTTCGTGGAAGTTCAACGATGGTTTTTACGGCGAGAAAAATTCGAATAATTGCCTGAAAACCCCTTAAAACAGCCTTTTTCTTTTTCCCATACAAACGTTTTCTAACTAAAATGTAGAGTCAATTTGAGCTTTATTTTGTTAATTAAAAACTTGAGGTACGTAGGGTAGGGGTAGTGTAGGGTAGGGGTAGTGTAGGGTAGGGGTAGTGTAGGGTAGGGGTAGTGTAGGGTAGGGGTAGTGTAGGGTAGGGGTAGTGTAGGGTAGGGGTAGTGTAGGGTAGGGGTAGTGTAGGGTAGGGGTAGTGTAGGGTAGGGGTAGTGTAGGGTAGGGGTAGTGTAGGGTAGGGGTAGTGTAGGGTAGGGGTAGTGTAGGGTAGGGGTAGTGTAGGGTAGGAGTAGTGTAGGGGTAGGAGTACCGCGTAAACGAAGTCTCTACGGCCCAGTTTATTTTATACAAATGTTTAGGTCTTTTATGTATCGATTGAGGCAGTACGAAGTCTGCCGGGTCAGCTAGTATTATTATATATATATAAAATTTACCAAAGCAGTTCCACCATTACTAACTTACGTGATTATAAATACATTTTGTTAGTTATTTCATATCAATTATATTATGTCATCTTGAAATGGATAATTAGTGTCATAATCTTCTATCTCTATTGTAGTAAGCAAAATAATTAAAAAGACAATGCAATCTGTAAAACTAATAGGTCATTTTTATATAACAACTTTGTTGTATCAAGGCAATGTTATCTAGCAATATTGTTTGTTGGAACGTAAGATTACTTATTTATCAATAACATAATTTTCTCTTCATAATAATTTTTATATTGTATAAAACAAAGTCGCTTCTCGCTGTCTGTCTGTACCTATGCATCTTTAAAACTACGCAACGGATTTTGATGCGGTTATTTTTAATAGATAGTAATTCAAGAGGAAGGTTTATAAGTATAATACATCAGCTTTGCACCCGTGCGAAGCCGGGGCGGGTCGCTAGTTCTTTCTAAATGAGCTAGGTGTCTTATTTGGACCCCTCTGTCACTTTAAATCAGTGGTGAACAGATTGCATTTGTTAACTCATAAATAAAATAAGTCGAATTTTAGCAAAAATACCACATGTCATCGTATTAATGAGATTACGTTCATGCCAAGAAGAAACACAATGGGTTATGTACGAGTACATTAATCTTATTTTAGCTATAACGTTTTGTAATCCCATAATGAGAGTGCCATGACAGCTTCCTTCATTAACCGATGAGGAAGTGAAACCACTTCCTTTATATAACGAAAGCATGTTTTATACTGCTACAACTAAAAAGGCTCGGATTGACAGGGCTGTTGTAAGTTATAGGCGAATGCTTTATTTTACTGCATTTATATAACAAATCACACTCACATTCATAAGTGGAATAAACTATCTTGATCTACAAACTTTGTGGCGTAGCGATAAGTTTCTTATGTTGTAGGCTCGATCTTTACGCCGGAAAAGAATTGTGCAAGTCCAATATCTTTTCGGGTCTGGTGTCTCGGAAAGCATGCTAAGCTGTCGGTCCCGATTGTTATAACATCATCTATAACAAGCGTATAGCAGGGCACGGGCAGCAGCGTTTCCGAGTGTGTTACAACATCATACTGCTGTGGTATAGCAACCCGCTTACCATGTGTGGTGACGGTAAAACTCTCTCGGGAGATGGCCTGTGTTCAGCAGTAGATGATCTGATTTAGAAGTGTCAAGCAAACTCTTTATTCTTAATCTCTTATTGTGCTTGCGTGGTCGCGTGGCATGGTGGTTAATTTATTATTATTATTATTATAAAGATTACTAGCAGATTTTTGCAGCTTAAATACTTGTGTTTCGAGTGGGTTCACGTCGGTGGTGCAATGGGTGGGGATTGAACCGGCGACCACAACATCACAAGTCCGACACCCAGGCTACGGCCGCTTAATTGTTCAATCTTCAACCGTTATCGGCAGTTTAAGTCTCTATACACGTTAATTAAAACTAGTGTCCGACGAGTGGTTGAAATTCGACCATAAATAAAAAAAAAAATATTTGCATTCTGCACTCCTCTCTGTAAAGTGTGCGAAATTGCATACTCCCCGACCGCGCAATTATAAATTAAAACGGGCTACAACATTGTTGCTTCTCCTATTAATAATACATACTAGCTGTTCCGCGCGGTTTCACCCGCGTAGATCCCGTTCCCATGGAAACTTAAACTTAAAATATAGCCTATGTCAATCATAATTTCTACATACATACATACATAAACTCACGCCTGTTTCCCAGCGGGGTAGGCAGAGACAATGGACCTCCACTTGCTGCGATCCCTACACACATATTTCGCTTCATTCACTCTCATAACATTCTTCATATAAGCACGTCGGTTTAGGGTGGATCTTATTTGACCTTTAGCGAGGATGTCTCCGATTTGGTCAGAGAACGTTCGTCGAGGTCTTCCCCTTCCTACTGTGCCACTTACACTTGCCATGTATACCTGTTATGTCAATCTTTCTTCATCCATTCTTTCCACGTGACCAAACCATCTCAACATTCCCTTCTCTATCTTCGTAATCTAATAATTTCTATTAGTAAAATAATTTTCAAAATCGGTTCAGATGATGTATAGATTACCCTACAACGTCACAAACTCACAAACGTGACCTCTTTATAATATTAGCATCTATAGAAGAAGTATAGATAAACTCAAGTTCATGTTTGATTTCAGTGCGATAAGATTGGCGTTAGATTGTATGTGGAGTGTAGTGCCGATTTAGAATATATATGTTTTTATTCAACAAACAACGTGTTTTCAAATTCTGCCCTGATTAATTTGCTAAGCCAGAAGAATAATAATACTTCTCTGAAGGGAAAGTAGGTACAGATCGTTGACACCATTTGAATCTTATTTACACACAGGTACCAAGTGGGCGTAATACACGGTAGGTACTCCATCTAAATTACTGATTGAGCTAAGAAAATTTTGTATTAGAATATTCCAAAAGTGAATGGCTGAAGAGAAATCTTGATCTGTTTGCTCCCAAGTTTCTATTTTCGGATGATCGAGTGCCTTGCATCGTGTTACTTTTTTACCAAATTGCACGAATAAGTTCTATAAATTTATGTTATATATGTAAACTTTGCTAGCCAGGGTTTTATGTTGAATTCTTGCTACATTTGTACGAATAGGAATGTTTCACCTGTCGTTTTGGCTGAGGTAACGCAGAATCATGGTTTTCGTTGACTGCCAAACTTCAATCAACGGAATAGGATGAGTTGGTGACCGAACGTCTAAAAATACGAGTGCATAGCTTGTGAAATAAATTAAACTAATGAAGTAACTAAATTATCAGTTAATTAATTAGTTAGAAAATATACTATAATAAGGACCGACCAAGTCCTTCAGACGACCTCATTAGAGAAAAGTAATTTCAGCGATAGACGCACAAAAAGTTAATCTAACATTCCCCTCTTAGTAATCAACTAACACAGACACTTATTACTTATTAAATAACTTTTGCTTTTAATGGAAATACATTTAAATTCTATTTTTTTATTTCATGTGTTTTAAATATTTTCTACGAGACGTCCTTGCTTAATCTAGTGAAGTTAGGTACAGATAGCATGAGGATCTTCGTTGCCAATTCCATCCGGTAGCCTAGCGGATTTGTCTTAGTTTCCGCATAATTAAAAAGCGCATTTTTATTTTACGTGTACAATTTGAATGACTTACACTAATCTGTTGGTATTTTATAACAGGTTTTCCTACCTGTATTTTATAGAATGGATATAAATAACTGCACACGCATCTAATACCCACCTTGAATTCTGTTTATTACGTCTCCAATTACCATTGTTCGCAATAAATAGCTGAATCGCTGAAAGAAAGAAAAAACAAACTATCTGACCAATGGAAAAAATCCAAGTAAACTTGCATCAAGATTACTGGACGAACACTTCAGCATATGTGCGCTCGCGCATCTGTTTGTTAGCCGATATTTTCGCCACGTGTTCTCCTTACGGGATTTAAATATGTGATCGTATTTAGAGCGTTGCTTACTCATTCTCCAGTGCAAATGCAACATGCAAGATTTGAAAATTTACTGTCGTATTTCGAGTACACTAACATTGTGATCAAAATGTTTGTACTTCACAAAGCAACATTTGAAAATAACTCACACTTAAAGGCCCAATTTGAAAGCGACGCCTTTGATCTGCTAAGCAGGTCACCTATAGTTGATGAAATGATGACTAATAAATTGTTTTAAAGTAGTAAGGATGTGGAAATAGAGTAGTAACTACTTGATTTTATTATATATACTATTTCTTAATTAGTAAGGCAAGCTTATTGCTACTTACGGAAACTGGTAATGCAACAAGTTGAGGAAGGTATCTTACGTGAGTTTTATTAGACAGTATTGATTTACTACGAAAGGGAAAAAGGTAAAGGACGAGAATGAAGGTTATGTAAATGAGATAGGTGCCTTCTTTTTCAATAACAACTAGATATTTGTACTATGAAGGAAATACGTACAGTCTTACATAATTAATTGAAACGGAATGCTAAGCAGCGGATTTGATTCATGCATAATACATAAGTGTTCATTTACTTGCCAACCATTTCATTCGTTCTTACATCAATGCTTTTGGAACCCGTGTAAACCCCGGACTGCACTTGTACTTCTGATGGAGTTCAGCTCTTAAGGAGTCATATTTACGTAAATGTTTTAGCGGATTATAAAAATAATATTTTTTCTTATCCTGACGTCTTATTTGCTTATGTCAAGTTTTTCTAATTAGTTTTGCTTTGTTTTTCCATACTTGACACTGGTTAATGATTTTCTTATTCTCCTGACAAACAGTCGTATATCGTATACGTTGTCGGGTGTAGAACTGCGTCATAAGACATACATATAAAAACAATAAGATTATTTATGTGTAGAATTTTTGTTTATTAATCTAATAATGTGGTGTCCCTTGTTGAGGGCCTTCAATAAGATAAATGAATAACCGGTAATATTTTATACATCTTTGTTCATTTCCAACGTTATAAAATTAGACCTCTGCGCCTCCATATCGTAGCTTTTCCTCTATTTTGTTCGTCATCGGTCATTGCCAGTTCTTTGTCGTCGTGTGACTCAGTCGGTCAACCTCCTCCACTCCGCGGAAGAGACGAGGAAATTCAGTTTTTGTTACTCCTCATGTTTTCCTATTAGGCTTTTGTGCGACAGCATTGGTATTTTTTATTTTACGCTTTGTCTTGGACAAGTGCCAAACGGCAGTTAAAAGACTACCGGCACATCAAAATGATTCAGACTTAAATCAGTTTATTAGGTTAAACTTTTGCATGAAGCTTTGTTTTAGGTATTTATTTGTGTTTGTAAATAAAACACATGTACTCACTCAAGCCTATTCTTTTCTTGTGTTCTTTGATTCGCGTGATATAATGGTTTCAAGATAATGTATGCGAATATTAATTAGATGTAATATTTATGTGATATTAATTACAGATTAATTTCCGCGTATGTCGCTTTCTAATGTGCTACCGTCTTAGGACAATACAAACAAGGAAATAGCTTTATCAATGCTTGTTTTATTAAATGTTCCCTTGTTTCCCTTTACTGTTCTTGGGTTACGTTCGACCTTATAGGTCAACCGTTACCTGTTCCCCTTATTTCCTTAAATGCAAGAAGTAAATATAGGTAACACGGACGAGTTGGTAAATATTAGGAAAAAGAAACGCAGTGCAATGTAGTGTGTAGAAACATCATTAATCCGTTTTCAACACTACGGCGACGTCGCAATTACGCCGATGCCAAATGGCCTGGCGTTCTATAGCATATATTTTCGACGTAACGAGTTGAATGCTCTGAAATTTCGAATTCGCTCTGTTATTTACTTCCCTTTTCACGTACCAAAAAAGTATCACCTGTTTACTATTCTCTGTTTGATGTAAATGTCAACGCGGGACAACTGATTACTATGATTGTGTTGGCTCTAGGCCAGAATAGCGTGCTGTCGTTGACTGCATGTGATTTTAGGAAGCTAACAAACTAAGCAGTTTTATGTCAAGATTGTATTACCCCGGAAAGAGAGAATCTTATTGTGTCTTTCTTTAACCTTGTGCGATGTTATTGAGCGACGAAAATGTCTGTCCTCGTTATTAGAAAAAGAAAAATATCTGAATGGAATGACGTCTTTAAAGCGTCGTTATTTCCTTGGGAAATCATTGTTATGGCTTTTGTATTAACTTTTCAATTGACTAAGTGTAATTTTAAAATTATGTCTTAGGAATTTTAAAATATAATCCAATATATTGGAGTGTTCAGTGTCTTTGTTTTGTTCATTATTTTGTAAAATTAATGTAAAACCTTAAATAGTGGGTATCTTATAATATACTTACTCCAGTATATTACGCGAAACTTAGTTTTTTCTTGTATTTTTTCTTATCCGCGAAAATATCCAATAATATTAGAGTCCTGTGTTTTTTTTTCGATAAATTTTTGATAAAAAACCTTCGATGTAAAAGCACGCAGAGTTCTATTGTTTCATTAAATGTATATCAGAGTAACAAAACAACACACGACAATCGAGATCATTTATATGAGCGGAGCCTATTAAAATTCCGTTACAAAATGTACCGTTATACCTATGTTCAATGCACATTTATGTTGCAATTTCTATACGCCTAACCGTTTTACATATAACTGTTTCAAACATATCGACACTAAAAGGTCTTCATGTTGATATTCATGAGTAAATGTCAAAATAAATGTGCGTGATTTATTTTTTGTTTATCATAAATTTTTGGCTCAATTGTAGTGCCAAAGTCTTAAACAATGTCTACGTGAAATAATTACCTACTACATACCTAGCTTTTGCGAAACTATTAGTATTCTTTGCAAATTGAGACTTCGAAAATGGAGAGTCGATTTGTAATCGAGCTGCAATTAGTGTTAGGTAATATCTGAGAGATTACGGAAACGGTTGATGGAGACAGACAATGGTAATGATCTCCATTAGAATGGTCGTCCGCTATTTACTTTGCTTAGTAAAGGTCAGTCTCCTTATGTGGAGTAAGTGCCGCTGTTAGTTCACTGTTTAAAACGGCGGATTAGCAAGCTCATTGCTTGATCCTTGGTATAATATATATAATAAGTGAACTTTATTTTGTTTTTTTAATATATTGGAAATCTTTCCATAAAATAGTAAAATAGTCTATGTCAGAGCTTCACAAGTACCACAACCACCCCACGACCACAACCACACCACGTGGCCGGGCGTATATTTCGTATTGAAAATGAATAGGACTATTCACACGTATTTTGCAGTCGTTATCGACCGTGTGTGTGATACCGACCACATCGCAACCACAACGCTTCCACCAGCGACACTGCGAACTAGTGGCATACATTCTGTCGGTACCACAATGCAACTTCAATAAGCTGCAGCGACACTATTCACACGTAACCACTGCTTGACAGCATTTTGTCGTTGCGACGTGGTGTGGTTGTGGTACGTGTGAAGAAACCCTTAATCCTGGTTAAGGTATCTTTCGGTAAAAGAATTTAAGAAATCTAGAAGTTTCCAGAGTTTTGTAGCCTATTAAATGCAAACAAAAAATACATTTTCTCCTTATAATAAAGACAACAAAGACACCTGTTGTGAACAAAGAGTGAGCACATATTTGAAATTGGGTTGCAACGCCTTTTCAATTTAAGTATATAGTTATCAGCACGATGTCAGTTTCTCTGTAAAATGTATTAGAAAATAAAAGAAGAAACGATGAAAAAATAAGTTAACCAGTCTCATCATGCTCAATCGTTCATTGTTAAAATATGTGCATGAGAATCACATGCTTTTGCACAAATTGGATGTAAAGTGTTTTAACGATGTTACTGAACTAAATTACCTTTAATAATTTTGTAAGGAAAATGAAAACTAAATACGTCAGCTGTATGCACAGGTGTAAATGCAAATAGGTCGTGTTATAAATCTATACTTCTATACTTATATTATAAAGAAGAAAGATTTATATTTTTGTATGTATGTTTGTAATAAATAAACTCAATAACTGCTGTGCCGATTTCAAAAAATCTTTCACCATTGTATAGCTACTACATTCACCCTGAGTGGCATAGGCTATATTTAATTATGAAGTTCCCACGGGAACGGGAGTTAAGCGGGTGAAACCGCGCGCGGGACGCTGGTAACAAATATTATTATACAGAAAATACAAAATAAACAGAAATTACCAGCTAGATAAAATGTTATGCATTCTAAACTTCTAAAATTATGCATGAAATTCTATTTGCTTATGTTTTGATTGTATTTTATTTTTGACAATTTGTTGCAATATTAGCCAGCATTATTAGTATAGTATTTGTACATTTAAAGAAAATTGCTCAGAATTCCACTATTAAGGCACATAATAACTTGCTCAATTCTTTTCCTTTAATAACGTTATTGTAAGTGAACCAATTATTCAATAAATTGAACGACTTTAAGTGAAATATCTTTCTATTAACGAGTTTTCTTAGTAATTAGTCGGATACAATCTTAATATAGCGTCTCATTACACGTGGTTATTCGTACGTATAGTTCTCTTTTGGATATCTCGTGTCGCGGTGCTGATAATAAATTTGCTCACGTTTTTGTCCCTGTCACATGCGCACGAGTTTCCTGTACTTGCCGGGAAACGATGCCTCATAACTCACAACTTAAGTGATGACTAGGTACCTACTTAAGATATGTCTATTAATTGCAAATAAATAAATACGGTCCAGAATCTTAATGAGTTTTTTTTTTATAATTAAAATGTTTAACATATAAGCGCACGGGTTTCACATGAGTAGCTGCTGTAGTTCATATGAAAATATATTTGAGGTTGGACTTCATGGATTCGTCTGTGCAATGGTGAAAACTGTACCAAACTTCGTTCCACCGTTTTAATGTAAATCGAGCCAAATATACAAACGCGCGACAGGTCTTAATTTTTTTAATATTAAGTGATAAGTTGTTATAAGGATGTCCCTTGAATTACCATTATTCCCAGAACTAACTAAGGACTAAGTAATTTCTTCCTTTTAGTTTTATGTATGAGGCGAAAACTGTAATATGTATGTATCTGAAACTAAACTTTAGTTATAGAATAATGTAGCTTTTCATACTAAAGACTTTAGATTCCAATGTACTCAAGACATTAACTAGATTCTTACCGTCCCTTTGAGGTACGAAGTAACATTGCCACAAAATAATATGTCTGCTATAATACTGAGCCTGTATGGTTTTCGAAGACCACATGCCTAATCTATGTTAAGACTGTTATTAAAATAAACAAACATACCAAACCACGTTTTCACTGAAAATAGATAGTATTTTAGATGAACAGACAAGAACATCTTGGCAGAGTCCTTCGAATGCATGTAAGACATTAATTCTGGAGATTGTCGTTAAGCCAACGTCGGCCGGCCATGATGGGCAAGCATACGAGTATTATATTTTAGATATTATGTATAGTATATAGTCCTTCCGATCGATTTTGGCACCGATGGCCAATCTCTGAGGAGATAAGCCATCTGCGCAGGATATATTATAGTGCACAAGTATTTGCGCCAACACAGGTACACTTCCTATTCCTTTACTTTCAAAATCCGGTGTGACGGTTTTATTCACACATACAGTGAGGGTTCAAAAAGCAAGATCGACATCTTGTCGTGCTTAATACAGGTAATACAAGTACGCCTTAATTAAGACTGGTACCTACTTGAATTTTTGCTTGAGAAAACTTTTTCAAACATCCAGTTATTTGCCTGACCTGGGAGTCGAACCCGGGATCTTACAAGTTGTAGTCGAACGTAATACAGCAGTCATGTTCGTTCGTAGTGTGTAGTCAATCAAAGCATTCTATGTAATTAATATCTTCCTGTTTACCAATCGTAAATGTTAGCTGGCTGATATCGTGTATTTAATAACTGTTATTGGTCGTTTCAGTGTGAGATAATTAAAGGTGTTATAACGTTTAAACAGCAGGATCTAAAGTATAAGAATTTGTTTTAATGAACTCAATGCCGAAATCGGCAAAGAGCTCAACAATAATTTTTAAAGAGTTTCTTAAAATAATCTGGGCACAGACACAGACTTGGTCAGTTAATTTTATTAGTGATAATAATAAATAATAATTATGTATGATAAATTATATGTAGGTAACCCGAACAGTTCTACTTTTAGTATAAAAAATGTGTGTTGTTTCAACACGCTTTTGAAAATGAATATATTTTTAGAAAATTTTTGAACTGTAATAATTTATGGATTATAATTTGTGTTCGTGTTCGGTCAAATTGTTAATATTAAACATTAAAGAGGCCCATGTTCTTTGTATTTTCATGAATAGTTATTATTATTATATGAGTATGAATTCTAATTATCTAAGAAGGTGGTATCACATGAAGTTCGTATGGTATTTACATATGTTATACTTTTTTCCTGTAGTTTGTTCACAAATAAATATTTGATAACTTTCAATCTCGCATTAACAACCAGTCGCTGTGATTTGGACAACATTATATAGATGTTACTATTCGTTTTTATCGTTACATCATCATCGGAACGATGTAATTTTTTGTATATTATAAGGACAGCTATCAAATCATTATGTATGTATGGTTGTCTTTTTGTAATGTACCACAAGTAAACCGGTTACGTATAATATTACGAGAGTAATGTTGTAAATTAGGTGATATTTTGTAATATTAAATACAGTAACAATCACCTTTATGTAATACAATTGTTAATATTTTCCAATAAAATGATTCATACTAAGTAGAGTTTTGTTAACATTACTTGGAAATGTTATTTTCGTTGTGTGTGAATCATTCTCTCCTCGCTCTCAAAGCTTTGAGGCAAATCAAAACGTGTTTGCCTTTTTATATCGCCTGAAGTATTTATGATTCAAAACAAGTTGACATTTGAATAGTTGATGAATAATTATGGAATATTCGGTTCATTAGCGAGGGAATTAAATTTATATAAATAAAATAATAAAAAAAATGTTGCTGTTTCAATTTTGTACCTGATATACAGTACTAATAAATAAACTTATTTAAAGAAGTGTCAGTAGAATCTTTATCTATACAAATAAATAAACTCAATTCGACTGGACCGATTTCATAAGTAGGTAGGCTTCCGCGCGCGATTTCAGCCGCGTACTTCCGTTCCCTTAGGAATTTTATAATCAAATACATCCTCGATAAATGGTATATCTAACTCTGAAAGAATTTTTCAAATCGGACATAGACATAGATATAAATTTTACAATAAGAGTAGAGCTACGTTATCCAGCAGTTCTTAAGATATATATGATGAATTGCCCATAAGCACGTATCACAAAATCAAGTCTTCGTTAAAATACATTCTGAAACCTTAAATATGGTCAATGTTTTATTTATTAAAATGGAGTAATTTAGTTTACGTTTACGTTTTATTTCATAAATTTCATAAAAGCGCATGATTCTTTGTTGTAAATGGTTATCATTTTAAATATGTTTTTGTTATTATATTATATTTTTACTTTGTATAGCATCAAAATAAGAATAAACTACGAGTTGTTTAAAAGGTTGCTGTATAAAGACGTGTGAAAGTATATATAAATGATATTATTTTTACAAAATATAAAGCGCGATACACTTCAATTCATTCCATATTATACGGGTTATGTTATCATCATCATCATCTTTATCAGCTCGTATAGTGTCCACTTCTGGACATGTGTGGTTTCCATTTCACTGAAACGTTCCTGCTATTTAACGATTTGGCTGAAAATGTATTTTGTTATGTGCTAAATAAAAAGATAATTTACGTCGCTAACATATATAAACATAAACGCCACAATGACCGTCCGGAAACACGACCACCACCGGACATATCCGATTGAGCTGCGCATGAGTGTGAGACAGGAGGATCTTATTTCTCTCAAACATTTCACCTGTGATCTGAAGGACGTGCTTAAACACACTGGACTAGATGGGGCATTTATATCAGAGCAAGTTAAAGTATTAATGGCCTCGTCATGTTTGCAGAAGAACTGTCCAATCGTTGGAACAGACCCGTCGTAGAGTGGAGACCGCGTCTTATCAAAAATAATATAGGACTTCCCCCGGTCGAGACCGGGTCAAGGACTTGAAAAGGGTAGTCAGAATACACTGGATGCGGAAGGCGGAGGACGGTGTGTTATGGCGCAAATCACGGGACGCCTATGTCCAGCATTGGTCAGACATAAAGCTGATTGGATTGAAACGTCAAGAACGGACCAATGTTTATTAATTCCTATAATTTGATTGTAATAGTTGATCAAGGTATATCAAGATCAAGGAAATTAATCTATTAATTAAACAGATAAAAAAATGCAATGTTCAATCAAATTTGCGATCGTTTCAACTTATCTTTGCGATTTTTCTGATAGAATATCACGGAAGACAACACGGTTCGTCAAAAGTCAATCAAAACTAATCATAGCTGTTAACTTTATCGTTGATCATTCTTTTAGAAAATGACTGATGCATAGAGGTATAATTAAAGTATATATCTTTTTTTATTCCGTACCTATTTACAACAAACCAACTACTCATACTCTGTGTACCGGAAAGATGAGAGAGTGCCCGCTATTACTAAAGTTAGTTTTTCCTAACTTAAGATTGTATTTGTACTATATACTTAGCTCAGTCTTAATAGTATGTAATTGCGCCACATTGTATGTTAGTTAGCAACTTTCCATTCGCTACATACATTGCAAATGTATCATATCAACATTGATAAAACTGATAAACGTCGCGAGCTAGCCAATAGCAGCGTCTCGTTCCCGTCAGTATTAATAAGTACGTATGTTATAAGTAATAAATATTTTTATTTGTAACTAGCTGCGCCCCGTGGTTTTACCCGCGTTACTCTGCCTCAGTGGGTCGGAGTGTGAAGTTTTGCAGCCATAAGTTAATCCAGCGTATAACCTATCCTGGTGCCAAATTTCAGCCAATTCCGTTCAGTAGTTTTGCCGTGAAAGAGTAACAAACATCCATCCATCCTTATAAACTTTCGTGTTTATAATATTGAAATGAAACAACGAACATGGTTTAGTTATACCATTTCAGCGCTGTTTAGAAAAACTATTATTTTTAATCTTACCATGCGTTTTCGGACTAATATTTCAAACCCCAGTTAAAAATTATCAGGGGAATAAATTTTAATTGTAACAGAATTTTTATCCAAAGTTTGTTATTCCTTCGGTTTTTTAACTATCCCACAGGAATTCATTAATTTTCTGTAATTAAAAGTAGAGTGAGAGAAACAAAATTATAAAAAATCTGGATGTGTTCTATTTTACTTCTAACACCCTCCAAATGACTCGGTTTAAAGAGTTTTTTTTTTCTATGTACACTGTACAGACATTCGACCTCTACAGTTTTATTGTATGTATTACATTATAGATAGAGTATACTTACTAATCAAGCTAAGTTAAAACAAGTATAATTAATTATAATGTTAATCGCTAGTCCGCTTTCTCTGCGATACGCAATGTCTACTTGTTATCTTAGAGAGCACAGGACACGTTGATAGAGTAATGTCAGCTAGAGACCATGTTGAACGTACATAAGTAGATTTCTAAGGTCAATAACTGATTGATACATTTTATACAGTACATTATATAAATGCGAAAGGAAGTCTATCTGTCTGTAACGGTTTCTACTCCCGACCCTTAGTTTGTAAAGAACCATCCGATGCTCTCGTAGACCCGAAGTCCGAGAGGCCCGCGAACTGTAAAGTAGAGCTACAGTTGCACAGAACCCCCTAAAATACTAAAAGCCATAATCCCTGATCTCATCGCCAGCGACCGCCCTGAGCCGAGGTCCTAGCCCCACATGGGGCGCCCTCTTGCGCAGGTTGCTTATTTTCTAGTTTTTAAACCATTTATTAAGGCTGGAGCTCTGCTCGCCTTTATGCCCGATCCGTCCAAACCAGCTATGTTTTTTATAAAAATAGTTGGTATGTACCTAGTATGGACCGATGTAACTGGTAGAATTATTAAGACCAATTAAAAGACTTCAATTTTTTCAATTCTTACTTTGTTAAATAACTTTTCAATAATTATTATATATAATTATTGAAAAGTAATTTAACAAAGTATAAACATTGTTAATAATCCGATCAGGTTGAGTATAAATAATATAAGTAGTAAATGTCTTGTATCCCACTAATATTATAAACGCGAAAGTTTGTAAGTATGGATGGATGGATGTTTGTTACTCTTTCATGCCAAAACTACTAAACGGAATTGGCTGATTTTTTTGCACTGGGATAGGTTATACGCTGGATTAACATATAGGCTACAAAACATCACGCTCCGACCCACTGAAGTAGAGTAACGCGGGTAAAACCGCAGGGCTCAGCTAGTGAACATATAATTTTTTTCGAACACTTTCGATGTTTATTGTAGTATAGAAATATACTTTGACCTTTATATGCTGCTAAAATAAAACTAAATATGATAGTGACTTCAGTGACATTTAGCAACTCATCAGAATCCCGGATGTGTTTGACAAATCTAGGTAAAACATTTGTACATCGCGTAAAGATGCAGACTACGATAGCTATAATTTAAAACTACATAATCATCACAATTTGCTGTACGATTTTAATCTTTATAATAAGGCACTTAAGCATGTTATGGTTTGTTAAACGATTTTATAGTAATGTGAAGTGTAACTACCGTTTTAACCTTTAAATGCTACTTGCTCAATTGGATGCAATGCCCTCTGTTTGACTTCGGTGCTATGAGCCCTATAGATATTAATTCTTTAATGTAAATTATGATTTTTACGATGCGTTACGAAATATTATGTATGGTAATTACATCATAATTAACTATTTATATTCTAATCTGATTATTTATTTCGGTTAAGTAATCTTACAAATGGTTAACTTAAAATTTGTTTACTTTTTTTAGATATCTACATCATACGTTCATGTATTTCAGTTATATACTACCAATACAATATTATTTGTGTTCTAACCTTTTGGTAAGTGCAAAATGTTATGATAACGATAGTTCTAATGAAGTCAATTTTAGGCTATAATGTTTTTTAAACTTTCATGAACCATCATAGGGTTATCGTACCTTTTTTTTTTGTTTTGTCCGAGTGGAAATGCATTTACGCATTCCCACCACCGCAGCAGCGTATCCGCGCGCTGTCGGCGGGATATGTGGGACTCGCCCTCTCCATAGCGGTGGTATGCTTACTCATGCCACGAGAAGAGGACCCTACACCACTAAAACCCCCCGGACACTCCTTCGATCCATCGTTGGCGGGGGCCGGGTACGAAGCAATCCGGCCCAGGGTTATCGTACCTACCAAGTAAAAATACTTACTATACTAATACATAATAACTGTACTTACTAATATTTTCTTTTTTTTACGACAGTTACCTACGAAGATAGAGGCAGTAGAGCAAGAGTAACATGACCTAAAGTATTATACAAAAACATATTTATTCTTAAACATTTAAACTTTCTATTACTTTAACGATCGTATTATCCAATATCAGTGTACATTTTTAAGACTTAAGTATCAATGAGAATAAACCCTTTACCCATTTAATAGTTACTCACAATTTATAAATCTCAAACGTGTAGTAAAATTTTAGCGTGAAGTTGCTTTAAGCTTTTATTAAAACCGTGCTAAAATAATTTTATTTAACGGTTCAATGTTGATTTTTAATTTTCTCTACAAGACTTTAAGACCTCTTGGTCTTAAAGTCTTTCAAAGGTCAATTTAAATTCTCACTTTTTAAGGAAGCGGGTGTAAATACTATTTATTTTCAACCCGCGATCGACAATATTTAATAACCAAGTTTTTTTTTGTTAAATACTGAAAAGATCATGAACAGGGAGACAATAACAAAAACTTAATCTATGACATATTGTATATTGTAATACTAGATTCTCCTGTTCCCATGGGAACTTCATAATTAGATATATCCTATGTCATGCGGGGATAGTGGAACTTTCCAACGGTGAAAGATTTTTTCAAATCGGTCCAGTAGTTTCAGAGCCTATTTAATACAAACAATCCAATTTTTTTCTTTTCTCTTTATAATATAGAGTATAGATTAGTATAGATACACCGTTTCACACAAATCTCACTCTGATTATGACTTGAACGAAAACTTAGACTGACCAATAAGTTAAACTCGCATTTCTACAGCATCTCTGATTATTATTGTTTTATCTTGAAATGCATATTTCATACATAAAACAATAATTTTTGTTAAGAAAATACATTATTTTAGTATATCGAGCCTTTTCAGGAAGAACATCGTAAGCGCCAAAAATCCCAAAAAACTGTTTTTATATTATTTTTTAAATATTTTGACAAATATTTTATAGAAGTAGATGTAGAAGCATTTTATATAAGTAAGGGAATTATACCTACGTGCCCCTTATTTTTAACTCATCAAACTGTAAGTACTTGTGTGAGCTACTCACACACAAAACTATGAAAAAATATTAACATATTGAATAAGTAAGAAGGTAAACAAGAATAAAAACAAATATCATCCAAGATATAATTACAGTATAACTATGTATCTACATAAAAAAGGAATAAAATGTATACCTTATTAAGACAGAAAAAGCAACTCGCAGACAATGGCTGAGGTCGAGCGTGTTTTCAATGCCAAGGACACCGATCAATATCTAGGTCCAGTTCGAAGCGAATGCGTGGTGCTATGCCAGTTACTACAATCTTTTTTCCGAAAATAAAAACTCACAATAACAGCTAAATAACATGCATTTTGAAATACTCAAGACAAAATATATATTCACATAAAGTTTGCTACTATTTATGACCTTGATAAACATCATAAGCTATGTGAGGTTGAAAGAATGAGGAAGGTAAGAGCAGACATAAATCTGTTATCCAAAAAAATGAATTCATCTACTCTTTGTACTTTAATTTTAAACGTTCATTGTCTTCCGTATCAGGGTGGAAAAAAAGAACTTTTTGCGTTTATATTAGCCCTATTCATCATCATAACAACGGAAACGTACGCTGAAAACGGGCCAAGTGTTCCTATAATGAGACCTGTAAAGCAGTAAAATATGCGTTCTTGGCTTTATTCCTACGTAATGACTTAGATGACCTATATTTCTTCGCTTGACTCCGAGAACAATGTACCCTTTAAATGTGTCACACATAAAAGCTTTGTCAAGCTCACACTCTCGCTAACAGTATAGGTACCTACATGATTTCACTTCCTTGTTGCAATGGAAAAGGGGTGTTATAAATTTAAAGTGTCCTTGGTTTTAGTAGATATTGAAAGAAATTATTTTTGTTTTTATAAGCCCCAAATATAAAGTCGGTTCACATATAGCTTATCATCTCTTAAATGGATTATTTAATTTGAGATTTTGTAACAAACAATATTTTACGTATTTGCTATTATACATTTTAAGTCAATCTCACTCAAACATTATGAATTGTTACTATATTTTTGGTATTATTTATTAATCTTCCTTATCGTGATGAGCATGAAACAGTTGTTCATTCTGTGCGAGATTGATCTTCATTTTTAAGGAAGTATAAGACTAGGCAGTACACTTGTATGCGCAAATCCTTCTCCACTTATCATGTTTCCCGCACAGATGGCTGGACCACAGAGAACGACCGCCGTAACGGAAATACACCCAACTGTATATATATATATATATGTCCATCACTCTTAACCCAACGACCTTTTAACCTACACCTAAAATATACACCCGTATATATTCAATGCCATATCCATGAATAATTGGATCGACCTTACAACGGCATTGTTATAGGATTAGATGATAGCGGTGTGAGGCACATTTTGGTAAATAAGCTGCTATGAAAATAACGGTTGAATAGAAATAATCCGTAAGCCGATTTTATTACACAATTCAGTACGGTGCAATCTGGAATAAATGCTAAAGGTTTTATTGAGCAGAGAGTTTGTGCCAATTTATTTCTGAATAGCAGCAGATATTTGAAAAGTAAGCAGTCAAAAGTATTGTACTTGTATGCAATAATAATTAAGATTGTTTTAATATGCTGCCGTCTTGGTCTTCTAATCAATTGATTTTGTCTTGGACAGATATTAAACAAAAATGTGACCATCCAAAAGTAACCCAGAGGTACTTTGCGAAGAGTGGTAGAAGAAGACTGGTCTTGAAGCTATCTAACAACGGATTACTAATTTTATAAAATACAAATTATTCCTATATTTACCTAATTCAACTTTAGAATGAAAATATCTAGCAAGAACAGGATGCTATACCGGTTTTCTCTCAACTTTTACACCATGTTTGTGTATAAAATGTACAAAACCTGTATACTTAACATTTTAATTTTGTGTCATCTGGTTATGAACATATGTTTTGGCCTTGAAAATTGTGGGTAAAACAAAAAATACAAAGTATTAAGCCCCATTTAGCTTCCTTCATGGTTCTAATGTCTTCCTGGGTTTTAACATTATAAATGTCCCGTGCATGGGTGTGTTTCTCTCAGAGTTTTTTTTATATACCTTCATTAGAAGGAACTTTGATCTGATGGTTAAATATATAAGCCATTTTTTTCTGCCTCTTAGCGATGAGCTGATGCGGTAAAGTGGCCAAATATATTGTATTTGTTCAGGAAAATATATGCGTTAATCTCAAAAATGAAGTTCTAGTTTTTTGGCTCCAACTTGAGCGCACAATTGAATATTTTTCACGACGAGTGTAATATATTCAATTTTATATAAATGTTAGTTCTTAAGTTGTTCATAATACCTAAATCGTTTTTATTTAAGACGCTTGATATGAAATTTTATTTGGTTATTCACATTGTTGCAGGTAAGTGTGAGATCAGCAGACCAGTTTATTATTGTCAGGTATTGTAAAAATATGTTTAATTAATATCCATACCATACATATAAGTACTTATGTACACGAGACACGATATACTTATGTATGCAAAAATGGAGTTCATCCAGAGATCCAGAGTTCATCCATTAGAAAGGCCTTTTTGTTTATGTTATGCTTTAAAGCCTGTGAGTTAAGTTAAAAGTGTAACATGTTGGGTTGCTGATTCTAAAATCATCATCAACCATGATAAGATCAACAGCCATAATATCAGCAGCTAAAACATCAACACCGTAAGACGCAACGATTCAAAATCAGAAAACACTTTAGAATGTCAGCAGCTTAGTAAGTCAACCGTTCACCAGACCAAAGATCAGGCCGGCGAGTGCCAGAAACTATTTTTTTTATGTAAAACTAGAGTCTAGTACAGGGTTTCTTAAACTTTTAGCAGTCACGGACCACTTTCACAATTTAAAAAATTCCATGGACCCCTGAAAATTACTACTTAGTTAATGACAAGGGGGCTGCTGTTTGGCCTCAATGAGAACGAATAAATTGTGGGATTGTCTTCGATAAGACTGACCTACTGCAGACCCCTGATACACATGCTACGGACCCTCAAGGGGTCCGTGGACCCCACTTTAAGAAACCCTAGTCTACTAGGTAGTTGAGATTTTAAACGCTGGTCTGGGCAACTGTTGACTTACTGCTGCTGACATTCTGAAGTGTTGAGATTTTGAATTGTTGGTCTTACGGTGTTGATGTTTAGATACCCATAACCCTTCGTCGGTAAATGGGCTATCTTACTCTAAAATAATTAATCAAATCGGACCAGTAATTCTTGAGATTAGCGCGTTCAAGTAAACAAACTAACAAACTTTTCAGTTTTAATATTAGTGTAGCTATATAGAAGGAGGGCATAATGCTAATATATATTTTTTAGTTATGACCGAATTGCTTCCACTAGTTTTTATAAAATAGTATATTAATGACGACTAATGTTCTATATATAACTACAAAACCGAAGACGAATAGTCTTCGGTTTTGTAGAGTGTGTACAGTTGTGTCACGTCAAAGCCTCGGGTGTTACGTGATCAGTATTCGGTTAGGTAATGGCAGGTTACTAATCCATAGTTGTCTATGAAAGCAAAAACGGCTTCTTTCATAACATTGAACGGAACAACATAACTTGTGATCTATTTTTTGTTAGTCTAGTAATACTTTGAACTAATTAGATTATTTAGTAAACTTATTAAATAAAGATTTGAGAATTAGTTTTTCCCTTTAAATTGTTATTTAGTGATATGAATAGATGGTGAAAAATAAATCGCTTTAAAAAAGAGTTTTTTTATTCTACATACACAAGGTTGGTGGAATAACATATTCCACCTGACTCAATGTATTATGATTTTCAATAGATAAATCGGATTAGAACACCGAAATACCCAACAATAGGATTCTACTGTAATAGAACTTTTGTTTTATGATGATAAGATACTATCACTTATATAATTAGTAAAGATTTTCGAGAAATGTAATGTTTTATGTGATATCGCCGTGCTAATAGCCGAATAATAGCATAATTATTTGATAAAGAAGTAAGATAAGATCGTTGAAGTCCCCTAGATAGACAATATAGGCAGGCGTTAAAGAATATGACATATCTAGTATACTTCTGAGTGTCCTGGAAACCTGATATACAGGGTTTCCCTAGTTCATGATCCAGTCCATCGCTGATGGTTTATAAAAACTTTGTAACCATTATTCATAACTTCTTGGTGGAAAATAAACGTAATTTTATTATTATTTCTTGATTCTGTGGAGCAAAATTCACACAACCTAGCGCGAAGTGCAACCGGCTTGTTGAGTTGTAGTCGCAGAAGGTACAACGTGTGGGTCACGGAATTACCTGTACATATACGTATACGGTGAAAGTTTTGTCATGTCACCATGCAAAAATCACTAAACAGATAATTTAAAAAGAGCGTCCGTCCACCACCCTCCATGGACAAGATAAGTCTTGTATCTATTAACCAACATACACACAACTGAGCGAGTAGTGCAACCGGCTAGTTGAGTCGTAGCCGCAGTAGGTACCGTACCATGTGTGGGTCACGGAAGCACCTGTGCGCGTGCCATGACCGTAACGGGAGATGTGGTTTACAAAACTAGTCGTAAGATATGGAGACGCCTTTATTTGCAGTGATTAGGGTTGACAGCCGTACAAACAACCGAACTAATAAATAAAATTTAAGTATCTCTTTGTTATGAAAAAATAACAGGTTTTTAATAAATACATGTGAATTTATATAGGGTACTAATAACACGATCATCAAAAAAATGAATGCTTGTGTGTTTGTTTGTTCCGGCTAATTTCAGTTACGACCGACTTGACGGGACTTTCACTGTTAGAAAGCTAATTTATTAAGGAATTTAATTTGTTTGTACATGTATTCAGCCTAATCTCTTAATAGTAGTACTGATTTAGACGGGGCAGTCATTGTTAGATGGCTTATAAAATCGCTTATAAAATTTTACGCGGGAAGTCGCGGGCAGCAGCTAGTTAAGTAATAAATGTAGTAGTTTTGCATACTTTTACTATCAATTATATTTTATTTGTTGCGCCCCGCGGTTTTAATACACCCGGTCTACAAAGCTGCTCTAGTAGCCTGAGGCATAAATATAAACCTGGTTATAAAGCATATCTGTGGCAAATTTCAACCATTTCCGTTAATTTCGATTTGGAAGAGTATTAAATATTCATATATCCTTCATAAACTGGTACATTTGTAATATTAGTAGGATAATAACATAAATTTATCTTAGATATCCTATATAACAGTAGAATTAATTTTATTTTTATGTGTAGTGATTTTACAGAATAATAAGTTAAATGTTGGCAGCCCTATGTGTGAGTGCGTACATTCGCTTTTTTGCAAATAATATTTTCTTATTTACTAGACAAATAAACCTCTAGCCAAAAATGTTTAGTGAATATGATAATTCAAATTATTATTAACATTCTTCACCATAAAACGTTTCCTTACACGCATATTGACAACGGAAGTTTTGAAATATAATAAAACAACAATTAATATATAATTTTCCGTATTTTTTATATATACAATAGGTTTATAAGTAGGTATATTGGCGTGCTTTTTACTTTATCAATCAGTTTACGTCCATTGCTGTTCATCTTCTTAACAGATCTTGGCAAGCCAGGACCGATGACAGATATTGCCATAATTACCACGTTTGGCGGATTTTTCATCGCAATGACGATTATCCTTGAGCTAATAGATGCTGCGACCCATCAATCAGATGTATATCCCTTAGTCGCTTCTTACGGACCCGTAATGTTCACTATAAGTAGGTATGAATAAGACAGGATTATCGTGCTCCTCGCTCGGCAGCCAGGCAGAGAGTGCCCAGCGTGCCGTTGCTCTCTGTGCCCCCACTCCCGCCACCTCAATCTTATACATATCAATATTTATTATAAGTTTTATATATAAACATTCCAAGTACAAACATTACAGGACCTATGGGAAGACTTGGGGTGGTCAAACAGGAAACACACAGCTGATTTATTTACTTAATGCCATTTATATTTATTTTTGTGGCATTGTTTTATATGTAGGGTATTAGTCAGCTATATGGTATGTTTTTATATAGTTAATTAATATTTTATGTTATCACATGAAATTCGATTTATTTCTTCACATACTGCTCTATTCTCTGTTCAACCCTAAGGTGGATTAGCAGCCGTTGGAATTAAGTTCACCTTTCTACGACTGTCATATGCATAGAGTTTTAAATAAATAAATATGTATTAACACCACTTCAAGCAATTGCAGAAAAGAAAACTAAATAAAGTAAATACCTAACAAAGAATTCCAAAACATAATAATTATTATCCAAGAACATAAAGCAAGTGAAACGGTCGCTTCCCAACCAGCACGGCGGTAGCAACTTGTACATACAAACACGTTTCCTACTAGAATGCGATGTACACAATAACTCATTTGACGTAAATGGTGGACGATGTAATTACATTTTCCTTTAAAGGCGATCAAATAATATCTAGTTTTCTAAAGTTCTCACACACTATTGCCTTTTCACTCGCACAACTAAGACTGGATTGGAGAGTAAAAGAGATAAATACATCATCACGGAAGAGTGCGCTTATCGATTGGACCTTGACAGTCATGATTAATGTTCATGTGTCCTAATAGTTATCCACTATGAGGTATAATAATAAACTTCTATTTTCTGGTCTCTTTGTAGGAGTTCTATAATAAATAGATTTTTCAGTCAATAGTACTGCTGTAGTAACATATCTTACTTGAACTTCAAGAGATGGTAAATTGAAATCAATGTTCTTACTATAAAATTAACTTTACTTGTTTCTCTTTTTGGTCTTATTTCCACCAAGCATTGACGATTGAATTCTTCAAACTAGCAAAATCATTAACACTCCCCACGAGCGACCAGCCTGAGCCGAGGTCCATGCACTAAAGGCGCGCTCTCTTGCGCAGGATGCTTAGTTTGTAGTTTTTGAACTGGAACTGGAGTAGCTCGCTTCTATGACCAATGAAGTAGCAAAATCTTCGTGGCTATGTACATATTATTATGTCAGTCCGATTAAAAAACTTTAGTAATAGATGAACTTGTTTCAAAGTATTCTTTTTGCAACAATAATTGACGCAAACCGCTTGAATTAACTCCGTCGTCGTTTTAATAAAATAAAGAGTTGTTGCCAAAGGTTAAAGACCGTCTTTGAAATAGAACCGTCAAAATGATTGCATTCGGAAGTTATTTAAATACCTCAATAATAACTCACTGCAACATCATCAACGATTTTAATCATTGTATAATTGCTCGCTAAATAAGCTTTAGGTAGATACACTTTTTTTTTTTAGATTAAAGTGTTGTATTTTTTGTCATTAATTACTTACATCGATTGTCGTGATGTACCCAATTAGTTGTTTTAAATGTTAAAAACTTATAATTATAGCTTATGAACTGTTATTATTAGCTATTGTATGGTTAGTATTTTGAACGCGCCATAGAATGTAGAAGCATAATATTTTACCACCACTCCATTTAATTCCCATCATATCAGAATTGTTAAAGATTATCGAATTATATATCCACGGAATGCATCCTCTGATGAACAAGGGGCTCGTCAAGCCAGGTTTGTTAAGGGATATTGCCATAATTACCACGCTTGGCAGGCAGATGGTGATAGCGTAAGATGGTGAGAGTATCCTTGAGCTGATAGATGATGCTGCCCATCCATCAGCTGTATATCCCTTAGTCGCCACTTACGACAAAATTGGGAAGATATGGCGTGGTCTATTCTAAGCCGGAAACCACACGGCAAATACATAGGACATTTCTAATGACGCACTCTCTCCCGCTGTATTAAATGTAATATCATGACCCAGGAAGCGAAACCGGGACCTCGTTATCTGTAGTTTCGACTAGACCAACGAACCGGTTAAGATGATATATTTTATCAAGTGCCATTTTTAGCTATAGTTATTTGAGTTTTATATCTATCTATACAGTGTGAGATTTCTGGGTCAATGTCAAAAGTCTCTTCAATTCTGACCCCGTGACCTTTTTACCAGAGCTGCCGTCTCTTTTTATCGAATATGAGCTATTGGAGCCATCGTTCCATTTTATTAAGAGAGTAATAGTTTTATAAAAACTATCGGTACATTACTCATGGCTAAAGAGAATCATCGAATCGTGAAATGAAACTTTAACGAATACAAAATGGATCGATTCGTTTCGGCTCCGACGTTTCCGTAGTTCTCAACAGGTGAAAGTAGTCTAGAACGATATGATTAGATGTGCATTGAGAATGGATCAAAATTAGGTCTTTCGTAATATACGGACGAGGATGATTTGATTATAAAGAGATGTTGTAAGAAGAGCTTATCCTTGACAAGGCATTTGGGGAAGTACAGACTATGGTATAGGCAACTTTACAGAATATCGCAGTTAAATAATAATATTGATATTGGGTTACTACGTGTGATTATTCAAACCGACCGGCTTGCATTTTACAATGAAGTTCAGTTATTTTCTCGGGCGCGGTGTCGGGAAAATGTAAGTGTGACAGAAATATGAACTGATGAATTCTTGTTTACATGTTTTAATTTACTTTGCCGCATTGTAAAATACCGTCCGACCCGGGCCGATGCAAGCAAGACAAGGGGTGTCTTAATGGTTCCTAAGAGAATGATATATCTAGAGCTGACAGCATTAGAACAAGCTGTTCCACGTGTTTTTCACCATTCTTGCGGACAAGTAGATTTCCTTCACTTCATTGCTCTGAGATTTAAAAATCGTAAATATGGTAGGTAGTGTTTTTGATTTCACAAGTCATTCCAACCTAATAGTTATAAACTAAAAAAAACACCATCGTATAAAAACGACGTTTTAATTCTTGTACCAAGCGTAATGAACTGTAATTATGATTGAATTATTTGAAACGTATTATGGTTTGTTATCACGAATAGTGTTTAAAATATGACGATTCCAAACGAATGTAATCATTTTTACGGAATAAATGAATTTTGAATTTGAATATCTTTAGTTAACTTATGTAGGTATTTATTATATTCAGTAATTTATGTGCAATAAACTCTCTCGGTATATTAAAATAAATGGAGTAGCACCGATAGTAGTGTGACAATTATCTCGATTCATCAACCATGAACTTACACTAAATGTCGGGTAACCAAATGTATTCGACTCAGTGTAGTTTAATCGTCTAGTCTATACCGAATTTGAATTGTTAATTATTATTTTCATTACTATTAAAAGTACCTAGTTACGAGTATTTTCTATTGTGTAATCATTACAGAAAGGTATTTACCAACAAAAATATTAATGAGTGGCAAAGGGTCACGAATACAAAGCACATAATAAATGCACCTACGTAATGCAGAATTCAAATAGCAACTTAAAACAGAAAATGTATTGCAATTTTTTTTCACTACTGTATAGACATTATTTTATTAACAGAACTGTGGAGTAAAAGAAGTATTCCGATAATAAAAGGGCTGAAGTTGCATAAAATATGGGGAATGCAATATTTATTATGCTGTCCTTATTAAGCTTCCTTTGTTTTCAAGTACATAATTAGTTTTTGATGGAGGTATTCTATAATAGAATAATTTTATTATTAACTAGCTGTCCCAGGCGGTTTACCCGCGAAAATTCCGTTCCTGTAGCACTTACAAATAATGTGACTTTCTATTAGTAAAATATATTGCAAAATCGGTTCTGTAGATCCAAAGATTACCCTCTTCAACCTCACTAACAAATCACAAACTTTTCCTCTTTATAATATTAATATAGATGAATTATACACCATCCGATGCCCTCGTAGACCCGAAGTCCGAGAGGCCCGCGAACTGTAAAGTAGAGCGACAGTTGCACAATATTCCCCTAAAATACTAAAAATCATAATCCCTCCAAACTCCAGCGACCGCCCTGAGCCGAGGTCCAAGCCCCACAGGGTGCGCCCTCTTGCGCAGGTTGCTTAGTTTGTAGTTCTTAAACAATTTATTAAGGCTAGAGCTCTGCTCGCCTTTATGCCCGGTGAAGTAGCAAAAGCCTCGTGGCAGACTACGTAAGTCCAACAGAAAAAAATATATGAATGATACATTATTGAATAGTACAAATTATGCTGTAATAAACTTCAGCGAGACACTCCCTAACCTTATGCCCGGTGAAGTAGCAAAAGCCTCAAGACTTACTACATACGTCCGTCCGAAAAAAAAAAAAAATAACGCTCCCTAACCATTAGTAAATGAAGTGAGGAGCCTCGAGCAAGATCTATGTCCTTTCTAATTAGTTCCCAGAAGAACTAAAAGCATTAAATTTTCCATTATTTGTCTCGTTATCGCAATGATACAAACTCAATCTCGTTACGTTGGCTCAAGCCTCATAATTATTTTCTCCCAGAGGGTTTCACTGGCCTTGATCTAGATGCGAAATTGAAATAAATATACCTACTTTGTGATAGAATCTTCGGATTCACTTTTTAATAGATGGGCTCGATTCGATTTCCTTTCTCGTTCGATGAGTAACACCAGAGATGATTTAAGATAAACTACGAGTACTTACTTTATTTTGAAGAATTATTTGAAGGTATGTGTAGGTACATTTAATATACATTAAAAGCTGCTCTAATTAGGTTTTATGGTAAAGAATGATTTTTTGCCATGGGTGCATGATTATGATGGCTTTGTTTTTTAAATTACTTTAGTAAAAATTACAGTCTAGTCTCAGAAACCGCCTAAACCAGATGGGCGAAAAGGGATGGCAAAGTTAATATAAAGCTTCTTCAAATAGTTTAGGGTTGTGGGTATGCAACTGCACTCCCGACTCTGCAGCGACCGCCCTGAGCCGACGTCCAATTCCCACAGGGGGCGCCTGTTGCGCAGGTTGCTTAGTTTGTACTGTTTGTATTTTATAAACCATAAAATAAAAAAAGGTATGTAACTAGTTGTTAGTATATATTAGGTACTGATTGCTATTACCAAGGTGACAACTGGCGCCTGACGCGTTTAATAACTAATATTATTCTATTACTAGCTGACCCGGCAGACTTCGTACTGCCTCAATCGATACATACCCTACACTACCCCCACCCTACACTACCCCTACCCTACACTACCCCTACCCTACACTACCCCTACCCTACACTACCCCTACGCTACACTACCCCTACCCTACACTACCCCTACCCTACACTACCCCTATCCTACACTACCCCTACCCTACACTACCCCTACCCTACACTACCCCTACCCTACACTACCCCTACCCTACACTACCCCTACCCTACACTACCCCTACCCTACACTACCCCTACCCTACACTACCCCTACCCTACACTACCCCTACCCTACACTACCCTCTAATCTACCCCTAACTTTATCTGAAAAATAAAAATAAAAATTTAGGGGTGGACTACCCCTAACATTTAGGGGGATGAAAAATAGATGTTGGCCGATTCTCATAGATACCGGATAAGCACAAAAAATTTCATCAAAATCGGTTAAGCCGTTTCGGAGGAGTATGGCAACGAAAACTGTGACACGAGAATTTTATATATTAGATTAATCTCAATTTACGCTCTAATTGCATTCTTGTATTACATATCAAATTCATATAAATGTTTGCTTAGATTTTCATACATTTATGCATGAGTTGTAATCCTACTAATATTATAAATGCGAAATTTAGTATGTGTGGATGTATGTATCTTTGCTTCTCTTTCACGCAAAAACTATTGAATGGATTTGGCTGAAAGAATGCACGCGGATAGTTTATAAGCTTGATTTACATATAGGCCAGAAAATATCACGTTCTGACCCACTGGAGCAGAGTGATGCGTATTACCGCGGGGCGCATCTTAACTATGACAAGAAGATTATCAAATCGGACTTTTCTGGAATATGTATGTATCTACGACAAAAACCAATTATCGTATTTAGAATGACTTTCTCAAAATGAGTACATGGCATTTCGTTGTATTTGTACAACTGCCAAACGTATGAGCCATCACGGATAATTTAAAATAGGTAGGTATGTACGGTTCAGGGTCATTGTAATTAAGACGTTTGTCTAATGGATGCACTTATAACTCTTTAGATTGGTATCAATCAATCAGCTTATTTCTATCTACTGCTGGAAATAGACCTCCCCTAATTTGTGGCATAACACTCGGTTATTGGTCCATTTTGCCTTTCTAATATTATAAACGCAAAAGTTTGTCAGTGTGGATGGATGGATGTTTGTTACTCTTTAACGCCTAAACTACTGAACGGAATTGGCTGAAATTTTGCACCGGGATAGGTTATACGCTGAATTAACATATTGGCTACAAAATATCACGATCCAACCCACTGGAGAAGAGTAACGCGGATAAAACCGCGGGGCGCAGCTAGTATTGCATACCTACAATCAATTAACTCAAACATCAGAAATACCATGTATGGTATAGCTTTTTTTATATTTGTTTTCCGGGGGTAAATGCATTTACGCATTCCCACCGCCGATGCAGCGTATTCGCGCGCTGGCGGTGGGATATGTGGGACTCACCCCCTCCATAGCGTGGTATGCTAAACTCATACCACGAGGAAAGGACCCTACACCACTAAAACCTCCCGGACACTCCTTCGATCCGCCGTTGGCGGGGGCCGGGTACGCATGAGCAATCCGGCCATGGTATACCTATGAGTTTTTTATGTACTTTTTACTTTTACTTCCACTGCTGATCATGGGCCTTCTTTTTAACTGGTTCGTTGAGGGTTATTGCCGTAATCAACTAGCGTGGCAGGTGAATTAGTGATCACATTAAGATGGGAGTATCTATAAACTGATAGTTGCTGCATCCCATCCATCAGTGGTATCCCTTAGTCGCCTCTTACCATACCTATAGAAAGATATGGATTGGTCTTATCTAAGCCGGAAACCACACGGCCATGTGTCTTTATGTAATTATATCTAAAAAATATAAGAAATATAGTAGGTTACTGACACTCATCATAACATTGAGTCGCCTCTCAGGTCAGAAGGTCAGACGCAAATAACTCAGGAAAACAAAGTTATAAATACAAAACCAAAAGAATGATAAACGGTGAAACTTCAAAAAGGAACAGTCAATGGTTAAACAAAAACTGTATCGATTAACGTATTGTGAATCACAATGGTTCACAATCTTCCGTGAACCGTATATGGTGAAAACTTGTCAGAACATCGGGTCGCTTTTAAGTGTCAGTCATATCCGGGTTCATCATTAAGAGCGGTTTCGCACTACGTCCGTTCCGAATTCGATCCGAACCCGATCCGAACCCGTGAAAATATTTGTAAATCGGATGACGGACATCGGATCTAGTGCGTAAATTACCATAGAAATAGTTCTACGGCTACTACGGATGGTCCGTAGTAAGTAGCCTTTTAGTATTTTCATGGGTTCGGATCGGACGTAGTGCGAAACCGCTTTTAATGTCCCTCTAAATCGGACGTCGTATTGATTGTTTTTTTTTAGGGTTCCGTCCCCAAAAGGCACAAATAGGACCACATAACAAAAACTCCACTGTATGTCTCATGAACCGTTTTAGTTGAAATTTTAACAGAAGATGTATTTCCGTTGCCATTATAACAGCAAATAAAACTAAAAACGAATTAGATGAATATTTAAGTGGGGCTCAACCAACGCAATTATTTGCCTGTTTTTGCTCGATATTAAAATCTTGCGCGAGTCCGACTCGAACTTGACTGTTTTTTTTTATTTTACCTGGAAATATTTCGCTGTACGTTCTGCTCGTATGATAATTATATTTTATGACATGTCATAATTATGTATAATATGTACTTCGCTAATACCAAAGAGTTCTGTTCGGTATATTCACAACTACCTATTTATTTATTTATTGAAAAACTTTAGCACTATGAAAGTACATGGCGGACTTAATGCCAATCTATACTAATATTATAAAGCTGCAGAGTTTGTTTGTTTGTTTGAACGCGCTAATCTCAGGAACTACTGGTCCGATTTGAAAAATTCGTTCAGTGTTAGATAGCCCATTTATCGAGGAAGGCTATAAGCTATATATTTTATTATAAAGTTTCTACGGGAACGGGAAGATAGTGCTTTATATAATTGGTCGATTATTCTGATGCACTATTTTGAGACTTAAAAGTTTCGTTTCGTTATATAAAAAGACAACTCCCGCACTAGGGAAATAAATCCCTGTGTCGCGGGGGACTTTACAAACATTCATTTCACAGACACAAAGAACACCCAGACTCAGAACAACTATTTGTGGTTCACACAAATAATTGTCCCGGGTGGGAATCGAACCCAGAACACCAGGTCTCAGATGCAACTATCGTAACCACTGAGCCACCGGTGCAGTCAAAAGTAGATATGAACTGTATTCCTGAGCTAATTTTCTAGTTTACCGTTCAGGTTTATGAACGTTTTTCGTATTTTATTTGCAGATTACGTTACTTTATAAATGGAAATGTTCACGGATGGTTGACTTCGCCAAATGTCGTAAATTAATAAAAAAAAATTGTAAAGAGGAAAACTATCCAGTTAATGGTACCTTATTCGAAAATAAAAACAAATCCAAACGGAATTCAACTTGAACATCTCATCTTAAATTCCATTGACACAATAGTCCTTTACCAAACATGCAAAACGCACGACCTAAAAGGTAGGAGAGAGTCATTTTCATTAACCGCTCACGACATTGTCCTAATGAAAATGACTTTACCGTCCACGAATATCAGTGATCAGTTCTAAGTTATTAGAAACTTCGAGAAAGTAATTGTAGTAGGCGTTTAGGACTGTAATATTTATTTATTATGATAGTATCGTGAAAGTTGACAACGGCTGTTGTTTATAACATTATTCTTTATTCTTTTACGTATTTCAATTAAATTTTTGGAACACGGCATTTTAATATCTAGACCTCAGAAGCATAAGGACGAATGTACTATTATCTTCAGAAGCATTTGGTCGTAAGTGCCAGTTTACGGTAAAGGCACATACGTCTAATGTATCTGAAGTATAATACACATACGACTAATGCGTTATTATTTCGTGTAGAAGCTATCTATAAAACATTGAATCATAATATAAATGGAGTTCTACTTTAATATATTACTCCCGACCCGCCCCGGCTCCGCACGCGTACAATGTTAATGTATTATACATATAAACCTTCCTCTTGATCTATCTATCTATCTATTAAAAAAAACCGCATCAAAATCCGTTGCGTAGTTTTAAAGATTTGAGCATACATAGGGACATAGGGATATAGGGACAGAGAAAGCGACTTTGTTTTATACAATGTAGTGATTGTATTAATTTTAGAAAGGTACCGACAGGTTTTAATATACCGCTTATTACGGATATGCCTAAATTAAATTCTAGATTTTAGTTAGGTACTATGAACAAGCCGGAGGTTGTCCCAGAAAGCCATGGGGTTCCTGGGCTCACCAATGGCGGACGGCCGAGTACCTGGGGGGTTTTAGTGGGTGACTAGCATACAACTGCTATGGAGAGGACGAGTCCGACATACCATACCCCTTCGCCGGCGCGGAAACGCCGCAGCGGCAGAGGGGATGCGTATAATTAAAGTATTTTCCCCCGGACAAAAAAATAAAATAAAAAACGTACTTTGAACAGTATAAACCTGACATGTTAATAATGCTTGTCGCAGTTTCAAGCTCGATTCTCGCATCCGTGTTATAAATGGTCATTATCGAGATGCCTTTGCTCCGCAATGTAATTACTGTAATCATTTAAATATTTTAAATGAACTGGAGGTGCCTACTTACATTTCAACGCATCAATCGGACTGAGTCGGTCACTGTCCTTATAAAAACTCTCAATAACACGGATCGCCGACCGCAGCTGTTTAAAAACCATGATAACATCGAGGCAGTTAACTTTTGTCGAATCATTGGGAATAAGCGCCGAATATTTCAATTTATATAAATTTACTAGCCTCCCGCGCGCGGTTTCTCTCGCGTATCTCCCGTTCCCGTGGCAACTACATTATTAAATGTAGCCTGTAGCCTTCCTCTTTAAATAAGCTATGAAACACCGAAATAATTTTTCAAATCGGACCAGTAGTTGACCAGTAATGCGTTGAAGCAAACAAACAAACTCTTCAACTTTATATATTAGTATATAAGATTCGTTTCATTTGCTTGTTCCTTTACTATGTGACGATGAAATGGAAACTAAATTCTCGATTAAAATGTCTTCGCCTAACGTCGTTTTTGTATTAATTCACGTCTATGCGTTATTAAAACTTTACTAAAAGGTGTTGGATTCGGGTCCCCTCATGATACATATATTTTTTATCTCAATAGATATCTGTTGATAATCAGAAATAATTTATAGGCGTGTCGGCTAAACTGCGAATAGATATATATATATATATTTCATTATAACGTTCGTATTGACACGTAACTAATGTTTAATGAATTAAGAAAACGAAAATAAGTTTAAATAAACGAAAAACGTAGTTCAATAAGGAGGTAAGTAAATAAGTTGGAATGTCTGTAAAACCTAAATTCAATTTGTGTTTGACGTCAATCCTAACTGGTTTTTTGCGTAGTTCTAGTAGGCAGTAGGTAAAAATTCAATATAACCTTCAATAATTTTATCCACCAAAAGTCCTTGGCGAAAGTTTTGCGTTCCCAATAGAAATTCAATTAGATTACGTAGATAAACCTGTTTTATCTTTTAGAGGACTCTGCCAAACCAGCTTATTAAATATTGATTTAGGTTATTTTGTTTTGATAATGCACACGTTTTTAGGGTTTCGTGCCTCGAAAGGTAAAAACGAAAAATCGCGAAATCCGTAAATTTTAGTAACATCTTACAATAAAAACAAGTTTGTAAGGAACCCTCGGTGCGCGAGTCCGTCTCGCACTTGGCCGGTTTTTTTTTTACAATATATAGGATAGGAGAAAACTTTGAAGGTATTCCATTTTACAATTACTACATCGAGTCCATTGCAAACACTGCAGCCAAAAAACTTGGCATTCTCTCCAAGGTGAGGCGGTACTTCACATCGGAGCAGCTCTTAAGTCTTTACAGAGCTCAAGTTCGCTCCTCAATGGAATACTGTTCTCATCTTTGGGATGGGTCTGCTGGATATCAGCTGGATGCTCTGGACTCATTGGAGCGCCGAGCGAAGAGAGTCATAGGCAATAACTCACTGGTGGAGGCAAGTCTTCAGAGCCTCGAACACCGTAGACGAGTGGCCTGCCTATCAGTTTTTTATCGGTTGCATTTCGGGGAGTGTGCGGAGGTTCTACATAACCTGATACCCCCTTCACCCTTCCATCACCGGACGACTAGGCGCGGCGAGCGGTTTCACCCTTTTGTTGTAGACATTCCTTCAATACGCACGAAGCGATTTGCTTCTTCTTTCATAATGCGGACGGCTAAGGAGTGGAATTCTCTGCCGGCGTCAGTTTTTCCGGAACGCTATAATCTGGACATCTTTAAGGCTAAAGTGAACAGACACTTTCTAGGCAAGCGTGTATCATCTTAGGCCTTATCTTCGCCTTCCATCAAGCGAGATTAAGGTCAAACGTAAGCCTATAGGTAGAAAAAAAAAAAAAAAAACAAAGATTCCATGATCGGACGAAAACGAAATTTTGCACAGTTTAAGTTTTTGTGGAGAGCAATTGCTGCAAACAACAAATGCTTTAGAAATAGGTACCTACATTAAATTTTTTATCAAACCATATCGTACTGCAGCATATATGACGAACACCTAGACCAGTATCATATTATATGTACCTGACCTGAATACATCATCATGTTATGGTTACTTTTTTTTATAATTTTCTTGTTATTCTTTGATATAGTCGATCTACGAGATGTTAACCTTCTGTATAAAATAAAATAAATAAATCTATGTTAGTACGACGGCCGGTTATTCTTTATAGGAGAAGAATTCATTGTTATCTGTGCTGTACAAATACACATAACAGTGAACTCATCCCATAAACATGGACACATCAGTTTTTAAATACGCTTCATAATGTGTAAACCTATCCCCTTGGTCGACTGTATATTCAATTTAAATTCTGTATTCATTGCTACCAAGGTAAGTTGATTAGGTATTAATAAGTAAATAACACAATGTTCATATTAGACTGGCACAGATAAATAGGAGAGGAATTCCTTCTTCATACAATATTAAAAAAAATCTCTTTTAAATCTAGATCTCAGAAGCATAAGAACGGATGTCTATTATACTTCAAAAGCATTATTTTGTTCGTAAGTGACAGTTTACGATAAAGGCATATCCGACATTATGCTTCTGAGCAATCTGAGCTCTAGAAATATTAATCCATGCTGGCAGGTAAGTCCGATAATAAACCATAAACGTATTAACGTTCAAATTTAATGAATTATTAACAAAACTAGCGGCCCGCCCCGGCTTCGCACGGGTGGATTTTTATACCCTACCCCTGCCCTACCCTACCCTTGCCCTACCCTACCCCTACCCCTACCCTACCCCTACCCCTACCCTACCCCTACCATACCCCTACCCTACCCCTACCCTACCCCTACCCTACCCTACCCTACCCCTACCCTACCCCTACCCTACCCCTACCCTACCCCTACCCTACCCCTACCCTACCCCTACCCTACCCTACCCTACCCCTACCCTACCCCTACCCTACCCCTACCCTACCCCTACCCTACCCCTACCCTACCCCTACCCTACCCCTACCCTACCCCTACCCTACCCTACCCTACCCTACCCCTACCCAAAAGTATCCTATGTCCTTCTCCCAGTTCTTAGCTACCTCCCTACCAATTTTCAGCCAAATCGGTTCAGCCGTTCTTGAGTTATAAATAGTAACTAACACGACTTTCTTTTGTTTTTAAAATGTATTCTGCTATTCGGGACGGAAACAAATCCAACAAATCAAAAACCATGGCAATCGGTCCAGCCGTTCTCGAGTTATAAGTGTTGTAACAAACACGACTTTCTTTTATATATATAGATATTCGAATTTCGATCGCTAAACGACCATATTAAATTAATAGCAATCAAAATATTGTTACGTTTTATTGAACATAAAATATTAATATTATCATAAATTAATGGTAGTGCAAATAAATTTATTATAAACCATAAATGCATGAATACAATAATAATACTAGCAATAATTATATTTAGCTATTTACTAATCCTGTGATACGTATTTTATTGTAATTAGTTTTGTATTGTTTCATAACTTTTGCGGTCATTGTTTGCGTTGTCTATTTATAATTTATAGGTATTATTATCAATACTATGATTACAACTGTCAAAGAAACACTGTTTTATACTCTGTTGTTGGTTCTAGATAGATCGTGAGAACAAAATAAATGCGCTTCGTATTATTTTCTATTTTATAGAAAACTTTAAATATATTCGGCTTAAATAATATTCAAATGCCCCTTTTTTGTTTTTAAAAGATAACTCCTGCACAAGAGTTTCACGGGTTACTACAAAACAAACTCATAATTTTCGGATGCAAGTCATAGCCATACTCAGAATAATTATTATCAGTGGTAGAACAAGGATCCAGATAAACAATAGGTCTCAAAAGAAAATATCGTGACCAGAACTTTTAAAATCATTGTTCTTATTGCCCTCGGATCTGCAACTATATTGGTTTATTGGCCGCAAACATTTATCAAATAAAGACATAGCCTGGGACTTTGAATTCACTATTTTGACTATTATACCAGCTAATACTACAACGCCGGAATTTCAAATAAATAAAAACTTATTTTAAGTCATAATTAGAATAACGCCATTTCAATTCCTGCTCTATGTAAGAGTATGCATAGCAGTTGTAATTTTCAACTTCATTATGTATATTTTAAAACGTCAATTTAACTTCAACTTATTATCACGTATTGCAAGTACCTAAAATAGCTATGTATACTTCGATCATTAATTAATAGTTATCACTTGTCATTATTCTTAAAAAAAAAAAGGTAATTCGTTCAATAAATACAGTGTTATTCGCAATTAGTTATTACACAGTATATGTACTACTAAAACAACCCGGTCGACTAGAACAACAAAAAATATATGGTGTGGATATAACTGTAAGATACGGCCGTTAACGGTCAGAGTTTGTTCCACAAATGTCTTTACAAAATTGATATATATCAGACATACGTAACATTACTCACTATTACTTTAACCCATTAAAAATATGCATAGGTAATTATAAGTAGCAGGCATGCATGCTATTAGGGGTATCGGTTGTCATGCATTAGCAGTTCTCGGTACCAACATTATCCTCTTCTCGTGGTATTATTAACACATCGGGAGCCCCTTGTTTAGCAGACAGAAATTTCATTGAATTTCGTTTCCCAGAAAATGTTTCATATAATATTTGGTCGTCGTATTTTTATTTCGAATATTATTGTTTCAAAGAAACTTTACTAAGAATGAAACATAGTTCACAGAAACACAATTTAATGAATTTTTAATCAATTTTTTTGTTTAACAAACTTATCAAACAGTAGAATTTATTTTTTTAACGAATATTAAACCACCACGAGATCCTCTTAGGTCGAAGGTTAAAAAAACACCAGAATTCCAACTTCTGTAGGTTAGGTTAGGTTAGAACTGTGACCACAAACAAATCCAAATTCCATACAAATTACAATGATAAAGAATATTTGATTTGATCATAGAAATGATATGATTATTCTAACATTAAACTTTATGTGAAACAAAAATCAATGAATTAAAAATATACCTATTGATTATTCTATTAAACGAAAATATGAGATATTTTTTATGTGAATAGAAATTCTATAAAACTATACTAAGCTATAAAACAACGTACACCCTTAACACATCATCGCTATGGAGAGGGAAGCTCTACATACAATATGTTGCGGCGGTGGGAATGCCCAATGCATTTCCCCCCGGCAAAAAAAGGCATGCATGCTATATATACATATATCTACACTAATATTATAAAGAGGAAAGATTTGTACCTATTTTTGTATGTTTGTATGTTTGTAATGAATAGGCTTTAGGGTAGGGGTAGGGTAGGGGTAGGGTAGGGGTAGGGTAGGGGTAGGGTAGGGGTAGGGTAGGGTAGGGGTAGGGTAGGGGTAGGGTAGGGGTAGGGTAGGGGTAGGGTAGGGGTAGGGTAGGGGTAGGGTAGGGGTAGGGTAGGGTAGGGGTAGGGTAGGGGTAGGGTAGGGGTAGGGTAGGGGTAGGGTAGGGGTAGGGTAGGGGTAGGGTAGGGGTAGGGTAGGGGTAGGGTAGGGGTAGGGTAGGGGTAGGGTAGGGGTAGGGTAGGGTAGGGGTAGGGTAGGGGTAGGGTAGGGGTAGGGTAGGGGTAGGGTAGGGGTAGGGTATGGGTAGGGTAGGGTAGGGTACGGGTAGGATAAGGGTAGGGCATAAAAGTCCACCCGTGCGAAGCCGGGGCGGGCCGCTAGTATATATATATATTTATATATAGTATGCATGCTTTTTTGTAACTAAACCAAAAATCTAACTTTAATCATGCATATATATACAATCTATACTAATACATAATAATATATATATAAAGCTGAAGAGTTTGGTTGGACGCATTTATCTCAGGAACTACGTCCGATTTGAAAAATCTCTCAGTGATGACTAGCCCATTTATCGAGGAATGCTTGCTTAGGCTATATTTAATTATGAAATTCCTACGGGAACTTCGCAAGTTGTCAAAGTTCACACAAAAACTACTAAACTAATTTAATTTATATCGATATCGGAATAAGACATAATAAATTAGGGTTTTTCAAGAGTTTAGCAATTTATTAGTCTCTAAATCATATTTAACAGGCGAATCGAAGATGCAATTAACGTTAAACTAGTTGTTTATTCATGTTGCTGTATACAGTACGCTGAGATTTCGTTGGACCAAAATTGTGTGAGCCACATTCAAATGAGGTTCTCAAGTGAAATAGGAACGTTCATATTTTGTCTGAGTAATGGAAATATTTATGTACGTGAGTGTGAATCTCGGGATGTATTGGAATTGGGATGTGTCAAGGAAGATCTGCTCTCCACAATAAAGGACATGGTACCATACCTTGTAAATAATTACAAAACAAGTCAGACGACTCACTACTTGTATGGTGGTAGCTATTAATTATTATTAACCTTTAAAGTGAGTGAAGAGGACGAAATTAAAATTAACTTGCATTGGGCTTCCGAATAGTGATCAATAATAACATATCGTCTGAAGCTATCTAGACAAACTTAGCGCCTTGTATATTTTAACTTGCCTTTTACAAAAACAAGTGCCTATTGCCAATCTATGGCGAGTCCATTACTTATTAATGCTTGGTATAAATGAACACTCCTTACAAAGAATGTACATCAAGACGTTTCCTCATGCTTCACGTTAATGGTATCATAATTGTAGTCACTTTGTTCGCAATGAGAATAACGTCACAATTAAAACAAAAGCGTGACTATCCATTTATAATCCATACTTCATTACTAATTGTTAACATAGCGACCGCGCGGCGCTTACATTCCGTTGTGCGACGGCAATTAATCCGAGCGAGCTTATAGTTTTATAATTTTTTTATGCTTTATTGCTCCTCTGTTCATTTCAAATTTCTGAACTATATAATAATATATCAGCCCATTAACATTCACCTTTGAACATGAGCCTCTTCCTAACAGACAACGCAAGCCAGTGTTGTTGAGTGTCGTGTGTATCGTATTTGTTTTATTTAGTAACTTTCAAATATGCATACTTATTTAATATATTTTTACGCAATGTTTACGTTTCCACCAAAGACGCGTATCATATAGCTTTGCCTAATACTATGATCCTAACATAAATGGGTCGACAAAGTTAACCTTTTTACCTCTAAATACCATTTTATATAACGACATACTTTTCTTTATACAATCTCGGCTATTAAACTTTAGATCTAAGTAAGAAACTACAATTTTATCCATATCTTCACAAATACTGTGTATGCCGCGTGAAATGAGGATATCCTGTTAATGAGAAGTAGTAGTTATGAGATATTCTAGTGAAAGTGCTAACATTAATTGTGACCTGTGAAGAATTTTTTTTTCGTAACTCCGCCTACTGCTGCAATTATAGAAGTTTCTAATTAGAATATTCATTGGTGCATGATTGCAATGAAAACCGTTGCGGGCAGGTGCACATATATACTAATACTTGCATCAGTGTGTTTCGTATATTATACTTTTTTTTACTCTCTTTTAATTTGCGTTCGTTTTATACTATTTTTTTTTGTTGGTTGTAATTTTTTGTAAGACAACATGATTTGATCCTGCACCTCCGTAGCGTAGCGGTATTTGGCTCGCTTTAAATCTCGGAGGTCGTGGATTCGATCCCCACTCCGGACAAAAATCTTTGTGTAAATTCTAAGATTTCTTTCCGGGTCTGGTTGGTTGAGGGATTACCCTCCGTGCCTCGGAAAGCACGTTAATCGTCAGTCCCGATTTTTAAAACATAATCTATAATAATCGTATATCAAGGAACGGGCAGCAGCGTTATCTTTTGTGGCACAACATAATACTGCGGTCACCAACCCGTTTGCCAAGCATGGGGACTATGGCAAATACCTTCCCTCGGGAGGCCCATGTTCAGCAGTGGACGTTGTACCAGCTGGTGATGATGATTTGATCAACCTGACAAACATACATTAATTCATGGAACAAAATCTCATCCAAATTCAGTTTTACTATTTGCGGCTTACACAAATAATAATTGTTCCAGGTGGGAATTTTAAGTAAGTAAATTGATTCCTACCCAGGTCTCAGAATCAACTATGCCACTGGTGCCGTCAGATTAGTACACGTAAACTAAATCAGTGTTGCCAATTCTCTGTTACTCTCCACTTTATGTTATTAGGTGGTGACCTACTAAAGGGGGAATTTAAGTACATATTTATATTCAACTACGTCTTTCTCGTCCGTTTCGATTTTGTTCTTATCTAACTCGTTTTTATTTGTATTTCTGTCTTGTGTGTTCTCTGTCGAATCGATTTGTTTTTATCCTTATTCTAATAATAGCTTATATTGCTAAGCCCAGTGAAGTAGCAAGTCTCGTAGCTAACTACATATGTCCGTGCGAAGAAAGGCCACATCTTAGTCAGATTACCTATAACTTAGCAAACTAATAATTAATTGCGATTCAATGAATAATTTAAATTACTTGCTGATAGCAACTTTCAACAATACAATTAGATCACAATAAATTTAAAAGTAGATAAGTAGTGGTCTATTAATACGAAAAACAATTAAATAGTCTTTAAGTCAGGGTATCTATAGCCTGTATTTTTTTGCTAATGTCAACATCATTTTCCAAAATTTCCATTGACAAATTTAAACCACCAACAAGATTCGAACCTTATATAGGTTCGAACCTTGCCCTCCTAAAGCCTTTCATTCAACCATTCATGACATTTTGAATGAAAATTCTTATCTAATCTGACTAGCTTGTGTTGTCCCACTGCAGGGCAAAGGCCTCCCTTTTCCATACAACTCTGTCTTTTGCGAGTGCTGGCCAGTCCCTACGGTAGGAGTCAAGCTCGTCCCGCCATCTTCGAATGAAAATGACTTGATTGTATTAATAAGACTAAGAAAGTTATTATTTAAACGATATTTTCATTTTTAGAACACTTTATGGCTACTTAGGAGATATTTCGCAAGTTGTGGTTACAGCCACAACCTGCGAAATATCTGCTTTAGGGTACAAAATAAAATAAAAATGTCATAATTATTATTAAGATGATCTGAATAAGTGCAGTTTATAGAAACTTGTTTATGCAATATCACTAATGTTGTCAATATTCTAACAACTAAGATAAGTCACGATATTCGCATTACTGGTTCATTAGTTCCGTGGTGTAATGCATTTTTTACTACTCAAATTTTGCTGACAAGCTTTTTTTTGTTTACGATCATTAAAATCTTACGGCTTATAAATATGTATGTAGTTACATAACCAGAAGTAGTATAAATGGCATGGTTAGTTATTGTTATTTACAGTTACTGTAACAGAGTATCTAATCTAGATACATTAATTATACACACACCCACTTCATATGAAAAAACAGCGTCCGTATGAAAAAAGCATTTTGCTTGATTAATTAGTATAAGAAGTATCTAGTATATGTTGTTAATGTCGAACTTAATTAAAGCAATCTTGTTGTATTGACACCTTGAATATATATATGAAAAAAATAATATATCTGCAACCAAGAAGAAAATAATAACGGCTAATTGATTGCATTTGATCCATACTTTTATTTGTCTGAAACGCAAATAACTACTAAATATATTTTGGATTTTTTTATACTTATTCATATTGAGTGTTTTTATATGAAGGAAATATTTGTATGTACTTTATTAATGTAGCTTTATACATTATTTCAGTACAATCCAAAGAAAAATCATTATTAAATAATATAAAAAGCTTTTAAGTCTGAAGTCAAAATGTAAAATAAAAAAATAAATTTATACAAAACTCAAACATAATTATTACGTGTCGATGTGTATTTTTAATTCATATGAATGATTAAAGCTACCGGCATCGCGAAAAAAATTAAAACGTATACGTAATAGATACCCGGAAAACGTTATCAATATGACGCACCCATACAAAAAATATTGAGATTGCTAATATTGATTGTTATTATATTAGCAAACTAGTCACTCCATCGAACATATTCACGAATATTTGGCGTTTAGGATGACCCCACATTCTTACTCCGCGTTCCTCGAGCATGACATGCAAACGATGGTAGGTGTAGTGGATGACAAGCGATCGCGTTGTTCGTAGTTCACACGCTCGAGAATGTGGGGTCCGCGCTTAGATCATGTTTGGGCTGTAAAGTACCGAGTGCGGCCTGCTTGTTTTTGTGATTGTGGCTGTTATCATAGAAAGGCTGCGCGTTATCTTCACAAATCTCCTTGTCATTATCTAATTTCTACAAACCTTTGTAAAACAGCATCATTCATTATAGTAACAATTGTAAATTATTTATTTTTCAATTGTTAAATATTGTAATAAGTAAATATTATTAGAACTGAACTTTAACTATCTCTTCCACACACGACAGTCCACGCTCGTCGTCCGGTTTCATAAATTTCATACATGACATTCCCAAGCAAATACTTACAACCAAGTGTTGTTCGCGAATACAAGTGTATGATTAATTGACATGAGTATTCCATGTCCTCAAGCTCTAAGGAACAAACAACTCTATGGCTTTGTGTGCAAATGACAGAATTATACTATGGTCTACTATGAAACTCATTGTAATCCCTACAAAGCTATTGAATTTCTATTTTCATTACCATTGTCCTGTATAAAGTACCTTGATACCTATCTTATAGGGCTGCCATAAGGGAAATTGAAAGCATCAAGAAAACCAGTTAGATAAAGGTTTTTGCAGAATTGGATTTTCTTTTTATTTCGGAGTGGCATAAAATATGGTTGATAAGAATAATTTTGTTTGTTGAAAACAAAACAATTTTTAGCAAATACAAATGTTGTAGTTTCTTTTATATTTGACCCTGACATGGATACCTTATGTTCTGGATTTAGTAAGAAGTATAGTAAGTGAGAATTAAATTATTATTGTAAGAATTAAATTCAAATCAGACTATACTGGTTCGATGGTTCCTGAGATGAGCTCGTTTCAGCAAGCAAACAAACTGTTTAGCTTTATATTTAGTATAAATTTGATGTAAAATTAATTTACCGTTCCGTTTGTCAACCCTGCTCCCGAGACAAGACGTCGACATTGTGAATCTAAATCGATTTTAATATTTCATGAAATCCTAATCGATTTTCTATTGTATCGATATTTGAAATATTTGTTTATTATTTCATCATATCTATAATAGCTTCATAACGAGAAGCAGTTTACTGAGAATAATCTCAATCAGGTTAATAGTTGTTATAGTATCGTAAATGGAGTCGTGATGAATTAATTAGTAGGAATGACAATTGATAAGGTTTCAATAAAACGTTTTTTACACAGTTGCTATCAGGGTGATTTCTTTGTTTCTATAATTTCTTTATTTTTTAAGTTTTGTTACGTATACTTGAAGAATAATTTTTCAAGTTACACAGTTTTTGTTGCAATTTCAATTGTATATTCTTGATATAGTCCATTCCACAGTTAAACAATGTAGTGGAATGGTCATAAGGTGTATTATCTGTATCTGTAGCTCTTTATAACAATTATCATCGTTTCGGGTAACAGATCGTGGTAGGTTTTATCACGATCTGTTACCCAAAACGATGATAATAATATAGTCTCACGAATAAGGAATGACATTTGCATTGCGTATTTCAACGGATCTGTGGGAAAAATGTTCTCAGCGAGTAGGTATGATGTGATTAAGACAGTAGTAACCTACCGTCTGCTTACTGTAGGGGGGTTGAGTATTGACTCTCTCTGATTTTGAAAAATAAATTAGATGTCTCTTTAATAATAAGGTCGGATTTATTAGGTTGAAGTATTGTAATTTTATAAGGGTGATGTGATATTTGTATTTGGACGGATCATTTAATGTGTTCCCGAGTGTTTGCCCACACAGACTTTCGGAGGACTAAGAAACAGGAGCCCTACTGACCTCTAGTCACGAGCTTACTCTTGGTCCCCGGCGTTACATTTCCTAATACAAGTTATAATAATACCTTAAGTCTTTATTTTTCTTTTAAATATTTAATTAATGTATTAAGTGTCCAGTCCAGTAACAACATTTATGTCAATCTAGATTTCTATCTTTGTGAATTCCTTGCTAATCATATTCAATCATAAGATATTTATAACTTGTAACTATTAATCATATTGTTCACGCCGTAAATCTTAGTTATTCAAATTATTCTCAGTTACATATCAAACCAGTTTATTTAAACCTATTTGTGTTTTACTTGACAACATAATAACAGGTTGTCTTTAGTTTCTCTCGTTACAATAACAGTAGCTTTAAGTATGATTCAGACTGACTGGCTAGTATCGGATCGAGTCGGACGGCATTTTACAATGCAGTAAATTCTATTGATACTGTGGTTTCCGGCATAGAATATACCACCTCATATCTTCCTATGGGTTTCGTAAGGGGCGACTAAAGTATATAAACGTGATGGATGGGCAGCAGCTATCAGCTCAAATATACTCACATTTTACTGCGATAACATCATTATGGTGATTACGGCGACATTCTTACCAAGGTCTGTTAAAGAAGAGCCCATATTAGTGGACCTAATCGGGCTGATAAAGTAAATGAGTCCGTTCAGAGCCGTTTGTAGCCGTACAGCCGCCGCAATTTGAATGTGACAGCGATATTTAACTATAATTCCGGTTTATACGTTTCACTTTTCTTCAAAACGCCGTCCGGTCCCGGGCCGATTCGTGGCGGTTGGTCTAAATCGTACCTTAGTTACTTCTAAAGTGTCACCGTGTTCAATGATTATAAAACTGCTACTGTTGTGATATCATTGTTCTATCTAGATCTATAACATTAACTGCACTATATTGACGTTCTAACAATTATATAACGACCTTTGTTTCTAGTGCCAAGTCGGTTTAATCATTGCCCTGATGTAATACTTACGTTCTCAGATTATATTGATTTAGCTTTTAATGTTTTATCGATTTTGTTGCAGCGTTGATTTTTTTCGTAACTGTCTCGTAATTCTTGACGCTCCTTTTAGATAAAATAAAGATTTTTGATTATTTTCAGACTTTGATTTTTGACTTTTTCAAGTATAGTTACTACATTTACTTTAGTATATTTTATTATTGTCATCAAAGTTGAAGTCCAATGTTTCTGATGATAAGTTGAAATTCATATTGTGAAGTAGGATCGATACGACAGGAGAACGCCCTTTGTAAATAGTTGTATTGGCTCATAACTTAAAGGGTTGGAACTTGGATAGCTGTAAGGACTGGATACAAGAAAGGAATGAATAATGTATTGGTAGACGTGTTACCTCTGAAACAGATTATCAATACTTGAATGTAGTCATCAATTGAGAATTATTATCAGAAAATATGTTTTTTTGCCATATTTTAACTGACTAGTTCGTTAAAATAAACAATTGACGTTTCATGTGAAATGTAAACATTGAATTTTGTTACAACATTTTTTAAACACAATAGTGTATATTACTTGAGTTATACATTTTGGTTCACAAAAGATAATTTAATAGAGGTCAATGTTGACTCCCACGTATTGGACGGAAATGGTCCGATCACGATATGATAACACAATATTGTGGTAAATTTACGTTTTAAACTAGGTTAAAGATAGATAACTTATTCAACGTATCTACGACATGAATGTAGTGCAAACGGACATTGGCCTTAATTAACAAAATTATCGCACGCCAATCCAGGGGGTATCTAAATCTAATATGTTACTAAACGAATATCTTCTTACATATTGACTGCACCGGTGGCTCAGTGGTTACGATAGTTGCCTCTGAGACCTGGTGTTCTGGGTTCGATTTCCACCCGGGACAATTATTTGTGTGAACCACAAATAGTTGTTCTGAGTCTGTGTGTTCTGTGTGTCCGTGAAATGAATGTTTGTGAAGTCCCCCGCGACACAGGGATTTATTTTTCCCTAGTGCGGGAGTTGTCTTTTTAAATGAATGAAGAATATAATTTTTTGTGTTGACTTTCTTAGTATTTGAGAATAATGTAAGTAAAGTCTGCTTATAAAGTCCCTCACGACATATGGATTTATTTTCCTAGTCCGGAAACTTATAGCTGAAGGGTTTGTTTGCTTGAACGCGGTAATCACAGGAACTACTCGTTCGGTTTGAATAATTCTTTCAGTGTTAAATAGCCCATTTATCGAGGAAATCTATATTTTATTATGAAGTTATTACGATAACGGGAACCTATTAAAATATAAAAAAGTTGCAATTTATTATAATTATACCAAGGTTGTTGACAATTATCCTGCTGACATAGGTACATATTTATCTTAATATCTGTCGTCGACAACAATTGTAGGTTATCTATTAGTGAAATATTATCTACAATGCATTCGATACTGATATCGAATGCATTGTAGATAATTTATATTTGTTGTATACTGATATACACAACAGAAGAAACGTTACTTAACCTCATTACCCAGTCTAAGAAGATTCTTATCGAGCCTACATCCTACACATTCTCTCTACATCTGAGACGCTACTAGTCATATACTTAGGCCAATTTTTAACTCATGATAATGATTGCGGTTTCCCTGTCACTGGCGTTTGGACAAGCTCCCGGGGGGTTTTAGTAACTTAGTACCTAAAGGAATTTGAGTCCTCTCCTTATGGTATGAGTAGCATACCATCGCATTGGAGAGATGTGTAATGCATTTCCCACTGACAAAAAGGCTTTTTAATCCAAATTGTTTCCTTAGAAATGGATACTAACGGAGTAATCACACATATTCTATTCAATTCTATTCATAGACAACAACGATTTTGTAGGGGAATAAGCTGAATAGAGCTGAATAATTGTGAGTAGTGCCTAATTATTATGCTTTTGTAGAGAATACACTAATACAAAACTTCTCCGGTCTTGACACTTCCAATTTTCCATATAGCTTTTACAATAACAGCAATAGAAAACCATATTGAGATTGAGATTATTTATTATATTTGTAGTCCTGGAAGCAGTGCTTTTACTAGCAGTATAAAATTAAATCACATTTTCGATATATATTTTCTGGAACATTCACTAAATTTCGATTTAGCATTGAATCTCTTTTTGATTAAACTGCAATATAATACAATATTTAATGACTCCTAAGAAAAGTTTTAATTAATTTTTATATTAAAGAAAATGGCTTTCATATCTTGTTTGACTATAAATGTATCTATCTATAATATTGTGTCTTAAAATTCGATCTAGTTTCTCGTGACTTGTACAACGGGACTCCGTGACCCGCACGCGAACATTAAATTTGACTACATATTTATGTCTTTAGTTGGAATGATGACACGTGTTGTACAAATATAAAAACAGTAGGTTTATTACCCTTTTATATATTTCCATTATAAAACAGTATCTATATAGTCAGGTAAGTACTTCCTTCCATCTCTTTTTACCTCGATTTGCTTACAATTACTTAGTACTTGGCTCGTTGAACATACCGCAATTTATTCCTACATCTAGATAAAACATTCATAACTTACAATCTAGATATTCCATGTATGAGGTATGCCATTTTACTTTCTACTTACGATACTCTTATCTTACGTAAGATGCTCTTCCTTTTGTTTATTCCTCAAGGAGATACACTTTCATTTGTGTTAATAGTTATTAGCTTTAATCCTTTAGTATGCTTAGTTATTCAAGGCGGTTAATTACACTGGTATTGTTCAAAACATTAGCACTTTCACTATGAATAACTCAACAGTGAAATCGTTTTACAATAGGCTGATTTGCTGTGTGGGTTTTGCCAATACAACTTGACCTCTATGCTCTATAACCATTCACGAAATATTGTTTCTACTTAATTTATTCTATGTGTCATCATAGGTCTTTCTGTTCTGGTTTTTGCCTAAATGATATGTAACAGAAACGTTAAGTACCTACTTATACCATGACTTGACCAATCCCAATTGCTTATAGACGTATCGATAACATTTTTTGTTTTAAGCTATATCTACTAATGAGAATTTACAATAGTTTTAATGGGATAATGGGAATAGGACATTGTATTTTACATATTTTTGTCAAATAGAGAAATATGACGCAATAGGTCATTTTACAATTTACGGTTAGTTTCACTATGATATGGTTTCGCAATGGCACCTTCAAAGGTTCCTGTAAACTGATGGGCTTCAAAGCGGTCATTTTTATAGATATTTTTCTAGAGTGAACCAGAACTGAATATCTAAGAACATTTACAGCTAAATGAATGAAACATTCCAAGTGCAAATCGACGTCATAGCTACTTATCATGTTACTTATGTTGCTTCATTTCATTTATGTAAAATTTTATTTGTGACAAATAACGGCGACTACAATTTATCAACCACTTGGAGTTATCAACGGAAATTTTATTATTTTAATTCATTGCATTGCTTGATGTGTCTCATAACTTGCTAGTTTAATTACGCATATAAATTATATAAAATGTGACCAGCCAGTAAGGTTTAGGATAACAAGCTTGAATTGCCAATTTCTGATGACAGATGCATTTTTTATGGATCGTATCACTTACTCGGTATGAGTCCGCCTATTTAATAATTTGTAATATGTTTTACACATTAAGAGTTATTTATGTGTAAAACATGCATTTTAATTTAGAAGTTAGATATACTATGAAAAAACTAAACCAGTTAAAACAATCTACACGTAACATTGGCCATATGTTATCAAGAGATGGAATAGAAATAGAGAAAGTGAATACTTTTATTTGACTAAGGACATACGATATGGAAGATACAAATAGAAACGAGTTAAAAAAAGAACAGAAAATTAGAGATCAAGAGATCTGTATCAAATCTGGTGAATGCGCCCGAAGCGGTTAATATATCATATAAATGAGATTGCGTATATTTTCTCAGTATCCGCATTATTTAAGGGCTAGATCATTACGTGACGATTTATCGTGCAAGGAAATATTTATTCACTTTCTCCACTCCTCTTCTTCAGTTGATTGCTCATGCGGCGGAGTGACTTTCCCGGCAGATGCGCGTATTTTACCCGTATGTTATGAATCGCTGTAATAAATGATTTCGCTCCATTAACATACAAACATATTGCTTTCATTACTTACATATTTGAGTGTTTTGGCCTACATCTCAATTTATACTGTAATTTAGGACGAATCACAGACGTAACAGTTATTTTGGACAGAGTGGGGGTGAGATACTTTATTGATAACTTCGAGTTTAAATTTCAAGCAAGCGAAGGGCAATAAATTAGCCGATTATATCGATTGCTTTGGTGGTATATCGGTAGAAAATATATTCGACTGCACTACGAGGTTCCGGGTCGGGCAAAAATATTGTAATTACCAGCCCAAAGTCGAAGGAAGCTGATGGTGTATCCATCCGTGCCTCAAAGAGTACTTCAAGCAGTCTCATTGGATTTAAGAGTAAATAAAAGAGCGTTTTCAGCGCAATAGGATGTTTGCGAATACATTGTGAACTAAAACCTATGCCCTGTGTAAATGGCTAATGTTTTTAGAGATTGGCCGCCGCGCGCACTGGTCCTATATACGGAGATATTTGATTTAAAAAAATATATATTACGGGTATTGGGTATTGTATTGACCCTAGCAAAAAGGGATTTAATTAATGAATACTGACTAGATTAATTATTATTACTAGTGGTCGCACACTGGTCGAACTCGATCATAATAATGTATAATATAAAATAACAATGTCGGAGGCCAAGATCCACTTCGGGTCGCTGAGCCAGCGAAGTAAGTAAGTAAGTTAGTATAAAATAACAAAGTCTCTTTTTATATTTTGCAATAAAGTCTACTTCTTCTTCTACAAACTAGTTGCTTCACTTATTAATAAATATATTAATGATACATTAAGCCGTCATCTGAGTTATTCAATGTTCCGTACTTATTATTTATTACAAGTCGAATGTTCGCCTAAGCTCTATCTATTACCTAATTCTAAGTGACACAATTTACAGCCCTTATAGTGGCATAGTGTAGGGAAATCGTGGCGAAAGTGTTTTACGCAACTCAACTGTTGTTAACCAGGAATTGTCAAGCCTTGCAAAATGTAAAATGTGACCGATTCTGTCTACGTAGAGTATTGCGGGTTCATTTCTGTTCTTGTATAGTGTTTACGTTGAGAAATGGGTTTAGCAATTTCAATAGTGGATCTAATAACTTGAGAACTACGATAATATGGAATTCACTCAGCTGAACATAGCAGGCGAGAAATATTTCTATTATTATACTATAAGTGGTCGCTTCGTAGTCGAAATTCGACCATAATAAAAAAATATATTAGCATTCTGCACTCCTTCTTTGTATAAGTAAACTGTAAATGTGCGATAGTTCATACTCCTAGCAACTTGTAAAAAAAACTTTAGAAATATTTGCCAAATAATATTTACTATTCTCTACTATTAATATTAGTATAAATGAGTAGATATCAAGCGACAGGCGTTTACTTGACGCGTGGTCTACCTAGGTATTCGTCGGGTCATTTTACCTTCAGGGAATCTCATATTCAACAGTCAGCGTTATACAGGCTGATGGTGATGATGATTCAAGACAAGATTTAAAAAACAGTTCTTCATAGGAAATGTAGTGTGTCGTCTATCCAACAAGCCAGACTGTACAGATATGTAAAATACAATACAATATCTTACAGATATGTAAAATAATATAATTATTACAGATATGTAAAATAATATAATTATTACATAAGTAAAGCTTGGCTTGAGGTCGATTCCTAAACGCAATAAGTTTCTGTAAATTATTGTTTTAATACATAGTGAATATTAACTATGTAATTGCTTGTTTGACAACTGAGTAATTAAATGAAGTAGTAATAAAATACAAGTTTATCACAGCTATTCACATTATTGTTTTTAATTATTTGTTTTATTATTATTTTATTAGATACATTTTGTTATAATCAGGTAAAATATTTGTTTTTTTTTTTATGTTGTTATAAGCTAATAAAAGAATATTATTGTTTGTTATTAAAATTGCCGTTTATATGCTTACACAAATGGTAAACTATTGCGGTAGGTACATGCCTTAATTGCTATCAATACGTGCTTAATATGATGCAAAATAAATGATTTACATGTTTTAATATTCTTGAATTGATTGTTATATCTTAAACGAACTCTTAAATCATGCATCTGCATAGATACTCGGCCAATTTTTTGATACTTACTTATAAATAATGATTAAATAATTATCATTGGTTTAATATAATTTATAACAATTTATTATGAATGATGCGGTATTTTCAAGGTAAATAATCCAAATCGGTCCCGTAGTTCTTGAGATTAGCGCAATCAAGCAAACAAACAAGTTTAACACATTCCACTCGCTAAAATGCCTGCAATATTTCTTGCCCTTGAATACGAAAATTTCTCTCTGCCAAACGCTCCTACAACCTATTCTTGATTACGCCGATAGTTGCTATTTGGATGCCACCGAGGAGCTATTAGACAAACTTGAGCGTTTGCAAAATGTATACATTCGATTTGTTTATAATCTTAAAAAGTATGATCATGTTTCAAAGTTTCGCAAAGATCTCAAGTGGCTCCCTATCCGTTTCCGAAGGAATGCTCGCATCGTATGTTTGCTATATAATATCCTTAACAATCCTTCCTACCCTTTTTATCTGCGAGAGCGCTTTTCCTACACTCATCCACCTGGCTCCTCCTGCAGATCACATCTCCGCTACAACCTCTCCATTCCTCTCCATAAAACCTTTTTCTATTCCCGATCCTTCACTGTTCAAGCGGTCAGGCTATGGAACGCCCTACCAATCGAAATAAAAAGTTGTAACTCAAGTGTTTCCTTTAAAAACGAGTCAAGGAGTACTATCTCTCTATCTCATCCTAAGTTTATATAATATATAACGTAGCATATTATGTGGTATATATTTACCTGTATATGTATGTATCTAAGTATATATGTAATTATTAGTATGTATGTTTATTTGAGACCTACGCACACTATTCGTCTTTTCTTTTTCACATTTCCTCTTGCGGGTCTGCTGGAAGAGATTTCTTTTGAAATAAGCAGTACCTTTGTACAATTTCTTTCCTTATGTATAAATTTTTCTTTTTGTTTCTTTTGTGTGTTTGTACATAAATAAATAAATAAATAAACACTTCAGCTTCAGCTCTTCAGCTTTATATATTATAAGTATTAGTATATAAAGATGTTTAATTTTTTTTTTTCAACTCCGAAATTGTATCACTTTACCATTTACAAAGGTGTATACCGCATTATTCAAACGTACCATGACATAATCAATTTTCAGTGATATTCAATTACTTTCATATATTCTCATCGATGACGTATCTCCCGATATAGGCCATATAACGGTACTTAATCGAACCGTGTTTATAGTAAGTGTGAGTGTTCAAACACAAGAATATGTTAAATAAACATAAACAACGATGAATCACATATTTATTGATGGTTACTTGACAAGTATGCGGAGTAGCTGAGAATAAATATAATGTGATAAACGTTTTTATGACCATAGTAGCATTACTTCATTTATTTTTAAACTATAAAAGATTCTACGGGACGGACGGAGCTTTGAGCTAGTGATTATGTACCAATGCAATATTTACTTTTAAATGTTACTCTACGTAATGAGTTGAAGCATATCTGTTGTAGAATTGCTGTTGGTTTTCACATGTGGTTGCAATATTTTGTGTATTTCATTGTCTGTGTCTTGAGTCTAAGTATCTGGTGTTCGTAAAGTTGTGTACAACATTACTAGGATACAGCATCTGATAAAGAAAATGTTGACGCTAACTCAGAAGGCCATTAAAATAAAGTTATTACAAAAAATGGAATTTAATTAAACTGTTTCAATACCAGATCGAGTCTAGCTTCATATTTTAATTGTTACAATTATCAAGGTAAAAAATATCGTGATTTACTAATTGAATAATGAGTGACATTTCTAGGTATTTCCTTAAAACATGAATAAGATACTTAATTCAATTTGCACAAAGTATTTAAACTCAGAAAGGAAAAATCTGATATTTTCCATTGTCCCGACAATTAGTTACGTCGAACCATAGTTAATAATTAATCAAATTAAGTTAATTAAGTAAACGTTTTGAAGCCTGGTTCTATTGATGTTTTCGAGAACGGACATAATTTCATAGCGATTTGTCACATGTTGCAATTCGGATTGCATAAAGAAATTAAGTGATTTTAATATATGAGAGATTAGCGGGTTCGTTTTATTTTAAAACTAAACCATCAGACTTGTGCAGTCATCTAAATGACGGAATGAATATACTCATTCAGTACTACGATACATGAGACATCTGATATTTGTCCCCCCTCGTCCTCCTGACCCTTAGCTTGCAAAGAACCATCCGATGCCCTCGTAGACCCGAAGTCCGAGAGGACCGCGAACTGTAAAGTTGAGCGACAGTTGCACAAAAATCCCCTAAAATACTAAAAGTCATAATCCCTCAATCTCATCGCCAGCGACTGCCCTGAGCCGAGGTCAGACTCACAGGGGGCGCCCTCTTGCGCAGGTTGCTTAGTTTGTAGTTTTTAAACCATTTATGAAGGCTGGAGCTCTGCTCGCCTTTATGCCCGGTGAAGTAGCAAAAGCCTCGTGGCTACCTACGTATGTAAATCCGAAAAAAAAACTGATATTTGTAAGTTAAAAAATATAGTGTTCTATTAGTACTGAGTTTTGTTAATAACCGTTTAATGTTGAATGATCTAGACTTTCCTATCTATCATCTTTCCTATCAATATCATAATAAAAATAAACAGCAAATCTATTTACCAAGGTGAAAACATAACTTTTATTAATTTCCTTCTGTAATGACAGAATAAATCAAATTGTAATTAGAGTTATGCAACTCGTATTGTTTATTACATTAAATTTTATATCATTATGTATAATTTATTAGATGATTGCAAGTAAATGTGACTTGAGGTTTCCGCTCAGGTTGCATCTGCAGTAAGTGGGTGAGTCAGCGTTTAAAGTTGTAGGAAGGTAATGCAAGGTTTGATTTCCCTTGTGGGTAATTTAAATGTTCTAATTAAAACGATTTTGGATTTTAATTTGCTAGATGCAATTTATTGGTAAATTCTTAGTACTTATTGATACATAGATAGTAGCTGCGCCCCGCGATTTTACTCGTGTTGGACTGCTACTAATGGATAATAGCGCGATCTTTTGAAGTCTTTATGTTATCAATCCAGTAAAACTATCCTCTTAAAACATTTCAGCTAAAACCGTTTAGTAGTTTTTGCGGGAAAGAGTAAAAAACATCCACATGTGTCCATATGGATGTTTTTTACTCTTTACTCCATCAATACCAACTTTCGCATTAATAATATTAGTGGGACAATTAAAAACAAGAAGAACACTACAGAATGGGCTTGAAATCTGCAGGATACTTCCCACGACGCACTTTGACAAGCGCTTAGTGGCAACTCAAGAGCATAGTACAATAAAAATAGGAACTCATTAATATTAATAGCAGAAAATTAAAAACAGAAATCTTAAATAATATAGGACACACATTATCAAGATTAGCTCAACATTGCTATATGTATATTATTATATTTCTTCATTCACGTTTTTGTTGCGAATTTGAGATTTTTATCGATTTTTTTATAAAAACGTTACAGGTTGTTATTAATACCACAGCGTGACTAGTACCACAACTTACCGAATGCAATAACAGTGGAGTATTCAAATATTTTAATTGACGCTTTTTAGGGTTCCGTAGGGTAAAAACGGCGGAACCATATTACTAAGACTTCGTTGTATTTTTTTGTAGCTCCAGCCTTAATAAATGGTTTAAAAACTACAAACTAAGCAACCTGCGCAAGAGGGCGCCCCCTGTGGGGCTTGGACCTCGGCTCAGGGCCGTCGCTGGCGATGAGCTTGAGGGATTATGACGTTTAGTATTTTACGGGAGTTTTGTGCAACTGTCTGTCTGTTTGTCTGACACCAAGCTGTATATCAAGAACCGCAAAATTTTCACAAATGATGTATTTCTATTGCCGCTATTACAACAAATACTAAAAACAAAATAAAATAAATATTTTAAAAGGGCTAAGAAATCAACTTTGTTGTATGGGTATGCCCATACAACAAAGGTGATTTCTTTGCCCTTTTTTGCTTGATATCAATACCGGCAACTGGTAAGCACTTGAAAATGGTACGGAACCCTTGATACGTGATTCCGACTCGCACTTGGCCGGTATTTTTCTAGCGCCTTTGTACATTATAATATGTTGCAGTAATAAAAAGGTACTTATTGTATATTTTCAATTAATCTTCAACAATACTCTTGTTATGTGGTCACGAATTTTGTTTCTACGTAATCGATAATTATGAGATAATCGAGTCTTGCAATATCGATATCATTTTATTTGCTTTGTTATTTCGAAATCGTTCAAGTTTCGCGTTGTTTGTTATGCAAGGTTAATTTTCATAACGATTTGATACATGTATTTGTATTCTTCATAAGTCCTTATAACGTCCATTACTGAACATAGGCCCCCTCCCGGGGAGCGTATTTGCCATAGTCAACACGCTTGGCAGGCGGGTTGGTGACCGCAGTATTATGTTGTACCACACAAGGAAACGCTTCTGCCCGTTCCTTGATATACGTTTATTATAGATGATGTTATAACAATCGGCACGGAGGGGAGTCCCCAACCAACCAGACCCGGAAAGAAATCTTAGAATTAACAAAAAGATTTCCTGTCCGGCGTGGGGATCGAACCCACGACCTCCGAGATTCAAAGCCAGCCAAATACCGCTACGCTACGGAGGTTGTAGTATTAATATTATGTATTGCTAATTTTGGGGGGTAACTTCTGTATGGATGTTTTTCTAGTATCTACTGAGGATAGCACAATACAATGACTTTTTTCTTCAATAAGCGCTTTATTGAAGAAAAAAGTAAATTGTGCTATACAATATTTCAATACCACATTGAAACACAAATGTGTGGTGATGATTATGTATTGTTATGTAAGAAAGTCGGCAATTAACAGATTGAGTCATTGACTTCAATTCTCTGATTAACGGAACAATCAGCAAATACGCCCCCGGCCGGGATGCATCCTAAGTGAATAATATTCACTGTATCCCGGGCGAGGAAATACCAGAAGAAACTGTAACGGCCAGATCCAAATTGACTTGGTCGGACCCGTCAAATTATTAAATAATTAATATAACATAGTAATTAATATGTTCTCATAATTTTATTTTATTACTTTCCTTTATTCATTCTGAGAAATATGGTTTCGTAATTACGTAAAAATAAAAAATACCGTATTTTTTTCAACCAAAATCCATAACAATTTTTTCTCGTCTTTGATGTTCTAAACAGAAATAAGCTTGTTTGTTTGACAAACGGAGCTTTTAGGTTGATGAATATTAATGTAATTTAGGCTCCATTATGTGTTTCTTCTCGTAGTAGGAAAATATATTAGTCGTCGAAGTTGTGGTTGATGTGTTTCTTGTTGAAATAAAATATTATTTGATATAATACAAGTTTACCTGCGACTTGGTCCATGTGGCATAGTTTTTTTATGGCAAAAGGGACCCTATGTCCTTTCCCAAAGTCTAGGCTATCTCTGTACCTACATCAAAACCGGTTCACGGGTTAATGCGTAAAAGCTTATTAGACAGATTTTACTTTAATTTTATATTAAAAGAGATTTATCACCTTGAACAACATGGCCGCAGGTAGATTTTAATATTATTGATACTTCTGTTATGTTTCGCATTTTTCCTGTGTTTTGCTCAAAAATATAAATTGGTGTCCTAAATACTATTAATATTATGAAAATATTCCCCATAATTATTACAGATTTTTTTTTTCGACAATAACATCAAAGTAAAGTTATCAATATTTATCGATTTCCATGAACAACAATTAACACTGTTTGTTTTCCTTAATGTAGCAATTGAATATTCAATTTCTTTGGTTTCTCTCTCATTACCACTATTTTGTTTTATATTGTTGATGAACAGTTAACCGCGATTCTTATGCTTCTTCATCGAGGATAAAAATGACTCGAGCAGCCTCGATCCTCGAGGCTCCAGCGTTATTGTAACTAAAGTATGTTTATTGTTTTGTAATCATTTTACTACAACTAATTTAAAATATTGAATTTGCTCTTATTCTCTTATGAAGGTCATTTAATAGGTAATTCACAAAAAATATTTCGATTTCAATTTATTTATGTATATGTATTTCTTTGTTTCAGGTAAGTTGTAAAGAAAATGCTCAAATGAACTGGGTTAACCGCAACCTTGTAACGTATACAACTGTTCTAGGTTCTATAGGTCAAGTACCTACTTACTAAAACATTTACCCCACCAGTCAGTTCAGTCCACTGTTTGACTTATAACACTCGGTCCTCTAACCTTCTGCATCCAGTCTATTCCGTCTACCTTTTTCATATCATCGGTCCATCTTGCAGGCATCCTACTTTAATTTTCATGTCGGCTCCATAGGGTGCCTTTCTGAAAACATGGCTGGCCAATTTTTCTATGTAGGTTAAATTATAATTAACAATTGTTAAACTAAAACTAATTTAAAATACAACGACATTTAAATTCATGCTAGATAATAGTAGGTTCCCATAGGATTAGAAGTGGGTAGGTACATAAAGATAGTAGACCCTTCACTTAGAAGCCGGTTCGTACATTTGCTGAGAACTTCAAACGCCTGACGGATAATTTATACCTAAAGATAAACTTAACGTTGCTTGGTAAATTTCCAAGGCGTTGCTATTTACATAAAACGACAAAGTCATTAGTTCAGTGCCGGCGTTTAGTTTTTTTGAGGTTTCGGTTTTAGTTTATGAAGTTTTCTTGCTATTCGATTGTTGTACAAGTATACTGATACTATGCTATAATGAAGATAAAAATAATTGCAGCATATGCATTAATTGCATATGCATTGCGGCTCTAGGTGTCACCTAGAGCCGTGGTCCTTAAGGGTGCATGTCACTTAAAATTTAAATATATGTATAAACATGTACAGAGTGTGTGATGATGATGATCGCATTACATCGCGAGAGATGGAAGGAGGGAAGGGAGGCCTTTGCTCTGCAGTGGGACAACGTAGGCTCTTAATAGTAATAATAATAATGAGTGTGTATTTATTTAAATACACATATCCCATTGCCCGGTTTCTTTCACGTTAAATTGATACCTTAAGTATTGTAGGTATGTTATTGTTTAGGTATAAAATAAATTTTATAGAAATAACTGAAATAAATTGTAGGACAAACAGACAGGCGAATTATAAATCCATAAAATATATGTTATTTATACATTGTGATTAGCTACTGTGATACATTGTTAGTTTCAGTCTGAAACATTGTGATTATGACATGTACAATTGTATTGTATGTAAATACCCATGTGCTGAATAAAATTCATTATTTCATTATTTCACAATACAAATGACATTTTTATATTTTGAAATATTGTTAAGGAACTAATAAATTAGTTCCGCCACAAAAACACTACACAATGTACCAGTTCAATGCTCTGGGTCATTGCTCAATGTGTAGGTACTGTTGAATTCGGGTAATCGAATATGTTTTTGCGATGTTTGAATTGTTTTTTGTTAAACACATTTGAACATTAGATGATATTTAAAAATATGTAACCTGCTCGCGAATCGTAAGCTGCTCCACAACATTTTAATCCAATTATACTACCGGGAAATTTCCAGTTATTTATATCTAGCTGTCCCGCGCGAGTTCACCCGCGGAGATCCCGTTCCCGTGGAAACTTAAAATTTTGCCTATGACACTCACAAATTCCGTGGCTCGCTATTGGTAAAAGCATTTTCATGGGTCCAGAGATTACCCCTACAACGTCACAAATTCACAAACTTTATCTCTTTATAATAATATTAGTTTTATTTTTATTTTATTATGCATGTTTCTAGCTGACTAATCCAGTACCTACTTAAATTACCAAAATTACTTGTGGAATATTTAAAAGCATTTTCTGACACTGCTATCCAACATAGAACATGTTTGTTTTAGAATACATCAACGGATAATGGGATATTGTGGTAACAAATTCAATTTGTACACTCGTAGAGATCGTCGAGGCGAAGCGAATATTGGAAAAAATAAATCAATCAAGCTCCTTATTCTCCTTTCTTTTACCTTCAAAAATAAACAAATGAAAGGAAAACATTTTTTTTACCAAGAAACAATTTAACTCGGCAAGTTTGTAACATCTTAACTAAGTTTGCGAAACACAAAATGTCTACGAAAACATTTTTTACCTTTCTTGTCTAATAATTTAGCAATTTACTTTAGTTTAATGGCCAGCTTGTCCTTCGAAAATTCGAATGAAATCCCATAGGGTATTATTAAAACAATTTGATTCCATTGAATTAACACCAATAGCTAACCGGCCCACGTACCTGTGTGCTTGTGAAAGTGGGACTGTGAATCGATCTTATGTCTAATGAAAATAGGCGTCATGATCAGATTTCTTCATTGTCTGCCAATTACGTTGAAACTAGGTTGATAAACTTTGTGATCTTATTGCCTTGGCAACATTATATATTACTTATAACTTGAGCAAGCTTTCGAAAGATCTTCTCAGAAAGTTGTATGACGTGTAGGAGTTTTGGTTTCGCTTGGATTTTACACATCTATAAAAAAACTGGGAAACCCGCGTGCATAACATTATATAATTATAAAATCAAAATAATTAATAGTCTCGGTGTTCTGAAGGACACGAATTTTTTTTAAAGAAATTTCGATCATATTGGCTGTAAGATTAGAATAGAATAGTATAATCTATATTTATACTATTAAACTAATTATAATTCTAAATACTTATGAACTAATAGAATAGAAGAAGCTTGAAACTCGAGTTGTTGAGATACCATACAAAAGAAAAAGAGATCGCGGTCTCTAACTATTACTTGTCCATGTTTGACTGTATATAGAATATTCTAAACCGTAATTTAAACCGAGATTTTCCCTATTTGTAATATTTGAGGCTTATGATGTATATTAATAACTACTTACTTTGGGCTAACCCCGATTATGAAACATTCTTCATTGGTGCTCGGCTCCTATAGGTTATATCCTTACATCTAGCTTATATCCTTAGAAAAACATTCAAATCCGACCAGAAGTTCTTGAGACTATCGCATAGGAAACAAACAAATCCTTCAGCTTTAGAGTATTGGCATAAATTATATTTTTAAATTGAATATCCTAAAGTAGTTAAAAGAATTCACTGCCCTTCCCTTCACCTTATCTCTTCCCTTCCCTTAATCTTATCGCTCATCTTAAAGTAGTAAAAAGAATTTTCTTCCCTTTCCTTCTTGTCGAATATGAACCCATTAAGCCACTTACATTCTAGGATTGAACTTTATGTCAGTAAGTAACAGTGATAAATCTATTCTTGAATGAAAAGCAATCAATAAGTCAAAAGTAGGTTAGGTTTTTATGACTATGGCAACTTCAGTATAATGTCATCAATTTTACTCAGCCATAGACACATTTGCTTATATAACGTTAAACTTTTGTTAACTAGTGGTTATTTCATAATGAGACAGGTAATTAAGACTTGAACTTTACATAAGTTGAGCAAATGCAGCACTCGGTTAGTATTTAAGGAAAATGTCATATTATGAGTGAAAGGAATGGATGCAGTTTAAGGTCTTCAAAGTGCTGTTCGTCAACTAACACAAGTGTTCTTAAAAAGTCTTAAACGAGTCTTATTTAAATAAAAAAAAGCCTTGAGTTCTTGAAATTGTACAAGTGTGGAAGCAAACTTACATTAAGAAACATTGAGTTGTTGTTAATATTTGGGGCAATAATTTTTAAACAGTTTTGAAGGTAGAGGCATCATCAAAATAGCTTTGTGTAAAATCAATCAATTCTTTCCGGGTCTGGTTAGGTGAAGGTCTACCCACTGTGCATGTAAGCACGTCAAACCGGCTCTTTAGGCAACTGAGGCCGCTTGAACTTATCTCGCGGGATCAGTTGACTTAATGGCTTTTTGAATTGGGCAACTGATCCCATTGAAATATTTTGTGATTTGTCATTAGTCACGAAGATAGTGTTAGATTTAAGAAAACAACGCAACTACAACCGCATAAAGTACTGCGATCGAGTAAGAGTGAAGGAAAACTACTCATTTCTAAATTGATCTTTATTTATTGCTTTTGAATGAACATAGCCATAATAACTATGATTTTGGGTTGTTACATCTTTCTGAATTGTGTACGTTAATACGTTACATATTTAGATTTTGTGTTATTTATTAGTCAAACGACATTTTTTACATAAGTTTTTAATTCATCAGTGTCATATATTTTAAAATAAAATCTTTTTTTGAAGTGGGATCAGTTGACTTATCCTGAATAATAAAATTATTTATTAATTCAACATGTCCCGGGTTATGTTTCGAGCGGGTCGTTAAACCGTTGGTCTTCTCATACCATTATAGTGTACCACGTAACGGGTAGCAACGTTTACCTGATGTATATAATTATATAGGTACAACAGGTAATAGCTGGCACTGCGGTCGTCAACCCGCCTGACAAGCTTCCTTCTGACTATCGCAAACTCCCTTCAAGAAAAGGCCAAGATCAACGGTGGACGTTATAATACACTTCAAGAAAGGGTCATCCCAGTAATTTTTAATTATTCATCTACCAATATCACACGTTTAGTCTTTTCAGCTATTTTAATTGAGCAATATTTTATTATGATGACTGAACATTTACCTACTTAATAGAGTCACAGAAAAATATTACAAAGTAATAAATAACTACTTTACTGCCGTTTTGGTTATGCAAAGTCATAAATACAACAGGTCAAGCGATAACGCAAATTACATTGTAAATATTACGTGTATATTGCTATAAGTTGTACTATTGTTATCCTCGCGTAAAAGCCATAAAATGGTGCTAAGGAATATTTTTGTATTTGTAAACCAAAATTGCATACATAAGAAACATAATAATAAAAATAATAGGAGGACCTGTGGAGGACTGTCCATTGGTATATCAATGGATAGACCTTCATAGATGCAGCCTTCTCACTTTAATATTAAAAGGTACCAAAGGCCTCTTCAATATTGGCTTCGGCCCCATGAATGCCTTTCAAATGACCGGGTCACCATGAGCCCGTGGAAGTAAAATGTACCAACATAATAATAATAATAATTATTATTATTAATAAGCTACGAAAAATGTGCGAGAAATGGAATTAGTGTTATCTTATTGTAGCCGTCTAACATTTTTCTTTAGGAAAAGGTCAGTCTGTTATACACATGTACGTATCATGATTGAATTGGTTGCTAAATGATTAAGTGTCCTTATTTAATTATAGCTCTATACATTAACCGAATACAAGCTGTATTAGATAGCTAATATTGGTCGTTTCGCTACCTAACGACCAAATGTTATAGCGCAATTTGGGAGAGGCCTATACTCAGCTGTGGACTGAGACAGGCTAATGAATAGATGGTTATTGTAACGTCAATTTGATATTTATAGGTACATAAAGCTTTATTTACAATTTTATACTAAAGTAAAACAATGTGCCCGATTAAGTAGGAAAAGCCTCGGGGCTACATAATAATATGTTTACAAACATATTATAATTACGAACAAGTATGAAAAAAAATATTAAAAAAATTTTCAAACCGACGAAAGGTTTTTGTTTATTGGCATTGAAAAAAAAATACTGTGTAACCGACAAATGAATACTAATACCTTTTTCAATTGCTCTACTGACGTGAACCCACTCGTAACACAAGCATTTTAGCTTAGCACGAGGGGTTAACAAGAATACTAGAAGACAGCAAACATTCTGCAAGAAATAAAAAAAATAAAAAAAACTTATTTAATTAGTCTTATACATATCTACACTTTTAATCGGATAAGTAACAGGTAAAAAGACAATTTTTCCATACATCATTTCTGCTCATTTTTGATCGAAACTAGATCGCCATTATACGGTTATTTCATTCATAGCCTTACGGTTTTCATATTTACACAGTTCAGTCTACCAGCACTGCGCTGTTATTTACCTTGCATGCTAATATTGTTATCCACTCAAGTTGACCTCCTTTATTTAAGAGTAGAAACTACAGTATGAACTGATGTTATTAGCCACATCAAGCTCAAGGTACAATACACAATATCGGAACCCTGGTTATGCAAAATTATCCTCATCTTTCAACGATTTTGGGGTTACAGCTGAGTTTAATTGTCCAATTTTCATATTTTTTGTATTCATACAAGTATAAAATAGGGGATTGAAGCTAGTTTTGAATTTTAAAGACACGTGTACGTTTTGATTGCTTTAAATTTTAATTAGTCCGTTGAATAATAAACCGTAATGATTTAGAAATTGTATGTATTATGGCGTTAATATCTATAATTTGTTTTTCAGTTAGTGTATGAGACAATACGCCGCAATAGACGTAGGTTACAAATATTTCGTTTAATTTTCACCCGCGACTGCTACTTTGCTCCAGTGGGTCGTAGCGTGATGTTTTATTGCCTATATATTAAACCTGCTTAATAAAGATGTCTATACATGTAGAAATTGAAAGAAAGAGTAATAAACATCCATACAAACTTTAGCGTTTATAAAAATAGTAGGAAAATGAACTCGAAAACCAAAAATTACTAAAATTCTTAGTTGGGATCGTGTTCTTATATTATCGACTTTTTATCAGATAGTGGCCCTACCGTAAGTTGAAGTAAACACAATTTCTTACATAACTCAATGTATTTATATGTGTTGTAATAACCATGTTATGTTAAGTAAATATTTATTTTATTATCCTTATATTATATAGTAACCCATTTTCTTTTATGATGTAACTTTGTAGGTGTCTCAATAGATATTCAATTACAGGCTTTGCCATTTCCAGCTATTGGAAGAAAATTAAAATGTTACGTATCGTATCTATGCAATATTTTAAGTGGTATTATGAAATTAGTAAATAGAAACAACACTTACACTCGATTTCTGATATTGGATAATTAATTTCTTTAATGAAATAATGTCGGTTTCGGGAGTATAATCAACGTTGAAATTAACTTCACATGAGTTTTGACAGCTTATTAATGTCAAAACTGTACGGATAGAGTTTAGACAGCTGATTGATGTCAAACTCTTGAAGTGTCAAATGAGTTTCCGAAAGCATAATAAGCTTATTTGATTCGTCTATCGTGTTAGTTAATCTACGATTAAAATGTTTATTCAAAATTTGTTTGTTTCAAACCGACATTTTGTACTGAAAGATTTTCATCTAATAATTCATGTTTCAAAAACTAAATTTAATTTGATAGCTATGTTTGTTGACTGAAGCCTTGATTGGCGTTTTAGAAAATATGTATAAAGGTGAAACACTTTTAATTAATTTCGAAATTGAAATAATGATGGTTTCGCGAGTATGAAAAGTTGATTGCGTATAGTCTGGAAATAAATCAACAGTTTAAATTGTTTTTTTTTCTCAATTAGCAATTTAACACCTTTTTATAATCAAAGCTCCGCTCAGTCAGCTATTATGGCACTGACATTCCTCCTCAAAATAAACCTTTATAATGGAGGTCTTATAATCAATGGCCTTAAATCGTACGTTGACCTTTCAATAACACGCACCTCAATTCTCAGTAGGAAGGATACAAATGATGTTACTAAAGAAAGAAAGAGCGCGCAAATAACTTTTATTATTGGGAACCCGAAATACATGGCTTCAATTATAATTTACATAACACCTGTCGAAAATGATTCATCCCCATTAGCACGTACCATATTTGTCATTATCATAATACAGGGTATATGTTTACAAAATGTATTACCTATAAAAGCCTAAGTTGTAATACTGTAAACACAAGTTGTAGCATCAGAAACAGAGCTAGGGAAATGTTTGTATTTTGGTTTCCGACTTACAGGAGCTTAAATCAGCTTTATATTCTGCAGTAAAAAATTGTGTTTTTGCTTCGGAAAGCACGTTAAAGCGTTGGTCGAATTTTGTTGTCAAAACATTGTCTATGACCATCGTCCATCTGGAGTGTCTATGTGTTTCTTACATATTAATACTGCGATCAGCAAAACGCTTGCCAAGCGTGGTGACTTTGGCCACACCCCTTCGGAGCCTGAAGATTATAAACAGTTTTTTTGTGTATTTATAGTCTTATGAAAATGACTTTGTTACTACACGATGAACAATGTGGAATAAACCGTTCGTATTGGATTGCGTCTGCTTTAATTGTCTTTACCGTGATGTTTTATAGCCTATGTCTTAATTCAGGTTTATTAAATATCCATAAAGTAGTTCAGTTGTTTGTAGTCCATAGATACTTTAAACAGTAACGTCTGTCTTTCTAATTAATACGTAAGTGACTCTAACTTCAAGAATTTATTTTACTTTGTATCTATCTATCTAACAGGATATTTTATGTTACTTTTTCCCGACCTTTAGTTACAAATATTATCTCGAAATAAATCTTCGTCTTTGCTACTTCACTACATAATATGTAATCCAAAAAAATAATTACATATTATGTAGATATGTGATATGTTTTGTCTTATACTTACCTGTAGTAATTATAACTGTTACAATAAATCATTTGATAATATTAATATTTCATAAGAGGTTTATTCAATAAGATGTTTTCCTCCTTGTTAATGTTTAAAATTTTCCATTTTCCTACGCTTTTATGGATCACGGTTGATAGCTACCGCATTCAATGCAATAATACTAGCTGTTACTGTATGTAGTATTTATATGCAATTGACAGGTGTATATCGTTCGCGTTTATCGCACTTATCGAATGATGCGTGTCGCCTTAGAAATTCATACCGGGAATATTTCCTTTGCTTCCGCGTCAGCCGCGATTAGCCAAGACCCACGGAAGTGCACCTTTCCTTATCCTTATGTTGTACGGGCACTTTGACTCGGTTCAGGATATTTCGTGCCAGAAGTGAACCTCTACTACACTCCCATAGTGACGTGTTATTAATTTTGTTCTGTCTGGCAGTTGCTGTGCGTAAGAATATATTCTGAGTTACGTGTTTTGCGATTGTCACTTTATTATCCACAATTCTGAGGCTTTTAATAACCTTGTGTTGTACTTTTAGTTTACCTTAATATTTATTTCATTGCCTTAGTAAATGTACGGAGGTAATGAATGCAGTAGCTCCAATATCTGTCGCTATAGGTCTCATTATATCTCAAGCAGCTATTTTTAAGTTATTAATTACTAGCGACCCGCCCCGTCTTCGAAAAGGTGCAATGCTGATGTATTGTTTACACATAAACTTCCTTTTAAAAAACTCTATAATTAAAAACCGGATCTAATTCCGTTGCGTAGTTTAAAAGATCTAAGCGTACATAGCGACAGACAGACAGCGGGAAGCTACTTTGTTTTATACAATGTAGTGATTATAGGCTACCACAGATCGCTTTGAGGTACGTTTAATGGAACACCCTTCTGTAAGTCTTTCTCAATGTAATCTTTTGTTTATCTATGTATCTAAATGACTAAAGAATTAACGCTCTGTCAACTCGAATACAAAAGTAATTTAGGCCGTTTAAAACCTCATTATGTTGGCAGTACTGTCCTTTGAAGTGAAAGTGGGACGCCATTTTGTGTATCTCGAATTTACATCGTTAATAAGCGTAAAGTGAAAAATTACTGGCAACCGCTTACGTGTGTGTAATGTGAACGGTCCCTAGATATTAAATATGATCTAACGCTGCGTTTTCATTGAAGCTGTTCCGTGCGGAGCGGATCCGAGCACAGCAGAGCAGAGCAAAGCAAAGCAGTAAAAAGTCTAGAGTTTTAACTGTAGTAACTGTAGACTGGAGAGGAGACAGCAAAATAAGATTCATTTTGTTAAATAAATAAAAAACCATGAGGATTAGCGTTATGTTTTCGTCTTTGTCGTAACACATCATAAAGCTTGTGTAGAAAAAACAGCATGGCCATTTTTTACGAGAGAACAAAAGGACAACATTTCGTATAACTTGGCTCTTAAAGACCTTTGTTTTCTTAACGATGAATTGAGTCTAAAAATACCATTTGCTGTTATTGACCTTCTATAATAATTGTTTTAATCTCTGCCGATAGCCTACCTTTACTGTCAAACTATATAAAAATCGGCAAAGTACGAGTCGGGCTCGCGCACAAAGGGTTCCATTATTAATACACCTAAGATTTTAAAATAAGGACCCATTTCAAACATCTACCAGTTTTCCTAATATTCAGCAATAAAATGAAGTGAAAATCATTTTTTATATAGGATTTCCCTTCAAATGTTTGTGTTTCTTTATTTTGATTATTTCTTTTTAAAGTTAATATAGAATAAAATTTGTGAATACTTCAATCAAGCTTCTACCTGTTGCCGTTATTAATATCGAACAAAAACCAGAAAAAATAAGCACGTTTGTTGTATGGGATACAACAAACACGCTTTTTTCTTGTGGTTTTGGTCCTCCCAGTAATATTTATTTTATTCTGTTTTTGGTATTTGTTGTTATAACGGCAACAAAAATACATAATCTGTGAAAATTTCAACGTACAGGTATCCCGATTCTTGAGAACAGCCTGGTGACAGACAGACGGACAGAGAAATCCCGTTTTTACCCTTTGGCCTTTGGGTAAGGTACCCTAAAACCCTTATGAAGTCTTTTTTACCTACTTTAACCTACAGGGTTTAGTTTCACAAAGGAATTTTAATTAAAGCCCTCATTTTGTGAGTTTGCCCTTAAACCGCAGGTTTTGTTTTAGTAATATAATATCAGAGGAAATATGAATATTCTAGGAAATGTTTTAACTAGGTACATATATTACATTTCCTTTTATAATGAAATGTTGTAGAAAGGTAAATAAGTTCACGAAATTTAGTTAACGTTGGAAAAGGTTTTTCTGTTTCCTTTTTACTTTATATAGAAAAATGCATTATACTCTTCATATTTTGCCGTACAAATGTCTTTTCATATTATACTTATATAGATTACTTTTGATATAGATTACTTTTTGGGCCTAATTGCTATTAGACCTATTATGGCTGTTGGTGTGAAGCAACATATCCTGGTGGCTAATTACATGTGTTCGTCCTAAAAAAAGTTTATCATAGTAAGCACGATAAGCTATTGGGCCGGGTGACCAATCAATTAGGCTGAAGGCGTGCTCGCCTTTTTGATCAGTGAAGCAGCAAAATCTCATGGCTTACATGTCCGCCACTAAAATCTTACAGTCAGACACGACAGGAGGAATCTATTTTACTCTATGTAATGTTTTTGAATAATTTACAGTTTTAATGAACACTGCCACAAACATCAGACTATTCTCTTCATTCATGTGTTCGTCATAAAATTTTAGACCTTAGGACGAATGTACTTTTATCTCCAGAAGGATTTGACCGTAAGAGCCAGTTTACGGTAAACATACCACGAATGTTTCTGACGTATAATGGCACATCCGACCTTATGCTTCTGAGCTTTAGAACTAGTTTGTCATGGCTTGGAATCTAAGCTATGACAAACGATCGGCGATAGCCATTATTTAAACCTTAGATTATTTCAATCGCCAGAGAACATGCAATTATATTTATATTCATTTATTGTACAACATGTGCATAATAAGTTGTAACAAAGACAAAACCAGTACAAAGTATGGAGTACGTAGAGTATTATCATCATCATTCCTTATAACGTCCACTGGTGAACATGGGCCTCCTCCCGAGGGAGGATATTTGCCATAGTCACCACGCTTGGCAGGCGGGTTGGTGACCGCAGTATTATGATATAACACACAAGGAAACTACGCTGCCCATTCCCTTGATACGATTGATATTGATAATGTTATAACAATCGGGACCAACGGCTTAACGTGCTTTCCGAGGCACGGCGGGTAGTCCATCAGCCAATCAGACCCGGAAAGAAATCTTAAAATCTACACAAAGATTTTCGTCTCCGACGTGGGAATCGAACCCACGACCTCCGAGATTTAAGGCGCTAACTCCGCTACGCTACGGAGCGTATAGTTTACGAAAAATAAGACTAAAAAGAAGAAGCATTATATTCCGATCACCAAAGTTCATTGTGAACAGCCGAATTAGAAAAAAAAAATCTCCCGTAGCAGACCTTGTCTAGAACATATGCTGAACAATATGATGGTTATGGAGTTGGTGATGATGATGATGGCGATTAAAAGTATTCATTTTTCATGGGTATTGGGTAGGTATCATTCTGGTTTTATGTTCTAGCTAGACGGACATTATGTAGTTAGTCAAACAGCTTTTGTTACTTCATCGGACATATGAAGTAGTATCAGTTATTAACAGTTAATTAAATTCACAATCATATTATAACATTTGGCAAAAGAACAAGAATATGTCGTGTCCTTTGTCTACAAGGTAGTTTAGTTCGCAGAGATTGTTAAAAATAACTGTTAATGTTGATATGCTTCGTATTGTGTGTGAATTATATATGGATATTTGGCTGTTCCGAACCGAATGTCAAAATTAGGGCCTTGTTAAAACATATATAGCTACTTTAAGCTGCGCGGTTTAACCCGCGTTGCTCTGCTCCAGTGGGTCAGAGCGTAATGTTTTGTTGCCTATATGTTACCACCTTATAAATTGTCCCCGTGCAAATTTCCAGTTCAGTAGTTTTAGCGTGAAAGAGTAACAAAAATATTGATGTTTGTTACTGTGTGGATGAATGAATGGATTGCCATTCATCCATCCACTCATACTTAGAAACTTTCGCGTTTAAAATATTAGTAAGGATGAAACATGTTGAACTCACACTCGTTGCAAAATATTAATAGATCTTACAGTTCAGTTTATTTACCATAATATACATTATTGACCGTACATATAAAAACGTTTAACACAGTTATTTGACATTTAGATCAAATATAACTAATGTTTAATATGTCCCGGTTTAATAAACTTTGTCGTCGAATTAAGATTATGATGATAGCAGAACGAATACCTACGTCAGTCTTAATATTACAGATTCCCCGGAGACGCCATGATCTCGTTTTATCAAAGCTTTTATGAGCTTTCGGTAAACAAAATCAAATCTCGTTGGAAAATTTCTTTGACCCAAAAACTTGCGCAAATAATAAATGAGTTAGGGAATATTGTTGTTGTGATATTTGACTTTAATTTACGTGTTTTTTTTAAGGATTTGTTTGTAATAAAGAGTGTATTTTTAATTTACTTGGATTGTAGAAAGAATTGGAATGATCCAGTACAAATACATAAAAATATTTTTTCCATAATTTAGGTAAGTACTCTTTCTTTATTAACTATGGCTTATGTTGCTTATATTTGACGGATTCTATTCATAAAAAAAAAATCTGAACTGGATAAATTTTATTTCTAATAATGTCTTGTATTATGTAATATTTTCCTTACATGCTATGTATTTTCATTTAATCTAATTGATGCTTTAGTTTTTTTTATATGTTATATAAATGACCTACAAATGATCTACTTATTTATATTTATGATTCTTATTGTACTCAACAAGATACATTGACCTTGTTTTGATGTAAAAGTAAAACCAGACATTCGTTTTCAGTTGGTACGGACGGATTTCAACTCATGGTCTAAAATCTAGTGAGTTAATCCGTATATTCGGATACAAAAGGCTTGTAATCGCTGTGTAAAATTAAATATTATGGTACACATTTCAAATGATGTTCTTTTATAAATAAAACCAACATTAACACATTTGAAAAATAAATTTAGAGCAATAAATAGTAAAATTATAATATAACTGTACCTATAGTACCATTACTATTATGCCCAATTATAGTCACGTTACGTATTCTAAAAGTCATGGTCACAAAAACAACCTCAATTCATAATATTCGAACCGAGTACTCATGATGTAACAATGGATTAAAACTAAAACATACAAGTTTAAACACAAATTGGATTGACTGATCATCATCTAAACCGGTTCTTAATAACTGATATATGTGATAACATGTGTTATTTATATTTCGATCATCCGAAAAAAGCAATTGCTACACGTTTGCAGCATTGGAAAGGCAAAAGTTGGCTTACGTAATGGTTTATTGTGTAAGCGTACAGTGAAAGAAGTGGTCCCACCACAGCTGCTGCAGTGTTGCATACGGCATGACGACGGTCGGTCGACTCGGCCCGCGATCGCGTAACCGCTGATTTAAAACCAAAGTTATATATGTGATTGTGCAACTCGGCTGTTTTGTGCTATACGAATGTTTGTGTATGATATATACTGAAGTTTTTTTTTTCTTAGTTGTAGACTTGTTGAGTTTTGTGCAAGCGGCGTCTCGCTCGGTTAGGCCACTGAAGTGCCTTGCAAAACATACATAATAAAAATATGAGATTTGTATCGATACTTGCAGCGGTTTAACGTCCGTTTCGAGGTCGTAGGTTAGAAATCGTATGCTTGAGATGACGGATTTGAATGCCTTCTAACTTGTTTACGCTACTGCTTGTTATGCATAACTGATTCTGTAATTAGGTCAGATGAACCTAAGGAGATATATATACGAGTATAACTGAAAATATAACTATAATATAAACTTGTGGATTTATTAACATATCTGTTGATAATATGTATTAAAATATGGAACGCCTCTTTGTAATCGGTCCAGGTGTACACACAATCAAGTCACACTTAACCTCTTTTAGCTTAGTAGTATAAATGTTGTAAATATCTACAATAGATGTTGTAATGAAGCACGCAATAGCAAAAACGTTAAATAAGCGTGGTAACGGTTAAGTAAATTAGAAAGCATGAGACGTTACTGTGTTAGTTCTGTAGCCTATTGTATGACCGCAGAATACACAATAACACAGTATGACTAACGGAGCAACTGCCTTTTTTAGCGTGGTTAAGCAAAGAACTGATTTAAACAAACCTAGTATGAAACCGTTATATTGACCCAGATATAATTAGCTGATCATCTAGTAATGTGGTAAAAATTACAGCGTGATAAAATAACAAAATGTTGTCCGTTTTCCTTAAGCAAATAAGTAAGGCTTCCTTAAATATTCCTTTGTTTATACGTTAACGGAAGTAAATAACGTACCTTTTATTGCGTTACAATAACCTGCAACCCATGCAATGTTTATAGGTTTACTGCGCTGATACTTAATAATATAATATGCATGCACAAGAAAGTATTAATTCAAAAAAAGTAAAAAAAAAACATCAAAACACAATATATTTTACACTAGGTACTCCAATTCGGCTTTACTTTGGTCGACATCTGTAATAACAAATTGTTTGCGAAGAACTTATAGAAATGGCACTCATCATTACTCCAAATAAATAAGGCTATAATATTAGGTACCGTTACTATAAAATCATAATTTATCAACTCTTATTATATTACACCAATACTGTTGTATTTTATTATACTGTGGTAATTATCTCTGTAAATTTTTATTAATAAGTTTTCCTCTTATCTACGTCAATAATAACACGAACACGGCACCGGTTACTTTTCCTTGAAATCGAATGACGATGAATTTAATAATAATAAATTTTACCGCAAAATGAAGGTGTATGGAAACTTTTTTAAAGGGCAAGCAAAATTATACATTCCTTTTAAAATTCTGTGCAAATTTGAAGATAGTATGTTTGGGTAAACTACTAACCTAGCTGTACCTACACAAGGTTTATCAAACATATTAAAAAAAAAACGCGATCGCGTAACCGCTGATTAATAATAATAAATTTTACCTCAAAATGAAGGTGTATGGAAACTTTTTTAAAGGGCAAGCAAAATTATACATTCCTTTTCAAATTCTGTGCAAATTTGAAGATAGTATGTTTGGGTAAACTACTAACCTAGCTGTACCTACACAAGGTTTATCAAACATATTTAAAAAAAAAACCGGAAGATTTAAACCATTTTAAGGAAATCAAAATGATTAAATAACATAAACGTAAGTACTTACGTACTATATCTTATCATGACTGAAGGCCAAATAAGTCCAATTATCATCCTCTATTTACTTACTTTGATTACATTACATACAAAACACATATTGACTTTACGTACTATGGACAAAGCAATGAGGTTCTTAACTAATTATGATAGCGAACAATTTAGGTGACCAAAAAAAATATTTGTCGACTCAACCTGTTTTATCCATATTTGCCTCAGAATATGACCTTTAGGCTTTATTACATAAGGTCGGCTTTATTTTGGCATTTCCTATTTATAAAGGTTTTAAGTGATAAGGAAACTTGAAATTTAATGAGTGCGTGAGGTTTCAATATAAAATGAAGTATCGAATGGAAAACCTCCTACTTAATATACCTAACTATATGTAATTTGATTGCTAAGTAACCTGCAAAGTGTTTAATGTGCCAAGTAAATAGCCAGTTAATAATATTACACGCATTTAGTTGTAGTCAGCTAAGTCAGCGACCTTGCTTGGGCTTATTTAAATTCGTAACTTCAGCAATATGGAAATAAGCATATAATATACAAAAAAATGTCATGTCAATTAACAATAGTATTTAAAATTCGGGACGAGGTTGGTCGGAGTCAGAATTTCGATATAAAAATCTGAATGTCTTTCAAAGCTAGAGGTAGGTAGACACTCTTCTCGTGGTATGATTAGCATGATATCGCTATGTAGAGGGAAGTCCCCTGTAAAAAGGCTTGTATATATACCTACCAACATAGTACATATATTAATAAAGTATTGTTAAGTAAGTTATTTAGCGCAATGTTGCATGATAAACCTGTTTTTAAAGTAAGTAACTTTTACACAAGTCTGCTCATTGTACCGTAACGTCACGCCGTATTGAGCACTCAGACCCAAATCACAGTAAGAAAAGAAATGCCACTATTGCTTCTATTTGAAAGTTAAAGTTTTGTTTTTGTCTAGAGAAATGATTACTAAAATTTTAATTGAACAAATAGTTAAAATAGTTATGAGCTGGAACTAATGTGTACGAAAATATTGTTATGAACATTTATTCTACCATTACGAAGACTTTCTAAGAGTTATTTGTTAGATGTATATTATGAGTTTGTATTTCATTTTAGACCAATAAATAAAACATAGTGATAATCTATTAGTATCAATATGAATTTATTGTTAAATGATCTATTTATCCGTTTGAACTTATATATTGATTCATGAATATGAGCCGTATGTTTAAACACTTAATATCGATTATGTACTGAATTCTTCATATCATAGCATTTAAACTCCGTTACTTGCACTCTTGGTATAAAAGCCGCAGGAAGCCGTTAGACGCATCGACCCAGAACGGCGAGAGCTAATTGTCGACTTATTACTATGCACTCTCTCATTTATAGGTTTTTCCTATGTTTTAGATTCTTTAAAACTTTGTTGTAGGTTTATATTCCAAAATAATAGAACGATCTAGTTTGTCAACTACATATTTTTACAGAGCATAAAGCAGTGTTTTATGGGGTCAACAATATAATGTGTAGGTGTTATAATGACTAACAAGAAAAGTAGGTAGGTCGTAGTCATGAGTCATTCAAAATTCACTAGACATCACCACGTGGTTTGCGAAACACAAACAAACCTATCAATAGAAAATAAACTCAAGCTCTTTTAGCCCAAGGTCTACATTCATTTATCAATGCACTTAAGAAATTTTGTTGCGCACTATTCGTATTCGATTCTCATTAGCCTCATAACAATCGTATTAAGTAAACGAATGTCAGAATCTGTGTTCCGTTTACGTTACCTAATTGGAACAACAATCAGTTGATTCCAGAAAATTCTAAAACAGTTTTTTTCTGTATATTAATTTTGACGTCATTATTGGTTTGACGTTTTGATATGACCTAGTGAGTCATCGGGTAACATTGAAGTGTGGTTTAATTATTTTGGTTGGTTTATTAATTATCGCTGGATGTCTTGCATGTGTGTCTTTATTACTGATGTTGGTGGAGCACCTTCTTTTACATTAAGTTGTGACATAAAGAATATCCATTCCAAAAATCCATCCATCATGAATTGACTGCATTCGTAATGAAGAAAAAACAGTCAGTCTCAGCTTTTTTAAAATAGTATTAGTTTAAAATAAAATTTTAACATTTTAACATCACCTACGCACTCGTTAACATAGAACAAGCATATAATATGTTTTTCTTGTTACATTATTTGCTAAGCCATCTTTCATGTGTATTGTATCATGTATATGCTAAATCTTAGTTAAAAAGCAGTAAGACAGTAATGTCAGCGGTTATATGGGATTCCCCAGAGTTGGCAATATAGTGGTAATTCAATGTTACATGATGTCCAAATAATATAATATGACTATAAAGTTTATAGAGATTTCCTTTGAGATATGTAAGTGAGAACTATGCCCACTGGGTTTCGACTAGGCAACCTACATTTAGTATTTAGTTTTAACTTTACAGAATACTACTGCTCTATTGGCTTTGTTATTATAAATGTCGTGAGAAAAATACTTGTTTTTCAAGAAAATATAAATTAATTGTGTTCTCTTTAGACAACGCTAGTAAAACTAGTTCAAAATTTAATACCAGATGTTGATGTTCAGATAAAATATCGTTTGACGTATAAAATTATATTGAGGAAGCATAAACAAATATCGCAGTTGTTTTTAAGCGTTTCCGCGTTCAAGCGGTTTTGGTGTATCTTTAAAAAGAAAGGTCAGTTGTCACAACTGCCGAACGAGGTAATTATGTCGTAAATAATATAGGTATAATAATATAATATTACGTTTTTTTTCGGGTCTCTTTATAGTCATTACTTCGGACGTTGACTGTATTTTTGTTGAAGTCAACTAATTTCAGCCGCTTGGTTTTTTTATGGTAGACCGAAAATTCATAAAAACTGCTCTAATAATCTTAAAAGTCATCATTCTGCAATGCTTAGTCCTACGACCACCGCCGACCGAGGTCGAAGCTCAACAGGGAGCGCCCTTAGTTTGTAATTTTTGACCTACTTAATAGACTTGAGTCCTGCTCGCCTTTATGTCCGGTAAATAGCAAAACCCTATTGGCTAACTCATAATATGTTTTCTAGATAATGTAGCTTTCTATTGGCGAAAGAGTTTTTTAATCGCTCCAATAGTCATTGAGTTTATTCATTACAAACCAAAACTAAATTTCTCTATTTAAAGTTAATGAAGATGTCATCATCATCATCAACAGCCCGTTTACGTCCACTGCTCTATCTCTTAACAGACCTTGGCAAGCCAGGATCGTAGAGGGATATTGCCATAATCACCACGCTTGGCAGACGGATTGGTGATCGCAGTAAGATGTTAAGCTTGAGCTAATAGATGCTTCTGCCCATCCATCAGCCATATGTCCCTTAGACGCCTTTTACGACACCCATGGGAAGACATGGGGTGGTCTATTCTAAGCCGGAAACTACACGCCAATGAAGATGTAGGTTACTTTTATTTACGTTTCTCAATATAATAGGGTAATTTTTTCGGTTTTTAACTGCAGTTTTATGTCAGTAATTAAAAGTCAACTGGAGTATGTTAGCTGCAATAGCTAACGTTCTGCATGAAATGTAATGTTTTGAAAGAATAAGTAGGTAATTTCAATTTGATCATAATTTTTGTGATTCAAATTTAATTTCACTAAATTATGACAGACTTGCTGTGAAAGTAGGTATGATAATTTTATGAACTGTATTCATGGAACATCAACATGGGGACAATTTGAATTCCTTATGTGAACCATAGATAGTTGTTTTGTGTCTGGGTGTGCTTTGCGAATTTAGTATTTGTAAAGTATCGAGATTTTTTTTAAGTTGCAGATATGAGGATGAATTTCCCTAGTACGCGAGTCGTCTGAAAAAGGTCTTTGATGTTTTACGGTACCTACTATCTTTATATCTTTGGAGATAGAATAATAACTAAATTAGAACACATATGCCTGATTTCTAATTTGGTTATGAAAGTCTTAAAATATCTTTAATCTTTTTATGACAGTTACGTCACGAAAATTGCATACGTAGGTAATTTATACTAATCTGTGTGCCAAAATTCATTTGTATTCGTTTAATAGCTTTTGCGTGAAAAAAACATCTACCTATTCATCTTTATAAACTATCGCATATACATACGTTTGTGTTTGTTAGAGCTTTTTTATAGTACTGTAGCAACTAATTAATTAACGACTCGTGTCACCGTTATTACTCAAACGTGACTAAATGAGTCCCTATTAACAATTTTTATCCTAATCTATTAAGTTGCTTTAATTAAAAAAAACTGATCTCAGCTTCACAAACTACCACTGCCTTTAGATTTGTTTTTTTTTTCGGAAGTACATTATGTAGTTAGTCAGAAGGCTTTTGTTACTTCACCGGACATATTATTATACCGCCTTTAGTGGTACTTATACTTGAAATAGGGTAATTTTTTGTGTATTCGGCCAGATTCGATGAAAGTAAGTTTAACTATTAATTGATCAACATCATGTGTCTACGTCAATGTTCAAACGTGCGTCAGTGTCAGTTCAAGTGTTAAATTTTTACCTAACTCCGCTATTAGATTGAGATGTTTTTTATGGAGATTATAAAACATTTATTTTCTTGTATATAAAATTAAATGTAAACTTAGCTCGTTCAAGCTAACAAACTATTCAGCTTTATATAATAGGCAGTTCAAATTATTATTATTGTCCCAGTAGTTACGAAGTCCTAATTGTACGTCTGAGATGGCACGTCTATGGCTTTATTAAAAAATATCCTTAGTGGCACGTGCATACACAAAGCCTAAAGGTATACTTCAGGTATTTGCTGAAGTGTTTTACTTTCAGTTGTTTTATCTTATAAAAGGACATACCTGCATATTATTAAGCCATAGCTTATATACCTATATGTAATGTACCTAACACATAATATATGATCATTATAAACGTTTATATGGTTTTCATATCCCAGATTTCTATGAAATTACTCAGCTAATTAATGAAAGGCACGTGAGTACGTTATTGTTCAAACGTGACTGTATAACTTCAATTAAACATGTGCGTTTTGATTATCATCTCATTCTTAAGAATGTTTTTGATAAACATGTTATATTTTATCCCATTACTTACATGATATCTTTTCAAACAAGAAATAAATGTTTCATATATGTCTGATATTTATTAATAAACTTTTAACATTTTCTTTATAGCAATTGCTTGATTTCTTTTAATTCCTTAGACAGACAAATACTAAAAGTAATTTACATACGCATTTGATATATTCATTTCGTTTAATTTTACTTTTGCTCGACGTTATTTTCAAAGATATGTGTTTATGATATACCTATATTTATAAATAGTATCGAAGAATTTTTGAAATGAAAGGCACAGTAATCATTTTCGTGAACTACCATCAGTCACCATACTATATTTTTTTTTTTCATAATAGAACAAAATAATGCATACAAACATACTAATTCAATTCATATTTCACGAACACCATAAAAACGATCAATTTAGTTAACCCATAATTCGGCGCTCACGTTATGCAGGCCCATTATTGTATCTACGTATTATTCCGTGGAGAAACCCCGAGTTGCTAATAAATAACAATCTTAACCTACGCGGTACTATGTATATATACATACGAACGATCGTTTATTAAGATAATCCACGTCTTTCTGCGGTTTTCGTAGCATGTATTTAATCGTACCCAGAAGATAGTCTGAATCACTCGTGTCGCATCGTTCATCTAGCCTGGTTTCTTTAATTGTGTTGTAAATTCGTACTTGTTTGAGTTTTAAAACCATCGATCGTTAATATTTAGTAATGAAATATTAGTAGACATATGTGAATTAAGACGCCGCACACAAGACTTAACCGTTACATTTCCTTTAGTATTAGTGTGCGAGTGAATAGTTTTCAGAAAATAAGTGAAATAAGACGTCACTCACAAAACTGTACAGTGATCTTTGCTCTAGTAAGCACGTATGAGTGAACAAAAACAGTTTAAAAAGTGTAAAATATTGTTATGTGGTAATAATGTCGGCCGGTGTGTGGGACCTGATGCCGGTGAGGTGTCGCTGGATTGAGACCCTGAGACATTGCGGGAAGACGCTCCTGCGCAGGCAGCGAAGGTTACTCAGACGATTGAAGAAGGTACATTTGATGACTTATCATTTTTTTTAACTGTTTTATTAAGTTTTTTTTTCTTTTTAATGTGCCAATATACTGAGTTTTTCAGCAATTTATTACAGTTTCGTACAATGGTTACCTATGTTCATTAAAAATGCTGTCTCTTGAAACTCTTCAGAGTAGAAATATTTAAGCTTTGCTATAATTGAAGGACTCTGTACCTACTGACTGTCGTTTAGAGTAGAAGAAAGTGTTGCGTTACAAAATATCTGGAAAAAAATACATAAATCAAAATAATGTGTGCTGTGGTTATTGTTGTTGTTTAACTTTATAATATAAAGAAACAAATATTTAATATGGTACAACTATTTTCGAATAAAAAAGTCTTTAAGATAACCGTCATTGTAAGTTAAGTAAGTATTGCTGGTCTGATACCTACTTATCAAGAGTTTTGACAACTGATTCCCTAATTTTATCCATTCATTCGTTGTTTTAGTTGAGTACTTTGCTCATTTCAATTGGATAACGCGCACGGTTTCACTTTTGTTAGTCCTGAATAACGTAGCTTTCTAATTGTAAAATAAAAAAAAAATAAAGCGGCCTAGTAGTTCCGGACTATACAATGCGAACAAATAAACAGACGAATCTTTCCTCTTCATAATATTATATTATATTTTCAAGATTTTTGACAATTAAATGGGCGGCCCAGTAGTTCCGGACTATACAATGCGAACAAATAAACAGACGAATCTTTCCTCTTCATAATATTATATTATATTTTCAAGATTTTTGACAATTAAATGGGCGGCCCAGTAGTTCCGGACTATACAATGCGAACAAATAAACAGACGAATCTTTCCTCTTCATAATATTAGTATATATACTTATATTTTCAAGATTTTTGACAATTAAATGGGTTGTTTACATTTATGTATCTTATTTTGTTGTGGCAATATAGTCACGTTTTTAATATTTATCTGATGGGTGAAGAATTTAAATTAATATGAATGCATTAAATTTTGATGAGAGTATCTACATTTAATTTGTTTGTGTTCAACTAAAATCAATGTAGCATATTAATGTTAGTTAAACACAAACATTAACTGATAAAATGCAATAAAGTTTGTTAAAATGCAGCTAACATATAAGTTTATCTCTCCCAATTAAGAATATTTTCCGAAATTAACGGTTCGTCTGGTTTCTTGGGAATTGTTATATTTTCCTCCAGCCATGTCAACCTACAAAAAAGAGAGGTAATTAGATGGAGATGTTATGTCATATTTATCAAACTTGAACTTGATCTTAAGATCGTTAATAATTTATGTGTTGGCTTGGCTTTTTCAAAATGCTACGTGGAAATTTACCATCGTTGTCTTACTTCATTATATAATTGACTTACGTCAGCTACGTAATTAAATTATATGATAAAATAATGAAGAAATAATTTAAAATAATAATTATAATATATTTTAACATAAAATATATCACTGAGAAATATTATTATAATTAATTAGCTACCACTGACTTCAAGTGCCTATTGTATGCAAACACCTAATTTATAATGGTTTTGTAACTGTCTTGCTTATTAAAATAATTAATGAGTAATTTAAAAACCTCTGTGTGTCTACTACATCATATAATAATATGTTAATGTTAATCTGCGTTGCAAAGCGATTTCAACGAAGCGTTTTATAGAATAAGAAACTGGCAAAAAGATTTGTTATTTTTACAAGGAACTTTAAACACTCTTCAGAAGCGTTATCGTCCACTGCTGAACATGGGCCTTCTCTTTACAGTTCTTGTAGTTGAGGGATATTGCTAATAGGACTACGTTTGGCAGGTGGGTTTAAGATCGCAGTAACATTGTAGGTAGCTTTAGCAGGTAGATGCTGCTGCCCATCCACAAGCGGTATGGCCCATAGCCTTTTGTGACAACCATGGTCGATTCTAAACCAAATCGACAAACAATATCACGACTAATTGTGGTGTTAGGTTATTCATTGAAGAAAATGAAATAATCTTATTATAACTTGACTTATGGTATAAACCGCATATCCTCTGAACCTTTTGATAAAATAGGTTACCGACATAGCCCAACGGATTATTTCGTTAAATTGGCAATGGGCAGGCCAGATAGCATGCAGAACAGTGGCCGTGGCGATGGTCGTTGGGGCCGAAAAGTTCTCGAATGGAGACCGCGGATCGGCAAGTGTAGCGTTGGACTTCCACCAACTGGATGGACGGATGACCTGATAAAGGCCGCAGGATCACGGTGGATGAAGGCCGCCTCCAACTGGTGGAAATCTATGAGAGCGTATCTACCTATGCCCAGCAGTGGACGTGCTACGGCTGAAATGAACTTACTACCCGTTACTTTTCGTCAAAATAGAAAAATAACTACAACTAAGTCCTACCTCTTAACAGAAAAAGAAATATAAATCAGTCCTGTACAACAATAATACAAATATTTCCATATAATTAATGCGCTTGTCTATCAGATGAGCATTGCAAGTGTCGATTGAATATTGACCATTGTAGTCCATGCCTTACGAGTCATGGACACCAACACAATACTATATTGCGAAACATTATTCTCATTTGTCATTGTGTTTGCTCTATTTATTAACACCGATGTACCGATGATTAATTATTGTGCTTGTGCAGTGTCCAGATTAACATCTTTCGTGTTAGTATTACAGTTAAAAGATATAATAATTACTATTTTTTGTACTATAGTGCTGTCTTGTTTTCACGCCGAATCTTATAGTGGTATGCGAGAAGTATACTTAGCTTTAAGTGTTCACTTGAGTAAGTAGTGTCTGACTGTCGTGGTCTCTATTGCTTTTCCTTCTTTGTCGGAATCACTCTTGACAGAGTGGTCGTGGTCATCACGTCAGTTCTTGGTGGCAAGCTTCACAACAGGCTGCCAATCTTCTCTGGTGGCCGCCTTCCTCGTGCATCTATTTACTGCCGCTTTTATCTGGTCAGTCCACCTTATACGTTAACCTTACTCATTCCCTGGTACCCTAAACCTTTCCCTATACCAAAACTCTATTGCTATGGTATTAGTAATCATCAAAGTGACACCTGACATTCCCAAGCAAGATCGATAGTCTCAAGTGTTTTTGCATACGGGAATTATTTTCATAATACATATCATTCAGATTTGAATTGAGCTAAGTACCACATATATGTGGTTGGTTGCTTCACTTCAGGTAAAGTTTCGTTTTATAGGTTACTTGCTGGCTGCTGGACCATGCGGTTTAATAGCGCGATGGATTACTGCTCTGTCCTAATACCCATTCGTATTTTAGAAGTTGACATTTTTATTGTCTATGGGTAATCGTAGTCAATTGACATTGGCAAACATAGAGTATGTTTGTAAATTTCATGAGACTTCGTTCCCTAGGTTTTAGGGAAAATACACAACATATTTATCATTATTAAGTGTAGCTTTAGTAGGATATAAATGATTTATTTTTAATATTTTCAACTAAACCTTGGTAGAAAAGATAAAAACTATCCGTGAAGTAAAAGCTCTCACCTTGATGCGCAGTTGACCTATTTTCTCGTTGCTACAGACCTGCATAAGATTCGCATACTTGTCCAAGTTTATACGTACTGTGCTACTGGATGTACTTACCTCGAACAAAGATTTGGTTATTCAAGTTTCTTTATTGCGGTCACGTGATATGAATTGCGAGTGGTGAATTTATAAAATTGTGTTTAAATGTTTTATTAAATGTAAGAATCTTCTATTATTAGATTTTTGCATTCAATACCTACTTTTAATACTAGTGACCATAAAGTATTTCTTTGTTAAACTTATTTTATTCAAAGGAATATGAGAGCAAGCCTCTTAATTAATGACCCGGATAGTATGACGAACAGTATCTATTCTATGATCTTGTTAAGATAGCTAAGCTAAGATGATCATGATTATTGCTAAATATATTTCAAAACACACAATATTCTTAAGTACCCATTTAACTAAATTAAATCATCGTCATCAGCTCGTGTAACGTTTACTGCTGAATATGGTATACTCCCGAGAGAGGATTTTGCCATAGGCACAACGCTTGGGAGACGGGTTGGTGAACGCAGTATTATGTTTAACTCACGGAATCCCTGCTGCCCGTTCCCTGGTATACGATTGTTATAGATGATGTTATTACAAACGGGGCCAACATCTTACGTACTTTCTTAGGCACGAAGGGTAGTCCCTCAACTAACCAGACCCTAAAACTTAGATTATACTCAGATTTCTTGCTTTAATTCACGTAAATAACTAAGATGCGGATATAAACAAATCTCCTATTATGTTGATGTTCCTCAAAGCTATTTAATCATGATTATTTTATATGGCATCGTAAAACACAAAGGTGCAGGTGTAATTCTTTTTAACTAATGTATCAAACGGAATTACCGTTAAAGATGGAATCAATATGATTTACATCACCATTGCCATTTAATTTATATTTTTATATACCTAGTACTTATTATTATATATATATATTAGCCGTTGTAGTACTGCTTACTTTGGTAGTGTAGTGTATGTGACACATGAAAGTTTACAAACGTGATATTTTTGCGCAGTTGTATATATATATTCTAATTCAATCTGTAGGTAGGTACTACTTCGCCGCCTACCGCCCCAGGCTCGGCCTCGGGGAGTGGGGCACATGGGCCTCGCTCCCTTCGAGGCTGACCTATGAGGAGTAGGGACGCTTCTAAACGTCCCTATAATTGGGCAAATGGGCCACTGTAAGTGTGGCCCAGGAGATCCCGCGATACCATATTGACCGCGGGTGCCGTCGGAGGGTCGGATTGCTCATACGTACTCGGCCCCCGCCAACGGCGGATCAAAGGAGTGTTCTGGGGGTTTTAGTGGTGTAGGGTTTTCTACTCGTGGTATGAGTTTAGCATACCACGCTATGGAGAGGGCGAGTCTCACATATCTCACCGCCAGCCGCGAATACGCTGCAGCGGCGGATAGGAATGCGTAAATGCATTTCCCCCAGGACAACAAAAAAATAAAGAGCATGTGTTAGATTGAATCCCTGCTCGCCTTTACGACAGGTGAAGTAGCCATACCGTGAAAACAAATCTTATTTGACTTATTTATATACTTTTTTAAGATAATTACACTCTTAATCCAATGCGATATTCAAGTTATTTAATTTCTAAATAACAAATTACTTATGCGTAATTTTGTGAAGTCATTAAGAGAACGCTTGGCAGGCGGGTTGGTGACCGCATTATTATGTTGCACAAGAAAACGCTGCTGCTCGTTTCCCGGTATACGATTGTTATAGATGATGCAAAACTAAACGGCTTAGCGTACTTTCGGAGGCATGGAAGGTAGTCCCTCGACCAGCCGAAACCGAAATAAATCTTAAATTTCTTGTCCAGCGTATATGGTTTTAATGAGATGCGGGCATTGGGGTAAATAAATCTATTAATTTAATCTTTGCCTACAATAAAATGTACCCACATCGTTAGTTATAAGTTGGTGTAGTGTAGATGTAGAGGCTGCGCAGCTTGCGTGTGGCAATAAATAACTGTTAAACTATCTAGCCAAAGGTAGGAAAGTATCTAGATACTAGTCTACTGGATTGTGCTAGTATAAATCTTATTCTATTGCTTAATTACATAAAACTTTAATACAAATTTGAACCACACACGTTTTTAAACTTGAACACTAGTAATATTGAAACCTAGTATGTTATTCTACAGACGTATCAAAAACGTCAAGTTTTGCAATCGACCGACAGTTGCGCCACCTGGCTCGCTTGCCAAACTTTGTTGTTATAACTGAAGATTTCACTTTTGCGAATCTTTCTAATATTATGTATTTTTAGTCGACTTGATAATAATATATGAATTAGTTATGTTTGCTTGCGTTAAAAATATAGATGAGCATTTGTTTATATAGTAATTCTCAGTATTCTGTTTACCTTTGCATGGTTTTAAAACACAATAAGGTTTGGTAGGTGGTGTTCTCATACTAAATAATTGGTCTGAGGTGGTGTTATATTATCGTAATTCTGAAATTATAAGCAGAGTGAGCTGAGGATTTCTGACGTTAGATATGCTGAGACAGTTCACGGTGTCCTCAACGGCGGCGTTTACGTGGGTTAAACCTCTCCTCCTGGTAAGAGTAACCATTGCGAATGAGATAGGAGTTTCTCATTCGCGCTGCGGTGGAGGGAATGAATAATGTATTTCACCCTTTTTCATAGTCACACCACGAGGAAAGGACCCACTAAAACCCCCCGGGTACTCCTCCGTCCGCCGCTTTCTGGGACACCCTCCTGCGGCGCCCGCGGCCGCGGGCTCCCCTGGTCCACACTACTGCATTTCAGACTGGAGGAAATAAAATTGTAGCTGTAGATCTACTAGTTTAGAATAAAAAATGTTTCGAAATTATCAACATTATTTAATTCAATAAAAACTGTAATTAAAATTGGTGCTAACTATTTCAATTTTAAAATGAAACTTTATCTCATCATAAGTTTCAATGCATAATTCCGACATGTTTACTGCTGAATATATTGGCCTTTAGCCCCATCCTGTCATATAGTTAACTATAAAGTTATTTCATTACACATATTATATATATTATGTGTTTTACATAATTTTCATGGCCACGAGTATGTCCGTGCTTTTTTATGTTGGTGTATTAATATGTTCTCGTAATTGTCAGTATTCAAGTCATGTATTCTGATAAAATATTATTATTTAAATGATCTACGTTGCAAACATTTATATGTCTAAATTAGTCTCTATTAAAATGACGCAGAATATATTTTTGTTATCAAGAAAACGATCGAAGGCTTCGATCCGTCTTTTTATCCTTAAGTGCGGGTTTTTTTAATTTGTTTCAACTGAGTTCTAAAGATAATTTTCTTGTGTTTCAGGCGTACCTACACAGTTGGCGCTCTGCGGACGAGCTGAACATGTTAGTGGGTGCGAAAGTTGGTGGCGCGACACCCCTCGTGATCGCATGCAGGAATGGACACTACGACGTCGCCGAGTACCTCATAGAGAGGTGCAAAGCGGACATTGAGCAGCCTGGCTCAGGTAACTACACCATATTATTTATCAGCTGTAAACTCACAGAATATATTAATAATTTCCTTTATTTGCTGTATCTCACATTGTAATGGAGGAAAATGGAAACAAATGTCTTACTGATTAAATTTGTTGCGGGTCGCAAGGTAGTTTATCACTTTCCCGGGACATGCCGGGTGTTCGTTGCCATTTCCAGATTGTGCTACTGGTGCTCCTGCAGTTGCAGTTTTAAGAGTGTGGGTGAAATTAGTTCCGTACCAAAATATCGATAATGTTATATACAAGTGCATCTGTTTCTCAGAAGTCAGAAATGTACTATACCCGCACCCGCACCCGCATCCACCCGCGTGGACAGTTAAATAACGTTCTTATGTAAAAAGGCGAGTCTATTACATATACATACCAAAATCCCATCATATAACATTTATGATTCTAGGCGGCAGATATGTTTTCTAGGTAATAAAATAGGGTGGTTTCATAAAATAAACTTTGCCAAAAATATTTTCATAAAATAGATGGTTAATAAATGAACTAAGAAGCGTTTAAGTTTTTATTATTCACTTAAAGCTGACTGGAGTCTATTTATTACTTCTTTAAGTTTCCCAATATATTTTATCCCATTGTCCCCCCGTAGTATTTCTATCGTATTCTGTCGTAATCTCCTATTCTATTTAGCATCGTAACAAACTGTTATTCAATGTTGGCATCACATTTGTTATTATCGAATGCCAGCGAACAATTTTGCAGACATTCTTCTTCAACGAATCGTATATTTCAATCAGGACCTCATTTATTATTCTCGTAAATTTAGTTGTCTCTATTGTGTCGACGTTGGCATCAAGTTTGTCACAAAAAGTTCAAGCACAATGACCACAATAACTGATTATTAAGACATTGTAGTAACACTATAGTATTGGAATTTTTCACATTTTTTGGTTTGGCCGTGTTTACACTTTAGAAATGATCGAGTTTATTAGTTCGTCAATAGATGCTGCTGTTCATCTTTCTACATCTCGTTTTAGAAAATTATGTTGTTATTTTTATTGTAAAGCTTTAACTACCTAATACCATAATACTAAAGTTGCACCGGACCCTACTTTTGCCGGGTACCCGGCAACCGAGTACCCGGCGCAAGCTTATGCCGGGTAGCCGGGTACCCGGCAAAATTACCCGGCATGAAAAGACGTACATTCCTCTTCCCTGTTTGGGCGCGACTGAAGGTCAAGTGGAGCGGTGCGCGCCTACCATAATTTACCTCTTTTGAATTATGAGTATTAATTTTTCTGCTGATTCATGTTTCTCAAATAAATATTCGTTCTTGAAAAAAAAAAAAAAAAAATTATCCTAGACCTAATTACCCGGCAGTGCCGGGTATCCGACGCCAATACCCGGTACCCGGCCGGATCCTGAAAAAGTGCTGGATCCGCCGGGTACCGGATCCAAACCGGGTACCCGTCCCATCTCTACATAATACCAATATATATATATACAGTGTAATCACTACGGTTTTAAAATAAATAAGTCCAGGTGTTGGTATTAGTGATAGCTCTAGTTTAGATTCAAATAGTGAAGAAAAATCAGACCCATGAATATTTCGGTAGTATTTCTTCACCACTTTTCACATATCATGTTTTCTTCAATATAGATTTTAATTCTCATAAAATTAATCCATAATATTTCATTTCATTGCTATTGCTGCGAAACTGTGCTGGCAATATTTTTATTACGTATTGCAGACATGGTAATAACCAGCTCTGGTGCATCTAAAATAGTACCTACGCACCTATTAACACGTCACTACGTCCATCAATCAAACATCTTAGCTAATTAGTAGAACTATTAATCGATTATCACTTCCTTCCTCCTTATGTCACTAGATGTCTTCCTAATTGCGTCAGTATTTTTGGCTAATAGCCATAAATAACTTACTTTTATGTGTACAAACTAATAAGAATAATTAAAAAAGACATATTAAAATGCATTTATTTGTTAAAATGTGGTTTGTACAACAGTGGGTCTTATATAATAAAATTTATTTTTACACATCTGTCACACTTACATCATAAATAACATATGACATACTTAAATACCTATATTTATCAGAAGTTTAATTCCAATGTCATAAATCTACAAATAAATTACATTATTATTATTCTTAATTAGTACTATGGTCTTAAGGCATTTACTACTAATGTCCGTATGCTTGTCAGGTATATTTATATTTAAGTCGTATATTTAACACGTGGGGAATGTAATTCTAAAGAGAATTTAGACGATTTCTCTGACGACTCACGTTTCTATGAAGTCTTGTAAAGTTGGGTGATTGAAACACAATGGAGTTCCTACTCCTATATAGTTACAACGTTATTGCAAATAGTTTTGGATTGCCGATAACCTTTGTTATGTGTTTGCGAGGTCACTGGTCATGTAATGGATGGACATTGCTTTATGCAGTCAAACAGGATTTGGTTTAGTTGAACAAAACTTAGAATAGAATAATCTTTATTGTACACACAAGCAAACAAGACAAAACAAAACATAATAGACACAGTACAATGGGCGGTCTTATCGCATAAAGCAATTTCTTCCAGACATCCTTTGGATGGAGAATAGAATTCATTAAATAATTACGTAGATAGTGTGCAATTTTAATTTAATTTAATACCAATAATTTGGTATGAAGAAGCAGATAAATAAAATTATGATTATATATATATGCACATGAGTAGTTACTTAAGTCTTACGACCGGCTTCTGAAGTATAATAGACAGCCATCCTTATGCTTCTGAGGTCCAGATATAACAAAGCTTTTCTTCTTGCTTCAGTGACATTCGACGGTGAGACAATAGAAGGAGCGCCGCCCCTATGGTGCGCCGCCGCAGCGGGCCACCTACCTTTAGTTAAGCTGCTAGTTCATGCTGGTGCCAATGTTAACTCCACCACGAGAACGCACAGCACACCACTCAGGGCGGCCTGCTTCGACGGCCATTATGATATCGTTAAGTTCCTAGTCGAAAACGGCGCCGGTGAGTACCTTTTACATTTAAATGTTAGTTTTAGTTTCGCCAAATTTTGTAGGCGGCCTTAGCCTAATGGCTAGAGCGTCGGACTTCGGGCGTCGATCATGTGGGCGCCGCGCTGGTTCGATCCCCACCCATTGCACTACCGACGTGAATCCACTCACACACAAGCATTTTAGCTTAACACTAAAACTCTAATAATCTTTATAAAAATAAATCCTAAAAAATAATTAAGGTATTTCTGGGCGGAGTTACTTTGACTTAGATAGATACCATGCAATTCATTTTCATAATATTTCAATTATGGATTGGTGACAATGGCTGGCCGCCGTGGGAGACATCACGTATGCGCTCAAACTTTGCCCCATAGATGAACCCTAAAATCTACATTTTTCGTCTCTACAGTTAGCAATGGAGGGATAGCAACTTAAACAAAAAACCACGTCACTGTTAATATTCCAGCTGAGTATAAAATGCTTAGTTGAGTTTCTTAATCGCATTTTAAGTTTTTGAAATATTTCATTAGGGTTTTTGTACTAAAAGTCCAAAAAAACCTCATAATATAAGCCATGATTAGCTCAGCCTAAATGGACAAGCGTAAGAGCGGTTTCGCACTATGTCCGATCCGAATCCGATCCGAACCCGTGAAAATATTGGTCTAGAAATTTGGAAAGAAATCAGATGACGGATCTCGGACCTAGTGCGTAAATTACCATAGAAATAGTTCTACGGCTACTATGGACCATATTTTCACGGGTTCGGATCGGTTTCGGATCGCACATAGTGCGAAACCGCTTTAAGCGCCCCAGTATGCCCGATACGCTTAAAACACCACTAAATATATTCAAGCGGTAACCGGTACATAATTGTAACAGTAAACCAATATTTAAAATATATCTTATTCTATTCCAGACATAGAAATAGCCAACCGTCACGGGCACACGTGCCTAATGATCGCCTGCTATAAAGGGCACATCAGAATCGCCAAGTACCTTCTGTCCCTGAATGCTGATGTGAACCGAAAGAGTGTGAAAGGCAACACGGCACTACACGATTGCGCAGAGAGCGGGTCACTACATATACTGAAGATGCTGTTGGGACACGGTGCCACTATGGATGTCGATTCTTATGGTAATTATTTTCAAATAGTTTTTCGTGCCCTTAAATATCCTGACGCTTCTGTTCGGGCCTCCCGGACTTCGGGTCTACGAGTGGACGTTGTAAGGGTTTATAATTAAATTTAATATTTACATTTTATTCATTCATTTCAGGTATGACGCCCTTATTAGCAGCGTCTGTAACAGGCCACACACATATAGCAGAACACCTTATAAACGCAGAATATGGACTGGTAACGAGACAGCAACGTATCGACGCGTTAGAACTACTCGGGGCGACGTACGTTGACAAACGACGGGACATGGTTGGAGCACTCACCCTTTGGAAACGAGCAATGGATGATAGGTCAGTAGAATTATCACTTTTTATATACTTAATCTGTTTTGTTTTTTTTATATAATTAATAATATAACCTGCATATATGGTTAATCAAATTAGAGATTGATAGTAGTTACACGTAGTTATATATCGTGTTTAATATTCTGTTTATCTTTTAATACTTCAGTACGTCATCTTCATGCGTAGAGTATAAAGCCAAATTGTTTAAGAATGTAAGTAGGTGTTAGGTATTCATAAAATTTCAGTCGTTGTTTAGTTCTATGACGGCATTATTATGTTTATATGTTACTGTAAAAGCTCGAACTACGGTAAATACCTAGTTTTTCCAGTAAAATCTAATATTTACCAATTCTTTATGATAAAAGTCCGAGCAGTTCTGCGATTCGAAAAAACCACCATGCAATAAAAGCCCAAAAAATGGTCCCATTTTCATTCTTACCGATACTCATGTCTCATGTCGGTAATATAATACAGATTAAAATGACTTCGAAGCTGGGTTAAAGGCACCAGTTCTTTTTAAAGAATATACATAGAACGATTTTAATCTATACTAATATTATAAAGGGGAAAGATTTGATTGTAGGTCTGTTTGTTTGTATTGAATAGGCTCCAAAACTCCGGGACCGATTTGAAAAATTATTTCACCGTTGGAAAGCTACACTATCCCCGGATGACATAGGCTATATTTAATTATCAAATTTAGCTGAGTCTTAGCAACGATTAAAAAGCCACTGTGTACAAACAATTTGTTTACCCTCTGCTGACACTGAAAACAATAAGAACATGCATAACAACCCATTGGAAAGAAGCCATGATGATAGTTGAGATAAATTATGAGTTAATAGAATTGCATCTATGCGTGGAATACAAATTGTTTGAAGAATGACAGGTGATGATAGTATTACTAAATTAATTTATAGTTTTGTGACGGCAACAATACGTAATGTAGGGTTGCCTCCATGCCGTCGGGGGGCCGGATTGCTCATGCGTACCCGGCCCCCGCCAACGGCGGATCGAAGGAGTGTCCGGGGGGTTTTAGTGGTGTAGGGTCCTCTCCTCGTGGTATGAGTTAAGCATACCACGCTATGGAGAGGGCGAGTCCCACATATCCCACAGCGCGCGAATACGCTGCAGCGGCGGTGGAAATGCATTAACCTCGGATAAAAAAAAAAAAAATTGCCATCCATCTGGGTCTCCCCATATGTGTTGGAGAAAAGTAACATGCATTTCTGGGATTTAAGAGAGGAAGACCATAGCGTTATTGATCCAAATTAGCTGCGAAGTACTTCCTCCTTAAATATTATTGCATCCAAATAATATTGTTAAATAATGTTGTGTTCCTGTGCGTGATTTAGGTCGCCAGAGCTAACGGGGGTAGGGGTAGGGCCACTAAGATAAGGGTGAATAGTGCTGTACTTCTCGCGTGGTTTTACCCGCGTAACTCCCGTTCCCGTAGGAACTTTATAATCAGTTATAGCCTATAGCTTTCCTCGATAAATGAGCTATATACAGGGTTATTTTTAAAACACCAACAACCTTTTGGGGAATAGAAGTACTCATGATTATGAACAACTTTTACTATATGGGACCAATAAAACGCGAAATCGCGAAAAAAAATCAGCTGTTCCATACATTTATGTTTACTTACCTCGACAAAATGTATGGAAGAGCTGATTTTATTTTCACGATTTCAGGGTTGGACCCATAGTAAAAGTTGTGTACAATCATCAGTACTTTCACCCTCTAAAAGGTTATTGGTGTTTTAAATATAACCCTGTATAACAGCGCCCCGTCAGCGACCGCCCTGAGCCGAGGTCCAAGTCCCACAGGGGACGCCCTCATGCGCTGGTTGCTTAGTTTGCAATGTTTAAACCTTTTATCTAGGCTGGAGCTAATAGTAGTATAGATTGTATAATTATATAAAGTTGTTCTTAAGCATTTCACAATTTATTTTATGAAAACGGAATATTATTTTTCTCTGTTCTAGATTCCCGGCGGATGGAAGGGAGCCAATCCCAAAGCCTAAAGACATACCGCGCATAGAAGCCTACGACTATGCAGTGGAGCCAAGCAATGCAGAACAACTAGAAGAAATATTAGCCGACCCCGACGCCATGAGGATGCAGGCATTAGTTATTAGAGAAAGGATTTTGGGTGAGTTGGAAATTGTACTTTGTGTCACTAAAAATAGAATTGATTTTCTAATTTCTTTATTGTAAATGGGATTTTACGTTTCTTCTGTAATGTACTTCTAATTGTTTAATTTGCTTTATTAGTTTGCTTCAATTTTATTACTGAATGAAAAATGATTCCTAATGAATTGAGATGAAATGTTGGATAGGTATTAAGTATATAAAGATTTTTTTATAGATGGGTGTTGTTACAAAAAAATGTGACAAAATTCCTTTAAATTGTACAATTCATGGTTTCGGATTTTAATCTGGGGAATTTGTGCGGATATTAACACCATATTTGTACAACAGAAACGTGCTGTAAGACCCATATAGAAACATGGTACGCGAGTTTATTAAGTATTAAACATGGTGACTGGGGATGTAAGGTACCACCATGCCAAATTCCATTTAAATCGGTCCTACAGTTTCGGAGATTAGCCCGTTCAAACATACAGAGAAACAAAAAAATCTGGTTGCGTTCTATTTCTTTCCTAACATCTCGGTTTGTCTCTGACTCGGTTTGTAGAGTTTTTATTTTCCATGTACAGACATGCGACCTCTACAGTTTTATTATATTATTATGTATAGAATAGATTGTCTGTACTGAAACTTATATAATACTAGATGACCCGGCAGACTTCGTACTGCCTCAATCGATACATAAAAGACATTTGTATAAAATAAACTGGGCCGTAGAGACTTCGTTTATGCGGTACTCCTACCCCTACCCTACACTACCCCTACCCTACACTACCCCCACCCTACACTACCCCCACCCTACACTACCCCCACCCTACACTACCCCCACCCTACACTACCCCTACCCTACACTACCCCTACCCTACACTACCCCTACCCTACCTCTACCCTACCCCTACCCCTAATCTACCCCTACCCCTAATCTACCCCTACCCCTAATCTACCCCTACCCTACCCTACACCTACCCTAAAAAATCTTAGCAAAAAAATAAGGCTCAAATTGACTCTACATTTTAGTTAGAAAACGTTTGTATGGGAAAAAGAAATAGGCTGTTTTAAGGGGTTTTCAGGCAACTACTAATAAATTAAAAATAAATTAAAAAAACATTGTCCAGCGGACAAAATTGTGAATTTAAACCATTCCCAGATCCCCTTGAACACACACAAAAAATTTCATCAAAATCGGTCCAGTCGTTTGAGAGAAAGATAATAAAGATAATGTGATGTTCCCCGCAGGTCCCGCGCACCCCGACACCTCGTACTACGTGCGCTACCGCGGCGCCGTGTACGCGGACGCGGGCCGCTTCGCGCGCTGCCGCCAGCTGTGGCACCACGCCCTCGACATGCAGCGCGCCGTGCTGCCCCCGCTCTCCCCCCTCACGCAGTCCAGCCTCTACAGCTTCGCGGAGCTCTTCTCCTACATGCTGCTGGAGCGGGCGCGCCCGCCGCTCAGAGGTACGTTTATGATTAAATGTGTGATGGCGCCAATCCTGCATCGCGCAATTAAAATTTTCATGAAGTTTGTTCCTGTGCTGATAAACGTATTTTCTTGCAAAGGTTTATCGGCTTCTCATTGTCAAACGGATCATTTTTGTCGTTCATGACTACATATTGTAGTAGTTTCAGATAATTATTACTCAGTTCTGATTCACATTTACATATCGTCGGAGATATCGCAATACCGCGTTAGTAACAATAGGCAATAAGGTTAAAGATTGAATGTAGCAAATTGATATTTTGCACTTAATAACACAAAGAAAATATTTCTTGACAGATGATTGTAAACATTATAAGCAATTTATAGATATACGGTATTGCAATAACAATGATATGTTGGAGTTAATTTATTACAGTCGAACATGCTTCGTATGAAGCTTTAGACTTACCTTAAATATTAATTCAAAATTGCCGTAGGTGAATTGCTGTTTCTGAGTTTCGGACTTAACAACTCTTAAGGCCTAATCTGGGCTAGGGCCCACGGCGACATTTTGCTGTGATTCAGTCGCGATGCAAACGCGATACGGTCTTGTTTCTGATGCTCGGTTCTCTACTCCACTCTCCCTCCATTCTTCTCCCGATGTAGCACGTATGCATCGCCTCTGTAGTGCGTTGCAAATGCGACAAAAGTGCGTTAATAGCAATGCTATTTTGCGTATACGAAACGCGCGACTGCATCGCTGAAAATAGTCGCCGTGGGCGAGGGGCCTTACTCAAAATCGTCATATTCCGCTGTTTTTAGGAAATACCAATAGTTTGTTCTCCTCAGGAAAATCAAAAAAATGTCTTCAGAAAACAGAAAAGTTTTTTTAAATTTCAATACTAAAAACAACATTATTTTCCAGGTCGTATTGTGCCACCAGTTACCTTCGAAGACATAGAACCCGTATTCAAAAAAGCGTTATCCGAGATCGACAGGGGCGTAGAACTTATCGACTCCAAACTTAGTATTGATAGAGAACAAACATTGAGCACGCTGCAAAGGGTGCTAGTCATATCCTTACACCTTGCCGCGTTGATGGCCAGGCTATTGGAGGAACCGGACTGTTCCGAAGAAATTTCCAGAAAGATCCATAAGGCTGTGTTCGTGCTTGTAAAACTAGATATTAAGGTGAGTGATTTATTTTCTTCTTTAGATGTTTGTGCAGATTAAAAATATTTTTTTTTTGTGGGAAACAATAAAAATCATTTATTAAAAAAAAAGTGACGCTAGTCAAATTGTTCATGGACGTTTCGCTTGCGCTCAGTCGACTACTCTGTCTTTTAAGTTGACGCAATCAATTGTCGCGTCTTGTCGTATTCGAATATACTGGTTCAAACTGCAGTGTGCGCATTTTTATCCGATCGCCCAATAGGCATGAAGGAAGATTTTGAAATCCTCTTACTTAATGTTTCATTTACTATTTACGAAAACCACTATATTTCGGTAATAAACGAAAGTTAAACAAAGTTTTAAGCCATATTTCTAATTTATTTTAAATAGTGCGCGAAAAAGCCCTTATGGTTCATGACATAACAATTAGGCAAACAATGTCATTGTGTCTGCACATCGATGAAAATTAACAAAACATTACGCATTTGGTGTTATAAAAATAAATTCAACATACAACAACATATTTGTGGACACATCAATAATTACACCTAACAAAGTGTTTATACGTTCCATGCACAAAAATAATAAGAGAAAGACCTGAAATAATTAAAATTAATTAGAATAAATAGATACACATTGACTAGGTGATTATCAGATATTAAGTGTTTACTATACAGTTTAAAAGTTGCGCCAGTTGCAGAAAAGTTGAAAGGGAATCGACTGTCTTGGTATGGACATGTCATGAGAAGGGACGAATCGCATGTGACTAAAAGAGTGATGAATATAAACGTTGATGGATGGAGAGGGAGAGGAAGACCAAAGAAACGATGGATGGACTGTGTGAGGAATGATATGAAAGATAAAGAAGTAAATGATAGCGTGACGGCTGACAGAGGAGAATGGAAGAAAAAAACGTGTTGCGCCGACCCCAAGTAACATGAGACAAGGGCAGGAAGAAGAAGAAGTGTTTACTATACAGAAATATATTAAAATAAGTAGCTAATTTGTAGTTACAGAACTTAATTCGTTTTCTGGGGTATTAACGTTAAAGTAGCAAATTAAAAGCTGCGAGGGAGCTAACCTCAAAAATAAACAATGTTTTTTGTAAAATAGCGCAAGTAAATTATAATATAGTCGCACGAGTTCACAACGAGTTTGATTATATCTAAGTTTAATATAGGTTTTCACGTTTCTAAAATCAGACGAGAAGATTGTTTATTAGTTACGAGGAAGTCGCCCAACATCAACAGTGCCGGAGTTAGGGGGACTGTCACCCCGGGCAAGAATATTATGGCGCCCACTTAAGGAAATCAAAATCGATCGCTCAAAAACATTGTAAACGGTCGTAGACAGTTTTCTTGTTGCTTGATCGAGAGAGGCTCGAGACGAAAGACCAAGTACACAAATCGGCGACCTCGCGCCACGCTTGAAGGTTTAGCTATCCCCACCATCCGACACGCGTTCTAGTGGCGGGCGATCCCACCCACCAATCGCCCCCTCAAATTTGGCGCCTATCTTTGAGGAGCTTCCCTTTGTGCTAGTGGAGACTGATCACTGGCTCAGTAGTAGTGTGCCGCATCGCATTCCTATTCCTGCCTCGTCCATCACAGGTCGACGAGGCGGGAATGTCGCGTCTGCAGTGCTCAACACGTAAATCGTCTTTTTATTACACTGGTTCGGGTGAAGTAGCAAGGCGCCTTCACCGCACCGCCTCATCATCACGTGGTCTCGCTCTGACATGCGTTAATGATGTCTCTCTCTCGCAGGTCCGGCAGGGTCGCTCGGCGCTGCACGTGGCTTGCTCGGCGGAGGGCACGCGCGGGCGCGGCGCGCGCGCGTGGCTCCCCGCCGCGCCCGACGCGCAGCCGTGCCAGGCGCACCTCGTGTCGCTCATGCTGCGCCTCGGCGCGGCGCCCGACGCGCGAGACGCGGACGGCAACACGCCGCTACACCTCGTGTGCAAGGTACTGTACTCCCTGTGTCACGTCCACGTGCCAGGCGCACCTCGTGTCGCTCATGCTGCGCCTCGGCGCGGCGCCCGACGCGCGAGACGCGGACGGCAACACGCCGCTACACCTCGTGTGCAAGGTACTGTACTCCCTGTGTCACGTCCACGTGCCAGGCGCACCTCGTGTCGCTCATGCTGCGCCTCGGCGCGGCGCCCGACGCGCGAGACGCGGACGGCAACACGCCGCTACACCTCGTGTGCAAGGTACTGTACTCCCTGTGTCACGTCCACGTGCCAGGCGCACCTCGTGTCGCTCATGCTGCGCCTCGGCGCGGCGCCCGACGCGCGAGACGCGGACGGCAACACGCCGCTACACCTCGTGTGCAAGGTACTGTACTCCCTGTGTCACGTCCACGTGCCAGGCGCACCTCGTGTCGCTCATGCTGCGCCTCGGCGCGGCGCCCGACGCGCGAGACGCGGACGGCAACACGCCGCTACACCTCGTGTGCAAGGTACTGTACTCCCTGTGTCACGTCCACGTGCCAGGCGCACCTCGTGTCGCTCATGCTGCGCCTCGGCGCGGCGCCCGACGCGCGAGACGCGGACGGCAACACGCCGCTACACCTCGTGTGCAAGGTACTGTACTCCCTGTGTCACGTCCACGTGCCAGGCGCACCTCGTGTCGCTCATGCTGCGCCTCGGCGCGGCGCCCGACGCGCGAGACGCGGACGGCAACACGCCGCTACACCTCGTGTGCAAGGTACTGTACTCCCTGTGTCACGTCCACGTGCCAGGCGCACCTCGTGTCGCTCATGCTGCGCCTCGGCGCGGCGCCCGACGCGCGAGACGCGGACGGCAACACGCCGCTACACCTCGTGTGCAAGGTACTGTACTCCCTGTGTCACGTCCACGTGCCAGGCGCACCTCGTGTCGCTCATGCTGCGCCTCGGCGCGGCGCCCGACGCGCGAGACGCGGACGGCAACACGCCGCTACACCTCGTGTGCAAGGTACTGTACTCCCTGTGTCACGTCCACGTGCCAGGCGCACCTCGTGTCGCTCATGCTGCGCCTCGGCGCGGCGCCCAACGCGCGAGACGCGGACGGCAACACGCCGCTACACCTCGTGTGCAAGGTACTGTACTCCCTGTGTCACGTCCACGTGCCAGGCGCACCTCGTGTCGCTCATGCTGCGCCTCGGCGCGGCGCCCGACGCGCGAGACGCGGACGGCAACACGCCGCTACACCTCGTGTGCAAGGTACTGTACTCCCTGTGTCACGTCCACGTGCCAGGCGCACCTCGTGTCGCTCATGCTGCGCCTCGGCGCGGCGCCCGACGCGCGAGACGCGGACGGCAACACGCCGCTACACCTCGTGTGCAAGGTACTGTACTCCCTGTGTCACGTCCACGTGCCAGGCGCACCTCGTGTCGCTCATGCTGCGCCTCGGCGCGGCGCCCGACGCGCGAGACGCGGACGGCAACACGCCGCTACACCTCGTGTGCAAGGTACTGTACTCCCTGTGTCACGTCCACGTGCCAGGCGCACCTCGTGTCGCTCATGCTGCGCCTCGGCGCGGCGCCCGACGCGCGAGACGCGGACGGCAACACGCCGCTACACCTCGTGTGCAAGGTACTGTACTCCCTGTGTCACGTCCACGTGCCAGGCGCACCTCGTGTCGCTCATGCTGCGCCTCGGCGCGGCGCCCGACGCGCGAGACGCGGACGGCAACACGCCGCTACACCTCGTGTGCAAGGTACTGTACTCCCTGTGTCACGTCCACGTGCCAGGCGCACCTCGTGTCGCTCATGCTGCGCCTCGGCGCGGCGCCCGACGCGCGAGACGCGGACGGCAACACGCCGCTACACCTCGTGTGCAAGGTACTGTACTCCCTGTGTCACGTCCACGTGCCAGGCGCACCTCGTGTCGCTCATGCTGCGCCTCGGCGCGGCGCCCGACGCGCGAGACGCGGACGGCAACACGCCGCTACACCTCGTGTGCAAGGTACTGTACTCCCTGTGTCACGTCCACGTGCCAGGCGCACCTCGTGTCGCTCATGCTGCGCCTCGGCGCGGCGCCCGACGCGCGAGACGCGGACGGCAACACGCCGCTACACCTCGTGTGCAAGGTACTGTACTCCCTGTGTCACGTCCACGTGCCAGGCGCACCTCGTGTCGCTCATGCTGCGCCTCGGCGCGGCGCCCGACGCGCGAGACGCGGACGGCAACACGCCGCTACACCTCGTGTGCAAGGTACTGTACTCCCTGTGTCACGTCCACGTGCCAGGCGCACCTCGTGTCGCTCATGCTGCGCCTCGGCGCGGCGCCCGACGCGCGAGACGCGGACGGCAACACGCCGCTACACCTCGTGTGCAAGGTACTGTACTCCCTGTGTCACGTCCACGTGCCAGGCGCACCTCGTGTCGCTCATGCTGCGCCTCGGCGCGGCGCCCGACGCGCGAGACGCGGACGGCAACACGCCGCTACACCTCGTGTGCAAGGTACTGTACTCCCTGTGTCACGTCCACGTGCCAGGCGCACCTCGTGTCGCTCATGCTGCGCCTCGGCGCGGCGCCCGACGCGCGAGACGCGGACGGCAACACGCCGCTACACCTCGTGTGCAAGGTACTGTACTCCCTGTGTCACGTCCACGTGCCAGGCGCACCTCGTGTCGCTCATGCTGCGCCTCGGCGCGGCGCCCGACGCGCGAGACGCGGACGGCAACACGCCGCTACACCTCGTGTGCAAGGTACTGTACTCCCTGTGTCACGTCCACGTGCCAGGCGCACCTCGTGTCGCTCATGCTGCGCCTCGGCGCGGCGCCCGACGCGCGAGACGCGGACGGCAACACGCCGCTACACCTCGTGTGCAAGGTACTGTACTCCCTGTGTCACGTCCACGTGCCAGGCGCACCTCGTGTCGCTCATGCTGCGCCTCGGCGCGGCGCCCGACGCGCGAGACGCGGACGGCAACACGCCGCTACACCTCGTGTGCAAGGTACTGTACTCCCTGTGTCACGTCCACGTGCCAGGCGCACCTCGTGTCGCTCATGCTGCGCCTCGGCGCGGCGCCCGACGCGCGAGACGCGGACGGCAACACGCCGCTACACCTCGTGTGCAAGGTACTGTACTCCCTGTGTCACGTCCACGTGCCAGGCGCACCTCGTGTCGCTCATGCTGCGCCTCGGCGCGGCGCCCGACGCGCGAGACGCGGACGGCAACACGCCGCTACACCTCGTGTGCAAGGTACTGTACTCCCTGTGTCACGTCCACGTGCCAGGCGCACCTCGTGTCGCTCATGCTGCGCCTCGGCGCGGCGCCCGACGCGCGAGACGCGGACGGCAACACGCCGCTACACCTCGTGTGCAAGGTACTGTACTCCCTGTGTCACGTCCACGTGCCAGGCGCACCTCGTGTCGCTCATGCTGCGCCTGGGCGCGGCGCCCGACGCGCGAGACGCGGACGGCAACACGCCGCTACACCTCGTGTGCAAGGTACTGTACTCCCTGTGTCACGTCCACGTGCCAGGCGCACCTCGTGTCGCTCATGCTGCGCCTCGGCGCGGCGCCCGACGCGCGAGACGCGGACGGCAACACGCCGCTACACCTCGTGTGCAAGGTACTGTACTCCCTGTGTCACGTCCACGTGCCAGGCGCACCTCGTGTCGCTCATGCTGCGCCTCGGCGCGGCGCCCGACGCGCGAGACGCGGATGGTAACACGCCACTACACCTCGTGTGCAAGGTACTTGTCTCCCTCTGTCCTGTGAATGAATTTGGCGTACGAAAAGTCTAATAATTTTCATGTCGACAAATCTTACGCCTCGCCTATCTGAATATGTGCATGTCTTCTATACTTTATTGAGTTTTGCAAAATAAAAGTCTAGACACATTTACATCAAAATATCACTTTTTGAATATTGTTTTTTCTATATTTGCAGCTGAACCCTTGTCCTCCGGAGGTGGTACGTGAGCTCCTAGCCCACGGCGCACACATCGACACCGTCAACTACGAAGGCGAGACGCCCGAAGAAATTCTCAAATCCACCCAACAGAGTCTCACGGCTATGGTCAACCCCCTTAAGTATACCACCCTCAAATGTCTTGCAGCCCGTACTGTTAAAAACTACAGACTACCCTACCGACATGTCGTACCACAGTGTTTGCACTCCACCATCATTACTCATTGAAGTCGCAAGTATCAAAACACGTCCTTCTATATCAGCAGCGATCCAATTGGAACAATGCAGCGATTCAGTTGTACTCATCATATTTGATATTTTTTGCGTTAAGAAGTTGCGGTTTTGACATCCGTTTACAGAATGAATTGAGGGTAAAAGTGTCTCAAGCTTATTAAGAATTGAACGCGGATCTCACTTATTCCTCAATGTCCTTTTAAAATGCATTTTTTAGAAGCTAAACGACATCGAATGACTCCCTTGCCGGAGGACAAATAGCGCTGTGATTGGGAAACATGTAACATTAAGCAATAACGACCTCAGAAAGATATATAAATGACGTAGGTTTACTGCGTGGAAGGTAACTAACCATTTTAGTAACGTAAAACAGTTTGTTCTAAAACACAACTGAAATGATAAAATGAATCACTATTTTTAAAATGTTTATATTTGGAATTGATGTTGACGTTTGATACGTCACGGACGAGTCTTAAAATTTGACGTGTAACGTTGAGTAATGATTTTGATCCTTTAATTTTCATTATTCGTTTTTTATTGGAGCAATTAATGTATGTATATTTTAGGATGTTTTTGAGGCTACTTTTTTATTCTTTTTGTCGTACCACCGGGTTGTAAACTGCCATATGTTCAGACTAATGAAGTATATTCATGTTTTTGCTAAAATTTGCTCATAAAATGACAGTAAACCAACATTGCTTTAAAGTTGAATTGGTGTAAATTGCATTTTATTATATTTTAAATTTAAACATGACGTATGTAAACTAGATGTTTCAGTATTTTTTTTTATTGGTAGCTTCTTCAATGTTAGTAATCTGTTGATAAAAATGTAATCTGAAAGTGTCCCATTAAATTTTATTTTTGTAATCCCATATTTTGATTTTCTTTTAGAGTCTTATGCGTTGATATTGTATATAATTAAAATTATTTAATGATTCCATAATCCAAACTAATTTAAAAATTATAGTATATGTATTACTTAAATAAATGTCGATTATAAAAAAAAAATGTATCATCGTCCTATAATCGGTAGATTTTAAAAGTATCTAAAATTAAATTTCAGTGCTGTGCCGTTCGTGATTTGGATAATATACATAATGTACATTGAATAAGTGGAAAATTAAATTGATGTATTGAATATGCATAGTAATATATATTTATATAATATTGTATTAATGTTTGATAATGTATGGGTACAAGTATGTTAAAGTTGCGTGGCCGCTTTCTCATTAGAACTATTTATATGTCACAAATGTCTTAGTGTCTTTTAATATACTGTAATTCGAAGCTCCTGGTCAGATATAATTTTGTAACCTCTTGGTTTTTTCTTAATATTGTCACAAAATGTGAAAAAAAACATCTTTTGAAGATGATGATGTCTGTTTAAAATGGGAAGTTTTTTCACTATAGATTTCTTTATTGTATAGACAGCTACAAAATAATTTCTTGTCTCTCATGCGGTATATAAAAATCCTAGGATATATTATTAAGAAACACATCAGCTGCGAAAGTGTCTATAGTTATATGTCTGTACGTGAGATTACTTACTTCCAATGATTTATCGACGTTTGCCACCAAGTGATAATATTTTTTAGTGTTCGACTATTCGTTAGAGATGTACTGGGATCGCAGACGGACTAGAGTCAATTTTCCGCCATTAGTTCGTATTACGGCCCTCTCTAGTCCTTTACTTTAGTTTAAACTACATTCTGAATTACTTAGGTGTTGACATAAAGCGATTTTTATACATAAATCCTATGTTTGTTTAACGCATATATCATTGTAAAAACAAATTAGAAAGTAAGTAGGCACATTAGAAATTTATTGATATTGTATATTAGCTGAATGGGTTAACAATAAAACTATTAGCTCTGAATTATATATATGTTGATTATGTTGGTATCATCGGCGTACATTGCTGCATAGTGTGTATTTCCTCATAGTATATAATAATTTTAGTAATATTGCGTGATTATATGCTAGTTATTTTTTGAAATTAATAAAATGCTTTAAAATAATGTTCGGAGTTTTAATCGAAAATTTAATTGTTGTCTGTAAAATACTTTATCCTTAAAAGAGTGATTTACTTGTTCAGTCTTTTGTATATCGTCGAGACCTGAAACTTAGAGGGTGTATAAAGCATATGACGTAAGCATCCGATAAGAAAGGATTTTCGAACGATTCTTTTTTTTAGATATTCTAGGCTAGACTGATATACCTACCTACTTATGATTTATAATTAATTTAGACAGAATTTATTTCGTTGATTTTTCCATATCAATAAGCACTAACATCAACTAAATTTAATTAATGGTTTTAACACAAATAAAGGTATACAAGGTTATCGTTAACATAACAAAGGTAGTAACTATTTATTCTAGGAAACCACTTGAAATAAAATACTGTTTATAAATATAGTAACATTGTATTTGGAGCTGCCATTTTATTGATTGTGAACTTCATCATACAATAGGTACCTACGGAAATTCTTTGCCTTGTTTACAAATTATATTCAAAATACATAACCCATTAACAATTATAACTCGTGCTTAGTTTAAAAAAAAAAACCGGCCAAGTGCGAGTCGGACTCTCGCACGAAGGGTTCCGTACTAGTTGCAAGTGCCTACCTATTTTTGATATCAAGAATACAACAAGGAACATAGTGTAAAAGTTCTTGTAGTTCGTTGTAACTTTGTTCGATGTTAATAATAGTTGATTGAATGAAAGGTAAATTGCGGTTTACGGTTTATGACGTATTAAAAAAAAACTACTGACTTGATCTCGTTCAAACCAATTTTCGGTGGTAGTTTGCATGGTTATGTACATCATATATTTTTTTTAGTTTTATCATTCTCTTATTTTAGAAGTTACAGGGGGGGGGGGGGACACACATTTTACCACTTTGGAAGTGTCTCTCGCGCAAACTATACAGTTTAGAAAAAAATGACATTAGAAACCTCAACATCATTTTTGAAGACCTATTCATAGACACCACACAAGTATGGGTGCGATGAAAAAATTTTTTTTGAATTTCATTTCTATGTATTGGGAACCCCAAAATTTATAGTTTTTTTTCTATTTATGTGTAAAAATCTTAATGCGGTTCACAAAATACATCTACTTACCAAGTTTCACCATTATAGTTCTTATAGTTTCGGAAAAAAGTGGCTGTGACATACGGACGGACAGACAGACAGACAGACAGACATGACGAATCTATAAGGGTTCCGTTTTTTGCCATTTGGCTACGGAACCCTAAAAACGAATTGTATACATATCATGCTACTGTAGAACGAGAGGGGGGTATTGTTAGGGATAGCGGAAGGTAGGTTTATTTTCGACCCAGGTGTCATTTTAATGCGCACCGGTTATATAAAACTTTTCCTTTATCGAACCAATATTTTTAGACTTGTAGTTGACCTATGCCTGAATTGTAGACCTCATCTATATCTACTATATACCTCTAATATATTAAGCTGAAGAGTTTGTTTTTTTTGTTAGAGCAAGAACTAGGTACTGGACCGATTTCAAAAATGATTTCGGAGTTAGACCATTTACTGAGGAAGGCTATAGGCAGTGGCGTAGCTAAGTGGGCAAGGGCCCCGGTGCATAGCTTCAAGAGCTGGCGAGTTGGCTCACCCGCTGTTTTCAGGGTAGCTTAGGGTAGAAAGTACCTTTGAGGACCTGGGCCCTGGTGCACTGCACCACCTGGCCCTACGATAGCTACGCCACTGGCTATAGGCTATATTTTATAACGATGTTCCTACGGGAACGGCAGCAACACGGATCAAAGCGCACGCGGAAAGCTAAAACCTAGTTGAATAATAAAGTCGACATACTGAACTTGGTTTGGAAGTAGGGTTACCAGGTCGCCAAACGTAATAGCCGGACAGATCAGCCAGTTTGTCCGGACAGACCAGCCAGTTTATCCGGACATTTGGCTAGAAAGGCCAGACACCCTACGTTATTACGGATTTTGTCTCAGCATTAATAGATACTAGAAAAAGTTGTAAGTCAAGCGACCAACAATCGACACGCCTGCGGTTGGCCACGGCGCTCGCTCGTTTAGCGCAATATAAAAAGCCTAACAAAAGCCGGACAAGCCGGACACTGTTTATTTTGGCCGGACACGGCATCAAAAAGCCTAACTATGTCCGGCTTTATCCGGACGCCTGGCAACACTATTTGGAAGGAATGTTCTATAATGAAACAATAATATCAAGTTTCGTTTATTATTTATTTTGCATAAACATACAAATAGATTTGCATACGTAGATGCACAAAGAAGGTATATAAGAAGTGACAGTATATTATTATACATTGAATATCTGTCGGTACATAATAGTTTTCCATATTTTTATATATTTATGTCTCTTCAACATTGGGATACCATTCGCTTAAGTTCAGGAGTTGTATTAATAATCGTTTCGAGATCCCTGATAGATGAATTGGGGAACATCAGCCACAATCTCTTAGTAGTAATCAAGTTGGCTTTCAAAAGCTTAGCCATAGTATCTCCATTCGCGTTTTTCACTTTAGCCATTTTAATTACGAGTTCAATTGGCATTTTTTTTAGTTGAAACTTTCTTATGCCACAAATCAAAGGCCAGTAGGAGAAGTGGTCTATCAAATGTTCTGTGCCACTGATGGCTGAGAGGAACATCTTGCACTTGTCGGTGTTACTGTTGTCCCACACTAGGCCTAGTGCCCTGGCCTCGCTTGCTTGTATGGCGGGGAATCTATGTCGGTTTTCGTAAGCATACGCGGCGACGAGGCCCGCCAGCCGATTGTATGTGAACTCGAAATCTTCTACCTTGACGCCTTTCGCAGTTTTCTTTATCATCAAAGGAGTGCTGTAATTTTAAATAGGTAGGTACTTAATTAAATGTTATCTATTCTTTTTCATCAGATCGTTTACATCCACTGCTGAACATGGGCCTCGTCTTGACGACTTAGCCAGGGTCGTTGAGAGATATTGCCATAATTACTACGTTGGCAGACGTATCTATTGGTGATCACAGTAAGATGGTGAGTGTCGTTGAGCTAATAGATGCTGCTGCCCATCCATCCCTTGGTCCCTTAATTATGTCCCTTTGTCGCCTCTTACAGTTTAATTAACCATGAAGGCTTTTCAGTATTCAAGTTATCATAGGAAATGATAACTTGAATACCGAAAAGCGTTGTTATTCAAGTTGTTAATGAATAATATTTGACAAAAAGTATGTGTCATCTGGTTATCAGAAGGGTAAAGGTTGATCTTCCACAACTCTTAGAATTATTCTAAGAGGGTATGTTTGTGTCAACAGCAATATTTTCAGTTATCTTCTTGTCTGAGTACCTTCTCATTAGATAATTTATATTATCACTAGCGGCCCGCCCCGGCTTCGCACGGGTGGACTTTTATACCCTACCCCTACCCTACCCTACCCCTGCCCTACCCTACCCCTACCCTAACCCTACCCTACTCCTACCCTACCCCTACCCTACCCCTACCCCTACCCTACCCTACCCCTACCCCTACCCTACACCTACCCTACCCTACCCCTACCCTACCCTACCCCTACCCTACCCCTACCATACCCCTACCCTACCCCTACCGTACCCCTACCCTACCCCTACCCTACCCTACCCCTACCCTACCCCTACCCTATCCCTACCCTACCCCTACCCCTACCCTACCCTACCCCTACCCCTACCCTACACCTACCCTACCCTACCCCTACCCTACCCTACCCCTACCCTACCCTACCCCTACCCTACCCTACCCTACCCTACCCTACCCTACCCCTACCCAAAAGTATCCTATGTCCTTCTCCCAGTTCTTAGCTACCTCCCTACCAATTTTCAGCCAGATCGGTTCAGCCGTTCTTGAGTTATAAATAGTGCAACTAACACGACTTTCTTTTGTTTTTAAAATGTATTCTGTTATTCGGGACGGAAACAAATCCAACAAATCAAAAACCATGGCAATCGGTCCAGCCGTTCTCGAGTTATAAGTGTTGTAACAAACAAGACTTTCTTTTATATATATAGATTAAGTATGTATTAAGTCAAATTGGTCACGAATTAAATAGTTATTTAGATATAATGAGATCTATTTAGTTTAAGTTAAAAGCAAATGATGGTTTTGTTTTTTTTTAGTAATTATACCTACTACTGTTTGTTTATTAATTGATTTTCAATTTGAACCAAGATAATAATATGAAGGTATCCTAGGTACAGCCATTAAAATATATATATTGTTGTAGCTTCCGGAAATATCAGAGACATGTAGCCGTTTAAATATCGCTAGAAGACTAGCAACGCCACCTCGAATCTACAAGAACTACTAACCTATATCGCACAATACATGTTCGCAATGTCAATTTGAACATATTTTAGTTCTGGACGTCAAAGAATAGCTCCGATCGCCGCGCATACCACGCCGCACAGTGGGCTGGGATTACAAGGTTGGGTCTTAAGAGATCAAATGTTTTTTTTTGGTATCTAGGCATAAATTTAAAACGTTTTTATTCTTTGACTTTTTTTAATTTAACGATTACTTTTGGAGATATAGCCATATCAAATTTGTATGAAGAGTCATGTTATTTTAGTTAAGCAATTTATTCCAATTAAATTGAAAATAATGTATACTAAACGGCCTGAAAACCTTAATACCTACTTTAGTTCTTTAAAAAAAAACAATTTTCGACATTTTCCACCACCATAGGTAGTTATGACGTAATTTATTTTGAGACTTATTTTCGGGAATCAAGGGATAAAAGTGCGCGAGCGCAACAACAAGTTATGACGTGTCGTAGCGTGATTGGTGCAACGATAAGGTACCTACGGAATGTTCGGTTGCATTCAAACGTACTTCAGTGTTCTATTACCCACCACAATAGACGCACTACCCCCCCCCCCACACATTCATTACTTACTTATTTGTTATTTTGTATTTGTGAAAATGTTTGAAAATTTAGTGACAAACCTTGATCTTTTCGTTATTCTAAAAAACAGTTCTTAACCTCTATGGTGGTGTGGAATAGAGAACTAAATTTGAAATTTCGACCAAATCGCAGAAAGTCGCAACCCGAGAATAGGCGCTAAAATAGGACAAATATACGTACTATGCATACGTAGAGTCAATTCTTTGAGAAAATTTGAGAATTTCGAGATTTTCATATTTTTTTCTTTTGCTTCATACAAAAATTACTTTGGATATTTATAACTCCGAAAATACTAAGCTATCTGAACGACCCTCATAGAAATAATTACTTATAATCGATAGATAAATCCAACACAATATTTAAAATTTCAGAAAAAGAAACTTTTTTTTTTAATGCTAAGTCCATTACCGGCCCGTTTCAGCCCACTGTGCGCCGCGCCGGCGAATTATTGATTGCCTTATACTTATATCTTATCTTACTAATATTATAAAGAGGAAAGATTTGTATTTTTTATGTAGGTATTTTTATTATGAATAAACTCAAAAACTACTAGACGGATTTCGATAATTCTTTTACCCTTAAAAATGCAAAATAGGCTATATTTCATTATGAAGTTTTTTTTTTAAAGATTACTAGCAGAGTTTTGCAGTCTACTAGTATTCTTGTTAACCCCTCGAGCTAAGCTAAAATGCTTGTGTTACGAGTGGGTTCACGTCGGTAGTGCAATGGGTGGGGTTCGAACCAGCGACCTCAAGATCACAAGTCCGACGCCCTAGCCATTGAGCTACGGCCGTTCCGGGTTGCGGTTTACGGGAACGGGAGCTACGCTGGTGAAACTGCGTGGAAAGCTTGTGTATTATACATACTCACGAAAGCTTGTTTATTATATACTCACTTTCTTTCAAGATTCATTCCTTCAACAAGAATAGTATGTCCATCTGGCACGCTATTGAGTTTCTGGCGCATCTCGAAGCCTCGCGACAGGATCTGCTCAACGTTGGTGTCAATCCGAAGGAATTCAGCATCCTTGAACAATGATTTTTATTCTATTAGATCAAATGCTGTTGTAGGCGTGATTTTGTGATTATATTTCAAATTGTTCAAATATTTATTGCAATAAAATCATAAAGGCGGAAACATATTATTACAACGCCACGCCACCCAACGACACGCCACGCGTGTTGAGTCGAATCAAATGTATTGTTTTCTATAGACCAGAAACACACTATGAACACCCGACACGACGCCACGCGCGTACTGATGCACATGTGTTGACGCGTGGCGTTTTAATAATCTGTTTTCGCCTTTTATTTTTTGTGTCCCATGTTTCGCGGTATGCTCTATGGTCGCTATTTGTTTTTTTTAAATTTTGAATGTAGGTACATAAACAATTTCATAAAGTTTAAATCAAAAAATGTTTAATCAATATTTTTTTTTGTATCTAAAACAACTTTACAAAAAAAGGAATTTAATTTTCCCATTCTATACCATAGGCTGAGTTTTAAAATATTGGTTAAACTTACGTATAATTGTAATTACCTTGTAAACGTTGTAAAACATTGGCCCGTTAAATGTTGTAACCGGAGCGGCTCTCCTCTCCGAGGAAAAGGCAAAGTTTTCCATATCGTTGTCGAAGGGATCACCAGGAAAGTCAAGTTCAAGTCGTGGAAACGTTTCAAGAGGATCTATATCGAGTTCGTCGATAGTAAATGTTTCTGAAAATAAAGATAGCGTTACGCTTTATTTGCTGCTGGGGAAATATGTTGGGAAATACCTCCACCTTATAGAATACCGCAGCCAAATCTATATATCAATACGTGGAGCAAAAACTTAGTATCCCTTTGTACGAAAATTTCGCACACTTTTCTATACTAATTATATAAAGCTGAACATTTTGTTGGTTTGTTTGTTTGTTTGCTTGGACGCGTTAATCTACGGAACTACAGGACCGATTTGAAAAATTATTTCAGACTTAGATAGACCATTTACCGAGGAAGGTTATAGGCTATTACAGGTTATTTAATTATGAAGTTCCTACGGGAACTGGAGTTACGCGGATGAAACCGCGCACGGAGGCTAGTAGTACCATTATAATATAGAGAAGGAGTGCTAATATATTTTTTAATATGGTCAGATTTGGACCACTGGGCGAGCACTAGTATAATTAATATTGTACTCCTTTGCTTGAGTATATATAAGGTCTGCCAGAGTTCACGGGGGAGAAGGTCAAAGGGCCGGCAGGCTAAGGGTGGCTGGTGAACATATCTATACTGGCTCTGGCTTTATTTGTACTTGGACCCATATGCCACTTAATATCAGGTGGAGAGGGGTAAATTTGCTGGTCAGTAAATAAAAATTGATGTAATGTACCCTAGTGGCAATGTGTTGTTAACTGGCATAGTGGCAATGTGATGTTAAGTGGCATAGTGGCAACGTGATTTTAATGGCATAGTGGCAATGTGATGTTAAATGGCATTGTTGCAATGTGATATTAAGTGGCATACCTACGATACGTGGTTATAATATGGATAAGAATTCCAAGATTTAAAATAGGTATAGTATACATTATTGAAGTTGATTATTGAAGTTGGAAATTACCTACGTTACATGCTATTCGTGATCTTAATTAAAGCAGGAATCCTCCCTGTTCCCACACCCTTAAACTTAAAACATAAAATCAGTTTTTATCTCTTTTAATCTCGTTGTTCTAGTCCATATTAACGCTAATGTTTGCGGTCAATGAACTAAAATTGATATACCTATTCCGATTACTACTGAGTAGGCAGTAATCGGAGCGTATTGTAATTATATAGATAGGTAGTACAGAATGAAGCTTTACTAAGTGCTACCCACTAAAATTTCAATACTTAATTACCTATGTATAAGGTTAGGTAAATATCTAGTCAAATAGCTACCTAAATTAAATTTATTTTTTCTACCTGTTAAATACTTAGGCTGTGTTCAACCAAACTGACTGTCAGCCGCCAAATGTGAGCAGGCTCACTGTGAGCCCCTGTGCAAAAATGAAAATAAACGGTATTTTTCGTTCACAGTATGCTGACAATACGCTATAGTTTACGTCCGTCCGTCCAATCAGCGCCCGCGGAGCGTAGTGACACGCTATATTAATCGGCCGCGCCGAATGTCAGCGTCAACGCATAGCGTAATAATGTATCGTCGGTTAGATGTGAACGAAAAAGTGAATATGTATGGAAATACAATAAACTACGTAACGTTCGCTCACTTTCGGCGGCTGACAGTCAGTTTGGTTTGAACACGGCCTTAAAAGAACTATCCGGTACAATTTTTTTTTCAGCATAATTTTAAAACTTGATATTATTTAAAATATATAAAGTATTTATTCCATTATAAACTCTCGATTCCATAACATTAGGTACCTATTCGAGGGCATCTTTACCTTAACATGTTCTATTTGAGAAACTGTAAGTATGTACCTACATACTTTTAAAAATAATCATTAGATCAATAAGTTGAGATGTCAATTACCTAAATACATAACGATATGACTATAACTTCGATAAAAATGTCTTATATTGTAGGCTTATTCTAATACGTTCACTTAGTTATATTATTTGATAATTTTCATAAATTGCCGTATTTAAAATATTTTTTGCATGCATAACCAACCAACCATTTATCAGTTGCATTAAGTAGGTACATGTGTGTACTGTATTAAAGAAAAAAATACAGTCTTCGGTTCGAAGTTTGTAAATTACTTATTATTAAAAATGCATTTTTTTAAGGAAGTGGATGGATAAGCGGGTGTTATGTATAATGCCTACATCTTTTTTATTTAACATTATTAAAAGAAACATGCATAAAGACGTGTGAAATTCTAAACTACATGTGATCATAAAAAAATATGGTATTCTATTTTAGTAAAACATGTACCTAAGTATTTTGGACGGATTTACACGTTCACTCAAGGGCAAGCATATGCACTAGTTTGGTATTTGTTTTTTTTTTTTTTTGCATTAACATTGCTTATTTTGATGTTGTTGATGAGGGATTAAATGAAAAAATAAATACAATTGAAGTTAAGGAATAACAAGTTAAGGTGACACTGTCGCATATTGATATTAGTATTAGGTATATTAAGATTTTCAGTTTGCTCCAATTCAATTCACATTTCTTTTATAAAGTTGTTTATATATTAATCTTGTATAGGAATCAAGGTTAAATTCTTAAAAGATAAAATATTAATCATTCAAAATACTAATATGTATGTTTCTATTAAAACATTTTTAAGTCTCGACTTTAATCACTCAACAACGCAGCCATAAAAAAGCACAAAAAAAAAAATGGGAACACAAACAAAAGGTTTGCCGAAGCAGATTTTAGAAAATTGGAATTCGAAGTTTATTTAACGGTAGCGGAGGCTTTAGTGTCACGCAATGAGTATAGGAGTATGGGTTATGGGATATTGTTCAAAACTTATAATACCTACGACTTAGATAAATGAGAGGTCTCGCGCGCTCGACTATCCTAGATACCGCGCCCGCTTATAACCTTAGCTCCGTAAATGCAGCAACTTATTATTGTAGTGTGTAGGTATATCGATGGTGTGTGTAGGGTTGCCAACTTTTTTAGAAGAAAAAAGGATATTTAGTTCTGAGATGAATATTAAACAGTATTTTTAAGAAATGAAGCGTATGAATGTGTCACACTTGGTATATTTTGAAATAAAACATTTAAACAATTCAGTCAGTGTCTAAGTCCAATACATTTATAGTGTTAAGCATTTTGACGCTCAAAACAGTATTTTGTAGAGGTACTTTATTTTTGTTCAACAGTAAAGATGGTTTACTGGTAGAGAATGCCTTTGGCATTAAGTCCGCCAATGTACTTTTTTGTGCAAGAAGTTTTTAAATAAATAAAATAAAAAAGTATAATGTAGTGAAAAACTGTTGTTAACAGTAGGTATAGTTGGCAACCATAAGTGTGTGATCCCGATATCCTTCTTATTTCTGTAGTGTTATGTTTACACAGTTTTACTACGAAAACTGACATATTACTTTGATTATAACCAAAATTTAATAAACCTCGGGTACGCCGTTTTTGGCGTATCCGAGGCGATACCTATCTAGTCGATTGCGTCAGACTAATCATTTGTCTAAGACCTAAAACATAGCTTACCTCTCGAGTTCCCTATCTGACTTATAAAAGGTATTAGTTTCGTTTTTACCACAACCACAACTTTTAATATAATGAACGAGATTACTTCCATAGTCATTCTTTGTAAGATACCTCTGACGCAGATACTACATACAGTTTCCATGTTTGAATGGTAGTGTGTTGATTTCCCTGAAAATTTGATAAACTATAGAACGTAAGTATTGGCACAAATGACAAACAGTCCACTCGGACAATCGGTGCTAGCAGCGGCGGCCTTACCCATTGCGAGGCTCCGGGCAGCAGGACTTTGCGAGGCCCTTTGTCCTTCATGAAAAGTGTTTGACACAAAAGAAAGTCTAGTGGTTTGATTTAGGTATTTGTTATGTTTAACGAGAAATGGTAAGGTTATATAACTAAATACAATTTGAGTTTTAAAATATTTTAGCTCAGCTCAGCGATAGAGAGGAAAAACATTATGTCCTGAATCCCGAGCTGACCCGAGTGCTATGCGATTAAAAACCGATCTACAAGTTCTTCGTGGTGCGATTTTAAAGTTTTTCAATTATGTTTTGAATTTATGAATCAATTAACTAAATTTTAAATAAAGATCAAAATGAAAAGTTTTAAATAAAATAAAATGGGTTGTTGCGCGAGGCCCCTGCTAAAGCGAGGCCCTGGGCGGTTGCCCCGTTCGCCACCCCCTAAGGCCGCCGCTGGGTGCTAGCCTACACGATTTAACGGCTTCGAGTTTAGATTTTAACATTTGTAAAGTATGATGTAGGTAAATAATATGCTACGTTTTATTTTTGTCATTGTGCGGAACTCAAATTATTTTCAAAAAGTAGGCGGATCGCAGTAGTGTCCGGGGGGTTTTAGTGGTGTAGGGTCCTCTCCTCGTGGTATGAGGATAGCATACCACGCTATGGAGAGGGCAAGTCCCACATATCCCACCGCCAGGGCGCGAATGCAGCGGCGGTGGGAATGCGTAAATGCATTTCCCCCCGGACAAAAAAAAAAGAAAGTTTATTTACTCGTAATTTACCTATCTCCTAGTAAAAGTTTTGTCAGTGGTTTATTCACACTCAATATTGTAGTTTGAATAAACCGATGTTAGATATGTGGGTATCCCGAAGAGATGTTATTTTTACAGTTTACTACGCAAACTGGCATTTTATTAATTTGATTATAAGTAAAACTCAATAAAAAATTTCTACACGTATTCCTAGTACAGAGCTTGACTGGCTAGGGTACGCTGATTTCGGCGTACTATTTTTTGCCGCATTTTTATAGTTAGTTTGCGGTCCAGCGCGCGAGACCAATCAATTGTCTAAGTTTTAAACTACAAAATATTTATGTTCAGGATCAAAAACGGGAACACTATCAAATTTAACCTATACTTACAAGTTGCAAGAGAGTGATGGTCGATTAACCTTCTGTCTCTAATTACATGGTACATTTCAAAGTAAGTAGGTATTTAAAATTGGTTAGAGCAGTAAAAAATTACCTATTACAATAATCACTGAACTAGGTACAATACGGTATCTACAATAACATTGCCGTTTGTTTTTTCTTTAAATTCGGAACCAAGATTAAACAATAGCCTATATAGGTACTTTGATACATCCTGCAAATATTTGTAGGTATTTAATATAATATTCGAGGGGTAAGAGGTGAATTGAGTTGAGTGACACTACAAGCGCCGTTGAATTATGTACTTTATAAATAGTAGACATAAAGTATATTTTTCAATATCGGCCATGGTGTCGCTTAGCTCAACTAGCTATTTATCCGTCTATATGTAACTGAAATAATAGGTAGCCTTTGATTAAACCAAAAGTGTAATCTAAGTACGTAGCTATCTTTATAAACACACTTCAGATAAATAGGTACTTACCTACTCCACTGTGTTTATAGTGATATGTGATAATGCCTAATTACTTAATATATACCTACCTAATGTCCCTTTGTTATGCACCACATCATAATTATAAAGTTACATTTAAAACATATTAACATAAAGAGTTATTCACTAGATACACATAATCAACTATTACAATGAATAAAAACTCACCAAAAAAACAGTTTTAATTAACTTTGTACTTCTTGCGGCTCAAATATAATATTAATTGTGTGAGCAGATGATAACTATGCATGAAGTAGTTTTGGGAAACATAAACAATCTCTCTCTTGTGAGTCACATAACGAGTTAGCGAATGATGGCGAATGACTAGTGCAGCACCGAAATCGACTACTGCTTAAAGACTAATACTTAACTCTGTAATTGCTTAATCGATTATCCCACCTGGTTTTAATGTTTTTTTTTATAATTAGTTAATTTTTATCGTAATTTTGAAATTTAAGATCATTAACTTAATTATTTTGTTTATCATGGATTGACTTTATTCTTTTAAAAATCTTTGTTTGTAGCCTCACCCTTAAAATTACGAGGAATCTCATTAAATACATACTAGTGAAGATTCATTACTAAACTTTATATTTTTATCAGTTTTTAACCTTTTAATTTAAGCGTGAATTTATTAAACTCGATTATCAATTGTTATTTGGTAAAACTCGATACCCGCGATAGTGCGTTTTGCCACGTCCTTAGAAAAATATGTCACTAGTCTATGGTCGGTAATTTCCACGTTATGAGCGAGCGAAAGCAATACGTAGTAACTTTTAATAGGTCAATCTTTGTAGAAAAGTGTTTTAAGTACTTATGTTATTTAGCCATGTTTTGACCTTCAATATGATCGAAATATAGAAAATGAATATAACTTTTAAACTGTAACACGAACATTTATCATTTTGATCTTCAGATCGAAATAAAAAAGTCCCCAAATTTATTTTGAAAGTATTAAAAATGAAAAATTACAGATTTTTTATTTTTATTACTTTCAAAATAAATACTTAAAAAATATTGTAAACAACTATATCCACCATTATTAATTATAATTACAGAACGCGCTTAGTTGCACCTGTGCTGCCATCTACAGATATGGGAACGAACCACTAAGTACCTATAATTGAAAAGAGCGTAAGCGCGTGGCTACCATTATTGCTACGAAGTGCTAATTCCATTCAATAGAGCTCGTTACTGTTGCTAATAAGTAATCTTACTTTTCTTTTCTAGAACCCTAGCGTCAAAATTTTATGTCTATTTAGTAGCCAATGTTCTGGTTCGTTTTTTTTATTTTGACAATAAGCTGATTTACACTTTTACTTCCACAAAAATAAAAATATGTGTTTAATACTACTAAAAAAGGTCGCTGCTGTGTTTTATGTAGTTAGCCGTAATATCGAAATATGACACAAATTATAAGAAATCTGTAAATAAAAAACAACCCTTTTATCATGTAAACACAAAAACAAACTCACTTTTCGGTAGGCATTCCTTCGAACATTTTCAATTTAATTAAGAATAAAATACCGGTATTAAAAGCTTGTAGACCAAGTCGCTGTGCCACGAAGGCTGTCTCTTATTCCTTTCTTAGTTAACTAAGACCAATTGTTCGTTCGCACCTTCACCAAGTTTTAGTATTTACTTTACACTACATCATAAACATTGCAATTAAACGTGGCAATGCTGCCAGAATATAAGGAACGTTGCCAAGTACCATAGTAGGTACCTATTTTATAAGATGTAACCCAGATGAATTAACTTTCTTTCAATAAGTTTAACTAACCATTAAACTCACAAAGGCTAATAAAAAAATAGAGTAGGTATATAAGTAGATAAGTTATTAAAAATTAGAAAATTAAAATTAAATAATGATTGTTTACAAATATAAACCTTTAAAAAAAGTAATAATTTTTATAAATAAATACATACTGAGTAATACGATTCAAAATCTTTAGACATTAACCCTCAACATCACACATAATAAACATCATCCAAATTATTATTTCAGCTATCATCCGAAACTTAACCAGCAAACCCTCAAAACATGGGTGGATAAAAATAAAATGCTCATAAAAATGTATGAGCCACAAGACGAGCACCTAACAAGAGGCATTTATACCAACATGCTAGTTATTCCGCGCCACCAGTAATTGTGACAAATGGACATGTTTCACTATGTATTCTCCATGTTTCGTTATACTTACAAAATAGTTATCGTGGTCGGTCAGGCGTCGGTAGATTTATTTGCGGGCTCGTATGATAAACGTCACTTTTAGTGAACCATTTTTCTTTGGATGTTGTCTGTTTTCTATTTTTTTTTTAGTACAATCAGAATATTTGTTTTAAGCTTTAATTTAGCTACCTACCAAAATGGTTATTCGGTATTTAATAACCTTCAACAGCACATTTACGTTCACTGCTGAACATGGGCCTCGTCTTTACAATCTTTGGCATGCCAACTGCCAAGATCTTTGAGGAATTTTACTATGATCGCCGCGCTAGGCAGGCGAATTAGTGATCATATTAAGATGGCAACTAATCTTGGGCTGATATATGCTACTGCCGATCCATAAGGTATAGGTATCCCTTAGTCGCCCTTGACGAGACCCATGGGAAGATAAAAGTGGTGGTCTAATCTAAGCTGAAAACAACACGGCGAATGATAAACTAGTAAATTAAAAAGATATATTTAGCAATATATCTTCTACATCTGTATATTACATCCAAAAAAACTGGTGGCATACATATTTTATTCCCTGGATGGGTTAATGAATGACAAAATGTTAACACAGTTATAACTCCTTAATGAGTTATCATATTCCGTTTATACTTTTTTGTAATAAAGATAGTGGTCTAAAGATGAAATAAATAGTACTTGATGGTTTCGTAGTTTATAAATTACTTGAATAATTAGGTAATCCAACCTCCGCAGCGTAGCGGTATTTGGCTCGCTTTACTATCCTCCGTGCCTCGGAAAGCACGTTAAGCCGTTGGTCCCGATTGTTATAGCATCATCTATAATAATCATATATCAAGAAACGGGCAGCAGCGTTTCCTTGTGTGGTACAACATAATATACTGCGGTCATCAATCCGCCTGCCAAGCGTGGTGACTACGGCAAATACCCTCCCCCGGGAGGAGGCCCATGTTCAGTAGTGGACGTTATACGGATTGATGATAATGATTAGTTAATCTCTATAATTTACCGGCTAACGCGCTACTAATTGAACAGATTGTATTGACTACTATTACAAGACAAGACCAGGCCAGACAAGATTTTTCAATAATCACCTTCCAAATTGATGAAACGGGGTTACACAATTTGTATGGAGTGATCGAAACTTTCTTGGAAGAAAACGCGGGTGACACGAAGTTATTCAGTATTAATTGTTTAGCATGTCATAGCCGTTTTGTGTATTCATACTACCCGTTGGAGCCCGGCTCCAAGTTAGATTAGTTAGTTAGATGGAGTAATTATATGTATTATATACTAGCTCTTACCCGTAGTTTCGCTCGCATTGAAACCAAGAACTCCAAGAATATGTGAATAAAGTTTCATGTTGAACGGTTTAGTAGTTTTCGAGTGAAAGCGTAACAAACAAACCTACATTCACATTTATAATATTAGTAGGGATACATAATTTTGTGTTATTGTTGAGATTTAAACACACGTTTAAAAATGCCATGACTTTAAAGAATTTAGTGCAGTACTTTATATTATTACGTTAAATCAGATCCCTCATAAACCGTCTCTAACATCAAACTAATCTACTTACAACATTTAATTCAAACGCGATTACAAACAATTATTATTTTACAATAATGTGTCAACTCAACCCTACACCGAAACTAATAACATTCGTAACATTTACGAGCACACGGGCCAAACAGGCCCATTGAAAAAACTAGGCACGCGTCGCAATACAAGACGTCGTTAAACAAAGCGGGTATTGTGGACCAAACGGCCCCGGGTGGGCAGTTATTGTACAAATACGGCTGATTCGCGGAATTTCGAGGGAAACGGTTAAAATTTGCGGGAAAAAACGGTGCGCTCGAATGGATACGAGCGATTGTATGGCGTCGTATAGAAAGATAGGGTTGAGCTGTAAAAAAAAAACTGGCTGAGATTTGGCGATACTGATAATACTTCGTTAGGTTAGGTATTGGGGTGGTACGTTTATAGTATTATTTCTATATTTATTGCTCAATTAATTGTTTTAGTATTTTTGCGTTCAGAAATGACTGATTTTTTCAAGCAGTTTTTTTTTCATACTTTATTCTCGCTAACCCCGCGAGCTTAAATGTTACGAGTGGGTTCACAGGTAGTGCAATGGGTGGCGATATAACTACAAAATCGCGACCGCTTCAAAACAAAATTGTTTGTTTCTCACAGTATTATATTTAATCTCAGAGACTTTTAAGAGTGAAATTATTGTCGAAAATAAAAACAGTTAGGCTGACTCGACAAATGGCTGGGTCTGCGGGGTGAAAACGCGCGGTGAGGCAACTTCAACGTTTTCGTAACGATATAATGTGTATCTATAAATTGGTTAGATTCCAACACCCGTTCCTATACGAACTTTATTATTAAACAAGCTGCGCCCCGCGGTTTTACCCGCGTAACTCTGCTGCAGTGGGTCGGAGCGTGAATTTTTATAGCCTATATGTTAATTGAGCTTATTAACTATCCCCGTGCAAAGTTTCAGCCAAATCCATTTAGTAGTTTTTACGTGAAAGAGTAACAAACATCCATCCTTCCATCCATACTTACAAACTTTCGCGTTTATAATATGTATTAGTAGGATTCAGCCTATGTTACTCCCCGATAACGAAGCTGAAAGTGAAAAATGGTGATTTTTTTACCAGTTTTTTCTGAGATTAGCAGGTTCAAACAAATGCTTCAGCTTTATAATATTAGTATAGATGTAGACACTAATATAATATTTTAAAGTACATTTCAAACGTAGGCAACCCTACCGTCTCCATTCCCTGTTATTAATAACGGCAGCATATTACAATTCAATTTGGCCGGTCCGTCGGTACGTCGGTAATCTGCGTGTAATCCCACCAGATAAACTGAGCACAATTATATTAAAAGCCAACATGAAAATTTTGCCAAATTCGACAGATTAAATTTATGTCTAATAGCAATGTATTGTCAGGTAAGTATTTGTTTGTATGACTGTGCGTTTTCAATTGTTTCCTTTAATATTGTGTGAAGAATGAAATTAAATTGAGAAGAAGCAAAAGAGATGTGCCAGGATCGAGACAGGTGGTGTTCCTTTGTCTCTGCCTATCCCTATATAGGCGTGATGATATGTATATATGTATTATTGCGACTCCTATTTTTCTTGTTTTTATTAATGGGGTACTTGTGATATTGTCTGGAAAGCATTTTTAACTTAAGGAGGAACAATGAAAAATGTATGAGAAGAATACATCATCATCGTTATTCTGCATAATGTCCACTGCTGAACATGAGCCTCTTCCCGAAGGAAGGTTTTGCCGTAGTCACATAAAAGGTCCCTTTGATGTACTAATATTTATTTTAAAGTTGTTTCTGGTGATACTTCTAGAAGACGTGATATTCTGAACAGTTGATTAGTTCGCGTATGAGTTAATGCAGCACTGCCAATAACTTTTTTAATTCATGAATTCAAAATGTTTAGTTTTTCCAAACAAGCTTTTTTTAGGGAAAAGACCTACCTGTTCTTCTTCCATGAATCTCTATCTACTTAGAGTTATTTGCAACCAGTCTTTATCGCAGAAGTAAATTTCATGCCACCATCTCCGTCTGAGCCTCCCGTGTGTCGCTCGTAAGGCCCAATACTCATCTCACATGCGGCAGATGTGTCCAGCATTTTAGCGTAGCAGCTTTCCGTGTCACATCAGCTATTTTTTGTAATTGGAATATAATAGTTTTCTTAACTTAGTCTACCAGTTTAATACCCCGAATACTTCGTTATATAGCTCCTTGACCAACCGCGAGCGGTGACCTTTGATTTGTGAATGACCATGATTGAAAACCATATATGAGGATGGGGACGATACACATGTCGGCGAATTCCCTCTGAAGGGACTGAGGAAGATTTCCAAATTGATTTTTCGGCGCCCAATAGAACTTCCAGGCATTTTCGGTGTGTCTTGCTAGGTCTTTATTTTATCTTGCCAGAAATGAGGCCATTTGACCAAGAAAGAGATACTCGTTGACACATTTTAGCTAAATAGCTATTAAATATAAGTTAAATTACAATAGAATACAAGCACAATAAAGCTCATAGCCCGAGTTTCGTTGAGCCGTTGAACATAATGTTTACTTGAAGTATTCACGGTTGTTGCGCCACCGGAGTTTCATTTTGAGTAATCGGTTTACTACAAGTAATGCCATTTGTTGCTAGAGTGCACCCGCCCTCACATATTGTTACGCGAATGTATTGTTACATACATACACAAAAATGTTCTGTATTGTAGAAGGAACGGGTATGGCGCAAGATTTATATTATTGCTTACTGGCGCGGGTAGATTTTGTTTTGCTATAGTTTTCGATAGAAATCAGCTCTACGTATTTTGATATATAAGTTATACATAGACTATTAGAACTGAGGATTTTCTGAACCTCAGTAATGGTAATATCAATTTAAATGAATAAGTTAATAGTATTATGTGGTATACTGCGTGATAAGCATTGCAATTCTACGGAGCGGGGCAATGTTGCCAGCACTCTTGGAACATTGCCAAGCTATCCTATATTTAAAATAGTTAGTATTAGCTTAAATTTGCTACTTTTAGTTGTGTATATGTATTATTTTTAAAATTGTAAGTATTTATTTTATTTGCCATAATTAAAACTACATAAATATATGTAAAGAAAAAGATTGTAGTTTTTCTTTAAGTTTATATTTCGCGCATAGCGCTGTCTATGATTCTTTAGTTGCTTTTTTTGTGGTTGACATAAGGATGTCAAATATTAATTTTCACATTCATGTTTAATTTGTTAATTATAAAAATATAAAATAATCTTAACAAAATTGTGAAGGAACGGATAATAAACCTTTAATGTCGTTTCTTTGATTTCAGGTATGAGTTTTACATATTGTTATAGGATTATATTGTTTATTTTGTTTTAGTTTAGTTATCATATCAATTACAATAAAAATCTTTGATTTCAGAGCAACACATTTGTTTGATTCACCTTCATAATTTGAAATAAAATACATACAGACTTATATATATTCAAATATTAGTTATTCTGTTACAAATTACGGACACGAATTACTTTGATATGGTAAAAAAAGAAAAACAAACGTCTATGTAATATATGTGACTGGCTGGTTGGCTGTATACAGAGAGCCTTGGCCATTTTTCAAACATATAACACTTACGACGTTATCTAGTTTATTTATAAGAATAAAAGACAGTGTGCTTATAACCTTTGACTGTTTCATTACAATCCCTATTCGTATATAATCATAGATTTAAATCGTTAGATAGGCCCTTACCGCAGTGAGACCGCGCCGTGTTGTTCCACAGTCGAAGTGAGTGAGCTCACTAACCTGGGATCAGTGCACCCCTAAACACAGTGTTAGTCGGACGCGTTGTAAAGGACGTTTGCGAGCAGTTTAGTGTCACAAAATGCCATCGTGTGCCTTTCTAAAGTGCAACAACAATTCTAGAAACAAAAATAAAGCCAGAGGTGTAACATTTCACTCGTAAGTATTGCGATTTGATTTAAAAACTTTTATTTTTCCTTCCGCACTGTCTAAAATAACAAATTTAAATGGCGAGTGCACGAAAGAGAAAGTAGTGTTTGCAACTAATGTAGGAGAAAAAGAGATGACACTATTTTCTCAGTACACTTGTTGTGTATAGATTGCACAGGTGTTGCCAGATCCGATTTTTCTTCACACTTTCAGGATCAATCGTATTGTTGAAGTTGAAAGATCTTTATTTGTAAAAAACCGGCCAAGTGCGAGTCGGACTCTCGCACGAAGGGTTCCGTACTAGTTGCAACTGTGATAGATGTTAATAATAGTTGATTGAATGAAAGGTAAATAGTGGTTTCGGTTTATGACGTATTAAAAAAAAACTACTTACTTGATCTCGTTCAAACCAATTTTCGGTGGAAGTTTGCATGGTTATGTACATCATATATTTTTTTTAGTTTTATCATTCTCTTATTTTAGAAGTTACAGGGGGGACACACATTATACCACTTTGGAAGTGTATATCGCGCAAACTATTCAGTTAAGAAAAAAATGACATTAGAAACCTCAATATCATTTTTGAAGACCTATCCATAGATGGGAACACGTATGGGTATTATGAAAAAAAAATTTTTGAGTTTCAGTTGTAAGTATGGGGAACCCCAATTTTTTTTTTTTTCTATTTTTGTGTGAAAATCTTAATGCGGTTCACAACATACATCTACTTGCCAAGTTTCAACATTATAGTTTCGGAAAAAAGTGGCTGTGACATACGGACGGACAGACAGACAGACATGACGAATCTATAAGGGTTCCGTTTTTTGCCATTTGGCTACGGAACCCTAAAAATAAGGTATTATTATCTATTACGTAATATTTAAATTCTCAATGGCGGAAAGGCACAAAAAACCATTTTCGTCCCATTACACGAAATTACTTTATGTACAAAAAAAACAGGAGATTCATGTAGAAAAACAGAACAGGAGACATTTGAGAAAAAACAGGAAATCTTCCGTTAAATCAAACAGTGCAATACAAATAAGAGATCTGGCAACACTGAGATTGCACACGTTTTAGACAGTTCGGTAGCGTCAGCAGATTCAACAGCCATGTTGTTGATTATGGATGCTGGACCATTTCATTTTTGAATTTTATTGTCTTCTTAATATTTTAGTAGGTAGGCGTATTAAATACAGGGTGCCACGAAACATGTTTACATTTGTTATAAAAATGTTTCAAATAAATTTTGCGACAAATTTTTTTTGAAATTTTTTTTATGCGCTCTACAGTTTTTGAGATAGAGTGCGTTTAACTTAATGATGAAATACTTTATTATGGTATTACTCATAAAGCTATAAGTAAAAATGGGTACATAAATTGTAGTTTTTTTTTTTAGATTTCCCCAAGACCCACGGTGTAAGGAAAAATGGATAAAAATTATACAAGTAGACAAAAGAGATGAAGAGTGGCTACCTACAAAATTCAGCAAAGTTTGCTCAGCACATTTCGAGGCAAATCATTTGTATGTGACGCCACTGGGTCTTCGTAAATTAAAACCTGATGCCATACCAGCTTTTATCAAATACTATGATATATATTATGTTATCAAATACTACGCTGATGTACGCCTTCATTATCTTCATAAAAATGTTAATAAAATAACAAAAAGGCAAAAGTATAATAAATTGATTTTGTTTCAAGGAGAATAAATAGCCGTTATTAGTAAATTATAATGTTTTTTACTTGATCACGCCTCTACATTTAAATACTAGCGACCCTACCCCTGCCCTAACCCTACCCTACCCCTACCCTACCCCTACTTTACCCTACCCTACCCTACCCTACCTCTACCCTACCCCTACCCCTACCCTACCCCTACCCTACCCCTACCCCTACCCTACCCCTACCCGACCCCTACCCCTACCCCTACCCTACCCCTACCCCTACCCTACCCAAAAGCCTATATATCCTATGCCCTTCTCCCATTTCTTAGCTACCTCCCTACCAATTTTCAGCCAAATCGGTTCAGCCGTTCTCGAGTTATAAATAGTGTAACTAACACGTCTTTCTTTTGTTTTTAAAATGTATTCTGCTATTCAGGGCGGAGACAAATCCAACGAAAGAAAAACCATGAAAATTGATCCAGCCGATCTCGAGTTATAAGTGTTGTAACAAACCCGTCTTTGTTTTATATATATACTAGCGGCCCGCCCCGGCTTCGCACGGGTGGACTTTTATACCCTACCCCTGCCCTACCCTACCCCTGCCCTACCCTACCCCTACCTTAACCCTACCCTACCCCTACCCCTACCCTACCCTACCCCTACCCCTACCCTACACCTACCCTACCCTACCCCTACCCTACCCCTACCATACCCCTACCCTACCCCTACCCCTACCCTACCCTACCCTACCCTACCCTACCCTACCCCTACCCAAAAGTATCCTATGTCCTTCTCCCAGTTCTTAGCTACCTCCCTACCAATTTTCAGCCAAATCGGTTCAGCCGTTCTTGAGTTATAAATAGTGTAACTAACACGACTTTCTTTTGTTTTTAAAATGTATTCTGCTATTCGGGACGGAAACAAATCCAACAAATCAAAAACCATGGCAATCGGTCCAGCCGTTCTCGAGTTATAAGTGTTGTAACAAACACGACTTTCTTTTATATATATAGATATAAGATAAGATAAGATAAGATAAGATACAGTCTACCTACTATGTAATCTGATTAATGAGTTTGCAGACCGTACCTTCTACACAAATTGCACTGTTTTTGGACGCCATGTTGACGCACACATTCAAACGTTTTCGATTTCAACCTGAAAATAGTATTTTCAGGGCATCTAAGGGCAAACTTTTTTCAGAAAAGTGTGTGCAATACAATTGCCCACAAAATGGTAATAACAACAGATAAGTACAATGGCAGAAACACGATTTTTTAACCGTATTTTTAACTACTCGTTAGTGTGCGTGTGTCGGCATTTTGTTAACGCACACATTCAAAAACAATGCCACAGTTTTTGGTGTCGGGGCCTATCTAACGATTTAAATCTATGTATATAATAGTCTTATAAATTATAAACTATGTCAGAATAGATCACGTCATGTCTTCCTATGGGCGACTAAGGGATATACAACTGACGGATGATCAGCAGCATCTATCAAATCAAAGTTTGTTATAGTCTTACTGCAAACACCAATCAGCCTGCCAAACGTGGCAATATCTCTCAACGAGCCTGAACCAAGGTCCATTGGAAGGAAACCTATTTTCAGCGTGGACGTAAACAGGCTGTTTGATTTGAAGGTAAGCCTATAAATACTGTTAATTATAATTCATATTTAGGACTGATATAAAGTTCGTCCATCCATTAAAAAAAATAATTAAATATAGGCTTACGTTTGACCATAATCTCGCTTGATGGAAGGCGAAGATAAATAAGATGTCTGTTCACTTTAGTTTTAAATATGTGCAGATTATAGCGTTCCGGAGATACTGACCCCGGCAGAGAATTCAACTCCTTAGCCGTCCGCATTATGAAAGAAGAAGCAAATCGCTTCGTGCGTATTGAAGGTATGTCTACAACAAAAGGGTGAAACCGCTCGCCGCGCATAGTCTATCTATTTTACTTTAGGAGATAACCTTATTTTTCAGAGACACACCAACAAATCGCTGCTTTAATATAATAGTGACACAAAATAAGGTTATAATTCTTTGTGATCTGAAATATCATAAAATAGCATAAAACTCTCTATCATGAAGTAACACATTTGGTTTTGTGTCACTATAACATTTAAGCTTTGGTCAACCGCCGACAGTCAGTCAACAAAAGAGAGAGGTTTACACCATCAGTATCAAATAATGTAAAAAAAAATGGTTTATGTCACTACGACAGCCGGTAATTTTTCATGGGCCAAAGTTCGCTGCTAACTGTATACAAATACACATAACAGTAAACTCTTCTCCGGAACGTGATAAATTTAAAATGCGTTGCACATGGTGTAAACCTATCTCTTTTGTTGAATGTACATATAATAAAAGACCAATATACGCACAACGTGGTTTAAAGGACTTCGTTTAAAAAGTAATTGACAGATTTTGTCATCGATGGTGCATATAAATAATCAAATAGTTTGGATCATTGCAAGTATAACTATCGAATGTATTAAATTCTTTTCAGTAATCAAGATCACCTAATACACAATTAATAAAGACAACGTTGGATGATAATCGCCTAGATTAAATAAGAAATAAAACAGTATGTTTTCGCTAACGCTGTCAGACATAACTAAAACTGTGAAGGCTACGACGAGGCTCCAGTTAATTGAATACTGACCCCTACCATGGTACGCGACGATTTTGACTTATTAAAAAAACCTTCGGTGAGCCATAGATAGTTATTATTTTGATATCGTTGTTTTCGTCTTTAAGTTTCTTTTGACTGACTCGCATAATATATTCAATAAAATTAAAATAATTTATATAAATTATTATATTCACTTTTTATAATAATTTCTTTCATTGTTCTGAGAAAAACTTTAACATATTAATAAAGTGATTAGCATTATATTAAAAAAATAAGCAAAACATTTGCTCACAAATATTCAATTTAAGTAAGGAGATAATATTATCTCCTTACTTAAATTAAATATTTGTGAGCAACCCACCCATATGGGTAACCTACTTATTCATCATCATCAGCCCGTATAACGTCCACTGCTGAACATGGACCTCCTCTCAGCGCAGGGTTTTTGCCTTAGTCACCACGCTTGGCAGGCGGGTTGATGACCGCAGTATTATTTAGTAACACACAAGGATACGCTGCTGCCCGTTCCCTGTTATACGATTGTTATAGATGAAGTTATAACAATCGGGACCAATGGCTTGGTGGGCCGGTGACGCCTCCGCCACGCTTGTGTGAGAAAAATAACCATGATACCAGCAAGTTGCACGTCACCGCTGAGGAGCTGTATCTTTGTGTAAAAAGTATGAAACGCGGTAAGTCGCCGGGCCACGACGGGCTCAGTGTCGAGCACTTTACGTATGCCCCTGAATCACTATTTATTAGAATTTCGGAACTGTTTAATGCATGTGTTGACCATGGCTATTTACCAGATAGCTTCTTAAGGACCATAGTCGTACCAATTGTAAAGAATAGAACGGGTGATGTGTCCAGTATGTCTAATTACCGCCCTATATCTTTAGCGACCATATTTTCTAAGATTTTTGAACGCTTAATTATTTCTCATTTAGGTGAAAATAATTTCCGAAAGGGTATGTCGACTGATTTGGCTATATTTACCTTAAAGAATACAGTGTATAAATACCTACAAAGAAACACGAGTGTATATGCGTGCTTCCTAGATCTTAGCCGCGCGTTTGATAGTATCAATTATAAGATATTATGGGATAAATTAAGGAATTCAGATTCTAATGTGCCGTCAAGAATTGTAGACCTTTTGGAATATTGGTCTGCAAATCAATGTAATCAAGTAAAGTGAAATAATGCCCTCTCGGACACGTATAGACTGACATGTGGCGTAAGACAGGGTGGTCTCACTTCACCGATTTTATTTAATATGTATACTAACCAGTTGATTGAGGAACTGAGCAGTACCCGAGCCGGTTGTCATATTGGTGATATATCTGTGAATAATCTCAGTTATGCAGATAACATGGTTCTGCTCAGTCCCGCAGTCAATGGGTTAAGGAGACTCGTTGCAATTTGTGAGAAGTATGCTGCGGAACATTATCTCACCTATAACGTTAAAAAATCGGAGGTTATGATATTCAGATGTGGTAAGGGCCCTGATAATATCTTACCGATTAACTTGTGTGGAACTACCCTGAGCATTGTGAATAAATTTAAATATCTTGGTCATATAATTAGGGATGACTTATCAGACGATGCTGATCTGGAACGACTGAGGCGCAGTATCGCTTGTCAAAGCAACATGTTGGCTAGACGCTTTTCTTACTGTTCTAACCAAGTCAAAGTGACTCTGTTTACGGCTTACTGTCAGTCGTTCTACACAAGTCAACTCTGGTACAGGTAAACGAAGCTTGCTTACAACACTCTTCGTGTACAATATAGTAACGCCTTTAGAGCTATTCTAAAGTTACCCTGGCGGTGTAGTGCGACTGGCATGTTTGTTGAGAGCAGAGTTGCTGATTTTTACGGGCTGATGAGGAGACTCAGGACGTCATTCCAAACTCGACTGTGTGCATGTGATAATCTTTTAATAAGTGAAATATTTAATTGTGTATACCTATTAAGACCGGAACTGGTGTACCTAATGTTGTGAGGTTTGGTCTTAATGTGTTGATCTCGACGTACCTAACTGTGATTTTAATTTAATTTCCGATTGTAATTTTTATTTATTTATGACATTGTTTATTTTATAATTTAAATTTTTGTTTTTAATTGTGTTTTAATGTTATGATTTAATTTTAATGTTGATGTTTATTTGATTTTAATTTTAATTTTGATTTTAAACTCTGATTTTAATTTTGATTTAATTTTGTTTTTGTTTTTTATGAAGATTTTTGTGTTTATTTTATTGTGTGTATTAATGTAATTGTTTTGGGTTGATGCCTGAAATAAAATTTTATTATTATTATTATTATTAACGTGCTTTCCGAGTCACGGAGGGTAGTCCCTAAACCAAACAGACCCGCAAACAAATCTTAGAATATACACAAAGATTTCCTGTCCGGTGTGGGGATCGAACCCACGACCTCCGAGATATATAGCGAGCCAATTACCGCTACGCTGAGGTTGTCACCTACCTAATACCAATATAAAAAAGGTTAGCCTTTTAGTTAGCATTCTAGGACCAATATAAAACTATCATCGAACTTCTAAGAAGAAAATACTAAAAGTAATGTTCTGAAAACATTTACGTGCACATTGACAAGTGAGTAACTAATGAGAACCCATGTTAGAGTCACGGCTAGCGGCCCGGAAAGTTAAAACGAGCCCCCTCCGCGCCGGGGAGACGGGAGCTCGACGTGAAAATTTTACACAATTCAATTAAGACCAACATTGTTATTCGTTTAAATATATTTTATGTAAAGATTATGTGGTAAGTATATTAAAATGTAAAGTTTATGTAAAATGGAAAAAAGTAACAAATTTCGTTTCAATCTCTTTCTTAGAAGATAATATAGATAATAAAATTGAAACTAAATTAAGTAAATATAAAAAATGGCTGTATTAATTGTTTTTTTTTTCATTTCTAATTATCTAATATAGGTATAAATATGTAGGTACTTACATATTTATTCTTTCTCAATATACTAAATCGATAATAAATATGCTATTAAGCTAGTTAGTAAGCTTAGTTATTTCGAAATTATCCTGAAGTAAACGAAAAAGTAAAGTAAACGAAGGCTTATTTTTAAACATAAGTTTAAAGACGGTAGGTTTCTATTTTTCAATCATTTATACAATAATAATAACGATAGTTGCTTCTATCACCTGCCCGGCTAGCATAGGCAGCGCGACTCGAGTCTACTCTACGGAGGCCGACCAATCACATTGCAGAAAGTGTCACGTAACAGTGCGTTTCTGCAATATCCTCCGTAGAGTAGACTCGAGTCGCGCTGCCTATGCTAGCCGGGCTGGTGTTTTGGGTTCGATTCCCTTCCAAGACTATTATTAAAGTGAGCCTTGGACAGTGCTGTAGCTAGGTGGGCAAGGGCCCCGGTGCATAGCTTTAAAAGCTAGCGAATTGGCTGACCCGCTCTTTTCAGAGCTTAGGTTTAAGGCCCCCTGGGGTCCGGGGCCTGGTGCACTGCACCACCTGGCCCTACGATAGCTACGCCACTGGCCTCGGATAGTTGTGTTCTTGGAGTGGGTATTCCTGGTGATCATGAATTAAGTGTTTATGTTTCTATATAAAAGCTACCGCGCCTACTTATAATAATACTTACCGAAATGTCCCCAATATTATTACATCAACGTATAAAAAGAGCTTAATCACTCTGTCATGTCGGTGTGTTTACCTGTTGTAACCCGAACCTGGTGGGTTAGGCACTTCATTAGTTAATCTGTTTGGTTTTAGGTACGTTACTACGAACGTATACTTTAAATTGATCGTTATAGTATTAGTTAATTTAACAGAGCTTAGGAAATTTGTATTGTTTAATCTCTGATACTTAAACCGGAGATTGTGAACAATAAAAAATATATATATATATATATATATTATAAAACATGAGACTTATTTCGTGTTAGCAATATAACTAACTAATATCACTCCCGTTCCCGTGGGAACTTCATAATTAATTATTGCCTATGTAATCCGGGGATAGTGTATTTACATTTACATTAATCAAAATGCTCCAGTAGTTTCGGAGCCTATTCAATACAAACAAACAATTAAAATCTTTCCTCTTTATAATATTACTAGCTGACCCGACAGACGTTGTACAGTCTTAGCTAAAACTCTAAATTAAATTGAGCTTACGTCATAGCACTGAACTAACCGTGATGTGCACTAAGAGTAGCACGCATTCTGTCAATGTTATGTCAAACGCCATAAGATTACAATAAATAAGATTAAAAAATGTACTCTATCCATGATCGATGATATGCCAATTATGTCACGATAAGATGGTTTACCCACTTGAACCCAGGGTGTTCCCCTAAATAATAAATAATAATAATAATAAATAATAAATTTATTTATTTTCATTGGTGCACAAATTTATACAGTAGGTACAATATATTTAAATAATCTAGGTAATACAATATGGTGCCTGTATAGAAAATATATATTAAATCTGTGCCACAGGCGCTATGTGCCAGTAAATGGAGCACTGGTAATAGCTAATCCATACACGGTACATCCGTAACCGTACGATGCCTATGACCTAGCTGTCATGGACTCTCCCGAGGCTTATATTTTAGGGTTCAATTAGAACATTTTATGGTACTATATTTTATAGTTTAGGTAGCGTACGCAAAATAAGTAACTTTTCTGGTTGATTTTTTACACCTTGTGCCGAAATACCCAAATATCTTACGGAACCCTATTTAAATAAAATAAATATAATAAAAATAAATTTAGCCTATCACTACATAGTATAAAACAAAGTCTCTTTCTCTATCCCTATATCTTTAAAACTACGCAACGGATTTTGATGCGGTTTTTTTAATAGATAGAGGGATCCTAGAGGAAGGTTTACATGTATAATACATCACCATTGTACCCGTGCGGAGCCGGGGCGGGTCGCTAGTATAGTATAGAAAAAAGATAAAGGAAAGAAAAAAAACTTTGTGCTGAAAATAAAAAGACTTTGTGCTGGAATATCTTTTACTTACTTAGTATCCACGTAGGTATACACATTTATTTAACAAAAAGCAAGCAGGTATTTAAACCTTAAGTAGCTCATAAGCCCTTTGAATGGCCAATTAGACCCTCCGCACGTGTATTCAAAACATCAATACAATCTTTAAAAATCTAAATACACGGCAAAAATCCTCCATTAATTGGTACCACCGCATCATGGTACAAACTGAGGGAAGAAGGGGCGGGGACAATTGCGCTTATTGTTGTATTAAAAAAAAAACCGGCCAAGTGCGAATCGGACTCGCATACGAGGGGTTCCGTACCATTGACAAGTTAAAGAACGGTGTGTGTGTCGTGTCTGGCTTAAAAAAATCGTTTGTTGTATGAGAGCCCCCCCTAAATATTTATTTTATATTTTATTGTTTCACGTGCCTACCTTGATATCGATAAAAAGGGCAAAAAAATCATGTTTGTTGTAAAGGAGCCCCAAAATTTCAACTGTCTAGCTATAGCGGTTCTTGAGATACAACCTGGTGACAGTCAGACGGACAGACAGATAGCGAAGTCTTAGTAATAGGGCCCCATTTTTATCCTCCGAGTATGGAACCCTAAAAACCCAAACAAACATTTATCAATGCGGTAGAATGTTTAAACCTCATTATATTTGCGATTTTAAACCTTAACTGCAGATATTAAGGTGCATTTAAAATGGTATTTAGTATTTAATTTTGTGTTATATTTGACAGGTAAAATAGTTTGTGGTCGCGTGCCTATAATCCTGTGTGTGTGGTGTTTATTGAAATGTAAAATTTGATCGTAAACGTTTGCGTATAATATCTCTTCTTAGCAAACAATACGGTTATAAATATATATATATATATATCTATATAAATAAATACACACACAGAGAGATCTGTGGCGTGGCGGTATAAATCGCGCCTTAATTCTCTGAGTTCGTGGGCTCGATTCACACCTCACAAGAAATGTTTGTGTATAGAATTTATTTTCGGGTCTGGTTGGTTGAAAGACTACTCTCGATGCCTCGGAAAGTACGTTAAGCCGTTGGTCCCAATTGTTACGATATTATCTGTAACAATTGAATACCAAGGAACGGGCAACAGCGTTTCCCTGTGTATTACGCAACCCCTCCCTCGGGGGGAGGCTCATGTCCAGCAGTGGACGTGATACGGGCAGATGATGATATAAATAAAAACGAAACGTACGCGCATAACTTTACACATCACGCATAGAACAAAGACTGAATGGGAATAGCAGTACCTTACATTCAGTTATACACAAAATTCTTCTAAAGATCTAAAGTCATAATTACTCCCCCCGCCGCGCTAGCAACCGCCCCTGAGCCGAAGTCCTATAGCGGGCGCCTTCTTGTGCAGGATGCTTAGTTTGTAGTTTTTAAACCATTAATAAAGAGTGGAGCTCTGCTCGCCTTTAAGCCGGGTGGAGCAGCAAAAGGCTCGTGGCTGACTACATTATGTCCATCCGAAAAAAAAAAAACGTATCATCTAGCCATTCTATAATATCTGGGGGTATAAATACATTTTTTTTCAAATCGTTTATTCAGAACAGTAAATCATAATTACAATTAAATTGTTTCTCGCCAAGCGACAGAGCTTGTTGGCGAGACGCGCTCGTTTATCACAATTATTATTGTACTAATATAATACTTAAATATTTTAAATTCTTAAATCTATGTTAAAACTAAAAAAAATAACTAAATAATTAAAACACAACAAAGAGAAAACATAATGACAACAAAACAGCCAATCCTAAACTAGCGGATCCACTGAATCGCGGGAATGTAACTCACTGATAACAGTGTCACATTCGCCAAGCAGTATGTCCTTAAGCTTACGTTTTATTAAATATCGTCTTATTTTAGGTTCTAATCTTAGTAAGTCTATTTCGTTAAATAATTTAGGGACTAGATATTCAGTCATTCTCTCTCCATATTAATTTTTAATTGTTGGTTTAATTATTTTTTCCTGTCTTACATTTCTAGTATTATATGAATAATTAATCTTAGTTTTATTTTCATCTGTATAGTAGTTAATAACACATATTATACATTTAATTCGTTCCAAAATAAAGGAAAATTTTTATTTAGTTAATTATTAGTCATTTTGAAACTACTTATATCACATCTTAACAACAAAGTCAAGCACCGGTTAAATAAATAAACAACGAATAAAATTAAGTACAATACAATACAAAAATAACATCCAACAAACATTGGTAGTGCTTAAATTAAAGCGTGTAGTACGTGTTATCAATGAGCTCTGACAATAAAGCGGGGTTCACAATGTAGCAGTAAGGCTGGTACACACTCGACAACACAAACATTCGCGGCGTGACGACACTTCATTATATCGGTATTGAGCATTCCCACTAGTGATGTTAAGGTTGACTATCGATATATACCTATCGATAGTCAACCTTAACTTAACCTTTTTTTTTTTGGGACAGCCATTTATTCACAATGCCAGCCAGTATAGACTAGCCTATTCTTGAAAATTTTACAGTAATACCGTATCATATTATATTAGTATTATTTTGTTTTTTTATGGATAATCTATGCTGGATAATGGATATGGATAATCTATATTAGTATTATTTTGTTTTTTTATGGATATCTGATGCTGATGCTGATATGATGGAGAAGTTATTATATTTTTCTAGAATAATTGTCTAATCTATATATATAAATATACCCACTACAAGTGCTAGGAGCCTAAAATTAGGGGTAAGGGGTAATAGGGATAATAGGGGTTCCCTTTAGTATGTAAGTGTTCACAAAGACCCTAATAGGATAAGAAAAATTGCAAGTTTTTATGAAAAATCTATAGTTTAGTTTTTCCCATGTCTCAATTTTATATACGAATGAAATCGCGGGTTACAACTAGGACTTCTTTGGGTACATCAGTTCAAGGAACCAAACCCAAGAAATTTTTCGTAAATATAAGGATCAATTTTTAGTTGTAGTTCATTCAACATTTGGAAAAAAGGCCTTCCCAAAATTGTTGACAATACCACAAAAATGATACACAATGTATCGCTACAAAATATATCGATATTATCATCAACTTATAGACTCCACACACCCCTAGCACATCAATTGCCGTCGCTGCAGGGGTACGCAACCCTTTATCGAGGCTTAATTCTATAATTGAGGGTTAAATCTCTGGCAGACGGGCCTGCTCATTATCACACCATGTTTATGTCTATAAACTTAATCGTTTTCGGCTACGGGGTGTAATCGCGATGGCATTTTGACAATGGCGTCGTAAAATGGGTTATGATATAGTACGAACAACAAGCAACTTTGATTTTTTATCGCGAATTTATTATTGAAGTTGTATTGTATTGGTAACTAGCTTCCCGTGCGTAGTTTCACCCGCGTATCTCCTGTTCCCGTAGGAATTTCATACTTTAATATAGCCTATAGTAGCGATGCTCAACCCGCGTGCCGCATGTGGCCAAATAGGATTAAGTATTTTTTTAAATTCTTTATTTATACTTGTTAATAATTTGGCTAAAGTTTATGTTGCGGCCAACACGAACGTGAAACGTGAATTTGAAACATATATAAAAAAGTGTAAGTACGCGGCTGGCCTATAAACTTTTTTAATAAATGGGCCATCTAACACTGAAGGATTTTTTAAATCGGACCTGCAGCTCCTGAGATTTGCGTGTTCAAGCAAAGAAACAAACCATCTCTTCAGCTCTATACAATTATATAGATAGTAATAAAATAATAGTAGGTACTGTATACATTTCTACAGACAGGCAACCTCCGTAGCGTAGTGGTATTTGGCTCGCTTTAAATGTCGGAGGTCGTAGGTTCGATCCCCTTACCGGACAATAAATCTTTGTGTAAATTCTAAAATTTCTTTCCGGGTCTGGATGGTTGAGGGACTACCCTCCGTGCCTCGGAAAGCACGTTTAGCCGTTGTTTCCGATTGTTATAATATCATCTATAATTATCGTATCAAGGAACGGGCAGCAGCGTTCCTTGTGTGGTACAACATAATACTGCGGTCACCAATACGCCTGCCAAGCGTGGTGACTATGGCAAATAACGTTCAGCAGTCGACGTTATACGGGCTGATAATGATGATGATGATGATGACTGTATATTTCTACAGTACTGTGATTGTTATTGTGTAATAGACATTTAATGTTCGTTGTCCCTGCTGAACAATTTTAACTAATTTTCTCATTAAAAAAGATTCTAGGCTAATTATTAGTGATCCAAGAATACTCATACGTATTCCAAAAATTTTATTATAAATTAAATGCACCCTCAGTTATCTCCTTCTGATTAAAGATTGTACCTAAATATTTTTATTTATTTTCAAAAATTGATAATAATATCAGTCAATTTAGACGACTGGCAGGTTACGAACCTGCATCTTAGGTATAGCTCCTTATGCCTAGACCATTAGGCCACTGTGGATTTCTATGTTTCTTTGGGATCTATTCGAAAAATTATAAATTAGTAGTTGTTTTCATATATTATTATTATGTCGGCTTCCAGACGTATCGTAACATATGAATACCATCCACTATTCAAAATCTACCCAGACTCGAGTATTCTTGTGATTCACAGATTTTACCCAGTTTTTCTTGATCAGGATCTTTTCTGTGTCCGCAAGTCTCATTAAACAGAAAAAGCTAAATTTTCTTAGTTCGGAGTTGTATTAAAAAAACACAAAACTCCAATTTAATTAAAAACTAAACTAAAATCTATATTAAACTAGCGGCCCGCCCCGGCTTCGCACGGGTGGACTTTTATACCCTACCCCTGCCCTACCCTACCCCTGCCCTACCATACCCCTACCCTAACCCTACCCTACTCCTACCCTACCCCTACCCTACCCCTACCCCTACCCTACCCTACCCCTACCCCTACCCTACCCCTACCCTACCCCTACCCTACCCCTACCCTACCCCTACCCTACACCTACCCTACCCTACCCCTACCCTACCCCTACCATACCCCTACCCTACCCCTAGCCTACCCCTACCCTACCCTACCCTACCCTACCCTACCCTGCCCCTACCCAAAAGTATCCTATGTCCTTCTCCCAGTTCTTAGCTACCTCCCTACCAATTTTCAGCCAAATCGGTTCAGCCGTTCTTGAGTTATAAATAGTGTAACTAACACGACTTTCTTTTGTTTTTAAAATGTATTCTGCTATTCGAGACGGAAACAAATTCAACAAATCAAAAACCATGGCAATCGGTCCAGCCGTTCTCGAGTTATAAGTGTTGTAAGAAACACGACTTTCTTTTGTATATATAGATAAACTTAACATAGTTATGAAATAAATACATTTTAAGTACACATCATAAGCCAACATTTCTATAATCACATGTATTAATCGAGCGTCCGCGCGAATTATACTATTATACTTGTAATTTCAATCACAAAATTAATTCGCCCGCCCGCCTTAAATAAGTGGAAGGCGCCAATCGATAAGTTAAGGCGGCGAGGGCGGGCGGAAGGTACAAGTAAATAACATTATACTAACAACCTTATTGGTCCGTCGGTCCCCGGGGCGGAGCTACGAAAGGGCGTGTTCTATTGGTCTCATTTTAGTACCAGTCTTGTGTCGGCCGCTGAGTGCAGCGGAGTTTTTAAGTGTTGCCATGTTTTGATTTGTGTTGCCGAATTCAGGTAAGATTTTTTGGGAGGTTGTGATTTTTTTGGGATTATGCCATTTAATTCTGTCCTTTTTGTTGTTGATTCCTGTCTGTATTTTGTTGTTTAATTTTGATTATTAAAAAATAAATAAATTGTAATAATAAAATAATTTATATAAAAAAATATTAAATAATTATTTAAGTACTTAAATAAAGTAATTTTATAGTTCAAATTAATACATTACCTACTTACACAATTATTTTACATTTTTATAAAGAATATTTTTAAAGTATTTAATCATATTCACTAAACTTAATGATGTCAATAATTGTAAATGAATAGTGATAAAGGTAAGTAACCTCAATTTTAGTATAACGATGTAAAAATTGTGTCTAACAGGTGACCATTATTTCTAGCTTAATCAGATGACTGATAGAACTTAATAATATCTGTTTTTACATTTCATGAAATAAAGAGTATGCTAAATTTTAAAATTAGCTACGGCGTAGCAAGCGTGCACTGTAGTAATGGAGAAGTTTTAGATATATCGTGTTATATTTTTTTAAACTGAAATTAACTACGACGTAGCACGAGTCGTGTCGACCGTAATAATAAATAACTTTTCATTCTGTCATTTGCGCATAGAAAGATCGTGTTATTTTTAAATAACACCATCTTTTGTTGTTGAACCTGCTTCGTACGTTACTTATTTATAAACAAAATACAAATAAATATAAAACACTTTATTAATATGAAAATATAGAATGTGTTTGGTAATAAAACTATCTCGAGTGTTACTCGTTGTAGTAGGTAAGTATTACTATTGATATACTTTTTGATTTTTTTGTTAAAAGAAAGGACTTTCCGTTACTTAAATTTATGACATTACATTAAAGGGTAACAAAATAAGTGATGGATGAAGCTTAAAAAATTTACAGATTTTTTTATTACAATAGTGTAGTAATAAAAAAAGTAATTAATTAACTGTAAAGCTATAATAATTTAAGCGCTGTGTGCAGTTATAATTGGACTGCAGGTTTAAATATTGCCTTTTTTACTGTGCCTATGAAATAAAATAAAATAGGTATTTTACTCACACATACTTAGTTATAGACTTAATTTATTTTTTTCCGTCGATGTGTAGATATACGATAAAAATATTAGTCACATGTACGCATTAAGTTAGAGAGAACAATTACCTCGTTAGTAGTGCGGTATGGCGTTCGAACATAGGAGTCCCAGGTTCGATTCCCAGCTCGGGTCAAACAACGTTTTTTTTCGTTTTTTTACAAGATAATTAGTTGTGTTGGTACCTAGGAGGGTATCCCTCTTCGCCTGGCTTCTCGCCGGCTGTATCAGAATCCTAACAATAGATTTTTTACCATTTTTGAGCCATAATATGTAAATGACACGGTACCTATTCGTTGTAGATTTCTATATATGTTTACATATTATTTTGTGAAATTTATGAATCCACTTAAGATGGAGAAATAATAAAACAGAAATATATCTATATAAGATATTTTAATTGCAAAATAACACTTCGACTGCTTAAATACCATTTCTAGTTTAAGCACCAGACTCCAACAATACTATATTATACTATATATAATACTATCAGTTTAATTATTTTAATAATGAAGACAAAAATAGTGAACCGACATCTATATCTTTACTAATATATAAAGCTTTGATTTTGATTGTTTGTTTGAACGCGCTAATCTTAGAAACAACTGGTCTGATTTGAAAAATTATTTAAGTGTTAGATAGCCCATTTATCAAGGAAAGCTATAGATTTTATTTATTTATAATGAAGTTCTTACGAGAACGGGACTTACGTGGGTGATACCGCACGCGGGAAGCATTAATAAACCAGCTTTGCATTTTCATTCTACAATTTAATAACAAATAAAAATAAACATAATTAAAATATCTTTTGAAAACCCATTTTCTTTCAGTCATCATCGCCGTAGATTACTTCCAACAAGACAGTTAAGCAGAAGATTTAATTTTTGACCCTCCTTAAATATACATGGGAGTGTTACGTTGTTTAAACAGGGGAGGCGATGGCCCAGGGGACCCCATAATTGAAAGACAAACAGAGCCAGACGATTCGCGACGAATTCATTATATTCACATTAACTTGATGCTGCTTGACGTCACGTAGATTATGTTATGGAGGGTTTCTGAGATATTTTTAGGGAATTAGTAGGTTTAGGGATTTTCCGATGGTTTTTTGGTAATTATGAGCGTGTAGTGAAATGAAAACGTTTATTGATAATGTAGACGAATCGATTGTACTTATTTATAAGTCAAATACAATGATAATAAAAACATAAAAGAAAAAACCAATCTTGATTTGTAAATTAGTTTACATTTCAACAATATATTATTAAATAAATTTTACCAATGTTGTTATGGCATGTGATAGTCGCTTATTATATTATAAATATAATTAAGATCAACCAGCGAGGGCTGGGATCGGATCTGAATCATAGAACGCGTCGCGATCCTCGCCTTGCGAGGACGACCGGACCATATCCTAGCTTCCTACGAGTCTTTCTCTATCTACCTACGGACACCCAGAGAAGAAAGAATATAAAAAACTCTGAGATCATTCTTTTTAATCAGCTGCATATTTTCAAAACTATTTCCAGGTGAAGATGAAAATTTTCAAACACAAACAGAGCCAGACTTCTTGTAGATTATGTTATGGATTCTGATAAATTGTTGGGAAATTAGTAGGTTTGGGGATTTTCCGTTGGAATTTTTGGTTATAGGCATAAAGACTAAAAATATATTTATTCCAGCTGTATTTTTTTTTCGTTCCTCAAACAAAAAATGACGAAGATACATCGCGTTGAAATTTCATGTGAAGTCACTTCTAGGTACAATTTTACCTAATAGTGACGTCACAAGCCTCTCCTGAGCTGTATAGTTTGTTGTTGCTCTGTATTTTTGTAATTTTTTATTGATTTGATAAATAAAAATACGTGTCCAATATTTTTTAGTAATTAACTGACGGACTAAATATATTTTTTAGTCTTCACGCCTATTATGAGTGTGAAATTTTTAATCACCTGTATATTTTCAAAGCTATGTCGAGATGTAGATGAGAATGTATCTGATCTATGGATTCATAGAAGATAATGATTGCACCAATAGAAAAAGGTTTGGATTGCGAATTTAAAAACAAACAGAGGTAGATGATTCGCTTCGAATTCATGATATTTAGAACTAGACGCTGCTTTTGACATTATGTAGAGCCAGTTTGGAGTGCTTCTGATATGCAGTACCTAGTTTTGTAGAAAGAAACAACGAATTATTCTAGCTAATTTAGTGTTACTTTTTTGTTTAACTGTGTTATGTCTAGATGTAGATGAGAATATTACGGAAATGGAACTGTCGAACTACCGACAGTTCCGTGGATACCAAAAATAAAAAATACACTATTGACCGCTGTTCGAAAATGCCGTTGCTGATACATATTAGTCTATCCGTGAATACGACTGGAGTAATCCATGTTGAAATGTCGGATTCATAAAAATGTAATAAATTGCTTTAAAATTAGACCGCGATTGAGACCCGTGTCTTCTACAAATTATGGTTTGTCATAGCTTTCCAGAATATAGTATGTTATTATAAAATAAACATATATTAATAAATTACAAATAAAATACCCGTAAGTAAATACAGCTGTACACAACTAATTCGACTCCTATCGTCAATTGATTATAATTCCACTTTACTCCTCCCTCTGAACTCCCGCGAAAAATCACCCGTCGATTTGATTTGACATTTAACTTCAAAATGGCATCACTTAACTTTCTTTTATGAGTTTTCTCAGCGAGTATCTCGCAAATTGTGTTTATAAAGCTGTTTCATTGTAAATTCGTTTGCTTGGAAACTCTCGCGAAGTGGATTATCGGTTCGTCAATTCAATAGATTGTTCGGATACAATTGATGAGTTTGTGAAAGCGATTGAGGAAGCTTAACGTAAGATTGTCAACTATAACCAGTACTTAGTAAAATAAAAGAATTTCAGTCAGTTAGATTACCAAAAAAATATTGGACACTTATTTTTTTTCGTTCCTCAAACAAGATGGCGAAGATACAGCGCGTTGAAATATCGTGTGACGTCACTTCTAGGTACAATTTTACCTAGTAGTGTTGTCACAAGCCTGAACTTTATAGATTGTAGTTGATCTGTATCTTTGTAATTTTTTATTGATTTGATAAATAAAACAATACGTGTCCAATATTTTCAGTAATCTAACTGCCGGACTTATTATATTTTTTTAGTCTTCATGTCTATTGAATGGTACACGCAGAGAACAGGTACCTAATGTGTAAGTTTTTAAATTTCCTATTTTCTTTTAAAAGCAAATCTTTATCTATAGTAGTTCAATACCTAATCTCAAACTTTGAAAACCTCAAACTGATGGCACCATTTTTTAATGGGGCCTTTATTTGACTTTTTTGTTTATGGCCTAAACGATGATGCCAATAAAAATGACTACCTACTCATTATTTAAAAATGAAATTATCATATAATAATTTGGATATATTGTTGAAGTAGTTATTAAATAAATACAAATGGATATTGATAGTGATCATTAAAGCCATATTTTATTTTTTAACTTCAAACATCTATACTCTATTTATTTCCTCCAGAAAAAAATAAAAATATTTTATTCAACAATTACTACCATTCTTCATGTTAATGATATTTAAAAAGTTATACAACGATAGAAGTAATGAATGTATAATAAAAAAAAACAAATCATATTTTCGTATGCATTATCCAAAAACTGAGGGGGAGTTAATAAAAATCAGCCGTAGCGTACACCAAGTAATTTACAAACGAAATTACATCACACCAAGTAGATCTCTATTCTTGATTCTCATCAAAATAATACCAAACCAAGTAGGTAACTTTCATCAAATCAGCTTGTACAGATGTCATTTTGTGAGCGTGGGCTATTCAATTACTTGTCTAAATAAATTCAGAGACAATTTACATGTTTATGTTGTATTCGAAGGGATGTTTGCTTAAACTTTCTTGTTTTGGTAATTTGACTTGATTTTAGAATGAGAAATTATTTAGATTCAAGTTGTGGCAGAAGTATTTTGTTTCGGGCTCTTTGTGTTTTATTAAGTTTCAGTGTTATGGCTTATTCTGTTTAAAATGCATTGGTATGAGTTTTTTATTATTTCGTATAAAAATGAAATTAAGATATTTTGCACGTTAAATATATTTTCAATAGAAAATATACCATTACATTTTTAAACTTATTAACCTACTTGAACTTTGAAGGTTTGAAGAAGGCGGACATAACAAGTCATTGACCTTGGGGCATACCTACTAGGCCTTACACTTTAGTACATATCTGATCGTTTACGATACGCTTAGTATTCAGTGTTTAATATAGTGTTTTTATAAGTTACTTATTATAAAAAATACATTTAAAAAAATTAATTATAGCAACTTTAGAGCATGATCTTATGTAGTAAGTAGGTATATATATTCTTAGGTGTATATGTAAATCGACAAAGTATCAATTGAATTATTTATAAATTATTAATATATTTTATTATTTACATATAAAAAAAATAAAGATTTAAGAATATTTTGGAGTAATGTATGTATTTAATCTATTACTCCTATTCTTCTTCTTCCCTTACACACTTCCAGGTGCTATGCCATCATAGCGACTGGAAGTGCCCATGTCACTTTCACCATTCATCTAATACGCCAAGATCATCTATCGACATATTTAAAAGAAAAATTAAAGAACATTTTCTGTTGTCACATTCTTGCCACAGTTTCTTTTCCTCGGCCTAACGAAAATATCATAACGAATGACGCGCTTAAACTATATTGCCATTTCGGATTTGTGAAGATGAAATAGAAGTTTTACTCTTCTTAAAACTCACTTCAAATAGCTCATGCGTTCTAATTTATAGCCCTTAGGATTTGGCCCTTAAGCATTTAAATCAAATCCCGTCTCAACAATACGTTTAAACAAACATCGTATCAAAACGTACAAAATTAATTCGCCTATGTTATTTACTTTGGTACTTTGTGCGCTTAATTGAGTTCGTCCAAAGACACGGAGTTAATTCGTCGATTCATATTTAATCGCGGTGAGACTAGGAGCTAGGGAACAGTTTTGTTCCCTTAACGTTGGTAGATCATACAAGGTGTGAGCACCAAAGTGAAGGGAGAGCAGAGTTTTATTTAAAACATACGAAAAGGTACCTTTGGTTTTCCGGCTAAGAATAAACCACCTAATTTCTTCTCATAGGTATCGTAAAAGGCGACTAATGGACATACACCTGATAAATGTTTTTTTTTCTTTTTTTTATGTTCTATCGTAAATGCATTACAATTTTGAGAAAATAATGAATAAACATAGCTAACTAAAACATAATTGGTTATGGAATATATAGGTAATATTGATATTATGGCTAATATAAAATACTAATAACAATTAGTTTAATCTTTTGCACAATATTAGTACATGGCGGACTAAATGCCAGAGGTATTTTCTGTCAGTCATAGGCTGGGGCAGAGAAAAAACAGTTAATTAAAATTACTACCGTGATAAAAGCAATAAATACCTACTAAAAATATTAAATAAAAGTGATACAATATTTATTACATAAAATATTATACTATAATTAAGTGTTTGTCACCAAAGGAATGGTTTTACAAAGCAACAAATTCACTTTTAAAATATGCAACAAACGTTTATTCTAATTTTTTGGTTTTACATTCAACAAAATAACATTGAAACAAGAATCAGACATACCACGACTAAAAAAAGCATGGCAATATTTTATTACCACCGGCTCCTAGCCTACTGTATTATATTCTAAACGGCAGGTCCTCACGAACAAAGGCATGTTGACTTACGGCCTGCTCCAAAGCGTGGATTTTTCGCACAATTGAATTCTTAACTAATCTGCGCCATCTATTGTTAATTCTGTGAATTAATTTGTTTAAAATTTAACGCTTGTCGGATAAAGATTCCTTAAATCTATTAATTGTAATTAGTTTGGAGTTTGTAGTGAGTGGATTTAGGTTTGTTTTATCTAATGCCGTATTTGTGTGTATTAGTGATGTAGTTAATGATTTTGTAAATTTGTTTAACATGTAATATTTTAACAACAAAGTGTAAACATAACGTAATAATTTCGTTTTCTTGAAATAAAATCCAACGTGGCGTGATGACCTTCTTCCTGCAGGATTGCTTGGCCACAACATGCTATTAAAAGGGATGCTTTGAAGGAATATGGGGGATGCCTTTTCCCAGCTGTGGGACAGTGTAGGTTGAAAAAAAAAACGAACGAACTTCTACCTACCTTAAGTAACTAAACAAACCTTGTTATGAATATCTTCCAGTTATCACTATCATCATTGGAATGATTTTTCAATCATTTTGCCCACATGACTGAATCTGCTTAATTCTGTTACTTTACGGCTAAAAGTATCTATGTAAGAATTACAATACTATTACAAATAAAATTCACCATACGTACCAAAACATATTATTGGAGAACAAAACGGGACATTTCGTCACGTCTCATAAAAATAGTTAAAAAGACTTAGGCACCCTTAACCCAAGTGTAGATAGAATAGTATGCTCATTCCGGATGGTATAAATGCAATAAAAATAATCACTACTGGATACTTATTTATACTTTATTACATACACAAAAAAAACATTATATAAAGTGGAAACAACATGCCCAAAGGCGGGCATAATTCAATTCTGAATGCTCTTCTAGTAAACAACAGTTTAAATTAATTCATAACATGTATACTTAATACATTTTTTAATTTCGCCCAATTATTTCTATAATATATAAATATTAAACACATAGGATCCTCGTTTTCAGACTTGTTATTATACCGTAGAAGTCGCGACCGTATAAAACTTATGTTCCTTTAATTTGTAGTTATGACATCAATCAACATATTAGTAAGAAAATGTAAATGTAATTACGGTTCATTCTTTCCGACCGTTTATTGTATGTTAAAATATACACATTTAAAAGTTACCAAACTATCTTTTCTATACTGTGACTGAACGGAAAGGGAGGGTAACAAAATCGGGCCCACAGTACAGCTGTCCTTATAAAGATTAAATAGTATTTCTCAACAAAACGACAAACCTTCTCAAAGGAACTACTTGTTATAAGGAAACATCCAACGGCTTTTGGTAGGGTGACTATAATTTACTATTCTATAAAATCATACATAAAGCAAAAAATTGTGCCTATTTATGAATATGAAACCAGACTGACAATATCCGTGGCACAGCGTCATAAGTCTCTGAGGTCGTAGGTTCGATTCCCACACCTGGCAAGTTATTTTGGGTTGGAAGCCGTTGATGCCAATCATCGTTATAACATCATCAATAACAAGCGTATACAAGCGAACGGGCAGCAGCGTTACCTTGTATGTAGCACCATATATATAATACTGCGGTCACTAACCCCGCCAAGAGGGCTGACTCTGGAAAAAACAGGTCAGGAAGGAGACCTGCGTTCAGCCGTGGCAGTTATACGTGTTGGTGATGAAACACCATATAATATTCATAAAAAGCATAAGTTTTCGCATGAAAGAAATCAACTTTTGCAGTTTTTGTATTAAGTTATATTGCTACTGGCTTAAGTACTAATGTTTACATATCATAAGCTAGCTGTTGTCCACGACTTCAGCCGCGTTGATTTTCATTTCTTCATACAAATCTTGCCATCACTTTCATACGCTTGGGTGTGTAATTTTTAAAAATCCTTTTTTATCAGAGGCCTATATCATATATAGAATACATGCCAAAAGTTTCAGGTCTCTACGATCAACAGTTTAGGCTGTGCATTGATCCGTCAGTCACTCAGATCAAAGAGTTTTATTAAATATTTGTCATTTTATGAATTATTATTTAACCGAAGTTCTTTAATACATATCTGTTACAAAATTTACCAAAAATTACTGACTGATTTTAGTGACCTCTATATTTAAAAACAATTTTCGAACCTAAATATCTACACTCAATACAATTCAACTTACGCAATTACAACTAAAAGCCCACTTCACGGTCACCCTACACTTGACACAACTTGGAGTCCCCTTTAGTTACGGATTATCCGGGAAAATGCACAACATGTTGTCAATGCTATCAGTTGTGGTATTGTGAGTGTTTGTCCCCGATTTATTTGTATGTTTGGACACCCGATGATAGAGGTGTACTGATGTTATTTGTCGTCAAGATGGCTAACCTATTGTGCAGAAAGTTTAGAATGGAATAAACGGTAACATATAGGTTATAATATTATTAAACTTTAATGCTTTTACTACACAGCTTTAAGATAAGTGTTTCAAAAATAAATCATACAAGAGAATGAAATAAAAATATAGTTAATTAATAGTCCAAAGTGGTATCTTGTTTGATTTATTATTTAACACCGTTGTGGGCGTTTTTTTTTTCTAATTCTTTTCTTTTTATTTATATTTATGTCCTGTATGTTTATTATCAATTTCCATTCTGCTATTATAATCAAACCATTAGCTTTTTATTTTCTTCACTCTTCAAATACAGCTCACTCGCTCCCTTACAACCTCTCTCTCCTTTACTATCAGTTATTAAAAGCGCCTAGTTTGAGAAACTCAATCATCTGTTGGTTGGTGAATGTTTGATGAGCACCAATTATGTAGAATTAACAGTATAGTATAAGCGTGTCGTAGATATAATTTATGCGACCGTTGCATAGTAGGAAGGTATCAATATTACTCAGCCTTTAAAGTAGTATACCTACTTACCAAACATTATTAACTAAACTTTGTTTCTCATTATATTTTTTTTTATTTGTTTTTCACATATGAATTATGCAAGGAGCAAATTTAAAATTTAAATGTATGAAAATTCTGCTCATATTTATTCCTCTAAAATTATTTTTCTGAGCATTGATAATGTAGCCCTTTAGTTTTTACTGTGTTTTGTTATCTAATTTGTATTTTCCGATACTAGCCAACGCTTACATATTCACTCAAATCATATATAATAATAAAAAAGCATTATAAAATCTAAACAAACAATTATACCAAAAACATGTCAGTACTTACCGACAAGCTTAGCAAAAGATTTCTTAGTCGACGATTAGTTCCATCACAAGTGTACACATGCGCCTCGTGGTCCATGGGGATGCTACCCCATGCCCCGTGTATAGATATCGACACCATATGGCCCCATAAGGGATTTATAATTACAAGTGCATTGATTAAATGTATTGTCCGCGAATAGCGAATTGTTGTCAGTTGGACCGTGAAATGTAAAAAAATGATTCATGTTAATAATTTGATAGAGACTGTTTAGGAAACTACACTTCAAAGTTTCTCAATGTGTTATAAATATTTTGTCATTATTATAGATAAAAGTACTTTTAATAGAGATAGTGTTATTAAAGCTATTGATTATTTCGTAAAAATGTGTTTTATATGAGACGAGCTCCTGACAAGCCTTGCTGTTTTAGCCACATAACTTACGTTCCTTTGATTTTTTTTTTCTTAACATGAAAAGCTTATTTGACACCTAAATAACCTAGTTTTGTAAAAAAGGAGTATTTTTTTATTTTAGATTATGTATTGAATCTGTTACTTATCTTTGAACCCAAATCACAATAATATGGTTTATTTCATTTCATAATGTAATATTTTTATTTTTGTTTCTTATTTATGCAAAAAACGAAAAACTAAACCGAAGAACATTAACATATTCGCAATACAAAAAACAAAAATAGATTCACAAAAAAGAAACCGTGTCAAAATCTAACATATGTGATTATATTATTAATGTAATGTCGTGTTAATCAATTATCCGCCGAGCCCACTGTGCAGGGGTGACACAAATTGACTAATCACACCGTATAATGACCCTGACTGTATGTCATCGTGTCGCGTCCTTGCCAACCCTACGCAGTTTGATTTTAGGGCACTTATAAGCGGTGATTTATTAATTTAAAGTGGTGAAATGTTATGATATATTTGTTTGTTGTTGTGTTGAAATTGTGTCAATGAACCAGAGCGTATGGTTGCTTTTGATGTTTAAATAATAGTTAGTCTTGGATGGTTATAATATTGGTATGTGTAACACTATATTAGCATCTCCTTTAAGTAATAAAGCGAGGATATTGTATAAGCTAGTTTTAGAAGATTTAAGTGGTTAAAATTTAATGTAAATAATATGTATTTTGTTACTTAATGGGGTGGCATTATCGCTGTGCGATAAAACCCTTAAAAATAAAGAAAAACAATAGTTAGTTTTTTTAAACGGGAGAGATTTGACTAAATATGTGATATAAAAATTCTGTTGAGGTTCCTATCGCAACAAAAGGTTTATTTGTTTCAGGCAGTTTTATAAATATTTTCCTTGATATTTTAAATTTACCTGTGATTTTACTGCTTTTACAAGTACCAACCGTCCAAGTGTGAGAGGCCAGCGAACTGTAAAGTAGAACGACAGTCTTTCCTCAATCCCTCCACCAGCGGCCGATCTGTTCGTGGTCCAAACGCTGCGCCCTCTTGCTGAGGTTGTAGTTTTTAAGCCATTTGACTAGGGTGGAGCTTGAGAGCTCAAATATATTAGCTGGTGATGTAGAAAACACCTCGTTGCTACTTACTTATGTCCATTCCAAAAAAGTGACAAGTACCTACACCAGAGAGTAAAATATTTAACGAAATAGACTTACTAAGATTAGAACCTAAAATAAGTCGATATTTAATAAAACGTAAGCTTAAGGACATACTGCTTGGCGAATGTGACACTGTTATCAGTGAGTTACATTCCCGCGATGCAGTGGATCCGCTAGTTTAGGATTGGCTGTTTTGTTGTCATTATGTTTTCTCTTAGTTGCGTTTTAGTTATTTAGTTATTTTTTTTAGTTTTAACATAGATTTAAAAATGTAAAATATTTAAGTATTATAGCACAATAATAATTGTGATAAACGAGCGCGTCTCGCCAACAAGCTCTGTCGCTTAGAGAGAAACAATTTAATTGTAATTATGATTTACTGTTCTGTAAAAACGATAAAAAAAAAGAACTCATTTAAGTACTTCAAAAATGTGCAAAATATTGTGTTTTGTGCATTTGCCCTAATATTTTGAGGTCAATCGTTAACCTTTTTATAATATGTGCTACTCTTTCGCCACAGAACACTAATTCAACAATATTTAATTAAATTACTTCATTATAATTTTACATTTATTTTATTGAAAGTGACAATACTCAAAAATGAATATAGTTATTGTTTAAACATTTATCAGCTTCTTGTAGCTTATTTAATAAATAAAAAATAACTTTACCAACCTATTTCAATCGTAGCTACTTATTCAATCAAAAAGATCTCCTGCACTTTATCTCTGCACAAAAAGTTAAACCAACCCCCGGGGGCGGTGCCCCATATATTATCGTTCCCAACCCTCAATACATCCAATTGATATTCGATACACTAAGTTCACACGCAAACTGCCTATTTGTATACCAAACGATCACTTTTGTCCCAAATTTATACCGTTCTTACACACTGTGCAGTTTTATTGTGCGGGAAAATGTAAATGGAGTTATTTTATAGCTCATTTGTTATATTAATGGTGGCGAATCGGTAATGTAATGATTTTTGCTTTATGTCGGCCTTTTATTAGAGGAAAATTATAGCAATATGTGTATTAAGATCGCACCATTAAGTAAGGATATTAGTTACAAAAATAACAGTTGATTTTTTTGCAGTTATTATAATTTTATGCTGACAAATATGTCTATGGTCATCTAGAGTTAAGGTTATTTATTGAAAATCTTAGAAAATAAGACAATTGAATATATTCATGATACCAATCTCTAAAACGTGGGCACGATATTTGATTTTCTTAAATTTGACCTTATAGATTACTAGCCACTATTACCGCGCGCGATTTCAGCCGTGTAGCTTCTTATCTTGTGGGATCTTCATAATTAAAAACGTATGTGAGTTTTTTTTTAACGTAGCATTAATGGTGAAAGAAATTTTGGAGCTTATTCAATGCAAACAAACAATTAAATTGTTCTTCTTTATAATATCACTCAAAGTTAATTATTATTACCTTGTTAATTCATGTGAAGGTCAGTTTGGTTTTGGACGGTTGCTGTTGTACAAATTTGCACTAATTGTAGGTAAGCTTACAGATAGTTCAACTCATCAGCGCGTGCGTCGCTATTTGCGGGTATTAGCTAATTATACACTTATCTTAACATGCTATGTGTGTATATAAACCTTTTATACCTATTAGTTCTTACATAATAAGAAGACGCCATTAAATAATTAACTTACATTAATCTAACTACAATGTTTGGCTTTCGTTTTCAAAATCAATTCGTACTTGACTGTCAGCGTATTTTGCATTCGGAAAATTATTTCAGTGATAGATAGCTCATTTATTGAGGAAGGCTATAGGATAATTAACCATAAACCATTCTTACAGGATCGGGAGTGACGCGGGTGAAATCTATTTTGTAATATAAATCTAATAACCTTCTCAAGGAATGTTGATTCATCTAACATTGATTACCTACATTTTCTTTTTTTACAGAATGGAAGCCACCAACTTGGCACTCTCGCCGAGGGAGTCTATCAAACCGAGAGCTGATCACAAAACTTTGCAATTAAGTGGTAAACCCAATCAGGTAACGACATTTTTTTATACTTGTAGACTACACTTATTGGATGTAAATTGTAGGTTTTTTCTATATGTTAGTTAATGAATGAATAGAATTGGAAAAAACAATGGCATATCATAGCTTCGTCGGTCATAATCCACTAGCACAGGTAATTGGAATTCAAGAAAAATAGTTTAATTTTTGACGACTTCGTAAAAATTTAAAAATACATTAAATATTCATGAAGGAATGGAAAATTCAGAATAATATTTATCAAGGTTGTGGATGAACTTAAGTTTTAAATTCAGATATTTTTAGTTAGTATGATTTATTTTAGGTAGTAAATCGATCTATGTAGATCTGTGGTCGTCAAACTGCGGCCCGCGGGCCATTTCTAGCCCGCGGACTAATGCAACTGCAGCAGCATGCGGTAAGCAATAAAATTTTGCCGGCCCGCTGTCATACCCTACATTATCATATATAGCCCTTGAGCAGAAATGTGTGACGACCACTGATGTAGATACTTTGTCAGTTGCATTAAAAATAACAGATTAAAATGATTTCACCCGTTCGTAAAACCTAGATCATCTTGTATTGCTTAGCACTAGAGCTCATTTTGCCACAGGGGGATATGTTGGACTCTCCCTTTTAACATTGTATGGTAGTTAGCATGGTATGCTAATCATACCACGAGGAGTATGGGCCTACTCACTAAAATCTATCGGGTGCTCATGTGAGTCCGCCAGTTACGCCCTATTCTGGTGCCCCCGTCAGTGCCCGCGACGATTATGCCGCGGGTTCTCCTGACAATGATTTATTCACCCTAATACATTTTTCAGGTCGGCACCGTTCTTCTATACGGTGTACCAATAGTGTCCCTAGTAATCGAAGGTAACGAACGGCTGTGCCTCGCCCAAATATCAAACACGCTTCTAAAGCAGTTCTCCTACAACGAAATCCACAACCGACGGGTCGCGTTGGGTATCACTTGTGTGCAGTGTACACCTGTACAACTGGAGATACTGCGAAGAGCTGGAGCTATGCCTGTGTCCTCGAGGCGTTGTGGTAAGTATATGTTACTATGTGTCATATTATAAAAGGCTGTTGAAACCACTTTAATAACGACATTATAACAGTTATAGTGTAATTGAAGTATTTTAAATAATAATACATATCTACTGATGAATGTACCGCTTCCTCCGCTTTAGTAAATTGCCGTTTCCGACATGGTCCATACCTACTGAGTTATGGTTTTATCTTGTTATAACTTACCTATTAGTCTTAATAATGACAAAATAGCTTATTAAGTATCATTTGATAGAAAAGAAATGACGAATAATCATAATACTTATGTACCGTATTGCTGTTTTCTCAGCTTTTGAGAAACATTTCCCAAAGAAATTTAAACGTATCTGACTTATCTCTCCTTAACCAGGCATGATCACAAGGCGGGAAGCGGAACGACTCTGCAAGTCGTTCCTCGGAGACAATGCTCCTCCTAGATTACCAGACGACTTCGCTTTTGCAGTGCACCACGAGTGCGCCTGGGGTTGTCGAGGGGCCTTCTTACCAGCAAGGTATATAACTATTCAATATAAAATACATACATTCTCGCCTCTTTCCCATAGGGGTAAGCAGAGACCACTTCCTTCCACTTGCAACGATATTGACATACCACTTTCGCCTCTCCTAAATTCATTAATTCATGCATGTACTTCGGTTTATGGTACATTTAATCTGGCCTTTCTTAAAACATCCTCGTTTTGAACTTGGAACGTCCGCCTTGGTCTGCAAATTCTTTATAATATTCTGTAATACAATGGTTTTTTTTATCTGTGGGGCCAATTTTTATTCATAACTTATTTTCTTACAAGTTCTTCACTGATCTTCATTTTTGCCAGGTACAATTCCTCACGAGCTAAATGCATCAAATGTGCCTACTGCGGTCTTTTCTTCTCTCCAAACAAATTTATATTTCACTCACATCGCGTTGGTCCTGGAGACAAATATATACAGCCTGATGCAGCCAACTTTAATTCTTGGAGACGGCACATGAAGCTTAGTGGAAGCCCTCCGGAGGAGGTGGTGCATGCGTGGGAAGATGTGAAGGCTATGTTTAATGGGGGAACAAGAAAGAGAATGTTGTCTGCTGCTAGGTAAGTGAGATGGATATAAGTTGGCAACTATGAACTTAAAACTGACGTTTCTCATTGTTGCTGACTTAAAGTCTACTTAATTTTGTTTTGTTTTATCATGTTTGATATAAAAGCGCATTTAAATTTAGGGTTAAGCTTTGACCAAGACTTTGAGATTATGTGGTTTAGTTAGATATGTTCTTTTGTCCGTACCGTTCCTCCGTTACGTATCAGAGTCGCTATCCAAGAAGTGAAGTGTAGAGGCCTATTCGGTACGATACGGTGCGGTGGTAAGGCGTCTAGATCAGTGACAAGGTACGCTCGGATCCATCGCGAGTCTGTTTTCACCCCATTTTGAAGGTAAGACAAATAAAGGAACAATACGGCGCCAGTATGGACGTGATCGCAGCAAGCGCATGTCTTGCTCTTCGTAACTACCAACCCGACTGAAACACGCGATGATCGAAACGCTGAGCTACAAAGATACGGGCTATTTTTATCTGCATTCACTCTGAATGCGTCGCGATCCAAGTACTCTACTTGGATCGCGACGCTGATTCGAAAGGGTGGAACGATATGGACAAAAGAACATATCTGGACCCAGCTTATAATTTGATTAACCTGTCTAGTTACCTATATCTGGATGATGCAATGAGCCAATTAAACTTGGATAGTTCAGCTTAAAATTGTGCTTCAGACGAGTACCTCTCCGCAGGCCGGAGTCGGAGGGCAGCAGTGAAGCTAAAAGACCTGCAGCCAGCCCACCAAGTGCTCATGCTCCTGTGCCAAGACTAGCTGACTATGTGTGGGGAGCTAGGCTACCTCTACCTTACGCTCTGCCGTGGCTGAAACCTACCTTGTGGAGTCCAGGTAAGATTACATTTTTGTCTTTATATTGTTCATTATTATAACGTTTGAAATTTGAATAATTGTGAATTGTAGTGACTATTTTATGATGGAAGCACTTCATGTGTTGTATTGTTTGTTTTTCATCCATCCAGGAGCTTTAACAGCGTTAAGTAGCGTGAACTCAATAGACGAGCCGCGAGCCTTCCGCCCAGTGAGGGGGCGCCTCGAGTCACCACAACTGTCACCCGTCATGTCCCCGCCGAGGTCACCCAACAGGTAACTACTACGGATAACGCCAAAGTTCTTGCTTATTGTAATTTCTTATTGTGTTTATCTATTGGTACACCAAGGATATCGTTTTTCTCTGTTTAATATTAGAGTAGCTATGATAGGTATACGAATATTATATTATAAAGCTGCTTATACCTAAACACTTAGCAATAAGGTCCATATTATATTTTAGGCTGTGGTCGCACTGGTACGGCGACTGTCTCGTGATGGCGATTTCGTGAAAACAAACTCATATAAACACATGTCGGGGGCCGCAATCCAGGAACGACAAGCAATATTGACTTATTTATAGTACCACTGACGCGTCGCAGTTGCCAATTTGACAGTTGTAGATTTTATAAATTTGCCGTTTATGGACGCGTATCTTCATGTTTGTCAATAACACCTTAGATTCTAATTAATTTAATATTATTATGTAGTTATCTTAGTCGAAGCTATTAAGTGTCATCAAAATTAGGCTTTTTGTTGGTGGTAAATATTCATATCTTATAAGGGTTTATAACAAAAGAAAACATGGTCACCAGCAGGTCACCAATCACGTCGTCGCCTCAACGTTCATTCACACGGTCCCCCCTCCGGTCCCCGCCACCGTCGTCACCTCCCCGCTCCCCCAAGAGTGACAGAGACAGCGATGAGAGCGTCGACATTGAGACCACTGAAGAGGACCAGCCCAGGGAAGTGGTGAGTGGAATATACAATAACATATACAACTTTGTAAGCTTACTCTCCCTATACAGCAGGCAGAAATAGAAGAAGCAACCTCAACTACGCCCTAAGATTATATATTTAGGATTGTGTAACGGCTGCCCGCGATTTCGTTAATACTTCGAGTTACTCCTTATCATATCAACTTTCTATCGGTTGAGTCCCGTCAATATCGGCAAAACTGTTTTGGTTACGAGGCAGAATGTACGGATAATCAAACAGACAGACAAACGAACAACAAACAAATCAAATAGTATTAGTAAAAACCTATTATTTTCCAAAGATATGTTATCTACCAACGTTATGTAGGGGTAGACTATATAATAAATCAAATTAGATTGCTCGCATGCATTTTTGCGTTAACGAATGTAATGTAATTTGTTATGATAATAATAGGTAATTGTACAGTCTCAATGGTAACCAGAAAGCACTGTACGATACATTTAATATTTTCTAACTGATTAATGTTTTTTGACTGATTAAATTCAAGCTTACCATAAATATCTACCAGCTTAACATTTTGTATTATGGTATCCGAAATACGGAATTCGTTCATGTCTCTAGAACGTAACGTAACATTAGCTACGAGCTACGGCGACGATGCTACGGAGCTACGCTACTACGATTGTAGTTTCTGTTTTTAATTCTAAATTGGTTATTATTATTTTTTTATTAGTTTTCATTTTATTTTACGAGGTAGGTTTGGTAAAATTATTTATTATGTAAATTCGTTAAGAATTAAGTTAAAGTTATAGTCATTGCCGTAAGATATAATTAAAATATATTCAACGGACGCACATATCAAAATAACGTGACAAAATATATGTTTATTGATATGTATTTACTACCAATGTGGTAGCTATGCATTTTTGATCAAATGTCTCGTTCATGAAGGTTTACGGAAAGAGATATTTTTTTTAATTACATTATTGAACTAAGCTCACCATACATGCTGCTTTCCGTTTTAAAAACTTTATGTTATGTATATTGTATATTTACTGATTGCACTAAATAACATCTGAATAAATGAATCATTAAAGACCACGTTGAAACACATAAAGGAATTCAATTCCTCCGTAAACGTTTAAGTATCACAATAAAAGGATTCTAAAGACTACTCAGTACTTAAAAAAATAAGTCAAATTCTTTTATATAACTTACGTAAACGTTTCTCAAAGATGCAATCTGATAGTATTGAGTGAATCGTATTATCCACTCCGGTTGGATTTTTCTGAACAGACAGAGTTGGATCCAATTTAAAAAGTTGGAAGAGGAAAATTTTTCCAATCACCGTCGCTTTAACTTGGTGATCGGTGTGATTAGTTTTTTTGTTATTTTTACTTATGCTAGAAAGCTGGTGAAGATGTTAAGGTTGGTAATCAAACCATGAAAAATTCGCAACATATTGGCAAAATAAATGTATTTTACTTTCATTTCTGAAAATTACTAGTTACTTATTTTAATCTTATTCCGCTTAGAGACGTGTTATAAAAGAGATTGATAAATTTCGATGATCGGTTGGGTTCCACCGTAGCTGAATTGGTTAAGACTATATTAGGGGCTATACCTAAGATGCAGGTTCAATTCCTACCGGTGGTCTAAATTTATTAAGCACAGTTTTGAAAATAAAAGGGTTCTAAGTTCGTTTAAACCACGCTTGGGTTGAAAAGCGCAGTAAGACGGTTTCTACCCTCGAGCTGATACATGCTGTTATAATCCCTTAGTCGCCTATTACGACACACATAGGATGATATGGGTTGGTCTCACACGGCTACGTCTAATAAAAACTCTTACGTCAAGTAAAATAAAGAAAAAGGTAAAATATTAATGTTTTTTGTGTCTATGTAACATTTTAAAGTTATTTCAATGTCCAGAAAATACGGTTAAAATTCTGTTAAATACGGTTACGCAGTGTTAGAACGTAAACGATTAACGATTTATAAAACAACAGTCGGTAAACAACTCCTATTGCTTAATAATTCAAGCGGAATTTTCCCCTCACGATGCCAACGAAATAAAAAAGAAAACTTATGTAATTAATGCATTGATTAATTTCATTCAGTTACTAAGATAAGCCATTTAATTTCTACCAATGTCCGATGCGCTCCCAAGAGGAACTGCCGCCGCCATTTTGTCAATATGGCGTCCATTGGAGGCTTTTGCACGTCGTAAACTCTGTAATTACTGGCGGCACGAATTCAAATGAACTTCATTTCGGTTTTAAATAAGAGAAAATGTTTAATTTAGTCGCGATCGGCTTGGACCAATTAATTGGGGATTTTCGTTTTAGTGACGGGTCGGAGTTTCGGTCGTTTTTTTTATTTGAGCGTTGAGCAAGCTTGTGTTTGGAGTGTTTGCGCTGTAATTAGAGCCAGTTGTATGTTCCTTCATTATCTTTATTTTTGTATGTTGTATACAATTTGGCTTAAGACTATATAAAGTACTGTACATGAGGTATTAGCGCTGTAATGTTTAGGTAGATTTAATGTTTCTTTATTATTTTTGTTTTAGTTCTATTTTCATATTTAGCAAAGTTGTATACAATATGCATATTGTATACAACTCTGCAAAAGATGAAGGAAAGTAGGTACTTGTGTATAAGATTAGAGCAGTCATTACGTTCTTGAAGAGCCAAATATCTTATGATAACATTTTAGCTTTGAGTCAAATCACAAACGTCATTATGGATGTAGGTATCGAATGGAATATTTTCTTAATTCATGTCGCAGCTGTATTAGTTGATTATTCCTTAGATTTCCGTTTAAGATGGTGGTATTAGTGAACTGCAATTACATTACATTAGATAGAACTAACCCGTCGGCCGATCGTTATACAGACTTTAATCCGTTGGGATATAACTTTCGATAACAATGGGTCTCGTATCTTTGTTCTTATACTGTGTATTTGTACACAGTATAAGAACAAACGATAAGATCGGTGCTATAAACCTAGTATATATATCTATATATATAAAAGAAAGTCGTGTTTGTTACAACACTTATAACTCGAGAACGGCTGGACCGATTGCCATGGTTTTTGATTTGTTGGATTTGTTTCCGTCCCGAATAGCAGAATACATTTTAAAAACAAAAGAAAGTCGTGTTAGTTACACTATTTATAACTCAATAACGGCTGAACCGATTTGGCTGAAAATTGGTAGGGAGGTAGCTAAGAACTGGGAGAAGGACATAGGATACTTTTGGGTAGGGGTAGGGTAGGGTAGGGTAGGGTAGGGTAGGGGTAGGGTAGGGGTAGGGTAGGGATATGGTAGGGGTAGGGTAGGGGTAGGGTAGGGGTAGGGGTAGGGTAGGGGTAGGGTAGGGGTAGAGTAGGGGTAGGGTAGGGTTAGGGTAGGGGTAGGGTAGGGCAGGGGTAGGGTATAAAAGTCCACCCGTGCGAAGCCGGGGCGGGCCGCTAGTATATATATATATACTAGTTAAGCCGTTGACGGAGTTAAGCCGTTGGTCCTGAATAGTCCTGATTGTTATAGCATCATCTATAATAATCGTTTATCAAAGAACGGGAAGCAGCCTTTCCTTGTGTCTTATAACATCATTCTGCGGTCACCAACCCGCCTGCCAAGCGTGGTGACTATGGCAAATACCCTCCCTCGAGAGAAGGCACATGTTCAGCAGAGGACGTTAAACGGGTTGATGATGATTATTTTTTAGTCAGCAACCTGTGTCATGGGGGCTTGTCACAGACATTATATATACCTACATAGTAATATAGTTAACTTAGTAATGAAATCGTCTTATATCATATATGACAATCGTATATACTAAATACTAGGATATGACAGCAGTGTTTATCCATTCTTTGGGGAACCTCACGCTACCGTTTACGTTACATTACCAAGCATGGTCAAAAGATACCTGTTCGGAAAGGTCTTTGTCCTTTTTCTCGGATTTACGTATGTTAACTACTTCACCAGACATTAAAGTGAGCGAGGAATTCGGAAGGTTCATTGAACAAACTAGGGGCCACGTCTTTTTCCAGCTGTGGTTATCAACAGGCTGATTTTAAAACTAAAGATGTTGAAAAATATTCTCAAAACTGATGATGCGATGTTAAAAAATATTCTCAACCGAAATTAATTAATTCTTGAAACACTCTATAGAAAACGCTACTCGAATTACTGTATAGTAATTCGAGTATCGTTTTCTATAGAGTGTTAACGAAAATACGTTATTTACCATTACTGAATAGGGTTCTCGTAATAAATAAAAGAGGCGCTACCAGTACTAATAATTGACGTGAACGCTAGTAATTAACGCGCCTCGACAACCCTACAATTAATCCCGTCAAAGGATGCGTTAGGGTTGTCGCTGCTATTTAAATATTATGTTATTTTGTTCCATAAGATATTTTGTGGAAATCACTAGGTTCATAGTTCAAGTCTTGTTTATGAATTAAAAATGAAAAAAAAAGTTACTTTTACAAATATCATCACGATTAAACTGTATTAGGTCACTGCTGTACATGGGCGTCCTCCCGAGGGAGGGTTTTGCCATAGTCACCACGCTTGGCATGCGTGTTGGTGACTGCGGTATTATGTTTACTACCGTACATCATTATAGATGATGTAGTAACAATCGGAACCAATTGTTTAATGTGCTTTACAAAGCAATCAACCAACCAGATCCAAAAATAAATTTTAGTTTTTACATAAAGACTTATGCCACTACGCCACGAAGGCGAAATTAAATATTAAATGAATTTATATGGTTTGTAATAACTTTGAAGTTATAGCACTCAAAATTATAATAAAGTAAATTTTATTAAAAAAAAAATATACTTATATATACAGGGTGTCCCAAAAGATTACGTAGCTGGGAAGGGGGGTGATAGGGATGGTCACAAGGGTCACCAGAAAAATATAAAAAATTCCCTCTGGGTGTTTAAAAAAATAAATGGCATTTTTTGAAAGACTAAAAATTTTACACCTTGTGCTAACTGTACCTACAAATATGGCTGTATTTAAAGAAAATGCTGTTATGTAATCTTCAATAACAACAAGGTCATCAACATCAACGTCAAAAATAACAAGGTGTAAAATTTTAAGTTTTTAAAAAAATGCCATTTTTTTTTTAAATACCCAGACCGGTTTTTTTTTTATTTTTCTAGTGACCATTGTGTCCACCCCTGTCACCCCCTTTCCCAGCTACTTAACCTTTTGGGACACCCTGTATAAAAAGTTTTTATTCACGTAGGTAAACCTATTACTTGTATTTGTAAATATTCGAAACATATTTTGGTTTTTTAATTTACTGTATTAAGTATATTTGATTATTGCTGCTGATTATTACAATAGTTTATATAGCTTTAGCCTAAAAGGTATGAAAATACTTTTTTTTATATCTATATCTATAGTTGAATAGTCTAAGTAATGTCCTTTGAGTATGTTATTATTTAGAAGGACCATAAGTTTATTCGTTTTTATATCAAGTATTTTGAACACCATGTGGTCTATGGACGGCAAATAAATAAGACAAATTTCATCCTAACATATATATCGTCTCGCCTTTCTAAAGGTAGGCAGAGACAGAAGAACACAACCGGGCACTCCTGTTTTGCTTCTTCTACATAACTCCACATTCATGCATGCAACTTTGATTTGACTCTTTGAAAAAAGAGTTACGAAAGATGTGGATTAGCGCGCCCCGGGCGTAAATATGTCGATCAGATATGCGTCCTATTAAAAAAAGGGGCATGTCCTCACATTAATTATATTATATTGACCCTCTTTAAGCCATCCAAATATTAGACCTGATTGAAAAAAAAACGAAAATCATTATATAAATACGAGAATTTAGAATAATCTGGGTTTCCTGATTCCTGATTTCTTGAGGGTGTCTCTATAAAATTAGCAATTGTTTTATGGGCCTTGTATTCGCTTCTACAACAAACTAATTAATGTAAGAGATCTTTCTGTACATACCTAAGTTTAATCGATGTGTTAAAAGAAAAATAGTAAAACAAAAGTTACTATAAAATTGCTGACTATGTAAATAACAAAATTGCTTAGCAGTAGTGAGTTTCTCTGGAACAATACTGCTTCAAAGAATTGCAGTACAATCATTAATCAAAAAAAGGATTCCTCCAAGTTTTTTGCCAGTTCTTCTCAGAGCTGCCAAGTTGTCCAAAACTGGTTGCAGAAAAAAGGGGCCTCAATAGAACATGGTTTACAAATATGTATAAAGACTATTTGAATATAATTTGAATTGTATTACAATCAACATAATGTATTACCATAACAAAACCACCCTACCATGCATAACGATAATTAAAATTTATCTATCTCTTCCCATCTGTAATAATCCTAATAACTGAGACAACAGCAGTTGTAATAAAACAATCAATTGATAGTCAAATCACTCCATAGATTAAAATGTAATCCCTAAATCGGATCTAGGTTCACTGGTTAAAGCGGATTACAAATGTTACCGCGAGGCAAAGCTAGTTTGAATTGATTGTTCGGACAATATTGTGTGGATGACCCTTTAGTTGTATGCTTTAAATATTCCGACTTAATTAAACATTCGGTTTAAAATTGAACAATAAATTTGTAAGAAAAGAATAAATGCAGTATCACTGCAAACTTTTATTTATTTATTTAAGGACAACCAGTAGCTGTTAGATTTTACTTACAATATATAAAGAAACAAACAAATGTGAAGTCTAATGCACAGCATTTTAAGGTGTCACAACATGCACAGTCTTATGACACTCGTGACATTACAATAAAAACCGGCCAAGTGCGAGTCGGACTCTCGCACGAAGGGTTCCGTAGGTACTAGTTAAAAGTGCCTACCTATTTTTGATATCAAGACTACAACAAGTAACATAGTATAAAAGTTCTTGTAGTTCGTTGTAACTTTGATCGATGTTACTTGATCTCTTTCAAACCAATTTTCGGTGGAAGTTTGTATGGTTATGTACATCATATATATTTTTTAGTTTTATCATTCTCTTATTTTAGAAGTTACATGGGGGGGACACACATTTTACCACTTTGGAAGTGTCTCTTGCGCAAACTATTCAGATTAGAAAAAAATGACATTACAAACCTCAATATCATTTTTGAAGGCCTATACATAGATACCCCACACGTATGGGTTCGATGAAAAAAATATATTTGAGTTTCAGTTTTAAGTATGGGGAACCCCAATTTTTTTTGTTTTTTTTTCTATTTTTGTGTGAAAATCTTAAAGCGGTTCACAACATACATCTACTTGCCAAGTTTCAACATTATAGTTCTTATAGTTTCGGAAAAAAGTGGCTGTGACATACGGACGGACAGACAGACAGACAGACAGACATGACGAATCTATAAGGGTTCCGTTTTTTGCCATTTGGCTACGGAACCCTAATAAAAAGGAACTTGTTATAAATAATAAATATTTTGCTTAGTGTACATTCTATTCAGATGATTCTGTGCCTTTTATTTCTTACGTCCAAATTGTAGTTCATTTTATGTATGGGAATGTGCCGTGTGGTTTCCGGCTTAGAATAGACCACCCCATGTCCTCCCATGGGTGTCGTAAAAGGCGGCTAAGGGACATATGGCTGATGATGTTAACATCTTACTGCGATCACCAATCCGTCTGCCAAGCGTGGTGATTATGGCAATATCCCTCAACGATTCTGGCTTGCCAGGTTCTGTTAAGAGGAGGCCCATGTTCAGCAGTGGACGTAAACGGGCTGGTGATGATGATGATGATGATGATGGGAATGTAATAGTTTTTTTTTCATCTTAAAAAGATTACTAGTAGAGTTTTTGCAGTCTACTAGTATTCTTGTAAACCCCTCGTGCTAAGCTAATATTATGTTATGAGTTCACGTCGGTTGTGCAATGGGTCGGGATCGAACTGGCGACCACAAGATCATAAGTCCGACGCCCTAGCCATTGGGCTGCGGCTGCTTCATTGATTCATCATCATCATCAGCCCGTACAACGTCCACTGCTGAACATGGGCCTCCTCCCGAGGGAGGGTTTTGCCATAGTCACCACGTTTGGCAGGCGGATTGGTGACCGCAGTATTATGTTGTAATACACAGGGAAACGCTGCTGCCCGTTCCCTGGTATACGCTTGTTATAGATATGTTATAACAATCTAGACCAACGGCTTAACGTGCTTTCCGAGACACGGAGAGTAGTCCCTCAATCAACCAGACCCGGAAGAAATCTTAGAATTTACACAAAGATTTCTTGTCCGGTGTGGGGATCGAACCCACGACCACCGAGACTTAAAGCGAGCCAAATACCGCTACGCTACGGAGGTTCATTGATTATTATGAGAAAATAGCTGAATTTAATTACATACTCGAATTAAAAACGTACAACATTTTACATACACAATTATTATTATCCTATTATTTTTCTATTACTATAATTACTCGTTTGCCTACAAATACGACATGATGAATAAGTACTTCAAAATAAATCATCAGTGACGTACTGGAATACCGCTTAAGTGAAAGTTGCCAATAAGGTGTAATTTCATCTGACAATAAATATTTGCGTTATATATGTTTTAAAGATCAAAAAATCTATTTGCTACTAATTAATTTTAAACCTTATTTACTTTTGTTACTTACATTGTATTACAGTATCACCGATGAAATAATTTCTTCCATCAAGTTTATTACACAAACTAAAAGTTTATTTGCCGATCAATGCAAAATAATCACATTTAAAACTATAAGTGATCAAATAAATGGGATTAAGTTGAACATTTGTTTGCGGACAGCCCTACACGCGCGCTGTTCAAATTAGGGCGCGTACACAAACAACTCGATCATGAGCTTTCAATACAACGACCTATTGAACAATAACTTATATGTATTTAATTAATTCTAACACTTGTGCTTCTTTGGCTCTTTGAATATTGATAAGTCAATTTATTAAGTTTTAAAAACATTATAACCTCCGTAGCGTATTTGGCTCGCTTTAAATCGAGAAGGTCGTGGGTTCTTTCTCCACGCCAGACAGGAAATCTTTGTGTAAATTCTAAGATTTCTTCCTAGGTCTGGTTGGTTTAGGAACTACCCTCCGTGCCTCGGAAAGCACGTTAAGCCGTTGGTCCCGATTGTTATAACATTATCTATAATAATCGTATATCAAGGAACGGGCAGCAGCGTTTTCTTGTGAGTTCTTCAACATAATACTGCGGTCACCAACCCGCCTGCCTACTGGTGCCTATGGAAAATACTTTCTTTGCCCTCCGACGGCATATCTCTTAATCATCAATTCTCAAACTAATTACCCAAGTTTACCCAACAATCAAACACAATTAATATAGAATAACGTTATTGTAGTGCTGTCTGTGTGTTGGCCGTGTAATTAACTGGGTAGGGGAGGAGTGCGGGCCGCGGGGGGTGGTGGACGTCCCTAGAGAGGACGAAGCAAAGCCGTGTGTCTCACTTGTTTATTCTAATTCAATTACGAGTTGACGCGCCGCCGGTATTGGCGGAATTTATTTATTGAACATAGATACATTTATTTTTAACTAGCGGCCCGTCCCGACTCCGCACGTGTGCACATTTCGTGTAAAAATATAGCCTATGTTATTCAGGGATAATGTAGCATTCTAATAACTGAGACATGGTGAAAGAATTATCGAAATGCGTTCAGTCGTTTTTGAGTTTATTCGAAACAAACATACAAAAACAAACTACAACTTTATAATATTGTACTTACATACAGTGCAACTGCGCGAGAAGCTATCTCGCGCGCAGTTGCACTCGTAGGTGTACACTTAGGTTTATAATTAAATGATGAATGATTATTTTTCACCCCTTGGGGTTTGAATTTTACAAAAGGCTTTTGTAGTGGATCTATATGTCACAAAAGAAAGCCACGGTCCAAATATCACGTGTCTAGCTTCAGTAGTTGTGCCTCGGCGTTGATGCATCAGTCAGTCAGGACATATTACTTTATTTATTTTCAACTAGCTGTATCCCGCGGTTTTACACGCATTACTCTGCTCTAGTGGGTCGGAGCGTGATGTTTTGTAGCCTATATGTTAATCCAGCTTATGACCTATCCGCGTGCAAACTTTCAGCCAAATCCGTTTAGTAGTTTTTGCGTGAAACGTTTTACTACTTATTGCTCCAGCAAATTAGGTAAATATAAAATACGAATCCAAACCCTAACTGAAAGCTGAAACATAGTGCCATCCACATTTTGTCTAAGCACAGCACGAAAAACATAAAACGTGTCCAAAAAAGTTAACATCCAGTGATTTATATGAACATCAAGTGAACAATTGAATCGCTTCACGCAACACCTAAAGTATCTATTAAGTACGTGACGAGGGAACTAAACTTAGTACCTACAACATACCAAATGTGTTTATCAGTCGCGGGCACTTGGAACTTGAAATCGTGTTCAAAATGTTTAACCGTCTATTCGCTATCTCGATTACTCTGTACACCACCGTCTCCCTCCCACATATGCTGCCGCCAGACATAGACCCCATATATCGCGAAGATGGGTGCGCCGCGTTAATTCCGTTCGAAGTTCTACGTGCCCTTAGCATAAAGTGCTTAGGAACGATACAACTGTTTTTTTATTCTTTAATGCTTAGGGATTAGGTCATTTGTCTTCGGAATTGGTTGTGGCCCATGGGTTTTTCGGATTTGTGGCTCTTAAAATGAAAATAGAGCACATTTAGTTACAAATAGAGGGGAGTAGGTACACCTGTATCATTTCAACGTGAAGATATAGGTATATTTTATAAACAATTACACTTTTTCATCTTTAGACATTTTTGTTATAAAAAATATTATATATATTCAATTTAAAAACACTTCTTTAATAAAAGAAATTCGATGGAGGCGATAAGTATACCTATAACTGCAACATTCTAATTTCATACCATAACATCATCATAAAGAATAAAATCTGATTGTACCACTTTTATGTTAAGTAATTTAATCGTTTTGATCTGCATTAGGTATTATAAAGCTGAAGAGTTTGTTTGTTTCTTTGCTTGAACGCGCTAATCTCAGAAACTACAGTTGCTATTTGAAAAAAATATTTCGCCATTAGATAGGTACGGTAGGTATCCAGAAGCTCCGCGATTGAAACCGCGCGCGTAAAATATTAACCTACCAATTTTAAAAGTAGGTTATGACACAAGTATATCTATGCCAAAACTGGTCTATTGTCCAGTATCAGTTTACATAATATATATAGTCCCACTAATAGGTAATACTGTTAGCTTAGCACATCGTCCATATGCCGTATGTTCAGACATTTGTTTGTTCAGCATTCATTTCGCTTTTCATATAACTGAATGAGAACTGTAGTTTTCTTCTTTTGAAATTGGATTGTTACGATTGTCAGCTGCTGAAATTATGGTTGAAATAGATTTTAACATCTATACAAGCTGTTTGGTTTCTAATTTAGAACAGAATACCCATTTAAATTTTTTGACGACGTTACGGAAATGTTTACCGCCTTAACTTTTGAGTTATTTGTCGAAGTAATGCTGATCATTACCGATAGATGGCACTAACGTTCCCATTAGAGACGTGTTATAAAAAGAGAATGATAAATTTCGATGATCGGTTGGGTTCCACAGTTCCACCGTAGCCGAATTGGTTAAGGCATTAGGGGCTATACCTAAGATGCAGATTCGAGTCCTGCCGGTGGTCTAAATTTATTATTTTCAATTTTGAAAATTAGACCACCATATGTCTTCCCATGTCTTAAGAGGCGACTTATAATATATAATTACTGTCCATCTTTTAGGTGTATGTCTCTACAGCTAATAGATGGGCAGTAGTACCTATCAACTCAAGATGACTTACCTTCTTACTGCGAGCACCAATCCATGAGTAAAGGGTGGTAATTATGGCAATATACCTCAACGACACTTGATTACCAAAGACTACTAAGCTAGACGTAAACCCGCTATTGAATTTCCTTTTATTAAAATCAAAACTCATTTTTACCTTACCTACCCCTTAGGAAGGCGGCAGTTATGCTTAATTGAATTTAAACTTTATTACAAGCCCATACAGTTCAAAATATATTGGCTGGTATGTGGTCACTGATTGACTAAGAGTTAAGCAAAACACAATACTTTTATTAAACAAAAACGAAGGTAAACCATCAAATATTCATTGCACATTCAAACAAATGGTTGTTCGGTATAATCAAATTATTGCTGTCTGTACATAATGACAGATTCTTATCGAAATAATATTAAAAGTTTCGTAATGTCGTTTGGGAATGTTTTATTTTAATATGTATAGATGGACGATAGCGCTAAATTTACCATTCAAATTATAGGCAGTAGTTAAATCGGTTTTATTTTTATAAATATAAGGTATATGTGAAGATGGGAACAGTAGAATAAAGAGTAATTATGAGAGCTTTAGAGATTCTATAGAGCTAAGTTAGATTTTAGAATCGTACCTATTTCGGCAGGTATTATTTTGTAAATAATGCAACAGCAAATTTAAATAATGGTTACTATGTCGAGGTAAAAAAAATCGCGTTGCTATGACAATGACTATAAGTCACAAGTCACATTGTCATAGCATCGCGACAATTTTTGGGGTTCCGTACCCAAAGGGTAAAAACGGGACCTAATTACTTAGACTTCGCTGTCTGTCACCAGGCTGTACTCAAGGACCACGGTAGCTAGACAGGTGAAATTTTCACAGATGATGTATTTCTATTGCCGCTATAGCAACAAAATCAATCAATAACGGCAACAGGCACCTGAATATGGTACGGAACCCTTCGTGCGCGAGTCCAACTCGCACTTGGCCGGTTTTTTACCTTGACATAGCAATTATTATTTAATTTTAGCAACCAACAACAATAATTGTAGCTATAGATAAACCAGTTGACAAGCTACTAATTACTATGACAACGCGACATTACTGTTATCGCTGTCGTATTTTTACTTAATTATCTTCTGCCAATCTTTTCAGCCCAAAGTTTGGCGAATCTTCTTTAACCTCGGCAAATATTTGAATAGCTAGTTTCAAATATTTCGAAAACAAAACAAAATGTATGTATTCTTCTTTGCACACAGTTAATACTTAACATAAAGTAATACCTTCAACGGAAACAACATGTATAAAGGCGAGCTTAATTCAATAACGAATTTTCTTCCAGCAAACCTTTTTGAAAAATGTATTTGATTAAAAGTGCATAGCTAGTGAACAACGGACGAATCTTATAATACCTAAATCTTTCATCTTTTAAATATATTTTCCTAGCTTATGTATGAATGTCTTAAAAAAGCTAGTTGCTGTAAAATTTATTAATAAATCCGCTAAAATAAATAACGATTTAAAGGCAAGACGACACGTTAAACAATTATAAAAAAGCAGTTCATCTTTTAATCCGATGCATTTTAAACCCCCTAAAGATTTAAACTAATTTACTATAATATAATTAAATGGAATTCATCGTTAAAGTTAAAACTAACTTACATAACGCACAAAAGCCAATCTATTCTTTTCCACATTTGTGCACGCGGCCGTTATTTAAATGTCGTTGTGACATTTGGTTATTTTTTTTTTATTTACCTCATTTGGGATTTGGCATTTTGGCCCGCCATTTTTATTTGTTATCGTGCGGAACATTAATTTTGTTGTTGTGGGCCCCATGTATGCCCCTCTCTTTGTTGTTAAAGCAGTTACTGTTTTTTTGTTAACACATTTATTTGTATTCTTTGTATTATTTATTGTTTCTTTCTCTGTATCGGCTATTGGTTAAGTATTAATTATTAGTGTAAGATTTTAGTTTAATTAGCAATTTTTTTTTTCGGACGGACCTAATATTTACTTAGCCCTGAGACTTTTGCTACTTCACCGGGCATAAAGACGAGCGGAGCTCCAGCCTAGATAAATGGTTTAAACACTACAAACTAAGCAACCTGCGCAAGAGGGCGTCCCCTGTGGGTGTTGGACCTCGGCTCAGGTCGCTGACGGGGAAATTGAGGGATTATGGCTTTAAGTTTCTTTAGGGGAGTTTTGTGCAACTGTCGCTCTACTTTACAATTCGCGGGCCTCTCGGACTTCGGGTCTACGAGGGCATCGGAAGGTTCTTAGCAAACTAAGGGTCGAGAGAGCGAGGGGGGATCGTGAGGGCGAGGGGGGAGCAAATATAATTTGAAAATTGTTAATGGTCTAACTAATTTACTGATATTAGTGCACTGTACAAACCCGTATACATCCACTACTGAACTACTCTCATTAACAGCCCATGGCAAGCCAGTGTCGTTGAAGGATATTAGCATAATCACCACGCTTGGCTGGTGGATTGGTGATCGCAGTAAGATATTGAGTATCCTCGAGCTGATAGATGCTGCTGCCCATCCATCAGCGGGTTTTCCCTTGGTCGCCTACGACACCTATGGGAAGACATGGGGTGGTCTTTTCTTAACAACACACAGCTCCTGCTACTAAAATTAATACATGTGAAATGATACGTGTAGAAGTTTGTTACTAAATTAGGCAAAGAGGTCAATGAATTGGTATGAATTTGGGCATGAAGATATTTTATTAACTTACATGCTTACCTTTTTACCTGATACATTGCCCCGTTTCATCAATTTAGGGGTGGATTTTTAAAAAAACCTTCTTATCCGATGTTTTCTTCATATTAAAAATACACCCTCTAAGTTTCAGGTCTCTCACGATCAACGGTTTAGGCTGTGCGTTGATCCAATCAATCAGTCAGTTATTCATTATTGTTTTATTAAAACAGATTATGGAATTAGTAATATGTTATAGAGTTTATGTTAAAAACACATTATCCTTGACTGTCACTTTGACCAACCACTTTTAGTCTTTAAGACTAAAAGTGAACCAACACTTTCTAGGCAAGCGTGAATCATCTTAGGCCTTATCTTCGCCTTCCATCAACCGAGATTATGGTCAAACGAAAGCCTATATTTGTTTTTTTTAAAAGCCTAGGTTCTATTTAATAATAAATAGTTTTGTTTGCAACCAGTGCTAAGGAATCTCTTTATGCAATAAAATTTAAGGTATCGGTTCGATAGATCGCTCCCGGACTGATTTTACAACTTATTTCATGTCTATAAAGAGATCATACCAGAAATTAATCTAACACTCTTCAATATAAATGTTGATTTTACTCTTTAATCTAAATTTTTCTACTACTACAGGCACTACTGTGTTAAAAACACATAGCATAATTATTTTAAAATTAATGCAGTAATACAGTGCATATGTTTAAATTACTCTTTTGTGACTAAATCCATTCCATATTCGAAAAAATGGCCCTAAATTCTAACTAACGTACAAAAGGTTTAACTCCAAATGTTTAGAGACACGCGACACAAAAGTATGTTAATCGGACAGAGAGACAGTATTTGTATATATTATTTACAGTAATTACCGACATTCTGTGACGCCATGCGATGCAGTGTTACGTAAATAATTATGTGGAGTGTATGAATAAAATATTATGAAACAGACTATAGATGTCAGATTGGTTAAAAAGGACAATTTTGAATTGTTTATATTGATAACATTGGGTGCGACTTGAATTTTTTAAGTTCTTTTGGATTTCCGGGTTTTTTGAATTAAGCTAAGATTGTAAGATAATATATATATGCTAGATGGCAGGCAGTTAGTGTGAAATTTCAGCAGTAGGATGTATTTGTTAAAACCCAATAAATTAAAACCAAAAATTTGAAATCAATAACTAAGCGTTTCCTTCGGTTATTAAAAAACGTTGAGAAAACTCAGTATAACTACTATTTAATTTGGACTGTGACTTTTGTCACTCAAAATTATGAATTATAAGATCTTTTTATTTCTTTAACTGTATGGTAATATTGAAAATGAAGATTGTTTATTAAAAGCATACTTTTTGGCAATTGCTTTCAGTTTAAAAAGTTTATAAGGTGATTTTAAAGTACTTTTAAATTGAGGTTATTTCATGGTGATACATTTCTAAAATTGTAGCGAACCATAGTCTGTAGTAGCCTTATTTAGAAACCAGGGATCATCGCTACGGCGTAGCACACGTAGCATATCAACAGATAGAATTGCGTGGTATTTCGTCGGTCAATAAAGTCACACAAATTACCGATTGCGTAACTATAAGACAAATCCCTACGACTTCATTGGTCAAAATGTGTCACGCATTAATAAATTTTTTTCTCATTTTTTTTTATGATCGCCGTGAATTATGTGTTTACTTAATTAGGTAAGTATTTTTATCGTTACGATTTTCACTCTATGTCAGTAAAAAAAAAGATAAAATAACTATGCCGTAGACATATTTTTTATATACATATCACGCCCTATTAAAGCGATGTGTCAGTTCTAAAGTTCCAATTGTCTGTGCTGTGGACGTTGCAGTGGCTTTTAAATCAAACAACAATAATTACCATGAGCTTTTATTAGTAAGCCACTATCTGTAAACTCGCAAACAGGGCAGTGCTGCTCAAACTTTGTGTTGATTGCAGCGGTTATTACTGATTTAGTATTCTGTCTGAATTTGGTAGCGATTGTGACGAGTACTGGTAACTGACCACTGACTGGTAGAATTAAGGTACAGTTGTACATGCTCATAAAATGGCATGCTTAAAACGAGCGTGCTCTTTAAACTGACTAATTTGCTTTTATTTAGCATACCTTTTTTAAGCATAGGTACAGTCAGCACCAAAAGTCGATGAACAGAATCAACATAACAAAACACCACGGTGTAGGTCGGTCGGTCGGTCGCGACGACGGCGGCCGACCGACCGACCGACCTACACCGTGGAGTTTATGGCATTTTATTGTGAACAGGTGTTTTGTTATGTTGATTCTGTTCATCGACTTTTGGTGCTGACTGTACTTTTAAATAAGCTGCACGACTGCATGCTCATAAGCAAACCTGTTTAGACAGGCGCAATAAGCGAACTTGTTCAGACAGGCGCGGTAGGCAAACTCGAAATGAACATGCTCATTTTCATGAGGTTTAACCCGTTCCTGTGGGGACTTTATAATACAATATAGCCTATAGCCTTCCTCAATAATTAGGCATTCTAACACTGAAATATTTTTTCAAATCGGACTATCAGTTCCTGAGTTTAGCGCGTTCAAGTCAAAACAAACTCTTCAGCTTTATATGCAGAATGTACGGATGTATGGATGTATATTGTTACTCTTTCACGCTTAAACTACCAAATGGATTTGGCTGAAATTTTGCACGGGGATAGGTTGTAAGTTGGATTATCATATAGGCTACAAAACATCACGCTCCGACCCACCAGATCAGAATACCGCGGGTAAAACCTCGGGGCGCGGCTTTTATTAATATACATTAAAAATTTACGGTCCAAACTTTGAGTTCATCTAAAATCGGCGTCACAAAATAACAGCAGTTATTAGTTAAGTGATAGACAATTCAAGTGGGCACAAGTGCCGTGTCGCATCAGATATAACACAAACTGACTCGTATATCGTGTATTCGTACATTAACCGAAGCGGACGCAACACGAATGTCGTGTGTGTTGCTACCATTATCGGTACTGGAGAATATTTGATTATACGCTGTTTAGTACGTTGTATGTGATTTTAGATTACCTACTGAATGTATTTGGGATTTTTGGTAGATTTGATGATATGGTCGATATTTTTGTAGGGTTAACTGTACAGGGTTACTTGTAAAATACCAACAACCGCTTGAGAAGCCATTGTACTTTTAACTATCAACAACTTTTACCTTGATTTCAGGTTTGTAAAATTTTATTTCCCTTGAGTGGGAGTGGGATTAAAGCATATAAATATAGACCTTTCTCTTGTTAAATAAAGTTTAATTTCCTATGACAGTAACAGCTGTCACAGTACTATTTCTAAGCAATAAAGTACTACTAATTCTATAGTATAGTTTTTCTCCACAGCCTTGCACATGGCCTTGCAGCAGCGTGCCCCCTCGGCCTGAAGAGAGCTGCTGGACTGGCCTGGTGCCCAAAGTGGAGAGAGAAGACGAGCCTCGGGAGCCGTGGAGATTACCTGATCTCCGACCATCACTGCACTACATGCATGATCGAGGTAATTTGAATTAAATTTTTAGTATTAGAATTGCGAAATAAGCCATTAATAGGTAAATTTAAATAGATAATTGAGCATTAAGGAGGTAGGTACAGTCAACAAAATAGATAGGTTTACACCGTTAGTATCAAATAATGTAGATTTAAGGCGGAAACATATTATTAAAACGCCACGCCACCCGACGACACGCCACGCGTGTTGAGTCGAATCAAATGTATTGTTTTCTATAGACCAGAAACACACTATGAACACCCGACACAACGCCACGCGCGTTTTGATTTACAAGTGTTAACACGTGGCATGGCGTGGCGTTTTAATAATGTGTTTTCGCCTTTACGTTTATGTCACTATGACAGCCGGCAATTGTTTATGGGTAAAGAGTTCGCTGCTCCTTGTGTACAAATTATAAATTAGATATACTTAGTTTTAGTTTATTATTATAATGATTATGTAACAGACAAGACTTGTAAATCACGAAAATGAATACTTCGAAATAAATTACACACAATATGTTGATAGCCAGTGGCGGGGCAAGACCTAACCTAAGAATTATTGAAAACTTTCTTCAGTATTGCTGGTGTAATTGCTGCCATTTCACCACGGATATTCTCCTAGAGTTAATCGATGGTTCTCGGATTATTGCTGTAGACTTTGTGTGTGAGGTATCCCCACAAAAAAAAAGTCAGGAAGCGTCAAGTCTGGACTACGTGGGGGCCATGGGATATCACCTCTTTTCGAAATCAGTCTGCCAGGGAACATCTGTTTCATAACCACCATGGAGTCATTTGATGTGTGACTGGTAGCTCCGTCTTGGAAACCAAGTACTGGAATTCACTATTTGTGAATTTTCAAGTTCTGGAGCCAAAAAAAAAAGCCAAAAGAGCACTCGGAGATTCACTAATTCGCCGTAGTCCATATTCAGAACAATATAGTCGCCTAGTAACAATGTATGAACGAGAGTTCTCGTAAAATGCGCGCACGCAAAATGCGCGAAGCTTCCCGTCGAAGTTACACATAGTAAAAAAAAAAAAAATCTTTTTTTACTTTATTCACGCTTTGAAGCAATGCATAAAAAAACTTGAAGCGCGAGGCCCCTTGTACCGCGAGGCCGTAGGCGGTGGCCCACGTCGCCCACGCCTTACGCCGCCACTGTTGATAGCTTCGTACATATCAGAATGCTGACACTTAAAATTTGTTTAAACATGTGAAACACTTTTTAATTTGAGACCTGTATAGCCATGTTTAATACAAATAAACCATTATTATTAAATGCACATAATAGTATACTCTTCCCATAAACGTGTAGCGTAAAATTAAAAAAGGGGTTCACAATTGGTAGACCTGTCTGTTGAATCTATAATTTTCTCTCTGTTCAAATCATACCTCTAAAACTGCATTAGAAAGGCAACCCTATCACCACAACACTGTCTTTTGTTGACTGTACATACAGGTAAACGTTGGTGTCCGTTTCCAATACAATCCTTTTATACATCCTTTATTCAATCACGCTACCAGACTTGAAAATACATCTTTGATTTGACACAAATATTTTATTGACTCAAACTAAGTATTTATTTGAGTAACCGCGCGCGGGTAGCTAATATTATTATCAAGCTGAAGAGTTTGTTTGTTTGTTTGCTTGAACGCGCTAATCTCAGGAACTACTGGTCCGATATGAAAAATTATTTCAGTGTCAAATAGCCCATTTATCGATGAGATCCATAGGCCATACCATCACGCTAACGAGCTCAGCAACTACCATAAAAAATGTTTCAAATCGGGGTTAGCCCAAAGTTTATACCTTTTTTTTTGTTGTACGGGAAATGCATTTACGCATTCCCACCGCCGCTGCACCGTAATCGCGCGCTGGCGGTGGGATATACGAGTGTGTTGGACTCGCCGTCTCCATAGCGCGGTATGCTAAACTCATACCACGAGGAGAGGACCCTGCACCACTAAAACCCCTCGGAAACTCCTTCGATCCAACGTTGGCGAGGGCCGGGTAGGCATAAGCAATCCGGCCCAAGCCCAACTTTATACCTACCACACGTACGAAGTCGCGGCCACAAATTATTATACAGATAATTATCCTATATATCATGAAACTAACGGGCAATTTAACATTTAAATAAGCTGCTATCAATAATTAAATCGTACAAACATATTTACCACACAAATTCCTCTAATTGGCATTGGCAATTATACCGGGATTAGTCTATCTGAAGACGGATCGATACACACCTACAGTTACCTGTTTGAAAGCATTTAATTTGCTGGCAACACTAATGGAAACGGTATCGATGCTTTTCTAACCTTATTTTATTATCTACGTATGTTTTTCACCCGTAGAGATCCCGTTCCCGTGGAAACTTTAACTTAATAAATAAATATAAATAGAGCCTTTGACACTCACAAATGACGTGGCTTTCTTTTGGTTAAATAATTTTCAAAATCGGTTTTGTATATCCAGAGATTACTCCTTACAACATCACAAACTCACAAACTTTACCTCTGTATAATATTAGTATAGACAAGCTGCTTCTCGGGACTCGTCTATTGATCAAACGCGACGCGATCTGATGAAACGCGACGCAACGTGACGTGTTCATAATGTGATTCTGGTCTATAGAAAACAATACATTTGATTCGACTCAACACGCGTCGCGTTTCATCAGTGGGCCGAGTCTGCTATTTTTTTAAGTATTGTGCCACCGTAGTGCCATCATGATATCATTATGCCAAAAACGGTAATATACTAATCTCACTATGGTGTCGGCGCTGGAAGGGCAGTCGGTGTTGCTACCGCAGAAAAAGGCCGTCAACAGAAGTAGCAGGGGAGATGGTTAGGGAGATTGTAATGTTTATTTAGGCTATTTCAAAACTTATAAATGTATCATTTGTTATTATATTCAACTACGCTAATGTCATCATGGCGTCATAGTGACACCATTATGAAGTCATTTGGATAAGTAGATTACCGAATGGAAAAAAACCGACTACTGAACTGTCATTGACAGTTCATGGACATTACGATAGTAGACTCGGGGCCCTGGTCGCTTCGCGTTTTAACAATATGTTTCCGCCTCAAGCTTAAACGATATGTCATAGATAAACTATGTAAAAAAGCTTATTTTAAAAATTCTGATTATATAAATGACAAAGCTGCTTCGGAGTGAGTTGCCCTCAAACAGTTCGGCTTTATTAAAAATTGTATCAAAATCAGTGGCGTAGCTATCGTAGGGCCAGGTGGTGCAGTGCACCAGGGCCCGGACCTCAGGGCCCTCTCACCTAAGCTTTGAAAAGAGTGGATCAGCCAACTCGCCAGCTCTTGAAGCTTTGCACAGGGGCCCTTGCCCACCTAGCTACGCGACTGATCAAAATTATTTATTTAAAAAAGGATTCCTCCGAGTTTCGTGCCAGTTCTTCTCAGAGTTGCCAAGCAGGTACGGAACTGCTGGTAGCAAAAAAGGGACGCATCATAAGAACATCATTAATATTTTAAATGTGTATATATGAATAGAGAATATTTTGAATTGAATAAAATAAAATAAGTACTTATGTATTTTATATCTTACCACTACAGTTTTACAGGAGTACCTAACATCGATACTCATATTATAAAGCTTAAGAGTTTGTTTGCTTGAAGGCGCTAATCTCAGGAACTACTTCTGCAACTTCGTTTTAGTAGGAGAGCTGGTACCAATTTTTGGTATTTGAAGCACGCTGAAAACTTGTCACATACCTCTCCTGTTATACCTCAATACGGAACTGCAGACCTGACTGATGAGTAGCGGGACTAAGACCTTAAGACCCCTATTTTTTTTCAAATGTTCAAAAATGTCTTTAACTTTATATACTCGTATTATCATAGATAAGTGTGCGATTTTCGTCTGTCCACGCAATTTTCGTAAAAAGCAGTACAAAGGTTTTGCTTCACGTGTTAATATATAGATTTATTTTTCTTTCAGACAGAGATTGCGCTGCTTGCGTCGCCCCACTGCCTCTACTCCCGCCGCCGGCATCAGCGCCACATTAGCTCAACTCACACTAAGCCGATTCACTCACTAGCAATGCTTCCCATCGCTTCGCGCGGAGTGGCAGATTAATCGCGCGGTGACGGAGATGCAGACCTACGTCACCGCGCGGTTTGCTCCGCGTATAAGCGCAGAGCGGCGTTCTACGACAGCCCCGTGAACAATAAAGACTTCACTTCACAGTCGATCGCCTTACAGATGTCAAACCCGCGCGATACCACGGAGCTGTGTATTTATGCCCTGCACCTTCGCGCAGATCGGCGAGTTTTATAAAATCGTTTAAGAATTTACACATAACACACTTGCTAATTAACCAGCACAAGAGGGCGATTCCTGTAGGACTTGGACCTTGACTCGGGACGGTCGCTAACGGGGAGATTGCGGAGTGATGATTGTTACTCTTAGAGTATATATAGTATATATATAAGCAAGCTATACAACGCACCTTACGTATATGATGAATTGGTGGTACGGGTATGAACAACACCGTGGGACCCGTATCGTTGACCATAAAAATACTCGCTATATTAAGTCGTTGACCTATATTTTATATGTTTTGTGATAAAAAAAATAACATTTACAGTACCAGGTCGCAAAAGAAATTCGCGGAACCTAAATGACGGTTTTTTTTGTTATAACAACATTACACCTGCTTATAATCAACGCAACGGACCGAAGGGTTATCCGCGCTCTATACTATTAGCTTTTACTTTATACATAGTAGTAAATAAATTTGTATAAGTACCTATCTTGTAAAATATTATACCATTTATTTATTGAATTCAAAAAGCAATAAAATTGTACTTAGTAACTAGGTGGCACTGTTTAAAATTCTAGTCGGAAGTATGAAAATAATTGTAAATAATCACTTATTTTTAGTTTAATAGTAGGTAGATAGGTTTTATGCCAGTTAATTGAAATATCAAATAAAAAATCTAGTCTAATGTAAATATATATTTAATTAGAAAACATATCGTGTTATATAAGTTACAATGTGTAATAAAATAAGAAAGAAAAATAGGGTACCCATACAAATTAAAGCTCAACGTTATTTTTATAACACTGAGTACTATGAAAATGTTTGGCAACAATTTTACCCCCCAATGCTTCGTCTTTCCTTTATATTTGGTCTGAGGTATTTTCAACATTTTTTAAAGAGAAACAAGGACATTTCGTTCTACATATTATACTTACCGCGTATGGGACAGTGTATAATTTCATATGTCAAGAAATATTTTCGTTACATACTTTTTAGCCCTTTACAACGAAGGGCTAAAAAGCAATTTTCTACATTTGATTTTCAAGCATATAAGTAGTGATGTGCCGGATATCCGTATCCGTATCCGCGGATATCCGAGGCAGAAGAAAGATCCGTATCCGTGTCTGTATCCGTTACTTTTTGGCGGATCTTTTACGGATCTATTTACCTTATTAATTTTAAATTTATAGATACAATTCTTTGAGGCGAAGGGTAAGGCGCACTAGCGACGCTAATTGCCGAGATTCTGACGGTACACAATTATTTAAAATAGATCCGGTTTAGTAGCTAACAATTTAAAGTAATTGACGTCGCTAGTGCGGCTTACTCTTCGCCTTAAATAGGTGATTAGGTAGCAATAAAAAACTATTAAATTCAATACAGATATTTTTTTATTTCTTAAAATCAAATATTTGGCTCCTTTATTTTGCAAACTTTGCCGTAGTTAGTTGTCATGCCTTTGTATATCATTCCAAGATGCTAATGCTAAAAGTTATAAGATCACTTTTTATTAAGAAAACAAAATTTAGATCTTCGTAATATTTTAAATTCGAATTAAATGATTTAATCAAGTAAACTAGTACTGCGTGACTCATACAATGTTAATGTTAGATTAAAATCACAATGACACCAATTGTGTAAGAAAGTTAAGATCCGTATCCGTATCCGTATCTGCGGATCTTGACACCAAATATCCGTATTCAGATCCGTATCCGCAGATCTACATTTTTGACGATCCGGTACATCACTACTTATAAGCTATTATGACTTACACTTTATGGCACTATCACCGACGATTATCACCGATAAATCTGAAAAACGATGGGTTCACCATCGTTTTTCAGATTTATACAAATACGTCGGTATTTTCACTTATTTTATTACATATTGTATAAGCATTATTAAAATAGGTATCAAAGCAATTGTAATGAATTCAATTCGTTACTTAAACTATTCTAGAAAATATGCCTAAGTCAACATAACCTAGTCGACGAGTTTTAATTCGGATTGTAAAAATATTTAGATTACTCATACGTCTACTTCTAATTTACGAAAAGCAAATGTAAATATTAAAGTTAAGGTACCTTATATTTTATTTTTATCATTTTTTGATTACCTACGACGTATATTTTGTTTAGTTAACTGTTCTTCTTTTGATAGCCGTCTCTAGCTTTTGGCAACTTTTCAGCAATTTTAAGAGTATTGCATACTCGTATGAAATGTTCTACTGCAGTAGTAATGTGGACAGAATCGGTATACATGTATTTGTCATAAAGGAACGTAATTATTTCAGTTCACAAAAGTGGAAGATGGCTGCTTAAAATTAAATTCATAAATATTTCTTATTCTATTTATTTATTCGTCGAATATTATTAACTATGACTTCGATGAAAATGTCCTCATTACTGTAGAGTTATAGTAACGCATTCCTGTGGTATTGTCAATGTATTATTTAATCTAAATTAACATAATATATTGACATATTAAAAAAAAGACGAAGCGAAGACATTGCTTCGCTTCGTCTCTATAACAATCGTATACCAGGGAACGGGCAGCAGCGTTTCCTTGTGTGTTACAACATAATAATGCGGTCAGCAACCCGCCTGCCAAGCAAAAACCCTCCCTTGGGAATAGGCCCACGTTCAGCAGTGGACGTTGTACGGGCTGATGATGATGATGATGATGATGATAAGCCTCCAGGCTAGCCAAAACTAGTTACGTCTATGGAATGGCCCCTGAGCAGATTTTTGTTTTTCATGGTATAAGTTCAAATCCTCATTTTCTTCTTAGCTCATAATCAAGATTTTACTTGTATATGAGATGATTTTAAATAGGTACTTGTTTATATGAAAATTGTATGCTAAATAAGTTTATAACATATCGTAATTAACTGATACATACTTTAGTGTACTATGAAATTTGTAGTGATATTTTAAATTTAGCTGCACATAAATAAAAGTTACTTACTGAACGTACTATGGTTTTATTATAATTTTAAGAAGATCATACTTTATTTTTTATATGTGGCAATCTGCCGAATAAATTCTGCCAGTGGCACGTAATGAAAACCAACTTTTTTATTAGGTATTAGAATTTTATTTTTTTGTTATCAAATGATTAAAATTTCGTTTTGACATAATTTCCATACATGTCAAAATTAAAATTGTATGATATTGATATTTTTTTATATGAGGATTGATAAATTAGGTACTTACCAACATTTGATGCCTTAAGGACTCTGCCCACTATCCCGTAGCATACCATGACCGTGCTAGGAACGTATCGGGCACGGAAAGTAACCCGATACGCTCTACTATGCCCACTAGAGCGTATCAATTACGTATCAAAGCCGTGGGGTGACCGGAGCGTCCGCATATCATCTCCGTATCATCCGCGTGTCATACCCGGATTTTAGTGACGGGAGCGTCCGCATATCATCTCCGTATTACCCTAGTGCTAAATCCGTGCGGTACCTGTTGTCGTCTTTGTAGTAATTCACCTGATTCCGTGTGAGGCAGACGCCTCAGCAAGAGCTTTCAAGAGTAAGTAAGTTATGGTTTTAAATTAGAAACACTTGTTAATTACTTCTTTGATCTGAATTTCCATTTCTCTATTTAATAAATCATTATTTAATCTTTCTTTCAACCAGTAAGAAATTACGTAGGTAACTTAGAAAAAAAAAACGGGTGTGCGTTTTATTTTGTCAGAAGTTTACGATGCGCAAAGCGATCCCCACTCTTGCGCCGAGCGTTCAAGAACCGTGCCGGTATCTGTACGCGGTTATAACCCGCCTGCGCACCGATGTGGCAACTCGCGTGCCATGCACGGAGCGTTTCGCCACCGGCAAAATGTTCTCGCCGACAATTCTTGATGCTCCGTTCATGGTATGCGACGGTGTCGGTCGGTGACGGAACGGTCTAGTGGGCATAGTCTCATCAAATACTTTTCAATACAAAGAATATTTTTTTTGGTTGTTACGTTCCTAGCACGGTCATGGTATGCTACGGGATAGTCGGCATAGTCCTTTAACTCAGCACGCGATTGGGCTATCCATACATTGACTTAACGTTTCAAACAGCATTTTAGCATTCAAATGTTATCAAATATATGTGTGTGTTGTTATTGATGCCTCCTAAGATATACCTTAAGCAATTTAAAAAGTCATAATTTTTTATGGACTAATCCAACACCTGCACCGGCCTGAATTTGAAATATCAAAGTCTTAGTGTTAACTTAAGCTTTAGTATATATATTATATTTACGTATATTCATAATAATAAATTATAAATTATATTTTGGTGGTTGTATTCCAATTATTTTCTGATTAATCTAATAAACCTAAGCCTAATAAAATGATTGGTTGATTTTCTGTCCCTGTGCTTTCATATTTCAATGCCAATTTAGGTCACAAATTTTAAACAATCTAATTAGTATTCTTAGAAAGATAATTCTTATTTCAATACAAAAGTAAAGAACAAAATCCTAAGACTTGCCAAGTTACAAACACAGAACCCTCCTTCTGGTGCAATCGGGTAATAAAAAACTTTATTTCAGTGTTTTATTTCCCGATTGCATTTTATCACCACTACTAATGCCATCTATGAATATTTAAAGGAAATGTCAACCAAAGCCCTCTATTGGCCGCCTCTAGAAACTATACCTTCTATGAAGAGTAACATAGGTACACATTGCTAACATAGATGGCGTTGATAACATAGTAACTAATAACTTTCTCAATAATAATAATTATCTTAATTATTTTAAATCTTATTTTCTACTATGGCAAAATATTCTTCATACAATTCAAAATCGATCATATTATCTTATCAGAAAATATATTTGTATTTTGAGTACGAATAAGAAAATTGGTTTTTGTTTTAAGTCGTTTAATTCTAAATAAAGTAATCGAAATATTTTTTCATTCTAATTGTACTTTTTTAGAACTTACCAAGTTTGTATCTTAACTTAAGATTTATGTAGGTATTTTAAAAATTAGGTAGTTTTATTTTAAATTAGCTACTTTTAGTACAGTACTTTTTTCAGTTGTTTATAATATGTATTTTTCATATGATTTTGTACAAATTACTATAAAAGTAACTATAAGCAGTTGTAAATTTAAGCTAGAAATAAATAAATTCATGTTGTTTCATCTGGTTTCATGAATAAAGTTTTGTTTAAAATAGGCAACCTTGTTTAGTTATAAAAAATATATTAACATCTTTGGCTTTAGTTTAAAAGACTCTAATGAAATTTGTTCAATTAAAAACTGAACCACGACAAAATAAAATAATTTCAAGTATAAAGTAGATAAGCCAATCATTTTTGGCTAAATTATTTTTAATAATAAAGTTTGTCGTATTATTTTTAGGTTAGCCAAATGTGAAATGATATTTTAATATTTTTTTTATTACGAAATACGTATCTAAGCACACATATTATATGCTTTGTATGAAAATTATTTTAAACAAAAGATCTATATTTAACTTATATTTTGATCTTACTAAAAAACTTATATATGCATACCTCAAAATGAAACCTCAATAAATAATAAAAATAATAGTATTCTTATGTGTTATTTATGTTCAATACAACTTTTGTCACCGAGTGGGCTAATTTAGTAAAACAGGTTATATAGATTGAAATTTAAAAATGCAAGACAGTCATAGACAAGTATTTTCATATTTACACTGGCAATATTTTACATCTTGGCTGTCAATGTCAAAATTCTTGACGTAACAAATTCTTGTCTATTCCTTTTCCTGTGAGTTTTACTCCTGAGAGGTTGGTTTCGTGTTTAGAAAAATCCAATTTAATCGCGAAAACTATTAAGTTTTGAATAAAATCCTATTATGGTGTATTTAAGAACAGTGTATTCTTGTTCCTCGTGTGTTTATTTCGTTAAATATGTCAAAAGCCGGAATGTTATAAAATGATAACCTAAGTTGGGTAGCGTTTGTGTCAACCGCTCGTGTTTTGTGTTTCAGAAACAAAAATGGGTCGTTACTCTCGGGAACCTGACAATCCTACTAAGTCATGCAAGGCGCGTGGCTCAAACCTCCGTGTTCACTTCAAGGTAATTTTCAAAACTTGTATACAAAGTGTTATTATATCCACATGGACCGCAAGTCCGATATATCTCGTTATTTACAAGTATAGGTTATGTTAATTTGCCATGAAAATAATAGTATCAATACTTCTTTATGCAAAATGATAGTTCTGACGATAGTTTAAACTCGATATCAACTTCAAACAATTGTATGTTGTGGTTATGTTTAGTCTGGTAAAGCGAGTTACATTAAATATTATCAGTACTCTTATTCCTGTCCTTCATACACATAATTGATCTATCTGATCTCTCAAAGTTTCACTAATAATATCAAATCACTATCTAATACTGTAGGGTACATACATAATCCTATCATTGTTCCTTTACGATCGTTTAGTTGACTGGTTCTATAAGACATAAGGCGTTAATACTTTACGTCTATACGTCTTTCCTCAGAACGATGCACTTAAGTTATAAAATAAATAAACCTAACCTACAATTTACTCAATTCCAGAACACCTATGAGACAGCCATGGCTATCAGGAAACTGCCCCTGCGCCGTGCTGTACGTTACCTAAAGAACGTCACCGAGCAGAAGGAATGCATTCCCTTCCGTCGTTTCAACGGTGGTGTCGGCCGTTGTGCACAGGCTAAGCAGTTTGGAACCACACAGGGACGTTGGCCCAAGAAGTCGGCTGAATTCTTGCTTCAGCTCTTGAGGAACGCTGAATCTAACGCTGATTACAAAGGCTTGGATGTTGACAGGCTTGTGATCGATCACATTCAGGTTAGTTTTTTAATTCATACTAAGTTATGAGTTTTTGTGAGTGTTGATATGAAATTAATTTTGAAAATTGATGCTCATATGTATATTTACATACTTTTTTTATGATTGTTTATAATATTAAATGAAATTTGATAATCATATCCAATGTATTTACATACATTTATTGCCTAGTAACAAATTGACTACTGAATAGTGATTGTGTTAAGTTATACTCTTTTTTCGCAATTTCTATTATTTTTATTATAAATTGGCATGTATGTCTACCATTTCTATACTCTCATCATTTGTAAATATTGGATATTGTATGAGCCAGTCTACAATATTTTCAATTTGTGAATGCTATCTTATATCATTGTTTTCAATTATGAAAATATAATTAGGATAATATCATATGATGTTATCAAAGTTAGGTACTGTATTGTTTTATATTTTGCAATGAAGTGTATTTCTTCTTCTACATGAATTATTTTATGTTAACTTGATGTATTATGCGCCTATAGTACAGAAATAACAGGTTTCTTTAAATAATTTGAGATACTCACACCTGAATTTCTATCAAAGCAACATCAAACAAGCATAGATGTTTACCCAACTTACCTGTCAAACCAAATTTAGTTTTGGAAACAAGAAAACATACCAGTACTTCCAAAACTGTGTTTCATCTGATTAATTCAATCAAAATAGCTATTAATACTTTTTGAAATTAATGTGTCATATGGCAACTAACAGAGTTATTAACCACCTTACTGCAATCACCCATCTGTATGCCAAGCATGATGATCATTGTAATATCCCACCATGACCCTTGCTATTATATTATTCAGCGGCCATCCCCCAATGGCTAGGGCGTTGGACTTATGATCTTGTGGTCGCCGGTTCAATCCCCACCTATTGTACTACCGACCTGAACCCACTTGTAACAAGTGTTTTAGCTTAGCATGAGTAGACTGCAAAATTCTGCTAGTAATCTTTTTTTTTATAAAAAAAAGGTAATGGTCTGTAAAGAGAAGGCCTAGAACCTATAATCATAATTGGTGTCAGTCCATTATTTAATTTTCGTTTATAATTTCAGATTTCATTATTTATTGCATTTATTAACTATGCCATTTTAGTACATAGTGATAATGTTTATCTTAATACAACTCATTCACATTCTCTGGGGGCTCTGCCATGTTCATAGAGTTTAAGTGTCTGGAAAAGAGGAGGCCACAAAATACCTTGGTATTTTTAAAATAGTATGGTTTCCAAATCTTTATTATCACAAGAAAAATTACCACTACACCACTACCACTACACCTACCACATATAAATTTTATAAAACAATATCTGTCATCACCTTTTGTTTTAAATTAAGCTAAATCTAAGTTATACATCAGTCGTTATGCAAATTGCATTCTAAATAAATGCATCACAATCACATGCTACTATTGTGCATTGTCTTAAAATACTGAATGTCCTATCCAGGTGCATGCTTTTGGCAGGTCCAAATGGATACTTATCTATGGCAATTGTAAACAAGGCAACAAGTAGCAGCTTATCCTTGTACATTAAAGAGCACCAACTCGTGGCTATGCCTGGCTGGAAACCTTTCTTGGTGTTAGCATTCAGTGTGCATGTCTATATACTTATAAAATGTCATGGCACTGATATTTTATTTTACATAATTTATTATATGTATTACAACAAACATAGGTATTTTGGTTTAGATATCATGAAGTTTTATGTTTTGATGTTCTATTCAGTTTTTTTTTATGTACATATTTTTCCTAGTCAGCCACTAGACTTTTTACTACATCACAGGGCATAAAGGAAAGCATGGTGCCAGCCTTAAGTTCTGTTGTGTAGTTAATGAATAGAGCTGGAGTTTGTAGATGATATTAGCTTAATTGTTGTAAATTATCTTTATCTTATGTTGATTCAATGAATGCTCTCATTTTGCCTTTTAGCTTGACAGTATTATTTATTGTAATATTTGTTTTCAAAAGGCAGAAATAAACTGTAGTTAACATAAAGTTTGTTTTCTCTATGTAAACATTCTTTTCTCAACTACTTACATTTTAAATTATTTCCAAAAGTATAATGTAATGTATTAAAATAGGGTAAGTGTTAAACAATTTCACTATTGGCCCATATACCATATAGTTTTAAAACATGTGGGAGGTTTTTTGCCATACTACACTTGTTAAGTGAAATGCTACTGCCTGTACTAAATACATGATAACATTAAAACAATCTGGACCAATGACTTAACATGCTTTCCGAAACACATAGGGTAGTATCTAGTTCAACATGACAGAAAAAAATCATAAGATATCTTCTCCACTTCTGAGACCACCAACCCACAACCTCGGAGACTGACAGCGAGACTTGTACCATAACTCATTTATTTGGACAACCAGTAAATGACAATAATAAAAGTAGATCTAGGATGTCTATAAATAATTATAGCTGATTTTCATGTAAATCAAACTTCCCATCTAATTAAAATCATTCTAGTTATTTACCTATATATGATTAAGAGTCCATTTTTCATTCATCAGTTTAAAATGATCAGAGTAATTTGAAATCTTGAGTGATTTTGTATGGAAAGTTTAATGTTTAAATATTCCTCTAATTTTTTTTATCTGACGATTGATAGATATCGGCCCCTTAATTGGTTATTATTATTTATGATCCCTATAGCTTTAAATTCGGTTATAATTTAGGAAATATACAATAAGTGATAAATGTAGGTTACTACCTATTTTAATTAAATTTTCAAGTTTTGTAAATATAAAATTGTTTGTAAAATATATAAATGTTCATCAACTGATATCTCAATGTAGCTGGAACCCGTTTCTAACCTACTATTTTGTTTGTCCTCAGGTAAACCGCGCGCCCTGTCTCCGCAGGCGTACGTACCGCGCTCACGGTCGCATTAACCCTTACATGTCCTCCCCGTGCCACATCGAGGTGTGCCTCAGTGAACGCGAGGATGCCGTGGCTCGCGCAGCCCCCGCTGACGACGCGCCCGCCAAGAAAAAGCTGTCCAAAAAGAAGTTGGCCCGCCAGAAGGAGAAGATGATGAGGGAATAGATGTTTAGGGGTTAATAAACGACTATAAAATCTTTTTTGGTTTTATTTTTAAGGAACTTAATGCGTTTTTAAATTGGAAATTTGGTGACAACATAGTTACTATGTTTTACTCCCCGACACCTTACTGTAAGGTGTCTGGGGGTAAAGTAGAGCGACAGTTGCACAAAACCCTCTAAAATACTAAAACTCAATCTAATCGCCAGCGAACGTCCTGAGCCGAGGTCCAAGCTCCTCAGGGTGCGCCCTCTTGCGCAGGTTGCTTAGTTTGTAGTTTTTAAACCATCTATTAAGGCTGGAGCTCTGCTCGCCTTTATGCCCCGTGAAGAAGCAAAGCCTCGTGGCTAACTACGTGTCCGTCCGAAACAAAACAAAAAAGGTGTCTGGGGGTAAAACTGCCGACCCCGTCATAGATACCCGCTACTTCCATTAAATGCAAGTTATTCTTAAACTACACACAACATGGTTCTAAAACTTAGTCGATTTTAGAAACTACTTTTAATTTAAAGAACATTTCAATATCTATACAAAACTTACTGGTACCATATGTTCAACTATTGTTATAGATAAATGCATTAACAATAAGTTACGGTCAATTTCTTAATATGTAGTTTTAAATAAAAGGTTTTATACATGGCATGGATTTACCCCTAGGTACTATATACTCTTTTATATGCCTAGTACTACGTGTTTATATCTAGCGGGGCCCCCTTAGCTATAACGCAGCGATGAAAGTGATGAGAGCGGTTAGCTCGTTCAATGTACGTACCAAATATAATGTAGTGGTCCAATGTACCTCCGTTGTATCCACAGGAACGACCTCTGAAGTCGATTTCCATCCAGCAGGGCCCTCCGTCGTTATCAGGCTGAGATAATAAAAACGTTATGTTCCTAATAACAAAACAGTTTTTTCTGTTTACATACCATTACTACCGATATACAAAATAATAATTAATTTTGAATTTGCTGACCATACTTTTGTGGTTGCCTTACCTTAGTGTACTGAATCTATGGCAGTCATATTCACCTTTTTATTTAAGGGGCCACATTCACGTTTCAGATGCAATAAAAATAAAATGAATGTTAATAAGAACCTTAAGTTTCCTTTTTTATTTGCGGAGTAATAAAAAAGGAAAACTTAAATACTACATGCATAAAAGCTAAAAATATTTAATAACACGTATTTATTATAACCCAAGGTGGGCCAACTTCGAAGGCCCAGTGGGCCACATGAGTATGGCTGATCTATGGCTTAATTAACTAGTAGGTATGTGCCGTTGAACCATTAATACTACGGACTACGGACCATTTTTATTTTATTGTAGTAGTACTATTGTCAGATGGTACCGCAAAATTATTGCAATAGAAATCATTGGCATTCAAAAGGTTACTAATGGAATGCATGAATCAAGTTGCATTTGGCCTAGAAAAATTGATAAATTGAAGCATAGTCCACCATTCGTCCTTTAATGCTCATACTAAATTAAACATGATAGAGGTACATTTAAAAATGTATCTTCCATGGGTAGTAAAATATTCGCAATGGATTAACCAACGAATAGGAATCTCGGCCAAAATAATTGTTACAGTAGGTACCATTAGTATAACAATCTACTGGAATAATGGTTAATAAGTGCGAATGAACAAACAAAGTATTTATTATCTTAACACACTGTTATCTGAAGGCCCCAAAATACATTATTGATCCCACGAAACACCATTATATAAGAAGTTCTTTTCAAAGATTTTTCGCCGCCTCTCTTTTATTAGACGCCTGTTTTCACGTTTCAAGAACTTTATTTCAGAACAAACTCGTCGTAAACTATTTTCTAAATAATAATTAGATTGGGACAACCTGAATGCAGAGTTACAAGCTTCTGCTCTTTTGTTCTTCGCTTCATAAAGAAGGCTTCTTAGATATGCATTCTCAGATTCATACATTGACTGCATTGCCTGTTGGGGGTCTGTAAAACGTTGCATAACTTGAGTTTTTTGTTCAACTGCTTTAATTTATTTGCTTCGACCTTCGCTAAATGTAATGAAGAGTTTAATTGTAAGTTCTTCTCTTTTAAATAAATAGCTCTGGTCATTTCCTGGTGTTGTTTTTCGGTATCGATTCTCAGTTGCTCCCGAAGACCGCGGTTCTCTCGTTTCAGTTTTGCTAAAGATTCTCTCTTTCTTTGAAATATAGGTTGTTGCAGTAGCATATTCAATTTTACATACAAAATTTAGAGCGTCATTTCACATTTTATGATCACTTTAAATAATTTAGTTTGTACAATAATTTACTGATAGACTTACCTAATGTCAAAAGATTATATGTAGACCAATATTTAGACAGTATCAAAATTAAAAATGATAATGACCAAGAAGTATGGTAAACAATTAGGTAGGTACAAGTTAGATTGAATCAATTGATTTTGATAGAATTGCGACATGTTGTATTTATACTTAGGCCTCATATACGGGGTCGTGAAGCGTCATGCGTGGCGTCTCGCGGCACGTCGGAAGTTTTTTTCTATTAACTGTACGACGGATCGTAAGGGCTCTTTTCATCTCACGTTTAAACTCCAACTATGGCAATTTACTTAACGATATCGTTTATAAAGAGGCATGTCGTGATCAGTGGCGGTTAATTAGTCGTAGGTACTGTTCAAGTACTTAGTAGGAAACTGACTTACTAGGAAATTATTCAACCCCACCGTCTCCTTAAATAGAGCCTAGGGTGTCACACACTAGCGAAGCTGAGTTAAAAAATGTTTTATGGATCGCCTGGCGTTTTACTTGCGAGAGTAATTGAATAAAAAGTGCACCTGTGTTTTAGCATACATATCTATGTGTAGTTAGGTAGGTACCTACTACTGACTTGTAGGTATACTGCGCTAATTTTATTTTGAGTTTGAATAGGTTATGCCTCAGCCGAAATCAGATGGCACGACGTAATTATTCATGCATTCCCATCATTGGGAAGAGATGGCTACCTAAATAAAATCCTACAACTGACCTACAAAATTCTTTCTGGAACATGTAGCAAGTCCTCCTAACATATATAAACTCTTAAATCCACTGCCGTCTGACCCGGAAACATGTGCTTGACATCCAGATCGGAATCGCATTTCGTTTGTCGCAATCAAGGGTGGGATTATAATCTCGGAGATCGCCGGTCAGTTGTACAGTCGTTACACAGACACTACGTATGTCGAACGCGCGGACCGCTGCCTTATTCTACGCGTGCGCGATCGCCGCACATGCGTGCGCAGACGCAGCACTTGCGATGCCATCTAAGACTGATAACAGAGGTAACTTTTTATACATTTAATTTATCGCATAATATCTTATACGATCTTTTTGGCCAGCTCCGCCTTTCCAGCGATTGAGATGTGTGGAAACTAAAGGATAAAAAAAATTGCGCCATTCAAAAAAAAATGTGTTTCGTCGTTTTGTGAAATGGGGGGTTTTGTGAAAATGGAAAGTCAATACATTTTGTGATTGGCGCTTTTTTTCAGTGATTTAGTTTTTATTGTTTTCATGTGTTTATTTTGGTTTATGGCTTATGGCCGGATGGCTTCGCCCCCGCCAACGATGGATCGAAGGAGTGTCCGGGGTGTTTTAGTGGTGTAGGGTCATCTCCTCGTGGTATGAGTAAAGCAAACCACAGCTATTTAGAGGGCGAGTCCCACATATCCCGCCGCCAGCGCGCGGATACCCTACAGCGGCGGTGAGAGAATGCGAAAAGGCATTACCCCGGGCAACAAGAAAAAAAAGTAGTATGGCTCATGTTTATTTTTTTCTTAAATGGGTATTTTTTGGTTAAGAGCCGAAACGGCCCAAATGATTAACCCTGTATTAGGTTTGGCTCCTATATAAGAGGCATATTGATACTAAAATTTCACAAAAATACATTTATTGAAGGGAACAATCTTACGGGGTGTTTGGGCTTTTAACGGTTTTTTCAATGGTTCTGTACGCGCACGAAAGCAATTCAAAAATTCCATAAATACTTAAATTTTAGGCTAGCAATCGTTAAGGTAAAATAAAATAAGAAAATCGGAGTCTCAATCATACCTACGATTTTAACATTATTCTTGAATAATGTTCATAGATTATGTTCTGGTCTAGTAAGTAGGCACGTTTTCCATTTTTTTTTATTATACATGACGAAGATTTGAAAGCAAATATACTTAATATTTGCTTTCAAATCGTGTTCGATTAAGGATTACCTAATTGTTTAATTCCCTAGCAACGTGGCTTTGATTTTCCAAATATTATAGATATCTATAGAAAGTATATAGATATTAATGTTTTTTTTATTTCAATTCGACATTTTCTAGTTAACTTAATAAATTAGTTAATTATTATACAATATTCCAGGAAAACGTATTTATTTATCATTTATTTGCATGAAATACGGTAGGCAATAAGGTGTTATACAGTTGTAAGTACATGACATATTTCACCCTCAATGAGGGTATGCAAAGATTACAATTACAAATCTATAAATTATTTTAAATATACATAAATAGAATCAATAATTCGAGTATAATCATAGACATAGTAGGAAAAACATCAGCGAGCACCAAATCTACAGGTGCTTTTATTAAAAAAATCTTTTATAGTATAAAAACTCTCCTGGATCAACCACTTTCGCAAGGCACAGCAGAATCTTTTATATAGCAGATCAGTCATTCCTTTAGGCAAGGAGTTATAAATCAAAGGCGCCATATAGGCACAAATTTTTCTAAACAGTTCTAGCTTGGGAACAGTATTCAAAAAACTTTTCTATTAAACTTAGACATTTTGTTTTAAAGATTTTGTATTAGGTATTTAAAAAATAACCTGACAAAATGTAACCTGTAGGTGTTACGAGTACCTACCTACAATCTAATCTATCTATACCTACTAATATAAAGAGGGAAAGTTTATATTTTAGTATGTTTGTTTCGAATAAACTCAAAAACTACTGAACGGATTTCGATAATTCACCATTAGAATGCAATACATTATTCCTGAGTAACTTAGGCTATAAAAGTCTAGCTAGTCCGCTAGTACTAAATAAATATAAGGTGCAATATATTCACGTGATCAAAAACAAGAGTTGAATTGCTTTTGACCAACTATTCTAAATTGCCAGTAGGTACACTAGAGGTAATTGTCCAGTTCCATTCATGCTATTATGTAATATTTGCTATTAGCTGAAAATAGCATACGATGTCACCATTACACGCCAGATAAAATATGTGCGTATTTATATTTGGTAGTATTTTGACTGTCTCCTTTGTCTAGCGGTTATATGTTTGACTGTATTTGGCAAGATTCTAGCCTTTGACACTCACAAATAACGTGGCTTACTATTGGTAACATAATTTACAAAATCGGTTTAGAGATCACCCCCGATAACACCACTTTATAATACCTAGTGTATATCTAGTAATACATAGTGTATATCTAGTAATACCTAGTGTATATCTAGTAATACCTAGTGTATAGATTTAATAAGGGTGGAGCCCTGTTCATCTTTATTCCCGGTGAAGTAGCAAAAGCCTCAGAGCATATACATTTGTCCATCAGAAAGACTAGAAAATGCGTCATAACAACTAGTGCTTCGCATTTCATATTATATTAGTTTGTCTTTACTTAACGACGAGATGCAGCACCTGTTAGCCCTTCCCCTAGTGAGATCTAGCGACTAAACTTAAGCACAGGAACATCAAAATTAATAAATAATTTTATTTTGCTGTGGTATTATGTACTAAGATTGTGTAAGTAAGTGTCAAGTTAGCCCATTGAAAGTAGGTACTAACGCTATGTTCTACTTCTCTATAGCCAACTATGCTCTAGCCCTCTCAGATCTCTATGTGATTGCATGTATGTAGATGCATATCAAGCGCCAGAATCATTTATTTTGCTTTTGTTTCCTTCTTTGTATTTTCCTTTATACCATCTATTACTAAATGATCATCATCATCAGCCCGTATAATGTCCACTGCTGAACATGGGCCTCCTCTCGAGGGAGAGTTTTTGCCATATTCACCACGCTTGGCAGGCGTGTTGGTGACCGCAGTATTATGTCATAAGTGTCATAATACACAATTAAATGCTGCTGCCCGTTCCTGGTAAACGATTGTTATAGATGATATTAAATTAAATTCTAAGATTTCTTTCCGGGTCTGGTTGGTTGAGTTGGACTACCCTTCATGCTTCGGAAAGCACGTTAAGCCCTTGGTTCCGATTGTTATAAGATCATATATAACAAGCGAACCGGTAACGGGCAGCAGCGTTTCCCCTGAGTATCACAACATAACGCTGCGATTACCAATCCGCCTGCCAAGCGTGGTGACCATGGCAAAAACCCTCCCTCGGGAGGAGTCCCACGTTCAGCAGTGATGATGATGATGAAAAGTTTATTTATTTACTGATTTGGACAGCTAGAGTTATTGCCAAGTTAGTACATTATCTATATTAGATATTATGTTTAAAATAAGATAACATAATCTCAATCACTGTCGTTGGACGATGATTCATAATTGGACCTTTGAAGTTATGATGAGGTGAGTAGTGAGCAATGCATTATACATCTAATGATCTAAAGAGTTTGATGCCGGACCAAAACATTTAGGTGTCCCAGGACCAGTCTGAGCTTAGAACCTATTCTATGTATGCCGTCGTTGATCCGGGCTTACGTGGGACACTCAGAAAGATTTGCGACACTAAAAAAAAATGTTCTACAGGTACATAGTTATATTTTTATTAAATCTTTTCAAAGTACTCTCCACCAGCCTCTATACAAAGATTCATGCGTCTGAACCAGTTTTCAAAACACTTTTTCCAGTCCGCCGTAGACACCTCGTTTACAGCCTGCTCGAACGCAGCCAGCGCATCTTCCGGCGATTAAAATTGTATCCCCTTGAGCAGATTTTTTATTTTTGGAAATAAAAAGAAGTCACACGGTGCTAGATCAGGGCTGTAAGGAGGGTGACCCAGGAGTTTGCCTGGTGTGCTGTCTAGGAAGTCCCTCGTTTTGAGCGCGGTGTGTGCAGGCGCATTGTCGTGGTGGAGCAGTAGTCCGCGGAGCCCTGTGTTTGGTCGCTTGTTGCTCACAACAGAAAAAACTTCTGGTAAACATTTGGTAGTTTACCATTCGGCGTTGATGCTTCTTTGATCTCGTAAGGGAATTGAGGCCAAGTGGCCAGTCAAATTAAAAAAGCTGGCGATCAAAATCTTCCCCCCGCTTCGAGATCGCTTCACTTTGGTAGGCGTTGGTTCATTTTGAAACACCCAAACTGTCGACTGGCGCTTGGTTTCTGGATCGTATTGATAAATCCAGGACTCATCACCTGTTACGATGTCGTAAACACGCCGAGACGAGCCTGCTTCAAATTTGTTCAGCATATCACGGCACCATTCCACCCGGGCCTGCTTCTGAGCGTCGGTGAGGTAGTGCGGCACCCAGCGCGATACTATCCTCCTCACGCGAAGATGCCCGTGTAGAATCTCGTGAACGCTTCCCGATCCAATCTTTAATATGTGTTGAATCTCCTGATATGTAATCGCCTATTATCTTGGATTAAATTTTTCACTGCTAGCACGTTTTCTTCCGTAATAGCCGTCAAAGGGCGACCGCTTCTTTCTTCATCCCCCAAGGTTGGTCGACCGCGCCTAAATTCGTTATACCAACGATACACGGTTGCCTTGGAGGGGCTTTCATCCATAAATGCCATTTGAAGTCTATCGAACGATTTATCCGGTTTCAGGCGACACTTGAAATCGTAAAAAATCATAGCTCTAAAATGTTCCCGGCGCAGATCCATTTTTCAGTAAGACACGATACTTTGAATTGGCTCGCAAAAAATGTGGAGGGAAATTTTGAAAATGGAACACACATATTTTTTACACAAGTAATTTATACAAGTAATCATATTTTCGAAAAAGATTCTAACCGGCCAGTCTCCCATATATAAAAACTATTTTTCGCAATACTTTCTGAGTGGCCTGGTACAGGAGTTACCGTGACGGAAATAAGGAAGAAAAAGTCAAAAAAGAAAAATTACATCGAGGAAAGTGCAAGTAATACGTGGTAGTAGTTCAGCCAAACAGTGACATGTTGTTTTTTCTTGGAAAGGAATTATTATGCGGGTGGTACGACGTCATGTTGTACGCCCTGGAGCCGTAACTGAGTTATTAGAACTTTCTGTAGACAATGAACAAAGTGCTTCATCATTAGTCCGTATAACGTCCACTACTGAACATGGGCCTCCCCCCGAGGGAGGGTATATGCCATAGACACCACGCTTGTCAGGCGGGTTGATGACCGCAGTATTATGTTGTACCACACAAGGTAACGCTGCTGCCCGTTCCTTGATATACCATTATTATAGATGATGTTATAACAATCGGGAGCAACGGCTTCACGTGCTTTCCGAGGCACGGAGGGTAGTCCCTCAACCAACCAGACCCGGAAAGAAATTTAAGAATTTACACAAAGATTTCCTGTCCGGCGTGGGGATCGAACCCACTACTTCCGAGATTTAAAGCGAGCCAAATGCCAAGGTTGTTACAAACAACAAAGTGCTTAACATGCCGTTTTTTTTTTCTATGTATAGGCTTACCTTTGACCTTAATCGCGCTTGATAGAAGGCGATGATAAGGCCTAAGATGATAGACGCATGCCTAGAAAGTGTCTGTTCACTTTAGTTTTAAAGATGTCCAGATTATAGCGTTCTGGGAAAACTGACCCCGGCAGAGACTTCCACTCCTTAGCCGTCCGCATTACGAAAGAAGAGGCAAATTGCTTCGTGCGTATTGAAGGAATGTCTACAACAAAAGGGTGAAAACGCTCGCCGCGCCTATTCGTCCGGTGATAGAAAGGTGAAGAGGGTATCAGGTTATGCCGAACCTCCGCACATTCCCCGAAATGTAGCCGATAAAAAACCGATAGGCAGGCTACTCGTCTACGGTGTTCACGGCTCTGAAGACTTGCCTCCACAAGTGAGTTATTGCCTATGACTCTCTTGGCTCGGCGCTCCAATTAGTCCAGAGCATCCAGCTGATATCTAGCAGACACATCCCAAATGAAAATGAGAACAGTATTCTATTGAGGAGCGAACTTGAGTTCTGTAAAGACTTAAGAGCTGCTCCGATGTGAAGTACCGCCTCACCTTGGAGAGAATGCCAAGTTTTTTGGCTGCAGTGTTTGCATTGGGCTCGATGTAGCGACCGAAGTTTAGGTTAGAAGAGAGATCAAGCCCTAAGAGCTCAAGATGGTCGCTGATCGGAACGGAAACATTATGGAAAGTCGGAGTCAGTTGGAATGGACTCCGTTTCCGTTGATTTCATTAACTGCAACAATCTATAATCGTCTTATACAAATTTCCTGTTGCAGACAAAAAACAACACGTTGGTGTAGGTTAGGCTCCCTTATGCATTTACTCAATCATATTTATCTGCCTATAGTTTGAACGAGGTCACGGAGGGCGCATCCGCAAGGAGCATTCCCCTCTTGCACTACACTTGACATTCATACTTATTAAATTATAACTTAACTAAGTTTTATGGGCTTGTCATATTTATATATAGGTATGTGTATAACTGCATGTTTGTGCAGCAGTTTCTTTTGGCCAGTATGATAAAATATTGGATAAAAGTTGTTCTGTTGATATATCCGTCTAATTAGAAACAAATACAATACGCACAGACTATTAAATTATAAAAACAAAAAATATTACACAATATTTTGTTATAAAATTTTAAGGCGCCTTGCCTTAAAATGTTAAAACAAAAATTCCTCAATATCTTCGCCAGCGAACACTCTGAGCCGAGGTCCTAGTTTCACAGGGGTGGGGGGGCCTCTTGCGCAGGTTGCTTAGTTTGTAGGTTGTAGGTCTGCTTGTCCTTAAGACCGGTGAAGTAGCCAAAGCCTCGTGGCTAACTACGTAAGTCTGTCCGAAAAAAAGTCTCTACGGACTACCTGCATGTGCAGGCAGTCCGTAGAGACTGTTTCGTTGCTAAGTTTATAGCTCTTAGTTTTTAGCAGTGCTCCGTTTTTATGCCCGGTGAAGTAGCAAAAGAAAAGACTCGTGGCTACGAAAACGTTGTGAATGATAAAATTCGATTAGTTGTTTATATATACCTATTACTTACTCTTATATATAAACCGAATCTGACTCACTGATTTATCAAGGCACAGCTTATTCCGCTGGGTAAAGAAAAAAGGGAAATTCAATCAGAAGAAGGGTAGCTAAGTTTGTATGAAGAAATTGAAATCAACACGGACAGCTAGCTAATACAATAAAACAGCTATTATAGTAACTTTTTTTTTGTCCGTCGGGAAATGCATTTACGCATTCCCACCGCCGCTGCAGCGTATTCGCGCGCTGGCGGTGGGATATGTGGGACTCGCCCTCTCCGTAGCGTGGTATGCTGAACTCATACCACGAGGAGAGGACCCTACACCACTAAAACCCCCCGGACACTCCTTCGATCCGCCGTTGGCGGGGGCCGGGTAGCCATAAGCAATCCGGCCCTCTAGCTATTATAGTACCTAACACATAATAATAATTTATAGCACACAGGTATTAGCGCGATAAAAAAATACCTTTTTATATTACCTGACGTTTCGATCAAGTTACATTGATCGTGGTCGCGGGCAGACTATCTAGCAGGCAGAGTCTAAAAAAAGGTAATTTTTTATCGCGTTAATACCTGTGTGCTATAAATTATTATTAGATACGCGAAAGTTTAAAAACCTATCACATAAATCCCTAGCCTATATAAACAAATCAAATCTAATAAAAGTCAACCTTGATACAATAACAAAATGCATCTGAACGCACTACGATACAATTGCAATCCATTACAGCACTTAGTGTATTTGGACCGGTGTGTATCTATGCGAACTCGGCCTTTGACCAGTCAACGGTCTCGGCGCTTTTGATCGAGTGCCGGCTGACCAATGACCTATATTGCAGTGACTACTATAAGTATAGATAATAAGACAATTGTTGCGAAGATGTTGTGGAACGGTGAGACATGTTTAGAAAGATCGTCGTCATGATCAGCTCGTATAACTGATGAAAATGAGCCTCCCGTGAAGAGGGTTTTTACCAAAGTCACCACGCTCGGCATGCGATTATAACAATCGGAAAAATATTTAAAAAGCTACTTGACTAGGTCTTAGAAGCCACTGCCGTAACAACGGATAGTTCTTTTCGAAATCATTTTACAACTTAAGTAGGTACGAATTTTTCACCAACAACCTCCGATGAATCGTCGAGGTCGTGGGTTCGATTCCCATGCCGGAAGAGAAAATCTTTGTGTAAATTCTAAGATTTCTATCCGCGTCTGGTTGGTTGAGGAACTACCCTCCGTGCTTCGGAAAGCACGTTAAGCCGTTGGTCCCGATTGTTATAACATCATCAATAATAATCGTATATCAAGAACGGGCAGCAGCGTTTCCTTGTGTGGTACAACATAATACTGCGGTCACCAGGCGGGTTGGTGGCCAAGCGTTGTGACTATGGCATCTACCCTCTCTCAGGAGGAGGCCCATATTCAGCAGTGGACGTTATACGGGTTGATGATGATGATGATGACCTTAGCAACAACTTCTGTGTAAAAGTCTTGCTTTAAATCTTGGAGGTCGTGGGTTCGATCCCTGCGCCGGATAAGAAATCTTTTGTTAAAATCCAATTCAAATGCAGCGCCTGATCTCTATCCTTTCGTGTCGGTTGGTCTCACCGAATTTTGAGAATAGGTAAAAGGAATAGAGAGTGTTTGCACACACACACACACACACACTTGTGCAAGCAATACCAGCCAGAGCCCAGCTTTAAAATGGTTATAAATCTTCTATTATACAGGTCACTGTCACGGTAGAAATTGTCTCAGAGGCCCACTTGTTGTGTTCCATTTCCTTAATACCTTCGTGCAGTGGTTCCCAAACTTTATATGTTCGCTGCGCATATACAGGCCTTCATATTTTGTCTCGGCGTTCATATTTCTCGTATCTAGCAAGCCGAATTGTCACGGGGGCATTCAGACAAAGTACATCTAGTGCACAGCACAACATTCCGTGGTTCATACAAATAGTCTGTTACCTTATACACATATTATTTTCTCTCTACCTACTATCTCCTCTCGTGGGACTGCTGGCAGAGATTTCTTGTAGAAATAAGTAGTACCCTTGTTCCATGCCTTTCCGTGTATTGATATATAGTTTTGTTATTTTGTACATAAATAAGAAATAAATAAAATAGACGCACCGGGTGGAAAACGAAACTCAGTCATCAGGTTTCAAAAGGAATTGCCATAAGCAAAGCAATGATAACGTTCACAGATATAGCATGATTTCTCATGCCAGCATTTCTTTCTACGACGTAACAGGATGGCCTTGGACATACTTTGGGAACCTCAGACTTTGTTCGGACACTTGTACTGACAGGACTACAGTTGGTTGGAATTTATGATTTGCGAAATGAGGAGTGTCATGTTGCTTATTACTGCAAAGTGCCCACGATAGTAATATTACACTTATTAATTCTGTTCTTCCTTATTATGGCATAATGCAAAAGTGGAAAGATTTGCTAAGTCTGTAAATTAGTTGTTTTTATCAGTTGGATAGATTACGATGTAAGAGAGTTACGTTATCCAAAGCTAGGTTATATTGGATAGGCAACATTTTATTAAAAGGCCCCCGCAAGTCCGAGGATTTACGGGGGTAAAATGGCGGGGAGAGATTACCTATTTATCCTACTAATATTATAAATGCGAAAGTTTGTATGTATATTTGTTACTCTTTCACGAAAAAGCTACTGAATGAATTTGGCTAAAACTTTGCACATGGATAGTTAATAAGCTCGATCGCACTAGTTGCGCCCCGCGGCTTTACCCGCAGGATCCTCTTACAATGCTAAGGGTTAATAAAGTACTCTTTTACTTTATTAACCATATTCCGTCTTTTTTTTTTTGTTAAATGTAGGTTTACTTTTGACCTTAATCTCGCTTGATGGAAGGCGATGATAAGGCCTAAGATGATACACGCTTGCATAGAAAGTGTCTGTTCACTTTAGTTTTAAAGATGTCCAGATTATTCTGGAAAAACTGACCCCGGCAGAGAATTCCACTCCTTAGCCGTCCGCATTATAAAAGAAGAGGCAAATCGCTTCGTGCGTATTGAAGGAATGTCTACAACAAAAGGGTGAAATAGCTCGCCGCGCCTAGTCGTCCGGTGATGGAAAGGTGAAGGGGGTATCAGGTTATGCAGAACCTGATACCTGTCTAGTGCTAAACATGTGCCTTTCTTTTAAGCAGACCTTGACAAGCCAAGGTCCTTGAGGGATATTGCCAGCATCACCTCGCTTTGTCAGATTGCGAATGGCCTATTGGTGTCTGCAGTAAGATCTACCAGAGTAACTTCGAGATGATAGATGCTGCTGCCCATCCATGAGGTGTTTGTCCTTTAGTCGCCGCTTACGACACCCTTAGTAATATATGGGTTGGTATATTCTAGACCGGACACCACACGGCACGTCTTAGAATGATTTTCATCTATTTATCACGATACCTTCTTCCTCCTGCCTTTATCCCATATTATTTGGGGTCGGCGCAACACGTTTGTTTCTTCCATTCTGTCACACTATCACTAACTCAATTTTCTTTCATATCACTCTTCACACAATCCATCCATCTTTTCTTTGGCCTTCCTCTCCCTCTCTATCCATCTACATGTATACTTAAAACTCTTTTAGTAACATGCGTTTCATCCCACCTCTTCTATTTATCACGATAGCATTTTACCTAATACCATAACGATCTCTGCTTGTTTTTAAATTCTTGAAGGGTAGGTGCGATGTATGTATGTCTTTGGCGATATATTTAAATTGAAGAAATTTAACTGCATCCACTACATAGTACTGCCACCTGATTTGAGGGTTCATATAGTTCATATAGATGCTCGAGCTATATACAAACCCTCGAATCACTTATCTATCAAATGCAGTTCCCTTATAATGTTTACTGACTGATCTATTAAATGTAATATTCTGTGGTATTTTTAGCTATAACCCTAACCTACACCGCAGTAAACAGAGCCACGTGGTTTTGTTTCCTGACGTCACCAACTACGTAGTATCAGATTGTACTACTCGCGATAGTTAACTATCTAAGGAAATATTTTATTGCCAATAACTGTATGAGAGTACCAGCTCAACGACGTTATAGTGTCCAACACGTTGTATGCCATCTGCTGTTATGGTCACGTGTTTTGCACGCATAGTGCGAAGTGGAAAACAATCTTTAGTTAAAGAAAGGGCATATTACGGTAACTATTATGGTTTTTAGTGGGAATGCTATAGTTAAGACTCCAATAGGTCTTATTATAAAAGTCGTGCTATTTGTTTTTCAGATAGATATACGTAGGAGCCACGAGACATTTGCTACTTCATCGGGCATATAGGCGAGCAGGTCTCCAGCCTTATTAAGTCGTACCATTAATTAACTTAACTATTCTATAGAAAAGCACTTCACGAAAGAATTAGTAAAATCCGTCTTGGATACTGTTAGTGACGTTTTAAAATATAAAAATAAAAGTGGTTTGTTATTATTGGTACAACAATATTAAATTAGAAACAAAACCAAAAACTAGTTTTATTTCTAAAATTTTATAAATGTTCTAATTCTCCTCAAAATCTATTCTAATTAGGTATTGACGAACATTTAATTTACACATAGCTGGTATATTATACAATGCTGTTTTTGCAACCATATTCTTTTTTTAGATGACAAAATCAAATCCGTGGTTGATGCTACGCGGAAAACCAAATTCCTCACAAAAAGTCCTTCTGGAATTGATCAGGCAGTAAGCTTGTCATCAATTTGTCAGACAAATATCGGGATATCGTCATTTAATATCCATTTGTATTCATATCGGAGTGACTGGTACAGGAAATGGAAACAATCACTTTTAAATTGACGACAGGTGCTGGGGTGTAAACAACAATACGATTAATCTTCGGGTATGTTTTAAAGACTTCCCTATATGATATACTATATGGCAGCGGTGGCTTACCGGTCGATCGCGATCGACTTGTCGATCCCGGCAGCTTAATAGTCGATCAACTTATATAATAAAAAGTGATATTAAGGTCCACAAATACGTGCCACAGACGCACAAAGTTGGTGTGTGTCGTATAATATTAGAAAAAATACCTATTTATCATTAGATTGACTTATATGAAACGTGATTTAACGTTATGTATACCATATGGTCGCAAACAGTAAACAGTCGATCTTAGGTCTTATTAAATTGGCCACCCATGCTATATGGTATCAGTGCAGGGAGATAATGATGTACTAACCATGAATATGGTTTCCTACATGTAGCAAGTGTCTGTTTATCGGCGTTATTCCACCGTCTATATATTGATTTCGGTTCATCATCATCATCGTCATCGCCCCGTATAACGTCCACTCCTGAACATGGGCCTCCTCCCGGGGAAGGGTTTTTGCCATAGTCACCACGCTTTGCAGGCACAAGCTTTGCAGGCACAAGGGTACAACATAATGCTGCGGTCCCCCATCCGGGTGACCGCAGCATTATGTTGTACCACACAAGGAAACGCTGCTGCCTGTTCCTTGATATACGATTATTATAGATTATGTTATAATAATCGGGACCAACGGCTTAACGTGCTTTCCGAGGCACGGAGAGTAGCCCCTCAACCAACCAGACCCGGAAAGAAATCTTAGAATTTACACAAATATTTCCTGTTCGGCGTGGGGATCGAACCCACGACCTCCGAAATTTAAAGCGAGCCAAATACCGCTACGCTACGGAGGTTGTCGGTTAGGTTAGGATCATTATCATCATCAGTTCGTATAACTTGGGCCTCCTCCCGAGGGAGGGTTTTTGCTATAGGCAACTCGCCTCATGAGGAGGCCCGTGTTCAGCAGTGAACGTATACGGGCTGATGATGATAAGATATTCTAGTCGAATACTACATTTCGTAGTGAAACTAACAAAGTGTTATTTCCTCACAAACAAAGGCGTTGCACAACAGAAATTATGTTCAATATTCATAAATCAGTTGCGTACTAGTCGTTTTCATGCACATTGTCTTAAGTGAAAAATCGTAGTTCCCTACCTACTAACAACCACACTCAACCGGGAAGCGGGTGTTAATGGCAATTGTCAGCTGTTGTACTGATTATGTGGTGGCAATCTTTGTGTTTGTTACAGAGTAAAAGATAATCCTTTCTAATATTGTAAATACGAAAGTAACTCTGTCTGTCTATCTGTCTGTTACTCTTTCCCGCCGAAACTATTGAACCGATTTAAATTAAATTTTGAACCCAGGTAGTGTAAAGCCTGAGAAAGGACAAAGGCTACTTTTTAAAGCGAAAAAAGGGTTGTAAGGTTATTAATAAAGCAGTATTGTTTCAGAACAACTCATTCCAAGGCAGTTATGTCATTTATATAATCAGACATTTTATAATAAGCTTATGTACTTCATTTATCTTTGACATATTGTTTAAATTTGTTTGTAGAAAGATCTCTTACATTATTAGGAAGTTTGTTGTAGAGTTTTTATGGAGACGGGTAGATAAAACGAGATTATGTTTCGTTCTTGTAAAAATTACAGACATTGATTGGTTGACTCTTCTTTGGGATGAGCGAATCGATCGTTAGGATTTAGGTTTTATAAACATTCATCATTCACGATCATTATAAGCCCGTTATAACGTCCACTTCTAAACATGAGTCTTCTCCTGCGGAATGTTTTTTGTTATAGTCATCACATTTGACGGGTTGGTGACCGCAGTATTACGTACACTGAATGCGGAAAAGAAATAATACCTGCAAGTAAAAAGAAACTGGTGTATGATATTTATTGTGTTCCTTTGATATTATCTATACTAATATTATAAAGAAGAAATATTTGATTGTTTGTGTGTATTGAATAGGCTCCGGAACGACTGGATCGATTTCAAAAATTCTTTCACCATTAGAAAGCTACATCATCTTAGAGAGAAAGATGGATGGATTGTGAGAAGAGTGATATGAAGGTCAGGTGCGTAGTACTCGCAACCGGCGTGCGTGTATGCCCAGATGTATGAACGTGGACGAGGCAAAGGGAGTGTGTAAGGATCGTAGCAGGTGGCGTTCTGTAGTTTCTGCCTACATGGGAGAAAGGCGTGATTGTATGTATGTATGTATGATATGAAAAAAAGTGATAGTGTAACGGTTGATAGGACAGAATGGAAAAAACATACGTGTTGCGCTGACACCAAGTAATATGGGATAAGAGTAGGAAGAATAAATGTATTTTAGTATATATAAATGGCCATACAAATTATATTTTATTATTTGTAGTTGTCGAGTTTTTCTTACTCCTCCTAATATCTTTCTGACAAAATTAGCTGCGAGCCCCACGGTAGTTTATCCTTTCCTTTCTCGGTGCTCATTGCCATTTCCAGTAGGTGCCATGTGCTACTATCGAAACTGGCTTACAGGAGTTGCAATGTAGGAAGTGTGGGTGGGATTAGTCCTATAAAAACTCTACACTTGTATAGGAAATTCCCCGTGTAAATATGGTTATTATTTAATTCTATGCATAAACGTAGCTGTCGGGAAGAGGTGAAGCATAAATAATGGTTCTTGGGGATCTTCCTGGTTACTAGGAAGCATGTCTGTGTCCTGAATTGTGGTTTATACAATGAGTTGTAAATTGTTTCTGGTGTCTTCAAAGTTTCTTATAAAAATAATATTGAATATACCCTATTTATTTGTTTATTTTTATATCAAATCTTCTAATAATCTGTGACCAATGCACAGTGTTCAGTGCCATGCATTGTAAATGATGTATAACAACTAACTATTTCATTTAATTTTATTGCAAAAGTTAAAAATGGGACCCTACTGTCACCATACCGTCCATGAATTTTTACAGAGGTTTTCTAGATAGTTGACGTTTTCACGGATAATGTTTTTATGTTGCCGCTGCATAGCAGAGATATAGAACAACAATGCTATAAAATAAAATAAAATAAATATTTAATGTGGTGATGGAGGTCCCGTAATACAAACTGATGATTTTTTTTTGCTCAATATTAATAACGGCAACAGGTAGACGCTTGAACTATTTACAAAATATTTAGTTGTATATTTACTTTAAAAATAAATAATTTAATTAAAATAAGTATATAAGTTAAAAAAAAGATAAAATAACTATGCCTTAGACATCTATTTCATATACATATCACGCCCGATTATTTTCAAGACAGTAAAAACGTCGCCCAGTATTTATTTGTATTCCGGACCAGGAAAATTACCCCAATCCACCTAATGTTGTGTGGCATAGGGATCCAAATACAGATCAGCTAGTGCATGCATGTACAGTACCTAAATATGTACGTACCGCACTAGCCACGCTAATCCTGTCTGAACTTTCCCCTTAACCATGGGCTCTGGCGAACTAACTAAGGAATACAATATTAATCAATAATGTTATATGTTCGTGGTATTCTGTAATAGGAGATTTTTCCATAGCCAAGCAGCTAGTTGAGCGTACATAACATAGCGTTACCACTCTTAACACTTCCTATATTTTTTAAACACTACACTATGTAAAACTTATTATCAAATGTTTATATTGTTTCAGGATCAAAGATGGTGGAATCAAAAACGATATTAATAAGAAGAGTGCCAAACCCCGCATTTTTCTACCCGTTCAGCTTATGGCCTATGCCTAAGTATCCGCCTAGACGTGAGTAAACTAACATGAATTATAAAAAATAACTAAAATTGTAATGTTTTACCCATGCCTCGGATAGATAGCACTTTAAACTACATATATACGGTCGTATCGGACCGATAGTTTAAATTGCTCTCGATAACTGTCCTATCGGATTTTGAGAGTGTACCTGTGTTAGGGCACACATTTGTGCACTGTAATATGTCCTGCAAATATGGCTTATCTCCATAGAGATTGGCCGGCGTAGCCGAAACCGGTAGAACTACGTAACTGCGGAAGTGAAAATGAAATGAAAACGTTTCGTTTAATGTAAACAAATCGATCGTACTAATTATAAGGCAAATACAATGATAATGAAAATAAAAAGTAAAAAACAATCTTGACTAATAAATTAGGTTACATTTCAACAATAATGTTATTAAATAAAATTTACCAATGTTGTTATGGCAAGTGATAGTCGCTTATTATATTATAAATACAATTAAGATCAACAAGCTCGGGTTGGGATCGGGTCTGAAGCATAGAACGCGTCGCGAGCCTCGCCTTATGGCGCATCCACACATGCCGAGCGGCACGGCCGGCGGCCTGAAAGCCGGCGGCTAGATTAGGCGCCATTAGGACGGACGGACCGATAGGGTCCTGTCGTCTTAATGGCGCGCTAGCTTTCTACGAGTCTTTCTCTATCTAACTTCTGTGTGACACTCGGAGGAGAAAGACTATAAGAAACTCCGAGATCATTCTTTTTGTCATCTTTTAAATTCATCAGTATAACTAATACTGTTTGTTTATTTACAGCTACCCGCCGCGAAGATTCCGACGAAAAAGATCCCTACAGAAGGTATTTTGATTTATCAAAAGAAAACCTGAAATTTAGATGATCTAGTTTGTAGTTAATAACTAAGGACTTTATTATAGAATATTTTATATAGGTTAATTGGATAAGTAAATTGTAAATTATTGTAAAATTAATTTCGTTATTACATGATTGAATAACGTGAATTTCGTTGTTTTTAATACTTGTCCTATGGCGTGCACCTCAATAAGGTCTGATTTGGCCAATAATAATATTAAGACAGTAAATAGGTAATTCCTACCAAAATAATAATACCTATGTATTTCGCTACGAAAATACTAATTTAAGCTAACATTTCCAAAAATAATTTAGCTCGTAATTCAACTTGATTGTAATAACTCCAATTTAATTTTAATACATTTTTAAACGATGCCAGTCACGCCATCTCTTATACATTTTCCGTACTAAGCGTCACCTACATCGAGATTTTCGCAATTCCACAAGGTCGTATCTCAACTATTGATTACGCCTGCGCGTTGCATTTATCTAACTTCAGTACAGCATCTTCCAATTTTGTAAACATGTGTTAGAAAAAATATAAAAAATAATACAAATATGAAGTGGGGACTGCTGTTTATATTTTTCACTTATGCAAGAACTTCTTTGGGTGAGTATTCTTTTTAATTTCTTATTAGAATAAGCTATATTAAGTTTATTGGTACTGTCGTGTAAGAAAGTGTGTTTTTGCGTGTTTAGGGAAGTACACTTTTGTAGAACAGTTGTTCGACTTGTTTTTTACTATGTATGTATTTTGTTAAATACATTCAAAGACCAAATTCGGCAGAAATTTGTCATCATTATTTTGTATAGATGTCTTGTTAATAATAAATATATGTTTGTTAAGATATGTTAATATACATTAACAGCAATCGTAATTAAAATTGTAAACATAAATGTTACCAAGAACCGATGATAGCAATACTTTATTCTGCTTACTATAAACAAAAGTATAGGTATAGTTTACTAGCAACGCCCGTATACCAACTACAAGTATATTACAGGTATACATCTAACAGCGACAAACCTTACCTTTAACTGCTGCAGCTGCCTTAACCAACTACAAGTATAATTCATGTACACAGCTAACAGCGATAAACTTTAACTGCTGCAGCTGCTGAAGCCTGGTGTTCTGGGTTCGATTACCACTCGAGATAACTTTTTGTGTGAATACAGTCCAAGGGTTAATTACCCTGGTGCAAAAGTTGTCATAAACAAACGAATGCATAAAGTAAAAACTATTCTAAATTTGGGTACCGTTCCCGGAATGCTGGAAGCATTGCTACCTTGAATGCTTATATGCCTTGCCATTTAATGGTGCACTAGAATACGTAACGTGTCTTAATAACCAGAATTACTGCGAGTTTCTTATAAATTAACCAGGATTGAAAAATGATGAATTTGCCACTGATTCAGATTATAGTAACTTGTTACTCTGAAAAAAAAAATGGTTTCTGTGGGAAGATGCAAAATTAGTTATCACGCAACCGTCGATTTGGAAAGATTCTACTGATATTAAAATAGTTTACGAATAGTAATAAATTGGAATAATCTGTCTTATAATAAACCGTTTTACACGATAACATTTCAGGTGTTAAGCTACTAGAAGCAAACCCCGATGTGAAACGGTTATACGATGACTTACTAAGCAACTACAACCGACTGATACGACCGGTCACTAATGTCAGCGACATTCTGACAGTAAGGCTTGGATTGAAGCTGTCGCAGCTCATGGAAGTCAACCTTAAGAACCAGGTCATGACTACCAATCTGTGGGTGGAACAGGTAAGATATATTGCTTAAACTTCTTTTGGAAGCGTAAATCCTCCTTGTAAAGCGTGTTCAGCAGTGAACGTTATACGGGCTGATGATCATGATGATCTCAAGATCTAAATTATATACATTTTGACAGTTCAATCTACTTCGTTAGACGTTCTTTCTAAAATTCTGACATTGGCAAAATTGTGTAAGTCTCTCCACAAAGTCCACAACAAAAGAACTGAACTGAGCTGATGATGATTATAAAATAACTTTTATTAGAACATTTTTTAGACTCGCTCTTACTTCCGGAGGTAATGGGTTCGATTCCCATGCATGGACTTTCTTCTTTCTGAAGCGAGGTGGAAATATCTTTGGAATTTTGATTGTTATAAATAAATATAACTTCTTAATCGTCAATTTTACCTTATTATATAATACTACCGTCCCACGCGGTTGGCCGATCTCAGCATTTTAAATGAAATATTTGCCCACCAGAGAGTAAACATCGGTTAAAGTATTAAGGAGTTATCTTAAAATAACAGTTTAAGTCTCGTCGTTGTTTTGTCATGATTGTTCAATAAATAAATAAATATATCATTTCATTATACTAGTATAATTCGCCATGGATTATTATTGTTTATCCGCTTAGTATTCCGTTCATTTGAGCATCGAAATTGTTAGTTTAATAAGTCTTTATTGTCTGATGTTACAGAAATGGTACGATTACAAGTTGCAGTGGAACCCTGACGACTACGGCGGTGTGGAGATGCTGTACGTGCCATCAGAACATATCTGGTTGCCAGATATTGTGCTGTATAACAACTGGGACGGCAATTATGAGGTCAGTTTTAGCTAAGATAAAATTTAACTTTGTTTTAACACCCATAAGACTTAAAATGTCTGAAGAAGGGTCAGATGTTTATGGGTTTTTTGTTCACAATATACTTAAAGACGATTTTAAGGAACTAAACAACACTCTTATGTGAATAATTCTCTTGGTTTAGAGGTTATTTGCTTAACATCCATTATCCATCAGACAACCTCCGTAGCGTAGTGGTATTTGGCTCGCTTTATATATCGGAGGTCGTGGGTTTGGGGAATAATTGTATATTTAATACACAAAAAAAACGAAACATGATATTTCCCAAAAAAGATTTAAAAGAAGAAAAGGTTTTAAAAGAGGTTATCGTATATGAAATATTATTTTAAAGATTGTAAGTCGCCAAGTCTTGACTGCAAATTTAACCTGTATCCGTTACAATTTCAGGTGACCTTAATGACTAAAGCTACACTGAAATACACCGGCGAGGTGAACTGGAAGCCACCAGCTATCTACAAGTCTTCATGTGAGATCAACGTAGAATACTTCCCCTTTGATGAACAGACCTGCTTCATGAAGTTCGGATCTTGGACTTATAATGGGGCGCAGGTTTGTATTGACTTTGAAATTATAGTCATACTAAAATATTAAATTTTAACACAATATCAAATCGTCTGTATACGTAATTCAATGATGAAATTAAATTTGTGCTGAAGTAAATGTTTTGTAAGGCTACTACCACATAATATGTCAATTTAGTTCATATTTTGATAAATATTTAATAGTGTGAGAAAAAACATATTTCTCATATTTGTATGAAATGCACTGTGCAAGTTTTTAATTATCAACTTTCGTAGCGTTGCTACGAAGACATACTCGTAATATGTATTATGTTGCTAAGACGCGGCGACGTAGCGAGATTAACTAACAAAATAGAATAGGTAATGATATTATTTGTTATGTATTACATAAATATGTTTAAATATTATATTTTTTTATTGATTATGTGCTAAGTGCCGTAAAGTGTACAAAAATAAAAAAATAATATTCTGTTTTCTAAACTGATTAATAATTAATAATCATTTGTTAAGGCGTGTCATAAGGTATCTCATTAAAAGTTAGTAAGGTGTTCTGGAAGTTCTGTATTCGTGAGGTAACTATATGACTTCGTAAAAATGTCTTCATACCTGTAGGTTTCTTGTAATACATTTCCTATGTAATTGTTACTGTTATCAGCTATATATTATTAACTTAATAAATAGGCAATATTACAATATTTTTACGCGTAGTTAACCTAAGTAGTAGAAGATATTTTGTATCGAAGTCAAAGTCATATCGTTACGTAATTTATTTAATCCCCTCTAGATCATAAATTATTATCTACATTCATCAAAACATTTGTTTATTTCCAGGTGGATTTAAAGCACATGGATCAGTCCCCTGGAAGCAGCCTGGTACACGTCGGCATAGACTTGAGTGAGTTCTATCTCTCCGTGGAATGGGACATACTGGAAGTGCCTGCCACCAGGAACGAGGAGTATTACCCCTGCTGTCCAGAACCCTTTTCTGGTAAATAATTCATTTTTTCAAGGATTTTTTGAAGTAATCTGAGAATCAAAGTTTTTCCGAGAGTTTTTTTAAATAAATTTTATTATCGACTAACATATATGAAAATGTTATCAATTAAGTGGTACCATGTCATAAATTAGTTCTTGGCATAAATCTTGTGTATGAATTTGACTTTACTTTTGTGTTTAAGATTGAATTATATCAAAGAATTATTAATATAAAGAATAAATAACACGAGTATGAAGTATTTGGTAGTATAGGGCAAAGTTGCAAAACGGCTTGTAAACATTTTGAATACTGATAAAGGCATGATATGGTTAGGCTGTTAGTGATCTCATAGCAACCTTCATATTTCGAACTGTATGTACTTATAATAAAGTTCAATATTCCAAGTATAGATACTAATATATTTGTTGCTTACAGATATAACATTTAAGCTGACGATGCGCCGAAAGACTTTGTTCTACACAGTGAACCTTATAATCCCCTGTGTGGGGCTAACCTTTTTAACTGTTCTTGTTTTTTATCTACCCTCGGACTCCGGAGAGAAGGTAAGGAAGTTATTATTGTGAATGTGTGTGAAGTAGATGTGACAACGTTCTATTACTGAATTAGTTCTATGTGCATATATTTTTAATAAAAATAAAATTTGGTAATTTATACTAACATTCGCTTATAAAATACTATTTATTCTAAATCTATGTTACGGGGTAACGTTTTCAGAATGCGGGCAGCATTGCCCCTTGCGCGTGCGCTTTCCTCGTCAGTGTGTCACCTGCGGAAGACGGGGGTAGCGGGTGGAGGGGATGGGATGTCGGAGCTCGCGTTGTACGCGTCGCTCGTTCACACGCTCGAGGAACCCGCAAGTCTAATATGGTACAGCCTTATCTGCTGTAATAAGTAAATACCAACATTCGGGGAACTATTGTTTTTAAGTAAATTTAATCTTATGTTCTTCAAATAATTAGTGGCTTACCAGATGAACGGTGGTGATAGTTGGTAAGGTCCTAGCAGTTTTTCATGTAATTTCCTATCAATTTTTAAGGTTTGTTTGAGCCTAATTTGACAAAATGCACGTCAAGGCTTTGTATTACACCGGTAGTGAAAATATTTTTGAAACAGTTTAAAAATAATAAACAATTTGATTGGATTACGTTACCTAATTTCATTTCATTGTAGGACAATCATGTACCAGGCAACTATATTTATTAGAACAATGACATAATACAGTCACCAATCAGGTTATTATGATACACCACTTGCTGGGCAGATCTATGTCCAGCAGTGGACGTTTTTTTGTTGAATGTGATTGTTAGTAGAAATACTGACATTAAAACATATGCGTTATTAATCTTGAATACTTACTGCAATTTTCGTTTTATGAAATGTTTCAATTATAATTGCATTACTTGTGTAACTGAACTGGCTGTCATTTAAGAGTTAATTTATAAAACATTATTAAGATAGACTCATTAGGCAAAACGATGCCGGTTTCCTGCAAAATTTTGTATTATTATAAATATTAATAGCTTAAATGTAGTATTATGTATAAACTTTATGCAAAAAATATGCATCTGAATAGAACGTTGTCACTAATTAGTGTATTGTATATGTGAATGGGATGTTTCAGGGCATGTTCATAGCCACTACCCACCATCCCCCATCCCCCATCCATTGGTAATGGTCTTTTTTGAATCATTAGCTAGACGTGTGACTGTGAATAGTTTCATCTGGATATTTTATTGTTAGTCATTGTCTTTCCACGGATATATTTTATAAATGAAAAATTAATAAAATAGATTTAAAATTTAATATTATTTTTAACAAATTATGAATTGTTACTAATAAAATCTTAAATGCTATCATTGAGCTTTGTGTTACTAATAAATGCCTTAAATATATTAAAAGTAAAAATGAAGAACTATAAGTAGGTATTAATATTTTTGATATTTATAATTGTAACAGCTATGATAAACATATTGTATAAATAAATGTTTTAAAATGTTGTAATATTTAGGTGCTAATATATTCAAATGGTATATTAAAAGATGATAAAATAATTAGATGAATTAATCAATATTCTACCCTAAAACCTGAACTAATTAACAATCAAAATTATTCCATTAAACATCCTAACATTATAAACGAATCCTTAAATATGAATAACGTCACCTCATTGCATGAATCCAACGAACTTCGCTCATTGGATATCCACATCTCATTTCACAATAACCTATATGTATATGAGTGGAAAGACAATTATTTTACTATAATAGATATAAATATTGATTTTTTGTGTACTACTAACAGGTGGAATCAGTTTTTTAATATACAAAGTTGAAGGTTAGTAAGTTGATACAATCAAAGAAGCAAATAACGAAATTGGCGTTTAAGATATGGTACTGTATCCGATTCTATTTAGCAACAAAACTACTAATATAATGACGTTGCTAAATCGTAAAACTAATTCCACCGCTAGTACACCAAAACTCACAACCGACGTGTATAACTCAAAAGAGACTTCTCTTCCTTAGATATCGCTCTGCATCTCCATCCTGGTCTCCCTCACTGTGTTCTTTCTTGGTTTGGCCGAGATCATTCCGCCAACATCCCTGGCAATCCCTTTGCTTGGGAAATATCTACTATTCACCATGATACTCGTCTCGCTCAGCGTTTGGGTGACTGTTTGCATACTTAACGTGCATTTCAGGTAAATATTCTTTTTCTTTTTTCTCGTAGATATCGTTAAGCATCTCGATTTTGGTGTCGCTGACTGTGTTCTTCCTGTTGCTGGCTGAAATAATACCGCCGACATCGCTCGCTATACCTTTGTTAGGAAAATATTTGCTGTTCACGATGATCTTGGTCTCTTTGAGTGTTTGGATGACAGTTTGTGTCCTCAACGTACACTTTAGGTGAGTAAAGCAAGTACGGATAGCTTACCTACTCACTGTCCTATCCTATCTCTTCATCTGTCTGGCACCTTCTATTGCTTTTGGTAGTTGATCCAACACAGGCCAGTGTAAACCAAAGTTTAATATAAAAAATAAACGTGAACGTAAGTATGTTGTAAGTGTAGCTATTTAATGATTAATAGGTAGTCATATTAATAAACTATATTATTAGTTTGAATATATTATATATTTACAATATTAATACGTGTAAAATATCATACACGTTAAATATTCCTAGATTTTACATGTAAATAACCAATCTGCACGTCAAATGTAATTGCAATATTAAAACCAAACATAATTATTATGTAAGTAAAACTTGAAACATTAAAAATATATCATGAATAAATTTACCGCCTGGACACCAAAATGTCATTAATAATAATGATTAGGATTTGTCAAATTAAAGGATCTCGCAAACATTCAAAATTGGAATACACACGTTTTTCTAGGAAATATGCCCTCAATTTAGTTTAAAATTCTTTTGTATACGTTGATTAAATCTATAGGAAGCCTATTAAATGGCTTCATCAACTGCTGTCGAGGATTGCGCTTTACTATGTTTGACGTCGCGTCGGCGCCAAATTTGACGACAGATCTTTCATCTTGTGTTCTCTCTCATTATGCTTTCTTCAGAAGTTTCGAATTCATGTATATATGGCAGTTGGCTACCGTCAATATTTCAAAGTACTTATAATATGGTACACACGACTCGTCTTGGTCTATTCTGGCCATCGATCTAATGGCCCCTTTTTGAGCTATAAATGATTTTTGATTACTGTAATCATTGTTTTCGCCCCACAGAGAATACTGTACCTTAACTATGATTCTACTAAAGATATATAGCTATAAATATATAGCTTTTTAAATTAGGACGTAGCAAGCAGAGCTGATCGTTGCGTCCATTTGCTGATTCGTGTTTCCAATTTGAAAGGTGATCTAAATATAAACCTAAGAATTTAACATTTCCTTCTGTACCCACATTGCATTCTCACCATTCACATTAGTGTAAATTTTGTCACTTTTAGTTTTAAGTATTCGTTTTTTTATTACATACAAATTGTTTCAATGTAACTAAAACATTCATATATGGCTTGCATTGAATTATTTATAAATAAAAAGAATATAATTTAGCTAATTGATGTTATCATCTGAAACTATTGCGTTTGTGTCATCGGTGAAAATTGTCAAATTTATAGAATTGGGTATTATTTTAGTCTTCATGAATGAAATAATACCTTATTCTATAAATCGTATATTACGTCACTGATAAATTCAATAAAAAAAATATTGGTCCAAGTATAGATCCTTGAGACATCCCATTATTTACTGGTACTGACTGACTTACTGTGTTCCTCATTTTACAGTATATTTTCATCTTTACCCAACTGATGAAAATCTTCACAAATATAACTTATTTCGGAAAACATTATTCTGTTTTCTTAATAAAATGTACATAATTGTTTTACTTTGCCTCTCATTACGTTGTTTAACATGGCTAAACGTAAGTAGGTACAGAAATAAGATTTAAAGCTAAAGGGCACAAAAAGAGTAGCTGGGAGCTACTCTTTTTGTGCCCTTTAATTTGAAACAAATCAAATAGTTAGTGAATCTCAGAACAGTTATAGCAGATGATTTAAAGAAAAAAGCTACCATATGTATTTTGGATACTTTAAGACTAATCAACGGAAGGTCCTGCAGAAATGTTATTTGAACGTAATCTGTTAAAGCATTATGTAACTTCGGTACAACGAATATAAATAACAGAAGTACACCATTGGTAGGCATTATAAATTCGCCCATAAAATCCTGACGAAGCTTTATCTGGTTTTTGTTTATATCCCCCTTGATAAATGACCTCCTAAAAGCTTGCAACGTTACTTCCCCAATAATCTCCTTGCATCAACAACGGCATAATTCCTATGTTTCTAAATTCCATAATTTTCCCATTGGTGTTTAGTAACTTTATTTAAACCTTGGAATAGGATGACTGGATAAGATTTATATACATTAAATTAATCCCTATTTCCCTTACTCACGACATCATGCATGCGTGAATGGCTGGTCCGATTTCGCTTTTTTGTTGTGTTTGTTTTTGTTATTGTCAGGGAAGGTTCTTATAAAAGAAAAAACTAAGAAAGTGCCACCGAAAATTTGAAATTTTAAGAAACACTTAACCATTATAAATATGTATATATATATTAAGATGACCTTAGCGGCACCAACACCATATGGCGTTAGGTATAACGTTGAAAAATACCTGCTGCTCGTATACATCACGTACACATCACGGCTAGTTTAGATCTATCGCGCCTAATATTTCAAGTTCAATTTTACAGAGTTTTAGTTAAGACAGGACAACGTCTGTTGGGTCAGCTAGTAGAATATAAAAATAAATCCGGATATAGAACATGATATATTAAGGTACTTCATATAATCGGTTGTCATATGAAAAGCAAGCTCAGCACTGACATAACAGCTTTTTACCTTAAGGCAGGTAGTTTTTGCTGGTACAGCTGGTATATTCTTCAACCAATAAACTCCACGAATCTCTTATTTTCCAAGTCATTTGATCGAAATTTATGGTGTAGTTAGGATGTAGTTATCGGCCGATTCATGTTATATTATATTATAATTTTTATTTTGGTAAATTTTTCGATAGGAACTTATTAACAAATGTTTCTTCCTACAGATATATTACAATTTTTTTTGTGTTTACTTGCTGCATTAAGTTGCTCGCCAGATAAAATTATTTGAAAACGAAAGTCAAGATTTAATTAAATAAAAATTGTTATTAAAGTTCATTTTGTACAAGAAGTATTAAGAAACTTTTTTTATTATTTTATGCAGAAACACAATAACTTTCAGGATAACAGGCTCAGTTAAACCAAATTAAATGACAAGTCCTCACTAGCTATATAATCCTTCCTAAAATTTTGTTCTGCGATAACATGCAATACATATTCGACACTGTAGCACATTGAGAAAAACTGCCAAAAGTGCCTTATTGAAAGACTTGTTTTGTACAGAACCATAAATTATGAGACCAGAAATTGAGGGAAGTCGCCTATTCTTCCCCCTATTTCATTATTCCAAAACTGTTCAAAAACACCATCTCGTATGGCGGCTAGTGAACGCATTGCTAAATAAAGGAGAATTGTACATAAATCTTAGCTTCATTGTTATACTGTCACCTCGATAACGAGCGTATAGTGTGTGATATATGGTGTACACTCTAGAATGCTTTTATTGAATGCGGAATGAGAATTTAGTATCAAGGACATAAATTCGCATAGTTATCAGATCAGACATAATTTGCACCGCATTTTTGCAAAATAGTGCCTCTCGCCTGTCTCGACTGCTATTCAAAAATAAGAAATTTTTAAATTGAATATTTTAAATTCCAAACTTTCAATTTAAAAATTTATTTACTATATAGTGTAAATGTTTTAACATAATCAACAATAGTCGATACCCGTAAAAAAAATCATAATATGTTCAAAATTGAAATAGAATGCTATTGAGTTTTTGAACTTAAGTGTTACGAATTTTTGGTTTTCACTATTGCCGAATGGTTAAGTAATGCTATACCTAAGACATTCATCATCGTCAGCCCGTATAACGTCCACTGCTGAACATGGGCCTGCTCCCGAGGGAGGGTTTTTGCCAAAGTCTCGCTTGGCAGGCGGGTTGGTGACCGCAGTATTATGTTGTACCACACAAGGAAACGCTGCTGCCCGTTCCTTGATATACGATTATCAAAGTTGATGTTATAACAATCGGGACCAACGGCTTAACGTGCTTTCCGAGGCACGAAGGGTAGTCCGGAGGGTAGTCCCTCAACCAATTCTGGTTGGTTGAGGGACTACCCTTTAGGGAGATTTCTTTCCGGGTCTGCCCGGAAAGAAATCTTAGAATATACACAAAGATTTCATATCCGGTGTGGGGATCGAACCCACGACCTCGAGATTCAAGGCGAGCCAAATACCGCTACGCTACGGAGGTTGTCAAAGACATTATAAGACATTCATTAATGACACTTTACAAAATTCAATATTCAGCTGTTTCTTGGTACCCAAGATTCCTAAAAGCTCAATTTCATAATACTATATTGGCCGTTAAAATACTACACAGAACCAAGTATTTGGACCCATTAAAATGCCATAAATGTAATGTAATATCAACATTTTGTACACTTTTATTTTTCCAGCTCAGTTCCGTGAGAACACCAACAAAAACAAAAGCAATACAATACCGAATGCATATAAAAAGCTCCATACTAGTAATAATAAAACTTAATCGAGTGTGCTGAAATTGTTCTCTTACTAATGGTACGAAGTGACGTGCCAAAGTGTGTTAGCTATGAATCGGGCCGGGTAACGATTATGGACAATAGTTTGTAGTGTTATTAACATTGATAATTTAATGTTGAATAAATTTATGAAAATTAATATTTCGAATTTTGAAGCTGTGTTGAAATCCTTATCTCCCTACTTAATGGTCTGAACGTGCTAATGCTATTCTGATTTTTACGAAATTACGTTTTAGACAAAATTAAAAAAAAATTAAAATCTCAGATCTTATCTATATAACAGCTTTTATTTTCATTTTTGATAAAATATTGTTTTATATTCTAATGGCTAGTAATTTCAATGATATATCTAATTTCAAGTCATTTTCAAACGTTGTTATGTCTTTGACCAAAGATTCTTTATATTCTGTTTTGAAATTTCGTACTTTTGCTACTTTCAAGTGGTAAGAAAGTATGTTAAAATGGAACGGAAATACGTGCGTACATGTTCTAGATCATTCTATTAAGATTTTGAACACATTACGATTTTCATTTTAGTGTTATTGGTCTAAATATACTTCAGAACTGATCAATGATTATTATCCATGTTTCTACAATACAATTATAACGCAATTGAAAAACCTAAAATGTAAAAATTGAATTAAAAAAAAGAACTCCGAATTGGGATGAAGGCATTTCTGTGTTGCGGCACTTCGATTATATGGTAGGTAGTTAACGTGCTTATTTAGTCATTAAAATATTTCACAAAGACTCCTATGTTATTTATGAATTTACTCAAAATCCCATAAGTGACCCGAAGTAATTATAGTAAGAATTAAACGCCAACGCCACTTTGCACTTTACAACAGCCCCTAGATAACTACCCCAACATAAATCTCTGGGTTTCCTTGTTATATTGTCATTACGAGAACATTGTAGCTATGATTTAAGGCGTGTTGCGTGATAACCTACCTATTAGCGCTTTAATAATGCTGCTGTATGTAATAAAGTGGAGATGTGTTAATAAGAAGAGTAATTATTCCGCGATTAAGCGCTGTATTATATGAAAGTGTATATACAGCGCTTAATTTGACATCATTTAGGAGTGTGTTCATTAGGTTACCTTGGTTATGTTTGAAAGTTTAGTTCTATGAATACTATGATACTCCGTGTACATATCTGAATAGGGATGTAGACAAAGAAATTATATTTGGTCCGCCATTTATCTAAATGGTGGACCAAATAGAATTGCTAATCTTACCAAGAACATTGGACACGTATTTTTCAATATATCAATAAAAAATTACAAAGATACAGAGCAACAAAGTTCAGGAGAGGGAGGGGGAGGGGGTTGTGACGTCACTCCTAGGTAAAAGTGTACCAAGAACTGACGTGACGTGTAATTTCAACGAGCTGCATCTTCGTAAAATACGTGTTCCATATTTTAGTTACCTATCTAACTTCAGACCAAATAGAAAGTTTTTTTCTGATAACGTAAATATCTGAGATAGTTTTACGGAAACTACCACCAGTTTCAGTTCCGTTTCAGCCATGCCTTGGAGAGTACATTACCCCTTCGGTCCTATGCCTGATCTCTGCTCATCGGTAGTGGTGGTAAACCTGTCCCAACGAATTTCGAGGTTTTATTCTTAGTCAAAATAAGCGGTGAGACTGTATTTGCGTAATCACGTCATGTCCTCTATAATACTCGTATGTCTTGCGAAGATAAGCAATGTCTTTGGCCGCTGCGGATGTAATCTGTCGGGAGGTTTATAAGTCGTTATACTTGGTAGAAGTAATCCTATGGATAGATGAATGGATGTTTGTTACTCTTTCACGCCAAAACTACTGAATAGAATTGGCTGAAATTATGCAACGGGATAGGTTACACGCTGGATTATCATATAGGTTACAAAACATCGCGCTCCGATCCACTGGAGTAGAGTAACGCGGGTTGAACCGCGGGGCGCAGCTAGTCAAATATAAATGTTCCGAGTCATGCTTGTAGGATTACTGTGTTGCAGTATATTTTCACGTGTTGCGTTATTCTTTTTTATTTTCAGTTTATCATTAACATTTCTTGAATCAAGAAAATAGGAAATACCCTCGTTATATTTATTGGTTTGTAGCATCTCAATAAATACTTGTGTTATTTCTTAAAAAACATACAACAAGTAAAAAAAAAAACCAGTGTCGAAGTATTTTAAAATACGACAATAAATAATTGCTTCCACAGCTATGAATAACTCCCACATTTCCTATAGCTGTAGGTTTTTGAATAAATTTCCTACATAAGGAAATAAAAAAATGCGTTGTACTTACGTAGCCTTATATTTGTACTTACGTAGCCTAATTTTGATAAATAAATGAGGGGTTGCCGTAATAAATTGTGAATGTAGAGTTACCTACATTAAAACGTAATAAGTTCACCACATAATTAAACCTTACTTTTTAATTTTTAAGTTCTGTGCATCTAGCATAGACTTCGTCGCAATGATAGGCTGAATGGTTTTACCTTTATTTATTTACTTAAAACTTAAGCTCAAAATATCGTACTGAGGTGGACTTAATGCCGTAAGAATTATCTACCAATCGATCTTAGGGTGAACTTTGAAGTTTGGCATTACTAAATAATTTATAGACTTATGCTGTCTTTTTAAGGAAGCTTGATTATGCTCTGCTTTGTAAGCCTAAGCAAGTTTAATGAGCTGTTCTTATGGGAGTTATATTTAGGGTGATGGACTGCCAGGGTAGTTCTGGCAACCCACCAGCAAGTGGAGATTAGTGTTGACAGAGGACAGAGTAGTGTTGCTATAGTGCTTCAACTGGCACTGGCATTGGCAAAGCTTGCTTTCCGTCTTGTTGCCCGGGGCGACGACGGAAAAGCAGATCTGCATCAGCGCGCGGTTTGTTCTCCGCGCGATGCGGTATTGTACGACGGCCTCGCAACAAATGAAAACTTCACCTTACAGTCGATCGATCACCTTACTTATTAAAAACCCGCGCGATACTGCGAAGGTGTGTGTGGAACGTCCGGCGTCACCGCGCCGATTGGCAGAATATGTGTTTGTACTGGGTTTTCAATACGACGTAATTACATACAACGTTAAAATCTGCGGTCCCGCACTATGCGAAGAAACGCCACCGTGCGAAATCTATTTTAAACTTAACAAAAGTTGGATTAATGTGTGCACCACACCTATAAATAGTTTCAAAGTAAATTATTTACTATCTTAAAACCGTGCATTGAAAAAATAATTTGTACATAGTTAACTTAACCTTAAAATAACGATAAAATAATTTTAACTTAGCAGTAAGTAACGTTAGCAAACTTTAATACCAGAACGGTAATCTAACTCAACCACCCAATCAGGTCACCGTCTACCCACACCATGTCACCCTGGATGAAGAAGCTGTTTCTCCAGCTGATGCCGAAGCTCCTCATGATGAGGAGGACCAAGTACTCGCTGCCGGACTACGACGATACCTTCGTGTCGAACGGGTACACCAATGAGCTGGAGATGAGGTGAGGAAAATTAATAATGCTATTGTTTTGTACTAATAGTTGTATGGTTTTTCTTTAAGAGTAAAAGAGACATCAAATACCCCTTTTCTCATTGATATTAATTGATTTATATTTGTGTATATTCATAGATTTCTTTCCGGGTCTGGTTGGTTGAGGGACTACTCTTCGTGCCTCGGAAAGCAGCAAGTTAAACCGTTGGTGCCCATTGTTATAACATCATCTATTAGAAGCGTATGCCAGTGAACGGGCAGCAACGTTTCTCTCTGTGTGTTATAACATTATACTGCGGTCACCAACCCGCCTGCTAAGCGTGGTGAATACGGCAAAAACTATTCTTCTGAAGGAGGCCTATGTTCAGCAGTGGGCATCATACGTTCCCTGGTTTACGATTGTTATAGATGATGTTATAAGTTGCTTTCCAAGGCACAGAGGGTAGTCCCGCCAACCAGATCCGGAAAGAAATCTTAAAATATGCGTAATTTCTAAAATTTCTTTCCGGGTCTGGTTGGTTGAGGGACTACCCTCCGTGCCTCGGAAAGCACGATAAGCCGTTGGTCCCGGTTGTTATAACATCATCTATAATAATCGTACATCAAGAAACGGGCAGCAGCGTTTCCTTGTATGGTACATTATAATACTACGGTCACCAACCCACCTGCCAAGCGTAGTGACTATGGCAAATAACCTCCCTCGGGAGGAGGCCCATGTTCAGCAGTGGACGTTAAACGGGCTGAAGATGATGAGGATGAAATCATCATCATCATCATCATCTTCAGCCTGTTTAACCGCTACGCCACGGATTAAAAAATAAATACAACAAACAAAAACCCATAGTACCTATTTTATTAATGCACAACTTCAAACACATTCAGTCACATAAAGCAGCTACTTACAACATTGTTAATCCCAATGCTCGGGAACGATGCACCGACAAATTAATAGCCATTCAACGATATCGGTTTAATCGGTTCGTGTAAGGCATGCGGCTTTTGTGTAGCGATTGTCGACACGATAGCGTTTTACAGTGGTTTCTGCTACAGTAGCAAATAACTATATATTTGTTAACGCTTTGGATTTAACCGTGTTTGTGGTTGTACTATTTGGAGGAATTGATAGGATCGTTTAAGATGACAGAAGTACGTTTTTGAATTTAGAATTTGAGCAATTATTAAAAAATTATGATAATCGTATATCAGGTATCGGACAACAGCGTTTTCCTGTGTGTATACTGTATACAATACTGCGTTCACCAATCCGTCTGCCAAGCGTGGTGACTATAACAACATCCCCTTTGAGGGAGGTTGATGATGAATGCGATTACCGTTCTTTTTATTATTATATTTATTTATTTATATTATATTTTATATTCTTTTTATTAAAATAATTCTGAAAATGGTCGTGGGTTTCATCCGTGTGTTTTTCCTCCTTTTAATCATGATCAGTACACAAATAACAAATCAACTTAATTGATAAGGTCGTTCTCGAGTAATTCATGTACTTACCCACATATAAGTATGTAAATAAAAGTAGAATCGCTCGTTTTTGCAAATTATTGTTTTTTTAAACATATACAATGGGTGGTTATTTCAAATAATTTTCCAATAACATATTTATGTAATTACAACTGAACTAATTTATAAATTATATTTTAGTTTTTACAACAAATATTAGTCGAATATGTAGTGTAAAGAGAGGTCTTACTGCAACTTAAACCAGAAATATATAGCTTTGTAATAGGCTTTTACTTAATACAACAATTTCTAACAATTCATTCTTCATCATCAACATCCCGTTTACGTCCTCTTAGCAGACCTTGGCAAGCCAGGATCGTAGAGGGATATTGCCATAATCACCACGCTTGGCAGACGGATTGGTGATCGTAGTAAGATGTAAACCTTGAGCTAATAGATGCTGCTGCCCATCCATCAGCCATATGTCCCTTAGTCGCCTTTTACGACAAATTTCTAACAATTAAATCGTCTTAAATACGACAATAATTCATCGAATCATAATGATTACTTCAACACACCTAATTTTTATCCTGTTTTATTAAATTAACAATATTTTTTTTTATCTAGCCGTGACAGCTTGACGGATGCTTTCGGAGATTCAAAGGACAACGGGGATTATCGTAAATCACCAGTTCCTGAAGACGATATGCTAGCTGGCAGTGCTTATCAGCGGCCGTCTGGTAATTATAACCCTTCGATAATAAAATGTTAAGTGCTTAAAATCATAAAAATACAGACTTCACTTAAAACATAATAATTATTTAATATGTTTCATAATTATCTGATCATCTAAACCGGTCATAATTATCTACGTAAAAAATTTACAGACATTTTATTGGAAAACGTCCCATTGTTATCAACGTTTTTTGGCGTTGTCATAGCAACCAACAACAAAAACTATAGTTGACAATTAGCCGGAATAATTAGTTGACAATTTCTTTATTAACGCATAATTTTTTGACGTTTTGCAATGGAACGTCGGCTAAATAAACGTTGTCGCTTTTTGGTGTCATGCCGGTCTCAGTTCTGCTAAATTTACATTAATGGACATTCCAGTGTGGCTTTTATCACCCCACATTAAGTTATTTGTATTTATTTGATAGCGTCTAGTTGAACAAAACCACTTGTTCGAAATAATTTTCAGAATATCAAATTACCTAATTAAAATGTTCCACCAGCATGCTAGTGAACTGTTTGTGTAATTAGCAGAGCTGGGACCCTAGCTTTAATAATAATTAAACGAACATTTGAGGATATTTATCGAATCATAATCAAAAAAACATATCCGTATCTCAAATTAAAGGAGTTTTAAAGCATTCAAATAAAACGAAACCTTTTCGTTTTTTTGAAGTCATTTAAAAATAAATAAAATGTATCTTGATACAGACTAACATATCACTTTTTATTAAAATAATTTTACTTATGAACTTAATTTGGTTGAAGTTTTTACATTTGTGTCCGTTATTTTTCTATGTATGCACACAGTTTAATTTTGAACATTTTTCTCATTTCTTGTTTTTTTACGCTATTTTCAGATAGTTTGACTTCTTTTACATCTACAGGTAAATATTATGCGTGACAAAATAACCTGATTTACTCCATATCTTTATAAAAACTGGCTTATGAATACTAATACAACCATACCTAACATTTACAGAGACATTTTTTACTAAAATTCCTCGAGAAAGTAACGAATTAATACTTGATTTATGTTTGTTGAATTTTGCCTGTGTTTATAGTCATCGATGCTGACCATGACCATTTAATTATTCAGTCCAGAAGTTCATAAACGTGCATGACAATGTGAGGGAAGTTAAACAGGGTCAAAGCAAAGTGCATTTTTTATAATTGACTTTATACTAGTTTTTATGCTCATTATATTGTTAATTTCATCATTCAAGAGTGCAGACTAGATATATATGGATATGAACAACACCGTGGTGTCTTGACCAAAAAAATATTTGTTGTATTAAGTCAGTGACTTATATTTTATATGTTTTGTGATAATATCATGAAATATATTGGCGGAACGAAAGTAAAACAAACAGATTTTTATACAATAAAAGCGCTATAGTTATAACATGCGATATCCGCGCTTTTTAGTTTTATATTAGGTGAGACAACAACACCTGCATTTAACTGTATATCACATTTAACTGAATGTTTAATGATTTTTGGACTTGCAATATGTTACATATTTTATGTTTGACCGAAAAATGTATTTTGCTGTTACTCTATACTATTGTATTAAATTCTAATACTAAGCATGGATCCTATCACAGTCAACCAAATCCATTTTTAACTTTGATTCTAAAATCTTTACGGGACATCCAAAGATCACGGAAAGAGTTGACCAGAATTAATCCATTGAATTGCAAGATCCATTATCATTGTTATACTTCTTAATCCAGGTTTCATGGTTATGGCATCATTCCCTTGTTATTTTGTATTCCCAAGATGCAAGGCTTTTTGGGGATTAATTTTTCCTCGTATTCGTTGATTTTATGTTTAATGTTTGCTAATTTTGTGGGTGTGGAATGTAATTGCCTGCAATAAGTTCCCGTTTTTTTTGAATTATTTTTTATTATGCGACCGTAGCCCAATGGCTAGGTGTCCGACTTGCGATCATATGGTCGCCGGTTGGATCCCCGCCAATTGCACTACCGACGCGAACCCACTCCTAACTCAAGCATTTTAGCTTAGCACGAGGGGTTAACAAGAATAATAGTAGTGTGGAAAAAACTCTGCTAGTAATCTTAAAAAAAAAAGACTCGACTCGTTAAAGTGTGTGTCTTTTTTATTTTTTCCTAGTGACTGAGTCTGAGAACATGCTGCCACGTCACCTGTCACCTGAAGTAGCTGCCGCATTGCAAAGTGTCAGGTTCATCGCACAACATATCAAAGATGCTGATAAAGATAATGAGGTAAGTCAAATTTTATGTAACTCAAGATAATGAAGAATTCTAATGGTAAAAGAATGATCGAAATCTGTCCTGTAGTTAGCGAGTTCATTAGTAACAAATATACAAATCTTTTCTCTTAATAATTTTAATATCATCATCATCATCAGCCCGTATAGCGTCCAATGCTGAACGTGGGCCTCCTCCCGGACAAGGGTATTTGCCATAGTCACCTCGCTTGGCAGGCGGATTAGTGACCGCAGTTTTATGTTGTACCACACAAGGAAACCCTGCTGCCCGTTCCTTGATATACGATTATTATAGATGATGTTATAGCAATCGGGACCAATGGCTTAACGTGCTTTCCGAGGCACGGAGGGTAGTCCCTCAACCAACCACACCCGCAAAGAAATCTTAGTATTTACACTAAGATTTCTTGTCCAGCGTGGGGATCGAGCCCACGACCTCCGAGATTTAAAGCGAGCCAAATTATACCGCTACGCTACGGAGGTTGTTATGGAATTTTAATATAGATAAAGATAAAGCGGGTATAAGCGCTTTCCTTTGACTATACTCCAACTCTCCAAATTATACAAAGAATCCGTGACATTTTAATTATGTCCGGATAATAATAATGACTGAACAAAAATACATTTGTTTGTATTTTAAAGATAACTTTTAAATATTCATTGCTACCGGTTTCCGATTCGTAATGGACTGTAGGGTAGGAGGAATAATGTGGGGGTGGTTACTGTTTTGTTACTTAAAAAAAGACCGGCCAAGTGTGAGTTGAATCATTTATCTTGAGTTTCGAAGTGTAAATCCTGGGGTTAATTATGTGACTTCGATATAATTTATTAATTTTGTAATGTAAGTATAATGTATGCTACATCTTTATCTAGGTATATCGTAATACGTTGAACCGAATTCAGCGAGGTCCTGAATGGGGGAAAAAATGTTAGGAGTAGGGACGCCCTGGTACTCCGGGCGTCTGTAACTGGCTTAATGGGTCACTAGTGCGGCAAACCGGCTGCGGGCGCTGCCGGAGGGTGTTCCAGAAAGCCAAGTTCCTGGGCTCCTCACCTACGGTGGACGGAGCAGCTACCCGGGGGGTTTAGTGGTTTGACTAGCATACCGGCGCCATGGAGAGGACGAGTCTCACATACCCCTTCGCGGGGTGGGAACGCCGCAGCGGCGCGGCGGAGGGGATGCGTAACATATAGCATTGTAAATATAGTATGACCGGACAAAAAACAAAACAGCTCGGGCATCAAATTTGTGTTACTGCAAAAAATATTTTAGAAAAATATAAGCAAAGAATCTGGAAGTTGGTGGTCTTTCACCCGTGCCTTGGAGAGTACCTGTCGGCCCTGTGCCCCTCTTACCGGTTGTGTCAGTAGAGCCGTCCATTTTGAGAGTAAAGGAATAAAGAGTGCATCTGCTTCAAAAAAAGTTAATTAGAATACAAGTCATTGAACTATTAAACAAAAAACTTATATTTTTTTTTACTAAAGTAAACTCGGTAATATTTGTCATAAAATAAATAAACTATAAGTAATAAAATATCTAAGAAACATGTCAAACCGACTTCATATAGTAGCAATAACACAAATAATAACAATTATCGCTCAAGATCAAGCGGGTCCTTGTTTATAGAGTTTATTAATGACATTAAAAAACTGCACAATTTCTATCATATTTTAAACTTGTACATTACTTCATAATCTAGTGTTTCATTACAACCTCGCGTGCACTACAGTAGACACCAGTAAATACAAGGGTTAATAAAAGAATTGAAAACACTCATATATACTAGAAAAGCAGTGTAATTGTAAGGCTAGCACATTTCTACCGTTCTCTTGAATTTACGGTTTCATTCCGTTTGTTTGGTTCTTTTCGATCACAGTTATGAGTTAAATAACTTAAGCATACACTATTTTGTCAATATCATATGATAATGACAAAGTGTGGTAAAAAGATTAAAAATAAAAGTTTTACCCAAAGTAAAATGATTTTAAAATATACGATTTTTTTAAAAGACTTTTTAAAATGTATGCCGCATTTCCCAGTGTATAGCGGAGTGATAGTGCCCTCTTCCATCCGATGCCCTCGTAGACCCAAAGTCCGAGAGGCCCGCGAACTGTAAAGTAGAGTCAAAGTTGCACAAAACCCCCTAAAATTCATAATCCCTCAATCTCATTGCCAGTGACCGCCCTGAGCCGAGGTCCAAGCTCCACAGGGGGCGCCCTCTTGCGCAGGTTGCTTAGTTTGTAGTTTTAAACCGTTTTATCAGGCTGGAGCTCTGCTCGCCTTTATGCCCGGTGAAGTAGCAAAAGCCTCATGGCTAACTACGTCTGAACGTAAAAGTGGCCTCTCCTTGCGCCTGTATGAATTTAATGTATTTTACAAATAATGACAACTGTTCCAACCTATATTAATAGACAGAACAAAAGCTATTAGACACCATATAGTTAAATAATAAAGTTAAGATTATTATAATATTAAAAATAAGTAATAACAAATAATATTAAAAATAATAACTTAAATACCTGCGTAATTTGTAAATTTCTAACATTTTATCATAATAGATGGATTAATACAAAATTATTGTTTTGACTATATGCAAGTGCCTGTAATAGGTTTACGTATATAAAAATGATTAGTATTTCTAGTGTAACAAATATACCGTTGTCTAGAAATTACGGTTTCTTTCTGTTCTTTGTTCACGAAAAGAATAGTAAAGATGTGTATGAACCGCGAAATGTTACCACAAATCTTTCCTCCTATACGGTAGCTAGGGTTAATATAGTACGGGTACTAAGTATATTATATAGTATCGTACTATATTTTAGTCCATTGTACTATATATTAAAGAAAAATAATATAGTACGAATAATACTATATTTTCATTTGTAATTCAGTTTTCGCGACGACAAGTAAACGTCAACTTCTTGATAGTATTGGGCTTAGTTTCCTTTACCAAAAGCGTAAAGGGACAATATGTAGAAGCGTCGATGACTCGCCAACAAATATTATTTCAGACTTTGTTTTTTGTAGCCTTTTTTAACCAACACAGACTACAAAAGATGTACTATTTTTATCCTTGAAATTCCCCACTTTAGTATCTTTTCTAAAGTTTTGAAAAAAAAAACAATTTTATTATCAAAAAAGTTGGTAACACTGACAGTAGCGAATGCCAGCAACGCGCTACAGTAGAGCGTTAGCTCTACTGTAGCGCGGTTAGTACCTGATAGTAGAGCGGTTAGTACCTAAACGGAATGAAAACAAATGAAATAAAGTTCTTGATTGCTATTTCAGTACAAATAAAAAACACTTTTCCACACATTCAACTGGTTGAAATCCGGATATTAATCATTATATTATCAAACGTTCTGTTAATATCGTAAGACACAACACACAATCTAATTACAAAACGTACCCCACTTTAATACAGCACACATCGACAAATTACCACAAAGGAACAAATAAATGAACAGATAACTAATAGGAATTAATTTTCCGCCACAATAATGGTGCTACCTAATATATTATCACATTCGGAAGGGAGTAAATTAACCACAGACTAGATAAATTGTAGTAGCGACACTGCGCTGCTTTAATGTGATAGTGACGCAAAATAAGGTTATGATTCAACACAATTGATCTATTTTATCATGAAACTAAAAGTCATGATCGTAAAGGTTGCGCAAACTCATTCCATTAATATTAAAAATTATAGATTAAAACGCCCCTAACACATCATCATCATCAGCCCGTATAACGTCCACTGCTAAACATTGGCACATATTTATTCATGAAATAAAGTTTACAATTGCGTTTTTCACAGCGAATACGTTTACTAATCAGAAAAAAAATATATTTAATACATTTTGCTGCGATAAAACATTCATTAATTGCAGTTCTTTTAGGGTTCCGTACTCGAAGGGTAAAACGGGACCCTATTACTAAGACTTCGCTGTCTGTCTGTCACCAGGCTGCATCTCAAGTACCGAGTTAGCTAGATAGTTGAAATTGTTGTGATGTATTTATGTTGTCGCTATAACAACAAATACTAAAAATAAAATAAAAGGAATATTCAAGGGAGCCCCCCTATACAACAAACGTGTTTATTGTAGCTCGATATCAATAATGGCAACAGCATTTGAAAATGGGATGGAACCCTTCGTGCACGAGTCCGACTCGCGCTTGGCCAGTTTTTTATTTTGCTTCTTCATAAAGGCGAGCAGAACTCCAAGCCTTACCAATAAAATTGCATTTTTAATATAAAAACAGCCTCTTCTACATATTTTCTTATGCTATGGCATGAATGAATGGTCTTAAGGGAGCGAAGTGATGAACGAATGAATGTTTTATTATTCGTTTTGCAGGTGACTTGGTAAAAATAAATGAGTTCCCGTATCACGTTGATGTATTAAATTAATGGGAGTGCCGCATTTTTATATGGCAAGCTTACAACCTAAAAATATGTTACATTCTGTGTTAGAATGGGTTATTTATTGAGTGATGTCAAAGCATGTATATGTATATTTTTAATAATATACGGAGTGGTGAATACTTTATTTTTTAATGAGGTGACTCTCGCTTTTGGTTAAAAAAATGCCTGTGTCCTACATCAAGAGATTAAAGTCAAAGTCAAAGTCATAAATTCTTTATTCATATAGAAATATTTAAAATATATTAAATCATGTTCTTATGATGCGTCCCTTTCTTTTACTACCACCAGTTCTGGAAGTGGCAACTCTGAGAAAAACTGGCAAGAAACTCAGAGAAATGCTTTTTTTAATAAATTTGATGTTACAATTATTAATAAAGCAGTTTTGTTTCAGAGCAACTCACCCCCAACCTGTTTTGTCATTGGATCAGAAATTTCATAATAATTTCATAATAATCAGAAATTTTATAATAAGCATTTTTACACAATTTATCTTTTAAATATCGTTTAAACTTGTTTGTAGAAAGATCTCTAACATTATTAGGAAGCGTATGTACATTGCCCCATAAAAGTATTACATCCTCTACAACTTTAAAAATTATGCATTCATTCTGTTTATTAACAACTAGACCACGAGCAGTTTAAAGTGTTATTTATTTTTCTAAATTACAGGTATTTTGTATTGTTACTCATAATTACATCTATAACCTACTGACAATTTCAAGATGGGGCGTATTCAATACTCTAATTAACAAAATAAACGCTTCAAAAAGTGCCTATTTAAGCAGATATTTTCTAACTTACTACAGTAATAGGTAAGTATCACTTAATATGCTGCTATCATCACACCTCACCAACTTTTTCTGATTCCCAGTGGCGCTAATTTACTCTAATGCGAACAAAAAGTATGTGATAATTCACAGTTCTTGCTGAGTTGATAGTAGCGTCGTTATGTCTACCTGTGGAAATGAGGATTTATTGTCCTTATTTGTTACGTCCAAATAAATAAAATAAACGTGTTTTTTTGTATGGAAACAACAGAGTTTTACTTAAAACATATAACATAAATATGCATATATTGAAAAAAAAAACTGGCCAAGTGCTAATCGGACTCGTGCACGAAGGGTTCCGTACCATTTTCAAGTGCTAATGCCGTTATTGACATCGAGCAAAAAATAAAAAAATAAAGTTTCTTGTATGGGAGCCCCCCTTAAATATTTATTTCATTTTATTTTTCGTATTTGTTGTTATAACGGCAACAGCAATACATCATATTCTGTGAAAATTTCACCTGTCTAGCTATCGCGGTTCTTGAGATACAGCCTGGAGACAGACAGCGAAGTCTTAGTAATAGGGTCCCGTTTTTACCCTTCGGGTACGGAACCCCAAAAATTGAGTGCTTATAACAAAAGCACAATTAAAATTGTCATCGGTGTGTTTGTTTGTTCCGGCTAACCTTCTGGACCGATTTTGACGGAAAGTTCAGTTCGGTTACTCATATTTACTTTATGAGGTTAGTTATAGTTAGTCTATATATATAGACTACTTTTTATGTTGTATTTTTGTTTTTCTGTGTATTCAACTCACTTTGCAAATCCAAATCCCAAATCCCCGTTTTAATCGGTACTACCATAGTACCGATTTAGACAGGGATTTTATTGTAACATAACATGAAAAATCCTTATTTTACGCGGAAGAAGTCTGAGGCAGCTAATAGTTATTAAATTCTTACGTACTTCATAAAAAAGAGTTCGATCTGGACGACATACGAGTTGTGTGTTGTAATGCGATATTATTTTTATTTTAAAACCATGTTAGTGCCAATCATATGAACCTCTTTAGAAGTTTTTGTATGGTTGAATAATAGCTTCTCGACTCTTAGTTTGCATAGATCCATCCAACGCTCTCTCAGAACCGAGACACTCAAATCCGAAAGGTACGCGAATTAAAGCAACAGTTAAAAAAAGAATTTTAAGAGTTCATTCCGAAATTCCATTCGTTAGGGGACCGCCCTGATCCGAGGTCCAAGCCTTACTTTTGTGCAAATTGTTACGTTTGTAGTAAAAAAAAAACGCAGTGGCTACGCCGGAGTAAGCCTATGTACAGCAACAGTTGATGTCTTTTTAAGTCCACTGCTGAACATGAGCCTCCTCTTAACAGACCTTGACAAGCCAGGATTGTTGAGAGGTTGCCATAATCACCACACTAGTCACTAGGCCGACAGATTGGTGAGTAAGATGGTGAGTGTATCATTAATCTGATAGATTCTGCTGCCAATTCATAAGGTGTGTGTCCTTAATCGCCTTATACGCAGCCCATGGGAAGACATGAGGTGGTCTATTCTACGCCGGAACCCACACGTATTTAACAGGATCCTATTAGTAAGACTTCGCTGTCTGTCTGTCTGACTGTAACCAGGCTGTATCTCAAGAACCGCGATAGCTAGACTGGTGAAATTTTCACAAATAATGTATTTCTGTTGCCGCTATAACAACAAATACTAAAAATAAAATAAAATAAATATTCAAGTGGGAGCTCCCATCCAACAATTTTTTTTTCTTTCTTTTTTTGCCTATTTTTATTCGATATTAATAACGGCAACAGGTAGTAAGCACTTGAAAATGGTACGGAACCCTTCGTCTGCGAGTCCGATTCGCACTTGCCCGGTTTTTTATCAGTTGCTATCTATCCCTCGCACTACACATAGTCTACATTCACAACTTAAAGGCAATTACCCGCAACTTGTTTAACTTTCCTATTAGCTTACATCACTACCAGTTTACTCCTTAACGTACTAAACCAACTTTAAGAGTTAAACATACTAAAGCACATGTTGCAACTTATCGGATAAACTAGCTGCTTATATGACGCATTTATCGCCTCTTATACAACCACTTTACTATTTTACTAACACTGCAACACCAGTATAAGATCAATTTGCGTGATAAACTTTGTTACAACGCTTTGATGGAATTGATATTCGTATACTTTTGATTATACTGTCGTTATTGGAGTTGAATCGTTTAGGTTTATGGACTAATCTTTTGTTTACATTATAATTCTACGTAGGGTTGCTACACGTACTATATTATATAGTATCGTACTATATTTCAGTCTATTGTACAATATATTATAGAAAACTAATCATCATCATCATCAGCCCGTATAACGTCCACTGCTGAACATGGGCCTCCTCCCGAGGGAAGGCGCCATAGTCACCACGCTTGGCAGGCGGGTTGGTGACCGCAGTATTATGTTGTACCACACAAGGAAACGCTGCTGCCCGTTCCTTGATATACGATTTATATAGATTATGTTATAACCAGACCCGGAAAGAAATCTTAGAATTTACACAAAGATTTCCTTGTCCGGTATGGGGATCGAACCCACGAACTCCGAGATTTAAAGCGAGCCAAATACCGCTACGCTACGCTACGGAGAAAAATAATATAGTACGAATAATACTATATTTTCATCGGTAATTCAGTTTTCGAGCAACTACAAGTAAACGTCAACTTCTTGGCAGTATTGAGTTTAGTGTCCTTTACCAAAATCGTAAAGAGAGAATATGTAGAGGCGTCGTTGACTCGCCTATAAATAATATTATTTCAGACTTTGTTAACTAGACTACAAAACATAAATTTGTCCTATTTATTTTTCTTGAATTTCCTAATAGTACTACATTTTTCTATTGTTTAAAAAAAATACTATTTTATCATCAAAAAAAGGTGGCAACCCTAATTCTACGTCCCACTTACTTAATCAGCCCGTTTACGTCCACTGCCGAATGGGCCTCTTCTTTAACAGACCTTGCCCATCCATTAGGTGTATGTGCCCAAGTCCCCTCTTACCTCACTCATAGGATAAGGTGGTCTAATTAATAGAATCAGGCGTTAATTTGCGGAAATCCATATTAATCTAATTTAAAAAGACAAAATATCTAGTGTTAATTCCGCTAAAAATGTGTCTATATGCTGTAACTGTAATGCTATTTTAGCACCGCCCTCCCGTCCGCAAAAATTATGCACATGCACATTCGAACGCTACTGTCTAGTCAACATCGCCCTGATGATGCTCCGTGGAGGAGCTAAACACGTGTCGGGTCTTCGGCTGGTCATTGTATTTTTGCACGTTTTATTTTTCCTTCCTGCATGTGCATAATTTTTGCGGGCGGGAGGGCGGTGCAAAAATAGCATTACAGCATATATACACATTTTTAGCGGATTTAACACTAGATATTTTGTCTTTCTAAATTAGATTATAAGGTATTCTAAGCCGTAAACTACACGTAACGTAAACATTTGTATTATATTTCCTGTCAAATGCAATGACTGCTTATCAAACATTATTAATGCATATTATCCTAAGGAATGTTACATGATTGGAATTCCGATTTAGAGTAGACGCGGATAGGTTAGTATAGTTAGTCTGTCAAGTGATTTTTAAAACCACCCAAAAGTTGGAGTAAATCCCATTACCCCATTATTGGGCGTAAACTCATCATCAGCCCGTATAACGTCCACTGCTGAACATGGGCCTCCTCCACCACGCTTGGCAGGCGGATTGGTGATCGCAGTGTAATGTTGTAATACACAGGGGAAACGCCGCTTCCCGTTCCCGGGTTCGCTTGTTATAGAAGATTTTATAACTATCGGGACCAACGGCTTAACGTGCTTTCCGAGGCACGGATGGTAGTCCCTCAACCAACCAGACCCGGAAAGAAATCTTAGAATTTACACAAAGATTTCTTGTCCGGTGTGGGGATCGAACCCACGACCTTCGAGATTTAAAGCAAGCTAATTACCGCTATGCTACGTTGGTTGTCAGCTAATTACCGCTACGCTACGGAGGTTGGCTTAAACTTAATGTAATGTAATTTTTGGTGTAGCCCATACCAAAAAAGAGTCTGTGTGCTAAATGAATGTTATCTATTTCAAAGTACTTATTTCTGAAACTGTAATAATACATTCAATGTTGTTGCCTATAAATTTGCTTAACTTCACTTAATACACTTCGTAAAGCAAAATAGCTGTGCAAATTAACGATATAGAAAAACGGTTTTATTCGCATTAGTTGAACAAATCGGTCCATTGGGAGCCGCGGCCAGATCGCAAGTGCTCCGTTTAAGTGCCGATAATGAGGTGAAAAAAAAAAGAAGAAAATCACCAACTAAGATGGCAGATGTTCTTGGAAATTGAGCAATTTTGTATTGAAGTCTTTGCAAATTAAGTCGCATGTTCACCTGAATCTGATTTGAGATGGCAGGTTCGAACTGCCCATGATCTACATTTTTAATTTTCAAATTTCAAAAGACATATCGTTGTATTATTTAAACTTTTTGCACAACAATGTAGGTACGGACTTAATGCCAAAAGCCATTCTTTTCCAAATTACTAGGGTGATGCAGAGAAAAAGAAACATGATTGGTGCACTATGTGAGTGCAGGATGTAATAAACCGGATGCGTAAAATACTACTTTCAACAATAGCATTTGGAACGACACGTTGGGCGTATTTGTGGGTTATTCATATCCTCCTTAAGAAGTGTACTATCGCAATAAAGAGAGAAGTCCCACATTCTTCGCCACCGCAGCTGAGTGTGTGCAGCATTTACGCAAAAACAAAAGGCTAAAATAATTAAGGTCTCAATATGAAATCAACCAAATACATTCTTAAAATGGCATCTATGGACCTGGTAAAGGATTTAACTGGTTTTACCTTTACTCCGCGAGGAATAAACAGTAGGGAATATATGTAACAACCGGTCAATTAGTTTTACCCATGATCACAGCAAAAAGTGCTAAACCTGTCCCTAAGTTCAGTTCATTTGAAATTCATCTCGACGTCTCGATAAGTCACCGAGCACAAGTCTATCGTCGAGATAGGCCCCAAAGGACGATGGCAATCGAAAGATCGATAGCAATTTAAACGTGCTGATTTCGTTCGTCGTAACACGTAATGAGGTATAGTAATTAGATTTGGTCCTAATTCCTCTCGGCTTCGTTGGCGACCGCATCAAAGAAACGCTGCGTTTTGAATTTTGTTAATTGACTTTTATTTCGGGATTTGATGAGAGTTGGACGAGATATTTATTATTCGTATGGGTTGGTTTTTGATTGTGTATTATTCATTAGTTAATTAATTGGATTGTCTTATGTGGTCGGCAATATTTCAAGTAGTAAGGTTGGCAGTTTAGGGATTGTATTAGTGGTTCTTTTGAACCCTGAATGCTTCTGCATTGGCGATGCCTTCTCAGGCAACTTTCTGTGTTAACCATACATAGTTAAAATAATATATAGTTGAAAAAATAAGTGGCGATTTAAAAAATGGAATTCGCTGAGGGAAATCTATGTACAGCTGTGGCGTAGGAATTCAGGGGAGTTTGCATAGCTATGGGCACCGGGATGTAAGTATGTATGGGCATGGGCATAAAGAGTGCAATTCGACACCCTTGCGTGGGTGGAACTACGGGATAGCGAGAAGTCTTTTAAATAAAAAAGAAATAATTCTAATTAGAAAATGCTTTATTAACTGTGGTTCGGGATCTTTGCGCCATTTTAGCTACAGTTGCGTCTCTTGGGATCGTATCGCTTTTGCTTGCGAAGGAGTTCGGAATAGCTACTTCAGAAGTTTCATAGTTGTTACTTAACGTTACTGTTTATTAATTCTTCTTGTTACTAATTAAGAGATTTTGTTCAAATATTTTACTGAAATAGAAGCTATTATAATAATATTTTGTTGGAAAATAGCTGTGTTGGACTTCTACCTGGTTTTAAATATCTGAAGATTTCACATAAGTATTCAAGGTGGATTGAACTGATGCTAGCTGGGTGATTTGATTCGTAGATGATTTGAAAAGACTAAAGATTCCAACCTGAACACCTAAGTCATATCCACTTAGGTGAGGAATAAATAAAAAGAACTACATATAAACTTTGGACCAATTCATCAATCCTGAGATAAAAAATTGAATAACAATAAAGTTTAATTTTCATAAAAACCTGTCAAAATTAAACTTTGTTCCTTTTCTATTCTATTCGTGAAGATTGATAAATTGGCCCTAAGTCTATAAAAACTCTTGAAACTCGACTCGACTTATCGACCTTTTATTAAGGTAAAATGCTATAACCCAGTACCAACCAAATTAAAATTCCAGTCTAATATATATCATAAATCCTTGTTATGTTCTACTAAGGGCGAGGAAAGTGACATCGAGCCCAGGAGACGTTGTCTCTAAAACAATAAAATTAACGAACACAACTTACAGCACGTACGATATAAGTAAATTAGTGGTGCGACATCGCAACACAGGGAAGACATAGTAAATATAAACCAGTACGGTCATTACGAGCACAAGAGAAGGTGTTATTGTACCGAAAATTATTTTGGAACGTATAGGCAATATTTTTGTTTTCTCAAATGTTAGTAGTAATTTTTTTAATAATTTGTCTTCTTACATTGTTATTCTGACAATTACAAGTGTATGTAAATACCTAAGTTCTGAATAAAAAATCATTATTTCATTAATTGTTGAAGGTGAATGTGATTAATCTCCTATTACAAGGACTTAAGGTATATCGTCAAAACCTTAAGTCTTTCGACATAGGTATGGCAGGCTTTATCTTAAGTAAAGATTTCAATTCTGTGTACCTCTAAATGTCGCAAATATGACACATTTCGTGTTGGTACCATATTTCTGATTCATAATATTTTCTCATACAGAAGAAATGAATGACTTGTTCAACACACTATATTTTCGATAAGAAACGATACTTCAAAGATAAATTACGTGTGAGCTATGAAAAAAGAAAATAGTAAGTAAACGACTTTTGTTTTAAAATCAGAATTTTGGTATGAATATTGTAGATAAAATCGAAATTGTAAATTCATAAATTCAATCGTTCAAATTTGCATAATGTATTCGCCCATCGTTGGTAATAAGCATCAAAATTCATTCACTTTAAACAACTTCCCCTAGAAGTTAATAAGCTTATTTTTGGTTACAGCATTAAGTTAAGAAAGCTTTGTATTTTTAATATCTATTGTTTCCAAACAAGGCACAAAGGAGAATCTTTGTAGAGAAGAACTTTCCAGTCGTACGTAAGTTTTGAGTAATAAGTTTGTATTAAGTTTTCAGTGCATTACATCTAGGTCTAACACTTTGCTGTTACGTGGAAAGTCTGATGAAACTCCTAATGAGTGTAATAAATTTATTAGCAATTTGAACAAAGTCGTACGCTGAGAATAAATGAGATGTGATGAGTGCTTATTGAAGTACTGTATATTTTATCCTTTTAGTGATACTTATAAGCTATAGGAATAAAATATAAAATATAGGAAGTTCCATACGTGTGTAAAAATGTGTGGAAGGTAAGCATAGGATCATCAGTAGGGACCCTATTTGGCGAGTGTAGATTAAAATTTGATCACATATTGTCAATTTACGTGAAAAAGAGAACGCCAATGAAACCATTTACTATTTTTTACAATTCCAAAATACGTGATTAATATTATTTTAACATTTGTTTATTATCTGGTTTAAATCAACAGATATGTTTATAATTCTGTCACAATTTATTCTTCAGTTGGTTACCGAAAAAAATATTTATGCATTACACAAAATATCAGAAAATTACCTCAATAATATTCCTTCATCTTCAATGCAGATGATATTATACCTACTGTATTATACTACACTGTGCCGAGTGCCGACATAACGTCTATCGCCAAAAACCGAATTGTTATTCCGAACACGTTTTTACGTCTCGCAGATAACCGCACTTCATTTTTGAAACGGCGATATAAATAGCACCCAAAGGCAGAATAAATTTTAAAAAGCATCTACTCGGATTACCCTGGCGATCCATTTTTGTTCGGGGATTAATATCACGTTCATTTTTATTCGTGTAAATAGATATTATAATAACATAAGTTAAATTTAACGCTGGATTTTTGCGGTGAATATGTTTTACAGCATTTAAAAATATAGCAGAGGCGAATGTGTATGATAAGATCGTAGAAGTGGAAGTAAGTGGTGTCATCCTACCCCTATGGGAAAGAGGCGTGAATGTATGTTTGTATGTATGAAAAGTAAAGAATACTTATTCTGGCATGTTTGATAGTTGGTTAAATAGCAGTATAATTTTAGTTGTCTAATATTTGGTGCATTGGAAAGGTTAGGTGATGTCTTAAATAACATCGTAAATAAAAAATCAGTAGGACCACCCTTTTCCGACTACGAAAAACAGTGTCATCACCAAAAAATATTTATTATTTGTAATCGTTTCAAATCATCAAAGTTTGATGCATATAAAATTGTAATTATGATAAATCAAGATGTAAATTGTGTAACCTGGACCACAATAATGATTTGATTGATATCTCATCTATCGAAATCTTAAAAGTACATACCTTTTTTTCTCGGACGGAGCTTTAATAATTATTTAATTGCTTCTTATCACTCTGAATTGTATCACTTAGTCTTTGTTTGCACCGCTTAAATTTTTAGAGATAATGCTTATTGGTATTATGTCCGCCTTATGTGCAGAACTGTAGAATAAAGTTTAACGATTATACCATTATTATAGATGATGTTATAAAAATCGGGACCAACGGCTCAACGTGATTACGCCAGTACGGAAGGTAGTCCCTCAACCAACCGGACCCGGAAAGAAATCTTAGAATTTACACCTAGATTTCCTGTCTAGCGTGGGGATCGAACCCACGATCGACCGAGATTTTAAGCGATAAATTGTGATCGTGTCACATATCGATCGTATCCATAAAAATCATGTTCTGTCACAGATTTTTCTAGAACATTTGATTGCAGCCGGTATAGTAATTTCAATTAGACATATAACCCTTCTATTAAGTTTTTCTGTAGTCGGGTACCTAATTAATAGCGATCGTGTCAAATATCCATAAAAGTCATGTTCTGTCACAGATTTTTCTAGAACATTTTGATTGCAGCGGTATAGTAATTTCAATTTCCTTGCGACCCAGTTTTTCGCAGATTGGATCTGGTTACAATGGAATTGATTGGGATTTCCTTCTAAAACTAGTTAGTATCTCGAGTTTAGAATTGAATGAGCCAGGATTGGAAGCTAATTCGTTGGATGGAATATTTGATTCGGTTACTTGGGACGATAATTTTCCACTTCGCCGGAGAATATATGGATTTGTGTTCTGTCATTTGTTTAATTCGTATGCGATTTATAATACGTGAGTATATTAACATATTGGTTTTATACATAGATGTCAAGTATAACAAGATATATGGTATTTCAAAATATAATAAGTGTTATTTTCTTAGTTTTGTTTATACTATTCATGTCTTGACTCAGTTTATTAATTAAATACATTGTGTTAATTAACTTAAGTATAATTCCTTCTACATTTAAAAATTTGCATTTATTTTGAAGTTGTCATTTTATATACTTTTTTAAAGACAAATAATGTACGGAATGTTTAACATTCAGTAACATAGTATTATATTTCGTCGTATGACAAATAAATAGATATAAAATACCTAACGTGTCTCATAGAGATGTTTAATAAAGAGATTTATAAATTTCGACGGTCACGGTGGATCCCAACCGGTAATTTTCATTGGGTGCTTTATCTAAAATGCAGCTTCGGATCCTGCTGGTCTATAAACCATTATATATAATTCTAGATTTATGAAAGTATACCATAATTAATGAATAATTATAACTATTTTTAATATTACAATCTGATCACAGTATTCACGTTTACAAATAACTCTTCTAAAAGCACACCGAACATACTTATAAATATGTTTTATATATCCTACCATAATTTGTAACTGTCACTATATAAATGTCTAACAATATTGAACGACCTAACCAAAGTTAGTGAAGGCTGTTACCATTAACAATTAAATTAGTGTACGAGTACATTAATAGCAACTAGAGGCTACAGGTAATATAATTACATTCGTGAAACTATTGCCTGCTAGTACAACTATATAGGTGCACTGAGTAAACTGATTAATTGAGGGCCTTGGATCGGTACGTTGTTACGAAACTTGCTCAGAAACCTGAGCTTTTATTAGTTCGATCTAAAATCTAAATACATAATGGCAAAAAATTATATATATTTTTATTACAAACTTTTTTGATGTTGTTAACAGTATTTATAAAAGAAAATTTTGAGAAAAAAATACCACTCATAATAGAAAGAAAGAAAGGAAAAGCATTTATTGAACACACAAAAAAATACTAGATGAGAAAATAAATAGATAGAAGATAATGAAGGGTATTGCATGGATTTATATTTAATAGTACAAAACATGTAGTGTGTTCAAATGGCCTAGCAGCTCAGCATATTGTTACAGCCGCGAGGCGATTGCAACGCTGATTTTCAGCTGCCTGCCCGAGTGATTCACAGATAAGTTACTAATAAAATAGATAATTGAGTACTTCTTGATCAATTACAAATAAAACGTATGTTACATTTTTATATAATTAATCAATAAATTAAAAAACTAGATACAAATAAGTATGTATAGCCTGTCACCAAGCAATGTTGTTTTTTTTTGTTGTCCGGGGGGAAATGCATTGACGCATTCCCACCGCCGCTGCAGCGTATTCGCGCGCTGGCGCATGGCGGTGGGATATGTGGGGCTCGCCCTCTCCATAGCGTGGTATGCTAAACTCATACCACGAGGAGAGGACCCTACACCACTCAAACCCCCCGGACACTCCTTCAATCCGCCATTGACGGGGGCCGGGTACGCATAAGCAATCCGGCCCCCCTAACAAAAATACCATATACTTAACTTCGTGTCCGTGAATTGTGTATTTGTAAAGTCCCCCGCGACACAGGGACTTAATTTACAAAAGCGGGAGATGTCTTTAAAAAAAATAAAACAAATCAAATATAGGAGAGACAACAATATTAGGGGAGAGGAGAAGCTGTAGGTTTTGATATACATTACCTCTGAACTTCGAAAAATATATCTAAATCGCTGCCCCTGGACATAATTCTCAGAAAACTGACAGCATTGCGTTAAGTACCTAATCGTAGGTAAATTCTGTGTTTATACTTTCAAATAAATGATAGGAAATTATCACATCAACGGCAAACTTGTAAATCACGTGGATTTTACTAATGATCAAGTATTTTTAATAGTTAGATGGTTGGACTGGCTTGAAGGAATACAAAGAAAATGTTGTAGGTCAAGCTTGTTGGTCTGAAATCTGAGAATCATAGGTATATGTCACCGGAAAATATTACGAATCGTAAGTTGATAAACTAACGAGGTATCGGGTGGTTAAAAAAACCTAACCCTTAACTAATGGAGTTCAACAGGGTTTATAGAAGTTAACGTTTTTTGTTTTGTTGCAACAGTAGCATAGTCTCGTTTAGTTAGGTTAGGTCAAGTGTCATAATAATTAAGAAAATAATATAATAATTATGCGCGTTCACTGAAACTGGCAACTGAATTCAACAATATGAGTGACACGAAAGTTTGTCAACTTACAATTCGTATCATTTGCCGGTGACATATATATATATATATATATTTTTTAAGTTGTAATAATAATTTAGGATGTAGTTTTGCACACGCTATTTGTAAAAGTAAGATTAAGTGAAGATTTTTGAAGATAACGCGCAGGATCTATGGTCAACTGTCACACCACCAAGTATATCTCTGTGTTAAGAAGCCATAACTATACCGTCAACTACCAACACGAATTTCAAGGGTTTTTTAAAAGTCAATTAAAGCGACAATCAACTAACTATTAATTTGACAGTAAAGCTAATTCAACAGCTATGAATTAACTTTACTGTCAAATTATTACTTTTACACAAAGATTTTTTGTCCGGCATGAAGATCGAACCCACGATCTCAAAGAATTAAAATGAGATAATCTCATACAGCTACATAACCGGGACTGTCCAAATAAATCGTTTCTGTAATATGAAATAACAAAAATAATCATCCACAGAAATCCAAATCGATTCTTAAAAAAAAATCATCGATTAAATAACACGAAAATCAAATCAAATTATATAATCATGGTTTCAGAAACTTATTTCACACTTAACCAGAGTTTTGACAGCTGATTCATTTATATGAATATTTTTCATCCTTTCAGTAACTCGTTAGTTATTGAAAGCTTATTGAAAAACGAAAAAGGCGAATGAATATTTTCAGCATTCGCTGAAAAAATAAAACATTCCATTCATTTTTCACACAGGTTAATAAACAAAAACACTTCATAGTAAGCCCGTGTGAAACTTTAAAATTCTTTTTGACAACCATACAATCGGTGGAGTTAAAACACGGCGCCGCGATATCCAGCTGTCCGCAAAGACTATTATTTGCTTTATCCGTAAAGGCGTAAAAATTCTTTATTCACTTTGTTTGCTATCGGTACCTTGTATTAATGGTAGAGCCCTTATCTCAACGAACCGCCCTGAATGCGAAATAGGATGATGTATGTTACATTGAAGTGTTTCTACGTTTTTTGGTTGTTTAAATGTTTTAGGATTGTTCCGGGGATTGGGTTCAAATAAATTGATGTTTGATGTTTTATACGCAATATTTATTGGTATTGGAATAACGAGAGATAAAAGGTATTTAGAATCAGCAAACATTTTCCTTGTAGGTTCGATATCATACCAAATCTTTATGAATAAAAATGAATGTACGCAAATAACTTGAGAATTACATAACAAATTTGGCTAAGTCTTTTTTGCATTGTGATCGTGGCTTGTGTGAATGATAATTTTGAAAAATCTTACCCAATGCGTCCACGTTTTTGACGGGCGATGCCGGGTACTAACAGTTTGTTTTACGAGATTATATGTATTTGAAAACCATTATAGCACCGCACGAAAATAACAAGAACAGAATTATGTATCATAATAACATGTTTATATACGCATACGTACATATCGTATAATATGTAAATGCATAGATTGTTAAAAAAAGTTGTGTTGCGTTATAAATATACGACAGAATTTCACCGAGAGAAGATCCAAGTAGGCTTAAAGAGTTTTATAGCTTGAAACGGTAAAAAAATCTCGCTATTCAAATAACTAGAGCTAAAATTAATTTATAATAGGCAAACCTTTTATTACTTTTGTTGACCAGATATCGAAATTGTACGTACTTTATTCCCGAATGTTGTTGTACATTCCAGGTTTAAACACTTTTCTCTTATTATAAATAAATGCTATATACTAATTATCTGGTATATTTACAATTTGTCTTATATTCTATTACGACAACAGACCAGTGGCTTAGCATTTCAACGTCCATTCCTAAGTTATAATACATCGAAAGCTAAACATTTTGTATAATCCCATATAAAACAAGAACTTTTTATTTTAGATCGAGAAGCTATTTCACCCGCGACCCACCATTAATTCCGGATCATTTCCAATTCACAATAGCATTAAATTGTAAAGAACTGCATCTGCTGCATATTTCCTTAAAAGCTTAGGCGCCCCAAGAGGCTCTATACCAACGTAAACATGTATCCTACAATCCCCCGATCTTCGAGGATTTTCTACAGTTACATACACATTGCTGGTTTATTTTGTTACGTGAGCAACTGACGCGCATATAAGCGAACAAGCTATGTAATACTAAGAAAAATGTCCGCTTCTGTGCTGCATTTGAAATTTAGAATAAAGTTTGTAGAAAAATGTTGGTGATTTTACAGTGGACGGGGAATCGATGGATGTTTGTCGTGGTAATGGGTACTATCTTAATAATTTGTTATTGCAGGCATGTGCGAGTGAGAACAAATGACGGTGTAACTCAGATACGGCTCACGGGATAAAACAATAACGTAACTTTGTGATGTATTATACAATATGTGTTTAAGTACGAATCGCTATCGTATTTATACCTTATAATATTTATACCTGCATGGTTTTATGTTTTTTTTAATTCTTTTTCTTCTTTATTTAATGGCAATATTCCGAACAATTCTGAACAAAAAAAAAAATTTTAGAAAGCTATGTTATCCAGGAGCAACATAAGCTATATTTAATTATGGAGTTCTCGCGGGGATGGAAGATACGCGGATGAAACCGCGCGCAGCGGTAGTTCCAGAGTTTAGCGTGTTCAAGTTACCAAACAAACTCTTCATCTATATAGTATTAGTATACTTAATAAAAAAAGGCAAACATATCTAGTGTTAATTCCGCAAAAAATGTGTCTATATGCTGTAATGCAATTTTTACACTGCCCTCCCGCCCGCAAAAAGTATGCACAACATGATAAATAAAATAAAATAAAAAAGTTTTTGTTCGCGTAAACCTATTATAGGCATTTGTAAATAGTCAAAACATATTTTGGCTTATCTTTTCTTTATCATTTTAGCTATATAAATTAATTAAGTTTATTTGATTATTGCTACTTATTATTATTGTTTATATAGCTTTAGCCTAAAAGCAGTCAGGTATGAAAATACAATACTATTTTATTATTTTATATCTATGATTGCCGAGAAAGCCGCACAAAGGGAAGAATAGAAGGTTATGAGGGAGACCTTTGCCCAGCAGTGGGACAATATAGGTTAATAAACAAAAAAAAGAAGATTGGATATTCTAAGTTCTGTCCTTTCAGTAGTTTGTACCACTTGATTCAATACGCCCCAACTGAGAAGACCCGGCGAAACAAACTCAGTGGGGATATTCTACTGCCGGTTTCAGCGCGGCCTCAACGAGACGATCCGGCGAAACTTACTCAGATGGCATGTCCAAGAAGATTTGGTCCAGTTACTTTTATTATTTAGTTGGGATTCACAATTTGCCAATCCGTTGTCTTAATACGAATTTTATTTACGTTTTCATTAAAAACAAAATTAAATAATTTATGCAAAATATTATTATACTGATAAGACTACTTCTAAACAAAAATAGAATTCACTTCTTCATAAGATATTAATAGTATAGGTAATGACGAAAATAAAGTCCGATTCAGTAACTAAAAACATTGGTTAGCAGAATATCCCCAGAGGATCGTGCACTTACTGCGAGCTACCCGAGGGTACGGGTCGCAATAAGTTGCTATATTTTATAGTACTTTGACCCGTAATACGGCGGTTTCTATCTAAATGGATGTCTATTTTTATTTTTTAGTAAAATTGTATACATTTACCTACTTAAATGTATACGTTTGTCCGCAATGCAATTATTTCAAAATGTTATTAGCGTTCTCTTACTGTTTCACCTATAAATCACGTGTCTTTTTTTTACAAAAAGAAGATATAAAACTAAAAAAAGATTATAAATAAAAGAGTTCGCACCACCGTGAAAACGAGATCAAACATGTTTTGAGTAGCTTCTCTGTTCGAAACAAATATACTAATATTTTTCTTTAGAAGATAAGTGAGGATATATTAACTATCATATATCCTGTATTGTTAAATTAATAGCTGGGAACACTATTATTGTTGAGCTCAGAAGGAATATTGCTAGAAAATGTACGGTTATCTATATATATCTTACATAAATGTTTGGTCTCGCAAACTCGATTAGACACCGCGTAGGTACTAGACAAATGCGGCAAAAAATACTACGCTGAAATCGGCGTGTCTGAGCCAGTCACGCTGCAACCTAGAAAGTTGTATTCAATTTTGGTTATCAAAGTTATATGCCAGATTGTGTAGTAAAAATAACACTACTAGAAAAAAGAAGGGCATCAGGTTCTCTTACCATCGGTAGGTACAGTGTCTTATACACACTATCATGTTGAGTTGCATTTACAGAGCTATGATTCAAGCGCTTATCATCATCATCAACATCATCAGCACGTATAACGTCCACTGCTGAACATGGGCCTCCTCCCGAGGGAGAGTATTTGCCATAGTCACCACGCTTGACAGGCGGGTTGGTGACCGCAGTATTATGTTGTACCACGCAAGGAAACGCAAATCGGCACAGCTGTCACTGAGATTATAGATAACAGACATCAATATAAATCTTTCTTGTTTTATTGCACTTCGATATAGATGTTAGTGTATACGGGATTACTATAGACTACTATATAAATATGACGAGTTTTTTTTTGCTTGAACGCGGTAATCTTTAATAATTAAAAAATATATTTCATTGTTAAAAAGCACATTCATCGTGGACGGTTATAGGTTTTTTTTTATAAGAAGTTCCAACCGAAACGCGCGCGAGAAGCTAGTTTGAAAATAAAATGCACACAACAATTTACATTCTCCAGAACCTTCTCTTAAATATGTTCATACACACATTTATATGACAACTGTTTTATTACAACGTATGTCTTATATAATACTAACAATGTTCTTTTGTTATTTCATGCAGCGCCACAACGTTGTTTCTTCCAAAAATATTGTAGAACATTCTAAATTCAAAATCGCGTTCACAAAGTAAGTCGGGGGAAATATAGTGGAGTTTACATAACATAAGCGCTGCCACCAAATACCCGTTCTTTGGTACAATCCAATATCCGACGAGCTACAAAGCGCGGTGACGTGATTTGCGTCGAATAGCTTAGCTTCGCAGACCGCCGAGATACCTATCCGTCATCGGAAAATGTGTAGTGGATGTTTATGGTTAGTTCGAATAGTTTAAGGTATTTAGATTCAATGGAAAGCTGTGCTTGGTTGAAGTTTATTTTATGACTAGCTTCATTCAGCTCACCTGCGTAACTCCCGTATAAACTTAATACGTTTCCCTCCTCGATAAATGGGCTATCTAATATTAAAAGGTATTGAATCGACCTGATAGTTCCTGAAATTAACGCGTTCAAGCATATATAAACATACAAACCAACTTTTCAGCTTTATATATGTATTAATCTAGATTCCCGTGCGCGGTTTCACCCGCGTAACTTCCGTTCCAATAAGAACTAGGTACATAATTAAATATAGCCTGTATGTATAACCTTCCTCGATAAATGGACTATCTAACACTGAAAGAAATTTTCTATTCGGACCAATAGTTCCTGAGATTAGCGCGTTCAAGTAAACAAACAAAATATATAAACCTAGTATAGATATTACATAGTATTTTAAGATGTATTGGTAGGTATCGTAGACCGTAGAATAGTACGCAATCCACGAGATGATTTCACCATAAAAATAACGTTTTAGTTACGAATTAAACGATATTTATTCAGCACTTAGGTATTTACATACAATTGTACTTGTCAGTTACGTTACGTTGTACGTTGCGTTACGTTTATGTTTATCATTTGGTTTTTTAAAACTTTACTTATTACGATCCCCGCTTATGATTATTACATTGAATAAATGCAATCTAATACAGGAAAACATGAAAAGCACAATCAATTTATACGAGTACATCAAAAAATCCTTTAAACAATTGTTGTACAAATAAGGATAATATTTATTTACTGTAGCCTTGTTTGCGCCGGTAAAAGCCGGGTAAAGGGATTGTTGTTGACATATGATCGAAAGGTCTGTGTAGCGGGCTCCTAAACTATAACAGAGATGTAGTAGCAAACATACGAGTGCCTACATATAAAAACTTTTAAATATTCGTATTAACGCGGTAAAATTTCCTTTTTATATTTCCCGACGTTTCGTATCAAGTTGATTGATCATTGATCGTGGTAGCAGCAGACATAAATAAAATAAGGTAATTCTATCGCATTAATACCTGTGTATAATGAATTAAATACCTATACATACTTAACTAAGACAATGCTAGGGTTGTATTAAAAACTAGTTTTCCACGCGTGGTTTCACCCACATTTCCCCCATCCCCGTTTTTATTACAGAAAAGATGCGAGCGAAGCCGCAGGTAAAAGTTAGTATATAGATGAGATAAAATACTTAATAGGTATCGCAGACGTCAACCTCCGTAGCGTAGCGGTATTTGGCTCGCTTTAAATCTCGGAGGTCCTGGGTTCCATCCCCACGCCGCGCCGCGGCGCCGGACAGGAAATCTTTGTGTATTTTCTAAGATTTATTTTCGGGTCTGGTTGATTGAGGGACAACCCTCCGTGCCTTATGCATATTCGCCGGATGTAGGTACTTTTAAATTGCAGATTTGAGGGACAGCTAGTTTACTATATAAATCGTGTTTTAATAATACCTAAAAAAAAATAAGCGAAATGACAAGGGCGGGCTTCGGACATGCAATAATGTGGGGCTTAACAAGAATACTAGTAGTATGCAAAACACTGCTAGTAAGCATTAAAGATTAAAATTGTTTTCTATATGGATAGAATATTTTGGTTTTAGAAAATATAGGGATGTATATAACCATTTTTCTAGTACCAAAATAATTGAATCGGTGAGTTGTAGGAGTTGAGAAAATCAGGTAATAAAAAATAAATCACGTTCAATTTTTACTACTAAGTTACATTTTGTTTTCTAAGGGAAAATGTCTCGTAATGTACGGTCATAAAATAATATGACTTTGAAAGCTTTAGAGTGCCTGGCAATTTAAATGATTAAATAATCGTGAACAAAATTTGTATTATGATGATTTAGTACAAAATATTGTGCATTCACCTGATTACAGTACACATAATCAAGAATGTTTTAAGCATGTACAGTCAACAAAAGTAATAGGGTTACACCATGTGAAACGCATTAAATTTATATATACACGTTCAGGCGAAGAGTTTACTGTTATGTGTATTTGTATACAGTTAGCAGCGAACTTATAGCCCATGAAGGATTACCGGCTGTCGTAGTGACAGCATTAAATAAGCATATTTATTTACATTATTTGATACTGACGATGTAAACCTAACTCTTGTTAAATGTACATATCGCAGCTTTATTGCGATAGTGACACAAATAAGGTAATGATTCAACACAAATTAACGTAATGACATGCATCTAAAATACATTATCGTTAAGTTACACATTTTGTTTTGTGTCACTATTACATTGAAGCAGCGATATGTATTTTAGGTTGTACGTATTTTAGATTTCCATGTCATAGAATGAAAGGTTACATAAGAAAAAAATATATGGTGGTAAAGTATTCTTAATATTTCTAATTATCTATGCAATTTTCTTATTTTTCTTTCATAAGAATTTGCGAAATCGACCCCGCCGCGCCGTTCACGCGTGATGTCGTGACCAAGGGAAATAGGGATTCATTATATATGTATAGATAAAACACCTTTGTGGCGTAGCAGTATAAGGCTCGACCGGAGGTCCTAGATTCGATTTTCGCTGCAGAGAAAAAATCTAAATGTACAATAAAAGATATCTTTCTGGCTCTGGTTGGCTGAGAGACTCCGTGCTTCGGAATGAACTTTAAGCCGTTGGTCCCGATTGTTATAACATCAGTTTTACACACACAATTGTATACCGGGTAACGGGAAGTGGCATTTATCTATTTATAAACAAGGTGTAATGGAAAGGGTATATACATAGAAAGAGCAAGGCTTCTTTGGATCATAACAAACGATATGGCAAGGGTTTCAACTCAAAATAAAATAAAATAAAGTCAGTATTATTTTCCAAACAAACAATAAAAATGCGGAACCCTTTATTCAGAAATACCAGGAGTAAGAAGTTTATTTTTACTTGCAAATAGTTCGTTGACATCGAGCAGCTGATTGAGTGCTAGTGATGTATTTATTTCAATTTGAAAAGTTTGGTTTCTGGTATCTATGAATTTAAAAAAATAATTACTTCCGGACTTGTAGAGATAGGATTAAATAACCCTTGCCATATCGTTTGTTATCATCCAAAAAAGCCTTGCTCTTTCTATGTATATACCGTCGTTTTCCGTTACACCTTGTATATACTGTTTGCCGTGTGATTTCAAGCTAAGAATATAGACCACCCCATATCCTCCCATGGGTGTCGTATAAGGCGACTGAGGGACATATGGCTGATGAATGGGCAGCAGCATCTATTAGTCCAAGGTTTACATCTTAAAGCGATCACCAATCCGTCTGCCAAGCGTGGTGATTCTGGCAATATCCCTTAACGATCCTGGCTTGCCCAGGTCTGTTAAGAGGAGGCCCATGTTCAGCAGTGGACGTAAACGGGCTGTTGATGATGATGATGATATATACTTTACATAATGCTGCGGTCACCAACCGGTGTGCCAAGCGTTGCGACTATGGCACGAAGGAGACACATCCTTAGCTGTGGACGGTATACGAGCTGAAAGATGATAATGATGTTAAGTAATTTAAAATAAACGTGCTCTACCTAAATATATATAATAAGGTATTCCCTTGATAAATAAGTAGACGAAATGAAGTAAGCTTAACTCGTAAATGAGTTTTTTATGTAACCTACATTACTTTTTATATAAGAGCATTGCACTAGTTTTATCTACGTGAAAAATGTATGATATTTTCTAAAGATCTTTTAAAGTAAAAAGGTAGTCGGACAGACTCTTCGAGGTTGGGCTCGGCTTACGTATATGTACTTAATAAATTATAGCGTAGTTTTTATTCGGTAGGTATCTCGTTTGATTTATACACACTTAAGCAGCACTTTTGAACACTCCTCTTGACAAACCTAGGCGAGCCAGGGTTTTTTTTTTGGTGGGACTATCCCTCTCACACTCCCGCCACTGTTACTCTTGTAAGCCAGGCAGCAGTACACACGAAAGAGGCTCTAAGCTGTTAGGCTTAGAAATCTCTAACATGAGAAGCAAAAAGTGCATAAAAAAAATCGGAGCCAGGGTTGTAAATGATTATTGCCATAATCTTCATCCAGGCGGATTGCTGATCGACCTTGAGCTGATAAACGCTATTCCTGAACCTTTGTCGATTTTAAAATAATAATAAAAACATGCTACCAAGAACGACGGTTGGTTTCTTCATAATCTTAACTAAACGGTTTTACTCCTGGCTGATATACGGAATCGGGGTAAACCCATGCCAGGGGTAAAGTGATACGTTTCCTCGTGTAAGTGTGGCTTATTCCTTAAGGTGTCTAAACGAATAAACCACACTTACATGAGGAAACCTTATAAAAAATCCTAATTCAAAATTATTTCATCTCTGTCATACATCTTTTATCTCAAAATTCAATTTAACGTCTCTTTAATAGCCACTTTGCCCACTTCAAGCGACAAAGACCCATCTCCATAACAATTTTACAGCTTGAAACTACAAAAAGTTTATCTTAGACGTGTCATATTGTATTCATAATCGCTTAAAAACTTTTATCACAAAGAGGAAATTGTGCCTTGAATGCTTTGATACGTTTTTTCTTTAACACAGAAAGACCTTAAGAGGAAATAATGGAAAAATAAGGAAACGTAATTTGAAGATAAGGCGGGTTCAGACGCGGCGATGGCTTTTGTAAAGTGATGGACAGTGTTTTTTAGTTTTGGTCGTGATTTAAGCTAATAGAATGAAGCTGGAGTGGTCGAATAGAGTGCCGGGTTTTGTTTAAGATTCCATCCGCTTCTTTTTAAGTTTGACTGCTCTGTGTTTCTGTCCTTGTCACCGTTGCTCTTAAACACGTGAACTGATTTGTATTTTTTTAAGCAGGTTTTCTAGCAATATGTCATGGCCAATTATAAAAAGCCTGGTTGAGTGAAATAAATTTTTATACGTTAAATGACTTCTTAAATATTTTTTTATTTATAATATTAATATTAAATATTTATTTTCAAATTGACTTATTTGACGTGGACTTGTATTAAAAACAAAATTATAATAATGTATAAGTTAATATTTCCATGTCACTTCTCATGCAGTCCTTATCCTTACCACATGTCAGTATTAAGAATCTATGCATTGAATTAAGACCGAATTGTTCCATCACTTATTGTAAATAAATATACTTATTAATTAATTCATTCAAAAAACGGTTTCGCAGTTTCAAAATTATCATCTATTTTGATAGTTGTGGTAGGAATTGTTTATCTCTGCGATAAATTTCATCAAAATCAGTGACTTTAGTGGTTCGGGAGTGAAAGTATAACAGGCAGATCCGCTTTTGCATTTATATTATTAAAAGTCGGAATTGGGTTTCGATCTGTTGTATAAAATAATGCTCAATGTATTCTAACTGGACGCATTTTTTCCGATAGTAGGCGATTTAATGTTTTTAGGGGAAAGTACATATAAAAAGAAATTATTACACTTATTTATTTTTATATATAACCTTGAGATTAATGTGATTTTTAATAAAATAAAAGATTAAAATACTGCAATCGGCCATTTTGACTGAAATCAATCACGGCGCATGACGTCACGATATTGTAACCATCAAAGAGAATTTAACCACTACGTTAGGTTTGGCGGACTCAATTACATTTTTTACAATAGCGTGACGTCATAGCCGACGCCATGACACTTGAGGCCTTTTTTCGCGCGCTATTTAAAATTTAATAGAAATATGGCTTAAACTTCGTTAAATTTAAATTTATTACCGAAATATTGTGTTTTTCGTACTTAGAAAATGACTACCCATGTTGCGCAAGAGGATTTCAAAATCTTGCCTCATGCCTATTCCTTTACAACATAAAGTATAATATTTAATTCAACAGGAAACAAAAATCATGTAATGTCTGTTTTGAGACTAATCAGCAAAAACACAGCTTGTCTATACTTATTAAATATTTAATTTTATAGCTCCTTTTTAACCGTGAAATAGTCTTAAATGTTAGTGATTTCTAACCATAGTGTTTAATCTTCAACAATTATTAAAAAAAAGCTCTGATAGAAATATAATTAATTAATTCTGAATATTTAAAACTAAGTAATAAAATATAGTAAATTCATCATTATCATCATCAACAGCCCGTTTACGTCCACTGCTGAACATGGGCTTCCTCTTAACAGACCTTGGCAAGCCAGGATCGTAGAGGGATATTGCCATAATCACCACGCTTGGCAGACGGATTGGTGATCGCAGTAAGATGTAAATCTTGAGCTAATGGATGCTGCTGCCCATTCATCAGCCATATGTCCCTTAGTCGCCTTTTACGACACCCATGGTAGTTATGGGGTGGTCTATTCTAAGCCGGAAACCACACGGTACTCGTACACATAGTAAATTAATATAATTCAATCATTTTATTTCATTATTGTCCAAATTATGTTTAGTTCTGAATTTGTCGCCTAGTCTAAACCCACTCTAAGTAGGAGATCAATTAAGTCGTGCTCTTTTGAGACCAAACAACGCCTGTTGACATCAAATTGGCTTCTTAGCATAATTGGGTGGATTTCTTTGAGAAATTAGATTATACAGGAGTTAAGTCAAACAGGAAATCAAAGGTTTGTTAAGAGTTGACTTGGAGTATTGTTTGGTAGTTACAACAATTTGTAATAAGAGTAATTAATAGGTAAAAGTTTTATGGTTATTGTCAAAGCATCTTGTAAATATATTTTATAGCTACTTAAGTATGGGTCCGACAGGAGGTTAAAAAATATAAACATGGCCTTAGCGCCTAAAAAAAATATGGATGTTATTCTCGACATACATACATATAATCACGCCTTTCTCCCATGGGGGCAGGCAGAAACTACAGAACGCCACCTGCTACGATCCTCACACACTCCCTTTGCCTCGTCCACGTTTTATACCTCCCTGCACATTCAGCGTAGCTAAGCGACACTCCGAAGCTCGCTTTTCGCCCCGAGAGAACATTTGGCGTGGTGTGTGGCGAGCATCACCGCCGCCTCCGAATGAATTAATATTATTAGTTAAACTCATTAAGTTCCCACGAATAGCTAGGGAAAACAATCTGTCTACCCTCTACAGAGCCCCGCATGTAAGGGTAATTATTGCCTGTGGGCGCCCAATCCCGGACAAACTAGCACGCTCGTGACTAGACTCTCCCCTAGCCATGCAGCTCTCGGCGCGGCAACCTTACCTTGTTATTCTCGAGTCCGTTGTTTTTTAAGTAGAATTACTTTCTGCGCAACGAGTTCTCTTTTTTTGGTTATGGAAGTGTTGTGTAGGTTTAATCATAATACATCGTGATATTTTTCATTTGGACGGGACAATTTGTCATCTGCAGTACCTACCTACTATAGAAAAGTAATATTACAAGGTTTTCTTCAAGGAGACGGCAATAATAAATGTATATGGAAAAATGAGCTCCAGTGCTTTGTAATATAATCTAACTTGTACGAATGGGCGACCTTAACGCATGTTCGAAGTCATTTGAATCTGTAAATTTAAATGCTATTTAAATACCGAAGTTATTTGTACTACCGATTGATTGTACCTAAGGCTAAAAGATCATGGTACATACAAAGATAGTATATAGATATATTCATCTTTAATAAGAATAAAAATATGAAAAACTATAGTAATAAAATTAAACAACAAAAATGTGCGATCCTAATGCTAAATTGTTTTTTTTTATTTGCTGAAGAAAACTCTTTCAGCGAATCGTATCTCCGTCGTCGAAGTAAGTTTTGCTTTAAATCCATTTTGATTGAAAGCAAAACCTACTTACTTACTGTATACGTAACCAAATTCAACAATTAAAATATGCTATCATAAAGAACCATTATTATCATTGATATTTTTTTTATCACAAAACGAATTCACCATCATCTTTGGGCAACATTATTCGTCATTGTTGACCAATAGTTTGGAAATTGTATTAAAATGACTTTGACATTTCTCTTGCATTGCTGAAAACTGGCTGGGCTGGGCCTTCTTTTAACAGGAAAGGCAAAAACCTCATAAAACTCTTTGTTCACAGGTCATTGAAGATTGGAAGTTCATGTCTATGGTACTAGATCGCTTTTTCCTCTGGCTGTTCACAATCGCCTGCTTCGTCGGTACATTCGGCATCATCTTCCAGTCACCTTCACTCTACGACACCAGGGTACCAGTGGACCAGCAGATATCTTCCATACCGATGAAAAAGAACAACTTCTTCTACCCTAAGGATATTGAAACTATCGGTATAATTAGTTAAATTAATGGATTTGATAAATTGACTTGGATAGCATAATAAGTAATTATCCTTTTTTTATTTAAATATTGATTTTGTATTCTATCACCAATTAAAATGACTAGATAATGGTTCAAGAAAGCATAAATTGTTCTACTGTCCAGTTTTATTAATGCCAATATGCAAATATAAGATATTCGAGTAAAACACCCAAAAAATAAAAAAGTTGAAGTATCTGTGGGTTCGATAATCATTAAATAAAATTGAAAAACCATTTGTTTTATCCAAAGATGTAAGTTCTGAGACCGGTAGGCCTATGACGTAAAAAATTTAATCAGCAGTAATATCGCAGATCTGAGCATCGCAAAAGGTAAAACAATGCTGCGTTGCAATAGCAACTGATTTCTAGTTGTCAAATGTAGCTTCAATTTATATTGCTGGTTGCCATGGCAACGTAAATAATGTGTTGCTGTGAACATGCGTAATTTTTTATAAACAAGCTAATCAGCGTTCAATCATTACATATTTTAAAACAATGTCGCACCTGTCCGTCTGTTGGTGATAAACTCGCAATAGAGCGATTCTGGAAGATATATAATTTGTCAAGGTTTTGTGTTAATTAAGCGTTACTACCCCTCCGAAGCTGGGGCGGTTTGTTAGTAGGTAATATATATTTATTAGGAAGAAGAAATGTTAAAGGAAAAATATGAATCAAACCAAGAATATGATTAATTTGTAACGCAAAATATATTAAAATCATGAATAATTAAACTTTTCAACAACTCTTATTTTAATTTTTGTTTTAATTGTATTATAAAAACCTAACTGACGAATTTAATTGTATTAAATGTTATCCAAAAGTTGAGTATGCTCAAAAATGTGTTTGGTAATTTTTAATGATTTTTTAAATATACTAATCTACTGTTAAATTAAAAGTATTATATTATAGAATAAACATTAAAATGTGTGTTAAAATAATAATAAAATATATATTTAATTAATACAATATGACTATTAGAAAATCATTTTAATTGTAATGGCTGTGAAAACGTAAGTTTGAAATTTTATAAACGGACAAATTTGAGGCATAAGATTATTTAGTTCGTTTGCACTAAGCTATAAGTACTAAGTTTATTGTTACTAACACTTTTAAATTAATAAATAATTAATTGTATACATATGAATATCAATTATTGTGTTTCATTTATAAACCTCAGCTAGAATTATTTTGTTTTTTTATAAATTAGCTTGTCTTGCCGCTGAAGGTAGGTAAATAGCACTTCTGGCGAACCTACGGCGGCCGGCGCGCGAGCGGTCTGCGTTCTGATATGATGTTATAATGAGTCTCGTTCGCGCCCCGCTCCGCACCTCGCTGCCTACTGTTGTTAATGTTTAATGTGTATGTATTATTGTATTTTTTCTCTCTCTTTATCTTTATATGTATGGCGTCCGAGCCTCAAGTGTTGTCCTTACCTATCTACTTATTTTATTTTTTTAATGACTGTAATTTACTATTTTGTTTTCGTTTTGTGTGTTTATTAATGTTTTTTCTTTCTTTCTTTCTTTCAATTAATTGATTTAGAACTCAGTTGGACCTATCATCATTCATAGATTACAGAAATAAAATCGTACTAATATTATAAACGCGAAATTTTTTAAGTATGGATGGATGTTTGTTACTCTTTCACGCCAAAACTACTACACGGAATTGGCTGAAATTTTGCACCGAGATAGGTTATACGCTGGATTAACTTATAGGCTTAAAACATCACGCTCCGATCAACAGGAGCAGAGTAACGCGGGACTAAATATAAAGTATATTTATGTTTCTACTAGCTAGTAGTAACTAGTGTTTGTAATTTCTTAAAGAATCAACCATCAATTAAGGGAAAACGTTCGCACGTATTTAACGGACAATTGATCGAATATGGCTTTTCTTATTATTTAAAATTAAGAAAAAATATTTTGCAAACATATATATGGCCAGAATCATTCTATTCTTAAAATATAATCTAAGTAGCTGTAGGAGAGGAATACCAAAACAATCCTTACGATATAAAATTTAGACGGCAGATATACACAAGGCCTTATCATGAATCTAACAATGATTAAAAATTGGTCTATTACATTCATTCAACAAATAATATTTTAATTTAACAGATAAACTTTGCCATTTTCGGTTAATTGTCCATTGGCAAATTGTCTATTAAATACCTTAAGTGCGAACATTTCTCCTGAAGGATCGATCTCAGGTACTATGAATAAAACAACGTCTCTAATGTGTCCTAGATCCTTTATTCATCATCCTGAACGTATCTCGACCAACCTAGTGATGTAATCAAACAAGCTTGTAGGACAGTCGTCTAGGTATCTATCGCAGTCACCTCGCTGACCATCTAACTCGGCTTGGTAGTACTCGTCACCTAGACCTTCTTCTCGAGATGATGATGGACTGGAATAGAAAAAAAGTAAAACATGTAAGTATAGAAAATTGTATTAAATCTATACGTACGTACTCTACTCTATCTATACGATGATGATGACGAATAAATAGCTGAAGAGTTTGTTGGTTTGTTTGCTTGAACGCGCAAATCTCAGAAACTACTGGTCCGATTTAAAAAAATCTTTCAGCGTTAAATAGCCCATTTAGCGAGGAAGGCTATGTGGCTAGGCTAGGCTATTATGAAGTCTCTACGGGAACAGTAGTAACGCGGCTAACACCGCGCGCGGGAATGTTGAATTGGCTATTCATTAATATATGTGAAGAAATGAAACATGTAGAAGCCAATCAGCAGTTGGACTTTCACACGAATTATGTCGTTGTGTTTTGTTATAATAAATTATCCAACTAATCCCTCACATTGGGCGTGCGTGTTCCTCGATCGTGTGCACATGCGGACGGCGGCGGGAGTAGCGGGTGACGGGACGGTGGTGAATTTTGCGTTCACGCCATTCGTATGGCTCACATACTCTAGGAAGGCACACGTCCAATGTGGGGTCAGCCGAAAAACTAACCAAGTACTGCCACTTGCATATCAATGTTAAGCGTGGAATTAGTTATATGATTCATAATACATATTTATATAAACATTTTCACTTTTTACAAAATATTGCAGCACCAAGACGAAACTTAAACGAAGCAACATACAGCCTAGAAACTAAATACTAGATACACCTGATATTATTCCACTGAACCATCCCATCGTTACATAGTTCACATAACAAACACGACGAAAATATTGAACCAATCCAGTTCCTTTTACTCTTGATCGCACAAAAACAAGAAATCAAATAACATGGACAAATCCCAGTCACATATATTTTGAGACCTGCTGTAACTGTGTGACTGGAAGGAATCCAATTGTCACGGGCCGATGAATTGGATGAAATCACTCTTTGCTACAGTGGATAGGCACCTTAATATTTACTGAATATAAAATGTAAGTAATGTTTAGAGTAAATATTGACGTCGTTAAGATGGAGGACATTTGTGGAGCGCTCAGTACTTCATTTTTGAATTGTAGCCGCGTTCATACAGCATCTTTTTTTTTTTTTTTTTCGGACGGACATTTTATATTGCCCTGAGGCTTTTGCTACTTCACACTACAAACTAAGCAACCTGCGCAAGAGGGCGTCCTTTGTGGGACTTGGACCTCGGCTCAGGGCGGTCGCTGACGAGTAGATTGAGGGATTATGGCTTTTAGTTTCTTTAGGGGAGTTTTGAGCAACTGTCGCTTTACTTTACAGTTCGCGGGCCTCTCGGACTTTGGGTCTACGAGGGTATCGGAAGGTTCTTAGCAAACTTAGGGTCGGGAGGACGAGTCATTTAAATAGGAACTTAACTTAGTCTAATATTCGAAATAAAATAAGCGTATTCTTACACATATTAGCTAATCTACGAATACCTATATGATAAACTAAAGGACATTAATACGAATGCTTGAATTGGAATGGTTGCTATTGACTTATCTATATACCTATGAATACGTGAAGTAAACTTTGTACGCCTTTTTACGAAAATTGCGCGGAAGAAGAAGTATAAAATTTCACACACTCATAGTTCTTATTCTACTAATATTATAAACGCGAAAGTATGTAAGTATGGATGGATGGTAGGTGCTATTTCACGCCAAAACTACTGAACGGAATTGGCTAAATTTTGCACCGGGATAGGTTATAGGTTGGATTAACATAAAGACTACTAAACATGAAGATCCGACCCACTGAAACAGAGTAACGCGGATAAAACCGCGGGGGATTTCTTTCCGGGTCTGGTTTGTTGAGGTTGGTTAAGCCGTTGGTTCCGATTGTTATAACATCATCTATTATAATCGTATATCAAGGATCGGGCAGCAGCGTTTCCTTGTCTTGTACAACATAATACTGCGGTCACCAACCCGCCTGCCATGCGTGGTGACTATGGCAAATACCGTCCCCCGGGAGGAGGCCCATGTTCAGCAGTGAACGTTATACGGGCTGATGATGATGATGATTCTCGGTCTGAGGTCGGTGAAAGATGTCTCGGTCAATCGTCGATTTGTCGGATCAAATCTCAAGTTTTAGAGCAACCACAAGTGTAGTACGACGTGGTATTATGACAGGAAATTAAGAGATTTCTTACGTGAAAACAATGTGCATGACATGTCCAAGGATACCGTTGTGATGAAGCGGCGTTTCAGCAGCCTCGCATATGTTTCGTAACATGCACTCTTTGCCGTTCATGCCATATCTGGAACAATACATATTTCGCTATTGCAGAACTTAATAGCAAAAATTATAATAGATTTACATTTACACAAAACTAAAAATCTGGAAGTCATTATCAATTTCGTTGACTTATGTTTGCATCTGAAAGCATGTTAAGCCGTTGGTCCCGATTGTAAGAACATCAGGATCCGGGTAGCAGCGTTGCTCTGTTACAACACAATACTACGATCGCCAACTCGTTTGCCAAGCATTATGGCAAAACCCTCTCTAAGGAGGTGGCTCATGTTCAGCAGAGGACGTTATACGGGCCAATGATGATATTGAAGTTTTCGAAATATGGTATAAGTATATTTTACTAGCCAGTATGATTGGTTTAATTTTCGTTTAATAAACAGTTCAAATTCGTCAATTTAATATCTAAAAAAATTTAGATTTTGAAATGAGATGTCACGAAACATGGGGTTGGGGGACTAGGGGTGGTAGTGGGCATACCACTACCACCCCTAGTCACATTATGTTACACTTCGTCGAGGACTTCCTACTACTTTTAAGTATGACTTACTTCATGGATAGTCCCTTAATGATTTAAGACATAGCTATTTCTACTTACTCTTGAAATTTGTTTTCCAGCACGGTGTAAGCTAATTCTCTTGAAATACTGCGACTATTACGTGAACTAACCACCTGTAAAATAAAATTTAACGTAATTTACTATGGATAGCTGTGACGTCTCCGGCTTAGAATAGACCACGCCATGTCTTTCCATGGGTGGTGTAAGAGGAGACTCAGGGATATACATATGAAGGATAGGTCACAGCATCTATCAGCTCAAGGATACTCACTATCTTACTGCAATCACGTTTTTTTTCGGATGTTCAGACGCAGGTAGCCACTTCAACGAGCATAAGACGAGCAGAGCTCCAGCCTTAATAAATGGTTTAAAAACTACAAACTAAGCAATCTGCGCAAGAGGGCGCCCCCTGTGGGGCTTAGACCTCGGCTCAGATTTGATGAGATTGAGGGATTATGACTTTTTGTATTTTAGGGGAGTTTGTGCAACAGCTCTACGTCGCTCTACTTTACAGTTCGCGGGCCTCTCGGACTTCGGTTCTACTAGGGTATCGGATGGTTCTTTGCGAACTAAGGGTCAGGAGGACTAGGGGGGAACTGCAATCACTAATCCGCCTCCCAAACGTGGTGATTATCGGAATATCCCTCAACGACTCTGGTTTGCTTAAGAGGAGGCCCATGATAAGCCGTGGACGGGCTGAATAATGGACGAATTAAATGTTTGGATATGGCAAAGAAACATACAGCCCTCCGAATACATAAATAGAGAGGTAGAGCATTGCGTTACGCTCAAAGAGCCGCTTAACTGCGGCAGAACCTTTACTTAACAGAACGTCGTCGGAGCCGAAGACGCTGCTACTCGTTCTATGGTATACAATTGTTATAGATGATGTCATAACAATCGGGACCAACGGCTTTCAAATTCAGACCCGGTTTTTTTTTAGATTTTACACAAAGATTTTTTGTCCGGCGTGGGGATTGATCCCACGCTAGGGAAGCTGCCTAAGTCTAAACTATGTCTGTTTTACAGCACCCCAACTGAGTGCTAAATGGGGTCGGCATAGCATTCGCGAGTAATCACTGTGGGTTACTTACAGGTAAGTTAGGGAACAAAACTTCGTCTATCTCTGTAATGTTGTTGGTTGTGCTATAATTAGATTCGATGTTGTAGGATACGAACACGTTCTTGTTCGGTATATCGATGGGCACGGCAATGGCGACGAATGTCTGAAAATGAAAATTATAAGCACATTTTATTTTATGATATTAATTTAATAAAACCTTAACTAATGCAACTGTATGATGATCTCCAAAGGGTAATTATTTATTGTGATGCGATAACATGGGTTTCCTGCTGAGGGAGTTATGGTGACCGCAGTATTATATAATAACACACAGCCATTTTTTAATTTGGGAAAATCTTTTATAGACTTCCTACTGCCAGGGGGTACTCCTTCACTTGCTCTCGGCTCTTTGTAGCTCGGCTGGCCCCGGGCACTCAAAATAGATCGACATCCAGAACCAGCTCCCATCGCGTTTGCACCTCATGAGGCTCGTCCCCCGGGACGTTATTGGGAAGGGAAATTATTGGGCCCTCTTCCATTCGCAACTGCGTTTAAGTAGGTAACCAGAGGCTAAATCTGTTTACCTCTTTCTGGGATCACTACTAAATTCCTGCCCGATCTGTGGTATATAATTCCTATAGGAGACGTTATAATGATGACTAAACACAGCTCTATTTGTTTTTAATTCTTAATTTTATGACAATAGAATTTTATGTTTTTTATATTGTTTGTAATCAATTCGCTATTATTTTTCTGATTAATGTTATTGCTTATTTGTTTTTTTATTTTATTTAATTTTTTGTTTACGTTTCAACAAAAAATCTCAAATTGGTGATGAAACTTGTTTATTTATTTATTTATTTCGCTCTACAATTAAAATTAAAATGGAGTATTGTATCAATAATAATATTAATAATTAGGTAAATATAATTTTTCTATATATTTTTATTTGACGTTTGGCATGCGTGGCGTCAAAACTGGGGCTGGCTAGAATACCAGCGCTGCTCAATGATCTTTTAGATTTTTGACGTAGCTTAATGCTGAAGCCAGTTCCCATTTATGGTGCATGTATTTAATAGTGTTAATCAATGTCTTATGTTTTATTTCCTTGTATGTGCCGTATTTTCTTTCTTATTTGCCTTTTACTCTCGCAAAATAATCTATTAATTTAACACATAAAAATTGCAAATTTTTGGTCTCTTAAGTATCTAAAGTGTGAATGTTTCACCTTGAATATCAATAAAACTTACTCCGTATAGCGATGTAGGAGGGAAAATCAAAGCTCTCTTTTCCCTCACTTGTTCTACGCCCGTAGATCTACCGCTGCATACCAGGTACCTGTAACATGAGGTATTTTTAATCAGAAATATTCATAGTATATCTAATGTTGAGGTAAAATTTCATTATTAAAATGAAATTAAACTAAACATTATTCCTAAAAATACGGAGAGTATACACAGAGGAGACTATTCGTTTCGTTGACATTGTGGTTTTAGATAACTATAAGTACAAGTGGTTGCCCAGTGGTTGAAATTCGACCTTAATTAACAATAAATTAGCTTTCTGCACTCCTTTTCTATATGAACTATAAGTGTGCAAAATTATACTCCTCCGTACGCGCTATTTTCGTAAAAAGGGATACAAAGTTCACATATTAATATATAGACAATCACTCATTTATACTTAAACCTACGATAAACCCTTTGTTTATATATTATTATAACAAATCAAAAACATGTTTAAACTTTTATCGACTTTTCAAATCAACTAGTAACTAGAAATTATGATAGAAATACGAAAAATATAAATTCAATTTTTAAAAGAAAACAGTACATCACCTACAAAAATCTAAATAACACTTAGATAAACAATACAAAAATATACTTACATTAACCACAATAAATGAAAGTACTTCATTGTCTATAAGATATTAGTATAGAAACAAAACAATTATATGTATAACACACACACTGTCTCACGTATGCAAACCTACTAATATTTTTAAATGCGCAGGCGTCGTACCGTTGTAAATTCTAGTACATTTATCACCTGCTCGCTAAATTGATGTGCGCCTATTTCGAGTACTAAGAAAAGAAATAAAATATATAGTTTGATTTTCTTTTATTAACGGTAAGTGAATTTATTAAAACATACCTTCCAGAAAGGTAATATTAAATTTATGGGAACTAGAGGATTCCGTTAACGTTTTTTAACAATAATAATTATACATATTTAATAGATATAAGTTTTAATTAAACTGTAACATACTATATTTTTGACCTAAGATAAAAAAATAATATTACCATTATACGAGAATGTGCCTGAATCGGGTAATTATAAATAACATTTTCTTATAAGAATGTCTTCACTGGCGTAATATAAAATACACATGGATCTGTTGCTGTTGTATGAGAGTATCTCAGAACAATTATTATCAGTGGGGCGCTAAAATAATTGTGCCGGGTGGGAATCGAACCCTGAACACCAGGTTTCGGAAGCTACTATCGTTACCACTGATCCACCGGTACAGAATATATTTGATTTATCTTGTATTTTTTTATTTACCTTTTACGCAGCAATTTTTATTAAATTAAGTAACTTACTAAGTAAGAATTAAAGTGTTTAAACGTCACACGTTATTCGCGTTGTACCATTGCTTATTTAATTATTCATTGCACCCTAACCAGTCGTGTGTACAATGTTACAGTTCCGCTAAGTAACAAGTTACAAGTAAAACGATTTATTAGGTTCTAATTGTCCCAGAACTGACCGAAAGTGACCCAGAATGTTTAAAACCAACAATGGTACAGTGTTGGGTCCTTTGTCAAATTGATCTAATTTCCTCACCTTCCTTACGTGAGTTGTTCCAAACAGTTAAAGTCTAAATCTCATCTTTATCAGTTGCTGGTCGGTGATATTCTACGGATCTATATTGATATAATATACATTTAAAAAAAAAAATGGAAAAATGGAATAAGATAACATATAAGGAAGCGGCTGTAGCCCAATGGCTTAGGTGTCGGACTTGTGATCTTGTGGTCACCAGTTCGATCCCCACCCATTGCTCTACCGACGTGGACCCACTCGTAACACAAGCATTTTAGCTTAGCACGAGGGATTAATAAGAATCCTAGTAGACTGCAAAAATCTGCTAGTAATCTGTAGAAAATAAAAAAAATTGCGCCGACATGATTTTAATACAACTCCTGTAAGCAGTTATCCGTAAAGTACCTACATCCCGCGTAATATATAATATATATACATAATGTTTTCATAATTTCAGCCGTAGGAAGTCCATGGACATAAGCCATGTTCATCTGCTGGACAATGGCCATAGACTTTCTGCTTGATTACGTCTTATCTTTTATCTATCTATCTTAAACTGTTCTGTTAGTTATTTAATTATACTGTTATTGAATAGGCATGAAGACTAAAAAAATTTATTTAGTCCGTTAGTTAGATTACTAAAAATATTGTACATGTATTTTTTTATTATCCAATCAATAAAAATTGACAAAGATACAGAGCAAAAACAAACTATAAAGTTCAGGAGACAATTTTACCTAATAGTGATGTCACAAGCCCCTTTGTGACGTCACTATTGAATAGGTAAAATTGTACCTAGAAGTGAATAATTTTTTGTTTGAGGAACGAAAAATAAATCGTTTCCAATATATATACACTACTACTACACTACATAGAATTTTTCGTCTTCATTACCATTATCTGTGATAGTTCAGAGCAGGGGTATTCATACTTTGAACCCTTAGGGCCTTAATGCTTTTTTCAGAATGTTCTAAGGGCCATAACAGCTTAATTTTTTCTGCCATTAACTTACTCGTATTTCTAGGCTAGTCACTAAGTGCGCAATCGACTTAAATAATTATTTTGTCTTTTCTTCTTAACTTAACTCAACAATAGGACATTGGCAGTCGCGGACCAGATTGAGACACTAGTTTTAAGGTCTCGCGGGCCGAATTGATGGCACTGGCGGGCCGGATTTGGTCCGCGGGCCGTAGTTTGGAGACCCCAGGTTTAGAGGAACGGTTAGTAGTGTTTCTCTGTGCCCGGCGTTTGACGGCCATTTATTTCTGTTCAGAACTTGTATATAACCTTAAGCAGCTTGCGAATTTCTATATCGCGATATAGGATTCGTGACGTCATCTTACGTATTCCATCTGTCGCTACAATAGCACTGTATTAAAAATCGTTTTGACTCCGCCACAAAACAAATCACGCATCTCCATAAATAACTTTATATTCACACCTCTCATATACAACATTTCCTGTTCATTCCCTCACCTAAGTATTAAATTAAAATCTACATACATAAAGCACGTAGACACCTCCATCGTCCAAACGCAGTTAAATTTATCTTGTCTTGAACAAATTGGCTTTATGTCGTCTTGACAGATGTAATCGGGGAATTTACGTGACAAAAGCCCTAACATTATTGGGGGGTGTTTACACCCGTTTAAATGTAATGCTCTTATTAGTCATATGAAGGAGAAACTGGCTTGCAAATTGCTTCAAATACTTACTGTTTGTAACGGTCCTGGTTTGGAATTGAAGCGGTTGATTTGGTGATGATTTGAACATGTATAATATTAAGTGTAAATCGGCAAGTCGAAAAGGTTACCGTGTAACGTCCACTGCCGAACATCTTTTTTTTTCTCTCATGGACCTACCTAATTAGCCACGAATCTTTTGCTACTTCACCGGACATAAAGGCGAGCAGCGCTCCAGCCTTAATAAATGGTTTAAAAACTACAAACTAAGCAACCTGCGCAAGAGGGCGCCCCCTGTCGGGCTTGGACCTCGGCTCGCTGGCGATGAGATTGCGAGATGATGACTTTCAGTATTTTAGGGGAGTTTTGTGCAACTGTCGCTCTACTTTACACTTCGCGGGCATTGTGGTTCTTTGCAAACTATAGGTCAGGAGAACGAGGGGGGATGCTGAACATCGGCCTCCTCCCGGGCGAGGGTTTTTGCTGTAGTTATCACGGTTGACAGAATTATTAGGTTGCAGAATTATGTAATAACACACACAGGGAATCGATGCTACCCGTTTATTGGCATATAAGTTGTGACTTACAACATATTTGGAGATACGTAGGTAAAACTTCGGACAACCTCCGTAGCGTAGCGGTAATTGGCTCACTTTAAATATCGGAGGTCGTGGGTTCGATCCCCACACCGGACAAGAAATCTTTGTGTAAATTCTAAGATTTCTTTCCGGGTCAGGTTGGTTGAGGGACTACCCTCCGTGCCTCGGAAAGCACGTTAAGCCGTTGGTCCCGATTGTTATAACATCATCTATAATAATCGTGTATCAAGAAACGGGCAGCAGCGTTTCCTTGTGTGTTACAACATAATACTGCGGTCACCAACCCGCCTGCCAAGCGTGGTGACTATGGCAATACCCTCCCTGGGGAGGAGGCCCATGTTCAGCAGTGGCTGATGATGATGATGATGTTGAGGTAAAATTTTAAACGGTCTTAATAATATATGATGTGGTTTGTTGATATCGAAACCTAAAAAAGTTAGTAAAAGTCACTTACATATTATTAAGAAATAGATTTCAAAACAAAAAAACTACATTAAAAAGCCAAAAATAGCCCTAGTTACCTACCCCTTATAAAATCAGCATCTACCATTTTGGAGATAAGACGGAATACAAGGACAAACAAATATAGAGACAAAATAAAACGTAGCCTATATTATCTAATATATAAAATTCTCGTGTCACAGTTTTCGTTGCCATACTCCTCCGAAACGGCTCAACCGATTTTGATGAAATTTTTTGTGCTTATCCGGTATCTATGAGAATCGGCCAACATCTATTTTTCATCCCCTAAATTTTTATTTTTATTTTTCAGACAAAGTTAGGGGTAGATTAGAGGTAGGTGTAGGGTAGGGGTAGGGTAGAGGTAGGGTAGGGGTAGTGTAGGGTAGGGGTAGTGTAGGGTAGGGGTAGTGTAGGGTAGGGGTAGTGTAGGGTAGGGGTAGTGTAGGGTAGGGGTAGTGTAGGGTAGGGGTAGTGTAGGGTAGGGGTAGTGTAGGATAGGGGTAGTGTAGGGTAGGGGTAGTGTAGGGTAGGGGTAGTGTAGGGTAGGGGTAGTGTAGGGTAGGGGTAGTGTAGGGTAGGGGTAGGGTGGGGGTAGTGTAGGGTATGTATCGATTGAGGCAGTACGAAGTCTGCCGGGTCAGCTAGTACCTTATAAAATTAGCTATCTACCCGTTCAGTCCTAAATCAGTCCAGTCGTAGCGTTACTGAGAGTTAGCCGGAATAAACAGACTGACAACATTTATTATAATTCATGTGTATTGTGTTTTTGTTGTTAGTACCTTATATCTTATACTAAGATATAAAGTTGAAGAGCTAATCTCAGGAATTACTGGTCCGTTAAAGAAATCTTTCACTGTTAGATAGCCCATTTATCGAAGTAAGGCTATCTATATTTTATTAAGAAGTTCCCGCGGGAACGGAATTTGGTTACAATCATATTTTTAATTAAGAAATCGTATTATTTCGATAACGACACTTCAATTTTATTTATTAAAAGTAATGTACCTTACAAGTTATGTGAGTACCTAAATATCAAAGAAAATATGCTCCTTCTATTATATTTACAAGATCAACATTGATAAAATAAACGAAGGAAACACAGCAAAGCATTCCTCTAAACCAATATAACAAGCAAAATGCTTATAAAAGTTGAATTTTTGCGAGTTTTCTTAAGAAAATATCTCACAAATTTCCTTCAATAGACCTGTTATGTTTCTAAAGGAAGATATCTTTTAAAATATAACCGAATTATTATCGAATACCATTGTATTTAACAATAAAGTGTTCAATAACATGATTCAAGGTAAAGAAATGAAACGAAAAGCTCTTCACGGAAATTAATTAAATGGAAAGGAAAATATTAATATCTTCTGAAATTCAATTAGGTTGGTTCGTATATAAATAGACAACTTGTTTTATCATGTATTGTTTTTTAATGTCTGTGTTTTATTTGATAAGGTTTCCGGCTTAGAATAGATACTCCCATATCTTAAGAGGCGACTAAGGGACGTATAACGTACTCTTTGTAGCGACATCTACAGTAGCCACACACAAACTACTAGTAGACGAGCAGCGCCATCTAACACCTAGCATCCCAACTAACCTGTATCGCGCAATACAAGTTCGCAAGCCAATTCGAACATATACAAGTTCCGAATAGTAACAGATTACCGTCGGCCGCCTGGCGTACCACCTCGCCCGGCAAAGATCTTCATTTTCTGTGGAGGAACCCCACCAACCGTTCCTCTACAACTTGATGGATGGGCAGTAGCATTTATCAACTCCAATATACTCTCATCTTACTGCGCTCACCAATACGCCTGTCAAGCGTGGTGATTACGACAATATCCTTCAAGGACCCTGGCTCGCCAAGATTGTTTGAAGAGGAGGCCCATGTTCAGCTGTAGATGTAAGGACTGACAAAGTAAAAAAAAACAGAATTTTGTTAGTCTAGCGGTTATCTGTTCTAGTTGTTAGTTTCGACCCGATAGTTCGGGTAAAAAAAAAGTGTTACTAAAATGTATTATTAATGATATTGAATTACTTCAGGTAAAAACTTAGTTTAAAAAATCTCACCTAGAATAATAAAGCATGCAGATGTAGGTAATGTTTATTATTTAATTTCGAAGATCCAATAAACTTAACGTCTTTTAAATGGTATCCTATTGGCTTTCTGTTTTTTAGGTAATTAGTTTATGAACATATGAAGACTCCACGAGAAAAATAAAGAATGCCAAATAATTATAGGTCAGAGATAAACTAGTTTTCATCATTTCAAAATGTGTTCATTTATTGTTATACTAATATAAAACTAAAAAGTTTGCTTGGTTACTTGAAAGCCCTAAATTCGAGAACTAATGGCCTTATAAAAAAAAATCACCTCTTAGCTATTTTTCATCCACTTGAAGATTTAACGAGCAAAACAATAATTGCCACTGTTAATTTTTTACCCGTCGATAAAGTGTCAACTAAAAAGCAAATAAATTTAACAATAACACTATCAGTGTAATCGGTCCCCAAAATAGTAACGACTATACAATTTACATATAACCAAGTTTTCCTTCAAATGTCAGGAGCACCCGTGACGTCAATACTTATCTAAGATTTCCCTCTATTTCCTGTTCTTGAAATCGAAGTGTCAACTGAACAAATAATTGCTTGTTAAATAAACATATTGTTTTGGAAGAGATTTCTGATGTTGGCAGAATTATTCTAGGAGTATATTATGAAAAGATTGCGATGTGCGAATAGAAATCGTTATAGAAATGATATGATGATACGTATTGTAACGTTTTGAAACAGAATTAGTCTTTATTATGACAAAGTTTAAGATTTTTTTTGTCTTACGGACATTTATGTAGTTACGAAGCTTTTACTTCTTCCCCGGTATACAAAGGCGAGCAGGGCTGCATCCTTATTAAAATATTATGAACTACAAACTAAGCAACTTGCGAAAGAGAGCGCCTCACTTTGAGCGTGGAACGTTAGACAGGAACACACTTGTACGATACCACTATACCCAGATATCACAGTTAATAAAAATCTCTATTCGTAGATATCACGTTTCGCCGAAAACTTTGTTGACAGAAATCTCTGTTAATAAATAGCACTTCTCGTCGTATTCTTCATTCATAGAAACAACTGATCCCAGATAACTTGGTGCACAGAAATCGATTTTCGGAAAATAAACTGCTAATTACTAATTATATTTAAAAAAAACGGAGAAAAGAGTTCCTGTGGGATAGTTAAAAAACCAAAGAAATAACAAACACCATGCGGACAAAGTCACGGGCATCAGCTACTACTACTGATGCCCGTGACTTTGTCCGGTTTTATATATACTTTCCAGTTTCATGTATATGCAGTATTATAACATAACATTAAGTACACAATGTGATTTAACAATATTTATCATAAACAGCTATACAGTTGTGATGATGAGAAGACTATCCACTGGCAACAAGCCATGTCAGCATCAACAATCGGCAGTTTGCAAACAGAAACGACCTATAAACAGTTGTGAATAGGGTTGGCACCTACTAAGGTCTTATATAATATAATCTATATTAATATATAAAGCTAAAGAGTTTGTTTGTTAATCTTAGGAAATCTAAGTTATTTCAGAGTAACATAAGCTATATTTAATTATGAAGTTCATACGGGGATGGGAGTTACGCGAATGAATAAAAAAAATTAAAAAAACGAGATGAAAATTCTCGCAGAAGCTAGTTATATATGATTACTTAGTTTAGTTTGTACTTCTTAACCATTTCATAAGGCTAGAGATCGTGCTCGCCGTCGTTCCGTAAGTCCGGTGAAGTAGCAAAAGTCATGAGGTCGCAAACCTCATGATATTGTGTTTGTCCGAGAAAGAATGTTTTCATATAAACCGTGATTGTTTAGTTCATGCCAATACTCATCAAAACAATATACTTTTGATAGTAAAATCTATCTACGTATAACTTTTTTGATGGATTAAAAATTACAGATTAAAATAACTTCGAAATAGGGGCGAACTATAACCAAAACCCGGCGCGCGGCGTAGGCGACCGTGCAACAATCTAAATGATCTTGTATTGCAATGCAGTATAGCTCATTTTACCATCTACGTTATTCATTGTCGTCTTCTGGAGGGACTTTTTGGACTTTTGTATGTGTCTTTAAAAAAAAATATATATTACGTTAGGTAAGTTAATAATAATCTTCCTTCCAATTACTAGCAATGATAAAGTCACTGTGTATGAATATACAAGATTTTAAGAAAAATACGAAATTGGTAAGTAATCATAATAATATGAAAACCAACCCTATTCTCTCTCATACTTTGTGTACACAAGGAAGCTGAAATCAGATGATACACCATAACTGAAGCTTTATTTGTATGCTAAATTGGACTGCTTCGTTGGTTTACGGAATTTGCCAGTTTGACTTATAGATCGTGTCTTTAAATTATTGTTAAGCAATTGTCGAATATGTTAACCGAAAATGTCTTATGGAGACAATAAGTTAAATATAGTTTTACGAATATTGAATTCCAATGAATGATGTCAAACTAAAACATTTGATATGGTGCATTCATCCTAAAAAGCTATGTTTTAAAAATGTTATTGGGTGAGAATTTAAGAAACAAGCAACATTTGGACGGCATAAGAAGAAGACCTGCACCATATTAAAGTTCAATCGGAAGTCATCGACGTTTCATCTCAAAGGATTCAGAATAAGAGGATCATACTGAATCTGACAGATAAAGGTGTTATGGTGTGGAACTAATATTTCATATACCACCACCAACACGACCACGTTACGATGACGACACCACACCGGAATGTCATTCCAATAACGAGACAACGGCACGTCATTCCAATAACGATATTTTGATTGAAAACAGATTGTGTCGCCAGTTAAAAACATTTTTTGTAGAAACAAAGGGAGTGTTTTTGCAGCTTGCGTAGTTCCCAGTACCTACGTTTTCACTGTTTTTTGGATCTAACTGGGCGAATGTAAAGGTTTTTGTTTATTCTTGTGTATAGCTAACGTTTTACATTGACAGTTTTGTTTCTGAAACATGGTATTGTTTGTAAAAAATCAAAGAATACTTCATTGTCCAGAAAGCAATAATGAATATTTTGTTTCGGCTTTTACAAAATATATATAAAGTTTAGTTGTAGTGCCTTGATCTAGTAGAGTTCTAAATAAAAAAAAACCATTGAAGAGGAATCTGAGGAGCAGAATAATTGAGGAACAACAAATATGATTAAATTTTTAATGTAATTTTATGATTAAATGTTTTAAATATCTTTTCGAAAAGTGAGTGATAGTTATTGTAATTGAACCATATTTGTAATAATGAACATTTTTATTCATCAAATAGTATTTTCTGAGTATAAAGAGATGGAATCTAAGGGATTTTCTGGACAGTCTTCTATGTAGCATTCGCAGTTTTCTTCTAAGCCAAAATACTCTGCTTCATAGAATATATCATCTAAGTCTTCCTCGGGAAGCGATGCTGATGGTCTGTAATGAAAAATATCTTAAAGTAGGTATTTAGTAGTAATATATAAGTCCCCATAAGTACGATGTTTTTTTTATTATAAGTGTACGGTTACAACCACATTGCTTTTTAGACAAATTGCTTAGACAATTTATAGTAAATTAGCTTCCTCGTTATGTGCCAGCTCCCGTGGAAATGACATAATTAAACATAGCCTATGTTGCTCTTGGATAACATAGCTTTTCTATTCAACGCAAACATGATAAAATTTGTATAGATTTAATAATCATTACATTATCTTAGTACTAAAAGAATAATCAACATACGTGAGAGTAAGGTAAAACAAGTCTCCAACAACGCCGTTATGTAGATAATGTGCGAGGGCATTTTCACATATTGCTCTCAACAAACATGGCCGACCAGGGTACCCATTTCTGAAAAAGATAGTAATGATAAACGCCATTATAATCCTGTAAAGTCACGGTAAAGGTGTTTTTGGTTTTTAAAATAATTTCCTCACTTTCAACACTAAGAAACTATAAACGTTTTAATAAAATAAAATAATTTTCGGAATTCGGATGTGACTTTGGGACGTCTGAAAAGTTTGTTTATCTAAAACATATGGATACTTCGCCCGCAAAAGCCACCCAAGTGGTAGCATTGCTGGATTCTGGACTTAGTCAGCGTGTTGTGGCTGAAGATTGCACCTAAGCATGTCGTCTGTTCAAGAGTCTACAAACGCTATCGAGAGACTGGTTTGTCATTTCTGAGCGAGATGATCGATTTATTGTAACATTTTTTTTACGAAATCGACACCTTAATCTTTTCAACTGCAGCAGCAGCTTCATGTTGTACGGAGGGTGGCTGTAAGTGACTCTACAATTAGAAGAAGGATTGGTACCGCACAAGCCGGCAAATGGACCGAATTTAATTGCAGACCATCGAATAACGCGCCTTTACTTTGCACGTGAGCCTCTAAATTGGTCATACCTCCAGTGGAACAAGGACCTCTTGGTCATGCTGTATGGTAACGACGGAAGGAACAAGGTCTACATAAGAGATGGAGAACGCTTTGCACAATGCTGCATTGAAGAAAAGGTCAGCTATGTGGCGGTTCGTAGACGGTTTGGGGAGAAATCAGCGCCGACGGTAAGACAGAGCTTCTCTTTGTGTCAGGGCCACTTCTGCTTGCACTAATCAGTCATCGGTACATCAAACAGTGTCTTGAGCCTTACGTGATGCGCTATGCACATTTTATTGGCAACGGTTTAATATTCATGCACGACAATTCTAGGGCTCACACTGCGAGCGTCGTACGAGATTATGTTACCGAAGCCGGTACCGGTATCTCTATAATGGAATGGCCAGCAAGAAGCCCGGACATGAATCAGATCGAACATCTATGGCATGAATAAAAGAGACGAATTCGTGTAAGAAATCCTGCCACAGAAACAGCCAGCTACAAAATGCAATCCAAGAGGAATGGAATGGAATGCCACAAAATTTGATCCTGACTCTCATCCGATCGATGAAGAACCGTATGGAAGTAGTAATAAAAAAAAAGCAAGGCGAGGCTCGCGACGCGTTCTATGTTTCTGACCTAATCTCAGCCCGCGCTGATTGATTCTAATTATGTTTATAATACGCAACTATCACATGCCACATTGGTAGATTTCAATTCCATTTAATAACATTACTGTTGAAATGTATACTAATTAATTAGTCAAGATTTTTTTTTCTTTGTATCTTTTTATCATTGTATTTGACTTATAATAAGCACGATCGATTCGTCTACACTATCAACGTTTTCATTTCATTTTCACATCATTTCAATAAGAGCTCGGGGAGGGAATATAAGTTATTAAATAAACTTTTCTTAGCTTTTTATTCATTTACGTGTGCTGTTTTATTAATTTCCTTCATACAGGGTAAAATGACATGTTTAACAAAATACCAACTACCAGACCCGGAAAGAAATCTTAGAATTTACACAAAGAATTCCTGTCCGGCGTGGCGATCAAACCCACGACCTCCGACATTCAAAGCGAACCAAATACCGCTTCGTTCAGTAGTAATAGTGACATTCAATCGTCTAGCCAATTATTAGCGTCCATTGAAAATCAAGGTGTATATTCTGGAAACTTCCAGTATTTCCTATTTGTAAAATACGTTGAATACGTACAGTTTACAGGTAATTACAAAATCAGTGCTGAATACATAAATCAGAGTTGTTCTTCGAATTTAATTAAAAGCTGTGTTTCGACAGTGGAGCTATAATGAGATCACAGGATTTGGGAATATTTTACATTTTCTTGTAGACTTAATCGTGTTGTTTTGTTAATGTTTTAAATAACTTTCTGTTGAAAGTGTTAAAAACATATTATTTTGGCGAAAATCGTGTCATCATCGGCTAGTGTAATGTGTAATGCTGAACGAAGGCCTCCCTAGAGAAGTGTAGCTACGCTTACCTAGATGATTGGTGATTTTTTAATTGTATCGCACGAGGAACTGCTGCTGCCAGTGCTTTGGTATACGATTGTAATAGATGGACCAATGACCTATCGTATTTTCCGAGGCACGGAAGGTAATCCCTAAAGCAATCAGATGGTCTGGGTCAGAGTTAAGTTTGACTTAGCATTCTTCAGCTTCAGCAGCCTATTTACTTTCACTGCTCAGCAATTCATCTTCTTAACCAAGACCTTGGCTGGTCAGGGTCGTTGAGGGATATTGCCATAATCATCGTGCTTTGCATGGGGATCGATTATCGCTGTACGTGATACCTTAAGCAGATAGATACTGCTATTCTTCCATCCTTCCATCCTTCCAACAACAACACAAGCAGCCGTAGCCCAATGGCTAGACCGTCGGACTTGTGTTCTTGAGGTCGCCGGTTCGATCTCCACCCATTGCACTACCAACGTGAACCCAGTCGTAACACAAGCATTTTAGCTTAGCACGAGGGGTAAACAAGAATACTAGTAGACTGCAAAATTCTGCTAGTAATATTTTTTAAGAAAAAAAAAACTGTATGTCTCTTTGTTGTCTCTCATGGCACTCGTGCATAGTCTGTTCTAAGCCGTAAACTATACGATTTAGCATTGCATATACTTACTTGGTATAATGTATTTTATACTATGTAAGTAAAGTATAATTTAGGACAGATTTTGGGTCTAGTTTACCTTTCTAGCATTGACTCTATAAAGTGATAGAATCCACTGCGCGTGACTACTTCTCTAGCATTGTCTATACTTCGCTCTTCTTTTTTTCTGGCAATCTGAAATATTATTCAGTTATTAAGTGTTTAAGTTAACCAATTTGCAGCTTACGCACTATGAAGATAGGTTTTATATTGGAGATTAGATGCAACTAGTAATAATAGAAATGATATAATACTATTTAAAAATACCAAAACAATACTTTTGACTTAATTTCGCTCTGACGCTCTGTACTTTTTGAGGCTGTTCTCACATTAGGTATTTGTATGCCTTGAGCGGTGTAAGAATTCAACCACTTAGGAGTTGAAAAGGTGTGGCAAATTATGTATGAAAAATAATCATAATTTACGCGAATGAAGTCGCAGGCAATTGCTAGTAGTTTATAAAAGGTTTTATTTAGTCAGGCATATATTACGCATTAATTGTAGGTATCTATATAAATAAAATTGAATCGCCAAAATGCATGTGCGCGCATAACCGGATAATGACTTTACCAATATGTTTAATTCTTTTTCATTGTATTCTCTCTTACAGGGACAAGTATTTGTATGTAAGAAAATTTTGAAAAATCCACGGGATATGTCAATACGACCGATAAGCATGAGCCACGCCGGGCATGAACAGCTAGTAATTAATAAATAAACCATGCATATCAGAAATAATACTTACAGTATCAATGTCTCCAAGCAGCGGATCGTACCAGGTCACATTGTCAATGGTGTAGTAGTTAGCCTCCATGAACCATGCCACACTCGTGTAGGTCTCAGGGTGTAGAGGTATTGATACAGTCACAAATGCCTGAAGACGAAAATACCTATTATGTAAGTGTTTTGATGCTTATTACAAACAGAGACTGCAAGAAAACTAACACTACACATTGATCGCCTTCCCAACCCTTAGTCAGCAAAGAACTTTACAATGCCCTCGTAGACCCGAAGTCCGATAAGCCGGCGAACTGTAAAGCGGAGCGATAGTTGCACACAATTTCTAAGAAAATTTAGACTTTGACTTAGGTCATCATTCGTCATTTCCCCTAAAGCGACCGCCCTGACCCAAGGCCCAAGTCTCACAAGGGGTGATATCTTCCTACAGGTTACTAAGTTTTAGTTTTTAAATAATTTATTAAGGTCTAGCCTTAACAAAATTATTTAAATACTAAAACTGTTCACCATTCCATACCAAACAAAAAATACTTACACCAAATTGCGTTCCTGATGTAAACACTAAATAACGTTTCTTGCGCTGTTTCGCTACTCTTTTTTCACAAAGCACACACAATAACAACAAGAACCTGAAAAAATGTTATAATGTGAAACATCTAGATACAGATAATGTTGTTTTCAATGTTTAAGTAACTAAAAGAATTGACAAAGACACTAAAGAAACAAAATACATACATCAAAATATAACCAATAAACATTTTAAGAAGTCACTAATTTTCTCCAATATAAAATTATGACTAGCTGCAACTTAGAAGCTTTGAATATGCCTGTTAAATGCGCGTTGTCAGTTATTTACTTGACAAATTGTCACCCTCTTAATCTGCGTAAGTGGTTGTGTACTTAGAGATCAGGAGGGCTACATACGTTAGTCCAGCAGTTTTAGACGAGCGGTCATTGATCTTAGTCAGAAAATAGAATGGTCATAAATAACTAAAATTAACATTGCAGTTACAACAGAAAATTTAAGCCCATTTCACTTTAGCTTCTTAATAAAATTGCTTTCAGGATTCTTTGGATCCTACGTATTAATTTCAAAATAAGAAAAGGTAATCACGGCATGGTGTTTTCAATCATAGCAGTTTAATGTTTATATAAGAAGCAGTACAATACGTATTATGAGCACGTTACTGAATTAATAGCTGAATAAATAACCTAATTAAGTTATTTATTTAATAGCTGTGTGGTGTTCCGTTAAGAATAGATCGCCCATCTTCTCATGTAACTAAGAGACAAACACCATGGATGGATGCGCAGCAGCATCTATCATCTCATGGATACTCACCATCTTACTGCGATCACCAATTCGCTTACCAATCATGATTATGGTAATATCCCTCAACGACCCTCGCTTGCCATAGTCTGTTTAGTATGTGAAGGACCCCCTCTTAACAAACTATGGCAAGCCAGCAGTGGACGTAAACAAGCTACTACAGTAAATAAAGTGCTTAATAATAATCTACATATATTATATTTTTATAAGTATGCGTAAGTTAAGAATCTTCTGTTGTCACTACTAAAAGTAAAACAACTAATTAGTCATGCTTCGCTGCATGGACATTTGTATGTAATATACCAGTGGTTTTCGAAAACCCTCAAATTATCCTAATTGTATTGCCCATCTAGATGGAGCGGATATTGTTATTTGAATATTGACAACTAACTGACCCAGCACGATTGCAAAGGGTCCCTTGCAATGCCTGCATTAACTGTCAGTTAGGATAATTTAAAATGAGACACAGAATTTTTGAATTGCATTACTCAACTTTTGTTTTGTCTGGACTGGTGGCTGAGTGGTTATGGCAGTTGCTTCTGAGACGTGTTGTTCTGAGTTCGAATTCTACCCGGGACAATTATTGCTATGTATTATGTTGTTTTTATTGAGAGACTTTACTAACTATAAATATACTGTTTAAGGTCCTGTGCCCACCTAGACAAGTGGATTCTTAATATTTTCGACCGAATAGAAACAATTACCCTTAAGTTAAATCTTGTTTGTCACCGTTTTGAAAGTGGTCATTATTAGCTTATTAATTGAATCGATCGTTTAGCATTTTTAAGCGATCGTTGCACAATGCCCGTATGTCTGGGCATTCTGAATCGAAATAATACTTGCCATAGTCACCATGCTTTGCGGGAAGAATTTGTACTCTATAGCCCGTTCCTTATATATAATATATTTAAGGAACGGGAAATAGATATATACATATTATAATATACATATTATGTATTATTGACATGGTTATTATACCGAGCCGTGTTATCCCAGTCCTTAAATGATCAGACCCGATGAATAATGTAAAATTTACGATGAGGAGACGATAAACTGTCAATCAAAAAACTTTCGATGGCAAAAATACTTCAAATACCGATAACTCGGTGCTTGACTTTTAAGGGGATAGACGGTAAGTGCAGTCAACAAAAGAGATAGGTTTACACTCAGTGAAACGCATTTTGAATTTATGAGAAGAGTATACTGTTATTTATATTTGTATACAGCTAGCAGCGACCCATTCACCAATAAAAAAATTACCGGCTGTCGTAATGACATAAACATATTAATCTATTTTGTTGACTATACATGCGGTCGGATATTATTTTATTTATATCAATGTGCTTAAAACGAGGCCTTTTTGCTTCTACATAAAAATAAAATAAAAGGAGTGAGGACAGTTACAGGTTTGCACATGTGACCTAAAGAACAAACAAAGCCGACAGCCTTTGCTTTAATTTCCCCGCGTCCGTTTGAAGTCATATCCGATTGGAGAAAAATGGTATAAAAAGTTTAATCTTGCAGTAGTTTTATGAGTGCATATAGTAATCTATACAGACTAATTTTATAAGGAGGTAAAGTATGAGAGTTTTGAGGTTATAGAGAGTGATCTCTGAAGCTACTGAACCTTCTTCTTCTTTCTCCACCCCTCTTCCCAGTTTAGCTGGGGTTGGGCGCCATGGAGCTCTATCTACTGAACCGATTTGGGGATTTCTTTTACTAATAGAAAACGACATCATTTAGTGAGTGTTGCTATATTTCAAGAAGAGGTTTCCATGGGAATGGGACCTATGCGGGTGAAAGAGCGCGGGCTAGTATTTTATACAATAGTAAAATTAAATATCATACCTAAAATCATCATCATCACCAGCCTGTTGTAGTCCACTGCTGAACATAGGCCTCCCCCATCGATTTCCAGCGGGAACGATCGCTAGCGGCCTGCATCCACCGACTTCCTGCGACCTTTATGAGGTCGTCGGTCCATCGTGCAGGCGGTCGTCCTACGCTGCGCTTGCCAGTACGTGGTCTCCACTCGAGAACCTTTTTGCTCCATCGGCCGTCAGTTCTTCGAGCTATGTGTCCTGCCCATTGCCACTTCAGCTTGCTTATCCGTTGAGCTATGTCAGTGACCTTCGTTCTCCTGCGGATCTCTTCATTTCTGATTCGATCACGCAGAGAAACGCCGAGCATAGCTCTTTCCATAGCTCGCTGAGCGACTTTGAGCTTTCTTATGAGGCACACAGTAAGAGACCACGTCTCAGATCCATATGTCATCACTGGTAACACACATTGATTGAAGACTTTGGTCTTCAGGCACTGAGGTATTTTGGACGAAAAGATCTCTCGAGCTTCCCAAACGCTGCCCAGCCGAGTCGGATTCGACGATTGACCTCTTTCTCTAAGTTGGTCCTACCTAGTTGGATCGTTTGACCTAGATATATGTATTCGGTCACAACTTCGAGAATGGAGTTTCCAACGGCTATAGAGTTGGGCACTACATGGGCGTTATGCATGACTTTCGTCTTGCCCATGTTCATTCTAAGCCCAACTTGTTGAGAAACTCCATCGAGGTCATTGAGCATCTGTCCAAGGTCCTCCAGCGATTCTGCCATGATCACTATGTCGTCGGCAAATCGAAGGTGAGTGATGTACTCGCCATTTATGTTGATGCCGTGTCCTTGCCATTCCAGGAGCTTGAAGGCGTCCTCCAGAGCAGCCGTAAAAAGTTTGGGAGATATAACATCTCCCTGTCTTACGCCTCTCCGTAGCGGGATTGCCTTCGTACATTGGCCCTGTACTCGGACCGACATGGTGGCGTTTTTGTACAAGCACTTCAGCACTTCAATGTACCGATAGTCGATACGACACCGCTGAAGAGACCTTAGAACCGCCCAAATTTCGACCGAATCAAAGGCTTTTTCATAGTCCACAAACGCCAAACATAGGGGCTGATTATACTCCTCGGTCTTCTGTATAATCTGCCGCAGCGTATGTATGTGGTCTATGGTACTAAAGCCTTTTCGGAAGCCGGCTTGTTCGGGAGGCTGGAAGTCATCGAGCCTGTGTTCGAGACGATTTGTCACGACCCTCGAGAACAGCTCATAAACATGGCTCAGCAATGTGATGGGTCTGAAATTCTTCAACATGGTTTTGTCACCTTTTTTGAAGAACAGAACCACCACACCTCTGCTCCATGATTCTGGCGTTTGTCCCTCGAGTAAGACGGAGTTAAAGAGCTTCTGAAGGACTTTAAGTATCGGTGTTCCACCCGCATTCAGAAGCTCAGATGTGATTCCGTCATCACCTGGCGCCTTGTTGTTTTTAAGCTGTTTAAGGGCCATCATAATCTCGTATAGGCTGATGTCCGGGAGATCTTCGGTATTGTGTCGGGTGAGCCTTGCTCTGGGGTCTTTGGCTTGGCTGTTAGCGGGCTTGACTGTTGAGGCATACAGCTGATTATAGAACCTCTCTATCTCCCGTAAAACCTCTGGCTTACTCGACGTCACTACCCCATCTTCCTTCTTCAGCTTTGTCAACTGGCTTTGCCCAATAGAGGTGTCTCTTGCGAACACTTTGGAGCCTTGGTTTCGCTCTATCGTCTCCTTAATACATTTTGTATTATAGGAGCGAATGTCGTGACGCAATGACGTTAAGATATGTCTATTGAGCTGCCTAAATGACTCCGATACCTAAAATAAGTGAACGTATTTTATTATTCTACCATAAAGTTAACCAGTGCAATAGTGGCTTTGAGCGGTAATTTCATCTAATACCAGAAGTTCTGGGTTCAATTCCTACCCGGGTCAATTATTTGTGTGAACTACATATAGTAGTTTTGAGTCTGTATGCGTGAGCCCGTGAAATTTGTTTGTTAAGTCCTTCCCCTACATAGTCTGAAATATAGTCCGGCAAAATAACAGAATAATAATTCATACTATTTATTATAATAATACGTACAAAACATGCATGAAGCGAAACCTCCCCACAAACCCTAAATCGGAACATGAATACGAAACATGCTACTACCATTCAATCTTTCAATATCTAAGAGTCTATCCAACCATGTAAATGCTTTACAATATTCAATCGTATTACAATGTAATAAGGGTAAGTATTGCTAGTAATAAAGTGATACAGATAATCCTCATCGGAACTGGATGAATACCTTTCAATAATGGGTCCCAAACTAGTTGAACAACTGCCGACAACCGCTAACTATGTAAGTAGTGATTCACTAAACATGAATGAGCCTGTAACATTAAGATCTGTTCTTATGTAATGGGTTTGCTAAGAAAAGAATTGTTAATCCTTACTAATATTATTAACGCGAAAGTTTGTGACTGTGGAGGGATATATGGATGTTTGTTACTCTTTCACGTAAAAACTGAATGGATTTCGCTAATGCTGTTTTTTTTTTTAAGATTACTAGTACAGTTTTGCAGTTTACTAGTATTCTTGTTAACCCCTCGAGCTAAGATAAAATGCTTGTGTTACGAGTGGGTACGTTGGTAGTGCAATAGTTGGGGATCGAACCAGCGATCACAAGATAACAAGCCATTGACTATAATACATAACCCACTGGAGTGGAGTAGCAGTCCAACGTGGTTAAAACCGCGGGGAGCAGCTAGTTCACTTTATAAAATATTTCAAACAAATTTAGGTTAGTTACACCATTTATAACACAAGAATGGCTGATTCGATTTCAAATGATCTTTGATTTTATTGCCTTGCGCGCGGAACAAGATATTGGCAATTTAAATATAGTGGAAATTCATAGAAAAAAATATGATAACTTTCAATTATTTTCCCATAGATTTTATACGGAAACTAAGCCATCTTTGATGCCCGGTGAAGTAGCAAAAGCCTCAGGGCTAACTACATAAGTCCGTACGAAAAAAGAAAACTAAGCTATCTTCCTAAATCAGACAGATCGTTGTCATTGCTACAATTTTTACGTCTTGAAGCATAATAAGTTATGATGATGATCCGTAGCACCGCTGCGTTGCCCTGAAACTGGTAAATCGATTTGAATACGATTTTTTTTTAACGGGAATATTTCACAAGTCCGATACCACGTTATCACAGAGTAATAACAGGCCACATTTTAGGCTAGGTAGTTACTGAGCGACTTGTGATGCAAGAAAAGCTTGAGTGTACCAGGCCAAGAGTAAGAGCGTAAATGAGGTGGACTCAACAGATAAAAGCGGCAGTAAATGGCTCAGCATCACTACATGAATGCTCGAGGAAATCGGCCACCAGAGAAAAGTGGCGGCGTGTTGTGAAGTTTGCCACCAACAACTAAAGTGATGACCATGATCACTCTGTCAAGAGTGATACCGACAAAGAAGAAATTTCATCATCATCAGCCCGTATAACGTCCACTGCTGAACATGGGCCTCCTCACGAGGGAGAGTATTTGCCATAGTCACCACGCTTGGCAGACGGGTTGGTGACCGCAGTATTATGTTGTACCACACAAGGAAACGCTGCTGCCTGTTCCTTGATATACGATTATTATCGATGATGTTATAATAATCGGGACCAACTTTCCGAGGCACGGAGGGTAGCCCCCCAACCAGCCAGACCCGGAAAGAAATCTTAGAATTTACACAAAGATTTCTTATCCGGCGTGGGGATCGAACCCACGACCTCTGAGTTTTGTAAGGTGAGCCAAATACCGCTACGCTACGCAGGTTGTCACCTATACCTATTTATATTACTCGTGATAGTAACAAATGCGAAATTCATGTGGCTGGATGAATACCAAAACGACTGATGGTATGTATCATCATCAGCCCATATGACGTCCACAGCTGAACATGGACCTTCTCTGAAAATTGGTTTTTTGCCATAACCACGTTTAGCCGGCGGCCTGTAGACCTTCCGATGTCCTCATAGACCCGAAGTCCGAGAGGCCCGTGAACTGTAAAGTAGAGCGACAGTTGCACAAAACTCCCCTAAAGAAACTAAAAGCTATTATCCCTCAATCTCCCCGTCAGCGACCGCCCTGAGCCGAGCTCCAAGTCCCACAGGGGACGCCCTCTTGCGCAGGTTGCTTAGTTTGTAGTGTTTAAACCATTTATCTAGGCTGGAGCTCTGCTCCCCTTATGTCCGGTGAAGTAGCAAAAGCGTAAGGGCTAAATAGTTCCGTACGTACGGCGGCCTGTAGACCGCATTAGTATGTTGTTATAAACAAAGAGACGCTGAATTTCAGTTTAATCCGTTCTCTAGTTTTTCGTTAAAAAGTAACAAACAAACAATCCATACATACATATACTTATACAAAATTTAGCGTTTATAATATTACTAGGATAAATTTTACCGAGGATTTAATCCATCAAATAATAAAGACACACTTCATAAACGCTAATTGCTTCGCCAAAAGCTGTTTTAATTAAACATTGTAAAACAATCTACTTGCTTAATTACTACCTGTCTAATTTGTAAGAATAATTTTATTTGATTTTTACCTCATGAAAGGCAATGAGATGTGTTTTATAATTTGTAATGGTAATTAGGATGATTCATTTCTTGGACAAAGTAGCGGTCGTGAATAATTAGTAGGTACTTTTAAAAAAATATTACTAACAGAGATTATGAACACTACGACTATTCTGGTTAACCCCTCGTGCTAAACTAAAATGCTTGTGTTACAATTGGGTTCACGTTGGTAGTGCAATGGGTGGGGATCGAACCTGTGACCACATGATCGCAAGTCCGAAGCCATTGGGATACGGCCGGTTCAAACTTTATATTTGTTTTGTATATGTATTTTCTATGAGAATGTTATCAATTAATTATTTTTATTTCAATAGTCCATAGATTTCGAGTTGGTTCAGTGGTTAAAGTAGCTAGTGGCTGGTGAATGTAGGTGCTGTGGGTTTGGTATCAACAATGGACAACTAGTTGGCTGTACATTGTGGTTCAGCATCATGATCAGCCCGTATAACGTACACTGCTAAACATGGGCCTCCTCCCGAGGGAGGGTATTGCCATAGTCACCACGCTCGGCAGGCGGGTTGGTGACCGCAGTATTATTTTGTAACACACAAGGGAACGCTGCTGCCCGTTCCTTGATATACGATTATTATAGATGATATTATAATAATCGGGATTAACGGCTTAACGTGCTTTCCCCTCAACCAAGGTATTCAACAACCAACCAACCAGGGTAGTCCCTCAACCAACCAGACCCAGAAAGAAATCTTAGTATTTACACAAAGATTTTTTGTCCGGTGTCGGAATCGAACCCACGACCTCCGAGATGTAAAGCGAGCCAATTACCCCTACGCTTCGGAGGTTGAGGGAAATAAGGTCACACTGTGGTTATTGGATCTAAATACAGATGAGATGCGATGTCTGGTATGCCGTTTATTTCAAAAGTTTTATAAAGAATTTTCTTTTCTGTGGGAGTTATTATACGGTTGTCTAGCTATACAATAAATAATATGAGGTGACAAAGTTGTACCATGTCGTTTTGTCATTCAGATTTCTTCCACAGCTGAATAGAGGCCTCCCTCATAGATCCTTCACTGTGATCCCGCAGCCTTTATCAGGTCTTCCATCCTACTTATTTAGATCACTACCTAACCGTTACATGTATAAAATGTCAAATTACCATTAAATATTTAAAAAAAAACTCCTTTCACAAGCATACATTTGACACAATTCCAATTTTAAAATAATATTTAAAACGTTATTAACTCAAATCTGCACGAAATCTGATGTAATCTAAATATAATATAATTTACAAAGGTGCCCGCATAATAACAAAATTACGCCGTATCTCAACATTAGAATTTTCTGTTCATTTTTATATTACACTGGCGTGCATTTATACAGCAAACATTTGCTTCCACTATGTGCTGTACCGCATCAAAGCTAAGTCCTCTACACTGCTAGCCAATTTATTGAAATGAAGGGTTAAAATGGGATTTTGCGGTTGCACACCACTACTGCAATATGTTGGGCAGATGTTACGTTTTCGTATTTTGTTATAAAAATGTATATATCTGTTAATACGAAAGCATGGTTTTCAATTTGCGTTGAGGTTGTTTTAATTGTGGGTTTGTGTAAGCTCAAACTGAGTGCTGGCATGTTGTTATAATGTTACTCATTTATGCAGCTTGCATCTGCGTACCTTAATCTTATTTAGTAAGGACATAGATGAAAATGTAATTATAAAGTTTTTAATGTAACTAGTAACTGACTAGTTTATTGTTAGTTCTTTTCTGTAAATTAGAAATTTCATCTTTTGTATTACAAATTGCTGTTACTTATATTTCCAGTTACCTGAAAAAGCTATTTGGTTATTGTGTACTGTATTATTAAATAAAAAAACTTATTTCCAGTTATTTCTTATATAGATTAGATTTTCATCATTATCCCGTAAAACTTAAACTGCTAAACATGAGTCTCTTACTGAGGGAGGGTTTATTGCCATAGTCGTCACTACGCTTGGCAAGTGGATTGGAGACCGTAATATTATTTTGACACACACATTGCACTCCGTTTCTGGTTTACGCTTGTTATAGATGAAGTTGAACGGAATTGCCGATTTTGTTGTTTCTATTAACTTGCAGATAGTAGTTACATCTCATAATTAAACTCATTTTAAGTTTGCGCTCTAAATTTCTAATTTCTATCAACTTTACATGTAAATTGATATATATCATAAACACTTTTTGAGTTTCCGGGTATGATCATAAGGTTTATCATACCCGGAATCTATGCATTACTCGGGATGCATCGTCTAAAACAGTTGTATTCAACCTTTTTTTATAGGCGCCAAATTCACGTTTTAGTCTTGGTGTCGCGGTCCACAAACAAAAAATATTTAATAAGAACCTGAAGCCAAATAATTAAAAAATATTTACGGGGTAATAAAACGGAAAACTTAAATACTACATAAAAGCTCAAAATATTCAATAAACAAAAACCACATATAATTATTATGACTCTAGGTGGGACAACTCAAAAGGCCCGGTGGGCTAATTACGGCCCGCGGGTTGAGTGCAGCTGGTCTAAAACTATCAGATGTATTTTCAACAGTTGCAATTACCTACATACGTGCAATATTCCATTCCCTTTAGTCTGATTTTCATAGATATCTAAGTAAACCACGCTACGAGCGATATATGAAGATAAAACACCCACATTTTCCAGCTAATAGAACCGGGTTCTTACTTTCTAAAACTAGATATACGAGTAAACTACAAAATGGCTACTTATGTTACAGAAAATTCTAGCGAGCGTAAAATAAAGGAGAACGTTCTAAAATTTGTAGATCACGCGAACATTTCGTTTCAGTACATAATACATAGCCTCACACCACACTCAGAATATGATCGTTAAGTGTAATGTTTTGTTAACCTGACTCATGAAAGTTTAACCTTCTCTGAGCAAGTGAGCCGCTACAGGCCGAATCATTGAGAAAACATAACGGTTCATTAGTCAGGCTGCCGTAGGCTCTGTGTAAACATTCTAACATTTTATCTTATACAGTATTTACACTTCGACGGGGCCGGTGCGCTCGGCATCGACGTAAAAACGAAATACGATGTTGTTCGCCTTAATTTTGTTCAATTTGCTTTCCCTGTTCGGCGTCGACGCGGGCAGGCAGAAACGCTACCTCGTGTACCCCGACGGTGGACCAGCCCGAGCACAGGTAATTCCCCGTATCTTATTAAGAACAAATCCATGAAAATTTACATAGCGTACCTGATTTAACTTAAGCAAATGATGTTTTCTTTGCACAACGGATAGGACTTAACGAAGCAGTGTCTTTTTTGTTCGTGAATTTAAATGCAATTAAGCTTCTGTCTGCCTTTTGAAGCGTGCTATGAGAGGTTTTGTTCTAAAGTTATTTTCGTTTTTTCACGGATATGTTTTGTCTGTATTCTTCAAAAGTGTGCGTCGCGAAATTTGCAAGGGTTTACCACGAATTTTTCTACCCTCCTCAAATGTTGTGTTGAAAATTTTAATTAAGCTCCACGTTTCGTTATACGGAATGATTTTTTTTACAAAAACGGGGAGATTTTGTACATAAGTATTTATTTAATGCGCTTTTCATAATATATTCTTGTTTAACGGTCTATGTGTAGCTATTGGGTTGAAATTATCCTAAGTGTAGGTACTCTAATTGGATGGAACGAAACAATATCTAATTAGAATTTCATCATCATCATCATCAACAGCCCGTTGACGTCCACTGCTGAACATGGGCCTCCTCTTAACAGACCTTGGCAAGCCAGGATCGTAGAGGGATATTGCCATAATCACCACGCTTGGCAGACGGATTGGTGATCGCAGTAAGATGCAAATGTTGAGCTAATAGATGCTGCTGCCCATCCATCAGCCATATGTCCCTTAGTCGCCTTTTACGACACCCATGGGAAGATACGGGGTGGTCTATTCTAAGCCGGAAACCAACACGGCGGAAGTAAAAATAAACGAAGTAAATTAGAATTTACTTCGTTTCAAAGCTACGTTTATCAAATTAATTTGTTCCGTTACAAAGCGTGATCTGATGATTAAATATAGGACACGTGTACTTTATTGGAAGGACTTTCATAATATCACTTGATTTAGGTACAGTTACACTTTTTTAGTTCTTATTTTGTATAATTTAAAGTAGTAACAAATGTTGCTATATATTGAAGCTGTTTAAATCTTGGTTATTCAAAAATAGTTAGCACCGACACTTTTTTTATTGTATTGTATTTATTTTACTAATCCCTCCCCACACTTTCGCCGTAACTCCTGTAAACCAGAATCAATAGACTCTAAGCTGTTAGGATTAGGCTGGTCCTGGAAACCCCTAAATGTAAAGAATCAAACAATGAAACAACTGCGGCTACCAAACTGCCTGCCAAGCGAAGGAAGGAAGGTGGAAGCTCTCAATACAGAATATGTAATATAATTTCATCATCAATCAGCACAATCATCAACAGCCTAGCTTCTTGCGTCCATTGCTGAACAGGAGCCTCCTCCTAAGAGACCTTGGCAAGCCAGGTTCGTTGAAGGATATTACCATAATCACGTTGCTTGGCAGGTGGATTGGTTATCGCAGTATGTTGATCGTGGGCTGATAGATGCTGCTGCTCATACATCAGCCGTATGTCCCCTAGTCACCTTTTATACACACATAGGAAGACATGGGGTGATCTATTTTAAGCCTAAAACCATACGGCAATTAATATAATACAAAGGATAATACAAAATAACTTCTTATATTTCAGTTCATCATCGGTTTGGGTATACCAGTCGATTTGAAAGAAGCATCTGTAACAGTTGGCACAGTAATAAAATTTCAATATGATTTACCAACGAACAGTACTGAATACACAAGCAGAATATACGGCTTCGCGTCTACAGTTTCAAGAGATATGAATGATGGTTCACCAACAGAAAATGATTCGAATGTCGTGAACTCAGAAGATAGACAACTAAGTGAAACAGAAGATAGTGATAATACAATAAACGATGAACTAGATAGAGACAATGATACGTTGGTAGATTTAACTTTTGATGATAATAGAAGGAAAAGATCTTTGCTTTTCAGTGAAGGCGGGCTAGTTGATACTGGTAATGACATCTCAAAAACTGAGTTGCCACTCGAAGAAGCCATTAGGAGGCAGGAATTGATAGACAAAGCCTATCTCGAAGAGGAAGAACCACAGAAAATGAATCGATTTGATTTTTACAAAATTATTGAACACATGGTTGGAAGGTATCTGATGTTTTTATTTTAATTCATTTCTCATTTCTTACTACGTCCATACTAACTTCTGTGACTAAGGGCCATACTATAAAATTAACTGTTCTGTATAATTTTTTTACAGTAACACGTATCTGCTTCATTAGTTTTAGGTTCGGATCGGATTCGGATCGGACATAGTACGAAACCGCTCTAAGGCATGCATGGACCTTATTCTGACTCCACATTGGGCATGCGTGTTCTTCAAGTGTGTGACAAGAGCGCGAAGTTCACCCTTCGTTTTTTGCATGTGACTCACGTTCGAAAAATGCACGCATAATGCGGGGTCAGCTTTACTAAAATAGCTCTAGAAAACTTGTTTTGTATTGCTTGTCATAATTAAACCACTCCACCTTATCCATTCCATACAGTTCCATACATGCTAAGTGGATAATGCAAGCGTAGTATTTTAACACAATTACGTCCTTTGCCGTATCGTGTCATGCCATGTTGCGCCGTGGAAACCTGCTATGAGCAAAACGAGTAAAAAAATTACGAGTGAATAAAATAATAATTCGCCTCTTGGTATTTCAAAACACGGTTTCAGTGTTAGAATGTGTTACGATATTATACGTCATAGTATCTCACATTATTATTAGAATATATGAAATATGGCACCAACACCAGCATAAAATATCACCCTTTACTGATGAATGTATTATTGCCATTTTCTACCTATATATTTTTTAATTGATGATTAGCATGCGTGGCGTCAAAACTGGGGCTGGCTGTAAAACCAGCGCTGCCGCAATGGTCTTTAAGATTATTGATGTAGTTTTATGCTGAAGCCAGTCATTTATGGTGTATTTAACTGTAGTAGAAATAATAAATTTGTAGGTTTTATTTCCTTGTATGTGCAGTAAATAAATTTTCTTCATTTCATTTTCTTTCATTCTTTATTATTCTTTATTGCATACATAAAAACGCAAAAAATGCCTAAATATAATTTGCACTAAGGCAAGCATATTAATTCATTCAACCATCATAATTTCTGTTTAACAAGCCATAAGCATAACCATTTAACGTGGCAATGCTGCCAGCCTTGCCACGCCGGATTGCTGTAGCACATCCGTTGGATATCAGACGCGGACCGATTTTGTGACGTCCTCTATTGTTTATCTTATTTTAGTTTTAGTTCTAATCTTTACTAACATATAAAGCTAAAGAGTTTGTTTGTTTGCTTGAACGCGCTTATCTCAAGAACTACTGGTTCAATATGAAAACAAAATTTCAGTATTAGATAGCCCATTTATCAAGTAAGGCTATATTTTATTATGAAGTTGTATGAAACCGTGCGCGGGAAGCCCGTTAAGGATATAATTATATTTTAGTATTTAATTTATATTTCTTATGTTCATTCATAACTATTACTAAACTATTAAAGACCAGCGCTCAATACCAATTCAATTTGTCGACACTAAAAACAATTTAGTACAACATCGCATTAATAAAAACTTAACAAGAATCGCTTGTAAAGTACAATATTTTATTAAGCTTGGGCATTGAAACTTGCAGGTACGGGTATTCAGGCCGGCCGTGCCTGCTTCGAACAATCTGTGAGGCGGCAGAGGTACCTTTCACCCATGAAAACGGCTTGCTCGGCGAAATTGGACATATACTATTCACGTAAGTCAAGTGCAAGTATGAAAAGGATTTTTCGCTTTATTTATGAACTTGCTTCTACTTATTGCTTTGGTTCAGGTTGAATCTGTGATTTATGATACCTGTTCGATGATATGCCTAACTACGATATAAACATATACTTACTAGTTCTTGATATCTATACTAATATTTATTATTATTTTTATTTATTAAACTTCATGCACAGTACCAATTTACGGTGCATGAAGTTTAATAAATAAAAAATAACAATAGCGGACTTAATGCAAGGGGCATTATCTACCAGTCTACCTTTGGGTGATGCAGATATATTTTTGGTAGGGTGAATATTAAACACAAAACTTACGCTATGAAAATATAACTTATCCGTAATATAATTAAACTTTTATACTAATATATAAAGCTGAAGAGTTTGTTTGTTTGCTTCAATGCGTAAATCTCAGGAATAAGTTTTGGTTTCGTCGTTTTGATTAATTATAATAATAAAATATGGATAGATGTTTGTTACTCTTTCACTGTAAAATTATAAAACGGATTTGTTTGAAAGTTTGCACGCGGATAGATGATTAGCTGGTTAAACATATAAGCAACAAAACATCACGCTCCGATCCACTGGAGCTGATTAACGCAGGTAAACCCGCGGGGTGCAACTAGTATTGTTATAAAAATGTATGTACGCGCAACGACTTGATTAATTTGGATAATGCTTTTTTTATTGTGTTGATCGACAAGGTTTATATAAAATAAAATTTCGAAATAATCTCAGCATATGTGAGAATTTGTGACAGGCGAAGCCGGGCACTTACAGCTAGTTAAAAATAATTTAGCTAAATCATTAAATTACGTAATAAATCATACAGTACTTCTAACGAACAAACTTTTCTGCCAATTTTTTTATGAATGTGTTATTATGCGAGGAGTGGTGTTGACGGGTTAAGATTAGGGTTTTTTGGAAAATTATTTATTTGGGTCTTGTAAGGATATTTGTTTTGGTGTGTGAGGGTTAAAATATATTGGTTCTCGATTTGTTTGGAATATTAAGTAAGCTTTGGGCGTATATCAAAGAATTATGGTCTATAGCTTACTAAAGTATTAAAGAAATAGTTTTCGTATAAATGGTAGGAAATGATGTTTAACCTTTGTGACCTGCTGTGAATTAAAATGTGAAAAAAGTTGATTCAGAAAGACTTTCGAAATTAATTTTATTATTACTTATTTTTACCAGGCCATCAACAACCAAGGACTCCCTTTCTCATCACACTGACAATGAATACCACGCCGCTGAGAGGTTCGGGAGGGAAGTCGGGATCAACTGCGATGAACTGTTCCCAGAATGCGAAGGGTCTATTCTGGAAACTTTCACCAATATAGGAGAAGAGACGCTACATAAGTTCGGCTTGATATAACAGACTTAGGAATTAATCTATACTAATACTCGCTTCCCACGCGTGGTTTACACGCGTAACGTCCGTCCCCGTAGTTCCTGAGATAAGTGCGTTCAAGCAAACAAACAAACTCTTTAGCTTGATATATTAGTATAGATATTAAGCTGAATAGTTTGTTTGCATGAACGCGTTAATATCAGTAACTACTGGTCTAATTTGAAAAAAAAAATACATAGCCTATTTATCGAGAAAGGCTATAAGGTATATTTGATTATGAAGTTCCCATGGGAACTGAAGTTACGGAGTTACGAGCGGAAGTTGGTTCAGACATATAGAATAGTATCCATATTTGTAAACAATTCTTGGCCTAAGTAATGACTCGAGAATATCGTGTTATCATCTTTCTGTTTTTATCACGATTTGATTTGGGCTCAACGCAGGGTGTCTTTATCTTCCATACTTTTCTATCAGATGAGCATGTCTTCTTCTTATATCTGATATCATATCATTAGTTAATAGTCACTTTGATATTTTTTTATTCCTCCAGTAAATATCACTTAATCTACACGCTTTCTTAGGCGAAGAATTGTTTATAAATACCAGAGTTATCAATGTGATCGCATAATTTTGTCGTTACATGAAGGTGTATTGAACGTAAAATCATAGGTTAAAGAAAGCCTATAGGATAGGAGTATAATCTCTTATTTTTTTATTTTATTTCCACACTTTTCGTGGCGCATAAAAAACGTTATTCTTAATTGTTTTTTCTGATACTGTGTAATACTGTATTAAAGTATTTTTATATTTTTTTATTTAGTTTGCCCTATAAATATGCATGAATTGTACCTATACTGTTTAAGTGTACCATCAATTTTGTCTGTGGGTCACTACTCGAATTGCCAACTGAAAACCAGCGCTAGGTATCGCCCAGCTTATGCTGAGGTGGCGACTTTTTCGGCAGAACATGCAAGGCGTCTCATTGTTTTATACATTTACATGTTATATGTAATATCTTGTGTGTTGTGCTGAATTAAATGTATTTTCTTTCTTTTCTTTCTTTCATATTGTTGATTGTTATTTAATTCAAGAAATATTTATTGTAAATAAAACAACACAATCTTGGGTACTTCCGAATGTCGACCGTAAAACTTGACAGTCAGAATACCTTTAATTAAATTTTTTATAAATAATTTATTTTATTTTATTATTTCCTTCGATCATCGGTCCATCTTGCAGGGGAACCAAGTCCAAGTCCCACAAGTGACTCGTGCGCAGGTTGCTTACGTTTGCAGATTTTAAACTATTTAATACATCAAAAGTAAATAAAGACACCTTACGTTTGATGTATTAATTGGTTAAGCGGTTTATTTGATTTGATTTATAATGGTTTAAATCGGTGGTAGCTTAAGTTAAACTTTGTATAGCTATATGAATAAGAATCTCATCAAAATCTATCCAGCCATTTTGGAGATGTCCTGGTTCCTATTAAGTCCCGTAGCCTATATGACTCCTTGCATTTGTCTTCAATCCGTATTTGTCTAGTATTTACGGACATAAGCATTAAATTGGATATTGCTATCACTAAAACTATCATCAAAAGCATCACCTATTTATCTTTTAATGAGGGTAGTTTCTAAATATTCTTCCTTCTAAAAAGCTTTTTTAGCCTTATTCATTTTAGTAGACTATGTATAATGTTTTCTGTACAAACTTACACCCCGTATGTTATCCATTTGTAAGAGTTGTTTAAGGTAATTGTTCATTTAATTTGAATTTATTTTAATAATTAGTATTTTCAAATAATATGGAAATACAATTGTTAATTATATTTTTTTTCTTTCTTTCTATTTTTTGGTCTATTTTAGTATCATGGTGTTTTTTTATTGTTATGTATTAATTATATTATTATGGAATGAATGAAAGCTCTTAACTGTTAAAACTATAGTTATTACTATACTAAATTTCATACAAACTTCACTCCTGAGAGCCTGAATTTGAGGAGTACCTATGTTCTAAAAGGACTACAAGTAGTCTCAAATTTTGCATGAGGGTTCATGCAAAATTTGAGATTGCTTGTAGTTTCTGACGTTTCGTGTTGTTTCCTTTCGCTTTTATTTGAAAGTACATAGATATGGGGAAATAAAAATTAATTTAGGCATGTGCGAAATATAATTCTGTCCATTTAAAAACAATACTTAGTTACAAATATAACGAGTGTTAAGAATAAAGAGATCTTAAGACAATAACTCAATAAGTCTTTCTATGAAAATCCATGTAATTTAGTAAAACCATCTATAAGAGACAGGGAACAGCCCTGGTACAGCTTGGCGCAGTGTTTTCCTTCTTCTCCATTGATGTATGCCTGCACATAAGGGTAATTCTCATCACTCTCTGCTAAGTTATGGATACCGTCATTTTTGGGGCTGGAAAAAATAAAAAAGAAATTAATATAATATGTCAAGGGGTCAGTTTAAAGGGACCCTAAACCGAAGGACATTTAGGGGGAGATTAATGAATGTAGAAGAGGCAAAAGGTATGTCAAGATCATAGCAAGTGGAAGGAAGTGGTCTCTGTCTGCCCCTATGGGAGAGAAGCGTGAATGTATGTCTGTAATGGGCACGATGTAACACCGAATATAACTTCCTACTTGGTCGTGACAAACCATAAAAGATACGGGTTGTATTTTTAAATCAGATGTTAATATAGACTGCTACGAATCGAGTGTGCAAGGAAGCATCTCACATTATTTATATTATTATCTGACAAACGACCTTACATTACATTACATTTCACCATCATAGTCCACGCCCTGAACTCATTTAACATGAAAGAAAGAAAGAAAATAAAATAAAATAACACAATGACAAATATGCAACAATGAAATGCACCATAAATGGTCGCTAGCTTCAGTATAAAGCTCAATAACCTAAAAGGATATTGCGGAACCGCTGGTATTTTAGCTATTGCTTCAGTTATGACGGCATGCAAGTCAATCGTCTTATAAAATTAATAATAATAATAAGGTAAATGAAATATAATTATTATCATTACAAAGCAGGCAGTCCGTCAACCAATCACATGCCAGTAATAAAGGATACAAGTATTTTTTTTACTAACGTACGGAATCAAAAAAAAAAAAAAATCGTTTGTTTTAGGAATGCGTACCTATGAAACTCACTGCAATGTGCATACCACTTATATTTAATAGTTAGTGGAAATCATTTTATGGCAATCCTATTTAAAACTATACCATACGACTATTTAATACCATAAGGTTGGGGCCACTGATACGGCGACTTCGACGCGACGTCAATTTAATGAAAACAAAATCATACAAACACAGGTCGGCGGCCGCACTTTACGAACGACAAGCAAAATGTATGTGTTCGTGGCGTATTATATTTGTTTGTGTGCAATCTAGTGTGTAAAATATACTTTTGAACAAGGTCTAACTTGACAGATAGAATATTGGATAAACCAGTAATAAGTAAATATAAAAAATTAGTATCTCATTCTAACTGAACTTTCTGGTAAGTATGTCGTTCTCGCGATAATGAGTGGAACTCACGACAACTACTTAGTTGAATAACCATTGTACGAACAGATAGTGGAACTCACATGTACAGTCAACAGAAAAGAGAGGTTTACACCGTCAGTATCAAATAATGTAAATTAATATGTTTATGTCACTACGACAGCCGGTAATGATTTAAGGGTGACGAATTTGATGCTAGCTGTAGACACATAATAGTAAACTCTTCACATAAACGTACAGTGTGCATATCAATTTAAAATACGCTTCACAATGTGTACCAATGTTAGTAAGGGCACTTAAAATTTAAATTTGATAAAGTTTATTATTGAATCAAGTCAGATTAATCAATTCTAGAGACTAGATCGAGCATTCACCATTTTAGAGTATAATTTATATATGTGCTAAATTTAACGTAACGCAAAAATATTTCTTTCCGGGTTTGGTTGAGGGGCTAATCTCCGTGACGGGAAAAGCTCTAGTCACGATTGTTCATCGTTCAGCGTTTCCTTATGTATTGCAAAAATGGTGCGGTCACCAAGCAGCCTACCATGAGTAGGGACTACGGAAAACCCGCATTTGACGTTATAAGGGCTGATGATGATGGTGAACGATAAAACAAACAAAACGTCCCACCAATCTAAAATCATTTTGCTGCGGTTCAATCATTAGAATTTCATCGTATATGTATGTACACATATTTTATTGGTATCTAATAATTGGCGCTAAGATTTTTCATCAGTATTGCTATCGAAACTTAACACAAACATTTTAAAATAGACATGTTATTTAGAAAAAAAAATCCTTCAAGGAGACGCCGATAGTAATTGTAAGTGGCAAAATGGGCTTTAATGCCATGTAATAAAAGATCTAGGATGCACCAACGGGCGTTATAACACATGTTTGCAGTCATTTTAATCTGTAATTTAATACAATTGAAAAAGTAGGTACTTATATACCTACGTATATCGATGTTTAACTACCAAAATCATTAAATGATTTTGCTGAGTATTTGCAACGACTTAAAAAAGTACATATTGAACACATGTTATTTTCAAGTTCAATTAACAGTCAAGTCAAACTCAACAGCATGATCGTGTGATGAAACTTACCACACAAGGGAATTCGTAATCAATTTCATTGAGAAACTACGATACAAGTTAGTTAGTAATTTAGTATGTTGGTTCTACGACATGAGACGGGGAGAGATCAACTTGGTGCGCTTTATTAATATTTGTGTGCAAACATTCATATCTCCTTCTATTCGACTATTGAAATCTTGTGTACAAATACTTGTATAATTTAACTACACTATTTTATAATAGTGTTGTTAAATTATACAAGTATTTGTACACAATATTTAAAATAGTGTAGCTAAATTACATATAATTTCCTTTCTTAGCTTAATTAGTAGGTACACGTAGTTTGGGTGGGCTCAGTTCGGCGATAAACTATTGATTTTTTCGTTTAAAAAAAGGTCACTACTACTACTGACCGGTTTTCGCAGTCTCGTCCGGGCTGGTATAATTAGGTGTTATAGATGATGTTATAACAATCAGGATCGATGGCTTTATTTGCTTTTCAAGGCATGGATGGTAATTCCTCATATGATCCACAAGATCCGGCAAGAAATCTTGAATTTTACACAAAGATTTTTAGTTAAGAGTGGGAATTGAACCCACGATAATTAAGTGGGCGTTATACCGCTACGCCATTTAGGTTGTACCTTCGTACACATTCATAAATACAGCATTAGCTATTTTTTATATATAGATGCTAAATACCGATGCGATCAATCAGTCCTATTTGACAAGATTATTGTTTCCCAAAAGGAGAACAAAACGGATTTTATATTATAAATAATGATATCTTCAGCTCTTGGTTTTATTAGCCCCATGAACTGTCGCAGCGATCTGTTTAATTTTGGATGCCTTCACTACATATTATAAATACAATTTATTCGCCGCGTCTGTCATGCCGTTTTCAGCCAAACATGATTCATGAGGATGATGTTGGTAAGTCATTTTATAAAGTAAAACTTTTTTAATCCCTTTAAAAAGTGTAAAAGGATTGAAAAAGGAAAGTACATCTACAAATTTAAAAAAATGACATGTCTTCACTTACTTGAGCACATAATTTGCCATCTCATGTAACAAATCTTCTTCGTCATCGGAATGTAAAGGCTCGGCTCCTAGTTGACACAGAGTTTGAAGTACACAGGAATGGCCGTTGTGTCCAAACCTGAAATTTAAATGTTATATTTTTTTACTATTGCAGTGTATATCTAGTTAAATGGGAAACTGACTTGAGATTCAAAGAAATTCCTTGATATGGGTCTAGCTAGAAGGACTTTAGTAATACACACAAAATAGTTGGTTTGTTCATGAAACCCTCTTGAAAAGACAATTCAAAATTGTTTTGTCAAAACGTACCTAACAAAATTCCTGATTCAACAATATTTAATTAAAGAAAGGTCAGTAGATCTGTTCTAAATTTAAACTGAGGTCGCACTAGACGACGACTGCGACGCGACGGCGATTTTGAGCAAACAAATGCTTATAAACATATGACGACGGCCGCACTCCATGATCGATAAGCGAAATTTATTTGTTCGTAGCGTCGCTGCCTGTCCTGTCCCTGTTGCAGTACCAGCGTGGCCCCGGGCTTCGAATGCCAAAAACATAGAAGCATGAAATCTACTCGTATGCCCACCCAGACTTATAGCAGTTGCTAAGTATAAGCAACGGTATAATTTTCTATTAAAAATATTTATTTGAAACTCAAGTTTGTATCACAGCAATATTTCCTTACTTCAGGATTAAAACATAACACTGATGTTTATAAAAGTAGCTTGCAGAAAACAGTCATAAATAACATATTTTGACATACCCGAAATTGGTATTGACGAAAGCAATTTTATGTGAAAATTACTTCGGAAAAGTAACCAACTGTCGGAGTGAAATAAATCATGATTTTGATATCTTGCGCGGCCCGCCTGTTCTGAATAAACAAACGTACAGACAAACTGGCGTATTTGCAGTTATGAATTATTTATTTTTATAGCCTGTTTCAGAGTGTAACCATGTATAGTTTAAAATATGGTTAACCATGGCGGCGGAATCAGAATGATAATAATAAATGTTATTGGGAATAAAATCTGTAACATTACCATGAGAACTTGAGAACAAACATTTCGAAAAGTAAAATATTGGTTAATAATTAGTTAGTTTCGGTCTTACGTTGCTCTTTAACTTATACTTTTATTCTCTAGTGATCTCTTAATTGAGAGTTCGATCAATATTTTATGTTCCTTTCCCCGTCATATACATAGTAGTTTTCTTTGGGTGGACGTGCATAGTTACAAGGTTTACTGCTACTTTATTGGGTACGAAAGGGAGCAGAGTACCTACTTTATTTAATCGCTTCCTACGATTTATTTTGACACACCTTGAGAATCTCAAAATATGTAAAAAGTACCATGATGTGAGATTTATTTATAGCCAACGCACAGAAAAAATTGGTAATCTTAAAAACCAAAAACTTTTAGTATTTGCCATTATGAATAAGATTAGACAGTTGAAATTTTAGGGATATATTTTTTTAGTACGCAAGGTGAGCACTGTGAAACTTGGTTTGCACCGTAGACAAGTATCTAACTGTGAAAAGATGTTTAAAATTTCAACTCTCTAAAAAAGGGGATCTAAATATGTTTGGAAAAATCTATTTCGACTAGCGAATGTTTACTATCGACGCAGAAGTTTTAATAATCACTGCTTGTTTAGATACTAATATAACCAATGATAAAATAAATGTGCGGTGCCAATCACAGCACTAAATGGTATTCATTATAATAATATCGTATCAATTTTGTTCCCTAATTTCTATATCGTATTGCTGTTATAATTCTATCTGCTAATTCCGGTGACCAATGTTATATTGTAGATTGAACTACGCAATATTTTCAGGTCGGTGACCGCAGTATCCTGTCATGTATTTATATAATATGCATACTACTACCTGTTATCTAGTATTTGATGTCATAGATGATATTTTGATCATTGGGACAAACGGCTATGGGACGAGTCAAAGGGAAAAGTCTCTCAACCAACGAAAAATGAATCTTTAATTTTACGCATAGATTTCTTGTCAGGCAATGGAATTGAATGCACAACGTTAACGGCTTACTGATACTTACATTTACTATGCCAAAATTAAAAAGAACAGAACACAGGTAACTTACAAAATAAACGTTATATAGGGTAGGTACGTACAAACGGCGCGGGTGGCTGTATCGCAAAATGTAGTCTCTTCCAGGCAACCAAGAACGTAGTCAAAGAACGGAGTTTGAGATTGAAATAGTGTAGTTAAAATAGTAAATAGTGTAATTGTAACTAAATACTATAATGTACAAAATAATGTTTAATGCTAGGTGATGTAATTTATTTTCATTTTCAAATTTACATTCAAAAGGCCTCAGAAACTAAAGAACTTTTATTCTTAAGCTTTTGTAGCTTAAGTCCATTCCAAACGCGTTTAGTTTTCAGCAGATGAACGGACCCTCCATACAAAATCGTTTGTTTCTATTGACACAAGCTGAATAAGTGTGTGTAGTCCCACACACGCTCTCATAATCTCAATTCAAGTTTACATTTCGCATTGATCACACATTTGCAACACATTCCTTTACACCCTATGCAAATAAAAGCAGTATATTAGACAAACAAATAAAACAGCTACCCTAAACGTAAACCAATATAGGTTCGGTAAATATTTTAAACTCGTGACCTGGTGACGTCAATGTCCATTTGCGGATCAGCTCAGTAACCGATGTGTGATAATTGGACTAACATATTACTAACGCCCGAATTATTTGCTTTCCTACATGGTAGGGCATATACTGTGCACATGAAAGCGATTCTGCAGATGGACATTTCAATTAATGGATCTTTTTGTACCTTTTCCATAATTTAGCAATAATATTAGGTCTCGCTTTAAGTCTCAGAGTTCTTGGAGTTGGAGTTTTTTGGATTTATGGTGCCAGAATCAAATCATATTGTTTTTACACGATAAATCTTTGAGTAAAAGTAGTAAATAGTTTTGTCTGCATCTGACTGGTTGATAGAGTATCCTTCGTGCCTCGGAAAGCATGTTATGTCGTTGATCCCGATTGTTAACTTCGATAATTCTATACTAGGACACGTGAAGCAGCGTTTACCGGTGTGTATCAACATAATGCTGCTATCGTAAGCGTGACAGCTTGCATCGGCGGCTTTTTGCAATGCAGTGGAAATTCAAACGTGTGCCTAAACAGGAATGTTTATATTTTAGCCGCGGCGTCTGTTGAAACGTTTGTTGCCGTACGCAGTCTTACGGCTGTCGCAGAATGTGAATATGAACCGTAATTTCCGTTTACACGTATTTAACCGCATTGGTAAATGCTGTATGGCCCGGGTCGATGCGAGCTGATCGGTATGAATTGTATTGTGAAATTAATATTCCAATGTTATTCAAATGGTCAACTTGATTTTAGCAAGTACGTTTGTATAAGTTTTATTTAAAGTAAGTAATAAATTATTGCCGGAAAATTGTCGACAGTTAATCTTTATAATTAAAATTTTCTCTCTAAACATAATGCCATTAACAAAAATCTGTTGTGGTGTCACCCCTGTATGTTGGAAAGCGGTCAGTTCTGCACCTGATTTATCTCTAGTCCAATCAGATTATCATCCCATAGCATTAAATAAAGTGCTCCTGTATTTGGACACACATTTACATTAGAAAATGAGCTGCAATTTTTGGTTTAAACGAGAGCTTAGGGCTAGTTACCGAAAATTCAGAAGATATTTTGTTGAACTAGTATAAAATATGCAAAACAAGAATAATAGAAGAGATTATTTTATTGCCTGTGAGTACAAAACCGACAAATGTTTTTTCTTTTAATTATCTACAACTAATAAATTCCTGTATCGCGGGAAATATACATAACTAGCTACAAACGCGCGGTTTCGCCAGCGCAACTCCCGTTCCCGTAAAAACTTCATAATTATATATAGCCTATAGCCTATCCCGGTAAATGGGCCATCTAACACTAAAATATTGAAACTTATTTAAAAAGATATA